>CM060926.1:388092921-397588205 GCA_030737875.1 Allium sativum
ATACTAGGAGGCACGAATTTCTGGAAGATGGTCCCCATTTCTACCTACTCCTACCTAACCCCTACCTAACCACTTCCTATAAATACCCCACTACCTCACACTTCAAAGGAGAGAATTCTTGAGCTTAGAAACCTCCATAAAGCTTCATTAATGGCATCTCCTCTTTGAGGAAGAAGAAGGACAAGATTGTATTTTTCCTTATTATTCAATATATGATAATTATGACATCATATATCATGAAGCATGAATGTAATGAGATATCATGAGATAGTCTCAACCTTGTAATTTCTTCCAAGTGATTATTAATATTCCAACGACTCTTCAAAGTGGACGTAGGCCCTTACTGAGGCCGAACCACTATAAATCTCTTATGTTATTTACTGCTTTTGTTTGAAATATGCCCTTGTCTGTGCGACCATATTTATAATTCCTAGTAATTGGGAATCTTTGGTGTTTGCAACCTTTTTTGCTATCAACATTTGGTGAATGGCAAATGGACTCGAGCCGGGGCAATGATCCGGTCAAATGCAAGTGCTTCCCAGTCTTCTTATCAGGAACTGCTTTGTTATGTTTCTCTCGCCTCCCACTCGATTCCATTAACAACTTCCGCCAATTAGCAGCAGAGTTGGTCAAGCAATTCAGAGTGCACATCCCGAATCCAAAGAATGCCCTCACCTTGTCTAATCTATGCCAAGGATCCGCCGAGTCTCTCAAAAGCTACCTCTCCCGGTTTAATGTCGCACTCGCCGAGGTCAAGGATCTAGATCCTTGCACCATACTTTATCACCTAGCCAAAGGTGTCCTCCCTACTTCCGAATTTGGGGCATGGATCGATCGGAAGCACCCAAAAAGCCTCGACGCTTTCCATGAAAAGGCTAGGTAATATTTATGTCAAGAAGAGGCGAGACGAAACCGACTCCCCAGGGCCGATCTTCCCAACAATCCACATGTGGGTGCCATAAATGACAACGTCAAAGGGAAACATATAGTAAAGCTCTTTGATAAGGACACGGGGGCGGGCCCTTACAAACAAAGACCGAATAGCAGTAGGCGAGGCGGCCGCAACAATATCCAAGTTTCTATGGAACCCAAAAAGCACAGCTCTCACCGGACATACAAGATCTACCCCCCCGCTGAATGAAGACTTGGAAAAATCAACCGGCAAACGTGCAACGCACTCCAATACAAGAAGCCATACAACAGGGAATCCACTAATCATGAGAAGAAGACCGACAAGTACTGTTGATACCATGACATGTACAGGCACAATACCAATAATTGCCATCAATTCAAAGATGTAATCGAAAGGCTTGTCCGCGAGAAGCGCCTTAAGCAGTACATCCGAAAAGCATCATGACTCTCGCCGGCACTAAGCGGAATTCCAGCAAAACCTAATATTGGCCGCAATTGACACTGGTACCTCTCACCCGTCCCGAGTGGCGGAGGACCCACTGGAAACGGATCTCCTTCCACTTGTGGACCCCGTAGCTCCTGCGGCTCAAGCACAAATTCACACGCTTAATAAGAAATATTAGAATGCAACTCTCGCGCTAGGCATTGAAGATCAACATCAACCTTATGCGCCAACATCAAAAAAAAAAAAGAAGAGTCAACGCATCGTCGTTCTACATCATCTTGCTTAGAACAGCACCCGCTAGCGGCATACTGCATCAGAAATTTCCTCTTTCGAAGCTAATGGCCCATGGCGAGGAAGGAGATTCAGCCTCATTAAAAACATCGCCATCCACTCCAACATTCGCATGGCGACATCAACAATAACATAAAGGAAATGATGATCAAACAATCATCACTTACGGCCAAGGAACACGGTAACAAACCGGGTCCGTGTAACCAACCTTCTACTCGGAAGAGCCCAACTGTCGCCGCTCGCAACCAAAGTCCCGCTCTTCCAGCAACTTGTCAGATCAAAGTACCTCCGAATACGGGTGCACACCGGCTCGCCCAAAAATCAACAGCTATACCCAAACCAGACCTCCATCGAATTACGTCACTCGAAGGGAGCATCAAAAGAATGATCAAGAATCCTGCCACCAATTTGAAAGCTTGACTCGAGCGGTAGGAGGAAGCTTTCAATACCTTCCTCGCTAGATAAGAAGCACTTCAGATCTGACTGGCCAAGCATACATTACGGAGGCAAGTAGCGATGCTCCTCCACCATCAACCCAGGACTTGGGGGCAGCCCCGCAAATTAACCGACTAGCCGACGTCACTCCTCGGGATGGTGCCGGTCCCGCTACACTCGGGGGCACCCCTAATCCTGACATTGCTCCAGCTCAATGCGCTTAGATTGGTCAGGCTCTGCAGTTGGAAATGTTGCTCAAGCACCAACGCGCGCAGCTTTGGATGGTACTCGTCCCATGGTTTCATGAGTCATAATTACGCTCGATGTGGCCCCTCCAGTTGGAATCCAACAAGACTTTCCTCTCAATCAGTCGATTCCCAACTTGGACGTAAGCACTAGGGGCACCAGTGCTGCTCTAGGCAATCGAAATCAATTTCTTGCTATAAAAAATGGGCCAGATATCGCAAGCGTCATCCGTCGGTACGCTCCAGGAATTATCCATTCACTAGGATCGCATGCAAAGCTGAGTGGCCCTGACACTCCAACACACCACATGCGGCATTCCATGAAGGCACGACTGACCTCTAACCTCAGCAATATCAGGGTCACGACGAGAAATGGAATGCATCATCCCGGTCGTCCCTCGCTTTGATGCTCAAGCCTCCGCTAGGTGGACTCAGGCTGCTATGAGTCCATACTTATCGCCTACGCTTCTAGCATCCAACTGGGCTCAAGTTCACTTCAACCGACTTCCACAACGTCATGAAACCGAAGTTAGAAACTCACGGAGTGCCAAAGACCTTCCGCCAAGAAGGTGCGCTAGGCTTCAAAGTCCTGGACTAGATCACGACCTCTATAATTCAGCAGGAGCCCAACCTTCGATTGTCGCCGACACGATCCGTGGGATTGTAAGGAAATCGCGGGGGCACGCCTACAATGTCTACGAAAGTAGAACGAGGCGTAACCTATTCACTTCGGTTAGCCATAATACCAAATGGCGCTAGTGGCGCCAACACTCCGACATGCCGACGCTTGCCCCATACTTAAAGAAGCCATGATTCTCGAAGTTTTATTAGCCGCCACAAGTGGCACATGGGTTCATTATGCGTCACCGACGCCGTAAAATGCAAGTAGTTCCTCGTCCTTATCCAAGACGGCTCTATTATGGTTCACTCGACTTCCACCGTGAACTATCTCAACTCTCGACTAAACCGCCAAAAGAATGGTCCCGCAATCCATGATGCACGTCGTGATACCCAGAGACATCTTCTTAGTCTCGAACGATTACCAAGGCATCTGTAAGGCCACCTCGCAAAATCCAATGCGGCCTTTGCTGAAGTCAAGGAACCCACTCCTCGAGTCATGCTCGTCCAGCTTACAAAGGGCATGCCACCTGATTCCAAACTTAGGGCATGGACCGATCAAAGAAAATCAAGGATTCAAAAGATCTCCCACCCGAATGTCGAGCACTTCCTATGCCAAAATCTAGCATAAAGGAATCAAGCTCCTACCCTCAACATCCTACCTCGTGATGACGCCCAGAACTCCGAAAACTCTGATTCCACCACTCTGGACAATCTTGCTCACGCCGGCGGTGTCAAAGGTAGTCGCAACAATAAAGGGAAGCACCTTCATCTTCCTTCTTTCCGCAGCTATACTGCTTTCAGGGATACCCCCGGGAAAATCCATCTCGTAGCCTGCAATTCATAACCATGCAAAAGGCCAAGACCTGAAGGTCCGGTGAGCGAACCAAGGGACTCTACAGGATATTGCCGGTTCTACAACATCTGCGGGCATAACACGATCATGTTTTGCCGCTTGCAGAACAACATTGAGGAACTCACCCGCATGGAAACTCCGAGCCACTCAACGCTCATCAAAGATTCCCACTACGCGGGACCTTCGAGCCACTCGACGCTCATCGGAGATCCGCACTGCATAGGGTCTCCGAGCCGCTCAACGCTCATCAGAGATTCCCACTAAACAAAAAACTCGACCGACAATTAATCCCTCAAGATCATCCCCTCTACTCATTAGGACTATGGCAACAATAAGCATCCATGCCTCATAACTCACCTCGCGCGGGTCTCCTTTTGCACCGATCTAGTTGTTATCAGGCCTCAAGTGCTGTAAGCCCTCCAAACGACTTCTATCCGACCTATAGTCAACCATTACGGCTAATTCGTATATACGAGCGCACTAAACTGGATTAACATCCCCGACCCAGGAACCGGTCCCTTGGACGCTTTAATCAGCAACGAGTACCCCGATACTTCAACTCCAGAGTCCGCTATAAGGACCTCAACATCGACAACCTCGTCTTACAACGGGTCCTTCCTCCACCAGCAGGCCTCGCCCCTCGATAAGAAGACCCACACTCATACAACGGAAGCTCAGCGATGGAACTTTCAAACCTCCAACCATGGACGGAGCTGACCTCTCAAGGGCATGGAACAACAAACATCTTCACCTCTACTCTACATAACTTAGTGTACAATCAATTCAGGCCTTTCAACGATGTTTTGCTTTCCTACAATTCGAGGCATTGCAAAGGCTACTACTACCAGAGATATACATAGGAGTGATATTCAGTTTCCTGTCTCAATTCCATGTTTGCTCCATGCATGACATGTTTGGTTAATCCTAACAACCAGCTTTCACTCAAACTTCCGACCGCCGTACCCGCCCCTAACATTGGGGTCGGCACCGCCGTCTCAACCGCGAACCAACCTCGCGGTCTAGTCACATTGGCAACGACCGACGCCCCGAGCACGAGGGCCAGCCACGCCACTCGAGTCGTCGGCCCCCAGCAAGACCGAGTATAAATAACCTCTAACTCGAATCGTTCGCCCTAGTCCCACGCGACTTGGGGCCGCCCAACATACAGCTAGGAGCAATGTACATTCCCCCTGGCTATGGGTACCTATCGAATCCCGGCACAGCACCGAGACCGATGTTAAATCGTTTCCCCGAAGCCCTAAAGGCTAAGGCGCAGCTCATGGCCATGATCGGACCTTACGAGCTGATGATCGGAGCTCCTCTTCGGCGAATAAATGACGCCGTCACACGCTCGAACTCGATGAACGACGGGAGAGTCACCCTCTGGACAGACCTCATAACGCGATGTCATACACCTCCACTACTCTTGAGTTTAATCCTGGGAAACCAAAGAAAAAACAGCAGGCGCTCTAGCCGGGCTTCACAAACTATGGGTTTCCTAAGCTGAAGAAACTTACTAGAAGCCTGCGCTCTGTCTCACCCCTCTGGAACAACAACCCAGAGCGCGGTACTCAATTCCGCCCCTCTGGAACTACAACTCAGAGCACGACACTCAATCACACCTCCTGGAATCACCAGCCTGGGGCACAACACTCACAATCACTATTTTGTTAAATGTAACGATAAGTATGCCTATGTAAGTATGGGACACCCGAAAACATGGAAGGAACATCCGAACAGTTAACAAAAAATGCGATCTTTACTAATTCATTTTCCATTTCACACACACGGACACATTAAACAGACTACATGTCTAACATCTCTTCCCTCTGATGATAGGGTATTCATGAATACCACACCATGTCTTTAAGGACCAAGAGCGAGGACCGCACTCGCATATACTATTGGTTCACTTAACCCAATGCATCTTTAATTCCTTTAACAATTACTGATGCTACTCACCCTTTTATTTTATTTTCTTTTGTCTATACAGGTTCGATACCGGCAGGTCACCACCAATGACGAGCCCTTTCCTTCTAGAATCGCTTCCTCCTCCTCTACTCCGCACAAGAGTAATGGATTCATGAGGCATCTATGCGTGCATTCCGCCATCATCCTCGCCGCTAGTAATCATCATAGCCTCCCCGAGAGCAACACATGGCAACGGCTTAGGGATGATGTAAGAAGCAAGGACCAATCCAGCATAGGTGTCTCCCCAAGCCTTCTTGGTGCCGGACAGCGCTCTCTCCTCAGCATCTTCGGCAGTCTTTCGATCAGTTAAGTGCCTGGCCCGGATCCACATAATGACATCCACTACAAGTGTGCTAAGGGAACTCTCGCCCTCTTCTAGCGGGCATCACCGGCAGCTCTCCTTATTCCTAGCCTACTCAGAGGCCCTCTCCTCCTCCGCTTCAGCATCGGCCTACCTTTTCACCACCATAGCGGTAGATTTCTCCTGGGCATCCTGACTATCCTTTGCTCGTGCATCTAGTACGACAGCCTCAACCTGTCCCTCTTCCCCTCCGGCTCCTCCAAATTTGCCACCAGTCGGGCTTCCTGATCTACCACCAAAGCTTGCATTGTTCGCACACTCATACCAGCTACGCCCGTTGCATGAGCACTTCGACCAGCCACAACTTCTCCTCCTCCAAGGAGGATCTGGGACTCCAAAGCCATGGGTTCTCCTACTTCTTCGTATTGTTCCCGCTGTGACTACAACTGGGACCCAAACGCTTAAGGAAGTACGGGGGCAAAGCCTGGCGTCACCTCCGCTCAAAGGGCAAGTATAGGAGCGTGGGGGCAGTCTCCTACCCATCTCCACACCGGTTTACTCATCGCAGGACCCGAGGAAGATCTCCACCAGCTTCCACACTGGCATTTCCATCGCCATAGCCGTGGGGGCAACCATTCTAAGGAGGAACGTACACCTCTCCATGAGAAGGACCCGAACCCAAAACCATGGGTCTTGGAACTTCTTACCTCCCTGTAGCACTGGGCAGACCAGGCATAGAGGCCCGAACCGAAGGGCAGAGGAAGCAATACGATCGCAGTTCCCCGAGGAACTGGAGAACTTAGATAAATTCTCAATACGCAAATTAAAAAATCCATATTTCAGTGCAAGTTCTCGAGTTTCCATGGCCGGTTCATTGGGTTCGCAAGGTCTCAGCGCCCTTCCAGCAAACTCATACTTAAACGCAACATGAACCTAACTCACACCCCTCGATGCATACCTATAAGCGCATCGAAATGCGGCGACGACACCTAGTTTGGATAACTATGGCAGTAGTTACCGGTAAACGTCAGCACCATTTTCCGAATCGGATAACGACCCCGACATAATTGGGTTGGATACTAACGACTCGAACATATGCCCGCATCTTGCGCACGTATCCAGCAATCGGTCCGAATAAGTTCATTTCCAGAATCATTCGCCAACCGATTGTGTTAAGTTCAACTTCAATTACTGATCAGGCATGAAACATTGAGCAACGATCCGAGCCTGCTAGCTCGTATCTGACGTCGAGAAGAATCTAGCAGGTACCCCGGGCCTGGGGCAACCCTCTACGGATTGTCACGCCGGCCTGGCAATCTCATGACCCGATCAAATCCCCTAAAGTCTCTGCACTAGCATCATCTTCACAGCATCCTACGGAACCACCATCTTTAGAGCACCTTCACCTTGCAACGAAGGAAATCCGTAGCCCGAGTTCAGGCCCTGGAGGCTTCTCGGCTTCCATTATTACCCGGACTCCACAAAAAGCTAACGGTCTGGAACATCGTGGCAACCTTTAGTCTCAACAACTAACTCCATGGCCATTACCAGCCGCCAGTGCAATGCCTAAGTTAAGATGCGACCGCATCATGGTTAGGTTATTGTTCGGATCCCAAGGCTAACCGCTTAAACATGTGTCGATATCTTACACAAGCATTCAAGTTGACAATCCAAGCAGGTCCATTCCTTGAGGACCACGTTACGAGACCAAAAATCACTAATCACTGTCTGATCATATGGCGCAATGCAAAGGTTCAAGTTTACAAACTCAATATCAAAGACAGGGTTCGACAAAGTCGTGGGAGTGCGAAGTTATGTCTCGTGCTCCCGCGCGTTGGCTTAGTTGTCATCTCCTCAACCAATATTCGAACTCCTAAAGAGCGTGAAAGATTTAATAAGCATTTGGGACATAAAGCCCAATCATGTATTCACACTTGATTGGCAACCTTTATCCAAATTCCTAATCCCGTTTCCCAAGATCCGCCGCTCCAAGTTCTTGAGTACCAGATCCGAAAGCCCTCTTACTTTCCACATCTCTCTTCCCTTCTCCCAAAAACCTAATAACACCTCGAACAACCAAAAGTACAAAATAAGTATTTAGGCATCCTCCAAGCCCTACAATGATTTTCTATCCGAAGAAGAGGAGAAAGGAAGTAACTACAATCTGAGGATCGGTATGCCCCAAACGAACGTTTCAAGGTCGGAATTCGAGATCGTACACCTAAATACAGCTACATCCACTTATCTTTGAAGCACTGGCCTCCAAGACAATCACGACTCAACGACCACCTGCATACTCACCAAATGCTCAATCATCAAAGCGCCCGCGTACGCATGTCCCCCGCATGTGTCAAGTCACCTAAAACGCGCGACGACGGCACTATGCGGCTACTAAGCAATGCGAGTGCGACACCTAACCAACAGCGGCTCGCTCACGATTCCATAACGAACGAGCCCGCCAGCTGATACATTTTCTCCAAAAACTTGCAGGATAAATCCGCAACCCAACTACCATCTCAACTTTCATTCCAAAGCACATCATGTCAAGACAAGACATACTTTGGGGGGCAAATATTAACCGGCCTTTTGGTCCGGTCACCAAAAGTACTCAAGACATGCTTTACTCAACCCATCTCGTCAAGCCAGGGCCAAAGGCCAAACTCAGGAAGTGCATAGGCAAGGACCGACGAAAGATCTCGCCAACAAGGACCTCGCACCTTCGCCTCCACAATGCCGCACCAATGAAGTCAAATAGCTTCAACCCCTCCTCTCATCAAGATCCGCTTCGCACCCAGCCGGGTGCGAAATTTCGCACCGACCAGGCGCGAAATTTCGTACCTAGAAGGTGTGAAATTTCGCACCTACCGGGTGCGAAATTTCGCACCTCACCCAGGTGCGAATTTTCGAAGTCCGATACCAGGAGACACGAATTTTTGGAAGATGGTCCCCATTTCTACCTACTCCTACCTAACCACTTCATATAAATACCCCACGACCTCACACTTCAAAGGAGAGAATTCTTGAGCTTAGAAACCTCCATAAAGCTTCACTAATGGCATCTCCTCTTTGAGGAAGAAGAAGGACAACATTGTCTTTTTCCTTATTATTCAATATATGATAATTATGACATCATATATCATGAAGCATGAATGTAATGAGATATCATGAGATAGTCTCAACCTTGTCATTTCTTCTAAATGATTAATAATATTCCAACGACTCTTCAAAGTGGACGTAGGCCCTTACTGAGGCCAAACCACTATAAATCGCTTGTGTTATTTGCTGCTTATGTTTGAAATATGTTCTTGTCTGTGCGACCATATTTATAATTCCTAGTAATTGGGAATCTTTGGTGTTTGCGACATATTTTGCCGTCAACACCACTCCTAGCTAGAAACCAACATATGTCCATTACCCTGAAGTCCTCTCCCGTTTCAAGTTCACACCGGGGTGTGAGGCTCGCGAATTAACGCTATACACAAAGCTATGCTATTTAAATCCGTGCTTTGATCATCAACCACAAGACTTTGCTTTTCAACAAAAGCCTTGATCATTTGCCACTCAGGCATGCCACATAGGAAATTTACGCCATGCGACTGATGTCTACCGATATATTACCCCTGAGCTTGTAAGTCTCAGAGAAGGGTGTTAAGCAAGAGAATAAATTCTCCGCCACCAAACAGATATATATTTAATAGAAATCAATCAACACAGAATAAAATCCCATGTCAGACACATGGTCCATTTACAAGTTCATTCTGGGTCTGAACGAAACTGGAGGCACCTTATTCCTTGTCACATATGTCCAATACGCAAGAGAGGCCCTCGCATATGCGGTCGATCTCCAAGTACGTCTGAACGATCACCACTTATTACCTCATCTTGGGGGTACAGCCCAATCAAGACATCAGTAATCATCCAAATGATGTGGAGACCTCCGGTCTTCAACCACTGTCTTCCTCGTCGACTAATCGTCGTATCAGTTATTCAGAATGGGATAAACACGGTCTTTCCGAATAACTCGCGTATTTTGTAAATAAGTGTTACACAAACACAACATATGCCTCATTCTAATCCAGAATATTCTTTTATTCAAATATTCTTTTCACAAATTAAACCAAATTAAGGTTTTCCAAACTAGTTGGGATTAGCGAACCTTACCGAAGTAATCATTTGTTTTATTTCCCTATCCCAACCTATTCATCCCATAGAGCAAAACTGGTAGTACTCCATATCTAACACCACTGTGTTATCGGTAAATATTAATTACCATTTAACATTCAAATCTAATTAAAGATTTAACTATTGCTTGGAGCAAAACTGGTGATACTCCATTCTCGACCATTTCTTGAATTCGATAATTTGATTTATCTCATTCACTTTTCAGTCTAATTAAAGATTCATTAAAACTCTAATTCAGTTTTAATCTTCCCAAGAATCAATATTAATGATTATTCAACTTCTAGGAAAATAATTCCTGTCTTTATGCGGGTTAAAGAACCAATGTCATTTAAAACATAGTTCACGATAAACACAAAATCACATTTCATTAATTATGGAATTTTCACGGAAAACAGATCAATATATAATCGATATAAATTTCCGTATCCGACAAATAATATAAATGGGATAACGACCAAGCATTTTAAATTCCATACATATTAACAGTCTTTCTCCACAGAAGTTCACTTCGATTATTATCAAATCGAATTCCATTCCATCCTAATGTATTAAATTGGAAAACATTACTTTGGAAAATTTCCATTAAATCTTAATAAAAAGATTTATAAATTCCAAATCACATTTCACTGTAAATCGGGTTAAAGAACGAATGTCGTTAAAAACACAGTTCACAATAAACTCAATTCACATTCCATTTCAATTCCAATTAAATGTTAAATAATTGGTAATTCTTCTTTAAATCTTAATTAAAAGATATATTCATTTCACACGGGGTTTAAGAACAGTGTTATTTAAGACACCATTCGCGACAAACCCAAAATCCAATTCCATTGTTAATCGGGTTAAAGAACAAGTGTTATTTAAAACACCGTTCACGATAAACCCAAAAATCCAATTTCAATTCCATTCCAATTAAATATTAATTAATTGGTAAGCTTCATTAAATCTTAATAAAAATATTTAATCTTTTCTCAACGGGGTTTAAGAATAGTGTTAATAAAGACACCATTCACGACAAACCAAAAATCCAATTTGATATGAAATACAAGGCTCTGAATAGAAATTCTATCGGCTTATATTCAATATAAAATTCTGAAATCAACAAATATCGTATTGGGAATAACGATATATATATATATATCTTCCAAATTCCTCCACAATATCCGTATAAATATCGAAATATTCCAAATATGAATTCGATTCAAATCCATTCCAATTCTTATATTGGAAATTTTTGGTTATATTTAAACCATTTACAGATCAAAGTTATTTATTTAAAAATAATTGGATTATAACTCTAGTTAATAACTAGTCCATTTAAAATAAAAATATATTTTTATCTTTTCAAATACGGAACTTTTCATCCCAAATCATTTATTATGATTTTACACAAATTGCTAATATTTTTAATAATTTTATCAAGGCCCGTACAGTCAGTTTCCAATAACAGCCATCAAACTGCACTTACACCGACCTTTTCCAAATTTGATTTGGACATAATTCCCAATCCAACCGTTAGAATTCAAATCTGTTATACTCGTTGGAAAGAACATTTCGATACGAACACAACGGTTCTAGTTTTAGGAGAATATGACGGTCGGATCTCCCGTAACGTCAATTCGAAGTCAATGGTAGAAATTTGCGAACGGTCGCAGCGCGGCGCGTTCTATTCAGGCCATTATATATATATATATATATATATATATATATATATATATATATATATATCGTCGATTTCCATTTAAAATGTATTTTATAAATCATTTTAAATTCGTTTTAGAAACGGATCCAACTTCATTTTCAATTTTAAATCAAAATTGAATATTTTATATCATTAATGTATAAATGATAATATTTTCAGAATATCAGATTGTGAAATCACTTCCTTTTCGATATTCATTATAAAACTGAATAAAATCGATATAAATTTCGTTTGCATTAAAATGGCGCATATCTAATCAACATGGCTTCCCACATTTCAATATTTTTTGTCCATCCAAATCGGATATCAAAAATCAGATTTTTATCCTTTTCTGAATATTATTTTAAAATATTCGTTATTTTATTTTATTCAACACACGAATATTTTTAATCCTTTTCTGAATATTATTTTAAAACATTCATTATTTTCCAAATCGGAATGAGACCCAACCAATTACCATATAATGTTATTTATATGGATTTCCATACAACACATGTATAAAATAACAATGATAAACAATCATCCATCATCCAGAGTGCATTACACAACAGCATAAGCACAAAATATAAATAATTAACACTTACAAAAGTCTGTCAACAATCGATCGACATACAACTAAATAATTGGGATTATTGTACGTCAAACATCCTCCCAATACCCGTGTGGGGTTTCAGTCAACAAACACAGAATATTATTTTTGCAGTTGGGCGATGTGTAAAATATATCGCCCGAATCAATATCAGTTAAATGAGTGTATATAAACAAATCGTCTGATTTGTGAATAAATATTCATTTTCATTTCCTGATGATTTTATGTCATTCATATATACGTTAAAATTTATATTTTTAAAGATAAAATATTTTATTCAACACATGAATATTTTATATAATTTGTTTATTCAATAAAAATGATATTTTTATTGTTCATACATTTTATTCAACACATGAATATTTTATTTTCATTTCACATCACAATCACAATCAATTCCTACATCACAATACAATCAAACAAGCCATCCATGGTCTGTGGACGATGGGGAGCTTTTCATATATGCAGTTATAAAATAAATAACTGTACAAGAAATTATAGTGAGAAATTCTCACATTGCTTTCGGCTTTGTCTAAAATCGTAGCAAGCTCTAAAAATTCTCCGGTCTCTACTAAAATGTAGCGTACGATGTTACGGTCCCAATGTCTCTTGTTTCACTGGATTTCGACCACCAACGAACAAGATATGATTTTTATTCTTAAATCGCAATTCGTAACACTTTTAAATGTTATAAACAGTTAAATTTATATAAGCCGTGTACGTTTCAGTTTCGTTCAGAACCTGGTCTTCGTTTCTCGTGCAAACCGGTTCATGATGGGTTGATCAACCTTCGCTACCTGAAAGAACTCGTAAGGGCGCTCCCGGCGCTGGTGGTCCGACCTAGAACGACGGTCTGAGGTGATCTCGGTGGCTGTTCAAAGTCACGGGCTTCAGGGCATTGGATCTAAGCAAATATCGAACGATAATTTACAAATCCTATATGTATTTGAAGATCTCGAGCTCCTCTAAAAAATTCTCCAAAGGAAAAGGTGGTTTCGTTGCGTGGTTTGAGAGAAAACGAAGAGAGATGGATTGAATGGGTTTCTGTTATCGCTTCAGGGGGGTATCGGGTTTTGGAGTTGTGAACGATGAAATATAATTGGCCCTTAATTTTATATTTATTTATTAATTCTATTATGTCCAAAAATACCCCTCCGTCCATACGAAATCCAATTCAAACCCAATGACCATCGTCCCTAGCCAAATACCCCAATTTCGGACACAATGGAATATGTTTCATTAGCCCATTCAACGGTTTCAGTCAGTTATTCTTCAAATTAAAATATAAAACATTCAATATTAGATTTGAACGTACATTTTAATTTGTCGGGGCCACATACTGATTCCAAAAATTCCAGAAAAATAAATATAACTATGTATTGACGATACGGTCCTAACAAAACTAATTTCATCGAATTTCGAGACCGTTTGAAAAATGGCCATTTTTTGGTCGATCCAAATTGACTGAAACTGTCAAAACACGTTTTCTTTCGCCATGCTCACATATTAATTCCAAAAATTATCAATTTTGGAATCTAGCAATGATTTGACGTTTCCGATCCAACAAAAATGGTTTTGTCGAAAACGGAGGTCGTTTGCAAAATGGCTATTTTTAAGGGCTATATATTATATTAAAATATATATAAAATCCACAGCGACTTTTCTGAATTTTGAACTGTACGTAACTTATAATTTATAATGTGAAATCTCAGTTTCTTACATCCATTAGAAAGATATTGTTAATCAGATTCCAATATTTTGTTGTTTCGTCCAATTCTGACTTATATTGAATTATGTATATTCAATTGAAATTAGAAATCGAATTTTCAAACTGCCACGCCATTTCAGGCTTGTTTTGTAATTAAAATTAATTATACGTTCTAACTTCATCGAAAATATTTTTTTTGTCTTTATTATTTAAAATAAATCATTTTAAATAAATCATTTAAATATTCAAAATCCATTGAAATTGCTAAAATAATTTTTTAAATTGGTTCTGATTTTCCAGGTTGTTACAATCTCCCACACTTAAAATCTTTTCGTCCTCGAAAAGGAACGGAGCTGAAAGTTGTCTAACTAATCAACTCAACATTCATTCTGCCTTTCACTCTTCAACTTTTCAGTTTCTAAGTATTTTCTAATTTTCCAAAAATTTGGCCAACACTGTAACAACCCGGAAAATCCGAACCAATTTAAAATTTTTATTTTGGCTATTTCAGTGGATTTTGCATAGTTAAAATAATTTATTTTAAATAATAACGATAAAAAATTATTTTAATCGAAGTTAGAGCTAATATATTCATTTTGATTTCTAAAGGAATTAGAAATAGTACGGTAGTTTGAAAAGTCAAACCTGTATTTTGACCGAATGTACCGGATTCAAAATTTAATGGATTTTAGTGAAACCAAAAATATCTAAATCTGCTTGAAAATATCTTTCCAACGAATCCGAAAAATTGAAATTTCATAGCGAGAATCAAAAGTTATGGCTCGTTGAATATTCGGAATGGTCGTTGTGGTATAATTTATAGCCCGTATAAAAGGCCATTTTTCAAACGACCTCCGTTTTCGACGAAACCACTTTTGTTGGATCCAGAATGTCAAATTATTGCTAAATTTAATTTTTCGAAATTTTTGGAATTAATATGTGGGCGTGGCAAACGAAAATGTGTTTTGTCAATTTTAGTCAAATCTGATCGACTTGAAAATGGCCATCTTTGAACAGTCTCAGAATTCGACGAAATTAATTTTTTTAGGACCGTTTCGTCAAAACAAAGCCGAAATAATTTTTATGGATTTTTATGAGTTCGTATTTGGCCCCGGTGAATTTAAATATACGATCAAATTAATTTGCTAAATGATTTAAATAGTAAATTAAAAATTTCAGGCCATAGACTATCATTTGGGCTGACGAGACCTAGCCCATTGGATCCGGAACAGAGGCTACTGGGAGGGGTCAACTCTGGTTGGACTGAAATTGGATTGGTTTAAAACTTTTGGATTTATTTGTAAAATTAACATTAAAATAATATAAAAATAAACATTATCTCCTTCTAAACCCTAATCCACAAAGACATAGCCGCCGCCCCCTTTCTGTAATGGATGAGAATGCCCCATCCCTTCTCCACTAATTTCCGCCAATCCTTTCATCGAATCTCCTTCCTCCTTTAGACTTTTTTGTGGAGATTTCCTAGCTCTCCATTTCTATACGGTTGGATCAACCTCTGGTGGCCCGAACTACGAGACTCACGCGCCTAAACCCGTGCCAAACCCTTCGCCGTCGAGCCACCTCTACACCACCGAGTGGGGCCCCCTTTCAGGCGCACGTGCACCACGCACCCCCCTCCGACGTCCGACTCTCCGATCGTCAAACCATATCACCATTTGCACAAAAAGTGGAGACCTAGATTTGAAGATATTAGGTTTCCTTGCGGCTTGTTCCTTAAAGAGGAAGAAGGGTATAGAAAACATATTTTAATATTTAATTAATTTAAAATATTGTAAACCTTAATTAAATCATAATTCTTTCGTACTGATTCAGAATTGATCAATTTCTGAAGCGTTGCGATCGTACGACAAAGATCTACTTTCCAAGACTAAAAAGGAACAATTCCGAGCTGTTTGAATTTTGGACAAATTTGCAACACGACTATGAGATTTCTTTTTTTGAATTAATTAATTTAATTGATTTATTTGCTATGTAATGATCGCATGTATTTGATTTAGATCTACTTTGTTCTGACATTTTGGATGATGATTGATCTGTTGTTTGGTGATGGATAATTATAGATCTACCTGTGTTAGTTAAATATTATGTTATCATTTTTTTATTTAATTGAATCAGTTTGTCAATTCAATATAAAATATTATTTTTTCAATTTTAATTGAATTGAATTAGTTTGTCAATTCAATATAAATATTATGTTGTCATTTTTTATTGATTTGATTTGTTAATTCAATAAAAAATATATCATTTTGGTCATTTTTGTTGAATTGAACTAGTCTGTCAATTCAATTAAAAATATCACTTTCTTATATTATTGTATTGAAATAGAGTTGTCAATACAATTGAAAAAAAATATCCCTTTATTATATAATTGTATTGAAATAGAGTAGTCAATATAATGGAAAATATATCATCTTTGAAATATATAATTGTGTTGAAATAGAGTTGTCAATACATTGAAATAAAAAGGTTACACTTTTCTTTGCATTCTTTGATGCAAATAAACATTGAAATAAAAAGTTATTCTTTTATTTGCATTCTTTGATGCAAATAAACATTGAAATAAAAAGTTATTCTCTTATTTGCATTCTTTGATGCAAATAAACATTGAAATAAAAAGTTATTCTTTTATTTGCATTCTTTGATCCAAATAAACATTGAAATAAAAAGTTATTCTTTTATTTGCATTTTTTGAGATTTCAAATTTCTAATATTCATTGGAAAGCTATTTTCGATACGAACCCAATAGTTCCGGTTTTAGGAGAATCCGATGGTCGGATCTCCCGCAACGTCAATTCGAAGTCGATGGTCGAAATTCACGAACTGCCGCGGCGCGACGCGTTCTATTCGGGCCATTATATATAATATATATATATATATTATATATATTTCATCGATTTACTTTTTAAAACGTATTTTATAAATCGTTTTAAATTCGTTTTCAAAACCATTTCAACTTTATATTCAATTTCATATCAAAATTGAATATTTCATATCATTACTATATAAATGATAATATTTTCAAAACGTTATATTTTGAAATCACTACCTTTTCTATATTCATTATAAAAACGAATATAATCGATATAAATATCGTTCACGTCAAAATAGAGCAACTCTAATCAACACGGCTATATATATTTCAATAAATTCGTTATTATATTCAACAAATGAATATATATATTCCATTCAACACATGAATCTATATTTCTTTCAACATACGACTATTTTTATATTCAACACATGAATTTTCTTTTATAATATTCATTATTTTCCTGATTGGAATGAGGCCCAATCAATCACCATATAATGTTAATTATATGGATTCCATATACCATATGTATATAATAGGAATGATAAAAAATCAACCATCATCCAAGGTGCACCACACAACTGCATAAGCATCAAATATAAATAATTAACGCTTACACAGCCTGTCAACCAATCGATCGACATACGATTAAATAATTGGGATTAGTGTACGCCAAATTTCATCCCAACACCCGTGTGGGGTTTCAAATCAACAAACACTGAATATTGTTTGTGCAGTTGGGCGATGTGTAAAATTTATCGACCCAATCCATACCAGTCAAATCAGTGTATATAAACAAATCAGCCGATTTGTTTATAATTATTTATTTATTCATATTCACGTTAAAAATTATATTTTCAACGATAATATATTTATTTCAACCATCTTCAATTTATTATCGATTTCACATCAACAATAGAAACAAATTTCACAACACATCAATCAAACAAACAAGCCATCCATGGTCTGTGGATGACGAGTGTCAGGTGCTGCTAAGCACCGTCTGCATCCTAGTACATATATATATATATATATATATATATATATATATATATATATATATATAACTAGAAAAAGGAATTTAGAGTGAGAAGTTCTCAGCACTAGCTATCCCAACTCCACGACTCTTCCAATGTGGGGAATCATTGCCGTTCTCGCCTTTTGTCACTTTCGTTGCCCGTAGCCACTACATATATAAAAATCACATTTTTATATTCTTGCCATGTATATAAAAATCATATTTTTACATCGCTTCTGTATAGATAAAAATTCTATTTTTACATCGCTACTATATAGATAAAAATTCTATTTTTACATCGCTACTATATAGATAAAAATTCTATTTTTACATCGCTACTATATAGATAAAAATTCTATTTTTACATCGCTACTATATAGATAAAAATTCTAGTCTTTAAACATGTAGAAAATCACTTCTTTCTAATGTTAAAAATCTCATCTTTCTGTAGTGTTGTTCATATCAAAATCATGTCTTTCTCTATGCTTTATATATTTCAAAGATTATAGCCTTCTATAAATTAACAATCCGTTCTTTTTATAAACAAAAATCAGTTTTTTTCCTATAACGTTCTAATATATAAATAAATAAATAAATAAAATAAAAAGAATAAAATAATTAAATAAGTAGGAATTTACTGCGTTAAAGGGGGGAGTGGTGGTCGGAGTTTGCTTGCGTCGAACAGCAGGAGGGAGTGGAGAAGATGGCGAGAGGGGCGAGGGTGGTGGCGCATTCTTCGATGCAGGTGGTGCGATGAGGAGGGGTATAAGCGGCGGCAGTTTGGGGTTTATGGGGGAGGGCGCGTCATACGGGGAGAGGAGGGAGGACGAGCGTCGAGGCTAGCGGGGAGGGCAAAGAGGTGGCGCAAGGGGGCGATCGTCGGTGGAGGTCAACTGGAGGGCGCCCCACCTGGGGAGGTGCGGTGCGCAACGGTGGGAGGAGCGGCGGCTCCTCCCCTTCCTTTTTTTTTTGCTTTCAAATGGAATTGCGGGGGGCTTGAGAGGAAGTAAGGAGAGGAAGGGGGATTTTTTTTTTAATTATTTAATTTACGAAAAGTTAACTTTTTCATATGACCTCTAAACGAGGCCCACCGCCTGTCGTCCATAGCTAATTACCCCCATTCCGAACACAATGGGATATGTATCGTAAGCTGATTCGATCATTTCGATCATTTTCCGTTAAAATCAACATATAACTCTATATATTGAATTTGAACGCGCATTTCAATTTACCGGGGTCACATACTAACTCTATAAATCCCAGAAAAATATTTTCTAGCTTCGTATTGACGATTCGGTCCTAACAAAACTAGTTTCGTCGAATTCTGAGACCGTTGGAAAAATGGCCATTTTCCGGTCGATTAAAATCAACTGAAACTGGTCAAACGCGTTTTCTATTGCCATGCTCACATATTGATTCGAAAAATTATGAAATTTGAAACGTAGCAATAATTTGACATCACGGACCCAACAAAAGTGGTTTCGTCGAAATCCGAGGTCGTTTGCAAATTCCCATTTTTAAGGGCCTGAATTCCATAACGACTATTCAGAATTTTCAACTGGACATATCCTTTGATTCCCGCTATGAAATTTCGACTTTTCGAATTCATTGGAAAGGTATTCTCAAATAGATCCTATTATTTTTGGTTTCACTAAAATCCGGTTTATTCTGCACCCGGTATGTTCAATTGAAGTTTGAAATCAAATTATCAAACTACCGCCCCTTTTTCAATTCTATTATATAATTATATATAATTAATATATTCTAACGACGACGTATATAAACATATACATCGAATTATATTCAAAATAAATTTTCCTTCGATATTATTTAAAATAATTCATTTTAAATGTTCAAAATTCGCTAAAATTGCCAAAATAAAAATTTTAACTGGCCCAGATTTTCGGGTTGTTACAATCTCCCCCACTTAAAACTTTTCGTCCCCGAAAAGGAACAAAGTCGATAGTGGTTTGATTAATCAACTCTATGTTCAATCTGGCTTCCATTCTCCAACTTTTCAGTTTCTGAGAATTTTCAAATTCTTCAAAAATTTGTCTAACACCCGGAATTTTCGAAAAATTTCGCCATAACCTCCTTTGTATGGGGAGAGGTTTGGAAATTTATTGGGCCGTATTAGGTACCCAATAAATCCTAATAAGCATACACATATTTATAGTGATATATTCTGGTGTTTACAGGGGAGCGTGTATTGATAATAACTGCAGAGAATAAATTCTCGTCACTCTGTCAAAGCCTGAGGGAGTGTGTATTTTAAATGCTCCAGAGAATAAATCCTCGTCACCTCGTCCCGTGTGGGAAATAAATAGTCCATGTGCCATATCTAATAACTAGAGAGACGTGATTATTGTCAACTCTAGACCCGTGTGGGTTTTTTTTATTAATCTGGCAATTTTACCGTTATAATTTAAATAGTCCATATCAGTCATCAGTCCAACCTGTAAAATATAGTCATCGCCATACAAGCCTCTCGCTCGTATGATAAATCTCCCACCTCATCACACAAGCTCCAAATGCTTATGTGGTATATGATGAAGTATGTCTATCTTCCAGAAGTATGCCATGTAATGTAGTTCAAAATTAATTGTTGTTATCCTATGGCGATGTTTATTATTTCATACAGAATAACCAGCACTCCGCATCCAATGGCATTCACAGGAGTTGATATAATAATATTTCGCATCCAATTCATTAAGGTTTACCTATTTGTCGGGCACGCAAATAAAATCTTTACTCAACAGCTATCCAATTTCCTGTTCAAACATATATAATGCACAAGTATATATTTCTAACTATTTTCTAATCAGTTCAATGTGTGATTTAATTGAATAAATTTGTTCTGGTTTTTATTGATGATATTCTAATCTTCTCTAAATCAAAGGCCTAAAAGGAACATAACAATGGAAGCCGAAAAGGAACGAAGCCAAAAGTTGTTTAACAAATCAACTCAATTTCCATTATTTTGACTATGGCTTAAGTTCTTCAACTTTTCAGTTTCTAAGAACTTTACAAATTTTTCAAAAATTTGGCTAACACCCTAAATTTTTGAAAAATTTCGCCATAACCTCCCCTGCACCGGGAGCAACGGGAAAATCCCGAAATTTCCATATAGGCCTTCTGATCCCAAAAAGAAAAAGAAAAAGCAAAGCGGCTAGCCAATCGGCTCATAAAATCATCACCACCCAAACAAAATAGTAAATTATAGTAAATATGTACCTATTTGTCGGGCAAACAAATTTTATTCTTCTGCTCTAGCCTCCTTGCTATGACCTGTTCAGTGTAAGTACTCGTATATGCAAGCAAATGCGACCAATTTTCAATTCAGTTCAATATTCAGTTCAATTAGGTATATTGGTTCAAAATTATCAAACAAATAAGCAAACAACACAAACATCAATCAATTAGTGGATTAACGTTTCAAATTCATAATTTTGATACATATGCAAAAATCATGTTTTGATGCCAAATCACAACAATGTATTCTAGCTATATTAGTTTTGGTTCTCACACCAGTCTAATGGAAATATATAGATATCACACCTTCGAAACATGTAACACCCCACCTCCGCCAGGGTGGCTCTTGCAAGCACTCTGACTTTGGAGGGGCGTTTGTACCGGGTAAACATGCATAATGATATATCAAGGCAGAACAAGAACATATGTATACATGTAAACAGAGTAAATAAGATATGTAAAACAGCGGAAGATTTCAAACTATTTCAAAACAAGTCTGGTACAACATAATGTCAACTTTCCAAATACACAAGTCTAGATAAAAACAACATCACTGAAAAACTGAAATACATAAGTACTATCCCCAAAATAAGTGATAACCATAGCTAGCTTCATGTCAAGACCGTACATGAGCTAAAATCCCACAAGCAAGCGATTAGAAATCCAAGCTAAGCTCCAATATTCCCACCCTGAGAACCTGGGGGGGGGGGGGGGGGAACGGAAGAAAAGAGGCGAAAGAAAAACAGGTCAGTCAAAAAGACTGAGTAAGCCCTACTACCATTAGTCTATAAACTAATAAAGTTAACTGTCATGATGAAAGCTGAGATGAACATAAGGATAACTACATACTGGCATGATAGATAAAGGTGTCATCGCATAATCAGGTTTAAGGTTTTGCACCACAGGTGTACTAGCAAACTAACATGACTTGAATAAACACGTATTGATCCCTTGGCCCAAGCTTTGGCCCAATAACATGAAGTGACCCTAATACGAGGTCCAACCAAACGGTCTAATCGATCGGCTCCCTAAGCCTAACTCGTCAAGTGTTGGTGTCAATTCGGCCCAAACATAATTGTAGTCGGACTGTGCTGGGTCCACCTTCGGGTGTATCAAGCCCTAGGGTGTAAACCCCTGGACACCATAAATATAAGTGCATAGTCTCGATCTACTGGTACCCGTGCATGTTTTCTCCGGCTACGGAAGCTGTGCACGACCATAGTCCGTCCGGAACTACACCGGCGTACCATCGACCGTCGTTTTGGTCACTTACATCAAGTCCAGTAATCGTGCCCCACCCTAGCCTAGTCCCTAGGGTCTTAATGATACAAACTTGGGATTACTGCTGGAATGGATCCCCATTGCTAGGATTTTCTAGTGGGTTAAGTACGGTTTAACCCTTTTACTAATCATGGATTAACTTGGTTAAGTGTAACGATGGGTTCACGACTTAACCCCGATTAATCCATCAAGTCCAAATTGATTAAGTATTAAGTGGACCATGACTTAAACCCTAATCATGAGGCATTAATTAATTAATGTGCCTTAACCTCTCACATTAGACTTTGTTGCGGTTACTAGTTAAGCCGGTCGGTTCCAGGTAGCTTTACACCACAACTTGGTCTCCTCGGGTTCAAGGTACAACATGACCAACTTCTCACATTGGGTCCTATTGTTTGTAGCAACTAGTTAGGCCGGTCGGTTCCGGGTAGTTTTATGCTACAAACCCAACCCAACCTCGAGTTGGTCACACTTATATTTTCTAAGTGCAATGTCCATTATGTTTCCAAAACATAATTACAAGTTAACAAGAATTTGGGTAGACCTAACTTAATAGGTAAATTCCCAATGGGTAGACCTAACTTAATAGGTAAATTCCCAATCTTATGTTTTCATGTATTTTAAGTTTACCCAACCCCAAACGCAATCCCATCGCTTACATAATCGCAATAGCGCATAAAGGATAGAAAGAGGGAACTTGGCATAAAGATGACAAAAGGTGTTGAAGCCACAAGTTTAACATGGTGGCATATGAAATATACATATGTTCATATACTTGCATATTACATTTTTAGGCCTCAAAAGTATGCATAAAACCAAACTTAGCATATTTGTGATACAGGGTGCTACATGACATGTAGAAATGGTCATAAGTTCGCATTTAGCCTCACATGCAAGTTATCATAAGGGATATGATAACTTACATGTTGCCAAAATGCGACCTTTAGCATAAAGCTTGAAGCTTTAAGCTCATAAACCCAAGGTAAGCTTGCATAACCTGATAACATGAGTAAAATGATCAACCCAAACTTGCATAACATACATGGCAAACTTGCATATCATAACATAGCAAACTTGCATAACATAACATGATTAACATGCATATCATAACATGATAAACTTGCATATCATAACATGATAAACTTGCATATCATAACATGGCAAACTTGCATAACATAACATGATTAACTTGCATATCATAACATGATAAACTTGCATATCATAACATGATAAACTTGCACATCATAACATGGCAAACTTGCATAGCATAACATGATTAACTTGCATATCATAATGATCAAATACAACTTGCATCATTAATTAACTTTAGAGTTTAAAAAAAAGAAGGTAAAAGGGCTTACAAATTCTTATGAAGACACAAATATATTAATAGATTGAGACAAGCCCTTATGAAATCAAATAAACCCAATATGAAAGCTCCAAATCAATAAAAACCCTTGCTTTATGATGTAAATATGGAAACTTGACTTGAATGCAAGCTAATGATGCTCATACAAGCTTGAAAACACTTGTATTCATGGAAAATCTCTCATAGAAATTTATTTAGGAATTTTATGAAGAGGGTGGAGGCCATGAGAGGAATGATTTTGCCATAGTTTAGTTGTATGAATGAATAATGATGATTTAGGGTTAGGTTAGGGTCTTATGTATAGAGATTAGGATTAGTTTTAGCCTTAGGATTAAACCCTAGTTCCAATCTCAGCCCTCAAAACCGAATCTGGCCCCAAAACCTAACCAAGACCCCAAAATGGCGCACCAGGCAAAATTGCCCGGCTGAACCAAGTCGACAGCTAAGTCGACAGGGCTGTCGACTTGGGTCCAACCAAGTCGACTCCCAAGTCGACAGGGCTGTCGACTTGGGTGCTCTGGCGAGAATTTTCCTGCCTAGCCCAATCTGACCGTTTTTCGAATTTTGAACCCGAAATTCGAAATCTGTTTTGAACTTGAAATTTTCTGAAAACTTCATTGGGCCTCAATCGGGTCATACGGACTCCGATTATCGAAAACTCGGACTCTATTTCGTGTATTTTTCCGAGACGAACGCAATGGCACAGCCCATTTCCCTTGTTTCAGATTTTAGAATTAAATTCTGCCTCGATTATGTTATAACAGGTTATTAAAAATACGGGTTGTAACATTCTCCCCTCCTTATAGGATTTCGTCCCCGAAATCTTCAAGTTAGGAAGAACGTATCCTACCATCCAACATCCATCTACTCAAAACATCATCCACGAGCAATCATTGTCCTTACAAGATTCTAAATGTTGTATGAACATATGCAAAGGTGTGTGTATATGTACTTATCTAATGCAAATATCATCAATGCAAATTATGTTAGTGAAATGAATCCATATATATGCAATTCCTAACATAATGTATAACATCTATATGTGTGCACATAACATACATCCATATGCAAAGTCCATGTGATAGAATAACATATTCATCCATGAATAAGCATAAACACTCATGCATATGCAATATGAGGAGTGTGTGAGCCGATCTAGTGCCTAATGTGTATAATGCATCCACGAGTAACCACTTGCAAACACTTGCAACCACTTGCAAACATCAAGCATAACATGTTTCAAACACATGTTTCATCCAAAGGGTTTCTACCTAAGGTTCTCATGACAAGATTAACGGAATAACAAGATAAACAAGACAAACATGGATAGCAAAAGAAAGATATGCTACAAAGAGATCGGGAAGATAAGCAAGATATACTCTTTTCGGATTACAAGAAATCCCTTCCTAACCCAACCCATATCCTATAAAAGCCCAAAAGATTTAGTCAACCTAACGGACCCCTTCAAACCCTGACATGCATTACTAACCGATGAGTCATACCCCCCTTATGGAGTTTACAACAGAAATGGGATCGAGTATGGGACCGAGAGGATATACGTAAAAGATAACATGCGAGTAAGCTCCACAGGAAAACAAGGATCAAGGATATACTCATAATAAAAAATATATGATGCGCTTATCCAGCCTTCAATCTTCTAAGTCACGTTTCCTTGAGTTTAACTCCACTGTGGTTTGACCGTCTTTTACTTCATGATTCCTTGGCTTCTTAACTCTTATTTCCAAATATGAGTTGGAACCCATTTCATTGTCGCCTCTCGTCTTCCTTTTTCACTTACTCTTCTATCATTCTTGGCTTAAACATAACTATGACCTCATGGTTTCATGCAAGCTCTCCAAAATTCACTAGTGAATCCTGGATCTCGTTTACTTACTATAAAGTATTCCACGCAGCAGAACTTTTCTTGAAAATACCAAACCTCGTTGCCAATTGCTCTTACTAACGTGATTTTCTATAACTCATGCTTGAACGAAATGAACCATCCGCCTGCGAATGATAGGCCGTACTTAGATTCAGTGCTTGCCCATGACTTCCCATAGACTATCCCAAAACTGGCTAGTGAAGATTGAGTCGCGGTTACTAACTATACTTGAGGGAAACCCGTGCAACCTCCTTATTTCTTGAAAGTAATCCGTTGCTAGCTATGATGCAGTCCTTTCGCTCTTTACCGGAGTGAAATGAGCACTCTTCGTGAGTCTACCTACTATGACCCACATGCTCGTATTCGCTTTCCTTGATCTAGGTAGTCCATCCACGAAATCCTTCGTGACGCTTTCCCACTTCCATTGCGGGGACCTCCAATGGATGTAATAGCCCACCGGGCTTTTTATGACTCGGCCTTAACCTGTTGGCACAACATGCACCTTGGGACAAACTCGGCCACCTCCTCGAATGATGTGCATCTTCAAGAACCTTCTTTCTCTCATCGCGTCTTAGCTATCCCTTGTTATCTATGGCGAGGTGACTTAACATCCTGCCTCTAATCAACTTGTCCATGATCTCGACTAACTGCGGGTCTTCTTTCTGCGAAGTCCCTACTTGATCCATAAGGGTAGGTCTAAGCTCAAGGGACGCTAACTAACTAATTAAACTGAGAAAGCTTCTTACTTCAATTGTCCTCGTCGGGGCTTTCTGGTCTTGAACCGCGACCACTTTAGCGGGATCCACCGCTAAGCCTTGTTTAGAAACTATGTGCCCAAGAAATCTAACTTCTTTTCTCCAAAATGACATTTGGAGGACTTGGCTTTCAACTGATGGGCTCTAAGCGCATCCATCACCTCCTTGAGATGTCTAGCATGTTCTTCCTCGTTCTTTAAGAAAGTCAGGATATCATGTACAAAGACTACCACAAACTTGTTCAGGAATTCCCTAGGCACCCTACTCATCAAGTCCACGAAGTAGGCGGGTGCATTAGTCAAACCGAATGGCATGACTTGCCATTCGAAGAATCCATCTGGAGTTCTGAACGCAGTTTTGTCTATACTATCCTCAGCTACTCTGAGCTGATGGAATCCAATAGCAAGATCAAGAGAAAACAGATGTTCCTACAAGCTGATCAAACAAATCATCGATCCTTGGTAATGGTTGTCTATTCTTCTTGTTCTACTCACGATAATTAACATACGGGCGAAGCGAACTGTCCACATTACTAGCGAATACTACTAGAGCACCCTCCTCGGAAATGCTTCATTGTATGAAGTTCTTCTCAAGCAACTCCTTGACTTGCTTTCTTAACTCTCATCTTGCGGGACCATGTGCCTAACCAGCCACGTAACTGGCTTGGCATTATCAACCAGATAAATGCGAAAATCTATCTCGCGTTTAGGGGTAACCCCTTCACTTCACCCAAGATATCAGGATATTCTCGGACCACCCTCATAGATTGCAAACTATCGATAGACGAGTTGAGGGATTCAAGATAACACAACGTGACGGGACCCATAGGGTTACAAGAAATTTTTAGGGTATTTCCGAGGCGAGTCACGAGCCTCACAACCCTATGCTCACAATCAAGGATGGCTCCATATCTGGACAACCAATCCATGCCCAATATCAATCCGTATCCCCTAAAACCAAGAACATAAGCACTACACAAGAACTCTACACTCAGCATAGAGATCTTTAAATCCCCACATATCATAGACAGATGGGCGGAACCCCCAATAGGATTTGAGACACAGACGGGATCATCTACCAAGCTAGTACTAAGGTGCAAACTATCAACAAGATCAGATGAGATAAAGCTATGCGATGCACCAGAATCAAACAAGGTACGAACTGGAAAATCAGAAATATATACAAGGCTCTCAACAGAAATACTACCTCGATCGGGAACTGGAGCAGCATTGAGAGCATGAACTTGCCCTCCTGAAGGTCCAGCACGTTGAGTCTGACCCTGGCCTTGCCCTTGCTTCTTCGTGCAATCCTTACTGAAATGTCCAGTCTCACCGCAGAAAAAGCATTCACCATTCTTCCTTTTCCTCTTCTTACAATCCTTAATAAGATGCCCAACTGAACCGCAAAAATGGCACTTCCCCTTGTTGTTATTGCCCTTGTTGTTGTTCCCCTTGTTGCCTTGACTCTTATTCTTGTTCTGATTGCTCTGACCACTTGGATTACCCTGATTTCCTTTCCACTGGGAATCAGTCTTCTTGGCTTGAGTATCATTCATTTTGATCTCTTTCTTGACATCTCCCTGAAGTAACGCCATATCAACCAAGCTCTCAAACGTGGCCCCATGGGGAATATGTGACATAGCCAATCCCTGCAACGGCTCATTCAATCCTCTAGCAAAACGAAGAGCCTTCTTCTGAGGAGTACTCACCATATCCAAGCCAAAACGAGCTAACTGATTGAACTTGTTCACATATTCTTTGACAGACATATCTCCTTGTTTCAAAGCTATTAACCTCTCCATTTGCAGATTCTCCTCAGCAGAAGATAGAAACTTAAGCACGAACCTTGCCCTGAAATCGGCCCAAGTCTCAACAGGCCTAGTACCATTGGTGACTTCCCACCAATAAGCGGCTTCATCCTTCATAAGCCAAACCGCCAACAAGATCTTCCTCTGATCGTCTAACCCAAAGATAGCAAATAAATCCTCGGTCTCTTTCAACCAATTTCTGGCCTCTACAAAAGTCTCAGTGCCTTGAAAGTTCTTGCCACCCATTGCTTTGAAATCTTTGCAAGTCTTTGCGAAGTCAGCTTGAGTATGCTGAGGGGGAGGAGGAAGAGGAACCTCAGCGACATGAGGAGGAGGAACATCAATGACAGGAGGAGGAGGAACATTAACTACCAGAGGAGGAGGAGGAGGAACATCTGCGGCGCCGGCTTCGGTCGCCCTAGCCTCCAAAAGTCTCCTATACCAAACAGGTACGTGTACTCCCTCCGGAATAGCAAAGTTATCGGCCATACTGAAAACGAAGAAAAAGACAGATTCAGAATGGAGAAAAATGAAGGAATTTTGCTAATGGCTTTTTGGGGAATAGCCTTTAAAATAAACTAGACTTTTCTTTGGAAAATACTTTATACTTGGTTTTGAAAATAGTTTTCCAAAAGTTTTAAAAACCTTATTGTTCCTTCTCGTAAACCATATGCTCTGATACCAAATGTAACACCCCACTTCCGCCAGGGTGGCTCTTGCAAGCACTCTGACTTTGGAGGGGCGTTTGTACCGGGTAAACATACATAATGATATATCAAGGCAGAACAAGAACATATGTATATATGTAAACAGAGTAAATAAGATAAGTAAAACAGCGGAAGATTTCAAACTATTTCAAAACAAGTCTGGTAGAACATAATGTCAACTTTCCAAATACACAAGTCTAGATAAAAACAACATCACTAAAAAACTGAAATACATAAGTACTATCCCCAAAATAAGTGATAACCATAGCTAGCTTCATGTCAAGACCGTACATGAGCTAAAATCCCACAAGCAAGCGATCAGAAATCCAAGCTAAGCTCCAATATTCCCACCCTGAGAACCTTGGGGGGGGGAACGGAAGAAAAGAGGCGAAAGAAAAACAGATCAGTCAAAAAGACTGAGTAAGCCCAACTACCATCAGTCTATAAACTAATAAAGTTAACTGTCATGATGAAAGCTGAGATGAACATAAGGATAACTACATACTGGCATGATAGATAAAGGTGTCATCGCATAATCAGGTTTAAGGTTTTGCACCGCAGGTGTACTAGCAAACTAACATGACTTGAATAAACACGTATTGATCCCTTGGCCCAAGCTTTGGCCCAATAACATGAAGTGACCCTAATACGGTCCAACCAAACGGTCTAATCGATCGGCTCCCTAAGCCTAACTCGTCAAGTGTTGGTGTCAATTCGGCCCAAACATAATTGTAGTCGGACTGTGCTGGGTCCACCTTCGGGTGTATCAAGCCCTAGGGTGTAAACCCCTGGACACCATAAACATAAGTGCACAGTCTCGATCTACTGGTACCCGTGCATGTTTTCTCCGGCTACGGACTATGTGCACGACCATAGTCCGTCCGGAACTACACCGGCGTACCACTCGGCCGTCGTTTTGGTCACTTACATCAAGTCCAGTAATCGTGCCCCACCCTAGCCTAGTCCCTAGGGTCTTAATGATACAAACTTGGGATTACTGCTGGAATGGACCCCCATTGCTAGGATTTTCTAGTGGGTTAAGTATGGTTTAACCCTTTTACTAATCATGGATTAACTTGGTTAAGTGTAACGATGGGTTCACGACTTAACCCCGATTAATCCATCAAGCCCAAATTGATTAAGTATTAAGTGGACCATGACTTAAACCCTAATCATGAGGCATTAATTAATTAATGTGCCTTAACCTCTCACATTAGACTTTGTTGCGGTTACTAGTTAAGCCGGTCGGTTCCGGGTAGCTTTACACCACAACTTGGTCTAACCTCGGGTTCAAGGTACAACATGACCAACTTCCCACATTGGGTCATATTGTTTGTAGCAACTAGTTAGGCCGGTCGGTTCCGGATAGTTTTATGCTACAAACCCAACCCAACCTCGAGTTTGTCACACTTATATTTTCTAAGTGTCATGTCCATTATGTTTCCAAAACATAATTACAAGTTAACAAGAATTTGGGTAGACCTAACTTAATAGGTAAATTCCCAATGGGTAGACCTAACTTAATAGGTAAATTCCCAATCTTATGTTTTCATGTCTTTTAAGTTTACCCAACCCCAAACGCAATCCCATCGCTTACATAATCGCAATAGCGCATAAAGGATAGAAAGAGGGAACTTGGCATAAAGATGACAAAAGGTGTTGAAGCCACAAGTTTAACATGGTGGCATATGAAATATACATATGTTCATATACTTGCATATTACATTTTTAGGCCTCAAAAGTATGCATAAAACCAAACTTAGCATATTTGTGATACATGGTGCTACATGACATGTAGAAATGGTCATAAGTTCGCATTTAGCCTCACATGCAAGTTATCATAAGGGATATGATAACTTACATGTTGCCAAAATGCGACCTTTAGCATAAAGCTTGAAGCTTTAAGCTCATAAACCCAAGGTAAGCTTGCATAACATGATAACATGAGTAAAATGATCAACCCAAACTTGCATAACATACATGGCAAACTTGCATATCATAACATAGCAAACTTGCATAACATAACATGATTAACTTGCATATCATAACATGATAAACTTGCATATCATAACATGATAAACTTGCATATCATAACATGGCAAACTTGCATAACATAACATGATTAACTTGCATATCATAACATGATAAACTTGCATATCATAACATGATAAACTTGCACATCATAACATGGCAAACTTGCATAGCATAACATGATTAACTTGCATATCATAATGATCAAATACAACTTGCATCATTCATTAACTTTAGAGTTTAAAAAAAAGAAGGTAAAAGGGCTTACAAATTCTTATGAAGACACAAATATATTAATAGATTGAGACAAGCCCTTATGAAATCAAATAAACCCAATATGAAAGCTCCAAATCAATAAAAACCCTTGCTTTATGATGTAAATATGGAAACTTGACTTGAATGCAAGCTAATGATGCTCATACAAGCTTGAAAACACTTGTATGCATGGAAAATCTCTCATAGAAATTTATTTAGGAATTTTATGAAGAGAGTGGAGGCCATGAGAGGAATGATTTTTCCATAGTTTAGTTGTATGAATGAATAATGATGATTTAGGGTTAGGTTAGGGTCTTATTTATAGAGATTAGGATTAGTTTTAGCCTTAGGATTAAACCCTAGTTCCAATCTCAGCCCTCAAAACCGAATCTGGCCCCAAAACCTAACCAAGACCCCAAAATGGTGCACCAGGCAAAACTGCCCGGCTGAACCAAGTCGACAGGGCTATCGACTTGGGTCCAACCAAGTCGACTCCCAAGTCGACAGGGCTGTCGACTTGGGTGCTCTGGCGGGAATTTTCCCGCCTAGCCCAATCTGACCGTTTTTCGAATTTTGAACCCGAAATTCGAAATCTGTTTTGAACTTGAAATTTTCTGAAAACTTCATTGGTCCTTAATCGGGTCATACGGACTCCGATTTTCGAAAACTCAAACTCTATTTCGCGTATTTTTCCGAGACGAACGCAATGGCACAGCCCGTTTCCCTTGTTTCATAATTTAGAATTAAATTCTGCCTCGATTATGTTATAACAGGTTATTAAAAATACGGGTTGTTACAAAACACGAACATAAATACTGATAATGCGGCCGCATTACCATAATTATCCCCGGGTGTCTAGAATGCGATTCTATATCTATCCAGTATATTAAAACTTCGACTATACGTTCATGACGCGTATCGCGAAATCTTTATATACTCGATTGTCCAAATTCAAAATAAATAAATATTCAAATACGTATAAAGCGATTTAATTTTTTAAAACAATATTGTTTTCATTTGAAAAATATACTCTTCACTCTCATTCTAGGATGCTACTGATCCTATCTCTAACGAGTCATTCTAATTGGATATTACTAATCTAATATCTGATGAATTCTTTCGTATGGTTCCAATGTGTCTTGATCTCAAGCCCTGTAAACAAAAGCTCTGATACCACAGTAAGAACTCGTAACTTCCCCGTGAAGGAAAGAGCGGAAACTTTGAGAACAGGACAAAATAGAAAGCAGACGGAAGACCATTTCATTGTTATTACAACAATTCCATCAGATACAAGAATATACAGAGTATAAATGAAAAAATTACATTCAACAAACATCAGAGATTTAAATTACATTAAAATACATCGCAGCGGAAAATAACACAAAACACAACTGAAAGTGATACACGGATACAGAGCTTTCCGAGCATCGTTCCAGCTGTAAACAAGGTTCCTGTGAATATAAATCTGTAAAACCGAAACTACTAGCTACCCGTGTAGAAAATAGGGGCACCCAGAGTTTAGGTTAAAACAATAAACTCCAGGTTAGTCATGTGACTGGTGTGAGAACTAAAACAGTTATTAATCATTATTTTTAAAGTTAGGTAAATCAAGGGACCACGCCATATAACACAGAACGGGTTTCCTCCTAAGAATACCAGTGCATAAAACAAACAGCGCAATGCTAAATAAAGAAAAACGAAGCTGTTATAAGACCCAGGTCCCATCACATAATGCAACGCAAGCCGGAGGATAGGGTTTTTACCTTATAATAGCCAAAGCATGCTTGATACGTTTAAAACACGTTATTTGATACTATTATAGGTGTATAGTGTCAAAACATTTTCAATCATAAATATAAATCATGACGGCATAAGCACCCCATCCCACTATGTCGCCATACTAGGCTCTACAAATAAAACCGAAACACACGTATTGGAAATTGGATTCAATCATGAGTCGAGGCAAGGGGCAAGCTCCTCTCCGCGTTCGAGACACTCTAGCAAATGTCCCAGGACCCCACTATGATACTTGGATCTTCAGGGCCGGTCCTCTCTTACTTTTGAGGATTGGCAATTCCTGAACATACGTTTCCCGGTCCTTACAGACCTATATCCGAGGCGCCTCGCATTCCAACAACCACACAGGTGAAAAGTATATAAATGTCAGGGCTGGTAGGCCACTGACACAACCCTAGCTAGAAAGAAACGTCGTGCTCTCCCTGCAGCCACTATCCCGTTTTTGACTCATACCGAGGTGTGAGGCTCGCAAATTCACGTTATACACAAAGCTGCGCCACACAGGCCGTGCTTTGATCATCAACCACAAGACTTTGCTTTTCAACAGAAGCCTTGATCAACTACCACTTACGCGTGCCACACTAGCAATTCACTCCATGCGACTGATGTCCATCGATATACAACCTCTGAGCTCGTACGTCCCAGAGAAGGGCGTTAAGCAAGAGAATAAATTCTCCGCCGCCAAACAGATGTATATTTAATAGAGATTAATCAACACAGAATAAAATCCAATGTCAGACACACAATCCATTTACAAGTTCGTTCTAGGTCTGAACGAAACCGGAGGCACTTTCCTCGCATATCCATCCATCTCCAAGTACATCTAGATGATCACCAATTGTTTCCCTCATCTTGGGTGTACAGTCCAATCGAGATTATCAGTAATCACCCAAACGATGTGAAGACTTCCGGTCTTCAACCACCGTCTTCATCTTCGACATCTCGTCGAATCGGTTATTTAGAATGGGTATAACCAGGCCTTTCTGAATAACCCACGTATATGATAAAAAAATGTTACACAAACACAACAAACGCCTCATTTCAATTCAGAATATCCTTTTATTCAAGAAATCACATTCTTAGGGAAAGGTTCCCATTAATTTTATCCAAGATAAATTCTTCTAAATTTATTCTTTAATCTTCCTTTGGATATCATTTCAAACTAGTCGGGATTAGCGAACCACACCGAAGTAATTATTTATTTTTTTTCCCAATCCCAACCTATTCATCCCCTGGAGCAAAACTGGTAGTACTCCATACCTAACACCACGGTGTTATCGGTAAAATTAATTACCATTACACGTTCAAATCTAATTAAAGATTTAACTATCGCTTTGGAGCAAAACTGGTGGTACTCCATTCTCGATCACCTTTCAGATTTGATAATTTAAATAATCAATTCACTTTCAATCTAATTAAAGATTCATTAAAAACTCCACTTAGTTTTAATCTTCTCAAAAATCAATAACTTATCTTTAATTGGGTTAAAGAACCAATGTCATCTGAAACACGATTCACGATAAACCCAAATCACATTTGATATTAAATACAAGGCTCTGGATAGAAAATATACCGGCTTATATTCAATATCAAATTCTGAAACCAACAAATATCGTAATGAAAATAATGATATAAAATATATCTTTCAAATTCCCATAGCAATATCTGTATAGTCATGAAATCCAATATCGAAATATTTCCGTAGATAATTTCGATTCAACTCCAGTCCAATTCACGTATTGGGAATATTGATTATTTATAAAATCACTTTCAAATTCAATTTATTTATTTCAAAAATAAATTGATTTTAATTCTAGTTCAAAACTAGTTCATTTTGACAAAAATATATTTTTATCCTTTCAAATGTGGAATTTTTCATCCCGGTTCTATCCAATTCACATATTATGATGTTACACAAATTATTAATATTTTTAATAATTTTATCAAGGCCCGTACAGTCGATTACCAACAACGGCCATCGAACTACACTTACAGCGAACTTTTCTGAAATTGATTTGGACATAATTCCAAATCCAACCGTTAGATTTCAATTTTCTAATATTCATTGGAAAGCTCTTTTCGATACGAACCCAATAGTTCCGGTTTTAGGAGAATCCGATGGTCGGATCTTCCGCAACGTCAATTCGAAGTCAATGGTCGAAATTCACGAACTGCCCCGGCGTGGCGCGTTCTATTCAAGCCATTATATATATAATATATATATCATATATATTTCATTGATTTCCTTTTTAAAACATATTTTATAAATCATTTTAAATTTGTTTTCAAAACCATTTCAACTTTATATTCAATTTCAAATTAAAATTGAATATTTCATATCATTACTATATAAATGATAATATTTTCAAAACGTTATATTTTGAAATCACTACCTTTTCTATATTAATTATAAAAGCGAATATAATCGATATAAATATCTTTCACGTCAAAATAGCGCAACTCTAATCAACACGGCTATATATATTTCAATAAATTCGTTATTCTATTCATCAAATGAATATATATATTCCATTCAACACATGAATCTATATTTCTTTCAACACACGTCTTTTTTTATATTCAACACATGAATTTTCTTTTACAATATTCATTATTTTCCTGATTGGAATGAAGCCTAATCAATCACCATATAATGTTAATTATATGGATTCCATACACCACATGTATATAATAGCAATGATAAACAATCAACCATCATCCAAGGTGCACCACACAACTGCATAAGCATCAAATATAAATAATTAACGCTTACACAGCCTGTCGACCAATCGATCGACATACGATTAAATAATTGGGATTAGTGTATGCCAAATTTCATCCCAACACCCGTGTGGGGTTTCAAATCAACAAACACTGAATATTATTTGTGCAGTTGGGCGATGTGTAAAATTTATCGACCGAATCCATACCAGTCAAATCAGTGTATATTAACAAATTGGCCGATTTGTTTATAATTATTTATTTATTCACATTCACGTTAAAAATTATATTTTCAACGATAACGTAACACCCCTTGTTTTTATGTATAATTAAAAATGAAATAAAATATATGAAAATATGCTTATCATAGGTAAATAATGGTGATGCATAAGAAGAATTAATTAATACATGAAAGAGAAGAAAAATTAGTTCGACAACGGTGTATGTAACGGAAAATATAGTAAAATGAGGATAATTAATTTAAGAATCAGGAATTAGGTAAAATTGACATCACCATTGCGTTCCTCTCAAAATTTTACATGAAATAGAGTCCGAGTTTTCGAAAATCGGAGTCCGAATGAAGAAGTTATGGCCTGTAGAATATTCAGAAGGTTTCGGTTAGCACAGAACTGGGCAGGTCGACCAGGGGGTCGACCTGGGGGCCAGGTCGACTAGGGGGTTGACCTGGGAGTCGACCTCCCCCATGGGGGTCGATTATAGTGTCGACCTTCCCCCCTACAGGTCGACCTGGTCGGCCTGTTTCGGTCCAGAACACGTTTTTGAAGCCCAGGGTCGATTTTTGATGGTCCGAATTGGTTTTAGGGTTAATCTGATGGCTGAAATGAATTGCTATACCTATAAAAACAACCTAAGACCTAGCCTTCTCTACACACAATTCTATTCTGCTTCTTCTCTGCCTCTGTTCTAAATAAAAATAAAAATGGCGTCGGTACTCTGCTGGAATCAAAACTAGAAGCTAATCAACATCAACCTAAGCAACTCAATTCAAATTAGAGATTAAAGCTTTTGCAATGATTCTACAACAATTAAAGTTCTTTCTTTAATCCAACCAAGGCAAGTGTTGTTATTTTCTGATATAAACTTTAATCATAATTGTGACATGATTGTAAATCTGAATTTGAGATTGTGTATGTTCTGTTCTGATCTATTTTATTCTGTATCTCTTCTTCTTTCTGTTCTATAGCCAGGCTACTACGAGCCTGCGCCAATCTCCTAAGAGATTAACACATGAACGCTAAAATGTTTGGGACAAATAATGAATGTGGAATAATTGGACATGGTTAATCTATGACTGATTTAAGAAAAAGGACATAGGTTGTAAACTATATTTAAATCTATGCATATTCTGTGAATTGGAAGAAGAGGAACCATGGTATGTTAACATATGACTTGAGACAAAGAAAATATGGCTTAGGTATAAAGATTTACATTAAGGTAGGACATCTATTAAATGTAAATAAACACCTAAGTAAGGGATCTTTGGGATATATGACATGCATAGTAATCGATGGTTATATTTGGTATATGATCATAGTGTGAATCATGACAATTATTTATGCATGCTTAGGCAAAATTTAAAATTAGGCAAGATATGTTTGTGAAACTTTAAGGAATGATTAAATCTGTTATATTTGCCTAATCTGCTAGTTCTGCTATATTGCTTAATTTGCTAGTTCTGTTATATTGCTTAATCTGCTAGTTCTGCTCTACTGCCTAGTCTGCTAGATTTGTTCATCTGCCAAATCTGTCATCTGCTAAGTCTGTTGAAAATGCTAGATCTGCTAGTTTGCTTAATTTGCTAAATCCGTTAAGTCGCCTAATCTGAAAAATATGTTATCTGCAATATCTGTTGAGTTGATATAATTAGTGCGCTATTGACATAATCTGAATTGGCTATAGTTATGAATAATTGACATGTATATTAGGCGTGGGTATAAATGGTAAATCATTAATTAATTGGCTGCAAAGATAAACATGGCTAACTCGAGGTTAGAATGAGTTTGCGGCGTAATTCTGCCCGGAACCGCCCGGCATATTCCAGTGGTCGCAAACAATAGGTTCTAATGTGAGAAGTTAGTCATAACATGCTTGAAACCCGAGGTTAGACTCAGTTTGCGACAGAAACCTGCCTGGAACCAGCCGTCCTAACCAGTAGCCGCAAACTGTCAGTCTAATGTGAGAGGTTTGGGCATTAATATTTAATTAATGAAAATCTGAGATAATTATGATGTCTAAAACGTGTTGGGTAAGGTTAAACCAATTGGACCAATGAATCTGATAAACCCGTTTCGTGAATCCGTAGGCCCAATACAAAGTTAGATAATCTGTAACCAGTTAATCTGTAAGTCTGTTAATCTGTAACCAGTTAATCTGTAAGCCTGTTAATCCGAACATCAAATCCGTTAGTATGAAAACCTATTAACTTGATTGTCTTATCCGTGAACTAGTTAATCTAAATTTTGTATGTCTGAAACTTGTAGACAAGTTAAGTTGAAATCTGTTAGTCTGGGGACACAAGGTTCAGAGGGGAATTACTTGTGTCATCTGTTGTTTGGGACCCATATTAGTCAGTAACCCTTTCTGGTATCAAAACTTTGACCCAACAGTAAGTAGGGTCCGGGCACGCTTACTGAACTAATTATAAGCGGTTCATTCTGATAATGGCGAGGGGTGTTGATGGTGCGTTCCAACTGGGTCATGTGCGTGCATGGATCCCGGTCTGCCTCTAAGGATGTAAGGCGCCGTGACATCTGTAAATAGGTCTGTGCCAATTGGTTGTCACTTTAGAGAGTGATACACCCTACTGTGGAGCCGACACATGATATTTATGTATTAGGGAGCCGATCGCTTGGGGTAGGGTTTTAGGGTACACTTAGTTCTGTTTGTTTCTGTTGGTACCGTCTGTTTCTGTTGGGTGGTAACACCTGTCTGTCTCTGCGTGATACCGTCTGTTCGGGTGGTAAAGGCCCATTACTAGTGTACACCTAATTCTACATTCTGTTTCCATAGGGATTAATCTGTTTCTTCTTCTGTCTGTTCCTGATCGGGTAGTAAAGGCCCATTATTAGCATTTTGTTTCTGTTAAATTATTCTGTACCCGTTTCTGTTTCAGTTTAAACATTAGGGTGACACCTAATTCTGTTATACTAGTATTAGTGCAGAAAAGTGTAAAGAAATAGCTTATGTCATTCTGTTCTTCTGTTATATCTGCTACACTGTTCTTCTGTTATATCTGCTACACCTGTTACAGTTATCTCTCATCCAGTTTTATGTTCATGTCATGTTATTATTATCTGTTCATAACTGAAAATCACTGGATTTGCCAGACTTTTTGTCTGACCCTTGTTGTTTTGCCTCCTTTCTTCCGTTTCCCCCCGGGTTTTGTAGAAGGGAATACTCTAGCTTGATCTAGATTTCTTCCTCTTGCAGTGCTTAAAGTATGGCTTGTCTTCTTCTATGGGGATTATGATTTTAAACTTTGCATTCTGAAGGCTTTTGTACAAGACTGATATTTTGTACTTGAATTCTGATAATGTGATTTGAAAGGATGTAACCAAGTTTATTTCGGTTTCTGTTGAAATAAAGTTATAAAATTTTCAAGTACTATTTTATCTGTCTTGTAAGTTTCTGTTCTGTTTACTAAAATGCTCCACCAAAGTTAAGGCATTCCCTTTGTGAGTGACCTTATCGGAGGTGGGGTGTTACACTTGGTATCAGAGCTAAAGGTTACCAGATTGGATAAAAGTTTTTGAAACTATTTTCAAAAAGGTTTTGAAAGGAAGTATTTTCAAAAATAAAGCTTATTTTGAAGAACATGATCCCCAATAGCCGTATATCTTTCCTTCAGTCCTTTTTGTATTGAATCTTTCCTTTTTCGTTTCAGCATGTCTGAAGCATTTGAGATACCAGAGGGTGTTCATGTACCCGGTTGGTTTCGTCAATATCTTGAGGCTAGGACCGCCGCCGTAGGTCCAGCAAATGATCCCCCTCCGCCCCCTCCTCGTGCAATTTCTTTCTCAAAGATCTATAGAGATTTTATGGCCATGGGTGGAAAGGATTTCAAGGGAACAGAATCATTCGTCGAAGCGAGGAACTGGCTCAAAGAAACTGAGGGTCTGTTCATTATCTTCGAGGTGGACGATAGGCAGAAGGTACAGTTGGTGGTATGGCTGCTCAAAGGCGAAGCTTCTTACTGGTGGGAAGTCACTAACGCCGATAGGCCGGTTGAGACATGGATGGATTTCAGAACAAGGTTTGAGACAAAATTTCTCTCGTAAGCTGAACGAAGTTTGCAACTGGAAAAGTTCTTATCTCTTAAGCAAGGAAGTATGACGGTCAAGGAATACGTCAACAAGTTCAACCAACTAGCTAGGTTAGGATTGGATTTAGTCAACACTCAGCATAAAAAGGCTCTCCGCTTTGTTAAAGGATTGAACGAGCCACTGCACAGCCTAGCCATGACCCACGTACCCATGGGAGCAACTTACGAGAAATTGGTGGACATGGCACTACTGCACGAGGAAGACAAGGGCCCGAAAGAGACAAAGAAGGAAGAACCACAGAATAAGAAAGCAGGGCCCAAAAAGGAAACACAAGAGAAGGATGAGAAGACTGAAGATAAGAAGGGGAAAAAGTTCTTTACTTGTGGGAGCTCGACTCATCCGAACAAGGATTGTAGAAAAAGGAAGGGCACTTGCTTCAACTGTGGAGAGATGGGACACTTCACTAGGGACTGCCCGAAGAGACGAAGGCAAGGAGGGCAGGCGAACACTCTTGAGGCTAGTGGCTAGGATAGAAATAGGAAAATTCCTATAGTAGGTTTTATCTGATTATGGAGTTAAGACTCTTTCTGATTCTGGTATTTTAATTTTGTAATCGATACTCTACACTTTAATACTAGTATTATTTCTGAATTCCGCTGTAGACTCAGACCCATAAGGGTTATGGCTCATCTATTTGAGATTGGGGTTTGAGGGATATCTGTGTTAGGCGTCAAGTATGATGCATACATTCTGAGTTTTCGTGGGGTATGATTTTATCATGCTTAACTTCCTAAGAGCCATTAGGGAACCTGATCTGTACCAGTAGTCTGTACTGAATACTTCTGATAAGATTTCCAGTTTTGACATTGTCTAAAGAGGGTAATCCTCTGGGTGTCAATTTGATGTTGGTTTCGGACTTCGGGGCCGATACTTAGGACCCATGCCTAATGGGAACCAAGTTTTTGTTCTATTTGTACTCGCTTCCATCATTCGACTGTATCCTATCGATCGAATCTTCGAACTTTAGGTATAAACTCATGGGGTGTAAACATGCGTTTGAGACATGTTATGTTTGATGGTTGCAAGTGGATGCAAGTGGTTGCTAGTGGTTTCCCGTGGATGCATAAACACACACTAGGCATTAGATCGGCTCGAAAACACTCTCATACTGCATATGGATATGTGAGCATTTTCAATTTTTGTGGATGCAAAATGATTGACTCAGCACATGGATGTTGCATATGACTGAATGGTTGTGCACTCATATAGAAATGATATATATCGAGTAGGAAGATTGCATACATGTTGGACTCATGGCACTGGCATAATTCACATTAAGGAGGTCAACTGAATCAGTGGACCGCCTGATCTTTGCATTAGACAAGGAACATATACACACAATTCTTGCATATGTTCATACAGAATTAGAAATCTCTTAAGGACAATGAATGCCTGTAATTGGTGATTGAGTAGATGGATGATTGGATGGTAGGACACATTCTTCTTAACTTGAAGATTTCGGGGACGAAATCCTTTAAGGAGTGGAGAATGTAACACCCCACATTTTTAACTATAATTAAAAATGAAATAAAATATATGAAAATATTCTTATGATAGGTAAATAATGGTGATGAATAAGAAGAATTAATTAATACATGAAAGAGAAAAAAATTAGCTCGATAACGGTGTGTGTAACGAAAAAGATAGTAAAATGAGGATAATTAATTTAAGAATCAGGAATTAGGTAAAATGGACATCACCATTGTGTTCCTCACGAAAGTTTACATGAAATAGAGTCCAAGTTTTCGAAAATCGGATTACGGATGAAGAAGTTATGGCCTGTAGAAGATTCAGAAGGTTTCGGTCAGCACAGAACTGGGCAGGTCGACATGGGGGTCAACCTGGGGGCCAGGTCAACCAGGGGGTCGACCTGGGAGTCGAACTCCCCCATGGGGGTCGACTATAGTGTCGACCTGGTCGGCCTGTTTCGGTCCAGAACACGTTTTTGAAGCCCATGGACGATTTTTGATGGTCCGGATTGGTTTTAGGGTTAATCTGATCGCTGAAATGAATTGATACACCTATAAAAACAACCTAAGACCTAGCCTTCTCTACACACAATTCTATTCTGCTTCTTCTCTGCCTCTGTTCTAAATAAAAATAAAAATGGCGTCGCTACTCTGCTGGAATCAAAACTAGAAGCTAATCAACATCTACCTAAGCAACTCAATTCAAATTAGAGATTAAAGCTTCTGCAACGATTCTACAACAATTAAAGCTCTTTCTTTAATCCAACCAAGGCAAGTGCAGTTATTTTCCGACATAAACTTTAATCATAATTGTGCACGATTGTAAATCTGAATTTGTGATTGTGTATGTTCTGTTCTGATCTATTTTATTCTGTATCTCTTCTTCTTTCTGTTTATAGCCAGGCTACTACGAGCCTGCGCCAATCTCCTAAGAGATTAACGTACGAACACTAAAATGTTTGGGACAAATAATGAATGTGGAATAATTGGACATGTTTAATCTATGACTGATTTAAGAAAACGGACATAGGTTGTAAACTAGATTTAGATCTATGCATATTCTGTGAATTGGAAGAAGAGGAACCATGGTATGTTAACATATGACTTGAGACAAAGAAAATATGGCTTAGGTATAAAGATTTACATTAAGGTAGGACATCTATTAAATGTAAATAAATACCTAAGTAAGGGATCTTTGGGATATATGACATGCATAGTAATCGATGGTTATATTTGGTATATGATCATAGTGTGAATCATGACAATTATTTAGGCATGCTTAGGCAAAATTTAAAATTAGGCAAGATATGTTTGTGAAACTTTAAGGAATGATTAAATCTGTTATATTTGCCTAATCTGCTAGTTCTGCTATATTGCTTAATCTGCTAGTTCTGTTATATTGCTTAATCTGCTAGTTCTGCTCTACTGCCTAGTCTGCTAGATTTGTTCATCTGCCAAATCTGTCATCCGCTAAGTCTGTTGAAAATGCTAGATCTGCTAGTTTGCTTAATCTGCTAAATCCGTTAAGTCGCCTGATCTGAAAAATCTGTTATCTACAATATCTGTTGAGTTGATATAATTAGTCCGCTATTGACATAATCTGAATTGGATATAGTTATGAATAATTGACATGTATATTAGGCGTGGATATAAATGGTAAATCATTAATTAATTGGCCGCAAAGATAAACATGGCTAACTCGAGGTTAGAATGAGTTTGCGGCGTAATTCTGCCCGGAACCGCTCGGCATATTCTAGTGGTCGCAAACAATAGGTTCTAATGTGAGAAGTTAGTCATAACATGCTTGAAACCCGAGGTTAGACTCCGTTTGCGACAGAAACGTGCCCGGAACCAACCGGCCTAACCAGTAGCCACAAACTGTCAGTCTAATGTGAGAGGTTTGGGCATTAATATTTAATTAATGAAAATCTGAGATAATTATGATGTCTAAAACGTGTTGGGTAAGGTTAAACCAATTGGACCAATGAATCTGATAAACCCGTTTCGTGAATCCGTAGGCCCAATACAAAGTTAGATAATCTGTAACCAGTTAATCTGTAAGTCTGTTAATCTGTAACCAGTTAATCTGTAAGCCTGTTAATCCGAGCATCTGATCCGTTAGTCTGAAAACCTGTTAACTTGATTGTCTGATCCGTGAACTAGTTAATGCAAATTTTGTATGTCTGAAACTTGTAGACAAGTTAAGATGAAATCTGTTAGTCTGGGGATACAAGGTTAGGAGGGGAAATACTTGTGTCATCTGTTGTTTGGGACCCATATTAGTCAGTAACCCTTTCTGGTATCAAAAATTTGACCCAACAGTAAGTAGGGTCCGGGCACGCTTACTGAACTAATTATAAGCGGTTCATTCTGATAATGGCGAGGGGTGTTGATGGTGCGTTCCAACCGGGTCATGTGCGTGCATGGATCCCGGTCCGCCTCTGAGGATGTAAGACGCCGTGACATCTGTAAATAGGTCTGTGCCAATTGGTTGTCACTTTAGGGAGTGATACACCCTACTGTGGGGCCGACACAGGATATTTATGTATTAGGGAGCCGATCGCTTGGGGTAGGGTTTTAGGGTACACTTAGTTCTATCTATTTCTGTTGGTACCATCTGTTTCTGTTGGGTGGTAACACCTGTCTGTCTCTGCGTGGTACCGTCTGTTCGGGTGGTAAAGGCCCATTACTAGTGTACACCTAATTCTACATTCTGTTTCCGTAGGGATTAATCTATTTCTGCTTCTGTCTGTTCCTGATCGGGTAGTAAAGACCTATTATTAGCATTCTATTTCTGTTATATTATTCTGTACCCATTTCTGTTTCAGTTTAAACATTAGGGTGACACCTAATTTTGTTATACTAGTATTAGTGCAGAGAAGTGTAAAGAAATTGCTTATGTCATTCTATTCTTCTGTTATATCTGCTACACCTATTACAGCTATCTCTCATCCAGTTTTATGTTCATGTCATGTTATTATTATTGGTTCATAACTGAAAATCACTGGACTTGCCAGGCTTTTGTTCTGACCCTTGTTGTTTCGCCTCCTTTCTTCCGTTTCCCCCCAGGTTTTGTAGAAGGGAATACTCTAGCTTGATCCAGATTTCTTTCGCTTGCAGTGCTTAAAGTATGGCTTGTCTTCTTCTGTGGGGATTATGATTTCAAACTATGCATTCTGAAGGCTTTTGTACAAGACTGATATTTTGTACTTGAATTCTGATAATGTGATTTGAAAGGATGTAACCAAGTTTATTTCGGTTTCTGTTGAAATAAAGTTATAAATTTTTCAAGTACTATTTTATCTGTCTTGTAAGTTTCTGTTTTGTTTACTAAAATGCTCCACCAAAGTTAAGGCATTCCCTTTGTGAGTGACCTTAACCGAGGTGGGGTGTTACAAATAATATATTTATTTCAACCATCTTCAATTTATTATCGATTTCACATCAACAATACAAACAAATTTCACAACACATCAATCAAACAAACAAGCCATCCATAGTCTGTGGATGACGGGTGTCGGGTGCTGCTAAGCACCGTCTGCATCCTAGTATATATATATGACTAGAAAAAGGAATTTAGAGTGAGAAGTTCTCACCAATAGCTATCCCAATTCCACGACTCTTCCGATGTGGGGAATCATTGCCGTTCTCGCCTTTTGTCACTTTCGTTGCCCGTAGCCACTACATATATAAAAATCACATTTTTATATTCTTGCCATGTATTTAAAAATCATATTTTTACATCGCTCCTATATAGATAAAGATTCTATTTTTACATCGCTACTATATAGATAAAAATTCTATTTTTACATCACTACTATATAGATAAAAATTCTATTTTTACATCGCTACTATATAGATAAAAATTCTATTTTTACATCGCAACTATATAGATAAAAATTCTATTTTTACTTTGCTACTATATAGATAAAAATTCTATTTTTACATCGCTACTATATAGATAAAAATTCTAGTCTTTAAACATGTAGAAAATCACTACTTTCTAATGTTAAAAATCTCATCTTTCTGTAGTGTTGTTCATATCAAAATCATGTCTTTCTCTATGCTTTATATATTTCAAAGATTATAGCCTTCTATAAATTAACAATCCGTTCTTTTTATAAACAAAAATCAGTTTTTTTCCTATAACGTTTTAATATATAAATAAATAAATAAATAAAATAAAAAGAATAAAATAATTAAATAAGTAGGAACTTACTGCGTTGAGGGGAGGGAGTGGTGGTTGGTGTTTGCTTGCGTCGAACAATAGGAGGGAGTGGAGAAGATGGCGAGAGGGGCGAGGGTGGTGGCGCGTTCTTCGATGCATGTGGTGCGAGGAGGAGGGGGATAGGCGGCGGCGGTTTGGGGTTTATGGGGGAGGGCACGTCGTACGGGGAGAGGAGGGAGGACGAGCGTCGAGGCTAGCGGGGAGGGCAAGGAGGTGGCGCAAGGGGGCGATCGTCGGTGGAGGTCTGGTGGAGGGCGCCCCACCTGGGGAGGTGCGGTGCACGACGGTGGGAGGAGCGGTGGCTCCTCCCCCTTCCTTTTCTTTCTTTTTTTTATTTTTTTCTTTCAAATGGAATCGGGGGGGGGGGGGGGGGGAGGGGCTGAGGGAAAGTAAGGAGAGGAAGGGGGATTTTATTATTTTTTTAATTATTTAATTTACAAAAAGTTAACTTTTCCATACGACCTCTAAACGAGGCCCACCGCCTGTCGTCCATAGCTAATTACCCCCATTCCGAACACAATGGGATATGTATCGTAAGCTAATTCGATCGTTTCGATCAGTTTCCGTTAAAATCAACATATAACTCTATATATTGAATTTGAATGCACATTTCAATTAACGGTGTCACATACTAACTCAATAAATCCCAGAAAAACATTTTATAGCTTCGTATTGACGTTCGGTCCTAACAAAACTAGTTTCGTCGAATTCTGAGACCGTTGGAAAAATGGCCATTTTCCAGTCGATTAAAATCAACTAAAACTGGTCAAACGCGTTTTCCTTTGCCATGCTCACATATTGATTCGAAAAATTATGAAATTTGAAACCTAGCAATAATTTGACATCACGGACCCAACAAAAGTGGTTACGTCGAAATCCGAGGTCGTTTGCAAAATTCCCATTTTTAAGGGCCTGAATTCCATAGCGACTATTCAGAATTTTCAACTGGACATATCTTTTGATTCCCGCTATGAAATTTCGATTTTTCGGATTCGTTGGAAAGGTATTCTCAAATAGATCCTATTATTTTTGGTTTCACTAAAATCCGGTTTATTCTGCACCCGGTATGTTCAATTGAAGTTTGAAATCGAATTATTGAACTACCGCGCCATTTTCAATTCTATTATATAATTATATATAATTATTATATTCTAACGACGACGTATATAAATATATACGTCGAATTGTATTCAAAATAAATTTTCTGTCGATATTATTTAAAATAATTCATTTTAAATGTTTAAAATTCGCTAAAATTGCCAAAATAAAAATTTTAAACTGGCCCAGATTTTCGGGTTGTTAAATTTATCGTCCTAATCAATATCAGTTAAAACCGTGTACATAAACAAATCATCTGATTTGTAAATTAATATTTTATTTTATTTACACAAGTATTAAAAATTATATTTTTAACGATAAAATATTTTATTTCAACACATGAATTTCTATTCAGTTCATTTACACAATAAAATGATAATTTTATTTTTCTAACTTATTTTAGAAAATTTCGGCGGCATAACGATACGATACTGGAAATGGGACAAGGCCTAGCCTTATCCCCGGTCTAGTGATGGCCCACGCCATACACATATCAATCAAATCAATTCCATTTCACCAAACAAACACATTCAAATCAAATAATCTAACCAACTACACAACCAAACAAACAAGTCCATGGTCTGCGGACAATGGTGTCGGGTGCTACTAAACACCTCTACATCCTAGCATATATTTTATAACTAGAAAAATAAATTAAAAGGTGAGAAGTTCTCACAGAGCGTTCCACTCCGTCGTGCTTTGCTGTTGAACTGCTGAATCGTCTGGATCGGTTTGAAATGACCATTGCAGTCCTTTTCTCGTTGTTCATAATAAAAATTATATTTTTATTACTTCATTCAATAAATAAAAGTCATATTTTTATTTCTACTTCAAATATTACAATGCTTCTTTCTATATAAAACTTATATTTTTATATTTCTACCTCTCATATAAAGATCGATTTTTTATTATATATATAATATAAAAATCGTATTTTTATAATCTCTACTATATAAGAATTATATTTTTATCTCTGACATCTGATAAAAATCATATTTTTATTATTTTTATAATATAAAAATCATATCTTTAATACTTCTATAATATAAAAATCCTATTTTTAACCTTTCTATATTATAAAAATTATATTTTTAATTATCTCTACTTTTCTTTTCTAAAAATCAAATCTTTCCATAAGCAAAAATTCTATCTTTACAATGCTATTATATAGATAAAAATTCTATCTTTACTATGATAAAAAAATCTATCTTTACTAATTTAAAATCCGATCTTTACTAAATTAAAAATCTGGTCTTTACTATTTTAAAAATCAAACTTTTATCAACTAAAGAAACCGGTTTTTACATAAAAGAAAAATCAGTTTTATACTCTATGAAAAATTATATTTTTAACCTTTCTATAATATGAAAATTATATTTTTAACACTATAATATAATAAAAATTATATTTTTATTACTCTACTATAATAAAAATTATATTTTTATTACTCCAAAGTATGGATAAATATCCTCAATGTTATTTTATATAAAAAATTTATTACACTTAACTTGTTAAATCAACTAAACTAATTTTTTCAGAAAATAAATAGTAAAAGTTAGTAAAACTCACTTTCGGATGGGAGGAGGGGTGCTTCATCGTCGGTCTGAAGCAAAGGGGAGGCGGCAGCGAAGTTGAGTGCGTCGGAGGTGGGGCAGCAGGTGGAAGGTGGCGTGTCGATTTGGTGGCTGGGGGCGTGTCGCGGTGGAGAGAGGGGGTGCGCGGCTAGGGGGAGGTGCAGCGAGGCGGTCTGGGAAGAAGGGGGGAGTTGCGGAGGAGGAAGAGAGGAGGGAGAAGAAGAAGGGAGAGGCGGCGCACCACTTGGGAGGGCGCTATGAAGTGGCGGCGGCAGTGGAACCCACCCCCCTTCGTCCCATTTTTCTTTTTATTTTTTTTTATTTTTTTATTTCGTTTCTAAACTGTTGGGAGAGAGAAGAGGGAACAAGGGTGGGTTTATATAAAATCTCTATATTTAATTATTTATTGATTTCAAAAAGCAAAATTTTATTTTGAACTCAAAATGAGACCTACCGCCTGTCGTCCCCAGTTGATTACCCCCATTCTGAACGCAATGTGATATGTATCATAGGCTGATTCGACCGTTTCGATCAGTTTTCGTCAAAGTCAACATATAACTCTATATATTGATTTTGAACGCGCATTTTAATTTACTGAGGCCACATACAGTCTCTAAAAATTCCCAAAAAATATTTTCTAGCTTCGTATTGATGATACGGTCCTAACAAAACTGGTTTCGTCTAATTCTGAGACTGTTTGAAAACTGGTCATTTTCTGGTCGACCCGAATTTAATTGAAACTGTTAAAACACGTTTAACTTCGCCACACTCACATATTGATTCAGAAAATTATGAATTTGGAAACCTAGCAATAATTTGACATCCCGGATCCAACAAAAGTGGTTTCGTCGAAAATCGAGGTCGTTTGCAAAATCTCCATTTTTAAGGGCCTGAACTCCATAGCGACTATTCGGAAAATTCATTTGGACATATCTTTTGATCCCTGCTATGAAATTTTGAATTTTCAGATACGTTGGAAAGATATTCTCAAATAGATTCTAATATTTTTGGTTTCGCTAAATTCCGGTTTATTTTGCACCAGGTACATACATTTGAAGTTTGAAATCGAATTATCAAACTACCGCACCATATTCAATTCCTTTTATAATTTAAAATAAATATGTATTTCCTAACGACGATCTATATAAATATATACATTTGAATTCTATTCAAAATAAATTTTCTCGTCGTTATTATTTAAAATAATTCATTTTAAATATTCAAAATTCATTAAAATTGCCAAAATATAAATTTCAAACTGGCTCGGATTTTCGGGTTGTTACACTTGCCTTGGGGGATTAGTCCCAATTCAAGATGTCAGTCATCATTAACCAAACGATGTGAAGCTCTCAGGTCTTCAACCACCGTCTTCGACCCTTGATCGTCGTGATGGTTATTCAGAATGGGATAAACCCGATCTTTCTGAATAACTCACGTATTTGTAATTAAAATCAACCATACGCCACATTCCAACTCTGAATGTTCTTTTAATAAAATATTTATATTAAAAGGGACTCATTTATTTTATCAAAGATAAAATCAATAAATTAAATCTTAAATGTTTTCTAAATAGATTTAATAACTCTAATTTTGATTTTAATATCAAAAATCAATATTACAAGATTATTAATTTAATAAGTAAATCTTGTCTTAAATTAGGTTAAAGAACTAGTGTCATCTAAAACATAGTTCATGATAAACCAGAAGTCAATTTCCAAAAATATGGAATTTCCACAGAAATTAAATCAATATATAACCGATATAAATTTATATATCAGACTAATAACATAAATGGAATAACGGAAAAGCCTCTTAAATTCCATATATAATATCGGTCTTCTTTTACAGAAGCCCATCTCGATTATTACCAATCGAATTTACACTTAATTCCAATTTAATATATTAAATTGGAAAAACCTGATTTTTAGAAAATCTTCTTTTAAATCTATAAAATAGATTTATAAATTCCAAACAATAATTTCAATGTAAATTGGATTAAAGAACGAGTGTCATTTAAAAACACCATTCACGATAAATCCAATCCACATATCAATTAATTTCAAAAATATAATTGTAAATAATCTTAATAAAAAGGTTAACTCTTTCAACGGGGTTTAAGGACAATGTTATTTAAGATACCATCTACGACAGCCCAAAAATCCAATGCTTAAACTAAATTCCAATAAAAAAAATTAATTGAAAACCTCATTATATCTTATTATAAGATATTCTTAAGATAAAATATTCTTTATATTATAAAATCTTTATTTTACAAATATCCTTTATTATACAAAAATTAAAAAGAAATTCTGAATTGGAATGCGACTCAACCATGCACCATATAATTTTGGGTCATATGGATTTCATACATTTTATGTATAGGATATCAATAGGAAATAATCATCAAACCATCCATTAACATCCAGAGTGACAATTTCAACTGTGTGAGCATTAAAATGAAACAATAACGCTCATCGCAGCCTGTCGATCAATCGATAGACATACAATTAAAGATTGGGATTTGTGTCAGTCAAGTATTGTCCCAATACCCATGTTGGGTTTTCAGCCAACAACAGTTCATATAAATAAATAAATAAATAATTGGTTAATAGATTTAACCAATTTCAATCACGCTAACAAGTTGATAATAATAAATCAAACAAGTCATTTATTTCTAGTATCGAATAAAAATGTATTTTATTCGTATAATTTCCCTATACCTTTCCAAAGTCACATAAACAGCAATTTTATTTATATAACTTATTTGTGAGCAATAAATAGAATATATTTTTCATTATGCTTCATTTGTATGAAATTTCTCTTAACAATACAATTCAATGTATATTTTGACCCATAATAGGATTCTTATATTAGAATATAACTCTAATGTAAGTTTTGCAAATAAAAATTGATTTTTCATATTTGCGTATAAATTCTACTGTTCACTATGCAAATAAAAGTGATTCTTATATTTGCATATAAATTCTGTTTTCAACAAAAATGTATAAAAGTGATATGCTCATTTTGTTGACAATTCTATTTCAACAAAATGATAAAAGGTAGTAATTTCACTTTGTCCATAATGCTAGTTTAACAAAATGAATAACAGGCAGGCATCGATTCATATTGTAACAATTCTAATTTAACAAAATAAATCAAAGTGAAAATTTTAACTCTTTTATTTCGTTTCATATAAATGTCAATGAAAATGATAACTTTAAATCTCCATATTTCTATTGCATATAAAATGTCAATGAAAATGATAACTTTCATATCCACACATTTTTATTGTATAAAAATGACAGTAAAATGCTACCTCAACTTATCCTTTTTATTGTATGTAAAAATGACAATCAAAGTGTTATTCTTTAATCAACCTTTTTATTGTAACTAATTTTACAATAAAAATATTATCTTAAAATTCATTCTTAAAATTACATAGAAAATAACAATAAAGACAATACCCCTTTTACTTACACTTCTATTTTATACGTAATGACAATAAAAATGTTATACTTTTAATCTATTCCTTTTATTGCGAATAATATGACAATAGAAATGTTACATTTTAAATCTATGCTTTTTATTGAGACTAAAATGACAATAAAAAGGTGAATTTAAAATCTATTCTTTATACTGCATTAAATTTGGAAAATAAAACCATAATTCTAAATGTTATACTTTTTATTGTAACAATTTAACAATAAAATATAATCAGTTAAATCTAAACTTTTTTTATCGTATCCATTTGGAAATTAAAAAAAGTTAATCTTTATAATCTTCTCTTTTTTTTATTGTAACTATTCTATAATAAAAAGACAATCCTTTTATATGACATTAAAATATATCTTTTTAAGTTCAATCACTTTTATTGTAATTTATAATGACAATAAAAACATTTACTTAATTTAACACAGTTACCCCAAAATGAATATTTTTTTTGTAATCTTTTATTTTCAAACAATACTGCATAAAGATATAATCTTGGATGAAAAATCTTTTTATTTAAACAAAGAATATAATTAAAACTACAGTCTTACATGTCTAATATTTTTATTATAATAAATTACAATAAAAATATGAACTCTCTATACCATTCTTTTTATCGTACTAATTTTACAATAAAAATTTGATCTTTTATTAAAAAGGAAATAACACAAAACATGGGTTTTTATACATATAGAAATGTGAATAAAAACCCGTACCTACTACATATAGATTTTTATTTACATGCGAAAAGCAAATAAAAATGTCTCTCTTTAATTTGGATTAATTGTTTACATACGAAATGTAAATTAAAATGTAATTTCGAGATACAAATTTCTTTTTTTCTTTTTTTTTACATATCAAACGTAAAAAAATAATGAAATTTTCAAACGGGTACCTTTACTTACATATAAAATGTAAATAAAAATTTAATTCTTTAATACGTATTTCTATTTACATATAAAATTTAAATAAAAATGAAATTCTCATATATGTCTTTTTATTTACAGGTAAAATGTAAATAAAAGTGCGTTTTCCAAATATACCTTTTTATTTAACAATAAATTATAAATAAAAATGTGTTTTTACCAATATGGATTTTAGTGTACAAATGAAGTGTAAACAAAATGTGCTTTCCAGTTATTTCTTTTTATTTACAAACAAGATGTAAATAACAATGTAAATTCTAAATAAGACTTTTATTTACAAATAAAATGTAAATAAAAATATGTTTCTAAATTTGTTCTTTTATTTACAAAAGAAATGAAAATAAAAATATGTCTAACCATTTTGTTCTTTTATTCGCAAATAAAATGAAAATAAAAGTATATTTCCTAATCTTGACTTTTATTCACAAATAAAACCGCAAATAAAAATGTATTTACAAATCTTAACTTTTTATTTGCAAATAAGTGCAAAATAAAAAAATATGTTTACAATTCTTAACATTTTATTCGTAAATAAAAATATGTTTAACCGTTCTTGTCTTTATTTGACAACTTGATTTCATACAACACTATGTTCAATATGATATACAATTTTATATTCATAAAATAAAAATAAACCACATGATATTTTAATTTAGATTAAAAATCCTAATCTAATCTAATTCACCAATATCGATGACCTTGGTTGAATTTATACAGATCTATAGTTACAAGAACGGATCTAAACAATTCAATTCAATACAATACACTACAATACAATACAATACAATACAAACCACTCATCAGAACAACAATTACAACACAGATCTGAATAGATAACATACAAGTAAACATTCAACATTGATAAAATAATTAATTAAATAAATTAGATAATTAAATCAGAGATTTTCACATTGGTTTGATTCTGAAACTCCGTTCGCATTCAAAATTTGCTGAAATTTCAGTAGTCTCCGTTTCAGGTCTAGCCTGGGCCATCGCGAAGATCTCGGAAAGACGAGTCCAACGCAACTGATAGTTCGAAAAACGGCCCTCGTATGAGAAAGTTATCGCATTTTAAAGTTTGTAAAAATTAAATATTATTAATTAAATAATATAACCTTATCCAACTTCTGTCGTTACCGACCCGTGGAAAACCCATTACCTCGGAAATTCAACCCGCCGCCGCACCAGAACGGAGCCGCCGGACCGCCATCGCCGAGCCTCGCCAGAACCGCCGCCATCCGGGCTTCCACCGCCCGCCGCCGTCGCCAACCCGGTCGCCGCCACGCTCCGGAAACCCTACCCGAACTCGCCACCTTTAGTCTCGAAATTCGCGAAATCCATGAACTGAAACTCGATCATCACCGTATGGATTTGTAGAGTTCGATCTCCTCTTCGATTTGGCACCAAGTTTGTTGAATTCCATTGAGCGGATTAAAAGTTGTTGATGTTTGAATTTCGTGCATTTTCAGCCCTCCGAATTTAAACGGCGGCCGGCCATGGGTTTTTAGGGTTTTTTTCTTATATTATTTTACTATTTAATTCATCATTTTACGTGTTTTAAAGTGGAAAATGCGAACTGTCTCCGAATTAGGCCTGCTTACTGTCGTTCTGAAGGTTTTGACGCCTTCTGAACGCAATGGGATAGGTCTCGAGGCCCAATTCCGAAATCTGTAGAAATTTATTTTAATTTACATTAAAAATTAATTAATCAAATATTTACCGTATATTTAAATACACCGGTGCAACGACCCGGAAAATCTGAACCAATTTAAAATTTTTAAATTGGCTATTTTAGTGGATTCTAAATAATTAAAATAAATATTTTAAATAATAATGATGAAAAGTAAAATTGAATCGACATTTGAAAATGAAAATAATTAATTCTAATTATAAACAAGGCCTGAAATGCGCGGTAATTTCAAAAACTGAATTCAAACTTTGACTGACTGTACCGGGTGCAAAACAAAACGGATTTGAGTGAAACCAAAAATATTTAAATCTATTAGTCAATATCTTTCTAACAAATCTGAAAATTTGAAGTTTCATAGTAGGAAGCAGAAGTTATGGCTAAATGAATTTTCTGAAAGGTCGCTATGGAGTTTATATAGCCTGTGAAAATGGCCATTTTGCAAACTACCTCGGAATTCGACGAAACCACTTTTGTTGGATCCGGGATGTTAAATTATTGCTAGGTTTCAAATTTCTTAATTTTTGAAGTTAATATGTGAGCGTGGCAAAGGAAAATGTGTTTTGGTCAATTATAGTTAAATTGGATCGGCCAGAAATGGGCCATTTTTCAAATAGTCTCAGAATTCGACGAAACTGGTTTTGTTGGGACCGTATCGTCAAAACATAGCTAGATTTATTTTTCAGGAATTTTTCGAATCAGTTTGTGGCCCTGGCAAATTGAAATGTACGTTCAAATTGAATATTGAATGTTTTATACTTTAATTTGAAGGAAAACTGACTGAGACAATCGAATGGCCCTTCGAAACATATCCCATTGTGTTTGGAATGGGGGTATTCAGTTAGGGGCGACAGTTGTTGGGTTTGGATTGGAGTTCGTATGGGATTAGGGGTATTTTCGGATTTTTGAAATTAATAAATATAAAAAAATATGTGCCAATAGATTTCTTTCTTCCCCACTCCGCTTTCACCAATCAAACCCGATTCCTCCAGGCACGCAACACGAAAAAGAGCTTCAACCTTCTCTCTTCGATATCTCCTCCATCCCTCAACGAAATCGAGCGCCACCACCCATGTTTTGAAGGCCTCTTCCCCCGCTTCAAATCTATACTAAGTTTGCCCTCTATCGTCAAGAAATCACGGCGCAGTACCTCCCCAAAGTCGCTCCGCTCTCTGCTGTTTTTCTCCTCCTCGTCGCCGACGAGTTCGCCGCTGTCAGGGGTGAAGGACCGCCCCTCTAGGCTTGTTGACGTGGTGTAGTTCCATCGGCCTCAACCTGAACGGATTGGCTGGTATTTGCAAACCCTAGTTCGGATCTAAGCTAAGAGGTAACCATTTAAATTAATTAAACTGTTTTCGACTTCTAAAAACCGTTGCAAAGTTGGTTAATTTTGTAAAAATCGTATCTTTATCATACAATAACGAAATTAGATGAAACAGGAGACACCGGGACCGTGGGGACGTCTTCTACATTTTAGAAGAGACCGCATATTTTTCTGAGCCTTCTGCTATTTTTGGTGGAGTGGAACCCAAAGTGAGATTTCTAAAATATAAACGATATGGAAAACGACGATGTATAAATTATATAGTCGATGTACGACTTGTATAGGCGTTGTACACCTCATGTATAAGTGTTGTATAGGTTGCACGTTCGATGTATAAGTTATATACGCATTGTAAAAATTATATACATGTTGAAATAAAAGTGAAATTCTTAATATATATATATATATATATATATATATACATACGCCGCTCGTCCACAAACCATGGACGATATTTATTGATTGTGATTGGTGTGAAAATTGGTTGATAGCGAATGGTTGATTATAATTGTTTGTGGTTGAAATTGATTGATTGTGGTTGAAAAATACCCGTTTGTGGTGGAAAATTATTTGGTTAATGCCACATAGGATTAGTTTGTGGAAATGAAAAATATATACATGCCGTCTGCGTGCGAACTAGATGCAAGATTCCCCATTGTCAAAAGCTGCGAGGCTTTAAGGTAGAGCGAGGAGCCGTACTAGGGACGGCCCCGGTTTTAACTACCCTGCCGTTATGCTGCCGAAATTTTGAATAATATTCATGTGTTGGAATTATTTTCATGTGTTGAAACTATATTCGTTGAATAGAAATTCATCTATTGAACGACATTCATGTTTTGAAATAAATTGTTTTGCAATAAAAATCACCTTTTTATCTATATATATAAACTATAGAAAACCTTCATGTGTTGAATTGAAATTCATTCGTTGAATATAAATTCATGTGTTGAATGGTATTTGTGTTTTAAATATAAAAATCACCTTTTTATCTATATATGTATATAAAATATATAAAACCTTCATGTGTTGAATAGAAGTTCATTCGTTGAATGGAAATTCATGTGTTGAATGGTATTCGTGTTTTGAAATAAATTGTTTTATACTAAAAATCATATTTTTACCATCTATATGAACTATATAAAATAGTCGTGTTTTGAAACAAATTGTTTAACAATAAAAATCATATTTTTATTATATACATGAATTGTAAAAAATAGTGAAGTGGAAATAGAAGTTAGTTTGATAAAAATATCATTTTTATCAAAGGTATAAAATGAAATTGGTTTTGAAATCGAAGAATCGATATATATATAAATAGAATTGAAATATATCGAATAACGAAGCTGTAGTTCGTATTTTGAAACCGTGATTTCAAACGATTAGTGCGGGAGATCCGACCATCGGATTTTCCCGAAACCGCAACCGTTGGGTTCGCTTTGGAAATATCTTTCCAACGGCACCAACTTTGTAAAAATCCAACATTTGGATTGTCTAGAATGTTTAATTCAAATCTGATGAAAAACAACACCAGAATCGATTATATATATATATATATAATTATATTAAATCGAATAACGACGCTGCAGTTCGTATTTTGAAATCGAAACTTCAAACGATTACCGGGAGATCCGACCGTCGGATTTTCCCGAAACTAGAACCGTTGGATTCGTTTTGAGAAGATATTTCTAATGATGTAAATTTTGTGGAGATCCAACGGTTAGATTTTTAGATATGTGTAAATCAAATCTGAAGAAAAACAGCGGCACGGCCGCGTAATGGCCCGAAGCGTCGTTTTGAATAAATTGGCTATTTTAAAATAAATAAAAATAGTGATAAATCGTTATAAAATATTATAAACGATATGGATGTGAAATTTAGAAACTAACTGAAGGTTGGCCAAGTCGAATGGTTTCTTGGGTGTTGATCTGATGTTGGTTTCGGCCTTCGGGGTTAATATTTGGGAAATCGTTCTCTTACTGATTTACGGTTAGCGACTAACGAATGGAAATGATGCGTATGTGTGTTTGTGTTGCACTTGTTTATTATATATGCGAGTTGCTCAGAAAGACCGTGTTTATCCCATTCTGAATAACTGAATCAACGATAAGAAATCGAAGATGAAGACGGTGGTCGAAGACCGAAGATCTTCACCTCGTTTGGATGGTAACTGATGTCCTGATTGGGAGACATCCCGAAATATGGATAATGAGTGGTGATCGTCCAGGCGTACGTGGAGATCGAAGGGTTTGCGAGGTATATAGTGCCTCCGGTTTCGTTCAGACCCAGAACGGACTTGCAAATGGACGGTGTGTCTGACATTGGAATTTATTCTGTGTGATTGATAGCCATCAGTTGCATGGTGTGAATTGCCTATGTGGCATGCTAAGACGTAGTGATCAAGGCTTCTGTTGAAAAGCAAAGTCTTGTGGTGATGATCAAAGCACCGCCTGTGTGGCGTAGCTTTGTGTACAACGTGAATTCGTGAGCCTCACACCCCGGTATGAACTAGAAATGGGAGAGGACCTCAGGGGGGACGTGCGTTTTCTTTCTAGCTAGAAGTGGCGTCAGTGGTTTTACACGCCCTAACGAGTTTGACTTATGTGGTTGTTGCTGTTGCGAGGCGCCTCGGTTATATCGGTCGATCCGGGACCGATGGAGTCATTCGTTGGCCCATTTACGCCCCAAAGGGCGGAGAAACGCATCGTTCAGGCATTATAATCCACCCCGTGTGGACCGGCCCTGACGATCTAAGGTACGGTTGCGGCTATGCCTGAGACTCGGGCTAGACAGTCTCGAATTCGGTAAGGACTATCTTTTGCCTTGGCTCATGACGGAAATCCAATTTCCAAATACGTGACTGTGCGGTTTTGATTGTATACCTGTATATGGCGACATAGTGTATGGGGCATTAATGCCGTCTATGATTGATACTTATGATTTGAAATTGTCTTTGAAACGTATAAAAACTAGTAATAATATCAAACTATTTTGTTTTATTCGTATCAAGCGTGTCTTGGCCATTATAAGGTAAAAACTCTAGCCTCCGGTTTGCGTTGCATTGTGTGATGTGAACTGAGTCTTATAATGGCCTCATTTTTATAAAAAGCATTGTGATGTTTAAAAGAATGATTTGTTTTCAAGCACTGGCAATCCAATGGAGTAAACCCATTCCGCGAAAGCGGCGTGGTCCTGTGATTAGCCAATTGTATGATGTGTTAAGTAGATTTCTCATACCATTCCCATGACTGGCTCGTAGTTTGTTTCACTTTCTAACTCGGGTGCCCTTTTTTCTACGTGGGCAGCCTTGTATTCAGATTTTAGCTGGCTTTCTCTAGATAGCTGGAGCTGAAGATGGATTCTATCATTTATCTCTTTTTATGCTGTTCTGCTCCCGTAGTACATATTATGTTTGTTTCCGCTGTAGACATTTATGTATAGTTGAACTGCATTTGTACTAAGTATGATCCTGTATACTGTGTAACTCTAATGATTACGTTTATTCAGTATATTCTATTGTGCATTATCTGGTGTATTTATTAATTTCTGTTCTGCTATTATCTGTTTCTGTGTTATATTCCAAAGATTACTCTTGCCACCGTCAGTACGGGATTTGGGGTCGTCTTATCGTGGTATCAGAGCTTTGGTTTAGCTTAGCTCTGGTATATAACACATTAACGAACTCGTCAGAGATAGAACCAGTAGTGTTCTAGGACGAATAACTCATTATAGATAGGATCAGTAATATCCTAGTATGAGTAAAGCAGAATCAGAATAACTCGTTATAGATAGGGTCAAAAGTGCCCCAGAACGAGTCGAGAGTTATATGTTCATAAATAACGTATTTGTGATTATATTCTAGTTTTAGAAATATGATTTCTGAACATATATAAAAGATATATATTTGAAAAGTTAAAAACAATTTGATTGTTGTTTGTGTAGTGTGATAGTATATTTGATTAATTAAATTATTAAAATGGTAGTTAATTTAATCAATAAGAGAAGAATTTATTCGATTAAATCATACATTGAGCTGATTAGAAAATAGATTGAAATATATACTTGTGCATTATTTATGTTTGAACAGGTAAAAAAATAGCTGTTGAGTAAAGATTTTATTTGCGTGCCCGACAAATAGGTAAACCTTAATGAGTTGGATGCGCAATTTTATTATTATATCAACTCATGTGAATGCCATTGGATGCGGAGTGCTGGTTATTCTGTGTGTAATAATAAACGTCGCCATAGGATAGTAACAATTAATTTTGAACTACACTGCATGGCATACTTCTTGGAGATGGCATACTTCTTGAAGATAACATACTTCATCATATACCACACAAGCATTTGGAGCTTGTGTGACGAGGTTGAAGATTTACCATATGAGCGAGAGGCTTGTATGGCGATGACTATATATTACAGGTTGAACTAATGACAGTTATGGACTATACATTACAGGTTGAACTGATGACTGATATGACTATATAAATATGTAACGATAAAATTGAAAGATTAAAAAAAAACCCACACGGGTCTGGAGTTGATAATAATCATGTCTCTCTAGTCATTAGATACGGCACATGGATTATTTATTTCCCACATGGGACGAGGTGACGAGAATTTATTCTCTGGAACAATTAAAATACACACTCCCTCAGACTTTGATAGGGTGACGCGAATTTATTCTCTGGAGTTATTATCTATAACGCTCCCCTGTAAACACCAGAATATTTCACTATAAATATGTGTATGCTTTATAGGATTTATTGGGTACCTAATACGGCCCAATAAATTTCCAAACCCCTCCCCGTACAAAGGAGGTTATGGCGAAATTTTTCGAAAATTCCGGGTGTTAGCCAAATTTTTGAAGAATTTGAAAATTCTAGAAACTGAAAAGTTGGAGAATGGAAACCAGATTGGAAGTAGAGTTGATTAATCAAACCACTTTCGACTTTGTTCCTTTTCGGGGATGAAAACTTTTAAGTGGGGGAGATTGTAACGACCCGGAAAATCTGAACCAATTTAAAAATTTTAAATTGGCTATTTTAGTGGATTTTAAATATTTAAAATAAATATTTTAAATAATAGCGATGAAAAGTAAGTTTGAATTGACATTTGAAAATGAAAACAATTAATTCTAATTATAAAAAAAGCCTAAAATGGCGCGGTAGTTTCAAAAATTGAATTCAAACTTTGACTGACTGTACCGGGTGCAAAACAAAACGGATTTGAGTGAAACCAAAAATATTTAAATCGGTTAGTGAATATTTTTGTAAAGAACCTGAAAATTTGAAGTTTCATAGTAGGAAGCAAAAGTTATGGCCAAATGAATTTTCTGAAAGGTCGCTATGGAGTTTATATAGCCCGTGAAAATGGCCATTTTGCAAACGACCTCGGAATTCGACGAAACCACTTTTGTTGGATTCGGGATGTTTAATTATTGCTAGGTCTCAAATTTCATAATTTTTGAAGTTAATATGTGAGCGTGGCAAAGGAAAATGTGTTTTGGTCAATTATAGTTAAATTGGATTGGCCAGAAATGGGCCATTTTTCAAACAGTCTCAGAATTCGACGAAACTAGTTTTGTTGGGACCGTATCATCAAAACATAACTAGATTTATTTTTCGGAAATTTTTCGAATCAGTTTGTGGCCCTGACAAATTGAAATGTACGTTCAAGTTGAATATTGAATGTTTTATACTTTAATTTGAAGGAAAACTGATTGAGACAGTCGAATGGCCCTTCGAAACATATCCCATTGTGTTCGGAATAGGGGTATTCAGCTAGGGGCGACAGTCGTTGGGTTTGGATTGGAGTTCGTATGGGATAGGGGGTATTTTCATATTTTTGAAATTAATAAATATAAAAAAAAGGGGCAATAGAATTCTTTCTTCCCCACTCCGCTTTGACCAGTCAAACCCGATTCCTCCTGGCATGCAACGAGGAAAAGAGCTTCCACCTTCTCTCTTCGATATCTCCTCCATCCCTCAACGAAATCGAGCGCCACCACCCACGTTTTGAAGGCCTCTCCCCCTCTTCAAATCTTTACTAAGTTTTCCCTCTATCGTCAAGAAATCACGGCGCAGCACCTCCCCAAAGTCGCTCCGTTCGCGGCTGATTTTCACCTCCTCACCGCCGACGAGTTCGCCGCCGTCAGGGGTGAAAGCACGCCTCTCTAGGCTTTTCGACGTGGTGTAGTTCAATCAGCCTCAACCTGAACGGATTGGCTGGTATTTGCAAACCCTAGTTCGGCTCTAAGCTGAGAGGTAACGGTTTAAATTAATTAAACTGTTTTCGATTTCTAAAAACCATTGCAAAGTTGGTTAATTTTGTAAAAATCGTATCTTTATCATACCATAACGAAATTAGATGAAATAGGAGACACTGGGACCGTGGGGACGTCTTCTAAATTCTAGAAGAGACCGCATATTTTTCTGAGCCTTCTGCTATTTTTGGTGGAGTGGAACCCAAAGTGAGATTTCTAAAATATAAACGATATGGAAAACGACGATGTATAAATTATATAGTCGATGTACGACTTGTATAGGCGTTGTACACCTCATGTATAAGTGTTGTATAGGTTGTATGTTCGATGTATAAGTTATATACGCGTTGTTAAAATTATATACATGTTGAAATAGAAGTGAAATGCTTATATATATATATATATATATATATACACGCCCCTCGTCCACAAACCATGGACGATATGTATTGATTGTGATTGGTGTGAAAATTGTTTGATAGCGAATGGTTGATTATAATTGTTTGTGGTTGAAATTGATTGATTGTGGTTGAAAAATACCCGTTTGTGGTGGAAAATTATTTGGTTAAAACCACATAGGATTAGTTTGTGGAAATGAAAAATATATACATGACGCCTGCGTGCGAACTAGATGCATGATTTCCCATTGTCAAAAGCTGCGAGGCTTTAAGGTAGAGCGAGGAGCCGTACTAGGGACGGCCCCGGTTTTAACTACCCTACCGTTATGCTGCCGAAATTTTGAATAATATTCATGTGTTAGAATTATTTTCATGTGTTGAAACTATATTCGTTGAATAGAAATTCATCTATTGAACGACATTCATGTTTTGAAATAAATTGCTTTGCAATAAAAATCACCTTTTTATCCATATATATAAACTATAGAAAACCTTCATGTGTTGAATTGAAATTCATTCATTGAATAGAAATTCATGTGTTGAATGGTATTCGTGTTTTAAATATAAAAATCACCTTTTTATCTATATATATATATAAACTATAGAAAACCTTCATGTGTTGAATAGAAGTTCATTCGTTGAATGGAAATTCATGTGTTGAATGGTATTCGTGTTTTGAAATAAATAGTTTTATAATAAAAATCATATTTTTACCATCTATATGAACTATATAAAATAGTCTTGTTTTGAAATAAATTATTTAACAATAAAAATCATATTTTTATTATATACATGAATTTTTAAAAATAGTGAAGTGGAAATAGAAGTTAGTTTGATAAAAATATCATTTTTATCAAAGGTATAAAATGAAATTGGTTTTGAAATCGAAGAATCGATATATATATATATATATATATATATATATATATATATATATATGTATGTATATATAGAATTGAAATATATCGAATAACGAAGCTGCAGTTCATATCTTGAAACCGTTATTTCAAACGATTAGTGCGGGAGATCCGACCATCGGATTTCCCCGAAACCGCAACCGTTGGGTTCGCGTTGGAAATATCTTTCCAACGGCTCCAAATTTGTAAAAATCCAACGGTTGGATTTTCTGGAACGTTTAATTCAAATCTGAAGAAAAACAACGCCAGAATCAATTATATATATATATATATAATTATATCAAATCGAATAACAATGCTGTATTTCGTATTTTGAAATCGAATCTTCAAACGATTATACCGGGAGATCCGACCGTCGGATTTTCCCGACACTAGAACCGTTGGATTCGTTTTGAGAAGATCTTTCTAATGATGTAAATTTTGTGAAGATCCAACGGTTAGATTTTCAGATATGTGTAAATCAAATCTGAAGAAAAACAGCGCCATGACCGCGTTATGGCCAGAAGCGTCGTTTTGAATAAATTGGCTATTTTAAAATAAATAAAAATAGCGATAAATCGTTATAAAATATTATAAACGATATGGATGTGAAATTTAGAAACTAACTGAAGGATGGCTAAGTCGAATGGTTTCTTGGGTGTTGATCTGATGTTGGTTTCGGCCTTCAGGGTTAATATTTGGGAAATCGTTCTCTTACTGATTTACGGTTAGCGACTAATGAATGGAAATGATGCGTATGTGTTTTTGTGTTGCACTTGTTTATTATATATGCGAGTTGCTCAGAAAGACCGGGTTTATCCCATTCTGAATAACTGAATTGACGTTAAGAAATCGACGATGAAGACGGTGGTCGAAGACCGGAGATCTTCACCTCGTTTGGATGGTAACTGACGTCTTGATTGGGAGGCATCCCGAAATATAGATAATGAGTGGTGATCGTCCAGGCGTACGTGGAGATCGAAGGGTTTGCAAGGTATATAGTGCCTCCGGTTTCGTTCAGACCCAGAACGGACTTGCAAATGGACGGTGTGTCTGACATTGGAATTTTTTCTGTGTGATTGATAGCCATCAGTTGCATGGTGCGAATTGCCTGTGTGGCATGCTAAGACGCAGTGATCAAGGCTTCTGTTGAAAAGCAAAGTCTTTTGGTGATGATCAAAGCACCGCCCGTGTGGCGTAGCTTTGTGTATAACGTGAATTCGTGAGCCTCACACCCCGGTATGAACCAGAAATGGGAGAGGACCTCAGGGGGGATGTGCGTTTTCTTTCTAGCGAGAAGTGGCGTCAGTGGTTTTACACGCCCTGACAAGTTTGACTTATGTGGTTGTTGCTGTTGCGAGGCGCCTCGGTTATATCGGTCGATCCGGGACCGATGGAGTCATTTGTTGGCCCATTTACGCCCCCAAAGGGCGGAGAAACCCATCGTTCAGGCATTATAATCCACTCTGTGTGGACCGGACCTGACGATCCAAGGTACAGTTGCAGTTGTGCCTGAGACTCGGGCTAGACAGTCTCGAATTCGGTAAGGGCTATCTTTTGCCTTGGTTCATGACGGAAATCCAATTTCCAAACACATGACTGTGCGGTTTTGATTGTATACCTATATATGGCGACATAGTGGTATGGGGCATTAATGCCGCCTATGATTGATACTTATGATTTGAAATTGTCTTTGAAACGTATAAACACTAGTAATAATATCAAATTCTTTTGTTTTATTCGTATCCAACATATCTTGGCCATTATAAGGTAAAAACTCTATCCTCCGGTTTGCGTTGCATTGTGTGATGGGAACTGAGTCTTATAATGGCTTCATTTTTATAAAAAGCATTGCGATGTTTAAAAGAATGATTTGTTTTTAAGCACTGGCAATCCAATGGAGTAAACCCGTTCCGCGAAAGCGGCGTGGTTCTGTGATTAGGCAATTGTATGATGTGTTAAGTTGATTTCTCATACCAGTCACATGACTGACTCGTAGTTTGTTTCACTTTCAAACTCGGGTGCCCCTTTTTCTACACGGGCAGCCTTGTATTCAGGTTTTAGCTGGATTTCTCTGGATAGCTGGAGCTGAAGATGGATTTTATCATTTATCTCTTTTTATGCTGTTCAGCTCCTGTAGTACATATTATGTTTGTTTCCGCTGTAGACATTTATTTATAGTTGAACTGTATTTGTACTAAGTATGATCCTATATACTGTGTAACTCTGATGATTACGTTTATCCAGTATATTCTATTGTGTATTATCTAGTGTATTTATTAATTTCTGTTCTGCTATTATCTGTTTCTGTGTTATATTCCAAAGATTACGCTTGCCACCGTCAGTACGGGGTTCGGGGTCGTCTCAGCCGGGGCCACATACGGACTCCGAAAATTCCAGAAAAAATATTTCTGGCTTCGTATTGATGATACGGTTACAAGAGACTGTTTTCGTTGAATTCTAAGACTATTCGAAAAATGGCCTTTTTCAGGTCGATCAGTTTTAACTTTAACTGACAAAACGCGTTTTCTTCTGCCATGCTCACATACTGATTCCAAAAATTATGAAATTTGAAACCTAGCAATAAAATGACATTCCGGATCCAACAAAAGTGGTTTCGTCGAAAACGGAGGTTGTTTGAAAAACGGCTATTTTTAAGGTGATAAATTATATTAAAATATATATAAATTCCATAGTGACATTTCTAAATTTTCAATTGGCCATAACTTTTACAATATAATATGAAATTCAGTTTTTTCACATCCGTTGGAAAGTTATCGCTAAACATATTTAAATATTTTTCGTTTTGCTGAATTCTGACTTAAAACGAACTCTGTATATTCATTTGAAGTTAGAAATCGAATTTTCGAACTATCGCGCCAATATAGGCTCGTTTTAAAATTAAAAATAAATTTATACTTTCAAACTGCGATTAAAATAATTTTTTTAACATTTATTATTTAAAATAAATAATTTTAAATCCTGAAAATTCAATAAAATTTCTAAAATAAAAATTTTAAATTGGTCCTGGTTTTGCGGGTTGTTACACAAAATTTGTCATATTCTCTAGGCTATTTTTACTTCCATATTGAAAAAAAAAGTTGAAATGGTATTTTTGCAGGTCTGGATTAGGAATGTGGATGGGATCAACATAGAACTGCACCAGGAGCAGTAAACTTGGAAAGTTAAAAGGGAAGGAAATCGACCGAGCCTTGAAAAATATGTACCTTGTGCTAATGAGAGTTGTATTTTTTGATGGCATAGATGAATTCGATTCATTAGACTCAAGAAGCATATGCACCAAAGAACACATAGATTTGACAGTGGATGCGACAAGGCAAGGTGTAGTTTTACTTATAAACGACAATAACCGACTGCCATTGAACAGTAAGGAGGTCAAAATTGAAATATTTTCTAATATAGGTTTGAAACAACATAAAAGTTCACAAATCAAAACTAGCTAGTTATGCATGAAGTTGTCTCAAAATGTGCAAAAATATAAAAAGTGGTTTTCAATAGTTATTTATTTAGGTCCTCACATAGCACAAGCTTGTTATATTAGATTCATTTGACCAACACACTATCCATGTTAACCGCTTCCGTCCAACTATAAATTTCCTTGATTGTCTCACGTTCCTTAATAACTATGATTAAATTTTGCCTATAATTTAAAGGTAATTTTTATTTGTATCCACTGCTTTATTTTCTTAATCCACATTTTCTTTTTATTCAGTACATCCACGCGTTATTATTCTATACATCCACCAGTGGATAAACTTACTAATTGTAAAAAGTTTATTTTTACTTTTAGTTTTTTTCACCAATTGCAATAGTAAACTAAATATGATTATGAAATATAATAATAAAAACACTTAGCACACATGCTTAAACAATTATTCTAGTTAAACTCCTGCATATTTTTGTACAACATGGTTCTGATTAGATCAACATCAGGTCAAAAACAATCTTCGTGCCAAGGAAATATGGTGATAGATTTTAATTTTTGAAACAAGATTCAGAATACTTTCTTTCTTGTGTACCTGTTTCGGACCTGTAAAATAAACATGCTATCATATATTGTTAGAACTGCAAGGCTGCAATCAAACATGGTGACAAAGTCACACAAATCACACCTATGTATTCACTCTTACTGAAAATGATGTATGCTTTTGGTTAATTAAATTAATAAAGGTTGACTATTTTTATCATTAATTATTAACTTCAGTAGTCAATAAAATTATAACCGAGTTTAATTTGAGAATGAAATTCTTATAAGAATTGAATTTGTATAAAGAGCATGACTAACAATGAATGCGGATTAACTAATTGATTTTTAGTTAATTATTTCATTTACATTAAACATAAATGTTGGGTGGATGAAGAGAATAATCATGTGGATGCGAATATAATTTACCTAACTTAAACTAATTATAATTGCGTTTTTTTCGCTTTTTGATTTGTCATGTCTAGTTGAGAAATAAATTCATATTATGCTATTAACACTTGCCTATATATGTATCATGGGATGTTGTTTTGTAAGATTAGCTAATCTAATAACATTTTCCAATGTCCATGACTGGTAACTTATATCAATGGTAACTATGAATTTGGCTGTTAAGGATGGGTTATGAACACAGGTGTTTACAATCTAATTAGGCGTCCATTTGACAATTGTAAGTTCTGTATATAAATTTTAAGACAACACCTTTTTTCATCTTTTTTTGATCGATTTTATACTGCACTAAATATACTGAACAATGGTATAATGCAAATTTATAATATTTATTTGACCAAGTAGGAGGTAGTCTTAAAGGTTGCTTTGTAGAACTCTTTTGGTATATTTATGTCTGACATCAAGTAGCGTAAATTAAAGATCAACATGATATATAAACTACTAAAAAGGAACATAAACTTTTTATTTAGAAAATAAATCAAGCACAAACTTTCAGGTTGCTTCATTTCATTCCTGCCACAGTAATAATTAATGTTTGAACTTAGGCATTCAGTGTGTTAAATTCATATGTTTGATTCAATTTGACACAGTCCGGATGGTTTTTAATTTCATCCCTAGTCGACCATCCCCACCTCAACTTTTTTCAAAATAATGACTTACTTTTTGTTGTTGTAAACAATATTTTTTACATAATTTCATCATGTATTCCTCATTCTAAATTCCAGCCGTGTTGTACATATATTTGAACGATGAAAATTATTTTGGTGGGTTCGAGCAGATCGAACTAGAACAACTGTTCAAGGCAATGCGATCCAACTACAAAGCATGGGCATCTGGGTCCGCTCCGTTATGCATAGGCGGTGACATGGACTTGGTAGCGGTTCAAGAGTTCAATCTAACTCTTTTCAACATCTGGCTCGACATCGCCTTAAGTGTTTTACAGATGATACTCTCAAGCAATATAAGGAACATTCTACATTTAGTCACTGTCCCTTGCCATATTCTTCAAAGCACTAAAGATCTAGCTATCCCTATCGTAGTAGTCGAGAACTAGCACAAGAATCTTGGAGACGAATCGATTTTTGAGGTCATGCCTTCAAATTGGCATTTGTCTCAGTTGAGCTCTCCAGATATCATTGTACCTGTGCTTGTAAAGCACGTTCGAGATGATATCACTGTCTAATATGTTGTAAACTCAATATGATAACGTTGTCTACTAAATTGTTAAACATTTAAGGTCATCAGAAGTAGATGGCGTGTTCTAAGTAAATGTGGAACCCTTAATAATGTAAATACCGCATGTACTATTTTTTATCTTGTTGCATCTGTGTTATGGTATGCTGCAAGTTTTGGTTAGGAGCTTCAATGTATAATGTATTGTTATCATTTATACATTCATGAACAAAGTATGGCAGAAATATTCCAAAATACAATACATACTCATGGCCGAAGCTGCTTGTTAGTTGAGGACAAACATATGTTCGCATCATTCGTATTATATATGCACATTTTCTCTTTTTGAATACTGCAAAAATACATGCTTAAAAAGTACATTCAAAAGAAGCTTCTGTGAGATGAGTACATACAAAAAAAAAATTGCAGTCAGCTGGAATAGTTGATCACGTTTACATGCAAAAGAATATTGTGGCCCTCCTGTAATGGCATTTTCAGTATCTTCTCTGCTCAGTGCATAAATGAGCCTACGCTCCATATCCTTTTCTGGCTCCCCTGGTCCGCTTTTCAAGTACCTTCATATAATTGACAGATGAAATTGACAATAGGCAAAGCAGCATTGTTGTAATACTGTGAAGTGGAATTTATTTTTGCAATGTTAGTTTAGTCATTTTGGAATTTTAGTTTTTGAAATTAACAATGCTACTTTTAGGTATTTCTTTTAATAATATACTTTGTTGATATTTGATTTATTTATTACACTTACTATTGCGCTATTTATATTCTTTAATTGACAATTCATAAAAATATAATAATGTGTTATAAGCTAAAATTTGTATGATTTCTTATTTCATTTTATAAATTGGTAATGATTCAAAATATATTAGTTAACAAAATTTACATATTTGCACTTCTTTTCATTTTTTAAAATAATAATGTGAATTTTTAATTAATTTATTGTTTAAGAATGTAGTTAATAGATTTTTTTCCGTTTGATATCACACAACTTAACAGTCGATTTTTCCCACCGTTGTGCGGTTATACTAGTATTGCGAAGTAGTAAACTCAAACAAATTGAATGATGTGATTTCTAAAGATGGAATATTGGGTAGGAGTTACCCAATCAAATGTTTTTTGCAACACATTCAAGTAAGCCAAAACTGCATTCAACATGGCAGTGAAATAATAACTAAGATTATTGTACCTAGTCACACGTAGGGCTGTTATGGTAATGGTAAATTTACCGTTACCATTTGATCGGTAACATTTTTTTTTATTGAAATCGGTGTACTAGTTAAAAGGTTATGGTAACGGTAAATTTACCATTGTTAACGGTAAATTATCGGCAACATTTCTTCAATACCAGCGGAAACAGTAATTTTGCCAATTAAAATTAAACATATGTATTCTCATCTAATACGCTTTACTACATGCACTTAGAACCAAATAAATGATTATATTTAGTTCAATAATCAGATGAAATAATTCCAGATTCACAAAATCGTTTGAATCGAAATAATAAGAGAAAAACTATATGTTAATGGCGACTTCCTCTGTCTCTAAAATTCCCAAATCACTTCCAAAAACCGTTTCTAATCCAGATTTAGATCACTGATCTGCTATTCCACCTGATCTTCATCCATCGGCGCTACATGCAGATCGTGGAGTAACAACAATTCAGAGTAAATTCATTTCTCCAGATCTCATCTCTAAAGACAATTTTCCAGACCTAGTTTCGAGATATCGAGATCTTTCTTCTAAAAAGAGCAACAATCAGTCAAAGGCCTGGATAGATGTGATAAAAGAGAACAACTATCATCGGAACTCCATCCAGCTTACGTATTATGAGCCTACTATCATGGATAATGTAAAGATGGCTATTATTAGCGAAGATCTGACAACAAAAGCTAGAGAGAGATGGGTAAATTTGATAGTCTTCTTTGTCTTCGGAGGTAAACCTTATTATAAATTTTTAAAAGAATATATTGGTCGTAACTGAAACTTAGAAGGAAAAATATCAATTGTATTCAAGAGAAAATGGGTGTTTTATTATCAAATGCGAGAATGTTACGGATTGTGATAGGATTTTAGAATCGGGCCCGTATTACTACAATAAAAGATTGATTTATATGAGAAAATTGTAACCAGGTTTGAAAATTAATTGGGAATTCTTGCATACCACTCCAATATGGATTTGTTTGCCAAAGGACTAAGATTTTTTGTCTGTTGAGAAGATTAGCAGAATTGCGTCTATACTAGGAAACTCTTTGAAATTGGATAATGTGACAGAATATATTTTTTGATTGTTGTATGCCAGAATTCTAGTGGAAATTAATTTTGATTTTAAGTTTCCTACTGCTATTCCTATTAAGTGTTGCGATGGTGAGATTGTTTGGCAGAAAGTTGTTTACGAGTGGGTTCTGTTCATATGTTCTAACTGTCATGTATTTGGTCATTCAAATAACACTTTCAAAGCCAATAAAGTATGGGTTCCTAAAGTGGATGGAAACGGGGTGAAAGGGATGGATGTTGAGGAAAATCTGACAAATATGAGGTCTGGTACTGTATAGGTGGATAAAACAGTTATATCAAATAATAACATAAACGTGCAAATAGTTTCTAAATTAGCAGGGGTTAGTAAAGAGGGAAATTTCTCAAATTCAGACTCATTAATTTACATTCAACTCTTTTAGTGCTCTTGCAGTTAATAATAGTAGCATGCACGGGGATAAAGTGGATGGCAGTGCAAGCTTTTTACATGAATCAGATAGTAAGAATCCTAAAGTTAATTCAAAAGTATTGACTGAGATAGATGTTGATGAGTCTGTTCACACAAAGAAGAAGAACATTTATGAGAATTATGATAAGAGAAGTCATTCAACAGAGAATTCAAATGACAATAGGCTTAATAAAGTTATATATGAGTAGTCTAATAAGAATATCAATTTAGTTAATGATGGGAAGAAAGAAAGTGAAATTCCAGAAATCATCATGGAGAATGTGGGTTTTATAGAAAGGGAATATTCATATGGAATGAATGTTAGTGACGATGCTGGTAGAAAAGATTCTATACTAGATGAATCAGATTAGTCATCATGTAGTTTCAAGAAGAAAAAGAAAATTAAATCAAAAACAGGAAAATTTAAAGGGAGCAACAACTTTATGAGTGAAGAGCCTTTGTGGAGGATAACCCTGAATGGGTTAAGCTAGTTTCCCAACACCAGACAATATCGAAGTCGAAGAAAAATAAAGATGGATATTCCAGGGGTAGTGTCATTAGTGGAGGAGTATCCAAAAAATGATTTATTATCTGAGTTTTTTTGGTAGTTCATGCATGGCTTGTGAAGTATATTTTACTTTGGTCTTTTGCTATTGCAAACATTTGTTTAGTGAATTGCTAATGAGATCAGTGGTGCTTTGGTGTGGTTGGACTCTCTGGTTCAAGTGCATGTGGCTGTTGTTTTTGGAGTGACTCATCTATAAGCTGGGTACAGTTTTCTGTTCTCCTGTGTTTAAGCCCTTGCTGGCTTATCTTTGAAGTTCAGGTCAGTCTCTTAGAGTGGTAGGCTCGTTGTACTTTATTGTAGTATTATTTTGCTGTGTCTATTTGGGTCGAGCTGGTTTTCCTTTCGTTTTGTACAGTATTAGTTTTTTGTGTGTGTTAGTCATTTGTAGCCAGCTCGATCCTTTCATGTACTCTGTTTTGTTGTAATATAAAAACCATTTTATTTCAAAAAAAAATTCCTAATACACTTATTTTCTTTCTTACTTTTGTTTTATATAAACCAATACTACATATAGTATAATAAAGATGCACTGTGTACAAAAAATATGTCAAGATATAAACTTTGATGGACAAATGGTAATTTACCATTACCAATGTAATGGTTACTAGATTAACGGTATACCAGTCGATCGGTAACGGTAAGAAACTTTGACTTATCAGAAAAAGCGGTACGGTAAAGGTATTTGTTAAATGATAACGGTAACCATTACTATGACAGCCCTAGTCGTACATACAATTAGCTAAAATCCAAGAACATTCCATTTTTTGCTGAAAATACAAAAAAAAGGTGGGGGAAACATGAATTTGATTTTGTTTTCAATTTAAAAGCAAGGTTGGATAAATTTCAGAATAAAAAAATAGAAACTAAAAACTATAATACCTCATAAGCTATGAATTTCACATAATCTATTAGTGCCTTCTCTGCGCATTTAATCTTGGGACAGGTTTCGGAGATTGAGTAGAAGAAAGCAGAAGTGAATATGTTGTGTAACGAACTGTGATTTTCGACCCAGAAAATCGACACAAATACCAATGTCAACTATTCTAGAACCAAACATACCAGATCATTAATAGCAAGAAGTTAGATGGTGAGAATAGATAAGATAGAAAATTAGAATAGAAGAAGAAGAAGATCACACAACACATCACAGTAAACACGAATCTCATAGCGGAACGAATAAAATATAACCTAACTTTGAAATAAAACAGTATATATATATATATATACACAATAACATTATCAGAGTACAACGCTTACAACACAGCGGAAATAATAATACTAGATAACGCTGAAGCCTCCTGCTCCAAGCTCCTCCAATGATATCTGAAAATACCTGAACTACTTGACTGTCTGTACAAATTTGGGCACCCAAGAGTTTAGGGAAAACAAAACAAAATAAACTCTGGGTCAGTCATGGGACTGGTGTGAGTAAACTCCAACCATTTGGTTTAACTTTTAAAAATCCTTTTAAAAGAAAAGATAATCGTAAGACCGGTCCACACATAAACACGGATGGTTTTTACCATACGATAACCCAAAGCAATCTTTGAAATCAATATTCGCCTGATATTATAATAATGTCTAAATACAAGTAACATCAATCAAGCAGAACACTTGCATCTCACGTTCTACATATATATCATACAATCAAAACTGTGGGCTCTAGTAACAACCCGTGTTTCGATAACGTGTTAAGACAAGAATCAAGGCAGAATTTAATTTTAAATTCTGAATCAAGGGAAACGGGCTGTGCCATTGCGTTCGTCTCGGAAAAATACACGAAATAGAGTCCGAGTTTTCGAAAATCGGAGTCCGTATGACCAAGTTATGGCCCGTCAAAGTTTTCAGAAAATTCAAGTTCGAAAACAGATTCGAAATTCAAACCGAAGGGAAATGCGGGAAAATTCCCGCCCAGGCCAGCGGTGTCGACTGCCCAGTCGACACCACCACACCCTAAGTCGACTGGGGTGTCGACTTGGGTGTCGACACCTCCCCATTTTGGGGTCTGGTCGGCGTGGTGCACCTGTTGGCTCCCCTGGTCATGTTTTTGGGCCTGGTTCGAAATTTGAGGGTTCAGATTCTTCCTAGGGTTGATCTAAAGGTCTAAACTAACCTAACCTTCTATATAAGCACCCTAAACCTAACCCTAAATCCTCATTATTCAATCCTACAACTAAACTATGCCAAAATTTCTAATGATCATGGCCTCCACTCAAAACCCTAGCCTCCATCCTCTTGTCATAAATTCTATCTTCATTCACATGAGAGATTACATGATCATATGAGCGTATGAGAGTTTCTATGTTCATATGAGAGCTTCTAAACTTGATTTCAAGGCAAATCTTCATCAAAGCAAGGATCTTTCTTATTATTTTCTCAAGGGTTTTATTGGAGCTTATTGATTTGGGGTTTTTGCTAGTGTGGCTTCGTCTCAATCTTTTTACATATTGATTTGTGCCCTCATAGCATTGTAAGCCCCCTCCTACTCTTAGATATTAACTATGAAGTTAAATGTTCATGTTGCAAGTTTGGGTTTGAACTTAAGTATGATTCATGCTTTGAAACTATCATGTTATGCATAGATTTATCTTATGCATGTTTGTAAAGTTATCATCTTGATTTTGTGGGCTAAAAGCTATAAGCTTTATGTGGGATGTTGCATTATGCAACATGAGAACTCTCATATCCCTTAAGTTAACTTGCATATAATGCTATATGCGGACTCCTAGTCATCTTTCTATGTCATCTATCACCTTGATTCACCTATGTGCTAAGTTTGGGGTTATGCATGTTTTTGAGGCTTGATAATGTAACATGCAAGTTAATGAACACATTTATCCCTCATATGCCACCATGTCTAACTTGTGGCCTTATACCCTTTTTCTCATGCTTTTGCCAAGCTCCTTCTTGAAATCCATTATACATTGTTGCGAATGTATATGCGAGCTTAAAAGCGTTGGGGTTACGTTGTGGATAAACTTTAATGACATGAAACATGATTTAGGTAAATTGGTATAAACATGACAACATGTAATTTTGGCTATGAACATGGAACTTTAAAACTAGACATGTATGGGTTGTAAGTGTAATATGACACTAGACTAAACATGAAAGTGGCCAACTCGAGGTTGGGTTTAGTTTGTAGCATAAATCTACCCGGACCCGCCCGACTTAACTAGTGGCTACAAACAATAGGATCCAATGTGAGAAGTTGGTCATGTCGCGCTTAAGACCCGAGGTTAGACTAGGTTGTGGTTTAAAACTACCCGGACCCGACTGGCTTAACTAGTAACCACAACAAGGTCTAATGTGAGAGGTTGAGAGTGCATTAAGTAAATTAATGCCACATGATAAGGTTAAGTAAAGTTGACTAATGACACTTAACCGATATGACACGAATTGGTAGGTTAAGTGGGACCGGGCTTGATTTCTTAATGACACTTAACCATACAAGACAATTAGGAGATGGGGTTAAGTAATTTACACTTAACTAATCCGACTTGGTAATTAGATGGGGTTAAGTAACTTAGACTTAACTAATCTAAACACGGTAATTAGATGGGGCTAAGTAACCTTCACTTAACTAATCTAAGCACGGTAATTCGATGGGGTTAAGTTAAACACTTAACCAATCTAAACTTGGTAATTTAATGAGGTTAAGTAGCCAATACTTAACCAACTTAACAGGATAATCTAATGGGGTTAAGTAACTTATAATTAACCAATTATACATGATGATTTGATGAGGTTAAGTAACCTATACTTAACCAATCTAACATGTGGACTTGATAGGGTTAAGTCACAAGACCTTTTGAATATGCTTAACCCTTGTAGTACGATTAGTGGATGAGGTTAAGCTAAACCATACTTAACCAATCCGACTCGTTGATCTGATGCGATTAAGATAATCTATGCTTAATCAATCTAACACGATAATCTGATAGGTTTAGGACAAACCAATACTTAACCAATTTGACTTGATAGGGTTAAGTCATATGCTTCTTGGTATACTTAACCACCTTGTAGGGCTAAGCCTTGAACTTAAATACTTATCCAATCTTGACATGATTCGTAGGCGGGCTAAGTCATGAACCTGAATAACAACACTTAACCCAATAGACAAAACCCTAGTTAGAGGAACTAGGTAGAAAATCGTGGTTAATCAAGGGTAACGGGGAAAAGAAGCTAAGTGGTAAACCTTAGTTAAGTATAACTAAGTAATAATTCTTAGCCAAGGACATGGGACTAGTTCATGAATGGATGAGTAACCCGACATGGTAGGTCATAGCTTAAACACACGAGGAGGAGCAAATTATCCGACTTGGATAAAGGCTCCAATGAACTGGATGACGAAGCGGTAGCTTCGGGGGACGTGAGGGTACTCTTGGTATCCCTATGTGAGGTGGTAGGTGGTCCATGAAACCCGGCCTCATAGAGGTTAAGGTCTGCGATAGAAGAGCCAAGAGTATGCCTTGGTTGCTATGCGAGCGACCTAAAGACTGGGATTGATTAGCGTGGAGTCGACGATACTTGATATTTCCCTGGATAGCACGTCGCTGACTACCTACCATCTTTAGTCAATTGTGTACGAACGGAAAGGCAGAGAACTCCCAACAGACCATGTTCTTGCTATCGAGTCATGGGTGAGGTTGGCCCATAGGAAAGTGGGGCTATAGTGGGGCCGGGATGTGGTTCTCATACATGATTTTTCTTGGATTTCCTTTCAGTAGTTGAGGGAGGGGTCACGTGGGACCATAGCCACGGATACAAAAACAGACCTTGATATCTGCATCAGCAGACGACTTAAAGCTCCCGACCGAGTCCCGTATTTCTTGATTTGCCCTGGCACGGAACTCGGATGGCACATTGAGGAACATGTGCGTCTAGACATGGAAAACGATTCACGATTCATACACGGGATAAAGGGCGCGGTTGACGGGTGGCATAATCCCTAGTGGCCCTAGGTTGCCTGAACCCAAACTGAGACACGGAAACGTTCATTAGGTAGCATAATCCCTAGTGGTCCTAGGTGGCATAAATCCTAAGTGAACACGCGATAGTTCATGGTAAGGAAACATAACTAGATCAAGGGTAGCAGTCGAAAATAACCTCAAGGATAAAACGGTACTACGTTGAAGTGGTATAGATTTACATAAGAAAGCCCGTACGGCCTACGGCAAAGGACTGAACTTATGCATGGAAAGAATCATACGAATCAGGAAACCTACATATACGATATATTAGGATGACATGGACCATTACATGACATTGGGCAAGAGACATTCATAGTTAACACATGATGCGGGCCGGGATACTAGTACGGGAGGTGCAGGGCGAATATACATGATAGATACCTTGCGATATTGTACTTGATAGAAACCTGACGATGTGATACCTTGACTTATCTTGACACCGTAGTTTATCATGACACACTTGTTTATCTTGGTATAGTAGTTCATCCTGTTATTTTGGTTTAGCTTGTCTATCTTGTCATCATACTTATGTCCATCTCAGTTCCTCATGCCAGTTAACTTTACTAGTTTATATACTGATAGTAGATAGGGCTTACCAGTCTTTATGACTGACCCCGTTTTGTTTCGCCTCTTTGTCTTCCGTTTCCCCCCAGGTTACAGGGAGGAAATGCTATTGTTAGTTCGGACTTCTTCTGTTTGAAGGTCATCATGTATGGCTTGGACTTTTCTTGGCTATGGCTACTTTACTGTTTCACTTGGGGAATAATTTATGAAAAGGTTTCATGCTTCTTTACTATTGCAAGACAGGTTTTGATGTATTCTGATGTAAAAGGCTTTAGACCTTATTTTATAAGGTAATGAAATTTGTTTTACTTCCGCTGTTTTATATATATGTTCTGTCTTGTAATATTTCTGTGCATGTTTACATCGATAATGCTTCACCAAACCTAGTGCATTCCCTTTGTGAGTGACCCTAGCGGAGGTGGGGTGTTACATTTGGTATCAGAGCAGAAGGTTACCAGACTGGGCAAAAGTTTTTAAAACCTTCTGAAAACTATTTGAGAAAACGTTTACAAAGAAGCATTTTTCAAGAAAAGATTTTAAAGGCTATTCCCGAAAAGCCATTAGCACTATCCTTTGTTTCCTTGATCGAATCTCTTTTCCTTTCTTCCCTCCATCTGTAGTCACAGTAGTTTTATCTGCGACTAATCCTTGTCTAGCTACGTAAGTGTTTTCCCGTGCGATGGAGGAAGTTCTCGAGAGAACTATTACCGAAGTTATAAGAAGGGATAATAAGAGCAAGGATAAAGGACACGAGCTTAAGAATAAGCAACTTGTTGGTATGGCTGGATCCACAAAGGAAGATAAGGACAAGATCAGCGAGAGGGCAATTGTATGCTCTCATTTCTAGCGTGCCTAAGAGGAATGGTACCGTTTCTGTTAAAGGCTTAGCCTTTCTTTTCTATCATCCCGTCCAGACTTTGTATTGATCATCGCATCATTTAAGTCTGCCACGATAGTTAAGTCTCTGCAACTTAGTACTAGCATGGTAGAAGATCCCACTTTTGACCCAAAAATCTGGTTGGAGAGTCGGTCCATTTATTCATGACTTGTTTGGAATTGAGAGTGTAAATGTCAAGTGTTGAGATTAGAAGCAATACTTCTATTGTTGAGCTATGGATGGATTCTAGGGATGAAGTGGTTATCCAGTAAGGGATGCCATTCTCGATTTTGAAAGGAGGGTAGTTAAACTCTTAGCTTGCCTTGGTAATACCCTCGAAGTCTCGTGTAACCTTTTTGGGTTCTGTCATGGTTAGTTACCTAGAATCCCTTGATGCAATTATCAGAAATCTCTGATCCGATCGAGTAACGTTCGCCACTAAGGCGGATGGTCCATTCCGCTTAAGCATGGGTTATAGGAATCACCCTAGTAACTGCACGTGGTAACATGGATTGGCATTGGTAAACGAGATCCAGAATTCACTAGGGAATTTTGGAAAGCTTGCATGAGTACGCAGATATGGTTGAGCCAAGTATACTAGGGAAAGAATAAGTGGAAGTGAAACAAGAAGCAACCATGAAATGAGTCCCGACTCGTACCTTTGAAGTAGGAATCAAGGAGCTACGAAATCATGAAGTCAAAGGCGGTCAAGGCACGATGGAATTAAAATCAAGGAAATGCGGCTTAGATGCGCACATCATGTCTCTTTTTAAGAGTATATCGTTGATCCCTGGTTCTCCTGTAGAGCTTGCTTGCATGCTATAGCTTGGTGGATATCTTCTCGGTCCTATTTCTGTTGCAAACCCCGTAGGGAGTTTGTCTTGTTTATCTTCTCGATCCTATCTTGGGAACCTTAGGTAGAACTCTATGGATGTAAACATGTATTTGAAACATGTTATGATTGATATGGTTGTAAATGGTTGCAAGTGGTTGCTCGTGGATGCGCGAATACACATTAGATACTAGATTGACGCGGTCACATTTCATGTTGCATATGCATATTTACGCTTGTGTATAGATGAAATTGAATGTGTTTGCCATGTGGATGTCGCATGTGAATGAATGATTGTGCACACATATAGTGTTTATATGACTTGGACTATTTGCATGCATGTTGGATTCATGGCACTAAACATATTTTGCATTTATAAGATCACTCAGGCCTGATCATTTGCATTACATAAGTACATGCACACACACCTTCTGCATGTATTCATACAACATTAGAAATCTTCTAAGGACAATGGTTGCTTGTGGATGATGTTTTGAGTAGATGGATGATGGATGGTAGGATATGTTCTTCCTAACTTGGAGATTTCGGGGACGAAATCCTTACAGGAAGGGAGAATGTAACAACCCGTGTTTCGATAACGTGTTAAGACAAGAATCAAGGCAGAATTTAAATTTAAATTCTGAATCAAGGGAAACTGGCTGTGCCATTCGTTCGTCTCGGAACAATACGTGAAATAGAGTCCAAGTTTTCGAAAATCGGAGTCAGTATGACCAAGTTATGGCCTGTCAAAGTTTTCAGAAAATTCAAGTTCGAAAACAGATTCGAAATTCAAACCGGGGGGCAAGGCGGGAAAATTCCCGCCCAGGCCAGGGGTTTCGACTGCCCAGTCGACACCACCACACCCCAAGTCGACTGGGGTGTCGACTTGGGTGTCAACACCACCCCATTTTGGGGTCTGGTCGGCCTGGTGCACCTGTTGGCTCCCCTGGTCATGTTTTTGGGCCTGGTTCGAAATTTGAGGGTTCAGATTCTTCCTAGGGTTGATCTAAGGGTCTAAACTAACCTATTCTTCTATATAAGCACCCTAAACCTAACCCTAAATCCTCATTATTCAATCCTACAACTAAACTATGCCAAAATTTCTAATGATCATGGCCTCCACTCAAAACCCTAGCCTCCATCTTCTTGTCATTAATTCTATCTTCATTCACATGAGAGATTACATGATCATATGAGTGTATGAGAGTTTCTATGTTCATATGAGAGCTTCTAAACTTGATTTCAAGGAAAATCTTCATCAAAGCAAGGATCTTTCTTATTATTTTCTCAAGGGTTTTATTGGAGCTTATTGATTTGGTGTTTTTGCTAGTGTGGCTTCATCTCAATCTTTTTACATATTGATTTGTGCCCTCATAGCATTGTAAGCCCCCTCCTACTCTTAGATATTAACTATGAAGTTAAATGTTCATGTTGCAAGTTTGGGTTTGAACTTAAGTATGATTCATGCTTTGAAACTATCATGTTATGCATAGATTTATCTTATGCATGTTTGTAAAGTTATCATCTTGATTTTGTGGGCTAAAAGCTATAAGCTTTATGTGGGATGTTGCATTATGCAACATGAGAACTCTCATATCCCTTAAGTTAACTTGCATATAATGCTATATGCGGACTCCTAGTCATCTTTCTATGTCATCTGTCACCTTGATTCACCTATGTGCTAAGTTTGGGGTTATGCATGTTTTTGAGGCTTGATAATGTAACATGCAAGTTAATGAACACATTTATGCCTCATATGCCACCATGTCTAACTTGTGGCCTTATACCCTTTTTGTCATGCTTTTGCCAAGCTCCTTCTTGAAATCCATTATACGTTGTTGCGAATGTATATGCGAGCTTAAAAGCGTTGGGGTTACGTTGTGGATAAACTTTAATGACATGAAACATGATTTGGGTAAATTGGTATAAACATGACAACATGTAATTTTGGCTTTGAACATGGAACTTGAAAACTAGACATGTATGGGTTGTAAGTGTAATATGACACTAGACTAAACATTAAAGTGGCCAACTCGAGGTTGGGTTGAGTTTGTAGCATAAATCTACCCGGACCCGCCCGGCTTAACTAGTGGCTACAAACAATAGGATCCAATGTGAGAAGTTGGTCATGTCGCGCTTAAGACCCGAGGTTAGACTAGGTTATGGTGTAAAACTACCCGGACCCGCCCGGCTTAACTAGTAACCACAACAAGGTCTAATGTGAGAGGTTGAGAGTGCATTAAGTAAATTAATGCCACATGATAAGGTTAAGTAAAGTAGACTAATGATACTTAACCGATATGACACGAATGGGTAGGTTAAGTGGGACCGGGCTTGATTTCTTAATGACACTTAACCATATAAGACAATTAGGAGATGGGGTTAAGTAATTTACACTTAACTAATCCGACTTGGTAATTAGATGGGGTTAAGTAACTTAGACTTAACTAATCTAAGCACGATAATTAGATGGGGCTAAGTAACCTTCACTTAACTAATCTAAGCACGGTAATTCGATGGGGTTAAGTTAAACACTTAACCAATCTAAACTTGGTAATTTAATGAGGTTAAGTAGCCAATACTTAACCAACTTAATAGGATCATTTAAAGGGGTTAAGTAACTTATAATTAACCAATTATACATGATGATTTGATGAGGTTAAGTAACCTATACTTAACCAATCTAACATGTGGACTTGATAGGGTTAAGTCACAAGACCTTTTGAATATGCTTAACCCTTGTAGTACGATTAGTGGATGAGGTTAAGCTAAACCATACTTAACCAATCCGACTCGTTGATCTGATGTGATTAAGATAATCTATGCTTAATCAATCTAACACGATAATCTGATAGGGTTAGGACAAACCAATACTTAACCAATTTGACTTGATAGGGTCAAGTCATGCGCTTCTTGGTATACTTAACCACCTTGTAGGGCTAAGCCTTGAACTTAAATATTTAGCCAATCTTGAAATGATTCGTAGGCGGGCTAAGTCATGAACCTGAATAACAACACTTAACCCAATAGTCAAAACCCTAGTTAGAGGAACTAGGTAGAAAATTGTGGTTAATCAAGGGTAACGGGGAAAAGAAGCTAAGTGGTAAACCTTAGTTAAGTATAACTAAGTAATAATTCTTAGCCAAGGACATGGGACTAGTTCATGAATGGATGAGTAACCCAACATGGTAGGTCATCGCTTAAACACATGAGGAGGAGCAAATTATCCAACTTGGATAAAGGCTCCAACGAACTGGGTGACGAAGCGGTAGCTTCGGGGGACGTGAGGGTACTCTTGGTATCCATCTGTGAGGTGGCAGGTGGTCCATGAAACCCAGCCTCACAGAGGTTAAGGTCTGCGATAGAAGAGCCAAGAGTATGCCTTGGTTGCTATGCGAGCGACCTAAAGACTGGGATGGATAAGCGTGGAGTCGACGATACTTGATTTTTCCCTGGATAGCATGTCGCCGACTACCTACCATCTTTAGTCAATCGTGTACGAACGGAAAGGCAGAGAACTCCCAACAGACCATGTTCTTGCTATCAAGTCGTGGGTGAGGTTGACCCATAGGAAAGTAGGGCTATAGTGGGGCCGGGATGTGGTTCTCATACATGATTTTTCTTGGATTGCCTTTCAGTAGTTGAGGGAGGGGTCACGTGGGACCATAGCCACGGATACAAAAACAGACCTTGATATCTGCATCAGCAGACGACTTAAAGCTCCCGACTGAGTCCCGTATTTCTTGATTTGCCCTGGCACGGAACTCGGATGGCACATTGAGGAACATGTGCGTCTAGACATGGAAAACGATTCACGATACATACGCGGGATAAAGGGCGCGGTTGACGGGTGGCATAATCCCTAGTGGCCCTAGGTGGCCTGAACCCAAACCGAGACACGGAAACGTTCATTAGGTAACATAATCCCTAGTGGTCTTAGGTGGCATAAATCCTAAGTGAACACGCGATAGTTCATGGTAAGGAAACATAACTAGATCAAGGGTAGCAGTCCAAAATAACCTCAAGGATAAAACGGTACTACGTTGAAGTGGTATAGATTTACATAAGAAAGCCCGTACGGCCTACGGCAAAGGACTGAACTTATGCATGGAAAGAATCATACGAATCAGGAAACCTACATATACAATATATTAGGATGACATGGACCGTTACATGACATTGGTCAAGAGACATTCATAGTTAACACATGACGCGGGCCGGGATATTAGTACGGGAGGTGCAGAGCGAATATACATGATAGATACCTTGCGATATTGTACTTGATAGAAACCTGACGATGTGATACCTTGACTTATCTTGACACTGTAGTTTATCATGACACACTTGTTTATCTTGGTACAGTAGTTCATCCTGTTATTTTGGTTTAGCTTATCTATCTTGTCATCATACTTATGTCCATCTCAGTTCCTCAAGCCAGTTAACTTTACTAGTTTATATACTGATAGTAGATAGGGCTTACCAGTCTTTATGACTGACCCCGTTTTGTTTCGCCTCTTTGTCTTCCGTCTCCCCCCCAGGTTACAGGGAGGAAATGCTATTGTTAGTTCGGACTTCTTCTGTTTGAAGGTCATCATGTATGGCTTGGACTTTTCTTGGCTATGGCTACTTTACTGTTTCACTTGGGGAATAATTTATGAAAAGGTTTCATGCTTCTTTACTATTGCAAGACAGGTTTTGATGTATTCTGATGTAAAAGGCTTTAGACCTTATTTTATAAGGTAATGAAATTTGTTTTACTTCCGCTGTTTTATATATATGTTCTGTCTTGTAATATTTCTGTGCATGTTTACCTCGATAATGCTTCACCAAACCTAGTGCATTCCCTTTGTGAGTGACCCTAGCAGAGGTGGGGTGTTACAGCTCTTATTGGATAATGGAATAAAACTGGCAAGGTATGGGACCACCTTCCGACAGTCTACCTCTAGAGAGAAATACACCGGGTTCAACAAGAACATCTTGCAACCCAGGCTAGACATGACCAGCCCCTCACTTCGCCTGAGATTATAGAATGTATTATCACCAACGGTTGGCATCAGCAACCGTTTCCTCAAAGGGACAACATCAATAGATTTAAGAAGAAAAAAGAATTTCTCTAGATCAGGTGACAATACACCCTACTTGGCAGCCAACCACTTAGCCATGCGACCTACCCGATTTTATACCATTTCCGGTTGTGAGGCTAGAGGTCATAATGTATCTTTTGATCTTCATTCACTTTGAATGTCACATTGTCATACCCGCCAAATCACAAATTGATTTCCCCAAACAAATCACGGGTATACAGCTAAGAGAAATGAATTCCTCTGCTACCAAACGTAACTACGTTTGAAGAGATCAACTTACGCGATCCTTTAGATATTCTCTATCTGACATTCTTCCATATAAATTTGTCCTGGAACTGGTCAAACCGAAGGCACTATTCTGTAAACAGGACAGCTCTTGCATAACACCGTCTTCAATTATCTTCATCACATGTGATTGCAACGCCAACGCCCACACAGAGTGGTTTTCAGATAATGAATCTGATTTGGGTCTCTCCATATTGACGACGTATAAATGGGCAAAAACTTCGATAGTTGGTGATTTAACTATCAAAGAAAAACATGTGTGCAAACAACAATATTATTTCTAGATGGAAATTCTATCGATCAAACATCCTTCATTTATCTCTTAAATTCACTTATCATTAATTTATTCATTTTCCATTTCTAGTTTTCCATATATCCATAATTTCTTATTTTCTAAATCTAGAAAATATCCGTTTAATCATTGTAAAACATTTCCATCTCTTATTCACGTATCACTGCCATTGCAATATTTCTTATCATCAAAACATTTCATTTTCTATGCTTACAAAACATTTCTGATTATATTTGGAAACATTTTCAAAATTCATTCATATGTATTTCAAACGAACGTTATATAAAACATCGTTCTGCCCGCTCAATCCATTTTTCGCTTATTACTTACAGTATCTTTAATCAATCTTCGCCATCGAACTTCAACCATTCCTTAGTTAATTTCAAAGTCAATCAAGTTGGGGTATAATTACCTCTCAGACCTTAACTGAACAACGTCCTTAATCTGGCAACAGATAAAACTCAACAGTCAATTTTTTAACAACCATTGCTTATGCAAATTCACGGATTTATATTTACGAATTTCCTTATTGGATAAAACATTAGTTATAGGATAACGTTATAAACCTTACTTCCGAAATATCTGACTTTAAAACTATAACTTTTATTTCTTAATTTGAATAAATAATAATTTATTTATTTATTAAATAAATAAATAAATCTTGATATAAAAATGGAAAGTAAATAGTACTTTCCCGAATTCGATATAATCGGATTCGATGTATAACTCTCTTTCATGTAATCTCTATTCGATTAACTTTTCTCGAATAACTTATATTCGATTAACTATTTTTCGAATAACTATATTCGAATGACTTACATTCGATTTACTCACTTCGAATAATTTAGATTCGATTAATTCACTTCAAATAACTTATATTCAATTAACTCTCGTCGAATAACTTATATTTGATCGTAAAATGTCTGCTAATTTCCTTATCAAATCCTGCTTTATTCAATATATAGTTTCTTTAAATAAATTATTTATAGCATTTTGCCTAGTTAAATTCTAATTACAAATCTTTAAGGATTTTATTTAATCCTTTTTACATTTCGAACATAGAAATGGATTTCATCGTTTCCTTTTTAAAACAACTCCCAACTTCCCAATTTTACATTCACTGTTGAATTTGCAATCTCAATTATCCATTAATAATTATATTTTAATTCATTTATAAACTTTGTTTATAAATCCGACTACTTGTTTTTATTATTAAACAAGTTATTTATTTCTAGCCATTCGAATTCCATTTCTGTTTAAATTCCTATTTCACAAATCCAATTTCCTTTACATATATGTTTATTTGCAAAATATTTACTTAAACCCATTATTCACATCGAATGAGAATAATATTTCCGTTATATAATCCATTATGTTTGATTTCGTATTTCAAAATAATATCTCGTTTCCAAATCCTATTTATACATCTCTTTATAGAATTATTCATACGAAATCTCCTTTTTATTTCTACCACTTAAATCTCATTATAATTCCTTTTATAAATGCCGAGTTCACATTCTATTTAAAATATCGGTGTTAAAACCGATTTCTACCTCTCTATATAAGTTCAGACCTATATATTCAATTTATCAAAAGATAAATATTTTATTTAATTTATGAAATATTATTTATAAATTAATCGTCTCCATTTATCTGTTAAAACAGATTTCTCTTTACAATCTACTTTGAATTCATCTTCTCGTTGTTCTTTAATATCTTGTCAATTCCCTTTTATAAAATCTTTTCATTTTATAAATGTTCTCCTTTATAAAATATGTTCATTTTATAAACGTTCTTCTTTATAAAATATGCTCATTTGATAACTGTTCTTCTTTAGAAAATATTTTCATTTTATAAATGTTCTACTTTATAAAATATTTTCATTTTATAAATGTTCTTCTTTATAAAATATTTTCATTTTATAAATGTTCTTCTTTATAAAATATGCTCATTTTATAACTGTTCTTCTTTATAAAATATTTTCATTTTATAAATGTTCGTCTTTATAAAATATTTTCATTTTATAATTGTTCTTCTTTATAAAATATTTTCATTTTATAGATGTTCTTCTTTATAAAATATTTCCGTTTCATAAATTTTCTACTTTATAAAATATTTCCATTTTATAGATGTTCTTTTTACAATGTATATTTATTTTATATAAATATTTTATTTTCAATCTACATTGTAAATATTCTCTTTTTACATTCTAGTACTTGTTATGGTGTTTAACATGCCACATAACAATGATCAATATCATTCAAACATACATAATCAACAACAGATTATATAGCACATCATATATTACAATATATGAAAAACGATAAAATAAATGTTGAGGAATCCAGTTGGATCCCTCCGACCTGTTTCCCTGCATCACAGATGTTACACAATACAATTCACATCAATTTCATTTCAATATATACTATTATGATAAACAAAATCAATGTTTCTTTAACGATATGTATATATATCGTTATCTATAATTCCAAACAATAAATTAGCAATTCAACCAAATAATCAACACACAGCAATCAACCATCATTTATCAATTCTAAAAGTACATTATAAAAATATAAATTGATTAGAGTTAGTGAGTTTTACTCACATTGGACGGTTATCGTTAAATAATGATAACTATCGGTTGACTAAGACAGACAATTTATTTCGCTATAAATTGAACGGGCTCCAATTCACTCCCAGTCAGTTCCATTGTATGCCGTCGTGGATACGATCCTAACGGATCCTATTTTGTTCAATTCCATTTACGTATGAAATAGATATGCATTTTCTAAGTTAATATACATTACGGGTATTATTTAAAAATAAATTAATTAAACTAATCTTAGTCAACTTCTTAATCCACGTTTAACACACTAGTTATGCTGCTCATCTTTTTCCTCTAGGAAAACCCGCTCGCTGCTTCATTCTCACTCACGCATTCTTTGACCCATCTCAATTCACACCGCAATCCACCATTTCACAAACCGATAATACCATATCTCATCTTGTCAAATTCCCCTCAACCCCAAACCACTAAAGTTAAACTCGATGCCCCCTTTCTCTATCGCGTTCGAACAGCATTTGTTTGTTGTTTCCGTGATTCGATCGACATTTCTAATCACCAATTCTACCATACATTTTCGAGCAAGCTTCATTTAATCTTAGAAACTCAAATTTCAACTCCGTTTCATCCATCAATGCTCACAAACTTTCAAATGATGATCGAGCCCTTCGAAATTTATATGGATCTGAAGCACATGTTGATACGAATCCATATATATATATTTTGGAATTTATAGATCTTGTATTGATTTTCTATGGATTTTGTTTGAAGAAAATTTGCTCATGTTTTGGTTGTTTCATGAAAAAGAGCGGCGACCTGATGTTTCGACCAATAGAAGAAAAATTTAGGGTTAGTGTGGGATAAGGATATATTTATAGGTAGATTTTATATTATTTTATTATTTTACTGTATTGTTTTTTATTCAATTATAACTTCCGTTTGTAGTTAAAAATCCCGTATGATCATATACAATATCCAAATTCGACGAAAATGGACATACAACTATTGTTTGACATTTCGGACCCAATAAAACTTGTTTCGTCAAATCCAGAGTCTGTTTGCTCACACAACTTATTTTTAAAGTCAAATTATTGATTGTTTTTCACATTAAAATCCCGTACGGTCACATACTGACTCCAAAAATCATGAAAATTGATATCTAACTATAATTTAATATTCCAGATTCAACAAAATTAGTTTCGTCGAAAATGGAGATCGTTTGCAAAATTGGCTATTTTTAAACCTCTAAATAAACCCATTTTAAATATTAATATATTTAAAAATAATTAAATTTAATTATTTATAAATAAATATTATCGTATATATTCACAGTGGTGAAACGACCCGAACTTCCCCGTGATGGAAGGCACGGATTGAGTCGAGGACAAGACAAATCAGAACACAAATAGAAGAACTTTTCATTGTTAATTTCAACAATTCCATCAGATACAAGAATATAAAGAGTATAAATGAATATTATACATCAGATAAATATCAGAGATTACAATAAATTACATAGCAACGGAAAAACAATACAAAACACAACTGAAAGTAATACACGAATATAGGGCTTTCCGAGCATCGTTCCAGTTGTAAATCAGGATCCTGTGAGTATAAATCTGCAAAACCAAAACTACTAGCTGCCCGTGTCGAAAATAGGGGCACCCAGAGTTTAGGTTAAAACAATAAACTCCAGGTTAGTCATGTGAGTGGTGTGAGAACTAAAACATATATTTGAAACTTTACTTTAAAAGAGGGTAATTCAAGGGATCACGCCGTATAACACGGAACTGGTTTCCTCCCAAGAATACTAGTGCTTAGAATAAGCAATGCAATGCTTTTTTGAAAAATGAAGCTATTATAAGACCCATGTCCCATCACACAATGCAACGCAAGCCGGAGGATAGGGTTTTCCCTTATAATAGCCAAATAATGCTTGATATGTTTAAAAACAAATCATTTGATACTATTATAAGTGTGTAGTGTCAAAACAATTTCAAATATAAATGTATCAATCATAGACGGCACAGTATCCCATGCTACTATGTCGCCATACTAGGCTCTACAAATAAAACCGAAATATCTCTTATTGGAAATTGGATTTCCGTCATGAGTTGAGGCAAGGGGCAAGCTCCTCTCTGATTCGAGACACTCTAGCAAATGCCACAGGACCACACACATCGATCCTTAGATCTTCAAGGCTGGTCCTCTCTTACTTTTGAGGATTGGCAATTCCTGAACACACGTTTCCCGGTCCTATAGAACCTATATAATGGTCTATACATCGGCTCACATAGTGCCAGTTATCGACCATATATTCGAGGCGCCTCGCATTCAAACAACCACACAGGTGAAAAATAATGTAAATGTCAGGGCTGATAGGTCACTGACACCACCTGTGATAGCCCGTAACTTCCCCGGTAAGGAAAGCCCGGATTACCTTGAGGACAAGACAAAACAGAACATAGACAGAAAAACGTTTCATTGTTAATTACAACAACTTCATCAGATTACAAGAATATACAGAGTAATGAATAAATATTACACATTATAAAATATCAGATATTACAATACATTACATAGCAGCGGAAAATAATACAAAATACAACTGAATGAGATATACGGATAAAAAGTTTCCGAATATCCTTCCAGCTGTAAACCAGGTTCCTGCGAATATAAATCTGCAAAATCAAAACTAATAGTTGCCCGTGTCGAAAATAAGGGCACCCAGAGTTTATGTTAAAACAATAAACTCCAGGTCAGTCATGTGACTGGTGTGAGAACTAAAACACTTATTAATCTTTATTTTAAAGTTAGGTAAATCAAGGGACCACGCTGTATAACACGGAACGGGTTTCCTCCCAAGAACACTAGTGCATAAAATAACAGCGCAATGCTAAATAAAGAAAAATGAAGCTATTATAAGACCCAGGTCCCATCACACAATGCAACGCAAGACGGAGGATAGGGTTTTTACCTTATAATAGCCAAGAATGCTTGGTACGTGAAATTTCATGTTTTATTATTACTATAAGTGTATAGTGTCAAAACAATTTCAATCATAAGTATCAATCATAGACGACATGAGTGTCCCATGCCACTATGTCGCCAAATATAGGTTTACAATCAAAACCGCAAAGTCACGTATTGGAAGTTCGATTTCCATCTATGAACCGAGGAAAAAGATAGTCCTCAATCGAATTCAAGATTCTCTAGCCCGAGCCTCAGGTCAGAGCTCGAGTGACCTTGGAGCGACAGGGCCGGTCCACCGATGTGGATTAAAATTCCTGAACACTGCGTTTCCCCGCCCTTTGGGGCGTAAATGAGTCCACTGACTCCATCGGTTCGAGAACGACCGATATATCTGAGGCATCCCGCAACAGCAACAACCACACAGGTGAAAAGTATATAAATGTCAGCCAGTTTAAGCACTGACACTACCTAGCTAGAAGAAAACGCACGTCCTCCCTGAAGTCCTCGTCCTGTTTTTGATTCATACCGGGGTGTGAGGCTCGCGAATTCACGCTACACAAAGCTACGCCACAAAGGCCGTGCTTTGATCATCAACCACAAGACTTTGCTTTTCAACAAAAGCCTTGCTCATTTGCATCTCAGCATGCAACACAGGCAATTCACGCTATGCAACCGATATCAATCACATAGAATGAAATCCGATGTCAGACACAGTCCATAAAAGTCCGTTCTAGGTCTGAATGAAACTGGAGGCGCTTTCCTCGCATATCCGTCGATCTCTAAATACGTCTGGATGACCACCAACTGTTTCCCTCCTCTTGGGTGTACAGCCCAATCAAGATCATCAGTAATTATCCAAACGATGTGAAGACCTCTGGTCTTTGACCACCGTCTTCATCTTCGACTTCTCGTCGTATCAGTTATTCAGAATGAGATAAAGCCGGTCTTTCTGAATAACTCACATATATAATAAATAAGTGTTACACAAACACAACATACGCCTCATTCTAATTCAGAACATTCTTTTATCCAAATATTCTTATTCTTTGGGAAAGGTTCCCATTAATTTTATCAAAGATAAATTCTTTAAATTTATTCTTTAATTTTCTTTTGAATATCAATTCAAACTAGTTGGGATTAGCGAACCACACCGAAGGAATCATTTATTTTATTTCCCAATCCCAACCTATCCATCCCATGAAGTAAAACTGGTCATACTCCATATCTAACACCACGGTGTTATCGGTAAATCCAATTAACATTTCACGTTTAAATCTAATTAAAGATTTAACTATCATCTGGAGTAAAATTAGTGGTACTCCATTCTCGATTATTCCTTGAATTTGATAATTTTAGTTATCAAATTCACTTTTCAATCTATTTAAAGATTCATTAAAACTCCATTTAGTTTTAATCTTTAACTGGGTTAAAGAACCAATGTCATTTAAAACACGGCTCACGATAAACCCGAAAATCAATTCCCATTCAATTCCAATTAAATATCATTTAATTGGTACACTTCATTAAATCTAAATAAAAAGGTTTAGTCTTTTTCTCAACTGGGTTTAAGAACAGTGTTAATAAAGACACCATTCACGACAAACCCAAATCCCATCTGATATTAAATACAAGGCTCTGAATAGAAAATATATCGGCTTATATTCAATATCAAATCTTACGACCAACAAATATCGTATTGGAAATAACGATATAGATATATCTTTCAAATTTCCATAACCATATTTGTATAATCACAAAATCCCACATCGAAATATTTCGAAGACAATTTTGATTCAAATCCATTTCCAATCTAAATATTGGAAATTTTGGTTATTTAAAAAACATTTCAAATTCAATTTATTTATTTTAAAAATAAATGGATTTTAATTCTAGTTCAAAACTAGTTCATTTCGATAAAAATCTATTTTTATCTTTTCAAATATGGAGTTTTTCATCCCAATTCTTTCCAAATCATTTCTTATGATTTTACATTAATTATTAACATTTTTAATAATTTTCTCGAGGCCCATACAGTCGATTTCCATCAACGGTCATCGAACTGCACTTACAACGACCTTTTCCAAATTTGATTTGGACATAATTCCAAATCCAATTGTTAGATTTATAATTTCTAATATTCGTTAGAAACCTCTTTTCGATACGAACCCAACGGTTCCGGTTTGAGGAGAATCCGACAGTTGGATCTCCCGTAATATCCATTCGAAGTCAATGGTCGAAATTCGCGAACTGCCGCAGCGCGGCGCGTTCTATTCAGGCCATTATATTATATATATAATATATATTTCGTCGATGTCCATTTAAAATGAATTTTATAAATCGTTTTAGATTTGTTTTCAAAACGATTTCAACTTCTTATTCAATTTCAAATCAAAAGTGAATTTTCCTATATAAATTCGTTTTAAATTCATTTCAAACTGATTTCAATTCAAATCGATTTCAATTCAATTTCAAATTCAATTCAAAATGATTTCAATTCTATTTCAATTTAATTCGAATTTCAATTCACTTCAATATAATTCGAATTTCAATTCATTTCAATTTAATTCGAATTTCAATTCATTTCAATTTAATTCGAATTTCAATTCATTTCAATTTAATTCGAATTTCAAATCATTTTCAATATTCATTGAAAAATGAATAAAATCGATATAAATATCGTTCAGGTCAAAATGGCGCAAATCTGATCAACACGGCTTCATATATTTCTATTTTCAAATATTATATTTCAAACATTTCTTTTTCAAATATTTCTATTCAAATATTTCTTTTTCAAATATTCTATTCAAAACTGGAATGAGGCCCAATCAATTACCATAGATTTTATTTCTATAGATTTCCATACAACGCATGTATATATCAACGATGATAAATAATAAACCATCTTCCAAAGTGCATTCTACACTGTATAAGCATCAAATATAAATATTCAACGCTTATAACAGGCTGTCAATCAACCGATCGACATACAACTAATTATTGGGATTAGTGTAAGTCATATATCATCCCAATACCCGTGTGGGTTTCAAACAATCAAACACAGATTTCATTTGTGCAGTTGGGCGATGTGTAAAATTTATCGTCCCAATCAATATCAGTCAAATGTGTGTATATAAATAAATCGTCCGGTTTGTTTATATTTATTTATTTCGTTTTATATACACGTTAAAATTTATATTTTTAACTATCAAATATTTTTAACTATATAAATATTTTATTTCTCATCACACAATCAATTTTCACAACAACATGCAATCAAACAAACAAGTCATCCATGGTCTGTGGACGACGGGTGTCGGGTGCTACTAAACACCGTCTGCATCCTAGTACATAATTTAAACTAGAAAAAAAAAATTTAAAAGGTGAGAATTTCTCACAGAGGGTTCAACTCCGTCGTGCTTTGCTTTTGAGCTGCTGAACCGTCTGGATTTGCTTGAAATTCCAATGCAGTCTTTTTCCTGTTTTTTATAATAAAATTTATATTTTTATCATTTCATTTCAATAAACAAAAACCATATTTTTATTTCTATTTCATATGTATCTACAACGCTTCTTTCAATATAAAAATTATATTTTTATATTTCTACTTCATATGTATTTACAACGCTTCTTTCAATATAAAAATTATATTTTTATTGCTTCTTCTTATACATAAAAATTATATTTTTATATTTTTATATTTCTACCCCTTCTATAAAGATCGAATTTTTATATTATTGTTATAAAAATCACATTTTTATTTCAACATATTTATAATAAAAATCAGATTTTTATTTCTCTACATATAAAAGGATCAAATTTTTACTATCTATATAATATAAAAATCATATCTTTATACTTTCTATACTATAAAAATCATATTTTTAATATCCACATCATATAAAAATTATATTTTTATATTTCACATATGATAAAAATCATATTTTTATTATGTAAATATCATATCTTTCCAACTTTAAAAATATAATCTTTTCGCTATTTCATTATAAAAATCATTTCTTTTCATTCGATAAAAATCAAAATTTTCCTACGATAAAAATCGTATCTTTACTACAACAAAAATCATACTTTTAAATAAACAAAAATCTAATCTTTATAAACAAAATCATGTCCTTTCAATAATTGAAAATCATAATTTTCTTTGCTTAAACAAAAATCTACTTTTTATTTGCATATAAATCTAACTTTTATTTCAAACTAAAAACTTACATTGACTTGTAGGAGGACGGGTTTCCCACTACTGAGGAGGGCTGAAGGGGCGGGGTTGGTCGGAGTTGGCAGTCGGTTGGAAGAGGGCTCTCACGATGCTGGTGACAAAGAAAGGGGCGGGTTCTTCAAATCGAATGGTGGAGGGGCGCTGCATGGTGCTCGCCGTCGGAGGTGGCTCCCCTAAGTGGCGGCGTCCAATCAGGGAGGCGGCGTCCCTTTTCCAACGTGGAAGGTTTTGGGGGAGGGGGGGCTTGCGTTGGCCATGGCACGACAGGGAGAAGGGAGGGAGGGCGTTGAACGGAGGTGGAGGGGGTAGGGGGAAGGCGCGGCGGCATGGGCCCACCTGCGGTGGCGCGACGACGTTCAAAGAGGGGCTAGGGCACGATTTTTTTTAGTTTTTTTTCTCGTTGAAGATAACTGTCGGGGAAAGAGAATGTTTGTAACGACTCGCATTTTTCAACGATATAATTAATTAATTTAATTATTTGATTAGAGATTTAGATAATTAATTGGTTGTTGAATTTAAATTATATGCATTTATTTAATTAAAATAAATAATAGAATAATATATTTAATTCTAAAATAATCAGAAATAGTGGAATTCACCTATACTTTGTGAATTGGATTATTTAAAATATATTTTTCGGTTTAGAGTTGGATTATATTGGTGAATATATTTTTAATAGACAGTTGAACGTATAAATTTTAATTTAATTAAGATCGAGCTCGAAATGGCGCGGTAGTTCGCTATTTGGTGATTTGAACTTCAACTGAATATACAGAATTCGTTTTAACTCGGATTTCTATGAAACAAGAAACATACAGAACTGGTGGAGTATATCTTCCTAGAGAAAGAGAAAAATCGAGATTTCATAGTGTGGAATTTGAGTTATGTCCAAATCAAATTTTCAGAAAAACAACGCCATAAAACCATAATGGTTTATTTAATTTTATAAAAGAATTTAAATAAAATCAGATATCGATATAACTCTGATGATGAAATATCGAGTTGTAAATCCCTATATATTTATTCTGGGGCTGTATGGTATTCTAGTGTGGATATATACGATAATGTATAATTATTTATATTTAATTTTATTATTTTTAAATATATTTATATATTTAAATAGGTTATTTAGAGCTTTAAAAATAGCCACTTTTGCAAATGAAGTCGGAATTCGACGAAACTAATTTTGTTGGATCCAAAATATTAAATTATTGTTAGATACCAAGTTTGGTGATTTTTAAAGTCAGTGTGTGGCCGTACGGATTTTTAGAGTGAAAAACAGTTAGTATTTCGATGGTTAAAAATACGTTGTGCAAGCAAACGGAGCCGGAATTCGACGAAACCAGTTTCGTTGGGACCGTAATGTCAAACTGAAGGTGCATGTTCAGTTTCGTTATTTTTGAGTATCGTATGTGGTCACAGGAATTTTAAAGGACAAATCAAAACAGCGTCTGCTTAAAAATAAATAAAAAATTGAATAAAAAATAATAAAACCATCCTATAAATTACCTTTACCTTTCCTAACCCTAACCCATTTTAATTCTCAGGCAAAACATTGCACCGCCACCATTCTTCCTTTACAGTAAAATTTTCCATCTTTAAAAATCAAAATAAATCCAAAGAAAATTCTAAAAATCCCAAAACTGAATTCGAGTGACTCGTCATGACAATAGCTTCACGTTGATACCCTCCTTAGCAACTCCTATTTTGTCTCTCGAGAACCTGGAACTGAACAGCGAGCCTAGGGTTGGTTTATTCGGGAAATTGAAGCTTCTATTTGGATTTTCAACATCGTTTTTGAGTTCCTGGTATCGTTTAGTTGTTGGTTTCAAGTTGTCAACGAAATTGATGAAAATTTTGATCGGACGTTACTGCGGGTGGGGCAAGTCGACTCGTTTTGTGGTGGTGACTCGAGTTCGGGATTTCTGGTATGGCGATGGAGTGTAAGGAAAGAGAAAGATCGTGGTGGGTTTGGTGTGTTGGTCGGTGAAGTGACGAAGGAGCACGGCAGCTCAGAAGTTTTGGCAATGGAGAGAAGCATACAAGAAGCTCACGGTAAAAAGAAAAGGCGGAAGAGGGGTCCGTCCTTAATGGGTGTAAGGTGTGACGGCCGAAAAATCCGTGCCAATTTGAGCTGACTAATATTCTACGCATTCAACTCAAAGTGCATGAAAATTCAGGTCATTAATAGAAGAATTAAGAGGATGAGAAAGATAAGATAGAACTAATAGAATAGAAGAAGAAGAAGAAGAAGAAGAACACTGAACAGAATCAGGGTCAACACGAACTCACAGCGGAACGAAATAAATGTAATATACATCATAACTTTGAATTACAAAACTGTATTGTATATACATACCATATATTAGAGTACAATACATCATATCACAGCGGAAATAACTCTACATAACTAATGGTGAAGTCTCCTGCTTTGAGCTCCTCCAAGTGTATCTATAAAAGCCTGAAACACTTGACTGCCCGTACAAATTTGGGCACCCAAGAGTTTAGGGAAAACAAACAAAATAAACTCTGGGTCAGTCCTGAGACTGGTGTGAGTAAATTCCAACTATAATGTTTAACTTTGAAAAACCTTACTATAACCCAAAATATCTTTGATATCAAATCCAGTGATATTATGATAATGTCTAAGCAAATAAATATCCAAGTAGCAGAACGCTTGCATCTCACGTTCCACATATATATAGTATAAAATCATAAACCGCAGGGCGCTTATTGGAAGTGGATTCCAACAGACAAGGTATGGGAGCACCTTCTGATCAGTGTACTCTAGAGGGAATACACTCAAGGTTCAACAAGAACGTCTTGCAACCCGGCCACACATGACCGCTCACTCATTTAGCTTGATTGTCACGAATATATTGCCACCATGGTTGTAGGCCATCCAACCGTCATCCGAAGATACAGAATCAAAAAGAAGTATAAATATGAATTTTCTCTAGATCGGTGACAATACACCCTGCTTGGGGATGACCCAACTAGCCATGCTACCTAGCCCAACTTTTGTCATTTCCTGATTGTGAGGCGAGAGGCTACGTCGATCTTCAGAACATCTGATCACCATTCACTTTGAATGCCACATCGTCAAATCCGTAATCACACATTGATTACACAAATGCACACTGGGTGTAGAATAAAGAGAAATTACCTTCTCCCCAACAACTTGGTATATTCGTAAAAATCAACGGCGTGACAGTTGGAAATACTCTATCAGACACTCGTCCATACAAGTTTTCCTGGGACTGGACAAACAAAAACACCATTCTAGAACCGGACGACCCTTGCATTTAACTCCGTCTTCAATTTCCTTCAGCATATCTAATTCGCAGCGCTTATGCCTATACGGAGTTGTTTTCGGATAATAAATCCCACCGGTCTCTCCATATTGACAACGATGGTCAAAACACTTCGATGGTCGGTTATTTAACTATCGAAGTAAAAACAACATTCATTCAAATGTAAAACTAACACCATACAATCACGGGCACTTTTTGTTTAACATTCGACTTTATTATTCGAATTTCCATATCTTACCAGATATTTATCAACCCCCGTTCTAGCCTTTTTACACTTCTTGGAAAACATTTCCCATTCATTATAAACTCTTATTCTCTCATGTTTCAGAAAACATATGTTATTAACGTTCGAAACATTTCCATTCTTTTCACGTTCTTTATTTCCTACACTTGGATAATATACTCGAACTATATTGGAATTCCATTTTAAATATTTTAACCTGCCAATGCGTTCACTTTAAAACATTATTCACTTTAAAATGTGAATATCATTTCTATTATAAAAATATGAACACCTTTATCAACATACTCATTATTCAAGTAGTAAATACCATTATCTTGTTTTCCGAAATCTCTTTTATATTCCCACTTCATTTTATAAACTCTGATTCTAAGTCAACTTCTTGTTAAATCAATATCAAGTCTATAACTAATATTGATTACATATCCTTATATAATTTATTGGTTTAGACCTAAATATTAACTATCCTATCAGATTATAATTCCTAAAAATAATTTACTTTTAATACATTCGACATCGTCGAATTCTAGTTCCAAATCATAACGGTTTAATTCTAATCACATTTCGAACATCGAAATGCTGTCATCGTTTTCTAACACGATTCTCCAATTTCTTTTTCTAACTTATTCTTATATTTTCTTTGGATAAACAACGTTACTTATTACTTTCGAATAAGTGGATTTTAGATCAAACTGTTTCATTTCCTAGGAAGTGCTTCTATATATAAAAATCACGCTTAAGTTTGGTTAACAACGTTAATTTATCATTACAGTTCAAAACTTGTCATACACTGTAATATTCTCCTTTATAACTAATCTTGACGTAACAGTCACGCTTACGCCTAGTCAACAACGTTTATTTTATCGCTATAGTTCTAAGACTTGCATACGCTGCCATATTCCTTTTATACTAATCTTATCATTTATTTCCATCACAAACTAATATCATTCCTCGATAATAGTGGAGCCGTTTAAGTTGGGGTATTCTATTTACCTCTCAGACCTTGATCGACGACGTTCTTACCTTAGAACAGATATAAGTATGTAACTCTAAACTCCTTATTACTTATAGTATCCCTTAAACTGTATTTTCTTGTTTAATTTTGACTATGGTTTTTATAACACCATATTCTTACTTTTGAAATCTCTATTGTTTATGATTATTTATTTTTAAACATTTACTCTTCGCTTTTCCATTCCACGGTTCTACTTATAACTTCTTAAACAAAAAGGTAATTAAATCTCATAAATTTTGATTAATTTATTTCTAAACTGTTTCATTAGATTAATTAAAGACCAATTAACCTAATAATCATTTTCCCAAATAACAGTTGATTAAAATCAACTTCATTCCATCAGTAAATTCGTTAACTAATTTTAATTAACTCTTAACATTAGAATAATATAATTAATCTAATAATACTTCTAAATTGTTTATCTTAAATATAATTATCCAAATATTTAATCGTCGGATAACTTCTGCTTTATAAACTTATTTAAATGTCAACAATCGTTTTTATTTATTTTATATGAACGAACTCTAAAATACTAGTTTATAATAGAACTTCTATTATAAATTTAAATCTTCTTTTTAATTATAAAAATATAATTTTTATAATTACCCTCGCCTGATGGCCAATCAACTCCTCAACAAAACGATGGTTTTACGGTCGACTACCACCACTTTCTAAATCGATATCGTTTATTTATTTATCGACACAAATGTTGAATTTTCTTTCAACATTAATTATTCACATGGGGTTTTAACTGTAATTCGGGTTCAAACAGTGCATGTAAAACAAACAGTACATATAAATATCGAGGAATCCGGTCGGATTCCTCCAACCGGTTTCCGCATTCACAGATGTTAGTCCACACAATTAACATTAACTCTATACTATGGAATATTCTAATCGATGGAATCAGTGTCCAACCGATGATGTGTACATATGCAACAATATATAATATTCAACCAAACTAATTGTAATCTACCTAATCGACCATCACACAACATTCAAACAACATTAAAATAAAATTATAATATTTTAAAATAGATCAGAGTTAGTGATTTTACTCACATTTGTGCGTTAATCGTTAAACACGATTTGCGTCCGCTGATTTGGTTGAGCGGTTAAATTTGCCTGAATTCAGATGATTGCCAAATTGCTTTAGACCGGTTCCAGTACGTAGCCTGTGACCATACGATTTCGATGAAATCTTTCATAGATCAACCCAACACCCTATTCCAATATCACGCGCGAGCTACTCGAAGTCCAACTTGGCCATGCAACCACCTGCACAGATCGCTTTCCTTCCCACTTAACATCCGGACTCACAAGCACCCTTCTTCTCCATCACATACACTCACGTCCACTGTTGGACCTTGCCACAACTTCGAATAACCAGATAATACAATAACCTTCAACTCAGCACTTCCATTATCTTCCAACGCTTCATGCTTTTCAATACCGAGGTTGCTAGATACTCTATATTACCGACTTCTACTGAAGTTTCAACGTTCCTCACAACGCGCAGTACTACTCCTCCGTGAGATTTCTAACATTGCCCTGCTATCTACAGTGACCGGTGTCATTTATTTTGACCGCAGCTTAACTGAAAGTGCATGCAAACTTCCCTTAGTGTTTGCGAACAAATTATACAATTGTAAACAACTGTAAAATTCGTTCGTCTTTCCTAAACAATAAGGATCGTTGTAGAGGGTGTCGAACTCTGGGACCAAATTATTTTTTAATAAATCCAATCAAGTTATCCCTAACTTTTGATTGGTTGAAAACAAAGAAAATAGCAGAAATTAAATAAAAGAGAGTTTTAACAATAAGTGAAAGCAATTAGGGGATAATGACATAGATTAGATTCACACTCATCTATAGCCAACAAATAAATATAGATCTAATTCATGTTTCTGTCATAAACACGAATCAACGATAAATAGATTCTTAGAAACAAATAAGTAAATAACGACAAGCATAGCCTATGCAGGAGCTCAGCTCTACAACCATAGGCTATCAGGACAGCTTCACTATTTTATTTCTAAAACCCTAAATATTAAATCTACATCTGATAAGTGTTAGATCGAACTCGAATATACCCTGTGAAGGAACACAGCTCTTAAACGACACAGAATATGAAGGTTCAGATCTAACCCTTAGTTCATATCTAGATCTACATACATGAAGTTCAAATCTTTTGGCTATGCGATTCATATTGAATCATATCTATTAGCGTCATCACCCCCTAATCAAAGAGGATTAGCTAGACATAGATAAAAGAAAAGAAAATAAAAAGGAAATAACAGACATGAACATAAATAAAATGCAAATAAAAACTAAATAGAAGAGAGAAAGAAGAGTTTTATTCCAAGCAAAGGATAACAGAATAAAACTAAGTGTGTTTTAAATGAATGAGATTAAGTGTATTTATAGCTGATATGACAAAGGCTACTTGGCAAATTCCACTATTTGGGACTAAAGAATTAGCCCAAATAACACATAAGCTAGTGTGAACGGGGTTGTAGAGTAAGAGGCCTTGTAAAGGAGCTAATGTGAACGCTACATGAGTGAAATGGTCTGCAATTGAGCCAATGTGAACACAATATGAGTCTTTAGTGAGCCAAATGTATCCAACTGAACTCTATTTGCAACCGTTCTTCAAGCTTTAAACTCTTCAAGCTTTATTAATTTTAAATTCACTCTTTTTCAGCAAATTCTTCATGCTTTATTCATCAAATGCTCTAAACCATGATTCTTGTCAACAAACTGAAAACATAGCTATAAATACACAGTATCAATTATTTAAAAGATAAAATAATATAAATATGCGGATTAAATATACACATTTACGTGTATATCAAATACCCCCACACTTATCTTTTTATTCGTCCTCGAATAAACTAAACTAAGATATGTCACACTTTCGTAGGAAACACGATTGCATTTAGCGTATGCAACAAGCCTATAAACCTCTGGGTGTCCCCAGTAGGACGAGTGTTGTCTCGTGAGGGTTTTCAGCGGATACTACCCACAAAATCCAGAGCGTCTTTAGTACGCGAATTAATCAAATGATATATTTAAGGTCTTTCACATTCCAAGGATTTCACCTAACTTCAATAGTAACGGTTTAGCCCCAAATTGTCCATCCCATAATTAGTGCAAAAATGAACAAAAATTTTCAAGTTGAATCGTAATTCCTTGATAACACTTTAATTGTCTTGAAGGTTAAGAGCACCCAATCATTTCTTTATTCTTTTTTTTTTGAATAATTTTGCACCATTGTAACTGTAATGTATTGGATATGAGTTATGCATAGATGAAGGAAAATTTTTGTAAGTTCTAAAAATATTCTAGATAAGAGGGCAAGTGTATTAGTTGAACTTCAGGCTACAAAAGATAAAGTAATACTAAAGCACATATGAACATTTTTGTTTCCTTTCATCTCTTCTACTGCAATCCTCACTTCCAAGTACAGTATAATGGATGTGGATGGAATGGAAATGGATGCTTCATAGTCAAGAATGATGAAGACTATTTTATTCAGAGAGACTCTCTCTTCATTTCATTTTTTTTCTTTTTCTCTTTTTTTCCTTTCTTTCTCTCTTTTTTTCTTCTTTTTTTTTTTTGCATGATGAATGGAAATGGAATGATGCCATATATTATTTCATTTGATTCCTCCTATACTAAACCAATACTTCATGAAAGGGAAGTTTTGTTTTGTGCCCTAGTTACTCTATTTTTATAACCCTAATCCAACACACAAGTCTGGATTGATGTTATATAAAAAGCTGAAAGGAATGATAAACAAAGTTTCGTAAGATAGATAACCCATATAAAATAAGATGTGGTATATGGTTATCCTACCTTAAAACAAGTACGGAGTGGGTGGTGTAATATTGGTATAAAAAGTGACGTTTTTGAACCTTTGAAAATAAATCAGTACAAGGTTCTTGAGTATACCAATATAAGATAAACTTGTCGACACATGGATGTAAATCGTCTAAAACTTGGGTTTAAATAATGTGGGGTATCGAAGAAGAACGCTACAATGAGTCATTTCTCCTTAATTAGGCCAAGTGGATTTAGAACTTACAATTTTGAAAATTTGAGTGGAAAAGAAAATAGTATGCATGAAAACAAACTCAGAAAATCCAACAAATGTAGGTGCAAAATCATTTTTATTTCTTGATTTTTTTTTTGATTTTTTTTACTTGCACATTCTAACACGTATAACAAGGGTTGACACGCTTACTCCAGAACACGACTAACGTCTGCACAGTCTCAAGCTAGCATCTTAAAAAGACACATTACGATTCAATGAATAAATAATGTTCATTCTCATCACCCAACAATTCAACTTATCAACCAAGAACCAAGGTGTTATTTATGAATTTTAAGTTAATCCTTGTTCAATGAATGACCTACTTCATAAAATTTGATTGCTGATGTAATGTAAATTCCCCCCCACACTTCAGTGTGACTGTGTCCTCACAGTCGTTCATCAGACATATCTTAGTGAAAGGAAAAATAAAATAAGAGACTATTTACATATGTACAAAAGAGGGTTAGTGCGTCTTACCAAATGTAATGTGACTCATGGAGGACCATGAGCTCTTCCTCTTGGTTGGGTATTGGTTCCAAGTAAGGTTTAAGGCGTTGACCATTGACCTTAAAGGATGATCCATCAGTTGGATTCTCAATTTCTACCGCACCATACGGAAAAACAGTCCGTACAGTGTAAGGTCCTGTCCATCTAGATTTTAGCTTACCCGGAAGTAGATGCAGTTTTGAGTCATACAACAGAACTTTTTGACCTGGCATGAAAGTTTTACGTAAAATTGATTTATCATGAAAAACTTTTGTTCTATCCTTGTAAATTTGTTCATTTTCATAGGCATCATTTCGAATTTCATCAAGTTCATTAAGTTGAAGCTTCCTATGTTCTCCTGCTTGCTCTAAATCAAGATTCAAAGTTTTTATTGCCCATAACGCCCTATGTTCTAGTTCAACTGGCAAGTGACATGGCTTACCAAAAATCAACCGATAAGGGGACATACCCAAGTTGGTTTTGAAAGCGGTGCGGTAAGCCCAAAGAGCGTCAGTTAACTTTAGGGACCAATCTTTACGATTTCGATTCACAGTTTTCTCAAGAATTTGTTTAATCTGCCTATTCAATACTTCAACTTGCCCACAAGCTTGAGGATGGTAAGGAGTAGATAACTTGTGGGTTATCGAATACTTTCTCATGAGAGCTTCAAAAGAACGATTACAGAAGTTTGTACCATTATCACTGATTATTGTGCGAGGTGTGCCAAACCTAGAAAAGATGTTTTCTTTCAAGAAGCGCACAACAACCTTGTTATCGTTTGTTTTGCATGGTACAGCTTCGACCCATTTGGAAACATAATCAACAGCTAAGAGAATGTAAAGGTTCCCAAAAGAATTAGGGAAGGGTCCCATGAAGTCTATATCCCACACATCAAAAATTTCGACCTCTAGAATGGGGTTTAGGGGCATCATACTCCGTTTAGAAATTTTCCCTAAGAATTAACATCGATCACAAGTTTTGCAAAATTCGTATGCGTCTTTGAAAAGGGTGGGCCAGTAGAAACCCGATCGGAGAACCTTTTCGGCTGTCTTTTTGGGACCGAAGTGACCACCACAGGCTTGGTCATGACAGAAAGAGAGGACACTGTGAATTTCAGTGTCAGGAACACACCTTCGAATGATTTGATCGGGACAATACCTGAAAAGATAGGGGTCGTCCCAATAAAAATGTTTCAATTGGGAAAAGAATTTGTGTTTATCCTGCTTAGACCAAAAAGAAGGGGTCTGCTTAGTGACTAAGTAGTTGACAATGTCAGCAAACCAAGGATCAGTGGATATAGAAAACAGCTGTTCATCAGGGAAATTCTCGTTGATCGGAAGAGAAGAAGACGAGGCATTTGGAAGACGAGACAAGTGGTCCGCAATAACGTTGTCAGTTCCTTTTTTATCCTTAATGGTAAGGTCAAATTCTTGAAGTAGAAGGATCCAACGAATGAGACGAGCCTTAGCATCCTTTTTAGAGAAAAAATACCTAAGTGCGGAATGATCGGTATAAACTGTGATGTGTGAGCCCACTAGATAAGGCCTGAATTTTTCTAGAGCAAAAACAACTGCCAAAAGTTCTTTTTCAGTGGTCGTATAATTGATTTGGGCATCGTTCAAAGTCTTACTCGCATAGTAAATGACGTGAAGAATCTTATCGATAAGTTGTCCTAGGACAGCGCCAACAGCGAAATTCGAGGCATCACACATGATTTCAAATGGCAGCTTCCAATTAGGAGAGCAAATGATCGGGGCAGAGACAAGTTCATTTTTAAGCCGCTCAAAAGATGAAATGCAATCAGAATTGAAGTCGAAAGGAACATCCTTACCAAGAAGATTGGTCAAAGGTCGAGTGATTTTGCCAAAATCTTTTATAAAGCGATGGTAAAAACCAGCATGACCTAAAAAGGATCGGATGTCCTTAACAGATTTGGGAATGGGAAGATTCGAGATAACTTCGATTTTGGCTTTATCTACTTCAATTCCTTTGTTAGAGATGACATGTCCCAAAACAATGCCATGTTTAACCATGAAGTGACACTTTTCCCAATTAAGCGTTAAGTGTTTATCTTTGCAACGGTTAAGAACAAGATCCAGGTGATGTAAACACTCAGTGTAGGAATCCCCGAAGATGGAAAAATCATCCATGTACACTTCCAAAAATCACTCGATCATATCAGAAAAAATGCTAATCATGCACCTCTAGAAGGTTGCAGGTGCATTACAGAGACCAAAAGGCATACGTCGGTACGCAAATGTACCAAATGGACACGTGAAAGTGGTTTTCTCTTGGTCCTCGGGAGCGATAGGGATTTGATTATATCCCGAGTACCCATCAAGGAAACAATAATACTCGTGACCGGCCAGTCGTTCTAACATTTGATCGATAAATGGCAAAGGGAAATGATCCTTTCGTGTTACAACATTAAGTTTCCTATAGTCAATGCAAACACGCCAACCAGTCTGGGTGCGGGTTGGGATAAGCTCGTTAGCTTCATTTTGAACCACGGTAATCCCTGATTTCTTAGGTACAACATGAATCGGACTAACCCATTGACTATCGGAAATCGGGTAGATTGTTCCATTGTCAAGGCATTTTAGGATTTCAGCACGAACTACTTCTTTCATGATGGGGTTTAGTCGACGTTGGGGATCACGAGTGGGTTTGGCATCATCTATAAGGGGGATTCGATGTTGGACTATCGAAGGACTAATCCCCTTAATATCAGCCATGGACCAACCAATTGCTTCCTTATTTTTCTTAAGGATGGGAAGGAGCAATTGTTCCTGCTCTAAAGTAAGGTCAGAAGCGATAATGACAGGAAAAGTTTCATTGTCTCCTAAGTAAGCGTACTTAAGATGACTGGGCAGCAATTTGAGGTCAGATTTTGGGGGCGACTCAACCGAAGAAATTGGTTGAGGGATAGACTCATTTGTGAGAGGCTCGACAGGAATCGAATCAGAGACATTTTTGGGAATATCTTGAAATAATTTTTCGTAATTTGATTCAATTTCATTGTTCAGATGATCGAGCTTAGTGTCATTGTCATGGACCGCATGGATTTCAGAAAATTGACCCACATAAGAGTTAGGAGAGTTTTCGGTTCTAAAGATGTTTAGCTCGACGGTCATTTTACCGAAAGAAAGTTTCATAGACCCATTTCTACAGTTGATAAGAGCATTAAAGGTTGCTAAGAAGGGTCGTCCTAGGATCAAAGGGATCTGGTTTGCAGGATTGCTTACCTGTTGAGTTTATAAGACAATGAAATCAACTGGAAAGATGAATTCGCCAATTTTGATCAACACATCCTCGATTTCGCCCACAGGTTTCTTAAGTGAACGGTCAGTAAGCTGAAGGGTAACCCTGGTGGGTTTCAGCTCTCCTAGCCCTAATTGACGATAGACGGAATATGGAAGGAAGTTAACACTAGCACCTAAGTCTAGCAGGCATCTATCGATTTTCTTGTCCCCAATAGTACATGATATTGTGGGGCAGCCAGGATCTTTGTATTTCACTGGCATCTATTGGGACAAGACTTCACATAGAGTTGCCGCTAGAAACACTTTCTTAGGTACATGTGTATGACATTTTTGAGTGCACATATCTTTTAGAAATTTTGCGTATTGTGGAACTTGTTGTATAATATCTAAAAGAGGAATGTTCACTTTAACTTGCTTAAATATTTACAGGATTTTTTCTAGCTGATCCGTCTTTTTCCTAGGTCGGAGTCTATGAGGAAATGGAGCAGACAACTCAGTAGGTTAGACTACTTGAGTTTGAGGATGGTCCTTGTCAGAAATTGGCTCAATGTTCTGATCTGAGTTGGTCGAATTTTCGATAGGGTTTGGAAGATCGTCCGGTAAAGTATTTGGGTTGACCACATGGTTGTCAATCTTTTTGCCGGATTTAAGCGTCATGAACGCATTCAAGTGACTCACGTTTGAGTCTTGAATGATGTGAATTTGGTTGGAGTTCGGATTTTGACGGGTGGGTTAGGAATGGGTTGACTCGGGAAAGTGCCTCTTTCCCGTTCGCTTACCGAAGTGGCTAACTGACTCATTTGCATTTCAAGTTTAGCGATTGATTGACTCGTGTTTTGCATGTGCGAAGTCAATAAATTTTGAAGATTGGTATTTGATTGGAGATTTTGAGTCGTCGCTTTAGTCAATTCTTCGAGAGTTTTTTCCAGTGATGTCAATCGTTTATCGTCTTGTGGAACAAAAGATTGTTGCGCTTGAATTTGAGAATGTGGAGCAGGATGTTGGAATTGAGTTTGTTGAAAGGGAGGTTTCGAAGTATTATTTGAAAATGACTGAAAAGGTGGTCGAACCGCATTCGAATTTGCATTGTTTTGGGTCCAAGAGAAGTTAGGATGGTTTCTCCAACCTGGAATGTATGTTAGGGAGAATGGGTCGTTCCTAGCTTTGTTAAATGCGTTGAGTTGTTCCAATGAATGTGGGCATTGATCAGATATGTGGTTAGGATCGTTACATTTGTAACATGAGGTCTGAGACGCTTGAGCTTGATTTATTTGAGTTGATGAAAGGACATTATTGAATTTGGATATCATCGCGTCTATTTTTGCTTCTAAGGCTACTGATGATCCTACCGAATGAGCATTAGATCGGGAATAAATCGATTTATCCTTAGATCTTTCCCATTGAGCTTATTTTTCGGCCAAATTTTCGAGAAACTGCCAAGCGGCATTGTGATCTTGGGCTAGAAAATTTCCTTGGCACATCGATTCGAGCATGGTTCGAGAGTTATTTTCAAGTCCATCGTATAAAATTTGACAAAGAGTCCATTTTTCGAAATTGTGATGTGGACATTTGACTAGAAGCTCTCTAAATCTTTCAAAATATTTTGCAAAGGATTCACCCCCAAATTGACGAAAAATGACGTTTTCGTTTCGAATTTTGGATGTTTTTCCAGAGGGTAAAATTTCTTTAGAAAAATGTTTACAAATTCACCCCAAGTTCCAATCGTATTTGAAGGCAAGCTATACAACCATTTCTCAGCATAATCGGTAAGTACAAATGGAATTAACCTAAGTTTGATTCCATCGTCACTTAATTGTTGAAATTACATGGTTGCACAAACTTGTACAAATTTGGTCAAGAAAATATATGGATCATCACATTCTAAATTGCCGAACTTTGGAAGAGTATTAATGTGATTCGAATGAATTTCAAAGTGGTTACCCGTTGGGGCGGGAAATATGATGCAAGAAGGAATATAAACCCGATCGGGGAAGTATTGAGGGATTTTCTTTGGCCATGGTTAAAGAAACGTTTGTTCGAAATAAACGATTGTCTGAAGGATCGCGAGTCCAATGACGCATGCACTAGCGAGAAGAATAAGGGAAGACTAGAAAAAACAAAATTGAGCGATTTTTTTTTTTACAAAACGAGAATTATTTTAATTTTTTTTTAGAGAAAAAGAATTAAACACAAAAGATTTTTTTTAATGAACCTAATGCAATTTACAATTTCTAGAATTATATAATGACGGTTTGATTTATTTCAACAAAAGACTTCTCAGCCAGTTAACGGACAGGAGTTATCGGTGCACCAGGAATCACCCTAGCAATGCAGCCGAAGGTTTAAGTACCTTCAGAGGAACAACTGATATAATATTTACGAATCACCATAATATTTATAAACAGTTATTACTCTGTCGTAGTCTAGACACCAAGAAATAATCCGTTAGAACTAAACCAAATTGTCAAAATATAATGAAGTCCTTAGAAAATAAAAACAAAACTAAGATGAATGCAATAATTTTTTTTTCAGTCACAGAATGAACAGTCTCAGAACAGTCACAGAACAGTCAATTGCAGAGATAAATAAAAAAACAAATTTTTTTTACAAGCAAACCGATGCCCTGTAGAAGATTTTTACAAGCAATGTCTATATATATTTTTTATTTGCAGCAGCGGTCCCTGTAGAGTTAGAAAATACACACCTTGATCGGCAGTCCGTCCAGTGCAATTGAGTCGCGCTAGCGCGTTCACACCCCACTTGGTGTGCAACTGCTCCAACCCTGAATCGTCCGCTGCTTTTTGTATTTGTTGCCTCCTATTATTTTCTTGACTGCGCTGCGGCCGGGTTCGGGCTCCTGTTATTTTTTTAGGCTTTTTTCTAAAATCCACTGTACCTGTTTTGGATTTTTTTTTAAGTGATAGTAATGAAGCAAAGAAAACTCGAATTGCACAAAAATAACAAGCGTTTTTTTTTCTTTCTAAAGGGGGCTATAAAGAAAAGAAAAGAAAATTAAATAGAATAAAAACAAACTAAACTAAAGTCAAGCTAAAAATAAAAATTAAAACTTAAACAAAGGGCTAAACAAAAAGTAAGACCTAATATGAACAAAGGGATTGATTCGGTCAATAGAAAAAGGTTTCTCACGTGTATAAATAAAAAAAAACCACAAACCTTCTCAACGCAGCAATACTCAGATAGATAACCCCTTCTAAAAACGTTGACTGGTTTCTCAAAAGAAACTAAACAAGGAAATAGATAATTCCCAAAAGAATGGTCAACCACAAAATTACACTCCTTTAAGCCCAACGTTCCCCTATAAACAAACCAGTGTCCACAAAGGAAATCAAGTCTCCAACCCAAATTAAAATGAAACCAAATTTCAGAAAACAAAATCCGAATCTACGGATTCTTTAGGCAATTGCCGAGTTTATAATTTTTAAATTGGGTAGAAAGCAGGTGGCAACTTGCGTTTGGGGAATCGGACTTCGGGGGTTTCAGTTTTCCGATCTGAAATCGCGTTGAACTGGGTGCTGTGACATAAATTTTTTTTTTTCACGATGGATGGAGATTGAGGAAAGAGGGTTGGACTGTTTTGCAATGGTCTATACGGTTTTTTGTGGATCGTGGTTTGATTTGCAGATGCGTTGGGTTATGGGAGGGGGTTCGGTTGCTTCACTGGAGGGTTGAGGATTGATGTGGAGCCAAGGTGGTATGGCGCAGGGTGGAGATGGGTGTTTGATGTAGAAGAAGACTGGGTTGACAGATTGGGTTGATGGAGGAAGGTTAAAAGGTATGGAAGCAGTGCGGTTTTGTGAGGGGTGGTGGTATTTGACGGTTAGGAAGGTGAACGGGATTTGTTTGGTGGAATGCAGAGGTGTGAGTTTGGTTCGGGTAATGATGAATGGACGCGTTATAGTGGTGGAGTTTGCTACAATAGCATTGGTTGAACTGTAGTGGAGGTGTTGTATTGTTATGAACTATGTTGCGGACTGTGTTATGACTGAAATGTGGATGAAGGGTTGAAGTAAGGACGTGAATGGTTGTATTGATGGCAAGCTTGTGGTGATGCTTGTGAATGAAGAAGACACGCAAGAAGGATAGCGTGAAGACTAAGATGGCAGGGAAGATTGGAGAGAGAAAATTATGAAAGGATTTATTTATTTATTTATTTTCGATAGAAATTGTAAAAAGAACAAAGGAATGAATAGAAGAAAAATGAAAGAAAACTAGGAAAGAAATCGGGAAAGAATTGGCAAGGTTATATTTTGCACGAATACCTTCGAATCTTTTTTTTTTGTATAGAAAAGAAGACAACCAAAATAAAAAACTAAAGTAATAAATTAAACACTTCGAAAAAAAAAATTCAAGAATAAAGAGGATTTCAAAGGAAACCCACTCCTGGCCCATAATAGCCCAGTTAAACCACACGCAGACCCCTTAATTACAATATCCCATCCGAAATTTCCAAACCAAAAGAAACAAAATTCCAAATTTCAAAGTCTGCGTTAAAACCCAAACGCAAAAATTCCAAATTCCTAAGTAATCAATTAATCAGCGCGTTAAGATTGAACCTCACGTTCGCAATTTGGTTTTTCTTCGCGATTTGGTTTTTCAGTGTGTTAAGTGAAGTTAAAGCACAGCGATTAGGAGATGATGTGATGGTTGTTTGAATAGGTCGGAGATTTGGGGTTTTCAGGTGCGGTTTCTGAGTTGTGGTTATGCTGAAAATTGATGATGATTCGGTTGCGATGATGATTTTGGGGGTGAGGGTGATTACTTGATGTTGCATTTGGGGTGAAAATTTGCAATGATGGTTCGGTATTGAGTTCGAATTGATTTGGGGAAGACAGCTTGATTGTTGAGTTTGGTTTCGGTGAGGATGTACGGTGGATGTGTGGGATTGGGGAGATTGATGTGAACAGTTGTGGGTTATGGGAAGGTTGTTGTTGGAAGTGTTTGGTAGTGGAGATCAGGTGAATTTTGGGCGTGAAGATATGCAGTATGTGGCAGGAAGGGTAGTTGATGTATGGATTGGGCAGGCAGTTTTCAAGTTGCAGGAGGTTCGAAGTTCCAACTTTGGTGGAGTGTGGCGTGGACGGTGATCTGAAGGATTCGAGATTTTGTTTTTTTTTATGGAAAAGTGGTAAGAAATCTGAAGAGAGGGAAGATTGAAAACGAGCAAGACAAATGGAAAGAAATTGAATAAAATTTGGCAAGTTTTTTTTTAAATAGAGATTATTAAGAAATGGAATACAGTGTAGTGGGAAAGAAATTTAAAGGCAATGAAAGGGGAAACAAATCAATCAAAAATTGCAAATTTTTTTCTCTTGGTAGGAAGATTATAGTTTCAATGATCAAATACCAAATCAACCAACAAGATTTTTTTTCTATTTATACAACAAAACAAAAGGAAAAAAAAGTAATTTTTTTTATAAATAAAAAAAAATAAGAAAACTAAAACTCGAAGGATTTAAAAATAAAAATTATATTGCTCCCCGGCAACAGCGCCAAAATTTGTTTGCGAACAAATTATACAATTGTAAACAACTGTAAAATTCGTTCGTCTTTCCTAAACAACAAGGATCGTTGTAGAGGGTGTCGAACTCTGGGACCAAATTATTTTATTAATAAATCCAATCAAGTTATCCCTAACTTTTGATTGGTTGAAAACAAAGAAAATAGCAGAAATTAAATAAAAGAGAGTTTTAACAATAAGTGAAAGCAATTAGGGGATAATGACATAGATTAGATTCACACTCATCTATAGCCAACAAATAAATATAGATCTAATTCATGTTTCTGTCACAAACACGAATCAACGATAAATAGATTCTTAGAAACAAATAAGCAAATAACGACAAGCATAGCCTATGCAGGAGCTCAGCTCTACAACCATAGGCTATCAGGACAGATTCACTATTTTATTTCTAAAACCCTAAATATTAAATCTACATCTGATAAGTGTTAGATCGAACTCGAATATACCCTGTGAAGGAGCACAGCTCTTAAACGACACAGAATATGAAGGTTCAGATTTAACCCTTAGTTCATATCTAGATCTACATACATGAAGTTCAAATCTTTTGGCTATGCGATTCATATTGAATCATATCTATTAGCGTCATCACCCCTTAATCAAAGAGGATTAGCTAGACATAGCTAAAAGAAAAGAAATTAAAAAGGAAATAACAGACATGAACATAAATAAAATGCAAATAAAAACTAAATAGAAGAGAGAAAGAAGAGTTTTATTCCAAGCAAAGGATAACAGAATAAAACTAAGTGTGTTTTACAATGAATGAGATAAAGTGTATTTATAGCTGATATGACAAAGGCTACTTGGAAAATTCCACAATGTGGGACTAAAGAATTAGCCCAAATAACACATAAGCTAGTGTAAGCGGCGTTGTAGAGTAAGAGGCTTTGTAAAGGAGCTAATGTGAACGCTACATGAGTGAAATGGTCTGCAATTGAGCCAATGTGAACACAATATGAGTCTTTAGTGAGCCAAATCTATCCAACTGAACTATATTTGCAACCGCTCCTCAAGCTTTAAACTCTTCAAGCTTTAGTAATTTTAACTTCACTCTTTTTCAGCAAATTCTTCATGCTTTATTCATCAAATGCTCTAAACCATGATTCTTGTCAACAATCTGAAAACACAGCTATAAATACACAATATCAATTATTTAAAAGATAAAATAAGATAAATATGCGGATAAAATATACACATTTACGTGTATATCACTTAGCCTCACTCAATACAAATATACTACTCACCGTACCAACATTTACTGTTCATACTTCACTCCAGTACCATGTTTTTAACGCCATCTTCTTTCTTTGCAAACTCCCTTTTCTTCATCATTTTTCCCATTCGCAAGAACACTCATGTATGAACAGCCCTCCCCCTCCTTCACTTACTTGCACTCACCATTGTCTATATCCCTAGTTCAGTACTCACGGCCATCAAACCATCCCTCAGATCCAAAACTCTACACACTCACGCCTCGCCCTTCTGAATTTGTAACCGCGCCCTCCATATATGCTACTCCCCATCCACCGAACCACACACAACTTCCCATCATTTCACGAAACAACTCAGCGTTGAACTCCCCCATCATTTGCGGTTTTTTAGATCCGCATATATATTTTCTTTCTTCTACTAATTTGCCAACAACCCAGCTTCAACCTGATCGGTGCTCCAAGCTCTCAAAGCAGTACACAACGCCACCGTGTCAGCCTTCCATCAGCTCCAACGTCCACGTATATATATAAATATATATAGATTGGTCTAAGTTTCATATCGTGAAAAAGAAAAAGATAAGAAAAGGAGTTGCTGTGTCCATTCCTTTTGCCCATCGTGTGTTTATATAGATGCGGATCCTTCTCTTGCAAGCTTCATACGAGATAGATCAGTGATTCATACCTTAGCCATGTGATTTAGCTTAAAATTTCAAAGCATAGGAGGCGCTAGATAGCCTGCAGATAAGGTATAGGCTTTACGCTTACTTGGTGGATAAGGAAGACATATTATATATATATATATGTATATATATATATATATATGTATGTAGTACATCTATCAAAAATCATTTATTTTTATTTGTCTTCGAGCATATAGGGTAGTCGGTTTAATAACATTAGACATGCAGTTGGGTAGGAGGATGGCAGAGCCTATTTACTTTGATATTAAGTTATAGGGATTTGGTTACATGTGTAAGGGTAGGTTATGTTATTTTAATACATAGATGTTCTCTCTTGGTTTGAAGAATCATTGCAGCTATCCCTTGCCAATGAAGTAATAGGTTATGGTTATCATGAATAGAGTATGGCACACCATGAGGTAGGGACATGGTCATATAGGGTATATATCAATGTTTGTTTTGACAAGTTTATGTGCAACTCAGCATATTGGGTACAAAACCTGGCTCTAGTCCTGGGATTACTCATACGTGATACATCAACAATTCATGTTTTGTTTTAGTTATAAATCCTGTTCACGCACAGACAGAAGTAAGAGTACAGTCGTGCTCAACGAGGTGTCACGAACCCAAAAATATAATAATATCGGTAGATTGATTCATATTTTGAAACTCCAAAATGTTGTTGTAGGGTGCCACATACTCCAAATAAAAAGTTGCATATTTAATTAATTCAAAATTACAGTAAAATTCTAAAAATTATATTATCACTACAACTCAAAAGAACCTTGTCCAGATTTGAACCCGATATCTCATTATTTCAAATAAACCGTTACGGTTGACAAATGATTCTATAGCGACTTTCTGAATATTGGATTTTGACATATCTTACAATCTATACGCCGAAATATAGATTTTTCACTTCTATTAGAAAGATACAGTTCAACAGATTCCAACGCTTCTTGTTTCGAAGAAATCCGACAAAAAACGAGTCCTGTGCACTCAATTTTAGTTTAGAACATTAAATTTCGAACTGCAGCGTCGTTGTGAGCTCGATTATAATTAATATGTATTTTTATACGTTCAACTTCATTTTAATTAATATATAAATTCACTTATATTCTGAATTCAATATTTAAAGTGATTTAAATATTCAAATACAAACCGACAAAAATGCGGGACATTACATAAGGAGAATGGGCCGAATGCAAAATGGTGAGGCCCAGTTTAAATTAAATCCAAGTTTGTTTTAATAAAATACACATTAGCTTGTAAAATCAATATCTTTTGCATATGTGATCAGAATTCAACAAAACAAGGTCCGTTAGGATCATATGGACAGTGGCTACGCAATGGATCTGACTGAGAGTGAATTGGGACTCGTTTGGATTTATGGTGAAATTAAATGCCTGAATCAAATCGATGACCAATTATCGATATTTAACGATAAGCGTCCAATGTGAGTAACTCTCGCTAACTCTGCTCAACCTATATTTCTATCACGTATTTTTAAAACTAATAAATATTGGTTGCTTTGCTGTGTGTTGGTTGTTGGGTTGAAATGCTAGTTAATTGTTTAAAAATATCGATAACGATATATATAAATCGTATCGAAATATTGATTCTGTTTATCGGGATATTTTACCTTCATGTTATTTATGTTGACTGACATCTGTGGATGTAGGTAAACAGGTTGGATGGACCCAACTGGGTTCCTCAACATTTATTTTTATGTTTTTCATATATTTTGATATATGATGTGATTATAATCTGTTGCTGATTTGGGGTGTTGATTTTGGTTATTTGGTACTTTAAAATACCAAGGGAAATACCTAGTGTGTAAAAAGGGAAATTTCGAACTATAAATTGAAATAGAAATTTTACGGATATAAAATCAAAGGATTTTATATAAAAAGAAGTTGAAGTAGTTATTAAGTTGCGAAAAGTTTATAAAATCCAAGAGTTAAAAGGAGAATAAAAGGAAATTATTTATACAACATTTACCAATAAAATAGAAGGCAAACATTTGTAAAACATTTACAAATGGGATTGGGAAGAGGAATATTGTAAACCATTTTACAAATAGAATTTAAGGAAAAAATATTTGTAAAATAGTTACGACTAGATTAAATAGAAATATTTATTTAAAAAAATAAATAAAGGTAAAAGGAAATATTTATTTACTTAGAAAATAGATGGAAATATATAGAAGGAATATTCATATGAAATAAATATAGACAAATAGAAAAAGGGAATATTTGTAAATCGAATAGAGTTAGTTGAATAGAGTAATTCGAATATTGGTTATTCAATTAAATTTAATCAAATATTAGTTATTCGAATAAAGAGACGACCGGATAGAGTTAATTGAACATAGTGTGTCGAGTTAGGATTTAATTGAATATTTGTTATTCAATTAGAGTTGTTCGAATATAGTTATTTGAAATAGAGTTAGTCAAACATAGTTACACAGGATGAGTACATTTCGTACGACTGCTAGCATAATTTGCAGGGCTGCAGATAGCCTACGGCGTTCGGATGTTTCCTGAGGGAATCAGGCGTAACCATTGTGATCACTGCGATCTAAAGTCAAGCAAATGGTGTTAAATCAAATAGTAGTAAATCGATTGGAGTTAACTAAGCCAAGTTAGTCAAATTGAGTTAATTAAGCAGAGTTAGTCAAGTTGAGTTAATTAAGTTGAGTTAGTCAAATTGGGTTAAATAAGTCGAGTCAGTCGAGTTAGAGTTAATCGATCAGAGTTAATCAGTTAGAGTTAACCAGTTAGAGTTAATCAGCTAGAGTTAACCAGTTATGGTAAATCAATTAGAGTAAATCAATTGGAGTTAAATCGAATTAGAGTTATTCGAATGGAACTAATCAAGTGCGAGGTAGTCGATTATTAGTAGACTGAATAGAGTTTGTAAAAAGGAAGTAATCAGATATCGCTTATTCGAAGTAGAGTTATCGAATAGCACTTGTTTGGAGTAGAATTATTGAATATAGTTGATTTGAGATGAGTAATCGAATATAAGTTATTCGAAGTGTGATAAAGGTTTCGAAAAGGGGAACTTTGTCTATTTCGAGGTTAGAAATGTCGTTCAGTTAAGATCTGAGAGGTAATTACACCCCAACTTGATTGACTTCTTTTTTAACTAAGAAGTGGTTAAGGTTCGATAGTGAAAGTTGGTTAAGTAAAGTGAGTTAATGACCATAATGGGTTAAGTTGGCATAACAATGTTTTATTTAAACGTTTGTTTAAATCCAGTAAAGGAGATTTGGAAGGTTTTCCAAATAAGAATAGAAATGTTTTCTGATAGAGAAGATAAGAGATGGGAGAAAATATGGAAACGCTTTCCAAAGTAAATAAAGTATATTTTCCAATTTAGGAAAATAAGAATTTACGAATATACAGAAATGGATAAATTAAAGAAGATCTAAATGAAAGGAGATAAGAGTTTATTGTTGTTTGATTGATAGGATTTCCATCTGGAAATAATATCGTTGATTGCACACCTGTTTTTCTTTGATTGTTAAATCACTAACTAACGATGTTTTTGACCATTTTTACATCGTCAATACGGAGAGACCAGGATCAGATTCATTTATCTGAAAACCACTCTGTATGGACGTTTGCGTTGCGATCAAATATTGAAGACGGAGTCATGCAAGGGCTGTCCTAATTACAGAATAGTGCCTTCGTTTTGTCCAGTCCCAGGACAAACGTGAATGGATGAGTGTCTAATAGAGCATATCTAACGGATCGCGTAAGTTGATCTCTTCAAACTTACTTACTTTTGGTGGTAGAGAAATTCGTTTCTCTTAGCTTTATACCCGTGGTATTTTTGGGGAAATCAATGGGTGATTTGACGGGTATGACGATGTGGCATTCAAAGTGAATTGTGGTCAGGTGTTCTAAAAGATACGTTATGACTCAAGCCTCATCAACCGGGAAATGACAGAAATCGGGCAGGCAGCATGGCTATGTGGGTCGCTCCCATTAGTGTGCGTATCACCTATCTAGAGAAAATCCATTTCATTCTATTGTCTATTTCGATGTTGTCCCTTTTCGGGAAGACGGTGGGTAGCTCCCAACCGTTGGTGGTATACATTCGATACACTCAACCGAAATGAGTGGTCGGTCATGTGTGGGTCGGGTTGCAAGACGTTCTTGTTGAACCCAGTGTATTTGCCTCCAGAGATACACTCTCTACAGGTGGTCCCATACCTTGTCATAGTCGGAATCCAATCTCAAATAAGCGATATATGTGGAACGTGAGATGCAAACGTTCTGCTAGATTGCTAATTACTTGTGATTAGACATTATTATAATATCAGAGAAGTATTGATTTCCAAAACTGTTTTGGGTTATTGTAAGATAAAGAACATCCGTGTTTATGTGTGGATCGGTCTTACGATTATCTTTTCTTTTGAAAAGGATTTTTGAAAGGTTAAACCAATTGATTTGAGTTTACTCACACCAGTCCCATGACTGACCCAGAGTTTTATTTTGTTTTGTTTACCCTAAACTCTTGGGTGCCCAAATTTGTACCGGAAGTCAAGTAGTTCAGGTCTTTACAGATATACTTGGAGGAGCTTGAAGCAGGAGGCTTCAGGATTATATAGCTATTGTTATTTCCGCTGTGTGTAAGTGTTGTACTCTGAAACTGTTATTACTGTTCTATTGCAAAGTTATGTTATATATATTATATTTTGTTCGTTCCGCTGTGAGATTCATATTTACTCTGATTTTGTTCTTCTTCTTCTTCTATTCCAATTTTCTACCTTATCTATCCTCACCCTCTAACTTCTTTCTATTAATGATCAGGTATTTCCGATGTTCGAATAGTCAACATGGCATTTGTATGTTGATGTTCGGAGTCGAAAACCGCCGGGTCGTTACAGTGGTATCAGAGCTGAAGGTTAAGTGATTACCTTGGCTCTGTGGCGTGACTCAGTAGAGATGGGGTTAGTAATACCCTAGATTGAGTCTGAGTGTATATATACGAGTGAACGTATTTGTAGATTTTATAAAAAATTGTTTTATATTGTGGAGATTTATTGATTAAGTAATTTGTGAACTCTGGTCGATCAGTTTGATCCACTGTATCGATAGGGGTTTCTAAACACTCAAATACGATAAACCGACACAATATGTTTTGAAAGAGGGTAAATGAAATAATTTTACCCAAAATATATTTTGATATAAAGGAAAGGTATATCTTCGAATTATTATCATATATTGGATGTGTTGGTTGATTATAATTGAAATGGTTATATAAATAATCAATTTGAGTTCATATAATATAAAAGCAAATTAATAAAATCTGAATTAAATCAGAATTTGAATTGAAATTCTGAAAACTGGGAGAAGTGTTTGTAAGTGGTTTGAGTTAAGTTTAAGAAAATTTTAAGATCTTGGGAGATTTTAAATTATTTACAAGTATCGTGAATGATATTTTGAAAAGGATTTCAAAATGAAAGTGTTTAATTATGGTTTCTAGAGTGATATAGTATTGAACTCACTTCGATCGCTGGGAAATAACTCTGATGATGCTGGCCACATCATTAGTGTTCATTTTCTAGTTCTAAGTGATGGATTACTACCAAAAAGATTCTGTGTTGAATTGTTTTGAGGAAAATAGGTTGTTTGAAATTCAAAAAGGAAAATTTGATTTTTGGAAGAGGTAAACTGTTTAAAAACTTCCAGGAAGAAAATTGTTTGAATTAAAAACAAATTTAAATAAAAAAATTTGTGAAAACAAATTGAGGTTAAAATAAAGCCAGTTAAGTGGTGACTGAATTGGATTAGAATGATATCAAGTAAGTTGGATAGTTAAGAATTTGAAAATCAAGGATGGTACTTGAGATTAAGAATGGGATTTGGCTTAATTAAAAGGAAGTGATGTGGGATTAAGAATAAACTAATTGGGGTTTGATTGGAATAACATTGTTATATGTTGAATTGATAATAGATGAAAATGATAAAGTTGATATGCCCGACAAAAGGTACATATTTATATATCTATCGAATATGAGATTTATGAGCCAAATCGGCAAGCTGCTTGGCTGTTTGATTTTCTTTTGGGTTGGTGAAGGCCTATAGAGGCGAGTTGGAGTTTGACCTATTGACAGGTACAAAGAAGGTGCTGGGGAAATTTTTCGAAAATTTCGGGTGTTAGAAAATTTTCAGGATTTTTGAAATTTTTCGTTAGAAGGAATAAATTAATGATTTAATTGAAAGGAATTAATTCAGTTGAAAATAGAGTTAAAAACAAATAATTTTTAACCCAGATAACAGGGTCGGTCTTCTACCTTAGCAATTTCGAGGACGAAATTATTTTAAGGAAGGAAGAATGTAACGACTCGCATTTTTCAATGATATAATTAATTAATTTAATTATTTGATTAGTGACTTAGAGAATTAATTGGTCGTTGAATTTAAATTATATGCATTTATTTAATAAAAGTAAATAATAGAATAATATATTTAATTCTGAAATAATCAAAAACAGTGGAATTCACCTACCCTGTGTGAATTGGATTATTTAAAATATATATTTCAGTTTAGAGTTGGATTATATTGGCGAATATATTTTTAATCGACAATTGAACGTATAAATTTTAATTTAATTAAAATCGAGCTAGAAATGGCGCGCCAATTCACTATTTGGCGATTTGAACTTCAACTGAATATACAGAATTCGTTTTAACTCGGATTTCTGTGAAACAAGAAACGTACGGAGCTGGTGGAGTATATCTTCCTAGTGAAAGAGAAAAGTCAAGATTTCGTTGTGTGGAATTTGAGTTATGTCCAAATCAAATTTTCAGAAAAACAGCACAATAAAACCATAATGGTTTATTTAATTTTATAAAAGAATTTAAATAAAATCAGATATCGATATAACTCTGATGATGAAATATCGAGTTGTAAATCCCTATATATTTATTCTGGTGCTGTATGGTATTCTAGTGTGGATATATACGATAATGTATATTTATATATATTTAATTTAATTATTTTTAAATATATTTATATATTTAAATAGGCTATTTAGAGCTTTAAAAACAGCCACTTTTGCAAATGAAGTCGGAATTCGATGAAACTAATTTTGTAGGATCCGCAAAATTAAATTATTGTTAGATTCCAAGTTTGGTGATTTTAAAGTCAGTGTGTGGTCGTACGGATTTTTAGAGTGAAAAATAGTTAGTATTTCGACGGTTAAAAATACGCTGTGTGAGCAAACGGAGTCGGAATTTGACGAAACTAGTTTCGTTGGGACCGTAATGTCAAACTGAAGGTGCATGTTCAGTTTTGTGATTTTTGAGTATCGTATGTGGTCACAGGAATTTTAAAGGACGAATCAAAACTGCATCTGCTTAAAAATAAATATAAAAATCGAATAAAAAAATAATAAAACCATCCTGTAAAATACCTTTACCTTTCCTAACCCTAACCCATTTTCATTCTCAGGCAAAACATTGAGCCACCACCATTCTTCCTTTACAGTAAAATTTTCCATCTTTGAAAATCAAAATAAATCCAAAGAAATTTCTAAAAATCCCAAAACTGAATTCAAGTAACTCGTCATGACAATAGCTTCACGTTGATACCCTCCTTAGCAACTCCGATTTTATCTCTCGAGAACCTGGAACTGAACAGCAAGCCTAGGGTTGGTTTATTCGGGAAATTGGAGCTTCTATTTGGATTTTTAACATCGTTTTTGAGTTCCTGGTATCGTTTAGTTGTTGGTTTCAAGTTTTCAACGAAATCGATGGAAATTTTGATCAGACATTACTATCGGTGGGGCAAGTCGACGCGTTTTGTGGTGGTGACTCGAGTTCGGGATTTCTGGTATGGCGATGGAGTGTAAGGAAAGAGAAAGATCGTGGTGGGTTTGGTGTGTTGATCGGTGAAGTGATGAAGGAGCACGGCAGCTCAGAAGTTTTGGCAATGGAGAGAAGCATACAGGAAGCTCACGGTAAAAAGAAAAGGGGGAAGAGGGGTCCGTCCTTAATGGGTGTAAAGAGAATGGTCCGAATGCAAAATGGTGAGGCCCAGTTTAAATTAAATCCAAGTTTGTTTTAATAAAATACACATTAACTTGTAAAATCAATATCTTTTGCATATGTGATCAGAATTCAACAAAACAAGATCCGTTAGGATCGTATGGACGGTGGCTACGCCATGGATCTGACCGAGAGTGAATTGGGACTCGTTTGGATTTATGGTGAAATTAAACGCCTGAATCAAATCGATGACCAATTATTGTTATTTAACGATAAGCGTCCATTGTGAGTAACTCTCACTAACTCTGCTCAACCTATATTTCTATCACGTATTATTAAAACTGATAAATATTGGTTGCTTTGCTGTGTGTTGGTTGTTGGGTTGAAATGCTAGTTAATTGGTTAAAAATATCGATAACGATATATATAAATCGTATCGAAATATTGATTCTGTTTATCAGGATATTTTACCTTCATGTTATTTATGTTGACTGACATCTGTGGATGTAGGTAAACAGGTTGGAGGGACCCAACTGGGTTCCTCAACATTTATTTTCCTGTTTTTCATATATTGTGATATATGATGTGATTATAATCTGTTGTTGATTTGGGTTGTTGATTTTGGTTATTTGGTACTTTAAAATACCAAGGGAAATACTGGTGTGTAAAAAGGGAAATTTCAAACTATAAATTGAGATAAATATTTTACAGATATAAAATCAAAGGATTTTATATAAATAGAAGTTGAAGTAGTTATTAAATTGGGAATTTTTTTATAAAATCCAAGAGTTAAAAGGAGAATAAAAGGAAATTATTTGTACAACATTTACCAATAAAATAGAAGGCAAACATTTGTAAAACATTTACAAATGGGATTGGGAAGAGGAATATTGTAAACCATTTTACAAATAGAATTTAAGGAGAAAATATTTGTAAAATAGTTACGAATAGATTAAATAGAAATATTTATTTACTTAGAAAATATATGGAAATATATTAACGGAATATTAATATGAAATAAATATAGACAAATAGAAAAAGGGAATATTTGTAAATCGAATAGAGTTAGTTGAATTGAGTAAATCGAATATTGGTTATTCAATTAAAGTTAATCGAATATTAGTTATTCGAATAAAGAGATGACCGGATAGAGTTAATTGAACATAGTGTCGAGTTAGGATTTAATTGAATATTTGTTATTCAATTAGAGTTGGTCAAATATAGTTATTTGAAATAGAGTTAGTCAAACATAGTTATTCAGGATGAGTACCATTTCGTACGACTGATAGCGTAATTCGCAGGGCTGCAGATAGCCTACGGCGGTCGGATGTTTCCTGAGGGAATCAGGCGTAACCATTGTGATCACTGTGATCTATAGTCAAGCAAATGGTGTTAAATCAAATAGTAGTAAATCGATAGGAGTTAACTAAGCCGAGTTAGTCAAATTGAGTTAATTAAGCAGAGTTAGTCAAGTTGAGTTAATTAAGTTGATTTAGTCAAATTGAGTTAAATAAGTCGAGTCAGTCGAGTTAGAGTTAATCGATTAGAGTTAATCAGTTAGAGTTAACCAGTTAGAGTTAATCAGCTAGAGTTAACCAGTTATGGTAAATCAATTAGAGTAAATCAATTGGAGTTAAATCAAATTAGAGTTATTTGAATGGAGCTAATCAAGTGCGAGGTAGTCGAGTATTAGTAGATTGAATAGAGTTAGTAAAAAGGAAGTAATCGGATATCGCTTATTCGAAGTAAAGTTATCGAATAGCACTTGTTTGGAGTAGAATTATTGAATATAGTTGATTTGAGATGAGTAATCGAATATAAGTTATTCGAAGTGTGATAAAGGTTTTGAAAAGGGGAACTTTGTCTATTTCGAGGTCAGACATGTCGTTCAGTTAAGGTCTGAGAGGTAATTATACCCCAACTTGATTGACTTCGGTTTTAACTAAGAAGTGGTTAAGGTTTGATAGTGAAAGATGGTTAAGTAAAGTGAGTTAATGACCGTAATGGGTTAGGTTTGCATAACAATGTTTTATTTAATCCAGTAAAGGAGATTTGGAAAGATTTTCCAAATAAGAATCAGAAATGTTTTCTGATAGAGAAAATAAGAGATGGGAGCAAATATGGAAACGCTTTCCAAAGTAAATAAAGTATATTTTCCAATTTAGGAAAATAAGAATTTACGAATATACAGAAATGGAAATGGATAAATTAAAGAAGATCTAAACGAAAGGAGATAAGAGTTGATTGTTGTTTGATTGATAGGATATCCATCTGGAAATAATATCGTTGACTGCACACCTGTTTTTCTTTGATATTTAAATCACCAACTATCCAAGTTTTTGACCATTTTTACGTCGTCAATACAGAGAGACCAGGATCAAATTCATTTATCTGAAAACCACTCTGTATGGACGTTTGCATTGCGATCAAATATTGAAGACAGATTCATGCAAGGGCTATCCTTTTTACAGAATAGTGCCTTCGGTTTGTCTAGTCCCAGGACAAACGTGAATGGATGAGTGTTTGATATGGTATATCTAACGGATCGCGTAAGTTGATCTCTTCAAACGTACTTACGTTTGGTGATAGAGAAATTCGTTTCTCTTAGCTTTATACCCGTGGTATTTTAGGGGAAATCAATGGGTGATTTGACGGGTATGACGATGTGGTATACAAAGTGAATTTTGGTCAGGTGTTCTAAAAGATATGTTATGACTCAAGCCTCATCAACCGGGAAATGACAGAAATCGGGCAGGCAGCATGGCTATGCGGGTCGCTCTCATTAGGGTGTGTATCACCTATCTAGAGAAAATTCATTTCATTCTATTGTCTATTTCGATGCTGTCCCTTTTCGGGAAGACGGTGGGTAGCTCCCAACCATTGGTGGTATACATTCGATACACTCAAGCGAAATGAGTGGTCGGTCATGTGTGGGCCGGGTTGCAAGACGTTCTTGTTGAACCCAGTGTATTTGCCTCTAGAGATACACTCTCGGCACGTGGTCCCATACCTTGTCATAGTCGGAATCCAATCTCCAATAAGCGCCCGCGATTTTGATTTGTATACTATATATGTGGAACGTGAGATGCAAGCGTTCTGCTAGATTGTTAATTACTTGTGATTAGACATTATTATAATATTAGGGAAGTATTAATTTCCAAAACTGTTTTGGGTTATCGTAAGATAAAAACCATCCGTGTTTATGTGTGGATCGGTCTTACGATTTTCTTTTCTTTTGAAAATGATTTTTGAAAGGTTAAACCAAATGATTTGAGTTTACTCACACCAGTCCCATGACTGACCCAGAGTTTTTTTTTTTCCCTAAACTCTTGGGTGCCCAAATTTGTACGGGCAGTCAAGTAGTTTAGGTTTTACAGATATACTTGGAGGAGCTTGAAGCAGGAGGCTTTAGGATTATACAGCTATTGTTATTTCCGCTATGTGTAAGTGTTGTACTCTGAAAATGTTATTACTATTCTATTGCAAAGTTATGTTATATATATTATATTTTGTTCGTTCCGCTGTGAGATTCGTGTTTACTCTGATTGTGTTCTTCTTCTTCTTCTATTCTAATTTTCTATCTTATCTATCCTCACTCTCTAACTTCTTTCTATTAATGATCAGGTATTTCCGATGTTCGAATAGTCAACATGGCAGTTGTGTGTTGATGTTCGGAGTCGAAAACCGCCGGGTCGTTACAATGTGGAGGGAGGTTTTATATATTTAATTATTTAATTAATATGTTAATTCTAAAAAGCAACTTTTATTTTCGACCTCGAAACGAGACCCACTGCCTGTCGTCCATAGCTAATTACCCCTATTCCGAACACAACGTGATATGTATCGTAAGCTGATTCGATCGTTTCGATCAGTTTTCGTCAAAATCAACATATAACCCTATATATTGAATTTGAACGCACATTTCGATTTACCAGGGTCACATACTAACTCGAAAAATTCCAGAAAAATATTTTCTAGCTTCGTATTGACGATACGATCCTAACAAAACTATTTTCGTCGAATTCTGAGACCGTTTGAAAAATGGCCATTTTCCAGTCGATTAAAATCAACTGAAACTAGTCAAATGCGTTTTCCTTTGCCACGCTCACATATTGAATCGAAAAATTACGAATTTTAAAACTTAGCAATAACTTGACATCACGAATACAACAAAAGTGGTTTCGTTGAAATCCGAGGTCGTTTGCAAAATTTCCATTTTTAAGGGCCAGAATTCCATAGCGACTATTAAGAATTTTCATTTGGCCATAACTTTTGATTTCCCCTATGAAATTTTGATTTTTTGGATTCGTTGGAAAGATATTCTCAAATAGATTCTAATATTTTTGGTTTCTCTTAATTCCGGATTATTTTGAATCCTGTACATTCATTTGAACTTTGAAATCGAATTATCGAACTACCGCGCCATTTTCAATTCCTTTTATAATTTAAAATGAATATCTATATTCTAACGACGATCTATATATATATATACGTTCGAATTCTATTCAAAATAAATTTCTCTTCGTTATTATTTAAAATAATTCATTTTAAATATTCAAAATTCATTAAAATTGCCAAAAATAAAAATTTTAAATTGGCCCAGATTTCCGGGTTATTACAATCTCCCCCACTTAAAAACTTTTCGTCCCCGAAAAGGAACGAAGCCGAAAGTTGTTTTAAAAACGAACTCAACTTTCATTATTTTCTTTACGGCTTAAGTTCTTCAACTTTTCAATTTCTAACAACTTTTCAAATTTTTCAAAAATTTGGCTAACACCCTAAATTTTCGAAAAATTTCGCCATAACCTCCCCTGCACCGGGGACTTCGGGATATTTCATGTAGCCTCCCATGGCCTTCTTCAATCCAAAAGAAAAAGAAAAAGCCAAGCGGCTAGCCAATCGGCTCATAAAATCACCCAAAAATCAAGAAATACAATAAACATGTACCTATTTGTCGGGAAAACAACTTTATTCCTCTGCTCTAGCCTCCTTGCTATGACATGTTCAATGTATAGACATGTATATGCATGCAATTGCAACCAATTTTCAATACAGTTCAATATTTGACCAATTTGGTTAAAGATTCAACATTTAATTATTCAAACATTAATCAAACAACACAACCATCAATCAATTAGTTGATTATCGTTCAAATTCATAATTTTGATATATATACAGAAAGTCATGTTTTGATGCCAAATCATAACAATGTATTCTAGATATATTTTGGTTCTCACACTAGTTTAATGGAAATATATAGATATCACACCTTCGGAACTCGAACGTAAATATTGATGATGCGATCGCTATCATCAGTATCATCTCCGGGCGACTAGAGTATGATTCTATGTCTATCCATTATATTAAAACTTCGAATATACGTTCATGACGCGTATATGCAAAATCTTTATATACTGGATTGTTCAAATTCAAAATAAATAAATATTCAAATACGTATAAAATGATTTATATTTTCAAAACAAAGTTGTTTTCATTTTAAAAATATACTCTTCACACTCGTTCTACGATACTGCTGATCCCATCTCTAACGAGTCATTCTTATTGGATATTACTAATCCAATCTCTGATGAATTCTTTCGTATGGTTCTAATGTGTCTTGTTCTCTAAGCTTTGTAAACCAAAGCTCCGATACCAACTGTGATAGCCCGTAACTTCACCGGTAAGGAAAACCCGGATTACCTTGAGGACAAGACAAATCAGAACACAGACAGAAGAACATTTCATTGTTAATTACAACAACTTCATTAGATTACAAGAATATACAGAGTAATGAATAAATATTACACATTATAAAATATCAGAGATTACAATACATTACATAGCAGCGAAAAATAATAAAAAATACAACTGAATGAGATATACGGATACAAAGCTTTCTGAGTATCCTTCCAGCTGTAACATAAGTTCCTACGAATATAAATCTGCAAAACCAAAACTACTAGCTGCCCGTGTCGAAAGTAAGGGCACCTAAAGTTTAGGTTAAAACAATAAACTCCAGGTCAGTCATGTGACTGGTGTGAGAACTAAAACAGTTATTAATCTTTATTTTAAAGTTAGGTAAATCAAGGGACCACGCCGTATAACACGGAACGGGTTTCCTCCCAAGAACACCAGTGCATAAAACAACAACGCAATGCCAAATAAAGAAAAATGAAGCTATTATAAGACCCAGGTCTCATCACACAATGCAACGCAAGCCGAAGGATAGGGTTTTTACCTTATAATAGCCAAGAATGCTTGGTACGTGAAATTTCATGTTTTATTATTACTATAAGTGTATAGTGTCAAAACAATTTCAACCATAGGTATCAATCATAGACGACATGAGCGTCCCATGCCACTATGTCGCCAAATATAGGTTTACAATCAAAACTGCAAAGTCACGTATTGGAAGTTGGATTTCCATCTATGAACCGAGGAAAAAGATAGTCCTCAACTGAATTCAAGACTGTCTAGCCCGAGCCTCAGGTCAGAGCTCGAGTGACCTTGGAGCGACAGGGCCGGTCCACCGATGTGGATTAAAATTCCTGAACACTGCATTTCCCCACCCTTTGGGGCGTAAATGAGTCCACTGACTCCATCGGTTCTAGAACGACCAATATAACCGAGGTGCCCCGCAACAGCAACAGCCACACAGGAGAAAAGTATATAAATGTCAGCCTGTTTAAGCAATGACACCACCTAGCTAGAAGAAAACGCAAGTCCTCCCGGAAGTCCTCGTCCTGTTTTTGGTTCATACCGGGGTGTGAGGCTCGCGAATTCACGCTACACAAAGCTACGCCACAAAGTCCGTGCTTTGATCATCAACCACAAGACTTTGCTTTTCAACAAATGCCTTGCTCATTTGCATCTCAGCATGCCACACAGGAAATTCACGCTATGCAACCGATATCAATCACACAGAATGAAATCCGATGTCAAACACACAGTCCGTACAAGTCCGTTCTAGGTCTGAACGAAACCGGATGCACTTTCCTCGCATATCCATCGATCTCCAAGTACGTCTGGACGACCACCAACTGTTTCCCTCCTCTTGGGTGTACAGCCCAATCAAGATCATCAGTAATTATCCAAACGATGTGAAGACATCCGGTCTTCGATCACCGTCTTCATCTTCGAATTGTCGTCGTATCAGTTATTCAGAATGGGATAAACCCGGTCTTTCTGAATAACTCGCGTATATAATAAACAAGTGTTACACAAACACAGCATACGCCTCATTCTAATTCAGAATATTCTTTATCCAAATATTCTTATTCTTTGGGAAAGGTTCCCATTAATTTTATCAAAGATAAATTTTTTAAATTTATTCTTTAATCTTCTTTTGAATATCAATTCAAACTAATCGGGATTAGCGAACCACACCGAAGTAATCATTTATTTTATTTCCCAATCCCAACCTATCCATCCCATAAAGTAAAACTGGTCATGCTCCATATCTAACACCATGGTGTTATGGGTAAATCCAATTACCATTTCACGATTAAATCTAATTAAAGATTTAACTATCGTCTGGAGTAAAACTAGTGGTATTCCATTCTCGATTATTCCTTGAATTTGATAAATTTAATTATCAAATTCACTTTTCAATATATTTAAAGATTCACTAAAACTCCACTTAGTTTTATTTTTAACTGGGTTAAAGAACCAATGTCATTTAAAACACGGCTCATGATAAACCCGAAAATCAATTCCCATTCAATTCCAATTAAATATCATTTAATTGGTACACTTCATTAAATCTAAATAAAAAGGTTTAATCTTTTTCTCAACTGGGTTTAAGAATAGTGTTAATAAAGACACCATTCACGACAAACCCAAATCCCATTTGATATTAAATACAAGGCTCTGAATAGAAAATATATCGGCTTATATTCAATATCAAATCTTACGACCAACAAATATCGTATTGGAAATAACGATATAAATATATCTTTCAAATTTCCATAACCACATTTTTATAATCACAAAATCCCACATCGAAATATTCTGAAGACAATTTCGATTCAAATCCATTTCCAATCTAAATATTGGAAATTTTGGTTATTTTCAAAACCATTTCAAATTCAATTTATTTATTTTAAAAATAAATGGATTTTAATTCTAGTTCAAAACTAGTTCATTTCGATAAAAAACTATTTTTATCTTTTCAAATATGGAGTTTTTCATCCCAATTCTTTCCAAATCATTTCTTATGATTTTACATTAATTAATAATATTTTTAATAATTTTCTGAAGGTCCATACAGTCGATTTCCATCAACGGTCATCGAACTTCACTTACAACGACCTTTTCCAAATTTGATTTGGACATAATTCCAAATCCAACCGTTAGATTTCTAATTTTTAATATTTCTTAGAAATCTCTTTTCGATACGAACCCAACGGTTCCTGTTTGAGGAGAATGTGACGGTCGGATCTCCCGTAATATCCATTCGAAGTCAACGGTCGAAATTCGCGAACTGTCGCAGCGCGGCGCGTTCTATTCAGGCCATTATATTATATATATATATAATATATTTCATCGATTTCCATTTAAAACGAATTTTATAAAACGTTTTAAATTTGTTTTCAAAACGATTTCAACTTCTTATTCAATTTCAAATCAAAAGTGAATTTTCCAATATAAATTCGTTTTAAATTCGTTTCAAACTGATTTCAATTTAAATCGATTTCAATTCAATTTCAATTCGTTTTAAATTCAATTCAAAATGATTTCAATTCTATTTCAATTTAATTCGAATTTCAATTCACTTCAATTTATTTTGAATTTCAATTCATTTCAATTTAATTCGAATTTCAATTCATTTCAATTTAATTCGAATTTCAATTCATTTCAATTTAATTCGAATTTGAAATCATTTTCAATATTCATTGAAAAATGAATAAAATCAATCTAAATATCGTTCACGTCAAAATGGCGCAAATCTGAACAACACGGCTTCATATATTTCTATTTTCAAATATTCTATTTCAAACATTTCTTTTTCAAATATTTCTATTCAAATATTTCTTTTTCCAATATTCTATTTCAAAACTGGAATGAGGCCCAATCAATTACCATAGATTTTATTTCTGTTGATTTCCATACAACGCATGTATATATCAACGATGACAAATAATCAACCATCATCCAAAGTGCATTCTACACTGTATAAGCATCAAATATAAATATTCAATGCTTATAACAGACTGTCAATCAACCGATCGACATACGACTAATTATTGGGATTAGTGTAAGTCATATATCATCCCAATACCCGTGTGTGGTTTCAAACAATCAAACACAGATTTCATTTGTGCAGTTGGCGATGTGTAAAATTTATTATCCCAATCAATATCAGTCAAATGTGTGTATATAAACAAATCGTCCGATTTGTTTATATTTATCTATTTCATTTTATATACATGTTAAAAATTAAATTTTTAACTATAAAATATTTTTAACTATATAAATATTTTATTTCTCATCACACAATCAATTTTCACAACAACATGCAATCAAACAAACAAGTCAACCATGGTCTATGGACGACGGGTGTCGGGTGCTACTAAACACCGTCTGCATCCTAGTATATAAGTTAAACTAGAAAGTAAAATTAAAAGGTGAGATGTTCTCACAGAGGGTTCCACTTCGCCGTGCTTTGCTTTTGAACTACTGAACTATCTGGATTTGCTTGAAATTCCAATGTAGTCTTTTTCCCGCTGTTTATAATAAAAATTATATTTTTATCATTTCATTTCAATAAATAAAAACCATATTTTTATTTCTATTTCATATGTATCTACAATGCTTCTTTCAATATAAAAATTATATTTTTATATTTCTACTTCATATGTATTTACAACGCTTCTTTCAATATAAAAATTATATTTTTACTGCTTCTTCTTATATATAAAAATTATATTTTTATATTTCTACCCCTTCTATAAATATCAAATTTTTATATTATCGCTATAAAAATCACATTTTTATTTCAACATATTTATAATAAAAATTAGATTTTTATTTCTCTACATATAAAAGGATCAAATTTTTACTATCTATATAATATAAAAATCGTATCTTTATACTTTCTATACTATAAAAAATCATATTTTTAATATCCACATCATATAAAAATTATATTTTTATATTTCACATATGATAAAAATCATATTTTTATTATATAAAAATCATATCTTTCCTACTTTAAAAATATAATCTTTTCGCTATTTCATTATAAAAATCATTTCTTTTTATTCGATAAAAATCATTTCTTTTTATTCGATAAAAATCAAAATTTTCCTACGATAAAAATCGTATCTTTACCACAACAAAAATCATACTTTTAAATAAACAAAAATCTAATCTTTATAAATAAAATCATGTCCTTTCTATAATTGAAAATGATAATTTTCTTTGCTTAAACAAAAATCTACTTTTTATTTGCATAAAAATCTAACTTTTATTTCAAACTAAAAACTTACATTGACTTGTAGGAGGACGGGTTTCCCACTACTGAGGAGGGCTGAAGGGGCGGGGTTGGTCGGAGCTGGCAGTCGATTGGAAGAGGTCTCTCATGATGCTGGTGACAAAGAAAGGGTCGGGTTCTTCAAATCGTAGGGGGGAGGGGCGCTGCATGGTGCTCGGCGTCGGAGGTGGCTCCCCGAAGTGGCGGCGGCGGCCAATCAGGGAGGCGGCATCCCTTTTCCAGCATGGAAGGTTTTTTTGGGGGGGCTTGCGTTGGCCATGGCACGACAGGGAGAAGGGAGGGAGGGCGTTGAACAGAGGTGGAGAGGGTAGGGGGAAGGCACGGCGGCATGGGCCCACCTGCGGTGGCGCGACGACGTTCAAAGAGGGGCTAGGGCACGATTTTTTTTAGTTTTTTTCTCGTTGAAGATAACTGTCGGGGAAAGAGAATGTGGAGGGGGGTTTAATATATTTATTTATTTAATTAATATTTGAATTCTAAAAAGCAACTTTTATTTTCGACCTCGAAACGAGACCCACCGCCTGTCGTCCATAGCTAATTACACCCATTCCGAATACAATGTGATATGCATCGTAAGCTGATTCGATCATTTCGATCATTTTTCATCAAAATCAACATATAACTCTATATATTGAATTTGAACGCATATTTCGATTTACCGGGGTCACATACTAACTCGAAAAATTCCAAAAAAATATTTTCTAGCTTTGCATTGACGATACGGTCCTAACAAAAACTAGTTTCTTCGAATTCTGAGACCGTTTGAAAAATGGCCATTTTCCAGTCGGTTAAAATCAACTGAAACTAGTCAAACGCGTTTTCCTTTGCCACTCTCACATATTGAATCGAAAAATTACGAATTTTAAAACTTAGCAATAACTTGACATCACGAATCCAACAAAAGTGGTTTCGTCGAAATCCGATATCATTTGCAAGATCTCCAATTTTAAGGGCCAGAATTCCATAGGGACTATTCTGAATTTTCATTTGGCCATAACTTTTGATTCCCTCTATGAAATTTTGATTTTTCGGATTCATTGGTAAGATATTCTCAAATAGATTCTAATATTTTTTGTTTCGCTAAATTCCGGTTTATTTTGAATCCTGTACATTCATTTGAACTTTGAAATCGAATTACCGAAATACCGCGCCATTTTCAATTCCTTTTATAATTTAAAATAAATATTTATATTCTAATGACGATCTATATATATATACACACGTTCGAATTCTATTCAAAATAAATTTATCGTCGTTATTATTTAAAATAATTCACTTTAAATATTCAAAATTCATTAAAATTGCCAAAATAAAAATTTTAAATTGGCCCAGATTTCCGGATTATTACACCACCCATAGCTAGAAAGAAACGTCGTGCTCTCCCTACAGTCACTATCCCATTTTTGACTCATACCGAGGTGTGAGGCTCGCGAATTAATGCTTTACACAAAGCTATGCCACATAGGTCATGCTTTGATCATCAACCACAAGACTTTTCTTTTCAACAAAAGCCTTGATCATTTTCCACTTAGGCATGCCACACAGGCAATTCACTCCATGCGATTGATTTCTATCGATATATAACCTCTGAGCTCGTATGTCTCAGAGAAGGGCGTTAAGAAAGAGAATAAATTCTCCGCCGCCAAACAGATATATATTTAATAGCGATCAATCAGCACAGAACAAAATCCCATGTCAGACACACAGTCCATTTACGAGTTCGTTCTAGGTCTGAACGAAACCGGAGGCACTTTCCTCGCATATCCATCGATCTCCAAGTACGTCTGGACGATCACCAATTGATTCCCTCATCTTGGGTGTACAGCCCAATCAAGATTGTCGGGAATCATCCAAACGATGTGAAGACCTCTGGTCTTCAACCACCGTCTTCATCTTCGACTTTTCGTCGAATCGGTTATTCAAAATGGGTATAAACCCGGCCTTTTCAAATAACCCGTGTATATAATAAAAAAGTGTTACACAAACGCGACATACGCCTCAGTCCAATTCAGAATGTTCTTTTATTCAAATATTCACATTCATTAGGGAATAGGTTCCCATTAATTTTATCAAAGACAAATTCGTTTAAATTTATTCTTTAATCTTCCTTTGGATATCATTTCAAACCATATTGAGGTTTTCCAAACTAGTCGGTATTAGCGAACTACACCGAAGTAATTATTTATTTTATTTTCCAATCCCAACCTATTTATCCCATGGAGCAAGACTGGTAATACTCCATATTTAACACCACGGTGTTATCGGTAAATATTAATTACCATTTCACGTTCAAATCTAATTAAAGATTTAACTATCGCTTTGGAGCAAAACTGGTAATACTCCATTCTTGATCATTTAAATCTAATTAAAGATTCATTACAACTAAATTTAGTTTTAATCTTTAACTGGGTTAAAGAACCGATGCCATTTAAAACACGGCTCACGATAAACCCAAAAACAAATTTAAATTCAATTCCAATTAAATATTAATTAACTGGACAATTTCAGTAAGTCTAAATTAAAGATTTATTCTTTTCTAAACTGGGTTCAAGAACAGTGTTATTTAAGGCACCATTCACGACGAACCCAAAATCCCATTTGATATTAAATACAAGGCTCTGAATAGAAAATATATCGGCTTATATTCAATATCAAATTCTAACACCAACAAATATCGTATTGGAAATAACGATATAAATATATCTTTAAAATTTCCACAACCATATCTATAAAATCACAAAATCCAACATTGAAATATTCTGAAGATAATTTCAATTCAAATCCATTCCAATACATATATTGGAAATTCTGATTATTTTTAAAACCACTTCAAATCCAATTTATTTATTTAAAAATATTGGATTATAATTCTAGTTCATAACTAGTTCATTTCGATAAAAATATTTTTTTTATCCTTTCAAATGTGGAATTTTTCATCCCAGTTCTTTCCAATTCATATATTATTATTTTACACAAATTATTAATATTTTTAATAATTTTATCAAGGCCCGTACAGTCGATTTCCAATAACGGTCGTCGAAATGCACTTACAACGACCTTTTCCAAATTTGATTTGGACGTATCTCCAAATCCAACCGTCATATTTCAAATTTCTAATATTCTTTGGAAAGCATTTTTCTATATGAACCCAACGGTTCCGATTTTAGGAGAATCCAATGGTCGGATCTCACGTAACGTCAATTCGAAGTCAATGGTCGAAATTCGCGAACGGCCGCAGCGCGGCGCGTTCTATTCAGGCCATTTAATATATATTATATATATTTCATCGATTTCAATTCTAAACGTGTTTTACAATTCTTTTAAATTCGTTTTCAAAACAATTTCAACTTCATATTCAATTTGAAATCAAAATTGAATATTTCGTATCATTAATATAAAAATGATAATATTTTCAAAACGTTATATTTTGAAATCACTTCCTTTTCTACATTCATTATAAAAACGAATATAATCGATATAAATATCATTCGCGTCAAAATGGCGCATCTCTAATCAACACGGCTTTATATATTTCAATAACTTTGCTATTCTATTCAACAAATGAATATTTTCTTCAACATATGAATATATATTTCTTTATTCAACATATGAATATTTATTAATTCTTACTTACAATAAAAATGTGAACTTTATTGTATAAAATATTTCGTTCAACAAATGAATGTTCTCAACACATGAGTATTGTCGACACATGACTTTTTATTCTATTCAACACATGAATTTTCTTTTATAATATTCTTTATTGCCCAATTGGAATGAGGCCCAATCAATTACCATATAATGTTAATTATATAGATTCCATACAACACATGTATATAATAGGATTGATAAATAATCAACCATCATCCAAAGTGCATTACACTGTATAAGCATCAAATGTAAATATCTAACGCTTATAACAGCCTGTCAATCAATCGATCAACATACAACTAATTATTGGGATTAGTGTATGTCATATATCATCCCAATACCCATGTGGGGTTTCAAATAATCAAACACAGATTTTATTTGTGTAGTTGGGCGATGTGTAAAATTTATCGTCCCAATCAATATCAGTCAAATCAGTGTACCTAAACAAACCGTGCGATTTTTAAATGAATATTTATTTTTTTCTCATTCACGTTAAAAATAATATTTTTAACGACCAAAATATTCTATTCAACCTATGAATATTCTATTCAGGTCATTTATTCAATAAAATGATATTTTTATTTTTCTAACATATTTTAGAAAATTTCGGCGGCATAACGGCACGATACTAGAAACGGGATAAGGCCTAGCCTTATCCCCGGTCTAATAATGGCCTACGCCATACACATACCAATCTATTCAATTCCATTTCACACATCAAATCTAATTCCAACCAGTAATTCTATCAACTACAAAACCAAACAAACAAGTCGTCCATGGCTTGTGGACGACGGGTGTCGGGTGCTACTAAGCACCGTCTACATCCTAGTATATATATTTTTAACTAGAAAAGAAAATTTAAAGTGAGAAGTTCTCACTGAGGATTCCACTCCGTCGTAATTTACTTTTGAACTGCTGAATCATCTAGATCTGTTTGAAATTCTAATGTAGTCCTTGTCCCGCTGTTCATAATAAAAATTACATTTTTATTACTTCATTCCAATAAATAAAAATCATATTTTTATTTCTACTTCATATATTTTTACATCGCTTCATTCTATACAAAAATTATATTTTTATATTTCTACTTCATATATAAAGATCGAATTTTTACTATCTATATAATATAAAAGTTGGATTTTTAGACACTCTATCTCATAAAAATCATATCTTTAATCTCTTCATATAATAAAAATCATATTTTTATTATCTCTACTATATAAAAATCATATTTTTATTATCTCTATAATATAAGAATCGACTCTTTATTTTGCTAAAAATCACTGCTCTATATTTCATAAACCAAAATCATTTCTTTACCAAATAAAAATAAAATCTTTTTATGAATTAAAAATAGTATCTTTCACAATGAAAAATATTATCTTTTCACATTTAAAAACCTCACCTTTCTTGATTTAAAAATTTCACCATTCTATTCTAATAAAAATTAAATTTTTCATACTTAAAATCATGTTTTTACCAAAGTAAAAATCCTATTTTTAATTAGGTTAAACTAATTATTTTAAAACAAACTTAAATAAACACTTACAGTCGAAGTTAGGAGAGGGGAGGGGCTGCTAGAAGCGGCGCTGGTGTCGAGGAGGTCGGAAAAAAGGGGGGTGGCGGCGCTATACAGTGGCGGCGGCGGCTTCAGAGGAGGTGGAGGTCGAGGAAGGGGTGGCAGCGTCGCATGGCAGTTTGGGGGAGGAAGAGGGAGGTCGCGGAGGATAGAGGAGGGGGGAAGAGAGCGGATATCGCCTGAGGCGAGGGGGCTTCCATGATGGGCGCGCCACCTAGGGGGGTGCGATGGGTGGCAGCGGCGGGTCCCCCCCGGTCGCTCCTTCCTTTCCTTTTTTTATTTTATTTTGATTCTTGTTGACTAAAGAGGAAAAGGGGGTAGGAGAGATTACATATTAATATATATTATTTTATTTTATTAATTTCAAAAAGCAACTTTTTATGTCGACCTCGAAATCGAACCCACCGACTGTCGTCCGTAGTTAATTACCCTTATTCCGAACACAATGGGATAAGTATCGTAGGCTGATTTGACTGTTTCAACAAGTTTTCGTCAAAATCAAAATATAATTCTATATATTGAATTTGAACGTGCATTTCAATTTACCGGGGCCACACACGGACTCTAAAAATTCCTGAAAAATATTTTCTAGCTTCGTATTGACGATACGGTCCTAACAAAACAAATTTCGTCAAATTCTGAGACCGTTTGAAAAATGGCCATTTTCCAGTCGATTAAAATCAACTAAAACTGGTCAAACGCGTTTTACTTTGCCACGCTCACAAATTGATTCAGAAAATTACGAATTTTGAAACCTAGCAATAACTTGACATCACGGATCCAACAAAAGTGGTTTCATCGAAAACAGAGGTCATTTGCAAAATTTCCATTTTTAAGGGCCAGAATTCCATAGCGACTATTCTGAATTTTCAACCGGACATAACTTTTGATTCCCGCTATGAAATTTCAATTTTTCAGATTCGTTGGAAATATATTCGCAAATAGATTCTAATATTTTTGGTTTCACTAAAATCCGGTTTATTTGTCATTATGAATCCAGAAAAATTTATCTCGTCGAATTCTGAGCTCATATGCAAAATTTCACTTTTTAAGGGCTATGTTTTACTAACCGAAAAGCTCCAGCCAATTGTCACTATTTCGGATATTGGAATATATCGATACTTTTCAGAGTTCTAAATGGCATTTTGAACTCAATGGAAATGGTTTCAAGTCCAAACTCATCCGTATGAAAAATATGACTTTTTGGGCCATGTATAATTTACATAGCGACTATTCTAAATTTTCAATTGGACATAAATTTTTGTTCCCGCTATGAAATTTTGATTTTTCGGATTCGTTGGAAAGATATTCCAAAATAGATTCTAATATTTTTGGTTTCGCTAAAATCCGGTTTATTTCGAATCCTGTACATTCATTTGAACTTTGAAATCGAATTTTCAAACTACCGTGCCATTTTCAATTCCTTTTATAATTTAAAATAAATATTTATTTTCTAACGACGATCTATATAAATAAATACGTTTGAATTCTATTCAAAATAAATTTTTCGTCGATATTATTTAAAATAATTCATTTTAAATATTCAAAATTCATCAAAATTGCCAAAATAAAATTTTTAATATGGTTTAGATTTTATGGGTCGTTACATGAAGAGTGTATTTTTAAAATGAAAACAAATTTTGTTTTGAAATTTAAATCATTTTATACGTATTTGAATATTTATTTGTATTGAATTTGGACAATCCAATATATAAAGATTTTGCATATATGCCTTGCAAACGTATATTCGAAGTTAATATGATGGGTAGATATAGAATCACACTCTAGTTGCTCGGAGATAATTCTGGTGATGTGCGGACATCGTCAGTATTTATGTTCGTGTTTCGAAAGTGGTATTTCTATATGATTCCAATTGACTGGTGTGAGAACCAAAACTAGATAGGATATATTGTTGTGAATTAGCACCGAAAATGTGATTTTTGACTATATATCAAAATTATGAGTTTGAAACGATAAGTCACTAATTGATTGATGGTTGTGTTATATGATTATTCCTTTAAACCATTATGTGGATGAACGGCGAATTTAGGCCAGATTGAACCAAAGTATTGAATTGTATTGAAAATTATTTGCAAATGCATGCATGTACGTATATATGTTTGAATAGGTCATTGCAAGGAGGCTAGAGCAGAGGAATAAAATTGTTTGCCTGACAAATAGGTACATGTTTATTGTATTTCTTGGGATTCTGATGATTTTATGAGCTGATTGGCTAGCCGCTTGGATTTTTCTTTTTCTTTTGGATTTATGAGGGCCATGAGAGGCTATTTGAAATATCCCGAAGCTCCCAGTGCAGGGGAGGTTATGGCGAAATTTTTCGAAAATTTAGGGTGTTAGCCAAATTTTTGAAAAATTTGAAAAGTTCTTAGAAACTGAAAAGTTGAAGAACTTAAGCCGTAAGGAAAATAATGGAAAGTGAGTTGGTTTGTAAAACAACTTTCAGCTTCGTTCCTTTTCGGGGACAAAAAGTTTTAAGTGGGGGAGATTGTAACAACCCGGAAAATCCGAGCCAATTGGAAATTTTTATTTTGGCGATTTCAATGAATTTTGAATATTTAAAATGAATTATTTTAAATAATAACGACGAGAAATTTATTTTGAATAGAATTAGAACGTATATATTTATTTGAATCGTCGTCGGAATATAAATATTTATTTTTATTTATAAAAGGAATTGAAAATGGCGCGGTAGTTCGATAATTCGATTTCAAATTTCAACGAATCTGAAAAATTGAAATTTTATTCCTCTGCTCTAGCCTCCTTGCAATGTACCTATTTGTCAGGCAAACAATTTTATTCCTCTGCTCTAGCCTCCTTGCAATGACCTATTCAAACATATATACGTACATGCATGCATTTGCAAATAATTTTCAATACAATTCAATACTTTGGTTCAATCTGGCCTAAATTCGCCGTTCATCCACATAATGGTTTAAAGGAATAATCATATAACACAACCATCAATCAATTAGTGACTTATCGTTTCAAACTCATAATTTTGATATATAGTCAAAAATCACATTTTCGGTGCTAATTCACAACAATATATCCTATCTAGTTTTGGTTCTCACACCAGTCAATTGGAATCATATAGAAATACCACTTTCGAAACACGAACATAAATACTGATGATGTCCGCACATCACCAGAATTATCTCCGAGCAACTAGAGTGTGATTCTATATCTACCCAGCATATTAACTTCGAATATACGTTTGCAAGGCATATATGCAAAATCTTTATATATTGGATTGTCCAAATTCAATACAAATAAATATTCAAATACGTATAAAATGATTTAAATTTCAAAACAAAATTTGTTTTCATTTTAAAAATACACTCTTCATGTAACAACCCATAAAATCTAAACCATATTAAAAATTTTATTTTGGCAATTTTGATGAATTTTGAATATTTAAAATGAATTATTTTAAATAATATCGACGAAAAATTTAATTTGAATAGAATTCAAACGTATTTATTTATATAGATCGTCGTTAGAAAATAAATATTTATTTTAAATTATAAAAGGAATTGAAAATGGCTCGGTAGTTTGAAAATTCGATTTCAAAGTTCAAATGAATGTACAGGATTCGAAATAAACCGGATTTTAGCGAAACCAAAAATATTAGAATCTATTTTGGAATATCTTTCCAACGAATCCGAAAAATCAAAATTTCATAGCGGGAACAAAAATTTATGTCCAATTGAAAATTTAGAATAGTCGCTATGTAAATTATACATGGCCCAAAAAGTCATATTTTTCATACGGATGAGTTTGGACTTGAAACCATTTCCATTGAGTTCAAAATGCCATTTAGAACTCTGAAAAGTATCGATATATTCCGATATCCGAAATAGTGACAATTGGCTGGAGCTTTTCGGTTAGCAAAACATAGCCCTTAAAAAGTGAAATTTTGCATATGAGCTCAGAATTCGACGAGATAAATTTTTCTGGATTCATAATGACAAATCATTGTTGAGTTCCAAAGGGCGCCTCGAACGGAGTTAGTATGTGGCCGTGCGAGCTAAAACAGTTCAGGGTAAAACAGGCAGACATTTTACAAAGGAACGTTATTGATACGACCTCAGAATTCGATTCCTTTTTTCTTATGGATTCGTATCGTCTAATAATGGTTAAATCCAAAAGGACTTGATTTTTTGAGTTAGCATGTGAGCGTGCAAGAAGAAATGGTGCGCCAAAATCGCATTTTTAGAGCTTATCTGAGCATATTTGAGAATTTTAACGGACGGTCAAACGAACTCGTAATTCGACGAAACTTGTTTCGTTGGACTCGTCTTCACGTCTACTATCTCGTGTCCGAAATCCGCGGCGATTGGAGATCATTAGCGTTCAGGCGATACGGGAGAAACTAGCATATAATCACTTTTCTTCTAATTCTTTTATCAGTTCTTCCTTTCTCCTTCTTCCTCCAAAAAGAACAAAAATGGCCTCCAACCCCAAACCCACAGCTGCCGCTCCTCCTCCGCTGCCACCACCCACCGCCGCCGCTGCTCCTCCCCTCCGACCACCCCCTCCTCTCTCTCTCTCTCTCCTCTCTCTTCTCTTTGATTTCTACAAACCCTACCCCTAAATCACCACCCAAACCCACCACCGCGTGCCCCTCCACCACCGCCGCCACCCACCAGCACCCTCTCCACCTCCAATTAGGTCCAGCGCCACCACCCCCTAGCCCAACTCCGACCGTGGGCCCCGCTACACCCAAAAACTCATTTTGACCAAAAATTCCGTTTTGCAAATAACACATTATCACTATTTCGTCAATAACTCCCAAACCGTGCATTTTTGGCCAAACTCCTCCAAACCAAAGTTGTAGAGCATGATTTTCTCTTCGATTTGGCTATATAGAAGTCATGTTTTGGAGTTCGGAGCTGCTCGGAAAACGCGTTCAAAATCTGCTGTTCAAAAGCTGAAAAAATTGTGTGCTTTCGCGAATTCTGGCGAATTGGAGCATTTTTGGCAAAATGTCTCTTAGGCGAAAGTTGTTCAGAATGGCGTGTTTAAGCTAGAAAAAAAAATGGTGTAAAGATTGGAACCCGTTTGCAAATTCTGGAAGCAGAACAGCAAATCCGGGCGTTAGGAAAAAATGTGAGTTTTGTCCGCTTTAAAGCTTCTATGGTTTTTGACATATGAAGTAAATAAAAATATGATTTTTATATTAGTGGGATAATAAAAATATGATTTTTATGTTATAGAGATAATAAAAATATGATTTTTATATATGTAAGGAAGTAAAAATTTGATCTTTATATTTGTAGCGATTGGATAAAAATACGATTTTTACATATGAAGTGACGATATAAAATTGTGATTTTTATCAAATATGCATCAAAGTAAAAATATAATTTTTATCATTTGAATGGCAGTGTAAAAATGTGAATTTTATATATTCATTAGCGATAGAAAGATTTGATTTTTATCTATATAGTAGTGGTATAAAAATGGAATTTTTATCTATATAGTAGCGGTATAAAAATAGAATTTTTATCCATGTAGCGTAGTTATAAAAATGTGATTTTTATATACATGGCAACAATATAAAGATGCGATTTTTATATATGTAGTGGATACGGACAACGAAAGTGGTAAAAGGCGAGCGGCGAAGATTTTCTACATTAGAAGAATCGCGATGAATTGGTATAGCTTATGGGTGAGAACTTCTCACTTTAAATTTCCTTTTTTAGTTATAAATATATACTAGTAAGCAGACGGTGTTTAGTAGCACCCGACACCATTGTCCACAGACCATGGACTTGTTTGTTTGGCTGTGTAGTTGGTTAGATTATTTGATCTAAATTTGGTTGTTTGGTGAATGGAATTGATTTGATTGATATGTGTATGGCGTAGGCCATCACTAGACCGGGGATAAGGCTATGCCTTGTCCCGTTTCTAGTATCGTGCCGTTATGCCGCCCAAATTTTCTAAAATAAGTTAGAAAAATAAAAATATCATTTTATTGTGTAAATAACTGCATAGAAATTCATGTATTGAAATAAATATTTTATAGTTAAAAATATAATTTTTAACGTGTGTGTGAATAAAATAAAATATTCATTTACAAATCAGACGATTTGTTTATGTACACCGTTTTAACTGATATTGATTAGGACGATAAATTTTACATGTCGCCCAACTACACAAATAATATTCAGTGTTTGTTGATGTGAAACCCCACACGGGTATTGGGATGATATTTGACGTACACTAGTCCCAATAATTAGTTGTGTGTCGATCGATAGGTTGACAGACAGTTGTGTTGTGCACTTTGGATGATGGTTGATTATTTAGCGTTGCTATTATATACATGTGTTGTATGGAATCCATATAATTAACATTATATGTTAATTGATTCGGCCTCATTCCCGTTGAGAAAATAAAGAATTTTATAAAATATATTACATAACAAAAAATAGTCACGTGTTGACAGTACTCATTTGTTGAGATTAGTCAAGTGTTGAAAGAAATATAGATTCATGTGTTGAATGAAATATTTTAACAATAAAAATTAACATCTTTATCATAAGTTTATAAAATATATTACATAACAAAAATAGCCACGTGTTGACAGTACTCATTTGTTGAGATTAGTCAAGTGTTGAAAGAAATATAGATTCATGTGTTGAATAAATATTCATTTGTTGAATAGAATAAAGAAGTTTTTGAAAAATATAAAGTCGTGTTGATTAGAGATGCGTTATTTTGACGCGAACGATATTTTCATCGATTTTATTCATTTAATAATGAATATTGAAAGTGATTTCATAATCGAGTATTTTGAATTGAACAGGAGTGAAAATGAATTGAAATCAATTTGAAATGAATTCGAGTTTAATTGAATAGAAGGTAAATTCAAATTGAACTGAATAGAATTCGAATTGAACTGAATTGTAACGACCTGCATTTTTAGCGATATAATTTATTTATTTAATTATTTAAAACGTGATTCAGAGGATAAATTGGTCGTTAAATTATATGGATATATTTAAATAAAAATAAATAATAGGATAATATATTTAATTTCTGAATTTATCAGAAATAGTGAATCGACAATATATAATGTGAACTGGACAATATAATATATGTAATTCAGTTTACATTGAATTTTATTGACGAATATATTTATAAATGCCATTTGAACGTACAATTTATATTATAATTATAATCGAGCTCGAAATGGCGCTGCAGTTCGTAAATTGGCGATTCAGACTTTAAATGAGCATACAAGGTCCGTTTTAAGTCAGATTTCTGTGAAACAAGAGACGTGTGGAGCTGGTGGAGTATATTTTTCTAGTGGAAGAGAAAATCGGGATTTCGTCGTGTAGATTTTGTTTTATGTCCAAATCAAATTTTAGAAAAGTCGCTGCGAAATTCCTTTATAATTTGCGACGCTTTATATACGTTATAAATCGATTTTTCGATACGAACTGAATATCGATCAAATCGGAATTCTGAAAATCAAGTCATAAATTCTGGAGCCGTACGACATCATCTGTGGATATATACGAGAATATTTATTTATTAATATTAAATTTAATAATATTTAAATATATTTATATATTTAAAAGGTCAGTTCAGCGCTTGAAAAATAGCCAGTTTTTCATACGACCTCCGTTTTCGACGAAACTAATTTTGTTGGATCCGCAATGTCAAATTATTATTAGATTCCAAGTTTCGTGATTTTTAGAGTCAGTATGTGGTCATAGGGATTTTAGAGGACACAGAAAAACAGCGTTTGCGTATAAATTAATTTAATAATTGAATAGAAAAAAAATATTTTAACTATCCTATATAATACCCTTATTCCTTCCTAAACCCTAAGACTGTTTCTTTCTGGTCAAAATGCGCAGCCACCACCCAAGGAAATTTCTGAAGTAAAAATCCCACTTCAAAAATCAAAAACAAATACCACAAAAATTCTATAAATCAAAATTTGTGTATAGTTGGAATCAGAAAAGTGTCCTCTATGTTTTCATCTCAGTTTTTGTGGGATCGACGCTCTGTTCCGAAGTCCAACAAGGCTAGATGTGGGTTAGGGTTAAGGGAAATCGCGAATTGAAGCATCGATTCCATGTATGGAGATTACAATTGAGTTTGTGGCCTTGAAGAGGTTCGTTTGTGTTATTTTGAAGGGATTCGGTGCTGATAAGTGACGCTGTAGTCACTGGGATGGCGCGAAACAAGCAACGACGGGATGTCCAAGGGAGAACCGAGTTCAGTGATTTTGGGTTTAGGTTGGAGAGGAATGAATAGGATGAATTGGGGTTATTTTAGGAGAATTTATAATTGAAGAAATGAAAGGTGGTTAGTGGTCAAAGAAGCCGTAATTGCCATAAGAGGAGGTCGCTATTTTTTTTCCTGGAAGAAGAAGCACTGTGTAAGTGCGGTGGGTTGGATGGGCCAAGGCATCAAGGGTAAGGCCTAAAAAGAAAATAACTAAATATATATTTAATTCCAATTGTATATATTAACTTGTATAACGTATAACTTTGTCGTACTTTATCAGAGTTCTGAACGGTCGGATCCGTTGGGACCGTATGGACGAGAGCTACCCAATGAAGCTGACCGCGAGTGATTCAGAGCTAGTTTGGATTTATGGTGAAAATAAACGCATGAATCAAATCAGAGACCGATAATCGTTGTTCAACGATAAACCGGCCATGTGAGTAAATCTCACTAACTCCGAACACTTTATATTTTATAAAGTATTTTTAGAATTGATAAATATTGGTTGAATCGCTGTATGTTGACTATTTGCTTGAACTGCTAGTCAGTTGATTGAAACATCGATAACGATATATATAAATCGTATCGAATTATTGATTCTGATTATCAGAATATTTTACCTTCATGCTATATATGTTGACTGACAGCTGTGGATGCAGGGGAACAGGTTGGAGGGACCCAACTGGGTTCCTCAACATTTATTTTACTATTTTTCATATATGTATTCTTATATATGAGGTGCTATATCATTGGGCTGAACCTGTGTGTTTGGATGAAAATTGACCCTTTTGAATTGGTATTTTTATACCATAAGCGATAATGAAAAGTGAAAAGGAATTTCCAAGAATATTTGGAAAGTAGATTATTTATATAAAATCAACGGATTTTATATATGGAAAATATTGGTTTATCAAAGAAAACATTTTATAAATCAAAGAATATAGAGAAAACAAATTTGTAAATAAATATAGAGAAAATATTTGTAAAACAAATATAAGGACAAATATTGGCAAAATAAGGAAAAAGGGAGATGTTTGCAAATCATTTTGCAAATAGAATAAATAGAAAAGAAAAGGGGAAATATTTGTAAATCATTTACAAATAAGATAGAAAGGGGATTATTTGTAAACAATTACAAATAGGAATAAAAAGGAAATCATTTGAGAAATATTTACAAAATGGAATTAGAAAGAAAATATTTGTAAAAACATTTACAAATAGATTAAAAGGAAATATTTATCTAGAGAAATAAACTGAGTTATAAAAGGAATTATTTATTTAGAAAATAAATAGAATATTGCAATACTTGAAAATGGATAAGAAGGGTATAAAAGGAGAATTTTACACTAGGAAGAATTTAGGCCCGTGCTTCGCACACAGGTAAACAGAATATGAATTCAAAGTGAGAATTTAAGAGAGATCTGTTTAACAGATAGAGTGAGAAGGTTAATTTATAAATAAAGTTTTATAAATTAATTTAGTTATTTATCTTTGGATAAATAGAGTATATAAGTCAAGACTTATATAGAGAAGTAAAAAATCGTTTTCCACATCGATATTTGAAACTGAATATGTATGAAAGAGAATTTATCGAATAAGAGTTATTCGAAATAAAGCTATCGAATATCAGTTTATTCGAAAGGGAGTTTATTGAATATTTGTTATTCGAAATGGGTTGATCCAAGAGAGTTAATCCAATAGAGTTAATCCAATAGAACAAATTGATTGAGATCAACCGTTAGAGTTAAACTGTTAGAGTTGAACTGTTAGAGTTAAACCGTTAGGGTTAAGTAGTAGAGTTAACCAATTAGAGTTAATCAGTTAGAGTTAATCGATTAGAGTCTAATCGAACTAGAGCTATCCAAATATAGTAATCGAATGAGGGATGATGGAATATTAGTTATTCAATTAGATTTGCTCGAATTTAGTTATTCGAGATAGAGTTAAACAGAAGTAGTCATTTAAGATAAGCTACCAGTGAGCACGACTGCTAGCGTAATTCGCAGGGCTGCAGATAGCCTAAGGCGGACGGATATTTCCTGAGGGAATCAGGCGTAACCATTGTGATCGCTGCGATCTAGAGTCGAGCGAATGGAGTTAAATCGAATATTAGGTATTCGAAAATAAAGTTAGAACAAACATAGTTAGTCGAATATAAGTTAATCGAATATTAGTTATTCAATAGGAGTTAGGCAAATTGAGTCAGATAAGTCGAGCTAAATAAGTGGAGTTAGATAAGTCGAGTTAATTAAGCCAAGTTGAGCTGATCAAGTAAGTTGGTCAAGTTGACTTAATCAAACTAAGTTAATAGAATAAGAGTTAACCCAGTAAGAGTTAATAGAATAAGGATTATAGATTAGCATTAACCCAATAGGAGTTGATAAGTTCGTTGTTCGATTATTCATTCGAGATGGAGAATCAAAGTCGTAATAAAGTTATTATATTCGGATGTATGGAATTATAGCACCATCGTTATAATCAAGTGTTCCCGTACAAGAAGTGGATTTGTATATAAAATCCGAGAGTTGTGTAAAGAGGTGTTAAAGTGTAACGTCCCGCCTTTTTGACCACTTCAAATTGGTGATTAAACCGACTTAAAACGTCCAAATCGACGGAGCGTATTTAGCTTACAGAGTTTAAAAACAGAATGAACACAGAAAATAAAAATGCAGTATTGAACAATGAAATAAATCTTTTATATATACCCAGAAAAATTTTCTTTGATACAAGAACATTTTCTATACAGCGGAACTTTAAATAGTTTGAATACAGAAAATTATTTACTGGTTTGAAAACTTCAGAGTGCGCCGTCTTTGAAATCCCCAGCTTCGCCAATCTTCAAATCCTAAGCTGTGATCTTTAAATCTGTAACACTCGGGCCTGACCCGAGCATTTCATGTAAAACACAAAATACTCGAGTCAGGATTAATCATGGTTCAAGTAAATTAACTTCAACAGAAACGAAATATAGAATAGTTAATCCTACAAATTTATTTCAGTAAATAAAATATGGCCAAGTCATATACACACAATTTCAGCAACAAACGTGGCCAAGGGATATAAATATATTGCAGCAAACATGTAAAAAGGCAGTAAGATTTCGGACTTAAACTGGATGACTACTTGAAACATGCGGCATCACATGGTGGTGCAAACATAACAGTGTAGCATGAAGGTTTCATATTATAAAATGTATGGTTTCTATTATAAAGTTGAGCAAATTTCATCAGGCATACAAGGTTCCAACGCCAGACAAGGAAACAAATTGGGGTGATGCTGCACCAATATTTCTAGTTCAATGGATTCAGAACAACCAAGGCTGTGTGCTGCATAATATTCAAGAGACTTAGTTTTAAATGGAGACAACATGCCATCTATCGGTCCAGGTCTTTATATGTGTCGTTAAAACAGTGGCCTTCAAGTGCTACTTAAAAATGCCAATGTGTTTTTTTTTATTCGCATACAAATGTGCATTTCTAAAAAAAATCCAGGTATAACAATATTCCAACAATTCAACCATTCAAGTTTGCCACCCGAAATATCATATTTATATATGACATACATGCAACATAGACATTTCCTGAAACAGTGAATACAAGGGTATTTTCTTACTATAAAAGTTTCTGTTTTTATATTTGTTTTCCCCGTTTGATCTGAAAATCAAACTTGCTAAATTCGGTCCATCATATGCAGGTATATATCATATTATAAGCAATTTATAATAGTTTATTGAGGAAGCGAGGTTTATTCACCAATTTGCGTTCACTGTCCTATACTTTCCACTCACAGGGTCAACATGAAAAATTAGCTATAGTCAAAACAACATGCACATCAAGCTAGCACTTTATGCAAAAATTCCAAATGATAATAAGACGAAAGAAGGGTGAATATCAATTTCCTGAACATGCTATCCCTCATTTCCCTTTTTATTTTCTTAATGTAAGCGGTGCCAATACGTGTATAACATGCTCGCACATGCAGATCATTACAATAACAAGTGTAACTACTCGCTCCTTTTCCCCTTTTCTTGAATTAACTAAAATAGGAAGTGTCTTCTTTTTCCACATTATTTATATTAATTTAACAGGACAAAATCACAATTTGGATAAATTCTAAAATTTTCTAGTTGAATACCGTTGGTCCAACATACAGTTATATAGCATATGTTCTTTATCGTTTTATTTTTCGACGACCGTGATTCCAGAAGTTTGAATGTACACACATGTACCAGTACATGTGTGCACTGCCACAACATTCCGGAAGTCATACAAGTACAACCAAGTTCACACAATGGTATAGGGTACATACGGCTTCAACATTCCTCACTTAAGTGGACGGACTAAATTTAGCAACTCTAAAAACCATTGTGTTCAAAGGATTGTCAGAGGTATTTGAACAAGGTGTGAATTATATGAGTATTGTATTGTGCTGCAAACAATTTATATACAATGTGACCAACCATTTTCATGCATGTGATCTTCCCAGGTCCAAATTAATAAATGATGTCTACATGCTACTGTCAACCAAATGCCAATATAAAACATGTACGGCCAAAGTTTTATCATGAAAATATGGCAAAATGTATAGGTTCATATACTGGTGTATACAAATACATCACATATATTCACTGTCAAAGGTGTAATTTGTCCCAAATCGGTTCATGCATCGGTTAAAGACATAAAAATGCATCAAAAGAAAAACAGTATTCGAAGGCAAGTGTGTGTGACAAACATCCTACCAAAATATCATGACAACAGCACTCAACCACAAGTATCTAATTTAAGGGTCGGCCAAACCAGATTAGCAAGTGGACTGTCATACCCCAGTATTTCGACACACGAACAATCAGGAGTAACTATTCTATTCTAGTAGTTTAATAAAGTTAAATTATTTGAACACAGCTAATCATGAGTGAGTATACTCACACATACGAATGACAATTAAACAACAGCAAGGTGAAAACCCAGGGAACCACACAAGCTACGAGTTAACCATTATAATTTCAGTTTAAACCAAAGTTAAAATACTTGAACACAAGATAATCTGTGAGTGAGTTAATACTCACCTTGAAACTGACACAACAGGCTTTAAGGGTGGACGTGGCTTCGATTAAAAAGGTAACGCCTTGGGAGCCGACGATGTGGGGCTTCGATTGTCTGAGCGGCTTCAGGGCGACGAGCAGTGAAGGCTCGGCTTCGATTTGAAGGAAACGAAGCAATTCAGGGTGGAGGCGGTAACACTGATGGCTTGGTCACTCGTCTCGAGGCAACAACGACGAGATGACAAGGCGCCGGTCACGATTTGGGTAAGCCAGAGGGAGGGAGATGATTTTTTTTTTTTTTTTTTTTCCCGCAGGAGGCCATGGATTGAATTGAGGAACTAGGGATTCGGTGACCAAAAATTGAAAAGAGGAAAGTGATTTCTCGCTGAAGAAAAGATGAGGCAAGCGAGGTATTTTTATAGAAGGAAAAATGTGAAGATAGGAACAACGTAAAATCAGAGCCCTTAGAGTAGCGGCGCAAATCAGACATAGGTCTGCACGGAAATTATCTAAGGAAGGTTACGTTTAAGGTAGGCAATTCTTGGGGAGAGTTTATTTACGTTTAATATTATTTTCTACCACGAGTTATTGTCGGACGCTCGGTATTTGTACTATTAACACAATCTCCGAATGGAACGAAATTTGACGTACCACCATATTTCAATGTTCTGATTCCAACAAAATTAATTCAGTTGTAATCTGACTCTGTTTGTATCTGATGTTATTTTATTTTTTTAAATTATTTATCGGTTCTCCGATTTTGTTCACACAGCAACTCCGTTAGCTTCCCAATTTGAAACATTAAATTCAATTTATTTGTATATATGATTACACACATAACAAATCCCATTCTCCATATATTTAAACAATAAAATCCACCAATTTATTTAACGTCAAGAACGTATAAATCTAACCATTCATATTTTCCAGTCCTATTTCAATTCGATCAAATCTGATTCAAATATTCAACAATACATATTAAATTCTCAACCAACCATACTGAATTAAATATTGAATTCAATTTATACATAAAACCATATACTTTATAACCCGGTATCAATATAAAATTAATTGTTAACATTTAAATTAAATTCATTTTAAATTGCCCAAATTCCTGGGACGTTACAATCTTCCCCCCTTTAAAACTTTTCGTCCTCGAAAAGGAAAAGTCGTTAGAGTTATACCAATGTACACTTCAGATTTCCACATTTGTGTGGAATTCCTCACAACAAATTTAAATATAGATATTTAAACTATCGACCTTCTTTGTTTCCATCATATTCAATTTCCTCTGATCATTAAATTTCTCTCCAAAACTAACTTCTTAAATTTCAAAATTCGCATAAGTTGGATTTTCGCCTCTCAAATTATTCCAAATTTCTTTATAGACCCCATCTGTCAAAGTTTACTTATCCATCATTGTGATTGAAATGGGTCCAGGCTTAGCAACCCTCAACCCAATCTCCTTACATTCAATCCATTTAATCTTCTCCTCGTTTAAGAGTGTAATTATCATTTCTTCTTCAAGTTACAAATTGTTTACTTGAAAATTTTCCAAGATCCAAAATCTTTTATAATACAAATTTCATGTAGAAAATATTTGTATATAATTAGAAATAATTCGAAAACCTCTCTTCTTAACTTATTAAAATTATTGTTTCGAAAATACTTGATAACTAGAAGTTTGACAAGTCTATTGTCGTTCTCACAGATGTTAGGCATACGCTGGCCAGGCGCATGACTAAAATCTTCAAGTACTACATATATCCTTGCTTCAACTTCCAGTGAAAAATATTTCAAAAATTCCTTTAAAAACAGATACGGAAAGTACCCATGTGATAATATGTTGATTATTCATGAATCGCAGATACACAATGGTTTCGTCTGGATCCCCCAGAAAACATCCGTATCCGTAGGAAATCACTTCCCTGCGAATTTCGTCATGGACAGATCAACAGAAGATACTTAAGAATCAAAAGACGATCTGAGGTCATTGAGCGTTGGTTGCTCTCTCTCAGGATCACTAAATCATCCAATTATGAAGATAAATCAAGTCACGAGGACAACACAAGTCACAAAGACAAATCAGGTCACGAAGACCAATCAAGTCACGAAGACTAACTGCTGCATCAAACAGGTGGCTCACTATCACTAAGATATCTCAAATATTGTGGACCGCAGGTACACAATGGTTACGCCTGAGTCCCCCAGGAAACATCCATACCCGTAAGCTTTCACAGCTCTGCGGATTACGCCCTTACATTCGACTGTAGAACGCAGCAGTCACAATGGTTACGCTTGGTTCCCCCAAGAAACATCCGTCCGCCGTAGGCTATCTGCAGCCCTGCGAATTTCGCTACACGATCGAATTCCCACGACTCTAGATCGCAGCGATCACAATGGTTACGCCCGATTCCCTCAAGAAACATCCGACCGCCGTAGGCTATCTGCAGCCCTGCGAATTACGCTAGCAGTCGTGCTCAATGGCAACTCATGAGTTTTATGTCCGGACAACCTACTTCCACCAGCAGCACTGCAGATTGCGCTATCTGCAGTCCTTTTACATAAGCTCGAAATTCAAAGAAGAAGGATGGTACTTCCCTTATCTTAACTTGAAAACATATAATACTATATACATATAGTATCTAATTCTCATACTTTTCATAATTCATACTTTACATAAGATTCTCTTTCCAAATCAAACATCTCATTCTTATATAAATTCTGTTATATAAGACTTTATTTCAAACTGATTATATCACATTTTTCTCCATATAAGTTTCGAAACTTCTATGCTAAATATCTAAACTCGAACATCCCTCAATTTCCATTCAAATCTTAAAATTTTAGCTTTAAACTCTTAATCAATTCAAATGATTGATTGATATCACTTCAAACTCGGCTTTCTGAATCCACTGGCTATAAACCAAATTTTTCTTTCAATTTCTAATTATAAAATTCATCACTTCATCAACATTTTTATTTGCTCAAAACTCCGGATTTTTTTCTTCTTATCACAAGTTTTTCCTTCACGCATTATCACTTCTTCACATTCATACTTCGACCGTCAATTAGTAAGCGAACAACTTCCTAAGTATCAACCCCGAAGGCCGAAACCAACATCAGATCAATACTCAGAAAACTATTCAGCTTAACTAATCTTTAGTCAGTTTCTAAATTCCTTAACTCTACTTCTTAATTTCTTATCAATCATGGTTTACGAAATTCTCGGATTCAATTTACAATTCCACTTCTCTTTACGTTCTGCCCTCCTTCGTCTTCGACGTAGCTCTTTGTTCTTCAGTTCTTGTTATTCTGAATTATGTTAACCTCTCACTATCCTTTGAAAATATTTCCAATTGTTCTATTCATTTTCTCCATTCTTAAAAATCATTTATTGTCACCGGAAAATATTTCCATATATTCACAAAGCTTTATTTTCTATCGAGAATATACTTTATTCTTGCAACATCTCTAAATTTGTTAGTTTGATTTAAACAAATGTTAAATAAAACATCGTCATCTCTTCATTTAACCCTTTTTAATTGATTTTTCATCAACTTATATTCTTAACAAAATTCATCGTTTCTTCTTTGAAATGATTTCAAATTTCCTTTTTCTATTCAAACTGAATTCTTATTTACAATCAACTTCAGTTATCTTTGATTTCTAAAATTCACGCTTAACGAAATTAATTCGTTGATTCTCTCCTATCTATCCTAGATACCATCCGATGATGGATTCTAGATTCAAATCCTAGGGGAACTTATTGAAGAATAATTCTCGCAAACCTAGATTCGAAGACTTCTGAAGACTGGGGATTCCGAACAAAATTTTAAATCTCAAAATACTTTTTCCGCTGTATTAGTTTCAAAATAATAGCCTCAAAAATAAATTTTTCCCAAATAACTTTTTTTTTTCTCAAAATCTATTGTAAAATTATTTTCATTTTCGAAATTCATATTCTGAAACCTTTTTATTTTCAAAATTCGTTTTCTAATGTCGATCCTACTGATTTAAACTCGATAAGCTATGCTTTGAATAAACCAAAGCTCTGATACCACCTGTAACGTCCCGCCTTTTTGACCACTTCAAATTGGTGATTAAACCGACTTAAAACGTCCAAATCGACGGAGCGTATTTAGCTTACAGAGTTTAAAAACAGAATGAACACAGAAAATAAAAATGCAGTATTGAACAATGAAATAAATCTTTTATATATACCCAGAAAAATTTTCTTTGATACAAGAACATTTTCTATACAGCGGAACTTTAAATAGTTTGAATACAGAAAATTATTTACTGGTTTGAAAACTTCAGAGTGCGCCGTCTTTGAAATCCCCAGCTTCGCCAATCTTCAAATCCTAAGCTGTGATCTTTAAATCTGTAACACTCGGGCCTGACCCGAGCATTTCATGTAAAACACAAAATACTCGAGTCAGGATTAATCATGGTTCAAGTAAATTAACTTCAACAGAAACGAAATATAGAATAGTTAATCCTACAAATTTATTTCAGTAAATAAAATATGGCCAAGTCATATACATACAATTTCAGCAACAAACGTGGCCAAGGGATATAAATATATTGCAGCAAACATGTAAAAAGGCAGTAAGATTTCGGACTTAAACTGGATGACTACTTGAAACATGCGGCATCACATGGTGGTGCAAACATAACAGTGTAGCATGAAGGTTTCATATTATAAAATGTATGGTTTCTATTATAAAGTTGAGCAAATTTCATCAGGCATACAAGGTTCCAACGCCAGACAAGGAAACAAATTGGGGTGATGCTGCACCATTATTTCTAGTTCAATGGATTCAGAACAACCAAGGCTGTGTGCTGCATAATATTCAAGAGACTTAGTTTTAAATGGAGACAACATGCCATCTATCGGTCCAGGTCTTTATATGTGTCGTTAAAACAGTGGCCTTCAAGTGCTACTTAAAAATGCCAATGTGTTTTTTTTTTTATTCGCATACAAATGTGCATTTCTAAAAAAAATCCAGGTATAACAATATTCCAACAATTCAACCATTCAAGTTTGCCACCCGAAATATCATATTTATATATGACATACATGCAACATAGACATTTCCTGAAACAGTGAATACAAGGGTATTTTCTTACTATAAAAGTTTCTGTTTTTATATTTGTTTTCCCCGTTTGATCTGAAAATCAAACTTGCTAAATTCGGTCCATCATATGCAGGTATATATCATATTATAAGCAATTTATAATAGTTTATTGAGGAAGCGAGGTTTATTCACCAATTTGCGTTCACTGTCCTATACTTTCCACTCACAGGGTCAACATGAAAAATTAGCTACAGTCAAAACAACATGCACATCAAGCTAGCACTTTATGCAAAAATTCCAAATGATAATAAGACGAAAGAAGGGTGAATATCAATTTCCTGAACATGCTATCCCTCATTTCCCTTTTTATTTTCTTAATGTAAGCGGTGCCAATACGTGTATAACATGCTCGCACATGCAGATCATTACAATAACAAGTGTAACTACTCGCTCCTTTTCCCCTTTTCTTGAATTAACTAAAATAGGAAGTGTCTTCTTTTTCCACATTATTTATATTAATTTAACAGGACAAAATCACAATTTGGATAAATTCTAAAATTTTCTAGTTGAATACCGTTGGTCCAACATACAGTTATATAGCATATGTTCTTTATCGTTTTATTTTTCGACGACCGTGATTCCAGAAGTTTGCATGTACACACATGTACCAGTACATGTGTGCACTGCCACAACATTCCGGAAGTCATACAAGTACAACCAAGTTCACACAATGGTATAGGGTACATACGGCTTCAACATTCCTCACTTAAGTGGACGGACTAAATTTAGCAACTCTAAAAACCATTGTGTTCAAAGGATTGTCAGAGGTATTTGAACAAGGTGTGAATTATATGAGTATTGTATTGTGCTGCAAACAATTTATATACAATGTGACCAACCATTTTCATGCATGTGATCTTCCCAGGTCCAAATTAATAAATGATGTCTACATGCTACTGTCAACCAAATGCCAATATAAAACATGTACGGCCAAAGTTTTATCATGAAAATATGGCAAAATGTATAGGTTCATATACTGGTGTATACAAATACATCACATATATTCACTGTCAAAGGTGTAATTTGTCCCAAATCGGTTCATGCATCGGTTAAAGACATAAAAATGCATCAAAAGAAAAACAGTATTCGAAGGCAAGTGTGTGTGACAAACATCCTACCAAAATATCATGACAACAGCACTCAACCACAAGTATCTAATTTAAGGGTCGGCCAAACCAGATTAGCAAGTGGACTGTCATACCCCAGTATTTCGACACACGAACAATCAGGAGTAACTATTCTATTCTAGTAGTTTAATAAAGTTAAATTATTTGAACACAGCTAATCATGAGTGAGTATACTCACACATACGAATGACAATTAAACAACAGCAAGGTGAAAACCCAGGGAACCACACAAGCTACGAGTTAACCATTATAATTTCAGTTTAAACCAAAGTTAAAATACTTGAACACAAGATAATCTGTGAGTGAGTTAATACTCACCTTGAAACTGACACAACAGGCTTTAAGGGTGGACGTGGCTTCGATTAAAAAGGTAACGCCTTGGGAGCCGACGATGTGGGGCTTCGATTGTCTGAGCGGCTTCAGGGCGACGAGCAGTGAAGGCTCGGCTTCGATTTGAAGGAAACGAAGCAATTCAGGGTGGAGGCGGTAACACTGATGGCTTGGTCACTCGTCTCGAGGCAACAACGACGAGATGACAAGGCGCCGGTCACGATTTGGGTAAGCCAGAGGGAGGGAGATGATTTTTTTTTTTTTTTCCCGCAGGAGGCCATGGATTGAATTGAGGAACTAGGGATTCGGTGACCAAAAATTGAAAAGAGGAAAGTGATTTCTCGCTGAAGAAAAGATGAGGCAAGCGAGGTATTTTTATAGAAGGAAAAATGTGAAGATAGGAACAACGTAAAATCAGAGCCCTTAGAGTAGCGGCGCAAATCAGACATAGGTCTGCACGGAAATTATCTAAGGAAGGTTACGTTTAAGGTAGGCAATTCTTGGGGAGAGTTTATTTACGTTTAATATTATTTTCTACCACGAGTTATTGTCGGACGCTCGGTATTTGTACTATTAACACAATCTCCGAATGGAACGAAATTTGACGTACCACCATATTTCAATGTTCTGATTCCAACAAAATTAATTCAGTTGTAATCTGACTCTGTTTGTATCTGATGTTATTTTATTTTTTTAAATTATTTATCGGTTCTCCGATTTTGTTCACACAGCAACTCCGTTAGCTTCCCAATTTGAAACATTAAATTCAATTTATTTGTATATATGATTACACACATAACAAATCCCATTCTCCATATATTTAAACAATAAAATCCACCAATTTATTTAACGTCAAGAACGTATAAATCTAACCATTCATATTTTCCAGTCCTATTTCAATTCGATCAAATCTGATTCAAATATTCAACAATACATATTAAATTCTCAACCAACCATACTGAATTAAATATTGAATTCAATTTATACCTAAAACCATATACTTTATAACCCGGTATCAATATAAAATTAATTGTTAACATTTAAATTAAATTCATTTTAAATTGCCCAAATTCCTGGGACGTTACATAAAGTTTAAAGGGTGAACTTAACTTATTTTCGAGGTTAGAAAGGTTGTTCAGTTAAGGTCTGAGAGGTAATTATACCCCAACTTGATTGGCTTCGTTTTTAACTAAGGAATGGTTAAGGTTCGATAGTGAAAGGTGTTTAACTGGAAACCAAATAAATGAGATTTGGTGTCGTGATGTTTGTTAAACATCCGTTTAATCCAGTGAAGGAGATTTGGAAATGTTTTCCAAAGAAGATCAGAAATGTTTTCTGAATATAGAGTACAAGAAATGGAAAGTTTTCCATTTGATAACATATATTTTCTAAATTTAGAAATTAAGAAACGTTGAATATAAGGAAACAGGAAATAAATAAACTAATAAACTGAATGGATAAACGTTGAATGATGATTGTTCGATAGAATTTCCTATGGAAAATAATATCGTTGTTTGCACACAGACATGTTTTCATTTGATAGTTAAATCACCGACTATCAAAGTTTGGACCATTTTAACGTTGTTAATATGGAGAGACCGGTTGGATTATTATCCAGAGAACCACTCTGTATTGGCATAAGCGTTGCGAATCAAGTATGCTAGATATATTGAAGACGGAGTTATGCAAGGGCTATCCTGTTTACAGAAAAGTGCCTTCGGTTTGTCCAGTCCCAGGACAAACGTGAATGGACGAATGTCTGACAGAGTATATTCAAAAGATCGCGTAAGTTGGTCTCTTCAAACGTACTTACGTTTGGTGGCGGAGGAATTCGTTTCTCTTAGCTGTATACCTGTGGTATTTTTGGGGAAATCAATTTGTGATTTGGCGGGTATGACGATGTGGCATTCAAAGTAATGGAGGTGTGATCTGTCAAAAGATACGTTATGACCTCAAGCCTCATCAACCGGGAAATGACAAAAATAGTGCAGGTAGCATGGCTATGTGGGTCGTACCCATTAGGATGTATGATCACCTATCTAGAGAAATTCCTTTTGTTCTTAAATCTATCGATGCTGTCCCATTTCGGGAGGCGGTTGCTGATCCCAACCGTCGGTGATATACATTCGATACACTCAAGCGAAATGAGTGGTCGGTCATGTGTGGGCCGGGTTGCAAGATGTTCTTGTTGAACCCAGTGTATTCGCCTCTAGAGATACACATTCGGAAGGTGGTCCCATACCTTGTCAAGTTGGAATCCAATCTCCAATAAGCGCCCGCGGTTTTTGATTATATGCTATATATGTAGAGCGTGAGATGCAAGCGTTCTAATAGATTGTTAATTACTTGTGAATAGACATTATTATAATATCAGATAATATATGATTTTCAAAAGTGTTTTGGGTTATCGTAAGGTAAAAACTGTCCGCGTTTATGTATGGATTGGTCTTACGATTATCTTTTCTTTTGGAAAGGATTTTGAAAAGTTAAACCAAATGATTTGAGTTTACTCACACCAGTCCCATGACTGACCCAGAGTTTTATTTTGTTTTGTTTTCCTAAACTCTTGGGTGCCCAAATTTGTGCGGGCAGTCAAGTAGTCAGGATTTTACAGATAGACTTGGAGAGCTTGGAGCAGGAGGCTTCAGGACTTATATAGCTATTGTTTATTTCCGCTGTGATGCAAGGGTTGTACTCTGATAATGGTATTGTATGCATATACTGCTTTGCATTTCAAGTTATGTGATATATTATATTTTTATTCGTTCCGCTGTGAGATTCGTGTTACTCTGATGTTGTTTGTTCTTCTTCTTCTTCTGTTCTAATTTTCTATCTTATCTATCCTCACCCTCTAATTTCTTTCTTGGACTATCCGGTAATTTCGACTTTTGATTGTTCGATATGTGTTGTATATCGGATGATCAAGGTCGTCTTTTCCCGGGTCGTTACAGTGGTATCAGAGCTGAAGGTTAGGTGATTTACCTTGGCTCTGTGGCGTGACTCAGTAGAGATGGAGTTAGTAATGCCCCAGACTGAGTTTGAGTGTATATATAAGAGTGAACGTATTTGTTATTTTATATAAAATGAGTTTATACCGTGGAGATTTATTGGTTGAGTCGTATATGAGTTCTAGTCGATCAGTTTGATCCACTATATCGATAAGAGTTTATAAACACTTGAATACGATGGGTCGACACAATATGTTTTGAAAAAAGGGCAAATGAAATAATTTTACCCAAATTATATTTTGATATAAGCAAAGTATAGATATTTGAAATTATTATAGTATATTGAATGTGTTGGTTGTGATTATAATCGAATAAGATTATAAAATGTGAAGTGGTTATGTAAATAACAAATCAAAATTCATATAAGTGAGATATATGAAATCAGATGAATTAAATCTGAATTTAAGTTCAGAATTGGAATTAAAATTGCTAAAATTTGAATAAGCGATGTAAATGGAATTAAATTGAATATATGTGAATTTTAAAATCCTGGGAGATTTTAAATTTGTTACAAGCATTGAAAATGGATATTTTGAAATGAATTTCAAAATGAAAATGTTTAAAAATGGGTTTTGAAAGTGCTATAGTATTGAACTCACTTCGATAGCTGGAAAATAAATTCCGATGTTGATCCGGACATCATCGGTGCTCATTTTCGAGTTTGTAAGTGACGGATTACTACCAAAGATTTTGTTTTTGAATTGTTTTGAGAAACCGAGTTGTTTTGATATTCTAAAGGGATATTTGATTTTTGGAAAAGGCAAAGCTATTTGAAACTCCCAGGTATAGATTATTGAAATAAACACAAATTAAATAGAAATTTGTGAAAGCAAATTTGAAATTGAATTGAAACCAGTTCAGTGGTAATTGAATTAAAGTGAAATACAATGGTATCAAGTAGAATTGGACTGGATCAGAGATAATCTGGAATAGAAATGAATTGTCAAGCAAGAATTTTGAATTGAGATTGGAATTACAGTTTGATTGGAATTTGGCTTGGTTAAGCGAATGGTTGTGTTGGAGATAAAAATGGATTGGAGATTGATTGGGATGATATTGGTATATGTTAAATTGATAGCAGAATGGAATGCCCGACAAAAAGGTACACGTTTATATTCATATGAGTTTGGAGTTATATGAGCCTATTTGGCAAGCCGCTTGGCTGTTTGATTTTCTTTTGGATTGGAGAGGCCTGTGTGGCGGTTTGGGGATTTTCCCGATGCTCCCGGTACAAAGGAGGTGCTGGCGAAATTTTTCAGAAAATTTCAGGTGTTAGAAAATTTTCAGAATTTTTGAAAATTTTCGTTAATTGGAATAAATTAATAATTTAATTGAAAGGAATTAATTCAGTTGAAAACTGAAGTTAAGAAGTGAATGAATAATTTTAAACCAGTTAATAGGGTTGTTCTCTACCTTAGCAATTTCGAGGATGAAATTATTTTAAGGGGGGAAGAATGTAACGACTCGCATTTTTAGCGATATAATTTATTTATTTAATTATTTAAAACGTGATTCATAGGATAAATTGGTTGTTAAATTATATGGATATATTTAAATAAAAATAAATAATAGGATAATATATTTAATTTCTGAATTTATCAGAAATAGTGAATCGACAATATATAATGTGAACTGGACAATATAATATATATAATTCAGTTTACATTGAATTTTATTGACGAATATATTTATAAACGCCATTTGAACGTACAATTTATATTATAATTATAATCGAGCTCGAAATGGCGCTGCAGTTCGTAAATTGGCGATTCAGACTTTAAACGAGCATACAGGGTTCGTTTTAAGTCGGATTTCTGTGAAACAAGAGACGTGTGGGGATGGTGGAGTATATTTTTCTAGTGGAAGAGAAAATCGGGATTTCGTCGTGTAGATTTTGTTTTATGTCCAAATCAAATTTTAGAAAAGTCGCTGCGAAATTCCTTTATAATTTGCGACGCTTTATATACGTTATAAATCGATTTTTCGATACGAACTGAATATCAATCAAATCGGAATTCTGAAAATCAAGTCATAAATTCTGGAGACGTACGAAATCATCTGTGGATATATACGAGAATATTTATTTAGTAATATTAAATTTAATAATATTTAAATATATTTATATATTTAAAAGGTCAGTTCAGCGCTTGAAAAATAGCCAGTTTTTCATACGACCTCCGTTTTCGACGAAACTAATTTTGTTGGATCTGCAATGTCAAATTATTGTTAGATTTCAAGTTTCGTGATTTTTAGAGTCAGTATGTGGTCACAGGGATTTTAGAGGACACAGAAAAACAGCGTTTGCGTATAAATTAATTTAATAATTGAATAGAAAAAAAAATTAACTATCCTATATAATACCCTCATTCCTTCCTAAACCCTAAGACTGTTTCTTTCTGGTCAAAATGCGCAGCCACCACCCAAGGAAATTTCTGAAGTAAAAATCCTACTTCAAAAATCAAAAACAAATACCACAAAAATTCTATAAATCAAAATTTTTGTATAGTTGGAATCAGAAAAGGGTCCTCTATGTTTTCATCTCAGTTTTTGTGGGATCGACGCTCTGTTCCGAAGTCCAACGAGGCTAGATGTGGGTTAGGGTTAAGGGAAATCGCGAATTGAAGCATCGATTCCATGTATGGAAATTACAATTGAGTTTGTGGCCTTGAAGAGGTTCGTTTGTGTTATTTTGAAGGGATTCGGTGCTGATAAGTGACGCTGTAGTCACTGGGATGGCGCGGAACAAGCAACGACGGGATGTCCAAGGGAGAACCGAGTTCGGTGATTTTGGGTTTAGGTTGGAGAGGAATGAATAGGATGAATTGGGGTTATTTTAGGAGAATTTATAATTGAAGAAATGGAAGGTGGTTAGTGGTCAAAGAAGCCGTAATTGCCATAAGAGGAGGTCGCTATTTTTTTTCCTGGAAGAAGAAGCACTGTGTAAGTGCGGTGGGTTGGATGGGCCAAGGAATCAAGGGTAAGGCCCAAGAAGAAAATAACTAAATATATATTTAATTCCAATTGTATATATTAACTTGTATAACGTATAACTTTGCCGTACGTTATCAGAATTCTGAACGGTCGGATCCGTTGGGACCGTATGGACGAGAGCTACCCAATGAAGCTGACCGCGAGTGATTTGGAGCTAGTTTGGATTTACGGTGAAAATAAACGCATGAATCAAATCAGAGTCCGATAATCGTTGTTCAACGATAAACCGGCCAATGTGAGTAAATCTCACTAACTCCGAACACTTTATATTTTATAAAGTATTTTTAGAATTGATAAATATTGGTTGAATCGCTGTATGTTGACTATTTGCTTGAACTGCTAGTCAGTTGATTGAAACATCGATAACGATATATATATCGTATCCAATTATTGATTCTGATTATCAGAATATTTTACCTTCATGCTATATATGTTGACTGACATCTGTGGATGCAGGGGAACAGGTTGGAGGGACCCAACTGGGTTCCTCAACATTTATTTTACTGTTTTTCATATATGTATTCTTATATGTGAGGTGCTATATCATAGGGCTGAACCTGTGTGTTTGGATGAAAATTGACCCTTTTGAATTGGTATTTTTATACAATAAGCGATACTGAAAAGTGAAAAGGAATTTCCAAGAATATTTGGAAAGTAGATTATTTATATAAAATCAACGGATTTTATATATGGAAAATATTGGTTTATCAAAGAAAACATTTTATAAATCAAAGAATATAGAGAAAACATATTTGTAAATAAATATAGAGAAAATATTTGTAAAACAAATATAAGGACAAATATTGGCAAAATAAGGAAAAAGGGAGATGTTTGCAAATCATTTTGCAAATAGAATAAATAGAAAAGAAAAGGGGAAATATTTGTAAATCATTTACAAATAAGATAGAAAGGGGATTATTTGTAAACAATTACAAATAGGTATAAAAAGGAAATCATTTGAGAAATATTTACAAAATGGAATTAGAAAGAAAATATTTGTAAAAACATTTACAAATAGATTAAAAGGAAATATTTATCTAGAGAAGTAAACTGAGATATAAAAGGAATTATTTATTTAGAAAATAAATAGAATATTGGAATACTTGAAAATGGATAAGAAGGGTATAAAAGGAGAATTTTACACTAGGAAGAATTTAGGCCCGTGCTTCGCACACGGGTAAACAGAATATGAATTCAAAGTGAGAATTTAAGAGAGATCTGTTTAACAGATAGAGTGAGAAGGTTAATTTATAAATAAAGTTTTATAAATTAATTTAGTTATTTATCTTTGGATAAATAGAGTATATAAGTCAAGACTTATATAGAGAAGTAAAAATCGATTTCCACATCGATATTTGAAACTGAATATGTATGAAAGAGAATTTATCGAATAAGAGTTATTCGAAATAAAGGTATCGAATATCAGTTTATTCGAAAGGGAGTTTATTGAATATTTGTTATTCGAAATGGGTTGATCCAAGAGAGTTAATCCAATAGAACAAATTGATTGAGATCAACCGTTAGAGTTAAACTGTTAGAGTTGAACTGTTAGAGTTAAACCGTTAGGGTTAAGTAGTAGAGTTAACCAATTAGAGTTAATCAGTTAGAGTTAATCGATTAGAGTCTAATCGAACTAGAGCTATCCAAATATAGTAATCGAATGAGGGATGATGGAATATTAGTTATTCAATTAGATTTGCTCGAATTTAGTTTTTCGAGATAGAGTTAAACAGAAGTAGTCATTTAAGATAAGCTACCAGTGAGCACGACTGCTAGCGTAATTCGCAGGGCTACAGATAGCCTAAGGCGGACGGATGTTTCCTAAGGGAATCAGGCGTAACCATTGTGATCGCTGCGATCTAGAGTCGAGCGAATGGAGTTAAATCGAATATTAGATATTCGAAAATAAATTTAGAACAAACATAGTTGGTCGAATATAAGTTAATCGAATATTAGTTATTCGATAGGAGTTAGGCAAATTGAGTCAGATAAGTCGAGTTAAATAAGTGGAGTTAGATAAGTCGAGTTAATTAAGCCAAGTTGAGCTGATCAAGTAAGTTGGTCAAGTTGAGTTAATCAAACTAAGTTAATAGAATAAGAGTTAACCCAGTAAGAGTTAATAGAATAAGGATTATAGATTAGCATTAACCCAATAGGAGTTGATAAGTTCATTGTTCGATTATTCATTCGAGATGGAGAATCAAAGTCGTAATAAAGTTATTATATTCGGATGTAGGGAATTATAGCATCATCGTTATAATCAAGTGTTCCCATACAAGAAGTGGATTTGTATATAAAATCTGAGAGTTGTGTAAAGAGGTGTTAAAGTTTAAAGGGTGAACTTAACTTATTTTCGAGGTTAGAAAGGTTGTTCAGTTAAGGTCTGAGAGGTAATTATACCCCAACTTGATTGGCTTCGTTTTTAACTAAGGAATGGTTAAGGTTCGATAGTGAAAGGTGTTTAAGTGGAAACCAAATAAAGGAGATTTGGTGTCGTGATGTTTGTTAAACATCCGTTTAATCCAGTGAAGGAGATTTGGAAATGTTTTCCAAAGAAGATCAGAAATGTTTTCTGAATATAGAGTACAAGAAATGGAAATGTTTTTCATTTGATAACATATATTTTCTAAATTTAGAAATTAAGAAACGTTGAATATAGGGAAACAGGAAATAAATAAATTAATAAACTGAATGGATAAACGTTGAATGATGATTGTTCGATAGAATTTCCTGCGGGAAATAATATCGTTGTTTGCACACAGACATGTTTTCATTTGATAGTTAAATCACGGACTATCAAAGGTTGGACCATTTTAACGTTGTTAATATGGAGAGACCGGTTGGATTATTATCCAGAGAACCACTCTGTATTGGCATAAGCGTTGCGAATCAAGTATGCTAGATATATTGAAGACGGAGTTATGTAAGGGCTATCCTGTTTACAGAATAGTGCCTTCGGTTTGTCCAGTCCCAGGACAAACGTGAATGGACGAATGTCTGACAGAGTATATTCAAAAGATCGCGTAAGTTGGTCTCTTCAAACGTACTTACGTTTGGTGGCGGAGGAATTCGTTTCTCTTAGCTGTATAACCGTGGTATTTTTGGGGAAATCAATTTGTGATTTGGCGGGTATGACGATGTGGCATTCAAAGTAATGGAGGTGTGATCTGTCAAAAGATACGTTATGACCTCAAGCCTCATCAACCGGGAAATGACAAAAATCGGGTAGGCAACATGGCTATGTGGGTCGCACCCATTAGGATGTATGATCACCTATCTAGAGAAATTCCTTTTGTTCTTAAATCTATCGATGTTGTCCCATTTCGGGAGGCGGTTGCTGATCCCAACCGTCGGTGATATACATTCGATACACTCAAGCGAAATGAGTGGTCGGTCATGTGTGGGTCGGGTTGCAAGATGTTCTTGTTGAACCCAGTGTATTCGCCTCTAGAGATACACGTTCGGAAGGTGGTCCCATACCTTGTCAAGTTGGAATCCAATCTCCAATAAGCGCCCGCGGTTTTTGATTATATGCTATATATGTAGAGCGTGAGATGCAAGCATTCTAATAGATTGTTAATTACTTGTGAATAGACATTATTATAATATCAGATAATATATGATTTTCAAAAGTGTTTTGGGTTATTGTAAGGTAAAAACCGTCCGCGTTTATGTGTGGATTGGTCTTACGATTATCTTTTCTTTTGGAAAGGATTTTGAAAAGTTAAACCAAATGATTTGAGTTTACTCACACCAGTCCCATGACCGACCCAGAGTTTTATTTTGTTTTGTTTTCCTAAACTCTTGGGTGCCCAAATTTGTGCGGGCAGTCAAGTAGTCAGGATTTTACAGATAGACTTGGAGAGCTTGGAGCAGGAGGCTTCAGGACTTATATAGCTATTGTTTATTTCCGCTGTGATGCAGGGGTTGTACTCTGATAATGGTATTGTATGCATATACTGCTTTTCATTTCTAGTTATGTGATATATTATATTTTTATTCGTTCCGCTGTGAGATTCGTGTTACTCTGATGTTGTTGTGTTCTTCTTCTTCTTCTTCTGTTCTAATTTTCTGTCTTATCTATCGTCACCCTCTAATTTCTTTCTTGGACTATCCGGTAATTTCGACTTTTGATTGTTCGATATGTGTTGTATATCGGATGATCAAGGTCGTCTTTTCCCGGGTCGTTACATGAATGAATTTCGAATTCGAATTGAACTGAAATTTAATTGAAGTCGATTTGAGTTGAAATCAATTTGAAATGAATTTAAAACGAATTTATAATGGAAAATTCACTTTTGATTTGATATTGAATATAAGCCGATATATTTTCTATTCAGAGCCTTGTATTTAATATCAAATGAGATTTGGGTTTGTCGTGAATGGTGTCTTCATTAACGCTGTTCTTGAACCCAGTATGAGAAAAGATTAAATCTTTTTATTTAGATTTAATGAAGAATACCAATTAATTATTATATTTAATTGGAATGGAATTAGAATTGATTTGTGGGTTTATCGTAAACGGTGTTTTAAATAACACTTGTTCTTTAACCCGATAATAAATAGAATGTGATTTGAGTTTATCGTGAACTGTGTTTTAAATGGCATTAGTTCTTTAACCCAGTAAAAGGAGTTTTAATGAATCTTTAATTAGATTGAAATGTGAATTGATAATTTAAATTATCGGATTTGGAAAGTGATCGAGAATGGAGTATCGCCAGTTTTGCTCCGAGCAATAGTAAATCTTTAATTAGATTTAAACGTGAAATGGTAATTAAATTTACCAATAACACCGTGGTGTTAGTTATGGGGTAATAACAGTTTTTCTCCATGGGATGAATAGGTTGGGATTGGGAAATAAAATAAATAATTACTTCGGTGTGGTTCGCTAATCCCGACTAGTGTGAAATAATATTCAAAGGAAGATTAAAGAATAAATTTAGAAGAATTTATCTTTGATAAAATTAATGGGAACCTTTCCCTAGGTATATTCTGAATTGAAATGAGGCGTATGTTGTGTTTGTGTAACATTTGTTTATTATATACGTGGGTTATTCAGAAAGGCCGGGTTTATACCCATTCTGAATAATCGATTCGACGATATGTCGAAGATGAAGACGGTGGTTGAAGACCGGAAGTCTTCACATCATTTGGGTGATTACTGATGATCTTGATTGGACTGTACACCCAAGATGAGGGAATCAGTTGGTGATCGTCCAGGCGTACTTGGAGATCGATGGATATGCGAGGAAAGTGCCTCCTGTTTCGTTCAAACCCAGAAAGAACTTGTAAATGGACTGTGTGTCTGATATTGGATTTTATTCTGTGTTGATTGACCTCTATTAAATATATATCTGTTTGGCAGCGGAGAATTTATTCTCTTGCTTATTGCCCTTCTCTGAGACGTACGAGCTCAGAGGTTATATATCGATAGATATCAGTCGCATGGATTGAATTGCCTGTGTGGCATGCCTAAGTGGCAGATGATCAAGACTTCTGTTGAAAAGCAAAGTCTTATGGTTGATGATCAATGCACGGCCCGTGTGGCGCAGCTTTGTGTATGGGGTTAATTCGCGAGCCTCACACCTCGGTATGAGTCAAAAACGGGATAGTGACTGCAGGGAGAGCATGACGTTTCTTTCTAGCTATGGGTGGTGTCGGTGCTTAAACTGGCCGACATTTATATACTTTTCACATGTGTGGTTGTTGGAGTGAGGTGCCTCGATATTAGATCTGTTAGCACCGGGAAACATGTGTTCAGGAATACTAATCCTCGAAAGTAAGTGAGGACCGGCCCTGAAGATCCAAGGATCATAGTGGGGTCCTGAGACATTTGCTAGAGTGTCTCGAATCCGAGAGGAGCTTACCCCTTGTCTCGACTCATGATGGAATCCCATTTCCAATACGTGTCATCGGTTTTATTTGTAGAGCCTAGTATGGCGACATAGTAGCATGGGATACTATGTTGTCTATGATTGATATTTATGATTGAAATTGTTTTGACACTATACACTTATTATGGTATCAAATGATTTGTTTTTAAACGTATTAAGCATTATTTGGCTGTTATAAGGTAAAACCCTATCCTCCGGCTTGCGTTGCATTGTGTGATGGGACCTGGGTCTTATAATAGCTTCATTTTTCCAAAAAGCATTGTGTTGTTCATTCTGTGCACTGGTATCCTTGGAAGGAAACCCGTTCTGTGTTATACGGCGTGGTCCCTTGAATTATTCTCCTTTAAAGTAAGCTTTAATAGCTGTTTTAGTTCTCACACCAGTCACGTGACTGGCCTGGAGTTTATTGTTTTAACCAAAACTCTAGGTGCCCTTATTTTCGACACGGGCAGCTAGTAGTTTTGGTTTTGCAGATTTATATTCCCAGGATCCTGATTTACAGCTGGAACGATGCTCGAAAAGCTCTGTATCTATGTATTACTTTCATTTGTGTTTTGTATTGTTTTTCCACTGCTATGTAAATTTATTATAATCTCTGATATTTATTGAATGTATTATATTTATTCATACTCTGTATATTCTTGTATCTGATGGAATTGTTGTAATAACAATGAAATGTTCTTTTGTTTGTGTTCTGATTTGTCTTGTACTCATGGTAATTCGTCCTTTCTCTTCTCTTGGGAGATGGGGAAGTTCGGGTCGCTACACTTCACACTCGTTCTAGGATACTTCTGATCCCATCTCTAACGAGTCATTCTTATTGGAAATTACTAATCCAATTTCTGATGAATTCTTTCGTATGGTTCTAATGCGTCTTGTTCTCGAGCTCTTTAACCAGAGCTCTGATACCAGCTGAGACGACCCGAACTTCCCCGTGATGGAAAGCACAGATTGAGTTAAGGACAAGACAAATCAGAACACAAACAGAAGAACTTTTCATTGTTAATTACAACAATGCCATCAGATACAAGAATATATAGAGTATAAATGAATATTATACATCAGAGAAATATCAGAGATTACAATAAATTAAATAGCAGCGGAAAAACAATACAAAATACAACTGAAAGTAATACAAGGATACAGGGCTTTCTGAGCATCGTTCCAGCTGTAAATCAGGATCTTGTGAATATAAATCTGCAAAACCAAAACTACTAGCTGCCCGTGTCGAAAATAGGGGCACCCAGAGTTTAGGCTAAAATAATAAACTCCAGGTCTGTCATGTGACTGGTGTGAGAACAAAAACAGTTATTTGAAACTTTACTTTAAAAGAGGGTAATTCAAGGGACCACGCTGTATAACAAGGAACGGGTTTCCTCCTAAGAATACTAGTGCTTAGAATAAACAACGCAATGCTTTTTCGAAAAATGAAGCTATTATAAGACCCAGGTCCCATCACACAATGCAACGCAAGCCGGAGGATAGGGTTTTCCCTTATAATAGCCAAATAATGCTTGATACGTTTAAAAACAAATCATTTGATACTATTATTGTGCATAGTGTCAAAACAATTTCAAATATAAATGTATCAATCATAGACGGCATAGTATCCCATGCTACTATGTCGCCATACTAGGCTCTACAAATAAAACCAAAATATCTCGTATTGGAAATTCGATTTCCATCATGAGTCGAGGCATGGGGCAAGCTCCTCTCCGATTCGAGACACTCTAGCAAATGCCTTAGGACCACACACAGCGATCTTTGGATCTTCAGGGCCGGTCCTCTCTTACTTTTGAGGATTGGAAATTCCTGAACACACGTTTCTCGGTCCAATAGTACCTATATAATGGTCTGTACGTCGGCTCACATAGTTCCAGTTATCGACCATATATTCGAGGCAGTGCAGTCACTATCCCGTTTTTGACTCATACCGAGGTGTGAAGCTCACGTATTAACGCTATACACAAAGTTATGCCACATAGGCCGTGCTTTGATCATCAACCACAAGACTTTGCTTTTCAACAAAAGCCTTGATCATTTGCCACTTAGTCATGCCACACACACCATACGATTGATTTCTATCGATATATAACCTCTGAGCTCGTACGTCTCAGAGAAGGGCGTTAAGCAAGAGAATAAATTCTCTGTTGCCAAACAGATATATATTTAATAGAGATCAATCAGCACAAAACAAAATCCCAGACACATAGTCCATTTACGAGTTCGTTCTGGGTCTGAACAAAACCAGAGGAACTTTCCTCGCATATCCATCAATCTCTAAGTACATCTGGACGATCACCAACTGATTCCCTCATCTTGGGTGTACAGCCCAATCAAGATCGTCAGGAATCATCCAAACGATGTGAAGACCTCTGGTCTTCAACCACCGTCTTCATCTTCGACTTTTCGTCGAATCGGTTATTCAGAATGGGTATAAACCCGGCCTTTTCAAATAACCCGCGTTTATAATAAACAAGTGTTACACAAACGCAACATATGCCTCATTCCAATTCAGAATGTTCTTTTATTCAAATATTCACATTCATTAGGGAATATGTTCCCATTAATTTTATCAAAGACAAATTCTTTTAAATTTATTCTTTAATCTTCCTTAGGATATCATTTCAAACCATATTGAGGTTTTCCAAACTAGTCGGGATTAGCGAACCACACCGAAATAATCATTTATTTTATTTCCCAATCCCAACCTATTTATCCCATGGAGCAAAACTGGTAATACTCCATATTTAACACCACGGTGTTATCGATAAATATTAATTACCATTTCACGTTCAAATCTAATTAAAGATTTAACTATCGCTTTGGAGCAAAACTGGTGATACTCCATTCTCGATCATTTAAATCTAATTAAAGATTCATTACAACTAAATTTAGTTTTAATCTTTAACTGGGTTAAAGAACCGATGCCATTTAAAACACGGCTCACGATAAACCCAAAAACAAATTTAAATTCAATTCCAATTAAATATTAATTAACTGGACAATTTCAATAAATCTAAATTAAAGATTTATTCTTTTCTAAACTGGGTCCAAGAACAGTGTTATTTAAGGCACCATTCACGACGAACCCAAAATCCCATTTGATATTAAATACAAGGCTCTGAATAGAAAATATATCGGCTTATATTCAATATCAAATTCTAACACCAACAAATATCGTATTGGAAATAACGATATAAATATATCTTTCAAATTTCCACAACCATATCTGTAAAATCACAAAATCCAACATTGAAATATTCCGAAGATAATTTCGATCCAAATCCATTCCAATACATATATTGGAAATTCTGATTATTTTTAAAACCACTTCAAATCCAATTTATTTATTTAAAAATATTTGATTATAATTCTAGTCCATAACTAGTTCATTTCGATAAAAATATTTTTTTTATCCTTTCAAATGTGGAATTTTTCATCCCAGTTCTTTCCAATTCATATATTATTATTTTACACAAATTATTAATATTTTTAATAATTTTATCAAGACCCGTACAGTCGATTTCCAAAAACGGTCGTCGAACTGCACTTACAACGACCTTTTCCAAATTTGATTCGGACGTATCTCCAAATCCAACCGTCATATTTCAAATTTCTAATATTCTTTGGAAAGCATTTTTTGATATGAACCCAACGGTTCCGGTTTTAGGAGAATCCAATGGTCGGATCTCACGTAACGTCAATTCGAAGTCAATGGTCGAAATTCGCGAACGGCCGCAGCGCGTCGCGTTCTATTCATGCCATTTAATATATATTATATATATTTCGTCGATTTCAATTCTAAACGTATTTTATAATTCTTTTAAATTCGTTTTCAAAACAATTTCAACTTCATATTCAATTTTAAATCAAAATTGAATATTTCGTATCATTAATATATAAATGATAATATTTTCAAAACGTTATATTTTGAAATCACTTCCTTTTCTACATTCATTATAAAAACGAATATAATCGATATAAATATCATTCGCATAAAAATGGCGCATCTCTAATCAACACGGCTTTATATATTTCAATAACTTTGCTATTCTATTCAACAAATGAATATTTTCTTCAACACATGAATATATATTTCTTTATTCAACACATGAATATTTATTAATTCTTACTTACAATAAAAATGTGAACTTTATTGTATAAAATATTTCGTTCAACAAATGAATGTTCTCAACACATGAGTATTGTCAACACATGACTTTTTATTCTATTCAACACATGAGTTTTCTTTTATAATATTCTTTATTGCCTAATTGGAATGAGGCCCAATCAATTACCATATAATGTTAATTATATAGATTCCATACAACACATGTATATAATAGCAATGATAAATAATCAACCATCATCCAAAGTGCATTACACTGTATAACCATCAAATATAGATATCTAACGCTTATAACAGCCTGTCAATTAATCGATCAACATACAACTAATTATTAGGATTAGTGTATGTCATATATCATCCCAATACCCATGTGGGGTTTCAAATAATCAAACACAGATTTTATTTGTGTAGTTGGGCGATGTGTAAAATTTATCGTCCCAATCAATATCAGTCAAATCAGTGTACCTAAACAAACCGTGCGATTTTTAAATGAATATTTATTTTATTCTCATTCTTGTTAAAAATAATATTTTTAACGACCAAAATATTCTATTCAACCTATGAATATTCTATTCAGTTCATTTATTCAATAAAATGATATTTTTATTTTTCTAACATATATTAGAAAATTTCGGCGACATAACGGCACGATACTAGGAACGGGATAAGGCCTAGCCTTATCCCCGGTCTAATAATGGCCTACGCCATACACATACCAATCTATTCAATTCCATTTCACACATCAAATCTAATTCAAACCAATAATCCTATCAACTACACAACCAAACAAACAAGTCATCCATGGTATATGGACGATGGGTGTCGGGTGCAACTAAGCACCGTCTGCATCCTAGTATACATAATTTTAACTAGAAAAGAAAATTTAAAGTGAGAAGTTCTCACTGAGGGTTCCACTCTGCCGTTGTAACACCCCACGTCCATTAATGTCACTCACAATGGGAATGCATTAACTTCCACGGAGGTTATAAGTGAATATAGAACAGAAAAATTACAACAAGACAGATAATAAGTAGTACTTGGGAATCTAAAACTTCATTTTATTGCAGCGGAAATTAAACATGTTTATTACATCACAAAACCATTAATCAGAGTCAAGTACATTATCCTTCTTCATAAAAACAAAATACATAATCCCATTACACAAATAGCCATGAAAAAGATAACAAGTTGGACTTTACTTAAACGGTCCAAGCTTTCCAAGAGAGATAAAGCAATCCAATCAAACTCCACTAGAGCTGGGCCCAACCTGAGGACCTGGAGGGGGAAAAAGGATAGAAATGGAGGGGGTCAGACATAAAGTCTGGCGAGTATGATAATTCTAACAATACTATTATAAAAATAATTAGACTAAGGCATAAGCTGGAAGACAAGTAAATGTCTATGAACCATTAGGTAAGGAATGAGCAGATAAAGATAATGTTTAAGATAATGGTAAAGACAACGGTAAAGGCACACCTAATTACTAACAAATAATTACTATGCTGCACCGCACATTACTACACTGCACTGCACCAGTCACCCTAAAGGTTGATCCCACTTGCTTCACAAAGAAACAATATAAATAGCCTTACGTATCCCTAGCTGACTACATAGGTGCCATCTGCCCCTATCTCCACTAGGTGTACCCCACTACCCACTTGCGATCGGCTCCCTACTCGTAGATACCCGTTCTGGCCCCACTGTGGGGTGTATCACTCCCCTAAAGTGGCAACCCGATACAACTTGAGAATGCACAGCTTATACTTACACGATGCAACAACGACTTACCTACCAGCCCGGGTCCACACACGCATATGAAACCCGTTGGACTTGGTTGCCACCGCTCCCCGTTTTGGCCTCTTATAGTCAAACCCAGCATGCGTGTCCTGTCCTCGACTTGGGTCGAGCCCACAAAGATACGTTTGGGATACTAGTTGAAATGGGCCCCCACAAGCTACCCACCTAAGCTTGTCCACTAGTACATCCCACTTAACCCTCTTAGTCATGTTCATTTACATGTGTGTTTGGTTAAGTCTTACTAATCGTATTTCAACTGCCACTAAGGGCACCCAATAGATTCCTCATGCCACCCAAGGCACTTACTTAACCCCTATGTCCCACTTTACATGTTTATCTGGTTAAGTATTTCTTAATTCATTCAGGCCATAACCTCATAAAGACCTCTCACATTAGACTGGCATTTATGGAAGCTGGATTTGCCGGGCGGGTCCGGGCAGTCTTACACCATAAAAGAGTCTAATCTCGTGTCTTTACAACTGTTATGCTTTAGTTTAGGCCTAGGACCTCTCACATTGGGCTGACATTTGTGACCACTGGATTTGCCGGGCGGGTCCGGGCAGGTTTACGTCACAAACGAGTCCAACCTCGTGTCCTAAGCATTGATTATCACTTATAATCTTTTACCCCAGTTTTAATAATTCCCTATCCAAATTATTAATTAAGTCCACTTTTTATTGATGTCCATAATTGACTCAATTATGGTCATCCACTCGTGGCATGCAAAATCATATTAATTGCGCCCTAACTTCTTATTATTAAATCCTTAATATTACCCCTACCCCACATTTATACGTTCGCTTATTCAATGCATAATATACGCTAGACTTGAATAGTCTAACACATAGCACAAAGATAAATTATCACAACATATAGACAATAAATTTAATAATAATAGGGGTGAAACTTGCATAAACTACACATGTTAAGGATCAAAAGGTGTCAACTTGTTAAATGTCATAATTTACATGATATGATCATAGCCCAAATTTATGTACAAACTTGCATAAGGGTGTTTTAGGCAACATAATGATGGTGTGAACTAGCATAGAATACCACATATGTCATAGCATAATTCTAGATGTCATAATAGATGTCATGGCATATGTTCATAACTTTTCTAATCAATCTAACTTGCATATGTGACTTGTCATATAGATCAACATAGCCCAAACATGATGATTTAGTTAACATGAACTAACTAGCATAGATAGTAACATCATGGCTTTTTAACATGTATGATTTATCACAACTTAGCATAGAAACTTTCGACATACATAACATTATCATAGCATGATTTACAACATATAGGATATCATCATCACATAGTATAGTATTAATAACTTACATGATAGCATAAGGTTTACAACAACATATATGACAATTCACATCATCTACTCATAATCCATTCACGACTTAACCTAATTAAAATGATAATAATCTTGTTAAGACTATCATACTCACAAATTAGAGAAGAAAAGAGAGCCTTTATTCGCTTTAGAGTTAAGTAGAACTAGAATTGGATTAGCTTTTCTTCCTTCTTAGTTGGCGGCGGCTCCACTAAGTTCCATGGCGGCGGTATGACGGTAGCTATTCTATTTTTTTATGAATTAGGGTGAGAGACTACCTAGGTATTTATAGAGTTTATTTGGACCGTCAGATCAATTCAGGACTAATCCCAGCCAATCAGATTAGGTCAAAACCCTAATGGGTCATTACTCAGTCAAAAACAGCCTCAGTAAAAACCCTAGCCGCTAGACCCAGGTCGACACTATAGTCGACCTGGGGGGGAGGGGGGCAGGTCGACACTAGTGTCGACCCCCCAGTCGACCTGCCTGGGCGGGAATTTTTCCCGCCCAGCCCGCTTCTGCACTTTTCTGTTTGAATTTTAAATTTCATGCGAGCTGTTTTGAATTTTCTGAAACTTCCGATGGCCATAACTTCTTCATAAGAAGCACAATTTACGCAAACTCGGACTCTATTCCAACCAGAATTCCGAGACGAACACAATGGCGCAACCCGTTTCCCACAATTCTCACGTCTGAGATTAGTTATTCTTTAATTTGTGAATATTAATATTAACTGAATTACGGGGTGTTACATTCTCCCCTCCTTAAAGGATTTCGTCCCCGAAATCTTCAAGTTAAGAAGAATGTATATCCTAACATCCAATCATCCATCTACTCAACCATCAAACACAGGCATCCATTGTCCTTATAGACTTCTAATGCTTTCATGTTTAAATGCACAATGTGTGTATATGTCCTTATCTAATGCAAAATCAGGCGGTCCACTGATTTAGTTGACCTCCTTAATGCAAATCATGATAGTGCCATGCGTCCATTATGTATTCAAAAGTTCCCTAATGCTACATATTATCTCTATATGCGTGCACAATCATCATCCGAATGTAGTATCCATATGATAGTACAATCATCATGCATCCATTTTACTAAATACATCCATTTATATGCAATATGCAATATGAAGTGACTGAGCCGATCTAGTGCCTAATAGTGTGTGTATATGCGTCCACGAGCAACCACTAGCAAACACTTGCATCCACTTTGCATCCATCATACATAACATGTCTCAAACACATGTTTCAACCATAGGATTATCCTAACTAAAGGTCAAGAATACTAGCGAGAGGATACTCGAAAGGTAAGGTAAGTACAAGATAAGTGATAATGGAGAAATTAAAGGACATACCCTCGAAAAGGAAAGGGTATCGTGAACGCATCTTCTCTTCTGTCTCCCAAGTAGCGTTGCTCTCATCATCTCCCGATTGTACTTTGACTAGTCTGACCTCTCGATTTCTCAGCTTCTTAATCTCTGACCCATGAATGCGCGTAGGAGCTCGTCGAATCGTCGCGTCATGCTCGATCTCCACCTCTCTAAGTAAGCTCGGCTCTACCACTTCCGCGGTCTCGTGCAAGCACTTCCTCAAATGTGACACATGGAATACGTCGTGTACACCACTAAGTCTCTCAGGCAACTCCACTCTATACGCCATCTGTCCAATCTTCTCCTTAATAGGAAACGGCCCTACGAACCTTGGTGCTAACTTCTCAACGGACCCAAAGCGAACAACGTTTCGTAATGGAGACACGTTGATAAAGACTATGTCCCCAACCTCAAACTCGAGATCTGTCCTCCTCTTATCCGCATAAGATTTCTGCCTATCTTGCGCTGCTTTCATCCTCCTTCGAATCAAGTCAATCTTCTCTGAAGTCTCCCTAATCATATCGGGCCCAAGTAAGATCTTATCCGTAGATTCCCACCAACATGTAGGTGAACGACAAGGTCGTCCATAAAGAGCTTCGAAAGGTGCCATGCCAATGCTAGATTGAATTCTATTATTATATGCGAACTCTACCAATGGAAGATGCTCTTCCCATGTACCTCCAAAGTCTAGGATACATAGCCTCAAAAGATCCTCTAGAACGCGATTCACCCTCTCGATCTGGCCATCCGTCTGAGGATGATATGCGGTGCTCAAACATAACTGAGTCCCTACCGCCTCTTGCAAGCTTCTCCAAAATTTGCTAGTGAAAATAGGATCGCGGTCGCTCACTATGCTAGAAGGAACACCGTGCAAACGAACTATCTCTCGGACGTATACAGACGCTAACCATGGAGCAGTCCTCCTACTCTTCACGGGAATGAAATGGGCGCTCTTAGTAAGTCTATCTACTATAACCCGAATCCCCGTATTACCCTTCCTCGATCGCGGTAATCCATCCATAAAATCCATCGAGACACTCTCCCACTTCCATAGTGGAACCTCCAATGGGTGAAGCAATCCACCGGGTTTCTTTTGCTCCGCTTTTACTTGTTGGCACACCAAGAATCTAGCGACATACTCGGCCACGTCCCTCTTCATGCCGGCCCAAAAGAAAACTCGCTTCATGTCTTTGTACATCTTACCCCCGCCGGGATGAATGGTCATCTTCGAACGATGTGCATCATCAAGAATGGTCTTCCTTAGGTCATCGTCTTTTGGTACACAAAGTCTACCGTCCCTACGTAACCAACCCTTATCGTCTAGGGTATACCTACGGAGATGGCTTGATGACTCCCCTCCTTTGAGCTTTTCTACTAACTCAATCAAGTGTGGGTCGTCTCGCTGTGCCTCGCCAATCCGTCCTAAAAGCGTAGGTCTAACCTCTAAGGATGCTAGCAAACCGGGTACAAAGTCAACGGAAGGTCTAAAGTCAAACATAGATATGAATTTTAAGCTTCGCCGCTCAACAAACAAAGGACTTAAGGATAATCTTTTTCTACTTAAGGCATCTGCCACCACGTTACCCTTGCCAGGCGTATATGCTATTTCGAAATCGTAGGACGCTAAGAACTCAATCCACCTTTGCTGCCTTAAGTTCAAGTCCTTCTGAGAGAACAAATATTTTAGCGATTTGTGGTCAGTGAATAATTCGAACCTCTCGCCAAGAAGATAATGACGCCAAGACTTAAGCGCGAAAACAATAACGGCCAAATCTGGGTCATGCGTGGGGTAATTCTTCTCGTGCGCTCTCAACTGCATTCCACCATAGGCTATTACCCTAACCTCTTGCGTTAAGACTGCGGCTAGTCATGTCCCACAAGCGTCAGTATAAACAGTAAACGGCTTACTCCCGTTTGGCAATACTAAGACTGGGGCTGAAGTCAAAGCTCTCTTCAAACGTTGGAACGCATCATCACAATCTAAGTCCCATGTGAAAACTAGGTTCTTCTTCGTCAAGCGTGTCAATGGAGCTGATATCTTTGCGAAGTCTTTGATAAACTTCCTATAGTAGCCAGCCAACCCCAAGAAACTTCTCACTTCGGTGGCATTTTTAGGGACCTTCCAATCTTGGATGGCCACCACCTTCGCGGGATCAACAGCTATCCCTTCCTTGGACACCACGTTCCCTAGGAATCGTACTTCCTTCCTCCAGAATTGACACTTAGAAAATTTAGCTTTAAGGTTATGCTCTCGTAGGGTCTCCAACACTTCACTAAGGTGTAGGGCATGCTCTTCTTCATCCTTAGAAAAGATCAGGATGTCGTCTACAAAGACTACCACGAATTTGTTAAGGTACTCCCTAAACACCCTACTCATCAAATCAACAAAGTAGGCGGGGGCGTTTGTCAAACCGAAGGGCATTACTAGCCATTCATAGAAACCGTCCGGAGTCCTAAAGGCTGTCTTGTCAATGCTATCCTCAGCCACTCTCAACTGATGGAAACCAGTGGCTAAGTCCAACTACGAAAACACTGAGGCGCCAACTAACTGATTAAAGAGATCGTCAATCCTTGGCAGTGGGTGTCTGTTCTTCTTAGTAAGCTTATTAAGTTCCCTATAGTCCAGACAAAGTCTAAGGGACCCATCCGCCTTCGTGGCAAATACTACTGGAGCACCCCACTCCGATATACTTCGTCTTATGAACCCCTTCTCAAGAAACTCCTTCAGTTGCTTATCGAGTTCCCTCCTTTCACGTGGAGCCATGTGGCGTACTGGCAAAGATACTGGTTTCGCATTATCCACAAGATATATTCGTAAATCTATCTCCTGCTTCGGAGGCAAGCCCTTCACCTCCTCAAAAAAATTCGAATATTCTCGGACCACTCTAACAGATTGTAGATTTTCCTCAGACGCGTCAAGCGATTCTAAATAACTTAGCATAACGGAATTCATGGGACTACAAAAGATTTCGAGAGCGTTATCAAGGCGAGTCACGAGCATGACTACTCTCCTTTCACAATCAAGAACGGCCCCATTTCTGGATAACCAATCCATTCCTAAAATTAGCCCATAGCCCGTGAAGCCCAACACATAAGCATCACATCTAAACTAAAAGCTAAGTATAGAAATTTTCAAATCCAAACACATCATGGACAAATAAGCTGAGCACTCTATTGGATTCGAAACAACTAAGGGATCCTCTACTAAACTGGTGTTTAAGTGCAGTGATTCAACTAATGATGTAGAGATAAACGAATGCGATGCACCCGAATCGAATAAGGTACGGACAGGATGATCAAACAGAAAAACTAAGCTTTCAACAGAAATTGTTCTACCTCGTTCTTGCAGCGGTGGGACCGCGAGAGCCTGAACTTGTCCCATTTCCTGCCCTGGTGCCATAAGAGCCTGCACCTGTCCTCCCGAGGTAGCTCCTGCCCTCTGCCCCTTCTTTGGGCAGTCCTTCACTAGATGTCCCGCTTCGCCGCAGTGGAAACAGCCAGTCTTCTTTTTCTTTCGGCAATCCTTGCTGAGATGGCCTGGTGTCCACAGTTAAAGCATTTCTTCTTTCCCTTGCCATTATTGTCTTTACCACCCTTCTTGTTTTGCTGTTGAGGTTTAATCTGATCCCCTTTCTTCTCGGGTTCCTAATCAACTTTAGCGCTTTTCTCCTCGTGCATGAGTGCCATGTCTACAAGCTTCCCAAAGATGGCCCCCATAGGGATGTGGGTCATAGCCAACCCTTGCAACAGTTCATTCAATCCATTAACAAACCTTAGAGCCTTCTTCTCCGGCGTGTTCACTAAGTCCAAGCCAAACCTTGCTAACTGATTAAATTTGTTGACATATTCTTTCACTGATGAGCTTCCTTGCTATAATGTCAAGAACTTTTCCATATATAGATTCTCTTCTGCCCTTGAGAGAAACTTCACCTCAAACCTACGTCTGAAATCCACCCAAGAATCAACAGGACGTTCCCCATTAGTGACCTCCCACCATAACGAGGCCTCTCCCTTCATCAACCTAGCTGCAAATTTAACTCTCCTTCCTTCTTCCACTTCAAAGATTTCTAGCAATTCTTCCACCTTCCTAAGCCAATCCTTAGCTTCCACGAACGTTTCTGACCCTTGAAAGGGTTTTCCACCCATAGCCTTAAATTCCTTGCACGTCTTTGCAAAAGTATCTACGCGAGGAGGAGGAACGGGTGCAACCGGTGGTGGAGGAATATTGGCCGGACCTGCGGCGGCCCTAGCCTCTAATAGCCTCCTATACCATCCTGGTATCGTTACACCGTCAGGTAGGTTAAGATCTTCAGCCATGCTGAAACGAAAAAGGAAAGATTCAAAATCGAGAATTCGAAGGATAAAGATATATGGCTATTGGGGACTATGTTTTTCTTAAAAACTTTCCTCTTTAAATTACTCATTAAGACATGTTTTTGAAAACACTTCTTCCAAAATTACTTTAGAAAATAGTTTTTCTAAAATATTTATCGTTTCTGGTAACCTTAAGCTCTGATACCACGTGTAACACCCCACGTCCATTAATGTCACTCACAATGGGAATGCATTAACTTCCATGGAGGTTATAAGTGAATATAGAACAGAAAAATTACAACAAGACAAATAATAAGTAGTACTTGGAAATCTTAAACTTCATTTTATTGCAACGGAAATTAAACATGTTTATTACATCACAAAACCATTAATCATAGTCAAGTACATTATCCATCTTCATAAAAACAAAATACATAATCCCATTACACAAATAGCCATGAAAAAGATAACAAGCTGGACTTTACTTCAACGGTCCAAGCTTTCCAAGAGAGATAAAGCAATCCAATCAAACTCCACAAGAGCTGGGCCCAACCTGAGGACCTAGAGGGGAAAAGGATAGAAATGGAGGGGGTCGGATATAAAGTCTGGCGAGTATGATAATTCTAACAATACTATTATCAAAATAACTAGACTAAGGCATAAGATGGAAGACAAGTAAATGTCTATGAACCATTAGGTATGGAATGAGCAGATAAAGATAACGTTTAAGATAACGGTAAAGATAACTGTAAAGGCACACCTAATTTCTAACGAATAATTACTACACTGCACCGCACATTACTACACTGCACCGCACTAGTCATCGTAAAGGTTGATCCCACTTGCTTCACACAGAAACAATATAAATAGCCTTACGTACCCCTAGCCGACTACATAGGTGTCGTCTGCCCCTATCTCCACTAGGTGTACCCCACTACCCACTTGCGATCGGCTCCCTACTCGTAGATACCCGTGCTGGCCCCACAGTGGGGTGTATCACTCCCCTAAAGTGGCAACCCGATACAACTTGAGAATGCACGGCTTATACCTACACGATGCAACAACGTCTTACCTACCAGCCCGGGTCCACACACGCATATGAACCCGTTGGACTTGCGTTGCCACCGCTCCCCGTTTTGGCCTCTTATAGTCAAACCCAGCATGTGTGTCTCGTCCTCGACTTGGGTCGAGCCCACAAAGATACGTTTGGATACTGGTTGAAATGGGCCCTCACAAGCTACCCACCTAAGCTTGTCCACTAGTACTTCCCACTTAACCCTCTTAGTCATGTTCATTTACATGTGTGTTTGGTTAATTCTTACTAATCGTATTTCAACTACCACTAAGGGAACCCACTAGATTACTCATGCCCCCCAAGGCACTTACTTAACCCCTATGTCCCACTTTACATGTTTATCTGGTTAAGTATTTCTTAATTCATTCAGGCCATAACCTCATAAAGACCTCTCACATTAGACTGGCATTTATGGCAGCTGGATTTGCCGGGCGGGTCCGGGCAGTCTTACACCATAAAAGAGTCTAACCTCGTGTCTTTACAACTTTTATGCTTTAGTTTAGGCCTAGGTCCTCTCACATTGGGCTGACATTTGTGACCACTGGATTTGCCGGGCGGGTCCGGGCAGGTTTACGTCACAAACGAGTCCAACCTCGTGTCCTAAGCATTGATTATCACTTATAATCTTTTACCCAAGTTTTAATAATTCCCTATCCAAATTATTAATTAAGTCCACTTTTTATTGATGTCCGTAATTGACTCAATTATGGTCATCACTCATGGAATGCAAAATCATATCGATTGCACCCCAACTTCTTATTATTAAATCCTTAATATTACCCCTACCCCACGTTTATACGTTCGCTTATTCAACACATAATATACACTAGACTTGAATAGTCTAACACATAGCACAAAGATAAATTATCACAACATATAGACAATAAATTTAATCATAATAGGGGTGAAACTTGCATAAACTACACATGTTAAGGATCAAAAGGTGTCAACTTGTTAAATGTCATAATTTACATGATATGATCATAGCCCAAATTTATGTACAAACTTGCAAAAGGGGATTTTAGGCAACATAATGATGGTGTGAAATAGCATAGAATACCACATATGTCATAGCATAATTCTCGATGTCATAATAGATGTCATGGCATATGTTCATAACTTTTCTAATCAATCTAACTTGCATATGTGACTTGTCATATAGATCAACATAGCCCAAACATGATGATTTAATTAACATGAACTAACTAGCATAGATAGTAACATCATGGCTTTTTAAAATGTATGATTCATCACAACTTAGCATAGAAACTTTCGACATACATAACATCATCATAGCATGATTTACAACATATAGGATATCATCATCACATAGTATAGAATTAATAACATACATGATAGCATAAGGTTTACAACAACATATATGACAATTCACATCATCAACTCATAATCCATTCACGACTTAACCTAATTAAAATGATAATAATCTTGTTAAGACTATCATACTCACAAATTAGAGAAGAAAAGAGAGTATTTATTCGCTTTAGAGTTAAGTAGAACTAGAATTGGATTAGCTTTTCTTCCTTCTTAGTTGGCGGCGACTCCACTAAGTTCCACGGCGGCGGTATGATGGTAGCTATTCTATTTTTCTTATGAATTAGGGTGAGAGACTACCTTGGTATTTATAGAGTTTAGAGTTTATTTAGACCGTCAGATCAATTCAGGACTAATCCCAGCCAACCAGATTAGGTCAAAACCCTAATGGGTCATTACTCAGTCAAAAACAGGCTCAGTCAAAACACTAGCCCCCAGACCCAGGTCGACACCCAGGTCGACACTATAGTCGACCTGGAGGGGGGGGGGGCAGGTCGACACTAGTGTCGACCCCCCAGTCGACCTGCCTAGGCGGGAATTTTTCCTACCCAGCCCGCTTCTGAACTTTTCTGTTTGAATTTTAAATTTCCTGCGAGCTGTTTTGAATTTTTTGAAACTTCCGATGGCCATAACTTCTTCATACGAATTCAAATTTACGCAAACTCGGACTCTATTCCAACCAGAATTCCGAGACGAACACAATGGCGCAACCCGTTTCCCACAATTCTCACGTCTAAGATTAGTTATTCTTTAATTTGTGAATATTAATATTAACCGAATTATGGGGTGTTACAACCGTGCTTTACTTTTGAACTGCTGAACCGTTTGGATCTGTTTGAAATTCTAATGTAGTCCTTGTCCCGCTGTTCATAATAAAAATTATATTTTTATTGCTTCATTCCGATAAATAAAAATCATATTTTTATTTCTACTTCATATATTTTTACATCGCTTCATTCTATATAAAAATTATATTTTTATATTTCTACTTCATATATAAAGATTGAATTTTTACTATCTATATAATATAAAAATCGGATTTTTATACTCTCTATCTCATAAAAATCATATCTTTAATCTCTACATAAAATAAAAATCATATTTTTATTATCTCTATAATATAAGAATCGACTCTTTATGTTGCTAAAAATCACTACTCTATATTTCATAAACCAAAATCATTTCATTACAAAATAAAAATCAATTCTTTTTATGAATATTTTCACCTTTCTATTCCAATTAAAATTGTATTTTTCATACCTAAAATCATGTTTTTACTGAAGTAGAAATCCTATTTTTAATTAGTTTAAACTAATTATTTTAAAACAAACTTAAATAAACACTTACAATCGAAGTTAGGAGAGGGGAGGGGCTGATAGAAGCGGCGCTGGTGTCGAGGAGATCGGAAAAAAGACGGATGTTGGCGCTCTACGTTGGCGGCGGCGGCTTCAGAGGAGGTGGAGGTCGAGGAGGGGGCAGCGGCGTGGCGTGGCAGTTTGGGGCAGGAAGAGGGAGGTTGCGAAGGATAGAGGAGAGAGGGGGGGAAGAGAGCGGAGATCGCCTGAGGCGAGGGGGCTTCCGTGGTTGGCGCGCCACCTAAGGGGGCGAGATGGGTGGCAGCCCCCCCAGTCGCTCCTTCCTTTCCTTTTTTTAATTTTGTTTCAGTTCTTGTTGACAGAAGAGGAAAAGGGGGTAGGAGAGATTATATATTACTATATATTATTTTATTTTATTTAATTAATTTCAAAAAGCAACTTTTTATTTCGACCTCGAAATCGAACCCATCGACTGTCGTCCATAGCTAATTACCCCCATTCCGAACACAATGGGATATGTATCATAGGCTGATTCGACCCCTTTTTGTCAAAATCAAAATACAAATCTACATATTGAATATGAACGCGCATTTCAATTTACCAGGGCCACACATGGGCTCTAAAAATTCCTAAAAAATATTTTCTAGCTTCGTATTGACGATACGGTCCTAACAAAACTAATTCCATCAAATTCTGAGAACGTTTGAAAAATGGCTATTTTCCAGTCGATTAAAATCAACTAAAACTGGTCAAACGCGTTTTACTTTGCCATGCTCACATATTGATTCAGAAAATTATGAATTTTGAAACCTAGCAATAACTTGACATCATGGATCCAACAAAAGTAGTTTCGTCGAAAACGGAGGTCGTTTGCAAAATTTCCATTTTTAAGGGCCAGAATTCCATAGCGACTATTCTGAATTTTCAACAGGACGTAATTTTGATTCCCGCTATGAAATTTGAATTTTTCAGATTCGTTGGAAAGATATTCTCAAATAAATTCTAATATTTTTGGTTTTGCTAAAATCCGGTTTATTTTGAATCCTATACATTCATTTGAACTTTGAAATCGATATCGAATTACCGCGCCATTTTCAATTCCTTTTATAATTAAAAATAAATATTATGTTCTAACGACGATTCAAATAAATATATACGTTCTATTTCTATTCAAAATAAATTTCTAGTCGTTATTAGTTAAAATAATTTATTTTAAATATTCAAAATTCATCAAAATCACCAAAATAAAATTTTCAAATTGGCTCGGATTTTCCGGATTGTCGCAAGTGGAATACCATACAGCTCCAAAATATTTCTATCTGAGCTTATTACTCGATATTTCAAATCTAGTGTTAAATCAATATTCAATTTATATTGAAAATCCATTTATAATATAAATAAATCGATATAAATTATAAAGGAATTCCATAATGACTTTTCGAAAATTTGATTTGGACATAAATCAAAATCTACACGACGAAATCTCGATTTTTCTTTTCCATTAGAAAAATATACTTCACCTGCTCTGAACATTTCTTGTTTCATAGAAATCTGACTTAAAACGGATTTTGTATATTCGTTTAAAATTCGAATCGCCAAATTACGAACTTTCACGCCATTTCGAGCTCGATTATAATTATAATATAAATTATATGTTCAACTGGCATTTATAAATAAATTCGTTAATATAATTCACTTCTAAACTGAATTATATATATTTTAAATTGTCCAATCCACACAATATTGTCAATTCTACTTAATTCCGATTATTTCGAAATTAAATATATTATTATAATATTTATATTAATTAAATATTCACTTTTATTTAATTCAACGACCATTTAAAACTCTAAATCTCTATTTAAATATATTAATTATTATACTGTAAAAATACGGGACATTACATTCTTCCCCCCTTAACAATAATTTCGCCTCGAAATTGCTAAGGTAGAAAACAAACCCTATTCACTGGGTAAAAATCATTTGTTTACTTTTTTAACTCTGGTTTCACTGAATCAATTTATTTTAATTAAAATATTAATTTATTCTTATTAACGAAAATTTACAAAAATCCTGAAAATTTTCTAACACCATAAATTTCTGAAAAATTTCGCCAGCACCTCCTCTATATGGCTCAATCGATACAACTTCAACTCGCCTCTCTAGGCCTTGTCCAACCCAAAAGAAAATCAAACAGCCAAGCGGCTTGCCAATTCGGCTCATAAATCTCATACTCGTATAAAATATAAACTTGTACCTTTTTGTCGGGCATATCATTATATAATTTTCCATCTATTACCAATTCTTCATATACCAATATCATTCCAATCAAATTCCAATCAGTTCTATCCTCGAACCCAAACATTCACTTATATCCAAATCGAATTTCATTTCAAACTCGAGTTCCATTCTCGATTCCGAACTCTTAACTTATCAACTAAATTCTAAATTAATCTCTGATCAATTCCAGTGTTATTTAACTTATCTAAATTTAAATTCCAATTTATTTATTTACTTTTACCATCTCATCCTATTTAACTTCATAAGTTAAATTTAAATTTCCAGAATTTTAATTCCTGGGTTTTTATTTCAAATCAATTTGAAATCATAATAACAATTCAAAACCTTTGAATTTCTAAACAACTTGTTTCCTCAAAACAATTTAAAACCAAAATTTTTGGTAGTAATCCATCACTTAGAAACTCGAAAATGAACACCGATGATGCAGCTGTCATCGTCGGAATTTATTTTCCAATGATCAAAGTAAGATCAATACTATATTACATTCAAAACCATATTTAAACATTTTCACTTTGAAATACATTTCAAATTATCATTCACAATGCTTGTAAAACAAATTTAAAATCTCCCAGGATTTTAAAATTCTCATATATTTAATCCACATTCTTTTACAAACACTTATTCAAATTTCCAGAGTTTTAATTTCAATTCAAATTTAAATTCAGATTTAATTCATTTCGTAACACTTATACGAATTTTGATTGGTTATTTACATAACATATTTCAATTATAATCTCATTCAATTGTAATAACAACCAACATATCCAATATACGATAATACTTCAAATATTAATCATCTTTTATATCAATATATAATTTGGGTAAAATTATTCCATTTACTCTCTTTTCAAAACATACTACGTCAGTCCATCGTATTCAAGTGTTTATAAACTCCTACAGATACAGTGGATCAAACTGATCGATTAGAACACATAGACAACTCGACCAATAAATCTCCACAATATAAAATCATTTTATATTGAATAACAAATACACGCTCATGTATATACACACAAACTCAATCTAGGGTATTACTAACCCCATCTCCACTTAGTAACGCAAAAGAGCCAAGGTAATCACTTAACCTTCAGCTCTGATACCACTGTAACGAACTGGGATTTTTGACCCAGAAAACCGACACAAATACCAATGTCAACTATTCCAGAACCGAACATACCAGATCATTAATAGAAAGAAGTTAGAGGGTAAGAATAGATAAGGTAGAAAATTAGAATAGAAGAAGAAGAATATTACACAACACATTAGATTAAACACGAATCTCACAATGGAACGAATAAAATATAACTTAACTTTGAAATAAAACAGTATATATATATATATATATATATATATACACACAATAACATTATCAGAGTACAAAATTTACAACACAACGGAAATAACAATACTAGATAACACTGAAGCCTCCTACACCAAGCTCCTTCAATGATACCTGAAAATACCTAAACTACTTGACTGCCCGTAGAAATTTGGGCATCCAAGAGTTTAGAGAAAACAAAACAAAATAAACTCTGGGTCAGTCATGGGACTGGTTTGTGTAAATTCCAACCACTTGGTTTAACTTTTAAAATCCTTTTAAAATAAAGGATAATCGTAAGACCGATCCACACTTAAACACGGATGGTTTTTATCTTATGAGAAGCATTCTTTGAAATTAATATTCGTCTGATATTATAATAATGTCTAAATACAAGTAATATCAATCTAGCAGAACTCTTGCATCTCACGCTCTACATATATAGTATACAATCAAAACTGTGTGGCTCTTATTGGATAATGGATTCCAACTGGCAAGGTATCGGACCACCTTCTGACAGTGTACCTCTAGAGAGAAATACATCGGGTTTAACAAGAACATCTTGCAACACAGGCTAAACATGACTGGCCCCTCACTTCGCTTGAGAGTACCGAATGTATTATCACCAATGGTTGGGATCAGCTACCATTTCCTTAAAGGGACAACATCGATAGATTTAAGAGGTAAAAGGAATTTCTCTGGATCAGGTGACAATACACCCTACTTGGCAGCCAACCACTTAGCCATGCGACCTACCCGATTTTATACCATTTTCGGTTGTGAGGCTAGGGGTCATAACGTATCTTTTGATCTTCATTCACTTTGAATGTCACATTGTCATACCCTTCAAATCACAAATTGATTTCCCCAAACATATCACAGGTATACGGCTAAGAGAAATGAATTCCTACGCCATCAAACGTAACTACATTTGAAGAGATCAACTTACGCGATCCGTTAGATATACTCTGTCAGACATTCTTCCATATAAATTTGTCCTGAGATAGGACAAACCGAAGGCACTATTTTGTAAATAGAATAACCCTTGCATAACACCATCTTCAATAATCTTTATCACATGTGATCGCAACGCTAACGCCCATACAAAGTGGTTTTCAGATAATGAATCTGATCTCGGTCTCTCCATACTGACGATGTAAAAATGGGCAAAAACTTCGATAGTCGGTGATTTAACTATTAAAGAAAAACATGTGTGCAAACAAAGATGTTATTTCCAGATGGAAATTCTTTCGATCAATCATCCTTCATTTATCTCTTAAATTCACTTATCATTAGTTTATTCATTTTCCATTTCCTATTTTCCATATATCCATAATTTCTTATTTTCTAAATCTGGAAAATATTCCTTTAATCATTGGAAAACATTTCCATCTCTTATTCACGTATCACTGACATTGCAGGATTTCTTATCATCAAAACATTTCATTTTCTATGCTTAGAAAAAATTTCTGATTATATTTGGAAAACGTTTTCAAAACTCATTTTTATGTATTTCAAACGAACGTTATATAAAACATCATTATGCCCTCTCAATCCCTTTATCGCTTATTACTAACGGTATCTTTAATCAATCTTCGCCATCGAACTTCAATTATTCCTTAGTTAATTTCGAAGTCAATCAAGTTGGGGTATAATTACCTCTCCGACATTAACTGAACAACGTCCTTAACCTCGCAACAGATAAAGCTAACACTCAAACTTTTTACAAACATTGCTTATGCAAATTCTCGGATTTATATTTATGAATTTCCTTCTTGAATAAAACAATAGTTATACGATAACATTATAAACCTTACTTCCGAAATATCTAACTTTAGAACTATAACTTTTATTTCTTAATTTGAATAAATAATAATTTATTTATTTATTAAATGAATAAATCTTTATTTAAAAACCGGAAAGTAAATAGTACTTTCCCGAATTCGATATAATCGGATTCGACGTATAACTCTCTTTTGAGTAATCTCTATTTGATTAACTCTTCTCGAATAACTTATATTCGATTAACTATTTTTCGAATAACTATATTCGATAAATTCTCTTTCGACTGACTTACATTCGATTTACTCACTTCGAATAACTTATATTGGATTAATTCACTTCGAAGAACTTATATTCGATTAACTCTCGTCGAATAACTTATATTCGATCGTAAAATATCTGCTAATTTCCTTGTCAAATCCTGCTTTATTCAATATATAATTTCTGTAAATAAATTATTTATAACATTTTGCCTAGTTATATTCTAATTACAAATCTTTTTGGGTTTTATTTAATCTTTTTACATTTCGAACATCGAAATGGATTTCATCGTTTCCTTTTTAAAACAACTCCCAACATCCGCATTTTACATTCACTGTTGAATTTGCAATCTCAATTATCCATTGATAATTATATTTTGATTCATTTATAAACTTTGTTTATAAATCCGACTACTTGTTTTTATTATAAAACAAGTTATTTATTTCTAGTCATTCGAATTTCATTTCTGTTTAAATTCCTATTTCACAAATCCAACTTCCTTTACAAATATGTTTATTTGCAAAATATTTACTTAAACCCATTATTCACATCGAATGTGGATAATATTTCCTTTATATAATCCATTGAGTTTGATTTCGTTTTTTAAAATAATATCTCGTTTCCAAATCCTATTTTTACTTCTCTTTATAGAATTATTCATACGAAATCTCCTTTTTATTTCTACCACTTGAATCTCATTTATAATTCCTTTTATAAATGCTGAGTTCACATTCTATTTAAAATATCAGTGTTAAAACTAATTTATACTTCTTCATATAAATTCGGACTTATATATTCCATTTATCAAAAGATAAATATTTTATTTAATTTATAAAATATTGTTTATAAATTAATCGTCTCCATTTATCTGTTAAAATAGATTTCTGTTAACAATCTACTTTGAATTCATCTTCTCGTTGTTCTTTAATAACTTGTCAGTTCCCTTTTATAAAATCTGTTCATTTGATAACTGTTCTTCTTTATAAAATATTTTCATTTTATAAATGTTCTTCTTTATATAATATTTTCATTTTATAAATGTTCTTCTTTATAAAATATTTTTATTTTATAAATGTTCTTCTTTATAAAATATGCTCATTTTATAACTGTTCTTCTTCATAAAATATAATCATTTTATAACTGTTCTACTTAATAAAATGTTTTCATTTTATAAATGTTATTCTTTATAAAATATTTTCATTTTATAACTATTCTTTATAAAATATTTTCATTTTATAAATGTTCTTCTTTATAAAATATTTCCATTTTATAAACGTTCTTCTTTATAAAGTATTTCCATTTTATAAATGTTCTCTTTTTACAATGTATATTTATTTTATATAAATATTTTATTTCCAATCTACACTGTAAAAATTCTCTATTTACATTCTAGTACTTCTTATGGTGTTTAACATGTCATATAACAATGATCAATATCATTCAAACATACATAATCAACAACAAATTATATAGCACATCATATATTACAATATATGAAAAACGGTAAAATAAATGTTGAGGAATCCAGTTGGATCCCTCCGACCTATTTCCCTGCATCACAGATGTTACACAATATAATTCACATCAATTTCATTTCAATATGTACTATTCTGATAAACAGAATCAATGTTTGTTTAACGATATGTGTATATATCATTATCTGTAATTCCAAACAATAAATCAGCAATTCAACCAAACAATCAACATACAGCAATCAACCATCATTTATCAATTCTAAAAGTACGTTATAAAAATATAAACGGATCAGAGTTAGTGAGTTCTACTCACATTGGATGGTTATCGTTAAATAAAGATAACTGTCAGTTGATCCAGACAGACAATTTATTTCACTATAAATTGTAACAGGCTCCAATTCACTCCCATTCAGTTCCATTGTGTAGCCGTTTTGGATACGATCCTAGGGAACCTGTTTTGTCCAATTCCGTTTATGTATGAATTAGATATGCATTTTCTAAGTTAATATACATTACGGTGATTACTTAAAAAATAAATATATTAAACTAATCTTAATCACCTTCTTAATCCACGTTTAACACACTAATTATGCCACTCATCTTCTTCCTCCAGGAAAATCCGCTCGCTGCTTCATTCTCACTCGCGCATTCTTTGACCCATCTCAATTCACACCGCACTCCACCATTTCACAAACTGATAACACCATACTTCGTCTCGTCAAATTCCCCTCAACCCCAAACCATTAAATTTAAACTCGATGTTCCCTTTCTCTGTCAAGTTCGAAAAGCATTTGTTTGTTGTTACTGTGATTCGATCGACATTGCTAATCATCGATTCCACCAAAAATTTCCGAGCAAGCTTCATTTATTCTCAGAAACTCAAATTTCAACTCCGTTTCATCCATCGATGCTCACAAACTCTCAAATCAGTAACCCTAGAAAAAGAACGATCGCTGTATATTTTTTTCAGCGAACGAAATCACTATTGAGCCCTTTGAAAATTATATGGATCTGAAGCTCATGCTGATATGAATCGAAACATATATATTTTGGAATTTATAGATCTTGTTTTGATTTTCTATGGATTTTGTTAGAAGAAAATTTGCTCATGTTTTTGTTGTTTCACGAAAAAGAGCGGCGACCAGATGTTTTGACCATCTGAAGAAAAATTTAGGGTTAATGTGGGATGATAATATATTTATAGGTAGATTTTATATTATTTTATTATGTTATTATATTGTTTTTTAATTCAATTTTAACTTCTGTTTGTAAATAAAAATCCCATGTGATCACATACAATATCCAAATTCGACGAAAATTGCCAAACGGCTATTGTTTGACTTTACAGACCCAACAAAACTTGTTTCGTTGAATTCCAAGTCAATTTGGTCACATAGCTCATTTTTAAAGTCAAATTGTCAACTGTTTTTCACATTAAAATATCGTACGGTCACATACTGACTCGAAAAATCATGAAAATTGATATCTAACAATAATTTAATATTCCGGATCCAACAAAATTAGTTTCGTTGAAAACGGAGATTGTTTTCAAAAATGACTATTTTTAAAACTCTAAATAAACCCATTTTAAATATTAATTTATTTAAAAATAATTAAATTAAATATTATCGTATATATTCACAGTGGAATACCATACAACTCCAAAATATATATATTTGAATTTATAACTTGATATTTCAAATCAAGTGTTAAATCAGTATTCAATTTATATTAAAAATCCATTTATAATATAAATAAATCATTATAAATTATAAAGGAATTCCATAGTGACTTTTTGAAAACTTGATTTGGACGTAAATCAAAATCTACACAACGAAATCTCGGTTTTTCTCTTCTATTAGAAAAATATACATCACCAGCTCTGAACGTTTCTTGTTTCATAGAAATCTGACTTAAAACGAATTTGGTATATTCGTTTAAAGTTCAAATCGCTAAATTACGAAGTACCGCGCCATTTCGAGCTCGATTATAATTATAATATAAATTATACGTTCAACTGGCATTTATAAATAAATTCGTTAATATAATTCACTTCTAAACTGAATTATATATTTTAAATTGTCCAATCCACAAAATATTGTCAATTCAACTTAATTCTGATTTTTTCAAAATTAAATATATTATATAATATTTATATTAATTAAATATTCAATATTATTTAATTCAACGACCATTTAAAACTCCAAATCGCTATTTAAATAATTAAATAAATAAATTATTGTACCATTAAAATACGGGACATTAAATGTTGGGTCGACAAATAAAATGAAAGGACAGGGAGTTGGTTCCTTTCGGGAATCAACCGGCATTAAGCTTATGATATGTCAGAGAAACAGTATACTTTGTGAGGAGGAAAAAGGGAATGATAAAAAATGGGAATGATTATTATTTAGCGTGTTGGAAATATAACTTTGCTACAGTTAGGACTGGCAATTGGGACCCGAGAACCGAAAATCCGAACTGATCCGAAGTTAAACCCTATGGGTCTTGAGTCAGGTCTAGATGATGAAAAATACAAAAAAGACCCGATCAAACCGGACCCGAATTGACCCAACCAAAAAGCATTAAAATATACGTACTTTTAGCATTATTATCCAACCGAACCTGAACCGACCCGTATTGAACTGAAGTTCGTGTCGGGTCCAGATTTATGAAATGTATAGTTCAGATGCACTAAAACCTGACTGTATGTAATAACCCGAAAAATGTGAACCAATTTTAACATTTTAAAATTCGTTATTGTCAAAGAATTTAAACAATTGAAATAGCATATTTCAATAAAGTATTGAATTGGGAATAGTGAGGCAGTTTGAAAATTTGAATACAAACTTTGTTTGACTATACCGGATGGAAAATATAACCGATTTTAGTGAAACCAAAAATATTTAAATCTGTTTATGAATACCTTTCCAACGAATCTGAAAAATCGAAGTTTCATAACAGGAATCAAAAGTTATGGCCAAATGAATTTTCATAAAGGTCGCTATATAGAATAAATAGCCCTTGAAAATAGATATTTTGCATAAGACCTCGCAATTCGACGAAACCACTTTTGTTGGATCCGGGATGTCAAACTATTGCTAGGTTTCAAATTTCATAATTATTGACGCTAGTATGTGAGCGGGGCAAAGGAAATGTGATTGGTAAATTTCTGTTAAAATGGGTCGGCCTGAAAATGGACATTTTGCATACGAGCTCAGAATTCGACGAAACTGGTTTTGTTGGGACCGTATCGTCAAACCAAAGCTAGATTTATTTTTCTGGAATTTTTCGATTCAGTTTGTGGCCCTGGCAAATTGAAATATACGTTTAAATTGAATATTAAATGTTTTAAACTTTTATTTGAAAAATAACTGACTGTAACAGTCGACCTGGCTAACGAAACATATCCCATTGTGTCCGGAATGGGGTTGTTTAGCTAGGGGCGACAGTCGTTGGGTTGAAATTGGTGTACGTTTGAGCAAAGGGATATTTTGGGAATTTAAAATTTAAATATAATGGAAAATATCTTCACTTTCTCTCTCACTAGAAAATTCGGTCAAACCTCTCTGAACGAACGACGCAAACCCTTCGAAACTTCCAGGACTCATCGCCGCCGCCACAGGCGATTTCATCACCACCTCCAGTTGCTTTTCCGATCGCCTTCCTCCCCTCTTTTAATCAAACCAAGCCTCATCTGAAACCCTCGAGTATTGACGTCGAATTTCACCCAGGAAGTCTTCACCTTTGGAGCGCCGCCTATCATCAGAGGAGCAGCCGAGTTCGCTGCCACCACAGGCGCTGGGAAGCCTGCTCGAAGCACTTCGACGTCACAACATCCGATCGAGACCAAACAGCACAGATTGATCGAAAATTAAAGACCTAGTTTTGAAGGTTTGAAAAGTTATCTGCTTTAAATTTCTGAATTGAAAATAACTCTTTTAAGTGTTGCAAAACTTTGAAAAATCACATCTTTTTAGTGTGTTAACGAAATTCGATGAAACAGGAAACATCAGGACCGCAGGGAGGCTCTCTACCATCTAGCAGAAGCCGCGGATTTTTCTGATCTTCATACGATTTTTAGCACTTCAAAAACCAATGTGAGGAATCTAAATTAAATTGTGTGAATGGAATCGTGTTGTATAAATTATATAAGCGAAGTGTAAATTATATACGCATTGTATACCTCATGTACATGTGTCGTATAAGTTTTATTAGCGATGTATAAATTATACAAGTGTTGTATGAAACATATATGCTTTGAATTGTGATGAAATGCAAGTGAATTATAGAGATTATATATATATACACTCCCCTCGTCCACAGACCATAGACGATATTTATTGCTTGTGATTGGCGTGATATTATATGGTATGACAAACGGTTGGAAATAATTGTTTGTGGTTGATATTGTGGTTGAAAAATACCCTCTTGTGGTTGAAAAAAATTAGAATAGGATTGTGGAAATGAAAATAAAACATGCCGCCTGCGTGCGAACTAGATGCATGATCCCCATTGTCAAAAACCGCGAGGTTTTAAGGTAGAACGAGGAGCCGTACTCGGGACAGTCCCGGTTTTAACTACCCTGTCGTTATGCTGCCGAAATTTTCTGAAATATTCATGTGTTAGAATAATTTTCATTTGTTGAAATTAATTACATATGTTGAAACCAATATTCATGTGTTGAATTGAAATTCGTTCGTCGAGTTGGAATTCATGTGTTGAATATTATTCGAATTTTAAACAAATAGCTTTAGCGATAAAAATCACATTTATATATATATACAAACTATATAGAATATTCATGTGTTGAATTGAAATTCGTTCGTCGAGTTGAAATTCATGTGTTGAATATTATTCAAATTTTAAACAAATAGCTTTAGCGATAAAAATCACATTTTTATATGTATACAAACTATAGAGAATATTCATGTGTTGAATTGAAATTCGTTCGTAGAGTTAAAATTCATGTGTTGAATATTATTCGAATTTTAAAAAATAGCTTTAGCGATAAAAATCACACTTTTATATATATATACAAACTATAGAGAATATTCATGTGTTGAATTGAAATTCATGTGTTGAATATTATACGAATTTTAAACAAATAGCTTTAGCGATAAAAATCACATTTTTATATATATACAAACTATAGAGAATATTCATGTGTTGGATTGAAATTCATTCATCGAATTGAAATTCATGTGTTGAATGTTATCGTATTTTAAAATAAAAAGAATAGACAATAAAAACTACATTTTTATTGTGAATATGAAGTGTTAAAAACATTCACGTGTTGAACAAATATTTTTGATGATAAAAATATTTCTTTTATCATGTATACGCTTTGAAAAAATACACACGTGTTGAAATAAATATTAGTTTGCTAGAAATGTTATTATTAGCTTTGTTCTGCATATATACACATGTGTCGAACAGGAAAATGGATTAGCTGTAGAGTAAAGAAATTATTTGCGTGCCCGACAAATAGGTAAGCCTTGATGAGTTGGCTGCGCAATTTTATTTTTATATCAACTCCTGCGAATGCCATTGGATGCGGAGTGCTGGTTATTCTGTGTGAAATAATAACCATTGCCATAGAATAGTAACAATTAATTTTGAACTATAATAAATGGCATACTCCTTGATGATAGGCATACTTCATCATATTCCACATAAGCATTTGGAGCTTGTGTGACGAGGTGGAAGATTTACCATACGAGCGAGAGGCTTGTATGGCGATGATTATATACTACAGGTTGAACTGATGACTGATATGGACTCTATAAAATATAACGATAAATTGCCAGATTAATAAAAACCCCACACGGGTCTGGAGTTGACAATAATCACGTCTCTCTAGTCATTAGATATGGCACATGGACTATTTATTCCCACACGGGATGAGGTGACGAGGATTTATCCTCTGGAGTAATTAAAAATACACGCTCCCTCAGGCTTGACAGGGTGACGAGAAATTATTCTTTGGAGTTATTATCTATACACGCTCCCCTGTAAACACCAGAGTATATCACTATAAATATGTGGATGCTTTATAGGATTTATTGGGTACCTAACACGGCCCAATAAATTTCCAAACCCCTTCCCGTACAAAGGAGGTTATGGCGAAATTTTTCGAAATATTAAAGCGTTAGTGAAATATTTGAAGTGAAAACGATGTTGAAATTAATGAATGGACTATATTTGAAATTAAAGAATGAACTATATTTATATATAAATATAAATAGAATTAAAAGTAATCGAAGCCGTGCAGTTCATGTTTTGGAATCGTAATTTGAAACGATTAGTACGAGAAATCCGACCATTGGATTTTCCCGAAACAGCAACCGCTGGGCTCGTCTTGGAAATATCTTTCCAACGGCACCAACCTTGTAAAAATCCAACGGTTGGGTTGCCTGGAATGTTTAATTCAAATCTGAAGAAAAACAGCGCCAGAATCATTTATATTTATATATAAATATAAATATAATTAAATTAAATTGAATAACGACGCTGCAGTTTGAATTTTGAAACCGTAACTTCAAACGACTAGTGTGGAAGATCCGACCGTCGGATTTTCACGAAACTGGAACCGTTGGGTTCGCTTTGGGAATATCTTCCCAGTGATATAGACTTTGTAGAAATCCAACGGTTAGATTTTCCATATGTGTAAAACAAATTAGGGGAAAAACAACGCCAGTGCCAAAGCACGACCTGAAACATCGTTTAATTGAATATGGCCATTTTTAAATAAATAAAAATGGAGAAAAATCATTATAAAATATTATAAGCAACATAGATTGGAAATCAACCAGTTTGGCTTGATCTGCTTGATATTTGATGGTTGTATGTGTTTGACACGAAAATTATACTAAAGAACTGAAATATGAATGTCGAATAATATAACCATGGAAAGAATTGATTTGAATTCTAATTACGAGAATTATTTGAAAAGGCCGAGCTAACCCTCATTTCAAATAATTGATCGAATGATTCGAATTGGAAAATACAAAGGAGTCAAGACCGACGATCTTCGTATCGGTTAAATGGGTGCTGCTGAGGTTCCTGATTGGAGTAGCTACCCTGAAGGAACGGAAGTAGTAGCCGTCTGAACGTATGTGTTGATTGTACGGATATACGAGGAATTTGATGCCTCCGGCTTCGTTCAAACCCAGAACGGACTTGTAAATGGACTGTGTGTCTGACATTGGTTTTTGTTCTATACTGATTGATCTCTGTTAAATAAATATCTGTTTGGCGGTGGAGAATTTATTCTTTTGCTTAACGCCCTTCTCTGAGACGTACGAGCGCAGAGGTTATATATCGATAGAAATCAGTCGTATGGAGTGGATTGCCTATGTGGCATGCCAAGATGTTGTGATCAAGGCTTCTGTTGCAAAGCAAAGTCTTGTGTTTGATGATCAAAGCACGGCCTACGTGGCCTGGCTTTGTGTATAGCGTGGATTCGCGAGCCTCACACGTCGGTATGAGTTAAAAACGGGATACGGACCGCTGGGAGAGCACGACATTTCTTTCTAGCTATGGTGGTGTCAGTGACCTACCAGCCCTGACATTTATATCTACTTTTCACCTTGGTGGTTGCTGGAATGCGAGGCACCTCGATATTAGGTCTGTAAAGACCGGGAAACGTGTGTTTAGGAATAACTAATCCTCAAACGTAAGAGACGACCGGCCCAGCCGATCCAAGGGTTACCCAGAGTGTGTAGTCCTGAGGCATTTGCTAGAATGTCTTGAAGCGGAGAGGAGCTTGCCCCTTGCCTCGACTCATGACGGAAATCCAATTTCTAATACGAAATAACATATTTGATTGTAGAACTAGTATGGCGACATAGTATGGGGCACTTATGCCGTCTATGATTGATATTTATGATGCTATTCGTTTTTGAAACATATATGCATTAGTAATAATATCAAATGATTTTGCTTTACACGTATTTAGCATATTTGGCCATTATAAGGTAAAACTCTATCCTCCGGCTTGGGTTGCATTGTATGATGGGACTTGAGTCTTATAATGGCTTCATTCTTCTTAAAAAGCATTGCGTTGTTTTCAAAGAATTTATTTTGTTTGAAATCCACCAGAAATCACTGGAGTAAACCCGTTCCGCGAAAGTGGCGTGGTCCTAAGATTTGCTTATTACTGTTGTTTAAACCGTTAAGTAGATTTCTCATACCAGTCCCCATGACTGACTTGTTGATTGTTTCACTTTGCAAACGCGGGTGCCCTTTTTTTCACACGAGCAACCTAGTTCACAGGTGACAGGTTGTTTTTGGCTCAACACTGTAGTATGGAGTGCACTTTTGGCTCATGGCGAGGCTAACTTCACCGAGATGACTTTGACATTTTCCGCCATTATTGTATTTATATTATGATTCCGCCATGGGCGATGTAGACTGATACCCTTATTATGTCTCACTGCATGTATATATTCCGCCTCTGGCAATGGTGACTGATCATTTCCCTTTTATTTACTAAGTTATATCCTACGTTGTGCTATTCTGATGTTGTTGCATGTTATGATTCCGCTGTCATATCTATGTAAAATTATTCTATTTATTGTTTTTGCTATTATCTGTACTCTGCTATGATGATTGATGTGTTATATTCCAATGATTATCCTTAATACCATCACATGGATTTTGGGATCGTCACAGTTGGTATCAGAGCTTTGGTTAACCTTAGTTCCGGGATCTACCACATTAAACACCTCGTCAGAATAGAATCAGTAGTGTTCTAAGGCGAGTAGCTCATTAGAGATAGGATTAGTGATGTCCTAGAATGAGCTAAGCAGATAGCAAAACAATTTGATCAGTACATCATTACCTTTACTTATGTTCCCCTGTTTATCAATTTTGAAAGTTATCAATTCTGTGAGCTTGACTCTTTTCTTGCTTATACAGTACTCTATCTGATGGCTACACGAGCAGCAGCAGCCAGAGGTGGCCGTGGAGGCCGAGCAGGCATAGCAGGAGGACGGGGGAATATCCCCGTAGCTGAGGAGGGCCCTATTATACAGCCACCAGCACCCCAGGACTTTGAGCTAGACAGAGTAGCAAAGAGATATAGGAACCTGGGGGGAAAACCCTTTTCTGGCCTTGGTACAGTGACAGAGGCTATCGCTTGGTTGAAGACCTGTGAAAAGATTTTTGAGGGCATGGGATTGGGTACCAACAACAAAACACGTCTGGGTATTTGGCTCTTACAGGAAGAAGCAGAGTTTTGGTGGGATGCCATCACCTCAGAAGATGTGGCAGCAACTGTTAGGACCTGGGAGCAATTAAAGACCATGTTCAACGAGAAGTTCATACCTGAGCAGGCCTTAGAGCGGATGCGAGATCAGTTTGCTAATCTCCAGCAGGGAGATCTCTCTATCCAAGATTACCTCAATAAATTCACTCAGCTATCGCGCAATGCTCCAGAGCTTATTATGACAAACAAAGCTAAGAACAAGAGGTTTATATTTGGGCTACGGTGCAAGTACCATGACAGGGCCATGAGCAACATCAAACTCTCATTCTCAGAATTAGTGGAAATGGCCTGCAATTATGAAGATATGGATGAAAGACACTCCAACCAAGACCGCGCAAAAATCCAAGCTGGAAACAAGCGCAAAGCTTCAGCAGATCAGCCAGAGTCCAGCATTTCAGCGGCTGCTACTCAGCAATCTGGGAAGATACCCAAAGGAAGCTGCTACAACTGCGGAAAGACATGACATTTTTCTAATGTGTGCAAAGTCCCAAAGAATCTAAAGGCAAATCCAGACCGCAGCTCAGCCGAGTGCTACAACTGCCATAAGAAAGGGCACTATAGCAGGAATTGTCCTCTGAAGCAGAATGCACAAGTGGCTCATGTGTATGACGGGGAGACTCCGCCAGCTATCACCGACGGATCAGGTAAACCCGACGTCTTGGGAGGTACCCTTACCATTAAAAATATTCCAGTTTCTTTACTTTTTGATACTGGCGCATCACGTAGCTTCATTTCTGGTAACACTGTTAGTAAGTTAAAGTTAAAAGAAAGAAAGCTTAAAGAACCAATTAAAGTTCAAAACCCGATAGGAGGTTCTGTTAGTCTTAGTTCATATTGTAAATTACCTATTTTCTTTTCTCGATACTGATTTCCTTTTAAAGTGATTGTCATGGACCTTTCCGAATTCGATATTATTCTAGGACTTGATGGGTTGACAAAATATAAGGCTGAAGTTTGATGTGCCGAAAGAATCGTTAAAGTCGAAACAAAAGTTGGGCATATCACTATACCATGTCTCGGTTCAGATCCCAATAGAGAAGAATTTTGGTCTTCTTTGGAAGTTATTCCCACTTCATTAGGAAAGATACTGGTCGTTAAAAACTTTGCGGATGTGTTTGAAGAAGTAGAAAACTTACCGCCGCAAAGAGAAATTGAATTCAGAATAGATCTAATTCCGAATGCCCGACCAGTAGTACATCCAATTAGACGAATGGCCCCGAAAGAAAAAGAAGAGTTGGGTAGCCAAACTCGAGAATTGCTTTGAAAAGGTCTGATCAGACCGAGCTTTTCATCTTGGGTAGCAGCAGTAGTATTTGTCCCGAAATCAGACGATACTCTATGACTTTGTGTTGATTACCGAGATCTCAATAAGCAGACACTAAAGAACAAATATCCCTTGCCACGTATAGATGATCTGTTAGATCAATTAAATGGGGCGACAGTATTCTCCAGAATGGACCTAGCTACAGGTTTCCACCAATTACGTATAGCCGAAGACTGTGCTCCTTTGACAGCCTTCAGGGGTCCCGATTTATTCTACGAATGGGTAGTAATACCGTTCGGCTTGTGTAACGCTCCGGCATACTTCGTCGATTTTATGAACAGAGTGTTCCGTGGTGTATTGAATAAATTTGTTCTGGTCTTCATCGATGACATTTTAATCTACTCCAAGTCAGAAGGCGAGCGTGCAAAGCATTTAGAACAAGTATTGATAATTCTGAGGAGAAATGTTTTGAAAGCTAAATTTTCTAAGTGTGTCTTCTGGCAGGATGAAGTTAAGTTCCTTGGCCATGTCGTATCAAAGGATGGAATTGCTGTAGATCCAAGCAAAATTACAGCGATTCAGAACTAGAAACAGCCTACTACCCCCACAGAAGTTCGAAGTTTCCTTAGATTGGCTAGTTACTATCGGAAATTCGTTCAGGATTTTTCAAAGATATCTGGTGTATTGACAAAGCTTACAAAGAAGCATGAGAAATTCAAATGGACTCCCGAATGTGAAGAAGCTTTCCAGGAGATGAAGCTGAAATTGACAACTGCTCCAGTATTGACAATTATAGAAGGCAACCAAGACAGGACTGTATAGATAGACGCTTCTATTAGAGGGCTAGGCGCAGAATTAATGCAAAAGGGCCAAGTGGTCTCTTATGCCAGCCGTCAGCAGAAGCCGCATGAAAGAAACTATGCAACTCATGATCTTGAGTTATTAGCTATCGTGTTTGCTTTGAGAATCTGGAGGCATTATTTATTGGGCGAGAAGTTCGAACTATTTGCCGATCATCAATCATTGAAGTATCTATTCACTCAGAAAGATCTAAACTTGAGACAACAGCGTTGGTTAGAATTCCTAGCAGCATATGATTTTGAGATTCTATACACTCCAGGAAAAGCCAATGTTGTAGCAGATGCACTCAGCAGAAAGAATGAAATCATTGCCAGTTTTATCATTACGTCTTCATTAATTGACAGGATCTCGACCCTTCAGAAAGAAGATAATTTTGCAAAGGAGATGGTCAAAAGAATCAATGAAGGCATAGACTCCAGCTTCCAAGTGGATAGTGAGGGAGTTCTGAGATTAAAAGGAAGAATTTGTGTTCCTGACATCTCTGAGCTAAAGAGGGAAATGCTTGATGAATGTCATAGGTCCAAACTCAGTACCATCCCTGTGTGAGCAAAATGTATAACAACCTCAAACGCACCTTTTGGTGGATGGCGATGAAAAGAGATATTTCATTATATGTTAGAAGATGCTCCACTTGTCAGCTAGTTAAGAGCGATCAGCAGAAATTGGCTGGACTATTACAACCATTAGAAATTCCAGGATGGAAGTGGGAGCAAATTTCGATGGACTTCATTGATGGTTTGCCTCGAACTAAGAAAGGAAACGATAGTATATGGGTGATCGTAGATCGCTTCATGAAGACTGCCCATTTCATACCTGTCTGATCCAACAGAACGGCTCAAAGTTTAGCACAGATTTACTTCAAAGAATAGATAAACTGCATGGAGTGCCGCTCAATATAGCCAGTGATAGAGATCCCCTATTTACTAGCAAATTCTGGGAAGCATTCCAGACAAAATTGGGAACCAAATTGAATATAAGTACCGCTTATCACCCTCAGACAGACGGCCAAACAGAGCGGGTGAATAGAATCCTAGAAGATTTACTACGGGCTTGCATTATTGATTTTGGCGGGTCATGGGCAGATCACTTACATTTAGCTGAATTCTCTTATAACAATAGCTATCAAGCAAATTTAGGAATGTCTCCATTTGAAGCATTATACGGTAGACCGTGCAGATCTCCCGCATGTTGGGTAGAACCTGGCAACAGACTTGTGTTAGGGCCCGATATGATTCGAGAAGCATCAGATGAAGTCGATTTCATCAAGAAGCGATTGAAAACCGCACAAAGACGACATAAAAGTTATGCTGATGCGAGAAGAAGAGATTTATCATTTGCCGTAGGCGATTATGTTTATTTAAGAGTTTCTCCGATGCGGGGAGTAATCAGATTTGGCAAAACTGGGAAGTTGGCACCGAGATTTATTGGTTCCTTTCCTATACTTGAACGGATTGGAACTCTGGCATATAGGGTTTCATTACCTGATTGGCTGCCTGGTGTACATGATGTGTTCCACGTGTCTCAACTCAGAAAACATGTGCATGATCCGGATCTTGTTGTAGAAGAAGCAGCGCAATAGGATATAGACATAACTCCAGAATTAGCAGTCAGAAGAGAGCCATTAAAGATCGTTGGCAAAGAAACTAGAGAGCTAAGGAGCAAAAAGATTCATTTAGTTCGAGTGCAGTGGAGTAGTGATCCTAGAGACTGTACTTTGGAGACTGATGAAAGCAATAAACAAGCCTACCCCAAATGTAGAGTGGACATCTCTGACTAACTCCGGTGCAAGGTACCTTTACAATACTTTGCATTTACATTTTGTTTCCTACTTTGCTGTTATTTCCTTTTCAAGGACGAAAAGTTTTAAGTGGGGGAGATTGTAATAACCCGGAAAATGTGAACCAATTTAAAATTTTTAAAATTGGTTATTGTAAAAGAATTTAAACAATTGAAATAGCATATTTCAATAAAGTAATGAATTGGGAATAGTGAGGCAGTTTGAAAATTTTTGAAAATTTGAATACACTTTGTCTGACTGTACCGGGTGGAAAATATAACAGATTTTAGTGAACCAAAAATATTTAAATCTGTTTATGAATACCTTTCTAACGAATCTGAAAAACCGAAGTTTCATAATAGGAATCAAAAGTTATGGCCAAATGAATTTTCAGAAAGGTCGTTATATAGAATATATAGCCCTTGAAAATAGATATTTTGCATACGACCTCGGAATTCGACGAAACCATTTTTGTTGGATCCGGGATGTCAAACTATTGCTAGGTTTCAAACTTCATAATTATTGAAGCTATTATGTGAGCGGGGCAAAGGAAAATGTGATTGGTCAGTTTCTGTTAAAATGGGTCGACCTGAAAATGGACATTTTACATACGAGCTCAGAATTCGACGAAACTGGTTTTGTTGGGACCGTATCGTCAAAACAAAGCTAGATTTATTTTTTTGGAATTTTTCGATTCAGTTTGTGGCCCTGGAAAATTGAAATGTACGTTCAAATTGAATATTAAATGTTTTATACTTTGATTTGAAAAATAACTGACTGTAACAGTCGAATTGGCCAACGAAACATATCCCATTGTGTCCAGAATAGGGGTACTTAGCTAGGGGCGATAGTCGTTGGGTTGAAATTGGTGTACTTTTGAGCAAAGGGATATTTTGGGAATTTAAAATTTAAATATAATGGAAAATATCTTCACTTTCTCTCTCACTAGAAAAGTCGGTCAAACCTCTCTGAACGAACGACGCAAACCCTTCGAAACTTTCAGGACTCATCGTCGCCGCCACAGGCGATTTCGCCACCGCCTCCAGTTGGCTTTTCCGATCGCCTTCCTCCCCTCTTTCAATCAAACCAAGCCTCGTCTGAAACCCTCGAGTATTGACGTCGAATTTCACCCATGAAGTCTTCACCTTTGGAGCGCCGCCGATCATCAGAGGAGCCACCGAGTTCGCTCCCACCACAGGCGCTGGGAAGCCTGCTCGAAGCTCTTCGACGTCGCAGCATCCGATCGAGACGAAACATCACGGATTAATCGAAAATTAAAGACCTAGTTTTGAAGGTTTTAAAAGTTATCTGCTTTAAATTTCTGAATTGAAAAGAACACTTTTAAGTGTTGTAAAACTTTGAAAAATCACATCTTTTTAGTGTGTTAACGAAATTCGATGAAATAGGAAACATCGGGACCGCAGGGAGGCTCTCTACCATCTAGCAGAAGCCGCGGATTTTTCTGACCTTCATACGATTTTTAGCACTTCAAAAACCAATGTGAGGAATCTAAATTAAATTGTGTGAATGGAATCGTGTTGTATAAATTATATTAGCGATGTGTAAATTATATACGCAATGTATACCTCATGTACATGTGTCGTATAAGTTATATTAGCGATGTATAAATTATACAAGTGTTGTATGAAACATATATGCTTTGAATTGTGATGAAATGCAAGTTAATTATAGAAATAATATATATATATATATATATATATATATATATATATATATATATATATAAACTCCCCTCGTCCACAGACCATGGACGATATTTATTGCTTGTGATTGGCGTGATATTATATGGTATGACAAATGGTTGGAACTAATTGTTTGTGGTTGAAAAATACCCTCTTGTGGTTGAAACAAATTAGAATAGGATTGTGGAAATGAAAATAAAACATGCCGCCTGCGTGCGAAATAGATGCATGATCCCCATTGTCAAAAACCGCGAGGTTTTAAGGTAGAGCGAGGAGCCGTACTAAGGACGGTCTCGGTTTTAACTACCCTGCCGTTATGCTGCCGAAATTTTCTGAAATATTCATGTGTTAGAATAATTTTCCTTTGTTGAAATTGCTGAAACCAATTTTCATGTGTTGAATTGAAATTCGTTCGTCGAGTTGAATTTCATTTGTTGAATATTATTCGAATTTTAATCAAATAGCTTTAGCGATAAAAATCACATTTTTATATATATACAAAGTATAGAGAATATTCATGTGTTGAATTGAAATTCGTTCGTCGAGTCGAAATTCATGTGTTGAATATTATTCAAATTTTAAACAAATAGCTTTAGCGATAAAAATCACATTTTTATATATATACAAACTATAGAGAATATTCATGTGTTGAATTGAAATTCGTTCGTAGAGTTGAAATTCATGTGTTAAATATTATTCGAATTTTAAACAAATAGCTTTAGCGATAAAAATCACACTTTTACAAACTATAGAGAATATTCATGTGTTGAATTGAAATTCATTCGTTGAATTGAAAATCATGTGTTGAGTATTATTCGAATTTTAAACAAATAGCTTTAGCGATAAAAATCACATTTTTATATATATACAAACTATAGAGAATATTCTTGTGTTGGATTGAAATTCATTCGTTGAATTGAAATTCATGTGTTGAATGTTATCGTATTTTAAAATAAAATGAATAGACAATAAAAACTACATTTTTATTGTGAATATGAAGTGTTAAAAACATTCACGTGTTGAATAAATATTTTTGATGATAAAAATATTTCTTTTATCATGTATACGCTTTGATAAAAATACACACGTGTTGAAATAAATACTAGTTTGCTAGAAATGTTATTATTAGCTTTGTTCTGCATATATACACATGTGTCGAATAGGAAAATGGATTAGTTGTAGAGTAAAGAAATTATTTGTGTGCCCGACAAATAGGTAAGCCTTGATGAGTTGGCTGCGCAATTTTATTTTTATATCAACTCCTGCGAATGCCATTGGATGCGGAGTGCTGGTTATTCTGTGTCAAATAATAAACATCGCCATAGAATAGTAACAATTAATTTTGAACTACACTGCATGGCATACTCCTTGACGATAGGCATACTTCGTCATATTCCACATAAGCATTTGGAGCTTGTGTGACGAGGTGGAAGATTTACCATACGAGCGAGAGGCATGTATGGCGATGATTATATACTACAGGTTGAACTGATGACTGATATGGACTATATAAAATATAACGATAAATTGCCAAATTAATAAAACCCCACACGGGTCTGGAGTTGACAATAATCACGTCTCTCTAGTCATTAGATACGGCACATGGACTATTTATTCCCACACGGGACGAGGTGACGAGGATATATCCTCTGGAGTAATTAAAAATACACGCTCCCTCAGGCTTGACAGGGTGATGAGAATTTATTCTCTGGAGTTATTATCTATACACGCTCCCCTGTAAACACCAGAATATATCACTATAAATATGTGGATGCTTTATAGGATTTATTGGGTACCTAACACGGCCCAATAAATTTCCAAACCCCTTCCCGTACAAAGGAGGTTATGGCGAATTTTTTTGAAATATTAAGGCATTAGCGAAATATTTGAAGTGAAAACGATGTTGAAATTAATGAATGAACTATATTTGAAATTAAAGAATGAACTATATTTATATATATATAAATATAAATAGAATTGAAAGTAATCGAAGCTGTGCAGTTCGTGTTTTGGAATCGTAATTTGAAACGATTAGTACGAGAAATCCGACCATCGGATTTTCCCGAAACAGCAACCGCTGGGCTCGCCTTGGAAATATCTTTCCAACGACACCAACCTTGTAAAAATCCAACGGTTGGGTTGCATGGAATGTTTAATTCAAATCTGAAGAAAAACAGCGCCAGAATCTTTTATATGAATATAATTAAATTAAATCGAATAACGACGCTGCAGTTCGAATTTTGAAACCGTAACTTCAAACGACTAGTGTGGAAGATCCGACTGTCGGATTTTCACGAAACTGGAACCGTTGGGTTCGCTTTGGCAATATCTTCCAAGTGATATAGACTTTGTAGAAATCCAACGGTTAGATTTTCCAATATGTGTAAAACAAATTAGGGGAAAAACAGCGCCAGTGCCACGGCATGACCTGAAACGTCGTTTAATTGAATATGGCCATTTTTAAATAAATAAAAATGGCGAAAAATCATTATAAAATATTATAAGCAACATAGATTGGAAATAAACTAGTTTGGCTTGATCTGCTTGATATTTGATGGTTGTATGTGTTTGACACGAAAATTATACTAAAGAACTGAAATATGAATGTCGAATAATATAACCGTGGAAAGAATTGATTTGAATTCTAATTACGGGAATTATTTGAAAAGGTCGAGCTAACCCTCATTTCAAATAATTGATCGAACGATTCGAATTGGAAAATACAAAGGCGATTCAAGACATACGATCTTCGTATCGGTTGGATGGGCGCTGCTGAGGTTCCTGATTGGAGTAGCTATTGTGAAGGAACGGAAGTAGTAGCCGTTTGAACGTATGTGTTGATTGTACAGATATACGAGGAATTTGACGCCTCCGGTTTCGTTCAGACCCAGAACGGACTTGTAAATGGACTGTGTGTCTGACATTGGATTTTGTTCTATACTGATTGATCTCTGTTAAATATATATCTGTTTGGCGGCGGAGAATTTATTCTTTAGCTTAACGCCCTTCTCTGAGACGTACGAGCTTAGAGGTTATATATCGATAGAAATCAGTCGTATGGAGTGGATTGCCTATGTGGCATGCCAAGGTGTTGTGATCAAGGCTTCTGTTTCAAAGCAAAGTCTTGTGTTTGATGATCAAAGCACGGCCTACGTGGCCTGGCTTTGTGTATAGCGTGGATTCGCGAGCCTCACACCTCGGTATGAGTTAAAAACGGGATACGAACCGCTGGGAGAGCACTGCGTTTCTTTCTAGCAATGGTGGTGTTAGTGACCTACCAGCCCTGACATTTATATTTACTTTTCACCTTGGTGATTATTGGAATGTGAGGCGCCTCGATATTAGGTCTGTAAGGACCGGGAAACGTGTGTTCAGGAATAACTAATCCTCAAACGTAAGAGAGGACCGGCCCAGCCGATCCAAGGGTTACCCAGAGTGTGTAGTCCTGAGGCATTTGCTAGAATGTCTCGAAGCGGAGAGGAGCTTGCCCCTTGCCTCGACTCATGACAGAAATCCAATTTCCAATACGAAAAAACGGATTTGATTGTAGAACTAGTATGGCGACATAGTGGTATGGGGCATTTATGCCGTCTATGATTGATATTTATGATGCTATTCGTTTTTGAAACATATATGCACTAGTAATAATATCAAATGATTTTGCTTTACACGTATTAAGCATATTTGGCCATTATAAGCTAAAACTCTATCCTTCGGCTTGCGTTGCATTGTATGATGGGACTTGAGTCTTATAATGGCTTCATTATTTTTAAAAAGCATTGCGTTGTTTTCAAAGAATTTACTTTGTTTTAAATGCACCAGCAATCACTGGAGTAAACCGTTCCGCGAAAGTGGCGTGGTCCTATGATTTACTTATTACTGTTGTTTAAACCATTAAGTAGATTTCTCATACCTGTGCCCATGACTGACTCGTTGTTTGTTTCACTTTTCAAATGCGGGTGCCCTTATTTTCACATGGGCAACCTGGTTCACAGGTGACAGATTGTTTTTGGCTCAGCACTGTAGTATGGAGTGCACTTTTGGCTCATGGGGAGGCTGACTTCACCGAGATGAATTTGACATTTTCCGCCATTGTTGTATTTATATTATGATTCCACCACGGGCGATGTAGACTGATACCCTTATTATTTCTCACTGCATGTATATATTCCGCCTCTAGCGATGGTGACTGATCATTTCCCTTTTATTTACTAAGTTATATCCTACGTTGTGCTATTCTGATGTTGTTGCATGTTATGATTCCGCTGTCACATCTATGTAAAATTATTCTATTTATTGTTTTTGCTATTATCTGTAATATGCTATGATGATTGATGTGTTATATTCCAATGATTATCCTTAATACCGTCACACGGATTTTGGGATCGTCACACTATAACCGAGACCCGTTGTAACAACCCAAGGATTTTCGACCTTGAAAATCAATACAAAACCCATGTCGACTATTCAAGTATCGAAAATACCAGATCATTAAGAGAAAGAAGTTAGAGGGTGAGAATAGAAAGAAAGATAGTTAGAATGGAAGAAGAAGAAGATCACTATAGAACAAAATCAGAGTAACACGAATCTCACAGCGGAACGAATAAAATAATTATATAACAACTTTGAAAATACAAGCTGGTAATTGTATATACATACCATTATGACATAACATCACAACGGAAATAAACTATGTATATATCTGACCCTGAAGCCTCCTGCTCCGAGCTCCTCCAAGTATATCTGAAAAATCCTGACCACTTGACTGCCCGTACAAATCTGGGCACCTAAGAGTTTAGGGAAAACAAAACAAAATAAACTCTGGGTCAGTCATGTAATAGGTGTGAGTAAACTCTAATTAATTGGTTCAACTTTTAAAATCCTTTTTAAAAGAAATGATAATCATAAGACTGGTCCACACATAAACACAAACGGTTTTTACCTTACGATAACCCAAAATATTTCTTAAGATCAATATTTTCTGATATTATAATAATGTCTAAATCAAGTAAATATCAATCTAGCAGAATGCTTTCATCCCACGCTCTACATATATAATGTGCAATTAAAAACCGTAGGCTCTTATTGGGTAATGGATTTCCATCTATGACAAGGTATGGAACCACCTTCTGATCAGTGTACTCTAGAAGCGATACATTGGAGTTCAACAAGAACATCTTGTAACTCGGCCACCCATGACCAACAATTCTTTCCGCTTCAATGTTCCGAATATATTATCACCTTACGGTTGGTATACCGACATAACTGTTCTTGGGTGATACAGAAGTGAAAGAAGTAACAAATATGAATATTCACTAGATGGTGACAATATACCGTTGGGTGCGACCCACTTAGCCATGCTGCCTGCCCGATTTTTATCATCTCCTGGTTGATAAGGCCTAAAGTCATAACGTATCTTTTAACATATCACTCCTTTTTTTATTTTGAATGCCACATCGTCATACCCGTTAAATCACAAATTGATTTCCCCAAAATACCACAGGTATAAGCTAATAGAAACGAATTCCTCCGCCACCAACGTAAATATGTTTGAAGTGATCATCTTATGTCATCTACCAGATATATTCTGTCAGACATTCATCCATTTAAGTTGTCCTAGGACTGGATAACCCGAAGGAATTATTCTGTAAATCCATTTTAGGCAATTTCTACCTAGGATCGCCAGAATAACCCTTGCATAAACTCCGTCTTCCATTGTCTTCGATATATTTGATTAGAAACGATTATGCCCATACAGAGTGGTTTTCAGGTAATAAATCTGATCCTGGTCTCTTCATATTAACAATGGAAATGGTCAAACACTTTGATAGTTGGTTATTTAACTATCAAAGGAAAACATGTGTACAAAAAACAGTCATATTTCCAAATGGAAATTTTACCGATCTATCATCAATCAACACTGACCCCTTTTAATAGATTTATAAATAATCATTTCATTTCCCATTTCTCCTTCAATATCTTTACCCAAATATTTCTCTAACTCATTCGGCTTCTCCCGGTCCTTAGGAAACATTTCCATTTATTTTAAACTATTTAATTTCTATATCTCAGAAAATATATCATATTAGTATCGGAAAACATTTCCATTTCTTATTGCGCACCATTACTCTTCTCTATCCATTAGTCACTAACTGAAAATTAGTAATAGAACAAATTCCCTAAGTGTAAACCCCGAAGGCCGAAACCAACATCAGATCAATACCCAGAAAGCCGTCCAACTTAACTAGTCTCCAGTTACTTTCTAATTTCATAAATTCCATTTCTTAACTTTATATCAACCAAATTATCTCACTCTGCAAAACGTTTGCTTTTAAACCATCATTCATTTTAAACGTGAATATTATTCCTTTACAGAAAATAAACTCATTTTTATTTAATCAAATCTTGGTTTAAATAAATATTCCCATTGCAGTTTATAATCCCATATATCTAGTTCTTTTATAAATTCATATTCATATTTCACTCCTACTCCATTTATAAATAAACTTCCTGCTAAATAAATATCAAGTTTATAACATAATCTCGATTACCTATTTAATTGCTAATTATTTTTTTAAAGCAAATATTAACTATCGTACCAAATAATTAATTATATAATATATAATTTATAAGAATAAATCATTTTAATAACATTCAACATTGTCTAATTTAAATTACAAATCCTTATTGATTTGTTTCATTTCTATTCCCATTTTGGATATCGAAATAATTTCATCGTTTTCTTTCTAAACGATATCCATTTTCCTTTTTAAATAAATTCTTTTCTTGAACTTATATTTTTAAAACTATTTAATAATAATCATTTTGTTTCGTTTATAAATATCGTTTATAAATCAAATTACTTGTTTTTATATAATCAAAAACAAGTTATTTCTTTTCCAATATATTAAAATATATTTTATGGTATTTAAATACTAATTATTTCTGGTCAATGTTGTTTAAAACATCCCAAACACACAATAATCAACCAAAGATTATTCTCACATCATATAATACAATATATGAAAAACTACCATATAATTGTTGAGGATTCCAGTTGGATCCCTCCAACCTGTCTCCCAGCATCCGCTGAGGTTAATCAATACTTATTTTATAGCAATATGAAACAATAAAATAAATAGAACCGGTATTCAATGAACAATTTATATATATATATATATATATATATATATATTACTCAACCAATTAATTAGCAAATCAACTAAACAACCATCACACACGGCATTCAATCATTTTTACCAAATTAAATAACGTTTATAAAATCACCAAACTGAGCAGAGTTAGTGAGATTACTCACCTTGGTCATTAATCGTTGATTAACGGTCGATTGATTAAACCAGGCGTTTAATTATGCCATAATTTTTAACAAGCTTCAAGTGGGTCCAAACCGGCTCCATTGTGTAGCCTGGGATCATACAATTCCAACGTGACAAGAGGTTCATAATTCTGACCACATTTGCATAGGATATTAAATTTGAAAGTTTTGTACACTACTCTATATTTAAATTAAACTATATCCTTTTATTTTGGGTCTTACCTTAATCAATCCAGCCCACTGACTTCATATTTACTTCAACAGGCTTCTCCCTCCAGGATTAAAAATCTCCATCCCCTTTTGTTAGTTCAACAATACTGTTAGTCAGTCATTCATTTTTTTCTTTTTTTTCTTTTTGGCTTTTACGTTTTTGTTCCACTGTACCCTTCGTCAAAAAGTATAAAACTCCAACCTGCTCCGATATTTATAGTGACCTTCAGCCAATTCTTTGAACTCCTGTCCACGTTCGGTTTCCACAAAATTCTTCAAACCCGCATCAACAATATTACTTCTTCCTCCACCTTTTCAACGCAAGCTTCAGTCCAACACATTTCTCCATTCATGAACTTCAGATCCACCTCGTTTTAGAAAAACAAACCCCGCTTCCTTCCTTATTCATGCATGCGCCTCCTTTATATCCCATCACAGTTGTACCACGAATGTTTCCATCATATTCAACGCAAGATCCCCTTCCCTTTTGATGTTTACTGCATACCATTTTCCTCCAATATTACACTCCTATGCAGAAAAATAAAGATAATCAAACACCCTCACCACCCCACCATATCACATAACCATCACCAACCGGGAAAAACTCACAATAGCTCCTCACGCCAGTTTCCGAAACCGCACTGCTCTTCTTGCCGTGACTTTGCATGATTTTTAAAGGACGATAAATTTGTTTTAGATTTTTACTGAAGCAAAACACGGTGGTGGCTTCACTGAGTTTTCAGAAGGAGAAAAAGAAAGGACGAGCTCGCGTTTATATTTATAATATGGAGAGACTTAACCCTTAAGTATTAAGTATAGGCCGTAGGATGTGAGATATAACTAGGGTAGAGTAGCTACGTGGGATTTGACTATAGCATCTCAAACAGCAAGGCATTCTTTGCCTTAATCCTGAATTGTGGGGAGATTTGTTCCCCAACAAACATTACATCCCTAAATATTCAGTGAAATGTTATGGGTTCAATTCAGGAGTCTGAATTGGACTCGCATGCCGACTTTATCGGCTCGTCACGTAGCAAGCCGATTTTTTGGCGCGCGCCGATAAAATCGGCTCGTTACATGACGAGCCGATAAAGTCGGCGCGTGATTCATTTAGATTTTAAATATTTGTTTGCCTAACCTAAATTATATTTTAATATGGTAAAATAAAATCATTATTGTTTTCGTAGAAAATAGTTATGTTTGGGAAGATCGATATAAACTAATTTAGCTTTGTAACATAATAATAGCTGGCTAATAACCCTTACAAATACAATAGAACACGATGGTAAAATAAAAAACAACAACATCGGTACTGCATTAAAGATCGATAAGTTCGGACAATCATAAAATAAAACACGAGTTTGAACAAGGAAGCTTCGTAACTAGGTATCGCCATATTGGTTCCATAAATGATCCATAAGGTCTTTCTACGGCCGGATATGGAGTTGTGCATCTCTAAACATAACCTGAAGGTGCAAATGAATGTTGAAGTACTCTTGTGTTAGCGGTGTGTTCTGTCAGAATACTTGGGGTGGTTGCGAAGCACCTTCATATTCGTAGTGGCGTTGCCCTTCATCCATATCTCTTTCGTCTTCTATAATCATGTTGTGTGGAACGATGCAGGCAAACATGATTGTAGACATCTTTTTCCTAGACCACAGCTGACATGGATTACTTATCATTGCAAATCTAGATTGTAAAACACCGAAAGCACGTTCTACATCTTTCCTTTGTCCCACGTAAATAGCCGCGAATTTGACTTGTTTAGGAGTCAATGGATTTGGATATGTTTTAACAATGGTGCTCCATTTCGGGTAAATGCCGTCACCTAGGTAGTAGTCATGGTCATAAGTATTTATGCCTAGGATAAATGTTAAAGGTGGTACCTAGCCTTGAGCAAGATCATTGACCAGATGGGATCTTTCTATAACATTTAAGTCATTATTCGAACCGTGGATTCCAAAGAAAGCGTTCCATATCCACAGTATCCACAGATTGTACAATGCCACAGCTTCCAAAATGATAGTTGGTCGCCTTTCCTTCCCGTTGTACACAACTTGTAATCCCTTAGGGCAGTTCTTCCATTCCTAGTGCATACAGTCCAAGCTCGCTAACATTCCCGACCATCCCCTACTTTAGCGCATCTCTCTGATTCGCACTACATCTGCTTCGTTCGGAGACCTTAAGTATTCTTCTCCGTAGACATCTACCACAGCTTGATAGAATTTTTCAAGTATGTCTAGTGCTGCGCACTATGTTATTCGGTATGCATCGTCCAATGGAACGGCAGGAGTGACATATGTAACATTCTCATAGCGGCCGTCATTTTCTGAAAACCAGACAACCCCTGCGTCTTTGATGCATTTTGTTTGTACTTAAATAATCATTGTTACCTTGAATACCCGCCAATATCCGAAGAAATAGACTTCTCCACATCCTGAATCTTCTACAAAACATATCAAGCCCGTAAGTGCAATTGTCGTTGAAGTAATCTTGCATCAGAGACTTATGGTATATAGCATTATTTCGGTGTATAAATCTCCTTCCAGAAACCGATCCCCCTTGACTTGTGGATGATAACCCGTAGGCTTCATGGTATAAGTCCCATATTTCCTGTATTTTTTCCTCTTCCTCTTGAAGGATTTCCTCTTCCTCAGAATCGCTATTAAAAGTCATGATGCATGTCATAAAATAGGAATCCATTTTTTGTGTGAATGTGTTTAAAGATGAGATATGGTTGTGATGTTGCTATTGTATATAAGGTATGAGGTCTTCGTCAATAGGTAGCTTTATTGGGTAGAGTGTGCTCATTTATTGGCCAAAGTGCTCCTTCATTGTATAGAGTGCTCCTTTATTGGACAAAGTGTAGTTTTATTGGACAAAGTGCTCCTTTATTGGACAAAGCGCTCCTTTATTGGATAGAGTGCAGTTTTATTGGACAAAGCGCTCCTTTATTGGACAAAGCGCTCCTTTATTGGACAGAGTGCAATTTTATTGGACAAAGCGCTCCTTTATTGGATAGAGCACTCCTTTTTTGGACAGAGTGCTCCTTTGTTGGATAGAGAGCTCCTTTTTGGCCTAGGTGACACCTAATTTACCTTGAGTGCTCCTTTACCCGTACATGTCTTGGTCTAGTTCATAGTGTGTAGGGTCGTCCACGTAATAACTATTTAAAAATTTATGTGTGCAGGGTCGTCCAGGGAATGTAGCCATGGAATTTAACAAGTAGGGTCGTCCATGTAGTAACTCGTGTTGAATGCCAACCCAAAACGATAGTAAATAAAATTAAAATCCTTTATTTTATATTGTTTTGAGAAATAAATTATATTTCAATATTTCTCTATCACGGCTAAAGTGGGCAGTGATTAGTGCATAGTGTAGATTCTCTATTATGACATTAACAGTGTCCAGTGCTAGTGTATAGTGTAGATTCTCTTTCAAGGCTACAGTGGACAGTGACTAGTGCATAGTGGAGATTCTCTATCAATGACATTATGAGCATTGGACTATGCATAATTTGAATTATTAAAGTGCATATCCTTATATACCTAGTTTTTAGTGATAAACACAACAAAAAGATAGTTTCCACATAAACATACGAACTACAATATTACAACATTAAGAAATGCCAAACTACAATCGTACGAACCACAAGTACTGAACACATAAACATCAAATTCAAAGGACAATAAAACACGATAACATAGCTTCCTCATAGACCTACCACGGGCGCGGGAAAAATCTAGCTCTAGTTAGCTTAGCAACAATCATGTTCAAACGTCTTATTTCAGCTTGCGCTTCCAGTGCGTATTGAACTCCACGTTTGCACATTGGAGGATCAATCCACTACTCAAAATAACAACAATCAATTTCTTCATGAAAAACCTTGTGGTCCTCATAGGCTTCACAACCGAAAAAACGAAGACCAGCATTTTTTTTATTTTCGAAACAACGACCACTGATTTTTCTCCACAATAGCATAAAGGGTTGGATCCACCCGAACCTAGTGGCTCGACAATGCGCCCTTCAACTACCCTTTCTTTTCTAGGTCGTTGATTTGAAACCGCCTCATTGTCATTTTCCAAGTTGGCCATGGTGGAGCCTACACTTTCTTTTCCTTCTTTCGACATACACCAATAAGGCAACTATACTATTTTCTTTTCAAGTAGAAGGCTGTAATGGGAAAAGAGGAAGGAGTAGGCAGTTGGAAGAAAAGAAATTGCGAATGAAGGTTTAGCCTAATTCGGAGAAGCTGATATATATAGCAAAATATTGGGTCGTCCATAACGATATTTCAAGCGAAAAACATGGTCGGCCCCACCTATATACAACCAATGGAGTGTACATCGTGTCGTGCGCTGCTTCATTGGTTGAATTCCAAGCCAAAACGATTTTACTTTAAATAAGAATCGTTTATTTTATTTAAATAAGATTTATAATTTATAAAGGAATTCCACAACGACTGTTTGAAATTTTAGTTTGGACATAAAACAAAATCTACAACATGAAAACTCTAGTTTTATCTTCCATCAGAAAAATACTATCAATTCGATTCGAACATTTTTTAGTTCGAAGAAATCCGACTTAAATTGGATCTTGTACAACCAATTAAAGTTCGAAACGTTATATTATGAACTACCGCACCACTGCAATTTGTTTTATAATTAAATTATAAATAAAACGATTGAAACATCGTTTTATAATTAAACATTTCAAACATCATTTATCATTACCCAGAGCATCACAGAATATAGATAATAAAAGGTCTAGTACACAGAACATCATAAAATATAGTTGTCGACAGTAATATACATAAAATGTAGATAATATAGTACAACATGCATCAACGTGACATACACATATTTGCATTCAAGAAAGAATAACGTAAAGTCCACTACATCCTGTCGTACACATATATACATCACGATAAAAAAACAAAATATCATCAGCAGTATCCTCATGAAAGTCAATCTAAATCTGCAGCATCATCGTCATCATCGTGCTCAGACTCCTCACCATCCTCCTCCATGTCATCCCCGCTACCCTCACCATCATAATAAGGAAAATCCTCCTCGTCACTACCTAATCCTCCACCCCCACTGGCTCCTCTATCACCACCTAATCCTCCACCCCCACCGGTCATCCACCAGCCCTAACTCCTCCATCACCACCTAATACACCACCCCCTCCCGATCCTCCAGCAGCACCTTAACCTCCACTAGTACATGACGCTCCAACCGTACCTGATGCTCCTGTATCACCACCCCCTATTGTCACTAGTCTCGCCTGTAGGTCGTCAATCTGCTCCTACAAACCCTGAACTATCGCCTGGTGCTCCTAGTATAAGGACTGAGCATGTAGCAGGGCCATCTCCTGAATAGCGGCAATATGTATCCTGTGCTAGTCTAGCCGGGGTGCATACTGCAAATATAGAACATATAAAATCAGTTTCTACAACTTAGAATGTACAAGGTAATAAATCCACAAGTAAGTAGAATAGCTCATTTTCTGGATATAATTCAGCAGTAGGGACACCTGCTACCATGTGAGCAGGTGGGTAGATAATAGGAAGGGACACATGTGTACCACTGAGACAAATGTCTGAAATGTATCGGCCAGAGCTGAATCCATAGGCTGGTCGGAGATCTGTGTAGGGGTCGGGTCAAAAGTGAACGGTGGAGGATGAACCTACCAGTAACCAATTGGGGACCAATGTGGTCGGAGTTCACACCCCGCATGTAATCCGGCAATAAGTACCTCCTAGGAGCTACCCGAACCCAACAAGTGTCAAAGTCTGCGTTGGGTATGTAAAACTCGGTCGTATCAACCCAACATCCCTGCCTCAGACCCTATACGTATTGTCTCCCTATCGAACGACGAGGCCCGAACATATCATGGGGAAGAGGTGGATCTCCGGGTACGCGCGTCTGGCCAGAGCCCTGATAATAACAGCGATCGCCCAGGTACCAAATAGGAAGTTGGGCCAGTGGGAACAAGAGGACACTGCGAATAGATAAACGACATGCAATGAGAGCGGGTGGTCATCAGGAAGCAGGCCACCTGCTGAAAGTAACATCCAATAAGTGTTCCAAGGTTCTCATAATATGTTTCCCCTCTCATTTATATCTAATTGAGTACGTGTCTTTATCAAATCGTGTCTCACACCAGCAGGAGCATGCCGAACTAGGTGACTACTCTCCCATCTACGCATACGTAGGAAAAAGTACTCTACGGTATGATTGGCGGTGGGCAACATGCATGGATGCATGTTGGTCGTGTACTCGTAGTACCAGCGCGGCAACATGTACCAAAAGTGTAAGGACCCGGGTTTTCACGATCCTGAGTAATCGACATAAACTCAATGTCGACTATCTAAGCATCGGAAACACCGAATAGTTCATGAAAGAAATTAGAGGGTGAGAATACATAAGATAGAAACTAAGAATAGAAGAAGAAAAAGAATATACATCATCATCAAAGTAACACGAAACTCACGGCGGAACGAACAATATATAATAGAAACATAACTTTGAAATAAAACTAGTATATGTATACAGTAACATTATCAAAGTACAACATTTATAACACAGCGGAAATAACAATAGCTATATAATCCTGAAGCCTCCTGCTCCAAGCTCTCAGTATATCTGTAAAATCCCGACTACATGACTGCCGGTACAAAATTGGGCACCCAAGAGTTTAGGGAAAACAACAAAAAATAAACTCCGGGTCAGTCATGGGATTGGTATGAGTAAACAATTTAAAACAGTATGAGCAATTAAATGATATCTCATAAGACCACATCGCTTAACGGAACGGGTTTTTCCCTTATGAGAATCCAAAACACTTAGTCCAACATTCAAAAACCTTTTGAAAGGAATGATAATCTTTATATCAAACTCATTTGATATTATAATAAAGTCTATCAACCACAATATAATAATCATCTAGCAGAACGCTTTCATCTCACGTTCCACATACATAATATATAATTAAAACCGTAGGAGCTTACTGGGTAATGAATTCCAACTGGCAAGGTATGGGACCACCTTTCGACAGTGTATTTCTAGAGAGGAATACACCAGGTTCAACAAGAACATCTTGTAACCCAGGCTAAACATGACCGGTCACTCATTTCGCTTGAGTGTACCAATGTATTATCACCAACAGTTGGGATTAGCAACCGTTTCCCGAAAGGGACAGCATCGAAATAGATTATAGAAGTAAATGGAATTTCTCTAGATCAGATGACAATACACCCTAATTGGCAGCTAACCACTTAGCTATGCGACCTACCCGATTTTATACCATTTCCAGTTGTGAGGCTAGAGGCCATAACGTATCCTTTACAAACCATATCTTCATTCACTCTGAATGTCACATCGTCATACCCGCTTAAATCACAAATTGATTTCTCCATAAATACCACGGGTATACAGCTAAGAGAAATGAATTTCTCTGCCACCAAACGTAACTACGTTTGAAGAGATCAACATACGCGATCTATTTAAATATACTCTATCAGACATTCTTCAATACAGGTTGTCCTGGGACTGGACAAACCGAAGGAACTATTCTGTAAACAGGACAGCCCTTGCATAACTCTGTCTTCAATTATCTTCATCATATTTGATCACAACGCTAACGCCCATACAGAGTGGTTTTAAGATAATGAGTCTGATCCCGGTCTCTCCATATTGACGATGGAAAAATGGTCATAAACTTTGATAGTCGGTGATTTAACTATCAAAGAAAAACATGTGTGCAAACAATGATATTATTTCCAGATGGAAATTTTATCGATCAATCATCAGTCAACATTTATTCATTTCCCCATTTCTCGTTTCCATATATTCATCATATCCTTATTTTCTAATTTTAGAAAATATACGTTATTAATTTTGGAAAACGTTTCCATTTCCGATTCACGCATCTCCATCTTCTCACATATTTCAGTTTCTAACTGTAAACTAGTAAGAGAACAACCCCCCTACATATTAACCCCGAAATCCGAAACCAACATCAGATCAATACCCAGACAGCTGTTCAACTTAACTAATCTCCAGTCAGTTTCGAATTCCCTTAACTCCATTTTAAATTCCTACTTCAAACCCTATTTCCTTTATAAATATTTTATTAGCAAAATGTTTACTTTAACCTAATTTTCACATAGCATGTGAAAAATATTTCTTTATAAAATCAAAACAGTTTGATTTCGTATTTAAAAACAATATCTCAAACCCAAATTCTATTTATATTTCTATTTGCAGAATTATTCATACAAATCTTATTTCATTTCCAACATTTATAATCTCATTTATAATTCCCTTTATATAATTCTATTTATTCTATATTAATCCTTTTATATAATTCTATTCATTTTATCTAAATCCTATTATATAATTCTATTCATTTCCCAAATATTTCCTTAATTATATTTTCCAATATTTGTTTTCCAACTATTATCTTTTATAATATCCTATTTATTTCATATATAAATATTTCATTTACAATATTCACTTTGAAAATTTCTTTTTTTACATTCCAGTATTTCATATGATATTTAAAATACCAAATAACATGACCAGTGTCATCATAATCAATCACATATTATATATCACAATATATGAAAACAAATAGTACTATAAATATTAAGGAATCTAGTTGGATCCCTCCAACCTGTTTCCCTGCATTCACAGATGTTAAACAATATAAATAACATTGATTCCATTTCAATATGAAATATTCTGATAAACAGAATCAATATTTGATTAACGATTTATATATATATATATATCATTATCTACAATTTCAACTAATACATCAGGAATTCAACCAAACAATCAACACACAGCAATCAACCATCATTTATCAATTCTAAATTATATTTATAAAAATATAATTGGAGAGAGTTAGCGAGATTTACTCACATTGGACGATCATCGTTAAATAATGATAATTGTCGTTGATCCAGATCAGGCAATTTATTTCGCTATAAATTGTAACGAGCTCCAATTCACTCCCAGTCAGTTCCATGGTGAAGCCACCGACCATACGATCCCAACGGATCTTGTTTGGCTGGATTTGGATAACGTCAGTGCAAGTTATTAATATTACATCATTCTATACTATTTTAATTAAAATAAACTACTTTATTCTATTGGGCTTTACCAATCCTTTGCTCGGTCCATCTACATTTCTAAATACCCAGACCAGCGCGGACCCTTCTCCCCCGATGGAATTATATGCTCCAGTCAACTATAGAACCTCCATACCGTGCTCCATTGTTACTATCTTCTCCAAATGAAGCATGCGCACCCTGTATATTCCCCAACTAAACAACTTCGCTATTCTACTTTATAGTTTTCATGCAAGTGGGGCCTTTAAAGCCATGCACCTGGACAAACATTATCTCACTATTTTCCAATCCCTTTGTTTCTTCTGTACACGCACAACATGCCTTTCCCCAAAGCATCCGCCAATTCTCCCATATCCTCACATCTCCTCATAGCCACACGCATCCATTCCAGTAAAGTCATTAACTTCCAAAAATTTTGCACCAACGTGACTCTTTCTACAAAGTCAACCATTACCAGCTTCATCAAAATATCACTGTACTTCTTCTCATGGTCCCAAGCACTGTACCATGGCTCCAGTATACTATTTCACAAAACGCAAACTCCACTTTAAATGCAACTCCACTTTAAATGCAACTCCACTTTAAATGCAACTCCACTTTAAATGCAACTCTACTTTAAATGACAGTATCCCCTTCTTCTTGAATACAAACTCATGCATGAACAGCCTCATACCGCTGTAACATGAAAACCCACATACTCCATACGTGTAAACAACCCTGAAAGTTATGTGTATGATACATGCATATATATACGTCCATATATCTACATTTATGTTTGCTCCAATGGTTCTTGCACACTGGCAACACTATTACCATTTCTCATATATGCGTTCGTTGATGCAATGGAATGAACAGAAGATAACGTGAGTGCCCTTTTGCTTGGTTTTGTTTTAAGATGAGGAGAAAAGATGTGTTATTGTGTGGAGAAGAGAGCTTCCGAATGTGAGGAGAAGAGGAATGGAATGCCATAGGAAATGTAGTGAAAAGAATAAGGGGAAATGATCCCTACTACTTCGCATGAAAAGAGAACAAGAAACGGAGGACAAAAAGCTTGCCTTGACCATTTTGGTTTTCTTCATTCACACGAGAATATGATCGTGTGTGCCTTTATATGGGTAAGGAAATTCTTGCCTGTCAAGCAAACTAGCTTACTTCTAAGCTAAGGAAATAAATGAAACATGTGTATTCTCGGCTAAGTAATAGAAGTTGCAGGAGGTACATGCTACATTGTTGTGTTTCCATACTTTGATTTGTTGTTGATTTGATTGTACATAGCTTGCCAAATTGTCAAAGTAGATTAGGAAGAAAAATAAGGCATGCCGACATGATGTTGTCCTATAACTTAGTAGCCAAGGTATGGAAGTTTTATCCTCGTTTATTTTAAATGTTAAAAATATAAATACATACCCCAATACATAAATCTCCGTCCAATTTCAGACTGATATCGAAAAAATAAAAATATCGTTGTGATGAACAACGTGCCACGATCCCAAAAATATAATAAAATAGACTAGTCGACTTATTCTGTGAAACCCCGAAATCTTGATATGGGGTGTAAAATACTCCAAAATAAAAATTGCTTATTTTACAAAATAAAATTTACCGTAAAATTCTAAAAATTAAATTATAACTACATCTAAAAAGATTTTTCGAAATTCGAAGCCAATATTTAATTAAAATTAAATATATCGTTACGGTTTATAAGCCATTCTATAGCGACTAATTGAAAATTTGATTTGGATATAACTTTCAATCTATACGATGAAATCTCCATTTTTCTTTTCCATTAGAAAAATATACTTCCCTAGCTCCAAACATTTCTTGTTTTTATAGAAATATGATTTAAAACGGATTCTGTATATTTATTTAAAGTTCGAATCGCCAAATTTCGAACTACCGCACCATTTCAAGCTCGATTATAATTATAATATAAATTATACGTTTAACTGACATTTATAAATAAATTCGTTAATATAATTCTGTTCTAAACTGAAATATATATATTATAAATTGTCCAATTCACACAATATTGTGAATTCTATTATTTCTCGATTATTTCGGAAATAAATATATTATTCTATTTTTTTATTTTAATCAGAAACTCAATGTTATTTAATTAAATGAGCATTTAGCTCTCTAAATCACTATTTAAATAATTAAATTAATTAATTATTATACCGTAAAATACGGGATGTTACATTCTTCCCCCCTTAAAATAATTTCGTCCTCGAAATTGCTAAGGTAAAAAAACAAACTCTATTAATTGGGTTAAAAATTATTCGTTTACTTTTAACTTCAGTTTTAACTGAATTAATTTATTTCAATTAAATTATTAGTTTATTCCGACTAACTAGAATTTTCAAAAATTCTGAAAATTTTCTAACGCCTTAAATTTTCGGAAAATTTTGCCAGCACCTCCTTTGTACGGCTCAATCGGTACAACTACAGCTCGCCTCTCTAGGCCTTCCCCAATCCAAAAGAAAATCAAACAGCCAAGCGGCTAGCCAAATCGGCTCATAAATCACCAAACTAATATATAAATAAACTTGTACCTTTTTGTCGGGCATATCACTATATCCTTTCCATCTGCTGCCAATTCAGCATATACCAATGTCATCCCAATCAAACTCAAATCACTTTTATCTCCAACACAACCATTCGCTTATCCAAGCCAAATTTCATTATCAATCTCATGTACCTTTCTTAATTTTCAATTCAGTTTCAAAATTTTCCATCTAATTTGTTTTAACTCAAATGATCTGTTTCTGGGAGTTTTTAAACAGCTTTGCTTTTCAAAAATCAAATATTAATTTCGGAATATCAAAACAACTCTTTCTCAAAACAATTCATAACAATATCTTTGGTAGTAATCCGTCACTTACAACATGAAAATGAACACTGATGATGTGGCCAGCATCATCAGATTTATTTCCCAGCGATGGAAGTGAGTTCAATACTATATCACTTTTCAAAAATTCCATTTTGAAATTATTTCAAAATATCCTTCCAATGTTTGTAAAACAATTTAAAATCTCCCAGGATTTTTAGATTCTCATATACCTAATCCAAATCCATTTACAAACACCTTTCAAACCCCAGAGTTTTAAATTCCAATTCTGGTTTAAATTCGGTTTTAATTCGTTTCGTAATACTTATACGAATTTTATTTGGTTATATATGTATAAACAACTCAATTTTAATCTTATTCGATTAATATAACAACCAACACATCCAATATACTATAATATATCAAATATCTATACTTTGTTTATATCAAAATATATTTTGGATAAAATTATTTCATTTACCCTCTTTTCAAACCATACTATGTCGGTGCATCGTATGCAAGTGTTAAACTCCTACCGATACAGTGGATCAAACTTATCGATTAGAACCCATGAACAACTCAACCAATAAATCCCCACAATATAAAAGCATTTTATATCAAATAACAAATACGTTCACTCGTATATATACACTCAACTCAATCTAGGGTATTACTAACCCCATTTATACTGAGTCACGCCACAGAGCCAAGGTAATTACTTATACTTAAGCTCTGTTACCGCTGTAACGACCCGTGTTTTCACGATCCTGAGTAATCGACATAAACTCAATGTCAACTATCCAAGCATCGGAAACACTGGAGTGCCCATGAAAGAAATTAGAGGGTGAGAATATACAAGATAGAAACTTAGAATAGAAGAAGAAGAAGAAGAAGAAGAAGAACATACAACATCATCAGAGTAACACGAAACTCACAGTGGAACGAACAATATAAAATAGATACATAACTTTGAAATAAAACTAGTATATGTATACAATAACATTATCAGAGTACAACACTTACAACACAACAAAAATAACAATAGCTATATAATCCTGAAGCCTCCTTCTCCAAGCTCTTAGTATATCTGTAAAATCCCGACTACTTGACTGCCCGTACAAAATTGGGCACCCAAGAGTTTAGGGAAAAAAACACAAAATAAACTCTGAGTTAGTCATGGGACTGGTATGAGTAAACAATTTAAAACAGTTTGAGCAATTAAATGATATCTCATAAGACCACACCACATAACGGAACGGGTTTTTCCCTTATGAGAATCCAAAACACTTGGTCCAACATTCAAAAACCTTTTGAAAGGAATGATAATCTTTATATCAAACTCATTTGATATTATAATAATGTCTATCAACCACAATATAATAATCATCTAGAAGAACGCTTTCATCTCACGTTCCACATACATAATATATAATCAAAAACTGCAGGCGCTTATTGGGTAATGAATTCCAACTGGCAATGTATGGGACCACCTTCCGACAGTGTATGTCTAGAAAGGAATACAACGGGTTCAACAAGAACATCTTGTCACCTAGGCTAAACATGACCGGTCACTCATTTCGCTTGATTGTACCAAATGTATTATCACCAATGGTTGGGATCAGCAACCGTTTCACGAAAGGGACAGCATCAAAATAGATTATAGAAGTAAATGGAATTTCTCTAGATTAGGTGACAATAAACCCTAATTGGCAGCTAACCACTTAGCCATGAGACCTACCCGATTTTATACCATTGCCGGTTGTGAGGCTAGAGGCCATAATGTATCCATTACAAACCACATCTTCATTCACTTTGAATGTCACATCGTCATACCCGCTAAATTACAAATTGATTTCTCGAAAAATACCACGGGTATACAGCTAAGTGAAACGAATTTCTCCACCACCAAACGAAAATACGTTTGAAGAGATCAACTTACGCGATCTATTTAAATATACTCTATCAGACATTCTTCCATACAGGTCGTCCTGGGACTGGACAAACCGAAGGCGCTATTCTGTAAACAGGACAGCCCTTGCATAAATCCGTCTTCAGTTATCTTCATCGTATTTGATCGCAGCGCTAACGCCCATACAAAGTGGTTTTCAAATAATGAATCTGATCTCGGTCTCTCCATATTGATGGCGGAAAAATGGTAAAAAACTTTGATAGTCGGTGATTTAACTATCAAAGAAAAACAAGTGTGCAAACAATGATATTATGGAAATTCTATCGATCAATCATCAATCAACATTTATTCATTTCCCTATTTCTCGTTTCCATATATTCATCAAATCCTTATTTTCTAATTTTAGAAAATATACGTTACTAACTTTGGAAAACGTTTCCATTTCCGATTCACGCATCTTCATCTTCTCACATATATCGGTTTCTAACTATAAACTAGTAAGAGAACAACCCCCTATGTATTAACCCCGAAGGCCGAAACAAACATCAGATCAATACCCAGACAGCTGTTCAACTTAACTAATCTCCAGTCAGTTTCTAATTCCCTTAACTCCATTTTAAATTCCTAATTCAAACCCTATTTCCTTTATAAATATTTTATTAGCAAAATATTTACTTTAATCTAATTTTCACATAGCATGTGAAAAATATTTCTTTGTAAAATCAAAACTGTTTGATTTCGTATTTAAAAACAATACCTCAAACCCAAATTCTATTTATATTTCAATTTGCAGAATTATTCATACAAATCTTATTTCATTTCCAGCATTTATAATCTCATTTATAATTCCCTTTATATAATTTTATTTATTCTATATAAATCCTTTTATATAATTCTATTCATTTTATCTAAATCCTTTTATATAATTCTATTCATTTCCCAAATATTTCCTTAATTATATTTTCCAATATTTGTTTTCCAACTATTACCTCTAATAATATCCTATTTATTTCATATATAAATATTTCATTTTCAATATTCACTTTGAAAATTTCTTTTTTACATTCCACCATTTCATATGGTATTTAAAATACCAAATAACATGACCTGTGTCATCATAAACAATCATAGATTATATATCACATCATATATCACAATATATGAAAATAAACAGTATTACAAATATTGAGGAATCCAGTTGGATCCCTCCAAGCTGTTTCCCTACATTCACATATGTTAAACAATATAAATAACATCGATTTCATTTCAATATGAAATATTCTGATAAACAGATTCAATATTTGATTAAAGATTTATATATATATCGTTATTTACAATTTCAACTAATACATCAGCAATTCAACCAAACAATCAACACACGACAATCAACAATCATTTATCAATTCTAAATTATATTTATAAAAATATAACTGGAGAGAGTTAGCGAGCTTTACTTACATTGGACGATCATCATTAAATAACGATAATTGTCGCCGATCCAGATCAGGCAATTTATTTCGCTATAAACTGTAACGAGCTCCAATTCACTCCCAGTTAGTTCCATGGTGAAGCCACCATCCATACGATCCCAACAGATCTTGTTTCACTGGATTTGGATAACGTAAGTGAAAGTTATTAATATTACAACATTCTATACTATTTTGATTAAAATAAACTAATTTATTCTATTGGGCTTTACCAATCCTTTGCTCGGCCCATCTACATTTCTTGATACCCAGACCAATGCGGACCCTTCTCCCCCGATGGAATTACATGCTCTAGTCAACTATGGAACCTCCAAACTATGCTTTATTGTTACTATCTTCTCCAAATGAAGCATGCGCACCCTGTATATTCCCCAACTAAAAAACTTTGCTATTCCACTTTTTAGTTTTCACGCAAGTGGGGCCTTTAAAGCCATGCACTTGGACAAACACTATCTCACTATTTTCCAATACCTTTGTTTCTTCTGTACATGCACAGCATGCCTTTCCCCAACGCATCTGCCAATTCTCCCATATCCTCACATCTCCTCATAGCCACACACATCCATTCCAGTCAAGTCCTTCACTTCCAAAAACTTTGCACCAACGTGACTCTTTCAACAAGGTCGACCATTAACAGCTTCATCAAAATATCACTGTCCTTCTTCTCACAGTCCCAAGCACCGTACCATGACTCCGGTATACTATTTCACAAAATGCAAACTCCACTTTAAATGCAACTCCGCTTTAAATGACAGTAGCCCCTTCTTCTTGAATACAAACTCATGCATGAACAGCCTCATACCGCTGTAACATGAAAACCCACATACTCCATACATGTAAATAGCCCTGAAACTTATGTATATGATATATGCATATATATACGTCCATATATTTACATTTATGTCTGCTCCAATGGTACTCACACTTAGGCAACACTATTACCATTTCTCATATACGCGTTAGTTGATGAAATGGAATGGACAGATGATAACGTGAGTGCCCTTTTGTTTGGTTTTGTTTTATGAAGATGAGAAAAGATGTGTTACTGTGTGGAGAAGAGAGCTTCCGAGTGTGAGGAGAAGAGGAATGGAATTCCATAGGAAATGTAGAGAAAAGAACAAGGGGAAATGATCCCTGCTACTTCGCATGAAAAGAGAACAAGAAACGGAGGACAAAAAGCTTTCCGTGACCATTTTGGTTTTCTTCATTCACACGAGAAAATGATCGTGTGTGCCTTTATATGGGCAAGGAAATTCTTGCCTGTTAAGTAAAGTAGCTTACTTCTAAGCTAAGGAAATAAATGAAACGTGTGTCTTCTCGGCTAAGTAATAGAAGTTGCAGGAGGTATATGCTACATTTCTGTGTTTCCATACTTTGATTTGTAGAGTATTTGTTTGTACATAGCTTGCCAAATTGTCAAAGTAGATTAGGTAGAAAAATAAGTCCTGCCGACATGATGTTGTCCTATTACTTAGTAGCTAAGGTATGGAAGTTTTATCCTCTTTTATTTTAAATGTTAAAAATATAGATACATAACCCAATACATAAAACTCTGTCCAATTTCAGAATGATATCGACAAAAATAAAAATATCGTTGAGATGAACAACGTGCCACGATCCCAAAAATATAATAAAATAGACTAGTCGGCTTATTCTGTGAAACCCCGAAATGTTGATATTGGGTGTAAAATACTCCAAAATAAAAATAGCATATTTTATGAAATAAAAATTACGGTAAAATTCTAAAACTTAAATTATAACTACATCTAAAAATATTTGTCCAAATTCGAAGCCAATATTTAGTTAAAATTAAATATATCGTTACAGTTTATAAGCAATTCTATAGCGACTAATTGAAAATTTGATTTGGACATAACTTTCAATCTATACGACGAAATCTCCAATTTTCTTTTTCATTAAAAAAATATACTTCACTAGCTCCGAACGTTTCTTGTTTCACAGAATTCTGATTTAAAATGGATTTTGTATATTCGTTTATAGTTCGAATCGCCAAATTACGAACTGTTGTGCCATTTCGAGCTCGATTATAATTATAATATAAATTATACGTTCAACTGACATTTATAAATAAATTCGTTAATATAATTCAGTTCTAAAATGAAATATATATTCTAAATTGTCCAATTCACACAATATTGTGAGTTCTGTTATTTCTGATTATTTCGGAAATAATTATATTATTCTATCTTTTTATTTAAATCAAATAATCAATGTTATTTAATTAAACGACCATTTAGATCTCTAAATCAGTATTTAAATAATTAAATAAATTAATTATTATACCATAAAATACGGGATGTTACAAAAAGCCAAACATCTACTGAACCGCTCCAAAAGCGTAAGAGTCAAGAGCGGAATACAGATAACCCAAAATAGCACTGCCCCAATCAATCTTATGCAGCTGATCTAAATCGACTAATGCTGCTTGATAACCCAATCTAATCAAACTCCGTTGGTTCGAAAAGAATGTCGAACCAAGGAAATATAAAATGGTGGCTCTATATACTACGTCATGTAAATCCGCTGCATCGAGATGCGCTCTAATGTGCTCAAGTAAATATGTGACTGAAACGGCACCATGGTCGATATGAGTCACAGACAAATCTGCTAAATATTGCAGGTACAACTCGGGTGACTCGTATGAGGTATAGAATGGGCAGGAGACTCTATCGGGGCGGCCAATCTCAATCCCAGAAAGCATGTAAAAATCTGCTGGGGTGATACCTAGCTCAAAATCAGGAAAGTGAAATGTTTGTTTCGTCAGTCACCATCTCTCTGACAAGGCCTCAACTAAAGGTCGATCGAAGGACTACAGAGGTATAACCTATAAAAATAGTCCGAACGGACTCTCCGCTAGCCACTCTCGAATATGTAATGGTAAAATGTCAAGGGCTTGTGTGCTAAACTTCGCCTAGCTACCGCGAACGTAGATGTAAGTGGCCTAAATGTTAAAATTATTACGGTTCAATATATATAATCAACAGTTTATACTATTAAAAATTATAACGTTAATGAACTAAAATATAACTATAAAACCAACAGGTCAAGTTCTCTACGTAAATGAACTAAATTATAACAATCCTTACATAATATAGTAAACTATTCACCCGTACAGTAAATGTAAATGTTAAAATCATAACAGTTCAGTATCAATATAATCAACAGTTCATACAACTAAAAATTATAACGTAAATTTATTAAACTATAACTATAAAACCAATAGATTAAGCTCTCTACGTAATATAGTAAACTATTCAGCATTTCAATAATTATAAATGATAAAATTAAAATTTATACCGAAACAGTGTCGAGCGCGGTAAACGAGCGGTGCGTGTAACCCTCTGGCAACTCATGAAGGATCTGCAAGTCCTCAATCGTCGTCCCAGCTGGTAGAGGAAGGTGCGCTGGACCAGCTGCGTTGTCCTGCTGAGCTGGAACTGTACATGTAACAACCCGTATTTTCAATAACCTGTAATAACATAAATCGAGGCAGAATTTAATTCTAAAATGGGAATCAAGGGAAACGGGCTATGCCATTGTGTTCGTCTCGGAAAAATACGCGAAATAGAGTCCGAGTTTTCGAAAATCGGAGTCCGTATGACCAAGATATGGCCTCGCGAAGTTTCACGAAAATTCCCAAATTAAAGTATACTTAATTAAGTGAAATGGGTTGTGTAGATATATATATATATATATATATATATTGATATATATATATATATATATAATTGAAAATTTAATAAATAAATATGCAAAAATGCTCAAAACAGCGAATTGGGAGAGGGGAATAACCGAACCGGCCGATTTTTGAAGTCGACCCGAGCCCGCTGGGTCGACTAGGGGTTAATCCAGGGTGTTTGGCTGTCAACCCGTGGGCCGATTCGCTCAAGTGCAGATTTTGCATTTGAATGGTTCTCATGGTCCATCTTTAATCTAAAGGCCCTAGATGGTTCCTACACTTGACTTCTTCCCCAAGACATGCTTTGATGGCTTGGATTGAATCTAGGGTTAATCCTATGGCCTAAAACACTTGCCTAATCTATAAATAAGACCCTAACCTACCCTAATTCATTCATAATTAAACCTAGTGACTAAACTATGGCAAAATGCTAGCTCTCATGGCCTCCACTAATTTTATGAAGAGGGTTGCATACTAATCACTCTCTAATCAACTTCTAATCCCTTCTTAGCATCTTAATCTTCTTCATTTGGTGTTCAAAGTTGCTAGTTGTGAGTTTCTATCACTTTGATGATCTTTTGGTAAACTAATTAGATGAGATGTGATGAGATTTATGGTTTTGTATGTGGGTTAATGAGCTTTGAATCATATGATATGATGTTAGCATTAATCTTATGTTTATGCATGTTGAGTATGTAAGCTTATGCAAGTTTAATATGATGTATGTTATGTTTGCATGATGCTAAATATGCAAGTTGTGGGCTATGTAATCATATGCATGTTATGCAAGTTCATGGTAATATGCTATGCAAGTTACATGTATGTAAATATGCAAGTTACATGTTTGTTAATATGCAAGTTACATGTATGTAAATATGCAAGTTACATGTTTGTTAATATGCAAGTTACATGTTTGTTAATATGCAAGTTACATGTATGTAAATATGCAAGCTACATGTTTCTTTATATGCAAGTTACATGTTTGTTAATATGCGAGTTACATGTATGTAAATATGCAAGTTACATGTTTATTAATATGCAAGTTCATGATGACACATTATGCAAGTCTATAAGCTAATATGCAAGTTTGTTATGCAAAATGAATATGTAAGTTATGTGACATATTATATGCAAGTTATGTGACATGTTATGCAAGTTCATATGCAAGTTATGTGTTTATTAATATGCAAGATGGCACCTTTGAAACATGTTCATTCATATGCAAGTTGACACCTTTTATATGTGTTATATCATGAACGAAATTACGTGGGAACGATGGGGTAATTAAATGCATAAGTTAATAAGATTGTGTGAAATTAATATAATTATGCATAACACAAAATAAATAAACATAGTATGGGAATTTGCCTATTTGGTTAGGTGTACCCATACTATGTGTTGGGAATTTACCTATTGAGTTAGGTCTACCCCATGGGAATTTACCTATTAAGTTAGGTCTACCCATGTTAAGAAAACTTGATTAATTAGGGATAATTAATATAAAATTATGAGGGTGATTAATTAGGTGTAATTAATTGACTAAGACACGAGGTTGGACTCAGTTGTAGCGTAAAACTGCCCGGACCCAACCGGCTTAACCAGTTGCTACAAATGTTAGCCCAATGTGAGAGGTCTTAGGCACAAACTAAATACGTAATTAATGTAAAGACACGAGGTTAGACTCTGTTATGACATAAGGCTGCCCGGACCCAACCGGCTTAACCAGCGGTCATAAAAGACAGTCTAATGTGAGAGGTCTTTACAAAGGTTACGTTCTTAATTAATTAATTAAGAAACACTTAACCATATTAGCATGTAGAGGGACATGAGGGGTTAAGTGGGTGCCTCGGGTGGCATGAGAAAATCTAGTGGTTGCCTTGGGTGGCAATAGAAAATACGATTAGAATACTTAACCAAAATAGAACATGTAATTAAAACATGATTAAAGGGTTAAGTGGGATATACTAGAAAAAGGGACAAGCTTAGGTGGGTAGCTTGTGGAGGCCCATTTCAACCAGTAACCCATACGTATCTTTGTGGGCTCGACCCATGTCGAGGACGGGACACGCATACTGGGCTTGACTGTAAGAGGCAAACGGGTTAGCGGTGGCAACGCAAGTCCAACGGGCTTCATATGCGTGAGTGGGCCCGGGCTGGTAGGTAAGCCGTTGTTGCATCGAGTAGATATAAGCCGTGCACCTTTAGTTTCATCAGGTTGCCACATTGGGGAATGATACATCCCACGGTGGGGCCAGCACGGGTATCTACGTTAGGGAGCCGATCGAATGGGAAGTAGTGTGTACACCTAGTGGATTGTAGGGCCCCGTGGCGCCTACTTGGTCACCTAGGGGTACGCAGGTACTAATTAGTAAATTTTATAAGTCCTTGGGTGGGATCAACCTTTAAGTTAGGAACGACTGGTGTGGTGCAGTTTAGTAATTTACCTTAGGGAGGGTAGATGCGTCTTTATCCTTTATCTTCGTTTAGTTGACTGCTTAGGGTAGCCATTCATCCCTATATGTTACCGTATATCAGTTTATGTCTTCTCTGGTTACTTTAACGATTGTATTGTTAAAGTTATAGGACTCGCTCAGACTTATGTCTGACCCTGTTGTTTTTATCTTTTTCCCAACCCTCAGGTCCTACGGTGGATCCTAGCAGTAGTGGAGCTTGATCGGATTGCTGTTCCAGTCTTTAGGAGCTTGGATAGATGTAAAGCTCCAGTTATCCAGTTATCTTTTCTTTTGTTTGGCTATTGTATGAGAGTGGGATTATGTACTTCTTTATTTTGATGGATATTGTACTTGACCTTTATTGTGGTTTTATGATGTAACCAGACATGTTTTACTTCCGCTGTTATGAGATGATGTTTTAAAATTTCAAGTACTATTTATATCTGTCTTGTTGTAATTTTTCTGTTCTATATTCACTAAAATACTCCACCGATGCTATGGCATTCCCTTAGTGAGTGATCATAGCGGGAGTGGGGTGTTACACGTGGTATCAGAGCTTAAGGTTACCAGAACAGATAAATTTTTTTTTTTTTAGAAAAAACTATTTTCTAAGAGTATTTTCGAAGAAAGTATTTTCAAAAACATGTCTTTTAAAAGAAAAGTTTTTGAAAAAGAAAAGCATAATCCCCAATAGCCATATCTTTATCTTTCGGAATCTCCTTTTTGAATCTTTCCTCTTTCGTTTCAGCATGGCTGAAGATCTTAACATCCCGGAGGGTTTAGTTATACCACTATGGTATAGGAGGTTGCAAGAGGCTAGGGCCGCGGCTGCGGGTCCGGCCAATGCTACTACACCAGAGACAACCGCTCCTCCTCCTCAGCCTAGAGTGGATAATTTTGCTAAGGTTTGCAAGGAGTTCAAGGCTATAGGAGGAAAACCTTTTCTTGGTTCAGAGACTTTCGTAGAGGCTAGAGATTGGCTTAAGGAAGTGGAAGAGTTGCTAGATATCTTTGAAGTGGAAGAGGGAAAGAAAGTCAAGTTGGCGGCTTGGTTAATGAAGGGAGAGGCCTCATTCTGGTGGGAGGTCACTAATGGAGAACGCCCTGTTGACTCTTGGGCAGATTTTAAGCAAAGGTTTGGGGCTAAGTTTCTCTCAAGGGCGGAAGAGAATCTGTTTATGGAGAAGTTCTTGAATTTGAAGCAAGGGAATCTCACGGTGAAAGAATATGTCAACAAATTCAATCAATTAGCAAGGTTTGGCATAGAGTTGGTGAATACACCGGAGAAGAAGGCTTTGAGGTTCGTTAGAGGCATGAACGAACCATTGCAAGGAATAGCTATGACTCACATTCCTATGGGGGCCACTTTTGAGAAGCTTGTCTACATGGCACTTATGCATGAGGATGATAAGAATTCTAAGGCACCAGAGAAAAAGGGGGATCAGAAGAAACCGCAACAGCAACAACAAGGCAAGGGCGGAAAAGGCAATGGTGACAAAAAGAAGACGAAGAAGAAGTGCTTCAATTGTGGAACACCAGGACACCTCAGTAAGGATTGTCGCAAAAAGAAGAAGACCGGTTGCTTTCATTGTGGTGAAGCAGGGCATCTTGTGAAAAACTGCCCAAAGAAGGGGCAGAAGACGGGGTCTACCTCAGGAGGCCAGGTGCAAGCTCTTATAGCACCACCTCAGTCAGGGGGGCAAGTTCAGGTTCTCTCAGTTCCACCGATTCAGCAGAGAGGTAGAACTATTTCCGTTGAAAGTCTGGTTTTTCTGTTTGATCATCCAGTTCGTACTTTGTTTGACTCTGGCGCATCGCATTCTTTTATCTCATCATCGTTAGTTGAGTCACTGCACTTAGACACCAGTCTAGTTGATGATCCCTTGGTTGTTTCAAACCCAATTGGGGGCTCTATATATCTGTCTATGATATGTTTGGGTTTGAAGATTTCTATACTTAGCGTTGAGTTTAGATGTGATGCTTTTGTATTGGGCTTCACGGGCTATGGGTTGATTTTGGGCATGGACTGGTTATCCAGTAATGGTGCCGTTCTTGATTGCGAAAGGAGAGTTGTCAGGCTCATGACCCGCTTGGGTAACACTCTCGAGATATCTTGCAATCCCATGGAATCTGTTTTGCTAAGTTATCTTGAATCGCTCGATGCTTCGGTCGAAAGTTTGTGTTCTGTCAGAGTAGTCCGGGAATATCCGGATGTGTTTGAAGAAGTAAAGGGTTTGCCTCCGAAGCGGGAGATAGATTTCCGAATTTATTTGGTGGATAATGCCAAACCAGTGTCTTTGCCAGTACGCCACATGGCTCCTCGTGAGAGAAGAGAACTTCATAAGCAAGTAGGGGAGTTGCTTGAGAAGGGGTTCATAAGGCGAAGTATATCGGAGTGGGGAGCTCCAGTAGTGTTTGCCACGAAGGCGGATGGGTCCCTCAGACTTTGTGTGGATTATAGGGAACTTAATAAGCTCACGAAGAAGAATAGACACCCATTACCGAGGATAGATGATCTCTTTGATCAGTTGGTTGGCGCGTCAGTATTTTCGCAGATGGACTTAGCTACAGGGTTTCATCAGTTAAGAGTGGCGGAGGACAGTATAGAGAAGACTGCTTTCCGGACTCCGGATGGTTTTTATGAGTGGCTAGTGATGCCATTTGGGTTGACAAACGCCCCCGCATACTTTGTTGATCTCATGAGTAGAGTGTTCAGAGAGTATCTGAATAAGTTTGTAGTAGTTTTTGTGGATGACATCTTGGTCTTTTCCAAGAATGAAGAAGAGCATGCCTTACATCTCAAGGAAGTGTTGGAGACTCTTCGAGCGCATAGTCTTAAAGCTAAATTCTCTAAATGCCATTTTTGGAGAAGAGAAGTGCGATTCTTAGGGCATGTGGTCTCTAAGGAAGGGATAGCTGTGGATCCCGCAAAGATAGTATCTATCCAGGATTGGAAAGTTCCTAGAAATGCTACCGAGGTAAGAAGTTTCTTGGGGTTGGCAGGATATTATAGGAAGTTCATCAAAGACTTCGCGAAGATATCAGCCCCATTAACCCGCTTGACGAAGAAGAATCTGGTTTTCTCATGGGATGTAGATTGTGATGATGCTTTCCGACGGTTAAAGAGAGCTTTGACCACCGCTCCAGTTTTAGTGCTTCCAGATGGGAGTAAGCCGTTTGTTGTTTATACCGATGCTTGTGGAACAGGATTAGGCGCAGTCTTGATGCAGGAGGGAAGGGTAATAGCCTATGGAGGGAGACAATTGAGAGTGCATGAGAAGAATTACCCTACCCATGATCTAGAGTTGGCCGCGATTGTTTTCGCACTTAAGTCTTGGCGCCATTATCTTCTTGGTGAGAGATTCGAGTTGTTCACCGACCATAAATCATTGAAGTACTTATTCTCTCAGAAGGATTTAAACTTAAGACAGCAAAGGTGGATGGAGTTCTTAGCATCCTATGATTTCGAGATAGCGTATACCCCTGGTAAGGGTAACGTGGTGGCAGACGCCTTAAGTAGAAAAAGGCTATCTTTGAGTCCATTGTTCGTGGAACGATGAAGCTTGGAGTTTCTTTCTTTGTTTGACTTCAGACCTTCTGTTGATTTTGTACCTGGTTTGTTGGCATCCTTGGAGGTTAGACCTACTCTTTTGAGACGGATTGGCGAGGCTCAGCGAGACGACCCACAGTTGGTTGTGTTGGTAGAGAAGCTTATAAGAGGGGAGTCGTCCAGCCATTTGGGTAGATACACCATAGATGATAAGGGATGGTTGCATAGAGACGGTAGACTTTGTGTACCGCAAGATGAGGGTTTGAAGAAGGCTATTTTGGATGATGCACATCGTTCAAGAATGACTATTCATCCCGGTGGAGACAAAATGTACCAAGACATGAAGAGAGTTTTCTTTTGGGCCGGTATGAAGAAAGATGTGGCCGAGTATGTGGCTAGATGCTTAGTGTGCCAACAAGTTAAAGTGGAGCAAAGGAAACCCGGTGGGTTGCTACACCCATTGGAAGTTCCACAGTGGAAGTGGGATAGTGTCTCGATGGATTTCATCGACGGGTTACCGAGATCGAGGAAGGGCAATACGGGAATTTGGGTTGTGGTAGACAGACTTACAAAGAGTGCCCATTTTATACCCTTAAAGAGTAAGAGGACCGCTCCATGGCTTGCTTCAGTCTATGTTAGAGAGATTGTTAGATTGCATGGCGTACCATCCAACATTGTGAGTGATCGAGATCCTATTTTCACTAGTGAGTTTTGAAGAAGTTTGCAAGAGGCGGTAGGGACTCAGTTGTGTTTGAGCACCGCATATCATCCTCAGACGGACGGTCAGACCGAGAGGGTGAACCGTATCTTAGAAGATCTTTTGAGGCTTTGTATCTTGGATTTTGGAGGTACATGGGAAGAACATCTTCCTTTGGTGGAGTTCGCATATAATAACAGCTTTCAGTCCAGTATTGGTATGGCTCCTTTCGAAGCTCTTTATGGAAGGCCTTGTCGATCTCCTACATGTTGGTGGGAATCTACGGATAAGATCTTGCTTGGGCCGGATATGGTTAGAGAGACTTCAGAGAAGATTGATTTAATTCGAAAAAGGATGAAAGCAGCGCAAGATAGACAGAAATCTTATGCGGATCGGAGAAGGACGGATCTTGAGTTTGAGGTTGGGGACATGGTTTTTGTCAAAGTATCTCCATTGAGAAATGTTGTTCGCTTTGGGTCCGTAGGGAAGTTAGCACCGAGATTTGTTGGGCCGTTTCCTATTAAGGAAAGGATTGGACGGATGGCATATAGGGTGGAGTTGCCCGACAGACTTAGTGGTGTTCATGATGTATTCCATGCATCACATTTGAGGAAGTGCTTACATGAGACCGCGGAGGTGGTAGAGCCGAGCTTGCTTAGAGATGTAGAGGTAGAGCGTGATGCGACGATTCGACGAGCTCCTACTCGCATCCTTGGGTCAGAAACTAGGAAGTTGAGGAACAGAGAAGTTCAGCTAGTTAAAGTGCAATGGGGAGATGACGAAAGCAATGCTACTTGGGAGACGGAAGCAAAGATGCGTTCTTTGTATCCATTTCTTTTTGAGAGTATGTCTTTTAACTTCTCCTTTATTGCTTGTCTAGTACTTATCTTATCTTTAGTATATCCTCTCGCTAATACCTATGACCTTTAGATAGGGTAAAACCTATGGTTGAAACATGTGTTTGAAACATGTTATGGTTGATGGATGCATATGGATGCAATTGTTTGCTAGTGGTTGCTCGTGGATGCATATACACACACATTAGGCACTAGATCGGCTCAGTCACTTCATGTTGCATATTGCATAAATGGATGTGGTAGTTAGATTGATGGATGTATCATGGCTGTGTTATCATATGGATGATGCATTTTTGTGTATGGTTGTGCACGCATGTAGAAATTTGTATGTGTCAATAGGGTTTCGCATACATATTGGATGCATGGCACTATCATGGTTTGCATTAAGGAGGTTTACTGTATCAGTAACCGCCTGATTTTCGCATTAGGTAAGTACATATACACACACTTTTGCATATATCCATCCAGCATTTAGAATCTTGTAAGGACAATGATTGCTCGTGGATGATGCTTTGAGTAGATGGATGATTGGATGGTAGGATACGTTCTTCCTAACTTGAAGATTTCGGGGACGAAATCCTTTAAGGAGGGGAGAATGTAACAACCCGTATTTTCAATAACCTGTAATAACATAAATCGAGGCAGAATTTAATTCTAAAATGGGAATCAAGGGAAACGGGCTATGCCATTGTGTTCGTCTCGGAAAAATACGCGAAATAGAGTCCGAGTTTTCGAAAATCGGAGTCCGTATGACCAAGATATGGCCTCGCGAAGTTTCACGAAAATTCCCAAATTAAAGTATACTTAATTAAGTGAAATGGGTTGTGTAGATATATATATATATATATATATATATTGATATATATATATATATAATTGAAAATTTAATAAATAAATATGCAAAAATGCTCAAAACAGCGAATTGGGAGAGGGGAATAACCGAACCGGCCGATTTTTGAAGTCGACCCGAGCCCGCTGGGTCGACTAGGGGTTAATCCAGGGTGTTTGGCTGTCAACCCGTGGGCCGATTCGCTCAAGTGCAGATTTTGCATTTGAATGGTTCTCATGGTCCATCTTTAATCTAAAGGCCCTAGATGGTTCCTACACTTGACTTCTTCCCCAAGACATGCTTTGATGGCTTGGATTGAATCTAGGGTTAATCCTATGGCCTAAAACACTTGCCTAATCTATAAATAAGACCCTCACCTACCCTAATTCATTCATAATTAAACCTAGTGACTAAACTATGGCAAAATGCTAGCTCTCATGGCCTCCACTAATTTTATGAAGAGGGTTGCATACTAATCACTCTCTAATCAACTTCTAATCCCTTCTTAGCATCTTAATCTTCTTCATTTGGTGTTCAAAGTTGCTAGTTGTGAGTTTCTATCACTTTGATGATCTTTTGGTAAACTAATTAGATGAGATGTGATGAGATTTATGGTTTTGTATGTGGGTTAATGAGCTTTGAATCATATGATATGATGTTAGCATTAATCTTATGTTTATGCATGTTGAGTATGTAAGCTTATGCAAGTTTAATATGATGTATGTTATGTTTGCATGATGCTAAATATGCAAGTTGTGGGCTATGTAATCATATGCATGTTATGCAAGTTCATGGTAATATGCTATGCAAGTTACATGTATGTAAATATGCAAGTTACATGTTTGTTAATATGCAAGTTACATGTATGTAAATATGCAAGTTACATGTTTGTTAATATGCAAGTTACATGTTTGTTAATATGCAAGTTACATGTATGTAAATATGCAAGCTACATGTTTCTTTATATGCAAGTTACATGTTTGTTAATATGCGAGTTACATGTATGTAAATATGCAAGTTACATGTTTATTAATATGCAAGTTCATGATGACACATTATGCAAGTCTATAAGCTAATATGCAAGTTTGTTATGCAAAATGAATATGTAAGTTATGTGACATATTATATGCAAGTTATGTGACATGTTATGCAAGTTCATATGCAAGTTATGTGTTTGTTAATATGCAAGATGGCACCTTTGAAACATGTTCATTCATATGCAAGTTGACACCTTTTATATGTGTTATATCATGAACGAAATTACGTGGGAACGATGGGGTAATTAAATGCATAAGTTAATAAGATTGTGTGAAATTAATATAATTATGCATAACACAAAATAAATAAACATAGTATGGGAATTTGCCTATTTGGTTAGGTGTACCCATACTATGTGTTGGGAATTTACCTATTGAGTTAGGTCTACCCCATGGGAATTTACCTATTAAGTTAGGTCTACCCATGTTAAGAAAACTTGATTAATTAGGGATAATTAATATAAAATTATGAGGGTGATTAATTAGGTGTAATTAATTGACTAAGACACGAGGTTGGACTCAGTTGTAGCGTAAAACTGCCCGGACCCAACCGGCTTAACCAGTTGCTACAAATGTTAGCCCAATGTGAGAGGTCTTAGGCACAAACTAAATACGTAATTAATGTAAAGACACGAGGTTAGACTCTGTTATGACATAAGGCTGCCCGGACCCAACCGGCTTAACCAGCGGTCATAAAAGACAGTCTAATGTGAGAGGTCTTTACAAAGGTTACGTTCTTAATTAATTAATTAAGAAACACTTAACCATATTAGCATGTAGAGGGACATGAGGGGTTAAGTGGGTGCCTCGGGTGGCATGAGAAAATCTAGTGGTTGCCTTGGGTGGCAATAGAAAATACGATTAGAATACTTAACCAAAATAGAACATGTAATTAAAACATGATTAAAGGGTTAAGTGGGATATACTAGAAAAAGGGACAAGCTTAGGTGGGTAGCTTGTGGAGGCCCATTTCAACCAGTAACCCATACGTATCTTTGTGGGCTCGACCCATGTCGAGGACGGGACACGCATACTGGGCTTGACTGTAAGAGGCAAACGGGTTAGCGGTGGCAACGCAAGTCCAACGGGCTTCATATGCGTGAGTGGGCCCGGGCTGGTAGGTAAGCCGTTGTTGCATCGAGTAGATATAAGCCGTGCACCTTTAGTTTCATCAGGTTGCCACATTGGGGAATGATACATCCCACGGTGGGGCCAGCACGGGTATCTACGTTAGGGAGCCGATCGAATGGGAAGTAGTGTGTACACCTAGTGGATTGTAGGGCCCCGTGGCGCCTACTTGGTCACCTAGGGGTACGCAGGTACTAATTAGTAAATTTTATAAGTCCTTGGGTGGGATCAACCTTTAAGTTAGGAACGACTGGTGTGGTGCAGTTTAGTAATTTACCTTAGGGAGGGTAGATGCGTCTTTATCCTTTATCTTCGTTTAGTTGACTGCTTAGGGTAGCCATTCATCCCTATATGTTACCGTATATCAGTTTATGTCTTCTCTGGTTACTTTAACGATTGTATTGTTAAAGTTATAGGACTCGCTCAGACTTATGTCTGACCCTGTTGTTTTTATCTTTTTCCCAACCCTCAGGTCCTACGGTGGATCCTAGCAGTAGTGGAGCTTGATCGGATTGCTGTTCCAGTCTTTAGGAGCTTGGATAGATGTAAAGCTCCAGTTATCCAGTTATCTTTTCTTTTGTTTGGCTATTGTATGAGAGTGGGATTATGTACTTCTTTATTTTGATGGATATTGTACTTGACCTTTATTGTGGTTTTATGATGTAACCAGACATGTTTTACTTCCGCTGTTATGAGATGATGTTTTAAAATTTCAAGTACTATTTATATCTGTCTTGTTGTAATTTTTCTGTTCTATATTCACTAAAATACTCCACCGATGCTATGGCATTCCCTTAGTGAGTGATCATAGCGGGAGTGGGGTGTTACAGTACATCTCCCCAACTTTGTTACGCATGGCAGCATCCCGATGTCCAGATCAATAAAAAAATTAAAAATGAGGAAATAGGGAAATTTTATACAAACCAAGGCCCCTCGCACCATACTTATAAGCGTGGGGGCCGCGCACGCCGATTTTATCGATGCGCATGCTTGCGAGCCGATAAAATCGGCTCGCAAGTGGCATGCTGATAAAATCGTCTCGCGACTGTTGGGAGATATCAAAGATATCTCCCTGAATGTTATGAGGTGTAATGCTATGACCCGTAATCTTGTTGGAGTTGCTCTTATACAGCAAAGGCCATTCAGTATGGCATTCCTATTACTTAGCTGTGAAGGAAAGATTTTTATATATGTTTGCCAAAAAAATTATGCTCGTAATATCTGTTTGTAAATGGACTAAAATCACGTGTTCTAGAATAAATGAATGAAGTTGTATTGCTCACAACTTAGCTGCATGAAAGACTAGGCTATGTGCGTATATAACCAATTGCTGTTAGCGTGATTTCGAACATAGGATGTTTGAAGTTCTAGACCCTAAAGTTGATCATGTTTTATGTGGTACCGACTGTAAGGAATTCTGTTTATTTACCGACCGTTACAAATAAAAATAAGAATATCGTTATGTCGAGCAATGTGCTACGACCCCAGAATATTATAATATAGACAAGTTAGCTTAGTCTGTGAAATCTCCAAACGCTAATATAGGATGTAAAATACTTCAAATAAAATGTTGCTTATTTTATAAAATAAAAATTACAGAAAAATTCTAAAAATTAAATTATAACTAGGTCTCAAAGATCTTGTCTAAATTCGAAACCGATATTTAATTATAACTAAATATATCCTTATGGTTTATAAACGATTCCATAACGACTATTTTAAAATTTGATTTGGACATAACTCACAATCTGTAAACTGAAATCTCGATTTTTACTTCCATTAGAAAAATATAGCTTAATAGATTCCAACGTTTCTTGTTTCAAAGAAATCCGACTTATAACGAATCCTGTACACTCAGTTGAATTTCAAAACTCAATATTATGAACTGCCGCGACATTACGGACGCATCGGACGCCAACGGTCTGATTTCCAACATTCCTTTCTCTCCTCTACATAAACTACCCCTCTTCCCCTCTTCATCCACACTACACCAACCCAATTCTCTTCAAATTAATCTCAACCGAATTCGATTAGCAATAAGGTTTTTTTCAGTTTGTTTTTCATATTTTTTTCATTGTTTTTTTAACTTATTTCTAAAATATTTTGTTTTTCATTTTTCAGTATGGAAAATTGAAAATCTGCACATCACTCATCGTTTACTGTAACTCAGATTATGCTGCAATGTTCTGTTGATGCATACGGTGCTTTTGGAAGCAACAAAAAAGGTGTGCATAAAGTGATTGCAGAGAAGTTCAATGATGCCATAGAAACCATTCCGGACATTGTACCTATCGACGAAAGCAAAATCCGAAACAAATATGACAGTCTTCGACGGAATTGGATGAAATGGGATGCACTGATGAACAAGACTGGCGCGGGTTGGGATGCTTACAAAGGAGCGGTATCTGGAAACGATGAATGGTGGGATGATCGTGTTAAGGTCTGTAAATTTATTTTGTTACCATTCAGTTATTAGTTTCTTACAATTTTCCCTCTTAGATTTAAGAATTTGGACCGGGTGTCTTGAAATATAAGAAACGCCCACTAGAAAACTTAGAGCTGATGCAACAATTATTTCGTGGGACGAATGCAACTGGTCAATCGTCGTACACTCCTGCTGCTACTGTACAACCTTCGCAGACTGGCACCTCGCCATCAACACAAACCGCGTTTGATAGAACATGGGAATTCACCGGGTTTTTTATTCCTTTGGATGACACGCTAAATAATCATATTCCAAACCTGAATTCGCCATCAAATCCTCCGTTGCAACAAAATTCAATGAATCCACCAAATTATGAAGCTCCAACCCAAAATCCAATGAATCCGCCAACCCAAACTCCAATGAATCCGCCCAGTCAACAAACTTCATGTCAACATTTAAGAAGAAGAAGTGGTGAAAGTGACGATAAGATGGCTATGTTGACTTAATGACCGGGAGACAGATGAAAAAATCTCGCATGCATTCTGATAGTCCTAATACAGGTACTAGCGTGGAATCAACAGGAAGTACTACAAATTATGCAAATACGGTAGCTCACATGAAACGTCTTGGAGCAACGGGTGAGTTTGATGTTGCAGACGCACTATTGTTTGTTATGGACCCAAAATAAATGATATGCTCGCTGCTCTTCCGGATAAGATAGCGAAAAGCTGGTTGATAAGAGGGCTTGCAGACAAACGCCACGACCAAGAATACCAAACTTATCTGATAAATACCAACAAGTAGGAGGTTCATGTCATCATGTTATTGTATTTCTGTCGTATTTATGTTTGTATTTTCTTTTGTGTACCGAAATGTAGTCATTTTGTTTTTCGAAATTAGTACTTAATTAAATCAAAACAAATAATTTACCCCGCTCAAATACCCTATTCGCCGCTAAAAACACATTCCCCTTTCGCTACAGTACCACGCTTAAATACCCCGCTCAAATGCCCCGCTCAAATACCCCGCTCGCGTTCGTTAAGAACGCACCCTATGTTATAATGATTTATAATGTACTGTTTAATCATAGAATTTTCCATATGCATGGAGGACAGTTGTTGTTGTAACAGTTATAAAAGGTATTAAAACATGTCTTTGTTGTAGTGCACCAGCCTGGACGGTACGCTTCCGTTGAACAACATGGTGGAAATATTATGATCCCCCTTTTGACTGGGAAACTTGCATTGGATGCCGGCTTACCTTCTGGTTCATTAATATGGTTACACCTACAATCAAGGTTATCCATTACCAGAAAGAGAGAGGTCATCAGTACTATAAATGTATCAAGCTTTTGTTGGAAATAATCTTGGTTTTTAGACAATAATTAATTGAATTGACAAATTTGCATTTGTATTAACGTTAGGAATCTTTCTATTACTTAAACATAAAAGCACAATCTCAACAATGCTGATGTGGTATGGGCTTTGGCATCTCATTTCAAAATAGAGAGCTTTCCTTTGTTGGGTCGTTACTTTTTCCTTTCCCAATACAGGTCTCCCACGTTCCATTTACAGTTATTCCTCTCTCATCTCTCCCGTTCTCATTCTTAACCTTTCTCTCCCCTCTGTCGAACCACTCCCTTCTCATCTTATCCTCTCCCTACACGCTTTTTTCTTCTGAAACCAAAATTAAAACCCCAAAACCGACTTCTTAACCGACATTTAATTTCTGTTCTTCGCAGATTTAATCCCTCTTCACCGTCTTCTAATTTCAAATCCTCGATGATTTAATGACCTTAACTTCTGATTAACCATGGATTTTGCTCCTAAGCGACTGCAAGTGATTTGTCGGATCCAAAGATTTTACTTCCTGCTAAAGGTATTAAATTTTTTTTCCCTTCCGCGATTTGTTAATCATTTATCATTTTGTACGATTTTTCTTCTAATTTGAATGTTTTGATCTTCCATCCTAAACCTAACACTGTGCAAAATTAAGATTTCGTAACCCGCTAATTACAATTTTTTGAATGAAACCCTAAATTTAACTTCGCTACTGGAAGTATTTTTGTCCATGGCTACGACGCTGACGATGCTGAGTTAGTGTAACCCTGATTTGGCTACTGCTATAAAACATTCTATTTCTACTGGTACTACTATGAATGCATGTTCATACATTCCCGTTTATTGAGATTGATTAAAATTAGCTTGTTGGATAACGTGGATTTCAACATTGGCTCTTCTTATGAAGTTTATTTGAGTTTGCTTCGCATAATTTGTGCTATTTTGAAAAAAAAACTCTTTGCTTAACTTTTATTTCATCAATCGTGAATTTCGAGCAAAATCTCCAACCATCGGCTCGTCATATGGTGCAGACCTGCCGTGAATTTGCTGAACCGCCATACTATCCAACCTGTGCGCTAATTTCAAAAGGCAATTCGCACAATTTATCTGATTATACCCAATTTATTGTCTTTGCCTCATCGACCCTGAACTGTTATGGATTCATGCCATGCTGGTGACCTTCGTAATGTGACAGCTGCTGAGTATGGGACTGTTATTGTCTAAATTGCAGTGGTCAATCATGGTGACAGAGCCTGGGATATACTAAAATTTCATGTTTATAATAAATTTGATCTTTTTTCATCATTATTTTGCTTTTATTACAATCCTGTTAGGAGTCTTTTTAATGCTTTTAAGCTACGAGCTCGAATGAGGTTTTGTAAGTGATAGATATTTCTTTTTTTTTCCTTTCTTAATTTATATCTCAATAGATTAGGTATTTATATTTTTTTCATGGAAGACCTATTTGAATACAAAAATATAACATAGGAGGTGAAATAACATATGTCAATCAGTAAATCCTTCTTTGAACTTAAACTCCACTACGACTTTGATCCAAAGATCTTCATCTATTCTGTCCTAATTTTGTGTTTTTTTGTGGCCATCTGATGGCTCTTTTTATATTTGAGTTAATCATGTATTTTCTCCATTAATTACTCCATTTTTCAACTGGTAAAAAGAAATGATGTCAAAATGTTGTTCACTTAAATATTCTTTAAATGCAATTTAGGCAATTATATCTTCAAGTATTTGTATTAAAACTCTTTTACATATGCCATATGTTTAAATTTTAATTTAGTATACTATATACATATTTCAGAAATACTCATTTGATCTATATTTAGATTAACTTAAAAAAAGTGCATTTACATAACTATGAGCTATCAATTCAAACATTACAACTAGAATTGCATGTTTTAATTATTATTTTATTTCTCTTCCTTTCCTTTTGTTATTATAACATTCTATATGTGATTCCATAAGTTTTGATAAAGATATTTGATTCCATATGTAACATCCCATAATTTCGCACAATTTATTTTATTTAAATAGAGATGAAATTGGGGAAAAAATTAATTACTAAATTTGAAATATTAAATATCATATGTTATGGTAATATACAGGAATTAGTTATATGCAGAGAGTACGGTTGTCATTTGTCAAATATAGAATATAAATGTATGTACGTTTTTAATTCTTTTAAATCCATTAATGTTCAAATTTAAGAATTGATTGACAGTAAATGGGAAACATTAATAACGTTTAAAAGTTAATGATTTCATAACTTTTAAAACATATCTTATTGGAAAAGCCTTTGTCACATTAGTAAATTATTTCACTAATTGATTTAGCATTACGATTTAAAAAGCCTTAGAGACTTTTATGTGATGACTCCCTTATATATTATTTATTTCTGTTACTGAGAATCCCATTCGTTCTCATTCTCAAACATTTCTTCTCCATGAAACTAGCTACAGACTTGTAGATTCCTCCTCAGGTAATCTATTGATTTCATCCTTATTTCAATTTTTTTTTTTTGAAATACTTTTGCAATTTAAAGTTTAAATTATATTCATGGTTCATAAATCAACTGTTTTTCCAATGACAAAGATTAGGTTCCTGATCAATCTTTGGCCTTGGAATTGGTATACTGTTAAGCATCATTTCCTTTTACCCCATGCCTTGGATTTTCACTATCTACTTTTTTTTTCCCAAACCATGAACAAAGCTTTAAACTGATCCCATCTTCATTTCGCTTCCACTGTCACGACAGCCGATGAATTCGGCACCGATCAACCCAAATCCGGCAAATTCCAACACCGACCAAACCTAGCACGACTGTGACAGCCAGAAATCTCGCTCGATCCGAATCAGTCGCTAAACCGACCCAGACCGTTCGAAACGCCGGATTGTTTTGAGAACACGACAAAGTAGAACGCAGACGGGAGAACATTTCATTGTATATAACAACAATTCCATCATAATACAAGAATATACAGAGTATAAATGAATAAACACAAAAATATCAGAGATTTAAATTACATTTAAATACATAGCAGCGGAAAATAATACATTACACAACTAGAAGAGATATACGGATACAAAGCTTTCCGGATATCGTTCCAGCTGTAAACCAGGATCCTGTGAATATAAATCTGCAAAACCAAAACTACTAGCTGCCGTGTCAAAATAAGGGCACCCAGAGTTTAGGTTAAAACAATAAACTCCAGGTCAGTCATGGGACTGGTGTGAGAACAAAAACAGTTATTAAACTTAATTTTTAAAGTTCAATAATTCAAGGGACCACGCCGTATAACACGGAACGGGTTTCCTCCCAAGAATACCAGTGCATAGAACAAACATCGCAATGCTAAATAAAGAAAAATGAAGCTATTATAAGACCCAGTTCCCATCACACAATGCAATGCAAGCCGGAGGATAGGGTTTTTACCTTATAATAGCCAAGAATGCTTGATACGTTTAAAACAAATCATTTGATACTATTATAAGTGCATAGTGTATAAAACAACTTCAAATCATAAGTATCAATCATAGACGGCATAGGTACCATATATCATGTCGCCATACTAGGCTCTACAAATAAAACCTTAAATGTCACGTATTTGGAAAATGGATTTCCATCTATGAACCGGAGGCAAAAGATAGTCCTCAACCGATTCGAGACTGTCTAGTCCGAGTCTCAGGGCAAGTACTCAGTCAAGCCACTTGGATCGTCAGGGCCGGTCCACCGATGTGGATTAAAATGCCTGAACACTGCGTTTCCCTGCCCTTTAGGGCGTAAATGAGCTAACGAATGACTCCATCGGACTCGGATCGTCCGATCAAACCGAGGCATCTCGCAACAGCAACAACCACATAAGTCAAACTCATCAGGGCGTGTAAAACTACTGATGCCACTTCTAACTAGAAAGAAACGCATGTCCTCCCTGAGGTCCGTCTCCCGTTTTTGGTTCATACTGGGTGTGAAACTCTCGAAGTAAACGTTACACAAAGCTACGCCACAAAGGCCGTGCTTTGATCATCAACCGCAAGACTTTGCTTTTCAACAGAAGCCTTGATCATTTGCCACTTAGGCATGCCACACAGACAATTCACTCTATGCGTTTGATATCTGAGACGACCCGAACTTCCTCATGAAGGAAAGCACGGATAGAATTGAGGACAAGACAAAATAGAATGCAGACGGAAGAACATTTCATTGTTAATTACAACAATTCCATCAGATACAAGAATATACAGAGTATAATTGAATAAATTACATTCGACAAATATCAGAGATTACAATAAATTACATAGCAGCGGAAAATAATACAAAGCACAACTGAAGGTGATATACAGATACAGAGCTTTCCGGATATCATTCCAGCTATAAACCAGGATCCTGTGAATATAAATCTGCAAAACCAAAACTACTAGCTGCCCGTGTGGAAAATAGGGGAACCCAGAGTTTAGGTTAAAACAATAAACTCCAGGTCAGTCATGTGACTGGTGTGAGAACTAAAACAGTTATTTAAAGCTTTACTTTAAAAGAGAGTAATTCGAGGGACCACGCCATATAACAAGGAACGGGTTTCCTCCCAAGAATACCAGTGCATAGAATAAACAACGCAATGCTTGTTCGAAAAATGAAGCTGTTATAAGACCCAGGTCCCATCACACAATGCAACGCAAGCCAGAGGATAGAGTTTTACCTTATAACAGCCAAACATGCTTGATACGTTTAAAACTAATCATTTGATACTATAATAAGTGTATAGTGTCAAAACAATTTCAATCATAAATATCAATCATAGGCGGCATAGTTACCATCTACTATGTCGCCATACTAGTTCTACAATTAAAACCGAAATATCTCGTATTGGAAATTGGATTCCATCATGAGTCGAGGCAAGGGGCAAGATCCTCTCCGCGCTCGAGACACTCTAGCAAATGCCTCAGGACTACACACTCTGGGCAATCCTGGATCGGTTGGGTTGGTCCTCACCTATGTTAGAGGATTATTTATTCCTGAACACACGTTTCCCGGTCCTTACAGTCCTATAATCGAGGCGCCTCATTCCAACAACCACAAAGATGAAAAGTATATAAATGTCAGGGCTGGTAAGTCACTGACACCACCAAAGCTAGAATGAAACGTCGTGTTCTCCCAACGAACCGTATCCCGTTTTTAACTCATACCGAGGTGTGAGGCTCGCGAATTCACGTTATACACAAAGCTACGCCATAAAGGTCGTGCTTTGATCATCAACCACAAGACTTTGCTTTTCAACAGAAGCCTTGATCTATGCAACTCAGCATGCCACACAGGCAATTCATGCCATGCGATTGATATCTATCGATATATAACCTCTAAGCTCGTACGTCTCAGATAAGGGCGTTAAGCAAGAGAATAAATTCTCCGCCGCCAAACAGATATATATTTAACAGAAATCAATCAACACCGAATAAAATCCAATGTCAGACACACAATCCATTTACAAGTTCGTTCTGGGTCTGAACGAAACCGAAGGCACTTTCCTCGCATATCCATCCATCTCCAAGTACGTCTGGACGACCACCAACTATTTCCATCCTCTTGGGTGTACAGCCCAATCAGGATCGTCAGTAATTATCCAAACGATGTGAAGACTTCCGGTCTTCGACCACCGTCTTCATCTTCGACTTATCGTCGAATCGGTTATTCGGAATGGGTATAAACGCGGCCTTTCCGAACAACCCGAGTATATTAAAACAAATGTTACACAAACACAACATACGCCTCATTCCAATTCATATTCTCAGGGAAAAGTTCCCATTAATTTTATCCAAGATAAATTCTTTAAAATTTATCCTTTAATCTTCCTTTGGATGTCATTTCAAACCAAATTATGGTTTTCTAAACTAGTCGAGATTAGCGAACCACACCGAAGTAATTATTTATTTTATTTCCCAATCCCAACCTATACATCCCATGAAGCAAAACTGGTAATACTCCATATCTAACACCTCAGTGTTGTCGGTAAAATTAATTACCATTTCACGTTCAAATCTAATTAAAGATTTAACTATTGCTTTGGAGCAAAACTGGCGATACTCCATTCTCGCTCATTTCTAATTTTGATAATTTAGATTATAGATTCACATTTCAACCTAATTGCAGATTCATTAAAAACTCCTTTTACTGGGTTAAAGAACTAGGTGTTATTTAAAACACAGTTCACGACAAACCCAAATCACATTCTATTTGTTAACGGGTTAAAGAACTAGTGTTATTTAAAACACCATTCACGATAAACCCATTTCAAATCCAATCAAATATATTAGAAATTCCGATTTATTAAAAACCCTAATTAAATCTAATTTATTTAAAAATAATTGGGTTTTAAATTTAGTTCAAAACTAGTTCATTTCGATAAAAATCCATTTTTACCTTTTCAAATATGGAGTTTTTCACCCCAATTTTTCCCAAATCATTTCTTATGATTTTACACAAATTATTACCATTTTTAGTAATTTTATCAAGGCCCGTATAGTCGATTTCCAACAACGGCCATCGAACTGCACCTATAGCGACCTTTTTCGAATTTGATTTGGACGTATCTCCAAATCCAACCGTTAGATTTCAAATTTTTAATATTCCTTAGAAAGCTCTTTTCGATACGAACCCAACGGTTCCGGTTTTAGGAGAATCCGACGGTCGGATCTCCCGTAATGTCCGTTTGAAATAAATGGTCGAAATTCGCGAACTGCCGCGGCGCGCCGCGTTCTATTCAGGCCATTATATTATATATATAATATATATAATATATATTTCGTCGATTTTTATTTAAAAAGAATTTTATAAATAGTTTTGAATTCATTTCAAAAACAATTTCAATCTCTATTTCAAATTCAAATCAAATTTGAATTTTCTATTATAAATCCTTTTTACTTTCTTTTCTATTTGATTTCAATTCAAATCGATTTTAATTCGATTCGAATTCATTTCATTTTCTATTCAATTTGAATTCAATTCGTTTTCTGTTCAATCCGAATTCAAATTGGTTTTATATTCAATTCAATTCGAATTCGTTATCAATTCAATTCAGTTCGAATTCATTATTTATTCAATTCAATTCGAATTCATTATTTATTCAATTCAATTCGAATTCATTATTTATTCAATTCAAATTCAATTGATTTTCTATTCTATTCAAATTCAATTCGTTTTCTATTTGAATCAAATCCATTATATATTCAATTTCGAAATCACTTTTCGATGTTCATTTTAAAATGAATAAAATCGATATAAATATCGTTCATGTCAAAATGGCGTCAATCTAATCAACACGGCTTCATATATTTCTATTTTCAAATATTCTATTTCAAATATTTCTTATTATCAAAATGTTTCTTATTATCAAAATATTTCGTTCAACACATGACTAATCTCAACGGATGAGTACAGTCAACACATGAACCTTTATTTTATATTGATAAAGATGTAAATTTTATTATTAAAATATTTCGTTCAACACATGACTAATCTCAACGGATGAGTACAGTCAACACATGAACCTTTATTTTATATTGATAAAGATGACACATGAACCTTTATTTTATATTGATAAAGATGTAAGTTTTATTATTAAAATATCTTCTAAATGGGAATGAGGCCCAATCAATCACCATATAATGTTAATTATATGGATTTTCATACATCACACGTATATAATAGCATTGAAAATAATCAACCATCAACCAAAGTGCACTACACTGTATAAGCATCAAATATAGATATCTAACGCTTATAACAGCCTGTCAATCAATCAATCGACATATTTAATCAATCAGGATGAGTGAACTTCAAATTTCATCCCAACACCCGTGTGGGGTTTCAAACAATCAAACACAGATTTAGTTGTGCAGTTGGGCGATGTGTAAAATTTATCGACCCAATCAATATCAGTCAAATCAGTGTATATAAACAAATCGGCCGATTTGTTTATAAATATTTATTTATTCATTTTCACGTTAAAAATTATATTTTTAACGACCAAAATATTTTAATCAGTTCATTTATTCAATAAAAATGATATTTTTATTTTTCTAACATATTTTAGAAAATTTCGGCGGCATAACGGCACGATACTAGAAACGGGACGAGGCCTAGCCTTATCCCCGGTCTAGTGAAGGCCCACGCCATTCACACATCAATCAAATTCACCAAACAACCAAATTCAAATCAAATCATCTAACTAATTTATGCAACCAAACAAACAAGTCCATGGTCTGTGGACGATTGTGTCGGGTGCTACTAAGCACCGTCTGCATCCTAGTATATATATATATAACTAGAAAATGAAATTGAAAGGTGAGAAATTCTCACTGAAAGCTATCCAATATCACGACTCTTCATTGATAGAAATCTTCATCGTTATCGCATCTTTATCATCTTCGTTGCCCGTAGCCACTACATATATAAAAATCAAATTTTTACTTTGTTATTCAATATATAAAAATCGAATTTTTATTATACTATTCAATATATAAAAATCAAATTTTTATTATGCTATTCAATATATAAAAATCAAATTTTTATTATGATATTCAATATATAAAAATCAAATTTTTGTTATGTTATTCAATATATAAAAATCAAATTTTTACTTCGCTATATGGATAAAAATTCTATTTTTACTTTGTTATTCTCTATATAAAGGTTTCGCCCTTTTTAACTTTAAAAATTATTATCTTTCCTAAGTAAAAATTCAAACTTTGATATAATTTAAAAATCCGTTCTTTCTTTTGCTAATGAACAAATAAAAATCATTTCTTTCTTTGTAAAAATTCAATCTTTGTCCCGTTTCCATTCACAATATTAATACGATAAAAATCATAACTTTTTACCGTTATTCATATATGAAAAATCATATCTTTCTAAGGATAAAAATCAAAACTTTTTAATCATAAGCAAATAAAAATAAAACAGAAATGGAAATCAAAACTTTCAAGTAGAAACCATATTTTTCCATGACTAGAATTTGCAGTTTTATCATAGGAATGTAAAATAAAAAAATAAAACAATAAAGAAAATAAACAAATAAAACTAAAATTAAACTTACAGTAGAAAAAAGGGGAAAAAGTTCACTGCGCTGGAGGGAGGGGCAGCAACAATCGGCGGCGGCTCCGGGGGTTCACGGGGGCTTCGAATTGGGGTAGCAGCGGGGTTGGGGTTCGGGGTGGAAGGAGAACGAAGGGGAGAGAGGCGAAGTTCATCGGAGGGGCGGCGACATCCTTGGACGGCGGCGACGAGGACGGGCACGAGGGCGACGGGGTGCTGTCTAGGGTTTTGGGTGTGTTTAGAGAAGGGGGGAAGAGAAGAGGAGGCTAGGGCGACGAAGCATCTGGGGGCGACGGTGGTCCGATGGGTGGAGGAGGAGGATCGACGATGGGTTTTCGTTGTTGCTTTTTTTTTTTGGGTGAATTATTTCTGAAGAAAATAATTGGGGGAGGGAGAAAATATAGGGGGCTATATAAAAATATATATATATTATTTTAATTTATTTTCAAAAAGGGTTGACTTTTTATTCGGACCCCAATCGAGACCCGACGACTATCGCCCATAGCACATTACCCCCATTCCGAACACAATGGGATATGTATCGTAAGCTGATTCGATCATTTTTTGTTCAAATTTAAATATAAATCAGTACATATTCAATTTGAACGCGCATTTCAATTTATCGGGGTCGCATACTAACTTGAAAAATTCCAGAAAAATATTTTCTAGCTTCGTATTGACGATACGGTCCTAACAAAACTAGTTTCGTCGAATTCTGAGGCCGTTGGAAAAATGGCCAATTTCCAGTCGATTAAAATCAACTAAAACTGGTCAAACGCGTTTTCCTTTTCCACGCTCACATATTGATTCGAAAAATTATGAAATTTGGAATTTAGCAATAAATTGACATCACAGACCCAACAAAAGTGGTTTCGTCGAAATCCGAGGTCATTTGCAAAATTCCCATTTTTTTTAAGGGCCCGAATTCCATAGCGACTATTCAGAATTTTCAACTGGACATATCTTTTGATTCCCGTTATGAAATTTCAAATTTTCGGATTCGTTGGAAAGATATAATCAATTAGATCCTAATGTTTTTGGTTTCACTAAAATCCGGATTGTTTTGCACCCAGTACATTCAATTGAAGTTTAAAATCGAATTATCGAACTACCGCGCCATTTTCAATTCTATTTATAATTATATATAATTATTTATTTTATAACGACGGCGTATATAATATATACGTTCGAATTATATTCAAAATAAATTTTCGTCGATACTATTTAAAATAATCTATTTTAAATATTCAAAATTCGCTAAAATTGCCAAAATAAAAATTTTAAATTGGTTCAGAATTTCCGGGTTATTACAATCTCCCCCACTTAAAACATTTCGTCCCCGAAAAGGAACAAAGTCGAAAGTGGTTTGATTAATCAACTCTACGTTCGATCTGGCTTCCATTCTCCAACTTTTCAGTTTCTGAGAATTTTCCAATTCTTCAAAAATTTGGCTAACACCCTAAATTTTCGAAAAATTTCGCCATAACCTCCCCTGCACCGGGAGCCACGGGAAAATCCCGAAATTGCCATATAGGCCTTCTGATCTCAAAAAGAAAAAGAAAAAGCCAAGCTGCTAGCCAATAGGCTCATAAAATCATCATCACCCAAACAAAACAGTAGATTATAGTAAACATGTACCTATTTGTCGGGCAAACAAATTTTATTCTCTACCTCTAGCCTCCTTGCTATGACCTGTTCAATGTAAGTATATGTATATGCAAGCAAATGCGACCAATTTTCAATACAGTTCAATATTTGATTCTATTAGGCATAATGGTTCAAAATTAGCAAATAAATAAACAAACAACACAAACATCAATCAATTAGTGGATTAACGTTTCAAATTCATAAATTTGATATATATACAGAAAATCATGTTTTTGATGCCAATTCCCAACAATGTGTTCTAGCTATATTAGTTTCGGTTCTCACACCAGTCTAATGGAAATATATAGATATCACACCTTCGTCACTCGAAAATAAATACTGGTGATGGTATACTTCATCATCAGGACCATGTCCGGGCGACTAGAGTGTGACTCTATATCTATTTAATATATTAAAACTTCGAATATACGTTCATGACGCGTATGTGCAAAATCTTTAAATACTACATTGTCCATCTTCAGTATAAATAAATATTCAATTACGCATAAAATGGTTTAAATTTTCAAAACAAAATTGTTTTCATTTGAAAAATATACTCTTCACACTCGTTCTAGGATACTACTGATCCTATCTCTAACGAGTCATTCTAATTGGATATTACTAATCCAATATCTGATGAATTCTTTCGTATGGTTCTAATGTGTCTTGTTCTCTCGCTCTGTAAACCAAAGCTCTGATACCAAACTGAGATGACCCGAACTTCCCCGTGAAGGAAAGCACGGAGAGAATTGAGGACAAGACAAAATAGAACGCAGACGGAAGAACATTTCATTGTTAATTACAACAATTCCATCAGATACAAGAATATACAGAGTATAATTGAATAAATTACATTCGACAAATATCAGAGATTAAAATAAATTACATAGCAGCGGAAAATAATACAAAGCACAACTGAAGGTGATATACGGATACAGAGCTTTCCGGATATCATTCCAGCTGTAAACCAGGATCCTGTGAATATAAATCTGTAAAACCAAAACTACTAGCTGCCCGCGTGGAAAATAGGGGCCAGAGTTTAGGTTAAAACAAAAAACTCCAGGTCAGTCATGTGACTGGTGTGAGAACTAAAACAGTTGTTTAAATCTTTACTTTAAAAGAGAGTAATTCGAGGGACCACGCCGTATAACACGGAACGGGTTTCCTCCCAAGAATACCAGTGCATAGAATAAACAACGCAATGCCTGTTCGAAAAATGAAGCTGTTATAAGACCCAGGTCCCATCACACAATGCAACGCAAGCCAGAGGATAGGGTTTTACCTTATAACAGCCAAACATGCTTGATACGTTTAAAGCTAATCATTTGATACTATAATAAGTGTATAGTGTCAAAATAATTTCAATCATAAATATCAATCATAGGCGGCATAGCTACCATCTACTATGTCGCCATACTAGTTCTACAATTAAAACCAAAATATCTCGTATTAGAAATTGGATTCCATCATGAGTCGAGGCAAGGGGCAAGATCCTCTCCGTGCTCGAGACACTCTAGCAAATGCCTCAGGACTACACACTCTGGGCAATCCTGGATCGGTTGGGCCGGTCCTCACCTACGTTAGAGGATTATTTATTCCTGAACACATGTTTCCCGGTCCTTACAGACCTATAATCGAGGCGCCTCATTCCAAAAACCACAAAGGTGAAAAGTATATAAATGTCAGGGCTGGTAAGTCACTGACACCACCAAAGCTAGAAAGAAACGTCGTGTTCTCCCAACGGTCTGTATCCCTTTTTAACTCATACCGAGGTGTGAGGCTCGCGAATTCACGTTATACACAAAGCTACGCCACAAAGGCCGTGCTTTGATCATCAACCACAAGACTTTGCTTTTCAACAGAAGCCTTGATCTATGTAACTCAGCATGCCACACAGGCAATTCATGCCATGCGATTGATATCTTTCGATATATAACCTCTAAGCTCGTAAGTCTCAGAGAAGGGCGTTAAGCAAGAGAATAAATTCTCCGCTGCCAAACAGATATATATTTAACAGAAATCAATCAACACAGAATAAAATCCAATGTCAGACACACAATCCATTTAAAATTTCGTTCTGGGTCTGAACGAAACCGGAGGCACTTTCCTCGCATATCCATCCATCTCCAAGTACGTCTGGACGACCACCAACTATTTCCATCCTCTTGGGTGTACAACCCAATCAGGATCGTCAGTAATTATCCAAACGATGTGAAGACTTCCGGTCTTCGACCACCGTCTTCATCTTCGACTTATCGTCGAATCGGTTATTCAGAATGGGTATAAACCCGGCCTTTCCGAACAACACGAGAATATTAAAACAAATGTTACACAAACACAACATACGCCTCATACCAATTCATATTCTCAAGGAAAAGTTCCCGTTAATTTTATCCAAGATAAATTCTTTAAAATTTATCCTTTAATATTCCTTTGGATGTCATTTCAAACCAAATTATGGTTTTCTAAACTAGTCGAGATTAGCGAACCACACCGAAGTAATTATTTATTTTATTTCCCAATCCCAACCTATACATCCCATGAAGCAAAACTGGTAATACTCCATATCTAACACCTCAGTGTTGTCGGTAAAATTAATTACCATTTCACGTTCAAATCTAATTAAAGATTTAACTATCGCTTTGGAGCAAAACTGGCGATACTCCATTCTCGCTCATTTCTAATTTTGATAATTTAGATTATAGATTCACATTTCAACCTAATTGCAGATTCGTTAAAAACTCCTTTTACTGGGTTAAAGAACTAGGTGTTATTTAAAACACAGTTCACGACAAACCCAAATCACATTCTATTTGTTAACGGGTTAAAGAACTAGTGTTATTTAAAACACCGTTCACGATAAACCCATTTCAAATCCAATCAAATATATTAGAAATTCCGATTTATTTAAAACCCTTTTTAAATCTAATTTATTTATTTAAAAATAATTGGGTTTTAAATTTAGTTCAAAACTAGTTCATTTCGATAAAAATCCATTTTTACCTTTTCAAATATGGAGTTTTTCACCCCAATTTTTCCCAAATCATTTCTTATGATTTTACACAAATTATTACTATTTTTAATAATTTTATCAAGGCCCGTACAGTCGATTTCCAACAACGGCCATCGAACTGCACCTATAGCGACCTTTTTCGAATTTGATTTGGATGTATCTCCAAATCCAACCGTTAGATTTCAAATTTTTAATATTCGTTAGAAAGCTCTTTTCGATACGAACCCAACGGTTCAGGTTTTAGGAGAATCCGATGGTCGGATCTCCCGTAATGTCCGTTTGAAATAAATGGTCGAAATTCGCGAAATGTCGCGGCGCGGCGCGTTCTATTCAGGCCATTATATTATATATATAATATATATAATATATATTTCGTCGATTTTTATTTAAAACGAATTTTATAAATAGTTTTGAATTCGTTTCAAAAACAATTTCAATCTCTATTTCAAATTCAAATCAAATTTGAATTTTCTATTATAAATCCTTTTTACTTTCATTTCTATTTGATTTCAATTCAAATCGATTTTAATTCGATTCGAATTCATTTCGTTTTCTATTCAATTTGAATTCAATTCGTTTTCTGTTCAATCCGAATTCAAATTGGTTTTATATTCAATTCAATTCGAATTCGTTATCAATTCAATTCAATTCGAATTCATTATTTATTCAATTCAATTTGAATTCATTATTTATTCAAATCAATTCGAATTCATTATTTATTCAATTCAAATTCAATTGATTTTCTATTCTATTCAAATTCAATTCGTTTTCTATTTGAATCAAATCCATTATATATTCAATTTAGAAATCACTTTTCGATATTCATTTTAAAAGGAATAAAATCGATATAAATATCGTTCACGTCAAAATGGCGTCAATCTAATCAACACGGCTTCATATATTTCTATTTTCAAATATTCTATTTCAAATATTTCTTATTATCAAAATGTTTCGTTCAACACATGACTAATCTAAACGGATGAGTACAGTCAACACATGAACCTTTATTTTATATTGATAAAGATGTAAATTTTATTATTAAAATATTTTGTTCAACACATGACTAATCTCAATGGATGAGTACAGTCAACACATGAACCTTTATTTTATATTGATAAAGATGACACATGAACCTTTATTTTATATTGATAAAGATGTAAATTTTATTATTAAAATATCTTCTAAATGGGAATGAGGCCCAATAAATCACCATATAATGTTAATTATATGGATTTTCATACATCACACGTATATAATAGCATTGAAAATAATCAACCATCAACCAAAGTGCACTACACTGTATAAGCATCAAATATAGATATCTAACGCTTATAACAGCCTGTCAATCAATCGATCGACATATTTAATCAATCAGGATGAGTGAACTTCAAATTTCATCCCAACACCCGTGTGGGGTTTCAAACAATCAAACACAGATTTAGTTGTGCAGTTGGGCGATGTGTAAAATTTATCGACCCAATCAATATCAGTCAAATCAGTGTATATAAACAAATCAGCCGATTTGTTTATAAATATTTATTTATTCATTTTCACGTTAAAAATTATATTTTTAACGACCAAAATATTTTAATCAGTTCATTTATTCAATAAAAATGATATTTTTATTTTTCTAACATATTTTAGAAAATTTCGGCGGCATAACGGCACGATACTAGAAACGGGACGAGGCCTAGCCTTATCCCCGGTCTAGTGAAGGCCCACGCCATTCACACATCAATCAAATTCACCAAACAACCAAATTCAAATCAAATCATCTAACTAATTTATGCAACCAAACAAACAAGTCCATGGTCTGTGGACGATTGTGTCGGGTGCTACTAAGCACCGTCTGCATCCTAGTATATATATATAACTAGAAAATGAAATTGAAAGGTGAGAAATTCTCATCGAAAACTATCCAATACCACGAGTCTTCATTGATAGAAATCTTCATCGTTATCGCATCTTTGTCATATTCGTTGCCCGTAGCCACTACATATATAAAAATCGAATTTTTACTTCGTTATTCAATATATACAAAACGAATTTTTATTATACTATTCAATATATAAAAATCAAATTTTTATTATGCTATTCAATATATAAAAATCAAATTTTTATTATGCTATTCAATATACAAAAATCAAACTTTTATTATGCTATTCAATATATAAAAAACAAATTTTTACTTCGCTATATGGATAAAAATTATATTTTTACTTTGTTATTCTCTATATAAAGGTTTCGCCCTTTTTAACTTTAAAAATTATTATCTTCCCTAAGTAAAAATTCAAACTTTGATATAATTTAAAAATCCGTTCTTTCTTTTGCCAATGAACAAATAAAAATCATTTCTTTCTTTGTAAAAATTCAATCTTTGTCTCGTTTCCATTCACAATATTAATACGATAAAAATCATAACTTTTTACCGTTATTCATATATTAAAAATCATATCTTTCTAAGGATAAAAATCAAAACTTTTTAATCATAAGCAAATAAAAATAAAACTGAAAAGGAAATCAAAACTTTCAAGTAGAAACCATATTTTTCCATGACTAGAATTTGCAGTTTTATCATAGGAATGTAAAATAAAAAAAATAAAACAATAAAGAAAATAAACAAATAAAACTAAAATTAAACTTACAGTAGAAAAAAAGGGGAAAAAGTTCACTGCGCTGGAGGGAGGGTAGCAGCAATCGGAGGCGGCTCCGGGGGTTCACGGGGGCTTCGAATTGGGGTAGCAGCGGGGTTGGGGTTCGGGATGGAAGGAGAACGAAGGGGAGAGAGGCGAAGTTCATCGGAGGGGCGGCGACATCCTTGGACGGCGGCGACGAGGACGGGCACGAGGGCGACGGGGTGTTGTCTAGGGTTTTGGGTGCGCGCAGAGAAGGGGGGAAGAGAAGAGGAGGCTAGGGCGACGGAGCATCTGGGGGCGACGTGGGCGGTGGTGGTCCGATGGGTGGAGGAGGAGGATCGACGATGGGTTTTCGTCATTGCTTTTTTTCTTTTTTCGGGTGAAATCTTTCTGAAGAAAATAATTGGGGGAGGGAGAAAATATTGGGGGCTATATAAATATATATATATATATATTATTTTAATTTATTTTCAAAAAGGGTTGACTTTTTATTCGAACCCCAACCGAGACCCAACGACTATCGCCCACAGCACATTACCCCCATTCCGAACACAATGGGATATGTATCGTAAGCTGATTCGATCGTTTTGATCAGTTTTCGTTCAAATTTAAATATAAATCAGTATATATTCAATTTGAACGCGCATTTCAATTTATCGGGGTCGCATACTAACTTGAAAATTTCCAAAAAAATATTTTCTAGCTTCGTATTGATGATACGGTCCTAACAAAACTAGTTTCGTCGAATTTTGAGGCCGTTGGAAAAATGGCCAATTTCCAGTCGATTAAAATCAACTAAAACTGGTCAAACGCGTTTTCCTTTGCCACACTCACATATTGATTCGAAAAATTATGAAATTTGGAATTTAGCAATAAATTGACATCACGGACCCAACAAAAGTGGTTTCGTCGAAATCCGAGGTCATTTGCAAAATTCCCATTTTTTTAAGTGCCTGAATTCCATAGCGACTATTCAGAATTTTCAACTGGACATATCTTTTGATTTCCGTTATGAAATTTCAATTTTTCGGATTCGTTGGAAAGACATAATCAATTAGATCCTAATGTTTTTGGTTTCAATAAAATCCGGATTGTTTTGCACCCGGTACATTCAATTGAAGTTTGAAATCGAATTATCGAACTACCGCGCCATTTTCAATTCTATTTATAATTATATATAATTATTTATATTCTAACGACGGCGTATATAATATATACGTTTGAATTATATTCAAAATAAATTTTCGTCGATACTATTTAAAATAATCTATTTTAAATATTCAAAATTCGCTAAAATTGCCAAAATAAAAATTTTAAACTGGTTCAGAATTTCCGGGTTATTACAATATCCATCAGTATATAAACCCTGAGCTCGTACGTCTTAGAGAAGGGCGTTAAGCAAGAGAATAAATTCTCTGCCGCCAAACATATATATATTTAATAGTAATCAATCACACAGACTAAAATCCAATGTCAGACACACAGTCCATTTAAAATTCCGTTCTGGGTCTGAACGAAACCGGAGGCACCTAGTACCCCGCATATCCATTGATCTCCAAGTACGTCTGGACGATCACCAACTGTTTCCATCTTCTTGGGTGTACATCCCAATCAAGATCATCAGTAATTATCCAAACGATGTGAATAACTGATTCGACGTGGTGTCGAAGATGAAGACGGTGGTTGAAGACCTCCGGTCTTCAACCACCGTCTTCATCTTCGACACCACGTCGAATCAGTTATTCAGAATGGGATAAACCCGGTCTTTCGGAACAACTCGCGTATATATATAATAAACACGTGTTACACAAACACAACATACGCCTCATTCCAATTCAGAATATTCTTTTATTCAAATATTCTTATATTTTGGGAAAGGTTCCCATTAATTTTATCAAAGATAAATTCTTTTAATTCATTCTTTATTCTCCTTTGAATATCAATTCAAACTAGTCGGGATTAGCGAACCACACCGAAGTAATTATTTATTTTATTTCCCAATCCCAACCTATTTATCCCATGAAGTAAAACTGGTAATACTTCATATCTAACACCACGGTGTTATCGGTAAATTCAATTACCATTTCACGCTTAAATCTAATTAAAGATTTAACTATCGCCTGGAGCAAAACTGGTGATACTCCATTCTCGATCTTTTCAATCTAATTAAAGATTCATTAAAACTCCACTTAGTTTTAATCTTTAACTGGTTTAAAGAATCAGTGTCATTTAAAACACGGTTCACGATAAACCCAAAATAACATTCCATTAATTATTAGGTTAAAGAACAAGTGTTATTTAAAACACTGGTCACGATAAACCCAAAAATCAATACCAATTCAATTCCAATTAAATATTACTTAATTGGTACACTTCATTAAATCTAAATAAAAAGATTTAATCTTTTCTCAGCTGGGTTCAAGAACAGTATCAACGAAAACACCATTCACGACAAACCCAAATCACATTTGATATTAAATACAAGGCTTTGAATAGAAAATATATCGGCTTATATTCAACATCAAATTCTACGACCAACAAATATCGTATTGGAAATAACGATATATATATCTTTCAAATTTCCATAACAACATCTGTATAATCACGAAATCCAACATCGAAATTTTCCAAAGACAATTTCGATTCAAACCCATTCCAATTCAATTATTGGAAATTCTGGTTATATTTCAAAACCATTTCAAACTCACTTTATTTATTTTAAAAATAAATAAATTACTATTCTAGTTCAAAACTAGTTCATTTTGATAAAAATCTATTTTTATCTTTTCAAATATGGAGTTTTTCGTCCCAATTCTTCACAAATCATTTCTTATGATTTTACAAAAATTATTACTATTTTTAATAATTTTAACAAGGCCCGTACAGTCAATTTCCATCAATGGTCATCGAACTGCACTTACAGCGACCTTTTCCAAATTTGATTTGGACACAATTCCAAATCCAACCGTTAGATTTCAAATTTCTAATATTCATTATAAATCTCTTTCCGATACGAATCCAACGGCTCCGGTTTTAGGAGAATCCGACGGTCGGATCTCCCGCAATATCCATTCGAAGTCAATGGTCGAAATTCGCGAACTACCGCGGCGCGTTCTATTCAGGCCATTATATTATATATATATAATATATAATATATACTTCGTCGATTTCCTTTTTAAAACATATTTTATAAATCGTTTTAAATTCGTTTTCAAAACGATTTCAACTTCTATTCAAATTCAAATCAAAATTGATTTTTTCCTTATAAATTCGATTTAAATTTATTTCAAATTGATTTCAATTCAAATTGATTTTTAATTCAATTTTAGTTCGTTTTCAATTTCATTCAGTTTCAATTCGAATTCATTTCTATCCACTTTCACTTCGAATTCATTTCAATTCACTTTCAGTTCGAATTCATTTCTATCCACTTTCAGTTCGAATTCATTTCTATTCACTTTCAATTCGAATTCTAATTCTTTTCAAAATATTAGATTTTGAAATCACTTTCGATATTCATTATAAAATGAATAAAATTGATAAAAATATCGTTCACGTCAAAATGGCGTCAATCTAATCAACAAGGCTTCGTATATTTCTATTTTCGAATATTCTATTTCAAATACTTCTATTTCAAATATTTCTATTTCAAACATTTCTATTTCAAATATTTCTATTCAAAACTGGAATGAAGCCCAATCAATTACCATAGATTTTATTTCTATGGATTTTCAAACAACGCATGTATATATCCACAATGACAAATAATCAACCATCATCCAAAGTGCATTCTACACTGTATAAGCATCAAATATAAATATTCAACGCTTGTAACAGTCTGTCAATCGATCGATCGACCTACAACTAAACAATCGGGATTAGTGTACGTCAAATATCATCCCAATACCCGTGTGGGGTTTCAAACAATCAAACACAGATTTTATTTGTGCAGTTGGGCGATGTGTAAAATTTATCATCCCAATCAATATCAGTCAAATGTGTGTATAAAAACAAATCGTCCGATTTGTTTCTATTTATTTCATTTCATATACACGTTAAAAATTCCATTTTTAACTATACAATATTTATTTTCTATATAAATATTTTATTTCATTACAAGTCACACAATCAACTACACATCAAAATCAATCAAACAAACAAGCCGTCCATGGTCTGTGGACGACGGGTGTCGGGTGCTACTAAACACCGTCTGCATCCTAGTATATATTTTAACTAGAAAAACAAAATTAAAAGGTGAGAAGTTATCACCGATAGCTAATCCAATCCCTCGACTATTCAAATGTAGAAGTCTTCGCCGTTTCTTCTTTCGTCACTTTCTTTGCCCGTATTTTATACATATGTAAAAATCGATTTTTTACTTCGCTATTCAATATATAAAAATCGAATTTTTACTTCGCTATTCAATATATAAAAATTGAATTTTTACTTCGCTATTCTATATATAAAAATCGAATTTTTACTTCGCTATTCAATATATAAAAAATCGAATTTTTACTTCGCTATTCAATATATAAAAATCGAATTTTTACTTCGCTATTCAATATATAAAAATCGAATTTTTACTTCGCTAAAAAATCGAATTTTTACTTCGCTATTCAATATATAAAAATCGAATTTTTTACTTCGCTATTCAATATACAAAAATCGAATTTTTACTCGCTATTCAATATATAAAAATCGAATTTTTACTTCGCTATTCAATATATAAAAATCGAATTATTACTTCGCTATTCAATATATAAAAATCGAATTTTTACTTCGCTATTCAATATATAAAAATCGAATTTTTACTTTGCTATTCAATATATAAAAATTGAATTTTTACTTCGCTATTCAATATATAAAAATCGAGTTTTTACTTCGCTATTCAATATATAAAAATCGAATTTTTTACTTCGCTATTCAATAAATAAAAATCGAATTTTTACTTCGCTACTTAATATATAAAAATCGAATTTTTACTTCGCTATTCAATATATAAAAATCGTAACTTTACATTGATAAAAATCCATCATTATAAACTGAAAATCATAGCTTTCATAATTTTTTTCTATTTCAATAACAAAACCATATTTTATTTTAACTATATATAAAAAAACGAATTTTTATAAAATAAAGAAAACTTACTGTCGTCTGGATCTTGATCGGAGGGGGAGGGTTTGGCGCATCGGTGGAGCAGTGGGCGACGGAAGGGGGGGTCAAAAGGGGAGGCGCGCGGTTTCGGCAGGAGGAGGGTTAGGGTTCCAAGGCGATTACGATTTGGTCAGGGGCGCGGGGTTCGAGTTGTGCGGTCTTCGTAGAGGGTGGCAGAGGCCGCCTGGAGGTGGAGGGGGGGTCGAGCGAGGCCGGAGAAGGCGCTAGGGTGGGCGGCGTTGGCGAGGGAGGGGAGGCCAACGGAAATCGAGGGGGGTGCTGAGCGATTTTTCATTTTCATTTTCTTATTTATTCTTCTTTCTGAAATGATTTTAACGGAGGGGGGGTAGCGTTGACTTTGAAGAGAGGATTGGGGGGTTTTATTTAATTATTTAATTTCTCTAAAAAGTAACTTTTTATTTCGACCTCGAAACGAGGCCCACCGCCTATCATCCATAGCGTATTACCCCCATTCCGAACACAATGGGATATGTATCGTAAGCTGATTCGATCGTTTTGATTAGTTTTCGTCAAAATCAACATATAACTATATATATTGAATTTGAACGCACATTTCAATTTACCGGGCCCACATACGAACTCTAAAAATTCCATAAAAATGTTTTCTAGCTTCGTATTGACGATATGGTCCGAACAAAACTAATTTCGTCTAATTCTGAGACCGTTTGAAAAATGGCCACTTTCCAGTCGATTAAAATCAACTGAAACTGGTCAAACACGTTTTCCTTTGCCACGCTCACATATTGATTCGAAAAATTACAAAATTTGAAACCTAGCAATAATTTGACATCACGGACCCAAAAAAAGTGGTTTCGTCAAAATTCGAGGTCGTTTGCAAAATTCCCATTTTTAAGGGCCTGAATTCCATAACGACTATTCAGAATTTTCAACTGGACATATCTTTTGATCCCCGATATGAAATTTCAATTTTTCGGATTCGTTGGAAAGATATCCTCAATTAGATTCCATTATATTTGGTTTCACTAAAATCCGGTTTATTTTGCACCCGATACATTCATTCGAAGTTTGAAATCGAATTATCGAACTACCGCGCCATTTTCAATTTCTTTTATAAATATAAATAAATATTTATATTCTAACGATGATCTATATAAATATATTCATTCGAATTCCATTCAAAATAAATTTCTCGTCGATATTATTTAAAATAATTCGTTTTAAATAATCAAAATCCACTAAAGTTGCCAAAATAAAAATTTAAACTGGCCCAGATTTCCAGGTTATTACAATCTCCCCCGCTTAAAAATTTTCGTCCCCGAAAAGGAACAAAGCCGAAAGTGGTTTAACAATTCAACTCAACTTCCATTATTTTGGCTACGGCTTAAGTTCTTCAACTTTTCAGTTTCTAAGAACTTTCAAAAATTTCAAAATTTTGGCTAACACCCTAAATTTAAAAAAAAAAATTGCCATAACCTCCCCTGCACCGGGAGCACGGGAAAATCCCGAAATTGCCATATAGGCCTTCTGATCTCAAAAAGAAAAAGAAAAAGCCAAGTGGCTAGCCAGTCGGCTCATAAAATCATCATCACCCAAACAAAACAGTAAATTATGATAAACATGTACCTATTTGTTGGGCAAACAATTTTATTCTCTGCTCTAGCCTCCTTGCTATGACCTGTTCAATGTAAGTAGATGTATATGCAAGCAAATGCGACCAAATTTCAATATAACTCACAATTTGATTCTATTAGGCATAATGGTTCAAAATATCAAACAAATAACCAAACAACACAAACATCAATCAATTAGTTGGTTATCATTTCAAATGCATAACATTGATATATAGTCAAAAATCAGATTTTAGATGCCAAATCACAATAATAAGCCCTATCTAGTTTCGGTTCTCACACCAGTCAATTGGAAATTTATAGAAATCTCACTTTCGTTACTCGAAAATAAATACTGGCGATGGTGCCCCGTCACCAGAGTTATCCCCGGGCTGCTAGAGTATGATTCTATAACTATCCAGTATATTAAAACTTCAAATACACGTTTGCAAGACGCATATGCAAAATCTTTATATATTGGATTGTCCAAATCAATTTAAAATAAATAATCAAATACGAATAGTTGATTTAAATTTTCAAAACAAACTTGTTTTCATTTTAAAATTTACTCTTCATACTCGTTCTAGGATATTACTGATCCCATCTCTAACGAGTCATTCTGATTGGATATTACTAATCCAATATCTGATGAATTCTTTCGTATGGTTCTAATGTGTAAGCTTTGTAAACCAAAGCTCTGATACCGCATGTGACAGCCAGGAATCTCGCTCGATCCGAATCAGTCGCTAAACCGTCCCAGACCGTTCGAAACGCCTGATTGTTTTGAGAACACGACAAAATAGAACGCAGATGGGAGAAAATTTCATTGTATATAACAACAATTCCATCAGAATAAAAGAATATACAGAGTATAAATGAATTAACACAGAAATATCAGAGATTTAAATTACATTTAAATACATAGCAGCGGAAAATAATACATTACACAACTAGAAGAGATATACGGATACAAAGCTTTCCGGATATCGTTCCAGCTATAAACCAGGATCCTGTGAATATAAATCTGCAAAACAAAAACTACTAGCTGCCCGTGTCAAAATAAGGGCACCCAGAGTTTGGGTTAAAACAATAAACTCCAGGTCAGTCATGGGACTGGTGTAAGAACAAGAACAATTATTAAACTTTATTTTTAAAGTTCGGTAAATCAAGGGACCACGCCGTATAACACGGAACGGGTTTCCTTCCAAGAATACCAGTGCATAGAACAAACAGCGTAATGCTAAATAAAGAAAAATGAAGCTATTATAAGACCAATTTCCCATCACACAATGCAACGCAAGCCGGAGGATAGGGTTTTTACCTTATAATAGCCAAGAATGCTTGATAGGTTTAAAACAAATCATTTGATACTAGTATAAGTGCATAGTGTATAAAACAACTTCAAATTATAAGTATCAATAATAGACGGCATGGGTACCATATATCATGTCGCCATACTAGGCTCTACAAATAAAACCGCAAATGTCACGCATTTGGATATTGGATTTCCATCTATGAACCGAGGCAAAAGATAGTCCTCAACCGATTCGAGACTGTCTAGTCCGAGTCTCAGCGCAAGTACTCAGTCAAGCCACTTGGATCGTCAGGGTCGGTCCACCGATGTGGATTAAAATGCCTGAACACTGCGTTTCCCCGCCCTTTGGGGCGTAAATGAGCCAACAAATGACTCCATCGGACTCGGATCGTCCGATCAAACCAAGGCGCCTCGCAACAGCAACAACCACATAAGTCAAACTCGTCAGGGCGTGTAAAACCACTGACGCCACTTTTAACTAAAAAGAAACGCATGTCCTCCCTGAGGTCCGTCTCCCGTTTTTGGTTCATACCGGGTGTGAAACTCGCGAAGTAAACGTTACACAAAGCTACGCCATAAAGGCCGTGCTTTGATCATCAATCACAAGACTTTGCTTTTCAATAGAAGCCTTGATCATTTGCCACTTAGGCATGCCACACAGGCAATTCACTCTATGCGTTTGATATCCATCAGTATATAACCCCTGAGCTCGTACGTCTCAGAGAAGGGCGTTAAGCAAGAGAATAAATTCTCTGCCGCCAAACAGATATATATTTAATAGAAATCAATCACACAGACTAAAATCCAATGTCAGACACACAGTCCATTTACAAGTCCGTTCTGGGTCTGAACGAAACCGGAGGCACCTAGTACCCAGCATATCCATCGATCTCCAAGTACGTCTGGACAATCACCAACTGTTTCCATCTTCTTGGGTGTACAGCCCAATCAAGATCATCAGTAATTATCCAAACGACGTGAAGACCTCCGGTCTTCAACCACCGTCTTCATCTTCGACACCACGTCGAATCAGATATTCAGAATGGGATAAACCCGGTCTTTCTGAACAACTCGCGTATATATATATAATTGTAACGACCCAAAAATTTTGTCAACTTGAATGAGAAATTTAGTAAAGATTTGATTTCAGACAATTAATTGATACTAGAATTGGAAATTTAAAATCAAAATATATTGTTGAGTTGAATTAAATCCAATATTTAATGGTTGATTGAAATCGAATTTAACTGTCGAATATTTGAATTGAATTCGGATGGATGTCCGACTGACTATGTAAATCGTTGAATTTAGGAAATAAACCTTATTAACGTTAAATAAAGTTGAAATTTTATTTGTCGGAATATATCGAAAATTTGCTAAGATACTAGTGTATTGGTATTTATAAACAGATTGAATTCAACATTTCAAAATTTGAAAATGGACGGAGTTATGAATGGACAAACAAAATAAAACCAATGAACGGTTAGCAACTTTAAAATTTAAATATCGTTGTACACAAAAGAAACCGAATTAAAATAATTTCATTGAACTCAGAATATTGAAACAAATGGGTACGTATACTTTTTGGCATGTTCGGAGATTGGGATGGTGGTACGCATTTCGAATTGTTTGGGGCACACCCAATACGATTAATACTAAAAATAACCCAAGATAAAACCTACCTCAAATGGAATTGCGCGGACCTAAGAACTAAAAATACATAGACACCCTAACCTATATGACATCACACTGCTTTGCTACAATAAATTAACCTCTTCCTGTATGTTGCGCCCCTGGATATTACCTTCCTCAGCTGGAATACTCATTTCTTTTCCTTGGCTTCCACGGCTTCACCTTTATAAATTGAAACCCTCGTTTTCCCAATTTCTTCAAACAAAGATCCATTTTTCCCCTTTCCACTGTAATGGCAGCCCCAAATTTTGTTTCCTCCACCTCCGACGAAATAAATGGCAGCCACCCAACAAAAAAAAAAAACCAAGTTGAAACCCTAAATTGCCTCTCCTTCTAAATCAAAGCGCTGCCACCAGATTGAATCGCGTACCTTCCTTTGAATAGCAGATTGATGCCTCGCCGTGTCTTCGCAACAATCGGAGATCGTAGCTCCAACTCGCACCAGGAACCGCCGTCTTCAACCTCGAAGACTATTGTCACTCGCAAGTCGAAGCCTTGCCATTGTTCTGCCCAGCCGTGTCTTCGAAAACGAGTAGCCCTAGGATCTATCAGCTTTAAGGTGAGTTGCCTCACTCGCGATTAATCTTGTGTCCAAGTAATTTGATTTCAATTTAATTGAGTATAATAGTGTGTTTTTTTTTGAGTAATTTGCTTGTGAATGTTTGCTATTGGGTTGTTGTATCTTGTTGAAATTATGTTTTTGGTTTGATATACGTCACACTGTTTGAACTGATCCCACTCATGCCTTGAACCTGAAAACCCGTGCACCTTAGTTATACCGACTATGTCTTCTTAGAAGCTTTGGCATACATTCGAAATCTTGATTATGCATTTACATGTAGCCTCCTTATTTTATATGTAATTATGCACTGCAGTGGCATGTAGGATTTTGGGTAGCTAAATATACATGTTATTATAGACACTTTCTCATTTGAGACATAACACATGTATACTGTCATCAAGTTTGGACACCACCTACTCATATTTTATATACATATACTTATTGTTGTTCGACTGCATGGTATTGGAGCTGTTATGCCAGTTTCTCTTATGCTGGTGGACGATCAGATCCAAAGTTTAACCCGGTTGTCTGGAAGTTCATTTTGTTTTAATAAGAAAATCATATTGCAATAGCCTACCTATTTATATGCTAATCAGTCATGTGTAACACGGTTAATTTGTAAGACTTTTGCCTTATAATCTGGTCTAACATATATACCACCATATGTTGAAAACCCAGAACTGCATGTATTCCCATATTTTTTTTTTAAAGCTGAAGCTTTCATGTTCGGATGCAAACTATTGATTTTGGAAATTTGAAACCATATTAGATCATTGTTTTACCGTGTATAATTTCTGAAAATGCAGGATAGACCTATGTCTTGATTTTGTCATATGTACATGTTTTATTCACATGTAGCCTGCACCCTGTTGACACCTTTGAACTCATTAGTCCAATACTGTATGATTTCAGTTTTGTCTTGCCATCATCTACTTGCATGCAGATTTCCTTTATATATGTGCAGATTTATATAACCTTCTATTTGAACACCAAGATCAATAATTAACCTCTTTGTGTGAATCTGGAAAGACACATAGATTATATTTTTCGACCTTGTTATTACTTGAAACCAGGACTTGACATTTGCTGCTTCCATGTGTATGCCAACATTTGTTTGAATTGATCCCTGCTTGTCTGTGAAACTTGGGGGTGTATTCCATGGATCATCTGAAATTAACTTAACCCTGTTTTTTCTGTACATTTGACAACATTTCGGCTTACACGTCCACCCTGGAAACATTAAATGAATGGATATAGTATGTGCAAGAAATTTGATCTTCTATTTTGAAATTATACAATAGAGAACAGAGAAAATCTGTTCTGCCTTGCTATGCAAAATGTAACCCCTATTGATTGGCCGAATCTGAAACAATATGCTTGAATATACATGCATTGAATCACTATGCCTTGAGTATGAAATATTGAAGTATATGTAAGTTGCCTAATGATTGAACTGGAGGTATAAATAGGGAGCATGTCTTGTTTTTTTTTTTTTTTTTTTTGTGAATCCTGAACCCTGTATATTATTAAGCGAAAAATATCTTCATGCCTTACATTTTTGAATTTACGCCACCTTCAATAATAACTTCACAAGTTGTGTCTGAACAGTTCACAAACACATCATTTTTGGTTATAGTTAGTACTCTATGAAAATAAGCTTTTAGGCTTTTTATATAAATGGGTTTTCAAAGACAGTACATGGTGCTGAGGGTATACTGATGCTCAACATGGACATATATATATGGGTGTTGCTTGTTTGTATTTTATATGATAGTGCCTGCTTGTATTTTCCTTAATCTTCGACATTTGCCCTGCTGTTCTCTCGGTTGGCTTGGTGTATTATTTCATCTCGTTCTTGTTTCCTGTTTGAATTTCGTACACTAAGTGTCTTCTTTGAACTTGTTGTTGTGGTTCCGTAAACCTTCACACGGATATCACTAGTTGACCTGTAAGCCACTTTACCCTTCATTTAGTTAAGCATGAAATCAAGTCTACTTTGAAAATATTTCCAGACTTAAAATATAAGTAGTGCAGATTATGAACAACAACCTTTGCGTGTTCAAAGCTCCCATTCGAATACCATACAAAGTTATATTTACATATGGCGGGTTGCGAAATGCTGGGGCAGTACACACGTGTACATGTACACGTGTGTATGTGCAAGCTTCTGTGACCATTTGTTTGTGAAATAAAAATTGATATGCATGGACATTATACATGAAATTGAGTAAATTCTACACCTATGTATTGGACGATTTGCATATGATATATTTGGTAACATTAACTGTTATATTTCAGTTTATATTGAAATTATTTTACTTGAACTATGATTAATCCTGACTCGAGTATTTTTATGTTTTTGCATGGAATGCTCGAGTCAGACCCGAGCATTTCAGATTTAAGGACTTCAGTTCAGGATCCGAAGCTGGCGAAGACTGGGAATTTTCAAAGACGTGCGCACTCTGAAAGATTCAAACCAGTAAATATTTTTCTGTATTTAAACTGTATTTTATATTCCGCTGTATAGAAAATTCATGTATCAAAAATCCTGATTAATAAATAAAAGTTTATTTTTCTGTTAAATATTGTGTTATCTATTTATTCAGTGTTTTCTTGTGCTGACTCTATTTTTTTAAACTCTGGAAGCTACACGCGCTCCGTCATTTTTGGATGTTTTAAATTGGTTTAATCACCGGTTTGAAGCGGCCAAAATGGCGGGACGTTACAGTGGTATCAGAGCTTTGGTTTATTCAAAGCGTAGCTTATCGAGTTTAAAGGAGCAGGATCGATATTAGAAAAACGGATTTTTGAAATAAAAAGAGTTTTGAAAGATAGATTTTTAAGAAAAAATATATATTTTGAAACCAGTATTTTAAAATTAATACAGCGGAAACAAAAATTTATTTTGGAAAGTTAAAAATTTGTTCGGAATCCCCAGTCTTTGGAAGTCTTCGAATCCAGAATTTGCCAGAGCTAGTCTTCGATAAGTCCCCTTAGATTTGAATCTTGAATCCTCCATCGAATGGTATGATAGAAAGATTAATATAAGAGGATGAACAAGTAAATTTCTTTACTTGTGTATTTTAGCAATTAAAGATAATTGAAATTTTATTGGAATAAGGACTCAGATGAGAATTTGAGTGAAGCAGGAAAATTTAAAATCGTTTTAAAGATTAGACGATGAATTCTATTTCGATATTCGAAATATAGGTTAATGAAAATAAAATTAGAAAGGGTTATTTGACTATGTCAAATTATATTACTAATGTATTTGCATTATTCAGAACCTGCAAAATAAAGTATAATTGGTTTTAAACCCAATAAGGTATAATCGAGTATATATGAATTCGATAGTAAGATATAAACTTGTTAATTAACAAGTGAATTGTAAACAAGAGTTATAAATGAAGTGAACCGTGAATGAGATTAAGCGAAGTATGAATGAAGATTTTAAAAGAGATTTGAATGAAATCAAAGATAATTTGGTGTGGTGAGTCAAGACTATTATAAAAAGGATTCATATTCACTTTTTAAGTGAACGACGTTGAAAGCAAAAATTGTGGCAAATGAAATTGGGATAAAGGGAATGGAGTTGGACCAGAAGGGTGATAGTATTCTGAAGTTCAGAAAATAAGTCAAATGAGATCTTCCGAAGTTGGAATCTGGTAACAGATTATTCGAAAGAAAGTTATTTAGGGGAGACAACTATGTCGAATTTCAGGAAAGTACTATTTCCTTTCCGTTTTTAATCAAAACCTAATATATTATTAATTAATTGTTTATGAATTCAGATTAACAAATAAAGTGTATTTTCAAGTTAAATATTTTGTAAACATAAATTGTTGTATAATGAGTAATTTTCGAAAAAGAAGCAAATGCTTAACTTGAATTCGAATATTACAAGAACAAATGTCTGATTGGTATTCGAAGTAGTGAACTTATCTATTTCAAAGTTGATGATGTTGTTCAGTTAAGGTCTGAGAGGTAAATGTACCCCAACTTGATTGACTTTATTGTTCACTAAGAAATGGGTAGGGTTTGATAGCAAGAGTGGTTAAGTGAAATAAGTAAATGAGTGCCAGTAGTTAAGTGAAAATGGCGAAGTTTTATTTATTATCCAGTTAATTCAAATAATGAATTTGGAAATGTTTTCCATGAAGGTAAAGAATATTTTCGGTAGAAAATAAGATATGCGAATATATGGAAATGCTTTCCGAGAAGTGTTATAGAAAATAAAGATGATAATTGGAAATGTTTTCATAATATCGCGAACGGCTAACAGGTTTTTGTTAAATCAGAATGATAAGGACTGAAAAAAAATGAAAACAAAAATGAAAAAAAAAGAAAGAAAAAAAAAAGAGAGAAAAATCTGGAATTTTGAGAAAATAAAGTTGTGAATGAAGTGATGAATTTTTAATCAGAGGTTTGGAAGAAAATTTGGTTTATAACCAATAGAGGCATAAATCTGAGTTGATTAAAAAGATCAAACTGAAAAATTTGATATTTTCAATGAAATTTGAGAATATTCGAGTTTGGATATTGGATACAGAAGTTCCCGAAATGTATAGGGAAAAATATATAAGGATGCAGTGAATTAGAAAACTGGTGATTTGGAAAGTATCGATTTGAGATAAAATCGGATACAAAGGATTTAAATAAAAATGAGATGTCTGGAAATATGATTTTGAAATAAAATCATAAGTATGAGTAGGAGGAGTATGAAATAAAATATTATATGTTTTCAAATCAACGATAAGGAAAGTACCTTCCTTCTCCTTGAATTTCGAGCTTGGTTGAGATATGCTGCTGGTGGCAGTAGGTTGTCCGGACATAAAACTCATGAGTTGCCATGGAGCACGATTGCTAGCGAAATTCGCAGGGCTGCAGATAGCCTATGGCGGTCGGATGTTTCTTGAGGGAATCAGGCGTAACCATTGTAATCGCTGCGATCTAGAGTCGTTGGAATTCGACCGTGTAGCGAAATTCGCAGGGCTGCAGATAGCCTACGGCGGACGGATGTTTCTTGGGGGAACCAAGTGTAACCATTGTGACTGCTGCGATCTACAGTCGAATGTAAGGGCGTAATCCGCAGAGCTGTGAAAGCTTACGGGTATGGATGTTCCTGGGGGACTCAGGCGTAACCATTGTGTACCTGCGGTCCATAGTATTTGAGATATCTTAGTGATAGTGAGCCACCTGTTTGATGCAGCAGTTAGTCTTCGTGACTTGATTGGTCCTCGTGACTTGATAATTTGATGATTTGATTTCGTGATCCTGAGAGAGAGCAACCAACCTCAATGACCTCAGATCGTCTTTTGATTCTTAAGTATCTTCCATTGATCTGTCCATGACGAAATTCGCAGGGAAGTGATTTCCTACGGGTACGGATGTTTTCTGGGGGATCCAGACGGAACCATTGTGTATCTGCGATTCATGAACAATCAACATATCAATATCACATTGGTACTTTCCGTTTCTGTTTTTTAAAAAAAAAAGAGAAATTTTGAAATATTTTTACTGGGAGTTGAAACAAGGATATTTAGTACTTGGAGATCTTAGTCGTTCGCCTGGCCAGCGTATGCCTAACATCTGTGAGGACGACAATAAACTTGTCAAACTTCGAGTTATCAAATATTTTCAAACAATAATTTGAAATATAAAATTGTACTCAATAAATTAAGAAAAAGAATTTTGGAGTATTTTCTAATCTATATCTTTGTAGTAATGATATCAATATTTCTATATAAAAGTCAAAGGATTTCGGATCTTGGAAAATTTTCAAGTCGGCAAATTTGAGACTTGAAGAGGAAATGTTATTTGTAGTCTTCAATGAGTATTGGGGAAGATTAATGGATTAAATTCATGATGATATGGATAAGTCAATATTGACAAAAGAGATATAAAGAAATTTATATGATTTTGGATCTCTCGGAAGATTAAATGGAGTGAGAAATTGAGGAATATCTTGAGATAATTTGAAATGGAAATGGGTATGAGAAAGATGAATATAGTAGTATAAAGAGCATAAACAAAATCCGATTCGGAAGATAAAGAAAATTGTGGTTGATCAAAATGGATTTTCAAAGAAAGAAAAATTGATTTTCCGAGTAAATTGAATACGATAGAGGACTAAAATATCAGTATTCAAGTTGGTTATGGGAGATTTCCACATAGATATGAAAATATGAAATACACAATAGTATAACCCCAACTAGCTTTCCTTTTCGAGGACGAAAAGTTTTAAAGGGGGGAAGAATGTAACGACCCAAAAATTTTGTCAATTTGAATGAGAAATTTAGTAAAGATTTGATTTCAGACAATTAATTGATACTAGAATTGGAAATTTAAAATCAAAATATATTGTTGAGTTGAATTAAATCCAATATTTAATGGTTGATTGAAATCGAATATAACTGTCGAATATTTGAATTGAATTCGGATGGATGTCCGACTGACTATGTAAATCGTTGAATTTAGGAAATAAAACTTATTAACGTTAAATAAAGTTGAAATTTTATTTGTCGGAATATATCGAAAATTTGCTAAGATACTAGTGTATTGGTATTTATAAACAGATTGAATTCAACATTTCAAAATTTGAAAATGGACGGAGTTATGAATGGACAAACAAAATAAAACCAACGAACGGTTAGCAACTTTAAAATTTAAATATCGTTGTACACAAAAGAAACCGAATTAAAATAATTTCATTGAACTCAGAATATTGAAACAAATGGGTACGTATACTTTTTGGCATGTTCGGAGATTGGGATGGTGGTACGCATTTCGAATTGTTTGGGGCACACCCAATACGATTAATACTAAAAATAACCCAAGATAAAACCTACCTCAAATGGAATTGCGCGGACCTAAGAACTAAAAATACATAGACACCCTAACCTATATGACATCACACTGCTTTGCTACAATAAATTAACCTCTTCCTGTATGTTGCGCCCCTGGATATTACCTTCCTCAGCTGGAATACTCATTTCTTTTCCTTGGCTTCCACGGCTTCACCTTTATAAATTGAAACCCTCGTTTTCCCAATTTCTTCAAACAAAGATCCATTTTCCCCCTTTCCACTGTAATGGCAGCCCCAAATTTTGTTTCCTCCACCTCCGACGAAATAAATGGCAGCCACCCAACAAAAAAAAAAAACCAAGTTGAAACCCTAAATTGCCTCTCCTTCTAAATCAAAGCGCTGCCACCAGATTGAATCGCGTACCTTCCTTTGAATAGCAGATTGATGCCTCGCCGTGTCTTCGCAACAATCGAAGATCGTAGCTCCAACTCGCACCAGGAACCGCCGTCTTCAACCTCGAAGACTATTGTCACTCGCAAGTCGAAGCCTTGCCATTGTTCTGCCCAGCCGTGTCTTCGAAAACGAGTAGCCCTAGGATCTATCAGCTTTAAGGTGAGTTGCCTCACTCGCGATTAATCTTGTGTCCAAGTAATTTGATTTCAATTTAATTGAGTATAATAGTGTTTTTTTTTTGAGTAATTTGCTTGTGAATGTTTGACATTGGGTTGTTGTATCTGGTTGAAATTATGTTTTTGGTTTGATATACGTCACACTGTTTGAACTGATCCCACTCATGCCTTGAACCTGAAAACCCGTGCACCTTAGTTATACCGACTATGTCTTCTTAGCAGCTTTGGCATACATTCGAAATCTTGATTATGCATTTACATGTAGCCTCCTTATTTTATATGTAATTATGCACTGCAGTGGCATGTAGGATTTTGGGTAGCTAAATATACGTGTTATTATAGACACTTTCTCATTTGAGACATAACACATGTATACTGTCATCAAGTTTGGACACCACCTACTCATATTTTATATACATATACTTATTGTTGTTCGACTGCATGGTATTGGAGCTGTTATGCCAGTTTCTCTTATGCTGGTGGACGATCAGATCCAAAGTTTAACCCGGTTGTCTGGAAGTTCATTTTGTTTTAATAAGAAAATCATATTGCAATAGCCTACCTATTTATATGCTAATCAGTCATGTGTAACACGGTTAATTTGTAAGACTTTTGCCTTACAATCTGGTCTAACATATATACCACCATATGTTGAAAACCCAGAACTGCATGTATTCCCATATTTTTTTTTTTAAAGGCTGAAGCTTTCATGTTCGGATGCAAACTATTGATTTTGGAAATTTGAAACCATATTAGATCACTGTTTTACCGTGTATAATTTCTGAAAATGCAGGATAGACCTATGTCTTGATTTTGTCATATGTACATGTTTTATTCACATGTAGCCTGCACCCTGTTGACACCTTTGAACTCATTAGTCCAATACTGTATGATTTCACTTTTGTCTTGCCATCATCTACTTGCATGCAGATTTCCTTTATATATGTTCAGATTTATATAACCTTCTATTTGAACACCATGATCAATAATTAACCTCTTTGTGTGAATCTGGAAAGACACATAAATTATATTTTTCGACCTTGTTATTACTTGAAACCAGGACTTGACATTTGCTGCTTCCATGTGTATGCCAACATTTGTTTCAATTGATCCCTGCTTGTCTGTGAAACTTGGGGGTGTATTCCATGGATCATCTGAAATTAACTTAACCCTGTTTTTTCTGTACATTTGACAACATTTCGGCTTACACGTCCACCCTGGAAACATTAAATGAATGGATATAGTATGTGCAAGAAATTTGATCTTCTATTTTGAAATTATACAATAGAGAACAGAGAAAATCTGTTCTGCCTTGCTATGCAAAATGTAACCCCTATTGATTGGCCGAATCTGAAACAATATGCTTGAATATACATGCATTGAATCACTATGCCTTGACTATGAAATATTGAAGTATATATATGTTGCCTAATGATTGAACTGGAGGTATAAATAGGGAGCATGTCTTGTTTTTTTTTTTTTTTTGTGAATCCTGAACCTTGTATATTATTAAGCGAAAAATATCTTCATGCCTTACATTTTTGAATTTACGCCACCTTCAATAATAACTTCACTAGTTGTGTCTGAACAGTTCACAAACACATCATTTTTGGTTATAGTTAGTACTCTATGAAAATAAGCTTTTAGGCTTTTTATATAAATGGGTTTTCAAAGACAGTACATGGTGCTGAGGGTATACTGATGCTCAACATGGACCTATATATATGGGTGTTGCTTGTTTGTATTTTATATGATAGTGCCTGCTTGTATTTGCCTTAATCTTCGACATTTGCCCTGTTGTTCTCTCGGTTGGCTTGGTGTATTATTTCATCTCGTTCTTGTTTGCTTTTTGAATTTCGTACACTAAGTGTCTTCTTTGAACTTGTTGTTGTGGTTCCGTAAACCTTCACATGGATATCACTAGTTGACCTGTAAGCCAATTTACCCTTCATTTAGTTAAGCATGAAATCAAGTCTACTTTGAAAATATTTCCAGACTTAAAATATAAGTAGTGCAGATTATGAACAACAACCTTTGCGTGTTCAAAGCTCCCATTCGAATACCATACAAAGTTATATTTACATATGGTGGGTTGCGAAATGCTGGGGCAGTACACACGTGTACATGTACACGTGTGTATGTGCAAGCTTCTGTGACCATTTGTTTGTGAAATAAAAATTGATATGCATGGACATTATACATGAAATTGAGTAAATTCTACACCTATGTATTGGACGATTTGCATATGATATATTTGGTAACATTAACTGTTATATTTCAGTTTATATTGAAATTATTTTACTTGAACTATGATTAATCCTGACTCGAGTATTTTTATGTTTTTGCATGGAATGCTCGAGTCAGACCCGAGCATTTCAGATTTAAGGACTTCAGTTCAGGATCCGAAGCTGGCGAAGACTGGGAATTTTCAAAGACGTGCGCACTCTGAAAGATTCAAACCAGTAAATATTTTTCTGTATTTAAACTGTATTTTATATTCCGCTGTATAGAAAATTCATGTATCAAAAATCCTGATTAATAAATAAAAGTTTATTTTTCTGTTAAATATTGTGTTATCTATTTATTCAGTGTTTTCTTGTGCTGACTCTATTTTTTTAAACTCTATAAGCTACACGCGCTCCGTCACTTTTGGACGTTTTAAATTGGTTTAATCACCGGTTTGAAGCGGCCAAAATGGCGGGACGTTATAATAATAAACACGTGTTACACAAACACAACATACGCCTCATTCCAATTCAGAATATTATTTTATTCAAATATTCTTATATTTTGGGAAAGTTTCCCATTAATTTTATCAAAGATAAATTCTTTAAATTTATTCTTTAATCTTCTTTGAATATCAATTCAAACTAGTCGGGATTAGCGAACCACACCGAAGTAATTATTTATTTTATTTCCCAATCCTAACTATTTATCCCATGAAGTAAAACTGGTAATACTTCATATCAAACACCACGGTGTTATCGGTAAATTCAATTACCATTTCACGCTCAAATCTAATTAAAGATTTAACTATCGCCTGGAGCAAAACTGGTGATACTCCATTCTCAATCTTTTCAATCTAATTAAAGATTCATTAAAACTCCACTTAGTTTTAATCTTTAACTGGTTTAAAGAATCAGTGTCATTTAAAACACGGTTCACGATAAACCCAAAATCACATTCCATTAATTATTAGGTTAAAGAACAAGTGTTATTTAAAACACTATTCACGATAAACCCAAAAATCAATATCAATTCAATTCCGATTAAATACTACTTAATTGGTACACTTCATTAAATCTAAATAAAAAGATTTAATATTTTCTCAACTGGGTTCAAGAACAGTGTCATTGAAAACACCATTCACGACAAACCCAAATCACATTTGATATTAAATACAAGGCTCTGAATAGAAAATATATTGGCTTATATTCAACATCAAATTCTACGCCCAACAAATATCGTATTGGAAATAACGAAATATATATGTTTCAAATTTCCATTACAACATCTGTATAATCACGAAATCCAACATCGAAATATTCCAAAGACAATTTCGATTCAAACCCATTCCAATTCAATTATTGGAAATTCTGGTTATATTTCAAAACCATTTCAAACTCACTTTATTTATTTTAAAAATAAATAAATTACTATTCTAGTTCAAAACTAGTTCATTTCGATAAAAATCTGTTTTTATCTTTTCAAATATGGAGTTTTTCATCCCAATTCTTCACAAATCATTTCTTATGATTTTACACAAATTATTACTATTTTTAATAATTTTAACAAGGCCCGTACAGTCGATTTCCATCAATGGCCATCGAACTGCACTTACAGCAACCTTTTCCAAATTTGATTTGGACATAATTCCAAATCCAACCGTTAGATTTTAAATTTCTAATATTCATTAGAAAGCTCTTTCCGATACGAACCTAACGGTTCTGGTTTTAGGAGAATCCGACGTTCGGATCTCCCGCAACATCCATTCGAAGTCAATGGTCGAAATTCGCGAACTGCCGCGGCGCGTTCTATTCAGACCATTATATTATATATATTAAATATATAATATACACTTCATCGATTTCCTTTTAAAAACATATTTTATAAATCGTTTTGAATTCGTTTTCAAAACGATTTCAACTTCTATTCAAATTCAAATCAAAATTATAAATTCGATTTAAATTTATTTCAAATTGATTTCAATTCAAGTTGATTTTTAATTCAAATTTAGTTCGTTTTCAATTTCATTCAATTTCAATTCGAATTCATTTCTATCCACTTTCAATTCGAATTCATTTCAATTCACTTTCAGTTCGAATTCATTTCTATCCACTTTCAGTTCGAATTCATTTCTATTCACTTTCAATTCGAATTCTAATTCTTTTCAAAATATCAGATTTTGAAATCACTTTCGATATTCATTATAAAATGAATAAAATCGATATAAATATCGTTCACGTCAAAATGGCGTCAATAAAATCAACACGGCTTCATATATTTCTATTTTCGAATATTCTATTTCAATATTTCTATTTCAAATATTTCTATTTCAAACATTTCTATTTCAAATATTTCTATTCAAAACTGGAATGAAGCCCAATCAATTACCATATATTTTATTTCTATGGATTTTCATACAACGCATGTATATGTGCACAATGACAAATAATCAACCATCATCCAAAGTGCATTCTACACTGTATAAGCATCAAATATAAATATTCAACACTTATAACAGTCTGTCAATCGATCGATCGACATACAACTAAACAATCGGGATTAGTGTACGTCAAATATCATCCCAATACCCGTGTGGGGTTTCAAACAATCAAACACAGATTTTATTTGTGCAGTTGGGCGATGTGTAAAATTTATCGTCCCAATCAATATCAGTCAAATGTGTGTATAAAAACAAATCGTCCGATTTGTTTCTATTTATTTCATTTCATATACACGTTAAAAATTCCATTACAAATCACACAATCAACTACACATCAAAATCAATCAAACAAACAAGCCGTCCATGGTCTGTGGACGACGGGTGTCGGGTGCTACTAAACACCGTCTGCATCCTAGTATATATTTTAACTTGAAAAACAAAATTAAAAGGTGAGAAGTTCTAACCGATAGCTAATCCAATCCCTCGACTCTTCAAATGTAGAAGTCTTCGCCGTTTCTTCTTTCGTCACTTTCTTTGCCTGTATTCTCTACATATGTAAAAATCGAATTTTTACTTCGCTATTCAATATATAAAAATCGAATTTTTACTTCGCTATTCAATATATAAAAATCGAATTTTTACTTCGCTATTCAATATATAAAAATCGAATTTTTACTTCGCTATTCAATATATAAAATCGAATTTTTACTTTGCTATTCAATATATAAAAATCGAATTTTTACTTCGCTATTCAATATATAAAAATCGAATTTTTACTTCGCTATTCAATATATAAAAATCGAATTTTTACTTCGCTATTCAATATATAAAAATCGAATTTTTACTTCGCTATTTAATATATAAAAATCGAATTTTTACTTCGCTATTTAATATATAAAAATCTAATTTTTTACTTCGCTATTCAATATATAAAAATCTAATTTTTTACTTCGCTATTCAATATATAAAAATCGAATTTTTACTTCGCTATTCAATATACAAAAATCGAATTTTTACTTCGCTATTCAATATATAAAAATCGAATTTTTACTTCGCTATTCAATATATAAAAATCGAAATTTTACTTCGCTATTCAATAAAGAAAAATCAAATTTTTACTTCGCTATTCAATATATAAAAATCGAATTTTTACCTCGCTATTCAATATATAAAAATCGTAACTTAACATTGATAAAAAATCCATCTTTATAAACTGAAAATCATAGCTTTCATAATTTTTTTATATTTCAATAACAAAGCCATATTTTATTTTAACTATATAAAAAAACGAATTTTTATAAAATAAAGAAAACTTACTGTCATCTGGATCCTGATCGGAGTGGGAGGGTTTGGCGCATCGGTGGAGCAGCGGGCGGCGGTAGAGGAGGTCGAAGGTGGAGGCGCGCGGTTCCGGCAGAAGGAGGGTTAGGGTTCCTGGGCAATGGCGATTTGGTCAGGGGCGCGGGGTTCGAGTTGTGCCGTCTTCGCAGAGGGTGGCAGAGGCCGCCTGGAGGTGGAGGGGGGTCGCGCGAGGCCGGAGGAGGCGCTAGGGTGGGCGGCGCTGGCGAGGGAGGGGAGGCCGACGGAAATCGAGGGGGGGGTGCTGAGCGATTTTTCGTTTTCGTTTTTTTATTCTTCTTTCTGAAATGATTTGAACGGAGGGGGGGTAGCGTTGACTTTGAAGAGAGGATTGGGGGGGGGGTTTATTTAATTATTTAATTATTTAATTTCTTTAAGAAGTAACTTTTTATTTCGACCTCGAAACGAGGCCCACCGCTTGTCATCCATAGCGTATTACCCCCATTCCGAACACAATGCGATATGTATCGTAAGCTGATTCGATCGTTTTGATCAGTTTTCATCAAAATCAACATATAACTATGTATATATTGAATTTGAACGCACATTTCAAATTACCGGGCCCACATACGAACTCTAAAAATTCCATAAAAATGTTTGCTAGCTTCGTATTGACGATACGGTCCTAACAAAACTAATTTCGTCTAGTTCTGAGACCGTTTGAAAAATGGTCATTTTCCAGTCGATTAAAATCAACTGAAACTGGTCAAACACATTTTCCTTTTTCACGCTCACATATTGATTCGAAAAATTACAAAATTTGAAACCTATCAATAATTTGACATCACGGACCCAACAAAAGTGGTTTCTTCGAAATCCGAGGTTGTTTGCAAAATTCCCATTTTTAAGGGCCTGAATTCCATAGCGACTATTCAGAATTTTCAACTGGACATATCTTTTGATCCCCGCTATGAAATTTCAATTTATCGGATTCGTTGGAAAGATATCCTCAATAAGATTCCATTATTTTTGGTTTCACTAAAATCCGGTTTATTTTGCACCCGGTACATTCATTTGAAGTTTGAAATCAAATTCTCGAACTACCGCGCCATTTTCAATTTCTTTTATTAATATAAATAAATATTTATATTCTAACGACGATCTATATAAATATATTCATTCGAATTCCATTCAAAATAAATTTCTCGTCGATATTATTTAAAATAATTAATTTAAATAATCAAAATCCACTAAAATTGCCAAAATAAAAAATTTAAACTTGCCCAGATTTCCGGGTTATTACACCGACACCCGAATCTCTTCTCTTTTGGTTTATAACCGAACTGCTTCTTTATATATAAAAAAAACGATTTTGTTAAAGTTTTGTTTTCCTTATAAACTTTTAATGTAGCCTACTGGGTTTGTATGTAAGAAGTTTCATTCCTCACATTTTGTATATTTCTTCACATGCGTCTTATATATGTTTAAAAAAAATCTTTAGGTAATCATCATTTGAAAAAAACATATGCTGGGCTTGAGCTGTTAAATATTTGGCTTTGGTTAGGTATACATTACTCAGTTCAATCTTCATGAGCACCATTTTCTTTAAAAGTTTAATCTTTCTTCTAGCACAGACTGTTTCATTTTGACAAATCTTATGGTAGTAAAATATGCCTTTATACAAATGAAATATGTACTTATATTGTATTAATATAGAGTAGGGGATGGAAGCATTTAGTTCTATGATGTATATAGTACATTACACCCATGCATGTTGAAACTTTTGAAGAGATGGAAACAAAGTTTTTTGTTTTTTTTTTTTTGTGTGTGCCTAATGTATGCATTTGATATATATAAAAAAAAAACAGGATATATTTATTGTTTCTTCCTTCCTGTATGCTTGGATCCATGTCTAGAAACATGCACTTAATGATATACATTACGTAATAAAAGGCATCCGAATGGTTAGCAAACAAACATGCATGTAATGGAACATATTCAAAAAAAAAACATTTTAGTTTTGAATCAAACTTTGCTTAAATTTTACGTGTCTTGACTGTAATTTGTTTGTCCAGTTTGTTGAAGTTTCAGTGCCGTTCATTTCTGTGCCTCTCTGTTATCATCTCTATTTCTATGCCACTGAAGGTGAGTTCAACTCACACCTAACTAAAATATTCGATTGGTAGTTAAATTAAATTCATGTCATGATATGATGGTATTGTTTGTTGTTTGATTGTTTAAATTGCATATTTATGTTAAATCTGCACAAACTGTATAATTTAATTTGACTGTTATATAAATTGTATTGTTATAGATTAATTTCTAGTTTTAATAAAAAAAAAGAACATCATGCATACCTGATGACTAGTAACTGATATCATTGAACTGTTTAGATGTATTGATTTTGATGTATGCCTTGAATTTATTTATTTAATGTGTTAATTGTTATCGACATTGTTTATGTATGTTATTGATTTTTGTTGATTAATCCCAAACATTACCCTAGATGTTACGGGCATCAAATAAATCCGATATTAATCATTGAAATGAATTAAGAATGTAGGTTGAAATGATAAATACCTATGACCCTGATTTGGATTGAAATGATATATATCCTTTCCCGAAATACTGGAATTGAAATTTAAGTATCACTGGGCCATAGCATTGAAAATTATATACGGACACCGGTTGGTTAAATCCAGTTTGTTTTAACTTTGAACTTTGGAGAATTGCTTAAAGAAAATATAAAAGATGTTTTATAAATTGATTTCCTTTGAACTTGAACTTTGAGTATTGAAATGTAAAACAAAAAGGGAAATAATTTAATGCTGTAACTGAAGCTGAAAATGAAATTGAATGCGAATTGAATCCATTGAAGTTGAATTATTTATCCACCTTTGAAATTTATTTTAAATCAACATTGATTTAAACGATATCTGAATTGTGAACTCAATATTTGTTATAAATGGAAATCATTGAAAATGAGATTCTGATTTGCAATTTAACTATTTGAATTAAACTGATTGAATTGAAATGAATGTAAAATGGAAATTTAATCGATTGAAATATTGAAAGTTTATCTGATTTGAAATTAGAATATGACTTCAAGTCTAATTGAAATTTTGTCGAAACAATTCTAATATCAACTATATTATTTTAAAACATTTTAGAAACTATTTTAGTAGTTAACTATTTTAATTTACAAACGGTTTTACTTTATAACTATTATTTTCTTATGTATATTAATTATCTTTAATAAACTATTTTAGTAATCAATTATTTATTTTATAAATTACTTTAATTATATATTTTTTCTATAGATTTTACTAAATTTTGATAAACTTTATTTATATACAAGCTATTTATTTCAAACTTTTCAAAAACATATATATAAACTATTCTAATATTTTTTTTAAACTATTTTAAATATTCAAATTATTTTAAGATTGGAATCGTTTTAAGATTTTAAATTGGTTTAAATGGAGATTTTTTTATGAATAATATTCTATATTGAATATTGAAATGATTTTAAGAAAAAATGATATTTTGATATGAAGTATGAACCTCTTCGAAATGTAAACGAACTGACCGGTGTGAAAAATGTAAACGATTGGTTGTTAAAGAGACCGGGATCGGATATTGTCATACTCTCTACCAATACCGAAAACCACTTTAACAACAGTGTACGCGATGGAGTTCCAGAAATGGTGTTGGGTGGATTTAGAGGCGATTACTGGATTTGAAGAAAGAGAAAGATGATGGATATCCTTGACCTTCGGGTCATAATTAAAATGACTAAAACATGGCTATATCGTGACTAAGTAGGGTTAGCTACCTCCATCGGCAACACTTCTTCCTTTATTACTATAGACCCTCGGTTGATTGATTTGATTTGATGCGCATCTGTGATTTTGGAGTGTTGTCCGAGTTGGGCGGTAGTCACGGCTATGTGTTACCACCAGTCCGGGCGTGCAACTAGTATATTCATACTTTGGACATTCCTCGTGTGCCTAGTCATATTATCCTGATCGAGCCCCTACTATTTTGATTTAGCGTTGTTGTATCACAACGCATCTCTATCCGCCGACGTACTGGTGTGTTATATACAAACTGTACGGTAACAGTAAAAACGAATAATGGTTATCCCGCTTACATTATTTTATTATGTTATATTTAACCATAGACATTATTATAATAGCGTATTATAGTATTAGTTTGACGGATCCTTAAGAGATGGAAATTCCCGTAACATCTCTTAAGTTATTGCACTCATGTTATTGCATAAAATTTGATCTAACTAATATGAGAATGATTTAGTTCTGATCAGAGTGTTTGTTGTGTTCTTTTTTTGTTTTTTTTTGTTTTTTTTTGTTTTTTTGCAATACGCTCCGGTCAGACCGAGTTACAGTTAGTGAAGATTCCATTATGAAGATGAAGATGGAGCTCAACAGACGTATTAAAATTATTATTCCGCTGCATATATTGGTATGTTGTATGTTAATTTACTCTAATAGATTGTGTAAATATAATCAAATGTGTGTTTTTAACAGCTTCATGAACCGTTATTTATTTATTATATTTTGTCCCTCCGCTACGAGATTCTGTATTTGTTTTCTTCTTTCTTCTTTTTCTTATTTTAATCCCAATAACTATCCATATTTTTGATCTGTTCATGTCGACATTAAGGATCATTGTCGATTTGAACGGTCAAAAATATCGGATGTTACATTTGGTATCAGAGCTTTGGTTTAGCGAAAACCTTGGCTCTATGTGGGATTAACCCATTAGAGATGGAGTAGTAAGCTCTAGAATGAGTTTGAGTGTATATGAGAGAGCGTACTTATATTTTAATATAAAAATGATTTTTTATTGTGTTGATTTGTTCTATTGAGTATTTTTGAATTTTGGTCGGTACTTGGGGCCCCAAGGCATCGATAGGGATTTCCAAACACTCGAACAGAGCTTATCGACATAATATTGTTTTGAATTATATTATATATATATAATTATTTGAAAATGTATGAATTTTGATTTTGTTGATGATAATATTAAATTATCAACATTTATTATTCGATTGATTAATAATTAGAACCATTGATTATTGAACGGTTTATGAAAATCAAATATTGAAAATTTATTGATAATGAAATAAGAAGTAAAAGATGAATTGGAGAATTTGATTTTGGGTGATTTCGTAATATTGATTTGCAAATGGTTTGAAATAATATATTTATATTTTAAAAGTGTTTCGTATAGAAATTGTTTTTAAATGATTTATTGGAAAAAAAGAAATAAGTGTATACCCTCTTTTCTTTGAAAATGATTTCGGTGATGAGTGCACGCATCATCGATGTTTATTTCAAGAGTCTAAGTAGGGAGACATTTAATATTTTTGTATTTTGTTTTACAAAAAGAACCCAAAATTTAATTCTTGAAATCTTGAATAAGTAATGAATTGGAACTTCTGAATATTAAGAGAGTTATAATTAAAATAAAATTCGTAATAATTGGATAATAAATTGATACACACGGTAACCATTAGAACTTGTGTAATAATCAATTCTGTTCTACAACATGAATAACTTACCAATTAACTAAGAAGTTGAATGTTATAAGAATAATCAATTAAATAATGCACAAGTATAAGAAGGAATAATAAAAGTGAAGAAAAATTTGATTGGTTATAAATATAAATAAAATTTAAGTTAGGTAATAAAAACGATATATGCTTAGTTATGTTATGCTAAGTAATATGAATTAACCGAATCAATGGAAAATTAATTAAGCAAATTAGTTGGTAATAAACTGAAATGTTTTGATATTAGTATTTGCTTCGTGAAAATATAAGTGAATAGGCTTATAATTTATAAACTTAACGAAGGTTGAACGAATTAATTAAATTTAATTAAAAACGAGCTCGTCGCGTTGCAGCAGTTTGTAATTCTTTGAATTAAAGTCTAAATGAATGTATATGATCCAAAATAAGTCGAAATTCTTTGAAACAGTAATCTTTTGGATCTATTGGAATATAATTTCCTAATGAAAGAGAAAATTTTGGATTTCGACTAGTAGATTTTAAGATATGGGTAATTCAAATTTTCAGAAATCGCGGTTTGGTAATTCACGATTCAATTAAATTATTAATGAAATTTGTTATGTAAACTAATGGACGACACAAGTTGAATAAAAATTTATATGGCTAAATATATATAAATTGGCAATTTCTTACTATGCTTTTTCGAAGACGAAAAGTTGTAGGTGGGGGAGAGTGTAACATCCCATAATTTCGCACAATTTATTTTATTTAATTGGAGATGAAATTGGGAAAAAAAATTAATAACTAAATTTGAAATATTAAATATCATATGTTATGATAATATATTGGAATTAGTTATATGCAGAGAGTACGGTTTTCATTTGTCAAATATAGAATATAAATGTATGTACGTTTTTAATTCTTTTAAATCCATTAATGTTCAAATTTAAGAATTGATTGACAGTAAATGGGAAACATTAATTACGTTTAAAAGTTAATGATATCATAACTTTTAAAACATATCTTATTGGAAAAGCCATTGTCACATCAGCAAATTAGTTCACTAATTGATTTAGCGTTACGATTTCAAAAGACTTAGAGACTTTTATGTGATGACTCCCTTATATATTATTTATTTCTGTTACTGAGAAACCCATTCGTTCTCATTCTCAAACATTTCTTCTCCATGAAACTAGCTACAACCTTGTAGATCCCTCCTCAGGTAATATATTGATTTCATCCTTATTTCATATATTTTTTGAAATACTTTTGCAATTTAAAGTCTAAAATTATATTCATGGATCATAAATCCACTGTTTTTCCAATGACAAAGATTGGGCTCCTGAACCATCTTTGGCCTTGGAATTGGTATACTGTTAAGCATCATTTCCTTTTACCCCATGCCTTGGTTTTTCACTATCTACTTTTTTTTTGCCAAACCATGAACAAAGCTTTAAATCGATCCCATCTCCCCTTCGCTTCCACTGTCACGGCAGCCGATGAATCCGGCACCGATCAACCCAGATCCGGCAAATTCCAACACCGACCAAACCTAGCCTAACACCCGAATCTCTTCTCTTTTGGTTTAAAACCGAACTGCTTCTTTATATATATAAAAAACGATTTTGTTAAAGTTTTGTTTTCCTTATAAACTTTTAATGTAGCCTACTGGGTTTGTATGTAAGAAGTTTCATGCCTCAAATTTTGTATATTTCTTCTCATGCATCTTATATATGTTTAAAAAAAAAAATCTTTAGGTAATCATCATTTGAAAAAAAACATATGCTGGGCTTGAGCTGTTAAATATTTGGCTTTGGTTAGGTGTACATTACTCAGTTCAATCTTCATAAGCACCATTTTCTTTAAAAGTTTAATCTTTCTTCTAGCACAGACTATTTCATTTTGACAAATCTTGTCGTTGTAAAATATGTGTAACGACCCGAAAATCCGATAGAATTTGAGCTGACCAAAAACACAAGTCCAACCCCAAATAACACAGAAATTCGAACCATTAATAGAAAAAAGTTAGAGGGTGAGGAAAGATAAGATAGAAAATTAGAATAGAAGAAGAAGAAGAACACAACATCAGAGTAACACGAATCTCACAGCGGAACGAATAAATATATTTCATAACATAACTTTGAAATACAAATCTGTACTCGAATATACATCAATATCAATGTACATCACTTACAACACAGCGGAAATAACTATAGCTATATGATCCTGAAGCCTCCTTCTCCAAGCTCTTCCAGTATATCTGTAAATTCCTGACTACTTGACTGCCCGTACAAATTTAGGCACCCAAGAGTTTAGGGAAAACAACAAAGTAAACTCCGGGTCAGTCATGGGACTGGTATGAGTAAACAGTTTAAAAACAGTTTCAGAAAACTAAATGATATCTCATAAGACCACGCCGTATAACACGGAACGGGTTTTTCCCTTATGAGAATCCAAACACTTGATTTAACTTTCAAAATCCCTTTGAAAGGAATGATAACTTTATATCAAAACTCTTTTGATATTATAATAATGTCTAAATCAAGTAGATAACAATCTAGTGGAACGTTTTCATCTCACGTTCCACATATATATACAAATCATAAACCGCAAGCACGTATTGGGTATTTGATTTCCAACTATGACAAGGTATGGAACCACCTTCCGCTGGTATATCTCTAGAGGAGAATACACCGAGTTCAACAAGAACATCTTGCAACTCAGCCACACATAACCGACCACTCATTTCGCTTGAGTGTATCGAATGTATATCACCAACGATTGGGATCATCAACCGTTTCCCGAATGGGTCAGCATCGACAATAGATTTTCAGAAGTAAATGAAACTCTAGATCAGGTGATTATACACCCTAATAGGTGCGACCTACATAGCCATGCTGCTTGCCCGATTTCTGTCATTTACCGGTTGATGAGGCTAGAAGCTACGCTTTATCATCACACCAGATTCACTTCGAATGTCACATCGTCAAATCCATCAAATCACCGATTGACATCCTCAACAGTACATTACATGTTAGCTAAAAGAAGTTTCCTTCTCCGCTTCCACTCTTGGTACGGTTGAAGAAATCAATGTACGTGACCATTCTGGAAATACTCTGTCAGACATTCATCCATACAAGTCACCCAGGAACAGGATGAACCGAAGGTACTATTTCTATTAATAGAAAAAGTCCTTGTACTCTACTCCGTCTTCGATTATCTTTATATAATCTGATTCGTACGCTACTACCAATACGGAGTGGTTCTTCGGATAATAATCCAATCGGTCTCTCCATATTGACAACGATGGTCAAAACTTCGATAGTCTGTGATTTAACTATCGAATAAAAACAAGTGTTTCGATAGTCGATGATTTAACTATCGAATAAAACAAGTGTTCATCCAAACATCCAACAATCACTGAGCCTTTAATTAATATTCCATTAATTAAATCTCTTCTCTATTTCTTATCAATATTTGTTAACCAAATATTTTCAATAACCATATTGGCCTTATACGTTATTTGGAAAACATTTCCATATATCGCCTTCTTTTATTTTCTAAACTTTAGAAAATATTCATTATTCTATTTCCAAACTTTGCACATATTTGGGTTAAAACAGATGTTGTGTAAAACATCGTTACGACAACCCAAATATAGTATTTAAATAATTCTTATTCCACATTGATCTACGAGGCCTGAATCTTGCTACTTATCGGTATATCATGAAATCAACCAAGTTGGGGTATAATTACCTCTCAGACCTTGACTGAATAACATTTAACGCCAAAACAGACAAGACTACTTACTCGAATAATCAATACCATACAACTACTGATTCACTTTTAAACACGTATATTCTTCCTCTTTCTATTCTTACTAGATTTTATTCCTAGTCTTCCTTTTTGATTATACTATTCTATTTCTAAGTTCGTTTCCTTATCGACTTCTATGTATATCGATACGTTGATTTCTAACTATCAAATTATCTTAAAAATATTCTATCTCCTTAAAATCCCGGAAAAATTCGCCATAACCTCCTTTGTACCGGGAGCATCGGGAAATTTCAAATAGCTTTCCCGGTCCTTCTTATCTCAAAAAGAAAAAGAAAAAGCCAAGCGGCTTGCCAATACGGCGCATAAAATCTCATATGGAAATTAAATACGTACCTTTTTGTCGGGCATTCTATTTATTTCACTTCTATACTTTATTCCATACCTGTCTCCTATATATTTATGCCTGTCCAATCTATTTTAACTATACCAATCGTTTTAACTCAATTTGTGTAACGAACTGGAATTTTTGACGTATTAAAATCTAATTTATTTTTCAAGATTTAATGGTTAAGTTAATATTTATAATCTTAACTTGTATTTGAAACTCGGAATCTCGATTTACGTCGTACGCGTGTATTTGAATTCAGGGTAATTTAGAAAACATCTTATAAATTGTTGAAAATTTAACGTTATTAGAACATGAGCGAAATCGAACTAAAAATCCTAAATTAAATTTAAGAAGAATGCTATTGATCGCTTCACTAAATTTAAAAGTTTGATATTCCGAATCTTTAATTTTTGAAGAAAAAGCATGCAGTCAGCATGTTCAATTTGAAATTCGTTCTCATCCTTCTTACGTTGTGTACGCAAATCTTTTAAGGGATGAGAAGTATGCTTGTTTCGAATTGCAAGCCAGGTTACACTTGTGGATAGGTTTCAGCCAAAATAATCACCTGTCTTCATTATTCTATGAAAGCCACACTTGCTAACATTTCTTGCATTGAATTACCGCGTGTTCAACTCTTTGAAGTTCAAATTTAACACTTGGAGCTAATTGTATGAGAACACTACATCTGTCCAAACATCTCCGTGCAAAATTTCCACGTTTCGTACCCTTCATTTTGTGTTTATATTTTTAGAAAAACAGAAAGAAATTTACATCTGTAAACCACCATCTGATATTGAACTCCACGTGCCTTACTTCTCTTCTTTTCTACTGTGTTTGCCTCTCCATAAATCAAGCCCCATTCTTTTTCCCTTAAAAAAAAAACAAAAAAAAAACAAAAAACAAAAAATTCGAACTCTGTAAACAAGGAAAGGAGCAAAGAAATCGCCTCAGGCCATTCTTCCCAAATCTGAAACGATGCCTTCCTCCTCACTGGAGCCGCCGAGCAACTCGAAACCCGTGCCCCCTCCACTGTTGCCCCAGCTCCACTGCCTTTTGACACTTCAGATCCATACCGTGACCCACTGAAGCCACTGCTCACCAACCACATTCATCTCGCGCATTCCCTTCTGCTTTTGGAAATCCACACAAACAAATGGCTCTATTCGTACCCTCGTTGATGCCTGCCCTAACCACTACGCAAGCAACCAAGGAGTTGCTCCGACTAAACGCTGCTATGGTGTCCTGCTTCCTTTTGTTACATATGCTTCTTTCCCCTCAACCTCGAGCACACTTCGAACCCTGCCACCGCCCGTTGCTACTCCACCAACGCGTTCCTAGCAGCTGAGCCCGCACCACTACATCTTAACCCGAGTTGCCCTAGCTGTTATCACGTTGCGAGTTCATAGGAAGTGGAATTAAGGTTAGTTGAAAACATGCACTCCAAGTGCTTGAGTAAATGCCACAAAGGGCTGTTGAGTTGGTTTGGGGTTCACTGTTTGGTCTATAAATCAGATGCCATCTTAAGTTTATGCATGCTGTCCAAATTACTGTCTAGTCGAACCCAGGTAGTGAGTTTTGCTTTGATTTCCTAATATATTCATTTGCATGTCATATTTATAAACATCGTTTGATTCCCTTGGTTAACTAATTTGAAAGGGTTCGGGTTTATGTGTCAAACTCGTCGAGCACCAAACTGGAATGGAATTCGTGCACCTTCTATATCCCGTTTGTGTACATATGTATATATGTATACAAGCTCTTTTGGATGTATGGTCGTCATTTGGCTATCAAGTCTCATCCTCACTTTCGTGTCAAAGTTTGCTTTCACCTTTTAGCCTTGGAAGGTGAGTTTTCTCACTCATAGACTAACTAATTATTAAGTGAATTAAATATTCGAGATGTTGAATGGAATGTTAGGTTGTTCTAGAAATTGGTTGCTTCGTGTTTGTGCACATATGACACACACCGTTATCTTTTATGACACAATTTGTATGTGAATGTTTGATATGCTATATTTTATTCTCACCATCCAAGTTCCCCTCTATTTTAGAAAAAACCATTGCGGGTTGAAATGATAAATACCCGAAGAACTGTATATTCGAATCGATTTGGGATGTGGATTGAAATGATACATACCCGGGATTCGAATATTTTAAAGAACGGATTGAAATGATAAATATCCGTATCACTTGACCATAGGGTAGAAAATTATATACGGACACCGTGGTCAACAAAATGAGAATATTTTAAAATATTTATCACTTTATGTTTACCTAACGAGTTTAATGATTTGATGTAAAGGATATGCAAGACTTGATAAATGCTTCCCAAATCTTATTTTGACTCATGATTTGACAATGAATTTTCGCCGTGCAAATGTAAGAAGGGTTTTGTCAAAATAAAAAGTGTTAATCCAAGTATATGAAAGAATATGATTATTTAAATCATGGTGAATACGGGTTGGTTAACAAGTTAGAATTTAAATAGATCATATGTGTTTAACAACTAATGTGAAAGTGTTTGGGAATTTATTTAAAAAAATGGATTTGTGAAACGCAAAGTAAACATTGGTTTGAAGATCGTTTTAACCATGAAGTGTTGAATTTGAACCAAATAAATGGGGATTTGTTTAAAGGTGAAATTTTGATGGGAAAAGAAATTCTGAGACATGGATTTGGATTAGGATTGGATCAATATTATTTCAATTTCATAGAAGTAAATTTTCCTCATTACTTGATTTTATAAATATTTTCTCTAAAATGGTTTGATTACTTTAACTATATGAATTTATAATATTTTTCCAACTATATATATATTTATACAATACTTTCAATTTAATATACATATATTTTTCCAACCATATATATTTATACATTACTCTCAAATATATATACATATACTTTTCCAACTCTATATATGTTTATACATTATTTTCAATATACTATTTTCAAACTTAACTTTTTTAAAGGTGTTTTATAAATATAAATCTATGTCCGATCCAGTCCATCTAGTCCAAAGGGTGAAAGAAAGGATTTCAAGCAATAGTAATATGTCATGGAATTTGAAACTTAAACCCAATGGTTGACAAAGTAATGGCGAATTTTGGTTTTATAAAGCTTAAATCAAACCAATGATAAATGATTTTGAGGAATCGATTTTGGGGCAATACTTGATACAACTCGATTTGCGATATGATTTCAATTATAATGGCCACAGTGTGAAAGATGTAAGCGTCGGTTGTTAAAGAGACCGGAGTCGGTAAGTGGTATACTCTCTGTCAGTGCCGATACAACTTTAACAACTGTGTACGTGATGGAGTATCGGAACGACGACAAGATGGCTTGGAAGCGACCACTGGATCGAAGAGGGCGCACGATGACGAAATGGCCTTGACCTTCGGGTCATAATTAAAATGACTAAAACAGGAGCTATACCGTGACTAATTGAGGTAGCACCTTTGATCGGACACGCTTCTTCGATACCATCTCTATGACTATTGTGATTGATTTGGGTGCACCCTTTGATTATGGGAGTGTGTTCCGAGGTGGGCGGTAGTGGCTGTTATGCGTTACCACCGGTCCGGGAGTGCAACTGGTAGAATCCTACCCTGGGTATTGCCTCGAGTGCCTTGTCATATTTATCCTTATCGAGCCCATACGATTTTGATTTAGTGTTGCTTTCTATGGAGTGCCCTCTGATAACGCCAGTACGGTGAATTAACGGTACTGTATAGACTGTTGATGCTTATAAACGGCGTAAGGGTAATATGGTAATCCCGCTTACGCTATTTTCATTATTTATACTTTACTGAATAGACATTACAATAATAGCGTACTATTATATAGATATTAGTTTCGCGGATCCTTAGAGGATGGAAATCCCAAACATCCTTTAAGTTATTGTATATTTCAGTTAACATTTCATTTGATTTAATTCACTTATATGAGACTGTTAGTCCTGACTCGTGTATTTTGTTTGTTTCATTTCTTGCAAAATGCCCGGGTCAGACCGAGTATTTCAGCTTGTAGATATGTCTGTTAGAGCTTGTGATTCGTTGGAGATCCAGCTGTTCATCTACCATATTCGGTTATGCCCATCTCTGCTGATTACCGAATACTAGTATAACTCTATATTTATTCTTCCGCTGTATCTATGTTTATTTTGGTACTCTGATATTACGTAAATTTAAAGAATTTTGTAATGCTGTATGAATTTTTCTTCCGCTGTGAGATATTCTGTGTCTGTGATTCTGTGATGATTTGTATTTCAACTTCATAAGCAATAACAATCTGTCGTTTTGAACGGTTCGAGTTGGTTTAACCACCGGCGAGAACCAGGCAAAAAGGCGGGTCGTTACAGTTGGTATCAGAGCTTTGGTTCATACAAAGCTTAGCTTATGAGGTTGAAACACTCATTAGAGATGGAGTAGAAATACTCTAGAATGAGTGAAATCGTTATGGAATCATACCCGAGAGAACGTATTTTGAAGATAAAAATATTTTAAATGATTTGTAAAGGATTTTTCTATATAAATAATTTTTAAGTTTTCGCTTTGTTTTATAAAAACATCCTCGTTTAAATCTTGTTCCTTTGAACTCATCCCTCGGCTGGATCCTTTCGAAGTCAAGATTCTCCGAATCTTAGACCTGAACATGCTTGGTCGTGACTTAGGAAATTTAAATTGTCACTTAGATCCTGAATTTCCTTCGATTCGCTTGATTATCTTTAGATCTTGATAAATTCTCCTGATTTGATTCGATCCATGTTCCAACTTCTAGCCTATGTTTGGACTTAACGCAAATTGGACATGATAAAGCTCGAATAAACCACTAAGTGTTAATTACTAAATGTATTGAATAAATTGAAGAGAAAATCCGATAGAAACAAGTTAAATATATAAATTGAAATCCTATACTAAGGTTCCATTGACTAAAATATGTGAACTCATATAATATACTAAAGTAAAGTATATAGAACTTGTAAATTTCATCGGAAATAAAAAATATTCTTTTATGAAGCATGGAATGTATGGTATTTACTTGGGAAAATATTTCTATATTAAATTTTGTAAGCGGGCAAACACTAAATGTAAGGTTTGGAAAATACAAGGAAAGGTCCTATAATATTTGTCGAGAATAACACCGTGGATGATTTGCATTGTATGTTTTAAGACGATATAAATAATGTGTTAAAACCTAAAGATGCTGAGAAAATTGTATGATATGAAAAAAATGTTATTTTGACATAAATTTAGAAGATTTACATATAAAACTTGGACTATCGAGTGCGTGAAGGGTTTTGGACATACGCCTAGCTAACGTATGTACTAGATTCTTTATGCACAAGATAGCGATAGAATCACTATAGTCGCTTGGAAAAAATCTGGCGATGACTGCAGCATCACAAAATTTACTTTTTGAGCTTCAAAAAGTGAGATAAAATATAACTCCGATGAAGACGTCAAATTTATACCTAAACCTTAATTGTGAATATAAGCAAAGAATGTGATCTAGAAAATTTAGGTATTTGGAATTTATGATTGTTTCGAAATCTAAGATTCAAATTGATGTTGTTCTAACAAGATTCTATTCCACCTCAGTTTTGTAATACAACAAAGGCTTCCTTTATTTAAATTGCTTGATTCAACTTTTGTCTTTTATTCTTAATTTAACTCGAACCTTACCAATTAAGTAATGTCTAAGAAGTTGAACATAAATTGTGTGTGTATGACGAAAGAATTAAACTATTGGTCGCATTAACAAAATTAATATAAGGTTGACATGCATAATAAGAGAATGTAAATGAAGGTAATCTTGATGAATCATAAAAAAAAAACTGCGCATTAATTGCTACAGCAGCAGCGAAGTATATATAAAAAGAGACAAAGAAAAAACAAAACCAAGGAAGTAAAGGAAACAAAACTTATAGCTTTGAATAAGCAGGGCTGTTGCAATTTTAGATAACCACGATTAATTCTCAAATAAGGTAGCCTTATTATTATCCCATTGTTAAACATGAAGGATGGAAGTGGATGTCGAAATAATAACTATTGTAAGACTCTAGCTGTCGTTATTCAATAGTCCATGCGGTTTGATCGACTCTTCACAAGCTAGCTATCATGCCTTTTATGTTTTAATCGGTGTTTCATCCTAGGTAGAAGCTAATCGAGCTAACTAGACCCTTCCTTTTAGAGGGAAATGTTCAAAAATTTCGCTTACTGTTCCCTGCCGAGAATATGGTAAGTGTGTCAGCAATTAAGAAAAGAAAAAGGGGAAGGGTTGCTGCTATTCCTCGCAAAAAAAAAAAAAAAAAAAAAAAAAAAAAAAAAGAGGAAATTGAAGTAAATACAAAAGTAATAAATGTTATAATTTATAAGCACAATAGTTGGAATTTTAAATCTCTGTTCTTAAGATTAAACAAGTATGAAAATAAATTTGATTTGTGAGCAATGCAAATGTTAATAACAGTTTCAAATTTTAATTTGATAAAGGTATGAAAAATAAGTTCAATGTCGTACAAATGTTTAAAAAATATACGTGTGTTTGCTGCTATCAAAAATAAAAATATACGACGTTAAATGTTGAAAGTTAAAAGAAGAGAAATACTTATAAACGAGTTGACGAGATTTATGAATGGAGTAAGCTAAAATAAGCTCGATGTGGAAAAAAAAATATAGTATCGAGAAGCGATGAAAAAAAGGAGAGGATAGGGGGGTGCAGCAGCATAGCGGCTGCTGCTAAGAAAGGGGCTGCTGCTGATATGCAGCAGCAATGGAAAAGGGGGAAGAGCTGCTGCCGTAGCAGCAGCCACATGGTAGCAACGATAAATGAAGAAGAAAAAAAAAACTGCAAAACTGGAAAAAAAAAAAAAAGCAAAACTGAAAAGAAAAAAAAACTGAAACTGAAAAAAAAAACTGAAAAGAAATCTGAAATGAAAAACTGCATTTATGTTCGCAAAATACTTGACCATGCAGCTTATGGAGATTACTGCCTCATCCATAAGCTTTCAATGCAACCAAATGGAGCATTTAAGCCGTGTTTAATGGCAATTATGAAACAAATATTTAGCCACTTACCAGAATTGAGTTTTACAAGCCACAAACTGATATTTGTTGCACCGTTAGCCATTATAAGTCAGTATTAAAATGCTCATAAATTAGGGAAAATAACTTGAAAAAAAAACATGAATCGAATGGGACTCAAATTTAGCCAACTGAAATTTTAAGTGATATAAATGACCAATAAATTTGATGAGTATTGACAGTTTTGTTGGTTGGCTTCTCCTATTGTTACCTGCCTACTCTTGCATATACGCATATATATATATATATATATATGTGAAAAAAGAGTTCATGCTTGATTTGTTTTCATTCACATAATCACAAATGCTATTTCAATTCATGACATATTTGGCGTACACTCGCATTTTTGTCGAAATGCTAAAATAAGTTGCAAGTTACTATAAGCAAATGTGAGAAATTTTGAAAGGAAGATAAAATAAAACCTGCACTAAAAGGAAAGGAGGGCTATACTTGGATATGCAGCATCATGTTTCTAAAGTTAGCAAATACATATAATATACATAGAAGCCAGTTCATAGTTTCCATTGTTTTATGGATGAACAGTAAGTTCATGCATACTTTATCTTGTTTTCCCTCACTGAAATAGGCTTTGGCTTTAATGTTAACTATGGTTGGACCAATGTTGAGTTCAATGCTCAAATTACTAATAAACATTTTCAGTATGAAAAAAGAAAAGAAAGAAAGGAAAAAGAAAAAAACTTACATAAGTAAATCAAATAAAAGCAGGTTGAAAAAAAAATTGTTGCATTATTTGTCTTGTTTGCATGACATATTTGTTATATGACGTAGATCGCATACATTGTTGAGATTCATGAGCATTTTGCCAACCATGCTAACTTTATTTCATGACAAGTTTTGTGTATTATTATGTACATTAAACTTTTGTTTCTCACCACATTTTGAGTGTCTTAGTAGGTTGCAATGGCGCGCTTTGCTTACGGTGCTCGCTATTGCGCAAAATGCAAAGAAAATAAGCAAATATGCTTTAAAAATGCTAAATAAGGTACGTAACTCAGTACATATCGCATTTGGGTTGTTTCTCTTTTTGATTCCCCTATATTTGGATGCCTCATCGTGTGAATGAGATGTATATTGAAATTGTAATTTTTTTTCGGGCAAGCCGTACAAAGGAGGTGCTGCCGAAATTTTCCGTGATTCCGAGAGTTAGAAAAATTTCGAGTTTAAAAAAATCTATAACTTATTTTTCTTTTAACAAAGTTCTAAACCAAGTAAAGGAAATTGTAAAGTGATTTATGTAGGTTTAAGTTACAAAACGTTTCCTTTTCGAGGACGAAAAGCGCTAAGTGGGGGAGAATGTAACGAACTGGAATTTTTGACGTATTAAAATCTAATTTATTTTTCAAGATTTAATGGTTAAGTTAATATTTATAATCTTAACTTGTATTTGAAACTCGGAATCTCGATTTACGTCGTACGCGTGTATTTGAATTCAGGGTAATTTAGTAAACATCTTATAAATTGTTGAAAATTTAACGTTATTAGAACATGAGAGAAATCGAACTAAAAATCCTAAATTAAATTTAAGAAGAATGCTATTGATCGCTTCACTAAATTTAAAAGTTTGATATTCCGAATCTTTAATTTTTGAAGAAAAAGCATGCAGTCAGCATGTTCAATTTGAAATTCGTTCTCATCCTTCTTACGTTGTGTACGCAAATCTTTTAAGGGATGAGAAGTATGCTTGTTTCGAATTGCAAGCCAGGTTACACTTGTGGATAGGTTTCAGCCAAAAGAATCACCTGTCTTCATTATTCTGTGAAAGCCACACTTGCTAACATTTCTTGCATTGAATTACCGCGTGTTCAACTCTTTGAAGTTCAAATTTAACACTTGGAGCTAATTGTCTGAGAACACTACATCTGTCCAAACATCTCCGTGCAAAATTTCCACGTTTCGTCCCCTTCATTTTGTGTTTATATTTTTAGAAAAACAGAAAGAAATTTACATCTGTAAACCACCATCTGATATTGAACTCCACGTGCCTTACTTCTCTTCTTTTCTACTGTGTTTGCCTCTCCATAAATCAAGTCCCATTCTTTTTCCCTAAAAAAAAAAAAAAAAACAAAAAAAAAAAAAAACAAAAAAAAAAAAATTCGAACTCTGTAAACAAGGAAAGGAGCAAAGAAATCGCCTCAGGCCATTCTTCCCAAATCTGAAACGATGCCTTCCTCCTCACTGGAGCCGCCGAGCAACTCGAAACCCGTGCCCCCTCCACTGTTGCCCCAGCTCCACTGCCTTTTGACACTTCAGATCCATACCGTGACCCACTGAAGCCACTGCTCACCAACCACATTCATCTCGCGCATTCCCTTCTGCTTTGGGAAATCCACACAAACAAATGGCTCTATTCGTACGCTCGTTGATGCCTGCCCTAACCACTACGCAAGCAACCAAGGAGTTGCTCCGACTAAACGCTGCTATGGTGTCCTGCTTCCTTTTGTTACATATGCTTCTTTCCCCTCAACCTCGAGCACACTTCGAACCCTGCCACCGCCCGTTGCTACTCCACCAACGCGTTCCTAGCAGCTGAGCCCGCACCACTACATCTTAACCCGAGTTGCCCTAGCTGTTATCACGTTGCGAGTTCATAGGAAGTGGAATTAAGGTTAGTTGAAAACATGCACTCCAAGTGCTTGAGTAAATGCCACAAAGGGCTGTTGAGTTGGTTTGGGGTTCACTGTTTGGTCTATAAATCAGATGCCATCTTAAGTTTATGCATGCTGTCCAAATTACTGTCTAGTCGAACCCAGGTAGAGAGTTTTGCTTTGATTTCCTAATATATTCATTTGCATGTCATATTTATAAACATCGTTTGATTCCCTTGGTTAACTAATTTGAAAGGGTTCGGGTTTACGTGTCAAACTCGTCGAGAACCAAACTGGAATGGAATTCGTGCACCTTCTATATCCCGTTTGTGTACATATGTATATATGTATACAAGCTCTTTTGGATGTATGGTCGTCATTTGGCTATCAAGTCTCATCCTCACTTTCGTGTCAAAGTTTGCTTTCACCTTTTAGCCTTGGAAGGTGAGTTTTCTCACTCATAGACTAACTAATTATTAAGTGAATTAAATATTCGAGATGTTGAATGGAATGTTAGGTTGTTCTAGAAATTGGTTGCTTCGTGTTTGTGCACATATGACACACACCGTTATCTTTTATGACACAATTTGTATGTGAATGTTTGATATGCTATATTTTATTCTCACCATCCAAGTTCCCCTCTATTTTAGAAAAAACCATTGCGGGTTGAAATGATAAATACCCGAAGAACTGTATATTCGAATCGATTTGGGATGCGGATTGAAATGATACATACCCGAGATTCGAATATTTTAAAGAACGGATTGAAATGATAAATATCCGTATCACTTGACCATAGGGTAGAAAATTATATACGGACACCGTGGTCAATAAAATGAGAATATTTTAAAATATTTATCACTTTATGTTTACCTAACGAGTTTAATGATTTGATGTAAAGGATATGCAAGACTTGATAAATGCTTCCCAAATCTTATTTTGACTCATGATTTGCCAATGAATTTTCGCCGTGCAAATGTAAGAAGGGTTTTGTCAAAATAAAAAGTGTTAAATCCAAGTATATAAAAGAATATGATTATTTAAATCATGGTGAATACGGGTTGGTTAACAAGTTAGAATTTAAATAGATCATATGTGTTTAACAACTAATGTGAAAGTGTTTGGGAATTTATTTAAAAAAATGGATATGTGAAACCCAAAGTAAACATTGGTTTGAAGATCGTTTTAACCATGAAGTGTTGAATTTGAACCAAATAAATGGGGATTTGTTTAAAGGTGAAATTTTGATGGGAAAAGAAATTCTGAGACATGGATTTGGATTAGGATTGGATCAATATTATTTCAATTTCATAGAAGTAAATTTTCCTCATTACTTGATTTTATAAATATTTTCTCTAAAATGGTTTGATTACTTTAACTATATGAATTTATAATATTTTTCCAACTATATATATATTTATACAATACTTTCAATTTAATATACATATATTTTTCCAACCATATATATTTATACATTACTCTCAAATTTATATACATATACTTTTCCAACTCTATATATGTTTATACATTATTTTCAATATACTATTTTCAAACTTAACTTTTTTAAAGGTGTTTTATAAATATAAATCTATGTCCGATCCAGTCCATCTAGTCCAAAGGGTGAAAGAAAGGATTTCAAGCAATAGTAATATGTCATGGAATTTGAAACTTAAACCCAATGGTTGACAAAGTAATGGCGAATTTTGGTTTTATAAAGCTTAAATCAAACCAATGATAAATGATTTTGAGGAATCGATTTTGGGGCAATACTTGATACAACTCGATTTGCGATATGATTTCAATTATAATGGCCACAGTGTGAAAGATGTAAGCGTCGGTTGTTAAAGAGACCGGAGTCGGTAAGTGGTATACTCTCTGTCAGTGCCGATACCACTTTAACAACTGTGTACGTGATGGAGTATCGGAACGACGACAAGATGGCTTGGAAGCGACCACTGGATCGAAGAGGGCGCACGATGACGAAATGGCCTTGACCTTCGGGTCATAATTAAAATGACTAAAACAGGAGCTATACCATGACTAATTGAGGTAGCACCTTTGATCGGACACGCTTCTTCGATACCATCTCTATGACTCTTGTGATTGATTTGGGTGCACCCTTTGATTATGGGAGTGTGTTCCGAGGTGGGCGGTAGTGGCTGTTATGCGTTACCACCGGTCCGGGAGTGCAACTGGTAGAATCCTACCCTGGGTATTGCCTCGAGTGCCTTGTCATATTTATCCTTATCGAGCCCATACGATTTTGATTTAGTGTTGCTTTCTATGGAGTGCCCTCTGATAACGCCAGTACGGTGAATTTACGGTACTGTATAGACTGTTGATGCTTATAAACGGCGTAAGGGTAATATGGTAATCCCGCTTACGCTATTTTCATTATTTATACTTTACTGAATAGACATTACAATAATAGCGTACTATTATATAGATATTAGTTTCGCGGATCCTTAGAGGATGGAAATCCCAAACATCCTTTAAGTTATTGTATATTTCAGTTAACATTTCATTTGATTTAATTCACTTATATGAGACTGTTAGTCCTGACTCGTGTATTTTGTTTGTTTCATTTCTTGCAAAATGCCCGGGTCAGACCGAGTATTTCAGCTTGTAGATATGTCTGTTAGAGCTTGTGATTCGTTGGAGATCCAGCTGTTCATCTACCATATTCGGTTATGCCCATCTCTGCTGATTACCGAATACTAGTATAACTCTATATTTATTCTTCCGCTGTATCTATGTTTATTTCGGTACTCTGATATTACGTAAATTTAAAGAATTTTGTAATGCTGTATGAATTTTTCTTCCGCTGTGAGATATTCTGTGTCTGTGATTCTGTGATGATTTGTATTTCAACTTCATAAGCAATAACAATCTGTCGTTTTGAACGGTTCGAGTTGGTTTAACCACCGGCGAGAACCAGGCAAAAAGGCGGGTCGTTACAATTTGTTAATTAAATCTGTTACTTAACTTTTCAGTCTATTTCACCTTCATATTTGAACATGACATGTTCAAATATATTTTAACTGCATATTAACAAATTCTAATTATACTCATACTCTCGTTTCCTTATCGACTACTCTATTCAAATTCCAATTCAATTCTATTTGAATTCTCTTTATTTAAAACTTCATTTGAATTCTATTTTCAAATTCTATAGTTTAAAGTCCATTTGAATTCTATATTCAAATTCTATAGTTAAAGTCCATTTGAATTCTATATTCAAATTCTATAGTTAAACTCCATTTGAATTCTACATTCAAATTCTATTTGAATTCTCTGCATTATTTATAAACAACGTTTATAACTTCAATTCAAATCCCACCTTTCCATTTATAAACAACGTTTATAAATTCAATTCAAATCCCATATTTTCATTTATAAACAACTTTATAAACTCGATTCAAATTCCATCCTTTCATTTATAACATAGTTTATAAATTCAATTACTTGTTTTATATACCTTCAAAACAAGTTAATATTTTCTATAGTTTTATTTAAAATTCAAATTCTATTTATAAAAATAGAATTTCCTTTTTAAATATCAAATACCCTTTCCGATATTTTTATGAATCAATATTCAAGCTCTAGTGGTATTTTCAACAATCAAATCAACCAATTTTCAATCATTTGATTTTTCTCACATCATATATGAATATATATGATATCAAACAAACAAACAGATAATATATATTTTTGAGGAATCCAGTTGGATTCCTCCAACCTGTTTCCCTGCATCCACAGACGTTAGCACATAAATAATACCCATCCTGCTTCGAGGCAGGATATCGCGGTATAGAAGGTCATCCACTAATCATAGCATGGGGCGTATAGGGTAATCATCCGCTATGAAACCGCGGGCATCCGCTAATGAGACTGCGGGAATCCAACCAATCATCAACTCAATATATATATATAATAGTCAACCTAAATAACTATATATATTTAAAACAATCAGACAGCATTCAAACAAGCAACAACAATTATTTTTAACACTAAAAATAATTCTAATTAAATGGTGAGTGAGATTTACTCACCGGGATTTTATTTGCTATTCATTTCCATTTTGATTCCTTAGCAAAGATATCTCAACTCCAAAAGTCCATACAGCTTGATTGATTCACCCTTGTACATTGATTTATTCCATTCGTTAATTTCTAGTTCCAGCTTTAAACAGTTCATAGCTATGCATTGTTAGACGGACTCTATCCGATAAGATTTTGTATATATTTTAATGACATTCATTATTTATCGAACAATTTAAATGAAAGAAATAAAATAAAATTGTTAAATTAAATTAATTACCTTTTTAATGTCCCTGAACACTGTCATCTCCTTCCTCTTTGAAAATGCCGACCCCATAGACAACGCACCCACCAATATTGCAGATCGACCTCCTCTGTAAACTCCACTCAGAAATGATCGAACTCCCCAGCTTCCTCTGCTCTAACTAAACCTCTCAACCCGAAGTCAGTCATCCCCGAACTCTTTGATCACTCCTTAGCCATCACCTCATCAGAACGCATCGCACCTGAACTGACTACCTCCCTGGAAGACAACGCAGCCTTCAACAGTTCATTTGAACTCCATTCGGACTTCAGCGTCGCACCAGAGAAGCCTTCGCAGTACCTTACTCCTCGTCTAATCGCACCGTTCTACCATCGCCTGACCTCGCAAGCTTTAACTTCGAACGCGAGCCCTAGCTTGGGTTGCGATGAAATCGATCATCCCCAAGTCATGCCGTACCTGATGCGTGCCTCTCCCCTGACACGAACTCGGCCTCACGGTTTCGAATTGAAAGGGGCTCGATTGATTTTGGAATTGAAGCCGTGGTTTTTGATTTAGGGTGAAGCACGACCATTTTAGTTTTCTGTTTTTTGAAGCTTTTTGATTTCGGCGTTCAAAATGAAATAAGGATGGAATTCTTAGGATTTTAAGGTGGAAAGGAAAGGATTTTAGCATGTCCACGTTTTGATTTTGTTCTGCGGTTTAGACATGAACAAGAGGCCAATATTTTGTGGAGATAAAGAGGATGTCGTGCTCTAATTCCCTCCTTATGATTTTATATTTTATTTTAATTAATTTAAAACCCGTACCCTTTAATTAAAATACACCCTGATTCTGAACTCCTTTTTGAACCCAACAACTGTCAATCCTAGGGTAAAATCGCTATTCTGAACACACTGGGATATGTATCGAAGTCCAGTTCGATCATCCGGAATAGATATTAATTTAAATCAATATAAATTAATTTCAGACAATTTATTCTCCTTGATAATAAATAAATATTATCGTTATTATTCAGTTTTGAATTTCTATTGATAATATGAATCAATTTCAGTATAGTCTGAACTCTTGAATTCAATTAGCTTCGTATTTCGAAAATTATATAAATTCAAAGTAAATCATATTTCGGCTTTTAAATCGATAATCAAATATAAAATTTCTTTTACATTTTTATTTCAATATTTAAACCTCATTATATATTCTAAATTTACCGATGAAATATCCGGGTCATTACATTCTTCCCCACTTAAAATAATTTCGTCCTCGAAATTGCTAAGGTAGAAAAAGTGCTACAAACCCATTAACCTTTCAGAACTATTTATGTTGATATTCAACATTTCAAACTTCCTTACGTAACTCTCTTTCGAATCAATCCCTATTCGATAACTCCTCCCTTCGAATAACTATATTCGATACTCTCTCTTTCGAATAACTAGATTCGAAAACCTCTCTTTGAATAAACTATATTCGATTTACTCTATTCTATTTACTCTTATCAATTAACTCTATTGGATTTAACTCTTTTCGATTAACTCCATCGAATAACTAAATTCTATAACTCCATCGAATAACCAATATTCTATAACTCACTTCGATTAAACTAATCGATAACTCCTTTCGATTAAACTATAATTGATAATTCCTTCGATTAACTAATAATCGATAACTCCTTCGATTAACTATATATCGATAACTCCTTCGATTAACTAATAATTGATAATTCCTTCGATTAACTATATATCGATAACTCCTTTAATTCTATCCGAATAAACTAATATTCGATTTAACTCCACTTGCTTGACTCTATATTGCAGCGATCGCAATGGTTACGCCTGCTTCCCCCAGGAAACATCCGACCGCACTAGGCTATCTGCAGCCCTGCGAATTACGCTAGCAGTCGTACGAAATGGCAACTTATCCGGAGTAACTATGTTTGACTAACTCTATCTCAATAACTATATTCAATCAACTTTAATTGAATAACTAAAATTCAATTAAATCCTAATTCGATTAACTATGTTCAATTAACTCTATCTTGTTAACTCTTTATTTGAATAACAAATATTCGATAAATTCTAATTGAATAACTAATATTCAATTTACTCTACGGATTAACCCTAACTGATTAACTCTAACTGGTTAATTCTTACTATAATCGATTTATTCTAACTCTAATCGATTATTTCTAACTCCAGTCGACTTCTCCTATTCGAATAACTCCTATTCGATAGCGTTTATTCATTTATAAAGATTTACTTTTAGTAACGGTTCTTTACTTTATAAATGTTCTCTTTAATAACGTTACTTCACTTATACAAGTGTTGTGTACCCCATCTATTTAAAACTATCGGTGTTAAAAACCAATATCTCTTCTCTATATAAGTTCAAACTTATATATTTCATCTATCCAATGATAAATATTCAATTTAATTTATAAACTGTTATTTATAAATTAACCTTTCCATTTATCTGTTAAAAACAGATTTCCATTTTCTATTCATCTTCTATATATTCCTTTGATTAAATTCTATTTATTTAACAAATAAATATCTCATCTATAGCATTCTATTTATTTTCTATAAATAAATATTCCCATCTAATCTATTTGTAAATGTTTTTACAAATATTTCCTTTTAAAATTCTATTTGTAAATGTTTTTACAAATATTTCTCCTTTTATTTGTTTGCACATAACTTCCTTTGTATTTGTGTGACAAATATATTTCCTTTATTTACACCCAATTTATATTTCATTCACATTGATTTTACTCAATTTATCTATTTCAATCCATTTAACTTACTTAAGTTAAATTTAATTTCAATCATTCAAATTCTCATTAACTAGTTGCTAATTAACCGTTTTGCCTATTTCACCCTTTTTATTTGAATATCACTTGTTCAAATATATGTCAACTTAATTATAACTAATCTAATTATATTTTCAACTCGAGTTATATATTCGATTTCGAATATAAATTCTCCATCTCTTTCACTTATCCAAAATTCAATTTCGATTCAAATTTCCTTTAACTAATTATTCTCTATTTTAGTTAATTCTATTCAATAATCAGAAATATGATCATTGTTTCCCAAATCATTTTATCTACTTCACTGGAGTTCACATTCATTTTATAACTCAAGTCTATATTTTTCTCATGGCCATTCGGAATTTATTTACTTTAAAAATCGTTTTACTTATATATATATATATATATATATATATATAAACCATTGTGGTTTTAAATGGTTTCTAGCGCTGCACTTTTTGAAATTTGATTTTGACTTATCTCAAAATCTATACGACGAAATCCTGATTTTTCTCTTTCATTAGAAAACTATTGTTCAACCGGTCCCGACGATTCTTGTTTCAAAGAATTCCGACTTAAATCGAGTTATGTATACTAAATTAAAGTTTGAATCGCCAATTTACGAACTTCCGCACTATGGCGAGCTCGTTTTAATTATATTTATAAATATAAACGTTTTAACTTCGTTTATAATAAATTCAACTTCATTCTGATATATTTTTAATATATATCAAATCCATTTTCCATTTCAACCTAATATTCCCGATCTATTTCTCTTCTAATATTCAAATCCTATATATTTACAATATTCAAATTCCATTTGAATTTCTTTATTCAAACTCTATATTTGAATTTCCTTCTATTCAATTTCTATTTGAATTTTCTTCTATTCAAATTCTAATTCAACTTCTTATCCTCAAATACTATTTGAATTTCTTATCTTAAATTTCTATTTGAAATCCTTTATCAAAAATCCATTTCAAATCCTTTATTCAAATTCCATTTGAAATCCTTTATTCAATTTCTATTTAAATTCCTCATTCAAATCTCTATTTGACTTTTCTTTATTCAAATCCATTTGAATTCCTTTGAATTCAAATTCCATTTCACTTCTAATTGAATTATATATATTCAAATTCCTTTATTTTACTTCTATTTGAAATCTATATTCCCATTCTCATTTCAAAATTTCTTTGAAGTTATATAAATATATACATATATTTATCTATCTCAAATTCAAAACATTTGAATTTTCAAACAACTTGTTTCTTTTCAAACACATTTCCATCAAAAACTTTTCTAAGGCAGCAATTCGTCACTTAGAAACTCGAAAATGAACACTGGTGATGTTGCGACCATCATCAGAATTATTTTCCAGCCACTGAAGTGAGTCCAGTGCTATATCACTTGACATTCATTTTGAAAAAAATATTTTCCCAACTCCCAGGATTTTAAATTCTTAATTCTGGTTTGAATTAAATTTTTAATTCATCTCATTTGTATATATTTCATATACAAATTCCATTGGTTATATATATAACTATTTCTGTTTTATAATCTAATTCGATTATAATCCTAACAATCAATTCAACTATTTAAAACAATATCGTGTCCAATCTTCTGTTCAAGTGTTTATAAACTCCTATCGACATCGTGGCGTCCCACGATTCAACCAAAATTCATAAGCCACTCAACAGACTAGTCAACACAATATAAAACCGTTTTTATATCAATTAACAAATACGCGCTCTCGTATATATATACACTCAACTCATTCTAGGATACTACTGATCCTATCTCTAATGAGCACATCCCAACAAGCCTAGGTATTCGCTCAACCTAAGCTCTGATACCAACTGTAACGACCCGAAAATCCGGTAGAATTTGAGCTGACCAAAAACACAAGTCCAACCCCAAATAACACAGAAATTCGAACCATTAATAGAAAGAAGTTAGAGGGTGAGGAAAGATAAGATAGAAAATTAGAATAGAAGAAGAATAAGAACACAACATCAGAGTAACACGAATCTCACAGCGGAACGAATAAATATATTTCATAACATAACTTTGAAATACAAATCTGTACTCGAATATACATCAATATCAAAGTACATCACTTACAACACAGCGGAAATAACTATAGCTATATGATCCTGAAGCCTCTTGCTCCAAGCTCTTCCAGTATATCTGTAAATTCCCGACTACTTGACTGCCCGTACAAATTTAGGCACCCAAGAGTTTAAGGAAAACAACAAAGTAAACTCCGGGTCAGTCATGGGACTGGTATGAGTAAACAGTTTAAAAACAGTTTCAGAAAACTAAATGATATCTCATAAGACCATGCCGTATAACACGGAACGGGTTTTTCCCTTATGAGAATCCAAACACTTGATTTAACTTTCAAAGTCCCTTTGAAAGGAATGATAACTTTATATCAAAACTCTTTTGATATTATAATAATGTCTAAATCAAGTAGATAACAATCTAGTGGAACGTTTGCATCTCACGTTCCACATATATATACAAATCATAAACCGCAAGCACGTATTGGGTATTTGATTTCCAACTATGACAAGGTATGGAACCACCTTCCGCTGGTATATCTCTAGAGGAGAATACACCGAGTTCAACAAGAACATCTTGCAACTCAGCCACACATGACCGACCACTCATTTCGCTTGAGTGTATCGAATGTATATCACCAACGATTGGGATCAGCAACCGTTTCCCGAATGGGTCAGCATCGACAATAGATTTTTAGAAGTAAATGAAACTCTAGATCAGGTGATTATACACCCTAATAGGTGCGACCTACATAGCCATGTTGCTTGCCCGATTTCTGTCATTTACCGGTTGATGAGGCTAGAAGCTACGCTTTATCATCACACCAGATTCACTTCGAATGTCACATCGTCAAATCCATCAAATCACCGATTGACGTCCTCAACAGTACATTGCGTGTTAGCTAAAAGAAGTTTCCTTCTCCGCTTCCACTCTTGGTACGGTTGAAGAAATCAATGTACGTGACCATTCTGGAAATACTCTGTCAGACATTCATCCATACAAGTAACCCAGGAACAGGATGAACCGAAGGTACTATTTCTATTAATAGAAAAAGTCCTTGTACTCTACTCCGTCTTCGATTATCTTTATATAATCTGATTCGTACGCTACTGCCAATACGGAGTGGTTCTTCAGATAATAATCCAACCGGTCTCTCCATATTGACAACGATGGTCAAAACTTCGATAGTCTGTGATTTAACTATCGAATAAAAACAAGTGTTTCGATAGTCGATGATTTAACTATCGAATAAAACAAGTGTTCATCCAAACATCCAACAATCACTGAGCCTTTAATTAATATTCCATTAATTAAATCTCTTCTCTATTTCTTATCAATATTTGTTAACCAAATATTTTCAATAACCATATTGGCCTTATACGTTATTTGGAAAACATTTCCATATATCGCCTTCTTTTATTTTCTAAACTTTAGAAAATATTCATTATTCTATTTCCAAACTTTGCACATATTTGGGTTAAAACAGATGTTGTGTAAAACATCGTTACGACAACCCAAATATAGTATTTAACTAATTCTTATTCCACATTGATCTTCGAGGCCTGAATCTTGCTACTTATCGGTATATCATGAAATCAACCAAGTTGGGGTATAATTACCTCTCAGACCTTGATTGAATAACATTTAACGTCAAAAAAGACAAGACTACTTACTCGAATAATCAATACCATACAACTACTGATTCACTTTTAAACACGTATATTCTTCCTCTTTCTATTCTTACTAGATTTTATTCCTAGTCTTCCTTTTTGATTATACTATTCTATTTCTAAGTTCGTTTCCTTATCGACTTCTATGTATATCGATACGTTGATTTCTAACTATCAAATTATCTTAAAAATATTCTATCTCCTTAAAATCCCGGAAAAATTCGCCATAACCTCCTTTGTACCGGGAGCATCGGGAAATTTCAAATAGCTTTCCCGGTCCTTCTTATCTCAAAAAGAAAAAGAAAAAGCCAAGCGGCTTGCCGATACGGCGCATAAAATCTCATATGGAAATTAAATACGTACCTTTTTGTCGGGCATTCTATTTATTTCACTTCTATACTTTATTCCATACCTGTCTCCTGTATATTTATGCCTGTCCAATCTATTTTAACTATACCAATCGTTTTAACTCAATTTGTTAATTAAATCTGTTACTTAACTTTTCAGTCTATTTCACCTTCATATTTGAACATGACATGTTCAAATATATTTTAACTGCATATTAACAAATTCTAATTATACTCATACTCTCGTTTCCTTATCGACTACTCTATTCAAATTCCAATTCAATTCTATTTGAATTCTCTTTATTTAAAACTTCATTTGAATTCTATTTTCAAATTCTATAGTTTAAAGTCCATTTGAATTCTATATTCAAATTCTATAGTTAAAGTCCATTTGAATTCTATATTCAAATTCTATAGTTAAACTCCATTTGAATTCTATATTCAAATTCTATAGTTAAACTCCATTTGAATTCTATATTCAAATTCTATTTGAATTCTCTGCATTGTTTATAAACAACGTTTATAACTTCAATTCAATTCCCACCTTTCCATTTATAAACAACGTTTATAATTTCAATTCAAATCCCATATTTTCATTTATAAACAACTTTATAAATTCGATTCAAATTTCATCCTTTCATTTATAACAGAGTTTATAAATTCAATTACTTGTTTTATATACCTTCAAAACAAGTTAATATTTTCTATAGTTTTATTTAAAATTCAAATTCTATTTATAAAAATAGAATTTCCTTTTTAAATATCAAATACCCTTTCCGATATTTTTATGAATCAATATTCAAGCTCTAGTGGTATTTTCAACAATCAAATCAACCAATTTTCAATCATTTGATTTTTCTCACATCATATATGAATATATATGATATCAAACAAACAAACAGATAATATATATTTTTGAGGAATCCAGTTGGATTCCTCCAACCTGTTTCCCTGCATCCACAGACGTTAGCACATAAATAATACCCATCCTGCTTCGAGGCAGGATATCGTGGTATAGAAGGTCATCCACTAATCATAGCGTGGGGCGTATAGGGTAATCATCTGCTATGAAACCGCGGGCATCCGCTAATGAGACTGCGGGAATCCAACCAATCATCAACCCAATATATATATAATAGTCAACCTAAATAACTATATATATTTAAAACAATCAGACAGCATTCAAACAAGCAACAACATTTATTTTTAACACTAAAAATAATTCTAATTAAATGGTGAGTGAGATTTACTCACCGGGATTTTATTTGCTATTCATTTCCATTTTGATTCCTTAGCAAAGATATCTCAACTCCAAAAGTCCATACAACTTGATTGATTCACCCTTGTACATTGATTTATTCCATTCGTTAATTTCTAATTCTAGCTTTAAACAGTTCACAGCTATGCATTGTTAGACGGACTCTATCCGATAAGATCTTGTATATATTTTAATGACATTCATTATTTATCGAACAATTTAAATGAAAAAAATAAAATAAAATAAAATAAAATTGTTAAACTAAATTAATTACCTTTTTAATATCCCTGAACACTGTCATCTCCTTCCTCTTTGAAAATGCCGACCCCATAGACAACGCACCCACCAATATTGCAGATCGACCTCCTCTGTAAACTCCACTCAGAAATGATCGAACTCCCCAGCTTCCTCTGCGCTAACTAAACCTCTCAACCCGAAGTCAGTCATCCCCGAACTCTCTGATCACTCCTTAGCCATCACCTCATCAGACCTCATCGCACCTGAACTGACAACCTCCCTGGAAGACAACGCAGCCTTCAACAGTTCATTTGAACTCCATTCGAACTTCAGCGTCGCACCAGAGAAGCCTTCGCAGTACCCTACTCCTCGTCTAATCGCACCCTTCTACCATCGCCTGACCTCGCAAGCTTTAACTTCGAACGCGAGCCCTAGCTTGGGTTGGGATGAAATCGATCATCCCCCTGTCATGCCGTACCTGATGCGCGCCTCTCCCCTAACACGAACTCGGCCTCGCTGTTTCGAATTGAAAGGGGCTCGATTGATTTTGGAATTGAAGCCGTGGTTTTTGATTTAGGGTGAAGCACGACCATTTTAGTTTTCTGTTTTCTGAAGCTTTTTGATTTCGGCATTCAAAATGAAATAAGGATGGAAGGCTTAGGATTTTAAGGTGGAAAGGAAAGGATTTTAGCATGTCCACGTTTTGATTTTGTTCTGCGGTTTAGACATGAACAAGAGGCCAATATTTTGTGGAGATAAAGAGGATGTCGTGCTCTAATTCCCTCCTTATGATTTTATATTTTATTTTAATTAATTTAAAACCCGTACCCTTTAATTAAAATACACCCTGATTCTGAACTCCTTTTTGAACCCAACAACTGTCAATCCTAGGGTAAAATCGCTATTCTGAACACACTGGGATATGTATCGAAGTCCAGTTCGATCATCCGGAACAGATATTACTTTAAATCAATATAAATTAATTTCAGACAATTTATTCTCCTTGATAATAAATAAATATTATCATTATTATTCAGTTTTGAATTTCTACTGATAATATGAATCAATTTCAGTATAGTCTGAACTCTTGAATTCAATTAGCTTCGTATTTCGAAAATTATATAAATTCAAAGTAAATCATTTTTCGGCTTTTAAATCGATAATCAAATATAAAATTTCTTTTATATTTTTATTTCAATATTTAAACCTCATTAAATATTCTAAATTTACCGACGAAATATCCGGGTCATTACAATATGCCTTTATACAAATGAAATATGTACGTATATTGTAATAATATAGAGTAGGGGATGGAAGCATTTGGTTCTATGATGTACACAGTACATTACACCCATGCATGTTGAAACTTTTGAAGGGAAGGAAACAAAGTTTTTTGTTTTTGTTTTTTTTGTGTGTGCCTAACGTGTGCATTTGATATATATAAAAAAAGAGAGGATATATTTATTGTTTCTTCCTTCCTGTATGCTTAGATGCATGTCTAGAAACATTCATTTAATGATATACATTACGTAATAAAAGGCATCCGAATGGTTAGCAAACAAACATGCATGTAATGGAACATATTCAAAAAAAAACATTTTAGTTTTGAATCAAACTTTGCTTAAATTTTACGTGTCTTGACCGTAATTTGTTTGTCTAGTTTGTTGAAGTTTCAGTGCCGTTCAATTCTGCGCCTCTCTGTTATCATCTCTATTTCTATGCCACTGAAGGTGAGTTCAACTCACACCTAACTAAAATATTCGATTGTTAGTTAAATTGAATTCATGTCATGATATGATGGTATTGTTTGTTGTTTGATTGTTTAAATTGCATACTTATGTTAAATCTACACAGACTGTATAATTTAATTTGACTGTTATATAAATTGTATTGTTATAGATTAATTTCTAGTTTTAATAAAAAATAGAACATCATGCATACCTGATGACTAGTAACTGATATCATTGAACTGTTTAGATGTATTGATTTTGATGTATGCCTTGAATTTATTTATTTAATGTGTTAATTGTTATCGACATTGTTTATGTATGTTATTGATTTTTGTTGATTAATCCCAAACATTACCCTAGATGTTACGGGCATCAAATAAACCCGATATTATTCATTGAAATGAATTAAGAACGTAGGTTGAAATGATAAATACCTATGACCCTGATTTGGATTGAAATGATATATATCCTTTCCCAAAATACTGGAATTGAAATTTAAGTATCACTTGGCCATAGGATAGAAAATTATATACGGACAACGGTTGGTTAACTCCAGTTTGTTTTAACTTTGAACTTTGGAGAATTGCTTAAAGAAAATATAAATGATGTTTTATAAATTGATTTCCTTTGAACTTGAACTTTGAGTATTGAAATATAAAACAAAAAGGGAAATAATTTAATGCTGTAACTGAAGCTGAAAATGAAATTGAATGTGAATTGAATCCATTGAAATTGAATTATTTATCCACCTTTGAAATTTATTTTAAATCAACATTGATTTAAACGATATCTGAATTGTGAACTCAATATTTGTTACAAATGGAAATCATTGAAAATGAGATTCTGATTTGCAATTTAACTATTTGAATTAAATTGATTGAATTGAAATGAATGTAAAATGGAAATTTAATCGATTGAAATATTGAATTTGAGTTTATCTGATTTGAAATTGGAATATGACTTCAAGTCTAATTGAAATTTTGTCGAAACAATTCTAATCTCAACTATATTATTTTAAACCATTTTAGAAACTATTTTAGTGGTTAACTATTTTAATTTACAAATGGTTTTACTTTATAACTATTATTTTCTTATGTATATTAATTATCTTTAATAAACTATTTTAGTAATCAATTATTTATTTTATAATTTACTTTAGTTATATATATTTTTTTCTATAGATTTTACTAAATTTTGATAAACTTTATTTATATACAAGCTATTTATTTCAAACTTTTCAAAAACATATATATAAACTATTCTAATATTTTTTAAACTATTTTAAATATTCAAACAATTTTAAGATTGGAATCGTTTCAAGATTTCAAATTGGTTTAAATGGAGATTTTATTATGAATAATATTCTATATTGAATATTGAAATGATTTTAAGAAAAAAAATGATATTTTGATATGAAGTATGAACCTCTTCGAAATGTAAAAGTACCGACCGGTGTGAAAAATGTAAACGATTGGTTGTTAAAGAGACCGGGATCGGATATTGTCGTACTCTCTGCCAATACCGAAAACCACTTTAACTACTGTGTACGCGGTGGAGTTCCAGAAATGGTGTTGGATGGATTTGGAGGCAACTACTGGATTTGAAGAAAGAGAACGATGATGGATATTGTGACACCCCGTATTTTTACACTTTAGAAATAAGAAATTTACGTACGTATGTGATGATACGCAAGCGTATAAACTAATGAACTATGAAAATAAAAGATATTCTGTTTATACTTTTAGAATTAAGTTAAACGGAATTTACCATTGCGTTCGTCTCGGAAAAATACGCGAAATAGAGTCCGAGTTTTCGAGAATCGGAGCCCGTATGACCCAATTAAAGCCCATATCGATTTTCAGGAAATTTCAAGTATGAAACAACTCGAAAACTCAGAAGTTTGGTCTAGGCGGGGTAGGCGGGAATTTTCCCGCCAAAGCCCATGTCGATTGGGGGGTCGACAGGGCTGTCGACACACCAGGACCCAAGTCGACAGGGCTGTCGACTTGGGCGTCGACTGGGCCCAAAAACACACTTCTGTGTGTTGCGGCCTGGTGCACCTGGTCATCTGTTTTGGTCTAGTCTGGTGGCCTGAGACGGGTTTTAAAGGTTCAGATTGGTCCTAGGGTTAATCCTAAGGTCCTAATCACTCCTAATCTCTATAAATAAGCCCCTAACCTACCCCTAAATCCTCATTATTCATTCATGCAACTAAACTATGGCAAAATTATTACTCTCATGGCCTCCACTTTCATTCTAAAGTTCCTAAGTAAATTCCTATGAGAGGTTTCATGATCATGTGAGTGTTAGAGAGTCTCTATGTTAGTATGAGAGCTTCTCAAGTTGATTTCAAGGCAAAAGCTTTGATCTTTGTTCCTAAAGATGGGGTTTTTATTGATTTGGAGCGTTCATCTTTGGGTTTTTGGGTGATGGCATGCATAGGCTTCATCACAATCTTTGTTTTGCATTTCGATTTGTGCATTCATAGCAATGTAAGCCCTTTCCCTACTCTTAGATATTAACTATGAAGTTAAATGTTCATGTTGCAAGTTTGGGTTTGATCATTGAGAATGATACATGCTATCATGTCATGCAAGTTTATGAAGTCACTATCTTGATCTTGTGAGCTAAAAGCTACAACCTTTATGTTGAAATGTTGCATTATGCAACATGAGAGCCTTCATAACCTTTATGTCAACTTGCATATGAAGTCATAACCCTTATATGATGATATATGCGAGTTACTAGTCATCATTCCATGTCTTTTATCACCATGATTCGTTTATGTGCCAAGTTTGGGTTTATGCATGTTTTTGAGGCTTAAGAATGTAACATGCAAGTTAATGGACACATTTGTGCCTCATTTGCCACCATGATTAACTTGTGGCTTAATATCCATTATTGCCATGCCTTTGCCAAGTCTATTCTATTAAATCCATTACGTTGTTGCGAATGTATATGCGAGTTTAAAAGTGTTGGGTTATGTTATGGGAAATTTCTAATGACATAAAAACATAAGCTTGGGAATTTACCTATTAAGTTAGGTCTACCCATTGGGAATTTACCTATTAAGTTAGGTCTACCCAATTGCTTGGAAATTTGTAATGTGTTTTGGAAACACGATGGACATGACACTTAGAAAATATAAGTGTGACCGACTCGAGGTTGGGTTGAGTTTGCAACATAAAGCTACCCGGAACCGACCGGCCTAACTAGTAGTTGCAAACAATAAGACCCAATGTGAGAAGTTGGTCATGTTGTGCTTGGACCCGAGGTTAGACCAAGTTGTGGTGTCAAGCTACCCGAAACCGACCGGCTTAACTAGTAACCACAACAATGTCTAATGTGAGAGGTTGAGGTGCATTAAGTAATTAATGCCACATGATAGGGTTAAGTTAATTTGATTAATGACTCTTAACCAAATATGACATGGACGAATGGGTTAAGTAAATTGATTAGGCTAATGATACTTAACAAAACATGACAAGGTTGGGTAGGTTAAGTAACTTGATTTGCCTAATGACACTTAACCATTTTTATACGACTAGTGTGCGGGGTTAAGTTAACCAACACTTAACCAAATCAACACGTGAATTTGATACGGTTAATTAAGCTTTCCTAATTACGCTTAACCGTATAATACAGTTAGGGGATGTGGTTAAGTTAATCTAGACTTAACCCATCCAATTCAGTGATTTTGAAGTGGTCAAGTTAACCAACACTTAACCAATCTAACTCAGTAATTTTGAAGTGATTAAGTAACTTATACTTAAACACTCCAACTCGGTTATTTGATAAGGTTAAGTTAACCAATACTTAACCAATCTAACGTGATAACATGATAAGGCTAAGTCACGAATCGTTTGAATACACTTGACCAATTTGACTCAGTAATTTGATAGGGTCAAGTTAATACATACTTAACCAACTTGAACATGGTTTGTAGGGTTAGGTCTTGGACTTGGATACTTAGCCAATTTTGACATGATTTGTAGGCGGGATTAAGTCACGAACTTAAGTGACACTTAATCCATTACATAAACCCTAATTTGGAGAATTAGGTGGATAACCGTAATTAACAAGAATAACGGGAATAAAGCTAAGTGGTAAACCTTAGTTGAAGAATAGCTATGTAATAATTCTTAGTCAAGGAGATTTGGACCAGTTCATAGATAGATGAGTAACCTGATACGGTAGGTCATCGTTTAAGCACACGAGTAGGAGCAAGTTATCTGATTTAGATAAGGGCTCCAGCGAACTGGGTAACGGAGCAGCGGCTTCGGGGAACGTGAGGATATTCTTGGTATCCATCTGTGAGCTGCCAGGTGATCATACTAGGCTCATGAGAGGTTAAGGTCTGCGTTAGAAGAACCAAGAGTATGCCTTGGTTGCTATACGAGCGACCTAAAGATGGGGATGGATAGGGGATAGTTGACGATACACGGACGTGCCCTAGATAGCATTTCGTCAGGCTACCTACCATCTTTGGTCAAGCGTGTACGTACGGAAAGGTAGAGAACACCCAAAAGACCATAATTGCTATCTAATTATGGTTGCGGTAGGGCTAGATTGTGGGTTGGCCAGTAGTGTGTTCTCATACAGGATTCATCCTGTCTTGTCTTTCGCTAGTTGAGGGAGTGGTCTCGTGGGACCATAGCCACGTATAGAAAAAAAAAACATACCTTAGCATCTGCATCGGCAGATAAATCGAAAGCTCCCGAGCGAGTCCTGTATTTCTTGATCTGCCCTGTGACAGGACTCGGATGGCACGATATGATACATGTGCATACAGTCATGGTAAAACGATTCACGATGAATGCGTGGGAAAAAGGGCGCGGTTGACGGTTAGCGTAATCCCTAGTGGCCCTAGGTAGTTGAACCCAAACCGAGATACGAAAACGTGCAATAGGTAAGCATAATCCCTAGTAGTCCTAGGTAGCATAAGTCCTAGTTGTACAAACAGTGATTCATATGAAAGAACCTAGCTAGACCTAGGGTAACAGTCCAAAACGATCTTAAGGATCATGGAATTACGTTGGAGTAGTATAGAACCTCATGGGAAAGCCCGTACGGTCTACGGCAAAGGGACTGGACATTTACATGGAAAGAAACATACGAGTTGAGTAACCTATATAAACATATGAGTTGAGTAACCTATATATGCGATATATTAGGTTGACATGGACCATTACATGACTTTTGAGTAAGGGTCATTCACGGTTAACACATGATACGGTGGGGATACTAGTACGGTAGGTGCAGAGTTAAAAGACAGGATAGATACCATGGGATGTTATACTTGATAGATATCTTGGGGATATTATACTTGATAGGAACCTGACGATGGGATACCTTGTTTTATCTTGGCATCGTAATTTATCATGACACCTTAGTTTATCTGAGTTCAGTAGTTCATCCTGTTATTTTGATTTAGCTTATCTATCTTGTCATCATAATTATGTTCATCCCAGTTTCTCATGTCAGTTAATTTTACTAGTTTTTATGCTGATAGTAGATAGGGCTTACTCAGTCTTTTTGACTGACCCGTTTTGTTTCGCCTCTTTTCTTCCGTTTCCCCCCAGGTTACAGGGAGGAAATACTGTTGTTTAGTTCGGACTTCTTCTGCTTGAAGGTCATCATGGATGGCTCGGACTTTACTGGGCTATGGCTACTTTACTGTTTTTTTTACTTGGGGAATAATTTATGAAAAAGTCTTTATGCTTCTTTGCTATTGCAAGGCATGTTTTGATGTACTCTGATGTAAAAGGCTTTAGACCTTATTTATTCATGTTATGAAAGTTTGATTTTACTTCCGCTATTTTATATGTTCTGTCTTGTGATATTTCTGTGCATGTTTACCAATAATGCCCCTCTAAAGCTAGTGCATTCCCTTGCGAGTGACCCTAGCGGAGGCGGGGTGTTACAGATATCCTTGACCTTCGGGTCATAATTAAAATGACTAAAACTGGGCTATACCGTGACTATGTAGGGTTAGCAACCTCCATCGGCAAAACTTCTTCCTTTATTACTATAGACCCTCGGTTGATTGATTTGATTTGATGCGCATCCGTGATTTTGGAGTGTTGTCCGAGCTGGGCGGTAGTCGCGGCTATGCGTTACCACCAGTCCGGGCATGCAACTAGTATATTCATACTCTGTGCATTCCTTGTGTGCCTTGTCATATTATCCTGATCGAGCCCCTATGATTTTGATTTAACGTTTTCGTATCACGGCGCATCTCTATCCGCCGACGTACTGGTGTGTTATATGCAAACTGTATGGCAACGGTATAAACGGTGTAAGGGTAATAAAGGTAATCCCGCTTACATTATTTTATTATGTTATACTTTACCATAGACATTATTATAATAGCGTATTATATTATATAGTATTAGTTTGACGGATCCTTAAGAGATGGAAATTCCCGTAACATCTCTTAAGTTATTGCACTCATATTATTGCATAAATTTTGATTTAACTAATATGAGAATGATTTAGTTCTGATCCGAGTGTTTGTTGTGTTTTTTTTTTTTTTTTTTTTTTTGCAATACGCTCGGGTCAGACCGAGTTACAGTTAGCGAAGATTCCATTATGAAGATGAAGATGGGGCTCAACAGACGTATTAAAATTATTATTCCGCTGCATATATTGGTATGTTGTATGTTAATTTACTCTGATAAATTGTGTAAATATAATCAAATGTGTGTTTTTTACAGCTTCATGAACTGTTATTTATTTATTATATTTTGTCCCTCCGCTGCGAGATTATGTATTTGTTTTCTTCTTCTTTTTCTTATTTTAATCCCAATAACTATCCGTATTTTTGATCTGTTTATGTCGACATTAAGGATCATTGTCGATTTGAACGATCAAAAATATCGGATGTTACACCATACCTAGTTTGATTACACATTTTTCTCCATGTTTATGTATTTTCATTGTCATCATACAGTAATGCAACTAGACCATCGAAAATTGCACCTACGATAAACAAGCGAGTGTTATGCCATCAGTTAAAATTAACAGATAAATGAATGATGTGTATGTATACGAGTTTACGACATATGCATGGTTTGTTCATGATTACGGATAGGAAGTATTTGGATGCTATTTTTTCTGAACCATTTTTACCTGATAAGACCATAATATTTAAGATTACCTTTTCACCCACTCTGGTTATTCATTAATGAGGGTTTAACCATTTAGTAATTCCAACTTTTCTCTATCAAGCGTTGCCGTATGTATAAGTAAAATACATGACTTCTTCACCATACGCCCAGTGATAATTTCAAGGTTGTAGTATTTTCATTTTTACTTTACTGCTTTTACAACACAAGAAATTTTTTTATGTGCATTTTACTGCTTGGTCTCCCATCTTAAACTTAATATTCTTTCGATTATTGCAGGGTGTAATAACACTTGAGTTACATGTTGGTTTCTATTTGCCAATCTTACTGATCTACAGCTGTAGTAATAAGAGGAATGGAAAATAGTACACAGATCCTGTTGTACTTTTGGTAAGCAATATGTAATACAAGATTGGCTACTTCCTAATTTTAAAATCTCCACTTAATATCAACTACTATATTGCATGCTATATATATAATTTCAGACAACTTTTGTTAATCTATTTATTTACGTGTGTATACATGTATAGTTACATTAATTTTTTTATGCATAAACTTATATTTACTGAGGCATATATGCATATGCATATTAATTTAAATACATAACAATATGCCATATATACACACTACATGCACACTGTGTGTCTCATCTACAATTAATGCTTTCGAAAATGAGGCGGAGGCACTTACATGCAAGGATTATAATGAGCTTCTTAGATATAAAAACTGGTCATTATGCAATATAATGTAAAACGCTATATTTTTTAATCAGTACAATACTTAATTTTGCACCCATAACTTGCATAAGGATCCATGTTACATAATGTTACATTTTAGGTAACTATCCCTAATATTCGCTAAATTATAATTAGGTGAAGTGTTTTGTAAATTTTGATAGTTTTCAATTCCCTCACTTTTGTTAGTTTTCAATTCCCATACTTTTATTAAGGGGACCATTCTTGCCACAGTTAGTTACCTTTGGGCTTTTAATTCGCTTCGACCCAGGTAACTTCTTAATCCACCTTGCCTAGGGTTTCGTCAGCGGCTTAGCACATCAAAATAAAAACTACGATTTCTGTAGGCCTTTTGTAGTTGTATGGACGCACAACACCTCTTCATTTGTAGCAGAAGGGATATGCAGTAGTAGGGGACCGACCACCACGTAACCTTTTCAGCTGCAGAGAACATATCCAAGCCAGCTAGGAAAATCCAGATCTTTCAGATAACAGTTGCAGTAAAAGTTTTTGTACCTGTTGGAATCTAGTCCGCCTTTTATGTAAGTTCAAACCCTATCTTTTTTTCATATTCAAGAAATATGATGCCTTTAATGAGTAAATATTTCAGATATAGAATCTTTTTTAAAACTTATACAGTTTTGTTTCTGGACTACTGTCTTAACTTCATCTTAATTTTGATCGAGCAATGAAATAATGCTCAGAGAAAATATACATTAAGTTTACCATGATATTGCATTAGAAAGATGGATGAACAATTATGGGCTTTTAAAAGAAATTAGATCATGATATTTTATCATTTTGTTTTGAATTTTCTCCTAAAACTTTTTAAGATAACATTCTTGATATGAAGTTGGATCAGCCAAAAGATTGTTACTGAAAATTCAAACAAATAATATGCGGTGCCCACAAGTTTTTTTTCTTTCACTATTTGTCTTTTTTCTTTCTGTAGGAAAAAATAAAAATAAATGCTTGTAATTTGAGTTTCAACACAAACTGTGACAATGATTTTTTGGTAACTAATAAGAATTCAGGTTTAAAAGGTGCCATGATATTGTCATTGTCTTGTGCTCTTCATCAAAGTAACACGAGTTTCACAGCGAAACGCATAACATATAATATATAACATAACTTTGAAACATAACAGTTATGTATACAATAGCGCTTATCAGAGTACAGCACTTACAACACAGCGGAAATAACAGTAGCAAAAATATCTTGAAGCCTCCTGCTCCAAGCTCTCCAAGTATATCTGTAAATCCCGACTACTTGACTACTCGTACAAATTTAGGCACCCAAGAGTTTAGGGAAAACAAACAAAGTAAACTCCGGGTCAGTCATGGACTAGTATGAGTAAAACAGTTTAAAACAGTTGAATAAGTATATGATATCTCATAAGACCACGCCATGAATACGGACCGGTTTTTTCCCTTATGAGAATCCAACCATCTTTGAAAAGCAATATCATTCTGATGTTATAATAATGTCTAAATACAAATAGTTATCAATTTAGCATAACGCTTTCATCTCACGTTCTACATACATAGTATACAATCAAAATCGCAAGCATGTATTGGATAATGGGTTTTCCAACTATGACAAGGTATGGAACCACCTTCTGCTAGTGTACCTCTAGAGAGGAATACACTGGGTTCAATAAGAACATCTTGCAACCTGGCCACACATGACCGACCACTCATTTCACTGAGTGTATCGAATGTATATCACCAACGGTTGGGATCAGCAACCGTTTCCCGAATGGGACAACATCAACAATAGATTTTAGAAATAAATGAAACTCTAGATCAGGTGATTATACACCCTAATAGGTGCGACCTACATAGCCACGTTGCCTGTCCTATTTCTATCATTTACCGGATGTGAGGCTAGAAGCTACGCTTATCTCTGACATGATAACACAATTATTCACTTTGAATGTCACATCGTCATACCCGCCAAATCACAAATTGATTTCCTCAAAAATACAACGGGTATACAACAAAGAGAAACGAATTCCTCCGCCACCAAACGTATATACGTTTAAGGAGATCAAAATACGCGATCCCTTGGGTTTACTCTATCAGACATTTTTCCATACGGGTCGTCCTGGGACTGGACAAACCGAAGGTACTGTTCCGTACATCCATCTTAGTCACTGTTATCGAAGAATTATACAATAGCCCTTGCACTTTACTCCGTCTTCAATTGTCTTTGGCATATATGATTTGCAACGCTTATTCTAATACGGAGTGGTTCTTCGGATAATAATCCAACCGGTCTCTCCCATATTAACGACGTTAAAAGGGTCAAAACTCCGATAGTCTGTGAGTTAACTATCAAAGAAAAACAAGTGTGCAAACAACGATACTATTTCCAGATGGAAATTATATCGATCAAATCATCAAACATATATGTATTTCCTCATTTTCTATGTTTATAAAATATACGTTTTTAACACTGGAAAACATTTCCATGGCTTAATTACGTATCACTATTCTTCCACATCTATCAGACTCTAACTATGAACTAACAAGAGAACAACTTCCTAAGTATAAACCCCGAAGGCCGAAACCAACATCATATCGTTATTTAGGAAACCATTCAACTTATTAATCTCTAGTCAGTTTCCAATTTCTGTTTAACTTCATTTCTTTAACACTAACTGGTTAACTCTAACTGATTAACTCTGACTGATTAACTCTACCTGTTTAACTCTAACTGGTTTTACTTGGTTTGACTAACTCAATTGATTAACTCGACTGACTAACTCAATTTACTAACTCGACTTGATTAATTCAATTCGATTAACCTAACTTGATTTACTTATCTCGATTAACTGAACTAATAACTTTGATTAACTCGACTAATTCACTTAACCAATTCACTTTGATTAACTTAACTAATTCACTTAGTTTAACTTAACTAATTCGCTTTGATTAATCTTTACCTGATAACTCAATTTGATTAACTTAACTTGCTAATAACGTTTATTCTTTTTAAATATTTTCTTTTATTATCTATTTATTTCCTAAATAAATATTTCCTTTATAATCCTATTTATTTTCTAAATGGTTTAAAAATATTTCCTTTATATTTGATTTACAAATATATATTCTTTATATTTGTTTTCACAAATATATATCCTTTATATTTGTTTTCACAAATAAATTCCTTTTTATTTGTCTAACAAATAAATTCCTTTTTAACCCTTTTGATTTTATAATTTATTTCCTTTATAAAAACCCTTTTTCCTTATATATATATATATATATATATATATATATATATATATAATCCAGTGATTTTATATAAATAAATTGTTTTCGAATTATACTTTGAAAATCTCCTTTTATCTTTCTGGTATTTCTTATGGTATTCAATATACCATATAACAACGATAAATATCGTCCAAACATACATAATCAACAGCAGATTATATATCACACCATATATCAAAATATGTGAATAATAGTAAAGTAAATGTTGAGGAATCCAGTTGGATTCCTTCGACCTGTTTCCCTGCATCACAGATGTTAGACAATATAATTAACATCGCTTTCAGTTCCATATGATATATTCTGATAAACGGAATCAATATAGAATTCAACTAACTGACTAGCAGTTCAATCAAACGGTCAACACACAGTCAATCAACCAATATTTAACAGTTCTAAATATACGCATGAAAATATAAATTGTTCAGAGTGTGTGAGATTTACTCACATTGGATTGTTATCGTTAAAAACGATTAACTGCCTTTGATTTAGAAGGACAATTTATTTTGCAATAAATTGTAATGAGCTCAGATGGACTTCTAGTCAGTTCCATTGTGTAGTGTCCGTCTATACGATCCCAACGGACATTGTTTCGTCAAATTCCGTTAACATACGAGTAAGATATGAGAAATCAAAGTTAATACATTTTATATAAAACAAAACTTGAATTTTATTAATATGGGCCTTCACCTTTTAAACTTCTGGCCTGTTACCCTCCTTAAAGCCCACCCGCATATAACCCGTCTTCCCCATCGGATAAATCCCGTTCCACTGTAATTAGCTCAAGGACATTACCGAACTTCAAGCTCACCGTTCTCCTTCCATTCTAACATTTTTCCACAACAACCCCATATTCTATTACAAAACTCCAATGCTCCAGTCCCATTTCCTTTATGTCTCTCTCCCTACACGCTACTTCACTACTTTATAGAAACCAAAGCGCAAATCACCATTCAACTCCATTGTATATGCTCCCTACTCACGTATGAACAACCAACCCACCGTATACACTCAAATCTAAAACTCCCCCTTCCACGTCCAGCTTTATACTCCCCAACTATACGCTCCAAACATGCCTGCTCCACCTTTCATTTCTACAAAAAACAAAAAACAACACTCAAATCTCAAGGACTTCATTTCGGTCACCACCACTGTGTTCCCAGTGCTACTCACACCAGTATTACCCCAACGCAAGAATGGAAAACCCCGCAACTACCACATCCTCTTCCATTTCTCTATCCAGTCATCAACATAACGCCTTAGTCTTCCCTTTCCAGTTCGTGATTCGAACCCCAAAGCCGAGCATAGATGAACAGTGCATCATTTCCTTTAAACAGGCCTCGCCTCTTGAAACACCCCACCTCCGTTAGGGTCACTCTCAAAGGGAATGCCCTAATTTTGGTGGAGGTTTATAAGTACAAGTCACAGATATACAAGACAGATATAAGAACACATATTTGTAAACAGCGGAAGAACAACAAACTTTATTTCATAAAGTCAAATACGTGTTACAACAACATCCTTTCCAAAAACATAACATAACACTTCATAATCTGTCTTGAGTACATTATTTTTAAAGAAGCATAAATAAAACATAGACAAACTGCCAAAGCCCCATAGTGGATTGTCCAAAGCCATAGTTCAAAACAGGAAAGTCCAAGCAATACATTTCGAATCTTCAAGCTGGATGTTGAGGTAGGTCAAGCTGCTGTGTTCCCTCCCTGAGGACCTGGGGGGGGGGGGGGAAACGGAAGAAAGAAGACGAAAGAAAAATAGAGTCAGACATAAAGCCTGAGTAAGTCTAGTACTACTTTGTCTATGAATAAAGAACTGGGTATGATAAGTAAAACAGGAAGTGGGCAACATTATAAACTTGGTTAAGTTATCTAGGGTCGAATATACTATCGTACCCCATGTTAATCTCTGAACCCATATAAACTAGTTTCCAATTTGCACCCCAAAATCAGGGTGATGTGATCCATTCTACGATGATCGGCTCCTACTCGCATAGTTACATGTGTCTTACGGCCCCCGATGTTGTAGTTACCTATGCTGGTCCCACCATGGGGTGTATCAAGTCCCATAGTGGCAACCCGACACAACCTTAGAGTGCACAGGTATGCTACTGGTGTCCAGTGCCTTATTTTTCTGCGCCGGAGTGTGTGCACGCCCGCACTCCGTTAGAACCTACACTGCTACACCACCGCCGTCGCTTTTTGACCTCTTACAATCAGCCCAGTAATCGTGCCCCACCCTGCCTAGTTTCAGGGTATCCTGATACACCTTTTAGGGTTACTGCTGAAAAGGGTCCCCCGTTACTAGGTTTTCTATCTCTAGCCAACATGCTAAGTTGGTTAATTGTTTCCTAACCTAACCCCACCAGTCCGTTTAGTTTAGCATGTTCCATTTTGATTAAGTCTTTAGTCCACTTAATCCTAACAATCCTGACTCAGCCTTAATTGTCTTATTAAGGCCCTGACCTCTCACATTAGACAGGTATTGTTGTGGCTGCCTGTTGCCGGTTGGTTCCGGGCAGTCTTACGCCACAACTCAGTCTAACCTCGGGTCCTTGCTGGGCTCCATGTTTAACCTCCCACATTGGATAGGTATTGTTGTGACTACTGGACAGCCGGGCGGTTCCGGGCAGGTTTACATCACAACTCAATCCAACCTCGGGTTAAACACATCGTATGTTCTACATTTACATATCTTGTCATTCTTCTTTATTTCTTATATGTAAATATTTGCGGCCCATTATTAAGTAAATGGTGTAAAGGTTACACCAATCATGGGCCCAACCCATACTTGAATTTGGGCCCTTTTATTTTATATTTTCATTCATTAATTAATTTTAACCCAACGTTATTTTCCCCCGTTTTACACGTCCGTTCATATATATTGGGCTTAGCCTTTTAAAGCCCAATTTAGCCATGCGAAAAGGGGAGGCTTATGGCGTATACACAAAGAGGGGAAGATGAGCGCATGAACTTGCATATGACGTTGGAAATACATAATAGAAACTGGTGTATTTGCATAATGGTAACATAGGTGACATGAATCAAAGCATGTGAACCTATATTTTTACTTAGGCATAATGTCAAACATAAGCATGGCATAAATACTTTTAGCATAAACATGGCATAATGTCAAACATGGCATAAATACTTCTAGCATAAACATGGCATAATGTCAAACATAAGCATGGCATAAATACTTCTAGCATAAACATGGCATAATGTCAAACATAAGCATGGCATAAATACTTCTAGCATAAACATGGCATAATGTCAAACATAAGCATGGCATAAATACTTCTAGCATAAACATGGCATAATGTCAAACATAAGCATGGCATAAATACTTCTAGCATAAACATGGCATAATGTCAAACATAAGCATGGCATAAATATAAACAAGTCATGTTCATAAGGTTTCTACATGTTTACAAAGAGGATACTTTGTTACTAACACAAAAGCATAGTTCAACTTAATTAAATTTAATCACATAACGATGGTATACTTATGCATAAATATTCCTAATCATGGTGTTTGCTTTTAACTTGCAAAAAAGGGATTTTTGTGTCTAACTTAGCCATGTCTCACATATGTCATCATATAATTCTTTTAAACAAGATAGACTTAATCATGAATTTCAATTATGCCCAATATCATTCATAGCCTAGCCATATTCATAAGTTTTGCAAAAGCATGACTTAATACATGGATTATGGTGTCAAAATTCCAACATAGTTTCATATGAACTATAACAACCAAACTTGTCTCAATTACTTGCAAAATGATTAATGCACAAAATAGACATCATGATGGCATAATAACAAAGCCCCAAACTTGCATGAATTTCAATCAACTACATACATGTAGCTTCAACATAGACTACATAATTTGCGCAATATTCCAAACGTATATTTGCATAGAACTACCGCATATAGTTCTTTATAATTGAATGACATAATTCAGAATATCCAAAAGTATATAAATCGCACAATTACGAATTTCATTGCCACAATTCAAGCATACATATCTACACAATCATTTGTTCATACCAAAGTAATACTCTACTTACAATGGTTGCGGCGAATTCTCTAATTAAGAGACACGATTCCTTTGTTGAATTGATTAGCTTTAGGTTGCTTGAATTGCTTTAGGCCTTAGAACTTTCTCCCTAATCCTCTCTTTAGTTGGCGGCTACTCTTTGTCGTTCCTCAGCAACATGGCGGCTATAATCTTATTTTGAATGAATAGATTAGGGTTTAGTCTAGGGTTGTTTATATAGAGGTTAGGAATTGATTAGGACCCTTGATGTTGCTAGGTTAGATCATAGCCATTCATTAGGAAGAGAGACCAATAAAAACCCGCCACCTAGCCCTAATGACAAAGCAGACCACTGAAATTCGACCACACACCGACCTGGCCAGCCAGGAGGGACTGGGTTCGATTTTCAAAAATTGAGCTGTTTTAGTCTATTTGAATTTTATCTATTGTATACATATATTTTTGCATATATATATATATATATATATTCTCATATATATACATATATTTTCTTTATTTCCTTATATGTACGTTCTTATCCTTTCAAAATTTGAATTTGTATACGTACATGTATTTGCATGCTCAGTTGGCCCTCTCTAAAACAGAGATAAAAATTATGTCGCCGCCGGGGTTCGAACCCCCGACCTCCATGCTACAAATCCAATGCCTTAACCAACTAAGCTACAGAGGCTTTTGTTAATAAGTCTTAGAATAATAATAATTATTGTCCTCTCCTTACTTCTCTTTTTTCATGTTTTGCTGTAATATTTAAATTAAAGATATCTTCTTCATACGTTATCCGTTTTGCGCAAACTCGGACTCTATCTCAAGCAGAATTCCGAGACGAACGCAATGGTGATGTCCGTTTCCCTTGGTTCTTTAATTTGAATTTGATTATACTTTAATTTGTTACTTTCACAGTTATAGAATTTTCGGGGTGTTACATTCTCCCCCACTTAAAAGGATTTCGTCCCCGAAATCTTCAAGTTAGGAGGAATGTATATCCTAACATCCAATCATCCATCTACTCATCCATCAAACACGAGCATCCATTGTCCTTAAAAGACTTCTAATGCTTCATGATCTTATGCGAAGCGTGTGTGTACATGAACTTATCTAATGCAAAATCAGGCGGTCTACTGATTCAGTTGACCTCCTTAATGCGAATTATGTAAGTGCCATGAATCCATTATGTATGCAAATTTTCCTATTCTTGATTCTACATGAGTGCACAATCATTCAATACAAATGCAGCATCCACATGACAATCCATTAAAGTTCAACCACATACGAAAGCAAACATATATGCATATGCATTATGAAGTGACTGAGCCGATCTAAAACCTAGATTGTGTGTGTATATGCAACCACGAGCAACCACTAGCAATCACTTGCAACCACTTGCAACCATCATACATAACATGTTTCAACTACATGTTTTCATCCAAAAAGATTCTACCTAAAGGATAAGGTCGAAGAAATATACCTAAAAAGATAGATAAAAGCGCAACTTAAGGAAAAAGGAAAGATCAAGGATGTACCCTCGAACAGAAAAGGGTAGGCAGTACGGATTTTCGCTTCAGTTTCCCAAGTCGCGTCTCCCTCGGCGTCGCTCCACTGAACTTTGACGAGCTTGACTTCACGGTTGCGTAGCTTCTTCACTTCCATTCCTAAGATGCGGGTTGGAACTCTTCTTATGGTTGCTTCGCGTTCCACTTCGGCCTCTTCGAGGATATTCGGATCTACCACTTCAGCAGACTCATGTAGACATTTTCGGAGATGTGAAACGTGAAAAACGTTGTGGACTCCGGCCAATTTCTCGGGTAGCTCTAATCTATAGGTCATTTTCCAAATTTTCTCAATGATAGGAAATGGTCCTACCTAAAGGTATAGTCGAATGATAGAAGCAAGTAAAAATTTTGTGCCCATTAGGCAATGTCAAAACTGGAAATCTATGCCACATATATATATTGATTAGGAGAAGAACTCTCTAAGCATCAGCCCCGAAGACCGAAATCAACATCAGACTGACACCCAAAGAATTAATCAACCCAACCACCACATATGATTCTAGGAAACTAAGCATGATGGACTCCTTTTAGGTCACAAGGGAGTCCCTTCCTAAGTCCAACTATGTTGCCAAATGTACTTACTAAGGTGATTCTTTACAACTCATGCATAAGTGAAATGAACCTTCAGCCTTAGTGGCGAACACTCCTGGAGTGCCCTATTCTGAAATGCTCCACCTAACGAACCCCTTGTCTAGAAGCTCTTTAATCTGTTTACTGAGCTCTTTTCTTTCTCGTGGAGCCATGTGTCTAACGGGAAACGCAACGGGCTTTGCATTATCTACCAGATATATGCGGAAGTCTATTTCCCGCTTCGGAGGCAAGCCCTTCACCTCTTCGAAGACATCCGGATATTCCCGGACCACTCTAACTGATTGCAAATTTTCAACAGAGGCATCTAGCGATTCAAGATAACTAAGCACAACCGCATACGAGGGATTACAAGAAATTTCCAAAGTATTACCGAGCTGGGTTAGGAGCCTAACAACCCTTTTTTCACAGTCTAGGATGGCCCCATTACTGGATAGCCAATCCATACCCAAAATCAAACCATACCCCGAAAAGCCCAAAACAAAGGCACTACATTCAAATTCTACACTTAGAATAGAAATTTTCAAATCCAAACAGATCATAGACAAATGAGCTGGGCCCCCAATTGGGTTTGAAACAATTAAGGGGTCCTCTACCATACTAGTTTTTAGGTGCAGAGATTCTACTAAAGCAGACGAGATAAAGGAGTGTGATGCGCCAGAATCAAATAAAGTGCGAACGGGGTGATCATAAAGATAAACTACACTTTCTACAGAAGTGTTTGTACCTCGCTGTTGCAAAGGTGGCGCTTCCAGCACATGAACCTGTGCCCCTGGAGTGGATCCAGACCCCTGCCCTCGTTTCTTTGGGCAGTCCTTAGCTCTGTGGCCTGTCTGACCGCAAGAAAAGCACCCACCATTCTCCTTGGCCTTCTTTTTCCGGCAGTCATTTACTAAGTGCCCCACTTTGCCACAGAAATTACACGTCCTCTTCTCTTTGTTGCCTTCCCCGCCTTTCTTAAAGTCTGTCTTCTTAGGCTGCAAACCCTCTTTCTTCCCTTGAGAGCTTTCTGCCTTTGCCTCCTTCTTGCCCTTATCCTTCTCATTCAGCAATGCCATTTGCACCAATCTTTCATACGTGGCCCCCATGGGTATATATGTCATGGCCAAACTGTGTAATGGCTCATTTAACCCTTTGACGAAACGGAGAGCCTTCTTGTGCGGGGTGTTGACTAGGTCAAGCCCAAACCTAGCCAGCTCATCAAACTGATTCACATACTCTCTAACAGTCTTGTCTCCTTGCTTAAGAAATAAGAATTTCTCCAACTGCAAACTTCTTTCCGCATCTGAGAGAAATTTGGTCTCAAACCTTGCCCTAAAGTCCTCCCATGTTTCTACTGGTCTTTCAGCATTAGTGACTTCCCACCAGTAGGAAGCCTCGCCCTTCAATAGCCACACCGCCAATTGTACTTTTTGTCTGTCCTCTACCTCAAAGATGATGAATAGATCCTCAGTTTCCTTCAGCCAATTTCTAGCTGCTACGAAGGACTCAGTTCCATGGAAATCCCTTCCTCCCATAGCTTTAAAATCCTTACATATCTTAGCAAACGCGTTTCCTCGTGGAGGAGGTGGAGGAAGAGGTGCTGCTGCAGCTGGATGATTCCCTGCAGCTGGGGGAGGAGGAACGGTAGGACCTGGTTGAGTGGCCCTAGCTTCTAAGAATCGTCTAAACCAACCAGGTATTGGTACTCCTTCCGGCAAGTTAAGATCTTCGGACATGCTGAAACAAAAGGGATAGATTCAAAACGAAGGATAAGAGATAGTACCTATGGCTTTGGGGAGTGGACTTTGCCTTTTTTAAAATAAAATAATATTTTTATCTTTTAAAAATGCTTCTTTAAATTTCCTTTTTGAAATTTCCAAAACTTTTTATCTTATCTGGTAAACCTATGCTCTGATACCAAGTGAAACACCCCACCTCCGTTAGGGTCACTCTCAAAGGGAATGCCCTAATTTTGGTGGAGGTTTATAACTACAAGTCACAGATATACAAGACAGATATAAGAACACATATTTGTAAACAGCGGAAGAACAACAAACTTTATTTCATAAAGTCAAATACGTGTTACAACAACATCCTTTCCAAAAACATAACATAACACTTCATAATCTGTCTTGAGTACATTATTTTTAAAGAAGCATAAATAAAACATAGACAAACTGCCAAAGCCCCATAGTGGATTGTCCAAAGCCATAGTTCAAAACAGGAAAGTCCAAGCAATACATTTCGAATCTTCAAGCTGGATGTTGAGGTAGGTCAAGCTGCTGTGTTCCCTCCCTGAGGACCTGGGGGGGGGGGGGAAACGGAAGAAAGAAGACGAAAGAAAAATAGAGTCAGACATAAAGCCTGAGTAAGTCTAGTACTACTTTGTCTATGAATAAAGAACTGGGTATGATAAGTAAAACAGGAAGTGGGCAACATTATAAACTTGGTTAAGTTATCTAGGGTCGAATATACTATCGTACCCCATGTTAATCTCTGAACCCATATAAACTAGTTTCCAATTTGCACCCCAAAATCAGGGTGATGTGATCCATTCTACGATGATCGGCTCCTACTCGCATAGTTACATGTGTCTTATGGCCCCCGATGTTGTAGTTACCTATGCTGGTCCCACCATGGGGTGTATCAAGTCCCATAGTGGCAACCCGACACAACCTTAGAGTGCACAGGTATGCTACTGGTGTCCAGTGCCTTATTTTTCTGCGCCGGAGTGTGTGCACGCCCGCACTCCGTTAGAACCTACACTGCTACACCACCGCCGTCGCTTTTTGACCTCTTACAATCAGCCCAGTAATCGTGCCCCACCCTGCCTAGTTTCAGGGTATCCTGATACACCTTTTAGGGTTACTGCTGAAAAGGGTCCCCCGTTACTAGGTTTTCTATCTCTAGCCAACATGCTAAGTTGGTTAATTGTTTCCTAACCTAACCCCACCAGTCCGTTTAGTTTAGCATGTTCCATTTTGATTAAGTCTTTAGTCCACTTAATCCTAACAATCCTGACTCAGCCTTAATTGTCTTATTAAGGCCCTGACCTCTCACATTAGACAGGTATTGTTGTGGCTGCCTGTTGCCGGTTGGTTCCGGGCAGTCTTACGCCACAACTCAGTCTAACCTCGGGTCCTTGCTGGGCTCCATGTTTAACCTCCCACATTGGATAGGTATTGTTGTGACTACTGGACAGCCGGGCGGTTCCGGGCAGGTTTACATCACAACTCAATCCAACCTCGGGTTAAACACATCGTATGTTCTACATTTACATATCTTGTCATTCTTCTTTATTTCTTATATGTAAATATTTGCGGCCCATTATTAAGTAAATGGTGTAAAGGTTACACCAATCATGGGCCCAACCCATACTTGAATTTGGGCCCTTTTATTTTATATTTTCATTCATTAATTAATTTTAACCCAACGTTATTTTCCCCCGTTTTACACGTCCGTTCATATATATTGGGCTTAGCCTTTTAAAGCCCAATTTAGCCATGCGAAAAGGGGAGGCTTATGGCGTATACACAAAGAGGGGAAGATGAGCGCATGAACTTGCATATGACGTTGGAAATACATAATAGAAACTGGTGTATTTGCATAATGGTAACATAGGTGACATGAATCAAAGCATGTGAACCTATATTTTTACTTAGGCATAATGTCAAACATAAGCATGGCATAAATACTTTTAGCATAAACATGGCATAATGTCAAACATGGCATAAATACTTCTAGCATAAACATGGCATAATGTCAAACATAAGCATGGCATAAATACTTCTAGCATAAACATGGCATAATGTCAAACATAAGCATGGCATAAATACTTCTAGCATAAACATGGCATAATGTCAAACATAAGCATGGCATAAATACTTCTAGCATAAACATGGCATAATGTCAAACATAAGCATGGCATAAATACTTCTAGCATAAACATGGCATAATGTCAAACATAAGCATGGCATAAATACTTCTAGCATAAACATGGCATAATGTCAAACATAAGCATGGCATAAATATAAACAAGTCATGTTCATAAGGTTTCTACATGTTTACAAAGAGGATACTTTGTTACTAACACAAAAGCATAGTTCAACTTAATTAAATTTAATCACATAACGATGGTATACTTATGCATAAATATTCCTAATCATGGTGTTTGCTTTTAACTTGCAAAAAAGGGATTTTTGTGTCTAACTTAGCCATGTCTCACATATGTCATCAAATAATTCTTTTAAACAAGATAGACTTAATCATGAATTTCAATTATGCCCAATATCATTCATAGCCTAGCCATATTCATAAGTTTTGCAAAAGCATGACTTAATACATGGATTATGGTGTCAAAATTCCAACATAGTTTCATATGAACTATAACAACCAAACTTGTCTCAATTACTTGCAAAATGATTAATGCACAAAATAGACATCATGATGGCATAATAACAAAGCCCCAAACTTGCATGAATTTCAATCAACTACATACATGTAGCTTCAACATAGACTACATAATTTGCGCAATATTCCAAACGTATATTTGCATAGAACTACCGCATGTAGTTCTTTATAATTGAATGACATAATTCAGAATATCCAAAAGTATATAAATCGCACAATTACGAATTTCATTGCCACAATTCAAGCATACATATCTACACAATCATTTGTTCATACCAAAGTAATACTCTACTTACAATGGTTGCGGCGAATTCTCTAATTAAGAGACACGATTCCTTTGTTGAATTGATTAGCTTTAGGTTGCTTGAATTGCTTTAGGCCTTAGAACTTTCTCCCTAATCCTCTCTTTAGTTGGCGGCTACTCTTTGTCGTTCCTCAGCAACATGGCGGCTATAATCTTATTTTGAATGAATAGATTAGGGTTTAGTCTAGGGTTGTTTATATAGAGGTTAGGAATTGATTAGGACCCTTGATATTGCTAGGTTAGATCATAGCCATTCATTAGGAAGAGAGACCAATAAAAACCCGCCACCTAGCCCTAATGACAAAGCAGACCACTGAAATTCGACCACACACCGACCTGGCCAGCCAGGAGGGACTGGGTTCGATTTTCAAAAATTGAGCTGTTTTAGTCTATTTGAATTTTATCTATTGTATACATATATTTTTGCATATATATATATATATATATATATATATATATATTCTCATATATATATACATATATTTTCTTTATTTCCTTATATGTACGTTCTTATCCTTTCAAAATTTGAATTTGTATACGTACATGTATTTGCATGCTCAGTTGGCCCTCTCTAAAACAGAGATAAAAATTATGTCGCCGCCGGGGTTCGAACCCCCGACCTCCATGCTACAAATCCAATGCCTTAACCAACTGAGCTACAGAGGCTTTTGTTAATAAGTCTTAGAATAATAATAATTATTGTCCTCTCCTTACTTCTCTTTTTTCATGTTTTGCTGTAATATTTAAATTAAAGATATCTTCTTCATACGTTATCCGTTTTGCGCAAACTCGGACTCTATCTCAAGCAGAATTCCGAGACGAACGCAATGGTGATGTCCGTTTCCCTTGGTTCTTTAATTTGAATTTGATTATACTTTAATTTGTTACTTTCACAGTTATAGAATTTTCGGGGTGTTACACCTCTTTTGTTTTATCATCAACATTTTTCACCTTAAATCTCCTCATCAAACTCTCCAACGTTCAACATCCTACCTCGCACCCATCCGTATCACAGAGATCAAGTTTGCACCTCAAAATTCCCTTTTGCACCCCTTCCTTCTTCGCGTGTACCTCCAGTCACAACGTTCAGAGCTTTAGGGCACAGAACGATTTCGATTCGCGGTTCCTAACGTGATTCGAGCTTCAGGGAATTTGGGGATTAAGTCGCGATTTGGATTGTTGGTTTTTAGAAAAAGAAACTGACGGCCACTTTGTATTAGCGAGAGAATGAAAAATCCTTAGGGTTAGAGATGATTTGCTTATTTATAGGATCTGGTTTTGTTTTGTTGAATTTCTGAGGCAAAGCTTTCTCCACGTTGATGAAAATAAGGCAAGCGTCTAAGAACAAAAAGGAAACGTGGCCTTGCTTTTAATCAGGGAAAGGGTTTTATATTTTAATTTTTTTTCAAGATATCAAAGTTCTTATACTCTACTACCGACACTTATATCTATGTACGAGCGCTACATACTGAAATAAATATACCGTTGAGATGAGCAATGCGCCACGATCTCAAAAGTATAATAATATCGCTAGGTGGACTCATATTTTGAAACCCAAAAATCGCTGATTAAGGTTGCAAACTACTCCAAATAAAAGGTCGCTTATTAAATTAATTAAAATTTACAGTAAAATTCTAAAAATTAATTATCTCTACGTCCCAAAGGAATCTTGTCTAAATTCGAAACCGGTATCTAGTTATATCGAATAAACCGTTACGATCGATAAACGATTCTATAGCGACTATTTTAAAATTTGATTTGGACATAAATCAAAATCTACATGACGAAATCTCGATTTTTCTCTTCCAGTAGAAAAATATACTCCACCAGCTCCTAACGTTTCTCGTTTCACAGAAATTCGACTTAAAACGGCTTCTGTATATTTGTTTAAAGTTCGTATTGCCAAATCGCGAACTGCCGTGCCATTTCGAGCTCGATTATAATTATATTATAATTATACGTTCGAACTGTCGTTTATAAAATATATTCATTATCGTAATTCAATTCTAAACTGAATTATATATTAAGGATGACCCAGTTCACAGAATATTGTGATTTCCAATATTTTGATTATTTCTGAATTAAATATATTATTCTATTTTTTAATTTAATTAAAAAAATCACTTATTTAACTAAACCACCATGTAATTCACTATATCACTATTTTAAATAATTAAATAAATTAATTATAATATCTCTAACAATGCGGGTCATTACAGATTCTTTGCACGTTGTGTGACATATACCTTAATTAAAAAAACCCTAAATTTTGAAGACATTCTGTAATTACCAGGTGAAATATAAAAGAGGTCTGTCGTCATGTATATAGACAAAATTTAACTGCATAGGAGTATACATATAATTTTTAAAAGTCAACACTGTATTGGGAATGCAAAAGTTGTATTTAGACATATTAGTTTTCAGCCTTCTTTAGATATGTCGACTTAATTAATGTCATTTATTTCATGGATTTTTTTTATGTTCCCAAGCATTGTGAAAATTATCAGTTCGATGACAATGTGTTGTATTTCATATTTTTTGCTTTTTTTGCTAATTTACCACACCATGCGACAACCATGTTTACTCTACCACTTCAACTTTAGACTATCTTTCCAACACTTTGTACTTTTAGCATTTCTCTACTGATAACAGAAGCCGGTTGAAGAACAATACTTTCTTTTTTACTCTCCTATCCAATTTTTAACTATTTACTAATGTAATGTAGATAGTACGATATATTATAGTTCTTGATCGTACCCAATGGTAAATTACTGATTTCATAACTATTTTTTATTTAAATTTGTTTTAATAAGTTAACCTTTTTGCTTGTGTGCATATATTGGATTATAGAATTTAGTTACCAGTACGACATTGATTTGGTAACACGGTTGACATATACCAATAATCAGTTCAATTTTTTTAACGGGTACTTAATATATTGTCAACTATGTTATGTTTTATGTTAAAAGAATAGTATACTGGCTTACAAGAATATATTTTTTAGTAACCGAAGTAAAGTTGGTTGAATTTTTGAATGGTGTGTATAAGCTAGCAGTGTTGTTTTTAGTTTCAACCACTATCTACCTACCAAAGATTATATTATGCAACAAAATGTCATTTTATTTTACTGTAATTCGTGCATTCTCATGAACTCCTGGCAGGAGAACAATAAGATGTACACCTAAAAATGCCAACTCTAGGTAAATAAAATAAAATAACACTAGATAAGTTTTGATGTTTAGTAATTAACTTTCCTACATCAAGATTGCTGTAGTAAAAGTAATTTTCAAGCAAAATTTTGCTGCTACGTATTTATATATGAAAATATATGTTATTTACATGGTGGTCATACTGATTATTGAAAACTACTTTAAATATACAAAGGAATAAATGTACTTATCATATTCTTTTTATTACAATACAAAAAAGCATGGAACTTTTTAACCAAAATTCTAACCGTTTAAACTTATTTCTGGCTGGTGAATTGTATTCAGTTTTATGCCACTATTTCATGTTTTTTATCATCATTTAAAGTTCACACCTCCATGTTATATTGACGTTCAGACATTTTTAGTTTAATAACTTGACTACAAGCATGTTGTAGTTGGCGAATTGTGATACTTATAAACCGATGTGCCGAATCTATGAAATTTTCCATGGGCTGTACAGGGCGTGTACTGCTGAAGAACAAACTGGTTGGAAAAGTGAGGCTCAAGAGATGGCGAGGAATGGGCTATGATGGTGAGTTACAAGCTATGATGCACGGGCCTCATTGTCTGTAAAAACTGCAATTTTGTTTACCCACAGTCGGTGTGGTTTTGTTTAACTATGTATCTTATTGTAGACATAGATTGCGGAGGTGAATCAAGCTGAGTTGATTAAGAATAGACCACAAGAACACCAAGTTAAAGTGACAGGGATTGGTTTTGGACCTGCTTATCTGCCGGCATCAATAAGCAAAGGTAAACGATCAAAATTGCATAAAAGGAAGCATCAGATTGGGTAGGTAGAAAGAGGCAGAGCTTGTTCAAAGGCGATCAAAAGGCTGGTAACAATTAGTGGGCGCAAGTTTTGTATGAAATTTATGTCTGAATCTGTTTCTCACAATTTTTTCTTTTATTGGTCAAAGTTTTTGCAGATTTTTTTTAAAGTAACAACATTATGATCTTGCAGCAAGTACTCTGCAGATATGGAGACTGTTCATCTCATCTTTTATATTTGTAGAATGACTTGGAAATTTTTAAGCTTTTGTAATATATTTATGTATGTGAACACCTTGTGTGCTATGTGTGCAGAAGTTTGGTGCTCTTTTTCTCCTATTCCTTGAATAAAACCACTTACGTATTATGTTCAGATTGAATTTATTACCAACATTTTATTCTGGCTGTTTTTCTAAATTTCAGGAAACTCCATATGCATGATATTCAAACAGTATAGTTCACAGTGAAACCATGTCTCATACTCTACTATTTATGCAGCTTTTTCAGTAGTTTATGCACATAAGTATTATTACTGTGATTTTCTTTATTTATAGCTTAAACAATATAACAGATTTCCTTTACATTTGGATTACGTGGATTACAATGGTACCTAAGCTTGTGTTATTTGTTCTCATTAATTTACAGGTTTTATTTACATTTTTGTTGATGAGCAGTTGTGCATACAAATGGAGCCAACTACCAAGTTACTGTATTTGTTGTATGATGCGAGACTTGAGCTAAATTTATTGATAGCTGATCAAACGATAATGACAATAAATGCAAATAGAAGGAGATTCAATCCTTTAGGTCTATTATATTCATAGTTGTTCTAATATTCATATGTTTTATTATACAAGTTAATATAATTTACGTCTACTTTAGCATCAAAAAAGGTAGGAATGATAAACAGTCATTTTAGTATGATTCCATCTTCCAAAATGTCTGGAATTTTAAATGAAATCCAAATTTAATTAGAAATTCTTTGATTTGGTCTTTGCTTATATGGTTTGAAGCTGGCTTTGTTATCATTATTACAATAAGTTTTAAGTTTTAAACATACCCTCAAATGTTTAAGATGCATTTAGTTTACCATTTTTGGTTTTGGGTTTTCATCCATATAGAAGTGAAACGAATGTGCAAGAAACACTTTTAAATAGTGGTAGTTTAGCAAAACATGTTTTCAACTATTGATGTCTGTTTGGTATAGCTATTTCTAGACATTGTTTTTTTTATCTTTGTGTTTTTTGCATCTTTGTGATATTATAACCTCTGATTCTACTGCATATGACATTATATGTAGATAAATATTTACGATACTTCGATAATATATTTCGGTTGTTCTTTTTAATATATTTTTATTGTTTATTTGGGCTCCATATGCAGGGAGGAATATCATGCAAAGCTTTCTATTACCCACTGCGTCTGGGTGATGCCTGCAAAGTGGCAAAGTACTGTTGCTGAATTAACAGCCAGACCACATTATGTTTACATGCTCTACCAAATCATATACATCCATACATAATTGATTCCAAACCTATACAAACATGATATCGTTATCCCAAAACAACCCGTATGCGAAGCATGAGCCTCATACTGAATAACAAACCAAGCAAAGTAACAAAATAAAGATAAGAAGAAAATTAGACGGTCTTATCAACTCACCATCCACCCTTCCACTTTAACCATTTCTTTTCATTTATGTCTCTCTCCGTTTCGAACGTTAATAATTTCCGTGCAGCCGTTGTTTTTGTTTTTCACTTTAACGTATGTAGTGTACCTTTTTTATATTTGTTTGAACCTCCTCTTTCTTCCACCTTACGGTACCCTTTCTCTATTTGTACTTGAATCTGCTTTTCATTTTAGTATCCTCTGCGTGTAGAAAATAATGATCATCTATTTCTCATCTGTTCATTTGCCTATGTTTCAATATATTTGCTTTTTTCCAGTGTTCTTCATATGTCACGGTTACTACACGTTATTGGTCACACAAATTTACAACAAATTACTATTCAGTTGATTTCATATTTTCAAGAATATGTTATTTGCAACTATTATTGGAATTTGTGCAGTTAAAGCGCTCAGCGGATCCAATGCAGTGGAAGTGGAAAAAGTTGTAGCGAAGATAAAGTGAGGAAAAAGTTGTGGCAGGATATAGCGGATGAGCCTAAAAAGACGTATAAAACACGTATTTAATGCTTTTACAAATATACTAATGATAAATAAATATGAAATTAACACTCAATTTAATTATAATTAGGATATTCTTAATTTTAAATAATAGCATGTGCAAATAAATGCAAATTTTAATTTATTTTGATTAAATTTAATAGAATATTATAGTAGTTTCTTTTATGAAAAATATATGTCAAAAAATTCTACTAAAATAACAATTTTATAAATTTTATAATGTAAAAATATTTGTTTTCAACTCATTTTTTTATAGGAGATATAGCGAAATATAGCTGAAATAATGAGACATATCGGGAATATCGGAATGTAGCAGGGCTTAAAGCAGAAAGGCTATTTCAGATGCTATTTGGAAATAGCGCAGTGGTAGAAATCCGCTACACGATATAGCGGGGATATGACGGGGTAATAGCGGGGAATGAACTGCACAAGTTGGAATCACTTTGTACATGGAAGACCAACTTTGAATAAATTTGGTCAAGCAAACAATTGAAGACCAATTGTTGCTGGAGTCACTATGTCACCTAATGTTTGAATAATAAGTAACTCTGTTCCAAGAATGGAGTCTAAGCAAGCATATTTGTTTCATTTGTGTACTACTATAGTTCATCTCTATCATTCACATATGTCTATCTTCTCAAGCAATATGCCAATTAACTTCATGTTTTCATATTAGCCTATAACAAATAGAAATAGATAAGAACTTATGTTCACGACATGATTATTCATCATATCTACCTTCAACTGAACTACCAACAGTATCACATGATTACCCGTGTGCGAAACACGGGTTCCAAACTAGTAATTTAAAAATAAAGAAAATATCTAGAGTTCTTATATACGTCATTTTAGAGAATTCTAGATAAGGTATTGCCTAGAATATTCCAGAGAACGCATTGCATTATAAAAGACAGTTGCATCTTCTCTACTGATGTATGAAATCAAGTTTGAAGAAAATAAATAAAATAAGCATTTCCTCCTCATACATTATTTTTTTAAAAATTCTTCTTCTTCTAAAATTTTCTGACAGCTTTTTGATAATTAAGATACAAAAGCAATAAATAAATATGATAATTTGGATTTACCTGGCAAAGGAGCCAAAAAACTCAAGAAAGCAAGAAGTAATAAAGTTATCAAACAGGACTTCATTTTTCTTCTAGGGAAAATTATGATAATCAGATGAATATGTATAGGAAAATTAGATGTGGATTCATATCTTTGGTGATAATTTCAAAGATGTTTCAAAAAGGGAAATAATAATAAATGAGCATTCAACTATTAATTAGATAAGTTTACTCTTCATGAAAGGATTGTATAAGAAAAGAATATATTATGTAGGAAATTAAGGTACTCTCCTCTTTATATGTTGCTTATTGTAACCCAAAGTTATGTTAGTAAATATATTTTGGTTAGAGGCTTGATTTTGTCATTAACTCATGTTTTAGATGCTCTTCGGCTATTTTTGGATAGGATTTATGAGATATAAATAGAACGCGTTAGTTATTTTGAGGTTACTGCTATTTTCAATGTTAATAGATTTACATTGATTATTTACTTTAGTTAGTATAAAATTTAAATGATTTCACTTTTTTTGCGAACAATAAATTATTAAATGAAAACTATCACAAGTTTGTTTTAGATAACTTATGAAGAACCAGATTTGATGAAATATATTTTGAAGTTAATGGTAAGTGTAACACTCCGCGATTCTTACGATAATTAACTAAAATAAGAATTAAATTAGTATAACCGCATAACGGTGGGAAAACCGACTTTTTAATGCTACAAGATAAAAGAATTTATTTAATGCTTACTATAATTGGTTATAGAGCTAACCAAACAATGACCCAATAGTGGGAATTGCATGTTCAAACACATAATTCAAAAAAAAAATGAGTTTATGTTGTTTTTCATTAACTTAGTCAAATATTAAATTATAATATATTGGAGAAATTTTAAATTTTAAGAGGTTCAAGGAGACATTTATACATGTAATACCTTAAAGATATACTTATCAATTATTTACTTACTAACAGATAACATGGTACATACATGTCATAAAATATGAAAAACATAGTCTTTAATTTATAATGGATCACAATACATGATTAAGAAACCAATCAACCACAATGTTTATATTAGTAAATTTATTTTATCATTTTTTAATCAGCTTTAAACAGGAACAGATTAAATAAATCACTACATCATTGTTGAGGATGAAGCAATTTTTTTCCAAAGCTACGGATCATATATCTCTTCGTTAATAATTTTATAGAAATGGAAATATTTCAATATTTTTAGCTGGAAAAAAAATAAAATAAATCATGTTTGGTTACATGTTTTTGGGACACGATGAGAAATAATATTGTTGAATGTACCAAATTAGAATACATAGATATTAATAATTAGTTAATACCAATACCATAAATAATAACATACCATACATTGAATACCCATTTTTACCAAAACATGAAACGAATAACAAAGCAAATTTAATTAAAGTTCAACTAATCGTACTTTTATAATCAGAAATATGTTCATATGTTAAGTAACGAAAATATTTAAACCATATTTTTTATAGCAACTTATTTAGAAAATAGATAATGATTCCTTTGAAATTTATAAATAACATCAAATTATTCACTTACGTTACTTAACGTGCATGAATGAAGAAGTATGAGAAGGGAAGGAATTAAAGAACTGAATGAAAGAAACGCATACAACATTTAATTTTTTAAAATTTAAGAGGTTTAAGGAGACATTTATACATGTAATACCTTAAAGATATACTTATCAATTATTTACTTACTAAAAGACAACATGGTACATACATGTCATAAAACATAAAAAAACATAATCTTTAATATATAATGGATCAAAATACATGATTAAGAAACCAATCAACCACAACGTATATATTAGTAAAGTTACTTTATCATTTTTTAATCAGTTTTAAATAGGAACAAGTTAAATAAATCACTACATCATTATTGAGGATGAAACAATTTTTTTCCAAAGCTACGGATCATATATCTCTTCATTAATAATTTTATAGAAATTGAAATGTTTCAATATTTTTAGCTGGAAAAAAATAAAATAAATCATGTCTGGTTACATGTTTTTAGAACACGATGAGAAATAATAACGTTGAATGTACCAAATTAGAATATATAGATATTAATAATTAGTTAAAACCAATACCATAAATAATAACATACCATACATTGAATATTCATTTTTACCAAAACATGAAACTAATAACAAAGCAAATTTAATTAAAGTTCAACTAATCATACTTTCATAATCAGAAATATGTCCATATGTTAAGTAACGAAAATATGTAAACCATATTTTTTACAGCAACATATTTAGAAAATAGATAATGATGCCTTTTGTAACAACCTGCCTTTTTGACAACTCTAAGTCGGTATTCAAACCAACTCGGAATGATCAAAACGACATATTGTTATTTAGATTAGCAGGTTTAAACAGAATTTACACAGAATCACACAAAACAAATATATACAGCGGAATAAAATTTCATAAAGTATCAGAGTTTACAAACAATTTTTATACAGCGGAAGAATATTAAATTATAAGTACATTACATGAAATTCTTTAAATAAATAAAAGTTTACGATTTTTGTCGAGCGCGCGACATGCGTCTTTACGCTTCTCCACTTCGTTGAGAGCCGAATTCTTTAAAATCTTCAACGCTCGTATCTGACCCAAGCGTATTGCATAAAAGAAACACAAAAAACACTCGGATCAGGATTAATCATTGTTCAAGTAAATTAACTTCAATATAAACTGAATATAATAGTAAATCCTAACAACCATTATATATTCGGGCATCAAACCTAGGTAAAGACTGCCACTTGAATTTTTATCAATAAATAAATAAATAATAGTAATAATAAAATAAAATGAAAAAAATAAAAGACATTTCTACTTCAGATAGTATATACACAGGAAAAAAATTCTCAAATAGTGATTGCTCATGTAAACTGGCGGTTAAACATATCAAGTGTATGTATGTATATACTTTCCCAAACCTTTAATTGTAAGCTCACATACCCAATTTTACTCCAACAAAAGAACAAGTAATGTTTTCCTAGGCTAGTTTAGGTAGTTCATTCTGCGAACAATTGAAATGCATAGTTCATCACAACTAATATAAACAAGTTCTTTTGCATGCACACAACATTATTATATATCATTAAAAATAAGTTCTACTTGTGAAGGAGTGCCCAAAAGCAACCTACAGTACATACTCGCAACGTTAAATAAAGAAGATAGACTCCTGTAATCAATGAATATTTACGGTGTTGCTGGATTTCAGTGAAGAAGGTAAACATTACAACATGACCAATTCGGTAAAATCAGCAATATGGGTAATTTATATGCAAACTTATGAGCATACACTAGCATATAAAATGGATACTTCAGGTTCTTTTTTTTCTCATCCATTTACTTGTATTTTAGTTTTATTTTCCTGTCAAATAAGGTACCAAGTAGACAAAATGGTAAGCCCCATGGTATATAAACATTCATATATCAAGGACAAAACACAACAGTGCAACTATTTGGTACTTGTATGGTCACAACAAGAGGACGTGCAGGCAAGGAAAAACAAAATATGCCACCATTCAAAAAAGCATAGGACTGCACATGCAAAACAAGTATCATGTTGGCAATTTTATGAGTTTCATGCATGTATGAAATAAAGAAAATATAGGGTGTTTCATGCCAGTGTAACATTGTTTCAGTTTCCAGTCTACTAACTTGAATAAAATTCGCTAAACAAGTATTTTGAGGTCATGGCCATGCTCCAGCAACAGTAGAAAACACAACATCTAAGTGTCAAACCACACAATGGATTTACCATTTAATTTAGTTTATACCAAATCAAAATCCTTGAACAAGAATTAATCAATCGTGAGCATTTACTCACCTCAAAACGCGAAGTAAAGGAGCATTGATGGAGTTGTTGAACGGCTAACAGATTTGGAGCTCGTAGTAGTTCAATCGGAAGCAACGGACGGTTCGGTTGTATTTTACAGTCTCCACGGTGGTGACGGCTTCAGAGAGAAGGGATGGGTGGCAAAAGGTTAAAACATTGGGTTTGAGATGGAGTATTATATGTCTCCTTTTATTTAGCTTTTCTTATTTTGTTTGTTGGAGTGGAATGGCAGCAGCTTTTCATTTATATATTTTAATGGTCACGTGAAATTTGGAGAATTAATCAAGGGGTTTTGATGAAAGCAGCGGTTTCTTTGCTATATGTAAAACGGTGCCTTTTTATATACTGAGTAACGTCAAAAGCAAATCTGGAAAATTGTTTAACATAAATGTACACAAAGAATAAAATACGTTGAACACGTTTATTGGCAGGTGCATTAATAATATTAAATTTTAAAATGACAAATGTTGAAATGTATTCAACTTTATTTTATTTTCTGAATTAATAGGTGCTTTGATTCATCCTTTCCGAATCTACTCACTTAGTTTCCAAAGTAACCGTTTATTTCTTCATATTATTTCCATCGTATGTCAATAAATTTAGATTCATTACCAACCAGAATTAAATTCAGTTTGCGGACCGCTAAACATTTAAAAAAAAATTATTTAAATGAACAGCGGTCATCAAATTTGACAAACAAACATTGACATTTAAACTTATACATACCCGAAATAATTTTATGCAAAATAATTATGTTCAAGATCTGATATTCCTATTGTTTATTAACTTAGGTTTGCAGCAAAACTTAAGAATAGAATTATATTTCCATACCGTTAAAATATCCTTTAATTAACCTTAAATGTACGCAGTTCAAATTCCAATCCAATTTAAAGTTGGAGTTCAAATTCAGATGTCAAACCGTTTCTACGTTATTATGGTAATTATTTCACGATTTTCGTTTCAAACCCATATTTAAAAATATACTTATATTGAAAAATGTACCTGTATCATTTTTTAGATTATTAATGTTACCATAAATTTCGTTAACCATGCTAGTTAAACATATGCTATACATATCGTTGACACTTCATTTATTTACAATTTCTTTTAAATAATTAAATTAAAATGTTGATTTAAATATTTATTATCGTATTTGTTCATGTAATAAGTCTTTAAACAAATCAAGGATTTGACTACTAAATTTCCCTTTATAAACAAAAGCTCAAAGTTAATGATTTCAAACATACATACAATTCGACAAAGTTTTCCTTTGTTATAAATCAGCATTCATCCAATCATAAATTGTCGTTTATTGGAAATAAATTTAAAATCATTTATTAATAATATTATAAAATTTAATTTAAAACCATTCTAAATTCAAATAGTAAATTAAATTGTAAATTTAAATGATTGAAATTTACGGGATGTTACATTCTCCCTCACTAAGAACTTTTCGTCCTCGAAAAGGAACGTAGTAAAGAACTAGTAATTTAACGACATATAATTCATTCGCTTATCAACCTCAATTGCTTGTTTATATACAAAATTATGCTTCCAATTAGTTAAACATAAATCATTCCATTAGTTCTTTTCCCTTTCTGGAGATGAAAATTAGTATTTTGATTTATTTCAAAGTTGTGAACTTGCAAAACATTTAAAATCTCTTTCTTATTTTACTATGTTGAGGTGATACAATGTTAAATTTTTCTGTCATTAATTTGTTAATTAACGTCAAAATACTTTATAACTCGACGGCTTGAGACAACCCCTTTTCCCGTTCAGATGGAGACAAGGGTAATCCTTGGAATATAACACAGAAACAGATAATAGCAGAACAGAATTAAATAAATACACCAGATAATGAACAATAGAATATACTGGATAAAAATAATCATCAGAGTTACACAGTATACAGGATCATACTTAGTACAAATACATTTCAACTATACATATATGTCTACAGCGGAAAACAAACATAATGTACAATAGGAGTTGAACATCATAAAAAGAGATAAATAATAGAATCCATCTTCAGCTCCAGCTATCCAGAAAGAACCAGCTAAACCTGAATACAAGGCTGCCCGTGTAGAAAAAGGGGCACCCGAGTTTGAAAGTGAAACAAACTACGAGTCAGTCATGGGACTGGTATGAGAAATCTACTCAACACATTTAATATATGGCTAATCACAGGACCACGCCACTTTCATGGAACGGGTTTACTCCATTGGATTGCCAGTGCTTTAAAACAAATCTTTCTTTTAAACAACGCAATGCTTTTTATAAAAATGAAGCCATTATAAGATTCAGTTCCCATCACACCATGCAACGCAAAGCGGGGGATAGAGTTTTTACCTTATAACGGCCAAAATATGCTTGATACGAATAAAACAAAAGCATTTGATATTATTGCTAGTGTTTATATGTTTCAAAAACAATTTCAAATCATAACTATCAATCATAGATGGCATTAATGCCCCATACCACTATGTCGCCATGTATAGGTATACAATCAAAACCGCACAGTCACGTTTTTGGAAATTGGATTTCTGTCATGAACCAAGGCAATAGATAGTCCTTACCGAATTCGAGACAATCTAGCCCATGTCTCAGGGCCCAGACTCAAGTGGGCCTTTGGATCGTCAGGGCCGGTCCACCGATGTGGATTATTATGCCTGAACACTACGTTTCTCCGCCCAATGGGGCGTAAACGAGCCAACGAATGACTCTATCGGACCCGGATCGTCCGATCAAACCGAGGCGCCTCGCAACAGCAACAACCACACAGGTGAAAAGTATATAAATGTCAGGTCTGGTAGGTCACTGACACCACCCTAGCTAGAAAGAAACGCATGCCCTCCCTGAGGTCCTTCTCCCGTTTCTGGTTCATACCGTGGTGTGAGGCTCGCGAATTCACATTATACACAAAGCTACGCCATACAGGCGGTGCTTTGATCATCACCACAAGACTTTGCTTTTCAACAGAAGCCCTGATCATTTGCCACTTAGGCATGCCACACTAGCAATTCACGCCATGCGACTGATGTCCATCGATATACAACCTCTGAGCTCGTGCGTTTCAGAGAAGGGCGTTAAGCAAAAGAATAAATTCTCCGCCGCCAAACAGATGTATATTTAATAGAGATCAATCAACACAGAATAAAATCCAATGTCAGACACACAGTCCATTTACAAGTCCGTTCTGGGTCTGAACGAAACCGGAGGCACTAAATACCTCGGAAACCCATCGACCACCACGTACGTCTGGACGATCACCACTCATTATCCAAATTTCGGGATGCCTCCCAATCAGGACCTCGGTTACCATCCAAACGAGGTGAAGATCTCCGGTCTTCGACCACCGTCTTCATCTTCGACTTTCAATCATCGATCAATTATTTGAAATGAGAATTAACTCGGCCTTTTCAAATAATCCACGTATATCTAGAATTTCAAATCAATTTATTTCAATGGTTAAATCATTCGACAACACCAATTTTGTTATTTAATGTAATTTTAACACCAAACACATTCAACCATCAAATACCACATAAATTGAGCAAATTCTGTTTATTTCCATTCCATATCGTTTATGATATTTTATAACGATTTATCGCTATTTTTGTTTATTTTAAAATAGCCAATTTATTCAAAACGACGCTTCGGGCCATAACGCGGTCGTGGCGCTGTTTTTTTTAGATTTGATTTAAACATATCTGAAAATCTAACCGTTGGATCTTCACAAAATTTACATCATTAGAAAGGTCTTTTCAAATGAATCCAACGGTTCCAGTTTCGGGAAAATTCGATGGTCGGATCTCCCGGTACAATCGTTTGAAGTTTCGATTTCAAAATACGAACTGCAGTATCGTTATTCGATTAAATATAATTATATATATATATATAATCGATTCTAGCGCTGTTTTTCTTCAGATTTGAATTAAACATTCCAGACAATCCAACCGTTGGATTTTTACAAAGTTGGTGCCGTTGGAAAGATATTTCCAAAGCGAACCCAACGGTTGCGGTTTCGGGAAAATCCGATGGTCGAATCTCCCGTACTAATCGTTTGAAATCACGGTTTCAAAATACGAACTGCAGCGTCGTTTTTCGATATATTTCAATTCTATTTAAACATATATATCGATTCTTCGATTTCAAACCCATATGAATTTCACACTTTTGATAAAAGTGATATTTTCATCTAACTGCCTTCTATTTCAACACTTCACTATTTTGAACAATTCATTTATATAATAAAAATGTGATTTTTATTGTAAAACAATTCATTTCAAAACACTGTTATTTCATATAGTTCATATAGATGATAAAAATGTGATTTTTATTATAAAACAATTTATTTCAAAATATGAACACCATTCAACACATGAATTTCAACTCAACAACGTTTCCACACATGGAGGTTTTCTATTCAACGAATAAATATAGTTTCAACAAATGAAAATAATTCAAACACTTGAATATTATTCAAAATTTCGGCAGCATAACGGCAGGGTAGTTAAAACCGGGACCGTCCCTAGTACGGCTCCTCGCTCTACCTTAAAACCTCGCGGTTTTTAACAATGGGGAATCATGCATCCAGTTCGCACGCAGGCGACATGTATATTTTTATTTCATTTCCACAAACTAATCCTATGTGGTTTCAACCAAATATTTCTCAACAACAATTGGGTATTTTTCAACCACAATCAACCAATATCAACCACAAACAATCACTATCAACCATTCGCTATCAATCAATTTTCACACCAATCACAACCAATAAATATCGTCCATGGTTTGTGGACGAGGGGCATATATATATATTTATATATAGCAATTCACTTCTATTTCAACACATATATAATCTTTACAACGCATATATAACTTATACATCGAACGCAGAACTTATACAACGCTTATACATGAGATGTATAATGCTTATATAACTCATACATCGACTATATAATTTATACATCGTCGTTTTCCATATCATTTATAAATTAGAAATCTCACATTGTGTAACACCCCCACCTCCGCTAGGGTCACTCACAAAGGGAATGCACTAGGTTTGGTGAAGCATTATCGAGGTAAACATGCACAGAAATATTACAAGACAGAACATATATAAAACAGCGGAAGTAAAATAAATTTCTTTACCTTATAGAATAAGGTCTAAAGCCTTTTACATCGGAATACATCAAGACTTGTCTTGCAATAGTAAAGAAGCATAAAACCTTTTTATAAATTATTCCCTAAAATAAAGCGGTGAAGCAGCCATAGCCAAGAGAAGACCAAGCTATTCATGATGACCTTCAAGCATATGAGGTCCGAACTAAACAACATCATTTCCTCCCTGAAAACCTGGGGGGAAACGGAAGACAAAGAGGCGAAACAAAACGGGGTCAGTCATAAAGACTGGTAAGTCCTATCTACTTCCAGTATAAAAACAGGTAAAGGTAACATGACATGCATAAACTGAAAGTAAACATAAGGATGATGACAAGATAGATAAGACAAACCAAGATAACTGGATGAACTACTGTAGCAAGATAGGCTAAGGTATCATGATAAACTACATGTCAAGATAAATCAAGGTATCACATCGTCAGGTTTCTATCAAGTATACTATCCCAAGGTACCTATCATGTATAACATTCCACGGTATCTATCATGTATAACATTCCACGGTATCTATCATGTATAACATTCCACGGTATCTATCATGTATAACATCCCAAGGTATTTATCATGTGTATTTGCTCTGCACCTCTCGTACTAGTATCCCAACCCGCGTCATGTGACAACTGTGAATGTCCCTTGCCCAATGTAATGTAACGGTCCATGTCAACCTAATATATATAGCATATGTAGGTTTTCCTAACTCGTATGTTTCTTTCCATGTATAAGTTCAGTCCTTTGCCGTAGGCCATACGGGCTTTCCCATGTAAACGTTTTGTCCTTGAGGTTATTTTGGACTGCTACCCTTGATCTGGTTATGTTTTCTTCCATGAACTATCGTGTGTTCACTTAGGATTTATGCCACCTAGGACCACTAGGGATTATGCTACCTAATGAACGTTCCCGTGACTCGGTTTGGGTTCAGGCCACCTAGGGCCACTAGGGATTATGCCACCCGTCAACCGCGCCTTTTATCCCACGTATGTATCGTGAATCGTTTTCCATGTCTAGACGCACATGTATCTCAATGTGCCATCCGAGTTCCGTGCCAGGGCAAATCAAGAAATACGGAACTCGGTCGGGAGCTTTAAGTCGTCTGCTAATGCAGATATCAAGGTCTGTTTTTGTATCCGTGGCTATGGTCCCACGTGACCCCTCCCTCAACTACTGAAAGGCAATCCAAGAAAAATCATGTATGATAACTACATCCCGGCCCCACTATAGCCCCACTATCTTATTGGCCAACCTCACCCATAACTCGATAGCAAGTATATGGTCTGTTGGGAGTTCTCTGCCTTTCCGTACGTGCACGATTGATTAAAGATGGTAGGTAGTCGACGACGTGCTATCCAGGGCAAAAATCAAGTAATGTCGACTCCACGCTAATCCATCCCCGTCTTTAGGTCACTCGCATAGCAACCAAGGCATACTCTTGGCTCTTCTACCGCAGACCTTAACCTCTGTGAGACCGGGTTTCATGGACCATCTGCCACCTCACAGAGGGATACCAAGAGTATCCTCACGTCCCCCGAAGCTACCGCTTCGTCACCCAGTTCGTTGGAGCCTTTATCTAAGTCAGATAATTTGCTCCTCCTCGTGTTTTAAGCGATGACCTACCGTACCGGGTTACTCATCTATTCATGAACTAGTCCCATGTCCTTGGCTAAGAATTATTACTTAGTTATACTTAACTAAGGTTTACCACTTAGCTTCATTTCCCCGTTACCCTTGATTAAATACGATTTTCTACCTAGTTCCTCTACTACGGTTTTTCCTATTGGGTTAAGTGTTGTTATTCAGGTTTATGGCTTAGCCCGCCTATGAATCATGTCAAGATTGGCTAAGTATTCAAGTCCAAGACCTAGCCCTACAAGTTGTTTAAGTATACCAAGAAGCCCATGACTTAACCCTATTCAATCATCAAGTCAATTTGGTTAAGTATTTGTTTATCTTAACCCTATCAGGTTATCATGTTAGATTGGTTAAGCACAGATTATCTTAACCTCATCGGGTTATCGAGTCGGATTGGTTAATTATAGGTTAACTTAACTCCATCCACTAATCGTATTATAGTGGTTAAGTATTTTTAAAAGGTCTTATGACTTAACCCTATCAGGTTCTCACATTAGATTGGTTAAGTATGGTTGCTTAACCTCATCAATCATCATGTAAAATTGATTAAGTATAAGTTACTTAACACCATTAAATTATCATGTTAAGTTGGTTAAGTATTGGTTACTTAACCATATTGAATTACCAAGTTTAGATTGGTTAAGTGTTTAACTTAACCTCATCGAATTAACGTGTTTAGATTAGCTAATTGTAGGTTACTTAACCCCATCTAATTATCAAGTCAGATTAGTTAAGTGTAAATTACTTAACCCCATCCCCTAATCATCTTGTATGGTTAAGTGTCATTAAGAAATCAAGCCCGGTCCCACTTAACCTACCCATTCGTGTCATATCGGTTAAGTGTCACTAGTCAAAATTACTTAACCTTATCATGTGGCATTAATTTAATTAATGCACTCTCGACCACTCGCATTAGACCTTGTTGTGGTTACTAGTTAAGCCGGGCGGGTCCGGGTAGTTTTACACCACAACCTAGTCTAACCTCGGGTCTTAAGCGCGACATGACCAACTTCTCACATTGGATCCTATTGTTTGTAGCCACTAGTTAAGCCGGGCGGGTCCGGGTAGATTTATGCTACAAACTCAACCCAACCTCGAGTTGGCCACTTTCATGTTTGGTCTAGTGTCTTATTACACTTACAACCCACCCATGTCTAGTTCAAGTTCCATGTTTTCCCACGCGTCATGACCATATTTAAATGTATCATGAATGTCATGTTCTCATGTAAACCCCATGTCAAGTTTTTCATGTCATACCCATGTTTTTCCTAAACTACCCAAATGTATTTCCAACCCAAGTGGAAGCGAGTCACATAGTAGGGTATTATGTCAACATATTGGCCACAAACATGCATAGTATCATAAGGGAATTTGGCCACAAGCATGCATAGTTTCATAAGGGAATTTGGCCACAAACATGCATAGTATCATAAGTGAATTTGGCCACAAACATGCATGATACATAAGGGGTTTGGGTTCATTTACATGCATAAGCCCCAAAGTCAAGTCTTTGCCAATGTTTCACAAGTCAAATGGTTCCCAAAGGTTCATGCTAGCATTCCATAGATAAAGATTCAACTTGCAACATAAACTAGGTTAATCGTAACATGAATAGCATGATTTAGTCACTAAGCATAGCCAAAAGTCATAGGTTCAAGCAAAAGAGGCATGACAAGGTTCATATAGGCTAGCATACTTAGTTCAATCTCGTTTTATTCCATGCCATCATTAAAACTACCGTTTAGTTCTAGAAGTAGCTATAACTTACCTAGCGTGGCTTAGCGAATTAGCATGAATCGTCTCGACGAAGAAAGGTGGCTCCTTTGAAGAAGAACCATCATGAAACCGTCGTAGCAACGTTGATTTGGCCACGATTTGGTGTAGCAAGCTTGCACCTTTTGATTTGAATCCGATTTGAATGCATAGTCTCTAGGAATTGGAGATGGAGGCCATGATCACTCGGCATTTGGGCAGCACTTTATGGCATGAGTGAATTGTGAGGGTTTGGGGTAGGCTTAAGGGTGTTTTTATAGAGATTAGGAGTAGTTTAGGCCATAGGATAAACCCTAGGATAGATTTGAACCCTCAAAAATCGTCATAAGCCTCCAAAACCGAGCCAACATGACAAGCAGGTGCACCAGGTCGGGGTTCTACAGGGGGGTGTCGACCCAGGGGTCGACACCCATGTCGACCCCCTGGAGGGGGGTCGACCCCAGGGTCGACACCCATGTCGACCCTCTGGGGGGGGTCGACCCAGGGGTCGACACCCTGTGGGTCTGGCGGGAATTTTCCCGCCTTCTCTTTCTGGGCTGAATTTCAAATCTGTTTTCGGATTTGAATTTTCGTGAAACTTCGTTGGGCCTTAACTGGGTCATACGGACTTCGATTTACGAAATTTCGGACTCTATTTCGCGTATTTTTCCGAGATAAACGCAATAGCGCAACCCGTTTATCCTGATTCAGATTTTATAATTTAATTCTGCCTTGATTCTTGTCTTAACACGTTGTTAAAATTCGGGTTGTTACATTCTCCCCTCCTTTAAGGATTTCGTCCCCGAAATCTCCAAGTTAGGAAGAACGCATCCTACCATCCATCATCCATCTACTCAAAACATCATCCACAGGCAAACATTGTCCTTAAACGATTTCTAATGCCATATGAACATATGCAAAACGTGTGTGTATATGCTCCTTAGCTAATGCTAATGATCAGGCCTGAATGATCTTTCTAATGCAAAATATGTTTAGTGCCATGAGTCCAACATGTATGCAAATAGTCCTAGTCATATAAGTACTATATGCGTGCACAAACATTCATTCATATGCAACATCCGCCTGATAACCCATTCAATTTCATCCATAAACAAGTATAAATACTCGTGCATATGCAACATGAAACGTGACCGCGTCAATCTAGTATCTAATGTGTATTCGCGCATCCACGAGCAACCACTTGCAACCATTTGCAACCATATCAATCATAACATGTTTCAAATACATGTTTACATCCATAGGATTCTACCTAAGGTTCTCACGATAGGATCGAGGAGATAAACAAGGTAAACTCCCTACGGGGTTTGCAATAGAAACATGACCGAGAGGATATTCACCAAAAGATAACATGCGAGCAAGCTCTACAGGAAAAAACCAAGGATCAAGGATACACTCTTTAAAAAGAGGTACAATGCGCGTGTCTAGCCTTACGTCTTCTAAGCCGCGTTTCCTTGAGCTTAATTCCTCGGTGCCTTGACCATCTTTTTAACTCCATGATTTCGTAGCTCCTTGATTCCTATTTCCAAGATATGGGTTAGAACTCATTTCATTGTCGCCTCTTATTCCACTTTCACTTATCCTTTCCCTAGTATACTTGGCTCAAACGTATCCACTTACTAATGCAAGCTCTCCAAAATTCACTAGGGAATTCTGGATCTCGTTTGCCGATGCCAATCCATGTTGCCAAGAGTACTTACTAGGGTGATTCCCATAACTCATGCATAAGCGAAACGAACCATCCGCCTTAGCGGTGAATTCTATTCGAACGGATTACCAACAACTGCATCCCGAGATTCTAGGTAACTAACCATAACAGGACCCAAAAGGTTACACAAGACTTCAAGGGTATCACCAAGGTGAGTCGAGAGTCTAACTACCCTCTTTCCAAAACCGAGAATGGCACCCCTTATTGGGTGACCACTTTATCCCTAGAATCCATCCGTAGCCGAGACATGTCATTCTCAATTCCAAACAAGTTATGAAGAAATGGACCAACTCTCCAACCAGATTTTTGGGACAAAAACTGGGATCCTCTACCATGCTAGTACTAAGGTGCAGAGACTCAACTATCCAAGCAGACTTAAATGATACGATGATCAAGACAAAGTCTGGACGGAATGATAGAGAAGAACGACTAAACCTTTACCAGAAACGGTACAATCTCTTTTAGGTACCCTAGAAATGGGAGCGTACAATTGCCCTCTCCGATGATCTTGTCCTTGTCCTCCTTGATGGACTAAGCCGTACCAACAAGTTGCTTATCCTTAAGCTCGCGTCCTTTATCCTTACTCTTATTATCCTTCCTTGTATCACGGCAACAGGTCTCTCGAGAACCACCTCCATCGTACGGAAAACATATACGTGGCTAGACAAAGATTAGTCACAGTTAGAACTACTGTGACTACAGATGGAGGAAAGAAAGGAAAAGAGATTAAATCAAGGAATCAAAGGATAGTGCTAATGGCCTTTAGGGAATAGCCTTTTAAAACAAAACTTTTCTTGAAAATGCTTCTTTGTAAACGGTTTCTCAAATAGTTTTCAGAAGGTTTTAAAAACTTTTGCCCAGTCTGGTAACCTTCTGCTCTGATACCAAAATGTAACACCCCACCTCCGCTAGGGTCACTCACAAAGGGAATGCACTAGGTTTGGTGAAGCATTATCGAGGTAAACATGCACAGAAATATTACAAGATAGAACATATATAAAACAGCGGAAGTAAAACAAATTTCATTACCTTATAGAATAAGGTCTAAAGCCTTTTACATCAGAATACATCAAAACCTATCTTGCAATAGTAAAGAAGCATAAAACCTTTTTTATAAATTATTCCCCAAAATAAAGCGGTGAAGTAACCATAGCCAAGAGAAGACCAAGCTATTCATGATGACCTTCAAGCATATGAGGTCCGAACTAAACAACATCATTTCCTCCCTGAAAACCTTGGGGGGGGGGAACGGAAGACAAAGAGGAGAAACAAAACGGGGTCAGTCATAAAGACTGGTAAGTCCTATCTACTTCCAGTATAAAAAACTGAAAGTAAACATAAGGATGATGACAAGATTGATAAGCCAAACCAAGATAACTGGATGAACTACTGTAGCAAGATAGGCTAAGGTATCATGATAAACTACATGTCAAGATAAATCAAGGTATCACATCGTCAGGTTTCTATCAAGTATACTATCCCAAGGTATCTATCATGTATAACATTCCACGGTATCTATCATGTATAACATTCCACGGTATCTATCATGTATAACATTCCACGGTATCTATCATGTATAACATCCCAAGGTATTTATCATGTGTATTTGCTCTGCACCTCTCGTACTAGTATCCCAACCCGCGTCATGTGACAACTGTGAATGTCCCTTGCCCAATGTCATGTAACGGTCCATGTCAACCTAATATATATAGCATATGTAGGTTTTCCCAACTCGTATGTTTCTTTCCATGTATAAGTTCAGTCCTTTGCCGTAGGCCATACGGGCTTTCCCATGTAAACGTTTTGTCCTTGAGGTTATTTTGGACTGCTACCCTTGATCTGGTTATGTTTTCTTCCATGAACTATCGCGTGTTCACTTAGGATTTATGCCACCTAGGACCACTAGGGATTATGCTACCTAATGAACGTTCCCGTGTCTCGGTTTGGGTTCAGGCCACCTAGGGCCACTAGGGATTATGCCACCCGTCAACCGCGCCTTTTATCCCACGTATGTATCGTGAATCGTTTTCCATATCTAGACGCACATGTATCTCAATGTGCCATCCGAGTTCCGTGCCAGGGCAAATCAAGAAATACGGAACTCGGTCGAGAGCTTTAAGTCGTCTACTAATGCAGATATCAAGGTCTGTTTTTGTATCCATGGCTATGGTCCCACGTGACCCCTCCCTCAACTACTGAAAGGCAATCCAAGAAAAATCATGAATGAGAACTACATCTCGGCCCCACTATAGCCCCATTATCCGATTGGCCAACCTCACCCATAACTCGATAGCAAGTATATGGTCTGTTGGGAGTTCTCTGCCTTTCCGTACGTGCACGATTGACTAAAGATGGTAGGTAGTCGACGACGTGCTATCCAGGGCAAAAATCAAGTATCGTCGACTCCACGCTAATCCATCCCCGTCTTTAGGTCGCTCGCATAGAAACCAAAGCATACTCTTGGTTCTTCTACCGCAGAACTTAACCTCTGTGAGACCGGGTTTCATGGACCATCTGCCACCTCACAGAGGGATACCAAGAGTATCCTCACGTCCCCCGAAGCTACCGCTTCGTCACCCAGTTCGTTGGAGCCTTTATCTAAGTCAGATAATTTGCTTCTCCTCGTGTTTTAAGCGATGACCTACCATACCGGGTTACTCATCTATTCATGAACTAGTCCCATGTCCTTGGCTAAGAATTATTACTTAGTTATACTTAACTAAGGTTTACCACTTAGTTACATTTCCCCGTTACCCTTGATTAACTACGATTTTCTACCTAGTTCCTCTACTACGGTTTTGCCTATTGGTTTAAGTGTTGTTATTCAGGTTCATGGCTTAGCCCACCTATGAATCATGTCAAGATTGGCTAAGTATTCAAGTCCAAGACCTAGCCCTACAAGTTGTTTAAGTATACCAAGAAGCCCATGACTTAACCCTATTCAATCATCAAGTCAATTTGGTTAAGTATTTGTTTATCTTAACCCTATCAGGTTATCATGTTAGATTGGTTAAGCGCAGATTATCTTAACCTCATCGGGTTATCGAGTCGGATTGGTTAAGTATAGGTTAACTTAACCCCATCCACTAATCGTATTATAGTGGTTAAGTATATTTAAAAGGTCTTATGACTTAACCCTATCAGGTTCTCACATTAGATTGGTTAAGTATGGTTGCTTAACCTCATCAATCATCATGTAAAATTGATTAAGTATAAGTTACTTAACACCATTAAATTATCATGTTAAGTTGGTTAAGTATTGGTTACTTAACCATATTGAATTACCAAGTTTAGATTGGTTAAGTGTTTAACTTAACCTCATCGAATTACCGTGTTTAGATTAGCTAAGTGTAGGTAACTTATCCCCATCTAATTATCAAGTCATATTAGTTAAGTGTAAATTACTTAACCCCATCCCCTAATCGTCTTGTATGGTTAAGTGTCATTAAGAAATCAAGCCCGGTCCCACTTAACATACCCATTCGTGTCATATCGGTTAAGTGTCACTAGTCAAATTTACTTAACCTTATCATGTGGCATTAATTTAATTAATGCACTCTCGACCACTCACATTAGACCTTGTTGTTGTTACTAGTTAAGCCGGGCGGGTCCGGGTAGTTTTACACCACAACCTAGTCTAACCTCGGGTCTTAAGCGCGACATGACCAACTTCTCACATTGGATCCTATTGTTTGTAGCCACTAGTTAAGCCGGGCGGGTCCGGGTAGATTTATGCTACAAACTCAACCCAACCTCGAGTTGGCCACTTTCATGTTTGGTCTAGTGTCTTATTACACTTACAACCCACCCATGTCTAGTTCAAGTTCCATGTTTACCCACGCGTCATGACCATATTTAAATGTATCATGAATGTCATGTTCTCATGTAAACCCCATGTCAAGTTTTCCATGTCATACCCACGTTTTTCGCAAACTACCCAAATGTATTTCCAACCCAAGTGGAAGCGAGTCACATAGTAGGGTATTATGTCAACATATTGGCCACAAACATGCATAGTATCATAAGGGAATTTGGCCACAAGCATGCCTAGTTTCATAAGGGAATTTGGCCACAAACATGCATAGTATCATAAGTGAATTTGGCCACAAACATGCATGATACATAAGGGGTTTGGGTTCATTTACATGCATAAGCCCCAAAGTCAAGTCTTTGCCAATGTTTTACAAGTCAAATGGTTCCCAAAGGTTCATGCTAGCATTCCATAGATAAAGATTCAACTTGCAAGATAAACTAGGTTAATCATAACATAAATAGCATGGTTTAGTCACTAAGCATAGCCAAAAGTCATAGGTTCAAGCAAAAGAGGCATGACAAGGTTCATATAGGCTAGCATACTTAGTTCAATCTCGTTTTATTCCATGCCATCATTAAAACTACCGTTTAGATCTGGAAGTAGCTAGAACTTACCTAGCGTGGCTTAGCGAATTAGCATGAATCGTCTCGACGAAGAAAGGTGGCTCCTTTGAAGAAGAACCGTCATGAAACCGTCGTAGCAACGTTGATTTGGCCTCGATTTGGTGTAGCAAGCTTGCACCTTTTGATTTGAATCCGATTTGAATGCATAGTCTCTAGGAATTGGAGATGGAGGCCATGATCACTCGGCATTTGGGCAGCACTTCGTGGAATGAGTGAATTGTGAGGGTTCAGGGTAGGCTTTGGGGTCTTTTTATAGAGATTAGGAGTAGTTTAGGCCGTAGGATAAACCCTAGGATAGATCTGAACTCTCAAAAATCGTCACAAGCCTCCAAAACCGGGCCAACATGACAAGCAGGTGCACCAGGTCGGGGTTCTACAGGGGGGTGTCGACCCAGGGGTCGACACCCATGTCGACCCCCTGGAGGGGGGTCGACCCCGGGGTCGACACCCATGTCGACACCCTAGGGGGGGTCGACCCAAGGGTCGACACCCTGTGGGTCTGGCGGGAATTTTCCCGCCTTCTCTTTCTGGGCTGAATTTCAAATCTATTTTCGGATTTGAATTTTCGTGAAACTTCGTTGGGCCTTAACTAGGTCATACGGACTCCGATTTACGAAATTTCGGACTCTATTTCGTGTATTTTTCCGAGACAAACGCAATGGCGCAACCCGTTTATCCTGATTCAGATTTTATAATTTAATTCTGCCTTGATTCTTGTCTTAACACGTTGTTAAAATTCGGGTTGTTACACATTGGGTTCCACTCCACCAAAAATAGCAGAAGGCTCAGAAAAATACGCGGTCTCTTCTAGAATGTAGAAGACGTCCACACGAGTCCACTGTCTCTTGTTTCACTGAATTTCGTCAATAAACGAAAAAGATATGATTTTTACAAGGTTTGCAACGGTTTAAAGGTGTTAAAATCATTTCAGAAAATAAAAACCGTACCTTTCTATTTCTGTTCAAAACTAGGTTTTGAATTTTCTCTCGATCCGTAACACGAGACTCAGATCCAGTTGTGCCACGACGTAGGGCTACGAAGGGGCTTTCCGGCGATGGGTCCAACCACCAGATCGACGCCAGATGTAGAGAGAAAAGGGGGGCGACGCGGCGGAACTTCGGGGGCTTGGATCTCGACGACGGGGCGATGGCAGGAGGTGGGACTTGGTCGGATTTGAAGCTGGGTGGGAGATCTTCAAAAAGTCCAACTGGAGGTGGTGGTGAAAACGCCTGTGGCGGCGGCGATTTGGTCGGAAAGAAAAGAGCAACTTCTGCCGTTAATCGGGAGGGAAGAAAAAAGGATTTTTCCTTTTTTTTAAAAAAAAAAAATATGATTGGTCGGGGGAGTTTTAAAGGGGTTTTCTGACACGACCACCAATCTAAACCCAACAACTATCGTCCCTAGCATTTTACCCCCATTTCGAACACAATGGGATATGTTTCGTAGGCCCATTCGACGGTTTCAGTCAGTTTTCCTTCAAATTAAAATATATAACATTCAATATTCAATTTGAACGTACATTTCAATTTGCCAGGGCCACAAACTAATTCGAAAAATTCCATAAAAATAAATCTGGCTATGTTTTGACGATACGGTCCCAACAAAACTAGTTTCGTCAAATTCTGAGACAGTTTGCAAAAAGGCCCATTTCTGGTCGATCCAATTTAACTATAATTGACCAAAACATGTTTTCCTTTGCCACGCTCACATACTAGCTTCTAAAATTATGAAATTTGAAACCTAGCAATAATTTCGCATCCCGGATTCAACAAAAGTGGTTTCGTCGAATTCCGAGGTCGTATGCAAAATGGCCAATTTTACGGGCTTTATAAATTCCCTAGCGACCTTTCTGAAAATCCATTTGGCCATAACTTTTGCTTTCCCTTATGAAAATTTGATTTTTCAGATTCGTTAGAAAGGTATTCACTAACAGATTTAAATATTTTTGGTTTCACTCAAATCCGTTTTGTTTTGCACCCGGTACAGTCCGACAAAGTTTGAATTCAATTTTTGAAACTGCAGCGCCATTTCAGGCCTTGTTTATAATTATAATTAATTATATTCGTTTTCAATTGTCGATTCAAACTTAGTTTTCATCGCTATTATTTAAAATATTTATTTTAAATATTTAAAATCCATTATTTTAGCCAATTTAAATTTTTTAAGTTGGTTTAGATTTTCTGGGTCGTTACAAGGCTTAACAAGTTTATTTTCGTTCTTAAAAGTTTTAGACATACGTTGATCAGACGCACGACTAAATATCTCCAAGTGCTCAATATACTTGTTTCAACTTCCAGTGAAAATACTTAAAACTTTTAAAATAGATATGGAAAATACATTCCCCCATGGACCGCGGACACGCGGCGGTTACGCTACCATCCCAGTAGAATCGCTTGTGCCCGTAGGTATCACACCCCATCGAATTTTTCCATGGTTGTTCCCATAGATCGCAGTTACACGGCGGTTACTCCACTATCCCTGTGGAATCGCTTGTAACTGCAGGCATCTCACCCCTCGAATTTCGCTATGGTTATAGATCGCAGTTACGCAGTGGTTATGCCACTATCCCAGTGGAATCGCTTGTAACTGTAGGCATCTCGCCCCTCGAAATACGCTATGAAACATCAAGTGAATATAAATAAATCAAAGTAACCCCACCGAGTGGGATTCCAGTACGTGTTCCTACCGAGTAGGACCCCGATTTCCGATGGACACCCCGTGCGGAGTTCCAACGCAACCCTATCGAGTAGGATTATGATTTTCGATAGAAAGTACTTTCCATATCTTTGACTTTTAAACAAATAATACTACATATAGTATTTTTCATTTCGTACTTCGCATGTATCGTGCTTATATAAAATTCCATTTACAAAAGTTTTTCTTCCTTTCCAAATCGCGATTCGTTCAAATCAGTAGTATCAAATTCACAACATACTTATATAACTTCCAATTGTATAAGAATCAAATTGTTCAATATCGAATCTTTGCCGAATTCAAAATTTTAATAGTCATAGCTTCCAAAACTATTTCATTTTCACACTTATATAAATATAAGATTATCAATTTCCAAATTCTAACATTTTAGAATTTACCGTTTGGATTTTGTTTCATGTTCGAATAACATTCGTTCTTGATATTTTCAAATACCTCTTAGAAATCATTTTACATATAACTGAACAGGTAAATTTCAACATAACTCGTATGAATTCCGTTTAATCAAGTCGCAATTTCAAGTTCGACGCACTTACATAATTATCTGTAAGATTTCTCAATTCCATGAAGTAAGTTTCATTTATAAATGATATTTCCATATCTTCATTTCAAACATACATACTATATGTATAATACATCATTTCACGTTTCGCATATATCTCACTTACATAAATTTAAATTTTCATAAGATTTTCTGTCCAAATCACGTTTCAGCATATCATTCTTATATTAATTCCATTATATAAGATTTCACAAAATTCCGTTTCAATACCAATTTAGTTTTGATTTCACAATTGATTCGAATATTCAATTTCATTTCAAATCTAGTTCATACTCACAAATTAATCAAATTTCAAAATTCACATTTGATTTAGGTTAAACATCACAAAATATCATTATTCCGTTGAATCTTTACATTCAATTACTTTGGACTAAATTGCTCGGATCGGGAATAAATAATTTATCTCAAATTAATTTTAAAATAGTAAGATTGAAATAAAATAGGTTCGAATAAATAAGTCTTTTGAAAAATAGAAATTGAATAAATTAGATAAGTTATGATATAAAATAGTTTAAGTAAATTAAATAGGTTTGACAAAATAGGTTTGAATAAGTTAAATCTATTTTAATACAAAATAGTTTGCAGAATAGTTCGAAAATCAAAATAGATTTGGTAGGGAATAATTAAATAAGATAGATAAAAGTTAAACTTTAGTTCACATAAAACAATAATAAAACATATAATAGTTATAAAAAAAAAAAATTTTAGGAAATACTCCAATCCGAACTAAATTTCCCGAATTTTACAAAATTTAGCTAACATCGATTTCAATGTCGTAATCAAACTCAAATTTAACTAAAAATTCAATTGGAAACCTTTCAGTTTGAACTAAGTGTTCAAGTTAGATCACAACCCAAATTTTCATTATAATTTTCATTTGAAATTTGAATTTTTCATTCATTCCATGTTCTTGGTTTTAAACCAATTTTCAAATTTCAACTTGTCTATAGATTTTGTTAAAGCAATTCAAAGGATCGGGATAAGATTTGGACAGTTTCAAAAATTTAAGCATGAATATTTTGAACGATAGGCGAACGATAACGGCAGGTCAAGGCCAACAAACACAACCAGTGAAACGGAAAAATTATATTTTTAAACATTCATTTCTATTTGAATCTTCATTCAAATTATTCCTAATTTCATCGCAATTCATTTGCAATTTCAATTTATACTTTACAAAATATTTAATCTGTCACTTATTTAAATTTCGCTTATCTATTTCAGTTCATATTAATTTATCAAAACGTTTTATTAAATTTTATCCAAACATGCTTATCTAATCGGTTTCAAGTATTTCTCGACGTTAAAATCGGAACCATACAGTCATCCCATTTTCGAAACTCGAAAACGAATACTAGTGATGTCGCGATCATCCCTAGAATTATTTCCAAGTGACTAGAATGTGATTCTATATCAGTCTCGTATATATTGAACTTTGTATATACGTTAGCTAGGCGTATATTCAAAATACGTACATACTTGACAGTCCTACTTCGACGTCGATAAAATACTCAAAAAATCAAGTCAAAGATTATATTTCAAAATAATTACGCCTTTTAAAAATATTTATTAAATTTCAAAATAATTTATAATTTCAAAATACGCTCTCTCTACAGTGATTCTGGTGATAATTCCACTCATTCTAGAGTATTGCTACTCTATCTCTAATGAGCTTTTAAACCTGACAAGCTAAGCTTTGTATAAACCAAAGCTCTGATACCAAATGTAATGACCCACCTTTTTGACCACTCTAAGTCGGTATTTAAACCAACTCGGAACGTTCAAAACGACAGATTGCTATTTAGCTTAGCAGGTTTAAACAGAATTTACATGGAATCACACCAAACAAATATATACAGCGGAATAAAATTTCATAAAGTATCAGAGTTTACAAACAATTTTAATACAGCGGAAGAATATTAAATTATAAGTACATTACATGAAATTCTTTAAATAAATAAATGCTTTACGATTTTTGTCGAGCGCGCCACATGCGTCTTTACACTTCTCCACTTCGTTGAGAGCCGAATTCTTTAAAATCTTCAACGCTCTTATCTGACCCAAGCATATTGCATAAAAGAAACACAACAAACTCTCGGATCGAGATTAATCATTGTTCAAGTAAATTAACTTCAATATAAACTGAATATAATAGTAAATCTTAACAGCCATTATATATTCGGGCATCAAACCTAGGTAAAGACTGCCACTTGAATTTTTATCAAAATATAAATAAATAAATAAATAATAATAATAATAAAATAAAAGGAAAAAAATAAAAGACATTTCTACTTCAGACGGTATATACATTGGAAAAAAATTCTCAAATGGTGATTGCTCATGTAAACTGGCGGTTAAACATATCAAGTGTACGTATGTATATACTTTCCCAAACCTTTACATGTAAGCTCACATACCCAATTTTACTCCAACACAAGAACAAGTAATTTTTGCCTAGGCTAGTTTAGGTAGTTCATGCTGTGAACAATTGAGATGCATAGTTCATCACAACTAATATAAACAAGTTCTTTTGCATGCACACAACATAATTATATATCATTAAAAATAAGTTCTACTTGTGAAGGAGTGCCCAAAAGAAACCTATAGTACATACTCGCAACATTAAATAAAGGAGATAGACTCCTGTAATCAATGAATATTTATGGTGTATGCTGGATTTCAGTGAAGAAGGTAAACATTACAACATGACCAATTTGGTAAAATCAGCAATATGGGTAATTTATATGCAAACTTATGAGCATACACTAGCATATAAAATGGATACTTCAGGTTCTTTTTTTTCTCTCTTCCATTTACTTGTATTTTAGTTTTATTTTCCTATCAAATAAGGCACCAAGTAGACAAAATGGTAAGCCCCATGGTATATAAACATTCATATATCAAGGACAAAACACAACAGTGCAACTATTTGGTACTTGTATGGTCACAACAAGAGGACGTGCAGGCAAGGAAAAATAAAATATGCCACCATTCAAAACAGCATAGGACTACACATGCAGAACAATTATCATGTTGGCAATTTTATGAGTTTCATGCATGTATGATGTAACAACCCGTATTTCGATAACATGTTAAGATGAGAATCAAGGCAGAATTTAATTTTAAATTCTGAATCAAGTAAAACGGGCTATGCCATTGCGTTCGTCTTGGAAAAATACGCGAGATAGAGTCTGTGTTTTCGAGAATCGGAGTCCGTATGACCAAGTTATGGTCCGACGAAGTTTTCAGAAAATTCAATTTCAAAAACGAGTTCTAATTTCGAAAATTTGGCCTAGAAGGCTAGGTGGGAAAATTCCCGCCAGCCACCCCAAGTCGACAGCCCTATCGACTTGGGAGTCGACATGGCATGAACCAAGTCGACAGCCCTATCGACTTGGGTGTCGACTTATGGTGGCCGGGCAGTTTTGCCTAGTGCACCTGTTTTCTGTTTTGGCTAGGTTTTTGGGCCTGGTTCGAAATCTGATGGTTCAGGTTGATCCTAGGGTTAATCCTAAGGTCCTAATCACTCCTAATCTCTATAAATAAGCCCCTAACCTACCCCTAAATCCTCATTATTCATTCATGCAACTAAACTATGGCAAAATTATTACTCTCATGGCCTCCACTCTCATTCTAAAATTCCTAAGTAAATTCCTATGAGAGATTCATGTTCATTCAAGTGTTTTCAAGCATGAATGGATGTTGTTAGCTTGCATTCAAGTCAAGTTGCAACATTTCTATTTCAAAGCAAGGGTTTTTATTGATTTGGAGCTTTCATATTGGGTTTATTTGATTGCATAAGAGCTTCGTCTCAACCTTTGTTTTGCATTTCGATTTGTGCCTTCATAGCAATGTAAGCCCTTTCCCTACTCTTAGATATTAACTATGAAGTTAAATGTTCATGTTGCAAGTTTGGGTTTGATCATTAAGTATGATACATGCTATCATGTCATGCAAGTTTATGAAGTCATTATCTTGATCTTGTGGGCTAAAAGCTACAACCTTTATGTTGAAATGTTGCATTATGCAACATGAGAACCCTCATAACCTTTATGTCAACTTGCATATGAAGTCATAACCCTTATATGATGATATATGGAGTTACTAGTCATCATTCCATGTCTTTTGTCACCATGATTCGCTTATGTGCCAAGTTTGGGTTTATGCATGTTTTTGAGGCTTAAGAATGTAACATGCAAGTTAATGAACACATTTGTGCCTCATTTGCCACCATGATTAACTTATGGCTTAATATCCATTTTTGTCATGCCTTTGCCAAGTCTCTTCTTTTAATCCATTACGTTGTTGCGAACGTATATGCGAGTTTAAAAGCGTTGGGTTATGTTATGAGTAATTTCTAATGACATGAAAATACAACTTGAAAACATGACTTGAAATATAACATGGAAGTTGACATGTGAGTATGTTTGAAAATATGAAATTGGGAATTTACCTATTAAGCTAGGTCTACCCATACTATGGAATTGGGAATTTACCTATTGAGTTAGGTCTACCCATATTCTTAAAAACTTGAATATGAACATGACACTAGACTAAACATGAAAGTGACCAACTCGAGGTTGGGTTGAGTTTGCAACGTAAAACTACCCGGAACCGACCGGCCTAACTAGTAGTTGCAAACAATAGGACCCAATGTGAGAAGTTGGTCATGTTGTGCTTGAACCCGAGGTTAGACCAAGTTGTGGTGGAAATCTACCCGGAACCAACCGGCTTAACTAGTAACCGCAACAAAGTCTAATGTGAGAGGTTAAGGTACATTGAATTAATTAATGCCACATAATAGGGTTAAGTTAATTTGATTAATGACTCTTAACCAAATATGACATGGACAAATGGGTTAAGTAATTTGATTAGGCTAACGATAATTAACAAAACATGACAAGGTTGGGTAGGTTAAGTAACTTGATTTGCCTAATGACACTTAACCATTTTTATACGACTAGTGGATGGGGTTAAGTTAACCAACACTTAACCAAACCAACACGTGAATTTGATACGGTTAATTAAGCTTTCCTAATTACACTTAACCGTATAATACAGTTAGGGGATGTGGTTAGGTTAACCTAGACTTAACCCATCCAATTCGGTGATTTTGAAGTGGTTAAGTTAACCAACACTTAACCAATCTAACTCGGTAATTCTGAAGTGATTAAGTAACCTATACTTAAACACTCCAACTCGGTTATTTGATAAGGTTAAGTTAACCAATACTTAACCAATCTAACGTGATAACATGATAAGGCTAAGTCACGAATCGTTTGAATACACTTGACCAATTTGACTCAGTAATTTGATAGAGTCAAGTTAATACATACTTAACCAACTTGAGCATGGTTTGTAGGGTTAAGTCTTGGACTTGGATACTTAGCCAATTTTGACATGATTTGTAGACGGGTTAAGTCATGAACTTAAGTGACACTTAATCCAATATATAAACCCTAGTTCGGAGAATTAGGTGGATAAACCGTAATTAACAGGGATAACGGGAATGAGGCTAAGTGGTAAACCTTAGTTGAAGAATAACTAAGTAATAATTCTTAGTCAAGAAAATTTAGACCAGTTCATAGATAGATGAGTAACCTGATACGGTAGGTCATCGTTTAAGCATACGAGTAGGAGCAAGTTATCTGATTTAAATAAAGGCTCCAGCGAACTGGGTAACGAAGCAGCGGCTTCGGGGAACGTGAGGATATTCTTGGTATCCCTCTGTGAGCTGCCAGGTGATCATACTAGGCTCATGAGAGGTTAAGGCCTGCGTTAGAAGAACCAAGAGTATGCCTTGGTTGCTATACGAGCAACCTAAAGACGGGGATGGATAGGGGATAGTCGACGATACACGGTCGTGCCCTAGATAGCATTTCGTCAGGCTACCTACCATCTTTGGTCAAGCGTGTACGTACGGAAAGGCAGAGAACACCCAAAAGACCATAATTGCTATCTAATTATGGTTGCGGTAAGGCTAGGATTGTGGGTTGGCCAGTAGTGTGTTCTCATACAGGATTTATCCTGTCTTGTCTTTCACTAGTTGAGGGAGTGGTCTCGTGGGACCATAGCCACGTATAGGAAAAACAGACCTTAGCATCTGCATCGGCAGATAAATCGAAAGCTCCCGACCGAGTCCTGTATTTCTTGATCTGCCCTGTGATAGGACTCGGATGGCACGATATGATACATGTGCATACAGTCATGGAAAAACGATTCACGATGAATGCGTGGGAAAAAGGGCGCGGTTGATGGTTAGCGTAGTTCCTAGTGGCCCTGGGTGGTTGAACCTAAACCGAAATACGAAAACGTGCAATAGGTAAGCATAATCACTAGTGGTCCTAGGTGGCATAAGTCCTAGTTGCACAAACGATGATTCATGTTGGGAAAGCCAAGCTAGGTCTAGGGTAACAGTCCAAACGAGCTTAAGGATCATGGAATTACATTGGAGTAGTATAGAACCTCATGGGAAAGCCCGTACGGTCTACGGAAAGGAACTGAACATTTACATGGAAAGAAACATACGAGTTGAGTAACCTATAAATGCGATATATTAGGTTGACATGAACCATTACACGACTTTTGAGTAAGGGTCATTCATGGTTAACACATGATACGGTGGGGATACTAGTATGGTAGGTGCAGAGCTAAAATACAGGATAGATACCATGGGATGTTATACGTGATAGATATCTTGGGGATATTATACTTGATAGGAACATGACGATGGGATACCTTGTTTTATCTTGACATCGTAATTTATCATGACACCTTAGTTTATCTGAGTTCGGTTGTTCATCCTGTTATTTTGATTTAGCTTATCTATCTTGTCATCATGCTTATGTTCATCTCAGTTTCTCATGTCAGTTAACTTTACTAGTTTTTATGCTGATAGTAGATAGGGCTTACTCAGTCTTTTTGACTGACCCGTTTTGTTTCGCTTCTTGTCTTCCGTTCCCCCCCCCCCCCAGGTTACAGGGAGGAAATACTGTTGTTTAATTCGGACTTCTTCTGCTTGAAGGTCATCATGGATGGCTTGGACTTTTCTTGGCTATGGCTACTTTACTGTTTTACTTGGGGAATAATTTTTGAAAATGTCTTTATGCTTCTTTACTATTGCAAGACAGGTTTTGATGTACTCTGATGTAAAAGGCTTTAGACCTTGTTTATTCATGTTATGAAAGTTTGATTTTACTTCCGCTATTTTATATGTTCTGTCTTGTGATATTTCTGTGCATGTTTACCAATAATGCCCCTCTAAAGCTAGTGCATTCCTTTGCGAGTGACCCTAGCGGAGGCGGGGTGTTACACGTGGTATCAGAGCAGAAGGTTACCAGACTGGGCAAAAAGTTTTTAAAGACCTTCTGAAAACTATTTGAAAATCGTTTATAAAGAAGCATTTTTCAAGAAAATTTTCTTTTAAAAGAAAAAGGCTATTCCCCAAAGGCCATTAGCACTATCCATGTTTCCTTAATTGAATCTCTTTTCCTTTCTTTCCTCCATCTGTAGTCACAGTGGTTTTAACTGCGACTAGTCTTTTCTATCTACGAACGTGCTTTCCATATGATGGAGGTGGTTCTCGAGAGACCAGTGACCGCGTTATAAGAAAGGATAGTGAGAAAGAGGATAAAGGATACGAGCTTAAGGATGAGAAAATTGTTGGTATGGCTTAGTCCTCAAAGGAGGGAGAAAGATGAACAATGAAACCCATGACGAGAGAGTACCTTTGGCATGGTAAAACGAGGCGGATAGTTAAGTATTATGGGACAAGGACAAGATCATCGGGAGGGCAATAGTATGCTCTCATTTCTAGGGTACCTCGGAAGGAGGGTAACGATCTTGTTAAAGGTTTAGCTTTTCTTCTCTATCATCCCGTAAGGACTTCGTTTTTCGTATCATTTAAGTCTGCTTCGATAGTTGAGTCTCTGCACCTTAAGTACTAGCGTAATAGAGAATCCCATTTTTGTCTCAAAGTCCTATTGGAGAATCAGTCCATTTATACATGACTTGTTTGGATTTGAGAATGTCTATGCCAAGTGTTGAGTTTGGAAATAATGCTTATGTTTATAAGCTATGGATGGATTCTAGGGATGAAGTGGTTATCCAGTAGGAGGTGCCACTCTCGGTTTTGATAGGAGGGTAGTTAGACCTTTTGACTAGCCTTGGTAATACCCTCGAAGTATCGTGTAACCTTTTTTGAGGTTCTGTCATGACTAGTTACTTAGAATCCCTTGATGCCTTTATTGGAAATTTGAAGCCCGATCGAGTGGTGTTCGCCGATAAGACGGATGGTTTACTTCATTTATGCATGGTTTATAGAGATCACCCTAGTAAGTGCGCTTGATAACCTGGTTGACATCTGTTTACTTTCAAGAGAAAGTTCTTCTACATGGAATACCTTATAGTATATAAACGAGATCCAATATTCACTAGTGAATTTTGGAAAGCTTGCATGAGATCATGAGTACGCAGTCATGTTTGCGCCAAGTATTCTAGAAAAAGGATAAGTGCAAGTGGAACGAGAGGCGACGAAGAAATGAGTTCCAGCTCATGTTATGGAAACAGGAAATAAGAAGCTACGAAATCGCGAAGTTAAAAGACGGTCAGGGCACAATGGAATTAAGCTCAAGGAAATACGACTTTGATGGTCAAAGACTAGATACGCGCATGATATCTCTTTTTGGGAGTATATCCTTGATCCCTGTTTTCTGTAGAGCTTACTTGTAGGCTATCTTTTGTGGACATCCTCTCGGTCCTATTTTCTGTTACAAACCCCGTAAGGAGTTTGCTTGTTTATCTTCTCGACCCTGTTCCAGGGAATCCTAGGTAGAACCCTATGGATGTAAACAAGTATTTGAAACATGTTATGATTGATATGGTTGCAAGTGGTTGCTCGTGGATGCGCGAATACACATTAGATACTAGCTCGACTCGGTCACATTTCATATTGCATATGCACGAGTATTTATACTTGTTTATGGATGAAATCGAATGTATTATCATGCGGTTGTTGCATATGAATGAATGATTGTGCACGCATATAGTATCTATATGACTAGGACTATTTGCATACATGTTGGATTCATGGCACTATACATATTTTGCATTAGAAAGATTATTCAGGCCTGATCATTAGCATTAGCTAAGGAACATGTACACACACGTTTTGCATATATTCATACAGCATTAGAAATCATCTAAGGACAATGGTTGCTTGTGGATGATGTTTTGAGTAGATGAATGATGGATGGTAGGATATGTTCTTCCTAACTTGGAGATTTCGGGGACGAAATCCTAAAAGGTGGAGAGAATGTAACAACCCGTATTTCGATAACATGTTAAGACGAGAATCAAGGCAGAATTTAATTTTAAATTCTGAATCAAGTAAAACGGGCTATGCCATTGCGTTCGTCTCGGAAAAATACGCGAGATAGAGTCTGAGTTTTCGAGAATCGGAGTCTGTATGACCAAGTTATGGTCCGACGAAGTTTTCAGAAAATTCAAGTTCAAAAACGAGTTCTAATTTCGAAAATTTGGCCTAGAAGGCTAGGCGGGAAAATTCCCGCCAGCCACCCCAAGTCGACAGCCCTGTTGACTTGGGAGTCGACATGGCATGACCCAAGTCGACAGCCCTGTCGACTTGGGTGTCGACTTATGGTGGCCGGGCAGTTTTGCCTGGTGCACCTGTTTTCTGTTTTGGCTAGGTTTTTGGGCCTGGTTCGAAATCTGATGGTTCAGGTTGATCCTAGGGTTAATCCTAAGGTCCTAATCACTCCTAATCTCTATAAATAAGCCCCTAACCTACCCCTAAATCCTCATTATTCATTCATGCAACTAAACTATGGCAAAATTATTACTCTCATGGCCTCCACTCTCATTCTAAAATTCCTAAGTAAATTCCTATGAGAGATTCATGTTCATTTAAGTGTTTTCAAGCATGAATGGATGTTGTTAGCTTGCATTCAAGTCAAGTTGCAACATTTCTATTTCAAAGCAAGGGTTTTTATTGATTTGGAGCTTTCATATTGGGTTTATTTGATTGCATAAGAGCTTCGTCTCAACCTTTGTTTTGCATTTCGATTTGTGCCTTCATAGCAATGTAAGCCCTTTTCCCTACTCTTAGATATTAACTATGAAGTTAAATGTTCATGTTGCAAGTTTGGGTTTGATCATTAAGTATGATACAAGCTATCATGTCATGCAAGTTTATGAAGTCATTATCTTGATCTTGTGGGCTAAAAGCTACAACCTTTATGTTGAAATGTTGCATTATGCAACATGAGAACCCTCATAACCTTTATGTCAACTTGCATATGAAGTCATAACCCTTATATGATGATATATGCGAGTTACTAGTCATCATTCCATGTCTTTTGTCACCATGATTCGCTTATGTGCCAAGTTTGGGTTTATGCATGTTTTTGAGGCTTAAGAATGTAACATGCAAGTTATAAATGAACACATTTGTGCCTCATTTGCCACCATGATTAACTTGTGGCTTAATATCCATTTTTGTCATGCCTTTGCCAAGTCTCTTCCTTTAATCCATTACGTTGTTGCGAACGTATATGCGAGTTTAAAAGCGTTGGGTTATGTTATGAGTAATTTCTAATGACATGAAAATACAACTTGAAAACATGACTTGAAATATAACATGGAAGTTGACATGTGAGTATGTTTGAAAATATGAAATTGGGAATTTACCTATTAAGTTAGGTCTACCCATACTATGGAATTGGGAATTTACCTATTGAGTTAGGTCTACCCATATTCTTAAAAACTTGAATATGAACATGACACTAGACTAAACATGAAAGTGACCAACTCGAGGTTGGGTTGAGTTTGCAACGTAAAACTACCCGGAACCGACCGGCCTAACTAGTAGTTGCAAACAATAGGACCCAATGTGAGAAGTTGGTCATGTTGTGCTTGAACCCGAGGTTAGACCAAGTTGCGGTGGAAATCTACCCGGAACTAACCGGCTTAACTAGTAACCGCAACAAAGTCTAATGTGAGAGGTTAAGGTACATTGAATTAATTAATGCCACATAATAGGGTTAAGTTAATTTGATTAATGACTCTTAACCAAATATAACATGGACAAATGGGTTAAGTAATTTGATTATGCTAACGATACTTAACAAAACATGACAAGGTTGGGTAGGTTAAGTAACTTGATTTGCCTAATGACACTTAACCATTTTTATACGACTAGTGGACGGGGTTAAGTTAACCAACACTTAACCAAACCAACACGTGAATTTGATACGGTTAATTAAGCTTTCCTAATTACACTTAACCGTATAATACAGTTAGGGGATGTGGTTAGGTTAACCTAGACTTAACCCATCCAATTCGGTGATTTTGAAGTGGTTAAGTTAACCAACACTTAACCAATCTAACTCGGTAATTTTGAAGTGATTAAGTAACCTATACTTAAACACTCCAACTCGGTTATTTGATAAGGTTAAGTTAACCAATACTTAACCAATCTAACGTGATAACATGATAAGGCTAAGTCACGAATCATTTGAATACACTTGACCAATTTGACTCAGTAATTTGATAGGGTCAAGTTAATACATACTTAACCAACTTGAGCATGGTTTGTAGGGTTAAGTCTTGGACTTGGATACTTAGCCAATTTTGACATGATTTGTAGACGGGTTAAGTCATGAACTTAAGTGACACTTAATCCATTATATAAACCCTAGTTCGGAGAATTAGGTGGATAAACCGTAATTAACAGGGATAACGGGAATGAGGCTAAGTGGTAAACCTTAGTTTAAGAATAACTAAGTAATAATTCTTAGTCAAGAAAATTTAGACCAGTTCATAGATAGATGAGTAACCTGATACGGTAGGTCATCGTTTAAGCACACGAGTAGGAGCAAGTTATCTGATTTAGATAAAGGCTCCAGCGAACTGGGTAACGAAGCAGCGGCTTCGGGGAACGTGAGGATATTCTTGGTATCCCTCTGTGAGCTGCCAGGTGATCATACTAGGCTCATGAGAGGTTAAGGTCTGCGTTAGAAGAACCAAGAGTATGCCTTGGTTGCTATACGAGCGACCTAAAGACGGGGATGGATAGTGGATAGTCGACGATACACGGTCGTGCCCTAGATAGCATTTCGTCAGGCTACCTACCATCTTTGGTCAAGCGTGTACGTACGGAAAGGCAGAGAACACCCAAAAGACCATAATTGCTATCTAATTATGGTTGCGTTAAGGCTAGGATTGTGGGTTGGCCAGTAGTGTGTTCTCATACAGGATTTATCCTGTCTTGTCTTTCACTAGTTGAGGGAGTGGTCTCGTGGGACCATAGCCACGTATAGGAAAAACAGACCTTAGCATCTGCATCGGCAGATAAATCGAAAGCTCCCGACCGAGTCCTGTATTTCTTGATCTGCCCTGTGACAGGACTCGGATGGCACGATGTGATACATGTGCATACAGTCATGGAAAAACGACTCACGATGAATGCGTGGGAAAAAGGGCGCGGTTGACGGTTAGCGTAATTCCTAGTGGCCCTGGGTGGTTGAACCTAAACCGAAATACGAAAACGTGCAATAGGTAAGCATAATCACTAGTGGTCCTAGGTGGCATAAGTCCTAGTTGCACAAACGATGATTCATGTTGGGAAAGCCTAGCTAGGTCTAGGGTAACAGTCCAAACGAGCTTAAGGATCATGGAATTACATTGGAGTAGTATAGAACCTCATGGGAAAGCCCGTACGGTCTACGGAAAGGAACTGAACATTTACATGGAAAGAAACATACGAGTTGAGTAACCTATAAATGCGATATATTAGGTTGACATGAACCATTACACAACTTTTGAGTAAGGGTCATTCATGGTTAACACATGATACGGTGGGGATACTAGTATGGTAGGTGCAGAGCTAAAATACAGGATAGATACCATGGGACGTTATACGTGATAGATATCTTGGGGATATTATACTTGATAGGAACCTGACGATGGGATACCTTGTTTTATCTTGACATCGTAATTTATCATGACACCTTAGTTTATCTGAGTTCAGTAGTTCATCCTGTTATTTTGATTTAGCTTATCTATCTTGTCATCATGCTTATGTTCATCTCAGTTTCTCATGTCAGTTAACTTTACTAGTTTTTATGCTGATAGTAGATAGGGCTTACTCAGTCTTTTTGACTGACCCGTTTTGTTTCGCTTCTTGTCTTCCGTTCCCCCCCCCCCCAAGGTTACAGGGTGGAAATACTGTTGTTTAATTCGGACTTCTTTTGCTTGAAGGTCATCATGGATGGCTTGGACTTTTCTTGGCTATGGCTACTTTACTGTTTTACTTGGGGAATAATTTTCGAAAATGTCTTTATGCTTCTTTACTATTGCAAGACAGGTTTTGATGTACTCTGATGTAAAAGGCTTTAGACCTTATTTATTCATGTTATGAAAGTTTGATTTTACTTCCGCTATTTTATATGTTCTGTCTTGTGATATTTTTGTGCATGTTTACCAATAATGCCCCTCTAAAGCTAGTGCATTCCTTTGCGAGTGACCCTAGCGGAGGCGGGGTGTTACATATGAAATCAAGACAATATAGGGTGTTTCATGCCAGTGTAACATTGTTTCAGTTACCAGTCTACTAACTTGAATAAAATTTGCTAAACAAGTATTTTGAGGTCATGGTCATGCTCCAGCAACAGTAGAAAACACAACATCTAAGAGTCAAACCACACAATGGATTTACCATTTAATTTAGTTTATACCAAAGTCAAAATCCTTGAACAAGAATTAATCAATCGTGAGCATTTACTCACCTCAAAACGCGAAGAAAAGGAGTAGTGATGGAGTTGTTGAACGGCGCACAGATCTGGAGCTCGTAGTAGTTCAATTGGAAGCAACGGACGGTGCGGTTGTAGTTTACAGTCTCCACGGTGGTGACGGCTTCAGAGAGAAGGGATGGGTGGCGAAGGGTTAAAACGTTGGGTTTGAGATGGAGTATTATATGTCTCCTTTTATTTAGCTTTTCTTATTTTGTTTGTTGGAGTGGAATGGAAGCAGCTTTTGTTTATATATTTTAATGGTCACGTGAAAGTTGGAGAATTAATCAAGGGGTTTTAATGAAAGTAGCGGTTTCTTTGCTATAGGTAAAACGGTGCCTTTTTATATACTGAGTAACGGCAAAAGCAAATCTGGAAAATTGTTTAACATAAATGTACACAAAGAATAAAATACGTTGAACACGTTTATTGGCAGGTGCATTAATAATATTAAATTTTAAAATAACATATGTTGAAATGTATTCAACTTTATTTTATTTTCTGAAATAATAGGTTCTTTGATTCATCCTTTCCGAATCTACTCTCTTAGTTTCCAAAGTAACCATTTATTTCTTCATATTATTTCCATCGTATGTCAATTAATTTAGATTCATTACCAATCAGAATTAAATTCAGTTTGCGGACCGCTAAACATTTAAAAAAAAAAATATTTAAACGAACAGCGGTCACCAAATTTGACAAACAAACATTGACATTTAAACTTATACATTCCCGAAATCATTTTATGCAAAATAATTATGTTCAAGATCCGATATTCCTATTGTTTATTAACTTAGGTTTGCAGCAAAACTTAAGAATAGAACTATATTTCCATACCATTAAAATTTCCTTTAATTAACCTTAAATGTATGCAGTTCAAATTCCGATCCAATTTAAAGTTGGAGTTCAAATTCACATGTCAAACCATTTCTACGTTATTATGGTTATTATTTCACGATTTTCGTTTCAAACCCAGATTTAAAAATATACTTATATTGAGAAATGTACCTGTATTATTTATTAGATTATTAATGTTACCATAAATTTCGTTAACCATGCTAGTTAAACATATGCTATATATATCGTTGACACTTCATTTATTTACAATTTCTTTTAAAGAATTAAATTAAAATGTTGATTTAAATATTTATTATCGTATTTGTTCATGTAATAAGTCTTTAAACAAATCAAGGATTTGACTACTAAATTTCCCTTTATAAACAAAAGCTCATAGTTAATGATTTCAAACATACATACAATTTGACAAAGTTTTCCTTTGTTATAAGTCATCATTCATCCAATCATAAATTGTCGTTTATTGGAAATAAATTTAAAATCATTTATTAATAATATTATAAAATTTAATTAAAAACCATTCTAAATTCAAATAGTAAATTAAATTGTAAATTTAAATGATTGAAATTTACGGGATGTTACACCTTTCATAATTATAAATAACATCAAATTATTTACTTACGTTACTTAACAATTCACTGTTAAAGAGGGAAATAGATAAGGAAGGACACATGTAAATAAATTAAGTGTCCACTGAGTAATTAAAAAAGTGAAGGAGGACAAAATGGGTATTGTTAAAAAGCTTCAGACGGACGGAAGTGTTTGAAGGCTTAGTAGAATTAAGAAAAACCGACAAAGTCGTTTTGATGATAAATAATAAATAGTGAAGATAAGATTTTTGCAGTCATCTGAATTTTTAGTTATAAAACCTAAATCATTGAATTCATAGTGATTTTCTGATCAATTTTCATATGCAAACTTTTCTAATCGGAGAGCAAACTAAAATGAGATGTGAATTACAAGGTAAAAAGTAATGAAAACGATTGTAGTATAAGAAATCAGGAGTGAAGCAAAAGTAACTTGATCAACTGCTAAAAGATATACACATGAATCACAAGGTAAAAATGTTAGGCATCCCCAACATATCTTCAAAACAAAAGGGAGTATACCTAATTCTTTGCTTTATTCATTTAACCAGTTGCTCCATAGTTCTACCATCAATTTGCATTTACCATTAAACATTACATCATTTCTGTATTTCCAGACAACCACCACAAACTTCTTAAGAGCTATAAGCATAAGATATTCGTAAATTGCATACAAACAAAACGAATATTTCAACTTCAGTAAATTGCTGCAAATGATGCAACTATTTGTAAAATTTGCAAACATTTCTGCAACTTTTTCATATCATATCATAACATAATTTTCACTTCAAAACAATTGTTGATATATCTGCAATTATTTATAATATTGCAGATACTACTACAACTATTTATCCGTCTTTCAACATATGCATGTACCGTGTGAATAATTGCAGAAATATCTGCAATTATTCACAAAATGTGCTGATATTTCAGCAATTTTTTTTTGTGTAGAATACTTCTTTGAATATTTACAATTTTATTTGATTTTGTATATAGCAACGCGGAAAAAAAAACACGTTGTTATAGAAAATAAAGACCCGCTTTACATGCAAACTTGTGTATCTCTCATCACTTTCGAAATAAATATATTTGATATATTTTGGAAATACACAAAAAAAAATTGTACATACTTTTATGTTTCTACATTGGACAAAAGGTTTAGAAGTCTGTAGAGCACCTATTTGTTCTTTCAACCAAAAAAAGATCCTCATTTTGATATTCTGGAGAAAAACAATAAATTTTACGTGGAATTATGTTGCTAATACGTGTACGGCACTGGAGATGAATATCTTTTGAGCCGTGGTCCTCATTTTGTAGTAAATTGGTCGAACTTATCTAGCAAAGAGGGCCAAAATCTGTAAATACTTCTATTGGAAATACTATATTACCACATAACAACATCATTCGTGGCATGAATCAACCATGAAAATAGCTTTGTTTGGTTATAGAGTAAGCCTATCAGTGATGAACTTAATCATTGTCGCATATTATGGTCCATATGAGTCAATTTTTTTTATCATTTGTGGTTGAAACCTAAAATATCATCTATTGATAAAGCTCAGACTTTACTTACAAGAATAGTGAAATGAATTCGTCAACTAAAACAGACTAGCAACCCATGCTTATATATTAGTGCACGTGTTTACATTATTAACAGCATATGAAACTGTAAGACTGACAGAAAGTAGAAGATACAACTGTTACATACAAATATTACTAACACTCTCCCTCAATTCAACCTCTCTTCATCTTCTCCTTTGACAGTTTAGCTCCTGCTTTCGCCTTTCTTCATATCTGCTACAACATCCACATTTAATTCCTTCCTTAAATTTACAAATCGAGCACATGACAGCGTTTTAGTTAATATATCAGCCTTTTCGTACGGTGTTGGTATATGATTAATACAAATCTTCCCTTTTGCAACTTGTTCTCTCATAAAATAGAGATCCAGTTCAATGTGTTTCATCCTTGAATGTAACACGGGATTGGCAGCTAACATCATAACACTTGCATTGTCACACCAAACTATAGCCTGCTTTGATTCATCGTTCATAACTTCTGATAACAGGGACTGCAGCCACATAATTTCAGAAACAATGCTCGCTACACTCCTATATTCTGCCTCTGCACTGGATCTCGACAAGATAGATTGTTTCTTTGAAAACCAAGACACCATTTTTCTGCCTAAATACACGCAATATCCACTAACCTACTTCCTGTCATCTCTGTCAGCGGCCCAATCACCATTAGCAAATGCACCGATTTTCAATGATTCACTAGAATATAACTTTAATCCATACTGCACTGTTCCACCTAAGTATCTTAGAATTCTCTTCACTGTCTTCCAATGCTCACTTGTTGGGCTTTGCGTAAATTGGCAAGCTTTATTTATGCTGAATGATATCTCGTGTCTAGTGATGGTGAGTTACTGCAGAGCACCCACAATGCTCCTATAAAGATGTGGATTATTGATAGGGTCACCTGAATTCTTTGATAACTGAAGGTTTGTCACCATGGGTGTATTTGAAGCTTTCGCTTTATCCATCCCAGCTTTCTTTAGTATACTTCGAATATAATTTGCTTGACTTAGAAGAAGACCCTCATCTTCAGTTCTATTAACTTCAATGCCCAAGGAAAAGATTAAGTAACCCGAGATCCTTTAATCTGAATTGCTCATTCAAATACTTAGTTAATCTATCTGTTTCTGTCTTGCTGCTTCCAGTTATGACAAAATCATCGACGTATACAAGAACATAAGTAACATGATCACTGCTTCTTCTTATGAACAATGAATTATCAGATTTTATATGACTGAATCCAAGTTTCACCAATGTTGCTTTTAATTTCTCAAACCATACCTGAGGTGCCAGTTTTAACCCGTAAAAAGCTTTATTCAACTTGCATACTGTAACAACCCAGGGATTTTCGGCCCGAAAATCGATATAAATACTTTTATCGTATCTTATACCGATCCTCCAACCACCGAAAACACTGGAGAGTCTAGGAAGAAATTAGAGGGTGAGATAAGAAAGAAAGAAATATTAGAATAGGAGAAGAAGAAGTATCAACACAGAGTCTCACATCGCAGCGGAACAAAATATAATACAGAAATAAAACTTTATTGAGAGCTTTCCAATACTTACAAGATCAGAGTACAACACACAGCTGGACAGTTTTGATAATCTGTCCTCATATATATATCACACAGTGGAATATCATTTATCTGAACATCTTCAGCTCGTCACTGGACTTCACGGTACCTGATCACCTGAACCTGTGCATTTCGGGCTAACCCGAGCATTTACAAAATACTGGGTCAGTCTGGTGGACCAGAGTGAGATAAACTCGCACAGCAATAAAGTATCACACAATCTGATTTTTAAGTTAAAATCATTTCGAAAGAAAAGGATAATCGTAAGACCGATCCACACATAAACACGGACTGTGTTTACCTTACGATAACCCAAACCAGTTTTCAAAATCAATATCTTCTCTGATATTATCATAGGGTCTAAATACAAATAATTAACACATCTAGAGGAACGCTTGCATCTCACATTCCCCGTATATAATATACAAATCGAAAACCGCGGATGCTTATTGGATATTGGATTTCCAACTTGACAAGGTATGGGACCACCTTCCGCACGTGTATCTCTAGAGGCGAATACACAGGGTTCAACAAGAACGTCTTGCAACCCGGCCCTCACATGACCGACCACGCATTTCGCTTGGGTGTATCGAATGTATATCACCAACGGTTGGACTCAAACCACCATTCCCGAATGGGCAGAATCGATAGAATAAGAAACAAAAGGAATTTCTCTGGATAGGTGATTATACACCCTAATGGGAGCGACCCACATAGCCATGCTGCCTACCCGATTTTTGTCATTTCCCGGCTGTGAGGCTTGAGGTCATAATCTTTTGCACACCTGGCCACCATTCACTTTGAATGCCACATCGTCAGATCCGCCAGGTATCACTGAATACTGATTCCCACAAAAATACTCTGAGCGTTAAGCCAAAGAAGGTGTACAGCCTTCTCCGCCACCAACAGAGATACGTTTGTAGAACATCAATATGTGTAATCCCTTTGGAAATACTTTGTCAGACACTCGTCCATACAAGTCACCTAGGAACAGGGTGAACCGAAGGTACTCTCCTACTGCCTCCAATACAGGAATCACCCCATGGATCAGTAGCGATAGTCCTTGCAATCCACAGTTTCAACCACGACCGAACCCCAGTATATCTCCGGGTCGAATCAAAGATTGTAAGTGGTTCTTCCGCTTTATGAAGATCTATGGTCTTCACATGCTCCATCTCGATCATCGCTTGACCTTCTTTTTATATTCGTATTTGTTGGTTAGAATGGTTTTCGAATATCCATTCGATCCCGGTCTTTCCATACCAACAATCGTAAAGGTCAGACTTGATAGTCGGTTATTTAACTATCAAGCAAACACCCATGAAATCATAAAAACATATTTACTGGTCTGGTACACAGTATTACTTGGCTTTTAAAATTAATCGCTCAAGTCCCTTTTTATTTCGTTACTATGGAAATATCATCTCATCTCCTTTCCGTTACTTTGGAAAATCTTATCACACATTCTCGCCATCGCCCACTAGTATCATCTTTGGGTCGTCCCGAAGCTGTTCAAGTTGGGGTATTTTAATTACCTCCCACACCTTGACCAACAACGTTCTTACCTTCAGATAAATACGAGTCGTAATTCAAAAATCGATATTAAACACATTCCGCTATTTAAACATCGCTCTATGGTACTTCTCATCCTTTGGAAGTTTCTCTTTTTAAAATAAAATTAATATCGCTTATTTCGAACATCACCTTATTCACTCTTGGCTTATTCAAATACTTTGCTTCGAATCCTATTTTCAACTTTGTTTACCCAGCTTGAATCAAACCCCTTTTTGCCAATCCCCTTTCTTTCGGGAAATTCCCTTTTAATAATCCATGGATTTAACTTAATACCACTATTAAGTACTAAATTTAAAACGACATTTAAACTCGTATGCCACTTATAAACCTTGTTTATAGTTTCCAGGTTTAATATAAATCCTTCACATATTCATCTCTCTCTTACTTATTACCAACATTAAGTAAAATTCCTGTTTTACCTATCATATTCGTTTAAACTCCTTATTTGCCTCATTATAAACTTGAGTTCAAAACTAAACTCATTCCTAGCCTCTTTCTAATCACTCGACCACTTCAATTCAAACTGGATTACTTAAAGGTATTCCATTAACACATCAACCCATTTCTTTCAACATTTATTATTCAAATAAATTAACTCCTTTATTTACCAAAATGAATAATAAATTTCTTCTTTCCAAAACCTTACTAGGATTAACAAATTTTCTCATTTAGTTATTTCACAATATAAAAATCTAACTTGATTTAAATGTCGACTCCGTCAAACACAAAATACAATTAGCCCTTTGCCCAATTTTATTTGATTCCTCCCTTAAATTAATTAAAATATAATTAATTTAAATAACTTCATTTAACGGTTCATTTTAACACGATAAATCAAGTACTCAACCACTATGTTACTTCTGCTAGATTGTTTAAAACCCTTATCAACAGAAGACATTGTTAAATAAACCGATCTCCATAATTCCTAATAGACTTTGAATAATAAATATTTATTTTCCTTTAAATATTTTTCTCCACGGTAATAACTTTCGAAATCTATTTCGTTATAAAATATATTTATAACTTAACAACTACCAATATACCAAATTTTATGAATCAACCAATTTCCAGACCAAGCGATGCCTAATCACTCATAACATCCATTGGTTATTACAAGAGAATGGTTGAAATAAAATTCAAAAATATTTATCAACCATTTGATTGATAAATTCTCTAACAATCACTAATAAGCCAACAACCAAAACAGTCCAAGCAATTCAAACAATTTCGAACACGTTTCATAAACGTGACTAGTCAAAGGGATTATTTGGTGTGGGTCAACCCCAATAGTGGTATTCCTGAAATTAACAACCGTTTAATTTCGTTCATTTGATCATCAGTATAGATATAACCAGCAATAAATCAACCAACAGTCAGAACAAGTAAAATAAAAGCACCCAATTTATATAAAATATAAACGGGAAGGGCTGAGTGAGTTCAACTCACCTCGGTTGAAATCTGTCAATAAACAGTCTGTTCTGATCAATTTACTGACGTTTTAATTCGCATAAAATTCCAGACACTCCAGATCTGGACTGCGCCTGCTCCATCTCGAAGTTCACGTCACTACGGTCCCAACGCGACTGACCGCGCGTAAATCTGACAACGTATGATCAAGAAATCACGTTACGAACTGTTTAAACTTTTTAAACATGAATTTTCCTTTGAATTTCAAAATCGGGCTTTACCTTTAATTTGTTTGGCCCAAAGCAACCCGACCCGCCTTGTTAAAACCCTCCCATCCTTCGATCCTCTTTTATTCTACCAGCCGCCACAAAATTTATCAAAAGAAACGGAAACCCTAATCCCAAAAATCCTTTTCGATCCTCCCAAAACCAGCAGCGTCGCCACCCCCTTCGGCCTCCTCAACAATTCGCCCCCTACTGTCGACGAGCAAGCCACGACGAGCAAGCCTGACCGAACAACGTCGAGCAAGCCAGATCGAATCCCTTCTGATTCGCGATGAAACCGACTTCACCAGAAACAAACGAGCCCCCTCCTTATGATTAAGCTAAGTTTTCTCTTGATTTCTTTATACTGGAATAATTTGTTTTGATTTTCTTTTCTATTCTCTGGTTTTGCCGAACGAATGGGTTTTTGTATGGTTGAAATACCTCTGTATGACCCCTATTTATAGTAATGTATACTAGGATAAAATAAATGTTAAAAACGTATTGTTACTTCAATCAATCCGAATCTGTAACTTAGATTTCTTGTTCGGATTTTTGGGTATAGAATTTTGATTGACTTGGATAGGTTTTTAGGTACCTGCTATGTGTTGTTCAATCAATACAGACATTGAATCTGTATGTTGATTGTGTTCAGAACTAAAAAAAACAGTCTCGTATGCCTTTGTACTTGAATTCGACTGAGAATAAAAACATATATATACTATAGGGTAGATTAGGCCATTGGCTATGATTTGTTTATTCAGTGCAGATTTTCGAAACCATAAATTCTGCTTTGGGTTTTGAATTGGAGATTGATTTTTGTACACACACACACACATATATATATATATATATATATATATATATATATATATATATATATGAAAATATATGTTAGCAGTTCTGCACAGATTTTGTGCATTATACTGTTTCTTCTCACTTCTCAAAGTTGATGTTTACACCTCTGTCACCATTGTCTTAGCTGTATAGTCTTGAATACATATAGCTGTTACATTAGCTGTATGAGTTTTTGCATCAAAATCTTACTTGGTTGATGTATATGTTTGATAGTATAAATATATACATATCTCTTAACTGTGTATGTACTGTTTTCGGCCGTCCCTACACTCGTTCTTAGGCTATTTATGTCACTGTTCTTGAAAGAACAGGACATGGCAAGATAGCTGAAATGAATATACATATATATTTATTTCAGCTGTACAGTCTGTTTATTTCATTCCCTATGCAATTTCCCTTATGCATACTGTTCTAAATAAGTCTAGTAGCCGTGCCTACTTTGTTCATCAACTGTTCACTTATGATCTTGATGGACAAAGCATGTTGTTCAAATTTTTTTTGAAAGGATACCTTCTTTAATTAAGTATTGTCTTGTCCTTACTGTTCATGCTCTCTCTTTATTAGCTGTTCTTAGCTGTTATTGTACAACCTGTAGCTGTTTTTAGCTGATACATTTCCTTACTGTTTCCTTCATGTATTGTCTTGTTGTCCACTGTATTGTCAAATCAGCCGTATGTGTATCTTTTGCTACTTCATTTCACTGTCCTTATGGTGCTTTTATGTTTGAACAAGTTTTCTAAAAAAATACTATTATTATAAACAAAAGATAATTTGTTCATACTGTTTTCCATTTCCCTCAATATCATGGACGTGAAATCCTTATACTCTATTAAGCAAATGTGTGTCTTTTATTTTTCTTTTGCTGTTCATTGTTGTTATGAAATATCCCTTATGGGTTTTCTTTTCTTCTTCGCAGGTCGATGGTCTGGAAAGGCGAGGCATTGCAGATATTGTTTTAGCAAATATTGATTTTTTTCTTTCTTTCTTTCGCAGGTCAAAATGGACGGGCAGTTCGGAAAAAGACATGAAGAATTAAATTATCAAATGTTGATTACTTACTTTTTGTTTTGAAGTCTTGAGCATGTATATTTGTATATATTTTAATCTTGAACTTGTACTGTAAATATATATATTACTGTTCGAATTTCCTATTTCGATTTTTGGTGGTATACCCATATGAGACCAATGATTTGGTATACGGATTCACTGTGTGGATTTTATTTCTATTTTTTTTTCATTCTTTCATTGTATGGTAATACTTTATTGTTTGTGGGCAAAAGTACTAAAGACTTTGGGTTCATACATCTACGGTGGGACAAGGTATGTATATATATATATATATATATATATATATATATCTTCCATCGATGTAAAGACACTGAATATATAAGTTGGGTGAGTCAAGTATACCATGTATCCATCTTTGGAACAAATCGGAAGTGATAAAAGTTAAATATTTGTTAATCGGCTAGAATAAACTTGCCTAGGGTAAACAAAGTCAATGAACTTACCTCGAACCCACTGGGTAAACACGGTGATCCTTTCCTCCCACAAATTTTTCACAGAAGTTCCCTTTTTAGTTATGGTCGATCCACTTAACCATTTCCCCATCTTTATTTACGAATCCACAAAATAACAAACCCTCCTCTTCCAATGTTTACGGCATCCTTACAAAATAACGAATCCACTTAACCATTTCCACTTAGCTGTTCTTGTGTTGTTTATTCTTTTCCAGTTTCTATATATATCATGCTTCTATTATTATTATTATTATTTTTTATAATATAAATATATATATTCAAACTCCCTTTTTTCTTTTCTTTTAATTCGATTAAAAATCCATTATATTTAAAATAAAATATATGAACTGATTTAAGTATTCGAATTTAAATTGCTGAAAAATCCGGGACGTTACATTCTTCCCCCCTTAGAATAATTTCGTCCTCGAAATTGTAAAGTAAGAAGAATATTCCGAACCGTATTATTTTAAAAATCATTCCTATGAATTAAATTCAAAACAAATTCAAACTCTAAAATTTCCGAGGATTTTTACAGCATTTCTCTTGCATGGCTTGATTGGTATGATTACGACTGCCACTCTGGGTCTCAATTCTTCAAAAAGAAATTCAAAGTCCACATGGTAATCTACTCAGGGTGTAAATAAATTTCTTTATCTAAAATTTAAGGTTTATCTTTTGTCGAGCATCCCAACTCAAATCCTAACTTCCAAAGCGTATCAAGCAACTGCTTATCGCCTGCATTCCAACTCTGTATAACCAAATTATCTCCACAACCTCCAGGATTCTGCATTTATTTCACTTATAATGCAAATAAAAAATCTGGGTTAAACAATTATGTTTCCACTTCATCACCCAATCTTATTTCCAATCCACCATATCGGGATTTATCTCCTTTTTCCCATTCATACCGTTTCTTATTAACCCCACTAGTTAAATTTATTAACCAGGTTCAGTTTCGCTTTCATATCTGATTCGATCAACGAATTGATTTTCTAATCAATTCATTTCATTTAAAAATTCAAATTTGATTTCAAATCAAATCAATCAGGACAAACAAACAAACACCCACATCATTATAATATATAGAAAATTATTTCCCTTTTCAATATAAAAATATACATTGGGTAAAATTATTTCATTTAACCTTTCTTCAAAACAATATCGTATCGACTGTCAGTTCTATGCTTTTCAACACTTGAACCGATCAACAAACACAATACAAAACATTTGTAAATAAATTTTACAAATACGCTCTCATATATATATACACACACAAACTCAATCTAGGGTGTTACTAACCCCATCTCTATTGAGTTACGCCACAGAGCCAAGGTTACTACTCAACCAATAGCTCTGATACCACTGTAACAACCCAGGGATTTTCGGCCCGAAAATCGATATAAATACTTTTATCGTATCTTATACCGATCCTCCAACCACCGAAAACACTGGAGCGTCTAGGAAGAAATTAGAGGGTGAGATAAGAAAGAAAGAAATATTAGAATAGAAGAAGAAGAAGTATCAACACAGAGTCTCACATCGCAGCGGAACAAAATATAATACATAAATAAAACTTTATTGAGAGCTTTCCAATACTTACAAGATCAGAGTACAACACACAGCTGGACAGTTTTGATAATCTGTCCTCATATATATATCACACAGTGGAATATCATTTATCTGAACATCTTCAGCTCGTCACTGGACTTCACGGTACCTGATCACCTGAACCTGTGCATTTCGGGCTAACCCGAGCATTTACAAAATACTGGGTCAGTCTGGTGGACCAGAGTGAGATAAACTCGCACAGCAATAAAGTATCACACAATCTGATTTTTAAGTTAAAATCATTTCGAAAGAAAAGGATAATCGTAAGACCGATCCACACATAAACACGGACTGTGTTTACCTTACGATAACCCAAACCAGTTTTCAAAATCAATATCTTCTCTGATATTATCATAGGGTCTAAATACAAATAATTAACACATCTAGAGGAACGCTTGCATCTCACGTTCCCCGTATATAATATACAAATCGAAAACCGCGGACGCTTATTGGATATTGGATTTCCAACTTGACAAGGTATGGGACCACCTTCCGCACGTGTATCTCTAGAGGCGAATACACAGGGTTCAACAAGAACGTCTTGCAACCCGGCCCTCACATGACCGACCACGCATTTCACTTGGGTGTATCGAATGTATATCACCAACGGTTGGACTCAAACCACCGTTCCCGAATGGGCAGAATCGATAGAATAAGAAACAAAAGGAATTTCACTAGATAGGTGATTATACACCCTAATGGGAGCGACCCACATAGCCATGCTGCCTGCCCGATTTTTGTCATTTCCCGGCTGTGAGGCTTGAGGTCATAATCTTTTGCACACCTGGCCACCATTCACTTTGAATGCCACATCGTCAGATCCGCCAGGTATCACTGAATACTGATTCCCACAAAAATACTCTGAGCGTTAAGCCAAAGAAGGTGTACAGCCTTCTCCGCCACCAACAGAGATACGTTTGTAGAACATCAATATGTGTAATCCCTTTGGAAATACTTTGTCAGACACTCGTCCATACAAGTCACCCAGGAACAGGGTGAACCGAAGGTACTCTCCTACTGCCTCCAATACAGGAATCACCCCATGGATCAGTAGCGATAGTCCTTGCAATCCACAGTTTCAACCACGACCGAACCCCTGTATATCTCCGGGTCGAATCAGAGATTGTAAGTGGTTCTTCCGCTTTATGAAGATCTATGGTCTTCACATGCTCCATCTCGATCATCGCTTGACCTTCTTTTTATATTCGTATTTCTTGGTTAGAATGGTTTTCGAATATCCATTCGATCCCGGTCTTTCCATACCAACAATCGTAAAGGTCAGACTTGATAGTCGGTTATTTAACTATCAAGCAAACACCCATGAAATCATAAAAACATATTTACTGGTCTGGTACACAGTATTACTTGGCTTTTAAAATTAATCGCTCAAGTCCCTTTTTATTTCGTTACTATGGAAATATCATCTCATCTCCTTTCCGTTACTTTGGAAAATCTTATCACACATTCTCGCCATCGCCCACTAGTATCATCTTTGGGTCGTCCCGAAGCTGTTCAAGTTGGGGTATTTTAATTACCTCCCAGACCTTGACCAACAACGTTCTTACCTTCAGATAAATACGAGTCGTAATTCAAAAATCGATATTAAACACATTCCGCTATTTAAACATCGCTCTATGGTACTTCTCATCCTTTGGAAGTTTCTCTTTTTAAAATAAAATTAATATCGCTTATTTCGAACATCACCTTATTCACTCTTGGCTTATTCAAATACTTTGCTTCGAATCCTATTTTCAACTTTGTTTACCCAGCTTGAATCAAACCCCTTTTTGCCAATCCCCTTTCTTTCGGGAAATTCCCTTTTAATAATCCATGGATTTAACTTAATACCACTATTAAGTACTAAATTTAAAACGACATTTAAACTCGTATGCCACTTATAAACCTTGTTTATAGTTTCCAGGTTTAATATAAATCCTTCACATATTCATCTCTCTCTTACTTATTACCAACATTAAGTAAAATTCCTGTTTTACCTATCATATTCGTTTAAACTCCTTATTTGCCTCATTATAAACTTGAGTTCAAAACTAAACTCATTCCTAGCCTCTTCCTAATCACTCGACCACTTCAATTCAAACTGGATTACTTAAAGGTATTCCATTAACACATCAACCCATTTCTTTCAACATTTATTATTCAAATAAATTAACTCCTTTATTTACCAAAATGAATAATAAATTTCTTCTTTCCAAAACCTTACTAGGATTAACAAATTTTCTCATTTAGTTATTTCACAATATAAAAATCTAACTTGATTTAAATGTCGACTCCGTCAAACACAAAATACAATTAGCCCTTTGCCCAATTTTATTTGATTCCTCCCTTAAATTAATTAAAATATAATTAATTTAAATAACTTCATTTAACGGTTCATTTTAACACGATAAATCAAGTACTCAACCACTATGTTACTTCTGCTAGATTGTTTAAAACCCTTATCAACAGATGACATTGTTAAATAAACCGATCTCCATAATTCCTAATAGACTTTGAATAATAAATATTTATTTTCCTTTAAATATTTTTCTCCACGGTAATAACTTTCGAAATCTATTTCGTTATAAAATATATTTATAACTTAACAACTACCAATATACCAAATTTTATGAATCAACCAATTTCCAGACCAAGCGATGCCTAATCACTCATAACATCCATTGGTTATTACTAGAGAATGGTTGAAATAAAATTCAAAAATATTTATCAACCATTTGATTGATAAATTCTCTAACAATCACTAATAAGCCAACAACCAAAACAGTCCAAGCAATTCAAACAATTTCGAACACGTTTCATAAACGTGACTAGTCAAAGGGATTATTTGGTGTGGGTCAACCCTAACAGTGGTATTCCTGAAATTAACAACCGTTTAATTTCGTTCATTTGATCATCAGTATAGATATAACCAGCAATAAATCAACCAACAGTCAGAACAAGTAAAATAAAAGCACCCAATTTATATAAAATATAAACGGGAAGGGCTGAGTGAGTTCAACTCACCTCGGTTGAAATCTGTCAATAAACAGTCTGTTCTGATCAATTTACTGACGTTTTAATTCGCATAAAATTCCAGACACTCCAGATCTGGACTGCGCCTGCTCCATCTTGAAGTTCACGTCACTACGGTCCCAACGCTTCTGACCGCGCGTAAATCTGACAACGTATGATCAAGAAATCACGTTACGAACTGTTTAAACTTTTTAAACATGAATTTTCCTTTGAATTTCAAAATCGGCCTTTACCTTTAATTTGTTTGGCCCAAAGCAACCCGACCCGCCTTGTTAAAACCCTCCCATCCTTCGATCCTCTTCTATTCTACCAGCCGCCACAAAATTAATCAAAAGAAACGGAAACCCTAATCCCAAAAATCCTTTTCGATCCTCCCAAAACCAGCAGCGTCGCCACCCCCTTCGGCCTCCTCAACCATTCGCCCCCTACTGTCGACGAGCAAGCCACGACGAGCAAGCCTGACCGAACAACGTCGAGCAAGCCAGATCGAATCCCTTCTGATTCGCGATGAAACCGACTTCACCAGAAACAAACGAGCCCCCTCCTTATGATTAAGCTAAGTTTTCTCTTGATTTCTTTATACTGGAATAATTTGTTTTGATTTTCTTTTCTATTCTCTGGTTTTGCCGAACGAATGGGTTTTTGTATGGTTGAAATACCTCTGTATGACCCCTATTTATAGTAATGTATGCTAGGATAAAATAAATGTTAAAAACGTATTGTTACTTCAATCAATCCGAATCTGTAACTTAGATTTCTTGTTCGGATTTTTGGGTATAGAATTTTGATTGACTTGGATAGGTTTTTAGGTACCTGCTATGTGTTGTTCAATCAATACAGACATTGAATCTGTATGTTGATTGTGTTCAGAACTAAAAAAAACAGTCTCGTATGCCTTTGTACTTGAATTCGACTGAGAATAAAAACATATATATACTATAGGGTAGATTAGGCCATTGGCTATGATATGTTTATTCAGTGCAGATTTTCGAAACCATAAATTCTGCTTTGGGTTTTGAATTGGAGATTGATTTTTGTACATATATATATATATATATATATATATATATATATATATATGAAAATATATGTTAGCAGTTCTGCACAGATTTTGCTTTACTTTAGCATGTGCATTATACTGTTTCTTCTCACTTCTCAAAGTTGATGTTTACACCTCTGTCACCATTGTCTTAGCTGTATAGTCTTGAATACTTATAGCTGTTACATTAGCTGTATGAGTTTTTGCATCAAAATCTTACTTGGTTGATGTATATGTTTGATAGTATAAATATATACATATCTCTTAACTGTGTATGTACTGTTTTCGGCCGTCCCTATACTCGTTCTTAGGTATTTATGTCACTGTTCTTGAAAGAACAGGACATGGCAAGATAGCTGAAATGAATATACATATATATTTATTTCAGCTGTACAGTCTGTTTATTTCATTCCCTATGCAATTTCCCTTATGCATACTGTTCTAAATAAGTCTAGTAGCCGTGCCTACTTTGTTCATCAACTGTTCACTTATGATCTTGATGGACAAAGCATGTTGTTCAAATTTTTTTTGAAAGGATACCTTCTTTAATTAAGTATTGTCTTGTCCTTACTGTTCATGCTCTCTCTTTATTAGCTGTTCTTAGCTGTTATTGTACAACCTGTAGCTGTTTTTAGCTGATACATTTCCTTACTGTTTCCTTCATGTATTGTCTTGTTGTCCACTGTATTGTCAAATCAGCCGTATGTGTATCTTTTGCTACTTCATTTCACTGTCCTTATGGTGCTTTTATGTTTGAACAAGTTTTCTAAAAAAAATACTATTATTATAAACAAAAGATAATTTGTTCATACTGTTTTCCATTTCCCTCAATATCATGGACGTGAAATCCTTATACTCTATTAAGCAAATGTGTGTCTTTTATTTTTCTTTTGCTGTTCATTGTTGTTATGAAATATCCCTTATGGCTTTTCTTTTCTTCTTCGTAGGTCGATGGTCTGGAAAGGCGAGGCATTGCAGATATTGTTTTAGCAAATATTGATTTTTTTTCTTTCTTTCTTTCGCAGGTCAAAATGGACGGGCAGTTCGAAAAAAGACATGAAGAATTAAATTATCAAATGTTGATTACTTACTTTTTGTTTTGAAGTCTTGAGCATGTATATTTGTATATATTTTAATCTTGAACTTGTACTGTAAATATATATATTACTGTTCGAATTTCCTATTTGGATTTTTGGTGGTATACCCATATGAGACCAATGATTTGGTATACGGATTCACTGTGTGGATTTTATTTCTATTTTTTTTTCATTCTTTCATTGTATGGTAATACTTTATTGTTTGTGGGCAAAAGTACTAAAGACTTTGGGTTCATACATCTACGGTGGGACAAGGTATGTATATATATATATATATATCTTCCATCGATGTAAAGACACTGAATATATAAGTTGGGTGAGTCAAGTATACCATGTATCCATCTTTGGAACAAATCGGAAGTGATAAAAGTTAAATATTTGTTAATCGGCTAGAATAAACTTGCCTAGGGTAAACAAAGTCAATGAACTTACCTCGAACCCACTGGGTAAACACGGTGATCCTTTCCTCCCACAAATTTTTCACAGAAGTTCCCTTTTTAGTTATGGTCGATCCACTTAACCATTTCCCATCTTTATTTACGAATCCACAAAATAACAAACCCTCCTCTTCCAATGTTTACGGCATCCTTACAAAATAACGAATCCACTTAACCATTTCCACTTAGCTGTTCTTGTGTTGTTTATTCTTTTCCAGTTTCTATATATATCATGCTTCTATTATTATTATTATTATTTTTTATAATATAAATATATATATTCAAACTCCCTTTTTTCTTTTCTTTTAATTCGATTAAAAATCCATTATATTTAAAATAAAATATATGAACTGATTTAAGTATTCGAATTTAAATTGCTGAAAAATCCGGGACGTTACATTCTTCCCCCCTTAGAATAATTTCGTCCTCGAAATTGTAAAGTAAGAAGAATATTCCGAACCGTATTATTTTAAAAATCATTCCTATGAATTAAATTCAAAACAAATTCAAACTCTAAAATTTCCGAGGATTTTTACAGCATTTCTCTTGCATGGCTTGATTGGTATGATTACGACTGCCACTCTGGGTCTCAATTCTTCAAAAAGAAATTTAAAGTCCACATGGTAATCTACTCAGGGTGTAAATAAATTTCTTTATCTAAAATTTAAGGTTTATCTTTTGTCGAGCATCCCAACTCAAATCCTAACTTCCAAAGCGTATCAAGCAACTGCTTATCGCCTGCATTCCAACTCTGTATAACCAAATTATCTCCACAACCTCCAGGATTCTGCATTTATTTCACTTATAATGCAAATAAAAAATCTGGGTTAAACAATTATGTTTCCACTTCATCACCCAATCTTATTTCCAATCCACCATATCGGGATTTATCTCCTTTTTCCCATTCATACCATTTCTTATTAACCCCACTAGTTAAATTTATTAACCAGGTTCAGTTTCGCTTTCATATCTGATTCGATCAACGAATTGATTTTCTAATCAATTCATTTCATTTAAAAATTCAAATTTGATTTCAAATCAAATCAATCAGGACAAACAAACAAACATCCACATCATTATAATATATAGAAAAGTATTTCCCTTTTCAATATAAAAATATACATTGGGTAAAATTATTTCATTTAACCTTTCTTCAAAACAATATCGTATCGACTGTCAGTTCTATGCTTTTCAACACTTGAACCGATCAACAAACACAATACAAAACATTTGTAAATAAATTTTACAAATACGCTCTCATATATATATACACACACAAACTCAATCTAGGGTGTTACTAACCCCATCTCTATTGAGTTACGCCACAGAGCCAAGGTTACTACTCAACCAATAGCTCTGATACCACTGTAACAACCCACGGATTTTCGGCCCGAAAATCGATATAAACACTTTTATCGTATCTTATACCGATCCTCCAACCACCGAAAACACTGGAGCGTCTAGGAAGAAATTAGAGGGTGAGATAAGAAAGAAAGAAATATTAGAATAGAAGAAGAAGAAGTATCAACACAGAGTCTCACATCGCAGCGGAACAAAATATAATACAGAAATAAAACTTTATTGAGAGCTTTCCAATACTTACAAGATCAGAGTACAACACACAGCTCGACAGTTTTGATAATCTGTCCTCATATATATATCACATAGTGGAATATCATTTATCTGAACATCTTCAGCTCGTCACTGGACTTCACGGTACCTGATCACCTGAACCTGTGCATTTCGGGCTAACCCGAGCATTTTCAAAATACTGGGTCAGTCTGGTGGACCAGAGTGAGATAAACTCGCACAACAATAAAGTATCACACAATCTGATTTTTAAGTTAAAATCATTTCAAAAGAAAAGGATAATCGTAAGACCGATCCACACATAAACACGGACTGTGTTTACCTTACGATAACCCAAACCAGTTTTCAAAATCAATATCTTCTCTGATATTATCATAGGGTCTAAATACAAATAATTAACACATCTAGAGGAACGCTTGCATCTCACGTTCCCCGTATATAATATACAAATCGAAAACCGCGGACGCTTATTGGATATTGGATTTCCAACTTGATAAGGTATGGGACCACCTTCCGCACGTGTATCTCTAGAGGCGAATACACAGGGTTCAACAAGAACGTCTTGCAACCCGGCCCTCACATGACCGACCACGCATTTCGCTTGAGTGTATCGAATGTATATCACCAACGGTTGGACTCAAACCACCGTTCCCGAATGGGCAGAATCGATAGAATAAGAAACAAAAGGAATTTCTCTAGATAGGTGATTATACACCCTAATGGGAGCGACCCACATAGCCATGCTGCCTGCCCGATTTTTGTCATTTCCCGGCTGTGAGGCTTGAGGTCATAATCTTTTGCACACCTGGCCACCATTCACTTTGAATGCCACATCGTCAGATCCGCCAGGTATCACTGAATACTGATTCCCACAAAAATACTCTGAGCGTTAAGCCAAAGAAGGTGTACAGCCTTCTCCGCCACCAACAGAGATACGTTTGTAGAACATCAATATATGTAATCCCTTTGGAAATACTTTGTCAGACACTCGTCCATACAAGTCACCCAGGAACAGGGTGAACCGAAGGTACTCTCCTACTGCCTCCAATACAGGAATCACCCCATGGATCAGTAGCGATAGTCCTTGCAATCCACAGTTTCAACCACGACCGAACCCCAGTATATCTCCGGGTCGAATCAGAGATTGTAAGTGGTTCTTCCGCTTTATGAAGATCTATGGTCTTCACATGCTCCATCTCGATCATCGCTTGACCTTCTTTTTATATTCGTATTTGTTGGTTAGAATGGTTTTCGAATATCCATTCGATCCCGGTCTTTCCATACCAACAATCGTAAAGGTCAGACTTGATAGTCGGTTATTTAACTATCAAGCAAACACCCATGAAATCATAAAAACATATTTACTGGTCTGGTACACAGTATTACTTGGCTTTTAAAATTAATCGCTCAAGTCCCTTTTTATTTCGTTACTATGGAAATATCATCTCATCTCCTTTCCGTTACTTTGGAAAATCTTATCACACATTCTCGCCATCGCCCACTAGTATCATCTTTGGGTCGTCCCGAAGCTGTTCAAGTTGGGGTATTTTAATTACCTCTCAGACCTTGACCGACAATGTTCTTACCTTCAGATAAATACGAGTCGTAATTCAAAAATCGATATTAAACACATTCCGCTATTTAAACATCGCTCTATGGTACTTCTCATCCTTTGGAAGTTTCTCTTTTTAAAATAAAATTAATATCGCTTATTTCGAACATCACCTTATTCACTCTTGGCTTATTCAAATACTTTGCTTCGAATCCTATTTTCAACTTTGTTTACCCAGCTTGAATCAAACCCCTTTTTGCCAATCCCCTTTCTTTCGGGAAATTCCCTTTTAAAAATCCTTGGATTTAACTTAATACCACTATTAAGTACTAAATTTAAAACGACATTTAAACTCGTATGCCACTTATAAACCTTGTTTATAGTTTCCAGGTTTAATATAAATCCTTCACATATTCATCCCTCTCTTACTTAATACCAACATTAAGTAAAATTCCTGTTTAACCTATCATATTCGTTTAAACTCCTTATTTGCCTCATTATAAACTTGAGTTCAAAACTAAACTCATTCCTAGCCTCTTTCTAATCACTCGACCACTTCAATTCAAACTGGATTACTTAAAGGTATTCCATTAACACATCAACCTATTTCTTTCAACATTTATTATTCAAATAAATTAACTCCTTTATTTACCAAAATGAATAATAAATTTCTTCTTTCCAAAACCTTATTAGGGTTAACAAATTTTCTCATTTAGTTATTTCACAATATAAAAATCTAACTTGATTTAAATGTCGACTCCGTCAAACACAAAATACAATTAGCCCTTTGCCCAATTTTATTTGATTCCTCCCTTAAATTAATTAAAATATAATTAATTTAAATAACTTCATTTAACGGTTCATTTTAACACGATAAATCAAGTACTCAACCACTATGTTACTTCTGCTAGATTGTTTAAAACCCTTATCAACAGAAGACATTGTTAAATAAACCGATCTCCATAATTCCTAATAGACTTTGAATAATAAATATTTATTTTCCTTTAAATATTTTTCTCCATGGTAATAACTTTCGAAATCTATTTCGTTATAAAATATATTTATAACTTAACAACTACCAATGTACCAAATTTTATGAATCAACCAATTTCCGGACCAAGCGATGCCTAATCACTCATAACATCCATTGGTTATTACTAGAGAATGGTTGAAATAAAATTCAAAAATATTTATCAACCATTTGATTGATAAATTCTATAACAATCACTAATCAGCCAACAACCAAAACAGTCTAAGCAATTCAAACAATTTCGAACACGTTTCATAAACGTGACTAGTCAAAGGGATTATTTGGTGTGGGTCAACCCCAACAGTGGTATTCCTGAAATTAAACAACCGTTTAATTTCGTTCATTTGATCATCAGTATAGATATAACCATCAATAAATCAACCAACAGTCAGAACAAGTAAAATAAAAGCACCCAATTTATATAAAATATAAACGGGAAGGGCTGAGTGAGTTCAACTCACCTCGGTTGAAATCTGTCAATAAACAGTCTGTTCTGATCAATTTACTGACGTTTTAATTCGCATAAAATTCCAGACACTCCAGATCTGGACTGCGCCTGCTCCATCTCGAAGTTCACGTCACTACGGTCCCAACGCGACTGACCGCGCGTAAATCTGGCAACGTATGATCAAGAAATCACGTTACGAACTGTTTAAACTTTTTAAACATGAATTTTCCTTTGAATTTCAAAATCGGGCTTTACCTTTAATTTATTTGGCCCAAAGCAACCCGACCCGCCTTGTTAAAACCCTCCCATCCTTCGATCCTCTTCTATTCTACCAGCCGCCACAAAATTTATCAAAAGAAACGGAAACCCTAATCCCAAAAATCCTTTTCGATCCTCCCAAAACCAGCAGCGTCGCCACCCCCTTCGCCTCCTCAACCATTCGCCCCCTACTGTCGACGAGCAAGCCTGACCGAACAACGTCGAGCAAGCCAGATCGAATCCCTTTCGATTCGCGATGAAACCGACTTCACCAGAAACAAACGAGCCCCCTCCTCATGATTAAGCTAAGTTTTCTCTTGATTTCTTTATACTGGAATAATTTGTTTTGATTTTCTTTTCTATTCTCTGGTTTTGCCGAACGAATGGGTTTTTGTATGGTTGAAATACCTCTGTATGACCCCTATTTATAGTAATGTATGCTAGGATAAAATAAATGTTAAAAACGTATTGTTACTTCAATCAATCCGAATCTGTAACTTAGATTTCTTGTTCGGATTTTTGGGTATAGAATTTTGATTGACTTGGATAGGTTTTTAGGTACCTGCTATGTGTTGTTCATTCAATACAGACATTGAATCTGTATGTTGATTGTGTTCAGAACTAAAAAAAAACAATCTCGTATGCCTTTGTACTTGAATTCGACTGAGAATAAAAACATATATATACTATAGGGTAGATTAGGCCATTGGCTATGATATGTTTATTCAGTGCAGATTTTCGAAACCATGAATTCTGCTTTGGGTTTTGAATTGGAGATTGATTTTTGTTCATATATATATATATATATATATATATATATATGAAAATATATGTTAGCAGTTCTGCACAGATTTTGCTTTACTTTAGCATGTGCATTATACTGTTTCTTCTCACTTCTCAAAGTTGATGTTTACACCTCTGTCACCATTGTCTTAGCTGTATAGTCTTGAATACATATAGCTGTTACATTAGCTGTATGAGTTTTTGCATCAAAATCTTACTTGGTTGATGTATATGTTTGATAGTATAAATATATACATATCTCTTAACTGTGTATGTACTGTTTTTGGCCGTCCCTATACTCGTTCTTAGGCTATTTATGTCATTGTTCTTGAAAGAACAGGACATTACAAGATAGCTGAAATGAATATACATATATATTTATTTCAGCTGTACAGTCTGTTTATTTCATTCCCTATGCAATTTCCCTTATGCATACTGTTCTAAATAAGTCTAGTAGCCGTGCCTACTTTGTTCATCAACTGTTCACTTATGATCTTGATGGACAAAGCATGTTGTTCAAATTTTTTTTGAAAGGATACCTTCTTTAATTAAGTATTGTCTTGTCCTTACTGTTCATGCTCTCTCTTTATTAGCTGTTCTTAGCTGTTATTGTACAACCTGTAGCTGTTTTTAGCTGATACATTTCCTTACTGTTTCCTTCATGTATTGTCTTGTTGTCCACTGTATTGTCAAATTAGCCGTATGTGTATCTTTTGCTACTTCATTTCACTGTCCTTATGGTGCTTTTATGTTTGAACAAGTTTTCTAAAAAAAATACTATTATTATAAACAAAAGATAATTTGTTCATACTGTTTTCCATTTCCCTCAATATCATGGACGTGAAATCCTTATACTCTATTAAGCAAATGTGTGTCTTTTATTTTTCTTTTGCTGTTCATTGTTGTTATGAAATATCCCTTATGGGTTTTCTTTTCTTCTTCGCAGGTCGATGGTCTGGAAAGGCGAGGCATTGCAGATATTGTTTTAGCAAATATTGATTTTTTTCTTTCTTTCTTTCGCAGGTCAAAATGGACGGCCAGTTCGGAAAAAGACATGAAGAATTAAATTATCAAATGTTGATTACTTACTTTTTGTTTTGAAGTCTTGAGCATGTATATTTGTATATATTTTAATCTTGAACTTGTACTGTAAATATATATATTACTGTTCGAATTTCCTATTTGGATTTTTGGTGGTATACCCATATGAGACCAATGATTTGGTATACGGATTCACTGTGTGGATTTTATTTCTATTTTTTTTTTTCATTCTTTCATTGTATGGTAATACTTTATTGTTTGTGGGCAAAAGTACTAAAGACTTTGGGTTCATACATCTACGGTGGGACAAGGTATGTATATATATATATATATCTTCCATCGATGTAAAGACACTGAATATATAAGTTGGGTGAGTCAAGTATACCATGTATCCATCTTTGGAACAAATCGGAAGTGATAAAAGTTAAATATTTGTTAATCGGCTAGAATAAACTTGCCTAGGGTAAACAAAGTCAATGAACTTACCTCGAACCCACTGGGTAAACACGGTGATCCTTTCCTCCCACAAATTTTTCACAGAAGTTCCCTTTTTAGTTATGGTCGATCCACTTAACCATTTCCCCATCTTTATTTACGAATCCACAAAATAACAAACCCTCCTCTTCCAATGTTTACGGCATCCTTACAAAATAATGAATCCCCTTAACCTTTTCCACTTAGCTGTTCTTGTGTAGTTTATTCTTTTCCAGTTTCTATATATATCATGCTTCTATTATTATTATTATTATTTTATAATATAAATATATATATTCAAACTCCCTTTTTTCTTTTCTTTTAATTCGATTAAAAATCCATTATATTTAAAATAAAATATATGAACTGATTTAAGTATTCGAATTTAAATTGCTGAAAAATCCGGGACGTTACACATACCATGTGATAATTTTGGTTGTCTTCAAACCCCTTTGGTTGCTCCATATACACCTCTTCCTCCAATTCTCCATTCAAGAACGCATTATGAACATCCAATTGCTTCACCAACCAACCATTATATATGTAACGCAATGGTAAGCATTACTCTAATCGTAGTAGGCTTTACTACTGGTAAGAATATCTCCTTGAAATCAAATCCTGGTTGTTGCGTAAAACATTTCGCTATGAGTCGAGCTTTATACTTATCTATGGTTCCATATGCATTGTGCTTGAGTCTATACGTCCACCTACACCCTATCACTGTCTTGTTTTTGGGCAGAGACATTAATGTCCATGTACCATTATTCATCAATGTTGTATACTCCTCTTCCATAGCTTTCCTCCACTTGCTGCATTTTATGGCTTGTTTGAAGTTTACTGGTTCTTCAGATACACAATGAATTGTATATACTTTAGGTTTGAAAAAGCCATGTTTTGCTCTTGTCATCACAGGGTGTCCTTGCGGCTGATCTCCCACACGAGTCTGACTTCTATTGGATGAAGCTGCACTATCTATGTTATTTGAATCTTCATTATTTGTTTCATCCTGATGCTGCACAAGATCATAATTTGTACTATTACTCATTTCTTCATTTTGAGTGCCCAGTAAGCCATGACTCCCCACTGCATCTTATTTGTTAACATCAATGTCATGATGTTCTTCAATCCTACTGCACATTGGTATGGGTGGCAATGATTTCTGCGCATTGATAACTTTCCTGGTATTCTTCATTTCCATATTAGCAAATGGAAAAACCCATTCATTAAAAGTGACATGTCTTGACATAACAATCTTACGTTTACTTGTTAAGCACTTGTATCCTTTTTGCTTTGTTCCATATCCAAGAAATGTGCATGGAGTTGATCTGAAATCCAATTTATGAGAAGTATATGGTCTTAACAAAGGAAAACATAAGCATCTGAATACCTTCAATCTTTTATATTCAGGTTTAGTGCCATACATAGCTTCATATGGGCTAGTGTTCTTTAGCACCTTGGTTGGTAAACAATTGATCAAATACACAGCTGTTAAAAATTCCTCGGTCCAGAACTTTAGAGGCAGTTAACCTTGTGCTAACAGAGTTAAACCCATCTTCGCTAAATGCTTATGTTTTCCTTTCCACCATGCCATTTTCTATGACGTATGAGGACATTTACACCTGTGTATTATCCCTTTATTGTTGAAGAATTCTCTTAATGGCTTGAACTCAGAGCCACCATCGGTTTGGAAGATTTTCACTTTCCTGTCAAACTGTCTTTCCACCTGTGTAATAAATTGCTGCACCGCTTCACATGTCTCTGATTACAACTTTAGAAAATAGATCCATGTTAACCTTGTATATGCATCTACAAAAGCAACATAATATTTATATCTGTAATCTGAGTTGAAAGGTGCAGGACCCCAAATGTAACGACCCGAAAAGTTCCGATCCTGATTATCAATACTAATACATTTCCTGTATCACATATCGACTAGTCAACCATAAGAAATTAGCAGATCGTTAATAGAAAGAAATTAGAGGGTGAGAAATAAAAAGAAAGAAAGTTAGAATAGAAGAAAAAGAACTGAACATAACAGAATCAGAGTATAACGAATCTCACAACGGAACAGAATAAAATATATTATATAGCATTTTGAAATACAAAACTACATTTACACTTACATACATCATCAAAGTACAACACATATAGAACACAGCGGAAATAAACTCTATATCAAATGTTAAAGTCTCCTCCTTTGAGCTCCTTCAAGTGAATCTGTAAAATCCTGAAACCACTTGACTGCCCATACAAATATGGGCACCCAAGAGTTTAGGAAAACATAGGAAAATAAACTCTGGGTCGGTCATGGGACTGGTGTGAGTAAACGATTTTAAAACTAATTGATTTAACGTTAAAAAAACCTTTTGAAATAAATGATAATCGTAAGACCGATCCACACATAAATACAGATGGTTTTTACCTTATGATAATCCAAAACATTTTTGAAATCATATATATCATCTGATATTATAATAGTGTCTAGATACAAATAAATAGCAATCTAGTGGAACGCTTGCATCTCACGCGCCACATATATAGTATACAATCAAAACCACAGGCGCTTATTGGGGATTGGATTCCGACTATGACAAGGTATGGAACCACCTGCCGATAGTGTATCTCTAGAGGCGAATACACTGGGTTAAACAAGAACGTCTTGCAATCCGGCCCACACATGACCGACCACTCATTTCGCTTAAGTGTATCGAATGTATATCACCAACGGTTAGGATCAGCAACCATTTCCCAAAAAAGGGACAGCATCGAAATAGATTAAAGAAAACAAAAGAAATTTCTCTAAATAGGTGATTATACACCCTAATGGGAGCGACCCACATAGCCATGCTGCCTGCCCGATTTTTGTCATTTCCCGATTGATGAGGCTTGAGGTTAGAATTTACCCTTTAGAACATCTGTTTATCATTCACTTTGAATGCCACATTGTCGAATTCGTCGGAAGTCACTAATTGATTCCCACAAAAATACTCAGATTGTTAGGCTAAAGAAGTTTCCCTTCCTTGCCCGAACTTCGTACGTTTGAAGAAATCAACGTACGTGATCACATTGGACATACTATGTCAGACACTCGTCCATACAAGTCATCCAGGAATTGGATGAACCGAAGGCACTCTCCTACTGCATCCAATATAGATATCACCCCATGGATCAGTAGCGAGTAGTCCTTGCAAATCCGAAGATTTCAATCACGACAGAATCACTATCAAAATATCTTCAGGAGCGAACCAGAGAAATTTATCAAGTAGTTCTTGCGCTAATGAAGATCTACGGTCTTCACTCTCACCATTTCTATAAGTATATCTGTAGGTAAGTTTACGATTGTAAAGCTAGTTCAAAGTGGTTTTGGGTCCAGTTCCCATCCCGGTCTCTTCGAACTAACACGTGGGGAATATTTATTGATAGTCGGTGTTTTAACTATCAAATTTAAACAGTGTAGATATCTATTTATACAATTTATCTTATAAAATGTTTATGACATCCTTGTACAATTTAATTAACTTATACTAGCTTATTTCTAATTTCAGAACAATAATTGGTGGAAGACGATTAAATAAAACGTGTCAACGTTTTATTCTAACTAATTCAGAGTCGATTTATCACTTCATAGCACGACAAATAATTAACGATCATCATTTGTCATACATTTACAAACAACAATGGTTTAACGTTTAATTCCAACAAATAATAGTTGGAAGTATTTAACTGGGATGACGCTTTATTCACATAATATTTGTTTCAATCCTTTGGAAATAAATCAAGTGAATTTGTTTAAAACATTCGTTCTATTTTTAATAGTTCAGATATATAAAATTCAAACTTAAGTTTATATGACAACGTCTATTTTTGAATTAACTCAATAGCTTCCTGATCCTTTCTTCCTACTTTATTCCTTAATCACTTCTGTTGCAAACACATTTTCTTAATATTCATTTAGTTTAAACAATACAAATGTCCAACGCCCTTTACCGTCTAATGCCTCCACGCACATACCTTAAGTTATTATATCATTCATCGTAAGCTATTCAATTAGATTCTCACTTCTTTGAATATATATTTATATATATCATGTTTAAGTTAAAAACTTAAAGTTTAAACAAACATTAAATACCCTTCTTAATTCCTTTTAGGCCCAAACCCAATTTCAGGAAATCGGCCCAATGCCCACCATAGACCAAAATTCCGCAAGTATACTTCATTTTCCAGTACAAAACTCCATGGACTTCTCCTTTACGCCAGTACACTTCTAGTTCGGCGTCGTGTTTTTACCAACATCTTGGCCTATCTTTCACGCATTATACCCTGGCGATCGACTGCTGCATGATTTCCCAAAACCCACCCCACTGTTTGAAACTCCAGTTCATTATCCATCTATGTATTCATGCTTCCAGACTCCTCTTTTTCCCTAGTTATATGCTACAAAAGCTTTTATGCAATTATGGGCCAGACTGCTACACCAGATAGTTCGGATGCTTTGCAAAATCAGGGAGTTTTGTTACTTTCCTTCCAGTTTTGCTTCATTCCTGTCTTCTGTGTGCACGGTGCACGTGCACCTATGCCGTGATTCACAACCCCATCTGCACGCCTATACTTCTTACTACCTCCCCACTACAGACCCCGTTTTCCAGTTTATAAATAAGATTAAATAATTGAGAATGTTGCATGCGTTTGGGCCAACAGAACAACCTGGTTTGATCACGGGTGCACCGAAGTGCATATACACGCAAAGTAATACCAAAGCATGTTGGCAAAGGAAGATATTGTCAACAGAAGGTGACTTAAGATTGATTTAGTGGTTATACAATTCTAATTCGCTTTTATTCTTGTTACTATGTTCCTTTCATTATCAGTTTGCGATTGTGCAGAGACAGAGAAGCTTTAATCGTTACGTACTGAACACTAACAATAATTGTTTAGTCCGAATCTAAAATCATGTAACCATGTTTCCGTTGGTCGGTTATGATAACTTTTAAAATGGTTAGTTTTTTTTTTCTCATCCGAACAGTTCACACGCCTATTTCCAGAAACACTACTGCTTCATTTCCTCCTTTTAGAGGCTGACACACGCTCCAATGCATAGCCATTCCTCCATGCATCATCAGCTCGCATGTGACGCACCCAGGCCTTCCCTTTTCATCCTTTTCAGACATTATACTTTAACTAGTATATGTATATACATATATATACTACTGTTTGCTTGAGTGTTATAGAATTCACAGTTGTTGATTTTCGCATTTATAATATAATGAATATGTTCCTACTGTGAGGCACACAAATAGTTTCAAATTTGTTTGTATTTAATTAACCCACCCGAACACACATATATGATATTATATAACCAGTAGCAATCAACGAATATGAATCAGATATATATATATACATGGAAATGGATTATATTTTTGAATGGGACAATAGATCGGTGATTACTCACAATACTGCTTCACTATTTTTATTTTCTTTCATTTTCATTTGCATCTCTGTTCTCGGATTTTTTTCAAAATCCTCTAGTCTTGATTTAAACATTTCAGAAATTTAATCTTAAAGCAACTGAAATGTTTATATAATACCAAGTTAAACATTTCCGTCTTGGTCTATTAGCGTACACATATTTTGTTCTTTTATGGATTATGACCATTCAAGTCATATATTCAACTAATTAAGTTTCACAAACCACTCAATTAACTTAAGTTTAAACATGACCCCTCTGGCTTGAAACCTATCAAAGTATTACAGGTGCCTATATGTACAGCAAGTCGACTGAGTTATGTTGAAATATTTAGGGAGTTGACGTTCCATAACCACTCTATGTTATCTTTAAGAGACATACTTAAACAAACATGGACAAGAAGGAAAGAAATTAGGGAGTTGAGGTGTTTACTCACAACTATTGGTTACTGTCTTTTATATTCATTATCCAGGTCTGATTAATCCCACTTATCTTAACCTTCTATTTTCAGAGATTTATACCGTTACAAACTTTAATATTTGCACTAATATGATGATTATAGATTAACATACATATGGTCGGGATTCACTAAAGAATTACGAAAAACTGTAAGGAGATTTAGATTTTACTCACGGTGTGTATATTACTCTGTTTTGTTGATCACTGCCTTACTTATTCAAGTCTAAATCGAGCTATTTACAAAGATCAATATGTTTGCATATAGTTGAATGTGCTGGAATAAAATATGAAACAATAGAATAATTAAACAATAGGACAATATGAAACAATACATCTAGTTTGAACGTACAAAGACCAATAAGTTTACTCACTTATTATACTATGTTTGAGCTGAAATATTTTTTTACTGCCTATGCCATGCCTTCTCAGGTTTTGTTGCTCCCTGTTTTCCTCGGCCATTCCCAGTTTTGCTTCAGGGTTTCCATTTGTTCTAGTGACTAGTGTGTGGATTTTTATGGGTTTCAAGTGTATTTATAGAGGCAGAATTTCAAGGCTTTAACTTGGTCAAGTATTTGCAGCAGCTTATTCATGATTGAAGTGAAGTTGTGTATGGTCATTTTCACTCAATCTTTTATAGGTTATATGAATTGCACAGCTAGCTAGTGTAATGTGTGATTGAAAGGTGGCTATGTATGCTCCTTAGCATCCATACAATTCAGACTACTAAGTGCACAGCTATGTGCTTAAAACTCATGTAGATGGATACCTAATGGTGTATAGCCATGTGCCGAAATGGGTCTAAAAGCTAGGCTGGTTTACAGTTTGATGTGAATAGGTGTATATGCAGTAGTATGGAAATGATAGGTGATGTATACGTTCCCAAACTTAGCTCCTACGCAGCAAAGTATAACCTGCTCTTGCTGGAAAACTTCACATCTTCTTAGCTGCAACTAGTGTACATGTATGTACTTTTTTTAAATTTATAAATTAATCTTAACAACCAAGCAATATCAACCTATTAATGACCAGATCCTCTCCTTTCCAATCACTTTTACTTACAAAATCTTGCACATGCCATTCGGCAGCCCTTTTTGTTTTCTGTCTTTTCTGCTTAATGCTTAAGTCCATGCTATCTTGTAACAACCCAGAAATGCGAGCCAGTTTAAAATTTTTATTTTGGCAATTTTAGCGAATTTTGAACATTTAAAATGAATTATTTTTAATATTGACGAGAAATTTATTTTGAATGGAATTAGAACGTATATATTTATATACGTCGTCGTTAGAATAGGTGTATATGTAGTAGTACGGAAATGATAGGTGATGTATACATTCCCAAACTTAGCTCGTACGCAGCAAAGTATAACCTGCTCTTGCTGGAAAACTTCACATGTTCTTAGCAGCAACTAGTGTACATTTATGTACTTTATTTTAATTTATAAATTAATCTTAACAACCAAACTATATCAACCTATTAATGACCAGATCCTCTCCTTTCCTATCACTTTTACTTACAAAATCATGCACATGCCATTCGGCAGCCCTTTTTGCTTTCTGTCTTTTCTACTTAATGCTTAAGTCCATGCTATCTACACTCCGTAGTGACACTATCCTTTGGGTATAGCTTCTATTTAGATTACCTAGATTAGCATTGTCCTTTATATGCATTGATGTGAATTAAAAATGTAATAATACTTCAAGTAGTACTCATTAGTTACTTGGATAACTCATATCTTCATGAATTTGAAAGCAAGTCTTAAAAGTAAACAAAAATGTTAAAATAACATTCATTTGTTTTACATAGAACAAGTTAATTAGGAAAAATGATTATTCAAATTTTGAATGGATTTGATCTGATTAACATTAAATAAATTAAATAGCTTTCATTGAATAATCATATATTTGTGTTCTCATTCTACATGAAGTAATCGAATTTTACATAAATCATTTCTTATTTTAATTCTTAAGAAAAAAATCTAAATTATCTTAATTTTCTTCCTTATGAAGAAATCTACTAATTTCATATACACACGAGTTTTAAACAAATTTAAAATGCAATAAAAATATAAACACTCATTACTTGTTTAATATGCAAATATTCTATTGATTAAGGAATTATAAACTATCAACAAAACGTTTGGAATGTTCCTTAATATTTTCCCAAATATACAAATCTCATTTATCTAATTAAATCAAATTACCAGTATAATCTATATATTATAGATTATAAAATTTGTCGAAAACCCGGGTCGTTACAATCTACCCCCCTTAAAAGAATTTCGTCCCCGAAATTAAAGAGCAAAGAGGAAATTCCAGTTATAACTAACATTATAGATTTATACTAAAACACATACATGGGTCGTCCTTTAACAATCACCACAACCAAGGCATTCAGAGCACTTAAGTTATCTAAAATATTTCGCAGAAATCAAAACAATTAATTTGTATGCAATTAGCTGTCAATCACGGTTATTTGACAATTAGAAACATCTGTTATTACTGTTGGAAAATATTTTTATTTCATATTCATGCCTTATTATTCTTCCACATTCATCGGTTTCTGACCGTATATTGGTAAGAAAATAATTCTCTAAGTATCAACCCCAAAGACTGAAATCAACATCAGATCAACACTCAGAAAATTATTCAACTCAACCAATCTCCAGTTAGGTTCCAATTTCTTAACTCCATATCTTGATTCCTTATCAATCCAAATATCTCCAATATAGTTGAAAAATAATTCCAAAACTCATCTACTCCATTAATTTGGATCAAACCCATTCAAACATTTTGCCTGCTTCAAATTTCAATCCAATTTAATTCCATTCAGCTGAGCAATGTTATCCCAATCTCGTTCTAGTTGATTTCCCCCATTTCAGAATCTTAACTCCTGGTTTTATTTCAATACATTTTGAAATCACATATCTCTACTCCATTTTAAATTCAAAACCTTTGAATTTTATCCAAAACGTTTGTTTTTTTCAAATAGTTTTCCTGCTTTCCTTATTTGTATATTTCATTCCTTACACAAATTCAACTTGGTTCATTATATAACCATTTCAATTTTATAATCGGATATTAGATTATAATAGCAACCACCCCAGCAAATAATAATAATTTTCAGAAAATTATTCTTTTTATAACCAAATATAATTTTGAGTAATATTATTTCATTTACACAACTTTAAAAATAATACTGTGTTGAATTACTCTGTTCAAGAATTTAGAAACACCTATCGATATAGTTTTGACTACTATATCGACCAAGATTCATAAATCACTCGATAAACTAATCAACATAATATAAAACATTTTTTATATCAATTACCAAATACGCACTCATATATATACACTCAGACTCAATCTAGGGTAATACTAACCCTATCTCTATCGAGTTACGCCACAAAGCCAAGGTTATTACTAAACCATTGCTCTGATACCAACTGTAACGACCCGAAAAGTTCCGATCCTGATTATCGATACTAATACATTTCCTGTATCACATATCGACTAGTCAACCATCAGAAATTAGCAGATCGTTAATAGAAAGAAGTTAGAGGGTGAGAAATAGAAAGAAAGAAAGTTAGAATAGAAGAAAAAGAACTGAACATAAAAGAATCAGAGTATAACGAATCTCACAGTGGAACTGGATAAAATATATTATATAGCATTTTGAAATACAAAACTACATTTATACTTACATACATCATCAGAGTACAACACAACGGAAATAAACTCTATACCAAATGTTAAAGTCTCCTCCTTCGAGCTCCTTCAAGTGAATCTATAAAATCCTGAAACCACTTGACTGCTCGTACAAATTTGGGCACCCAAGAGTTTAGGAAAACATAGGAAAATAAACTCTGGGTCGGTCATGGGACTGGTGTGAGTAAACGATTTTAAAACTAATTGATTTAACGTTAAAAAAACCTTTTGAAATAAATGATAATCGTAAGACCGATCCACACATAAATACAGATGGTTTTTACCTTACGATAATCCAAAACATTTTTGAAATCATATATATCATCTGATATTATAATAGTGTTCAGACACAAATAAATAGCAATCTAGCGGAACGCTTGCATCTCACGCGCCACATATATAGTATACAATCAAAACCACAGGTGCTTTTTGGGGATTGGATTCCGACTATGACAAGGTATGGAACCACCTGCCGATAGTGTATCTCTAGAGGCGAATACACTGGGTTCAACAAGAACGCCTTGCAATCCGGCCCACATATGACCGATCACTCATTTCGCTTGAGTGTATCGAATATATATCACCAACGGTTGGGATCAACAACCATTTCCTGAAAAAGGGACAGCATCGAAATATATTAAAGAAAACAAAAGAAATTTCTCTAGATAGGTGATTATACACCCTAATGGGAGCGACCCACATAGCCATGCTGCCTGCCCGATTTTTGTCATTTCCCGATTGATGAGGCTTGAGGTTAGAATTTACCTTTAGAACATCTGTTTATCATTCACTTTGAATGCCACATTGTCAGATCCGTCGGAAGTCACTAATTGATTCCCACAAAAATACTCAGATTCTTAGGCTAAAGAAGTTTCCCTTCTTTACCCCAACTTCGTACGTTTGAAGAAATCAACGTTCGTGATCCCTTTGGAAATACTCTGTCAGACACTCGTCCATACAAGTCATCCAGGAATAGGATGAACCGAAGGCACTCTCTTACTACATCCAATATAGGTATCACCCCATGGATCAGTAGCGAGTAGTCCTTGCAAATCCGAAGATTTCAATCACGACAGAATCACTATCAAAATATCTTCAGGAGCGACCCAGAGAAATTTATCAAGTAGTTCTTTGGCTAATGAAGATCTACGGTCTTCACTCTCACCATTTCTATAAGTATATCTGCAGGTTAGTTTACGATTGTAAAGCTATTTCGAAGTGGTTTTGGGTCCAATTCCCATCCCGGTCTCTTCGAACTAACACGTGGGGAATATTTATTTGATAGTCGGTGTTTTAACTATCAAATTTAAACAGCGTAGATAAGTCTATTTATACAATTTATCTTATAAAATGTTTATGACATCCTTGTACAATTTAATTAACTTATACAAGCTTATTTCTAATTTCAGAACAATAATTGGTGCAAGACGATTAAATAAAACGTGTCAACGTTTTATTCTAACTAATTCAGAGTCGATTTATCACTTCGTAGCACAACAAATCTTTAACGATCATCATTTGTCATACATTTACAAACAACAATGGTTTAACGTTTAATTCCAACTAATAATAGTTGGAAGTATTTAACTGGGATGACGCTTTATTCACATAATATTTATTTCAATCCTTTGGAAATAAATCAAGTGAATTTGTTTAAAACATTCGTTCTATTTCTAATAGTTCAGATATATAAAATTCAAACTTAAGTTTATATGACAACGTCTATTTTTGAATTAACTCAATAGCTTTCCGATCCTTTCTTCCTACTGTATTCCTTAATTACTTCTGTTGCAAACACATTTTCTTAATATTTATTTAGTTTAAACAATACAAATATCCAACGCCCTTTACCGTCTAATGCCTCCACGCACATACCTTAAGTTATTATATCATTCATCGTAAGCTATTCAATTAGATTCTCACTTCTTTGAATATATATTTATATATATCATGTTTAAATTAAAAAATTAAAGTTTAAACAAACATCAAATACCCTTTTTAATTTCTTTTAGGCCCAAACCCAATTTCATGAAATCGGCCCAATGCCCACCATAGACCAAAATTCCGCAAGTATACTTCATTTTCCAGTACAAAACTCCATGGACTTCTCCTTTACGCCAGTACACTTCTAGTTCAGCGTCGTGTTTTTACCCACGTCTTGGCCCATCTTTCATGCATTATACCCTGGCGATCGACTGCTGCATGATTTCCCAAAACCCACCCCATTGTTTGAAACTCCAGTTCATTATCCATCTATGTATTCATGCTTCCAGACTCTTCTTTTTCCCTAGTTATATGATACAAAAGCTTTTATGCAATCATGGGCCAGACTGCTACACCAGATAGTTCGGATGCTTTGCAAAATCAGGGAGTTTTGTTACTTTCCTTCCAGTTTTGCTTCATTCCTGTCTTCAGTGTGCACGGTGCACGTGCACCCATGCCGTGATTCACAACCCCATCTGCACGCCTATACTTCTTACTACCTCCACACTACAGACCCCGTTTTCCAGTTTATAAATAAGCTTAAATAATTGAGAATGTTGCATGCGTTTGGGCCAACAGAACAGCCTGGTTAGACCACGGGTGCACCGAAGTGCATATACACGCAAAGTAAAACCAAAGCATGTTGGCAAAGGAAGATATTGTCAACAGAAGGTGCCTTAAGATTTATTTTGTGGTTATAAAATTCTAATTCGCTTTTATTCTTGTTATTATATTCCTTTCATTATCAGTTTGCGATTGTGCAGAGACAGAGAAGCTTTAATCGTTATGTACTGAACACTAACAATAATTGTTTAGTCCGAATCTAAAATCATGTAACCATGTTTCCGTTGGTCGGTTATGATAACTTTTGAAATGGTTAGTTTCTTTTTTTCTCAGCCGAACTGTTCACACACCTATTTCCAGAAACACTACTGCTTCATTCCCTCCTTTTAGAGGCTGACACACTCTCCAATGCATATCCATTCCTCCATGCATCATCAGCTTGCATGTGACGCACCCAGGCCTTCCCTTTTCATCCTTTTCAGACATTATACTTTAACTAGTATATGTATATACATATATATACTACTGTTTGCTCGAGTGTTATAGAATTCACAGTTGTTGATTTTCGTATTTATAATATAATGAATATGTTCCTACTGTGAGGCACACAAAGAGTTTCAAATTTGTTTGTATTTAATTAACCCACCCGAACACACATATATGATATTAAATAACCAGTAGCAATCAATGAATATGAATCAGATGTGTGTGTGTGTATATATATATATATACATGGAAATGGATTAGATTTTTGAATGGGACAATAGATCGGTGATTACTCACAATACTGCTTCACCGTTTTTATTTACTTTCTTTTTCATTTGCATCTCTATTCTCGGTTTTTTCCCAAAATCCTCTAGTCTTGATTCAAACATTTCAGAGATTTAATCTTAAATCAACTGAAATGTTTATATAATACCAAGTTAAACATTTCCGTCCTGGTCTATTAGCGTACACATATTTCGTTCTTGTATGGATTATGACCATTCAAGTCATATATTCAACTAATTAAGTTTCACAAACCACTCAATTAACTTAAGTTTAAACATGATCCCTCTGGCTTGAAACATATCAAAGTATTACAGGTGCCTATATGTACAGCTAGTCGACTGAGTTGTGTTGAAATATTTAGGGAGTTGACGTTCCATAACCACTCTATGTTATCGTTAAGAGACATACTTAAACAAACAAGGACAAGAAGGAAAGAAATTAGGGAGTTGAGGTGTTTACTCACAACTATTGGTTACTGTCTTTTATATTCATTATCCAGGTCTGATTAATCCCACTTATCTTAACCTTCTATTTTCAGAGATCTAAACCATTACAATCTTTAATATTTGCACTAATATGATGATTATAGATTAACATACATATGGTCAGGATTCACAAAAGATTTACGCAAAACAGTAAGGAGATTTAGATTTTACTCACGGTGTATATATTACTCTGTTTTGTTGATCACAGCCTTGCTTATTCAAGTCTAAATCGATCTATTTACAAAGATCAATATGTTTGCATGTAGTTGAATGTACTAGAATAAAATATGAAACAATAGAATAATGAAACAATAGGACAATATGAAACAATACATCTAGTTTGAACGCACGGAGACCAATATGTTTACTCACTTATTATACTATGTTTGTGCTGAAATATTTGTTTACTGCCTATGCTATGCCTTCTCAGGTTTTGTTGCTCCCTGTTTGCTTCGGCCATTCGTAGTTTTGCTTCAGGTTTTCTATTTGTTCTGGTGACTAGTGTGTGGATTTATATGGATTTCAAGTGTATTTATAGAGGCAGAATTTCAAGTCTTTAACATGGTCAGGTATTTGCAGTAGCTTATTCATGATTAAAGTGAAGTTGTGTATGGTCATTTTCACTCAATCTTTTATAGGTTATATGAATTGCACAGCTAGCTAGTGTGATGTGTGATTGAAAGGTGGCTATGTATGATCCTTAGCATCCATACAATTCAGACTACTAAGTGCACAGCTATGTGCTTAAAACTCATGTAGATGGGTACCTAATGGTGTATGGCCATGTGCCGAAATGGGTCTAAAAGCTAGGCTGGTTTACAGTTTGATGTGAATAGGTGTATATGCAGTAGTATGGAAATGATAGGTGATGTATACGTTCCCAAACTTAGCTCCTACGCAGCAAAGTATAACCTGCTCTTGCTGGAAAACTTCACATCTTCTTAGCTGCAACTAGTGTACATGTATGTACTTTTTTTAAATTTATAAATTAATCTTAACAACCAAGCAATATCAACCTATTAATGACCAGATCCTCTCCTTTCCAATCACTTTTACTTACAAAATCTTGCACATGCCATTCGGCAGCCCTTTTTGTTTTCTGTCTTTTCTACTTAATGCTTAAATCCATGCTATCTTGTAACAACCCAGAAATGCGAGCCAGTTTAAAATTTATATTTTGGCAATTTTAGCGAATTTTGAACATTTAAAATGAATTATTTTTAATATTGACGAGAAATTTATTTTGAATGGAATTAGAACGTATATATTTATATACGTCGTCGTTAGAATATAAATAATTATATATAATTATAAAAGGAATAGAAAATGGCGCGGTAGTTCGATAATTCGATTTCAAAATTCAAATGAACATACCGGGTGCAAAATAATTAAACCTAGTCAACCCCCTTACCCTCACGTTCTCCCTCTCCCTCCTCATCAGTTCATTCGAACGAAAAAAAAAAACTGATCTCTCAATTCACCCGCCGCCATCGATTTCAGCGCGCCACCACCCCCGTCGCGCCCACCTCCACTGGCTCCCCCCCTTTCTGCTTCTTCCTCCTGCCGCACACCCTCTCTCCTCGTCTCCCCTTTCTAAAACACGACCCCCAAAAACGACCCTCCCTCCTCCTTCTCGCACCGATCTGGAACCCTAGCCCCCTGCCAATGCTGCTCTGATGCCCTCGCCCATGCTCCGCCACGCCTCCCTCCAGTTTCCCCCCCTTTTTCTCGACCGAAGCAGAGTTCCCCCCCTCTGCACGCCCTTCCTTGGCCCCCACCGTCGAAGGTGAACCCCCTCCAGGCCAGTGAGCAGCAGTAAACCCTCTTTCCCCTTTTAAACGGTGAGTATTTTAATTTATTTGCATTTATTTTATTTTTCAGTATTAAATATATAATAGCGTGTATAAAATTATGATTTTTATTCGTATGTAGGCGAGTTAAAAATTAGATTTTTGCATGAGAGGAAGATTCGATTTTCTTGGAATCAAAAGATATGATTTTTATCATTATAAAGGTTTGATTTTTCAAGTGATATAGATTTGATTTTTAACTTTAAAATGTCGGATTTTTATTTATATGAAGGATGAGATTTTTAGCAAAACAAAAATAAGATTTTTAATAAAGTAAAGGTCATATTTTTATATAGAGGAAAGACGATACTTTTATATTAGAGGAAGGATAAAAATATAATTTTTATATTAGAGGAAGGTTAAAAATATAATTTTTATAATATAGAAGATATAAAAATATAATTTTTATTGTATGTGAAGAATCAATATATAATTTTTATACTAGTGGCATAATAAAAATATGATTTTTACTTAGGTAGAGTATTAAAAATATGGTTTTTATTAAAGTAGAAATATAAAAATATAATTTTTATATAGTTATGATAATAAAAATTCAATCTTTATAAAAGAAGTAGAAATATAAAAATATAATTTTTATATAGAAAGAAGCGTGGCAAATATATGAAGTGAAATAAAAATCTGATCTTTATTTTATCGTGAAGTAAAGAGAATATAAAAATGTGATTTTTATACATGTAGTGGCTACGGGCAACGAAAGTGACAAAAGGCGAGAATAGTGATGATTCCCTACATTTGAAGTGTCGTGGAATTGGGATAGCTTTGGTGAGAACTTCTCACTTTAAATTTCTTTTTCTAGTTATAAATATATACTAGGATGCAGACGGTGTTTAGTAGTACCCGACACCATTGTCCACAGACCATGGACTTGTTTGTTTGGTTGTGTAGTGGGTTAGATTATTTGATCTAAATTTGGTTGTTTGGGGAATTGGAATTGATTTGATTGATATGTATGGCGTGGGCCATTATTAGACCGGGGATAAGGCTAGGCCTTGTCCCGTTTCTAGTATCGTGCCTTTATGCCGCCGAAATTTTCTAAAATAAGTCAGAAAAATAAAGATATCATTTTAATTAATAAATGAACCGAATAGAATATTCATAGGTTGAATAAAATAATTTGGTCATTAAAAATATAATTTTTAACGTGAACGTGAATAAATAAATATTCATTTACAAACCGAACGGTTTGTTTATGTACATCTATTTGAAGGACATTGTTTGGGACGATAAATTTTACACATCGCCCAACTGCACAAATAAAATCTGTGTTTGATTGTTTGAAACCCCACACGGGTATTGGGATAATATACGACATACACTAATCCCAATAATTGGTTGTATGTCAATCGATGGATTGACAGACTGTTATAAGCGTTAGATATCTATATTTGATGCTTATACAGTGTAGTGCACTTTGGATGATGGTTGATTATTTATCGTTGCTATTATATACATGTGTTGTATGGAATCCATATAGTTAACACTATATGATGATTGATTGGGCCTCATTCCAATTTGAAAAATAAAGAATATTATAAAATAAAGGTTCATGTGTTGACAGTACTCATCCGTTGAAATTAGTCATGTGTTGAACGAAATATTTTAACAATAAAATTTACATCTTTATCATATATAGAATTAGAAACTAACTGGAAAATAGATAAGATGAGTGATCTCCTGGATATTGATCTGATGTTGGTTTCGGTCTTCGGGGTTAATATTCAGGGAATCGTTCTCTTACTAATTTACGGTTGGAGTCTGATTTGAAATCAAACGAGAGATACCATAATTTTTATAAAATATATTAAATAACAAAAATAGTCACACGTGGACAGTACTCATTCGTTGAGATTAGTCATGTGTTGACAAAAATATAGAGTCATGTATTGAAAGAAATATAGATTCATTTGTTGAATAGAATAACGAAGTTATTGAAAAATATAAAGCCGTGTTGATTAGAGATGCGCCATTTTGACGCGAACGATATTTATATCGATTATATTCATTTTTATAATGAATAGTGAAAAGAGATAAAAATAGAATATATAACAAATTCGAATTGAATTGAATATAAAACGAATTCGAATTGAATTGAATATTTAACGACTTCGAATTGAACTGAATATAAAACGAATTCGAATTGAATTGAATATATAACAAATTCGAATTGAATTGAATATAAAACGAATTTGAATTGAATTGAATATATAACGAATTCGAATTGAATTGAATATATAACGAATTCGAATTGAATTGAATATAAAACGAATTCGAATTGAATTGAAAACGAATTGAAATATAATAAAAATCGATTTGAAATGAATTCAAATTGAATCGAAATTTGAATTAAATTGAAATGAATTTAAAACGAATTTATAAGGAAAAAATCAATTTTGATTTGAATTGGAAGTTGAAATGTTTTTGAAACGAATTTAAAACTATTTATAAAATTTGTTTTAAATAGTAATCGATGAAATATATATTGTATATATTATATAAATATAATATAATGGCCTGAATAGAACGCGTCGTGCCACGGCAGTTCGTGAATTTTGACCATTGATTTCGAACGGACATTACGGGAGATCCGACCGTCGAATTCTCCTAAAACCGGAACCGTTGGGTTCGTATCGAAAAGAGCTTTCTAATGAATATTAGAAATTTGAAATCTAACGGTTGGATTTGGAGATACGTCCAAATCAAATTTGGAAAAGGTCATTGTAAGTGCAATTCGATGGCCGTTGATGGAAATCGACTGTACGGGTCTTGATAAAATTATTAAAAATAGTAATAATTTGTGTAAAATCATAAGAAATGATTTGGGAAAAATTGAGATGAAAAACTTCATATTTGAAAAGATAAAAATAGATTTTTATAGAAATGAACTTGTTTTGAACTAAAATTAAAACCCATTTATTTTTAAATAAATAAATTGGATTTGAAATGGGTTTTAAATAGAATTGATTTAGGGTTTATCGTGAACTGTGGTTAAAATGACATTAGTTCTTTAACCCAGAAAAAGGGAGTTTTAGTGAATCTGTAATTAGATTGAAATGTGAATTGATAATTTAAATTATCAAATTTGGAAAATGAGCGAGAATGGAGTATCACCAGTTTTGCTCCAAGCGATAGTTAAATATTTAATTAGATTTGAACGTGAAATGGTAATTAAATTTATCGATAACACCATGGTGTTAGATATGGAGTATTACCAGTTTTGCTTCATGGGGTGAATAGGTTGGGATTGGGAAATAAAATAAATAATTACTTCGGTGCGGTTCGCTAATCTCGACTAGTTTGGAAAACCATAATTTGATTTGAAATGATATCCAAAGGAAGATTAAAGAATAAATTAGAAGAATTTATCTTTGATAAAATTAATGGGAACCTTTCCATAAGAATATGAAATTTAGAAACTAGCTGTAGGTTAGCTAAGAAGAATGGTTTCCTGGGTATTGATCTGATGTTGGTTTCGGCCTTCGGGGTTAATATTTGGGAAATTGTTCTCTTGCTAATTTACGGTTAGTGACTAATGAATTGGAATGAGGCATATGTTGTGTTTGTGTAACATTTGTTTATAATATACGTGGGTTGTTCGGAAAGACCGGGTTTATACCCATTCTGAATAACTGATTCGACGATATGTCGAAGATGAAGACGATGGTTGAAGACCGGATGTCTTTACATCGTTTGGGTGATTACTGATGATCTTGATTGGGCTGTACACCCAAGATGAGGGAATCAGTTGGTGGTCGTCCAAACGTACTTGGAGATCGATGGATATGTGAGGAAAGTGCCTCCGGTTTCGTTCAGACCCAGAATGAACTTGTAAATGGATTGTGTGTCTGACATTGGATTTTATTCTGTGTTAATTGATCTCTATTAAATATACATCTGTTTGGTGGCGGAGAATTTATTCTCTTGTTTAACGCCCTTCTCTGAGACGTACGAGCTCAGAGGTTGTATATCGATGGACATCAGTCGCATGGCATGAATTGCCTGTGTGGCACACATAAGTGGCAATTGATCAAGGCTTCTGTTGAAAAGCAAAGTCTTGTGGTTAATGATCAAAGCACGGCGTACGTGGCAGCTTTGTGTATAGCGTGGATTCGCGAGCCTCACACCTCAGTATGAGTCAAAAACGGGATGAGGACCCAAGGAGTGCACGACGTTTCTTTCTAGCTATGGGTGGTGTCAGTGACCTACCAGCCCTGACATTTATATACTTTTCACCTTTGTGGTTTGGATGCGAGGCGCCTCGATTATAGGTCCTATAGGGCCGGGAAACGTGTGTTCAGGAATAACTAATCCTCAAACGTAAGGGAAGACCGGTCTTGGAGGACCCCAGGGCTTACCCAGAGTGTGTAGTCCTGAGGCATTTGCTAGAGTGTCTCGAAGCGAAGAGGAGCTTGCCCCTTGCCTCGACTCATGAAGGAAATCCAATTTCCAATACGTGTATTTTGATTTTATTTGTAGAGCCTAGTATGGCGACATGATAGATGGTACCCATGTCGCCTAGGATTGAAATTGTTTTGACACTATACACTTAGTATAGTATCAAATGATTTGTTTTTAAAACGTACCTAGCATGTTTGGCTATTATAAGGGAAAACCCTATCCTCCGGCTTGCGTTGCATTGTGTGATGGGACCTGGGTCTTATAATAGCTTCATTTTTCAAAAAAGCATTGTGTTGTCTTTTCTATGCACTGGTATTCTTGGGAGGAAACCCGTTCCATGTTATACGGCGTGGTCCCTTGAATTACTCTCTTTTGAAGTAAAGATTTAAATAACTGTTTTAGTTCTCACACCAGTCACATGACTGACCTGGAGTTTATTGTTTTAACCTAAACTCTAGGTGCCCTTATTTTCGACACGGGCAGCTAGTAGTTTTGGTTTTGTAGATTTATATTCACAGGATCCTGATTTACAACTGGAACGATGCTCGGAAAGCTCTGTATACGTGTATTATTTTCAGTTGTGTTTTATATTGTTTTTCCCCTGCTATGTAATTTATTGTAATCTCTGATATTTATCGAATGTAATTTATTCAATTATACTCTGTATATTCTTGTATCTGATGGAATTCTTGTAATAACAATGAAATGTTCTTCTGTCTGCGTTCCTTTTGTGTGTTGTCCTCAAAGTATCCGCTCTTTCCTTCACGGGGAAGTTACGGGTCCTTACATATCTACACTCCGTTATGACACTATCCTTTGGGTATAGCTTCAATTTAGATTACCTAGATTAGCATTGTCCTTTATATGCTTTGATGTGAATTAAAAATGTAATAATACTTCCGGTAGTACTCATTAGTTACTTGGATAACTCATATCTTCATGAATTTGAAAGCAAGTTTTAAAAGTAAACAAAAATGTTAAAATAATATTCATTTGTTTTACATAGGACAAGCTAATTAGGAAAAATGATTATTCAAATTTTGAATGGATTTGATCTGATTAACATTAAATAAATTAAATAGCTTTCATTGAATAATCATATATTTGTGTTCTCATTTTAAATGAAGTAATCAAATTTTACATAAATCATTTCTTATTTTAATTCTTAAGAAAAAAAATCTAAATTATCTTAATTATCTTCCTTATGAAGAAATCTACTAATTTCATATACACATGAGTTTTAAACAAATTTAAAATACAATAAAAATATAAACACTCGTTACTTGTTTAATATGCAAATGTTCTATTGATTAAGGAATTATAAACTGTCAACAAAACGTTTGGAATGTTCCTTAATATGTTCCCAAATATACAAATCTCATTTATTTAATTAAATCAAATTACCAGTATAATCTATATATTATAGATTATAAAATTTGTCGAAAACCCGGGTCGTTACACCAAAGGTTGCATTCAACTAATTTCAGTGGGTTATGATATACTGTTTCAGAGTGTTTGAAAGGTAATTGATGACTCTTACCCAATTGACATTAACTGCATATATAAGGCGTTATACACTTCAAATGTAATAGATTTTCTTTATTTAATATTACCTTCATTAAACTTTCATTTGGATGACCAAGCTTTTTGTGCCATACAACGTATTCGTCATTTACATCACTTTTAACTACATTGTAACATACAACCTTTTCTTCAACACTACCACCAGTTTTAAGATCGAACTTGTACAATCCATTATGCAACTTCCCCTATAATACTATTTTCTTGCTTACATTATTTTTTATCAAACATATGTTGGAATGGAATTCAAAGAAGACATCATTATCATTCGCAAATTTCGACACACTGATCAAGTTCTTTTTAATTTGAGGTACTCGCAGCAAATTTCTCAGCAACAAAGTTCATTTTCTATTTTTAGTGGTCAGCTGAGCATGACCGACATGAGTAATATTAACTGGTGCACCATTACCCATATGAATTAAATTTTTACCTCTGTATGCGGTTCCTCCAAGGTTCAGGTTCTGTAAGTCACTAGTCACATAATGTGTTGCACCCGAATCAGGAAACCACGCTTCGTCTTCAACATCTGAGTTCTTGGCCAAAGTGTCCTGATGCTTGGCTTGAGAGTTTTGATTTCTTGGATTGTATCAGGTGCTTCCTTGTACCTGGCTCAGATTTATATTGTTTGGATATGGCTTTACAGTATCTTGATTTGGAGAGATCTGCTGATTGCTTGTATGGTTGGAATCAAATCTAAAGTAGCACCGTATTGCTGTATGACCGAGTTTCTCGCAAATATGACATTTCAACCGATTATTAGTGAACCTGCCTCTTCCTCTTCCTCTACCATAAGTACCTCTTCTTCCATACATCTGACTTACTCTACTAGTTTGAGGCACTTGACTATTGCTCGGAGAATCAGATCTAAGGTTATACTGTTGATCATTCACATTACCAGCATAGTTGATAGAGAACTCTTGGACCGCACTGTTTTTCTGCTCAAGTCTTCCTTCGTGGCCAAGTAAAATAGAACTAACGTACTGCACTGATGGACTTGTTTTCTTTGAAGTTAGTGTGTTGCTAAAAGCACCCAAATTTCTTCTTCCTAATACCATGAGTGGTATTAGAAAGTGGAAAACTGGGTGCTTTTAGCACAATACCACCATGTGATGCTAAAAGCACCTAAATTTACACTTCCTAATACCACGCATGGTATTAAGAAGAAGATATTTGGGTGCTTTTAGCAACACTCTCAAGTTATAATTGCTACCACAGATTCAAATTCGTTACCCAAACCACTCAAAATACCGAGAACATGTTCAGTTTCACTCACTTTATATCCCTACAATTCCAACAGATCACAGAGATTCTTGATTTTGCTCAGATATTCTCTAACATTTGAACCTTCCTTCTTGATGTTCTGCAGTTGTCTATTATAGCTCATGATCCTTGCTACCGCTTGAGAGTTAAAACTCTGATGTATTGCATTCCACACTTCCAGAGACGTTTTGCATCCTATGACTTGAGCTAATAGATTGGGACTTATTGAAGAAAGCAACCATGAACACAACAAGCTATCTTATCTTTGGTATACAGTATACTCAACATTAGCAGTTAACAAACCATCCTTCCCAGCAATAAATTGTTGTGGTATTGTAGTTGTCTCATCTATAAATTTCTGCAAACCATAACCTCTAATGGCTGTACCAATCTGAAACTGCCATAACAAAAATTTGTTCTCATCTAGAGTTACCGTGATTAATTGCATCTGGGGATTCGTGATTGATTTTAATGCCTCTTCAAGTGATTTCGATGTTTGAGTAACAACTGTATTGGTAGTATGATTAGAGTCAGATCTGGATTGCAAATCGCCACTGTTCACCATGATTCAACTGGAAGAATACAATTCAATGAGTAGATGATTAATTGATTTAAGAGAATTGAAGAAAAGAGGTTGGGATGAATTCAAATCTGGATTTATGATAATCGTTTGATTTAGGGCTTTGAAACCATGATAAAGCTCAGACTTTATTTACAAGAAATAGAGAAATGAATTCGTCAACTAAAACAGACTAGCAACCCGTGCTTATATATTAGTGCACGTGCTCACATTATTAACAACATATGAAACGGTAAGACCAACAGAAAGTAAAAGATACAGCTGTTACATACAAACATTACTAACACTATATATGTGCTTGTCTACTTCAGCAGTCACATTATGATGACAGTATAGAGCCATTGGTTTAATGATTTCATACTGTTTCTTATCCACCTCGAATACAACTTTTGCTACATAAAATAAGAATGCACATAATCAATAGAACGTAGGATAGCAAGGACTGCAGGCTTAGAAATCTATGAAGTTGTTATAAGAGAATCGTTTGTTCTAAATGTCATAAATGCAGCACTCCTTGTATCTCATTCTATAAATATTAGTTACGCGTAATACATGTACGACCATAGTACGCTTTTAAATCATCATGGTTTTACATAAATTTTACATAAGTAGACAACAACAATTCAAAAAAAAAAAAATCATTTGACTTTCATTTATTTGATTAAATCGGTCCATCAATATTAAGATTCTTACAACCAAGGACGGAACCAGGAATTCGCTCAGCGGGGGGCGGATTCGAAGGGGGAGTCAATTTTTTTTTTTTATACCAGTTTACCCTGAATTTATTATAATTTCAACCAAAAATGTTTCATATTGTTAAGTTTTAGACAAAAATATTGTATAAATAATAATAAAAATGCCTTAAAAATGGTTACTTTGGTACCAAAGGGGTAAAAAAAAAAATTTTTTTTTTATAATTTTAAAATCAAGGGGGGAGGGCGCCGCCCCCACTTGCTCCCCCCATGGTTCCGTCTCTGCTTACAACAAAGATACAAGTACTTGATATTCAACAAAAAAAATCCAACACAAAGAAGTGTCTAGTGAAAAATATCCAATGAGCTTTGTTAAAAGTCCAACTAATTGAGGTATAATTAAGTACTTAAACCAAACCTATAATGCCATCTTACCCTTTTTTAATTTGGTAGAAATGTAAAGCAAAATGAATTGATTTCTCTGCACAACAATAACATCAAATCATTTAAAGACCTTGAAAAACCTAGTTTTCCTAATATAAACATAATGTTAGATTGATCTTTTCACACCAGTAATATAATACTGGAAATATAGGAAAATTATTTGATCAAAAAATGAACGGAAATATGCATTTGTTGGATTGTCATAAATAAAAGCTTATACTACAATGATTGATAATATATTCGCATGAAGGACAATTTTTATAACAGTCACAAGCAAAGCTTATGTTATAATGATTTACAATGTACTGTGTAGTCATAGAATTTTCCATAAGCATGGAGGACAGTTATTGTAACAGTCATCAAAGGTAATAAAACATGTCTTTGCTGGAGTGCACCAGCCTGGACAGTGCGCTTCCGTTGAACAACATGGAGGAAATATTATGATCCCTGTTTTGACTGGGAAACTTGCACCGGATGCCGGCTTTACCTTCCGGTTCATTGATATGGTTCCACCTACAATCAAGGTTATCCATTACCAGAAAGAGAGGTCATCAATACTATATATGTATTAAGCTTTTTGATAAATTGGCTACAAAAACAATAATATGATAATTTGAATTTACCTTGCAAAGGAGCTACAAAACTCAAGAAGGTAAGAAGTAATAAAGTTATGAAAGAGGGCTTCATTTTTCTTCTGGAAAAATAAAGATAATCAGATGAATATGTATAGGAAAATTAGATGTGAATTCATATCTTTAGTAATAATTCTAAAGATATTTCAGAAAAGCAAATATTTATAAATTAATATTTAGCTACAAATTAAATAAGTTTAATATTTAGCTACCAGTACATACACGCCAAAGCTCAACATATTCCCTCTGATACCATCCTTTACATCACCTTTGTCTATGCTAGCAACATTCCATGTCACTACAAGGAGCGGCTGAATCTGCAACGGGGGAGGGCGACGGCTTGCGACGGCTAAAAAAGCGGCCGTCGCAAACCGTTGCACGGGGCGAGATAATTAACTGCTACTCTTTCTTCTCCAAATCAGTTCTGCAACGAAAAAAAAAAAAAAAAAAAAAACCCCATCTTCTCTGTCGTCGCTCGCCCTTGCTCCGATTTCAGCCACTCCAATCCTCTCAAATCGTGCCGGTATGTCTTCTAAACTCTATTTCATGTTTAATTAGGGTTATTTAGAGTTATTTAGGGTTAATTTGTATGTTTAAATTGGGTTGTAAATTCAGTGTCTATGGACATGAAATTGGTTGTCTTGTGAGATGCATATGATGTTGCTTTTGTTATACATTGATTTGGGAATAAGTGGAATTGATTAGGAGGTTGAAATCATTGATTATCACATATGTACTTTGATTTATGAGCATGAAAACGACGATTATCATGTATGTAAACGTGATTGGTTTGCTGTAGTAACTTGATGTGAAAACCCGTAACTTCCCCGTAAAGGAAAGCGACAGATAGTTCGAGAACAAACCACAACAGAACACATGCAGAAGAACATTTCATTGTATATTACAACAATGCACCAGAATACAAGAATATACAGAGTATAAATGAATAAATATTACACAGAAATATCAGAGATTCAAATTACATTTAAATACATAGCAGCGGAAAATAATACAATGCACAACTAGAAGAGATATACGGATACAAAGCTTTCCGGATATCGTTCCAGCTGTAAATCAGGATCCTGTGAATATAAATCTGCAAAACCAAAACTACTAGCTGCCCGTGTCAAAATAGGGGCACGCAGAGTTTAGGTTAAAACAATAAACTCCAGGTCAGTCATGTGACTGGTGTGAGAACTAAAACAGTTAATCTTTATTTTTAAAGTTAGGTAAATCAAGGGACCACGCCGTATAACACGGAACGGGTTTCCTCCCAAGAATACCAGTGCATAGAACAAACAACGCAATGCTAAATAAAGAAAAATGAAGCTGTTATAAGACCCAGGTCCTATCACACAATGCAACGCAAGCCGGGGGATAGGGTTTTCCCTTATAACAGCCAAAGAATGTTTGATACGTTTAAAACAAATCATTTGATACTATATAAGTGCAAAGTGTATAAAACAACTTCAAATCATAAGTATCAATCATAGGCGGCATGGGTACCATATATCATGTCGCCATATATAGGTTTACAATTAAAACCGCAAATGTCACGTATTTGGAAATTGGATTTCCGTCTATGAACCGAGGCAAAAGATAGTCCTCACCGACTTCGAGACTGTCTAGCCCGAGCCTCAGGGTCAGAGCGCATCGACCCTTGGATCCTCAGGGCCGGTCCACCGATGTGGATTAAACTTAAACCCTGAACATGCGTCTCCCCACCCTATGGGGTGTAAGTCCGGTCCGTCCGCCGACCAGAATGCATCGGCCGAAACCGATATAACCGAGGCGCCTCGCAACAGCAACAACCACATAAGTCAAACTCGTCAGGGCGTGTAAAACCACTGACGCCACTTCTAGCTAGAAAGAAACGCATGCCCTCCCTGATGTCCTCTCCCTTTTTGGTTCATACCGGGTGTGAAACTCGCGAATCAAACGTTACACAAAGCTACGCCACAAAGGCCGTGCTTTGATCATCACCACAAGACTTTGCTTTTCAACAGAAGCCTCGATCAATTGCCACTTAGGCATGCCACACAGGCAATTCACTCCATGCGTTTGATATCCATCGATATATAACCCCTGAGCTCGTACGTCTCAGAGAAAGGCGTTAAGCAAGAGAATAAATTCTCCGCCGCCAAACAGATATATATTTAATAGAAATCAAACACACAGACTAAAATCCAATGTCAGACACACAGTCCATTTACAAGTCCGTTCTAGGTCTGAACGAAACCGGAGGCACCTAGTACCCCGCATATCCATCGATCTCCAAGTACGTCTGGACGATCACTAACTGTTTCCATCTTCTTGGGTGTACAGCCCAATCAAGATCATCAGTAATTACCCAAACGACATGAAAACCTCCGGTCTTCGACCATCGTCTTCATCTTCGACTTATCGTCGTATCAGTTATCCAGAATGGGATAAACCCGGTCTTTCCGAATAACCCGCGTATATTTAAAATAAGTGTTACACAAACACATCATACGCCTCATTCCAATCCATTAGTCACTAACCATAAATTAATCAAGAGAATACTTCCCCAAATATTAACCCCGAAGGCCGAAACCAACATCAGATCAATATCCAGAAAACCATTCTGCTTGGCTAACCGACAGTTAGTTTCTAAATTTCACATTCATAGGGAAAGGTTCCCATTAATTTTATCCAAGATAAATCATTACAATTTATTCTCAAATCTATTTTTGAATCTCAATTCAAACTAGTCGGGATTAGCGAACCTTACCGAAGTAATCATTTATTTTAATTTCCCAATCCCAACCTATTCATCCCATGAAGTAAAACTAGTAATACTTCATATCTAACACCACAGTGTTATCGGTAAATTCAATTACCATTTCACGTTCAAATCTAATTAAAGATTTAACTATCGCCTGGAGCAAAACTGGTGATACTCCATTTTCGACCATTTCAATCTAATTAAAGATTCATTAAAACTCCACTCAGTTTTAATCGTTAACTGGGTTAAAGAACCAGTGTCATTTAAAACACGGTTCACGATAAACCCAAAATCACATTCATTAATTATCGGGTTAAAGAACAAGTGTTATTTAAAACACTGTTCACGACAAACCCAGAAATCAATGTCAATTCAATTCCAATTAAATATTATTTAATTGGTACACTTCATTAAATCTAAATAAAAGATTTAATCTTTTCTCAACTGGGTTCAAGAACAGTGTTAGTGAAGACACCATTCACGACAAACCCAAATCACATTCGATATTCAATACAAGGCTCTAAATAGAAGATATATCGGCTTATATTCAATATCGAATTCTACGACTAACAAATGTCGTATTGGAAATAACGATATAAATATATATCTTTCAAATTTCCATAACAACACCTGTATAATCACGAATTCCAACATCGAAATATTCCGAAGACAATTTCGATTCAAATCCACTCCAATGCAATCACTGGAAATTCTGGTTATTTTTAAAACCCTTTTTAAATTCAATTTATTTATTTAAAAATAAATAGAATTATAATTCTAGTTCAAAACCAGTTCATTTCGATAAAAATCTATTTTTATCTTTTCAAATATGGAGTTTTTCATCCCAATCCTTTCTAAATCATTTCTTATGATTTTACACAAATTATTGCTATTTTTAATAATTTTATCAAGGCCCGTACAGTCGATTTCCATCAATGGCCATCGAACTGCACTTACAACGACCTTTTTCGAATTTGATTTGGACATAATTCCAAATCCAACCTTTAGATTTCAAATTTCTAATATTCGTTAGAAAGCTCTTTTCGATACGAACCCAACGGTTCCGGTTTTAGGAGAATCCGACGGTCGGATCTCCCGTAATGTCCGTTTAAAATAAATGGTCGAAATTCACGAACTGCCGCGGCGCGACGCGTTCTATTCAGGCCATTATATTATATATATATAATATATATAATATATATTTCGTCGATTTCTATTTAAAACGAATTATATAAATAGTTTTAAATTCGTTTCAAAAGCAACTTCAACTTTCATTTCAATTCAAATCAAAATTGAATTCTTCTTTATAAATTCGTTTTAAAATTCATTTCTATTCAATTCAAATTTCAATTCAATTTGAATTCATTTCAATTCGTTTTCAATTCAATTTGAATTCATTTCAATTCGTTTTCAATTCAATTTGAATTCGTTTTCAATTCATTTCGAAATCGTTTTCAATTCAATTCATTTCGAAATCGTTTTCAATTCATTTCATTTCGAAATCGTTTTCAATTCATTTCATTTCGAAATCGTTTTCAATTCATTTCATTTCGAAATCGTTTTCAATTCACTTTGAATTCGTTTTCAATTCAATTCATTTCGAAATCGCTTTCAATTCAATTTGAATTCGTTTTCAATTCAATTCATTTCGAAATCGTTTTCAATTCAATTCATTTCGAAATCGTTTAAAATCGATATAAATATCGTTCACGTCAAAATGGCGTCAATCTAATCAACACGGCTTCATAAATTTCTATTTTTCAAAATAGTTGTTATTATCAAAATATTTCGTTCAACACATGACCAATCTCAATGAATGAGTACTGTCAACACATGAACTTTTATTTTGTAATATTCTTTATTTTTCAAATTGGAATGAGGCCCAATCAATTACCATATAAAGTTAATTATATGGATTTTCATACAACACATGTATATCATAGCATTGAAAAATAATCAACCATCAACCAAAGTGCACTACACTGTATAAGCATCAAATATAGATATTCAACGCTTATAACAGCCTGTCAATCGATCGATCGACATATTTAATCAATCAGGATGAGTGAACTTCAAATTTCATCCTAACACCCGTGTGGGGTTTCAAACAATCAAACACATATTTTATTTGTGCTGTTGGGCGATGTGTAAAATTTATCGTCCCAATCAATGTCATTCAAATAGGTGTACATAAACAAACCGTTCGGTTTATAAATGAATATTTTATTTTATTCACTTCACGTTAAAAATTATATTTTTAACGATAAAACATTTTATTCCAACCTATGAATTTCTATTCAATTCATTCTTTAAATAAAATGATTTTTTTTTTTTAACATATTTTAGAAAATTTCGGCGGCATAACGGCACGATACTAGAAACGGGACAAGGCCTAGCCTTATCCCCGGACTAGTGAAGGCCCACGCCATTCACACATCAATCAAACCATTCAATTTCACCAAACAATTCAATTCAATCAAATAATCTAATTAATTCATGCAACCAAACAAACAAGTCCATGGTCTGTGGACGATTGTGTCGGGTGCTACTAAGCACCGTCTGCATCCTAGTATATATATATATAACTAGAAAAATAAATTGAAAGGTGAGAAATTCTCACATATAGCTATCCTAGCTCCACGGCTCTTCATTTGCAGAAGTCTTCGTCGTTTCGCCTTTTTGTCACCTTCGTTGCTGCTTTCACTACATACGTAAAAATCACATTTTTACTTCGCTATTCAATATATAAAAATCGAATTTTTACTTCGATGTTCAATATATAAAAATTCTATTTTTCTATCGAAGTTCAATATATAAAAATTCTATTTTTCTATCGAAGTTCAATATATAAAAATTCTATTTTTCTATCGAAGTTCAATATATAAAAATTCTATTTTTCTATCGAAGTTCAATATATAAAAATTCTATTTTTCTATCGAAGTTCAATATATAAAAATTCTATTTTTATTATGCTATTCTAAATATAAAAATCGAATTTTTACTACTATGTTATATAGATAAAAGTTATATTTTTAGCTCGCTATTTTCCATATAAAGATTTCCCTTTCAATGATAAAAAAAAAATCCTGACTTTCTATATATAAAAACCTCAACCTTATCTATATTAAAGTTCTAAGCTTTTATGTTTCAAAAATCTAAATTTTCTATGCAATGATTTAATAATAAACGAAAAGAAAAAGAAAATATAAATAAATAATTAAAAAGGAAGGGCTCACTGTTTTTGGCTGGAGCAGAGGATGCGGGTGCTGAGGTGGCTTCATGTCGTCGCTGGCCAGTTGGGGGGGGCTCGGAGGTGGCTCGCTTGGGCGGAGGGCGGTGGAAAAGGGGGGGCGGTGGCTGTTGGAGGGCGCGGGTCTCGATCAGAGAAGGATGGAAGAGGAAGGAGGGGCGGGGTGCGATGGGAGAGGGGCGGCGGCCAATCGCCGGAGGTGGGGTTGCCACCGATGGCGACGGCGACTAGGAGAGAGGGGCGACGGGTCAACGCGCTGGGGGTTTTTTTTTTTTTTCTTATTTGTTCTGATCGATTTTATGAAGAGAGAGAAGAGGGAGTGCATTATATAAATATATATTTTATTATTTTTTTAACCTTCAAAAAGCAACTTTTTATTTCGAACTCGAAATCGAACCCACCGACTGTCGTCCCTAGCATATTACCCCCATTCCGAACACAATGGGAAATGTATCGTAGGCTGATTCGACTGTTTGAATCAGTTTCCGTTGAATTAACATTTAAATCGCTATATTGAATTTTAAACGTACATTTCAAATTACCGGGGTCACATACTAACACTAAAAATTGCAGAAAAATATTTTCTAGCTTCGTATTGACGATACGGTCCTAACAAAACTAGTTTCGTCGAATTCTGAGACCGTTTGAAAAATGGCCAATTTCCAGTCGATTAAAATCAACTGAAACTGGTCAAACGCGTTTCCCTTTGCCACGCTCACATATCGATTCGAAAAATTATGAAATTTGAAATCTAGCAATAACTTAACATCACGGACCCAACAAAACTGGTTTCGTCGAAATCCGAGGTCGTTTGCAAAATTGCTATTTTTAAGGGCCTTATATATATAAAAATATATATAAATTCCACAGCGACTATTTCTAATTTTAAACTGGACATATCTTATCATTTCTAAAATGAAATCTCAGTTTGTTAACTTCGTTACAAAGATATAGTTATACAGATTCAAATATTTCTTGTTTCGTTCAATTCTGACTTATATTGAATTCTGTATATTCATTTGAAATTAGAAATCGAATTTTCGAACTACCGCGCCATTTTCAATTCCTTTTATAATTATATATAATTATTATATATTCTAACGATGACGCGTATAATATATACGTTCGAATTCTATTCAAAATAAATTTTCGACGATATTATTTAAAATAATTCATTTTAAATAATCTAAATTCGCTAAAATTGCTAAAATAAAAATTTCAAACTGGCCCAGATTTTCCGGGTTATTACAATCTCCCCCACTTAAAACTTTTCGTCCCCGAAAAGAAACAAAGTCGAAAGTGGTTTGATTAATCAACTCTACGTTCGATCCGGCTTCCATTCTCCAATTCTTTAGTTTCTGAGAATTTTCAAAATTTCAAAAATTTGGCTAACACCCTAAATTTTAGAAAAATTTCGCCATAACCTCCCCTGCACCGGGAGCATCGGGGAATTTCAAATAGCTTCCCCGGTCCTTCAGATCTCAAAAAGAAAAAGAAAAAGCCAAGCGGCTAGCCAATAGGCTCACAAAATCATCATCACCCAAATAAAACAGGAAATTATGTAGTAAACATGTACCTATTTGTCGGGCAAACAAATTTTATTCTCTGGCTCTAGCCTCCTTGCTATAACCTGTTCAATGATATATATGTATATGCAAGCAAATGCAACCAATTTTCAATACAGTTCAATATTTGATTCAATTAGGCATAAGTGTTTCAAAATTATCAAACAAAATAAACAAACAACGCAAACATCAATCAATTAGTGGATTAGAGTTTCAAATCCATAAAATTTGATATATATACTGGAAATCTTGTTTTTGATGCCAATTCACAACAATGTGTTCTAGCTATATTAGTTTTGGTTCTCACACCAGTCTAATGGAAATATATAGATATCACACCTTCGAAACACGAACATAATTATTGATGATGCCATGGTCATTATCAACATCATCCCCGGGCGACTAGAGTGTAATTCTATATCCATCCAGTATATTAAAACTTTGAATACACGCGGATCAGACGTATACGCAAAATCTATATATACTGGATTGTCCAACGCAATATAAATAGATAATCAATTACGAATAGTTGATTTAAATTTTCAAAACAAAAATTTGTTTTCACTTTTATTTAAAAAAATTTACTCTTCACACTCGTTCTAGGATACTGCTGATCCCATCTCTAACGAGTCTCTCTCATTGGATATTACTAACCCAATATCTGATGAATTCTTTCGTATGGTTCTAATGTGCCTTGTTCTCTGCTTTGTAAACCAAAGCTCTGATACCAACTGTGAAAACCCGTAACTTCCCCGTAAAGGAAAGCGACGGATAGTTCGAGAACAAACCACAACAGAACACATGCAGAAGAACATTTCATTGTATATTACAACAATGCACCAGAATACAAGAATATACAGAGTATAAATGAATAAATATTACACAGAAATATCAGAGATTCAAATTACATTTAAATACATAGCAGCGGAAAATAATACAATGCACAACTAGAAGAGATATACGGATACAAAGCTTTCCGGATATCGTTCCAGCTGTAAACCAGGATCCTGTGAATATAAATCTGCAAAACCAAAACTACTAGCTGCCCGTGTCAAAATAGGGGCACCCAGAGTTTAGGTTAAAACAATAAACTCCAGGTCAGTCATGTGACTGGTGTGAGAACTAAAACAGTTAATCTTTATTTTTAAAGTTAGGTAAATCAAGGGACCACGCCGTATAACACGGAACGGGTTTCCTCCCAAGAATACCAGTGCATAGAACAAACAGCGCAATGCTAAATAAAGAAAAATGAAGCTGTTATAAGACCCAGGTCCTATCACACAATGCAACGCAAGCCGGGGGATAGGGTTTTCCCTTATAACAGCCAAAGAATGTTTGATACGTTTAAAACAAATCATTTGATACTATATAAGTGCATAGTGTATAAAACAACTTCAAATCATAAGTATCAATCATAGGCGGCATGGGTACCATATATCATGTCGCCATATATAGGTTTACAATTAAAACCGCAAATGTCACGTATTTGGAAATTGGATTTCCGTCTATGAACCGAGGCAAAAGATAGTCCTCACCGACTTCGAGACTGTCTAGCCCGAGCCTCAGGGTCAGAGCGCATCGACCCTTGGATCCTCAGGGCCGGTCCACCGATGTGGATTAAACTTAAACCCTGAACATGCGTCTCCCCACCCTATGGGGTGTAAGTCTGGTCCGTCCGCCGACCAGAATGCATCGGCCGAAACCGATATAACCGAGGCGCCTCGCAACAGCAACAACCACATAAGTCAAACTCGTCAGGGCGTGTAAAACCACTGACGCCACTTCTAGCTAGAAAGAAACGCATGCCCTCCCTGACGTCCTCTCCCGTTTTTGGTTCATACCGGGTGTGAAACTCGCGAATCAAACGTTACACAAAGCTACGCCACAAAGGCCGTGCTTTGATCATCACCACAAGACTTTGCTTTTCAACAGAAGCCTCAATCAATTGCCACTTAGGCATGCCACACAGGCAATTCACTCCATGCGTTTGATATCCATCGATATATAACCCCTGAGCTCGTACGTCTCAGAGAAAGGCGTTAAGCAAGAGAATAAATTCTCCGCCGCCAAACAGATATATATTTAATAGAAATCAAACACACAGACTAAAATCCAATGTCAGACACACAGTCCATTTACAAGTCCGTTCTGGGTCTGAACGAAACCGGAGGCACCTAGTACCCCGCATATCCATCGATCTCCAAGTACGTCTGGACGATCACTAACTGTTTCCATCTTCTTGGGTGTACAGCCCAATCAAGATCATCAGTAATTACCCAAACGACATGAAAACCTCCGGTCTTCGACCATCGTCTTCATCTTCGACTTATCATCGTATCAGTTATCCAGAATGGGATAAACCCGGTCTTTCCGAATAACCCGCGTATATTTAAAATAAGTGTTACACAAACACATCATACGCCTCATTCCAATCCATTAGTCACTAACCGTAAATTAATCAAGAGAATACTTCCCCAAATATTAATCCCGAAGGCCGAAACCAACATCAGATCAATATCCAGAAAACCATTCTGCTTGGCTAACCGACAGTTAGTTTCTAAATTTCACATTCATAGGGAAAGGTTCCCATTAATTTTATCCAAGATAAATCATTACAATTTATTCTCAAATCTATTTTTGAATCTCAATTCAAACTAGTCGGGATTAGCGAACCTTACCGAAGTAATCATTTATTTTAATTTCCCAATCCCAACCTATTCATCCCATGAAGTAAAACTAGTAATACTTCATATCTAACACCACAGTGTTATCGGTAAATTCAATTACCATTTCACGTTCAAATCTAATTAAAGATTTAACTATCGCCTGGAGCAAAACTGGTGATACTCCATTTTCGACCATTTCAATCTAATTAAAGATTCATTAAAACTCCACTCAGTTTTAATCGTTAACTGGGTTAAAGAATCAGTGTCATTTAAAACACGGTTCACGATAAACCCAAAATCACATTCATTAATTATCAGGTTAAAGAACAAGTGTTATTTAAAACACTGTTCACGACAAACCCAGAAATCAATGTCAATTCAATTCCAATTAAATATTATTTAATTGGTACACTTCATTAAATCTAAATAAAAGATTTAATCTTTTCTCAACTGGGTTCAAGAACAGTGTTAGTGAAGACACCATTCACGACAAACCCAAATCACATTCGATATTCAATACAAGGCTCTGAATAGAAGATATATCGGCTTATATTCAATATCGAATTCTACGACTAACAGATGTCGTATTGGAAATAACGATATAAATATATATCTTTCAAATTTCCATAACAACACCTGTATAATCACGAATTCGAACATCGAAATATTCCGAAGACAATTTCGATTCAAATCCACTCCAATGCAATCATTGGAAATTCTGGTTATTTTTAAAACCCTTTTTAAATTCAATTTATTTATTTAAAAATAAATAGAATTATAATTCTAGTTCAAAACCAGTTCATTTCGATAAAAATCTATTTTTATCTTTTCAAATATGGAGTTTTTCATCCCAATCCTTTCTAAATCATTTCTTATGATTTTACACAAATTATTGCTATTTTTAATAATTTTATCAAGGCCCGTACAGTCGATTTCCATCAATGGCCATCGAACTGCACTTACAGCGACCTTTTTCGAATTTGATTTGGACATAATTCCAAATCCAACCGTTAGATTTCAAATTTCTAATATTCGTTAGAAAGCTCTTTTCGATACGAACCCAACGGTTCCGGTTTTAGGAGAATCCGACGGTCGGATCTCCCGTAATGTCCGTTTGAAATAAATGGTCGAAATTCATGAACTGCCGCGGCGCGACGCGTTCTATTCAGGCCATTATATTATATATATAATATATATAATATATATTTCGTCGATTTCTATTTAAAACGAATTATATAAATAGTTTTAAATTCGTTTCAAAAGCAACTTCAACTTTCATTTCAATTCAAATCAAAATTGAATTCTTCTTTATAAATTCGTTTTAAAATTCATTTCTATTCAATTCAAATTTCAATTCAATTTGAATTCATTTCAATTCGTTTTCAATTCAATTTGAATTCATTTCAATTCGCTTTCAATTCAATTTGAATTCGTTTTCAATTCATTTCGAAATCGTTTTCAATTCAATTCATTTCGAAATCGTTTTCAATTCATTTCATTTCGAAATCGTTTTCAATTCATTTCATTTCGAAATCGTTTTCAATTCATTTCATTTCGAAATCGTTTTCAATTCACTTTGAATTCGTTTTCAATTCAATTCATTTCGAAATCGTTTTCAATTCAATTTGAATTCGTTTTCAATTCAATTCATTTCGAAATCGTTTTCAATTCAATTCATTTCGAAATCGTTTAAAATCGATATAAATATCGTTCACGTCAAAATGGCGTCAATCTAATCAACACGGCTTCATAAATTTCTATTTTTCAAAATAGTTGTTATTATCAAAATATTTCGTTCAACACATGACCAATCTCAATGAATGAGTACTGTCAACACATGAACTTTTATTTTGTAATATTCTTTATTTTTCAAATTGGAATGAGGCCCAATCAATTACCATATAAAGTTAATTATATGGATTTTCATACAACACATGTATATCATAGCATTGAAAAATAATCAACCATCAACCAAAGTGCACTACACTGTATAAGCATCAAATATAGATATTCAACGCTTATAACAGCCTGTCAATCGATCGAACGACATATTTAATCAATCAGGATGAGTGAACTTCAAATTTCATCCTAACACCCGTGTGGGGTTTCAAACAATCAAACACATATTTTATTTGTGCTGTTGGGCGATGTGTAAAATTTATCGTCCCAATCAATGTCATTCAAATAGGTGTACATAAACAAACCGTTCGGTTTATAAATGAATATTTTATTTTATTCACTTCACGTTAAAAATTATATTTTTAACGATAAAACATTTTATTCCAACCTATGAATTTCTATTCAATTCATTCTTTAAATAAAATGATCTTTTTTTTTTTAACATATTTTAGAAAATTTCGGCGGCATATCGGCACGATACTAGAAACGGGACAAGGCCTAGCCTTATCCCCGGACTAGTGAAGGCCCACGCCATTCACACATCAATCAAACCATTCAATTTCACCAAACAATTCAATTCAATCAAATAATCTAATTAATTCATGCAACCAAACAAACAAGTCCATGGTCTGTGGACGATTGTGTCGGGTGCTACTAAGCACCGTCTGCATCCTAGTATATATATATATAACTAGAAAAATAAATTGAAAGGTGAGAAATTCTCACATATAGCTATCCTAGCTCCACGGCTCTTCATTTGCAGAAGTCTTCGTCGTTTCGCCTTTTTGTCACCTTCGTTGCTTCTTTCACTACATACGTAAAAATCACATTTTTACTTCGCTATTCAATATATAAAAATCGAATTTTTACTTCGATGTTCAATATATAAAAATTCTATTTTTCTATCGAAGTTCAATATATAAAAATTCTATTTTTCTATCGAAGTTCAATATATAAAAATTCTATTTTTCTATCGAAGTTCAATATATAAAAATTCTATTTTTCTATCGAAGTTCAATATATAAAAATTCTATTTTTCTATCGAAGTTCAATATATAAAAATTCTATTTTTCTATCGAAGTTCAATATATAAAAATTCTATTTTTCTATCGAAGTTCAATATATAAAAATTCTATTTTTATTATGCTATTCTAAATATAAAAATCGAATTTTTACTACTATGTTATATAGATAAAAATTATATTTTTAGCTCGCTATTTTCCATATAAAGATTTCCCTTTCAATGATAAAAAAAAAATCCTGACTTTCTATATATAAAAACCTCAACCTTATCTATATTAAAGTTCTAAGCTTTTATGTTTCAAAAATCTAAATTTTCTATGCAATGATTTAATAATAAACGAAAAGAAAAAGAAAATATAAATAAATAATTAAAAAGGAAGGGCTCACTGTTTTTGGCTAGAGCAGAGGATGCGGGTGCTGAGGTGGCTTCATGTCGTCGCTGGCCAGTTGGGGGGGGCTCGGAGGTGGCTCGCTTGGGCGGAGGGCGGTGGAAAAGGGGGGGCGGTGGCTGTTGGAGGGCGCGGGTCTCGATCAGAGAAGGATGGAAGAGGAAGGAGGGGCGGGGTGCGATGGGAGAGGGGCGGCGGCCAATCGCCGGAGGTGGGGTTGCCACCGATGGCGACGGCGACTAGGAGAGAGGGGCGACGGGTCAACGCGCTGGGGGTTTTTTTTTTTTTCTTATTTGTTCTGATCGATTTTATGAAGAGAGAGAAGAGGGAGTGCATTATATAAATATATATTTTATTATTTTTTTAACCTTCAAAAAGCAACTTTTTATTTCGAACTCGAAATCGAACCCACCGACTGTCGTCCCTAGCGTATTACCCCCATTCCGAACACAATGGGAAATGTATCGTAGGCTGATTCGACTGTTTGAATCAGTTTCCGTTGAATTAACATTTAAATCGCTATATTGAATTTTAAACGTACATTTCAAATTACCGGGGTCACATACTAACACTAAAAATTGCAGAAAAATATTTTCTAGCTTCGTATTGACGATACGGTCCTAACAAAACTAGTTTCGTCGAATTCTGAGACCGTTTGAAAAATGGCCAATTTCCAGTCGATTAAAATCAACTGAAACTGGTCAAACGCGTTTCCCTTTGCCACGCTCACATATCGATTCGAAAAATTATGAAATTTGAAATCTAGCAATAACTTAACATCACGGACCCAACAAAACTGGTTTCGTCGAAATCCGAGGTCGTTTGCAAAATTGCTATTTTTAAGGGCCTTATATATATAAAAATATATATAAATTCCACAGCGACTATTTCTAATTTTAAACTGGACATATCTTATCATTTCTAAAATGAAATCTCAGTTTGTTAACTTCGTTACAAAGATATAGTTATACAGATTCAAATATTTCTTGTTTCGTTCAATTCTGACTTATATTGAATTCTGTATATTCATTTGAAATTAGAAATCGAATTTTCGAACTACCGCGCCATTTTCAATTCCTTTTATAATTATATATAATTATTATATATTCTAACGACGACGCGTATAATATATACGTTCGAATTCTATTCAAAATAAATTTTCGACGATATTATTTAAAATAATTCATTTTAAATAATCTAAATTCGCTAAAATTGCTAAAATAAAAATTTCAAACTGGCCCAGATTTTCCGGGTTATTACACTTGATTATGATTATCACATATTTATAATGTAACACCTTAAATTTGAATTGAAATTAAATAATTAACTTGAAAGCTTAGTTTGTATTTCAAAAATTGAAACTAATTTATTAAAATTAACTTCATAATTTATACGTTAAACTAAAATTAACTAAAACTAATTTATACTTCATAATTTTCACTGTCATGTTATTTTACAAATTGAAATTAGGCAAAAATATTATATAAACGCTATGTAGTAAACGCGAGAGCGTAGACGGAAAAAGGCGCAAGGCGCAACTAAGGGGCTTTTTTGAAGTTTAAGGCGCACCTATTAACAAAGCGCAAAAAAGCCCAAAGCACATAAAGCGCACTTTTTTCATTTGAATTGTTTTTTTGATTTAAACTTAGGTTAAATGTTTTTTTTGACTATTTATGTGAACCACTTAGATAAATTTGGCCCCGTCCGACATTTGTTGTATATGATCGTTATATGGGTATTCGTTTTTATACAAAACGGAAATCTATATTCATCTGATACAATATTGTTGGATTTGTCCTAGTATTTCGAACAAGTTACAAATATAATAACGTAAGCATATTTTATAAATCATTTCAGGTTAAACGGTTAACAAAATTTCAATGGCACTTCCTTTTTGTTCCCTGTGTACACGCATTTGTGTACGATACAGGGACCAAAGGGAAGTGCTGCCGAAATTTTGTAGAACCGTTTAACCTGAAATGATTTATAAAATATACTTGCGTTATTATATTTGTAATGGGAAGTAGGTAGACTGGCCGTCAAAGCAAAAAGGTAATAAACGAAAACATGTAGTAGTTATAAATGAAATTTTGCAAGGTTTCAATTAATATAGTATTCGATCGAATTTTCTAACATATTTGTTGAAAATCAGGGAAATGTCCGATTATTTTCGTGATCGTAGTTGGATGTATCAACCCCGAACCGGTAAGAAAGGGTCGATAAAGAAACATTTTTGTAATGGGGTGCAAGAATTTATTAGATTCGCTATTTCTAACAATCGGGGCAACGTAGACGTTCGTTGTCCGTGTAGTAAGTGCAAACATCTGAAGCATTGGAAGCCAGATGTAGTAGAAGTACATCTGTATAAATTCGGTTTTGTATCGAATTATTACTTTTGGGATCGTCATGGAGAACTTGTTCAACCTACGTCAGACCTTGTAGTGGTAGAGGACGATAGTACAATGATGAACGATAATACAATGATGAATCCGATAGAAAATATGGTGCAAGATGCAGCACGATCAATGTTTCCTAACATTGGTCCGCAAGGCGACGATGAGAATGAAAATGTTGAAGAACTATCGGCGGAAACAAATTTTTTTTATAATTTATTGAATTCTGCTAAGAGGCCATTGTGGGAAGGATGTACAAGCGGAACCGAATTGTCTGTAACCGCCGAATTCATCACTATGAAATCAAAATTCAATCTTACAGAAGCTGCATTTACAGCAGTTGTACAAACTGCAAAAAAACATATGCCGCCCAATAATTTGATGTGCGATAGTCATTATAAAATGAAAAAACTTATGTCTGCTTTTGGACTACCGTATCATAAGATAGATACATGTGTTAAAGGTTGCATGTTGTATTGGAAAGAAGACGCTCAACGTAAAAGATGCAAATATTGCAACGAAGAAAGATATAAACCAAGGAAAAAGAAAGGAAAAGAAGTTCCGTATAAAAGAATGCATTACCTACCCATAACTCCTAGACTTCAACGGCTATATGCATCTTCTGCTACAGCGTGTCATATGCGATGGCATAGCGTGAGAACAGCAGAAGAAGGAACTATGATACATCCGTCTGATGGTGAAGCATGAAAACACTTTGATAGGACTTATCCTGAATTTGCTGCAGAGAGCCGTAATGTTAGGCTCGGTTTATGCACGGATGGGTTTTCGCCATTTTCTCAGTTTGGTAGTAAATATTCATCATGGCCAATCATTGTTACTCCTTATAACTTACCTCCATGGATGTGTATGAAAATTCCATATATGTTTCTAGCAGTTGTCGTCCCCAGTCCCGATGATCCGACACAAGGAATTGATGTTTATCTACAACCGTTGATTGAAGAGTTGAAAATACTGTGGCATGAAGGAGTCGAAACGTACGACGTTTCGAGAAAAAGAAATTTTCGTATGTTTGCATCTATATTATGGACTATTAGCGATTTTCCCGCGTATGGCATGCTTTCGGGTTGGAGCACTGCTGGACGTCTAGCTTGTCCTCATTGTATGGAGGAGACACGGGCATTTTCATTAAAGTATGGAAAAAAAAATTCTTGGTTTGACTGTCATCGATGCTTTCTACATATTAATCATAAATTTAGAACGGATAAAAAAAACTTTAAAGCTAACAGAATAGAGACTATGCTATCGCCTAAAGTTTGGACAAGTGAAGAGGTATATGATATTGTTAGTGAGTACCCAAAGATACATGATGTTGGAAAGCAGATTGAAATTCCAGGTAAATCGGACATTCATAATTGGTGCAAACAAAGTATATTTTGGGAGTTACCTTACTGTAAAAATCTAAAACTTCGACATAATATTGACGTGATGCACAATGAAAAAAACGTTTTTGATAACGTTTTTTATACAGTGTTGAATGTAAAGGGGAAAACCAAGGATGATGCGAATTCGAGATGTGATATATTACACTTTTGTAAACGGCCGGAACTGCGCTTGTATGACGAGAATAAAAAACCTAAAGCATGTTATGAGCTAGACAACAGGCAAGTACAACTCGTGCTAAAGTTGGTGGAAGGATTACGATGTCCTGATGGGATTTCTTCTAACCTCCGTAGATGTGCAGACTTTAAAAACAGTAAATTGAGTGGAATGAAAAGCCATGATTGCCATATCATGATGGAATACTTTTTACGTGTGATTTTCAAGGAATTGTTGCCTACAAAAATCTGGAGTGTAATAACAGAGTTAAGTTTGTTTTATAAACAACTATGTTCAACGACGTTAAAGGTTGATCGTCTACGTAAGCTTGAGTTAGAAATCCCTGTACTGATCTGCAAACTCGAAAAAATATTTCCACCTGGTTTTTTTAATGTAATGGAGCATTTACCTATTCATCTTCCGTCCGAAGCACTCCTTAGAGGTCCAGTCCAATATGGATGGATGTATCCATTTGAAAGGTAATTTTGTATATAATTTTAATAATCGTGATAGATTACACCTTAGATTATTGTACCAACATAATAAATTATTTAATCTTATTATAGGTACTTGAATCATTTGAGGAAAAAAATTAGGCAAAAAGCTCGAGTAGAAGGTTCGATTTGCAAATCGTACCTTGAAGAAGAAGCTTCATTTTTTTTCTCTCATTATTTTAGTGAAGATGTGAACTTGTCTTTTGTAATTGTTCCCCGTAATGAAGTCGCTGTTGAACAGGAGTCTTCTCAAACAATGTTATCTATTTTTAGACAACATGGAAGACCTGCAGGAAAATGTGTGGAAATATGGCTAAGCGATAAAGATTACAAAGTGGCACACACATATGTTTTGTTAAATTGTGCGGAAGTTACACCATTTGTCAGGTGATACTAAATTCATGTACATTTCAATTATATATTTATTTGTCTCTATTAATAAAAAAGGAACATAACACATATTTGCAGTATCTACGAATCACAATATCCATCTGGTGATCTCAGTAAAGACTTTGCTGGATGGTTCTCACATGATCCCAAAAACTCTGTTGTTAACGAAGGATTATGACATCTTGCTATCGGACATAAAAGAAATGTCAAAACTTATCCAATGTACTTTGTCAATGGTTTTAAATTCAATACCGATGACTACGGAGTTGAAAAATTAACGTATAACAGCGGTGTATTTGTCAAGGGTAGTGATGATCCAGAGGAGCATATAAAGGATTTTTACGGCATCTTAACGCAAGTTGTAGAGTTGACATATTATGTTCAGCCCGTAGAGAAAATTTATCTATTCAAATGCAACTGGTTTAGCACTGTTCCTGGTTCTGGAATTAACGTGCACAAAGATTATAAGCTAATCGAAATAAGGCATACGTCGCATTACTATAAATATGATCCTTTTGTGTTAGCTAAGCAAGCATTACAAGTCTATTTTGCTCCGTATCCGTCCTTAAAAAAAGATAAAGCAGATTGGTGGGCTGTTTTTAAAACAAAGGCAAGATTTACATTTGATGGAAATAATATTCCACACGAAGTGGCGTATCAAGAGGATCTAGATCCAAATACCGAAATAATAATAGCTGATGACATTGATGTAGGGCCGTTGAATGATGAAGCGAATGTATTAGTAGATGCATTTGTAAGTACTGAAGAAAATGATATAGAGTATGAGACTGAGTCTGAATCCGAACAAGATGAAGACTGATGTTATAAGTACTTATGTTATGTATTATTATGAGCTATGTATTATGTTATGTACTATTCTGAGCTATGTAATTAATAATGATGTTGATTGTTCTTAGCTAGGAATTTACTTACGTTATTTACTATTCTGATTTATGTAATGATAATGTTGACTATGTATGTTATGCAATATTGTTCTTCTCGTTTACGAATTATGTAACGATAACGATGACTGATGTTAATAATTCAAGTTATTTTGTATGCACGTTATATGATTGCAACAGATATGTCGGATGATAGACAGCGACGACGAACGAGGAGTACATCTCAGCCTACTCCTTCACCATCTCCGCATACTCCTTCACCATCTCAGCATACTCCTTCGCCAGGAGCAGGTCCGAGCAGCTTTGTTCCAGATCAGTGTACTCCTGTGCAGATTGTTCCCAAAAGTGCCGGGTAAATGTCAATTTAATTTTATTTCAATTTGGATTACTCAAAATATATGATTAAATTTTTATATCAACATCTACGCAGAGGATTACAGTTTCAGCCAACACAGTTCATATTAGATATATCGAGGAATTCTTACATAAGCAGGATGTCAGGGGCTTGGCCGCATTGGGATTCTATTCCACCCCATATTAAGAATGCCATTCTGGCTGATGTACTTGTAAGTAATTTTTTAAACGAGTGTTGAAAATTGATATACTGTAAATAATTGAAAATAAATCTAATATGCAGGCCGTTGTCCGTGTTGAGGAGCATGACATGAACACTTTTTTGGATATTTGGAATACGAAGATGCGTAAAAATTATCGAGAGACAATTTCAAGGGCGAAGACAGGTGGAAAAAAGCCTTCGTGGATGAGTGATGATGTTTGGGCAGCATTTCAACAGTACTGGCAGATGGAAAAAGCTAAAGTAAGATATAATGAAAATATTTACATTTATATTGATTGCAGTATTTTACATAATCTTGTATCAAATGTAATAGGAAGTAGCATCTAGAAATAAAGCGAACAGAGAAAAGAATCCTGGTCTACACCGTGGTGGCTCTAAATCATTTCAAGATCATATGAGAGAATTGGTATAAATTTTAAATATTTGTAGCTTATGTTCACGTTAAAATTTAGTGTATATCATTTATTCATATTTTCAATAATTTTATTACTGTATGTTTACTCAACATGCAAAGATCGGAAGAGAGCCTTCGATGGCAGAGGTATTCTGACGTACACATGCGGTGGAGCATACCGACGAGGAAGGAAATGTTACGTATGAATGGGCGGATTCGAAGAGTGCGGGTGTAATGGTAAATATGCTTATCCGTATGAATTAAAATGTTTCATATTCGTTCATATCACGATATATAAGTAAATTTTACAACATTGGTGTTAAAATTATATTGGTATGTAGGAGAGATACTACACAGAGTCTACTAAAGTGTTGCAGGCTAGTGGACAAGAGGAGCTTACAGTCGCGCAGTCTGATCGTATATGGGACTCTATCATAAAGCCTCCTTCTCGTAACAGGCGATATGGATACGGTAATCAGGAGGTAAGACTTAAATTACAAACTTAATAATTTACAACGATGTGATGCCATAAATATATAAATTGTGGGTATTAATTAGTGCACTTTATATTAATGTTTTGAATTGGAAACATAACACGTTTTATTTTACAATCAGGAGCTAATAAATTTAATGTGAACTTAATTATTTCGTAGGCTACTCAGAGTGCTTTTAGGAGGTCGATGGAGGAGGAGACTATTGCTCGGATGCAGGAGCAGATGAACGAAATGATGGACTGGCGAAAAACCCAGATGCAACATGACGTAGATGAGCGCATTGCAGCTTACCTTCAGGAGTATGGGTTTATGCCTGGGCAGGGAGGAGATGCTACAAGTGAAGGAGGCGAAGACGACGACGACGACGAGGCGGCGGAAGATTAGTTTGGATGACATATACTTTGGTTTATGCTTAGGTATGTACATATACTTTGCTTTCATGATGATATGGTATGTTTGACGATGTTATGGTGTGTTTTGGTGACGTTATGGTGTGTTTTCATGACGATATGGTATGTTTTGATGTGTATGACGACGATATATGACGATGGATATAGTGTTTTGGATGTTCTGTGATGATATTTTTTGATGGTGGTTTTAATTTTGGTTTCTTTTTCATTTGGTTTGAGTTGGTGACGAATTGATGGGATAATAGTGGTCTGATAGTGGCCAATGTGATGGTATTGGATTGGTTTGTGGTTGTGTGGCTTGAAGGAATGGAACTGCTGTTTGCAGTGCAAAAAAAATTTCCAGTATTGCGACGGCTTGCGACGCCAATTTGGTTGGTAAGTTGCGACGGATTGCGACGGCTTGCGACGGCCACATTGTAACGCTTAACAACGATTTGCGACAGCTTGGCGGTAAAATCAACTACTTGCCACGTAAGCAATTTACCGTTGCTAGCCATCGCTAAAATGGCAACGGAGCCGTCGCTCAAGCCGTTGCAATTTTGGCATCGCGACGACTTAAATTGCGACGGCACGTTGCGACGACTTGCGACGGCTTGCGACGGCCGCCAACGCCTATTAGCCGTCGCAATTCCCTGTGCGTTTTGTAGTGTGTCAAACAAAAGATGCTTGATACCCTGCCAAATTATTTACAGAACTCACATCCTTGGATTCTGATTGGTGATTTCAACTGCTCATTCCATACAGCTCACAAGAGTGGCGGGGTGCCTTTGTGCTTATCTGATATAACGCCGCTAAATACATCAATGCACAACGCTTCCCTTCTAGAAATACCCTTTTCTGGCTACCAATTTACTTGGTCTAACAAGAGCTTGTCCTCACCAAGAACCTTGACAAGGATTGACCATGGCCTCATGAATTTTAATACCCTATCAGCATGTCCTTCCATTCACTTAAGCATTCTTATGCCAAAACTCTCCGATCACTGCCCATTGATCCTATCCTTTGGCACAACAGCCACTTTTAAAAAGGTAAATTTTAAGATCTTTGTTATATGGACACAAAATCCCTCTCTGATGCAGGTGGTAGATGAAGCATGGGAGATAAGAGCGCATGGGTACCCAATGTACAACTTGCAACAAAAATTAAAAAACACAAAGGCAACATTGAAAATATGGTCAAATGAAGTATATAGTAAAGGAAATAAAAGATCCACTGAAATTTCACATTAACTAGAGCAGATACAGTAGCTGAATTTTCAACCAAATGCCGACACACGCAACTATCGGATGGAAAAGCTACTAGCTCAGCAATTGAAAGAAGCGCTAGACGCAGAAGCTAGCATGATTAACCAGAAAAGCAGATAGAATTGAGCAAGACATGGTGATAGAAATACCAAGTTTTATCATTTCGCATTGAAGATCAAGCAAGCCAAGGAATTCATATACCAAATAAAAGTTCATCATGGACAAATCCATTCCTCCCCTAGCTCTGTTGATGATGCATTCCTAAACTACTTCGAAGACCTGCTGGGAAAGCAACCCCCTGTCTCTGATCAATCCTTCATCAACAAACTACCAATTGCTCCTATTCCATTGTCCATGCAAGAACTTCTTGTAAAGCAGATTACTGAATAGGACATTAAGAATTCCATATTTGGCATGAGAAAAGCTGCTTCACCAGGCCCTGATGGCTTCACAGTATCCTATTATATCCATTGCTGGCCTATTATAGCACTTGAAGTTCTCAAAGCAACACACACCTTCTTTGTCAAGAGCAAAATCCTTAGCAGCATTAATTCCACAAACCTAGCCCTAATACCCAAAATCTACAACCCCTATGATGTCACACAATTGCGCCCTATAACTTGCTGTAATGATATATACAAAGCTATCTCCAGAATACTTGCTCCAAGACTAAATGAAGTCCCACAACATATAATATCCCCCAACCAAACTGCCTTTCTCCCTTGTCGCAACATTCTAGACAATGTCCTTCTTACTCATGAAGTTCTAAATGGCTATTCATTAAAGAACACATCCCCTAGAGCCATGCTAAAGGTTGACTTGAAAAAATCATTTGATTCTGTGTGCTTGAAATCCCTTTTGGGCATCATGGAAAAAAAATGAAATTTCCTGAGAAATTTAGAAACTGGATATACCTATGCATCTCAACAGTGAGGTACTAGTTAGTGTTTAATGCACACACAGTAGGATACTTTAGAGGGCATAATGGATTAAGACAGGGAGATCCGATTTCGGCATATCTGTTTATACTAGTAATGGAAACATTGACAATGGAATTTCAGAGACAAGTTGCAAACAAAAAATATGTGTTACATCCGAAGTGCAGATCCCCTCAAATCACCTCTCCGGCATTTGCAGATGATTTGCTAATTTTTACAAAGACAACGGCATCCTCTCTTCAGTCAATAATGAATTCCCTGATGCATTTATACAAATTCTCTGGCCTGCTAATGAATATAAACAAATCTCACATCCTAATTGTTGGCCTAGATGATATGCAGACCAAAAGAATCTTAAATCAGACTCAGTTGTCCCCGATGCATGAAAACATGTAGTATCTTGGTATTCCCCTAGCAACGAAGAGAATAACAACTTCACAATGCCTACCTTTATATGAGAAAATAACCTCAGTCATGTCCAGATGGGATCTTGCGCACCCTGGCAAACTAGTAATATTAAATGCAGTAATCTTCTCTATGACCGTATACTGGTGCAGGACATTTATCCTTCCAACCAAGCTGTTATCGTTGATTAAAACCGCAATGAGGAATTTCCTGTGGTCAGGTTCAGTACATATAACAAAGCTGTCTCCTATCGCATTCAATAAACTGGAAAAGCCGAAGAGCAAAGAAGGACTAGGAATAAAGAACATAAGCCTCTAGAACATAGCTGCGTTATCAAAACACTTCAGTAATTTGGTTGGAGAGAGCAGCACGCTATGGGTTAATTGGAGCAAAAAACACAATTTGAAGAGTGAAGAAATTTGGACAACGCATCTGAAGCCGGCTCAAGGCTGGGTATGGAAAACGGTGCTTAAAGTGAGAGATAGAGTTAAACCATTCTCTCTGAGTAAGTTATCCTATGAGAGCAAAGCCAATTTCTGGAACACAATATGGTTGAAAAGTGGCATTATTCTGTCTGATATTGTTGATCATGCTTCAAGAATACAATCTGGTATTCCCCTAAATGCAAAAGCAATTACATATGTCAACAATATGAAAGTGTCCATGCCCAATACTAGCATCAGTGAAGTACAAGCAATATGGCAAGAATACAATGGCAAATTATACAGCCGTGGACAAACTGATGAGTACCTTTGGACTGAACACATGAAATAGCACTCTACTGCAATGGTTTACAAAGCCCTAACCAATGAAGAACAACTTCCAAAGTTTCCATGGTATAGATGGATCTGGAATGACAAACGCAACGAGAGGCTAAATTTTCAAATGTGGAATGTGCAACAAAATGGAATGAACACGCTAATGAACCTAGTAAGAAAAGGAATGAATGTATCGAAGACATGTGTCTTATGTCGGTATGGAGATGAAGATGTTCACTATCTCTTTTTTAACTACTCATATGCACGGTTCCTATGGAGGAAAATCAAACAAAAAGGAGGAATTTCTGCGCCACTACTTGACAACAAAGAGGAATGGATGAACATATCACTACACTAGAAATGCGATTTTGCCACGGCTTTGGCCCGTGGCGAATATGTTTTGCCACGGCTTTGGGCCGTGGCAAAACTTGGTGTGGCAAAAATTTAGCTACGGCTCTGCCACGGCCCAAAGCCGTGGCAAATTGTAATTTTGCCACGGTCCAAAACCATGGCAGATTTGAGTTTTGCCATGGCTTTAGTCCGTGGCAAAATCATATTTTGCCACGGCTTTGAGCCGTGGCAATTTGAAATTGCAATTTTTTTTAAATATAATTTGGCCACCACTTTGGATGGTGGCTAAATTCAATTAAAGAAACTGCATATTAATCAGACCCTGCTAGCCGAAGGATAAAGCTCTTATTTGAACACAATACGAGCATGTTATACCCACAAATATAAATTTATGAGTATATCATACCCATCAATACAAATTGCAGTCTTCATAGCTATGAAGTTCAAATAAACAACTCATAGTTAATTAGCACACATACAACATATCCAAACTAAAATACAAATGATGACTCATACCTATAGTTGTCTAAATTTCAAGCATTGATTTTATAGAGAAAGTTTAATTTAAACACCTGTTGAATTAAATCCATCGATAAGGGTATACATAGGAATGACTGACGATCACAACACTTCCTTAGGCGAAGTCTCCCCATGGCTTCCTATACCTTTCGCAAGTCAAAGCACTTCACAACCCCCTGTGGTCCGATCGGGTTTGAGGTACAATAGCATCATTCCTTCTACAAGGCAAACAAACTCGCACAATGTACAGTTCAGATCAAAAACGTTATAGGCAGCCTGGTTTCGATAGCATGTAACAAAAAATAGAACAACTCAGTGAAAACAATAAGCTGCAAAGCAAAAAAATTATGGACTTGATTTTTTTCAATGATGATACCAAATTACAAAGTCGCTACCTTATAACTGAAAAGCAATTTCCGCCAAATGGAGATGTTAGTCATCTACCGACACAGCAGAAGCATGACTGCACGTTGTGGGGATGAGCTTTCAATTTCATGCTAGCCTGAAGATATATAAAAGATACATGAACATTTTATGTGGACATGAGTGACGTTAATATATCTGTAAACAGTTCAAAAATGGAAGCATAGTATTGTACTTCTGCATATGACTAGACCATGTTTTGTTCATATATGACATAGTACTACATGCTTCACTGTTTTATTTCTATTTTTATTTTTTTGGCAATATATTAGCTGCAAACAGCCATTTTCCTATTGAATAATTCAGTGTGTCGTTTTCTTTTCCTTTTTCTTTTATGAGGTCAGAAATGAAACCTTCCTTTGAGAAGGAAGACTAATAAAATGAACCAGGATAACTCATTTTCTTTATGAAGTCATAGTAGACAATAGTGCAGCTAAGATCGTATTTGATTATGGTATTTTTTGACTTCTCCGCTGTTGTAAGTAAAAGAAAGTTAATCTTAAGGATATAGATGTTGCTGGACTATATAGATCTGACAACACTTTGAAATAGAGTGCTGACATAAATGTAATAAATGCACACATTAGTTTCCTATATTTCTATGAAAGTAACGGTAGATTTGGCATGAACCTGCTAAAACTGCTGCAAAATAATTAACTATGTGTAGGCACAGCCACGTTGCACACACACCAAATGAAGGCAGTAAAAACTAAAGCACATTATTGTGATACGAGATGGTATACGGTTGAACTGTTTAAGGAAAAACAATATTGATATATATATATATATATATCACTTTTAAACTCATCTCTTCACCCATTATATTTCACAAACATTGTTATTTTTCGTTACTTGTTAAACTCATCTCTTCATCCGTCCTCGTTACTTTTTTTTCAATCTCAAACGTTAAATTAATCAGATTTCTATCTAGCTTTTAAATAAATTTGATATTACCCTTAAGTACAAAGCGAAGTACATAAAATTAAACAGTTTTACTGAAAAAGATGGCAATTTGCTATCTTTACAAAATAGATGCTGAGAAGGGGATCACATGAGAACTAAAGAACCACCACTATCTTCTTTAAAGTTAACGAAAACTCTTGCACTATTTTTATTCAGTGTCATTTTTTCTAAATAATAAAATAAGAATTCGAGATTGTGTATTAAACAAGGATAAAATATTAATTATATTCTTTGTAATTGCAGAAAATGCAGAATTTGAGGTGAAAATAGAATCAACCTAATTAATATTGAAAACACAAAATACAAAGTAAACCAGACAGGTACATAGTTTAATCCGATACCTTGATGTAGGGATATGAATGTATTCATTTGATGAAAGTTTCAAACTAATACTGAATTATATTTTATTTGGCCATATGTTTTGTGACTGCAGATCTTTGGCATACGAACATTCAATGCATCCGGCGTAGGGCCCTTTTCTAAAAAGCATTCAACGCATGCGAAACGGAGGGGAAAAATTATTTGTATGTCATTTGCGGTTGTTTCAATGTTAGCTTATCCCTTGCATACTAAATTTACTAGAAATCATGCGGATAATAATCATATGGATTCCTGTTTGTCAGAACACAAATTCTTGAGTATGTCAAATCAAAGGAATAGAATACCCTGAGCCGTGCGTTATTCTTCACTGATATCTAAAACTGATATATAAGTAGTTGCAAGATATAGGATTAAAGAATTGCAGGTAACTGATTGAAATATCTTAATCTTTTAATTATCTTTCTTCTTTTTGTCAAAAATAAAATTAAAAATGAGTTAAACCATTAAATAGTTATGTTAACAAATATTTATATGACTCAAGAGGAAGTGTAATTGATAGCGAACACACAAATCAGAACACATAAATGCACGTAAATTAATGACTCATTAAATTAAAAAAACGTGTTTAAGAAAACTAGAATATTAAGAACTAAGTCCCCTAATTAGAATAACACCTGTCAATATCCTCCGCATATAAAATAATATAATAAAGTTCAAACAGGTAGGAAATATAATCAAATCTATTTGTTATCATAATTTAGAAATTGTCTGCATCTTTCCTTCCTAAAAGACATAGCTTGTTGATGGTTTTTTAGCTAGCTGATGATTTTTCTCTGCTCTATTCATGAATCTGCCTACAACCAAAATCAATAGCAAGAAGAAAGAAGTGAGGGATTCAAATGAAACTGAGGGAATATTGTATAGGGAAATAAATAAAAAAAGGAACAACTTTATACACATTCACAATTATCAAACACTTACTGCAACAATCATATGAGATACAACCGTGGATAGTTTAATTTAATAACTTATGAGATTTATTGATAAATTTCCACATCACCACTACCTGCTCCTGCCTACAACCTCATGCAACAACCACACAACCAAATCAACAGTAAGTACACAACTTCAATCTACATTGCAACCAGCACTATCAAAATTTCAATCTCCATTTTAAAATTAGAATATCTTCTTCATATAACACAGCACCTCGCCAAGGTTAATTTTGATTAAAATGTGTGTTTAGCATATAATATGATATAGATTTTTCAAAAGAAGAAATCACAATCTTTACTCAGATGAAAAAACATGTTTCAGTCTTTGGAAAACTTTCAAAGGCAATGCATTAGAACAAGATATACATCCTCAATAAAATATGGCTCATCCTTTCAAGTTTACATACATACTAAATTGAACTAAACTGCTATTATACATCAATATTCAAGGAACTTAAATTCCTCAGAATCACACGATTTGTAAATTTATTATCAGAAAGCTGTATCTTGCTTAATTTATATGTCTACAAATTAAGTATTTCTTCAATCAGTGATGCTCACAGTTTTTCTCTCCTACTTAATCTGTATTTCTAATTTATTATTAAATGATATAGTTTGTGTAGTTTATGATGCTACATCAACTTGATGCCAGTTGAATTGTAGTGCTACCCATTTATTGCTGCGACATCTGAACTTTATGTGCTGCGTGTTCAAAAAAATCATTATCCTTTATAATTAAACAGCCTACACATTTTTTTACAGGATTTCTATTTTCTGTCAATAGGACAAACATTCTACACTATTATGTTATCTACCGCTTATTGTTATTGTATCGTTACCATGATTGATTATGAAGAACTGGTATGTTGTTTTTTTGTAACCAACCCAAACTGAAATCTAGATTGCTGAAGCCCTCTTTAACTGATTTTCAATCTAAGTTTTGCAAAGTTTATAAGTGGCCTTGAATTCAATTAACAACTAGATAATTCGACTTCCGCCGCAATGTATTATTCTACTTAAGAGATATTACGTTGACATAAATTGTATGCTACAGATATGCTAATAAAGATGTGATAACTATTTCCTTTTATATTAAAAAAACTGAAATTTGCTACCAGAATATTATATGCTTAGTTTACACAATATTTATAAAAAATGAAGAGGATTCATGGTAATAAATCACAAAATTATTTATGGAATAGTATATTACATTCTAACAAATTAAAATATATTACTTAATTGCATGGCTTATCAGTAAGTCACTTTGAAACAATAATACCTCAACGTTGGAATTAAGATTACAAACTTTATGATCATGCTTTTGTTTGTATAAATCGCATACATCATTGTATATTAAAATTAAGGATTACATGTTTATGACAGATTGTGCCTAAAGTTACCATGGGTTATTTTAATTTAATATTATAAATTTTTCCCGTTTTTACATTTTCACTTTTGCATAAATTTATTTTTATGCTAGAAAATTTTCTTCACATATTTTTATATTTAAAAATGGAATAATGCATTTTTATATAATTATTACCTTGGCCTTGAAATTGCAAATTTTGTGATTATAACTTGCTTTCTATAAACCTAGTAGATTTCTCTGTCGAGATAAAGCAAAAAGGAATTGCCATGTTTTTGTTATGATTTTACCACAATTAGCATTAACATCAAGCATTTTCATGCAATTAATGCGATAAATGTATTACCTATCCTTTATTATGGACTCCAAAGAGGTTTCACGGTACTTACTCATGAAGGCGATTTCTTCTTAGAGCATACAGGAAACATATTTATTATTTTGTATACAAATGCAATTGTATCTAAGTTTTATACATAAGGAACAAGTAGCATAATAATCCGTTTTTACCAGGCGAAAACATGAAAATTACCTGGTTGTTCCTCCTCTTCCCGAACTACCTCCGTACTTTAAAATTTATATGGATTCTCATTGGTCCAAAGCTGATGAAAATGCTAGAATCAACCGAGCACATGTATAAACTCAAATTTTTGATAAAAATCCTACACTTGCATACTAAAGGTTTTGGTAATTTTTAACTACACACATCATATAAACTACTACCAAACTTCTACGTCTCAACTTCCTTCCATGTTCTTCTAGATTGTAAAATTGACCCTTAACTTTAGTCTTGGTTACCTTCTCAAAACAAGTAAATTTAAAGGCCTGATGCACCTACCATTGTTGAACTTTGTGGATCAATTTGGATATTATTATACCAACTATAAGATATTTATGAAATTTGTTTACATTCAGAATTCATTTGATATTTAAAAAACTCTACATAAGCTAGTAAGAGAAACTGATATTAAAAATTGAAATCGATGTTAAACATGAGAACGTTGCTCATGCCTTTAACAATGCCTTTAATACATTATCACACGATTTTGTATTACTTCATTATTCTTTCTGCTGTGTTATTTAATTTAAATACTTCCCTTTTTGATTACATTTTTAACGTCATTTTTTTTCGTTTTCTACATCTTACCAAAAAATCCATAATATACATTAAATACCATAGTTTCATACTTCAACTGGCAGTCTTTGTTTCAGTTTGCAAGTTTTTGAAATGTTATTCCTTATAAATTCATTATCGTTTTCACTGATAAATGTACACAATGTTCTTATAATTCCTATATTTGCAAATAACTTTTAAAATGGTTTATAAGATTTTTAGATTTTATGTTACTCATTTCATATGAAATTTTTGTTAACCACTTATGTTGGTATATGTATAAAAATTTAAAGTATATTTTCAATATTTGAATGAATTTGTAAAGCATCTATATAGAATCTAGAATAAGAGATATTATTCTTTCATGCGTAAATTGTGTCTCCATTTGTGATGTTAAATTTACAAAATTAAGTACACTTCCTATATTTGAGAAGAATTTGGATAAAAAGTTGCAAAAATTATACTCAATATGTAACAGTATGGATGTTATTGGTCAAAATAGTTTAAATTTGCAGCAATACCGAATTACGGCTTCCATTCACTTTGTGAAGAATTATTAGCTTTTTATAAAATTGTATATCAATGCAGCATCTTGCTCAACAATAATTCTTTGACAATGGTTAACAACTAACTGGGAGTGGCGACATTTGTAGCACTAAAAGAAAACATAACAGGCATATTCTCCAAGGCTTGGGAAGCTTTTTACTACTCAAAAATGGGACAGAAATGAAAAGATGGCTACTAAGCACTGACCTACACCAAGAGGAAGATTATGAGAATTGTATATGGTTTTGTAACTAGTAATCTACTGGTAAAGCACTGTGGATTAAGGCTAAACATTTCATGCACATGCAACTATGTAAAGTAGACCTCTCTTTTTGTGGAAAGAATTCAGAAACTGTTATGTTTAACAAAAAGAATTTTTTCATAAATCTATGCGTAGAAATGAAACTTTCCTATTAGTTTTATTAGGCTAACCAAAGGTTAACTAAGAGTTGTTTATAAAAAAGTCTTCTAGTCAAAATAACAGCATAAATCTATCAAAAAAATAAGAATCAGTTTATATATTTAGCAATATATATATGCCAATTTATAATATTTAACTAAATATTTAAAATAGTATGCAGGAAATTATATTAAGTGCAGTAGAAGACACAATGGCACTCATGTGTAATGTCAGTAAAGCAAAGCATATTAAAAATAAAATTGATAAGCATGGCTGCATTGGAAACAGAAACATCTAAACTTTTTTTTCATGTGTTTCATATCTGCCAAATTTAGATAGTCGTAGGTAGCAAAAATATATAAACCGACTAATATTGTTCCACAACAAGAGAATGAAAGTACAAAAAATTGCAAATCCATTACAATATGTATTGCTCCCGACCACAAAGAAAGCCACTGTAAAACGATGAGAATCCAACATTTAAATCCCAATCTAAGAAGAAAGCCATTTTAAAAGAAACCCAGGAACACAATAGGCTTTCATAAACCAACATTTAAAAAGATTCATAGTAATGGCTGTCAAAGAAGACAACCTTATACGCAATGAAGCTCTGTTGATTACAAACTCTTCTTCCATTCTTAAAGGCTGCACAACTGGATCAAGTATCTTAATGGGTTTCTTCTTCTTGGATTGTCGAAGAAAACATAACATTGGAGTTTAACTGACCCATTCAAATTCCACACCAAATGGATCTGAGTTTCAATTATTTAATTCAAGCTTCAACTACATTTAGCATAATCATTCACATACTAATTTTCAAGTAACTCATGAATTTAAGGTCGAGTTTGCTAGATTACGGTTCTTATATCGAGAATTGGGAGGCCGAAAATCGAAATCCCACCACAGATCCCAACTCAACTAATTAAATTTTATAGACGATAAAAAATTAAACATATAAGTAGGGTTTCGATTTAATACCCGAAAAATCACTTGAATCCAAATCTTGGAACGAGAGGAAGACGCAAATGGATCGATTCACAGAATGATGTGGTATTTTCTTTTGAATTATTGGCATGGAAGATAGATCTGGTTGATTTTGGGGATGACGGCTTCTTTTCATGTTAGCAGCGTGAAAGAATGAGGACATAGGGTACATGGGATGTGAAAATTTTCCCATTATCATTAGAATGGGCCAAACCCATTCCAAAACAACATGGTCTAAAACCATGCTAAACCGTTTTTCCACGGCCCAAAACCGTTCCAAAATTGCCACGGCTTTAGACCGTGGTAATTTTTCCGCATTTGGGTGTGGCAAAATTGACAATATGGTGTTGTGTATATAAAGCAACACGCTGGAAAGAAGAGAAAACATATGAGCAGTTGATAATGATAAAGGTGATGATATATGAAATTTGGGAAAAACGAAATCAACGAATATTTTCCTGCAAAGTGACTAATAGAGCACGAGTTTTTCAAGCGATATGCAGCAACATCACAAAGGAAGTTTTGCACTCCACATTTCTTTTTGATACTTCAGTCAAAATTAAATGGACATGATGCAGACCGATTAAATTTCCTATCCTAGACTTTTCTGTTTCAACTCTTGAAACTCCTTGCATCCTTTTTCTTATGTTTATGTTGTAAGTTTGCTTATAATATAAATAAAATGGAAGGGGCCATTCAACCCCGCAGGCATTGCCAAAAAAAAATTAAAAATAAATATATAAATAAGTTTACTATTCATAGGAAATTAATGTGCTTTCATCTTTATATGTTGCTTATTAATAGTAACATCAAAGAAATTGTAAACCAAAGTCATGTTAGTAATGTTGAATGTAATCCAAAGGATGCTCAGGTTTAAAGTTTGGTCAAATAAGAAGTTGAAGGAGCAAAAAGATATTTGGATAAGGAGTCTAATTGACATGTCTCTTAGTAACCAAGCATCATAATTAATTACTTGCTTAGTTTCTTTTATTGAAGTGGTGTTTCAAAGCCTATAAATGTATCCATTTCTGCATTTGGTCTTGGCAGAAAAAAGCAATAAAAAATTGTTCTTTTGCTGTGCTTAAATTTTCTAACATTGTGGTATCAGAGCCATGGACGACGAAGGCAGCAACACTACCGTCATCAATCAGACTTTACGTCTGTTCAAGGGTGAAAATTACGAGTTTTGGAGCATCAAGATGCAGACGATGTTGAAATCTCATGGCTTGTGGAAACTTGTAGAAATAGTAGCACCAATTCCTGATCCGAGACCAATTGAAACAGCCAAGCAAGATGCGAAGGCATTGTACTATATTCAGCAAGCCATACATGATTTGGTATTTGCAAAGATTGCAGCAGCAAAAACAGCAAAGGAGGCCTGGACTATTTTGAAGACTGCATTTCAAGGAAGTTCCAAGGTAGTAGCCATCAAGTTACAGGGGCTGAGACAAATGTTTGAGACAATAAAAATGAACCAAGGTGAAACAGTTCAATCTTTTCTCATGCGTGTTACATCAATTGTCAACCAAATCCGAAGTTGTGGAGAAGATCTTTCTGAGCAAATAGTTGTGATGAAGGTGTTGCGTAGTTTGACGACCAAGTTTGATCATGTCGTGTCAGCAATTGAAGAATCCAAAGACCTGTCCACCTATACGTTTGATGAGTTGATGGGATCACTGCAGGTCCATGAAACCCGTCTCAGTCGATCAGAAGTAAATGATGACACTAAAGCTTTTTATACCAAGAGCGAGTTCTAAAGCAGGCAGCAGCAAAGCAGAGGCCGAGGAAACGAAAGAGGTCGAGGTGGTCACGGCGGCAGAGGTAGAGGCAAGCCAACTGACAACCAACAACACAATTATCAACCAAAGAAAGACGTGGAATGTTACTACTGTCATAAGAAAGGACACTTGTAAGCTGAATGTTACAAGAAAAAGAGAGATGAAAATCAAGATAAGGTGTGTAATTACTGTCACAAATCTGGTCATGTAGAGGCCGACTGTTACAAGAAGAAAAGAGAAGAAGGACATGCAAGTTTTGTTGAGGAGAAGAACAATCAAGCACGGCTATTTATGGCTAAAACTGATGAAGAAGTAGATATGAGTCAAATATGGTTTCTGGACAGCGGATGTTCAAATCACATGACAGGTTTTAAGCACTTGTTTGATGAATTGGATGAGTCATACAAGAAGGCAGTGAAACTTGGTGATGATAAAGAGATTCATGTTAAAGGAAAGGGAAGAGTAGCTGTGCAGTCCAGCAGCAGCACACGGATGCTACATGATGTATACTACATTCCTCAGCTGTCGCAAAACCTACTTAGCATTGGCCAAATGATGGACAATGGGTATACCATCATATTTGAAGGTGACAATTGCAGAATTGTGGATGCAGCCTCAAATGAAACAATGACAACAATCAAGAAGACACAAAATAACTTGTTCCCTTTGGAGGTAGCAAAGGTGAAAAGCAAAGCTCTTGCAGTCAAGGAGATTAGTTCCAGCAACTTATGGCATTTAAGGTACGGTCATTTAAACGTGAACTGTTTGAAATTGCTTAATCAAAAGAAAATGGTGGTTGGGTTGCCGGACATTGATGATATCGGGATATGCGAAGGATGTGTGTATGGAAAACAATCAAAGCTGTCATTTCCAAAAAGATCGGTCGATGCGCGCAACCAAAGCTCTCGAGTTGGTGCATACCGATTTGTGCAGACCAATGGAGGTTGAGTCGATGGGAGGAAGCAAGTATTTTATGTTGTTCATTGATGATTACTGCAGAATGACCTGAGTATAATTTCTTAGTTACAAAAGTGAAGCATTTGGATTGTTTAAAAAATTCAAAGCTATGGCAGAAACACAAACAGGGGCTAAACTGAAAGCTCTAAGATCAGATCGTGGTGGTGAGTTTCAATCAAAAGAATTCAAGCAGTTTTGTGAGAATGAAGGAGTGCTGCAGCAATTAACTACCCCACACACACCTGAGCAAAATGGTGTGGTTGAACGCAAAAACCGTACCGTGGTGGAACTAGCAAGAAGCATGTTGAGATTAAAGGGTATGCCAAATCAGTTCTGGGCAGAAGCAGTGGCAACAGCAGTATACATTCTTAATATGTCACCAACTAAGGCAGTAACGAACAAGACACCGTTTGAAGCATGGTTCGAAAGGAAGCCCAGTATGGGACATTTGCGTGTATTTGGGTGCATTGCATACACCCTCGTAGTTGCACAAAACCGCAAGAAGTTGGATTCTAAATCGGAGAAATGTGTGTTCATTGGATATTGCATACAATATAAAGGCTATAGGTTGTAAAATCCAGTGACAAAGAAGATTATAGTCAGTAGAAACATCATGTTTGACGAGAAAGCTAGTTGGAATTGGTCCATCAAGGAAGACAACACATCAGTAGCAGTTGTAGAAGAGGAAAAAGAAGAAGACAGTAATCAACAACCGCAAGCTGATACAAGCACAAATGGCACACCAAATCAGACGGTCGATTCTATTTCACCACCAAGGAGGGTAAGGTCCTTACGAGAACTATATGAAACAACTCAAGTTATGTATGTAGTAGACCCAGTGTCGTTTGAAGAAGCAGCAAAAAGAAAAGAATGGATGCAAGCAATGAAAGAAGAGATGAGCGTAATTGAACAAAATCATACTTGGAAGTTGGTTGAATTATCCAAAGATCGCACAGCAATTGGATTTAAATGGATTTACAAGACAAAATTTGGAGCCGATGGTAACATATTGAAATATAAAGCAAGGTTAGCAGCTAAAGAATATGCACAAAAGCAAGGCATAGATTATGAAGAGACATTTTCTCCAGTGGCTAGATTTGAGACGGTTCGACTACTAATGGCATTTGCAGCCCAGCTGAAACAACCTATCTATCAATTTAATGTGAAATCAGCATTCCTTAATGGTGAACTGAAAGAAGAAGTGTATGTTGAGCAGTCGGAAGGTTTTGAAGTAAAAGGAAAAGAGCAGTGCGTGTACCATCTATTTAAGGCACTGTATGGTTTGAAGCAAGCCCCCCGTGCATGGTATAGTAAGATTGATGCACATTTTCATAAACTGGGTTTTGAGAGAAGCAAAAATGAGCCTAATCTATACGTCAAAAACAAAGGAAAAGGAGGCTTTATAGCTGTATGTCTCTATGTCGATGATATGATTTATTTCGGCACGGATGATGCAATGGTGAAGGAGTTTAAGGAGCAGATGATGAATATATTTGAGATGACTGACTTGGGAAAAATGCATTACTTCTTAGGTCTAGAAGTCGAACAAGAGAAGGGAAAAATATTTATATCTCAATGCAAATACGCAAAAGATTTGATAGAAAAGTTTGGGCTGAAAAATTGCAATTCGATATATACACCGATGAATACAAATGAGAAGTTGACAGTAGTTGATGGATCCGGAGCAGCAGATGCAACTCGGTTTAGAAGTTTAGTAGGAGGATTGATGTATTTGACACACACAAGACCAGACATCACACATGCAGTTGGAATGGTTGCAAGATATATGCACAACCCGACTAAAAATCATATGGGAGCAGCAAAGAGAATTCTCCGATATATTGCAGGAACAACAAGTTATGGTCTATGGTACAATGTAGTTAATGAGCCTTGTTTAAAAGGTTATAGCGACAGCGACTGGGATGGAACCATTGATGATCGAAAAAGCACAACAGGTCATTGTTTTTTCTATGGCAATAGCATAATTAGTTGGAGCTCGAAGAAGCAATCAACGGTTGCACTATCAATGGCGGAAGCTGAGTACAATGCAGTAACAGCAGCGGCATGTCAGGGAGTATGGTTAAGGCGCTTGTTAGAGGAGCAAAATTGTGAGCAGAAGAATGCAACAACTATCTATTGTGATAATCAATCAACAATTGCAATTGCCTCCAATCCAGTGCAACACAGTAGGACAAAGCATATCGACACCGGACTCCATTTTTTACGCGACTTGATTGAGCAAAGGGTGATTGAGCTGCAGTATGTGAAGACAGACAAGCAAGTTGCAGATGTGTTGACGAAGTCACTTACTCAAGAAAAATACAGCTAGTGTCGTGACATGATGAATGTGTTAGACTTTGGATTAAGGGGGGGGGGTGTTGAATGTAATCCAAAGGATGCTCAGGTTTAAAGTTTGGTCAAATAAGAAGCTGAAGGAGCAAAAAGATATTTGGATAAGGAGTCTAATTAACATGTCTCTTAGTAACCAAGCATCATAATTAATTACTTGCTTAGTTTTTTGTACTGAAGTGGTGTTTCAAAGCCTATAAATGTATCCATTTCCTGCATTTGGTCTTGGCAGAAAAAAGCAATAAAAAATTGTTCTTTTGCTGTGCTTAAATTTTCTAACAAGTAAATATATTTGGTTAGAGACTTGATTTTGTCATTAACTCGAGTTTTAGATGCATTTTGGTTATTTTTAGGTAATTTTTATTCTAATCCACATTTTTAATAAGTTAATCCACCCTATAAAATAGGATCGTTGACTTTTAATAATATTTAATTTTTAATTAGTTTATCCACCTAAAAATTGTCAAATATCTTTTGCTTATCATTTCTGGGTATTTCTTCTTCTTAGTTCTACGTCTTTCTTCTTCTCAGTATTGCGCCATATATTTCTTATTTCTAAAATCCTACATCCAAATTCAAGTGTAAGCGGAGTACATCATTTAACGTAATAACAATAAGTAGTTTGTTTATTTTTAGTTTGAAGTTGATTAATTGTATGCAATTTTTTTTTTTAATATCATCGTAATTACATATAATTGTTAGCTATTTTTTGAAATCTTGAAAAATTGATAGAAACATGTCTGAAAATTTGATCCTGGGTGAATCAATTTCAGCAGAAAGAGTTGTTGTAAAGGAGCTTCTTGCTGCTTCTTTTTCCAAAAGCAATGATAGTTTCATCAATTTTATCTTTCCAATACTCCATTGCTTCTGGCTCTTGGCAAAGTTCCAAAGCAAGCCGACCACCAACAGTAGCCTCTTCATGATTATGCTTAACATCCATATTGATTAGCCGAACAAGTTTCAGTAATACCTGATTGTTGCTTTTCATTTTTCTTTGATAGAGTAAAACAAATAGCACAAAATTCGATTATAAGCTTTATGATAGAGTGAAATCGATAAGTTAATCCACTCGTGGATTAACTTACAAAATAATTGTGAATTAATTTATTAAAATAAAATGGTGGATTAACTTATTAAATTGCTGTATTAGAATAAAAATTACCTTATTTTTATTAGGATTTATGAGATATAAATAGAATGCGTTCGTTGCTTTGAGGTTTCTGTTATTTTTTATTTTAATAAATTTATGTTGATTGTTTACTTTATTTAGTCCGTATAAAGTTTAAGTGATTTCACTTTTTGTTGTGAAAAGTGATTTTTGGATAAATTTCAAAATAAATCATTACAAGTTTTTTTAGATAAATTATGAACTAGATATGATGAAATATATTTTGAAGTTAACATGATAAGAGTAACCACTACAAGAAACAGGGCTTCACTACAAAAATTATAGTAATTTATGACTCCATGTAGCGGTCCCAATTTAATTTGTTGCGTCTTTAATTTTTCTTTAAGACCCGATAAAGACAAATTACGTGGTCTTAAAAATCAAGTCCAAATTTTGTTAAGACCCACAAAATTTGTCTTAACAAAACTAAAGAAAAATCAGTTTGCCTTAAGTATGTCATTGTGTTTAAGACTCAATAGGGACATTAATGTCTCAATGCATATTTCGAAGACCACAAAATACAGTGTGATAGTTAAAAGGGTCTCCAATTACCATTTTAATACCACTTGTCTTCCACGTTTGTCATTATAAATATCGTTCCATGCAACATTGAAATGAAATGTACAGCCACATTGCACTAGAATAAGCCTATAGTGTATAACTTCAACAATGTACATTTTCAACACATCAAACATGGAGCTACAGGGAACGAATTCCCACTACTCCAAAAGGCAAATTTATAAGCCATATAATAGTTGTCATGTACACAACAGGAGAAGAATAAAAAACATAAAATAGAAAATATAAAATACAGGGAAAAAAATTGAAGTCCCATTCTATCCAAGCAAGTTTAGAAACAAAATTACAAACAAAGATGTCCTGCTATCTAAACAAAAATGAAACATTAAATATGAGCAGGCATCCAACTCTGTGCAGTCGTCACTTCACTTTGGTCAGTGCCTTGTTTAAATCTTATCATGTGCATTCTTCACTTTTAAGTTGGCTTTCTTCAAGCGCCTCATCAGTCAGCATTTGACATCATCTTTTTCATGCACAGTTCGGACAACATGTGACATGTTTTTCAACCAACATGCATCCCATTACTAGCCAAGCGCTTACATCCCCAGCTTTAGCCCTATGCCTAACATGCATCCCTGGAGCATGTTCTTGACGAGAGAAAATCACCTGGTCCCAAAATTTCGTGGTCCCATGGGCCAAAGTAATTTGACCCCCTGATTTCAGGTGGGTCCCACCGAAATCAATGGGTCAGATTATTTTGGCTCAAGGGACCACGAAATTTTGGAATCAGAGGAATAATGCCCGTTCTTGACGTAACAACTGCTAAAAGATTTCCAAATTCAACCTCTTTGATTATAAAGTCATTTTCTAAATAAAAAAATTTGTAGCTTTTACCAAGAAAAAAGTATTTATAGGTTTGAATACAATAGGCCATTTCTGAAACAAAATGACATACCTCTTATACTCCATACTGATTACAGTCATCTAAATCATGTACATCTCCTTAAAGTGATTTTAAATTTTAAGCACTATTACAATAATTATATTTCTCATTCTTTTTTACTGATGTAGTATTTGTCTGATTAGATCCCTGGATTTTGATGTAATGTAAATGTATTTCCCTCTAAAGTCTACTTTATTGCTTTCAAATAATTTATTCACTTACCACAGTAAGTCCACACAAAACAAAAAACAATCTAGCTAATTATTTTTCATGTAAGTTTTTTGTTTCAGCTTTTTGATTGGACAGTTTGATCTTCAAACCTTACTCATAAATTAGCTACAGTATTAATTAGATGTATCCATATGCATTAATTCAATGGATGACCGTTTTAAAAAATGTAGACGTATACAAGGTTTGCCACCAGTACCTAGTTTGTATTAGTTCAGACATGTACACAATGAAAGATGGGTTTTTGTCAAATCCTTTACATATATCAAACCGTCAACTTTTGGTATAAAATGAAATCAAACTTCGGTCATACCTGAAGCAAAAAAGATATGGACTAGCTAGACTTCTTATTCATTAAATCAACAAAATTTTATATGACACAGAAACCAAGTATAAATATAGGGTGCAATATATTAATCACCAAACATTTCGAGAGGATTACGTTTAATACCAAATTAAATATGGTGTCTCAGTACAAACTAGGACCAACGGATTGCTTTATGATTTCAATTTTCCATAGATTTTACAAAATTTAAGAATACCTTGTATGTTAGTGCACTAATATCTATAAATGATAGATCGATTCAAAATTTTGTTATTTTAGCTGAATCACTCAAAAAATCTTGCAGGATATGGGAGACTTAAAACGTGGTTTTAACTAATATTGCATAATAAACTGAAGTGTTCCAAAATAAATGAATAACTCAATAATATTATGATTTGTTCACTGAAAAAAATTGTAACAGCCTGCATTTTACATATCGGAGGATTGTAAAATATTTTTATTTTATTCCCTGAGAGTTGGATCATTCTCATATAGTATGTTGTTTATGGGGATGTGAGACATGTTCATAATTTCTACCAATTTTGTTTGTGACCATTTTGCCCATGTCAGTCTTGTACATGACATAACTTTTGACTTGGATCGAATCAAGTGCTGAGATTAGTCTTATTGAAAAGGAAATGATGTTTCTCATTCCGTAGAGTGGTCACATTAAAGATTTGGCTAAGCGGCTTGGGAGGAATCATTGTTTTAAGGTTTTGCAGTTGGCTGTTCAGGTTTTTAGACCATTGTTGAGCTGATTTGGAAAGGCCCAATAGTGGGTTGGTGAAAGGCTATAAATAGGGGGTGAGAGGCAAGGAGAATAATTTACTTTCTCTATTATCTCATTTGGAAGAGCTAAAGGTCCTCCATTATTCCATCTTCTACACCTTTCCACCGTTAGAGCTTAGAGAATCGAAGGTCTACATCGCTTGAAGCTAGATCTACACCATTCCAAGAGAGAGTTCATCGAATCGAAGAGTTTAGAGAAAATTCTTCATTGTTCGGAATCGAGATTTCATGGTTTTGTGTTGTTTTGGAAGATTGGTGAGTGATATGCATCTCTCACATGGATTCAATCAAGTATATGAATTGTGACACCCTACGTCTGTTAATGTCACTCACTAAGAGAATGCATTAAGTTTCGTGAAGTGTTATAGGTAAACAGAAACATAAACATTACAAGACAGATATAAAGTAGCAGCGGAATAAAAAAAACTTTATTAATCTTAAAGCATCGTGGTTCAAAACATCATATATGTGAAAGTGCACATAAACCCAGTACATCATCAAAACTTCCATCTTGCACTTAAAACATCAGAGTACAAAATAAAAGAAGCATAATCCCCAAATAAAAACATAGCCATAGTAGCAAAGATAGGAGCTTGAGCAATACATATAAGCAGCTCCAGCAAAATGATAGCAGAATCTTGGTCAAGCTTGAGTATTCCCACCTTGAGAACCTAGGGGGAAACGGAAGAAAGAAGAGGAAACAAAAAGGGTCAGACATAAAATCTGGTGAGTCCAGTTACTTTTAGCAAGTAAATAAGTAAAAGTATCATGACAGACATATAAAGTGGATGAGAAAGATAACATCAAAAAAAGTAGGTATGACAAGGTAAACATGATAGAGTGTATACGCTTCTCTAATGATTACTCTGCACCGATACTAGTATAACCATAATGAGATGATCCCAACAACTATAAGATAGTAGACTTAGGCGTACTTCCAGTGAGTGGTTTTCACCCTATACAATCAATAGGCATCCCAACGTTCCGAAGTTACCCCTATGGACAATAACGGGCTCCTAAACATACCAGAGTTTAAGTGTAGCCTAACTACTACCCTAATTGATCGGCTCCCTACTCCATAGATACCCTGTGCTGGCCCCACAGTAGGGTGTATCACTCCCTAAAGTGGCAACCCTTCATTTTTCAGATGTGCACAACCATATCTACAGGTGCCACGGTCGTCTTATCCCTCTCTGCCCGGACGATGCACGCACATGACCCCGGTCGGTTTGCGCCACCCACACCATCCTCCACGTTTGGATCTCTTACAATCAGCCCAGTAAGCGTGCCTGGACTCTGACCTAGATCAGAGTATGTTGGATCTAGAATAACCCTAGAGGGGGGGGGGGTGAATAGGGTTTTCCACAGTTTTTAACTGAATTAAAAACTTAACGAGATATATAATAATAAACTGATCACAGAAAATAGCAGAAACTGAAATGCAGAAAATAAATCACACACAGAAGTACCCAACTTCGGCAAAACCCTGCCTACTGCTGCATTTCTAAGGTTTCTACTAGGTGATAGAACAGTTCCCGCATACAAGACCATGTACACTCGCAAACCCTGCTCCTATTCTAACCCTACGCTCAAACCCCTAGACTGATCTAAACCCCTAGATCAGATTTCCCAAATTACAAAACCTGTAACTCGTAACTCAGATTTACAGACTCTGAAAACTGACAGTCAACTCCTTGACTGATTCCCCCTTAGAGATTACAGACTCTAGAACTGTTTCGGTTTGATTTACAGAACAAAATAAATAAAAAAATAAAAAAAAACAATACCAAAATAAAACAAACTAAATAGAAACCCTAGGAGTTAAAATTAAAAGGGTTATCCCCTTATCCATTTAAACATGGCCGGCCCATTTGTTTGTGTCCACTCTCATTTGCTTTGCCCCGATTTTGTTTCTCTGGAGAAAAATAATGGCGGCTAGGGTTTCTCCTATTGTCTCCAAATCGAATTGATGCGGTTGTTTCTCTGATTGCTCGAACTTGCCGATGCTCTATTTGTCGATTGCTGATGCTCCGATTTGGGCTTGCACTCTCTCTCTCGATTGAAACTGTGTGAGTAATTTTAACTTTGAGTCTCTGCTTGAAATTATTTGCTTGAGGTTTCGATTTCGATGTTCTCTTGTTTGTGGTTTCGATACACCTAATCGCCAGTGATGAAAATTGGTGTAATATAGGATATAGAAAATCCTATAATTAAAACTCTGATTTCACAAATAAATGACTTGATTGTTGCGTTGCTTTCCCCTTTTGCTGCTTTGAATTCTCGGTTTTGAAAACATGCTGGATTTCCAAATATTTCTTACCAAAAAAACTTTTTGTGCCTTGACTTAACCCTGTCTTGAATGACATGATTTTGTGGACCTCCTTGATTGTCGGCTTTGAAATTATATAGCAAATCTGGAAAAAATCTTTGGCTCTTTGAAATGGTTTATTGCCATGAATGTTCTTTTGATTTTATACTGCATTTCTTGCCATTAAATTTTCTCTGATTTGTTCCCTTGAATAAATTATTCTGAAAATTTTAAAGCCAAATACAATCTGCCTTATATGTTCATTCGTGAACTCTGAAAATACACAAGATTTATTTCCGAGAATACACTTGAGATGATTCTTTTGGCATTCCATTTTGAGGTATTTCTTGCCAGAAAATACTTTGTCACTTATCCATTTCTGGAAATGCTTTATTTGATTTGTGGCCCACTCTAAATTGTTGTACGATTGAAAAACAGGAAAGAAATGATTTGAGTAAAAACTGGAAAGTAGAAAATTGATTTTCTGAAATCTTTTGTTTCCTGATTTGAGTTGATGAAATGTTGAATAGGATTGCTCGACTGAAACAATGTCTTGGCTTTGAATGTTCTTGCATGATTTCTGCCTTAATTTGATCACCGATGATTTGTTTAAAACTGGAAATTAAATTTCCATATATTCCCACAAACATTTTTGTCACTTGTTTGCATACCTTAATTGCTGCTTTCATTATATATGCTTGAAACTTCCTTGCACATGTATGTTTGAGTCTTGAGCTGTATTGCTATTTACTTGCATACAATTGGTTTCACCATTCAACCATGCTTGCTAAACTGAATTTGAACATGTAGCTTTAACCATGAGGAATCTGACTTGAACTTCAACATGAATTTTTGCATTTCCACTGTCACATATGTACATACATGTAGCTGCTGTGATTTGCATCTGCACCATGTCTTGTTTCTACATTCATGCTTTGAGTCATGCCACTACCATTTGCCGTACACACGAAACATTGTTGTATCCACCTGCATGTACCCTTCTTTACTCACTGCTCTGAATTGTTGCTCCTGGTCAATTCATGTTGGCTGCACCCATTTCTGTGCACCATGATCTGATTGTGCACTGACCTGTCTGTTTGTACTCGACTTCATTGAGAACTTGTAAATGTCTTGCCACTTCTGTAAGCATGCACTGCAAATATCACATTTGCTTTGGCTTGATTCACACATGCTTGTTTATCCTTTTGTTGTGTGGCATCTTTGCTTAGCTACTTCAACTTTGTACACTTGCATTTTTATCACCATTTGTACATGCACCATTTTGTCACCTTGCATTGTTAGCTGCGCCATGCTTTTGACTTTGATACTTGCATGCTCAAGTTTGTACTGTGAATTTGTGCTCGGCCATTTTTGTTTTCACTTGTCATGCTATGCTGCTTCATTGACTTTCTTGTGCTTGTGCCATGAGCACGCTTTGACCTTTTGCTCGACCATTTTGGTTTGAGTTGACTTTTGCATACTGATTTGCATTTGAGCACTGAGTCGAGATGGTCCACGTGGCTACTCCTCAGTTGCTCACTGATTGGCGAGGCAGTGCACACGTGTATATTTATACACGTGTGTATATGCAGCCATCAGTCGAAAAAAAATCAAATCGAGTCAGAAAAATGATGAGAAACACACCAAATTCTGAGGCAAAAAAAAATTAAAAATAAAATTTAAATCTGCATGTGTTCAATTTTTATTTCTATTGCAGTGTACTGTGTGTGTGTTTCTGTGTATGACAGGTGTAGATGACTAGACTGACAGAGAAAGCTGTGAAGACAGAAGATAGAAGACAAGGACAGAGTGTCAGTGTGTCTGTATATACAAGTGAAAAAGGATATATATGAAATGTAAACTGAATGAATGTATGAGTGTTGCAGTGAGGAGCTGTGTATATATGAAATGTACTGATGTCTGTAATAAACAAGTTTGATTGAAATAAAATATCATTTTATTGTTGTCAAACAAACTTGTCTATTTTATTCTGTTTATATACAAGTACAATATACAGTGAATGTTTAAATAGTGGAGTTATACAAAGTTGTACTGTTTGAATATTGAAATAAAATATTCTATTTAAATAAAATACTGTGTTAATATTTGAATTTCTGTTCAGTCGTATTTTATTTAAATATAAATATTATATTCATTGCTGTGATGTATATATATAACAGTACAGTACCAAACACATTTAATAGAAATATATTTGGTTGTTATCATCAAACAAAAATCATATAATTGTGTATATAACACCGTTATATACAACACCGTTATATACAACACCGTTATATACAACAATCTCCCCCTTTTGATGATGACAAACAAATAAAAGATTTTGAATATAATAAATGTGTTTGTTCGTGAATATTTGAACTCCCCCTATTTAAATGCTCCCCCTACAACAGAAACTCCCCCTATAACCATGCATGAGTGAAATGTATGAATAATTAAATTTTCAAAATTAAAAATATTTATAAAATATTCACTCATAAATCAAAATCTAATCCATTCTCCCCCTTTTGTTATCATCAAAAGGATACAGATTTTAAAATACAGATGAAAATTGACTAAAAATATAATTTCAGCTTAAGAGGAAGAACAGTCATCACAAATCTCAATCAGTCAAACAAAAATCATAATAAACTAAGAACTGATGACGTATTTCACATTTTAGAGAATGACGGATTTACGATGGGTAAAAATGGAGAGAGTTTTATAAACAATTCATTTCCAATTATTTTCAAAGGATAAATTTTTTTTAAAAAAAAAATAATGATGGATTTGGACTATAATTAATAATTCAATTTAAGTGACAAAAAACAAATAATCTCAAATCCCAATAGCTATCAATCAACAAATCATAATACTTCATAAGATTTCAATACATTTCACAAATTAGAATATGGATTGATAGGCAATACACCAAGGAGAATTTCATATAAATCTTTATTTTATCCAAATTATTTTCTTTTCTTTTTCTTTTTAATTTAAGAGCACACTGACCACGCATAACCAGATCTTGGATTTTTAAATGAGATCAGTTGCAGCTTAAATATAAGTAATCTCGTAACCATGCATAACCAGAGCTTGGATTTTTAAATGAGGTTAGAGAAATACTTATTATATTATTATCTTTTTCTGTTTCAAAAAAAAAACTCCTCGATATATAAAATCAATATGGATGATAGAAAGAGTGGTAGGTACAGATATGGACTGTGAAATAAATTTCTAAATTAATTATATTATGAAATATGACCAACTGTACCGGGATTATTGCAAATTTTCAATTATCACTAATTCTGAATAATAATATAACCACAACTCCATCACAAATATTCTCACAGTTTATTTAAAAACAATTTTATAAAAAATTAGACTCTCCACATTAATATAAAACATGATGGATGTCAGAAGGATGATAAGTAATGAAGATGGTCATGAAATAATTGCCAGTCCAAAGATATTATAATAAATATTCAACCATCATGAAAATCTAAATAAAATTCTCCTCTTGTTGTGAAATATACTGCAGTCACAATTCATCACAATTTCTAAATCTGGTTATAATTTTGATGAATTATAAATACAGTTTAATTTGGATATTGATTTCAACTTCTGAAAGAATAATCAATAAATAATTTTAAAATTGAAAATCAATTACAAGAGGAATATGCTGATCTATGCATGACAAGAGGAAAAAAAAATACATATATACAGCAAAAAAAAATATGCAGCACTTTTAACCTGATACCACATGGTGTCTCTACAAAGTGAAAAATCAGAACAGATGGATGTGACAAATATAAGGCGCTTCTGATACCAAATGTTCTCACTTTCTCAAGGATTTTAATGACACCCCGGTGACAAACAATGGTACCTCAGTCAACAGAAAAGACTTAATTACAAAGCAAGCAACTCAAGCACACAAATTTCATTTATCAGAACACGATAAATCTTTGATACCAAATCAAGCAGTCCAAAAAATATATTTACAAATCAATTTCTTATAATCAGAGCAGTCCAAAAAATATATTTACAAATCAATTTCTTATAATCAGAGCAGCATGATTCCAAAACAAACCCCCCTTTTTTTTTTTTTAAACAGTATCAGAGCAGCACATAGAAATCAGTATCACAACAGGCTTGTCAAGATGTTGGTCACATAAGGTGGTTCATGATCCATGATTTGCAAATATACTCTATTTTAAATCATTTGAAGAAATGTGAAAGTATTAGGATTTAATGAATCAATCACACCAGGTTATATTTCAGATTCAAGATATGTGTGAGATCCAATAAATCAATAATTTCAAATGATTTTAAACAAACATATATTCAAATCAAATAATCATGAAATAACAATGATTTTCAAAGACCATTTTCAAAAAGATTATTTTCAAGAATTTCTCAAAACTATTTCCGACAAGCCCAAGAGAAATTTCAGGTCATTTACATCAAATTTGAAAATATTCATGATCGGGATAATTTATTTGAAAACACATGAATCAATGTAAAATTTTGAGATATAATGAACCAGTCACACGAGATTGACAATTTTAAAAAAAATTGTGTGATATTCAAAATATCTAGAATTTCAGATGATTTCAAACAAACATATTTCAATATAATGATCATGAATAAAGATGAATTCCAAGATGTATCACTGATACAAGCCAATCTGAAAATCAATGAAATTATCACAATTGATAAATAACAGAGTGTTGTAATGAGTATAATATTTTGAGCTTTTCTAAAATGAATTAGAATAAACTTAGAACAACAAAGGTGTGTGACATTTCATTAGATATTCAGATCTTCAAAAATTTAGAATTCAAATTAACAATGTTCAAGATATGACAAGTATACATCAACACTGTTATGAATTCAGAAAAAAAATCTCAAAAAAAACGATTGCAGATATTTACAAAATTAAATTCAGGAAAGGGAAATGATTAACACACGATGATTTTATACAAATAAAGCATATTTCCAAAAAAGATCATGAATTCTGCAACTGGAAGTTTAAGAAGTACAGACAAAGAAGAATATGGTAGTGTCAAATCAAAAACAAAAAACAGAAGGAGATAGAGGAAGGAATAAAAACAGACAATAAAAACAAAGAGAATATACAAAGTTGAGTTTAGAGATCATACCAGAATCCAATGTAAAGCAGAATCTCTTACCCAACAAATGTTGGCCTAAGAAACTGTAAATGACACAGAATTATAGACAATCTTGATTTCAAATTTCTTTTCAGCACAGCAGTTCCTCAGCCTTCACTGGTACCTAGTAGTTGAGTGAATTAAGTGGTCTAACAAAATTTGTAAAACCACTCTGAAATATGTTTACCACTTTTGGTACCCAAACCTGTTTGTATAACAAACCATCAGAATTAACCTTAGTACCCTTTGGAACCCAAATCTGTTTGAATTTAGTCAAAGTCGTTTTATTTTTATTCGGGATCCAAGATTGTTTAAATGGTTTATTATAAAACGATTTCTCATCACAATTTCGATTCAAAAAACCTTTGAAATTTCCAGAGTTCAAATTTTCAACGTAGTTCTTTTCAAGGTTGTTTGAAGAATTTTTCAAATCATTCGAAATTCGTCTTTCAAAATCATTATTTTTCTCAAAACCAAGTCCACGTTTATTTTGAACAGAGAATTGGTTTTTCAACAACATACTCAAAGATTTTTCACCGTTTGAGAAATTAGACAAGATTGTTTCAAGTTGTTGAATTTCAGTTTTAAGATCACCATTTTCTTTCAATAAATCTGAACAACGATTTTTAGTGATCTCACATCTTTCAAAATCAGATTTCAAAACCAAATTTTCATCATTGAGTAACTTTATTTTGGTTTGGGATTCGAAAATTTCAAGTTCAAGTCGTTTTTGTTTTTCAGACTCAAAATTCTTGGATTTTTCAATCTCATTTTCAAGTTCTTCTAAAATCAAATTTGATTTCAACAAATTCTCCTTTTCAGCAATTTCAAATTTGGAATTTATATCTATTTTAAAATTTTCAAATTCCTTTTGCAGAAGATTATTCAAATTTGACAGCTCAGTCTTGTTCTCATTTAAGATCAGAATTTCATCTTCAAACTTTTGAATACTTTCATTGAGATGAACAAGATTGGCTTTCAATTTCAAACAATTTTTGCAAACAGAATTTGAAGAATTTTTAACATATTCAAGTTGTGATTCCAAATCATCAATTTTGCTGATCAACTCAGAATTCCTAGATTTCAGAGATTTATTTTTAGATTGGAGTTTATCAACAGATTTAGTTAAATCAAGACACATGTAAACCAGATCTTCATATGAGAAATTCTCGGTTTCAGCATTTGTTGATTCTCCATCATCTGATTCATCTGAAGTTTCATTTGTAAATCCTGTTAAACAGAACTCTGAATCTGAGTTGACTTTATCGGGTTTTGAGCTGTGGTTGTCAAGTCTTCCATACTTCGTATTGAGAGTGTCCCAGATTTCCTGTGCAGATAAACAATGACAGATAAGGTTAAACTGTTCAGTATTAAGATAATCAAATATGATTTTCATAGCACGAGTATTGAAATTAATATCTACACTATCAAATCCATTGATAATAACATCCCAACATTTGATATTAACAGATTTTAAATAAAATTCCATTTTGGATTTCCAGTTTAAAAAATCTGTTCCAGTGAAAATAGTTGGAGATGAACTGGACTGACTCTCTTTCGACTGACAACAAGGATTCACCATTTCTCTAGAGTTAAAGAATACCTGCTCTGATACCAATTGTTGGATCTAGAATAACCCTAGAGGGGGGGGGTGAATAGGGTTTTCCACAGTTTTTAACTGAATTAAAAACTTAACGAGATATATAATAATAAACTGATCACAGAAAATAGCAGAAACTGAAATGCAGAAAATAAATCACACACAGAAGTACCCAGCTTCGGCAAAACCCTGCCTACTGCTGCATTTCTAAGGTTTCTACTAGGTGATAGAACAGTTCCCGCATACAAGACCATGTACACTCGCAAACCCTGCTCCTATTCGAACCCTACGCTCAAACCCCTAGACTGATCTAAACCCCTAGATCAGATTTCCCAAATTACAAAACCTGTAACTCGTAACTCAGATTTACAGACTCTGAAAACTGACAGTCAACTCCTTGACTGATTCCCCCTTAGAGAATACAGACTCTAGAACTGTTTCGGTTTGATTTACAGAACAAAATAAATAAAAAAATAAAAAAAACAATACCAAAATAAAACAAACTAAATAGAAACCCTAGGAGTTAAAATTAAAAGGGTTATCCCCTTATCCATTTAAACATGGCCAGCCCATTTGTTTGTGTCCACTCTCATTTGCTTTGCCCCGATTTTGTTTCTCTGGAGAAAAATAATGGCGGCTAGGGTTTCTCCTATTGTCTCCAAATCGAATTGATGCGGTTGTTTCTCTGATTGCTCGAACTTGCAGATGCTCTATTTGTCGATTGCTGATGCTCCGATTTGGGCTTGCACTCTCTCTCTCGATTGAAACTGTGTGAGTAATTTTAACTTTGAGTCTCTGCTTGAAATTATTTGCTTGAGGTTTCGATTTCGATGTTCTCTTGTTTGTGGTTTCGATACACCTAATCGCCAGTGATGAAAATTGGTGTAATATAGGATATAGAAAATCCTATAATTAAAACTCTGATTTCACAAATAAATGACTTGATTGTTGCGTTGCTTTCCCCTTTTGCTGCTTTGAATTCTCGGTTTTGAAAACATGCTGGATTTCCAAATATTTCTTACCAAAAAAAACTTTTTGTGCCTTGACTTAACCCTGTCTTGAATGACATGATTTTGTGGACCTCCTTGATTGTCGGCTTTGAAATTATATAGCAAATCTGGAAAAAATCTTTGGCTCTTTGAAATGGTTTATTGCCATGAATGTTCTTTTGATTTTATACTGCATTTCTTGCCATTAAATTTTCTCTGATTTGTTCCCTTGAATAAATTATTCTGAAAATTTTAAAGCCAAATACAATCTGCCTTATATGTTCATTCGTGAACTCTGAAAATACACAAGATTTATTTCCGAGAATACACTTGAGATGATTCTTTTGGCATTCCATTTTGAGGTATTTCTTGCCAGAAAATACTTTGTCACTTATCCATTTCTGGAAATGCTTTATTTGATTTGTGGCCCACTCTAAATTGTTGTACGATTGAAAAACAGGAAAGAAATGATTTGAGTAAAAACTGGAAAGTAGAAAATTGATTTTCTGAAATCTTTTGTTTCCTGATTTGAGTTGATGAAATGTTGAATAGGATTGCTCGACTGAAACAATGTCTTGGCTTTGAATGTTCTTGCATGATTTCTGCCTTAATTTGATCACCGATGATTTGTTTAAAACTGGAAATTAAATTTCCATATATTCCCACAAACATTTTTGTCACTTGTTTGCATACCTTAATTGCTGCTTTCATTATATATGCTTGAAACTTCCTTGCACATGTATGTTTGAGTCTTGAGCTGTATTGCTATTTACTTGCATACAATTGGTTTCACCATTCAACCATGCTTGCTAAACTGAATTTGAACATGTAGCTTTAACCATGAGGAATCTGACTTGAACTTCAACATGAATTTTTGCATTTCCACTATCACATATGTACATACATGTAGCTGCTGTGATTTGCATCTGCACCATGTCTTGTTTCTACATTCATGCTTTGAGTCATGCCACTACCATTTGCCGTACACACGAAACATTGTTGTATCCACCTGCATGTACCCTTCTTTACTCACTGCTCTGAATTGTTGCTCCTGGTCAATTCATGTTGGCTGCACCCATTTCTGTGCACCATGATCTGATTGTGCACTGACCTGTCTGTTTGTACTCGACTTCATTGAGAACTTGTAAATGTCTTGCCACTTCTGTAAGCATGCACTGCAAATATCACATTTGCTTTGGCTTGATTCACACATGCTTGTTTATCCTATTGTTGTGTGGCATCTTTGCTTAGCTACTTCAACTTTGTACACTTGCATTTTTATCACCATTTGTACATGCACCATTTTGTCACCTTGCATTGTTAGCTGCGCCATGCTTTTGACTTTGATACTTGCATGCTCAAGTTTGTACTGTGAATTTGTGCTCGGCCATTTTTGTTTGCACTTGTCATGCTATGCTGCTTCATTGACTTTCTTGTGCTTGTGCCATGAGCATGCTTTGACCTTTTGCTCGACCATTTTGGTTTGAGTTGACTTTTGCATACTGATTTGCATTTGAGCACTGAGTCGAGATGGTCCACGTGGATACTCCTCAGTTGCTCACTGATTGGCGAGGCAGTGCACACGTGTATATTTATACACGTGTGTATATGCAGCCATCAGTCGAAAAAAAATCAAATCGAGTCAGAAAAATGATGAGAAACACACCAAATTCTGAGGCAAAAAAAAAAATTAAAAATAAAATTTAAATCTGCATGTGTTCAATTTTTATTTCTATTGCAGTGTACTGTGTGTGTGTTTCTGTGTATGACAGGTGTAGATGACTAGACTGACAGAGAAAGCTGTGAAGACAGAAGATAGAAGACAAGGACAGAGTGTCAGTGTGTCTGTATATACAAGTGAAAAAGGATATATATGAAATGTAAACTGAATGAATGTATGAGTGTTGCAGTGAGGAGCTGTGTATATATGAAATGTACTGATGTCTGTAATAAACAAGTTTGATTGAAATAAAATATCATTTTATTGTTGTCAAACAAACTTGTCTATTTTATTCTGTTTATATACAAGTACAATATACAGTGAATGTTTAAATAGTGGAGTTATACAAAGTTGTACTGTTTGAATATTGAAATAAAATATTCTATTTAAATAAAATACTGTGTTAATATTTGAATTTCTGTTCAGTCGTATTTTATTTAAATATAAATATTATATTCATTGCTGTGATGTATATATATAACAGTACAGTACCAAACACATTTAATAGAAATATATTTGGTTGTTATCATCAAACAAAAATCATATAATTGTGTATATAACACCGTTATATACAACACCGTTATATACAACACCGTTATATACAACAGAGTACTCGTTTGATACCTATATATGGGTTACTAACTGAAACGGGTCCCACACACAAGATGATGCAAGCTCTCCCCTTTGTCTTGCATCCCCACTGGGATTTCCATAGGTTATGCTTACTTAACGGTGTCTTTAATTACATAACCCCAACCGGTTAAGTTTGTGGGCCTATATATATATATATATATATATATAACCCACCCTCCCCAGATTTACTTATTCCACCCACTGTTCATACAAATTTACTTAACCCCTATTTAAGTTCATTTTCATATAATCCTTATGGATTCCACTAGGTTAAATATTCCAATTCATTACCATATTCAGTTATGGTTAAAATGTAATAGACCTCCCACATTAAACCTACAACTTGCGGATGTTGGTTATGCCGGGCGGCTCCGGGCAGACTTCTTTCACAAGTCGGGTTTAACCTCTCTTCATAGCACGTCTCGTGTTTATGCACTTAGACTACCGACATTAGATTCACCGCTTGTGGTTGCTAGTTATGTCGGGCGGTTCCGGGGAGACTTCCGCCACAAGCGTAATCTAACCTCGTGTCTAAGTGCAGTTACAGTTTCTCCTAGGCATTTCCATTATTAACAAAATTTACCTATGTCATTATAGGTTTCCATGCTCCTTTTCCCAAGTTATGTTCATAATAACTATATGCCCCAAATTCATATTATTACACTTTATTCAAGTTATACCCAAATTCCCAATTACAAGTTATGCCCAATATTAATGTTTTCCCCTCGTTCCCAATCTAACGCATTTGCATATTTCAGCGGCATGCCTAGGCTCGAAGGTAGCCTGGCTATAAAAATAAAAGGGAAAAGATAGAGGGAATACAACAGAGATGATCATACTAACATGATGAACATATAATGGAAGAAACAGGCACAAAACATATAGTGGCATAATGACAAGAGTGGCATATAGGAACATATCTGATGAACAGGTGATAATAGAACTGATTCTAACATAATAGGGATAGGTATGATATGATCTAAACAATGATTTAGATGTCCAACTAATAACAGATCTAATTTAGCCATAAACATAATAAAACAGGTATAAAGTGATCTAAACAGTGAATTATATCTACAATCAAAGGAAGATCTGACATGATAAAGGTTAAGATCTGAGTCATAGTCCTGTCAGAATATTATAGATACACAAGCTACAGCAGATCTGTTTTGATTCATGTAGTCACAAGCATAGATACAAATTATAGTCATATCATGTTTTACTTTTTAATTATTTAAATCTAAAAGTAAGTTAAACTCACAGTGTTCGGATCTAGGAAAATAAAAGGAGAATATAAGATGTTGTATCTCATATCCGCACTTGAATAACTCTAAACTTGATTAACTCGATTGCATAAGAAGAAAAAGGTTTGATTCAATCCAGGCAGGGACACCATCTAGTCCTCCATTATTTTCAGTGTGCAAAACAAGAGAAAATAGGCTATATATATAATTGCCAGCCCTAAATCCTAATCTTCCACGTCTGCCCCAGGAGGGTCGACCCACCCCTTAGGGGGTCGACACCCCTAGGCGATTTTTCCTGCTCACCCCAAACTTCGCGATTTTGAATTTCTGGACCTAATTTTGAATTTCTGAACCCTATATATATACAGTTCTTGCGCGTATACAAACTTCAAACCTTCATAACTTCTTCATACGCTGTCCGTTTTATGCAAAGCAAGTGTCTATTTTGACCAGAATTTCAAGACGAATGCAATGGTGTTGTCCATTTCACTTAATTCTGAATATTACATAAATTATTCTTTAATTTGTCCTCTTTAGTGTTGTTAAAATTACGGGGTGTTACATTCTCTCCTACTCAAAGGATTTCGTCCCCGAAATCTCCAAGTTAAGAAGAATGTATATCCTACCATCCCTTACCCATCTACTCATCCACCAATCACAGGCATCCATTGTCCTTAAAGACTTCTAATGCTTATATGAACATATGAAAAGGTGTGTGTATATGTCCTTATTCTGATGCAAATATCAGACGATCTATTGATTTAGTCGACCTCTTTAATGCAATGTATGTTAGTTCCATGAATCCAACATGTTTGCAACAATCCTATTATAACATGTAAGTTCTATATGTGTGCACAATCATCTGTCCAAATGCAACATCCATATGATGATACATCCATTTCCATCCATTGAAAGAAGAAAAATGCACACACATCCATATGCAGTATGAGAGTGATTGAGCCGATCTAGTGCCTAATGTGTGTATATGCATCCACGAGCAAACACTAGCAAACACTTGCATCCACTTGCATCCATCAAACATAACATGTCTCAAACACATGTCTACATCCATGGTATTCCTACCTAAAGGTCAAAGATTCGATCGGTAGGACATACTTAAATGATAGAAACAAGCATAAATAAAAGCTTTGGAAAGGAAGTTAAGAACATACCCTCCAAAAGAAAAGGGTACGAAGCACGAATATTGTCTTAGGTCTCCCAAGTCGCATCCTCTGTGTTATCTCCCCACTGAATTTTCATGTACTTGACTTCTCCATTGCGTAGCTTCTTAACTTCTGATCCAAGAATATGGGAAGGAACTTGTCTGACTGTCGCCTCCTGTTCCACCTATACTTCTTCCAATATACTTGGCTCAACTACTTCTGCAGTATCATGCAAGCACTTCCGCAAATGAGAAATGTGGAAAACATCATGAACACCGAATAGTCTCTCTGGTAATTTTACTCTATAGGCCATTTGGGCAATCCTTTCTGTTATTGGAAATAGCCCTACAAATCTTGGTGCCAATTTCCCAAAAGATCCGAAGCGAACCACATTCCTCAAAGGTGACACCTTAATGAAAACCATATCTCCTACTTCAAATTCAATGTCAGTCCTTCTCTTGCCAGCGTAGGATTTCTGCCTGTCTTGAGCGGTCTTCATTCATCGTCTAATCAGACCAATCTTCTTGGATGTTTCCCTAACCATATTTGGTCCAAGTAATAGCCTTTATGTAGATTCCCACCAACAAGTCGGTGATCTACAGGGTCGTCCGTATAATGCTTCGAAGGGCACCATACCAATGTTAGCTTGATAACTGTTGTTGTAGGAGAACTCTGCTAAAGGAAGATGCTCTTCCTAAGTCCCTCCGAAGTCTGGGATACACAACCTCAAAATATCCTCAAGAACTCTGTTCACCCTCTTCATCTACCCATCTGTATGTGGGTGATAAGCGGTGCTCAACCACAACTGTGTACCTAATGGTTTTTGCAAGCTCCTCCAAAATTCACTAGTGAAAATGGGGTCACGATCGTTTACGATACTGGAAGGTACTCCATGAAAATGGACTATCTCACGAACATAAATCGCTGCCAACCATGATGTCGTCCTCTTACTCTTAATTGGAATGAAATGAGCACTCTTAGTAAGTCTATCCACCACAACCCAAATATTGGTGTTGCCTTTCTTTGATCTAGGCAAACCATCTATGAAATCCATAGAGACGCTCTCCCACTTCAACTTTGAACCTCCAAAGGATGAAGTAAACCACCGGGCTTCTTTTGCTCAGCTTTGACTTGTTGACAAACCAAGCATTGAGAAACAAACTCTACTACATCTTTCTTCATCCCAACCCAAAAGAAAACCCTCTTCATGTCCCTATACATCTTATCACCGCCTGGATGAATAGTCATCTTAGAATGATGGGTTCTTCTAGGACCGTCTTTAACAAACTTCCAATTTGGGGAACACAAAGCCTTCCATCTCGTCACAACCATTTTATCGTCTATGGAATATCTATTAAGGTGACTAGAAGTCTCCCCTTTACTGAGACTATCCAAGATGTCTGAAACCTGTGGATCACCTCGTTGCAGAGCTCCTATCTGATTCATAAGAGTAGGTCGTATCTCTAGCGATGCAAACGAACCAGACAAAAACTCGGTGGAGGGTCTAAAGTCAAAAGTAGATATGAACTCCAAGCTTTTCCTCTCCACAAACAGAGGATTTAAGGCCATCCTCTGCCTACTCGGTGCATCTGCCACCACATTACCCTTGCCAGGGGTATAAGTAATCTCGAAATCATAAGAAGCTAGGAACTCCATCCACTTTGTTGCCTTAAATTAAGATCCTTCTGCGAAAACAAGTACTTGAGAGATTTATGATTGATGTACAACACGAAATTCTCTCCAAGCAAATAATGACGCCATGCCTTAAGAGGGAATACAATGGCAGCTAGCTCTAAATCATGGGTAGGGTAGTTCTTCTCGTGAACCCTTAGCTGTCTACCCCCATAACATACTACCTTTCCTTCTTGCATCTGAACCGCACCAAGCCCTGTACCACATGCATTAGTGTATACAATAAATACTTTGTTTTCATCGGGCAAGGTCAAGAATGGGGCTGTTGTCAAAACCCTCTTCAATCCTTGGAAAGCAACATCACAATCTATATCCCATGAAACGTCAGATTCTTCTTCGTCAGCCTGATGAGTGGCGCTGATATCTTTGCGAAGTCTTTAATGAACTTCCGATAATAGCCTGCCTGTCCAAGAAACTTCTCACTTCCATTGCATTCTTTGGAATTTGCTAATCTTGAACTGTAACTACCTTTGCGGGATCTACTGCTATCCCATCTTTAGAAACCACATGCCCTAGAAATCTCACCTCTTTTCTCCAAAAATGGCATTTGGAGAACTTTCCTGAAGTTAATGCGCACACAGAGTTTTCAAAACTTCTCTCAAATGTTGGGCATGCTCTTCTTCGCTTTGAGAAGATCAAGATATCATCAACAAAGACCATGACAAATTTATTTAGAAACTCCCGAAACACCCTACTGATGAAACCCAAAAGGCATAATGAGCCATCAAAGAAACCATATAGAGTCCTAAAAGTAGTCTTATCTATACCGTTCTCGGCCGCCCTCAACTGATGAAACCCCGTGGCCAAGTATAACTGAGAGAGTACCATGCACCAACAAGCTGGTCTAACAAGTCATCTATCCTCGGAAGTGGGTGCCTGTTCTTCTTAGTGAGTTTATTCAACTCCCTATATTCTACACACAAGTGAAGCGAACCATCTGCCTTAGTTGTGAATACCACCGGAGCACCCCATTCAGATGTGCTACGCCTAATAAACCCTTTCTCAAGTAGCTCCCCTACTTGTTTGCTAAGCTCCCTCCTTTACCTTGGAGCCATATGGCGCACAGTAATGCAATTGGCTTTGCGTTGTCCACCAAATATATACGAAAATCGATTTCACGCCTTGGAGGTAAGCCACGTACCTCATCAAAAACATCAGGATAATCTCGGACTACTATCACAGATCGTAGATTATCGATAGATGTATCTAGAGACTCTAGGAAACTAAGCATAACAGACCCTTTCGGGTCCCAAGAAATCTCGAGGGTCCTCCCATGGCAAGTCAAAAGTTTAACGACCCTCTTCTCACAATCCAGAATGGCACCATACATGGTTAGCCAATCCATCCCGAGAATCAAACCATAGCCCATAAAATCGAGCACATACGTGTCGCACTCAAACTCGATGCCTAACACATATATTTTCAAACCTCCACAAATCATGGATAAATGGGCCGAACCACCAATGGGGTTTGAGACAACTACAGAATCCACTACCATACTAGTATTTAGGTGTAGAGACTCAACCACAGAACTAGATATAAATGAATGTGAAGCGCTAGAATCAAAAAGAGTTCTAATAGGATGACTGGAAAGAGAAATCAAACCTTCCATGGAAACTTTCCTACCTCTATCTGGAGCACCGGCCGCAGGAGCATGCACCTCCCCTCTAGAAGCTCCTTCCCTTTGACATTTTCCCTGTTTCTTCGAGCACTCCTTAGAAAAGTGTCTGACCCCTCCACAATTGAAGCAAGTATTCTTCCTTCTTTTGCGGTCTTTTACGAAGTGACCCTCTCGTCCATAACTATGGCACTTCCTCTTATCCTTAGCCTTGTCATTCTTTCCGCCCTTCTTCTAGTGTTGTTGTTGCTGTCCTTTCTTTGGCCATACTTTCTTGTCTCAACTTTAACTTCCTTCTTGTCGCTTTTGTCCTCCTCATGCATCAAGGCCATATCAACAAGCCTTTCAAAAGTTGCTCCCATTGGAATATGGGACATAGCTAACCCATGAAGGGGTTCATTCAACCCTTTAACAAACTGTAAAGCTTTCTTATGCGGAGTATCTACGAATTCCAATTCCAATCCAAACCTTGCTAGCCGGTTGAATTTGTTCACATATTATTTAACAGTCATGTTTCCTTGTTTAAGCGCCAAGAACCTCTACATTTGCATGCTTTTCTTAGCTTGAGAAAGAAACTTCATTTCAAAACTCTATCTAAAATCATCCAAAGTTTCCACCGGAAGCCCTGCTTGGGTTACTTCCCACCAGAACGAAGCTTCATCCTTCAGTAGCCAGGAGACTAGCTGAATCTTCCTACGATCGTCCACATCGAAAATTTCAAATAAGTCCTCTGTCTCCTTGAGCCAATTCCTTGCCTCTACCAACGTCTCGGTTCCATGGAATGGCTTTCCTCCCATAGCACGAAAATCTTTGTAGATCTTAGGGAAGTTTTCTTCATGCGGAGGAGGAGGAACAACGGGTGCAGCTGGGGGAGGAACGTCAGCTTGACCATCGACAAGTGTCATGGCCTCTAGGTACATATGGAACTAGCCTGATATCGTAACGCCCTCTGGAATATTAGGTTCCCCAGACATGTTGAAAAGAAAAGGAAAGAGATTCAGACGAAGGATCAAAAGATATTACATATGGCTTTGGGGAATATGTTTCTCAAAACAGACTTTTCTCACAATAATGCTTTCTTCTAAAACCTTTTTGAAAATAATTTTCAAAAACTTTTATCTAATCTGGTAACCATCAACTCTGATACCAAGTGTGACACCCCACGTCCGTTAATGCCACTCATTAAGAGAATGCATTAAGTTTCAAGAGCTTTATAGGTAAACAGAAACAGAAATACTACAAGACATATATAAAATAGCAGCGGAATAAAAAAAACTTTATTAATCATAAAGCATCGTGGTTTAAAACATCAAGTGTCTGAAAATACATAAACTTGGTACATCATCAAAACTTCTGTTTTGCACTCACCAGAGTACAAAATAAAAGAATCATAATCCTCAAATAAAAACATAGACATAGTAGAAAAGATAGGAGCTTTAGCAATACATCTAGACAACTCCAGCAAAATGATAGCAGAATCCTAGTCAAGCTTGATTATTCCCACCCTGAGAACCTAGGGGGAAACGGAAGAAAGAAAGGGAAACAAAAAGGATCAGACATAAAGTCTGGTGAGTCCAGTTACTTTTAGCAAGTAAATAAGTAAAAGTACCATGAAAGGAATAGAAAGTGGATGAGAAAGATAACATAAAAAAGCAGAGGTATGACAAGGTAAACATGATAGAGTGTATACACACCTCTAATGATTACTATGCACCGATACTAGTATAACCAGAATGAAATGATCCCAACAACTATAAGATGGTAGACTTAGGCGTACTTCCAGTGAAAGGTTTTACGATATGGAGTTACCCCTATGGATAATAACGGGCTCCTAAACATGCATGAGTCTAAGTGTACCCAAACTACAACCCTAATTGATCGTCTCCCTACTCCGTAGATACCCTGTGCTGGCCCCACAGTAGGGTGTACCACTCCCTAAAGTGGAAATCCTTCATTTTCTAGATGTGCACAACAATAACTACATGTGTCATGACCGTCTTATTCCCCTCTGCCCGGACCATGCACGCATATGATCCCGGTCAGTTTGCGCTGCCCGCACCATCCTCCACGTTTGGATCTCTTACAGTCAACCCAGTAAGCATGCCCCGACTTCGACCTAGTTCGGAGTACTCGTTTGATACCTATATATGGGTTATTGAATGAAACGGGTCCCACACACAAGATGATGCAAGCTTTCCCCTTTGTCTTGCATCCCCACTAGGATTTCCACAGGTTATGCTTAAATAACGGTGTCTTTAATTACATAACCCCAACCGGTTAATTTTGTGGGCTATATATATAAATATTACCCACCCTCCCCTGATTTACTTAACCCACCCACTGTTCATACAGGTTTACTTAATCCCTATTTAAGTTCACGTTCGTACAATCCCTATGGATTCAACTAGGTTAAGTAGTCCAATTCATTACCATATTCAGTTATGGTTACAATGCACTAGACCTCCCATATAAAACCTACAACTTGCGGATGATGGTTATGCTGGACAGAACTAAGCAGACTTCTTCCACAAGTCGGGTTTAACCTTGTGTCATAGCACGCCTCGTGTTTATGCACTTAGACCACTCACATTAGATTCACCATTTGTGGTTGCTGGTTATGCCGGGCGGTTCCGGCCAGACTTCTACCACAAGCGTAATCATACCTTATGTCTAAGTGCGGTTACAGTTTCTAATTACTATAATCCTAGTCATTTCCATTATTAACCAAATTTACTTATGTTGTTATAGGTTTCCATGCCCCTTTTCCCAAGTTATGTTCATAATAAACTATATGCCCCAAATTCATATTATTACACTTTATTCAAATTATGCCCAAATTCCCAATTACAAGTTATGCCCAATATTAATGTTTTCCCCTCGTTCCCAATCTAACGCATTTGCATATTTTAGCGGCATGCCTAGGCTCAAAGGTAGCCTGGCTATAAAAATAAAAGGGAAAAGATAGAGGGAATAGAATAGAGATTATCATACTAACATGATGAATATATAATGGCAGAAACCGGCATAAAATATATAGTGGTATAATGACAAGAGTGGCATATAGGAACAGATCTGATGAACATGTGATAATAGAACTGATTCTAACATTATAAGGACATGTATGATGTGATCTAAACAATGATTTAGATGTCTAACTAATAATAGATCTAATTTGGCCATAAGCACAATAGAACAGTTATAAAGTGATCTAACCAGTGAATTTGATCTACATCAAAGGCAGAATTGACATGATAAAGGTTAAGGTCTAAGTCATAGTTATGTCAGAATATCATAGATACACAAGCTATAGCAGATCTGTTTTGATTCAAACAGTCACAAGAATAGATCCAAATTATAGTCATATCATGTTTTACTTTTTAATTATTTAAGTCTAAAAGTAACTCAAACTCATAGCGTTTGGATCTAGGAAAATAGAAGGAGAATAGAAGATGTTGAATCAAATATCTACACTTGAATAACTCTAAACTTGATTAACTCGATTGTAAAGATGAAAAAGGTTTGATTCAATCCGGGAAGTGACAACATCTAGTACTCCATTATTTTCAGTGTGCAAAACATGAGAAATGAGGCCATACATATAGCTGCCAGCCCCAAACCCTAATCTGCCACGTCTGCCCTAGGGGGTCGACCAACCGCTTAGGAGATCGACTCAGGGGTCGACACCCCCTTAACGGGTAGACACCCCTGGGCGGGATTTTTCCCACTTGCCCCAAAATTCGTGTTTTTGAATTTCTGGACCTAAATTTGAATTTCTGAACCCTATGTATATATTGTTCTTGCGCGTATACAAACTTCAAACCTTCATAACTTCTTCATACAGTGTTCGTTTTATGCAAATCAGGTGTCTATTTTGACCATAATTCCGAGACGAACACAATGGAGCAGTCCATTTCCCTTAATTCTGAATATTAAATTAATTATTCTTTAGTTTGTCCTCTTTAGTGTTGTTAAAATTGCAGGGTATTACATGTATGATCTTAGTTTCATCATTTTCAAGTGTTTTCTCCTAGATCTACATCATGGTAAGTGTATTTTTATTTGAATCACCATAGGTTTCTAGCAACTTATAAATAATAATTTCATGTGTTAATTCTATGTATATATATATATATATATATAAATATGTTTGAACCGAAAATGGTCAAACACCAAATGATGCAAGAAAAGCACGTCACCAAGTAAATGGTATGAAATTGTGAAGCCACGAACACAAAACAAAAGTAAAAAGCAATAAGAAGACAAAGGAATTTTTATAGTGGTTCGATTCGCTATGAATCTACGTCCACTTTTCAATCTCTTCTCATTATGGACTTTTTCTTTACAACACTCATTGAATCTCTCATACATTCATTTCTCACTTCTCTCATTTTATGATGTAATTACACTTGAATTTAGAAAGGAATTGTTGAGATTTCTAGCTTCATTATGGAGAATATATGAATCGTTGATCACTTTAGCATGTAGATGCTTCTCCTTAATTTCATGATGGAGTTTGAGCTAGATCCGGATCTTTAGAGAGAGTTGATAGAGCATTAGAGTTGAGTTAGATCAACTTTAGACGAAGAATTGGATTGACTTGATCTTCGTGTTGTTGGAGAATGATGAAGCAAACTTAGGAAGCCATTAATGATGTTTTTGAAGCTTTTAGAGAGGTGTAGGAATGGTTTAGGCAGCCCTTCAGGGTTAAGAAATCCCTCCCCTGCATTATGGAGTAAGGGACTATTTATAAAAGAAGTTTGAAGGCAGTGGCAGTCTTGTAATTCTGTGTACAGAATTTGGATCGGGCTGGAACTAATTACAGAAATGTCACTGATCTAGATCTGGCCGATCCAGATATGACCGATTCAGATCTGGCCGATCCAGATCTTGCCAATCCAGATCAGGCCGATCCAGATCTGGATGGACCAACCCGGCATTTTAAACTGTGTTTTAATAGGGTTAACAATATATATATATATATATATATATATATATATATATATTGATTTAATCATTTGTTGAACCGTTGTTTGATGTTGATGATTTGTTGATGAAACTGATTGATTTTGAGTTGAGATGGACTGGATAGTTTGGGAGTGTTTGGCATGTTGAAAAATCATGGTTTTCAAGAAAAAGCAAGCGGATCGGATGAATTTTCAAGAATCGAGCATAAATCAAGTTCTGGAAATTTACAGCACTTGATAGCATTGGAAAAACGTTGTGGAAAGTCTCGAACCAAACACAACCTAAGGGCTTAGGCCGCACATGGCTTAGGTCGTAGGTCGTGTGAGATTTGACAGCATTTCTGAAACGCTATTAAAAGTTGTCGATCAGGCATGACCTAAGGGCTTAGGTCGCACATGCATTTGGTCGTAGGTCGCACATGAGTTACAACAACATTTTTGAAATGCTGTTAAAAGCTGTGGATCAAGCACGACCTAAGGTAGGTTGCGCATGGGTTTCTTTAATTCATAGCGCTACGACAACATTTCTGAAACACTGTTAAAAGCTGTGGATCAGGAACGACCAAAGGTAGGTCGTGCATGGGTTTCTTTAGCTCGTAGGTTGCACCTGAGCTACGACAGCATTTCTGAAACGCTATAAAAAGACAGAAACACTATGAAAGCCATATTTGATGTTTTGTTTTGTTTTGTTTTTCACACCAGATAAATGCAGAATTGAACCAAGGGATATAATAATATTTCAGAAATGTTGTAAAAGGGTGTTTTATACTGTGGCCAGTTTTTCATAGCAAAAAAGCTGGGAATGCTATAAAATGCAGTATCGACCAAACAAAGCTTGTTTTTGAGTCGACAATGGTTCTAGCTTCGACATGAGTTCAAGGGGAATTATTCGTAGTGGTGTGAGACGTTCTTTGATCATTGAAAAGCAACAAATGTGAAGATAACTCAAGGGTATTTTGAGTTGGTGGATAATGGTTGCTCAAGCGTGTTTTGAGCTTGTGACTAGTCGCAGGTGTTAATGACTAGAGGCATTGAAGGCTGAGAGATAATCGTTGTCATAAGTTCCAGAGGGCTCAAAACAGCGGTACAATAGAGGCATCTAAAAGACTGGTTGTATGGTCGAGTACCTTGGGTATCATTGAAAGGCGTATGGAGTTTTTGCTAGAACCAGGGTTACCATTATCCCTTGACGGATGGCAGGATGATATGGCCAGTCATAGGATAAGCGATGGTTTCAAAGAAGGATTGACAGTGACAGCCAGAGCCAGTCATGAATGTTGTTTGTTCGCTTGGACCATCTCATGTAGATTGTCTGATGTCGAAGGAGATGTTTCTTGGGTGCTTGTCTGATATTGGTATAGGCCTCTAGGGCTTGTGCTTGAGGAATGTTGAGCTCGATTAGGATGGTTTACATGAGAAATATATTTGGTTGTTATGATTGATATTGTTGGTTACTTCTGATCGCCATAAATGAATGGTTGTATGGTTGCCATAGATGTATGGTTGAATTTCTTGTTTTGTAAACCTATCACTGTTCGATGTACGGAAGATGAGGTTGAGTTTCTTCTCTAGTGAAGTAGGTAGTTTAGTTTGTTTATCTGCTTATTCTCATATGCTTTAATGATGATGTAAGTTAGCTATTTTATCGCTCACTGAGACTATTGTCTTACTCAAGATTTTATGTTTCCCTCTTACTACCTTAGGATTTTCATCCGATTTTTGGATAGGCAGACTAGGTGACAAGTGATATCTTGGTGAGGACGATGTTGCAGTTCGGTGGAGAGCAGGAGGTTGGCATATTATCTTTTACTACTACATAGTATCTTTTATTTCCGTTGTTTGATATTTGACTCTGAGAGATGTAGTGAGGCAAATTTGTACAGACATATATGTTGTAATCCCGGTGTTTGGATATACTTTCTAGTTATTATGAAAGTTTGGAGTTTTTCTGCTCAAATGTGCTTCACTATTCTTGCCTGTTGTACATGTTTTATTGTATTTTATCGTTGTGCTGTGAGTTATATGACAGATTGCGATTGACTTTCATACCTAGATGATCGTCCATAGCTTCCTGGCACACCTTTCAGCACATTATTCCTCTTATTTATTGCAGGGGTTATGGGCGGTCGTCGCATTTGGTATCAGAGCTCTGGTTATCGATTTTAACCAAAGTTCGAAAATGTAATAACGTATGAGAGACGTGTTTGTAGATTTTGATGGATGAATACTATATAGTATAGTAGCGTTTGAACTCCATTAGCATTTTTTCTTGTATGTGGCAAATCATTCTACGTTACGGATTTCGAATGAGTCGACAAACATCAAGACATACTACTAGGTAGGAGGCTGTTCCTGGAGGGAGAAATGGCGTTACACCAGATTTCTCGGCCATGTTTGGAGCCATGATTTAGGCATTCATGAGAAGGGTACCCGCTCTAGTGGTAGCCACGGTAGATGCAGGGGTGCAGGTGCCGAGGGCTGTGGACTTCTCGACGTTAAGAAAAGACTTCACTTCTCTCGGAGGAAAACCATTCAAAGGAACGGAGCCGACCGATGAAGTTCAAATGTGGTTAGATGATTGTATTCGAATTTTTGGAGATTTGGTTATAGAAGATGCAACTAAGAGAAAGCTTGCGTCAAGGCAGCTGCAAGGCAGGGCCATGGAGTGATGGAATTCTATTACGCTTGAGAGTCCTGAAGAAGAGATAACTTGGGAGTAGTTCCAAGTTAAATTCGAGATGAAATTTATCTCTACTGCTCAGAAGTCCGTTCGGGAAATTTGTGGAGATGAAACAGAATGGTAGACCGGGGCTTGATTATGTTTCTGACTTTGAGGCATTGTCCAAATGTGCTTGTTCATACATTGATTCTCCTTATCAAAAGAACAAAAAGTTTGTTATGGGTTTGGATACATATTTTGGGAAGCCGTTGGTGGATCATCTTGACAATCCATATGAGAAGATTGTGGAGAACACTGTTCGGCATGAAAGCTTGTTTCCTAAAGTAGCAAATGTTGTTGCTGCAACCAAGGAAGCTCTGAAACCACAGCAGGGTGGTAATAACAATAAGAAGAGGAAGTAGCAACAACAAAAAGGGAAGGATGACAAGAAGAAACCTAAAAGTGAGGTAGTTTCACTACAACAAAAACACCATATTACAACTTTAATTTTACAACTATGGGAAAAACACAGTTGTAATAAATGTTATTTACAACAATCAGTTCCCCAACGTCGTAATAAACATATTTTTACAACTTTTCATTTTGTTAGTTGTAATAGATGCCTATTACAAACTTCATGTTTATAATATCAATATTTAATAGCTAATTATATTAATATTTAGTAATAACTAATAATTAATAATAAACTTAGGAATCAATAATATTTACTAATTATTATTAAATGATTAATATTTAATAAGTACTAATTTATTTTTAATAGTTAATGCTTTTAATAATTATTAATCGATTACAACTAAGTAGAAATAAGTAAAATTTAAATAATAACTATTATTAATAAGTAATACTTGATTTGGTAGTAACTATTTCTGCAGTTTTAATAAATATAATTTTGACAACTTGTTTGTTCAGCAGTTAACAACCGTTTGTTTGTGCTTTTGACAATTTTTTTTAATTTAAATAAGTAATTAACAATAGTAACCAATAATTTTAAAAAAATTGATTGAAAATAAATAATAACCAATCAAATAGAAAATTCTATTCATCCATTGTGTGTAAATGAATATTGTTTTTATAAAACCATTAATATGAAAAATGTTTCATTTTCCACAAGCCCGCTTTCGTTTTGTACCGAAATTTTCTTTCACCACTCAAGCCCGCTTTTAGTATGGACTGAAATTTATCTTCCCTCCATTCAACGAAACCCAAATTTAACTCCCGCAAAACCAAAAAACTCACGAGACCCAACTGAAAAGAAAAAACCCTTTTGATCTTAAATCGCTGCCTCAAAAAAACCCTAGCTCTCACGATCTCGAATTACCACCTCGCCTTCATCCTTTCACTGCCGCCTCGCCTTGGTCCTTAAGCCGCCTTGCTTCCCTCCATACAGTAATTTGCTCGCCTCCGTTCAACCGTAGGTGTCTCAATCTGGAATGGTGATGCTGAAATTTGAAACGCTGTTGTAGATATGATGTTTACAATCGCTAATATTAATTCCACGGAATTCCTCGATCCGTGTTGGTGCTGCAACCGTTGAATATCTTTATAGCATGGAAACGAGTAAATACTATATTCTGGAACTCAACCGAAGGTTACAAGTCAAACTGGAGTTTCAACATTCATACACATTTGTTTTGAATAGTTAAATTGAGAATAATCCCAAATTCATTTAATATATGTGTTGGCTTGAAATGGTGTTATGAGGTATGGGGAAAAAGTGTCATATGGACAGTCAACAAGATTTTTTCAATCTTCGCTGTTGGCAATTTATTATTTTTCCTTTTTCTTTTTGATATTATCCATTTTTAAGGTGGAGCACCTAGTGGCAGGAGAGGATAGCTGAAATAAAACCGCCAGCAGCTCAGGCTGCAGTGTGTATGGGAATCCCTTTATGGCAAATTCTAGGTATGGCATGATAGTCGTTTCCTTTTGTTAGGGCTTACTTTATTTGATTATCACATACATTTAGTATACTAGCTTACCCGATGCCTTGTTTTGATATTCCCTTGTTTTGATATTCCCTCAGTTAATGTCATGCCATACCTGGAATTTATTCAAATGATTACCTCTATATCTCAAGTTTTTTGCTTTCCGTATGTCTCAAGTTTTTCGTTTTCCATATATCTCAAGTTAATGTCATGCCAGCAGTTCATATATCTCAAGTTTTTTGTTTTCCATATATAGCTGCTATGTCATAATGATTTATTGTGTCTGACTTGCTTTTTTCAAGTAGATAGAAGCAAGTTAACGCAAATCCGCATAGCTGTTCAACATCAACTACAACAGGAATGTATTTTTCAACTATGGTAGTCTATTTTTATTGGTATCATATTTACGTAATTGCAGATTGTTGGAGAGACACTTTCAATATTTGTTATATTAATACTTTAACAATTTACTGCCATTAAAAGTTTCTTTTTCTGCTATATACTATGCCAAATTTTTTCTTGGTGCCCATTTCAACTTCCTTGTGTCATTTGTCATGCCAAAAATTTCTATTTTGTTTCGATCAGTAAATGATTTACCATCAGGTTTAACATATGGCACATTGATGGGTTCGTCATTTATATTACCAATAAATGAGCATGATCCTGCAGCCTTGTTATTTACTTGTTGGTCAACTTCGAGTTTTGCAGCGTTTTCAAACTTATTTTTTGGCATGATTTTTCGTCCAAATCTGATTCAGTCTTCAGTCCTGAGTCACCGAACTTATTAACAGCACAAATATTTTTATGTGATTACTGTCATCCGGAACACCGCTAATTTTCACACCAGGCTATTGACATGGAAGAACGATTTTTCCCTTCATGGCTATAGTATAATTGATTGAATTATTCGCATCTAATTCTTTGCTGCTATTTTTCTTATCTTTACTCTGCTTAAGAAGAACAGTTTCACCCTTCCCAGTATCATATTTAAAACCATTTGTTGGTTCTTCAAGTTTGATAGTTTCGTTGCTAGAGCTATTCACGTTAGCTTTAGTGCAATTAGTTTTCTCAACTTTGGCCTGCTGACAAGAAAGAGCGATTTCAGTGTTAATGGCTTTATACTCGGAAGCATTAGTAAGTTCCCTGGGTTCTACAGCATTGTTAGTTAAACCATTCAAATTACATTCAGTGTTGCCCTTTTGCATGGTTTTACTGGACACATCTCTCCTGATCGCATCAAATGTTTCACCATTTAACTCAGATACGTCTTCATTGCCATATGTAGATTTTTTATTGATAGAAAAATGTTCGATCATATCTTGTTTTCTGTGGCCATTTTTTAAATTTTCAATATTTCGGAGTTGAGCTGAATAAAGCTTCACTTCCATCATATGGGTTAGGACGTTTACCGCATCTGACATGTCACAATGAAGCATAGTAACAGAATCTCCTCTACCTAACTACCCAGCAAGCCCATAAGCAATATAAGATTTTGGTCCCATATCTGGCTTTATAGAATTTTCTGGCAGCTTCACTGCAAGATTGCAAATGATGTCAGTATTGGCTATTTTGGTGAAACCGACATGTGATTTGTATCAAATTTTCTTAATCTTATTTGCATATTTATTTATTTTGTGTGATGGTTGGTGATTCTACTTGGATGGTACACACATGATATTTTTATGATTTGTGCGCTTCACATTGTGTTAGGTCATGCATATGTTAAAAGATATACCACATTAAAAGACTCACTGTCTTACTAAACTTAATTTGAATATAGGTAAAGTGAACTTATAATGATGGAGTTATATAACTATTCTCGATGGTAAAATCTGAACATAGATTGTTAATTTTGTTTTACCCGCATGAGCAGCTTCAAAGTTTGGGGTGGCTGTTTTTTTCCCGTCGATGGCAGCTTTATTTATCATATTATTCTAATATATTCCTTCCAAGCTATTGCACTTCTGTTAATAGTTTGTCTTGCATCTGTTTTGGTCATCTATCAACCGCTACTTTTAGTATACATGCATCGCTAAAACTATCACTACAACACTATTCTCAAAAGTTGTTTTACATAGATGTCTATATATGTTTTAACTATTAGTAGGTATGATTATAGCAATAAATAATAGTTATGTAGTTTTGAATGTTCATCATCAACATAACAGCCAATGATAACCTTCAAACTAACATAATATCATAATATCACATCCATCATTAAGTTATTGTTGAACAGAAAACTGTAGTCAAAGTCTAGTGGTCCAGTGGTTTACGAACACCATGAGTTGCTGCATGTAGTCAAAGTCTAGTACCCCTTTGTCCACTCAAAAAACTTTCTCGAGCCCACCAAAACCTCTCAAATCAACGGTTCCCTCTCCGCCTCCTCCTATCAAATCATCCACGACACCGCTTCCTCCTCTAGACTCTCCACATCGCCCGAACCCACCGGCGCCCGAACCACCGCCGTCAACTGGTGCTCTTGTCCCTGCTCCTCTTCCAGAGACGTTGCAGACGCGAAAATGGACGGATCTTTTTGCTAAGAAACCATGGAATGCTGGAGTTTTCGAAGCTCCTCCAATCACGCTGCAATACAAAGGGAAAGCACTGCTGCCTTCTGATGATATTTAGGAAGCTGGAAAAGAAGTCTGGCGAAACTATCTCGTTGGCTTCTTTCTGGATGCGCCACTTTCTTACACAGTTGTGTTGAACCACTTGCAGAATTTATGGAAGCCTTCGGGCGGGATTAAGATCAAATCAACTGGTAAAACTTTCCTCTTTTTGCTTTCTGATCCAGAAGATAGAAAAAGGATTCTCTGTGCAGACCCTGTCTTCATTCGCAACAAGCTTTTTATTCTAAAACCATGGGATTGCAATGCAGGATCCAGTACCATTAGAAACGTACCTGTATGGATTAAACTTTCGAATTTACCTTTATATGCTTGGTCGAAACCTGGGATAAGTTGGCTTGCATCTCATATTGGTAGATTTGTTTGTATGGATGCGGCGACTGAATCATTAGACCGATTGTCGTTTGCGAAATGCTTGGTAGAAGTTACGCCTGATAGCCTGCTGCCACATGAGTTTCCAGTAATGCTTCCTGATGATACCGAACAGTTAGTTTATGTTGAATATGTTTGGAGGCCAGATATTTGTGACGGCTGCAAAAGCTTTGGTCATAAAAATGAGAACTGCTCTCTTGTAGGAAGTGGCAAATCTAATGTTTACAGAGGAGAAACCATCGTTGGTAGTGAGAAAAATAAGGAGAAAGATGATCGGAATGCAAACAACAAAGGTGGAGGAATAAACAAACAACCAACGGGGAGGTCAAACAACCCAGCTAGCATCAAACAAACGTGGACAAAGGTAGTCGGTAGGAAGAACAGTGCAGTTAGCAATACCAACACTAGTATGCAAGAAACAGTGAGTAACGAGCATGGCAATAATATGGTGAGTAATGATATTGGTCAAGCCAGTGTCAATAGCTTCAATGTGCTCTCTGACAACTTGGACTCGATGGCTGAAACTCAGACAAATTTAGAAACTGAGGTCCAAAATTTGTCTACTGTAGTTGAAGATGGGGAATATGAAGAGGTGGCAAGTGACTGTGATGGATATCTAGACATTCCTTTACCAATATTTAATGAAGCAACCGTTGGTCCTGTCTTCCTACAAGCAGGTATAGCTATGCAGAATGACATCGCTGGAAAAGGCTCGGGATGCAAAGCAAGTGTTACGGAAGTAGAAGAAGGAGAAGTAAGGCAATTCGATGTGCATGTAGATAATGAGGGTAGTTTAACAAAGATGACTGAATTGGTTGATGAAGTGCTTACTTTTGGCACAGAATTAAGTAATATAAAGAGCACCGGAGAGAACAGTGAAGATGCTGCTGTGACTTGCCAACATGGTGAGGTGAATTTAGTTGTTGACCTAACTGATGACAATACTAAGCGGGATGTTCATGAGAACAAAGAATTGTCTGATTCGGAGCAATCTCTTCTCAAGCCATTGGATGTTTTTCTACAGCAAAATTTCAATCTAAACGTTTGGCAGGAGGCAAGCCCAACTAGCAATGAAGACATGAATGAGGAAGAAGAACTGTTTCCGCTTATTGTCCAGCTATCAGAATTGTTGAATAAGGATTTGGCTGAAGAAGGTAACAGTTCAAATAGGATTGCTTCTTTACATAAGAAACTCAGTGAATGCAATAATATCCTACCGAAATTAAAAACTGGCGAGCTCAAAAAAGACCGGACTAAAAGCATAATTGAGCTGCTTAAGAGGAATATCAGAGAGCATCAACTCAGACAAACAACCCCTACTGATATACCCAACGCCGGTGGAAAATCCCCATACGAGAACATTGCTCCCCCACCGGGGCACAAGCCTAGGCCCCTTGATGCTCTGTCTGATCAGGTATCTACGAGTTCTACTGAGAAAGCGCTACCAAAGACACCCATTACTCGTAGAATGAAGAAAGAGATGATGAAGAACGTACATGAAGCTGGTTAGAAGTCTTGCTTCTTATACCAAGTACTTGTATCCTTTACAAGTCAATATGTATGCTATACCATGTAAGGTAGAATGATTTAGTTGATGTACATTATTAGAGATTTGGTGGACGGTCCACCTTAAAAACCACTAGTTGATATGTGCATCACATATCACCTGCACTTCATTGTACCTTATATTTTTTAATAAATAAAAAAGTGTTACGGAACACTATAAAAACCGGTCGGCTCTGCCAAAAAAAAAAACTGTTACTCAAATGATTTTACTAAAAATTTAATAACATATTTATTTATTTGTTTGGCTTTTCGATGATATTACAGAAAACAGAATTTACTCAAATGATATTCCCTCAGTTCGTAAAAATGGGATACCTCGAATGATTGCAAGGCAATCAAAAGAGGACGTCAGACTGTATGTCTGGTATGAGAACTCACTTATCATATGACATTAATCCCATATTCTGGCTCCACTGTTATTTAAGTATACTAACAGCCTTATTTGATTATCATATACATTTAGTATACTGGCTTACCTGATGCTACTTGTGTAACTTTGTTTTTACCCTACATGAAGATGCCTTAGGAAGGAAAAATAAACTATTTGAAAAAAAAAAAAATGTTGCTACGAAGCCCGGAAATAAGGAAGTACGGGTGACAAAAACTGGAATCAAAGGTTGAATTCAAGGGAGGTTTTATCCTTTAACGGCAGAGATGAATTCGGGCCCATTCCCTGACATGATTCTTCGGGCCTTCTAGAATTAGTGAAAAAAAAATAACGTCTTTGCATTGATGTATTTTGGCAACTTTTTTTGAGATGCCATATGACGAAAGAAAATGATCATATTAGAAAATATTAGCTAAGGACATCCTTGTGCAAGAGGATTGTACTTATGTCTGACTATTCTTTCTTTTTTGTATTAGCTGTAAAGAAATTAAGCGATATGGAATGGAGCATAGTGGAGGATATGATGCATGGAAGAAAATGTTAAAAGCGGCAACTCCATTTGATTCTGATAAAGCAGAATCTGTAAGGCCAAAGGGACACTGTGTTGCTGTTCGCGTAACTAGTGAGGATCCAGATGATGAATTTAAGCCTACTGGTTGAAAAGTTTAGGTTTGACAATTGCTAGGAGCTCTTCCTTGTTTCTGCATTTGACATGACACTCAGTAGTCAATTTCTATATATGTTTGACACGACACTCAACCAAATTCGGGTAATATGAAAATGCTGACATTAATTTCAGGGAATTCCTCGATCTGTGTTGTATGATTTGAACACAAAGACGAACCTATTGACATGGCCAGTAGAGGAGGTGGAGAATTCAAGAGCAGAGCATACGGATTTGTAAGTAGAGCAGTAATTATTTTTGTGGAAGGTTGTTCCTAAATTGCAGTAGTTACCTTTTATACATCACATGTATGAGGTTTTCATGCCTTGTTCTAGAATTAGTGGCCTGCATATTCCAACACTATGCATGTAACTAATGCGCAAACTATCAAGTTAATGTCATGCTATGGTTTGCTTTTCTTTTGAAATCGTATTTATCAAACAAAAACCACACATATGCTTATCTAGAGTTTGTGGTAAATCAAGTAATGTTTAAATCGTCTTCTGCTGTATACATGTATCTTTGCATTCATTTATATTGTTTGATAAATTATTTTAAAAAAATAGCTTAACCTTTCCATGAGTTTAAGGTCTGGTTATTATATTCAGCTATTAAAGATCTTGTTACTTTGTAACTATCTAAATGCCTGTGCATTTGGAATATGATGATAACTTTGAGCTACATAATCTATTTACTTTGTGTAGGCCTCTTCGGATCAAAAAGGAAGGCTATTAATGTCAACAGATAGATTGAACCAATTTAGTGATAGAATAAAAGAGAGCAAAAGAACAATGTTGGAAACCGAAGAGCTTGGCGTTTCTATTCTTCAAGACCTACAACATTGCGAGAAAATCTCAATTTCAATATGTTTGTATTACTCCTAGTGATGTATATTTATGAAAGATGACTTCAAGTCATTTGGATTTCGGAATCTTGGATAATGAACTTTGTAATTGCTTTATGTACTTGAGATACTTGTATGATTTATAAAAAAATGATGGGGGTTTGAAAATTCAAATATATTGTTTTGGTTCATGTTTTAAGTTTGTTCGATATCTTCAGTTTCGAAGATAATATGTTTGAAATGAATTATTTTATTAATAATATATATATTTACAACTTTAAATAATATTTTTAATAAAATATATTACAATAGTTATAAACAGTTGTAATAAAGTTTATTACAACGGTGGAAAACAGTTGTAAAATATACATTTCACAACGGTGTCGCAACGGTGCAAAAAAGTTGCAAAAGATTTTAATCTATTACAACTTCTTAATAGAGGACGGTTGCCCCACCGTTGTAAAAAGTCTTTTACAACTGTTTTCCACCCTTGTAATATGGTCAATTTGTTGTAGTGCTTTAACTGTCAACAGAAAGGCCAATACTCCAATGAATGTAAGAATCCAAAAGTTGAGAAGAAGTGCTTTAAGTGTGGAAAGCCTGGGAATGAAAAGAAGGATCGTACAGAATCCGCTCAAGGTAAGCAGGTTGTGAAAGCTTATGCTTTAGAAGTTGTGTCATCTTCTTCAAGAGCTCCTACTGTAAAGGAGAAAGGAGAGGGTGTCGTCGTTCATGGTACTCTTTCAGTTAAAGGTTTTTCAATTCGTGTGTTGTTTGATACTGGAGCATCACATTCTTTCATCTTTAATGAGCTTGTGTGCCGCTTGAGTTTGGAACCCGAGATATGAGATAGACCTTTGGTTGTGAATAATCCAGTTGGGGGTTCGTTCAGCCTTTGTATGCTTTGTCGTGGTTTAGTCTTATCGAGTCATGGTTGCTCCTTTGTGTGTGATTGCTTTGTTTCGAACTTCGCTGGGTTTGGGATCATCTTGGGCATGGATTGGCTCAAGTGGTATGCGGCAAGAGTGAATTGCGAGAAGCTTGAGGTAAGAGTCGGAGATGTGGAAGGGTGAAAGGTATTGATTCAGTGTAAGCCCAAAGATTGTGTCTTCGTAAGCTTTTTGTATTCGCTTGTGATTCCATAGGAATACTTGTCATCTGTGCTAATTGCTAATGAGTTTAAGGATGGCTTTTAAGAAGTCAAAGGTTTGCCGCCACATTATGAGATCGAGTTTAGAATCGATTTGGTCGAGGGTGCTAGACCTATCGTTATGGCTCTTAGGCGGATGGTGCGTAAGGAACATCGAGAATTGGAGGTGCTAGTTTGTGACCTTTTGAGAAAGGGATTCATTCGGAGAAGTGTATCCAAATGGGGAGCACCAGTTGTGTTTGCTACCAAGGCCGATGTGTAACGACCCGGATTTTGAGCGACTTTGGTTATCGACATAAGCACGATGTCGATAACCAAACCATCGAAAAATTCCGGTAATTAATGAAAGAAATTAGAGGGTGAGAATAGATAAGATAGAAACTTAGAATAGAAGAAGAAGAAGAACACAACATCAGAGTAACACGAACCTCACAGCGGATCGAATAACATATAATAGATAACATAACTTTGAAATATATCAGTTATGTATACAATAGCACTTATCAGAGTACAGCACTTACAACACAGCGGAAATAAACTATAGCTATATGATCTTGAAGCCTCCTGCTCCAAGCTCTCCAAATATATCTGTAAAATCCTGAACTACTTGACTGCCCGTACAAATTTAGGCACCCAAGAGTTTAGGTAGAACAAAACAAAATAAACTCCGGGTCAGTCATGAGACTGGTGTGAGTAAAACAGTTTAAACGGGTATATGAACAAGTAAACGATATCTCATAAGACCACGCCGCAGAACGGAACGGGTTTTTCCCTTATGAGAGTCAAAATTATCTTTATATCAAAAACCTTTTGATATTATAATAATGTCTATTAACCACAATATAATAATCATCTAGCAGAAATGCTTTCATCTCACGTTCTACTTATATGATATACAAATCAAAACCGCAATCACGTATTGGGTAATGGATTTTCAACTATGACAAGGTATAGAACCACCTTCCAATCAGTGTACTCTAGGAACGATACACTGGAGTTCAACAAGAACATCTTGTAACTCAGCCACACATGACCGACCACTCATTTCGCTTGAGTGTATCGAATGTATATCACCAACGGTTGGGATCAGCAACCGTTCCCGTATATATATGGGACAACATTGATAGATTAAAGAAGCAAATGAATATTCTCTAGATAGGTGATTATACACCCTACTTCGGTGCGACCGACTTAGCCATGCTGCCTGCCCGATTTCTGTCATTTACCGGTTGATGAGGCTAGAAGCTACGCTTTATCATTACATCAGATTCACTTCGAATGCCACATTGTCGGATCCATCGAAAATCACTAATTGGCATCTACAACAGTACGTTACGTGTTAGCTAAAGAAGTTTCCTTCTCCGCTTCCACTCTTGGTATAGTTGAAGAAATCAATGTACGTGACCTTTCTGGAAATACTCTGTCAGACATTCATCAACACAAGACATCCTCATTCACTTAGAATGTCACATCGTCATACCCGCCAAATCACAAATTGATTTATCCAAAAATAACACGGGTATACAGCTTAGAGAAACGAATTCCTCTGCCACCAAACGTGAATACGTTTAAACAGATCAACTTACGCGATCCATTGGATATACTCTGTCAGACCTTCGTCCATACAAGTTGTCCTGGGACTGGACAAACCGAAGGTACTGTTCCGTATATCCATCTTAGTCACTGTTATCTAAGGATTATACAACAGCCCTTGCATTTTACTCCGTCTTCAATTATCTTTGGCATATATGATTCGCAACGCTTATGCCAATACAGAGTGGTTCTTTGGATAATAATCCAACCGGTCTCTCCATATTAACAACGTTAAAATGGTCAAAACTTCGATAGTCTGTGAGTTAACTATCAAAGAAAAACAAGTGTGCAAACAACAATATTATTCCCATATGGAAATTATATCGGTAAATCTTCAACATATATCTATATATATATTCACATTGCCTTATTTTCTATGTTTAGAAAATATATGTTATTAACACTGGAAAACGTTTTCCATTTGCTTATTTACAAATCACTACTCTTCCCCAACTATCAGTCCCTGACTGTGAACTAGTATGAGAACAATTCCCTAAGTATAAATCCCGAAGGCCGAAACCAACATCAGATAGATACTTAGAAAACCATTCAATTTACTAATCTCTAGTCAGTTCTAATTTTACTTAACTCTATTTGATTAACTCTGATTGATTAACTCTGATTGATTAACTCTAACTGGTCAACCTTAATTAATTAACTCTAACTGGTTTTACTTGGTTTGACTAACTCCATTTATTAACTCGACTGACAAATTCAACTCGATTAACTGAACTAATCACTTTGATTAACTCGACAAATTCACTTTGGTTAACTTAACCAATTCACTTAACTAATTCACTTAGTTTAACTTAACTAATTCACTTTGATTAATCTAACTATTCACTTAACTCCTGTCGAATAAACTATATTCGATAACTCCTCTAACTCTACTCGAATAAACTATATTCGATTAACTCCTTTAATCTATTCGATTTGATAACTCCCCTTTTCGAATAACCAATATTCGATTAACTCACTTCGAATAACCAATATTCGACTACTCACTTCGAATAACTAAAAATTGATAACTCCTTCGAATAAACTATATTCGATAATCTCCTCTCGAATAACTAGATTTGATTAACTTAACTTATTTAACTTAACTTGATTAACTCCTATCGAATGACTAGATTCGATCAACTTAACTTATTTAACTCATCTTGATTAACTCGTATCGAATAACTAGATTCGATTAACTTAACTTATTTAACTCATCTTGATTAACTCCTATTGAATAACTAGATTCGATTTAACTCCATTCGCTTGACTCTAGATCGCAACGATCACAATGGTTACGCCTGATTCCCTTAGGCAACATCCGACCGCCTTAGGCTATTTACAGCCCTGCGAATTACGCTAGCAGTCGTACGAGATGGCAACTTACCCTGAATACTATGTTTGACTAACTCTGTCTCAAATAACTATATCTGATTAACTCTAGTTCGTTTTAACTCTAATTGATTAACTCTAACTGAGTAACTCTAACTCGATCAACTCGACTTGATTAACTCAACTTACTTAACTCACTAGTTAACTTGACTTACTTAACTCACTGGTTAACTTGACTTACATAACCCAACTGGTTAACTCTACTGAACTGGTTAACTCTACTGAACTGGTTAACTCTACTGAACTGGTTAACTCTACTGAACTGGTTAACTTTATTGAACTAGTTAACTCTACTGAACTGGTTAACTCTACTGAACTGGTTAACTCTACTGAACTAGTTAACTCTACTGAACTAGTTAACTCTATTCAACTAACTCGACTAGGCTAACCCCTTTCGAATAGCATATTCGTTTTACTAACTTTCGAATACCATATTCGATTTACTCCCTTCGAATACCATATTCGATTTAACTCCTTTCGAATACCATATTCGATTTACTTTATTCACTTTATAAAGATTTCCTTTTTAACAACGTTTTATTCATTTGAAAAGATTTACTTTTAAATAACGGTTCTACACTTTAAAAATGATTTCCTTTTTGTAACGTTTCCTTTTCAATTCTATTTGTAAATGGTTTACAAATATTTCCTTTTCAAATTTATTCTTGAAATATTCTAACTCCATAAATTCTCTGAAAAATTCGCTATAACCTCCTTTGTAACGGGAGCATCGGGAAAATCCCCAAACCCGCCACATAGGCCTTTCCACTCAAAAGAAAATGTTTTGAAATTATTTTCTTTTTCTATGTATCTCCTATTTATAAATATTCCAATTTATAAATATTTCTTATTTATAAATATTCAAATTTATAAATATCTCTTATTTATAAATATTCCTGTTTATAAATATTCTGTTATCAATATCACTTTGAAAATCTCCTTTATCTACATTTCGGTATGTTATGGTATTCAATCATATCAAATCACGATGTTCAATATCGTCCAAGCACATATAATCGCCCATAGATTTTATATCACATCATATAACAATATATGAAAAACAATAAAATAGCTGTTGAGGAATCCAGTCGGATTCCTCCAACCTGTTTCCCTTCATCACAGATGTTAGACAATAGAATAACATCGATTTCACTTCACTGTTAAATATTCTGATAAACAGAATCGACATATAAATATTTAACAGTTTATATATATATACATATATATATAATATTTCTACTAACTGACTAGCAGTTCAATCAATCAACCAACACACAGCAATCAACAGATGATTAACAGTTCTAAAAATACGTTATAAAAATATAACTGTTCACAGTTGGTGAGTTTTACTCACATTGACGCGTTAACCGTTAAATAATCGGTTTGCATTATTTGACTCAGTTGGACAATTTATTTCGCCATAAATTGTTACGAGCTCGGATTCACTCCCAGTCAATCTCATTGTGTTGCTCCCGTCCATACGATCCCAACGCAACTGACGGTTCTCGATTTCGGTTCCGTATGAGCTAGATATCGCGTAAACAAGTTAATACATTTTAATTTAAAATCATACTTGAATTAAAAATTTAAAATGGGCCTTAACTTAATCCCTTGGCCCATTCACTTCCACGTTACCAGCCCATCCTCCACACCTTCATTTTCTCCCCGATGCTTTATTCCAGGGAAACAAGACCACAAGTTTCAGTACTCCAAATCGCACAACACCAATACTTCCTGAACTTCAAACTAAGGTGTGCATTCAACTCCTCTTCTAAAATCAATCCTCTCCATAGCCTCACACCTCAATCGGTTTCAAGGATCAATCGCGTTCGACAGGCGAAATCCCAAAGCACGGTTCCAGGACCGAACTTATTCATCAATGGATACCACAAAAACATTTCCTCAAGTGCCAAATTACCTTGCGACCCCAAAATCAACGATTAAAACAACTACAAATGCTTAAATCTCCCCAAAAATAGTAACCCTACTTTGCTGTACAAGTCCGGCTTCGGGAAAAAAAAAGGCGTCGCACCCTGTAATGCTCCTACCAGCTTGAAGCTCTCTCTTTGAGGAATTCATATATATATGGTTTATGAATTAACGAATTTGTTTTTGATTTTATTTTGCTTTTTCTTTGATCGAACACTTTTCTGGAAAGAAAAATGTCACGGTGCAAAATGTGTTGACCAAGGGAATGGGAATTAGGTTTAGAAGAGGTATGTGCTTTATTTATAGGACAAACAAATATCTAGATATTTTGTAGAAGGAATATTCCCGGTATATCCCTTTTTTTTAAATTAGTTTTCGCCTTCTAAAAATTCGTGTGATCACACACGATACCCAAAAATCACGAAACTGGACATGCAGCTACTGCCTGACATTACGGTCCCAACGAAACTGGTTTCGTCGAATTCCGACTTCGTATGCTCACACAGCGTATTTTTAGCTGTCAAAATACTGACTGTTTTTCACTCTAAAAATCCGTACGGCCACACAGTGACTCTAAAAATCACGGAAACTGACATCTAGCAATAATTTGACATTGCGGATCTAACAAAATTAGTTTCGTCGAATTCCGACTTCGTTTGCAAAACCGGTTATTTTTAAAGCTCTGGATGACCCATTTAAATATATAAATATATTTAAATATAATTAAATATAATAATTAAATTTATATTATCGTATATATTCACAGTGGAATACCATACAGCTTCAGAAAAATCCTATATATATTTCTTACTCGATATCTCAATCTGGGTCGACCCGATATTCGATTTATATTGAAATTTCTTTCTAAAATATAAATAATTCCTTTATAAATTATAAAGGAATTCTACAGGGACTTTTCTAAAATTTGATTTGGACATATCTCAAAATCTACACGATGAAATCCCGATTTTTCTCTTCCACTAGAAAGATATACTCCACCAGCTCCACACGTTTCTTGTTTCACAGAAATCCGGCTTAAAACGAATCCTGTACATTCAGTTGAAGTTCAAATCGCCAAATCACGAACTACAGCGCCATTTCAAGCTCGATTTTAATTATAATATAATTATACGTTCAAACTATCGTCGATTGAATATATTCGTCAATAAAAATTCAACTCTAAGCTGAATTAAATCTTAGGGACGACCCCGTTCACAGAATATTGTGATTTCCAATATTTTTGATTATTTATGAATTAAATATATTATTTAATTATTTAATTTAATTAAATATTCACTATAATTTAATTAACTACGATTTAATTCCCTAAATCACTATCTATATAATTAAATAAATTAATTATAATCCCTCTGACAATGCGGGTCATTACACGATGGATCTTTGAGATTGTGTGTGGACTATCTTGTGCTGAACAAGGTAACTAAGAAGAACAAGTATCCGTTGCCGAGGATCGATGACTTGTTCGATCAGCTTCACGAAGCTAAAATGTTTTCTCAAATGGATTTGGCAATGGGATTTCACCAGTTGAGGGTGGCGAAGTGTGACACCCTACGCCCGTTAATGTCACTCACTAAGGGAATGCATTAACTTTCGTGAAGCATTATAATTAAATAAGAGCATAATAGCACAAGACAGAACTGTAAAATAGTAGCAGGATTAAAAACTTTATTTAAATCATAACATCATGGTCCCAAATACCCAATTTACATCATAGGTTTGAAATAACCAGTTACATGTTTAATAATCTGTCTAGCCAAAAATATCGGAGTTCAAAATAATAAACCATATTTCCCAACAAAGCCATATGAGAGTTGACTATGAGTCAAAGCTGTACATCAATATCCAAAGACCAAGCTAAGCTGAAAGAATCCAAATTAACTCTAAGCACTTCCACCCCGAGAACCTGGGGGAGTGGGGAGAGAATGGAAGAGAGAGAAGAGGAAACAAAAAGGGTCAGACATAAAGTCTGGCGAGTCCAGTTACTAATTAAATAAAAGTGTCATGGAAGGTATATAAAAACTGGAAGAACAAGATAACAATAACAAGGACAAGTGTGAACTGAACAAGATAATATGAATAGGATATACTGCGCTTCTTATATACATTTCTCTGTACCGCACAGATACTAGGATATCCGAAATAGAATGATCCCTATCAATACCATTCTATTTTATTTTCTTGTTTATTAGGTCATTTGGGTTAATCGCACGCAAGACTTATATGCGCATCATACCCATTTACTTTCCCATGGATTCACCTAATACAATATATGTAGCTATCTCTTAATATTGAGATACACCCCATGGTAACCCACTCGCACGGTCTCCACCGTAATGCAACAGAAGTGAACGCAGTCCCTCGTCCTATGTCGGAGTCTACATAACAATGTTACGTTCCACATATATCTGTCATTACTATGCTACGTAAGCGTACAGACTGCCACCATCGAACGAATCAGATTCCATGTCGGAATAATGCCCTCTCGTCTACGATACGTCACCCAGAGCAGATGTGCATGTATCTAGACCATCCAATGTATGTATTGTAATTGTAGCTCGATGCCTCAATCGCACGTCCTCTAATGTGCACCAAGTTCCGTGGCAGGGCGTGACACAGAACTCGACTGGGAGCTTTTCCATATCTGTATAGGCCCGTCTTTAATGAACCTCTATATACATATATACCTAGGGTATGTTTTCGTGGTGGCTATGGCCCCACCTAGAACCCTCCCTCAACTAGTAAAGACTACAGAGCTAAGCGACCGCCCCTAATAACAACCAATCTAAACATCCATGTGGCGTCTCCCCTCAACGCCGTAGTTCGATAGTGAAAGGTGAAATGATATCTTGGGGTCAGCTCTAGTCTTTTTGCATGCTGCTGGCTGTCGATGACGGATATCCGACGGTCTACTATCCTTATTGGTCGTGACCCTCTCTACCTCCTCGTGAGGAAACCGCCAAACTACCCTAGTGCCATCTCGTCACTGCATTCTGACAACATAGCTACATCTGCAGTCAAGGCCCATCCACCTAGTAGTTACGCGCAGACCCAACCTCTGTGAGCACAGTCCAAAACTATACCACCATAGAGGACTATTAGGAGCACCTTCAACGTCTCAGGAAGCATCGTACTTCCCCTTCCAGTCCTTTGGAGCCATCAAACCAATCAGATGAATTTGCACTCCCCCGTGTCTTATAACACCTCGATGATCTACCCCGTTGGGTTACTCACCCTCAACCGTACGGACTGATCTAAGCGCCTTACTTTGGCATGGTGTTAGACCATATGTCTAAACATTCTTTTATGAGCTTGTCTCACCTTACCAGGTTTCCAGCTAACTTGGTTATTCCAATTCATATTGAATTCTTATTCAAATCACCAAGTTTCTCTTTCTTATTAATTTTAGTTATACAACTTAATTCATTTAAGTTTATTAATAAGCTTACAACATTTTATTCTCTACATTGTGGCCCACGGTCTGTAATCCACAATCTATTTTATATTCTTGCTTGGTTACATCATTACCATAACATGTTTTTACTTAATGTGTAATTAAGTACGTCTCATTTTACATGTTCCTTTTTTTAACATGTCAGTCATTATTTATGATTTAATATAACTTATCTTATAAGTTTTCCTCATTCTTTCTTATTTAATCATAATTACATTTTTCATTGTTGATACAACTTATCGTTGTTTACATGTTAACTTAGTTCTATTAACTAGGCCCATTAACAAATTTCCCAACCCATTAATTATAACATATGTTATGATTTCCTCTTGTCCCTAGGACATGCCTAAGCATGTTATTCACATTAGCGGGTTCCAGACTTCTAGATTACTTAATTTATAATTAAGTACCTCTTATCTTATTACTTAGGTTGTCTCATTTCATTACAAGTTATGCTTACGCTAAACGGTGTCCTTTAATTACATAACTTTATTGTTTCTACCGGTTACGTATACCACTAGGTGTCTTTAATCACATAACCTTATCGGGTTAAGTTTATGGGCCTATATGTGTATACTACCCATCTCCTCTAATTTACTTAACCCACCCGCTACCCATCCAATTTTACTTAACCCTAGCTTAAGTTCATAATCCCACAACCCTTATGGATTAAATCAGGTTAAGTAGTTCAATTCATTACCATGTCCAATTATGGTTATAATAGGCTAGACCTCTCACATTAGGCCTACAACGTGTGGATGCTAGATATGCCGGTCGGGTCCGAGCAGATTTATTCCACAGTTGGGTCTAACCTCGTGTCCTAGCCCGATTCATATTTGCGTACTTAGACCTCCCACATTAGGTTCAACATTAGTGGCTGCTGTAGGGGTGAGCGTTCGATCGGTTCGGTTGGTTTGGACGTAAAAAAACTCAAACCAAATTAAAACCGAATTTTTTTCAAACCGAACCGAACCAGATTAATTTTGGTTAATTCGGTCGGTAACTGATTTAACCGAACTTGAAGGATATATTATTATTTAAATGATGCATTCATTAAAGTAAACCATAAATTCATGTTTGGAGAAAGTTTATATAGTAAATTTTATGTTTATGATAAGATTTGATCTATTTGCAACAAATATCTTTGTATTATATAACTAAACTAATTATTTAAAGTACTACAATACCATAAAATTGGATTATAAATTACAAGTTTGGCTAATTCGGTTAAACCAATAACCAAACAAATATATTTTACAAACCGGATTCAAATCGATTTAGTTTTGAAACCAAACCAGACCGACCGAAATGAACCGGTTTGGTCGGTTAATTCGGTTTGAACCGAATATTGCTCACCCCTAGCTGTTGGATATGCCGGTCGGGTCCGGGCAGACTTCCGCCACTAATGCAACGTAACCTCGTGCCATAAGTACGATTACAATTCCTAGTTGTAATTACTAAATATTCCATTTTGAATTAATTTACCAATTAATTAATCCTTTCCTTTTATAGGTTTCAATACCTATTTCTCCCCAGTAATTTGAATCACACGTCCAAAAATGTTCATATTCAAATTATACCATCTTTATCCAAATCTACCTATTTCATTATAGGTGATTATTCTATGTTTCCCCATTGGAATTATGTCTAATACACTATTCAAATCATAGTCCTATATGCCTCTTTTTCATTCACCTTTTTAATTATGCACCATAAGTCCCTTATCATAAACTAAAGCATAAATATATATATATATATATATATATATATTGCACAAACACCAAATCCACATATTTTCCAATTTGTGCCCCGAGTCCATATTCACCTGTTCCAATACAAGTTGTACCCAAACCCATATTCGCAAATTTTCTAATGTGTGCTTAAAATTCATATAACACATGTACCAATTTATGTCCCAAATCCATATTTAGACATGTTCCAATTTATATGCCAAATTAATATCTACACGTTCCAATACAAATTAACCCAAATTCATGTTTTCCAATTTATGCCAAGAATTCACATTCATACTATCCAATATGAAATATGTCCCCAAATCCATATTCGTATATTTCCAAATTATGCCCACATTTAGATCCGTATTTTTCCCAATACCGATTATACCCCAAATTATGTCTTTTTCCATTATTCCCAATTTCGCACGCTCGCATTTTTCAGCGTTAGGCCTAGGCTCGAAGGTAGACTGGCTATACGAAAATAAAAAGGAAAAGAAGGAGAGAATGAAACACCCCACCTCCGTTAGGGTCACTCTCAAGGGGAATGCCCTAATTTTGGTGGAGGTTTATAAGTATAAGTCACAGATATACAAGACAGATATAAGAACACATATTTTTGAACAGCGGAAAACAACAACATCTTTTATTTCATTAAAATACGTGTTCACAGAGACATGCCATACTTGTCTTACAATTCTTCCAAAAACATAACATCTTCATAACTGTAACACCCCACTCCCGCTATGATCACTCACTAAGGGAATGCCATAGCATCGGTGGAGTATTTTAGTGAATATAGAACAGAAAAATTACAACAAGACAGATATAAATAGTACTTGAAATTTTAAAACATCATCTCATAACAGCGGAAGTAAAACATGTCTGGTTACATCATAAAACCACAATAAAGGTCAAGTACAATATCCATCAAAATAAAGAAGTACATAATCCCACTCTCATACAATAGCCAAACAAAAGAAAAGATAACTGGATAACTGGAGCTTTACATCTATCCAAGCTCCTAAAGACTGGAACAGCAATCCGATCAAGCTCCACTACTGCTAGGATCCACCGTAGGACCTGAGGGTTGGGAAAAAGATAAAAACAACAGGGTCAGACATAAGTCTGAGCGAGTCCTATAACTTTAACAATACAATCGTTAAAGTAACCAGAGAAGACATAAACTGATATACGGTAACATATAGGGATGAATGGCTACCCTAAGCAGTCAACTAAACGAAGATAAAGGATAAAGACGCATCTACCCTCCCTAAGGTAAATTACTAAACTGCACCACACCAGTCGTTCCTAACTTAAAGGTTGATCCCACCCAAGGACTTATAAAATTTACTAATTAGTACCTGCGTACCCCTAGGTGACCAAGTAGGCGCCACGGGGCCCTACAATCCACTAGGTGTACACACTACTTCCCATTCGATCGGCTCCCTAACGTAGATACCCGTGCTGGCCCCACCGTGGGATGTATCATTCCCCAATGTGGCAACCTGATGGAACTAAAGGTGCACGGCTTATATCTACTCGATGCAACAACGGCTTACCTACCAGCCCGGGCCCACTCACGCATATGAAGCCCGTTGGACTTGCGTTGCCACCGCTAACCCGTTTGCCTCTTACAGTCAAGCCCAGTATGCGTGTCCCGTCCTCGACATGGATCGAGCCCACAAAGATACGTATGGGTTACTGGTTGAAATGGGCCTCCACAAGCTACCCACCTAAGCTTGTCCCTTTTTCTAGTATATCCCACTTAACCCTTTAATCATGTTTTAATTACATGTTCCATTTTGGTTAAGTATTCTAATCGTATTTTCTATTGCCACCCAAGGCAACCACTAGATTTTCTCATGCCACCCGAGGCACCCACTTAACCCCTCATGTCCCTCTACATGCTAATATGGTTAAGTGTTTCTTAATTAATTAATTAAGAACGTAACCTTTGTAAAGACCTCTCACATTAGACTGTCTTTTATGACCGCTGGTTAAGCCGGTTGGGTCCGGGCAGCCTTATGTCATAACAGAGTCTAACCTCGTGTCTTTACATTAATTACGTATTTAGTTTGTGCCTAAGACCTCTCACATTGGGCTAACATTTGTAGCAACTGGTTAAGCCGGTTGGGTCCGGGCAGTTTTACGCTACAACCGAGTCCAACCTCGTGTCTTAGTCAATTAATTACACCTAATTAATCACCCTCATAATTTTATATTAATTATCCCTAATTAATCAAGTTTTCTTAACATGGGTAGACCTAACTTAATAGGTAAATTCCCATGGGGTAGACCTAACTCAATAGGTAAATTCCCAACACATAGTATGGGTACACCTAACCAAATAGGCAAATTCCCATACTATGTTTATTTATTTTGTGTTATGCATAATTATATTAATTTCACACAATCTTATTAACTTATGCATTTAATTACCCCATCGTTCCCACGTAATTTCGTTCATGATATAACACATATAAAAGGTGTCAACTTGCATATGAATGAACATGTTTCAAAGGTGCCATCTTGCATATTAACAACATGTAACTTGCATATAAAGAAACATGTAACTTGCATATTTACATACATGTAACTTGCATATTAACAAACATGTAACTTGCATATGAACTTGCATAACATGTCACATAACTTGCATATAATATGTCACATAACTTACATATTCATTTTGCATAACAAACTTGCATATTAGCTTATAGACTTGCATAATGTGTCATCATGAACTTGCATATTAACAAACACATAACTTGCATATTTACATACATGTAACTCGCATATTAACAAACATGTAACTTGCATATAAAGAAACATGTAACTTGCATATTTACATACATGTAACTTGCATATTAACAAACATGTAACTTGCATATTAACAAACATGTAACTTGCATATTTACATACATGTAACTTGCATATTAACAAACATGTAACTTGCATAGCATATTACCATGAACTTGCATAACATGCATATGATTACATAGCCCACAACTTGCATATTTAGCATCATGCAAACATAACATACATCATATTAAACTTGCATAAGCTTACATACTCAACATGCATAAACATAAGATTAATGCTAACATCATATCATATGATTCAAAGCTCATTAACCCACATACAAAACCATAAATCTCATCACATCTCATCTAATTAGTTTACCAAAAGATCATCAAAGTGATAGAAACTCACAACTAGCAACTTTGAACACCAAATGAAGAAGATTAAGATGCTAAGAAGGGATTAGAAGTTGATTAGAGAGTGATTAGTATGCAACCCTCTTCATAAAATTAGTGGAGGCCATGAGAGCTAGCATTTTGCCATAGTTTAGTCACTAGGTTTAATTATGAATGAATTAGGGTAGGTTAGGGTCTTATTTATAGATTAGGCAAGTGTTTTAGGCCATAGGATTAACCCTAGATTCAATCCAAGCCATCAAAGCATGTCTTGGGGAAGAAGTCAAGTGTAGGAACCATCTAGGGCCTTTAGATTAAAGATGGACCATGAGAACCATTCAAATGCAAAATCTGCACTTGAGCGAATCGGCCCACGGGTTGACAGCCAAACACCCTGGATTAACCCCTAGTCGACCCAGCGGGCTCGGGTCGACTTCAAAAATCGGCCGGTTCGGTTATTCCCCTCTCCCAATTCGCTGTTTTGAGCATTTTTGCATATTTATTTATTAAATTTTCAATTATATATATATATATATATATCAATATATATATATATATATATATATATATATATATATATATATATCTACACAACCCATTTCACTTAATTAAGTATACTTTAATTTGGGAATTTTCGTGAAACTTCGCGAGGCCATATCTTGGTCATACGGACTCCGATTTTCGAAAACTCGGACTCTATTTCGCGTATTTTTCCGAGACGAACACAATGGCATAGCCCGTTTCCCTTGATTACCATTTTAGAATTAAATTCTGCCTCGATTTATGTTATTACAGGTTATTGAAAATACGGGTTGTTACATTCTCCCCTCCTTAAAGGATTTCGTCCCCGAAATCTTCAAGTTAGGAAGAACGTATCCTACCATCCAATCATCCATCTACTCAAAGCATCATCCACGAGCAATCATTGTCCTTACAAGATTCTAAATGCTGGATGGATATATGCAAAAGTGTGTGTATATGTACTTACCTAATGCGAAAATCAGGCGGTTACTGATACAGTAAACCTCCTTAATGCAAACCATGATAGTGCCATGCATCCAATATGTATGCGAAACCCTATTGACACATACAAATTTCTACATGCGTGCACAACCATACACAAAAATGCATCATCCATATGATAACACAGCCATGATACATCCATCACTCTAACTACCACATCCATTTATGCAATATGCAACATGAAGTGACTGAGCCGATCTAGTGCCTAATGTGTGTGTATATGCATCCACGAGCAACCACTAGCAAACAATTGCATCCATATGCATCCATCAACCATAACATGTTTCAAACACATGTTTCAACCATAGGTTTTACCCTATCTAAAGGTCATAGGTATTAGCGAGAGGATATACTAAAGATAAGATAAGTACTAGACAAGCAATAAAGGAGAAGTTAAAAGACATACTCTCAAAAAGAAATGGATACAAAGAACGCATCTTTGCTTCCGTCTCCCAAGTAGCATTGCTTTCGTCATCTCCCCATTGCACTTTAACTAGCTGAACTTCTCTGTTCCTCAACTTCCTAGTTTCTGACCCAAGGATGCGAGTAGGAGCTCGTCGAATCGTCGCATCACGCTCTACCTCTACATCTCTAAGCAAGCTCGGCTCTACCACCTCCGCGGTCTCATGTAAGCACTTCCTCAAATGTGATACATGGAATACATCATGAACACCACTAAGTCTGTCGGGCAACTCCACCCTATATGCCATCCGTCCAATCCTTTCCTTAATAGGAAACGGCCCAACAAATCTCGGTGCTAACTTCCCTACGGACCCAAAGCGAACAACATTTCTCAATGGAGATACTTTGACAAAAACCATGTCCCCAACCTCAAACTCAAGATCCGTCCTTCTCCGATCCGCATAAGATTTCTGTCTATCTTGCGCTGCTTTCATCCTTTTTCGAATTAAATCAATCTTCTCTGAAGTCTCTCTAACCATATCCGGCCCAAGCAAGATCTTATCCGTAGATTCCCACCAACATGTAGGAGATCGACAAGGCCTTCCATAAAGAGCTTCGAAAGGAGCCATACCAATACTGGACTGAAAGCTGTTATTATATGCGAACTCCACCAAAGGAAGATGTTCTTCCCATGTACCTCCAAAATCCAAGATACAAAGCCTCAAAAGATCTTCTAAGATACGGTTCACCCTCTCGGTCTGACCGTCCGTCTGAGGATGATATGCGGTGCTCAAACACAACTGAGTCCCTACCGCCTCTTGCAAACTTCTCCAAAACTCACTAGTGAAGATAGGATCTCGATCACTCACAATGCTGGATGGTACGCCATGCAATCTAACAATCTCTCTAACATAGACTGAAGCAAGCCATGGAGCGGTCCTCTTACCCTTTACGGGTATAAAATGGGCACTCTTTGTAAGTCTGTCTACCACAACCCAAATTCCCGTATTGCCCTTCCTCGATCTCGGTAACCCGTCGATGAAATCCATCGAGACACTATCCCACTTCCACTGTGGAACTTCCAATGGGTGTAGCAACCCACCGGGTTTCCTTTGCTCCACTTTAACTTGTTGGCACACTAAGCATCTAGCCACATACTCGGCCACATCTTTCTTCATACCGGCCCAGAAGAAAACTCTCTTCATGTCTTGGTACATTTTGTCTCCACCGGGATGAATAGTCATTCTTGAACGATGTGCATCATCCAAAATAGCCTTCTTCAAACCCTCATCTTGCGGTACACAAAGTCTACCGTCTCTATGCAACCATCCCTTATCATCTATGGTGTATCTACCCAAATGGCTGGACGACTCCCCTCTTATAAGCTTCTCTACCAACACAACCAACTGTGGGTCGTCTCGCTGAGCCTCGCCAATCCGTCTCAAAAGAGTAGGTCTAACCTCCAAGGATGCCAACAAACCAGGTACAAAATCAACAGAAGGTCTGAAGTCAAACAAAGAAAGAAACTCCAAGCTTCGTCGTTCCACGAACAATGGACTCAAAGATAGCCTTTTTCTACTTAAGGCGTCTGCCACCACGTTACCCTTACCAGGGGTATACGCTATCTCGAAATCATAGGATGCTAAGAACTCCATCCACCTTTGCTGTCTTAAGTTTAAATCCTTCTGAGAGAATAAGTACTTCAATGATTTATGGTCGGTGAACAACTCGAATCTCTCACCAAGAAGATAATGGCGCCAAGACTTAAGTGCGAAAACAATCGCGGCCAACTCTAGATCATGGGTAGGGTAATTCTTCTCATGCACTCTCAATTGTCTCCCTCCATAGGCTATTACCCTTCCCTCCTGCATCAAGACTGCGCCTAATCCTGTTCCACAAGCATCGGTATAAACAACAAACGGCTTACTCCCATCCGGGAGCACTAAAACTGGAGCGGTGGTCAAAGCTCTCTTTAACCGTCGGAAAGCATCATCACAATCTACATCCCACGAGAAAACCAGATTCTTTTTCGTCAAGCGGGTTAATGGGGCTGATATCTTCGCGAAGTCTTTGATGAACTTCCTATAATATCCTGCCAACCCCAAGAAACTTCTTACCTCGGTAGCATTTCTAGGAACTTTCCAATCCTGGATAGATACTATCTTTGCGGGATCCACAGCTATCCCTTCCTTAGAGACCACATGCCCTAAGAATCGCACTTCTCTTCTCCAAAAATGGCATTTAGAGAATTTAGCTTTAAGACTATGCGCTCGAAGAGTCTCCAACACTTCCTTGAGATGTAAGGCATGCTCTTCTTCATTCTTGGAAAAGACCAAGATGTCATCCACAAAAACTACTACAAACTTATTCAGATACTCTCTGAACACTCTACTCATGAGATCAACAAAGTATGCGGGGGCGTTTGTCAACCCAAATGGCATCACTAGCCACTCATAAAAACCATCCGGAGTCCGGAAAGCAGTCTTCTCTATACTGTCCTCCGCCACTCTTAACTGATGAAACCCTGTAGCTAAGTCCATCTGCGAAAATACTGACGCGCCAACCAACTGATCAAAGAGATCATCTATCCTCGGTAATGGGTGTCTATTCTTCTTCGTGAGCTTATTAAGTTCTCTATAATCCACACAAAGTCTGAGGGACCCATCCGCCTTCGTGGCAAACACTACTGGAGCTCCCCACTCCGATATACTTCGCCTTATGAACCCCTTCTCAAGCAACTCCCCTACTTGCTTATGAAGTTCTCTTCTCTCACGAGGAGCCATGTGGCGTACTGGCAAAGACACTGGTTTGGCATTATCCACCAAATAAATTCGGAAATCTATCTCCCGCTTCGGAGGCAAACCCTTTACTTCTTCAAACACATCCGGATATTCCCGGACTACTCTGACAGAACACAAACTCTCGACCGAAGCATCGAGCGATTCAAGATAACTTAGCAAAACAGATTCCATGGGATTGCAAGAGATCTCGAGAGTGTTACCCAAGCGGGTCATGAGCCTGACAACTCTCCTTTCGCAATCAAGAACGGCACCATTACTGGATAACCAGTCCATGCCCAAGATCAACCCATAGCCCGTGAAGCCCAATACAAAAGCATCACATCTAAACTCAACGCTAAGTATAGAAATCTTCAAACCCAAACATATCATAGACAGATATATGGAGCCCCCAATTGGGTTTGAGACAACCAAGGGATCATCAACTAGACTGGTGTCTAAGTGCAGTGACTCAACTAACGATGATGAGATAAAAGAATGCGATGCGCCAGAGTCAAACAAAGTACGAACTGGATGATCAAACAGAAAAACCAGACTTTCAACGGAAATAGTTCTACCTCTCTGCTGAATCGGTGGAACTGAGAGAACCTGAACTTGCCCCCCTGACTGAGGTGGTGCTATAAGAGCTTGCACCTGGCCTCCTGAGGTAGACCCCGTCTTCTGCCCCTTCTTTGGGCAGTTTTTCACAAGATGCCCTGCTTCACCACAATGAAAGCAACCGGTCTTCTTCTTTTTGCGACAATCCTTACTAAGGTGTCCTGGTGTTCCACAATTGAAGCACTTCTTCTTCGTCTTCTTTTTGTCACCATTGCCTTTTCCGCCCTTGCCTTGTTGTTGCTGTTGCGGTTTCTTCTGATCCCCCTTTTTCTCTGGTGCCTTAGAATTCTTATCATCCTCATGCATAAGTGCCATGTAGACAAGCTTCTCAAAAGTGGCCCCCATAGGAATGTGAGTCATAGCTATTCCTTGCAATGGTTCGTTCAAGCCTCTAACGAACCTCAAAGCCTTCTTCTCCGGTGTATTCACCAACTCTATGCCAAACCTTGCTAATTGATTGAATTTGTTGACATATTCTTTCACCGTGAGATTCCCTTGCTTCAAATTCAAGAACTTCTCCATAAACAGATTCTCTTCCGCCCTTGAGAGAAACTTAGCCCCAAACCTTTGCTTAAAATCTGCCCAAGAGTCAACAGGGCGTTCTCCATTAGTGACCTCCCACCAGAATGAGGCCTCTCCCTTCATTAACCAAGCCGCCAACTTGACTTTCTTTCCCTCTTCCACTTCAAAGATATCTAGCAACTCTTCCACTTCCTTAAGCCAATCTCTAGCCTCTACGAAAGTCTCTGAACCAAGAAAAGGTTTTCCTCCTATAGCCTTGAACTCCTTGCAAACCTTAGCAAAATTATCCACTCTAGGCTGAGGAGGAGGAGCGGTTGTCTCTGGTGTAGTAGCATTGGCCGGACCCGCAGCCGCGGCCCTAGCCTCTTGCAACCTCCTATACCATAGTGGTATAACTAAACCCTCCGGGATGTTAAGATCTTCAGCCATGCTGAAACGAAAGAGGAAAGATTCAAAAAGGAGATTCCGAAAGATAAAGATATGGCTATTGGGGATTATGCTTTTCTTTTTCAAAAACTTTTTCTCTTAGAAGACATGCTTTTAAAAATCCTTTCTTCGAAAATACTCTTAGAAAGTAGTTTTTCTCAAAAATTTTATCTGTTCTGGTAACCTTAAGCTCTGATACCACGTGTAACACCCCACTCCCGCTATGATCACTCACTAAGGGAATGCCATAGCATCGGTGGAGTATTTTAGTGAATATAGAACAGAAAAATTACAACAAGACAGATATAAATAGTACTTGAAATTTTAAAACATCATCTCATAACAGCGGAAGTAAAACATGTCTGGTTACATCATAAAACCACAATAAAGGTCAAGTACAATATCCATCAAAATAAAGAAGTACATAATCCCACTCTCATACAATAGCCAAACAAAAGAAAAGATAACTGGATAACTGGAGCTTTACATCTATCCAAGCTCCTAAAGACTGGAACAGCAATCCGATCAAGCTCCACTACTGCTAGGATCCACCGTAGGACCTGAGGGTTGGGAAAAAGATAAAAACAACAGGGTCAGACATAAGTCTGAGCGAGTCCTATAACTTTAACAATACAATCGTTAAAGTAACCAGAGAAGACATAAACTGATATACGGTAACATATAGGGATGAATGGCTACCCTAAGCAGTCAACTAAACGAAGATAAAGGATAAAGACGCATCTACCCTCCCTAAGGTAAATTACTAAACTGCACCACACCAGTCGTTCCTAACTTAAAGGTTGATCCCACCCAAGGACTTATAAAATTTACTAATTAGTACCTGCGTACCCCTAGGTGACCAAGTAGGCGCCACGGGGCCCTACAATCCACTAGGTGTACACACTACTTCCCATTCGATCGGCTCCCTAACGTAGATACCCGTGCTGGCCCCACCGTGGGATGTATCATTCCCCAATGTGGCAACCTGATGGAACTAAAGGTGCACGGCTTATATCTACTCGATGCAACAACGGCTTACCTACCAGCCCGGGCCCACTCACGCATATGAAGCCCGTTGGACTTGCGTTGCCACCGCTAACCCGTTTGCCTCTTACAGTCAAGCCCAGTATGCGTGTCCCGTCCTCGACATGGATCGAGCCCACAAAGATACGTATGGGTTACTGGTTGAAATGGGCCTCCACAAGCTACCCACCTAAGCTTGTCCCTTTTTCTAGTATATCCCACTTAACCCTTTAATCATGTTTTAATTACATGTTCCATTTTGGTTAAGTATTCTAATCGTATTTTCTATTGCCACCCAAGGCAACCACTAGATTTTCTCATGCCACCCGAGGCACCCACTTAACCCCTCATGTCCCTCTACATGCTAATATGGTTAAGTGTTTCTTAATTAATTAATTAAGAACGTAACCTTTGTAAAGACCTCTCACATTAGACTGTCTTTTATGACCGCTGGTTAAGCCGGTTGGGTCCGGGCAGCCTTATGTCATAACAGAGTCTAACCTCGTGTCTTTACATTAATTACGTATTTAGTTTGTGCCTAAGACCTCTCACATTGGGCTAACATTTGTAGCAACTGGTTAAGCCGGTTGGGTCCGGGCAGTTTTACGCTACAACTGAGTCCAACCTCGTGTCTTAGTCAATTAATTACACCTAATTAATCACCCTCATAATTTTATATTAATTATCCCTAATTAATCAAGTTTTCTTAACATGGGTAGACCTAACTTAATAGGTAAATTCCCATGGGGTAGACCTAACTCAATAGGTAAATTCCCAACACATAGTATGGGTACACCTAACCAAATAGGCAAATTCCCATACTATGTTTATTTATTTTGTGTTATGCATAATTATATTAATTTCACACAATCTTATTAACTTATGCATTTAATTACCCCATCGTTCCCACGTAATTTCGTTCATGATATAACACATATAAAAGGTGTCAACTTGCATATGAATGAACATGTTTCAAAGGTGCCATCTTGCATATTAACAACATGTAACTTGCATATAAAGAAACATGTAACTTGCATATTTACATACATGTAACTTGCATATTAACAAACATGTAACTTGCATATGAACTTGCATAACATGTCACATAACTTGCATATAATATGTCACATAACTTACATATTCATTTTGCATAACAAACTTGCATATTAGCTTATAGACTTGCATAATGTGTCATCATGAACTTGCATATTAACAAACACATAACTTGCATATTTACATACATGTAACTCGCATATTAACAAACATGTAACTTGCATATAAAGAAACATGTAACTTGCATATTTACATACATGTAACTTGCATATTAACAAACATGTAACTTGCATATTAACAAACATGTAACTTGCATATTTACATACATGTAACTTGCATATTAACAAACATGTAACTTGCATAGCATATTACCATGAACTTGCATAACATGCATATGATTACATAGCCCACAACTTGCATATTTAGCATCATGCAAACATAACATACATCATATTAAACTTGCATAAGCTTACATACTCAACATGCATAAACATAAGATTAATGCTAACATCATATCATATGATTCAAAGCTCATTAACCCACATACAAAACCATAAATCTCATCACATCTCATCTAATTAGTTTACCAAAAGATCATCAAAGTGATAGAAACTCACAACTAGCAACTTTGAACACCAAATGAAGAAGATTAAGATGCTAAGAAGGGATTAGAAGTTGATTAGAGAGTGATTAGTATGCAACCCTCTTCATAAAATTAGTGGAGGCCATGAGAGCTAGCATTTTGCCATAGTTTAGTCACTAGGTTTAATTATGAATGAATTAGGGTAGGTTAGGGTCTTATTTATAGATTAGGCAAGTGTTTTAGGCCATAGGATTAACCCTAGATTCAATCCAAGCCATCAAAGCATGTCTTGGGGAAGAAGTCAAGTGTAGGAACCATCTAGGGCCTTTAGATTAAAGATGGACCATGAGAACCATTCAAATGCAAAATCTGCACTTGAGCGAATCGGCCCACGGGTTGACAGCCAAACACCCTGGATTAACCCCTAGTCGACCCAGCGGGCTCCGATTCGCTTATTCCCCTTCTAATTCGCTGTTTTGAGCATTTTTGCATATTTATTTATTAAATTTTCAATTATATATATATATATATATATATATCAATATATATATATATATATATATATATATATCTACACAACCCATTTCACTTAATTAAGTATACTTTAATTTGGGAATTTTCGTGAAACTTCGCGAGGCCATATCTTGGTCATACGGACTCCGATTTTCGAAAACTCGGACTCTATTTCGCGTATTTTTCCGAGACGAACACAATGGCATAGCCCGTTTCCCTTGATTACCATTTTAGAATTAAATTCTGCCTCGATTTATGTTATTACAGGTTATTGAAAATACGGGTTGTTACAATAACTGTCTTGATTACATTATTAAAGAAGCATAAAGAAAACATAAATAAACTACGAAAGTCCCATAATTGCTGTCCAAAGCCATAGTCCAAAACGGAAAGGATCCAAGCAATACATTCTTTCTCTTCACGCTGGATGTGAAAACTGGTCAAGCTGCGGTATTCCCTCCCTGTGGACCTGGGGGGGGGGGGGGAACGGAAGAAAAGAATACGAAAGAAAAGTAGAGTCAGACATAAAGCCTGAGTAAGTCTAGGACTATTCAGTCTATGAATAAAGAACTGGGTATGATAAGTATAAACTGGCAATGGGAAAGCACCATAAACTAAGTTAAGTTATCTAGGGTCGAATATACTATCGTACCCCATATTAATCTCTGTACCCATATAAACTAGTTCCCAACAGGCACCCCATAATCAGGGTGAAGTGATCAATTTCAGATGATCGGCTCCTACTCGCATAGTTACATGTGTCTTACGGCCCCCGCTGTTGTAGTTACCTATGCTGGTCCCACCATGGGGTGTATCAAGTCCCATGGTGGCGGCCCGACACAATTCTAGAATGCACAGGTATGCTACTGGTGCCCAGTGCCTTATTTTTCTGCGCCGGAGTGTGTGCATGCCCGCACCCCGTTAGAACCTACACTGCTGCACCACCGCCGTCGATTTGACCTCTTACAGTCAGCCCAGTAATCGTGCCCCACCCTGCCTAGTTCAGGGTATCCTGATACACCTTGTAGGGTTACTGCTGAAAAGGGTCCCCCGCTACTAGGTTTTCTATTTCTAGCCAACATGCTACGTTGGTTAAGTGTTTTATAAACCTAACCCTCAATCAGTCTGTTTTGTTTAGCATGTTCCATTTTGATTAAGTATTAATTAATTTACTTAATCCTATCAATTCTGACTCAGCCTTAATTGTCTTATTAAAGCCTTGACCTCTCACATTAGACAGGTACTGTTGTGGCTGCCTGTTGCCGGTTGGGTCCGGGCAGTCTTACGCCATAACTCAGTCTAACCTCGGGTTCTTATTGGGCTCCGTGTTTAACCACCCACATTGGATAGGTATTGTTGTGACTACTGGACAACCGGGTGGTTCCGGGCAGGTTTACATCACAACTCAATCCAACCTCGGGTTAAACACATCGTATTTTCTACATTTACATATTTTGTCTCTTTTCTTTTTATATGTAAATATTTGTGGCCCATTATTCAAATTTATCTTTATTGATTAAAATTTATTTATGCCACTTAATTGTTTTTCAAGGTTGTTGGCATGCGTCAAACATGCCAACACATATGTTCTATATTTTAACCCAAACGTCATTACCCCCGTTTTACACGTTCGCTATAAAACAAGATATGTTGGGTTTAACATTTAAACCCAACTTAGCCATATGAAAAGGGGAGGCTTATAACATGGTGTTTATAAGGTAACATAAAAAGGGGAGTCTGAACGCATGAACTTGCAACATAACGATTCAATTAACATAAATTAGGCACATGTGAACTTGCAATTGTAATAGCATATAATCATGGCATAAACAATACTTAAACATGAATCATTCTATTCATATAATCATGGCATAAACAATACTAAAACATGAATCATTCTATTCATATGATTATGGCATAAACAATACTTAAACATGAATCATTCTATTCATATAATCATGGCATAAATAATACTTAAACATGAATCATTCTATTCATGTAATCATGGCATAAATAATACTTAAAAATGAATCATTCTATTCATGTACACTTGCAATTGGAATGTAAATCTAACTTAATTGTGTCACCAATATCACCATATGGTTTTGATAACAACTTAGGCCTAAAACATGTTTCAACTAGGCATAATACCAAACATAGTTTAGTCGTGTTCATAAAGGTGCTTACTTTTGTTTCTAGTACAAAAGTATGATTTGCTAATTCCAACATAGATTCATATAAACTATAGTACTTAGTCGTATCCAATTACACACTAAAAATGATCATAAAAGTATGTACATCATATTGGCATAATAGTGAATCATATACTTGCATGAATCCCAAATAAAATACCACAACATACGGTTGTCAACATAAATCATATACTTGTATGAATCCAATCGTATACCATATCATTTCCAAATCGTTTAGAATCAAAATAACATACAAGTATAGATTATTATCGCCACGATTCCATTTCGTTGTTAACTTCCAACGCAAATCACTTACTTGCAAATATCCAATCGTATACCATAACATTCCCAAATCGTTTAGAATCAAAATAACATACAAATATAGATTATTATCGCCACAATTCCATTTCGCATTTTACACAAATCAAACGCAATTAATTATTCACATCGAAATAGCACTCTACTTACAACGTATGACGAATCTTCAATTCAGGGATCTGAATTCTGAATTTGGAGATGCTATCCTTTGTTGTAGGCGTTGTTTTGATTTGATTGACGTTGCTTTAAGCTTTCGATTTATCTCCTAATTGTCTCTCAATTTCTGACGGCTATCCTTAGTCTCTCCTCAGCAGCATGACGGTCTCATCTCCATTTTAGTTTGTGTGAATTAGGGTTAGTCTTAGGTCCTTTTTATTGAGTTTATGAGTTGATTTAGACCGTCGATGGAGCTTGGTTTAATAATAGCCGTTCGTTTGAAGGAGAGACCAACCAGGAGCTGACACCTAGCCCTAGTGACAAGGTAAGGCTCAGAAAATCGACCGAACACAGACCAGGCCAGCCAGGGTGGGCTGGGTTCGACCTGGCTCAGGGGCCAGGTCGACACCCCAGTAAGCTCGACGTCGATAACCAAAACATCGAAAAATCCCGGTAATTAATGAAAGAAATTAGAAGGTGAGAATAGATAAGATAGAAACTTAGAATAGAAGAAGAAGAAGAACACAACATCAGAGTGATACGAACCTCACAGCGGAACGAATAACATATAATAGATAACATAACTTTGAAATATAACAGTTATGTATACAATAGCACTTATCAGAGTACAGCACTTACAACACAGCGGAAATAAACTATAGCTATATGATCCAGAAGCCTCCTGCTCCATGCTCTTCCAGTATATCTGTAAATTCCTGACTACTTGACTGCCCGTACAAAATTAGGCACCCAAGAGTTTAGGGAAAACAAAACAAATAACTCCGGGTCAGTCATGGGACTGGTATGAGTAAAACAGTTTAAACAGGTATATGAACAAGTAAACGATATCTCATAAGACCACGCCGCAGAACGGAACGGGTTTTTCCCTTATGATAATCCAAAATATCTTTATATCAAAAACCTTTTGATATTATAATAATGTCTATGTACAAATAGATATCAACTAGCAGAAACGCTTTCATCTCACGTTCTACATATATAGTATACAATCAAAATCGCAAGCACGTATTTGATAATGGATTTCCAACTATGACAAGGTATGGAACCACCTTCCGATCAGTGTACTCTAGGAACAATACACTGGAGTTCAACAAGAACATCTTGTAACTCAGCCACACATGACCGACCACTCATTTCGCTTGAGTGTATCGAATGTACATCACCAACGGTTGGGATCAGCAACCGTTCCCGTATATATATGGGACAACATTGATAGATTTAAGAAACAAATGAATATTCACTAGATAGGTGATTATACACCCTACTTCGGTGCGACCGACTTAGCCATGCTGCCTGCCCGATTTCTATCATTTACCGGTTGATGAGGCTAGAAGCTACGCTTTATCATGACATCAGATTCACTTCGAATGCTACATTGTCAAATCCATCGAAAATCACTAATTGACGTCTACAAAAGTACATTACGTGTTAGCTAAAGAAGTTTCCTTCTTCGCTTCCACTCTTGGTACGGTTGAAGAAATCAATGTACGTGACCTTTCTTGAAATACTCTGGCAGACATCCATCTTTATTCACTTAGAACATCACATCGTCATACCCGCCAAATCACAAATTGACTTATTCAAAAATAACACGGGTATACAGCTAAGAGAAACGAATTCCTCCGCCACCAAACGTGAATACGTTTGAACAGATCAACTTACGCGATCCATTGGATATACTCTGTCAGACCTTCGTCCATACAAGTTGTCCTTGGACTGGACAAACCGAAGGCACTATTCTGTAAACAGGATAGCCCTTGCATTTTTACTCCGTCTTCAATTTATCTTTGGCATATATGATTCGCGACGCTTATGCCAATACAGAGTGGTTCTTTGGATAAAAATCCAACCGGTCTGTCCATATTAACAACGTTAAAATGGTCAAAACTTCGATAGTCGGTGAGTTAACTATCAAAGAAAACAAGTGTGCAACCAACGATATTATTTCCAAATGGAAATTATATCGAACAAACATCATTTAACATAAATCTCTTTAGTTCATTTATTTACTTATCTCCTGTTTCCCTATATTCTAAATTCTTATTTTCTTTTATCAGAAAACATTTCTGATTCTCGTTTGGAAAACATTTCCAAAACTCCTTTACGATCAAACCTTACCATTTCTTAGTTAAGAAGGAAGTCACTCAAGTTGGGGTATGATTACCTCTCAGACCTTAACTGAACAACGTTATAACTTCAAAATGGTCAAAGTTTATCTTTTATTCTTTAACAACTTCTTTATGCCTTTCTCGGATCAAATTTTACTGATCCACTTCTATATTTAAAACATTGGTTATAACGATAACGTTATAATCCCTACTTTCGAATTATCTAACTTTAATTATAACTTCTTTTCTTATTAGTGAATAATTAACCTAACACTTATTTTTTTATAAATAAATAAATCTCTATTTAGACACTAGAAAGTATAAGTACTTTCCCGAATTCGATATAAACGAATTCGCCGATTAACTCTCTTTGAGAAGTCTCTATTTGATTAACTCTTCTTCGAATAACCTATATTCGATTAACTTCTTCTCGAATAAACGACATTCGATAATCTCTCTTCGAATAACTAATATTCGATAACTCTTCCTTTCCAAATATCTCATATTTGAAAATCTCACTTCGATTATACTATAATCGATAACTCCTTTCGATGAAACTAACATCGATAACTTCTTTCGATGAAACTAACATCGATAACTCCTTTCGATGAAACTAACATCGATAACTCCTTTCGATGAAACTAACATCGATAACTTTAACTCGACTAACTTAACTTGACTAACTCGACTTACTTGGTTCGACCAATTCGATTCGATTAACTAGGCTCGACTAACTCTATTGGTTTAACTCTAATCGATTAGTTCTATGGTTTAACCCTAATCGATAAATTCTATTTGACTAACCCTATTCGGCTAACTCGACTAACTTGGTTCGACCGACCAGGTTTGACTAACCTGACCCATTTGGTTTGACTGACCAGGTTTGGCTAACCTGACCCATTTGGTTTGACTGACCAGGTTTGGCTAACCTGACCCATTTGGTTTGACCACTGGGTTTGACTACTTGGTTTGACCATTTGGTTCGAATACCATATTCGACTAACTCCTCTCGATTCATTAAAACCGATTAACTCATCTCGATTGACTAAATCAATTAACTCCTATCGATTAACTAAATCGATAAACTCCTTTCGATTAACTAAGTTTGATTTACTCGACTCGACTGACCAGGTTCGACTAACTTGACCAGCTTGACTCGATTGGTTCGACTCGACCAGCTCGACTCGGTTGGTTTGACTCGACCATCTTGACTCGATTGGTTCGACTCGACCATTTTGACTCGATTGGTTCGACTCGACCATTTGGCTCGATTTGGTTCGACTCGACCATTTCGACTCGGTTGGGTTCGACTAGCTTGGTTTGACCACTTAACTAACTTGATTCGAATATTTATATCCGACTAACTAGCTTTTCTTTTATTTCCATTTATTTTAACTTCTATTTATTTCCTAAATAGATTTCCTTTTGTATAATCTATTTATTTTCCTAAATAGATTTTCCTTTTGTATAATCTATTTATTTTCCTAAATAGATTTTCCTTTTGTATAATCTGTTTATTTTCCTAAATAGATTTTCCTTTATAACTCTAATTATTTAATCCCTAATTAAATATCCTTTATTCTATTTATTTAATCTAAATAAATATTCCTTATTTTTATTTATTTATATCTAAATAAATATCCTTTTATAAAATCCTTCGATTTTATAAATAGATTCATTTTCAATATAAATATTGAAAATCCCCTTTTCTACATTTTCAGTGTTTTCTATTGTTTTTAAACAACCAACTGTCAATGATCAATATCATCCAAACATATACAAATCAACAACAGATTATATATCACAGTATATATCACAATATACAAATAACAGTAAAATAAATGTTGAGGAATCCAGTCGGATTCCTCCAACCTGTTTCCCTGCATCCACCGATGTTAAACAACGTATATAACATCACTTGCATTTCTAATGAAATACACTGATAACAAAATCACCGTTTAATAACGATATATATATATGTAGATATATATATATATATATATATATATATATCTATATATATATATATCCATACTGTTTTCAATCAATTATTTAACAGTCCAATCTACAGTCCAATTTAACAATACAACTTAACAGTCCAAATTAACAGTACATAACTAGCAGTCAAATACAGAAATAAAATACAATTTATATTAATATATAAATTGAGGAGAGTTAGTGAGTTTTTACTCACATTGAATTCCACTCGGTTGACGGTTCATTTTCAGTTAAATAAACAGTTGTTAATTTTAACTGAAAAATTCTGTTGCCTCCATTCCTGTTCGGCTCAGTTCCAGTGCGTAGTGTCCGTCCATACGGTCCCGACGCAACTTACGGTTTGAAATTCTGATAAAGTATGAGGATGTTATCATATTTACAAGTTCATGTATATTTTATAATAAACTAAACTAACATTATTGAATAAACGGGCCTTTACCACCTTTGATTTCTCCCCGGCCCAAACAAAACCGTAGGCCCATTTCCACTTCAAAGCCCACCACTTTATTTGGTTCGGTCCTCCTCCTTCCACGATGCCAAAAAAAATGCCGTGACCTGGTGATTGCTCTCACCATTTCGAGTAGCTTCCTCCACCCCTAACTCGGTCAATCCTCCACCGAATCACCCACACAAGCCACCATTGACTTGCTCTTGCCGAGCTCACCCTCCCCATACCCTTTTTCCTCTACTTGATCTCCTCCTGTCTTTTCCGTCGAAACCCATCCCACGCCAGTACAGGAAGTCGAGCGACAGTCTTCAGCACCAACGACCCCAAAAAAATCCATATGAGTTCGGTTTTCACTCCTCATGCCAATTCGGACCTTCAAAACCCCCAACGATGCTTCGATTTTCACTCCACTACAACCCTAGCCTCCACGGTTGATTTTCGATCCTCCAGGAATTTCATCGCAAGCAACAAATGGCATCTCAGAAGAAAGGAAATCCTTATACGAACTCAACGATGTAGGTGTTTGGATTTTTGAGATTTTCGTTGAATTGATTTTGATTTTTGAAGTTGAGGTTTTTACTGTAGAAAATTTCTCTGAGTGGCGGTGCATAGTTTTGGTTGTGGAAAAATATCTTAGGGTTAGGCTGATGATAATGGCATTATATAGAATGGAAATAATATTTTTTATTCGATTATTTTATTTTATTTTAAACAACCGCTGTTCTCATGTGTCTTCTAAAATTCCTTAGACCACATACGATACTCACAAATCACGAAAATGGACATGCACCTTCAGCTCGACATTACGGACCCAACGAAACTTGTTTCGTCGAATTCCGACTCCGTTTGCTCACACAGCATATTTTTAAATGTCAATTTATCGACTGTTTCTCACTCTAAAAATCCGTATGGCCACACAGTGACTCTAAAAATCACGAAACTGGAAATCTAGCAATAATTTGACATTGCGGATCCAACAAAACTAGTTTCGTCGAATTCCGACTTCGTTTGCAAAACTGGCTATTTTTAACGCTTTGAATAACCCATTTAAATATACAAATATATTTAAATAAAATTAAATAAAATATAAATAAATTTATATTATCGTATATATTCACAGTTGAATACCATACAGCTCCAGAAAATTCATATACTCGATATTTCAAGTCCAGATTGATTCGATATTCAATTTACATTGAAAAATCCTTTTATAACGTATATAAAGCGTCGCAAATTATAAAGGAATTCTACAGCGACTTTTTCTGAAATTTGATTTGGACGTAAATCAAAATCTACACGACGAAATCCCGATTTTTCTCCTCCACTAGAAAGATATACTCCACTAGCTCCACACGTTTCTTGTTTCACAGAAATCCGATTTAAAACGAATCCTGTATACTTAGTTGAAGTTCAAATCGCCAAATAGCGAACTGCCGCGTCGTTACGCGCTCGAATTTAATTATATTATAATTCTACGTTTAAAACTGACGTTGATTGAATATATTCGTCAGTATAATTCAACTCTAAGCTGAATTACATCTTAGGGATGACCCCGTTCACAGAATATTTGTATTTCCAATATTTTTGATTATTTCGACATTATAATATATTTTATTATATTATAATAATTAATTAAATATTCAATATTATTTAATTCACGTTCTCGATATCGATAAATCGATATTTAATAATTAAATAAATAAATTATTCAACAGTTAAAAATGCGGGTTACTACAGTATTGTTGTGACTACTGGACAATCGGGCGATTCCGGGCAGGTTTACATCACAACTCAATCCAACCTCGGGTTAAACACATCGTATTTTCTACATTTACATATTTTGTCTCTTTTCTTTTTATATGTAAATATTTGTGGCCCATTATTCAAATTTATCTTTATTGGTTAAAATTTATTTATGCCACTTAATTGTTTTTCAAGGTTGTTGGCATGCGTCAAACATGCCAACACATATGTTCTATATTTTAACCCAAACGTCATTACCCCCGTTTTACACATTCGCTATAATATAAGATATGTTGGGTTTAACATTTAAACCCAACTTAGCCATATGAAAAGGGGAGGCTTATAACATGGTGTTTATAAGGTAACATAAAAAGGGGAGTGTGAACGCATGAACTTGCAACATAACGATTCAATTAACATAAATTAGGCACATGTGAACTTGCAATTGTAATAGCATATAATCATGGCATAAACAATACTTAAACATGAATCATTCTATTCATATAATCATGGCATAAACAGTACTAAAACATGAATCATTCTATTCATATGATTATGGCATAAACAATACTTAAACATGAATCATTCTATTCATATAATCATGGCATAAATAATACTTAAACATGAATCATTCTATTCATGTAATCATGGCATAAATAATACTTAAAAATGAATCATTCTATTCATGTAAACTTGCAATTGGAATGTAAATCTAACTTAATTGTGTCACCAATATCACCATATGGTTTTGATAACAACTTAGGCCTAAAACATGTTTCAACTAGGCATAATACCAAACATAGTTTAGTCGTGTTCATAAAGGTGCTTACTTTTGTTTCTAATACAAAAGTATGATTTGCTAATTCCAACATAGATTCATATAAACTATAGTACTTAGTCGTATCCAATTACACACTAAAAATGATCATAAAAGTATGTACATCATATTGGCATAATAGTGAATCATATACTTGCATGAATCCCAAATAAAATACCACAACATACGGTTGTCAACATAAATCATATACTTGTATGAATCCAATCGTATACCATATCATTTCCAAATCGTTTAGAATCAAAATAACATACAAGTATAGATTATTATCGCCACGATTCCATTTCGTTGTTAACTTCCAACGCAAATCACTTACTTGCAAATATCCAATCGTATACCATAACATTCCCAAATCGTTTAGAATCAAAATAACATACAAATATAGATTATTATCGCCACAATTCCATTTCGCATTTTACAAAAATCAAACGCAATTAATTATTCACATCGAAATAGCACTCTACTTACCACGTATGACGAATCTTCAATTCAGGGATCTGAATTCTGAATTTGGAGATGCTATCCTTTTTTGTAGGCGTTGTTTTGATTTGATTGACGTTGCTTTAAGCTTTCGATTTATCTCCTAATTGTCTCTCAATTTCTGACGGCTATCCTTAGTCTCTCCTCAGCAGCATGACGGTCTCATCTCCATTTTAGTTTGTGTGAATTAGGGTTAGTCTTAGGTCCTTTTTATAGAGTTTGTGAGTTGATTTAGACCGTCAATGGAGCTTGGTTTAATAATAGCCGTTCGTTTGAAGGAGAGACCAACCAGGAGCTGACACCTAGCCCTAGTGACAAGGTAAGGCTCAGAAAATCGACCAAACACAGACCAGGCCAGCCAGGGTGGGCTGGGTTCGACCTGGCTCAGGGGCCAGGTCGACACCCCAGTCGACACCGTGTCGACTTGGCAGTCAACACGGGTGACCCAGGTCGACTGCCCAGTCGACCTGGCTAGCCCCAGGTCGACTGCCAAGTCGACCTGGCTAGCCCCAGGTCGACTGCCAAGTCGACCTGGGTGCCTTGGGCGGGAATTTTCCCGCCCTGGCCATTCCGGCCCGATTTTGAAATTTGAATTAGTTTTTCTGAGCTGTTTTGGTCTGTTTGAATTTTAAACTGAATTCTGAAACTTCCGGAGGCCATAACTCCTTCATGCGGAGTCCGTTTTACGCAAACTCGGACTCTATTTCAAGAAGAATTCCGAGACGAACGCAATGGCGTATCCCATTTCCCTTAATTCTTTGATTTGAAATTAATTATACTTTAATTTGTGAATTTCATTGTTATAGAATACACGGGGTGTTACATTCTCCCCCACTTAAAAGGATTTCGTCCCCGAAATCTTCAAGTTCAGCAAGAATGTACATCCTAACATCCAAACATCCATCTACTCATCCACCAAACACGAGCATCCATTGTCCTTAAAAGACTTCTAATGCTTCATGATCATATGCGAAGTGTGTGTGTACATGTACTTATCTAATGCAAAATCAGGCGGTCTACTGATTCAGTTGACCTCCTTAATGCGAATTATGTGAGTGCCATGAATCCATTATGTATGCAAATTCTCCTATTCATGATTCTACATGAGTGCACAATCATTCATACAAATGTAACATCCATATGACAACACATTTAAAGTTCAACCATATACGAATGCAAATATATATGCATATGCAATATGAAGTGACTGAGCCGATCTAAAACCTAGATTGTGTGTGTATATGCAACCACGAGCAACCACTAGCAATCACTTGCAACCACTTGCAACCATCATCCATAACATGTTTCAATCACATGTTTTCATCCAAAGGGTTTCTTCCTAAAAGATAAGGTCGAGGAGATATACCTAAAAAGATAGATAAAAGCGCAACTTAAGGAAAAAGAAAGATCAAAGATGTACACTCGAAAAGAAAAGGGTAGGCTGCGCGTATTCTAGCTTTAGTTTCCCAAGTTGCGTCTCCCTCGGCGTCGCTCCACTGAACTTTGACGAGCTTGACTTTGCGGTTGCGTAGCTTCTTCACTTCCGTTCCTAATATGCGGGTTGGAACTTTCCTCACGGTTGCTTCGCGTTCCACTTCAGCTTCTTCTAGGATGTTTGGCTCTACCACTTCAGCAGACTCATGTAGACATTTTCGGAGGTGCGAAACGTGAAAGACGTTGTGAATTCCAGCCAATTTTTCGGGTAGCTCTAATCTATAGGCCATTTTTACAATTTTCTCGATGATAGGAAATGGCCCTACGAACCTTGGTGCTAGCTTTCCTGTGGTTCCAAAACGAACTACGTTCCTTAGCGGAGATACCTTAAGAAAAACTTTGTCCCCAACCTCAAATTCAAGGTCGGTCCTCCTCTTGTCGGCGTAGGACTTTTGTCTGTCTTGGACCGTCTTCATCCTTCTTCGTATTAAGTCTACTTTCTCTGAAGTCTCTCGGATCATATCTGGTCCAAGTATGAGCTTATCGGTAGACTCCCACCAACAAGTGGGCGATCGGCACGGCCTTCCATATAAAGCTTCGAAGGGCGCCATTCCGATGGTTGCTTGATAGCTGTTGTTGTAGGCAAATTCGACCAAAGGAAGATGGTCTTCCCATGTCCCTCCGAAGTCAAGGACGCACAGTCTTAAAAGGTCCCCCAAAACTCTGTTCACTCTTTCTGTTTGGCAGTCGGTTTGGGGATGATAGGCTGTGCTCAAGCATAACTGTGTGCCTACCGCTTCTTGCAGACTCCGCCAAAACTCACTTGTGAAGGTAGGGTCTCGGTCACTAACAATGCTGGATGGTATTCCATGGAGTCGAACGATTTCCTTGAGGTAAAGAGATGCTAGGGATGAGGCAGTTCTTTTACTTTTGGCAGGTAAAAAGTGGGCGCTTTTAGTAAGCCTATCCACTATTACCCAAATGCTAGTGTTGCCTCTTCTAGACCTAGGCAGCCCATCATTGAAGTCTATTGAGATGCTATCCCACTTCCACTGCGGGACCTCTAGAGGATGGAGAAGACCGCCAGGCTTTTTCTTTTCCGCCTTAACTTGTTGGCGCACCATACACTTAGAAATGAAATCTACCATGTCTTTCTTCATGCCGTTCCAAAAGAAAGTTCTCTTTATGTCCTTGTACATTTTATCTCCGCCTGGGTGTATCGTCATCTTGGAGTGATGCGCTTCCTCGAGAACCTTTTTTACTAAATCCTTTGTTTGTGGGACGCATATTCTTCCATCTCGCCTTAGCCAATCCTTATCGTCGATGGAGTATCTGTTGAGGTGACTTGAAGTCTCACCACTAATTAACCTATCAATCGTTTCCACAAGCTGAGGGTCTTCGCGTTGTGCTGTCCCTATTGAGTCCACTAAAGTCGGGCGTACTTCGAGAGATGCTATCAAGCCTGGTATAAAATCGGAGGAAGGCCTAAAGTCAAAGCTGGCTATAAACTCTAGGCTTTGTCTTTCAACAAACAACGGGCTTAGGGTTAGTTTCTTTCGGCTCAACGCGTCTGCCACTACGTTGCCTTTGCCCGGAGTATAGGAGATATCGAAATCATACGAGGCAAGAAACTCCATCCATCTCTGTTGCCTCAAGTTAAGATCTTTCTGCGAGAAAAGATATTTCAATGATTTATGGTCAGTGTACAGTTCGAACTTCTCACCTAGGAGATAGTGTCGCCAAGACTTGAGTGCAAAGACGATGGCGACTAACTCAAGATCGTGGGTTGGGTAGTTCTTTTCGTGCACTTTCAACTGCCTCCCGCCATAAGCTACTACCCTTCCTTCTTGCATTAAGATAGCGCCTCGCCCTGTCCCACATGCATCTGTATAAACTGTGAACATCTTGCTTCCATCTGGCAACGTTAAAACTGGGGTTTTTGTAAGAGCCCTTTTCAGTCGCTGGAAAGCAAACTCGCAATTGAAGTCCCAATTGAACACTAGATTCTTCTTGGTCAACTTTGTGAGCGGAGCCGATATCTTTGTAAAGTCTCTGATGAATTTCCGATAGAAGCCTGCTAGCCCGAGAAAGCTTCGGACCTCTGTTGCATTCTTTGGTGTCTTCCAATCCTGCACCTCTACTACCTTAGCTGGGTCTATAGCTAACCCTTCCTTGGATACTATGTGCCCAAGAAATCTTACTTCCTCTCTCCAAAAGTGGCATTTGGAGAATTTGGCTTTTAGCTGATGGACTCGCAGAGTTTCCATGATTGCCCTTAAGTGCTGGGCATGCTCCTCTTCACTCTTTGAGAAGATCAAGATATCGTCTACGAAAACCACTACGAACTTATTGAGGAAATCTCTGAATACCCTACTCATCAGGTCCACGAAGTAAGCAGGTGCGTTTGTCAAGCCGAAAGGCATGATAAGCCATTCAAAGAAGCCGTCTGGGGTTCTGAATGCCGTTTTATCGATGCTATCTTCAGCCACCCTTAGCTGATGAAAACCGATTGCTAACTCGAGTTGGGAGAAAACAGACGCTCCTACAAGCTGATCAAACAGATCGTCAATTCTGGGGAGAGGGTGCCTATTCTTTTTCGTTAGCTTGTTGAGCTCCCTATAGTCAACACATAGACGGAGTGAACCATCCGCCTTTGTAGCGAACACCACTGGAGCGCCCCATTCTGAAATGCTCCTTCTAATGAACCCCTTCTCTAAAAGCTCTTTAATCTGTTTACTGAGCTCCTTTCTTTCACGTGGAGCCATGTGTCTAACGGGCAACGCAACGGGCTTTGCATTATCTACAAGATATATGCGGAAGTCTATCTCCCACTTCGGAGGTAAGCCCTTCACCTCTTCGAAGACATCCGGATATTCCCAGACCACTCTAACCGATTGCAAACTTTCAACAGAGACATCTAGCGATTCAAGATAACTAAGCATAACCGCATATGAGGGATTACAAGTAATTTCAAAAGTGTTACCGAGCTGGGTCAGGAACCTAACAACCCTTTTCTCGCAATCAAGGATGGCCCCATTACAGGATAGCCAATCCATGCCCAAAATCAAACCATATCCCGAAAAGCCCAAAACAAAGGCACTACATTTAAATTCTACGCTTAGAATAGAAATTTTCAATCCCACACAGATCATAGACAAATGAGCCGGGCCCCCAATTGGGTTTGAAACAATTAAGGGGTCCTCTACCATACTAGTTTTTAGGTGCAAAGATTCTACTAAAGCAGACGAGATAAAGGAGTGTGATGCGCCAGAATCAAATAAAGTGCGAACGGGGTGATCATAAAGATAAACTACACTTTCTACAGAAGTATTTATACCTCGCTGTTGCAGAGGTGGCGCTTCTAGCACATGAACCTGTGCCCCTGAGGTGGATCCAGCCCTCTGCCCCTGTCCTCGTTTCTTTGGGCAGTCCTTAGCCATGTGGCCTGTCTCACCGCAAGAAAAGCACCCGCCATTCATCTTGGCCTTCTTTTTCCGGCAATCTTTCACTAAGTGCCCCACTTTGCCACAGAAATTACACTTCCTTTTCTCTTTGTTGTCTTTCCCGCCCTTCTTAAAGTCTGTCTTCTTAGGCTGTAAACCCTCTTTCTTCCCTTGAGAGCTTTCTGCCTTTGTCTCCTTCTTGCCCTTATCCTCTTCGTTCAGTAACGCCATCTGTACCAACCTTTCATACGTAGCACCCATGGGTATATGGGTCATGGACAAACTGTGTAATGGCTCATTCAACCCTTTGACAAAACAGAGAGCCTTCTTGTGCGGGGTGTTGACTAGGTCCAGTCCGAACCTAGCCAGCTCATCGAACTGATTAACATACTCTTTGACTGTCTTATTCCCTTGCTTAAGAAATAAGAATTTTTCCAACTGCAAACTCCTTTCCGCATCTGAGAGAAATTTAGCCTCAAACCTTTCCCTAAAGTCCTCCCATGTTTCCACTGGTCTTTCTGCATTAGTGACTTCCCACCAGTAGGAAGCCTCGCCCTTTAGTAGCCACACCGCCAGTTGTACTTTCTGCCTATCTTCTACCTCAAAGATGACGAATAAGTCATCGGTTTCTTTCATCCAATTTCTAGCTGCCACGAAGGACTCAGTTCCACGAAAATCCTTTCCTCCCATAGCTTTAAAATCTTTACATATCTTAGCAAAAGTGTTTCCCCGCGGAGGAGGTGGAGGAAGAGGTGCTGCTACAGCTGGATGATTTCCTGCAGCTGGGGGAGGAGGAACGGTAGGACCTGGCTGAGTGGCCCTTGCTTCTAAGAACCGTCTAAACCAACCAGGTATTGGTACACCCTCTGGCAAGTTAAGTTCTTCGGACATGCTGAAACAAAAAGGATAGATTCAAAACGAAGGATAAGAGATAGTACCTATGGCTTTGAGGGACTTTGCCTTTTTAAAATAAAATAATATTTTATCTTTTAAAAATGCTTCTTTAAATTTTCTTTTTGAAAATAAATTTTCAAAACATTTTATCTTATCTGGTAAACCTCGCTCTGATACCAAGTGAAACACCGCACCTCTGTTAGGGTCACTCTCAAGGGGAATGCCCTAATTTTGGTGGAGGTTTATAAGTATAAGTCACAGATATACAAGACAGATATAAGAACACATATTTTTGAACAGCAGAAAACAACAACATCTTTTATTTCATTAAAATACGTGTTCACAAAGACATGCCATACTTGTCTTACAATTCTTCCAAAAACATAACATCTTCATAACTGTCTTGATTACATTATTAAAGAAGCATAAAGAAAACATAAATAAACTGCAAAAGTCCCATAATTGCTGTCCAAAGCCATAGTCCAAAACGGAAAGGATCCAAGTAATACATTCTTTCTCTTCAAGCTGGATGTGAAAACTGGTCAAGCTGCGGTATTCCCTCCCTGTGGACCTAGAGGGGGGGGGAACGGAAGAAAAGAAGACGAAAGAAAAGTAGAGTCAGACATAAAGCCTGAGTAAGTCTAGGACTATTCAGTCTATGAATAAAGAACTGGGTATGATAAGTATAAACTGGCAATGGGAAAGCACCATAAACTAAGTTAAGTTATCTAGGGTCGAATATACTATCGTACCCCATATTAATCTCTGTACCCATATAAACTAGTTCCCAACAGACACCCCATAATCAGGGTGAAGTGATCCATTTCTGAAGATCGGCTCCTACTCGCATAGTTACATGTGTCTTACGGCCCCCGATGTTGTAGTTACCTATGCTGGTCCCACCATGGGGTGTATCAAGTCCCATGGTGGCGGCCCGACACAATTCTAGAATGCACAGGTATGCTACTGGTGCCCAGTGCCTTATTTTTCTGCGCCGGAGTGTGTGCACGCCCGCACCCCGTTAGAACCTACACTGCTGCACCACCGCCGTCGATTTGACCTCTTACAGTCAGCCCAGTAATCGTGCCCCACCCTGCCTAGTTCAGGGTATCCTGATACACCTTGTAGGGTTACTGCTGAAAAGGGTCCCCCGCTACTAGGTTTTCTTTTTCTAGCCAACATGCTAAGTTGGTTAAGTGTTTTATAAACCTAACCCCCAATCAGTCTGTTTTGTTTAGCATGTTCCATTTTGATTAAGTATTAATTAATTTACTTAATCCTATCAATTCTGACTCAGCCTTAATTGTCTTATTAAAGCCTTGACCTCTCATATTAGATAGGTATTGTTGTGGCAGCCGGTTGCCGGTTGGGTCCGGGCAGTCTTACGCCATAACTCAGTCTAACCTCGGGTCCTTATTGGGCTCCGTGTTTAACCACCCACATTGGACAGGTATTGTTGTGACTACTGGACAGCCGGACGGTTCCGGGCAGGTTTACATCACAACTCAATCCAACCTCGGGTTAAAAACATCGTATTTTCTACATTTACATATTTTGTCTCTTTTCTTTTTATATGTAAATATTTGCGGCCCATTATTCAAATTTATCTTTATTGGTTAAAATTTATTTATGCCACTTAATTGTTTTTCAAGGTTGTTGGCATGCGTCAAACATGCCAACACATATGTTCTATATTTTAACCCAAACGTCATTACCCCCGTTTTACACGTTCGCTATAATATAAGATATGTTGGGTTTAACATTTAAACCCAACTTAGCCATATGAAAAGGGGAGGCTTATAACATGGTGTTTATAAGGTAACATAAAAAGGGGAGTCTGAACGCATGAACTTGCAACATAACGATTCAATTAACATAAATTAGGCACATGTGAACTTGCAATTGTAATAGCATATAATCATGGCATAAACAATACTTAAACATGAATCATTCTATTCATATAATCATGGCATAAACAATACTAAAACATGAATCATTCTATTCATATGATTATGGCATAAACAATACTTAAACATGAATCATTCTATTCATATAATCATGGCATAAATAATACTTAAACATGAATCATTCTATTCATGTAATCATGGCATAAATAATACTTAAACATGAATCATTCTATTCATGTAAACTTGCAATTGGAATGTAAATCTAACTTAATTGTGTCACAAATATTACCATATGGTTTTGATAACAACTTAGGCCTAAAACATGTTTCAACTAGGCATAATACCAAACATAGTTTAGTCGTGTTCATAAAGGTGCTTACTTTTGTTTCTAATACAAAAGTATGATTTGCTAATTCCAACATAGATTCATATAAACTATAGTACTTAGTCGTACCCAATTACATACTAAAAATGATCATAAAAGTATGTACATCATATTGGCATAATAGTAAATCATATACTTGCATGAATCCCAAATAAAATACCACAACATACGGTTGTCAACATAAATCATATACTTGTATGAATCCAATCGTATACCATATCATTTCCAAATCGTTTAGAATCAAAATAACATACAAGTATAGATTATTATCGCCACAATTCCATTTCGTTGTTAACTTCCAACGCAAATCACATACTTGCAAATATCCAATCGTATACCATAACATTCCCAAATCGTTTAGAATCAAAATAACATACAAATATAGATTATTATCGCCACAATTCCATTTCGCATTTTACACAAATCAAGCGCAATTAATTATTCACATCGGAATAGCACTCTACTTACAACGTATGATGAATCTTCAATTTAGGGATCTGAATTCTGAATTTGGAGATGCTATCCTTTGTTGTAGGCATTGTTTTGATTTGATTGACGTTGCTTTAAGCTTTCGATTTATCTCCTAATTGTCTCTCAATTTCCGACAGCTATCCTTAGTCTCTCCTCAGCAGCATGACGGTCTCATCTCCATTTTAGTTTGTGTGAATTAGGGTTAGTCTTAGGTCCTTTTTATAGAGTTTGTGAGTTGATTTAGACCGTCGATGGAGCTTGGTTTAATAATAGCCGTTCGTTTGAAGGAGAGACCAACCAGGAGCTGACACCTAGCCCTAGTGAAAAAGTAAGGCTTAGAAAATCGACCAAACACAGACCAGGCAAGCCAGGGTGGGCTGGGTTCGACCTGGCTCAGGGGCCAGGTCGACACCCCAGTCGACACCGTGTCGTCTTGGCAGTCGACACGGGTGACCCAGGTCGACTGCCCAGTCGACCTGGCTAGCCCCAGGTCGACTGCCAAGTCGACCTGGGTGCCTTGGGCGGGAATTTTCCCGCCCTGGCCATTTCGGCACGATTTTGAAATTTGAATTAGTTTTTCTGAGCTGTTTTGGTCTGTTTGAATTTTAAACTGAATTCTGAAACTTCCGGAGGCCATAACTCCTTCATACGGAGTCCGTTTTACGCAAACTCGGACTCTATTTCAAGCAGAATTCCGAGACGAACACAATGGCGTATCCCATTTCCCTTAATTATTTGATTTGAAATTAATTATACTTTAATTTTTGAATTTCGCTGTTATAGAATACATGGGGTGTTACAGAGAAGAAAATCAGAACAGGCATAATAATGAATCAACAACAGAACGATAGAGATAGGCATTACTGAATTGACATATTATGACAAGATTAGACTTGGTGATGATATAAACATATAAGAACAGATCAATGGAATATGTCATAATATAACTGATTAGGTACTGATTCAAGATCCAATTATTATATACATATCAAGATTACTATTTAGATATTTAGATCTAAAAGCAACATGAAATCACTGTGAATTTGCTGCGAAGAACATGTTAAATAAGTTGTTGTAGGCATCGCTAAATTTGTTGTAGCAATCTTCAAATATGTATAATCCTCTTTGATTGTTTTTAGATCCGATCTTCTAATTTGACTTGATGGAGAAGAAAGGCTTGTTTTAATTTAGATTAGAGAAGCATGGAGGCGCCATGGATGAAGACAATGAGATTAGGGTTAGGTTTAGGTGTTTATTTATAGGTGTATTAGGACCTTTAGATTTGATTAGGAACCAACCGAACCACTCAAATTAGAAAAATACATCATTAGAAAACTGCCCAGAATCAACCAGTCGACTGGCCAATTTCAACCAGTTAACAGTTTTCACTTCTTTCTAAAAACGATTGATTGGTGATAAATGGGCGGTCGACTTGTACCGGTCAAATAGTGAAAAATGGGCGGTCGACTTGTTTTACAGCTTTAAACTCTAAATCTTCCGAGCTTCATAACTTCTTCATACGATGTCCGTTTTATGCAAACTCGGACTCTATCTCAAGCAGAATTCCGATACGAATGCAATGGCATAACCCATTTCACTTAATTCTTCTTCTAAAAAATAAGTATTCTTTAATTTGTTATTTTAATATTTAAATTACGGGGTGTTACACGAAGGATTGTGTACCGAAGACTACTTTTAGGACGCCATCTGATTTCTTCGAATGGTTGGTGATGCCATTCGGGTTGACTAACGCACCTGCGTATTTTGTGGATTTTACGAATGAGGTTTTTAGAGATCAGTTGAACAAGTTCGTGCTTGTGTTCATGGATGATATTTTGGTTCATTCTCAGAATGTGGAAGAGTACAAGACGTACTTGAGAGTTGTTTTGGAAATCTTGCGAAAGCATCAGCTGAGAGCTAAGTTTTCAAAGTATCACTTTTGGAAGAGCGAAGTGAGGTTCATAGGCCATGTGGTTTATGGAAATGTAATAGCGGTAGATCCCGCTAAGGCGGCAGCAATCTAAAACTGGGATAGACCTAAGAATGCAATGAACGTGAGAAGTTTCCTTGGATTGACAGGTTATTACCGACGGTTTAACAAGGATTTCTCCAAGATAGTTGCTCCATTAACAGGATTGATGAAGAAGAACTGAGTGTTCACATGGGATGCAAAGTGTGAGAAAGCTTTCAGAATCATGAAAGAGGGACTGACAAATGCTCCTATTTTGATGATTCCAAGTTTGAATGAAGAAATGGTGGTATACACCGATGCATGTGGTATTGGGTTTGGAGCAGCACTGAAACAGAAGAATAAGGTTGTGGCATACATGAGTCGACAACTGAAGTCGCACGAAAGGAATTATCCAACTCATGATTTGGAGTTGGCAGCGATCATGCTTGCTTTGAAGATGTGGAGACATTACTTATTGGGAGTTCGATTCACATTGTTTACGGATCATAAGTTGTTAAAGTATCTTTTCTCCCAAAATTTAAATCTTCGGCAGCAGTTGTGGTTAGAGTTTTTGGCATCGTATGATTTGGGCATAGCTTATACTCTAGGAAAAGGAAACACATTTGCTGATGCATTGAGTCGAAGACATGTAGGATTGGTAGCAATGTTTTCGGAATGGAAAAGACTCGAGTTTTTGGCAGGGTTTGATTTTAGGACAAGGTGTGAGTTGGAACCGGAAATGTTTGCAAACTTGTCGATAAGACCTACTCTTATCGAAAGGATTGGAGAAAGCTAAAATCGAGACGCAAATCTTGTCAAGTTTATCCAGAAGTAGGAACCAGAGAATAAAGAGTTCGAGGTCGATCGAGAGGGATGGCTTCAAAAGCAAGGACGACTTGTTATTCCTGATATCGATGGTTTGAGAGATGAGGTTATGAGGGAATGCCATCATTCGAAGTTGACGATTCATCCCGGTGGTAATAAGATGTATCAGGACATGAAGCGAACTTACTACTGGGAAGGGATGAAGAGGGATGTTGGAAAATTTATTTCCATGTCCATGAACTGTTAGTTGGTGAAAGCTGAACAGAAGAAGCTGAGTGGGTTGCTTCAGCCATTGGAAGTTCCTATGTAACACCCCACGTCCATTAATGTCACTCACAAAGGGAATGCATTAACTTCCATGGAGGTTTTAAGTGAATATAGAACAGAAAAATTACAACAAGACAGATAATAAGTAGTACTTGGAAATCTAAAACTTTATTTTATTGCAGCGGAAATTAAACATGTTTGTTACATCATAAAACCATAAATCAGAGTCAAGTACAATATCCATCTTGATAAAACAAAATACATAATCCCATTACATAAATAGCCATTAAAGAAGATAAAAAGCTGGACTTTACTTCAACGGTCCAAGCTTTCCCAAAAGAAAGATAAAGCAATCCAATCAAGCTCCACTAGAGCTGGGCCCACCCTGAGGACCTGGAGGGGGAAAAGGATAGAAATAGAGGGGGTCAGACATAAAGTCTGGCGAGTATGATAATTCTAACAGTACTATTACCAAAATAACTAGACTAAGGCATAAGATGGAAAACAAGGAAATGTCTATGGACTATTGGGTATGGAAGAGCAGATAAAGATAACGTTAAAGGCACACCTAATACTAACGAATAATTACTACACTGCACCGCACCAGTCACCCTCAAAGTTGAACCCGCTTGCTTCACTTAGAAATTATATAAATAGCCTTGCGTACCCCTAGCTGACTATATAGGTGCCGCCTGCCCCTATCTCCACTAGGTGTACCCTATTACCCACTTGCTATCGGCTCCTTACTCGTAGATACCTGTGCTGGCCCCACAGTGGGGTGTATCACTCCCCTTAAGTGGCAACCCGATACAACTTGAGAATGCACAGCTTATACCTACACGATGCAACAACGTCTTACCTACCAGCCTGGGTCCACACATGCACATGAAACCCGTTGGACTTGCGTTGCCACCGCTACCCCGTTTTGGCCTCTTATAGTCAAACCCAGTATGCGTGTCTCGTCCTTGACTTGGGTCGAGCCCACAAAGATACGTTTGGATTACAGGTTGAAATGGGCCCCCACAAGCTATCCACCTAAGCTTGTCCCCACTAGTATATCCCACTTAACCCTCTTCTTAGTCATGTTCATTTACATGTGTTTGGTTAAGTCTTACTAATCGTATTTCAAATGCCACTAAAGGCAACCACTAGATTCCTCATGCCACCCAAGGCACCTACTTAACCCCCATGTCCCACCTTACATGTTTATCTGGTTAAGTATTTCTTAATTTATTCAGGCCATAACCTCATAAAGACCTCTCGCAATAGACTGGCATTTATGGCAGCTGGATTTGCCGGGCGGGTCCGGGCAGTCTTACACCATAAAAGAGTCTAACATCGTGTCTTTACAACTGTTATGCTTTAATTTGGGCCTAGGACCTCTCACATTGGGCTGACATTTGTGACTACTGGATTTGCCGGGCGGGTCTGGGCAGTTTTACGTCACAAACGAGTCCAACCTCGGGTCCTAAGCATTGATTAACACTTACAATCTTTTACCCCAGTTTTAATAATTCCCTATTCAAACTATTAATTAATTCCAATTTTAATGATGTCCACAATTGACTCAATTATGGCCATCCATTCATGGCACGCAAAATCATATCAATTGCACCCCAACTTCTTAATATTAAGTCCTTAATATTACCCCTACCCCACGTTATACGTTCGCTTATTCAACGCAAAATATACGTTAGACTCGAATAGTCTAACTCATAGCACAAAGATAAATTATCACAACCTATAGACAAATAAAATAAGTCTAATCATAATAGGGGTGAAACTTGCATAAAACTACACATGTTATGGATCTAAAGGTGTCAACTTGTTAAATGACACAATTTACATGATATGATCATAACCCAAATTCATGTATAAACTTGCATATGGGGTTTTATGCAACATAATGATGGTGTGAACTAGCATCTAACACATAGAACTCAACCATGTCATAGCATAATTCTAGATCTAAATAGATGTCATGGCATATGTTCATAATCTTTACTAATCAATCTAAACTTGCATACATGATTTGTCATCAACATAGCCCAAATAATATCAACATTATGACTTGATTAACATGAACTAGTTAGCATAGATAATAACATCATGACTTTATAACATGTATGATTTATCACAATTTAGCATAGAAAATTTCGACCTATACAATATCATCATAGCATGATTTACAACATATAGGATACCATCATCACAAAACATAGGATTTACAACATACATGATAGCATAAGGTTTACAACAACATATATGACAATCCACATCATTCACTTATAATCCATTCATAACTTAATCTAATTAGTTTAATAATAATCTTGTTAAGATCATCATACTCACAATTATAGAAGAAAGAGAGTCTAGATTTGCTTTAGAGTTGAGTAGAATTAGGGTTTTGATTAGCTTCTTCCTTCTTAGTTGGCAGCGGCTAGACTGAGTTCCATGGCTGCGGTATGACGGTGGCTATTCTATTTTTCAAGTGAATTAGAGTGAGAGACTACCTAGGTATATATAGAGTTTAGGATTTATTTAGGCCGTCAGATCAACTCAGAACTAACCTGAACCGTTTAATTTGCCAACTCAGCCCTAAAGACACATCAGCAGCTCAAGATTGGGCTCAGCCAAACCCTAGCCGACTGGACCAGGTTGACACCCAGGTCGACTGCCCAGTCGACTCCCCAGTCGACCTGGGGGGTGTCGACTGCCCAGTCGACACCCCAGTCGACTTGGGGTGCTAGGCGGGAAATTTCCCGCCTAGCCTGTTTGACTTCGAAATTTGAATTTTAAATTTTCTGAAATCTGTTTTGAATTTTCTGAAACTTCCGATGGCCATAACTTCTTCATACGAAGTCCCATTCACGCAAACTCGGACTCTATTTCAACCAGAATTCCGAGACGAACACAATGGCGCAACCCGTTTCCCACAATTCTCACGTCTGAGATTAGTTATTCTTTAATTTGAGAATATTAATATTAATAGAATTAACGGGTGTTACATTCTCCCCTCCTTAAAGGATTTCGACCTCGAAATCTTCAAGTCAAGAAGAATGTATATCATAACATCCAATCATCCATCTACTCAACCATCAAACACCGGCATCCATTGTCCTTATAGACTTCTAATGCTTTCATGTTTAAATGCACAGTGTGTGTATATGTCCATATCGAATGCAAAATCAGGCGGTCCACTGATTCAGTTGACCTCCTTAATGCAAATCATGATAGTGCCATGCGTCCATTATGTATGCAAAAGTTCCTTAATGCTACATATTATCTCTATATGCGTGCACAATCATCATCTGAATGCAGCATCCATATGATAATACAATCATCGTACATCCATTTTACTAAATACAGCCATTTATATGCAATATGCAGTATGAAGTGACTGAGCCGATCTAGTGCCTAACAGTGTGTGTATATGCGTCCACGAGCAACCACTAGCAAACACTTGCATCCACTTTGCATCCATCATACATAACATGTCTCAAACACATGTTTCAACCATAGGATTATCCTAACTAAAGGTCAAGGATACTAGCGAGAGGATACTCTAAAGGTAAGATAAGTACAAGCTAAGCGATAAAGGAGAAATTAAAAGACATACCCTCGAAAAGAAAAGGGTATCGTGAACGCATCTTCTCTTCTGTCTCCCAAGTAGCGTTGCTCTCATCATCTCCCCATTGTACTTTGACTAGTCTGACCTCTCGATTTCTCAGCTTCCTGATCTCTGACCCAAGAATGCATGTAGGAGCTCGTCGAATCATCGCATCACGCTCTATCTCCACCTATCTAAGCAAGCTCGGCTCTACCACTTCCGCGGTCTCGTGCAAACACTTCCTCAAATGTGATACATGGAATACGTCATGTACACCACTAAGTCTCTCAGGCAACTCCACTCTATACGCCATCTGCCCAATCCTTTCCTTAATAGGAAACGGCCCTACAAACCTTGGTGCTAATTTCCCAACGGACCCAAAGCGAACAACGTTCCGTAATGGAGACACTTTGATAAAAACCATGTCCCCAACATCAAACTCAAGATCTGTCCTCCTTTTGTCTGCATAAGATTTCTGCCTATCTTGCGCCGTCTTCATCCTCCTTCGAATCAAGTCGATCTTCCCCGAAGTCTCTCTAATCATATCAGGCCCAAGTAAGATCTTATCCGTAGATTCCCACCAACATGTAGGTGAGCGACAAGGTCGTCCATAAAGAGCTTCGAAAGGTGCCATGCCAATGCTGGACTGAAAGCTATTATTATATGCGAACTCTACCAACGGAAGATGCTCCTCCCATGTACCCCCAAAGTCTAGGATACATAGCCTCAAAAGATCCTCTAGAATACGATTCACCCTCTCGGTTTGGCCGTCCGTCTGAGGATGATACGCGGTGCTCAAACATAACTGAGTCCCTACCGCCTCTTGCAAGCTCTTCCAAAATTCGCTAGTTAAGATAGGACCGCGATCGCTAACTATGCTAGAAGGAACACCATGCAAACGAACTATCTCTCGAACGTATACAGAAGCTAACCATGGAGCAGTCCTCTTACTCTTCATGGGAATGAAATGGGCGCTCTTAGTAAGTCTATCTATTATAACCCAAATCCCCGTATTACCCTTCCTTGATCTTGGTAATCCATCCACAAAGTCCATCGAGACACTTTCCCATTTCCATAGTGGAACCTCCAATGGGTGAAGCAACCCACTGGGTTTCTTTTGCTCCGCTTTTACTTGTTGGCACACCAAGCATCTAGTGACATACTCGGCCACATCCCTCTTCATACCAGCCCAAAAGAAAACTCGCTTCATGTCTTTGTACATCTTGTCCCCGCCGGGATGAATGGTCATCTTCGAACGATGTGCTTCGTCAAGAATGGTCTTCCTTAGGTCATCGTCTTTTGGTATACAAAGTCTACCGTCCCTACGTAACCAACCCTTATCATCTAGGGTATACCTACGGAGATGGCTTGATGACTCCCCTCTTTTGAGCTTCTCCCCTAACTCAACCAACTGTGGGTCGTCTCGCTGTGCCTCACCAATCCGTCCCAAAAGCGTAGGTCTGACCTCCAAGGATGCTAGCATACCGGGTACAAAGTCAATGGAAGGTCTAAGATCAAACATAGAGATGAATTCTAAGTTTCGCCGTTCAATAAACAACGGACTCAAGGACAGCCTTTTCCTACTTAAGGCGTCTGCCACTACGTTAACCTTGCCAGGGGTATATGCTATTTCGAAGTCGTAGGACGCTAAGAACTCCATCCACCTTTGCTGCCTTAAGTTCAAGTCCTTCTGAGAGAACAAGTATTTTAAAGATTTGTGGTCAGTGAATAATTCGAATTTCTCGCTAAGAAGATAATGACGCCAAGACTTAAGCGTGAAAACAACAGCGGCCAACTCTAGGTCATGCGTGGGGTAATTCTTCTCATGCGCTCTCAACTGCCTTCCACCATAGGCTATTACCCTGCCCTCTTGCATTTAGACTGCGCCTAGTCCTGTCCCACAAGCGTCAGTATATACGGTAAATGGCTTACTCCCGTCTGGCAGTACTAAAACTGGGGCTGAGGTCAAAGCTCTCTTCAAACGTTGGAACGCATCATCACAATCTACGTCCCATGTGAAAACTAGGTTCTTCTTCGTCAAGCGTGTTAATGGAGCTGATATTTTTGCGAAGTCTTTGATAAACTTCCTATAGTAGCCAGCCAACCCCAAAAAACTTCTCACTTCGGTAGCATTTTTAGGGACATTCCAATCTTGGATGGCCGCCACCTTCGCGGGATCCACCGCTATCCCTTCTTTGGTAACCACGTGCCCTAAGAATCGTACTTCCTTCCTCCAGAAGTGACACTTAGAAAATTTAGCTTTAAGATTATGCACTCGAAGAGTCTCCAACACTTCCCTAAGATGTAGGGCATGCTCTTCTTCATTCTTAGAAAAGATCAAGATGTCGTCTACAAAGACCACCACGAATTTATTAAGGTACTCCCTAAACACCCTACTCATCAAATCAACAAAGTATGCGGGGGCATTTGTCAAACCGAAGGGCATCACTAGCAATTCATAGAAACCGTCCGGAGTCCTAAAGGCAGTCTTGTCAATGCTATCCTCAGCCACTCTCAACTGATGGAAACCAGTGGCTAAGTCCAACTGCGAAAACACTGAGGCGCCAACTAACTGATCGAAGAGATCGTCAATCCTCGGCAGTGGGTGTCTGTTCTTCTTAGTAAGCTTATTAAGTTCTCTATAGTCCACACAAAGTCTAAGGGACCCATCCGCCTTCGTGGCAAATACTACTGGAGCACCCCACTCTGATATACTTTGTCTTATGAACCCCTTCTCAAGCAACTCCTTCACTTGCTTATTGAGTTCCCTCCTTTCACGAAGAGCCATGTGGCGTACTGGTAAAGATACTGGTTTTGCATTATCCACAAGATATATTCGAAAATCTATCTCCCGCTTCGGAGGTAAGCCCTTCACCTGCTCAAACACATCCGAGTATTCTCGGACCACTCTAACAGATCGTAGATTCTCCACAGACGCGTCAAGCGATTCTAGATAACTTAGCATAACGGAATTTATGGGATTACAAAAGATTTCGAGAGTGTTACCAAGGCGAGTCATGAGCCTAAATACTCTCCTTTCACAATCAAGAACGGCCCCATTTCTGGATAACCAATCCATTCCTAAAATTAGCCCATAGCCCGCGAAGCCCAAAACATAAGCATCACATCTAAACTCAACGCTAAGTATAGAAATTTTCAAATCCAAACACATCATGGACAAATAAGCTGAGCCCCCAATTGGATTCGAAACAACTAAGGGATCCTCTACTAAACTGGTGTTTAAGTGCAGTGATTCAACTAATGATGTAGAGATAAACGAATGCGATGCGCCCGAATCGAATAAGGTACGGATAGGATGATCAAACAGAAAAACTAAGCTTTCAACAGAAATGGTTCTACCTCGTTCTTGCAGTGGTGGGACCGCGAGAGCCTGAACTTGTCCCCTTGCCTGCCCTGCTGCCATAAGAGCCTGCACCTGCCCTCCCGAGGTAGACCCTGCCCTCTGCCCCTTCTTTGGGCAGTCCTTCACTAGATGTCCCGCTTCACCACAGTGAAAACAACCAGTCTTCTTTTTCTTTCTGCAATCCTTGCTGAGATGGCCTGGTGTCCCACAGTTAAAGCATTTCTTCTTTCCTTTGCCATTATTGTCTTTACCACCCTTCTTATTTTGCTGTTGTGGTTTCTTCTAATCCCCTCTTCTTCTCGGGTGCCTTATCAGCTTTAGTGCCTTTCCCCTCGCATGAGTGCCATGTCTACTAGCTTCTCAAAGGTGGCCCCCATAGGGATGTGGGTCATAGCCAACCCTGCAATGGCTCATTCAAACCATTAACGAACCTCAGAGCCTTCTTCTCTGGCGTGTTCATTAAGTCCAAGCCAAACCTTGCTAACTGATTAAATTTGTTGACATATTCTTTCACTGATGAGCTTCCTTGCTTTAATGTCAAGAACCTTTCCATATATAGATTCTCTTCTGCCCTTGAGAGAAACTTTGCCTCAAACCTACGTCTGCAATCCGCCCAAGAATCAACAGGACGCTCCCCATTAGTGACCTCCCACCAAAACGAGGCCTCTCCCTTCATTAACCAAGCTGCTAATTTGACTTTCCTCCCTTCTTCTACTTCAAAGATTTCTAGCAATTCTTCTACCTCCTTAAGCCAATCTCTAGCTTCCACAAACGTTTCTGACCCTTGAAAAGGTTTTCCACCCATAGCCTTAAATTTCTTGCATGTCTTTGCAAAAGTTTCAACGCGAGGAGGAGGAGGAGGAGGAGTGGGTGAAACTGGTGGTGGAGGAACATTAGCTGGACCTGCAGCGGCCCTAGCCTCTAATAACCTCCTATACCATCCTGGTATCGTTACACCGTCAGGAAGGTTAAGATCTTCAGCCATGCTAAAACGAAAAAGGAAAGATTCAAAATGGAGAATTCGAAAGATAAAGATATGGCTATTGGGGATTATGTTTTTCTTAAAAACTTTCCTCTTTAAATTACTCATTAAGACATGTTTTTGAAAACACTTCTTCCAAAAATACTTTAGAAAAATAGTTTTTCTAAAAATTTTATCTGTTCTGGTAACCTTAAGCTCTGATACCACGTGTAACACCCCACGTCCATTAATGTCACTCACAAAGGGAATGCATTAACTTCCATGGAGGTTTTAAGTGAATATAGAACAGAAAAATTACAACAAGACAGATAATAAGTAGTACATGGAAATCTAAAACTTCATTTTATTGCAGCGGAAATTAAACATGTTTGTTACATCATAAAACCATAAATCAGAGTCAAGTACAATATCCATCTTGATAATACAAAATAGATAATCCCATTACATAAATAGCGATTAAAGAAGATAACAAGATGGACTTTACTTCAACGGTCCAAGCTTTCCCAAAAGAGGGATAAAGCAATCCAATCAAGCTCCACTAGAGCTGGGCCCACCCTGAGGACCTGGAGGGGGAAAAGGATAGAAATAGAGGGGGTCAGACATAAAGTCTGGCGAGTATGATAATTCTAACAATACTATTACCAAAATAACTAGACTAAGGCATAAGCTGGAAAATAAGGAAATGTCTATGGACTATTGGGTATGGAAGAGCAGATAAAGATAACGTAAAAGGCACACCTAATACTAACGAATAATTACTACACTGCACCACACCAGTCACCCTCAAAGTTGATCCCGCTTGCTTCACTTAGAAATTATATAAATAGCCTTGCGTACCCCTAGCTGACTACATAGGTGCCGCCTTCCCCTATCTCCACTAGGTGTACCCCATTACCCACTTGCGATCGGCTCCCTACTCGTAGATACCCGTGCTGGCCCCATAGTGGGGTGTATCACCCCCCTAAAGTGGCAACCCGATACAACTTGAGAATGCACAGCTTATACCTACACGATGCAACAACGTCTTACCTACCAGCCCGGGTCCACACACGCATATGAAACCCGTTGAACTTGCATTGCCACCACTACCCCGTTTTGGCTTCTTATAGTCAAACCCAGTATGCATGTCCCGTCCTCGACTTGGATCGAGCCCACAAAGATACGTTTGGGTTACTGGTTGAAATGGGCCCCCACAAGCAATCCACCTAAGCTTGTCCCCACTAGTATATCCCACTTAACCCTCTTCTTAGTCATGTTCATTTACATGTGTTTGGTTAAGTCTTACTAATCGTATTTCAAATGCCACTAAAGGCAACCACTAGATTCCTCATGCCACCCAAGGCACCTACTTAACCCCCATGTCCCACCTTACATGTTTATCTGGTTAAGTATTTCTTAATTCATTCAGGCCATAACCTCATAAAGACCTCTCACATTAGACTGTCATTTATGGCAGCTGGATTTGCCTGGCGGGTCCGGGCAGTCTTACACCATAAAAGAGTCTAACCTCGTGTCTTTACAACTGTTATGCCTTAATTTAGGCCTAGGACCTCTCACATTGGGCTGACATTTGTGACTACTGGATTTGCCGGGCGACTCCGGGCATTTTTACGTCACAAACGAGTCCAACCTCGTGTCCTAAGCATTGACTAACACTTACAATCTTTTACCCCAGTTTTAATAATTCCCTATTCAAATTATTAATTAATTCCAATTTTGATGATGTCCAAAATTGACTCAATTATGGCCATCCATTCATGGCATGCAAAATCATATCAATTGCACCCCAACTTCTTAATATTAAGTCCTTAATATTACCCCTACCCCACGTTATACGTTTGCTTATTCAACGCAAAATATACGTTAAACTCGAATAGTCTAACTCATAGCACAAAGATAAATTATCACCACCTATAGACAAGTAAAATAAATCTAATCATAATAGGGGTGAAACTTGCATAAAACTACACATGTTATGGATCTAAAGGTGTCAACTTGTTAAATGTCACAATTTACATGATATGATCATAACCCAAATTCATGTATAAACTTGCATATGGGGTTTTATGCAACATAATGATGGTGTGAACTAGCATCTAACACATAGAAATCACCCATGTCATAGCATAATTCTAGATCTAAATAGATGTCATGGCATATGTTCATAATCTTTACTAATCAATCTAAACTTGCATACATGATTTGTCATCAACATAGCCCAAATAATATCAACATTATGACTTGATTAACATGAACTAATTAGCATAGATAATAACATCATGACTTTATAACATGTATGATTTATCACAATTTAGCATAGAAAATTTCAACCTATACAATATCATCATAGCATGATTTACAACATATAGGATATCATCATCACAAAACATAGGATTTACAACATACATGATAGCATAAGGTTTACAACAACATATATGACAATCCACATCATTCACTTATAATCCATTCATAACTTAATCTAATTAGTTTAATAATAATCTTGTTAAGATCATCATACTCACAATTAGTGAAGAAAGAGAGTCTTGATTTGCTTTAGAGTTGAGTAGAATTAGGGTTTTGATTAGCTTCTTCCTTCTTAGTTGGCGGTGGCTAGACTGATTTCCATGGAGGCTGTATGACGGTGGCTATTCTATTTTTCATGTGAATTAGAGTGAGAGACTACCTAGGTATATATAGAGTTTAGGATTTATTTAGGCCGTCAGATCAACTCAGAACTAACCTGAACCGTTTAATTTGCCAACTCAGCCCTAAGGACACATCAGCAGCTCAAGATTGGGCTCAGCCAAACCCTAGCTGACTGGACCAGGTTGACACCCAGGTCGACTGTCCAGTCGACTCCCCAGTCGACCTGGGGGGGTGTCGACTGCCCAGTCGACTCCTCAGTCGACCTGGGGTGCTGGGCAGGAAATTCCCCGCCTAGCCTGTTTGACTTCGAAATTTTAATTTTAATTTTTTCTGAAATCTGTTTTGAATTTTCTGAAACTTCCGATGGCCATAACTTCTTCATACGAAGTCCAATTCACGCAAACTCGGACTCTATTTCAACCAGAATTCCGAGACAAACACAATGGCGCAACCCGTTTCCCACAATTCTTACGTCTGAGATTAGTTATTCTTTAATTTGAGAATATTAATATTAACAGAATTACGGGGTGTTACATCCTACGTGGAAGTGGGAGCAAATATCGATGGATTTTATCGATGGACTACCTAGAACTAGGGCACAAAATGAAGGAATTTGGGTCATTGTGGATCGTTTGACCAAAAGTGCAAGTTTCATTCCTGTCAAATCGACTAGGACAACATCAAAGTTGGCTGAGCTTTATACAAAATGGATAGTTCGATTTCATGGTATCCCAAAGAGTATAGTCAGTGACCGAGATCCATTGTTCACAAGTGGATTTTGCAAGAGTTTGCAAGAGATTTTGGGAACATAGTTGTGTTTAAGTACAGCTTATCATCCCCAAACTGTAACACCCCACCTCTGCTAGGGTCACTCACAAAGGGAATGCACTAGTTTTGGTGGAGCATTATCTAGGTAAACATACACAGAGATATCACAAGACAAAACATAAATAAAGCAGCGGTAGAAAAAAAAAAATTCATTACTTCCGTGGAAAGAGTCAAAACCTCATATATCCAAAGTACAAACTATTCCATTACATCAAGTTCTAAATAAAGAAGCATAACTTAAAATAACAATAGTAAATTATTCCCCAAAATAGCAGTAGTGCAGCCATTGCATAGCTCAAGACCAAACCGTACATGAGCTGTCAGAAAGCAAGCTAGATCCAATCTAAGAGCTAGAGTTTCCTCCTTGAGAACCTGGGGGGGAGGGGAACGAAAGAAAAAGAGGCAAAAGAAAACGGGTCAGTCATAAAGACTGGTAAGTCCTAGTGACTTTCAGTCTATAAACTAGTAAAGGTAACATGACATGTATAAACTGAAAGTAAACATAAGGATGATGACAAGTCTGACATGGAAAACTAAGATAACAATTTAAGTCAAGTCTAGCATCGCATATTCAAGATTCGCTGCACCAACTGTACTAGTATTCTAACCCATGTCAAGTATTAACCATGAAATGATCCCTTGGCCCAATATCATGAAATGACCCAATTCGGGGTCCTACAGAATGATTCACTAATCGATCAGATCCCTACAAGTTCTAGCTCGTCATGTGTCTGTGTCATACGGCCCTATCATGAAATGTAGTCACCTGTGCTAGGTCCACCATAGGGTGTATCAAGTCCTAGGGTGCAAACCATCGACACGAATCAAGCACGCACAGCGAAACCTACGGGTGCCCAATGCCTGCTTTTTCAACTCCGAACTACGTGCACGACCATAGTCCACCTGAACCTACAATGGCGCACCAACTCAGCCGTCGTTCTGGTCGCTTACAATCAGCCCAGTAATCGTGCCCCACCTTGCCAAGTCCCAGGGTATCGTGATACTCCTAAGTGGATTACTGCTGAAAAGGACCGCGTAACTAAGGTTTCTAATGGGTTAAGTGTTGTCATTTAAATTCATGACTTAACCCTATCCAATCATGTATCAAGTTGGTTAAGTGTGTTCAAGCAATTCATGACTTAACCCTACCAAATTATACATCAAGTTGGTTAAGTATATTCAAGTAGTTCATGACTTAACCCTATCTTATGGCATTAAATAAATTAATGCACCCCAACCTCTCACATTAGACTAGTTGTTGTGGTCACTGGTTTCGCCGGGCAGTTACGGGCAGATTTACACCACAACATAGTTTAACCTCGGGTCTTAAGCGCGATATGACCAACTACCCACATTGGATCTTATTGTTTGCAGTTACTGGATTCGCCGGGCGGTTCCGGGCAGATTTATACTGCAAACTCAACCCAACCTCGAGTTGGCCATTTTCAAGTTTATCTAAGTGTCATGTCCACGTTCAAGTTTTCAAGTATAATTTCATGTCAAGTTTTCATGTCATGTTTCATGTCAAATCATGTCAAATTCATAGCCAATTCAAGTTTGCCTAAACTACCCAAAACGTATTCCCATCGCACATAAATTCGAATCAATACAATTGGGTCTAATTACGGAATAACATAAAAGGAACATGCATAAGGTGGCAAAGGTGATTACAAGTCAAGCATGGTACAATTTGAGATAAATGATTACAACAATATTGGCATATGATATAGTGGTCTCAAATATCAAATCTTGCAAAATAGAGTGATAGTCATGGTGACAGTTGATACGAGATAATAACCCCAAACTTGTGAATAACAACTAATTCAACATTATAGGTATGTTAACATCATGGACATGAGGGGTTTAGGTTTACAACTTGAATAGTCCCCAGATCAATTTCATAACAATTTACCCAAAAGTCAAGATTCAAGATGAACGGTACAAGGTTTAAGGTGGGTAATAATAGATCCAATATGAACAATAATAGATCCAAGGTGAACAAAAGTAGATCCAAAATATACAATTATAGATTCAAGATATACAATGATAGATCCAGGATAATCGTCACTTTGGTTCAATTACAATTTACAACATGTCCATAATAAGTTTAAAGTTTAGATCTAAAAGTAATTGGGGCTTACAGATTGTGGTTTAAGAATTAGAGAATAAAAGAGGCGATGTAGAATCTCTAGAAATCCCCCAAATCAGCAAATTCTGTAAACGTAGTCTCGACGTAGAAGAAGAAGTCCCTTTCTCTAACTTTTCAACCAGAATTTGAGCAGCATATGGCCAAAGAGAAAATTTGTAGAGAGAAGGCGGCTAGGGGGTTGTTTATATAGGGTCAGACCAACAAATTTAGACTGAAATCGAACCAGAAACATCAGAATGGATTCTGACCCAAAAATGGGTTCGGGGTACTTGGTCGACCCCCAGGTCGACACTATGGTCGACCTGGTCCTGGGTAGGTCGACCACCCAGTCGACCTGGTCCTGGGCGGGAAATTTCCTGCCCAGTCTGTTCTGGTTTTGAATTCGAATTCGAGCTGTTTTGAACTCTGAAAATTTCTGAGAACTTCGAAGGGTCATAACTTTGTCATACGGACTCCGATTGTCGAAAACTCGGACTCGTTTCCAAGCAGAATTTCGAGACGAACGTAATGGCGTAACCCGTTGCCCTTGGTTCTTATTTTAAAAATTAATTATGCCTTAATTTATGGTTATAACATGTTATTAAATACGAGTTGTTACATTCTCCCCTCCTTAAAGGATTTCGTCCCCGAAATCTCTAAGTTAGAAAGAATATGTCCTACCATCTAATCATCCATCTACTCAAAACATCATCCACATGCAACCATTGTCCTTAAAAGATTTCTAGTGTTGTATGAACATATGCAGTAAGTGTGTGTATATGTACTTATCTAATGCTAAAGATCAGGCGGTTACTGATTCAGTAAACCTCCTTAATGCAAAATATGTTAGTGTAATGAGTCCAATATGTATGCAAATTCCTAACATAATTTATAATCTCTACATGAGTGCGGATAACATTCATTCATATGCAACATCCAAGTGATAGCATAACAAGTTTCATCCATGTACAAGTATAAGCACTCATGCATGTGCAACATGAAAATGTGACTGAGCAGATCTAGTGCCTAATGTGTATCATGCATCCACTAGCAATCACTTGCAAACACTTGCAACCATTTGCAAACATCAACCATAACATTTTTCAATCACATGTTTACATCCATATGGTTCTACCTAAGGTTCTCAAGATAAGATCGAGAAGATAACAGGACAAACATAGGTAGTAAAAGTATAAAACGAAAGATTTTCAAGCTTATAGGATAAAGAGATTGAGAATGTACCCTAAAAAAGAAATAGCTAAAGCGCGCGTATCTTCTTCTCGGTTTCCCAAGTTGCGTCTTCTTGGGCTTCACTCCACTGTACTTTAACTAGCTTGAATTCTCGATTCCTTAGCTTCTTGATCTCCGTTCCTAAGATACGAATCAGAACTCGCCTCAAAGTTGCTACTTTCTCCACTTCTACGCCTTCATGGATGCTTGGCTCAACTACTTCGGCTGATTCATGTAAGCATTTTCGGAGATGCGAGACGTGAAGACATTGTGTACTCCGGCCAGCCTCTCGGGTAACTCTACCTTATAGGCCATCTGCCCAATCCTCTCAGTGATAGGGAACGGTCCTACGAATCATGGTGCTAGCTTTCCAACCGCTCCAAAACGAACCACATTGCGTAAAGGAGAAACTTTTATAAAGACCATATCTCCGACTTCGAACTCTAGGTCTGTCCTTTGCTTGTCCGCATAAGACTTCTGTCTATCTTGGGCCGTTTTCATCCGCCTTCGTATCAACTCAACCTTCTCAGAAGTGTCCCTTATCATGTCGGGCCCAAGTATAAGCTTTTCTGTTGTCTCCCACCAACAAGTTGGTGACTTCCACGGTCTTCCATATAAGGCTTCGAACGGTGCCATTCCTATGCTAGCTTGGTAGCTATTATTGTATGCAAACTCCATGAGAGGAAGATGGTCTTCCTAAGTACCACCAAAGTCAAGAATGCATAGCCTCAAAAGGTCCTCTAGTACCCTATTTACCCTTTCGGTTTGTCCATCCGTCTGCGGGTGATAGGCCGTGCTTAAATTCAGTTGTGTACCCATTGCTTCTTGCAGACTATTCCAAAACTGGCTGGTGAAAATCGGGTCACGATCACTAACTATACTAGAAGGAACCCCGTGCAACCGTACTATCTCTTGAAGGTAAATAAACACTAGCCATGATGCGGTCCTCTTGCTTTTCACCGGAATGAAGTGAGCACTTTTCGTGAGTCTATCAACTATGACCCATATGCTAGTATTTCCCTTCCTTGACCTAGGCAGACCATCCACGAAATCCATCGAGATACTTTCCCATTTCCATTGTGGAACCTCCAAAGGATGTAATAGCCCACCGGGCTTCTTCGACTCGGCCTTTACTTGTTGGCACACCATGCACTTCGAAATGAACTCTGCCACGTCCTTTTTCATTCCAGCCCAAAAGAAAATGCATTTCATATCCCTATACATCTTATCCCCTCTGGGATGTATGATCATCTTCGAGTGATGCGCCTCCTCGAGGATTTTCCTTACTAAGTCTCCCACTTGCGGGACGCATAGCCTGCCATCGCGCCTTAGCCATCCCTTGTCATCTATGGCATAACTACTTAGGTGACTTGACGTCTCACCACTAATCAACTTGTCCATGATTTCGACTATCTGTGGGTCTTCCTTCTGTGAAGTCCCTACTTGATCTAGAAGTGTAGGCCTTAACTCAAGAGACGCTAGCGTAGCAGCCAATGACTCAACAGCAGGTGTAAAATCAAAGGTTGCTATAAACTCAAGGCTTTTCCTTTCAACAAACAAGGGACTCAAAGCCAACCTTTTTATACTCAACGCATCTGCCACTACATTACCCTTGCCAGGTGTATAAGCTATATTGAAGTCATACGATGCCAAGAACTCCATCCACCTCTGTTGCCTTAGATTCAAATCTTTTTGCGAAAAGAGGTACTTAAGCGATTTGTGGTCGGTATACAACTCGAACCTCTCCCCTAGGAGATAATGGCGCCAAGATTTAAGTGCAAAAACGATCGCCGCCAACTCCAAGTCATGTGTGGGATAGTTCTTCGCATGAACTTTAAGTTGTCTACCCCCATAACATATCACTTTCCCTTCTTGCATTAGGACAGCGCCTAATCCCGTGCCACACGCATCTGTGTACACCGTAAACATCTTAACTCCGTCGGGTAATGCCAAAACTGGAGCTGTGGTGAGGGCTCTCTTGAGTCCCTGAAAAGCAACGTCACATTCTATGTCCCATGCAAAAGCTAGGTTCTTCTTTGTTAACATAGTAAGAGGAGCTGAAATCTTAGCGAAGTCCTTAATGAACTTCCTATAAAAGCCAGCCAAAACGAGAAAGCTTCTCACCTCCGTTGCATTCTTAGGAATTTTCCAGTCATGCACCGCAACTACCTTTGCGGGGTCCACAGCTATACCTTGCTTAGAAACTACATGCCCAAGAAACCGAACTTCCTTCCTCCAAAAATGGAATTTGGAGAATTTAGCCTTTAACTGGTGTGCTCTAAGCGTATCCATGACTTCCTTGAGATGTTTAGCATGCTCTTCTTCATCCTTTGAGAAGATCAAAATATCATCCACGAAAACCACCACAATCTTGTCAAGGAACTCCCAAAACACCCTACTCATCAAATCTACAAAGTACGCGGGTGCTTTCGTTAACCCAAACGGCATGACGAGCTATTCGAAGAACTCATCTGGAGTCCTAAACGCAGTTTTGTCAATGCTATCCTCAGCCACTCTAAGCTGATGGAATCCTGTGTGTAACACCCCGTAATACTGTGACATTAAGATTCTCAAATTAAAGTATAATTAATTTTTAAAAGAAAAATTAAAAGAAAAAGATCCATGCAGTTGTTTAATTTAAGTATTGTAACTAACATGAAAAAAAAGAGGTAAGGAGAGAACAATAATTATTATTGTTCTAAGACTTATTAACAAAAGCCTCTGTAGCTTAGTTGGTTAAGGCATTGGATTGGTAGCATGGAGGTCGGGGGTTCGAACCCCGGCGGCGGCATAATTTTTTATCATTGTTTTAGAGAGGGCCAACTAAACATGCAAATATATGTACGTATACAAATTCAAAATTTGAAAGGATAATAACGTACGTATAAGGAAATAAAGAAAATATATATATATACACATATGAGAAATATAAATATATATATATATATACAAAAATATATGTATACGAAAGATAAAATTCAAGATAAGGCTACAGTCAATGAAATATGGCAACATCATTTGAATTTTGAAAATAAAATGAAAGTTGTGCGTATATATATACGCGTAAAATGGTCGTTAGAGGAATTGTATACATATAAGAATATTTCATGTGAATAAAACAGTTAAATAAATTCCAGAAATTCAAAAGTTTGAAAATCAAACTTTTACGCCAAAATAGCTTGTGGGACCCAATGCTGACTCAACACTGCGTGTATGATAAGGTTTGGCTAGATTCATCTACGTACCTGGACTATTTTCTTAACTAGGTTCAATGCTGACTCAGCACTGCGTGTACGATAAGGTCTTGAGCAGCTATATAAACAGCCCTAGTCTTCATTCTCTTTGCACCAATTCTCTTCTATCCTTATGCTGCTAAGATTCATGGCTTCTTCCCCTCCTCTAAATTTTCTTAAATAAATAAAATAAAATATGATTCAAGACGAGGAGATGCTGCTAAAAGACTTTTAAGGAGGGATTCAAATCAAAGTTTCAAGTGAAGAATTCAAAGGCTAGCTCAAACAAGTTTCAAGCAGCGACGCACGAATCATAGCCATGCTTTCCTTCTTTTCTAGTTCTATTTTCTATAAGTTGGTTATTTCTAGATCTGAATATTTTGTTTTATTTGTGACATGAAATTAAAGGAATAAAGGAATATGCCAAATCTCTCTCTCTCTCTCTTCGAATCTTTGTTTATACTCTTGGACTGAATTAAGAACTGTTATGATTCGAGGACAAATAAGACTGTAACCGTGACTATGACTATAGAACTTTGGCCTTTGAAAGCATATGCCTTTGGACTATGACATAAGCCTTTGATTTTGGGACATATAAACATTGCCTATGACAATGACTTATGACTATGGGAATTATTTTCCCTTTTGGACTATGAACATCGCATATGGCTATGGACATTTCCTATGACTGTGACTGTGACTACAAGGATTATTTCCTTGACTAGGCCTATACCTTTGATTTGGACATAAACTATTACTTATGACATAATGAGGACAACTGTGATTTTGACACCCATGATTTATGATTAGGAAAATATTGTTTTAGTTTTGTGATTGAGAAGTTGGGTCTAAACCCAATTATTTATTCTACCTGTTCCTTGGTTTTTCTTTGGTTTTAAGACAGTGGGAATTTACCTATTAAGTTAGGTCTACCCACGTTCTTGAACCTATTTTGCCCATTCTTTGGTTTTAAGACAGTGGGAATTTACCTATTTAGTTAGGTCTACCCATATTCTTGAACCTACATTGTTATCCAAACCTTTTTATGCCAATTATTCCTTCTTGTCATTTTGATTCATTCCCTTTTTTATCTACGAATCTAGATTTATTTATAATCTAGGTTGAATCACGATTATTCGAACGGTGGGAATGCGATTTGGGGAAAAACATGGAAATGAATATGAACGTAGTTGTAAACTTGGAAATTGGCATAATTTGGAATATGTATTATGACATGCATATTAAAATGAAAACGGGGAAATTTGACATGGATTAGGGAATATGTGATTTTGACATATTAAATTTAGCGTTAGTAAGTAAGCTAAATTTTAGGCATAAAATGTAAACTAGAAAAATAATTCTAGTTTTGCCATAAATTGTGAATTAGGATGTTAAACCAAGATTGGGTTAATTAAGGTTGATTTGGAATAAGTATATTAGCACAATTTTGAATTTATTCATTATTGTGAGCAATTGTCATGTTTAGAATAAATTATGGTTAGCGACACTAAACTTGGTATAATTTACATACCAAAAAGTATAAATATGATAAATAAGAGAGAATGGGCCATAATAATAAATATGACAATGTACATTAAAAGAGTAGTAATGAAATCAGTAAATTAGGAGTAATTTACTTATAGAATTCGTCATAAATGTTAAATTGTTCATTTACCACAAAATATGTAACTTGGTTAAATTTTGGCCGTAAATTATAAACTAGGATATTTAATCTAGTTTCGGCAATGAAATAGAAAATGGCTTAAACTGCATGTTGGGTTAGGATTTGGGCCTAGAATATAAGTATACTAGTAGGCTTGACAAATAAATATAGGCCAAATTTGTCTAAAGATGGGGAAATGGGCTTTTGAAATAAATTGTTAACAATTTATAAACAAAAGAAAAGTATTTTGATAACACCCCTTTTTATAACACATAGACCAGAAGGTTCTAGGGTGACAGAGAGGATAGTGTCTAGGCTTGGGTTTGGAAAATACAAGTTTCCTGCCCTCCCTGGCTATCCCTAACTGATCCGAAGGACGGGATGGTTGTTTTCAAGACCAGATTTGGAAATTAATCAAAAACCCTTTGAACTTAGAAAACATGAATATGCCTAACCCGAGGTTAGACTGAGTTGCGGTGTAAACCTGCCCGGAACCGACCGGCACATCCAGTAACCGCAGCAATATATGTCTAATGTGAGAGGTTGCGGCTTTAATTTATTAATTAAAGCTAGAATGGGAAGGTTAAGGAACACTTAACCAACTTAGCACAGTTAAAGCTAGAATGGGAGGATTAAGTCCATGGGAATACTTAGCCAAATTAACATGTTGACTAGACTAGAAGGTGGGGTTAAGTAAAGTTAATACACTTAGCCAATTTAACATGTTAATTAGACTAGAGGTTGGGGTTAAGTTATACACTTAGCCAAATTAATATGTTAGCTAGACTAGACCATAGGGTTAAGTAAACTTGAATGCTTAACCATCAGAATATGATAAATGAATAGGGTTAAGTAAAAAGCATAAAGGGATAACACTTAACCAGTGTAATAGGATAAGGGAAGAGGGTTAAGATAGCTTCAATCGACTAAAGACACTTAACCAACCCAACCTGGCGAGAAAGAAAACTAAATAGTAAACCTCAGTTGGAAAAGGGACTAAGTAGTAAACTTAGTTAAGAAACCAAGGAATTTGGAAACTAAGTGGTAAACCTTAGTTAGTAGAACTAAGTAGTAATTCTTAGTATAACACGAAGGAGCGGACATCCATATGGTTTTAAGAAGGCTCCAACGAATTGGGTTACGAAGCCCGAGGCTTCGGGGGGACGTGAGGGTACTCTTGGTATCCCTCTGTGAGGCTGCAGATGATCATCCTGGGCTCACAGAGGTTAAGGTCTGCGTTAGAAGAACCGAGGGTATGCCTTGGTTGCAATATATATATGTGGCAACCTAAAGACTAGGATGGACCAGCGTGATTCGACGAGAAGACGGTAGCCCTGTGATAGCAACTCGTCGTCTACCATCCATCTTGAGTCAATCGAGATACGTGAAGAGGAAAGGCGGAGAACTCCAAAAGACCATATACTTGCTATCTAGTTATGGTTGCGGATGGCCATAGGATAGTGGGGCACCGGGGGCCGGCGTATAGTTCTCATTTTACAAGGTGTGCCTTTCATTAGTTGAGGGAGGGGTCAAGTGGGACCATAGCCACTGGAATAAAAACAGACCTTAGCATTTGCATCGGCAGATATCCGAAAGCTCCCAACCGAGTTCTGTATTCCTTGATTTGCCCTGTCACAGGATTCGGATCGCACATTACATGACATGTGCATCTAGACAAGCGATAACGATTCGCGATACATGCGTGGGGAAGCCTAGGAGCATATACCACTCTAGGTAGTGTGTCCTAGACTTGGGGGCATTGTTCGACAGGTAGCGTAATCCCTAGTTGGACTAGGTGGCATAAACCCTGAACTCGAAAAGCGTTCAGCAGATAGCGTAAAACTATAGTTAAATCTAAGAAGCACTTGATAGAAAACCCTAGATTAGATCTAGGTAATAAATAATAAATGTATGCCTGAAGACAATGGAAACTACAGGGGTTGGGATCACGTTATCGTTACTAGTTGAACACTAGTTAGGTGGTGCAGAGATATAGAAACCAGTATAACAAGGAAATAGCGAAGCTGCGAAAGTATTAGAGCGTATCCAGTCATCTTAGCATATCTTGTGACTACCTTGTCTAATCTTGTTGACCTTATCGTCATGGTGTAATCTTGTATTCAGTTAATTCATGTCGTTTTGTTTTTCCATGTTCACATGCTAGAAGTTACTGAACTTACTCAAGCTTTATGTCTGACTCTGTTTTTCTTTCGTCTTCTTTTCTTCCGTTCCCCCCCCCCCCCTAGGTAGTTGAGGAGGGAATAGTATAACTCAGGATTAGACTGGACCGTTGCTCTTTCCCAGCTTGAAGATTTGACGAAGTTGTCTTTGGATTCTCTTCCAGATGCTATGGCTGGCTCTTGCTACATTGGGGAATATATAAATGTATTTTCATGCTTCTTTATTTTATAAAGACAGATGATACTCTGATATTGTAAAAGAATCTTGTACAGACTAAATTATCAATAAAGCAAAGTTCTATTTTCCACTGTTTAATAATTTGTCTGTCTTTTAATTTATCTGCATCTTTTACCCAAAATGCTCCACAGAACTTAGTGCATTCCCTTTGTGAGTGACACTAACGGACGTGGGGTGTTACACCTGGTATCAGAGCTGAAGGTTACCGGATCAGATAAAAGATTTGAAAAATTATTTTCAAAAGGTTTTTAAAGAAGCATTTTTAAAAGGAAGGATTTGTTTTAAAGGCATATTCCCCAAAGCCATACGCATTGTCTCCTCTTCCTCTGTTTGAATTCTTGTCTCCTTCTTTCTTGAGTCTCTGGGGCTCCTGGCTTTCTGGGAGGTAACCTCATCGAAGGGCAAAGTAGTGCCCGACTTCCATCTATAGTCGTAGTTGTTTCACTTACGGCCAGTCTTCTTTCAAGTTTATAGGGTTTTTCCGTGCGATAGAGGCAACTTTTGAGAGATTTGCCAACATGGTTACACGCGGAAGTTTGGCAAAGGAGCACGACCCAAGGATGAGGAAATTATGGATGTAGACTTGGCTCACGAAGGAGGAAGGGATTATAAAACCTAAGACAAGAGCAAGTATCTTTACTATGGTATGATAGGACATATACTTAAGGACAAGGGCAAGAACGAGGACGAGATTTTCAGAAGGACAAGTACATGCTTTCGCCACCAAGCGCACCTAGGAGAAAGGTGGTCCGGTTGGAAGAGTCTAGTTTTCTGTTCGTACTATTTCCTTAGGTTCCAGCGCTTCTTAATTGTTCATACCCACTTCCATAGTTGAGTCTCTGCACCATAGTACGTGTATAGTAGAATGATCCCACTAGGGTCTCAAATCCAATTGGTGGTCCGACCAGTTTTTGGTTAGTAGGGATTTGAGGATAGCTATCGAGTTTGCTTATGTCATTTCACGTAGATCGTCTAAATTCGGAGAAGATATTCCTTGGATGCTTGTCTGATATTGGTTTAGGCCTTTGGGGCTTGTACTTGAGGAATGTCGAGTTCGGTTTGGATGGTTTGCTTGAAAGATGAATAGTTGTGGTAGGTACTCTAAAAAGTACGGAGTGATCTTTTGACTCTCATAGTTATGGCGTGATGGATAAGCCAAGAGGGAGGCCTCTAATCATCTTAGTACATATACTTGGCGCCGTGATTGACATCTGTTTATTTTGGAAATGGAGATTAGGAACTTCACAATCGTGAAGATAAATTGGTTAAGATACAGTGGAGTAAAGCTCAAGAAGGCTAGATACTAGCAACATGCCCTTTTTCCTTAAGAGTGCATCCTTGATTTCTCTGTTTAGGAGCTTTACGCGTAGTTGTTTCTCTCTTTCCAAAGTATATCCTCTAGGTCGTATCTGCGATCCTTAGGTAGAAGCCAATGGATGTAAACATGTATTTGAAACATGTTATGGTTGAATGGTTGCAAGTGGTTGCAAATGGTTGCTCGTGGATGCATATGCATACGTATTAGGCACTAGATCAAGTTCGGACGCTCTCATATTGCATTTACATATATGCATTTGTTTATAAGTTGAACTTGATATGATATCATATGGACGTTGCATATGGATGAATGGCTGTGCACGCATGTAGTATTTACATGACTATGGATGTTTGCATGCATGATTGGACGCATGGCACTAATATGATTTGCATTAAGGAGGTCAACTGAATCAGTAGACCGCCTGATTTTGCATTAGATAGAGACATATACACACACTATGCATATGAACATGAAAGCATTAGAAATCTTTTAAGGACAATGAAGGCCTGTGATTGAATGGTTGAGTAGATGGGTGATTGGATGGTAGGACACATTCTTCCTAACTTGAAGATTTCGGGGACGAAATCCTTTTAAGTGGGGGAGAATGTAACACCCCGTAATACTGTGACATTAAGATTCTCAAATTAAAGAGACAACTTCGTCAAATCTTCAAGCTGGGAAAGAGCAACGGTCCAGTCTAATCCTGAGTTATACTATTCCCTCCTCAACTACCTGGGGGGGAGGGGGGGGGAACGGAAGAAAAGAAGACGAAAGAAAAACAGAGTCAGACATAAAGCTTGAGTAAGTTCAGTAACTTCTAGCATGTGAACATGGAAAAACAAAACGACATGAATTAACTGAATACAAGATTACACCATGACGATAAGGTCAACAAGATTAGACAAGGTAGTCACAATATATGCTAAGATGACTGGATACGCTCTAATACTTTCGCAGCTTCGCTATTTCCTTGTTATACTGGTTTCTATATCTCTGCACCACCTAACTAGTGTTCAACTAGTAACGATAACGTGATCCCAACCCCTGTAGTTTCCATTGTCTTCAGGCATACATTTATTATTTATTACCTAGATCTAATCTAGGGTTTTCTATCAAGTGCTTCTTAGATTTAACTATAGTTTTACGCTATCTGCTGAACACTTTTCGAGTTCAGGGTTTATGCCACCTAGTCCAACTAGGGATTACGCTACCTGTCGAACAATGCCCCCAAGTCTAGGACACACTACCTAGAGTGGTATATGCTCCTAGGCTTCCCCACGCATGTATCGCGAATCGTTATCGCTTGTCTAGATGCACATGTCCTGTAATGTGCGATCCGAGTCCTGTGACAGGGCAAATCAAGGAATACAGAACTCGGTCGGGAGCTTTCGGATATCTGCCGATGCAGATGCTAAGGTCTGTTTTTATTCCAGTGGCTATGGTCCCACTTGACCCCTCCCTCAACTAATGAAAGGCACACCTTGTAAAATGAGAACTATACGCCGGCCCCCGGTGCCCCACTATCCTATGGCCATCCGCAACCATAACTAGATAGCAAGTATATGGTCTTTTGGAGTTCTCCGCCTTTCCGCTTCACGTATCTCGATTGACTCAAGATGGATGGTAGACGACGAGTTGCTATCACAGGGCTACCGTCTTCTCGCCGAATCACGCTGGTCCATCCTAGTCTTTAGGTTGCCACATATATATATATATTGCAACCAAGGCATACCCTCGGTTCTTCTAACACAGACCTTAACCTCTGTGAGCCCATGATGATCATCTGCAGCCTCACAGAGGGATACCAAGAGTACCCTCACGTCCCCCCGAAGCCTCGGGCTTCGTAACCCAATTCGTTGGAGCCTTCTTAAAACCATATGGATGTCCGCTCCTTCGTGTTATACTAAGAATTACTACTTAGTTCTACTAACTAAGGTTTACCACTTAGTTTCCAAATTCCTTGGTTTCTTAACTAAGTTTACTACTTAGTCCCTTTACCAACTGAGGTTTACTATTTAGTTTTCTTTCTCACCAGGTTGGGTTGGTTAAGTGTCTTTAGTCGATTGAAGCTATCTTAACCCTCTTCCCTTATCCTATTACACTGGTTAAGTGTTATCCCTTTATGCTTTTTACTTAACCCTATTCATTTATCATATTCTGATGGTTAAGCATTCAAGTTTACTTAACCCTATGGTCTAGTCCAGCTAACATATTAATTTGGCTAAGTGTATAACTTAACCCCAACCTCTAGTCTAATTAACATGTTAAATTGGCTAAGTGTATTAACTTTACTTAACCCCACCTTCTAGTCTAGTCAACATGTTAATTTGGCTAAGTATTCCCATGGACTTAATCCTCCCATTCTAGCTTTAACTGTGCTAAGTTGGTTAAGTGTTCCTTAACCCTCCCATTCTAGCTTTAATTAATAAATTAAAGCCGCAACCTCTCACATTAGACATATATTGCTGCGGTTACTGGATGTGCCGGTCGGTTCCGGGCAGGTTTACACCGCAACTCAGTCTAACCTCGGGTTAGGCATATTCATGTTTTCTAAGTTCAAAGGGTTTTTGATTAATTTCCAAATCTGGTCTTGAAAACAACCATCCCGTCCTTCGGATCAGTTAGGGATAGCCAGGGAGGGCAGGAAACTTGTATTTTCCAAACCCAAGCCTAGACACTATCCTCTCTGTCACCCTAGAATCTTCTGGTCTATGTGTTATAAAAAGGGGTGTTATCAAAATACTTTTCTTTTGTTTATAAATTGTTAACAATTTATTTCAAAAGCCCATTTCCCCTTTTTAGACAAATTTGGCCTATATTTATTTGTCAAGCCTACTAGTATACTTATATTCTAGGCCCAAGTCCTAACCCAACATGCAGTTTAAGCCATTTCCTATTTCATTGCCGAAACTAGATTAAATATCCTAGTTTATAATTTACAGCCAAAATTTAACCAAGTTACATATTTTGTGGTAAATGAACAATTTAACATTTATGACGAATTCTATAAGTAAATTACTCCTAATTTACTGATTTCATTACTACTCTTTTAATGTACATTGTCATATTTATTATTATGGCCCATTCTCTCTTATTTATCATATTTATACTTTCTGGTATGTAAATTATACCAAGTTTAGTGTCGCTAACCATAATTTATTCTAAACATGACAATTGCTCACAATTATGAATAAATTCAAAATTGTGCTAATATACTTATTCCAAATCAACCTTAATTAACCCAATCTTGGTTTAACATCCTAATTCACAATTTATGGCAAAACTAGAATTATTTTTCTAGTTTACATTTTATGCCTAAAATTTAGCTTACTTACTAACGCTAAATTTAATATGTCAAAATCACATATTCCCTAATCCATGTCAAATTTCCCCATTTTCATTTTAATATGCATGTCATAATACATATTCCAAATTATGCCAATTTCCAAGTTTACAACTACGTTCATATTCATTTCCATGTTTTTCCCCAAATCGCATTCCCACCGTTCGAATAATCGTGATTCAACCTAGATTATAAATAAATCTAGATTCGTAGATAAAAAGGGAATCAATCAAAATGACAAGAAGGAATAATTGGCATAAAAAGGTTTGGATAACAATGTAGGTTCAAGAATATGGGTAGACCTAACTAAATAGGTAAATTCCCACTGTCTTAAAACCAAAGAATGGACAAAATAGGTTCAAGAACGTGGGTAGACCTAACTTAATAGGTAAATTCCCACTGTCTTAAAACCAAAGAAAAACCAAGGAACAGGTAGAATAAATAATTGGGTTTAGACCCAACTTCTCAATCACAAAACTAAAGCAATATTTTCCTAATCATAAATCATGGGTGTCAAAATCACAGTTGTCCTCATTATGTCATAAGTAATAGTTTATGTCCAAATCAAAGGTATAGGCCTAGTCAAGGAAATAATCCTTGTAGTCACAGTCACAGTCATAGGAAATGTCCATAGCCATATGCGATGTTCATAGTCCAAAAGGGAAAATAATTCCCATAGTCATAAGTCATTGTCATAGGCAATGTTTATATGTCCCAAAATCAAAGGCTTATGTCATAGTCCAAAGGCATATGCTTTCAAAGGCCAAAGTTCTATAGTCATAGTCACGGTTACAGTCTTATTTGTCCTCGAATCATAACAGTTCTTAATTCAGTCCAAGAGTATAAACAAAGATTCGAAGAGAGAGAGAGAGATTTGGCATATTCCTTTATTCCTTTAATTTCATGTCACAAATAAAACAAAATATTCAGATCTAGAAATAACCAACTTACAGAAAATAGATCTAGAAAAGAAGGAAAGCATGACTATGATTCGTGCGTCGTTGCTTGAAACTTGTTTGAGCTAGCCTTTGAATTCTTCACTTGAAACTTTGATTTGATTCCCTCCTTAAAAGTCTTTTAGCAGCATCTCCTCGTCTTGAATCATATTTTATTTTATTTATTTAAGAAAATTTAGAGGAGGGGAAGAAGCCATGAATCTTAGCAGCATAAGGATATAAGAGAATTTGTGCAAAGAGAATGAAGACTAGGGCTGTTTATATAGCTGCTCAAGACCTTATCGTACACGCAGCGCTGAGTCAGCATTGAACCTAGTTAAGAAAATAGTCCAGGTACGTAGATGAATCTAGCCAAACCTTATCATACACGCAGTGTTGAGTCAGCATTGGGTCCCACAAGCTATTTTGGCGTAAAAGTTTGATTTTCAAACTTTTGAATTTCTGGAATTTATTTAACTGTTTTATTCACATGAAATATTCTTATATGTATACAATTCCTCTAACGACCATTTTACGCGTATATATATACGCACAACTTTCATTTTATTTTCAAAATTCAAATGATGTTGCCATATTTCATTGACTGTAGCCTTATCTTGAATTTTATCTTTCGTATACATATATTTTTGTGTATATATATATATATTTATATTTCTCATATGTATATATATATATTTTCTTTATTTCCTTATACGTACGTTCTTATCCTTTCAAATTTTGAATTTGTATACGTACATATATTTGCATGTTTAGTTGGCCCTCTCTAAAACAATGATAAAAAATTATGCCGCCGCCGGGGTTCGAACCCCCGACCTCCATGCTACCAATCCAATGCCTTAACCAACTGAGCTACAGAGGCTTTTGTTAATAAGTCTTAGAACAATAATAATTATTGTTCTCTCCTTACCTCTTTTTTTTCATGTTAGTTACAATACTTAAATTAAACAACTGCATGGATCTTTTTCTTTTAATTTTTCTTTTAAAAATTAATTATACTATAATTTGAGAATCTTAATGTCACAGTATTACGGGGTGTTACACTGTGGCTAGATCGAGTTGAGAGAAAACAGACGCTCCTACAAGCTGGTCAAAAGATAGTCGATTCTTGGCAGTGGGTGCCTATTTTTATTTGTCAGCTTGTTTAACTCACGATAATCTACGCACAGACGAAGCGAACCATCTGCCTTAGTAGCGAATACCACCGGAGCACCCCATTCAGAAATTGCTTCGTCTTATGAAATTTTTCTCTTACAACTCCTTGACTTGTTTGCTGAGCTCTCTTCTTTCTCATGGGGCCATATGCCTAACGGGCAATGAAACTGGCTTGGCATTATCAACAAGATAAATTCGGAAGTCTATCTCACGTTTAGGGGGTACCCCCTTCACCTCATCAAAGATATCCGGATATTCTCGTACCACTCTTACAGAGTGCAGATTGTCAATGGACGAGTCAAGAGATTCAAGATAACATAACATGACCGGACCCTTAGGGTTACAAGAAATTTCAAGGGTATTACCAAGGCGAGTCGTGAGCCTCACTACCCTTCGTTCACAATCAAGAATGGCTCCATAATTGGACAACCAATCCATACCTAAGATCGAACCGTATCTCATAAATCCGAGAACGTAAGCATTACACGTGAATTCTACGCTTAAGATAGAAATCCTCAAATCCACACACATCATAGATAAATGAGCGGAGCCCCCAATTGGATTTGAAACCATAGCGGGATCCTCAACTAGACTAGTAATTAGGTGCAGATTTTCAACAATATCAGAAGAAATAAAAGTATGCGATGCGCCAGAGTCAAACAAGGTTCGAACAGGAAAGTCGGAAATGTAAACAAGGCTTTCTACGGAAATATTACTACCTCGGTCAAGAGCTGGAGTGGTGTTGAGAGCATGCAACTGCCCTCCAGAAGGTCCTGCTCGCTGGGCCTGCCCTTGCCCTTTCTTCTTAGGGAAATCCTTGCTGATGTGTCCAGTATCCCCACAATGAAAGCATTCACCCAACTTTCTCTTCCTCCTTCTACAGTCTTTAGCCAGATGTCACGTAATACCACAAAAGTTGCACTTCCTTGTCTCACGTGGTTTGTTAGCATTGTTGTTGTTGCTCTTGTTATTCTTGTTATTCTTGTTGCCTCTCTTCTTGAAGTCAACCCTCTTGTTCTGAGTCTCATTAGGCTTAACCTCCTTCTTGCTATTCTTGTCTTCCTCATGAAGTAGAGCCATATCCACCAAGCTTTCAAAGGTCGCCCCCATGGGTACATGAGTCATGGCCATACAGTGAAGTGGCTCGCTCAATCCTCGAGCAAAGCGTAGAGCCTTCTTCTGAGCCGTGTTAACCAAGTCCAAACCGAACCTAGCAAGCTGATTGAACTTATTCACGTACTCCCTAACGGTCATGTCTCCCTGCTTAAGAGCTAGGAACCTTTCCACCTGAAGATTCTCTTCTACTGACGATAAAAACTTAAGCCCACCTCTAAAGTATGCCCAAGTCTCAACTGGCCTGGTAGCGTTGGTGACTTCCCACCAAAATGCAGCTTCCTCTTTCAACAACCATGCTGCCAACTGAACTTTTCTATGATCCTCTACATCGAAGATAACAAACATGTCTTTAGTCTCCTTTAGCCAGTTTTGTGCCTCAACGAAGGTTTCAGTTCCAACGTAGTTCTTGCCGCCCATCGCTTTGAAGTCTTTGCATATCTTAGCGAAGGCGTTACCAACAGGAGGAGGAGGAACCTCAGCCACTGGTGGAGGAGGAGGAGGGATGTCTGCCAGGCCCGCGCCATTGGCCCTAGCTTCTAAGTACCTTCGGAACCATCCAGGTATGGGTACTCCCTCAGGAAGGTTAAGATCATCCATGCTGAAAAGCGAAAAGAAAAAAAAAGATTCAAATGAGGAAAAAAAGGAAAGTGCTAATGGCTTTTGGGGAATAGCCTTTTCTTAAAAATAAAACTTTTCTCGAAAAATGCTTCTTTATAAATGGTTTTGAAAATAGTTTCAGAAGATTTTTTTTAAAACTTGTGCCCAGTCTGGTAAATTTCTTCTCTGATACCAAATGTAACACCCCACCTCTGCTAGGGTCACTCACAAAGGGAATGCACTAGTTTTAGTGGAGCATTATCTAGGTAAAAATACACAGAGATATCACAAGACAAAACATAAATAAAGCAGCGGTAGAAAAAAAAAATTTCATTACTTCCGTGGAAAGAGTCAAAACCTCATATATCCAAAGTACAAACTATTCCATTACATCAAGTTCTAAATAAAGAAGCATAACTTAAAATAACAATAGTAAATTATTCCCCAAAATAGCAGTAGTGCAGCCATTGCATAGCTCAAGACCAAACCGTACATGAGCTGTCAGAAAGCAAGCTAGATCCAATCTAAGAGCTAGAGTTTCCTCCTTGAGAACCTGGGGGGGAGGGGAACGAAAGAAAAAGAGGCGAAAGAAAATGGGTCAGTCATAAAGACTGGTAAGTCCTAGTGACTTTCAGTATAAAAACTAGTAAAGGTAACATGACATGTATAAAATGAAAGTAAACATAAGGATGATGACAAGTCTGACATGAAAAACTAAGATAACAAGATAAGTCAAGTCTAGCATCGAATATTCAAGATTCGTTGCACCAACTGTACTAGTATTCTAACCCATGTCAAGTATTAACCATGAAATGATCCCTTGGCCCAATATCATGAAATGACCCAATTTAGGGTCCTACGGAACGATTCACTAATCGATCGGCTCCCTACAAGTTCTAGCTCGTCATGTGTCTGTGTCATACGGCCCTATCATGAAATGTAGTCACTTGTGCTAGGTCCACCATAGGGTGTATCAAGTCCTAGGGTGCCAACCATCGACACGAATCAAGAACACATAGTGTAAACCTACGGGTGCCCAATGCCTGCTTTTTCAACTCCGAACTACGTGCATGACCATAGTCCGCCTGAACCTACAATGGCGCACCAACTCAGCTGTCGTTCTGGTCGCTTACAATCAGCCCAGTAATCATGCCCCACCCTGCCTAGTCCCAGGGTATCGTGATACTCCTAAGTGGGTTACTGCTGAAAAGGACCGCGTAACTAGGGTTTCTAATGGGTTAAGTGTTGTCATTTAAATTCATGACTTAACCCTATCCAATCATGTACCAAGTTGGTTAAGTGTGTTCAAGCGATTCATGACTTAACCCTACCAAATTATACATCAAGTTGGTTAAGTATATTCAAGTAGTTCATGACTTAACCCTATCTTGTGGCATTAAATATATTAATGCACCCCAACCTCTCACATTAGACTAGTTGTTGTGGTCACTGGATTCGCCGGGCAGTTCCGGGCAGATTTACACCACAACATAGTCTAACCTCGGGTCTTAAGCGCGATATGACCAACTACCCACATTGGATCTTATTGTTTGCAGTTACTGAATTCGTCGGGCGGTTCCGGGCAGATTTATACTGCAAACTCAACCCAACCTCGATTTGGCCATTTTCAAGTTTATCTAAGTGTCATGTCCACGTTCAAGTTTTCAATTATAATTTCATGTCAAGTTTTCATGTCATGTTTCATGTCAAAGCATGTCAAATTCATAGCCAATTCAAGTTTGCCTAAACTACCAAGAACGTATTCCCATCGCACGTAAATTCGAATCGATACAATTGGATCTAATTAGAGAATAACATAAAAGGAACGGGCATAAGGTGGCAAAGGTGATTACAAGTCAAGCATGGTACAATTTGAGATAAACGATTACAACAATATTGGCATATGATATAGTGGTCTCAAATATCAAATCTAGCAAAATAGAGTGATAGTCATGGTGACAGTTGATACGAGATAATAACCCCAAACTTGTGAATAACAACTAATTCAACATTATAGGTATGTTAACATCATGGACATGAGGGGTTTAGGTTTACAACATGAACAGTCCCCAGATCAATTTCATAGAAATTTACCCAAAAGTCAAGATTCAAGATGAACGGTACTAGGTTCAAGGTGGGTAATAATAGATCCAATATGAACAATAATAGATCCAAGGTGAACAAAAGTAGATCCAAAATATACAATTATAGATTCAAGATATACAATGGTAGATCCAGGATAATCGTCACTTAGGTTCAATTACAATTTACAACATGTCCATATTAAGTTTAAAGTTTAGATCTAAAAGTAACTGGGGCTTACAGATTGTGGTTTAAGAATTAGAGAATAAAAGAGGCGATGTAGAATCTCTAGAAATCCCCGAAATCAGCAAATTCTCTAAACGTAGCCTCGACGTATAAGAAGAAGTCCCTTTCTCTAAAATTTCAACCAGAATTTGAGCAGCATATGGCCAGAGAGAAAATGTGTAGAGAGAAGGGGGCTAGGGGGTTGTTTATATAGGGTCAGACCAACGAATTTAGACTGAAATCGAACCAGAAACATCAGAATGGATTCTGACCCAAAAATGGGTTCGGGGTACGAGGTCGACCTCCAGGTCGACACTATGGTCGACCTGGTCCTGGGTAGGTCGACTACATGGTGGACCACCCAGTCGACCTGGTCCTGGGTGGGAAATTTCCCTCCCAGTCTATTCTGGTTTTGAATTCGAAATTTGAATTTGAATTCGAGCTGTTTTGAACTCTGAAAATTTCTGAGAATTTCGAAGGGTCATTACTTTGTCATACAGACTCCGATTTTCGAAAACTCGGACTCGTTTCCAATCAGAATTTCGAGACGAACGTAATGGCATAACTAGTTGCCCTTGGTTCTTATTTTAAAAAGTAATTCTGCCTTGATTTATGGTTATAACACGTTATTATATACGGGTTGTTACACAAACCGATGGTCAAACCGAGAGAGTTAACCGAGTTTTGGAAGATCTCCTGAGGGCTTATGTGTTAGACTTCGGTGGATCGTAGGAGGACCATCCACACCTAGTTGAGTTTGCATATAATAATAGTTACCAGTCGAGCATTGGGATGACACCATATGAAGTGTTGTATGGTAGACCTTGTAAATCTCCGGCGTGTTGGTTAGAAACTGGAGATAAGCTGATACTTGGGCCAGAGATGATCAGGGAAACATCGAATTGTGTCGAGATCGTTCGGCATCGAATGAAAGCAGTCCAAGACCGTCAGAAGAGTTATGCTGATAAGCGTCGAAAAGATTTGGAATTCGACGTTGGCGATATGGTATTCATGAAGATTTCGCCGTTGAAACATGTTGTTTGGTTCGGAAGCAAAGGAAAGCTGGCCCCAAGATTCGTTGGACCATTTCCGATAATCGAGCGGATTGGAAAGCTCGTGTGTAGATTGGAGTTACCCGAGAAGATGTCAGGAGTGCATAATGTTTTCCATGTGTCGTTTCTATGGAAGTGCGTACATGATTCGATTGTGGTGGTATCTCCAGAATAGTACGAAGATCTAGAAGTAGAGACCATAGTTACGAGACCTCGTAAGTCACTTCATGTTGTAGGGAATGGCACGAAACAACTTATGAGGAAGATGGTTAAGTTAGTCAAGGTTCAATGGAGTGATGATGGTGACGATTGTACGTGGGAGATAGAAGAGAGAATGAAGGTGACCCATCCAGAACTCTTCGTTGGTACGACCCATTAGTATTGTGTCACCTTATATCATTGTAACTTGTACTATTTTGTTTGTTAGAATTCTATGTGTTAGGATAAGGCTATGATTCTTGGTTTGATGGTTGCTAGTTTGGATGATCGAATTGGATGCTCTTGAGTGATGGCATGCGAAATTGTTTTGGTTGCTTGTGTTTATTGGGGATTTCAGGGGCGAAATTCCTAAAGGGGGGAAGGGGGAGAATGTAACAGCCCGCATTTTACGTATCGGAGGATCGTAAAATATTTTTATTTTATTCCATGAGGATTGAATCATTCGTATATTTTAATATGTTGTTTATGGGGATGTGAGACATGTCCATAATTTTTACCAATTTTTTGTGTGACCATTTTCCCCTATCAGTCTTGCACAAGTCATAACATTTGACTCAGATAGAATCAGATGCCGAGATTGGTATCATTGGAAAGGAAATGATGTTTCCCATTCGATAGAGTGGTCACATTAAAGATTTGGCTTAGTGGTTTGGGAGGTATCGCTGTTTTAAGGTTTACAGTTGATTGTTTAGGTTTTTAGACCATTGTTGGGCTGATTTGGAAAGACCCAATAGTGGGCTGGTAGAAGGCTATAAATAGGGGCTAGGAGGCATGGAGAATAGTTTCTTTCTCTGTTCTCTCATTTGGAAGAGCTAGAGGTCCTCCATTACTCCATCTTCTACACCTTTCCACCATTAGAGCTTAGAGAATCGAAGATCTACATCGCTTGAAGCTAGATCTACACCATTCCAAGAGAGAGTTCATTGAATCGAAGAGTTTCGTTCGACGACGAATATTCTGTGAATTAGAACACCATCGTGAATTGTAATAAACCACAAGCGCACGACGTACACTTGTAGTACATTAGCGAGTACGAGTCGATCCACGAAGAAAGAAACAATTTTTATTATATTCAATCGAATGAAACCAAAATTCGGATTGTGATTAAGTACTAAAAAAAAGTAAACTAAAATATCGACTGAAACTATGAGATTAAAACCAATTTTGGGGCAACTTCACTTTTCTCTCTTTCAACAACGTTCAACATAAAGTAATACGAAGATCTCTCAATAATCTAAGTAAGATTAATTATGTAATTATCATAAGCATAACTTATTTGCGCTATTAATTAACACAAAATAAGTCATCAAGCTAAAATACACAATTAATCTAACTTTTTAACTTTCGTGAAACATGACATCGAAATGAAACTAAAATTTAATTTAAGTATGATCTATTTACTATTGGTTAATAACATTAATCATCAAATTTCAACTTAAACCCATTTCATTGCCATAATCACATTTTTAGATGAAGAGGCAATTTGTTGTTTGTGTCATAAACATAGCCTCAATGTCATTTAATGAACAAAAGAAGCTATTAAACGCAATATGAAACACAAATACACAAAACATTCATTCTCATTAAAGCCAAAAGAGATCATTCATACAAATTTTATGTTGAACCTACATCAATGAGAGGAAAAGCTTCATCACCCCTAAATTGTAGGGGTTTAGCTCCTCATTTGTGTTATTATTTCAACATAATTAGATTTCCAAATTTGGTGAACAACAAAATTAGAGAGCAAATAATGAAGAAAAGAAATTAACTACTAACTAATTGCATAAAATAAAATTACACTACTTGCAGAAAAGAAAATCTAAACTATTAATATAAAGTAGAGCATAGAAATTAAAAGAAACATGAGAGAGACATAGAAGAAATAGGCTAGGAAGCCATTTTTGTTTATTTGATCAATTACACTTTCATTTTCTAAAAAGAGATCCTGAAATACATGAAACAAAAGGGTATATATACATGATCAAAAAAACCCTAAAACCCTAATCACTTTCCTTCGGAAATCCCCAAAATGCCCATTCATGTAGCTTCTAATTGCCATTAGCCACTAATGAGTCATGTAGAATGCATGAGGCCTTTTGTCTCAGTCTTTAATATGAAACTTAAGAGCAAATGGGCTAATTCAAAGGTGTGGGCCTCCACTATCCATAAAATGAATTAACTCTTTGCCTCCTTTTGTGAAAATGCATGCTTTACCTCATCTCTTCATGTGTATATATCTTTTTAGCTCCAACATTCCTACAAGAGATAAACACAAGGAACAAGTAAAAGATTTCACAAATTAAAACATGCACAAGTGGCCACTTTTTCCCAAAATAAGTGATGATTTTAAAAATATTTAAAACAAGGTTTGATCATATAAAATACCCGAAAATGTTCATTTATTCAACTAAACAAGAATAAATATGTGAATATAAATATGCATTTTTACGCGCACATCAAATACTCCCACACTTATCTTTTTATTCGTCCTCGAATAAAGTAAAAATTAAGCTAAATCCGTTTTCATAGGGAGCACGATTGCATTGAGTGTATGCATCAAGCCTTTAAACCTCTGGGTGTCCCCAGTAGGATGAGTGTTGTCTCGTGAGGGTTTTCAACGGATACTACCCACAAAATCCAAAAGCTGAACGCAAAAAATATTTACAAAATGCAAGATTTACAAGATGAATGCAAGCCTTTAAAGGAATATTTACAACTGGATAATTTACTTTTAAATATTACACGAATGAGTTAACACAAATTTGGGTCGTCACTATGAAATTTAAGTCCATTACTAATCAAAACTTCAAACAAAAGTCATGTTATCATCACAAACTCCTCCAGCTTGGCCAGTTGTTTTGGTAGAAACATAGTGCAAATATGAAATGAATTCTGTAATCGATATCAACAATCGTAAAACAGCATCTCATCTTCCTTTTGGTCAACACATTAGGTCAAATAAGTGAAGAGTGTGCTTGGATTTTAAGTGCTAATTCTCTCTTTATTACAAAATATTATTTACAAATACCTAGATATACCACCCCTACACTGCATTACGACTTACGTGAGGGTCGGTAATCCTTAGGTGTCCAACTCATAAAATGAGACCAAGGTATACGGACGCTAACTTTGTCAACAAGGTTTCGGAAAGAGCTTGGCGGGTTTGCACACCAACGCGAGATGTACTAGCAATGTTGGATACCCTTGGATTATTATTATATATATACATATTTTTTTCTTTTTTCCTTTTTTAATAAGAGAGAGAGAGAGTAAAGCGAAAATATCTTAGCACAACTTCACTTAAAAGATCTAAAATGTTATCGCAAGTAGTCAAACTCAACTATTCATTTAATCGGATTACAATTCAGAAAACATTTCATACTCATCACCTACGAATTTTCCAATATACCAGTTACACCAAATTTGCTCATAATTCAAACTTTCCTTTCATTATCTGCTAAGAGAAGTAAATTTCTAAACATTTTAATCAAACGACCCAAAACCGTTTATTTAATTCATCATGCCCTTTAAAAAGTAAATTAAAATGTTTTTTTTTAAAAAAGAAAAGAAAAGAAACTATGCAAAACCAAAATAAATGAGAAACTCCCCCCACACTTGATTTTGACTATATCCCCACAGTCAACCCAAATGGAAAGAAAATGAAAATTTTGAAATTATGACTTATATTTACAAGAGATTTTTTTTTACAGTAGAACAGAAAATATATTAACAAGAAATAAATGAAACAGTCTTCTAAAGACCAATTCATTTGTCTCTTCAAGTATGAGAGACATGACTTAAGCTTGAAAAACCAAATCGTAAAAGATTTTGAAGGTGAGTGTAGATTTGGAAAAACGAATGTCTTTTTATTTAAAATCGAATGAGTTGTTTTGTTTTTGATGATTTTCGACATAGACTGAATAATGGATTGAATTTCACATTTATTTTCACCAAATTGAATTTCAAAATTATCATTGAAAAATTCTTTTGAATTATCGATTTCAAAATCAAAATGGTGATTCAAATCTACCTCTTTAAAATTCAACTCACTTTCGAAAAGTCCAAAAAAATAGTATTCATCAAATTCGTCATCCTTTGGTGTATTATCAACAACTTCAGTGCATGTATCATTTTAAAAATCCAAAGTTGTTGTTTGAAAGTCGTTATTTTCAGAAAAAGGAATATCGAATTTGAGATTTGGTTCCACCCTCTCAAAAGAATTGAAATCCAACTCAATTACTGTTTTATTAACAACTTCATTAAAACCATTATTTTCGAAAGTCGTTATTTGAAAATCATCGATTATGGGCAAAAGTGGATTTTTATTTGAATAGTCACATGCTTGGATTCAATTTTGTTTCTCATGAAACTTCAAGTAATTGTCAAGTTCATTCATTTGTTCAACAAAATCAAATTTATAATTATTTACATGAGAATTTTCAATTTGAAATTTTTGAGGACAAAAATTTTCAGCAGCACCACAATTGAAATTACTCCCGTTGCCAAAATCATTTGAAAAGTGATTTACATTTCCATTTTGAATTTGAAATTCATTTTGGAGTTCAAAATTGAATTGATAAGGGTTATAATCAGAATCATTTGAATTTGGAGGTGAAATCGAATTTTGATTATTTTGAGAGCTTTCACTTGAATTATTGCACATGTATAAATTACACAATTCATTTATTTCTTCATTTTGCTGTATGCTCATTTCAAGTAAAGATTCAATTCTTGTTTTCAAACTTGAGGGTTGATCGTTAGTTTGAAAATATTATGGTGCAAAATCAGGACAATTCTGAAAATTTTGAAAAGTTGGTGGCGTGCAGTCCAAATTGCTTGTACAATAGTTGTTACTAAAATATCCATATGAATATGGTGTAAAATTATATGAATTATATTGATTTTCACAACTATCGTAGAATTCATGAGGATAAGGAAATTGGGATATTTTCAAGAAAGCTTTTTTTATTAATATTTTTTAAGAGAAAAAAAATTCACAAAAGAAATTTGATTTTTTTTTAGATTTTGGGTTTTTGCTTTTTTCTTTTTGTTTTTTTATATATGCATGAACCTAATGCAACTATATGAATGCAAACTAATTATTTACATATTTTCTAAAATTATATAATGACGGTTTGATTAATTTCAACAAAAGATTTCTTAACCAGTTAACGGACATGAGTTATCGGTGCACCAGGAATCAACCTAGCAATGCAAACGAAGGTTTAAGTACCTTCAGAGGAACAACCACTATAATATTTATGAATCACCGTAATATTTATAAATGGTTATTACTCTGTCGTAGTCTAGACATTGAGAAACAATTTATTAGAAATAAACTAGTTTGTCAAAATATAACGATGTCCTTAAAAAAATAAACAAAATATGATGAATGAAAAATAGAAATTAAACATGAATTAACGACGCAACTATGAAAGAATTTTTATTTTTATTTTGGATTTTTTTTGATGAATGCAAATGCAAGCAAACAACAATGCAAAGAAATAAAAACAATGGAGAACAGAACAATACCAGAGGGTCTGAATTTATTAGCAATTTTTTTAAAAGCGACATTTTTTTAGCAAGCAAGCAAGCATCGCAGTTCCAAGCAAAGCAATTTCTAACAAGCAAAGCAATTCTCCTTCATGTGCAACCTGAAAAGCAAGGAGCTAGAAACAATTTTATTTTATATAGTAAGAATGAGAATAAGAGCTCACAAACACCATAAACAAAAGGACTTGAAGAAAGGAAAAGGAAAAAGAAAAAAAACGAGAGAAATTAAGAGCAAAAATACAATCAAAACTCTTGAGTCAAGTGCAAACAGAGTTAAAGCTAAATCTCGGCCAACCAAGCCGAGCAAAATAACATGCATAAATTAAAGAACTTGGCCCACAAACAAACCGAATGCACAGTCAACTGACATAAAATCCACGAGTTTTTCAGGAATCAACACTTATAGTAGAAATTTCATCACAAATATCAGGCTCTTAATGATCAAAATACCAATTTTTAAAGTTAAAATTAAATACAAACGACCCTACGGACAGAACAACGAAGGCTATTTTGAGATTATGGAGCGACTGTTTGCAGGTGGAAGCGACTTTGAGTTTGGGGCTTTTGAGTTTCAAATTGGACGCGATTCGATGAAGGTAGAAGAGCTTCTTGGTGACTGTTAAAAGGCGCGGGTGATTATGGGTATGTAGAGAGATGGCCGGTTGCAACGTAGGAGGGTAATGGCACTGTTTATTTTCGGTGACGGAAAGAAGATGGTTTGAAGGGTTGTAGGGGTGAGAATGAGTGGTGATCCGACATAAGTAGGAGGTTGGTGAATGTAACACGCCACGTCCATTAATGTCACTCACAAAGGGAATGCATTAACTTCCGTGGAGGTTATAAGTGAATATAGAACAGAAAAATTACAACAAGACAGATAATAAAAAGTACTTGGAAATCTAAAACTTCATTTTATTGCAGCGGAAATTAAACATGTTTGTTACATCATAAAACCAAAGATCATACCAAGTACAATATCCATCTTCATAAAAACAAAATGCATAATCCCATTACATAAATAGCCATTAAAAAGATAACAAGCTGGACTTTACTTCAACGGTCTAAGCTTTCCAAAGAGAGATGAAGCAATTCAATCAAACTCCACTAGAGCTGGGCCCAACCTGAGGACCTGGAGGGGGAAAAAGGATAGAAATAGAGGGGGTCAGACATAAAGTCTGGCGAGTATGATAATTCTAACAATACTATTATCAAAATAACTAGACTAAGGCATAAGCTGGAAGACAAGTAAATGTCTATGAACTTTTAGGAAGATAAAGATAGCGTTTAAGATAACGTTAAAGATAACGGTAAAGGCACACCTAATTACTAACGAATGATTACTACACTGCACCGCACATTACTACACTGCACCGCCCCAGTCACCCTAAAGGTTGATCCCACTTGCTTCACACAGAAACATATAAATAGCCTTACGTACCCCTAGCTGACTACATAGGTGCCGTCTGCCCTTATCTCCACTAGGTGTAACCCACTACCCACTTTTGATCGGCTCCCTACTCGTAGATACCCGTGCTGGCCCCACAGTGGGGTGTATCACTCCCCTAAAGTGGCAACCCGATACAACTTGAGAATGCACGACTTATACCTACACGATGCAGCAACGTCTTATCTACCAGCCCGGTTCCACACACGCATATGAAACCCGTTGGACTTGCGTTACCACCGCTCCCCGTTTTGGCCTCTTACAGTCAAACCCAACATGCGTGTCCCGTCCTCGACTTGGGTCGAGCCCACAAAGATACGTTTGGGATACTGGTCGAAATGGGCCCCCACAAGCTACCCACCTAAGCTTGTCACCAATATATCCCACTTAACCCTCTTAGTCATGTTCATTTACATGTGTGTTTGGTTAAGTCTTACTAATCGTATTTCACATGCCACTAAGGGCACGACCTAGATTCCTCGTGCCACCTAAGGCACCTACTTAACCCCCATGTCCCACTTTACATGTTTATCTGGTTAAGTATTTCTTAATTCATTCAGGCCATAACCTCATAAAGACCTCTCACATTAGACTGACATTTATGGCAGTTGAATTTGCCGGGCGGGTCCGGGCGGGTCCGGGCAGTCTTACACCATAAAAGAGTCTAACCTCGTGTCTTTACAACCGTTATGCTTTAGTTTAGGCCTAGGACCTCTCACATTGGGATGACATTTGTGACCACTGGATTTGCCGGGCGGGTCCGAGCAGGTTTACGTCACAAACGAGTCCAACCTCGTGTCCTAAGCATTGATTAACACTTAAAAATTTTTACCCCAGTTTTAATAATTCCCTATTCAAATTATTAATTAAGTCAACTTTTAATGATGTCCATAACTGACTCATTTATGGCCATCCACTTATGGCATGCAAAATCATATCAATTGCACCCCAACTTTTTAATGTTAAATCCTTAATATTACCCCTACCCCACGTTTATACGTTCGCTTATTCAACGCATAATATAGGCTAGACTTGTATAGTCTAACACCTAGCCCAAAAATAAATTATCACAATATATAGACAATTAAAATAAATCTAATCATAATAGGGGTGAAACTTGCATAAACTACACATGTTAAGGATAAAAAAGTGTCAACTTGTTAAATGTCACAATTTACATGATATGATCATAGCCCAAATCTATACATAAACTTGCATATGGGGTTTTTAGGCAACATAATGATGGTGTGAACTAGCATAGGATATCACATATGTCATAGCATAATTCTAGATGTCATAATAGATGTCTTGGCATATGTTCATAACTTTTCTAATCAATCTAACTTGCATATGTGACTTGTCATATAGATCAACATAACCCAAACATGATGATTTAATTAATATGAACTAACTAGCATAGATGGTAACATCATGACCTTTTTAACATGTATGATTCATCACAACTTAGCATAGAAACTTTCAACATACATAACATCATCATAGCATGATTTACAACATATAAGATATCATCATCACATAACATTGGATTTACAATATACATGATAGCAAAAGGGGTTTACAACAACATATATGATAATTCACATCATCTACTCATAATCCATTCATAACTCAACCTAATTAAAATGATAATAATCTTGTTAAGATCATCATACTCACAATTTAGAGAAGAAAAGAGAGAGTTTTGCTTTGCTTTAGGGTTGAGAGAATTAGAATTGAATTTGCTTTTCTTCTTTCTTAGTTGGCGGCGGCTCCATTGATTTCCATGACGACGGTAACTATTCTATTTTAATTAGGTTTAGGGTTAGCATTAGGATGTATTTATAGGTGTAGGAAGTTATTTAGGACCATTAGATTAACCCTGAACCATGAGAACCAATCAAATGCAAAATCTGCATTTGAGCGAATCGGCCTACGGGTTGACAGCCAAACACCCTGGATTAACCCCTAGTCGACCCAGCGGGGCTTGGGTCGACCTCAAAAATGGGCCGGTTCGGTTATTCCCCCTACCAATTCGCTGTTTTGAACTTTTTCGCATATTTATTTATTTATTTTTTAATATATATATATATATCAATATATATATATTTCTCTGCGCAACCCATTTCACTTAATTCTTTTCTAAAAATTAAGTATACTTTAATTTGTGAATTTTAATGTTATAAAATTACGGGGTGTTACATTCTCCCCTCCTTAAAGGATTTCGTCCCCGAAATCTCCAAGTCAAGAAGAATGTATATCCTACCATCTAATCGTCCATCTACTCAACCATCAAACACCAGCATCCACTGTCCTTAAAAGACTTCTAATGCTTTAATGTTTATATGCACAGTGTGTGTATATGTCCATATCTAATGCAAAATTAGGCGGTCTACTGATTCAGTCGACCTCCTTAGTGCAATTCATGATAGTGCCATGCGTCCAATATGTATGCAAAAGATTCCTAATGATACATATTAATTCTATATGCGTGCACAACCATCCACCTGAATGCAGCAACTATATGATAATACAACCATTATACATCCATTTTACTAAATACATCCATATATATGCTATATGAAGTGACTGAGCCGATCTGGTGCCTAATAGTGTGTGTATATGCATCCACGAGCAACCACTAGCAAACACTTGCATCCACTTTGCATCCACCATACATAACATGTCTCAAACACATGTTTCAACCATAGGATTATCCTAAGTAAAGGTCAAAGATACTAGCGATAGGATATACTAAAGATAAGATAAGTACAAGCTAAGCGATAAAGGAGAAATTAAAGGACATACCCTCAAAAAGAAAAGGGTATCGTGAACGCATCTTCTCTTCCGTCTCCCAAGTAGCGTTGCTCTCATCATCTCCCCATTGCACTTTGACTAGTCTGACCTCTCGATTCCTCAACCTCTTGATCTCTGACCCAAGAATGCGCGTAGGAGCTCGTCGAATTGTCGCATCACGCTCTATCTCCACCTCTCTAAGCAAGCTTGGCTCTACCACTTCCACGGTCTCGTGCAAGCACTTCCTCAAATGTGACACATGGAATACGTCGTGTACGCCACTAACTCTCTCGGGCAACTCCACTCTATACGCCATCTGTCCAATTTTCTCCTTAATAGGAAACGGCCCTACAAACCTTAGTGCTAATTTCCCAACGGACCCAAAGCGAACAATGTTTCGTAATGGAGACACTTTGACAAAGACCATGTCCCCAACTTCAAACTCGAGATCTGTCCTCCTCTTATCCGCATAAGATTTCTGCCTATCCTGTGCTGCTTTCATCCTCCTTCGAATCAAGTCGATCTTCTCCGAAGTCTCCCTAATCATATCGGGCCCAAGTAAGATCTTATCCGTAGATTCCCACCAACATGTAGGTGAACGACAAGGTCGTCCATAAAGAGCTTCGAATGGTGCCATACCGATGCTGGACTGAAAGCTGTTATTATATGCGAACTCCACCAATGGAAGATGCTCTTCCCACGTACCCCCAAAGTTTAGGATACATAGCCTCAACAGATCCTCTAGAATGCGATTCACCCTCTCGGTCTGGCCGTCCATCTGAGGATGATATGCGGTGCCCAAACATAAATGAGTCCCTACCGCCTCTTGTAATCTTCTCCAAAATTCGCTAGTGAAAATAGGATCGCGGTCGCTCGCTATGCTAGAAGGAACACCGTGCAACAGAACTATCTCTCGAACGTATACAGAAGCTAACCATGGAGCAGTCCTCTTACTCTTCACGGGAATAAAATGGGCGCTCTTAGTAAGTCTATCTACTATAACCCAAATTCCCGTATTACCCTTCCTCGATCGCGGTAATCCATCCACAAAATCCATCGAGACACTTTCCCACTTCCATAGTGGAACCTCCATTGGGTGAAGCAACCCACCGGGTTTCTTTTGCTCCGCTTTTACTTGTTGGTACACCAAGCATCTAGCGACATACTCGGCCACGTCTTTCTTCATGCCGGCGCAAAAGTAAACTCTCTTCATGTCTTTGTACATCTTGTCCCCGCCGGGATGAATGGTCATCTTCGAATGATGTGCTTCGTCAAGAATAGTTTTCCTTAGGTCATCGTCTTTTGGTACACAAAGTCTACCGTCCCTACGTAACCAACCCTTATCATCTAGGGTATACCTACGAAGATGGCTTGATGACTCCCCTCCTTTGAGTTTTTCTACAAACTCAACCAACTGCGGGTCGTCTCGCTGTGCCTCGCCAATCCGTCCCAAAAGCGTAGGTCTGACCTCCAAGGATGCTAGCAAACCGGGTACGAAGTCAACGGAAGGTCTAAAGTCAAACATCGAAATGAATAATAAACTTCACCGCTCAACAAACAAAGGACTTAAGGATAATCTTTTTCTACTTAAGGCGTCTGCCACCACGTTACCCTTGCCAGAGGTATAGGCTATTTCGAAGTCGTAGGACGCTAAGAACTCCATCCACCTTTGCTGCCTTAAGTTCAAGTCCTTTTGAGACAATAGGTATTTTAAAGACTTGTGGTCAGTGTATAATTCGAATTTCTCGCCAAGAAGATAATGACGCCAAGACTTAAGCGCGAAAACAATAGCGGCCAATTCTAGGTCATGTGTAGGATAATTTTTCTCATGCGCTCTCAACTGCCTTCCACCGTAGGCTATTACCCTACCCTCTTACATTAAGATTGCGCCTAGTCCTGTCCCACAAGCATCAGTATAAACGATAAACGGCTTACTCCCGTCTGGCAATACTAAGACTGGGGCTGAAGTTAAAGTTCTCTTCAAACGTTGGAACGCATCATCACAATCTACGTCCCATGTGAAAACTAGGTTCTTCTTCGTCAAGCGTGTCAATGGAGCTGATATCTTTGCGAAGTCTTTGATAAACTTCCTATAGTAGCCAGCCAACCCCAAGAAACTTCTCACTTCGGTAGCATTTTTAGGGACCTTCCAATCTTGGATGCCCACCACCTTCGCGGGATCCACGGCTATCCCTTCTTTGGAAAACACGTGCCCCAAGAACCATACTTCCTTCCTCCAGAAGTGACACTTAGAAAATTTAGCCTTAAGGCTATGCGCTCGTAGGGTCTCCAACACTTCCCTAAGATGTAGGGCATGCTCTTCTTCATCCTTAGAAAAGATCAAGATGTCATCTACAAAGACTACCACGAATTTGTTAAGGTACTCCCTAAACACCCTACTCATCAAATCAACAAAGTATGCGGGGGCGTTTGTCAAACCGAAGGGCATCACTAGCCATTCATAGAAACCGTCCGGAGTCCTAAAGGCAGTCTTGTCTTTGCTATCCTCAGCCACTCTCAACTGATGGAAACCAGTGGCTAAGTCCAACTGCGAAAACACTGAGGCGCCAACTAACTGATCGAAGAGATCGTCAATCCTCGGCAGTGGGTGTCTGTTCTTCTTAGTAAGCTTATTAAGTTCTCTATAGTCCACACAAAGTCTAAGGGACCCATCCGCCTTCGTGGTAAATACTACTGGAGCACCCCACTCCAATATACTTCGTCTTATGAACCCCTTCTCAAGCAACTCCTTCACTTGCTTACCGAGTTCCCTCCTTTCACGTGGAGCCATGTGGCGTACTGGCAAAGATACTGGTTTCGCATTATCCACAAGATATATTCGAAAATCTATCTCCCGCTTCGGAGGCAAGCCCTTCACCTCCTCAAACACATCCGAATATTCTCGGACCACTCTAACAGATCGTAGATTTTCCTCAGACGCGTCAAGCGATTCTAGATAACTTAGCATAACCGAATTTATGGGATTACAAAAGATTTCGAGAGTGTTGCCAAGGCGAGTCACGAGCCTAACTACTCTCCTTTCACAATCAAGAACGGCCCCATTTCTAGATAACCAATCCATTCCTAAAATTAGCCCATAGCCCGTGAAGCCCAACACATAAGCATCACATCTAAATTCAACGCTAAGTATGGAAATTTTCAAATCCAAACACATCATAGACAAATAAGCTGAGCCCCCAATTGGATTCGAAACAACTGAGGGATCCTCTACTAAACTGGTGTTTAAGTGCAGTGATTCAACTAATGATGTAGAGATAAACGAATGTGATGCGCCCGAATCGAATAAGGTACGGATAGGATGATCAAACAGAAAAATTAAGATTTCAACAGAAATGGTTCTACCTCGTTCTTGCAGCGGTGGGACCGCGGGAGCCTGAACTTGTCTCCTAGCCTGCCCTGGTGCCATAAGAGCCTGCACCTGTCCTCCCGAGGTAGCTCCTGCCCTGTGCCCCTTCTTTGGGCAGTCCTTCACTAAATGTCCTGCATCGCCACAATGAAAACAACCTGTCTTCTTTTTCTTTCGGCAATCCTTGCTGAGATGGCCTGGGGTTCCAAAGTTAAAGCACTTCTTCTTTCCCTTGCCATTATTGTCTTTTCCACCTTTCTTGTTTTGCTGTTGTGGTTTCTTCTGATCCCCCTTCTTCTCGGGTGCCTTATCAGCTTTAGCGCTTTTCTTCTCATGCATGAGCGCCATTTCTACTAACTTCTCAAAGGTGGCCCTCATAGGGATGTGGGTCATAGCCAACCCTTGCAATGGTTCATTCTAGCCATTCACGAACCTTAGAGCCTTCTTCTCCGGCGTGTTCACTAAGTCCAAGCCAAACCTTGCTAACTGATTAAATTTATTGACATATTCTTTCACTGATGAGCTTCCTTGCTTCAATGTCAAGAACCTTTCCATATATAGATTTTCTTCCGCCCTTGAGAGAAACTTCGCCTCGAACCTACGTCTGAAATCCGCCTAAGAGTCAACAGGACGCTCCCCATTAGTGACCTCCCACCAAAACGAGGCCTCTCCCTTCATCAACCAAGCTGCGAATCGAACTCTCCTCCCTTCTTCTACTTCAAAGATTTCTAGCAATTCTTCCACCTCCTTAAGCCAATCTCTAGCTTCCACAAACGTTTCTGACCCTTGAAATGGTTTTCCACCCATTGCCTTGAATTCCTTGCACGTCTTTGCAAAAGTATCTACGCGAGGAGGAGGAGGAACGGGTGCAACTGGTGGTGGTGGAACATTGGATGGACCTGCAGCGGCCCTAGCCTCTAATAACCTCCTATACCATCCTGGTATCGTTACACCGTCGGGTAGATTAAGATCTTCAGCCATGCTGAAACGAAAAAGGAAAGATTCAGAATGGAGAATTCGAAAGATAAAGATATGGGCTATTGGGGATTATGTTTTTTTTCTTAAAAACCTTTCTCTTTAAATTTCTCATTAAAACATGTTTTTGAAAGCATTTCTTCCATAAATAACTATTTTTCTAAAGTATTTTTATCTGTTCCCGTAACCTTAAGCTCTGATACCACGTGTAACACCCCACGTCCATTAATGTCACTCAAAAAGGGAATGCATTAACTTCCATGGAGGTTATAAGTGAATATAGAACAAAAAAATTACAACAAGACAGATAATAAATAGTACTTGGAAATCTAAAACTTCATTTTATTGCAGCGGAAATTAAACATATTTGTTACATCATAAAACCATAGATCATAACCAAGTACAATATCCATCTTCATAAAAACAAAATACATAATCCCATTACATAAATAGCCATTAAAAAGATAACAAGCTGGACTTTACTTCAACGGTCCAAGCTTTCCAAAGAGAGATGAAGCAATTCAATCAAACTCCACTAGAGCTGGGCCCAACCTGAGGACCTGGAGGGGGAAAAAGGATAGAAATAGAGGGGGTCAGACATAAAGTTTGGCGAGTATGATAATTCTAACAATACTATTATCAAAATAACTAGACTAAGGCATAAGCTGGAAGACAAGTAAATGTCTATGAACTCTTAGGAAGATAAAGATAGCGTTTAAGATAACGTTAAAGATAACGGTAAAGGCACACCTAATTACTAACGAATGATTACTTCACTGCACCGCACATTACTACACTGCACCGCCCCAGTCACCCTAAAGGTTGATCCCACTTGCTTCACACAGAAACATATAAACAGCCTTACGTACCCCTAGCTGACTACATAGGTGCCGTCTGCCCCTATCTCCACTAGGTGTACCCCACTACCCACTTTCGATCGGCTCCCTACTCGTAGATACCCGTGCTGGCCCCACAGTGGGGTGTATCACTCCCCTAAAGTGGCAACCCGATACAACTTGAGAATGCACGGCTTATACCTACACGATGCAACAACGTCTTATCTACCAGCCCGGGTCCACACACGCATATGAAACCCGTTGGACTTGCGTTGCCACCGCTCCCCGTTTTGGCCTCTTACAGTCAAACCCAGCATGCGTGTCCCGTCCTCGACTTGGGTCGAGCCCACAAAGATACGTTTGGGATACTGGTCGATATGGGCCCCCACAAGCTACCCACCTAAGCTTGTCACCAGTATATCCCACTTAACCCTCTTAGTCATGTTCATTTACATGTGTGTTTGGTTAAGTCTTACTAATCGTATTTCACATGCCACTAAGGGCACCCCCTAGATTCCTCGTGCCACCCAAGGCACCTACTTAACCCCCATGTCCCACTTTACATGTTTATCTGGTTAAGTATTTCTTAATTCATTCTGGCCATAACCTCATAAAGACCTCTCACATTAGACTGGCATTTATGGCAGCTGGATTTGCCGGGCGGGTCCGGGCAGTCTTACACCATAAAAGAGTCTAACCTCGTGTATTTACAACCGTTATGCTTTAGTTTAGGCCTAGGACCTCTCACATTGGGCTGACATTTGTGACCACTGGATTTGCCGGGCGGGTCCGGGCAGGTTTACGTCACAAACGAGTCCAACCTCGTGTCCTAAGCATTGATTAACACTTAAAATCTTTTACCCCAGTTTTAATAATTCCCTATTCAAATTATTAATTAAGTCAACTTTTAATGATGTCCATAATTGACTCAATTATGGCCATCCACTTATGGCATGCAAAATCATATCAATTGCACCCCAACTTTTTAATGTTAAATCCTTAATATTACCCCTACCCCACGTTTATACGTTCGCTTATTCAACGCATAATATAGGCTAGACTTGTATAGTCTAACACCTAGCCCAAAGATAAATTATCACTACATATAGACAATTAAAATAAATCTAATCATAATAGTGGTGAAACTTGCATAAACTACACATGTTAAGGATCAAAAGGTGTCAACTTGTTAAATGTCTCAATTTACATGATATGATCATAGCCCAAATCTATACATAAACTTGCATATAGGGTTTTTAGGCAACATAATGATGGTGTGAACTAGCATAGGATATCACATATGTCATAGCATAATTCTAGATGTCATAATAGATGTCTTGGCATATGTTCATAACTTTTCTAATCAATCTAACTTGCATATGTGACTTGTCATATAAATCAACATAACCTAAACATGATGATTTAATTAATATGAACTAACTAGCATAGATGGTAACATCATGGCCTTTCTAACATGTATGATTCGTCACAACTTAGCATAGAAACTTTCAACATACATAACATCATCATAGCATGATTTACAACATATAAGATATCATCATCACATAACATCGGATTTACAATATACATGATAGCAAAAGGGGTTTACAACAACATATATGACAATTCACATCATCTACTCTTAATCCATTCATAACTCAACCTAATTAAAATGGTAATAATCTTGTTAAGATCATCATACTCACAATTTTGAGAAGAAAAGAGAGAGTTTTGCTTTGCTTTAGGGTTGAGAGAATTATAATTGAATTTGCTTTTCTTCTTTCTTAGTTGGCGGCGGCTCCATTGATTTCCATGGCGACGGTAACTATTCTATTTTAATTAGGTTTAGGGTTAGCATTAGGATGTATTTATAGGTGTGGGAAGTTATTCAGGACCATTAGATTAACCCTGAACCATGAGAACCAATCAAATGCAAAATCTGCATTTGAGCGAATCGGCTCACGGGTTGACAGCCAAACACCCTGGATTAACCCCTAGTCGACCCAGCGGGGCTTGGGTCGACCTTAAAAATGGGCCGTTTCGGTTATTCCCCCTCCCAATTCGCTGTTTTGAACTTTTTCGCATATTTATTTATTTATTTTTTAATTTATATATATATATATATCAATATATATATATTTCTCTGCGCAACCCATTTCACTTAATTCTTTTCTAAAAATTAAGTATACTTTATTTTGTGAATTTTAATGTTATAAAATTACGGGGTGTTACAGTGAAGGAGTAGGGGGGTCAACTTTTGATGCTGAAGTCGGTTGTATAGTGGTGCAGAGGTACTGGCTTCGGCCTGGGTTGAAGTTGTTGAGGAAGGAAGGTGCAGTGTGAATGAGGTGCTTGAAAGTAGTGAGGTGAAGTGGATGGTGGCAATGAACTGTAATGGAGGGGTGGTTGGGATAGAAATTGCGAGATGTGAAGATGGTGGTGATTGGGTTGACATTGTTGTAGTTTGATGGCTGATGACAGTGAAGCCGGTGGTTTGTTGGAATTGGGTAAGGGAGTTGCTGTGTTGACGACTTGCGAGTGTCTACATAGGGGGAACGGTTGGACAACGGTGACTAGTTTGTATTGATTTATAAAAGGCAGGGGATGTATGTAGATGAGGTTGAAGAAGTTATGGTGATGGTGTTATGTGGATGTGGAGTTTCAAGGCAATTTGAAGAGTGGAGAAAGGTGGACGGTCTTGTAGAGGGTGATGCAAGTAGAGATTGAATTTTTTTTATAGAGGAAGACAAGAAAAAAGGAAAGCAATAATTTTTGTTTTATTTATAAAAAAATGTAAAAAGGAAAGAAATTTATAGAAAATCAGAAAGAAATAATTGAAAGAAGAAAGAAATGAAGAGTTGGAAAGCAATAATTTTAATTAATCATTGGAAATAAAGAAAGGAAGGCAGTCAAGGAATGTTAGGCAAAAAAGGGAAAGAAACCTAAAAAGGGAGGAAAAGGAAAGCAATAAACCTTTTTTTTAATTATTTGTAAGAAAAAAGAGGAAAGAAATGTAGAGAAAATTTGGAAAGAAATCAAAAAGGGAAGAAATAAATGAAAAAGGGGAGCAAAAGACAAGATTTTTTTTCTTTTTTAGGAAGATTGAAAAGAAAATAAAACTAAACAAAATATTAACAACCTCACAAAATACAAAATCAAAACAAAAGCAAAAGTGCACAAACAAAAGCAAGAACACACAAAAAATTAACAAGAAAAATGGACAAACACAAGAACTTAAAAATAGTTTTTTTTTTCTTTTTAAAAAATAAACAACACTAAAAAAAATTAATTCGAAGAATAAAATTAAAATTAAATTCCTTCCCCGGCAATGGCGCCAAAAAGTTGTTTGCAAACGGCGTTTCTATGGAATTAGAAAACCGTTGACAAAATATCGTAATAATAACCGCAAGAGCACGACGTACACTTGTAGTACGTTAACGAGTACGAGTCGATCCACGGAGAAAGAAACAATTTTAATTATATTCAATCAAATTAAACCAAAATTCGGATTGTGATTAAGTAATAAAAAAAAGTAAACCAAAATATCGACAGAAACTATGAGATTAAAACCAATTTAGGGGCAACTTCACTTTTCTCTCTTTCAACGACGTTCAACATAAAGTAATACGAAGATCTCTCATTAATCTAAGTAAGATTAATTATGTAATTATCATAAGCATAACTTATTTGCGCTATTAATTAACACAAAATAAGTAATTAAGCTATAATACACGATTAATCTAACTTTTTAACTTTCATGAAACATGACATCGAAATGAAACTAAAATCTAATTTAAGTATGATCTATTTACTATTGGTTAATAACATAGATCATCAAATTTCAACTTCAACCCATGTCATTGCCATAATCACATTTTTAGATGAAGAGGCAATTTTTTGTTTATGTCATAAACATAGCCTCAATGTTATGAAATGAACAAAAGAGGCTATTAAACGCAATATGAAACACAAATACACAAAACATCCATTCTCATTAAACCCAAAAGAGATCATTCATACAAATTTTATGTTGAACCTAAATCAATGAGAGGTACATCAGTGAGAGGAAAAGCTTCATCACCCCTAAATTGTAGGGGTTTAACTCCTCATTTGTGTTATCATTTCAACATAATTAGATTTCAACATTTGGTGAACAACAAAAATAAAGAGCAAATAATGAAGAAAAGAAATTTACTACTAACTAATTGCATAAAATAAAATTACACTACTTGCAGAAATGAAATTCTAAACTACTAATATAAAGTAGAGCATAGAAATTAAAAGAAACATGAGAGAGACATAGAAGAAATAGGCTTGGAAGCCATTTTTGTTTATTTGATCAATTACACTTTCATTTGCTAAAAAGAGATCCTGAAATACATGAAACAAAGGGGTATATATACATGATCAAAAAAACCCTAAAACCCTAATCACTTTCCTTAGGTAATCCCCAAAATGCCCATTCATGTAGCTTCTAATTGCCATTAGCCACTAATGAGTCATGTAGAATGCATGAGGCCTTTTGTCTCAGTCTTTAATATGAAGCTTAAGAGCAAATGGGCTAACTGAAAGGTGTGGGCCTCCACTATCCATAAAATGAATTAATTCTTTGCCTCCTTTTGTGAAAATGCATGCTTTCCCTCATCTCTTCATGTGTATATATCCTTTTAGCTCCAAAATTCCTATAAGAGATAAGCACAAGGAACAAGTAAAAGATTTCACAAATTAAAACATGCACAAGTGACCACTTTTTCCCAAAATAAGTGATGATATTAAAAATATTTAAAACATGGTTTGATCATATAAAATACCCGAAAATGTTCATTTATTCAACTAAACAAGAATAAATATGTGAATATAAATGTGCATTTTTACGTGCACATCAATTTTAGAGCAAATTCTTCGCTGTTCGAAATCGAAATTTCATCGTTTTGTGTTGTTTTGGATGTCTGGTGAGCAATATGCATCGCGCACAAGGATTCAGCAAGTATATTAGTAGTATGATCTTAACTTCATCATTTTCAAGTGTTTTCTCCTAGATCTACATCATGGTAAGTGTATTTTCATTTGAATCACCATAGGATCTATTCTAGAAACTTATAAATGGTGATTTCATCTGTTATTTCTATGTTTAGATCCATATATATTGATTTAATCATTTGTTGAATCATTGTTGATGAAATTGATTGATTTTGAGTTGAGATGAATTGGAGAGTTTGGGAGTGTTTGGCAACACGTTTGGCAAGTTGAAAAATCATGATTTGTCAAGAAAAATCAAGCGGATCAGGTGACTTTTCAAGAATCGGGCATAAATCAAGTTTTGGAAATTTACAACATTTGACAACATTGGATAAACGCTGTGGAAAGTCTAGAATCGAATACAACCTAAGAGCTTAGGTCGCACATGGCATAAGTCGTAGGTCATGTGAGATTCGACAGCATTTCTGAAACGCTGTTAAAATCTGTGGATCATGCACGACCTAAGGGCTTAGGTCGCACATGGTTTAGGTTGTAGGTCGCACCTGAGATACGACATCATTTCTGAAATGCTGTTAAAAGTTGTAGATCAAGGACGACCTAAGGTAGGTCGTGCATAGGTTTCTTTAGGACGTAGGTTGCACTTGAGCTACAATAGCATTTCTAAAATACTGTTAAAAGTTGATGATCAGGAACGACCTAAGGTAGGTCGCGCATGGGTTTCTCTAGGTCATAGGTCGCACCTGAGCTACGACAACATTTCTAAAATGCTGTAAAATGGCAGAAACACTGTGAAAGCCAGTTTTGTTTTTCACACTAGATTGATGCAGAAATGAACCAGGGGATATATTAGCATTTCAAAAACGTTGTAAAAGGTTGTTTTGATATTGTGGCCATCTTTCATAGCAAAAGAGTTAGTGGATAATGGTTGCTCAAGCGTGTTTGAGCTTGTGAATAGTCGTAGGTGCTGACGACTGGAGGTGTTGAAGACTGAGAGATTATCGTTGTCGTAGATTCTAGCAGCCTCAAAGCAGGGGTACAATAGAGGCGTCTAACAGACCGGTTGTATGGTCGAGTACCCTGGGTATCGTTGAAAGGACTAAATACGTATCGTTGAAAGGCGTATGGAGTTTTTGCTAGAACTGGGTTTAACATAAGCCCTTGACGGATGGCAGGATAATATGGCCAATCAGATGATAAGCGATGGTTTCAAAGTAGGATTGGCGGTGATAGACAAAGTTGGTCATGAATGTTGTTTGTTCGCTTGGACCGTCTCACGTATATTGTCTGACATCAAGGGAGATGTTTCTTCGGTCCTTGTCTGATATTGGTTTAGGCCTCTAGGGCTTGTGCTTGAGGGATGTTGAGCTCGATTAGAATGGTTTACGTGAGATATATAATTGGTTGTTATGATTGATATTGTTGGTTACTTCTAATTGCCATGAATCGATGATTGTTTGGTTGCCATGGATGTATGGTTGAAATTCTTGTTTTGTAAAGGCTATCACTGTCCGATGTGGGGAAGAAGAGCTTGAGTTTCTTCTCTAGTGAAGTAGGTATATTAGTATGTTTATCTGCCTATTCTCATATGTTTTATTGATGATGTTAGTTAGCTTTTTTATCACTCACTAAGACTGTTGTCTGACTCAAAGTTTTATGTTTCCCTCTTATTACCTTGGGCTATTCATCCAATTTTTGGATGGGCAGACTAGGTGGCACGTGACAGGAGATATCTTGGTGAGGAAGATGTTGCAGTTCGGTGGCGAGCAGGAGGCTGACATATTATCTTTCACTACTACATATTATCTTTTATTTCCACTGTTTGAAATTTGACTCTAGGTGTTGTAGTGAGGCAAATTTGTACAGACATATATGTTGTAATCCTAATGTTTGGATATACTTTCTAGTTGTTATAAAAGTTTGGAGTTTTTCTGCTTAAATATGCTTCACTATTATTGCCTGTTGTATATGTTCTATTATATTTTATCCTTGCGTTGTGAGTTATACGACAGGTTCCGATTGAGTTTCATACCTAGATGATCGTCCATAACTGCCTGGCACACCTTTCAGCGCATTATTCCTCTTGTTTAGTGCAGGGGTTATGGTCGGTTGTCACAAAAAATTTCTTCCTTACCCTGGTATTATAAGGAGGAAGAAAAGTAACTGAAGTGACCACATTTTATGTAATTTTATGATTAACAAATTCTATTTAATGCAAATTAGAAGAAATGTTCTTGGATGAAAAAAGTTCCATTGATGTAGATGAGGGAAGGATTATGACATGCTTTATCCAAAAACATATGATTAAGCCATTCAAACAAATATCAAAAGAGCACAGAGACAGACATAAAAGAAGTAATATATTATCTACTTATGCAAAAGAAAAAAAGAAAATGGCTTACACTTTCATTTGATATCCCACCTCTAGCTAAAGAGAACACGTTTGGAAACAAATTTTAGTGTTACCACGATAGCATAATAGTATGTAATGTATTGCTTCTTTAAAATCTAAATCAAAAATGTATATGGTTGTTGAATTAATGGAACAAAACAATTAACAAAAATAAATCCTAATTCATGACATAGAGAAAAAAATCAAATTAATTTTCTGTCAAAATTCATATCTACACTAACAAGATTTTTGCAACACGATTATAAGAAAGTGGTATTTGTACACTACTAGAAAAGCAGCCATTGGAAGCCGTTGGTAACTGTTGGAATTTTTCGGACATATTTCCAGAACAGCTAGCCAATATTCATTTCTTCCCCCATATACACCAAAATTTTCCTCCTTCCACCATTTTAAATCCTTCAAACTTGCTGCCACCGGTCCAACCACCAATCCAACCACCTCCGACGTCATCTAGGAGCATCTCCAACCCGTCTCCACCCTCCTTACTCTCCAAAACCAGTAATTTCCCTAAACCTAATTTTTGGGTTTTCATTGATTTCAGGTTTAATTTTAAGTTTTCTTGATTCCTAGTTGTTTGTTTATGTATATTACATCATGTTACCCCCTAATTGCTATTACTATCACCATAATAATCAAATATTTAGCAATTTTAAATTTTTTTAGTTTTGTACATTATGTATGTTTAGGTAGATTTGGTTAGCGAACGATATGTGTGTGACAGAGTTTGCTAATAATATGATTTATGCAAACACAAAGTATATATTATGTTGAGTGATTGTAGTTTTGGAGCATACCTCATGTTAGTAAATTGCAAAAATATATAATTTAGTACACATGTAATTATACAGTAAAATATAAACAAATTATATATTTAAATTTAATATAGACTAATCTTTAGACCCTTAGTTATTATTTGGCCCCGTCTGACAAGTGTTGTATATGATCGTTATATGGATATTCGTTTTTTTTACAAAACGGACATCTATATTCGTCTGATACATCATTTGTCGGGTTTGTCCCTGTATTGGACAAGTTACAAACACTATAAAGTAATTATATTTCGTAGATCATATCACTTTAAACGGTTCACAAAATTTCGATGGCATTTCCTTTACGTTCCTTGTGTACACGCACACGTGTACGTGTAATGGCCCGCAGATCTCGTACTATCCGAGTTGACTAAATACACTACACGTCCAACCCAAACTGCATAGAAATACGAATCATTATTATAAAGAAGAAAAAGGTAGAAGAAGAACAAAAATAACAGTATAGAATCTCACATCACAGCGGAACAAAATATAATATTATATATATATATATTAGCTTTTGGAGTACAATTTTTTTTGTATATACATATCATCATCAGAATACAACACTTACAACATAGTGGAAAACAAAAACTAAATAACGCTAAAGCCTCCTGCTCTAAGCTCCTTTAGATAAATCTGTAAAATCCTGAACTACTTGACTGCTCATACAAATTTGGACACCCAAGAGTTTAGGGAAACCACAAAAAAAATAAACTTTGGGTCTGTCATAGCACTGGTATGAGTAAAACAATTTAAAACAGTTTGAGAAAATAAACGATATCTCATAAGACCATGCCGTATAACACGGAACAGGTTTTCCCTTATGAGAATCCAAAACACTTGATTCATTTAGTAGAATGTTTGATATTATAATAGTGTCTATCAACCATAACTAAATAATCATTTAGTAGAACGTTTGCATCTCACGCTCTATATATATAATACATAATCAAAACCACGAGCACTTATTTGGTAATGAATTTCCAACTATGACAAGGTATGGAACCACCTTCCGATAGTGTATCTCTAGAGAGAATACGTTGGGTTCAACAAGAACATCTTGTAACCCAGCCACACATGACCGACCACTCATTTCGCTTGAGTGTATCGAATGTATATCACCAATGATTGGGATCAACAACCGTTTTCCCGAATATGACAACATCGAATAGAATAAAGAATGAAATGAATTTCTCTAGATAGGTGATAATACACCCTAATTGGGAGCTACCTACTTAGCCATGTTGCCTGCCCGATTTTTGCCATTTCCCGGTTGTTGAGGCCTGAGGCTACGATTACTTACCATTCCTTGATAGCACAATCACTTTGAATGCCACATTGTTAGATCCATTAATCACTAATTGATTTGCACAAATACATCCTGGATATTATGCTAAGTGAATAAATTCTCCGCCACCATATATATCTATACAGACCAACATAAGCGATCATTAAAAATACTCAGTCAGACACTCGTCCATACACGTTCGTTTTGGGACTAAACAAAACCGAAGGCACAATTTCCATTAATCCATCTTAGGCAATTTCTACCTAGGATTAACAGAAAAGGCCCTTGCACTTTACTCCATCCTCGATTTTCTTCATATAATATGATTCACATCGCTACTACCAATACGGAGTGGTTCTCGGATAATAATCCAAACTGTCTCTCTATATTGACAACGATATTGGCAAATACTTTAATAATCGGTTATTTAACTATCGAAGAAAAATAAACATTTCATCCAAAGCATCAAACAATCACTGGGCCCCTTAATTAATATTTCATTAATTGAATCACTTCTCCATGTTCTTATCAATATATGTTAACCCGATATTTTCAACAATCATCTTCTTGGCCTCTTACGCTCTTCGGAAAACATTTCCATAGATCACTTTCTTTTATTTTCTATACTTAGAAAATATCTTCTATTAATAATTAGAAAATATTCCAAGTACATCTCCCTTTCGCGACCATTCATTTCTATACTTAGGAAATATTTATTATTATATTTCCAAAATTCCACTTATTTGGGTTAAAACGAATGTTATGTAAATCATTGTTACAACAACCCAAAATACTGCATTCAACTAAATCTTATTCAAACTTTTTTCTTCGAGAATGAATCTTGTATTTATCAGTTAATAATGAAATCAATCAAGTTGGGGTATAAGTACCTCTCAGACCTTGATTGAATAACATTGTTAACTTCAAAACGGACAAGATGACTTATCTCGAATAATTAACATCTTATAAACCAATTACTCATTTTTAAAACATGTTACGTTTCTCTTTCTATTTTTACCAGATTTAATTGTAGATTTCCTTTTTGTTTATAATATTCTATTTTAAGTTCGTTTCCTTATCAAATCCTACATATATCGATATATTGTTTTCTAGTTATCAAATTTTCTTTAAAATATTCTAACTCTTTAAATTTCCCGAAAATTTCGCCAGCACCTCCTTTGTATCGTTCAATAGATCAAACTCTGGCTCTCCTCTCTGGGCCCTTTCCATTCGAAAAGAAAATAAAAAAGCCATTGTTAATTCGGTGCATAAAAACTCATATGGAATTTTAAACGTGTACCTTTTTGTCGGGCACACAAATTATAATCTTCATGCACTTTATTCCATACCTGTCTAACCCATGTACGTCCATTCCCAATTTATTCTAACTCAAGTTAATCATTTTTAACTCAATTCGCTAATTTATTCTTTAATTAGCTCTTTGGCCCGTTTCACTTTTTTCTGAACATATCACATTCAAATATAATTTAATTTACTTATGAACTCAACCTAATTCCATTTTCAACTCGATTTTCATATTCGATTTCGAATATAAATTCATAAACCCCATTTACTTATCCAACGCCCAATTTTGATTCAAAACTCAATTAACTAATTATTCTTCAAATTAGTTAATTATATTCCATAATTAAAAATATGAATTTTGTTTCTAAAATCATTTCATTTACACAACTTGAGTTTGTATTTATTTTACAACTCAAATCTGGATTTTTAAATTTAAAATCCATGTTTTATTAACTTAAAATACTTCGACTTTAATTAATAAACCGTTATGGTTTTTATATGGTTATGGCGCTGCATTTATGAAAATTTGAATTTGACATAACACAAAATCTATAAGATGAAATCCAGATTTTTCTCATCCATTAGAAAACTATTATCAAATCGGTCCTGACGATTCTTGTTTCAAGGAATTCTGACTTAAATTGAGTTCTACATACTCAATTGAACTTCGAAACGCCAAATTACGAACTACCACACTGCGGCAAGCTCGTTTTAATTATATTTATATATAAAAACGTTTAAAATTCGTTTATAATAAATTTCAACTCAATTTCTTAAATATTAAATATAAATTAAACCCTTTTACCAAATCTAGATAAATATTTTGATTATTCTGATCTATTTTACATTTACTTCAAAATCTTAATTTCTATTTAATAGCATTCTAATATCCTTTCCGAAACTAATTTATTCTTATAGAATCGACATAGTCGAATTCAAATCATAAATCCATATGGATTTATTTCAACTCAATTTATATTATGAACATCGGAATAAATCTCATTGTTTCCCTTTTTAACACTATCCTAGTTTCTCATTTTAAATTCATATTTTGAACTTAAATATTTAAATTATCCACATGAATTTTTTTCACCTTTGTTTATAAACATTGTTTGTATTACTTTTTTATATAGTTAAACAAGACTTGATTTCAAATTCATTTGAAATCAAATTTCTACCTTAAAAAAAAATATTCCCTTTTTAAATTCACATTTGTATTAACATTTCCCTAATTTTCCAATGATAATTCATTTTACTTCATTTATAAACATCGTTTATAAATTCACTTCAATTCCCTGATTATCCAATGATAATCATTCCATTTTATTTATAAATACCGTTTATAAATTTACTTCAATTTCCTGTATTATTTATAAACATCGTTTATAAATTCAATACTTCAACTTCCTGTATTATTTAATTTATAATCATCGTTTATAAATTCAATACTTGTTTTATTTATTCAAAACAAGTTAATATCTTTATAGCCCATTCAAAATTCAAATTCTATTTTTGAAAAATAGATTTTCCATTTTAAATCTCAAAATATCCTTTTCACAGTATGTTTATAAATCAACATTTTTGGGCCCAGTGATATTTAAACAATCAAACCACTCAATTATCAATCAACACATCATATATGATAATATATATGTGAAAACAAACAACAATAAATTTGGAGGAATCCGGTTGGATTCCTCCAACTTGTTTTTCCTACATCCATAGACGTTAGTTAACATAAATAATACCCATCCTTCTTCGAGGCAGGATATCGCGGTATGCAGGTCATCCACTATATATATTGTGGGGGCGCATAGGGAAATCATCCGCTAATGATACTACGGGGGTCCGCTAATGGTACTGCGAGAACTATCCGACCCTCAATAAATATATAATAGCCACAAACACCATGCTTAAATAACTAATATATTTTTAATAGCCACAACAATATTTAAAAGCATGCAAAAAACCAATGAACAATTATTTTTAACTAATAAAAATAATTCTAAATAAAAACTAAGTGAGATTTACTCACATTGATTTTCCTTCGATGAAATAGCGATTTATTTCCGATTAAATTAAACAAGTGTTTAATTAAATCGGAAATTTTAACTGGCTCCATATTACTCCAATTCGACTTTGTAGCCTAGTCATCGTTGATATGAGACCAATGCACTTCATTTTATCCGATTATGATTTCGAATGAAATATATATACTCGTTATAAATTTTTAGATGAATTAAACGATCATTATCAAATTAAATTACTATTAAATTTACCTTAATCATGTTCATACTGTCTTCCTCTCCATGTAGCTATTCGAACAGTGCTATTGCCGCTTAAAACTTCCATCCTAGTTTCCTTTATCACTTCATGAATCCAAACCCCGACTCCACTTTGCTCTCACATTACGCAAACTCCAACAACTGGCAAAACATCACTACTGCAACAAAATATGATATTTCCAGTTCGGTTTTGAACTCAAATCCAACCAAATCCAACACTACCCTACCCAAATGAGTTTGTTGTTTCATCTCGTGATTACAGTAAAATACACCACTGATTTGGGTACAAATCCAATCAAAATTCAAACTTTAGTTCATTGTCGTGACCTTCCATCACCTGGAACCCATGAAAACATCACCAATGCATTCCCCATACACCGTGACTCTGATCCAAAAGTCACCCCTTTCTCCTACATCATACCGCAAACAAACATCCCCTACAGACCCATGGTTCTTCTTTTCGTCGCCTTACTCTTCTCGGTACCCCTTCCACTTCACGCTCGCACATGCTCTTCAGAAAAACATTTGTTAGCCTTCAACCACCTCACAAATTAAATCGCAACTCCTTCTAGCTCTCGGTGATTCAAGGTCGAGCTCCAGTAGACTTGAATCGCACACGGTACAACCTAGCATCCTACCTAAAGACGCGATATTCCACCCTAGATTCGATCGAGCCCACGGTCAATGTTTTTTTTCCAAAATTTGAACGCGGTTAACCGTAGCTTTGTGATTTATACCGTCGAACCATCCATTGAATTCGATCCACATATCTTTGAACGAGAATGACTTGAAGAGAGGGAAAAAGAAAATTCCGATTCCTTTTTTTTATTTCAATCAGAAGAAGTCGATTTTGTTTCAGAGGAGTGGAAGTTGATTGTATTTTGCAATAAGAGGATCGACCATATATTTTGATTTCAAACTTCCTTTCGATTATTACTTAGAGTCATAAACATTTCGATTTTCTCTGAGGGATAAAAACTGAGAAAAAAGTTGCAATAGTTATAGATGACGAAACTTAGGAACTAAGGAATGGGTCTCGTAACATACATCATATGATAGGTTAAGTACATTTTATTAAATTCTAATTTGATTATACATAAATACGATTTGATTTAATGGTATTTTTATTCTTTTTAAATCGATATCGATTTGATTTCGAGCTTATCCACTAATCGAATATCTCGGGGTCCACAACTTGAACTTATGAACTGTTGTTTTATCGTAACTACTGACGTTTCAACATTATAACACTATTCTGAACTCAACATTATAAATTATAAAATTTAATTTGAAAGTATATATAAAATAACCATATTAAATCGATATAAAATAATTTGAACTCAGAAAAAATCAATTCTTTGATAATAAAATATTTTTATTATCATCTGTATTCAAATACAATTAATATTGATCATCTGAATTGTTTTGATTCAGTTTTTAACTTCGATTTCAATTATAATTCGTATTACAATAATTTAATATATTCGACATTAAATCAAAATCGATTTTTAAATTGATAACTTAATATAAAAATTCATTTATATTATCAACTCAATATTTAAAACAATATTAAATATTTAAAATAAATCGATAAAAATCCGGGCCGTTACAGTACGATATAAAGAACACGGGGGAAATGCTACCGAAATTATGTGAAATCATTTAAAATGATATGATTTACGAAATATAATTACTATTGTGTTTGTAATGGGAAGTAGGATGACTGACCATCAAAGAAGACATATAACCGTCAATGAACCAATAATTGTATATTTAAAATAAAATTTGTAAAAAAATATAAAATTTATTAGTACATGTTCACTAAATCAGTAAATAAAATTTAAACAACATATAAAATTAATGATTACTTTTTTTTACTTCATCATAGGTTTTAAAGTTGGAAAAATGGCTAATTACTTTATTGATCGGAGCTGGATGTATCAAAGAAGGGAAATTAGTAGTGCAATTAGTGAACATTTTGAAAATGGGGTAAAAGTGTTCATTGAGTTTGCGATATGTAATATTGGAAACAGTACAGAAATTCGTTGCCCATATAGCAGATGCAAATTGTTGAACTATTTAATACCGAATATGGTTAAGATTCATTTGCGGCAATACGGTTTCCTACCCAATTATTTGTTGTGGGATTTTCATGGAGAAATTATAGACTCTAATACTCAAGAATAGTTGACGGAGGTCAATAGTGTTGAAGTTAGCACGAATCTCATAGAAAATATGGTCAAAGATGTTGCACGATCAATGTTCCCTACCGTTCAAATTGGTAACGACGATGTTAACATCGAAGAGGAACCAAATGTTGAAGCTAAAAAAATATACAATTTATTGAACAATGCTAATAAACCCCTTTGGAATGGATGTGAAAGTGGCACTCAATTATCGGTAACTGCAGAATACATTGCAACAACAACAACAAAGCCATATATCCCAAACAAGTCGGGGTTGGCTAGATATGGAACCCAAATTAAAAACAAAAATAAAAGAAATAATACTGATAATAATAATATATATAAGGGTTTTAATAACCAAACAGATAAAAAGACGTCTGATAAAGGGTTTAAAAAAAGTTCATTAAAAGTGAAATAATGTCTAAATTAGTAATAAAAAAGTAAAAAGGTCCAAACAAATTGAAATAAAGTCTAAAATAATCAAACAGAATAAAAAAAAACTAAGGTTCTGGTACATGGATTGCCAACTTCCATGCACTCCTATCCACTACCAGCTTCTCAGATATACTCCAATTACTTAAATCCCTCTTTATTATCTCCTCCCATGTCATTTTAGGTCAACTTCTACCTCTCTTTGGGCCTTCGGCACGACCTATAATACCAACGCGCACAGGTGCATCGTATGGTCTACGTTGGATATGTCCAAACCATCTCAAGCGGTATTGGACTAACTTCTCTTCAATAGGTGCAACTCCAAGTTTTTCCCGAATATCCTCATTTCTAATCCGATCTCGTCTGGTATGCCCACAGCTCCAACGCAGCATCCGCATCTCTGCTACACTTATCTTTTGAACGTGTTGCCTCTTAGTTGGCCAACATTCTGCACCATATAACTCCGCCTGTGTAGTTATATATGCAGCCTGTCCCAAGCCAGGGTGAAGGAGGAGGGTTGTGATAGGCTTGGCGAGCCAACGTAAAAACTTAGCCTCATGGATATGGAACCTTATGATATAACTGCAAAATACATTGCAATGAAATAAAAATACAACCATGTGGAAGCTGGATTTACGGCTGTTGTTCAAGCTGCTAAACTCCATATGCCATCCGATAATTTAGTGTGCGAAAATTATTATGAAGTGAAAAAACTTATGTCATCTTTCGGTTTGCCATATCAAAAAATAGATACATGTTTAAAGGGTTGAATGTTGTATTGGAAAGAAGACAACAATCTTAGAAAATGTAAGTTTTGTAATCAAGAAAGATACAAACCAAGGAAAAAGAACGGAAATGAAGTTCTGTACAAGCATATGCACTATTTACCCATCACCCCTAGATTTCAAAGATTATGTGCATCATCTATAACGACACAGCATATGAGATGGCACAGTGTGAGAACACCTCAAGAAGGTACGTTGACATACCCATCAGATGGAGAAGCATGGAAACATTTTGACAAGTTAGACTAGGCTTATATACAGATGGATTCACACTGTTTTCTCAGTTTGGTTCTAATATTCATCTTAGCCTATAATAATCACACTTTACAATCTACCCTCGTGGATGTGTATGAAAACTCTATACATATTTCTCATAGTTGTCGTTCCCAGCCCTGATGATCCGACACAGGGCATTGATGTTTACTTACAACTGTTGATGAAAGAATTGAAAAAATTATGGTATGAAGGAGTTGAAATATACGAGGTGTCATAAAAGAAAAAATTTCGGGTGTTCACTTCTTTGTTATGGACCATTAGTGATTTTCCTGCATATGTAATGCTTTCGGGTTGGAGTACGGCCGGTCGTTTTGCTTGTCCTTATTGCATGGCAAAAACATGAGCATTTTCGTTAGCATATGGAAAGAAAATTTCATGGTTTGATTATCATCGATGTTTTCTTTGTATTAATCATCCATTTATAAGAGACAAAAAAAACTTCATGTTTAATAGACATGATGGTCTACAACCACCAACGGTTTGGTCAAGGGAGGAAATATATGAACTTGTAAAAGAATATCCAAATATACATGAAACCGAAAAACAAATTGAAATTTGAGGTAAATCGACGATTCATAATTGGTGCAAACAGAGTATATTCTAGGAATTGCCTTATTGGAAACATCTCTTAATCTATCATAACATTGACTTGATGCATAACGAGAAAAACGTATCTGATAATTTGTTTAATACAGTTCTAAATGTGAAGGGTAAGACTAAGGACGATCTGGAATCTAGATGTGATATAGAGGAAATATGCAATCGTCCCGAGCTTCATATGAAGCCCAATGACAAAAAAAACCTAAAGTATGCTTTGAACTAGACAACAACAAAGTTAAGGTACTGTTAAAATGGGTGGAAGAATTACGTTTTCCCGATGGAATTTCCTCTAATCTTCACAGATGTGTCGAGCATAAAAATGGACGGCTGAGTGGAATGAAAAGACATAATTGTCATGTAATGATGGAAAATTTATTACCCATCGTATTCAAAGAATTGTTAACTGGAAAAGTTTGGAATGTAGTAACAGAACTTAGCTTATTTTACAAGAAGCTTTTTTCAACTACATTAAAAGTTGACCGTCTACTTAAACTTGAAGAAGAAATCCCTATAATACTCTACAATCTAAAAAAAAAATTTCCTTCGGGTTTCTTTAATGTAATGGAGAATTTACCTGTTCATTTTCCAAAGGAAGCACGTCTTCGAGATCCTGTGCAATATAGATGGATGTATCCATTCAAAATGTATGTTATTATACTTAATATTCAAATGTTAATTTAATTATAAATATAACTTAATATTGAACCAAACTATTTTTTATTAGGTACTTAAATCATTTAATGAAAAAAGTGAGACAAAAAGCTCGAGTTGAAGGTTCTATTTGCAAATCATATATCGAAGAAGAAGCTTCTTTTTTTCTCTTTCATTATTTTAATGATCATGTGAACTTATCATTTGGAAGCATTCCGCATAGTGATGAGAGGGTTGAACAAGATTCTTCTTCTAAATAAACATTATCTATTTTTAAACAACATGGCCGAAATGCTAGAAAATATGGCTAAATGTTAAATATTGTCACGTAACACACACATATTCTTCTACATTGTCATTAAGTTGCTCCTTTTTCAGGTAATCATTTTTTTTCAGGTTTTATTTAATTTAAGTTACACGCGATAATAATAAGTGTTCGCAGTATTTATGAATCACAAAATCCAAGCGGTGATTTAAGCAAAGATTTCAGTAGTTGGTTTAGGAACTACTTTTTTGATCCCATAAATCATGTGCTCGACGAAGGACTGAAACATTTAGCCTTTGGACCCAAAAGAAAAGTCAAAACGTATCCAATATTTTTTGTTAATGGATGTAAATTCAACACCATAGAATACGGTGTCGGAAAATGAACAAATAATACTAGTGTGTTTGTTAAAGGCAGTGAAGATCCTAATAATCATATAAATGATTTTTATGGCAAGTTAACTCAGATTTTGCAATTGACATATTTTACAAGGCCCGTTGAGGATGTTTATTTGTTTAGATGCAACTGGTTCAGCAATATTCCAGGTTCTGGTATTAACATGCATCTAAAGTATAATCTTATAGAAATTAAACATACCTCACCTTATCTAAAGTACGACCCTTTTGTACTAGACAAACAAGCCCTACAAGCTTATTATTTCCCTTATCCGTCTATAAAAAGGGATAAAGCAGAATGGTCTGCGATTTTTAAAACCAAGGCAAGATTTACGTTCGACGGACAAAATATTCCTAATGAACAAGCCTATCAAGAAGATCTAGAAGAAAATGTTGAAATAACAATTGCAGATGATCAAACTGATTTTGGCCTTTAAATGATGAGGCAAATGTATTAGTTGATGCATTTGGGAGTGTAGAGGAAAATGACATATAACACGAAACCATGTCTGAATCAGAAAAAAACGAAGACTAAGTAAAATTTGGCAATTTTCACAACTATTCACATTACATTTACCTATGTTTAATATTGCATTTATCCAAGTTATCCAATTTTAACGACAATAAGTGCATAATCACAAACGCAACACATAGACAACATGAAAGCTGTGTAGCATGTATTACTTTTTTAGTAGTTATGTATTACTTTTTTAGTAGTTAATCGTATCATAATTATTATGAATTGTATATGTATCAATGTGGTAGGTATATTATGTCTGGATCTGGACGACGTAGTGGTGAGAGAAGTGGCTTTGGTAACCTGACGGTAATGAATCCTTTTGCATACATACAATAAATTAACATTTAAATATATAATGTTATAATATTTTATATGCTGACATGACATTTTTACTATTCATTCTATTTGCAGACTCGACAAGCTAAGAAGGCCCAATACAAAGAAGAAATTAAAAGGCTTCAAATCATGATTGAGCAGCTACATGAGCAGAATTGTCTTCATACTATGAAGTTGGAGCAGCTAAATCAGAAGTTTGCAAAGTATGTGCATAATCATGATAGTCGTCCTTCATCGTCTGGTGATTCCGGAGGCGATGCTTAAGGTATGTGTTTTCTATGACTTGAAGATGGTGACATTTGTTTGAATGTTGTATATTTTATCACGGAGTGGGCGAGGATGATACTTTTGATATGTTTAAATGGTTTGTGGACATGTAACTTTGATGTATTTGGTTTATGAACATGTATGTGTTGGTTTCTGGATGTTTGGCGATGGATTGTTTTGTTTATATTGATGTTTCTTTGATTTATTTTGGTTGTTTATATTGCTAATGGTATATATGTGTTGTATATATGGAATTGATTGGAATTGGATTAGAAATGGATTGGATTGGAAATGGGTGGCTGGAAGGTTATTTGTTTGTTGTTATAAAAAAACTAACCCATATTTTCCAACAGTCACCAACGGTTTCCAACGGCTGTTTGGTCATTGGTTTTAAATGGTTTCCCTTGGTAGATACTGTTGAAGCCGTTGGTATAGTAGTTAGAAATTGTCCGTTGGATCCATTGGAACTTGTGAATGTTATCCCAATGGCTTCAAACGTCCGCCAACGGCTTTGAGCTGTTGGAATAGCCCTATATTCCAGTAGTGGTAAATAAGTGTAAGGCTCTTGGTAGGTAGACAGCCATGGGAGTTGTAATGGATGGTGAGGGTTGTTTCTTGAAGAGGGGAAGTTTGTAGGTGTAAGAATTAAGAAGAGAGAGAGAGAGAGAGAGGTAGAAGAAGTTGTAGAATAGGTTGATAACAGGGAGTTGGAGGAGGAATGTGAGTGAAAAGAAGGTAGATAAGAAGTGTAGGAGAAGTTAGATAGAATTCTGGAATTAAGCAAGAGATTGGGTGGTAGAAAAGAAGCAGGGAGATGACAGAAACACAAAGGAAGGAGGTGGATTAATGAAAGAATTTGGAGAGGGACATTGTAAAAGAAAAAGAATGCAAAAGTTGCAGGAGATAAAATATTGAAAATGCTTTATTTTTCATCCTATCGATTACATGCTAGCTCCCCCTTATATACAGCACTAGTTACAATGGCTAGTTGCTAGACATTTAACAAATACAGTAAGTTACTCTTGCACTGATAAATGCATTTACTTTTTTAGCAGATAGTCCCCTTGCACTGATACATGCATATATACTCAATATCATAGTTGTAAAGACCAAACCGCAAGTCAAACTGTGGTAGTGCAAGATCCAAGGTTTTCATGGTTCAATTGGTCAGACCATGATAACCGTGCTAATAGTTTATTTCTATTTTTCTAATTTAAACGTTATTTAAATATAGATAAATTTTAACCAATTATGACAAATACCCTTGGTCAAACTGGTTTGGACACTTCGACATGATGCAAGAAGTCATGTATTCAATTTTCATCTTCAACCCACTTATTATATAGTATGTTATATAGTACCTAATTAAAATAATTATATAATAACTTATCATAAAAAATTGTGAATTTACTAACATTTTATAATAAAAGAAGATTAGTTCAACAATAGTCCTTAAAATGTGTATAATAATGAATTATGTCATCCTAAATTTTATGATAGTTACTTTGAAATTATTTGTTAAATTTATTATGTCAAAAAATAATGAGTGAAACGATTGTTTTTCTCTCAAATTTGAAGACCCTTGAGATTCAAAGAGGTCGGTCTAGAGGTGTTTAGAGGGTTTTGAGGTAAAACTGCGGTTGTTCACGCGCAAGGTTATTTCATTTTCAGAGCCGCAAAGCTCAAAGGTCGAAGGTTAACTGTGGTCTAACCGAGTTTAGGTTGGGTCTTTAAATCACTGCCCAATATGAAGCCTTTGCTTTGATATCTCCCTTTTCTAGTCCTTGCCCCATGATTGTCCCCTTGTATTGACATAGCCGGAGGCCGCTCCGACGATCTGATTGTTGTATCCTGATGAACTGCTGGTGTCTAGAGAAATTTCTAGTTTTTTGCATGGGGTGATCATGTTGGTGTTGTTACAATTAGCAAGGCATCGGCCTAAAAATTGAATAGACAAACCTTTTATTCTTTACTATACTAGCAACAACACGCTGCCATTAAGCACTTTGATTTTCCTTTTTTTCTGATAAAAACCCACGATTTGAAATAGAAAGCTAAAACCTAGGTTAATATGGAGTAGTGGGTTCTAGGTTGCCATTTGCAGTTAAAATAATCAACAGATGTGATCAAACTTTTGTATATACAAATCCTTGTTTTGATATTAAAGACCCGGTAAGAAATTATATATTAGTCTTTTTTATGTTGATTAAGACCACGTTATTCTTTCTTTGATTGGGCCTTCTATAAAGACCCAAATATCTAGAGTCCTTTAAATTTGTCTTAAAACTGTATTTTTATGTAGTGCTTTTCAGACGGCTTCCAACCGTCGGCGGCCGTTAGAAGCCGTCGGAAAAATCTGTTGAAAATATAGACGTCGATGACCAGAATTCTGGATGGTTTCCGACAGAGTTTTTCGACCTTCTTTCTAATAGCTTTCGATTGTTTCCAGTGGCTACCGACACTTCAGACAATTGTTGGTAGCCGTCAGAAGCCATTGGTAAAAAAACACCCAAAATCCGTCGCTAGCCGTCGGAAATCGTTGGAAATACTGCAATTTTTTTTATATTTTTGCTGTTATTTTTCCTTTTATCTACGTTTCTCATACAAATCACTATTCCACCAGCAATATATCATATCCGTTATTTTATATTTCGATCAAATATCAATACCAAATCAAACAAAAATCACCAAACCAAAAATACATTAAACCAAATCATACTTCGCCACTAAAGCAAACAACTAATTATGCAATACATACTGTATATATGCCACCGTCTGCCATCGAAAATCATACAAAACACCAAGTCATCAAATCTATCCACCAACCAAGTCTACCATCAAATAATATATATAACACCAAATCATCAAATCTACATCCATCAAGTCGTACTAAACAAAAAACATACCTATCAAAGCAATCAATCACCTCCAGAACCAGTAGAAGAAGTGTGACGACCCCTCCGTATCTCCTGCACCGAACTAAGGAATGATGCGCTATATGACGTGCCATGATGACACGAAACAATCATCTAGGTAGAAAACTCAAAATGAAACCCGTCGTATAACTCCCAACGCATAAATAATCTATAATAATAAAGCATACAATTGGATATAGTGGTAAAGCATAACTGAACAAAAAACGAAATCTTCATAAAACCATTGAATCTCAAGTATAATACATCTAAGTCCATGAATATCTGAATACAATATGCCTTACTACATCCCTCAGAGTCTCAATAACCATCAATATACAGCGGAAACAGAAGAGAAATATCTAAATAGTAGGTAGTAATAGTACGTCAGCCTCCTGCACGTCATCGCACCGCATTAACGACACCAAACCTGCCACCTGCTACTCAGTCTGCTCATCTATAACATTGACGAACAATCGAAGGTAATAAGAGGGAAACATAAAACCTTGAGTTAGACAATAGTATTAGTGAGCGATAAAATAGCTAACAACAGTTACACAGGATAACATGAGTATAGGCGGATCAACCATCCGATTTGCCCAACAAACAACAAGTTAACACGTGAAAACCACTCATCACATGTCATTATGGAATGGGAAAGGAACATCCCCCCCAAATCCCGATTCCCATCGACATCCTACATTGATAGCCTACCTAAAAGAAAACAAAGAAGAAGACACACAGTCAACCATAACATCCAATATCCTGGCTATCACCGCCTACAACCTTGAATCTATCGATAATCGACCTTGCTTTCAACGATCAAAAGGGATAATGGAGAAACCCCGGTTCTATCCAAACTACCATATGCCATCGTGACTCCTATGTTTGTCTCTTCCCATTCTAGACCACTAGGCCCATCATGACTGCCTAGGGTATACGATCTATCGAATATGATCCTAACGGGCATCCCCACAATACCTCTGCTTTGAGTCTTCTAGAACACCTCGATTACCGAGGATTCCTTGGCACATCAAAAATATCAAGCCTTTCATCTCGGTGACTTAATCCATTTCCCAAACCAATCCATTATCCTCTATGAATCCCATCCTGTCAATCCATCATCGTACTTGATCGTATATCGAATCACGATGCCACATCAATCCGGCTCTGACCACTCCAACGTGAGTTCACAATTGAAGCATCATCAATCATTGAGTTGCCCATCCATCATCTGAAGTCCATTTCAATCCAAATTTAACAAGCAACTTCTAGAAGCCAAAACAATCAAGCTCCCAAAATTCATCATCACCAGGCCTTCCCCATGGGTCAGTGTTGACCAATCTACTTAGCCAGTTTTGGCCAAGTAAGTGACCACTATCGATCCTTGTCTCGAGCATGTCCTTTCGGTCCATTCTCCAGTCATTTCGACTTTCCAAGAGGAACTTCTACCGGTCTATCCATATCTTGATCCACTTGCCTTCGACCCATCTCAAACATTCTCAGAATGACTTGAAATTTACAGATAACCCCAACTCATCAATACGAAGTCACGCCACAAAAACCGAAGCAACCCGACCGTCCTACATGGATCAGTGTCGACCCATCATGGGTCGTTACTTACCTATGTACTTAGCCTTTTATTGCACGAAAATTTTCTTGCTCCACTCCCACGTCTTCCAGAGCACCTCTACCAAGTTATGTCTGAATCCGATCACCTGAACCTCCGATTTTCTCTATTCTTTAGTCCTAAGATCTATGACAACCAATTCTAACAAACAACCCAGTCATTTCAATCAAAACAAACATCAATTCAAACAATACTGAAAATACAAACCTAAACAATTCACAGTTATGGCATAAACATAAAATCTACCCTGATTTGGATCTAAACATATGTATACTAATGACTAATCTATCAATTATACACTTAATAGGATCAAATTAGGTTTTCCAAGGGTTTCTAAATCAAAATTAAACATATATGATCAAATCTAAGGTGATTATAACATATATGAATGAAATTAACATAAATCTAACCGTACAACCCGCTGCTTCTATATGAGAGATATCTATCACTCACTTAATCACCAGTTTGATGTAAATCCGATGAGATCACATAGGAGACATCTTTATTTTTTCCCGGGGGGATCTTTAAAATTACCACTGCTTAGCTTTCAATTCGCCACTGACCATCAAATTAAATGTGAATAACCCGTCCTCCTCTCTTTGAAACAAGGGGGGCTTCCTGTTTTGTGTGTGCTTCAAACAAGCCTTTTAATTCCTTAAGGGGTTTATCTAAAAGATTCGCGATATAACTAGGAAGGCGTTTCAAATACCACACATGAGCTACTGGACATGCGAGTTTGATGTATCCCATTTGATATCTTCATACACGAGATTCAACAATTCCACCTCCACATTCTTCACAAAATTTTGGGTCTAAATGAAATTCAATGAGGTCCATCGAGACCATATCTTCGTCCATAGGATCCCAATTTCCCCGGTCAATCAAAAGTTCGATTCTATCTGAACTGCTCATTTTCAAATGATATACACGCTGCTAACTAATATTTATTTTTGATCTAGAAAAATTTTCTGGACAACGCTGATAATTTTTGAATTTGATGCTACTTGATGTGATCTAACTTCCATTGATGATGATTTATCTTCTAGATGCAATCTACTATGAATTGATGTGAGAAGAATGGAGAAATAAGGCTTTAGGTTGAAACGGACAATCACAGACGTCCAACCTAAAGTTTATGACGAAGAGAGTAACCCTAGTTCGCTCCACAAGTCCCCATACTTACATCTGCAGGTCATAGGTCTAATGGGATTAGCTGATCAGCTCGTTAGCTACTAATCAGTCTGCCTAACACAAGCTGAAACTTAAAACAGCGATTCCTCCTAAACCACTGGACCAAATCCTACATGTGACTACTCTATGAAATCGTAAACCACCATTCTGATCCAATGAGTCCGATCTCAACATCTGATTCGTTCCCTATCAAGAGGTATAGCCCAAACAATAAACTTAAGGGCAAAATGGTCATACTTGAATTTAGTAAAAAATCAGGGATATGTCTCACATCCCCATGAACAGTATATCAAAATATGAGAATGATCCAACAACCAGAGAATAAAATAGAATTATTTTATGACCAGTAGATACGTAAAATTGGGTCGTTACATTTTCTCCCCCTCCCTTTAGGAATTTCACCCCCCGAAATCCTATGCAAACACGAGCAAACAAGGTATTCTGCATGCCTACCATTCACGAGCAGCTAATCTACCATGCAATCTAACATCCAACAATACATGCATCCAAAATCTTATCTTATCATGTCGAACGCCAAATAATGCAAGACACAATGGTACAAGTACGATACGATATATGGGGCATACCACTCAAATGGTTCTGGATTGGTCGACTTCATACCCTTTCATGTTTCCCATGTGCAATCGTCATCGTTCTCACTCATTGTACCTTGAGTAGCTTTTTAACTTTCCTCCTAAACTGTTTCGTGTCATACCCTACAACGCAAAGCGGATTACGATGCCTAACAACTTCGGGCTCGACTTCAAAATTTTCAAGTTGATCAGGAGATACCGTAATATTCGCGTCATGCACAAACTTCTGTAGAAACGATACATTAAACACATTATGCACACTCGTCATCTTCTCAAGTAAATACAGTCGATAAGCGAGCTTTTCAATATGCTCGATAATCGAAATGGCCAATTAAACCTTGGCGCTAACTTTCCTTTCTTTCCAAAACAAACAACATTCCGTAGAGGAAAAATCTTAACAAATATAAAATCTTCGACTGAGAATTCCAAGTCCTTTCATCGCTTATTGGCATAACTTTTCCGACGATCTTGGGTTGCTTTCACTCATTGCCGAATGACTTCGATATTATCCTATCATCTCTGACCCAAGTACTAACTTCTCATCGGTTTCTAACCAACAAGATAGAGAATTACATGGTCTACCATATAACGCCTCATACGATGTCATTCCAATAATCAACTGGTAACTGTTATTATACGCAAACTCGATTAAATGTAGATGATCTTCCCACGATCCTCCAAAATCCAATTGTAACGATATGGATTTTGCCCGGACCTAATCGATCGCAAAATCGACTAAAATCGTTCAAAACCCACATAACGTTAACTTTGGTAATACAACACATCAGAACAAATAACAAAAGACTTTTATAAACATTACAATAATGTTACATCAGAGTACATAATATATCAGAGTACATCGAAATCATGATACAGCGGAAGATTAATTTACAATAGATTAAATATAATGCAGCGGAAATGAATAAACTAGTACAGCGGAAATGAATAAACTAGTACAACGGAAGGCTATCAATGCTCTAGACACAGCTTTAAGCTTCAATCCAGAATCCTGCTCAAATAAATATCTGCAAAGCTAATCACTTGACTGCCCGTGTGGAAAAGAGGGCACCCGAGTTTGCAGGTGAAACAAACTACAGGTCAGTCATGGGACTGTTGTGAGAAATCTTACTTAACCTATTAAATAATAAGGCTAATCACATGACCACTGTGATGACCCAAACCCCGTACGACGGTGGCAAGGGTAATCTTTGGAATATAACACATAAACAGATAGCAGCAGAACAGAAATAAATAAATACACCAGATAATGTACAACAGAATATACTGGATATAATAAACATCAGAGTTACACAGTATACAGGATCATACTTAGTACAAAATATAGTTTAGATCTACATAAATGTCTACAGCAGAAACAAAACATAAATGTACAATAGGAGCTGAACAGCATAAAAAGAGATAAATGATAGAATCCAACTTCAACTCCAGCTATCCAGAAAGAGCCTACCAAAACCTGAATACAAGGCTGCCCGTGTAGAAAAGGGGCACCCGAGTTTGCAAGTGAAACAAACTACGAGTCAGTCATGGGACTGGTATGAGAAATCTACTTAACTTATTTTACAATATGGCCAATCACAGGACCACGCCACTTTCGCGGAACGGGTTTACTCCAGTGATTGCCAGTGCTTTAAAACAAGTAAATCTTTTTAACATCGCATTGCTTTTTATAAAAATGAAGCCATTATATGACTCAGTTCCCATCACACAATGCAACACAAACCGGAGGATAGAGTTTTCCCTTATATCGGCCAAAATATGCTTGATACGAGCAAAACAAATCATTTAATATTATTGCTAAAGTCTATATGTTTCAAAAACAATTTGAATCATAACTATAAATCATCGACAGCATTAATGCCCCCTACCAGCATGTCGCCATATATAGTTATACAATCAAAACCGCATGATGTCGTATTTGGAAATTGGATTCCGTCATGAACCAAGGCCAGGGATCATCCTCACCGCTTCGAGACTCTCTAGCCCGAGCCTTAGGATCAGAGCTCGAGTGACCCTTGGATCGTCAGGGTCGGTCCATCGATGTGGATTAAAATGCCTAAGCACTGCGTTTCCCCACCCTATGGGGTGTAAACTGGTCATATCCGACCATACATCGACTCCAAAGAGACCGATCTAACCGAGGCGCCTCGCAATCCATCATCCACATAAGTAAAATGTCAGGCCGTGTAAAATCTGATACCACTCCTAAATAGAAAGAAACGCATGTCCTCCCTGAAGTCCTCTCCCGTTTCTGGCCTATACCGGGGTGTGAGGCTCGCGAATTCACGATATACACAAAGCTATGCCACACAGGCGGTGCTTTGATCATCAACCACAAAGCTCTGCTTTTCAACAAAAGCTTTGATCACTGCATCTCAGCATGCCACACAGGCAATTCACGCCATGCAACTGATGGCTATCAATCACACAGAATGAAATCCAATATCAGACACAAAGTCCATTTACAAGTCCGTTCCGGGTCTGAACGAAACCGGAGGGTCTTTATCCCTCGTACATCCATACAATCAACATGTATGTCTGGACGGCTACTACTTCAGCCCCTTCGAGGTAGCTACTCCCATCATGAGCATCAGTAGCACCCTCCATTCGACGTGAAGAACATCGGTCTTGCACCGTCTTCATATCTTCGACATTTAGTCGTCGATCAATTATTTGAAATGAGAATTAACTCGGCCTTTTCAAATAATTCACGTATATTTAGAATTTCAATTCAATTCATTTAAGGTTAAATTATTAGACTTCGATAATTCTGTTATTTATTATAATTTTCACGCCAAACACATTCAACCATCAAATATCCAATAAACCGAGCAAATTCAGTTTATCTTCATTCCATATCGTTTATAATATTTTATCACAATTTATCGCTATTTTTATTCATTTAAAAATAGTCAATTCATTCAAACGACGCTTCAGGCCATAACGCGGCCGTAGCGCTATTTTTCTTCAGATTTGATTTACACATATTTGAAAATCTAACCGTTGGATCTTTACAAACTTTACATCATTAGAAAGATCTTTTCAAAACGAATCCAACGTTTCCAGTTTTGGGAAAATCCGACGGTCGGATCTCCCGGAACAATCGTTTGAAGTTTCGATTTCAAATTACGAACTGCAGCGTCGTTATTCGATTTAATTTAATTATATTTATATATATATATAATCGATTCTGGCGCTGTTTTTCTTCAGATTTGAATTAAATTTTCCAGATAATCCAACCGTTGGATCTTTACAAAGTTCGTGTCGTTGGAAAGATATTTCCAAAGCGAACGCAACGGTGGTGGTTTCGGGAAAATCCGATGGTCGGATCTCCCGCAATAATCGTTTGAAATCACGGTTTCAAAATATGAACTGCAGCTTCGTTATTCGATTTATTTTAATTATATATATATATATAATTCATTCTTCGCCATATTTGTTTCATACATTTGATAAAAATAATATTTTTATCCTACAGATATTTATTTCGCCACATCACTATTTTTAACAATTCATATATTTAATAAAAATGTGATTTTTATTGTCAAATAATTTATTTCAAAACACGATTATTTTCTACAATTCATACATAAGGTAAAAATGTGATTTTTATTGTAAAACAATTTATTTTAAAACACGATTATTTTCTATTGTTCATACATAAGGTAAAAATGTGATTTTTATTGTAAAACAATTTATTTCAAAACACGATTATTTTCTATAGTTCATACATAAGGTAAAAATGTGATTTTTATTGTAGAACAGTTTATTCAACACATGAATGTCACTCAACACATGAATATAGTCTCAACACATGAAAATAAATCAAACACAGAATTATTTCAGAAAATTTCGGCAGCATAACGGTAGGGTAGTTAAAACTGGGACCGTATCGATGTACGGCTCCTCGCTCTACCTTAAAACCTTGCGGTTTTTTACAATGGGGATTTCATACATCTAGTTCGCACGCAGGCGAGTATGCTTTTCTTTCAGTTCCACAACCTATTCTAATTTTGTTTTCAACCACAAATGGGTATGTTTCAACCACAAACCAATCATTCTCAACCACAAACAATTCTATCAACCATTCGCATTATTCACCAAATTTCACATCAACCAATATCACAACCAATATATATCGTCCATGGTCTATGGACGAGGGGAGTATATATATATATTCGTATATAAACATATTTCAATTCACTTCAATTCATTTTAAAGTCATTTCATCGCATATATAATTTTTACAACGCATATATAACTTATACATCGAACATACAACTTATACAACGCTTATACATGAGGTGTACAACGCTTATATAACTCATACATCGACTATATAATTGATACATCGTCGTTTTCATATCGTTTACAATTTAGAAATCTCACATTGGGTTCCACCCCACCAAAAATTGGGAAAGGCTCAGAAAAATACGCGGTCTCTTCTAAAATGTAGAAGACGTCCTCACGGTCCCGGCATCTCTTATTTCACTGAATTTCGTCAACATAGCAAAAAGATATGATTTTTAGAAGATCAATCAACTTTGCGATGGTTTTATGGTGTTAAAACAGTTTAAATTAACTTCAGTCATACCTTTCAGCAATTGGTTCCAAACTAGGTTTGGATTTTTCGTGCAAACGGTGAAGTGATTCGACGATCGGCCTTCGCAGCGACGAAGAGGAAGGAGAGGTGCACGTGCGTAGGGGGGAGATGGCCAGTTCGATCCACCAAGGAGGCGGCGGCGGTGCTGTGAAGTCTTCGACTTCTCCGCGATCGTTCTTCTCAAACACTCAACGATAAATGATGCTCCTTATATGGATTTGAAGAGGAGAGAGAGTTCTTCAAAAAGTTCAACTAAAGCAGGGGCTTTCGATGATCATGGCGGCCGGAAATTGATCGGGAAGGAATGAAGCGGTTTCCGCCTTCGATCAGATGTTGGGGAGAGAGAAAAAGTGAGGTCCAATGAGATTTTTTTATTTTATTTATATATTTTTAAAATTCTAAAATACCCCTTATCTCATACTAGCTCCAATCCAAACCCAACGACTGTCGTCCCTAGCTAAATACCCCCATTCCGAACACAATGGGATATGTTTCGATGGCCTATTCGACTATTTCAGTCAGTTTTCCTTCAAATTAAAATATAAAACATTCAATATTCGATTTGAACGTACATTTCAATTTGCCGGGGCCACATACCGATTCTAAAAATTCCAGAAAAATAAACCTAGCTATGTTTTGACGATATGGTCCCAACAAAACTAGTTTCGTCGAATTCTGAGACCGTTTGAAAAATGGCCATTTTCTGGTCGATCCAATTTAACTCTAATTGACCAAACGCATTTTCCTTCGCCACGCTCACATATTAACTTCAAAAATTATGGAATTTGAAACCTAGCAATAATTTGACATCCCGGATCAAACAAAAGTGGTTTCGTCGAATTCCGAGGTTGTTTGCAAAATGTTTATTTTCAAGGGCCATATATTCTCTATAGCGACCTTTCTGAAAATTCATTTGGCCATAACTTTTGATTCCCGCTATGAAACTTCGATTTTTCAGATTCGTTAGAAAGATATTCATAAACAGATTTAAATATTTTTGGTTTCACTAAAATCCGTTTTATTTTGCACCCGGTACAGTCAGTCAAAGTTTGAATTCAAAATTTGAAACTGCCACGTCTTTTCAGACCTTGTTTATAATTTAAAATAATTATATTTATTTTCAAACTTCGATTGAGACATACTTTTCATCGTTATTATTTAAAATATTTATTTTAAATATTTAAAATCCACTAAAAATAGCCAATTTAAAAATTTTAAATTGGCTCAGATTTTCCGGGTTGTTACAACCACGCCGCTAACGCGGAATGGGTTTACTCCATTGGATTTCCAGTGCATAAAATAAAGTAAATCGTTAAACAATGCAATGCTTTTTAGAAAAATGAAACCATTGTAAGACTCAAGTCCCATCACACAATGCAACGCAAACCAGAGGATAGAGTTTTACCTTATAATGGTAAAAAATGCTTGATGCGATAAAACGGATTTGATATCATCATTAGTGTATATATGTTTCAAAAACTTTTCAATCATAATGTATCAATCATAGACGGCATAACTACCATATACTATGTCGCCATACTATTTATACAATCATGAACCAAGGCAAAAGATAGTCCTTACTGAATTCGAGACACTCTAGCCCGTGCCTCAGGATGCAGCCGCAACTGCACCTAGGAGCGCCAGGGTCGGTCCACACATATGTTAGTGGATTAGTTATGCCTGAACAATACGTTTCCCCCCCATGGGGCGTAAATAGAGCCACTAGGGACTAAAATAACCGAGGCCCCTCGAAATCCATCATCCACATAAGTAAAAATGTCGGGCCTTGTAAAAATCCTGACACCACTTCTAGCTTGAAAGAAACGCATGTCCTCCCTGGGGTCCTTCTTCCGTTTCTGGTTCATACCGAGGTGTGAGGCTCGTGAAGTATCACTACACAAAGCTATGATAAATAAAGCTTTGCTTTGATCATCAACCCTATGGCTCTGCTTTTAAACAAAAGCCTTGATCAATTGCATCTTAGCATGCCACATTGTCAATCCATACCATACCATTGATTTCTGCCAATATATAACCTCTAAGCTCGTACATCTTAGAGAAGGGTGTTATGCGAGAGAATAAATTCTCCACCACCAAACAGATATATATTTAACAGAGATCAACGAATACAGCATAAAGGAATACAACGTTAGACATACCGTCCATTTACAAGTTCGTTCTAGGTCTAAACGAAACCGGAGACACCTTATTCCTCCCCATATGTCCAATACAGAAGAGAGGTTCTTGCATATCCATCGATCTCCAAGTACGTCTGGACGATCACCACTTATTACCTTGTCTTGGGTGGCTGCCCAATCAAGACATCAGTAACCATCCAAACGATGTGAAGACCTCCAGTCTTCAACCACCATCTTCATCTTTGACTCTTGATCGTCGTATTAATTATTCAGAATGGGTTGAACCCGGTCTTTCCAAATACTAGCGTATTTTATAATCAATAAACAACTGCTATAAAAACACATCATACGCCTCATTCCAACTCAGAATATTCTTTTAAGAAAAATATTCACATTTATAAGGGAAAGGTTCCGATTAATTTTATCAAAGATATTTTCTTTAATTTATTATTTAATCCTCTTTTTAATGATTATTCAAATTTAAGAAATAAATCTTATCTTTAACTGGGTTAAAGAACCAATGTCATTTAAAACACAGTGTTCACGATAAACCTAAAATCATTTCTCGTTAAATATGGAATTTTCACAGAAATCAAATCAATATATAATCGATATAAATTTCTGTATCAGACTAATAATATAAATGGAATAACGGCCAAGCTTTTTAAATTCCATATATAGTAACGGTCTTCTTTTACAGAATCTCATCTCGATTATTATTAAATCGAATTCCATTCAATTCCAATTTATTCTATTAAATTGGAAAACTTTACTTTGGAAAACATTTCATTAAATCTTAATAAAAGATTTATAAATTCCGAATCATATTTTCACTATTAATTGGGTTAAAGAACAAATGTCATTTAAACACTGCTCACAATAAACCCAATTCACAGTTTCATCTTATTCCAATTACTAAATATAATTGGAATTCTAATAATCTTAATTAAAAGATTTATTCTTTTCATACGGGGTTCAAGAACAAATGTCGCTTAAAAAAACCGTTCAGGACAAACCCAAAAATCCAATTTATTTTATTTAATTCCAATTAAATATCAATTAATTGGAAAACTTCATTTAATCTTAATTTAAAGATTTATTCTATTTAATAATTAGTTCATTTGGATAAAAATATTTTTTATCATTTCAAATATGGAATTATTCATCAAAAATCTTTTCAAATCATTAATTATGATTTTACGTAATTTTTCCATATTTTTAATAATTTTATTAAGGCCTTTACAGTCGGTTTCCAATAACGGCCATCGAACTGCACTTACAGTGAACTTTTCAAAAATTGAGTTGGACATAACTCCAAATCAAACCGTTAGATTTCAAAACTCTTATATTCATTGGAAAGTTCTTTCCAATAACGGTCGTTGCACGGCGCATTCTATTCAGGCCATTATATTGTAACAACCCAAAAATTCTGGGCTAATTAAAAAAATTTATTTTGGCAATTTTGATGAATTTTGAATATTTAAAATGGATTATTTTAAATAATAACGACGAGAAATTTATTTTGAATAGAATTAGAACGTATATATTTATATCGATCGACGTTAGAATATAAATATTTATTTTAACTTATAAAAGGAATTGAAAATGGCGTGGTAGTTCGATAAATCGATTTCAAATTTCAAATGAATGTACAGGATTCAAAATAAACTGGATTTTAGCGAAATAAAAAATATTAGAATCTAATTGAAGATATCTTTCCAACGAATCCAAAAAATTGAAATTTCATAGCGGGAATCAAAAGTTATGCCCAGTTGAAAATTCAGAATAGTCGCTATGGAATTCTGGCCCTTAAAAATGGACATTTTGCAAATGACCTCGGTTTTCGATGAAATCACTTTTGTTGGATCCGGGATGTCATGTTATTGCTAGATTCCAAAATTCGTAATTTTTCGAATCAATATGTGAGCGTGGCAAAGGAAAACGCATTTGACCAGTTTCAGTTGATTTTAATCGACTGGAAAATGGCCATTTTTCAAACGGTCTCAGAATTCGATGAAATTAGTTTTTTTAGGACCGTATCATCAATACGAAGCTAGAAAATATTTTTCGGGAATTTTTAGAGATTGTATGTGTCCCCAGTAAATTGAAATGTGCGTTCAAATTCAATATATAGAGTTATATTTTGATTTTGATGGAAACTGGTCGAAACAATTGAATCAACTTACGATACATATCCCACTGTGTTCGGAATGAGAGTATTTAGCTAGGGTGATAGTCGTTGGGTTCAGATTGGAGTTTCTATCAGTAAACAAGAATTTTGGGAATTTAAAAATATTAAATAATTCATTTAAAAGGGGGTCAAAACCCTTGACCTAGGTTAAAGCCCCCATCGCAGGTCAAACCTGCGCCTCCAAGAAGAAAACGACGGACCAAATTTCTCAAATTAAAATCCCCTTCAATCCCTCAATTCACTTCGAATTAATTCTCAATCCTGAAGCGAAAATCCAAAAGGGTTGTGAGCTCTTTAAATTGATGAGGAAATGATGAAGTTTCATTGAGCGTTTTGCTGGAAATCGCTGCTTAAAGGCGATCCGTTCAGGTGTGTTTTCTGGCCCACGCGGAGGTGCGAGCTGGCCGTGGTTGGGGGGCGTCGGAGGAGTCTGAACGACGAACATCGTGGAGGCCTTGGATCTCGTTCTAGTCAAGCACGGTGGTGGCAAGATGGAACCCTAGAGTTAGGCACGATGGGTTTTCTATCGCTTGAATACAGAATGAAGGACTTCAGAGATGGGCGGCCTAATTTTAACAGAAAGGTTTAACAGTTTTTTTATTTTTATTTTATTTTCAGTTTTTATTTTATTCCAGCAGTTTAAATAAAATCAGTTTTAAACTATAAAATACTTTGTTTGAAAAATATAAAAATAGTGAAATTTTTGAAAATATATACATGGCAATATTTTTGACAAAATATACATGGAAATACTTTTGAAAAATGAAATAACATTGATTTTTAAAAAAATATAAACAACCTTGTTTTAAAAATATAAATTTTTAAATAAAATTGCTATAGTGTAATAATGGGATTTTTACTAAAAACTGCGTGAAAACAAATTACGTTGAAATCACGAAGAAGGATGCTACACACTGGTTATGAAACAATTCAGAAATATAACTGGAGGAGTGGATCCCAAAGGTGAGAACTACTCACTGCATTTTTCTGTTCAGTTATTTAGTTTATAACTGCATATATAAACTCCTCCCCGTCGTCCACAGACCATGGACGACTTGTTTGTTTGATTGTGTGTTTGGATAGGTTCGTTTGTGTGAATTTGGTTGGTGATGTGAAATGAAGTAAATAAATTATTCATATGTTGAATAAATTGTTTGAACGATAAAATTCACATTTTATCATATATATGAAGTAAATAAAATATTCATATGTTGAATAAATTGTTTGAACGATAAAATTCACATTTTATCATATATACGAAGTAAATAAAATATTCATATGTTGAATAAATTGTTTGAACGATAAAATTCACATTTTATCGTATATATGAAGTAAATGAAATATTCATATGTTGAATAAATTGTTTGAACAATAAAAATAACATTTTTATTGTACGTATGAAGTATATGAAATATTCATGTTTGAAATAAATTCTGTGAATGATAAAAATAACATTTTTATCATGTATGTGAAGTAATAAAAATAGTCATACATTGAAATGGATTCTAGTTTTTTAAAAATAACATTTTTTAACACATATATGAGTATATAAAACAGTCATACCTTGAAATAAATACTAGTTCACTAAAATTATCATTTTTAGCGTATAAATGGAATACATAAAATTGTCATACGATGGAAATATTATTAGTTCGCTAATAATATTATTTTTAACTTATATATGTGTTGTGTGAAATTATATATGCGTTGTATGAATATATAAAAGCGTTGAATGAAAATATATATATATATATATATATATGCATTGTATGAAAATATACATATACAATATATCGAACAGGTCAAAGCAAGGAGGCTAGAGAAGAGGAATAAAATTGTAGGCCCGACAAATAGGTACTTATTTACTGTTTTTGTTTGGGTTTGATGATTTTATGAGCCGATTGGCTTTTTCTTTTTCTTTTGGATTGAAGAAGGCCATGGGAGGCTATATGAAATATCCAGAAGTCCCCGGTGCAGGGGAGGTTATGGCGAAATTTTTCGAAAATTTAGGGTGTTAACCAAATTTTTGTAAAATTTGAAAAGTTCTTAGAAACTGAAAAGTTGAAGAACTTGAGACAGAATATAATTGAAATTGAATTGAAAATGAATTCAAATCGAATTGAAATTGAATTGAAATTGAATTGAATCGAATTGAAATCGAATTGAAAATGAATTCAAATCGAATTGAAATTGAATTGAATCGAATTGAAATTGAATGGAAATCAATTTGAAATGAATTCAAATCGAATTGAAACGAATTGAAATTGAATTGAAATTGAATTGAAATTGAATTGAAACTGAATTGAAATCAAATAGAAATGAATGTAAAACGAATTTATAAAGAAAAATTCAATTTTGATTCGAAATTGAAATGGAAGTTGAAATTGTTTTTGAAACGAATTTAAAACGATTTATAAAATTCGTTTTAAATGGAAATTGATGAAATATATATTGTATATATTATATATAATATAATGGCCTATATAGAACGCGCCGCGCTGCGGCAGTTCGCGAATTTCGACCATTGACTTCGAATGGACATTACGGGAGATCCGACCGTCGGATTCTCCTGAAACCGGGACCGTTGGGTTCGTATCGAAAAGAGAATTCCAACGAATATGAGAAATTAGAAATCTAACGGTTGGATTTGTAGATATGTCCAAATCAATTTCAGAAAAGGTCGCTATGGACGCAGTTCGGTGGCCGTTATTGGAAACCGACTGTACGGGCGATGATAAAATTATTAAAAATATGGAAAAATTGTGTAAAATCATAATAAATGATTTGGAAAGAGTTCGAATGAAAAATTCCACATTGGTAAAGATAAAAGTATATTTTTATCAAAATGAACTAGTTATTAACTGGAATAATTATTTATTTATTTTTAAATAAACAAATTGGATTTGGGTTTGTCGTGAACTGTGTTTAAGTGACATTAGTTCTTTAACCCGAGTAAAAGCAGGATTAATTCCCAAAAAGTAGAACAATCAATATGAAATGAATTTAGAGGTGAAACCAATTGGGGTTTGAATAAATCTTTAATTAGATTTGAATGAATGAATGGTGATTAAATTTACCAAAACACGTGATGTGATTAAACCAAATTTACTTAGTTGTTGATATTGATTGTGGTTGATTGATTGTTTGGATGGTGCTCGACCAATTTATGAGCAGAATATGCTTTTACATTTAGCATTGGGTTAGCTAAAGAAATCTGTGTGCCAACACCTTGTGAAACACTTCCCGATTTGACGATAAGGTGTTTAGCGATGTTGTGTTCATTTCAAATTTAATGAATGATTGTGAAATGATATATTTTTCTTTAGTGAAAAGAAATGTATTCCCGATTTTGGACAGGGAATGTTTTATAAAACAGAAAGGATTATGAGGGCTAAAACCCGATGATTTCGTAATGATTTGGAAATATATTATGGTTTTACATTGTAGTTCATCACATATTCGATTAGTTGCTATTAATGATGTATCTGTTTGGTGGCGGAGAATTTATTCTCTTGCTTAACACCCTTCTTTGAGACGTACGAGCTCAAAGGTTATGTGATTAATAGTGACTGATCATATGTGTGAATTGCGGATGTCAAGTACTATAGATTTGATTATACTTGTGATTATTGTGTTGTGAAAAGATTTTCCCCACTTCGGGATATGAAATGGTTTAGCGTGTGGCTAAAGATTCGGGTAACCCTGAGACCAAAAGTATGGGTGAGAGGGCGGTGTATGCTCTCCATGTGTGGGAGGTGCATCGTCGGTGTAGCCTGCTCCTAAGTGGGGTAGGTGCACATTTATATATCGAGTTGCTAGGTGCGTACCCTTTTCCTTGTCAATGGGGAGCACGATATTTGGTTGCATACTTGTTTGTATGTATTGTTATGTTTTGGAATTCATATTTACAAACGATTTGATTTGAGATCCCGAAGTGAAATCTACTTTGATATAAAAGCTAGATATATATTTCAAATGATTTGAAATAGAATTCGGGAAATAAAGTCCAAAGGAATAATTTCTGTAAATTGAATTGGATTTAGAAAATCTATGTGTGGTAATTAATCTAAATGGGTAGATTGGGATATTGCATGTTGATTGATGCATAGTAGATCCATATATCTATATTGATTATTGTTTGTACATTGGCATTCATGGGGGTAAACCCGTTCTGCGTTAGCGGTGTGGTCCCGTGATATGCCATATTATTAAATAAGTTAATTATAACTGTTTAGAGTTTTTCACACCAGTCATGACTGACTCGTAGTTTGCTATTCCCTTGCAAACTCGGGTGCCCTTATTTTCCACATGGGCAGTCGAGTAGTTCTATTTTGCAGATATATTGAGCAGGATTCTAGATTGAAGCTTTAAGCTGTGTCCAGGCGTTTATCGTCTTCCGCTGTTGAGACGACCCCGGACCCCGTACTGACGGTGGTAAGGGTAATCTTTGGAATATAACACAGAAACAGATAATAGCAGAATAGAAATAAATAAATACACCAGAATAATGCACAATAGAATATACTGGATAAACGTAATCATTAGAGTTACACAGTATACATGATCATACTTAGTACAAAGACAGTTCAACTATACATAAATGTCTATAGCGGAAACAAACATAATACGTACAACAGGAGCTAAACAGCATAAAAAGAGATAAATGATAGAATCCATCTTCAGCTCCAGCTATCCTGAAAGAGCCTGCTAATAACCTGAATAAAAGGCTGCCCGTGTAGAAAAAGGGGCACCCGAGTTTGCAAGTGAAAAAAACTACGAGTCAGTCATGGGACTGGTATGAGAAATCTACATAACACAATCTATAATATGGCTAATCACAGGACCACGCCACTTTCGCGGAACGGGTTTACTCCATTGGATTGCCAGTGCTTTAAAACAATTAAATCTTTTAAACATCGCAATGCTTTTAATAAAAATGAAGCCATTATAAGACTCAGTTCCCATCACACAATGCAACGCAAACCGGAGGATAGAGTTTTACCTTATAATGGCCAAAATATGCTTGGTACGAATAAAAAAAAGCATTTGATAATCAGACTCCAACTGTAAAATAGTAAGAGAACGATTTCATAGGTATTAACCCCGAAGGCCGAAACCAACATCAGACCAATACCCAGGAAACTACCCATCTTAGCTCGTTTCCAGTTAGTTTCTAATTTTATAAAACAATCATAAATATCAATCATAGATGGCATTAATGCCCCATACCACTATGTCGCCATATATAGGTATACAATCAAAACTGCACAGTCACGTATTTGGAAATTGGATTTCCGTCATGAACCAAGGCAAAAGATAGTCCTTACCGAATTCGAGACTGTCTAGCCCGAGTCTCAGGCACAGCCGCAACCGTACCTTGGATCGTTAGGGCCGGTCCACACGGAGTGGATTATAATGCCTGAACAATGCATTTCTCCGCCCTTTGGGGCGTAAATGAGCCAACGAATGACTCCATCGGTCCCGGATCGACCGATATAACCGAGGCGCCTCGCAACTGTAACAACCACATAAGTCAAACTTGTCAGGGTGTGTAAAACCACTGACGCCACTTCTATCTAGAAAGAAAACGTACATCCCCCCTGAGGTCCCCTCCCATTTCTGGTTCATACCAGGGAGTGAGGCTCGCAAATTCACGTTATACACAAAGCTACGCCACACAGGCGGTGCTTTGATCATCACCACAAGACTTTGCTTTTCAACAGAAGCCTTGATCACTGCGTCTTAGCATGCCACACAGGCAATTCACACCATGCAACTGATGGCTATCAATCACACAAAATAAATTCCAATGTCAGACACACCGTCCATTTGCAAGTCCGTTCTAGGTCTGAACGAAACCGGAGGCACTATATACCTCGCAAACCCTTCGATCTCCACGTATGCCTGGACGATCACCACTCATTATCCATATTTCGGGATGCCTCCCAATCAGGACATCAGTTACCATCCAAACGAGGTGAAGATCTCCGGTCTTCGACCACCGTCTTCATCTTCGATTTCTTATCGTCGATTCAGTTATTCAGAATGGGATACACCCGGTCTTTCTGAGTGACTCGCGTATATAATAAACAAGTGCAACACAAACACACATACGCATCATTTCAATTCATTAGTCGCTAACCGTAAATCAGTAAGAGAACGATTTCCCAAATATTAACCCCGAAGGCCGAAACCAACATCAGATCAACACCCAAGAAACCATTCGACTTAGCCAACCTTCAGTTAGTTTCTAAATTTCACATCCATATCGTTTATAATATTTTATAATGATTTATCGCTATTTTTATTTATTTTAAAATAGCCAATTTATTCAAAATGACGCTTCGGGCCATAACACGGCCGTGGCGCTGTTTTTCTTCAGATTTGATTTACACATATCTAAAAATCTAACCGTTGGATCTTCACAAAATTTACATCATTAGAAAGATCTTTTCAAAACGAATCCAACTGTTCCAGTTTCGGGAAAATCCGACGGTCGGATCTCCCGGTACAATCGTTTGAATTTTCGATTTCAAAATACGAACTACAGCGTCGTTATTCGATTTAATTTAATTATATATATATAATCGATTTTGGCGCTGTTTTTCTTTAGATTTGAATTAAACATTCCAGACAATCCAACCATTGGATCTTTGCAAAGTTGGTGTCGTTGGAAAGATATTTCCAAAGCGAACCCAACGGTTTCGGTTTCGGGAAAATCCGATGGTCGGATCTCCCGCACTAATCGTTTGAAATCACGGTTTCAAAACACGAACTACAACTTCTTTATTCGATTTATTTTAATTATATATATATACATATATATATATAATCGATTCTTCGATTTCAAAACCATATTCATTTCATACCTTTGATAAAATTGATATTTTTATCAAACTAACTTCTATTTCAACACTTCACTATTTTTAACAATTCATGTATATAATAAAAATATGATTTTTATTGTTAAACAATTTATTTCAAAACACAACTATTTTATATAGTTCATATAGTTGATAAAAATATGATTTTATTATAAAACATTTTCTTTCAAAACACGGCTATTTTATATAGTTCATATTGATGATAAAAATATGATTTTTATTATAAACCAATTTATTTCAAAACACGAATACCATTCAATACATGAATTTCCATTCAACGAATGAATTTCAATTCAACACATGAAGGTTTTCTATAGTTTATATATATAGATAAAAAGGTGATTTTTATATTTAAAACACGAATACCATTCAACACATGAATTTCTATTCAACGAATGAATTTCTATTCAACACATGAAGGTTTTCTATAGTTTATATATATAGATAAAAAGGTGATTTTTATATTGAAAACACGAATACCATTCAACACATGAATTTCAATTCAACACATGAAGGTTTTCTATAGTTTTTATGTATAAAGTAAAAAGGTGATTTTTATATTTAAAACACGAATACCATTCAACACATGAATTTCTATTCAATGAATGAATTTCAATTCAACACATGAAGGTTTTCTATAGTTTATATACATAAAGTAAAAAGGTGATTTTTATTGCAAAATAATTTATTTCAAAACATGAATGTCGTTCAATAGATGAATTTCTATTCAACACACGGATATAGTTTCAACACATGAAAATAATTCTAACACATGAATATTATTCAAAATTTCGGCAGCATAGCGGCAGGGTAGTTAAAACCGGGGCCGTCCCTATTACGGCTCCTCGCTCTACCTTAAAGCCTCGCAGCTTTTGACAATGGGGAATCATGCATCTAGTTCGCATGCAGGCGGCATGTATATTTTTTTTTTCATTTCCACAAACTAATCCTATGTGGTTTCAACCAAATAATTCTCAACCACAAACGGGTATTTTTCAACCACTATCAATCAATTTCAACCACAAACAATTCTAATCAACCATTCGATATCAACCAATTTTCACATCAATCACAACCAATTAATAGCGTCCATGGTTTGTGGACGAGGGGCGTGTATATATATATATTATATAAGCATTTCACTTCTATTCAACACATATATAATTTTTACAATGCATATATAACTTATATATCGAACGTATAACTTATACAATGCTTATACAAGAGGTGTACAACGCTTATATAACTCATACATCGACTATATAATTTATACATCGTCGTTTTCCATATCGTTTTTAATTTAGAAATCTCACATTGGGTTCCACTCCACCAAAAATAGCAGAAGGCTCAGAAAAATATGTGGTCTCTTCTAAAATGTAGAAGACGTCCTCACGGTCCCGATGTCTCCTATTTCATCGAATTTCGTTAACAAACGAACAAGATACGATTTTTATTGTAAAATCAACATTCGCGACGGTTTTAAACTGTTGAAATCAGCCCAGAGTATAAAAGTCGTACCTTTTCAAAACCTGTTCGAAACTAGGTTTAAATTTTTTGGCAAATCCGTTGCTCGTTGTTTAAATCCGCCTGCACCACGGCCTAGAGCCTGGAAAACTGCGCCTAACGATGGTCAGGGGCCCCACTTCGATCGCAGCACCTGGGCGTGGCGGAGCTCCGAAGTCCGTGACTTCGTGGCGGTCGTTCAGGCGAAAGATGCGATAATAATATCCCAAACCGACATGGATTTGTAGAGGAGGCCTTGCTCTACAAAAACCCTAATTCGATCGTTGATTTTGTGGAGTGGACGAAGATCTAAGGAGGAGAGAAGAAAGGAAGAGGTTCCGCCGCTCGATTTTGAAGAGGGCGAGGGTTTCGGGTCAACGCGCAGATGATGGAGAAAGGGGATTGGTCCAAGGGTTTTATTTAATTTTTAATTTATTTTTAAATCCCAAAAATACCCCTCTTCCATACGAACTCCAATCCAGACCCAACGACTGTCGTCCCTAGCTAAATACCCCCATTCCGAACACAATGGGATATGTTTCATAGGCCCATTCGACTGTTTTCAGTCAGTTTTCCTTCAAATTAAAATATAAAACATTCAATATTTAATTTGAACGTGCATTTCAATTTGCCAGGGCCACAAACTGATTCGAAAAATTCCAGAAAAAAAGATCTAGCTATGTTTTGACGATACGGTCCCAACAAAACTAGTTTCATCGAATTCTGAGACCATTTGCAAAATGGCCATTTTCTGGTCGATCCAATTTAACTGTAATTGACCAAAACACGTTTTCCTTTGCCACGCTAACATATTAACTTCAAAAATTATGAAATTTGAAACCTAGCAGTAGTTTAACATCCCGGATCCAACAAAAGTGGTTTCGTCGAATTCCGAGGTCGTTTGCAAAATGGCCATTTTCACGGGCTATATAAATTCCATAGCGACTTTTCATAAAATTCATTTGGCCATAAATTTTGATTCCCACTATGAAACTTCAATTTTTCAGAATTGTTATAAAGATATCCACTAACAGATTTAAATATTTTTGGTTTCACTCAAATCCGTTTTGTTTTGCACCCGGTACCGTTAGGCAAAGTTTGAATTCAAATTTTGAAACTACCGCACCATTTCAGGCCTTGTTTATGATTAGAATTAATTATATTCGTTTTCAAATGTCGATTCAAACTTATTTTTCGTCGTTATTATTTAAAATATTTATTTTAAATATTTAAAATCCACTAGAATAGCCAATTTAAAATTTTTAAATTGGTTCAGGTTTTCCGGGTCGTTACAATCTCCCCCACTTAAAACTTTTCGTCCCCGAAAAGGAACAAAGTCGAATGTTGTTTGATTAATCAACACTACGTTCAATCTGGCTTCCATTCTCCAACTTTTCAGTTTCTGAGAATTTTCAAATTCTTCAAAAATTTGGCTAACACGCGGAATTTCCGAAAAATTTCGCCATAACCTCCTTTGTACGGGGAGGGGTTTGGAAATTTATTAGTCCGTATTAGGTACCCAATAAATCCTATAAAGCACACACATATTTGTAGTGATATACTCTGGTGTTTACAGGGGAGCGTGTATAGATAATAACTCCAGAGAATAAATTCTCGTCACCCTGTCAAAGCCTGAGGGAGTGTGTATTTTAATTGCTCCAGAGAATAAATTCTCGTCACCTCGTCCCGTGTGGGAAATAAAAAATCCATGTGCCGTATCTAATAACTAGAGAGACGTGATTATTGTCAATTCCAGACCCGTGTGGGGTTTTTTATTAATCTGGCAATTTATCGTTACAATTTTATATGGTCCATATCAGTCATCAGTTCAACCTGTAATATAGTCATCGCCATACAAGCCTCTCGCTCGTATGGTAAATCTTCCACCTCGTCACACAAGCTCCAAATGCTTATGTGGTATATGATGAAGTATGCCTATCTTCAAGAAGTATGCCATGTAGTGTAGTTCAAAATTACTTGTTACTATCCTATGGCGACATTTATTATTACACACAGAACAACCAGCACTCCGCATGCAATGGCATTCACAGGAGTTGATATAATAATAAAATGCGCATCCAACTCATTAAGGTTTACCTATTTGTCGGGCATGCAAATAATTTCTTTACTCAACAGCTATCCATTTACCTGTTCAAACATATATAATACACATGTATATATTTCTATCTATTTTCATATCAGTTCAACGTGTGATTTAATCGAATAAATTCTACCATTCATTCTCTTATTGATTAAATTAACTATCATTTTAATAATTTAATTAATCAAATCTACTATCACACAACACAAACAACAATCAATTTGTTTTTAACTTTTCAAATATATACTTTTGTATATGTTCAAAAATTATATTTCTAAAACCAAACTATATATATTCACAAATACGTTATTTATAAACATATTACTCTCGACTCGTTCTGGGGCACTTCTGACCCCACCTCTAACGAGTTATTCTGATTCTGCTTTACTCATACTAGGATATTGCTGATCCTATTTGTAATGAGTTATTCGTCCTATAACACTACTGGTTCTATCTCTGGCGAGTTCGTTAATATGTTATATTCCAGCACTAAGCTTAACCAAAGCTCTGATACCAAATGAGCCGACCCCGGACCCCGTACTGACAGTGGCAAGGGTAATCTTTGGAATATAACACAGAAACAGATAATAGCAGAACAGAAATAAATAAATACACCAGATAATGCACAATAGAATATACTGGATAAATGTAATCATCAGAGTTACACAGTATACAGGATCATACTTAGTACAAATACAGTTCAACTATACATAAATGTCTACAGCGGAAACAAACATAATATGTACAACAGGAGCTGAACAACATAAATAGAGATAAATGATAGAATCCATCTTCAGCTCCAGCTATCCAGAAAGAGCCTGCTAATAACCTGAATACAAGGCTGCCCGTGTAGAAAAAGGGGCACCTGAGTTTGCAAGTGAAACAAACTACGAGTCAGTCATGGGACTGGTATGAGAAATCTACTTAACACAATCTATAATATGGCTAATCACAGGACCACGCCACTTTCGCGGAACGGGTTTACTCCATTGGATTGCCAGTGCTTTAAAACAATTAAATCTTTTAAACATCGCAATGATTTTTATAAAAATGAAGCCATTATAAGACTCAGTTCCCATCACACAATGCAACGCAAACCGGAGGATAGAGTTTTACCTTATAATGGCCAAAATATGCTTGATACGAATAAAACAAAAGCATTTGATAATCAAACTCCAACTGTAAAATAGTAAGAGAACGATTCCATAGGTATTAACCCCGAAAGCCGAAACCAACATCAGACCAATACCCAGGAAACCACCCATCTTAGCTCGTTTCCAGTTAATTTCTAATTTTATAAAATAATCATAAATATCAATCATAGACGGCATTAATGCCCCATACCACAATGTCGCCATATATAGGTATACAATCAAAACCGCACAGTCACGTATTTGGAAATTGGATTTCCGTCATGAACCAAGGCAAAAGATAGTCCTTACCGAATTCGAGACTGTCTAGCCTGAGTCTTAGGCACAGCCGCAACCGTACCTTGGATCGTCAGGGCCAGTCCACACAGAGTGGATTATAATGCCTGAACAATGCGTTTCTCCGCCCTTTGGGGCGTAAATGAGCCAACGAATGACTCCATCGGTCCCGGATCGACCGATACAACCGAGGTGCCTCGCAACAGTAACAACCACATAAGTCAAACTCGTCAGGGCGTGTAAAACCACTGACGCCACTCCCCCTGAGGTCCTCTCCCGTTTCTGGTTCATACCGGGGTGTGAGGCTCGCGAATTCATGTTATACACAAAGCTGCGCCACACAGGCGGTGCTTTGATCATCACCACAAGACTTTGCTTTTCAACAGAAGCCTTGATCACTACGTCTTAGCATGCCACACAGGCAATTCACACCATGCAATTGATGGCTATCAATCACACAGAATAAATTCCAATGTCAAACACACCGTCCATTTGCAAGTCCGTTCTGGGTCTGAACGAAACCGGAGGCACTATATACCTCGCAAAACCTTCGATCTCCACGTACGCCTGGACGATCACCACTCATTATCCATATTTCGGGATGCATCCCAATCAGGACATCAGTTACCATCCAAACGAGGTGAAGATCTTCGGTCTTCGACCATCGTCTTCATCTTCGATTTCTTATCGTCGATTCAGTTATTCAGAATGGGATAAACCCGGTCTTTCTGAGCAATTCGCGTATATAATAAACAAGTGCAACACAAACACACATACGCATCATTTCAATTCATTAGTCGCTAACCGTAAATCAGTAAGAGAATGATTTCCCAAATATTAACCCCGAAGGCCGAAACCAACATCAGATCAACACCCAAGAAACCATTCGACTTAGCCAACCTTCAGTTAGTTTCTAAATTTCACATGCATATCGTTTATAATACTTTATAACGATTTATCGCTATTTTTATTTATTTTAAAATAGCCAATTTATTCAAAACGATGCTTCGGGCCATAACGCGGCCGTGGCGCTGTTTTTCTTCAGATTTGATTTACACATATCTGAAAATCTAACCATTGGATCTTCACAAAATTTACATCATTAGAAAGATCTTTTCAAAACGAATCCAACTGTTCCAGTTTGTAACACCCCGAATTTTAGTTAATGCTAAAATTCACTAATTACAGAATAAATAATCTCAGATGTGAGAATTGGGGGAAACGGGCTGCGTCATTTCGTTCGTCTCGGAAAAATACGCGAAATAGAGTCCGGGTTTTCGAGAATCGGAGTCCGTATGGCCCGGTTATGGCCCAAGGAAGTTTGCAGAAAATTCAAAGCTAAAAACAGATTTAAAAATTTAAAATTCAGATTTTGGAATGGAACAAGCGGGGTCAGGCGGGAAAGTTCCCGCCCTAACCATGTCGACAGGGCTGTCGACAGGCCTGTCGACAGGGGTGTCGACTTGCCTGTCGACTTGCCTGTCGACATAGGCGCGGCGTCCAGAGAACCTGGGTGCACCAGGTTGGGATTTAGGCTGGCTTGGAGGGCTGGGTTCTAGAGATTTCCTAAATCTAAGGGTCCTAATCTAACCTAGGGTTAATCTAAGGGCCTAAAACACTACCTAATCCTATAAATAAGACCCCAACCCTACCCTAATTCATTCATAATTAGGTCTTGTAACTAAACTATGGCAAAATGAAACTTGATCATGGCCTCCACAAATCAATGAAGAGAGTTGCAAGCTAATCAACCTCTAATCAACATCTTCTTCAACTAATTCTACTTCATAAGTTTGCTAATCTTGGTTTTGGTGAGTTTCTATCACTTTGATGATCAATTGTTAAATTAAGTAGATGAGATATGATGAGATCTATGGTTTTGCATGAGGATTAATGGGTTTTCAAGTCATATAATATGATGTGAATATGCTAATCTATGTTTAATATTAATCCTATGTTTATGCATGTTGAATATGTGAGTTTATGCATGTTGAATATGAGAGTTTATGCATGTTGAATATGAGAGTTTATGCATGTTGAATATGTGAGTTTATGCAAGTTGGATATGTGGATTTATGCAAGTTAAGTGGTGGGTTTATGCATAGTAAGTAATTGATTTTATGCATGCTAAGTAGGTGGTTTTATGCATGCTAAGTGTTTGGTATTATGCATAAATCATGACATGCAAGTTTACCCTTTTAAATGTGATGCATACATATGCAAGATGGCACCTTTATATGCTATGAATATATATATATATATATATATATATATATATATATATATATATATATATATATATATATATGCATGGTTACTCTCCTTTAAGATGCAAGTCATATATGCAAGTTCAACATGTTATGCAAGTTATGTGTATGCAAGCTCAACATGTTATGCAAGTTTATGTGTATGATGTTATGTAAGTTATGTGCATGTTGTTATGCAAGTTCATATGCAAGTTATTTGTATGATGTTATGTAAGTTATGTGCATGATGTTATGTAAGTTATGTGTATGTTGATATGCAAGTTATGTTTATAATATTGTGCAAGTTATGTGTATGATGTTATGCAAGTTAACATGTAACATGTTGTGCAAGTTCACACCTTTAAAACACATGCAAGTTCACCTTTTTATAACCTATGAACACTTATTCAAGTTGCCTTTATACATGACATATGTATGTTCATGCAAGTTTGGTTATTTAGTAATGCTAGTTGGGTTAATGTCATGAGGTAAGGGGACACCTTTTAACCCATGTTAATGCTAATGTATGCTAAGTGAAACCCATGTTAATTGTGAAAGAATCTTCTCTTGGAAATATGTCGTATTAGCATAAGTACGTGGGGAAACGATGGGGTTAATAGACATGTTAATGAAATGGTGTGAAATGGTTATGAGTAAGCATGCCATAAAATGAATAAGCATAAGTGGGAATTTACCTATTGAGTTAGGTCTACCCCATGGGAATTTACCTATTGAGTTAGGTCTACCCATGTTATGAAAAACTTGATATTAATTAGGGATAATTAATATGGGGGTGATTAATTAGGTGTAATTAATCAACTAAGACACGAGGTTGGACCCTTTTGTAGCAGAAGTCTGCCCGGAACCGACCGGCCATCCAGCGGCTACAAATGATTGGCCCAATGTGAGAGGTCTTAGTCATAAATTAAATACATGATTAAAGTAAAGACACGAGGTTAGACCCTTTTGATGACAGAAGTCGGCCCGGAACAAACCGGCATATCCAGCAGTCATAAAAGACGGTCTAATGTGAGAGGTCTTTATGAGGTCATGATCTTAATTAATGAATTAAGAAACACTTAACCATATTAGCATGTAGTGGGACATGAGGGGTTAAGTGGGTGCCTTGGGTGGCATGAGGAGACTAGTGGGTTGCCTTGGGTGGCAATAGAAAAAAAATACGATTAGAATACTTAACCAAAGTGGAACATGTAATTAAACATGATTAAAGGGTTAAGTAAGTGCCATGGGTGGCATGTGAAAATATGATTAGAATACTTAACCAAAGGGGAACATGTAATTAAACATGATTAAAGGGTTAAGTAAGTGCCATGGGTGGCATGTGCAAAGCTAGTGGGTACCTTGTATGACAATTAGAATATGATTAAAGGACTTAACCAAAATTTATAACATGTAAGGGGACATGGTTAAAGGGTTAAGTGGGATTCACTAGAAATAACAAGCTTAGGTGGTAGCTTGTGGGGGCCCATTTCAACCAATATCCCAAACGTATCTTTGTGGGCTCGACTCTAGTCGAGTGACGGGACACGCATATTGGGCTTGACTATAAGAGGCCAAACCGGGTTAGCGGTGGCAACGCGGGACCAACGGGTTTCATATGCGTGTGTGGACCCGGGCTGGTTGGTAAGTCGTTGTTGCATTGTGTAGATATAAAGCCGTGCACCGTTGATATTATCAGGTGGCCACGTTGGGGAATGATACACCCCATTCATGGGACCTGCACGGGTATCTACGTAGGGGAGCCGATCGCTTGGGGAGTAGTGGGTACACCTATGTAGTCAGATAGGGGTACACGAAACTACTAAATTACTAAGTACACTTAGGGGGATCAACCTTTAAGTAGGAATGACTGGTGTGGTGCAGTGTAGTAATTATCCTTTGGTGGGTAGATGCGTCTTTACGGTTATCTTAGTTTATCCTAAGTCTGCCAAGCTGCTTAGTGTAGCCATTCATCCCCAGACGTTACCGTGTATCAAGCTTATGTCTTCTCTGGTTACTTTAATGATTGTATTGTTAATGTTATAGGACTCACTCAAACTTATGTCTGACCCCGTTGTTTTTATCTTTTTCCCAACCCCCAGGTTATCAGAGTGGGCCCAGTGCGAGTGGGCTTTGATCAGGCTGCTTTATTCTCTTTTGGAGCTTGGACCATAGGTGTAGAGCTCAGCTTACCCTTTTCTTTTATGGCTATCAGTTCATGTATTGGGATTATGTACTTTTGTTTATCAGGATGGATATTTTGTACTTGACTCTTATTTGGTTTTGTGATGTAACCAAACATGTTTTACTTTCCGCTGCAATTGAAATGATGTTTGAAATTTTCAAGTATTACTTATATCTGTCTTGTAGTAATTTTTCTGTTCTATATTCACTTAAAATACTCCACCGATGTTATGGCATTCCCTTAGAGAGTGACCATAGCGGGTGTGGGGTGTTACACGTGGTATCAGAGCAAAGGTTACCAGAACAGATAAAATTTTTAGAAAGCTATTTTTCTAAAAACATTTTTGGAAGAAATATTTTCAAGGACATGTCTTTAAAGAGAAAAGTTTTTGAAAGAAAAGCATAATCCCCGATAGCCATATCTTTATCTTTCGAATTCTCCGTTTTGAATCTTTCCTTTTTCGTCTCAGCGTGGCTGAAGATCTTTATCTTCCGGACGGTGTAGCGGTACCAGTATGGTATAGGAGGTTGTTAGAGGCTAGGGCCGCCGCTGCAGGTCCAGCAAATGTTCCTCCTCCACCCATTGCACTCGTTCCTCCTCGCGTGGATACTTTTGCTATGACTTGTAGGAAGTTTAAGGCTATGGGAGGAAAACCTTTTGTGGGAGCTAGGGATTGGCTTAATGAGATGGAAGAATTGATGGAAATCTTGGAAGTGGAAGAGGGAAAGAAAGTCAGGTTAGCCGCTTGGTTAATGGAAGGAGAGGCCTCGTTCTGGTGGGAGGCCACTAATGGAGAACGCCCGGTTGATTCTTGGATGGATTTCAGGCAAAGGTTTGAGGCAAAGTTTCTCTCAAAAGCGGAAGAAAATATGCACGTGGATAGGTTCTTGAACTTAAAGCAAGGGAACTTGTCGGTGAAAGAATATGTTAACAAGTTTAATCAGCTAGAGAGATTCAACATGGACTTGGTAAACACACCAGAAGAGAAAGCTCTAGGTTCGTTAAAGGCTTAAACGAACCGATGCACGGATTGGCTATGTCTCACATCCCTATGGGGGCCACTTTCGAGAAACTAGTGGACATGGCACTTATGCATGAGGAAGAGAAGGGTCCCAATGCTAATAAAGCACCCGAGAAGAATGAAGATCAGAAGAAACCTCAACAACAAAATAAGGGTGGGAAAGGTAACGGTGGCAAGGGAAAGAAGAAGTGCTTCAACTGTGGGACACTAGGCCACCTAAGCAAGGATTGTCGCAAGAAGAGGAAGGCTGGCTGCTTCCACTGTGACGAAGCAGGACATCTAGTGAAGGACTGCCCTAAGAAAGGGCAAAGGACGGGATCTACCTCAGGAGGACAGGTGCAAGTTCTTTTGGCACCAACTCAGGCAAGGGGGCAAGCTCAGGCACTCGCGGTTCGACCGATTCAGGAAAGAGGTAGAACTATTTCTGTGGAAAGTTTAGTTTTTCCTGTTTGATTATCCTGTCCGTACTTTATTTGATTTTGACGCATCGAGTTCGTTTATTTCATTATTGTTAGTTGAGTCACTGCACTGAGACACCAGTTAGTAGATGATCCCTTTAGTTGTTTCAAACCCAATTGGGGCTCCATGATGTGTTTGGGTTTGAAAGTTTCTATACTTAGCGTTGAGTTTAGATGTGATACTTTTTGGGCTCCACGGGCTATGGGTTAGTTTTGGGCATGGACTGGTTATCCAGTAATGGTGCCGTTCTTATTGTGGAGGGAGAGTTGTTAGGCTTATAACCTGCTTGGGTAACACTCTCGAAATCTCTTGTAATCCCATGGAACTTGTTATGCTAAGCTATCTAGAGTCGCTTGACACGTTGGTCGAGAGTTTGCAAACTATAGAGTGGTCCGGGAATACTCGGATGTGTTTTGAGGAGGTGAAGGGCTTACCTCCGGAGCGGGAGATTGACTTCCAAATATATCTGGTAGGCAATGCCAAACCAGTGTCTTGGCCAGTGTGCCACGTGGCTCCTCGCGGGAGGAGGGAACTCCATAAGCAAGTAGGCAATTTGCTTGAGATGGGGTTTAGAAGGCGAAGTATATCGAAGGGGGGTGCTCCGGTAGTTTTTGCCAAGAAGGCGGATGGGTCCCTCAGACTTTGTGTAGGCTAACGAGAGCTAAATAAACTCACAAAGAAGAATAGACACCCATTGTCGAGGATTGATGATCTCTTTGATCAGTTAGGGGGCGCCTCAGTATTTTCGCAGTTGGACTTAGCCACGAGGTTTCATCAGTTGAGAGTGACTGAGGATAGTATAGAGAAGACTACCTTTAGGACTCCGGATGGTTTTTGTGAGTGGCTGGAGATGCCATTTGGTTTGGCGAACGCCCCCGCATATGATGAGAAGGGTGTTGAGGGAGTACCTAAATAAGTTCGTGATGGTCTTTGTAAATGACATCTTGGTCTTTTCTAGGAGCGAAATAAGTTTTCGTATGTGCTCAATAGGATGAGCAAAGCCATTTATGGGATAAACGGTGGTTTTGGAGCGAGACTGGCGAGGACATCCAGAGTTGGACAAGGGCTTAATTATTTAGCCATTTTTACTAGTATCATCTCACGTAGGTCGTCTGAATTCGAAGGAGGTATCCCTTGGGTATTTGTCTGATATTGGTTTAGGCCTTTAGGGCTTGCATTTGGGGGATGTCGAGTTCGACTAAGGTGGTCTGCGTGAGAGATGGATAGTTGTGACGATTTTGCCTGGGAGAATATCCTGATTTTCTCTAGAAGTGGAGGAAAGCATGCCTTACATCTCAGAGAAGTGTTGGAGACTCTTCGAGCACATAGTCTTAAAGCTAAATTCTCTAAATGTCATTTTTGGAGAAGAGAAATGCGATTCTTAGGGCATGTGGTCTCTAAGGAAGGGATAGCTGTGGATCCCGCAAAGATAGTATCTATCCAGGATTGGAAAGTTCCTAGGAATGCTACCAAAGTAAGAAGTTTCTTGGGGTTGGCAGGATATTATAGGAAGTTCATCAAAGACTTCGCGAAGATATCAGCCCCATTAACCCGCTTGACGAAGAAGAATCTGGTTTTCTCATGGGACGAGATGTACCAAGACATGAAGCAAGTTTTCTTTTTGGCCGGTATGAAGAAAGACATGGCCGAGTATGTCGCTAGATGCTTGGTGAAAGAGGAGCAAAAGAAACCAAGTGGGTTGCTTCACCCATTGGAAGTTCCACTAAGGAAGTGGGATAGTGTCTCGAAGGATTACCAAAATCAAGGAAGGGTAATACGGGAATTTGGGTGGTAGTAGACAGGCTTACTAAGAGCGCCCATTGTATACCCGTGAAGAGTAAGAGAACTGCTCCATGGCTAGCTTCAGTTTACATTCGAGAGATTATTAGATTACATGATGTACCTTCCAGTATAGTGAGCGATCGAGATCCTATCTTCACTAAAGAGTTTTGGAAAAGTTTGCAAGAGGCGGTAGAGACTCAGTTGTATTTGAGTACCGCATATCATCCTCAGATAGACGGCCAGACCGAGAGGGTGAATCGTATTTTAGTAGACCTTTTGAGGCTATGTATCTTGGATTTAGGAGGTACATGGGAAGAGCATCTTCCATTGGTGGGGTTACCCGACAGACTTAGAGGTGTACATGATGTATTCCATGTGAGGAAGGGCCTACATAAGATCGTAGAGGCGATAGAGCCAAGCTTGCTTAAAGAAGTAAGGTAGAGCGTGATGTGATTATTCGACGAGCTCCTACCCGCATCCTTGGGTCAGAGATTAGGGAGTTGAGAAACAGAGAGGTTCAACTAGTCAAAGTACAATGGGGAGATGAAGAGAGCGACGCTACCTGGGAGACGGAAGCGAAGATGCGTTCGAGGTACCCTTTTCTTTCGGAGGGTATGTCCTTTTGCTTCTCCTTCATCATATCTTGTGCTTATCTTATCCTTAGTATGTCCTCTCGTTAGTACCTTTGACCTTTAGATAGGGTAAACCTATGGTTGAAACATGTTTTTGAGACATGTTATGGTTGATGGATGCAAGTGGATGCAAGTGTTTTCTAGTAGTTGCTCGTGGATGCATATACACACACTCTAGGCACTAGATCGGCTCAATCACTTCATATTGCATATTGCATAAAATTGTATGTAGGAAGCTATATTTATGGATGTATGATGATTGTGTTATCATATGGATGATGCATTTTGGTGAATGATTGTGCACTCATATAGATATTGTATGTGTCGATAGGGTTCTTTCGCATACATAATGGATGCATGGCACTATCATGGTTTGCATATGTTCATACATTAGATAGGGAACATATACACACACTTTTTGCATATGCTCATACATCATTAGAAATTGTTTTAAGGACAATGGATGCCCGTGTTTGATGGATTGAGTAGATGGTTGTTTGGATGGTATGATATGCATTCTCCTTAGCTTAGAGATTTCGGGGACGAAATCCTTTAAGGAGGGGAGAATGTAACACCCCGAATTTTAGTTAACGCTAAAATTCACTAATTACAGAATAAATAATCTCAGATGTGAGAATTGGGGGAAACGGGCTGCGTCATTTCGTTCGTCTCGGAAAAATACGCGAAATAGAGTCCGGGTTTTCGAGAATCGGAGTCCGTATGGCCCGGTTATGGCCCAAAGAAGTTTGCAGAAAATTCAAAGCTAAAAACAGATTTAAAAATTTAAAATTCAGATTTTGGAATGGAACAAGCGGGGTCAGGCGGGAAAGTTCCCGCCCTAACCATGTCGACAGGGCTGTCGACAGGCCTGTCGACAGGGGTGTCGACTTGCCTGTCGACATAGGCGCGGCGTCCAGAGAACCTGGGTGCACCAGGTTGGGATTTAGGCTGGCTTGGAGGGCTGGGTTCTAGAGATTTCCTAAATATAAGGGTCCTAATCTAACCTAGGGTTAATCTAAGGGCCTAAAACACTACCTAATCCTATAAATAAGACCCCAACCCTACCCTAATTCATTCATAATTAGGTCTTGTAACTAAACTATGGCAAAATGAAACTTGATCATGGCCTCCACAAATCAATGAAGAGAGTTGCAAGCTAATCAACCTCTAATCAACATCTTCTTCAACTAATTCTACTTCATAAGTTTGCTAATCTTGGTTTTGGTGAGTTTCTATCACTTTGATGATCAATTGTTAAATTAAGTAGATGAGATATGATGAGATCTATGGTTTTGCATGAGGATTAATGGGTTTTCAAGTCATATAATATGATGTGAATATGCTAATCTATGTTTAATATTAATCCTATGTTTATGCATGTTGAATATGTGAGTTTATGCATGTTGAATATGAGAGTTTATGCATGTTGAATATGAGAGTTTATGCATGTTGAATATGAGAGTTTATGCATATTGAATATGTGAGTTTATGCAAGTTGGATATGTGGGTTTATGCAAGTTAAGTGGTGGGTTTATGCATAATAAGTAATTGATTTTATGCATGCTAAGTAGGTGGTTTTATGCATGCTAAGTGTTTGGTATTATGCATAAATCATGACATGCAAGTTTACCCTTTTAAATGTGATGCATACATATGCAAGATGGCACCTTTATATGCTATGAATCTATATATATATATATATATATATATATATATATATATATATATATATATATATATATGCATGGTTACTCTCCTTTAAGATGCAAGTCATATATGCAAGTTCAACATGTTATGCAAGTTATATGCATGTAAGCTCAACATGTTATGCAAGTTTATGTGTATGATGTTATGTAAGTTATGTGCATGTTGTTATGCAAGTTCATATGCAAGTTATGTGTATGATGTTATGTAAGTTATGTGCATGATGTTATGTAAGTTATGTGTATGTTGATATGCAAGTTATGTTTATAATATTGTGCAAGTTATGTGTATGATGTTATGCAAGTTAACATGTAACATGTTATGCAAGTTCACACCTTTAAAACACATGCAAGTTCACCTTTGTATAACCTATGAACACTTATGCAAGTTGCCTTTATACATGACATATGTATGTTCATGCAAGTTGGGTTATTTAGTAATGCTAGTTGGGTTAATGTCATGAGGTAAGGGGACACCTTTTAACCCATGTTAATGCTAATGTATGCTAAGTGAAACCCATGTTAATTGTGAAAGAATCTTCTCTTGGAAATATGTCGTATTAGCATAAGTACGTGGGGAAACGATGGGGTTAATAGACATGTTAATGAAATGGTGTGAAATGGTTATGAGTAAGCATACCATAAAATGAATAAGCATAAGTGGGAATTTACCTATTGAGTTAGGTCTACCCCATGGGAATTTACCTATTGAGTTAGGTCTACCCATGTTATGAAAAACTTGATATTAATTAGGGATAATTAATATGGGGGTGATTAATTAGGTGTAATTAATCAACTAAGACACGAGGTTGGACCCTTTTGTAGCAGAAGTCTGCCCGGAACCGACCGGCCATCCAGCGGCTACAAATGATTGGCCCAATGTGAGAGGTCTTAGTCATAAATTAAATACATGATTAAAGTAAAGACACGAGGTTAGACCCTTTTGATGACAGAAGTCTGCCCGGAACCAACCGGCATATCCAGCAGTCATAAAAGACGGTCTAATGTGAGAGGTCTTTATGAGGTCATGATCTTAATTAATGAATTAAGAAACACTTAACCATATTAGCATGTAGTGGGACATGAGGGGTTAAGTGGGTGCCTTGGGTGGCATGAGGAGACTAGTGGGTTGCCTTGGGTGGCAATAGAAAAAAAATACGATTAGAATACTTAACCAAAGTGGAACATGTAATTAAACATGATTAAAGGGTTAAGTAAGTGCCATGGGTGGCATGTGAAAATACGATTAGAATACTTAACCAAAGGGGAACATGTAATTAAACATGATTAAAGGGTTAAGTAAGTGCCATGGGTGGCATGTGCAAAGCTAGTGGGTACCTTGTATGACAATTAGAATATGATTAAAGGACTTAACCAAAATTTATAACATGTAAGGGGACATGGTTAAAGGGTTAAGTGGGATTCACTAGAAATAACAAGCTTAGGTGGTAGCTTGTGGGGGCCCATTTCAACCAATATCCCAAACGTATCTTTGTGGGCTCGACTCTAGTCGAGTGACGGGACACGCATATTGGGCTTGACTATAAGAGGCCAAACCGGGTTAGCGGTGGCAACGCGGGACCAACGGGTTTCATATGCGTGTGTGGACCCGGGCTGGTTGGTAAGTCGTTGTTGCATCGTGTAGATATAAAGCCGTGCACCGTTGATATTATCAGGTGGCCACGTTGGGGAATGATACACCCCATTCATGGGACCTGCACGGGTATCTACGTAGGGGAGCCGATCACTTGGGGAGTAGTGGGTACACCTATGTAGTCAGATAGGGGTACACGAAACTACTAAATTACTAAGTACACTTAGGGGGATCAACCTTTAAGTAGGAATGACTGGTGTGGTGCAGTGTAGTAATTATCCTTGGGTGGGTAGATGCGTCTTTACGGTTATCTTAGTTTATCCTAAGTCTGCCAAGCTGCTTAGTGTAGCCATTCATCCCCAGACGTTACCGTGTATCAAGCTTATGTCTTCTCTGGTTACTTTAATGATTGTATTGTTAAAGTTATAGGACTCACTCAGACTTATGTCTGACCCCGTTGTTTTTATCTTTTTCCCAACTCCCAGGTTATCAGAGTGGGCCCAGTGCGAGTGGGCTTTGATCAGGCTGCTTTATTCTCTTTTGGAGCTTGGACCATAGGTGTAGAGCTCAGCTTACCCTTTTCTTTTATGGCTATCAGTTCATGTATTGGGATTATGTACTTTTGTTTATCAGGATGGATATTTTGTACTTGACTCTTATTTGGTTTTGTGATGTAACCAAACATGTTTTACTTTCCGCTGCAATTGAAATGATGTTTGAAATTTTCAAGTATTACTTATATCTGTCTTGTAGTAATTTTTCTGTTCTATATTCACTTAAAATACTCCACCGTTGTTATGGCATTCCCTTAGAGAGTGACCATAGCGGGTGTGGGGTGTTACACAGTTTCAGGAAAATCCGACGGTCGGATCTCCCGATACAATCGTTTGAAGTTTCGATTTCAAAATACGAACTACAACGTCGTTATTCGATTTAATTTAATTATATTTATATATATATATAATCGATTCTGGCGCTGTTTTTCTTCCGATTTGAATTAAACATTCTAGACAATCCAACCGTTGGATCTTTGCAAAGTTGGTGTCGTTGGAAAGATATTTCCAAAGCGAACCCAACGGTTTCGGTTTCGGGAAAATCCGATGGTCGGATCTCCCGCACTAATCGTTTGAAATCACGGTTTCAAAACACGAACTACAACTTCTTTATTCGATTTATTTTAATTATATATATATATAATCGATTCTTTGATTTCAAAACCATATTCAATTCATACCTTTGATAAAAATGATATTTTTATCAAACTAACTTCTATTTCAACACTTCACTATTTTTAACAATTCATGAATATAATAAAATATGATTTTAATTGTTAAACAATTTATTTCAAAACACGACTATTTTATATAGTTCATATAGATGATAAAAATATGATTTTATTATAAAACAATTTCTTTCAAAACACAGCTATTTTATATAGTTCATATAAATGATAAAAATATGGTTTTTATTATAAATCAATTTATTTCAAAACACGAATACCATTCAACACATGAATTTCCATTCAACGAATGAATTTCAATTCAACACATGAAGGTTTTCTATAGTTTATATATATAGATAAAAAGGTGATTTTTATATTTAAAACACGACTACCATTCAACACATGAATTTCTATTCAACGAATTAATTTCAATTCAACACATGAAGGTTTTCTATAGTTTATATATATAGATAAAAAGGTGATTTTTATATTTTAAACACTAATACCATTCAATACATGAATTTCAATTCAACGAATGAATTTCAATTCAACACATGAAGGTTTTCTATAGTTTATGTATATAAAGTAAAAAGGTGATTTTTATATTTAAAACACGAATACCATTCAGCACATGAATTTCTATTCAACGAATGAATTTCAATTCAACACATGAAGGTTTTCTATAGTTTATATATATAAAGTAAAAAGGTGATTTTTATTGCAAAACAATTTATTTCAAAACATGAATGTCGTTCAATAGATGAATTTCTATTCAACACACAAATATAGTTTCAACACATGAAAATAATTCTAACACATGAATATTATTTAAAATTTCGGCCGCATAACGGCAGGGTAGTTAAAACCGGGGCCGTCCCTAGTACGGCTCCTCGCTCTACCTTAAAGCCTCGCAGCATTTGACAATGGGGAATCATGCATCTAGTTTCCACGCAGGCGGCATGTATTTTTTTTCATTTCCACAAACTAATCCTCTGTGATTTCAACCAAATAATTCTCAACCACGAAAGGGTATTTTTCAACCACCATCAATCAGTTTCAACCACAAACAATTCTAATCAACCATTCGATATCAACCAATTTTCACATCAATCACAACCAATAAATATCGTCCATGGTTTGTGGACGAGGGGCGTATATATATATATATATATATATATATATATATATATATATATATATATATATAAGCATTTCACTTCTATTCAACACATATATAATTTTTACAATGCATATATAACTTATATGTCGAACGTACAACTTATACAACGCTTATACAAGAGGTGTACAACGCTTATATAACTCATACATCGACTATATAATTTATACATCGTCGTTTTCCATATCGTTTTTAATTTAGAAATCTCACATTGGGTTCCACTCCACCAAAAATAGCAGAAGGCTCAGAAAAATATGCGATCTCTTCTAGAATGTAGAAGACGTCCTCACGGTCCCGATGTCTCCTGTTTCATCGAATTTCGTTAACAAATGAACAAGATACGATTTTTATTGTAAAATCAACATTCGCGACGGTTTTAAACTGTTGAAATCAGTCCAGAGTATAACAGCCGTACCTTTTCAAAACCTGTTCGAAACTAGGTTTAAATTTTTCGGCAAATCCGTTGCTCGTTGTTGAAATCCGCCAGCACCACGGCCTAGAGCCTGGAAAACCACGCCTAACGATGGTCAGGGGCCCCACTTCGATCGCAGCACCTGGGCGTGGCGGAGCTCCGAAGTCCGTGACTTCCTGGCGGTCGTTCAGGCGAAAGATGCGATAATAATATCCCTAACCGACATGGATTTGTAGAGGAGGCCTTGCTCTACAAAAACTCTAATTCGATCGTTGATTTTGTGGAATGGATGAAGATCTAAGGAGGAGAGAAGAAACGAAGAGGTTCCGCCGCTCGATTTTGAAGAGGGCGAGGGTTTCGGGTCAACGCGCAGATGATGGAGAAGGGGGATTGGTCCAAGGGTTTTATTTAATTTTTAATTTATTTTTAAATCCCAAAAATACCCCTCTTCCATACGAACTCCAATCCAGACCCAACGACTGTCGTCCCTAGCTAAATAACCCCATTCAAAACATACTGGGATATGTTTCGTAGGCCCATTCGACTGTTTTCAGTCAGTTTTCCTTCAAATTAAAATATAAAACATTCAATATTTAATTTGAACGTGCATTTCAATTTGCCAGGGCCACAAACTGATTCAAAAAATTCCAAAAAAATAGATCTAGCTATGTTTTGACGATACGGTCCCAACAAAACTAGTTTCGTCGAATTCTGAGACCGTTTGCAAAATGGCCATTTTCTGGTCGATCCAATTTAACCGTAATTGACCAAAACACGTTTTCCTTTGCCACGCTCACATATTAACTTCAAAAATTATGAAATTTTAAACCTAGCAATAGTTTAACATCCCGGATCCAACAAAAGTGGTTTCGTCAAATTCCGAGGTCGTTTGCAAAATGGTCATTTTCACGGGCTATATAAATTCCATAGCGACCTTTTAGAAAATTCATTTGGCCATAACTTTTGCTTCCCGCTATGAAACTTCAATTTTTCAGATTCGTTAGAAAGATATCCACTAACAGATTTAAATATTTTTGGTTTCGCTCAAATCCGTTTTGTTTTGCACCCGGTACCGTTAGGCAAAGTTTGAATTCAAATTTTGAAACTACCGCGCCATTTCAGGCCTTGTTTATAATTAGGATTAATTATATTCATTTTCAAATGTCGATTCTAACTTATTTTTAATCGTTATTATTTAAAATAATTATTTTAAATATTTGAAATCCACTAGAATAGCCAATTTAAAAAATTTAAATTGGTTCAGGTTTTCCGGGTCGCTACATCTGTGTTATTTTATATTTCCGCTGGGCATTGTATTACATTTATTGTAAAATCATATTCCACTGTATTATATTTCGATATACTCTGATATTCTGTACTCTGATGTAACATTATTATGATGTTTATAAAAGTCTTCTGTTATTTGTTCTGATGTGTTGTATGCCCAGAGTTAGCATATGCGGGATTCGAACGGTCTTGGTCGATTTAGCTATCGATTAGGCCCGGGCGAAATCCGTATCGTTACAGGTGGTATCAGAGCTTTGGTTAACTCAAATCTCTGGGATGCAACTATTTAGAACAGAATAAAAGACTCATCAGAGGTAGGATTAGTAATATCCTATAAAAGAATCGTCATTAGAGATAGAATCACTAGTATTCTAGAATGAGTGACTCACTAGAGATGGGGTTAGAAATGCCCAAGAAATTAAGCCGTAAAGAAAATAATGAAAGTTGAGTTGGTTTTTAAAACAACTTTCGTCTTCGTTCCTTTTCGGGGACGAAAAGTTTTAAGTGAGGGGGATTGTAATAACCCGAAAATTCTGAGCCAATTTAAAATTTTTATTTTGGCAATTTTGAATATTTAAAATGGATTATTTTAAATAATAACGACGAGAAATTTATTTTGAATAGAATTAGAACATATATATTTGTATAGATCGACGTTAGAATATAAATATTTATTTTAAATTATAAAAGGAATTGAAAGTGGCGCGGTAGTTCGATAATTCGATTTCAAATTTCAAATGAATGTACAGGATTCAAAATTAACCGGATTTTAGCGAAACCAAAAATATTAGAATCTAATTGAAAATATCTTTCCAACGAATCCGAAAAATTGAAATTTCATAGCGGGAATCAAAAGTTATGTCCAGTTGAAAATTCAGAATAGTCGCTATGGAATTCTGGCCCTTAAAACTGGACATTTTGCAAACGACCTCGGTTTTCGACGAAACTACTTTTTTTGGATCTGGGATGTCAAGTTATTGCTAGATTCCAAAATTCATAATTTTTCAAATCAATATGTGAGCGTGGCAAAGGAAAACGCGTTTGACCAATTTCAGTTGATTTTAATCGACTGGAAAATGGCCATTTTTCAAACGGTCTCAGAATTCGACGAAATTAGTTTTGTTAGGACTGTATCGTCAATACGAAGCTAGAAAATATTTTTCGGGAATTTTTAGAGACTGTATGTGGCCCCAGTAAATTGAAATGTGCGTTCAAATTCAATATATAGAGTTATATTTTGATTTTGATGGAAACTGATCGAAACAATCGAATCAGCTTACGATACATATCCCATTGTGTTCGGAATGAGAGTATTTAACTAGGGGCGACAGTCGTTGGGTTCAGATTGGAGTTTGTATCAGTAAACAAGAATTTTGGGAATTTAAAAATATTAAATAATTCATTTAAAAGGGGGTCAAAACCCTTGAACTAGGTCAAAGCCCCCATTGCAGGTCAAACCTGCGCCTCCAAGAAGAAACCGACGGACCAAATTTCTCAAATTAAAATCCCCTTCAATCCCTCAATTCACTTCGAATTAATTCTCAATCCTGAAGCGAAAATCCAAAAGGGTTGTCAGCACTTTAAATTGATGAGGAAATGATGAAGTTTCATTGAGCGTTTTGCTCGAAATCGCTGCTCAATGGTGATCCGTTCGGGTGTGTTTTCTGGCCCACGCGGAGGTGCGAGCGGGCCGAGGTTGGGGGGCGCCGGAGGAGCTCTGAACGACGAACACCGTGGAGGCCCTGGATCTCGTTCTAGTCAAGCACGGTGGTGGCAAGATGGAACCCTAGAGTTGGGCACAATGGGTTTTCTATCGCTTGAATACAGAATGAAGAAGGACTTCAGAGCGGGTCGACCTAATTTTAACAGAAAGGTTTAACAGTTTTTTTATTTTAATTTTATTTTCAGTTTTTATTTTATTTCAGCAGTTTAAATAAAATTAGTTTTAAACTATAAAAAAACTTTGTTTGGAAAATATAATAATAGTGAAATTTTTGAAAATATATACATGGCAATATTTTTGACAAAATATACATGGAAATACTTTTGAAAAATGAAATAGCATTGATTTATTAAAAAATATAAACAACCTTGTTTTAAAAATATAAATTTTTAAATAAAATTGTTATAGTGTAATAATGGGATTTTTACTATAAACTGCGTGAAAACAGATTACGTGGAAATCACGAAGAAGGATGCTACACACTGGTTATGAAACAATTCAGAAATATATCTGGAGGAGTGGATCCCAAAGGTGAGAACTCCTCACCAAATTTTTCTGTTCAGTTATTTAGTTTATAATTGCATATATAAACTGCTCCCCGTCGTCCACAGACCATGGACGACTTGTTTGTTTGATTGTGTGTTTGGATAGGTTCGTTTGTGTGAATTTGGTTGGTTATGTGAAATGAAGTAAATAAAATATTCATATGTTGAATAAATTGTTTGAACGATAAAATTCACATTTTATCATATATATGAAGTAAATAAAATATTCATATGTTGAATAAATTGTTTGAACGATAAAATTCACATTTTATCATATATATGAAGTAAATAAAATATTCATATGTTGAATAAATTGTTTGAACGATAAAATTCACATTTTATCGTATATATGAAGTAAATGAAATATTCATATGTTGAATAAATTGTTTGAACAATAATAATAACATTTTTATTGTACGTATGAAGTATATGAAATATTCATGTTTGAAATAAATTCTGTGAACGATAAAAATAACATTTTTATCATGTATGTGAAGTAATAAAAATGGTCATACGTTGAAATGGATTCTAGTTTGTTAAAAATAACATTTTTAACACATATATGAGTATATAAAACAGTCATACCTTGAAATAAATACTAGTTCGCTAAAATTATCATTTTTAGCGTATATATGGAATATATAAAATTTTCGTACGATGGGATTATTATTAGTTCGCTAATAATATTATTTTTAGCTTATATATGTGTTGTGTGAAATTATATATGCGTTGTATGAATATATAAAAGCGTTGAATGAAAATATATATATAGGCATTGTATGAAAATATACATATACAATATAACGAACAGGTCAAAGCAAGGAGGCTAGAGAAGAGGAATAAAATTGTAGACTCGACAAATAGGAACTTATTTACTGTTTTTGTTTGGGTTTGATGATTTTATGAGATGATTGGCTAGCCGCTTGGCTTTTCCTTTTTCTCTTGGATTGAAGAAGGCCATGGGAGGCTATATGAAATATCCCGAAGTCCCCAGTGCAGGGGAGGTTATGGCGAAATTTTTCGAAAATTTAGGGTGTTAGCCAAATTTTTGAAAAATTTGAAAAGTTCTTAGAAACTGAAAAGTTGAAGAACTTGAGCCAGAATAGAATTGAAATCGAATTGAAAATGAATTCAAATCGAAATGAAATTGAATTGAATCGAATTGAAAATGAATTCAAATCGAATTTAAATTGAATTGAATCGAATTGAAATTGAATGGAAATCAATTTGAAATGAATTCAAATCGAAATTAAATTGAATTGAAACGAAATGAAATTGAATTGAAATCGAGTTGAAATTGAATTGAAATTGAATTGAAATCAAATAGAAATGAATGTAAAACAAATTTATAAAGAAAAATTCAATTTTGATTTGAAATTGAAATGGAAGTTGAAATTGTTTTTGAAACAAATTTAAAATGATTTATAAAATTCGTTTTAAATGGAAATTGATGAAATATATATTATATATATAATATAATGTCCTGAATAGAACGCGCCGCGCTGCGGCAGTTCGCGAATTTCGACCATTGACTTCGAACGGACATTACGGGAGATCCGACCGTCGGATTCTCCTAAAACCAGGACTGTTGGGTTCGTATCGAAAATAGTTTCCAATGAATATGAGAAATTAGAAATCTAACGGTTGCATTTTGAGATATGTCCAAATCAATTTCAGAAAAGGTTGATATGGTTGCAGTTCGGTGGCCGTTATTGGAAACCGACTGTACGGGCGATGATAAAATTATTAAAAATATGGAAAAATTGTGTAAAATCATAATAAATGATTTGGAAAGAGTTCGAATGAAAAATTCCACATTTGTAAAGATAAAAGTATATTTTTATCGAAATTAACTAGTTATTAACTAGAATAATAATTTATTTATTTTTAAATGAACAAATTGGATTTGGGGTTTGTCGTGAACTGTGTTTAAGTGACATTAGTTCTTTAACCCAAGTAAAAGCAGGATTAATTCCCAAAAAGTTGAACAATCAATATGAAATGATTTTAGAGATGAAACCAATTGGGGTTTGAATAAATCTTTAATTAGATTTGAATGAATGAATGGTGATTAAATTTACCAAAATACGTGATGTGATTAAACCAAATTTACTTTGTTGTTGATATTGATTGTGGTTGATTGATTGTTTGGATGGTGCTCGACCAGTTTATGAGCAGAATATGCTTTTACATTTAGCATTGGGTTGGGTAAAGAAATCTGTGTGCTAACACCTTGTGAAACACTTCACGATTTGGCGATAAGGTGTTTAGCGATGTTGTGTTCATTTCAAGTTTAATTAATGATTGTGAAATGATATATTTTTCTTAAGTGAAAAGAAATGTATTCCCGATTTTGGACAGGGAATGTTTTATAAAACATAATGGATTTCGAGGGCTAAAACCCGATGATTTCGAAATGATTTGGAAATATATTATGGTTTTACATTGTAGTTCATCACATATTCGTTTAGTTGCTATTAATGATGTATCTGGTTGGTGGCGAATAATTTATTCTCTTGCTTAACACCTTTCTTTGAGACGTACGAGCTCAAAGGTTATGTGATTAATAGTGACTGATCATATGTGGGAATTGCTGATGTGAAGTACTATAGATTTGATTATACTTGTGATTATTGTGTTGTGAAAAGATTTTCCCCATTTCGGGATATGAAATGGTTTAGCGTGTGGCTGAAGATTCGGGTAACCCTGAGACTAAAAGTATGGGTGAGAGGGCGGTGTATGCTCTCCATGTGTGGGAGGTGCATCGTCGGTGTAGCCTGCTCCTATGTGGGGTAGGTGCAGATTTATATATTGAGTTGCTAGGTGCGTACCCTTTGCCTTGTCGATGGGGAGCACGATATTTGGTTGCATACTTGTTTGTATGTATTGTTATGTTTTGGAATTCATATTTCCAAATGATTTGATTTGAGATCCCGAAGTGAAATCTACTTTGATATAAAAGCTAGATATATATTTCAAATGATTTGAAATAGAATTCGGGAAAAAAAGTCCAAAGGAATCATTTCTGTAAATTGAATTGGATTTAGAAAATCTACGTGTGGTGGTTAATCTAAATGGGTAGATTGGGATATTGCTTGTTGATTGATGCATAGTAGATCCATATATCTATATTGATTATTGTTTATACATTGGCATTCATGGGGGTAAACCCGTTCTGCGTTAGCGGCGTGGTCCCATGATATGCCATATTATTAAATAAGTTAAATATAACTGTTTAGAGTTTCTCGCACCAGTCCAATGACTGACTCGTAGTTTGCTTTTCCCTTGCAAACTCGGGTGCCCTTATTTTCCACACGGGCAGTCGAGTAGTTTATTTTGCAAATATATTGAGAAGGATTCTTGAAACACCCCACCTCCGTTAAGGTCATTCTTTACTGGAATGCCTTAATTTTGGTGGAGGTTTATAAGTACAAGTCATAGATACACAAGACAGATATAAACACATATATAAGCAGCGGAAAAACCAACAGACTTTTATTTCATAAGATACGTGTTCATACAAAACATTTCCATAATTGTCTCATAAAACTTCAAAAAAAAAAACATTACATCCTCATTACTGTCTTGATTATTAAAGAAGCATACAACATAATTAAAGTAACAAAAATCCCCATAGTGATATCAAAAGCCATAATCCAAGCAAAGGGATCCAAACAATACGTCTACTGTCTTGAAGCTTGTAAAGAGTCTGACTAAGCTGGGTTGTTTACTCCCTGTGGACCTGGGGGGGAACGAAAGAAAAGAAGACGAAAAGAAAATAGAGTCAGACATAAAGCCTGAGTAAATCTAGTGACTCTTCAGTATGTGAATAAGAAAAAGGGCATGATAGATATAAACTGGAAACAGGAAAGTATCATAAGCTAAGGGAGTGTAGTCTAGAATCGAATATGCTATCGCACCCACACTATATCTCTACACCTACTAGAACTTATTCTAATTGGCACCCATGCTGATGGTGAAGTGATCCTTTTTGTTTTTCTAAAGATCGGCTCCTACTCGCATATGTGTCATACGGCCACTAACCCACACTGTGCACCCACCGCTGCCCTTTTTGATCGCTTACACTCAGCCCAGTAATCGTGCCCCTCCCTGCCTAGTTTCAGGGTACCATGATACCTAACTTGGGTTACTGCTGAAACGGGTCCCTCGTTACTAGGGTTTTCTAGTCAAACATGTTAAGTGGTTAAGTGTCTGTATTTACCTAACCTCACCCATCAATTCTTGTTAACATGTTGAATTTGGTTAAGTGTTTTCAGTTGACTTAACCCTACCATCTGTCCTTTGCCTCTTAAAGCACCGACCACTCACATTAGACAGATATCGCTACGGTTACTGGATGTGCCGGTTGGTTCCGGGCAGGTTTACACCGTAACTCAGTCTAACCTTGGGTCCTTATTGGGCTCAATGCTTAACCACCCACATTGGATAGGTATTGTTGTGATTACTGGACAGCCTGGCGTGTCCGGGCAGATTTACGTCACAACTCAATCCAACCTCGGGTTAAGCATATCGTATTTTCTAAATTTACATATTTTATCACTTCTCAATTTTATATGTAAATGTCATGTCCTTTATTCTTGGGTATAACAATTCATACCGCTTAAATGTCACAGCCGTTGGCATGTGCCAAACATGCCAACATATATATTTTCAAGTTTTACACCCAACGCTATTACCCCCGTTTTGTACGTTCGAAATGTTATAACAAATGTTGGGCTCGACACAATTCATCCCCACTTTATAAACATGAGAAAAGGGGAAACCAAGAACATGTAACATCATAAAGGTGTGTGGCGCATGAACTTGCAATTTGGCGATTCAGCAAACATAAACAATGGGTCATGTGAACTTGCATTCAAGTAGGCATATAACTAAATGGGTGTCATATGAAATGGCATATTTAAACTTATACAAAATTTGGGTTTAAACATGTTTAACTTGGCATAATGTCAACCACAAAACTAACATGTTGTATATTCACCAAAATGTCCAATTTTAACATCTAATCATATAGCCTATTTCCACATGATACATAGTTTATGCAACCCAAACGATACTTAACATAGATCCAATTATACTTGCAATGAACATAAGGTGTATACATAGGTTTTTGGGTCATGGAGGCATAAAAAGTCTCAATCAAGAACATGTTTACATAAGTCTTAATTTAGACTTAAAGGATGTATATAGTCCATGCTATCGACATAAACATAAAGGGATCAAATTCTAGTTCTTTCCACAAACTTGCAAGTGTTATTATTTTCATACACAAATGTCCAATAGGCTTGCATCAATCAATTTATGCCACAAATATCAATACACAAATCATGACAGAATTATTGCAATACACAGAATTTACATTGTTATTATAACACAATTCTATATTCATTTACATCGAATCACGTCACAGTTTTTATCCATATTCTGAAAGATCACTATACTTACAACGAGCGATGAATTCTTGTTTTCTGGTTTCTGTATTCTTATTTGGAGATGCTTTCCTTTGGGTAGCAAAGTTGCGTTCGAATAATTTGATTAATCTTTAGTTTTCTTCTTAATTTGATTTGTCTCTAAGCTCGTCTCTCTTGACGGCTATGCTCAATTCCTTCCCGGCAGCATGACAACTCCAATCTTATTTTTTTGTGTGAATTTTAGTTGAGACTTAGGGTGTATATATAGAGTTTCAGATTGTTTTGAGCCGTCAGATGAAGACAGGAGGAATCCAGACCATACAAAGTCCAAAGAGCCAATCAAGAGGTGACATGTCAGCCTTAATGACACACCGAGCCACAGAAATTCGAGCCAGAGTCGGACCCAGCCAGCCAGGTCGACCAAGCAGGTCGACACCCAGGTCGACTCTATGGTCGACCTGGGGAAGACCAGGTCGACACCATGGTCGACCTGGTCGTTGGGTAGGAATTTTCCCGCCCAGCCAAGTTTGAGTTTATTTTTCGAATTTTGAATTCGAAACTGAGCTTTTTTAATTTTTAAATTTTATTTTGAAACTTCCGAAGGTCATAACTCCTTCATACAAAGTACGATTCACGCAAACTCAGACTCTATCTCAAGCAGAATTCCGAGACGAACGCAATGGCGTAATCCGTTTCCCTTACTTCTTTCATTACAATTAATTACACTTTAATTTATGAAGATTAATGTCATGGAATTTTCAGGGTGTTACATTCTCCCCCTCTTAAAAAGGATTTCGTCCCCGAAATCTTCAAGTTAGGAAGAGTGTATATCCTATCATCCAATTGTCCATCTACTCAACCAACAAACACAGGCGTCCACTGTCCTTAAAAGAATTCTAATGTTTCATGATCATATGCACAGTGTGTGTACATGTCCTTATCTAACGTAGAAATCAGGCGGTCTACTGATTCAGTTGACATCCTTAATGCGAATCATGTAAGTGTCATGAATCCATTATGTATGCGAATTTTTCGTACTCATAATTCTACATGAGTGCACAACTATTCATACAAATGCGACAACCATATGACAGCATATCAATTTTCAACCATATACAAATGAGAATACATATATGCATATGCAATATGAAGTGACTGAGCCGATCTAAAACCTAGGGTGTGTGTGTATGCATCCACGAGCAACCACTAGCAATCACTAGCAACCACTTGCAGCCCTCATCCATAACATGTTTTCAAATACATGTTTGCATCCATTTGTTTTCTACCTAAGGAGTTAGGAAAAAGGACCGAGAAGATATACCTAAAAAGATAGATAAAGCATAAATTAAGGAAAAAGAGAGATCAAAGATGTACCCTCAAAAAGAAAAGGGTAGGTAGCGCGTATTCTGTCCTCAGTTTCCCAAGTCGCGTCTTCCTCGGCGTCGCTCCACTGAACTTTGACGAGTTTGACTTCGCGATTGCGTAGCTTTTTCACTTCAGTTCCTAAGATGCGGGTTGGAACTCTCCTCATAGTTGCTTCACGTTCCACTTCGGCTTCTTCTAAAATGCTAGGCTCCACCACTTCCGCAGAATCATGTAAACACTTCCGGAGGTGAGAAACCTGAAAGACGTTGTGAACTCCGGCCAGTTTCTCGGGTAGCTCTAATCTATAGGCTATCTTCCCAACCTTCTCGATGATAAGAAATGGCCCTACAAATCTGGGTGCTAGCTTCCCAGTGGATCCAAAGCGAACGACATTCCTTAAAGGAGATACCTTAAGGAAAACCCTATCCCCAACCTCAAACTCAAGGTCGGTCCTTCTCTTATCTGCGTAAGATTGTTGTCTATCTTGGGCTATCTTCATCCTTCTTCGTATTAAGTCTACTTTCTCTGAGGTCTCTCTGATCATGTCTGGCCCGAGTATAAGCTTATCTGTAGACTCCCACCAACAAGTTGGTGATCTGCACGGTCTTCCATACAAGGTTTCGAAGGGTGCCATGCCTATGGTAGCTTGGTAGCTGTTGTTGTAGGCAAATTCCACTAAAGGAAGGTGATCCTCCCATGTCCCTCCAAAGTCAAGAACGCAAATTGTTAAAAGGTCCTCTAAAATTCTATTCACCCTTTCCGTCTGGCCATCGGTTTGGGGGTGATAGGTCATGCTCAAACATAACCGTGTGCCTACGGCTTCTTGCAGACTCCGCCAAAACTCGCTTGTGAAGATTGGGTCTCGGTCACTAACAATGCTGGAGGGTAACCCATGGAGTCGAACTATCTCCTTAAGGTAAAGAGACGCTAAAGATGAGGCAGTCCTTTTATTCTTGACAGGTAAAAAGTGGGCGCTTTTTGTAAGCTTATCCACTATTACCCAAATGCTAGTATTCCCCCTTCTTGACCTAGGCAGCCCATCAATGAAGTCCATTGAAATGCTATCCCACTTCCACTGTGGGACCTCTAGGGGGTGAAGCAGTCCTCCAGGCTTTTTCTGTTCCGCTTTGACCTGTTGGCATATCATATATTTAGAAACAAAATCGGCCACGTCCTTCTTCATGCCGCTCCAAAAGAAAACTCTCTTTATGTCCTTGTACATTTTGTCTCCGCCTGGGTGTATTGTCATCTTGGAATGATGTGCCTCCTCAAGAACCTTCTTTACCAACTCCCTTTCTTGTGGGACGCATAGTCTTCCATCGCGTCTCAGCCAGCCTTTATCATCGATAGCGTACCTATTGAGGTGACTAGAAGTCTCACCCTTAATTAGCTTATTAACTACTTCAACTAGGTTAGGGTTTTCACGTTGTGCAGTCCCTATTGTATCCAAAAGAGTGGAGGGCACTTCAAGAGATGCTAACAAACCCGGTACGAAATCAGAGTAGGGCCTAAAGTTAAAACCGACTATATACTCTAGGCTTTGCCTTTCTACAAAGAGTGGGCTTAGTGTCAGCTTCTTTCTACTCAAGGCGTCTGCCACTACATTGCCCTTGCCCGGAGTATAGGAAATCTCAAAGTCATATGAGGCAAGAAACTCCATCCATCTCTGTTGCCTCAAGTTAAGATCTTTCTGGGAGAAAAGATATTTCAACGATTTATGGTCAGTGTAAAGTTCGAACTTCTCACCTAGGAGATATTGGCGCCAAGACTTAAGTGCAAAGACGATGGCGGCTGACTCAAGATCGTGGGTTGGGTAGTTCTTTTCATGAACTTTCAATTGCCTTCCACCATAAGCTACTACCCTCCCTTCTTGCATCAAAACAGCGCCTAGCCCCGTTCCGCATGCATCCGTGTATACTGTAAACATCTTGCTTCCATCTAGCAGAGTCAGAACTGGGGCTGTTGTAAGAGCCCTTTTCAAGCGTTGGAAAGCAAACTCGCAATCCAAGTCCCAAGCGAACGCTAGATTCTTCTTTGTTAGCCTTGTGAGTGGAGCTGAGATCTTTGCAAAATACCTAATGAACTTACGGTAGAAACCTGCTAGCCCTAGAAAACTTCGGACTTCGGTTGCATTTCTTGGTGCCTTCCAGTCTTGCACCACAACTACTTTCGCGGGGTCCACGGCCAACCATTCTTTGGATACTACATGCCCAAAAAATCTTACTTCTTCCCTCTAAAAGTGGCATTTGGAAAATTTTGCCTTTAGTTGATGTGCTCGGAGAGTATCCATGATTTCTTTCTGATGTTGAGCATGCTCTTCCTCATTCTTTGAGAAGATCAAAATATCGTCCACGATGAAACCAAAAATTTGTTGAGGAATTCTCTGAACACTCTGCTCATTAGGTCTACGAAATAAGCGGGTGCGTTTGTCAAGCCGAAATGCATGACAAGCCACTCGAAGAAATCGTCTGGGGTTCTAAACGCCGTTTTATCCGTGCTATCTTCAGCTACTCTTAGCTGATGGAACCCAGTTGCCAGATCAAGTTGGGAGAAAACCGATGCACCTACAAGCTGATCAAACAAATCGTCGATTCGGGGAAGAGGGTGCCTATTTTTCTTGGTCAATTTGTTTAACTCCCTATAGTCAACGCAAAGGCAAAGCGAACCGTCCGCTTTGGTTGCGAACACCACTGGAGCACCCCATTCCGAAATGCTCCGTCTAATGAACCCCTTTTCGAGAAGTTCTTTAACCTGCTTACTGAGCTCCTTTCTCTCCTTTGGAGCCTTGTGTCTGACAGTTAAAGCTATGGGCTTTGCATTATCCAGAAGATATATGCGGAAGTATATTTTCCGCCTCGGAGGTAAGCCCTTCACCTCCTCAAAGACATCCGGATATTCCCGGACTACTCTAACCGACTGCAAATTCTCAACAGAAGCATCAAGCGACTCTAGATAACTAAGCATAACAGCATTCAAGGGATTACAAGAAATTTCTAGAGTGTTACCAAGCCGAGTCAAGAGTCTAACTACTCTTTTCTCACAATCGAGAATGGCACCATTACTGGATAACCAGTCCATGCCTAAGATCAAACCATATCCCGGGAAGCCCAAAACAAAGGCATTACAACTAAACTCAACGCCGAGAATAGAGATTTTCAAACCCAAACAAACCATTGACAAGTAAGCGGAGCCCCCAATTGGATTTGATAGTACTAAGGGATCCTCTACCATACTAGTGTCTAGATGTAGAGATTCTACTAAAGCAGATGAAATAAAGGAGTGTGATGCGCCAGAATCAAAAAGTGTGTGAACTGAATGATCATAAAGATAGACTACACTTTCTACAGAAATATTACAACCTCGTTCCTATAGAGGTGCCACTAGTGCTTGAACCTGACCCCCTGAAGTGGATCCGGCCTTCTGTCCCTGCCCTCTATTCTTTGGGCAGTCCTTAGCTTGGTGCCCAGTCTCCCTGCAATGGAAGCAATCATCTTTGCCTTCTTCTTTCAGCGGTCTTTCTCTATATGTCCAACTATGCCACAGAAATTGCACCTTCTCCTCTCACGGGACCTTTTGTTCTTCCCACCTTTCTTGAAGTCTGTTTTCTTAGCCTGTAAACCATCTTTCTTTTCTTCTACTTTAGTCTCTTTCTTGCCCTTGTTTTCCTCGTGTAGCAACGCCATGTCCACCAAGCTTTCATAAGTCGCTTCTGTGGATACATGGGTCATAGCAAGGCTGTGTAGGGGCTCATTCAGACCTTTGACGAAGCGAAGCGCCTTCTTGTGTTGGGTGTTTACTAAGTCCAGCCCAAATCTGGCCAGCTGATTAAACTGATTGATGTACTCCCTGATCGTCATGCTCCCCTTTTTAAGAGTTAGGAACTTCTCCATTTGCAGGCTTCTTTCAGCTTGGCAGAGGAATTTCATCTCAAACCTTGTCCTGAAATCTTCCCATGTTTCTACTGGCCTCCGAGCATTAGTAATCTCCCACCAATAGGAAGCTTCATCTTTAAGTAACTACACTGCTAGCTGTATCTTTTGCCTGTCATCAACTCCGAAGATGTCAAACAGATCCTTGGTCTCCTTTAGCCAGTTTCTTGCTCCTACAAAGGATTCTGTCCCATAAAAGTCTTTTCCACCCATAGACTTGAAGTCTCTAGGAGGAACCGCTGCCACTAGAGGAGGAATGTCTGCCCGGCCCGCTCCATTGGCCCTAGCTTCTAAGTACCTCCTAAACCAGCCGGGTATCGGTACTCCCTCTGGAAGGTTAAGGTCTCCAGACATGCTGAAACAGAAAGGAAAGATTCAAAACGAAGGATAGAGTGAGATAGTGCATATGGCTTTTGGGGATTATGCCTTTTAAAATATAACACTTTTTCTTGAAAAATGCTTCTTTAAACTTTCTTTTGAAAACAATTTCAAAAACTTTTATCTTATCTAGTAAACCTAGGCTCTGATACCAAGTGAAACACCCCACCTCCGTTAAGGTCACTCTTTACTGGAATGCCTTAATTTTGGTGGAGGTTTATAAGTACAAGTCATAGATAAACACAAGACATATATAAACACATATATAAGCAGCGGAAAAACCAACAGACTTTTATTTCACAAGATACGTGTTCATACAAAACATTTCCATAATTGTCTCATAATACTTCAAAAAAAAACATTACATCCTCATTACTGTCTTGATTATTAAAGAAGCATCAAACATAATTAAAGTAATAAAAATCCCCATAGTGATATCCAAAGCCATAATCCAAGCAAAAGGGATCCAAACCATACGTCTATTGTCTTGAAGCTTGCAAAGTGTCTGACTAAGCTGGGTTGTTTCCTCCCTGTGGACCCGGGGGGAGGGGGAACGAAAGAAAAGAAGACGAAAAGAAAATATAGTCAGACATAAAGCCTGAGTAAATCTAGTGACTCTTCAGTATGTGAATAAGAAAAAGGGCATGATAGATACAAACTGGAAACAGGAAAGTATCATAAGCTAAGGGAGTGTAGTCTAGAATCGAATATGCTATCGCACCCACACTATATCTCTGCACCTACTAGAACTTATTCTAACTAGCACCCCATGCTGAGGGTGAAGTGATCCTTTTTGTTTTTCTAAAGATCGGCTCCTACTCGCATATGTGTCATACGGCCCCCCAAGAATTGTAGATACCTATGCTGGTCCCACCATGGGGTGTATCAAGACCCATGGTGGCGGCCCCGACACAATTTCTAGGATACATTGGTTATACTACTGGTGCCCCTAGTGCCCTATTTGTCTGCTCCGGTGTGTGTGCACGCCCGCACCCCGTTAGAATCCACACTGTGCACCCACCGCTGCCGTTTTTGACCGCTTACAATCAGCCCAGTAATCGTGCCCCTCCCTACCTAGTTTCAGGGTACCATGATACCTAACTTGGGTTACTGCTGAAACGGGTCACTCGTTACTAGGGTTTTCTAGTCAAACATGTTAAGTGGTTAAGTGTCTGTATTTACCTAACCTCACCCATCAATTCTTGTTAACATGTTGAATTTGGTTAAGTGTTTTCAGTTGACTTAACCCTACCATCTGTCCTTAGCCTCTTAAAGCACCGACCACTCACATTAGACAGATATCACTACAGTTACTGGATGTGCCGGTTGGTTCCGGGCAGGTTTACACCATAGCTCAGTCTAACCTCGTGTCCTTATTTGGCTCAATGCTTAACCACCCACATTGGATAGGTATTGTTGTGACTACTGGACAGCCTGGCGTGTCCGGGCAGATTTACGTCACAACTCAATCCAACCTCGGGTTAAGCATATCGTATTTTCTAAATTTACATATTTTATCACTTCTCAATTTTATATGTAAATGTCATATCCTTTATTCTTGGGTATAACAATTCATACCGCTTAAATGTCACAGCCGTTGGCATGTGCCAAACATGCCAACATATATATTTTCAAGTTTTACACCCAACGTTATTACCCCGTTTTGTATGTTCGAAATGTTATAACAAATGTTGGGCTCGACACAATTCATCCCAACTTTATAAACATGAGAAAAGGGGAAAACAAGAACATATAACATCATAAAGGTGTGTGGCGCATGAACTTGCAATTTGGTGATTAATCAAACATAAACAATGGGCCATGTGAACTTGCATTCAAATATGCATATAACTAAATGGGTGTCATATGAAATGGCATATTTATACATATACAAAATTTGGGTTTAAACATGTTTAACTTGGCATAATGTCAACCACAAAACTAACATGTTGTATATTCACCAAAATGTCCAATTTTAACATCTAATCATATAGCCTATTTCCACACGAAACTTACATAGTTTATGCAACCCAAACGATACTTAACATAGATCCAATTATACTTGCAATGAACATAAGATGTATACATAGGTTTTTGGGTCATGGAGGCATAAAAAGTCTCAATCTAGAACATGTTTACATAAGGCTTAATTTAGACTTAAAGGATGTATATAGTCCATGCTATCGACATAAACATAAAGGGATAAAATTCTAGTTCTTTCCACAAACTTGCAAGTGCTATTATTTTCATACACAAATGTCCAATAGGCTTGCATCAATCAATTTATGCCACAAATATCAATACACAAATCATGACAGAATTATTGCAATACACAGAATTTACATCGTTATTATAACACAATTCTATTTTCATTTACATCGAATCACGTCACAGTTTTTATCCATATTCTGAAAGATCGCTATACTTACAACGAGTGATGAATTCTTGTTTTCTGGTTTCTGTATTCTGATTTGGAGATGCTTTCCTTTGGGTAGCAAAGTTGCGTTCGAATAATTTGATTAAGCTTTAGTTTTCTTCTTAATTTGATTCGTCTCTAAGCTCCTCTCTCTTGACGGCTACGCTCAATTCCTTCCCGGCAGCATGACGACTCCAATCTTATTTTTTTGTGTGAATTTTAGTTGAGACTTAGGGTGTATATATAGAGTTTCAGATTGTTTTGAGTCGTCAGATGAAGACAGGAGGAATCCAGGACATACAAAGTCCAAAGAGCCAATCAAGAGGTGACATGTCAGCTTTAATGACACACCGAGCCACAGAAATTCGAGCCAGAGCCGGACCCAGCCAGCCAGGTCGACCAGGTAGGTAGACACCCGGGTCGACTCTATGGTCGACGTGGGGGTGACCAGGTCAACACCAAGGTCGACTCTGTGGTCGACCTGGTCGCTGGGCGGGAATTTTCCCGCCCAGCCCAGTTTGAGTTTATTTTTCGAATTTTGAATTCGAAACTGAGCTGTTTGAATTTTTAAATTTTATTCTGAAACTTCCGAAGGTCATAACTCCTTCATACGGAGTCCAATTCACGCAAACTCGGACTCTATCTCAAGCAGAATTCCGAGACGAATGCAATGGCCTAACCCGTTTCCCTTACTTATTTCATTTAGAATTAATTACACTTTAATTTATGAAGATTAATGCCATGGAATTTTCGGGGTGTTACAATTCCGGATTGAAGCTTTAGGCTGTGTCCAGGCGTTTATCGTCTTCCGCTGTGTTATTTTATATTTCCGCTGTGCATTGTATTACATTTATTGTAAAATCATCTTCCACTGTATTATATTTCGATATACTCTGATATTCTGTACTCTGATGTAACATTATTATGATGTTTATAAAAGTCTTATGTTATTTGTTCTGATGTGTTGTATGCCCAGAGTTAGCGGATGCGGGATTCGAACGGTCTTGGTCGATTTAGCTATCGATTAGGCCCGGGCGAAATCCGTATCGTTACATATATAATATTATATATCGTCGATTTCCTTTTTAAAACATATTTTATAAAACATTTATAAATTCATCTAAAAATGATTTTAACATCATTTTCAATTTTAAAGCAAAACTGAATATTCTATATTTTTATCATATTAAAATAATTATATTTCAAAATATTATATTTTGAAAACACTTCTTTTTATATTCATTTTAAAATGAAATAAATCGATCAATAAACCCGTTCGGGTTAAAAATGGCGTTTGCTACTTAATTCGACTTCTCATTTTTCTTCTTCACTAAATATTATTTAAAATATTCTTTTTTTAAAAGATTCTTTACATAAAAATGTTCTTTATTTTAAAATATCCTTTATATAAAAGATATTCTGGATCGAAATGCGACTCAATCAATTACCATATAAATTCAGTCATATGGATTTCAAACATTGCATATGTATATAACAGTAATGATAAATAATCATTAAACAATACATTCACATCCAGAGTGAAATTTTTAACTATGTGAGCATTAAAATAAATAAATAAATAACGCTCATCACAGACTGTCAATCCATCGATTGACAGACAGCTAAATATTGGGACTAGTGTATGTCAAATATCATCCCTACACCCGTGTGGGGTTTTCAAACAACAACAACAATTTATTTCTAAATCAGTGGTTAATAGATTTAACCAATTTTAATTCAGTTTGAATTGTTTCAAATATCGCTAATCATAATACTGATAATGTTTGAGGCTACCGAATTTTGTATTTCCAACTAATGGTCATTTTAGTAATTTCTATATTCAGGGCTGGTTTTAAGGCTAGGCGGCCTAGGCGACGGCATAGGGCAACCATGGCCAGGTTTGCTGGTGGAGAAGAAGATTGTCTGCAGAAAATATAAATGAAAGTATATACTAAGTGACCATAAGTATCCTTAGCTCTTTTGGTGTCAAACAATTGCAAGTTCGAATAGATACAGATTCGATTCCTGCCATCATCAATCCTTGTGATTATTTTGTCCCTCCTTATATAAACTAAATATTTCCCTACAGTGTTCCAGCCTGGCCTGGAGCAGCTAAATTTGCCCTATACTTTTTAATCCTTGCCTAGGGAAACTCGAACTATAGAGCCAAGCCTGTCTATATGTACTATAAAAATGTAATCTTATCATTTACATATTTTATTTTTATTATAACATTCCTATCAAAACGACATTTTTATTAACATGACATTTTTATATAACTGACATTACTACATAATTGACATTTTTACATGAATGACATTTTCTAATGTAATGACATTTCTTAAAAAATGTTATTTTTTTTAATCTAATATAACATTCTTAACAAAAATGTCATTTTCTTTCTAGTGTAACTTTTTATAACAAAAACGTTGTTTTATTTCTAATGCAACTTTTATAACAAAAATGGTATTTTGTTTCTAATGCAACTTTTATGACAAAAATGATTTTTTGTTTCTAATGTAGCTTTTATAACAAAAATGGTATTTTGTTTCTAATGCAGCTTTTATAACAAAAATGGTATTTTGTTTCTAATGCAGCTTTTATAACAAAAATGGTATTTTGTTTCTAATATAGCATTTTTAACAAAAATGGTATTTTGTTTCTAATATAGCATTTTTAACAAAAATGACATTTCTATTTACAACCTATGATTCTAACTAAATGTCATATTTTACTTACAAACTATGATTATAATTAAATATCATATTTTATTTACAACATTTGATTATAACTAAATGTCACATTTGATTTGCAAAATATATTTCTAATATGATCATATTTCTAATGTAATCATCCTTCTAATGTAATCATATTTCTAATGTAAACATTTTCTAAGATAATCACATTTCTAATGAAATCATTTTTCTAATGAAATCATATTCTAAGATAATCACATTTCTAATGAAATCATTTTTCTAATGAAATCATATTCTAAGATAATCACATTTCTAATGAAATCATTTTTCCAATGTAAACATTTTCTAAGATAATCACATTTTTAACTAATATGATATGTTTAATCTAAATAAACAGTTTAACTATTATGATGTGTTTAATCTAAATAAACATTTTTAACTAATATGATGTCTTTACTCTAAACAAACATTTCTAACAAAAATGGTGCTTTTGATCTAAGTAGACAACTCTAACAAAATTGATGTTTTGATTAACATGACATTTCTAACAAGAATGGTATTTTAATCTAATATAACATTTTTGTAACAAAATTGATATTTTTATTCTAATGTACATTTTATAACAAAAATGTCATTTTATTTCAAATGTAATTTTATAACTAAAATGTTATTTTATTTCTAATGTCCATTTTATAACTAAAATGTTATTTAAATCCTAATGTACATTTCTATCCAAAATGATATTTTAATTTTAATGTACAATTTATAACCAGAATGATAAATTAATGGCGGATGCTTTTAATGGCAGATGCTTTTAAATGGCACAAGACAAATTAATGGCACAATAAAAGTTTTAATGGCGGATGCTTTTAAATGGCACAATAAAAGTTTTAATGGCACAAGACAAATTAATGGCGGATGCTTTTAAATCTGGATCTTCAAATGATAAAGGCCGCCCTCCCGATCAACCTTCAGATCGGAGAGCTGGGAAAGAAGCTATGGAGATGGGGCCTGTAGAATCTTCTCATACTAGGGATCAGCGATCAGTCGAAGGAACAGGGGTGCGATCTAGCTCCTCTACCTTCAGTCAGATTGGTAGATCAAGAGGAAGGGGATCTTCAATTGTTGCTAGTCATCGCGGCCAGAGGATTGACGGGGTACTGGCTACCCAAAATACTGCTCACGCAGTACGTCAACCTGGGGTAAATAACTTGGGGGGAACGAATGTTCGAACTAGGTTAGAAACCCAAACTGGACATCGTGTGAATAGTGGAAAATCGCGATTTTATGAAAACAACTGGAGATCCGTACAGGAAGAGGTTTTGGCTGGACAATCAAAGTCCTGGATTAACGCTGCTACAGGTGGAGTTGGTCATACGCAAGACGGATTTATGGATCTGGAGTATATTCAACCGAAAACAATAAATAACAAGAAAAAGGCATGTGTTTCGGAGAGTGCGGCTGCTAGATCTGCAGATAAATGGAAAAATTCGATTATTTTTTATGTATACGGCACCCGTCCTTATCATACACATCTTAAAAAATATGTTGAACATATGTGGAAGCCGACAGGAAAGTTTGTGCTGCTATCAAAAGAAAACGGTTTTTTTATCATACGGTTTGAAAACTCAATTGACTATGAGAATATTTTGAAAGGTGGACCTTACATGTTTGATAATAGAATAATTATTTTGAAAAAATGGACTGTTGGCATGAGATTTAAAAAAGACTTATTGTCATCCATGCCTTTATGGGTCAAGTTTTCCAATCTCGAATTAGAATTGTGGGATAAAGAAGCGTTAAGTGCAATTGCTAGTGTGCTGGGAAGACCTATCAAAATGGATAAAATAACTGCTGATGAGTCAAGAGTGGCTTTTGCTAGAATTCTAGTTGAAATGTATGCATGGTCTGAATTTCCGAATGAAGTTGATGTTATTTTGCATACGGGAGAGGAGCTTAAGGTGAAGGTTGATTATGTTTATAAGCCGATTTGTTGTCGAAGTTGCAGAGTGTTCGGCCATTCTTCTGAACAATGTAAAACAAAGCTAGAGGAATTGTGGGTACCAAAAAATACTACAAATGATGTAGGTACTGCCGAGGCAGACAAAGAGAATGAACAAGATGATGTGGTCATCACCGATGGTGGATGCATGGAGCTCAATGAGGCAACATTGGTCACGACAACTATAACGGATAATAAAGCTAATGAAACCTCTTTTGGTACTCATGATATGCCTCTTATTATTGATGATAACCACGTGGGGAGAACTGATAATTCAACAGTAGATGAAGTTACTAACATGCAACATAACGAAGACAATCATTTCAGTTCAAGTGTTCATATAATTAATGTTCCCATCATACAAAACAAGTTTGATTTATTGGCTCAAAAAGAAATTGAAACTAATATATCAAATCTAACAGAAAATAATTCAACTGATATGAATCTGCTTGGTCCTAATCATATTGCATCTTCTAAGACTGCAGTTGACATCTCGACTGAACAGAATAGGGATCCAAAAAGTAATGAGTTGCAGTTGGAGGGCCATGTGGAAGACTGGGCTGATTCCGACGAAGAACTGGCTGATCATATTGGTGTGTTTGAAAAATATTCCACGCCACCTGAAAAAGAGTTGGATGTGTCAGATAATGTTGAGAGTAACAAGAAATTCTATGAAGAAATGGATGCTTTGAGTAATATGTTCAAAAAGAAAGGTAATACTTCTACTAATACTTTCGCTCCTCCTAATGTCACGACAAGGAGCCAAAGTAAAATAAAATGAATATAGTTGCATGGAATGTTAGGGGACTGAATGCTCCGAACAAAATGTATGAAGTAATCAAGTTCCTTAACAAATTCAGACCATCTATCGTTGGTCTGTTGGAAAATAAACTATCCGACGAAAAGATTAGAAATGTACAAAATATTCTACATGTAAATTGGTCTGTTGTCGACAACAATGAGTGTGGAAGTAAGGGTAGAATTCTTATCCTACGGGATTCAAGTATATGGTCTGTTCATGTTGAATGCAAATCTTACCAACATATCTCTATCTTAGCTGAAAATGTCGGGGGTTTCATATGCAGATTTACTTTTATCTATGCTAGCAATTTCTTGTTAGACAGAGAAAGACTTTGGCAGGATATTTCAAATGAAGCCGGATTAGTTACCGTTCCTTGGTTAGTTTTTGGTGATTTTAATAATATTACATCACCGAATGATAAAAAGGGAGGTACTACTGTTCCTTTCAGACATATATCTGGTCTTATTGATTGCATCGTCAGCTCTGGGCTTACAGAAATTAACATTTCCGGTTTTAAATACACTTGGAGAAAAAAGGCGTAGCGACTAAAATAGATAAGGTTTTCTGCAATAGCGAGTTTTTACAGATTTTCCCGGATCTCAACGCTTTTGGTCAAGCCAATCCCCTAAGCGATCATATTCCTATATGTATTCATTTCAAGAGGGAAAGGATAGTTCAGAAAAATATACCTTTCAGATATGTAAATTCCTGGCATTACAATGAAGGATATTTTGACTGCTTCATCAATGCTTTTGAAAAGATTTACCTCTGTTCCTGGCAGGGGAAAAGAAGTTATAGATTTCAATTATTTCTGAAAGAATGCAAAATCCTTTTAAAGAGATGGAATAGACTAAGAACAAAAGATGAGAATGTCAAAAAGATGGTGGAAGAGAACTATAAGGATATTTTGAAAGAAGTGGATGAACACCCTACTGACCATGCTATTTTTGAAAACCTCAAATTTGCTTACTATGAATGGAAGGAACAAAGCAAGATTCAGTTTATAAATGACCGGCAGAAATCAAAAATTAAATGGCTAACTGAAGGGGACTCATGTACCAAATTTTTTCATGCAAAAATGTCTCTCAGGAAGCATAGAAATAATTGGTGTAATATGTTTCTAGATAATGGGGATTTTAAACAGGATGAGGATTTCATGGCTAGGGAAGCTATAAATTACTTTACGGATATTTTCATGTCTAACTCGACTGGTTATAGCAGCTTTAATGACTTTAACTGTAAAGTTATTGTTAACGAGAGGGGCGCAATCACCTGTCTACCAATATTTGCATGGAGGAAATTCGCAAGGCTGTTTTCTCCATCCCTGATGATAAGAGCCCAGGTCCGGATGGTTTCTCTGCAAAAAATTTCAAGTTACATTGGGTTGAATTAAGCGAGATTTTGCTGGAGATGATTCAGGAAATTTTCAGAACAGGTAAGCTAGCAAGAGGCATTAATCATACTTTTATCACGCTTATACCCAAATCTGATAAACCATCCAGTATAACTGATTTTAGACCTATATCTTGCTGTAATGTGATTTATAAAATTATTTCCAAGGTTATTTGCAATAGAATAAAGCCATATCTTATGCATTTAATCTCGGATAATCAATCGGCTTTTATTCCGGGAAGATTTATAGCTGAAAACATTCTCTTGCCACATGAACATATCAGACATTTTAACAGAAAGGGAAGTGGTAAAATGTGCATAAAGATCGACTTACAAAAGGCGTATGACATGATAAATAGAGATTTTATATGTCACATGTTAAGCATGATGGGGTTTCCTAAAATCATAGTTCGTATCATTAGAACATGCATCACCACCCCAACCTTCTCAATTTTAATTCAGGGTAGTCCGAAGGGTTTTATACATAGTAATCGTGGTTTAAGACAAGGAGATCCTCTCTCGCCGTATCTGTTCTGTGTGGCTATGGAGTATTTTTCCATTCTTATGTTTAAGGCAACTTATATGAATGTAGTGGAGCCGGTTTTCAAACATGAGCCTTTTATCACTCACCTGATATATGCCGATGATCTTATGATTTTTGCTCGGTCAAAAATTAAAGGTGCGAAGGAAATTAAAAATGTCTTAGAGAATTTGAGGGACGTTGCTGGTTTAAGGCTTAATAATACCAAATCCAAAGTGTTTTTTGGTAGAGGAGTAAGTAATAAATTACAAATCATTCAGCTTCTCGATATGAAAGAAGGAAAATTGCCAATTAAATATCTGGGGATTCCGTTATCTACAAATTATCTTAAGTTTGCAGATTGTGGGGAACTTTTTGATAAAATAAGAGGTAGAACGGACAGTTGGGATTGCAGACTTTTATCAATGGCTGGAAGAGTGGAACTTATTCGATCGGTTATCACGCCGATGGTGATGTATTGGCTGCTAACATATCATTTGCCTGCAGCGACTATAGGGAAGATAAATAATTTGTGTGCTAATTTCATTTGGGCTGGAAAAACACACAAAATAGCTTGGGAGACCATGTGTAGTCAAAAAGTGAAGGGGGAGTTGGTCTTAGAAAGTTTAAAGACATTAAAACGGCTGTAGCGCTAAAACTTCTTTGGCACTTTGTTAATGGAGATAGTCTTTGGAAACGTTGGATGAAGAATAGATATGACACCGGGGATCAATTTTGGGTTATGAAATGTGACCCTAATAGCTCTTGCACTTGAAAACTCATTCTAAGACATAGACAGTTGAGCCTACAAAGCATAAATCGTTGTATTGTCAATGGACAGGACTCTAAACTATGGTTCGACCCGTGGATAAATAGTGATATTTTGGTTAATATGCTTGGATGGGATTATTTAAGCATTTGTGGTGATGACAATTTGCTAGTCAGTGACATTTTTCGGAATGGTGTGTTAAATGTTAGCAGACTTCTTCCTACTCGAATGGTTTCTGATAAAATTAAAGATGTCACTATTCGTCATTCATACGACATGGACTACTGGAGTTGGAATGATAAAATCAATGGGTTCTCCTTCTATTCTACTTGGAATATAGATAGAGAACACGCACCTGAACTTGACTGGTGTAAAGTGACTTGGCATTATATAAACAGTCCAAAAATGTCTTTGTGCACTTATAAAGCTAATCTAAATCGTCTAAGCACTAAAGACAGAATGATTTCCTGGGGTTATGAAGTGAACCCTATGTGTGTGTTATGTGAAGAAAGTGAAGAAAATAGGGATCACCTGTTCTTCTAGTGCCCATATGCTGCATATCTTTGGGTTCGGAGTAGAATCAATCTCGGCTTGCCTCCCATGGATGATGAACCGTTACTGATAGATAGTGAAATGCTTCTACTTAAAGCGAATTTCAACAACCGCAGTTTCTTCCAAGATGCAGCTTTCTGTAGCATTGTTACAACAGTCTATCACATCTGGAAAGAAAGAAATGACCGTATTCATGGAGATTTGCGTTTAGATAAGTACAAGAGGTGGGAGCTTATCAACTTAGACATAAAATACTTACTGAGTAATTCAAATCGACGGGTTCAGAGCCATGCTGAGGTAAAGTTGATAGAGAAATGGGGAATTGAACTTACGGATGGAGGCTAATCGCCGTTCCTTTGGAAAGAGGAAGATGGACGTCGTCTGTTTCTTTCTGATTTAGGTCTTTGTTCTATTTGGGGAAAGTTTGAGTTTCAAGTGGTTGACCGAATTGATGGTTCTAGAATTTCAAGGAGCCCGTCACGTGTTGGTTCGGAATAGGCCTTGCTATGAGCTTGTTTTCTTCTGGGCTTGCCTTGTAAAGGTTTTATTTGTGTTTTTTTTTATTAGCCGTGGATTTAGCTTTTTCTTTCCACGGATAAGGGTTGGGCTTATGGTTTTTAATGTTGTTTATTAGCCCGTTGTACTTGAAACATTGTACATATATTTATTGATATGCTGTCAATAAAGCGCCGCACTCTTTTTTCCTATCTAGTACTCACGTTGAGTACTTGCATAGGTTTTCAACGAGGCGGTTTACCCATTTTCAAAAAAAAATATAACCAGAATGATATTTTATCAACCGTGGCAATTCAAAATCAAAATGATAATTTTGTTTAACATAACATGATCTAAATAAATGATAATCTCAATATAATGACATTTTTAATTCTAAAATTACATGATTAAACAAAGTGACATTTTTGTTTCAATATAATGTGATTAAACAAAGTGACATTTTTGTTTCAATATAATGTGATTAAACAAAGTGACATTTCAGCAAATATAATTCAGCAATATAATTCATACAACAATATAATTCAGCAAATCCTCACAACCACGATCAACTAAATATATATATATATATATATTTCTATATATAAATATATATATATATATTAATTTTAATTTTTAAATCGAGAAATCTCACAGTGGTATTTATCTGAATTTCCAACAGTCTCCGTTTCAGATTTGGTCTTTTTCATCACGAAGATCTCGTTTTCACGATTCAAACGCTTTCAGTTTCGTTAGATTTGGTTTCTGTTTGAAAGAGATATGGACGTTTGAACTTTTAAACATTTAATAATAATACATAATTAATTAGCTAATTAATTAGTTAATTACATGGTTAGGAAATAAAGTCGCTCCTTCCTTTTGAACGTCGACTACAGAACCCATCGCTCCCGTCAAACCCTTCCATGTCGCGCCTCCCTAAAGCCATCGGAAGTCATCCAACCCCGTCGCCTTCAAGCCGTGGTCGAGCTCTGCTAGCGCCATGAACGGTGGTCCCCAACGCCCAAGAAAACCCCATGAGTTCGACGGCTTTCTCCCCAAAATATGGCCACCACGCTTCAAATTATCCGATCACGATCGTTGATATAATAGAGCTCTCTTAGCTCTCTAATTTGGTTTTGGGAATTTTGGAATTCATTGAGCGGATTGAGCACAAATTAGAGACGAAGTTTCGTGCATTTGGGGCCATTGAATCATATAGGTGGTGGCTGCTTTGTCTATTCCTAGGGCTAGGGTTTGAAAGGCTAATATATATAATTAAATATTACTTAAATTATTTAAATTTGAAAAAAAACCGTTAACCCATTTCAACTCCAATTTCAGCCCAACGAAAGTTGTCCCTAGGAAAATATCCACGTTCCGGACGTAATGGGCTAGGTCTCATCAGCCCTTTTGATCATCTCCAGCTTGTTTTCTTTAATTTAATATATAAATTATTTAATTTGATCGTACATTTAAATTTACCGGGGCCACATACGGACTCTAAAAATTCCAGAAAAATTATTTCTATTTATGTTTCGACAATACGGTCCTAACAAAACTAATTTCGTCGAATTTGGAGACCGTTTGAAAATGGCCATTTTCTGGTCGATCCAATTTGACTGAAATTAACAAAACACATTTTCTTTTGCCACGCTCACATATTAATTCTAAAAATTATGAAAATTGAAACCTAGCAATAATTCGACATTCCGGTTCCAACAAAAGTGGTTTCATCGAAAACGGAGGTCGTTTTTAAAATGAGTATTTTTTTAATATTAAAATAATACAAATTCTACAACGACTATTTTGAATTTTAAACTAGGCATAACTTTTGACTCCCACTATGAAATTTCAATTTTTCGGATACGTTGGAAAGATATTTTTAAATAGATTCTAATATTTTTGGTTTCGCTAAAATCCTATTTAATTTGCATCCTGTACAGTCAAGCAAAATTCAAATTTAAATTTTCAAACTACCGTGCTATTTCTAATTCCTTTAATAATTAAACTAAATTTATTCGTTTTAACTTCGATTAAAATAAATTTTTAGTCGTTATTATTTAAAATAAATTATTTTTACTTTAAAATTCCATTAAAATGTAACAACCCAGAAAATCTTAGCCAATTTAAAAATTTTATTTTGGCAATTTCGATGAATTTTGAATATTTAAAATGAATTATTTTAATAATAAGGACGAAAAATTTATTTTGAATAGAATTTGAATGTATATGTTATATAGATCATCGTTAGAATATAAATAATTATTTACAATTATAAAAGGAATTGAAAATGGCGCGGTAGTTCGATAATTCGATTTCAAACTTCAAATGAATGTACAGGATTCAAAATAAACCGGATTTTAGCGAAACCAAAAATAATAGAATCTATTTGAGAATATCTTTCCAACGAATCCAAAAAATCAAAATTTCATAGCGGGAATCAAAAGATATGCCCAGTTGAAAATTCAGAATAGTCGCTATGGAATTCTGGCCCTTAAAAATGGAAATTTTGCAAACGACATCAGTTTTTGACGAAACCACTTTTGTTGGATCCGTGATGTCAAGTTATTGTTAGATTCCAAAATTCGTAATTTTTCGAAGCCATAGGTGAGCGTGGCAAAGGAAAACGCGTTTGACCAGTTTCAGTTGATTTTAATCGACTGGAAAATGGCCATTTTTAAAACAGTCTCAGAATTTTGACGAAACAAGTTTTGTTAGGACCGAATCATCAATACGAAGCTAGAAAATATTTTTTGGGAATTTTTCTAGTTAGTATGTGACCCCAGTAAATTGAAATGTGCGTTCAAATTCAACATATAGAGTTATATGTTGATTTTGACGTAACCTGATCGAAATGATCAAATCAGCCTATGATGCATATCCCATTGTGTTCGGAATGGGGGTAAAACGCTAGGGACGATAGGCGGTGGGTTCGAGTTCGAGTTCGAAAAAAAAAAGTTACTTTTTGGTGGAAAATAAAATAATAAAATATTAATATATATATATATATCCCTAACTCCCTTTCCCTCTTCTCTCTCTTCACAGAACAGTTCGAAATAAAAAAAGAAAAAAAAGAAAAGGGAAAGCGATGGGGGGATTCGACGCCGCCGCAGCCACCAAAGCCGCGCCGCCTCCAAGGAGGACCGCCACCCTCCGCCCTCTCTCCCTCCCCTCTCGCACGCTTCTCACTCCCCTTCCAGTCCATGAGACCACCGCCCAAACCCCTCAGCCGCGCCACCGCCCCTGGAGCCAGGCCACCGCCGCCTCTGACCTTCCCTCCGCCACCACTTAGCCCATCGCCACCTCGCGAAACCCCCCTCTCCTCAAACCATTGGCTGTAAGTCTTTCGATTTATTTATTTTTGTTTATTTCTCTTCATGTTTGTTTTTTTAGGTAAATAATTCAGAGGAAAAATGAAATCAGTTTTTTTTTTTAGATTTTAGTTTCAATATAGAAAAGATTATAGTTTTAAGTAAGAAAAGATTCAATTTTTGTTTAAGAAAAGAATCAATGTTTAAAGAATGATGTGATTTTTATTATGAATAGTGGGAAAAGATGGCGATGGTATCTACTGAAATCAAAACAAATCCAAACGGTTCAGAAGTTCAAAAGCAAAGCACGGCGTAGCGGAACCCTTGGTGAGAACTTCTCACCTTTAATTTTATTTTTCTAGTTAATAATATATACTAGGATGCAGACGGTGTTTAGTAGCACCCGACACCCGTCGTCCACAGACCATGGACGGCTTGTATGCTTGTTTGATTTTGATGTGTAGTTGATTGTGTGATGTGAAATGAAATAAAATATTTTAGAGTTAAAAATATAATTTTTAACATATATATAAAATGAAATGAATATTTATAAACAAATCGGATGATTTGTTTATATACACGCATTTGACTGACATTGATTGGGACGATAAATTTTACACATCGCCCAACTAGACAAATAAAATCTATGTTTGATTGTTTGAAAACCCACACGGGTATTGGGATGATATATAGCATATACTAATCCCAATTATTTAATTGTATGTCGATCGATTAGTCGACAGACTGTGTAAGCGTTAATTATTTATATTTAATGCTTATGCTGTTGTGTGATGCACTTTGGATGATGGTTGATTTATCGTTGCTATGATATACATGTGTTGTATGGAATCCATATAATTAACATTATATGGTAATTGATTGGGCCTCATTCCAATTGGGAAAAAAATAAAGAATATTATAAAATATAGATTCATGTGTTGAACGAAATATTTTAACAATAAAATTTACATCATTATCATATATAAAATTAGAAACTAACTGGAAAATAGAAAAGATGAGTGGTTTCCTGGGTATTGATCTGATGTTGGTTTCGGCCTTCGGGGTTAATATTTAGGGAATCGTTCTCTTACTAATTTACGGTTGGAGCCTGATTAAAAATTTAACGATAGAAATCAAAATTTTATAAAATATATTACATAACAAAAATAGTTGTGTGTGGATAGTTCTCATTTGTTGAGATTAGTCACGGGTTGAAAGAAATATAGATTCATGTGTTGAATAGGATAAATATTCATTTGTTGAATAGAATAACGAAGTTATTGAAAAATATAAAGTCGTGTTGATTAGAGATGTGCTATTTTGATGCGAACAATATTTATATCGATTATATTTGCTTTTATAATGAATATTGAAAAGGGATTTCAAAATTGAATAATTTGAAATGAAATTCGAATTAAATTAAATTAAAAATTCAAACTGAAATTTATTTGAATCAATTTGAAATGAATTCAAATTGAAGTGAAATTGAAATGAATTTGAATCGAATAGAAAATGAATTCGATTCGAATCGAATATAAAGTGAATTTGAATTCGAATTGAATAGAAATGAATTCGAATCGAATTGAATTGAAATTGAATAGAAAACGAATTTGAATTCGAATTAAATAAAATTGAAATGAATTCGAATTGAATTGAAATCAAATTGAAAACGAATTGAAATTGATTTGAAATTGAACATTTTGAAATGAAATTCGAATTAAATTAAATTAAAAATTCAAATTGAAATTTAACTGAATCAATTTGAAATGAATTCAAATTGAAGTGAAATTGAAATGAATTCGAATCGAATAGAAAATGAATTCGATTCGAATTGAATAGAAAGTGAATTTGAATTCGAATTGAATAGAAATGAATTCGAATTGAATTGAATTGAAATTGAATAGAAAACGAATTTGAATTTGAATTAAATAAAATTGAAATGAATTCGAATTGAATTGAAATCAAATTGAAAACGAATTGAAATTTATTTGAAATTGAATATGAAGTTGAAACTGTTTTGAAAATGAATTTAAAACGATTTTTTAAATACGATTTAAATAGAAATCGACGAAATATATATTATATATATTATATATATAATATAATGGCCTGAATAGAACGCGCCGCGCTGCGGCAGTTCATGAATTTCGACTATTGGTTTCGAACGGACATTACGGGAGATCCGACCGTCGGATTCTCCTGAAACCAGAACCGTTGGGTTCAAATCGAAAAGAGCTTTCTAACAAATATAAGAAATTAGAAATCAAACGGTTGGATTTGGAGATACGTTCAAATCAAATTTGGAAAAGGTCGTTGTAAGTGCAGTTCGACGACCGTTATTGGAAATCGACTGTACGGGCCTTGATAAAATTAGTAAAAATATAAATAATTTGTGTAAAATCATAATATATGATTTGAAAAGAACTAGGATGAAATATCCCATATTTGAAAAGATAAAATAGATTTATATCAAAATGAACTAGTTTTTAACTAGAGTAATAATTCAATATTTTTAAAATAAATAACTTGGATTTGAATTGGTTTTAAAAATAACCAGAATTTCCAATATACAAATTGGAATGGATTTGAATCGAAATTATCTTCGGAATATTTCGATGATTAGATTCGGGATTATACGAATATTGTGGAGGAAATTTGGAAGATATATTTATATCGTTATTTCCAATACGATATTTGTTGGTTTCAGAATTTGATATTGAATATAAGCCGATATATTTTCTATTCAGAGCCTTGTATTTAATATCAAATGAGATTTGGGTTTGTTGTGAATGGTGTCTTCATTAACACTGTTCTTGAACCCAGTTGAGAAAATATTAAATCTTTTTATTTAGATTTAATGAAGCATACCAATTAATTAATATATTTAATTGGAATTGAATTAGAATTGATTTGTGGGTTTATCATGAACGGTGTTTTAAATAACACTCGTTCTTTAACCCGATAATAAATAGAATGTGATTTGGGTTTATCGTGAACTGTGTTTTAATTGACATTAGTTCTTTAACCCAGTAAAAGGAGTTTCAATGAATCTTCAATCAGATTAAAAATGTGAATTGATAATATAAATTATCAAATATAGGAAATGATCGAGAATGGAGTATCGCCAGTTTTGCTCCGAGCGATAGTTAAATCTTTATTTAGATTTGAACGTGAAATGGTAATTAAATTTACCGATAACACCATAGTATTAGATATGAAGTATTACTAATTTTGCTTCATGGGATGAATAGGTTGGGATTGGGAAATAAAATAAATAATTACTTCGGTGTGGTTCGCTAATCTCGACTAGTTTGGAAAACCATAATATGGTTTGAAATGATATCCAAAGGAAGATTAAAGAATAAATTTAGAAGAATTTATCTTTGATAAAATTAATGGGAACCTTTCCCTAGAAATGTGAAAATTTGAATAAAAGAATATTCTGAATTGGAATGAGGTGTATGTTGTGTTTTCTAACACTTGTTTATTATATACGCGGGTTATTTAGAAAGGCCAGGTTTATACCCACTCTGAATAACCGTTTCGACGATAAGTCGAAGATGAAGACGGTGGTCGAAGACCGGAGGTCTTCACATCGTTTGGATAATTGCTGATGATCTTGATTGGGCTGTACACCCAAGAAGATGGAAATAGTTAGTGATCATCCAGACGTATTTGGAGATCAATGGATATGCGAGGTATATAGTGCCTTCGGTTTCGTTCAGACCTAGAACGGACTTGTATGGACTTTGTGTCTGACATCGGATTTCATTCTGTGTGATTGATATCGATTGCATAGCGTGATTGCCTGTGTGGCATGCTGAGATGCAAATGATCAAGGCTTTTGTTGAAAAGAAAAGTCTTGTGGTTGATGATCAAAGCACGGCCTTTTTGGTGTAGCTTTGTGTAACGTTAATTTGCGAGCCTCACACCCCGGTATGAACCAAAAACAGGACAAGGACCTCAGGGAGGACATTTGTTTTCTTCTAGCTAGGTGGTGTCAGTGCTTAAACTGGCTGACATTTATATACTTTTCACCTATGTGGTTGTTGCTGTTGCGAGGCGCCTCGGTTATATCGGTCGATCAGGGACCGATGGAGTCATTCGTTGGCTCATTTACGCCCCCAAAGGGCGGGGAAGCGTATTGTTCAGCCACTATAATCCACTCCGTGTGGACCGGCCCTGTCGCTCCAAGGGGCAGTTGCGACTGTTTCGGAGACATGAGCTAGATTGTCTCGAAGTTGGCAAGGACTATCTTTTGCCTTGGTTTATGATGGAAATTCAATTTCCAAATACGACACCGTGCGGTTTTGATTGTATAACCTATATATGGAGACATAGTGGTATGGGGCATTCGTGCCGCCTATGATTGATACTTATGATTTGAAATTGATTTCTTCACTTATAGTAATAATAAAAGACGAAATTTAGCGTATCAAGCATTCTTTGGCAATTATAAGGTAAAACCCTATCCTCCGGCTTGCGTTGCATTATGTGATGGGACCTGGGTCTTATAATAGCTTCATTGTTCTTTATTTAGCATTGCGTTGTTGTTTTCTGCACTGGTATTCTTGGGAGGAAACCCGTTCCGTGTTATACGGCGTGGTCCCTTGATTTACCTAACTTTAAAATAACGATTATTAACTATTTTAGTTCTCACACAAGTCACATGATTGACCTGGAGTTTATTATTTTAACCTAAAGTCTGGGTGCCCTTATTTTCGACACGGGCAGCTAGTAGTTTTGGTTTTGCAGATTTATGTTCACAGGATCCTGGTTTACAGCTGGAATGAGGTTCGAAAAGCTTTATATACGTATATCTCCTTCAGTTGTATTTTGTATTATTTTTTCCACTGCTATGTAATGTATTGTAATCTATGATATTTTATAATGTATATTATTTGTTAATACTCTGTATATTCTTGTAATCTGATGAAATTGTTGTAATTAACAATGAAATGTTCTTCTTTTTGTGTTCTGATTTGACTTGTTCTCAACTCAATCCATGATTTCCCGTAAGGGGGATTTCGGGTCGTTTCAGCATGGTATCAGAGCTCTGGTTTACAGAGCTCGAGAACAAGACACATTAGAACCATACGAAGAATTCATCAGAAATTAGATTAGTAATATCCAATGAGAATGACTCGCTAGAGATAGGATCAGTAGTACCCTAGAAAGTGTGTGAAGAGTATATTTTTAAAATGAAAACCAACGTTGTCTTGAAAATTTAAACCATTTCATACGTATTTGAATATTTATTTATATTGAATTTGGACAATCCGATATATAAAGATTTTTCATATACGTCCTGCAAACGTGTATTCGAGGTTTTAATATACTGGATAGTTATAGAATCATACTCTAGTTGCTCGGGGATAATTCTGGTGATGGGGCACCGTCGCCAGTATTTATTTTCGAGTCTCGAAAGTGAGATTTCTATATTTTCATTAGACTGGTGTGAGAACCAAAATATAGCTAGAATACATTGTTGTGATTTGGCATCAGAAATGTGATTTTTGACTATATATCAAAGTTATGAATTTGAAATGATAATTCACTAATTGATTGTTGGTTTTGTTGTTTGATTATTGTTTGAATAATTAAATGTTGAACCTTCATCCAAATTGGTCAAATATTGAACTGTATTGAAATTATTTGGGATTGCATGCATGTACATGTATATCTGTTGAGCACGTCATAGCAAGGAGGCTAGAGAAGAGGAATAAAATTGTTCGCCCGACAAATAGGTACATGTTTATTGTATTTCTTGAGTTTTGGGTGATTTTATGAGCCGATTGGCTAGCCGCTTGGCTTTTTCTTTTTCTTTTGGATTGAAGAAGGCCATGGGAGGCTACATGAAATATCCCGAAGTCTCCGGTGCATTGGACGTTATGGCGAAATTTTTCGAAAATTTAGGGTGTTAGCCAAATTTTTGAAAAAATTGAAAGGTTCTTAGAAACCGAAAAGTTGAAGAACTTAAGCCGTAACAAAAATAATGAAAGTTGAGTTGATTAGTTAAACAACTTTCAACTTCGTTCCTTTTCGGGGATGAAAAGTTTTAAGTGGGGGAGATTGTAATAACCCGAAAAATCTGAGCCAATTTAAATTTTTTATTTTGGCAATTTCGATGAATTTTGAATATTTAAAACGAATTATTTTAATAATAACAACGAAAAATTTATTTTGAATAGAATTCGAACATATATGTTATATAGATCGTCGTTAGAATATAAATAATTATTTATAATTATAAAAGGAATTGAAAATGGCGCGGTAGTTAGATAATTCGATTTCAAACATCAAATGAATGTACAGGATTCAAAATAAACCGAATTTCAGCGAAACCAAAAATAATAGAATCTATTTGAGAATATCTTTCCAACGAATCTGAAAAATCAAAATTTCATAGCGGGAATCAAAAGATATGCCCAGTTGAAAATTTAGAATAGTCGCTATGGAATTCTGGCCCTTAAAAATGGAAATTTTGCAAACGACATCGGTTTTCGACGAAACCACTTTTTTTGGATCCGTGATGTCAATTTATTGCTAGATTCCAAAATTCGTAATTTTTTGAATCCATAGGTGAGCGTGGCAAAGGAAAGCGCATTTGACCAGTTTAAGTTGATCTTAATCGACTTGAAAATGGCCATTTTTCAAACAGTCTCAGAATTTGACGAAACTAGTTTTGTTAGGACTGAATCGTCAATACGAAGCTAGAAAATATTTTTTGGAAATTTTTCGAGTTAGTATGTGACCCCAGTAAATTGAAATGCGCGTTCAAATTCAATATATAGAGTTATATGTTGATTTTGACGAAACCTAATCGAAATGATCGAATCAGCCTACGATACATATCCCATTGTGTTCGGAATGGGGGTAAAATGCTAAGGACGACAGGCTGTGGGTTCGATTTCGAGTTCGAAATAAAAAGTTACTTTTTGGTGGAAAATAAAATAATTAAATATTAAAAAATAAATATCCCTAACTCCCTTTCCCTCTTCTCTCTCTTCACAGAACAGATCAAAAAAAAAGGGAAATCGACGGGGGGGGGGGGGGGGGGGGAATTCGACGCCGCCGCAGGCACCAGGGCCGCACCGCCTCCAAGGAGGACTGCCACCCTCCACCCTCTCTCCCTCCCCTCTCGCACGCTTCTCACTCCCCTTCCCATCCAAGAGACCACCGCCCAAACCCCTCAGTTGCGCCACCGCCCCTGGAGCCAGGCCACTGCCGCCTCCGACCTACCCTCCGCCACCACTCAGCCCATCGCCACCTCGCAAAACCCCCCTCTCCTCAAACCATTGGCTGTAAGTCTTTCGATTTATTTATTTTTGTTTATTTCTCTTCATGTTTGTTTTTTTAGGTAAATAATTCAAAGGAAAAATGAAATCAGTTTTTCTTCTAGATTTTAGTTTCAATATAGAAAAGATTATAGTTTTAAGTAAGAAAAGATTCAATTTTTGTTTAAGAAAAATTCGATGTTTAAAGAATGATGTGATTTTTATTATGAATAGTGGGAAAAGATGGCGATGGTATCTACTGAAATCAAAACAAATCCAAACGGTTCAGAAGTTCAAAAGCAAAGCACGGCGGAGCGGAACCCTTGGTGAGAACTTCTCACCTTTAATTTTATTTTTCTATTTAATAATATATACTAGGATGCAGACGGTGTTTAGTAGCACCCGACACCCGTCATCCACAGACCATGGACGGCTTGTATGCTTGTTTGTTTGTTTGATTTTGATGTGTAGTTGATTGTGTGATGTGAAATTAAATAAAAATATTATAGAGTTAAAAATTTATTTTTAACGTGTATATAAAATGAAATGAATATTTATAAACAAATCGGATGATTTGTTTATATACACACATTTGACTGATATTGATTGGGACGATAAATTTTACACATCGCCCAACTACACAAATAAAATCTGTGTTTGATTGTTTGAAAACCCCACACGGGTATTGGGATGATATATAGCATACACTAATCCCAATTATTTAATTGTATGTGGATCGATTGGTCGACAGACTATGTAAGCGTTAATTATTTATATTTAATGCTTATGCAGTTGTGTGATGCACTTTGGATGAGATTTATCGTTGCTGTGATATGCATGTGTTGTATGGAATCCATATAATTAACATTATATGGTAATTGATTGGGCCTCATTCCAATTGGGAGAAAAATAAAGAATATTATAAAATATAGATTCATGTGTTGAACGAAATATTTTAACAATAAAATTTACATCTTTATCATATATAAAATTAGAAACTAACTGGAAAATAGATAAGATGAGTGGTTTCCTGGGTATTGATCTGATGTTGGTTTCGGCCTTTGGGGTTAATATTTAGGGAATCGTTCTCTTACTAATTTACGGTTGGAGCCTGGTTAAAAATTTAACGATAGAAATCAAAATTTTATAAAATATATTACATAACAAAAATAGTTATTTGTGGAAAGTACTCATTTGTTGAGATTAGTCATGGGTTGAAAGAAATATAGATTCATGTGTTGAATAGGATAAATATTCATTTGTTGAATAGAATAACGAAGTTATTGAAAAATATAAAGCCGTGTTGATTAGAGATGCGCTATTTTGATGCGAACGATATTTATATCGATTATATTCGCTTTTATAATGAATATTGAAAAGGGATTTCAAAATTGAATATTTTGAAATGAAATTCGAATTAAACTAAATTAAAAATTCAAATTGAAATTTAATTGAATCAATTTGAAATGAATTCAAATTGAAGTGAAATTGAAATGAATTCGAATCGAATAGAAAATGAATTCGATTCGAATCGAATAGAAAGTGAATTTGAATTCGAATTGAATAGAAATGAATTCGAATTGAATTGAATTGAAATTTAATAGAAAACAAATTTGAATTCTAATTAAATAAAACTGAAATGAATTCGAATTGAATTGAAATCAAATTGAAAACGAATTGAAATTGATTTGAAATTGAATATTTTGAAATGAAATTCGAATTAAATTAAATTATAAATTCAAATTGAAATTTAATTGAATCAATTTGAAATGAATTCAAATTGAAGTGAAATTGAAATGAATTCGAATCGAATAGAAAATGAATTCGATTCGAATTGAATAAAAAGTGAATTTGAATTCGAATTGAATAGAAATGAATTCGAATTGAATTGAAATTGAATAGAAAATGAATTTGAATTCGAATTAAATAAAATTGAAATGAATTCGACTTGAATTGAAATCAAATTGAAAACAAATTGAAATTGATTTGAAATTGAATATGAAGTTGAAACTGTTTTGAAAATGAATTTAAAACGATTTTTAAAATATGGTTTAAATAGAAATCGACGAAATATATATTATATATATAATATAATGGCCTTATTAGAACGCGCCGCGCTGCGGCAGTTCATGAATTTTGACCATTGGTTTCGAACGGACATTACGGGAGATCCGACCGTCGGATTCTCCTGAAACCAGTACCGTTGGGTTCGTATCGAAAAGAGCTTTCTAACGAATATAAGAAATTATAAATCTAACGGTTGTATTTGGAGATACGTTCAAATCAAATTTGGAAAAGGTCGCTGTAAGTGCAGTTCGACGACCGTTATTGGAAATCGACTGTACGGGCCTTGATAAAATTTGTAAAAATATAAATAATTTGTGTAAAATCATAATATATGATTTGGAAAGAACTGGGATGAAATATCCCATATTTGAAAAGATAAAATATATTTTTATCAAAATGAACTAGTTTTTAACTAAACTAATAATTCAATATTTTTAAAATAAATAACTTGGATTTGAATTGGTTTTAAAAATAACCAGAATTTCCAATATATAAATTGGAATGGATTTGAATCGAAATTATCTTTGGAATATTTCGATGATTAGATTCGGGATTATACGAATATTGTGGAGGAAATTTGGAAGATATATTTATATCGTTATTTCCAATACGATATTTGTTGGTTTCAGAATTTGATATTGAATATAAGCCGATATATTTTCTATTCAGAGCCTTGTATTTAATATATAATGAGATTTGGGTTTGTTGTGAATGGTGTCTTCATTAACACTGTTCTTGAACCCAGTTGAGAAAAGATTAAATCTTTTTATTTAGATTTAATGAAGTATACCAATTAATTAATATATTTAATTAGAATTAATATAGAATTGATTTGTGGGTTTTTCGTGAACGGTGTTTTAAATAACACTCGTTCTTTAACTCGATAATAAATAGAATGTGATTTGGGTTTATCATGAACTGTGTTTTAAATGACATTAGTTCTTTAACCCAGTAAAAGGAGTTTCAATGAATCTTCAATCAGATTAAAAATGTGAATTGATAATATAAATTATCAAATATAGGAAATGATCGAGAATGGAGTATCGCCAGTTTTGCTCCGAGCGATAGTTAAATCTTTAATTAGATTTGAACGTGAAATGGTAATTAAATTTACCGATAACACCGTAGTATTAGATATGAAGTATAACTAGTTTTGCTTCATGGGATGAATAGGTTGGGATTGGGAAATAAAATAAATAATTACTTCGGTGTGGTTCGCTAATATCGACTAGTTTGGAAAACCATAATATGGTTTGAAATGATATCCAAAGGAAGATTAAAGAATAAATTTAGAAGAATTTATCTTTGATAAAATTAATGGGAACCTTTCCCTAGAAATGTGAAATTTTGAATAAAAGAATGTTCTGAATTGGAATGAGGCGTATGTTTTGTTTTCTAACACTTGTTTATTATATACGCGGGTTATTTAGAAAGGCCGGGTTTATAACCATTCTGAATAACCGTTTCGATGATAAGTCGAAGATGAAGACGGTGGTCGAAGACCGGAGGTCTTCACATCGTTTGGATAATTGTTGATGATCTTGATTGGGCTGTACACCCAAGAACATGGAAATAGTTAGTGATCGTCCAGACGTATTTGGAGATCAATGGATATGCAAGGTATATAGTGCCTCCGTTTTCGTTCAGACCCAGAACGGACTTGTATGGACTGTGTGTCTGACATCGGATTTCATTCTGTGTGATTGATATCGATTGCATAGCGTGAATTGCCTGTGTGGCATGCCGAGATGCAAATGATCAAGGCTTTTGTTGAAAAGCAAAGTCTTGTGGTTGATGATCAAAGCACGGCCTTTATGGCATAGCTTTGTGTAATGTTAATTCGCGAGCCTCACACCCCGGTATGAACCAAAAACAGGACGAGGACCTCAGGGAGGACATGCGTTTTCTTCTAGCTAGGTGGTGTCAGTGCTTAAACTGGCTGACATTTATATACTTTCCACCTGTGTGGTTGTTGCTGTTGCGAGGCGCCTCGGTTATATCGGTCGATCAGGGACCGATGGAGTCATTCGTTAGCTCATTACGCCCCAAAGGGCGGGGAAACATATTGTTCAGGCACTATAATCCACTTCGTGTGGACCGGCCCTGTCGCTCCAAGGGGCAGCTGCGGCTGTTCCGGAGACATGGGCTAGATTGTCTCGAAGTCGGTAAGGAATATCTTTTGCCTTGGTTCATGACGGAAATCCAATTTCCAAATACGACACCGTGCGGTTTTGATTGTATAACCTATATATGGCGACATAGTGGTATGGGGCATTCATGCCGCCTATGATTGATACTTATGATTTGAAATTGATTTCTTCACTTATAGTAATAATAAAAGATGAAATTTAGCGTATCAAGCATTCTTTGGTTATTATAAGGTAAAAACCTATCCTCCAGCTTGTGTTGCATTGTGTGATGGGACCTGGGTCTTATAATAGCTTCATTTTTCTTTATTTAGCATTGCGCTATTGTTTTATGCATGGGTATTCTTGGGAGGAAACCCGTTCCGTGTTATACGGCGTGGTCCCTTGATTTACCTAACTTTAAAATAAAGATTAATAACTGTTTTAGTTCTCACACCAGTCACATGACTGACCTGGAGTTTATTGTTTTAACCTAAACTCTGGGTGCCTTTATTTTCAACACGGGCAACTAGTAGTTTTGGTTTTGCAGATTTATATTAACAGGATCCTGGTTTACAGCTGGAATGATGTTCGGAAAGCTTTGTATCCGTATATCTCCTTCAGTTGTATTTTGTATTATTTTTTCCGCTGCTATGTAATGTATTGTAATCTCTGATATTTTATAATGTATATTATTTGTTAATACTCTTTATATTCTTGTAATCTATTGAAATTGTTATAATTAACAATGAAATGTTCTTCTGTTTGTGTTCTGATTTGTCTTGACCTCAACTCAATCCGTGATTTCCCGTAAGGGGGATTTAGGGTAAAATTTCTAAAATAAAATTTTTAAATTGGTTCATAAATTGCTGGTTGTTACACTAATATACAAGCTCTAAGAAGATCTTCCAAAATTTGATTAATTCTTTTACTCTAGCCATGCGTCTGGGGATGGTAAGTTGTACTCAAACATAGCTCGATTCCCAAAACCTCTTGCAAAATCTTCACAAATCTACTGGTAAACAATGGATCTCGATCATTTACTATGCTCTTCGGAATCCCATGGAATCGAACTATAAATTTAAGATATAGCTTAGCCAACTTCGTTGTAGTCCTAGTTGGTCTGACAGGAATAAACCTTGCACTTTTAGTCAAGCGATCCACGATAACCCAAATACTATCATTCCTTGTCCTTGTCCTAGGTAATCCATCAATAAAATCCACCAAAACTTATGCTCCCTTTTCCACATAGGAACTTCCAATGGATGTAACAATCCGCTTGGCTTCTTATGCTCGGCGTTAACCAACCAGAAATTCATGCAATCGAGATGAATTTCCTGACATCCTTTTTCATACCTTCCCAGTAGTAGTCTCGTTTCATATCCCGATACATTTTATTACCACTAGGATGAATCATCAATCTAGAGTGATGAAACTCCCTTAAAACTTCATCTCTTAACCCATCCAAATCAGGAACAACTAATCATCCATTCTTGCGAATCCAACCATCTCGATCGACTTCGTAATCTTTAAATCCGTCGGGTTCCACTCTCATCTTTAAACCTCGAATGATTTTTGAAATCTTATTGTCTCATTTTTGGCTTTCGTTAATCCTTTTGATGAGAGTCGTCTTTATCAACAAGCTTGCTAACATCTCGGGTTATAATTCACAATGAGGTCAAAAATCAAATTTGACCAAATACTCGAGATGTTTCCACTTAGTAAACATGGCCCCTTAACTCGCATGTCTTCTACTTAATGCATCAGCCACTGCGTTACCTTTTCCCGGAATATAAGCTATTCCAAAATCATACGACACCAAAAACTTAAACCATCCATGTTGCCAAAGGTTCAAATCCTTATAGGAGAAAAGATACTTTAACGACTTATGATCCGTGAACAACTCAAATTGAACTCCCAACAAATAGTGACATTAAATCTTCAAAGCAAATACTATTGCCACTAATTCCAAATCACGAGTCAGGTAATTTTTTTCGTGTGGCTTTAGTTGTCGACTAGCATTAGCCACAACTATATCCTTTTACATTAGCACTGCTCCAAGTTCGGTGCCACATGCATCGTTATATATTATGATCTCCTCATTCCCCCACGAAATGGTCAAAAAAGGAGCACTCGTCAATCTCTCTTTCAAAATTCCAAAGGATTGGTCACACTTCGCATCCCACACGAAGACCTGATTTTTCTTCGTTAATCTGGTTAATGGTGCAGCTGTCTTCGAGAAATCCTTGATAAATCATATATAGTATCCGGCTAAACCAAGGAAACTCCTCACAACCGTCGCATTCCTGGGTGATCCTAGTCTTGTTTCGCTGCCACCTTAGCGAGATCTACCGCTATTCCTTTTCCTGATATGACATGACCTAAGAATCTCACATCTTACTTCTAGAAGCGACACTTCGAAAACTTAGTTCGCAACTGATGTTTTTGAAATACTTCCAAATCAATATATCGTCCACGACACAAGTACAAGCTTATTCAACTGATCCCTGAAAACTCGATTCATAAGATCCACAAAATATGTTGGCTCATTAATCAATCCAAACGACATTACCAGCCACTCATAGAATCCGGATGGTGTTCTAAATGCAGTCTTCGGCACACTATCCCTAGCTACTCTAAATTGGTGAGATCCCGTTGCCAAATACATTTGGTAAATCACCTTGGCTTCATGAAGTCGATCAAACAAGCCATCGATTCTCGGTAATGGATATTTGCTCTTCTTTGTCACCTTATTCAGCTTATGATAATCCACACGTAATTGCGATGATCCATCAGCCTTGGTCGCAAACACAACAGGTGCACCCCATTCGGATACGATTCTCCGAATGAATCCCTTACTCAAAAGATCATTCACTTACACCTCTAACTCTCGCTGTTCCTTAGGTTCCATCTGCCAAAGAGGCATGACAACGGGTCTGGCTCCGTCCACTAAATCAATCTGAAACTCAATCTCTCGATGCGGCGGCAACCCTTTAACCTCGTGAAACACATCAGAAAACTCTTATACGATTGGCACAGACGACCACCCATCCCATGGAATCACAAGCGAATATAAAAAGATAAGAAAAACTCCATCCTCTGGTAGATAACGTATCACAATCGTTCACCCTTCCATGTTCCTGATTGTCACCTAAAGCCTCTTGCAATTCACAAAAGTCATATACTTCTTAAGCCAGTCCATACCCAAAATAATCCCAACCCCGGCAAATTTCAAAACAAAACAATCACGCATAGAAGTGCAACCATGACTTGATAAAACTAAACCACGACAAAGCATACAAAGACTAGATAAACCCCCCACTGGATTAACCACGACTAATGGTCTATCAACAATCTTAGGTTCTAAACCTAACTTGCACACCAGCTCATTACAAATAACATAATGCTATGCTCCAGTATCAAACAAAACACGCACCGAAATATTTCTGATAGAAAGCGTACCTTGCACAACAACACCCGTCCACTTCTCCTCTGCAGTCGGACCCCTCGAGGAAGATGGAACCGCATTCAAAGCATATGCTCTCACAACCTTATTATCCTTCGATGGTACTGGATAATTCTTCTTTATATGCCCAGGCTTAGCGGAGTTAAAACACTTCCTTTCCACCTTAGCGTTCTTACAATCCATGGAAAGATGACCATTCTGTTGACAGTTATAACAAGTAATCTTTCCCTTTAGCTTCTTCTGGCCAACTTTCCTTTCTGTTGCGGTTTCCTTTTTCCGTTCCACGTTTTCTTATTATCACCACCTTGCTTTGATTTTAAATCCTCCTTTTTATTCTTAATAACAGTCTCATCATTTGCGGAAACAAGCTCTCCTTCCTCGAAGCCTTCTCAACTAACTTCTCAAAAGAGTCATCAATGTGGTCGATCGGTTGTTTTCCAATATTCTCATCTAATCCCAGAATAAATTTCTCGTTTTTTTATAAGGAGTCTCAATATACAAACGAGCATACTTAGATGAAGCTTCAAATTCGGCCACATACTAAAATATGGGTCGACCACCTTGGTTAAGCTCAACAAACCTTTTAAACAACATCGATTTCCGGACCGTAGAAATGAACGTCTCCTCAAATTTAGTTCTAAAATGATCCCAAGTAATTTGGATCTCTGGTGTTTCCAATGTAAAAGAATTCCATCAATCCATCGCTCGACCTTGCAGCTCCCTCGATGCAAGCTTCTTCTTAGTTGCATCGTCAATTCCTATGTCCCCAAAGATTCAAACACAGGTATCCAACCGATTCTAAACTTCAGTCACAGGTTATGTCCTAACAAAACGCTTGCCACCCAAAGAAGTATAATCCTTGCACAACTTAGCAAAATCCACTGCCCTAGGTGCTTGCACAGGAACACCACCATCTACCGCTGCTCATGGAGTGGGCATCCTCCTCATGATCGCTGCCATCATGGCCTCAAACTTAGTAGGATAATTGGGCATAGCAGTTGCAGCTCCCTAGTGTCTACCATCACCTACCCCTCCAGTTGCAGGCATATCCCTAGTAGTGTGCCTCAAAGTTCGTCGACTTATCCTTACTCTGAAATGAGAGTCAATTCACATTAGGGAAAGCTGCATTGGTTTTCAAGTGCTTATTAACCTAATATAGTATACTATATACGTATAAAATATAGTAATCATCAAAATAAAATTAAAAATATGTCTCACATACGCATTTATGTTCATGAACTTTGGGTAAAATCGATTAACCAAAGCTTTGATACCAAATGTGACGACAACCCCGTATCTCCTGCACCGAGCTAAGGAATGATGCAATGTATGATGTGCAAGGTAAATACGGAGCGATCATCAGGGTAGAATAACCCAAAATAAAACCTGTCGTATAACTCACAACACATGAATAATATATAATAATAAAATATACAATAGGATACAGTAGTGAAGCATAACTGAACATAAAATCAAATCTTCATAAAACCGTAGAATCTCAAGTACAATACATCTGAGTCATGAATCTCCGAATAAAATATGCCTCGGTACATCCCTCAGATTCTCAGTAACCATCAATATACAACAGAAATAGAAAAGAAATATCTAAATAGTAGTTAGTAGTAGTACGCCAGCCTCCTACTCATCACCGCACAACATCAACGACACCAAACCTGTCACCTGCTACTCAGTCTGCTCATCAACAACATTGATAAAAAACCAAAGGTAATAAGAAGGAAACATAAAACCTTGAGTCAGAAATCAGTCTTAGTGAGCAATAAAATATCTAACAACACTTATACAGGATAATATGAGTATAAGCGGATCAACCACCCAATCTGCCCAACAACCAACAAGTTAACACGTAAAAACCACCCATTATATGTCATTATGGAATAGGAAAGGAACACCCGCAATCCCACTTCTCTTCGACATCCTATGATAATAGCCTCACCAAAAGAAAACAGAGAAGAAGACATACAATCTACCATAGCATCCATAACATCCAATATCCTAGCTATCACCGTCTACATCCTTGAATCCATCAATAATCGAACTTGCTTTCAACGATCAAAAGGTCTAACGGAGAAACCCCAGTTCTAGCCAAACTACCGTACGCCATCGTGACTCGTATATTTGTCTATTTCCATTCTCGACAACTAGGACCATCATGACTGCCCAGGGTATACGATCTACCAAATCAGATTCTAATGAGTGTCCCCATAATACCCTTGCTTTGAGTCTGCTAGAACTCTTCGATTACCGATGATTCCTTGGCACATCAAATTTCTCAACCCTTTCATCTCGGTGACTCAATCCATTTCCCGAACCATTTCATTATCATCTATGATTGACTCACATCATGTCAATCCATCATCGTACTAGATCGTATATCGAATCACGACCTTTGTCACATCAATCCAACCCAAACCACTCCAACGTGAGTTCACAATCGAAGCACCATCAATCATTGATTTGCCCATCCATCGCCTGAAGTCCATTTCAATCCAAAATTCAACAGCAACTTCTAGAATCCAAAACAATCAAGCTACCCAATATTCACCATCATCAGGCCTTCGCCCATGGGTTAGTACTGATCCATCATAATTGGTGTCGAACCATCTACTTAGCCAATTTTGGATAAGTAGTTGGCCACTATAGATCCTTGTCTCGAGCATGTCCTTCTGGTCCATTCTCCAATCATTTTGACTTTTGAAGAGGAACTTCTTGCGGTCTATCCATATCTCGAGTCGTCTTCCTTTGACCCATCTCAAACATTCTCCGAATGAATTGAAATTTTTACAGATAACCCCAACTCATCAATACGAAGTAATGCGACAAAAACTGAAGCCACCCGGCCCTCCTACATGGGTCGGTGCCGACCTGTCATGGGTCGGTGCCAACCTGTCATGGGTTGGTTCCGACCTATGTACTTAGCGTTTTATTGTACAAAAATTTTCGTGCTCTTCTCCCTCATCTTCCCAAGCGCCTCTGCCAAGTTTCGTTTGAATCTGATCATCTGAACCTCCGATTTGCATTATTCTTTAGTCCTAAGATCTACGACAACCAATTCTAACAAACAGCTCAAACAACGTAATCAATTAAATCAAAACAAACATCAATTCAAACGGCACTGAACATACAAACATGAACAATTCACAATTATGCCATAAACATATCATAAACATAGGATCTAACATTATTTGGATCTAAACATATGTGTAAGCATAAATAATCTATCAATTATCCAGTTAATATGATCAAATTATGTTTTACTAAGGTTTCTAAATCATAATTAAATATATATATGATCAGATCTAAGGTGATCATAACATATACGAATGAAATTAACATAGATCTAACCCATACAACCCTCTGCTTCTATGTGAGAGAAATTTATCACTTACTTAATCCCCAGTTTGATGTAAATCCGATGAGATCACATCTGGACAACGTTGATAATCTTCGAATTTGATGCTACTTGATGTGATCTGACTTCCTTTGTTGATGATCTATCTTCTAGACGCAATCTGCTATGAGTTGATGTGAGAAGAATGGAGAAATAAGTCTTTAGGTTGAACCGGAGAATTGCAGACGCCCAACCTAAAGTTTATAATGAAGAGAGTAACCCTAGTTCTCGCCTCAAGTCCCCCTATTTACATCTGCAGGTCATAGGTCTAATGGGCTTGGGTGATCAGCCCATTATCTACTAATTAGTTTGCCTAACATAAGCTGAAAGTTAAAACAACGATTTCTCCCAAACCACTGAACCAAATCCTTCATGTAACCTTTCTACAGAATCGTAAACCACCACTCCGATCCGACGAAACCGATCTCAGCACCTAACTCAATCCCTTTCAAAGGAATATCTCAAACAGTAAACTCAAGGGAAAAATGATCATACTTGAATTCGGTGAATAATCATGGATATGTCTCATATCGCCATGAACAACAAATCTAAATTTGGGAATGATCCGACCACTAGAGAATAAATTATAGTTATTTTACGATCGGTCAATACGTAAAATATGGGTCGTTACAAGAAGGAATGCGACCACCATACTACTGCATGTACTCAGCGATATGGTGATACAGTAGCTGTGTCATCTCGATGGTCTGTCGACGGTTCAGATCTTCTAGTTGTACTGCCCTAGCCCTCAACTCTTCGATCTATGCTAGCTGGATATCAACTATGGTATGTCTGCCTCATCTCTGACTGCTAACTTGTAACATTTATTTAATTAAGTTTCTATGTCTAATAAGTTTTAATAAAGTGTATTATATACTACAAGTATTAGAGTTTAATGCAGATTATAATATATTACAACTAATGAAATTCAAGCCAAGTCAAATTATATAATAGTTTTGTTGTTCTACAAAGTTCACATTTTGCATTGGGCATATGATTGTATGTATGAATTAGCTACTTAACATACAACACGAGTAAATTGCACATATTGAATTATTAGCCCATAACCAAACTATATAAGACTGAAACTAAAGCGATGCACCAAAAATTTAAAGATTATTAAATTATTATATCCTAATATATTATTGATATCACTTTATTGCCAAATCTATATCGCCTATTCCACGACGGTGGGTCCATAACTGCCGCAAACATAACATCCTCTTCATCCATCGTGAGCTGCTTTCAATCGGTATCATCTAGGTTTTGAAGTTCCATAAACTTTGCCTGCATGAACATATAGGAATTTAGGTAAAATTAATATCGTGATATCTTTTTCATTATAGTTAAATAATTAGAATAATTATTATTGTACGTAAACTGAAATATGCTTACATGGATCTTGCTAGATTTTTCATTGTGTCATGTATATGAAACTGTCTCGTTCAAATTTACATGTTCGACGACATGCGTATTATTAAACACATTCATATATGACACAAGACCCTAGGCCTCATCTTCCTGAAATTGATTATTATATTCCATTATTGTGTATTCAAAATCATATATCATAATAACTATTTATAATCCGCATTTATTAAATTTACCAACACATGTATATACTATTGACTTCGACCCTCCTCAATGAGTGATGGGATCTTTGTTCCTGTTTGCAGAGTTTTTTCTAACTTTACCTGTACATTATCTATCGATAAAATAGTTTTAGATATTTACCAATAAATCAAATATAAAAAAAAGAGATTAGTACACTTACATTCGCCTCGCCACTATCCCAGTGTTTAACCCACCCTTCCTATACATCCGTCTTCATCCAGTTTGGCTTTTGTTCTTTTTGCTTTATTGACGACACAAATCCCTATGGTTCTTCATCATCTTCTACATCCAGTAATGTCATGCAAGCTGCAAGACGCATGTATGTATGTCCAACTCACCCTATGTTTCATGATAAACAAGCAATCAAACATTAAACATTAAACGGTGAGCAGTAAAAAGTGGAAAAAACAAATTAAACGTGGGAAAATAGAAAAATATACTTACAAGAACATCCTGCCAAATACACTCGGCAATATTGGGAGGGATGTTATCCCATTTCGCCCAACAAGACGACATCCTACCCGGGACGCAGCACTCGTAACATCTAAAACTACCTTAGATGGTTGTAGGTCGAACCCCATATATTAAATATGATACAAATAAGTACATACATTGTACACAAAAAATTTAAGAAGTTGGAAAAAAGTTTGTTTCTTAGCCTTCAGCTCTATGTACTAAATATATGACTGTACATTGTGGCGGTTGTGGCGGACCACTACCATCCCCTCCAGAAGAGTAGGGCGAAATCCTACGTCTAGACGACATGGATATACCCGTCATAAACACATCATTTTAAGTAAGAAAAATAACATCATAATGAAATATATTTATAGTTAAATGACATAAACGATATAAATTGCTAAAAAAATGGCAGGAACGGAAACAGAAATGAGGATTTATATACCTGTTTCAGATTGGTTCTCATATTTTGAGAATAAGAAGATTACATTGCATTTTTAATATAAATTGCTAAATATATGACATAAATGGAAATGAGATCAAAGATGTAAACAAATGATAATCAAATTTGGTTTCGTAGTCAGATCAATTTCGTAAAACACCAAGAATTCGACACAGTTATGTCAATTGCTAAATATAAAACGTATTGCATAATTACATATCTATCAAATAATACTCATTATTTACATCAATCATCATAGTTTTCTGATTTAGATTTGGTCTTATGTTCAATGATATTTTTCTCCGTACTCTCGAATGATTTTACCAAAATGTTTGATCCATCGATTAGAGAACCAAAATCCATATGATCATCTATAATTATTATTTCATTGTTTTTCTCAAGATCTGCCTGATAAGCTTGTTCGTCTGGAATATTCTTCCCATCGAATGTAAATCTGGCATTTGTTTTAAAAATGGCATAGCGAAATGGTATATCTCTTTTAAGGGATAGATAAGGAGCATAACAAACTTGCAGCGCTTATTTGGATAGTACGAAAGGATCGTACTTATGATAATGTGATACGTGCTTTATTTCAATAAGATTATAATCCTTGTGCATATTAATTCCAGAACCTGAAACATCTCTAAATCAATTACACCTACACAAAAACACCTCTTTCATGGGTCGTGAGAAATATGTCAGTTGCAAAACTTTTGTTAAAATGCCATAAAAAGCATTTATATGATTTTCTGGACCATCGGTACCTTTAGCAAATACACCTGTATTATTAGTTAATTTTTCTACACCATATTCTTTGGTGTTAGATTTATATCCATTAATGAAATATATTGGATATGTCTTGACACTTCTTTTTGGTCCCATCGCAAGATGTTTAAACCCTTCATCAACCACACAATTTATCGTCTCATAAACATATTTTGAAAACCAACTGGAAAATTCTTTACTGAGATCTTCATTTAGATGTTTACTTTCATAAATATTGTATATATAAATAAAATATTGCATTAGAATTTATGCGCGCATGCATTATGGAAATGCATAAATCACAAATTATTATTTCAGATTACCTAACAAATGGTGCAACCTCAACACAATTTAGAAGAACATAAGTTTGTGCTACATGAAGATCTCTATCGACTAGCTATATTTCTACACATTTCCCAAAAAGCCAACCATGTTGTCTAGAAATAGATAAAAATGTTTGAGAGGACTCTTGTTCGTCGGCTTCGTCATTACGAGGAACACTTTCAAATGATACGGTCACACGGTCACTGAAATAGTGAGAGAAAAAGAATGAATCTTCTTCTTCAATGTAAGATTTACATATCGAACCTTCAACTCATGCTTTTTAGCTTACTTTTTTTCCAAATTATTCAAGTTTCTATGCAAAATTAATTTACATTAAATTTATCTTTTGAATGCAATTAAATTATAGGTAACATATTACATACATCTCAAATGGATACATCCGTCTATATTGGACAAGACCTTGAAGTCGTGCTTCAAATGGAAGATGAACAGGTAAATGTTCCATTATATTAAAAGAACCTGAAGGAAATATATTTTTTAATTTGCAGAGCAATAAAGAAATATCTACTTCAAGTTTATGTAAACTTTGCACTTTTATAGTAGTTGAACAAAACTCTTTGTAAAACATACTGAGCTCTAGTACTACATTCCAAACTTTTAATGGTAGTTGTTCTTTGAATAAAACAGGTAATATATTTTCAATCATTACGTAACTGTCATGGCTTTTAATTCCTCTCAATCTATGATTTTTAAAGTCAACACATCTAGGAGGATTTGATGAAATCCCATCAAGAAATCTTAATGCTTCCACCCGTTTTAACACAACTTTAACTTGATTATTATCTATTTCGTAACATGCTTTGGTTTTTTTACCTATTATTTCATTTCATAGGAAGCTCGAAACGTTTTCATAATTCTTGAATATCGTGTCTTGATTTCAAATCATCCTTAGTCTTCCCTTTGACATTCAAAATTGTGTTAGAAATGTTATCAAATACATTTTTCTCTTTGTGCATTAGATCAATATTATGATTAAGCAGAATATGTTTTAAGTACTCATCCTCTGCCTACTCAGAGCACCCGCCACTAGATTCCCTTTCCCTGGGGTATAAGAAATCTCGAAATCGTTGGATGCTAAAAACTCCATCGAACGTTGCTTCCTCAAGTTAACATCCTTTTGCTAGAATAAATACTTGAGAGACTTATGATCGGTATACAACTCAAACCTCTCGCCCAACAAGTAATGCCTCCAAGACTTAACGGCATAAACAATAGCTGCTAGCTCTAAATCAAGGGTAGAATAATTCTTCTCATGTACCCTTAGCCGTATGCTCCCATTACAAACAACCCTACCCTCCTACATTAGGATCGCACACAATCTTGTACCATAAGCATCTGTATATACTATAAACATCTTAGATCCGTTTGGAAGAGTCAAAACTGGAGCAACCGTGAGAGCCTCTTTCAATCTCATAAAGGAATCCTTGCAATCCACGTCCCATGAGAATACCAAGTTCTTCTTAGTAAGGCGGGTAAGCGGAGCTGAAATCCATGCAAAATCCTTAATAAATTTCCGATAAAACCCTGCCAAACATAGAAAGCTCCTCACCTCGGTTGCATTCTTGGGACCTTCCAATCTTTCACAACAACCACTTTAGCGGGTACATCGCTATACCATCTCCCGAAACTACATGGCTCAAGAATCTCATTTCCTTACGCTAAAAAAGGCATTTCGAGAACTTTGCCTTTAATTGATGGGCATGAAGAGTACGGAGGATCTCTCCCAAATGCAGTGCATGCTCATCCTCGTCTCTCGAGAATATCAGGATGTCATCCATAGACACTACCGCAAACTTTTTTAGGAACACCCTAAACACATGGCTCATCAACTAAACAAAATATGTCAGTGCATTGGTTATCCCAAAAGGCATAACCATCCACTTAAAAGGTCCATCTGGATTCCCAAAATTTGTCTTATCCACACTATCATTTGCAACGAAGCTTCTGAAACCCAGTGGCCAATTCTAATTGAGAGAAAACAGATGCTCCAACCAACTAATCAAATAAATCATCTATCCGAGGGAGTGAGTGTAGATTCTTCTTCGTAAGCTTGTTTAATTCTCGATTATCCACACATAGATGGAGAGAACCATCTGCCTTTGTAGAAATATGACTGGTACTCCCCATTCGGATATACTCCATCTAATAAAGCCTTTTTCTAACAGCCCACCCCCCTGCTTACTCGGTTCTTTCCTTTTCCTCAAAGTCATATAACATACAAGCAATGCAATAGGTTTAACATTCTCTATCAAATAAATTCAGAAGTCGATCTCTCGTCTCAGATGTAGTCCTCTCACCTTCCCAAATACATCTAGAAAATCTCTCACCACGGGTACCAAGCTAAGATCATCAATAGAAGTATCTAGGGGCTCTAAGAAGCTCAACATGACCAACACTCGCGACTCTCAAGAATTATCGAGGGCCATACCATAACAAGTCAGCAATCTCACTACCCTCCTGTCGCATCCAAGAATGGCACCATACATGGCTAGCCAATCCATCCTTAGAATAATACCATACCAAAAAAAAACTTAGTACATAGATGTCACAATAAAACTCGACGCCTAAAATTGAAAGTCTCAAACCTTTACATATCATAGATAAATAAGTCGTACCTCCTATAGGATTTGAAACTACTACTATATTAGAAACAAGAGATATATTAAGGTGTAGACAATCGACAAAAGAAGTAGAAATGAACGAATGTGAAACGCCATAATCGAATATGGTATTAACTGGAAAGTCATAAGAGAGATCAAACCTTCGACTGTAACCTTCCTGCCCCTATCCCGACCAACAATAGCCTAAGCCACCTCTAATGCATGCATCTGCGCTCCAGATGAACCAACTATCTGCCCTTTCTTCTGAAGACACTACCTACTGTAATGACCTGACTGTTTGTAATTAAGCCAGCTTCCTTTCTTAGCAATCTTCTTGCAGTCCCTCACAAAATCGCCTGTCATGCCGCATCCATGGCATTTAACATACTTCTTAATCTGAGCTTTTTCTTGCTCCTCGCCCTTCTTCTTATTAACTTTCTTGGGCCACCATTTCTTTTTTCCAATATTTTCCTTAGCTACCTCAGCTTTAGTTTCCACAAATTCATCTTTCCCTTCCTTGTGCATAAGCATCATTTCAAAAAAAAGTATCTCAACGTAGTACCCGCTGGAAAGTGAGTCATAGCAAATCCCTGTAGAGGTTGATTTAGTCCCTAGCAAACCTCACGACCTTCTTATGGGCTGCAGTCACCGAATTCATCCCAAACCTAGCAAGCTCATTGAACATATTACCATATTCCTTCACAGAAAAATCACCTTGTCTCAGTACTAGGAAATTTTCCAATTGCATATCCTTTTCCGTTTGAGATAGAAACTTCCTTCCAAACCTCTCCGTAAACTCATTTCAAGTCTCAAAACCATGCTCCACCTCAGCCATATCCCACCAAAATAAAGCCTCATCCTTCAATTGCCATGTTGTTAACAACTCTCCTCCTACCTTTAAGCTCTAAAAGTCTAAATATGTGCTCGGCATACCTGAGCCAAGCGCGGGCATCAACAAAAGTCTCTAAACCAAGGAAGGACTTTCCACTAATAGAAGTGAAATCCTTGCAAAGCTTAAAGAGATAAGCTGCTGGTAGTGGATTAGGAGGAGCTACCATGGCTGAAATGGGAGCTTGGGCATTCCCTTGCCCTTCAGCTAGTGCCATAGCTTCTACATATATATGGAACCAAGTCAGAATGGGGATACCCTCAAAATAATTGGGAGACCCGGACATGCTGCGAATGGAAAAGAGAGAAAGATTCAGAAACGAAATGAAGGGAAATTGTAATTGACTTGAAGGGATGTTTTTCAAAAACAACCTTTTATTTTGGAAACACTTTTCTTTAAAAGACATTTTCTTTTAAAAACAAAATCGTTTTACTGATCTTGTAATCTTAGGCTTAGTACAAAATGTAACACCCCACATTTATTAACGAAATCCTCATATTCTTAACGCCATCCATATGAGGATTTAGCTAAGAATTATGAAGGGTAGAAATATATCACACAGAGACTACAATTCATAAGACAATATATGGAAACCACAGTGGAACTTTATTTATTTTTATTAAAGCAGGATAAAAAGTGTTATTTCATCATAGAACACAAAAACCACAGTTGTCTCATGAAAACTACATGATCAGAGTATCATAATAAAAATCCTCCTCAATGCCGAATATAGGAATAAGTAGAATGCTGAATAATATATTTAAATATAGAGAATATGACAAATGAGAATCTCCAATGGGCTGAGCTGGGCCAAAGCTCTCTCAAGCATTAGATCCTCCACGATAAGAACCAGGAGAGGGAGGTGGGAGAAAGAAAATAAAATGAAAACTAGTCATACATAAGGCCTGATGAGTTCAGTAATTATTAGCATTAGCGATAGAAGAGGAAATCTAATCAGGATGATAATTTGAAGCTCGGCACATTAAATAAAAACAAGAATATACTTCCATGAATATAGTCGATGGTTAAATCATTCGATTTATGTATCATTTGTTACAACTCATAAATTAGGATATAACCTAATCTACCAATCAATCGGCTCCTAAACCACAATTGTGATAACATATGCCGACTATGGCCTCGGGTTTATCAGACCCGACCCATCAGCTCTAAGGACATAGCGTAAATCATTTGCATCACAACGTCTTATCATCCCTAATCGGAGCAATGCATGCTCACCGCTTGGCCGAAATGCGCTCGTACCTACCATGTTTGGACCTCTTACTACCCAGTACAGTACAAGCGCGACTTTGCTTCCTCGTGAAACCTCAGTGTAGTGTGATAAAAAGGAATACCTACTGATACGGATCCTCAACCTAAAATGTAATTCGAAATAAGTCACCCCTAGACTAAGTCCTCAATTTAATTTAATAGTGCCAAGGCCCCAATAGAATTATTGTTGACCGCCTAGCTACCCTAGACCCCTATAGTGATGTCAATAAACGCTTGTGTCACTAAAAGTTAATTATTTTTATATTGGCCTCTTATTTTACCTAATCATTCTACCTTTACTGTTGGAACGGACCAAGACTATGAGCCCATTATTTTCCCTAATCAGCCGTCACCGCTGGAACAGACTCCTACTACACATTTTCTTAATATGCCACTTATTTTCCCTAATCAGTTTATGCTGCCGGAACGGACCACTACTACTCATGCTTATTAATTTATTTACTTTAAACTTAATGTCGATATTAGGTTTATTAATAATCCTACTTTCTTTATGTAATTTTTTCCATGTCATAAGCTGCATGTAAACTTTATTTTACAGGTTGTCAATAAGCATCACTTTTGTTTAATTTTATTGTACAACCCAACCCCCGCCATTTAGCGTCTATCCAAATGTCATTTATTTAGTTTATCAAAGTTACAGTTTAATTATCATTTATTATACAATTTCAACAAGCCTAATTTACCCTTTTTACACATATTTCTTATTTATTTTTCAATTGCGCTTTTATTGTCAATTTCATATTTTAATCCAAACTTCGTATAAATAAGAAGGAATAAATGGTTTAGGCTCTTGAAGGCCTAAACTCAAGGTCAAAATAAAAAGGACAATGGTTTATGCTTTCACATGACCTAGGTTCAGATAAATAAGAATAGATCTAAAATAAAATAAGGTTGGATCTGAACCATAATAAATCTATACGAAGAATAGAAGTAAAGATGAACTGAATAAAACTACGGTAGCAGAATAGATTACTTAAATACACAGAAGAAAGGATATAAGTAGTAATCATAATTTAATAGATTATTGACAGAAAGGAAAATAGAAATTAGAAGGAAACTACAACTTATTATACTGTTAAGAAAAACCCAAATTCGTACTGAATCTTGTAGTTACTGGAATTACTCACAATTTTAAGTAAATCCAATCAAGCCCCGGTAGGAAATCTCTGTCTATAAATATCCTACAAAATATATGCAAACCTAAGCCTCAGTACTCCATTAAAAATATTTGAGAAGAAGGTTGTTTAGGGTCAAGGAAAAGAATGAAGGAAATGGAGTAGGGAGAAATATGTTAGGTTTGGAGCTATTTATAGTAGAGCCAGAGAATTTTGGATCGTTAAATTTTAGGTTTAGAATTAGGTCCATTAGATTAAAGAAGCTTCCAAAAAAACACACATAAGCCAGTCGAATAGCTCAAGAGACATTCACACCAAGTTGCGTGTGTTGCCCAAATGGGTCGACCCACTCGGGGTCTGGGTCGACCCTACTAGAGGTTTTTTCACCCCAGCTAATCGATTAGCGGCTGAATTCATTTCTATTTAATTAGATGTTTATTCCAATTTCAAATTTTAATTTCAAAGTACTTTCTCTTATATCGTCTTCATTTTAAGTCATATTTCAGCAAATCAATGTCAATCTTAGCTAGAATTTCGTAACGGTCCTATTGGCTCAACCCCTATTGCTCATTCCTCAATATTTTTCTGATTAATATTTATAGTATTTGTCTTTGGGTTAAATTTCTTTATCAAGAATTTGGGTTGTTACAACCAGGTTCTCATGCTTAGTATTATGTTTCATCCAAATATATTTTTAGAGCCCCCATAACTATTATAAATAGATATGCAAAAAGAGGATCACCTTGTCCAACGCATCTTTTCCTTTGAAATACCCTATGGTAGTGTTGTTAACTATAATACAGAATGTGATAGTTGATGTACACAGTCTTACCCAATCAACCTCACATTTCAGAAAATTCATCATTTCCAAGATTTTAATCACATTGTCCTAACGTAGACAATCAAATATTTTGGTAAAGTCAAACTTAAGCATTGTTCCGAGTGATATGTACTTGTTATTGTATACCTGTAGGAGTTCTTGAGTAACTAAAACATTATCCATAATTATATTCATGGGTAAAAAGGCTACTTTATAGGAGATGATATTAGAGAGCATAGATTTAAGATGAGTGCCTATTATCTTGGAAATACACTTATATATGGTGTTGCCAAGGGAGATGGGCATGAACTGGTGAACTCGATCTTCACTTTAGGGATGAGCACTCTATTATTTGAGTTGATGAATTTTAGCATCATGCATTTAGTGAGGAAATTGTGGACCGCTCAATAAACATCAACATAGTTTATTTCCTAACAAGAAGTGTAGAAAAAAGCATTAAATTCGTCAGGTCCTCTTTAAAGTTCAGGTTCAAAGAGAACTTAGTAGCTTAAATTTCTTCCTTAGTAGCCAAAACATTCAGGAAGTTGATATCGGTTGGTTTTAGTTGAGGTAAATCATAGATCCAAAGGGGATCAGATTAGGAGGTTCGTTAATACATTTTACCAGAAAGTTGAGTAGAATTTGTGTGAATAAGACGAAAAAGTTTTCAAATATTAGTAGAATATTCATATTTTCATATTGACCGAGCAGGTTGCTTAGTGACTAAGTAATCAGGTAAAACAATGCCGCATGATTGATATTCAATATTTTAAAGCTTCTATAACACTCATCATTTGCATATTACCATTTGGACCCTGGATCCGTGCCAAAAAGATCAAGAAAGTTTCAAAATATAAGTGAAACTTTGATGTTTGCATGGAATAAGTAGGTTTCTTGGTGCTCAAGTAATCAGGTAAAACACTGCCGCATGTTTGAAACTCTACCATTTCAAATACATATAATACTCATCATTAAATAATAGTGTTTTTAAAAACACGTTTCGACTTTGGGAGTAGAATTTGTGTGAATAAGATGAAAAAGTTTTCAAATATTAGTAGAATTTTCATATTTTCATATTTTCATATTTTCATATTGACTGAGCAGGTTTCTTAGTGACAAAGTAATCAGGTAAAACACTACCGCATGTTTGCTATTCTACATTTTAAAGCATCTATAACACTCATCATTTGCATATTACTGTTTAGACCCTGGATCCGCGCCAATAAGATAAAGAAAGTTTCAAAATATAAGTGAAACTTTGATGTTTGCATCGAATAAGTAGGTTTCTTGGTGCTCAAGTAATCAGGTAAAACACTGTCGCATGTTTGAAACTCTACCATTTCAAACACATATAATACTCATCATTAAATAATAGTGTTTTTAAAAACACGTTTCGACTTTGGGAGTAGAATTTTGTGAATAAGACGAAAAAGTTTTCAAATATTAGTAGAATATTCATATTTTCATATTGACTGAGATGGTTGCTTAGTGACTAAGTAATCAGGTAAAACACTGCCGCATGTTTTGCTATTCTACATTTTAAAGCATCTATAACACACATTATTTGAATATTACCGTTTGGACCCTGGATCCGCGCCAATAAGATTAAGAAAGTTTCAAAATATAAGTGAAACTTTGATGTTTGCATCGAATATGTAGGTTTCTTGGTGCTCAAGTAATCAGGTAAAACACTGCCGCATGTTTGAGACTCTACCATTTCAAATACATATAATACTCATCATTAAATAATAGTATTTTTAAAAACACGTTTCGACTTTGGGAGTAGAATTTATGTGAATAAGATGAAAAAGTTTTCAAATACTAGTAGAATATTCATATTTTCTTATTGACTGAGCAGGTTGCTTAGTGACTAAGCAATGAGGTAAAACACTGCCGCATGTTTGCTATTCTACATTTTAAAACATCTATAACACTCATCATTTGAATATTACCGTTTGTACCCTGGATCCACGCCAATAAGATCAAGAAAGTTTCAAAATATAAGTGAAACTTTGATGTTTGCATCGAATAAGCAGGTTTCTTGGTACTCAAGTAATCAGGTAAAACACTTCCGCATGTTTGAGACTCTACCATTTCAAATACATATGATACTCATCATTAAATTATAGTGTTTTTAAAAACACGTTTCGACTTTGGGAGTTGAATTTGTGTGAATAAGACGAAAAAGTTTTCAAATATTAGCAGAAAATTCATATTTTCATATTGACTTAGTAGGTTGCTTAGTGACTAAGTAATCAGGTAAAACACTGTCGCATATTTGCTATTCTACATTTTAAAGCATCTATAACACTCATCATTTGCAGATTACCGTTTGGACCCTGGATCCGCGCCAATATGATCAAGAAAGTTTCAAAATATAAGTGAACCTTTGATGTTTGCATCGAATAAGTAGGTTTCTTGGTGCTCAAGTAATCAGGTAAAACACTGCCGCATGTTTTAAACTCTACCATTTTAAATACATATGATACTCATCATTAAATAATAGTGTTTTTAAAAACATGTTTCGACTTTGGGAGTTGAATTTGTGTTAATAAGATGAAAAAGTTTTCAAATATTAGTAGAATATTCATATTTTCATATTGACTTAGCGAGTTGCTTAGTTACTAAGTAATCAGGTAAAACACTGCTGCATGTTTTCTATTCTACATTTTAAAGCATCTATAACACTCATTATTTGCATATTACCGTTTGGACCCTAGGTCCGCGCCAATATGATCAAGAAAGTTACAAAATATTAGTGAAACTTTGATGTCTGCATCGAATAAGTAAGTTTCTTGGTGCTCAAGTAATCATGTAAAACACTGCCGCATGTTTGAAACTCTACCATTTCAAATACATATAATACTCATCATTAAATAATAGTCTTTTTAAAAACACGTTTCGACTTTGGGAGTAGAATTTGTGTGAATAAGATGAAAAAGTTTTCAAATATTAGTAGAATATTCATAATTTCATATTGACTGAGCATGTTGCTTAGTGACTAAGTAATCAGGTAAAACACTGCCGTATGTTTGCTATCCTACAATTTAAAGCATCTATAACACTCATCATTTGAATATTACCATTTGGACCCTGGATCCGCGCCAATAAGATCAAGAAAGTTTCAAAATATATGTGAAACTTTGATGTTCGCATCAAATAAGTAGGTTTCTTGGTGCTCAAGTAATCAGGTAAAACACTGCCGCATGTTTGAAACTCTACCATTTCAAATATATATAACACTCATCATTAAATAATAGTGTTTTTAAAACCACGTTTTGACTTTGGGAGTAGAATTGGTGTGAATAAGACGAAAAAGTTTTCAAATATTAGTAGAATATTCATATTTTCATATTGATTGAGCAGGTTGCTTAGTAACTAAGTAATCAGGTAAAACACTGTCGTATGTTTGCTATTCTACATTTTAAAGCATCTATAACACTAATCATTTGCACGTTACCGTTTGGATCCTGATCAGCGCCAATAAGATCAAGAAAGTTTCAAAATATAAGTGAAACTTTGATGTTTGCATCAAATAAGTCGGTTTCTTGGTGTTCATGTAATCAAGTAAAACACTGCCGCATTTTTGAGACTCTACCATTTCAAATACATATAATACTCATCATTAAATAATAGTGTGACGACCCCAAAACCCGTACTGCGGTGTTAAGGGTAATCTTTGGAATATAACACATAAACAGATAATAGCTGAATAGAAATAAATAAATACACCAGATAATGAACAAATAATCACTGGATAAACAATAATCATCAGAGTTACACAGTATACAGGATCATACTTAGTACAAATACAGTTCAGCTATACATAAATGTCTACAGCGGAAACAAACATAATATGTACAATAGCAGCTGAACAGCATAAAAAGAGATAAATGATAGAATCCATCTTCATCTCCAGCTATCCAGACAGAGCCTGCTAATAACCTGAATACAAGGCTGCCCGTGTATAAAAAGGGGCACCCGAGTTTGCAAGTGAAACAAACTACGAGTCAGTCATGGTACTGGTATGAGAAATCTACTTAACACAGTTAAAATATGGCTAATCACAGGACCACTCCACTTTCGCGGAACGGGTTTGCTCCATTGGATTGCCAGTGCTCTAAAACAAGCAATTCTTTTAAACATCGCAATGCTTTTTATAAAAATGAAGCCATTATAAGACTCAGTTCCCATCACACAATGCAACGCAAACCGGAGGATAGAGTTTTAACCTTATAGTGGCCAAAATATGCTTGATACGAATAAAACAAAAGCATTTGATATTATAACTAGTGTTTATATGTTTCAAAAACAATTTCAAATCATAAGTATCAATCATAGACGACATTAATGCCCCATACCACTATATCGCCATATATAGGTATACAATCAAAACCGCACAGTCATGTATTTGGAAATTGGATTTCCGTCATGAACCAAGGCAAAAGATAGTCCTTACTGACTTCGAGACGCTCTAGCCCGTGTCTTAGGATCAGAGCTCGAGTGACCCTAGGAGCGACAGGGTCGGTCCACCGATGTGGATTAAAATTCCTGAACACTGCGTTTCCCCGCCCTATGGGGCGTTAATGAGCCAACAAATGACTCCATCGGTTCCGGATCGACCGATATGTCCGAGGCGCCTCGCAACAGCAACAATCACATAGGTGAAAATAATATAAATGTTAGCCAGTTTAAGCACCGGCACCACCTCTAGCTAGAAGGAAACGCATGCCCTCCCTGAGGTCCTCTCCCGTTTCTGGTTCATACCGGGGTGTGAGGCTCGCGAATTCACGTTATACACAAAGCTACGCCACACAGGCGGTGCTTTGATCATCAACCACAAGACTTTGCTTTTCAACAGAAGCCCTGATCACTGCATCTTAGCATGCCACACAAGCAATTCACACCATGTAACTGATGGGTATCAATCACACAGAATAAATTCCAATGTCAGACACACAGTCCATTTGCAAGTCCGTCCTGGGTCTGAACGAAACTGGAGGCACTATATAGCTTGCAAACCCATCGATCTCCACGTACGTCTGGACGATCGCCACTCATTATCCATATTTCGGGATGCCTCCCAATCAGGATATCAATTACCATCCAAACGAGGTGAAGATTTCCGGTCTTCAACCACTGTCTTCATCTTCGATTTCTTATCGTCGATTTAGTTATTCAGAATGGGATAAACCCGGTCTTTCTGAGCAACTCGCGTATATAATAAAACAAGTGCTACACAAACACAACATACGCATCATTTCAATTCATTGGTCACTAACCGTAAATCAGTAAGAGAACGATTTCCCAAATATTAACCCCGAAGGCCGAAACCAACATCAGATCAAAACCTAGGAAACCATTCGACTTAGCCAACCTTCAGTTAATTTCTAAATTTCACATACCATATCTTTTATAATATTTTATAATGATTTATCGCTATTTTTATTTATTTAAAAATAGCCAATTTATTTAAACGACGCTTCAGGCCATAACGCGGCCATGGCGCTGTTTTTCTTTAGATTTGTTTTACACATATCTGAAAATCTAACCGTTGGATCTTCACAAAATTTACATCATTAGAAAGATCTTTTCAAAACGAATCCAACGGTTCCAGTTTTGCTAAAATCCGACGGTCGGATCTCCCGGTACAATCGTTTGAAGTTTCGATTTCAAATTACGAACTGCAGCGTCGTTATTCGATTTAATTTAATTATATTTATATATATATATATATAATCGATTCTGGCGTTGTTTTTCTTCAGATTTGAATCAAACATTCCAGACAATCCAACCGTTGGATCTTTGCAAAGTTGGTGTCGTTGGAAAGATATTTCCAAAGCGAACCCAACGGTTTCGGTTTTGGGAAAATCCGATGGTCGGATCTCCCGCACTAATCGCTTGAAATCACGGTTTCAAAACACGAACTGCAGCTTCGTTATTCGATTCATTTTAATTATATTTATACATACATACATACATATATATATATAATCAATTCTTCGATTTTAAAACCATATTCATTTCATATCTTTGATAATAATGATATTTTTATCAAACTAACTTCTATTTCAACACTTCACTATTTTTAACAATTCATGTATATAATAAAAATATGATTTTTATTGTTAAACAATTTATTTCAAAACACGTCTATTTTATATAGTTCATATAGATGGTAAAAATATGATTTTTATTATAAAACCATTTATTTCAAAACACGAATACCATTCAACACATGAATTTCTATTCAACGAATGAATTTCAATTCAACACATGAAGGTTTTCTATATTTTATATATATAGATAAAAAGGTGATTTTAATATTTAAAAAACGAATTCCATTCAACACATGAATTTCTATTCAACGAATGAATTTCAATTCAACACATGAAGGTTTTCTATAGTTTATATATATAGATAAAAAGGTGATTTTTATATTTAAAACACGAATACCATTCAACACATGAATTTCTATTCAACGAATGAATTTCAATTCAACACATGAAGGTTTTCTATATTTTATATATATAAAGTAATAAAAATGTGATTTTTATTGCAAAACAATTTATTTCAAACATGAATGTCGTTCAATAGATGAATTTCTATTCAACACACGAATATAGTTTCAACACATGAAAATAATTCTAACACATGAATATTATTCAAAATTTCGGCATCATAATGGCAGGGTAATTAAAACCGGGGCTGTCCCTATTACGGCTCCTCGCTCTACCTTAAAGCCTCGCAGCTTTTGACAATGGGGAATCATGCATCTAGTTCGCACGCAGGCGGCATGTATATATTTTTCATTTCCACAAACTAATCCTATGTAGTTTCAACCAAATAATTCTCAACCACAAACGGGTATTTTTCAATCACAATCAATCAATTTCAACCACAAACTATTTTAATCAACCATTCGTAATCAATCAATTTTCACACCAATCACAATCAATAAATATCGTCCATTGTTTGTGGACGAGGGCGTATATATATATATTTTATATAAGCATTTCACTTCTATTTCAACACATATATAATTTTTACAACGCGTATATATCTTATACATCGAACGTACAACCTATACAATGCTTATACATGAGGTGTACAACGCTTATACAAGTCATACATCGACCATATAATTTATACATCGTCGTTTTCCATATCGTTTATAAATTAGAAATCTCACATTGGGTTCCACTCCACCAAAAATAGCAGAAGGCTCAGAAAAATTTGCGGTCTCTTCTAGAATGTAGAAGACGTTCACACGAGTCCACTGTCTCTTGTTTCACTGAATTTCATCAACAAACGAAAAAGATATGATTTTTACAGTGAAATCAAAAACCGTAGCGCTTTAAACTGCTATAATATAGTTTAAAATATTTTAAACTGTACCTCGGCTGTTTCGTTCAAAACTAGGTTTGGATTTTTCTTCGAATCCGTGTAGCTATTCGTCGATCGGCCTTCGCAGCGTCGAAGGGGGAGGAGAGGGGCACGTGCGCAGGGGGGTGTGGGCCAGTTCGACGGTCTGTGGAAGCGGCGGCGGCGGTTCGAACGGCGGATGTTCACGGCGGTGGATCTCCGTCAATACTCAATGAAAAAATCCAAACTATACATGGATTTGAAGAACTTCTCGAGCTCTTTAAAATCTTCAACTGGAGGAGGGGCTAGTTTTTCGTGGATTGAACAGAAAATGAATGGGAAGTGATGAACACCTTTCCGTCGTCGATCACGATATTATCGGGGAGAGAGAAAGTTTATTGACCAATGATTTTTTATTTATTTATATATTTTAAAATATCTAAAATACCCTCTTTCACACACGAACACCAATCCTAACCCAATGACTGTCGTCCGTAGTGTTTTACCCCCATTCCGAACACAATGGGACATGTTTCGAGGGCCCATTCGACTGTTTGAGTCAGTTTTCCTTCGAATTAAAATATAAAACATTCAATACTCGATTTGAACGTACATTTCAATTTGCTAGGGCCACAAACTGATTCGAAAAATTCCAAAAAAATAAATCTAGCTATGTTTTGACGATACGGTCCCAACAAAACTAGTTTCGTCGAATTCTGAGACCGTTTGCAAAAAGGCCCATTTCTGGTCGATCCAATTTAACTGTAATTAACCAAAACACGTTTTTCTTTGCCGCCCTCACATACTAGCTTCAAAAATTATGAAATTTGAAACCTAGCAATAACTTCACATTCCGGATCCAACAAAAGTGGTGTCGTCGAATTCCGAGGTCGTTTGCAAAATGGCCGTTTTCACGGGCTATATAATTTCTATAGCGACCTTTCTGAAAATTCATTTGGCCATAACTGTTGCTTCCTACTATGAAATTTCGATTTTTTAGATTTGTTAGAAAGATATTCACTAATAGATTTAAATATTTTTGGTTTCACTCAAATCCGTTTTGTTTTGCACCTGGTACAGTCAGTCGAAGTTTGAATTCAAATTTTGAAACTACCGTGCCATTTCAGGCCTTGTTTATAATTCAAAGTAATTATATTTATTTTCAACTTCGATTCAAACTTACTTTTCATCATTATTATTTAAAATATTTATTTTAAATATTTAAAATCCACTATTATAGCCAATTTAAAATTTTTAAATTGGTTCAGATTTTCCGGGTCGTTACAAATAGTGTTTTTGAAAACACGTTTCGACTTTAGGAGTAGAATTTCTGTGAATAAGACGAAAGAGTTTTGAAATATTAGTAGAATATTCATATTTACATATTGACTGAGCAGGTTGCTTAGTGACTAAGTAATCAGGTAAAACACTACCGCATGTTTGCTATTCTTCATTTTAAAGCATCTATAACACTCATCATTTGCATATTACCGTTTGGACCCTGGATCCGCGCCATTAAGATCAAGAAAGTTTCAAAATATAAGTGAAACTTTGATGTTTACATCGAATAAGTAGGTTTCTTGGTGCTCAAGTAATTAGGTAAAACACTGCCGCATGTTTGAAACTCTGCCATTTCAAATACATATAATACTCATCATTAAATAATAGTGTTTTTAAAAGCACGTTTCGACTTTCGGACTATAATTTTTGTGAATAAGACGAAAAAGTTTTCAAATATTAGTAGAATATCCATATTTTCATATTGACTGAGCAGGTTGCTTAGTGACTAAGTAATTAGGTAAAACACTGCCGCATTTTTGCTATTCTACATTTTAAAGCGTCTACAACACTCATCATTTGCATATTACTGTTTGGACCCAGGATCTGCGGCAATAAAATCAAGAAAGTTTCAAAATATAAATGAAACTTTGATGTTTGCATCGAATAAGTAGGTTTCTTGGTGCTCAAGTAATCAGGTAAAACACTGCCGCCTATTTGAAACTCTACCATTTCAAATACATATAATACTCATCATTAAATAATAGTGTTTTTAAAAACACGTTTTGACTTTGGGAGTAGAATTTGTATGAATAAGACGAAAAAGTTTTCAGATATTAGTAGAATATTCGTATTTTCATATTGACTGAGCAAGTAGCTTTGTGACTAAGTAATCAGGTAAACAACTGCCGCATGTTTGCTATTCTACATTTTAAAGTATCTATAACATTCATTATTTCCATATTACCGTGGACCCTGCATCCGCGCCAATAAGTTCCAGAAAGTTTCAAAATATAAGTGAAAATTTGATGTTTGCATCGAATAAGTAGGTTTCTTGGTGCTCAAGTAATCAGGTAAAACACTGCCGCATGTTTGAAACTCTACCCTTTCAAATACATATAATACTCATCATTAAATAATAGAGTTTTTAAAAACACGTTTCGACTTTGGGAGTAGAATTTGTGTGAATAAGACGAAAAAGTTTTCAAATATTAGTAGAATATTCATATTTTCATATTGACTGAGCAGGATGCTTAGTGACTAAGTAATCAGGTAAAACACTGCCGCATGTTTGCTATTTTACATTTTAAAGCATCTATAACACTCATTATTTGCATATTACCCTTTGGACCCTGGATACGCGCCAATAAGATCAAGAAAGTTTCAAAATATAAGTGAAACTTTGATGTTTGCATCGAATAAGTAGGTTTTTTGGTGCTAAAGTAATCCAGTAAAACACTGTTGCATGTTTGAAACTCTATCATTTCAAATACATATAATACTCATCATTAAATAATAGTGTTTTTTAAAACACGTTTCGCCTTTGGGAGTAGAATTTGTGTGAATAAGACTAAAAAAATTTCAAATATTTGTAGAATATTCATATTTTCATATTGACAGAGCAGGTTGCTTAGTGACTAAGTAATTAGGTAAAACACCGCCGCATGTTTGCTATTCCATATTTTAAAGCATCTATAACACTCATCATTCGCATATTAACCCTTGGACCCTGGATCCGCGCCAATAAGATCAAGAAAGTTTCAAAATATAAGTGAAACTTTGATGTTTGCATCGAATAAATATGTTTCATGATGCTCAAGTAATCCGGTAAAACGCTGCCGCATGTTTGAAACTCTACCATTTCAAATACATATAATACTCGTCATTAAATAATAGTGTTTTTAAAAACACGTTTCGACTTTGGTAGTAGAATTTGTGTGAATAAGATGAACAAGTTTTCAAATATTAGTAGAATATTCATATTTCCATATTGACAGAGCAGGTTGCTTAGTGACTAAGTAATCAGGTAAAATACACCCGCATGTTTTCTATTCTACATTTTATAGCATCTATAACACTCATAATTCGAATATTACCATTTGGACCCTGGATCCGCGCCAATAAGATCAAGAAAATTTCAAAATATAAGTGAAACTTTGATGTTTGCATCGAATAAGTAGGTTTCATGGTGCTCAAGTAATCTGGTAAGACGCTGCCGCATGTTTGAAACTCTACCATTTCAAATACGTATAATACTCATCATTAAATAATAGTGTTTTTAAAAACACGTTTCGACTTTGGTAGTAGATTTTGTGTGAATAAGATGAAAAAGTTTTCAAATGTTAGTAGAATATTCATATTTCCATATTGACAGAGCAGGTTGCTTAGTGACTAAGTAATCAGGTAAAATACTGCTGCATGTTTGCTATTCTACATTTTATAGCATATATAACACTCATAATTCGCATATTACCGTTTGGACCCTGGATCCGCGCCAGTAAGATCAAGAAAGTTTCAAAATATAAGTGAAACTTTGATATTTGCATCGAATAAGTAGGTTTCTTGGTGCTCAAGTAATCAGGTAAAACACTGTTGCATGTTTGAAACTCTACCATTTCAAATACATATAATACTCATCATTAAATAATAGTGTTTTTAAAACCACGTTTTGACTTTGGGAGTAGAATTTGTGTGAATAAGACGAAAAAGTTTTCAAATATTAGTAGAATATTCATATTTTCATATTGACTGAGCAGGTTGCTTAGTGACTAAGTAATCAGGTAAAACACTGCCGCATGTTTGCTAATCTACATTTTAAAGCATCTATAACACTCATCATTTGTATATTACAATTTGGACCCTGGATCCGCACCAAAAAGATCAAGAAAGTTTCAAAATATAAGTGAAACTTTGATGTTTGCATCGAATAAGTTGGTTTCTTGGTGCTCAAGTAATCAGGTAAAACACTGCCGCATGTTTGAAACTCTACCATTTCAAATAATGCTCATCATTAAATAATAGTATTTTTAAAAACACGTTTCGACTTTGGGAGTAGAATTTGTGTGAATAAGACGAAAAAGTTTTCAAATATTAGTAGAATATTCATATTTTCATATTGATTGAGCAGGTTGCATAGTGACTAAGTAATCAGGTAAAACACTGCCGCTTGTTTGCTATTTTACATTTTAAAGCATCTATAACACTCATTAATTGCATATTTACCCTTTGAACCCTGGATACGCGCCAATAAGATCAAGAAAGTTTCAAAATATAAGTGAAACTTTGATGTTTGAATCGAATAAGTAGGTTTTTTGGTGCTCAAGTAACCAGGTAAACACTGTCGCATGTTTGAAACTCTACCATTTCAAATACATATAATACTCATCATTAAATAATAGTGTTTTTTAAAACACGTTTCGACTTTGGGAGTAGAATTTGTGTGAATAGACGAAAAAGTTTTCAAATATTAGTAGAATATTCATATTTTCATATTGACCGAGCAGGTTGCTTAGTGACTAAGTAATTAGATAAAACACTGCCGCATGTTTGTTATTCCACATTTTAAAGCATCTATAACACTCATCATTCTCATATTAACGTTTGGACCCTGGATCCGTACCAATAAAATCAAGAAAGTTTAAAAATATAAGTGAAACTTTGATGTTTGCATCGAATAAATAGGTTTCATGGTACTCAAGTAATCAGGTAAAACGCTGCCGCATGTTTCAAACTCTACCATTTCAAATACATATAATACTCATCATTAAATAATCGTGTTTTTCTAAACATGTTTCGACTTTGGTAGTAGAATTTGTGTGAATAAGATGAACAAGTTTTCAAATATTAGTAGAATATTCATATTTCCATATTGATAGAGCAGGTTGCTTAGTGACTAAGTAATAAGGTAAAATACTGCCGCATGTTTGCTATTCTACATTATATAGAATCTATAACACTCATAATTCGAATATTACCGTTCGGACCCTGGATCCGCGCCAATAAGATCAAGAAAATTTCAAAATATAAGTGAAACTTTGATGTTTGCATCGAATAAGTAGGTTTCATGGTGCTCAAGTAATCAGGTAAAACGGTGCAGTATGTTTGAAACTCTACCATTTCAAATACATATAATACTCATCATTAAATAATAGTGTTTTTTAAAACACGTTTCGACTTTGGTAGTAGAATTTGTGTGAATAATATGAAAAAGTTTTCAAATATTAGTAGAATATTCATATTTCCATGTGGACAGAGCAGGTTGCTTAGTGACTAAGTAATCAGTTAAAATACTGCTGCATGTTTGCTATTCTATATTTTATAGCATCTATAATACTCATAATTCACATATTACCGTTTGGACCCTAGATCCGCGCCAATAAGATCAAGAAAGTTTCAAAATATAAGTGAAACTTTGATATTTGCAACAAATAAGTAGGTTTCTTGGTGCTCAAGTAATCAGGTAAAACACTACCGCATGTTTGAAACTCTACCATTTCAAATACATATAATACTCATGATTAAATAATAGTGTTTTTAAAAACACATTTCGACTTTGGGAGTAGAATTTGTGTGAATAAGACGAAAAAGTTTTCAAATATTAGTAGAATATTCATATTTTCATATTGACTGAGTAGGTTGCTTAGTGACTAAGTAATCAGGTAAAACACTGCCACATGTTTGCTATTCTACATTTTAAAGCATCTATAACACTCATCATTCACATATTACCGTTTGGACCTTGGATCCGCTGTAACAACCCGGAAAATCTGAACAAGTTTAAATATTTTAAATTGGCTAAAATAGTGAATTTTAAATATTTAAAATAAATATTTTAAATAATATTGACGAAAAGTATGTTTGAATCGAAGTTTGAAAATAAATATAATTAATTCTAATTATAAACAAGGCCTGAAATGGCACGGTAGTTTCAAAATTTGAATTCAAACTTTGCCTGACTGTGCCGGGTGCAAAATAAAACGGATTTTAGTGAAACCAAATATATTTAAATCTGTTAGTGAATATCTTTCTAACGAATCTGAAAAATTGAAGTTTCATAGCGGGAATCAAAAGTTATGGCCAAATGAATTTTCACAAAGATCGCTATAGAATTTATATCGCCCTTGAAAATAGACATTTTGCATACGACCTCGGAATTCGACGAAACCACTTTTGTTGGATCCGGGATGTTAAATTATTGCTAGGTTTCAAATTTCATAATTTTTGAAGCAAGTATGTGAGTGTAGCAAAGGAAAATGTGTTTTGGTCAATTACAGTTAAATTGGATCGACCAGAAAAGGGCCATTTTGCAAATGACCTCAGAATTCAACGAAACTTGTTTTGTTGGGACTGTATCGTCAAAACATAGCTAGATTTATTTTTCGTGAATTTTTAGAATTAATATTTGGCCCTGGAAAATTGAAATGTACATTCAAATTAAATATTGAATGTTTTACATTTTAATTTGAAGGAAAACTGACTGAAACAGTCGAATGGGCCTACGAAACATATCCCATTGTGTTCGGAATGGGGGTAAAACGCTGGGCATGACAGTCATTGGGTTCGGATTGGTGTTCGCGTGTGGCAAGGGGTATTTTCAGATTTTAAAATTTATAAATATAAAAAAATTCCATTGGGCCACCTCATCTCTCTCTCTCTCTCTTTTCTCTCTCCCTCGCAATCGCGATAAACGTCGGCCAGAGCTCCTTTCTTCCCAACCACTTTCCCGTCGCTCCGTCCATCTCCAGACCTCGCCACCACCCAATCTCGAAATCTCTCTCTCCCCTCTTCAAATCTATACCGGTTGCACCTCTCCCCATTGCACGGTCTTCGAGGTTGAGCCCCACGAAGTCCGCTACTTCGTGACGCCGCCGCCACCAATTCAGGCGTCTGAACTGGACGTGGGACCCACTAGTTTGCGCGCCTCCGGAAGCTCCTCGTCGTGGTACCATTCGATTTCTGTTAAGTGCTACAGATTTTGCCAAAAATCGAACCCTAGTTTGGAGCAAAACGTTGAGGTATACGGCCTATGTAATTCTGAACTGTTTTTACACTTTTGAGTGTTGCAAACTTTGAAAAATCATATCTTTATCGTGTGTTAACGAAATTCGATGAAACATGAATTATCAGACTTGTAGCAACGTCTTCTACATTCTAGAAGAGACCACATATTTTTCTGAGCCTTCTGCTGTTTTTGGTGGAGTGGAACCCAATGTGAGATTTCTAAATTATAAACGATATGGAAAATGACAATGTATAAATTATATAGTCGATGTATGAGTTATATAAGCATTGTACACCTCATGTATAAGCGTTGTATAAGTTGTATGTTCGATGTATAAGTTATATATGCGTTGTAAAAATTATATATGTTTTGAATAGAAGTGAAATTTACTTATATATATATATATATATATATATACATATATACACTCACCCCTCGTGCACAAACCATGGACGATATTTATTAATTGTGATTGGTGTGAGAATTGGTTGATAGCGAATGGTTGATGTGAATTGTTTGTGGTTTTAAATTGATTGATTGTGGTTGAAAAATACCCGTTTGTGGTTGAGAATTATTTGGGTTGAATCCACATAGGATTAGTTTTGTGGAAAAGAAAAATATACATGTCGCTTGCGTGCGAACTAGATGCATGAAATCCCCATTGTCAAAAGCTGCGAGGCTTTAAGGTAGAGCGAGGAGTCGTACTAGGGACGGCCCTGGTTTTAACTACCCTGTCGTTATGCTGCCGAAATTTTGAATAATATTCATGTGTTTGAATTATTTTCATGTGTTGAAATTATATATGTGTTGAATAGGAATTCATGTGTTGAACGACATTCATGCTTTGAAATAAATCCTTTTATAATAAAAATCACATTTTTATCACCTGTTTGAACTGTATAAAATAATCGTGTTTTGAAATAAATTCTTTTATAATAAAAATCACATTTCTTTCACCTGTTTGAACTGTATAAAATAATCGTGTTTTGAAATAAATTCTTTAATAATAAAAATCACATTTTTATCACCTGTTTGAATTGTATAAAATAATCGTGTTTTGAAATAAATTCTTTTATAATAAAAGGCACATTTTTATCACCTGTTTGAACTATATAAAATAATCGTGTTTTGAAATAAATTCCTTTATAATAAAAATCACATTTTTATAACATACATGAATTGTTCAAAATAGTGATGTGTTGAAATAAATATCTGTAGGATAAAAATATCATTTTTATCGAATGTATGAAATGAATATGGTTTTGAAATTGAAGAATCGATTATACTTATATGTATATATATATAATTAAAATCAAAATATATCGAATAACAAAGATGCAGTTCGTATTTTGAAACCGTGATTTCAAATGATTATTGCGGGAGATCCGACCATCGGATCTTCCTGAAACTGCAACCGTTGGGCTCGCCTTGGAAATATCTTTCCAATGGCACCAACTTTGTGAAGATCCAATGGTTGGATTGTCTGGAATGTTTAATTCAAATCTGAAGAAAAACAGCGGCAGAATCGATTATAATTATATATATATATAATTAAAATTAAAATAAATCGAATAACGATGCTACAGTTCGAAATTTGAAATCGAAACTTCAAACGATTGTACCGGGAGATCCGACCGTCGGATTTTCCCGAAACTGGGACCGTTGGATTCGTTTTGAAAAGATCTTTCTAATGATATAAATTTTGTGAAGATCCAACGGTTAAATTTTCAGATGTGTGTAAATCAAATCTGAAGAAAAACAACGCCATGGCCGCCTTATGGCCTGAAGCGTCGTTTAAATAAAATAGGGTATTTTTAATTAAATAAAAATAGCGGAAATTCGTTATAAGATATTATAAACGATATGGAATGACAATGAATTGATTTAAATTCTAAATATACGTGAATTATTTGAAAAGGTTGAGTTAAATCTCATTTCAAATAATTGGTCAACGATAAGAAGTCGATGATGAAGACGGTGGTCGAAGACTTGAGAGATTCACGCCGTTTGGATGATTACTGATATCTTGATTGGAAGGCATCCCAAGACGATGGAAAATGCAGTGATTGTTCAGACATGCTTGGAGATCGACTGGATATGCGAGGTACTAGGTGCCTCCAGTTTCGTTAAGACCCAAAACAGACTCGTAAATGGAAGTGTGTCTGACGTTGTAAATTAACAGCGTGGCATGAAGAGATGCAGTGATCAAGGCTTTTGTTGAAAAGCAGAGTCTTGTGGTTGATGATCAAAGCACCGAATGTGTGGCATAGCTTTGTGTATAATGTTAAGTGTGAGCCTCACACCCTGGTATGAACCAGAAACGGGAAGAGGACTTCAGGGAGGACATGCGTTTCTTTCTAGCTGAGAGGTGGTGTCAGTGCTTAAACTGGCTGACATTCATATTATTTTCACCTGTGTGGTTGTTGCTGTTGCGAGGTGCCTCGGATTAGGAGTCAGTGGGCTCATTTACTCCCCAAAGGGCGGAGAAACGTATTGTTCAGGCACTATAATCCACTCCGTGTGGACCGGCCCTATCGCTCCAAGGGGCAGTTGCGGCTGTTCCGGAGACATGGGCTAGATTGTCTCGAATTCGGTAAGGACTATCTTTTGCCTTGGTTCATGATGGAAATCCAATTTCCAAATACGACACCGTGCGGTTTTGATTGTATATATATATATATATATATATATATATATATATATATATATATATATATATGGCGACATGATATATGGTACCCATGTCGTCTATGATTGATAGTTATGACTGAAATTGTTTTGAAACCTATAAACACTAGTAATAATATCAAATGCTTTTGTTTTATTCGTATCAAGCATATTTTGGCCATTATAAGGTAAAACTCTATCCTCCGGTTTGCGTTGCATTTTGTGATGGGAACTGAGTCTTATAGTGGCTTCATTTTTATAAAAAGCATTGCGATGTTTTAAAGATTTACTTGTTTTAAAGCACTGGCAATCCAATGGAGTAAACCCATTCCGCGAAAGCGGTGTGGTCCGGTGATTAGCCATATTATGAAATGTGTTAAGTAGATTTCTCATACCAGTCCCATGACTGACTCATAGTTTGTTTCACTTGCAAACTCGGGTGTCCCTTTTTCTACACGGGCAGCCTTGTATTCAGGTTTTAGTAGGCTCTTTCTGGATAGCTGGAGCTGAAGATGGATTCTATCATTTATCTCTTTTTATGCTGTTCAGCTCCTATTGTACATATTATGTTTGTTTTCCGCTGTTGACATTTATGTATAGCTGAACTGTATTTGTACTAAGTATGATCCTGTATACTGTGTAACTCTGATGATTATGTTTATCCAGTGTATTACTTGTTCATTATCTAGTGTATTTATTTCTGTTTTGTTATTTCTGTTTATGTGTTATTTCTGTTTATGTGTTATATTCCAAAGATTACCCTTAATACCGTAGTACGGGGTTTCGGGGTCGTCACACGTGGTATTAGAGCTTTGGTTAAGCTTAGTGCTGGAATATAACATATGAATGAACTCGTCAGAAATAGAACCAGTAGTGTTCTAGGACGAGTAACTCACTACAGATAGGATCAGTAATATCCTAGTATGAGTAAAGCAGAATGAAATACACCCATGTAGACACATTTACATTCAAGTATTTGTCTCTATGTCTTGAAATATCTTTTCTGTTGACCTGACACTTGGTCTGCTATTTACAGAAGTACTAGAAAATGAGTGTCAGAAACAGAAGGGATGCAGAACAAGATATTGAGGCTCTGTTAATTAAGTATCGAAATATGGGTGGAATACCATTCTCGGGCGAAGAATCTATTATGAAAACACAAGCTTGGATTCGTTCAGCTGAGAAAATCTTTGATGGTTTAAAGCGGAGAGATGACCAGAAAAGATTAGTGGCAACTTGGGCACTCAAAGACGAAGCTTTGTTCTGGTGGGATTCGATTATTAAAGATAGTCCAGAAGGTGATATCACCTAGGGTAGATTCAAAGTGATTTTCCTAGAAAGATTTACTCCTCTTGAAGCAACTGAGCGGTTATGTGATGAATTCTCCTATCTGATACAAGGTGATATGACCATTCCCGAATATCATAAGAAATTCAATGAAATTTCTCATTTACCCCCTCATCTGATTCAATATCCAAAGAGGAAGAACCAGAGGTTTATTCATGGCCTGCAAAGAAAATATCAGAATAGTGTAATAAGGAATGTGAAGCTTCCTTTTTCTGAAATGATATACATGGCTTACCAATATGAGGATCTCGAAAAGAAAGGTATGTTGTGCTACGAAGAGGAAGTCAGTTTTAGTCATAAAGGTGAGTCTGAAACTGATGGTCCTGAGACCAATACGATGTCTGAGGTCAGCAAGAAGCCTAGTGCCAAGAGGAAATGAGCCAGATCTGAAAAAAAAACCAGTAATGACCGCCGTATGCAATAACTGCCATAAGCAAGGGCATCTGCAAGGAAAATGCAGATCTTTAAAGAAACTAAAGAAGAATGAACCTAAATCAAAGAGCAAGTTTCAAGAGACCAAAGAATGCAGCATTTGCCATCAGTTTGGCCATGTAAAGAAGGATTGCCGGCTGTTAAAGGCAACCCAGGAGGCTCAGGTAATTGAAGTGGCAGAAACCTCAACACCCTCAGCTAGTCAGGGAAGATCTGATGTTTTAAAAGGCACGCTTACTATCAAAGATATTCCAGTTAAAGTACTGTTTGATACAGGCGCGTCACGAAGCTTTATTGCAAAGAATGCGGTCAAGAAGTTGGACTTGAAATTGAGGAAGCTCAAAGAACCCATCACTGTCCGTAATCCTATTGGAGGTTCTCTTGATCTTAGCTGGATTTGTGCGGTACCTGTCTCTTTTTCCCGTTATAAGTTCCCTACCATCTCGATTGTCATGAATTTTATCGAATTCGATCTTATTTTGGGATTGGATTGGTTAACCAAATATGAAGCTGAGGTTAAATGCGCCGAGAGGGTTGTAAGGGCAAAAACGAAGTTCGGGGAGTATATAACCATACCATGTGAAGGGCAGAATTCTAATAGAAAAGACTTCTGGGCAGCTCTTGATGTTACTCCTGCTCAAATAGAAAATATCCCTGTAGTCATAGAGAATATTCCCGACCTCATCAAAGACATTCCTGTCGTCAAGAATTATGCGGATGTGTTCGAAGAAGTTGTTAGCTTACCTCCGCATAGAGAAATTGATTTTAAGATCGCTTTAATTCCGAACACAAGGCCAGTAGTGCACGCTATTCGGAGGATGACCCTAAAGGAGAAAGAAGAACTAGACAATCAAACTCGACAGCTTGTATGGAAGGGCCTGATCAGGCCTAGTTTCTCCGATTGGGGAGCAGCAGTGGTGCTTGTCCCAAAGTCTGACGGTACTCTGCGATTATGTGTGGATTATCGTGACTTGAACAAGCAGACAATAAAGAATAAATATCCATTGCCGCGAATCGATGATTTATTGGATCGTCTGAATGGAGCACAAGTATTTTCAAGGATGGACCTAGCTACAGGTTTCCATCAGCTTCGTATTGCCGAAGAATGTGTTCCTATGACAGCATTCAGGGGTCCCGACTTATTCTATGAGTGGTTAGTAATGTCGTTCGGCTTATGTAATGCTCCAGCTTACTTCGTTGATTTGATGAATCGAGTGTTCAGAGGAGTATTGAATAAGTTTGTTCTGGTTTTTATTGATGATATTCTAATCTTCTCTAAGTCAAAAGTCGAACATGAAAAACATTTGGAGCAAGTTCTAGAAATTTTGAGAAGGAATGTATTGAAAGCCAAACTGTCCAAATGTATATTCTGGCAAGATGAAGTGAAGTTTCTTGGCAATGTTGTATCAAAAGAGGGAATTTCTGTGGATCCAAGTAAAATCATGGCCATTCAAAATTGGAAACGGCCTCGTACTCCCACAGAAGTCAGAAGTTTTTTCGGGTTGGCCAGTTATTATCGGAAATTCATTAAGGATTTCACAAAGACATTGCGACGACGGCCCATAACCCCCGCACTAAACAAGAGGAATAATGCGCTGAAAGGCGTGCCAGGCTGCTATGGATGATCATCATAGTAAGTGAACACATCGAAACCTGTCGTAGAACTCACAGCGCAAGGATAAAATATAATAGAACATATACAACAGGTGATAGTAATGAGGTATCATATAGCAAACTTTTGAAACTCTTTCAACATCCAGAAAGATTATCCAACTGATATCCAAGTTTGTACATAAGGCCTCACTACAGCTCTCAAGCAACTCAAACAGCGGAAACAGAAATACTAGATAGAATAAAACTGGTACGCTAGCCTCCTGCTCGTCATCGCTCAGCTTCCTCGTATCACTAAGCTCCATTACCTGTAACCTGCTACTTAGTCTGCCCATCCACAACCGGATGAACAGCCCAAGGTAATAAGAGGAGACATAAAACCTTGAGTCAGACAATAGTCTTAGTGAGCGATAATACAGCTAACAAACTTCAACAAGAAAGCATATGAGAATGGGTAAATGAACAACTTATCTACCCACATCACCAGAGAAGAACTCAACCTTATCTTCCCCACATCGGACAGTGATAGCCTTTACCAAGCATTTCAACCATTAATCCATAGAAAACAGAAACAACCAGCAATAGCAATCATGGCATCGAGATTATATATATCTCATGTAAATCATCCTAGTCGAATTCAACATCCCTCGAATACAAGCCCCAGAGGCCGAAACCAATATCAGACAAGCACTCAAGGAACATCTACTTCGATGTTGGATAACCCACGTGAGATCGCACAAGCAAAACATCCAGCATTCATGACAGACTCTGGCTATCACCGCCAATCCTGTTTCGAAATCATCACTATCGTATGACGGCCAACCTTGCCATATGTCAAGGGCTAATGGTAACCCCAGTTCTAACATGAACTCCATATGCCCAACCTTGGCAGTGTCCAACCTTGACACTAGGCCTTTCCCCAACCAGAAAGACCCAGGGTACTCGACCAACAACCGGTCTTTTGGGCCTTTCAACGATACCCATCGTACCCCTGCTTTGAGCCTGCTAGAACTTACGACAACGATGACTTCTCGGCCTTCGCATCTCTAATCGTCCAACCTTGACGATGTTTCATAGCTCAAGCAACCTCCTCGAGCAGCCATTATCCACCAACTCACGACCTTTGAGTTGTCTCCGCATTCGTTGTTCCACCTTGATCAACGAACACATTCATCACTTCGAGTCTTCCTACTTGAATCACCTGAAGTCACGCTATCACCGAACCAAAACACATCACTGCGCTGCGGCTAGGGTTCGGGGGGGGGGGGGTTGCCCCCGAAAAATATATTTTTTCAGACCTTTTTGGTTCGTACCCGAGTCGTACCCGAAAACGTACTTTTTCAGGAAACGACCCTGCCAAAACCGACCAGAACCTTGCTCCAGAATGACCAGCCAAAAACCGACCAGCCTTGCTCCAGAACGACCCGCCAAAATCCGACCAGCCTTGCTCCAGAACGACCCGCCTCCATGCAGCTTTGGATCGACTCGACCTCCTTGGGACCGACCAGCTTTGGATCGACCCCGTCAAGACCGACCAGATTTTGCTCCACCTGACCGACCAGCTCCTTCAGAGCGACCAGGATATGCTTCCAGTAAAACCAACCAGAATGCCGCCATCTGAAACCGACCAGAATGCCACCATCTGAAACCGACCAGAATGCCACCATCTGAAACCGACCAGAAACACCTCTGCTCCTTCTGGACCGACCAGCTTAAACCGACCAGCTCCCTGACTTGCTTCCCAAGCCATACTATGACCGACCACCTCATTCCAGACCGACCCGACCAACTAGAGGATGACCAAAAACCTGCACATCTCCAATTCGACTCCGATTTCGACCAAAACTTCGCCAAACGACGAATCCGACGAAACCAGCTTATCCGATTCATCCAAACGCAATCACAAACATGTTATGCAACCAACAATATCCTCAATCTAACAATTTCCATCAAAACACATAAATTTCCCCAAACATGATAAGTGAATCATATGAACATAAAAACGGATCTAACTTGCATAATCTTGAGAAAAATCATAAAATTAACCATTTAAATTATCTAGATCAGATCCTAAGGTGATTCATATATAAAATGGACTTAGCATGGTGTGGATCTAAGGAAAATAACACGGAAATGTTGAAATTAACATCCTAAAACCCATATACTCGCATGAATCCGAATGAGAGATGTAAATCACTCACCAATTATCCAAATCTAAGCAAAAGCAATGAAAACGCAATCCGGACAGCGAACATCTTGAATCAAACTCTTCAATTCGATGAATTCGCCCTTGAGACGATGTAGATCTAGCCTCTTATGGTGTAGATCTTCGATTTCCCTCCTTGGATTTTGGAATTTTAATGGTGGAAAGATGTTAGAGGTAGAAGGAGATCAAAGCCTCCCCATAAGAGAATGGAAAATGCCAACCTTTCTCCATACCCCTTACCCCCTATTTATAGTCTCCACCCACCCTCTAATGGGCCTTCTCCAAATCAGCCCATTAGCCTTACAAAACCTGAACAGCCAACTGAAAAACCTTAAAACTGCGATTTCTCCCAAACCGCTGAACCAAATCCTTAATGTAACCACTCTACGGAAAGAGAATCATCAATTTCTTTCCAATGGCACAGGTCTCACCCTCTGATTCGACCTGAGTTAAAAGTTATGCCCTGTACAAGACTGAGAGGGGCAAAATGGTCACAAACAAAATCGGTAAAATTTATGGACATGTCTCACATCTCCATAAGCAACATACTAAAAGATGAGAATGATCCAACCCTCAGGGAATAAAATAAAATTATTTTATGATCTTCCGATACATAAAATGCGGGCTGTTACATTCTCCCCCCCTTAAGAATTTCGCCCCCGAAATTCCAAGCAAACACAAGCAACCTCAACATTTCCGCATGCCTAACATCCATGAGAAGCCAATTCTATCATCCAAACTAGCAACCATCAAACCATGCATCCATAGCCTTATCCTAGCACGTGGAATTCTATTAAACAACAACAAGATACAATGATACAACGAAGATACGATATCAAAGGGTCCTACCGACGAAGAGTTCTGGATGAGTCGCCCTCATGCTCTCTTCCGTCTCCCATGTACAATCGTCGCCATCTTCACTCTAGCTTAACCGTCTTCCTCCTAAGCTGTTTCGTATCATTTCCCACAACACGAAGTGGCCTACGAGGTTTCACAATTGCGGTCTCTACTTCCAAGTCTTCATATTGTTCTGGAGATACCACCACATTCGAGTCGTGCACAAACTTCCGTAGAAATGACACATGGAAAACATTATGCACACTTGACATCTTCTCGGGTAACTCCAACCTATATGCGAGCTTTCCTATTCGCTCGACTATCGGAAATGGTCCAACAAACCTAGGAGCCAACTTTCCTTTACTTCCGAATCGAACCACTTGCTTCAACGGTGAAATCTTTATGAAAACCATATCACCTACGTCGAACTCCAAATCCTTACGACGCTTATCGGCGTAACTTTTCTGACGATCTTGGGCCGCCTTCATTCATTGCCGAATTATCTCGATACAATCCGAGGTTTCTCTTATCATCTCAGGCCCAAGTATCAACTTATCTCCAGTTTCCAACCAACAAGCTGGAGAATTGCATGGCCTTCCATACAACGCCTCATATGGTGCCATCCCAATACTCGACTGGTAGCTATTATTATATGCAAATTCGACTAAATGTAGATGGTCCTCCCATGATCCTCCGAAGTCTAACACACAAGCCCTCAGGAGATCTTCTAAAACTCGGTTGACTCTATCGGTCTGACCATCAGTTTGTGGATGGTATGCCGTACTTAAGCACAACTCGGTTCCCAAAGCTTCTTGCAAACTTTTCCAAAATCCACTCGTGAACAATGGATCCCGGTCACTTACTATACTCTTTGGGATACCATGGAATCGAACTATCCATTTCACATAAAGCTCAGCCAATTTTGATGCTGTCCTAGTCGACTTGACAGGAATAAATCTCGCACTTTTGGTCAAACGATCCACAATGACCCAAATCCCTTCATTTCCTGCCCTACTTCTAGGTAGTCCATCGATAAAATCCATCGATATCTGCTCCCACTTCCATGTAGGAACTTCTAATGGCTGAAGTAAACCACTCGGCTTCTTCTGTTCAGCTTTCACCAACTGACAGTTCATACACTTGGAAATGAACTCTCCAATATCTCGCTTCATGCCTTCCCAATAGTAGATTCTCTTCATGTCCTGATACATCTTATTACCACCGGGATGAATTGTCAACTTTGAGTGATGACATTCTCTCAGAACCTCATCTCTCAATCCATCGATATCAGGAACAACTAATCGCCCTTGCTTTCGAAGCCAACCTTCTCGATCGACCTCGAATTCTTTATTCTCTGGTTCCAGCTTCTGAATGAACTCGACAAGCTTCACATCTTTCTTTTGGCTCTCGCCAATCCTTTCGATAAGAGTAGGCCTTATCGACAAGCTTGCCAACATTTCAGGTTCCAACTCGCACCTTGGCCTGAAATCGAACCTTGCCAAATACTCGAGGCCCTTCCATTCCGAAAACATCGCTCCCAAACTTGCGTGTTTTCGACTCAATGCATCTGCAACTGCATTGCCTTTGCTAGGAGTATAGGCTATCCCAAAGTCATACGATGCCAGAAACTCTAACCATCGTTGCTGCCGAAGATTCAAATCCTTTTGGGAGAAAAGATACTTCAACGACTTATGATCCGTAAACAACTCGAATCGTACCCCCAACAGGTAATGTCTCCACATCTTCAGAGCAAACACAATCGCTGCCAACTCCAAATCATGAGTTGGATAGTTCTTCTCATGCGGCTTTAGCTGTCGACTCGCGTAGGCCACAACTTTATCCTTCTGCATGAGCACTGCTCCAAGTCCAGTACCACATGCATCAGTATACACCACCATCTCTTCATTCCCACCTGGAATGGTCAACACAGGTGCACTCGTCAATCTCTCCTTCAAGATTTCGAACGCTTGTTCACACTTTGCATCCCATGTGAACACTTGGTTCTTCTTCGTCAATCCTGTTAATGGTGCAGCTATCTTGGAGAAATCCTTGATAAACCTTCGGTAATAACCAGCCAACCCAAGGAAACTCCGAACATCCGTCGCATTCTTAGGTCTATCCCAGTCCTGGATTGCTGCCACTTTAGCGGGGTCAACCGCTATACCTTTCCCAGAAACAACATGACCCAAGAACCTCACTTCATCTTTCCAAAAGTGACACTTTGAGAACTTAGCCTTAAGATGATGCTTTCGCAGGATCTCTAACATAACTCTCAAATGCGTCTTATGTTCTTCCACATTTCTGGAGTAAACTGGTATATCATCCACGAACACAAGCACGGACTTATTCAACTGATCTCTGAACACTCTATTCATAAGATCCACAAAATACGATGGCGCGTTAGTCAACCCGAATGGCATCACCAACCACTCGAAAAATCCGGACGGTGTCCTAAAAGCAGTCTTTTGTACACTATCTTTAGCCACTCTCAAATGGTGAAATCCCATTGCCAGATCCATCTGAGAAAACACTTTGGCTTCGTGAAGTTGATCGAACAAGTCATCAATCCTTGGCAACAGATATTTGTTCTTCTTAGTCACCTTGTTCAGCTCACGATAGTCCACACACAACCTTAACGAGCCATCTGCTTTAGTTGCAAATACGACTGGTGCACCCCACTCGGAAACACTCCTCCGAATGAAACCTTTTCCCAAAAGGTCTCTAACTTGCACCTCCAACTCTCGCTGTTCCTTAGGCGCCATCCGCCTAAGTGGCATAACAATTGGTCTCGCACCCTCGACCAAATCGATCCTAAACTCGATCTCGCGATGCGGCGGCAACCCTTTGACCTCGTCAAAGACATCTACATACTCATTAGCGATCAGCACTGATGATAGGTCTTCCTGTGGAATCCCAAGCGAATACAGATAACTCACGAAGACCCCGTCTTCGCGCTTACATCTAATCAACACTTTTCGCCCTTCCACATCCCCGACCCTCACCTCTAGCTTCTCGCAATTCACCCTTGCCGCATATCTCTTGAGCCAATACATGCCCAAGATGATCCCATACCCAACGAAGTTAAGAACAAAGCAATCACACATAAAAGAGCAACCATGACTCGATAATACTAGACCACGGCAAATCATGAACAAACTGGACGAACCCCCAACTGGATTTTTCACGATCAATGGCCTATCACAAATCTCGGGTTCCAAACCTAAGCGACAAACAAGCTCATTGCAGATGAATGAATGTGATGCTCCAGTATCAAACAAAACTCGAACTGAAACACCATTAATGGAAAAAGTACCTTGCACCACAACACCCTTTCCCTTCTCCTCTGCAGTAGGAGCTCTTGAAGAAGATGGCACGGCTTCCAAAGCATATGCCTTCACAATCTGCTTGCCCTTAGCTGATTCTGGACAATCCTTCTTCTCATGCCCAGGCTTTCCACACTTGAAGCACTTCTTCTCAGCTTTGGGATTCTTGCACTCATTTGAATAATGACCCTTCTGTTGGCAGTTAAAGCAAAGCACCTCACTCTTGGGTTTCTTTTGGCCACCCTTTCCTTTCTGTTGTTGTTGCTTCCTCTTTTTATTATTACCACCCTGCTGTGGTTTCTGAACCTCCTTGGTTGCAGTAACAACATTTGCTTTCTTGGGAAACAAGCTCCCATGACGAATAGCCTTTTCCACAATCTTTTCAAATGAATCATCAAGGTGGTCCACAAGAGGCTTTCCAATATGAGCATCCAAACCCAAGACAAACTTCTCGTTCTTCTGATAGGGTGTATCAATGTATGAACGGGCATATCTAGACAAAGCCTCAAAGTCAGAAATGTAGTCAAGAACCGATCTGCCATTTTGCTTCAACTCTACGAACTTCTTGAAGAGAACGGACTTTTGAGCAGTGGAGATAAATTTTGCTTCAAACTTAGCTTGGAATTGCTCCCATGAAATCTCCTCTTCCGGAGTCTCGAGTATGACAGAATTCCACCATTCCATGGCCCTGCTCTGAAGCTGCCTTGATGCAAGCTTTCTCTTCGTTGCATCTTCAATACCCAAGTCTCCAAAGATTCGAACACATGAATCCATCCACCTCTGAACCTCTTCAGCTGGCTCAGTTCCCTTGAATGGTTTCCCTCCTAGAGATGTAAAGTCCTTGCACATCTTTGCAAAATCTACCCTAGGAACTCGCACACCTACATCTACCGTAGCCGCCACTGGAGCGGGTACCCTTCGCATAATTGCTTCTGCCATGGCTTCAAACACGGCCGGGTAATCTGGTTCACCACCATTTCCCCCTCTAGTATTAGCTCCCCTAGCAGCGTGTCTTGATGGTCGTCTACTCATTCTAAATCTGCAATTTTGAATAATTAGCCACTTCCAAGAAAACTGCTAAAGAGATACAACCGCTACTACTATATATACTAATATATATAGTAAACATCCAACTGAAATCTACAAATACGCCTCTCATACGTAATTACGTCTTCGAACTTTGGCCAAAATCGTTGACCAGAGCTCTGATACCAAATGTGACGACCGCCCATAACCCCCGCACTAAACAAGAGGAAAAATGCGCTGAAAGGCGTGCCAGGCTGCTATGGACGATCATCATAGTAAGTGAACACATCGAAACCTGTTGTAGAACTCACAGCGCAAGGATAAAATATAATAGAACATATACAACAGGTGATAGTAATGAGTTATCACATAGCAAACATTTGAAACTCTTTCAACATCCAGAAAGATTATCCAACTGATATCCAAGTTTGTACATAAGGCCTCACTACAGCTCTAAAGCAACTCAAACAGCGGAAACAGAAATACTAGATAGAATAAAACTGGTACGCTAGCCTCCTGCTCATCATCGCTCAGCTTCCTCGTATCACTAAGCTCCATTACCTGTAACCTGCTACTTAGTCTGCCCATCCACAACCGGATGAACAGCCCAAGGTAATAAGAGGAGACATAAAACCTTGAGTCAGACAATAGTATTAGTGAGCGATAATACAGCTAACAAATTTCAACAAGAAAGCATATGAGAATGGGTAAATGAACAACTTATCTACCCACATCACCAGAGAAGAACTCAACCTTATCTTCCCCACATCGGACAGTGATAGCCTTTACCAAGCATTTCAACCATTAATCCATAGAAAACAGAAACAACCAGCAATAGCAATCATGGCATCGAGATTATATATATCTCATGTAAATCATCCTAGTCGAATTCAACATCCCTCGAATACAAGCCCCAGAGGCCGAAACCAATATCAGACAAGCACTCAAGGAACATCTACTTCGATGTTGGATAACCCACGTGAGATGGCACAAGCAAAACATCCAGCATTCATGACAGACTCTGGCTATCACCGCCAATCCTGTTTCGAAATCATCACTATCGTATGACGGCCAACCTTGCCATATGTCAAGGGCTAATGGTAACCCCAGTTCTAGCATGAACTCCATATGCCCAACCTTGGCAGTGTCCAACCTTGACACTAGGCCTTTCCCCAACCAGAAAGACCCAGGGTACTCGACCAACAACCGGTCTTTTGGGCCTTTCAACGATACCCATCGTACCCCTGCTTTGAGCCTGCTAGAACTTACGACAACGATGACTTCTCGACCTTCGCATCTCTAATCGTCCAACCTTGACGATGTTTCATAGCTCAAGCTACCTTCTCGAGTAGCCATTATCCACCAACTCACGACCTTTGAGTTGTCGCCGCATTCGTTGTTCCACCTTGATCAACGAACACATTCATCACTTCGAGTCTTCCTACTTGAATCACCTCGAAGTCACGCCATCACCGAACCAAAACACATCACTGCGCTGCGGCTAGGGTTCGAGGGGGTTGCCCCCGAAAAATATTTTTTTCAGACCTTTTTGGTTCGTACCCGAGTCGTACCCGAAAACGTACTTTTTCAGGAAACGACCCTGCCAAAACCGACCAGAACCTTGCTCCAGAATGACCAGCCAAAAACCGACCAGCCTTGCTCCAGAACGACCCGCCAAAAACCGACCAGCCTTGCTCCAGAACGACCCGCCTCCATGCAGCTTTGGATCGACTCGACCTCCTTGGGACTGACCAGCTTTGGATCGACCCCGTCAAGACCGACCAGATTTTGCTCCACCTGACCGACCTGCTCCTTCAGAGCGACTAGGATTTGCTTCCAGTAAAACCAACCAGAATGCCGCCATCTGAAACCGACCAGAATGCCACCATCTGAAACCGACCAGAAACACCTCTGCTCCTTCTGGACCGCCAGCTTAAACCGACCAGCTCCCTGACTTGCTTCCCAAGCCATACTATGACCGACCACCTCATTCCAGACCGACCCGACCAACTATAGGACGACCAGAAACCTGCACATCTCCAATTCGACTCCGATTTCGACCAAAACTTCACCAAACGACGAATCCGATGAAACCAACTTATCTGATTCATCCAAACGCAATCACAAACACGTTATGCAACCAACAATATCCTCAATCTAACAATTTCCATCAAAACACATAAATTTCCCCAAACATGATAAGTGAATCATATGAACATAAAAACGGATCTAACTTGCATAATCTTGAGAAAAATCATAAAATTAACCATTTAAATTATCTAGATCAGATCCTAAGGTGATTCATATATAAAATGGACTTAGCATGGTGTGGATCTAAGGAAAATAACATGGAAATGATGAAATTAACATCCTAAAACACATATACTCGCAGGAATCCGAATGAGAGATGTAAATCACTCACCAATTATCCAAATCTAAGCAAAAGCAATGAAAACGCAATCCGGACAGCGTACACCTTGAATCAAACTCTTCAATTCGATGAATTCGCCCTTGAGACAATGTAGATCTAGCCTCTTATGGTGTAGATCTTCGATTTCCCTCCTTTGATTTTGGAATTTTAATGGTGGAAAGATGTTAGAGGTAGAAGGAGATCAAAGCCTCCCCATAAGAGAATGGAAAATGCCAACCTTTCTCCATACCCCTTACCCCCTATTTATAGTCTCCACCCACCCTCTAATGGGCCTTCTCCAAATCAGCCCATTAGCCTTCCAAAACCTGAACAGCCAACTGAAAAACCTTAAAACAACGATTTCTCCCAAACCGCTGAACCAAATCCTTAATGTAACCACTCTACAGAAAGAGAATCATCAATTCCTTTCCAATGGCACAGGTCTCACCCTCTGATTCGACCTGAGTCAAAAGTTATGCCCTGTACAAGACTGACAGGGGCAAAATGGTCACAAACATAATCGGTAAAATTTATGGACATGTCTCATATCTCCATAAGCAACATACTAAAAGATGAGAATGATCCAACCCTCAGGAAATAAAATAAAATTATTTTATGATCTTCCGATACATAAAATGCGGGCTGTTACAAACATCCAGTTCCTTAACGAAACTGACTAAGAAACATTCGAGATTCAATTGGACTCCGGTATGTGAGGAAGCTTTCCAAGAGCTGAAGTTGAAACTGACCACTGCTCCAGTGCAAACAATAATAGAGGGCAATAAGGACTTGAAAGTCTAGACAGATGCCTCTAGAGAAGGCCTTGGTGCAGTATTAATGCAAAGAGGTCAAGCGGTAGCTTATGCTAGCCGTCAACTAAAGCCACATGAAAAGAACTACGTTACTCATGATCTTGAGTTGTTGGCTATCGTAATCGCTTTGAAAATCTGGAGACACTATCTTTTGGGCGAGAAGTTCGAACTGTATACAGATCATCAGTCGTTAAAGTATCTGTTCACCCAGAAAGATTTGAATCTGAGGCAGCAATGTTGGTTGGAGTTCCTTGCAGCATACGACTTTGAAATTTTGTACACACCAGGAAAAGCCAATGTCGTGGCCGATGCGTTAAGTAGAAAGAATGAAATCATCGCCAGTTTTATTATTACAACTTCATTGATTGACAAAATATCTGCTCTTCAGAAGGATGATCGCTTCATTCAAAAGATCAGGGAGATAATTCAGAAAGGCGAGCCCTCGAGTTTTCAGGTTGATAACCAAGGGATTCTAAGGCTAAAGGGTCGAATCTGTGTTCCTAACATTTCTGAGCTTCGAAAGGAAGTGCTAGATGAATGCCAAAAGTCAAAGCTCAGTATCCATCCAGGGGTGAGCAAAATGTATAATGACATCAAACACACTTTCTGGTGGAGGTCGATGAAGAGAGATGTTTCTCTATATGTTAGCCGATGTCCTACTTACCAACTAGTCAAAAGCGACCAGCAGAAACTTGCCGGATTGTTGCATCCATTGGATGTTCCAGGTTGGAAGTGAGAACACATTTCCATGGACTTCATAGATGGTTTGCCCAGGACTAGAAAAGGAAATGACAGTAATTGGGTGGTCATAGATCGTTTCACGAAGACCGCCCATTTCATACCTGTCAGATCGAACAGAACTGCTCAGAGTCTGGCGCAGATTTATTTCAAGGAAATTATTAGGCTACATGGAGTGCCGCTCAGTATAGTTAGTGATAGAGATCCAATATTTACTAGCAAATTCTGGGAGGCATTTCAAGTAGAACTCGGAACGAAGCTGAACTTGAGCACCGCTTATCATCCTCAGACAGATGGTCAAACTGAGAGGGTGAATCGTATTTTAGAAGATCTATTGCGGGCTTGTGTTCTTGACTTCGTTGGATCATGGGAAGACCATTTACATTTGGCTGAGTTCTCATACAACAATAGCTACCAAGCAAGCCTGACAATGTCACCATTCGAAGCATTGTATGGTAGACCATGCCGATCCCCTGCTTGTTGGGTAGAATCTGGTAATAGACTTGTATTGGGGCCAGATATGATCCGCAAAGCTGCGGACAAAGTCAATTTCGTTAAGAAACGATTACTAGCCGCTCAAAGCCAACAAAAGAGCTATGCAGATTCTAGAAGAAGAGATGTGTGGTTTGCTGTTGGTGATTATGTTTATTTAAGAGTTTCTCCGATGAGGGAAGTAATCAGATTTGGCAAAACTGGGAAGTTGGTGCCGAGATTCATTGGTCCCTTTTCTATTCTTGAACGGATTGGAACTCTTGCTTATAGAGTTAAATTGCCTGACTGGTTGCCTGGAGTACATGATGTGTTCCACGTATCTCAACTTAGAAAGCATGTACATGATCCAGACTCGGTTGTGGAAGAAGCATCTCAAGAGTTCTTGGATATTACTCCAGAATTAGCTGTGAGAAGAGAGCCGATAAAGATTATTGGCAAAGAAACCAAAGAGCTGAGGAACAAGAAGGTTCACTTGGTCAAAGTGCAATAGAGTGGAGATCTGCGTGATTGTACTTGGGAAACAGAGGAAAGCGTTAAGAAAGCTTATCCTAAGTGTCGGGTGGATATCTCTGATTGACTCTGGTGCTAGGTATATTTACCATACTTTGCATTTCCCATTATGTTCTCTACTTTGTTGTTGTTTTCTTTTCATGAATCTAAAATTTTAATCATATAGTCTGAATGATTTTAAAAGAGTATATGAATTAATTAGAGTATTTCTGAAAAGTAAAAAATAAATTGTTTGATGTTTGTGTTATGTGATTTAGAGTTGATTGATTAAATTATTAGAATGATAGTTAATTAAATCAATAATAGAATGAATAGTAGAATTTATTCGAATAGATCACAAAATTGACTGATTTAGAAATAGCTAGAAATATATACATGTGCATTATATATGTTTGAACAGGTAAATGGATTAGTTGTTGAGTAAAGATTTTATTTGCGTGCCCGACAAATAGGTAAACCTTAATGAGTTGGATGCACAATTTTATTATTATATTGTTAGATCAAAATTTGGACTTAACACCCAAATTGTTATGAACTGTCGAGAATTCTAAATGAGGAACAAGGAAAAAGAAAATGACACTCAGAATTTATAGTGGTTCGGCGTTAACGAGCCTACGTCCACTTTATATCTTATTGATTATGCTTTAAAAGCTAGTACAACAGTGATTTCTCTCAATATTTCAGTGGTTTGACAACAATGGCGGATTCAGTGTTCACTATTGCCAAAAAGATCCCGAAAAATGCCAAGCTCTGGGCTATTTATAGCCGATTTTGTCAGGCGGATCGCGGACACGTGGCACGAATCCCGAGATTTTCGGATCGCATCGCCACCATTGAAGAAACAGTCAAACTAGCCGTTGTAAACAGGTGTCGTCAGATCCGTGCGATTCGGATCGCTGAAGACCAGCTCGTGGTTGAACGGGTCAGAGGGTTCGGTTCGTTACAAGGGATCGGATCGCCTGGAGGTGACGTTCGTCGATGAGATGGGAGCGATCCGTTCCTGGGCGAGTCGATAGAGCGCGATCCATTCCTGGGCGAGACGATGGCGTGCGATCCATTCTCGGGCGAGACGATGACGTGCGATCCATTCTTGGGCGAGACGATGACGTGCAATCCATTCTTCCACTTTCTTGGGGGACTTGGTTTCCTGATTTCCTTTTATGAATGATCCTGGATGGCTTGGTCAAAAAGCGAGTCAACATTTTGCCCCCTCGAAGTATGTTTTATTGATGATGAAACATGCTTCGAAGATGCTTATTGACTCTTTCCTGAAGGGATGCAAGTTAACAGTCGCATTGGTTCAAATTGACACATGCATGAATCGGATCGCCATAGGACGACACGGTCCGATTTGGTCATCTGCTCGTCGCGTGCTGAGTTCCTAGGGTCTTGTGCGATACGGGGCGCATATTCCTTCGAGTCGTGTCGGGCTCTGAGTTTCGTGGGCCATCATTTCAAAGCGGTCCGTGGGCTTCTTTGCGATTTCATCTTTGGATCGTGGCCTGTGGGGCGCTTCGTGGACCGAATAAGACAAAGGGGGGAGACAAACGGTCACCTTCTTTGCCTATATAAGCCGACGCTCCCCCCTTCATTCTCCTTCTTTTTCCTCTCTGCTGAATCGTCTCGCGCAAGCTATCGAAAAACGAATCCAACTCTTTAAAACTTTCGAAAATCCAAGAATTCTCTCAGTTTTTAGAAAGGTAACTTTATAGAAAGCACTCTCATACTATTTTCCTGAATTTCTACGGCTGATTCAAGAGAGAAACAATATAAATCCGCTATTTTCTGAATAAAACACCAAGTCGCCATGGCCATTGAGCGTGGAGCTCAGAACTTGAGGATGGGAAGGAGATGAGGAAGAAGAAGGATGCAGAAGGGGAAGGAAGGCCGACTCGGATCGTGGTCAATGATTGAAGACGGAAGCAAGTGGCGAGACGAAAGATTGAGATGGCAACCAAGGGTCGTATCACGGTAGTCGCAACGGTTCGTGGGGGAGCCTTCCCTTCGTCCGGCGATTCGATGAGGGGCGATCTCTTTGCTCTACGATCCGGAAAGGGGCGATCCCTCTGCCATGCGAGTCGAAGGGGGCGATCCCTCTGCTATGCGAGTCGAAGGGGGCGATCCCTCTGCTATGCGAGTCGAAGGGGGCGATCCCTCTGCTATGCGATCCGTCTCACGGCTGGTGATACGAAGAAATTTCAGTCTTTAATCAGCGCCTTGTCGCTACAAAACTCTGGACAGTTAGGATAGAGCCTTGAAGTTGATCTTTCTGGACTAAATGACCTCATGATTTGACTGCATATGACGACTAACGACCTTTAATAACCTCGACTGCTTTCATGTTTTATTATCGTTTTTAATAATGCGCACACACAAGCACACACAGCAGCACTTGCACACACGGGGGACGGGTAGTGTTGATCTTATCGTTCATATTTTCTCGTCCTGGCAGCAATGTCGAACGACCACTCTTCCTCAAGATCTGTAGCCGAAACGGAATCCGAGACTCCTGGACAGCATAGTCCTCAAATTCCTCCAATCAATCCAGAAGGTGAAGATTCTGGGTCTGAATATGAAGCCACAGAATCAGATCCGATAGAAAGTACGTCATCCAGCAACAACTCCGAGTCTGACGAGCGAGCTCCGGATGAAATTCCAGGCGCAGTCGGGATAGATAAATTCTCTGATTCTTTAGCGTCCAAGCTCGACGAGATAAAACTCAAGAGAATCTGCTTAAGACACGACATTCCTTGGGACGATGTCTTGACACCTGGAAGCGAAGACAGACCCCATCTAGCACCGGAAGGGTATATGTCGATCAGTCGGACAATGTGTCTAGTAGGAGCTATTCCTCCGTTCCCTCCAATCGTCATTGAAACTCTGAGACGATTAGGCATTGCCCCGATGCAGCTTCATCCAAACACCTACGCGTCTCTATACTCTTTATATGTTGCTTATGCGGAAATCTTGCACGCCGAACTCAAATTCAAAGACCTGGTGTTCTTCTTTCTCTTCAAGCACCGTTCTTCTGCAACTCCCAACTTTTCCTTTTTTGAATCAGTGGCGAACAGGAAAGTTCTGTATGACGGATACAGCAACATCGGGGATCCTAAGTCTGACTGGTTTTACATAAGAAGACAGGCCGGATGCTCACGGAGATGGCTCAAATCAAGTAAATTTCGATCGCCTAGTTGAATATCTTGCTTGGGGAGTCTAAGTAATAACATTCTTCCGCTTTTTCCCTTGTCTTAAACAGATCATGTCTTCCCGAAAACAGAGGGTGCATTATTCAACAACCGGTTATCCATTCTTTTGCAAAGCAGATCCGACTTTTTAAGGATTAAAAAATGCATTACGGATGACAACCTTCATAAGCATCGCCTCTTGGATAGGAAATTTGGACTTGGAACCGGCGGCAAACCTTATAAATATGTGCCCCCGACGGAAGGAGAGGGAACTTCACAAGCGATGGAGACAACCAAATTTCACAAAAGTCCTTCTCCAATAGTCATCCAAGACGACGAAGACTTGAATGTATACAGGGGGGATGAGTCCCGTGGTGATGCGTCGAAGGAAATCCCTACCTCTGCTCCAATGGAAACTGTCGGTGATGACGAATTGACAGAAGAACAGTTATTCGACGAGCTGAATAAAATCCCTCTGCCCGACATTGAATACACGGAAAAAGACTTCGGCGAGGAGCCTTTCTTTTCTGCTCCCGAAGAGGCGACTGATTCAACAAGGGGACGTGAAACGGGCCAGACGAGCCTGTCTCCAGGCCCGGGTCTGTTAGGGGGAATTATATGGGATGCACACCTCACACACACTGCCTGACCGTGCACTGTTATGTTGTGGATATTCAATGTGATAATATGCTCTTCTTTTCTTTTTTACAGGAGTGATGTCACGCAGGAAATCTTATTCGTACCGTTCTCTTCGCGAAGGCACCCCCAGCCTTCGTTCGGGTACTGAGCGCCCTCGCGGTCCTTCTCATAAGCCGAGCTCTTCGCAACCTCGATCTCCACCCAAATCAACCTCTACCAGGCCTTCGAGTCATCCAATAATTCCGACCGGGGGGAAGACACTTCCAAAAGAGTTGACTCCTCCAAAGAGTGCGCCTTCCCACAGTCGGTCGTCCAAAAGGCGTCACGAATCCAAAGATGGGGACAGAGATTCATCCAAAGACACTGAGCAAGAGAGAAGTAACATTGTCCCCACCAGCCAACCAGAATTAGCTGCCTCCGGTTCACGGGACTACGTTCACGGTCCTGAAATCCAGGGTAGGCTGGAAAAGCTTCGGGAACAATTCCCAGGAATGTTCTTCGATAGGATGGTCTTTGTTCCTGCCTTGGAACCAGTTCCTAAAAACTGGGATAAAGAAGTTATCGGGCATATCCGTCACGTGGCCAAGCAGTACGAGGCGATGAAAAAGCACGCACTTAATCTTTCGGAGGTCATCCGGACACTCGAAATAGAAGCTCACAGGTCTAAAGCAAAACTCGAAAATAATGAAAGGGCTAGGACAAAATTAGAGAAGGATCTGGAAGACGCTCAAGCCCAACTCGCTTTGGCACAGAGAGACGCCGCAAACTATAAAACTGAATTAGAAAATGCCAAGCAGTGCTTTCATTCAGAACTGGATTCCAATAGCCAGGAAAAAATGGCCTTAAAAAAGGAAGTTGAAGACCTCAGAATGGCCAACATCGAATTGGTAATGGCACAAGGCCATTTTTTGACGGAGAAGGCTGCTTGGGAGGCGGAAAGAGCGAGCCTAAAAGAAAGGTTGGCTCTGGCAGAGGCAGAAAAAGTGATTTTGAATGATCAGGTGGCTGACGCGGAGGGACGGGCAGCTCTTGTCGAAAAGAACGTTGATAGCGCCATTGAAATGGCCACTGCCTCCAACAACAAACTCCTTGAAAGAGAGAAAGAAATCGAGGGGTTTGAGGAGATGATCTTTGATTTCCTCGGTCAGGTTCTCAGAACTCGCAATATCTCATGGATCCCGGATTATCATGTTACTTTGGCCAACTTATGGGATGCCATCATGGAAGGCGAAAAACATAGACTAGGGGTCGAAGAGATCGATGAAGATGAATTGATGAAAAGCATCCTAAGGGACAACGAGCCTGAGGATCTGGCAGAGGGCCGTCGCTTAATCCTGGCAGAAATGGAGAAGGAGAGAACCATGGCTAAAGGCAAAAGCAAAATTGACGAAGGTTCCAGCTCCGCCGCCAAGTCTAAAGCCTCCGAAGTCGAGGAGTATCACCCTGACGATCCGCTAATCCCCTTAGGCTTAACTCCCGTGGTTGTTGGAGCATCCGGATCTACTCAAGAGGGAGTATCTGCTGAAGGTACCTTTCTCTTTTCCCAACAATTTGCTAAAGCGATTGCGAATTGTCGTCGTCTAACAGGACAACCCATTGAATTAGTAACGTGTGTCTCTCATAATGCAGGTGGCGAGCCCGCCGACAAGGGTGTTGGAAAAGAGAGAGAAGCGGAGGAGGGGACCGTCCTGCCGGGTGCTGAAATCGATGTTTCAGAGCGAGTCGAGGCCGCAACAGCGAAGGAAGCATCTCGGTGCCTAGCGCCGACGTATCCAAAGATGCTGAGACTATCGAGGCTTTAAAAGACTTGGATGGTCGGCACGTGGATGACGAAGAGGATACCACCGGCACCAAGAAGGCCGACGATGATGATGATGATGAGGAACCCCTGGCCAGCCGAAAAGCCAGACAAGAGAAAGAGTTGGCTTTGAAGAAGGTGGGGGATGAGGCTTTGGATGTGGTCCCTCTTGCAGAGTTCGATCCCAAAATTGGGATGATTATGAAAATCCAGTCCAAGTCCATCAGCCGGCAACTTCACTTTGCAAACCCTGATGACTTCCCGGCTTCCCTCTCCGGCAGAAGCAAGGGAAAAGATGGAGGAGAGGAGACCTCAGAGGAGTTAGATGCTCCCCTCGTGGACAAGCGGAAAAGGAAGAAGGGGGATCAATCTGAAGCCGACAAGGAGAGGCTGGAGAGGCAGAAGCGAGAGAAGATATCAAAGCATAAATAGGATGTTTATTGATATTTTGTCTTTTAAGCTTCCCACTGGCCAGGAAGTGTAATTGTGAGACTGGTCCTCACTTTTGTTTCTAACTTGTTTTCACCTTGGTTATTTGCAGTACATAAACAAGGATTGGTTTCTTCTTACATCATTGTGTACCTGTATTCATAGAAACTTTCCACGTTTAGTCGTTAGCCAACTATTAATAATTATAAGTCAGTCAATCATCAGGAAGAAGAATGTTCATGCTATGTTACACTTGTTATATCAAAGTTTAGTGTTCGCATAGGAGTGCGTGATGCCCCCTAATCAATTGTTAGAGTTTTATGCTTGGTGATTCGTTCGTTCCCCGATCCTTCAGCGGGGAAGGAGCTACTTCTCAGCGCTCAATCGGAGACGCCTTTATACTCTCTCTCTCTCTCTGGAGAGTTAGAATTCGAGCTCAGCGATTCATTCGCTCCCCGATCCTTCAGCGGGAAAGGAGCTCTTTCTCAGCGCTCAATCGGAGACGCTTTTATACTCTCTCTCTCTAGAGAGTTAGAGTTCGAGCTCAGCGATTCATTCGCTCCCCGATCCTTCAGCGGGAAAGGAGCTCTTTCTCAGCGCTCAATCGGAGACGCTTTTATACTCTCTCTCCGGAGAGTTAGAGTTCGAGCTCAGCGATTCATTCGCTCCCCGATCCTTCAGCGGGAAAGGAGCTCTTTCTCAGCGCTCAATCGGAGACGCTTTTATACTCTCTCTCTCTCTGGAGAGTTAGAGTTCGAACTCAGCCATCTGCGATCATGCATGCTCCTCAAACTCGTCTCAGGTTTACATTTTAATCCAAGCTCCGAGGATTAAAACCAGTCGGACAAGCAGCTAGAGCATTTACCAAGGCTTTGGGTTCCTCTGATTAGTTTACGACAGGAATTGTCGGCACTGGACTTCGGGTACCTGCATTATCCACACTGATTTTCATAGGCAAATAAATAAAGATGCAGTAAAGGTAAATGACACACAGTATTTTTATAGTGGTTCGGTCGAATCATGACCTACATCCACTTTATAATCTCTTGCTTTAGGAAATCAGACTGTTCTAGGCAAGTCATGCCCTGTACATAGTAAGAATAGATTTAAAACTTCTCATGTTAGATATGGCCGTAGATGTTGGGCATTCCACACTCTGGGGATCTCCTTTCCATCTACGGTTGCCAGCTTGAAGGTTCCATTATCAAGCTTGCTGAGAATAGAATACGGTCCTTCCCACTTCGCTCCCATATGAGTTGGGGGTGGAAAGACACGTTTCAGAACCAAGTCTCCGGGTTCCAAGGTTCGGGCTCGGACCTTTTTGTTGTAATATCGGGCGACCTGTTGTTTGCATCTCAGAGCACGCAGGTCGGCTTCATCCCTCTTTTCTTCGACCATATCCAGGGACTCAAGGAGCAATTCATTATTGGACATTGGATCATAATAGGTCACCCGATGAGAAGGTACCTTTATCTCAATCGGGATGACTGCTTCCGTTCCAAAAGCAAGGGAGAACGGGGTGTGTCCTGTTGCTGATTTATATGTCGTCCTATAGGCCCATAGTGCCAAGGGCAATTCGTCAGCCCACATGGCTCTAGCCCGCTTCATTCTTCTTTTCAGAATGGACTTAATTACTTTATTTACAGCTTCGACTTGCCCGTTCGATTGTGGGTGTGCCACAGATGTGCATCGATTCTCGATGTGGTATTTTTGGCAGAAGTTTCTGAATTCAGCACTATCAAATTGAGTTCCATTGTCTGTTATCATGATTTTTGGAATCCCGAATCGACAGATGATGTTTCTCATGATGAAGTTGATCACCCGTTTAGTTGTGATTGTAGTTAGTGGCTCTGCCTCGACCCACTTAGTGAAATAATCTACAGCCACAATGGCGAACTTTGCTCCACCCCTTGCTATGGGGAGACTTCCAATGATATCAATTCCCCACATAGCAAATGGCCACGGACTCATCATTGTTTTTAACTGGCTTGGAGGCGCTCTGGGTATCTTTGAAAATCTCTGGCATGCATCACATCGTCGTGCATATCTTACTGCATCCTTGTTTATGGTAGGCCAGAAGTAACCATGCCGTAATATCTTTTTTGCTAAAGTTTGCCCCCCGGTGTGGCCGCCACATTCGCCTTCGTGGACTTCTTGCAGCACACGTTTGACGTCATCGTGGGCTATACACCGAAGGAGGGGCATTGAATACCCTTGTCTATAAAGGACTCCGCCTTGTAGTACGTATCGGGCGGCTTTACGAATCACTTTACGCCTCTCGCTCTTCCTGGTCGGAAGCGCTCCATCCATTAGGAAACTCTTTATAGGGGTCATCCACGACTCCTTTTCTGGTTCCGTCTCTAGTACTAGGTCGATTTCCATCTGATCAATGCTGGGAGACCGAAGTACTTCAACGGGGGCTAACCCTGTCACTTCAGGATCGCTAGAACTAGCTATCTTTGCCAACTTGTCTGCCTGCTGATTTTCTGACCGCGGAATATGAGATATGCTGTAGTGATCAAACTCATTCAACAGTTCTTTCACTTTCTTTAAGTATAGAATCAATCTTGCACTTTTAGCTTGGAATCTCCCAGTAACTTGGTTCACAACTAACTTGGAATCGAAGAAGATGTTCAGTTTTGTGACTTCTAGCACCTTTGCAATCTTTAATCCGGCTATCAGAGCTTCATATTCAGAATCGTTGTTAGTGGCCTGAAACTCCATTCGGATGGCATAAGTTATCAATCGTTTCTCGAGGGTTTCAAGCACTATTCCAGCGCCGGATCTTTCGTTATTTCTAGCACCATCAGTATATAATCTCCAGACATTAGGGTCGAAAAGTAACTTTGAGGGTTCCACTTCTTCGTTTGCTATGTCTTCTTCAGGAACAGTGAATTCTGCTATGAAGTCAGCTATCACTTGCCCCCGAATTGATCGTCTGGGCTAAAAGTTCAAGTCAAATTGACTTAACTCAATATTCCATTTGAGTAATCTTCCATATGCCTCTGGTCTCTGTAGAACTTGCTTGAGTGGGTGATCAGTATATATGATAATAGGAATGCGCTTGAAAGTAGTGCCGAAGTTTTCTGGAGGCAATCAGTAAACTATACGCCAGTTTTTCTATCCGTGGATAATTACGCTCTGCCGCTGTTAATTTTTTGCTCACGTAATACACAGGTCTTTGGACCTTCTCCTCTTCCCTTACCAACGCTGAGCTGACTGCATGAGATGATACTGCCAAATACACGAATAAATCCTCGTGGTCTATTGGTTTAGATAGAATTGGAGGTTTCTCCAAGTGTCTGAGCAAGTTCTGAAACGCTTCCACGCAGTCAGGTGTCCATTTAAAGTGGCGTTTTCCCCGCTTTATTAATTCGAAGAATGGGATGCACTTATCCGTAGCCCTGGAGATAAATCTGCTTAGTGCAGCCACTTTTCCGGCAAGGCTTTGCACGTCCTTAATTTGCCTAGGTTCCTGAATGTTCCTGATTGTCGTGATATGGTCCGGATTAATCTCGATACCGCGCGAACTGACAATGAATCCTAAGAATTTTCCAGAAGCAACACCGAATGAACATTTGGTGGGATTGAGTTTCATCCCATACTTTCGAAGAATGCCGAACATCTCTGCCAAGTCAGTAGTGTGTTGAAAGGATTGCTTGGATTTAACCAACATATCGTCGACGTATACTTCCATCGTTTTCCCGATTTGGTTATAAAACATTCTGTTGACCAAACGTTGGTACGTAGCGCCTGCATTCTTCAAACCAAAGGGCATCACTACGTAACAATATAATCCCAGATCAGTGATAAAGCTAGTATGCTCTTGGTCCGGAACATGCATCGGAATCTGATTGTATCCTGAATAAGCATCCATGAATGAGAGAAGCTCGTGACCTGCCGTTGAATCTACCAACTGGTCAATTCGAGGTAATGGAAAACTATCTTTGGGACAAGCTTTGTTTAAATCCGAGAAGTCGATACACGTTCGCCACTTCCCGTTGGCCTTCTTTACCAGGACTGGGTTCGAAATCCAATCTGGGTAAGTTGAATCTCTGATAAATCCATTACTCTTTAGCTTCCCAACCTCTTCTTTCAAGGCAGCGGACCTCTCTGGGCCCAGCACTCGCCTTTTTTGCTTTACTGGAGGATGTTTGGGGTTAATGCTCAAAGAATGGCTCATGATTGATGGGGATATCCCGCACATGTCCGCATGGGTCCAAGCGAATACATCCAAGTTATTCTTTAAGAAAGTCGTCAACTCTTCGGCAAGAGTTGGACTTAACTGGGATCCAATCTTAAGGACCTTCTCCGGGTCACTGTCATTGATTGGCACATCCACAGTTGCTTCGTTGGGAGTTGCCGTTCTGCCCCCGGGTTCTTGATCCTCTCTGGGATCTATATCCTCGGGCATCACTCTAGGCAACTCTCCATCAATTATCCTCTTTGGTTGCTATAAGGTTTCCGCCCCCAAAGGGGGAGGAGTGCCTTTAGTTTCGATATCCCCGCCGTTGCGAAGCAACTTTAATTCGGCAACATAACATGCTCGCGCAGCAACTTGATCTCCTTTGACGACACCAATGCCAGCTTCTGTGGGGAACTTCAATAGCAAGCACCAGGGGGCTATACAGGCTCTGAATTTCGCGAGGGCCGGTCGGCCCAAGAAGGCATTGTATGGCGATTCGACATCCAAAACCACAAAGGGAAGGATTCTCACTCTCTGGCGTTCTCTTTCACCAAGTGTAACTGGCAATTCTACATAACCCAAAGGTGCGGTGGATGCTCCGTTGAATCCACGAACCCATCCTTGGCAGGGCTTCAAGTCTTTTATCTCAAGGTTCGTCTGGTCAAAGGCTTTTTTGAAAAGAATATTAACGGAACTCCCGTTGTCCACCAGTACCTTATGAACAGTGGCTGGCCCAATGGGTATCGTAATTACAAGTGGATCTTCAGTTGGAGCATGGACTCCGATGCTTTCTCGTTCTCGGAAAATAACGTCATCAGTCATCATCTTCTGCTGTTTCACCGGAACACTGTCCTCGGGGTTGCTACATTCCCCCACTTCGAAGTGTTGTTTGGCTGCGTTGACATATTGATCTAAAGCTTTGGAACAGTGCCCAGCAAGGTAAAGTCCGCCGATCATGGTGTTGATTACAATATTCTTTCCCTTTTGCTGAGCAGTTGGCCTAGGAGCAAGTTGATTTTGATTCTGATTCGGGGCCTGCACTGCTTGCCCCCTGTCCCTAGGCGTTACTCTGTATTCGTCTAGCTTCCCTTCCCGAAGCAACCTTTCGACTACGTCCCTCAGGTGACGGCATTCATTCGTCGAATGGCCGTGGATTTGATGAAAGAGGCAAAACTTCCCTGTCTCACGCTCTTTTTCTGTCGACTCCCTAGGAGGTGGCCTCTTATTCTGGAGGACTTCATATGTATCCATGAAAATATTCTCCAGAGAATCATTTATGGGTGTATAACTTTCAAAGGCCCTGGGACGAGTTCTTCTCTGGGAGTCGTTCCCTCGGCCCCTCTTCCGGCTGTTGCCGTTAGCATTGTTATTGTTGTTACCCGGTCGGCGACCACCCTGGTTCTGATTTCCGACGTTAACCTCAACTTTTCCCGAGCTGTCTCCAGTCTGTTTGATGGCGACATTGCTCTGAACTTCTTCCTTATCAGTTGTTTTAAGCTTTCGGTTCGCGTATACCTCTTCCCGGCGTAGATGTACATTGGCTTTCTCATAGAATAATTCTCTGGTATGGGGTGGTTTGCCTGCTAAGTACCTCCCAAAATCAGTGTCCTTATCCACTCCATCAATTAGTGCTACGACAATGGTCGGCTCATGGGGATCTTTGACCTCAGTGGCGGCCAAATTGAAACGATCCAGGTACATCTTTAGACTTTCGCCTGGTCGTTGTTTGACAAGAAATAGATCGATCACGCTTTTCGTCTTCTGTGCGTAGATACAGAATTGCTCTACGAACTTCTCGCTTAGTTCCCTGAAGCTAGAAATCGATCTTGCCGGTAGGCGAGTAAACCATAGCAAAGCCACGTCCTCCAGGAATATGGGAAACGCTTTACACTTAACCGCGTCAGAAGCGGCGGCAGCAGTCATCGACCAAGAGTATCTCATTAGGTGCTGAACAAGATCAGACCTCCCTGCATATCGGTTCATTTGTGGCATGTTGAAACGCCTTGGAAAAGTTGCATCCAAAATATCGTTAGAAAAAGGAGTATGACTGCGGTCAATCCCCCAATCTTCGTTCCGCTGTCCACGGCTGTCAGCCAAAATCTGGCGAACCATGGCTGCAACGTTTGCACTAGTCAAAGGAGGTTCGGGGTCAGTGCCTCTGGCCCGACGAGGTTCTCAGATCTCTCTTCGGGGGGTAGCTACAAAGTCCGGGGCTTGGACGGGGCCTCGTTGCCCCTTGTTATCATGAGTATGCGTACGGCGACGGGGCTGAGGTGGTCTGTCATGCACAGGACTGTTCACACCTCGAGTCCTGAGGGTCGTTGCTTGACCATCCATATTACGGTCTGTGGGTCTTGCCCCCAATTCTTCTTCTTCTTGTGAGGGCAGGGTCCCGAACCGAAGCTGTTCTATGTTTTCGGCTCTTTAATACGGTCGCCGCGGAGGTCTCGGCGATTCTTCAGATGAGGAGGAATATGCTGGAGTGAGTGGACGAACTGGCGATGTTCTTTGCCTTGTTAACTCATCAAGTCTTCTATCCATAGCCGTCAGGTTTTGCCGTAGGATAGAACTTTCCTGCCTTTGGGCGGCCAACTCATCAAATAACCTATCCCACATTTCGACAAAGCGGGAAAGATCCCCCTCAGTGACAGGAGCAGCAGGATCATAGTGGTCATCATCACCTTCTCTTATGGGCAAAGTGCTCGGACCGGGTCGAGCAGAAGCTCCAGGACGATAGGAGTGGGTCATAGGTTCTTTTCCAGGTCGAGTTGTGTTCTGACCATCAGTTCGGGTAGTTGCGGTTCGTGGAGGGCGGTTCGCTGCGCCCCCCTGAGATCGACTCGTGGTCGTGGTGCGCGGACGCTGTGAGGTGTTGCCCCGGGATCGAGTAACAACCCCTTCAGTAGCACGGATCGCCTCGTTCTCATCGACTCGGAACGAGGTGTTTTCATCGGATTGGATCGCCCCCTGCGCTCCGCGATCCAGAATCTCTTCGTTGCCCAGTTCGTGTACACTCTCCTCGATCGTTTCGTTGGTCTGCGAAACTTTAGATCTTTTTCTAGCCATGATATCCGAATCGCTGGAATCTTCAAGAAAACGAATGACGAAACTTTAAGACTGAGTTTCTCAGTGAAAGCACCAAAAATGTTAGATCAAAATTTGGACTTAACACCCAAATTGTTATGAACTGTCGAGAATTCTAAATGAGGAACAAGGAAAAAGAAAATGACACTCAGAATTTATAGTGGTTCGGCGTTAACGAGCCTACGTCCACTTTATATCTTATTGATTATGCTTTAAAAGCTAGTACAACAGTGATTTCTCTCAATATTTCAGTGGTTTGACAACAATGGCGGATTCAGTGTTCACTATTGCCAAAAAGATCCCGAAAAATGCCAAGCTCTGGGCTATTTATAGCCGATTTTGTCAGGCGGATCGCGGACACGTGGCACGAATCCCGAGATTTTCGGATCGCATCGCCACCATTGAAGAAACAGTCAAACTAGTCGTTGTAAACAGGTGTCGTCAGATCCGTGCGATTCGGATCGCTGAAGACCAGCTCGTGGTTGAACGGGTCAGAGGGTTCGGTTCGTTACAAGGGATCGGATCGCCTGGAGGTGACGTTCGTCGACGAGATGGGAGCGATCCGTTCCTGGGCGAGTCGATAGAGCGTGATCCATTCCTGGGCGAGACGATGGCGTGCGATCCATTCTCGGGCGAGACGATGACGTGCGATCCATTCTTGGGCGAGACGATGACATGCGATCCATTCTTGGGCGAGACGATGACGTGCGATCCATTCTTCCACTTTCTTGGGGGACTTGGTTTCCTGATTTCCTTTTATGAATGATCCTGGATGGCTTGGTCAAAAAGCGAGCCAACATATATCAACTCTTGTGAGTGCCATTGGATGCGGAGTGCTGGTTATTCTGTGTGTAATTAATAAATGTCGCCATAGGATAGTAACAATTAATTTTGGAATACACTACATGGCATGCTTCTTGAAGATGGCATACTTCTTGAAGATAGCATACTTCATCACATACCACACAAGCATTTGGAGCTTGTGTGACGAGGTTGAAGATTTACCATACGAGCGGGAGGCTTGTATGGCGATGACTATTTATTACAGGTTGAACTGATGACAATATGGACTATTTATTACAGGTTGAACTGATGACTGATATGGACCATATAAAATTGTAACGATAAATTTGCCAGATTAATAAAAACCACACACGGGTCTGGAGTTGACAATAATCACGTCTCTCTAGTCATTAGATACGGCACATGGAGTATTTATTTCCCGGATGGGACGAGGTGACGAGAATTTATTCTCTGGAGCAATTAAAATACACGCATCTCAAGCTTTGACAGGGTGACGAGAATGTATCCTCTGGAGTTATTATCTATACATGCTCCCCTGTAAACACCTGAATATATCACTATAAATATGTGTATGCTTTATAGGATTTATTGGGTACCCAATACGGCCCAATAAATTTCCAAAACCCTCCCCGTACAAAGGAGGTTATGGCGAAATTTTTCGAAAATTCCGGGTGTTAGCCAAATTTTTGAAGAATTTGAAAATTCTCAGAAACTGAAAAGTTGTAGAATGGAAGCCAGATTGAATGTAGAGTTGATTAATCAAACCACTTTCGACTTTGTTCCTTTTCGGGGACGAAAAGTTTTAAGTGTGGGAGATTGTAACAACCCGGAAAATTTGAACCAATTTAAAAATTTTTAATTGGCTAAAATAGTAAATTTTAAATATTTAAAATAAATATTTTAAATAATATTGACGAAAAGTATGTTTGAATCGAAGTTTGAAAATAAATATAATTAATTTAATTATAAACAAGGCCTGAAATGGCACGGTAGTTTAAAAATTTGAATTCAAACTTTGCCTGACTCTACCGGGTGCAAAATAAAACGGATTTTAGTGAAACCAAAAATATTTAAATCTGTTAGTCAATATCTTTCTAACGAATCTGAAAATTGAAGTTTCATAGCGGGAATCAAAAGTTATGGCCAAATGAATTTTCAGAAAGGTCGCTATAGAAATTATATCGCCCTTGAAAATAGACATTTTGCATATCACCTCGGAATTCGACGAAACCACTTTTGTTGGATCTGGGATTTCAAATTATTGCTAGATTTCAAATTTCATAATTTTTTAAGCTAGTATGTGAGTGTAGCAAAGGAAAATGTGTTTTGGTCAATTACAGTTAAATTGGATCGACCAGAAAAGGGCCATTTTGGAAACGACCTCAGAATTCGACGAAACTAGTTTTGTTGGGACTGTTTCGTCAAAACATAGCTAGATTTATTTTTCGGGAATTTTTCAATTAATATGTGGCCCTGGCAAATTGAAATGTACGTTCAAATTAAATATTGAATGTTTTACATTTTAATTTGAAGGAAAACTGACTGAAACAGTCGAATGGGCCTACGAAACATATCCCATTGTGTTCGGAATGGGGGTAAAACGCTAGGGACGACAATCGTTGGGTTTGGATTGGTGTTCGTGTGTGGCAAGGGGTATTTTCGGATTTTAAAATTTATAAATATAAAAAAAATTCCATTGGGCCACCTCATCTCTCTCTCTCTCTTTTCTCTCTCCCTCACAATCGCGATAAACGACGGCCAGATCTCCTTTCTTCCCGGCCACTTTGCAGTCGCTCCGTCCATCTCCAGACCTCGCCACCACCCAATCTCGAAAGCTCTCTCTCCCCTCTTCAAATCTATACCGGTTGCACCTCTCCCCATTGCACGGTCTTCGAGGTTGAGCCCCACGAAGTCCGCCACTTCGTGACGCCGCCGCCACCAATTCAGGCGTTCGAACTGGACGTGGGACCCACCAGTCTGCGCCTCTCCGGAATCTCCTTGTCGTGGTACCATTCGATTTCAGTTAAGTGCTACAGATTTTGCCAAAAATCGAACCCTAGTTTGGAGCAAAACGTTGAGGTATACAGCCTATGTAATTCTGAACTGTTTTTACACTTTTAAGTGTTGCAAACTTTGAAAAATCATATCTTTATCCTGTGTTAACGAAATTCGATGAAACATCGGACTCGTAGCAACGTCTTCTACATTCTAGAAGAGACCACATATTTTTCTGAGCCTTCTACTATTTTTGGTGGAGTGGAACCTAATGTGAGATTTCTAAATTATAAACGATATGGAAAATGATGATGTATAAATTATATAGTCGATGTATGAGTTATATAAGCGTTGTACACCTCATGTATAAGCGTTGTACAAGTTGTATGTTCGATGTATAAGTTATATATGCGTTGTAAAAATTATATATGTGTTGAATAGAAGTGAAATTTACTTATATATATATACGCCCCTCGTCCACAAACCATGGACGATATTTATTGGTTGTAATTGGTGTGAGAATTGGTTGATAGCGAATGGTTGATGTGAATTGTTTGTGGTTTTAAATTGATTGATTGTGGTTGAAAAATACCCGTTTGTGGTTGAGAATTATTTGGGTTGAATCCACATAGGATTAGTTTTGTGGAAAAGAAAAAATATACATGTCGCCTGCGTGCGAACTAGATGCATGAAATCCCCATTGTCAAAAGCTGCGAGGCTTTAAGGTAGAGCGAGGAGCCGTACTAGGGTCGGCCCTGGTTTTAAACTACCCTGCCTTTATGCTGCCGAAATTTTGAATAATATTCATGTGTTTGAATTATTTTCATGTGTTGAAATTATATATGTGTTGAATAGGAATTCATGTGTTGAACGACATTCATGTTTTGAAATAAATCCTTTTATAATAAAAATAACATTTTTATCACCTGTTTGAACTGTATAAAATAATCGTGTTTTGAAATAAATTCTTTTATAATAAAAATCACATTTTTATCACCTGTTTGAACTGTATAAAATAATCGTGTTTTGAAATAAATTCTTTTATAATAAAAATCACATTTTTATCACCTGTTTGAACTGTATAAAATAATCATGTTTTGAAATAAATTCTTTTATAATAAAAAGCACATTTTTATCACCTGTTTGAACTGTATAAAATAATCGTGTTTTGAAATAAATTCCTCTATAATAAAAATCACATTTTTATAACATACATGAATTATTCAAAATAGTGATGTGTTGAAATAAATTTCTGTAGGATAAAAATATCATTTTTAGCGAATGTATGAAATGAATATGGTTTTGAAATCGAAGAATCGATTATACTTATATATATATATAATTATAATCAAAATATATCGAATAACGAAGCTGCAATTCGTATTTTGAAACCGTGATTTCAAATGATTATTGCGGGAGATCCGATCATCGGATCTTCCTGAAACTGCAACCGTTGGGTTCGCCTTGGAAATATCTTTCCAATGGCACCAACTTTGTGAAGATCCAATGGTTGGATTGTCTGAAATGTTTAATTCAAATCTGAAGAAAAACAGCGGCAGAATCGATTATAATTATATATATATAATTAAAATTAAAATAAATCGAATAACGATGCTGTAGTTCGAAATTTGAAATCGAAACTTCAAACGATTGTACCGGGAGATCCGACCGTCGGATTTTCCCAAAACTGGGACCGTTGGATTCGTTTTGAAAAGATCTTTCTAATGATATAAATTTTGTGAAGATCCAACAGTTAAATTTTCAGATGTGTGTAAATCAAATCTGAAGAAAAACAACGCCACGGCCGCCTTATCGCCTAAAGCGTTGTTTAAATAAAATAGGGTATTTTAATTAAATAAAAATAGCGGAAATTCGTTATAAGATATTATAAACGATATGGAATGACAATGAATTGATTTAAATTCTAAATATACGTGAATTATTTGAAAAGGCCGAGTTAAATCTCATTTCAAATAATTGGTCGACGATAAGAAGTCGATGATGAAGACGGTGGTCGATGACCGGAGAGATTCATGTCGTTTGGATGATTACTGATATCTTGATTGGAAGGCATCCCAAGACGATGGAAAATGCAGTGATTTTTCAGACGTGCTTGGAGATCGACCAGATATGCGAGGTACTAGGTGCCTACGGTTTCGTTCAGACCCAGAACGGACTTGTAAATGGAAGTGTGTCTGACGTTGTAAATTGACAGCGTGGCATGCAGAGATGCAGTGATCAAGGCTTTTGTTGAAAAGCAGAGTCTTGTGGTTGATGATCAAAGCACCGCCTATGTGGCATAGCTTTGTGTATAACGTTAATTCGCGAGCCGCACACCCCGGTATGAACCAGAAACAGGAAGAGGACTTCAGGGAGGATATGCGTTTATTTCTAGCTGAGAGGTGGTGTCAGTGCTTAAACTGGATGACATTCATTTTATTTTCACCTGTGTGGTTGTTGCTGTTGCAAGGCGCCTCGGATTAGGAGTTAGTGGGCTCATTTACGCCCCAAAGGGCGGAGAAACGTATTGTTCAGGCACTATAATCCACTCCGTGTGGACCGGCCCTGTCGCTCCAAGGGGCAGTTGCGGATGTTCCAGAGACATGGGCTAGATTGTCTCGAATTCGGTAAGGACTATCTTTTGCCTTGGTTCATGATGGAAATCCAATTTCCAAATACGACACCGTGCGGTTTTGATTGTATATATATATGGCGACATGATATATGGTACCCATGCCGTCTATGATTGATAGTTATGATTGAAATTGTTTTGAAACCTATAAACACTAGTAATAATATCAAATGCTTTTCTTTTATTCGTATCAAGCATATTTTGGCCATTATAAGGTAAAACTCTATCCTCCGGTTCGCGTTGCATTGTGTGATGGGAACTGAGTCTTATAATGGCTTCATTTTTATAAAAAGCATTGCGATGTTTTAAAGATTTACTTGTTTTAAAGCACTGGCAATCCAATGGAGTAAACCTGTTCCGTGAGAGCGGTGTGGTCCGGTGATTAGCCATATTATGAAATGTGTTAAGTAGATTTCTCATACCAGTCCCATGACTGACTCGTAGTTTGTTTCACTTGCAAACTCGGGTGCCCCTTTTTCTACACGGGCAGCCTAGTATTCAGGTTTTAGCAGGCTCTTTCTGGATAGCTGGAGCTGAAGATGGATCCTATCATTTATCTCTTTTTATGCTGTTCAGCTCCTATTGTACATATTATGTTTGTTTTCCGCTGTTGACATTTATGTATAGCTGAACTGTATTTGTACTAAGTATGATCCTGTCTACTGTGTAACTCTGATGATTATGTTTATCCAGTGTATTACTTGTTCATTATCTGGTGTATTTATTTATTTCTGTTCTGTTATTTCTGTTTAAGTGTTATTTCTGTTTATGTGTTATATTTCAAAGATTACCCCTAATACCGTAGTACGGGGTTTCGGGGTCGTCACATCCGCGCCAATAAGATCAAGAAAGTTTCAAAATATAAGTGAAACTTTGATGTTTACATCGAATAAGTAAGTTTCTTGGTGCTCAAGTAATCAGGTAAAACATTGCCGCATGTATGAAACTCTACCATTTCAAATACATGTAATACTCATCAATAAATAATAGTGTTTTTAAAAACATGTTTTGACTTTGGGAGTAGAATTTTTGTGAATAAGACGAAAAAGTTTTCAAATATTAGTAGAATAATCATATTTTCATATTGACTGAGCAGGTTGCTTAGTGACTAAGTAATCAGGTAAAACACTGCCGCATTTTAGCTATTTTACATTTTAAAGCATCTATAACACTCATTATTTGCATATTACCCTTTGGACCCTGGATACGCGCCAATAAGATCAAGAAAGTTTCAAAATATAAGTGAAACTTTGATGTTTGCATCGAGTAAGTAGGTTTTTTGGTGCTCAAGTAATCAGGTAAAACACTGTCGCATGTTTGAAACTCTACCATTTCAAATACATATATTACTCATCATTAAATAATAGTGTTTTTTAAAACACGTTTCACCTTTGTGAGTAGTTTTTATGTGAATAAGACGAAAAAGTTTTCAAATATTAGTAGAATGTTCATATTTTCATATTGACCGAGCAGGTTGCTTAGTGACTAAGTAATTAGGTAAAACACTGTCGCATGTTTGCTATTCCACATTTTAAAGCATCCATAACACTCATCATTCGCATATTAACGTTTGGACCCTGGATCCGCGCCAATAAGATCAAGAAAGTTTCAAAATATAAGTGAAACTTTGATGTTTGCATCGAATAAATAGGTTTCATGGTGCTCAAGTAATCAGGTAAAACGCTGCCGCATGTTTGAAACTCTACCATTTCAAAAACATATAATACTCGTCATTAAATAATCGTGTTTTTAAAAACACGTTTCGACTTTGGTAGTAGAATTTGTGTGAATAAGATGAACAAGTTTTCGAATATTAGTGGAATATTCATATTTCCATATTGACCGAGCAGATTGCTTAATGACTAAGTAATCAGGTAAAATACATCCGCATGTTTTCTATTCTACATTTTATAGCATCTATAACACTCATAATTCAAATATTACCGTTTGGACCCAGAATCCGTGCCAATAAGGTCAAGAAAGTTTCAAAATATAAGTGAAACTTTGATGTTTGCATCGAATAAGTAGGTTTCTTGGTGCTCAAGTAATCAGGTAAAACATTGCCGCATGTTTGAAACTCTACCATTTCAAATACATGTAATACTCATCATTAAATAATAGTGTTTTTAAAAACACGTTTCAACTTTGGTAGTAGAATTTGTGTGAATAAGACAAAAAAGTTTTCAAATATTAATAGAATATTAATATTTTCATATGGACTGAGCAGGATGCTTCGTGACTAAGTAATCTGGTAAAACACTATCGCAAGTTTGCTATTCTACGTTTTAAAGCTTCTTTAACACTCATCATTTGCATATTACCATTTGGACCCTGGATCCACACCAATATGGTCAAGAAAGTTTCAAAATGTAAGTGAAACTTTGATATTTGCATTGAATAAGTAGGTTTCTTGGTGCTTAAGTAATCAGGTAAAACACCGCTGCATGTTTGAAACTCTACCATTTCAAATACATGTAATACTCATCATTAAACAATAGTGTTTTTAAAAACACGTTTCGACTTTGGGAGTAGAATTAGTGTGAATAAGACGAAAAAGTTTTCATATATTAGTAGAATATTCATATTTTCATATTGACTGAGCACGTTGCTTAGTGACTAAGTAATCAGGTAAAACACTGCCGTATGTTTGCTATTTTACATTTTAAAGCATCTATAACACTCATTATTTGCATATTTACCCTTTGGACTGTAACGTCCCGCATTTTTGTCGGTTTGAATTTGATTATTTAAATCAGTTTAAATATTGAATTCAGAAAATAAATGGATTCATATATTAATTAAAACGTAGTTGAACGTATATAAATATATATATAAATTATAATCGAGCTCAGAACGACCCTACAGTTCGTAATTTAACGTTCTGAACTTCAACTGAGTGTACCGGACTCGTTTTGAATTGGATTTCTTCGAAACGAGAAACGTTGGAATCTGTTGAACTGTATCTTTCTAACAGAAGTGAAAAACCAAGATTTCGTTGTACAGACTGCAAGATATGTCCAAATCAAAAATTCAAAAAGTCGCTGTAGAATCGTATATTGACCGTAACGGTTTATTTGAAATAACTAGATATCGGTTGCAAATCGGGACAAGGTTCTTTTGAGGCGCAGCGATAATTTAATTTTTATAATTTTTCTGTACTTTTTAATTAATTAAATATACAACTTTTTATTTGGAGCATTGTGCACCCTGTATCTGTATTTCGGGGTTTCAAAATATGAGTCAAACTACCGGTGTTATTATATTTTTGGGATCGTGACACCTCGTTGAGCACAACTGTACTTTTACTTCTGTTCGTACGTAAGTGAAATTTCAGGAACTGTAATTGAAAGAAAACAATAAGATTTAGTACGTACAAACTCCTTTTAAATATCCTAGCTACTTGAAGTAGACCTATGCTACCCATACGCCCATACTTAAGACACGTACAGACCTTACCATAATAAATGCATGAAAACCCATTGGCACATGTACTTCTTGAAAATGTAAGCTACATGAGAGCTAGTGCATGATACTTAATTCCTAAACAAAAGAATTGAAACGCAGGACACCCTATGACCAATAGCGTGTATAGTTTTAAAAACCCATACCCTATTCCTGGCTGATAAGCCTACCTTTAGCTTAAAATTGTTAAGCAATAGTGCTGATACACCATACCCTAGTTAAAGCTACCCTAGACAACACACGTAGCCAACCTATTACTTCATCCTTAAGGCTTGTTAACCTTATAAATACCCAGTGCCATCTTCTACTTTCGGAGAAAAAAACGCTGAAGGAAAACAAATAAAAACACCACTTCAAAAATTATAACAAACTCATAAACAAACCGTCGGAGAAAGGGATGAGGTGGAAATCGTTTGGAGAAGTGAAGCGGTTTCCAGTATGCGTTGAGGCGGCAGAGTAAGTTATTGTCCGTGAAGGAGTGGGGTTCAACACGTGGAAACAAATGGAATGGGTTTCTCATGCATGACTAGTGACTGGGATTCAAGAACATGGTAAAAAGGAGAGAGGCGGACGTTAAAAAGGGCGGCTATGAAAGGTTTTGCTCATTTAAGTTTTGCAGCTTTTGTTCAGGTAATGATTAATGCATGAGGGTGCAGTTTATTTTGTACCAGCGAAGATGGTGCAAAGTTTAGTGATGAAGCTTGAAAGGAGAGAGAAGACGCATGAATGGATGAGAGTGTTTATTTGAGTAGCAGGTTTGGTTTGTAAAATATGGGAAAGATGGGGAGGACGTAGGGTACAAAAGCATGAAGTTTTCATGCACAAGAGGGTGCGGTTCCATTTGGAAGGAAGCCCAAAATGTTATGTGCTGTTCACGCATAGGGGTGGTCATGTTTTATACATGGGGACATGCTGTCGTGGCAGGAGGCGTTTGCTGGAAGGTTGGGTGGAGTAGCATAGAAAATGGCATTTAAAAACATTGTGGCAGGGTGAATGGATCGGTTTTGAAGTAATGTAAGGGTGGTGAATGGATCCGTTTTCCATGGAAGGAGCAACGCAAGAAGTATGAGCAAGTAAAAGGGAGGTGCTAAACTGTGTAAAATAGGCCCATGTGCATATGTTGAAAGGGAGGAAACAGGTGGTTCATATAGAATAGGAAAGAGATTTGCCGCAATTTCTTTTTGAGGAGAATTTGCAAGTGAAAACGTTTTGCATGGGGGGTTCTCGCATTGTACAAAAGAAAAAAAGATGAGTGCATAAGATGACAAAGTCGTGAAACATATATGGATGGGACGTGTTGAGCAAAACTGGTGGTATTTGTTTGGAGGGGGTCACGTACTAAGTATTAGTGAAGGAGTTTAATGGTGGAAAATGGTTTGAATACACTGTTTTGATGTCAAGAGGGTTCCATAAGAATGGATGTGAGCATTTTGTGCAGCATGGTTTCAGGAGTGTGGGTTATCGAAGTGTATTTGAGGACAAAATGGGAAAATGCAGTTTTAATTGGGCACAGTGGAGCGGGACACCACGATGGCACGTCTACATTAGCACAATAACAGGGAAGGAAATATGTTTTAAGGGTTGAAGGGGCGGAGTTTGGAATAGTGACGTGGACAGGAAATGATGACATGGAGAAGTATGGGAAGAATAGTACAGTGGTGATGGATGTGGAATGGCAAAGCAGAGTAATAGGCAGGTGGTGGCAAAACTCGGCAAAGGCGAGCTGAGGTGAAGGTCTGGTGGTGTGAAGAGTGATGTAGCACGATAGAGACTGAAGACGGAAGGAATGAGCAAACCAAAGATGAATGACGTCGACATCAGGGCAGGCGCTGGAAAGAAGGATGGCGTAAATCTAGAATTAAAGAATCAAATAGAACTGGTCACGATGGAATTCATGGCAGAATTGAACGCCTGGTGCAATCAGCTAACGCAAATCGTTGTTTAACGGTTAACGTGCCAATGTGAGTAAAATCACTAACTCTGATCTATTTTTATAATTATATTTTAATGTTGTTTGAATGTTGTGTGATGGTCGATTAGGTAGATTACAATTAATTTGGTTGAATATTATATACCGTTACATATGTACACACCATCGGTTGGACACTGATTCCATCAATTTGAATATCCCCTAGTATAGAGTTAGTGTAAATTGTGTTGACTAACATCTGTGGATACAGGAAACCGGTTAGAGGAATCAAACCGGATTCCTCAATATTTGTATGTACTGTTTGTTGTATAGTATTTATATATACGACCTGAACCTAAATAACATTATTAGGAATTATAATCTGATAGGCTAGTTAATATTTAGTTTTAAACCAACAAATTATAATAGGATATGTAATCAGTATTTAGTTATAAACTTGATATTGATTTAATAAGAACCTGACTTAGAAACAGAGTTTATCAAATGAAATGTGAATATGGCAGCGTATTGCAGCAGTTATAAAAGAGAATATAGCAGCGTATTGCAATAGCTATGAAAGAGAATACAACAGCGTATTGCAGTAGTTATAAAAGAGAATATAGCAGCGTATTGCATTAGTTATAAAGGAAAGGATAGCAGCATTAGTTAAAATATAACGGTTTTAAAGTAAGTCGATAAGTTATAATGTTTTAAAAAGATATACTGAGCATGATAAGGAAGGTGATATAGTTTTAAAGAAATTAGAACCCGTTGTACGTTGGTTGAGTTGAGTAGCTTTCGAGGCATCAATCTGATGTTGGTTTCGGCCTTCGGGGTTGATACTTAGAAATTTATTCACTTACCGATTTATAACGAGGAACTAATAGAGTAGAAATGAAGGGAAGTAAGGAAGAGTTTATAGAAATATGGGAAACTAGAAAGTTAGTATTATATAAAAGGGCCAGTGTTTGTGAATGGATGTTTATTTTTACTTCGATAGTTAAATAACCGACTATCGAAGTGTTTTGACCATCGTGTCAATACGGAGAGACCGGTTGGATTTATTATCCGAAAACCACTCCGTATAGGCATGAGCGCTGCGAATTATATTTAAGTCAAATTGAAGACGGAGTTAAACGCAAGGGTCGTCCAGTTCCAGAATGGTGTTTTCTGTTTGTCCAGTCCCAGGACAACTTGTATGGACGAGTGTCTGACAGAGTATTTCCAACGGTCACGTCGTTGATTTGTACGAATATACCAAGTTGGTGGGGAGAAGGTAACTTCTCTTTATTCTACACCCAGTGTGCATTTGTGTAATCAATATGTGATTTCGGATTTGACGATGTGGCATTCAAAGTGAATGGTGATCAGATGTTCTGAAGATAGACGTAGCCTCTAGCCTAACAACCAGGAAGTAACAAAAGTTGGGCTAGGCAACATGGCTAGTTGGGTCATCCCCAAGCAGGGTGTATTGTCACCGATCAAGAGAAAATTCATATTTGTTCTTCTTTTCGATTCTGTATCTTCGGATGACGGTTGGATGGCCTACAACCGTGGTGGTAATATATTCGCGACACTCAAGCTAAATGAGTGAGCGGTCATGTGTGGCCGGGTTGCAAGACGTTCTTGTTGAACCCTGAGTGTATCCCCTCTAGAGTACACTATTCGGAAGGTGCTCCCATACCTTGTCTGTTGGAATCCAATCTCCAATAAGCGCCCTGCGGTTTATGATTTTATACTATATATATGGAACGTGAGATGCAAGCGTTCTGCTACTTGGATATTTATTTGCTTAGACATTATCATAATATCACTGGATTTGATATCAAAGATATTTTGGATTACAGTAAGGGTTTTCAAAGTTAAACAGTATAGTTGGAATTTACTCACACCAGTCCCATGACTGACCCAGAGTTTATTTTGTTTGTTTTCCCTAAACTCTTGGGTGCCCAAATTTGTACAGGCAGTCAAGTGTTTCAGGCTTTTACAGATACACTTGGAGGAGCTCAAAGCAGGAGACTTCACCATTAGTTATATAGAGATTATTTCCGCTGTGATGTATATGAGTATACTCTGATATGATATGTAAGTAAAAATTCAGATTTGTAATTCAAAGTGTTATATAATACATTTTATTCCGCTGTGAGTTTTCGTGTTTCCTCTGATTCTGTTCAGTGTGTTCTTCTTCTTCTTCTATTCTATTAGTTCTATCTTTTCTATCTCATCCTCTTAATTCTTCTATTAATGTTCCGGTATTTTCGATGCTCGAGAAATTGACAGTGTATTTATGTTGATTTTCTGGGTCGAAAACCCCAGACACATGGACCCTGGATACGTGCCAATAAGATCAATAAAGTTTTAAAATATAAGTGAAGCTTTGATGTTTGCATCAAATAAGTAGGTTTTTTGGTGCTCAAGTAATCAGGTAAAACACTGCCGCATGTCTGAAACTCTACCATTTCAAGTACATATAATACTCATCATTAAATAATAGTGTTTTTTAAAACACGTTTCGCCTTTGGGAGTAGAATTTGTGTGAATAAGACGAAAAAGTTTTCAAATATTAGTAGAATATTCATATTTTCATATTGACTGAGCAGGTTGCTTAGTGACTAAGTAATCAGGTAAAACACTGCCGCATATTTACTATTCTACATTTTAAAGCATCTATAACACTCATCATTCACATATTACTGTTTGGACCTTGGATCCGTGCCAATAAGATCAAGAAAGTTTCAAAATATAAGTGAAACTTTGATGTTTACATCGAATAAGCAAGTTTCTTGGTGCTCAAGCAATCAGGTAAAACACTGCCGCATGTTTTAAACTCTACCATTTCAAATACATGTAATACTCATCATTAAATAATAGTGTTTTTAAAAACATGTTTCGACTTTGGGAGTAGAATTTGTGTGAATAAGACGAAAATGTTTTCAAATATTAGTGGAATAATCATATTTTCATATTGACTGAGTAGGTTGCTTAGTGACTAAGTAATCAGGTAAAACACTGCTGCATGTTTGCTATTCTACACTTTAAAGCATCTATAACACTCATCATTTGCATATTACCGTTTGGACCCTAGATCCGCGCCAATAAGACCAAGTAAGTTTCAAAATATAAGTGAAACTTTGATATTTGCATCGAATAAGTAGGTTTCTTGGTGCTCAAGTAATCAGGTAAAATACTACCGCATGTTTGAAACTCTACCATTTCAAATACATATAATACTCATTATTAAATAATAGTGCTTTTAAAAACACGTTTCAACTTTTGGAGTAGAATTTGTGTGAATAAGACGAAAAAGTTTTCAAATATTAGTAGAATATTCATATTTTCATATTGACTGAGCAGGTTGCTTAGTGACTAAGTAATCAGGTAAAACACTGCCGCATATTTACTATTCTACATTTTAAAGCATCTATAACACTCATCATTCACATATTACTATTTGGACCTTGGATCCGCGCCAATAAGATCAAGAAAGTTTCAAAATATAAGTGAAACTTTGATGTTTACATCGAATAAGCAAGTTTCTTGGTGCTCAAGCAATCAGGTAAAACACTGCCGCATGTATGAAACTCTACCATTTCAAATACACGTAATACTCATCATTAAATAATAGTGTTTTTAAAAACATGTTTCGACTTTGGGAGTAGAATTTGTGTGAATAAGACGAAAAAGTTTTCAAATATTAGTGGAATAATCATATTTTCATATTGACTGAGTAGGTTGCTTAGTGACTAAGTAATCAGGTAAAACACTGCTGCATGTTTGCTATTCTACACTTTAAAGCATCTATAACACTCATCATTTACATATTACCGTTTGGACCCCGACTCCAGGCCAATAAGATCCAGAAAGTTTCAAAATATAAGTGAAACTTTGATGTTTGCATCGAATAAGTAGGTTTCTTGGTGCTCAAGTAATCAGGTAAAACACTGCCACATGTTTGAAACTCTACCATTTCAAATACATATATTACTCATTATAAAATAATAGTGTTTTTAAAAACATGTTTCGACTTTGGGAGTAGAATTTGTGTGAATAAGACGAAAAAGTTTTCAAATATTAGTAGAATATTCACATTTTCATATTGACTGAGCAGATTGCTTAGTGACTAAGTAATCAGGTAAAACACTGCCGCATGTTTACTATTCTACATTTTAAAGCATCTATAACACTCATCATTCACATATTACCAATTGGAACTTGGATCCGCGCCAATAAGATCAAGAAAGTATCAAAATATAAGTGAAACTTTGATGTTTACATCGAATAAGTAGGTTACTTGGTGCTCAAGTAATCAGGTAAAACACTGCCGCATGTTTGAAACTCTACCATTTCAAATACATATAATATTCATCATTAAATAATAGTGTTTTTAAAAACACTTTAGACTTTAGGAGTGGAATTTATGTGAATAAGACGAAAAAGTTTTCAAATATTAGAATATTCATATTTTCATATTGATAGAGCAGGTTGCTTAGTGACTAAGTAATCAGGTAAAACACTGCCGCATGTTTGCTATTTTACAATTTAAAGGATCTATAATACTCATCATTTTCATATTACCATTTGGACCCTGAATCCGCGCCAATAAGGTCAAGAAAGTTTCAAAATATAAGTGAAACTTTGATGTTTGCATCGAATAAGAAGGTTTCTTGGTGCTCAAGTAATCAGGTAAAACACTGCCGCATGTTTGAAACTCTACCATTTCAAATACACGTAATACTCGTCATTAAATAATAGTGTTTTTAAAAACATGTTTCGACTTTGGGAGTAGAATTTGCGCGAATAAGACGAAAAAGTTTTCAAATATTAATAGAATATTCATATTTTCATATTGACTGAGCAGGATGCTTAGTGACTAAGTAATCTGGTAAAACACTGCCGCATATTTGCTATTCTATATTTTAAAGCATCTATAACACTCATCATTTGCATATTACCATTTGGACCCTGGATCCGCGCCAATAAGGTCAAGAAAGTTTCAAAATGTAAGTGAAGCTTTAATATTTGCATTGAATAAGTAGGTTTCTTGGTGCTCAAGTAATCAGGTAAAACACCACCGCATGTTTGAAACTCTACCATTTCCAATACATGTAATACTCATCATTAAACAATAGTGTTTTTAAAAACACGTTTCGACTTTGGTACTAGAATTTGTGTGAATAAGACGAAAAAGTTTTCAAATATTAGTAGAATATTCATATTTTCATATTAACTGAGCAGGTTGCTTAGTGACTAAGTAATCAGTTATAACACTGCCGCATATTTGCTATTCTACATTTTAAAGCATCTATAACACTCATCATTTGCATATTACCGTTTGGACCCTGGATCCGCGCCAATAAGATGAAGAAAGTTTCAAAATATAAGTGAAACATTGATCTTTGCGTCGTATAAGTAGGTTTCTTGGTGCTCAAGTAATCAGGTAAAACACTGCCGCATGTTTGAGACTCTACCATTTCAAATACATATAAAACTAATCATTAAATAATAGTGTTTTTAAAAATACGTTTCGGCTTTGGTAGTAGAATTTGTGTGCATAAGACGAAAAAGTTATCGAATATTTCTAGAATATTCATATTTTCATATTGATTGAGCAGGTTGCTTAGTGACTAAGTAATCAGGTAAAACACTGCCGCATGTTTGCCATTCTACATTTTAAAGCGTCTATAACACTCATCATTCGCATATTACCGTTTGGACCCTGAATCCGCGCCAATTAGATCAAGAAATTTTCAAAACATAAGTGAAACTTTGATGTTTGCATCGAATAAGTAGGTTTCTTGGTGCTCAAGTAATCAGGTAAAACACTGCCGCATGTTTGAAACTCTACCATTTCAAATACATATAATACTCATCGTTAAACAATAGTGTTTTTAAAAACACATTTCGACTTTGGGAGTAGAATTTGTGTGAATAACACGAAAAAGTTTTCAAATATTAGTAGAATATTCATATTTTCTTATTGATTGAGCAAGTTGCTTAGTGACTAAGTAATCAGGTAAAACACTGTCGCATGTTTGGTATTCTACATTTTAAAGCATCTATAATACTCATCATTCGCGTATTACCGTTTGGACTTTGGATCCGTGCCAATAAGATCAAGAAAGTTTCAAAATATAAGTGAAACTTTGATGTTTGCATCGAATAAGTAGGTTTTTTGGTGCTCAATTAATCTGGTAAAACACTGCCGCATGTTTGAAACTCTACCATTTCAAATACATATAATACTCATCATTAAATAATAGTGTTTTTAAAAATACGTTTCGAATTTGGGAGTAGAATTTGTGTGAATAAGACGAAAAAGTTTTCAAATATTAATAGAATATTCATATTTTCATATTGACGGAGCAGGTTGCTTAGTGACTAAGTAATCAGGTAAAACACTGCTGCATGTTTTCTATTCTACATTTTAAAGCATATATAACACTCATCATTTGCATATTACCATTTGGGCCCTGGATCCGCAGCAATAAGATCAAGAAAGTTTCAAAATATAAGTGAAACTTTGATGTTTGCATCGAATAAGTAGGTTTCTTGGTGCTCGACTAATCAGGTAAAACACTGCCGCATATTTCAAACTTTACCATTTCAAATACATATAATACTCATCATTAAATAATAGTGTTTTTAAAAAAACGTTTCGATTTTGGGAGTAGAATGTGTGTGAATAAGATGAAAAAGATTTCAAATATCAGTAGAATATTCATATTTTCATATTGACTGAGCAGGTTGCTTAGTGACTAAGTAATCAGGTAAAATACCGCCGCATGTTTGCTATTCTACATTTTATAGCATCCATATTACTCATAATTCTCATTTTACCGTTTGGACCCTGGGTCCGCGCCAATATGATCAAGAAATTTTCAACATATAAGCGAAACTTTGATGTTTGCATTGAATAAGTAGGTTTCTTGGTGTAAAGACCTGTAACTTCCCCATGAAGGAAAGCGCGGATAGTTCGAGAACAAGCCACAACAGAACGCGGACGGAGGAACATTTCATTGTTAATTACAACAATTCATCAGATTACAAGAATATACAGAGTATAAATGAATATTACACAGAAATATCAGAGATTTAAATTACATTTAAATACATAGCAGCGGAAAATAATACAATACAAACTAGAAGTAATACGCGGATACAAAGCTTTCCGAGTATCGTTCCAGCTGTAAATCAGGATCCTGTGAATATAAATCTGCAAAACCAAAACTACTAGCTGCCCGTGTCAAAATAAGGGCACCCAGAGTTTAGGTTAAAACAATAAAGTCCAGGTCAGTCATGGGACTGGTGTGAGAACTAAAACTGTTATTTAAAACTTTACTTTAAATCAGATATACCAAGGGACCACGTCGTATAACACGGGACGAGTTTCCTGCCAAGAACACTAGTGCATAAAACAACAGCGCAATGCTAAATAAAGAACAATGAAGCTATTATAAGACTCAGGTCCCATCATACAATGCAACGCAAGCCGGAGGATAGGGTTTTTACCTTATAATAGCAAAGAATGCTTGATACGTTTAAAACAAATCATTTGATACTATTATAAGTGCATAGTGTATAAAACAACTTCAAATCATAAGTATCAATCATAGGCGACATGAGCGTCCCATGCCACTATGTCGCCATATATAAGTTTACAAATAAAACCGCAAAGTTACGTATTTGGAAATTTGATTTCCATCTATGAACCGAGGCAAAAGATAGTCCTCAACCGATTCGAGACTGTCTAGCCCGAGCCTCAGGAACAGCCGCAACTGCCCCTTGGAGCGATAGGGCCGGTCCACCGATGTGGATTAAAATTCCTGAACACTGCGTTTCCCCGCCCTTTGGGGCGTAAGTGAGCCAACGAATGGCTCCATCGGACCCGGATCGTCCGATCAAACTGAGGCGCCTCGTAACATCAACAACCACATAAGTCAAACTCGTCAGGGCGTGTAAAACCACTGATGCCACTTCTAGCTAGAAAGAAACGCATGTCCTCCTTGAGGTCCTCTCCCGTTTTTGGTTCATACCGGGCGTGAAACTCGCGAAGTAAACGTTACACAAAGCTACGCCACAAAGGCCGTGCTTCGATCATCAACCACAAGACTTTGCTTTTCAACAGAAGCCTTGATCATTTGCCACTTAGGCATGCCACACAGGCAATTCACTCAATGTGTTTGATATCCATCAGTATATAACCCCTGAGCTCATACGTCTCAGAGAAGGGCGTTAAGCAAGAGAATAAATTCTCCGCCGCCAAACAAATATGTATTTAATAGATATCAATCACACAGACTAAAATCCAATGTCAGACACACAGTCCATTTACAAGTTCGTTCTGGGTCTAAACGAAACCGGAGGCACCTAGTACCCTGCATATCCATCGATCTCCAAGTACGTCTGGACGATCACCAACTGTTTCCATCTTTTTGGGTGTACATCCCAATCAAGATCATCAATAATCACCTAAACGACGTGAAGACCTCCGGTCTTCAACCACCGTCTTAATCTTCGACTTATCGTCGTAACAGTTACTCAGAATGGGATAAACCCGGTCTTTCCGAATAACTCGCGTATATAATTAATAAGTGTTACACAAACACAACATACGCCTCATTCCAATTCATCGGTCACTAACCGTAAATTAATCAAGAGAATAATTCCCTAAATATTAACCCCGAAGGCCGAAACCAACATCAGATCAATATCCAGAAAACCATTCTGCTTAGCTAACCGACAGTTAGTTTCTAAATTTCACATTCATAGGGAAAGGTTCCCATTAATTTTATCAAAGATAAATCCTTTAAATTTATTCTTTAATCTTCCTTTGAATATCGCTTCAAACTAGTCAAGATTAACGAACCTTACCGAAGTAATCATTTGTTTTAATTTCCCAACCCCAACCTATTCATCCCATGAAGTAAAACTGGTAATACTTCATATCTAACACCACGGTGTTATCGGTAAATTCAATTACCATTTCACGTTCAAATCTAATTAAAGATTTAACTATCGCCTGGAGCAAAACTGATGATACTCCATTCTCGATCCTTTCAATCTAATTAAAGATTCATTAAAACTCCACTTAGTTTTAATCTTTGACTGGGTTAAAGAATCAGTGTCATTTAAAACACGGTTCACGATAAACCCAAAATCACATTTCATTCAGTCCCTAACCGTAAAATAGCAAGTGAGCAATTCCCTAAGTATTAACCCCGAAGGCCGAAACCAACATCAGATCAATACCTCTGAAACCATTCAACTTAACTAGTCTCCAGTTAGTTTCTGATTTTCTTAACTCCTTTAGGTCTAAGAACAGTATTATTGAAGATACCGTTCACGACAACCCAAAATCACGTTCCATTAATTATCGGGTTAAAGAACAAGTGTTATTTAAAACATTGTTCACGATAAACCCAAAAATCAATACCAATTCAATTCCAATTAAATATCATTTAATTGGTACACTTCATTAAATCTAAATAAAAATATTTAATCTTTTCTCAACTGGGTTCAAGAACAGTGTTAATAAAGACACCATTCACGACAAACCCAAATCACATTTGACATTAAATACAAGGCTCTGAATAGAAAATATATCGGCTTATATTCAATACCAAATTCTACGACCAACAAATATCGTATTGGAAATAACGATATATAAATATCTTTCAAATTTCCATAACAATATTTGTATAATCACGAAATCCAACATCGAAATAATCCAAAGACAATTTCGGTTCAAATCCGTTCCAATTCAATTATTGGAAATTCTAGTTACTTTTAAAACCCTTTTCAAATCCAATATATTTATTTAAAAATAAATAGAATTTTAATTCTAGTTCAAAACTAGTTCATTTCGATAAAAATCTATTTTTATCTTTTCGAATATGGAGTTTTTATCCCAATTCTTTCTGAATCATTTCTTATGATTTTACACAAATTATTACTATTTTTAATAATTTTATCAATGCCCGTACAGTCGATTTCCATCAATGGCCATCGAACTGCACTTACAACGACCTTTTCCAAATTTGATTTGGATATAATTCCAAATCCAACCGTTAGATTTCTAATTTCTAATATTCGTTAGAAAGCTCTTTTCGATACGAACCCAACGGTTTCTGTTTTAGGAGGATCCGACGGTCAGATCTCCCGTAATGTCCGTTTGAAGTCAATGGTCGAAATTCACGAACTACCGCAGCGCGGCGCCTTCTGTTCAGGCCATTATATTATATATATAATATATACTTCGTCGATTTCCTTTTAAAAACGTATTTTTATAATTCGTTTTAAATTCATTTTCAAAACGATTTCAACTCCATTTCTAATTCAAATCAAAATTTAATTTTTCCTTATAAATTCGTTTTAAATTCATTTCAAATTGATTTCAATTCAAATTGATTTCTAATTCAATTTCAGTTCGTTTTCAATTCAATTCAATTTCAATTCGAATTCATTTATATTCAATTTCAATTCGAATTCATTTATATTCATTTCAATTCGAATTCATTTCTATTAAATTTCAATTCGAATTCATTTATATTCAATTTCAATTCGAATTCATTTCTATTCAATTTAATTCTAATTTCAATTCTTTTCAAAATATCAGATTTTGAAATCACTTTCAATATTCATTATAAAATGAATAAAATCGATATAAATATCGTTCACGTCAAAATGGCGACAATCTAATCAACACGGCTTCATATATTTCTATTTTCAAATATTTCATTTCAAATATTTCTATTTCAAAACTGGAATGAGGCTGAATCAATTACCATATAATGTTAATTATATGGATTTTCTACAACACATGTATACAATAACAACGATGAATAATCAACCACCATCCAAAGTGCATTCTACACTGTATAAGCATCAAATATAAATATTCAACGCTTATAACAGCCTGTCAATCAATCGATCGACATACAAGTAAACAATCGGGATTAGTGTACGTCAAATATCATCCCAATACCCGTGTGGGGTTTCAAACAATCAAACACAGATTTTATTTGTGCAGTTGGGCGATGTGTAAAATTTATCCTCCCAATCAATATCAGTCAAATGTGTGTATATAAACAAATCGTCCGATTTGTTTATTTTTATTTCATTTCATATACACGTTAAAAATTCTATTTCTATCTATAAAATATTTTCCACTATAAAATATTTTATTTCATTTCACATCACACAATCAACTACACATCAAAATCAAACAACCAAGCGTACAAGCCGTCCATGGTCTGTGGATGACGGGTGTCGGGTGCTACTAAACACCGTCTGCATCCTAGTATATATTTTAACTAGAATATTAAATAAAAGGTAAGGAGTTCTCACCGACTAGCTATTCCCAACGCCACGACTCTTCTTATGTAGAAATCTTCACCTTTTCTTCTTTTGTCACTTTCTTTGCCTGTAGCCACTACATATATAAAAATCACATTTTTATATTGTTGCTATTGTATATAAAAATCACATTTTTACCACGTTTCTTTCTATATAAAAATTATATTTTTATTCTTCTACAATATAAAAGATTATATTTTTATACTTCTACAATATAAAAGATTATATTTTTATACTTCTACAATATAAAAGATTATATTTTTATACTTCTACAATATAAAAGATTATATTTTTATTGTCTCTACTTTATAAAAATCATGTTTTTATATTCGCTACTATATAAAAATCATATTTTTATTATCTTTACAGCATAAAAAAATCATATTTTTATTGCTAATATATATATTACTGATTTTACAATTGCAATATATATATATATATATATTTAAACAAACTGATTTAACGCATATGTTTTTTACATAAGCAGGAACTTAGATTAAAAATAAAAAAAATAAAAAACTCACATAGAAATGGGAAGAGGCATTCACAGTCGGAGGGCTGATGGGTTGCCGAGGCAGTGGTGCTCGCATTCGCGCGTCGGAAGGCTGGAGGGGCTTGTTGAAGGGGCGAGGTTGGTGGCGGTTGCGCGCAGGGGGGGCACGAGGTGGTTAGGGTTTGGATGGATCGAGAAAAAGGGGTTTTGGGCTCACTGTCACGAGGTGGAAGCAGGGGGGGTTCGCCAGTCCGGCGTCGGGCCTGGGGAGGGAGCGCGCCTCCATCGAGGGGGCGACGGGATTACAGGCGGTTTCCCCCTTTTTTCTCTGAATCGAATGAAGTCAGGGGAGAGAGAAGAGGGAAGGAAAGAGTATATGGGGGGTTTAGATAATTTTATATTATTTTATTTCAAAAATGTTGACTTTTCATTCGAACTCAAAACGAGACCCAGCGCCTGTCGTCCATAGCTAATTACCACCATTCCGAACACAATGGGATATGTATCGTAAGCTGACTCGACTGTTTCGATCAATTTTCGTCAAAATCAACATATAACTCTATATATTGAATTTGAACGTGCATTTCAATTTACTGGGGTCACATACTAACTAGAAAAATTCCCGAAAAATATTTTCTAGCTTCTTATCGACGATACGGTCCTAACAAAACTAATTTCGTTAAATTCTGAGTCCATTTGAAAAATGGCCCTTTTCCAGTCGATTAAAATCAACTAAAACTGGTCAAACGCGTTTTCCATTGCCACGCTCACATATTGATTCGAAAAATTACGAAATTTGAAACCTAGCAATAACTTGACATCACAGATCTAACAAAAGTGGTTTAGTCGAAATCTGAGGTCGTTTGCAAAATGGCTATTTTCTAAGGGCCGAAATTCCATAGCGACTATTCTGAAATTTCAACTGGGCATAACTTTTTATCCCCGCTATGAAATTTTGATTTTTCGGATTCGTTGGAAAGATACTCTCAATTAGATTCCATTATTTTTTGTTTCGCTAAAATTTGGTTTTATTTTGCACCCGGTACATTCGTTTGAATTTTGAAATCGAATTATCGAACTACCGCGCCATTTTCAATTCCTTTTAAAATTAAAAATAATTATTTATATTCTAACGACGATCTATATAATATATACATTCGAATTCTATTAAAATTAAATTTCTCGTCGTTATTATTTAAAATAATTCATTTTAAATAACCAAAATTCGCTAAAATTGCCAAAATAAAAATTTTAAATTGGCCCAGATTTCCGGGTTATTACAATCCCCCCCCCCCCCCAACTTAAAACTTTTCGTCCCCGAAAAGGAACGAAGCCGAAAGTTGTTTAACAAACCAACTCAACTTTCATTATTTTGACTACGGCTTAAGTTCTTCAACTTTTCAGTTTCTAAGAACTTTTCAATTTTTTCAAAAAATTGGCTAACACCCTAAATTTCCGAAAAATTTCGCCATAACCTCCCATGCACCGGGAAAATCCCGAAATTGCCATACAGGCCCTCTGATCTCAAAAAGAAAAAGAAGAAGCCAAGCGGCTAGCCAATCGGCTCATAAAATCATCATCACCCAAACAAAACAGTAAATTATGGTAAACATGTACCTATTTGTCGGGCAAACAATTTTATTCTTCTGCTCTAGCCTCCTTGATATGACCTGTTCAATGTAAGTACATGTATATGCTAACAAATGCGACCAAATTTCAATACAATTCACTATTCGGTTCAATTGGGCTATATGGTACAAATTTTAATAAATCAACCAATAATCAACAACACAACAATCAATCAATTAGTTGATTAGCTTTTGAAATTCATAACTTTGATACATAGTCAAAAATCAGATTTTTGATGCCAAATCATAACAATAAGCCCTATCTAGTTTCAGTTCTCACACCAGTCAATTGGAAATATATAGAAATCTCATTTTCGTAACTCGAAAATAAATATTGGCGATGGTGCCCCGTCACCAGAATTATCCCCGGGCACGAGAGGGATTCTATGTCTACCCAGTATATTAAAACTTCAAACACACGTTTGCAAGACATATATACAAAATCTTTATATATTGGATTGCCCAAATTCATTTAAAATAAATATTCAAATACGAATAATTGATTTAAATTTCAAAACAAATTTTGTTTTTTATTTTAAAAATATACTCTTCACACTCGTTCTAGGACACTACTGATCCCATCTCTAACGAGTCATTCTAATTGGATATTACTAATCCAATATTTGATGAATTCTTTCGTATGGTTCTAGTGTGTCCTGTTCTCTGAGCTTTGTAAACCAAAGCTCTGATACCAAATGTAAAGACCCATAACTTCCCCATGAAGGAAAGCGCGGATAGTCCGAGAACAAGCCACAACAGAACGCAGACGGAGGAACATTTCATTGTTAATTACAACAATTCATCAGATTACAAGAATATACGGAGTATAAATGAATATTACACAGAAATATCAGAGATTTAAATTACATTTAAATACATAGCAGCGGAAAATAATACAATACAAACTAGAAGTTATACGCGGATACAAATCTTTCTGAGTATCGTTCCAGCTGTAAATCAGGATCCTGTGAATATAAATCTGCAAAACCAAAACTACTAGCTGCCCGTGTCAAAATAAGGGCACCCAGAGTTTAGGTTAAAACAATAAACTCCAGGTCAGTCATGGGACTGGTGTGAGAACTAAAACAGTTATTTAAAACTTTACTTTAAATCAGATATATCAAGGGACCATGTCGTATAACACGGAACGGGTTTCCTCCCAAGAACACCAGTGCATAAAACAACAGCGCAATGCTAAATAAAGAACAATGAAGCTATTATAAGACCCAGGTCCCATCATACAATGCAACGCAAGCCGGAGGATAGGGTTTTTACCTTATAATAGCCAAGAATGCTTGATATGTTTAAAACAAATCATTTGATACTATTATAAGTGCATAGTGTATAAAACAGCTTCAAATTATAAGTATCAATCATACGCGACATGAGCGTCCCATGCCACTATGTCGCCATATATAGGTTTACAAATAAAACCGCAAAGTTACGTATTTGGAAATTGGATTTCCATCTATGAACCGAGGCAAAAGATAGTCCTCAACCGATTCGAGACTGTCTAGCCCGAGCCTCAGGAACAGCCGCAACTGCCCCTTGGAGCGACAGGGCCGGTCCACCGATGTGGATTAAAATTCCTGAACACTGCGTTTCCCCACCCTTTGGGGCGTAAGTGAGCCAACGAATGGCTCCATCGGACCCGGATCGTCCGATCAAACTGAGGCGCCTCGTAACACCATCCACCACATAAGTCAAACTCATCAGGGTGTGTAAAACCACTGACGTCACTTCTAGCTAGAAAGAAACGCATGCCCTCCCTGAGGTCCTCTCCCGTTTTTGGTTCATACCGGGTGTGAAACTCAAGAAGTAAACGTTACACAAAGCTACGCCACAAAGGCCATGCTTCGATCATCAACCACAAGACTTTGCTTTTCAACAGAAGCCTTGATCATTTGCCACTTAGGCATGCCACACAGGCAGTTCACTCTATGAGTTTGATATCCATCAGTATATAACCCCTGAGCTCATACGTCTCAGAGAAGGGCGTTAAGCAAGAGAATAAATTCTCCGCAGCCAAAAAGATATATATTTAATAGATATCAATCACACAGACTAAAATCCAATGTCAGACACACAGTCCATTTACAAGTTCGTTCTGGGTCTGAACGAAACCGGAGGCACCTAGTACCCCGCATATCCATCGATCTCCAAGTACGTCTGGACGATCACCAACTGTTTCCATCTTTTTGGGTGTACATCCCAATCAAGATCATCAGTAATCACCCAAACGACGTGAAGACCTCTGGTCTTCAACCACCGTCTTCATCTTCGATTTATCGTCGTAACAGTTACTCAGAATGGGATAAACCCGGTCTTTCTAAATAACTCGCGTATATAATTAATAAGTGTTACACAAACACAACATACGCCTTATTCCAATTCATCAGCCACTAACCGTAAATTAATCAAGAGAATAATTCCCCAAATATTAACCCCAAAGGCTGAAACTAACATCAGATCAATATCCAGAAAACCATTCTTCTTAGCTAACAGACAGTTAGTTTCTAAATTTCACATTCATAGGGAAAGGTTCCCATTAATTTTATCAAAGATAAATCCTTTAAATTTATTCTTTAATCTTCCTTTTAATATAACTTCAAACTAGTCGGGATTAACGAACCTTACCGAAGTAATCATTTGTTTTAATTTCCCAACCCCAACCTATTCATCCCGTGAAGTAAAACTGGTAATACTTCATATCTAACACCACAGTGTTATCGGTAAATTCAATTACCATTTCACGTTCAAATCTAATTAAAGAATTAACTATCGCCTGGAGCAAAACTGGTGATACTCCATTCTCGATCCTTTCAATCTAATTAAAGATTCATTAAAACTCCACTTAGTTTTAATCTTTGACTGGGTTAAAGAATCAGTGTCATTTAAAACACGGTTCACGATAAACCCAAAATCACATTTCATTCAGTCCCTAACCGTAAAATAGCAAGTGAGCAATTCCCTAAGTATTAACCCCGAAGGCCGAAACCAACATCAGATCAATACCTCTGAAACCATTCAACTTAACTAATCTCCAGTTAGTTTCTGATTTTCTTAACTCCTTTAGGTCTAAGAACAGTATTATTGAAGATACCGTTCACAACAACCCAAAATCACGTTCCATTAATTATCGGGTTAAAGAACAAGTGTTATTTAAAACATTGTTCACGATAAACCCAAAAATCAATACCAATTCAATTCCAATTAAATATCATTTAATTGGTACACTTCATTAAATCTAAATAAAAAGATTTAATCTTTTCTCAACTGGGTTCAAGAACAGTGTTAATAAAGACACCATTCACGACAAACCCAAATCACACTTGATATTAAATACAAGGCTCTGAATAGAAAATATATCGACTTATATTCAATACCAAATTCTACGACCAACAAATATCGTATTGGAAATAACGATATATAAATATCTTTAAAATTTATGTAACAATATCTGTATAATCACGAAATCCAACATCGAAATAATCCAAAGACAATTTCGATTCAAATCCATTCCAATTCAATTATTGGAAATTCTGGTTAATTTAAAAACCCTTTTCAAATCCAATTTATTTATTTAAAAATAAATAGAATTTTAATTCTAGTTCAAAACTAGTTCATTTCGATAAAAATCTATTTTTATCTTTTCAAATATGGAGTTTTTCATCCCAATTCTTTCTAAATCATTTCTTATGATTTTACACAAATTATTACTATTTTTAATAATTTTATCAAGGCCCGTACAGTCGATTTCCATCAATGGCCATCGAATTGCACTTACAACGACCTTTTCCAAACTTGATTTGGACATAATTCCAAATCCAACCGTTAGATTTCTAATTTCTAATATTCGTTAGAAAGCTCTTTTCGATGCGAACCCAACGGTTCCGGTTTTAGGAGGATCCGACGGTCCGATCTCCCGTAATGTCCGTTTGAAGTCAATGGTCGAAATTCACGAACTACCGCAGCGCGGCTCATTCTATTCAGGCCATTATATTATATATATAATATATATAATGTATACTTCATCGATTTCCTTTTAAAAACGTATTTTTATAATTCGTTTCCAAAACGATTTCAACTTCATTTCTGATTCAAATCAAAATTTAATTTTTCCTTATAAATTCGTTTTAAATTCATTTCAAGTTGATTTCAATTCAAATTGATTTCTAATTCAATTTCAGTTCATTTTCAATTCAATTCAATTTCAATTCGAATTCATTAATATTCAATTTCAAATCGAATTCATTTATATTCATTTCAATTCGAATTCATTTCTATTAAATTTCAATTCGAATTCATTTATATTCAATTTCAATTCGAATTCATTTCTATTCAATTTAATTCGAATTTCAATTCTTTTCAAAATATCAGATTTTGAAATCACTTTCAATATTCATTATAAAATGAATAAAATCGATATAAATATCGTTCATGTCAAAATGGCGTCAATCTAATCAACACGGCTTCATATATTTCTATTTTCAAATATTTCATTTCAAATATTTCTATTTCAAAACTCGAATGAGGCCCAATCAATTAACATATAATGTTAATTATATGGATTTTCTACAACACATGTATACAATAACAACGATGAATAATCAACCATCATCCAAAGTGCATTCTACACTGTATAAGCATCAAATATAAATATTCAACGCTTATAACAACCTGTCAATCAATCGATCGACATACAAGTAAACAATCGGGATTAGTGTACGTCAAATATCATCCCAATACCCGTGTGGGGTTTCAAACAATCAAACACAGATTTTATTTGTGCAGTTGGGCGATGTGTAAAATTTATCCTCCCAATCAATATCAGTCAAATGTGTGTATATAAACAAATTGTCCGATTTGTTTATTTTTATTTCATTTCATATACACGTTAAAAATTCTATTTTTAACTATAAAATATTTTATTTCAACTATATAAATATTTATTTCATTTCACATCACATAATCAACTACACATCAAAATCAAACAACCAAGCATACAAGCCGTCCATGGTCTGTGGATGACGGGTGTCGGGTGCTACTAAACACCGTCTGCATCCTAGTATATATTTTAACTAGAATATTAAATAAAAGGTGAGGAGTTCTCATCGACTAGCTATTCCCAACGCCACGACTCTTCTTATGTAGAAATCTTCACCTTTTCTTCTTTTGTCTCTTTCGTTGCCTGTAGCCACTACATATATAAAAATCACATTTTTATATTGTTGCTATTGTATATAAAAATCACATTTTTACCATGTTTCTTTCTATATAAAAATTATATTTTTATACTTCTACAATATAAAAGATTGTATTTTTATACTTCTACTATATAAAAGATTATATTTTTATACTTCTACAATATAAAAGATTATATTTTTATTGTCTCTACTTTATAAAAATCATGTTTTTATATTCGCTACTATATAAAAATCATATTTTTATTATCTTTACAGCATAAAAAATCATATTTTTATTGCTAATATATATATTACTGATTTTACAATTGCTATATATATATATTTAAATAAACTGATTTAACACATATGTTTTTAACATAAGCAGGAACTTAGATTTAAAATTAAAAAAAATCAAAAACTCACATAGAAATGGGAAGAGGCGTTCACAGTCGGAGGGCTGATGGGTTGCCGAGGCAGTGGTGCTTGCATTCGCGCGTCGGAAGGCTGGAGGGGCTTGCTAAAGCGGCGAGGTTGGTGGCGGTTGCGCGTAAGGGGGGCACGAGGTGGTTAGGATTTGGATGGATCGAGAAAAAGGGGTTTTGCACTCACCGTCGCGAGGTGGAAGCATGGGGGGTGGTTCGCCTGTCCGGCGTCAGGCCTGGGGAGGGAGCGCGCCTCCATCGAGGGGGGGCGACGGGGTTACAGGCGGTTTCCCCCTTCTTCTTTTTTCTGAATCGAATGAAGTCAGGGGAGAGAGAAGAGGGAAGGAAAGGGTATATGGGGGGTTTAGATAATTTTATATTATTTTATTTCATAAATGTTGACTTTTCATTCGAACTCAAAACGAGACCCATCGCCTGTCGTCCATAGCTAATTACCCCCATTCCGAACATAATGGGATATGTATCGTAAGCTGATTCGACTGTTTCGATCAGTTTTCGTCAAAATCAAGTTAAAACTCTATATATTGAATTTGAACGCGCATTTCAATTTACTGGGGTCACATACTAACTAGAAAAATTCCCGAAAAATATTTTCTAGCTTCGTATCGACGATACGGTCCTAACAAAACTAATTTCATTAAATTCCGAGACCGTTTGAAAAATCTCCCTTTTCCAGTCGATTAAAATCGACTAAAACTGGTCAAACGCGTTTTCCTTTGCCACACTCACATATTAATTCGAAAAATTACGAAATTTGAAACATAGCAATAACTTGACATCACGCATCCAACAAAAGTGGTTTCGTTGAAATCCGAGGTCGTTTGCAAAATGGCTATTTTCTAAGGGCCGAAATTCTATAGCGACTATTCTGAAATTTCAACTGGGCATAACTTTTTATCCCCGCTATGAAATTTCGATTTTTCGGATTCGTTGGAAAGACACTCTCAATTAGATTCCATTATTTTTTGTTTCACTAAAATCTGGTTTATTTTGCACCCGGTACATTCATTTGAATTTTGAAATCGAATTATCGAACTACCGCGCCATTTTCAATTCCTTTTATAATTTAAAATAATTATTTATATTCTAACGACGATCTATATAATATATACATTCGAATTCTATTCAAAATAAATTTCTCGTCGTTATCATTTAAAATAATTCATTTTAAATAATCAAAATTCGCTAAAATTGCCAAAATAAAAATTTTAAATTGGCCCAGATTTCCGGGTTATTACACTTGGTGCTCAAGTAATCAGGTAAAACACTGCCGCATGTTTGAAACTCTACCATTTCAAATACATATAATACTCATCGTTAAATAATATTGTTTATAAAAACACGTTTCGACTTTGGGAGTAGAATTTGTGTAAATAAAACGAAAACTTTTCAAATATTAGTAGAATATTCATATTTTCATATTGATTGAGCAGGTTGCTTAGTGACTATGTAATCAAGTAAAACACTGCCGCATGTTAGCTATTCTACATTTTAAAGCATCTATAACACTCATCATTTGCATATTACAGTTTTGACCCTGGATCCGCGCCAATAAGATCAAGAAAGTTTCAAAATATAAGTGAAACTTTGATGTTTGCATCGAATAAGTTGGTTTCTTAGTGCTCAAGTAATCAGGTAAAACACTGCCGCATGTTTGAAACTCTACCATTTCAAATACATATAATACTCATCATTAAATAATAGTGTTTTTAAAACACGTTTCGACTTTGGGAGTATAATTTGTGTGGATAAGATGAAAAAGTTTTCAAATATTAGTAGAATATTCATATTTTCATACTGACTGAGCAGGTTGCTTAGTGACTAAGTAATCAGGTAAAATACTGCCGCATGTTTTCTATTCTACATTTTAAAGCATCTATAACACTCATCATTCGCATATTACCGTTTGGACCCGGGATCCGCGCCAATAAGATCAAGAAAGTTTCAAAATGTAAGTGAAACTTTGATATTTGCATTGAATAAGTAGGTTTCTTGGTGCTCAAGTAATCAGGTAAAACACCGCCGCATGTTTGAAACTCTACCGTTTCAAATACATGTAATACTCATCGTTAAACAATAGTGTTTTTATAAACACGTTTCGACTTTGGGAGTAGAATTTGTGTGAATAAGACAAAAAGTTTTCAAGTATTCGCAGAATATTCATATTTTCATATTGACTGTGCTGGTTGCTTAGTGACTAAGTAATCAGGTAAAACACTACCGCATGTTTGCTATTCTCAACTTAAAGCATCTATAACACTCATCATTTGCATATTACGGTTTGAATCCTGGATCTGCGCCAATAAGATCAAGAAAGTTTCAAAATATAAGTGAAACTTTGATGTTTGCATCGAATAAGTAGGTTTCTTGGTGCTCAAGTAATTAGGTAAAACACTACCGCATGTTTGAAACTCTACCATTTCAAATACATGTAATACTCATCATTAAATAATAGTGGTTTTAAAAACACGATTCGACTTTGGGAGTAGAATTTGTGTGAATAAGAAGAAAAAGTTTTCAAATATTAGTAGAATATTCATATTTTCATATTGACTGAGCAGGTTGCTTAGTGACTAAGTAATCAGGTAAAACACTGTCGCATGTTTGCTATTTTACATTTTAAAGCATCTATAACACTCATCATTTGCATACTACCATTCGAACCCTGGATCCGCGCCAATAAGCTCAGGAAAGTTTCAAAATATAAGTGAAACTTTGATGTTTGCATCGAATAAGTATGTTTCTTGGTGCTCAAGTAATAAGGTAAATCATTGGCGCATGTTTGAAACTCTACCATTTCAAATACATATAATACTCATCATTAAATAATAGTGTTTTTAAAAACATGTTTCGACTTTCAGAGTAGAATTTGTGCGAATAAGATGAAAAAGTTTTCAAATATTAGTAGAATATTCATATTTTCATATTGACTGAGCAGGTTGCTTAGTGACTAAGTAATCAGGTAAAACACTACCACATGTTTTTTATTCTACATTTTAAAGCATCTATAACAATTAACATTTGCATATTACCATTTGGACCCTGGATCCGCGCAAATAAGATCAAGAAAGTTTCAAAATATAAGTGAAACTTTGATGTTTGCAACGAATAAGTAGGTTTCTTGGTGCTCAAGTAATCAGGTAAAACACTGTCGCATGTTTGAAACTCTACCATTTCAAATACATATAATACTCATCATTAAATTATAGTGTTTTTAAAAACACGTTTCGACATAAGGAGTAGAATTTGTGTGAATAAGACGAAAAAGTTTTCAAATATTAGTAGAATATTCATATTTTGATATTGACAAAGCAGGTTGCTAGTGACTAAGTAATCAGGTAAAACACTGCCGCATGTTTGCTATTCTACATTTTATAGCATCTATAACACTCATAATTCGCATATTTCCGTTTGGACCATGGATCCGCGCGAATAAGATCAAGGAAGTTTCAAAATATAAGTGAAACTTTGATGTTTGCATTGAATAAGTAGGTTTCTTGGTGCTCAAGTAATCAGGGAAAACACTGCCGCTTGTTTGAAACTCTACCATTTCAAATACATATAATACTCATCATTAAATAATAGTGTTTTTAAAAACACATTTCGACTTTGGGAGTAGAATTTGTGTGAATAAGACGAAAAAGTTTTCAAATATTAGTAGAATATTCATATTTTCATATTGACTGAGTCGGTTGCTTAGTGACTAAGTAATCAGGTAAAACACTGCCGCATGTTTGCTATTCTACATTTTAAAGCATCTATAACTGACACGACCCGAACTTCCCCGTGAAGGAAAGTGCGGATAGCGTTGAGTACAAGACAAAATAGAACGCAGACGGAAGAACATTTCATTGTTATTACAACAATTCCATCAGAATACAAGAATATACAGAGTATGAATAAATATTATACAACAAAGAATATCAGAGATTTAAATACAGTATTGCAATGGAAAAATAATATAAAACACAACTGAAAGTAATACACGGATACAGAGCTTTCCGAGCATCGTTCCAGCTGTAAATCATGATCCTGTGAATATAAATCTGCAAAACCAAAACTACTAACTGCCCGTGTCGAAAATAAGGGCACCCAGAGTTTAGGTTAAAACAATAAGCTCCAGGTCAGTCATGTGACTGGTATGAGAACTAAAACAGTTATTTAAAACTTTACTTTAAAAGAGAGTAATTCAAGGGACCACGCCGTATAACACGGAACGGGTTTCCTCCCAAGAATACCAGTGCATAGAATAAACAACGCAATGCTTTTTCGAAAAATGAAGCTATTATAAGACCCAGGTCCCATCACACAATGCAACGCAAGGCGGAGGATAGGGTTTTACCTTATAACAGCCAAACATGCTTGGTACGTTTAAAAACAAATAATTTGATACTATAATAAGTGTATAGTGTCGAAACAATTTCAATCATAAATATCAATCATAGACGGCATAGCATCCCATGCTACTATGTCGCCATACTAGGCTCTACAAATAAAGCCGAAATATCTCGTATTGGAAATTGGATTTCCGTCATGAGTCGAGGCAAGGGGCAAGCTCCTCTCCGCTTCGAGACACTCTAGCAAATGCCTCAGGACTACACACTCTGGGTAACCCTAGATTTAGCTGGGCCGGTCCTCTCTTACGTTTGAGGATTGGCAATTCCTGAACACACGTTTCCCGGTCCTTACAGACCTATAATCGAGGCGCCTCATTCCAACAACCACAAAGGTGAAAAGTATATAAATGTCAGGGCTGGTAAGTCACTAACACCACCAAAGCTAGAAAGAAACGTCGTGTCCTCCCAGCGGTCCGTATCTCGTTTTTAACTCATACCGAGGTGTGAGGCTCGCGAATCCACGCTATACACAAAGCTACGCCACAAAGGCCGTGCTTTGATCATCAACCACAAGACTTTTCTTTTCAACAGAAGCCTTGATCCATGCAACTCAGCGTGCCACACAGGCAATTCATGCCATGCGATTGATATCTATCGATATATAACCTCTAAGCTCGTACGTCTCAGAGAAGGGCGTTAAGCAAGAGAATAAATTCTCCGCCGCCAAATAGATATATATTTAACAGAAATCAATCAACACAGAATAAAATCCAATGTCAGACACACAATCCATTTACAAGTTCGCTCTGGGTCTGAACGAAACAGGAGGCACTTTCCTCGCATATCTATCGATCTCCAAGTACGTCTGGACGACCACTAACTGATTCCCTCATCTTGGGTGTACAGCCCAATCAAGATCATCAGTAATCACCCAAACGATGTGAAGACTTCCGGTCTTTGACCACCGTCTTCATCTTCGACAGATCATCGAATCGGTTATTCAGAATGGGTATAAACCCGGCCTTTCCGAACAACCCGCGTATATTAAAAACAAATGTTACAAAAACACAACATACGCCTCATTCCAATTCATTAGTCACTAACTGTAAATCGGTAAGAGAGCAATTCCCCAAATATTAACCCCGAAGGCCGAAACCAACATCAGATCAATATCCAGGAGACCACTCATCTTATCTATCCTACAGCTAGTTTCTAAATTTCACATTCTTAGGGAAAGGTTCCCATTAATTTTATCCAAGATAAATTCTTTAAAATTTATCCTTTAATCTTCCTTTGGATGTCATTTCAAACTAAATTATGGTTTTTCAAACTAGTCGAGATTAGCGAACCACACCGAAGTAATTATTTATTTTATTTCCCAATCCCAACCTATTCATCCCATGAAGCAAAACTGGTAACACTCCATATCTAACGCCACGGTGTTATCGGTAAAATTAATTACCATTTCATGTTCAAATCTAATTAAAGATTTAGCTATCGCTTTGGAGCAAAACTGGCGATACTCCATTCTCGCTCATTTACCAAATTTGATAATTTAAATTATCAATTCACATTTCAATCTAATTGCAGATTCATTAAAACTCCTTTTACTGGGTTAAAGAACTAATGTCATTTAAAACACAGTTCACTACAAACCCAAATCACATTCTATTTATTTATCAGGTTAAAGAACAAGTGTCATTTAAAACACCCTTCATGATAAACCCACAAATCAATTCTATTTAAAACCCATTTCAAATCCAATTTATTTATTTGAAAATAAACGGGTTTAATTTTAGTTCAAAACTAGTTCATTTCGATAAAAATCTATTTTCATCTTTTCAAATATGGAGTTTTTCATCCCAATTTTTCCCAAATCATTTCTTATGATTTTACACAAATTATTACTATTTTTAATAATTATATAAAGGCCCGTACAGTCGATTTCCAACAATGGCCATCGAACTGCACTTACAGCGACTTTTTTCAAATTTGATTTGGACGTATCTCCAAATCCAACCGTTAGATTTCAAATTTCTAATATTCGTTAGAAAGCTCTTTTCGATACGAACCCAACGGTTCCGGTTTTAGGAGAATCCGACGGTCGGATCTCCCGTAATGTCCGTTCGAAATCAATGGTCGAAATTTACGAACTGCCGCGGCGCGGCGCGTTCTATTCAGGCCATTATATTATATATATAATATATATTTCGTCGAGTACTATTTAAAACGAATTTTATAAATAGTTTTGAATTCGTTTCAAAAACAATTTCAACCTTTATTTCAAATTCAAATCAAAATTGAATTTTCTATTATAAATCCTTTTTACTTTCATTTCTATTTGATTTCAATTCAAATCGATTTTAATTCGATTCGAATTCATTTTCTTTTCAATTCAATTCAATTCGAATTCGTTTTCTTTTCAATTCAATTCGAATTCATTTTCTTTTCAATTCAAATCAAATTCGTTTTCCTATTCAATTTAAATCAAATTCGTTTTCTATTCGATTCAATTCAAATTGGTTTTCTATTCGATTCAATTCAAATTCGTTTCCTATTCGATTCAATTCAAATTGGTTTTCTATTCGATTCAATTCAAATTCGTTTTCTATTCGATTCAATTCAAATTGGTTTTCTATTCGATTCAAATTCAATTCAAATCAAATTTGTTTTCCATTCGATTCAATTCAAATTGGTTTTCTATTCGATTCAATTCAAATTGGTTTTCTATTCGATTCAAATTCAATTCGTTTTCTATTCGATTCAATTCAAATTCGTTTTCTATTCGATTCAAATCAAATTCGTTTTCTATTCGATTCAATTCAAATTGGTTTTCTATTCGATTCAAATTCAATTCAAATCAAATTCGTTTTCTATTCGATTAAATTCAAATTGGTTTTCTATTCGATTCAATTCAAATTGGTTTTCTATTCGATTCAAATTCAATTCGTTTTCTATTCGATTCAATTCAAATTGGTTTTCTATTCGATTCAAATTCAATTCAAATCAAATTCGTTTTCTATTCGATTCAATTCAAATTGGTTTTCTATTCGATTCAATTCAAATTGGTTTTCTATTCGATTCAAATTCAATTCGTTTTCTATTCGATTCAATTCAAATTCGTTTTCTATTCGATTCAAATTCAATTCAAATCAAATTTAAAAACGAATATAATTGATATAAATATCGTTCGCGTCAAAATAGCGCATCTCTAATCAACACGGCTTTATATATTTCAATAATTCCCTTATTCTATTCAACAAATGAATATTTATTCTATTCAATATGTGAATCTATATTTTTGTCAACACATGACTAATCTCAACGGATGAGTACTGTCCGCGTGTGACTATTTTTGTTATTCAATATATTTTATAAAATTGTGATATCTATCGTTTGATTTCAAATCAGACTCCAACCGTAAAGTAGTAAGAGAACGATTCCCTGAATCTTAATCCCGAAGGCCGAAACCAACATCAGATCAATATCCAGGAGACCACTCATCTTATTTATTTTCCAGTTAATTTCTAATTTCATATATGATAAAGATGTAAATTTTATTGTTAAAATATTTCGTTCAACACATGACTAATCTCAACGGATGAGTACTGTCAACACATGAACCTTTATTTTATAATATTCTTTATCTTGTAAATTAGAATGAGGCCCAATCAATTACCATATAGCGTTAACTACATGGATTCCATACAACACATGTATTTAATAGCAACGATATATAATCAACCATCATCCAAAGTGCACTACACTGTATAAGCATTAAATATAGATATCTAACGCTTATAACAGCCTGTCAATCAATCGATCGACACACAACTAATTATTGGGATTAGTGTATGTCGTATTTTATCCCAATACCCGTGTGGGGTTTCAAACAATCAAACACAGATTTTATATTGTGCAGTTGGGTGATGTGTAAAATTTATCGACCCAATCAATATCAGTCAAATCAGTGTATATAAACAAATCGGCCGATTTGTTTATAAATATTTATTTACTCACATTCACGTTAAAAATTATTTTTTTAACGATAATTTATTTATTTCAACTATCTATATTTATCATCGATTTCACATCAACATCACAACCAATTTTCACAACACATCAATCAAACAAACAAGCCATCCATGGTCTGTGGATAACGGGTGTCGGGTGCTACTAAACACCGTCTACATCCTAGTATATATATATAACTAGAGAAAGGAATTTTAAAAGGTGAAAAGTTCTCACCGAAAGCTATCCCAACTTCACGACTCTTCTTAAGTAGAAATCTTCGTCGTTCTCGTCTCTTATCACTTTCGTCGCCCGTAGCCACTACATATGTAAAAATTGAATTTTTACTTTGCTATTCAATATATAAAAATCGAATTTTTACTTCGCTATTCAATATATAAAAATCGAATTTTTTCTTCGCTATTCAATATATAAAAATCAAATTTTTACTTCGCTATTCAATATATAAAAATCATATTTTTACTTCGCTATTAAATATATAAAAATCACTTCTTGGCAAATCTAAAAATCGGTTCTTTATTTAAATAAAAATCCAATCTTTTTAACGTTGAAAATTAAATCTTTTCTTCACTAACACTCTATAAAAAATCCCGCCTTTTTATCATTAAACATCACTGAAAATCTTTAAATAAACAACTGAAAATAAATAAAATAAAAAGCTTACAGTGGGAAGAAGGAGGGGGGGCTGTTACAGTGAAGGGAGGAGGCGGGGGAGGCAGTCGTGACGATCGAGGCAGAGGGTGGGTCTGGCGGTTGCGCGCAGGGGGGGGCTTCGACGGAGAAGATGGAGGGAGGGGGGGCTGTGTCGCATCGATCGAAGAGGGGGGGTTCTGCGAGGTGGAAGGGGGGGTGTTCGGAGGTAGCGCCCCACCTCTGAGGCGGCGGCGATCGATCAGGGGGGGTCTCCCCCCCCCTTCGTTCTCCTTTTTTTTTTTTGATTTTCTGAAATGAGGGGAGGGTAGAGAAAGAATAGAGGGGCTATATAAATATTTTATATTTTATTATTTTAATTTCCACTAAAAAGTAACTTTTTATTTCAAACTCGAAACAAGGCCCACCGCCTATCGTCCATAGCTAATTACCCCCATTCCGAACACAATGGGATATGTATCGTACACTGATTCGATCGTTTCGATCAGTTTTCGTCAAAATCAACATATAACTCTATATATTGAATTTGAACGTGCATTTCAATTTACCGGGGTCACATACGAACTCTATAAATTCCAGAAAAATATTTTCTAGCTTCGTATTGACGATACGGTCCTAACAAAACTAGTTTCGTCGAATTCTGAGACCGTTGGAAAAATGACCAATTTCCAGTCGATTAAAATCAACTGAAAATGGTCAAACGCGTTTTCCTTTGCCACGCTCACATATTGATTCGAAAAATTATGAAATTTGGAATCTAGCAATAATTTGACATCACGGATCCAACAAAAGTGGTTTCGTCGAAATCTGAGGTCGTTTGCAAAATGTCTATTTTTTTAAGGGCCTGAAATTCCATAGCGACTATTCAGAATTTTCAACTGGATGTATCTTTTGATCCCCGCTATGAAATTTTGATTTTTCAGATTCATTGGAAAGATATTCTCAATTAGATCCTAATGTTTTTGGTTTCACTAAAATCCGGTTTATTTTGCACCCGGTACATTCATTTGAAGTTTGAAATCGAATTATCGAACTACCGCGCCATTTTCAATTCTATTTATAATTATATATATTCTAACGACGACGTATATAATATATACGTTCGATTTCTATTCAAAATAAATTTCTCGTCGATATTATTTAAAATAATTCATTTTAAATGTTCAAAATTCACTAAAGTTGCCAAAATAAAAAATTTAAACTGGCCCAGATTTTTGGGTTGTTACAATCTCCCCCACTTAAAACTTTTCGTCCCCGAAAAGGAACAAAGTCGAAAGTGGTTTGATTATTCAACTCTACGTTCGATCTGGCTTTCATTCTCCAACTTTTCAGTTTTTGAGAATTTTCAAATTCTTCAAAAATTTGGATAACACCCTAAATTTTCAAAAAATTTCGCCATAACCTCCCCTGCACCGAGAGCCACGGGAAAATCCCGAAATTGCCATATAGGCCTTCTGATCTCAAAAAGAAAAAGAAAAAGCCAAGCGGCTAGCCAATAGGCTCATAAAATCATCATCACCCAAACAAAACAGTAAATTATAGTAAACATGTACCTATTTGTCGGGCAAACAAATTTTATTCTCTGCTCTAGCCTCCTTGCCATGACCTGTTCAATGTAAGTATATGTATATGCAAGCAAATGCTACCAATTTTCAATATAATTCAATATTTGATTCAATTAGGCGTAATGGTTAAAAATTATCAAACAAAAAGACAAACAACACAAATGTCAATCAATTAGTGGATTAACGTTTTGTAACAACCCGTATTTTTAAATAACATGTTATAACATAAACCAAGGCAGAATTAAATAATAAAATCCGAATCAAGGGAAACGGGCTATGCCATTGCGTTCGTCTCGGAAAAATACGCGAAATAGAGTCTGAGTTTTCGAAAATCGGAGTCCGTATGACCAAGTTATGGCCCGTCAAAGTTTTCAGAAAATTTCAAATTTAAAAACAGATTCAAATTCAAAAATCAGCCAAGCAGGATAGGCGGGAAAAATTCCCGCCACCCCCAAGTCGACTGTGGAGTCGACTTGGGAGTCGACACACCCCAGGTGGTGTCGACTGCCCAGTCGACACCCCTGTTGACTTGGGTGGTCGGCCAGTTTGGCCTGGGTGCACCTGACTTGTTCCTCAAGACATGTTTTGTTGGCTTGTGACGTGATCAGATGGCTCAGATCTGAACTAGGGTTAATCCTATGGCCTAAACTAACCTAATCTTCTATAAAAAGACCCTAAGACCAAGCCTAAACCCTCATTAATCATTCCTACAACTAAACTATGCCAAAATGTTTCTTGATCATGGCCTCCATCTTCATAACATGGCCTCCATCCTCTTCATGAAAGTTTGAGTGTCCTAAGCTAGTAAAAGAGCCACCTTTCTTCATCAAAACAAGGATCTTTCTTCATACAAAGCAAAGGAGCTTCTTGTTTCTCAAGACAACTTGGAGCTTGTATTCATTTGGGGTTTTTAGAGTTGCTAGTGGCTTCGTCTCAATCTTATTTTATTTCATAGGTCTTCATAGCATTGTAAGCCCTATTCTACTCTTAGATTCTAACTATGAAGTTAAACATGACATGTTGCAAGTTTGAGTTTGGGCCTGAGTATGATTTGTGCTTTGATTCTATCATGTTATGCATAGATTTATTCTATGCATGTTTGTAAAGCTATCACCTTGACTTTGTGCATAGAAAGCTATGAGCTTTGATTCTATCATGTTATGCATAGATTTATTCTATGCATGTTTGTAAAGCTATCACCATGACTTTGTGCATAGAAAGCTATGAGCTTTGATTTGAAATGTTGCATAAAGCAACATAGAAACTCTCATAACCCTTATGTTATCTTGCATATGATGTTATATGCGAATCACTAGCTATCATCCTATGTCATTTATGGCCATGTTTCACCTATTATGCTAAAGTTGATATCATGCATGTTTTGAGGCTTATAATGTAATATGCAAGTTTATGAACACATTTGCCTCATATGCCACCATATTTAACTTGCGGCCAAACCTTAACCCCTCATGTTCCTTAATATGCTTGTGGCCAAATCACCCTTATGCTATTGTGCATGCTTGTGGCCAAATCACCCTTATGCTATTATGCATGCTTGTGGCCAAATCACCCTTATGCTATTGTGCATGCTTGTGGCCAAATCACCCTTATGCTATTATGCATGCTAGTGGCCAAATCACCCTTATGCTATTTGATATGTTTGAGGCCAAGTCACCTTTTATGCTATCATACATGTTGAGGCCATATGCTAGTATGTTGAACCCCTTTTGGCCTCAAATATCACCATGTTTAACTTGTGATAGACTTTGCCATCTTATGCCCACCTTGTCATATTGTTATGTTCCCTCTTTGATCTATTTGCGTTGATGCGAATTTACGTGCGATGGGAATACGTTATGGGTAGTTGGGCAAACTTAAATAACATGAAAACATGACTTGAAAATATGACATGAAAGTTTGACATGTGATTATGCTTGGAACATGAACATGAACTTGGACATGACTTCTAGAAAACATGAGAATGGCCAACTCGAGGTTGGGTTGAGTTTGTAGCATTAATCTACCCGGAACCGACCGGATTAACTAGTGGCTACAAACAATAGGACCCAATGTGAGTAGTTGGTCATATCGCACTTAAAACCCGAGGTTAGACTAGGTTGTGGTGTAAATCTATCCGGACCCGCCCGGCTTAACTAGTAACCACAACAAAGTCTAATGTGAGAGGTTGGGGTGCATTAAGTTAATTAACGCCACATGGTAGGGTTAAGTCATGGACTACTTGAATACTTAACCAGTTAAACACGATGAATTGGTAGGGTTAAGTCATGGGCTACTTGAATACTTAACCAATTAAACCTGATGTATTGATAGGGTTAAGTCATGAATTACTTGAACACACTTAACCAACTCAATACATGGTTAGGATGGGGTTAACCACACTTAACCCATTTGAAATCCTAGTTGCGTGGTCCTTTTCAGCCGTAACCACAAGGAAGTATCATGGATACCCTGGACTAGGCTAGGGTGAGGCACGATTACTGGACTGATTGTAAGAGACTAAAAGAGACGACTGAATGTTGCACCGGTTGTTCAGGCGGACCATGGTCGTGCACATTAAGTCCGGAGTTGAACATGGGCACCAGTAGGTTTAGACTGTGCGTGCTCGAATTGTGTCTGTGGTTTACACCTTAGGGCTGGATACACCCTAGGATGGACCTTGCACAGTTAACTACATTTCACGATTAAGCCGTATGACACCGATACACGACAAGCTAGGCTTATAGGGAGCCGATCGACTAGACCGTGTAGTTGGACCTGGACTTAGGTCATCTCATGAGGTTGGGCCAATATTGGGCTAAGGGATCATTTCTTGTTTATACTTGACATGGATTGGAATACTAGTAAACACTTGGTGCAAAACTTAACCTTGTATATGCGATGCCACACTTGATCTATCTTGTTAACTTTTCACCATGCCGGTTATCACCCTATGTTTCATCTCTGTTTTACATGTCTAGTTAACTTTATTAGTTTTTATACTAATAGTAGGTAGGACTTACCAGTCTTTTTGACTGACCCGTTTTCTTTCGCCTCTTTTCTTCCGTTCCCCCCCCCCCCCAGGTTCTTAGGGTGGGAACACTAGCACCTAGCTGGATCTTTAGCTTGCTTACTGGATAGCTCATGTACGATTTGGACTTGAGCTCGCTATGGCTTACCACATCTACTTTAGGGATAGTTTACTTTATGTGATTTCCAGTTTTCAGTTTATGTTTTCTAGACTTGTAGTAGTTGGAAAATAATGACTCAGTACTTTGATGTAATTTGACTATGGTTTTGAAATAGTAATTTTATCCGCTGCTTTACTTACTCTGTTTTACTTATATGTTCTGTCTTGTGATATCTTCATGCATGTTTACCTTGTCCAACGTCCCTCTAAAGCCAGTGCACTTGCAAGAGTGACCCTGGCGGAGGTGGGGTGTTACATTTGGTATCAGAGCATAAGGTTTACAAGATCTGAGCAAAATGTTTTTAAAACTTACCTTTTGAGAAACTATTTTGAAAACCAATTAAGTATTTTCCAAGAAAAGTCTAGTTTATTTTAAAAGGGTGTTGCCCAAAAGCCATTAGCACTATCCCTTGTTTCCTTGTTCTCAATCTATCTTTTTTTCGTTTCAGTATGGCCAATAATTTTGCCATTCTGGAGGGCGTACCAGTACCTATTTGGTTTAGAAGGTACATGGAGGCAAGGGCGAATGAAGCCGGCCCCACGGACATTCCTCCTCCTTCCCCCGTGGCTAACATTCCTCCTCCTCCCGTAGCTGAGGTTCCTCCTCCTCAGCATCCGCAAGAGGATTTCGCAAAGATTTGCAAGGACTTTAAGGCGATGGGTGGCAAGAATTTTGTTGGGACGGAGACTTTTGTTGAGGCAAGAAACTGGTTAAAGGAAACTGAAGACCTCTTTGCTATCTTTGATATAGAAGACCGTAGGAAAGTTCTGTTAGCGGTATGGTTATTGAAAGAGGAAGCTGCATATTGGTGGGTAGTCACCACCACTACTAGGCCAATTCAGACTTGTGATGACTTTAGGAGAAGGTTTGGACTGAGGCTTCTATCATCGACAGAAGAGAACCTTCAGATGGAGAGGTTCCTATCTCTAAAGCAAGGGGACATGACAGTTAGGGAATACGTGGATACGTTTAATCAACTTGCTCGATTTGATCTAAACTTGATTAACATAGCTCAGAAGAAGGCCCTACACTTTGCTCTAGGATTGAATGAGCCATTGCGCGGTTTGGCCATGTCTCATATACCCATGGGGGCGACCTTCGAGAGTTTGGTGAATATGGCCCTGCTTTAAGAGGAAGATAAGGGTGGCAAGAAGGAGGTCAAGGCAAATGAGTCTCAAGGCGAGAAGGTAGATTCCGGAAAAGGAGGCAAGAACAATAGCAGCAAGGACAACACGTCAAGAGAAAGGAGGAAGTGCAACTTCTGTGGGATTACTGGGCACATAGCCAAAGACTGTAGGAAGAAGAAAAGGAAGTTGGGAGAATGCTTTCATTGTGGAGAGTCTGGACACTATAGTAAGGATTGCCCGAAAAAGCGAGGACAAGGGAAAAGGCAAATTCAGCAAGCAGGACCCTCTGGAGGGCAGTTGCAGGCTCTCCTTGCTCTTCCCGCTTTTGATCGAGGTAGTGTTTCTATAGAAAGTCATGTTTACATTTCTGATTTCCCTGTTCGTACCTTACTTGATTCTGGCGCATCGCATAGTTTTATTTCTGATCTTGTTGAAAGTATGCACCTAAGTACTAGTCTAGTTGAAAATCCCGTTAGTATTTCAAATCCGATTGGGGGTTCCGCCCATCTATCTGCGACTTGTATGGATTTGAAAATCTCTATCTTGAGCGTAGAATTCATGTGTAATGCTTATGTTCTCGGGTTTATGGGACACGGGTTGATTTTGGGCATGGATTGGTTGTCCAGTTATGGAGCCATTCTTGACTGTGAACATAGGATAGTGAGGCTCATGACTCGCCTCGGTAATACCCTAGAAATTTCTGGTAACCCTATGGATCCCGTCATGTTATCTTGAATCTCTTGACTCATCCATCGATGATCTGCAATCTATGAGAGTGGTCCGAGAATATCCGGGCGTCTTTGAAGAGGTTAAGGGGTTACCCCCTAAATGCGAGATAGATTTCCGTATTCATCTTGGTGATAATGCCAAGCCAGTTTCATTGCCTGTTAAGCACATGACCCCGCGAGAAAGAAGAGAGCTTAGCAAGCAAATCAAGGAGTTGCTTGAGAAAAATTTCACTAGGCGAAGCATTTCAGAATGGGGTGCTCCGGTGGTGTTCGCCACTAAGGCGGACAGTCCATTTCGCTTAAGCATGGGTTAGAGAAATCACCCTAGTAAGTACATTTGGCAACGTGGATTGGCATTTGTTTTCAAGGGATAGTTCTTCTGCGTGGAATACCGTATAGGATGTAAACGAGATCCAGGATTCACTAACAAATTTTGGAAAGCTGGCATGAGCACGCAATTATGTTTAAGCCAAGTGTTTTAGGAAAAGAATAAGTGGAAGTGGAACGAGAGGCATTGGTGAAATGAGTTCTAACCCATATTTTGGAAATAAGAATTAAGAGCTACGAATTTGTGAAGTTAAAAGACGGTCAAGGCACGATAGGATTAAGCTCAAGAAAATGCGGCTTAGAAGATTGAAGACTAAATACGCGCATTATATCTCTTCCTAAGAGTATATCCTTGATCCCTATTATTCTGTAGAGCTTGCTCGCATGCTATCTTTTAAGTATATCCTCTCGGTCCTATTCTCAATCTTAGTTCTGTTGCAAACCCCATAAGGAGTATGACTCGCCTATATAGTTGGGGTGAGGATGTCCATTAAGTTGACCAAACTATTTGGGCTTTATGGGATATGGGTCATAGTTGATAGACTTAAGTAGAGTGCTCACTTTGTTCCGTTGAAGGGCAAGAGGACCACATCATGGCTAGCATCTGTTCATCTTCGAGAGATAGTGCGATTGCATGGAGTTCCTTCTAACATAGTTAGCGATCGTGACCCAATTCTCGCTAGCCAATTCTGGAATAGTTCGCAGGAAGCGATGGGTACGCGATTGAATCTAAGTACGGCCTAGCACCCACAGACGGACGACCAAACCGAAAGGGTGAATATGGTACTAGAAGATCTGTTGAGGCTATGCATCCTTGGCTTTGGTGGTACTTGGGAAGACCACCTCCCTCTTGTAGAGTTTGCTTATAATAATAGCTATCAAGCTAGCATAGGGATGGCACCATTTGAAGCTCAGTATGGGAGGCCGTGTAGGTCACCATCTTGTTGGTGGGAGACAACGGATAGGCTTATACTTGGGCCCGATATGATACGGGACACATCCGAGAAAGTTGAATTGGTGAGAAGACGGATGAAAGCGGCCCAAGACAGACAGAAATCCTATGCTAACAAGCAAAGGACAGAATTGGAATTCGAAGTTGGAGATATGGTTTTCGTGAAGGTTTCTCCTTTGCGAAACGTGGTTCGTTTTGGAGCAGTTGGAAGATAGCACCAAGGTTTGTAGGACCCTTCCCTATCATAGAGAGAATTGGGAAGATGGCCTATAAGGTGGAATTGCCCGAGAAGCTGGCCGGAGGGCATAATGTCTTTCGTGTCTCGCATCTCCGAAAATGCCTATATGAGTCAGCCGAGGTAGTTGAGCCTAGCATTCTTGAAGACGTGGAGGTAGAGAAAGAGGCAACCCTAAGGCGAGCTCTGATCCGTATCTTGGGAACGGAGATCAAGAAGCTGAGGAATCGAGAAGTCAAGTTAGTAAAGTGAAGCCGAAAAGGACGCAACTTGGGAAACCGAGGAGAAGATGCGCGCGCTTCACCCAATTCTTTTTGAGGGTACATTTCCGATCTCTTTTCCTAGCCAGCATATCTTTCTTTCACTATCCATGTTTATCTTGTTATCTCGTTAACCTTGTCATGAGAACCTTAGGTAGAAACCCTTTGGATCAAACATGTATTTGAAACATATTATGCTTGATGTTTGCAAGTGGTTGCAAGTGTTTGCAAGTGGATACTCATGGATGCATGATACACATTAGGCACTAAGATCGGCTCACACACTTTCATATTGCATATGCATGAGTGTTTATGCTTATTCATGGTTGAAACTTGTTATGCTATCATGTGGATGTTGCATATGGATAAATGATATGTGCACTCATATAGAGATTATGAATTATGCTAGGAATTTGCATACATATGGACTCATTTCACTAACATACTTTGCATTAAGGAGGTTTACTGAATCAGTAACCGCCTGATTTTCGCATTAGATAAGTACATATACACACACCTCTGCAAATGATCATACAGCATTTAGAATCTTTTAAGGACAATGTTTACTTGTGGATGATATTTTGAGTAGATGGATGATGGATGGTAGGATATGTTCTTCCTAACTTGAAGATTTCGGGGACGAAATCCTTTAAGGAGGGGAGAATGTAACAACCCGTATTTTTAAATAATATGTTATAACATAAACCAAGGAAGAATTAAATGATAAAATCCGAAACAAGGGAAACGGGTTGTGCCATTGCGTTCATCTCGGAAAAATACGCGAAATAGAGTCCGAGTTTTCGAAAATCGGAGTCCGTATGACCAAGTTATGGCACGTCAAAGTTTTCAGAAAATTTCAAGTTTAAAAACAGATTCAAATTCAAAAATCAGCCAAGCAGGATAGGCGGGAAAAATTCCCGCCACCCCCAAGTCGACTGGGGAGTCGACTTGGGAGTCGACACACCCCAGGTGGTGTCGACTGCCCAGTCGACACCCCTGTCGACTTGGGTGGTCGGCCAGTTTGGCCTGGGTGCACCTGACTTGTTCCTCAAGACATGTTTTGTTGGCTTGTGACGTGATTAGATGGCTCAGATCTGAACTAGGGTTAATCTTATGGCCTAAACTAACCTAATCTTCTATAAAAAGACCCTAATACCTAGCCTAAACCCTCATTAATCATTCCTACAACTAAACTATGCCAAAATGTTTCTTGATCATGGCCTCCATCTTCATAACATGGCCTCCATCCTCTTCATGAAAGTTTGAGTGTCCTAAGCTAGTAAAAGAGCCACCTTTCTTCATCAAAACAAGGATCTTTCTTCATACAAATCAAAGGAGCTTCTTATTTCTCAAGACAACTTGGAGCTTGTATTCATTTGGGTTTTTTAGAGTTGCTAGTGGCTTCGTCTCAATCTTATTTTATTTCATAGGTCTTCATAGCATTGTAAGCCCTATTCTACTCTTAGATTCTAACTATGAAGTTAAATATGACATGTTGCAAGTTTGAGTTTGGGCCTAAGTATGATTTGTGCTTTGATTCTATTATGTTATGCATAGATTCATTCTATGCATGTTTGTAAAGCTATCACCTTGACTTTGTGCATAGAAAGCTATGAGCTTTGATTCTATCATGTTATGCATATATTTATTCTATGCATGTTTGTAAAGCTATCACCTTGACTTTGTGCATAGAAAGCTATGAGCTTTGATTTGAAATGATGCATAAAGCAACATAGAAACTCTCATAACCCTTATGTTATCTTGCATATGATGTTATATGCGAATCACTAGCTATCATCCTATGTCATTTATGGCCATGTTTCACCTATTATGCTAAAGTTGATATCATGCATGTTTTGAGGCTTATAATGTAATATGCAAGTTTATGAACACATTTGCCTCATATGCCACCATGTTTAACTTGCGGCCAAACCTTAACCCCTCATGTTCCTTAATATGCTTGTGGACAAATCACCCTTATGCTATTGTGCATGCTTGTGGCCAAATCACCCTTATGCTATTATGCATGTTTGTGGCCAAATCACCCTTATGCTATTGTGCATGCTTGTGGCCAAATCACCCTTATGCTATTATGCATGCTAGTGGCCAAATCACCCTTATGCTATTTGATATGTTTGAGGCCGAGTCACCTTTTATGCTATCATACATGTTGAGGCCATATGCTAGTATGTTGAACCCCTTTTGTCCTCAAATATCACCATGTTTAACTTGTGATAGACTTTGCCATCTTATGCCCACCTTGTCATATTGTTATGTTTCCTCTTTGATCTATTTGCGTTGATGCGAATTTACGTGCGATGGGAATACGTTATGGGTAGTTGGGCAAACTTAAATAACATGAAAACATGACTTGAAAATATGACATGAAAGTTTGACATGTGATTATGCTTGGAACATGAACATGAACTTGGACATGACTTCTAGAAAACATGAGAATGGCCAACTCGAGGTTGGGTTGAGTTTGTAGCATAAATCTACCCGGAACCGACCGGCTTAACTAGTGGCTACAAACAATAGGACCTAATGTGAGTAGTTGGTCATATCGCACTTAAAACCCGAGGTTAGACTAGGTTGTGGTGTAAATCTACCCGGACCCGCCCGGCTTAACTAGTAACCACAACAAAGTCTAATGTGAGAGGTTGGGGTGCATTAAGTTAATTAATGCCACATGGTAGGGTTAAGTAATGGACTACTTGAATACTTAACCAGTTAAACACGATGAATTGGTAGGGTTAAGTCATGGGCTACTTGAATACTTAACCAATTAAACCTGATGTATTGATAGGGTTAAGTCATGAATTACTTGAACACACATAACCAACTCAATACGTGGTTAGGATGGGGTTAACCACACTTAACCCATTTGAAATCCTAGTTGCATGGTCCTTTTCAGCCGTAACCACAAGGAAGTATCATGGATACCCTGGACTAGGCTAGGGTGGGGCACGATTACTGGACTGATTGTAAGAGACCAAAAGAGACGGCTGAATGGTGCACTGGTTGTTCAAGCGGACCATGGTCGTGCACATTAAGTCCGGAGTTGAACATGGGCACCAGTAGGTTTAGACTGTGAGTGCTCGAATTGTGTCTATGGTTTACACCTTAGGGCTGGATACACCCTAGGATGGACCTTGCATAGTTAACTACATTTCACGATTAAGCCGTATGACACTGATACACGACGAGCTAGGCTTATAGGGAGCCGATCGACTAGACCGTGTAGTTGGACCTGGACTTAGGTCTTCTCATGATGTTGGGCTAATATTGGGCTAAGGGATCATTTCTTGTTTATACTTGACATGGATTGGAATACTAGTACACACTTGGTGCAAAACTTAACCTTGTATATGTGATGCCACACTTGATCTATCTTGTTAACTTTTCACCATGCCAGTTATCACCCTTTGTTTCATCTCTGTTTTACATGTCTAGTTAACTTTATTAGTTTTTATACTAATAGTAGGTAGGACTTACCAGTCTTTTTGACTGACCCGTTTTCTTTCGCCTCTTTTCTTCCGTTCCCCCCCCCCCGGTTCTTAGGGTAGGAACACTAGCACCTAGCTGGATCTTTAGCTTGCTTACTGGATAGCTCATGTACGGTTTGGACTTGAGCTCGCTATGGCTTTCCACATCTACTTTGGGGATAGTTTACTTTATGTGATTTCCAGTTTTCAGTTTATGTTTTCTAGACTTGTAGTAGTTGGAAAATAATGACTCAGTACTTTGATGTAATTTGACTATGGTTTTGAAATAGTAATTTTATCCGCTGCTTTACTTACTCTGTTTTACTTATATGTTCTGTCTTGTGATATCTTCATGCATGTTTACCTTGTCCAACGCCCCTCCAAAGCCAGTGCACTTGCAAGAGTGACCCTGGCGGTGGTGGGGTGTTACACGTTTCAAATTCATAACTTTGATACATATACAGAAAATCATGTTTTTGATGCCAATTCATAACAATAAATCTATCTATATAAGTTTTGGTTCTCACACCAGTCTAATGGAAATATATAGATATCACACCTTCGTCACTCAAAAATAAATGTTGATGATGTTTCGAACCACCATCAGAACATCTCCGGGCTACTAGAGTGCGGTTTTATATCTATCCGGTATATTAAAACTTCGAATATACGTTCATGACGCGTATATGCAAAATCTTTATATATCGGATTGTCCAAATTCAAAATAAATAAATATTCAAATACGTAGAATGATTTAAATTTTCAAAACAAAATTGTTTTCATTTGAAAAATATACTCTTCACACTCGTTCTAGGATACTACTGATCCTATCTCTAACGAGTCATTCTTATTGGATATTACTAATCCAATATCTGATGAATTCTTTCGTATGGTTCTAATGTGTCTTGTTCTCGAGCTCTGTAAACCAAATCTCTGATACCAAACTGACACGACCCGAACTTCCCCGTGAAGGAAAGCGCGGATAGCGTTGAGTACAAGACAAAATAGAACGCAAACGGAAGAACATTTCATTGTTATTACAACAATTCCATCAGAATACAAGAATATACAGAGTATGAATAAATATTATACAACGAAGAATATCAGAGATTTAAATACAGTATTGCAGCGGAAAAATAGTACAAAACACAACTGAAAGTAATACACGGATACAGAGCTTTCCGAGCATCGTTCCAGCTGTAAATCAGGATCCTGTGAATATAAATCTGCAAAACCAAAACTACTAGCTGCCCGTGTCGAAAATAAGGGCACCCAGAGTTTAGGTTAAAACAATAAACTCCAGGTCAGTCATGTGACTGGTGTGAGAACTAAAATAGTTATTTAAAACTTTACTTTAAAAGAGAGTAATTCAAGGGACCACGCCGTATAACACGGAACGGGTTTCCTCCCAAGAATACCAGTGCATAGAATAAACAGCGCAATGCTTTTTCGAAAAATGAAGCTATTATAAGACCCAGGTCCCATCACACAATGCAACGCAAGGCGGAGGATAGGGTTTTACCTTATAACAGCCAAACATGCTTGGTACGTTTAAAAACAAATCATTTGATACTATAATAAGTGTATAGTGTCGAAACAATTTCAATCATAAATATCAGTCATAGACGGCAAAGCATCCCATGCTACTATGTCGCCATACTAGGCTCTACAAATAAAGCCGAAATATCTCGTATTGGAAATTGGATTTCCGTCATGAGTCGAGGCAAGGGGTAAGCTCCTCTCCGCTTCGAGACACTCTAGCAAATGCCTCAGGACTACACACTCTGGGTAACCCTGGATTCGGCTGGGCCGGTCCTCTCTTACGTTTGAGGATTGGCAATTCCTGAACACACGTTTCCCGGTCCTTACAGACCTATAATCGAGGCGCCTCATTCCAACGACCACAAAGGTGAAAAGAATATAAATGTCAGGGCTGGTAAGTCACTGACACCACCAAAGCTAGAAAGAAACGTCGTGTCCTCCCAGCGGTCCGTATCCCCTTTTTAACTCATACCGAGGTGTGAGGCTCGCGAATCCACGCTATACACAAAGCTACGCCACAAAGGCCGTGCTTTGATCATCAACCACAAGACTTTGCTTTTCAACAGAAGCCTTGATCCATGCAACTCAACGTGCCACACAGGCAATTCATGCCATGCGATTGATATCTATCGATATATAACCTCTAAGCTCGTACGTCTCAGAGAAGGGCGTTAAGCAAGAGAATAAATTCTCTGCCGCCAAACAGATATATATCTAACAGAAATCAATCAACACAGAATAAAATCCAATGTCAGACACACAATCCATTTACAAGTTCCCTCTGGATCTGAACGAAACCGGAGGCACTTTCCTCGCATATCCATCGATCTCCAAGTACGTCTGGACGACCACTAACTGATTCCCTCATCTTGGGTGTACAGCCCAATCAAGATCATCAGTAATCACCCAAACGATGTGAAGACTTCCGGTCTTTGACCACCGTCTTCATCTTCGACAGATCGTCGAATCGGTTATTCAGAATGGGTATAAACCCGGCCTTTCCGAACAACCCGCGTATATTAAAAACAAATGTTACACAAACACAACATACGCCTCATTCCAATTCATTAGTCACTAACCGTAAATCGGTAAGAGAGCAATTCCCCAAATATTAACCCCGAAGGCTGAAACCAACATCAGATCAATATCCAGGAGACCACTCATCTTATCTATCCTACAGCAAGTTTCTAAATTTCACATTCTTTGGGAAAGGTTCCCATTAATTTTATCCAAGATAAATTCTTTAAATTTATCCTTTAATCTTCCTTTGGATGTCATTTCAAACCAAATTATTGTTTTTCAAACTAGTCGAAATTAGCGAACCACACCGAAGTAATTATTTATTTTATTTCCCAATCCCAACCTATTCATCCCATGAAGCAAAACTGGTAATACTCCATATCTAACGCCACGGTGTTATCGGTAAAATTAATTACCATTTCAGGTTCAAATCTAATTAAAGATTTAGCAATCGCTTTGGAGCAAAACTAGCGATACTCCATTCTCGCTCATTTACCAAATTTGATAATTTAAATTATCAATTCACATTTCAATCTAATTGCAGATTCATTAAAACTCCTTTTACTGGGTTAAAGAACTAATGTCATTTAAAACACAGTTCACGACAAACCCAAATCACATTCTATTTATTTATCAGGTTAAAGAACAAGTGTCATTTAAAACACCCTTCACGATAAACCCACAAATCAATTCTATTTAAAACCCATTTCAAATCCAATTTATTTATTTGAAAATAAACGGGTTTAATTTTAGTTCAAAACTAGTTCATTTCGATAAAAATCTATTTTAATCTTTTCAAATATGGAGTTTTTCATCCCAATTTTTCCCAAATCATTTCTTATGATTTTACACAAATTATTACTATTTTTAATAATTTTATCAAGGCCCGTACAGTCAATTTCCAACAATGGCCATCGAACTGCACTTACAGCGACCTTTTTCAAATTTGATTTGGACGTATCTCCAAATCCAACCGTTAGATTTCAAATTTCTAATATTCGTTAGAAAGCTCTTTTCGATACGAACCCAACGGTTCCGGTTTTAGGAGAATCCGACGGTCGGATCTCCCGTAATGTCCGTTCGAAATCAATGGTCGAAATTTACGAACTGCCGCGGCGCGGCGCATTCTATTCAGGCCATTATATTATATATATAATATATATTTCGTCAATTACTATTTAAAACGAATTTTATAAATAGTTTTGAATTCGTTTCAAAAACAATTTCAACCTTTATTTTAAATTCAAATCAAAATTGAATTTTCTATTATAAATCCTTTTTACTTTCATTTCTATTTGATTTCAATTCAAATCGATTTTAATTCGATTCGAATTCATTTTCTTTTCAATTCAATTCGAATTCGTTTTCTTTTCAATTCAATTCGAATTCGTTTTCTTTTCAATTCAAATCAAATTCGTTTTCCTATTCAATTTAAATCAAATTCGTTTTCTATTCGATTCAATTCAAATTGGTTTTCTATTCGATTCAATTCATATTCGTTTTCTATTCGATTCAATTCAAATTGGTTTTCTATTCGATTCAATTCAAATTCGTTTTCTATTCGATTCAATTCAAATTGGTTTTCTATTCGATTCAAATTCAAATCAAATTCGTTTTCTATTCGATTCAATTCAAATTGGTTTTCTATTCGATTCAATTCAAATTGGTTTTCTATTCGATTCAAATTCAATTCGTTTTATATTCGATTCAATTCAAATTCGTTTTCTATTCGATTCAAATCAAATTCGTTTTCTATTCGATTCAATTCAAATTGGTTTTCTATTCGATTCAAATTCAATTCAAATCAAATTCGTTTTCTATTCGATTAAATTCAAATTGGTTTTCTTTTCGATTCAATTCAAATTGGTTTTCTATTCGATTCAAATTCAATTCGTTTTCTATTCGATTCAATTCAAATTGGTTTTCTATTCAATTCAAATTCAATTCAAATTAAATTCGTTTTCTATTCGATTCAATTCAAATTGGTTTTCTATTCGATTCAATTCAAATTGGTTTTCTATTCGATTCAAATTCAATTCGTTTTCTATTCGATTCAATTCAAATTCGTTTTCTATTCGATTCAAATTCAATTCAAATCAAATTTAAAAACAAATATAATCGATATAAATATCGTTCGCGTCAAAATAGCGCATCTCTAATCAACACGGCTTTATATATTTCAATAATTCCCTTATTCTATTCAACAAATGAATATTTATTCTATTCAATATGTGAATCTATATTTTTGTCAACACATGACTAATCTCAACGGATGAGTACTGTCCGCGTGTGACTATTTTTGTTATTCAATATATTTTATAAAATTGTGATATCTATCATTTGATTTCAAATCAGACTCCAACCGTAAAGTAGTAAGAGAACGATTCCCTGAATATGAATCCCGAAGGCCGAAACCAACATCAGATCAATATCCAGGAGACAACTCATCTTATCTATTTTCCAGTTAATTTCTAATTTCATATATGATAAAGATGTAAATTTTATTGTTAAAATATTTCGTTCAACACATGACTAATCTCAACGGATGAGTACTGTCAACACATGAACCTTTATTTTATAATATTATTTATCTTGTAAATTGGAATGAGGCCCAATCAATTACCATATAGCGTTAACTACATGGATTACATACAACACATGTATTTAATAGCAACGATATATAATCAACCATCATCCAAAGTGCACTACACTATATAAGCATTAAATATAGATATCTAACGCTTATAACAGCCTGTCAATCAATCGATCGACACACAACTAATTATTGGGATTAGTGTATGCCGTATTTTATCCCAATACCCGTGTGGGGTTTCAAACAATCAAACACAGATTTTATATTGTGCAGTTGGGTGATGTGTAAAATTTATCGGCCCAATCAATATCAGTCAAATCAGTGTATATAAACAAATCGGCCGATTTGTTTATAAATATTTATTTACTCACATTCACGTTAAAAATTATATTTTTAACGATAATTAATTTATTTCAACTATCTATATTTATCATCGATTTCACATCAACATCACAACCAATTTTCACAACACATCAATCAAACAAACAAGCCATCCATGGTCTGTGGATGACGGGTGTCGGGTGCTACTAAACACCGTCTACATCCTAGTATATATATATATAACTAGAGAAAGGAATTTTAATAGGTGAGAAGTTCTCACCGAAAGCTATCCTAACTTCACGACACTTCTTAAGTAGAAATCTTCGTCGTTCTCGTCTCTTATCACTTTCGTCGGCCGTAGCCACTACATATGTAAAAATTGAATTTTTACTTTGCTATTCAATATATAAAAATCGAATTTTTACTTCGCTATTCAATATATAAAAATCGAATTTTTTCTTCGCTATTCAATATATAAAAATCGAATTTTTACTTCGCTATTCAATATATAAAAATCATATTTTTACTTCGCTATTCAATATATAAAAATCACTTCTTAGCAAATCTAAAAATCGATTCTTTATTTAAATAAAAATCCAATCTTTTTAACGTTGAAAATTAAATCTTTTCTTCATTAACACTCTATAAAAAATCCCGCCTTTTTATCATTAAACATCACTGAAAATCTTTAAATAAACAACTGAAAATAAATAAAATAAAAAAGCTTACAGTGGGAAGGAGGAGGGGGGGCTGTTGCAGTGAAGGGAGGAGGCGGGGGAGGCTATCGCGACGATCGAGGCAGAGGGGGGGGCCTGGCGGTTGCGCGCAAGGGGGGCTTCGACGGAGAAGATGGAGGGAGAGGGGGCTGTGTCGCGTCGATCGAAGAGGGGGGGGGTCTGCTAGGCCGAGGTGGAAGGGGGGTGTTTGGAGGTGGCGCCTCACCTCTGAGGCGGCGGCGATCGATCAGGAGTGTGGGGGCGGTGGCGGGTCTCCCACCCCCTCCCCCCGCCCCCGTAATTCTCCTTTTTTTTTTGATTTTCTGAAATGAGGGGAGGGTAGAGAAAGATCAGAGGGGCTATATAAATAGTTTATATTTTATTATTTTAATTTCCACTAAAAAGTATCTTTTTTTTTTCAAACTCGAAACAAGGCCCACCGCCTGTCGTCCATAGCTAATTACCCCCATTCCGAACACAATGGGATATGTATCGTACGCTGATTCGATCAGTTTTTGTCAAAATCAACATATAACTCTATATATTGAATTTGAACGTGCATTTCAATTTACCGGGGTCACATACGAACTCTATAAATTCCAGAAAAATATTTTCTAGCTTCGTATTGACGATACGGTCCTAACAAAACTAGTTTCGTCGAATTCTGAGACCGTTGGAAAAATGGCCAATTTCCAGTCGATTAAAATCAACTAAAAATGGTCAAACACGTTTTCCTTTGCCACGCTCACATATTGATTCGAAAAATTATGAAATTTGGAATCTAGTAATAATTTGACATCACGGATCCAACAAAAGTGGTTTCGTCGAAATCCGAGGTCGTTTGCAAAATGTCTATTTTTTTAAGGGCCTAAAATTCCATAGCGACTATTCAGAATTTTCAACTGGACGTATCTTTTGATCCCCGCTATGAAATTTTGATTTTTCGGATTCGTTGGAAAGATATTCTCAATTAGATCCTAATGTTTTTGGTTTCACTAAAATCCTGTTTATTTTGCACCCGGTACATTCATTTGAAGTTTGAAATCGAATTATCGAACTACCGCGCCATTTTCAGTTCTATTTATAATTATATATAATTATATATATTCTAACGACGACGTATATAGTATATACGTTCGATTTCTATTCAAAATAAATTTCTCGTCGATATTATTTAAAATAATTCATTTTAAATGTTCAAAATTCACTAAAGTTGCCAAAATAAAAATTTTAAACTGGCCCAAATTTTCGGGTTGTTACAATAACACTCATCATTTGCATATCACCGTTTGGACCCTGGACCCGCGCCAATAAGATCAAGAAAGTTTCAAAATATAAGTGAAACTTTGATGTTTGCGTTGAATAATTAGGTTTTTTGGTGCTCAAGTAATCAGGAAAAACAGTGCGCATGTTTGAAACTCTACCAATTCAAATACATATAATACTCATCATGTAATAACCCGGAAATCCGAGCCAATTCAAAATTTTTATTTTGGCAATTTTAGCGAATTTTGAATATTTAAAATGAATTATTTTAAATAATATCGACGAGAAATTTATTTTGAATAGAATTAGAACGTATATATTTATATACGTCGTCGTTAGAATATAAATATTTATTTATATTATAAAAGGAATTGAAAATGGCGCGGTAGTTCGATAATTCGATTTCAAATTTCAAATGAATGTACCGGGTGCAAAATAAATCGGATTTTAGTGAAACCAAAATTTTAGAATCTATTAGAGAATATCTTTCCAACGAATCCGAGAAATTGAAATTTCATAGCGGGAATCAAAAGATATGTCCAGTTGAAAATTCAGGATAGTCGCTATGGAATTCAGGCCCTTGAAAATAGCCATTTTGCAAACGACCTCGGTTTTCGACAAAACCACTTTTGTTGGATCCGCGATGTCAAATTATTGCTAGATTCCAAATTTCATAACTTTTCGAATCAATATGTGGGCGTGGCAAAAGAGAACGCGTTTGACCAGTTTCAGTTGATTTTAATCGACTGGAAATGGCCATTTTTCAAACGGTCTCAGAATTGGACGAAACTAGTTTTGTTAGGACCATATCGTCAATACGAAGTTAGAAAATATTTTTCGGGAATTTTTAAAGTCAGTATGTGGCCCCGGTAAATTAAAATGTGCGTTTGAATTTAAAATATAATGATTTATATTTAAATTTTGATGAAAACTGATCGTAACGATGGAATTGGCTTGCGAAACATATCCCATTGTGTTCGGAATGAGGGTGTTTAGCTGGGAGCGACAGTCATTGGGTTGGATTTGGAGTTCGAATAAGAAATTCACTTTTTAGAATTTAATTTAATAAAATAATAATATTATTTACTATAAATAACCCCATTCAAAGAAACCCTAGCTATTCCAGTTAATACCGCGCCGCCGCCAATTGGAAAACGAATGGCCAGAGAACTCTGGTCGTTCCCCTCAAAAATCTCACGATCCACGCCCCCGTTTGAGAATCTTCCAACGTCCACCCCCTTCAGCACCGAGATCCACATGATCAACGGCTATGATCGTGGATGGGGAGGGCTAAGTTCGCTGGATTTGGAGCTGAAAGCCTCGATGTTCGCACGTAGAATGAGGCAAGGGAAGGGCTCTGAGTTCATCAAGGAGGGGAGGCGCGGGTGGTGTTCGAGAAGGCCACCGTCGTGCCGGCAACCGATCGACTCCTGTGACCTCGTACAGCGCGCAATTTCCAACCCTATGTTGGAGTTGTTGAATGAAGGGTTTAGTGAAAGGGGGCAACGGTTACAAATGGAAGAGAAAGTGATTAAGGGTTTAATTTTTTAATTAATTGTTCATTGGTGATTTGTTTAATTTACCAAAGTTTAAAAATCAATAACTTCTTCATTTTAGGTCGGAATCGAACGATTCAAAGTCCGTTGAAACTGCGTCGACGAGCACTTCACAATGAAACCAACCTGGACAAATTCTGAAGTGGCTGGAAATTTTGATTAAATTAAACGTCTTGGTTTAATTTAATTAAAATCATCGTATTCAACAATCAGAACCAGTCAAGGTGAGAATTCTCTCACTTTAAATTTTTTGTACAGTTATTTACTTTGTAATTGCATATATGAACTGCTCCCCATCGTCCACAGACCATGAACGACTTGTTTGATTGAATTCCGTGTGCAAATTGATCGTGATGTACAAATGCATGAAATGAAAAAAAAAATATAAGAAAAATATATATGATGTGTGAAAAATGTATAGGTGAAATCAATATATATATATGAAAGTGAAAATATCGTATATATTGAAAGTGAAAATATCGTATATATATGAAAAGTGAAAATACGATATATATGAAAAGTGAAAATACGATATATATGAAAAGTGAAAATACGATATATATGAAATGAAAATGATATATATATATATATATATATATATGAGATGTGAAAACGATATATATATGAAATGAAAACAATATATATGAAATGTGAAAACGATATATATATGAAATGTGAAAATGATATATATATGCAATGAAAACGATATATATATATATATGAAATGTGAAAACGATATATATATGAAATGTGAAAACGATATCTATATGAAAGAAATGGATATATATATGAAATGTGAAAACGATGTATATATGAAATGAAAACGATATATATATGAAAGGTGAAAATGATTTGATTGTTAAAAATATAATTTTTAATATATATATATATAAACTTTATAAAATTGTCATGTATATGAAATATTCGAATTGAATTGAATAGAAAAGAAATTCGAATTGAATTGTATGAATTAGAAATTCGAATTGAACTGAAATTGAATTAAAAATCGATTTGAATTAAAATCAATTTGAAATGAATTTAAAACGATTTATAAAATTCATTTTAAAAGGAAATCGACGAAATATATATAATATATATATTATATATATAATGGCCTGAATAGAACGCGCCACGCTGCGGCAGTTCGCGAATTTCGACCATTGACTTCGAACAGACATTACGGGAGATCCGACCGTCGGGTTCTCCTGAAACCGGAACCGTTGGGTTCGTATCGAAAAGAGCTTTCTAACAAATATTAGAGATTTGAAATCTAACGGCTGGATTTGGAATTATGTCCAAATCAAATTTGGAAAAGGTCGCTGTAAGTGCAGTTCGATGACCGTTGATGGAAATCGACTGTACGGGCCTTGATAAAATTATTAAAAATACCAATAATTTGTGTAAAATCATAAGAAATGATTTGTGAAGAATTGGGATGAAAAATTCCACATTTGAAAAGATAAAAATAGATTTTTATCGAAACGAACTAGTTACTAAGTAGAAAAATAATCCAATGGTTATAAATAAATAAATTGGATTGGATTTGAATTGAAATTATCTTTGGATATTTTCGATATTGGATTCCGTGATTATACAGATATTGTGATGGGAATTTGAAAGATATCGATATCGTTATTCCCGATATGATATCTGTTGGTTTCAGGATTTGATGTTGAATATAAGTCGATACTATCTCTATTCAAAACCTTATATTTAATGTCAAATTTGATTGATTGATTGTTTGGATTGTGCTCGACCAGTTTATGAGCAAAATATGCTTTTACATTTAGCATTGGGTTGGGTAGAAATATCTGTGTGCTAACACCATGTGAAACACTTCACGATTTGACGATAAGGTGTTTAGCGATGTTGTGTTCATTTCAAATTTAATGAATGATTGTGAAATGATATTTTTCTTAAGTGAAAAAAAATGTATTCCCTATTTTGGACAGGGAATGTTTTATAAAAATGTTTTATAAAACAGAAAGGATTTCGAAGCCCAAAACCCGATGATTTCTAAAATGATTTAGAATTGTATTATGTGTTACATTGTGGTTCATCGCATATTCGAATAGTTGCTATTGATGATGTATCTGTTTGGTGGCGGATAATTTATTCTCTTGCTTAACACCCTTCTTTGAGACGTACGAGCTCAAAGGTTATGTGATTAATAGTGACTGATCATATGTGTGAATTACTGATGTGAAGTACTATATTTTGAAAGTACTTGTGATTATTACGTTGTGAAATGATTTTCCCTACTTCGGGATATGAAATGATTTAGTGTGTGGCTAAAGATTCGGGTAAGCCTGAGACTAAAAGTATGGGTGAGAGGTCGGTGTAGCCTACTCCTGTGTGGGGTAGGTGCATCGTCGGTGTAGCCTGCTCCTATGTGGGGTAGGTGCACATATATATATATATATCGAGCTACGAGGTGCGTACCCTTTGCCTTGTCGATGGGGAGCATGATATTTGGTTGCATACTTGTTTGTATGCATTGTTATGTTTTGGAATTCATATTTCCAGACGATTTGATTTGAGACCCCGAAGTGAAATCTACTTTGATATAGAAAGTTAGATATGTATTTCAAATGATTTGAAATAAGAAATCGGGAATAAAATCCAAAGGAATAATTTCTGTAAATTGAATTGGATTTGGAAAATCTAAGTGTGGTGGTTAATCTAAATGGGTAGATTGGGATATTGCATGTTGATTGATGCATAGTAGATCCATATATCTATATTGATTGTTGTTTATACACTGGCATTCATGGGGGTAAACCCGTTCCGCGTTAGCGGCGTGGTCCTGTGATTTGCCTTGTCATTTATATAAGTTTATAACTGTTTAGAGTTTCTCACACCAGTCCCATGACTAACCTGTAGTTTGCTTTTCCCTTGCAAACTCGGGTACCCCTATTTTCCACACGGGCAGTCGAGTAGTTTTATTTTGCAGATATATTGAGCATGATTCTGGATTGAAGCTTTAAGCTGTGTCCAAACATTTATAGTCTTCCGCTGTATTATTTTATTTGTTTCCGCTGTATTTTATCACATTTATTGTAAATTTATCTTCCACTGTGTATTGTATTTCGATATACTCTAATATTCTGTACTCTAATGTAACATTATTATGATGTTTATAAAAGTCTTCTGTTATTTGTTCTGATGAGTTGTATACCCAGAGTTAGTGTATGCGGGATTCGAACGGTCTTGGTCGATTTAGCGATCGATTAGGTCCGAGCGAAATCTGTGTCGTTACAAATCATTAAATAATAGTGTTTTTAAAAACACGTTTCGACTTAGGGAGTAGAATTTGTGTGAATAAGACGAAAAAGTTTTAAATATTAGTAGAATATTCATATTTTCATGTTGACTGAGCAGGTTGCTTAGTGACTAAGTAATCAGGTAAATCACTGCCGCATATTTGTTATTCTACATTTTAAAGCATCTATAACACTCATCATTCGCATATTACCATTTGGACCTTGGATCTGCGCCAATAAAATCAAGAAAGTTTCAAAATATAAGTGAAACTTTGATGTTTGCATCGAATAAGTAGGTTTCTTGGTGCTCAAGTAATCAGGTAAAACACTGCCGCATGTTTGAAACTCTACCATTTCAAATACATATAATACTCATCATTAAATAATAGTGTTTTTAAAAACACGTTTCGACTTTGGGAGTAGAATTTGTGTGAATAAGACGAAAAAGTTTTCAAATATTAGTAGAATATTCATATTGACTGAGCAGGTTGCTTAGTGACTAAGTAATCAGGTAAAATACTTCCGCATGTTTGTTATTCTACATTCTAAAGCATCTATAACACTCATCATTCGTATATTACCGTTTGGACCCTGGATCCGCGCCAATAAGATCAAGAAAGTTTCAAAATATATGTGAAACTTTGATGTTTGCATCGAATAAGTAGGTTTCTTGGTGTAGCACCCCACATCCGTTAGTGTCACTCACAAAGGGAATGCACTAAGTTCTGTGGAGCATTTTAAGGTAAAAGATGCAGATGAATTACAAGACAGACAAAAATTAAAACAGCGGAAAATAAAATTTTGCTTTATTGATAAAATAGTTTGTACACGATTTCTTTATAATATCAGAGTATCATCTGTCTAACAAAATAAAGAAGCATAAAACAACATTTATATTCCCCAATGTAGCAAGAGCCAGCCATAGCATCTGAAAAGAGAATCCAAGCAAAACTTCGACAAATCTTCAAGCTGGGAAAGAGTGACAGTCCAACTTAACCTGAGCTATACTATTCCCTCCTTTACTACCTGGGGGGGGGGGGGGGCGGAAGAAAAGAAGATGAAAGAAAAACAGAGTCAGACACTAAGCCTGAGTAAGTTCAGTTACTTCTAGCATGTGAACATGGAAAACAAAACGACATGAACTAACTGAATACAAGATAACACCATGATGATAGGGTCAGCAAGATTAGACAAGATTAACACAAGATATGCTAAGATAAGATAAACTAGACATGCTCTAATACTTTCGTCGCTTCGCTATTCTTGTTATACTGGTTTCTATATCTCTGCACCACCTAACTAGTGTCCCAACTAGTAACGATAACGTGATCCCAATCCCTGTAGTTTCCATTGCCTTCAGGCATACATTTATTATTTATTACCTAGATCTAATATAGGGTTTTCTATTGAGTGCTTCCTAGATTCAACTAGGGTTTACGCGACTTGTCTAATGCTTTACAGATTCAGGGTTTATGCCACCTAGGTTCACTAGGGATTACGCTACCTATCGAACGATGCCCCTAGTCTAGGACACACTACCTAGAGTGGTATATGTTCCTAGACTTTCCCCACGTATGTGTCGCGAATCGTTTATCGCTGTCTAGATGCACATGTCCTGAAATGTGCGACCCATCCCGTGGCAGGGCTACTCCAGAAACACGGAACTCGGTCGGGAGCTTTTCAGATATCTGCCAGTGCAAATGCTAAGGTCTGTTTTTTTTACCAGTGGTTATGGTCCCACGTGACCCCTCCCACAACTAATGAAAGGCAATCCAAGCAAATCAAGCGCGAGAACTGTACTTTTGCCACCCTATGCCTTACTTTCCTATTGGACAGCCTCACCCATAACTAGATAGCAAGTATATGGTCTGTTGGGAGTTCTCTGCCTTTCCGCATACGTACAATGATTGACTAAAGATGGTAGGTAGACGACGAGTTGCTATCACAGGGCTACTGGTCTCGCCGAATCACGCTGGTCCATCCTAGTCTTTAGGTTGCCCTATATTGCAACCAAGGCATACCCTTGGTTCTTCTAACGCAGACCTTAACCTCTGTGAGCCCAGGAGGATCATCTGCCACCTCACAGAGGGATACCAAGAGTATCCTCACGTCCCCTCGAAGCCTCGGGCTTCGTAACCCAATTCGTTGGAGCCTTCTTTAAAATTAGATGGACGTTCACTCCTTCTCGTGTTATACTAAGAATTACTACTTAGTTTCGTTAACTAAGGTTTACCGCTTAGTTTCCAGACTCGTTGTTTTCATAACTAAGGTTTACTACTTAGCTCCCTTTAACTAAGGTTTACTACTTAGTTCTCTTTCTCGTCAAGTTGGTTAAGTGTCCTTAGTCGATTCAAGTTAACTTAACCCATTCCTTTGCCTTATTAAACTGGTTAAGTGTTATCAGTAGTTCATGTTGACTTAACCCTATCACAAACGAAGTTATATTGGTTAAGTATTTCTTATTACTTAACCCTACCCATTCATCCTGTATTGGTTAAGTGTTCCTTTTTAACTTAGCCTTGCCCATCTGTTTTAACTAACATGTTATTAATGGTTAAGTATTATCCCTTCATGTTTTAAACTTAACCCTATTCATTTATCACACTCTGATAGTTAAGTGTTCAAGCTTACTTAACCCTACGGTCTAGTCCAGCTAACATATCAAATTGGCTAAGTGTATTAAATTTTACTTAACCCCAACCTCTAGTCTAGTTAACATGTTAATCTGGCTAAGTGTATTAACTTTACTTAACCCCACCTTCTAGTCTAGTTAACATGTTAATTTGGCTAAGTTTTTTCTTAGTTACTTAACCCCTACAAATCTTGTCTTGTTACCATGTTAAGTTTGGTTAAGTGTTCCCATGGACTTAACCCTCCCATTCTAGCCTAACTGTGTTAAGTGTCTGTATGAACCTAACCTCACCCATCGGTTTAGTTATCATGTTGAATTGGTTAAGTGTTTTTGTTAACCTAACCCTACCATTCTCGTTCTAGCTTTAATTAATAAATTAAAGCCGCAACCACTCACATTAGACAGATATTATTGTGATTACTGGATGTGCCGGTTGATTCCAGGCAGGTTTACATCGCAACTCAGTCTAACCTCGGGTTAGGCATATTCGTGTTTTCTAAGTTCAGAGGGTTTTGATTAATTTCCAAATCAGGTTTTGAAAGTAACCATCCCGTCCGTCGGATCAGTTAGGGATAGCCAGGGAGAGCAGGAAACTTGTATTTTCCAAACCCAAGCCTAGACACTATCCTCTCTGTCACCCTAGAACTTTCTGGTGTACGTGTTATTAAAAGAGATGTCGTTAATAATCCTTTCTTTTGTCTATATATAAATTGTTAACAATTTATCCTCAAAGCCCACTCTCCCTTTTCTAAATAAATTTTGGCCTATACCATATTCATTTATCATGCTCACTAATAGACTTATATTCTAGGCCCAAATCTTGATTTGCCTATCCTACAGTTTATGCCAAACTAGATTTCATATTCTAGTTCACCGTTTATGCCCAAAACTTAATTTTCATACCAACTACCTACTTTGCGGCCCATTTAACCATTTACCATTTATGCCTAATGTATGTAAATTATCCATAATTATGCTAATATACTTATCATGCTTAATTTAGCCACCCAATTCTGATTTAATATTCTAATCTCATTTCATGTCAAAACTAGACTTGTTATTCTAATTTTCATCTTAATAGTCATGCTATAATGCATGTTCCCAAATTATGCCAATTTCCAAGTTTAGTCAATTTCATGTTTTTCCCAAAACGTATTCCTATCTTTCGTATAATCGTGATTCAACCTAGATTATAAATAAATCTAGATTCGTGGATAAAAGGGAATGAACCAAAATGCCATGAAAGAATAGACGTAATAACTGGCATAAGATGATAATTCACAGGCATATAGATCTGGTAATATTACGACATGAAAAGGGTTTAATAGTATAGGTTCAAGAACATGGGTAGACCTAACTTAATAGGTAAATTCCCTAGATCAAGATCCAAGGATAACTAAGAATAAACTGAAATAGAAAGTCAAGCCTAGATCCAATATAATGCCAGTTTGGGGTACAACACGGTTTTGTAACTACAGTGTCATGGGCATAAATAATAACCTTATATCCATAGTCATAGGCAATAAATCCTCACAGTTAATGAATCACAGTCATAGGCGATGTTCATAGTCAAAGGAAAATAGTTCTCACAGTCATGAGTCACAATCATAGGCAACGTAGGCAATGTTCATAGTCAAAGAGGCATATGGTTTTAAGGTCCATAGTTTCATAGTCTGTAACACCCCACCTCCGCTAGGGTCACTCGCAAAGGAATACACTAGCTTTAGAGGGGTATTATTGGTAAACATGTACAGAAATATTACAAGACAGAACATATATATATATATATAAAAAAGCGGAAGTAAAACAAATTTTATTACCTTATAAAATAAGGTCTAAAGCCTTTTACATCAGAATACATCAAAACCTGTCTTGCAATAATAAAGAAGCATAAAACCATTTCATAAATTATTCCCCAAGTAAACCAGTAAAGTAGCCATAGCCAAGAAAAGTCCAAGCCATGCGTGATGACCTTCAAACAGAAGAAGTCCAAACTAACAATAGCATTTCCTCCCTGTAACCTGGGGGGAAACGGAAGACAAGAGGCGAAACAAAACGGGGTCAGTCATAAAGACTGGTAAGCCCTATCTACTATCAGTATATAAACTAGTAAAGTTAACTGGCATGAGGAACTGAGATGAACATAAGTATGATGACAAGATAGATAAGCTAAACCAAAATAACAGGATGCACTACTGTACCAAGATACACGAGTGTGTCATGATAAACTACGGTGTCAAGATAAATCAAGGTATCACATTGTCAGGTTTCTATCAAGTATACTATCCCAAGGTATCTATCCTGTATAACATCCCACGGTATCTATCATGTATATTTCCCCTAGTTCTAACATGTATATTTGCTCTGCACCCCTCGTACTAGTATCCCAACCCGCGTCATGTGTTAACTATGAATGTCCCTTGCCCAACGCCACGTAATGGTCCATGTCAACCTAATATATAGCATATGTAGGTTTTCCCAACTCGTATGTTTCTTTCCATGTATAATTTTAGTCCTTTGCCGTAGGCCATACGGGCTTTCCCATGTAAACGTCTTATCCTTGAAGTTATTTTGGACTGCTACCCTTGATCTAGTTATGTTTTCTTACCATGAACTATCGCGTGTCCACTTAGGATTTATGCCACCTAGGACCACTAGGGATTATGCTACCTAATGAACGTTTCCGTGTCTCGGTTTGGGTTCAGCCACCTAGGGCCACTAGGGATTATGCCACCCGTCAACCGCGCCCTTTATCCCACGTATGTATCGTGAATCGTTTTCCATGTCTAGATGCACATGTTCCTCAATGTGACATCCGAGTTCCGTGCCAGGGCAAAACAAGAAATACGGAACTCGGTCGGGAGCTTTAAGTCGTCTGCTGATGCAGATATCAAGGTCTGTTTTTGTACCCGTGGCTATGGTCCCACGTGACCCTTCCCTCAGCTACTGAAAGGCAATCCAAGAAAAATCATGTATGAGAACTACACTAAGGCCCATCGATGCCCACTTCCAGATAGCCAACCTCACCCAGAACTTGATAGCTAGTATATGGTCTTTTGGGAGTTCCCTGCCTTTCCGTACGTACACGCTTGACTAAAGATGGTAGGTAGTCGGCGACCTGCTATCCCGGGGCAAAATCAAGTAACGTCGACTCCACGCTAACCCATCCTAGTCTTTAGGTCGCTCGCATAGCAACCAAGGCATACTCTTGGCTCTTCTACCGCAGACCTTAACCTCTGTGAGGCCGGGTTTCATGGACCGCACGCCACCTCACAGAGGGATACCAAGAGTACCCTCACGTTCCTCGAAGCTTCCTCTTCGTTACCCAGTTCGCTGGAGCTTTTATCCAAGTCAGATAACTTGCTCCTCCTCGTATACTAAGCGATGACCTACCGTACCAGGTCACTCATCGCTTTATGAACTAGTCCCATGTCCTTAGCTAAGAATTATTACTTAGTTACCCTTAACTAAGGTTTACCACTTAGCCCCTCTTTCCGCTATCTTTGTTAACTACGATTTCCAACCTAGTCCCCTGAGCTAGGGTTTTGACAAATGGGTTAAGTGTTGTTATCCAAGTTCATGACTTAACCCGCCTACGAATCATGTCAAGATTGGCTAAGTACTCAAGTTCAAGGCTTAGCCCTACAAGTTGGTTAAGTGTACCAAGAAGCTCGTGACTTAACCCTATCAAGTCAAATTGGTTAAGTATTTATTTGTCTTAACCCTATCAGATTATCATGTTAGATTGATTAAGCATAGATTATCTTAATCCCATCAGATTATCGAGTCGGACTGGTTAAGTATGGGTTAGCTTAACCCCAACCACTAATCGTATTACAATGGTTAAGCCTAATTTTGAAAGGCCTTGTGACTTGACCCTCTCAGGTCCACCTATTAGATTGGTTAAGTATAGGTTACTTAACCTCATCAAATCATCATGTATAATTGGTCAAGTATAAGTTACTTAACCCCATTAAATTACCGTGTTAAGTTGGTTAAGTACTGGTTACTTAACCTCATTAAATTACCGTGTTAAGTTGGTTAAGTACTGGTTACTTAACCTCATTGAATTACCACGTTTAGATTGGTTAAGTGTTTAACTTAACCCCATCGAATTACCGTGTTTAGATTAGTTAAGTGAAGGTTACTTAACCCCATCTAATTATCGTGTTTAGATTAGTTAAGCGTAAATTACTTAACCCCATCCCCTAACTGTCTTGTATGGTTAAGTGTCATTAAGAAATCAAGCCCGGTCCCACTTAACCTACCCATTTGTGTCATATCGGTTAAGTGTCATTAGTCAAATTTACTTAACCTTATCATGTGGCATCAATTTAATTAATGCACTCTCAACCTCTCACATTAGACTTTGTTGTGGTTACTAGTTAAGCCGGGCGGGTCCGGGTAGATTTACACCACAACCTAGTCTAACCTCGGGTCTTAAGCGCGACATGGCCAACTTCTCACATTAGATCCTATTGTTTGTAGCCACTAGTTAAGCCGGGCGGGTCCGGGTAGATTTATGCTACAAACTCAACCCAACCTCGAGTTGGCCATTTTCATGTTTGGTCTAGTGTCTTGTTACACTTACAACCCATACGTGTCAAGTTTCCAAGTCCCATGCTCATAGCCAAAGTTACATGTTGTCACGTTTATACCAACTTACCCAAATCATGTTTCATGTCATTAAAGTTTCCCCATAACCTAACCCCAACGCTTTTAAACTCGCATATACATTCATAACAACGCATAATGGATTTAAAGAAGGAACTTGGCAAAGGCATGACAAAAAGGGTATAAGGCCACAAGTTAAACATGGTGGAAATGAGGCATAAATGTGCTCACAAACTTGCATGTTACATTGTCAAGCCTCAAAAACATGCATAACATTCAAACTTGGCAAATAGGTGATACATGGTCATAGATGACATGAAATGATGACAAGTAACTCGCATATAACATCACATAAGGGTTATGACTTCATATGCAAGTTAACCTAAAGGTTATGAGGGTTCTCATGTTGCATAATGCAACATTTCAACATAAAGGTTATAGCTTTTAACCCACAAGATCAAGGTAATGACTTTATAGACTTGCATAACATGATAGCATGTATCATACTTAATGATCAAACCCAAACTTGCAACATTCATTTAACTTTATAGTTAATATCTAAGAGTAGGAGGGGGCTTACAATGCTATGAAGGCACAAATCAACATATAAAACAAAGATTGAGACGAAGCCATTCATGCTATCACCCAAAAACCCCAAAAGAACAAGCTCCAAATGAAACCCTTGAGCAAATATCAATAAAAATCCTTGCTTTGAAGAAGAAAGGTTTCAACTTTGGCTTTGAATGAAGATTATGAGCTCTTATGCAAGATCCTTGCTTTTTGGTCAAGAAAAGGTTGCAACTTTGGCTAGAATGCAACTTATGAACTCTCATACAAACATGAAATCACTCAAATGATCATAGAATCTCTCATGAATGAAGAAAAGAGGCTCCTTTACTTTGAAACTAGCTTAGAACACTTAAGCTATCATGAAGAAGAAGATGGAGGCCATGGGTTGAAGTGGAGGCCATGATGAGGAATCATTTTGGCATAGTTTAGTTGTAGGATCAATTTATGAGGGTTTTAGGAGAGGGTTAGGGGTCTTTTTATAGAAGACTAGGATAGTTTTAGCCATAAGATAAACCCTAGAACCAATCCTAGCCTTTAAAGCATGTCTTGGGAAAGAAGTCACATGTAGGAACCATTTAGTGCCTTTAGATTAAAGCTGAACCATGAGAACCATTCAAATGCAAAATCTGCATTCGAGTGAATCGGCCCACGGGTTGACAGCCAAACACCCTGGATTAACCCCTAGTCGACCCAGCGAGCTTGGGTCGACCTCAAAAATCGGCCGGTTCGGTTATTCCCCTCTCCCAATTCGCTGTTTTGAACATTTTTGCATATTTATTTATTAAATTTTCAATTATATATATATATATATATATATATCAATATATATATATATATTTCTCTATGCAACCCATTTCACTTAATTAAGTATACTTTAATTTGTGAATTTTTATGTTCAAATTACGGGGTGTTACATAGTCACAGTCTTATTGGTCATCGAGTCATAACAGTTCTTGATTAGGTCAAAAGATATAAGCACTGATTCGAACAGAAAGAATTGGCATATTCTTTTATTCCTTTAATTTCATGTCACGAATAGAGAAAACGTTCAAATCTAAAAAGTAACCGACTTACAGAGATTATATTAGATTTGTAGAAAAACAGTCGTTGAAGTCGTTTGAATCTTCACTTGAATCCTATCTTGTTTTGATCCTCCTCTTGAAAGTCTTGAGCAGCATTTCCTTGTCTTGATTTATTTTACATATTATTTTATTTATTATTTAATTTAGTGGAGGAGAAGAAGCCATATCCACCAAGAATCTTTGCAGCATAAGGTTAGAGAAGAATTGTGAATAGAGAAGGAGACTAGGGCTGTTTATATAGGATTAGGCGGACGAATCTAGGCAGGAAACAAGACCAGGTACATCAGAATGCACTCAGGCCCAAAAGTGGGTTTTAGCACCCAGGTCGACACCCATGTCGACTGGGTAGTCGACCTGATTAGGGGGGTCGATTACCCAGTCGACTCCCCAGTCGACCTGGGTCCTAGGCTTGACTTTCGATTTCGAATTTCGAATTTTCCTGCCTAGCCCGCTTCTGGGTTTGAATTCGAATTTCGAGCTGTTTTCTGTTCTGAAAATTCCTGAAACTTCGGAGGGTCATATCTCCTTCATACGGACTCCGATTCTCGCAAACTCGGACTCGTTTCCAAGCAGAATTCCGAGACGAACGCAATGGCACAACCCGTTTCCCTTAATTCTTCTATTCTGAATTATTTATACCTTGATTTGTGAATCTTAGTGTTACAGAATTACGGGGTGTTACACTTGGTGCTCAAGTAATCAGGTAAAACATTGCTGCATTTTTGAAACTCTACCATTTCAAATACATGTAATACTCATCATTAAACAAAAGTATTTTTAAAAACACATTTCGACTTTGGGAGTAGAATTTGTGTGAATAAGGCGAAAAAGTTTTCAAATATTCGTAAAATATTCATATTTTCATATTGACTGAGCAGGTTGCTTAGTGACTAAGTAATCAAGGAAAAGACTGCCTCATGTTTGCTATTCTACATTTTAAAACATCTATAACACTCATCATTCGCATATTACCGTTTGGACCTTGGATCCGCGCCAATAAGATCAAGAAAGTTTCAAAATATAAATGAAACTTTGATGTTTGCATTGAAAAAGTAGGTTTCTTGGTGCTCAAGTAATCAGGTAAAACACTGCCGCATGTTTGAAACTCTACCATTTCAAATACATGTAATACTCATAATTAAAGAATAGTGTTTTCAAAAACCCGTTTCGACTTTGGGAGTAGAATTTGTGTAAATAAGTCGAAAAAGTTTTCAAATATTAGTAGAATATTCATATTTTCATATTGATTGAGCAGGTTTCTTAATGACTAAGTAATCAGGTAAAACACTGCCGCATGTTTTCTATTCTACACTTTAAAGCATCTATAACACTCATCATTTGCATATTACCATTTGGACCCTGGATCCAAGCCAATAAGGTCAAGAAAGTTCCAAAATATAAGTGAAACTTTGATGTTTGCATCAAATAAGTAGGTTTCTTGGTGCTCAAGTAATCAGGTAAAACACTGCCGCATGTTTGAAACTCTACCATTTCAAATACATATAATACTCATCATTAAATAATAGTGTTTTTAAAAACACGTTTCGACTTTGGGAGTAGAATTTGTGTGAATAAGACGAAAAAAATTTCAAATATTAGTAGAATATTCATATTTTCATATTTACTGAGCAGGTTGCTTAGTGACTAAATAATTTGGTAAAACACTGCCGCATGTTTGCTATTCTACATTTTAGAGCATCTATTACACTCCTCATTCGCATATTACCATTTGGACCCTGGATCCGTGCCAATAAGGTCAAGAAAGATTCAAAATATAAGTGAAGCTTTGATGTTTGCGTCGAATAAGTAGGTTTCTTGGTGCTCAAGTAATCAGGAAAAACACTACCGCATTTTTGAGACTCTACCATTTCAATTAAATATAATACTCATCATTAAATAATAGTGTTTTTAAAAATATGTTTTGACTTTGGGAGTAGAATTTTTGTGAATAAGAAGAAAATGTTTTCAAATATTAGTAGAATATTCATATTTTCATATTGACTGAGCAGGTTGCTTAGTGACTAAGTAATCAGGTAAAACACCGCCGCATGTTTGCTATTATACATTTTGAAGCATCTATAACACTCATCATTTGCATATTACCATTTGGACCCCGGATCCGCCCCAATAAGATGAAGAATGTTTCAAAATATAAGTGAAACATTGATGTTTGCATCGAATAAGTAGGTTTCTTGGTGCTCAAATAATTAGGTAAAACACTGCCACATGTTTGAGACTCTACCATTTCAAATACATATAATACTCATCATTAAATAATAGTGTTTTTAAAAACACATTTCGGCTTTGGGAGTAGAATTTGTGTGAATAAGACGAAAGAGTTTTCAAATATTTGTAGAATATTCATATTTTCATATTGACTGAGCAGGTTGCTTAGTGACCAAGTAATCAGGTAAAACCCTGCCGCATGTTTGCTATTCTACATTTTAAAGCATCTATAACACTCATCATTCGCAGATTACCGTTCGGACCCTAGATCCGCGCCAATAAGATCAAGAAAGTTTCAAAATATAAGTGAAACTTTGATGTTTGCATCGAATAAGTAGGTTTCTTGGTGCTCAAGTAGTCAGGTAAAACACTACCGCATGTTTGAAACTCTACCATTTCAAATACATATAATACTCATCATTAAATAATTGAGTTTTTAAAAACACGTTTCGACTTTGGGAGTAGAATTTGTGTGAATAAGACGAAAAAGTTTTCAAATATTAGTAGAATATTCATATTTTCATATTGACTGACCAGGTTGCTTAGTGACTAAGTAATCAGGTAAAACACTGCCGCATGTTTGCTATTCTACATTTTATAGCATCTATAACACTCATAATTCGCATATTACCATTTGGACCCTGGATCCGCGCCAACAAGATCAAGAAAGTTTCAAAATATAAGTGAAACTTTTATGTTTGCATCGAATAAGTAGGTTTCTTGGTGCTCAAGTAATCAGGGAAAACACTGCCGCATGTTTGAAACTATACCATTTCAAATACATATAATACTCATCATTAAATAATAGTGTTTTTAAAAACACGTTTCGACTTTAAGAGTAGAATTTGAGTGAATAAGACGAAAAAGTTTTCAAATATTAGTAGAATATTCATATTTTCATATTGGCTGAGCAGGTTGCTTAGTGATTAAGTAATCAGGAAAAACACTGCCGCATGTTTTCTATTCTACATTTTAAAGCATCTATAACACTCATCATCTGCATATTACCGTTTGGACCCTAGATCCGCGCCAATAAGATCAAGAAAGTTTCAAAATATAAGTGAAACCTTGATGTTTGCGTCGAATAAGTAGGTTTCTTGGTGCTCAAGTAATCAGGTAAAACACTGCCGCATGTTTGAAACTCTACCATTTCAAATACATATAATACTCATCATTAAATAATAGTGTTTTTAAAAACACGTTTCGACTTAGGGAGTAGAATTTGTGTGAATAAGACGAAAAAGTTTTAAATATTAGTAGAATATTCATATTTTCATATTGACTGAGCAGGTTGCTTAGTGACTAAGTAATCAGGTAAAACACTGCCGCATGTTTGTTATTATACATTTTAAAGCATCTATAACACTCATCATTCGCATATTACCATTTGGACCTTGGATCTGCACCAATAAGATCAAGAAAGTTTCAAAATATAAGTGAAACTCTGATGTTTGCATCGAATAAGTAGGTTTCTTGGTGCTCAAGTAATTAGGTAAAACACTGTCGCATTTTTGATACTCTACCATTTCAAATACATATAATACTCATCATTAAATAATAGTGTTTTTGTGACGGCCCGCCCCGCACCAACCGACATTTACTCCAAAGGTGCGTTGTACACATGTCCAGTTAGCACGGAACGGATCGTCAAAAGGAAAAGGAAGAAGGAAATGAACATACAAAGAACCTGTAGAATGTCTCACAACGCATAGAAAAAAATATAATAATAACATACTTGACATAGAACAGGAGAGACAGTGCATAAGCTGAAAATTAGAACTAAACATCACAGCAGCGGAAATCCAAAATATAGCTTATTACAACTTTCAAACTGTCTAAAAGCAAAAGTAAGATAAAGGAGGTACACTACTAATGCCCAAGTAGCGACCACCAACGACATAGGGAGAATGTGTATATATATCATACGTGGAAGCCTCCTGCCCGCCTCCGAATCAGCTACTTGCGCATCACCAGCTAACCTGTCTCTAGTCTGCTCGTGTGAGCACCCAGAGTAATAAGAGGAGATATAAAACTCTGGGTCAGACATAAAGCCTGGTGTGAGCGATAAGCATCTAAAGTGAACAATAACAGGTAGACTAAAACATACCTGAACCTGGACTTGCAACCAAAGAGTTAGCACTACATACTGTACAACACTCTAAGGTATCATATCAAACGGTGTAAAGATACGGAGGTGGGGGAGGTGTGCATGTCATAATGATGGCAACCAATCAAACATAACATCCATCCTCACATCTCTCACTCAGTGCATAAAGCATACGATATTCACCACTTCGATCACCCAACATACCTTGCTACGATCACTCTACCCCATGAAGTCATAAATGGCTTCACTGCACTGATAACATAGCCACTAATCCTTTGCTATGTCCACTTTGCCCCATGGAGTCACAGGAACCCCACTGCACTGGCTCATAGCCTTGCTAATCTTTACTATGTCCACTCTGCCCCATGGAGTCACAATGACCCCACTACACTAGCTCACAGTCTTACTACGCATCACCTTGCCCCTCAGGTCATGATGACCCTACTGCACTGATAAGTAGCCCATCATCCATTTTCAGTGGTGAATCGAAGTTATGAACGTCGACAACTCCTTAGCACACGTCCCGCAGCAAAGTCCAACTCATGAAGTCCACTCATTGGTTCCTATCTGGATCCTGAGTCAATACCCTTCATTTGGACTACCTTTGCATCTCGGGTTATCAGTCTTCATCGGTTCGGTTCGGATCAGAATGCTCCTTCTTCACTGGATCGGGTCGCCTCGTCGTCACCCCTGGCGGATCGGGTCGGGTCTCCAGATTGCCACAGTTCGGATCGTATCGCGGTCCTCTTTCTCTCTGCTTCGGATCGTGCTCCTCTCCTCAGTTCGGATCGGAATACCCTATACGGATCGGATCGCGCTCCTCCTGCTCGTGGCTCCCCCTGGTTCGAATCGACGTCTCGTAGTGCATCGGATCGTGGATGCTGCTTCCCTCTAGTCGGATCGTGATGCGAAACACAAGTGGATCGGATCGGGTAGCGGTTCGCGGTTGGTGCTCGTGGGACTTGCGCAGATGGTTCGGTTCGGAGGAGATGACTCGACTCGTGGTGTTGTACCACGATCCCATAGGGCGATCCGATCGACCCACAATCCCCTATGCGATCTGAATCCCTGCACCTTGTCCAGCGAGTTGTTTACGCCTCTCGACGACGTTTTCGACCATTCCAACTATTCTAATCAGTCACAAAGCATTTCATACAGTCATAGCAACATGCATAATCAACCACAAACATCAAAACATCAACATGATAGGTAAAAATGGATCAAACATACCCAAAACCCCATATTTCCCCCTAAGAATGTTTAGGTGAAACTAATGATAGGATTAGCAAAACTTAACCAAATTAACCCAAATTCATATCAGAGGCCTAAAACATCATTCCGAATTTTATAAACATTTTTTCCAGAATTTTATCATGTTTAAATTCGCTAATTAACACTAATCATCCCTAATTAGCCATAATTAGTGCAAAACTATGCAAATCACTCACCTAAGCCACAAAATAAACTAAGATCTGAAACAATTCTCTGATTTGATGCGAATCCCAATGCTAAACAGCAGCTCCAATGTTGCTTTGGTGTAGATCTTCCTTGATTAGGGATTGCTAAGCCAAATCCTAGACCAAAAGCTGATTTGGAGGTGATTTAGAGGTTAGAGGCCATTTTTAGGGTTCCTTGGTGATAAGTGGAGGCTAGTAAACTGAAATGGAATGATCCTCTATCTCATTTCAGCCTCCTCATAACCCCAATCCCGAAATGGGTTATGGGCCTACTCACTAATCACCCGATTTGGCCCGGTTAAGCAGTTTTTCACCCTCCAAACTTATTTCAGCCATATCTCCCAAACGGTAAGTCCGTTTGGCTATTATGACCACTCTACGGAAAGGTAAACCATCAAACGAATCTAATGGAAGTGGTTTCAGGTCAAAATTCCTTTCCAATCAAAAGTTATGGCCAAAACAGTACCAACTAGGGGCAAAATGGTCATTTAAAAATCGTAAAAAATCATGAGCATGGGAAATGACTGTAATAGATGTTTCCCAAAGTTACATGACCATACGACTTCACATGGGAAAGAAATAAATATTCTACGATCCTATGATGTGTAGAATATGGGTCGTTACACTCTCCCCCCCTTAAGAAATTTCGTCCCCGAAATTCCCTAATCCAAACACACACAAAGGCTGCCGCATGCCTATCAACCATAAAACAACCATCAAACATGCAAAACAAGTAAAATAAGTCTATCCTAGCATGCGGAATAACTAAATCGCAAAGTAAATCTTACCAGGCAAAGAGTTCTGGATATGCCTTCCTAATGCTCTCCTCTGTCTCCCAAGTACAATCGTTCTCGTCCTCGCCCCACTGAACCTTGACTAGCTTCACCGACTTTCTTCGAAGTTGCTTCGTATCGTGCCCCACAATACGAATCGGCTTGCGGTTCCCAACCGCCTCGGGTTCTACTTCGAAGTCCTCTAACTGATCAGGTGAAATAGTCACATCTGAGCCGTGAACGAACTTCCTTAGTTGGGAAACATGAAACACATTGTGAACTCCCGCCATTTTCTCTGGTAAGCCAACTCTATATGCCAAATTCTCGACTAGTTCAAGAACAGGGAATGGGCCAACAAATCTTGGTGCCAACTTGCCTCTCCTGCCAAATCGAATCACGCTCTTTAACGGAGAGATCTTGACAAACACCAAGTCACCAACAGAGAATTTCAAGTCTCTTCTCCTCTTATCAGCATAACTCTTCTGCCCATCTTGGGCAGCTTTCATTCGTTGTTGAATGATCTTGATTTTATCGGAAGTTTCTCTCACCACATCTGGTCCAAGCACAAACTTCTCGCCAGTCTCTATCCAACATGATGGTGAGTTACACGGTCTTCCGTACAAAGCTTCATATGGAGCCATACCAGTACTGGATTGGTAGCTATTATTATATGCAAACTCTACTAGATGCAAATGGTTATGCCATGATCCACCAAAATCCAATATACACGCTCTCAAGAGATCTTCCAATATACGATTCACCCTCTCCGTCTGACCGTCGGTCTGAGGATGATATGCGGTACTGAGATGTAATCCTGACCCTAGAGCCACTTGTAAGCTCTTCCAAAACCCACTAGTGAACAACGGGTCTCGGTCACTCACAATGCTTTTGGGTACTCCATGAAATCTCACTACCCACTTCATATACAATTCTGCCAACTTGGCTGCCGTTCTGGTCGATTTTACTGGTATAAATCTTGCGCTCTTAGTCAATCGATCCACAATTACCCAAATGCTATCATGTCCCGATCTAGTCCTTGGTAAACCATCGATGAAATCCATCGAGACTTGCTCCCATTTCCATTCGGGAATTTCTAATGGTTGCAACAACCCACTAAGCTTCTTTTGCTCAGCTTTAACTAGCTGGCAATTCATGCATTTGGATATAAACTTCCCAACGTCTCTTTTCATCCCTTCCCAGTAGTAAGTCTGTCTCATGTCTCGATACATCTTATTACCACCGGGATGTATAGTCAGTTTTGAGTGATGACATTCTCTAATCACTTCATCCCTCAAACCATCCACGTTGGGCACAACTAGCCTTCCATTCTTCTGAAGCCATCCATCTCGATCAAGCCCATACACATTCATCTCCTCATCGATACCCATCTATAACTTGGAGATGATTTCTAATAGATTAGGATCGTCCCTCTGACTAGAACCAATCCGCTCTATCAAAGTGGGTCTGATCGTCAAACTAGCTAGCATAACTGGATCCAATTCGCACTTTGGTCTGAAATCAAACCCCGCGATATACTCCAGTTGCTTCCATTCAAGAAACATTGCCCCTAAGCTGGCATGTCTCCTACTCAAGGCATCGGCTACCGCATTACCTTTCCCAGGTGTATATGCGATATCAAAATCATACGAAGCCAAGAACTCTAACCATCTCTGCTGACGGAGATTCAGATCCTTGTGAGAGAAGATATACTTCAACGATTTATGATCAGTAAACAACTCAAATCGTTCTCCCAAGAGATAGTGTCTCCACATCTTCAGCGCAAATACAATCGCTGCCAATTCCAAATCATAGGTAGGATACTTCTTCTCATGCGGCTTTAGCTGTCGACTAGCATAAGCTACAACCCTACCTTCTTGCATCAATACTGCACCCAATCCGGTACCACAAGCATCCGTGTATACCGTTATCTCTTCATTCCTGTTAGGAATGACTAACACTGGCGCACGCGTCAACCACTCCTTTAGACTCTTGAAGGCATCCTCACACACTCCGTCCCAGACGAAGGACTGATTCTTCTTAGTCAACTGAGTCAACGGTGCTACTACCTTGGAGAAGTCCTGGATAAACTTACGATAATATCCAGCTAATCCCAAGAAACTTCTTACATCTGTAGCATTCTTGGGCGTAGGCCAATCCTGTACCGTAGCCACCTTCGCAGGGTCTACGACAATACCACTCTCTGAAACAACATGACCCAAGAATCTTACTTCCCTTCTCCAAAAATGACACTTAGAGAATTTCGCTTTCAATTGGTGTTTCCTCAACACCTCCATCACTATCCTCAAGTGTCCCTTGTGTTCCTCCTCTGTCCTTGAATAAACAAGGATATCACCCATGAACACAAGAACAAACTTATTCAACTGATCTCTGAATACTCGATTCATGAGATCCACAAAGTAGGCTGGTGCATTGGTCAACCCAAATGGCATGACCAACCACTCATAAAATCCAGACGGCGTCCTAAATGCCGTTTTCGGAACACTCTCATATGCTACTCGTAGCTGATGAAATCCTGTTGCGAGGTCCAACTAGGAGAACACTCTTTCTCCTTCCAGTTGATCAAACAAATCATCTATCCGCGGTAGAGGATACTTATTCTTCCTCGTTACCTTATTCAACTCGCGATAGTCCACACACAAACGAAGGGAACCATCTGCCTTAGTGGCAAACACAACTGGTGCTCCCCACTCGGAGACACTCCTTCTAATAAATCCCTTCTTCAAAAGATTGCTGACTTGCACCCCGAGCTCTCGCTGCTCCCTTAGTGCCATACGACGAAGTGGCATCACTATAGGTCTGGCATCTTTCACTAAATCAATACGGAACTCAATCTCTCGGTGTGGTGGAAGCCCGGTCACCTCCTCGAAGACGTCCGGATACTGGCCAACCACGGGCACATCTGACAACTCATCATGCAGGATGTCGAGGGAATTTACAAAACTAGCCATAACCCCATCACTAGGTAGACTACCAAACACTTCCCTCCGCCCATCATCCGCCCTCACTGTCACCAAAAAGCCCTCACAGTCTACCACCACCCCGTATCTTTGGAGCCAATCGACTCCCAATATAATGCCATACCCAGTAAAGCCCAAAACAAAGCAATCACATACAAACATACATCCATGACTCGATAAGACCAAATTCCTGCAAATCATTTTAAGGCTAGTCGAACCACCAATCGGGTTCGTCACAACCAATGGTCTATCGACTATCTCGGGTTCCAGTCCCAACCTATCTACCAGGTCACTAGATATGAAGGAACGGGAAGCCCCAGTATCAAACAAAACTCGAACTGGTACATCATAAATAGAAAGCATACCTTGAATAACAACATTCTTTCCTTTCTCCGCCGCAGTTGGGGCATTCGACGAACAAGGAACAACATCAATAGCATATGCTTTCACAATCTGCTTCTCCTTAAGAGGTTGCGGACACTTATCCTTCTGATGTCCCACTTGCCACAGTTGTAGCACTTCCTTTCCGCTGGCTTGGCCCGACATTCTTTAGCATAATGGTCCTTCTTTCCACAGCTGAAGCACTCAACATCCTTCTTGCTCTTTTTCTGGCCACCCTTAGATTGGTCCTGCTTCCTCTTATTCTGAGAGCTATTCTTGCCTCCACCGCCTGCTTGCGGCTTTGGCCCTTCTGCAGATGCAGCCTCAGTCTTCGACTTAGGGTAAAGACTTTCTGATCTCAAAGCTTTCCCCATGATCGATTCAAAAGTCTCATCGATGTGGTTGATAAGCCTTTCCCCCAAGTACCCATCCAAACCAGTAATGAACTTCTCATTCTTCTTTTCAGGAGTATCAATGAGAGACAGTCCATACTTCGACAAAGTGTCGAACTCAGCAATATAGTCAGAAACTGCCCTTCCGTTCTGCTTGAGTTCCAAGAACCTCTTAAACAATACTGACTTTTGGGCAGCTGGAATAAACTTCTCGCTAAAGCGAGCCTTGAACTGAACCCAAGTAACCTGATCCTCTGGAGTAGCTGTTCTAATGGCATTCCACCAATTCATCGCTCGCCCTTGCAGCTGACGAGACGCTAGCCTTCTCTTCATCGCATCCTCAAGACCCAAGTCATCGAAGATACGATCACAGCTATCCATCCAATCTTGAACATCTGTGGCCGACTCCGTTCCGTGGAACGGCTTTCCACCAAGATTAGTGTAATCCTTGCACAACTTGGCGAAATCGACCCTAGGCGCCTGCACTACTGGGCCTACACCAACTCCGGGATTGGGAACTGCCCCTTGCACTTCTCTAAGCATGTCTCTCATGAGGTTAGTAAACATCGCCCTCATGTCAGCGGCATTCCCTTGGTTGGTCCCTCTACCAGCACCCCTCGTATCTCGGCTCATCGTCAATCTGAAAAAGGGAAACGATTAACGACCCCATAGTGGTGCTAGTGCAGTGCGACTTCATCCCTATACTACTAATAGTATATATATACATAGCTTTTGAAAACCAAAGTAATCACAAATACGCGCTCTCATATACGTACTAACTCTCCCTAGTGTCTTTCCCTAGGTTAACTACGCAACCTAGAGCTCTGATACCAAGTGTGACGGCCCGCCCCGCACCAACCGACATTTACTCCAAAGGTGCGCTGTACACATGTCCAATTAGCACGGAACGGGTCGTCAGAAGGAAAAGGAAGAAGGAAATGAACATACAAAGAACCTGTAGAATGTCTCACAGCGCATAGAACAAAATATAATAATAACATACTTGACATAAAACAGGAGAGACAGTGCATAAGCTGAAAATCAGAACTAAACATCATAGCAGCGGAAATCCAAAATACAGCTTATTACAACTTTCAAACTGTCTCAAAGCAAAAGTAAGATAAAGGAGGTACACTACTAATGCCCAAGTAGCGACCACCAACGACACAGGGAGAATGTGTATATATATCATACGTGGAAGCCTCCTGCCCGCCTCTGAATCAGCTACTTGCGCATCACCAGCTAATCTGTCTCTAGTCTGCTCGTGTGAGCACCTAGAGTAATAAGAGGAGACATAAAACTCTGGGTCAGACATAAAGCCTGGTGTGAGCGATAAGCATCTAAAGTGAACAATAACAGGTAGACTAAAACATACCTGAACCTGGACCTACAACCAAAGAGTTAGCACTACATACTGTACAACACTCTAAGGTATCATATCAAACGATGTAAAGATACGGAGGTGGGGGAGGTGTGCATGTCATAATGATGGCAACCAATCAAACATAGCATCCATCCTCACATCTCTCACTCAGTGCATAAAGCATATGATATTCACCACTTCGATCACCCAACATACCTTGCTACGATCACTCTGCCCCATGAAGTCATAAATGGCATCACTGCACTGATAACGTAGCCACTAATCCTTTGCTATGTCCACTTTGCCCCATGGAGTCACAAGAACCCCACTGCACTGGCTCATAGTTTTGCTAATCCTTACTATGTCCACTCTGCCCCATGGAGTCACAATGACCCCACTGCACTGGCTCATAGTCTTACTACGCATCACCTTGCCCCTCAGGTCATAATGACCCTACTGCACTGATAACGTAGTCTTGCTACCATCACCTTGCCCCTCAGGTCATGATGACCCTACTGCACTGATAAGTAGCCCATCATCCATTTTCAGTGGTGAATCGAAGTTATGAACGTCGACAACTCCTTAGCACACGTCCCGCAGCAAAGTCCAACTCATGAAGTCCACTCATTGGTTCCTATCTGGATCCTGAGTCAATACCCTTCATTTGGACTACCTTTGCATCTCGGGTTATCAGTCTTCATCGGTTCGGTTCGTATCAGAATGCTCCTTCTTCACTGGATCGGGTCGCCTCGCCGTCACCCCTGGCGGATCGGGTCGGGTCTCCAGATTGCCATAGTTCGGATCGTATCGCGGTCCTCTTTCTCTCTGCTTCGGATCGTGCTCCTCTCCTCAGTTCGGATCGGAATACCCTATACGGATCGGATCGCGCTCCTCCTTCTCGTGGCTCCCCCTGGTTCGAATCGACGTCTCGTAGTGCATCGGATCGTGGATGCTGCTTCCCTCTAGTCGGATCGTGATGTGAAACACAAGTGGATCGGATCTGGTAGCGGTTCGCGGTTGGTGCTCGTGGGCCTTGCGTAGATGGTTCGGTTCGGAGGAGATGACTCGAGTCGTGGTGCTGTCCCACGATCACATAGGGCGATTCGATCGACCCTCAATCCCCTATGTGATCTGAATCCCTGCACCTTGTCCAGCGAATTGTTTACGCCTCTCGACGGCGTTTTCGACCATTCCAACTATTCTAATCAGTCACAAAGCATTTCATACAGTCATAGCAACATGCATAACAGCCACAAACATCAAAACATCAACATGACAGGTAAAAATGGATCAAACATACCCAAAACCCCATATTTCCCCCTAAACATGTTTATGTGAAACTAATGATAGGATTAGCAAAACTTAACCAAATTAACCCAAATTCATATCAGAGGCCTAAAACATCATTCTGAATTTTATAAACATTTTTTCCAGAATTTTATCATGTTTAAATTCGCTAATTAACACTAATCATCCCTAATTAGCCATAATTAGTGCAAAACTATGCAAATCACTCACCTTAGCCACAAAATAAAGTGAGATCTGAAACAATTCTCTGATTTGATGCGAATCCCAATGCTAAACAGCAGCTCCAATGTTGCTTTGGTGTAGATCTTTCTTGATTAGGGATTGCTAAGCCAAATCCTAGACCAAAAGGTGATTTGGAGGTGATTTAGAGGTTAGAGGCCATTTTTAGGGTTCCTTGGTGATAAGTGGAGGCTAGAAAACTGAAATGGAATGATCCTCTATCTCATTTCAGCCTCCTCATAACCCTAATCCCGAAATGGGTTATGGGCCTACTCACTAATCACCCGGTTTGGCCCGGTTAAGCAGTTTTTCACCCTCCAAACCTTATTTCAGCCATATCTCCCAAACGGTAAGTCCGTTTGGCTATTATGACCACTCTACAGAAAGGTAAACCATCAAACGAATCTAATGGAAGTGGTTTCAGGTCAAAATTCCTTTCCAATCAAAAGTTATGGCCAAAACAGTACCAACTAGGGGCAAAATGGTCATTTAAAAATCATCAAAAATCATGAGCATGGGAAATGACTCTAATAGATGTTTCCCAAAGTTACATGACCATACGACTTCACATGGGAAAGAAATAAATATTCTACGATCCTATGGTGTGTAGAATACCGGTCGTTACAGTTTTTAAAAACACGTTTCGTCTTTGGGAGTAGAATTTGTGTGAATAAGACGAAAAAGTTTTCAAATATTAGTAGAATATTCATATTGACTGAGCAGGTTGCTTAGTGACTAAGTAATCTAGGTAAAATACTGCCGCATGTTTGTTATTCTACATTCTAAAGCATCTATAACACTCATTATTCGCATACCACTATTTGGACCCTGGATCCGCGCCAATAAGATCAAGAAAGTTTCAAAATATAAGTGAAACTTTGATGTTTGCATCGAATAAGTGGGGTTCTTGGTGCTCAAGTAATCAGGTAAAACACTGCCGTATTTTTTAAACTCTACCATTTCAAATACATATAATACTCATCATTAAATAATAGTGTTTTTAAAAACACGTTTCGACTTAGGGAGTAGAATTTGTGTGAATAAGACGAAAACGTTTTAAATATTAGTAGAATATTCATATTGACTGAGCAGGTTGCTTAGTGACTAAGTAATCAGGTAAAACACTGCCGCATGTTTGCTATTCTACATTTTAGAGCATCTATAACACTCATCTTTTGCATATTACCATTTGGACCCTGAATCCGTGCCAATAAGGTCAAGAAAGTTTCAAAATATAAGTGAAACTTTGATGTTTGCATCGAATAAGTAGGTTTCTTGGTGCTCAAGTAATCAGGTAAAACACTGCCGCATGTTTGAGACTCAAACATTTCAAATAAATATAATACTCATTATTAAATAATAGTGTTTTTAAAAATACGTTTCGACTTTGGGAGTAGAATTTATGTGAATAAGAAGAAAAAGTTTTCAAATATTAGTAGAATATTCATATTTTCATATTGACTTAGCAGGTTGCTTAGTGACTAAGTAATCTGGTAAAATACTGCTGTATGTTTGCTATTCTACATTTTAAAGCATCTATAACGCTCTTTATTTGCATATTACCATTTGAACCCAGGATCTGCGCCAATATGATGAAGAAAGTTTCAAAATATAGAGAAACAATGATGTTTGCATCGAATAAGTAGGTTTCTTGGTGCTCAAGTAACCAGGTAAAACACTGCCGCATGTTTGAGACTCTACCATTTCAAATACATATAATACTCATCATTAAATAATAGTGTTTTTAAAAACACGTTTCGGCTTTGGGAGTAGAATTTGTGTAAATAAGACGAAAAAGTTTTCAAATATTTGTAGAATATTCATATTTTCATATTGACTGAGCAAGTTGCTTAGTGACTAAGTAATTAGGTAAAACACTTGCGAATGTTTGCTATTCTACATTTTAAGGCATATATAACACTCATCATTCGCATATTACCGTTTCGACCCTGGATCCGCACCAATAAGATCAAGAAAGTTTCAAAGTATAAGTGAAACTTTGATGTTTGCATTGAGTAAGTAGGTTTCTTGGTGCTCAAGTAATCAGGTAAAACACTGCCGCATGTTTGAAACTCAACCATTTCAAATTCATATAATACTCATCATTAAATAATAGTGTTTTTAAAAACACGTTTCGGCTTTGGGAGTAGAATTTGTGTGAATAACATGAAAAAGTTTTCAAATATTAGTAGTATATTCATATTTTCATATTGACTGAGCAGGATGCTTAGTGACTATGTAATCAGGTAAAACACTACCGTATGTTTGCTATTCTACATTTTAAAGCATCTATAACACTCATCATTCACGTATTACCATTTGGGCCCTGGATCCGCGCCAATAAGATCAAGAAACTTTCAAAATATAAGTGAAACTTTGATGTTTGCGTCAAATAAGTAGGTTTCTTGGTGCTCAAGTAATCAGGTAAAACACTACCGCATGTTTGAAACTCTACCATTTCAAATACATATAATACTCATCATTAAATAATAGTGTTTTTAAAAATACGTTTCGACTTTGGAAGTAGAATTTGTGTGAATAAGACGAAAAAGTTTTCAAATATTAGTAGAATATTCATATTTTCATATTGACGGAGCAGGTTGCTTAGTGACTAAGTAATCAGGTAAAACACTGCCGCATGTTTGCTATTCTACATTTTAAAGCATCTATAACACTCATCATTTTCATATTACCGTTTATGTAACAACCCGGAAAATCTGGGCCAGTTTAAATTTTTTATTTTGGCAATTTTAATGAATTCTGAATATTTAAAATGAATTATTTTAAATAATAACAACGAAAAATTTATTTTTAATAGAATTCAAACGTATATATTTATATAGATCGTACCGTTATAATATAAATAATTATTTTAAATTATAAAAGGAATTGAAAATGGCGCGGTAGTTCGATAATTCGATTTCAAACTTCAAATGAATGTACAGGATTCAAAATAAATCGGATTTTAGCAAAACCAAAAATATTAGAATCTAATTGAGAATATCGTTCCAACGAATCCAAAAAATCAAAATTTCATAGCGGGAATCAAAAGATATGCCCAGTTGAAAATTCAGAATAGTCGCTATGGAATTCTGGCCCTTAAAAATGGAATTTTTGCAAACGACCTCGGAATTCGACAAAACCACTTTTGTTGGATCCGTGATATCAAGTTATTGCTAAGTTTCAAATTTCATAATTTTTCGAATCAATATGTGAGCGTGGCAAAGGAAAACATGTTTGACTAGTTTTAGTTGATTTTAATCGATTGGAAAATGGCCATTTTTCAAACGGTCTCAGAATTTGATGAAATTAGTTTTGTTAGGACCATATCGTCAATACGAAGCTAAAAATTATTTTTCTGGAATTTTTCGAGTTAGTATGTGAACCTGGTAAATTGAAATGCGCGTTCAAACTCAATATATATAGTTAGATTTTGATTTTGACGAAAACTGGTCGAAAAAGCCGAATCAGCTTATGATACATATCCCGTTGTGTTCGGAATGGGGGTAATTAGTTGGGGGCGACAGTCGTTGGGTTCGATTTGGAGTTCGAATGAAAAAGTAACTTTTTGGAATAAATTAAATTAAATATATATTATTATATAAAGTCAACCCTTACCTTTCTCTCCTCTTTATCGTTCAAAACAAAAGCAAAAAAAAAAAGACACTACAGCTCCAGCCCCCCCCCCCCCTTCACGTCGCTGCCACCCCCCCCCCCCACCTTCGCGCGCGCCGGCCTCCTCCTTCTCCTCCTCCTTCGTTCCCTTCTTAATCGTAAACCCTAAGCCCCAAATTACAAGCCACCACCACCGTGGGCCCCTCCAGCGCCTCCACCACTTTGTTACAGCCTCCCCACGCCCCATCAGGCCCGCCTCCGCCACTGGCCGCCCTCCCCTTGGTCGTGGTCCCCACAAATCCAAAATCCCTCTTTTCACCAAAAATTCCCGTTTTGCAAATAACACCCTGTCACTATTTCGCAAATAACTCCCAAACCGTGCATTTTTAGCCAAAATCCCTCTGAACTAAAGTTGTAGAGCACGATTTTCTCTTCGATTCGGACATATGGAAGTCGTGTTTTGGAGTTCGGAGCTATTGGGGAAACGCGTCCGAAGTTTGCTGTCCGAACAATGTCTAAATGCTGTCTTTTCGCGATTTCCGGCTAAATGGCACATTTTCGGAAGGAAGACCACTAGGCGAAAGTTGTCCGGAATGGCGCGTTTGAGCTAGTAAAGTAGATGGCGTGAAGATTGGAGCTCGTTTGCAAATTCTGGAACCAGAATAACGAATCCGGACGTTATAAAAAATGTGAGTTTTCTCCGCTTTAAAACCTCTATTGTTTTGGACGAATGAAGTATATAAAAATATGATTTTTATATTATAGGAATAATAAAAATATGATTTTTATATAGTTAATCAAATAAGAAAGGTCGGATTTTCTATATGTGATATTAGCAAAGGAAGGTTGGATTTTTAGTGAAGTCAAGATTTGACTTTTAGCGATGTAAAAATATATTTTTTAGAGTCATAAAAACATGATTTTTATATTAGTAGAAGATTAAAAATATGATTTTTACATTATAGAAGTATTAAAGATTTGATCTTTATTATGTAGAAGGAGCAAAGACGTGATTTTTATACAAGTGACGATATAAAAATATAATCTTTATTATATGAACACCGTTGTAAAAATAGAATTTTTATCTATATAGTAGCAATAAAAAATAGAATTTTTATCCATATAGCGTAGTTATAAAAATATGATTTTTATAAAATAGAGAATATAAAATTGTGATTTTTATATATGTAGTGAACACGGACGGCGGAAGTGACAAAAGGCGAGCACGGCGAGACATTCTACATATGAAGAGTCACGGCGTTTGGTTTAGCTAATCGGTGAGAATTTCTCACTTTAAATTTCCTTTTCTAGTTATAAATAAATACTAGGATGCAGACGGTGTTTAGTAGCACCCGACACCCTCGTCCACAGACCATGGACTTGTTTGTTTGGTTGTTTGGTGATTGATTAGAATATTTGTTGGAATTTTGTGGTGTGAATAATGAAATTGATTTGATTGATATGTGTATGGCTTGGGCCATCACTAGACCGGGGATAAGGCTAGGCCTTGTCCCGTTTCTAGTATCGTGCCGTTATGCCGCCGAAATTTTCTAAAATAAGTTAGAAAAATAAAAATATGATTTTATTGTGTAAATGAACTGAATAGAAATTCCTGTGTTGAAATAAAATATTTTATCATTAAAAATATAATTTTTAACGCGTGTGTGAATAAAATAAAATATTCATTTACAAATCAGACGATTTGTTTATGTACACTGTTTTAACTGATATTGATTGGGACGATAAATTTTACATGTCGCCCAACTACACAAATAATATTCAGTGTTTGTTGATGTGAAACCCCACATGGGTATTGGGATGATATTTGACGTACACTAGTCCCAAAAATTAGTTGTTTGTCGATCGATAGGTTAACAGACAGTTGTGTTGTGCACTTTGGATGATGGTTGATTATTTATCATTGCTATTATATATATATGTGTTGTATGGAATCCATATAATTAACATTATATGGTAATTGATGGGGCCTCATTCCAATTGAGAAAATAAAGAATATTATAAAATAAGATTCATGTGTTGACAGTACTCATGTGTTGAGATTAGTCATATGTTGAAAAAAAATATAGATTCATGTGTTGAACGAAATATTTTAACAATAAAAATTAACATCTTTATCAAAATTTTATAAAATATATTACATAACAAAAATAGTCACGTGTTGACAGTACTCATTTGTTGAGATTAGTCAAGTGTTGAAAGATATATAGATTCATGTGTTGAATAGAATTAATATTCATGTGTTGAATAGAATAAAGAAGTTTTTGAAAAATATAAAGCCGTGTTGATTAGTGATGCGTTATTTTGACGCGAACGATATTTTTATCGATTTTATTCGTTTTATAATGAATATTGAAAAGTGATTTCATAATCGAATATTTTGAATTGAACAGGATTGAAATTGAATTGAAATCAATTTGAAACGCTTTCGAATTTAAATGAATAGAAGGTAAATTCAAATTGAATTGAATTGAATTCGAATTGAACTGAATGAATTTGGAATTCGAATTGAACTGAAATTTAATTGAAGTCGATTTGAGTTGAAATCAATTTGAAATGAATTTAAAACGAATTTATAATGGAAAATTCACTTTTGATTTGATATTGAATATAAGCCGATATATTTTCTATTCAGAGCCTTTTATTTAATATCAAATGAGATTTGGGTTTGTCGTGAATGGTGTCTTCATTAACGTTGTTCTTGAACCTAGTAGGAGAAAAGATTAAATCTTTTTATTTAGATTTAATGAAGTTTACCAATTAATTATTATATTTAATTGGAATGGAATTAGAATTGATTTGTGGGTTTATCGTGAACGGTGTTTTAAATAACACTTGTTCTTTAACCTGATAATAAATAGAATGTGATTTGGGTTTATCGTGAACTGTGTTTTAAATGGCATTAGTTCTTTAACCCAGTTAAAGGAGTTTTAATGAATCTTTAATTAGATTGAAATGTGAATTGATAATTTAAATTATCGGATTTGGAAAGTGATCGAGAATGGAGTATCGCCAGTTTTGCTCCGAGCAATAGTAAATCTTTAATTAGATTTAAACGTGAAATGGTAATTAAATTTACCGATAACACCGTGGTGTTAGTTATGGGGTAATAACAGTTTTGCTCCATGGGATAAATAGGTTGGGATTGGGAAATAAAATAAATAATTACTTCGGTGTGGTTCGCTAATCCCGACTAGTTTGGAAAACCATAATATGGTTTAAAATGACATCCAAAGGAAGATTAAAGAATAAATTTTAAAGAATTTATCTTTGATAAAATTAATGGGAACCTTTCCCTAAGGATGTGAAAATTTGAATAAAAGAATATTCGGAATTGGAATGAGGCGTATGTTGTGTTTGTGTAACCCGTGTTTATTATATACGCGGGTTATTCGGAAAGGCCGGGTTTATACCCATTCTGAATAACCGATTCGACGATAAGTCGAAGATGAAGATGGTGGTTGAAGACCGGAAGTCTTCACATCGTTTGGGTGATTACTGACGATCTTGATTGGGCTGTACACCCAAGATGAGGGAATCGGTTGGTGATCGTCCAGACGTACTTGGAGATCGATGGATATGCAAGGAAAGTGCCTCCGGTTTCATTCAGACCCAGAACGAACTTGTGAATGGTCTGTGTGTCTGACATTGGATTTATTCTGTGTTGATTGATCTCTATTAAATATACATCTGTTTGGCGGCGGAGAATTTATTCTCTTACTTAACGCCCTTCTCTGAGACGTACGAGCTCAGAGGTTGTATATCGATGGACATCAGTCGCATGGAGTTAATTGCCTGTGTGGCATGAGTAAGTGCAGATGATCAAGGCTTCTGTTGAAAAGCAAAGTCTTGTGGTTGATGATCAAAGCACGGCCTGTGTGGCGCTTCTTTGTGTATAGCGTGAACTCACGAGCCTCACACCTCGGTATGAGTCAAAAACGGGGTAGTGACTGCAGGGAGAGCACGACGTTTCTTTCTAGCTATGGGTGGTGTCGGTGCTTAAACTGGCCAGCATTTATATACTTTTCACCTGTGTGGTTGTTGGAATGAGGCACCTCGATATTAGGTCTGTTTGGACCGGGAAACGTGTGTTCAGGAATACTAATCCTCGAAAGTAAGTGAGGACCGGCCCTGAAGATCCAAGGATCATAGTGGGGTCCGGAGACATTTGCTAGAGTGTCTCGAATCGGAGAGGAGCTTGCCCCTTGCCTAGACTCATGACGGAAATCCAATTTCCAATACGTGTATTTCGGTTTTATTTGTAGAGCCTAGTATGGCGACATAGTGAGATGGGGCGCTTATGCCGTCTATGATTTATATTTATGATTGAAATTGTTTTGACACTATACACTTATAATAGTATCAAATGATTTATTTCAAATGTATCAAGCATGTTTGGCTATTATAAGGGAAAACCCTATCCTCCGGCTTGCGTTGCATTGTGGGATGGGACTTGGGTCTTATAATAGCTTCATTTTTCCAAAAATCATTGCATTGTTTATTCTATGCACTGGTATCCTTGGGAGGAAACCCATTCCGTTTTATACGGCGTGGTCCTTTGAAGTACTCTCTTTTAAAGTAAAGTTTAAATAACTGTTTTAGTTCTCACACCAGTCACATGACTGACCTGGAGTTTATTGTTTTAACCTAAACTCTGGGTGCCCTTATTTTCAACACGGGCAGCTAGTTGTTTTGGTTTTGCAGATTTATATTCACAGGATCCTGATTTACAGTTGGAACGATGCTCGGAAAGCTCTGTATCCGTGTATTACTTTCAGTTGTGTTTTGTATTATCTTCCGCTGCTATGTAAATTTATTGTAATCTCTGATATTTATTGAATGTATTTTATTCATTCGTACTCTGTATATTCTTGTATTCTGATGGAATTGTTGTAATTAACAATGAAATGTTCTTCTGTTTGTGTTCTAATTTGTCTTGTACTCATGGTAATTCGTCCTTTCTCTTCTCTTCGGAGATGGGGAAGTTCGGGTCGCTACATTTGGTATAAGAGCTTTGGTTTACAAAGCTCGAGAACAAGGCACATTAGAACCATATGAAAGAATTCATCAGAATTTGGATTAGCAATATCCAATAAGGAATGACTCATTAGAGATAGGATCAGTAGTATCCTAGAACGAGTGTGAAGAGTATATTTTTCAAATAAAAATGAAACAAATTTTGTTTTGAAAATTTAAATCGTTCTATACGTATTTGAATATTTTATTTACATTGATTTTGGACAATCAAGTATATAAAGATTTCGCGTATACGCGTCATGAACGTATATTCGAAGTTTCAATATACTGGGTAGGTATAGAATCACACTCTAGTCGCCCGGAGATGATGATTCTGATGATTGATGCATCGTCATCAGAGTTAATGTTCGAGTGCCGAAGGTGGGATTTCTATATATTTCCATTAGACTGGTGTGAGAACCAAAATATAGCTAGAATACATTATTGTGATTTGGCATCAAAAACATGATTTCCTGTATATGTATCAAAATTATGAATTTGAAACGTTAATTCACTAATTGATTGATGGTTGTGTTGTTTGATTATTGGTTTGAAATATTGAACCATTTAGCCTAATGGAACCAAATATTGAACTGTATTGAAAAATGATTACAAATGCATGCATATACTTGTACTTACATTGAACAGGTCATAGCAAGGAGGCTAGAGAAGAGGAATAAAATTGTTTGCCCGACAAATAGGTACATGTTTATTGTATTTCTTGAGTTTTGGGTGATTTTGTGAGCCGATTGGCTTTTTCTTTTTCTTTTGGATTGAAGAAGGCCATGGGAGGCTATATGAAATATCCCGAAGTCCCCGGTGTAGGGGAGGTTATGGCAAAAAAATTCGAAAATTTAGGGTGTTAGCCAATTTTTTCGAAAAATTTGAAAAGTTCTTAGAAACTGAAAAGTTGAAGAACTTAAGCCATAATGAAAATAATGAAAGTTGAGTTGGTTAGTTAAACAAATTTCGTCTTCGTTCCTTTTCGGGGACGAAAAGTTTTAAGTGGGGGAGATTGTAACAACCCGGAAAATCTGGGCCAGTTTAAAATTTTTATTTTGGCAATTTTAATGAATTCTGAATAATATAAAATGAATTATTTTAAATAATAACAACGAAAAGTTTATTTTGAATAGAATTCAAATGTATATATTTATATAGATCATCGTTAGAATATAAATAATTATTTTAAATTATAAAAGGAATTGAAAATGGCGCGGTAGTTCGATAATTCGATTTCAAACTTCAAATGAATGTACAGGATTCAAAATAAACCGGATTTTAGCGAAACCAAAAATACTAGAATCTAATTGAGAATATATTTCCAACGAATCCGAAAAATCAAAATTTCATAGAGGGAATCAAAAGATATGCCCAGTTGAAAATTCAGAATAGTCGCTTTGGAATTCTGGCCCTTAAAAATGGAAATTTTGCAAACGACCTCGGAAATCGACGAAACTACTTTTGTTGGATCCGTTATGTCAAGTTATTGCCAAGTTTCAAATTTCATAATTTTTCGAATCAATATGTGAGCGTGGCAAATGAAAACACGTTTGACCAGTTTCAGTTGATTTTAATCGACTGGAAAATGGCCATTTTTCAAACGGTCTCATAATTTGACGTAATTAGTTTTGTTAGGACCGTATCGTCAATACGAAGCTAAAAATTATTTTTCTGGAATTTTTCAAGTTAGTACGTGACCCCGGTAAATTGAAATGCGCGTTCAAACTCAATATATAGAGTTATATTTTGATTTTGACGAAAACTGGTCGAAACAGCCGAATCAGCTTACGATACATATCCCGTTGTATTCGGAATGGGGGTAATTAGCTAAGGGCGATATTCGTTGGGTTCGATTTGGAGTTCGAATGAAAAAGTAACTTTTTGGAATAAATTAAATTAAATATATATTATTATATAAAGTCAACCCTTACCTTTCTCTCCTCTTTATCGTTCAAAACAAAAGCAAAAAAAAAGACACTGCAGCTCTAGCCCCCCCTTCACGTCGCTGCCACCCCCTACCCCTCGCGCGCCGCCGGCCTCCTCCTTCTCCTTCTTTCCCTTCTCAATCCTAAACCCTAAGCCCCAAATTACAAGCTACCCCCACCGTGGGCCCCTCCAGCGCCTCCACCACTTTGCTGCAGCCTCCCCACGCCCCATCAGGCCCGCCTCCGCCACTGGCCGCCCTCCCCTTGGTCGTGGTCCCCACAAATCCAAAATCCCTCTTTTCACCAAAAATTCCCGTTTTGCAAATAACACTCTGTCACTATTTCGCAAATAACTCCCAAACCGTGCATTTTTAGCCAAAACCCCTCTAAACCAAAGTCGTAGAGCACGATTTTCTCTTTGATTAGGACATATTGAAGTCTTGTTTTGGAGTACGGAGCTGTCGGGAAAACGCGTCCGAAGTCTGCTGTCCGAATACTATCAAAATGCTGTCTTTTCGCGATTTCCTGCAAAATGGCACATTTTCGGAAGGAAGACCACTAGGCGAAAGTTGTCCGGAATGGCGCGTTTAAGCTAAAAAGAAAGATGGAATGAAGATTGAAGCTCGTTTGCAAATTCTGGAATCAGAACAGCGAATCCGGGCGTTGGAAAAAATGTGAGTTTTCTCCGTTTTAAAACTTCTATGGTTTTTGACGAATGAAGTATATAAAAATATGATTTTTATATTATAGGAATAATAAAAATATGATTTTTATATAGTTAATCAAATAAGAAAGGTCGGATTTTCTATATGTGATATTAGCAAAGGAAGGTTGGATTTTTAGTGAAGTCAAGATTTGATTTTTAGCGATGTAAAAATATATTTTTTAGTGTCATAAAAACATGATTTTTATATTAGTAGAAGATTAAAAATATGATTTTTACATTATATAAGTATTAAAGATTTGGTCTTTATTATGTAGAAGGAGCAAATATGTGATTTTTATATAAGTGGCGATATAAAAATATAATCTTTATTATATGAACGTCGTTGTAAAAATAGAATTTTTATCTATATAGTAGCGATAAAAAATAGAATTTTTATCCATATAGTGTAGTTATAAAAATTTGATTTTTATATAATAGAGAATATAAAATGTGATTTTTATATATGTAGTGAACACGGACGGCGAAAGTGACAAAAGGCGAGCACGGCGAGACATTCTACATATGAAAAGTCGCGGCGTTTGGTTTATTTAATCGGTGAGAACTTGTCACTTTAAATTTCCTTTTCTAGTTATAAATATATACTAGGATGCAGACGGTGTTTAGTAGCACCCGACACCCTCGTCCATAGACCATGGACTAGTTTGTTTGGTTGTTTGGTGATTGATTAGAATATTTGTTGGAATTTTGTGGTGTGAATAATGAAATTGATTTGATTGATATGTGTATGGCGTGGGCCATCACTAGACCGGGGATAAGGCTAGGCCTTGTCCCGTTTCTAGTATCGTGCCGTTATGCCGCCAAAATTTTCTAAAATAAGTTAGAAAAATAAAAATATCATTTTATTGTGTAAATGAACTGAATAGAAATTCATGTGTTGAAATAAAATATTTTATCGTTAAAAATATAATTTTTAACGCGTGTGTGAATAAAATAAAATATTCATTTACAAATCAGACGATTTGTTTATGTACACTGTTTTAACTGATATTGATTGGGACGATAAATTTTACACGTCGCCCAACTCCACAAATAATATTCAGTGTTTTTTGATGTGAAACCCCACACGGGTATTGGGATGATATTTGACGTACACTAGTCCCAATAATTAGTTGTATGTCGATCGATAGGTTGACAGACAGTTGTGTTGTGCACTTTGGATGATGGTTGATTATTTATCGTTACTATTATATACATGTGTTGTATGGAATCCATATAATTAACATTATATAGTAATTGATCGGGCCTCATTCTAATTGAGAAAATAAAGAATATTATAAAATAAGATTCATGTGTTGATAGTACTCATGTGTTGAGATTAGTCATGTGTTGAAAAAAAAATATAGATTCATGTGTTGAACGAAATATTTTAACAATAAAAATTAACATCTTTATCAAAATTTTATAAAATATATTACATAACAAAAATAGTCACGTGTTGACAGTACTCATTTGTTGAGATTAGTCAAGTGTTGAAAGATATATAGATTCATGTGTTGAATAGAATTAATATTCATGTGTTGAATAGAACAAAGAAGTTTTTGAAAAATATAAAGCCGTGTTGATTAGAGATGCGTTATTTTGACGCAAACGATATTTTTATCGACTTTATTCGTTTTATAATAAATATTGAAAAGTGATTTCATAATCGAATATTTTAAATTGAACAGGATTGAAATTGAATTGAAATGAATTTGAAATGAATTCGAATTTAATTGAATAGAATGTAAATTCAAATTGAATTGAATAGAATTCGAATTGAACTGAATGAATTTGGAATTCGAATTGAACTGAAATTTAATTGAAGTCGATTTGAGTTGAAATCAATTTGAAATGAATTTAAAACGAATTTATAATGGAAAAATCACTTTTGATTTGATATTGAATATAAGCCGATATATTTTCTATTCAGAGCCTTGTATTTAATACCAAATGAGATTTGGGTTTGTCGTGAATGGTGACTTCATTAATGCTATTCTTGAACCCAATAGGAGAAAATATTAAATCTTTTTATTTAGATTTATTGAAGTTTACCAATTAATTATTATATTTAATTGGAATGGAATTAGAATTGATTTGTGGGTTTATCGTGAACGGTGTTTTAAATAACACTTGTTCTTTAACCCGATAATAAATAGAATGTGATTTGGGTTTATCGTGAACTGTGTTTTAAATGGCATTAGTTCTTTAACCCAGTAAAAGGAGATTTAATGAATCTTTAATTAGATTGAAATGTGAATTGATAATTTAAATTATCGGATTTGGAAAGTGCTCGAGAATGGAGTATCGCCAGTTTTTCTCCGAGCAATAGTAAATCTTTAATTAGATTTAAACGTGAAATGGTAATTAAATTTACCGATAACACCGTGGTGTTAGTTATGTGGTAATAACAATTTTGCTCCATGGGATAAATAGGTTGGGATTGGGAAATAAAATAAATAATTACTTCGGGGTGGTTCGCTATTCCCGACTAGTTTGGAAAACTATAATATGGTTTAAAATGACATAGGAAGATTAAAGAATAAATTTTAAAGAATTTATCTTTGATAAAATTAATGGGAACCTTTCCAAAATGATGTGTAAATTTGAATAAAAGAATATTCTGAATTGGAATAAGGCGTATGTTGTGTTTGTGTAACACGTGTTTATTATATACGCGGATTATTCGGAAAGGCCGAGTTTATACCCATTCTGAATAACCGATTCGACGATAAGTCGAAGATGAAGATGGTGGTTGAAGATCGGAAGTCTTCACATCGTTTGGGTGATTACTGACGATCTTGATTGGGCTGTACACCCAAGATGAGGGAATCAGTTAGTGATCGTCCAGACGTACTTGGAGATCGATGGATATGCGAGGAAAGTGCCTCCGGTTTCGTTCAGACCCAGAACGAACTTGTAAATGGACTGTGTGTCTGACATTGGATTTTATTCTGTGTTGATTGATCTCTATTAAATATACATCTGTTTGGCGGCGGAGAATTTATTCTCTTGCTTAACGCCCTTCCCTGAGACGTACGAGCTCAGAGGTTGTATATCGATGGACATCAGTCGCATGGAGTGAATTTCCTATGTGGCACGCCTAAGTGGCAGATGATCAAGGCTTCTGTTGAAAAGAAAAGTCTTGTGGTTGATGATCAAAGCACGACCTGTGTGACGCAGCTTTGTGTATAGCGTGAATTCGCGAGCCTCACACCTCGGTATGAGTCAAAAACGGGATAGTGACTGCAGGGAGAGCACGACGTTTCTTTCTAGCTATGGGTGGTGTCGGTGCTTAAACTGGCCGACATTTATATACTTTTCACCTGTGTGGTTGTTGGAATGAGGCGCCTCGATATTAGGTCTGTTAGGACCGGGAAACGTGTGTTCAGGAATACTAATCCTCGAAAGTAAGTGAGGACCGGCCTTGAAGATCCAAGGATCATAGTGGGGTCCTGAGACATTTGCTAGGGTGTCTCGAATTGGAGAGGAGCTTGCCCCTTTCCTCGACTCATGACGGAAATCCAATTTCCAATACGTGTATTTCAGTTTTATTTGTAGAGCCTAGTATGGCGACATAGTGGGATGGGGCGCTTATGCCGTCTATGATTTATATTTATGATTGAAATTGTTTTGACACTATACACTTATAATAGTATCAAATGATTTGTTTTAAACGTATCAAGCATGTTTGGCTATTATAAGGGAAAACACTATCCTCCGGCTTGCGTTGCATTGTGTGATGGGACTTGGGTCTTATAATAGCTTCATTTTTCCAAAAAGCGTTGCGTTGTTTATTCTATGCACTGGTATCCTTGGGAGGAAACCCGTTCCGTGTTATACGGCGTGGTCCTTTGAAGTACTCTCTTTTAAAGTAAAGTTTAAATAACTGTTTTAGTTCTCACACCAGCCACATGACTGACCTGGAGTTTATTGTTTTAACCTAAACTCTGGGTGCCCTTATTTTCGACACGGGCAGCTAGTAGTTTTGGTTTTGCAGATTTATATTCACAGGATCCTGATTTACAGCTGGAACGATGCTCAGAAAGCTCTGTATCCGTGTATTACTTTCAGTTGTGTTTTGTAGTATCTTCCACTGCTATGTAAATTTATTGTAATCTCTGATATTTATTGAATGTATTTTATTCATTCATACTCTGTAAATTCTTGTATTCTGATGGAACTGTTGTAATTAACAATGAAATGTTCTTCTGTTTGTGTTCTAATTCGTCTTGTACTCACGGTAATTCGTCCTTTCTCTTCTCTTCGGAGATGGGGAAGTTCAGGTCGCTACAGTTTGGGCCCTGGATCCGCGCCAAAAAGATCAAGAAAGTTTCAAAATATAAGAGGAACTTTGATGTTTGCATCGAATAAGTAGATTTCTTGGTGCTCAAGTAATCAGGTAAAACACTGCCGCATGTTTGAAACTCTACCATTTCAAATACATATAATATTCATCATTAAATAATAGTGTTTTTAAAAACACGTTTCGACATTGGGAGTAGAATGTGTGTGAATAAGATGATTTTTTTTTCAAATATTAGTAGAATATTCATATTTTCGTATTGACTGAGCAGGTTACCTTGTGACTAAGTAATCAGGTAAAACGCTGCCGCATGTTTGCTATTCTACATTTTATAGCATCTATAACACTCATAATTCGCATATTACCATTTGGACCCTGGATCCGTGCCAATATGATCAAGAAATTTTTAAAATATAAGCGAAACATTGATGTTTGCATCGAATAAGTAGGTTTCTTGGTGCTCAAGTAATCAGGTAAACCACTGCCACATGTTTGAAAATCTACCATTTCAAATAAATATAATACTCATAATTAAATAATAGTGTTTTTAAAAACACGTTTCGATTTGGGAGTAGAATTTGTGTGAATAAGACGAAAAAGTTTTCAAATATTAGTAGAATATTCATATTTTCATATTGACTGAGCAGGTTGCTTAGTGACTAAGTAATCGGGTAAAACACTGCCGCTTGTTTGCTATTCTACATTTTAAAGCACCTATAACACTCATCATTTGCATATTACGGTTTGGACCCTGGATCCGTGCCAATAAGGTCAAGAAAGTTTCAAAATATAAGTGAAACTTTGATGTTTGCTTTGAATAAGTAGGTTTCTTGGTGCTCAAGTAATCTGGTAAAACACTGCCGCATGTTTGAGACTCTACCATTTCAAATAAATATAATACTCATCATTAAATAATTGTGTTTTTAAAAATACGTTTTGACTTTGGTAGTAGAATCTGTGTGAATAAGAAGAAAAAGTTTTCAAATATTAGTAGAATATTCATATTTACATATTGACTGAGCAGGTTGCTTAGTGACTAAGTAATCAGGTAAAACACTGCCGCATGTTTGTGATTCTACATTTTAAAGCATCTATAACACTCATATTACTATTTGGACCCTGGATCCGCGCCAATAAGATGAAGAAAGTTTCAAAATATAAGTGAAACATTGATGTTTGTATCGAATAAGTAGGTTTCTTGGTGCTCAAGTAATCAGGTAAAACACTGCCGCATATTTGAGACTCTACCATTTCAAATAAATATAATACTCAACATTAAATAATAGTGTTTTTAAAAACACATTTCGGCTTTGGGAGTAGAATTTGTGTGAATAAGACGAAAAAGTTTTCAAATATTTGTAGAATATTCATATTTTCATATTGACTGAGCAGGTTGCTTAGTGACTAAGTAATTAGGTAAAACACTGCTGCATGTTTGCTATTCTACATTTTAAAGCATCTATAATACACATCATTCGCATATTAACGTTTGGACCCTGGATCCGCGCCTATAAGATCAAGAAAGTTTCAAAATATAAGTGAAACTTTGATGTTTGCATCGAATAAGTAGGTTTCTTGGTGCTCAAGTAATCAGGTAAAACACTGCCGCATTTTTGAAACTCTACCATTTCAAATGCATATAATACTCATCATTAAATAATAGTGTTTTTAAAAACACGTTTCGGCTTTGGGAGTAGAATTTGTGTGAATAACTCGAAAAAGTTTCCAAATATTAGTAGAATATTCATATTTTCATATTGACTGAGCATGTTGCTTAGTGACTTAGTAATCAGGTAAAACACTGTCAAATGTTTGCGACTCTACATTTTAGAGCATCTATAACACTCATCATTCGCATATTACCGTTTGGGCCCTGGATCCACGCCAATAAGTTCAAGAAAATTTCAAAATATAAATGAAACTTTGATGTTTGCATCGAATAAGTAGGTTTCTTGGTGCTCAAGTAATAAGGTAAAACACTACCGCATGTTTGAAACTCTGCCATTTCAAATACATATAATACTCATCATTAAATAATAGTGTTTTTAAAAATTTGTTTCGACTTTGGGAGTAGAATTTGTGTGAATAAGACGAAAAAGTTTTCAAACATTAGTAGAATATTCATATTTTTATTTTGACGGAGCAGGTTGCTTAGTGACTAAGTAATCAGGTAAAACACTGCCGCATGTTTGCTATTCTACATTTTATAGCATCTATAACACTAATCATTTTCATATTACCGTTTGGGCCCTGGATCCGCACCAATAAGATCAAGAAAGTTTCAATATATAAGTGAAACTTTGATGTTTGCCTCGAATAAGTAGATTTCTTGGTGCTCAAGTACTCAGGTAACACACTGCCGCATGTTTGAACTTTGAAACTCTACCATTTCAAATACATATAATACTCATCATTAAATAATAGTTTTTTTAAAAACACATTTCGACTTTGGGAGTAGAATGTGTGTCAATAAGATGAATTTTTTTTCACATATTTGTAGAATATTCATATTTTCATATTGACTGAGCATGTTGCTTAGTGACTAAGTAATCAGGTAAAACTCTGCCGCATGTTTGCTATTCTACATTTTATAGCATCTATAACACTCGTAATTCGCATATTACCATTTGGACCCTGGATCCGCGCCAATAAGATTAAGAAATTTTCAAAATATAAGCGAAACTTTGATGTTTGCATCGAATAAGTAGGTTTCTTGGCGCTCAAGTAACCAGGTAAAACACTGCCGCATGTTTGAAAATCTACCATTTCAAATACATATAATACTCATCAATAAATAATAGTGTTTTTAGAAACACGTTTCAATTTGGGAATAGAATTTGTGTGAATAAGACGAAAATGTTTTCAAATATTAGTAGAATATTCATATTTTCATATTGACTGAGCAGGTTGCTTAGTGACTAAGTAATTAGGTAAAACACTACCGCATGTTTGCTATTCTACATTTTAAAGCATCTATAACACTCATCATTTGCATATTACCGTTTGGACCCTGGATCCGCGCTAGTAAGATCAAGAAAGTTCCAAAATATAAGTGAAAATTTGATGTTTGCATCGAATAAGTAGGTTTCTTGGTGCTTAAGTAATCAGGTAAAAAACTGCTGCATGTTTGAAACTCTACCATTTCAAATACATATAATACTCATCATTAAATAATAGTGTTTTTAAAAACACATTTCGAATTCGGGAGTAGAATTTGTGTGAATAAGACGAAATAGTTTTCAAATATTAGTAGAATATTCATATTTTCATATTGACTGAGCAAGTTGCTTAGTGACTAAATAATCAGGTAAAACGCTACCGCATGTTTGCAATTCTACATTTTAAAGCATTTATAACACTCATCATTCGCATATTACCGTTTGGACCTTGGATCCGAGCCAATAAGATAAAGAAAGTTTCAAAATATAAGTCAAACTTTGATGTTTGCATCGAATAAGTAGGTTTCTTGGTGCTCAAGTAATCAGGTAAAACACTGCCGCATGTTTGAAACTCTACCATTTCAAATATATATAATACTCAACATTAAATTATAGTGTTTTTAAAAACACGTTTCGACTGTGGGAGTAGAATTTGTGTGAATAAGACGAAAAAGTTTTCAAATATTAGTAGAATATTCATATTTTCATATTGACTGAGCAGGTTGCTTAGTGACTAAGTAATCAGGTAAAATACTGCTGCATGTTTTCTATTCTACATTTTAAAGCATCTATAACACTCATCATTCACATATTACCATTTGGACCCTGGGTCCGCGCCAATAAGTTCAAGAAAGTTTCAAAATATAAGTGAAACTTTGATGTTTGCATCGAATAAGTAGGTTTCTTGGTGCTCAAGTAATCAGGTAAAACACTGCCGCATGTTTGAAACTCTTCCATTTCAAATACATGTAATACTCATCATTAAACAATAGTGTTTTTAAAAACACGTTTCGACTTTGGGAGTAGAATTTGTGTGAATAAGACGAAAAAGTTTTCAAATATTCGTAGAATATTCATATTTTCATATTGATTGAGCAGGTTGCTTAGTGACTAAGTAATCATGTAAAACACTGCCGCATGTATGCTATTCTACACTTTAAAGCACCTATTACACTCATCATTTGCATATTATGGTTTGGTCCCGGGATCCGCGCCAATAAGATCAAGAAAGTTTCAAAATATAAGTGAAACTTTGATGTTTGCATCGAATAAGTAGGTTTCTTGGTGCTCAAGTAATTAGGTAAAACACTGCCGCATGTTTAAAACTCTACCATTTCAAATACATGTAATACTCATCATTAAATAATAGTGTTTTTAAAAACACGTTTCGACTTTGGGAGTAAAATTTGTGTGAATAAGACGAAAAAGTTTTCAGATATTAGTAGAATATTCATATTTTCATATTGACTGAGCAAGTTGCTTAGTGATTAAGTAATCAGGTAAAACACTGTCGCATGCTTGTTATTCTATATTTTAAAGCATCTATAACACTCATCATTTGCATATTACCGTTCGGAACCTGGATCCGCGCCAATAAGATCAAGAAAGTTTGAAAATATAAGTGAAACTTTGATGTTTGCATCGAATAAGTTGGTTTCTTGGTGCTCAAGTAATCAGGTAAAACACTGCCACATGTTTGAAACTCTACCATTTCAAATACATATAATACTCATCATTAAATAATAGTGTTTTTAAAAACATGTTTTGACTTTCGGAGTAGAATTTGTGTTAATAAGACGAAAAAGTTTTCAAATATTAGTAGAATATTCATATTTTCGTATTGACTGAGCAGTTTGCTTAGTGACTAAGTAATCAGGTAAAATACTGCTGCATGTTTGTTATTCTACATTCTAAAGCATCTATGACACTCATCATTTGCATATTACCTTTTAGACCCTGGATCCGCGCCAATAAGATCAAGAAATTTCAAAATATAAGTGAAACTTTGATGTTAGCATCGAATAAGTAGGTTTCTTGGTGCTCAAGTAATCAGGTAAAACACTGCCGCATGTTTGAAACTCTACCATTTCAAATACATATAATACTCATCATTAAATAATAGTATTTTAAAAAACACGTTTCGACTTTGGGAGTAGAATTTGTGTGAATAAGATGAAAAAGTTTTCAAATATTAGTAGAATATTCATATTGACTGAGTAGGTTGCTTAGTGACTATGTAATCAAGTAAAACACTGCCGCATGTTAGCTATTCTACATTTTATAGCATCTATAACACTCATAATTCGCATATTATCGTTTGGACCCTGAATCCGCACCAATAAGATCAAGAAAGTTTCAAAATATAAGTGAAACTTTGATGTTTGCGTCGAATAAGTAGGTTTCTTGGTGCTCAAGTGATCAGGGAAAACACTGCCGCGTGTTTGAAACTCTACCATTTCAAATACATATAATACTCATCATTAAATAATTGTGTTTTTAAAAACACGTTTCGACTTTGTGAGTAGAATTTGTGTGAATAAGACGAATTTTTTTTCAAATATTAGTAGAATATTCATATTTTCATATAGACTGAGCAGGTTACTTAGTGACTAAGTAATCAGGTAAAATATTGCCGCATGTTTGTTATTCTACATTTTAAAGCATCTATAACACTCATCATTCGCATATTACCATTTGGACCCTGGATCAGCGCCAATAATATCAAGAAAGTTTCAAACTATAAGTGAAACTTTGATGTTTGCATCGAATAAGTAGGTTTCTTGGTGCCCAAGTAATCAGGTAAAACACTGTCGCATTTTTGAAACTCTACCATTTCAAATACATATAATACTCATCATTAAATAATAGTGTTTTTAAAAAACATTTCGACTTTGGGAGTAGAATTAGTGTGAATAAGACGAAAAAGTTTTCAAATATTCGCAAAATATTCATATTGACAGAGCAGGTTGCTTAGTGACTAAGTAATCAGGTAAATCACTGTCATATGTTTGCTATTCTACATTTTAAAGCGTCTATAACACTCATCATTTGCATATTACCGTTGTGACCCTGGATCCGCGCCAATAAGATCAAGAAAGTTTCAAAATATAAGTGAAACTTTGATGTTTGCATCGAATAAGTTGGTTTCTTGGTGCTCAAGTAATCAGGTAAAACACTGCCGCATGTTTGAAACTCTAACATTTCAAATACATGTAATACTCATCATTAAATAATAGTGTTGTTAAAAACACATTTCGACTTTTGGAGTAGAATTTGTGTGAATAAGACGAAAAAGTTTTCAAATATGAGTAGAATATTCATATTTTCATATTGACTGAGCAGGTTGCTTAGTGACTAAGTAATCAGGTAAAACACTACTGCATGTTTGCTATTCTACATTTTAAAGCATCTATAACACTCATCTTTTGCATATTACCGTTTGTACCCTGGATCCACGCCAATAAGATCAAGAAAGTTTCAAAATATAAGTGAAACTTTGATATTTGCATCGAATAAGTAGGTTTCTTGGTGCTTAAATAATCAGGTAAAACACTGCCACATGTTTGAAACTCTACCATTTCAAATATGTAACAACCCGTATTTTTGAATAACATGTTATAACATAAATGGAGGCAGAATTAAACTGTAAAACTGAATCAAGGGAAACGGGCTATGCCATTGCGTTCGTCTCGGAAAAATACGCGAAATAGAGTCCGAGTTTTCGAAAATCGGAGTCCGTATGACCAAGATATGGCCTCGCGAAGTTTCACGAAAAATTCCCAAATTAAAGTATACTTAATTAAGTGAAATGGGTTGCGCAGAGAAATATATATTGATATATATATATATATATAATTGAAAATTAAATAAATAAATATGCAAAAATGTTCAAAACAGCGAATTGGGAGAGGGGAATAACCGAACCGGCCGATTTTTGAGGTCGACCCAAGCCCGCTGGGTCGACTGGGGGTTAATCCAGGGTGTTTGGCTGTCAACCCGTGGGCCGATTCGCTCAAATGCAGATTTTGCATTTGAATGGTTCTCATGGTTCATCTTTAATCTAAAGGCCCTAGATGGTTCCTACACTTGACTTCTTCCCCAAGACATGCTTTGATGGCTTGGATTGAATCTAGGTTTAATCCTATGGCCTAATACACTTGCCTAATCTATAAATAAGCCCCTAACCCTCTCCTAAATCCTCATTATTCATTCATGTAACTAAACTATGGCCAAATTTCTACTCTCATGGCCTCCACTCAACTATCCTAGCCTCCACTTCATTTCTATGAGAGGTTTCATGATCATGAGAGTGTTAGAGAGTCCCTATGTTAGTATGAGAGCTTCTCAAGTTGATTTCAAGGCAAAAGCTTTGATCTTTGTTCATAAAGATGGTGTTTTGGTGGGTTTGGAGCATCCATCTTTGGGTTTTTGGGTGATGGCATGCATAGGCTTCATCACAAGCTTTAGTTTAATCGATTTAGGCCTTCATAGCAATGTAAGCCCTTCTCCTACTATTAGATATGAACTTTAAACTTAATATGACATGTTGTAAGTGGGTTTAAACATTAGTATGTAGCATGCTATCATCTTATGCAAGCTTATAAAGTCATTACCTTGGTCTTGTGGTCATAAAGCTTTGACCTTTATGTTGAAATGTTGCATTATGCAACATGAGAATCTTCATAATCATTATGTCACCTTGCATATGAAGTCATAAGCCTTATATGATGATATATGCGAGTTTCTAGCCATCATTCCATGTCTTTTGTCACCATGATTCGCTTATGTACCAAGTTTGGGTTTATGCATGTTTTTGAGGCTTAAGAATGTAACATGCAAGCTAATGAACACATTTGTGCCTCATTTGCCACCATGATTAACTTGTGGCTTAATACCCATTTTTGTCATTCCTTTGCCAAGTCTCTTCTTTTAATCCATCACGTTGTTGCGAACGTATATGCTAGTTTAAAAAAAGCGTTGGGGTCACATTATGGGGAAACATAATGACATGAATATGACTTGGGTAAATGGGTATAAACATGACAACATGTAACGTTAAATATGACATGTGTTTATACTTGAAAACATGATTTGAAATATAACATGGAAGTTGACATGTAAGTATGCATAAAAACATAAGCTTGGGAATTTACCTATTAAGTTAGGTCTACCCATTGGGAATTTACCTATTAAGTTAGGTCTACCCAATTGCTTGAAAACTTGACTATGAACATGACACTAGACTAAACATGAAAGTGGCCAACTCGAGATTGGGTTGAGTTTGCAAAGTAAAACTACCCGGAACCGACCGGCCTAACTAGTAGTTGCAAACAATAGGACCCAATGTGAGAAGTTGGTCATGTTGTGCTTGAACCCGAGGTTAGACCAAGTTGTGGTGTAAAGCTACCCGGAACCGACCGGCTTAACTAGTAACCACAACAAAGTCTAATGTGAGAGGTTGGGGTGCATTAAGTAACTAATGCCACATAATAGGGTTAAGTTAATTTGATTAATGAGGCTTAACCAAATATGACATGGACAAATGGGTTAAGTAATTTAATTTGACTAATGACACTTAACCGACATGACAGGGTTGGGTAGGTTAAGTAACTTGATTTGCCTAACGACACTTGACCATTTTTATACGACGAGGGGACGGGATTAAGTTAACCAACACTTAATCAATCTAACACGATAACTTGATAAGGTTAAGTAAATTTTCTTAGTAACACTTAACCGTTTAATACAGTTAATGGATGGGGTTAAGTCAACTCAGACCAAACTAATCTAAACATGGTAATTGGACGGGGTTAAGTTAATTTACACTTAACTAATCCAACTCGTTAGTTTGATGTGGTTAAGTGACCTATACTTAACCAATCTAACGTGAAAACATGATAAGGCTAAGTCACGAATCACTTGAATACGCTTGACCGATTTGACTCGGTAATTTGACAAGGTCAAGTTAATTTATATAATTAACCAATCTAAAATGATAATTAGACGAGGTTAAGTTATGGATTGCTTAATATACTTAGCCAACTTGACACATGGTTTGTAGGGTTAAGTCTTGGACTTGGATACTTAGCCAATTTTGACATGGTTTGTAGACGGGCTAAGTTATGAACTTAAGTGACACTTAACCCATTAGATAAACCCTAATTCGGAGGATTAGGTAAATAACCATAGTTAACAAGGATTATGGAAATAAGGCTAAGTGGTAAACCTTAGTTAAGGGAGACTAAGTAATAATTCTTAGTCAAGGAAATTTGGACCATTTCTTAGATAGATTAGTAACCCGATACGTTAGGTCAACGTTTAAGTATGCGTGTAGGAGCAGGCTATCTGATTTAGATAAAGGCTCCAACGAACTGGGTAACGGAGCAGCGGCTTCGGGGAACGTGAGGATATTCTTGGGATCCCTCTGTGAGCTGCCAGGTCATTATATTAGGCTCACGAGAGGTTGAGGACTGCGGTAGAAGAACCAAGAATATGCCTTGGTTGCTATGCGAGCGACCTAAAGACCGGGGTGGATAGCAGTGAGTCGACGAATACATAAGGTGCCCGAGATAGCAAGTTCGTCGATCATCTACCATCTTGAGTCAAGCGTGTACGTACGGAAAGGCAGGGAACACCCAACAGACCATAATTGCTATCTAATTATGGGTGAGGTAGGCCGTAGGATGTGGGCTGGCCGGAGTGTAGTTCTCATGCAAGATTTTCTCTTGTGTTGCCTTTCACTAGTTGAGGGAGGGGTCTCGTGGGACCATAGCCACGTGTAGAAAAGCAGACCTTAGTATCTGCATCGGCAGATAAATCTAAAGCTCCCGACCGAGTCCTGTATTTCTTGTTTGGCCCTGTGACAGGACTCGGATGGCACGATGTGATACATGTGCATACAGTTATAGAAAAACGATTCACGATGAATGCGTGGGAAAAAGGGCGCGGTTGAGGGTTAGCGTAATCCCTAGTGGCCTAGGTGGTTTAACCCAAACCAAAATACGAAAGCGTGCAATAGGCAAGCGTAATCCCTAGTGGTGCTAGGTGGCGTAAGTCCTAGTAGTTCAAACGATGATTCATATGGAAGAGCCTAGCTAGAACAAGGGTGACAGTCCAAACGATTTCAAGGATAATACGACATGAGGAAGCCCGTACGAGGTACGGCAAAGGACTGAACTTATATACATGGAAAGAAACATATGATTTGAGTAACCTATATATGCGATATGTTAGGTTGACATGGACCATTACACGATTTTGAGTAAGGGACATTCATGGTTAACACATAACAAGGCTGGGATACTAGTACGGAGGGTGCAGCGCAAATATACATGTTAGAACCAGGAAGAATATACGGAATAGATACCGTGGAATGTAAGACGGGGTAGATACCTTGGGATAGTATACTTGATAGAAGTCTGACGATATGATACCTTGATTTATCATGACACCGTAGTTTATCATGATACCTTAGTTCAGTAGTTATCCTGTTATTCTGATTTAGCTTATCTATCTTGTTATCATGCTTATGTTCATCTCAGTTCCTCATGCCAGTTAACTTTACTAGTTTATATGCTGATAGTAGATAGGGCTTACCAGTCTTTATGACTGACCCCGTTTTCTTTCGCTTCTTGTCTTCCGTTTCCCCCCCCCCCCCCAGGTTACAGGGAGGAAATACTGTTGTTTAGTTCAGACTTCTTCTGCTTGAAGGTCATCATGGATGGCTTGGACTTTTCTTGGCTATGGCTACTTTACTGTTTTATTTGGGGAATAATTTATGGAAAAGTCTTAATGCTTCTTTATTATTACAAGACAGGTTTTGATGTACTCTGATGTAAAAGGGCTTTAGACCTTAATTATTAATGTTTATGAAAGTTCGATTTTACTTCCGCCACTTTATATGTTCTGTCTTGTGATATTTCTGTGCATGTTTACCAATAATGCCCCTCTAAAGCTAGTGCATTCCTTTGCGAGTGACCCTAGCGGAGGCTGGGTGTTACATTTGGTATCAGAGCAGAAGGTTACTAGACTGGGCAAAAGTTTTTAAAGACCTTCTGAAAATTATTTGAAAAACCGTTTACAAAGAAGCATTTTTCAAGAAAATTTTCTTTTAAAAAGAAAAAGGCTATTCCCCAAAGGCCATTAGCATTATCCTTGTTTCCTTGATTGAATCTCTTTTCCTTTCTTTCCTCCATCTGTAGTCACAGTGGTTTTGACTGCGACTAGTCTTTCTAGCTGCGTAAGTGTTTCCCGTACGATGGAGGTGGTTCTCGAGAGACCGTTGCAGAGTTATGCATGAAAGGATAGTAAGAACAAGGATAACGGATACGAGCTCAGGGATAAGCAACATGTTGGTATGGCTGAGTCCTAAAAGGAGGTAGAAAGATGAACAATGAAACCCATGACGAGAAAGTACCTTTGGCATGGTGAAACGGGACGGATAGTTAAGTATCATGGAACAGGGACAAGATCATTCGGAGGGAAATAGTATGCTCTCATTTCTAGGGTACCTCAGAAGGAGGGTAACGATCTTGTTAAAGGTTTAGCTTTTCTTCTCTATCATCCTGTCGGGACTTTGTTTTGATCACCGCATCTTTTAAGTCCGCTTCGATAGTTGAGTCTCTGCACCTTAGTACTAGCGTAGTAGAGGATCCCGTTTTTGTCTCAAGTCCTATTGGAAGATCGGTCCATTTACTCATGGCTTGTTTGGATTTGAGAATGTCTATATCAAGTGTTGAGCTTGGAAATAATGCTTATGTTTATAAGTTGTGGATGGATTCTAGGGATGAAGTGGTTATCCAGTAAGGGGTGCCACTCTCGGTTTTAGAAGGAGGGTAGTTAGACTCTTGGCTTGCTTTGGTAATACCCTTGAAGTATCGCGTGACCTTTTGGGTTCTGTCATGATTAGTTACTTAGAATCCCTAGATGCCTTTATTGGAAATTTGAAGCCCGATCGGATGGTGTTCGCCGATAAGACGGATGATTTATTTCACTTATGCATGGGTTATGGAAATCACCCTAGTAAGTGCACTTGATAACCCGGTTGGCATCTGTTTACTTTCAAGAGAAAGTTCTACTACGTGGAATACCTTATGGTACGAGGTCCGAGATTCACTACTGAATTTTGGAAAGCTTGCATGAGATCATGAGTACGCAGTCATGTTTGCGCTAAGTGTGCAAGTGGAACGAGAGGCGACGAGGAAATGAGTTCCAACTCATGTTATGGAAACAGGAAATAAGAAGGTACGAAATCGCGAAGTTAAAGGACGGTCAAGGCACAATGGAATTAAGCACAAGGAGATACGACTTTGATGGTCAAAGACTAGATACGCGCATGATATCTCTTTTTGAGAGTATATCCTTGATCCCTGTTTTCCTGTAGAGCTTGCTTGTAGGCTATCTTTTGTGAATATCCTCTCGGTCCTATCTTTTGTTACAAACCCCGTAAGGAATTTGTCTTGTTTATCTTCTCGACCCTGTTTCAGGGAATCCTAGGTAGAACCCTATGGATGTAAACATGTATTTGAAACATGTTATGATTGATATGGTTGCAAGTGGTTGCTCGTGGATGCACGAATACACATTAGATACTAGCTCGACTCGATCACATTTCATATTGCATATGCACGAGTATTTACACTTGTTTATGGTTGAAATCGAATGTATTATCATGCGGTTGTTGCATATGAATGAATGATTGTGCACGCATATAGTATCTATATGACTAGGACTATTTGCATACATGTTGGATTCATGGCACTATACATATTTTTGCATTAGAAAGATTATTCAGGCCTGATCATTAGCATTAGCTAAGGAACATGTACACACACGTTTTGCATATATTCATACAGCATTAGAAATCATCTAAGGACAATGGTTGCTTATGGATGATGTTTTGAGTAGATGAATGATGGATGGTAGGATAGGTTCTTCCTAACTTGGAGATTTCGGGGACGAAATCCTAAAAGGTGGGGAGAATGTAACAACCCGTATTTTTGAATAACATGTTATAACATAAATGGAGGCAGAATTAAACTGTAAAACTGAATCAAGGGAAACGGGCTATGCCATTGCGTTCGTCTCGGAAAAATACGCGAAATAGAGTCCGAGTTTTCGAAAATCGGAGTCCGTATGACCAAGATATGGCCTCGCGAAGTTTCACGAAAAATTCCCAAATTAAAGTATACTTAATTAAGTGAAATGGGTTGCGTAGAGAAATATATATTGATATATATATATATATATATATATATATATATATATATATATAATTGAAAATTAAATAAATAAATATGCAAAAATGTTCAAAACAGCGAATTGGGAGAGGGGAATAACCGAACCGGCCGATTTTTGAGGTCGACCCAAGCCCGCTGGGTCGACTGGGGGTTAATCCAGGGTGTTTGGCTGTCAACCCGTGGGCCGATTCGCTCAAATGCAGATTTTGCATTTGAATGGTTCTCATGGTTCATCTTTAATCTAAAGGCCCTAGATGGTTCCTACACTTGACTTCTTCCCCAAGACATGCTTTGATGGCTTGGATTGAATCTAGGTTTAATCCTATGGCCTAAAACACTTGCCTAATCTATAAATAAGCCCCTAACCCTCTCCTAAATCCTCATTATTCATTCATGTAACTAAACTATGGCCAAATTTCTACTCTCATGGCCTCCACTCAACTATCCTAGCCTCCACTTCATTTCTATGAGAGGTTTCATGATCATGAGAGTGTTAGAGAGTCCCTATGTTAGTATGAGAGCTTCTCAAGTTGATTTCATGGCAAAAGCTTTGATCTTTGTTCATAAAGATGGTGTTTTGGTGGGTTTGGAGCATCCATCTTTGGGTTTTTGGGTGATGGCATGCATAGGCTTCATCACAAGCTTTAGTTTAATCGATTTAGGCCTTCATAGCAATGTAAGCCCTTCTCCTACTATTAGATATGAACTTTAAACTTAATATGACATGTTGTAAGTGGGTTTAAACATTAGTATGTAGCATGCTATCATCTTATGCAAGCTTATAAAGTCATTACCTTGGTCTTGTGGTCATAAAGCTTTGACCTTTATGTTGAAATGTTGCATTATGCAACATGAGAATCTTCATAATCATTATGTCACCTTGCATATGAAGTCATAAGCCTTATATGATGATATATGCGAGTTTCTAGCCATCATTCCATGTCTTTTGTCACCATGATTCGCTTATGTACCAAGTTTGGGTTTATGCATGTTTTTGAGGCTTAAGAATGTAACATGCAAGCTAATGAACACATTTGTGCCTCATTTGCCACCATGATTAACTTGTGGCTTAATACCCATTTTTGTCATTCCTTTGCCAAGTCTCTTCTTTTAATCCATCACGTTGTTGCGAACGTATATGCTAGTTTAAAAAAAGCGTTGGGGTCACATTATGGGGAAACATAATGACATGAATATGACTTGGGTAAATGGGTATAAACATGACAACATGTAACGTTAAATATGACATGTGTTTATACTTGAAAACATGATTTGAAATATAACATGGAAGTTGACATGTAAGTATGCATAAAAACATTAGCTTGGGAATTTACCTATTAAGTTAGGTCTACCCATTGGGAATTTACCTATTAAGTTAGGTCTACCCAATTGCTTGAAAACTTGACTATGAACATGACACTAGACTAAACATGAAAGTGGCCAACTCGAGGTTGGGTTGAGTTTGCAACGTAAAACTACCCGGAACCGACCGGCCTAACTAGTAGTTGCAAACAATAGGACCCAATGTGAGAAGTTGGTCATGTTGTGCTTGAACCCGAGGTTAGACCAAGTTGTGGTGTAAAGCTACCCGGAACCGACCGGCTTAACTAGTAACCACAACAAAGTCTAATGTGAGAGGTTGGGGTGCATTAAGTAATTAATGCCACATAATAGGGTTAAGTTAATTTGATTAATGAGGCTTAACCAAATATGACATGGACAAATGGGTTAAGTAATTTAATTTGACTAATGACACTTAACCGACATGACAGGGTTGGGTAGGTTAAGTAACTTGATTTGCCTAACGACACTTGACCATTTTTATACGACGAGAGGACGGGATTAAGTTAACCAACACTTAATCAATCCAACACGATAACTTGATAAGGTTAAGTAAATTTTCTTAGTAACACTTAACCGTTTAATACAGTTAATGGATGGGGTTAAGTCAACTCAGACCTAACTAATCTAAACATGGTAATTGGACGGGGTTAAGTTAATTTACACTTAACTAATCCAACTCGTTAGTTTGATGTGGTTAAGTGACCTATACTTAACCAATCTAACGTGAAAACATGATAAGGCTAAGTCACGAATCACTTGAATACGCTTGACCGATTTGACTCGGTAATTTGACAAGGTCAAGTTAATTTATATAATTAACCAATCTAAAATGATAATTAGACAAGGTTAAGTTATGGATTGCTTAATATACTTAGCCAACTTGACACATGGTTTGTAGGGTTAAGTCTTGGACTTGGATACTTAGCCAATTTTGACATGGTTTGTAGAAGGGCTAAGTTATGAACTTAAGTGACACTTAACCCATTAGATAAACCCTAATTCGGAGGATTAGGTAAATAACCATAGTTAACAAGGATTATGGAAATAAGGCTAAGTGGTAAACCTTAGTTAAGGGAGACTAAGTAATAATTCTTAGTCAAGGAAATTTGGACCATTTCTTAGATAGATTAGTAACCCGATACGTTAGGTCAACGTTTAAGTATGCGTGTAGGAGCAGGCTATCTGATTTAGATAAAGGCTCCAACGAACTGGGTAACGGAGCAGCGGCTTCGGGGAACGTGAGGATATTCTTGGGATCCCTCTGTGTGCTGCCAGGTCATTATACTAGGCTCACGAGAGGTTGAGGTCTGCGGTAGAAGAACCAAGAATATGCCTTGGTTGCTATGCGAGCGACCTAAAGACCGGGGTGGATAGCAGTGAGTCGACGAATACATAAGGTGCCCGAGATAGCAAGTTCGTCGATCATCTACCATCTTGAGTCAAGCGTGTACGTACGGAAAGGCAGGGAACACCCAATAGACCATAATTGCTATCTAATTATGGGTGAGGTAGGCCGTAGGATGTGGGCTGGCCGGAGTGTAGTTCTCATGCAAGATTTTCTCTTGTGTTGCCTTTCACTAGTTGAGGGAGGGGTCTCGTGGGACCATAGCCACGTGTAGAAAAGCAGACCTTAGTATCTGCATCGGCAGATAAATCTAAAGCTCCCGACCGAGTCCTGTATTTCTTGTTTGGCCCTGTGACAGGACTCGGATGGCACGATGTGATACATGTGCATACAGTTATAGAAAAACGATTCACGATGAATGCGTGGGAAAAAGGGCGCGGTTGAGGGTTAGCGTAATCCCTAGTGGCCTAGGTGGTTTAACCCAAACCAAAATACGAAAGCGTGCAATAGGCAAGCGTAATCCCTAGTGGTGCTAGGTGGCGTAAGTCCTAGTAGTTCAAACGATGATTCATATGGAAGAGCCTAGCTAGAACAAGGGTGACAGTCCAAACGATTTCAAGGATAATACGACATGAGGAAGCCCGTACGAGGTACGGCAAAGGACTGAACTTATATACATGGAAAGAAACATATGATTTGAGTAACCTATATATGCGATATGTTAGGTTGACATGGACCATTACACGATTTTGAGTAAGGGACATTCATGGTTAACACATAACAAGGCTGGGATACTAGTACGGAGGGTGCAGCGCAAATATACATGTTAGAACCAGGAAGAATATACGGAATAGATACCGTGGAATGTAAGACGGGGTAGATACCTTGGGATAGTATACTTGATAGAAGTCTGACGATATGATACCTTGATTTATCATGACACCGTAGTTTATCATGATACCTTAGTTCAGTAGTTATCCTGTTATTCTGATTTAGCTTATCTATCTTGTTATCATGCTTATGTTCATCTCAGTTCCTCATGCCAGTTAACTTTACTAGTTTATATGCTGATAGTAGATAGGGCTTACCAGTCTTTATGACTGACCCCGTTTTCTTTCGCTTCTTGTCTTCCGTTTCCCCCCCCCCCAGGTTACAGGGAGGAAATACTGTTGTTTAGTTCAGACTTCTTCTGCTTGAAGGTCATCATGGATGGCTTGGACTTTTCTTGGCTATGGCTACTTTACTGTTTTATTTGGGGAATAATTTATGGAAAAGTCTTAATGCTTCTTTATTATTACAAGACAGGTTTTGATGTACTCTGATGTAAAAGGGCTTTAGACCTTAATTATTAATGTTTATGAAAGTTCGATTTTACTTCCGCCATTTTATATGTTCTGTCTTGTGATATTTCTGTGCATGTTTACCAATAATGCCCCTCTAAAGCTAGTGCATTCCTTTGCGAGTGACCCTAGCGGAGTCTGGGTGTTACAAAATACATATAATACTCATCATTAAATAATAGTGTTTTTAAAAACATGTTTCTACTTTGGATGTAGAATTTGTGTGAATAAGACGAAAAAGTTTTCAAATATTAGTAGAATATTCATTTTTTAAAATTGACTGAGCAAGTTGCTTAGTGACTAAGTAATAAGGTAAAACACTGCCGCATGTTTGCAATTCTACATTTTAAAGCATATATAACACTCATCATTCGCATATTACCGTTTGGACCTTGGATCCGAGAAAATAAGATCAAGAAAGTTTCAAAATATAAGTGAAACTTTGATGTTTGCATCGAATAAGTAGGTTTCTTGGTGCTCAAGTAATCAGGTAAAACACTGCCGCATGTTTCAAACTCTACCATTTCAAATACATATAATACTCAACATTAAATAATAGTGTTTTTAAAAACACGTTTCGGCTTTGGAAGTAGAATTTGTGTGAATAAGACGAAAAAGTTTTCAAATATTAGTAGAATATTCATATTTTCATATTGACTGTGCAGGTTGCTTAGTGACTAAGTAATCAGGTAAAATAGTGCTGCATGTTTTCTATTCAACATTTTAAAGCATCTATAACACTCATATTTCTCATATTACCGTTTGGACCCTGGGTCCGCTCCAATAAGATCAAGATAGTTTCAAAATATAAGTGAAACTTTGATGTTTGCATCGAATAAGTTGGTTTCTTGTTGCTCAAGTAATCAGGTAAAACAATGCCGCATGTTTGAAACTCTAACATTTCAAATACATGTAATACTCATCATTAAATAATAGTGTTGTTAAAAACACGTTTCGACATTGGGAGTAGAATTTGTGTGAATAAGACGAAAAAGTTTTCAAATATGAGTAGAATATTCATATTTTCATATTGGCTGAGCAGGTTGCTTAGTGACTAAGTAATCAGGTAAAACACTGCCGCATGTTTGCTATTCTACATTTTAAAGCATCTATAACACTCATCATTTTCATATTACCGTTTGTACCCTAGATCCGCGCCAGTAAGATCAAGAAAGTTTCAAAATATAAGTGAAACTTTGATGTTTGCATCGAATAAGTAGGTTTCTTGGTGCTCAAGTAATCAGGTAAAACACTGCCGCATGTTTGAAACTCTACCATTTCAAATACATATAATACTCATCATTAAATAATAGTGTTTTTAAAAACACGTTTCTACTTTGGATGTAGAATTTGTGTGAATAAGACAAAAAAGTTTTCAAATATTAGTAGAATATTCATATTTTCATATTGACTGAGCAGGTTGCTTAGTGACTAAGTAATCAGGTAAAACACTACTGCATGTTTGCAATTCTACATTTTAAAGCATCTATAACACTCATCATTCGCATAATACCGTTTGGACCTTGGATCCGAGCCAATAAGATCAAGAAAGTTTCAAAATATAAGTGAAACTTTGATGTTTGCATCTAATAAGTAGGTTTCTTGGTGCTCAAGTAATTAGATAAAACACTGCCGCATGTTTGAAACTCTACCATTTCAAATACATGTAACACTCATCATTAAATAATAGTGTTTTTAAAAACACGTTTCGACTTTGGGAGTAGAATTTGTATGAATAAGACGAAAAAGTTTTCAAATATTAGTTGAATATTCATATTTCATATTGACTGAGCAAGTTGCTTAGTGATTAAGTAATCAGGTAAAACACTGTCGCATGTTTGCTATTCTATATTTTAAAGCATCTATAACACTCATCATTTGCATATTACCCTTCGGACCCTAGATCCGCGCCAATAAGATCAAGAAAGTTTGAAAATATAAGTGAAATTTTGATGTTTGCATCGAATAAGTAGGTTTCTTGGTGCTCAAGTAATCAGGTAAAACACTGCCACATGTTTTAAACTCTACCATTTCAAATACATATAATACTCATCATTAAATAATAGTGTTTTTAAAAATACGTTTCGACTTTCGGAGTGGAATTTGTGTGAACAAGACGAAAAAGTTTTCAAATATTAGCAGAATATTCATATTTTTGTATTGATTGAGCAGTTTGCTTAGTGACTAAGTAATCAGGTAAAACACTGCTGCATGTTTGTTATTCTACATTCTAAAGCATCTATAACACTCATCATTTGCATATTACTGTTTAGACCCTGGATCCGCGCCAATAAGATCAAGAAAGTTTCAAAATATAAGTGAAACTTTGATGTTAGCATCGAATAAGTAGGTTTCTTGGTGCTCGAGTAATCAGGTAAAACACTGCCGCATGTTTGAAACTCTACCATTTCAAATGCATATAATACTCATCATTAAATAATAGTGTTTTGAAAAACACGTTTCGACTTTGGGAGTAGAATTTGTGTGAATAAGATGAAAAAGTTTTCAAATATTAGTAGAATATTCATATTTTCATATTGACTTAGCAGGTTGCTTAGTGACTAAGTAATCAAGTAAAACACTGCCGCATGTTTGCTATTCTACATTTTATAGCATCTATAACACTCATAATTCACATATTATCGTTTGGACCCTGGATCCGCACCAATAGAATCAAGAAAGTTTCAAAATATATGTGAAACTTTGATGTTTGCATCGGATAAGTAGGTTTCTTGGTGCTCTAGTAATCAGGGAAAACACCGCTGCATGTTTGAAACTCTACCATTTCAAATACATATAATACTCAACATTAAATAATAGTGTTTTTAAAAACACGTTTCGACTTTGGGAGTAGAATTTGTGTGAATAAGACGAAAAAGTTTTCAAGTATTAGTAGAATATTCATATTTTCATATTGACTGAACAGGTTGCTTAGCGACTTAGTAATCAGGTAAAACACTGCCGCATGTTTGTTATTCTACATTTTAAAGCATCTACAACACTCATCATTTGCATATTACCGTTTGGACCCTGGATCCGCGCTAATAAGATCAAAAAGTTTCAAAATATAAGTGAAACTTTGATGTTTGCATCGAATAAGTAGGTTTCTTAGTGCTCAAGTAATCAGGTAAAACACTGCCGCATGTTTGAAACTCTACCATTTCAAATACATATAACACTCATCATTAAATAATAGTGTTTTTAAAAACACGTTTCGGATTTGGGAGTAGAATTTGTGTGAATAAAACGAAAAAGTTTTCAAATATTAGTAGAATATTCATATTTTCATATTGACTGAGCATGTTGCTTAATGACTAAGTAATCAGGTAAAACACTACCGCATGTCTGCTATTCTACATTTTGAAGCTTCTTTAACACGCATCATTTGCATATTACCGTTTGGACCCTGCATCCGCGCCAATAAGATCAAGAATGTTTCAAAATATAAGTGAAACTTTGATGTTTGCATCGAATAAGTTGGTTTCTTGGTGCTCAAGTAATCAGGTAAAACACTGCCGCATGTTTGAAACTCTACCATTTCAAATACATATAATACTCATCAATAAATAATAGTATTTTTAAAAACACATTTCGGCTTTGGGAGTAGAATTTGTGCGAATAAGACGCAAAAGTTTTCAAATATTAGTAGAATATTCATATTTTCAAATTGACCGAGTAGGTTGCTTAGTGACTAAGTAATCAGGCAAAACACTGCCGCATGTTTTCTATTCAAAATTTTAATGCTTCTATAACACTTATCATTTTCATATTACTGTTTGGACCATGGATCCGCGCCAATAAGATCACGAAAGTTTCAAAATATAAGTGAAACTTTGATGTTTGCATTGAATAAGTAGGTTTCTTGGTAATCAAGTAATCAGGTTAAACACTGCCGCATGTTTGAAACTCTACCATTTCAAATACATATAATACTCATCATTAAATAATAGTATTTTTAAAAACACGTTTCGACTTTGGGAGCAGAACTCGTGTGAATAAGACGAAACAGTTTTCAATTATTAGTAGAATATTCATATTTTCGTATTGACTGACCAGGTTGCTTAGTGACTAAGTAATCAGTAAAACACTGCCGCGTGTTTTCTATTCTACATTTTAAAGCATCTACAACACTCATCATTTGCATATTACCTTTTGGACCCGGTATCCACGCCAATAAGATCAAGAAAGTTTCAAAATATAAGTGAAACTTTGATGTTTGCATCGAATAAGTAGGTTTCTTGGTGCTTAAGTACTTAGGTAAGACACTGCCGCCTGTTTGAAACTCTACCATTTCAAATACATATAATACTCATTATTAAATAATAGTGTTTTTAAAAACACGTTACGGCTTTGGGAGTAGAATTTGTGTGAATAAGACGAAAAAGTTTTCAAATATTAGTAGAATATTCATATTTTCATATTGATTGAGAAGGTTGCTTAGTGACTAAGCAATTATGTAAAACATTACCGCATGCTTGTATTCTACATTTTAAAGCATCTATAACACTCATCATTTGCATATTACCGTTTGGACCCCGGATCCGCGCCAATAAGATCAAGAAAATTTCAAAATATGAGTGAAACTTTGATGTTTGTATCGAATAAGTAGGTTTCTTGGTGCTCAAGTACTCAGGTAAAACACTGCCGCATGTTTGAAACTCTACCATTTCAAATACATATAATATTCATCATTAAATAATTGTGTTTTTTAAAACACGTTTCGGTTTTGGGAGTATAATATGTGTGAATAAGACGAAAAAGTTTTCAAATATTAGTAGAATATTCATATTTTCATATTGACTGAGTAGGTTGCTTAGTCACTAAGTAATCAGGTAAAACACAGCCGCATGTTTGCTATTCTACATTTTAAAGCATCTATAACACTCATCATTTGCATATTACTGTTTGGAACCTGGATCTGCGCCAATAAGATCAAGAATGTTTCAAAATATAAGTGAAACTTTGATGCTTACATCGAATAAGTAGGTTTCTTGGTGCTAAAGTAATCTGGTAAAACACTGCCACCTGTTTGAAAATGTACCATTTCAAATATATATAATACTCATCATTAAATAATAGTGTTTTTAAAAACACGTTTCAACTTTGGGAGTAGTATTTGTGTGAATAAGACGAAATATTTTTCAAATATTAGTATAATATTCATATTTTCATATGGACTGAGCAGGTTGCTTAGTGACTAAGTAATTAGGTAAACAGTCCCTCATGTTTGCTATTCATTTGCATATTACCGTTAGGACCCTGGATCCGCGCCAATAAGATCAAGAAAGTTTCAAAATATAAATGAAACTTTCATGTTTGCATCGGATAAGTAGGTTTCTTGGTGCTAAAGTAATCAGGTAAAACACTGCCGCATGTTTGAAACTCTACCATTTCAAATACGTATAATATAAATAATAGTGTTTTTAAAAACACGTTTCGACTTTGGGAGTAGAATTTGTGTGAATAAGACGAAAAAGTTTTCAAATACTAATAGAATATTCATATTTTCATATTGAGTGAGCAGGTTGCTTAGTGACTAAGTAATCAGGTAAAATACCGCTGCATTTTTGCTATGTTACATTTTAAAGCATCTATAACACTCATCATTTGCTTATTACCGTTTGGTCCCCGTATCCATGCTAATAAGATCAAGAAAGTTTCAAAATATAAGTGAAACTTTGATGTTTGCATCGGATAAGTAGGTTTTTTGTTGCTCAAGTAATCAGGTCGAACACTGCCGCATGTTTGAAACTCTACCATTTCAAATACATATTATACTCATCATTAAATAATACTGTTTTTAAAAACACGTTTCGACTTTGGGAGTAGAATTTGTGTGAATAAGACGAAAAAGTTTTCAGATATTAGTAGAATATTCATATTTTCATATTGACCGAGAAGGTTGCTTAGTGACTAAGTACACAGGTAAAACACTGCCGCATGTTTGCTATTCATCATTAAAAAGCATCTATAACACTCATCATTTCCATATTACTGTTTAGACCATGGATCCGCGCCAATAAGAAAGTTTCAAAATCTAAGTGAAACTTTGATGTTTGCATCGAATAAGTAGGTTTCTTGGTGCTCAAGTACTATGGTAAAACACTGCCGCATGTTTGAAACTCTACCATTTCAAATACATGTAATACTCATCATTAAATTATATTGTTTTTAAAAACACGTTTCGACTTTGGGAGTAGAATTTGTGTGAATAAGACGAAAAAGTTTTCAAATATTTGTAGAATATTCATATTTTTATATTGACCTAGAAGGTTGCTTAGTGACTAAGTACACAGGTAAAACACTGCTGCATGTTTGCAATTCTATATTTTAAAGCATCTATAACACTCATCATTTGCATATTACTGTTTAGACCGTGGATCCGCGCCAATAAGATTAAGAAAGTTTCAAAATATAAGTGAAACTTTGATGTTTGCAATGAATAAGTAGGTTTCTTGGTGCTCAAGTACTTAGGTAAAACACTGCCGCATGTTTGAAACTCTACCATTTCAATTAAATATAATACTCATCATTAAATAATAGTGTTTTTAAAAACACGTTTCGACTTTGGGAGTAGAATTTGTGTGGATACGACGAAATAGTTTTCGAATATTAGTAGAATATTCATATTTTCATATTGACTGAGCAGGTTGCTTAGTCACTAGGTAATCAGGTAAAACACTGCCGCATGTTTGCTATTCTACATTTTAAAGCATCTATAACACTCTTCTTTTTCATATTACCATTTGGAACCTGGATCCGCGCCAATAAGATCAATAAAGATTCAAAATATAAGTGAAACTTTGATGTTTGCATCGAATAAGTAGGTTTCTTGGTGCTAAAGTAATCTTGTAAAACACTGCCACCTGTTTGAAACTCTACCATTTCAAATACATATAATACTCATCATTAAATAATAGTGTTTTAAAAAACACGTTTCGACTTTGGGAGTAGAATTTATGTGAATAAGACGAAAAAGTTTTCAAATATTAGTAGAAATATTCATATTTTCATATTGACTGAGTAGGTTGCTTAGTGACTAAGTAACTAGGTAAAACACTGCTGCATGCTTGCAGTTCTACATTTTAAAGCATCTATAAGACTCATCATTTGCATATTACCGTTTGGACCCTGGATCCGGGCCAATAAGATCAAGAAAGTTTCAAAATATAAGTGAAACTTTTGTGTTTGCATCGAATAAGTAGGTTTCTTGGTGCTCAAGTAATCAGGTAAAACACTGCCGCATGTTTGAAACTCTACCATTTCAAATACGTATAACATAAATAATAGTGTTTTTAAAAACACGTTTCGACTTTGGGAGTAGAATTTGTGTGAATAAGACGAAAAAGTTTTCAGATATTAGTAGAATATTCATATTTTCATATTGACCGAGAAGGTTGCTTAGTGACTGAGTACACAGGTAAAACACTGCCGCATGTTTGCTATTCATCATTAAAAAGCATCTATAACACTCATCATTTCCATATTACTGTTTAGACCATGGATCCGCGCCAATAAGAAAGTTTCAAAATCTAAGTGAAACTTTGATGTTTGCATCGAATAAGTAGGTTTCTTGGTGCTCAAGTACTATGGTAAAACACTGCCGCATGTTTGAAACTCTACCATTTCAAATACATATAATACTCATCATTAAATAATAGTGTTTTTAAAAATACGTTTCGACTTTGGAAGTAGAATTTGTGTGAATAAGACGAAAAAGTTTTCAAATATTAGTAGAATATTCATATTTTCATATTGACGGAGCAGGTTGCTTAGTGACTAAGTAATCAGGTAAAACACTGCCGCATGTTTGCTATTCTACATTTTAAAGCATCTATAACACTCATCATTTTCATATTACCGTTTATGTAACAACCCGGAAAATCTGGGCCAGTTTAAATTTTTTATTTTGGCAATTTTAATGAATTCTGAATATTTAAAATGAATTATTTTAAATAATAACAACGAAAAATTTATTTTTAATAGAATTCAAACGTATATATTTATATAGATCGTACCGTTATAATATAAATAATTATTTTAAATTATAAAAGGAATTGAAAATGGCGCGGTAGTTCGATAATTCGATTTCAAACTTCAAATGAATGTACAGGATTCAAAATAAATCGGATTTTAGCAAAACCAAAAATATTAGAATCTAATTGAGAATATCGTTCCAACGAATCCAAAAAATCAAAATTTCATAGCGGGAATCAAAAGATATGCCCAGTTGAAAATTCAGAATAGTCGCTATGGAATTCTGGCCCTTAAAAATGGAATTTTTGCAAACGACCTCGGAATTCGACAAAACCACTTTTGTTGGATCCGTGATATCAAGTTATTGCTAAGTTTCAAATTTCATAATTTTTCGAATCAATATGTGAGCGTGGCAAAGGAAAACATGTTTGACTAGTTTCAGTTGATTTTAATCGATTGGAAAATGGCCATTTTTCAAACGGTCTCAGAATTTGATGAAATTAGTTTTGTTAGGACCATATCGTCAATACGAAGCTAAAAATTATTTTTCTGGAATTTTTCGAGTTAGTATGTGAACCTGGTAAATTGAAATGCGCGTTCAAACTCAATATATATAGTTAGATTTTGATTTTGACGAAAACTGGTCGAAAAAGCCGAATCAGCTTATGATACATATCCCGTTGTGTTCGGAATGGGGGTAATTAGTTGGGGGCGACAGTCGTTGGGTTCGATTTGGAGTTCGAATGAAAAAGTAACTTTTTGGAATAAATTAAATTAAATATATATTATTATATAAAGTCAACCCTTACCTTTCTCTCCTCTTTATCGTTCAAAAAAAAAGAAAAAAAAAAAGACACTACAGCTCCAGCCCCCCCCCCCTTCACGTCGCTGCCACCCCCCCCCCCCCCCCACCTTCGCGCGCGCCGGCCTCCTCCTTCTCCTCCTCCTTCGTTCCCTTCTTAATCGTAAACCCTAAGCCCCAAATTACAAGCCACCACCACCGTGGGCCCCTCCAGCGCCTCCACCACTTTGTTACAGCCTCCCCACGCCCCATCAGGCCCGCCTCCGCCACTGGCCGCCCTCCCCTTGGTCGTGGTCCCCACAAATCCAAAATCCCTCTTTTCACCAAAAATTCCCGTTTTGCAAATAACACCCTGTCACTATTTCGCAAATAACTCCCAAACCGTGCATTTTTAGCCAAAATCCCTCTGAACTAAAGTTGTAGAGCACGATTTTCTCTTCGATTCGGACATATGGAAGTCGTGTTTTGGAGTTCGGAGCTATTGGGGAAACGCGTCCGAAGTTTGCTGTCCGAACAATGTCTAAATGCTGTCTTTTCGCGATTTCCGGCTAAATGGCACATTTTCGGAAGGAAGACCACTAGGCGAAAGTTGTCCGGAATGGCGCGTTTGAGCTAGTAAAGTTGATGGCGTGAAGATTGGAGCTCGTTTGCAAATTCTGGAACCAGAATAACGAATCCGGACGTTATAAAAAATGTGAGTTTTCTCCGCTTTAAAACCTCTATTGTTTTGGACGAATGAAGTATATAAAAATATGATTTTTATATTATAGGAATAATAAAAATATGATTTTTATATAGTTAATCAAATAAGAAAGGTCGGATTTTCTATATGTGATATTAGCAAAGGAAGGTTGGATTTTTAGTGAAGTCAAGATTTGACTTTTAGCGATGTAAAAATATATTTTTTAGCGTCATAAAAACATGATTTTTATATTAGTAGAAGATTAAAAATATGATTTTTACATTATAGAAGTATTAAAGATTTGATCTTTATTATGTAGAAGGAGCAAAGACGTGATTTTTATACAAGTGACGATATAAAAATATAATCTTTATTATATGAACACCGTTGTAAAAATAGAATTTTTATCTATATAGTAGCAATAAAAAATAGAATTTTTATCCATATAGCGTAGTTATAAAAATATGATTTTTATAAAATAGAGAATATAAAATTGTGATTTTTATATATGTAGTGAACACGGACGGCGGAAGTGACAAAAGGCGAGCACGGCGAGACATTCTACATATGAAGAGTCACGGCGTTTGGTTTAGCTAATCGGTGAGAATTTCTCACTTTAAATTTCCTTTTCTAGTTATAAATAAATACTAGGATGCAGACGGTGTTTAGTAGCACCCGACACCCTCGTCCACAGACCATGGACTTGTTTGTTTGGTTGTTTGGTGATTGATTAGAATATTTGTTGGAATTTTGTGGTGTGAATAATGAAATTGATTTGATTGATATGTGTATGGCTTGGGCCATCACTAGACCGGGGATAAGGCTAGGCCTTGTCCCGTTTCTAGTATCGTGCCGTTATGCCGCCGAAATTTTCTAAAATAAGTTAGAAAAATAAAAATATGATTTTATTGTGTAAATGAACTGAATAGAAATTCCTGTGTTGAAATAAAATATTTTATCATTAAAAATATAATTTTTAACGCGTGTGTGAATAAAATAAAATATTCATTTACAAATCAGACGATTTGTTTATGTACACTGTTTTAACTGATATTGATTGGGACGATAAATTTTACATGTCGCCCAACTGCACAAATAATATTCAGTGTTTGTTGATGTGAAACCCCACATGGGTATTGGGATGATATTTGACGTACACTAGTCCCAAAAATTAGTTGTTTGTCGATCGATAGGTTAACAGACAGTTGTGTTGTGCACTTTGGATGATGGTTGATTATTTATCATTGCTATTATATATATATGTGTTGTATGGAATCCATATAATTAACATTATATGGTAATTGATGGGGCCTCATTCCAATTGAGAAAATAAAGAATATTATAAAATAAGATTCATGTGTTGACAGTACTCATGTGTTGAGATTAGTCATATGTTGAAAAAAAATATAGATTCATGTGTTGAACGAAATATTTTAACAATAAAAATTAACATCTTTATCAAAATTTTATAAAATATATTACATAACAAAAATAGTCACGTGTTGACAGTACTCATTTGTTGAGATTAGTCAAGTGTTGAAAGATATATAGATTCATGTGTTGAATAGAATTAATATTCATGTGTTGAATAGAATAAAGAAGTTTTTGAAAAATATAAAGCCGTGTTGATTAGTGATGCGTTATTTTGACGCGAACGATATTTTTATCGATTTTATTCGTTTTATAATGAATATTGAAAAGTGATTTCATAATCGAATATTTTGAATTGAACAGGATTGAAATTGAATTGAAATCAATTTGAAACGCTTTCGAATTTAAATGAATAGAAGGTAAATTCAAATTGAATTGAATTGAATTCGAATTGAACTGAATGAATTTGGAATTCGAATTGAACTGAAATTTAATTGAAGTCGATTTGAGTTGAAATCAATTTGAAATGAATTTAAAACGAATTTATAATGGAAAATTCACTTTTGATTTGATATTGAATATAAGCCGATATATTTTCTATTCAGAGCCTTTTATTTAATATCAAATGAGATTTGGGTTTGTCGTGAATGGTGTCTTCATTAACGTTGTTCTTGAACCTAGTAGGAGAAAAGATTAAATCTTTTTATTTAGATTTAATGAAGTTTACCAATTAATTATTATATTTAATTGGAATGGAATTAGAATTGATTTGTGGGTTTATCGTGAACGGTGTTTTAAATAACACTTGTTCTTTAACCTGATAATAAATAGAATGTGATTTGGGTTTATCGTGAACTGTGTTTTAAATGGCATTAGTTCTTTAACCCAGTTAAAGGAGTTTTAATGAATCTTTAATTAGATTGAAATGTGAATTGATAATTTAAATTATCGGATTTGGAAAGTGATCGAGAATGGAGTATCGCCAGTTTTGCTCCGAGCAATAGTAAATCTTTAATTAGATTTAAACGTGAAATGGTAATTAAATTTACCGATAACACCGTGGTGTTAGTTATGGGGTAATAACAGTTTTGCTCCATGGGATAAATAGGTTGGGATTGGGAAATAAAATAAATAATTACTTCGGTGTGGTTCGCTAATCCCGACTAGTTTGGAAAACCATAATATGGTTTAAAATGACATCCAAAGGAAGATTAAAGAATAAATTTTAAAGAATTTATCTTTGATAAAATTAATGGGAACCTTTCCCTAAGGATGTGAAAATTTGAATAAAAGAATATTCGGAATTGGAATGAGGCGTATGTTGTGTTTGTGTAACCCGTGTTTATTATATACGCGGGTTATTCGGAAAGGCCGGGTTTATACCCATTCTGAATAACCGATTCGACGATAAGTCGAAGATGAAGATGGTGGTTGAAGACCGGAAGTCTTCACATCGTTTGGGTGATTACTGACGATCTTGATTGGGCTGTACACCCAAGATGAGGGAATCGGTTGGTGATCGTCCAGACGTACTTGGAGATCGATGGATATGCAAGGAAAGTGCCTCCGGTTTCATTCAGACCCAGAACGAACTTGTGAATGGTCTGTGTGTCTGACATTGGATTTATTCTGTGTTGATTGATCTCTATTAAATATACATCTGTTTGGCGGCGGAGAATTTATTCTCTTACTTAACGCCCTTCTCTGAGACGTACGAGCTCAGAGGTTGTATATCGATGGACATCAGTCGCATGGAGTTAATTGCCTGTGTGGCATGAGTAAGTGCAGATGATCAAGGCTTCTGTTGAAAAGCAAAGTCTTGTGGTTGATGATCAAAGCACGGCCTGTGTGGCGCTTCTTTGTGTATAGCGTGAACTCACGAGCCTCACACCTCGGTATGAGTCAAAAACGGGGTAGTGACTGCAGGGAGAGCACGACGTTTCTTTCTAGCTATGGGTGGTGTCGGTGCTTAAACTGGCCAGCATTTATATACTTTTCACCTGTGTGGTTGTTGGAATGAGGCACCTCGATATTAGGTCTGTTTGGACCGGGAAACGTGTGTTCAGGAATACTAATCCTCGAAAGTAAGTGAGGACCGGCCCTGAAGATCCAAGGATCATAGTGGGGTCCGGAGACATTTGCTAGAGTGTCTCGAATCGGAGAGGAGCTTGCCCCTTGCCTAGACTCATGACGGAAATCCAATTTCCAATACGTGTATTTCGGTTTTATTTGTAGAGCCTAGTATGGCGACATAGTGAGATGGGGCGCTTATGCCGTCTATGATTTATATTTATGATTGAAATTGTTTTGACACTATACACTTATAATAGTATCAAATGATTTATTTCAAATGTATCAAGCATGTTTGGCTATTATAAGGGAAAACCCTATCCTCCGGCTTGCGTTGCATTGTGGGATGGGACTTGGGTCTTATAATAGCTTCATTTTTCCAAAAATCATTGCATTGTTTATTCTATGCACTGGTATCCTTGGGAGGAAACCCATTCCGTTTTATACGGCGTGGTCCTTTGAAGTACTCTCTTTTAAAGTAAAGTTTAAATAACTGTTTTAGTTCTCACACCAGTCACATGACTGACCTGGAGTTTATTGTTTTAACCTAAACTCTGGGTGCCCTTATTTTCAACACGGGCAGCTAGTTGTTTTGGTTTTGCAGATTTATATTCACAGGATCCTGATTTACAGTTGGAACGATGCTCGGAAAGCTCTGTATCCGTGTATTACTTTCAGTTGTGTTTTGTATTATCTTCCGCTGCTATGTAAATTTATTGTAATCTCTGATATTTATTGAATGTATTTTATTCATTCGTACTCTGTATATTCTTGTATTCTGATGGAATTGTTGTAATTAACAATGAAATGTTCTTCTGTTTGTGTTCTAATTTGTCTTGTACTCATGGTAATTCGTCCTTTCTCTTCTCTTCGGAGATGGGGAAGTTCGGGTCGCTACATTTGGTATCAGAGCTTTGGTTTACAAAGCTCGAGAACAAGGCACATTAGAACCATATGAAAGAATTCATCAGAATTTGGATTAGCAATATCCAATAAGGAATGACTCATTAGAGATAGGATCAGTAGTATCCTAGAACGAGTGTGAAGAGTATATTTTTCAAATAAAAATGAAACAAATTTTGTTTTGAAAATTTAAATCGTTCTATACGTATTTGAATATTTTATTTACATTGATTTTGGACAATCAAGTATATAAAGATTTCGCGTATACGCGTCATGAACGTATATTCGAAGTTTCAATATACTGGGTAGGTATAGAATCACACTCTAGTCGCCCGGAGATGATGATTCTGATGATTGATGCATCGTCATCAGAGTTAATGTTCGAGTGCCGAAGGTGGGATTTCTATATATTTCCATTAGACTGGTGTGAGAACCAAAATATAGCTAGAATACATTATTGTGATTTGGCATCAAAAACATGATTTCCTGTATATGTATCAAAATTATGAATTTGAAACGTTAATTCACTAATTGATTGATGGTTGTGTTGTTTGATTATTGGTTTGAAATATTGAACCATTTAGCCTAATGGAACCAAATATTGAACTGTATTGAAAAATGATTACAAATGCATGCATATACTTGTACTTACATTGAACAGGTCATAGCAAGGAGGCTAGAGAAGAGGAATAAAATTGTTTGCCCGACAAATAGGTACATGTTTATTGTATTTCTTGAGTTTTGGGTGATTTTGTGAGCCGATTGGCTTTTTCTTTTTCTTTTGGATTGAAGAAGGCCATGGGAGGCTATATGAAATATCCCGAAGTCCCCGGTGTAGGGGAGGTTATGGCAAAAAAATTCGAAAATTTAGGGTGTTAGCCAATTTTTTCGAAAAATTTGAAAAGTTCTTAGAAACTGAAAAGTTGAAGAACTTAAGCCATAATGAAAATAATGAAAGTTGAGTTGGTTAGTTAAACAAATTTCGTCTTCGTTCCTTTTCGGGGACGAAAAGTTTTAAGTGGGGGAGATTGTAACAACCCGGAAAATCTGGGCCAGTTTAAAATTTTTATTTTGGCAATTTTAATGAATTCTGAATAATATAAAATGAATTATTTTAAATAATAACAACGAAAAGTTTATTTTGAATAGAATTCAAATGTATATATTTATATAGATCATCGTTAGAATATAAATAATTATTTTAAATTATAAAAGGAATTGAAAATGGCGCGGTAGTTCGATAATTCGATTTCAAACTTCAAATGAATGTACAGGATTCAAAATAAACCGGATTTTAGCGAAACCAAAAATACTAGAATCTAATTGAGAATATATTTCCAACGAATCCGAAAAATCAAAATTTCATAGCGGGAATCAAAAGATATGCCCAGTTGAAAATTCAGAATAGTCGCTTTGGAATTCTGGCCCTTAAAAATGGAAATTTTGCAAACGACCTCGGAAATCGACGAAACTACTTTTGTTGGATCCGTTATGTCAAGTTATTGCCAAGTTTCAAATTTCATAATTTTTCGAATCAATATGTGAGCGTGGCAAATGAAAACACGTTTGACCAGTTTCAGTTGATTTTAATCGACTGGAAAATGGCCATTTTTCAAACGGTCTCATAATTTGACGTAATTAGTTTTGTTAGGACCGTATCGTCAATACGAAGCTAAAAATTATTTTTCTGGAATTTTTCAAGTTAGTACGTGACCCCGGTAAATTGAAATGCGCGTTCAAACTCAATATATAGAGTTATATTTTGATTTTGACGAAAACTGGTCGAAACAGCCGAATCAGCTTACGATACATATCCCGTTGTATTCGGAATGGGGGTAATTAGCTAAGGGCGATATTCGTTGGGTTCGATTTGGAGTTCGAATGAAAAAGTAACTTTTTGGAATAAATTAAATTAAATATATATTATTATATAAAGTCAACCCTTACCTTTCTCTCCTCTTTATCGTTCAAAACAAAAGCAAAAAAAAAAAGACACTGCAGCTCTAGCCCCCCCTTCACGTCGCTGCCACCCCCTACCCCTCGCGCGCCGCCGGCCTCCTCCTTCTCCTTCTTTCCCTTCTCAATCCTAAACCCTAAGCCCCAAATTACAAGCTACCCCCACCGTGGGCCCCTCCAGCGCCTCCACCACTTTGCTGCAGCCTCCCCACGCCCCATCAGGCCCGCCTCCGCCACTGGCCGCCCTCCCCTTGGTCGTGGTCCCCACAAATCCAAAATCCCTCTTTTCACCAAAAATTCCCGTTTTGCAAATAACACTCTGTCACTATTTCGCAAATAACTCCCAAACCGTGCATTTTTAGCCAAAACCCCTCTAAACCAAAGTCGTAGAGCACGATTTTCTCTTTGATTAGGACATATTGAAGTCTTGTTTTGGAGTACGGAGCTGTCGGGAAAACGCGTCCGAAGTCTGCTGTCCGAATACTGTCAAAATGCTGTCTTTTCGCGATTTCCTGCAAAATGGCACATTTTCGGAAGGAAGACCACTAGGCGAAAGTTGTCCGGAATGGCGCGTTTAAGCTAAAAAGAAAGATGGAATGAAGATTGAAGCTCGTTTGCAAATTCTGGAATCAGAACAGCGAATCCGGGCGTTGGAAAAAATGTGAGTTTTCTCCGTTTTAAAACTTCTATGGTTTTTGACGAATGAAGTATATAAAAATATGATTTTTATATTATAGGAATAATAAAAATATGATTTTTATATAGTTAATCAAATAAGAAAGGTCGGATTTTCTATATGTGATATTAGCAAAGGAAGGTTGGATTTTTAGTGAAGTCAAGATTTGATTTTTAGCGATGTAAAAATATATTTTTTAGCGTCATAAAAACATGATTTTTATATTAGTAGAAGATTAAAAATATGATTTTTACATTATATAAGTATTAAAGATTTGGTCTTTATTATGTAGAAGGAGCAAATATGTGATTTTTATATAAGTGGTGATATAAAAATATAATCTTTATTATATGAACGTCGTTGTAAAAATAGAATTTTTATCTATATAGTAGCGATAAAAAATAGAATTTTTATCCATATAGTGTAGTTATAAAAATTTGATTTTTATATAATAGAGAATATAAAATGTGATTTTTATATATGTAGTGAACACGGACGGCGAAAGTGACAAAAGGCGAGCACGGCGAGACATTCTACATATGAAAAGTCGCGGCGTTTGGTTTATTTAATCGGTGAGAACTTGTCACTTTAAATTTCCTTTTCTAGTTATAAATATATACTAGGATGCAGACGGTGTTTAGTAGCACCCGACACCCTCGTCCATAGACCATGGACTAGTTTGTTTGGTTGTTTGGTGATTGATTAGAATATTTGTTGGAATTTTGTGGTGTGAATAATGAAATTGATTTGATTGATATGTGTATGGCGTGGGCCATCACTAGACCGGGGATAAGGCTAGGCCTTGTCCCGTTTCTAGTATCGTGCCGTTATGCCGCCAAAATTTTCTAAAATAAGTTAGAAAAATAAAAATATCATTTTATTGTGTAAATGAACTGAATAGAAATTCATGTGTTGAAATAAAATATTTTATCGTTAAAAATATAATTTTTAACGCGTGTGTGAATAAAATAAAATATTCATTTACAAATCAGACGATTTGTTTATGTACACTGTTTTAACTGATATTGATTGGGACGATAAATTTTACACGTCGCCCAACTCCACAAATAATATTCAGTGTTTTTTGATGTGAAACCCCACACGGGTATTGGGATGATATTTGACGTACACTAGTCCCAATAATTAGTTGTATGTCGATCGATAGGTTGACAGACAGTTGTGTTGTGCACTTTGGATGATGGTTGATTATTTATCGTTACTATTATATACATGTGTTGTATGGAATCCATATAATTAACATTATATAGTAATTGATCGGGCCTCATTCTAATTGAGAAAATAAAGAATATTATAAAATAAGATTCATGTGTTGATAGTACTCATGTGTTGAGATTAGTCATGTGTTGAAAAAAAAATATAGATTCATGTGTTGAACGAAATATTTTAACAATAAAAATTAACATCTTTATCAAAATTTTATAAAATATATTACATAACAAAAATAGTCACGTGTTGACAGTACTCATTTGTTGAGATTAGTCAAGTGTTGAAAGATATATAGATTCATGTGTTGAATAGAATTAATATTCATGTGTTGAATAGAACAAAGAAGTTTTTGAAAAATATAAAGCCGTGTTGATTAGAGATGCGTTATTTTGACGCAAACGATATTTTTATCGACTTTATTCGTTTTATAATAAATATTGAAAAGTGATTTCATAATCGAATATTTTAAATTGAACAGGATTGAAATTGAATTGAAATGAATTTGAAATGAATTCGAATTTAATTGAATAGAAGGTAAATTCAAATTGAATTGAATAGAATTCGAATTGAACTGAATGAATTTGGAATTCGAATTGAACTGAAATTTAATTGAAGTCGATTTGAGTTGAAATCAATTTGAAATGAATTTAAAACGAATTTATAATGGAAAAATCACTTTTGATTTGATATTGAATATAAGCCGATATATTTTCTATTCAGAGCCTTGTATTTAATACCAAATGAGATTTGGGTTTGTCGTGAATGGTGACTTCATTAATGCTATTCTTGAACCCAATAGGAGAAAATATTAAATCTTTTTATTTAGATTTATTGAAGTTTACCAATTAATTATTATATTTAATTGGAATGGAATTAGAATTGATTTGTGGGTTTATCGTGAACGGTGTTTTAAATAACACTTGTTCTTTAACCCGATAATAAATAGAATGTGATTTGGGTTTATCGTGAACTGTGTTTTAAATGGCATTAGTTCTTTAACCCAGTAAAAGGAGATTTAATGAATCTTTAATTAGATTGAAATGTGAATTGATAATTTAAATTATCGGATTTGGAAAGTGCTCGAGAATGGAGTATCGCCAGTTTTTCTCCGAGCAATAGTAAATCTTTAATTAGATTTAAACGTGAAATGGTAATTAAATTTACCGATAACACCGTGGTGTTAGTTATGTGGTAATAACAATTTTGCTCCATGGGATAAATAGGTTAGGATTGGGAAATAAAATAAATAATTACTTCGGGGTGGTTCGCTATTCCCGACTAGTTTGGAAAACTATAATATGGTTTAAAATGACATAGGAAGATTAAAGAATAAATTTTAAAGAATTTATCTTTGATAAAATTAATGGGAACCTTTCCAAAATGATGTGTAAATTTGAATAAAAGAATATTCTGAATTGGAATAAGGCGTATGTTGTGTTTGTGTAACACGTGTTTATTATATACGCGGATTATTCGGAAAGGCCGAGTTTATACCCATTCTGAATAACCGATTCGACGATAAGTCGAAGATGAAGATGGTGGTTGAAGATCGGAAGTCTTCACATCGTTTGGGTGATTACTGACGATCTTGATTGGGCTGTACACCCAAGATGAGGGAATCAGTTAGTGATCGTCCAGACGTACTTGGAGATCGATGGATATGCGAGGAAAGTGACTCCGGTTTCGTTCAGACCCAGAACGAACTTGTAAATGGACTGTGTGTCTGACATTGGATTTTATTCTGTGTTGATTGATCTCTATTAAATATACATCTGTTTGGCGGCGGAGAATTTATTCTCTTGCTTAACGCCCTTCCCTGAGACGTACGAGCTCAGAGGTTGTATATCGATGGACATCAGTCGCATGGAGTGAATTTCCTATGTGGCACGCCTAAGTGGCAGATGATCAAGGCTTCTGTTGAAAAGAAAAGTCTTGTGGTTGATGATCAAAGCACGACCTGTGTGACGCAGCTTTGTGTATAGCGTGAATTCGCGAGCCTCACACCTCGGTATGAGTCAAAAACGGGATAGTGACTGCAGGGAGAGCACGACGTTTCTTTCTAGCTATGGGTGGTGTCGGTGCTTAAACTGGCCGACATTTATATACTTTTCACCTGTGTGGTTGTTGGAATGAGGCGCCTCGATATTAGGTCTGTTAGGACCGGGAAACGTGTGTTCAGGAATACTAATCCTCGAAAGTAAGTGAGGACCGGCCTTGAAGATCCAAGGATCATAGTGGGGTCCTGAGACATTTGCTAGGGTGTCTCGAATTGGAGAGGAGCTTGCCCCTTTCCTCGACTCATGACGGAAATCCAATTTCCAATACGTGTATTTCAGTTTTATTTGTAGAGCCTAGTATGGCGACATAGTGGGATGGGGCGCTTATGCCGTCTATGATTTATATTTATGATTGAAATTGTTTTGACACTATACACTTATAATAGTATCAAATGATTTGTTTTAAACGTATCAAGCATGTTTGGCTATTATAAGGGAAAACACTATCCTCCGGCTTGCGTTGCATTGTGTGATGGGACTTGGGTCTTATAATAGCTTCATTTTTCCAAAAAGCGTTGCGTTGTTTATTCTATGCACTGGTATCCTTGGGAGGAAACCCGTTCTGTGTTATACGGCGTGGTCCTTTGAAGTACTCTCTTTTAAAGTAAAGTTTAAATAACTGTTTTAGTTCTCACACCAGTCACATGACTGACCTGGAGTTTATTGTTTTAACCTAAACTCTGGGTGCCCTTATTTTCGACACGGGCAGCTAGTAGTTTTGGTTTTGCAGATTTATATTCACAGGATCCTGATTTACAGCTGGAACGATGCTCAGAAAGCTCTGTATCCGTGTATTACTTTCAGTTGTGTTTTGTAGTATCTTCCACTGCTATGTAAATTTATTGTAATCTCTGATATTTATTGAATGTATTTTATTCATTCATACTCTGTAAATTCTTGTATTCTGATGGAACTGTTGTAATTAACAATGAAATGTTCTTCTGTTTGTGTTCTAATTCGTCTTGTACTCACGGTAATTCGTCCTTTCTCTTCTCTTCGGAGATGGGGAAGTTCAGGTCGCTACAGTTTGGGCCCTGGATCCGCGCCAAAAAGATCAAGAAAGTTTCAAAATATAAGAGGAACTTTGATGTTTGCATCGAATAAGTAGATTTCTTGGTGCTCAAGTAATCAGGTAAAACACTGCCGCATGTTTGAAACTCTACCATTTCAAATACATATAATATTCATCATTAAATAATAGTGTTTTTAAAAACACGTTTCGACATTGGGAGTAGAATGTGTGTGAATAAGATGATTTTTTTTTCAAATATTAGTAGAATATTCATATTTTCGTATTGACTGAGCAGGTTACCTTGTGACTAAGTAATCAGGTAAAACGCTGCCGCATGTTTGCTATTCTACATTTTATAGCATCTATAACACTCATAATTCGCATATTACCATTTGGACCCTGGATCCGTGCCAATATGATCAAGAAATTTTTAAAATATAAGCGAAACATTGATGTTTGCATCGAATAAGTAGGTTTCTTGGTGCTCAAGTAATCAGGTAAACCACTGCCACATGTTTGAAAATCTACCATTTCAAATAAATATAATACTCATAATTAAATAATAGTGTTTTTAAAAACATGTTTCGATTTGGGAGTAGAATTTGTGTGAATAAGACGAAAAAGTTTTCAAATATTAGTAGAATATTCATATTTTCATATTGACTGAGCAGGTTGCTTAGTGACTAAGTAATCGGGTAAAACACTGCCGCTTGTTTGCTATTCTACATTTTAAAGCACCTATAACACTCATCATTTGCATATTACGGTTTGGACCCTGGATCCGTGCCAATAAGGTCAAGAAAGTTTCAAAATATAAGTGAAACTTTGATGTTTGCTTTGAATAAGTAGGTTTCTTGGTGCTCAAGTAATCTGGTAAAACACTGCCGCATGTTTGAGACTCTACCATTTCAAATAAATATAATACTCATCATTAAATAATTGTGTTTTTAAAAATACGTTTTGACTTTGGTAGTAGAATCTGTGTGAATAAGAAGAAAAAGTTTTCAAATATTAGTAGAATATTCATATTTACATATTGACTGAGCAGGTTGCTTAGTGACTAAGTAATCAGGTAAAACACTGCCGCATGTTTGTGATTCTACATTTTAAAGCATCTATAACACTCATATTACTATTTGGACCCTGGATCCGCGCCAATAAGATGAAGAAAGTTTCAAAATATAAGTGAAACATTGATGTTTGTATCGAATAAGTAGGTTTCTTGGTGCTCAAGTAATCAGGTAAAACACTGCCGCATATTTGAGACTCTACCATTTCAAATAAATATAATACTCAACATTAAATAATAGTGTTTTTAAAAACACATTTCGGCTTTGGGAGTAGAATTTGTGTGAATAAGACGAAAAAGTTTTCAAATATTTGTAGAATATTCATATTTTCATATTGACTGAGCAGGTTGCTTAGTGACTAAGTAATTAGGTAAAACACTGCTGCATGTTTGCTATTCTACATTTTAAAGCATCTATAATACACATCATTCACATATTAACGTTTGGACCCTGGATCCGCGCCTATAAGATCAAGAAAGTTTCAAAATATAAGTGAAACTTTGATGTTTGCATCGAATAAGTAGGTTTCTTGGTGCTCAAGTAATCAGGTAAAACACTGCCGCATTTTTGAAACTCTACCATTTCAAATGCATATAATACTCATCATTAAATAATAGTGTTTTTAAAAACACGTTTCGGCTTTGGGAGTAGAATTTGTGTGAATAACTCGAAAAAGTTTCCAAATATTAGTAGAATATTCATATTTTCATATTGACTGAGCATGTTGCTTAGTGACTTAGTAATCAGGTAAAACACTGTCAAATGTTTGCGACTCTACATTTTAGAGCATCTATAACACTCATCATTCGCATATTACCGTTTGGGCCCTGCATCCACGCCAATAAGTTCAAGAAAATTTCAAAATATAAATGAAACTTTGATGTTTGCATCGAATAAGTAGGTTTCTTGGTGCTCAAGTAATAAGGTAAAACACTACCGCATGTTTGAAACTCTGCCATTTCAAATACATATAATACTCATCATTAAATAATAGTGTTTTTAAAAATTTGTTTCGACTTTGGGAGTAGAATTTGTGTGAATAAGACGAAAAAGTTTTCAAACATTAGTAGAATATTCATATTTTTATTTTGACGGAGCAGGTTGCTTAGTGACTAAGTAATCAGGTAAAACACTGCCGAATGTTTGCTATTCTACATTTTATAGCATCTATAACACTAATCATTTTCATATTACCGTTTGGGCCCTGGATCCGCACCAATAAGATCAAGAAAGTTTCAATATATAAGTGAAACTTTGATGTTTGCCTCGAATAAGTAGATTTCTTGGTGCTCAAGTACTCAGGTAACACACTGCCGCATGTTTGAACTTTGAAACTCTACCATTTCAAATACATATAATACTCATCATTAAATAATAGTTTTTTTAAAAACACATTTCGACTTTGGGAGTAGAATGTGTGTCAATAAGATGAATTTTTTTTCACATATTTGTAGAATATTCATATTTTCATATTGACTGAGCATGTTGCTTAGTGACTAAGTAATCAGGTAAAACTCTGCCGCATGTTTGCTATTCTACATTTTATAGCATCTATAACACTCGTAATTCGCATATTACCATTTGGACCCTGGATCCGCGCCAATAAGATTAAGAAATTTTCAAAATATAAGCGAAACTTTGATGTTTGCATCGAATAAGTAGGTTTCTTGGCGCTCAAGTAACCAGGTAAAACACTGCCGCATGTTTGAAAATCTACCATTTCAAATACATATAATACTCATCAATAAATAATAGTGTTTTTAGAAACACGTTTCAATTTGGGAATAGAATTTGTGTGAATAAGACGAAAATGTTTTCAAATATTAGTAGAATATTCATATTTTCATATTGACTGAGCAGGTTGCTTAGTGACTAAGTAATTAGGTAAAACACTACCGCATGTTTGCTATTCTACATTTTAAAGCATCTATAACACTCATCATTTGCATATTACCGTTTGGACCCTGGATCCGCGCTAGTAAGATCAAGAAAGTTCCAAAATATAAGTGAAAATTTGATGTTTGCATCGAATAAGTAGGTTTCTTGGTGCTTAAGTAATCAGGTAAAAAACTGCTGCATGTTTGAAACTCTACCATTTCAAATACATATAATACTCATCATTAAATAATAGTGTTTTTAAAAACACATTTCGAATTTGGGAGTAGAATTTGTGTGAATAAGACGAAATAGTTTTCAAATATTAGTAGAATATTCATATTTTCATATTGACTGAGCAAGTTGCTTAGTGACTAAATAATCAGGTAAAACGCTACCGCATGTTTGCAATTCTACATTTTAAAGCATTTATAACACTCATCATTCGCATATTACCGTTTGGACCTTGGATCCGAGCCAATAAGATAAAGAAAGTTTCAAAATATAAGTCAAACTTTGATGTTTGCATCGAATAAGTAGGTTTCTTGGTGCTCAAGTAATCAGGTAAAACACTGCCGCATGTTTGAAACTCTACCATTTCAAATATATATAATACTCAACATTAAATTATAGTGTTTTTAAAAACACGTTTCGACTGTGGGAGTAGAATTTGTGTGAATAAGACGAAAAAGTTTTCAAATATTAGTAGAATATTCATATTTTCATATTGACTGAGCAGGTTGCTTAGTGACTAAGTAATCAGGTAAAATACTGCTGCATGTTTTCTATTCTACATTTTAAAGCATCTATAACACTCATCATTCACATATTACCATTTGGACCCTGGGTCCGCGCCAATAAGTTCAAGAAAGTTTCAAAATATAAGTGAAACTTTGATGTTTGCATCGAATAAGTAGGTTTCTTGGTGCTCAAGTAATCAGGTAAAACACTGCCGCATGTTTGAAACTCTTCCATTTCAAATACATGTAATACTCATCATTAAACAATAGTGTTTTTAAAAACACGTTTCGACTTTGGGAGTAGAATTTGTGTGAATAAGACGAAAAAGTTTTCAAATATTCGTAGAATATTCATATTTTCATATTGATTGAGCAGGTTGCTTAGTGACTAAGTAATCATGTAAAACACTGCCGCATGTATGCTATTCTACACTTTAAAGCACCTATTACACTCACCATTTGCATATTATGGTTTGGACCCGGGATCCGCGCCAATAAGATCAAGAAAGTTTCAAAATATAAGTGAAACTTTGATGTTTGCATCGAATAAGTAGGTTTCTTGGTGCTCAAGTAATTAGGTAAAACACTGCCGCATGTTTAAAACTCTACCATTTCAAATACATGTAATACTCATCATTAAATAATAGTGTTTTTAAAAACACGTTTCGACTTTGGGAGTAAAATTTGTGTGAATAAGACGAAAAAGTTTTCAGATATTAGTAGAATATTCATATTTTCATATTGACTGAGCAAGTTGCTTAGTGATTAAGTAATCAGGTAAAACACTGTCGCATGCTTGTTATTCTATATTTTAAAGCATCTATAACACTCATCATTTGCATATTACCGTTCGGAACCTGGATCCGCGCCAATAAGATCAAGAAAGTTTGAAAATATAAGTGAAACTTTGATGTTTGCATCGAATAAGTTGGTTTCTTGGTGCTCAAGTAATCAGGTAAAACACTGCCACATGTTTGAAACTCTACCATTTCAAATACATATAATACTCATCATTAAATAATAGTGTTTTTAAAAACATGTTTTGACTTTCGGAGTAGAATTTGTGTTAATAAGACGAAAAAGTTTTCAAATATTAGTAGAATATTCATATTTTCGTATTGACTGAGCAGTTTGCTTAGTGACTAAGTAATCAGGTAAAATACTGCTGCATGTTTGTTATTCTACATTCTAAAGCATCTATGACACTCATCATTTGCATATTACCTTTTAGACCCTGGATCCGCGCCAATAAGATCAAGAAATTTCAAAATATAAGTGAAACTTTGATGTTAGCATCGAATAAGTAGGTTTCTTGGTGCTCAAGTAATCAGGTAAAACACTGCCGCATGTTTGAAACTCTACCATTTCAAATACATATAATACTCATCATTAAATAATAGTATTTTAAAAAACACGTTTCGACTTTGGGAGTAGAATTTGTGTGAATAAGATGAAAAAGTTTTCAAATATTAGTAGAATATTCATATTGACTGAGTAGGTTGCTTAGTGACTATGTAATCAAGTAAAACACTGCCGCATGTTAGCTATTCTACATTTTATAGCATCTATAACACTCATAATTCGCATATTATCGTTTGGACCCTGGATCCGCACCAATAAGATCAAGAAAGTTTCAAAATATAAGTGAAACTTTGATGTTTGCGTCGAATAAGTAGGTTTCTTGGTGCTCAAGTGATCAGGGAAAACACTGCCGCGTGTTTGAAACTCTACCATTTCAAATACATATAATACTCATCATTAAATAATTGTGTTTTTAAAAACACGTTTCGACTTTGTGAGTAGAATTTGTGTGAATAAGACGAATTTTTTTTCAAATATTAGTAGAATATTCATATTTTCATATAGACTGAGCAGGTTACTTAGTGACTAAGTAATCAGGTAAAATATTGCCGCATGTTTGTTATTCTACATTTTAAAGCATCTATAACACTCATCATTCGCATATTACCATTTGGACCCTGGATCAGCGCCAATAATATCAAGAAAGTTTCAAACTATAAGTGAAACTTTGATGTTTGCATCGAATAAGTAGGTTTCTTGGTGCCCAAGTAATCAGGTAAAACACTGTCGCATTTTTGAAACTCTACCATTTCAAATACATATAATACTCATCATTAAATAATAGTGTTTTTAAAAAACATTTCGACTTTGGGAGTAGAATTAGTGTGAATAAGACGAAAAAGTTTTCAAATATTCGCAAAATATTCATATTGACAGAGCAGGTTGCTTAGTGACTAAGTAATCAGGTAAATCACTGTCATATGTTTGCTATTCTACATTTTAAAGCGTCTATAACACTCATCATTTGCATATTACCGTTGTGACCCTGGATCCGCGCCAATAAGATCAAGAAAGTTTCAAAATATAAGTGAAACTTTGATGTTTGCATCGAATAAGTTGGTTTCTTGGTGCTCAAGTAATCAGGTAAAACACTGCCGCATGTTTGAAACTCTAACATTTCAAATACATGTAATACTCATCATTAAATAATAGTGTTGTTAAAAACACATTTCGACTTTTGGAGTAGAATTTGTGTGAATAAGACGAAAAAGTTTTCAAATATGAGTAGAATATTCATATTTTCATATTGACTGAGCAGGTTGCTTAGTGACTAAGTAATCAGGTAAAACACTACTGCATGTTTGCTATTCTACATTTTAAAGCATCTATAACACTCATCATTTGCATATTACCGTTTGTACCCTGGATCCACGCCAATAAGATCAAGAAAGTTTCAAAATATAAGTGAAACTTTGATGTTTGCATCGAATAAGTAGGTTTCTTGGTGCTTAAATAATCAGGTAAAACACTGCCACATGTTTGAAACTCTACCATTTCAAATATGTAACAACCCGTATTTTTGAATAACATGTTATAACATAAATGGAGGCAGAATTAAACTGTAAAACTGAATCAAGGGAAACGGGCTATGCCATTGCGTTCGTCTCGGAAAAATACGCGAAATAGAGTCCGAGTTTTCGAAAATCGGAGTCCGTATGACCAAGATATGGCCTCGCGAAGTTTCACGAAAAATTCCCAAATTAAAGTATACTTAATTAAGTGAAATGGGTTGCGCAGAGAAATATATATTGATATATATATATATATATAATTGAAAATTAAATAAATAAATATGCAAAAATGTTCAAAACAGCGAATTGGGAGAGGGGAATAACCGAACCGGCCGATTTTTGAGGTCGACCCAAGCCCGCTGGGTCGACTGGGGGTTAATCCAGGGTGTTTGGCTGTCAACCCGTGGGCCGATTCGCTCAAATGCAGATTTTGCATTTGAATGGTTCTCATGGTTCATCTTTAATCTAAAGGCCCTAGATGGTTCCTACACTTGACTTCTTCCCCAAGACATGCTTTGATGGCTTGGATTGAATCTAGGTTTAATCCTATGGCCTAATACACTTGCCTAATCTATAAATAAGCCCCTAACCCTCTCCTAAATCCTCATTATTCATTCATGTAACTAAACTATGGCCAAATTTCTACTCTCATGGCCTCCACTCAACTATCCTAGCCTCCACTTCATTTCTATGAGAGGTTTCATGATCATGAGAGTGTTAGAGAGTCCCTATGTTAGTATGAGAGCTTCTCAAGTTGATTTCAAGGCAAAAGCTTTGATCTTTGTTCATAAAGATGGTGTTTTGGTGGGTTTGGAGCATCCATCTTTGGGTTTTTGGGTGATGGCATGCATAGGCTTCATCACAAGCTTTAGTTTAATCGATTTAGGCCTTCATAGCAATGTAAGCCCTTCTCCTACTATTAGATATGAACTTTAAACTTAATATGACATGTTGTAAGTGGGTTTAAACATTAGTATGTAGCATGCTATCATCTTATGCAAGCTTATAAAGTCATTACCTTGGTCTTGTGGTCATAAAGCTTTGACCTTTATGTTGAAATGTTGCATTATGCAACATGAGAATCTTCATAATCATTATGTCACCTTGCATATGAAGTCATAAGCCTTATATGATGATATATGCGAGTTTCTAGCCATCATTCCATGTCTTTTGTCACCATGATTCGCTTATGTACCAAGTTTGGGTTTATGCATGTTTTTGAGGCTTAAGAATGTAACATGCAAGCTAATGAACACATTTGTGCCTCATTTGCCACCATGATTAACTTGTGGCTTAATACCCATTTTTGTCATTCCTTTGCCAAGTCTCTTCTTTTAATCCATCACGTTGTTGCGAACGTATATGCTAGTTTAAAAAAAGCGTTGGGGTCACATTATGGGGAAACATAATGACATGAATATGACTTGGGTAAATGGGTATAAACATGACAACATGTAACGTTAAATATGACATGTGTTTATACTTGAAAACATGATTTGAAATATAACATGGAAGTTGACATGTAAGTATGCATAAAAACATAAGCTTGGGAATTTACCTATTTAGTTAGGTCTACCCATTGGGAATTTACCTATTAAGTTAGGTCTACCCAATTGCTTGAAAACTTGACTATGAACATGACACTAGACTAAACATGAAAGTGGCCAACTCGAGATTGGGTTGAGTTTGCAAAGTAAAACTACCCGGAACCGACCGGCCTAACTAGTAGTTGCAAACAATAGGACCCAATGTGAGAAGTTGGTCATGTTGTGCTTGAACCCGAGGTTAGACCAAGTTGTGGTGTAAAGCTACCCGGAACCGACCGGCTTAACTAGTAACCACAACAAAGTCTAATGTGAGATGTTGGGGTGCATTAAGTAACTAATGCCACATAATAGGGTTAAGTTAATTTGATTAATGAGGCTTAACCAAATATGACATGGACAAATGGGTTAAGTAATTTAATTTGACTAATGACACTTAACCGACATGACAGGGTTGGGTAGGTTAAGTAACTTGATTTGCCTAACGACACTTGACCATTTTTATACGACGAGGGGACGGGATTAAGTTAACCAACACTTAATCAATCTAACACGATAACTTGATAAGGTTAAGTAAATTTTCTTAGTAACACTTAACCGTTTAATACAGTTAATGGATGGGGTTAAGTCAACTCAGACCAAACTAATCTAAACATGGTAATTGGACGGGGTTAAGTTAATTTACACTTAACTAATCCAACTCGTTAGTTTGATGTGGTTAAGTGACCTATACTTAACCAATCTAACGTGAAAACATGATAAGGCTAAGTCACGAATCACTTGAATACGCTTGACCGATTTGACTCGGTAATTTGACAAGGTCAAGTTAATTTATATAATTAACCAATCTAAAATGATAATTAGACGAGGTTAAGTTATGGATTGCTTAATATACTTAGCCAACTTGACACATGGTTTGTAGGGTTAAGTCTTGGACTTGGATACTTAGCCAATTTTGACATGGTTTGTAGACGGGCTAAGTTATGAACTTAAGTGACACTTAACCCATTAGATAAACCCTAATTCGGAGGATTAGGTAAATAACCATAGTTAACAAGGATTATGGAAATAAGGCTAAGTGGTAAACCTTAGTTAAGGGAGACTAAGTAATAATTCTTAGTCAAGGAAATTTGGACCATTTCTTAGATAGATTAGTAACCCGATACGTTAGGTCAACGTTTAAGTATGCGTGTAGGAGCAGGCTATCTGATTTAGATAAAGGCTCCAACGAACTGGGTAACGGAGCAGCGGCTTCGGGGAACGTGAGGATATTCTTGGGATCCCTCTGTGAGCTGCCAGGTCATTATACTAGGCTCACGAGAGGTTGAGGTCTGCGGTAGAAGAACCAAGAATATGCCTTGGTTGCTATGCGAGCGACCTAAAGACCGGGGTGGATAGCAGTGAGTCGACGAATACATAAGGTGCCCGAGATAGCAAGTTCGTCGATCATCTACCATCTTGAGTCAAGCGTGTACGTACGGAAAGGCAGGGAACACCCAACAGACCATAATTGCTATCTAATTATGGGTGAGGTAGGCCGTAGGATGTGGGCTGGCCGGAGTGTAGTTCTCATGCAAGATTTTCTCTTGTGTTGCCTTTCACTAGTTGAGGGAGGGGTCTCGTGGGACCATAGCCACGTGTAGAAAAGCAGACCTTAGTATCTGCATCGGCAGATAAATCTAAAGCTCCCGACCGAGTCCTGTATTTCTTGTTTGGCCCTGTGACAGGACTCGGATGGCACGATGTGATACATGTGCATACAGTTATAGAAAAACGATTCACGATGAATGCGTGGGAAAAAGGGCGCGGTTGAGGGTTAGCGTAATCCCTAGTGGCCTAGGTGGTTTAACCCAAACCAAAATACGAAAGCGTGCAATAGGCAAGCGTAATCCCTAGTGGTGCTAGGTGGCGTAAGTCCTAGTAGTTCAAACGATGATTCATATGGAAGAGCCTAGCTAGAACAAGGGTGACAGTCCAAACGATTTCAAGGATAATACGACATAAGGAAGCCCGTACGAGGTACGGCAAAGGACTGAACTTATATACATGGAAAGAAACATATGATTTGAGTAACCTATATATGCGATATGTTAGGTTGACATGGACCATTACACGATTTTGAGTAAGGGACATTCATGGTTAACACATAACAAGGCTGGGATACTAGTACGGAGGGTGCAGCGCAAATATACATGTTAGAACCAGGAAGAATATACGGAATAGATACCGTGGAATGTAAGACGGGGTAGATACCTTGGGATAGTATACTTGATAGAAGTCTGACGATATGATACCTTGATTTATCATGACACCGTAGTTTATCATGATACCTTAGTTCAGTAGTTATCCTGTTATTCTGATTTAGCTTATCTATCTTGTTATCATGCTTATGTTCATCTCAGTTCCTCATGCCAGTTAACTTTACTAGTTTATATGCTGATAGTAGATAGGGCTTACCAGTCTTTATGACTGACCCCGTTTTCTTTCGCTTCTTGTCTTCCGTTTCCCCCCCAGGTTACAGGGAGGAAATACTGTTGTTTAGTTCAGACTTCTTCTGCTTGAAGGTCATCATGGATGGCTTGGACTTTTCTTGGCTATGGCTACTTTACTGTTTTATTTGGGGAATAATTTATGGAAAAGTCTTAATGCTTCTTTATTATTACAAGACAGGTTTTGATGTACTCTGATGTAAAAGGGCTTTAGACCTTAATTATTAATGTTTATGAAAGTTCGATTTTACTTCCGCCACTTTATATGTTCTGTCTTGTGATATTTCTGTGCATGTTTACCAATAATGCCCCTCTAAAGCTAGTGCATTCCTTTGCGAGTGACCCTAGCGGAGGCTGGGTGTTACATTTGGTATCAGAGCAGAAGGTTACTAGACTGGGCAAAAGTTTTTAAAGACCTTCTGAAAATTATTTGAAAAACCGTTTACAAAGAAGCATTTTTCAAGAAAATTTTCTTTTAAAAAGAAAAAGGCTATTCCCCAAAGGCCATTAGCATTATCCTTGTTTCCTTGATTGAATCTCTTTTCCTTTCTTTCCTCCATCTGTAGTCACAGTGGTTTTGACTGCGACTAGTCTTTCTAGCTGCGTAAGTGTTTCCCGTACGATGGAGGTGGTTCTCGAGAGACCGTTGCAGAGTTATGCATGAAAGGATAGTAAGAACAAGGATAACGGATACGAGCTCAGGGATAAGCAACATGTTGGTATGGCTGAGTCCTAAAAGGAGGTAGAAAGATGAACAATGAAACCCATGACGAGAGAGTACCTTTGGCATGGTGAAACGGGACGGATAGTTAAGTATCATGGAACAGGGACAAGATCATTCGGAGGGAAATAGTATGCTCTCATTTCTAGGGTACCTCAGAAGGAGGGTAACGATCTTGTTAAAGGTTTAGCTTTTCTTCTCTATCATCCTGTCGGGACTTTGTTTTGATCACCGCATCTTTTAAGTCCGCTTCGATAGTTGAGTCTCTGCACCTTAGTACTAGCGTAGTAGAGGATCCCGTTTTTGTCTCAAGTCCTATTGGAAGATCGGTCCATTTACTCATGGCTTGTTTGGATTTGAGAATGTCTATATCAAGTGTTGAGCTTGGAAATAATGCTTATGTTTATAAGTTGTGGATGGATTCTAGGGATGAAGTGGTTATCCAGTAAGGGGTGCCACTCTCGGTTTTAGAAGGAGGGTAGTTAGACTCTTGGCTTGCTTTGGTAATACCCTTGAAGTATCGCGTGACCTTTTGGGTTCTGTCATGATTAGTTACTTAGAATCCCTAGATGCCTTTATTGGAAATTTGAAGCCCGATCGGATGGTGTTCGCCGATAAGACGGATGATTTATTTCACTTATGCATGGGTTATGGAAATCACCCTAGTAAGTGCACTTGATAACCCGGTTGGCATCTGTTTACTTTCAAGAGAAAGTTCTACTACGTGGAATACCTTATGGTACGAGGTCCGAGATTCACTACTGAATTTTGGAAAGCTTGCATGAGATCATGAGTACGCAGTCATGTTTGCGCTAAGTGTGCAAGTGGAACGAGAGGCGACGAGGAAATGAGTTCCAACTCATGTTATGGAAACAGGAAATAAGAAGCTACGAAATCGCGAAGTTAAAGGACGGTCAAGGCACAATGGAATTAAGCTCAAGGAGATACGACTTTGATGGTCAAAGACTAGATACGCGCATGATATCTCTTTTTGAGAGTATATCCTTGATCCCTGTTTTCCTGTAGAGCTTGCTTGTAGGCTATCTTTTGTGAATATCCTCTCGGTCCTATCTTTTGTTACAAACCCCGTAAGGAATTTGTCTTGTTTATCTTCTCGACCCTGTTTCAGGGAATCCTAGGTAGAACCCTATGGATGTAAACATGTATTTGAAACATGTTATGATTGATATGGTTGCAAGTGGTTGCTCGTGGATGCACGAATACACATTAGATACTAGCTCGACTCGATCACATTTCATATTGCATATGCACGAGTATTTATACTTGTTTATGGTTGAAATCGAATGTATTATCATGCGGTTGTTGCATATGAATGAATGATTGTGCACGCATATAGTATCTATATGACTAGGACTATTTGCATACATGTTGGATTCATGGCACTATACATATTTTTGCATTAGAAAGATTATTCAGGCCTGATCATTAGCATTAGCTAAGGAACATGTACACACACGTTTTGCATATATTCATACAGCATTAGAAATCATCTAAGGACAATGGTTGCTTATGGATGATGTTTTGAGTAGATGAATGATGGATGGTACGATAGGTTCTTCCTAACTTGGAGATTTCGGGGACGAAATCCTAAAAGGTGGGGAGAATGTAACAACCCGTATTTTTGAATAACATGTTATAACATAAATGGAGGCAGAATTAAACTGTAAAACTGAATCAAGGGAAACGGGCTATGCCATTGCGTTCGTCTCGGAAAAATACGCGAAATAGAGTCCGAGTTTTCGAAAATCGGAGTCCGTATGACCAAGATATGGCCTCGCGAAGTTTCACGAAAAATTCCCAAATTAAAGTATACTTAATTAAGTGAAATGGGTTGCGCAGAGAAATATATATTGATATATATATATATATATATAATTGAAAATTAAATAAATAAATATGCAAAAATGTTCAAAACAGCGAATTGGGAGAGGGGAATAACCGAACCGGCCGATTTTTGAGGTCGACCCAAGCCCGCTGGGTCGACTGGGGGTTAATCCAGGGTGTTTGGCTGTCAACCCGTGGGCCGATTCGCTCAAATGCAGATTTTGCATTTGAATGGTTCTCATGGTTCATCTTTAATCTAAAGGCCCTAGATGGTTCCTACACTTGACTTCTTCCCCAAGACATGCTTTGATGGCTTGGATTGAATCTAGGTTTAATCCTATGGCCTAAAACACTTGCCTAATCTATAAATAAGCCCCTAACCCTCTCCTAAATCCTCATTATTCATTCATGTAACTAAACTATGGCCAAATTTCTACTCTCATGGCCTCCACTCAACTATCCTAGCCTCCACTTCATTTCTATGAGAGGTTTCATGATCATGAGAGTGTTAGAGAGTCCCTATGTTAGTATGAGAGCTTCTCAAGTTGATTTCAAGGCAAAAGCTTTGATCTTTGTTCATAAAGATGGTGTTTTGGTGGGTTTGGAGCATCCATCTTTGGGTTTTTGGGTGATGGCATGCATAGGCTTCATCACAAGCTTTAGTTTAATCGATTTAGGCCTTCATAGCAATGTAAGCCCTTCTCCTACTATTAGATATGAACTTTAAACTTAATATGACATGTTGTAAGTGGGTTTAAACATTAGTATGTAGCATGCTATCATCTTATGCAAGCTTATAAAGTCATTACCTTGGTCTTGTGGTCATAAAGCTTTGACCTTTATGTTGAAATGTTGCATTATGCAACATGAGAATCTTCATAATCATTATGTCACCTTGCATATGAAGTCATAAGCCTTATATGATGATATATGCGAGTTTCTAGCCATCATTCCATGTCTTTTGTCACCATGATTCGCTTATGTACCAAGTTTGGGTTTATGCATGTTTTTGAGGCTTAAGAATGTAACATGCAAGCTAATGAACACATTTGTGCCTCATTTGCCACCATGATTAACTTGTGGCTTAATACCCATTTTTGTCATTCCTTTGCCAAGTCTCTTCTTTTAATCCATCACGTTGTTGCGAACGTATATGCTAGTTTAAAAAAAGCGTTGGGGTCACATTATGGGGAAACATAATGACATGAATATGACTTGGGTAAATGGGTATAAACATGACAACATGTAACGTTAAATATGACATGTGTTTATACTTGAAAACATGATTTGAAATATAACATGGAAGTTGACATGTAAGTATGCATAAAAACATTAGCTTGGGAATTTACCTATTAAGTTAGGTCTACCCATTGGGAATTTACCTATTAAGTTAGGTCTACCCAATTGCTTGAAAACTTGACTATGAACATGACACTAGACTAAACATGAAAGTGGCCAACTCGAGGTTGGGTTGAGTTTGCAACGTAAAACTACCCGGAACCGACCGGCCTAACTAGTAGTTGCAAACAATAGGACCCAATGTGAGAAGTTGGTCATGTTGTGCTTGAACCCGAGGTTAGACCAAGTTGTGGTGTAAAGCTACCCGGAACCGACCGGCTTAACTAGTAACCACAACAAAGTCTAATGTGAGAGGTTGGGGTGCATTAAGTAATTAATGCCACATAATAGGGTTAAGTTAATTTGATTAATGAGGCTTAACCAAATATGACATGGACAAATGGGTTAAGTAATTTAATTTGACTAATGACACTTAACCGACATGACAGGGTTGGGTAGGTTAAGTAACTTGATTTGCCTAACGACACTTGACCATTTTTATACAACGAGAGGACGGGATTAAGTTAACCAACACTTAATCAATCCAACACGATAACTTGATAAGGTTAAGTAAATTTTCTTAGTAACACTTAACCGTTTAATACAGTTAATGGATGGGGTTAAGTCAACTCAGACCTAACTAATCTAAACATGGTAATTGGACGGGGTTAAGTTAATTTACACTTAACTAATCCAACTCGTTAGTTTGATGTGGTTAAGTGACCTATACTTAACCAATCTAACGTGAAAACATGATAAGGCTAAGTCACGAATCACTTGAATACGCTTGACCGATTTGACTCGGTAATTTGACAAGGTCAAGTTAATTTATATAATTAACCAATCTAAAATGATAATTAGACAAGGTTAAGTTATGGATTGCTTAATATACTTAGCCAACTTGACACATGGTTTGTAGGGTTAAGTCTTGGACTTGGATACTTAGCCAATTTTGACATGGTTTGTAGAAGGGCTAAGTTATGAACTTAAGTGACACTTAACCCATTAGATAAACCCTAATTCGGAGGATTAGGTAAATAACCATAGTTAACAAGGATTATGGAAATAAGGCTAAGTGGTAAACCTTAGTTAAGGGAGACTAAGTAATAATTCTTAGTCAAGGAAATTTGGACCATTTCTTAGATAGATTAGTAACCCGATACGTTAGGTCAACGTTTAAGTATGCGTGTAGGAGCAGGCTATCTGATTTAGATAAAGGCTCCAACGAACTGGGTAACGGAGCAGCGGCTTCGGGGAACGTGAGGATATTCTTGGGATCCCTCTGTGTGCTGCCAGGTCATTATACTAGGCTCACGAGAGGTTGAGGTCTGCGGTAGAAGAACCAAGAATATGCCTTGGTTGCTATGCGAGCGACCTAAAGACCGGGGTGGATAGCAGTGAGTCGACGAATACATAAGGTGCCCGAGATAGCAAGTTCGTCGATCATCTACCATCTTGAGTCAAGCGTGTACGTACGGAAAGGCAGGGAACACCCAATAGACCATAATTGCTATCTAATTATGGGTGAGGTAGGCCGTAGGATGTGGGCTGGCCGGAGTGTAGTTCTCATGCAAGATTTTCTCTTGTGTTGCCTTTCACTAGTTGAGGGAGGGGTCTCGTGGGACCATAGCCACGTGTAGAAAAGCAGACCTTAGTATCTGCATCGGCAGATAAATCTAAAGCTCCCGACCGAGTCCTGTATTTCTTGTTTGGCCCTGTGACAGGACTCGGATGGCACGATGTGATACATGTGCATACAGTTATAGAAAAACGATTCACGATGAATGCGTGGGAAAAAGGGCGCGGTTGAGGGTTAGCGTAATCCCTAGTGGCCTAGGTGGTTTAACCCAAACCAAAATACGAAAGCGTGCAATAGGCAAGCGTAATCCCTAGTGGTGCTAGGTGGCGTAAGTCCTAGTAGTTCAAACGATGATTCATATGGAAGAGCCTAGCTAGAACAAGGGTGACAGTCCAAACGATTTCAAGGATAATACGACATGAGGAAGCCCGTACGAGGTACGGCAAAGGACTGAACTTATATACATGGAAAGAAACATATGATTTGAGTAACCTATATATGCGATATGTTAGGTTGACATGGACCATTACACGATTTTGAGTAAGGGACATTCATGGTTAACACATAACAAGGCTGGGATACTAGTACGGAGGGTGCAGCGCAAATATACATGTTAGAACCAGGAAGAATATACGGAATAGATACCGTGGAATGTAAGACGGGGTAGATACCTTGGGATAGTATACTTGATAGAAGTCTGACGATATGATACCTTGATTTATCATGACACCGTAGTTTATCATGATACCTTAGTTCAGTAGTTATCCTGTTATTCTGATTTAGCTTATCTATCTTGTTATCATGCTTATGTTCATCTCAGTTCCTCATGCCAGTTAACTTTACTAGTTTATATGCTGATAGTAGATAGGGCTTACCAGTCTTTATGACTGACCCCGTTTTCTTTCGCTTCTTGTCTTCCGTTTCCCCCCCCAGGTTACAGGGAGGAAATACTGTTGTTTAGTTCAGACTTCTTCTGCTTGAAGGTCATCATGGATGGCTTGGACTTTTCTTGGCTATGGCTACTTTACTGTTTTATTTGGGGAATAATTTATGGAAAAGTCTTAATGCTTCTTTATTATTACAAGACAGGTTTTGATGTACTCTGATGTAAAAGGGCTTTAGACCTTAATTATTAATGTTTATGAAAGTTCGATTTTACTTCCGCCATTTTATATGTTCTGTCTTGTGATATTTCTGTGCATGTTTACCAATAATGCCCCTCTAAAGCTAGTGCATTCCTTTGCGAGTGACCCTAGCGGAGTCTGGGTGTTACAAAATACATATAATACTCATCATTAAATAATAGTGTTTTTAAAAACATGTTTCTACTTTGGATGTAGAATTTGTGTGAATAAGACGAAAAAGTTTTCAAATATTAGTAGAATATTCATTTTTTAAAATTGACTGAGCAAGTTGCTTAGTGACTAAGTAATAAGGTAAAACACTGCCGCATGTTTGCAATTCTACATTTTAAAGCATATATAACACTCATCATTCGCATATTACCGTTTGGACCTTGGATCCGAGAAAATAAGATCAAGAAAGTTTCAAAATATAAGTGAAACTTTGATGTTTGCATCGAATAAGTAGGTTTCTTGGTGCTCAAGTAATCAGGTAAAACACTGCCGCATGTTTCAAACTCTACCATTTCAAATACATATAATACTCAACATTAAATAATAGTGTTTTTAAAAACACGTTTCGGCTTTGGAAGTAGAATTTGTGTGAATAAGACGAAAAAGTTTTCAAATATTAGTAGAATATTCATATTTTCATATTGACTGTGCAGGTTGCTTAGTGACTAAGTAATCAGGTAAAATAGTGCTGCATGTTTTCTATTCAACATTTTAAAGCATCTATAACACTCATATTTCTCATATTACCGTTTGGACCCTGGGTCCGCTCCAATAAGATCAAGATAGTTTCAAAATATAAGTGAAACTTTGATGTTTGCATCGAATAAGTTGGTTTCTTGTTGCTCAAGTAATCAGGTAAAACAATGCCGCATGTTTGAAACTCTAACATTTCAAATACATGTAATACTCATCATTAAATAATAGTGTTGTTAAAAACACGTTTCGACATTGGGAGTAGAATTTGTGTGAATAAGACGAAAAAGTTTTCAAATATGAGTAGAATATTCATATTTTCATATTGGCTGAGCAGGTTGCTTAGTGACTAAGTAATCAGGTAAAACACTGCCGCATGTTTGCTATTCTACATTTTAAAGCATCTATAACACTCATCATTTTCATATTACCGTTTGTACCCTAGATCCGCGCCAGTAAGATCAAGAAAGTTTCAAAATATAAGTGAAACTTTGATGTTTGCATCGAATAAGTAGGTTTCTTGGTGCTCAAGTAATCAGGTAAAACACTGCCGCATGTTTGAAACTCTACCATTTCAAATACATATAATACTCATCATTAAATAATAGTGTTTTTAAAAACACGTTTCTACTTTGGATGTAGAATTTGTGTGAATAAGACAAAAAAGTTTTCAAATATTAGTAGAATATTCATATTTTCATATTGACTGAGCAGGTTGCTTAGTGACTAAGTAATCAGGTAAAACACTACTGCATGTTTGCAATTCTACATTTTAAAGCATCTATAACACTCATCATTCGCATAATACCGTTTGGACCTTGGATCCGAGCCAATAAGATCAAGAAAGTTTCAAAATATAAGTGAAACTTTGATGTTTGCATCTAATAAGTAGGTTTCTTGGTGCTCAAGTAATTAGATAAAACACTGCCGCATGTTTGAAACTCTACCATTTCAAATACATGTAACACTCATCATTAAATAATAGTGTTTTTAAAAACAAGTTTCGACTTTGGGAGTAGAATTTGTATGAATAAGACGAAAAAGTTTTCAAATATTAGTTGAATATTCATATTTCATATTGACTGAGCAAGTTGCTTAGTGATTAAGTAATCAGGTAAAACACTGTCGCATGTTTGCTATTCTATATTTTAAAGCATCTATAACACTCATCATTTGCATATTACCCTTCGGACCCTAGATCCGCGCCAATAAGATCAAGAAAGTTTGAAAATATAAGTGAAATTTTGATGTTTGCATCGAATAAGTAGGTTTCTTGGTGCTCAAGTAATCAGGTAAAACACTGCCACATGTTTTAAACTCTACCATTTCAAATACATATAATACTCATCATTAAATAATAGTGTTTTTAAAAATACGTTTCGACTTTCGGAGTGGAATTTGTGTGAACAAGACGAAAAAGTTTTCAAATATTAGCAGAATATTCATATTTTTGTATTGATTGAGCAGTTTGCTTAGTGACTAAGTAATCAGGTAAAACACTGCTGCATGTTTGTTATTCTACATTCTAAAGCATCTATAACACTCATCATTTGCATATTACTGTTTAGACCCTGGATCCGCGCCAATAAGATCAAGAAAGTTTCAAAATATAAGTGAAACTTTGATGTTAGCATCGAATAAGTAGGTTTCTTGGTGCTCGAGTAATCAGGTAAAACACTGCCGCATGTTTGAAACTCTACCATTTCAAATGCATATAATACTCATCATTAAATAATAGTGTTTTGAAAAATACGTTTCGACTTTGGGAGTAGAATTTGTGTGAATAAGATGAAAAAGTTTTCAAATATTAGTAGAATATTCATATTTTCATATTGACTTAGCAGGTTGCTTAGTGACTAAGTAATCAAGTAAAACACTGCCGCATGTTTGCTATTCTACATTTTATAGCATCTATAACACTCATAATTCACATATTATCGTTTGGACCCTGGATCCGCACCAATAGAATCAAGAAAGTTTCAAAATATATGTGAAACTTTGATGTTTGCATCGGATAAGTAGGTTTCTTGGTGCTCTAGTAATCAGGGAAAACACCGCTGCATGTTTGAAACTCTACCATTTCAAATACATATAATACTCAACATTAAATAATAGTGTTTTTAAAAACACGTTTCGACTTTGGGAGTAGAATTTGTGTGAATAAGACGAAAAAGTTTTCAAGTATTAGTAGAATATTCATATTTTCATATTGACTGAACAGGTTGCTTAGCGACTTAGTAATCAGGTAAAACACTGCCGCATGTTTGTTATTCTACATTTTAAAGCATCTACAACACTCATCATTTGCATATTACCGTTTGGACCCTGGATCCGCGCTAATAAGATCAAAAAGTTTCAAAATATAAGTGAAACTTTGATGTTTGCATCGAATAAGTAGGTTTCTTAGTGCTCAAGTAATCAGGTAAAACACTGCCGCATGTTTGAAACTCTACCATTTCAAATACATATAACACTCATCATTAAATAATAGTGTTTTTAAAAACACGTTTCGGATTTGGGAGTAGAATTTGTGTGAATAAAACGAAAAAGTTTTCAAATATTAGTAGAATATTCATATTTTCATATTGACTGAGCATGTTGCTTAATGACTAAGTAATCAGGTAAAACACTACCGCATGTCTGCTATTCTACATTTTGAAGCTTCTTTAACACGCATCATTTGCATATTACCGTTTGGACCCTGCATCCGCGCCAATAAGATCAAGAATGTTTCAAAATATAAGTGAAACTTTGATGTTTGCATCGAATAAGTTGGTTTCTTGGTGCTCAAGTAATCAGGTAAAACACTGCCGCATGTTTGAAACTCTACCATTTCAAATACATATAATACTCATCAATAAATAATAGTATTTTTAAAAACACATTTCGGCTTTGGGAGTAGAATTTGTGCGAATAAGACGCAAAAGTTTTCAAATATTAGTAGAATATTCATATTTTCAAATTGACCGAGTAGGTTGCTTAGTGACTAAGTAATCAGGCAAAACACTGCCGCATGTTTTCTATTCAAAATTTTAATGCTTCTATAACACTTATCATTTGCATATTACTGTTTGGACCATGGATCCGCGCCAATAAGATCACGAAAGTTTCAAAATATAAGTGAAACTTTGATGTTTGCATTGAATAAGTAGGTTTCTTGGTAATCAAGTAATCAGGTTAAACACTGCCGCATGTTTGAAACTCTACCATTTCAAATACATATAATACTCATCATTAAATAATAGTATTTTTAAAAACACGTTTCGACTTTGGGAGCAGAACTCGTGTGAATAAGACGAAACAGTTTTCAATTATTAGTAGAATATTCATATTTTCGTATTGACTGACCAGGTTGCTTAGTGACTAAGTAATCAGTAAAACACTGCCGCGTGTTTTCTATTCTACATTTTAAAGCATCTACAACACTCATCATTTGCATATTACCTTTTGGACCCGGTATCCACGCCAATAAGATCAAGAAAGTTTCAAAATATAAGTGAAACTTTGATGTTTGCATCGAATAAGTAGGTTTCTTGGTGCTTAAGTACTTAGGTAAGACACTGCCGCCTGTTTGAAACTCTACCATTTCAAATACATATAATACTCATTATTAAATAATAGTGTTTTTAAAAACACGTTACGGCTTTGGGAGTAGAATTTGTGTGAATAAGACGAAAAAGTTTTCAAATATTAGTAGAATATTCATATTTTCATATTGACTGAGAAGGTTGCTTAGTGACTAAGCAATTATGTAAAACATTACCGCATGCTTGTATTCTACATTTTAAAGCATCTATAACACTCATCATTTGCATATTACCGTTTGGACCCCGGATCCGCGCCAATAAGATCAAGAAAATTTCAAAATATGAGTGAAACTTTGATGTTTGTATCGAATAAGTAGGTTTCTTGGTGCTCAAGTACTCAGGTAAAACACTGCCGCATGTTTGAAACTCTACCATTTCAAATACATATAATATTCATCATTAAATAATTGTGTTTTTTAAAACACGTTTTGGTTTTGGGAGTATAATATGTGTGAATAAGACGAAAAAGTTTTCAAATATTAGTAGAATATTCATATTTTCATATTGACTGAGTAGGTTGCTTAGTCACTAAGTAATCAGGTAAAACACAGCCGCATGTTTGCTATTCTACATTTTAAAGCATCTATAACACTCATCATTTGCATATTACTGTTTGGAACCTGGATCTGCGCCAATAAGATCAAGAATGTTTCAAAATATAAGTGAAACTTTGATGCTTACATCGAATAAGTAGGTTTCTTGGTGCTAAAGTAATCTGGTAAAACACTGCCACCTGTTTGAAAATCTACCATTTCAAATATATATAATACTCATCATTAAATAATAGTGTTTTTAAAAACACGTTTCAACTTTGGGAGTAGTATTTGTGTGAATAAGACGAAAGATTTTTCAAATATTAGTATAATATTCATATTTTCATATGGACTGAGCAGGTTGCTTAGTGACTAAGTAATTAGGTAAACAGTCCCTCATGTTTGCTATTCATTTGCATATTACCGTTAGGACCCTGGATCCGCGCCAATAAGATCAAGAAAGTTTCAAAATATAAATGAAACTTTCATGTTTGCATCAGATAAGTAGGTTTCTTGGTGCTAAAGTAATCAGGTAAAACACTGCCGCATGTTTGAAACTCTACCATTTCAAATACGTATAATATAAATAATAGTGTTTTTAAAAACACGTTTCGACTTTGGGAGTAGAATTTGTGTGAATAAGACGAAAAAGTTTTCAAATACTAATAGAATATTCATATTTTCATATTGAGTGAGCAGGTTGCTTAGTGACTAAGTAATCAGGTAAAATACCGCCGCATTTTTGCTATGTTACATTTTAAAGCATCTATAACACTCATCATTTGCTTATTACCGTTTGGTCCCCGTATCCATGCTAATAAGATCAAGAAAGTTTCAAAATATAAGTGAAACTTTGATGTTTGCATCGGATAAGTAGGTTTTTTGTTGCTCAAGTAATCAGGTCGAACACTGCCGCATGTTTGAAACTCTACCATTTCAAATACATATTATACTCATCATTAAATAATACTGTTTTTAAAAACACGTTTCGACTTTGGGAGTAGAATTTGTGTGAATAAGACGAAAAAGTTTTCAGATATTAGTAGAATATTCATATTTTCATATTGACCGAGAAGGTTGCTTAGTGACTAAGTACACAGGTAAAACACTGCCGCATGTTTGCTATTCATCATTAAAAAGCATCTATAACACTCATCATTTCCATATTACTGTTTAGACCATGGATCCGCGCCAATAAGAAAGTTTCAAAATCTAAGTGAAACTTTGATGTTTGCATCGAATAAGTAGGTTTCTTGGTGCTCAAGTACTATGGTAAAACACTGCCGCATGTTTGAAACTCTACCATTTCAAATACATGTAATACTCATCATTAAATTATATTGTTTTTAAAAACACGTTTCGACTTTGGGAGTAGAATTTGTGTGAATAAGACGAAAAAGTTTTCAAATATTTGTAGAATATTCATATTTTTATATTGACCTAGAAGGTTGCTTAGTGACTAAGTACACAGGTAAAACACTGCTGCATGTTTGCAATTCTATATTTTAAAGCATCTATAACACTCATCATTTGCATATTACTGTTTAGACCGTGGATCCGCGCCAATAAGATTAAGAAAGTTTCAAAATATAAGTGAAACTTTGATGTTTGCAATGAATAAGTAGGTTTCTTGGTGCTCAAGTACTTAGGTAAAACACTGCCGCATGTTTGAAACTCTACCATTTCAATTAAATATAATACTCATCATTAAATAATAGTGTTTTTAAAAACACGTTTCGACTTTGGGAGTAGAATTTGTGTGGATACGACGAAATAGTTTACGAATATTAGTAGAATATTCATATTTTCATATTGACTGAGCAGGTTGCTTAGTCACTAGGTAATCAGGTAAAACACTGCCGCATGTTTGCTATTCTACATTTTAAAGCATCTATAACACTCTTCTTTTTCATATTACCATTTGGAACCTGGACCCGCGCCAATAAGATCAATAAAGATTCAAAATATAAGTGAAACTTTGATGTTTGCATCGAATAAGTAGGTTTCTTGGTGCTAAAGTAATCTTGTAAAACACTGCCACCTGTTTGAAACTCTACCATTTCAAATACATATAATACTCATCATTAAATAATAGTGTTTTAAAAAACACGTTTCGACTTTGGGAGTAGAATTTATGTGAATAAGACGAAAAAGTTTTCAAATATTAGTAGAAATATTCATATTTTCATATTGACTGAGTAGGTTGCTTGGTGACTAAGTAACTAGGTAAAACACTGCTGCATGCTTGCAGTTCTACATTTTAAAGCATCTATAAGACTCATCATTTGCATATTACCGTTTGGACCCTGGATCCGGGCCAATAAGATCAAGAAAGTTTCAAAATATAAGTGAAACTTTTGTGTTTGCATCGAATAAGTAGGTTTCTTGGTGCTCAAGTAATCAGGTAAAACACTGCCGCATGTTTGAAACTCTACCATTTCAAATACGTATAACATAAATAATAGTGTTTTTAAAAACACGTTTCGACTTTGGGAGTAGAATTTGTGTGAATAAGACGAAAAAGTTTTCAGATATTAGTAGAATATTCATATTTTCATATTGACCGAGACGGTTGCTTAGTGACTGAGTACACAGGTAAAACACTGCCGCATGTTTGCTATTCATCATTAAAAAGCATCTATAACACTCATCATTTCCATATTACTGTTTAGACCATGGATCCGCGCCAATAAGAAAGTTTCAAAATCTAAGTGAAACTTTGATGTTTGCATCGAATAAGTAGGTTTCTTGGTGCTCAAGTACTATGGTAAAACACTGCCGCATGTTTGAAACTCTACCATTTCAAATACATATAATACTCATCATTAAATTATATTGTTTTTAAAAACACGTTTCGACTTTGGGAGTAGAATTTGTGTGAATAAGACGAAAAAGTTTTCAAATATTTGTAGAATATTCATATTTTTATATTGACCTAGAAGGTTGCTTAGTGACTAAGTATACAGGTAAAACACTGCCGCATGTTTGCTATTCTATATTTTAAAGCATCTATAACACTCATCATTTGCATATTACTGTTTAGACCGTGGATCCGCGCCAATAAAATTAAGAAAGTTTCAAAATATAAGTGAAACTTTGATGTTTGCAATGAATAAGTAGGTTTCTTGGTGCTCAAGTACTTAGGTAAAACACTGCCGCATGTTTGAAACTCTACCATTTCAATTAAATATAATACTCATCATTAAATAATAGTGTTTTTAAAAACACGTTTCGACTTTGGGAGTAGAATTTGTGTGAATACGACGAAATAGTTTTCGAATATTAGTAGAATATTCATATTTTCATATTGACTGAGCAGGTTGCTTAGTCACTATGTAATCAGGTAAAACACTGCCGCATGTTTGCTATTCTACATTTTAAAGCATCTATAACACTCTTCGTTTTCATATTACCATTTGGAACCTGGATCCGCGCCAATAAGATCAATAAAGATTCAAAATATAAGTGAAACTTTGATGTTTGCATCGAATAAGTAGGTTTCTTGGTGCTAAAGTAATCTTGTAAAACACTGCCACCTGTTTGAAACTCTACCATTTCAAATACATATAATACTCATCATTAAATAATAGTGTTTTAAAAAACACCTTTCGACTTTGGGAGTAGAATTTGTGTGAATAAGACGAAAAAGTTTTCAAATATTAGTAGAAATATTCATATTTTCATATTGACTGAGTAGGTTGCTTAGTGACTAAGTAACTAGGTAAAACACTGCTGCATGCTTGCAGTTCTACATTTTAAAGCATCTATAACACTCATCATTTGCATATTACCGTTTGGACCCTGGATCCGGGCCAATAAGATCAAGAAAGTTTCAAAATATAAGTGAAACTTTTATGTTTGCATCGAATAAGTAGGTTTCTTGGTGCTCAAGTAATCAGGTAAAGCACTGCCGCATGTTTGAAACTCTACCATTTCAAATACGTATAATATAAATAATAGTGTTTTTAAAAACACGTTTCGACTTTGGGAGTAGAATTTGTGTGAATAAGACGAAAAAGTTTTCAAATACTACTAGAATATTCATATTTTCATATTGAGTGAGCAGGTTGCTTAGTGACTAAGTAATCAGGTAAAATACCGCCGCATTTTTGCTATGTTACATTTTAAAGCATCTATAACACTCATCATTTGCATATTACCATTTGGTCCCTGTAACAACCCGAAAATCCGAGCCAGTTTGAAATTTTTATTTTGGCAATTTTAGTGAATTTTGATTATTTAAAATGAATTATTTTAAATAATATCGACGAAAATTTATTTTGAATATAATTTGAACGTATATATTATATACGTCGTCGTTAGAATATAAATATTTATATATAATTATAAATAGAATTGAAAATGGCGCGGTAGTTCGATAATTCGATTTCAAACTTCAATTGAATGTACCGGGTGCAAAACAATCCGGATTTTAGTGAAACCAAAATCATTAGGATCTAATTGATGATATCTTTCCAACGAATTCGAAAAATCGAAATTTCATAGCGGGAATCAAAAGATATGTCCAGTTGAAAATTCTGAATAGTCGCTATGGAATTCAGGCCCTTAAAAATAGACATTTTGCAAACGACCTCGGATTCCGACGAAACCACTTTTGTTGGATCCGCAGTGTCAACTTATTGCTAGATTCCAAATTTCATAATTTTTCGAATCAATATGTGAGCGTGGCAAAGGAAAACGCGTTTGACCAGTTTCAGTTGATTTTAATCGACTAAAAAATGGCCATTTTTCTAACGGTCTCAGAATTCAACGAAACTAGTTTTGTTAGGACCGTATCGTTAGTACGAAGCTAGAAAATAGTTTTCTGGAATTTTTCGAGTTAGTATGTGACCCAGGTAAATTGAAATGCGCGCTCAAATTCAATATATAGAGTTATATGTTGATTTCAACGGAAACTGATCAAAGCGATCGAATCAGCTTGCGATACATATCCCATTGTGTTCGGAATGGGGGTATAACGCTATGGACGACAGTCGGTGGGACTCGTTTTGAGATCGAATTAAAAAGTTACCTTTTTGGGAATTAAAAATTAAATTAAATAATTAAACAGAGTCAACTCTCCTATACCTTGGCCCCCCACCGATTCATCATTCAACAGAAAATGAAAAAAAAAGAAAAAAGAAAAAGAAAAAAACAACGAACGTCGATCTGCCGCCGCCGCATCTGGCGGAGCGCCGCCGGCCTCCCATCGCATCCCCCCTCCCTCTCATCTCCTTCTCCATCACCTTCCCCAATCGCCCTCCCTCACCTCGACGCCAGCGAGCACCCTCCCCTTAAACCGCCGCCGCCTCGAGAAGACCCCCCCCCCCCCCCCCGCAGCGAGACAACCGCCGACGCCCCCCCTTTTCTCCTTCGACTGAAAGCTCTTTCCCCCTTCCTCTTCTGATTTTTACAGTGAGTTTTTATTTTATTTTTATATTTATTTCTGTTGTTTGTTTAGTTTTCTGTTTTCATATATAATATAAAGTTTGAAAAGAAATAAAAGTATAAATTTTTAAAGAAATAAAAGTATAGATTTTTAAGGAAATAAAAGTATGGATTTTCAGAAATGAAAGGATGGATTTCTAGCAAGAAAAAGAGATCTTTATATGTAAAAAGGCGATATTTTTAACCTTAAAAAGAGCGGATTCTGATCTAGTGGTGAGTTAAAAATATGATTTTTATATTTTTAAAGTATTAAAAATAGTCTTTACTATATGAAAGATGTAAAAATATGATTTTTGTTTATGTAGAGAATTAAAAATATAATTTTTACATGATAGGAATATTAGAAATATCATCTTTATATGTGTAGAAAAATAAAAATGTGATTTTTATAATGATAAATATGAAAAGACGATATTTTTAGATATGAAAAGACGATATTTTGAGATGAGTAGTGAAGTAAAAATATGATTTTTACTTCGAGAAAAATATAAATTTTATATTATAGAAAGGCAAATCTATATTTTTGAAAAGGCGAAATATTTATGTAGAGTATAACGAAGTAAAAATTCGATTTTTATATATTGAATAACGAAGTAAAAATTCGATTTTTACATATGTAGTGGCTACGGGCAACGAAGAAAAAATGCGATAACGATCAAGATTTCTGTCGAAGAAGAGTCAAGATGATTGGATAGCTATCGGTGAGAATTCCTCACCTTTCAACTTCTTTTTCTAGTTATATATATATATATACTAGGATGCAGACGGTGCTTAGTAGCACCCGACACAATCGTCCACAGACCATGGACTTGTTTGTTTGGTTGAATAAATTAGTTAGGTGATTTGGGTTGAATTGAATTGTTTGGTGAATTGAAATTGATTTGATTGATGTGTGAATGACGTGGGCCTTCACTAGACCGGGGATAAGGCTAGGTCTCGTCCCGTTTCTAGTATCGTGCCATTATGCCGCCGAAATTTTCTAAAATAAGTTAGAAAATAAAAATATCATTTTATTTAAAGAGTGAACTGAATAGAAATTCATATGTTAACATAAAATGTTTTATCGTTAAAAATATAATTTTTAACGTGAATATGAATATAGTGAATGTGAATAAATAAATATTCATTTACAAACCGGACGGTTTGTTTATGTACACCTATTTGAAGGATATTGATTGGGTCGATAAATTTTACACATCGTCCAACTGCATAAATAAAATCTGTGTTTGATTGTTTGAAACCCCACACGGGTGTTGGGATGAAATTTGAAGTTCACTCATCCTGATTGATTAAATGTGTCGATCGATTGATTGACATGCTGTTATAAGCGTTAGATATCTATATTTGATGCTTATACAGTGTAGTGCACTTTGGTTGATGGTTGATTATTTTTCAATGCTATTATATACATGTGATGTGTGAAAATCCATATAATTAACTTTATATGGTGATTGATTGGGCCTCATTCCAATTTAGAAAATAAAGAATATTTTAAAATAAAGGTTCATGTGTTGACTGTACTCATCCGTTGAGATTAGTCGTGTGTTGAACGAAATAATTTAACAAAAATAGTCACACGTGGACAATACTCATTCGTTGAGATTAGTCGTGTGTTGACAAAAATAAATATTCATTTGTTGAATAGAATAAAGGAATATATGAAGCCGTGTTGATTAGATTGACGCCATTTTGACGTGAACGATATTTATATCGATTTTATTCATTTTGAAATGAATTGAATATAAAACGATTTCGAAATGAATTGAATATAAAACGATTTCGAATTGATTTGAATAGAAAGCAAATTTGATTTCAATTGAATATATAACGAATTTGATTTGAATAGAAAGCAAATTTGATTTCAATTGAATATATAACGAATTTGATTTGAATAGAAAGCAAATTTGATTTCAATTGAATATATAACGAATTTGATTTGAATAGAAAACGAATTTGATTTCAATTGAATATATAACGAATTTGAATCGAATAGAAAATCAATTTGAATTTGAATCGAATAGAAAACCAATTTGAATTTGAATCGAATAGAAAACCAATTTGAATTGAATCGAATAGAAAACCAATTTGAATTGAATCGAATAGAAAACCAATTTGAATTGAATCGAATAGAAAACCAATTTGAATTGAATCGAATAGCAAACGACTTTGAAATTGAATTGAATTGAAAACGAATTCGAAGTGAATTGAAAACGAATTGAAATGAATTCAAATTGAATTGAAATTTGAATTAAATAGAAATGAATTTTAAAACGAAATTATAAGGAAAAATTCAATTTTGATTTGAATTGAAATGGAAGTTGAAAATGTTTTTGAAACGAAATTAAAACTATTTATAAAATTCGTTTTAAATAAAAATCGACGAAATATATATTATATATATAATATAATGGCCTGAATAGAATGCACCGCGCCGCGGCAGTTCGTGAATTTCGACCATTTATTTCAAACGGACATTACGGGAGATCCGACCGTCGGATCCTCCTAAAACCAGAACCGTTGGGTTCGTATCGAAAATAGCTTTCTAACGAATATTAGAAATTTGAAATCTAACTGTTGAATTTGGAGTTAAGTCCAAATCAAATTCGGAAAAGGTCGCTGTAATTGCAGTTCGATGGCCATTGTTGGAAATCGACTGTACGGGCCTTGATAAAATTATTAAAAATAGTACTAATTTGTGTAAAATCATAAGAAATGATTTGGGAAAAATTGGGATGAAAAACTCCATATTTGAAAAGATAAAAACAGATTTTTATCGAAATGAACTAGTTTGAACTCAATTTAAAACCCGGGTTTTTATTTTTAAATAAATAAATTAGATTTAAAAAGGGGTTTTAAATAATCGGAATTCCTAATATATTTGATTTGAATTGAACTAGAATTGATTTGTGGGTTTATCGTGAACTGTGTTTTAAACAACACTAGTTCTTTAACCCGATGATAAATAGAATGTGATTTGGGTTTGTCGTGAACGGTGTTTTAAATGACATTAGTTCTTTAACCCAATAAAAGGAGTTTTAACGAATCTGCAATTAGATTGAAATGTGAATTTACAATCTAAATTATCAAATTTAGAAAACGAGCGAGAATGGAGTATCACCAGTTTTGCTCCAAAGCGATAGTTAAATCTTTAATTAGATTTGAACGTGAAATGGTAATTAATTTTACCGATAACACTGTGGTGCTAAATATGGAGTATCACCAGTTTTGCTCCAAAGCGATAGTTAAATCTTTAATTAGATTTGAACGTGAAATGGTAATTAATTTTACCGATAACACTGTGGTGCTAAATATGGAGTCTTGCCAGTTTTGCTTCATGGGATGAATAGGTTGGGATTGTGAAATAAAATAAATAATTACTTCGGTGTGGTTCGCTAATCTCGACTAGTTTAGAAAACCATAATTTGGTTTGAAATGTCATCCAAAGGATGATTAAAGGATAAATTTTAAAGAATTTATCTTGGATAAAATTTATGGGAACCTTTCCCTAAAAATGCGATTTTATGAATAAAAGAATATTCTGAATTGGAATGAGGCGTATGTTGTGTTTATGTAACATTTGTTTTAATATACGCGGGTTGTACGGAAAGGCCGGGTTTATACCCATTCTGAATAACCAATTCGACGATATGTCGAAGATGAAGACGGTGGTCGAAGGCCGGAAGTCTTCACATCGTTTGGGTAATTACTGACGATCCTGATTGGGCTGTACACCCAAGAGGATGGAAATAGTTGGTGGTCGTCCAGACGTACCTGGAGATGGATGGATATGCGAGGAAAGTGCCTCCGGTTTCGTTCAGACCCAGAACGGACTTGTAAATGGATTGTGTGTCCGACATCGGATTTCATTCTGTGTTGATTGATTTCTGTTAAATATATATCTGTTTGGCGGCGGAGAATTTATTCTCTTGCTTAACGCCCTTCTCTGAGACGTACGAGCTTAGAGGTTATATATCGACATATATCAATCGCATGGCATGAACTGCCTGTGTGGCATGCTGAGTTGCATAGATCAAGGCTTCTATTGAAAAGCAAAGTCTTGTGGTTGATGATCAAAGCACGGGCTTTGTGGCGTAGCTTTGTGTATAGCGTGTATTCGCGAGCCTCACACCTCGGTATGAGTTATAAACGGGATACGGACCACTGGGAGAGCACGACGTTTCTTTCTAGCTATGGTGGTGTCAGTGACTTACCAGCCTTGACATTTATATACTTTTCACCTTTGTGGTTTTTGGAATGAGGCGCCTCGATTATAGGTCTGTAAGGACCGGGAAACGTATGTTTAGGAATTGCCAATCCTCTAACGTAAGTGAGGACCGGCCCAACCGCATCCAGGGTTGCCCAGAGTGCGTAACCCTGAGACATTTGCTAGAGTGTCTCGAACGCGGAGAGGAGTTTGACCCTTGCCTCGACTCAAGACGGAATCCAATTTTCGATACGTGTATTGCGGCTTTATTTGTAGAGCCTAGTATGGCGACATAGTAGCATGGGATGCTATGCCGTCTATGATTTATATTTATGATTGAAATTGTTTTGACACTATACACTTATTATAGTATCAAATGTTTGTTTTAAACATACCAAGCATGTTTGGCTGTTATAAGGTAAAACCCTATCCTCCGGCTTGTGTTGCACTGTGTGATGGGACCTGGGTCTTATAATAGCTTCATTTTTCAAAAAAGCATTGCGCTGTTTATTCTATATGCACTGGTATTCTTGGGAGAAAACCCGTTCCGTGTCATACGGCGTGGTCCCTCGAATTACTCTCTTTTAAAGTCAAGCTTTAAATAACTGTTTTAGTTCTCACACCAGTCACATGACTGACCTAGAGTTTATTGTTTTAACCTAAACTCTAGGTGCCCCTATTTTCCGCACGGGCAGCTAGTAGTTTTGGTTTTGCAGATTTATATCCACAGGATCCTGGTTTACAGCTAGAATGATATCCGGAAAGCTCTGTATCCGTATATCACCTTCAGTTGTGCTTTGTTTTATTTTCCGCTGTAATGTAATTTATTGTAATCTCTGATATTTGTCGAATCTAATTTATTCATTTATACTCTGTATATTCTTGTATCTGATGTAATTGTTGTAATAACAATGAAATGTTCTTCCATCTGCGTTCATTTGTGTGTTGTTCTCAAAGTATCCGCTCTTTCCTTCACGGGGAAGTTACGAGTTCTTACAGTCCTCGTATCCATGCTAATAAGATCAAGAAAGTTTCAAAATATAAGTGAAATTTGATGTTTGCATCGGATAAGTAGGTTTCTTGGTGCTCAAGTAATCGGGTCGAACACTGCCGCATGTTTGAAACTCTGCCATTTCAAATACATATTATACTCATCATTAAATAATAGTGTTTTTAAAAACACGTTTCGACTTTGGGAGTAGAATTTGTGTGAATAAGACGAAAAAGTTTTCAGATATTAGTAGAATATTCATATTTTCATATTGACCGAGAAGGTTGCTTAGTGACTAAGTACACAGGTAAAACACTGCCGCATGTTTGCTATTCATCATTAAAAAGCATCTATAACACTCATCATTTCCATATTACTGTTTAGACCATGGATCCGCGCCAATAAGAAAGTTTCAAAATCTAAGTGAAACTTTGATGTTTGCATCGAATAAGTAGGTTTCTTGGTGCTCAAGTACTATGGTAAAACACTGCCGCATGTTTGAAACTCTACCATTTCAAATACTTATAATACTCATCATTAAATTATATTGTTTTTAAAAACACGTTTCGACTTTGGGAGTAGAATTTGTGTGAATAAGACGAAAAAGTTTTCAAATATTTGTAGAATATTCATATTTCTACATTGACCTAGAAGGTTGCTTAGTGACTAAGTGCACAGGTAAAACACTGCCGCATGTTTGCTATTCTATATTTTAAAGCATCTATAACACTCATCATTTGCATATTACTGTTTAGACCGTGGATCCGCGCCAATAAGATTAAGAAAGTTTCAAAATATAAGTGAAACTTTGATGTTTGCAACGAATAAGTAGGTTTCTTGGTGCTCAAGTACTTAGGTAAAACACTGCCGCATGTTTGAAACTCTACCATTTCAAATAAATATAATACTCATCATTAAATAATAGTGTTTTTAAAAACACGTTTCGACTTTGGGAGTAGAATTTGTGTGAATACGACGAAATAGTTTTCGAATATTAGTAGAATATTCATATTTTCATATTGACTGAGCAGGTTGCTTAGTCACTATGTAATCAGGTAAAACACTGCCGCATGTTTGCTATTCTACATTTTAAAGCATCTATAACACTCATCATTTGCATATTACCATTTGGAACCTGGATCTGCGCCAATAAGATCAATAAAGATTCAAAATATAAGTGAAACTTTGATGTTTGCATCGAATAAGTAGGTTTCTTGGTGCTAAAGTAATCTGGTAAAACACTGCCACCTGTTTGAAACTCTACCATTTCAAATACATATAATATTCATCATTAAATAATAGTGTTTTTAAAAACACGTTTCGACTTTAGGAGTAGAATTTGTGTGAATAAGACGAAAAAGTTTTCAAATATTAGTAGAAATATTCATATTTTCATATTGACTGAGTAGGTTGCTTAGTGACTAAGTAACTAGGTAAAACACTGCCGCATGTTAGCTGTTCTACATTTTATAGCATCTACAACACTCATAATTCGCATATTATCGTTTGGACCCTGGATCCGCACCAATAAGATCAAGAAAGTTTCAAAATATAAGTGAAACTTTGATGTTTGCGTCGAATAAGTAGGTTTCTTGGTGCTCAAGTGATCAGGGAAAACACTGCCGCGTGTTTGAAACTCTACCATTTCAAATACATATAATACTCATCATTAAATAATTGTGTTTTTAAAAACACGTTTCGACTTTGTGAGTAGAATTTGTGTGAATAAGACGAATTTTTTTTCAAATATTAGTAGAATATTCATATTTTCATATAGACTGAGCAGGTTACTTAGTGACTAAGTAATCAGGTAAAATATTGCCGCATGTTTGTTATTCTACATTTTAAAGCATCTATAACACTCATCATTCGCATATTACCATTTGGACCCTGGATCAGCGCCAATAATATCAAGAAAGTTTCAAACTATAAGTGAAACTTTGATGTTTGCATCGAATAAGTAGGTTTCTTGGTGCCCAAGTAATCAGGTAAAACACTGTCGCAATTTTGAAACTCTACCATTTCAAATACATATAATACTCATCATTAAATAATAGTGTTTTTAAAAAACATTTCGACTTTGGGAGTAGAATTAGTGTGAATAAGACGAAAAAGTTTTCAAATATTCGCAAAATATTCATATTGACAGAGCAGGTTGCTTAGTGACTAATTAATCAGGTAAAACACTGCCATATGTTTGCTATTCTACATTTTAAAGCGTCTATAACACTCATCATTTGCATATTACCATTGTGACCCTGGATCCGCTCCAATAAGATCAAGAAAGTTTCAAAATATAAGTGAAACTTTGATGTTTGCATCGAATAAGTTGGTTTCTTGGTGCTCAAGTAATCAGGTAAAACACTGCCGCATGTTTAAAACTCTAACATTTCAAATACATGTAATACTCATCATTAAATAATAGTGTTGTTAAAAACACATTTCGACTTTGGGAGTAGAATTTGTGTGAATAAGACGAAAAAGTTTTCAAATATGAGTAGAATATTCATATTTTCATATTGACTGAGCAGGTTGCTTAGTGACTAAGTAATCAGGTAAAACACTACTGCATGTTTGCTATTCTACATTTTAAAGCATATATAACACTCATCATTTGCATATTACCGTTTGTACCCTGGATCCACGCCAATAAGATCAAGAAAGTTTCAAAATATAAGTGAAACTTTGATGTTTGCATCGAATAAGTAGGTTTCTTGGTGCTTAAATAATCAGGTAAAACACTGCCGCATGTTTGAAACTCTACCATTTCAAATACATATAATACTCATCATTAAATAATAGTGTTTTTAAAAACATGTTTCTACTTTGGATGTAGAATTTGTGTGAATAAGACGAAAAAGTTTTCAAATATTAGTAGAATATTCATATTTTAAAATTGACTGAGCAAGTTGCTTAGTGACTAAGTAATAAGGTAAAACACTGCCGCATGTTTGCAATTCTACATTTTAAAGCATCTATAACACTCATCATTCGCATATTACCGTTTGGACCTTGGATCCGAGCAAATAAGATCAAGAAAGTTTCAAAATATAAGTGAAACTTTGATGTTTGCATCGAATAAGTAGGTTTCTTGGTGCTCAATTAATCAGGTAAAACACTGCCGCATGTTTCAAACTCTACCATTTCAAATACATATAATACTCAACATTAAATAATAGTGTTTTTAAAAACACGTTTCGGCTTTGGAAGTAGAATTTGTGTGAATAAGATGAAAAAGTTTTCAAATATTAGTAGAATATTCATATTTTCATATTAACTGTGCAGGTTGCTTAGTGACTAAGTAATCAGGTAAAATAGTGCTGCATGTTTTCTATTCAACATTTTAAAGCATCTATAACACTCATATTTCTCATATTACCGTTTGGACCCTGGGTCCGCTCCAATAAGATCAAGATAGTTTCAAAATATAAGTGAAACTTTGATGTTTGCATCGAATAAGTTGGTTTCTTGTTGCTCAAGTAATCAGGTAAAACAATGCCGCATGTTTGAAACTCTAACATTTCAAATACATGTAATACTCATCATTAAATAATAGTGTTGTTAAAAACACGTTTCGACATTGGGAGTAGAATTTGTGTGAATAAGACGAAAAAGTTTTCAAATATGAGTAGAATATTCATATTTTCATATTGGCTGAGCAGGTTGCTTACTGACTAAGTAATCAGGTAAAACACTGCCGCATGTTTTCTATTCTACATTTTAAAGCATCTATAACACTCATCATTTTCATATTACCGTTTGTACCCTAGATCCGCGCCAGTAAGATGAAGAAAGTTTCAAAATATAAGTGAAACTTTGATGTTTGCATCGAATAAGTAGGTTTCTTGGTGCTCAAGTAATCAGGTAAAACACTGCCGCATGTTTGAAACTCTACCATTTCAAATACATATAATACTCATTGTTAGCCTACTTTGTGAACTAGGCAACACAAAGTCAAGAAACCAATCATTGAAGAATATTTCAAGATATAAGACTCCGGTTCGGATCGGAAGGAAACACCACAACACAGATTGATAGCAGCATATCGGTTCGGATCGGGTAGGATTCTCTGTTCGGATCGGATGGCTCTTACTGGATAGATTGGCAAAGCATACCTGATCGGATCGGAAGGCCAATAAATCTCAAGTGGATCGGAAACCCGTCTGCTTGCCACGACGCTGGAGCGGAGCGGAGTATGATTAGAGAAGAAGAGACGACCAAGCTACTCCGGTTCGGATCGGGTATTCCGATCCGAGCCCCCAACCTGCACGTCTCCGACCCGCACCCATGATCCAGGAAAATCTCCTATAAAATAGCCTGGAGAACCGGACCGGCTATGACTGATTCCTACCCCTAACGTCCATTTCTTTGATGTGTTGTCAGCTTGATAGCTCATCCGAACCCGAAGAGAGTGCGATGGATGACACGTGTTCCGACCCGAATTGAATCTCAGGCAAATTCACACCTATAAATACCCCATCTGGAGACAAAGAAAAAGATCTTTTTCAGCACTTTTGAGAATCCAAGTACCTCCATCGTCCGAATTCCTTTACTCCCGGAAAATCCAAACCATCTTTCATTTCTTGTTTTTATCATTTGAGTGAACAAAAGTGAGTTGTGAGCGAATCTTACATTGCATTTGTAACTGAATTACTGAACATAGTGAAAACTAAGTGGACGTAGGCATTTCTTCGCCGAACCACTATAAATCTTGTGTGTTCTTTTTTATTTCTGCTTTACTTTATCTTGTTTCTAATCAATTTGGGTGTTAGAACCACATTTGGGTCTAACATTTTGGTGCTTTCACTGAGAACCCTTATCTAAATTCTTTATTTTCCGGGATCTCTTTCTGCTTTTTGGACCGTTGAGTTCAAAGAAGTGAATCCTTAAGTTTCTCCACTTTTTTACATTCGTTGAAGTAATTGTCAAAGACTAATGGCCAAAGGAAAAGGCAAAGAAGTACAGTCTGTTCAAGGAAATGGAGCTGGCGAAGATCAGCAACATGCTGTTGTAACAAGGTCTCGGGGGCAGAGTTCAGCAGCAGGGAGAATCAATGCAGGAAATCCGAACCGACAGCAAGGGGAGAGCTCCGATCCGATCCGGGTAGGAGACTCCGAAGCAGTGCACTCCCCCAGTCTGAACCGACCCGACTTGCTCGCTGCACACCGATCCGACCAAGCACCCCAGCTCCGATCCGACCCGACTTCCTACCTCCGATCCGACCCGATGCTTGGTGAAGCTGGAACATCTACTCGAGTCCCCGCGAATGCTCCAATTCCAGCTGCCAGGGTTGGAGACCAGGTCAATCCATCTGCTCCCATCACTCAAGGAGATTTCTCGCGCTTGCTTGATATGCTTGAGAGCACGAGGGAAGCTATGAGAGTTCATGAGCGCACTAATCTCATGATGCAGGAAAATATGAGGCTCATGAGTCGGGAGATCAATGAGCTCCGCCGGCAGAGAACTCCATCACCGGTTCGTCACACCCCCGTAGATCAATCTTCATCCTCCGAGGAAGAGAGGCCCCGTGAGCGAAGGCCACTCGAACGACCTCAGAACGTGGAGCAGCTAACGTTTGGATCTTTGGGATCTCGCGAGGATATCGCACGAGCATTAGGAAACGATAGCCCTACTCGGGGGCAAAGACTCCAATCCCCTCTTCCCGAGATCGACCGGGAACACAGGGAAAGGAATCGAGTAGAGGCAGCTCGAAGAAGAAGGGCATCTCCAGAGCAAGAGCCCCGAAGGAACTCGGACACTAGGGCCAGGGAACCTGAGCAGCCCCTAACTAGTGCCGATGTACAGGCAATGGTTCGCCGAATTATGTCCGAGAGCCGGAATTATACAAATGAAGACTATGGCATCGAGCGAAGCCATACCCCGTTCACTGACGATATCCTAGACTTCCAGTTTCCCCGACGCTTTAACTTGCCACAGATGGACAAGTATAACGGAAGGACTGATCCGGGACAGCATTTGATGCGGTATTCGTGGCTTATGAACGCCGCTGCTGCCCCTGATGAAGTAAAGTGCAAAGCATTCCCAATCTACCTGGAAGATGTGGCATTGTTCTGGTTTACCCGGCTTCCTCCTCGTTCAATTTCTAATTACAAAGAACTAAGCGAGCGTTTCATGAACCAGTTTCGACTACATGCCCGCAAGTCCAAGAGTGTTATTGAATTGTCGAGGATCAAACAGGCACCAGGAGAGTCTTTAAGGGCATATTTAGATCGTTTTAACCAAGCTGTAACTGAGGTCAGTGACCCGCATGAGCCCACTATTCTGATGGCATTGAAGGAAGGAGTCGATCCTGAATCTGAGTTTGGAGACTACCTTTCTGGGAAGACACCCCCCACAAGGGCGATATTCTACGAAAAAGCCGATATTTATCTAAGACGAGAGGAGGCCCGGGCAAACCGGAAAAGAAAGTCTGAGACAGCTTCAAAGGAGAATGTGCAGAGTAATATTGCCGTGAAGCAGTCTGGGGAAAGTTCCGGCAAGGTTGAAGTAAATGTAGGAAATAAGGGTGGAAACAGCAATACTGGAAATGGGGGAAACAACAACAACCGTAATTCGAACGGTAACAGGAGAAACAGAAATAGGGGAAGCAACCCTAACAAAAGGCCCCGATTCCAGAACTACGAAAACTATACACCATTGAATGACACCCTGGAAAATATTTACCTGGATACGTACAACGTGTTGCAGTACAAAAGACCGCCACCTCGTGATTCGACCGAGAAAGAAATGGCGACAGGGAAATTTTGCTTATTTCATGGAACACATGGACATTCGACCAATGAGTGTCGACATTTGAGGGATGTAATTGAAAAGCTGCTGCGTGAAGGAAAGTTGGATGAGTACAAGGTTGCCCCGAGGGACAGAGGGCAAGGAGAGCAGGCTCCAAAACAGATTCTACCTGCTCCTAAGCCTACCACGCAGCAGAAAGGTAAAGGGATCGTCATCAACTCCATTGTAGGCGGACCTCACCCGGCAATCCGAAGTTTTAGGTCGATGGACCAATATGTGAATGCTGCCAAGCATCTAGATGTGAATGAAGGTGACGATTTGGAAGATGTCACTCCTATAAAACAACAAAAAACCATGTTCGATGACGTGGTATTCCGCAGCCGAGACAACACGGGAATACAATCTCCCACCAATGATCCGTTGGTTATTACTACCACTATTGGGCCGGCCTTGGTCCATAAGGTACTAGTAGACAACGGAAGTTCCGTTAATATTTTGTTCAAGAAGTCATTTGATCAGATGAAGCTTGAGCCCGAAGATCTGAAACCTTGTGAAGGATGGATTAGAGGCTTTAACGGAGCGACGACAGCTCCCATGGGATACATAGAGTTGCCCGTGACTTTAGGGCAAGGAGAACGTAGAAGAGTGCGAATGCTTCAATTCGTAGTATTGGATGTAGATTCGCCCTATAACGCATTTTTAGGGAGACCTGCCCTCGCTGAATTTAGAGTTTGTATTGCCCCTTGGTGCTTGTTACTAAAGTTCCCAACCGAAGCCGGAACTGGAGTAATAAGAGGGGATCAGGTTTCTGGACGGGCCTGTTATGTGGCCGAACTGAAGATGTTGATGAAAGGAGTAAATGCTGAGAGTAAGGATGCCTCATCTCCCTCAAAGGGGGACTCGGCATAGCAATTAGAGAGATCGAACCCAAGGGAGTTGCCCAAAGGAACGCCTGAAGACCTGGATCCTAGAAAAGACGAGGAACCAGAGGCTAGAAATGCAACTCCTAATGAAGCGACAGTGGAAATTCCTGTTGATAAAGCTGATCCTACGAAAGTTTTGAAGATTGGTTCCCAATTGGATCCACGTCGTGCTGAAGAATTGACGAACTTCTTGAAGGCAAACTTAGATGTGTTCGCCTGGACCCATGCTGACATGTGTGGGATATCGCCTTCCATTATCAGTCACAAACTGAATGTAAATCCGAAGCATCCGCCTGTGAAGCAAAAGAGACGCATGCTGGGCCCAGAGAGGTCGGCTGCTCTCAAAGAAGAAGTAGAGAAATTGAAGCAAAATGGATTTATTCGAGATTCGACCTATCCCGACTGGATATCGAATCCTGTCTTGGTAAAGAAGCCAAACGGAAAGTGGCGAACTTGTATTGACTTTTCAGATTTAAATAAGGCTTGCCCAAAAGATAGTTTCCCACTTCCCAGGATTGACCAGCTTGTAGACTCGACAGCAGGTCATGAACTTCTCTCTTTCATGGATGCATACTCTGGATACAATCAAATTCCTATGCATGTACCAGACCAAGAGCATACAAGTTTCATTACGAATTTGGGATTATATTGTTATGTTGTAATGCCGTTCGGATTAAAAAACGCTGGAGCTACTTATCAGCGGTTGGTAAATAGAATGTTTTATGATCAGATAGGAAAAACTATGGAAGTTTATGTGGATGATATGCTTGTTAAATCAAAGCAGTCCTCCAGTCATACGCAAGACTTAGCAGAAATGTTTGGTATCTTGCGAAAATACCGTATGAAATTGAATCCTTTAAAATGTTCATTTGGAGTGGCGTCGGGAAAGTTCCTTGGCTTCATTGTGAGTTCCCGAGGAATTGAGATCAACCCTAGCCAGATAGCGGCGATTAGAAATATCGAGGAACCAAGAAGAATTAAAGACGTCCAAAGTCTGGCAGGAAAGGTAGCGGCGTTGAGTAGGTTCATCTCCAAAGCCACCGATAAATGTGTTCCCTTTTTTGATTTGATAAAAAGGGGAAAGAAGAACTTCCAGTGGACTCCCGATTGTGTCGAGGCCTTCCAAAATCTGTTGGAGCTGTTAGAGAAACCGCCAATCTTGTCAAAGCCCGTAGATCACGAAGAACTATTTGTTTATCTAGCAGTCTCGGCCCACGCTGTCAGCACAGCTCTGGTTCGAGAAGAAGACAAAGTACAAAGGCCAGTATACTATGTGAGTAAGAAATTGGCAGCGGCAGAGCGCAACTACCCTAAGATCGAGAAGCTTGCTTACAGCCTCCTGATTGCATCCCGAAAACTTCGTCACTACTTCCAAGCCCATCCAATAACCATATACACCGATCAGCCGTTAAGACAGGTGTTGCAGAGACCCGAAGCGTCGGGAAGGTTGATTAAATGGAACATAGAACTAAGCCAGTTTGATTTGAATTTTCAACCACGAAAGTCAATCAGGGGGCAAGCTCTAGCAGACTTTATTGCGGAGTTCACCATTCAAGAGGAAGAAATAATCAATGATCGAGTGGTTAAATCCGAGGATAAGCTAGAGATGAATCCGTGGAGACTATATACAGATGGAGCTAAAAATGACCGAAGATCCGGAGCTGGAATTGTCTTAGTCACTCCGGAGGGACGGTCGTTATATTACGCCCTGCGATTAGAATTTTCGGCAACAAACAATGACTCTGAGTATGAAGCCCTGATTGCCGGGCTGAAACTCGCTAAAGACCTCGGAGTAAAAGTGATGGACATATTTTGTGACTCTAAGATTGTTGTTTGTCAAGTGCGAGAGGAGTTCGCGGCTCGAGGACCTCGACTTGTCGCTTACCTCAAGAAAGTGAAAGAGCTATTAAGTAGCTTAGAACGGTACAACATAACACATATTCCCAGAATTGAAAACCAGAAAGCGGATAGACTGGAAAAACTGGCTAGTTCTGACAATCCAGAAGGGACTGAGATAATTCCAATTGAAACATTGGAATCGCCAAGCTTTGAGTCAATGGAAATTGAATTCGTTCTTGAAGCGGAACCGGAGAAGGAGTCATGGATGACTCCAATCAAGAGTTTTCTTAAGAATGGGACACTCCCATCGAAGAAAAGTGAGAAAAGAGCTGTAGTTCGCAAAGCTGCCAGATATGTTATGCAAGACGATACCCTCTATAGACAAGGATTTTCTATGCCCCTGTTACGATGTATCGCACACGACGACATCAAACGTGTACTGAGAGAAGTGCACGAAGGTGAGTGTGGAGATCATACAGGAGGTCAAACTTTAGCAAAGAAAATATTGCGGTATGGATACTTCTGGCCTACGATCAACAAGGATGCAGCTGATTATTCACGACGCTGCGATAAGTGCCAGAGATTCGCCAAAATCCCCAGGGCACCGTCAACCCAGCTTAAATCGATGGTGAGTCCTTGGCCATTTGCCACATGGGGAATCGATATCATTGGAGTTTTACCAATTGCTAAAGGGGGAGCTAAGTATGCCATAGTAGCCGTGGATTATTTCACAAAGTGGGTGGAAGCTGAACCCTTGACTAAGATCACCACAAGAAAGGTGATAAGTTTTGTGGTCCGAAATATTATATGCCGATTCGGAATCCCAAGGACGATTATTACCGACAACGGGACCCAATTTGATAGCACTGAATTCAGAAACTTTTGCCAGAAATATAAGATAGACAAACGATATACTGCAGTTGCCTATCCACAATCTAATGGGCAAGTAGAGGCAATAAACAAGGTAATAAAATCCATCCTCAAGAAGCGATTAGAGCGTGCAAAGGCAAAATGGGTTGATGAATTGCCCCTAGCTTTGTGGGCATATCGAACAACGTTTAAAACGGCTACCGGTCATACCCCTTTCTCTCTCTCCTTTGGCTCAGAAGCAGTAATTCCAGTTGAACTGGAAGTTCCTTCCCACAGGGTTACGTATTATGACCCGATGACGAATCGGACACTTTTACTTGAGTCTCTTGATGAAGTCGAAGAAAAGATGGACGAAGCAGACTTGCGTGCAGCAAGACATCGGCGTCAGATGGCACGCTATTATGACAAAAAAGTTCGCCTCAGAACTTTTGAACCAGGAGATTTGGTGCTGAAGAGAGTTTTTCCATCTCTTCCTCACCTCGGCCCAAAATGGGAAGGACCCTTTGTCATCCAACGGAAACTTGATAAAGGAACATTCAAGTTAACGACCGTAGATGGCGAAGAAGTCCCTCGAGCATGGAATGCCCAACACTTAATGCGATATTTGGATTAGAAATGCTATACTTTTTGCTGTTCTTCCTGTAAACTCTGTAATAAGGCACGACTTGCCTTTGGAAAATATGACGATATGAGTAAAGGACTATAAAGTGGATGTAGGCTATGACTTAGCTGAACCACTATAAAATATTGTGTGTTATTCACTTTTATGCATTTACATTCGTTAGTTGTTCTGTTGTGATTATAAAATACAGGATAACTTAGAGCCTAAAAAGGTTGAAATAGTTTGGACATAAAAAGAAGCACAATGATTATTTGTGCAATAAGACATAAAAGAATGAGAAAACGACATTCTGAACTCTAACTCTCCAGAGAAAGAGAGAGAGTATAAAAGCGTCTCAGACTGAGCGCTGAAAAAGAAATTCTATTCTGAACTCTAACTCTCCGGAGAAAGAGAGAGAGTATAAAAGCGTCTCCGACTGAGCGCTGAGAAAGAGGTTCAACTCCGAACTCTAACATTCCAGAGAGAAAGAGAGTATAAAGGCGTCTCCGATCGAGCGCCGAGAAAGAAATCTTTTCCCGTTGAACGACCGGGGAATAAACAAATAACTGAACTCGAACTCTAACTCTCGAGAGAATGAGAGAGAGTATAAAAGGAATGCCAGGAAAAACAACAGGTGTTGATGACCCAGGAAATGCTATCCCGTTAGAGAATCGGGAGCATTCAGATTGCATGGTTAAGCACTGAATAACTTATGGAGATTGACTGGGGACACATACACATACACATATCTCCCCTCTCCACAACTTTGTTTCATAAATATAGATATGCATTTTTACATAAGTGCAGAACTGCTAACAGATAAACATTGCAGAAAGTGAATTATTTTTATTTACAAATGAATGAATTTGTACAGGGAAATAACTGAAAAAGAAAGTACGGAAGCTGCTGGTGTAGCAGCACTTATCGGTTTACAAAGATGCTAAAAAGATACAGGGGAACCCACTATTTGGGTTTGGGATGAGCCTTCGATTTCTTGGCAGCTTTTTCCGCTTCTTTTGCTTCCCTCTCGGCTTCAGTCAAGATTCGCTTTGATTTCTTTTTCCCTGAAGGTGTAGTACTGGAGCCGGCAGACTTCTTCCCGGAGGACTGGGCACTGGAATCAAGAGAAGATTTTTTAGCAAGTTCTTCGGTAATAGATCTAGTTGAGAGCTTAACAACTAACCTTGAACCTGCATCCACAACTGCGAGGGGCTTGAGGACCTCAGGATCTAACTCTTCAGCTTTTAATTGCAAGCGCTTGTCTTGATCAGCCTTCATGGCCGCCAAGGTAATGTCATCGGCGCTTTTTGACTCCCCGGTTATTGTAACCTCTGGTTCCTCATCATGCCCTTCGTCTCCTCCGTCGTCTTTTAGGGCTGCAATCATTTCTTCACTATGGGGAGTAGTCACCTTAGTTGGCTCACTTCTTTCCCCCAGGTCTATTGAAGCAGCCTTGTCTTCCCCTTCTTTGACCCTATCAGCGGGCTTCGTCCCAGTGGTAGTTCCTTGAACTACATCTGTCTTCGCGGAGGATTCAACGCCTGCAAAATGAGAAACATCGGTTGTCAACTCAGGCAAGAGCAAAGAATTTATCATCGAATGTTCAGTCATGTAGCCAAAGGTAGTAGTAGCCTTGACAAATTGAGGAGAAAAGATAGGGATACCTTCTGAAGACTTTTCAGCGGGGGTGACTACTACCTCTGGAGTTATTTCAGGAATGGGAGATAGTAAAGTTGATTGGGGAATTCCCGGGTTTTCGGGATCATACCCTTCTACTTCAGGAGTTACGGGAGCAGAAGAAGAGGAACCAGCTTCAGGAATGGTTTTCTGTTTGGACTTCCGCCTCTCTTCTTCCATGGCTTCAGCAATTAGGCGGCGCCCTTCAGCTAGGCGCTCCGGTTCGTCGTCTCTCAAATATTTCTCCATCAGCTTATCTTCATCGAGGGAATCAACCTTAAGCTCTTCTTTTTCCCACTCGACGATTTGATTCCACACATGAACCAAAGTGGATGGATAGTCCTCGATCCAGGAAATGTTCCGACGACGAATAATGTGCGCGAAGAATTCGATCATTAGCTCGCCGAAACCCTGAATATCGGCCTCCGCCTCTGATAATTGTTTACGGGTTTCCTCCGCAAATTTAATAGCGCATTCCATATTGCCTTCAGCCAGAACAGCCCTGTTTTCTGCCTCTAACAATTTTGAAGCCAAGTCAGCGTTTTTCTTTTCTAACTCAGCACTCCTTTTCGCTAGCTCGGCGTTTTTCTGCTCAAGCTCAGCATAAGCGAGACGTGTCTTAGCAGCCTCTGATTTGGCTTCGTCAGCTTGCTTCTTTAACTCGGAACGTTCCTGAGTGTGGGATTCTAGCAAATCATGATAGCGCTTTTGCATGTCCTCAAACTGTTGTTTGAAGTTAGAAGCGTTCTTCTGAGCGATAGCTAGTTGAGCTTGAGTATCTTCTAAATTTTTTCCTAAGGTTTTTAGGGCCTTAGCATCTTCCTCTGCAGTTTTGTGCATTGAGTCAGCATTTGTCAGTAGCGTGCGAATGATTCTAGAAAGAGTGCGGGAATACTTGAACATTTCGGTATATTGTTTTTCCACCAAATCAATCTTTGCTCTGGCCTCCTCTGCCCAGTTAGAAGAAATAGGTTCAAGGGAAGGTAGAAAGGTCAGAGTCTCGAAGTAGTGCTCGGGAAATTGCTCCTTTAAGTATGCCAGCCTTACGGCGGTTCCCGCATCTGGTGGAGGAGGGGCTAGGATTGTTAGTTCAGTGTCCCTTCCTGAAGAAGATTCTGTAGAACCCTTGTCTGTCCGAGGTCGCTTAGTAGCAGGGACTTTTTGCTTACTTCTAGACCCAGTTTCCTTTGGAGGTGTTTTCTCTCTACTCCGCTTTTCATGGGCGGAAGTGGAATCCCTAGATTGTGGTCTATCCTCCTCCCTACGACCTTGATAGCTTTTGTATTTTTCTTTTTCCGGTCGAACTGGTGAGCGGGAGCGTGAGGATCGAGATCGATAAGGATCATAGGGTCTTCTTTCCTCCCTGCCGCGGTCATTCCGGCGGTTATATTCGGCATCCTGGGGAGGATTAGACATGCTGCGGCGAAGCTTTCTTATATCATAAGAGGATCGAGACATTGTACCTGCACGATAAGTTAAACGAAGTTTAGAATCAACGGATCCATGGAAAAAGAAGTGCGATGAATGCTAGTGCTACGGTGCAAAGTGCATCCTATGTGGTGTGTGTGTCCCCCCAACCAACCCGAGTCTGAAGCTAGACTGGTGCGGGCAGGCTCTTTGGCCTTAGCAGGAGTAGTCTCTTCAGAAGAAGTGAAGACTAAAGGGTCCTTTCTGAAATCTTCCGAAGTATATATAGTCTCGGGTAAAGGGAGATCCCCCAAACCCTGAAATATGTGCTCGTCGGTGCTAGGAACATCCCCTTCGGAAGCGTGAAGTGGCGACCCTTGGGGAGATTTTGATTTGTCTACCGAGGTAGTTTCCTCGGGGGCAATATATCCTTCACGATGTTTTTTGGCCAGATTAGCCAGTTCATCATCTTGAGTGGAAGAGGGAGAGGGTGAAGTTTGAAGAGAAGCTGCGGGAATTCCCGAGCCTTCTCCTATTTCTGGAACTGTTTCCACTGGAGGAATATATGCATAAGGGACCGTCCCATGACCAATGCTACGGAAGACGGATAGCAGCCCGTGAAAATGAAGGTACTCATCTTTAAGAACCTCGTCAATAGTAAGGAATTTTTGGTCGCCATTGAGGAGACGGTGCATTCGATCAAAGAACGCTTGGTCTGATACCTGTTTGGGATTATCGACTGCAAATAAAAAGGAAAACAGGTCAGGGTGATGATTCAAGTGTATAGAGTCCAGGGTCAGAAAATCAGTGCTTTACTTGATTTTGTCCATCTTCTGGCGCATCCAGACTGTTGCTTTATATAGAACCACTCCAGTCTGGAATCTCCAGCCTTGCTGCTAAACGGCGTAGAGATTATCTTCCTCTTTGGGACCGACTCAAAGTAACAGAAAGAAGGGGTTTCTCTAGTCCGATGTTTGAAATTATAGAAGAAATGAACATCGTCAAACGTAAGCTCCACGCCTAGAATTTCACGATATGCTATGAATAAGGTATGCAGATAGGCATATGAATTGGGATGCAGCTGCATGGGGGCAATCCGCATTTGTCTTAAGAAGTCGACGATGAAAGGCGAGAAAGGAGGAATGGCGCCAACCATGCACATCAGACGAGTGACCGTCATATATCCTTCTGGAGGGTTATGTGGAAGGTCAGAACGTGAGGGCACTAAAGTGTCTCTCTTCATTATTCCATACTTCAAGCAAATCCTCACGAGTCGGTCATTGTCAATTGTTGATTCTACAGAATCTGGAGGTGATTCCAATATAGTGGCTGAGTCAAATTCATCGGTTGCTCGATTGTCACCAATCCCCCCTTCTTCCTCAAAGCCTAGGGAAACTTCATTTTCTGAAGACATTTCATCGCTTTCCCGATGACCAACTCCGTAATCCGGACCCTCGCTGTCCCATTCTGGGTCTGATGAAGAAGATATATCCTCGAGAGTGGTTTTGGTGGAAGTTTCTGGAGCTTCTTTCCTCTCAGCTAAACGAGAAGAGCGTCTGGGCCTCATTGTCATGGAACTATTGAAGAAGCAATAGCACGGATTAGAGTGAATTATCCCGTGTTCCCTTTTTGCGTATGTGTGTGAACTAAAGTGTGTGCAACAAATGTGGGAAATACAAAATAGAAGTACAGCAATGTAAGACGAAGCTTTAAAGAGAAAGTAATGGTCAGAGTTGTCCTTGATTCTCGTTTATGTTCGCAAGGCACTATCCTAACTGTTCGCGAAGCATATTCGTTTAGAGTAAGCGTTAGTTGAATTGATTGGGTAGTCTTTATGTGCCAAGTTTGATATATTCGGTTCGGTTCGGATATACGTATGATGGCTGGCTCAATACAAATACAGATAGTAATCGGTTCGGATGCGTCATTAAAGCAGGGCCAGTTCAAGACAAGGGAAGCAATGGGTTCGGAAGCAGGACTGATCTGATCGGATCGGATGGCCCGATCCGAACCGAAATAGCACCGCTCAGCCGATCCATTTACTTCAGCCTTCACTTCTCCGACCCGAACCGACGTTTTCTTTCCTCCCATCTCCACTTCCACGCTTCTTTACCCGAACCGGTTCCCCATAATCTTCTTCTTCCTCCTCCTTAACATCGAACCCACTTCCGTGCTAGGAGCCCCAATTGAAATTAAGTGCTCGTGTGTTCAAATATTCGACGAGTGCTCGTGTGTTCAGATATTCGACGAAGGACCCTAACACTCTCCATCGCTGCCTTGAGATGACGATTGATGCCATTAACGACGACGGTGGTGGGTGGAAGGCGCCGCGATGTAAGAATTACGCAAATACCATGCTCATATCGTTCGATTTAACTACAAGTCCAAACTGAAAACAACTATAGCAAAGCGATTCGAGATTATAAAGCTACCTATGAATTTTGACTCGAGGATTAAAACGAGAGTTTTGGAGTTTTTTAAAGGTTAGGGTTTTGGTGCAGGTTTTCTTAGCCGAGAGCAATAAAGGAAAGGGAGAAAGAAGGAAAGAGGTAGCGAATTTATATGGGTTCAAGGCGACTCTTAGTATTCTTGGCCTCTGATTTTGTTCGGACCGGAATTGAAGCCCATATTGATAAATCAAGCCCATCCATTCGGTAACGATGGAGAAAGGAAAAAATTGTTTGGTCTGGTGGAGCTCACCCCATTGATTCTTGCTCTGTTCGGATCGGATATCGAGCCCGCCAACACATTCTGGCCTGTTGGACCAGCGCTAAACAATACGAAGGGAAAGCATGTTGGGCTCGGGTCCGAACCGAAAGGAACTAAGCAATGACTTGACATGCAAGTTGAATTTGAAGAAAAGTAAAAAAAAAAAAGGGCTTACCTGGAAGAATCAGTGGACGTTAAATAAAGGCTATCAAAGTTGTTTGAAAATGAAGGAAGTAATTCATATCGATTATGATATATTAAGCAGCAAAAGTCAAGATGTTATAAAGCGACACGGTACTATAAGTAGATGGAAGTGATCGTTCAACCGTTCTTATTCAAAGGATGTTTTGTAAAATGCTTCAAAGCACACTTTATCTTAAATAAGAGTGTACTTCGAGGGGGCAAAATGTTAGCCTACTTTGTGAACTAGGCAACACAAAGTCAAGAAACCAATCATTGAAGAATATTTCAAGATATAAGACTCCGGTTCGGATCGGAAGGAAACACCACAACACAGATTGATAGCAGCATATCGGTTCGGATCGGGTAGGATTCTCTGTTCGGATCGGATGGCTCTTACTGGATAGATTGGCAAAGCATACCTGATCGGATCGGAAGGCCAATAAATCTCAAGTGGATCGGAAACCCGTCTGCTTGCCACGACGCTGGAGCGGAGTATGATTAGAGAAGAAGAGACGACCAAGCTACTCCGGTTCGGATCGGGTATTCCGATCCGAGCCCCCAACCTGCACGTCTCCGACCCGCACCCATGATCCAGGAAAATCTCCTATAAAATAGCCTGGAGAACCGGACCGGCTATGACTGATTCCTACCCCTAACGTCCATTTCTTTGATGTGTTGTCAGCTTGATAGCTCATCCGAACCCGAAGAGAGTGCGATGGATGACACGTGTTCCGACCCGAATTGAATCTCAGGCAAATTCACACCTATAAATACCCCATCTGGAGACAAAGAAAAAGATCTTTTTCAGCACTTTTGAGAATCCAAGTACCTCCATCGTCCGAATTCCTTTACTCCCGGAAAATCCAAACCATCTTTCATTTCTTGTTTTTATCATTTGAGTGAACAAAAGTGAGTTGTGAGCGAATCTTACATTGCATTTGTAACTGAATTACTGAATATAGTGAAAACTAAGTGGACGTAGGCATTTCTTCGCCGAACCACTATAAATCTTGTGTGTTCTTTTTTATTTCTGCTTTACTTTATCTTGTTTCTAATCAATTTGGGTGTTAGAACCACATTTGGGTCTAACACTCATCATTAAATAATAGTGTTTTTAAAAACACGTTTCTACTTTGGATGTAGAATTTGTGTGAATAAGACGAAAAAGTTTTCAAATATTAGTAGAATATTCATATTTTCATATTGACTGAGCAGGTTGCTTAGTGACTAAGTAATCAGGTAAAACACTACTGCATGTTTGCAATTCTACATTTTAAAGCATCTATAACACTCATCATTCGCATAATACCGTTTGGACCTTGGATCCGAGCCAATAAGATCAAGAAAGTTTCAAAATATAAGTGAAACTTTGATGTTTGCATCGAATAAGTAGGTTTCTTGGTGCTCAAGTAATTAGATAAAACACTGCCGCATGTTTGAAACTCTACCATTTCAAATACATGTAACACTCATCATTAAATAATAGTGTTTTTAAAAACACGTTTCGACTTTGGGAGTAGAATTTGTGTGAATAAGACGAAAAAGTTTTCAAATATTAGTTGAATATTCATATTTCATATTGACTGAGCAAGTTGCTTAGTGATTAAGTAATCAGGTAAAACACTGTCGCATGTTTGCTATTCTATATTTTAAAGCATCTATAACACTCATCATTTGCATATTACCCTTCGGACCCTAGATCCGCGCCAATAAGATCAAGAAAGTTTGAAAATATAAGTGAAACTTTGATGTTTGCATCGAATAAGTAGGTTTCTTGGTGCTCAAGTAATCAGGTAAAATGTAACAACCCGTATTTTCAATAATCTGTTATAACGTAAATCGAGGCAGAATTTAATTCAAAAATCTGAATCAAGGGAAACGGGCTATGCCATTGCGTTCGTCTCGGAAAAATACGCGGAATAGAGTTCGAGTTTTCGAAAATCGGAGTCTGTATGACCCGATTAAGGCCCAACGAAGTTTTCAGAAAATTTCAAAGTAAAAACAGATTTCAAATTCAAGTTTGAATTTGGAAATTTGGGCCAGTTTGGGCCAGGAGGGAAAATTCCCGCCAGAACACCCAAGTCGACAGCCCTGTCGACTTGGGAGTCGACTTGGTTGGACCCAAGTCGACAGCCCTGTCGACTTGGCTGTCGACTTGGTCCAGCCGGGCTGTTTAGCCTGGTGCACCATTTAGAGATTGTGTTGAGCTTGGGGGCCAGATTCGGTTTTGAGGGCTGAGATTGGAACTAGGGTTTAATCCTAGGGTTGAAACTAGTCCTAATCTCTATAAATAAGGCCCTACCTAACCCTAAATCATCATTAATCAATCCTACAACTAAACTATGGCAAAATCAATCCTCTCATGGCCTCCACTCTCTTCATAAAATTCCTAAATAAATTTCTAAGTGATTTTCCATGCATACAAGTGTTTTCAAACTTGTATGAGCATCATTAGCTTGCATTCAAGTCAAGTTTCTATATTTGCATCATAAAGAAAGAGTTTTGATCATTTTGGCTCAAGGGTTTTTATGTTAGAGCTTGCATTTTGGGTCTATTTGATTGCATAAGGGCTTTCTTATATTTGCTATACTCATTTGAGTTCTCATAAGCATTGTAAGCCCTATTCTACTTTCATATTTAAACTCTAAAGTTAATGATGCAAGTTGTGTTTGATCATTATGATATGATATGCAAGTTTATCATGTTATGCAAGTTTGTTATGATATGATATGCAAGTTTATCATGTTATGCAAGTTTGTTATGATATGATATGCAAGTTTATCATGTTATGCAAGTTTGTTATGTTATGATATGCAAGTTTATCATGTTATGCAAGTTTGTTATGTTATGATATGCAAGTTTATCATGTTATGCAAGTTTGCCATGTTATGATATGCAAGTTCATCATGTCATGTTATGCAAGTTTACCATGTTATGCTATGCAAATATGCCATGTTATGATATGCAAGTATGTTATGCAAGTTTGGGATGATCATTTTGTTCATGTTATCATGTTATGCAAGCTTATCTTGGGTTTATGAACATAAAGCTTCAAGCTTTATGCCAAAGGTTGCATTTTGGCAACATGTAAGTTATCATATCTCTTATGATAACTTGCATGTGAGGCTAGATGCGAACTTATGGCCATTTCTACATGTCATTTAGCACCATGTATCACCAATATGCCAAGTTTGGTTTTATGCATGCTTTTGAGGCCTAAAAATGTAATATGTAAGTATATGAACATATGTCCATTTCATATGCCACCATGTTGAACTTGTGGCTTCAACACCTTTATGTCGTGATTATGCCAAGTTCCATCTTTCTATCCTTTATGCGCTATGGCGATATGTAAGCGATGGGATTGCGTTTGGGATTGGGTAAACTTAAAAGACATAAAACATAAGCTTGGGAATTTACCTATTAAGTTAGGTCTACCCATTGGGAATTTACCTATTAAGTTAGGTCTACCCAATTGCTTGAAAATTTGTAACATGTTTTGGAAACATGATGGACATGACACTTAGAAAAGATAAGTGTGACCAACTCGAGGTTGGGTTGAGTTTGTAGCATAAACCTACCCGGAACCGACCAGCTTAACTAGTTGCTACAAACAATAGGACCCAATGTGAGAAGTTGGCCATGTTGTACCTTGAACCGGAGGTTAGACCAAGTTGTGGTGTAAAGCTACCCGGACCCGCCCGACTTAACTAGTAACCACAACAAGGTCTAATGTGAGAGGTTAAGGCGCATTAAATTAATTAATGCCTCGTAATTAGGGTTAAGTCATGGTCCACTTAATACTTAACCAATTTGGGCTTGGTAGATTAATCAGGGTTAAGTCGTGAACTCATCGTTACACTTAACCAAGTTAATCCATGATTATCAAGAGGGTTAAACCGTACTTAACCCACTAGAAAAATCCTAGCAATGGGGGCCCACTCCAGCAGTAATCCCAGTTTGTATCATTAAAGCCCTAGGGACTAGGCTAGGGAGGGGGCACGATTACTGGGCTGGAGGTAAGCGACCAAATAAACGACGGCCGGGTGGTACGCCGATGTAGTTCCGGACGGACTATGGTCGTGCACGTAGTCCGTATTTGGAGAAGTCACCCATGGGTACCAGTAGATCGAGACTGTGCACTCATGTTTATGGTGTCCAGGGGTTGGCACCCTAGGGCTTGATACACCCGAAGGGTGGACCCGGCACAGTTCGACTACAATTATGTTATTGGGCCGTATTGACACCAACACGTGACGAGTTAGGCTTAGGGAGCCGATCGACTAGACCATTTGGTTGGACCTTGTATTAGGGTTATTTCTTGTTATTGGGCCAAAGCTTGGGCCAAGGGATCAATACTTGTTTATTCCAGTCATGTTAGTTTGCTAGTACACCTGTGGTGCAAAACCTTAAACCTGATTATGCGATGACACCTTTATCTACCTTGTTATTTAATCACCATGCTAGTATGTTGTTATCCTTATGATCATACCTGCTTCTCATGCCAGTTAACTTTATCAGTTTACATTGATTGTAGTAGGGCTTACTCAGTCTTTTTGACTGACCTGTTTTCTTTCGCCTCTTTTCTTCCGTTCCCCCCCCCCTCCCCAGGTTCTCAGGGAGGGAATATTGGAGCTTAGCTGGATTTCTGATCGCTTGCTTGTGGGATATTAGCTCATGTACGGTCTTGACATGAAGCTAGCTATGGTTATCACTTATTTTGGGGATAGTACTTATGTATTTCAGTTTTTCAGTAATGTTGTTTTTATCTAGACTTGTGTATTTGGAAAGTTAACATTATGTTGTACCAGACTTGTTTTGAAATGGTTTGAAAATCTTCCGCTGTTTTATCTGTGTTATTTACTCTGTTTACATATATACATATGTTCTTGTTCTGCCTTGATATATCATTATGCATGTTTACCTGATTCAAACGCCCCTCCAAAGTCAGAGTGCTTGCAAGAGTCACCCTGGCGGAGGTGGGGTGTTACATTTGGTATCAGAGCCTATGGTTTACGAGAAGGAACAAAAAGGTTTTTAGAAAACTTTTGGAAAACTATTTTCAAAATCAAGTATAAAGTTTTTTCCAAAGAAAATTCTAGTTTATTTTAAAGGCTATTCCCCAAAAAGCCATTAGCTAAATTCCTTCGTTTTTCTCCATTCTGAATCTATCTTTTTCTTTGTTTTCAGTATGGCCGATAACTTTGCTATTCCGGAGGGAGTGCACGTACCTGTTTGGTATAGGAGACTTTTGGAGGCTAGGGCGACCGAAGCCGGCCCCGCAGATGTCCCTCCTGCTCCTCCTCCTCCAGTAGTTAATGTTCCTCCTCCTCCTCCTCCGGTAGTTAATGTTCCTCCTCCTCCTGTCGCTGAGGTTCCTCTTTCTCCTCCCCCTCAGCATCCTCAAGCTGACTTCGCAAAGATTTCAAAGCAATGGGTGGCAAGAATTTTCAAGGCACTGCGACTTTTGTAGAGGCCAGAAATTGGTTGAAAGAGACCGAGGATTTGTTTGCTATCTTTGGGTTAGACGATCAGAGGAAGATCTTGTTGGCGGTTTGGCTTATGAAGGATGAAGCCGCTTATTGGTGGGAAGTCACCAATGGTACTAGGCCTGTTGAGACCTGGGCCGATTTCAGGGCAAGGTTCGTGCTTAAGTTTTTATCTTCTGCTGAGGAGAATCTGCAAATGGAGAGGTTCATAACTTTGAAACAAGGAGATATGTCTGTCAAAGAATATGTGAACAAGTTCAATCAGTTAGCCCGTTTTGGCTTGGATATGGTGAATACTCCTCAGAAGAAGGCTCTTCGTTTTGCTAGAGGATTGAATGAGCTGTTGCAGGGATTGGCTATGTCACATATTCCCCATGGGGCCACGTTTGAGAGTTTGGTTGATATGGCGTTACTTCAGGGAGATGTCAAGAAAGAGACCAAGATGAAAGATACTCAAGCCAAGAAGACTGATTCCCAGGGAAAAGGAAATCAGGGTAATCCAAGTGGTCAAAGAAGTCAAGGCAATCAGAACAAGAACAAGAGTCAAGGCAACAAGGGGAACAACAACAAGGGCAAGAACAACAAGGAGAAGTGCCATTATTGCGGTTCAGTTGGGCATCTTATTAAGGATTGTAAGAAGAGGAAAAGGAAGAATGGTGAATGCTTTTTCTGCGGTAAGACTGGACATTTCAGTAAGGATTGCCCGAAGAAGCAAGGGCAAGGCCAGGGTCAGACTCAGCGTGCTGGACCTTCAGGAGGGCAAGTTCATGCTCTCAATACCACTCCAGTTCCCGATCGAGGTAGTATTTCTGTTGAGAGCCTTGTATATATTTCTGATTTTCTAGTTCGTACCTTGTTTGATTCTGGTGCATCGCATAGCTTTATCTCAACTGATCTTGTTGATAGTTTGCACCTTAGTACTAGCTTGGTAGATGATCCCGTCTGTGTCTCAAATCCTATTGGGGGTTCCGCCCATTTGTCTATGATATGTGGGGATTTGAGGATCTCTATACTGAGTGTAGAGTTCTTGTGTAGTGCTTATGTTCTTGGTTTTAGGGGATACGGATTGATATTGGGCATGGATTGGTTGTCCAGATATGGAGTCATCCTAGATTGTGAGCATAGGGTTGTGAGGCTCGTGACTCGCCTCGGAAACACCCTAGAGATTTCTTGTGATCCGAGAGGTCCCGTCATGTTGTGCTATCTGGAATCACTCGACTCGTCAATGGAAACTCTTCAGTCTGTGAGAGTGGTTCGAGAGTATCCGAATGTTTTCGATGAAGTTAGGGGGTTGCCCCCTAAGCGAGAGATTGATTTCCGCATTTATCTGGTGGATAATGCAAAGCCCGTTTCCTTGCCTGTTCGGCACATGGCTCCGCGTGAAAGGCGGGAGCTAAGTAAGCAAGTGAAGGAGTTGCTTGAGAAGAACTTCATTAGACGAAGTATATCTGAATGGGGAGCGCCTGTGGTATTTGCTACCAAGGCAGATGGTTCTCTCCGACTTTGTGTTGACTATCGAGAGTTAAATAAGCTGACTAAGAAGAACAGACACCCGTTACCGAGGATTGATGATCTCTTTGACCAGCTTGTCGGTGCTTCTGTCTTCTCTCAGCTTGATCTTGCTACTGGATTCCATCAGCTCAGGGTAGCTAAAGATAGTATAGACAAGACTACGTTCAGAACGCCAGATGGATTCTTCGAATGGCTTGTCATGCCGTTCGGCTTGACTAATGCACCCGCATATTTCGTGGACTTGATGAGTAGGGTGTTCAGGGAGTTCTTGAACAAGTTTGTCGTGGTCTTCGTAGATGATATTCTGATCTTCTCTAAGGACGAGGAAGAGCACGCAAGGCATCTCATGGAGGTGATGGATACGCTTAGAGCGCATCAGTTGAAGGCCAAGTTCTCCAAGTGTCACTTTTGGAGAAGGGAAGTTAGATTCCTTAGGCATATAGTATCTAAGCAAGGCTTAGCGGTGGATCCCGCTAAGGTAGTTGCAGTTCAGGATTGGAAGACTCCAAGGAATGCAACCGAAGTAAGAAGTTTTCTAGGTCTTGCAGGCTTTTACCGGAAGTTCATCAAGGACTTCGCGAAGATTTCAGCTCCTCTCACTAAATTGACGAAGAAGAATTTAGTTTTTGCTTGGAGCATAGAATGCGAGCTTGCTTTTCAGAAGCTCAAGAGAGCTCTCACATCAGCACATGTTCTAGCTTTGCCCGATGGAGGGAAGTTATTTACAGTATACACCGATGCATGTGGCACGGGGTTAGGAGCTATTCTGATGCAAGAAGGAAGAGTGATATGCTTTGGTGGTAGACAACTCAAAGTGCATGAGAAGAATTATCCCACTCATGACTTAGAGTTGGCAGCAATAGTATATGCACTCAAGGCTTGGCGCCATTATCTTCTGGGAGAAAGATTTGAGCTTTATACCGATCACAAGTCATTGAAGTATCTCTTTTCTCAGAAGGATCTGAATCTGAGGCAACAAAGATGGATGGAGTTCTTGGCATCCTTTGATTTTGAGATAGCTTATACCCCTGGCAAGGGGAATGTGGTAGCAGATGCATTGAGTAGAAGAAGGTTGACCCTAAGTCCTCTATTCGTTGAGATGAAGAATTTAGAGTATGTGGCAACCTTTGATTTCTCTTTGGCGATTGAGTCGATGACCGGTTCTTTAGCATCTCTGGAACTCAGACCGACCCTTCTTGATCAAGTTGGGGCTTCGCAGAGAGAAGACCCTCAGATAGTTGAGATTATGGATAAGCTGGTTCGAGGAGAGGCGTCTAGTCATCTCGCTCGATATTCTATTGATGACAAGGGTTGGTTGAGGAGAGACGGAAGGTTATGTGTTCCAATGGTAGAAGATTTAGTAAGAAAAGTTCTGGAGGAAGCGCATCGCTCTAAGTTGACTATACATCCGGGCGGAGATAAGATGTATAAAGATATGAAGCGCATTTTCTTTTGGCCTGGGATGAAGAAGGATGTGGCAGAGTTTGTCTCTAGATGTATCATTTGCCAGCAAGTTAAGGCCGAGTCAAAGAAGCCCGGTGGGCTATTGCATCCTCTAGACGTTCCACTATGGAAGTGGGAGAGTATTTCCATGGATTTTATCGATGGGCTACCAAGGTCAAGGAAAGGGAATACGAGCATTTGGGTTATTGTGGATAGACTTACGAAAAGTGCTCATTTCATTCCGGTAAAGAGCAAGAGGACCGCATCTTGGCTAGCGTCTGTATATCTTCGTGAGATCGTGAGACAACATGGAGTCCCTTCTAGTATATTCAGTGACCGTGACCCAATTTTTACAAGTCAGTTCTGGAATAGCTTGCAAGAAGCCATGGGCACGAGGTTGAATCTAAGTACGGCTTATCACCCACAGACGGACGGTCAAACCGAAAGGGTGAATAGGGTACTCGAGGATCTGTTGAGGCTTTGTATTCTGGATTTTGGTGGTACTTAGGAAGACCATCTTCCTCTTGTTGAGTTTGCATATAATAACAGTTATCAGGCAAGCATAGGGATGGCACCATTTGAAGCTTTATATGGGAGGCCGTGCAAGTCGCCTACATGTTGGTGGGACACTACAGATAAGCTTATACTTGGGCCTGATCTGATCAGAGATACATCCGAGAAGGTCGAATTGATTCGGAGACGGATGAAAGCGGCCCAAGACCGACAGAAATCCTATGCTGATAAACGAAGAACTGATTTGGAGTTTGATGTTGGGGATATGGTTTTCGTGAAGATTTCTCCTTTGCGGAATGTGGTCCGATTTGGAGCCGTTGGGAAGTTGGCACCGAGGTTTGTTGGACCATTCCCTATTATAGAGAGGATCGGGCAGATGGCTTATAGAGTGGAGTTGCCCGAGAAGCTTGCCGGAGTCCACGATGTTTTTCATGTCTCGCATCTCCGGAAGTGTTTACATGAATCAGCAGAGGTTGTTGAGCCAAGTGTTCTGAAAGATGTGGAAGTGGAGAAAGAGGCTACCTTGAGGAGAGCTCTGATTCGTATCTTGGGGACGGAGACCAAGAAGCTAAGGAATCGAGAGGTCAAGTTGGTGAAGGTTCAATGGGGGTGAAGCCGAAGAAGACGCAACTTGGGAAACCGAGGAGAAGATGCGTGGGCTTTATCCATTCCTTTTTGAGGGTACACTCTCAATCTCTTTTTTTTGATTAGCATATCTTTCTCTTTGCTATCTGTGTTTATCTAGTTTATCGTGTTAATCTTGTCATGAGAACCTTAGGTAGAAACCTTTGGATGAAACATGTGTTTGAAACATGTTATGCTTGATGGTTGCAAGTGGTTGCAAGTGTTTGCAAGTGGTTACTCGTGGATGCATTATACACGTTAGGCACTAGATCGGCTCACACACTCCTCATATTGCATATGCATGAGTGTTTATGCTTATTCATGGATGAAAATTTTTGTGTTATCACATGGATGTTGCATATGGATGTATGTTATGTGCACGCATATAGATGTTATACATTATGTTAGGAATTGCATACATATGGATTCATTTCACTAACATAATTTGCATTGATGATATTTGCATTAGATAAGTACATATACACACACCTTTGCATATGTTCATACAACATTTAGAATCTTGTAAGAACAATGATTTCTCGTGGATGATGTTTTGAGTAGATGGATGATTGGATGGTAGGATACGTTCTTCCTAACTTGAAGATTTCAGGGACGAAATCCTTTAATGAGGGGAGAATGTAACAACCCGTATTTTCAATAACCTGTTATAACGTAAATCGAGGCAGAATTTAATTCAAAAATCTGAATCAAGGGAAACGGGCTATGCCATTGCGTTTGTCTTGGAAAAATACGCGAAATAGAGTCCGAGTTTTCGAAAATCGGAGTCCGTATGACCCGATTAAGGCCCAACGAAGTTTTCAGAAAATTTCAAAGTAAAAACAGATTTCAAATTCAAGTTTGAATTTGGAAATTTAGGCCAGTTTGGGCCAGGAGGGAAAATTCCCACCAGAACACCCAAGTCGACAGCCCTGTCGACTTGGGAGTCGACTTGGTTGGACCCAAGTCGACAGCCCTATCGACTTGGCTGTCGACTTGGTCCAGCCGGGCTGTTTAGCCTGGTGCACCATTTAGAGATTGTGTTGAGCTTGGGGGCCAGATTCGGTTTTGAGGGCTGAGATTGGAACTAGGGTTTAATCCTAGGGTTGAAACTAGTCCTAATCTCTATAAATAAGGCCCTAACCTAACCCTAAATCATCATTAATCAATCCTACAACTAAACTATGGCAAAATCAATCCTCTCATGGCCTCCACTCTCTTCATAAAATTCCTAAATAAATTTCTAAGTGATTTTCCATGCATACAAGTGTTTTCAAACTTGTATGAGCATCATTAGCTTGCATTCAAGTCAAGTTTCTATATTTGCATCATAAAGAAAGATTTTTGATCATTTTGGCTCAAGGGTTTTTATGTTAGAGCTTGCATTTTGGGTCTATTTGATTGCATAAGGGCTTTTTTATATTTGCTATACTCATTTGAGTTCTCATAAGCATTGTAAGCCCTATTCTACTTTCATATTTAAACTCTAAAGTTAATGATGCAAGTTGTGTTTGATCATTATGATATGATATGCAAGTTTATCATGTTATGCAAGTTTGTTATGATATGATATGCAAGTTTATCATGTTATGCAAGTTTGTTATGATATGATATGCAAGTTTATCATGTTATGCAAGTTTGTTATGTCATGATATGCAAGTTTATCATGTTATGCAAGTTTGTTATGTTATGATATGCAAGTTTATCATGTTATGCAAGTTTGCCATGTTATGATATGCAAGTTCATCATGTCATGTTATGCAAGTTTACCATGTTATGCTATGCAAATATGCCATGTTATGATATGCAAGTATGTTATGCAAGTTTGGGATGATCATTTTGTTCATGTTATCATGTTATGCAAGCTTATCTTGGGTTTATGAACATAAAGCTTCAAGCTTTATGCCAAAGGTTGCATTTTGGCAACATGTAAGTTATCATATCTCTTATGATAACTTGCACGTGAGGCTAGATGCGAACTTATGGCCATTTCTACATGTCATTTAGCACCATGTATCACCAATATGCCAAGTTTGGTTTTATGCATGCTTTTGAGGCCTAAAAATGTAATATGCAAGTATATGAACATATGTCCATTTCATATGCCACCATGTTGAACTTGTGGCTTCAACACCTTTATGTCGTGATTATGCCAAGTCCCCTCTTTCTATCCTTTATGCGCTATGGCGATATGTAAGCGATGGGATTGCGTTTGGGGTTGGGTAAACTTAAAAGACATAAAACATAAGCTTGGGAATTTACCTATTAAGTTAGGTCTACCCATTGGGAATTTACCTATTAAGTTAGGTCTACCCAATTGCTTGAAAATTTGTAACATGTTTTGGAAACATGATGGACATGACACTTAGAAAAGATAAGTGTGACCAACTCGAGGTTGGGTTGAGTTTGTAGCGTAAACCTACCCGGAACCGACCGGCTTAACTAGTTGCTACAAACAATAGGACCCAATGTGAGAAGTTGGCCATGTTGTACCTCGAACCCGAGGTTAGACCAAGTTGTGGTGTAAAGCTACCCGGACCCGCCCGGCTTAACTAGTAACCACAACAAGGTCTAATGTGAGAGGTTAAGGCGCATTAAATTAATTAATGCCTCGTAATTAGGGTGAAGTCATGGTCCACTTAATACTTAACCAATTTGGGCTTGGTAGATTAATCAGGGTTAAGTCGTGAACTCATCGTTACACTTAACCAAGTTAATCCATGATTATCAAGAGGGTTAAACCGTACTTAACCCACTAGAAAAATCCTAGCAATGGGGGCCCACTCCAGCAGTAATCCCAGTTTGTATCATTAAAGCCCTAGGGACTAGGCTAGGGAGGGGGCACGATTACTGGGCTGGAGGTAAGCGACCAAATAAACGACGGCCGGGTGGTACGCCGATGTAGTTCCGGACGGACTATGGTCGTGCACGTAGTCCGTATTTGGAGAAGTCACCCATGGGTACCAGTAAATCGAGATTGTGCACTCATGTTTATGGTGTCCAGGGGTTGGCACCCTAGGGCTTGATACACCCGAAGGGTGGACCCGACACAGTTCGACTACAATTATGTTATTGGGCCGTATTGACACCAACACGTGACGAGTTAGGCTTAGGGAGCCGATCGACTAGACCGTTTGGTTGGACCTTGTATTAGGGTCATTTCTTGTTATTGGGCCAAAGCTTGGGCCAAGGGATCAATACTTGTTTATTCCAGTCATGTTAGTTTGCTAGTACACCTGTGGTGCAAAACCTTAAACCTGATTATGCGATGACACCTTTATCTAACTTGTTAGTTAATCACCATGCTAGTATGTTGTTATCCTTATGATCATACCTGCTTCTCATGCCAGTTAACTTTATCAGTTTACATTGATTGTAGTAGGGCTTACTCAGTCTTTTTGACTGACCTGTTTTCTTTCGCCTCTTTTCTTCCGTTTCCTCCCCCCCCTCCCCCCCAGGTTCTCAGGGAGGGAATATTGGAGCTTAGCTGGATTTCTGATCGCTTGCTTGTGGGATATTAGCTCATGTACGGTCTTGACATGAAGCTAGCTATGGTTATCACTTATTTTGGGGATAGTACTTATGTATTTCAGTTTTTCAGTAATGTTGTTTTTATCTAGACTTGTGTATTTGGAAAGTTAACATTATGTTGTACCAGACTTGTTTTGAAATGGTTTGAAAATCTTCCGCTGTTTTATCTATGTTATTTACTCTGTTTACATATATACATATGTTCTTGTTCTGCCTTGATATATCATTATGCATGTTTACCTGATTCAAACGCCCCTCCAAAGTCAGAGTGCTTGCAAGAGTCACCCTGACGGAGGTGGGGTGTTACATAAAACACTACCACATGTTTTAAACTCTACCATTTTAAATACATATAATACTCATCATTAAATAATAGTGTTTTTAAAAACACGTTTCGACTTTCGGAGTGGAATTTGTGTGAATAAGACGAAAAAGTTTTCAAATATTAGCAGAATATTCATATTTTTGTATTGATTGAGCAGTTTGCTTAGTGACTAAGTAATCAGGTAAAACACTGCTGCATGTTTGTTATTCTACATTCTACAGCATCTATAACACTCATCATTTGCATATTACTGTTTAGACCCTGGATCCGCGCCAATAAGATCAAGAAAGTTTCAAAATATAAGTGAAACTTTGATGTTAGCATCGAATAAGTAGGTTTCTTGGTGCTCAAGTAATCAGGTAAAACACTGCCGCATGTTTGAAACTCTACCATTTCAAATGCATATAATACTCATCATTAAATAATAGTGTTTTGAAAAACATGTTTCGACTTTGGGAGTAGAATTTGTGTGAATAAGATGAAAAAGTTTTCAAATATTAGTAGAATATTCATATTTTCATATTGACTTAGCAGGTTGCTTAGTGACTAAGTAATCAAGTAAAACACTGCCGCATGTTTGCTATTCTACATTTTATAGCATCTATAACACTCATAATTCGCATATTATCGTTTGGACCCTGGATCCGCACCAATAAGATCAAGAAAGTTTCAAAATATAAGTGAAACTTTGATGTTTGCATCGGATAAGTAGGTTTCTTGGTGCTCTAGTAATCAGGGAAAACACTGCTGCATGTTTGAAACTCTACCATTTCAAATACATATAATACTCATCATTAAATAATAGTGTTTTTAAAAACACGTTTCGACTTTGGGAGTAGAATTTGTGTGAATAAGACGAAAAAGTTTTCAAATATTAGTAGAATATTCATATTTTCATATTGACTGAACTGGTTGCTTAGCGACATAGTAATCAGGTAAAACACTGCCGCATGTTTGTTATTCTACATTTTAAATCATCTACAACACTCATCATTTGCATATTACCATTTGGACCCTGGATCCGCGCTAATAAGATCAAAAAGTTTCCAAATATAAGTGAAACTTTGATGTTTGCATCGAATAAGTTGGTTTCTTAGTGCTCAAGTAATCAGGTAAAACACTGCCGCATGTTTGAAACTCTACCATTTCAAATACATATAACACTCATCATTAAATAATAGTGTTTTTAAAAACACGTTTCGGATTTGGGAGTAGAATTTGTGTGAATAAAATGAAAAAGTTTTCAAATATTAGTAGAATATTCATATTTTCATATTGACTGAGCATGTTGCTTAATGACTAAGTAATCAGGTAAAACACTACCGCATGTCTGCTATTCTACATTTTGTAGCTTCTTTAACACGCATCATTTGCATATTACCGTTTGGACCCTGCATCCGCGCCAATAAGATCAAGAAAGTTTCAAAATATAAGTGAAACTTTGATGTTTGCATCGAATAAGTTGGTTTCTTGGTGCTCAAGTAATCAAGTAAAACACTGCCGCATGTTTGAAACTCTACCATTTCAAATACATATAATACTCATCAATAAATAATAGTATTTTTAAAAACACGTTTCGGCTTTGGGAGTAGAATTTGTGCGAATAAGACGAAAAAGTTTTCAAATATTAGTAGAATATTCATATTTTCAAATTGACTGAGTAGGTTGCTTAGTGACTAAGTAATCAGGCAAAACACTGCCGCATGTTTTCTATTCAAAATTTTAATGCTTTTATAACACTTATCATTTGCATATTACTGTTTGGACCATGGATCCGCACCAATAAGATCACGAAAGTTTCAAAATATAAGTGAAACTTTGATGTTTGCATTGAATAAGTAGGTTTCTTGGTAATCAAGTAATCAGGTTAAACACTACCGCATGTTTGAAACTCTACCATTTCAAATACATATAATACTCATCATTAAATAATAGTATTTTTAAAAACACGTTTCGACTTTGGGAGCAGAACTCTTGTGAATAAGACGAAACAGTTTTCAAATATTAGTAGAATATTCATATTTTCGTATTGACTGACCAGGTTGCTTAGTGACTAAGTAATCAGTAAAACACTGCCGCGTGTTTTCTATTCTACATTTTAAAGCATCTACAACACTCATCATTTGCATATTACCTTTTGGACCCGGTATCCACGCCAATAAGATCAAGAAAGTTTCAAAATATAAGTGAAACTTTGATGTTTGCATCAAATAAGTAGGTTCCTTGGTGCTTAAGTACTTAGGTAAGACACTACCGCATGTTTGAAACTCTACCATTTCAAATACATATAATACTCATTATTAAATAATAGTGTTTTTAAAAACACGTTACGGCTTTGGGAGTAGAATTTGTGTGAATAAGACGAAAAAGTTTTCAAATATTAGTAGAATATTCATATTTTCATATTGACTGAGAAGGTTGCTTAGTGACTAAGCAATTATGTAAAACATTACCGCATGCTTGTAATCTACATTTTAAAGCATCTATAACACTCATCATTTGCATATTACCGTTTGGACCCCGGATCCGCGCCAATAAGATCAAGAAAGCTTCAAAATAGAAGTGAAACTTTGATGTTTGTATCGAATAAGTAGGTTTCTTGGTGCTCAAGTACTCAGGTAAAACACTGCCGCATGTTTGAAACTCTACCATTTCAAATACATATAATACTCATCATTAAATAATTGTGTTTTTTAAAACACGTTTTGGTTTTGGGAGTATAATATGTGTGAATAAGACGAAAAAGTTTTCAAATATTAGTAGAATATTCATATTTTCATATTGACTGAGCAGGTTGCTTAGTCACTAAGTAATCAGGTAAAACACAGCCGCATGTTTGCTATTCTACATTTTAAAGCATCTATAACACTCATCATTTGCATATTACTGTTTGGAACCTGGATCTGCGCCAATAAGATCAAGAATGTTTCAAAATATAAGTGAAACTTTGATGCTTACATCGAATAAGTAGGTTTCTTGGTGCTAAAGTAATCTGGTAAAACACTGCCACCTGTTTGAAACTCTACCATTTCAAAAACATATAATACTCTTCATTAAATAATAGTATTTTTAAAAACACGTTTCAACTTTGGGAGTAGTATTTGTGTGAATAAGACGAAAGAGTTTTCAAATATTAGTATAATATTCATATTTTCATATTGACTGAGCATGTTGCTTAGTGACTAAGTAATCAGGTAAACAGTCCCTCATGTTTGCTATTCATTTGCATATTACCGTTAGGACCCTGGATCCGGGCCAATAAGATCAAGAAAGTTTCAAAATATAAATGAAACTTTCATGTTTGCATCGGATAAGTAGGTTTCTTGGTGCTAAAGTAATCAGGTAAAACACTGCCGCATGTATGAAACTCTACCATTTCAAATACGTACAATATAAATAATAGTGTTTTTAAAAACACGTTTCGACTTTAGGAGTAGAATTTGTGTGAATAAGATGAAAAAGTTTTCAAATACTAATAGAATATTCATATTTTCATATTGAGTGAGCAGGTTGCTTAGTGGCTAAGTAATTAGGTAAAATACCGCCGCATTTTTGCTATTTTACATTTTAAAGCATCTATAGCACTCATCATTTGCATATTACCGTTTGGTCCCCGTATCCATGCTAATAAGATCAAGAAAGTTTCAAAATATAAGTGAAACTTTGATGTTTGCATCGGATAAGTAGGTTTCTTGGTGCTCAAGTAATCAGGTCGAACTCTGCCGCATGTTTGAAACTCTACCATTTCAAATACATATTATACTCATCATTAAATAATAGTGTTTTTAAAAACACGTTTCGACTTTGGGAGTAGAATTTGTGTGAATAAGACGAAAAAGTTTTCAGATATTAGTAGAATATTCATATTTTCATATTGACCGAGAAGGTTGCTTAGTGACTAAGTACACAGGTAAAACACTGCCGCATGTTTGCTATTCATCATTAAAAAGCATCTATAACACTCATCATTTCCATATTACTGTTTAGACCATGGATCCGCGCCAATAAGAAAGTTTCAAAATCTAAGTGAAACTTTGATGTTTACATCGAATAAGTAGGTTTCTTGGTGCTCAAGTACTATGGTAAAACACTGCCGCATGTTTGAAACTCTACCATTTCAAATACATATAATACTCATCATTAAATTATATTGTTTTTAAAAACACGTTTCGACTTTGGGAGTAGAATTTGTGTGAATAAGACAAAAAAGTTTTCAAATATTTGTAGAATATTCATATTTTTATATTGACCTACAAGGTTGCTTAGTGACTAAGTACACAGGTAAAACACTGCCGCATGTTTGCTATTCTATATTTTAAAGCATCTATAACACTCATCATTTGCATATTACTGTTTAGATCGTGGATCCGCGCCAATAAGATTAAGAAAGTTTCAAAATATAAGTGAAACTTTGATGTTTGTAATGAATAAGTAGGTTTCTTGGTGCTCAAGTACTTAGGTAAAACACTGCCGCATGTTTGAAACTCTACCATTTCAATTAAATATAATACTCATCATTAAATAATAATGTTTTTAAAAACACGTTTCGACTTTGGGAGTAGAATTTGTGTGAATACGACGAAATAGTTTTCGAATATTAGTAGAATATTCATATTTTCATATTGATTGAGCAGGTTGCTTAGTCACTATGTAATCAGGTAAAACACTGCCGCATGTTTGCTATTCTACATTTTAAAGCATCTATAACACTCTTCGTTTGCATATTACCATTTGGAACCTGGATCCGCGCCAATAAGATCAATAAAGATTCAAAATATAAGTGAAACTTTGATGTTTGCATCGAATAAGTAGGTTTCTTGGTGCTAAAGTAATCTTGTAAAACACTGCCACCTGTTTGAAACTCTACCATTTCAAATACATATAATACTCATCATTAAATAATAGTGTTTTAAAAAACACGTTTCGACTTTGGGAGTAGAATTTGTGTGAATAAAACGAAAAAGTTTTCAAATATTAGTAGAAATATTCATATTTTCATATTGACTGAGTAGGTTGCTTAGTGACTAAGTAACTAGGTAAAACACTATTGCATGCTTGCAGTTCTACAATTTAAAGCATCTATAACACTCATCATTTGCATATTACCGTTTGGACCCTGGATCCGGGCCAATAAGATCAAGAAAGTTTCAAAATATAAGTGAAACTTTTATGTTTGCATCGAATAAGTAGGTTTCTTGGTGCTCAAGTAATCAGGTAAAACACTGCCGCATGTTTGAAACTCTACCATTTCAAATACGTATAATATAAATAATAGTGTTTTTAAAAACACGTTTCGACTTTGGGAGTAGAATTTGTGTGAATAAGATGAAAAAGTTTTCAAATACTACTAGAATATTCATATTTTCATATTGAGTGAGCAGGTTGCTTAGTGACTAAGTAATCAGGTAAAATACCGCCGCATTTTTGCTATGTTACATTTTAAAGCATCTATAACACTCATCATTTGCATATTACCATTTGGTCCCTGTAACAACCCGAAAATCCGAGCCAGTTTAAAATTTTTATTTTGGCAATTTTAGTGAATTTTGATTATTTAAAATGACTTATTTTAAATAATATCGACGAAAATTTATTTTGAATATAATTAGAATGTATATATTATATACGTCGTCGTTAGAATATAAATATTTATATATAATTATAAATAGAATTGAAAATGGCACGGTAGTTCGATAATTCGATTTCAAACTTCAATTGAATGTACCGGGTGCAAAACAATCCGGATTTTAGTGAAACCAAAAACATTAGGATCTAAATGATGATATCTTTCCAACGAATTCGAAAAATCGAAATTTCATAGCGGGAATCAAAAGATATGTCCAGTTGAAAATTATGAATAGTCGCTATGGAATTCAGGCCCTTAAAATAGACATTTTGCAAACGACCTCGGATTTCGACGAAACCACTTTTGTTGGATCCGCAGTGTCAACTTATTGCTAGATTCCAAATTTCATAATTTTTCGAATCAATATGTGAGCGTGGCAAAGGAAAACGCGTTTGACCAGTTTCAGTTGATTTTAATCGACTGAAAAATGGCCATTTTTCTAACGGTCTCAGAATTCAACGAAACTAGTTTTGTTAGGACCGTATCGTTAATACGAAGCTAGAAAATAGTTTTCTGGAATTTTTCGAGTTAGTATGCGACCCAGGTAAATTGAAATGCACGCTCAAATTCAATATATAGAGTTATATGTTGATTTCAATGGAAACTGATCAAAGCGATCGAATCAGCTTGCGATACATATCCCATTGTGTTCGGAATGGGGGTAAAACGCTATGGACGACAGTCGGTGGGACTCGTTTTGAGATCGAATTAAAAAGTTACCTTTTTGGGAATTAAAAATTAAAAATTAAATTAAATAATTAAACAGAGTCAACTCTCCTATACCTTGGCCCCCCCACCGATTCATCATTCAACAGAAAATGAAAAAAAAAAGGAAAAAAAAAACAAAAAAACAACGAACGTCGATCCGCCGCCGCCGCATTTCGCGGAGCGCCGCCGGCCTCCCATCGCATCCCCCCTCCCTCTCATCTCCTTCTCCATCACCTTCCCCAATCGCCCTCCCTCATCTCGACGCCAGCGAGCACCCTCCCCTTAAACCGCCGCCGCCTCGAGAAGACCCCCCTAGCAGCGAGACAACCGCCGACGCCCCCCCTCTTCTCCTTCGACTGAAAGCTCTTTCCCCCTTCCTCTTCTGATTTTTACAGTGAGTTTTTATTTTATTTTTATATTTATTTCTGTTGTTTATTTAGTTTTCTGTTTTCATATATAATATAAAGTTTGAAAAGAAATAAAAGTATAGATTTTTAAAGAAATAAAAGTATAGATTTTTAAAGAAATAAAAGTATGGATTTTCAGAAATGAAAGGATGGATTTCTAGCAAGAAAAAGAGATCTTTATATGTAAAAAGGCGATATTTTTAACCTTAAAAAGAGCGGATTCTAATCTAGTGGTGAGTTAAAAATATGATTTTTATATTTTTAAAGTATTAAAAATATAGTCTTTACTATATGAAAGATGTAAAAATATGATTTTTGTTTATGTAGAGAATTAAAAATATAATTTTTACATCATAGGAATATTAGAAATATCATCTTTATATGTGTAGAAAAATAAAAATGTGATTTTTATAATGATAAATATGAAAAGACGATATTTTTAGATATGAAAAGACGATATTTTGAGATGAGTAGTGAAGTAAAAATATGATTTTTTACTTCGAGAAAAATATAAATTTTATATTATAGAAAGGCAAATCTATATTTTTGAAAAGGCGAAATCTTTATGTAGAGTATAACGAAGTAAAAATTCGATTTTTATATATTGAATAACGAAGTAAAAATTCGATTTTTACATATGTAGTGGCTACGGGCAACGAAAAAAAAATGCGATAACGATGAAGATTTCTGTCGAAGAAGAGTCAAGATGATTGGATAGCTATCGGTGAGAATTCCTCACCTTTCAACTTCTTTTTCTAGTTATATATATATACTAGGATGCAGACGGTGCTTAGTAGCACCCGACACAATCGTCCACAGACCATGGACTTGTTTGTTTGGTTGAATAAATTAGTTAGATGATTTGGGTTGAATTGAATTGTTTGGTGAATTGAAATTGATTTGATTGATGTGTGAATGGCGTGGGCCTTCACTAGACCGGGGATAAGGCTAGGCCTCGTCCCGTTTCTAGTATCGTGCCGTTATGCCGCCGAAATTTTCTAAAATAAGTTAGAAAATAAAAATATCATTTTATTTAAAAAGTGAACTGAATAGAAATTCATATGTTAACATAAAATGTTTTATCGTTAAAAATATTTTTTTTTACGTGAATATGAATATAGTGAATGTGAATAAATAAATATTCATTTACAAACCGGACGGTTTGTTTATGTACACCTATTTGAAGGATATTGATTGGGTCGATAAATTTTACACATCGTCCAACTGCACAAATAAAATCTGTGTTTGATTGTTTGAAACCCCACACGGGTGTTGGGATGAAATTTGAAGTTCACTCATCCTGATTGATTAAATGTGTCGATCGATTGATTGACATGCTGTTATAAGCGTTAGATATCTATATTTGATGCTTATACAGTGTAGTGCACTTCGGTTGATGGTTGATTATTTTTCAATGCTATTATATACATGTGATGTGTGAAAATCCATATAATTAACTTTATATGGTGATTGGTTGGGCCTCATTCCAATTTAGAAAATAAAGAATATTTTAAAATAAAGGTTCATGTGTTGACTGTACTCATCCGTTGAGATTAGTCATGTGTTGAACGAAATAATTTAACAAAAATAGTCACACGTGGACAATACTCATTCGTTGAGATTAGTCGTGTGTTGGCAAAAATAAATATTCATTTGTTGAATAGAATAAAGGAATATATGAAGCCGTGTTGATTAGATTGACGCCATTTTGACGTGAACGATATTTATATCGATTTTATTCATTTTGAAATGAATTGAATATAAAACGATTTCGAAATGAATTGAATATAAAACGATTTAGAAATGAATTGAATATAAAACGATTTCGAATTGATTTGAATAGAAAGCAAATTTGATTTCAATTGAATATATAACTAATTTGATTTGAATAGAAAGCAAATTTGATTTCAATTGAATATATAACGAATTTGATTTGAATAGAAAGCAAATTTGATTTCAATTGAATATATAACGAATTTGATTTGAATAGAAAACGAATTTGATTTCAATTGAATATATAACGAATTTGAATCGAATAGAAAACCAATTTGAATTTGAATCGAATAGAAAACCAATTTGAATTTGAATCGAATAGAAAACCAATTTGAATTGAATCGAATAGAAAACCAATTTGAATTGAATCGAATAGCAAACGACTTTGAAATTGAATTGAATTGAAAACGAATTCGAAGTGAATTGAAAACGAATTGAAATGAATTCAAATTGAATTGAAATTTGAATTGAATAGAAATGAATTTTAAAACGAATTTATAAGGAAAAATTCAATTTTGATTTGAATTGAAATGGAAGTTGAAATTGTTTTTGAAACGAAATTAAAACTATTTATAAAATTCGTTTTAAATAAAAATCGACGAAATATATATTATATATATAATATAATGGCCTGAATAGAACGCGTCGCGCCGCGGCAGTTCGTGAATTTCGACCATTTATTTCAAACGGACATTACGGGAGATCCGACAGTCGGATCCTCCTAAAACCAGAACCGTTGGGTTCGTATCGAAAAGAGCTTTCTAACGAATATTAGAAATTTGAAATCTAACTGTTGGATTTGGAGTTAAGTCCAAATCAAATTCGGAAAAGGTCGATGTAAGTGCAGTTCGATGGCCATTGTTGGAAATCGACTGTACGGGCCTTGATAAAATTATTAAAAATAGTAATAATTTGTGTAAAATCATAAGAAATGATTTGGGAAAAATTGGGATGAAGAACTCCATATTTGAAAAGATAAAAACAGTTTTTTTATCGAAATGAACTAGTTTGAACTCAATTTAAAACCCGGGTTTTTATTTTTAAATAAATAAATTAGATTTAAAAAGGGGTTTTAAATAATCGGAATTCCTAATATATTTGATTTGAATTGAACTAGAATTGATTTGTTGGTTTATCGTGAACTGTGTTTTAAACAACACTAGTTCTTTAATCCGATGATAAATAGAATGTGATTTGGGTTTGTCGTGAACGGTGTTTTAAATGACATTAGTTCTTTAACCCAATAAAAGGAGTTATAACGAATCTGCAATTAGATTGAAATGTGAATTTACAATCTAAATTATCAAATTTAGAAAACGAGCGCGAATGGAGTATCACCAGTTTTGCTCCAAAGCGATAGTTAAATCTTTAATTAGATTTGAACGTGAAATGGTAATTAATTATACCGATAACACTGTGGTGCTAAATATGGAGTATCACCAGTTTTGCTCCAAAGCGATAGTTAAATCTTTAATTAGATTTGAACGTGAAATGGTAATTAATTTTACCGATAACACTGTGGTGCTAAATATGGAGTCTTGCCAGTTTTGCTTCATGGGATGAATAGGTTGGGATTGGGAAATAAAATAAATAATTACTTCGGTGTGGTTCGCTAATCTCGACTAGTTTAGAAAACCATAATTTGGTTTGAAATGTCATCCAAAGGAAGATTAAAGGATAAATTTTAAAGAATTTATCTTGGATAAAATTTATGGGAACCTTTCCCTAAAAATGCGATTTTATGAATAAAAGAATATTCTGAATTGGAATGAGGCGTATGTTGTGTTTATGTAACATTTGTTTTAATATACGCGGGTTGTTCGGAAAGGCCGGGTTTATACCCATTCTGAATAACCAATTCGACGATATGTCGAAGATGAAGACGGTGGTCGAAGGCCGGAAGTCTTCACATTGTTTGGGTAATTACTGACGATCCTGATTGGGCTGTACACCCAAGAGGATGGAAATAGTTGGTGGTCGTCCAGACGTACCTGGAGATGGATGGATATGCGAGGAAAGTGCCTCCGGTTTCGTTCAGACCCAGAACGGACTTGTAAATGGATTGTGTGTCTGACATCGGATTTCATTCTGTGTTGATTGATTTCTGTTAAATATATATCTGTTTGGCGGCGGAGAATTTATTCTCTTGCTTAACGCCCTTCTCTGAGACGTACGAGCTTAGAGGTTATATATCGATAGATATCAATCGCATGGCATGAACTGCCTGTGTGGCATGCTGAGTTGCATAGATCAAGGCTTCTGTTGAAAAGCAAAGTCTTGTGGTTGATGATAAAAGCACGACCTTTGTGGGTAGCTTTGTGTATAGTGTGTATTCGCGAGCCTCACACCTCGGTATGAGTTAAAAACGGGATACGGAACGCTGGGAGAGCACGACGTTTCTTTCTAGCTATGGTGGTGTTAGTGACTTACCAGCCCTGACATTTATATACTTTTCACCTTTGTGGTTGTTGGAATGAGGCGCCTCGATTATAGGTCTGTAAGGACCGGGAAACGTGTGTTCAGGAATTGCCAATCCTCTAACGTAAGTGAGGACCGGCCCAGCCGCATCCAGGGTTGCCCAGAGTGCGTAACCCTGAGACATTTGCTAGAGTGTCTCGAACGCGGAGAGGAGCTTGCCCCTTGCCTCGACTCATGACGGAATCCAATTTCCAATACGTGTATTGCGGCTTTATTTGTAGAGCCTAGTATGGCGACATAGTAGCATGGGATGCTATGCCGTCTATGATTTATATTTATGATTGAAATTGTTTTGACACTATACACTTATTATAGTATCAAATGATTTGTTTTAAACGTACCAAGCATGTTTAGCTGTTATAAGGTAAAACCCTATCCTCCGGCTTGCGTTGCATTGTGTGATGGGACCTGGGTCTTATAATAGCTTCATTTTTCGAAAAAGCATTGCGCTGTTTATTCTATATGCACTGGTATTCTTGGTAGAAAACCCGTTCCGTGTCATACGGCGTGGTCCCTCGAATTACTCTCTTTTAAAGTCAAGCTTTAAACAACTGTTTTAGTTCTCACACCAGTCACATGACTGACCTGGAGTTTATTGTTTTAACCTAAACTCTGGGTGCCCCTATTTTCCGCACGGGCAGCTAGTAGTTTTGGTTTTGCAGATTTATATCCACAGGATCCTGGTTTACAGCTGGAATGATATCCGGAAAGCTCTGTATCCGTATATCACCTTCAGTTGTGCTTTGTTTTATTTTCTGCTGTAATGTAATTTATTGTAATCTCTGATATTTGTCGAATGTAATTTATTCATTTATACTCTGTATATTCTTGTATCTGATGTAATTGTTGTAATAACAATGAAATGTTCTTTCGTCTGCGTTCATTTGTGTGTTGTTCTCAAAGTATCCGCTCTTTCCTTCACGGGGAAGTTACGGGTTCTTACAGTGGTATCAGAGCTTTGGTTTACAGAGCTCGAGAACAAGACACATTAGAACCATACGAAAGAATTCATCAGATATTGGATTAGTAATATCCAATTAGAATGACTCGTTAGAGATAGGATCAGTAGTATCCTAGAACGAGTGTAAAGAGTATATTTTTCAAATGGAAACAAATTTGTTTTGAAATTTAAATCGTTTTACACGTATTTGAATAATTTATTTATTTTGAATTTGGACAATCTAGTATATAAAGGTTTTGCATATACGCGTCATGAACGTATATTCGAAGTTTTAATATATTAGATAGATATAGAGTCACACTCTAGTCGCCCGGACATGGTCCTGATGATGAAGTATACCATCACCAGCATTTATTTTCGAGTGACGAAGGTGTGATGTCTATATATTTCCATTAGGCTGGTGTGAGAACCAAAACCAATATAGCTAGAACACATTGTTGTGAATTGGCATCAAAAACATGATTTTTTGTATATATATCAAAATTATGAATTTGAAACTCTAATCCACTAATTGATTGACGTTTGTGTTGTTTGTTTATTTGTTTGATAATTTTGAACCACTTAGCCTAATTGAATCAAATATTGAACTGTATTGAGAATTGGTCGCATTTGCTTGCATATACATATACTTACATTGAACAGGTCATAGCAAGGAGGCTGGAGCAGAGAATAAAATTTGTTTGCCCGACAAATAGGTACATGTTTACTACATAATTTACTGTTTTGTTTGGGTGATGATGATTTTATGAGCCTATTGGCCTTTTCTTTTTCTTTTTGAGATCAGAAGGCCTATATGGAAATTTCGGGATTTTCCCGTGGCTCCCGGTGCAGGGGAGGTAATGGCGAAATTTTTCGAAAATTTAGGGTGTTAGCCAAATTTTTGAAAATTTGAAAATTCTCAGAAACTGAAAAGTTGGAGAATGGAAGCCAGATCGAACGTAGAGCTGATTAATCAAACCACTTTCGACTTTGTTCCTTTTCGGGGACGAAAAGTTTTAAGTGGGGGAGATTGTAACAACCCGAAAATCCGAGCCAGTTTAAAATTTTTATTTTGGCAATTTTAGTGAATTTTGATTATTTAAAATGAATTATTTTAAATAATATCGACGAAAATTTATTTTGAATATAATTAGAACGTATATATTATATACGTCGTCGTTAGAATATAAATATTTATATATAATTATAAATAGAATTGAAAATGGCGCGGTAGTTCGATAATTCGATTTCAAACTTCAATTGAATGTACCGGGTGCAAAACAATCCGGATTTTAGTGAAACCAAAAACATTAGGATCTAATTGATGATATCTTTCCAACGAATTCGAAAAATCGAAATTTCATAGCGGGAATCAAAAGATATGTCCAGTTGAAAATTCTGAATAGTCGCTATGGAATTCAGGCCCTTAAAAATAGACATTTTGCAAACGACCTCGGATTTCGACGAAACCACTTTTGTTGGATCCGCAGTGTCAACTTATTGCTAGATTCCAAATTTCATAATTTTTCGAATCAATATGTGAGCGTGGCAAAGGAAAACGCGTTTGACCAGTTTCAGTTGATTTTAATCGACTGAAAAATGGCCATTTTTCTAACGGTATCAGAATTCGACGAAACTAGTTTTGTTAGGACCGTATCGTTAATACGAAGCTAGAAAATATTTTTCTGGAATTTTTCGAGTTAGTATGTGACCCAGGTAAATTGAAATGCGTGCTCAAATTCAATATATAGAGTTATATGTTGATTTCAACGGAAACTGATCAAAGCGATCGAATCAGCTTGCGATACATATCCCATTGTGTTCGGAATGGGGGTAAAACGCTATGGACGACAGTCGGTGGAACTCGTTTTGATATCGAATTAAAAATTACCTTTTTGGGAATTAAAAATTAAAAATTAAATTAAATAATTAAACAGAGTCAACTCTCCTATACCTTGTCCCCCCCCCCACCGATTCATCATTCAACAGAAAATGAAAAAAAAAAGAAAAAAACAACAAACGTTGATCCGCCGCCGCCGCATATGGCGGAGCACCGCCGGCCTCCCATCGCATCCCCCCTCCCTCTCATCTCCTTCTCCATCACCTTCCCCAATCGCCCTCCCTCACCTCGACGCCAGCGAGCACCCTCCCCTTAAACCGCCGCCGCATCGAGAAGACCACCCCCAGCAGCGAGACAACCGCCGACGCCCCCCCTCTTCTCCTTCGACTGAAAGCTCTTTCCCCCTTCCTCTTCTGATTTTTACAGTGAGTTTTTATTTTATTTTTATATTTATTTCTGTTGTTTATTTAGTTTTCTGTTTTCATATATAATATAAAGTTTGAAAAGAAATAAAAGTATAGATTTTTAAAGAAATAAAAGCATAGATTTTTAAAGAAATAAAAGTATGGATTTTCAGAAATGAAAGGATGGATTTCTAGCAAGAAAAAGAGATCTTTATATGTAAAAAGGCGATATTTTTAACCTTAAAAAGAGCGGATTCTGATCTAGTGGTGAGTTAAAAATATGATTTTTATATTTTTAAAGTATTAAAAATATAGTCTTTACTATATGAAAGATGTAAAAATATGATTTTTGTTTAAATAGAGAACTAAAAATATAATTTTGACATGATAGGAATATTAGAAATATCATCTTTATATGTGTAGAAAAATAAAAATGTGATTTTTATAATGATAAATATGAAAAGACGATATTTTTAGATATGAAAAGACGATATTTTGAGATGAGTAGTGAAGTAAAAATATGATTTTTACCTCGAGAAAAATATAAATTTTATATTATAGAAAGGCAAATCTATATTTTTGAAAAGGCGAAATCTTTATGTAGAGTATAACGAAGTAAAAATTCGATTTTTATATATTGAATAATGAAGTAAAAATTCGATTTTTACATATGTAGTGGCTACGGGCAACGAAGAAAAAATGCGATAACGATGAAGATTTCTGTCGAAGAAGAGTCAAGATGATTGGATAGCTATCGGTGAGAATTCCTCACCTTTCAACTTCTTTTTCTAGTTATATATATATACTAGGATGCAGACGGTGCTTAGTAGCACCCGACACAATCGTCCACAGACCATGGACTTGTTTGTTTGGTTGAATAAATTAGTTAGATGATTTGGGTTGAATTGAATTGTTTGGTGAATTGAAATTGATTTGATTGATGTGTGAATGGCGTGGGCCTTCACTAGACCGGGGATAAGGCTAGGCCTCGTCCCGTTTCTAGTATCGTGCCGTTATGCCGCCGAAATTTTCTAAAATAAGTTAGAAAATAAAAATATCATTTTATTTAAAGAGTGAACTGAATGGAAATTCATATGTTAAAATAAAATGTTTTATCGTTAAAAATATAATTTTTAACGTGAATATGAATATAGTGAATGTGAATAAATAAATATTCATTTACAAACCGGACGGTTTGTTTATGTACACCTATTTGAAGGATATTGATTGGGTCGATAAATTTTACACATCGTCCAACTGCACAAATAAAATCTGTGTTTGATTGTTTGAAACCCCAGATGGGTGTTGGGATGAAATTTGAAGTTCACTCATCCTGATTGATTAAATGTGTCGATCGATTGATTGACAGGCTGTTATAAGCGTTAGATATCTATATTTGATGCTTATACAGTGTAGTGCACTTTGGTTGATGGTTGATTATTTTTCAATGCTATTATATACATGTGATGTGTGAAAATCCATATAATTAACTTTATATGCTGATTGATTGGGCCTCATTCCAATTTAGAAAATAAAGAATATTTTAAAATAAAGGTTCATGTGTTGACTGTACTCATCCGTTGAGATTAGTCATGTGTTGAACGAAATAATTTAACAAAAATAGTCACACGTGGACAGTACTCATTCGTTGAGATTAGTCGTGTGTTGAAAAAAATAAATATTCATTTGTTGAATAGAATAAAGGAATATATGAAGCCGTGTTGATTAGATTGACGCCATTTTGACGTGAACGATATTTATATCGATTTTATTCATTTTGGAATGAATTGAATATAAAACGATTTCAAAATGAATTGAATATAAAACGATTTCGAAATGAATTGAATATAAAACGATTTCGAATTGATTTGAATAGAAAGCAAATTTGATTTCAATTGAATATATAACGAATTTGATTTGAATAGAAAGCAAATTTGATTTCAATTGAATATATAACGAATTTGATTTGAATAGAAAACGAATTTGATTTCAATTGAATATATAACGAATTTGAATCGAATAGAAAACCAATTTGAATTTGAATCGAATAGAAAACCAATTTGAATTTGAATCGAATAGAAAACCAATTTGAATTGAATCGAATAGAAAACCAATTTGAATTGAATCGAATAGAAAACCAATTTGAATTGAATCGAATAGAAAACCAATTTGAATTGAATCGAATAGCAAACGACTTTGAAATTGAATTGAATTGAAAACGAATTCGAAGTGAATTGAAAACGAATTGAAATGAATTCAAATTGAAATGAAATTTGAATTGAATAGAAATGAATTTTAAAACGAATTTATAAGGAAAAATTCATTTTTGATTTGAATTGAAATGGAAGTTGAAATTGTTTTTGAAACGAAATTAAAACTATTTATAAAATTCGTTTTAAATAAAAATCGACGAATTATATATTATATATATATAATATAATGGCCTGAATAGAACGCGCCGCGCCGCGGCAGTTCGTGAATTTCGACCATTTATTTCAAACGGACATTACGGGAGATCCGACCGTCGGATCCTCCTAAAACCGGAACCGTTGGGTTCGTATCGAAAAGAGCTTTCTAACGAATATTAGAAATTTGAAATCTAACTGTTGGATTTGGAGTTATGTCCAAATCAAATTCGGAAAAGGTCGCTGTAAGTGCAGTTCGATGGCCATTGTTGGAAATCGACTGTACGGGCCTTGATAAAATTATTAAAAATAGTAATAATTTGTGTAAAATCATAAGAAATGATTTGGGAAAAATTGGGATGAAAAACTCCATATTTGAAAAGATAAAAACAGATTTTTATCGAAATGAACTAGTTTGAACTCAATTTAAAACCCGGGTTTTTATTTTTAAATAAATAAATTAGATTTAAAAAGGGGTTTTAAATAATCGGAATTCCTAATATATTTGATTTGAATTGAACTAGAATTGATTTGTGGGTTTATCGTGAACTGTGTTTTAAACAACACTAGTTCTTTAACCCGATGATAAATAGAATGTGATTTGGGTTTGTCGTGAACGGTGTTTTAAATGACATTAGTTCTTTAACCCAATAAAAGGAGTTTTAACGAATCTGCAATCAGATTGAAATGTGAATTTACAATCTAAATTATCAAATTTAGAAAATGAGCGAGAATGGAGTATCACCAGTTTTGCTCCAAAGCGATAGTTAAATCTTTAATTAGATTTGAACGTGAAATGGTAATTAATTTTACCGATAACACTGTGGTGCTAAATATGGAGTATCACCAGTTTTGCTCCAAAGCGATAGTTAAATCTTTAATTAGATTTGAACGTGAAATGGTAATTAATTTTACCGATAACACTGTGGTGCTAAATATGGAGTCTTGCCAGTTTTGCTTCATGGGATGAATAGGTTGGGATTGGGAAATAAAATAAATAATTACTTCGGTGTGGTTCGCTAATCTCGACTAGTTTAGAAAACCATAATTTGGTTTGAAATGTCATCCAAAGGAAGATTAAAGGATAAATTTTAAAGAATTTATCTTGGATAAAATTTATGGGAACCTTTCCCTAAAATGCGATTTTATGAATAAAAGAATATTCTGAATTGGAATGAGGCGTATGTTGTGTTTATGTAACATTTGTTTTAATATACGTGGGTTGTTCGGAAAGGCCGGGTTTATACCCATTCTGAATAACCAATTCGACGATATGTCGAAGATGAAGACAGTGGTCGAAGGCCGGAAGTCTTCACATTATTTGGGTAATTACTGACGATCCTGATTGGGCTGTACACCCAAGAGGATGGAAATAGTTGGTGGTCGTCCAGACGTACCTGGAGATGGATGGATATGCGAGGAAAGTGCCTCCGGTTTCGTTCAGACCCAGAACGGACTTGTAAATGGATTGTGTGTCTGACATCGGATTTCATTCTGTGTTGATTGATTTCTGTTAAATATATATCTGTTTGGCGGCGGAGAATTTATTCTCTTGCTTAACGCCCTTCTCTGAGACGTACGAGCTTAGAGGTTATATATCGATAGATATCAATCGCATGGCATGAACTGCCTGTGTGGCATGCTGAGTTGCATAGATCAAGGCTTCTGTTGAAAAGCAAAGTCTTGTGGTTGATGATCAAAGCACGGCCTTTGTGGGTAGCTTTGTGTATAGTGTGTATTCGCGAGCCTCACACCTCGGTATGAGTTAAAAACGGGATAAGGACCGCTGGGAGGGCACGACGTTTCTTTCTAGCTATGGTGGTGTTAGTGACTTACCAGCCCTGACATTTATATACTTTTCACCTTTGTGGTTGTTGGAATGAGGCGCCTCGATTATTGGTCTGTAAGGACCGGGAAACGTGTGTTCAGGAATTGCCAATCCTCTAACGTAAGTGAGGACCGGCCCAACCGCATCCAGGGTTGCCCAGAGTGCGTAACCCTGAGACATTTGCTAGAGTGTCTCGGACGCGGAGAGGAGCTTGCCCCTTGCCTCGACTCAAGACGGAATCCAATTTCCAATACGTGTATTGCGGCTTTATTTGTAGAGCCTAGTATGGCGACATAGTAGCATGGGATGCTATGCCGTCTATGATTTATATTTATGATTGAAATTGTTTTGACACTATACACTTATTATAGTATCAAATGATTTGTTTTAAACATACCAAGCATGTTTGGCTGTTATAAGGTAAAACCCTATCCTCCGGCTTGCGTTGCACTGTGTGATGGGACCTGGGTCTTATAATAGCTTCATTTTTCGAAAAAGCATTGCGCTGTTTATTCTATATGCACTGGTATTCTTGGGAGAAAACCTATTCCGTGTCATACGGCGTGGTCCCTCGAATTACTCTCTTTTAAAGTCAAGCTTTAAATAACTGTTTTAGTTCTCACACCAGTCACATGACTGACCTGGAGTTTATTGTTTTAACCTAAACTCTGGGTGCCCCTATTTTCCGCACGGGCAGCTAGTAGTTTTGGTTTTGCAGATTTATATCCACAGGATCCTGGTTTACAGCTGGAATGATATCCGGAAAGCTCTGTATCCGTATATCACCTTCAGTTGTGCTTTGATTTATTTTCCGCTGTAATATAATTTATTGTAATCTGTGATATTTGTCGAATCTAATTTATTCATTTATACTCTGTATATTCTTGTATCTGATGTAATTGTTGTAATAACAATGAAATGTTCTTCCGTCTGCGTTCATTTGTGTGTTGTTCTCAAAGTATCCGCTCTTTCCTTCACGGGGAAGTTACGGGTTCTTACAGTCCCCGTATCCATGCTAATAAGATCAAGAAAGTTTCAAAATATAAGTGAAACTTTGATGTTTGCATCGGATAAGTAGGTTTCTTGGTGCTCAAGTAATCAGGTCGAACACTGCCACATGTTTGAAACTCTACCATTTCAAATACATATTATACTCATCATTAAATAATAGTGTTTTTAAAAACACGTTTCGACTTTGGGAGTAGAATTTGTGTGAATAAGACGAAAAAGTTTTCAGATATTAGTAGAATATTCATATTTTCATATTGACCGAGAAGGTTGCTTAGTGACTAAGTACACAGGTAAAACACTGCCGCATGTTTGCTATTCATCATTAAAAAGCATCTATAACACTCATCATTTCCATATTACTGTTTAGACCATGGATCCGCGCCAATAAGAAAATTTCAAAACCTAAGTGAAACTTTGATGTTTGCATCGAATAAGTAGGTTTCTTGGTGCTCAAGTACTACGGTAAAACACTGCCGCATGTTTGAAACTCTACCATTTCAAATACATATAATACTCATCATTAAATTATATTGTTTTTAAAAACACGTTTCGACTTTGGGAGTAGAATTTGTGTGAATAAGAAGAAAAAGTTTTCAAATATTAGTAGAAATATTCATATTTTCATATTGACTGAGTAGGTTGCTTAGTGACTAAGTAACTTGGTAAAACACTGCTGCATGCTTGCAACTCTACATTTTAAAGCACCTATAACACTCATCATTTGCATATTACTGTTTGGACCCTGGATCCGGGCCAATAAGATCAAGAAAGTTTCAAAATATAAGTGAAACTTTTATGTTTGCATCGAATAAGTAGGTTTCTTGGTGCTCAAGTAATCAGGTAAAACACTACCGCATGTTTGAAACTCTACCATTTCAAATACGTATAATACTCATCATTAAATAATAGCATTTTTAAAAACACGTTTCGACTTCGGGAGTAGAATTTGTGTGAATAAGACGAAAAAGTTTTCAAATATTAGTAGAATATTCATATTTTCATATTGACTGAGCAGGTTGCTTAGTGACTAAGTAATCAGGTAAAACACTGCCACATGTTTGAAACTCCACCATTTCAAATACATATAATACTCATCATTAAATAATAGTGTTTTTAAAAATACGTTTCGACTTTGGGAGTAGAATTTTGGTGAATAAGACAATAAGTTTTCAAATATTAGTAGAATATTCATATTTTCATATTGATTGAGCAGGTTGCTTAGTGACTAAGTAATCAGGTAAAACACTGCCGCAACTTTGCTATTCTACAATTTAAAGCATCTATAACACTCATCATTTGCATAATACCATTTGGACCCTGTGTAACAACCCGGAAAATCTGAACCAGTTTAAAAAATTTAAATTGGCTCTTTTAGTGGATTTTAAATATTTAAAATAAATATTTTAAATAATAACGAAGAGAAGTAAGTTTGAATCGATGTTTGAAAATAAATATAATTATTTTAAATTATAAACATGGCCTGAAATGGCGCGGTAGTTTCAAAATTTGAATTCAAACTTTGACTGACTGTACCGGGTGCAAAATAAAACGGATTTTAGTGAAACCAAAAATATTTAAATCTGTTAATGAATATCTTTCTAATGAATCTGAAAAATCGAAGTTTCATAGCGGGAATCAAAAGTTATTGTGACGGCAAGGAATTTCGCTCGATCCGAATCGATCGTTAAACCGACTAATACCGTTCGAAAACCCCTGATCGTTTGAGAACAGGACAAATCAGAACATAAACAGAAGAACATTTCATTGCTATTACAACAATTCCATCAGATACAAAAATATACAGAGTATAAATGAATACTATTACATTCGATAAATATCAGAGATTACAATAAATTACATAGCAGCGGAAAAATAATACAAAGCACAACTGAAGGTGATATACGGATACAGAGCTTTCCGGATATCATTCCAGCTGTAAACCAGAATCTTGTGAATATAAATCTGCAAAACCAAAACTACTAGTTGCCCGTGCGGAAAATAGGGGCACCCAGAGTTTAGGTTAAAACAATAAACTCCAGGTCAGTCATGTGACTGGTGTGAGAACTAAAATAGTTATTTAAAGCTTTACTTTAAAAGAGAGTAATTCAAGGGACCACGTCGTATAATACGGAACGGGTTTCCTCCTAAGAATACCAATGCATAGAATAAACAGCGCAATGCTTTTTCGAAAAATGAAGCTATTATAAGACCCAGGTCCCATCACACAATGCAACGCAAGCCGGAGAATAGGGATTTCCCTTATAATAGCCAAACATGCTTGGTACGTTTAAAACAAATCATTTGATACTATAATAGGTGTATAGTGTCAAAACATTTTCAATCATAAATATCAATCCTAGGCGGCATGGGTACCATCTATCATGTCGCCATACTAGGCTCTACAAATAAAACCGAAATACACGTATTGGAAATTGGATTTCCGTCATGAGTCAAGGCAAGGGGCAAGCTCCTCTCCGCTTCGAGACACTCTAGCAAATGCTCAGGACTACACACTCTGGGCAGCCACTGGATCGGTTGGGCCGGTCCTCACTTACGTTAGAGGATTATTTATTCCTGAACACACGTTTCCCGGTCCTTACAGACTTATAATCGAGGCGCCTCATTCCAACAACCACAAAGGTGAAAAGTATATAAATGTCAGGGCTGGTAAGTCACTGACACCACCAAAGCTAGAAAGAAACGTCGTGTTCTCCCAACGGTCCGTATCCCGTTTTTAACTCATACCGAGGTGTGAGGCTCGCGAATCCACGCTATACACAAAGCTGCCATGTAGGCTGTGCTTTGATCATCAACCACAAGACTTTGCTTTTCAACAAAAGCCTTGATCATTGCATCTTAGCGTGCCACACAGGCAATTCATGCCATGCGACTGATGTCCATCGATATACAACCTCTGAGCTCGTACGTCTCAGAGAAGGGCGTTAAGCAAAAGAATAAATTCTCCACCGCCAAACAGATGTATATTTAATAGAAATCAATCAACACAGAATAAAATCCAATGTCAGACACACAATCCATTTACAAGTCCGTTCTGGGTCTGAACGAAACCGGAGGCACTTTCCTCGCATATCCATCCATCTCCAAGTACGTCTGGACGACCATCAACTATTTGCATCCTCTTGGTTGTACAGCCCAATCAGGATCGTCAGTAATTATCCAAACGATGTGAAGACTTCCGGTCTTCAACCACCGTCTTCATCTTCGACTTATCGTCGAATCGGTTATTCAGAATGGGTATAAACCCGGCCTTTCCGAACAACCCGCGTATATTAAAAACAAATGTTACACAAACACGACATACGCCTCATTCCAATTCAGCAGCCACTAACCGCAAATTTCATATTCTTAGGGAAAGGTTCCCATTAATTTTATCCAAGATAAATTCTTTAAAATTTATCCTTTAATCTTCATTTGGATGTCATTTCAAACCAAATTATGGTTTTTCAAACTAGTCGAGATTAGCGAACCACACCGGAGTAATTATTTATTTTATTTCCCAATCCCAACCTATTCATCCCATGAAGCAAAACTGGTAATACTCCATATTTAACACCACAGTGTTGTCGGTAAAATTAATTACCATTTCACGTTCAAATCTAATTAAAGATTTAACTATCACTTTGGAGCAAAACTGGTAATACTCCATCCTCGCTCACTTTCTAAATTTGATAATTTAAATTATCAATCCACATTTCAATTTAATTGAAGATTCATTAAAACTCCTTTTACTGGGTTAAAGAACTAGTGTTATTTAAAACACAGTTCACGACAAACCCAAATCATATTTTATTTATTATCGGGTTAAAGAACAAATGTTATTTAAAACACCGTTCACGATAAACCCATAAATCAATTCTATTTCAATTCCAATTATATATATTTATATATTAGAAATTCTGGTTATTTAAAACACATTTCAAATCCAATTTATTTATTTAAAAATAATTGGGTTTTAATCTCAGTTCAAAACTAGTTCATTTCGATAAAAATCTATTTTTATCTTTTCAAATATGGAGTTTTTTCATCCTAATTTTTCCCAAATCATTTCTTATTATTTTACACAAATTATTACTATTTTTAATAATTTTATCAAGGCCAGTACAGTCGATTTCCATCAACGGCCATCGAACTGCACTTACAGCGACCTTTTTCAAATTTGATTTGGACGTATCTCCAAATCCAACCGTTAGATTTCAAATTTCTAATATTCGTTAGAAAGCTCTTTTCGATACGAACCCAACGGTTCTGGTTTTAGGAGAATCCGACGGTCGGATCTCCCGTAATGTCCGTTCGAAGTAAATGGTCGAAATTCGCGAACTGCCGCGGCGCGACGTGTTCTATTCAGGCCATTATATTATATATATAATACATATTTCGTCGATTTCTATTTAAAATGAATTATATAAATAGTTTTAAATTCGTTTCAAAAACAATTTCAACCTTTATTTCAAATTCAAATCAAAATTGAATTTCCTATTATAAATCCTTTTTATTTTCATTTCTATTCAATTCAAATTTCAATTCAATTTGAATCCATTTCAATTCGTTTTCAATTCAATTCGAATTCGTTTTCAATTCAATTAGAATTGGTTTTCAATTCAATTCAAATTGGTTTTCTATTTGATTCAATTCAAATTTCTTTTCTATTCAAATCAAATTCAATTCATTTCCTATTCAATTCAAATTTAATTCATTTTCTATTCAAATCAAATTCAATTCATTTCCTATTCAATTCAAATTTAATTCATTTTCTATTCAAATCAAATTCAATTTTAAAAATGAATATAATCGATAAAAATATCGTTCGCATCAAAATAGCGCATCTCTAATCAATACGACTTTATATATTTCAATAATCCCGTTATTCTATTCAACAAATGAATATCTATTCTTGTCAACACATGACTAATCTCAACGAATGAGTACTGTCCCCGTGTGACTATTTTTGTTATTTAATATATTTTATAAAAATTAAGGTATCTATCGCTTGATATTAAATCAGACTCCAACCGTAAATTAGTAAGAGAACGATTCCCTGAATATTAACCCCGAAGGCCAAAACCAACATCAGATTAATATCCTGGAGACCACTCATCTTATCTATTTTCCAGTTAGTTTCTAATTTCATATATGATAAAGATGTAAATTTTATTATTAAAATATTCCGTTCAACACATGACTAATCTCAACGGATGAGTACTGTCAACACAAGAACCTTTATTTTATATTGATAAAGATGTAAATTTTATTATTAAAATATTCCGTTCAACACATGACTAATCTCAACGGATGAGTACTGTCAACAGATGAACCTTTATTTTATAATATTAAAGTTGTAAATTTTATAATTAAAATATTCCGTTCAACACATGACTAATCTCAACGGATGAGTACTGTCAACACATGAACCTTTATTTTATAATATTCTTTACCCTCTAAATTGGAATGAGGCCTAATCAATTACCATATAAAGTTAATTATATGGATTCCATACAACACATGTATATAATAGCAACGATAAATAATCAACCATCATCCAACGTGCACTACACTGTATAAGCATCAAATATAAATCTCTAACGCTTATAACAACCTGTCAATCAATCGATCGACATACTACTAATTATTGGGATTAGTGTATGTCATATATTATCCCAATACCCGTGTGGGGTTTCAAACAATCAAACACAGATTTTATTTGTGCAGTTGGGCGATGTGTAAAATTTATCGAACCAATCGATATCAGTCAAATCAGTGTATATAAACAAATCGGCCGATTTGTTTATAAATATTTATTTATTCACATTCACGCTAAAAATTATATTTTTAACGATAAAATATTTTATTTTAACACATGAATTTCTATTCAGTTCATTTATTAAATAAAATGATATCTTTATTTTTCTAACTTATTTTAGAAAATTTCGGCGGCATAACGGCACGCTACTAGAAACGTGACAAGGCCTAGCCTTATCCCCGGTCTAGTGAAGGCCCACGCCATTCACACATCAATCAATCCATTTCGTTTCACCAAACAATTCAATTCAAACCAAATAAACTAACCAACTACGCAACCAAACAATTTAACAAACAAGCCATCCATGGTCTGTGGATGACGGGTGTCGGGTGCTACTAAACACCGTCTGCATCCTAGTATATATATATATATATATATATATATATATATATATATAACTAGAAAAAGAAATTGAAGAGTGAGAAATTCTCACCAATAGCTATCCCAATTCCACGACACTTCATTGATAGAAATCTTCATCGTTCTCGCCTTTTGTCACTTTCGTTGCCCGTATCCTCTACATATGTAAAAATCGAATTTTTACTTCGTTATTCAATATATGAAAATCGAATTTTTACTTTGCTATTCAATATATAAAAATCGAATTTTTACTTCGCTATTCAATATATAAAAATCGAATTTTTATAATTGCCTCATATGGATAAAATTCTATTTTTATACCACTACTATATAGATAAAAATTCTATTTTTATCACGCTATTCTTCATATAAAGATTTCGCCTTTTCTATTTTGAAAATCTAATCTTTTCTATTTTAAAAATATCGTCCTTTCACTTTTAAAAATATCGTCTTTTCACTTTTAAAAATATCGTCTTTTCACTTTTAAAAATTTCGATCTTTCATTCAATAAAAATCATACTTTTCAAATCAAAGAGTTCATCTTTTTTTATTTCGCTTTTTCTATTTTTAAAACTGAAAATCGATTGTGTAACACCCCACCTCCGCCAGGGTGGCTCTTGCAAGCACTCTGACTTTGGAGGGGCGTTTGAATCGGGTAAACATGCATAATGATATATCAAGGCAGAACAAGAACATATGTATATATGTAAACAGAGTAAATAACATAGATAAAACAGCGGAAGATTTCAAACCATTTCAAAACAAGTCTGGTACAACATAATGTCAACTTTCCAAATAAACAAGTCTAGATAAAAACAACTTCAACTGAAAAACTGAAATACATAAGTACTATCCCCAATAATAAGTGATAACCATAGCTAGCTTCATGTCAAACCGTACATGAGCTAAATCCCACAAGCAAGCGATCAGAAATCCAAGCTAAGCTCCAATATTCCCACCCTGAGAACCTGGGGGGGGGGGGGGAACGGAAGAAAAGAGGCGAAAGAAAATAGGTCAGTCAAAAAGACTGAGTAAGCCCTACTACAATCAATGTAAACTGATAAAGTTAACTGGCATGAGAAGCAGGGATGAACATCAGGATAATTACATACTAGCATGGTGAATATCTAACAGATAGTTCAAAGGAGTCATCACATAATCAAGGTGAAGTTTTTCACCACAGGTGTACCAGCATTCTAACATGTCATGTATAAACAAGAATTTATCCCTTGGCCTAAACTTGGCCCAGTATCAGGTGTTTGACTTATATCAAGATCCAACTTCTTGGTACAAATTCTAGTATAACAGGATTAGGTGTTACCCCAATGTTTACATCGAAACAGGACGAAACAGAATGGTCCATACAGAGATAGAGTTTGGGAAAAATGGGATTTTACCACCCTAACAGATAAAGTACAGAAACGGAATGCTAACAATAATGGGCCTTTACCACCCTAACAGAACGGTACCACGCAGAAACAGACGGGTGTTACCACCCAACAAAACAGACGGTACCAACAGAATCAGACAGAGCTAAGTGTACACTAAATCCTACCCAAGCGATCGGCTCCCTAATACATAAATATCCTATGTCGGCCCCACGATAGGGTGTATCACTCCCTAAAGTGGCAACCAATTGGCCTATACATATTTATAGATGTCACGGCGTCTTACATCCTCATAGGCAGACCGGGATCCATGCACGCACATGACCCGGTTGGAACGCACCATCAACACCCATCGCCATTATCAGAATGAACCACTTATAATTAGTTCAGTAAGCGTGCCCGGACCCTACCTACAGTTGGGTCAAAGTTTTGATACCAGAAAGGGTTACTGACTAATATGGGTCCCAAACAACAAATGACACAAGTATTCCCCCTTGTGTCCCCAGACTATCAGATTCAGATTAATTTATTAACAGAGTTCAGACATACAAAGTTCAGACGATCAGTTTTCAGACTAACGGATCAGATAACAGATTTACAAACTTGCCTAACTTGGTGTGGGTCCTACAGATCCGCAAAACAGGTTCGTTTAATTTATCAATCAAGTTAGTTTATCCAGACCAGGTATCAAATCGGTTCTCAGCCTTATCAAATTACTGAGTTGGATTGGTTAAGTATAGTTCAACTTAACCCCGTTAAATTACCGAGTTCGGATTGGTTAAGTGTAGGTTAACTTAACCCTAACCACCAGTCGTATTTTACGGTTAAGTGTCATTAAGAAATCAAGCCCGGTTTCACTTAACCTACCCATTCATGTCAAATTGGTTAAGTGTCATAAATCAAATTTACTTAACCTTATCATGTAGCATTAATTAATTTAATGCACCTTAACCTCTCACATTAGACCTCATTGTGGTTACTAGTTAAACCGGGCGGGTCCGGGTAGCTTTACACCACAACCTAGTCTAACCTCGGGTTCAAGCACAACTTGACCAACTTCTCACATTGGGTCCTATTGTTTGTAGCCACAAGTTAAGCCGGTTGGTTCCGGGTAGATTTATGCTACAAACTCAACCCAACCTCGAGTTGGTCACACTTATATTTTCTAAGTGTCATGTCCATTATGTTTCCAAAACATATTACAAGTTTTCAAGCATTTGGGTAGACCTAACTTAATAGGTAAATTCCCAATGGATAGACCTAACTTAATAGGTAAATTCCCACTCTTATGTTTTTATGTCCTTTAAGTTTACCCAACCCCAAACGCAATCCCATCGCTTACATATCGCAATAGCGCATAAAGGATAGAAAGAGGGAACTTGGCATAATCATGACATAAAGGTGTTGAAGCCACAAGTTTAATCATGGTGGCATATGAAATGTACATATGTTCATATACTTGCATATTACATTTTTAGGCCTCAAAAGCATGCATAAAACCAAACTTAGCATATTGGTGATACATGGTGATAAATGACATGTAAAAGTTGCCATAAGTTCGCATTTAGCCTCACATGCAAGTTATCATAAGGGATATGATAACTTACATGTTGCCAAAATGCAACCTTAGCATAAAGCTTAAAGCTTTAAGATCATAAACCCAAGATAAGCTTGCATAACATGATAACATGAGCAAAATGATCAACCCAAACTTGCCTAACATAACTTGCATATCATATGACAAACTTGCATATCAAACTTGCGTAACATAACATGATAAACTTGCATATCACAACTTGGCAAACTTGCATAGCATAACATGGTAAACTTGCATATCATAACATGGCATACTTGCATAACATAACATGATAAACTTGCATATCATAACATGGCATACTTGCATAACATAACATGATAAACTTGCATATCACAACTTGGCAAACTTGCATAGCATAACATGGTAAACTTGCATATCATAACATGGCATACTTGCATAACATAACATGATAAACTTGCATATCATAACATGGCATACTTGCATAACATAACATGATAAACTTGCATATCATAACATGGCATACTTGCACATCATAACATGATAAACTTGCATATCATAATGATCAAACACAACTTGCATCATTCATTTAACTTTAGAGTTTAAATATGAAAGTAGAAAAGGGCTTACAATGCTTATGAAGACACAAAAATATATAGATTGAGACAAAGCCCTTATGCAATCAAATAAACCCAAAATGCAAGCTCCAATAGAAAAACCCTTGAGCCAAAATGATCAAAACTCTTGCTTTATGATGTAAATATGGAAACTTGACTTGAATGCAAGCTAATGATGCTCATACAAGCTTGAAAACACTTGTATGCATTGAAAATCTCTCATAGAAATAACTTAGGAATTTTATGAAGAGAGTGGAGGCCTTGAGAGGAATGATTTTGTCATAGTTTAGTTACTTGAATGAATAATGATGATTTAGGGTTAGGTTAGGGGCTTATTTATAGAGATTAGGATTAGTTTCAACCTTAGGATTAAACCCTTATTCCAATCTCAACCCTCAAAACCGAATCTGGCCCCCAAACTCAACACAACTCCAAAATGGTGCACCAGGCAAAACTGCCCGGTTGAACCAAGTCGATAGCCAAGTCGATAGCCAAGTCGACAGGGCTGTCGACTTGGGTCCAACCAAGTCGACTCCCAAGTCGACAGGGCTGTCGACTTGGGTGCTTTGGCGGGAATTTTCCTGCCTGGCCCAATCTGACCTAATTTCCAAATTCAAACTTGAATTTGAAATCTGTTTTTACTTTGAAATTTTCTGAAAATTTCGTTGGGCCTTAATCGGGTCATACAGACTCCGATTTTCGAAAATTCGGACTCTATTTCGCGTATTTTTCTGAGACGAACGCAATGACATAGCCCGTTTCCCTTGATTCAGATTTATAAATTAAATTCTGCCTCGATTTACGATATAACAGGTTATCAGAAATACGGGTTGTTACATTTTCCCCTCCATAAAGGATTTCGTCCTCGAAATCTTCAAGTTAGGAAGAACGCATCCTACCATCCATCATCCATCTACTCAAATCATCATTCACGAGCAATCATTGTCCTTAAAGATTCTAATGTGGTATGAACATATGCAAAAGGTGTGTGTATATGTTCTTATCTAATGCAAAGATCCTCAATGCAAAGTATGTTAGTGAAATGAATCCATTATGTATGCAAATAATCCTAATCATATAATACTATATGTGTGCACAAACATTCGTCCATATGCAACATCCATGTGCTGAATTAACCATTTTGCAACCATAAGAATTGAAAATGTACACACGTCCATATGCAATATGAGAGTGTATTTCAAGCCGATCTAGTGCCTAGTGTGTGTTTATGCATCCACGAGCAACCACTAGCAACCACTTGCATCCACTTGCAACCATCAAACATAACATGTCTCAAACACATGTTTACATCCATAGAATTCCTATCTCAATAAGATACAGTCGAGTGATGGAAGCGAGTACAGATAAAACAAAAAACTTGGTACATATACTTACAGACTACTAGTACATATCAGATTACCCCAAATGATTCTTAGGAAACTAAGCATGGTAGAAACCCAGAATGTATTCGTCATAGTCACCCTCATGCCCAACACAGATACTCTCAAACCCCAATTTATCACAAACAGATGAGTTATTACTCTCAGGGAGTTTGAGACTATTACCAGATCAGAAGAAAGACTAGCATTAAAGTACCGAGTTTCCATTACAGAATCAAAATACCAGAAAAAGAGTTTCAAACTGAAAATCAGACAAGGAAATTAAACATCCTACAGACAAATTATTCTAGCCCTAATCTATTCACTCGCCATGCGAGTATTCACCGTTCCTTCCGATGTAGTCCCTTTCTTCTTCGGGCAGTCCCTAGTGAAGTGTCCCATCTCTCCACAGTTAAAGCAAGTGCCCTTCCTCTTTCTGCAATCCTTGTTTAGATGAGTTGAGCTTCCACAAGTAAAGCACTTCTTTTCCTTCTTATCTTCACACTTCTCCTCCTTCTTTTGCATTTCCTTTTTGGGCCCCGTTTTCTTGTTTTGAGACTCATTCACCTTGACTTCCTTCTTTGCACTCTTGTTCTCTTCATTGAGTAGCGCCATATCTACCAAACTCTCAAACGTGGCCCCCATGGGCACATGAGACATAGCTAACTCCTTTAACGGCTCATTCAACCCTCTAGCAAAACGAAGAGCCTTCTTCTGAGTAGTACTCACCATATCCAAGCCAAAATGAGCTAACTGATTGAACTTGTTCACATATTCTTTGACAGACATGTCTCCTTGCTTCAAAGCAATAAACCTCTCCATTTGCAAATTTTCTTCAGCAGAAGACAGAAACTTAAGCCCGAATCTTGTCCTGAAATCGGCCCAAGTCTCAACGGGCCTAGTCGTGGTGGTGATCTCCCACCAATAAGCGGCTTCATCCTTCATAAGCCAAACCGCCAACAAGATCTTTCTCTGATCATCTAACCCAAAGATAGCGAATAAATCCTCGGTCTCTTTCAACCAATTCCGTGCCTATACAAAAGTCTCGGTACCTAGAAAGTTCTTGCCACCCATTGCTTTGAAGTCCTTGCAAATCTTCGTGAACTCTACTGGAGGATGCTGAGGGGGAGGAGGAGGAGGAACCTCAGCGACAGGAGGAGGAGGAACATTAACCACCGGAGGAGGAGTAACATTTGCGGGGCCGGCTTCGGTCGCCCTAGCCTCCATAAGTCTCCTATACCAAACAGGAACTTGCACTCCCTCTGGGATAACAAAGTTATCTGTCATACTGAAACGAAGGAAAAGATAGATTCAGAATGAGGGAACTAAGAATAGATAACTAAGGATTGTGCTAATGGCTTTTTGGGGAATAGCCTTTAAAATAAACTAGACTTTTCTTTGGAAAATACTTTATACTTGGTTTTGAAACTAGTTTTCCAAAAGTTTTAAAAACCTTTTTGTTCCTTCTCGTAAACCATATGCTCTGATACCAAATGTAACACCCCACCTCCGCCAGGGTGGCTCTTGCAAGCACTCTGACTTTGGAGGGGCGTTTGAATCAGGTAAACATGCATAATGATATATCAAGGCAGAATAAGAACATATGTATATATGTAAACAGAGTAAATAAGATAAGTAAAACAACGGAAGATTTCAAACCATTTCAAAATAAGTCTGGTACAACATAATGTCAACTTTCCAAATAAACAAGTCTAGATAAAAACAACTTCAACTGAAAAACTGAAATACATAAGTACTATCCCCAATAATAAGTGATAACCATAGCTAGCTTCATGTCAAACCGTACATGAGCTAAATCCCACAAGCAAGCGATCGGAAATCCAAGCTAAGCTCCAATATTCCCACCCTGAGAACCTTGGGGGGGGGGGAACGGAAGAAAAGAGGCGAAAGAAAACAGGTCAGTCAAAAAGACTGAGTAAGCCCTACTACAATCAATGTAAACTGATAAAGTTAACTGGCATGAGAAGCAGGGATGAACATCAGGATAATTACATACTAGCATGGTGAATATCTAACAGATAGTTCAAAGGAGTCATCACATAATCAAGGTGATGTTTTTCACCATAGGTGTACCAGCATTCTAACATGTCATGTATAAACAAGAATTTATCCCTTGGCCTAAACTTGCCCCAGTATCAGGTGTTTGACTTATATCAAGATCCAACTTCTTGGTACAAATTCTGGTATAACAGGATTAGGTGTTACCCCAATGTTTACATCGAAACAGGACGGAACAGAATGGTCCATACAGAGATAGAGTTTGGGAAAAATGGGATTTTACCACCCTAACAGATAAAGTACAGAAACGGAATGCTAACAATAATGGGCCTTTACCACCCTAACAGAACGGTACCACGCAGAAACAGACGGGTGTTACCACCCAACAAAACAGACGGTACCAAGAGAATCAGACAGAGCTAAGTGTACACTAAATCCTACCCAAGCGATCGGCTCCCTAATACATAAATATCCTATGTCGGCCCCACGATAGGGTGTATCACTCCCTAAAGTGGCAACCAATTGGCACATGCATATTTACAGATGTCACAGCGTCTTACATCCTCAGAGGCAGACCGGGATCCATGCACGCACATGACCCGGTTGGAACGCACCATCAACACCCATCGCCATTATCAGAATGAACCACTTATAATTAGTTCAGTAAGCGTGCCCGGACCCTACCTACAGTTGGGTCAAAGTTTTGATACCAGAAAGGGTTACTGACTAATATGGGTCCCAAACAACAAATGACACAAGTATTCCCCCTTGTGTCCCCAGACTATCAGATTCAGATTAACTTATTAACAGAGTTCAGACATACAAAGTTCAGACGATCAGTTTTCAGACTAACGGATCAGATAACAGATTTACAAACTTGCCTAACTTGGTGTGGGTCCTACAGATCCGCAAAACAGGTTCGTTTAATTTATCAATCAAGTTAGTTTATCCAGACCAGGTATCAAATCGGTTCTCAGCCTTATCAAATTACTGAGTTGGATTGGTTAAGTATAGTTCAACTTAACCCCGTTAAATTACCGAGTTCGGATTGGTTAAGTGTAGGTTAACTTAACCCTAACCACTAGTCGTATTTTACGGTTAAGTGTCATTAAGAAATCAAGCCCGGTTTCACTTAACCTACCCATTCATGTCAAATTGGTTAAGTGTCATAAATCAAATTTACTTAACCTTATCATGTAGCATTAATTAATTTAATGCACCTTAACCTCTCACATTAGACCTCATTGTGGTTACTAGTTAAACCGGGCGGGTCCGGGTAGCTTTTCACCACAACCTATTCTAACCTCGGGTTCAAGCACAACTTGACCAACTTCTCACATTGGGTCCTATTGTTTGTAGCCACAAGTTAAGCCGGTTGGTTCCGGGTAGATTTATGCTACAAACTCAACCCAACCTCGAGTTGGTCACACTTATATTTTCTAAGTGTCATGTCCATTATGTTTCCAAAACATATTACAAGTTTTCAAGCATTTGGGTAGACCTAACTTAATAGGTAAATTCCCAATGGGTAGACCTAACTTAATAGGTAAATTCCCACTCTTATGTTTTTATTTCCTTTAAGTTTACCCAACCCCAAACGCAATCCCATCGCTTACATATCGCAATAGCGCATAAAGGATAGAAAGAGGGAACTTGGCATAATCATGACATAAAGGTGTTGAAGCCACAAGTTTAATCATGGTGGCATATGAAATGTACATATGTTCATATACTTGCATATTACATTTTTAGGCCTCAAAAGCATGCATAAAACCAAACTTAGCATATTGGTGATACATGGTGATAAATGACATGTAAAAGTTGCCATAAGTTCGCATTTAGCCTCACATGCAAGTTATCATAAGGGATATGATAACTTACATGTTGCCAAAATGCAACCTTAGCATAAAGCTTGAAGCTTTAAGCTCATAAACCCAAGATAAGCTTGCATAACATGATAACATGAGCAAAATGATCAACCCAAACTTGCCAAACATAACTTGCATATCATATGACAAACTTGCATATCAAACTTGCATAACATAACATGATAAACTTGCATATCACAACTTGGCAAACTTGCATAGCATAACATGGTAAACTTGCATATCATAACATGGCATACTTGCATAACATAACATGATAAACTTGCATATCACAACTTGGCAAACTTGCATAGCATAACATGGTAAACTTGCATATCATAACATGACATACTTGCATAACATAACATGATAAACTTGCATATCATAACATGGCATACTTGCATAACATAACATGATAAAATTGCATATCATAACATGGCATACTTGCACATCATAACATGATAAACTTGCATATCATAATGATCAAACACAACTTGCATCATTCATTTAACTTTAGTGTTTAAATATGAAAGTAGAAAAGGGCTTACAATGCTTATGAAGACACAAAAATATATAGATTGAGACAAAGCCCTTATGCAATCAAATAAACCCAAAATGCAAGCTCCAATAGAAAAACCCTTGAGCCAAAATGATCAAAACTCTTGCTTTATGATGTAAATATGGAAACTTGACTTGAATGCAAGCTAATGATGCTCATACAAGCTTGAAAACACTTGTATGCATTGAAAATCTCTCATAGAAATAACTTAGAAATTTTATGAAGAGAGTGGAGGCCATGAGAGGAATGATTTTGCCATAGTTTAGTTACTTGAATGAATAATGATGATTTAGGGTTAGGTTAGGGGCTTATTTATAGAGATTAGGATTAGTTTCAACCTTAGGATTAAACCCTAATTCCAATCTCAACCCTCAAAACCGAATCTGGCCCGCAAACTCAACACAACTCCAAAATGGTGCACCAGGCAAAACTGCCCGGCTGAACCAAGTCGACAGCCAAGTCGACAGGGCTGTCGACTTGGGTCCAACCAAGTCGACTCCCAAGTCGACAGGGCTGTCGACTTGGGTGCTTTGGCGGGAATTTTCCCACCTGGCCCAATCTGACCTAATTTCCAAATTCAAACTTGAATTTGAAATCTGTTTTTACTTGGAAATTTTCTGAAAACTTCGTTGGGCCTTAATCGGGTCATACGGACTCCGATTTTTGAAAACTCGGACTCTATTTCGCGTATTTTTCCGAGACGAACGCAATGGCACAGCCCGTTTCCCTTGATTCAGATTTATAAATTAAATTCTGCCTCGATTTACGATATAACAGGTTATCAGAAATACGGGTTGTTACAGATTGCTAAATAAACTGAAAATAAATCATATATAAATAAAAGAAATAAATACTAAAAACTTACTTCATCGACCAGAAGGGGGGGGCTTCACGTCGCAGGAAGGAGGGGGGGTGTCGGCTTTGGTCGGCAGCAGGGTAGGGGGCTTCGATGCGTCGATCGAGGAAAGGGGGGGTGCGAACAGGGGGAGAGGGTGCTGTCGTGAGGCAAATCGAGGGGGGGTTTCGGAGGTGGCGGCGATCAGCGGGCGAGGGCGGCGGTGGATGGAGCTTAGGGTTCGAGCGTTTTTTTCTTTTTATTTTCTGATCGAATAGGAAACTGAACGGGGGGGGCCAGAGGTTAAAGAGGAGAGCAGAGATTTAATTTTTAATTTATTTAATTTATTTATTTTCAAAAAGCAACTTTTTCATACGACCTCTAAACGAGGCCCACCGCCTGTCGTCCATAGCTAATTACCCCCATTCCGAACACAATGGGATATGCATCGTAGGCTGATTCTATCGTTTCGATCAGTTTTCGTCAAATTTAACATATAACTCTATATATTGATTTTAAACGCGCATTTCAATTTACTGGGGTCACATACGAACTTTAAAAATTCCTGAAAAATATTTTCTAGCTTCGTATTGATGATACGGTCCTAACAAAACTAGTTTCGTCGAATTCTGAGGCCGTTAGAAAAATGGCCATTTTCCAGTCGATTAAAATCAACTGAAACTGGTCAAACGCGTTTTCATATGCCACGCTGACATATTGATTCGAAAAATTATGAAATTTGGAATCTAGCAATAATTCGACATCACGGATCCAACAAAAGTAGTTTCGTCGAAATCCGAGGTCGTTTGCAAAATTCCCACTTTTAAGGGCCTGAATTCCATAGCGACTATTCAGAATTTTCAACCGGACATATCTTTTGATTCCCGCTATGAAATTTCGATTCTTCGGATTCGTTGGAAAGATATTATCAATTAGATCCTAATGTTTTTAGTTTCACTAAAATCCGGATTGTTTTGCACCCGGTACATTCAATTGAAGTTTGAAATTGAATTATCGAACTACCGCGCCATTTTCAATTCCTTTTATAATTATATATAATTATTTATATTATAACGACGACGCATATAAATATATACGTTCGAATTATATTCAAAATAAATTTCTCGTCGATATTTTTTTAAAATAATTCATTTTAAATATTCAAAATTCGCTAAAATTGCCAAAATAAAAATTTTAAACTGACTCAGATTTTCCGGGTTATTACAGTTATGGCCAAATGAATTTTCAGAAAGGTCGCTATAGAGAATATATCGCCCTTGAAAATAGACATTTTGCATACGACCTCAGAATTCGACGAAACCAATTTTGTTGGATCTGGGATGTCAAATTATTGCTAGGTTTCAAATTTCATAATTTTTGAAGTTAATATGTGAGCTTGGCGATGTAAATTGTGTTTGGTCAATCATAGTTAAATTGGATGGACCAGAAAATGGCCATTTTTCAAACGGTCTCAGAATTCGACGAAACTAGTTTTGTTGGGACCGTATCGTCAAATCGTAGCTAAATTTATTTTTCGGGAATTTTTAGAATCATTATGTGGCCCCGGCAAATTGAAATGTACGTTCAAATCAAATATTGAATGTTTTATATTTTAATTTGAAGGAAAATTGGCTGAAACAGTCGAATGGGCCTACGGAACATATCCTATTATGTTCGGAATGGGGGAATTTAGCTAGGGGCGACAGTCGTTGGGTTTGAAAAGGAGTTCATTTGTGAAAACCCTAATTTTTGAAATATCCGGCCAATCAAAATTTTCCTTCATAAATTAATTTATTAAAAATCTAAAAAAAAAACCGTTACTCGATATCGACGGCGGAACCCTCCCCCACCTTCCCACCCATTTTCCGGCCAATCCATCGAGAATCTGACCATGCCCCAGTTCAACTTTTTGTAGCTCTCATCACCCTCTTCAAATCAATACCTGTTAGGCCCCCTATCGCTGCGCCATCGAGGAGAACGAGCTCCCTAAAGTTTCAGCCTTCAAGCCGTCGTCGCCCTCTGCTCTGACCACCGAGCTCACCGCGCCTGCCACCCGCCGGAGCGCCTCTCGGAGCTGGAGAATGTGGTGCAACCTGATCGGCCTCACGTGCTACGGATCGGAAGAAAATTCAAAACCTAATTTTGAACATTCAAAGCAGGTAACGGCCTGTTTAATTTTGAGGGGTTTTTACATTTAAAAGTGTCGCAAAGTATGATAATCTTATAAAAATCATATCTTTTTGCTATGTTGTCGAAATCCAGTGAAACAAGAGACGCCGGAACCGTGAGAACGTCTTCTACATTCTAAAAGAGACCGCATATTTTTCCGAGCCTTCTGTAATTTTTGGTGGAGTGGAACCCAATGTGAGATTTCTGAATTGTAAACGATATGAAAATGACGATGTATAAATTATATAGTCGATGTATGAGTTATATAAGTGTTGTACACCTCATGTATAAGCGTTGTATAAGTTGTATGTTCGATGTATAAGTTATATATGCATTGTAAAAGTTATATATGCGATGAAATGAAAATTGAAATGAATTGAAATATATTTATATACGAATATATATATATATATATATATATATATACACTCCCCTCGTCCACAGACCATGGACGATATATATTGGTTGTGATATTGTTTGGATATTGGTTAATATGAAATTTGGTGAATAATGCGAATGGTTGATAGAATTTTTTGTGGTTGAGAATGATTGATTGTGGTTGAAAAATACCCATTTGAGGTTGAAAACAAAATTAGAATAGGTTGTGGAAATGAAAGAAAAACATGCTCGCCTGCGTGCGAATTAGACGCATGAAATCCCCATTATAAAAAACCGCAAGGTTTTAAGGTAGAGCAAGGAGCCGTACATCGATACGGTCCCGGTTTTAACTACCCTGCCGTTACGCTGCCGAAATTTTCTGAAATATTTCTGTGTTTGATTTATTTTCATGTGTTGAAACTATATTCATGTGTTGAATAGAAATTCATGTGTTGAAAAATGATCGTGTTTTGAAATAAATTGTTTTATAATAAAAATCACATTTTATCATCTATATGAACTATATAAAATAGTCATGTTTTGAAATAAACTGTTTTATAATAAAAATCACATTATTATTATATATATGAATTGTTAAAAATAGTGATGTGTTGAAATAAATATCTGTTGGATAAAAATATCATTTTTATCAAATATATGAAATGAATATGGTTTTGAAATCGAAGGATCGATTATATATATATATATATATATATAATTAAAATAAATCTAATAACGAAGCTGAAGTTCGAAATTTGAAATCGAAACTTCAATCGATTGTACCGGGAGAACCAACCGTCGGATTTTCCCAAAACTGAAACCGTTGGATTCGTTTTGAAAAGATCTTCCTAATGATATAAAATTTGTGAAGATCCAACGGTTATATTTTCATTTATGTGTAAATCAAATCTAAAGAAAAACAGCGCCATGGCCGCGTTATGGCCTGAAGCGTCGTTTGAATGAATTGGCTATTTTTAAATAAATAAAAATAGCGATAAATTGTGATAAAATATTATAAAAGATATGGAATGAAAATAAACTGAATTTACCTGGTTTATTGGATATTTGATGGTTGAATGTGTTTGGCGTGAAAATTACATTAAAAGAACAGAATTATTGATGTCGAATAATTTAACCATTGAAATGAATTGATTTGAAATATTAAATATACGTGAATTATTTGAAAAGGCCGAGTTAATTCTCATTTCAAATAATTGATCGACGATTTAAAGTCGAAGATATGAAGACAGTGCAAGACCGATGATCTTCACGTCGAATGGAGGGTTGCTACTGATGCTCATGACAGGAGTAGCTACCTTGAAGGGGCTGAAGTAGTAACCGTCCGGACATACGTGTTGATTGTGTTGATGTGCGAGGAATAAAGATCCTTTGGTTTCGTTCAGACCCAGAACGGACTTGTAAATGGACTGTGTGTCTGACATTGGATTTCATTCTGTGTGATTGATAGACGTTAGTTGCATGGCGTGAATTGCCTATGTGGCATGCCGAGATGCAGTGATCAAAGCTTTTGTTGAAAAGCAGAGCTTTGTGGTTGATGATCAAAGCAGAACTTTGAATAGCTAGCTTTGTGTTTAGCGTTGTTTCACGAGCCTCACACCCCAGTATGAGCCAGAAACGGGAGAGGACATCAGGGAGGACCTGTGTTTCTTTCTAGCTAGGAGTGGTGTCAGATTTAACACGACCTGCCATTTTACTTATGTGGATGATGGATTGCGAGGCGCCTTGGTTAGATCGGTTTCTTTGGAGCCGATTATTTGGTCAGATATGACCTGTTTACACCCCATAGGGTGGGGAAGCGCAGTGTTCAGACATTATAATCCACATCGGTAGACCAGCCCTGACGATCCGTGGCCTTGGTTCATGACGGAAATCCAATTTCCAAATATGACATCGTGCGGTTTTGATTGTATATATATATGGCGACATGATATATGGTATCCATGCCGTCTATGATTGATAGTTATGGTTCAAATTGTTTTTGTAACATATAAACACTAGCAATAATACAAAATGATTTGTTTTGCTTGTATCAAGCATATTTTGGCCATTATAAGGTAAAACTCTATCCTCCTATTTGTGTTGCATTGTGTGATGGGAACTGAGTCTTATAATGGTTTCATTTTTATAAAAAGCATTGCGATGTTAAAAGGATTTACTTGTTTTAAAGTACTGGAAATCACTGGAGTAAACCCGTTCCGCGAAAGTGGCGTGGTCTTGTGATTGGCCATATTGTAAAATAAGTTAAAGTAGATTTCTCATACCCATCCCATGACTGACTCGTAGTTTGTTTCACTTGCAAACTCGGGTGCCCCTTTTTCTACACGGGCAACCTTGTAATCAGGTATTAGCAGGCTCTTTCTGGATAGCTGGAGATGGATTCTACCATTTATCTCTTTTTATGCTGTTCAGCTCCTATTGTACATATTATGTTTGTTTTCCACTGTAGACATTCATGTATAGCTAAACTGTATTTGTACTAAGTATGATCCTGTATACTATGTAACTCTGATGTTTATATTTATCCAGTATATTCTGTTGTGCATTATCTGGTGTATTTATTTATTTATTTCTGTTCTACTGTTATCTGTTTATGTGTTATATTCCAAAGATTACCCTTGCCTCCGTGTTACGGGGTTTGGGTCATCACACCCTGGATCCGCGCCAATAAGATCAAGAAAGTTTCAAATATAAGTGAAACTTTGATGTTTGCATCGAATAAGTAGGTTTCTTGGTGCTTAAGTAATCAGGTAAAATGCTGCCGCATGTTGGAAACTCAAACATTTCAAATACATATAATACTCATCTTTAAATAATAATGTTTTTAAAAACACGTTTCGACTTTGTGAGTGGAATTTGTGTGAATAAGACAATTTTTTTTTCAAATATTAGTAGAATATTCATATTTTCATATTGACTGAGCAGGTTGCTTAGTGACTAAGTAATCAGGTAAAACACTGCCACATGTTTGCTATTCTACATTTTAAAGCATATATAACACTCATCATTTGAATATTACTGTTTTGACCCTGGATCCACGCCAATAAGATCAAGAAAGTTTAAGAATATAAGTGAAACTTTGATGTTTGCATCGAATAAGTAGGTTTCTTGGTGCTCAAGTAATCAGGTAAAGTACTGCCGAATGTTTGAAACTCTACCATTTCAAATACATATAATACTCACCATTAAATAATTGTGTTTTTAAAAACACGTTTCGTCTTTGGGAGTAGAATTTGTGTGAATAAGACGAAAAAGTTTTCAAATATTAGTAGAATATTCATATTTTTATATTAACTGAGCAGGTTGCTTAGTGACTAAGTAATCAGGTAAAACACTGCTGCCTGTTTGCTATTCTACATTTTAAATCATCTATAACACTCATCATTTGCATATTACCGTTTGGACCCTGGATCCGCGCCAATAAGATCAAGAAAGTTTCAAAATATATGTGAAACATTGATGTTTGCATCGAATAAGTAGGTTTCTTGGTGCTCAAGTAATCATGTAAAACACTGCCGCATGTTAGAAACTCTACCATTTCAACTACGTATAATACTCATCATTAAATAATTGTGGTTTTAAAAACACACTTCGACTTTGGGAGTAGAATTTGTGTGAATAATACGAAAAAGTTTTCAAATATTAGTAGAATATTCATATTTTCATATAGACTGAGCAGGTTGCTTAGTGACTAAGTAATCTGGTAAAACACAGCCGCATGTTTGCTATTCGACATTTTAAAGCATCTATAACACTCATCATTTGCGTATTACCGTTTGGACTCTGGATCCGCGCCAATAAGATCAAGAAAGTTTCAAAATATAAGTGAAACTTTGATGTTTGCATCGAATAAATGGGTTTCTTAGTGCTCAAGTAATCAGGTAAATCACTGCCGCATGTTAGAAAATCTACCATTTCAAATACATATAATACTCATCATTAAATAATAGTGTTTTTAAAAACATGTTTCGACTTTGGGAGTAGAATTTGTGTGAGTAAGACGACAAAGTTTTCAAATATTAGTAGAATATTCATATTTTCATATTGACTAAGCAGGTTGCTTAGTGACTAAGTAATCAGGTAAAATGTTGCCGCATGTTTGCTATTCTACATTTTAAAGCATCTATAACACTCATTATTTGCATATTACCGTTTGGACCATGGATCCGCGCCAATAAAATCAAGGTGCGCAAGTAATCAGGTAAAACATTGCCGCATGTTTGAAACTCTACCATTTGAAATACATATAATACTCATCATTAAATAATAGTGTTTTTAAAAACACGTTTTGACTTTGGGAGTAGAATTTGTGTGAATAAGACGAAAAAGTTTTCAAATATTAGTAGAATATTCATATTTTCATAGTGATTGAGTAGGTTGCTTAGCGACTAAGTAATCAGGTAAAACACTGCCGCATGTTTGCTATTTTACATTTTAAAGCATCTATAACACTCATCATTCACATATTACCGTTTGGACACCGAATCCGCGCTAATAAGATCAAAAAAGTTTCAAAATATAAGTGAAACTTTGATGTTCGCATTGAATAAGTAGGTTTCTTGGTGCTCAAGTAATCAGCTAAAACACCGCCGCATGTTTGAAACTCTACCATTTCAAATACATATAATACTCATCATTAAATAATAGTGTTTTTAGAAACACCTTTCGGCTTTGGGAGTAGAATTTGTGTGTATAAGACGAAAAAGTTTTTAAATATTAGTAGAATATTCATATTTTCATATTGACTGAGTAGGTTGCTTGGTGACTAAGTAATCAGGAAAAACATTGCCGCATGTTTTCTATTCTGCATTTTAAAGCATCTACAACACTCATCATTTGCATATTACTATTTGGACCTTGGATCCACGCCAATAAGATCAAGGAAGTTTCAAAATATAAGTGAAACTTTGATATTTGCCTCGAATAAGTAGGTTTCTTGGTGCTCAGGTACTCAGGTAAAACATTGCCGCATGTTTGAAACTCTACCATTTCAAATAAATATAATACTCATCATTAAATAAATAGTGTTTTCAAAAACACGTTTCGGCTTTGGGTGTAGAATTTGTGTGAATAAAACGAAAAAGTTTTCAAATATTAGTAGAATATTCATATTTTCATATTGACTGAGCAGGTTTCTTAGTGACTAAGTAATCAGGTAAAACACTGCTGCATGCTTGCTATTTTACATTTTAAAGCATCTATAACACTCATCATTTGCATATTACCGTTTGGACCCTGGATACGCGCTAATAAGATCAAGAAAGTTTCAAAATATAAGTGAAACTTTGATGTTTGCATCGAATAAGTAGGTTTCTTGGTGCTCAAGTAATCAGTTAAAACACTGCCGCATGTTTGAAACTCTACCATTTCAAATACATATAATACTCATCATTAAATAATAGCGTTTTTAAAAACACGTTTCGAATCTGAGAGTAGAATTTGTGTGAATAAGACGAAAAGTTTTCAAATACATATAATACTCATCATTGAATTAACTAAGTTTAAGAACACTTAATTTTTAAAAGAGGAATGAAGGGAAACGGGTTGCACCATCGCGTTCGTCTCGGAATTCTACATGGAATAGAGTCCAAGTTTTCAAAAAACGGAGTCCGGACGAAGGAGATTTGGCCCTCGGAAGATAAGATATATATATATATATATATATATATATATATATATATATATATATATATATATTTGAGTAGGCCGACCAGGGAGGTCGACCTCCCAAGAGGGGAGGTCGACCATGATGTCGACCCGGGTACCCCCAGGTCGACCTCCCCCCTTTGGGAGGTCGAACCTGGTTCGGCAAATTTGCTGCAGGGTGCGATTTTTGAGCCTGGGACGCATTTTGATGGTCCAGATCAGTTCTAGGGTTAATCCTAAGGCCTAAATAACTTCCTACACCTATATATACACCCTAAGACCTAACCCTAATTCATAAATATTATCTATGACACCATTATGCTGTCAAATTCTCTCTTAACCCAAGCCGCCGCCTCTAAATCAAATCTCAAGTGTTCAACTTCAACTCAAATTAAAGATTAGAGCTTCTACAACAATTCAAGAAGATAAATCAGCAACACCACAACGTTTCTACACCAATTTCAGTGCATAATTCTATTCTTTAACCACGAAAGGTGAGTATAGTGATTTTCACAATATAATGGGATTAAAAGTAACATGAGGAAGTTGTAAAGAGGATTCATATGTATGTATGTAATTTAAATCTCACTCAAGTCTTCACCTTTTTGATTCATGTCATCATATGCCTGTGTTTCTATGTAAAGTTCATACATTTTATCAGTTTATTCATTTTGAATATGTCATTATGCCTTTATGCTAGTTTACATGACCCTTTATTTCATGATGTTATGTTAATTCCAATTTTCTGTGATAGGCTACCTTCGAGCCTATGTTAAAAGTACGCATGAATGCGAATACGTTGGAACGATGGGAATATGTGAAATATGGAAAATTGGATATTATTGGATATTTTGGATAATTGGATAATGCGTGAAATTGGCATATTTGGGTATGAATTACATGGAATTGATGAAATTGCCTATAATTGTTAATTTGTAATTGAGGCTAATTAATATGTAATTAGTGACAATTTGGAATAGGCAATATTATAAACATAATTATATGTTTAATTGGACATACATGACATGGAAATTTGGGTATGGGTGAAATACGATTATTAATAAACCTTTGACACGAGGTTAGGCGCAATTGCGGCGTAAGACTACCCGGAACCGCCCGGCAAATCCAGCTGCCACAATTGGACGTCTAATGTGAGGGGTCAAAGGAATGAATTGTAGGCGTAACGGTTAATGACACGAGGTTAGACCCGGTTTGTGGCGTAAGACTGCCCGGAACCGCCCGGCAAATCCAGCGACCACAAAGTGTTCGGTCTAATGTGGGAGGTCATGCACCGTTCGTCATAAGGAATGAATTAAGGAATACTAACCATAATAAGACATGGGTATGGTTAGAGGGTTAAGTGGGGTGACATGTAAATTATGACATGTAAATATGGACTTAACCGGAATAAGATAAGACATGTAAATTATGACATGTAGTATGGACTTAACCTTAGCATGTGTAAGACATGGACATTTAAATTAAAATGGTTAAGTGGGAGAAAAACCTATTGGGGACCAAGCATAGGTGGGAGGCTTGTGCCGGATGGGGACCTGTTTCAACCAGTAACCCGTTTGAGTATCTAATTGGGCCCGGTACTAGGCCGGGGTTGGGGCACGCTTACTGGACTTGAATGTAAGAGGTCAAAACGTGAATAGCGGTGGCAACGCAAGTCCAATGGGTTCATGTGCGTGCATGGGTCCGGGCTGGTAGGTAAGACGTTGTTGCATCGTGTAGGGATGGCCGTGCATTTTATGTTGGTATCGAGGTTGCCACTTTGGGGAGTGATACACCCCACTGTGGGGCCAGCACGGGTGCCTACGGGGTTTAGGGAGCCGATCGAATGGGTAGGGTACCTTAGCGGTGGTAGGAGCAAGCCGGCACCTACGATAGCAGCTAGGTACAAGTAACTACCAAGTTTGTCATGTGGGTACAGTTAGTGGGAAGCGATCAACCTTGAGTAAAAGAGACTAGTAGATGTGTGGTATAATTAGGTAATGTTGTATAACTCAGAAAAAGTGTAGTGTAACGAAATACATGCTGGTTGAGTTGGATAGTCCTTTGGGTGCTAGTCTGATGTTCACTTCGGTCTTCGGGGTTAGTACTTGGAGGGTTGTTCGCTTAGCCAAGGTGTAGGATTGTCTTAGTACTTAGCAACGGAATCATCTTGTCCATCCTTTTTATCTACCTTATCTATGTTACAGCCATATCATGATGCCTATTTATGTCTTGATCATTTACCTTACCTATTATCTGTTAAAATTACTGGACTCGCCAGACTTTATGTCTGACCCGTTTTATTTCCATCTCTTTTCTTTCCTTTCCCCCTTCAGGTTTGCAAGGAGGTAATACTACTGCTTAGTGTCGATTTCTTTCAGTTGCTTGAAAATAGTAGATGTATCGCTTTGGACTCTCTCATCTTATGGCTTTGCTTATGCTCAGTGGGGATTTATGCATTTATGTTATTTAAGTATTTGCTTCTTTATGTACTTTGAAGTTTTTGGAAAAGATTATTGATCCTGTTGTAATGGTTTTGGAGACTACTTATGTAAGCTTGTTTTGAGTTATGATGCTATGAAATAAGTTTTATCTTCCGCTGTGTTGTTTTATTAATTTATTCTTGTAATTTATCTATTCTATACAACAATAACGCTTCATGGACATTGATGCATTCCCTTTGTGGGTGACATTAATGGACATGGGGTGTTACACGTGGTACCAGAGCTATGGTTACAAGAACAGATAAAAAGTTTTGAAAAGTGTTTTCAAAAGTATTATTTTCCTAGAAAGTATTTTCAAAAACACGTTTTAAAGAAGCTATTTTCAAGGAAAGTTTACTTTAAAGACATAATCCCCGCAAGCCATACATCTCTCTTTCGCTTCCCTTGTTTTGAAACTCTTTCTTTTCCTTTTCAGCATGTATGGAGCATCTAAGATACTAGAGGGTGTTCATGTACCCGGTTGGTTTCGTCTATATCTCGAGGCTAGGGCCGCTGCCGCGGGTCCGACCAACGTTCCTCCTCCTCCTCCCCCGTCTCCAGTCATTCCTCCGCGTAGGGATGCTTTCTCCAAGATATGTAAAGACTTTTGTTCGATGGGTGGAAAACCCTTTAGTGGGTCTGAAACGTTCGTTGAAGCTAGAAATTGGTTGAAAGAAGTGGAGGATCTGTTTGGCATTTTCGATTTGGACGATTGTAAGAAGGTCCAATTTGCTGCTTGGTTGATGAAGGACGAAGCTTCGTTTTGGTGGGAGGTTACTGATGGAGAGCATGCTGTAGAGACGTGGGAAGATTTTTGGGGAAGGTTTGAGTTGAAATTCCTTTCTCAAGCTGAGGAGAGTATGTACATGGAGAGGCTCTTGACATTGAATCAGAAAAACTTGACCGTGAAGGAGTATGTGACCGAATTTAATAAGTTGGCGAGATTTGGACTAGAGTTGGTGAATACGCGCCACAAGAAGGCCTTGAGGTTTGCAAAGTGCCTAAATGAACCGCTTCACAGTTTGGCTATGTCCCACATTCCAATGTGGGCTACGTATGAAAAGCTTGTTGATATGGCATACATGCATAAAGAAGAGAAGGGTGTAAGTACTTTTAGGCCGCAAGATAAGAAGGAGGATCCAAAGAAGGTGGTAAAGAAAAGAGGAAGTGTCACAACTGTGGGATACCCGACCATTTGAAGAAAGACTGTAGGAAGAAAAATAAGTTCGCTTGTTATCATTGTGGTGATCCAGGTCATGCTGTCAAGGACTGTCCTAAGAAGCAAGGGCAGAGGGCAGGTTCTACTTCGGGAGGGCAGGTTCACGCTCTCATGGCTCTGGGACAGGAAGAAGGTAGAAAAATTTCTGTCGAAAGTTTGATTTTCTTGTTTGATCATCCTATCCATACTTTATTCGATTCTGGCACATCACATTCGTTTATCTCTATATCATTAGTTGAAACACTACACTTAAATACTAGTCTCGTTATGGATCCCATTGTAGTCCCAAATCCTATTGGTGGGTCGGCTCATTTATCCATGGTTTGTAGGGATTTTAGATTGTATATCTTAGGCGTTGGTTTTGAATGTAATGCTTTTGTGCTTGGGTTCATGGGCTATGGGTTGATTCTAGGGATGGATTGGCTAGCCAGATATGGTGCCATCCTAGATTGTGAACGAAGGGTAGTAAAATTGTTGACTCGTAGTGGAAAGACCCTTGATATTTCTTGTGACCCTAGAGGATCGGTGATGCTTAGCTATCTTGAGTCACTTGACGCATCCAATGATGATTTACATTCTGTTCGTATAGTCCATGAATATGTTGATGTCTTCGATGAGGTGAGGGGTCTACCCCCAAAACGTGAGATAGATTTTTGTATTTATCTTGTAGACAATGCAAAACTAGTATCTCTGCCAGTACGCCACATGGCTCCTCGTGAGAGGAGAAAGCTCAATAAGTAAGTAGGGGAGTTGCTTGAGAAGGGGTTCATAAGACGTAGTATACATGTGTGGGGTGCTCCAGTAGTATTTGCCACGAAGGCGGATGGATCCCTTAGATTTTGCGTGGACTATAGAGAACTTAATAAGCTTACTAAGAAGAATAGGCACCCACTGCCGAGGATTGACGATCTTTTCGATCAGTTAGTTGGCGCCTCAGTGTTTTCGCAGTTGGACTTAACCACTGGTTTCCATCAGTTGAGAGTGGCTGAGGATAGCATAGACAAGACTGCCTTTAGGACTCCAGACAGTTTCTATGAGTGGCTTGTGATGCCCTTCGGTTTGACAAACGCCCCCGCATACTTTGTTGACTTGATGAGTAGGGTGTTTAGGGAGTACCTTAATAAATCGTGGTGGTCTTTGTGGATGACATCTTGATCTTTTCTAAGAGCGAGGAAAAGCATGCCCTACATCTTAGGGAAGTGTTGGAGACCCTTCAAGCGCATAACCTTAAAGCTAAATTTTCTAAATGTCACTTTTGGAGGAAGGAAGTGCGATTCTTAGGGAATGTGGTTTCCAAAGAAGGGATAGCTGTGGATCCCGCGAAGGTGATGGCCATCCAAGATTGGAAGGTTCCTAAAAATGCTACCGAGGTGAGGAGTTTCTTGGGGTTGGCTGGCTACTATAGGAAGTTTATCAAGGACTTCACAAAGATATCAGCCACATTGATACGCTTGACGAAGAAGAACCTAGTTTTCATGTGGGACGTAGATTGTGATGATGCGTTCCAACATTTAAAGAGAGCTTTGACCATAGCCCCCGTCTTAGTGTTGCCAGATGGGAGTAAGCCATTAACCGATTATACCCATGCTTGTGGGACATGACTAGGCGCAGTCTTAATGCAAGAGGGGAGGGTAATATCCTATGGAGGAAGGCAATTGAGAGTGCATGAGAAAAATTACCCTACACATGACCTAGAGTTAGCCGTTATTGTTTTCGCGCTTAAGTCTTGGCGCCATTATCTTCTTGGCGAGAAATTCGAATTGTTCACAGACCACAAATCGCTAAAATACATGGTCACTCAGAAGGACTTGAACTTGAGGCAGGAAAGGTGGATGGAATTCTTAGCACCCTACGATTTCGAGATAGCATATACCCCTGGCAAGGGTAACGTGGTGGCAGAGCCTTAAGTAGGAAAAGGTTGTCCTTGAGTCCATTGTTTGTTGAGCGGCGAAGTTTAGAGTTCATCTCTACGTTTGACTTTAGACCTTCCATTGACTTTGTACCCGGTTTGCTAGCATCCTTAGAGGTCAGACCTACACTTTTGGGATGGATTGGTGAGGCACAGTGAGATGACCCACATTTGGTTGAGTTAGTAGTGAAGCACATAAGGGGGGAGTCATCGAGCCATCTCAGTAGGTATACCGTAGATGATAAGGGTTGGTTACGTAAGGACGGTAGACTTTGTGTACCACGAGACGAGAACTTGAGGAAGACCATTCTTGATGATGCACATCGTTCGAAGATGACTAGTCATACCGGTGGGGACAAGATGTACATGGACATGAGACGGGTTTATTTTTGGGCCGGTATGAAGAGGGATGTGGCCGAGTTTGTCGCTAGATGCTTGGTGTGTCAACAAGTAAAAGCAGAGCAAAAGAAGCCCGATGGGTTGCTTCACCCATTAGAGGTCCCACAATGGAAGTGGGAGAGTGTCTCGATGGACTTTGTTGATGGGTTACCGAGATCAAGGAAGGGTAATACGTGGATTTGGGTCGTGGTAGGCAGACTTACTAAGAGCGCCCATTTCATTCCCGTGAAGAGTAAAAGGACTGCTCCATGGTTAGCCTCCGAATACATTCGAGGGATAGTTCGTTTGCACGGTGTTCCTTCTAGCATAGTGAGCGATCGCGATCCTATCTTTACTAGCGAGTTTTGGAAGAGCTTGCAAGAGGCGGTAGGGACTCTGTTATGTTTGAGCACCGCATATCATCCTCAGACGGACGGCCAGACCGAGAGGGTGAATCCTATTCTAGAGGACCTTTTGAGGCTATGTGTTTTGGACTTCGGAGGTACATGGGAGGAGCATCTTCCTTTGGTGGAGTTCGCATACAATAAAAGCTTTCAGTCTACCATTGGCATGGCACCTTTCGAGGTTCTTTATGGACGACCGTGTCGTTCACCTACATGTTGGTGGGAATCTATGGATAAGATCTTACTTGGGCCTGATATGATTAGAGAGACTTCAGAAAAGATCGATTTGATTCAAAGGAGGATGAAGGCGGCGCAAGATAGGCAGAAATCTTATGCGGACAAGAGGAGGATAGATCTTGAGTTTTATATTGAAGAAATGGCCTTTATCAAGGTGTCTCCATTACGGAATGTTGTTCGCTTTGGGTCCGTTGGGAAGTTAGCACTAAGGTTCGTAGGGCCGTTTCCTATTAAGAAGATGATTGGACAGATGGCGTATAGAGTGGAGTTGCCCTAGAGACTTAGTGGTGTACACGACGTATTCCATGTATCACATTTGAGGAAGTGCTTGCATGAAACTGCGGAAGTGGTAGAGCCGAGCTTGCTTAGAGAGGTGGAGATAGAGCGTGATGCGACGAGCTCCTACGTGCGTTCTTGGGTCGGAGATTAAGAAGTTGAGGAATCGAGAGGTCAGGCTAGTCAAAGTGCAATTGGGAGATGATGAGAGCGACGCTACTTGGGAGATGGAAGAGAATATGCGTTCATTGTACCCTTTTCTTTTCGAGGGTATGTCTGTTAATTTCTCCTTTATCGCTTAGCTTGTACATGTTCTATCTTTAGTATGTCCTCTCGCTAGTATCTTTGACATTTAGATAGGGTATTCCTATGGTTGAAACATGTGTTTGAGACATGTTATGTATGGTGGATGCATGTGGAAGCAAGTGTTTGCTAGTGGTTGCTTGTGGATGCATATGCACACACTTTAGGCACTAGATCGGCTCAGTCACTTTCATATTGCATATTGCATATAAATGGATGTATTTAGTAAAATGAATGTACATTGAATGTGTGTATCATATGGATGTTGCATTTAAATGAATGGTTGTGCACACATGTAGTAATGATATGTATAGGGTTCTTTGCATACATGATGGATACATGGCACTATCATTATTTGCATTAAGGGGGTCGACTGAATTAGTGGACCGCCTGATTTTGCATTAGTATACGGACATATACACACACTATGCATATGTATATGAAAAGCATTAGAAATCTTTTAAGGACCATGGTTGCTAGTGGTTGATGGTTGAGTAGATGGATGATTGGATGGTAGGATACGTTCTTCTTGACTTAGAGATTTCGAGGACGAAATCCTTTAAGTAGGGGAGAATGTATCACCCCGAATTTTGGATGATTGAATTAACTAAATTTAAGAACACTTAATTTTTAAAAGAGTAATGAAGGGAAACGGGTTGCACCATTGCGTTCGTCTCGGAATTCTGCATGGAATAGAGTCCAAATTTTCGAAAAACAGAGTCCCGACGAAGGAGATATGGCCCTCGGAAGATAAGAAATATATATATATATATATATATATATATGAGCAGGCCGACCAGGGAGGTCGACCTCCCAAGGGGGGAGGTCGACCATGGTGTCGACCTGGGTACCCCCAGGTCGACCTGGGGGTCGACCTCCCCCCTTTGGGAGGTCGAACCTGGTTCAGCCAATTTGCTGCTGGGTTCGATTTTTGGGCCTAGGACGAATTTTGATGGTCCAGATCAGTTCTAGGGTTAATCCTAAGGCCTAAATAACTTCCTACACCTATATATACACCCTAAGACCTAACCCTAATTCATAAATATTATCTATGACACCATTATGCTGTCAAATTCTCTCTTAACCCTAGCCGGCGCCTCTAAATCAAATCTCAAGTGTTCAACTTCAACTCAAATTAAAGATTAGAGCTTCTACAACAATTCAAGAAGATAAATCAACAACACCGCAACTGTAACGACCCGGGTTTCACCTGACCCAATCGATCGCAAAATCGACCAAAACCGTTCAAAACCCGAATGCATTAACTTTGGGAATACAACACATTAGAACAATACCAGCAGACTTTTATAAACATTACAATAATGTTACATCAGAGTACAGAATATCAGAGTACATTGAGTAAAATTACAGCGGAAGATAAATTACAATATTTTAATACATTGCAGCGGAAACAATAAGATAACTGAGGCAGCGGAAGACAACTATGCTGTGGACACAGCTTTAAGCTTCAATCCATAATCCTGCTCGAGATAACGACCTGTAGACAAACTACTCGACTGCCCGTGTGGAAAAGAGGGCACCCGAGTTTGCAAAGGTGGAAACAAACAACGGGTCAGTCATGGGACTGGTGTGAGAATTCTTAACTAATTTAACCAATAGTAATAAGGCAAATCCAAAGACCACGCCGCTAACATGGAACGGATTTATTCCAAAGGATTGCCGTGCATAATTTAAAGTGACAGAACATATAGATAAATAAATCGCAAAACAATGCAATGCTTTTGGAAAAACGGAATCACCATAAGACTCAAGTCCCATCACACAATGCAACGCAAACCAGAGGATAGAGTTTTCCCTTATGGTGATTAAAAGATGATAAATACGTACAAAACGATATTATTATTAGTGTATATGTTTTAATAAAACATTTCAAAATAAATGTATCAATCCTAGGAAGCATAGGTACCCATATATTATGCCTCCGTACTAGTAATACAATCAAGTCCGTATGGTCATATTTGGAATTTGGTTTCCATCGTGAGTCAAGGCTAGGGAGGAGCTCCTTACCGATTTGAGACACTCTAGCTAATGCCCCAGGATTCCCCGCAGAGAACCCTTGGATCCTGCAGGGCCGGTCCTCACATACAACTTTGAGGATTGGCAATTCCTAAGCACACGTTTCTCGGTCCTATAGGACCTAATATCCGAGGCGCCTCATTCCATCATCCACATAAGTAAATATCAGCCAGTTTAAGCACCCACACCACTTCTAGCTAGAAAGAAACGTGCTGCTCTCCCTGCGTTCCCTTCTCCCATTTTAGACTCTACCGGTTTGTGAGGCTCGTGAAGCTACGTAATACACAAAGGTATGCTTATTCAAGCTGTGCTTTGATCGTCACCACAAGGTTCTGCTTTTCAACAAGAAACCTTGATCATCGCATCTTAGTATGCCACACTATCAGTCCATATCATACTATCAATCCTTTGCCAAAACATACAAAAGGGTGTTAAGCAAGAGAATAAATTCTTCGCCACCAACATTCGTACATTCGGCAGAAAATCAATAAATACAATATAAAGGAGTACAATGTCGGACACACATTCCATTTAAAAGCTTATGCTCTCGGTCTGAGCGAAAACCTAATCCTTACAAATCAACGCACATGTTTGGACAATTCTCACTATTAACCCTATCATGGTAGCGAGCCAATCCAAGGCAACAGTCATCGTCATCCATTCTAGGTGAAGATTGTCGGTCTTCTATCGTCATCTTCAAATCTTGAATTTTAAGCGTCGTTCAAATTATTTGGAATGAGATAGACGCGGACTTTCCAAATAATTCTCGCATATATATAAGTTGGAAATCATTTTATATCATTATTAGTAATTTATAATGATTTATTCATTATAATTTATATTTATAAATAAATATAAATATAAACCATTCATATTATCGCTCATGTATAAAGGCGACCAATAAATCAAACAAACAACACACAATTATCATTAACCATGTGGTGATGAAATATGACGTGTCCTTGTTCATGTGTTAAAACGATGAACAGTTTAATTATTTCCCTTCCATATTTTATCTATTTATAAATAAAAATGAAAATGTTACTTTATTTCATTACAGATAAAATGTAATTGGAAGTGTTCCTTTATTATATCATCTATGAAAGGAAAAAAATAGAAATGTTTCTCTTTTTATATTAGAAGAAAGGTGACAAAAAAGGTGTTCTTTTGTTCACAATGAAAATCTCATAAAAAGATATATATTTATATCCTATAGAACCAGCATATTATAATTCACATACGCATACTATACTCAACAATGTATATTTTTCTTTTACCCTTCAATTCACACAAAAATGTATTTTTCGTGCATCATTCCAATTTAACAAAAATGAAGATTATTGTGTCATTTCAATTGTCTAACAAAAATTCAATATATTTTGATGTCAACCTCAATTCTACAAAAATGAATATTTTTGTTTGTTTAATTTCAATGTAACAAAGATAATAACTTTGTTATTCTTTCAATGCCAAGCGAAAATAGTAATTTGTTTATCTCTTTCACTGCAAAATTAACATGATAATTTTGTGTTTTAATCTTTTCTCATGAAAAAGTTGATTTCATATCTTCAGTTTTTTAATGAAATCAAATTCATTAAAATGAAAATTTCCATCGTTATAACTTTCATTGAAAACCTCTTCACATAAAAATGTAAATTTCATTACTTTAAATCTAATTACATGAAAATGTAATTTTTACTCTTTAAATCTTATTACATGGAAATGTAAATTTCATATTCTTATTTTTTTTTCATGTTTTATTTACCTAAATGTAAATAAATGTTGTTTTTCTATGTTTCATGTTTATTTACACTAAATATAAATAAATGTCATCTTTTCTTTTGTTTTGTTCATTTACACTAATGTGACATAATGCTAAATTTATATTCATTATTTCCAATGTACACATTTCTAAAGTAGACATATTTAATGCAGACATATCTAATGCAAACATATTTTCTAATGAAACATTTCTAATATAAACATATCCAATGTAAACATATTTTAACTCAACGCTAAAATATAATTTATTTCAACTAAATTTGACATACATTAAAATATGTGTTCATTTTATCTAAATGACATACGCTAAAATATGTGTTCATTTTATCTAAAATGACATATGCTAAAATATGTTCATATTCACTAAAATGACACGCTAAAATATGTTCATATTCACTAAAATGACATACGCTAAAATATGTTCATATTCACTAAAATGACATACGCTAAAGTATGTTCATATTCACTAAAGTGACATCATGTCAGAATATATTCATATTTACTAAAGTGACATCGCGACAAAAATGTCATTCTTCTTCTATATCATGTTTTTTTTATTTACACTAAATCTAAATAAAATATCCCTTTTCTTTATCTCATGTTTTATTTACACAAAATAGCAAAAAAATATTCTTTTTCTTTTCATGTTCTATTTACAAAAAAATGTAAATAAAAGTATCATCTAATTTTGTCCTTTTTGTTTACATAAAAATAATGTAAATAAAGATGTCGTGCACCTTGTTCTTTTTTATTTGTAATAACAAAATGTAAATAAATATGTCATGTAAACTTGTCCTTTTTATTTACATAGTGGATGTAAATAAAATGTTCACTGTAATCATGTTCTTATTCTAATTTGTTAATTCTAACATAAACGGTGTTTTTATTTTACAATGTAAAATCTTACTTAATTACATATAAAAATGGAATTTTATTTTACAATGTAAATCTTCATTCTTTAATTACATAAAAAAATGTAATTTTATTTACAGTGAAAATCTTATTCTTTATTTATATTAAAAATAAAGATAAGATTTCTTTTACGGTGTAATATCATACTTAAATTACAATGAAACTTTCAACGTTAACTTAAATTATTTGATTACAACCGCAACATAAATATTTAATCTTTTTATTTCATTCAAACGCAACATAAAGATTAATTCTTTATATTGGATTATTTCATAAAGACGCTAAAATGTTCTTAACCGCATATTTCAACAAAACGCTACAATACGTTTATATTTTCATGTTTTCAATAAAAATTACATATGCTTATATTTCATGTCTCAACAAAAATTACATATGGTTGCAACATATGGTGATGATTAAAGCATGAAACGATCAAAAATTTATGGTGTCAACATTCACATCATGATTCATATTAATATATGTAACCAACTTTATAAGTTTGGTATCAACATATGATTATGATTCCATATATATATATATATATATATATATATATACACACACACACCAAATCTAAGTATAACACATGAACAACAACTATATTTGGGTGTTAACATATACGTCATGAATCAACGAAACCAAATCTAAATCCATTGGTGTATATAAATCTAATTAAAATAGATCTAAATAAATATGAACAAATAGGTGTTTATAGATCTAATTAAAATGGATCTAAATAAATATGAACAATCCTAACATCCAAATTTACAGTACAGTAAAATCCAAAACCAAAGCATTAACATGTAATCATAGTAAATCTACTTACGTTTTTTCATTATCCGTAATCAATAATCTCATATCACAGATCAGAAACAATAATATAAATATCATGAATCTATAAGCGAGGAGAAAAATTAATTTAAAATTGATTTTTGTAAATCAGAACTCTCACCTTTGTATTTGTCAGATCTAGAAACGAATTGAAAGTCAGAAGCTTGTACACAACAGATCTATGACGTTGTGTGGCGTTGCATTATTGCAGGATTGCCAAATTTATCAGGTTCTATATCGAATTGGATCAAAAACATGTTTTTAATAATTAAAATTAAACTTAGCAACTAAATCAAGTGTTGCAAATAAATAAAATTAAAATTTATATAACCTTGAATTGTTCAAACCTTTGAATTGCGATAACTCGAGCTATGGTTGACGGTTTTAGGTGCCGTTTGTTGAGGATGGAGGGCTTGGAGAGCTGGGTATTCGGCTGGAAGGGATGGGGTGCGGCGCAGCAATCGAGGCGGGGCGGAGGTTCGATGGCAGCGGGTTTGGAGAGGTGATTCGAGAGCTACGGGCAACGGTTTGATGTGAAACTTGTCTAGAATCGAAGAGATTGATGAGAGCTTCAAAAAGTTTAACTACGGCTAATTCTAAAAGTGAGTGGATTAGGAGATAGGGAGGAGAGAAGTTTGCGGCTGATGGGTTTCACGGTTTCAGCGTGCGTGAGTGATTTGGGAAGGAGCGTGAGTTTGTCTCGATATGTGTGCATTTAAATAATATTTTAATCCCTTAAAAGGCCCGTTTTGCAACTTTGTCCAATTTCAGCCCAACGACTGTCGTTCCTACCCATTAGCCCCCATTCCGGACTCATCTGGACCTGCCCCGTTAGCCCAAATGGTCATCTTGGCCTCCATTTTTTAGATTTAAAATTTAAGTCATGTATTAAAGTTCAAACGTACGTCAAAGTTTACCGAAGTTACAAAGTAACTCTAAAAATTCCCAAAAAATGTTTTTAACTATATTTTGACGCTACGAATCGAGAAAAATTAATTTCGTCGAGCCCATTTGTAAAATGACTATTTTCAGTGGCTTTAATATTATTTAAAAAAATAAGATTTTTAAATTCTGGCACATTTTCTATTAAAATTCCTTAAAATAAAATTTTTAAATTGGCCCTAAAATTCATGGTTGTTACAGAATCTCTATCCAATACCATGATTTCATAGGAGTCTATACTTGGAGGAAGCTCTTGGTAGTGGATTTCAGGCGGCTTAAGGCTGATTATTCTGAGCTTATGGAAGATGTCTCATGGATTATTCGTGGGATGGAATATTAATTACGCTTGGAATTGCGATGAGGAAATAGAAATGTTGTGAATAGTGCCAGAGGTCAAATATTCATGAGAGTTGTTCGATAGAGATTGACCTTGTTTATTAGGAAAGCTAGCTCCCCCTGAAGGTCAAAGAGAACGAGGAAAGGGATACGGATTCTATGGGAGAAGAGGAATGTGATTCTATTTAGATGTATTCCTGGCAGAAGGTTGTTTAGATCAGGTAGGAATAAGATATCGAGTAGGTTCCATCGTCCAATGGTCTCGCAAGTCCTCTATTAATATACTGGTGATCCTACATTTGATTATGCCCTACACGTGCGTCAATGTATGGTCTTCTGTAATCGGGTCTACTTTTGGTCTAACTGCACCTTCCCGAGGAGAAAAGTAAGTTCTCATTGCCTTACTATGTTAGGGGAAGGGCGAAGGAATAATTTCTTACTTATTTAGCTCAAGCTAAAGCCAGCAAAGTCCAGAAAGAAGATAGAAGGTATCACTCAAAGACTCATTTTTATTTTCCTCTCGCGAGACTCGCTCCTAGCTTAGTATTTCGAAAGACAATGATACATTTATACTCCTTGTAATAAGGGGAGGAAAAACACTTAGTAGACTTTGAAGCCGGAGAAGCCTTAGACGATAGGGGGCTGGCGACACTCAAGGAAGACTAGAAGCCTACTAAATGTAATGTGAAGATTCCAAGAAAGAAGGAGTAGAGTGCCTAAAGGAAAAATCCCACCCGAAAGCAGGAACTAAAAGAAAGCCAATAGGGCAAGCAGCTTTAAGTAAGGCAATGCAGTCAAACCAACCAGTAAGGTAGGGATGCGAAGGAGAATCTTATTATGTCTCCGTCTATAGGCAACAAGTAGCTCTATTGAAAGAAAGGGAATCGGTCAATAGGGGAATGATATCTTTAAGGTTCGAATACTGCCCGGAAAGAAAGACCAATGGAGAGAAAGAAGGCTTTTGAGAAATGGGGTACGAAGGAAGTTAGCAGACCACGGAAGATTTCCTCCTATTTTCCAGTAACCATTATGAGTAGAGCTAGGGCCTTGGAAGGTTGATATGATCTTCGTTAAGGCTTTTTCACACTCTTAAAGGACTCATTAGTCCTGGGATCTCTTAAGATAATATTATAAAACTTAGCAATAGCTGATTCAGAGGTTCGCTTTCGGACGAAAGGTAATGTAGCCCGCAAGAAAGAAGCCGACCTGTCGCAAACGTCTCCCCTACTAAGTAAAGGATCGAGACCAGTATATTAATGCAAGCCCCCTTTCGGACACTTGTTTTATTATCTCAGGGTGTGAGGCAAGGGATGGAAACCCGTATTGTAATAGTACGCACAAGGAACTTTCTTTAAGGAGGTTTGAATCGATTTCAATCTTTAGTGAGTTCTCGAAAAGTTGGCTCCAACAAGTCAAGTAGTTCTGGTCTTCCTTGCTAGGTGACATATAAGAATAAATAAGATAGAAGATCTTTGGCCATCTCCTCATATGAGGCCTAAGCCACCTCACCTTCGCTCCCCATTCTTCTTTCACATCTAACTATGCAAGACCTATTTTGGTCCTAAGCGTTTTCCTCTCCTTCCAGCCGTCTCATCCCTTTCTTCTGATCTGATCCCGTGCCTGCTTCAATTTATTAATTCGTTTTGGTAGTCCTCAACCATTCTCTTGTTCTATCTTTGTAATAACCCGAAAATCTGGGCCAGTTTAAAATTTTTATTTTGACAATTTTAGCGGAGTTTGAATATTTAAAATGAATTATTTTAAATAATATCGACGAGAAAATTTATTTTGAATATAATTAGAACGGATATATTATATACGTCGTCGTTAGAATATAAATATTTATATATAATTATAAATAGAATTGAAAATGGCGCGGTAGTTCGATAATTCGATTTCAAACTTCAATTGAATGTACCGGGTGCAAAACAATCCGGATTTTAGTGAAACCAAAAACATTAGGATCTAATTGTGAATATCTTTCCAACGAATCCGACAAATCAAAATTTCATAGCGGGGATCAAAAGATATGTCCAGATGAAAATTCTAAATAGTCGCTATGGAATTCAGGCCCTTAAAAATGGAAATTTTACAAATGACCTCGGATTTCGACGAAACCACTTTTGTTGGATCCGCAGTGTCAAGTTATTGCTAGATTCCAAATTTCATAATTTTTCGAATCAATATGTGAGCGTGGCGAAGGAAAACGAGTTTGACCAGTTTCAGTTGATTTTAATCAACTGGAAAATGGCCATTTTTCAAACGGTCTCAGAATTCGACGAAACTAGTTTTGTTAGGACCGTATCGTCAATACGAAGCTAGAAAATATTTTTCTGTGATTTATCAAGTTAGTATGCGACCCCGGTAATTTGAAATGTACGTTTATAATTCAATATAGTGATTTAAATGTAAATTTAACGGAAACTGATTGTAACAATCAAATCAGCTTGCGATACATATCCCATTGTGTTCGGAATGGGGGTAAAACGCTATGGACGACAGGCGGTGGGCCTCGTTTCGAGGTCGTATGTGAAAGTCAACTCTTTAGGATAAAATAAATTAATTAATTAATAATAATAAAAAAAATTCTCTCCCCTCTATAACTCATCTGGCCACCCCTTTGAAAATTCATTCCAGAAGGAAAAAAAAAAAAACCCCGATACCTCGATATCCCTCCACGTTTCCGTCTCGCGCCGCCGCCGGAGGTCGGCCGACCTCGCCGCACCCCTCCAGTCTCCTCCTCCATCGCCTGTCCCTCCCCGCCTCCGTTCGAAGACCGCCGAGACCCCCTCCCCCTTCATCCGCCACGCCAGAGAAGCCCTCCCCCCTGCGAGCACTTCCGACGTCGAACTCCGGCGAGAGCACCACCCCTCCGACGATCTACGAAACCCCCCTCCTCTGTAAGTTTTTTTTATTTATTTATTTTATTTCATTTATTTTATTTTTATTTTATATAAACAGTAAGAAACTGATTTTAATTAAGTATTAAAACTAAATTTTAATTAGGTATAAAACTGAATTTTAATTAGGTATAAAAACTGATTTTGAAAAAGAAGTAAAAACTGATTTTGAAAAAGCATTTAAAAACTGATTTTATTTTTAGATTTTAAAAGGAAAAAGATTTAAACTTTAAAATAGAAAAGATTTAAACTTGAAAAGTAAAAGAGTTAAACTTTAAAAAGTAAAAGAAAAGATTTGATCTTTAAAATGGAAAAGGCGGAATATATATTTTTGAAATTCAATTTTTATATATTGAACTTCGAGATAAAAATCTGATTTTTATATATGGAATAGCGAAGTAAAAATTCGATTATTACATATGTAGTGAATACGGGCAACGAAAGCGACAAAAGGCGAGATTGGCGAAGATTTCTATCAATGAAGTGTCGTGGAGTTAGGATAGTTATAGGTGAGAACTTCTCACCTTTCAATTTAATTTTTCTAGTTATATATATATACTAGGATGCAGACGGTGCTTAGTAGCACCCGACACAATCGTCCACAGACCATGGACTTGTTTGTTTGGTTGCATAGATTAGTTATATGATGTGATTTGAATTGGTTGTTTGGTGATTTTGATTGATGTGTGAATGGCGTGGGCCTTCACTAGACCGGGGATAAGGCTAGGCCTCGTCCCGTTTCTAGTATCGTGCCGTTATGCCGCCGAAATTTTCTAAAATAAGTTAGAAAATAAAAATATCATTTTATTGTGTAAATGAATAATAGAAATTCATATGTTGGAATAAAATGTTTTATCGTTAAAAATATAATTTTTAACGTGAGAATGAATATAGTGAATGTGAATAAATAAATATTCATTTACAAACCAGACAGTTTGTTTATGTACACCCATTTGAAGGACATTGATTGGGTCGATAAATTTTACACATCGCCCAACAGCACAAATAAAATATGTGTTTGATTGTTTGAAACCCCACACGGGTGTTGGGATGAAATTTGAAGTTCACTCATCCTGATTGATTAAATATGTCGATCGATTGATTGACAGGCTGTTATAAGCGTTAGATATCTATATTTGATGCTTATACAGTGTAGTGCACTTTGGTTGATGGTTGATTATCTATCGATGCTATTATATACATGTGTTGTATGAAAATCCATATAATTAACTTTATATGGTAATTGATTGGGCCTCATTCCAATTTGAAAAATAAAGAATATTATAAAATAAAGGTTCATGTGTTGACAGTACTCATCCGTTGAGATTGGTCATGTGTTGAACGAAATATTTTAGTAATAAAATTTACATCTTTATCAATATAAAATAAAGGTTCATGTGTTGACAGTACTCATCCATTGAGATTGGTCATGTGTTGAACGAAATATTTTAGTAATAAAATTTACATCTTTATCAATATAAAATAAAGGTTCATGTGTTGACAGTACTCATCCACTGAGATTGGTCATGTGTTGAACGAAATATTTTGATAATAACAACTATTTTGAAAAAGAAATAATTGAAATAGAATATTTGAAAATAGAAATTTATGAAGCCGTGTTGATTAGATGGACGCCATTTTGACGTGAACGATATTTATATCGATTTTATTCATTTTGAAATGAATTGAATTAAAAAACGATTTCGAAATAAATTGAATTGAAAACGATTTCGAAATAAATTGAATTGAAAACGAATTCAAACTGAATTGAAAACGATTTCGAAATAAATTGAATTGAAAACGAATTCAAACTGAATTGAAAACGATTTCGAAATGAATTGAATTGAAAACGAATTCAAATTGAATTGAAAACGATTTCGAAATGAATTAAATTGAAAACGATTTCGAAATAAATTGAATTGAAAACGATTTCGAAATAAATTGAATTGAAAACGAATTCAAATTGAATTGAAAACGATTTCGAAATGAATTGAATTGAAAACGAATTCAAATTGAATTGAAAACGATTTCGAAATAAATTGAATTGAAACGATTTCGAAATGAATTAAATTGAAAACGTATTCAAATTGAATTAAAAACGATTTCGAAATAAATTGAATTGAAAACAATTTCGAAATAAATTGAATTGAAAACGAATTCAAATTGAATTGAAAGCGAATTGACATGAATTCAAATTGAATTGAAATTTGAATTGAATAGAAATGAATTTTAAAACGAATTTATAAAGGAGAATTCAATTTTGAATTGAATTGAAAAGAAAGTTGAAATTGCTTTTGAAACGAATTTAAAACTATTTATATAATTCGTTTTAAATAGAAATCGACGAAATATATATTATATATATAATATAATGGCCGGAATAGAACGCGCCGCGCCGCGGTAGTTCGTGAATTTCGACCATTTATTTCAAACGGACATTACGGGAGATCCGACCGTCGGATTCTCCTAAAACCGGAACCGTTGAGTTCATATCGAAAAGAGCTTTCTAACGAATATTAGAAATTTGAAATCTAACGGTTGGATTTGGAATTATGTCCAAATCAAATTTGAAAAAGGTCGCTGTAAGTGCAGTTCGATGACCGTTGATGGAAATCGACTATACGGGCCTTGATAAAATTATTAAAAATAGTAATAATTTATGTAAAATCATAAGAAATGATTTGGGAAGAATTGGGATGAAAAACTCCATATTTGAAAAGATAAAAATAGATTTTTATCGAAATGAACTAGTTTTGAACTAGAATTATAATTCTATTTATTTTTAAATAAATTGAATTTGAAAAGGGTTTTAAAAATAACTAGAGTTTCCAATGATTGCATTGGAATGGATTTGAATCGAAATTGCCTTTGGATTATTTCGATGTTGGATTTCGTGATGATACAGATTTTGTTATGGGAATTTGAAAGATATATATATATCGTTATCTCCAATACGACATTTGTTAATCGTAGAATTTGATATTGAATATAAGCCGATATATTTTCTATTCAGAGCCTTGTATTGAATATCAAATGTGATTTGGGTTTGTCGTGAATGGTGTCTTCACTAACACTGTTCTTGAACCCAGTTGAGAAAAGATTAAATCTTTTTATTTAGATTTAATGAAGTGTACCAATTAAATAATATTTAATTGGAATTGAATTGATATTGATTTTTGGGTTTATCGTGGACAGTGTTTTAAATAACACTCGTTCTTTAACCCGATAATCAATGGAATGTGACTTTGGGTTTATCGTGAACTGTGTTTTAAATGACACTGATTCTTTAACCCAGTCAAAGATTAAAACTAAGTGGAGTTTTAATGAATCTTTAATTAGATTGAAATGATCGAGAATGGAGTATCACCAGTTTTGCTCCAGGCGATAGTTAAATCTTTAATTAGATTTGAACGTGAAATGGTAATTGAATTTACCAATAACACCGTGGTGTTAGATATGAAGTATTACCAGTTTTACTTCATGGGATGAATAGGTTGGGATTGGGAAATTAAAACCAATGATTACTTCGGTAAGTTTCGTTAATCCCGACTAGTTTGAATTGATATTCAAAAATAGATTAAAGAATAAATTCAAGAAATTTATCTTGGATAAAATTAATGGGAACCTTTCCCTATGAATGTGAAATTTAGAAATTGACTGTCGGTTAGCCAAACAGAATGGTTTTCTGAATATTGATCTGATGTTGGTTTCGGCCTTCGGGGTTAATATTTGGGGAATTGTTCTCTTGATTAATTTACGGTTAGTGACTGATGAATTGGAATGAGGCGTATGTTGTGTTTGTGTAACACTTATTTAAAATATACGCGAGTTATTCGGAAAGACCGGGTTTATCCCATTCTGAATAACTGATACGACGATAAGTCGAAGATGAAGACGATGGTCGAAGACCGGAGGTCTTCACGTTGTTTGGGTGATAACTGATGACCTTGATTGGGCTGTACACCCAAGAAGATGGAAACAGTTGGTGATCGTCCAGACGTACTTGGAGATCGATGGATATGCGGGGTACTAGGTGCCTCCAGTTTCGTTCAGACCCAGAACGGACTTGTAAATGGACTGTGTGTCTGATATTGGATTTTAGTCCTTGTGATTGATCTCTATTAAATATATATCTGTTTGGCGGCGGAGAATTTATTCTCTTGCTTAACGCCCTTCTCTGAGACGTACGAGCTCAGGGGTTATATATTGATGGATATCAAACGCATGGAGTGAATTGCCTGTGTGGCATGCCTAAGTGGCAATTGATCGAGGCTTCTGTTGAAAAGCAAAGTCTTGTGGTGATGATCAAAGCAAGGCCTTTGTGGCGTAGCTTTGTGTAACGTTTACCTCGCGTGTTTCACACCCGGTATGAACCAAAAACGGGAGACGGACCTCAGGGAGGGCATGCGTTTCCTTCTAGCTAAAAAGTGGCGTCAGTGGTTTTACACGCCCTGACGAGTTTGACTTATGTGGTTGTTGCTGTTGCGAGGCGCCTCGGATTGATCGGTCGTTCTCGAACCGATGGAGTCATTTAGTTGGCTCACTTACACCCCATAGGGTGGGGAAACGTAGTGTTCAGGCATAATAATCCACATCGGTGGACCGGCCCTGTCGCTCCATGGGGCAGTTGCGGCTGTTCCTGAGACACGGGCTAGAGCGTCTCGAATCGGTTGTGGACTATCTTTTGCCTCGGTTCATAGACGGAAATCCAATTTCCAAATACGTGACATTTGCGGTTTTATTTGTAAACCTATATATGGCGACATGATATATGGTACCCATGCCGCCTATGATTGATACTTATGATTTGAAGTTGTTTTATAGACTATACACTTATAATAGTATCAAATGATTTGTTTTAAACGTATCAAGCATTCTTTGGCTGTTATAAGGGAAAACCCTATCCTTGGCTGCGTTGCATTGTGTGATGGGACCTGGGTCTTATAACAGCTTCATTTTTCTCTATTTAGCATTGCACTGTTTGTTTTATGCACTGGTATTCTTGGGAGGAAACCCGTTCCGTGTTATACGGCGTGGTCCCTTGATTTACCAAACTTTAAAAATAAAGATTAATAACTGTTTTAGTTCTCACACCAGTCCCATGACTGACCTGGAGTTTATTGTTTTAACCTAAACTCTGGGTGCCCCTATTTTGACACGGGCAGCTAGTAGTTTTGGTTTTGCAGATTTATATTCACAGGATCCTGGTTTACAGCTGGAACGATATCCGGAAAGCTTTGTATCCGTATATCTACTTCTAGTTGTGTATTGTATTATTTTCCGCTGCTATGTATTTAAATGTAATTTAAATCTATGATATTTCTGTGTAATATTCATTTGTACTCTGTATATTCTTGTAATCTGATGCATTGTTGTGAAATACAATAAAATGTTCTTCCGTATGTGTCCTGCTGTGGTTTGTTCTCGAACTATCCGACACTTTCCTTTACGGGGAAGTTACGGGTTTTCATAGTTGGTATCAGAGCTTTGGTTTACAAAGCTCAGAGAACAAGACACATTAGAACTGTACGAAAGAATTCCTCAGATATTGGATTAGTAATATCCAACGAGAATGACTCGTTAGAGATGGGATCAGTAGTATCCTAGAACGAGTGTGAAGAGTAAATTTTTAAAGTGAAAACAAATTTTTGTTTTGAAAATTTAAATCAATTATTCGTATTTGATTATCTATTTATATTGATGTGGACAATCCAGTATATATAGATTTTACGTATACGTCTGATCCGCGTGTATTCGAAATTTTAATATACTGGATAGATATAGAATCACACTCTAGTTGCCCAGAGATGATTCAGATGATGAGGCCTCATCATCAGTGTTTATATTCGAGTGACGAAAGTGAGGTTTCTATATATTTCCTATTGACTGGTGTGAGAAAAAAAAAATTAGATAGGGCCTATTGTTGTGATTTGGCATCAAAAACATGATTTTTGTATATGTATCAAAATTATGAATTTGAAACTCTAATTCACTAATTGATTGATGTTTGTGTTGTTTTCCTAATTGTTTGGTAATTTTGGACCATTATGCCTAATAGCATCAAATATTGAGTTATATTGAAAATTGGTCGCATTTGGTTGCATATGCATATACTTATATTGAACAGGTCATAGCAAGGAGGCTAGAGCAGAGAATAAAATTTGTTTGCCCGACAAATAGGTACATGTTTACTACATAATTTACTGTTTTGTTTGGGTGATGATGATTTTATGAGCCTATTGGCTAGCCGCTTGGCTTTTTCTTTTTCTTTTTGAGATCTGAAGGACCGGGGAAGCTATTTGAAATTCCCCGATGCTCCCATTGCAGGGGAGGTTATGGCGAAATTTTTCGAAAATTTAGGGTGTTAGCCAAATTTTTGAAAATTTGAAAATTCTCAGAAACTGAAAGGTTGGAGAATAGAAGCCAGATCGAGCGTAGAGCTAATTAATCAAACCACTTTCGACTTTGTTCCTTTTCGGGGACGAAAAGTTTTAAGTGGGGGAGATTGTAATAACCCGAAAATCTGGGCCAGTTTAAAATTTTTATTTTGACAATTTTAGCGGAGTTTGAATATTTAAAATGAATTATTTTAAATAATATCGACGAGAAAATCTATTTTGAATATAATTAGAATGGATATATTATATACGTCGTCGTTAGAATATAAATATTTATATATAATTATAAATAGAATTGAAAATGGCGCGGTAGTTCGATAATTCGATTTCAAACTTCAATTGAATGTACGGGGTGCAAAACAATCCGGATTTTAGTGAAACCAAAAACATTAGGATCTAGTTGTGAATATCTTTCCAACGAATCCGACAAATCAAAATTTCATAGCGGGGATCAAAAGATATGTCCAGATGAAAATTCTAAATAGTCGCTATGGAATTCAGGCCCTTAAAAATGGAAATTTTACAAATGACCTCGGATTTCGACGAAACCACTTTTGTTGGATCCGCAGTGTCAAGTCATTGCTAGATTCCAAATTTCATAATTTTTCGAATCAATATGTGAGCGTGGCGAAGGAAAACGCATTTGACCAGTTTTAGTTGATTTTAATCGACTGGAAAATGGCCATTTTTCAAACGGTCTCAGAATTCGACGAAACTAGTTTTGTTAGGACCGTATCGTCAATACGAAGCTAGAAAATATTTTTCTGTGATTTATCAAGTTAGTATGCGACCCCGGTAATTTGAAATGTACGTTTAAAATTCAATATAGTGATTTAAATGTAAATTTAACGGAAACTGATTGTAACAATCAAATCAGCTTGCGATACATATCCCATTGTGTTCGGAATGGGGGTAAAACGCTATGGACGACAGGCGGTTGGCCTCGTTTCGAGGTCGTATGTGAAAGTTAACTCTTTAGGATAAAATAAATAAATTAATTAATAAAAAAAAATATTTCTCTCCCCTCTATAACTCATCTGGCCCCCCCGTTGAAAATTCATTCCAGAAGGAAAAAAAAAAACCCCGATACCTCGATATCCCTCCACGTTTCCGTCTCGCGCCGCCGCCGGAGGTCGGCCGACCTCGCCGCACCCCTCCAGTCTCCTCCTCCATCGCCTGTCCCTCCCCGCCTCCGTTCGAAGACCGCCGAGACCCCCTCCCTCTTCATCCGCCACGCCAGAGAAGCCCTCCCCCCTGCGAGCACTTCCGACGCCGAACTCCGGCGAGAGCACCACCCCTCCGACGATCTACGAAACCCCCCTCCTCTGTAAGTTTTTTATTTATTTATTTTATTTCATTTATTTTATTTTTATTTTATATAAACAGTAAGAAACTGATTTTAATTAAGTATTAAAACTAAATTTTAATTAGGTATAAAACTGAATTTTAATTAGGTATAAAAACTGATTTTGAAAAAGAAGTAAAAACTGATTTTGAAAAAGCATTTAAAAACTGATTTTATTTTTAGATTTTAAAAGGAAAAAGATTTAAACTTTAAAATAGAAAAGATTTAAACTTGAAAAGTAAAAGAGTTAAACTTTAAAAAGTAAAAGAAAAGATTTGATCTTTAAAATGGAAAAGGCGGAATATATATTTTTGAAATTCGATTTTTATATATTGAACTTCGAGATAAAAATCTGATTTTTATATATGGAATAGCTAAGTAAAAATTCGATTTTTACATATGTAGTGAATACGGGCAACGAAAGCGACAAAAGGCGAGATTGGCGAAGATTTCTATCAATGAAGTGTCGTGGAGTTAGGATAGCTATAGGTGAGAACTTCTCACCTTTCAATTTAATTTTTCTAGTTATATATATATACTAGGATGCAGACGGTGCTTAGTAGCACCCGACACAATCGTCCACAGACCATGGACTTGTTTGTTTGGTTGCATAGATTAGTTATATGATGTGATTTGAATTGGTTGTTTGGTGATTTTGATTGATGTGTGAATGGCGTGGGCCTTCACTAGACCGGGGATAAGGCTAGGCCTCGTCCCGTTTCTAGTATCGTGCCGTTATGCCGCCGAAATTTTCTAAAATAAGTTAGAAAATAAAAATATCATTTTATTGTGTAAATGAATAATAGAAATTCATATGTTGGAATAAAATGTTTTATCGTTAAAAATATAATTTTTAACGTGAGAATGAATATAGTGAATTTGAATAAATAAATATTCATTTACAAACCAGACGGTTTGTTTATGTACACCTATTTGAAGGACATTGATTGGGTCGATAAATTTTACACATCGCCCAACAGCACAAATAAAATATGTGTTTGATTGTTTGAAACCCCACACGGGTGTTGGGATGAAATTTCAAGTTCACTCATCCTGATTGATTAAATATGTCGATCGATTGATTGACAGGCTGTTATAAGCGTTAGATATCTATATTTGATGCTTATACAGTGTAGTGCACTTTGGTTGATGGTTGATTATCTATCGATGCTATTATATACATGTGTTGTATGAAAATCCATATAATTAACTTTATATGGTAATTGATTGGGCCTCATTCCAATTTGAAAAATAAAGAATATTATAAAATAAAGGTTCATGTGTTGACAGTACTCATCCGTTGAGATTGGTCATGTGTTGAATGAAATATTTTAGTAATAAAATTTACATCTTTATCAATATAAAATAAAGGTTCATGTGTTGACAATACTCATCCATTGAGATTGGTCATGTGTTGAACGAAATATTTTAGTAATAAAATTTACATTTTTATCAATATAAAATAAAGGTTCATGTGTTGACAGTACTCATCCATTGAGATTGGTCATGTGTTGAACGAAATATTTTGATAATAACAACTATTTTGAAAAAGAAATATTTGAAATAGAATATTTGAAAATAGAAATTTATGAAGCCGTGTTGATTAGATGGACGCCATTTTGACGTGAACGATATTTATATCGATTTTATTCATTTTGAAATGAATTGAATTAAAAAACGATTTCGAAATAAATTGAATTGAAAACGATTTCGAAATAAATTGAATTGAAAACGAATTCAAATTGAATTGAAAACGATTTCGAAATAAATTGAATTGAAAATGAATTCAAATTGAATTGAAAACGATTTCGAAATGAATTGAATTGAAAACGAATTCAAATTGAATTGAAAACGATTTCGAAATGAATTAAATTGAAAACGATTTCGAAATAAATTGAATTGAAAACGATTTCGAAATAAATTGAATTGAAAACGAATTCAAATTGAATTGAAAACGATTTCGAAATGAATTGAATTGAAAACGAATTCAAATTGAATTGAAAACGATTTCGAAATAAATTGAATTGAAACGATTTCGAAATGAATTAAATTGAAAACGAATTCAAATTGAATTAAAAACGATTTCGAAATAAATTGAATTGAAAACCATTTCGAAATAAATTGAATTGAAAACGAATTCAAATTGAATTGAAAGCGAATTGACATGAATTCAAATTGAATTGAAATTTGAATTGAATAGAAATGAATTTTAAAACGAATTTATAAAGGAAAATTCAATTTTGAATTGAATTGAAAAGAAAGTTGAAATTGCTTTTGAAACGAATTTAAAACTATTTATATAATTCGTTTTAAATAGAAATCGACGAAATATATATTATATATATTATATATATAATATAATGGCCTGAATAGAACGCGTCGCGCCGCGGCAGTTCGTGAATTTCGACCATTTATTTCAAACGGACATTACGGGAGATCCGACCGTCGGATTCTCCTAAAACCGGAACCATTGGGTTCATATCGAAAAGAGCTTTCTAACGAATATTAGAAATTTGAAATCTAACGGTTGGATTTGGAATTATGTCCAAATCAAATTTGAAAAAGGTCGCTGTAAGTGCAGTTCGATGACCGTTGATGGAAATCGACTATACGGGCCTTGATAAAATTATTAAAAATAGTAATAATTTATGTAAAATCATAAGAAATGATTTGGGAAGAATTGGGATGAAAAACTCCATATTTGAAAAGATAAAAATAGATTTTTATCGAAATGAACTAGTTTTGAACTAGAATTATAATTCTATTTATTTTTAAATAAATTGAATTTGAAAAGGGTTAAAAATAACTAGAGTTTCCAATGATTGCATTGGAATGGATTTGAATCGAAATTGCCTTTGGATTATTTCGATGTTGGATTTCGTGATGATACAAATTTTGTTATGGGAATTTGAAAGATATATATATATATATCGTTATCTCCAATACGACATTTGTTAATCGTAGAATTTGATATTGAATATAAGCCGATATATTTTCTATTCAGAGCCTTGTATTGAATATCAAATGTGATTTGGGTTTGTCGTGAATGGTGTCTTCACTAACACTGTTCTTGAACCCAGTTGAGAAAAGATTAAATCTTTTTATTTAGATTTAATGAAGTGTACCAATTAAATAATATTTAATTGGAATTGAATTGATATTGATTTTTGGGTTTATCGTGGACAGTGTTTTAAATAACACTCGTTCTTTAACCCGATAATCAATGGAATGTGACTTTGGGTTTATCGTGAACTGTGTTTTAAATGACACTGATTCTTTAACCCGGTCAAAGATTAAAACTAAGTGGAGTTTTAATGAATCTTTAATTAGATTGAAATGATCGAGAATGGAGTATCACCAGTTTTGCTCCAGGCGATAGTTAAATCTTTAATTAGATTTGAACGTGAAATGGTAATTGAATTTACCGATAACACTGTGGTGTTAGATATGAAGTATTACCAGTTTTACTTCATGGGATGAATAGGTTGGGATTGGGAAATTAAAACCAATGATTACTTCGGTAAGTTTCGTTAATCCCGACTAGTTTGAATTGATATTCAAAAATAGATTAAAGAATAAATTCAAGAAATTTATCTTGGATAAAATTAATGGGAACCTTTCCCTATGAATGTGAAATTTAGAAATTGACTGTCGGTTAGCCAAACAGAATGGTTTTCTGAATATTGATCTGATGTTGGTTTCGGCCTTCGGGGTTAATATTTGGGGAATTGTTCTCTTGATTAGTTTACGGTTAGTGACTAATGAATTGGAATGAGGCGTATGTTGTGTTTGTGTAACACTTATTTAAAATATACGCGAGTTATTCGGAAAGACCGGGTTTATCCCATTCTGAATAACTGATACGACGATAAGTCGAAGATGAAGACGATGGTCGAAGACCGGAGGTCTTCACGTTGTTTGGGTGATAACTGATGATCTTGATTGGGCTGTACACCCAAGAAGATGGAAACAGTTGGTGATCGTCCAGACGTACTTGGAGATCGATGGATATGCGGGGTACTAGGTGCCTCCGGTTTCGTTCAGACCCAGAACGGACTTGTAAATGGACTGTGTGTCTGACATTGGATTTTAGTCCTTGTGATTGATCTCTATTAAATATATATCTGTTTGGCGGCGGAGAATTTATTCTCTTGCTTAACGCCCTTCTCTGAGACGTACGAGCTCAGGGGTTATATATTGATGGATATCAAACGCATGGAGTGAATTGCCTGTGTGGCATGCCTAAGTGGCAATTGATCGAGGCTTCTGTTGAAAAGCAAAGTCTTGTGGTGATGATCAAAGCAAGGCCTTTGTGGCGTAGCTTTGTGTAACGTTTACCTCGCGTGTTTCACACCCGGTATGAACCAAAAACGGGAGACGGACCTCAGGGAGGGCATGCGTTTCCTTCTAGCTAAAAAGTGGCGTCAGTGGTTTTACATGCCCTGTCGAGTTTGACTTATGTGGTTGTTGCTGTTGCGAGGCGCCTCGGATTGATCGGTCGTTCTCGAACCGATGGAGTCATTTAGTTGGCTCACTTACACCCCATAGGGTGGGGAAACGTAGTGTTCAGGCATAATAATCCACATCGGTGGACCGGCCCTGTCGCTCCATGGGGCAGTTGCGGCTGTTCCTGAGACACGGGCTAGAGCGTCTCGAATCGGTTGAGGACTATCTTTTGCCTCGGTTCATAGACGGAAATCCAATTTCAAAATACGTGACATTTGCGGTTTTATTTGTAAACCTATATATGGCGACATGATATATGGTACCCATGCCGCCTATGATTGATACTTATGATTTGAAGTTGTTTTATACACTATACACTTATAATAGTATCAAATGATTTGTTTTAAACGTATCAAGCATTCTTTGGCTGTTATAAGGGAAAACCCTATCCTCGGCTGCGTTGCATTGTGTGATGGGACCTGGGTCTTATAACAGCTTCATTTTTCTCTATTTAGCATTGCGCTGTTTGTTTTATGCACTGGAATTCTTGGGAGGAAACCCGTTCCGTGTTATACGGCGTGGTCCCTTGATTTACCAAACTTTAAAAATAAAGATTAATAACTGTTTTAGTTCTCACACCAGTCCCATGACTGACCTGGAGTTTATTGTTTTAACCTAAACTCTGGGTGCCCCTATTTTGACACGGGCAGCTAGTAGTTTTGGTTTTGCAGATTTATATTCACAGGATCCTGGTTTACAGCTGGAACGATATCCGGAAAGCTTTGTATCCGTATATCTACTTCTAGTTGTGTATTGTATTATTTTCCGCTGCTATGTATTTAAATGTAATTTAAATCTCTGATATTTCTGTGTAATATTCATTTGTACTCTGTATATTCTTGTAATCTGATGCATTGTTGTGAAATACAATAAAATGTTCTTCTGTATGTGTCCTGCTGTGGTTTGTTCTCGAACTATCCGACACTTTCCTTTACGGGGAAGTTACGGGTTTTCACAATCTTGAGCCAAATTTGCCCTAACTTATCTATCCGTGCTTTAGGTTGTTGTTAAGAGATGGGGGAAATAGGAGTAGTCACCCAATGGTCTAGCGATCAAAGAAGAAAAGAAGAGATTCCATTCGAGACAGCAAAGGACCTTCTTCGCCTCACTTCACTCTACTCTCCTACAGACTTGCCTGGTCAATCGGTTTCCCTCTATCTTTCTTGAATATGGCCCTTTCTTATTATTATGCCTCGGGAAGATTGAGTGCTCTAAGCGATCAGATAACAAGAGGAGGAAGACGCTTGACTCTTTATTGGGAAAGTACGAGTAAGAGATACTGAACTTTCTTAGGTGAAACCAAGAAGGATTCTCTTCTGCTTTGGCTTCTTTCGAGGAAGGAGAAAGTCAACAAAGCTCTGTCAATGAATCATTCGATCGACCACCTCCCTTTAGACTAATAAAATAAAAGGACGTTGGAATGAGCAAACGAACGAGTAGCTATTCTCTCTCGTGGTATGGATTATTCGTTTTTGATCAGGTATCAGAACAACTGAAATATGAGGGAAAGCTAGAGCAGGGGCGCAAGCGATTTATATTGATTAGAGGAGCCAGTATATTTAGGGGAACAAAGTATGAGAATAACTAAGATTAGCAACATAAGGAAGTTCACTACCCGCATAGTCCAAATACCCTATCTTATTGGCTTAGCGACCTTCCTCCCACTACGCATCTGCCAATTAATATACTGGCGAGTCAGGGGCATTGTATCCTAGCATTGGTCTAAGTATACTGGACAGGTCTCCTTTCCCTATGAAAGGTGTGGCGAGTCAAGGTGTAAACAGACTCCTACAAAGAGAGATGTTACATGCCAGGTAGTGGATATAACCTACCATGGGGACACATTCTTCACACCCAACCAATCTTGATTTGAGTCGGTATCTCAGTCATTGATGCTTCAATGCCCACTCCGTCGTGCTCTCACAGATCCACTCTTTTCAGTCGTGCTATCGATACACTCACGTTATCTTGTCTTTGAGTTGAGTAAAGAATACTAAACTGGGGAGATTGAAGCTCCTAGTTCTCATTTCTTATGGAAACCTGACATGCCACAATTCACTGATTGAATTCTTTTGTTCGGAAAGTGGGGATTAAGAATTCGGGTTTCAAAAAAGGAGTACGCTTGCGTCCGCGGAAACTTACTGTTTTGCTGATTTGACATGAAATATATATGCAACTTTGGTGAATTGTACTATCTGATCGTGCTTGGAACATTTTTATTACATCAATTTCTTCCCATCCGCTTTGAATCAGGATCTTATATTTCATGCTAGAATAACGGGGTAACGCCCTGAACAATAGACGGTTTCTCAATAAAAAAAAGCAGACAAAGAAGACGACCTTAGGTGTCGATTCTGGTTGGATTCCCAATTAATATACTGGCCCCAACATAATAGTAAGGGCCCAATATATCAGCACCAACAACACATGCAGCCTATTGTAAAAGAATTTACCTAATTCAGATAGTGAAGCGGGATGGTTAGATGACCTATCATTGGATTTTCCTGTTGCTAGTTCCTTTGTATTATTATGAGGAGAAGACCTCAGAACAAGGGATCTGGTCAATCAACAAGACAAGCCCGGACTAAAAAAGGGAGAAGGCAAACTTCCAACCGCCTTCAATTAGAGAGCAGCAAGTGATTACTATTGTGCAAGATTATGATTGTCCAGCGAATTAGGTTCACCTCGCAACCCTCGCTATCTCTACACTTCTTCATCTTTCAAAGAAGAATTTCCACGCAGTGTAATAAAATATACCGAGTTCCATCAATTAGAGCGCTCAATGGAGTATTGTTATTCATCAATTTTTCATCTGACTCAATATTTCTTCTCAATCGGTAAAAGCATAGCTTTCCATATATATAGCATTTGAGTTAGCTGACTTAAGACCTTCCAAATAATGACTATTGGTAGCAACGAACTATTATCGGGATTCAATAATCGGTATGGGACGACCAGTGGTTAGAACGATCCAAAGAAAGTAGGCTGGGGGCAAAGACTCGAAGCGAAGAGCACCGATTGATGCTCCCTTGTGTTTATTGAGCTCAAAGTAGATGAGAGAGATTTCTGTGCTCTCTATGATATGGTCTTCGCTCTGCACCTAGTCTCGGTTCAAAGACAGTGAAAGGATCCATCCATTAGCTTTTCTATCTCCACAGCCCAGTATATTAATTGGGGACTGCACTTTCCACCGACCCCATAAGCCCTAGCGTCTTCAACTTTGGCTCTCTGTTGTCCACCAAGGAAACTCCAAACAACTCCACTGCGTAAGCTTTGTAGTAATAGTTCTCAACGACCCAACCAATATCTAGGTCCTTACCACACGGTATGGAAGGACTCTTGACTTACTCAGAGACTCAGTCTTTTGACTTGGATTGGCATATTAGGGTCAATTCCACCCTATCTTCGTACCCTGCGCTGCGCACCTTTACGTACAACTAAGGAAGATGTTCCCCTTGATCGGGATAGCTTTCGGTCCCCTACAGGTTATGCCCTCGCTGTCTACTAAACAAGTGAATTGAGCGAGCAAAGCCTTCCTAGAGCTTACCCCTCACCCTACAATTTCATTTCTTCTTCGCCAGTTTAGTTGGTTTGGAGGATGAATTGATTGGATACCCGAGAACCATAATCTTTCAAAGAAACAGCTTCTACGATGATAGATAGGGGTCAGGTTTGGCTCCTTCGCCCCTGCCCTCCAAACAATATGAGAGCCTTTCATCTCGTACTGCTCACACTCCTAGATCTTCATGGTGGCACCGAGACCACCATAGTTTAAGCTGCTCCCAACTCCCAAAATCCCGGTCTACTCAAAAATGAGCTTGAAAGTCAACGTCAACAACATGAAAAACTACACGTTGGCTGCCTCTAGTATATTATAGGTCTTATCAGAGGTGAAATCCAATCCCTTCGCCTCACCATGCCACTAGATCTATAATGAATGACCGGCGAGTCGGAACATGTACATAAACATGCTTCGCACCGGGCTGGGAAGAGAAAGAATTTAGAAGTACCGAGTGGGTTCGAAAATGGCCGGATTAGCAGGAGGACGGTCCAAGCCTGAAACAAAGGTGTACATACAAAGAGGCTGGTTATGTTGGCCCCTTCCATCTATATTGACCGGGAAGAGGGGGGATGCTGCCGCCCTTCTCCATTTTGAGAGATCCCTCATATTGAGGATTCTGGGCTTCCCGGACTCGTAATAGACGGCTAGGAACAAGAAGAGGATAGGTAGTCTCTGCCGTTGCAGGTCCTTCTCCTTCCGCGGACCACTTTTTTTATTGTTGCCCCAATGTTTATACTGGCACCGCAACATGCAAAAATGAAGAAGCTGGAGTAACTGATAAAGAGAGTGGCGCCTAGCCCCAAGAATAATATAGAGCATCTGTTGTCTTTTTGAAAATAACTGTACAATCTTGGACTAGCCCCCTTCCCATGACCTAGAAGGTAAGGTCCGTGCTACTATAATATATGGCCTCAGCTGCGCTACCTCCCTCAGGACACTATTGCGTTGCCATGGGGACAGGGTAGCCCAGACTTTTATAGGTCCTTGGTTCGATATCCTAATGGGAATTGAGGTCCTTGCGCGGACGTCTCATCCCTCAGACTTGCTTGCTCTGTATGGAGTGCCCCATGGTTCCTCGAGTGCCAGCCGCAAAGAGGAATTCCATCAACTAGGGCGCTATTTGCCACTAACCACTGGCTCGCCGGCCGCTCGGGCTCTGCGTTTCATGTTCGGTATCCTAACCGTCTCCTCTGCTCTACCGGGAGCCTGACCCCTTCTTCTATCATATCTACTGCCTTGCTCCTCGTCTCCCAACTGCTCCAGCCGCTCGCTGTAATAGCTTGCTTCTTAAGTGGTTCGCACCCCAACCCCGCGTAGGGTGGTGCGGCTGAGCCAGAGTGGGCTCAGAAGTCGACCTATGTTTCCGGGCGCACGCGTAAAGGCATGATTAGTTCCATGAATCTCACTGCATTGACCATAGTAAACTCCTTCTCGTTATACCAAAATAGAGGTTTGATTTAAACGACCAGGTACACCATCACATTTGACACCTGAAGAAGGTACAGCCCAACTATGAGGTACATCAGTGAGTGTTACAATCATACGTAGATGAGTTTTTTCTTGTACAACCACTCTATTGTCCACTTCTAACAAACGTGATTGACGCAATTCCGGATCATCCTACAGAATCGTATAACTGTCAAAAGTGAGTGACTGGTCATCGGAACTGTTATAGTCTGAATACTCATAAGGTTGGGCAGATACCCGCCTCCTCCCAAACTTGACTTACAAGTTTCCCCGAAAAAAGCTCTCCATGCCTACTAGCTAAATAATCATTGAAAAATCACTATTCTTCTTTAGTTAGGTAGTTCTCAGAGACCGTCAGACCAAAGTTTATACTGGGAATCGAAGGTTCGCTTACTAATAGGCAATAGGGGAGGTTGGCGTTTCTCACCCCTATTGAAAGTTAAGCTGGAACCGAAAAAGACCTGGTTCCACACACATGAGATAGGCAGAAGGTATAGGACGACCAGTTCACCACGGCCCTAAGAATTTGGTAAGCAGTGGGGGCGTACAGGTGCGTAGCGAGTCTCCCCTAGCGCTTAGTCATATCAGGTGTTTGACCCTTCTTTCCCCTTCCCTTAGTTTAGTTAGGTAGTTCATCTGATTTGCCGCAAGGCTCACATTCTCAATATCGCAGCTCCCAGTATATTAGTTCAGAATAGAAATCCTAGCGAGAGTAGCAGTGGTTGATATGGATTTGGAGACAAAGACACTATGCTTAACGCATCGATCTCATAGGATTATTTACCGGGGGAATGAATGGCATGGAGTACATGGCGAGCGAAGTGAGCGAGAGTGGAGGTGTCCATAAGCTTGGGGGTAGTGAATTACCCATCTTACTATGCTAGCTCTGCTTGGGCACCCATTTGTTCCACTACTGATCTCAATTAATAGTTGTCTTTCGGTCGGGAAAGAGAGGTGGTACATGACTTGGCTTAGGTTCTTTTTATCTGCTTTTTGTCGAGAACCCCGGCAAGATTGATCTTATGACTGTTGAAGGGAGAATGACTGCTCATGCCAATATTATATCCTTCCATGCGCCTTGTGCTCGTTCCGATTGGTAGACCTGTTTCTATTAGATGGAATAGAGCTAATGGACCGTCCGAAGCATCGTTTTCTATTATAGTTCGGCACCAGAAGAGAACCGAACACTTATTCATTCTTTTTAACGAGTTACATGGGAAGCATGGTATATATCATACAATAAACCGAGGTGGTGCATACAGACCATCGAGCGGTGGAAACTACCTGTACTTTATTGTATACTTGCCCCCGGGCCCCAATGAATAACCAATAAGCACAGTCCGCTCATCTCCGATAAGTGGTTAGAGGACCTAAGAATAACCAAGAAATTCGGGAAGAATGGGAGCCCGAGGGAATTGTTGACAACGATCTTTCCACCAACGGAAATGCTTTTGAAGCTGCCTACGGAACAAGGGAATTCTTAGAGTTCTGGTTGGGTACCAGAATAAATAGCCTCCGCGGTAGTAATAAATATCTTCCAGTCCTTCCTTAGACAGCTGAGACCAGTAAATAATAGGGAATCGATTTGAAAACCTTTCTAGTAACGGCATGCACAATTGTGTAATAGACATCAGTATTCGCCCGGGTATTTCGTATTGGATCGACCCACAAGACCAGATTTTCTTAGTCATTCTAATCCCCATTGAGATAGCTCTTGATCTTTCTTTGGCTATCCTTTGAACCAGTCGAACAAAAGCCAATTCATAGGATAGGACTTCGTTAGTGTGAGTGAACCCAAGTCTCATTTAGGTAGAAGTAATCCTCCTTCTTCGGCCCCTCTCCTCACTTGTGTGCTCCTTCTGTGCTCGGGGATATATTCATAAGATGTCTTCGCGCAAGCACCTTGTAAAACAACCCACAGTGCAACCCATTCGTCATGGATTTACAACAACGCCGCAAGCACCTTAGTTCCGAGCATGCCGTTAGCTTTCATAGTTCTGTTCCAAGCAAGCAAGATTTCAATAGGCTTAGCTAGGTCCAACATTGCGGAGAAGCCAAGGGCCGGCTTTCTTTACCTTCCTCTGATGAAGCAGTCGAGAAGTCAGTGGAAAAGGTACCATACCCACGGGCTAAATCGAAGTCTCCAAACGTTCGAAATTCCCTTAAATCATCGTTTTAAGCTGCTGATTATATAGTCAATTCTCCATTCGCTTGGGAAGCATTCTCTGGGCACATAGGGTCAAATGTAAAGCAGAGCTTTCTTGCTATTAATATACTGGTTTGGCAAGATACTTTTTTTTGGCTCGTTGGAGCTGCTGAGCATAACGAATCGAAGACGAATCAAGGTAGCTTGCCTGCCAAGCCGATGGGCGAAGGATGGAACGTGAAAAGTTGATCGTGCACCTATCGTGTGACCCGTTGGTCCTAAGCAATGTCTTGCGCGAAGCCTAGAAACATCTCTCTTTTATGTAAGGGGGAACTCAAATGGAACATCGATCAAATCCCTAAGTTGTCCAATGGATTCCTTGACGAATGGCTGGCTACCTTTTACGTTAGAATAGAAAAAGGCATAACAGGATGAACCAATGTGAATGAGTGTAAGCTTCGTTGCCCAAACACGATTGGTGCTACCGTGGAAGGAAGAGAGGCTAGGCGGTGACAATTCATAGGTTGTCACTGAGCATTCCTAGTCACACGGGAAGAGAGGTCAAACGGCAAGGTCATACGCCCGCTCCTCGCGGAGTATAGATCACATCCAAACATCTGATTGGGGAACGCCCATGAAGCGGAAAGGGAAGGCCATAAGTGCCGGATTCTTCGAAAAAGCGCAGGCTGACTCGGAGGCCTGGGACCTTGGCTTAGCAACAAAGGGACCGAAGGGACAAAGAGCTTTCTCTGGGTAGTGGTCGGCCTTCCTACCAGAATGCCTCCTTAAGAGCCCCTTTACTAGTAAGGGCGCAGGAAGCAAAAAAAAACTTGCGTGAAGGACGTTTTCTTCTCTACCCTCTAGCCAAGGGAGAGACTGCATCCCTTCGGATGCTCTTTACATTCTTGATGGGACTGGAAGCTCTGAACTAGTATCTTCTAGTTCCTTTTTCTTATGAATCCGTCATTCGAAATCGAAGATCATTCCAAGGCAGTTCAAAGCTCCGAGAAAGAACTTAATGGGACTTTCTTTTTCTTTTTGGCACTTACTGATCAATGAGTCTTTCCCTGGACGTTTCCTAGTGATTGGAAGTCTGAATGGGACTCGTATGCTATTCAATAGTGACCATCTTCTCTGATAGATTCTAGTTTTATTCCCATCCAGTGGAAAAACCATGAAAGAAAAATGCCTTTCATAAGTGAGATGTGAATTTCAAAAAGTTGTAGCCAGCCTATGGCAAAATCATGCAAGACCGATTTCATTAAGAAGTCCGGGCCCATTTTGGAAACTTTTGCCAATCATATAGATGGAAACTGATGAAAGTTCATTTCCCTTCATACGTCGTGTCGGATTTCGATTTGCATCTCCCCTAGTAGGAAAATCATGTCTTTTTGACCTCTTTTCGGGTGCCTGTATGAAAGGAATTGGAATTGTAGCCAAAAGGTGCGAAGCGAGCCATTTTTCATTTTTCAAAGAGGTTGTATGTTTGACATGACGTGATTTCACCCAGGAAGTGCACTCTCACTCTAAAGCGGCTAATGAAAGGTGCATAGCTCTAGTGATAGAGGAGTGTGTAGGATAGGTGGCAGGTAGCGTAGGTGTAACAAGGGAGGGACGATGTTCGCTAAACGGATTTTTAGTTAAATTAGAAAACCGTTAACATGAAATATTGTGATAATACCACAAGTGCACGGCGTACAATCGTAGTACGTGGCGAATACGGGTCGATCCGCAGAGAAAGAAGCAATTCTAATTTTATTCAGTCGAATTAAACCAAAATTTGGATTGTGATTAAATACTAAAAAAAAGTAAACTAAAGTGTAGATTAAAACTATGAGATTAAAACCAATTTAAGGGCAACTCAGTTTTCTCTCTTTCAACATTGTTCTCATAAAATAGCACAAAGATCTCTCAAATAACCTCAGTAAGATTAATTCTGTAATTATCATAAGCATAACTTATTTGCGTTAATAATTAACACAAAACAAGCCATCAAACTGTAAAACACAATTAATCTAACTTTGTAACTTTTATGAAACATGCCACCGAAATAAAATTAAAATCTACTTTAAGTATGATCTATTTACTATTGGTTAGTAATATAGATCATTAAATTTCAACTTAAACATCGTTTCATTGCCGCAATCACAATTTTAGATGAAGAGGCAATTTGTTATATATGTCATAAACATAGCCTCAATGTTATGAAATGAACAAAAGAGACTATTAAATTCAATATGAAACACAAATACACAAAAACATCCATTCCCATTTGTTGGCTAGCTTTTTGACCTAGCCACCAAAGTCCAAAAGCAAAGAAAATATGAGTCCTTAAGGGTCCAACCCTTCAAGCATTCGATCGTGGTCATATTGTCTTCCTCGGATCGTGACACTCCTCGCATCGTTGCGCCAGTATGTGACCCGATCACCCCTTGTAGCCTCAAACCAATCCGCTACCTCTAGCTCGACCCGATCCGTCCACAGCATGACGATCCGATCCAAACCCTGAAGATGCGGCGAGGCCCCTGACCAAGTCATTCATGATCCGAGAATGCAGGATCTCGCGACACCTTTCCACAACTGTCATATTGACCAATTCTTCATGAAGCTACGATTCGATCTGATATTCTTGGGATTTGTGCCACGTATGACCGCAATCCGCCTAACAAAATCAGCTATAAATAGCCCAGAGCTTGGCAATTTTCAGGATCTTTTGACAGTTTTGAGTATTGATTTCACCATTACTGTCATACCACTATTTCTTATCAGTTTTACTTCGAGATTACAGAGAGAAATCATAATTGTAAGAATGAGTTTAAGAGAAATCATTGGTTGTACTAGCATTCAAAGTATAATCAATAGCATATAAAGTGGACGTAGGCTCGTTAACGCCGAACCACTATAAACCGTGTGTGTTTTCTGCTTTTTCCTCATTTTTTAGTTATAATTCTCTAAGAATCAAAACAATTTGGGTGTTAGAGCCAGATTTTGATCTAACATTTTGGTGCTTTCACTGAGAATTGATTCCTCAGCATATTGGATTGTTGCTCCGTTGTTTGGATATTCAAGTCCGAAGGAAACAGTCCCGAAACTTCACTGTTCGGATTTTTGAAGATTCCAGCAGCATCTGATATCATGGCTGGAAAGAAGTCTAAGGAAGTACGAGCTTCGCAGGCGAATGAAGCAGTTGAAGAAAGTGTACATGAGCAGGTTGAGGAGGGCCTCGCGGATCGCGGGGACATAGGGGCGATCTAACCCGAATGTGGCGTCACGAACCAGTTTGAAGGGGGCGCCACGATCCGAATTGAAGGCGGCACGAACCGAACATCTGAAGGGGTCGTCACTCGATCCCGAGACAATGCCGCGAACCCTCCCCCTAATGTTACCACGAACCGATCCCAGGGGGGCGCTACGAGCCACATACACAGGTCTACTGCGATCCGAAGTGATGACCAGACTACAACTTGACCTGGAAAGGAGGTTTTGGCTCGTTCTTCCCGTCCCGGTACCTCTGTTCGGCCTGGCTCAAGTTCTCTGCGCATAAGAGAAAATTTTGATAATCAATATGACCCTTCTACTCCAGTCACTGAGGGAGATCTCTCTTGCTTGTCTGAAATGTGGGATAGGCTGTTTGATGAATTAGCTGCTCAAAGGCAAGAGAGCTCTGTGTTGCGCCAGAACTTGACTGCTATGGATTGAAGGCTCGATGATCTCGCAAGGCAAAGAACACTCCCAGTTCGTCTGCTTACCCCGGAGTACTCTTCTTCATCAGAAGAATCGCCAAGACCTTCGCGGCGACCGTATGGGAGGGCTGAAAACATAGAGCAACTCCGATTTGGAACCCTGCCATCACAAAAGGTAGAGACACTTGGTGTAGGACCCTCGAACCGCAACTTGAATAATCGTGCCGCAACTCCTAGATCTCGAGTTGTGGACAATCCTGTTGAGAATAGACCACCTCAGCCCCTTCGCCGTACAAATACTCATGGTAACAGGGGGCAAAGAAGCCCAATCCGAGCTCCGGATTTCGTGGCTGTTCCTAGAAGAGAGATCGGAGAATTCCACGGAGCGAGAAGCGCTGATCCCGAGCTTCCGATGACCAGTGCAAATGTTGCAGCTATGGTTCATCAAATCCTGGCAGATAGCCGTGGACAAAGGAATGAAGATTGGGGGATTGACCGCAGTCACACCCCTTTTACTGATGACATTCTAGATGTAACATTCCAGAGGCGCTTCAACATGCCGCAGATGAAACGTTACGTGGGTAGATCTGATCCAATCCAACATCTAATGAGATATTCTTGGTCAATGACCGCTACCGCAGCCTCTGACACTGTAAAGTGCAAAGCATTCCCTATATTCCTGGAGGATGTAGTGTTATTATGGTTTACTCGCTTACCAGCAAGATCAGTTTCCAGTTTCAGGGAGTTGAGTGAAAGGTTCGTGGAACAGTTCCGCATTTATGCACAGAGGACAAAGAGTGTGATTGATCTATTCCTTATCAAACAACGACCAGGCGAGAGCTTGAGGGTGTATCTGGATCGTTTTAACCTAGCTGCCACTGAAGTCAAAGATCCCCATGAGCCAACTGTTGTGGCAGCCCTGATCGATGGGGTAGATAAAGATACTGAATTTGGGAGATACCTGGCTGGCAAGCCACCTCATACTAGAGAATTGTTCTACGAGAAAGCTAACGTACGCTTACGTCAGGAGGAGTTGTATACTAACCAGAAGACGAAAATGTCGGATAAGGAGGAAATCCAAAGCAATGTGGCCATTAAGCAAATAAGAGACAGCTCGGGGAAGGTTGAAGTTAATGTTGGAAACCGAAACCAGGGTGGTAGCCGCCAGTCAGGAAATAATGATAATAACAGTAATGGCAATAATCGGAAGAGAAATCGGGGGAACGAATCCCAGAGAAGGACCCGTCCCAGGTCTTTCGAAAATTATACACCAATAAATGATACTTTGGAGAATATCTTTGTAGACTCATACAATATTCTCCAGCATAAAAGGCCTCCTCCAAGAGATTCGAAGGAAAAAGAACGTGAGACGGGGAAGTTTTGTCTCTTCCATCAGACTCACGGCCACTCTACAAATGAATGCCGTCATCTGAGAGACGTAGTTGAGAGGTTGCTCCGGGAAGGGAAATTGGATGAGTATACGGTGACTCCTAGAGACAGGAGGCAAGCTATTCAGACCCCAAACCAAAACCAGAATCAACCTACTGCCAGGCCAACTGCCCAGCAAAAAGGAAAGGATCTTGTTATCAATACCATAATCGGAGGGCTTCACCTAGCCGGGCATAGTTTCGTGGCGTTGGATCAATACGTTAACACAACTAAGCAGCATCTTGAGGTAGGAGAGTGTAGCAACCCAGAAGACAATGTCCCAGTAAAACAGCAAAAGATGATGTCGGATGACGTCATTTTCCGCAATCGAGAGAGTATTGGAGTCCATGCTCCGACCGAAGATCCATTTGTAATCACAGTTCCTATTGGCCCGGCCACTGTTCATAAAGTTCTAGTGGATAACGGGAGTTCAGTCAACATTCTATTCAAAAAGACGTTCGATCAAATGAACCTTGAATTGAAAGATTTAAAGCCGTGTGAAGGATGGATCCGTGGATTTAACGGAGCTTCAACCGCTCCAATGGGATATGTGGAACTGCCGGTAACACTTGGGGAAGGAGAACGCCAGAGAGTGAGAATTCTTCCCTTCGTGGTTTTGGGTATTGAATCGCCATATAATGCCTTCTTGGGCCGACCGGCCCTAGCAAAGTTTAGAGCCTGTATAGCCCCCTGGTGCTTGTTATTGAAATTTCCTACGGAAGCTGGTGTTGGTATAGTCAGAGGAGATCAGGTTGCCGCACGAGCATTTTACATCGCAGAGATAAAACTACTCCGTAAAGGAAGAGATATAGAAACTAAAGACGCTTCTTCCCCCACAAGGGAGGAGGCGTCATAGCAATTAAAGAGAATGACTATGGGTGAGTTGCCCAGAGAACTGCCCGAGGATATAGATCCCAGAGAGGATGAAGAAACTGGGGGCAGAATGGCGGCACCCAACGAAACGACTGTGGATGTACCGATCGATGATAGTGACCCAGAGAAGGTCCCGAAGATTGGATCCCAGTTGGATCCGGTTCGAGCTAAAGAATTGTCGGATTTCCTGAAAGATAACTTGGATGTATTTGCTTGGACCCACACGGACATGTGTGGGATATCTCCATCAATGATGAGTCACTCATTAAGCATTAACCCAAAGCATCCCCCTGTAAAACAAAAAAGGCGAATGCTAGGCCTAGAGAGGTCTGCGGCCTTGAAAGAAGAAGTTGAAAAGTTAAGAAGTAACGGATTCATCAGAGACTTAACCTACCCAGATTGGATTTCAAATCAAGATTTGGTAAAGAAGGCCAATGGAAAGTGGCGTACATGCATTGATTTTTCGGATTTGAATAAAGCCTGCCCAAAAGATAGCTTTCCGTTACCCAGAATCGATCAGTTGGTAGATTCAACGGCGGGTCATGAGCTTCTCTCTTTCATGGACGCTTATTCAGGATATAACCAGATCCCTATGCATGTTCCAGATCAAGAACACACTAGCTTCATTACGGATCTGGGATTATACTGCTATGTGGTAATGCCTTTTGGTTTGAAGAACGCAGGCGCTACATATCAACGGTTAGTGAATAGAATGTTCTATAACCAGATTGGGAAAACGATGGAGGTGTACGTTGACGACATGTTGGTTAAGTCCATACAATCACCCAATCACACTACAAACTTGGCCGAGATGTTTGGTATCCTTCGAAAGTATGGGATGAAACTCAACACAACGAAATGCTCATTTGGGGTTGCCTCCGGGAAATTCTTGGGATTCATTGTCAGCTCGCGCGAGATTGAGATTAATCCAGACCAGATCGCAGCAATTAGAGGCATTCAGGAGCCTAGACAAATCAAAGATGTGCAAAGCCTTGCAGGGCAAGTAGCAGCATTAAGCAGATTCATCTCTAGAGCGACAGACAAATGCATTCCATTCTTTGAATTGATCAAGTGAGGAAAACACAATTTTAAATGGACTCCTGATTGCATAGAAGCATTTTAGAACTTGTTGAATCATCTGGAGAGGCCTACGATACTGTCTAGGCCAGTGGACCACGAGGATTTATTCGTGTACTTAGCAGTGTCGTCCCATGCAATCAGCTCAGCATTAGTAAGGGAAGAAGACAAGGTTCAAAGGCCAGTGTACTACGTAAGTAAAAAATTGGCGGCAGCTGAGCGCAATTATCCGAGGATAGAAAAGCTGGCGTACAGTTTATTGATTGCATCTAGGAAGCTTCGGCATTATTTCCAAGCTCATCCTATCACCGTGTACACTGATCACCCGCTCAAGCAAGTTTTACAGAGACCGGAAGCCTCCGGAATATTGCACAAATGGAACATTGAATTGAGTCAGTTTGATCTGAATTTTCAGCCACGACAATCGATACGGGGGCAAGTGCTGGCAGATTTCATAGCAGAATTTACTGTCCCGGAGGATGACATAGTAAATGAAGAGGCGGACCCACCAAAACTGCTTCTTGATCCTAGCGCCTGGAAATTGTATACTGATGGTGCTAGGAATGATAAACGATCCGGTGCCGGAGTGGTGCTTGAAACTCCTGAGAAACTACTGATATCTTATGCCATCCGGTTGCAATTTTGCGCCACTAACAACGACTCCGAATATGAAGCCCTGATAGCTGGGCTGAGGATCGCAAAGGAATTAGAGATCGCGAAGCTGGACATATTTTGTGATTCCAATTTGGTTGTAAATCAGGTCACTGGAATGTTCCGAGCTAAGAGCCCAAGGTTGATTTCGTATTTGGAGATAGTGAAGGAGTTGCTGATGGGCTTTGATCATTACAGTATATCTCATATTCCACAGTCAGAGAACCAACAGGCGGACAAGTTAGAGAAGATGGCTAGTTCCGACGATCCTGAAGAAGCTAGGCTAGCCCCAGTTGAAGTACTTCAGTTCCCTAGCATAGGTCAGATGGAAGTTGATCCGATACTAGAGACTGAGCCAGAAAGGGAGTCATGGATGACCCCTCTAAAGAATTACTTGATGAATGGAATGCTTCCGACCAAGAAGAACGAGAGGCGTAAAATAATCCGTAAAGCTTCCCGATACGTTCTGCAAGGTGGAGTCCTGTACAGACAGGGATTTTCGATGCCCCTTCTCCGGTGTATAGCCCATGACGAAATCAAACGTGTACTGCAGGAAGTACATGAGGGTGAATGCGGTTAACATACTGGAGGACAGACATTGGCAAAAAAGGTATTGCGGTATGGTTACTTCTGGCCTACCATAAACAAAGATGCGGCAAAATACGCACGACGCTGTGATGCATGTCAAAGATTTTCAAAAATTCCCGGGGCGCCTCCTGGCCAGTTGAAGACAATGATGAGTCCATGGCCTTTCGCTATGTGGGGAATTGATATCATCGGAAGCCTCCCTATAGCGAAGGGCGGAGCAAAGTTCGTTATTGTAGCTGTAGACTACTTCACCAAATGGGTCGAGGCTGAGCCGTTAACTACAATCCCAACCAAGCGAGTGATTAATTTCGTTGTTAGGAACATTATTTGCCTGATTGGGATCCCGAAGATCTTCATAACTGACAACGGAACCCAGTTTGACAGCAACGAGTTCAGGGACTTCAGCCAGAAGTACCACATTGAGAAACGGTACACCTCTGTGGCACATCCGCAGTCGAACGGACAAGTCGAAGCAGCAAATAAAGTGATTAAGTCCATTATCAAAAGAAGATTGAAGCGGGCCAAAGCCATGTAGGTCGATGAATTACCCTTGGCATTATGGGCCTACAGGACAACGTATAAATCGACGACATGCTATACCCCCTTCTCTCTTGCTTTTGGAGCAGAGGCAGTCATCCCGGTTGAACTAAAAGTACCATCTCACCGAGTCACTTATTACGATTGTTTTATATAAAGGATTGTTGTGAATTGTGAACATAATAAGGCAGAGAAGGAAAGAATATTAAAGAGGGAGGACAAGAAAAAGGAAAGCAATAAATTGTTTTTATTGTTTTTTTTATTTCGCAAGAATTGGAAAGAGGAAAGAAGTAAATGAGAGAAAGAGAAGGAAAAAAATAAAGGAAACTAAAATAAAAGACAAAAATGGAAAGAGATTTTTTTATTAGTAAGAATAGTAAATGAATGAAAGGTGGAAAGAAATTAATGAAAGAAAACAGGAAACAATTTGTAAACAAAAGGCAAGTGTTATTTTTTTTTTAAAACGAGAACTAAACCCGATAAAAACAACCACAAACACAAATACACACAAAATCAAAAATGAACAAAATGAACAAAGTAAACACACAATTCTTTTTTTTTTCTTTTTTTTCAAGTAGAACACAAATAAGAAAATTAATTCGAAGAATAAAATTAAAACTAATTTCTGTTCCTCGGCAACGGTGACAAAAACTTGTTCGCTAAATGGATTTTCAATTGAATTAGAAAACCGTTAACACGAAATATTGTGATAATACCGCAAGTGCACGGCGTACAATTGTAGTACGTGGCGAATACAGGTCGATCCGCAGGGAAAGAAGGAATTCTAATTTTATTCAGTCAAATTAAACCAAAATTTAGATTGTCATTAAGTACTAAAAAAAGTAAACTAAAATTAGATTAAAACTATGAGATTAAAACCAATTTAGGGGCAACTCAGTTTTCTCTCTTTCAACATTGTTCACATAAAATAGCACAAAGATCTCTCAAATAACCTCAGTAAGATTAATTCTGTAATTATCAAAAGCATAACTTATTTGCGTTAATAATTAACACAAAATAAGCCATCAAACTATAAAACACAATTAATCTAACTTTGTAACTTTTATGAAACATGCCATCGAAATGAAATTAAAATCTAATTTAAGTATGATCTATTTACTATTGGTAATATAGATCATTAAATTTCAACTTAAACATCATTTCATTGCCATAATCACAATTTTAGATGAAGAGGCAATTTGTTGTATATGTCATAAACATAGCCTCAATGTTATGAAATGAACAAAAGAGGCTATTAAATTCAATATGAAAAACAAATACACAAAAACATCCATTCCCTTTAAACCCAAAGAGATCATTCACACAAATTCATGTTGAATCTACATTAATTAAGAGGAAAAGCTTCATCACCTCTAAATTATAGGGGTTTAGCTCCTCATTTGTGTTATTATTTCAACACAAATAAATTTCAACATTGAAGAACAACTAGTAAATAATGAAGAAAAGATATTAGCTAATAAAGCTACACTACTTGCAGAAGAGAAAATAACATGAAAATGAAAAACAACAAATTAATATTGCATTAAAGCGACAGATTACAAAAAGAAATGGCTAAGAAGCCATGGCAGGAAAATAGAGGTTTTGTTTTCAGCCTCTCTCTAAACTAAAATTCCAAGATACCTTTTACATTAACTTACATGGGTTATTTATACATGAGTGAAACCCTAAATTAACTTTTAGCGTGCTACCCAAAACGCCCGCTCTATTAACTTCATTTTGTCCTCAGCAATAATGATTCATGAATCCCTTTTATTGTCTCCACTAAAGAAGGAGGGAGAGTGGGTGGGGTCCTCCACTAATTCTCTATTTGAATTGATTCCCTCTCCATTGATTGATTTCCCTTTCATTTTTTTTGGCAAGGCATTGATTTCCTCCTTATGAATTGATTCCCTTTTCATTGATTGATTTCCCTTTTCTCCTTTGTATGCATATATGTCATTATGAAGTCTTTTTCTACATGCATCCAATTTCTGCAAAAATATGAAAAATGTCCAAGTAAATATTCTCAAAATAATACAAGCACAAAAATGACAATTTTCCCCCTATATGATGATTAATGCATGATGTTTTGAAATCAATTCAATTATTGTTTAAACATGATAAAATACCTATATAAGACATTTATTAGCACTAAACAAGAATAAATATGTGAATATAAATGTGCATTTTTACGTGCACATCAAATACCCCCACACTTATCTTTTAATTCGTCCTCGAATAAAGTAAAAACTAAGCTAAATCCATTTTCGTAGGGAGCACGATTGCATTGAGTGTATGCAACAAGCCATTAAACCTCTCGGTGTCCCCAGTAGGACGAGTGTTGTCTCGTGAGGTTTTTCAGCGGATACTACCCACAAAATCCAAAAGTTAAATGCAAAAAAAATATTTACAAAATGCAAGATTCGAAAATATTTACAATATGAATGCAAGTTTTTAAGAAATATTTACAAATGGATAATTTACTTTTAAATATTACACGAATGAGTTAACACAAATTTGGGTTGTCACTATGAAATTTAAGTCCATTACTAATCAAAACTTCAAATAAAAGTCTTGTTATCATCACAAACTCCTCCAGCTTGGCCAGTTGTTTTGGTAGAAACATAGTGCAAATATGAAATGAATTCTATAATCGATATCAACAGTCGTAAAATGGCGTCTCAACTTCATTTTTGTTAACAAGTTAGGTCGAATAAGTGAAGAGTGTGCTTGGATTTCAAGTGCTTACTCTCTCTTTATTACAAAGTATTTACATTATTAATATTTACAAGCACCTAACCGTAAAGACCAAGGTATACCACCCATGCACTGCCTCGCGGACTGGCGTGAGAGTTTGGGACAGAGCTTGGCGGATTGTGCAGACCAACGCTGACTTTGTCAACAAGATATTGGTAATCCTTAGGTGTCCAACTCATAAAATGAGACCAAGATATACCGACGCTGACTTTGTCAACAAGGTGTCGGAAAGAGCTTGGCGGGTTTGCACACCAACGCCAGATGTACCAGCAATGTTGGATACCCTTGGATAATTATATATATACTTCTTCTTTTTCTCTTTTTTTTACATAAGAGAGAGAGTTAAGCGAGAATATCTTAGCACAACTTCACTTAAACGACCTAAAATGTTATCGCAAGTAGTCTAAATTAACCATTCATTTAATCAGATTACAATTCAGAAAACATTTCATACTCATCACCTACGAATTTCCCAATATACCAGTTACACCAAATTTGCTCATTATTCAAACTTTCCTTTCGTTCTCCGCTAAGAGAAATAAATCTCCAAAAAATTTAAACAAACGACCAAAATTGTATGCTAACTCCATCATGTCTTATTTAAAAGTAAATAGAAATGCGATTTTCCTTCTTTTTTTTATTACAAAAAAGAAAGGAAAATTTTATGCAAAACCAAAATAAATATGAAACTCACCCACACTGGATTTTGACTGTGTCCCCACAGTCAATGCATGACACAATGAGTGAACGGAAGAGAAATATTTACATATTTACAAAGGAGGGTTAAACTTAACTTTATTACTTCACGTAGCATGGTTCATGAAGAACCATGAGCTCCTCCCCTTGATCAGTGGATAATTCCAAGAATGGTTTTAGACGTTGACCATTGACTTTGAATATGGATCCATCCCTACGGTCTTCTATTTAAATTGCACCATGTGGAAAAACAGTTCGAACAACATATGGTCCAGTCCATCTAGATTTTAGTTTCCCAGGGAATAAATGAAGTCATGAGTCATACAGTAGAACTTTTTGGTTTGGCGAAAACGCTTTTCTTAGGATTGACTTATCATGAAAAAATTTGGTTTTTTCCTTGTAAATTTTCGCGTTTTCGTAAGCGTCATTCCTAATTTCTTCCCATTCGTTGAGTTGTAATTTTCGGTTTTCGCCAGCTTGTTCAAGATCAAAGTTTAAGTTCTTAATAGCCCAAAGCGCTTTATGTTCAAGTTCAACGGGTAAATGATAGGCTTTACCGTAAACCAATCGAAAAGGGGACATTCCAATATTAGTTTTAAAAGCAGTACGGTAAGCCCAAAGCGCATCGGTTAATTTTTGTGACCAATCTTTTTGATTTTTATTTACAGTTTTCTCCAAAATCTGTTTTATTTGGCGATTCGACACTTCGACTTGGCCACAAGTTTGCGGATGATAAGGAGTGGATAACTTGTGGGTTATTGAGTATTTTTTTCATTAAGATTCAAAAGATCGATTACAGAAATGCGTTCCATTGTCGCTTATTATTGTGCGAGGTATACCGAACCTCGAAAAGATGTTCTCTTTTAGAAATTTCACAACAATTTTATGATCATTTGTTTTACATGGCACGGCTTCAATCCATTTCAAAATGTAGTCGACAGAGACAAGAATATACAAGTTTCCAAAGGAGTTTGGGAAAGGTCCCATAAATTCAATACCCCATACATCAAAGATCTCGATCGTAAGAATGGGGTACAAAGGCATCATATTTCATCGAGAAATTTTTCCAAGCATTTGACAACGATTGCAAGTTTTACAGAAATCGAACGAGTCTTTAAAGAGAGTAGGCCAATAAAAACCACATTAAAGCACCTTTTTAATGGTTTTCCTTGGACCAAAATGTCCACCTCACGCATGATCATGGAAAAATGAGAGAACACTCCTAATTTCGCTATCAGGAACGCATCGATGAATGATTTGGTTCGAACAATACTTAAACAAGTATGGGTCATTCCAATAGAAGTATTTCACTTGGGAAAGAAATTTGTATTTATCTTGTTTGGACCAAAATGAGGGGGTTTCCTTAGTGACTAGATAGTTCACTATGTCGGCGAACCAAGGATCGATTGAAACATAAAGGAGTTATTCGTCAGGAAAGTTTTCATTCATTGGCAAAGAAGATGGTGCGTTCGGAAGACGAGATGAGTGATCGGCTATGACATTATCGGATCCTTTTTTGTCTTTGATTGTAAGATCAAATTCTTGAAGTAAAAGGATCCATCGAATTAAGCGTAATTTAGCATCCTTTTTTAGCAAAAAGAGGTCGAAGAGCAGAATGGTCAGTGTAGGCCGTGACATGGGAACCAATCAAGTAAGATCGAAACTTCTCAAGCGCAAAAACGACAGCTAAAAGTTCCTTTTCAGTGGTCGTATAATTTATTTGAGCATCGTTCAAGGTCATACTTGCAAAGTAAATGATGTGAAGAATTTTGTTGATGCGTTGTCCTAAGACAGCACCAACCGCGAAGTTAGAGGCGTCACACATGATTTCAAAAGGAAATTCCCAATTGGGCGAACAGATTATCGGGGCAGAAATGAGTTCATTTTTAAGACGTTCAAAAGAAGCGACACATTCAGAGTTAAATTCGAATGGGATGTCCTTTCCTAGAAGAGTAGTCAAAGGACGAGCAATTTTGCTAAAATCCTTTACAAAGCGTCGGTAAAAACCAGCATGCCTAAGAAATGAACGAATGTCCTTAACGCATTTTGGAATGGGTAGTTTTGAAATCACATCAACTTTCGCTTTATCTACCTCAATGTCGTTATTTGAAATTACATGTCCAAGGGCAATGCCTAATTTGACCATTAAATGGCATTTTTCCCAATTCAACGTTAAGTGTTTTTCTTTACATCGATTTAAAACAAGTTCAAGATGATGTAAGCAAGAGGAAAAAGAATCGCCAAAAATCGAAAAATCATCCATAAAGACTTCAAGAAAGCGTTCGATCATATCAGAAAAAATTCCAACCATACATCGTTGGAAAGTTGCAGGAGCGTTGCAAAGACCGAAAGGCATATGTCGGTAAGCAAAGGTACCGAATGGACATGTGAAAGTCGTTTTCTCTTGATCTTTGGGGGCGATTGGAATTTGGTTATAACCGGAATAACCATCAAGAAAGCAGTAGAATTCGTGACCGGCTAAACGTTCGAGCATTTGATTGATGAAGGGAAGGGGAAAGTGGTCTTTACATGTTGCAACATTCAATTTTCGATAATCAATGCAAACACGTCACCCCTTTTGAGTACGAGTTGGAAGAAGTTCGTTCATTTGCGACAGCGGTAAGTCTAGACTTTTTAGGAACAACATGAATGGGGCTAACCCATAAGCTATCAGAAATTGGGTAAATGATACCGTTGTCGAGAAGTTTAAGAATTTCTTCGCGAACTACCTCTTTCATCTTAGGGTTAAGCCTACGCTGTGCTTCATGAGTGGGTTTGGCTTCATCGGTTGAGTGAATACGATGTTGAACGATTGCAGGGCTAATTCCCTTGATGTCAGAAATGGACCAACCGATTGCATCTTTATTTTTAGAAAGAGTCGAGAGAAGAGAAATTTCTTGATCACAAGTTAAATTTGAAGAAATTATGACAGGACCAGTTTCGTCATCACCTAAGCATACATACTTAAGGTGATCGGGAAGAGGTTTAAGGTCCAACTTTGGTGGATTCTCAATCAAAGAACTTGGTTGAGATTTGGACTCGACTGAAAGCGATTCAAATGGAAGCGTGTGTTCGACTTCGTTAGGACCGTCTTGGAACAATTTTTCGTACTCGGCCTCACGCTCATCATTAAGGTCAATGGCTTCGTTTTTATAGTTTTCGTGGATGGCGTTAACTTCTAATGTTTGGTTACATGATTCATTCGAATGACTTTCAAGATTGAAAATGTTGAGATCTAGAGTCATGTTTCCAAAGAGATTTTCATTGAACCATTGCGACAATTTATTAAAGCATTTAAAGTAGCCAAAAAGGGTCGACCTAAAATCAAAGGAATTTGACTCATTGGATTATTGACAGGCTGAGTTTCCAAAACAATGAAATCGACAGGGTAAATGAATTGACAAACTTTGATGAGCACGTCCTCGATTTCTCCAACGGGTTTCTTAACTGAACGATCAGCAAATTGAAGAGTTATTTTCATTGGTTTAAGTTCACCTAAACCAAGTTGTTGGTAAACGGATTATGGAATCAAATTGACACTCGCACCTAAATCAACTAAGCATTTGTTAATTCTTTTATCTCCTATCGTGCATGAGATTGTAGGGCATCCATGATCTTTGTATTTGATCGGGATCGATTGGGTCAAAACTTCGCTAAGTCCGGCGGCTAAGAAGACTTTCTTGGGTACATGAGTGTGTCGTTTTTGGGTACATAAGGCTTTGAGAAATTTAGCGTAGGTGGGGACTTGCTGAATGATGTCAAGAAGAGGGATGTTAACCTTGTTTAAAAATTTCCAACATCTTTTCCATTTGGTCGGAATGTTTCTTTGGTCGAAGACGATGAGGAAATTGAATGCGAAACTCGGTAGGTTGGTCTACTTGAGTTGGAGCAGAACTAGACTCAGAATTTGGATCTTGACCATTCGTGGTTTTAGAAGAGTCGAAAGGAACAGTCGGTAAGTTATTTGGATTTTCAACTTGATTATCGATTTTCTTACCGGATCGTAAAGTTGTGATAGCATTCAGCTGAGTTATATTGCTATCCTGGATGACATGATCATGGTTTTGATTAGGATTTTGACTCCTAGGATTTGGAATGGGTTGACTCGGGAAAGTGCCTCTTCCTCGTTCACTTACAGAATTAGTCAACTGACTCATTTGCATTTCAAGTTTAGCGATAGATTAACTCATGTTTTGCATGTGTGAAGTCAATAAATTTTGAAGATTGGTATTTGACTGGAAATTTTGAGTCGTTGCTTTACTCAATTCTTCGAGAGTTTTTTCAAGTGATGTCAATTGGTTATTGTCTTGGGGAAAAGAAGATGGTTGCTCTTGATTTTGAAAAGGTGGCGCAAGATTCTGGAATTGATTTTGTGAAAGGGAGGATTCGAAGGATTATTTGAAAATGGTTGAAAAGGAGGTCGACGAAGTTGTATTGTTTTGGGCCCAAGAAAAGTTAGGATGGTTTCTCAAACCTGGATTGTACGTTGGGGAGAATGGGTCGTTCCTAACTTTATTAAATGCGTTGAGTTGTTCTAACGAATGTGGGCATAGATCGGCAATGTGGTTAGGATCGTTACATTTGTAACATGAGGGCTGAGACGCCTGAGCTTGATTTATTTGACCTGATGAAAGGACATTATCGAATTTGGTTAACATTGCATCTAGTTTCGCTTCTAAAGCTATTGAAGATCCTACCGAATGAGCGGTTGATCGGGAATAAATCGATTTCTCGTTAGATCTTTTCCATTGAGCTGATTTTTCGGCCAAATTTTCAAGAAATTGCCAAGCGGCATCGTGATGTTGGGCTAGAAAGTTTCCTTGGCACATCGATTCGAGCATAGTTCGAGAGTTATATTCGAGCCCATCGTATAAAATTTGACAAAGAGTCCATTTTTGAAATTGTGATGTGGACATTTGACTGGAAGTTCTGTGATGGCCCACCCCGCACCAACAAACATTTACTCCAGAAGTGCGCTGTACACATGTCCAGTTAGCACGGAACGGGTCCTCAGAAGGAAAAGGAAGAAGGAAATGAACTAACACAGAACCTGTAGAATGTCTCACAGCGCATAGAACAAAATATAATAATAACATACTTGACATAAAACAGGAGAGACAGTGCATAAGCTAAAAACCAGAACTAAGCATCATAGCAGCGGAAATCCAAAATATAGCTTATTACAACTTTTCAAACTGTCTCAAAACAAAAGCAAGATAAAGGAGGTACACTACTAATGCCCAAGTAGCGACCACCACCGACACAGGGAGAATGTGTATATATATATCATACGTGGAAGCCTCCTGCCCGCCTCCGAATCAGCTACTCGCGCATCACCAGCTAACCTGTCTCTAGTCTGCTCGTGTGAGCACCCAGAGTAATAAGAGGAGACATAAAACTCTGGGTCAGACATAAAGCCTGGTATGAGCGATAAGCATCTAAAGTGAACAATAACAGGTAGACTAAAACATACCTGAACCTGGACCTGCAACCAAAGAGTTAGCACTACATACTGTACAACACTCTAAGGTGCCATATCAAACGGTGTAAAGATACAGAGGTGGGGGTGTGCATGTCATAGTGATGGCAAACAATCATACATAGCAACCATCCTCACATCTCTCGCTCGGTGCTTAATGCATACGATATTCACCACTTCGATCACCAACCCTTGCTACGATCACTTTGCCCCATGAAGTCATAAATGGCTTCACATCACTGATAACGTAGCCACTAAACCTTTGCTATGTCCACTTGCCCCATGGAGTTATTCACCCCATCTGCGCTGGCTCATAGCCTTACCAATCCTTACTATGTCCACTTGCCCCATGGAGTTATTCACCCCATCTGCGCTAGCTCATAGTCTTACCAATCCTTACTATGTCCACTTGCCCCATGGAGTTATTCACCCCATCTGCGCTGGCTCATAGTCTTACTACGCATCACCTTGCCCCTCGAGTCGTAATGACTCTACTGCACTGATAACGTAGTCTTGCTACCATCACCTTGCCCCTCGAGTCATAATGACTCAACTGCACTGATAAGTTGCCCATCATTCATTTTTAGTAGTGGATCGAAGTTATGAACGTCGACAACTCCTTAGCACACGTCCCGCAGCAAAGCCCAACCATGAAGTGAACTCATTGGTTCCCAACTGGATCCTGAGCTCTAACTTCCCATATTGGACTACCTTTGCATCTCGGGTTATTGGTCAGTACTGGGTCGGGTTGGGTTCCCTTCAAGCCATCTGTTCGGGTCGGGTGTCCTCCTTTGGGTCGGTTCTTCTCCTGGTACGATTCGGGTCGAGTCCACTCCATCGCGTCACCTCGGGTCGGTTGTCTCACTTCAGGTCGGGTCGGGTGTCCCACCTCGGGTCGGGTCAGGTGCCATTTCCCCTCTAGTTCGTGCTTCTGCTCTGATCCGCTCCCTCATTCTTTATCCGATCCGATCACTCCTCCTTTATCCGATCCGATCGCTTCTCCTTTATCCGATCCGATCCCAGTTTAGTTAGCGTGGCCTTCCTTTTTGCCAATTTTCTCAAGTGTCAGGTTCCGATCCGATCGAATCCCTTGCCCAGTTCAACATATCCGATCCGAGCCTTATATCCGATCCGAAACCTGCACTGTTTTCTGAAACTGTTCCAGCAAGTGTTTATGCCATTCGACGACGTTTTCGACCATTCTAACTATTGAAATCAATCACAAAGCATATCATACAGTCATAGCAACATGCATAATCAACCACAAACATCAAAACATCAATATGATAGGTTAAAATGGATCAAACATACCCAAAACCCCATATTTTCCCCTTAAGCTTGTTTAGGTGAAACTAATGATAGAATTAGCAAAACCTAACCAAATTAACCCAAATTCATATCAAAGGTCTAAATCATCATTTAAGAATTTATGAACATTTTTCCAGAATTTTATCACGTTTAAATTCGCTAATTAACACTAATTACCCTTAATTAGCCATAATTAGTGCAAAACTATGCAAATCACTCACCTTAGCCACAAATAAACTAAGATCTGAAATAAATTTCTGATTTGATGTGAATCCCAATGCTAAACAGCAGCTCCAATGTTGATTGGTGTAGATCTCCCTTGATTAGATGTTGTTAAGCTTAATCCTTGATCAAAAGATGATTTGGAGGTGATTTAGAGGTTGGAGGCCATTTTTAGGGTTCCTTGGTGATAAGTGGAGGCTAGAAAACTGAAATGGAATGATTCTCTACTTCATTTCAGCCTCCCCATAACCCCAATCCCGAAATGGGTTATGGGCCTACTCACTAATCACCCTATTTGGCCCGGTTAAGTAGTTTTTCACCCTCTAAACCTTATTTCAGCCGTATCTCCCAAACGGTAAGTCCGTTTGGCTATTATGACCACTCTACGGAAAGGTAAACCATCAAATGAATCTAATGGAAGTGGTTTCAGGTCAAAATTCCTTTCCAATCAAAAGTTATGGCCAAATCAAGATCAGCTAGGGGCAAAATGGTCATTTAAAAATCGACAAAAATCATAAGCATGGGAAATGACTCTAATGGATGTTTCCCAAAGTTACATGACCATACGACTTCATACGGGAAAGAAATAAATATTCTACGATCCCCCGATGCGTAGAATGCGGGTTGTTACAAGTTCTTTAAATCACTCGAAATATTTTGCAAAGGATTCACCCCCAAATTGATTAAAATTAATGATTTCATTTCTAATTTTAGATGTTTTTTCCAAGGTGTAAATTTTTTTTAGAAAAAGATTCACAAATTCATTTCAAGTTCCAATCGTATTTGAAGGCAAGCTATACAACCATTTTTCGGCATAATCGGTAAGTGCAAATGGAATAAACCTAAGTTTGATTCCATCGTCACTTAGTTGTTGAAATTTCACGATTGCACAAACTTGTTCAAATTTGGTTAAGAAAATGTAAGGATCGTCACGTTCAAGATTGCCAAATTTTGGAAGATTATTTATGTGATTTGAATGAATTTCGAAGTGGTTACCCGTTGGGGCGGGCACTATGATGCAGGAAGGAATAGAAACTCGCTCAGGGAAGTATCTATCCATAAGAGTTCGAGGGGGATTTTCTTCGGCCATGGTTGAAAGAATGTTTGTTCGGACTAAATGATTAGTTGAAGGATCACGAGTCCAACTGCGCAAGCACTACCGCAAAGAATAAGAAAACAAGAGAAAGAACAAATTTTGAGAAGAGAGCAGAAGTGAAATTTTTTTATAAGTTTTTTTTTGTAGTATGAACCTAATGCAACTAAATGAATGCAAGGATTAACTACAAATTTTCTGTCCTTAGTGGCTCCTAACCCAAAATTATATAGTGACACGTTTGATTACTTAAAACAAAAGATTTCTTGGCCAGTTAACGGACATGAGTTATCGGTGCACCAGGAATCACCCTAGCAATGCAACCTAAGGTTTAAGTACCTTCAATGTGACAACCGATATAATATTTACGAATCACCATAATATTTACAAAGGGTTGTTTCTTTGCCGTAGTCTAGACACCAAGAAATAATTTGTTCCAAAGAAATCAACTATCAAAATACAATTAAGCCCTATATGAGTCCGTGACTCCCTTAAGTCCAACATCTAACCGTTATTATTATTCAAATTCTACAATGAAATGTAATTTGTGGGCTAATGAAAGGGTGATGAAATCCCTCACCTTATGTGAATTGGTGTATTGCCCTTAAGTAAAGAAAATAAGATGATGAATGTAAAACAGAAATTAAACGTGATATTAACAATGCAACTACAATGAAATTTTATTTTGTTTTTGAATTTTTGATGCAAATGTAAGCAACCAACAATGCAAGAAAATAAAAACAGAGGAGAAGGGAACAATACCAGAGGGTCTGAATTTATTAACAGGTTTTTTAAGCAGCAATTTTTTTTTATTGAGCAAGCAAGCAGCGTGATTTTTCCAAGCAATGATTAGCAAGCAATCTTCTTTCGCTAAGTTCTGCAACCTGAAATGAGATTTATACAAGAATAAAACAAAATAGAAAATGATCTTTTTTTTGAAAGAAAATGAAACTGAAAACAAAATGAAACTAAAAAAAATAAAAATGAAAACAGGAAGAGTGAAAATCAAAAGAAAATCAAAAACAAAAGGAAATGAATTGATTTGTTTTTTTTTTGTTTTTTTTTGAAAAGAAAAGTAACTAACAAAGAAATAAAAATAAAATAAAAACTAAATTCAAAGAAAACCTAAAACACAACAAAATCAGAACTCAAGAAAAACCAACTAGAGTCAAACAAAATAAGATGGTGCGCCCCAAAACAAAAACAGGTCAAGTCAAAACCAACTTCAGGAAAACGCACCTAACCCAATTGAAAACAACTTTCCCCTCAAATGTTTATTATATATTTCCACCCACCCCCATAAAAACAATGAACTGCTCACGCACGTAATCAAAGATCGAAATCTATTCAGGAAAGGAAAATACCGATTTCTTGCTTTTGAATTTTCTTTACAGCTTTCCAAACCAAAAGCAGAGAGGGACGGTTGGGGACCTACGCCTGTTGTGGCGGTCTGTGAGTCACGAATTAGAATTGGAAGATGTAGGTGTTGTTGTGGGGTGCTGGTGTTCGGTTGTGTGAATGGAAGGTGATGAGTAGTTGACAGCGGTGAAATGATATGAGGTTGGTGAAGTGGGATTGGTTTATATAAAGGATTGTTGTGAATTGTGAACAGAATAAGACAGAGAAGGAAAGAATATTAAAGAGGGAGGACAAGAAAAAGGAAAGCAATAAATTGTTTTTTTTTATTTCGCAAGAATTGGAAAGAGGAAAGAAGTAAATGAGAGAAAGAGAAGGAAAAAAATAAAGGAAACTGAAATAAAAGAGAAAAATGGAAAGAGATTTTTTTATTAGTAAGAATAGTAAATGGAAGAAAGGTGGAAAGAAATTAATGAAAGAAAACAGGAAACAATTTGTAAACAAAAGGCAAGTGTTAATATTTTTTTTTAAAAAGGGAGAACTAAACACGATAAAAACAACCACAATCACAAATACACACAAAATCAAAAATGAACAAAGTAAACATACAATTCTTTTTTTTCTTTTTTTTAAGTAGAACACAAATAAGAAAATTAATTCGAAGAATAAAATTAAAACTAATTTCTGTTCCCCGCCAACGGCGCCAAAAACTTGTTCGCTAAACGGATTTTCAATTGAATTAGAAAACAGTTAACACGAAATATTGTGATAATACCGCAAGTGCACGACGTACAATAGTAGTAAGTGGCGAATACGGGTCGATCCGCAGGGAAAGAAGGAATTCTAATTTTATTCAGTCAAATTAAACCAAAATTTAGATTGTCATTAAGTACTAAAAAAAGTAAACTAAAGTGTAGATTAAAACTATGAGATTAAAACCAATTTAGAGGCAACTCAGTTTTCTCTCTTTCAACATTGTTCACATAAAATAGCACAAAGATCTCTCAAATAACCTCAGTAGGATTAATTCTGTAATTATCAAAAGCATAACTTATTTGCGTTAATAATTAACACAAAATAAGCCATCAAACTATAAAACATAATTAATCTAACTTCGTAACTTTTATGAAACATGCCATCGAAATGAAATTAAAATCTAATTTAAGTATGATCTATTTACTATTGGTTAGTAATATAGTTCATTAAATTTCAACTTAAACATCATTTCATTGCCATAATCACAATTTTAGATGAAGGGACAATTTGTTGTATATGTCATAAACATAGCCTCAATGTTATGAAATGAATAAAAGAGGCTATTAAATTCAATATGAAACACAAATACACAAAAACATCCATTCCCATTAAACCCAAAGAGATCATTCATACAAATTCATGTTGAATATACATTAATTGAGAGGAAAAGCTTCATCACCCCTAAATTGTAGGGTTTAGCTCCTCATTTGTATTATTATTTCAACACAAATATATTTCAACATTGAAGAACAACTAGTAAATAATGAAGAAAAGATATTAGCTAATAAAGCTACACTACTTGCAGAAGAGAAAATAACATGAAAATGAATAACAATAAATTAATATTGCATTAAAGCGACAGATTACAAAAAGAAATAGCTAAGAAGCCATGGCAGGAAAATAGAGGTTTTGTTTGTAGCCTCTCTCTAAACTAAAAATCCAAGATACCTTTTACATTAACTTACATGGGTTATTTATACATGAGTGAAACCCTAAATTAACTTTTAGCGTGCTACCCAGAATGCCCCGTCTATTAAATCCATTTTGTCCTCAGCAATAATGATTCATGAATCCCTTTTATTGTCTCCACTAAAGAAGGAGGGTGAGTGGGTGGGGTCCTCCATTAATTCTCTATTTGAATTGATTTCCTCTCCATTGGTTGATTTCCCTTTCATTTTTGTGGGCAAGGCATTGATTTCCTCCTTTTGAATTGATTCCCTTTTCATTGATTGATTTCCCTTTTTTCCTTTGTATGCATATATGTCTTTATGAAGTCCTTTTCTACATGCATCCAATTTCTGCAAAAATATGAAAAATGTCCAAGTAAACATTCTCAAAATAATACAAGCACAAAAATGACAATTTTCCCCCTATATGATGATAAATGCATGATGTTTTGAAATCAATTCAATTATTGTTTAAACATGATAAAATACCCATATATGACATTTATTAGCACTAAACAAGAATAAATATGTGAATATAAATGTGCATTTTTACGTGCACATCAGACGACACGCTAGGATTCGTCCGGATGCCTATCTAAATTAATACCACATTCTATTTCTGAACATTCTCCTTCTGATAAAGCAAGCTATAGCACCGGGTAATCTTTCATCATTTGTTCTTTCAGATCCTGCTTCAGATATCTATGAGTGATCTTCCTTATCAGCCGAGGTGCGGAGCGAGTATTCCCAAGCCAAGTAATAAGGTCAGGTTAGTTTCTACCAAAGCCAAGTTAGTGAGGCAGTCAAAGGAACTAAGGTGCATAGCGATGCCCCGGGATCATGTGCAAGCAAATAAGAATAAGAAAGTCGTAGTGCTGCCTAGGGTGAACCAACAAGGTGCATATAGCAAAGCTATATAATTCTTATAGTTTTGGGTAGTAGTACTAGAAGAAGTATCCTTATTGAGTGAACATCAATTCTTTCCTGTCGACTTGATAGAAACCATTACCCCAATCACGACAACGAGGTGTGTAGCCAACCGCTCACTTCGCGCGGATGAGGTTTGGACCCAATTAATATACTAATGGTCGCCTCCGGTCGCCTGCTTCCGTCTATTAGGCATAACCTCCAATTGCGCTACATACCTCCCAATTAATATACTGGACTCGTTAAGCAAGATTCTTTCTGGAATCAGAACCTCAACACTCTGAATAAATACATGTCTTGTTCTTGCTTCTACCTTCAACTACCTAGGCGTTTGGATCAGTCCCCTTGCTTCATCAGTGAATGAACACTACAAACCTCTTACCTTTCTATCTCCATCCGTCCCTTAATTTAGTTAGGCATATAAATAGATCACCTCTTCTTCTGCGCTCATGATCATCTGCTTGCCTTGATGCAATTCGCATCTATCAGCATGGGAAGCCAAGCACAAGTAATGAGAGAGAGAGAAGTCCACATGGTTGGGGCGCATAAAAACTCTTCCTTGCGGTCTTGGGAGAAGAAGACCCTCAACAGATAAAGAAGGGTTAGCATCCCTCCCCTCTATCCAAATTCTTCCGTCTTCCGCCTTCGGATCTCTCTTTCCTCCTCGATGGTTGCGCATCTTCTACGAGCCTAGGTAACCGGGGGGTCAAGCTGTGCGAGAGCCCTGTCCTAGCCCTAAACCATAAAGAAATCCCTTTCCGAGCCACTAGTTACGTTATTTAAGGCTAATTTGTGTGCAGAAAAAGCAATCCATGCTGATCCACGAATGGAAATTCCCATTCATGGACTTTGAGCTTGCGCTTGCATTTGAGTTCTCTTGGCCATTTTGCTTGATTCCAACGAACTGGATCCAAGATCCTCGACTTTGAGCCTAGATGAGTCGGGGGTTCTCTTTGCTTTGGTAGAAACAACTGGATCCAAGCTCCCCTATTTAGTTTCAGTGCAAGATCCCCTGCGACTTGAACTGAGTCCTATGATGCCTTTAGTCCACTAAGGGCACTAGCCTTGATCAGACTATGCTCTTAAGCTCGGACTAAAGAAAAGAAAGGCTCACCTTCTATACCGCCTCTCAATCATATGAATTATCTGACTTCCTTACCTTAGTCGCTTGCTTTCGGCTCCTATTGGAGGCTTCTTGCTTTCTTCTTCATTCCATCTGCGTAGATGCAGCGAGCATATGATTAAGGGTAAATTAGCGCTCAGATGAGTTAAGGTTGCCTAAGAGTTCATTCGAATCGGTGGGTCGGGAATTCAATCACTTAGCTGGGGACTCCCTGAACTCAAAGAACAGAGGAAGCATAGATCAAAGTCTACCGGTCGTGAAAGAAAGCAAGAAGAGGGTTGCACTCCTTTCATTGAGAAAGAAGCTTTCTTTCTCTCTAGTTGGCTCTCCATGGTTGAATGATTCCCCTGCTTCCTCTGGTCTAGGGGTTGAAGACCTTCGCTTTCAAGACCCTCCCTCCAGTCTTGGTGAAGAAGACCCTCAGTAGAAGATTCCCGTGCTTCCTCCCGTTGGTTACCTGGGGCCCTTGTTGTTAGGCTGCGAATTCCGTTGATGAAGAAGCCGCATCTCCTCTTTGTTCTTCCTGCCCAGTATATTCATTATCCGGCTCTGCTTAGTAAGTGAATCGGAGTAGTCTTGTCTTTATGCCAGGTCAAGCGAGATTAGCATCTATGGCACAAAAAGCTAGGGAAGAGCTGGGCCCTAGGACTCGATTTGGGGAGAACTAGTTGATAAAGAAGGGTTGGCATTTCATCTTTTCCTTCTGTCTGTTGCCTTATGATGGGGCTTTGCCTTCGATCTGCTAAGGAGTGGGTTCACAGGGAGGGGACTCGAAGAGCCTCGAACTAGCCTTGTCCTAGAGAAGTCAACTCTGAGTTTGTAGGACAAGCATCATTAGCCTTCTTTATTTAGACTAGTGCTAGCCCAGAGAAGGAAGTTGGCGCCTACCTGGCTTCAATGCAACACCTTATCATTCACTCCGGGGAACAACTGCACTAAGCGACGAAGCACTAATTTGGGATAAGAGCAAGAGCTCTCCTAGTTGTCCAGACAGGTGCCTATCTAATAGATTATTTAATCAGTGCAGTGATTTTCCCACTATTAAAAGTCTTAGCTACGAACATGAAGCTATGGTAGCCCAGTATAAATAGGGGTTTACATCAATTAATTTCTCATTTTGAAATATCTATCTGTACACTAATAGTCAACTGGGTCGCCCCTATGTTAACTAGATGGAATAGGCGATCCGGGTCAACTGCCAACAGCTGGTTCCGGGGCTCAAGCCTAAAATGAAAGGCTCAGCCTCACGCATATGCATGATCATTCTCTACGCTCATGCAAACATACAGATCAATAAGATCTAGGGATTCATTACTGGATCTGGGGCCTTAAATTCCCCTCTCTCCGGTTGCCTTGAAATTGAATCTCTCTTGACGCCTAGTATAACAATTTGTAGGATAATCAGAGGTCGCTTCCTCTATGCCCTGGTTCCATCCGTTGAATCTGCCCCTGCTCCCGCATAATTGCATGAGAAGTGGTCGCTAGGCCTCTACATCTGCATGGGTACAACTAATTAGTACACGGAGAAGACCCTCAAGTCCTTGGGATAAGTAGTCCTTCGGTGGGTGGATAAGACCACATATTAAGAAACAACCCTTCACTTCGCTCGCCGCCTCCTCACTAGTTCCATGCAAGTGAGCTACCTCGGTGAAAGTGGTTGGGTGGTTGAGACCTTCATATCTATCCTGCTTTCTTGCGAGTCGAAAGAGAAAGACATCCGTCAAGTCAATTGGCAAAGTCCGAGAAACTAGTCTTTGCGTGAATGATGTTTAGGGCGCCTAGAATCCAGCCGGCCTCGAAGGTTCCATAGCCTTGCATCAATGGCTTAACCCAGTGTCTTATATCAGTAGGACTCTCACTCACAGGAATCTAAGCAGTCAACTACCGGCCGCGAGTTCGCTTGCATCCGATTCCATAGGTATCAAATAGTTGGTCCATCTACTTGGAATAGTTCGGATAGGTGCTCGAGATCCAGGGGAAAGTAAACATCCGGACGAGTGAATCGAAGACCAGTAACAAACTGGATCAGATGTCTTCCACACCGGCCAATATAAACATTGGTTGAGTCTGAGTCGGAGAATGAGGCACTCTCTTCAATCCGGAAAGATTTCCCTCTCCGAACTATTGTATTTATATTGGGGACGAGAGAAGAATGAAGACTACAATGACTCCGTTCTAGTCTATCTACCAGACAATTCCTTGCGGGTACCCAATGGGCAGGCCATCAAAGACAAAGAAGAGCTAACTGCAGATTGGGACGTGATCTAATAAGGCTAGTTTGCTTGTCAAACTATTCTTTCTTACAAATTATGATTCCATTTATGTGCCCTAATATACTCGGAGCCCGAACTCTCGAATCAAAGGATAAAGTCCAAGCCACTAGTTCACTAAGCTGAGTTTTCCATGTGAAAGACGCGCATTGCATCCATTCAGATTCCATTTCCTCCATCGAAGACGCACTCGAGGGTTGGCGTAGCTCCTGTTGGTCGCCTCACTTCGCTCGGACGAAAGTGGACCAGGTCGCCTAGCCTATGATTGTTGGACCTCGCTTGCCCTTGGATTCAAACATCAAGCTGTTCGCTAGTTCTCTATCCAATCTACCTAGAAACTATTAAGGCGCGTTGGAAGGTAGTTAATTATTGGCATTGATTAATTAAAATCGGTCAAGTGAAAAGCCCATCTAGAATAGATGAACAAAGGGCGGATCAACAGTAGGTTATCAGTTCACTTGGATGGTCGCATACAAACAATAATAAGAAGAAATCTACCAAAACCCACGAATTCGTTCAAAAGAGAAAGTTATTGTCTTAAAATTCAATGTGAATTGGAAGAAACTTGATATTATGAAAAAAGAAATGATTATGAAGCTGGGAATTCAAATTAGTAACAAGAGAGAACCTGTATTTTAGAATGGTTCTTGGGTTGATGCAATACCATTAATTGTTAGTAATGTTGATAATTTATTCAATGTTAAGAATCAGAATAGAGCTCTCAAATATAAATTGAATAAAGTGATAGAAAAAAATTCTTTACTTAAAGAAATACTACAAGATTTTTTTTCTCATTGATGAGAATCAAGAGAAACTCTCATCTACGGATTCACTGCAAACAAGAAAATATATCGACAATAAACCAACTCTCTTTAAAAATAAAATGAAAAAGAAAAAACAAGGTTAAAAAAAAGCCCAGGTTCCCCATCTCTATCATATTGATAAGCTAAAGAATGAAATGAGTGAAGCCTAAAACGAAGTCAGAGGGTGTCTTGTCTAATAGGTAGTGTTCCATGCCGTTTGAGAGTGAGAATCCTAGGTGAAGATTTACGGTGGAGTGGAAAGGAAGAGTTCTACCGAGGACTTAGTCAAGCATTTACAGTATCAGTCCTCTTTGCTTTGAGCTGAAGTAATATGAAATATTTAAGGTTAGCTTTGGGTAACGACCCGAGGAATTTGCGACCTTGGTATCGACATAAACTCAATGTCGACCATCCAAGCATCGGAAATACCGGATAGTTAATGAAAGAAGTTAGAGGGTGAGGATAGATAATATAGAAAATTAGAATAGAAGAAGAAGAAGAACATACAATATCAGAGTAAACACGAATCTCACATCGGAACGAATAAAATATAGTATATAATATAAATTGGAAATACAAATCTGTCAATTGAGTATAACACTTACATCACAACGAAAATAAATAATAGTTATATAATCCTGAAGCCTCCTGCTCCACCTCTCCAAGTATATCTATAAAAACCTGACTACTTGAGTGCCCGTATGAAATTGGGCACCCAAGAGTATATGGAAAACAAAACAAATAAACTTTGGGTTAGTCATGGGACTGGTGTGAGTAAACAGTTTAAAACAGTTTGAGAAAATAAACGATATCTCATAAGACCACGCCGTATAACACAGAACGGGTTTTTCCCTTATGAGAATCCAAAACACTTGATTTAACTTTCAAAATCCTTTTGAAAGAAACAATAATCTTTATATCAAAACTCTTTTGATATTATAATAATGTCTATCAATCACAATATAATAATCATCTAGTAGAATGCTTTCATCTCACGTTCCACATACATAATATATAATCAAAAACCGTGGGCGCTTATTGGTTAATGAATTCCAACTGGCAAGGTATGGGACCAACTTCCGACAGTGTCTCTCTAGAGAGGAATACACCAGGTTCAACAAGAACATCTTGCAACCCAGGCTAAACATGACCGGTCACTCATTTCGCTTGAGTGTACCGAATGTATTATCACCAACGGTTGGGATCAACAACCGTTTCCCGAAAGGGACAGGTTCGAAATAGATTATAGAAGTAAATGTAATTTCTCTAGATCAGGTGACAATACAACCTATTTGGCAGCTAACCACTTAGCCATGCGACCTACCCGATTTTCATACCATTTCTCGTTTGTGAGGCTAGAGGCCATAACGTATCCTTTTACAACCCATGCCTTTCTTCACTCTGAATGTCACATCGTCATACCTGCTAAATCACAAATTGATTTCTCCAAACATACCAAAGGTAAACAGCTAATAGAAATGAATTCCTCCCCCACCAAATGTAAATACGTTTGAAGAGATCAATTTACGCGATCTATTTAATATACTTTGTCAGACATTCTTCCATACAGGTTGTCCTGGGACAGGACAAACCGAAGGCACTATTCTGTAAATCCATCTTAGGCAATTTCTACCTAGGATCGCCAGAATAGCCCTTGCATAACTCCGTCTTCAATTTTCTACATCATATTTGATTTGCAACGCTAATGCCCATACAGAGTGCTTTTCAGATAATGAATCTTCTCCCGGTCTCTCCATATTGACGACGGAAAAATGGTCAAAAACTTTGATAGTCAGTGATTTAACTATCAAAGAAAAAACATGTGTACAACAACGGTCGTATTTCCTAATGGAAATCTTACCGATCAATCATCAATCAACTTTTTCTCTTTTTAAATTAATTCATCATTAATTTATTCAGTTACCCATTTCCATATCTCCATAAATTCTTATTTTCTAAATTTAGAAAATATACCTTATTAGCATTGGAAAACTTTCCATTTCTTATTCACGCTCAACTATCATTTCACGTCCATCAGTCTCTAACCCTAACTTTGTAAGAGAACCATTCCCTAAGTATTAATCCCGAAGGCTGAAACCAACATCAGATCGATACCCAGAAAACCATTCAACTTAACAAATCTCTAGTTAGTTTCTAATTTCCTTTAACTCCGTTTTTCTTAACTTCTTATCCAATCATTGCTTACACAACTCTCGGATTCAGTTTATAAATCTAGTTCTTTTATAAAAACATCGATTATAACGATAACGTTATAAATCTTTCTTCTGAAATATCTAACTTTAAAACTATAACTTTTAATTCTTAATTTGAATAATTAAACGAACAACAAATATATATATATATATATATATAAATCTTGATTTAAAAACCGGAATGTAAATAGTACTTTCCATAATTCGATGTAATGAATTCGACTTATAACTCCCTTCGAGTAATCTCTATTTGATTAACTCTTCTTCGAATAACTTATTTTCGATTAACTTACTTCGAATAACGAATATTCGATTAACTCACTTCGAATAACTTATATTCGATCCACTCACTTCGAATAACTTATATTCAATTAACTTATTTTCGAATAGCTTATATTCGATCCACTCACTTCGAATAACTTATATTCGATTAACTTATTTTCGTATAGCTTATATTCGATTCACTCACTTCGAATAACTTATATTCGATTAACTTATTTTCGAATAGCTTATATTTGATTCACTCACTTCGAATAACTTATATTCGATTAACTTATTTTCGAATAGCTTATATTCGATTCACTCACTTCGAAAAACTTATATTCGATTAACTTATTTTCGAATAGCTAATATCCGATTCACTCGCTTTGAATAACTTATATTCGATTAACTTATTTTCGTATAGCTTATATTCGATCCACTCACTTCGAATAACTTATATTGGATTAACTTATTTTCGAATAACTTATATTCGATCCACTCACTTCGAATAACTTATATTCGATTAACTTATTTTCGAATAGCTTATATTCGATTTTCTCTCTTCATTTAATATTCACTTCTGAATTTGCAATTCAAATTATCCAATGATAATTGTATTTTAATTCATTTATAACATTGTTTATAAATCACAACATTTGTTTTCATTGTTACCCAAGTTATTTATCGCTAGCCATTCAAATTTCCATTTCTGTTTAAATTCACGTTTCAAAGTCCAATTCCCTTTACAAATATTTTATTTGCAAAATCTTTACTTAATTTCATTATTCATATCGAATGTGAGTAATATTTCCTTTATATAATCCATTTAGTTTGATTTCGTATTTAATATAATATCTTGTTTCGAAATTCTATTTATACTTCTAATTATAGAATTATTCATACGAAATCTCCTTTTCATCTTTAATACTAAAATCTCATTTATAATTCTCTTTATAATTGTTGAGTTCACATTCTATTTAAAAATATCGGTGTTAAAACTGATTCTTGCTTCTGTATATAAGTTCTTACTTATATATTCCATTTATCGAGTTATAAATATTTTATTAAATTTATAAAATATTACATATAAATTAACCATCTTAATTTATCTGTTAAAACAGATTTCTGTTTACAATCTACTTTGAATTCATCTTCTCGTTGTTCTTTAATATATTGTCTATTCCCTTTTATAAAATCTGTTCATTTTATAAATGTTCTCCTTTATAAAATCTGTTCATTTTATAAATGTTCTTCTTAAAAAATATGTTCATTTTATAACTGTGGTTTATTTTCCATATAATTCTTTTTAATAACGTCTATTTATTTCACAAATAATTCCTTTTTATAACATTTATTCATTTCATGAATGTCCCTTTAATAACAATTATTCATTTCTAAAATGTCTCTTTAGAAATGTCTACTTATTTTATACAAATATTTCATTTTCAATATACACTTTAAACATTACCTTTTTTACATTCCAGTATTCTCTATGGTGTTTAACATACCATATAAAAATGATCAATATCATTCAAGCATATATAATCAGCAACTGGCTATATATCACATCATATATGACAATATATGAAAACAACAAAATAAATGTTGTGGAATCCAGTTGGATCCCTCCGACCTATTTCCCTGCATCCACAGATGTTACACAGTATAATTCATATCAATTCCAGTTCATTATAACATACTCTGATGAACAGAATAAATGTTTGTTTAACGGTATGTGGTATATCGTTAACTGTAATTTAACCAATAAAACAACCATTCAACCAAACAATCATCACACAGAAATTAATCATTTGTTAACCGGCCTTTTGGTCCAGTTACCAAAAGTTCCCAAGACACGCTCGACTCAGCTCATCGCGTGAAGCCAGGGCCAAGGGCGAAACTCAGGAAGTACAGGAGGAAGACCGAAGAGTGATCGCGCCAACGAGCCTCGACCACATCCCTAAACAAATATACTTCGCACCGAGCCAGGTGCGAAATTTCGTACCTGGTAGGTGCGAAATTTCGTACCTGGCAGGTGCGAAATTTCACACCAAGCAGGTGCGAAATTTTGAACCTGGAAGGCGTGAAATTTCGCACCTTGCAGGTGCGAAATTTCGCACCTCTGCCCCGTTACGAAATTCTGGTGGCCGCCAGCTGGAGGCACGAATTTCCTGTAGATGGTCCCCATTTCTACCTACTCCTACCTAACCCCTACCTAACCAATTCCTATAAATACCCCATGGCCTCACACTTCAAAAAGGTTGGATTCTTGAGCTTGGAAACCCCCATAAAGCTTCATTATTGGCATATCCTCTTTGAGGAAGGAGAAGGACAAAATTGCCTCTTTCCTTATTTATTTAATATATGATGATTATGACACCATATATCATGAAATGTGAATGTAATGAGATATCATGAGATAGTCTCAACCTTGTAATCTTCCAAGTGATCAATAAAATTCCAACGACTCTTCAAAGTGGACGTAGGCCCTCACTGAGCCCGAACCACTATAAATTCCTTGTGTTATTTACTGCTTATGTTCTATTTTATGTTCTTGTCTATGCGACCATATTTATAATTCCTAGTAATTGGGAATCTTTGGTGTTTACGACATTTTTTGCTGTCAACATTTGGTGCTTTCACTGAGAAAACTCGGATATTGCATCTTTTTCGCCCATTACCATCTCGACTTCGCCGAGCATAAGGTTCCTTGCTTAACCTGCCGTCGAGTCCGCGTACGATGGTAAAAAAGTCAAAGAATGCAATGATCGGCTCTTCAGCCGCCGCCGAGGCCGGTACGTCTCATCAAACTCAACCGGCGAATATCCCAGCCACTATTGAAAGTGAACCTCTAGTTGTGGTCCCCAAAACGCCCGAAACCCAAGCGAAAATCCGCACGCTTAATGAAAAATATGAAAATACAGCTGTCGAGCTTAAGCAAGCGCTAAGGAGTAACATCGACCTTATGCGACAACTCCAGGAAAGTCATCGCATCGTCGCTCGACTACAACTAGCACGAAACAATGCTCGACCTCGACCACCAACATCGGAAACTTCCTCTTCCGAGTCGAGGGGCCCACACCAACGAAGGAGGTTTAGCTTCATTAACAACATCGCAGCCCGAACAAATGCCCTCGACAATGGCAATGGCAATGGGTATGCCAATGGCAACGGCGACCGGACCACGGTTACCTATAGCGAGGGGGCCCAATATCGGGACCGTTCTCGCTTAGTCATCAATGAAGGACCCGCTCCTACTAACCCACCTCCTCCTTGACAAGACCCAACGGCAGCCCATTGAGACAATGAACCTACTTTTTTGGCGGCCCGCGTCTTTCCGGAACTGGATCCACGTGAACCTGCTCCACATTATCACGCACACTAGGGTCCCTTTATAGATGTCGAGGACATGGAAGAAGACGATCCAGACATCCACCATAGAAGACGCCCTCGCACCCGAACTACGGAACCTCGCCAAAACCCATGGGTCCCGATGGCGGACCCCCATCCGACCTATCTTCCCGACATGGTCCGAAGGATCATGAGGGAGATGCGAGGGAATGTGCATGATTCATGGGAAGCGCACATTAGGTGCAACCCTTTCACTCGAAGAGTCAATGAAGCTGAATGGTCATGACACTTCAGCATGCCGCTCTATGATGGCACCACTGACCCTTGTGCGTTCCGGAACCGTTATGAATGTAAAATGGACTCGAGCAGAGGCGACGATCCAGTCAAGTGCAAATGCTTTCCAGTCTTCCTATCGGGGACCGCTCTATTATGGTTCTCTCACCTTCCGCTTAATTCCATCAACAACTTCGGCCAATTGGCGACACGGTTAGTTAAGCAGTTCAGGATGCATATCCCGACTCCGAAGAATGCCCTCACCCTTTCCAACCTATACCAAGGACCCGCAGAGTCGCTCAAAAGCTACCTTTCCAGCTTCAACATCGCCCTCGCTGAGGTCGAGGATCCAGATCCGCGCACCATACTCTTCCAACTAGCTAAAGGTGTCCTTCCAACTTTTGAATTTGGGGCATAGATCGACCGAAAGCAACCGAAGAGCCTCGATGCTTTCTATGAGAAAGCGAGGCAGTTCTTATGACAAGAATAAGCAAGACGGAACCACATCTCCGAGACTAGTCGCCCCAATATCCCTCGAGCGGATGCCGCTAATAACCGTCCTAGGGGGCGAGAAATGGGAGGGCCCTCCAATCTGAACACTGGGGCAGGACCAACCAGATAAAGACCAAACATTGGGGGGCAAGGTGGCTGAAACAGCAATCAGGTCCAGACATAGCCGAGGAAGCCCAGCCCTTTCCAAGCCTACGAGACATACACTTCGCTAAACGAAGATCCAGAAACTATCTACCTAGAGACATGTAACACGTTGCCGTACAAGAAACCCAGTGTCAGGGAATCAACCGATGCCGAGAAGAACTCGGGGAGATACCGCCGATATCATGATATGTATGGTCATAATACGAATGAATGCCACCAGCTAAGGGATGCAATCGAAAAGCTTATCCGAGAAAAGCGACTTGAACAATACATCCAAGAGCCTTTCCCCCTGAAAACAATCCAAAACCTCCAGCGACAACTCCTCAGACGGCCGCTAAGACAACCCCAGGACCGTCTAACGCAAGACGAGGAATCATGATCAACACTATATGTGATGGGCTTGGCCCCACGCATGACAGCTTCCGAAAGATGGAGGAATATGTGGGCTCCATTATACATGCAACCTACGAGTCTTGCTCTGCTCTCGACGAGTCTATACTTGCCAAGCTTCGGAAATCTATGCGGGACGACATTATTTTCAATGGGAGGGAGTCCACGAGAATTGAAATCCCAACCACCGATCCTTTGGTCATCACTGCCCAAATTGGCGCTACAACTGTTCGGAAAATATTGGTTGATTCAGGGAGCTCGGTCAACATCATTTTTAAGGCCTCCTATGACCAGATGAAGTTAGAGGCAAGTGATCTCAAACCATGCCATTCCGCCATCCATGGCTTTAATGGGGCATCCAGCCGTCCGGTAGGAGTCATCGACCTACCCGTCGAACTCGGTACGCGGGATCGAAGCAGAGTCCAAATCCTCACCTTCGTGGTTATCGACATCATCTCGCCATATAACGCCTTCCTTGGACGTCCTTTCCTCAAAGAATTTCACATCTGCCTATTACCATGTTCCCTCCTAGTGAAGTTTCCAATGGAAAACGTGATCGGAACGGTCAGAGGCGACCAAGTCATTGCTAGAGAATGTTATGCAATAGAATGGAAGAACGCACGCAATAAGGACAAGGGAAAAGCAGCGCCCGCAACCTTTTGCACCAAGACCACCTCTGCATAGCAATTAGCAGCGTCTGGGCCATGGTTCAGATGCCACTCCTGTCTTTTCGATGACATCGATCCAAGGAAAGACGAAGAGTCCGGGTACGAGAAACCTACTCCAGTCGAGCCCACATTAGATGTGCCCGTCAGTCTCGACGATCCATCACGAGTATTAAAGATAGGATCACACCTTCACCCAACAGTCAAAGATGATCTTGTGGATTTCCTAAGGGCTAATCTGGATGTATTCGCATGGACTCATTCCGACATGAAAGGCATAAACCCGACAATCGCCTCCCAGTCCTTATGCATAGATCCTACGATGCCTTCAGTCAAACAAAAGCGCCGCTTCCTAGGACCCGAGAGATCCAAGGCACTCGAAGAAGCGGCAGATCCCCTACTAAACAACAACTTCGTGCGTGAAGCTGATTACCCCGAATGGGTCTCCAGTCCGGTCCTAGTCAAAAAGGCCAATGGTAAATGGCGAACATATATCGACTTTTCTGATTTAAACAAGGCATGTCCCAAGGACACCTTCCCGCTCCCAAAGACTGATCAGCTAGTCGATTCAACCGCTGGATACCAATTTTTATCTTTCATGGATGCCTACTCCGGTTACAACCAGATCCCGATGAATCTCTGCGACCAGGACCATACCTCCTTCATAACCGACCTCAGATTTTATTGCTATCGCGTCATGCCTTTCGGCCTCAAGAACGCCGGCGCCACGTATCAGCGGATGGCAATCAGCTCGGCATTAATACGGCTTGAAGATCGCATTCAACGACCTGTCTACTACATAAGCAAGAGATTGACGGGAGCAGAAAAGAACTACCCGAAGCTCGAAAAGCTGGCATTATGCTTATTGATCTCCTCCCGGAAGCTTCGGCCATATTTCCAGGCCCATCCCATAAAGGTATTCACCGATCAGCCGCTGCGTCCAGTTCTACAGCGACCCGAGGCGTCCGGTCGACTGCTAAAATGGAGTATGGAACTGAGTCAGTTCGAGAAAACATTCGTTCCCCGTCGAGCCATCCTCGGACAAGCCCTCACCGACTTCATAGTAGATTTCACAACCCCCGAGGAGACTTCCCCGGAGAACGCTGAGGCCCCCGACGATAAATGGAAGATATCAGCAACGATAAATCCACTATGCACTAAAACTAAAATTCCCCGCTATGCACTAAAACTAAAATTCCCTATGCACTAAAACTAAAATTCCCCGCTACCAGCAACGATGCAGAATATGAAGCGCTGATAGTCAGACTAAGAATCACGATCGAGCTCAAGCTGAAGATCATTCAGATTTTCTCCGATTCACAGCTCATCGTGCGCTAGGTGAAGGAAGAGTACCAAACTAAGGGGGAAAGACTTGTTCTAAAGCTAGCTCAAGTACAGGAACTACTCACTCACTTTGACCCCATCATTATCACTCACATTCCGCAAGAACAAAATGAAAAGGCCGACTCACTAGCCAGATTAGCAAGTTCTAAAGATCCGCAACTGTTGGGATTCACCCCCGTCGAGGTGCTCAACTCCCCCAGTACCAAGCCAACACAAACCAGTATGGCCATGAGCACCTAACCCGAGTCAGAATCTTGGATGACGCAGATCAAAAACTACTTGCAACAAGGGATCCTCCCAGAGAGCTCACCCGACAGGTGAGCGCTCACCCGACAGTCAACCCGTAATCTCCTTATGAATGGGGTGTTCTATCGAAGAGGCTTCTCTGTCCCTTTGCTTAGATGTGTGGCCCATGAGGACGCCACCAAGGTTTTAATCAGCGTACATAAAGGAGAATGCGGTGACCACACCGAGGGGCAAACCCTGGCCAGGAAGATACTCGAACACGGCTACTACTGGCCCACGCTCGACCAAGACGCCACGGATTATGCTCGCAAATGCGACAAATGCCAACGTTTCTCAAAGATCCCGAGAGTCCCGCTAACGGAACTGACACAAATGACCAGCCCATGGCCATTCGCCATGTGGGGAATCGACATCATTAGGACCCTTCCCATGGCCAGAGGTAGGGCACGATACGCTGTCGTAGCTGTTGATTATTTTACTAAATGGGCAGAGGCCGAAGCCCTCGCCACAACCACTACCAAGAAAATGATCAAATTCTTTGTACGCAACATCATCACTCGATACGGGGTCCCTCAGGCCATCATTTCAGATAACGGCACTCAGTTCGAGAGCGTAGAATTCAAATCCTTTTGCCAGCGGCATGGCATGGAAAAGAGATTCTCGGCCGTAGCACACCCCCAGGCTAACGGACAAGTTGTGGCAGTTAACAAAGTTATCAAGTCCATCATCAAGAAGCATCTCGAGAAGGCCAGGGGCATGTGGGCAGATGAACTTCCTTTAGCCCTATGGGCCAACCGAACAACCCACAAGACAGCGACCGGGCACACTCCCTTCGCCCTCGCCTACAGGTCCGGAGCCGTCATCCCCATCGAGCCCGAGCTAAAATCTCATCGAATCACCTACTTCAATCCAAAGACAAACCAAGATTTACTTATGGGATCACTCGAACTACTTGAAGAAAAAAGGAACGAAGCCGACCTCCGAGCCGCTGCCCAACGACAACGAGTCGCCTGGTACTTCAACTCTCAAGTCTGCCACAAGGACCTTAACATCGGAGACCTCATCCTAAAACGGGTATTCCCTCCGTCAACAGGCCTCACTCCTCGTTGGGAAGGCCCGTACTCTATCCTAAGAAGGCTCAGTGATGAAACTTTCAAGGTGGCGACCATGTATGGAGCTGAACTACCAAGGGCTTGGAACAGTGAACATCTCCGCCGCTACTTCACATAACTTAGTTCATGGTTGTTTACATTTTCCAGTGATGTTTTGTAGCAATTCAAGGCATTGTAAACGCTACTCATGCCAAAAGTTATTAGTGGAAATGATGTTCAGCTTTCTATCTCTTTACTCTGTGTTTACTCCTCACGTGACATGTTTATTAATTATGACAGCTAGCTTTTGCAAGCAGCTGAACGCCGTACCGGCCCTTAGCATGAGGGCCGGCACCGCCGCCCGAGCTACAAGCCAACCTCACGGCCTAATCACATTGGCAACGATCATCACTCAGAGCATGGGAGCCGGCAACGGTACTCGAGCCGCCGGCCCGCGGCGCGACCGAGCATGAATAACCTCTAACTCGAACCTTGGCCCAAGGCCGAGGCCGAGAATAAATCGTTCGCCCAAGACCCGCGCGACTTGGGGCAACCCAACAGCCAGACGTGACGATACAAACTCCCCTTGAACTACGGATGCTGGTCGAATCTTGGCGCAGCACCGAGACCGACTCTTAAATCGTTACTTCCCCGAAGCTCTCAAGGCTAAGGGGTAGCCCACGGCCACGATCGGACCCTACGGGCTAATGATCCGGGCTTCTCTTCCCAGGTGAACAACGACGCCTACAGGCTTGCCTCAACCCGATGAATGACGGGAGAGCCTACACCAGACAGACAACACAATGCGATGTCATACGCCTTCGCTACACTTAGGATTAACCCCGTGCAACCCAAATACAGCAGGGCACTTAGCATGGCCTCGCAAACTACGGGTTTCCTAAGCTGAGGGAAACTTACTAGAAGCCTGCGCACTATCACTCATCCCTAGAACCATCGATCCAGGGAACAACACTCACAATCGTTTTTTTGTTAAGTGTAATAATAAGTAGGCCTATGTAAGTACGGGATGCCCGAACACATGGGAAGAACATCCGAACATTTAACATAAAATGCGATCTTTACTAATTCATATTTCATTACAACACATACACACATTACAACCAACTACATAACTAATATCTTTCTTTCTAATGACATGGTGTACATAATAACCACACCTTGTCTTGAAAAACCAAAAGTGAGGGCCGAACTTGCGTAAACTACCGGCCTGCACTACCAAAATGATCGCTAAACCTACACTTAAGCAACTAACGCTAACCTTGCTTCTTCTTCTTGTCTTTGTGCTTCTTCTTTGCAGATTCAGCACTCGACGGTTCACCCTTGGAGCAAGGCCTCTTCTTTCCAGACCCACCTTTTCCACTTCGGCTCCGATGGGAGGTGGTCAACTCGTGAGAAGCTGAGAGACGCCTCTCGTCCTCCCTGTTGCCACAAGAGATCTCGGTGACATCCGCAGGGGTAGTAAGCGGCAAAGGCCTGGGGGAACCCCCGGCAGCAAGACCAATCACTGCGGCACTCGTCTATGAGATAGTCTTCCCTTCCCGCCTAGCTTTCTCCCTAGCTTCCTTAGCAACTTGTCGCTCAATGAATATTTTTGACTTGTGCTCTGGATCACCGGCCCTGGTTTTCTCCCGAGTCTCGATGGCCCTCCGTTGAGCCTCTTCATCCTCCCTCTTCTTCTGAGCCTCGTCAGCCACCCTCTTCCTCTCTGCTTCCTCATCAGTCGGCTCCTGGGCAACAGTCACAGCAGCCGTCTCAACAATATCCTCTCTGGTCTTTGCTATGACCTCATTCCCCGCAGCATCTCCCTGCCTTGGTCCTTCCTCCACCAGACCTCGGCCAGCCGCACTTTGCCCATCTACCTCCTCTCCTTCGTCAATAAGGCCTTCATAAAGGCTGGGAGTTATCCCTATCCCCGAGAAGGTGTCAAGCCGATCTCCGCTCTCTCCAAACTGTGTCCCTTCGAGTCCTAGCCCAGACTCGATCACATAGGGAATCACGGGAACAAGGTTCAATGCCGTAGTTAATCCAAAAGGGGCTGCACAATGAAAACACAACCTTTTAGTCCGCGAATTCGATAATCACGTCATCCTCGGGGATGCCTTGTAAAGGAAATTCACCTCCGTCCAAGGACGGCCTAGGAAGAGCAGAAAGGGCACCTGGCATAATAGGCAATGTAAATCCAGTCTCCCCCGGTTCTAGATGCTGAGGATCATGCTCAGTTGAAACTCGAGTCGGAGCTGTAGGGTCAGTCACTGTGACCAACTCGGGAGCGGATGACAGATAAGAACTTCCCTCCGCAGGATCCTCCGCTGCCACAACACTGCCAGGCATGGCAAATTTCCCCTTCTCAGCAGCAAGCTTCTCCAATCTCTCTCTCTCTCCGCATCATCGAGCAACAACTTCCTACCCTCCTCCAACTTCTTGCGCTCCTCCTCGGTCAAGAGGTCAATCATAAGTTGTCGCTCGTCCAATGTCCTAACCTCCAATCGACGCCAGAAGGCCTCGTAAGGAGTCAGCCTATCCCAAGTTCGAGCTAGCTCATGGGAGTAGTCATCCATCCAAGAAATTCCATGGAATTTTAGGACCTTAACAAGCATGTCCTTAATATCTTCCTCCACAGACGACTATGCCCGGTACTCTGCCTCCGCTAGCTCATCTCTTAATTGTTCTACCTCTCTCAGGAACTCATCTTTCGATCCCTCTACGGTGCCTAACACATCCCGATTACTGGCTTCCACGTCCTCCTTCGCCTTCTTTGCTGCCTCAAGCTCCCTCTTTAAGCGGTCATTCTCTGCTTGTAAATCTTTATTGCCTTCCTGAAGCTGGAAGACTTTGGCGTTTTCCCTCTCCAAGTCAATACAAGCCTGGTCCACCTTAGCCTTTTCCTTCTTCAAAGTCATATTCTGGGTGGTTAAGTCGGCTATAGTCTCTGTGAATACAGAGCGTGAATCATCGTCCTCCTTTTTTAGCGTCTCGTACCCCTGCTTCAGCTTAACTGAAAGACCACGAGACCCGTAAGTCAGCGTTTAAAGACATAAGGACAAAAGACTTCTAACAATCAGGAAAGGAGGAGGAAGACCTACCAATCTCCGTATTCAAGTTAGCAACGGAAATCTTCTCAATGTCAATAGTTATTTGATGATTCAGGAGGTGCATGTTCTTCTGCCTAATCATGTCCGATAGATGGTGAGAGTATTTGGTAAGCTCATTGACGTGGTGATACGCAGCCTCCACATGCATCCATATCTCTCCAGATGCCCTATCAGGAGCTGGACGAAGATCAAGGAGAGATGGAAGCTCGTCGAAGTAAAGTCGAGGGAAGTGATGCTTCAAGAATGCCTTCTTCTCCTCTGGGGAAAGCTCTTGGACTTGGGGCTCTGTCAAATTTTGTATTTCTATCATTGTCACCTTATCCGACCATGGCTGAGCAATCGGTGGCTCCCTCTCCCTTGAAGTATGAAAAGGAGCCAATGGAGCAGTGCTGGGCATAGTTGTTGAAGGCGTACGACTCAACCTTCCTAGATCAAGCCGAGAATCTCCTCTAGACACACGAATCGGAGGAGGAGGGGGAGGAGTCGTAGAAGATTGAGGCCTATCCCGGTGTTGACTCCCGCTGCCGCGACCCCGCGGGGATGGAACATTACTATATAAACTTGCTCCCCTCCTGAAGGAGCTGATAAAAGAACTCTCGGGGCGATGACGGTCTCGATGACCTTGTCCTCGACTTCCTCTGGCCATGTCACCTGTCAAAGAAATGAAGCGAGATCAGTCAAGCAACACACACATGCACCCTTTTATGCAATATGGCGTATATAAGTGTGTGCCCTAAGTGCTCTCTCAACAGACCATATTGTTCCCTAATCAGGGGAGTTAGCCCCTCCGCGGAATGAGCTAGATCCTCCATACTGGCTGCGCTCGGCCATAGAGACAAGTCCATAGGAACGGTACCCAGACCAGCAAACTGATCCGCCTTTTCGAGGGAATTGGTAGCTTCTAGAGAGGTCACAGGAGAGTGAGGACTGGCCAATGCTTCTTCTCCCATTCCTCCCATCGGGGGTGGGACAGAAGCATCAAAAAGACCCTCATCTTTTGTAGCCGTGTCCGCGCGACCAGTTTTTCAACCACCAACATCTTCTTAAAACTTAACGGCCTTTTTTGGTCCAGGTCCGGTACAAGTTATTTTCCTCTTCAAACAAGAAATAGTAGGGCCTTCCATCGTTTTCCCTTTCAATGCACCACTCGCCATGGCAGGCCTGATTATGGCCCGGTTGGCCGGAAGCAACCCAGCATGCCGAAGGCGGTCCTGATCTACCACAGCATCCGTCCTGCGGGAGGCTTCATGAATAGCCAGTAGAGCATCGAGACGTTGCCTATACTCCTCACTAGTAGGCGCCTCGGGATTTCCTGCCGTAATCAGAAAACAATGAGACGCGGAACCCGACAACATTATAAGAAGAGATCGAAGGTAATCACTTCCTTGTATCCCACCTCCTCGCAAACCCGGGAGGACATCGAACGAAGAACCAATAGTACTTGATCACAGACGGCCTGGGCCACTTTTGAACAAAGAATCTAGTGGTGGGAGATGCTTCCAAGAACCATTAGGAGGATGATCCACCAGTTGATCGCCTAAAATGAAAGAGATACCTAATATTCTCTCCGGTAGGATCCCGGTGCAGAAATTCTCGATAAAGAAAGCATGTGCCCAAGAGTGAAGAATAAGCGTTCGGGTGCAGCTGTGAAGGTGTGAGGTGGAAGTAGGATAACATTACCCGAATGAAGTCATTGGCCGGGGGCATGCACCCCGCAAATAAATTATGTCGATTCCAAGCGGTAAAGCCCTCCGGCGGTGCATGGGCCCTGCCGCTCGATCCAGGGGCATGAGCATCTCCGTCCGAGATGTTAAACCACAATGCCAACTTTCTAACTGTCGTGGAATCCAAGCGTGACGGCACCGAGTCCGCGGGATTGTCCAAAATAACTATGTCAGGTAGCATGTCTGGAGCTACTGGGGCAGGCAGTTCACCACCATCCATAATGTCCACATTCTCCATCTCGGCATGTACGACTGGAGAATGTAGCCTCTCAACGTGACCCCCATGCTCTGACACTTCTGGCTTCCGCAACTAGTGTTGTTCATAGAATCAGAAGTAGAATCAGAAATGTGAGATGATGGCGGGGAAGCCTCGACTGACAGAAGTTTCCCAGTCCTCGATCTTGTCTGCATGGCTCGCTATACATTAATACACTAGTATTAGACGTCGCAGTGAAATAATCTATACCCTTCGCGTTGGTGAAAATTAACAAGTGTGTGCGGTGTCATGCAAGAATCAGAATGTACATAGAAACTTTAGAGATCCTAACAGTTCGGTTATAGTTTAGATATATTTTCTATCCTATGTGAAGGATTCGAGTCCCTGTCCGTACAGTTATCGATGTACTCCTTGGTACATTCATGCAATCAAACAGGAAGTAAATAAGTCCAAGGATACGCATTTCAAAAATCGAAGCTCGAAGCGGCAAATACATACATCAAGCCAAGGTAGCACATTCAAGCCTGTCCCCAGGCTCGAAAATTCAAACCACTTAGGTTCGAAAATTCGAACCTTTGTGGCTCTTGAATTCGAACCACTCTTGGACCGAAAATTCGAACCTAGGTGGCTCGAAAATTCGAATCACAGCGGCTCGAATATTCGAACCCCTCTGGTTTGAAATTTTGGGCCAACGCGGTTCGGAATGTCGAGGCCTAGAGTTCGAAGTCTCGAGCCCCAGTGGTCGAAAAATCTTGGGTGTGGGAGATCGGAACTTCGAACCCAAGGCTCAAAATTTCGAACCCTACAGTGTTCGAAAATTCGAGCCCCGTCAGGTTCGAATTTCCGAACCTCCCCTGCCATACTCGAAATCTCGAGCCTCCTTCAACCTCCCTTCTTCCTTCCCTCCTTCGACCGAATCCATTACCTAAAAAGTTTTTTCCGAAAGGGTCGAGTAACGAAGCTTTCAGAATAGTGGCAGCTGACGACGTAAAATAGAAGAAGGAAGAGAAATGAGGGGGGGGGGGCTATTTATAATAAAAGGGAAAAATTCCCTTCGCTTTTCGACCCGAGGCTCGAAATTTCGAACCTACGGGCTCGAAATTTCGAATCTCCAGGGATCGAAATTCCGAGCTTTACGGTTCGAAGTTTTGATCCACCACGGTTCGAAATTTCGAACCCCCGTGGTCCGGAATTTCATACCTCAAAATGTATATATATATATACCCTCTCAACCATCACGCTCGCGTATGCATATTCCCCGCAAGTGTCAAGTCGCCTAAAACGCGCGACGACGACACCATGCGAATGCCTAGCAACATGAATGTGGCACCAAACCAACAACGGCTCACTTACGATCCCCCAGCGAGCGAGCCCGCTAGCTAACATGTTTTTTCCTATAACTTGCAGGATAAATCTGCAACCCAACTACCATCTCAACTTTCATTCCAAAGCACATCATGTGAAAACAAGACGTACTTTGGGGGGGGGGGGCAAATGTTAACCGGCCTTTTGATCCGGTTACCAAAAGTACTCAAGACATGCTCGACTCAACTCATCGCGTGAAGCTAGGGCCAAGGGCGAAACTCTAGAAGTACAGGAGGAAGACCGAAGAGAGATCACGCCAACGAGCCTCGACCACATCACTCACCAAATATACTTCGCACCGAGCCAGGTGCGAAATTTCGTAACTCGTAGGTGCAAAATTACGCACCTACCAGGTGCGAAATTTCACAGCTTATAGGTGTGAAAACTCGCACCTGGCAGGTGCGAAATTTCGCATGAAGCAGGTGCAAAATTTCGCCCCTGGTAGGTTCGAAATTTCGCACCCAACAGGTGCGAAATTTCAAACCTCTGCCCAGGTACGAATTTCTGGTGGCCGACAGCTGAAGGCGCGAATTTCCTATAGATGGTCCCCATTTCTACCTACTCCTACCTAACCCCTACTTAACCACTTCCTATAAATAGCCCATGTCCTCGCACTTCAAAAAGGTTGGATTCTTGATCTTGGAAACTCCCATAAAGCTTCATTAATAGCATCTCCTCTTTAAGGATGAACAAGGACAAAATTACCTTTTTCCTTATTTATTTAATATATGATGATTATGACATCATATATCATGAAAAGTGAATGTAATGAGATAGAGATAGTCTCAACCTTGTTATATTCCAAGTGATCAATAAAATTCCAACGACTCTTCAAAGTGGACGTAGGCCCTCAATGAGGCCGAACCACTATAAATTCCTTGTGTTATTTACTGCTTATGTTCTATTTTATGTTCTTGTCTTTGCGACCATATTTATAGTTCCTAGCAATTGGGAATCTTTGGTGTTTACGACATTTTTTGCCATCAACATCATTATTTATCAGTGCTAGATTATATTTATAAAAATAAAATTTAAACAGAGTTAGTGAGTTTTACTCACATTGGATGATCATCTTTAATAACGATAACTGTCGTTTGATTCAGACAGACAATTTATTTCGCTATAGATTGTAACGAGCTCAAATTCACTCCCAGTTAGTTCCATTGTGTAGCCGTCATCCATACGAACCCAAAGGATCTTGTTTTGCTGAATTTCGATATCGTATGAGGAAGTTATTATGTTATAGCTTAATACACTATTTATAAAAGAATTTAACTTAGATTTAAATTTATCATGGGCTTTACCCAAAACAATCCGGCCCATCTCCACTCTTAGCACCCAGACCCGTGTGATAACCTCTTCTTCCTCCTGTGTAACTCTCCAAGCCGATGCTTGCTCCTGTTTTATTTTAAGAAATGGCCAAACTTTCTTTACCAAAGCATCCTCCATTTCAACAGTAAAAATCATACCAAAATACCAATAACCTCCTTAATTACCATGTTTAGCCATCCTAATTACGTTTCGAAACCAACCTCATTATCTTCTCAAATAACCGATGATGATTTTCCCTTCAAACTCAATGCCGTGCGACTTCCCTCGGTCGATCACCGAATGCAAAAAGAACTCCACCACCATTCATCTCTCTTCCCGCTCCATCGCCCCGTTGCCTCATAACACCGCTCGATGTCACCTTCCCTGTCGCAATCTGCAGCGTCTTAAGCTCCATCACAGTAAAAGCCACGACCATCATTTGTACGAGAATCCACAAAATTCTCCTACTTGATGCTAAACCCTCCCAGAAGCTCGAATCAATCCTTTAAATCTCCAAACAACAATCGAATTCTGAGAATTCCTTAACCCTAGTACCACGGGTATTTAGATCGAACCCCAAATTGACTGTCGCACTACATGAAACAGTTATAGAAACGAAGAGGATCATCCCATGACTTCAAATAAAATAGTTCCATGAATTTAGAGATTTTATTTCAATTTCCTTTGACTTTTGAAAGTGGCAAATTGGTTTTGTTTTGCTGTGTGAAGAATTACTGGAGGCGGATTTCCACGCTGACCAGAGGAATGGAAAAATTAGGTTAGGGCCAATTTAAGGATATATTTATAGAGGTAGGAAAATATTATTAGAATCAATTTTATGTTCATATAAAATCAATCGTTGCTTGTTTTCATCATTTAAAAATCCGTAAAATTACATATGATATCCAAAAATTATGAAAATAGGCATGCAGCTACAGTTCGACATTACGAAACTAGTTTCGTCGAATTCCGACTTCGTTTGCTCACGTAACGTATTTATAAAGTCAAATTATTGACTGTATTTCACATTAAAATCCCATATGGCCACATACTAACTCCAAAAATCACGAAAATTGAAATATAACATTAGTTTAATATTACGGATCCAACAAAATTTGTTTCGTCGAAAACCGAAGTCGTTTGCAAAAAAGGTTTATTTTTACAGCTCAAAATAAACCCAATTAAATATTAACATATTTAAAAGTATTTAAATTTAATATTAATAAATTAATATTATCGTATATATTCACATAGAATATAATCCAGCTCCAAAATAATCATATCGGGATTTATAACTCGATATCTCAAAATCCAAGTTAATCGATATCCAATTTATATATATAAATCCTTTTATAATATAAATTAATCGTTATAAATTATAAGGAGATTCCATAGCGACTTTTCGAAAATTTGATTTGGACACAACTCACAATCTACAAGACAAAATCTCGATTTTTTTCTTTCGTTAGAAAAATATCGTTCACCAGCTCCGAACGTTTCTAGTTTCACAAAAAATCCGATTTAAAACGGATTCTGTATATTCATTTAAAGTTCGTATCACCAAATTATGAACTACCGCGCCATTTTGAGCTCGATTATAATTATAATATAATTATACGTTCAACTGTCGTTTATATAATATATCCGTTAATATAATTCAACTCTAAACTGAATTATATATTGTAAATGATCCAATTCACACAATATTGTGAATTCCACTATTTCTGACTAGTTCGAAAATTAAAAATATTATTCTATTATTTATATTAATTAGATATTCAATATTATTTAATTTTGATCATTTTAAATTGCATAACCATCATTTAAATAATTAAATAAATTATTTATTATCCGTAAAAACATGGGTCGTTACATTCTTTCCCCCTTAAAATAATTTCGTCCTCGAAATTGCTAAAGGTAGAAAACAAACCCTATTGACTGGGTTAAAATTTTTTTGGCTTACTTATTAACTTAGGTTCAACTGTACCAATTGATTTCAATTAAATTGTTAATTTATTCCTACCAACTAAAATTTCTAGAAATCTTGAAAATTTCCTAACACCTTAAATTTCCAAAAAATTTCGCCAGCATGTCCTTTGTATGACTCAATCAGTACAACTATAACTCATCTCTTTAGGCCTTCTCCAACCCAAAAAAAAATCAAATAGCCAAGCGGCTTGCCAAACAGGCTCGTCAAAATCTCAAACCCATATGTAATATAAGCTGGTACCTTTTTGTTGGGCACATCATTATATCATTTCCATTTGTTACCAATTTAGCATATACCAATATCATCCCAATCAAGCTCCAATCAATGTATCCTCAAAACCAAATCATTTTCTTATACAAGCTAAATTCCATTTCCGATTTCAATTCTTACTTACCAGTCCAATTTCATTTCGGATTTTCTCTAATCCAAACTAATCCGATATTTTCTATCTCAATTCATTTTCCACTTAACTGGTTTTAATTCAATTTCAATTTGCTTTCACAAATTCACATTTAATTTGTTTTAATTCAAACAATCTTTCCTAGGGAATTTTAAACATTTTAGCTTTTCTAAAACCAGATACCTTTTCAGGATTCAAAACAACTTGCTTTCCACAAAACAATTCAAAAACAAAATCTTTGGTTTTAATCCGTCACTTAGCAACTCGAAAATGACACTGATGATGTGGCCATCATCATCAGGGTTATTTTCCATTTATCAAAGTGAGTTCAATACTATAACAATTTCAAAACCATATTTAAACACCTTCATTTTGAAATTACTTTCAAAATATCCTTTACAATGCTTGTAAACAATTTAAAATCTCCCAGGATTTTAAATTCTCAGATATTTAATCCAATTCCATTTACAAACACTTTTCATGTTTTTTCGGAATTTTAATTCCACTCCTGATTTAAATGCGGATTTAATTCATCTGATTTCATATATTACACTTATATGGATTCTATTTGGTTATTTATATAACCATTTCAATTTATAATCTCATCCGATTATAGTAACAACCAACACATCCTATATATTATAATAATTCTAGTATATAGATTCCTTTTATAACAAAATATATTTTGGGTAAAATTATTTCATTTACCCTCTTTTCAAAACATACCATGTCGGTTCATCGTATTTAAGTGTTTATTAACTCCTACCGATACAGTGGATCAAACTGATCGACCAGAACTCATAAACAACTCAATCAATTAATCGTCACAATATAAAATCATTTTATATTGAACAACAAATACGCTCTCATATATACACTTAACTCAATCTGGTGTATTGCTAACCCTATCTCTACTGAGTCACGCCACAGAGCCAAGGTAATTACATAACCTTTAGCTCTAATACCATTGTAATGACCCGGGGAATTTGCGACCTTGGTATCGACATAAACTCAATGTCGACTATCCAAGCATCGGAAATACCGGATAGTTAATGAAAGAAGTTAGATGGTGAGGATAGATAAGATAGAAAATTAGAATAGAAGAAGAAGAAGAACATACAATATCATAGTAAACACGATTCTCACAGCGGAACGAATAAAATATAATATATAGCATAACTTGGAAATACAAATCTGACATTTGAGTATAACACTTACATCACAACGGAAATAAATAATAGCTATATAATCCTGAAGCCACCTAATCCAGCTCTCCAAGTATATCTGTAAAAACCTGACTACTTGACTAGCCGTACAAAATTGGGCACCCAAGAGTTTATGGAAAACAAAACAAATAAACTTTGGGTTAGTCATGGGACTGGTGTGAGTAAACAGTTTAAAACAGTTTGAGAAAATAAACGATATCTCATAAGACCACGCCGTATAACACGGAACGGGTTTTTCCCTTATGAGAATCCAAAACACTTGATTTAACTTTCAAAATCCTTTTGAAACAAACAATAATCTTTATATCAAAACTCTTTCGATATTATAATAATGTTTGTCAATCAAAATATAATAATCACCTAGTAGAACGCTTTCATCTCATGTTCCACATACATAATATATAATCAAAAACCATGGGCGCTTATTTGTTAATGAATTCTAACTGGCAAGGTATGGGACCACCTTCTGACAGTGTATCTCTAGAGAGGAATACACCGGGTTCAACAAGAACATCTTGCAACCCAGACTAAACATGACCGGTCACTCATTTCGCTTGAGTGTACCGAATGTATTATCACCAACGGTTGGGATCAACAACCGTTTCCCGAAAGGGACAACATCGAAATAGATCATAGAAGTAAATGGAATTTCTTTAGATCAGGTGACAATACACCCTAATTGGCAGGTAACTACTTAGCCATGCTACCTACCCGATTTTTATACCATTTCTCGGTTGTGTGGCTAGAGGCCATAACGTATCCTTTTAAAAACCACGTCTTTCTTCACTTTGAATGTCACATCGTCATACCCGCCAAATAACAAATTGATTTCTCCAAACATACCACGGGTAAATAGCTAAGAGAAACGAATTCGTCCGCCACCAAACGTAAATACGTTTGAAGAGATCAACTTACGCGATCTATTAAATATACTTTGTCAGACATTCTTCCTTACAGGTTGTCCTGGGACTAGACAAACCGAAGGCTCTATTATGTAAATCCATCTTAGGCAATTTCTATCTAGGATCGCCAGAACAGTCCTTGCATAATTCCGTCTTCAATTTTCTTCATCATATTTGATTCACAACGCTAACACCCATATAGAGTTGTTTACAGATAATGAATCTACTCCCGGTCTCTCCATATTGACGATGGAAAAATGGTCAAAAATTTTGATAGTCGGTGATTTAACTATCAATGAAAAAAATATGTGTACAACAACGATCGTATTTCCAAATGGAAATCTTACCGATCAATCATCAATCAACTTTTTCTCTTTTAAAATTAATTCTACATTAATTTATTCAGTTACCCATTTCCATATCTTCATAAATTCTTATTTTCTAAATTTAGAAAATATACCTTATTAACATTGGAAAACGTTTCCATTTCTTATTCATGCTCAACTATAATTTCACGTCCATCAGTCTCTAACCCTAAATTTGTAAGAGAACGATTCCCTATGTGTTAATCCCGAAGGACGAAACCAACATCAGATCGATAACCAGAAAACCATTCAACTTAACAAATCTCTAGTGAGTTTCTAATTTCCTTTAACTTTGTTTTTCTTAACTTCTTATCCGATCATTGCTTGCGCAACTCTCGGATTTAGTTTATAAATCTAGTTCTTTTATAAAAACGTTGATTATAACGATAACGTTATAAACCTTTCTTCTGAAATATCTAACTTTAAAACTATAACTTTTATTTCTTAATTTGAATAATTAAACGAACAACTAATATATATATATATATATATATCTTGTTCTAAAAACCGAAAAGTAAATAGTACTTTCCCGAATTCGATATAATTGAATTCGACTTATAACTCCCTTCGAGTAATCTCTATTTTATTAACTCTTCTACGAATAATTTATTTTCGATTAACTTTCTTCGAATAACTAATATTCGGTTAACTCACATCGAATAACTTATACTCGATCCTCTCACTTAGAATAACTTATATTCGATTAACTTATTTTCGAATAGCTTATATTTGATCCACTCACTTCGAATAACTTATATTCGATTAACTTATTTTCGAATAGCTTATATTCGATTCACTCACTTCAAATAACTTATATTCGATCAACTTATTTTCGAATAGGTTATATTTGATTCACTCACTTTGAATAACTTATATTCGATTAACTTATTTTCGAATAGCTTATATTCGATTCACTCACTTCGAATAACTTATATTCGATTAACTTATTTCCGAATAACTTATATTTGATTCACACACTTTAAATAACTTATATTCGATTAACTTATTTTCGAATAGCTTATATTCGATTCACTCACTTCGAATAACTTATATTCGATTAACTTATTTTCGAATTGCTTATATTCGATCCACTCACTTTGAATTACTTATATTCGATTAACTAATTTTCGAATAGCTTATATTCGATTTTCTATCTTCATTTAATATTCACTGCTGAATTAACAATTCAAATTATCCATTGATAATTGTATTTTAATTCATTTATAACATTGTTTATAAATCACAACACTAGTTTTCATTGTTACCCAAGTTATTTATCGCTATCCATTCGAATTTCCATTTTTGTTTAAATTCATGTTTCAAAAGTCCAACTCCCTTTACAAATGTTTTTATTTGCAAAATCTTTACTTAATTTCAATATTCACATCGAATGTGAATAATATTTCCTTAATATAATCCATTTAGTTTGATTTCGTATTTAATATAATATCTTGTTTCCAAATTCTATTTTATACTTCTAATTATAGAATTATTCGTACAAAAACTCCTTTTCATCTTTAATACTAAAATCACATTTATAATTATCTTTATAAATGTTGAGTACACATTCTATTTAAAAATATCGGTGTTAAAACCAATTCCTGCTTCTGTATATAAGTTCGTACTTATATATTCCATTTAACAAGTGATAAATATTTTATTAAATTTATAAAATATAATATATAAATTGATCGTTTTCATTTATCTGTTAGAACAGATTTCTATTTACAATCTACTTTGAATTCATCTTCTCGTTGTTCTTTAGTATCTTGTCAATTCCCTTTTATAAAATCTGTTCATTTTATAAATGTTCTCCTTTGTAAAATCTGTTCATTTTATAAATGTTCTTCTTATAAAACATGTTCATTTTATAACTATGGTTTATTTTCCAAATAATTCTTTTTAATAACGACGTTTATTCATTTCATGAATGTCTCTTTAATAACGTTTATTCATTTCTAAAATGTCTCTTTCGAAATGTCTACTTATTTTATACAAATATTTCATTTTCAATATACACTTTAAAAATTCCCTTTTTTACATTCCAGTATTCTCTATGGTGTTTAACATACCATATAAAAATGATCAATTTCATTCAAACATATATAATCAACATCAGGCTATATATCACATCATATATGACAATATATGAAAACGGTAAAATAAATATTGAGGAATCCAGTTGGATCCCTCCGACCTGTTTCCCTGCATCCACAGATGTTACACAGTATAATTCATATCAATTCCAGTTCAATATAACATATTCTGATGAAGAGAATAAATGTTTGTTTAACGATATGTGTGTATATCGTTAACTGTAATTTCAACCTATCAAACAATCATTCAACCAAACAATCATCACACATAAATTTATCATCATTTATCAGTACTAGATTATATTTATAAAAATATAATTTAAACAGAGTTAGTGAGTTTTACTCAAATTGGACGATCATCGTTAAATAACGATAACTGTCGTTTGATTCAAACAGACAATTTATTTCGCTACAAATTGTAATGTGCTCCAATTCACTCCCAGTAAGTTCCACTGTGTAGCCATCATCTATACGTTCCCAAAGGATCTTGTTTTGCTGAATTTCGATATCGTATGAGGAAGTTATTATGTTATAGCTTAATACACTATTTATAAAAGAATTTAACTTAGATTTAAATTTATCATGGGCTTTACCCAAAACAATCCGGCCCATCTCCACTCTTAGCACCCAGACTCGTGTGATAACCTCTTCTTCCTCCTGTGTAATTCTCCAAGTCGATGCCTGCTCCTATTTTATTTTAGGAAATGGCCAAACATTCTTTACCAAAGCATCCTCTATTTCAACAGTAAAAATCATACCAAAATACCAATAACCTCCTTAATTATCATGTTTAGCCATCCTAATTACGTTTCGAAACCCACCTTATTATCTTCTCAAATAACCGATGACGATTTCCCCTTCAAACTCCATGCCGTGCGACTTCCCTCTGTCAATCACCGAATGCAAAAATAACTCCACCACCATTCATCCCTCTTCCCGCTTCATCACCCAATTGCCTCATAACACCGCTCGATGTCACCTTCCCAGTCGCGATCTGCAGCGTCTTCAGCTCCATCACAGTAAAGGTCGCGACCATCATTTGTATGAGAATCCACAAAAATCTCCTACTTTATGCTAAACCCTCCCAGAAGCTCGAATCAATCCTTAAAATCTTCAAACAACAATCGTATTCCGAGAATTCCTTAACCTTAGTACCATGGGTATTTAGTTCGAACCCCAAATTGACTGTCGCAATATATGAAATAGGTATAGGAACGAAGAGGATCATCCCATGACTTCAAATAAATTAGTTCCATGAATTTAGAGATTTTATTTCGATTTCCTTTGATTTTTGAAAGTGGAAAATTGGTTTTGTTTAGCTGTGTGAAGAATTACTGGAGGCGGATTTCCACGCTGACCAGAGGAATGGAAAAATTAGGTTAGGGCCAAGTTAAGGATATATTTATAGAGGTGGGAAAATATTATTTAAATCTATTTTATATTTATAGAAATCAATCATTGCTTGTTTTTATCATTTAAAAATCCATATAATTACATACGGTATCCAAAAATTATGAAAATTGGCATGCAGCTACAATTCGACATTACGGACCTAACGAAACTAGTTTCGTCGAATTCCGACGTCGTTTGTTCACACAACGTATTTTTAAAGTTGAATTATTGATTGTATTTCACATTAAAATCCCATACGGCCACATACTGACCCCAAAAATCACGAAAATTGAAATCTAACAATAATTTAATATTACGGATCCAACAAAATTAGTTTTGTCGAAAACGGAGGTCGTTTGCAAAAACGACTATTTTTACATCTCAAAATAAACCCATTTAAATATTAATATATTTAAAAATAATTAAATTTAATTTTAATAAATTAATATTATTGTAAATACTCACATAGAATATAATCCATCTCCAAAATAATCATATCGGGATTTATAACTCGATATCTCAAAATCCAAGTTAATTGATATCCAATTTATATTTAAAAATCCTTTTAAAATATAAATAAATCGTTATAAATTGTAAGGAGATTCCATAGCGACTTTTCGAAAATTTGATTTGGACACAACTCACAATCTACATGATGAAATCTCGATTTTTCTCTTTCATTAGAAAAATATCGTTCACCAGCTCCGAACGTTTCTTGTTTCACAGAAAATCCGATTTAGAACGGATTATGTATATTCATTTAAAGTTCGAATGGCCAAATTACGAACTGCCACGCCATTTTGAGCTCGATTATAATTATAATATAATTATATGTTCAATTGTCGTTTATATAATATATTCGTTAATATAATTCAACTCTAAACTGAATTATATATTATAAATGATCCAATTCACACAATATTGTGAATTCCACTATTTCCAACTAGTTCGGAATTTAAAAATATTATTCTATTATTTATATTAATTAAATATTATTTAATTTTTATCATTTTAAATTCCATAACCATCATTTAAATAATTAAATAAATTATTTATTATCTGTAAAAATACGGGTCTTTACACTTTGCGTTCCCTTAGTATGTTTCTACCCTAAGAAAGAGTATAGTGCTCGTTTTGAGAAGAGTATGGAATACTATCTACTGGAAAGTTTTCAACGTCCCTTATGCTACTACGGGAGTTCATTCTGGTTCGCTACTATCTAGGCCTACAGCTCATGACTGACCTTGAACTGGATAAAAGAGAAAGCTTTCTATTTGAACTGAATTCTACAATTGCATTACCTTCGGCTGCACTTCCTTATCTCTATTCCTAGGCAGGCGTAGACTGCTTGAACATGAGCTACGGATCCTTGGCAATCTCAGCTTCCCCGTGATACTCTGTTTATCCTTTAGTGAAGGTTTCCTCTTAGCCTACGGATTATGATCGTTGAGATCAGAAGCGGGCTTGAACTGCATTATTCAGTCTTCAACAGGTCTACGATTGGAGGTTGCTGAAAGCGAAGAAAAGGAAAGGTGGTAATAAAAAGGGACTGCAACCAATCTTAAACAAAGGGCTAGAAAGAAGACAACAACTGCGTACCCGGGAAAATCTACTTACTTGAATGGGGATCCTATAACAAGCGGGTACAAAGAAGGATAACCTCTTTGAAAAAGGATAGAGCCGCTTGGTCGCTACTTAATCATCTGGAGCTCCGGATTGAAGGAACGGAATTCAAGGGCTGAGCTTAGATAGCACTTCCTCTATGAATAGAAGAGTGAACCGAAAGAAAATTCGTCGAACGGGACGGTAAATCTTAGTTACCGAAAGCGAGGGATGAAAGAACAACTTTAGTAGCTACCCCTTTGTGCTGCTAGTTGTTTCCAGGGCTAGACGCACCTCATTCTACCTTTTTTATCGGTGGAAACAAAGTTGGATTCCTTCTGTGTTCGCAACAATGAAGAAAAGACACATGAATTGATGTACTTTACTTGTTTAGTGCACTTACTCCTATGTAAAAGCTCCTTTGGGCCGAAGTTTGTAGATATACTTAACTGTCTTTTGAAGTAAGACAACCTTCTTTACCAATTGATTGGTTTATCTTTTGTTCATGACCCATACCCATGAGTCATTCACTCTGGCTATCAAATGAGACCCGATGAAACTATAATAATTCTTCAGGATTGCTAACCTGTACCTTACCAGAAGAATTCAAGAACACTATTTTCTTCTTATAGAATAACATATGACTATTACTAAATAGAATGGATTCATCACCAGATTCTATAGAAACAATATTACCTGTCCGATTGATTTCTTCCAATAGTGCATATCCAGCTTTCTTGTCGACAGTGATTACATCAATTGATAATGTAGATCTACACTAAAAAAGGACAAAGAACACCCTACATGAAAACAAATGTCTCCAGACACTTATTTCATTTAAACCTTCGAAAGCGAAATCGACGAACTCTTCTATTCTAGTCTCCCCGGGGACCGCGGGTGACAGCAAGCACAATTAGGTTTTTCTGCTCCGCCCGCAGCGCTTGCTATCTCGTCTCCAAACCCTCTATGCGCTCTCTGGTAGCGCGAATGTGCGCTTCTTTCCTTGCATGATCCCCAGGGGTTCTAACACTTCTCAAAAGGAAGTTTAGCACTCTTTTGTCAATATACTTGGCTCTTGAATTTCATTTTGCAGTTGCGCCATTTCGGCAGCAATTGCAGAAAGCCTATTTGCAGCATCCATAGCCATACGTGCTAGTACTCAATTTTTTTTGATTTGAATTTGATGAAGACACTTATCGAGCCTCCATTTATAGAGTGGTAGAGGAATCTCGCCATGCGTCATGAATTAGATGGCAGGCACAATTCTTATTAGTTCTCCGCACTACTTTTCTGCAGTTGAAGACTATCATGCCTTTTGAATGAAAAACTGGCTGGCTCTGGCTACCTTTTGGAGCAAACAAAATCTACCCAAATCACTTCTACTTATGTAAAAAAGAGTTCTGTCTGAACAAACAAAGTTTCTACAACTAGCTTATGTGGAAAAGATTCCATATTCTATGCAAATAGACTCGTGACATCCATGTACTGAGTCGTCAAATGAGTTTTTTTCCCAAGCTTACATGAACCATCAAAGAAAATCCTACAAATTAAGACCTACGCCTGTCAATCCTGCTTTCCTCGATGGAAGCCCAGTGCCAAAACACAACAAGCCCATCATAAAAGCAAGCCCAAGCCCATGCAAGAAGGACCTCATTGTCATGGAAGCCCTTTTGCTCCACACCTCAATATAGTCTATGAGAACGCTGACCAACTCTCGAACCCCTTTTTCCGAATTTTCTCAAAATTTCCAACTATGATCGAACTTTCGAATGAATGAAGTTCAAGAGCATATGAAAAAGTCTCAGACATTTGGCCGTACGCCAATAAATCATGGTAACAGAAGTTTATATAATCAAAATCATGGACTGAAGTGAACATAAGTCCTGTAATGCGGGATGAATCAATCCCTTGGGGCCCCTCCTTTGTCGCAGAGGACGTCCAGCTTCTGCGCGATCCCTTCTATCAGTACATCGTCAGCCACGTCTTCCATGTGCTCCATGACATCCTCCCTAGGTTTCGTTGTCTAGTAGTCATAGTTTATACATTGCAGGGTTTGAAATGTTATGTGTAACGTCAGGCCTAAGCCAAACAAAATAAAAGAAGTGATTTCTGCCTCTGTCACAGTCATATCATAAATCATAATGGGAACTAATAATATGTGAGAAATTCAAATTAATAGTTTCGACCATCCTATACCTATAGTAGTAAACTACATATACTAGGCTAAATTGAATATAAAATTGGAAGACGAATGAGATCAGAAAGGCCATCATTATGGCAAACAATGCAATAGCTTCGGTTAGAGCAAAGCCCAAAATGGAATAACCAAATGATTGTTTTTCCAATGAGCGATTTCTATCCACTCCATGAATCAACGAACTGAACACGTTTCCTATACTGACTGCGGCTCCCGCTGAAGCAATTGTAGCAGCTCCGATACCTATTGATTTATCACCTTCTAACATAAAAGCGAGAATATAGTATCTCATTTGTGTCTCTGTTACAACACAGCGAAACTAAATGGTTCAAATGAAATCCAATGAGAAAAAAGAATTTCATTTTAATGTAGCTTGCTTACTTAGCGCTTGCGCTAAGGCTGTACACCTAATTTTCCTGGGATTATAGTTCAATCGGTCAGAGCACCGCCCTATCAAGGCGGAAGCTGCGGGTTCGAGCCCCTTCAGTCCCGACCTAAGATCCGATGAATCGATCAATTCATCTCTCCGTTTTATGCGAAGAGGGGGGACAAAGAGTAGGATCTAATTCCCAGCAGGAGGATCCTTCTTTCGTTTCGCGTTTGTCATCGGACAAATCAAGTCAAGAGGAATCCAAATGACAATAACTAGTACCGATTGATGGGGGAGAGATATATGTAGGTTGGTACTATCGGGGGTATCACCATTTTCCGGATTCAAAGAAATACCGTACTGGTCTGGATTTTTTCGATTAGTCCTGGTCTATTGAATAGAGTAGCCATTTTTTTACCAGGAGCACATAAAATTCTTTTTTTGATAGGCAATTAACTTCACATAGTGACCCCGACAAAGTACTTTTCAGATTCAACAGGAAGACTTACTACAATATTATATCTTTGAGATAATACGCAGAAAGCTTTGGAGAAATCCCTTATTAGAGTAGAGGTGAGGGCTTTTATACACAAAGAACAAACGTACTCGAAATGATGGAAAAACTTAGAGGGAAAGAGATTTCAAAGATGAAAGAGAAGATGCGAGAAAAACCCGGGAGATACAAATTTTCATTTTTAAGATAGAAAGAAAATAAGTTAACAGACGTTTTCTTCGGAAGGAAGGAACGCAAGGTCATAGAGGTATGGACGCCTTACGTCGCCAATAGGCTGCAAATACCCCCACTAGAAGAAACACTGATTAGACGTGGGAAAAAGTTCTTTTGCAAAGATCTCCTGAAGGAGGAATATGATAGTGGATGTTCACAGAAAAACAATGAGAATCAGACAATTTAGGCTTTCGGAAGCGGTTGTGCACTCATACTTCACCAATATCAGATTTGTCACGTTAGTTTGTCTGCTAATTGGATTTTCCGCATGGTGGGTCATTGCACCAGAACAGCTATTCGAATCTCCCAAGTATGCATTCTCAGAAGAGGTAGCCCAACTAGTGAGAGATACCTTCATTGAGAATATATGTAGGATTGCATGATTAGCTTGCTAGAATAGATTGCTTGAGTTGCGGGCTAGCTTTCCTAGCCTGATCATCAAGAATAGCGAGAATTAATATAATAAAAAAAGAAATATAGAATGCCTGGCCTTTCCTAAAACTATGTTAGGAGGATTTCGATAACCATTCTGCACCCCCTCCCGATAGTTCCTAGCTATGATGGATATCTTTCTGTCAAGCCAAGGACTCTGATACTACAACTGCACTAAGCGAATGTATCCGTCGCCACTAAGGAACCACTGCCTTATACCTAACCCTAGTGAGGAGCAATGGGCTTTGACTTACAAATTGACTTACTAATAAATTGCTGACTTATTATATAAGATCTTTGAAGGTCTGATTATTGCTAATATGAAGAGTGTTATCTTTAGTATGGAAATAGGACTCTGTTCTTGTCAAGCAAACGTAGGTATTGAAAATAGCTCGACCATAGGGAGAGGAAGAAAAGACGTAGTGCGCTAGTGCTCCCTTCCGTTTTTCAGCTGAGTTCGCTATCAACTAATTATAGTCGCATATCAAGCGATGTAATAAATCACTGAGATCTTTTTCATTTTAAGTAAATCAGAGATAAAGCATTACGGAGGAGCGCTTTAGCGCACTGCTTCGGTTGGCGCGTTGCAGTAATGAAGAAAAGAATGAGATTGGTTCGGTCTTAAAAGTATTTGGGTGAATGAAATTAGGTATCGAAGTTTTAGTAATTTCCATCCCTTACTTGGAAGCAGTGGGATTGGTAGTAGCATCGGTGGGCCCTCGGGCAGTTTTTTTAGGGCGTAGGGATCCATCTAGATCTTGCTCACTGCGGTACCCGAAAACTTTCTATGCACCCACATTGAATAGTTTTAAAGCGCTCTTTAGTTACTTTCATGTCTTCTTCTACTTTAGGAAGATTCAGCCTATATCTAATACACTTTTATGCCCTCTTTTAGGCGTCTAGACGCCTTTCCCCAATTCTAGGATGCATAGTAGCTCCAGTAATTCCGTAGCTTGATCTGGATCAGGATGCGGAGTTTGAGCTGTGAGGTGAGGGATATATGGCTATGTCTATCCCATCCTTTCTTTAGTTCAGTCTTTGGTTTAGGTGCGATATTAAAGGAGTTCAGGGCTAAGGGCTGGAGCTTTGTTCCTACTCCTAGTAGCAAGATCTATGGCTTCAGTAGTTTGCTTCGAAAGTAGTCTTTCATAAGCAGGAGCATAGCGCTTCGCAAGTGAAGGTGTAGGATGTGTTTCTTCCCTTTATAGAGGCTTCTGTCATTTTCACATAAATGTTGTAATAAATCCTATACTCCCCCTATCTCTACTTCTGCTAACGAATGCTAGAATTGGGATAACGAAAAAGAGGGTAGTCTTTCTCCAGTGAGGGAGGATTCAACGAAGAAAAGCAAGAAAACGTAAGCCTATGTATAGGTATAGGTTGGGCGCTAGCGCGGCTCGCTTCGCTTTTGTTGCATAGCTCACTGCTTTGAATTTTGATATGTTAGGAGTAGTCGGTGCTATGGCAGTGGTTTGCCACCTAGATCTGACGATTCTAAGTGACAATCCACATCGGTAGTTGTTGGCTGTTATGCGTCTTGTGCTGATCTGGTAACTGTCCTAGGGGAATAGGAGCGGTAGTGGTGGAAGTGGTGCATCGGGAAATCAGTGAAAGGACAGTCCCTAGCGGTGAATCGGAGAATTCATTCAACTACTAAAACTATCCCGTCAGTCAGAGGGAAGAAAGAGTGCCCATATTCAAGGGGTAAATCGTTAGTTCCAAGCAGGGAATTGGTTGTTCCACACCGCATATGTTAGACCAAAAAGTGGTTCTAACACCCAAATTGACTAAAGTCAGACTAAAATAAGATCAAAAGTAAAATGGAGACACAGAATTTATAGTGGTTCGGCGTTGAAAAGCCTACATCCACTTGTCAATCACTATTGTCGATGATATAGTTGCAATTACAATGAGATATTCACTCAATTTCACTCATAACTCACATACATTCACTCAATTGTCTCAAAGCAAATGTTGAAAGATGATTTGGATTATCCGGGAGTGCTGGAATTCGGTTTATGAACGTGGTTTAACTCTCAAAGTGCCAAAAAGAAGATCCCTTTAATTGTCTCCAGGCAAGGTATTTATAGGTGAAAATTTAGTCAGAACCCGATACGGATCGGAGCCACGTGTCCTCCATCCCATCGTCCTCGGGTTCGGATGGACTCCAGTGCTGATAGCGCATCAGAATAGAGATTATCGTGGGTAGGAACTAGTCATAATCGCTCCGCATCTTCAGGCGATCGTGGGGGGAAGTGACGTGGATTACAGGTTCGGTTCGGAGGAGCCTGCAGAGGGGGTTCGGATCGGGGTATCCGATCCGACCCGGATTAACCTAAAACTAAGTCCTTATCCACTTTGCTCTGCTCCGTTCCGACCCGGTAGTAGGTAGCCCTCCGGTCCGATTGATAGTAGGTAGCCCTCCGATCCGAGTGATAATAGGTAGCCCTCCGATCCGAATAGCAGCGTCTCTTCGATCCAAGTGGCAGCATCTCTTCGATCCGAATCGTAACATCTCTCCGATCTGATCCGCTATGATGCTTTCTAAGTTCTTCAAAGTTTCACATCTCGACTTTGTGTTGCCCAGTTCACAAAGTGGGCTAACATTTTGCCCCCTCAAAGGATGCTTCTGTTAGAGACGGAGCATGCTTTGATTATCATTGCACAGCGCCTTCTAAGTAATTTTCCCTTTGATTTCACTTGTGCTTTCATCCTCTTCTTCGAATTTTAATTTAATTTACTACTGAGTTACAATTTTCTGTTCGGTTCGGATTCCGACCCGAACGGATCCCCTTCTTCTTTTATTTCGTATTGGACTAGTGGGCCAAGCTACGCTACTGGGCCTTCGAGCCGATCCGAACGGGGAGACGAATAGTCACCATGTTTTTATATAAATTTAGCCTTCATCTTCCTCCCACTTTCTTTTTACTTTATCGTTTTACAATTTTTGCTTCGGAACTCTAGGATTCAAAAGAGAAAAAAAAACTCTTTACCATTCTCGTGCGAATCTCCAGCTTATCCACCTTGGTAGGTCTAAATCCCTGATCGACCTCATGATAATAGGTTTTAATTGATATTTATGGTCAATTCGATCGATCTTAATGTGATTTCCACGCTACAGCTTCCTCTTCCTTCGTTATTGTCGTTGGTGGCTTCGTTGCTACTCCGAGACGTTGGAAAAGGGAGTCGTAGTTTGTTCGGTCATGACTGGGGCGTTGGAGATGATATTGGGTCTAAGACTAAAGAAGAGGAAGAAGAAGAAGATCACAGGGAGTCGGTTCGGGCGATGGAGTATGGAAAGTGGAGAAAGAGAAAAAGAAAAGAAGTCCAAAAGGTCGGATCGGGTCGAGGCAAGTAGTTAATGAAGGGGGAATGGAGCTCACCTAACCGGATCGGGTCGGACTGTAAGATAAAGGAGGAGGGGCATGACTGCGTGATCCGACCCGAACCGTTCGGGGAATCTACTTCTGAGCCGATCCGATTTTGATTCCTGAGCTTCAATGTTTATCCGAGCCCAAGGCAGGGCTACGCCCCCGATCCGATCCCAATGAATGCGCCCGAACCGAACCGAAGGGCAGTCCATCTTAAGGCATAAAAACTCGTTTAACTGGCCCAATCAACTCTTGGCATAATCTTCAACTTAATGGACAGTTAAGATAGTGCCTTGTGAACATAACTGGACATCAAGAACTGCCTTGATCATTATTACTTTGCCAAAATTTTGCGTCGCACTTTCAAATATTAACTTTACACTTTCCGCATACACTGTTTACACTTTAGTTTGCACACATGCACGGGGGATACGGGCTAATTTACTCTAACTTGTGCTATTGCTTCTTCAATAGTTTTGTGACCATGAGACCCAGACGCTCTTCTAGACTAGCCGGGAAGAAGGGGGCCCCGGAGACATCCAACAAAATTACTCTTGAGGACATATCTTCTTCCTCGGATCTAGAATGGAATGATGAGGGCTCAGACTACGAGGTTGGAACTCGCGAAAGCGACAATGTGTCTTCGGAGGGTGGAGTTTCCCTAGGTTGTGAAGAGGAAGGAGGGATTGGCGACGACCGAGCTCCTGATGAGTTTGAATCTGCCGTCATATTGGAATCACCCCAAGATTCTGTTGAATCGACGATCGACAACGACAGACTTATCCGAATTTGTCTAAAATACGGGATACTAAAAAGGGACACCCTGGTGCCTTCGAGAACTAACTGTCCCCACAACCCTCCAGAAGGGTATATGGCAATTACTCGGTTGATGTGCATGGTCGGTGCTATCCCTCCATTTTCTCCTTTCATCGTCGATTTTCTAAGACAAATGCGGATTGCCCCCATGCAGCTGCACCCTAATTCTTATGCTTACTTGTACACCTTATATGTAGCGTACCGTGAGATCTTAGGCATAGAGCTCACTTTTGATGACGTTCACTTCTTCTATAACTTCAAGCATCGGACTCGAGAGACTCCTTCTTTCTGTTACTTTGAGTCTGTCCCTAAGAGGAAAATAATTCCAGCGCCATTCAGTAGTAAAGCTGGGGATTCCAGGCTGGAATGGTTTTGTGTGAAGCGACAACCAGGGTGTGCTAGGAGGTGGACGAAATCAAGTAAAGCACTGGTTTTCTAAATCTCGACTCTATACATTTAAGCCATCGCCTTTACTCGTTTTTCTTTTCGTTTGCAGTCGATAACCCAAAACAAATATCAGACCAAGTATTATTTGACCGGATGCATCAGCTCCTTAATGGCGATCAGAAGTTTTTAACTATTGATGAAGTCCTTAAGGACGAATATCTTCATTTTCATGGGTTGCTATCTGTTACTCGTAGCATTGGTCATGGGACGGCTCCATATGTATATATTCCCCCAGTGGACGTGATCCCTGAAACGGGCGAAGGTTCGAGAGCTCCTACAGTGCCTCTCCAGGCTTCACCCTCTCCTTCTTCTACCCAAGATGATGAATTGGCTAACATGGCCGAAAAGCATTGCGAAGGGTATACTGTTCCCGAGGATGCCATTTCTCCGGGAAGGTCAACGTCTTCCAAAGAGTCACCGATCGATGCTTCTGAGGGAGATGTCCCTAGCACTGATGACCCACTATTTCAGGGTTTGGGGGATCTCCCCTTACCTGAAACTATTTACACTTCAGAGGATTTTGGGAAGAATCCTTTAGTTTTCACTTCTTCCGAAGAGATCACTCCTGCTAAAGCCGAAAAACCCGCTCGTACTAGTCTAACTTCGGACTCGGGTTTGTCGGGGGGAAAACACCACTTAGGACGCACTTTACACAATAACATCACAACTCACTGCATCTTTCTCTTTGTGAAAATATTGATTCTGAATTTCATTTGTTTTGTTGTGCAGGAACGATGTCCCGATCTTACTATGACATCAGGAAACTTCGCCGTAGCATGTCAAATCCGCCCTATGATACTGAGCATGATCGCCGTGAAGATCGCGGTAGGGAGGACAGAAGACCCTATGATTCTTATCGTTTGCGAACCTCGCGTTCTCGCTCTCCTTTCCGGACAGACCCAGAACGATATAAAGGTTATTAAGGTCGTCGGGAAGAGGACAGGTCGCAATCAAAAGATTCAACCTCTTCTCAAGAAAAACGCGGCAGGGAGAGGAGTCCGCCAAAAGATACTGAGTCACGAAGCAAGCGTAAGGTCCCTGCTACATGGTCTAGAACGGATAAAGAGGCTATTGAGTCCTCCACGCACAGGGATACTGAGCTGACAATTCCTGCCCCTCCACCGCTAGACGCTGAAACTGCCGTTAAGCGGGCGTATCTGGAGAAGCAATTTCCTGAACATTACTTCGAAAACTTGACTTTTTTACCTGCCCTTGAGCCTATTTCTTCAAGGTGGGCAGATGAGGCCAAAGCAAAGATAGATGCGGTCGAGAAACAGTATTCTGAAATGTTCAAGTATTCACGCAACCTTTCCAGAATCATCCGTACTTTCACCACGAATGCTGATTCGATGCAAAAAACCGCTGAAGACGATGCAAAGGCCTTAAAGAATCTAGGAAAAGATTTGGAGGATACACAGGCCCAGCTTGCTGTTGCTCAACGGGAGGCTACTAGCTTCAAACAACAATTTGAAGATATGCAAAAACTTTATCATGATTTGCTTGAGTCCCTTACCCAAGAGCGTTCGGAGCTGAAAAAGCAAGCCGAAGATGCCAAGTCAGATGCTGCCAAAACGCGACTTGCATACGCTGACCTTGAGCGGAAGAATGCCGATTTAGCAAGGAGGAACGCTGAACTGGAAAAGAAAAATACTGACTTGGCTTCTAAGTTAGTGGAGGCGGAGAACAGGGCTGCTCTAGCGGAGGGTAACGTCGAGTGTGCTATCAAATCCGCTGAAGAAGCCCGCAAACAACTGTCAGAGGTTGAGGGAGAGGTTCAGGGTTTCGGCGAATTAATGATTGAATTCTTTGCGCACATCATCCGCCGCCGAAACATTTCTTGGATTGAAGATTATCCATCTACTCTAGTCCAAGTATGGAGTCAAATCGTTGAGTGCGAGAAAGAGGAGCTCAAGGTTGATTCCATTGACGAGGACAAGCTGATGTAGAAATATTTAAGAGATGATGAGCCAGAACGCCTAGCTGAAGGGCGCCGCCTCATTGCTGCTACTATGGACGAAGAGAGGTGGAGGACTAAGCAAAAGAACATTCCCGAGGCTGGTTCCTCTTCTACTGCCCCCGCAACTTCTGAAGTAGAGGGATATGATCCTGAAAACCCAGGGATCCCTCGAACAACTCTTTTATCCCCTATTCCCGAAACGGCATCGGAGACAGCAGTTACTCCAGCCGAGAAGTCTTCGGAAGGTAACTCTACATTTTTACCTCAATTCGTCAAGGCTATCTCTACCTTTCGCCACGTGATTGAGCAATCGATGAAAAACCCATTATTTTCTCCTAAGTTGATAACAGTTGCTTCTCACTCTGTAGGTATTGAGCCGTCCGGAAAGACAGATGTGTCCTAGGGAACCACTTCTGGGGTGGAGCCTACGGAGAAGGCCAAAGGGGGAAAGGACAAGGCTGCTCCCATAGATTTGGGAGAAGGAAGCGAACTTTCTAAGGCTGACACTCCTCGTGATGACGAAATGATAGATGCCTTAAAGGAAGATTGCAGCGATGGGGGACATGAGGAAGATCCGGAGGTGGCGATAGTCGGGGAGTCGAAAAGCGCTGATGATGTTACCTTAGCTGCACTGAAAGCTGACCAAGATAAACGCATGCAGCTTAAATCTGAAGACTTAGACCCTGAAAGCCTTAAGCCCCTCGCGGTAGTGGATGCGGGATCAAGGTTAGTTGTTAAGATTTCGACTAGATCCATTACAGAGGAACTTGCTAAAAAGTCTTCTCTTGATTCCAGCGCTCCGCCTTCCGGGAAGAAGTCGACCGATTCCAGCATCTCAGCTTCAGGGAAGAAAAAGTCAAAGCGCATCCTGACGAAGGCCGAGAAAGAGGAGAGAGATGCGGAGAATGCTGCTAAGAAGTCCAAGCCCTCTTCAAAGTCCAAATGATGAAGTGTCTTGCGTTATTTTAGCGTTTGATTAACCAATAATTGTTGCTGTAAGGGTGGCCCTTGCACCTTCTTTTTGCTTGTTTTCCTGTACAAATTCATTCATTTGTAAATAAAAAATAATTCATTTTCTGCAATGTTTGTTAGTCATTAGTTTTGCACTTATGTAAGAATGCATGTCTTACTATAGTTGTGTAATGAAGTTATGGTGGGGAAATATGTGTATACATATATGCCCCCAATCAATCTCAAAAAACTATTCAAGACTTAATCAAGTAGTCTGAATGTCCCCGATTTTTCGACGGGATTGCATTCTCTGTGCCGTCAATGCCTGTCGTTTTTTCTGGCATTTTTTATACTCTCCTGTCTTATACTCAGGTTAGAGTTCTTACTGAGGCGGTCTCTTGTCTGGGTGCACCTTCATGCCTCAGAGGACGTCGTCTTCCCGTCCTTTATACTCTCTCTCAATTCTCGAGAGTTAGAGTTAAGAATGTCGTCTTCCCATTCTTTTATGTCTTATCGCACAAACAGTCATTGTGCTTTTTCTCGCGTATAAACTGTTTTCAACCTTTCAGGTTTTATATCATCTTATATTCCATAATCGCAACAGAATAGTAGATGAAGGTATATATATAATGCATGAAAGTAAATGACACACGATATTTTTATAGTGGTTCGGCTAAGTCGTTGCCTACATCCACTTTACAGTCCTTTATTCATATCATCAGACTTTCCTAAGGCAAGTCATGCCTTTTTACATAGTTCATAAGAAAAATAGCAAAGAGTACAACATTTCTAATCCAAATATCGCATCAAGTGTTGGGCATTCCATGCCCTAGGTACCTCTTCGCCATCTACGGTCGTTAACTTAAAGGTTCCTGTTTCAAGTCTCCGTTGGATGACAAAGGGACCTTCCCACTTTGGACCGAGGTGAGGAAGGGATGGAAAGTTTCTCTTTAGCACCAAATCTCCTGGTTCGAAAGTCCTAAGGAGAACTTTTTTGTTGTAATAGCGTGCCATCTGACGTTGATGTCTTGCCGCGCGCAAACCTGCTTCATCCCTTTTTTCTTCGATTTCATCAAGAGACTCGAGTAACAGTGCCCGATTCGTCATCGGGTCGTAATACGTCACCCGGTGAGAGGGAACCTCAAGCTCTACTGGAATTACTGCTTCTGAACCAAAAGAGAGAGAGAAAGGGGAATGACCGGTAGCTGTCTTAAATGTTGTTCGATATGCTCACAAAGCTAAGGGCAATTCGTCAACCCATTTTGCCTTTGCGCGCTCTAACCGTTTCTTGAGGATGGATTTTATAACTTTGTTTATTGCTTCTACTTGCCCGTTCGACTGCGGATAAGCAACCGCAGTGTACCGTTTGTCGATCTTATATTTCTGGCAGAAATTTCTGAATTCAGCACCATCGAACTGGATTCCGTTATCAGTTATAATGGTCCTTGGGATCCCGAATCGGCATATAATATTTCTAACCACAAAACTTATCACCTTTCTCGCCGTGATTTTGGTTAGGGGCTCAGCTTCCACCCACTTCGTGAAATAATCCACAGCGACTATTGCATATTTCGCTCCTCCTTTAGCAATTGGTAGAACTCCGATGATATCAATTCCCCACGTGGCAAAAGTCCAAGGACTCACCATCGATTTGAGCTGGGTCGACGGTGCTCTGGGAATTTTGGCGAATCTCTGGCACTTGTCGCAGCGTCGTGAATAATCAGCTGCATCTTTATTAATTGTGGGCCAGAAGTATCCATACCGCAATATCTTTTTCGCTAAAGTCTGACCACCTGTATGATCTCCACACTCACCTTCGTGTACTTCTCTTAGTACACGTTTGATGTCGTTGTGCGCTATACATCGTAACAGGGGCATAGAAAATCCTTGTCTATAAAGAGTATCATCTTGAAGGATGTATCTGGTAGCCTTGCGAACTATAGCCCGTCTCTCACTCTTCTTTGATGGGAGTGTCCCATTCTTAAGGAAGTTCTTAATTGGGGTCATCCACGACTCCTTCTCCGGTTCCGCTTCGAAAGCGAACTCAATTTCCATCGACTCAAAGCTTGGCGATTCCAACGTTTCAATTGGAATTGTTTCAGTTTCTTCTGGGTTGTCGGAACTAGCTAGCTTTGCCAGCCTGTCTGCCTTCTGGTTTTCGTCTCTTGGGATATGCGTTATGTTGCACCGCTCTAGGTTGCTTAACAGCTTTTCCACTTTCCCGAGGTAGGCAATGAGTCGAGGTCCCCGGGCCACAAACTCCTTTCGCACTTGGCAAACTATGATTTTGGAGTCGCAGAATATGTCCAACGTTTTTATTCCGAGATCTTTAGCAAGCTTCAAACCGGCAATCAGGGCTTCATATTCAGAATCATTGTTAGTTGCCGAAAATTCTAATCGTAGAGCGTAATATAATGACCGTCCTTCAGGAGTGATTAAGACGATTCCAGCTCCGGACCTTCGGTCGTTCTTGGCTCCGTCGGTGTATAGCTTCAATGAATCTAATTTTAACTCATCTTCAGACTTGACCACTTTGTCATCGATTATTTCCTCCTCTGGGATTGTGAACTCTACTATAAAGTCAGCCAGAGCCTGCCCCCTGATCGACCTCCGCGGCTGAAAATTTAAATCAAACTGACTTAATTCAATATTCCATTTGATCAATCGTCCTGATGCTTCGGGTCTCTGCAACACCTGCCTTAGAGGTTGGTCAGTGTATATGGTTATTGGGTGAGCTTGGAAATAGTGACGAATTTTTCTGGAGGCGATTAGGAGGCTATAAGCGAGCTTCTCAATCTTTGGGTAGTTGCGTTCTGCCGCTACCAATTTCTTGCTTACATAATATACTGGCCTTTGCACTTTGTCTTCTTCTCGAACCAAGGCTGTGCTAACAGCGTGAGTCGAAACTGCTAAGTAAACAAATAACTCTTCGTGACCCACTGGTTTTGACAAAATCGGCGGTTTTTCTAGCAATTCCAATAAATTTTGAAAGGCCTCAACACAGTCCGGAGTCCACTCGAAGTTCTTCTTTCCCCTTTTAATCAAATCAAAAAATGGGACGCATTTGTCCGTGGATTTGGAGATGAACCTACTCAACGCGGCTACTTTCCCCGCAAGACTTTGGACATCTTTAATCCTCCTCGGTTCTTCAATGTTTCTTATCGCTGCTATTTGGCTTGGATTGATTTCAATCCCTCGGGAGCTCACAATGAAGCCTAGAAACTTTCCCGATGCCACTCCAAATGAACATTTCAAAGGATTCAACTTCATCCGACACTTTCGCAGGATACCGAACATTTCTGCCAAGTCCTGCATATGACTGGAGGACTGTTTCGATTTGACAAGCATATCATCCACATAAACTTCCATAGTCTTCCCTATTTGATTATAAAACATCATGTTCACCAAGCGCTGATAAGTGGCTCCAGCGTTTTTCAATCCGAACGGCATGACCACGTAACAGTATAACCCCAAATTTGTAATGAAGCTCGTGTGTTATTGATCTGGCACGTGCATAGGAATTTGGTTGTACCCGGAATATGCGTCCATGAAAGAAAGAAGTTCGTGTCCCGCTGTTGAATCTACAAGCTGGTCAATCCTGGGAAGTGGGAAACTATCTTTCGGGCAAGCTTTGTTCAAATCTGAAAAATCAATGCAAGTCCGCCACTTTCCATTCGGCTTCTTTACTAAGACGGGATTCGATATCCAGTCGGGATATGTCGAATCTCTAATAAATCCGTTCTGTTTCAGCTTCTCCACTTCTTCCTTCAGAGCGGCCGACCTCTCTGGGCCCAGCATACGTCTCTTTTGCTTTACAGGTGGGTGTTTCGGGTTTACATTTAGTGAATGACTTATGACGGATGGCGATATCCCACACATGTCGGCGTGGGTCCAGGCAAACACGTCCAAGTTTGCCTTCAGGAAGTCAGTTAGCTCTTTGGCCCTACGTGGATCCAATCTTCAAAACTATTGTTGGATCAGCTTCATCAATGGGAATGTCCACTGTCGCTTCATTAGGAGTTGCATTTCTAGTCTCTGGTTCCTCGTCTTTTCTGGGATCCAGGTCTTCAAGCGTTCCTTTGGTCAACTCCTTCGGGGTCGATCCCTTTAATTGCTACGCCGAGCCCTCCTTTGGAGGACGCGAGGCACCTTTACTCTCGATGTTAAGTCCCTTCATCAACATCTTTAATTCGGCAACATAGCAGGCCCGTCCGGAGACTTGATCTCCTCTCACTACTCCGGTTCCGGCTTCAGTTGGGAACTTAAGCAATAAACACCAAGGGGCGATGCAAGCCTTCCCAAAAATGCATTATAAGGCGAATCTACGTCCAATACTACGAACTGAAGCATCCGTACTCTTCGGCGTTCTCCTTGCCCCAAGGTTACGGGCAATTCTATGTACCCTATTGGAGCTGTCGATGCTCCGTTGAAGCCTCAGATCCAACCTTCGCATGGCTTCAAATCTTCAGATTCAAGCTTCATCTGATCGAATGACTTTTTAAATAAAATATTAACAGAGCTTCCATTGTCTACTAACACCTTATGAACCAATGCCGGCCCAATGGTGGTGGTAATGACCAACGGATCGTCGGTGGGTGACTGGATCCCGGTATTATCTCTGCTACGGAATACCACGTCGTCAAACAAAGTCTTCTGTTGCTTTATGGGGGCGATATCTTCCAAATCATCACATTCATCCACATCTACGTGCTTAGCTGCATTTACATATTGATCCATTGCTCTAAAACTGTGGATCGCTGGGTGGGGTCCACCCACTATGGAGTTGATAACAATTCCCTTGCCTTTCTGCTGCGCTGTAGGCTTGGGAGCAGATTGGATCTGTTTTGGAGCCTATTCTCCTTGCCCCCTGTCTCTCGGGGCAACCTTATATTCATCCAATTTCCCTTCGCGCAGCAGCTTCTCAATCACGTCTCTCAAATGTCGATATTCATTGGTTGAATGCCCATGAGTTCCATGAAACAAACAAAACTTTCCAGTTGCCATTTCTTTTTCCATTGAGTCGCGAGGTGGCGGTCTTTTATATTGCAAAACATTGTATGTATCCAAGTAAATGTTCTCCAGAGTGTCGTTCAACGGTGTATAATTCTCATAAGTCTGGAACCGAGGTCTTTTGTTAGGATCACTTCCCCTATTTCTATTTCTTCTGTTACCATTCGCGTTACGGTTGTTGTTGTTGCCCCCGTTTCCATTATTGTCGTTTCCACTCTTGTTTCCCATATTCACCTCAACTTTTCCGGAACTTTCTCCAGACTGCTTCACAGCGACATTACTCTGAACATTCTCTTTTGAAGCCGCTCCAGACTTTCTCTTTCGGTTTTCCCTGGCCTCCTCTCGTCTTAACTGAATATCGGCCTTTTCATAAAATAACTCTCTCGTGGGAGGTGGTTTCCCAGAAAGGTAATCTCCGAACTCGGAGTCAGGATCGACTCCTTCCATCAAATCCATCAAGATGGTGGGCTCGTGCGGGTCACTAACTTCAGTCACAGCTAAGTTGAAACGGTCGAGGTATGACCTCAAAGACTCTCTCGGCGCCTGCTTAATTCTTGATAATTCAATAACACTTTTAGACTTTCGGGTATGGAGTCGGAACTGATTCATAAAACGTTCGCTCAATTCCCTATAATTTGATATCGAACGAGGGGAAGTCGGGTAAACCATAGCAGCACCACATCTTCTAAATAGATCGGGAATGCTTTACACTTCACTGCGTCAGGGGCAGCAGCAGCATTCATGAGCCATGAGTATCGCATCAAATGCTGCCCCTGAGTGGGATTGGTAAGTTTAGGGTCTCTAGGTAATACATGGGATCCCTGCATCGGTAACAACATAGGCTCTCTCAAGCTTGGATCATTGGGCCCTAGTACTCGTGCAGCATCCTCGCGGGACCCCAAAGATCCGAACGTCAGCTGCTCCAAATTCTGAGGTTGTTCGAGCGGCCTTCTTTCACGGGGCCGTTCTTCCTCGGAAGAAGAAGACTGATCCATTGGTGTGTGGCGAACCGGGGATGGGGTTCTCTGTCTACGGAGTTCGCTAATTTCCCTGCTCATGAGTCTCATGTTTTCTTGCATCATGAGATTGGTGCGCTCGTGGATTTTCATAGCCTCCCTAGTACTCTTAAGCATGTCAAGTAGGCGCGAGAAATCTCCTTGAGTAATAGGCGCGGATGGATTGACCTGATCATTGACCCTGGTGGCTGGAGTCGGAGCATTTGTGGGGGCTCGAGTAGAGGTTCCAACATCACCAAGTGTCGGGTCGGTTCGGAGATTTGCAATCAGGTCGGGTCGGAGCTAGGAGACCTGTTCGGGTCGGAGCTGGGAAGCCAAGTCGGATCGGTGTAGTGCGAGTTGCTCGGGTCGGTTCAGGTTGGGGGAGTGCACTGCTTCAGATTCTCCTACCCGGATCGGATCAGAGCTCTCCCCTTGAGTGCGGTTCGGATTTCCTGTATCAGTTCGTTCCACTGCCGAGCTCTGCCCACGAGACCTTGTCACAACCGCATTTTGTTGATCTTCACCAACTCCGTTCCCTCGACTAGTTTGAACTTCCTTGCCTTTTCCTTTGGCCATAGTTTTTCAACAATCAATCAACAAATATTCAGGAGCGTCGAAACTTGAGGATTAACTTCTTTGAACTCAACGGTCCAAAAAGTAGAACGATAATCCCGAAAAACAGAGAATTCAGATGTTTCTCAGTGAAAGCACCAAAATGTTAGACCAAAAAGTGGTTCAAACACCCAAATTGACTAAAGTCAGACTAAAATAAGATCAAAAGTAAAATGGAGACACAGAATTTATAGTGCTTCGGCGTTGAAAAGCCTACGTCCACTTGTCAATCACTATTCTCAATGATATAGTTGCAATTACAATGAGATATTCACTCAATTTCACTCACAACTCACATACATTCACTCAATTGTCTCAAAGAAAATGTTGAAAGACGATTTGGATTATCCGGGAGTGCTGGAATTCAGTTTATGAAAGTGGTTTAACTCTTAAAGTGCCAAAAAGAAGATCCCTTTAATTGTCTCCAGGCAAGGTATTTAGAGGTTAAAATTTAGTCAGAACCCGATCCGGATCGGAGCCACGTGTCCTCCATCCCATCGTCCTCGGGTTCAGATGGACTCCAGTGCTGACAGCGCATCAGAATAGAGATTATCGTGGGTAGGAACTAGTCATAACCGCTCCACATCTTCAGGCGATCGTGGGGGGAAGTGACGTGGATTACAGGTTCGGTTCGGAGGAGCCTGCAGAGGGGGTTCGGATCGGGGTATCCGATCCGACACGGATTAACCTAAAACTAAGTCCTTATCCACTTTGCTCTGCTCCGTTCCGACCCGGTAGTAGGTAGCCCTCTGGTTCGACTGATATTAGGTAGCCCCCCGATCCGAGTGATAATAGGTAGCCTTCCGATCCGAATAGCAGCGTCTCTTCGATCCAAGTGGCAGCATCTCTTCGATTCGAATCGTAACTTCTCTCCGATCCGATCCGCTATGATGCTTTCTAAGTTCTTCAACGTTTCACATCTCGACTTTGTGTTGCCCAGTTCACAAAGTGGGCTAACAGCATAGTTGTTAGCTAAAGTGGGAATCAAAAGTTGACTAGTTTAGGAGCCATATTCCCAAGACTTCCCTTCCCGCTTCGCTAAGGAAGCTTTTCCTTCTTCAAGTATTCCCTGAAAGCATGGTATAGATTGTTTGGTACTCTTTCCCCAATTGAACAAGAAAGGGGTGAGCAGCGACTAGCTATGGACTTTTCTCGCTTCCTGTCTCCCCGGTTGTCATGTCACATCGCCGATGACCTATAGCCTTTTCGCGTAGCCCTTTTCTTGCTTGGAAGCAACCTTTACCCCTATATTAGTAAAGCATCAATTAAAGGCTTTCTAGTTGAGATCACTAGCGGAAGAGACCTGACCCCTCTATCCCCACCTGACCTTTTTGTCCCAGGACGCTTTCCCCAAGTTGAGAGTGCTAGCTAGTTGCCAAATGAAAGCGAAGCTCCCCACATCCCATAGGACTAAGATAGGGTCTGCAACTCTCGTTGATCCCATTGAAGAGAATGGGCTCTTGTCCTACTGCTTTCGGTTAGGGGATCGAAGAAAATCATGGAACTTGTTCTAATTCTAAAGAAGAGACCAGTGAACTCATCTCGACACATCCCTTATCTTTTCATGTGAGAGAAGTTACTCTAAGCCCGAATCCGACAGAGAATCATCTTATCTTCAGTTTCGAGAATAGGATCAGACAGCGAAAGACATTTATTTCCTTCCGGGTTATCACCTTTAACAGCAAGAGCACTGGCTTTGACATCTTCCGCTGGCTTTCTTCTTGAACCACTATCTCAATCTGATAAAGTCTTATTCTCACTTAGCGCTTATGCTAAGGAATTGTCCTTCTTCCTCTTCAGCTAAGGCCGATGTTGATGCCCTATATTTATTCTTCTCCGCCCCTAAACAATAGCAATAGCACGAATCCTAAGCTACAGCACACAAAGGAATGGTTCGATGAATCATGGGTGGATCTTAGTGGGCGTTAGAGGGATTGGCTGGCTTGGGCCCCTCCACATTAGTACTCAATGCAAGACTTCGATTGTAGTAGAGTAGAAAGGGTCCACGAAAAGCTTCAGGAAAGAAGGGCGAACACCCATCCCGAAAAAAGAATGCAATGACCCCTTCAGATCGAAAATGAATCTTATAATTGCAGTTGCATTATGCCAGTGACCAAGATATCAACCACATAAATTGGTAGGAGAACGGTTATGGACCCGTTACCCTTCAATAGTCAGTATCTCTCTCGTGAAGTAATAATATCCCGTGAAGTAATAATTTCTAATATGAGCTGAATCCACTACTAGAAAGGCAGGAGGGCGAATATGAAGTAGGGTTGAGTGTCAGGAAGCGTTTAGGCCGGGTTCGAAGCATTCTTCAAAGATAGGTACAGTAGCAACTTTAGTATCATGGGAATAAAATGGATTATAAAACAGAATAATAGTTTGGATTAGAAGATGGAAGTTTACTTACAAAGAAAAAGGTAAGCATTGGTATAATATTTTTCAGTCTCAGTACTTTCTTTGGTCTAGGAGCTCTCCTGATGCTTTTCTCCGTTGTTGTGGTCTGAGGCAAGTAGCCTAGCGGATAGGGCGACTTAAGTAAGGTGCGTAGCGATGTGAGTGCCGACCTTGCCTAGAAGGAAGGTGCGCAGCGGTTTGAATTCTCGGTCCCGAAAGCGATCTTAGAGAATAGAAAGAAGAGTGTATATCTTGATCAACCCGATGCATGCTTTAACAAGCCGACTACGCACCTCGACACTACACTAAAGTGTTAACGAAAAATGCTTTAAACCGGCTTTTTTACTATTCGTGCGGCATGACAACTTAACTTGGAGGCATGAAAAACGAAAGTGATTCTGCACGGAAACTGTTTTCGGCTCGCTTACCCAATGGTAGCCTGGACTGCTTTACTAATAACACCAGTTCTGCTCCTCTCTTGGAAGCTATTCATAAGAATGCCTCGATGCAGAATGAAATGCTAGGCTAGGATATTTTGGTTTAGAAGAAACCGCGGTTGATCCTAACCCGAAAATGCTGTGGAGATGCTAAGCTTATGGTCGGGACCTATAAGGTGGAAGTTCACCTGATATCACGAGAAGAGGCCGGGTGTAAGGATTAAAAAAAGGTGAAGCACCACCATTGTAAAGAAGGAGTTTTCCTAAACCAGGAGAGCAACACGGAGCACCAAACTCTCAAGGTTTTCCTAAACCAAGAGAGGAATCGGATCGACATGCAAGGGGCGATCGTTAGGTTATGAGCCTTGTGATCTACCGCTCTACCCCGTCCTTTATTCTTTCAAATCGATTGTTCCATCCGGTCCAACCAATGGTGCTCTGTTAGGAGATAAACCAACCCACTCTTCCTAGGGCTGAGTTGAATCGCAAATGCGATAGTAGCCAGAGCCACTTTCTATGCACCGGTAGGGGGAACCACATCTAGGAAATTGGCATGGCTCCTTCTGTTGAATCAAACCTTGAGGATAGCCAACGAATCCATTAGGTCTCTTGCATCAGGCTGCCAGTGATCGAATTGATTCCATTCGGATTCTGCCCTATTAATTACCTAGGGGACGCCACAATTCAGAAGCAGCGCTACGCTCATCGAGCAGTTAGTTCTCTATGACCTCAGAGTACCGATTCTAGCTGACTCAGTATTTGATCAATATCTTTGGGGAAGGGGAGAAGGACAACATATAGAGTGCGTAGGCATAAGGAGTGTCAGACTCATGGTCGTCTTTCTTTCGACCGTCCTCTTCTAGTCATGGTCACCATAGCTGGACTAAGAGCCGACATTAGGCAACGCATCATGACGGCTAAGAGAAAGAAGCATTAGGCTTCGCATGAAGCTGGACTTCATCCCGGCAGAAACAGGTGGGTGATTATGGCACATAGAAAAGTCTTGGCTAATAAAACAGCATGGGAACCTAGGCCTTGAAGGGCATATATTCGGTACCATCACTGGGATTGTTTAAGATAATATTATCAAAGGAATAGCCATTCTCTACCAGCTAATTGGTTAATAAGAGAAAAATATGGTTTTGACCAATTGATATTAGTATAGAAGATGGAATCATATTCTGCTGCTTCTCTACCAGCTAATTGGTTAATATGAGCATACGGCGAAGCAAGGCTTTGCAATAAGAAGAGAATAGAGGGGAAGCGGGGATCCAATTAATATAGTAATGATAGATTTATGGTTGCTCGGCTTGCCCCTTATTATGTCCTTGAAGTGCAAGTAGAAGAGAATAGATTAGAATCTAAGATTAGGCCAGTATATTAATTAGGCGTGCCTTACCATAAGGTAGTTTGTAATGACCCGCATTTTCAGCGATATTATAATTAATTTATTTAATTATTTAAAAGGTGATTAATAGAATTTAATGACCGTTGAATTCAATAATATTGAATATTTAATTTAAATAATAATTAAATAATATATTTAATTCAGAAATATCAGAATTAGTGGAATTCACAGTATTGTGTGAACTGGACAATTCAAAGTATATAATTCAGTTTAGAGTTGAATTATAATAACAAATATATTATTTGAACGAAGTTTGAACGTATAGTTATATTTTAATTATAATCGAGCTTGAAATGGCGCGACAGTTCGCGATTTGGTGATTCGAAATTTAAACGAATATACAGAAGCCGTTTTAAATCGGATTTCTGTGAAACAAGAAATGTTCAAGGCTGGTGAAGTATATTTCTCTAGTGGAAAAGAAAAATCGGGATTTCGTCATGTAGACTTTTAGTTATGTTCAAATTAAATATTCAGAAAAAACAGCGGTATATTCGTTCGTGGCCATAACGGTTATTCAAATATATTTGAATATCGGTTTTAAATTTAGACAAGGTTCTTTTAGGACATAGTGATAATTTAATTTTTAGAATTTTACTGTAATTTTTAATTAATTTAATAAGCGACTTTTTATTTGAAATATTTCGCACCCTGTAATCAACATTTTGAAGTTTCAAAATATGAGTCAACCTACCGATATTTTTATATTTTTGGGATCGTGGGGCATCGCTGATTTCAACGGTATTTTTATTTTTGTCGATTAAGGTCCGGAAACGAGTGGAGTTTTATGAAATAGGGTACCCTAAAAACTTATTAAACAAACATATCCAAATCTATTTCTCTGATCCAACAGAGAGCCACGTCTCCAACTAAATCCCCTATAAAATACCCAACTTTCCTAAACCCTAATCTAATTCTTCCTCTGATCGAAAATAATAAGCCGCCAGAAATAAAATCGCATCTTGCAAATCAAAGAAAATAAAACAAATTCCAACTCCGCATAAAAGTATCGAAGGCTTAAGCTGCTGTAGCCCTCTCGTTGGCCTAAAGCCGTGATATAACTGAAGGGGGTGAATTCAATGTCAAGGGGTTCGCGATAGGAAGGAATAGTTCAAGTCTCACTGCATGGACGAAAGAGGTCTGCGCTGAGTTTTGCGGTGGAGTCGGTGGAGATTTCGTAGGGCAGTTGAGTGGGGGTGACGGTTTGTTCAATAGTAATGACATGCATGCTATCAGTGTACTTAGGAAGGTGTAGCAAGCATAGTGAAACGGGAGAGCAAAAGTGTTGGAGCATAACATGGTAACTGTACCAGCGACATGCGATTTGTTCACAAGTGAATGGGTTTACGATGATGTTGGGCATTAGTTGTACAGCAAACTGGTTGATGCTAGAATGAAGTGGATATGGCTGTGATGAGATTTGAATTGCGGATGTGTATATATTCGTGAAAGAGATGTACGTCTGTAGTGGAGGTGAGGTACATCGGGTTGGACATTTAGGATGTGGGGTTGAAGAGGATTGGAAAAGGAAGAGGGCGCTGGCTTTTGTTTAACTTTTTGTGGACTGAGGAGGGTGCAGAAATGGAAGGAGTAAATGATAATGGCGGAGCAGTTTTTTTTCGTGTCCTGGAGTTTATGTTTCGGGGAAGAGAAGAGGGATACCGCGGGTATGGTTCTCTGGAGGGAAGATGGGCCAAGCAACGTAAGGAAAGCCCAATGGATTTATTTAAATTCAAGTTTAGTTAAATATAACTTATATATAAAATATGTATTAACCAGAAATTTGCCATAACTTATTCATAATTTGACGGAATTCAATGAAACAAGATCCGTCGGGATCATAGGGACGAGGGCTACACACTGGAACTGACGGGGAGTGAATCGAAGCTCGTTACAATTTATAACAAAATAAATTGTTCGTCAGAATCAAGCGATGATTATCGTTATTAACGATGATCGTTCAATGTGAGTAAAACTCACCAACTCTAAACAGTTATATTTTTATAACGTATATTTAGAAATGATAAATGATGACTGATTGCTTTGTGTTAACTGTTTGGTTGAATTGTTTGTGTATTGATTGAAATCATATATAATGCTATATATATATATATATATGTATATAAATCGTTAATCAAATATTGATTCTGTTTAACAGAATATTTTATATTCGTGTTGTTTAACATCTGTGATGCAGAGAAATAGGTTGTAGGGCCCCAACTGGGTTCCTCAAATATTTATAATACTATTTTGTTCATATATTGTAATATATGATCTGTTGTGGATTATGTGTGTTTGGACGATATTGGCCATCGTGATTTGATATGGTAAATACCATAATACCGGAAGGTTAAAAAAGGAATTTTCAAAACGAATATTGAAAATAAATTATTTATAAAATCAAATGATTTTATAAAAGAGAAAAGATTTATAAAATCAAGGAAGATTTTATAAAAGGAATTTATTTATAAATGGAATATTTATAAATAGGAAATATTTTTAAGTGGACTTATAAATAAAGGGAAATCTTTATAAATGAAATATAGAAAAAAAGGAAATATCTATAAAATCATACGATTTTATAAAGGAGATATTTATTTGTTAAATAAATAGGATATCATAAACAAATTATTTATTTAGGAAATAAATAAAGTTATACAAGGAAATATTTGTGAAAACAAATATACAAGGACATATTTGTGAAACAGAAATAGAAAGAGAATTATTTGTAAAACATTTACTAATAGAAAATAAATAGAATAAAGGATTATTTATTTAGAAAATAAATAGAATAAAGGAATATTTATTGGGAAAATAAATAGAGTTAATGAAAAGGAGTTAATCGAACATAGTTAATCAAAATGGAGTTAAACAAAAGTTAGAAACTGACTAGAGATTAATAAGTTAAATGGTTTCCTGAGTATCGATCTGATGTTGGTTTCGGCCTTCGGGGTTTATCCTTAGGAAGTTGTTCACTTGTTAGTTTATAGTTAGAGTCTGCTAGATGTGGAAGAATAGTGATACGTAATTAAGCCATGGAAATGTTTTCCAGTGTTAATAACGTATATTTTCTAAACATAGAAAATGAGGATATATATATATATATATATATATATATATGTTTGATGATTGGATCGATAATTCCATTTGGAAATAAGATCGTTGTGTGTACACAGACATGTTTTCATTTGATAGTTAAATCACCGACTATCAAAGTTTTGACCATTTTAACGTTGTTAATATGGAGAGACTGGTTGGATTATTACCCAAAGAACCACTTTGTATTGGCATAAGCGTTGCGAACCATATATGCCAAAGATAATTGAAGACGGAGTAAACTGCAAGGGCTATTGTATAAATCTTAGATAACAATTGTCTAAAATGGATGTACTAAATAGTGCCTTTGGTTTGTCCAATCCCAGGACAACTTGTATGGAAGAAGGTCTGACAGAGTATATCTAATAGATCGCGTAAGTTGATCTCTTCAAACGTATTCACGTTTGGTGGCGGAGGAATTCGTTTCACTTAGCTGTATACCCATGTTATTTTTGGGGAAATCAATTTGTGATTTGGTGGGTATGACGTGTGACATTCCAAGTGAATGAAGATGTGGCATGTAAAAGATAAGCGTGGCCTCTAGCCTCACATCCGGAAATGACAAAAACTGGGTCGTTACATTTGGTATCAGTGCTTAGCGAATTACCTTGGCTCTGTGGCGTGACTCGGTAGAGATAGGGTTAGTAATACCCTAGATTGAGTTTGAGTGTATATATACGAGTGAACGTTTTTGTTATTCAATATGAAATGGTTTTATATTGTGGAGATATATTGGTTGAGTTGTATATAAGTTCTGGTCGATCAGTTTGATCCACTTATCGGTAGGATTTTATAAACACTTAAATATGATGAACCGTTATGGTATGTTTTGAAAAGAGGATAAATGAAATGATTTTATCCAAATTATATTTTGATATAAAGAAGATTGATATTGAAATGATTATAATATATTAAATATATATGTTGTTATTATGATCAAGTAAGATTATAAAAAAGTGAAATGGTTATGTAAATAACCAATCAAAATTCATATAAGTGAAATATATGAAATCGAATTGAATTAAATCTGAATTTAAATCAGAATTTGGAATTAAAATAAGGAAATTTTAAGTTCCTGGGAGATTTTGAAAATGTTTTTCAATTTGAAATAGATATAGTGTTGAACTCACCTTGATGACTGGAAAATAATTCCGAGGATGGATCGATACATCGTCGGTGTGATTTTCGCGTTTCTAAGTGGAGGATTACTACCAAAGGTTTTGTTTTCAATTTATTTTAAGGAAACAAGTTGTTTAGAAATTCAAAGGTTTTGAATTGGTGTTATGATTTAAAATTGATTTGAAATAAACCCAGGAATTTAAATTCTGGAATTAAAATTTAACTTATGAAGTTAAATGGATTAAAATATTGAAAGTGAATAAATAATTTTGAATTAAACTTAGACAAGGTTAAATATAATATGGAATTATATTGGAATGATATCGTGTAAGTTTATTGATGATATAAGGATTGGAATCAAGAATTGTACTTAAGTTTGAAATGGAATCTGACTTGAGTATAAGTAAATGATTGGGCTTGAGCATAAAAACTGACAGGAGATTGATTGGAATGACATTGGTATATGTTGAGTTGATAACCAATTGGAATGGTATAATGATATGGTCGGCGAAAAGGTACAAGTTTATATTTCATATTGAGCATGAGATTTTATGAGCCATATTGGCAAGCCGCTTGGCTGTTTGATTTTCTTTTTGTTTGGAGAAGGCCTAGAGAGGCGAGTTGGAATTTGAGTTATTGACCAGTACAAAGAAGGTGCTGGCGAAATTTTTCGAAAAGTTAAGGTGTTAGAAAATTTTCAGGATTTTTAAAAATATTCGTTAATAGAATTAAATTAATAATTTAATTGAAATTAAATTAGTCAAGGGAAACTAAAGTTGAGAAGTGAACAATATAGTCTAGCCAGTCGATAGGGTTTGTCTTCTAGCTTAGCAATTTCGAGGACAAAATTATTTTAAGTGGGGAAGAATGTAATGATCCGCATTTTCAGCGATATTATAATTAATTAATTTAATTACTTAAAAGGTGATTAAGAGAATTTAATGATCGTTGAATTAAATAATATTGAATATTTAATTTAAATAATAATTAAATAATATATTTAATTCAGAAATATCAGAATTAGTGGAATTCAGAATATTGTGTGAACTGGACAACTCAAAGTATATAATTCAGTTTAGAGTTGAATTATAATAACGAATATATTATTTGAACGAATTTTGAGCGTATAATTATATTTTAATTATAATCAAGCTCGAAATGGCACGGCAGTTCGCGATTTGGCGATTCGAACTTTAAACGAATATATAGAAGCTGTTTTAAATCGGATTTCTGTGAAACAAGAAATGTTCAGAGCTGGTGAAGTATATTTCTCCAGTGGAAGAGAAAAATCGGGATTTCGTCGTGTAGAATTTTAGTTATGTTCAAATTAAATATTCAGAAAAAACAGCGGTATATTCGTTCGTGGCCATAATGGTTATTCAAATATATTTTAATATCGGTTTTGAATTTAGACAAGGTTCTTTTGGGACATAGTGATAATTTAATTTTTAGAATTTTACTATAATTTTTAATTAATTTAATAAGCAACTTTTTATTTGAAGTATTTCGCACCCTGTAATCAACATTTTGAAGATTCAAAATATGAGTCAACCTACCGATATTTTTATATTTTTGGGATCATGGGGCATCGCTGATTTCAACGGTATTATTATTTTCGTCGATTGAGGTTCGGAAACGAGTGGAGATTTATGAAACAGGGTACCCTAAAAACTTATTAAACAAACATATCCTAATCTATTTCTCTGATCCAACAGAGAGCCATGTCTCTAACTAAATCCCTATAAAATACCCAACTTTCCTAAACCCTAATCTAATTCTTCCTCTGATCGAAAATAATGATCCGCCAGAAACAAAATCGTGTCTTGCAAATCAAAGAAAATAAAACAAATTCCAACTCCGCATAAAAGTGTCGAAGGCCCAAGCTGCTGTAGCCCTCTCGTTGGCCTAAAGTCGTGATAAAACTGAAGTGGGTGAATTCAATGTCAAGGGGTTCGCGATAGGAAGGAATATTTCGAGTCTCACTGCATGGACGAAAGAGGTCTACGCCGAGTTTTGGGGTGGAGTCGGTGGAGATTTCGTAGGGCAGTTGAGTGGGGGTGACGGTTTGTTGAATAGTGATGACATGCATGCTATCGGTGTACTTAGGAAGGTGTAGCTAGCATAGTGAAACTGGAGAGCAAAAGTGTTGGAGCATAACATGGTAATTGTACCAACGACATGCGATTTGTTCACATGTGAATGTGTTTACGATGATGTTGGGCATCAGTTGTACAGCGAAGTGGTTGATGCTAGAATGAAGTGGATATGGCTATGATGAGATTTGCGGATGTGTATATATTCGAGAAAGAGATGTACGTCTGTAGTGGAGGTGAGGTACATCGGGTTGGACATTTGGGATGTGGGATTGAAGAGGATTGGAAAAGGAAGAGGGCGCTGGCTTTTGTTTAACTTTTTGTGGACCGAGGAGGGTGCATAAATGGAAGGAGTAAATGATAATGGCGGAGCATTTTTTTTCGTGTCCTGGAGTTTATGTTTCGGGGAAGAGAAGAAGGATACCGCGGGTATGGTTCTCCGGAGGGAAGATGGGACATGCAACGTAAGGAAAGTCCAATGGATTTATTTAAATTCAAGTTTAGTTAAATATAACTTATATATAAAATATGTATTAACCTGAAATTTGCCATAACTTGTTCATATGTTGACGGAATTCAAAGAAACAAGATCCGTCGGGATCATAGGGACGAGGGCTACACACTGGAACTGACGGGGAGTGAATCGAAGCTCGTTACAATTTATTACAAAATAAATTGTCTATTGGAATCAAGCGATGGTTATCGTTATTAAGGATGATCATCCAATGTGAGTAAAACTCACCAACTCTGAACAGTTATATTTTTATAACGTATATTTATAACTGATAAATGGTGACTGATTGTTGTGTGTTAACTGTTTGGTTGAATTGTTTGTTTATTGATTGAAATCATAGATAGCGATATATATATATATATATATATATATATATCGTTAATCGAATATTGATTTTGTTTAACAGAATATTTTATATTCGTGTTGTTTAACATCTGTGATGCAGGGAAACAGGTTAGAGGGACCCAACTGGGTTCCTCAAATATTTATAATACTGTTATGTTCATATATTGTAATATATGATCTGTTGTGGATTATGTGTGTTTGGACGATATTGGCCATCGTGATTTGATATGGTTAATACCATAATACTGGAAGGTTAAAAAAGGAATTTTCAAAACAAATATTGAAAATAAATTATTTATAAAATCAAAGGATTTTATAGAAGAGAAAAGATTTATAAAATCAAAGACGATTTTATAAAAGGAATTTATTTATAAATGGAATATTTATAAATAGGAAATATTTTTAAGTGGAATTACAAATAAAGGGAAATCTTTATAAATGAAATATAGAAAAAAAGGAAATATTTATAAAATCATAAGATTTTATAAAGGAGATATTTATTTGTTAAATAAATAGGATATCATAAACGAATTATTTATTTAGGAAATAAATAAAGATATACAAGGAAATATTTGTGAAAACAAATATACAAGGACATATTTGTGAAACAGAAATACAAAGAGAATTATTTGTAAAACATTTACTAATAGAAAATAAATAGAATAAAGGATTATTTATTTAGAAAATAAATAGAATAAAGGAATATTTATTGGGAAAATAAATAGAGTTAATGAAAAGGAGTTAATCGAACATAGTTAATCAAAATGGAGTTAGATAAAAATTAGAAACTGACTAGAGATTATTAAGTTGAATGGTTTCCTGAGTATCGATCTGATGATGGTTTCGGCCTTCGGGGTTTATACTTAGGAAGTTGTTCTCTTGTTAGTTTATAGTTAGAGTATGATAGATGTGGAAGAATAGTGATACGTAATTAAGCCATGGAAATGTTTTCTAGTGTTAATAACGTATATTTTCTAAACATAGAAAATGAGAATATATATATATATATATGGTTGATGATTGGATCGATAATTCCATTTGGAAATAAGAGCGTTGTGTGTACATAGACATGTTTTCATTTGATAGTTAAATCACCGACTATCAATGTTTTGACCATTTTAACGTTGTTAATATGGAGAGACCGGTTGGATTATTACCCAAAGAACCACTATGTATTGGCATAAGCATTGCGAACCATATATGCCAAAGATAATTGAAGACGGAGTAAAGTGCAAGGGCTATTGTATAAATCTTAGATAACAATTGCCTAAGATGGATGTACTGAATAGTGCCTTCGGTTTGTCCAGTCCCAGGACAACTTGTATGGAAGAAGGTCTGACAGAGTATATCTAATAGATCATGTAAGTTGATCTCTTCAAACGTATTCACGTTTGGTGGCGGACGAATTCGTTTCTCTTAGCTGTATACCCGTGTTATTTTTGGAGAAATCAATTTGGGATTTGGCGGGTATGACGATGTGACATTCTAAGTGAATGAAGATGTGGCATGTAAAAGATAAGCGTGGCCTCTAGCCTCACATCCGGAAATGACAAAAACCGGGTCGTTACATAGTTGGTGCTCTTTCTGGGTAAGCGTTCCATAATGAAAAAGTTGGGAAACATAGAATATCTTCTAATCACTTTCCTAGCTTTCTGCCCTTTATCTAGGATCTTTGATAGAACAGCCCGGTATATTAATTTGGGAACCTTGGGCCAGTATATTAATTAGGGCTTATGATGATTCTCTACCAGAACCTTCTATCCTATCTTATATAAGAGTATATTTGATACCTGAACCATACTCTATACCAGGTAGATATAAATAAGAAGCTTATGTGGCCTGAATCACTTATTTAGATTCCCTACTACAAGGTATATATATTCGATTTGATACCATCTAATGAAGGCCAGCTATTAGTGTCTTTATGGCCATCTAATTGGTATTGAATACATAGTATGACGAATCTCTGTTAAGGAAAGAGAGGGACATAAGGGGGTAGATGCTAAACTTATTAAGAAAAGAGGGAGCAACACATATAAAGGCGAGTTCATCAATAAAATAAGGTATCCTATGTTTATACCTGATTCAATGACTAGTGGTAAGTCTCCTTCGGTCCCCAAGAGAGACTCTCCCTAAGGTCGGAGTTATGAATTAATATACTGGATTGATCGGGGTAGCCTTGTTAGCCATTAGGCATATTTAGCAACTCTGTGACAATGGAGAGACAACAATATGTGCGTAGTTTCTCCCTAATGTTTATACCTCCCCAATGTTTATAGTGGCGCCTCTACTGATTCTAATGGGCATGTCCTTATTTAGATTCAACGAGAGATAGTGGGAGGAAAGTTATTTCTCCTAATTAATATACTGGCCGACGCTCTGTTGGTATGAATTTACTCCATTCAATAGTCAAATCATAGCTCCTTGGAGTTAATACTAGACATCTAGGTTAGAGGTCGAAGTGTACTCTCACTTCGCTCCCTATTGGTCGCTCTAATTCCTTCCCTGGCGGTTTTGAATCTCTATTTTTTCAATGGCTCACCCTTTCTTTGAACCTTCTCAATGATCGAACTTATAGATATGAATTGAATGCCATTTGATGAGTAAGATTGAACAAGGGAAAGGGATATGGAAAGGATGAAGTAATGAAAGAGGAAGTCATTTCTGTAGTAACGACTTGTCACAATCCATTGGTTCATATAGAATCCATGTCCTAGGTCTATCAAAACACACTCTTTTCGCTAAGCGTATATCATAAAAAAGAGTGAAAGGGTCCACCCCGAAACCAAGGGGGTACTAACAGCTGAGTCCTCTCCGAATCGCAGGAGATAGTTGCCCATCATATGGCTCACCAACTTCACTTGCCCAAGTATATTAATCCGGGGGCTCCGGGCAGGTTCAGATCACTTACAATACACGGCTCTGGGGTGAGGAGCGTTTTCAAGATGATTCTTTGTTGAGACCATCTTTTCGACTGGAAAATGTGAGTCTGTTTTGTCCACTTTATCCATTCCCCTCTCTCGAAAGAAAAAGGAAGGCTTCGCCTAGTATATTAATTCCTTGATCTTTTTCAATCTCTGCCCCGCTTCCATGTGGGCAGAGACCAGACCCCTGTAGAGAATGAAGAGGCGCCAAGGCGCTTGTTAAGCCCTCTCAAGAGAGCTTCTCGAGGCTCCACTCTCTTCCCTGAATAAGTGAGGCTCCTTTAGCCTGGGCTGAGATGGGAATAAGGAGTCAGGATTGAAGCCCCCAATGTTCTACCAGACACTGGATATGGGTTAGCTCTGTAAATGTGTAGATCCAAGTATAGTGTAGTAGTAGGCACTTCTAGGCCCTTTCCCGGCTATTGGATCAGTCCAGTGCTTCGGTTACTACGGACCTTCTGCCATCCATTGCAGTAGAGCCGTTTCATGAGCGAGGGGTGGGGGGGGGTTCTTTGAATCGTTGAATGAAATCGTTCTTTTTTAGATATCCAGATAGATGGATGGTTCTATTTTTCAATGAATATATAGCAAGAAGCCCCAAATCCTTGATTTGGCTAGGAAACAAAGCAGTGCTTTGGGCCCAGGAAGCGAAGGAAGGAGCAACCGATAGGCGACCAGTAGGCGACCTCGCAAGCGAGGTCCACGGTATAAACAGACCTGATTTATATTAATTGGGTCCAGTGTCACCCAGTATACTTATAGGCAACTAACATCCAGTATATTAATTGGGGACGACCTTAGGGAGACGGTGACCCCAATCAATCGGGGGTCCAGTATATTAATTGTTATATATCGGGGGCTCGCCTACCTCACCCAATTTGTTCTCCGTGCCCATTCCGCATGCGCTTCATGCACCATTGGTGCTTTGCTCTCCTCTTATTTCTTCATTGGACGGTTCGGATGGACTTCGCCGTTCTTTCCGAATGAAAATGGAAAGGGCTGTATCACATCGAGATAACGATTCGTTTTCCGCCCCAAATGAGATGGGTAATTAGTCAGCTCTACGCACCTTCATCTTTCTGAATGAATTGAGGCCCGGCCCGGCTCGCGTCGTTCCAACAACCGACGGCCTCAATATACGATTGCGCGCAGTAACTGGGGGTTCTATTACACGCCAACTTTCATTCACCAAACCCAGGTTCATCTCGTGTAGTAATTGAGGACTTGTACAAGGATATGGAGTGGGTTGATGCATCAGACTTGACCCTATCTTTCGTAGCATGCATTCCCATCCGTGTTGCAACTGATTCAGTAAGCTACGTGTCCGAACGGCCTTCAATCCCCCAACCTTACTCATGGCAACCTTCTGGCCACCCAACGACCTATAACGCTAGTCACTACTCCCATTGGGGCTAGGAAGTAAGCCCCACAACCCAAAGCGGCGAAGAACAAATAGAATTCTCTACAAAAACCGGCTAACGCGGGTATTCCTGCGTATGAGAACATTGTAATGGAGAAGGTCATAGCCGAAATAGGATTCGTTTTGGCTAGAGCACCCAAATCCGCTATATATTTGACACGGGTTTGTCGTAATGCTGGAACTATGGCGAATGCATCTATCGTTATTGATGCATAAATAAAAATAACAATGAGTAGTGATTGAATTCCTTTTATGGTTCCACATGAGAAACCAGTACGAATATAACCTATATGTCCGATCGAACTATGAGCTAGAGGTCTTTTGACTTTCGTTTGGGCCATGGTGGCCAGTGCTCCTAAGATCATAAAAGCAATGCTGCAGAAAAAGAAAATTTGTTGCAATGTACCTCCATAGGAACAAACAATAGAAAGACGTGACTTATTTGCAGAAATAGAGATTTTAGGCGCAATAGAAAGGAATGTTGTCACCGGGGTGGGTGAACCCTCATAGATATCAGGTGCCCACATATATTGAGTCAAAAGAGAGATTCAGTCCGAGGGAGAGGGGGGTTTGGGGCTTGAGAGATTGAATAGATAGGGCCTTGTTCATTCTGGGGAATTCACACAAAAGGGAATGAAAAATTCTCAACGAAAAAGTGCTCTCTGAACCGAACGTGAAAGTGGTTTTCCATCAGACGGTTGTTCACGTAACTCCACTCTTTGCTTGGATTATATGTCCAAAAGGGTCCACTCTCGGCCATTCCACACGCTGCCTAGCAGAGGCCCAAGTATTTACTTAGGATTCTCTTTTTTTTTTAGTAGACGCCGAACCTGTTGCCTAATCTGATCTAAGGGGCGGGCGCAGCAGCTACATGGAACCCTTCCTTTATGTTGTTACCAGCGCCGGGCCAAGTCGGAATTCTTTAAAATACGCGAAGCTAGAATATTAATTGTGAGGAAGACATTCATAAACCCGAAAACAAAATGAGAGTCTCGAATAGTTTGGATTCGTCAAGTAGGCGAATTTTTTCTTTGCCTTAGCCCAGTATAAACATTCGAAACAAAGCTAAGAAGTAGGCTGAATGGAAAAAGGGACAAGGGCGGTCGTCGCTTGGCGCGAAGGCTACTGGTTTGGGGGTAGGGTACGGTACTAAAACTCCTCGGACTTTCAGGCGGTTTTTCTTTTGGGTAGCTGTTCATCGTTGGATCTCGCCAATACAGCCTCCTATGGTTTTCGTTATCAAGATATCTTTTCTTTCTTCCTAGGGATTGATTGGGTAATCAGCTCCCATGCTGCAAACAGTCAAATCTGAACCTTGTCGCTCTTCGCACCCCGTGGGCAAAAGTACACCAACAATGTGCGTTGCGTGATTCCACTGTGTTTTTTGCACTTTTTACTAGGTGGACAGTTGTCTAGAAGAGAACTTCGACTCGCCCGGCCAGCAGGCGGGCGGCGTGCTTATCTTATGTGACAACACTACAGAGCGAGTCGCTCTTCTAGTCGAGCAGCTGTGTGACATCCAGAGAAAGCGGCGCTTTTGTGTAACATGCTATGGTCTCAACGCCCTTACGAGGTAGTGATGAGTTTCACGCTCTCTAAGCCCGGCCCGCGCGCTGTCAGGAGGATTGGCCACAATCTGAATGGTACCACCCATCCTACCCTACTACCTATAGGCCCCCCCACAGCTGCCCGAAAAGGAACTGCAGTGATCTTGAATAGGGATCCTACAACGATAGATAGAATCCCCATAAAAATACCACTAGATCGAGCACCAAAGATTTCGTATCCGGTAAAAATCTTGGCTAATTGATCGAAGTGGGTAGCTCCAGTAGACCCATAGATCATGGAACATATAGGATGGGTAGGCCCAACCCCGTATAGAAGTGAACCCCCTCGTTACCATGCGTGCGACTCTCACCACATACTGCTTGCACAAGGACTATGTCATCCATCCCGAGACTTTTTATTCCACCTCTCCTCCTTCCTTCGGGCACCTCAATCAAACTTGCGTTCCCCAGCTTCAGGCTGCGCTAATAGCAACTTAGAAAGTCGTTGCTTGCTCCCCAATGTTTATACCTCCCCAATGTTTATACTGGCGCCTTGCGCGCATGGTTTTTGTTGCTTCAAAACTATGGGACTAAGGCGACCCCGATCAATTGGGGGCAACTGAAAAAAGGTCGTAGCCAGGGTGGGCGCTTCCTTCCTTCGTCTATCGTAATCCTAAACCAAGGAGGAAGTCTCATTGGTGCGTGTGCCGACGGTAGAGACTATAAGCCGACTCGCTTCTATTCTTGTTGGGATTGGATATAGATGGATAATCTCTATAGATCGTAGTAGTTCTTCTCTAACTAGTATGCGATACAATTTCACTTCACGGCCAAACCCTCCTATGCTGACGCCTACTTTCTCTTTTGTTAAGTCTACAACAAGTGGGAGAAGCAGGATTCGAACCTATGTAGAAAACCTTCAACAGATTTACAGTCTGTCGCTTTTTACCACTCGGCCACTCTCCCCTTCCCGGGCCGACACCCCCCGGGTTCCTGAATAAGAAGGATGGCGGCGCATGGGTTTATACTAGCTTATTAAGTTAAGAAGATTGATCCAATTAATATACTCTAAACTCTTCTATTTGCTAGCGTTCAAGGAGAATAAGGTCATTTAGTAAGTTCATCACAATTTATGTAAATCAAGGGGAAGTACTTCATAGACTCCTCATTGCCCCAGTATATTAATTGCGTCCTTCCCCGGCTCCCCTCCTTCGTCGCTTCTGGCTAAGCATCTAGAGGCGACCAACGAGAGGTAGCGTATATCTTCTAGCGAAGCTGCGAGTTCATGAGCAAGTGAATGAAAGAGCCAGCGAGCTACGAGTGAAGTACAACAGTCGCGAGCCATGTTCCTAAAAGAATTCCTCTTGTCTAAAAGATCAATCTTGACTGACTACCATAATTCTCATTACAAATGGAAATTCGCATATATATATCTGTTGGACTAAGTAATCATTTAGTAATCCAATGGCGCGCACTAATCATCTAATCCAATCGTAGCTCACAGGATTTGGAAAGTGCGATTGAGACTGATGCCTAAGAATAGATATCTGAATAGGGACTTGCTCAATAGCTTTTTTCTACTTGAAAATGTTGTCGGTGAGATTCTGATAATGGGCATATCTATTAGAACTTCCTCCATAGACAAGGATTCTTTTGGGTCCAAAAAAATAGAGAGATGCTCCTTCAACTTGAAGTGAATGTATAGAGAGAAGAGCAACTAGTACAGATACAAGAAAAGGACTAGTCCCTCGAAATAAAGACATATTATGGGATGACTTGTCCACTTTGATCAAAGGAGACTAGGTTGATAGCCTACTATCTGTTATAGCCAACTAGAGACGCAGGATTGTGAAAAGAAAATTGGTACGCACCTAGCCTTTCTCTTTGAATCTCTTACTAAGCCTGTCGCTACGCACCTTCTCCCATCGCCTCGAAGAATCGAACAGCCTCCCGAATGTTTATACTAGCACCTGATGAAAGAGTAGTTGATCAACCTGATTTGGATTAGTCTCAGAAGCAGACAGTTCTGGTTAAGGAACAGAGGCTTGGAAATCCAAACTATTCTTTCTTCTTTTCTTTTATTCAAGCTTGTGATAAAGCCATCCAGTTTCAGATTGTCTTTCTTTCCTTTGCTCTTTTGCTAGCATGCGGGATTCACTGACTATTGCACTGGACGGACTGACTCATAGGCTTGCTTACTATTTTCTGGAGACAGGGTAGGGCAAGAACGATTTTATCCCGGGGACTAGAGGGTAGCTATAGAAATAGTGAATGACTCTAAACCCTTGCTTAAGATTTCTCCTGGGTGCTGACTTGCTATAGAACCGGGTAGGCTTCGTTGATTGCCTCAACTCTAACTGAATCCAACACTAATAGAGCAGAGTGAAAGAACAAACTTGAAGGCATTACAATTACTCTCACTCAAGCTAGGAGACCAGTCAAAACATATCGTGGGATGCCTCATATATCTATATCGCCCCCTACCTCCTCTGGTTCTCCCACTACTTCTTGGAGTTCAAGGCGTTGTAAGCCTTTTTCCAGGTCGGTTAGGCAGTAACAGCGGACCCAGTGGATTTGTATTATCAGTCTGCCCAGTAGGGCATAGATCAAGATCCTTCTTTGAAATATTATTCCCATAGAGCGGCCTCTTAGGGCATCTCCGCTTTTCTTCCTCTTTGGAAATGACTAGACTACCACTGACCTTTGATTATAGACAAAGTCCATTCGCAAGCATCTTGTACGAAAGAAAATGGAGGCGGTGGATTGTTTCATTAGACCAGGGCCCTCTATCAATGGCATATGCCCTTGTCGCTTCTCTTTCTTGCCTGTACTGGCTAGCTAGTCGAAGGGTTAAGGCGAGGGGAACTACTCGATCTCCTACTCTTGAGTAGAAAGAAAGGCCACTGCAGAAAATTAGACTGCTAAAACTAGAATAGCTTCCCTATGAATCGTACAGGTCAACGAAAGTGGCTCGAACTGCTTATGCTTACTCGAACAAGAGAGTCGACGTACGCACCTTCTTTCTAAAGCAGTGTGCCTACTGAGTGAGACCTGACCCTCGCTTCATAAGATGTATGCTATGTCCTTCCCTCGGCCTGTATCTTTTCAACCGCAAGCCAGCCTCCGATCGAGCATGGTATGATGGGACGCGGTTAGACGGGACTTCTCGCTGTTACAATGCTGTGAATAACTATTACTTTGAGTCAAGACCTGCCTGCAGCATGGAATAATAATAGTGGTGACGAAAACTAGAATGGGAGGGTCAAATCTCTTTCTTGAGGAAGGCTAAGCCTATGTATGTCGGTCCTATAGCATTTCTCAGTTTTCTAACTCGTGGCTACTTACTTTTTGTTAATTGGACACTCCTAACGGTTTAGACATATCAGCTTATAACATTTCAAGCTTCTATCGTACGGAGTCTAATCTTCTCCTTCACGAGGCTCACAGAGCTTGCCTTCTGAAGAAGATGAGATCTACGGTGTGCTTTGTTTCCCCTATTGCGCTAATGCAGACGACCCACGCCTTGTGGAAAGCATCAGTCAATAGCTGCTCTTATCCATACGACAAAGAAAGCCACTGAGTGGGAGCAAAGCATCAGTAAATAGCCCTTTACAGATTGACTCTAAAGATTTACTCTAGTGTAAGATACAAAAATGTTGAAAGAACAAGGCAACCTCTTCTACAGGTCCACACCTCATCCGACCATAGGGAGCATAGAAAATTCTATGGCAATGACGTCTCGATGCGAGTCTTATATGTATATCGAATTGATAGAGAGGGTCTCACACTAACCAACCAACTAAGATGGATTCAACCGGTTGTTTGGGTGCCGAAGATATGATCGTATGTGGGATTATTCCCCTTATTGATGCATTGGCTCTAAGTCCGAAGTGCCAATGAGCGAAACCTACAGCTTCGTGTCCACCAGTCAGTCGGCATGGGAGAAAGAATTGATTGAATGCGGGCAAATACAATTAAGACTTAAGTATACGTAATAGGAATTTTTTGGAAGCCTTCATATTCGACTTCATCAGATGCTTACTACATGTAAGAATCCTATCGACACGTCCGCTGCGCCCCTTGGACCCACCCGTCAACTTGCATTCTTTTTTCATTCTATAGGCATCCTCTTGCTTGGCCTTGGCTTTCAGACTTAACACCTTTCTTGGCATCTCTCAGCCAAGACCGCTAATGCCGAATCCAAGACCTCTAGCTGATTCCAATACCTGGTTCATGCTGGACAGCCAGAGCTAGTCTTCTTCCCACTGACCACTACTAATAAGATAAGACGAACCACTACCAGTAGTCCTTTTTCCAACAGATGGGGTCTGCTGATATCTGTAACAGCTTGTTCTATCACAGCTTCTTCAACTCAACCACCCCCAGGTGTGTAGCCAAAGTTAGCAGGAATAGATCTACTAGGCATTGAGTCGGGTTTGAGAACTCCTCTCCCCCTCTCTACTCTCTTCAGTTCTGCCTTTAAGAGGCCTGTAGAGGGATCATTTTCACTAAAAACTCTTCTCTCGGTCTCCCTATTAATCTACTGCTTGACTTGAACAAGTGACCTCTTTTCTTTCATCTGTGAGAGAATGTCTCTAATTCACTCTCGGATCTAACTCTCTTTCTTTTTTTCCGGCTTAGCCTAGCCCCGTGGGAAGAGTTAGTAATTGATATCCATATTCAAAGGCGGGTATTTCCACAAAACAAAGGGCTAGACCCCTAGTCCTTTACTTCAATCAACAAGGCTGCTTTCCGTGCTAACCCTTCTCGCCAAGGAAAGAAGACCAATAGCAGTTGATCTTAAATCAATAGAATAAGCGAATGGTTCAAGCTGATCTCTCATTTCTCCATCTGCAACCTTCGCTCTTTCACTCCGACATAAAGACCTTGGCAACACACTTAGCATCTTTAGCCGACTTAGGGCCCTTTCTTCTTCTTCATATGCCCTTTCTTCTTTCGTTTTGTTTTTCATGGTGTCTTTTGTTCCAGTGGTGGAAATGGAGCCTTTTACGCCACGGTGTGTCGAGTCTTCTCTCGGGCAAACTTACTTGCCCACCCGTTTAGGGCCAGGACAAGACACAAGACAAGACGGAACCTGGGATTCTGGATCAATGCTTTGGCACCCTTGATAGGTGGTGCTTTCGTCGTAGCAGTGCCTTTCATCATAGAGGTGGAATGCCTGTGAAAGATATTTGAGGAGAAAAGTTGGAGAAAAGTTTTAAGATTTCTCCGTTGTAGGAGAAAGGTATGGTAACTATTGCATATACGATTCTCCATTTCGTGGTGAGATCACTTCCGCAGCGCTTGATCTTCCCGAGGGAATTAATATACTAGGCTCCTGTCGGATAACTTGTCTAATTCCCCATTATTGCCTGGATGGGCTACTTCTTCGTGGTGAGAACCTAGATGTTGACACCAAAAATCGTCTAAACACCCAAGGTATTGAACTGTACTTCTCCAATTCGGTAAGAGATAAGTGGAGCCAGGTTTAATTAGTAATTCAAGATAAAAAATGCAGGAAAGTAGAATAGATACGAGATTTAGAGTGGTTCAGCCGTTAACGAAGCTTACGTCCACTGTGAAGGTGATTTTCAATCTCATAATAAGGATTACAAAATACATCAATTCTCTCTTTTCACACATCTCTATACTCACTCAATGTAACCTCGCTTATATACTTCAATCTAGGAAATTATACAAGAGGATAGTTGAATTTGAGGAGAAGAAGGATGGATGAATGATTGAGAATGAGGGTGTCTTCGTTTTCCTTGAATCACAAGATTGAGCTTGACGCCATGGCCAGATCTGTAGTTAAGGATAGAATTTGGAAGCACTTCGTGGTTTCCAAGATTCGGATCCCTTTTACGTTGATAGCCATGGTGTATTTATAGGTGAGCTCCTCTGGGAAATCATCTGTCATCCGTTTATGCATGATGTGGATCGCTAATTCTGTTAATTACAATCATGCCATTGGCTAGCTGTAGCCAGCTGTCTTGAGCTGTATTAGGTTGTTATGCATAGGCAACTTTTTGGAGCGGGCACCTTAAGCAGTTGAGCGGGTTCATAGGAACGGGCGCTCCTGTGCGAATGAATGCTTTGGGAATCTTTGTAAGAGAAGAATGCGGGACTGGAATCGACTCTCCGTTGTTCCTTGCGCGATCGATCATATTGGTCTGAGGGCGCTCGTCCTTTTACTGCTTCTGTAGGGTGCTGACCGTCTTTGCGGCCATGCTATGAGGTCGTTCCCGCCTATGTTGAATGAGAAACTTTCTTTGTTTCGATGCTTAAGCGGCTTTGTCTTAATACGAACGACCGGTCTTAGCTTCCGAACCTGAATTGTGATTCGCACACACCTTTTGGGTCGCACTCCCCATAACATATCGCATTATTCTGTTTGGTCATACTGGTCGACCTGATTTGTTCTAGGCTTGATATTTAGGTCTTACTCTTGTGGTTGTTCCTATCCATTGTGGGCTATTCAAGTGCCCTAGTAACCTTTCGTGTGAACGGCCCTGGTGGTGTCCGCTGCATATTCCCTACTCAATGTGCGTATGGATTTTTTAGGGATTAACACTTGCCCCTCGAAGTTTGTGATTTCTTTTAGTGAGGAATTACTGGCTTCGACATATTTGATCGCACATTCTTGAGGCTTGTCCTGGTTTATTGAGGGGTCGGTTGTGCGAAAAGTTAAGATTGTTTCATTGCTGCTAGTTTCTGTTAGTGGGAGGCTTGATGTAGGCTCGGATAGCTCTTACTTTCAAAATTTGGATACCTCTTCAACTGCCTGTCTCTGGAAATTTGGCGGGATATTTCCCGAGTACGTTGAACCGGATCACCAAATCATAATTGAGCTGTCACATCATTAAAAAGGGGCTCATTAGTCTTCTTAAATATTGCCTCTTTATTTTTTCGCTTTTGTATTTTCCCCGGTAAACTTATTTCAATAGCGATTTCATCGTAGAAGACCTCGCTGTCGCTTCCTGAAGCTTCGATCTTCTTCCCTTTTTCCTTTTTTATTTGGTCGTCTTGCCTGACCCTTCTTTAGTCGACGTTTTTCTTCAGCTTTGTCTCCAGCTACAACGTTCCTTCCTTCGAGCTGAATTTCACTTGTAAGTGAATTTTCTCCTTTTAATCTCTGATTCGGGACTAATTCTTTTGGTTTTGTAAAGGAAGGTTCTCAATTGGTAACATCGAATGGTTAGAACACATGATTATCTTATCTGAGAGGCGTTGGTTTGACTTGATATGTACTTGGATTTCACATAGAATCGTCTGGTGGTTTTGAGTTATGTGATAAACTTTAGCCCTGTTTATGCTGGCAAGCTATTTACCGAAATGCCTGTGAGACGATATTTCTCAATTCATCGTGTCTTAACTGGGTATTTAATGGATTATTTATATCATAGAAATATTTATGTTCTTCCTTGATCATCATTCTTTTGGGTGGTACGATTAAGAGTCATGACCGACTAAATCTGAACCTGTGCTTCTCATACTTGTGAATCCTTAACCGTGATTATATTCCTAGTAAATCCTTTCTATCGGATAGGGTTGATGATCTGATTTGAAAGATGTATTTATTTTGAGTTGCTCTCTTTAACCTTTTAACTACTCATTTTGTGATTTCTTTTCAAGCATACTCGTCTATGTTGTTATGTGACTAACTGCTTATTCATCTTAATCCCAGTTACCTCATCATGTCTAGGGAACAAGAAGGTCTGGGTTGGGCGATTGAAGGTGACCCGGCTACTGCATTTGATTTGGTTGTTGGCCATGTTCATCCTCAACCTCGCTTCTTTAATAGTGTGGCGACCGGTTGTCGCATATCGACGCTTTCTTTAGACCAATATCTAAAAATGTGCAACCGCTTCGGATTTTCAAAGGACGAAATCAGGTTTCCCAGAAAGGGAGAAATGGCCGATTGTCCGCCCTCTGGGTATGTGGCGGTCATTATCAAATGCTGTCTAGCAGGGAGATTCCCCCTTCAACCCTTACCTAGAGTCCATTTTGCGGCATCTGGAAAATGCCCCATATCAAATGCATCCTAGTGGGTATCAAATTCTGCTTGGACTGTACATCCTTTTTATGAAAGTCCGGCAGCAGGAACCCACGTTTGCGGATATTTTCTCTTTACATAGCTTTAAGAGAAGTGAGGTAGATGGTCCTACTTCCTTTTTTATGGAGAGTATGCATGATTGAATCATCATGGGCCTGACGGATGATGCTAAGGGGCTCCCGGATCAATATTTCTTTGTCCGGTGCCCAAGTAAATTCTACGAACGATGGGCAGAAGGAGGTAACTACACCTTTTCTCTTAGAGTCTTTACATCTTTTCTCCTTCTTATCTGGTTTTTCCTCTGATTCTTGTAGTGATTCCTTCCGTTGCGGGCCTTACTTTAGACCAGGCTCTTATTAACTCTTTAATTTATGTGGATAAAAAAGAAAGGAGCGGAGAGATGTTGCTTTCGGAAGAAAACCTCCGTAAGTACTAGTTGAATCATCCTACACGATCTCTTAGTAAGACTTCTGTTCACCTTCAACGTTCTGTTGGTAAGCCTATTAAGAAGAAAAGATCAATCCCTGAAGTAGGTGGTCAGCCTTCATCGTTGATTATCGAAGGGAGTGGCAGAGGAGTTGGTGAGAACACATATGGTTCGAGGGTCGATGTAACTTCTGGAACGACCACTGAAAGCTCTGCTCGCCCCATATCTCAGGCGGAAAGTTCCCCGGGAACCTTTGGAGACCTGGGGGACTTGGATTCTACCAAATATTTGAGCCAATGTGATGTTGTGGTGTCCGATCCCATTGCATCTGATATGGGAAGTATCCAAGGGCCTACTTAGTATTCTGAGAAATCTTCTTTCAAAACTCCCCCTGGAACCGGTTTTGATATCATCTTACTTATGGTGTAATTTCATGTGAATCCGATAACCTCTGAATGCTTGCTAAATTCGTGCTTTATTTACTTTCCAGGTGTAGATGCGGACTACTCGTTATCAGATAACTTCTCCCAGCAGGCCGATCTTATTGATCCACGAAGCCCCCTAGAGTCTCACTTTTCCTGTTATTTGAAACATCCCCAGTCGTCTTCAAGTTCTCAGGCCCGACATACCACTGAACTTCCCATGGTTGATCCTTTAAGACGTGGGGAACTCGATCAGGCTCAGATGCTCGAACCGATTGAACCTTCTGCGACATCTATTGCTCCGAACCCTGCTCAAGTTCAAATAATACATTATCGTCCTCCTTATAGGGTTCCTCTGAAAACCCAGCGCTTAAGGATCGCTTCAGCGGTTGGGACTTAAGGGGAGTGTCTTTTGATCCGGATTCAGATCCCAATGACAAGCAAGATACTGTGAAAAGCTTGGATGTTGTAAAGAATAGTGTGTCCAACCAGCTTGGTATTGTTAAAAATCAGTTCGAGACACAATTGAATTTGGTCATGAAGGATGTTGATAAACGTCTGGAGGATTGGTCAAAGTTTGGTTATGAATTTCAAAAATTGAATGCTCGACACCTTAACCACACCGAGATCTTAGAAAACGACAAAGCTGGCCTGATTCACTTGATTGAATCCCAAGATTCTGAGATTACTTCTTTAATGAACGGAAGAATTAAAGTAAATAGCTTAGAGGCCAAAAACATCGAGTTCAAGGAGTTAGAGGGTGTGTGAGCATGGCTTTTAGAAGCTCAATCCACTCAAAAATTTGCTGCGTGCCGTTTGGCCTTAGAAAAGCAGGCCTTGATTTCTTTAGAACAGGAGAACATGGTTCTCGAAGGCCGACTTGCTACCCAGAACGAAACCCTTAGAGCCTCTGAGGAAGATAAGATCAGGTTGCAAGAAGATCTTGCCAAAGCCAAAATCGAGGCTGACAACACTCTGTTTCACTTCTATGTTTGCAGTGTCATGACCCGCGGAAGCTTGAGTTATCTGAACAAGGATTTCCCGCAAACTCTGGATCTTGTTTGGGAGAAAATACTTTCGAATTCCGATGATTTTGATGACGAATTCCTTCAAAAACAGCTTTTAGAAGAGAAGGATTGTGAGGTTCTGGTTACAGGTTGGAGGATACTGATGAACGAGCGAGCTCAATCATTTAGAAAGGAATGTTTTGGTGCTGCCATTCCTTGCACCCCTCCTAATTCCGCTGGAATTGATACTTCGAGCTCCCATATGCTTACCACAGATCGCTCTGCCTTAGATGTTGTGTAACACCCTGCATTTTTAATATAATTAAAAATGTATATATATGCATAGATAGGTTAATAATGGTGATGTACAATGAAAATTAGTTAATACATGAAAGAGAAGGAAAGATTAATTCAATGACAGTGTACGTAACAGAGAAGATAAAAAATAAGAATAAATTAATTAAATAATGAGAATTAAGTAAAACGGACTACGCCATTGCGTCCATCTCGGAATTCTGGTCAAGATAGACACCTAGTTTACGTAAAACGTACATCATATGAAGAAGTTATTAAGCCTAGAAGTTTGTATACGCACAAGAGAAATATATATATACAAACAAATTAAAATATAAAATAAAGAATAAAATAAGGATTGCATGTAATAAATACATGCACTAAAAAAAAATGTAATGCATGCATTGAAAGAAAGAAAGGATTGGTTACATGCAATGTAAATATATTGCATGCACTAATTTGCAAACATAATGCATTAACATTAAAAGAAAAATAAAAGAAAATGATTCATACAATGGTTTAAGTATTGTAACTAACATGAAAAAGAGAAGCAAGGAGAAAACAATAATTATCATTGTTCTAAGACTTATTAACAAAAGACTTTGTAGCTCAATTGTTTAAGGCATTGGACTAGTAACATAGAGGTTGGGGGTTCGAACCCCGGCGGCGGTATAATTTTTACCTTTGTTTTAGAGAGGGCCAACTGAACATGCAAATATATGTACGTATACAAATTCAAAATTTGAAAGGATAAGAACGTACATATAAGAAAATAAAGAATATATATATATATATGAGAATATATATATATGTATATGCATAAAATATGTATACGAAAGATAAAATTCAAGATAAGGCTACAGTCAATGAAATATGGAAAGAATCAAATAATGGGGCAACATCGTTTGAATTTTGAAAATAAAATGAAATTTGTGCGTATATATATACGCATAAAATGGTCGTTAGAAGAATTGTATACATATAAGAATATTTCATGTGAATAAAACAGTTAAATAAATTCCAGAAAATTCAAAAGTTCGAAAATCAAATTTCTATGCCAAAACAACTCAAACATTCGAAATTCAAAGTTCTGCTCCAAAACAGCTTGTGGGACCTATTGCTGACTCAGTACTGCGTGTACAATAAGATTTGGCTAGATTCATCTGCGAACCTGGACTATTTTATTAACTGGGTTCAATGCTGACTCAGCGCTGCTTGTACGATAAGGTCTTGAGCAGCTATATAAACACCCCTAGGTCTTGCTTTTTCTCCGCACAACTCTCTGATGCTTCTATGCTGCTCCTTTCTTCTTCGTCCCTAAAATTCAGATCTATTCTTCCCTTCTTTCTCTCCTCACAAAACTATTCTTAAAATTAAAAAGAATTAGAGTGAGGAATTCGATTACTATGAATAAAATAAAGGGGAGATTCAAGTATTGCGCAAGAACATAATAGAAATCCAGATCTGAAATTAAATCTACGCAACACAAAAAGGAGGAAAATCAATCAAAGATCAATGGATTGGAGCACAAAGATCACTGTGAGTCGAATTATAGTAAAATTATGCATAATAGTATTATTATCGTTTGCCCTTCCTCAGTTAAAATTTATGTTGTAATTTAAATAATCTTAGTATGTTTAATCTATGTCTCTTCCCTGTTCTTCCTTTTTATTTTTGAACTTTGGCTTGAATTAGGCAATAAATTATAGTTGTTTGGGAAGAACTTGAGATCTAATCGATGAATTAGGCAAATTGGGTACAGAGATTATTACACGAATGGTTGCATAGGCAAAGAAAGAATGGGTTAAGTACTACTTGACATATTAATTAAATCAACATATGAAGAAGGATTAGTAACCCGTTAGGAACACATGCATGGGAAAGTGGAATAATGGGTATAGCCCATTAACAAGATTACAAGCATTAACATAAATTTAAGGTCTTTAGGAAAAGCTTGAATGTGGGACTTGAAAATTTGATAAGTCGTTAAGATCCTAGAAGCATAATTTGAATACAAACCATGCTTTATGTAATTATGTAAATTGACACATAACATGGAATTAACGATAGTGGTATAACTTGAACATAAACACGCTTGTGAATTGATAGTTGACGTCTGATAATCTAGAATGAATATGAACGTGCTTGTAAATTTATAATAAGCCTTTGACGCTTAGAATAGACAGAAATTGTTAACTGGTTAAACATGAAACATGGCTAACTCGAGGTTAGAATGAGTTTGCAGTGTAATCCTGCCCGGAACTGCCCGGCACATCCAATGACTACAAACAATAGGTTCTAATGTGAGAAGTTAGTCATAGCATGCTCGAAAAACCCGAGGTTAGAATGAGTTGCGGTGTAATCCTACCGGGTACCAACCGTCACATCCAGTTACCGCAACAATAGGTCTAATGTGAGAGGTTGGGCATTAATAATTAATTAATGCTAATAACACATGCTAGTATGGTAAGGTTAAGCCAACATGAAATACCAGGCAGCCCTTTACCAATTTGACATAATGGGTGGGTTAAGTCGATAAGAACTGTTAAGAGGAAACTTAACCAATATAACAGTATCAAGCAAAGCAAAGTGGGTAATGATAAGATTAAATAATAGATAAACTTATACTAGGGATAAGAAATGAATATGACTTAAGATGTAATACAAGACTCCAAGGGTTGGATGACTTATACCATGAAATAAGTTAATCTAAGCTGGAAATGCGGAGAAGCACCCGTACGCTATCATCTGATAAAGAGAACTTAAGTCATGCTTGAATTCGTTAAAAAACCGTAGTTAAAGAGAACTAAGTAACGAGCAATGGTTAAAGAGGACTAAGTAATGAACCTTAGTTAACGAGAACTAAGTAATAAACCTTAGTCAGAAGGAAACTAAGTATCATACCTTAGTTAAGAAAACTAAGTATTAAACCTTAGTTAAAGAGTTAACAATACACTCGAGCCAGTCCAACGATAGGATGAATAACCAAACACGGTAAATCATCGTTAAGCCGTAGAACACAAGGAGGAGCGAACATCCATCTGATCATGCAAGAGGCTCCAACGGACTAGGTTACGAAGCACGCGGCTTCGAGGGGACGTGAGGGTACTCTGGGTATCCCTCTGAGAGGCTGCAGATGATCCTCCTGTGCTCACAGAGGTTAAGGTCTGCGTTAGAAAAACCAAGAGTATGCCTTGGTTGCAATATAAGGAAACCTAAAGACTAGGATGACCAGCGTGATTCGGCGAGACCAGTTTGCCCTGTGATAGCGACTCGTCGTCTACCTACCATCTTGAGTCAGTCGAGATACGTAAAGCGGAAAGGCGGAGAACTCCAAAAGAACATATACTTGCTATCTAGTTATGGTTGCGGATGGCCATATGTTAGTGGGGCATAGGGAGCCTGCGTATAGTTCTAATTTTTTTTTCAAGGGTGCCTTTCATTAGTTGAGGGAGGGTTCAGGTGGGACCATAGCCACTGCAAAAACAGACCTTAGCATCTGCATCGGCAGATATCTGAAAGCTCCTGACCGAGTTCCGTGTTTCTTGATTAGCCCTGCCATAGAAATCGGGCCGCACATATAGAGGACATGTGCAACTAGACATCGATAACGATTCACGACACGTACGTGGGGAAAGTCTAGGGACCTATACCGCTCTGGGTAGTGTGTCCTAGACTAGGGGGCATCGTTCGATAGGTAGCATAATCCCTAGTTGGACCTAGGTCGCGTAAACCCTAAATCTGAGAAGCGTTCAAATGGTTGCGTAAACCCCAGTGGCCCTGGGTAGCGTGAACCCTAACTGAATCTAGGAAGTACTCGATAGAAAACCAGAGATTAGATCTATATAATAAACGGAATCTAGCAAGATCAAAGGTGACAGTCCAAACAATTTCGAGAATGATGGCACTACACTAAAGTAGTATAGATGATAAAGCCGAACGACATACGGGACTGTATATGTACATTGAAATAACTATACGAGTCGGGGGAAATCTACATATACGTTGTATTAGGTTAATCCATTGGGGAACATGAGTATAGCCCAGAGAGCTAATGTCGCGAATAACCTAATAAGTAAGAAAAGATAACTGAACGGTATACATAGTATTATACATAAGTCACTACAACAAAAAGGGGCTTTAATAGGGTTTGAAAAACGCTATCATAGCCTATAATAGCGTTTCAGAGATCGCCATGGAACGACATGCTATGTTAGGCCTTCAGCAACTAGTTCTTCACTTCCAATCCAATCATATAGCTGGCATAATTTTTCTGTGCGGCTTGTTTACTCTAATAAGCAAATAGTACAAAGTTTGCCTTCACAATCTCAGAAGCAAATACATCCCAAAACTACTCAAGCATTCCTTCACAATCTTCTCTAACAAAAGAAACATCATCAACATATCCATCGACATCCATATTGACTTCTTGAAAATCTTCCTCAACATGGCTTACTTCCTCAACATTGTTCAGGATTTCTAGCTCATCAAAAATTCTCGAAGGTGCTTTCATTACCACATACCAATTAGAAGAATAATTCTCTCTTAAATAAAAAACTTGTTTCGCTTGGGATGCAAGTATATATGGATCTTTTAAAAATGAAGCTTGGCTTTGATGTAAATTGACAAGAGTAAACCCATCCTCAACCTTCACACCATTTCTTATGTTTTCCCAATGACACTTGAATATCGGAACATAAAAAACATTATAGTCTAACAAAATTATATCGGTAAGTATTCCAAAATAAGTGACAACATCAGCCACTTGAGAAACATCTTTTGCACTTGCTCTACACATGGTTGTAGCATCATAAGTCACTCCACTATTTTGAGTTTCTCTCCCAACGTCTTTTGTGTGAAAACGCAATCCATTAATGATGTATCCGGTATAAGACAAAGCATCGTTCTTCGGACCATAAGCAATCCATTTTAGCATGTCGTCGTGATCTTTGGAGCTAATAGGTATCTATAAACAATTAATTTCATTTGATAAAGCTATCCATAATACAATTTAAAATAAATTATTAACAAATAAAAATTTAATTGACCTTCTTTTTAATCCAACTGGAGAACGTAGCTATACGATTTTTCCAATGTAATGTTTTATTTCTTTCCATGCGCTTGTCTAAATTTTGTAGCTCCTCCAAATGCAAACTGGGGTGTAGGAACAAAAGTTACGTTATAATTGAAATTACAATCAATCAAAACATTAAAAAATATGAAGTATGCACGTACTATAAATACGGTTCTATCATGGCCATATTCCTTAGCACAGCCAAATGAGCAGACTCTTTTTCATTCACAGACAATGTGACTGTCTTACATGCTGATATTGGACGTCCTTCAAGTATTACATTACTTTGGTAATCTTCATTTCGAACTTCTTTGTCATGCGATTTTCTCAAAAATTCACCAAAAAATTTCATGCATTCTTCTGCAAGATAAGATTCTGCAATACACCCCTCAGGATGAGCATGATTTCTTACGTAATCTTTTAGCGTCCTCATGTATCTTTCAAACTGGTACATCCAACGAAAATGGACCGGTCCACACAGTCGTGCTTCCCTTGCAAGATGAATTATCAAATGTATCATTATATCAAAGAAAGATGGCGGAAAGTATCTTTCAAGCTCGCACAAAATCAGAATAATATCATCCTCTAGTTGTTGCAGTTTCTCTCTATCAATAATACGCTGGCATAGTTTATTAAAGGATGAACATAAATGAGATATTGTTTTCCTTGGCTTTTTTGGAAGCATTCTCTTATTAAGACGGGTAACAACTGTTGCATTAAAACGTGATAATCATGAGACTTCAAACCACTGATTTTGCAATCCTCCAATGATATACATCTTTTAAAATTTGAGCAATAACCATCGGGTCCTGTAAAATCATATAATCTTTTACAAAATAGTTTTTTTTCAATTTTTGAAAATGTATATGGAGATGGTGGAAGATATGTCTTGTTCCCACGAGGTTGTGTATGACGACCATGTCGAATTCCCCAATCCTCCAAATCCTTTCTAGAATTAACTCCATCTTTTGATTTTTTGTCATGCAACATTGTACCCAATAGGCTTTCACCGACATTTTTCTCCACGTGCATTACATCTAAATTACGACGTAATGGAAGGTCCTAAAAAATCAATAATAAAACATTTTACTTATATAATTTCATAATGTTATTTAATGAAATAAAACAAAACGTATGTACTAACCTCCCAATATGGCAATTGGAAAAAAAATATGGCAATTGGAAAATCTTTTAGAATGATAGAGGTTTTTCTTCCAGTTAGAATTCTAGGCTTGTACCCTTCCTCCACAATGTTGTCAAACAAGACCTTATTTTTCCTTAATGGATTTGAAGGGGATAGAAATCTTCTATGACCCATATGGACAGTCTTTCTACTGTGATTTAGCCACCGATGATGAGTGTTGACACCACATAATGGACATGCTTTTTTACCTTTTACGCAACAACCAGCAAGACTACCATAGGCTGGAAAGTCATTTATTGTCCAAAGCAAAACTGCTTTCATGTTAAAAAATGATTGACTGTATGCATCATAAGTCTCAACTCCAGTATCCCATAAATGATGTAAATCTTCTATCAGTGGCGCTAAGTATACATCAATGTCATTTCCTGGCTCTTCGGACCAGGGATCAACAATGTTAACATAATATTATCTTTCTGCATGCACAACATAGGTGAAAGATTATAAGTCACGAGCATCACAGGCCAACAACTATATTTGGAACTTAGCATGGAAAACGGATTGAAACCGTTGGTTGCATGGCCAAGCCTGAGATTGCGAGGATCTGCAGAAAATGATTTATATTTCTCATCCACTACATTCCAAGTAATAGAATCTACAGGATGACGCATTTTTCCATCGGTGCTTCTATTATTGAAATGCCACCTTAAATCTTCCGCCATTGTTTTGGATCTAAACATTCTTCTAAACCTCGGAATTATTGGAAAATAACGCAACACTTTAGCAGGAATACCATGCATAATCTCCTTTGTCCGCTGATTTAACTTCCACCTTGAAAATCCACATTTTGGACAATTATTCAAATCTTTATATTCATTCCTAAAAAGGCAACAATCGTTTTGACATGCATGAATCTTTTCAAAGACCATGTCAAATAGCTTAAGAAATTTTTTCAATTCATATAACGACTTGGGAAGTACATTATTTTTTGGCAACAACATCTGTTGCACATTTAAAAGCTTATCGAAACCACTATCAGACAATCCGGTCTCACATTTAAGATTATACAATGCGAAGATAGCGGATAACTTTGTTTGATCTAATCAACCAGGATACAATGGTGTCTCTGCATCTTCCAAATTTTTGTGTAAATCATCCTCTCGTCTTTGTGCATCATCTTCACATTTATCATCATCAAAAAATGTATTATTAACAAAGTCTTCGTCTTCATAGATGATGGCCTTAAGTAAATCATATGCATCACCCGACTTCGTTTTCTTCCTTTTATCTGTTCGCTCGCCGTGATTTTACCACTCACTACTCATATACTTAGGATCCATTCCTCTTATAATCAAATGTTCAACAACTTCTTCTCCATGAAGACGAGTAAGATTTTTACAATCTAAACAAGGACACAAAATGTTTTCTACATTTCCCATATTCCTCTTTGCATCACTCACAAAATTCCAAGCTGCTTCCTCATACTCTTTTGTGGTTCTACGAACAAAAAGAAAAAAAGAACAATAACCATTTATATTAAAATATGTTTTAAATTCAATATTATACTTGAGTATAAATAATTACCTGTTCAAACGTACCCAGTCTTTATCCATCAATTCTATATGTAAGCAAACAAAAATCTAAAATTCAAAGAAACAATTAGTTATTATGTACAAGCAAAGAAACCATTCTATTCTAGCATGTAACAAATTATAATTGTATAAGCCTGAAAGACATAATTTCATTACCCTAAACATTGAATTGTAAAAGCCAAAAAGACATAAATTTAATACCTTAAACAATGATTATAGCACTACTGATTCTTGAAGAATTATCAAGTTCTATTTCTGCCATTACTTCAAATATTCATGTCTACTTCTACCGATGTTTCACACAAAAAAAGCCACATATATTGCATTGCCAATGGTAATCTCAATTAACTAGAAATTGTAGTAATCTCAATTTTACTAGTAATTGATATGCTAACATCCCTCCCTATCTCCACATCAAGACAAGAATAATTGAATTCCTTCTCTTCATCTATTTCAATATTAATCAAATATCCAAGCCCACTGATAACACCTAATCACTTTTTTCTCTCCATCGCCTATCAGACTGCTGCTTCGAGCACAGGACAGAATCACCGAACCCTTTAGTCGAGCTAAAAATCTTCAGGTCGAGGCCATACTGCTTCGGGCTATGACCAACTTTGAGTTTTATTTGCTGAATATTTTGTGCACCTCTTCTTATATTAGCATATATTTATTTAAGTAATAATTGATGATCATTTGTATTAGTATATATTAGTATATGTTTTATGGACAGCAAATTAAGGTGAAGAAAAATAAGGTGATGATCCATATATTGAAGACAAATCCGATGGATCATACAAAAAGTATTTGATCCATCATAATGAACATATTCAAACCATGGATCAAACACACTCGACTCGTCAATTAAAATAATATTGTTCAATCTATGATGTATATTTTTAACATGTTTTTTTCATACCTCGTTTCTCAACGAGATTACCAATAAGCAAGCTATTTTGTCTTACAGCCATCATAAATACAGTTAACGGCTCATGTAAGAAAATTTAGATTTGCATTTTATGGATTTGCTTTCTTTAAGAATATATTAATGCCGAGAGGTTATTCATTATCATGTACGTGGTCCAAACCAAAAATAATATGATTTATAATATGTTAATAATTTTACGTCCGAGTAAAAACTTAAAGCATTACGACAAACAATTATATAGAAATATTAGAAAAGGTAGTTATTTCATTTTATTCTTCTTTAACCTTCACATTATTTGTTTTGTAAGTCTGTCTTGCAACATTGTGTTATGTATCTTCACTTTGATTTACAGTTATCCTGCTTCTAAACTAAATTATTATATTTGGCATATTACATAAAACTATTCATAGCCTGAAGCATTTTGACTTAAATTGTGTATAATATTATACAAGTGCTTGCTCTTACTAATTTTGATTATCCTATATCTTATTATCGTTTGAATTTTGATTATCCTATTTTGACTTAATGTTTTGACTGTTTCCCTATATCATCAATGTTTGGATTGTTCCCTTACATTCGGTTAAACACTACTTGTAAAATTATGCAGTTCATTGGCTCAGTATAGAATACTTATCCAAAAGGAATATCAAATTTATCTATTCCTACAACAATCCTTCCAACACACACTGAAATAAAAATGTTTTGGCTACAAGTTTGAGCATGAATGTACTATAAATTTAGAAAAAAGGTTAATTGTCATTGAGTAGTTAAATAGAGAATAAAAATTATAACACAAGCCACACAAACAAAAGTTTTTGGTGACTTGAACAATGAGTACTTGACAAATATCAACAAAGAAAATTCCTAAACAAAAAAGTAAAAGAAGCAAATAACAGATAGAGAGCCTGATAACTAAACTTCTACTCAACTTTTACTCAAAACTCAACTTGATGCGACTATGAACGGATATACCATGGTTAAGAAAACAACAATTAAATCACTTAGCTTAAAACAAATTGCATAATATTATTCACATAGCGGCAAAAAAATATGGCTATAGTTCACAAAGAAGCAATGAACGGTAAAAAAATAATATTATACAGCCAGTAGTATTTGACCGATGACCAAAATATATTATACAGCCAAGGGGGGTCCTAGGAGTTTTTAGACCTAACGCCAATTCTAAAGCAATGCCCTTACGCATTAACTGTTATGTTTAGATACTGAAAAAATAAACAAAAATAAGCAACTATACTCATAAACAACGGATAAGATGAGGCTGGTGCCAGCGGCGTAGCCAGAAAACGTACATGCAGGGGGCAAGATAATTACCGCCCCTGAAAGTTTTTGTTTTCATGTTCGGGGGTGGTAGCGGAAAGTACAAATTATTTTTTCAGTATTCAATTAAAGACATTGAAAGTATAAAATGGGGTATTGCAAAGTTATGTATTGGTCATGTTCAAAGGCCTAGGACATATAAACCATAAAATAGCCTACATATAAATGTACATGATACCATTTCATCATATAAATGAGAGAGTTTAGGAAGCAAGGACTTGTATTCATAGTAGCCATTCATTCCTAAGTTAGGGAATATTCATGTGTGAGCTAATAAGCCAATATCATAAAACTGTTAGGTGCTATATGGTGTGTAGTAAGTTTCATGTGATGACTTAGTGGCTGTGCTTTTTTATCATTTGCCTTGAGAATTTCGTGAATGTATGCTTAGTAGTGTATAAGACATGCATTGTTTGTTAACAGGACATCAGAAAATTCACATGTATTTAACAATATGTACACCTAGTTAATTAGATCCAATCGTTTAATATTCTGTATTTTTTGTCTTTCTTTTTATTTTTCCTTTTTGTATATTTGGATTATTGAATTAAAAAATATTCAATTTGATTCAGAGATATTCAGGGAAATTAATAGAAAAAAGTGTTTTTTGCTGGGAAAGAAAATACATTACGAGATTCAATAGAATTTTGTTGGATGCAATATATATTAGCAGAGTTTTGATAAAACTAAAATGTACTTGTTCATTCGATTTCTGAAATATTTTGATTAATATGGTAATATACCAGTAATCACCCACAATATAGCATAATTTAAGAATGATATATAAATGATGACTCAAATACGTTGTTAGAAAATCATTCTTCCTCAGGAACATTTTTGATCTACGAACTTTATCAATGCCGAATTTCAATACTCATGCCAATTTAAGTAGCAATTAAGTTTCAACAATTAACTTTTAGCAAATTGAAATCAAAGTTTCAGCAATCAAGGCATTGGTTACCACTTTTTTTAGAGCCTGGAATGGAAGATGATGACGGCGGAGTAGAAGGCAACGAAGGAGGAGCGCTGCGTTTGTTGTGCCCGGAAGCGGTTCGCTGGAGCGGCGGAGCTTGAGCACGGTTCAGTCGATTAGGGTTGAAAAAATCGTGAGCGACATGTTTCCGCGTTTTTTTATATAGTGATGCTGGGACTGGGAGGGTCACGTGCCCAGCCCAGCAAACATACAGCTCCGCCCCTGGCTGGTGCTTCGTACACGAAACATTGATCCTAGATAGTTTAGGATGATATTAGCTAAAATTTGGCATAGGTTTTTCAGTCCGTTGAATTGGATAAGCAACAGGATGCTGTGTAAGAGACATCTAAGTAAATTGACATTTGAATTATCTCAAACTAATGTAAATCAATAGGTACAGATCAGCAATGTACATTGCAATTCCCTTCACTTTGAATTATACATCACTCACTGTTAAAAGATATGATACCATGCAACTATTTGCTACAATTACATTGAATATAAATTGAATTTTGCAGTATTAACTAAGCTAGAAAAGTGGGACATTGCATTTCGTTTAAAAAATCAATTATGGAACACTAAATAGAAAAAACACATAAATTTAATGGATCGACTTACATTATAGCACCTAACTAAAACTTACTGTTAACAAATTCAAATATAGGTCATTCTTTAAAGCCTGGAAATAAGGGTGAGGAAATATGTTAGAAACATATTGGTTGTAGGATTTAGCACGTGGGAGATTAGCCCCCTCAATAATTGCAGACAAAAAAGCCTTCGAAGGTTTCTAGCAGCATCCTTCAAATACAGCAGCGACTATTGAACCATCCCAGACTTCAGTTGGAATTACGATAAATCATTTTATTGGAAAATTCCGTTAGAGATCAAATATATCAACAAAAAATAGCTACTTCCAAAAAAAATATTTACAGAAATGTAGTTGGGTATTTATTTAATCAGTAACAAAATCATTTTATATCTCTGTCTACACTGACAAAAAACACACCAGGAAAATTGGAAAATAAGACCAAATTTTATAACAAAATATTTATAGAAGAATTTGACCTCTGAACATGACTTCCATGATTCGTTTGAATTGGTCGGCGATTTGATAAAGAATCGGAGCACCGATTTTGAATTGAAGGTAAGGAGGCCGATTATAGCAAGTAGGAAATTGGTGGAATGGAGCCATGGATGAAAGCCGAGGTCAACACCCGGAGTGGCTAAGATGAGGCATAGGCGAAGGCGGTGAGGAGGGAGAAGATAAATCTTTGACTTAGGAGTTCGAGCCTTGAAACTGATTTTATGATTGACCATGAATCGTTGTGCTCAGTCTCATCGCTGCTCCATTTTTTTTCCATTGACCGTAGCGCTCTTTTTTAATATTAGCTGTCTGCTCTCGCGATTTGGTGCCCATGAATATTATGTGGCCCAAAGCGAATGCTTTTGCAGCTTTACCAAAAGGCCGGCCATGTATACAGCCAGTATGGGTTTCCATTCAGACAGTAGAAGGGTTTAAGGAGAACTAAACATTAGAAACATAATCCAATTTACAGCAAAGATCATAGCAACAATGGGTCAAAGTGTGTGTGTCGGTATAACATGTTCCAGTTCACATACTAAGTAGATGCTTCATGTTCAGGCTACAAAGTCTACCTCAGGTGTACATATACAATTAACCCCAGCATGTAAATAAGGTATCCAAGTAACATGTGCTGATATGGTGGGACTCCAGATTGTTTTCTTTATAACCAGGCAAACAAAGATTTTAAACAAATGTATATTTTATTTTATAATAGGGTAAATATATTTAGCAGCATATGTCCCATTTCCACACTACAACTAAAGCAAATATTCCACACAACCCATGTATACATACATAAATATATATACACCTGTGCTCGCCTACATATAAACATTCAATGCCCGTGTTCACATACAAATATAAATTGTTGAATTCTGAATATGTGCTCGCATACTAATCATACAGTTCAGGGACATTTGAACAATATTTGTTCTAGGTTCATATAAAAAGAAAATAAGACAGGGAAGCCAATTACTTGCATAAATATATATTAAAAAAAAAGCTAACTGTCCCATTTGTTATTTGTAATTAAATATGTCACATGTTCATAGTCAGAGTGTCACTAGGTTATAATGTAAAGAATGATACACAAAACAGGTTTGAGCTTAGGTCCAATTCAATATGTGTTGTTCCCATTTAAAGACAGGGATATAAAAACTCCAGCAACCACAAAGATGTTGCACAGAGCGAAATAAGTCCGAGATGTTACGATTCATTATTTGGTGTCCAGGTACCGTTGGTTTTTCTGAGATTGAAGTAGTAAACCATTCATGAAGGAAAACCAAAATATTCGCACATATCTTGGTAAATTAGTGTGCAAGTGTGTTCAGTCCAGTGATGCTCTAAAAGGAGCAATATAAGAAACTGGAGCTTTTTCAATGTATATTTTCCTTCCAAGCAACTCTGTATTAGTGATTAATGTGTGAGTAAATTAAATATATGTACTTAATTTAGCTTGATATATGGTTGGTTAATTTATATTGAAAATTGGATTGATCTTAAAATGGGTTATGCATTAAAAGCTCCAGCAAAACTCTGCCAAACTAAATTACAATATCTGGACCATTTTGACCATCTGGTCATGATATCTAGCACAGGGACGTAACTAGCTTTTAAATAGGGTGGGCAGCTGCCCACCCCAAGAAAAATAATTTTAAGAAAGAACAAACTTAGCCCTTCATTTGTTGTAGAACAAAACGGGTTAATCAGAACAACAGTAGAAAATTCTTATTATGTATATACATTAGTGTGTCTTCAACGTACTATCATCATTTATTTTACACAAAATTCTTGGTACTTCATGGGATCGTGTTGCTTATAATGTCATCTGTGTAATACATCGGTACTAAACAGACATGAACAGACACATTCAACCAGTAAAATAGAATTAGACCAAAATGCACAATAGAGGCACCACATTGCCAATAAGCAGCTAAACACAATCATTTACAATCCTCAATATTAGTAAATAACAAATCCTATTATCTAGCACAAACAATAACATGCTACTCCAAGAACAAACGTAAACCTTCATATCAGCCCAAATATCTAATACAGTTTAAAATTAGAGTATAGATCAACACATCAATGTTTTCTCATAAAAAAGTTTTTCAAAATTATTCAATTGGTGTAACTTATATAAGCAATAATTGTTGTTATTGTAGGGAAGTGCCGAAACCTTAAGCATACTAATAAAACCTTTGTTACATATATATAGTTACGCCCACCGCAAACAGATATCCTGGTTACGTCACTGATCTAGCAGATTTATCATAGTTTCCAATTGGTAGATAGACATCAATGCGATGGTTTTGTACATATTTTGAAATTAGATAGTATTCCGTTATATTCTAAATCCCTTGAAATTAGAAGGCATTCCATTTGATTATGTATTCCAGTTTCTAGACCCATGCAGCAAGCAACAAGGTTTGCGACAATCACCAACCCCAAACAACCGATGAACAGTAAAAAGAAGCAATGAACGGTAAAAAAAAAATATTACCTGCAGTGCGATTTGGTGAACTTGGACAACTGCGCGCCAAATCAACTATAGTGCGATTTCCGATCTTCTATTTGGTGAACTTGGACAAACAGCACGCGAAATCAACTGGAGCGAAGTGACGATGTTTTTGGACTTCTGATTTCAGCGATTTGGGAAAGCGATTTAGGGATTTGGTAATGGCAGAAGCTTACTGTCTATTTTGTTGTGACGTTGAAAAGGGAACTGGACGGAATATTAATTTTACTTGGCGGAAAAAATAAATAATTCCCGCGTATATTTTCACTGAATAGCATTGCATGCAAAACGTTTTTGGGAATAGCGTTCAAACCCTGAAATTTTAGCGCGTGGGCAAGGTTTTGGGCAGGAACGCTATATCATTTAGCTACCTAATGTCCGTTTTGTTGTAGTGAGTTTATTCTAAGTCCATTCTCACAGAACTTATGTTCTGACCCCCTCCTCATTACATACTTCCAGGTTAGGTTCATGGCAGAGATGGTATAAAATTGGATTTTGGTTAGACGGTATGATATATAAGGTAAAGCTATTTTTCAATGTATTATATTTTAATTCCTTCCGTTATGAGATGCTTTACGAGTTCTAACATGTATCATTGTCGATGTCTTTTTCTGCAGGATACCAGAGCACCCCACTCGGGTCTCAATGTGTCAAATTCTGAAAAATTCGGTCTGTCGGAATCCGGGTTGTTACATCTGGTATCAGAGCTTCGGTTTAGTGATCTTAGGGCGATAATGAGTGAATGTATTTGTATTTTCAAAAGTATAAATATATATATAAACCTAGATCCATATAGTAGCCCACTAGACATGAAAAGAGTTGGGATATCCAGTTTGTACACTAAAGGAATAAACATAGGAACTTTGAGACCCCTAAGAGGATTGGTTGGAAAGTGTACAATATGACTTGATGTTAGAGAAAGAAAATATCCCATAGGATGGATACTGAAATGTTAGTATTTCAGAGTAGTGGGTTTAGAAGTGTAACCTTAACCTTAGAAAATAGAAAAGGTTGAAAAATGAAAAATGGATTAGGAATATATATATATAGTTGAGAGAATTGGTTTGGAAAGTGCCTAGGAAAGCCTAGTTGAGTTGAAAGACCCACTTTGAGTCTAACCCAATAATAAACTTTTAAGAACTTGAATTTGTAAAAGAGTTTGTGGTGTTTTTCAAGTTTTGATCTTAAAAGTAATTTTTGATGTTTGAAAAATTATTTAATGCATGTTGGGTTTTAAAAGTAAAGTGTGGTATATTTTGTAAAACAATGATTTCTTGTTTTAAAAGAATTCTCTCATTAAAACGTGCATAATATAGAGCATATATAGCTCGCTAGTTTTCATATTATAATATATGAAAGGATTGAAAAGAAATTGTTGCGTTTTGTAAAAGAAATTCTATTTTGTTAACAATAAATTTTGATTAAAAAGAAATTTTATTGGGCGGACAAAATAAGTTGTAGGAATAGAATAGATGTCTACACCTTATAGCGAGTAGTTAAACTAACGTTGTAATTAGAAACAATGTTAGCCCGATAGTTGTTCTTGTCTACTCCAGTTTTGTGATTGGAAAAAAAAAATGTGTTTTGCATTTTATTTTGTAACATGTTTTTATGGTTTGGCAAAAGCAAATTCTAGAAAAGAAAATAGAGTTTTAACACTTTTAATTTTTGAAAGTAAAATGTAATGAAAAGAAAGGAAGCCAAACCATGTTTTTAAAAAGAATGGAGTAGGTAAGGATTAGTGCCCAGAAAGAACGAGAGAAATAAATAGCAAAGATCATCTTGGAATGGTATAAAATTCCCATAGAATGCATAAGCATTAAGAAACTTTGGTTTGTTCCATGAGAAAAAGAAAAGTATAGGCTAGTAATACATAGCATGGACTAGTAGTGATTACTAGGCAGTGAAGGGCAAGTAAGTGTGTAGATCCCGTTGTTTGGACTTGTGACCGAGTCCTAAGATTCTTGGTCCGTAATAGTAGCTGTGTAGAAAAATGGAAAGGCTTATTTGGAAAATAATAAACTTAAGTAATTGGACTAAGTCAAATAAGCTAAGGAAGAGAATAGCCTAACTAAAAAGAAAATAACAAATTCAGTAAAGCAACAAACGTGACGGGAAAAGAAATTGAAAATCTTAAGAAAAAGATGAATAAAAATGAAAATTTTCCAAGATAAGTTGAAAAAGAAAAGAAAATTTTCTTATGTGGTTGTACTTGGATAGGAAAATAGGAAATCTTTATAGAATAGTTATATAAAAATCCAAGTACGATTAGAAAAGAAAAACGGAGGATGTGAATTTTTCCGTTTTATACCTTTTCGTAACATAAGAAATCGAATTTGGAAAATTAGATTTTTCTAAATTTCGAATTTAATGATGGATGGTAGGGTTTTGGATGCGACAATTGGGTGAACTATGCTCTTATTCTATAAGAGTATGGGAAAACTTGGATGAAAAATATTTTGATTTTTCAAGAATAATGCATTCATATAGAACTGCAAGTATATTTAGGATGTGAGCATCATGTTTTGAAAGAGTTTTTAAAATTTGCACACATATATGTGGATACAAATTAGGCATACATGATTTGCTACAATGTAATTCACTTTGCACATGTGCACAATGTTGCAACAATTGGATGAACAATAATTGGATGTTGCGAGGGATTATCTATTTTACTCTTACCGAATTTCGGGGACGAAATTCTTTAAGGGTGGGGGAATGTAACACCCTGCATTTTTAATATAATTAAAAATGTATATATATGCATAGATAGGTTAATAATGGTGATGTACAATGAAAATTAATTAATACATGAAAGAGAAGGAAAGATTAATTCAGTGACAGTGTACGTAACGGAGAAGATAATAAAATAAGAATAACTTAATTAAACAATGAGAATTAAGTAAAACGGACTGCGCCATTGCGTCCATCTCGGAATTCTGGTCAAGATAGACAACTAGTTTGCGTAAAACGTACATCATATGAAGAAGTTATTAAGCCTAGAAATTTGTATACGCACAAGAGAAATATATATATATATATATACAAACAAATTAAAATATAAAATAAAGAATAAAATAAGGATTGCATGTAATAAATACATGCACTGAAAAAAATGTAATGCATGCATTGAAAGAAAGAAAGGATTGGTTACATGCAGTGTAAATATGTTGCATGCACTGATTTGCAAACATAATGCATTAACATTAAAAGAAAAATAAAAGAAAAAGATTCATGCAATGGTTTAATTTAAGTATTGTAACTAACATGAAAAAGAGAATTAAGGAGAGAACAATAATTATCATTTTTCTAAGACTTATTAACAAAAGACTTTGGAGCTCAGTTGGTTAAGGCATTGGATTAGTAACATAGTGGTCGGGGGTTCAAACCCCGGCGGCGGCATAATTTTTACCTTTGTTTCTGAGAGGGCCAACTGAACATGCAAATATATGTATGTATACAAATTCAAAATTTGAAAGGATAAGAATGTACATATAAGGAAATAAAGAATATATATATATATATATATGAGAATATATATATATATATATATATATATATATATGTAGAAACATATGTACACGAAAGATAGAATTCAAGATAAGGCTACAGTCAATGAAATATGGCAAGAATCAAATAACGGTGCAACATCGTTTGAATTTAGAAAATAAAATGAAAGTTGTGCGTATATATATACGCGTAAAATGGTCGTTAGAAGAATTATATACATATAAGAATATTTCATGTGAATAAAATAGTTAAATAAATTCCAGAAAATTCAAAAGTTCGAAAATCAAATTTCTACGCCAAAACAATTCAAACATTCGAAATTCAAAGTTCTTCGCTAAAACAGCTTGTGGGACCCAATGCTGACTCAGCACTGCGTGTACAATAAGATTTAGCTAGATTCATCTGCGAACCTGGACTATTTTCTTAACTGGGTTCAATGCTGACTCAGCGCTGCGTGTACGATAAGGTCTTGAGCAGCTATATAAACACCCCTAGGTCTTGCTTTTTCTCCGCACAACTCTCTGATGCTTCTATGCTGCTCCTTTCTTCTTCCCTAAATTTCAGATCTATTCTTCCCTTCTTTGTCTCCTCACAAAACTATTCTTAAAATTAAAAAGAATTAGATTGAGGAATTCGATTACTATGAATAAAATAAAGGGGAGATTCAAGTATTGCGCAAGAACATAAAAGAAATCCAGATCTGAAATTAAATCTACGCAACACAAAAAGGGGGGAAATCAATCAAAGATCAATGGATTGGAGCACAAAGATCACTGTGAGTCGAATTATAGTAAAATTATGCATAATAGTATTATTATCGTTTGCCCTTCCTCAGTTAAAATTTATGTTGTAATTTAAATAATCTTAGTATGTTTAATCTATGTCTCTTCCCTATTCTTCCTTTTTATTTTTGAACTTTGGCTACTTTCGAGTCAAAGTCGACAGCGAATAAATTATAGTTGTTTGGGAAGAACTTGAGATCTAATCTATGAATTAGGCAAATTGGGTACAGAGATTATTACACGAATGGTTGCATAGGCAAAGAAAGAATGGGTTAAGCAGTACTTGACATATTAATTAAATCAACATATGAGGAAGGATTAGTAACCCGTTAGGAACACATGCATGGGAAAGTGGAATAATGGGTATAGCCCATTAACAAGATTACAAGCGTTAACATAAATTTAAGGTCTTTAGGAAAAGCTTGAATGTGGGACTTGAAAATTTGGTAAGTCGTTAAGATCCTAGAAGCATGATTTAAATACAAACCATGCTTTATGTAATTATGTAAATTGACACATAACATGGAATTAACGATAGTGGTATAACTTGAACATAAACACGCTTATGAATTGATAGTTGACATCTGATAATCTAGAATGAATACGAACGTGCATGTAAATTTATAATAAGCCTTTGACGCTTAGAATAGACAGAAATTTTTAACTGGTTAAACATGAAACATGGCTAACTCGAGGTTAGAATGAGTTTTCAGTGTAATCCTGCCCGGGACCGCCCGGCACTTCCAATGACTGCAAACAATAGGTTCTAATGTGAGAAGTTAGTCATAGCATGCTCGAAAAACCCGAGGTTAGAATGAGTTGCGGTGTAATCCTGCCCGGAGCCAACCGACACATCCAGTTACTACAACAATAGGTCTAATGTGAGAGGTTGGGCATTAATAATTAATTAATACGAATAACATATGCTAGTATGGTAAGGTTAAGCCAATATGAAATACCAGGCAGCACTTAACCAATTTGACATAATGGGTGGGTTAAGTCGATAAGAACTGTTAAGAGGAAACTTAACCAATATAACAGTATCAAGCAAGGCAAAGTGGGTAATGATAAGATTAAATAATAGATAAACTTATCCTAGGGATAAGAAATGAATATGACTTAAGATGTAATATAAGACTCGAAGGGTGGGACGACTTATACCATGAAATAAGTTAATCTAAGCTGGAAATGCGGAGAAGCACCCATACGCTATCATCTGATAAAGAGAACTTAAGTCATGCTTGAATTCGTTAGCAAACCTTAGTTAAAGAGAACTAAGTAACGAGCAATAGTTAAAGAGGACTAGTAATGAACCTTAGTTAACGAGAACTAAGTAATAAACCTTAGTCAGAAGGAAACTAAGTATCAGACCTTAGTTAAGAAAACTAAGTATTAAACCTTAGTTAAAGAGTTAACAATACACTCGAGCCAGTCCAAAGATAGGATGAATAACCAAACACGGTAAATCATCGCTAAGCCGCAGAACACGAGGAGGAGCGAACGTCCATCTGATCATGCAAGAGGCTCCAACGGACTGGGTTACGAAGCATGCGACTTCGAGGGGACGTGAGGGTACTCAGGGTATCCCTTTGTGAGGCTGCAGATGATCCTCCTGGGCTCACAGAGGTTAAGGTCTGCGTTAGAAGAATCAAGAGTATGCCTTGGTTGCAATATAAGGCAACCTAAAGACTAGGATGGACCAGCGTGATTCGGTGAGACCAGTTTGCCCTGTGATAGCAACTCGTCGTCTACCTACCATCTTGAGTCAGTCGAGATACGTAAAGCGGAAAGGCGGAGAACTCCAAAAGACCATATACTTGCTATCTAGTTATGGTTGCGGATGGCCATAGGTTAGTGGGGGCATAGGGGGTCTGCGTATAGTTCTCATTTTTTTTTCAAGGGTGCCTTTCATTAGTTGAGGGAGGGGTCAGGTGGGACTATAGCCACTGCAAAAACAGACCTTAGCATCTGCATCGGCAGATATCTGAAAGCTCCTGACCGAGTTCCGTGTTTCTTGATTAGCCCTGCCACGGAACTCGGGCCGCACATATAGAGGACATGTGCAACTAGACATTGATAACGATTCACGACACGTACGTGGGGAAAGTCTAGGGACCTATACCGCTCTGGGTAGTGTGTCCTAGACTAGGGGGCATCGTTCGATAGGTAGCATAATCCCTAGTTGGACTTAGGTCACGTAAACCCTAAATCCGAGAAACGTTCAATTGGTAGTGTAAACCCCAGTGGCCCTGGGTAGCGTGAACCCTAACTGAATCTAGGAATTACTCGATAGAAAACCCTAGATTAGATCTAGATAATAAACGGAATCTAGCAAGATCAAAGGTGACAGTCCAAATGATTTCGAGAATGGTGGCACTACACTAAAGTAGTATAGATGAGGAAGCCGAACGACGTACGGTACTGTATATGTACATGGAAATAACTTTACGAGTTGGGGGGAATCTACATATACGTTGTATTAGGTTAATCCATTGGGGAACATGAGTATGGCCTAGAGAGCTAATGTCGCGAATAAACTAATAAGTAAGAAAAGATGACTAAACGGTATATGTAGTATTATACATAAGTTTATTCTAAGTCCATTCACACAGAATTTATGTTCTGACCCCCTCCTCGTTACATACTTCCAGGTTAGGTTCATGGCAGAGATGGTATAACTTTGGATTTTGGTTAGATAGTATGATATATAATGTAAAGCTATTTTTCAATGTATTATATTTTAATTCCTTCCGCGATGAGATGCTTTATGAGTTTTGACATGTATCTTTGTCTCTGTCTTTTTCTGCAGGATAACAGAGCACCCAACTCGGGTCTCGATGGGTCGAATTCTGAAAAAATCGGTCTGTCGGAATCCGGGTTGTTACATGTTGCTAGAGTTCATCCCATTACTGAGTGCCCAGATCAAGTGAACGTTGTTACACAGTGCACGAGCTACGACAACACATCTTTAAATGTGAACGATCATGTGGTTGACTTTGTACATCCAGTAACTTCAGGTAAAGTTGACATCTATCAATCTGCCCCGGATTTGGATTATCTCATTTCTTCACTTGAGATTGTTGAGCTTAGTTCTTGTTATCCATTTGCATCAAGTGTGCTCTCATCGCTTTCTTTGGCTGCTTGCGACTCCACTGCTCAACCTGCTACCGTTGATTCTGTTTTAATGTCCACCACCATGAGTCCACTCATCCCATCTCCATCAGATGACCCACCTTTACCAGATGTGCCTGACCCGTAAGACGAGGATGAGATTTGGAACACCAAGGTTGTATCCACCTTGGAACACAAAAGGAATCTGACTGGTTGAAAAATGAAGATCATAAGCCTTTTTTCCTCGATGACTCTTCTGGATAGATAGATCAGCAAGTGCCTGGATAATTGGCTCATCCTGCTTTGCATGAGAAATAGCATTTGCGATGCAAGTGCCGGTCCTCGCTTAGTATTTTTCATTTTACGCACCTACACTTGTATCGTTTAGGTGTTATTATAGTTTTATTACTTTCATTTTTATGGGTGATCGTACTTTAAGTTTATTGTTTGCGCGAATTTTATCGTTCGAGTAGTTCTCATGACGAATTTTTAACTAGCCAGTGGTATGTTTTGAATGGGCATTGGTGATTTTTTACACAATGGTGATGTTCCCATACCAAAGCTCTTTTTAATTTCATAGATTCCTTTGATTTGAATAATGATTTCATTTGGTCAACTCATGATTTTTTTTTTTAAAATACATGCGGTTATTATGTGTTTTCTTTTGGGTGCCCCCATGGGAGGTCTTGCTTCCCAATTTCGACCCAATTTCAGCCTTGTTAGTCCTGATTTTTCTAGGACTGAAAAGACCTCGTTGGATACCTCCAAATGGCTAGGATTTCTGATACCCCCTTTCGGCTGGGATTTCTACTTGTAATCCATCCTTGGCTTTGTTTGACTTGGTTAACAACAGAGAACAAGGATGGACACCTCCTTTCGGCCAGGGTTTCTGATTGGCGCTAGTCCTTCAATCATGTGTAATCTTTCCCCATTTTTGTTTCGGGACATGTCGGTTTTTCCGACTTTGTGCCTTGCCCTAGAAAATAGACACTTGCTCGCCCGATTGAAAAAATTAAGAAATCTTTCCAAGTTAGAGAACCTGTGTCCAGCACCTAAGAAGGTGTTTCTTTGGTGGGCTCAGCGATTTTATCCGTGGGACATTTTATCATTTCCCTTGTACCTTTTTGAAGCCCGAAGATAATTTCTACAGCAAATGCGTGCTTAGGGAAGTTCCACCTTTTGGCTTGTTGTTTGTCTTTGAACAGCATGTCTTGTTGAAGTGATGCTTATACATCTAATTTGGTTTGCATGCTTCTCATGATGCTTTCAAGTCGCTTAGCTCAAGATATGCTTTAAGAACTTTCCCTTTGCAATTAGGACGGGTATGATTAACCACTTCTACCATGCATACATTTGAAAGGTTGGTGTTTAGTGTGAAGCAATGAGTACGGTACTCAAGTGAGCACACAATAATTTCCTTTATACACGGTACTTGTAAGTAATTCATTGCCTAACACAGATATAGCAAGTGGAAAAACAAAGTAAAACGGCTACCATTTCTTAAATAAACAGGATAAAAGCGGTGTAATAAAGCGTAGTCACAAGAGTCTTAGTTCAAAATTCCGTGATCAAAACACAAATTACTGATCCTTGGCCAGGCATTAGTCTTGAGCTAGCTTAGGCCTTTTCCTCGGAGAATTTGCTGCCCCTTGTTTGTAGAGAAACGGGATGATGCCCTTGCACATATTGTTGCAAATAGTTCTCCCTGATCCGCCCTTCGATTATCGATCTCAAGTGTCTACACTCATTAGTATTGTGTCCTGGTTGATCATGGAATTGACAGAACCTTCCTGATTTCATGGTAGCATCTTTGACTTGCACCGGTTCTGGGACTGGGCATTTTATAGTGTCCTTAGTTGCCTTGAAGATATTCTCTATGGTATCGTTGAGGGGAGTGAATTATGAATTCTTGAAAAAGCGCGGTCTCCTTTTGTCCTGCTTGGCTCCTCCTCTTGCACCTGAGACATACCTCCGTTTTTCATTCCGTTCCACGGAACGAGCGCTTTCCTTCTTGCCGGGTCTTTGCCGGGGCCCATAATCACGAGAGGTAGTTTTCGGAGTGGAACTTTCTCGTTCAGTAGAAAAAACTATTTCTCTGCACGACTTGTTTGTGCGAACGGAAGGTCAGCAACCCTCGGTGTGGCTTTTATGACAGAGGCCTGGATAACGAACATTGACTCGATCTTCTTTATCAAGGCGTTGTTTGCAATAGTTATCTGGCTTGTTATCCCCGTCATTGCTTCCTCCAACTCGCTCTTGGTTACGGCTGCCTCGACTTTTAGCGGTTCCCTTTCTTCGGAACGGATGGTGGGCGATGTGTCAGTGCCGGAGATAGCATCAATTTTGTCAGCAGCAACTTCTCTTGGCATGCTCATGATTTCAAGTACAACGTTTAAATTTTTAAAATATCTCTTCAGATCTGAATGGGGAGAGAAATGAACTCAGCCCCACGGTGGGCGCTAAAATGTTTACACCAAAAATGGTCTAAACACCCAAGGTACTAAACAGTACTTCACCAATTCAGTAAGAGATACGTTGAGCCGTGTTTAATTAGTAATTCAAGATAAAAAATGCAGGAAAGTAAAATAGAGATGAGATTTAGAATGGTTCAGCCGTTAACGAGGCCTACGTCCACTGTGAAGGTGATTTTCAATCTCATAATGAGGATTACAAAGTACACCAATTCTCTCTTTTCACACATCTCTATACCCACTCAATGTAACCTCGCTTATATACTTCGATCTAGGAAATTATACAAGAGGATAGTTGAATTTAAGGAGAAGAAGGATGGATGAATGATTGAGAATGAGGGTGTCTTCGTTTTCCATGAATCATAAGACTGAGCTTGACGCCATGGCCAGATCTGTAGTTGAGGACAAAATTTGGCAGCACTTCGTGGTTTCCAAGATTTGGATCCCTTTTACGTTGATAGCCATGGTGTATTTATAGGTGAGCTCCTCTAGGAAATCATCTGTCATCCGTTTATGCACGCCGTGGATCGCTAATTCTGTTAATTACAATCATGCCATTGGCTAGCTGTAGCCAGCTGTCTTGAGCTGTATTAGGTTGTTATGCGTAGGCAACTTTTTGGAGCGGGCACCTTAAGCAGCTGAGCGGGTTCATAGGAACGGGCGCTCCTGTGCGGATGAATGCTTTGGGAATCTTTGTAAGAGTAGAATGCGGGACTGGAATCGACTCACCGTTGTTCCTTGCGTGATCGATCATCTTGGTTTGAGGGCGGTCATCCTTTTATTGCTTCTATAGGGTGTTGTATGTCTTTGCGGCCATGCTATGAGGTCGTTCCCTCCTATGTTGAATGAGCGACTTGCTTTGTTTCGATGTTTAAGCGGCTTTCTCTTAATACGAACGACCGGTCTTAGATTCTGGACCTGAATTTTGGTTCGCACACACCTTTTTGGTCGCACTCCCCATAACATATCACATTATTCTGTTTGGTCGTACTGGTCGACCTGATTTGTTCTGGGCTTGATATTTAGGTCTTGCTCTTGTGGTCGTTCCTATCTATTGTGGGCTATTCAAGTGCCCCAGTAACCTTTCATGCGAACGGCCCTGGTGGTGTCCGCTGCGTATTCCCTACTCAATGTACCTATGGATTTGTTAGTGATTAACACCGGAGAATCAAAACGATCATTTATTTATTTACAAAATGGTTGTCGTGAGGTAACCCCTCCTCCCTATCAATCATTCGAAAATGAGTGGATTTCGTCTTGTGCCCAAAGCGGAGGGTGCCCATTGCCGTGAAAGCTTTGATAACGACCTATGCCCTATTTGTTCATCTATCTTATTCCGGACTGCACGAGTCTTGTCAGGAGTGGCTATCACGATTCCGACTCCTCCTCCATTGTCATTGGTGGATTCGTCGACGAACAATCCTTCTTTCTATAGTTATGGAGTAGACGGTTTTGAAAGGAGAATGCAGAATAGCATTATCATCAGAATTGTATGATGCTATTCCATCTAGCTAGAGTTGGCTTTCTCTCACCAGGAAAGGGGAGACCAAATAACTCAATTCGGGTTGTTGCTGAACCATACCACATAGTTCCTGCAACAACAAAAGCTGCAAAAAAACAGTGGTGATACTACTAGAAAGTACAGTTTCAATATTGCCTATACGTAATCTTTTGTAAATACATTGAGGCGGACATACACTAAGATGGAATAGGCCTGCCAATATGCCCAGTGTACCTGATGCAATATGATGAGAGGCGATTCCGCTGGGAACAAAAGGATAAAAACATTCTGCGCCCCACGTTGGACTTACAGATTGTACTTTTCCAGTTAGTCCAGAAGGATCAGACACCCATATTCGAGGACCATATAAGCCTGTTACATGAAATGTGCCAAAGCCACAGTAAGCCACTCCTGAGAGAAATAAATGAATTCCAATGATTTTGGGCAAATAGAAAGAATGTTTTCATGTATGTTCATCATAGAATATTTCTAAGTCCCAATACACCCAATGCTAGATGGCCGCTAAAAAACACAAGCCAGAAAAGACAATATGTGCCTTGGCCACGCCTTCATAGCTCCAAATACCCGAATTCGTTACAGTTCCACCTGAAATACTCCAACCTCCTCATGCATTGGTTATTCCTAAAATGAGTCATGAAGGGTATAACAAACATACCTTGTCTCCACATTGGATCAAGAACAGGGTCAAAGGGATCAAAAACCGCCAATTCGTATAGAGCCATCGAACTGGCCCAACCGGAAACAAGAGCTGTATGCATTATTTGGACAGAAAGAAATCGGCCAGGATCATTCAATACGACAGTATGGACATGATACCAAGGAAACCCATGGAAATACCCCTTTCTCAAAGAAAAATAGACATTATGTAACTTTATCGCGTTGCAATAGACTTTATTTAGCTAATCTTTTCAGCGAATTCTGTATGAGAAAAGGTTACTTTTATTGTATTCCGATGAAAATAACTAATAGAAAGAGTAGGAATTAGATAATTGTTAAATGACCAGACACCCTAAGTAACCAATTCACATATGGGTGGCAAATCGATTGACGCACGATTTGGCTGGCTCTAGAGCTGGCTTTGTTCTAGTGCTATAGCTAGAGATGCATAGATGGGCAGTAGAAAGAACAGAATCCCTTGTTTTCATTGCATTGATGAAACAATGCCAACAAACACTTGTGTGTAACCAAACATGTCCGATGAAACACTTCTCGAGAAGCCAGAGGCTATTTATACTGGTGGTCATACGCCATGACAAGCATGATTTTGACCTAATTTCGTATGTAAACTAGATACATGACAAAATTTCTTCACTGGAATCAAAATAGACTTGTTTTTCACATCAGAATTCATTGAAACAGGGGACCAATAGGACGAAACAGGTGTAACATTTCATTCTCGCAATCTCAAAACATAGTTCTGTATCAGCTTAGACCAGCGGTAGGGAAACAACATAGGACCAAGCTATGATATGTTGTGCTATGATATCTGGAATAACCAATCGATGAAACCACCCAGACAACTGACCGCAGCTGCTTCCATCGGAGTCTCTTTCCGACATCCCCAACCCCGATATGTCAGGCTCCCGTCTCATCGTAGAAACTGTTTGTCGGAACGAGTCAAACTCAAACAGAGCTATTACTATGAAAATCAAGAGAATTCATTCTCGAAATGACATCAACCGTTCTTGATCAGCCAACTCTATATCTCGCTGAGTCACATGTCCATCCGAGTAAAAACATGAGTCGACTGATTCGCTCGAAGGACAAACAGAGGAGATCGAAGCATGAGGCGAGCGTAAGTGAGCAATTAATCATTGCCAGTATATTAATTGGGGATAAATTTTGATTATTACATTCTTGAAGTCAAAAATGAGCTCATTCAAGAATCTCCTCTTAGAGACAATTCATCTGAGGAAGGAATAGTAAGATATGACTCAGTTGTCAGTTCCCCCGTGGAGGCCACAAGCGAACTGAGTTTACTGACTCTCTAAGAGTTGGTCTTCCATAGTAGCGGGCTCGATGTAAAGCAGGTCACTCGTTGAAGAGTGAGGAACGAACAGATATTGAGTCATCAATTTCTTTGAAACCATTTTACAGGACGGTAAACTATGCATGATGGGGCAGATAACAAGAAAGATACAAAATATTTCTTTCTCACTACTCAAATACATGTTTGGATGGATGCAAGAATTGAAAGCATTTTCTTAACCTTGACTCAAAGTAATAGTTATTCGTAGCATTGTATTCACGGCGCTCTATCTTAAACAGTGTTCAACTTGTCTGTGCACTGCGTACGGTGGAAGTCCTACTCAGCCTGCAAAGCTTTCGGTGTTCGTCAAGTGTAACATGAAAGGGTACCCTATGATCATTCCTCCTTTTCATCGTAAGATGACGATGGTTGGTGATCACAGGGCGGATCTCCTTGTTCGACTATATCTTTCATGGTTTACTTTAGCGAAACTTGTGAAACTAGCTAAACCAGTAACCCTTGAGACATTTAAGTCTATCATGGAACCTGTAGCCAATCGGGAGAGAGTCATATTAATCAAGGACGAACTTAGTTTTAAGTATCGTACCCTGGAAGATAAGTAATTGCCCTTCTTGTCCGCTTTGGCCCTTAATTTGGGGCCAAAGTGCAAGCCAACTTGGAAGTCGATTCCCACAAGGTGTGGTAAGATGGTATCCCAGTATTGGGCGCCATATTCCACTACCAAGTGGAAAGACGATATGAAACTCGCTAATGGTGTGTTTCACGGTTTCTTGTACGAGTGGTGGTCTTACCTTCTGTTCCAAGAGGGTAATCCATTACTCGGGCATGGTTTCACTTCCGCACCATTATTTGATAGGGTTGTACGTTTTCTGTATGATCCTCTCAATGACTGGTGGACCGATATCTCTATAGAATTCTTCTACAAGAGATACCTACCTCCAATTAAACAGATGGTAGACGAGGAATTGTCTCATCATCCGTTTAGGAAGGCAGTTTTTGCTCGGTTGGCCCGCTCTGTTGACGAAGGGGCAGGTAAACGCCGAATATTTTTCATAGGCAACTATGTTAAACAACGAATCCTTAAGCCCATCCATGATTGGGCTACCGCCGTGTTGAAGCGTCTGGTCAACAATGGAACAGTTGAGTAGGCTGCTCCACTACGGTGGGTCAAGGATTATCGTGATGTTTATACTTACGATTTATCCTCGGCGACGGATCGTTGGCCCTTAGCTATCATTGATATGATTGTCGAAGGGTCATTCAGACCCTAACTTTCTACTTTTGTCATGGCCACTTTAGGGTGGAACATGTCAGAGGTGGACTGGGTTGAACATCAAGGAAGGAAGAAATATCAGATTTACCCTGGACCTATCGCATTCCATGCTGGACAACCACTGGGACTTTACGCCTCTTGGCCTCTCTTCACTTTGTCACATCACTTTGTGGTGTGGATAGCTGCAGAGAGGGTCTATGGACCCTCCGCACCTCCATTTTCACGGTATGCGATTCTCGATGATGATGTTGTCATCGCGGATCGCCTAATAGCCGAACAGTATGCTCGGATACTTGGTGATCTCCAAATCAAGATTTCCCTTTAGAAGTCGATTATATCTTCTTCTGGGGCATTTGAGTTTTCCAAACTATTCTTCATTAAGAAGGGTCGTGTTAGCTGCTCTCCTGTCTCAATCAAGAAGTTGTCGATGACAAGATCTCTTTTCGGGTTAATCATTGTCGCGAATAAGTATAGTAAGGGCAATTTAGCCACATTATGCATACTTCATGGCAGTGGTTATTATGTGAGCGAAAATATCCACTAAATGAAGGCATGTAAGTGGTCATGGTTGAGGGCAGCTGCTAGGAAACTGACTGGTTGGGATCCGTTGCAGTTTGAGTGGTGGGTGGCTTCGGGCCTGTTGCCGAATCCATCCACTCTCAGACTTATGGCAGACCGAGTACGAAAAAAGCTACTTTCGAGGGAGCACTTCCGGAGGAGCATGTCATGTCGGATAATTACCAGTGGTATCTTGAGTCGACTCTTTACTCTGAATGGATGAAGAGTTACCTCAAATACTTTCGCTGATATTGCTAGGTCATCGAGAATTATGGAGGACAGTTACTAGGCTTTTGCCTGCCATCGGTATATGAATGGCACTGGCGCCGCAAGGTTTTGATTTCGCAATTGCAATCTTTCGGTACCATGTTTTCACGTAACGACTGGTATAACCAATGTTCTCGCATTCGTCTGGGAGTGCTGGGTGAGGGTCGATCTTGTGTGACTTCTTTCTAGGGAAATAAAAGATCTTAAGAAGACAGGATTGGCACTTGACCTAAAAAGCTTTGAGGTTTCGGTCGAGCGTTTCGATTATATGATAGATACTAAAGGTCAATGACAAATCAAATGAGAATTCAAGTAGGATTCCTCGTTTAGATTGGTCTGGCTTAACTAAGAAAGCATATGGTGTAAAGAAGAAAAGAGAGAAGAATAGTAATCTACTAATTGCAACTTATAGGTTATAGAACATATACTATTTTGTTGTTCGGATGAGAAACAAAGAATGGGGAAAGAACTTATTGGGGAATAATATAGAAATGGAAAGGGTAAAACACTCTAAACTTCCATAAATTCGAATTGACTTCATAACACGCATGACCATTGAGCTTTGAGAAAAAGCATTACGTCAATGATCTAAGTGCCATTTTCAAAACTTGCTCAATAAGATCTATTCTAGCATCCTATTTTCTTCCATTTATGTTGGGCCATTTGCACTAAACTTATAGTTATGGAACTAAACTATCCATCCACTTTACAAATAGATATAGGGAATAGCTCCCTTTCTTAAGCTATGTTTAGCTATGACCATATCCACTATTGACCGACAAGGGCGAATGAAAAAAAGAAGTTTCAAAAGGCGATTGGTCTGGAAATAGAAATTGGCCTTTTGTTTTGTGTAAGGCGCAATTCAGAAGAATCACTTTTGATTGATCCAATCGGTCTAGTAAGGCTGTGAAGTTTCCTCCTTCCTAACTTTCCTAGACTTTTGAGGGGAAGTAGATTTCAAAAAAATCCATCCTACTACTGTTTTGTTTTTTAAAAACAAAAAAAACAACATCCATTGCCGATCTTGCAAGAATTTATACGTTGCACTTGCGACCATTGTGTCATGAAAATGAAATAATACCTCTTCAGAAGGTTGTGGCAACAAACCAGACTTCTTCTATGAAAAAGTAATCTCATGTCTGTCAAAGAAGAAAGGGACAGCACATGATCCAATCACACTATGACGTGATTACATAGATCAAATAACCTTTTCTTTTGAAATACGTATATAATACCCATCTGAATCCAATCCAATAGGAAAAGAGATATCTTGTATACAGAGCCAAGGATTAGGTTAAAAATACTTTCACAAAAGAAAGAAAAGTCGCATTCAGGAAGAAGCAAAATATCTTCATGCATAATTTAAGATGTAAGAACAAACCTAGAAAGAAAAAATCTTAGTAAAGAAGGCTAGTTCAGGGATGCAAGAGACGAAAATCATATTATACTTTTGTATTAGAGAGCGGAGAGGGTTTTGGAGAAAGATAAGTAAGCGGTAAGCCGCAAAGGAATTCTTCTTTCTATTGATTCTGGGGACTTGCTATAATGATTAATATAAGGAGAGCCAGCTTCAAGCAAGGCTATAGTGCGTTCCCAAGCGCGAAAGGATAGAGATTTTGTCCAGAGAGGGTCAAAAGGGGCAGAGCAAACAAAAACCGCCTTGAAGCGAACTTCCACCTCTAACCCTAAATTTGGCGCTAACTGAGCCGTAGCTGATGAGATTACTGAGTCAAAGCTCTCACGAGATCTCGTTGGCATTCCCTGTCAATAAAATGAAAGGCAAGTCACGGGATTGGGGGATTAGACCGAAGGAAGAGAACGCTTAAAACGAGTCAAGAAGTAATAAGGAATTCCATTTCAGGGGAAATTCTCTTAGCATAGGATGGAATAATTATCAGCCTTATTTGGAGCTCTAGCACGACTAGGACTAGAAAATAAGGTATACCCAAGAGAGTGCACAATTTTAGGGAGCACACCTGGGCTGGGATTAAAGGTAGGCCAAAGGCCGAGATTCCAAGTTTCAATGCAGCTACACCTTGCAGCGTTAGCGGAATATCACCTGGATTCGGGAGCAAATCTAAATCTATATATATTATTACCCCATTGCTCCGCCCGCTGTGCACCTTCCTTAAGCATAGTGAACTAGCAGCAACCCAGTTCCGGCCCTTGGTCTTTGGAATCAATCAGTGGTAGTCCAGCCTGTCTGCTCCTTGACCCTTGACCTTGGAGTGCATAATTAATCTCTTCGATCCTTTTGGCATTGAGGTCTGGACTGAGTCCTACCTCTTCTTGCTAGGCTCTTCGATGTGACTTAAAGATGCCCTTCAACTTGCTATATAGAAAACGTCAGTAAACAACCATAGGTGAGTCTTTGTACGTCTCGGCCCAAGAGCATTCGTTATCGATTTTGATGCATACTTGGATTTCTCCCCTGAGAAAACTAGTGAACTATTGGAAATCCCTAATCTTCGATGAAGTGTGCTTATCTATCTCCTAATAGAGAGAAAGATTCTCTTGCCCCACTTTCGATCGGATAGGGAGGACCTCGAACGGTTGGGAAATCCAGACTGATTCAGTAGGTCTAAGTGACTTCGTCCCTTCAATTGGACCATGAGGCAGATTTGCATCTCGATTTAGTATGGGTCTCTCTCTTCAATCGAAGGATAGAACAAGAGATCTGAAGACAGGGAGAATTTTTCTAATAGTTAGATAGATTGGTTAAATGATGAGAAGTTTGACATTTTTTACCAAAAAAAATCATCTTGGATGGATGCCCGGTTTCACCTAAGGGACCTTAGGTGCGTAGCGAGTGAACGCCAACAATTCTCTGTGCCAATTCGACCAAGCTTTGAATCAATAGACAGGGGAAGCAGGAGAGTCCTCTCATCTCAATCGACCTCACTGAGTTCTCATTTTTCTTATTAAGAAATGATTTTTTATAGTAGAACACCGAGCCATAACTTGATGCACTGATGACTGAGCTAGTGAGTTCGAATGCCGACTTCCCCGTACCCGAATGAACTCTGTGCCTATAGTTCTAGTTTGGATTCCAATAACCAGCAAAAGAGAGAAGAGTTGGCAATACGAGATGAATTTCAATATAGGTGGGTAGGTGCTGTCGGAGTCGTACCAGGGCTTGTTCGACCGGAGCCCCTTCTTCGACTTGTTCTTGGTCTGGCTTGGCATACTAGAGTAGTTAAGGGGTGAAGCGCCTAGAGCGGAATTGGTCCGATTGTAGAAGGTCATTCCGGCTACGAGTTGGGAAATCCAGTACTTTGCGCTGTGGTTTAGGTGAGAGCTCCTTGCTTTCGTAGCTGCTTGGAGTGAGCAACAGGAATGTAAGGAAGGTGAGTTCCTGTTCTCGTAGCTACTTGAAGTGAACGCTAGGAATCCCCAGAGAAGCGGTTGAGTTCCGTGATATGACAACACATCTCGAGGTACCTGGTTGGTCGGGCAGGCATCTCTACTGGGATCTCCTCATGGCCGATCAGTGATAGGCCTCTCTTTCATTGTCTTTTTTTTTTGGTTTTCTGAATACACTCGATTTTATGTATCTACTTATTGTCTCTTGTCTCTGCTCTGTAGGTCCATTGCCAGTTTTTTTGGACGTTTTCTAGGATCAGAAGAAACCGCTATAATGACCACCACGTGCGTTTCATTTTCTTTAATCTTATCAATGATTGCTTTTTATGAAGTCAGACCAGGAGCTTGTGCTTGCTATCTCAGAATAGCTCCATGGATCTCATTGGAAATGTTTGATGCTTCTTGGGGCTTCTTTGGCGACCGTGAAGTCACCGGATGAATTGCCGAGTAGATTGATCATATCCGGACGCTGCAGTTCCTCCACGACGATACAGACTTGACTCGCTCCTACCCACCCCGGGGTATCATAGCATGTCAGGAATCGAGGGGGGATATATTTGACGTAACAACTCCCTGGATTAAAAGCTCCTGCCTTTCGATCGATACATAGTTGAGGAGGACACACGCTACCAGTGTGGGAGCGATCCTGGTCAGGGAAGGCTAAAACGGCGCCTTGCATATGGGTAGCAAGAGGGCGCTTATGCCCCGCAATTAATATACTGGGGGCCTTATGGGGAAGGCCCCAGCCAGGACAACACACCCCCCACTTTAAGTGCACCTCTGTATCGACTGAATTACTCTATCTAAGGGTAACGTCGGTGGAACCGGTGAACCACGCGAGATGGTTAGAAGCTTGGGGCGGAGGGCTCGTAGTACCCCCCTTTCTTTTCTTGATCCCGCTTTTTCTTCGCTTCGGTAGCTTCATGCCTAAAATCCACGGCGCCTGCATGCCTACCTGTAACAACCCGAAAATCTAGGCCAGTTTAAAAAATTTTATTTTGGCAATTTTAGCGAATTTTGATTATTTAAAATGAATTAATTTAAATAATATCGACGAGAAATTTATTTTGAATATAATTCGAACGTATATATTTATACGCGTCGTCGTTAGAATATAAATATTTATATATAATTATAAATAGAATTGAAAATGGCGCGGTAGTTCGATAATTCAATTTCAAACTTCAAATGAATGTATCGGGTGCAAAATAATCCGGATTTTAGTGAAACCAAAAACATTAGGATCTAATTGAGAATATCTTTCCAACGAATCCGAAAAATCAAGATTTCATAGCGGGAATCAAAAGATATGTCCAGTTGAAAATTCTGAATAGTCGTTATGGAAATCAGGCCCTTAAAAATGGGAATTTTGCAAACGGCCTCGGATTTCGACGAAACCACTTTTGTTGGGTCCATGATGTAAAGTTATTGCTAGATTCCAAATTTCATAATTTTTCGAATCAATGTGTGAGCGTGGCAAAAGAAAACGCGTTTGACCAGTTTCAGTTGATTTTAATCGACTGGAAAATGGCCATTTTTCCAACGATCTCAGAATTCGACGAAACTAGTTTTGTTAGGACCATATCGTCAATACGAAGCTAGAAAATATTTTTCGAGAATTTTTAGAGATAGTATGTGACCCCGGCAAAATGAAATGCGCGTTCAAATTCAATATATAGAGTAATATGTTGATTTTGACGACAACTGATCGAAACAGTCGAATCAGCTTACGATACATATCCCATTGTGTTCGGAATGGGGGTAATTAGCTATGGACGACAGGCGGTGGGCCTCGATTAGAGGTCGTATGTAAAAGTCAACTTTTTGAATTTTAAATTAATAAAAAATTAGTTAATTTCTCTCTCTTCTTCCCTTTTATCATTGCTCAGCCCCCCCCCCCCCGATTCAGAACACTTTCAGAATAAAAAAAAAGAATGCAGAAGAACCGCCGCCCTCCACCCTGGCGCCTCCGACCATCGCTACCCGCGCCACCCACCACCGATCATCCGGCGTCGCCCCCCCCCCCCTCCCGTTTCCCCCTCTACTTCTCTTCTTCTCCTCCCTCCAACCATCGTTCGAGCCCTCCCCAAGCCCTAGTTTCCCCGAAGCCGCCTGAGACCACCTCCAAGCCGCCATACGACCACCGACGCCGCTCCCCTAACCTCGTCAGCCTCCGAAGCAGCCATCTCCACTCCAAGACCCACCGTGAGTTTTTAATTTTCATTTTTTTTTTATATATAACTGAAAATTTGATTTTTATTTATTTATAAGGTTTGAATTTCCTTTATTTAAAAGCTTGGATTTTTTTTTATATATAAATATAACGCTAGGATTTTTAAAAATAAAAAGTTAGGATTTTATTCATAGAAAAGATTGAATTTTTAAAATGGAAAAGATCATATTTTTAAAATGGAAAAGATTGAATTTTTAAAATGGAAAAGATCATATTTTTAAAATGGAAAAGATTGAATTTTTAAAATGGAAAAGATCATATTTTTAAAATGGAAAAGATTGAAATCCTTGCAAAGTAGAAATGAGATTTTTATATATTGAACATCGAAGTAAAAATGTGATTTTTATGTATTGAATAGCGAAGTAAAAATTCGATTTTTGTATATTGAATAGCGAAGTAAAAATTCGATTTTTATATATTGAATAGCGAAGTAAAAATTCGATTTTTATATATTGAATAGCGAAGTAAAAATTCGATTTTTATATATTGAATAGCGAAGTAAAAATTCGATTTTTACATATGTAGTGACTACGGGCGACGAAAGTGATAAGAGGCGAGAACGACGAAGACTTCTACAAAGAGATAGAGTCGTGGTATTGGATAGCTATCGGTGAGAATTTCTCACTCTTTAATTTAGTTTTCTAGTTATATATATATACTAGGATGCAGACGGTGCTTAGTAGCACCCGACACAATCGTCCACAGACCATGGACTTGTTTGCTTGGTTGCATAGATTAGTCAGATTATTTGATTTGAATTTGGTTGTTTGGTGAATTTGATTGATGTGTGAATGGCGTGGGCCTTCACTAGACCGGGGATAAGGCTAGGCCTTGTCCCGTTTCTAGTATCGTGCCGTTATGCCGCCGAAATTTTCTAAAATATGTTAGGAAAATTAAAATATAATTTTATCGAATAAATGAACTGAATAGAACATTCATAAGTTAAATAAAATATTTTATTGTTAAAAATATAGTTTTAACGTGGAAGTGAATAAAATAAAATATTCATTTACAAACCGGACGGTTTGTTTATGTGCACCTATTTGAAGGACATTGATTGGGTCGATAGATTTTACACATCGTCCAACTGCACAACTAAAATCTGTGTTTGATTGTTTGAAACCCCACACGGGTGTTGGGATGAAATTTGAAGTTCACTCATCCTGATTGATTAAATATGTCGATCGATTGATTAACAGACTGTTATAAGCGTTAGATATCTATATTTGATGCTTATACAGTGTAGTGCACTTTGGTTGATGGTTGATTATTTTGCAACGCTATTATATACGTGTGATGTATGAAAATCCATACAATTAACTTTATATGGTGATTGATTGGGCCTCATTCCAATTTAGAAAATAAAGAACAATACAAAATAAATGTTCATGTGTTGACTGTACTCATCCGTTGAGATTAGTCATGTGTTGAACGAAATATTTTAATAATAAAATTTACTTCTTTATCAATATAAAGTAAATGTTCATGTGTTGACTGTACTCATCCGTTGAGATTAGTCATGTGTTGAACGAAATATTTGAAATATAAATATTTGAAAACAGAAATATATGAAGTCGTGTTGATTAGATTGACGCCATTTTGACGTGAACGATATTTATATCAATTCGATTCATTTTATAGTGAATATCGAAATTGATTTCAAAATCTGACATTTGAATTGAATCGAATAGAAAACCAATTTGAATTGAATTGAATAGAAAACCAATTTGAATTATATATGAATTCGAATTGGAAATGAATATAAATGAATTCGAATTGAAATTGAATTGAATTGAAAACGAACTGAAATAGAATTAAAAATCGATTTGAATTGAAATCAATTTGAAATGAATTTAAAATGAATTTAAATTAGAATACTCAATTTTGATTTGAAATTAAATATGAAGTTGAAACCGTTTTGAAAATGAATTTAAAACGATTTATAAAGCACGTTTTAAAAGGAAATCGACGAAATATATATTATATATATAATATAATGGCCAGAATAGAACGCGCCGCGCCGCGGCAGTTCGTGAATTTTGACCATTTATTTCAAACGGAAATTACGGGAGATCCGACCGTCGGATTCTCCTAAAACCGGAACCGTTGGGTTCATATCGAAAAGAGCTTCCTAACGAATATTAGAAATTTGAAATCTAACGGTTGGATTTGGAGATACGTCCAAATCAAATTTGAAAAAGGTCGCTGTAAGTGTAGTTCAATGGCCGTTGATGGAAATCGACTGTACGGGCCTTGATAAAATTATTTAAAATAGTAATAATTTGTGTAAAATCATAAGAAATGATTTAGAAAGAACTGGGATGAAAAATCCCATATTTGAAAAGATGAAATATAGATTTTTATCGAAATGAACTAGTTTTGAACTAGAATTATAATTCTACTTATTTTTAAATAAATAAATTGAATTTGAAAAGGGTTTTAAAAATAACCAGAATTTCCAATGATTGCATTGGAATGGATTTGAATCGAAATTGTATTCGGAATATTTCAATGTTGGATATAAGCCGTAGAATTTGATATTGAATATAAGCCGGTATATTTTCTATTCAGAGCCTTGTGTTTAATATCAAATGTGATTTGGGTTTGTCGTGAATGGTGTCTTCATTAACGCTGTTCTTGAACCTAGTTGAAAAAAGATTAAATCTTTTTATTTAGATTTAATGAAGTGTACCAATTAAATAATATTTGATTGGAATTGAATTGATATTGATTTTTGGGTTTATCGTGAATGGTGTTTTTAAATAACACTCGTTCTTTAACCCGATAATTAATGAAAATGTGATTTTGGGTTTATCGTGAACCGTGTTTTAAATGACACTGATTCTTTAACCCAGTTAACGATTAAAACTAAGTGGAGTTTTAATGAATCTTTAATTAGATTGAAAAGATCGAAAATGGAGTACCACCAGTTTTGCTCCAGGCGATAGTTAAATCTTTAATTAGATTTGAACGTGAAATGGTAATTGAATTTACCGATAACACCGTGGTGTTAGATATGAAGTATCACCAGTTTTACTTCATGGGATGAATAGGTTGGGACTGGGAAATTAAAACCAATGATTACTTCAGTAAGATTCGTTAATCTCGACTAGTTGAATCGAAATTCAAAAGAAGATTAAAGAATAAATTCAAGGAATTTATCTTGGATAAAATTAATGGGAACGTTTCCCTATGAATGTGAAATTAGAAACTAACTGCGGTTAGCCAAGTAGGATGGTTTTATGAATATTGGTCTGATGTTGGTTTCGCCCTTCGGGGTTAATATTTGGGGAATTATTCTCTTGATTAATTTACGGTTAGTGACTGATGAATTGGAATGAGGCGTATGTTGTGTTTGTGTAACACTTATTTAAAATATATGCGAGTTATTCGGAAAAACCGGGTTTATCCCATTCTGAATAACTGATACGACGATAAGTCGAAGATGAAGACGATGGTCGAAGACCGGAGGTCTTCACGTCGTTTGGGTAATTACTGATGATCTTGATTGGGCTGTACACCCAAGAAGATGGAAACAGTTAGTGATCGTCCAGACGTACTTGGAGATCGATGGATATGCGGGGTACTAGGTGCCTCCGGTTTCGTTCAGACCCAGAACGGATTTGTAAATGGACTGTGTGTCTGACATTGGATTTTAGTCCGTGTGATTGATCTCTATTAAATATATATCTGTTTGGCGGCGGAGAATTTATTCTCTTGCTTAATGCCCTTCTCTGAGACGTACGAGCTCAGGGGTTATATATTGATGGATATCAATATCATGGAGTGAATTGCCTGTGTGGCATGCTAAGATGCAAATGATCAAGGCTTCTGTTGAAAAGCAAAGTCTTGTGTTGATGATCAAAGCACGGCCTTGTGTGGCGTAGCTTTGTGTAACGTTGATTCGCGAGTATCACACCCGGTATGAACTAAAAACGGGAGACGGACCTCAGGGAGGACATGCATTTCTTTCTAGTTAAGAGTGGCATCAGTGCTTGAACTGGCTGACGAGTTTGACTCATGTGGATGTTGCTTATTATTACTTGCTGAAAAGCGAGGCGCCTCGGTTATATCGGTTTCGGCCGATGCTTCTGGTCGGCTGACGGGCCAGGCTTACGCCCCAAAGGGCGGGGAAACGTAGTGTTCAGGCATAATAATCCACATCGGTGGACCGGCCCTGACGATCTAAAGGGTCGATGCGCTCTGACCCTGTGGCTCGGGCTAGAGAGTCACAAATCGGTAGAGGATCTTGCCCCTAGCCTCGGTTCATACCATAAATGATAACCCAACTTCCAATACGACATTTGTGGTTTTAATTGTAGAACTAGTATGGCGACATGATATATGGTACCCATGCCGCCTATGATTGATACTTATGATTTGAAGTTGTTTTATACACTATGCACTTATAATAGTATCAAATGATTTCTTTTAAACGTATCAAGCATTCTTGGCTATTATAAGGTAAAAACCCAATCCCCCAGCTTGCGTTGCATTGTGTGATAGGACCTGGGTCTTATAACAGCTTCATTTTTCTTAATTTAGCATTGCGCTGTTGTTTTATGCACTGGTATTCTTGGGAGGAAACTCGTTCTGTGTTATACGGCGTGGTCCCTTGATTTACCTAACTTTAAAAATAAAGATTAACTGTTTTAGTTCTCACACCAGTCACATGACTGACCTGGAGTTTATTGTTTTAACCTAAACTCTAGGTGCCCTTATTTTGACACGGGCAGCTAGTAGTTTTGGTTTTGCAGATTTATATTCACAGGATCCTGGTTTACAGCTGGAACGATATCCGGAAAGCTTTGTATCCGTATATCTCCTTCTAGTTGTGTATTGTATTATTTTCCGCTGCGATGTATATAAATGTAATTTAAATCTCTGATATTTCTATGTAATATTTATTCATACTCTGTATATTCTTGTGATCTGATGCATTGTTGTAAATTCAATGAAATGTTCTTTTGTCTGCGTTCTGATTTTGTCGTGTTCTCAAACGATAGGGTGTTTCGAGCGGTCTGGGTCGGTTTAGCGACTGGTTCGGACCGAGCGAAATTCTCGATCGTCACACGTGGTATCAGAGCTTTGGTTTACAAAGCTCAGAGAATAAGGCACATTAGAACCATACGAAAGAATTCATCAGATGTTGGATTAGTAATATCCAATGAGAGTGACTCGTTAGAGATAGGATCAGTAGTATCCTAGGGCGAGTGTGAAGAGTATATTTTTAAAAGGAAACAAATTTGTTTTGAAAATTTAAAATCAATTATTCGTATTTGATTATTTATTTCATATTGATTAGGACAATCCAATATATAAAGATTTTGCGTATGCGTCTAGCTAGCGTGTATTCGAAGTTTGGATATATTGGATAGATATAGAGTTACACTCTAGTCACCCGGGGGTGATTCTGATGATTGATATATCATCATCAGAATTTATATTCGAGTGACGAACGTGTAATATCTATATACTTCCTATTGACTGGTGTGAGAACCAAAATTAGATAGGGCTTATTGTTGTGATTTTGCATCAAAAATCTGATTTTGACTATGTATCAAAGTTATGAATTTGAAATAATAATGCACTAATTGATTGCTGATTGTGTTGTTTGATTATTGTTTGAATAATTAGAAGTTGAACCTTTAACCAAATTGAACCAAATATTGAGTTATATTGAAAATTAGTCGCATTTGCTTGCATATACTTGTACTTACACTGAACAGGTCATAGCAAGGAGGCTAGAGCAGAGAATAAAATTTGTTTGCCCGACAAATAGGTACATGTTTATTACAATTTACTGTTATGTTTGGGTGATGATGATTTTCTGAGCCTATTGGCTAGCCGCTTGGCTTTTTCTTTTTCTTTTTGAGATTAGAAGGAACGGGGAAGCTATTTGAAATTCCCCGATGCTCCCGGTGCAGGGGATGTTATGGCGAAATTTTTCGAAAATTTCGGGTGTTAGCCAAATTTTTGAAAATTTGAGAATTCTCAGAAACTGAAAAGTTGGAGAATGGAAACCAGAATGAACGTAGAGTTGACAAATCAAACCACTTTCGACTTTGTTCCTTTTCGGGGACGAAAAGTTTTAAGTGGGGGAGATTGTAACAACCCGAAAATCTGGGCCAGTTTAAAATTTTTTATTTTGGCAATTTTAGCGAATTTTGATTATTTAAAATGAATTATTTTAAATAATATCGACGAGAAATTTATTTTGAATATAATTCGAACGTATATATTTATACGCGTCGTCGTTAGAATATAAATATTTATATATAATTATAAATAGAATTGAAAATGGCGCGGTAGTTCGATAATTCAATTTCAAACTTCAAATGAATGTATCGGGTGCAAAATAATCCGGATTTAAGTGAAACCAAAAACATTAGGATCTAATTGAGAATATCTTTCCAACGAATCCGAAAAATCAAGATTTCATAGCGGGAATCAAAAGATATGTCCAGTTGAAAATTCTGAATAGTCGTTATGGAATTCAAGCCCTTAAAAAGGGGAATTTTGCAAACGGCCTCGGATTTCGACGAAACCACTTTTGTTGGGTCCATGATGTAAATTTATTGCTAGATTCCAAATTTCATAATTTTTCGAATCAATGTGTGAGCGTGGCAAAAGAAAACGCGTTTGACCAGTTTCAGTTGATTTTAATCGACTGGAAAATGGCCATTTTTTCAACGATCTCAGAATTCGACGAAACTAGTTTTGTTAGGACCGTATCGTCAATATGAAGCTAGAAAATATTTTTCGAGAATTTTTAGAGATAGTATGTGACCCCGGTAAAATGAAATGCGCGTTCAAATTCAATATATAGAGTTATATGTTGATTTTGATGACAACTGATCGAAATAGTCGAATCAGCTTACGATACATATCCCATTGTGTTCGGAATGGGGGTAATTAGCTATGGACGACAGGCGGTGGGCCTCGATTAGAGGTCGTATGTAAAAGTCAACTTTTTGAATTTTAAATTAATAAAAAATTAATTAATTTCTCTCTCTCCTTCCCTTTTATCATTGCTCAGGCCCCCTCCCCCCGATTCAAAACACTTTCAGAATAAAAAAAAGAAAATAAAAGAACGCAGAAGAACCGCCGCCCTCCACCCTGGCGCCTCCGACCATCGCTACCCGCGCCACCCACCACCGATCATCCAGCGTCGCCCCCCCTCCCGTTTCCCCCTCTGCTTCTCTTCTTCTCCTCCCTCCAACCATCGTTCGAGCCCTCCCCAAGCCCTAGTTTCCCCGAAGCCGCCTGAGACCACCTCCAAGCCGCTATACGACCACCGTCGCCGCTCCCCTAACCTCGTTAGCCTCCGAAGCAGCCATCTCCACTCCAAGACCCACCGTGAGTTTTTAATTTTCATTTTTTTTATATATAACTGAAAATTTGATTTTTATTTATTTATAAGGTTTGAATTTCCTTTATTTAAAAGCTTAGATTTTTTATATATATATAAATATAACGCTAGGATTTTTAAAAATAAAAAGTTAGGATTTTATTCATAGAAAAGATTGAATTTTTAAAATGGAAAAGATCATATTTTTAAAATGGAAAAGATTGAATTTTTAAAATGGAAAAGAACATATTTTTAAAATGGAAAAGATTGAATTTTAAAAATGGAAAAGATCATATTTTTAAAATGGAAAAGATTGAAATCCTTGCAAAGTAAAAATGAGATTTTTATATATTGAACATCGAAGTAAAAATGTGATTTTTATATATTGAATAGCGAAGTAAAAAATTCGATTTTTATATATTGAATAGCGAAGTAAAAATTCAATTTTTATATATTGAATAGCGAAGTAAAAATTCGATTTTTATATATTGAATAGCGAAGTAAAAAATCGATTTTTATATATTGAATAGCGAAGTAAAAATTCGATTTTTATATATTGAATAGCGAAGTAAAAATTCGATTTTTACATATGTAGTGACTACGGGCGACGAAAGTTATAAGAGGCGAGAACGACGAAGACTTCTACAAAGAGATAGAGTCGTGGTATTGGATAGCTATCGGTGAGAATTTCTCACTCTTTAATTTAGTTTTCTAGTTATATATATATATACTAGGATGCAGACGGTGCTTAGTAGCACCCGACACAATCGTCCACAGACCATGGACTTGTTTGTTTGGTTGCATAGATTAGTCAGATTATTTGATTTGAATTTGGTTGTTTGGTGAATTTGATTGATGTGTGAATGGCGTGGGCCTTCACTAGACCGGGGATAAGGCTAGGCCTTGTCCCGTTTCTAGTATCGTGCCGTTATGCCGCCTAAATTTTCTAAAATATGTTAGAAAAATAAAAATATCGTTTTATTGAATAAATGAACTGAATAGAACATTCATAAGTTAAATAAAATATTTTATCGTTAAAAATATAGTTTTAACGTGGAAGTGAATAAAATAAAATATTCATTTACAAACCGAACGGTTTGTTTATGTGCACCTATTTGAAGGACATTGATTAGGTCGATAGATTTTACACATCGCCCAACTGCACAACTAAAATCTGTGTTTGATTGTTTGAAACCCCACACGGGTGTTGGGATGAAATTTGAAGTTCACTCATCCTGATTGATTAAATATGTCGATCGATTGATTGACAGGCTGTTATAAGCGTTAGATATCTATATTTGATGCTTATACAGTGTAGTGCACTTTGGTTGATGGTTGATTATTTTGCAATGCTATTATATACGTGTGATGTATGAAAATCCATACAATTAACTTTATATGGTGATTGATTGGGCCTCATTCCAATTTAGAAAATAAAGAACAATACAAAATAAATGTTCATGTGTTGACTGTACTCATCCGTTGAGATTAGTCATGTGTTGAACGAAATATTTTAATAATAAAATTTACTTCTTTATCAATATAAAGTAAATGTTCATGTGTTGACTGTACTCATCCGTTGAGATTAGTCATGTGTTGAACGAAATATTTGAAATAGAAATATTTGAAAACAGAAATATATGAAGCCGTGTTGATTAGATTGACGCCATTTTGACGTGAACAATATTTATATCAATTTGATTCATTTTATAATGAATATCGAAATTGATTTCAAAATCTGACATTTGAATTGAATCGAATAGAAAACCAATTTGAATTGAATTGAATAGAAAACCAATTTGAATTATAAATGAATTCGAATTGGAATTGAATATAAATGAATTCGAATTGAAATTGAATTGAATTGAAAACGAACAGAAATTGAATTAAAAATCATTTGAATTGAAATCAATTTGAAATGAATTTAAAATGAATTTAAATTAGAATACTCAATTTTGATTTGAAATTAAATATGAAGTTGAAACCGTTTTGAAAATGAATTTAAAACGATTTATAAAGCACGTTTTAAAAGGAAATCGACGAAATATATATTATATATATTATATATATAATATAATGGCCAGAATAGAACGTGCCGCGCCGCGGCAGTTCGTGAATTTTGACCATTTATTTCAAACGGACATTACGGGAGATCCGACCGTCGGATTCTCCTAAAACCGGAACCGTTGGGTTCATATCGAAAAGAGCTTCCTAACGAATATTAGAAATTTGAAATCTAACGGTTGGATTTGGAGATACGTCCAAATTAAATTTGAAAAAGGTCGCTGTAAGTGTAGTTCGATGGCCGTTGATGGAAATCGACTGTACGGGCCTTGATAAAATTATTTAAAATAGTAATAATTTGTGTAAAATCATAAGAAATGATTTAGAAAGAACTGGGATGAAAAATCCCATATTTGAAAAGATGAAATATAGATTTTTATCGAAATGAACTAGTTTTGAACTAGAATTATAATTCTACTTATTTTTAAATAAATAAATTGAATTTGAAAAGGGTTTTAAAAATAACCAGAATTTCCAATGATTGCATTGGAATGGATTTGAATCGAAATTGTCTTCGGAATATTTCAATGTTGGATTTCGTGATTATACAGATATTATTATGGAAATTTGAAAGATATATATTTATATCGTTATCCAATACGATATTTGTTAGTCGTAGAATTTGATATTGAATATAAGCCGGTATATTTTCTATTCAGAGCCTTGTGTTTAATATCAAATGTGATTTGGGTTTGTCGTGAATGGTGTCTTCATTAACGCTGTTCTTGAACCCAGTTGAAAAAAGATTAAATCTTTTTATTTAGATTTAATGAAGTGTACCAATTAAATAATATTTGATTGGAATTGAATTGATATTGATTTTTGGGTTTATCGTGAATGGTGTTTTTAAATAACACTCGTTCTTTAACCCGATAATTAATGAAAATGTGATTTTGGGTTTATCGTGAACCGTGTTTTAAATGACACTGATTCTTTAACCCAGTTAACGATTAAAACTAAGTGGAGTTTTAATGAATCTTTAATTAGATTGAAAAGATCGAAAATGGAGTACCACCAGTTTTGCTCCAGGCGATAGTTAAATCTTTAATTAGATTTGAACGTGAAATGGTAATTGAATTTACCGATAACACCGTGGTGTTAGATATGAAGTATCACCAGTTTTACTTCATGGGATGAATAGGTTGGGACTGGGAAATTAAAACCAATGATTACTTCGGTAAGGTTCGTTAATCTCGACTAGTTGAATCGAAATTCAAAAGAAGATTAAAGAATAAATTCAAGGAATTTATCTTGGATAAAATTAATGGGAACGTTTCCCTATGAATGTGAAATTAGAAACTAACTGTCGGTTAGCCAAGTAGGATGGTTTTCTGAATATTGGTCTGATGTTGGTTTCGGCCTTCGGGGTTAATATTTGGGGAATTATTCTCTTGATTAATTTACGGTTAGTGACTGATGAATTGGAATGAGGTGTATGTTGTGTTTGTATAACACTTATTTAAAATATACGCGAGTTATTCGGAAAGACCGGGTTTATCCCATTCTGAATAACTGATACGACGATAAGTCGAAGATGAAGACGATGGTCGAAGACCGGAGGTCTTCACGTCGTTTGGGTAATTACTGATGATCTTGATTGGGCTGTACACCCAAGAAGATGGAAACAGTTAGTGATTGTCCAGACGTACTTGGAGATCGATGGATATGCGGGGTACTAGGTGCCTCCGGTTTCGTTCAGACCCAGAACGGACTTGTAAATGGACTGTGTGTCTGACATTGGATTTTAGTCCGTGTGATTGATCTCTATTAAATATATATCTGTTTGGCGGCGGAGAATTTATTCTCTTGCTTAACACCCTTCTCTGAGACGTACGAGCTCAGGGGTTATATATTGATGGATATCAATATCATGGAGTGAATTGCCTGTGTGGCATGCTAAGATGCAAATGATCAAGGCTTCTGTTGAAAAGCAAAGTCTTGTGTTGATGATCAAAGCACGGCCTTGTGTGGCGTAGCTTTGTGTAACATTGATTCGCGAGTATCACACCCGGTATGAACTAAAAACGGGAGACGGACCTCAGGGAGGACATGCGTTTCTTTCTAGTTAGGAGTGGCGTCAGTGCTTGAAATGGCTGACGAGTTTGACTCATGTGGATGTTGCTTATTATTACTTGCTGAAAAGCGAGGCGCCTCGGTTATATCGTGTTGGCCTACTTTGTGAACTAGGCAACACAAAGTCAAGAAATCAACCATCGAAGGACATGTTTAAGTATAAGATTTCGGTTCGGATTGGAGGAATGCATACAATTCAGATTGATAGCTACAGTTGTTCGGATCGGATGGAGTCCTCTGTTCGGATCGGGTTAGAGCAGCATATTGATTCGGATCGGATAGAACTCTCTGTTCGGATCGGTGATCTCTTACTGGATAGATTAACAAAGCATATCCAATCGGATCGGAAGAAAACACCACAATTCAGATTGATAGCAGCGTATTGGTTCGGATCGGATAGAGTTCCCTGTTCGGATCGGATGGCTCTTACTGGATAAATTGGCAAAGCATATCTGATCGGATCGGAAGGCCAATAGATCTCAAATGGATCGGAAAGCCATTTGCTTCCCACGACGCTGCAGCGGAGCGGAGTATGATTAGAGAAGGAGAGACGTCCAAGCCACTCCGGTTCGGATCGGGTATTCCGATCCGAAACCCCAACCTGCACGCCTCCGACCCGCACCCATGATCCAGGTTAATCTCCTATAAAATAGCCTGGAGAACCGGACCGGCTATGACTGATTCCTACCCCTAACGTCCATCTCTTTGATGTGTTGTCAGCTTGATAGTTCATCCGAACCGGAAGAGAGTGCGATGGATGACACGTGTTCCGACCCGGATTGAATCTCAGGCAAATTCACACCTATAAATACCCCCATCTAGAGACAAAGAGAAGGATCCTTTTTCAGCACTTTTGAGAATCCAAGTACCTCCATCATCCGAACTCCTTTACTCCCGGAGAATCCAAATCATCTTTCATTTCTTGTTTTAATCATTTGAGTGAACAAAAGTGAGTTGTGAGTGAATCTTACATTGCATTTGTAACTGAATTACTGAATATAGTGAAAACTAAGTGGACGTGGGCATTTCTTCGCCGAACCACTATAAATCTTGTGTGTTCATTTTTATTTCTGTTTTATTTTATCTTGTTTCTAATCAATTTGGGTGTTAGAACCACATTTGGGTCTAACATTTTGGTGCTTTCACTGAGAACCCTCATCTAAATTCTTTATTTTCCGGGATCTCTTTCTACTTTTTGGACCGTTGAGTTCAAAGAAGTGAATCCTTAAGTTTCTCTGCTTTCTTACATTCGTTGAAGTAATTGTCAAAGATTCATGGCCAAAGGAAAAGGCAAGGAAGTTCAGTCTGTTCAAGGAAATGGAGCTGGCGAAGATCAACAACATGCTGTTGTAACAAGGTCTCGGGGGCAGAGTTCAGCAGCAGGAAGAATCAATGTAGGAAATCCGAACCGACAGCAAGGGGAGAGCTCCGATCCGATCCGGGTAGGAGACTCTGAAGCAGTGCACTCCCCCAATCTGAACCGACCCGAGTTGCTCGCTGCACACCGATCCGACCAGGCACCCCAGCTCCGATCCGACCCGGCTTCCTACCTCCGATCCGACCCGATGCTTGGTGAAGCTGGAACATCTACTCGAGTCCCCACGAATGCTCCAATTCCAGCTGCCAGGGTTGGTGATCAGGTCAATTCATCTGCGCCCATCACTCAAGGAGATTTCTCGCGCTTGCTTGATATGCTTGAGAGCACGAGGGAAGCTATGAGGGTTCATGAGCACACTAATCTCATGATGCAGGAAAATATGAGGCTCATGAGTCGGGAGATTAATGAGCTCCGCCGGCAAAGAACTCCATCACCGGTTCGTCACACACCCGTAGATCAATCTTCATCTTCCGAGGAAGAGAGGCCCCGTGAACGAAGGCCACTCGAACGACCTCAGAACGTGGAGCAGTTAACGTTTGGATCTTTGGGATCTCGCGAGGATATCGCACGAGCATTAGGAAACAATAGCCCCACTCGGGGGCAAAGACTCCAGTCCCCTCTTCCCGAGATCGACCGGGAACACAGGGAAAGGAATCGAGTAGAGGCAGCTCGAAGAAGAAGGGCATCTCCTGAGCAAGAGCCCCGAAGGAACTCGGACACTAGGGCCAGGGAACCTGAGCAGCCCCTAACTAGTGCCGACGTGCAGGCAATGGTCCGCCGAATTATGTCCGAGAGCCGGAATTATACGAATGAAGACTATGGCATTGAGCGAAGCCATACTCCGTTCACTGACGATATCCTAGACTTCCAGTTTCCCCGACGCTTTAACTTGCCACAGATGGACAAATATAACGGAAGGACTGATCCGGGACAGCATTTGATGCGGTATTCGTGGCTTATGAACGCCGCTGCTGCCCCTGATGAGGTGAAGTGCAAAGCCTTCCCAATCTACCTAGAAGATGTGGCATTGTTCTGGTTTACCCGGCTTCCTCCTCGTTCGATTTCTAATTACAAAGAACTAAGCGAGCGTTTCATGAACCAGTTCCGACTACATGCTCGAAAGTCCAAGAGTGTTATTGAATTGTCGAGGATCAAACAGGCACCAGGAGAGTCTTTAAGGGCATATCTTGATCGTTTTAACCAAGCCGTAACTGAGGTCAGTGACCCGCACGAGCCCACTATTCTGATGGCATTAAAGGAAGGAGTCGATCCTGAATCCGAGTTTGGAGACTACCTTTCTGGGAAAACACCCCCCACAAGGGCGATATTCTACGAAAAAGCCGATATTTATCTAAGACGAGAAGAGGCCCGGGCAAACCGAAAAAGAAAGTCTGAGATAGCTTCAAAGGAGAATGTGCAGAGTAATATTGCCGTAAAGCAGTCTGGGGGAAGTTCTGGCAAGGTTGAAGTAAATGTAGGAAACAAGGGTGGAAACAGCAATACTGGAAATGGGGGAAGCAACAACAACCATAATTCGAACGGTAACAGAAGAAACAGAAATAGGGGAAGTGACCCTAACAAAAGGCCCCGATTCCAGAACTACGAGGACTATACACCATTGAATGACACCCTGGAAAATATTTATCTGGATACGTACAATGTGTTGCAATACAAAAGACCGCCACCTCGTGATTCGATCGAGAAAGAAATGGCGACAGGGAAATTTTGCTTGTTTCACGGAACACATGGACATTCGACCAATGAATGTCGGCATTTGAGGGATGTAATTGAAAAGCTGCTGCATGAAGGAAAGTTGGATGAGTACAAGGTTGCCCCGAGGGACAGGGGGCAAGGAGAGCAGGCTCCAAAACAGATCCTACCTGCTCCTAAGCCTACCGCGCAGCAAAAAGGTAAAGGGATTGTCATCAACTCCATAGTAGGCGGACCTCACCCGGCAATCCGAAGTTTTAGGTCGATGGACCAATATGTGAATGCTGCCAAGCATCTAGATGTGGGTGAAGGTGACGATTTGGAAGATGTCACCCCCATCAAACAACAAAAAACCATGTTCGACGACGTGGTGTTTCGCAGCCGAGACAACACGGGGATACAATCTGCCACCAATGATCCGTTGGTTATTACTACCACTATTTGGCCGGCCTTGGTCCATAAGGTATTAGTAGACAACGGGAGTTCCGTTAATATTTTGTTCAAGAAGTCATTTGATCAGATGAAGCTTGAGCCCGAAGATCTGAAACCTTGTGAAGGATGGATTAGAGGTTTCAACGGAGCGACGACGTCTCCCATGGGATATATAGAGTTGCCCGTGACCCTAGGGCAAGGAGAACGTAGAAGGGTGCGAATGCTTCAGTTCGTAGTATTGGACGTAGATTCGCCATATAACGCATTTTTAGGGAGACCTGCCCTCGCTGAATTTAGAGTTTGTATCGCCCCTTGGTGTTTGTTACTAAAATTCCCAACCGAAGCCGGGACTGGAGTAATAAGAGGGGATCAGGTTTCTGGACGGGCCTGCTATGTGGCCGAACTGAAGATGTTGATGAAAGGAGTTAATGCTGAGAGTAAGGATGCCTCATCTCCCTCAAAGGGGGACTCGGCATAGCAATTAGAGAGATTGACCCCAAAGGAGTTGCCTAAAGGAACGCCTGAAGACCTGGATCCTAGAAAAGACGAGGAACCAGAGGCTAGGAATGCAACTCCTAATGAAGCGACAGTGGAAATTCCTGTTGATAAAGCTGATCTGACGAAAGTTTTGAAGATTGGTTCTCAACTGGATCCACGTCGTGCAGAAGAACTGACGGACTTCTTGAAGGCAAACTTAGATGTGTTCGCCTGGACCCACGCTGACATGTGTGGGATATCACCTTCCATTATCAGTCACAAATTGAATGTAAATCCGAAGCATCCGCCTGTGAAGCAAAAGAGACGCATGCTGGGCCTAGAGAGGTCGGCTGCTCTCAAAGAGGAAGTAGAGAAATTGAAGCAAAATGGATTTATTCGAGATTCGACTTATCCCGACTGGATATCGAATCATGTCTTGGTAAAAAAGCCAAACGGAAAGTGGCGAACTTGTATTGACTTTTCAGATTTAAATAAGGCTTGCCCAAAAGATAGTTTCCCACTTCCCAGGATTGACCAGCTTGTAGACTCGACAGCAGGTCATGAACTTCTCTCTTTCATGGATGCATACTCTGGATACAATCAAATTCCTATGCATGTACCAGACCAAGAGCATACAAGTTTCATTACGAATTTGGGGTTATATTGTTATGTTGTAATGCCGTTCGGATTAAAAAACGCTGGAGCTACTTATCAGCGGTTGGTAAATAGAATGTTTTATGATCAAATAGGAAAAACTATGGAAGTTTATGTGGATGATATGCTTGTTAAATCAAAGCAGTCTTCCAGTCATACGCAAGACTTAGCGGAAATGTTTGGTATCTTGCGAAAATACCGTATGAAATTGAATCCTTTAAAATGTTCATTTGGAGTGGCGTCGGGAAAGTTCCTTGGCTTCATCGTGAGTTCCCGAGCAATTGAGATCAACCCTAGCCAGATAGCGGCGATTAGAAATATCGAAGAACCAAGGAGAATTAAAGTCGTCCAAAGTCTGGCAGGGAAGGTAGCGGCGCTGAGTAGATTCATCTCCAAAGCCACCGATAAATGTGTTCCATTTTTTGATTTGATAAAAAGAGGAAAGAAGAACTTCCAGTGGACTCCCGATTGTGTCGAGGCCTTTCAGAATCTGTTAGAGCTGTTAGAGAAACCACCAATCTTATCAAAGCCCGTAGATCACGAAGAACTATTTGTTTATCTAGCAGTCTCGGCTCACGCTGTCAGCACAGCTCTGGTTCGAGAAGAAGACAAAGTACAAAGGCCAGTATACTATGTGAGTAAGAAATTAGCAGCGGCAGAGCGCAACTACCCAAAGATCGAGAAGCTTGCTTACAGCCTCCTGATTGCGTCCCAAAAACTTCGTCATTACTTCCAAGCCCATCCAATAACCATATACACTGATCAGCCGTTAAGACAGGTGTTGCAGAGACCCGAAGCGTCGGGAAGGTTGATTAAATGGAACATAGAACTAAGCCAGTTTGATTTGAATTTTCAACCACGAAAGTCAATCAGGGGGCAAGCTCTAGCAGACTTTATTGCGGAGTTCACCATTCCAGAGGAAGAAATAATCAATGACCGAGTGGTCAAATCCGAGGATAAGCTAGAGATGAATCCGTGGAAATTATATACAGATGGAGCTAAAAACGACCGAATATCCGGAGCTGGAATTGTCTTAGTCACTCCCGAGGGACGGTCGTTATATTACGCCCTGCGATTAGAATTTTCGGCAACAAACAATGACTCTGAGTATGAAGCCCTGATTGCCGGGCTGAAACTCGCTAAAGACCTCGGAGTAAGAACGATGGACATATTTTGTGACTCTAAGATTGTTGTTTGTCAAGTGCGAAAGGAATTCGCGGCTCGAGGACCTCGACTTGTCGCTTACCTCAAGAAAGTGAAAGAGCTATTAAATAGCTTAGAGCGGTACAACATAACACATATTCCCAGAGTAGAAAACCAGAAAGCGGATAGACTAGCAAAATTGGCTAGTTCCGACAATCCAGAAGAGACTGAGATAATTCCAATTGAAACGTTGGAGTCGCCAAGCTTTGAGTCAATGGAAATTGAATTCGTTCTTGAAACGGAACCAGAGAAGGAGTCATGGATGACTCCAATCAAGAGTTTTCTTAAGAATGGGACACTCCCATCGAAGAAAAGTGAGAAAAGAGCTGTAGTTCGCAAAGCTGCCAGATATGTTATGCAAGACGATACCCTCTATAGACAGGGATTTTCTATGCCCCTGTTACGATGTATCGCACACGACGACATCAAGCGTGTACTGAGAGAAGTGCACGAAGGTGAGTGTGGAGATCATACAGGAGGTCAAGCTTTAGCAAAGAAAATATTGCGGTACGGATACTTATGGCCTACGATTAACAAAGATGCAGCTGATTATTCACGACGCTGCGATAAGTGCCAGAGATTCGCCAAAATCCCCAGGGCACCGTCAACCCAGCTTAAATCGATGGTGAGTCCTTAGCCATTTGCCACATGGGGAATCGAAATCATTGGAGTTTTACCGATCGCTAAAGGAGGGGCTAAGTATGCCATAGTAGCCGTGGATTATTTTACAAAGTGGGTGGAAGCTGAGCCCTTGACTAAGATCACCACAAGAAAGGTGATAAGTTTTGTGGTCAGAAATATTATATGCCGATTCGGGATCCCAAAGACGATTATTACTGACAACGGGACCCAATTTGATAGCACTGAATTCAGAAATTTTTGCCAGAAATATAAGATAGACAAACGATATACTGCAGTTGCCTATCCACAATCTAATGGGCAAGTAGAGGCGATAAACAAGGTAATAAAATCCATCCTCAAGAAGCGATTAGAGCATGCAAAGGCAAAATGGGTTGATGAATTGCCCCTAGCCTTGTGGGCATACCGGACAACGTTCAAAACAGCTACCGGTCATACCCCTTTCTCTCTCTCCTTCGGCTCAGGAGAAGTAATTCCAGTTGAACTGGAAGTTCCTTCCCACAGGGTGACGTATTATGACCCAATGACGAATCGGGCACTTTTACTTGAGTCTCTTGATGAAGTCGAAGAGAAAAGGGACGAAGCAGACTTGCGTGCAGCAAGACATCGGCGTCAGATGGCACGCTATTATGACAAAAAAGTTCGCCTCAGAACTTTTGAACTAGGAGATTTGGTGCTAAAGAGAGTTTTTCCATCTCTTCCTCACCTCGGCCCAAAATGGGAAGGACCCTTTGTCATCCAACGGAAACTTGATAAAGGAACATTCAAGTTAACGACCGTAGATGGCGAAGAAGTCCCTCGAGCATGGAATGCCCAACACTTAATGCGGTATTTGGATTAGAAATGCTATACTTTTTGCTGTTCTTCCTGTAAACTCTGTAATAAGGCACGACTTGCCTTGGGAAAATCTGATGATATGAATAAAGGATTATAAAGTGGATGTAGGCTACGACTTAGCTGAACCACTATAAAAATATTGTGTGTTATTTACTTTTATGCATTTACATTCATTAGTTGTTCTGTTGTGATTATAAAATACAGGATAACTAAGAGCCTAAAAAAGGTCGAAAACAGTCTGGACATAAAGAGAAGCACAATGATTATTTGTGCAATAAGACGTAAAAGAATGAGAAAACGACATTCTAACTCTAACTCTCCAGAGAAAGAGAGAGAGTATAAAAGCGTCTCAGACTGAGCGCTGAAAAAGAAATTCTATTCCTAACTCTAACTCTCCAGAGAAAGAGAGAGAGTATAAAAGCGTCTCAGACTGAGCGCTGAAAAAGAAATTCTATTCTTAACTCTAACTCTCCAGAGAAAGAGAGAGAGTATAAAAGCGTCTCCGACTGAGCGCTGAGAAAGAGGTTCAACTCCGAACTCTGACTTTCCAGAGAGAAAGAGAGTATAAAGGCGTCTCCGACCGAGCGCCGAGAAAGAAATCTTTTCCCGTTGAACGACCGGGGAATAAACAAATAACTGAACTCGAACTCTAACTCTAAAGAGAATGAGAGAGAGTATAAAAGAAATGCCAGGAAAAACAACAGGTATTGATGACACAGGAAATGCCATCCCGTTAGAGAATCGGGAGCATTCAGATTGCATAGCTGAGCATTGAATAACTTATGGAAATTGACTGGGGACACATATACATACACATATCTCCCCTCTCCCCAACTTTGTTTCATAACTATAGACATGCATTTTTACATAAGTGCAGAACTGCTAACAGATAAACATTGCAAAAAGTGAATTATTTTTATTTACAAATGAATGAATTTGTACAGGGAAATAACTGAAAAGGAAAATGCGGAAGCTGCTGGTGTAGCAGCACTTATTGGTTTACAAAGATGCTAAAAAGACACAGGAGAACCCACTATTTAGGTTTGGGATGAGCCTTCGATTTCTTGGCAGCTTTTTCCGCATCCTTTGCTTCCCTCTCGGCTTCAGTCAAGATTCGCTTTGATTTCTTTTTCCCTGAAGATGTAGTACTGGAGCCAGCAGACTTCTTCCCGGAGGGCGGGGCACTGGAATCAAGAGAAGATTTTTTAGCAAGTTCTTCGGTAATAGATCTAGTTGAGAGCTTAACAACTAACCTTGAACCTGCATCCACAACTGCGAGGGGCTTGAGGACCTCAGGGTCTAATTCTTCAGCCTTTAATTGCAAGCGCTTGTCTTGATCAGCCTTCATGGCCGCCAAGGTAACGTCATCGGCGCTTTTTGTCTCCCCGGTTATTGTAACCTCCGATTCCTCATCATGTCCCTCGTCTCCTCCGTCGTCTTTTAAAGCTGCAATCATTTCTTCATCATGGGGAGTAGTGACCTTAGTTGGCTCACTTCTTTCCCCCAAGTCTGTTGAAGCAGCCTTGTCTTCCCCTTCTTTGACCCTATCAGTGGGCTTTGTCCCAGCGGTAGCTCCTTGAGCTACATCTGTCTTTGCGGATGATTCAACGCCTACAAAATGAGAAACATTGGTTATCAACTCAGGCGAGAGCAAAGGATTTCTCATCGAACGTTCCATCATGTAGCCAAAGGTAGTAGTAGCCTTGGCAAATTGAGGAGAAAAGATAGGGATACCTTCTGAAGACTTTTCAGCGGGGGTGACTACTACCTCTGGAGTTATTTCAGGAATGGGAGATAGCAGAGTTGTTCGGGGAATTCCCGGGTTTTCGGGATCGTACCCTTCTACTTCGGGAGTTACAGGAGCAGAAGAGGAGGAACCTGCTTCAGGAATAGTTTTCTGTTTAGACTTCCGCCTCTCTTCTTCCATGGCCTCAGCAATTAGACGGCGCCCTTCAGCTAGGCGCTCCGGTTCGTCGTCTCTTAGGTATTTCTCCATCAGCTTATCTTCATCGAGGGAATCAACCTGAAGTTCTTCTTTTTCCCACTCGACGATTTGATTCCACACTTGAACCAGGGTGGATGGATAGTCCTCGATCCAGGAAATGTTTCGACGACGAATAATGTGCGCGAAGAATTCTATCATTAGCTCGCCGAAGCCCTGAATATCAGCCTCCGCCTCTGATAGTTGTTTGCGGGTTTCCTCCGCAGATTTAATAGCGCATTCCACATTGCCCTCAGCCAGAGCAGCCCTGTTTTCCGCCTCTAACAATTTTGAAGCCAAGTCAGCGTTCTTCTTTTCTAACTCAGCACTCCTTTTCGCTAACTCGGCGTTTTTCTGCTCAAGCTCAGCATAAGCAAGACGTGTCTTAGCAGCCTCTGACTTGGCCTCGTCAGCTTGTTTCTTCAAGTCAGAACGCTCCTGAGTGTGGGATTCAAGCAAATCATGATAGCGCTTTTGCATGTCCTCAAACTGTTGTTTGAAGTTAGAAGCGTTCTTCTTAGCGATAGCTAGTTGAGCTTGAGTATCTTCTAAATCTTTTCCTAAGGTTTTTAGGGCCTTAGCATCCTCCTCTGCAGTCTTTTGCATCGAGTCAGCATTTGTCATTAGAGTACGGATGATTCTAGAAAGACTGCGAGAATACTTGAACATCTCGGAATATTGTTTTTCTACCAAGTCAATTTTTGCCTTAGCCTCATCCGCCCAATTAGAAGAAATAGGTTCAAGGGTAGGTAGAAAGGTCAGAGTCTCGAAGTAGTGCTCGGGGAATTGCTCCTTTAAGTATGCCAGCCTTACTGCGGTTCCCGCATCTGGTGGAGGAGGGGCGAGGATTGTTAGTTCAGTGTCCCTTCCTGAAGAAGATTCTGTAGAACCCTTGTCCGTCCTAGGTCGTTTAGTAGCAGGGACTTTTTGCTTACTTCTAGACCCAGTTTCCTTTGGAGGAGTTTTTTCTCTACTCCGCTTTTCATGGGAGGAAGTGGAATCCCTGGATTGTGGTCTATCCTCCTCCCTGCGACCTTGATAGCTCTTGTATTTTTCTTGTTCCGGTCGAACTGGTGAGCGGGAGCGTGAGAGTCGAGATCGATAGGAATCATAGGGTCTTCTTTCCTCCCTACCACGGTCATCCCGGCGATCATACTCGGCGTCCTGAGGAGGATTGGACATGCTGCGACGAAGCTTTCTTATATCATAATAGGACCGAGACATTGTACCTGCACGACAAAATAAGCGAAGTTTAGAATCAATGGATTCATGGAGAAAGAAGTGCAATGAATGCTAATGCTGTGGTATAAAGTGCATCCTAAGTGGTGTGTGTGTCCCCCCAACCAACCCGAGTCTGAAGCTAGACTGGTGCGGGCAGGCTCTTTGGCCTTAGCAGGAGTAGTTTCTTCAGAAGAAGTGAAGACTAGAGGGTCCTTCCTGAAATCTTCTGAAGTATATATAGTCTCGGGTAAGGGGAGATCCCCCAAACCCTGAAATATGTGCTCGTCGGTGCTAGGAACATCCCCTTCGGAAGCGTGAAGTGGCGACCCTTGGGAAGATTTTGATTTGTCTAGCGAGGTAGTTTCCTCGGGGGCAATATACCCTTCACGATGTTTCTTGGCCAGATTAGCCAGTTCATCATCTTGAGTAGAAGAGGGAGAAGGTGAAGTTTGAAGAGGAGCTGCAGGAATTCCCGAGCCTTCTCCTATTTCTGGAACTGTTTCCACTGGAGGAATATATGCATAAGGGACCGTCCCATGACCGATGCTACGGAAAACGGATAGCAGCCCGTGAAAATGAAGGTACTCATCTTTAAGGACCTCGTCAATAGTTAGGAATTTTTGGTCGCCATTGAGAAGACGGTGCATTCGATCAAAGAACGCTTGGTCTGATACCTGTTTGGGATTGTCGACTGCAAACAAAAAAGGAAAACAGGTCAGAGTGATGATTCAAGTGTATAGAGTCCGGGTTCAGAAGATCAGTGCTTTACTTGATTTTGTCCATCTCCTGGCGCATCCAGACTGTTTCTTTATATAGAACCACTCTAGTCTGGAATCTCCAGCTTTACTGCTAAACGGCGTAGAGATTATCTTCCTCTTTGGGACTGATTCAAAGTAACAGAAAGAAGGGGTTTCTCTAGTCCGATGTTTGAAATTATAGAAGAAATGAACATCGTCGAACGTGAGCTCCACGCCTAGAATTTCACGATATGCTATGAATAAGGTATGCAGATAGGCATATGAATTGGGATGCAACTGCATGGGGGCAATCCGCATTTGTCTTAAGAAGTCAACGATGAAAGGCGAGAATGGAGGAATGGCGCCAACCATGCACATCAGTCGAGTAACCGTCATGTATCCTTCTGGAGGGTTATGGGGACGGTCAGAACGTGAGGGCACTAAAGTGTCTCTCTTCATTATTCCATACTTCAAGCAAATTCTCACAAGTCGGTCGTTGTCAATTGTCGATTCTACGGAATCTGGAGGTGACTCCAATATAATAGCTGAGTCAAATTCATCGGGTGCTCGATGGTCACCAATCCCTCCTTCCTCCTCAAAGCCTAGGGAAACTTCGCTTTCTGAAGACATTTCGTCGCTTTCCCGATGACCAACTCCGTAATCCGGACCCTCGCTGTCCCATTCTGGGTCAGATGAAGAAGATATATCCTCGAGAGTGGTTTTGTTGGAAGTTTCCGGAGCTTCTTTCCTCTCAGCTAGACGAGAAGAGCGTCTGGGCCTCATTGTCATGGAACTATTGAAGAAGCAATAGCACGGAATAGAGTAAATTATCCCGTGTCCCCTTTTTTGTGTATGTGTGTGAACTAAAGTGTGTGCAGCAAACGTGGGAAATACAAAATAAAAGTACAGCAATGTAAGACGAAGCTTTAAAGAGAAGGTGATAGTCAGAGTTGTTCTTAATTCTCGTTTATGTTCACAAGGCACTATCCTAACTGTCCGCGAAGCATATTCATCTAGAGTAAGTGTTAGTTGAATTAGTTGGGTAGTCTTTATGTGCCAAGTTTGGTACGTTCGGTTCGGTTCGGATATGCATATGACGACTGGCTCAATACAAATGCGGATAACAATCGGTTCGGATGCCTCATTAAAGCATGGTCAGTTCAAGACAAGGGAAGCAACGGGTTCGGAAGCAGGACTGATCTGATCGGATCGGGTAACCCGATCCGAACCGAACCAGCACCACTTAACCGGTCCGTTTACTTCAACCTCTTATCCCATTCACTTCTCCGACCCGAACCGACTTTTTCTTTCCTTTCCGTCTTCCTAAAGTGTGAAATCCGGACCGATCCCCCTTCCTTTTCGCTCCTTCGTCTTCTACCCGAACCAGCTCCAAATTGTCATCACGCTCCTCATCTTCTTCCTCTTTCCCCTCTACTCGCAAACAAATTTGTTCCATCGCCAAAGCTATCGTTGAGGACAAGTATTTGCCCTCTCCAGCCTCGCAACGCCTCGAAGTGATGGCGCATCCACCAGTAACGACGTGGAGCTCGAGCAAAGCTCTATGGCTAAACCATTCCAATCGACCGCAAATTGAAATCAAGTACGTTCACTAACGAAGTTATTCGAGATTAAAAAGCTACCTATATGTTTGATTCGGGAAATCTACAGGAAATAGTTTTAGAATATTGGAGTTTCTAACGTTTTCAATGCTAAGGTTGGAGCGGCAGCAGAAAAGAAGAAGAAAAGAATGAAGGCAGTAGCGAGTTTATAAAAGGAATGGTGTTGACTCCTCGTCTTCCTATTTTGTCTCACCCGCTCGGACCGGAATGAAGGCCCAGAAGCACAATTCTCTCTGAAGGCCCAATGTCAAAGAGCCAAACCCACGAAAGCGCTTCGGATCGGCATCCGAACCGAGCAGATTTCACACGATTAATTTAGCATCCGACTCGAATTGAGTTCAAAATAAGAAGAACAAAGGAAGAGTACGCCTGCAAGAAGCATTATATGTCAAGAAAAAATTTCCAAATTTGCTCAGAAATGAAGAGAATGTGCGTTCTTCTAACACCCGAACCGAATAAGAAATCTGTGCATCCCTCCTGACTGTTCTGATTCAAGGGTTAGCAGTTAAAGCGACATCAAAGCATGCTTCGTACAACAGAAGCATCCTTTGAGGGGGCAAAATGTTGGCCTACTTTGTGAACTAGGCAACACAAAGTCAAGAAATCAACCATCGAAGGACATGTTTAAGTATAAGATTTCGGTTCGGATTGGAGGAATGCATACAATTCAGATTGATAGCTACAGTTGTTCGGATCGGATGGAGTCCTCTGTTCGGATCGGGTTAGAGCAGCATATTGATTCGGATCGGATAGAACTCTCTGTTCGGATCGGTGATCTCTTACTGGATAGATTAACAAAGCATATCCAATCGGATCGGAAGAAAACACCACAATTCAGATTGATAGCAGCGTATTGGTTCGGATCGGATAGAGTTCCCTGTTCGGATCGGATGGCTCTTACTGGATAAATTGGCAAAGCATATCTGATCGGATCGGAAGGCTAATAGATCTCAAATGGATCGGAAAGCCATTTGCTTGCCACGACGCTGCAGCGGAGCGGAGTATGATTAGAGAAGGAGAGACGTCCAAGCCACTCCGGTTCGGATCGGGTATTCCGATCCGAACCCCCAACCTGCACGCCTCCGACCCGCACCCATGATCCAGGTTAATCTCCTATAAAATAGCCTGGAGAACCGGACCGGCTATGACTGATTCCTACCCCTAACGTCCATCTCTTTGATGTGTTGTCTGCTTGATAGTTCATCCGAACCCGAAGAGAGTGCGATGGATGACACGTGTTCCGACCCGGATTGAATCTCAGGCAAATTCACACCTATAAATACCCCATCTAGAGACAAAGAGAAGGATCCTTTTTCAGCACTTTTGAGAATCCAAGTACCTCCATCATCCGAACTCCTTTACTCCCGGAGAATCCAAATCATCTTTCATTTCTTGTTTTAATCATTTGAGTGAACAAAAGTGAGTTGTGAGTGAATCTTACATTGCATTTGTAACTGAATTACTGAATATAGTGAAAACTAAGTGGACGTAGGCATTTCTTCGCCGAACCACTATAAATCTTGTGTGTTCATTTTTATTTCTGTTTTATTTTATCTTGTTTCTAATCAATTTGGGTGTTAGAACCACATTTGGGTCTAACATATCGGTTTCGGCCGATGCTTCTGGTCGGCTGACGGGCCAGGCTTACGCCCCAAAGGGCGGGGAAACGTAGTGTTCAGGCATAATAATCCACATCGGTGGACCGGCCCTGACAATCTAAAGGGTTGATGCGCTTTGACCCTGTGGCTCGGGCTAGAGAGTCACAAATCGGTAGAGGATCTTGCCCCTAGCCTCGGTTCATACCATAAATGATAACCCAACTTCCAATACGACATTTGTGGTTTTAATTGTAGAACTAGTATGGCGACATGATATATGGTACCCATGCCGCCTATGATTGATACTTATGATTTGAAGTTGTTTTATACACTATGCACTTATAATAGTATCAAATGATTTCTTTTAAACGTATCAAGCATTCTTGGCTATTATAAGGTAAAAACCCTATCCCCCGGCTTGCGTTGCATTGTGTGATAGGACCTGGGTCTTATAACAACTTCATTTTTCTTTATTTAGCATTGCGCTGTTGTTTTATGCACTGGTATTCTTGGGAGGAAACCCGTTCCGTGTTATACGGCGTGGTCCCTTGATTTACCTAACTTTAAAAATAAAGATTAACTATTTTAGTTCTCACACCAGTCACATGACTGACCTGGAGTTTATTGTTTTAACCTAAACTCTGGGTGCCTTATTTTGACACGGGCAGCTAGTAGTTTTGGTTTTGCAGATTTATATTCACAGGATCCTGGTTTACAGCTGGAACGATATCCGGAAAGCTTTGTATCCGTATATCTCCTTCTAGTTGTGTATTGTATTATTTTCCGCTGCGATGTATATAAATGTAATTTAAATCTCTGATATTTCTGTGTAATATTTATTCATACTCTGTATATTCTTGTGATCTGATGCATTGTTGTAAATACAATGAAATGTTCTTTTGTCTGCGTTCTGATTTTGTCGTGTTCTCAAACGATAGGGCGTTTCGAGCGGTCTGGGTCGGTTTAGCGACTGGTTCGGACCGAGCGAAATTCTCGATCGTCACAGTACCTATAACCAAGCAGGTAGGCGGTAGACTTTTTGATTAGGGAGGGAAGTAAGGGGCCTAAGCATGGCGTTCGCTATACACATGAGTGGTAAGAAAGCGAGCATGACTAATAGCCCCATTTTTCCAGGCCCGTTCGGACATACGGTTCCCGCGGAAGATCAAGTTGGTGAGCCGTGTGATAGGAAATCTTCCCGCATGGTTCAGAGAGCACTAAAGATGAATGAGAGGTTCACCACCACATCATTGCAAGGGGAGCTTGCTCGATTCACGGATTGGTCCGACTCGTAATTCACTTCTGACTCTGTGTTCGACAGCCCGACCATAGTGATGTTAATTATGGTTACATCCATAAGTAGCTTGGTCCATCTTTATTCAATTTCATATATGCCTGAGGATCCGCATCGCCCTCGATTTATGTGTTATTTATCCATTCCTACTTTTTGTATGCCAATGTTGGTGACTAGAGATAACTCTCTTCAATTATTCCTAGGATGGGAGGGATTAGGTCTTGCTTCATATTTGTTAATTCATTTCTGGTTCACACGACTTCAGGCAGATAAAGCAGCTACAAAAGCTATGCCTGTCAATCGAGTAAGTGATTTTGGATTAGCTCTTGGGATTTCGGAACGTTTTACTCTCTTTCAAATAGTAAACTTTTCCACCATTTTTGCTCATGCATTTGCCCCCGGAAATTCATGGATTTCTCAAAATATGAGATTCAATGCCATTACTCTGATTTGTATTTTACTTCTTATTGGTGGTGCTGGGAAATCTGCACAGATAGGATCGCATACTCGGTCACCCGTTGCAATGGAGGGTCCCACTCCAGTATCTGCTTCGATTCATGCAGCTACTCTGGTCACAGCTAGCGTTTTCATGATAGCAAGGTGCTCTCCTTTATCTGAATACCCACCTATGGCTTTGATTGTTATTACTTCTACAGGAGCTACGACGTCATTCCTTGCGGCAACCACTAGAATATTACAGAACAATCTTAAGAGGGTAATAGCTTATTCAACTTGTAGTCAATTAGGCTATATGATCCTTGCTTGTGGCATTTCTAACTATTCGGTTAGCGTCTTTCACTTAATGAATCACAACTTTTTCAAAGCATTACTCTTCCTGAGTGAGAGTTCAGTGATTTATGCCATGTCGGATGAGCAAGATATGCGAAAGATGAGGGGCTTGCCTCCTCTTTTCCTTTAACCTATGCCATGATGCTCATGGGCAACTTATCTCTTATTGGATTTCCTTTTCCAACTGGATTTTATTCCAAAGATGTGATCTTAGAGCTCGCTTACACTAAGTATACCATTAGTGGGAACTTTGCTTTCTGGTTAGGAAGTGTCTTTGTCCTTTTCACTTCTTATTACTCTTTTCGTTTACTATTTCTAACATTTCTAGTACCAACTAATTCATTCGGGCGAGACAGGTTACGATGTCATGATGCGCCCATTCCTATGGCCATTTCTTCAATACTTCTGGCTCTCGGGAGTCTCTCTGTAGGATACTTGGCCAAAGTGTGACCCGTTGGCCAATAAGTCAATACTGTGACGAAGCGGCTTTTGCTCACCCGACACGATCATACGAGGTCACAATTCCCCTAACACGATCATCCGGGGTGAACAAGAATTGGGGTTCGAATGCGGGCGAAATTCCTGCCAATGGCTGAGATGTTCAGTCGACTCCCCCCCCCCTCAGTGGGGGTCCGGACGCCTACGAGTGAGAAGAAAAGGGAGGAGGAAAGAGGCCCTGGTGAACCATCATTATAAGTGAACAAGTGTAAGCTTCGCTGCCCGATAGTATGGATTACTGACCACACCGAGGGACGGGCCCTGAAGCGAAGGACAGGAATGAGCGGAATCAATGTGTTCCAATTTCTGGCCTTGCATCGACCATCCGACGGACCATGGACTAAACGACCACTACCTGAAAGGGCTATGTCCAGGGGACCGCCACCCCCCCCCCCTACAAGGTACATCTCGCGCCTATGGGCCGTTATAACTATCCAAGAAGACACTCGAAACTGGAAGGATAAAGAAACCTACCCGGTGGACTGCCGAGCTACAAGTCCTGCAATACAGGAGCGAGATTCTCTAAAAAGCCAAGGTCGTGGGTGGCCAAGAAGGCCCACTTGGAGACTTGGGATCTCAGCAAGCGAGCGAAGTGTGCGGGGACAACTAGGAGGGAAGACCAATAGGGACGTAGTCCAGTACACTTCGACAACTAACAATGTGACCAACGGAATGTTTTCGCCATATATTCATTAACGACCCCGATCAATTGAGGGAGCCAGGCGCCTTTAGGTTTTCGTGTGAGGCGACCTCTTCTAGAGGTCCAATTTCGTCCGCAGTATATTAATTGGGGAGGTATATTCATTGTTGGACCGATCCAGCTCCAGTATATTAATTGGGGTCTGATCCAAAATATTCTTAGACCGAGGGTTGCATAAAGCCGTCCGACCGATAGATGAAAGAGAATCAATAAGTTGAGTTCTGATCCGAGTAGGCTCAACATAGGGAATACCCTAACCCTGGTAAACGGGGCCTGGCCATCCCAGTCGATGTTTTAGCTACGTTTGTTCGTCGACAGCTGAATGGTTCGATTCATAGTCGCATCTGCAAGCGTTTTACCGGGCGACACGGTAACAGTACTACTTCGCTATCGGTCACCCCGGAGTATTTAGCCTTGCATGGTGGTCCATGCTGATCCACACGGGATTCCACATGCTCTATGATACTTGGGTCAGAGCATAAGCTAGTGATGCTTTCGGCTACTGGACTCTCGCCATCTAGGGTGCAGCACTCCACTGCTTCGCCTAGCAGCACGACGCTTGTATTGCTTTCCCACAATCCCGTTTTCATGGTTTAGGCTTCTCCCATTTCGCTCGCCGTGACTAATACTAAGGGAATCGCTTTTACTTTCTTTTCCTTTGGCTACTAAGATGTTTCAGTTCACCAGGTTGTCTCTTACCTGCCCATGGATTCAGCAACAGTTCGAAAGGTTGACATATTCGGGAATCTCCGGATCTATGCTTATTTTAAACTCCCCGAAGCATTTCATTGCTTTCTACACCCTTCCTCGTCTCTGGGTGCCAAGGTATCCACCGTAAGCCTTTCCTCGTTTGAACCTCGCCATTAATGTTAAGGCTATGCCATCCTAAGGTGCTGCTAAATGGAAGGATCTTATCAATGTCCATGAATGAAAAATCATTTATTGAACTGCCGAATTGAAAAAATTGGGTGTTGTCATAGTATCAGCTAAGTGCACGGGCTAGATATAAGCGGACTCAAACCGCTGACATCTGCCACAGGGTAAACCACCGTCTCTCAGGCATCCCCGCCTGATTCTACCATAGAGGCCAACGATAGATAATAACTCCCCACACGGAACACAGATTACAACTTTCATCATACTGTTCTCTCCAAAGAGCAACTCTTCTCAAAATCTCAAAAGTTGCTAAGTTGGAATCCCATTCATTCTAAAGATTCTTGTGGTTCCAGAGAATCCAGCTACTGGAGAACCAGGAACAGAGAGCTCTCTCCCTTTTTCTGCCCGACTCTTTGGTCTTAAGAATGCTGGTTTTATATTAAGAACGAGTGATTTCCCTTCTCCGACCCTTACTTCCCAACCAGAGAGTGGACAGCTAATGCGTTCCACTTATTAAACAGGGTCTATAGTCGGTCTGTGACCCCTAGATGCCGAAGGCGTCCTTGGGGCGATCTCGTAGTTCCTACGGGGTGGAGACAATGGGGTTGGTCCATGGATTTTCCTTCCTTTTGCCACATTTCGCACAAAGCAAAGGGTTGAAGGGAGATAGTGCATCAAGCTATTCGCAAGGGCCAACTTGATCCTCTTCCCCAGGGATCCCAAATGATGGAACCCTAGGAGACCCGCCGACTCCAACAATCGTCCATGTTCGATCCATACTAGATTTCACCAACTTCCCATCCTACCTCCTCTACGTTCATGACAACCCATCTTTTTGTCTCAGTAGAGTCTTTCAGTGGCATGTTTCGGTTCTCTTCCCCGTTACTTAGAAAAATTGAGCCATCGGTTCCGGTACAAGAAACTATCGTTACCGCCTGGACAATTAGACATCCAACCCGTAATCGGAACCACCCAGTTGCAAGAGCAAAGCTCTACCAACTGAGCTATATCCCCCCGAGCCAATTGGAGTATGCATGTAAGAGTCATATGCTTCTTTTATTCTTTTCCCTAGCGCAGCTGGGCCATCCTGGACTTGAACCAGAGATCTCGCCCGTGAAGTAAATCATTGCAACTTTGATCCAACCGATTGGGGTATAATAAATAAATTCTTTTTCGGGAGCGATTCATCCTTCCCGAACGCAACATATAACTCTCCGTTTTACGGCGCTCTTCAAGTGTGCTTGTTCCCCCTTCTCCCTAACCATGGCAAGTCTTTGTGAAATAACTACGATGGGAAGGAAAAAGAAGGCGTAAAGAGGCCTCCTGTCCCAATCCTAGACACTCTAAGATCCTTTTTCAAACTTGCTCCCATTTTGAGTCAAGAGATAGATAAATAGACACATCCCATTGCACTGATCGGGCTCATAGTGACTGAGGGGGTCGAAGACCAAGAAGTGAGTTATTTATACCAAGCATTCTTCTTATAGCTAGATCCAATCTCCTGGTCCTTGTGGAAAGGAAAAAGAAATTCACGTTCTTCCATTCGGGAAGGGAGGATTAGGGAAATCCTATTGATTGCTGCTTTCTCCAGACCTCGGGTAAAAGCATGAAAAAAAGGCTCGAATGGCCTCTGTCACCCCAGAATGAAAGGGGGTAATCTTGTAGTTCTTGGTCTGTGAATTTGCGTTGTTAGGTGCTCCATTTTCCCATTGAGGCCGAACCTAAACCTATGCTCGAGAGATAGCTACCCATACACTGATAAGGGATGCATGGATTCTCAAGAAGAGAGGAGCCGCGGTGGTCCCCCCCCCCCGGATAGCCCAGATCCCACAAGTGAATAGAAAGTTAGATCTACATTGGATCTCACCTGAATTGCCCCATCTATCCTCCCGAGTAGAAGTTTGGTTTCAAACTCCAATTCGAACAGGAGGAGTAGGCCATGCTAATGTGCCTTGGATGATCCACATCTCTGGGTCAGGCGCTAATGAGCACATTGAACTATCCATGTGGCTAAGAGCCCTCACAGCCCAGGCACAACGACGCAATTATCAGGGGTGCACTCTACTAATGTGCTAATAGCCCTTCATGCAGGATTTTCCTTCCAGTGGGAGGCCTGCTATGCCAAAAGAGAGAGAAACCCAATCCCTCTCTTTCCCTTTTGCACCCCATGTCCCTCTCGTGTGGCGGCATGGGGACGTAAGAAGTGGGATGCTACCAACTTGTTCTGACCTAGGATAATAAGCTCATGAGCTTGGTCTTACTTCACCGTCCAGAAACTAAAGAAGACTTCAATATCCAAGCTTAGCTCAGACGTAGCTCGCTTCTTTTTGGGTGTGAAGTAGTGTCAAACCAAAATACCCAACAAGCATAAGCATTAGCTTTCCCTGAAAAGGAGTTGATCCTGCCGCACCTTCCAGTATGGCTATCTTGTTACGACTTCACTCCAGTCACTAGCTCCGCCTTCGGCATCCCCCTCCTTGCGTTTAAGGTAACGACTTCGGGTATGGCCAACTCTCGTAGTGTGATGGGCGGTGTGTAGAAGGCCCGGGAATGAATTCACCGCCGTATGGCTGACCGGCGATTACTAGCGATTCCGGCTTAATGCAGGCGAGTTGCAGCAGTTTGGATTGCCGGATGCTTCCCTAAAACAATCCTGACTATACCCGCCTTTCCCCCTAACATAGTAATTGGCCTCCCATTAACTCATCAGAAGAAGAAACCCAAGAAAAAGCTGGTTGATTCTCATCTCATAGTTAACCAGGAAAGACAAAGACCGATTACCATAACCGTGGCGCTATCTGTAGCTTGAGCCAACCAACCTTAACCTTTCGCTTGTTGACCGTCTTTCACTTGCTTTCAAACTCCTTCGTACCCTCCCATCTTCTCGAATAGGAGAATAGTCAGAGTACAGCCCCTTACTCAATAGGGAGCGAAGAGCTCATATTCCAGTCCAAACTATTCTGGGACTGACACAGTATATTAATTGGGGAATCTCGGTTACGAGAATTGGTTGGTAACTGATCCTCGTCCCAATATCCTGATGCGGGTCAGAGTGGATTTAGAATCTACCAACAGAAAGAAAGCAGCTCTTATTTGTAACGAAAGCAGGCGGGTTTTTGAGTTGAAGGAAAGAATTGCTTCATTGGCAAGTTCACAGATTGAAGCCCTGGTTTGGTTTCATTAGAGCAAGATGCCAATGTTTATACTGGCCCTGGCAGATCTATCTCGGATAACATCATCCTTGCTCAAGAGTTTGCAAAGTCCATGGAGAAGGCCTCTACAGCTAACAGTGGTTTGAAAGATTGATATTTTAAAAGGGGAGTTCGTGCTGGCTTAACATCGCCTTAACCTATTTGAATTCGATGCAAGTGGATGAAATGGATAAAAGAATGCGATATAATGGATCCTTCTCAGTTCTTGTTAACAGAATCCCTTCCACATGCTTTCAATCGGAATCGGCTATGGCTTTAAGGTAGGTATGTCCCTTATCTCCCAATATAGTATCGCTACGGACCTTGAACTGAACTTAAGAGACGGCAGATGGAAGCTTCCTTATATGGTTACTGGCGTTCTCCTCTCACCTACCCCACCACTCACCTTCTTTTCGTTGACGACTGCTTATTGAGCTGGGGTAGAGGATTGTGAAGCTTTCAAGAGCACCTTGGAGTTCGGAGCAATCTGGGAGTGAATCTTCATAACTCCGCTGTCTATTTCAGCCCAAAGCTTCATTCTCGCATTGCCGAATGCTGGCTTGGAATTCCGCCCTCTTCAAGGAAATATCCCAACGTACCATGTAAGAGGCATGCTCCATATCGAGCTTGATAGCCTTGAAATTCGCACCTGCCACTTATAAAATCTAATGAAAAAGCTCCTGCGCCACCAGAATCTTAAAAGAAATCGAAGGACCCCAGGAATAGTCTCTCTGGGAAGTAATCCACTAGCGAATTCAGCTAAGTCAATTCAACTAAACTATGGTGATGAAATCGCGAATATGCTTTAGTAGAAACCATTAGCTTTGCTACCTTTCATTTTCTTTTGTGTTACAATTAGCTTGCATAGACTGATCCAGTAGATTAATAGAAAGGCGTAACGATCTGGGCATGGGCGATCATGATGCATACCAGGGAAAGGTGCGTTTAGGAGCATAATATCAAACGCCCTAGGAATAATTGTTGTTTCTAAAGTCTATTTTCGACTAACCCTCTACTAGTACTGTTCCCGAGCCTGGCTCCACGTGTTCCTAGTCGGGCCTAAATGGATGAGCCCGGGCTCACAGGTAACTTGAAACACCCCACCTCCGTTAGGGTCACTCTCAAAGGGAATGCCCTAATTTTGGTGGAGGTTTATAAGTATAAGTCACAGATACACAAGAAAAATATAAATACACATATTTTTGAACAGCGGAAAACAACAGCAATTTTTATTTCATCAAAATACGTGTTACACAAACCATGCCATAATTGTCTTACAATACTTCCAAAAACATTACAATTTCATAACTGTCTTGATTTCATAATTTAAAGAAGCATAAAAACATAAGTAAACTGCATAAGCCCCCATAAGTGCTTTCCAAACCATAGTCCAAAACGAAAGAGATCCAAGCAATGCATTCTCTCTCTTCAAGCTGGATGTGAAACTGGTCAAGCTGCGGTATTCCCTCCCTATGGACATGGGGGGGGGGGGACGAAAGAAGAGAAGACGAAAGAAAAGTAGAGTCAGACATAAAGCCTGAGTAAGTCCAGGACTATTCAGTCTATGAATAAGGAAATGAGCATGATAAGTACAAACTGGAAATGGGAAAGCACCATAAACAAAGTTAAGTTGTCTAGAGTCGAATACACTATCGTACCCCATATTAATCTTTGCACCCCTATAAACTAGTTCCCAACAGACACCCCATTATCAGGGTGAAGTGATCCATTTCTAATGATCGGCTCCTACTCGCATAGTTTCATGTGTCTTACAGCCCCCGATGTTGTAGCTACCTATGCTGGTCCCACCATGGGATGTATCAAGTCCCATGGTGGCGGCCCGACACAATTCTAGAATGCACAGGTATACTACTGGTGCCCAGTGCCTAATTTTTCTGCGTTGGAGTGTGTGCTCGCCCGCACCCCGTTAGAACCTACACTGCTGCACCACCGCCGTCGATTTGGCCTCTTACAGTCAGCCCAGTAATCGTGCCCCACCCTACCTAGTTCAGGGTATCCTGATACACCTTGTAGGGTTACTGCTGAAAAGGGTCCCCCACTACTAGGTTTTCTATTTCTAGCCAACATGCTAAGTTGGTTAAGTGTTTTGTATAAACCTAACCCCCAATCAGTCTGTATAGTTCAGCATGTTAAATTTGATTAAGTATTAATTCAATTTACTTAATCCTATCAATCCTGACTCAGCCTTAATTGTCTTATTAAAGCCTCAACCACTCACATTAGACAGGTATTGTTGTGACTACCTGTTGTCGGTTGGGTCCGGGCAGTCTTACGTCACAACTCAGTCTAACCTCGGGTCTTTATTGGGCTCAATGTTTAACCACCCACATTGGATAGGTATTGTTGTGACTACTGGACAGCCGGGCGGGTCCGGGCAGGTTTATGTCACAACGCAATCCAACCTCGGGTTAAACACATCGTATTTTCTAAGTTTACATATTTTGTCTCTTTTCTTTTTATATGTAAATATTTGCAGCCCATTATTCAAATTCATCTTTATTGGGTAAAATTAATTTATACCACTTAAATGTTCACAAGGTCGTTGGCATGCGTCAGACATGCCAACACATATGTTTATATATTTTTAATCCAACGTCATTACCCCTGTTTTATACGTTCGCTATATTATAACATATATTGGGCTTAACATTTAAGCCCAACTTATCCACATGAAAAAGGGGAGGCTTAGAACATGATGTATAGATATTCTAAGTAACATAAAAAAGGGGTGTGTAAACCCATGAACTTGCAAAATAGCGGTCTAATTAAAATAAATTAGGCACTTGTGAACTTGCATTGTAATAACATAAAATCTTGACACAAAACATACCTAAACATGAATCATGGTTTTAATATAATCATGTAAACTTTTATTTAAAGCATGAATCTAACTTAATTATGTGCCACATATATTATCATATGTTTTCTAACAACAACCTAAGCCTAAAACATATTTTTTTTGGGCATAAAGTTGAACATAAACTAGCCATGTTCATAAAGTCAACACAAGTTCACAAAGATGCCTACTTTTGTCACTAATACAAAAGTATGGTTTTACACTTGAATCATAATGCCAATTCCAACATAAACTCATATGAATCATAATACTAATTGGATCCAACTACACTAAAAATGATCATAAAAATATACATAGATGGATCTAAAATCATGTTGGCATAATAGTGAGTCATATACTTGCATGAGTCTCAACTTGGTTGTAATAAACTACCACATGCATATAGGTGTTAACTTTCAACATGAATCATATACTTGCAAATATCCAATAGGTCTAACATCATTATACCACAACATCCAAATCTATTCATAATTAGAATCATAGCAACATACAATTATGAATTATCATCACCACAAATTAAATACAATTCCATTTCTCATTTTACACAAATCAAAACTCAATTATTCATTCACATCGGAATAGCACTCTACTTACAACGTATGACGAATCTTCAATTCAGGATCCTGAATTCTGAATTTGGAGACGCTATCCTTTGTTGAGGCGTTGTTTTGATTTAATTGTCGTTGCTTTAAGCTTTTGAATCAACTCCTGACTCGACGGCTATTCCTAGTCTTTCTTCAGCAGCATGACGGTATCATTCTCATTTTTATTTGTGTGAATTAGGTGGAGTCTTAGGTCCTTTTTATAGAGTTTGTGAATTGATTAGAGCCATCGATGGAGCTTAGATTAATATTAGACGTTAGTTTTAAAGAGAAACCAATCAGAAGCTGACACCTAGCCCTAGTGATAAGACAAAGCTCAGAAATTAGGCCAAGCACAGACCAGGCCAGCCAGGAGGGGCTGGGTTCGACCTGGCTCAGGGGCCAGGTCGACTACCCAGTCGACCCCTAGGTCGACTAACCAGTCGACCCCCAGGTCGACTACCCAGTCGACCCCCAGGTCGACTACCCAGTCGTCCCCCAGGTCGACTACCCAGTCGACCTGGGTGCCCCAGGTGGACTACCCAGTCGACCTGGGTGTCCCAGGTCGACTACCCAGTCGACCTGGGTGCCTTGGGCGGGAAAATTCCCACCCAGCACAATCTGGGTCCGATTTTTGAATTTTGAACTCGTTTCCGAACTGTTTCTGTCTGTTTGAATTTTAAACTGAATTCTGAAACTTCCGGAGGTCATATCTCCCTCATACGGAGTCCATTTTACGCAAACTCGGACTCTATCTCAAGCAGAATTCCGAGATGAACGCAATGGCATATCCCGTTTCCCTTAATTCTTTGATTTGAAATTAATTATACTTTAATTTATGAATTTCACTGTTGTAGAATATACGGGGTGTTACATTCTCCCCCACTTAAAAGGATTTCGTCCCCGAAATCTTCAAGTCTAGGAGAATGTATATCCTAACATCCAAACATCCATCTACTCATCCATCAAACACGAGCATCCATTGTCCTTAAAAGACTTCTAATGCTTCATGATCATATGCGAAGTGTGTATACATGTACTTATCTAATACAAAATCAGGTGGTCTACTGATTCAGCTGAACTCCTTAATGCAAATTATGTAAGTGTCATGAATCCATTATGTATGCAAATTTTCCTATTCATGATTCTACATGAGTGCACAATCATTCATATAAATGCAACATCCATATGACAACACATTAAACTTCAACCATCTACGAATGCAAACACATATATGCATATGCAATATGAGGTGACTGAGCCGATCTAAAACCTAGATTGTGTGTGTATATGCAACCACGAGCAACCACTAGCAATCACTTGCAACCACTTGCAACCATCATCCATAACATGTTTCAATTACATGTTTTCATCCAAAGGGTTTCTACCTAAAAGATAAGGTCGAGGAGTTATACCCTAAAAAGATAGATAAAAGCACAACTTAAGGAAAAAGAGAGATCAAAGATGTACCCTCGAAAAGAAAAGGGTAGGCTGCGCATATTCTAGCCTCGGTTTCCCAAGTCGCGTCTTCCTTGGCGTCGCTCCACTGAACTTTGACGAGCTTGACTTCACGGTTGCGTAGCTTTTTCACTTCCGTTCCTAATATGCGGGTTGGAATTTTCCTCACGGTTGCTTCGCGTTCCACTTCAGCTTCTTCTAGAATGTTCGGCTCTAACACTTCAGCAGATTCATGTAGACATTTTCGGAGGTGCGAAACATGAAAGACGTTGTGAACTCCAGCTAGTTTTTCAGGTAGCTCTAATCTATAGGCCATTTTCCCAATTTTCTCGATAATAGGAAACGGCCCTACGAACCTTGGTGCTAGCTTTCCAGTGGATCCAAAACGAACAACGTTCCTTAGAGGAGATACCTTAAGAAAAACTCTGTCCCCAACCTCAAATTCAAGGTCGGTCCTCCTCTTGTCTGCGTAGGATTTCTGTCTATCTTGGGTCGTTTTCATCCTTCTTCGTATCAAGTCTACTTTCTCTAAAGTCTCTCGGATCATATCTTGTCCAAGTATGAGCTTGTCAGTAGACTCCCACCAACAAGTGGGCGATCGGCACGGTCTTCCATATAAAGCTTCGAAGGGCGCCATTCCGATGGTGGCTTGGTAGCTGTTGTTGTAGGCAAATTCCACCAAAGGAAGATGGTCTTCCCATGTCCCTCTGAAGTCAAGGACGCACAGTCTTAAAAGGTCCTCTAAAACTCTGTTCACTCTTTCTGTCTGGCCGTCGGTTTGGGGGTGATAGGCTGTACTGAAACGTAACTGTGTGCCTACCGCTTCTTGCAGACTCCGCCAAAACTCACTTGTGAAGATAGGGTCTCAGTCACTAACAATGCTGGAGGGTATTCCATGGAGTCGAACAACTTCCTTGAGATAAAGAGATGCTAGGGATGAGGCAGTCCTTTTACTCTTGACAAGTCAAAAGTGGGCGCTTTTAGTAAGCCTATCCACTATTACCCAAATGCTAGTGTTGCCTCTTCTAGACCTGGGCAGCCCATCAATGAAGTCCATTGAAATGCTATCCCACTTCCACTGCGGGACCTCTAGAGGATGGAGCAGACCGCCAGGCTTCTTCTGCTCCGCCTTAACCTGTTGGCAAGTCATACACTTAGAAACGAAATCTGCCACGTCCTTCTTCATGCCGGTCCAAAAAGAAAGTTCTCTTTATGTCCTTGTACATTTTATCTCTGCCTGGATGTATCGTCATCTTGGAGTGATGTGCTTCTTCGAGAACCGTCTTTACTAAATCCCTTGTCCGTGGGACACATAGTCTTCCGTCTCGCCTTAGCCAACCCTTATCGTCGATGGAGTATCCGTTGAGGTGACTTGAAGTCTCACCCCTAATTACCCTATCAATCGTCTCCATAAGCTGAGGGTCTTCGCGTTGTGCTATCCCTATTGAGTCCACTAAAGTCGGGCGTACTTCGAGAGATGCTAGCAAGCCCGGTACAAAATCGGAGGAGGGCCTAAAGTTAAAACTGGCTATATACTCCAAGCTTTGCCTTTCTACAAAGAGCGGGCTTAGGGTCAGTTTCTTTTGGCTCAACACGTCAGCCACTACGTTGCCTTTGCCCGGAGTGTAGGAGATCTCGAAATCGTACGAGGCAAGAAACTCCATCCATCTCTGTTGCCTCAAGTTAAGATCTTTCTGCGAGAAAAGATATTTCAACGATTTATGGTCAGTGTAAAGTTCGAACTTCTCACCTAGGAGATAGTGTCGCCAATACTTGAGTGCAAAGACGATGGCGGCTAACTCAAGATCATGGGTCGGGTAGTTCTTTTCGTGAACTTTCAACTGTCTCCCGCCATAAGCTACTACCCTTCCTTCTTGCATTAAGACAACGCCTAGTCCTGTCCCGCATGCATCCGTGTATACTGTAAACATTTTGCTTCCATCCGGCAAGGTCAGAACTGGGGCTGTTGTAAGAGCCCTTTTTAAGCGTTGGAAAGAAATCTCACAATCCAAATCCCAAGCAAACGCTAGGTTCTTCTTTGTTAACCTAGTGAGCGGAGCTGATATTTTTGCAAAGTCTCTGATGAATTTCCGATAGAAGCCTGCTAGCCCGAGAAAGCTTCGGACTTCTGTTGCATTCCTTGGTGTCTTCCAATCCTGCACCGCTACTACTTTAGCAGGGTCCACAACTAACCCTTCTTTGGATACTACATGCCCAAGAAACCTTACTTCCTCTCTCCAAAAGTGGCATTTGGAGAATTTGGCTTTTAGCTGATGGACACGCAAAGTTTCCATGATTGCCCTTAGGTGTTGAGCATGTTCTTCTTCACTCTTTGAGAAGATCAAGATATCGTCTACGAAGACCACTACGAACTTGTTGAGGAATTCTCTGAACACCCTACTCATCAGGTCCACGAAGTAAGGGGGTGCGTTTTTCAAGCCGAAAGGCACGACAAGCCATTCAAAGAAGCCATCTGGGGTTCTGAATGCTGTTTTATCGATGCTATCTTCAGCCACCCTTAGCTGATGAAATCCGGTCGCCAAATCGAGTTGGGAGAAAACTGACGCTCCTAAAAGCTGATCAAACAGATCGTCAATTCTGGGAGAGGGTGCCTATTCTTTTTCGTTAGCTTGTTAAGCTCCCAATAGTCAACACATAGATGGAGTGAACCATCCGCCTTTGTGGCAAACACCACTGGAGCGCCCCATTCTGAAATGCTCCTTCTAATGAACCCCTTCTCTAACAGCTCCTTAACCTGTTTACTGAGCTCTTTCCTTTCCGGTGGAGCCATGTGTCTAACGGGCAACGCAACGGTCTTTGCATTATCTACAAGATATATGCGGAAGTCTATCTCCCGCTTCGGAAGTAAGCCCTTCACCTCTTCGAAGACATCCGGATATTCACGGACCACACTAACCGATTGCAAACTCTCAACAGAAGCATCTAGCGATTCAAGATAACTAAGCATAACCGCATACGAGGGATTACAAGTAATTTCCAGAGTGTTACCGAGTTGGGTCAGAAGCCTAACCACCCTTTTCTCACAATCAAGGATGGCACCATTACTGGATAGCCAATCCACGCCCAAAATCAAACCATATCCCGAGAATCCCAAAACAAAGGCACTACATTTAAATTCTACGCTTAGAATAGAAATTTTCAATCCCACACAGATCATAGACAAATGAGATGGGCCCCCGATTGGATTTGAAACAATTAAGGGGTCCTCTACCATACTAGTTTCTAGGTGCAGAGATTCTACTAAAGCAGATGAAATAAAGGAGTGTGATGCTCCAGAATCAAATAAAGTGCGAACTGGGTGATCATAAAGATAAACTACACTTTCTACAGAAGTATTTATACCTCGCTGTTGCAGAGGTGGCGCTTCTAGCACATGAACTTGTGCCCCTGAGGTGGATCCAGCCTTCTGCCCCTGCCCTCGTTTCTTTGGGCAATCCTTAGCCATGTGGCCTGTCTCACCGCAAGAAAAGCACCCACCATTCAACTTGGCCTTCTTTTTCCGGCAATATTTCACTAAGTGCCCCACTTTGCCACAGAAATTACACTTCCTCTTCTCTTGGGACTTGTTGTCTTCTCCGCCCTTCTTAAAGTCTGCCTTCTTAGGCTGTAAACCCTCTTTCTTCCCTTGAGACCCATCTTCCTTTGTCTCCTTCTTGCTCTTATCCTCTTCGTTCAGCAATGCCATCTGCACCAACCATTCATACGTAGCTCCCATGGGTATATGGGTCATGGCCAAACTGTGTAATGGCTCAGTCAATCCTTTGACAAAACGGAGAGCCTTCTTGTGCGAAGTGTTGACTAGGTCCAGTCCGAACCTAGCCAGCTGATCGAACTGATTAACGTACTCTTTGACTGTCATATTCCCTTGCTTAAGAAATAAGAATTTTTCTAATTGAAGACTCCTTTCAGCTTCTGAGAGAAATTTAGCCTCAAACCTTGCCCTAAAGTCCTCCCATGTTTCCACTGGTCTTTCTGCATTGGTAACTTTCCACCCGGAGGAAGCCTCGCCTTTAAGTAGCCATACTGCCAGTTGTACCTTCTGCCTATTTTCTACCTCAAAGATGACGAATAAGTCCTCGGTTTCCTTCAGCCAATTCCTGGCTGCCACGAAGGACTCAGTTCCATGAAAGTCCTTCCCTCTCATATCTTTGAAATCTTTACATATCTTAGCAAAAGCATTACCACGCGGAGGAGGTGGAGGAGGAGGTGCTGCTGCAGCTAGATGAATTCCTGCAGCTGGGGGAGGAGGAACAGTGGGACCTGGCTGATTGGCCCTTGCTTCTAAGAATCGTCTGAACCAACCAGGTATTGGTACGCCCTTTGGCAAGTTAAGTTCTTCGGACATGCTGAAACAAAAAAGGATAGATTCAAAATGAAGGATAAAAGATAGTTACTATGGCTTTGGGGGACTATGCCTTTTTAAAATAAAATAACATTTTATCTTTAAAAATGCTTCTTCAGATTTTCTTTTGAAAATATATTTTCAAAACTTTTTATCTTATCTCGTAAACCTATGCTCTGATACCAAGTGAAACACCCCACCTCCGTTAGGGTCACTCTCAAAGGGAATGCCCTAATTTTGGTGGAGGTTTATAAGTATAATTCACAAATACACAAGACAGATATAAATACACATATTCTTGAACAGCGGAAAACAACAGCAACTTTTATTTCATCAAAATACGTGTTACACAAACCATGCCATAATTGTCTTAAAATACTTCCAAAAACATTACAATTTCATAACTGTCTTGATTTCATAACTTAAAGAAGCATAAAAACATAAGTAAACTGCATAAGTCCCCATATGTGCTATCCAAAGCCATAGTCCAAAACGAAAGAGATCCAAGCAGTACATTCTCTCTCTTCAAGCTGGATGTGAAACTGGTCAAGCTGCGGTATTCCCTCCCTGTGGACCTGGGGGGGGGGGGGACGAAAGAAAAGAAGAGTCAGACATAAAGCCTGAGTAAGTCTAGGACTATTCAGTCTATGAATAAGGAAATGAGCATGATAAGTACAAACTGGAAATGGGAAAGCACCAAAAACAAAGTTAAGTTATCTAGAGTCGAATACACTATCGTACCCCATATTAATCTCTGCACCCCTATAAACTAGTTCCCAACAGGCAACCCATTATTAGGGTGAAGTGATCCATTTCTAATGATCGGCTCATACTCGCATAGTTACATGTGTCTTACGGCCCCCGATGTTGTAGCTACCTATGCTGGTCCCACCATGGGGTGTATCAAGTCCCATGGTGGCGGCCCGACAAATTCTAGAATGCACAGGTACACTACTGGTGCCCAGTGCCTAATTTTTCTGCGCCGGAGTGTGTGCACGCCTGCACCACGTTAGAACCTACGCTATTGCACCACCGCCGTCGATTTGACCTCTTACAGTCAGCCCAGTAATCGTGCCCCACCCTGCCTAGTTCAGGGTATCCTGATACACCTTGTAGGGTTACTGCTGAAAAGGGTCCCCCGCTACTAGGTTTTCTATTTCTAGCCAACATGCTAAGTTGGTTAAGTGTTTTGTATAAACCTAACCCCCAATCAGTCTGTATAGTTCAGCATGTTAAATTTGATTAAGTATTAATTCAATTTACTTAATCCTATCAATCCTGACTCAGCCTTAATTGTCTTATTAAAGCCTCAACCACTCACATTAGACAGGTATTGTTGTGACTACCTGTTGTCGGTTGGGTCCGGGCAGTCTTACGTCACAACTCAGTCTAACCTCGGGTCTTTATTGGGCTCAATGTTTAACCACCCACATTGGATAGGTATTGTTGTGATTACTAGACAGCCGGGCGGGTCCGGGCAGGTTTATGTCACAACGCAATCCAACCTCGGGTTAAACACATCGTATTTTCTAAGTTTACAAATTTTGTCTCTTTTCTTTTTATATGTAAATATTTGCAGCCCATTATTCAAATTCATCTTTATTGGGTAAAATTAATTTATACCACTTAAATGTTCGCAAGGTCGTTGGCATGCGTCAGACATGCCAACACATATGTTTATATATTTTTAACCCAACGTCATTACCCCCGTTTTATACGTTCGTTATATTATAACGTATGTTGGGCTTAACATTTAAGCCCAACTTAGCCACATGAAAAAGGGGAGGCTTAGAACATGATGTATAGATATTCTAAGTAACATCAAAAAGGGGTGTGTAAACACATGAACTTGCAACATAGCGGTCTAATTAACATAAATTAGGCATTTTTGAACTTGCATTGTAATAGCATAAAATCTTGACATAAAACATACCTAAACATGAATCATGGTTTTAATCTAATCATGTAAAATTTTATTTAAAGCATGAATCTAACTTAATTATGTGCCACATATATTATCATATGTTTTCTAACAACAACCTAAGCCTAAAACATATTTTGTTTGGGCATAAAGTTAAACATAAATTAGCCATGTTCATAAAGTCAACACAAGTTCACAAAGATGCCTACTTTTGTCACTAATACAAAAGTATGGTTTTACACTTGAATCATGATGCCAATTCCAACATAAACTTATATGAATCGTAATACTCAGTTGGATCTAACTACACTAAAAATGATCATAAAAATATACATAGATGGATCTAAAATCATGTTGGCATAATAGTGAATCATATACTTGCATGAGTCTCAACTTGGTTGTAATAAACTACCACATGCATATAGGTGTTAACATTCAACATGAATCATATACTTGCAAATATCCAATAGGTCTAACATCATTATACCACAACGTCCAAATCTATTCATAATTAGAATCATAGCAACATACAATTATGAATTATCATCACCACAAATTAAGTACAATTCCATTTCTCATTTTACACAAATCAAAATTCAATTATTCATTCACATCGGAATAGCACTCTACTTACAACGTATGACGAATCTTCAAATCAGGATTCTGAATTCTGAATTTAGAGATTCTATCCTTTGTTGTAGGCGTTGTTTTGATTTAATTGTCGTTGTTTTAAGCTTTTGAACCAACTCCTGACTCGACGGCTATTCCTAGTCTTTCTTCAGCAGCATGACGGTCTCATTCTCATTTTTATTTGTGTGAATTAGGTGGAGTCTTAGGTCCTTTTTATAGAGTTTGTGAATTGATTAGAGCCGTCGATGGAGCTTAGATTAATATTAGCCGTTCGTTTTAAAGAGAAACCAATCAGGAGCTGACACATAGCCCTAGTGACAAGACAAAGCTCAGAAATTCGGCCAAGCACAGACCAGGCCAGCCAGTAGGGGCTGGGTTCGACCTGGCTCAGGGGCCAGGTCGACTACCCGGTCGACCCCCAGGTCGACTACCCAGTCGACCTGGGTGCCTTGGGCGGAAAAATTCCCGCCCAGCCCAATCTGGGTCCGATTTTTGAATTTTGAACTCGTTTCTGAACTGTTTCTGTCGGTTTGAATTTTAAACTGAATTCTGAAACTTCCGGAGGTCATATCTCCCTCATACGGAGTCCGTTTTACGCAAACTCGGACTCTATCTCAAGCAGAATTCCGAGATGAACGCAATGGTGTATCTCATTTCCCTTAATTCTTTGATTTGAAATTAATTATACTTTAATTTATGAATTTCACTGTTGTAGAATATACAGGGTGTTACATAACTGGTAGTACAATGCCAAAATATGTCATTCCCCAAATATTTCTAGTTTGCGTTTTTCATGAGCACCTCTACCGGGCGATCATACAACTACTCAAAAAAACTTGTTCTCACTATGTGATGAGCTAGGCTATCGGAGCTTTCTTCATGGATAAGGCTTATGTGTAGCAGTCGGCTTTTAGTCCTTCTTTCCTGCCCTCCCAGTCCTGGCAGCACTCTTCTTCCATACCGCCGGGCGGAGAGATACGGTAAAGGGAAGGAGTAGTATTTTTACAACACTCCATATGGTCGCCTCCCAACAAAGCCAAGGTGCGTAGCTAGGAAAAGGAAACAGTAAGAAAAGAAAACGAACAATAAGGCCAGTATATTAATTGGGTGATCCTTAAGCATGGAAGAAGTCTCGTTTCACTCTCATGCTTCAATGAATCTCCTCATCGAGAAAGAACTGCTCTTTCACTAACCGCCTTATATTATAAGTCATGAAGTCCCGAAATCGAATGATTGCCTAATATACAATGGGGATTGACGGTTTTCTAGTTTAGAGAATTAGGACTGGGAATAGATGATCGAACTTTAGTAGTTCCTGATGAATACTTGTCTGAAGCCGACCACACCGCATTATAATAATTGCCAGCCGTCTACCCTAAACCCAAATCAAACCATGCTCCCCAGAGCCACCCCTCCCAAAACCCCTTAAAATATGCCTTCATTCAGGCGCCTTAGAGTTGGCTACTTGGCAAGAGTCCTTACCTTAGCATCACACACTGTCCTGGCTACAAAAGGCAGAGTCTTCCGCATACCGCTTTGCAAAGGATTGTCAGGAGAGGTAGTGAATTGCAGCAGTTCATTCCTTTCACAAACCTAAAAGAGAGAGATTAAACTACTACTACTTTTTTTTTGGTTTGGTGCGCTTTCCTGAGACTAGATCTCTGTTCGTCTTCGTGTCCATCTCTAGGTAGTTCGGGGGTCCCCGGGCCCACTTTCTTAGTTAGGGATCGGTTCGATTTTCTTACAAGAGCTTTATACAAAATTGTATTCCTCTGGCTACTCGGGAGAGCTATCAGCTTTCTATAGGGAACACTTCTATTCTATTTGAAATAGAAAAAATGAAAACAATGCAAGACCAAGCTGATTCCCATTAACAATTGTATCCCACTGAACACAGGATTTCTGGTTGTCCCCGGCCCCCTTCCTATAGTGTGCAACATTCCAATCTCCCCTGAGTCAAGTGCAACAACTTAGCATTAATGGCCAGTATACTTATAGGGCGACAGCTGATCAAAAGAAAAGTGGAATAAGACCCGGCTGAGTGGATCGCCGACACCTCTTTTTATTTGATAAGAATTAGTCCGGTTGGAAAGTCAATCAGTTCAAGCGGGCAGATGACGGCCTATTGATGAGCCATCTTAGCCAGTTTTTTGAGAGTTATCCTTTTTTCTTTCAAAGACGATGCTCAAGGCCGGGTACCTAGGGGTCTGGGATGGGATGCCTATGGTACGTTGATGGTCATCAGTCTTTTCCGCAATCAGAAGGTGCTTGCCTTTTTGGCAGATAAAAGGTTTTATGGTTTTTTTTGCAAGTGAAGGACTCGTAGGAAGAGGTAGCGTAGCTGTATATTAATTGCTAGGCTCATCAAGTAAGTCAACAGCTTTGGAGCTGATGTCCACACCAACCCTAACTCTTTCAGCAGAGAGGAAAGGAGAGAGCAAGCCGTTCTTCATTTCTATGGCTAAGCGGCTGCCCCGCCTTTATTTATTGTCCATTACTTGCTTTTATCCCTCTATAGATGCTCCTATACTTGACTTTAGAAAGAACTCAAACAATCCATCGTTCTCATCTTCGATGCGATTCTTGGACGGGGAACTCCGCGGGTCTCGAAACTAGGACCCGCGCGCGTTAGTAAGTGCTGCTATATGGCTTGATCTCAATCTCGTTCAATTGAAACGATGAGGTGCTTGCCTATTGCCCGAATGGTTAGCTTTAGAACTCTTTTCTCTTCTTTTCACAGACAAAGGTCAAGTCAATGCGGAGCAGTATAAACATTGGTTGAGACTTCCTCGTCTCGATTTGATTGAAAAGGGTCTATTTCCACGGTGAACCAGAAAAGACTTCACAGAAAGCTTGGTCATTTCCGTTTTTTTGATGAAAGAATGGAATCGTGTTATTACTAAGACGTTGGAAAATCGCGGAAAGCTTTTTGAATTAATGAAGAGACCAACCCTATAATATAGTAGTTTGGACTGCATCTTCCTGAAGCGTAGGACTTAGGTGCGTAGCGGCATTATGCCAATCATAAAATGCAACCCTGTAGGAAGTATCACACATCAAGAGCCCCTATTTCATAGGAAATTCATCATGTGTTAATCACATTCGGCTTTGTCCGATGCTATGATGGCTATGATTATCTATGACCTTAGCAAAAGATGCTGCAGAAGGAGATCTTAATGTCACTATGGATGCAGCAAGATTGATAGTGAGTTCTCTGTAATTAATACACTGGGGCTAGGGAGTCCTATTATCTTTCTCGTCCAATTCCAAACCATGCGTGGAGCGAAAGATACAGATTCGGATATAGTAAAGTGAACCTTGACGATCCTGGTTAGCAGGCCAGTAGCGGTTTTCAAAGGTAGGGGCAAGCGAAGCTTAACGTATGTAGGCAGTGCGAAAGCTACTGCTTAACGAATGAAGGAGGTAGGCCGACTCGACTACAGAGACTACAATACAAGTCATGAGCGATAGCGAAGGCTCTCCCATTCCCTCCAAAAAACCTGGTAGCAAACAGGGCCGACCGGGAGGCATGAGCGAGATGTCGATTTCGTCTGTCGTCCTCCTAATTATAGTCCTCCTAGAATCAATAGCATTTCGTCGGAATACTCCTGTCTTTTCACATTTGTAGTCCTATGCATAGTCAGTACTATAGCCTCAATCATGGATATTAATAAAATCAGACTAGGAACCTAAAACCAGACGGAATAGTAGGTATAAAGTAAATTGCTTAATGTTTCCAAATTCGTCCAACTTCATACCTTTTCGGCATAAATCGTATATCTTAGAGAGGTCGTATTTTTGTGGGTTGGTAGTAATGGAATGGTTTCATTATCTAAAATGAATAACATTTCCCACCAAAGGATCAGTCCAATAATACCACTCACTGGTAAATAGCGCAAGACTTCTTCATGAATCTCCGCTATTTGAATATTGAACATCATAACCACGAATAGAAATGAAACGACAATAACTCCTATATGAACTACTGGGGAGATCACAGCGGAGAAGTAGAGACCTAACAAAAGAAGTAAACCAGAAGTGTCGCGAAAGACAGGGATGGGAAACGAAACGGAATGTACCGTATTTTTTTGCACGTACAACCATCAAACTAAAGACCAAAGCAGAGCTCGACGAAACAGAAAGTATCATGGTACATTGTCCTTCCCAACAATTGAACTTGAATGCGTCTTCTTGCTCCAGCATTCATGTTGATCTATTACGACCAGCACGGTTGTTCGTATTTCATTTTCTTTTAATCGAATCGAGTATAGCTAAACTAAGTTACTTACGGGATATCAAAGTTCTTGAACCTACGCTCAAGCTCTCCAATCAATAAGTGAGGGCAGTCTCTTATATATAAAAAAAGAATTGGAACTTTACTAAAAAGAAAAAATGTAGAAATAATAGACGTCAACGCTATCTTGCTTAGGCTGTATAGTTCGCTAGCAATTCGACTATTATATAAGATATTTTTGAAGATGATTCGATTTTCTCTTTTTATTGATAGATTTCACTCAAACGGTTTCACGGTTGCCCTCTTTTGAGTTCATACGAAATTTAGGCAAACATCTCATGCATCTATCTTTATCTGCTCTATATAAAAAAAGGTACTTGCGAACGGTATATCAAAAAACGACTTCAAACATGAAAAAAGTGAAATAGCGATCAGGTTAATTAGGGCGGCTTCATCAACACCACTAGGATCCGGTTGGTGTTCATCAGTCAAGTCAGTTTGCTTCTTTCTTTTACTGACATAATTGATTTACCCTTCCTTCCAATTCGGATGGAAATGCAGAATCTGTATTAGCCACCCTTCCCTTCTTCACATCACTGAAAAAGAGAGCTTTGCTTCCTCGTCTATTACGGTATGGATAAATCAATGACACCAGAGGAATCAAAACCTAGAGAATGGAATGTCATTTAGGGAATAGTAGTCAGACACAGACCAGTGCAGGTGGGCGCCATAGCTGTCTTCCTCCATGTGATATATGATATCACGCAACAGGAGATTCTTTTGAACCCCCTAACACAACAAATAAATTAAGAACCTTCCCCTAGTATATTAATTGCGCCTATGTTTATACTGGGCTCACTGCTGTATGATATAAATCTTTCTGAATGAGAGTTCACGGTTCCGTGACAGAAGAAGTGGGAGAACGAGAGGAGTTCCTCAATGGATGGATAGGCACAACAATCGAGGTCAACGCTTATTAGTTCCTTACTGCAGGGCGGGCTTTTTTATGCTCCTACTGAAGGGCCTATCCAGGTTCTGGGTTCACTTCTTATTGGTTTGTCGATTGAGTGAAAGAAGCCCCTCGCCTCACTCGTAAAATTTCGAAGGCCCTCATTAATATACCTCCTCAATGTTTATACTGGCACCTCGCCCCAATTAATATACTACATGTAAGTCCTCATTCTCTGAGAAGTCAGGTTTTGCTTCCTTTGAGCTACCATACTCTGGGGCCCTCATTCTTGCTTGACTTCTCGGGCACAAAAAAATGACTACGACTAAGGAAGAGGACAAACCCTATTTTAGGCTGGACTTCAATGAGTGAATGCTATTCCCATTCCTTACTTTGGTCCGACCGGAGCTTCTCTTGTTCCCTAACCAGTTTGCTTGCTCACTAGACGAGTTAAGCAAGAGCAGCTAGTTGAGGAGGACACCAGGGGTGTTACTCACTTGACTGAACTACCTACCTTAGCTCGCTTCCTTTATGATCAAGGAAACAAGCGCCATTTACTCTCAGCATAGAAGGAATAATATTTCAAAACTTACATAACAAACAAATTGTCAAAAGCCCTACTTATGGGCTTACTTGGCCCAAGAAACTAGGGTTATATTCGGGTTGCAGGGCTCGGATAGTTGTTTCTCTTTGAAAGACGAGGTCTAGTGGAAGAGGCAGGTTGGGAAAGTTGAGTACTAAGATTCGGTGCTTGCTTGACATCTCTTTTATCATCTTAAACCTGACATGACATTGATTCTGTCTCCATTGCAGGAAAGGATAAGGCTGGATCTTTAGCTAGCTCATAGGAGGATGAAAGGTATAGTTTTGTTAATAGTTAAGGAAGGGCTTACTGAAAAAGAACGGGAAGAGTGAGAAAAAGGCGAGCCTAATGAGCAAGAGGGCAAGCCCAGTATATTAATTGGCCAGTATAAACAGACCTCTAGGGGACCGGTCTTTTTATATGACATTTTTAGATCACCAAGGAGAATGTTTTATCAGGGCCTTGGATTAGTCTCTCAGAAGTGACTTACTTAGATTGACAAATGCTTACACTCTAGCTGGACACATGCAGTTCATACACTCATTTCCAGGGTAGGAAAATCTCATTGAAAAGACGAGTTTATACCGGGCGATTAGTATATGCAAAACTGCGTAAGAGATCCATTCTATTCGAATGTTATGCCAAGAAATCCGCAGTTTCAACGACGCCCGAAAAAAGAATCGACAAATTTTCCTATGAGAGATGGGCATGCGCCAGTATATTAATTGATAGTGGGACTGCCTTTTCTTTTTCTTTTTCATTTTTGATTGCAAGGAAGAAAATAAGGTTCAATGGTGTTCCAACAGGCACATGCCCAGATAAGTTGATATCTATGCTAAAACAATGGGAACAATATTCATCCTGCACCTTGGCTTCTGGCACAATGTACAACTCAGTAATAGATCTACAAGATCTCGGGCCTAGGTATGCTGGGCCAGCCTAGTATATTAATTAGGCGAAGTATGAACCAGGGGGCTTCTTCCTATTACTGATGTATAACTATTACGCACAAGACGTATTCCATTTTACCTTCGCTGGTTCCAAGTTTCATTCATCTATTGCTTATTACTCACTCAAGTGGAATTATTAGTTAGTTCTTCCGAACTGCCATGTTGAGTATTTTCTTACTATGAAGAACTTGCTGGTTCAACTCAAATGAGCCAGATCTAGTAAGTTCAGTATGGAGCCTTGGAAGATGATCTGTGCAACTAAATAATAAGGGAGTGCTTGGGACCTATCTGGGCTAACGGTCCCGGCACACCAGAGTAGGCCTGAAATCTTGGAACCACTTTCGAATCCTAACACCATATAGGTAGTGAATGATACGGAACAATGCTATCTATTCTCAATGAGCGAAGCCTCACATCTGGTACCATGTAGGATAGAAGGATAAGATATCAGTCCTATTGGACCAGGGAGTCACATCATACCTGAATGACTTTTCGTTCGATTGTTCTTGTTGTTGATGGAAGCGTTTCCTCTTCCTGTCCCAGGGTTGTTGGCTCCCTTGTTCTTAGTGTGTTTTCCCAGAGCGTAGGGTGTAGTAATAATGACTCTCGTTGTTTTCCTTCTACCTTACTTAGGTCTTACTCATACTTAGTAAGAAGCCTATCGATATTGGTTCATTTTTCCTGGCTACGGAAAAAGAGGTGCCTAGTATACCAAGTCCAGTATATTAATTAGGAGGTGACCCCGATCAATTGGGGGAAGTGGATCGAGTTAACCTAACTGATATTCTGTCAAGTGAGCTAACTTAAACCCTGTTTGCAGGATGAAGAACGGGAAGGAAGTTAATATACTGGCGAGAACGCTTATATTACATGGGGAAACCAGATTGAACGTTGGCAGTTATACCTATTGGACACTCACTCTGCCATTACTCTTACCAGAGCGGGCAAGTAACAAAGGCAACAGCAGCAGAGACATAAGGTAAAGGTAGTGGAACGAGCAAGCAAAGAAACTATAAGGCTTAAACAACCCCGTACCTAGATTCCATCAGACAGGAATAGTCAGGAAGCTAACTGGAATAAGTAGAGCTTATAAGACTTTTCTAGCCTGTCTGACCCGAACATCGTTTATTAGTTCAGCTTCCAATTAATATCGATCTTTGTGCTTTCCTCTAAGAAAAAACTATATTACTATCAACCCGAGGTACGGAGTGGAACGAGCTGAGCGACTTGGAGGACTAGCTACGCACCTCAGACAAGGCCTCTTTCTTTTTTAACAAAGTACGCGTCCGGAGTCACAAGGAGCTAAAGGCCAACAAGAACAACATGTCAGTACTACTACGCTTCGCTTACACCGCTCAATCGGGAAATTGTTATGCACCTCCTCCTTGAGCTATTCGCTCCAAGCCAAGCAACAAGGATATATTCACCTAACTTGGTTAGGACAATACGCAGAGAACAAGAGAGGAACCTTACTACATAACGTGCTCGGTTCCTTGTAGAAAGCAGGTAGTGAACGACTATTGGTATTGATAGCAGGGCTACCTGGCACTAACCATTGCATTGATTCTGCTTTTGTTCTTTGGAGTTGGATCATGCAGCATTTTTCTTGTCTTGGTCGCTAAAACCGGAGAATCATTAGGGTATAATCGTTTAGTTGATGATTAGTTTCTTGTTTGTTACAATTTGATACCGATCCAAACTATGAAAGTGGTGCATAGAAAAGAAGTTTACGCGTATTTCTATACCAAATCAAACGGACTGGTTTGTTCAACATTCCATGAGCTTGAACTCTAGTATAGCATCATTGTGCTGCGAATTAGTCCTTCCCCCAGCGTACCTTGTTAATAAAAAGACTCTTCGTTCGGAATAGTGAAATGGAGCCCTGAGTTAGCGAAGTAGTGACTAGAGGTTGCAAAGCTAGTACTTATCACATCAGTCTTTAGTATATTATGGGCAGAATACGCTTACAGGTCAAAGATGGTGCAACCAAAGCTACACTTAGACCAGTAGTCTAGGTCCTGGGTTCGCCTTACCTTATTCAAGGAACGACCCGAGAGAGGGCTAGCCTATATTAAATGGGATGCATTCCCGTTACAGGAATCAATAGACTCGTTTAGGTATCCGGGAATAGCGTGGTTTCCATCAAGAAACTAATAGGGCAGGAGACACCAGTATAAATATTAGGGAGGCTAGATTGACCTATTACATGGGGGCTATGAGTTTTTCGAGTTGTTTGAGATGTTACTCTCCTCCTTGTTGTTATTTTATTACCCCGGAGAAACACTCCTTTTATTCCTTCCAGTACATGGCTTTCTAGACATCTGATAAGCCAATAATCTTATTCATAGTAACCTGCAATGCAAGCATTCATGCATTCATAGATAGGCGTAGTGAATAGGCAACTAGTTCTTTCACGGAGCAGTTACCAGTGGCTACAAGGCAGGAGCCAAGCTCTAAAGATGAGAGGCAAGTTAGTCTGAAGGCAAGCAGCATGCAAAGAGTGTAAGGCCGAACCATAAGAATAATTTAGTGGTAGCCTTAGTAGTGCCGGTTGGTAAAAGCAGCTTTCGAGATGTTTTCTATCATAGGTGCGAAGCGAGTTAGTAAGCAAGCCTTGGTTCAATAAGTCCCCAAGCTTGTTCGTTAAGCGGTAAGGAAGTAAAGCAGCTTATGAGGATATCTTTTTATATTAATTGGGTCCACACCTCGAAATTAATATACTAGCCCATCCTCTTAGATTCTGATTGTGGGGCATTCAATGCACTTGATGTAGACTAGAAAGAAGAGGCTTCACCGTGGGCTAGGCGAGTAGGCGCCTCTTCACTCTCCTTCAGCCAATTCAGATACCGAATCGTATCTCTTGGCGAGAGGTGCAGAAGCTCTCTCTTTGACTCAGGAGGGCGTTCCACCACGTCGACTGATGCGGATGCGGCGCGGTTCCCTCGTCGCGAAAGAAGTAATGAAAGGAAGCGACGTGTTGTTGCTTGTATAGCTTTATCAGAGATCTAACAATGCATTCTAGGCACAAATCATTGGTATTGGATGTATCATTAGGTTTTTCCAAGTCAAATTTGCTCCGCTTATTTTTTTCCACTGCAGAAAAGAGATCCCTTACCCCCACTTTCAAAAACGATGAATATGAAGTCCGGGAGGCTACAGGTACTATGGATCCTCTGACTCCCGGTTGCCTTCCCAGGTCTCACCGCTATTGCCTATAGGTCATGATGTGCCTTGAGATTCCCGTCTCCAGCCCCCTACCGATGGGGAATCCGCTCCCTCCCGTTGGTTGCCTCACTCTGCTACGTCTGGCCTGTCCTCTAGGCACCTTTGGAAGGCAGGGAGTATGACAAAGTACACGCTTCCCCGGTCCTTCTCATTAGTTGCTGGGTTTGGTGGCCCAAAATTGACTTGGCTTCGCTGTTACGCACCTCATCTCCAAATTCCAGCTCGCGAGGTGTCCCTCTCGTTGTAGGGCCCCTCGCTCTTGTTGCATGATATGTTTCCCTTCTCTATTCCCAAGGGTGAGTCCCATGCTTTTGTCGATCGCGGTCTCACGCACTAATCCCTACAGGTGCCCATAGTAGGCCGGCCACCCTACCTAAACCAATCATCATATCGGTCCCTAAGCCCCATTGCTGGAAAGGCTCGGCTTCAAAACCAAACATGGAGCTTACGCCTCATACGGTTCCTCTAGGGATGGATATAAGCCTAGCCCAGGCTTGTGCGGTTAAGGTTGTTGTATGGTCTATGCGGAAGAGTGCTCATGCGGATCAATGCGTGAGAACAACTGGCACTTTTAATAAAAAATAGGAAGAGGATTTGACTCCAATGTTTATACTGGACTTGAGATCATCTCGAAGAGTATAGAATCTGCTTATATACTTGGGGCTCCTATCCCAGTACACGGATTATCCAGCGTGCGCGCTCCCCCTCCCAGCCAATCCCCCGTTGGATCGAGGCACTAAACAAGGGCATTTGCCAGATGATTTCAACCTTTACCTCAGGTCTTGGGCATCATATTTGGCTTTGGATTGTGTGAAGGTCACCTTGTCTAGGCATTGAAGTGTGCCTCGTCTACATCTAGGAGATTAGTCTCAGCAGCGAGAGACGGCAACAAGCGTTGGGAGTTCCCACCCCCTCTTATATCATCATATTGATATGGATAGGTTAAGGCCAACAGAACATCAATAGGGTGCCCTTATGTTATATCACTACCTAGAATAACTCCCCTCAGACTAAAGCGGTGGGCACTCTCCTTCAGCCTGAATATCGATCTGAGCAGGCAGTGGAAACGGTTCTTATATCCCGGCTTAGGCCGAGCACTATGGTTGAATTGCTAGGGGCAGCGGGTAATTGGAATGACTCGTGTAATGCCAACCCTTAGGCTTTCTTTGTATAAAGGTGTGTAGCCACTAAAATGAAGAGTCATTCCAAAAGGGTAAGTAATAGGCATGATCGCAAGAGCACGAGTGAACACGAGTGAGTACGGCTAATTTGTTGATTTCGCTAGGTCTAATGTTCTCAGACTTATAGGATATCGCATCTCTCGATAAGAGTTCGACACCCGCGAATTGATGTCAAGTCAACCACAACAGATCTGAACAATACACATCTGTATCCGCTTCTTTATGTGATATGAGGATACCACATTGTTTCCTTAGGTCTTATGACCAATAGTAGTAAACTTAGCAGCTTCCCTGACGACATCATATTATTTGCAGGATTCCTTTGAGTCCTCCCGTAAAAAGAGGTTGCTTTCTATATGAGTCTGCTACCTGTGTGAGGATATATAGCAAAGTGCTTTACTCTATATCTATAGGCCGTCCGTACCAAGGGTAAATAGTTTGTTCTGGTGCATAGCATTGGCTGGTTTCGCTATGCACCTTGTAACATTCGTCCCAGTATGATAGGGTCAAACAACATCCTTTATGTCCAACATCCGTCTTCCTCTCCCTCATTGGTCGAAGAATACTACAACTGCGCTACCTCCCCCTATTAATCGGGGTCGATAGATCCCTCGTAAGAGGTATTGCATTAGCTGTACAGTCGAAAGAGGTGGCCTTGGTATCCTAGGCGCGTCGTTCTTAGCTTATTGTAGCCTGCTTTCTTTGTTCCTCTAGTAAAGGTGAAACTGAGTGATCTGGGGTTTCTAATAGTGGCAATGCGGTACCAGCATACCTACCGGGTCCCCCTCGCGAGGTGCGAAGCAAGCGATGTATGAGAGTTGGCCATAGCAAATGTTTTAATATCACAAATTTGTGAATACGCTTTCTTTATTTATGCTTAGATCCATCTCGAAATTTCGGTATTGATTTCTGTCTAATCTGGGGACCTAATGTATTTCAAAGTCAATGAATGCTTGGTTCATACACTGAGTCTTGACTAGTAACAGGCACGACAGTAGTCATTGGCATATGCAGGTACTTCTTCCTGACCATTTGAACTATGTTCTTCTTGAATGCTTCCAACGACCAACTATTGGTCATGCTTTAGTGGTAGTTCTTTAGCCACAAGTCTTCTATTCTGAACCCTTCGCATCTACCATAGGGACGTAGATAAGGCAGTTTATGGCTACAGGATCTCAAGCAGGGAAGTTCTATTACTACAGATGAACAACCAGAGCAAGTCTTGTTATTCCGGGGTAAGAACAAACAACGGGAGCCTATTAATTGTAATTAGTGGTCTGGTTGACTGCTTTTCTATCGGTTAGTCGGAGCAGTTCAGTAAGTCAGAACGCATCTTTCTAATAAAAAATTCCGGGTGCTATCTGGTCTATAGACCAAATAAGGTAAGGATTGATTTCTCGATTGATAAGCTGTTAAGCCAATTCAGGAAGGCTAAGCAAGGGAATGCGCTCTGTGGTTCATATCTATCAAAAGGGGTAGCGAAATCGAGAAGTGTGAATGCTAACCAATCTATGCAGCATCAATATTCTTCGTTTATCTCTTCTGACATATGATGAACTAGCTACTAGAATAGAGAAAGCAAAGCCCTGATTGCCCTTGAAATCGATGTAACATAGATTTATGATGATAACACTTCTCTTTTTTTTCTAGTAGTTTTCTCTTTGCTTAATTACTTCCTTATCTTTTCTTGTCCTTAATACTTCTCTTCGAGTAGGGGCAATAGCATAAAATACTTCTTTCGTTGGACACTACTTTATTATGTTTCTTCGACACAACATCGGATTCCTCCTCTCTCAGGCATTGAGGAGTTGGCTCATCCATTCTATGCTATCAATCGATAATACGTAAAGAATCTGGTATTACAGGTTATGTGATGATTGACTGCCCCTCTTGATCATTCACAATTCACCAAACTGTTGATATCTTGCTGGGCGATCTGGAGAGCAAGACGATGCTCTATTCAAGAAAGAGAGTTCAAAATCCCACTCTCTACGTTGGGATTTATTAACTCTTATCTGAATGAACTTGGCGAGGTGTCCATGGTGGCTAGGCCAGTAGGGGGTCGCTGCGTGACTGGTCCTTCGGGGTGGGCGCCGCCTCCACCGGGCGTGGTCAAAATTCATGTTGATGGTGTTGCTGCTCGGGCTGGGTTGGGCACAGTGAGTGCATTCTATTTCATTATGGTTCACATACTTTCCTGCTACCAGGACTAACTATCAATAAGTATAACTGCCTTCTAGCTCTTCTCTCCCGACGAAAGTACGGGGAAGATGCAATTCTAGGGAAGAGGTTGGTACATCTCTCTAGAAGTATTAGTTAGTGGCTTCACCTTTCAAAGGGCAGCACCATACCTACTGGAAGAAGAATCCACTTGCCTAGTTTCATAGATGAATCGAGCCTTCTTCGGCCTATGGTAACCAGGAGAACGGGATGCATCACCTGTGTGCGAGATAGGAGCGGTGGGTACGATCACAATCGAAGGAAAATAGGTGTAGGTTGCGCTTTCGCAATAGTGTAGTACTTGCGGCAGAATCCACCACCTTAGAATTAGGCATGATTGATACAAAGCTTATTTGTAGACGGATGAGCGAGTTTCCAATCTTAGCTAGTTGTACAAGGCACACTGCCAATTTCGCTAGAAGTCTTACTCTTCATAAATTCTAAACTAAAGCAAGTGGTGAACTTCCACAATGGTCGGCACTCTCTACTCTTTTCCCTCTATTGACTAGAGTCAAGAATTAATCCACATCTGCTGAGCCCTATTCTCTGGTATCTGCTGACCCTTTGTTTGTTGAATGAATTATACTTAGCGTACCACCATGGCATGGCTAATAGCACGACCATTGTCTATCTCTACCCTTGCATGAAAACACTGTCTTGGAAAAACTATTTGCTTTTTTAAACTATACATCACACTATCAGGCATTCAGGCTATCAGGCAAGCAGTCAAGTAGAAGGGTGCCCATGAAGAGGTTGGGCAAGTTTTAAGCTGCCCTTAGACCAATTCTCTCTTTCGGTAGCAGACACCGAGATGGGCTAGTCTAGGAAATCTTATTCGATACGATAGGACAGGTAAACAAAGCAAGGCCTGCGTCGAGAGCCAATTTCATATTCTCCAGTTCCATTCCTGATCGAACTCCCTTCCTGTCATCGTATCTTGTGTAAGAATCACTTTCAGGCTTCATATCCCTTTCCCATCAGTGGCAGTTTTGTCTCCCGTCCCTACCGATAGTAACTAATCAACTTACTGTTGGAGTTCTTAAGCATATCTTTTTCCATTATTAGTTCTATCTTCGGGGTGGACTAAGGCATCAATCTGAACTATAAGCCCTATCACTTGGGAATAAATGCTTCCCTAAAAGCTTGCTAGAGAAAAACGAAGCCTTAGAAATTGTAAATGAATCCCTAAAAGCGGATAAAGGCTTAAACCTATTCATCCTTCCTATCCCTCGCTTGACTCTTCTCGGAAAAGGTTCTCATTCCCATGAATCTTGATCTGCCTCCTGGCACTGATAGCGATCGATTAAATTCCTACTCTAGTTTGAGAAGATTTTATGTTTTCCTTATCTCTCGTGCCTTTGAACTATCCTAACTGAAAATAATTCAAAATACGTCTATTTTTACTAAATAAACTGCCTTCACTGGCTAATCCCTATGTCTTGGTACTCTACCCTCCCATTCATAAGAGAGTTGTAGTTGTCACCGGAAGCAGGTGAAAGTCGTGAGTTGAGTAAGTCTTGTCAATAATGCTTCGTACAACTAAATATTAACACACTATTTACTTCTGTACTTCTCCACCGCCAGAACACAATGACTTATGCAATTCATATAGACACGAGCGAAAATGGAGCAGAATGAGTGATCAAGTGCTTCGACCTCTCTTTCTACGGTTGGTTTCTGACATCGATCGAGATTCAACATTCATTAGGTTTTCTTTGATGAGTTCAAGGTGAAAACCCAATTAATATACTGGCATTAGTGAAGAGAGTGACCCGGAGCCCATCCTTCCTATACGCATTTCTTCCTTATTTAGAAAAGCAGCACGGGGACTTCATCTGCCATGATTGATTCCCTCACGAGGGCTATGATTTATAAAAACAAAAAAAGGAAGGCTTGCTGACGTCTACACAGAAAGGAAAGGGGTGAATTCCTTCCATCTTGGGTTTCGTTGCCCTGCCTGCTTTGTCTCAACGAAAACTTTTTTGTATGAAAAGGAAAGGCTCTTAGCCACAGATGACCGGCTCAATGATCCCCTTTGGGCAGCTATTTCTCTGCTGCAAATGAAGAACAATCTGTAATCTCTTGACCGATTGACAAGTTCTCTTTTTATCTACGACCAAAGTCAAGTGAGGATCCAATCTGGAAAAAGGGCTACGAGAATCAAAGTTGACAATGCGGGCGAGGAATTAGACTACTATCCATATTCACCGGGAACTACAGATGGTAGGCTTTATCTTACTGAATTTCCTTACTAGAGGATAGGATCCATTTTTCCGACATTTAGACGATAAAGTAACTGCTTTTCTCGCTATTCTCAGAATGAGGGAATGGGATTGACCGGGACCTATTCTCTGGGAACTTTCGCCTCCTTAGCCAATCCACCTTATTCTGGATAGTTCGGTATGAATGGTATTCTTTTTAGTCTTAATCCTAATACTTCTATCATGGTATTAAATAACCTAGTACTGTTAGGAGAATTCCCAATAGCCCTTGAGCATGGAAGGAATGATACAAAAATCGTGAATTTTCTTATTAGGAGTAGAAGCACTTTTTGATAATAAGATAGATATAGATCTAAAGGGCCTAAAAGTCCTTACAATACCAGTAGTAATAGATAGGATACCTTACAAAGATACCTTGAAAAAAAAGGCTAGTCAGAGTTTCTCAAAAAAGCTTAGGAAAGCAGGTTTAGGATAGGCAGTTTCACCAGTGTCTAAGTAAGAAAAGTCAAGTTAGTCATCTATGGAAAGCCTTGGGCGAAAGAATAACCCTTTTCTTTGCACATATTCCCTTTCTAGAGCTATCAATAACTATCCTTTAGTTTCCTAAATCCCTTTTATCGCCTCAAGTAAAGTATAATATCTGAAGTAGTAGATGCTACTGAAAGAAGTATGTCATAATCATAAGTAGTTACTTCTTCCATTTTTACTGTAATAGAGTTCAATTAGTTGATAGCGCCAGTCTAAGTAGTTATCTCTGTTCTCTTTCGGAGATGTAGTAAACTATGCGTAAGTTGTATTTGACTATGGATAAGGACTAGTTCTTGCCTATCTATCCGGAGTATTTGCCTATTCCTAAGTAGTTATTCACTATCCATAACCTTTATCAGTATCTGACCTCTTGGGCAAGCCAGAACTAGAATATTATTATTCTTAAAAGCAAGTATCTTTACCTCTTTCTTTCCTCCGTCTAAGGCCAGTCATTTTTCTTCTCTGCAGTTGCTTATTGTGAGTGCTAATTCCTTCCAATTGCAGTCCTTCGAGGTTATATCCTGGTATATGAAAGAGAAGGTCAATTCCTTTGGAGACAGGTATCGATGCTTGCCAGCAGGAGAAAGATCACTAGGTTCAGTCTCTGATCTGATCAATAGGGTTCCCTAGGTACATTCCATTTTCTGGAAATCCTGCAGGGATAGTAGATCCCTTTTTGTAACACCCCACGTCCATTAATGTCACTCACAAAGGGAATGCATTAACTTCCATGGAGGTTTTAAGTGAATATAGAACAAAAAAATTACAACAAGACAGATAATAAGTAGTACTTGGAAATCTAAAACTTCATTTTATTGCAGCGGAAATTAAACATGTTTGTTACATCATAAAACCATAAATCAGAGTCAAGTACAATATCCATCTTGATAAACAAAATACATAATCCCATTACACAAATAGCCATTAAAGAAGATAACAAGCTGGACTTTACTTCAACGGTCCAAGCTTTCCCAAAAGAGAGATAAAGCAATCCAATCAAGCTCCACTAGAGCAGGGCCCACCCTGAGGACCTGGAGGAGGAAAAGGATAGAGATAGAGGGGGTCAGACATAAAGTCTGGCGAGTATGATAATTCTAACAATACTATTACCAAAATAACTAGACTAAGGCATAAGCTGGAAAACAAGGAAATGTCTATGGACTATTGGGTATGGAAGAGCAGATAAAGATAACGTTAAAGGCACACCTAATTACTAACGAATAATTACTACACTGCACCGCACCAGTCACCCTAAAGGTTGGTCCCACTTGCTCCACTTAGAATATAAATAGCTTCGTGTACCCCTAGCTGACTATATAGGTGCCGCCTGCCCCTATCTCCGCTAGGTGTACCCCACTACCCACTTTCTTCACTTAGAAATTTTATAAATAACTTCGTGTACCCCTAGTTAACTACATAGGTGCCGCCTGCCCCTATCTCCGCTAGGTGTACCTCACTACCCACTTTCGATCGGCTCCCTACTCGTAGATACCCGTGCTGGCCCCACAGTGGGGTGTATCACTCCCCTAAAGTGGCAACCCGATACAACTTGAGGATGCACGGCTTATACCTACACGATGCAACAACGTCTTACCTACCAGCCCGGTTCCACACACGCATATGAAAACCGTTGGACTTGCGTTGCCACCGCTACCCCGTTTTGGCCTCTTATAGTCAAGCCCAGTATGCGTGTCCCGTCCTCGACTTGGGTCGAGCCCACAAAGATACGTTTGGGATACTGGTTGAAATGGGCCCCCACAAGCTACCCACCTAAGCTTGTCACCACTAGTATTTCCCACTTAAACCTCTTAGTCATGTTCATTTACATGTGTGTTTGGTTAAGTCTTACTACTCGTATTTCAAATGCCACTAAAGGCAATCACTAGATTCCTCATGCCACCCAAGGCACCAACTTAACCCCCATGTCCCACCTTACATGTTTATCTGGTTAAGTATTTCTTAATTCATTCAGGCCATAACTTCATAAAGACCTCTCACATTAGACTGGCATTTACGGCAGCTGGATTTGTCGTGCCGGTCCGGGCAGTCTTACACCATATACGAGTCTAACCTCGTGTCTTTACAACTGTTATGCTTTAATTTGGGCCTAGGACCTCTCACATTGGGCTGACATTTGTGACTACTGGATTTGCCGGGCGGGTCCGGGCAGTTTTACGTCACAAACGAGTCCAACCTCGTGTCCTAAGCATTGATTAACACTTATAATCTTTTACCCCAGTTTTAATAATTCCCTATTCAAATCATTAATTAATTCCAATTTTAATGATGTCCATAATTGACTCAATTATGGCCATCCACTCATGGCACGCAAAATCATATCAATTACACCCCAACTTCTTAATATTAAATCCTTAATATTACCCCTACCCCACGTTATACGTTCGCTTATTCAACGCAAAATATACGTTAGACTCGAATAGTCTAACTCATAGCACAAAGATAAATTATCACAACATATAGACAAATAAAATAAATCTAATCATAATAGGGTTGAAACTTGCGTAAAACTACACATGTTATGGATCTAAAGGTGTCAACTTGTTTGGTTAAATGTCACAATTTACATGATATGATCATAACCCAAATTCATGTATAAACTTGCATATGGGGTTTTATGCAACATAACGATGGTGTGAACTAGCATCTAACACATAGAACTCACCCATGTCATAGCATAATTCTGGATCTAAATAGATGTCATGGCATATGTTCATAATCTTTACTAATCAATCTAAACTTGCATACATGATTTGTCATCTAGATCAACATAGCCCAAATAATATCAACATTATGATTTGATTAACATGAACTAACCAGCATAGATAATAACATCATGACTTTATAACATGTATGATTTATCACAATTTAGCATAGAAAATTACTACCTATACAATATCATCATAGCATGATTTACAACATATAGGATATCATCATCACATAACATAGGATTTACAACATACATGGTAGCATAAGGTTTACAACAACATATATGACAATCCACATCATTCACTTATAATCCATTCATAACTTAATCTAATTAGTTTAATAATAATCTTGTTAAGATCATCATACTGACAATTAGAGAAGAAAGAGAGTCTTGATTTGCTTTAGAGTTGAGTAGAATTAGGGTTTTGATTAGCTTTCTTCCTTCTTAGTTGGCGGCGACTAGACTGAGTTCCATGGCGGCGGTATGACGGTGGCTATTCTATTTTTCATGTGAATTAGAGTGAGAGACTACCTAGGTAATAATAGAGTTTAGGATTCATTTAGACCGTCAGATCAACTCAGAACTAAACTGAACTGTTAAATTTGCCAACTTAGCCCTAAAGACACATCAGCAGCTCAAGATTGGGCTCAGCCAAACCCTAGCCGACTGGACCAGGTCGACACCCAGGTCGATTGCGCAGTCGACCTGGTCCCTGGGGTGTTGACTGCTCAGTCGACTCCCCAGTCGACCTGGGTGCTGGGCGGAAAATTTCCCGCCTAGCCTGTTTGACTTCGAATTTTGAATTTTAAATTTTCTGAAATCTGTTTTGAATTTTCTGAAACTTCCGATGGCCATAACTTCTTCATAAGAAGTCCAATTCACACAAACTCGGACTCTATTTCAACCAAAATTCCGAGACGAACATAATGGCGCAACCCGTTTCCCACAATTCTCACGTCTGAGATTAGTTATTCTTTAATTTTTGAATATTAATATTAACAGAATTACGGGGTGTTACATTATCCCCTCCTTAAAGGATTTCGACCCCGAAATCTTCAAGTCAAGAAGAATGTATATCCTAACATCCAATCGTCCATCTACTCAACCATCAAACACAGACATCCATTGTCCTTATAGACTTCTAATGCTTTCATGTTTAAATGCACAGTGTGTGTATATGTCCATATCTAATGCAAAATCAGGCGGTCCAGTGATTCAGTTGACCTCCTTAATGCAAATCATGATAGTGCCATGCGTCCATTATGTATGAAAAAGTTCCCTAATGCTACATATTATCTCTATATGCGTGCACAATCATCATCTGAATGCAGCATCCATATGATAAAAACAAATCCTCATACATACATCCATATATTTGCTATATGCAATATGAAGTGACTGAGCCGATCTAGTGCCTAATAGTGTGTGTATATGCGTCCACGAGCAACCACTAGCAAACACTTGCATCCACTTTGCATCCATCATAAATAACATGTCTCAAACACATGTTTCAACCATAGGATTATCCTAACTAAAGGTCAAGGATACTAGCGAGAGGATACTCTAAAGGTAAGATAAGTACAAGCTAAGCGATAAAGGAGAAATTAAAGGACATACCCTCAAAAAGAAAAGGGTACAACGAATGCATCTTATCTTCCGTCTCCCAAGTAGCGTTGCTCTCATCATCTCCCCATTGTACTTTGACTAGTCTGATCTCTCGATTTCTCAGCTTCTTAATCTCTGACCCAAGAATGCATGTAGGAGCTCGTCGAATCGTCGCATCACGCTCTATCTCCACCTCTCTAAGCAAGTTCGGCTCTACCACCTCCGCGGTCTCGTGCAAGCACTTCCTCAAATGTGACACATGGAATACGTCGTGTACACCACTAAGTCTCTCAGGCAACTCCACTCTATACGCCATCTACCCAATCCTTTCCTTAATAGGAAGCGGCCCTACGAACCTTGGTGCTAATTTCCCAACAGACCCAAAGCGAACAACGTTCCGTAATGGAGACACTTTGATAAAGACCATGTCCCCAACATCAAACTCAAGATCGGTCCTCCTCTTATCCGCATAAGATTTCTGCCTATCTTGCGCTGCTTTCATCCTCCTTCGAATCAAGTCGATCTTCTCCGAAGTCTCCCTAATCATATCGGGCCCAAGTAAGATCTTATCCGTAGATTCCCACCAACATGTAGGTGAGCGACAAGGTCGTCCATAAAGAGCTTCGAAAGGTGCCATGCCAATGCTGGACTGAAAGCTATTATTATATGCGAACTCCACCAATGGAAGATGCTCTTCCCATGTACTCCCAAAGTCTAGGATACATAGCATCAAAAGATCCTCTAAAATACGATTCACCCTCTCGGTTTGGCCATCCGTCTGAGGATGATACGGGGTGCTCAAACATAACTAAGTCCCTACCGCCTCTTGCAAGCTCTTCCAAAATTCGCTAGTGAAGATAGGATCGCGATCGCTTACTATGCTAGAAGGAACACCATGTAAACGAACTATCTCTCGAACGTATACAGAAGCTAACCATGGAGCAGTCCTCTTACTCTTCACGGTAATAAAATGGGCGCTCTTAGTAAGTCTATCTACTATAACCCAAATCCCCGTATTACCCTTCCTTGATCGCGGTAATCCATCCACAAAGTCCATCGAGACACTTTCCCACTTCCATAGTGGAACCTCCAATGGGTGAAGCAACCCACCGGGTTTCTTTTGCTCTGCTTTTACTTGTTGGCACACCAAGCATCTAGCGACATACTCGGCCACATCCCTCCTCATACCGGCCCAAAAGAAAACTCGCTTCATGTCTTTGTACATCTTGTCCCCGCCGGGATGAATGGTCATCTTCGAACGATGTGCATCATCAAGAATGGTCTTCCTTAGGTCATCGTCTTTTGGTATACAAAGTCTACCGTCCCTACGTAACCAACCCTTATCATCTAGGGTATACCTACGGAGATGGCTTGATGACTCCCCTCTTTTGAGCTTTTCTACTAACTCAACCAACTATGGGTCGTTTCGCTGTGCCTCCCCAATCCGTCCCAAAAGCATAGGTCTGACCTCCAAGGATGCTAGCAAACCGAGTACAGAGTCAACGGAAGGTCTAAAGTCAAACATAGAGATGAATTCTAAGTTTCGCCGCTCAACAAACAACGGACTCAAGGACAGCCTTTTCCTACTTAAGGCGTCTGCCACCACGTTACCCTTGCCAGGGGTATATGCTATTTCGAAGTCGTAGGACGCTAAGAACTCCATCCACCTTTGCTGCCTTAGGTTCAAGTCCTTCTGAGAGAACAAGTATTTTAAAGATTTATGGTCAGTGAATAATTCGAATTTCTCGCCAAGAAGATAATGACGCCAGGACTTAAGCGCAAAAACAATAGCGGCCAACTCTAGGTCATGTGTAGGGTAATTTTTCTCATGCGCTCTCAACTGCCTTCCACCATAGGCTATTACCCTACCCTCTTGCATTTAGACTGCGCCTAGACCTGTCCCACAAGCATCGGTATAAACAGTAAAAGGCTTACTCCCGTCTGGCAGCACTAAGACTGGGGCTGAGGTCAAAGCTCCCTTCAAACATTGGAACGCATCATCACAATCTACGTCCCATGTGAAAACTAGGTTCTTCTTTGTCAAGCGTGTTAATGGAGCTGATATCTTTGCGAAGTCTTTGATAAACTTCCTATAGTAGCCAGCCAACCCCAAGAAACATCTTACTTCGGTAGCATTTTTAGGGACCTTCCAATCTTGGATGGCCACCACCTTCGCGGGATCCACAACTATCCCTTCTTTGGAAACCACGTGCCCTAAGAATCGTACTTCCTTCCTCCAGAAGTGACACTTAGAAAATTTAGCTTTAACGTTATGCGCTCGTAGAGTCTCCAACACTTCCCTAAGATGTAGGGCATGCTCTTATTAATTCTTAGAAAAGATCAAGATATCGTCTACAAAGACCACCATGAATTTGTTAAGGTACTCCCTAAACACCCTACTCATCAAATCAACAAAGTATGCTGGGGCGTTTGTCAAACCGAAGGGCATCACTAGCCATTCATAGAAACCGTCTGGAGTCCTAAAGGCAGTCTTGTCAATGCTATCCTCAGCCACTCTCAACTGATGGAAACCAGTGGCTAAGTCCAACTGCGAAAACACTGAGGCGCCAACTAACTGATCGAAGAGATCGTCAATCCTCGGTAGTGGGTGTCTGTTTTTCTTAGTAAGCTTATTAAGTTCTCTATAGTCCACACAAAGTCTAAGGGACCCATCCACCTTCGTGGCAAATACTACTGGAGCACCCCACTCCGATATACTTCGTCTTATGAACCCCTTCTCAAGCAACTCCTTCACTTGCTTATTGAGTTCCCTCCTTTCACGAGGAGCCATGTGGCGTACTGGTAAAGATACTGGTTTTGCATTATCCACAAGATATATTCGAAAATCTATCTCCCGCTTCGGAGGCAAGCCCTTCACCTCCTCAAACAAATCCGAGTATTCTCGGACCACTCTAATAGATCGCAGATTCTCCACAGAAGCGTCAAGCGATTCTAGATAACTTAGCATAACGGAATTTATGGGATTACAAAAGATTTCGAGAGTGTTGCCAAGGCGAGTCATGAGCCTAACTACTCTCCTTTCACAATCAAGAACGGCCCCATTTCTGGATAACCAATCCATTCCTAAAATTAGCCCATAGCCCGTGAAGCCCAAAACATAAGCATCACATCTAAACTCAACGCTAAGTATAGAAATTTTCAAATCCAAACACATCATGGACAAATAAGCTGAGCCCCAATTGGATTCGAAACAACTAAGGGATCCTCTACTAAACTGGTGTTTAAGTGCAGTGATTCAACTAATGACGTAGAGATAAACGAATGCGATGCGCCCGAATCGAATAAGCTACGGACAGGATGATCAAACAGAAAAACTAAGCTTTCAACAGAAATGGTTCTACCTCGTTCTTGTAGCGGTGGGACCGCGAGAGCCTGAACTTGTCCCCTTGCCTGCCCTGGTGCCATAAGAGCCTTCACTTGTCCTCCCGAGGTAGACCCTGCCCTCTGCCCCTTCTTTGGGCAGTCCTTCACTAGATGTCCCGCTTCACCACAGTGAAAATAGCCAGTCTTCTTTTTCTTTCTGCAATCCTTGCTGAGATGGCCTGGTGTCCCACAGTTAAAGCATTTCTTCTTTCCCTTGCCATTATTGTCTTTACCACCCTTCTTGTTTTGTTGTTGTGGTTTCTTCTGATCCCCTTTCTTCTCGGGTGCCTTATCAGCTTTAGTTCCTTTCTCCTCGTGCATGAGTGTCATGTCTACTAGCTTCTCAAAGGTGGCCCCCATAGGGATGTGGGTCATAGCCAACCCTTGCAACGGTTCATTCAAGCCATTTACGAACCTCAGAGCCTTCTTCTCCGGCGTGTTCACTAAGTCCAAGCCAAACCTTGCTAACTGATTAAATTTGTTGACATATTCTTTCACTGATGAGCTTCCTTGCTTTAATGTCAAGAACCTTTCCATATATAGATTCTCTTATGCCCTTGAGAGAAACTTTGCCTCAAACCTACGTCTGAAATCCGCCCAAGAATCAATAGGACGCTCCCCATTAGTGACCTCCCACCAAAACGAGGCCTCTCCCTTCATTAACCAAGCTGCTAATTTGACTTTCCTCCCTTCTTCTACTTCAAAGATTTCTAGCAATTCTTCCACCTCCTTAAGCCAATCTCTAGCTTCCACAAACGTTTCTGTCCCTTGAAAAGGTTTTCCACCCATAGCCTTAAATTCCTTGCACGTATTTGCAAAAGTATCAACGCGAGGAGGAGGAGGAGGAGCGGGTGCAACTGGTGGTGGAGGAACATTGGCTGGACCTGCAGCGGCCCTAGCCTCTAATAACCTCCTATACCATCCTGGTCACGTTACACCATCCGGAAGGTTAAGATCTTCAGCCATGCTGAAACGAAAAAGGAAAGATTCAAAATGGAGAATTCGAAAGATAAAGACATATGGCTATTGGGGATTATGTTTTTCTTAAAAACTTTCCTCTTTAAATTACTCATTAAGACATGTTTTTGAAAACACTTCTTCCATAAATACTTTAGAAAAATAGTTTTTCTAAAAAAATTATCTGTTCTGGTAACCTTAAGCTCTGATACCACATGTAACACCCCACGTCCATTAATGTCACTCACAAAGGGAATGCATTAACTTCCATGGAGGTTTTAAGTGAATATAGAACAGAAAAATAACACCAAGACAGATAATAAGTAATAGTTGGAAATCTAAAACTTCATTTTATTGCAGCAGAAATTAAACATGTTTGTTACATCATAAAACCATAAATCAGAGTCAAGTACACTATCCATCTTGATAAACAAAATACATAATCCCATTACACAAATAGCCATTAAAGGAGATAACAAGATGGACTTTACTTCAATGGTCCAAGCTTTCCCAAAAGAGAGATAAAGCAATCCAATCAAGCTCCACTAGAGCTGGGCCCACCCTGAGGACCTGGAGGGGGAAAAGGATAGAGATAGAGGGGGTCAGACATAAAGTCTGGCGAGTATGATAATTCTAACAATACTATTACCAAAATAACTAGACTAAGGCATAAGCTGGAAAACAAGGAAATGTCTATGGACTATTGGATATGGAAGAGCAGATAAAGATAACGTTAAAGGCACACCTAATTACTAACGAATAATTACTACACTGCACCGCACCAGTCAACCTAAAGGTTGATCCCACTTGCTCCACTTAGAAATTATATAAATAGCTTCGTGTACCCCTAGCTGACTACATAGGTGCCGCCTGCCCCTATCTCCGCTAGGTGTACCCCACTACCCACTTTCTTCACTTAAAAATTTTATAAATAACTTCGCATACCCCTAGCTGACTACATTGGTGCTGCCTGCCCCTATCTCCGCTAGGTGTACCCCACTACCCACTTTCGATCGGCTCCCTACTCGTATATACCCGTGCTGGCCCCATAGTGGGGTGTATCACTCCCCTAAAGTGGCAACCTGATACAACTTGAGGATGCATGGCTTATACCTACACGATGCAACAACGTCTTACCTACCAGCCCGGGTCCACACATGCATATGAAACCCGTTGGACTTGCGTTGCCACCGCTACCCCGTTTTGGCCTCTTATAGTCAAGCCCAGTATGCGTGTCCCATCCTCGACTTGGGTCGAGCCCACAAAGATACGTTTGGGATACTGGTTGAAATGGGCCCCCAAAAGCTACCCACCTAAGCTTGCCACCACTAGAATATCCCACTTAACCCTCTTAGTCATGTTCATTTACATGTGTGTTTGGTTAAGTCTTACTACTCGTATTTCAAATGCCACTAAAGGCAATCACTAGATTCCTCATGCCACCCAAGGCACCTACTTAACCCCCATGTCCCACCTTACATGTTCATCTGGTTAAGTATTTCTTAATTCATTCTGGCCATAACCTCATAAAGACCTCTCACATTAGACTGGCATTTATGGCAGCTGGATTTGCCGGGCGGGTCCGGGCAGTCTTACACCATAAACGAGTCTAACCTCGTGTCTTTACAACTGTTATGCTTTAATTTGGGCCTAGGGCCTCTCACATTGGGCTGACATTTGTGACTACTGGATTTGCCGGGCGGGTCCGCGCAGTTTTACGTCACAAACGAGTCCAACCTCGTGTCCTAAGCATTGATTAACACTTATAATCTTTTATCCCAGTTTTAATAATTCCCTATTCAAATCATTAATTAATTCCAATTTTAATGATGTCCATAATTGACTCAATTATGGCCATCCACTCATGGCATGCAAAATCATATCAATTGCACCCCAACTTCTTAATATTAAATCCTTAATATTACCCCTACCCCACGTTATACGTTCGCTTATTCAACGCAAAATATATGTTAGACTCGAATAGTCTAACTCATAGCATAAAGATAAATTATCACAACATATAGACAAATAAAATAAATCTAATCATAATAGGGGTGAAACTTGCATAAAACTACACATGTTATGGATCTAAAGGTGTCAACTTGTTTGGTTAAATGTCACAATTTACATGATATGATCATAACCCAAATTCATGTATAAACTTGCATATGGGGTTTTATGCAACATAATGATGGTGTGAACTAGCATCTAACACATAGAACTCACCCATGTCATAGCATAATTCTGGATCTAAATAGATGTCATGGCATATGTTCATAATCTTTACTACTCAATCTAAACTTGCATACATGATTTGTCATCTAGATAAACATAGCCCAAATAATATCAACATTATGATTTGATTAACATGAACTAATCAGCATAGATAATAACATCATGACTTTATAACATGTATGATTTATCACAATTTAGCATAGAAAATTACTACCTATACAATATCATCATAGCATGATTTACAACATATAGGATATCATCATCACATAACATAGGATTTACAACATACATGGTAGCATAAGGTTTACAACAACATATATGACAATCCACATCATTCACTTATAATCCATTCATAACTTAATCTAATTAGTTTAATAATAATCTTGTTAAGATCATCATACTCACAATTAGAGAAGAAAGAGAGTCTTGATTTGCTTTAGAGTTGAGTAGAATTAGGGTTTTGATTAGCTTTCTTCCTTCTTAGTTGGCGGCGACTAGACTGAGTTCCATGGCGGCGGTATGACGGTGGCTATTCTATTTTTCATGTGAATTAGAGTGAGAGACTACGTAGGTATTTATAGAGTTTAGGATTCATTTAAACCGTCAGATCAACTCAGAACTAAACTAAACCATTAAATTTGCCAACTTAGCCCTAAAGACACATCAGCAGCTCAAGATTGGGCTCAGCCAACCCTAGCCGACTGGACCAGGTCGACACCCAGGTCGACTGCGCAGTCGACCTGGTCCCTGGGGTGTCGACTGCCTAGTCGACCTGGGTGCTGGGCGGGAAATTTCCCACCTAGCCTGTTTGACTTCGAATTTTGAATTTTAAATTTTTTGAAATCTGTTTTGAATTTTCTGAAACTTCCGATGGCTATAACTTCTTCATACGAAGTCCAATTCACGCAAACTCGGACTCTATTTCAACCAGAATTCCGAGACGAACACAATGGTGCAACCCGTTTCCCACAATTCTCACGTATGGGATTAGTTATTCTTTCATTTGTGAATATTAATATTAACAGAATTACGGGGTGTTACACTTTTCGAGGGCAAAAAAACTCGTTAGGCAATCCGAGATTTTCTCCTTTTTCCATCTTTTTGGAATGAAAATAAGGAGACATTAAAAGTGCCTGTCTAAGTTCCCGTCCAGGCTGCAGGGTAAAGGGCAGACATAGGTTCAGAGTAAGGGGAAAGGATCAAGCGTGCGTAGTATGCTTCTTACCCGCCTTCTCTGCACCAAAGAGTAAAGTATGTTGTTGAGGGCCATGTGGTAACTGTAAAAGGAGAAGAAAGTTTTTTTGTCACTAAACCTTCTCCCGTATATTGAAGCCGCTGAAGAAGCTATTGAGACTTCCTTCCAGTCACTCGAAATTGTGAATACAATTTTTGTTGCGGAGTGTTCCACTATGCCCACAATCCAAAGATGTTTGAAGCTTCAAAGATGGTAGCAAGATTTGTGCTGAACAACTATTATCAGAAAGGCAATGGATTGCTGCTTCCACTATTTGATCAAAGGGATCTATGTCACTATGCTTAACACCTGAAATTCGATGCATCCACCGCCGGATAAGCATCCCACTCAATCAGATCAGAAGGAATCGGTACTAGCGGTTCAATTCCCTAGTGATCTCTTATCATCTGTTCCTGGAGAGTAGCATCGAGAAGGCGTGGGCCCAGTAGTGCTTTATTTTATGAAAGTCGGTAACCTGATCGACCTAAGATGCTACTTTCAAAGGGGCGATGTGAAAGCTCTAACTTCTGTCTCCTAAGTAAGTTAGTTGATCCAGAAAGCTCAGCCCAAAGGTCCTCATAGTGCTGCATTCTGAGGTAGTATTATAGTTTTAGCTGCTTCATTGACTTGCGTAGTTGCCTCGAAGGTTGAACTTTCATCGGTGAGTTAAGTTAGCTTTCGTAGTTGGGGCTTTCTTATTATGATATCTCTTCTTTCGTTACTCTGATATGCGGGAAGACGATTAGCCGGTTGGAAAAGAGTCTTGTCTTATTCCCTCACATGAAGATTCTTTGTTATCGAAGCTATTAAAGTAAGAAAGGGAGAGGCCATTACTGGTCTTAGAGACTTGGGATAGGGATCTTTTTACTAAGCCGAATTTGTTGACTTCAAAACATACTCTTTTTCACTGTCTTTCACGACTCTTTGAGTCAATGCGGGAATACCAGGAAAGAGAAGATGGGCCTCGTCGATAAAGAAAGACGCCGTAAAACTTCTTCCACAACCTCGCCTTTCTTCTTTCTTCTTCAAAGAAAGCTCTCCCGCTCGTAGGCCATCAGGAAAGAAACAAGGAAAGCAAGAACTCCGGCAAGCATGGTTGTAGTCAACGGGTTTAAAGCGGGCAGATGGAAGGAGTATTCTCTTTCACTAGAATCAATCCTCTAGTACTACTTCCTTTCTCTGTCTTTGATGGATAGCAATTCATCTCTCTGATAGTCAAGGCAGGTAAGCCAAGCGCTAGCAAGCTGAAGTGAAGAAAGTTCATAGGAGAATAAGTATGGGAAAGACAGCTGCAGTAGAGTGTGCCTATCCCTTCGGTCTTTCTTTTCGTTCAAGGAATTTTCGAGTGTGCGAGTGCGAGTGTGAGTTCAAACCAATTAGCTTTCAAGCTCTCCAAGGATAGCTGTCAAACAAGCCAAACCAGGCAGGAGTTAGTACTTGCATTGATGCCAGAAGAGGATGTTGTGCAAGTGTAGCAGTTCCATTCATTTCCAGTCAGTCCGGGCAAGCGTCTTCCTTCCCCTTCTTCTTCTTTGCTCAGGCATATCGTAAATATTGATTCAATTATGCCATAAAACACCGTGATTTTGGTATTAAGTAAATTTCCCTTCCTAGATGTCAATTTCAATAGGACAACTTCATAAAATAACATCTTTTTCCACATCAAGAGGAAAGATTACTTAGATCATGGATGTAACACCCCACGTCCATTAATGTCACTCACTAAGGGAATGCATTAACTTTCATGGAGCGTTTAAGTAAATAGAACAGAATATTACAAGACAGATACATAAAAGAGTACTTGAAAATTTTATAAATTTATTGCAGCGGAAAACAAAAACAAGTTTGGTTACATCTTCAAAACCGATCTTACTGAAAATAAAACCAAGTACATGATATAAGTCTTGTACAAAAGCCATCAGAGTATATAATTTCTAAAATCATAATCCCCAATCCAAAATGTCATATGAAGAGAAAACACAACTGAGCATTACTCTCAACACTCCAAGCACTCCAAGAGAAAGAAATCCAAGCAAAGCTCCACTAATTCCCACCCTGAGGACCTGGGGGGAAAGGAAAGAAAAGAGGCGAAAACAAACGAGGTCAGACATAAAGTATGGCGAGTCCAGAAACTTTAACAATATAATAAGTAAAGCAACATGATAAGGAATAAACTGGATATAAGAAACGAATGTAACATAAACAGAGGTGACAAGGTAAATAAGGCAAGTAAGACAGAACAACGATTGCGCTCCTAACCACTATAAGATATGCTCTACAATGTACGAACATACTAGTTACTTACTAAAAGATGTCCCCTCTCAGCTAATTAGAATGATGATAGCTTCGTGTACTACTAGATGCCCTCATAGGTAACCAACGTGTACCTATCACTACTAGATGTACCCACTATCCTCCCTGTTTGATTATGTCTCCGTAGCTGTTATCATAGGCAACCAACGTGTACCTATCATCACTAGATGTACCCCTTACTAAACATAACAATAATAATAATGATGATGATGACGGTAGTTTCGTGTACCCCAAGCTACTGCCATAGGTGCCACTTGCTCCTATCTCCACTAGTTGTACCCACTACCCTACCCGTTTGATCGGCCCCCTAACTCGTAGATACCCGTGATAGTCCCACAGTAGGGTGTATCACTCCCTAAAGTGGCAACCGATACTACTAGAAGGCACGACTTATACCTACACGATGCAACATCGTCTTACCTACCAGCCCGGATCCATGCACACACATGACCCCATTAGACTTGCACTGCCACCGCTATCCTTTAATTGACCTCTTACAATCAACCCAAGTAAGCGTATCCCCTCCTCAACCTAGTTCGAGCTCACTTAGATACTAAATGGGTTACTGGTTGAAAAGGGTCCCCACACTTGACACAAGCCTCCCTCATAAGCTTGGTCCCCACTAGGAATTCCCACTTAACCCCACAATATTCCCATGTCAACTACATGTCTAGTTTAAGTGTTCTTTAATTTATTATAACCGTAATCCTACAAGACCTCTCACATTAGATACCATTTGCGGTTGCTGGACATGCTGGGCGGTTTCGGGCAGGCTTACATCGCAAACCCATCTAACCTCGTGTCATTGCCCTATTACGCATCTAATTTATGCCTTTGACCTCTCACATTAGATAACGTTTGCAGTTGCTGGACATGCCGGGCGGTTCCGAGCAGGCTTACACCACAAACCTATCTAACCTTGTGTCGTAGGCGTTCATTACCCTAAGTTCATCTCAAATTAGTGATTCCTCGTTTACCCATAAATTCCAACTCAAATTTATATACCAAATTCTAATCACTTTATGCCTATCATCTGAATTTTATAGGTTATGCCAATTTTACACCCAAACCCACTTATGCCAAATTTCCCTTTTACATGTCACACACAATTTTTCCCAACCCTTAGCCATCATCAATTTTTTTGACCAATTACCAATTATCACAATTTAGGCCAAATTACATATTATAACAATTTCCCAAATTTTTCCCCATCGTTCCCACGTCATTCGTTCGCATAATTTGACGAAGAATGGTTAGGCTCGAAGGTAGTCTAACCTCATAAAAAAAGAAAAAAGAAAAATGAGAGGGAAGAGAGTCGAAACAAGCATAAACATATGAACATAACAAGCATGTGAACATAGGTGACATATGAACATTAATAGCATATGAACATGGATAGGCATATGATAGGTTTAGGTAAAAGATGATAAACTTGCAAACTTGGTGAAATCCATTACAGGCATAAGCATATGATTCAGTTCATAACCCTAACACAATTACTTTAATTTCATTATCTTGTGAAGGCTACATGAACTCACAGATCGAGGTTTTCGAAAGAAGAGAACGATTCTGGATTCTGATTTCTGGAGTTGATTAGCTATCCGTTGATGTAGGCGTTGATTGTTGTCTTTTAACTTGAATTAGATTGATTAGGGTAGAGGCTAGATCAACTTTGAGTTCAGTAGCATGGAGGTGCCATTACTTAGATTAATGAATTAGGGTTTAGGTTTAGGGGTGTTTATATAGGTGTATTGAGTTAATTAGGGCCTTAGGATTAGGCTAGGTTCCATCTAAACCCTCCAAATCCGAAATACACCTCACTCAACCAACCAGAAGTCGCCATGTAGCCCTAAAGACCAAAAATTCGTCACTGTCCACATCAGCTCGTAGGGGTCGACTGCCTAGGGAGGTCGACACCTATGTCGACACCCCTATAAGGGGGTCGACACCTGTGTTGACACCCCTAGGGGGTCGACACCCTCTGGCGGGTAATTTCCCACCAGCCTCCCTTCTGCTGTTTGAATTCGAATTCGATTTCTGAATTATTAATTTAATTTCTAGTTTAATTTGAAATCTTCTAACCTCCATAACTTCTTCATACTGTATCCGTTTTACGCAAACTCGGACTTTGTCTTAAGCAAAATTCTGAGACGAACGCAATGGAGTAACCCGTTTTACTTATTTTTTCTTATAAAAATTAACTATACTTTAATTTGTGAATTTTAATGTTATATAATTACGAGGTGTTGCATTCTCCCCTCCTTAAAGGATTTCGTCCTCGAAATCTTCAAGCTAAGAAGAATGTATCCTATCATCCAATTATCAATATACTCAACCATCATCCACAAGCATCCATTGTCCTTAAAAATATTTCTATTGCCATATGAACATATGCAAAAGTGTCTGTATATGTTCCTTATCTAATGCAAAGATCAGGCAGTCTACTGATTCAGTTGACCGCCTTAATGTGAATTATGTTAGTGCCATGAGTCCAACATGTATGCAATAGAACCCTAATGATACATATAATTTCTACATGAGTGCACAATCATACATCCAAATGCAACTTCCACATGATAACACACCAAAAATAAATAAACACATATATGCAACATGCAGTATGAAGTGACTGAGCCGATCTAAGTGCCTAAAGTGTGTGTAAATGCATCCACTAGCAACCACAAGCAAACACTTGCATCCACAAGTCGCGTCTTCCTTGATCATCTCCCCATTGGACTTTAATCAACTCGACCTCTCGGTTGCGTAACTTATTAACCTCCGATCCAAGGATACATGTAGGGGCTCGTGTAATCGTAGCATCTCATTCTACTTCCACTTCTCTAAGCATGCTCGACTCTACTACTTCCGCTATATCATGTAAACACTTCCTCAAATGTGACACGTGAAATACGTCATAAACACCACTAAGCTTCTCAGGTAACTGCACTCTGTAGGCCATCTGTCCAATTCGCTTTGTAATGGGGAATGGCCCTACGAATCTTGGTGCCAATTTCCCTACTGCTCCAAGGCGAACTACATTCCTTAACGGTGATACCTTGATAAAGACCATGTCTCCAACTTCGAACTCAATATCGGTCCTTCTCTTATTAGCATATGACTTTTTCTTATCCTGTGTTGTCTTCATGCTTCTTCGAATCAAGTCTACTTTCTCCAAAGTTTCTCTAATCATATTTGGCCCAAGCAAAATCTTATCCATAAATTCCCCCCAACAAGTCGGTGATCGGGAAGGCTGCCCATATAAAGCCTCAAAAGGAGCCATGCCAATACTAGTCTGATAGCTATTGTTGTAGGTGAACTCTACTAATGGAAGGTGCTCTTCCCATGTCACTTCATGGCCTTATACATCTTGTCACCACTAGGATGTATGGTTATTTTAGAACGATGTGCTTCTTCAAGGATTTTCCTATCTTGGATTGCCACTACCTTCGCGGGATCCACAGCTATCCCTTGCTTAGAGACCACATGCCCAAAGAACCTCACTACCTTCCTCCAAAACTGATATTTGGAGAATTTAGCTTTGAGTTGATGTAATCGAATGGTCTCTAAAACTTCCTTAAGATGTAGGGCATGCTCTTCCTTGCTTCTAGAGAATATCAAAATGTCATCCACAAGACTACCACGAACTTGTTTAGAAACTCCCTAAACACCCTACTCCTTAAGTCTACGAAATACGCAGGTGCATTTGTCAAACCAAAAGGCATGACTAGCCATTCAAAGAAAATGTCGGGAGTCCTAAAAACAGTCTTATCTATACTATTCTCAGCTACCCTCACTGATGAAATTCAGTAGCTAAGTCTAACTGCGAGAAAACCGGAGCATCGAACATATCATCTATCCCTCGGCAATGGTGTCTATCTTTCTTCGTGAGTTTATTTAGCTCCCTATAGTCCACACACAATCTAAGTGAACCATCAGCCTTCATAGAAAAAACAACTGGAGCACCTCATTCCGAAATACTTCTTCGTATGAACTACTGAGCTCCTTCCTCTCTCTCGGAGCCATGTGGCGCACTGGCAATGCAATTGGCCTTACATTATCTACTAAGTATATACGGAAGTCACACCTCGGGGTAAACCCCGAACCTCATCAAAGACGTCATCATACACATGGACTACTCGAACAGATTGCAAATCATCGATGGATGCGTCAAGTGATTCTAGGTAGCTAAGCATCATCGAACCCCTATGGTCACATGAAATATCAAGGGTCTTTCCGCAACGAGTCAATAGTCCAACTACCCTCCTTTCAAAATTGAGAATGGCACCATAATTGGTTAGCCAATCCATTCCTAGAATCAACCCATGGCCCGTGAAACCAAGCACATAAGCGTTGCATTCGAACTTAACGCCATACACAAAAATTCTCAAAACCCTACAAATCATAGAAAGATGATCCGTACCCCCAATAGGATTTGAGACACTAACGGGATCCACTACTATACTAGTATCTAGGTGCAGAGACTTAACAATAGAAGCAGATATGAACGAACGTGAAGCGCTAGAATCAAACAAAGTACGAACATAATGATCATAAAGGAAAATCAAACTTTCAACAAGAACTTTTCTACCTCTAACAGGTATGTCGGCCGTGCGAGCATGCATTTTACCTCCGGAAAATACTGTACTACGTCGTTGCCCTTGCCCGTGCCCTTTGGACAATCCCTGATAAGATGTCCCGTCTCTTCGCAATGATAATAACCAGTCTTCCTCTTCTTCTTCCTATGGTCTTTGGCTATATATGACCCACCATACCTTAGTAATGACACTTCCTATTTCCTTAGGGTCTATAGTTCTTTCCACCCATCCTAGGTCCCACTTCCTTATTCCGTGATTCTTCAATCTTGACCTCCATCTTTTCTCATTTATCTTCTTTGTGCGTCAAGGCTATATCCATGAGTTTCTCATCCTTGGGCTGTGATCTTTAGCCCAAACCCCCTCATTCTCATTCTCATAAAACATGTTAATAAGTCTCTCTCTAAAGCTGCTTCCATCGCGCGGAAAACCCTACAAAGCTTGAAGGAAAATTAGCCGTAGGTGAAACTACTACTGCTATAGATGGAAGTTGGGCACTTCTTTGCCCTTCGATAGGCGCCGTAGTCTCTTCATGCCTATGGAACCTTGCCGTGATGGGGTTACCTCCCAGAAAGCCAGGAGCCCCGAAGACTCAAAAAGAAGGAAATAAGGATTCAAACAGAAGAATCAAGAGATAGTGCATATGTCTTTGGGGAATATGTCTTTCAAAACAATTTCTTTTGAAAATACTTCTTTTAAAACCGTTTTGAAAACAACATTCAAAATCTTTTACCTGATCTAGTAACCTAGCTCTGATACCACGTGTAACACCCTACGTCCATTAATGTCACTCACTAAGGGAATGCATTAACTTTCATGGAGAGTTTAAGAAAACAGAACAGAATATTACAAGACAAATACATAAAAGAGTACTTGAAAAATTTATAAATTTATTGCAGTGGAAAAAAGAACAAGTTTGGTTACATCTTCAAAACCCATCTTACTAAAAATAAAACCAAGTACATGATATCAGTCTTGTACAAAAGCCATCAGAGTATATAATTTCTAAAATCATACTCCCTAATCCAAAATGCCATATGAAGATAAAACACAGCTGAGCATTACTCTCAGCACTCCAAGCACTCCAAGAGAAAGAAAACCAAGCAAAGCTCAACTAATTCCCACACTGAGGACCTGGGGGGGAAAGGAAAGAAAAGATGCGAAAACAAACGAGGTCAGGCATAAAGTCTGGCGAGTCCAGTAACTTTAACAATATAATAAGTAAAGCAACAGGATAAGGAATAAACTGGATATAAGAAACGATTGTAACATAAACAGAGGTGATAAGGTAAATAAGGCAAGTAAGATAGAACAACGATTGCGCTCCTAACCACTATAAGATATGCTCTGCACCACACTAACATATTAGTTACTTACTAAAAGATGATCCCTCTCGGCTAATTAGAATGATGACAGCTTTGTGTACTACTAGATGCCCTCATAGGTAACCAACGTGTACCTATCACTACTTGATGTACCCACTATCCTCCCTGTTTGATTATGTATCTCTAACTGCTATCATAGGCAACCAACGTGTACCAATCACCACTAGATGTACCCCCTTACTAAACATAACAATAACAATAATAATAATAATGGTAGTTTCATGTTCCCCTAGTTGCTGTCATAGGTGTCGCGTGCTCCTATCTCCACAAGTTGTACCCACTACCCTCCACATTCGATCGGATCCCTAACTCGTAGATACCCTTGCTGGTCCCATAGTAGTGTGTATCACTCCCTAAAGTGGCAACCCAATACTACTAGAAGGCACAGATTATACCAACACGATGCAACAGTGTCTTACCTACCATCCCGGACACATGCACGTACATGACCCCATTGGACTTGCACTGTCACCGCTATCCTTTAGTTGACCTCTTACAATCAACCCAAGTCAGCTGTCCCGTCCTCGACCTAGTTCGAGCTCACTTAGATACTAAATGGGTTACTGGTTGAAAAAGGTCCCCACACTTGACACAAGCTTACCTCCTAAGCTTGGTCCCCACCAGGAATTCCCACTTAACCTCACAAAATTCCTATGTCAACTACCTGTCTAGGTTAAGTGTTCTTTAATTTATTATAACCGTAATCTTACATGACCACTCACATTAGATACCGTTTGCGGTTGCTGGACATGCCAGACGGTTTCGGGCAGGCTTACACCGCAAACCCATCTAACCTCGTGTCATTGCCCTATTACGCATCTAATTTCTGCCATTGACCTCTCACATTAGACAACGTTTGCGGTTGCTAGACATACCGGGCGGTTCCGGGCAGGCTTACACCACAAACCTATCTAACCTCGTGTCATAGGTGTTCATTATCCTAAGTTCATCTCAAATTAGTGATTCCCCGTTTAGCCATAAATTCCAACCCAAATTTATGTACCAAATTCTAATCACTTTATGCCTATCACCTGAAGTTTATAGGTTATGCCAATTTTACACCCAAACCCACTTATGCCAAATTTCCCTTTTACATGTCATACACAATTTTGCCCAACCCTTAGCCATAATCAATTTTTATGCCCAATTACCAATTATCACAATTTAGGAAAAATTACATATTATAACAATTTCCCAAACTTTTCCCCATCGTTCCCACGTCATTCGTTCGCATAATTTGACAAAGTATTTTTAGGCTCGAATGTAGCCTAACCTCATAAAAAAAGAAAAAGGAAAAAGGAGAGGGAAGAGAGTCAAAACAAGCATAAACATATGAACATAACAGGCATGTGAACATAGGTGACATATGAACATGAATAGCATATGAACATGGATAGGCATATGATAGGTTTAGGTAAAAGATGATAAACTTGCAAACTTGGTGAAATCCATTACAGGCATAAGCATATGATTCAGTTCATAACCCTAACACAATTACTTTAATTTCATTAGCTTGTGAAAGCTACATGAACTCACAGATCGAGGTTTTAGGAAGAAGAGAACGATTCTGGATTCTGATTTCTGGAGTTGATTAGTTATCCGTTGATGTAGGCGTTGATTGTTGTCTTTTAACTTGAATTAGATTGATTAGGGTGGAGGCTAGATCAACTTTGAGTTTAGCAGCATAGAGGCGCTATTACTTAGATTAATGAATTAGGGTTTAGGTCTAGGGGTGTTTATATAGGTGTAGTGAGTTAATTAGGGCCTTAGGATTAGGATAGGTTCCATCTAAACCCTCCAAATCCGAAATACACCTCACTCAACCAACCAGAAGTCGCCACATGGCCCTAAAGACCAAAAATTCGTCACTGTCCACATCATCTCTCAGGAGCCGACTCCCTAGAGGGGTCGACACCCATGTCGACACCCCTATAGGGGGGTCGACACCTGTGTCGACACCCCTAGGGGGGTCGACACCCTCTGGCGGGAAATTTCCCGCTAGCCTCCCTTCTATTGTTTGAATTCGAATTTGATTTCTGAATTATTAATTTAATTTCTGTTTTAATTTGAAATCTTCTAACCTCCATAACTTCTTCATATTGTATCCGTTTTACGCAAAATCAGACTCTATCTCAAGCAGAATTCCAAGAAGAACGCATTGGCGTAACCCGTTTTACTTAATTCTTCTTCTAAAAATTAAGTATACTTTAATTTGTGAATTTTAATGTTATAAAATTACGGGTTGTTACAATGGGGAAGGGGTGCTATAGCCTTTGTTCAAGAATGGCTTTTGTTCAATCAGACACTCTTAGATGGCTCTCATAACTTCTCTTTCCTGTTGATGCGACGGTAATCGGGAAAGAATACCCTAAGAAAGCTCTTTGCCTAGTTCGGGTCGTATCGTGGAAAGCACTACTTCTGGCTTGAATGATGTAGTTTCTTCGACCTGCTTTTATCGAGATTATGTTAGTGTTGAGTCGGCCACACAATTAATACACTAGGGATACACTACCAATATCAATGAATAAAGATAAGTACAAAAGCAAGAAATCAACTGGCATACCGTGGAATAGACTCTATGCAACGATCCTTTCTTCTCTTATGAAATTTAGAGTGTTAGGGACTCCTGCTACTAGGCTATGAACCTCATACAAAAGTCCTTCCATTACTAATGTTCAATCGAGGCAGAATAAAATGGGAGTCCCGGAAATATCTACGTCTGCCCTTAACAATCAAGGTATCTTTGTCCAACCATTCCCTTCCTCGTCATTTCTTCAAGATCTTCTTCATGAACAGCAGATTAGAGGGCATCTATACATTGTCTTCTACGCTCCTCTTCCTCATCTTTGGAGATGCCCAATCAGCCATATAGTTCAATTTGTCCAATTCTTTCGGGCATTGGCAAGAAAGGAAAGCCGTTGTGAGATCTTACTCCGCTGTTCGTGGTGGATTAAGGGCTTAGTAGTAGGGGTCAAGGCATGCCTTAAGACAGCTCCAGGTTAGGCGCATTAGACTGAATTTGTGTGTGTTTTGGTATTTGTAGCAAGAGAGTAGGAAGAATGGAATTTTATTTTTTCAATCAATTCGTCGGTCTTGGGATAGGTTGTCAAGAAGTTATTCGATATCTGGAATTCTTTCTTTTTCGTAAGCTTTGTGAATGAGGGTGCGTCGCGTTTCACTTAGTTATCAACTCTTAGTCAATATAAAAGGGGGCGAACACTATACCCTAGATCCCTTCTCAAATAGACGACTGCTCTTACCCGGGGCCAGCTCTTTAGCTCAGTATAAAAGATAATCAAGTCAAAGTGTTTCTTCCTTTATGGTTGTACTTGTGGGCCCTCTTTTGAAAGATTTCCCCTTACTTTCTTTCTCTACACTTATCCGACTAGGTTGGTGTGCCTGCTTCTTCTTCGACCTTCTCCTTCGCATCACCCCATTGTCCTAGCTTTGGTTTCAAAGTCCCCTTTAGGTAGTAGAGGGCATCGCCACTCTGAGATTTTACGATAACCCGCATATTCTACCTGATGTTCCCCTTCCTCTTGCCCATGAACTCTGTTCGTCCCTAGTAGCACTCCCATTTTCTTCCAAGGATGAAGCCTCAATCCCAAGTATATTGGATTTTCTCAGGCACTAGATTTTGGGCTTTCTATGCCCCTTTCCCTATTCAACGAAATATCAAACTTCCCCTCGGAATACCACATTGTCTTCCTCCATCTCCCTCAACCTAATGTGCTCAAGAAACCATACCTACAAAGTTGGACGATCTGTTAGCCAATTGACAAAAACATCGCTGCAGTAACTTGTGTCTTTCCCCAATTTGGGCTCCGCACCGAAAAAGCACCCATGACTCTTGCTTGAACGGTGCAGAGAAAGTAATAGAAACCGAAACTACTGAAATCTTATTTGATCGTTCGTCTGATCGGCTCCCACTCCTGGCTTCCAAGGTCTAGCCTGCACCACTGCCTCGACATTAACAATCAAAGAAAGAATCGACTTCTGAGTTTCGGGACTGACTTTCTTTCCCTTCTTCCTTAGCTGGCACTGCAGAAATAGTAGCTTACAAACATTGGCATAGAAAATACTATCCTTTGCTTTCCCATTAGCCGTTGATTCCCAACTCTCCTTCCCTTTAATTTCCTTTCCCCCTTAAAGCCGAATCTCACTATTCGAGAAGCTATGGAATCGTTGACCCCTTACCAAGCAGACTATGAAGTCACTTTCATTTTTTTGTTTGTGTGTGCTATGTGTTTGTGCCCAGTCATCTACGAAGTAAATTCGACTAGAAAGCTGTCCGATCTATATTCGATGGATAAGATAATGAGCGAAAAGGGTGGAAGTGTTGTGACTCGAATACCAACCCTTATTATACATCTCGAGATGTGGTCTTCGATGAAGCATCATCTTGGTGGTCATCCTAAGCTGTAGTATTGCCAGATTCTGGGAACTTAGAAGCTAGCTTGCAAGAAAAGCTAGATTGCAGCAGTAGACATCCTACTTTAGTTTGCTTTCCCCTTCCCGTAAAGTGGATCTGCCCTTTCCCGTTCAATAACACAACTATTATCGTATAGCAAGCAGCAAGCGAAAAAAGAGAAGTGCCCAGCACTAGCGCTATAAGAACACCTTATCACGGGAATGAGTCTACTTCTTAGCTGCTCTTAAAGTTAGCGCTTTATGCTATTCAAGAAGGACTATAACACGAGTACTGCTCTCTTGCTCTTTCCTACCCTATAGAGTCAGACCAGACTTCCTTAGAGGTGATCAAAGGATCTCCCCTACTGTCTCTAGTCCGTACTGACATAGTAAAGTTTATTGATACAATATCCACCTAGGCTCAAATCAAACCTGATTTAAGGTATGGAAAGGGAAAGGCACGTACAATTATTACTCGCTTGTCAGAAAATAAAGGTCAACACATGATAATAAATCAGGATTTCAACTTCTTCCTTTATTTTATGATTGTCTTTCGTTCCCTTGGCAAGGAAGTTCTGATCATTGCATCGGCAGAAGAAAGCCCCGAAATGCAAGCACTAGGTAGGCCCTTTCTAGCTATCGGAAGAAAACGATGATGACATAGTTGTCAGATACGCTTCTGTGGATGAAATAGTCGAGGTGGAAGGTTTTGAAGGTTTGTCTTGACGATAGCTGTGACGACAAAGGATGAAAGCTTCATTCTTGGGATCGATAAATTTTTTCATTTGGGACTGCCTGAAACATCAGGATCTTGGCAAATATGGAATAACCTCCAGAACTGGCACTTAAGAGGGGATGCCCCCAGCCATACATCGTGCCGAAACGGGGTCTGCCTCCCACTGTTCACATGTTTAATATCTCCCCAATGGAACAACCTATTTGCTTTGTGTAGCCCCTGCCAAAACTGATATCCCCCTTGGCTGTTCACCATGAAGAAACTCTCCCCGTATGGCATATATTTATTTCAGAGCTGTTGAATGCACTCAGAATCATCACCTCTCTCTATTCTCCAAATCCACTTGTTCAACAACACATCATTCATCATTCTGGTATTTAAGATCCCTAGCCATCCAAACTCTTTGGGCCTGCTTATAGCTTCCCATTTTACCAAATGGTATTTGAACTTCTGTTCAGCATGACGCCATAAAAACGAGCTATAGCAGGGTCAAAAACAGCATGAAGCCACTCAGGGAGTCTGTAGAACAACATTGCATATGTGGGTAAACTTGTGAGGCTGCTATTTATTAAGATTAATCTGCCTCCCATTGAGAATTGTAGTGTTTTCCAAGTTCCTAACCTCTTACCCTATTTCTCAACTACCCCACGCAAATCAGCTTTCACTAACTTTGTGTCACTGATGGGTAGTCCTAGGTATTTCATTGGCAATGTCCCCAACTGGCACCCCAACATATCTGCAACTCTTTGCTGCTGCTCCTCACTGGAGAAGACAACAATAAACGCCGACAAGAATTAAGTTGGTTTTTTTATTTCTTCTTTATAAGGTCGGCGGGATTATTGATGATCTCTCGAGCTTAAGGCCCCCTTCGACCCGCCTGCTAACACGACTTCTTCAGATTGTTCTTCTTATTTGCCAGCTGCTGGGAATACTTCTGAGTACTTTCCGCCTCCGCTTACACTGCAGATGAACTTCGTTATGCCCCTATCAAATAGAAATGGACCCATTGGAACGACTTCCGATGATGAACAACTTGATGCACTCGCTGACACTGCTTCTTCAGATTCGCTTAGTTCTTCCCTAGCTGGGACTGTAGATGAACTTTCTTCTGATTCCGCCCCCGCGGACACTGCTTCTTCTTCTTCATGAAGTTATACCCCATTAATTTAAGGGAATCCCGACCAAACAAGCTAACTAATCCAAACTTAACGAGGAACTTAGGGGGCTTTATTTGCATCCTTCCAAGAGGTTTCTGACTCAGTCCTGAACTGCTTCCCCCTAGGGAGATTGGAAAATTCATACACTTTCGTAGCTATATGTTTAACTAAGTTGATGACAAAATCCGAGACAATCTCAGCTCATTTAACAAATTGCATAATATAAGTCAAATTGAGAAATCCCTCAAAACCAACGAAATCTTGCCAATATCCCGGAAAATAGCAATCAATTTATCTTTGCTTTCTTTTGCAAGCATTATGCTTAACACATGAATGGAGAAGGTGTTGATCTAATAGTAACTATTTATGGAAGCGTACGTAGTTTCTACTGAAACTTGGTGCGCCGCTCAACTATTAGTTTCATTTCGTTTAGTAGAGCCATAGGAGGCTTCCTTCCTTAACTCCTGAGATGATGCATGATTTGAGATCAACCAGAGAGGTCTTCGTGCTCCTATTGTCCTTCCTCAGGTCCCCTTCTTGTCCCGTATTTGAACATGAGGAGGTATTATCCATCAAAGCACAAGCGTTATGAACTATCGTTTAAGGAACCTGAGCATGAGTCTGATGATCCTGTTCTAGTAGATGCACCTGAGCCAGAGTTAGATTAGACTGTTCTAGGGGAACTACGTTAATTTCCCAGAGCTCCCAGCGATTAGTTAAAAGCATGTACATCGGGAGCGGGTGAAGAGGTAGTATCCGTCGACTATCCCGAGCTTTTTCCTACAAGGCCTACGAATACCCTCCTGAGTGAAAGCGAACAGGAGAATAGGCCGGGGGATTAAAGGAAAATGGAGATTCTAACGTCTAGACTAATTGTCGGAAGCTTCTCATTTCATTTAAGGTACATAGCGAAGAGAGAGCACTCGTTCGACTCAGATAAACTAGGAGCAAGAGAGAAAGAAAAGCAAAATAAAGAATGCAGCAAAGGAGAGACTGCCCTCTTGGCCAGGGCATGAATGGAAGTGAATATGAATAGGATATGAAGCTACTAATGGGACTGCGACTGATGTTAGTCTCCCTTGGTAAGTGATTGGAATTAATCAATATTAATACTAGCTCAATAACCTTTGGCTTCGTTCGTTACCTAGCGAATCAAATAGTAGCGAACTACTAAATCCTTGGCACAAATTAGGTCGTGGTGCTAGTGCTATGGTTATTTCTTCACTTTCCGGAATAATATAATACTTGCCTGAACAACAGCTTTCAGAAGTGTCGGCCTAGCCATAATAGATTTCCTATGCTAACATAACATAAGGTATTTCTTTGGGGTAGGAGTTCGGGGAATCATAATATATATATTTAGCATGAAGTGGCAGGTAATTCTAGAAGTGATGGAATTAATATACTGGTCGCTCGCGCTCACCTTCGTTCGTATGTCTGTTACTAGCTAACTAGTAGCGGGAGTTCCAGTAGAACAACTCAGAATTAACTAGTTTTGTTTCATCTCGGTATCCCTTCGCTCGCAATTAATATACTGAGGAAAACGAAGACGGTCAAAGCACCTTTTCCCCTATGCTAGAACAAACCTATGGATGGAATGGAATGGTAGGCCACAATTCCAATCCCAGCTGTTGAGCACCTAAGTCACCTCACCCAAAAGGTCAAGTCCATTTGTTTGATCCAAGCTATTGGCTAAGCCCGGAAGAGATATAGGATCTTCGCCATTAGTGGTAAGGCCCCACACGAAACATTAAAGAAGTGAATTTGGGATACATTAGTCCCACTCCTCGAAAGCCAGATGTGAAATCTAGGCCTTATACCATTCTATTTGGGAACAGTGATCGACGCTTAAAGGTCTGGTCAAGAGCCGGACTCGAGGGCAGTGCCACAGCAAGGAGAAGGTTAAAATACCAAGTTGCTAACAAAGGGGGAGGTTTTCATTCTTCGGGATAAGGGTATCCTTTCGATCTCTCTCCCAAGAAAGCATTGGCGTCGTTCAAAAAAAGGGAAAGGCAAACCTCTTACCTTAGGTACCACCTGGCAAGGCCTCTATTGCTTCTGTACCAATCTGGTCAAGCCAATAAATAACAGAATGATCATGTGGATCTTGAAAGCCTCTATCCCTATGTGTTTGCATGGAGTTCAATCCCGAAAAAGCTAGAGCTGTAACCCCAACAGACGAGCCACCAACGACTTCCAGATGAGAAACCATCAAAAAGCATAGGATGAGCCAAGGGGGACTAGAATCCGATTTCTCTAGACCGTTGCCAAACAACTAGCTTTTCGGGGCAAGAAGACCAGTGCCAGAACCAAGCCAATTAGAAAAGCGAAGACCGACCTAATTAAGTACTGGATAGGAACCCATGAAACAGATAGCCCCTTTGAGCAGTAGCCTAACAACTGAATCCACTCGATTGACCGATCACCCTATTACTTAAGCAACCGTAGTGGTCCCATCTCAATCTCCTAAGTGACGAAAGGGAGAATGTAAGAATAACTAAGAGAAAGAAGCGTGTTGATTCCCACCAAGAAAACGAAAGCGTTAACAAGCAACGGCTTTCTCAGTGCTCCTGACGATGCCTAGTTCGACTTGCACCAACCTTAGGCGAGCTTTCTCAGGGCTCAGCTACTCGACTCCAATCGCTTCTTTACAAGTTCAAGAGAGATTTCAAAGGTCACTAGAGTGGCTCCCTATTAATATACAACAATAGAATGGATCAGTCCTCCCTATATGTATATTGGACCGGTCCCCTTTCCCTAATGTTTATACTGGGCTACGCTCTTCTATTTTTCTTTTTAGTTGACTGGATGAGGCCCGGAATGGATTCTCCACTAATGGAATGGTTTCGTTTTATCCCGAGGTTGGCATTTTCTTTCCTGCAAACACCAGTTCTTATCTCTCTCGTACCAGGGCTGGTTCGAAAAGAGGTTTATGCCGCGACGCGCCTTTCGGACTTGTTGCTTCCTCCTTTGAATGGAGTTTACTTCTTCTTCCTGCATTGAGATATGCTACCTTGTTATGCCCGGTTCCGACTTGCTTGGCGTAGATGTCGTGAGGCATCGCCGATTGAGAATAGAGGAGCGGAAAGCCTTAATAGTTCAAAGAGTGGGACAGAGTAAAAGAGAACCTTACATGGTGAGTTAGCCCTGCCCGGAGGAATTAATATACTGGGCGCTTCCTCCTACTTCTGTTATTAGTAGGGAGTGAATGGGAACCTCTGCTCTTCCTTGTTGCTTCTTTAAGAAGAATGAGTTAGTAGAAAATGAGTTAACAACTGGTCTTGTTAAGTTATTGGTTTAGTTGCTTCAATTGGTTGCTTGTCTGTACAATTTCTTGTTGCTTCAGTTGATGCGATTCGTGGTTGCCTATAAGTATACTATACTGGTGTTTAAACTTCAAAAAAGAATTCCTTATCCCTTATGAGACATGAAATGCGCTCAAATCGAGATTGGGACAGTCTTTAGCCAACTTAATGGATTCCAACAGGGCTAGGTAATGCTATGTAACTCGTAGACCAAAGTTCTTGGACCTACTCTTCTCACTCGTGCCTCGTTACCTTGTCCATTGTTCCTTATTGGCTTAATTAGCACTACCTTTGTTCCCGTAGCTAGCCGACTGTCGTAGTCCAGGGCATCTTGTTCTTTCTAACTGTTCGAATAGTTTGGATTGGTCCCCAGAGATTCGTAAACTGAACAATGGAATGGTGTAACAAGTAATACCTTTTGGAAATATTTATCCGGCGAAGTAACTAAGCTTGGCTTCTACTAAGAATAAGTCCATATGAAATGGGATATGAGTTGGGATGATATACAAGTTATACAATTGAGGAGTTTGATGGGCACCCCATGGTCAACAAAAAAGTTCTTTCAGGTAACGAAATGAATGGATTCCAACAAGAGCTAGCATAGCCAGACAGATAACCACTTCTCACTGGTAAGGGAAGCCTGGTGTCTATAACCTCTATACCCGGGCGATCTCAATGAGTGCGCGGTGGTATGATAGGAATTACCCCAAACTCCAGTGGAAGCATCATCTCTTCAACAGTCTGCTCACTCTTTCTATCTGTCTTGTCTGTCTGGTCTAGGGAGGTTTCTTACTCTTTAACAAGTTTCTTCTGCAATGGCATCGATGTCTGAATTGATGCCTAGTGAGTCGTGAAATGTAAGGAAATGCATAACAACTAGAGCTATGGTTATATATCCCCTTCCTTCTGCTTACGCTTCTCTAGTCTTTCTTTTGTAACAAGGATCATGGGTCTTTTTCTGTCGCCATATCTCTAAAAAATCTCGAGAGGTCCCTTATCTGTTCAACAGGTGTGCCAATAACTTATTCGTTCGTTGTAACATTGTTCAATCCTCCTAGACTTTTTAATATAATCCAACCAACAAATTGGAATTCTTAGATGGTTTGGGTTGGTACCAGAGAGAGTTAACAGAACTTGAATATGCACATTTAAAGTAGGATTCTCTCCTATCCTCATTCGAACACATGTATTATGCGTAACAAAAGAAAGGATAAGTTGAGAGAAACAAGGGAAGAACTAGTACTATGATGATAGTTGTGGTTCAAGTCATAAATAGACTATAGAGAGCTACGCACCTTGATCTTACACGGGGAAGGGGGTGAAGACTCGCTTGGCCTTCTTTCATCACTCTAGGAAATGATAAGACCTCAGGGCTCTTCTCTGGTTCCGAGACGCGTACTCTGGATCTTTTGATGGAGTACTTATGCGTCACTCAGGAAAAAGGTTCACACATTGTACCGTACCTTTCTGTGTCAACAACCGTAACTCGAGCGCATCCGACTGCTATCAACCTACTCTGATTGCTTACTCTAGAAGTCTTGCAGGCCCTGAACGATTCTAAAATAGAAGGCCCCTTTTTGTGATGAGATTCTGTCTTTGTTCACTCAGAGAGAAGTAATAATAGTTCACTCAAAGGGCAAGTAAGGGATGTATTAATATAGGCGCCTAAATAACCGTGCGTAAAGCCGGGTAGGAACCGAGTAAGCCATGTCTGTTCTTAGTTATGTTTAAGAAAGAGAAGTCCAAGAACCGTATCTATTTCGGAATCAGTAGTCGGCTAGAAGCGTATTATTCTCTAAGGCTATGCAAGGTAGTTCTTTCACTATGCGAGGTCTCGGGAGAAGTTATATAAGTAGATCTCGGGTTGGGCTTGCAAGGCTATTTACCAGGAAGTCACTGGCCCATATCAGCATATAGCGACTTAGTCCAGGGCATCATCTTAAGTTATTCATATGTAGTAGCCCCTTATTTGAATGAGTTGTTCGCTAATGCATTCTAGTCAAGGTCTCAGATCCTTTATTTGATAGCCAGGCTAGTAAGGGAAGCCGCTACAAAGTCAGTAGTCTTTCGGTCATTTCCATGACCTCACTAATTGGGGAATTCCATGTGATAGGTAGCGAACAGTTGGCGTATCACTAGCCTTAATCTAGTGGGGGAGGCCTAGTATATAGTGAAGAAGCAATCAAAGTGTTATGGGGGCTTGAATACTAGAAATGCTAGATTCCATCACGAAACGATAGGTGTCGCGAAGTCCGCCCTAGGTTATTCGTTCTGAGAAGCCCATAACATAGCCAAGGGCAGACCCAAACTCTTCTTCGAGTGGAGTCCGGCCATAAAACAAGACCTGAAGTGAGTCTGCGCATCTATCTCTTATTAAGGAACATGAGTTCAGGGGATATCAAAGATGGGTGTTAGAGCATCTATAGCTGCGTTCGATCGAATCCCTGGGAGTACTCCGCATCGAATTCATTCTTAAAAGACCAAACTAACATCTACGCATCCTATCTAGTAAAGAACTTCCATCCAAGTTTGCTATGAACTCGTTTCAAGGTATCTGAACCATGCATATCAGATGGAGAATCACTCTCAATGGAAGTAATTTGAGATCAAAATTCCATTCCAGAAACATTTGATTCCGTAAGTGATTCTATCTTTCATGTGTACATTGTCCCAGACTCTACAGTTCCAATCCAGAAGTCAACACGACTGAAGATCTAGGTAGCACCACTTGGAGTTTCTCTACTGGGAAATGAATCAGAAAAAGAAGATAGAGAAAAGAATTCTGTTTTGTCCATTTAGTTTAGTAGATTTCCTTTCCCCCTAGATTCATTCGAAATAGTTTAGTGGAAAGTTCATCTTTGCTTACACACTCCCTCTTTTTCTACTTAACTTACTTTACTTGCCAACACATAATTCACAAGGCAGAGTTGACAGGTCCACAACAAATTCAAAGACTTTCCTGTCTCCGGTTAGAAATATATATCTGAATCTGCTGAACCCTTAAGTGAAGGGTTTTATCTTCCATGTATACGCCACCTCATACTCTGACTCGGCTTGCTCTTCCAGCTCTGATGTTAAGGATCAAACAAGTGTCAGATCTTTCTACTGGTGCTGGCCTCTCGCAGGGCTTCCTTATTTTTGATTTTCCAACTGCAGGACAAACTGGTAAATAGACTCACTAACGGGGTCATACGAATGATACACAAAGGTTTATAGATCAGATCTCTCCAATCAAGCCAATGCATAACGTTCTGACTACGTACCCTATTAGAGATTCCTGGGTACCTAGCTGTCATCCTAGTAAAGTTGGGAAGGCTTCCTCCTAGACCTCCTCCTGGTGGGCTTCAACTAGCTACTCATTTACCCTGACCTCTCGCATTGAAAAAGAAAATACAGAAAGAAATTTGATTTTTAGCATTTAGTTCCCCTTCCCGGATTTCTCAATGTGTAACTCAAGGCATGTCGACTCTCGAACTGGCCAGCAAGGTCAATAGGGCACACCTCCAACCCCCCTCTGTGTTTGGTGTTCTTTGAGAGATATTTTAGAGAGATGGTATCTCGGCTATACCGTTTCCTTTGACCAAAATAAAGAATTCATAGAAAATGCATGAGAATCCATGTTTTTGAGTCCGGACATGATAAAAAATAAAATAAATAAATCTAGCATTTTTGTAGTTCTAATAGAATGTTTCTAAGATATAAACTTGATTGCACCCTCTGCGACAATGGCAGAAACCCAGCAAGAACAATTGGAGGCTATGCCTTATGCGTGGACTTCCGTGCGTACTCAATTGCAATGGTTTTCGCTCTATAGCTCCAACACTAGCTAAGGCCACTTAAGATTCTTCCCAAAGTGAAATCGCATGAAAAACACGCTAGGAGATTACTTCTCAGTCCTAGACATGCGGGATCCGCCATCCTAATGAGATGGCACTCTTTAAGCCTCTCCATTCCAATTTGAGAATCATGCAAGAGCAGTTAACAAGAAGGGCAAAGAATCCGAAGTGAAAGCACGAAAGTTCCCGATGAAGTCTTCAACGAGGTAAAGTCAGGACATGGCGACTAGTCTAAGTTTGCAGTCGGCGAAGTGGCAATTCAATAAGGCAACTCCAGAGAGTGCTGCTTCTTTTGAGTGAGTTTGCGAGGCGACCAACGGGAGGAAATGGATATATGTGAAATGCGCCCTATTTGTCCTTTCCAATGGCCACTTCAGTTACTTACTAAATACCAGCTTGAACAAGGTGCTTGCGCACTAGAAAGAAACACAAATAAAGAGAGTATGGTTAAAATATCTCCAAAATAGGTGTAGAGTTCGGATTAGCGAAGAGGCTTTGATGATGAAGGTACGAAGTGGATTTCTCATGGTCCTACCAATGAATCATTTTTATGCTATACGAGCGTAAACAGTAACCATTTAGAATACCTGCAGGGAGAGGGAATTCTATTGTACTGTCCCGGCGGGAGAGGGAGAACTAGTTTGATTCATTTTCCACGAAGGGAAGCGTAAAAGGAAGAGTTAAGCCAGCATAGAGCAAAGCTAAACCAATGGGCTATTTTCTATAGTTCAAAAGCTCTGTTCATAGAAGGTTCAGAGACATGAGAAGGCTTACTTGCTGCTTTTAAAAGCAAGGCGGTCTAGCCAAAGCTTTCATGCCACCTAAAGGGAGAACGAGATGCTAACAACGGGCAAAAGAGCAGATCAGGTTGTTTACTAACTTTTGTACTAGCGTACTTGTGTGTTAAAGGAGTACTTTATTTTGGCTGCTAAGTAGAAGCTATAGGCGTAGGTTTGCGTGCCTTGCTGTAAGGTGGAAGCTTGCTATTTGCTTGTTAAAGGTGCTTGCCCGCAGCTGTTCGTAGATATGGGGTTATGCCCTATAGCCAATTGTGCTACTTTCAATCCTTAGTATTAGTAGCGGGTATTAGGTGAGAGGGCGTCTATCTCATAGTTGTTACTGTGCTTTCTGGATACCTTTCCATGCTTTAACAAGCCAGCTACGCACCTTGCTCTTATAAGCAAGTAGCTTTGATTTTGGAATAAGCTGGAAGTAAAGTAGTATGAGTTGAAGTGAAGGGTGCTAATAAGTAAAAAAAAAAATAAGTAGAGCGAAACACTGTTGGCTGAACAGAAGACGTATGACTTGAGAAAGTAAGATCTTCGATTTGTTGTCAGGAAAAGGAGCTCCAATGGTACATTAGAATAAGAATAATAGGGACTAATAGCCAATTACAGGCTTTTGAGTTTGTAGCTAGGCAGCGACTCTCTAGCTTCCAGCTATTCTTCCTTCTCTTATGGGACTTAGGCGGGCCTCAGTTAAACAAACTAGTAATCTAATCAGTCATCTAATCTTAGGCTTCGCTACCTGACTTATCAGCCAGCAAGTAAACTACCTTAACCCCCGCAAAGTCCATTATTGTAGCATGCTTTCAAAAGAAGATGCTCCTGTCCCCAATTAATATACTAACTTTCCCTTTCCTAGACTCATGCTCTGGGCTTCTAGGTTTGTGTTGCGGCCGCTGCATATAGATATCAGTTTAACTCCACTTGTATTGGAAGAGTATATTCTAGTTCATCGAGACCCAGGCATTCGCTGATCCTACTGAAATTCGTAGTAGCCACTCTTGCTCTTTCCATTCTTCTTCCACTGGCGCTAGTCCAGCCCGTGCCTACTAATTGCTATCTTTCTTAACCTTTGCCTGGGCTTTGTCGGCTTCCTATGTCGAACGATCACAGATGCGATTGAGCTGCTGAAAAAAGACTTTATGTCCATGTTCTCGAATAAGTACGTTTACCATCAATAATTCACGTCTGGCTCAGTCAAGGACGAGGATTTCATATTCTTGGCTTGGGCGGACTCTACAAGAGTAGGCTATTTGTCAAGAATGACTCTGCCGAGAAGGTTTAGGCACGTCTTCTATGTATAGTCCTGAATTTGATCGTTCCTGGGTCCGACTTCCACAAGGAGCCGGACTTCCACTAACCCCTATGGGGGCCTATGGATAAATGGTCCATCATCACAAGGACCAAGGATGGAAAGCATCCACTGGAGCATGTCCAGTTGGCAAGTAATAAGGGGCATTGTGCCAGCAGGCCTAAAGCGGAACCAAAACTATGCCGAAAGAGGAGCGATTTGATATCTCCCTTCTAGGTTCGCCCATCGAGCTTGGATTTCTGTTCTGTGCCCTACCTCCAGACTCTTGTGGGATCTCCGCTATTATAAACATTACCTCCGACCCATGTTCGAAGGAGCTCCGGAAAGCCAAAGAAGTCGGTTGCTTCATAGCTAAATGAATGGAAAAATGCAACTGAAATGGAAAAAGTAGACTCCCGCTTAGAGTTGGATGCGCCCCTCTTTATTCTTTCTTCTGCTTAAGGGTGAGAAAGATTCAAGTAACGAAGCTAAAGGATATGGGTTTCAACTAGCCGAAAGGAAGACTGGGTTGGGCCATTCCATCGCAAAGATAAGTCTATCATAATCCAATTCTTTCGCATTCCGACCTTGATATATGGAATTCAATCTCGATAATATGGCGCAAGACAACATGGAGTCTTTGGTCGATGGTCAAATATGTTGATATGTGGGTCCTCGCTCAATAGAAGGGTGGGTCTGGTGGATCGATATCCCGTGTATAATATATTGCTCTTCATCGCCATTGTTTTATATTCTGTCGAGAGGGCACCAGTATATTATTTGCTTTACACAAATTGAAATAAAGGGCCGTTCGATTTTTATGGTCGGTCCGCAGGCGGTGTAGTGACAAAGGCCTCTCTCGATTAGTTGACCAAATCTGGCGGATATCATCTCCTAGCATATCTCTCTAGCACCACTCCTCCCTTCGCTTCTCCACGCTTGGGTACTTGATCGGTGCCTATATCTTGTTGTTCCATTAGCCCATTTCCTTAGTCCGGCCCCTCGCTAAGGTTTGCTTTAGGATTCTAGTGCTAGTTCCCCTTCTTATCTGGAAGTCTATGAATTGTAAGCTTAACCCGCCTTTAGACTCATGCCCATCAGTCCCATTTCGCTTGTATTCGAGGTATTCCGGCAGATGGCTATGAAGCGGGATATTGCCTTATTAAAGAGAAGACTTCTCCTCAACAACTTGCCCTGTCCTCGAACTAAAGGTGCATAGCGGGAACGTCTACAAAGAAGGGTGGAACCGAAGAATGGCATTCATCGGGCCTCCCCTCTACTTACTTCTATCTCAGTCATACCACTATAATCCCTTCACGGGATCGACCAGTGAAACTGGAGAGTTTAGACTGATGAGAATTCAAATCTACTCCAAAGTACGTGCTGTGGAGCATTAGTTGTGAACCCGTTCGATTCCAGGCCCAACATCTATCCAGCTACAGCAACAAGGCGCTTCCCCCGTCGACCCCGTTTGTTTCTAAGTTCAGCTGGCTCCAATCACTAAGAAAAAGGTGTACCAGCTTTAGTTAACCCACTTTGTTCCCTCAAAAGTAGGAGGCGCGTAGCGAGCGACAAACTTTTGTTCATTCCGCCCGTGAATTTCGTCTCCATGGTATGATGTTACTCAATCTTCTTGCTATTACTCGCTTGGTTTGTCAAGGCGAACATTAGTGAGGCGCTATCTCCTTCTTTTTGTTTTCGCCGGCCAGTGATGGTTGTCGGGGGTTTTCTCTCTATAAGGGCCCAGTATATTAAATGGTTAATATAAAAGGGGAGTTTATTCTATGCTCAAGCGCTTTGGGTCGAACATCTTTATCCCTAGCTTTAGGTGCTTCGGTCATTCATTCATCCTGATCATCTTTACTGGGTGAAAGCTGTCTCGCTACAGCAGGGATAAACTTAGATCTTGCTCGTTCTGCTGAAAGATTGGAATGCCTAATTCAAGTCATAAGTCAACTCAAGTAGCTTTTTAGCCATCTGTCAAGTAAGTGATTCTTTAACTCAACTAAGTGGTTATTTAACTGATACTTTTAAGTGGTTATTTAATAACCCTATGTCAGGTTTTAAGATCAATACCCCATCTGTAACCTGTTAAGCGGGAAAGAAGATCTCTCTCATCTATTGCGCCCAGAGATGACTAATCAATCATCCCCTTCCTCTAATTTTATATTTCTTTTTTTATTATATGCCCACATCTTATGATTGTCCACTTCCAATCAATTATGTAGCGCTACATGCCTCCTCTTTTAAGCTATTCTTTTATACTAATAGGGATTGGTCATACCTGGTATGAACATATTATACTTTTCTTAACCAATTTTATGACCTTAAAGACTCAAATAGAATATCTAATAAATGGTAGAGATCTATAATATGATGGAATCAAATCTACTAATAGAGAATCACACTTATAAGGTATTCACATATTGAACTTTAACCAATTATCTGAAATCTAATAAGACTCTAATTAACTAATTTGATGGTATCGAATCTAAGTTATTACCCTTAGCGGGCTAGAGAATTGGCCCTTAGCTTCTTCTCAATTTCTAGGGTAGATCATAGTTGTGATTCTGGTAAAGGTCTAGATTCATTGATGGAATCAAATGTTAAGATGACTTCTCTTAGTGAGCTTATAATACCCCAATATTCATTATGGAAGGGAAGAAGATTCTCAAATTAATATACTTGGTTGTTTGACTAGCTTTAACATTCGCCCAGTGAATATACTGGCCTAAGCGTTTGTTCAACTAAGATAATATACCCATAATCGGAAATAGGCTTGATCAAAGGTAATTGGAAGTGATCGGTAGTTGATTGTGTGAGACCGTGTAAGCAATAGTAGGGTGAGATCTGGTCTATAAACAACATGGGTGTTTATCCATGGTACTATTGAACTCTTTTTTTGGCTTACGAAATTCCTTTCTCGTTAGAGAAATTAAGGATGGACTAGCACTATTGCCTTAACATAAAGATGGTATTTTCGATTAGCTGGATCAAATGAAACAACTATTTGATGTTCCCGTGCCTATCCTTAGTTCGGTAATGCTATACATTCAGATATCTCTTTCTCTTACTTCAGGACATATAGTCACAAGTTTTCACAACTCAGTGAGTGAAAGATTTGTCCCCGGGTGTACGACATTAATTCCCGGCATAAAACTAATTCGAGAGGGCTTAGTAGTCTAAGGTAGGTAATAATCTCTTTCTTATTTTGCAAGCACCTATTGTTTGTCGTAGATGTAGCAGCCCTTGTCCAGAGTGAACAGATTGGGACAGAAGGAATGCTTTAAGGGGTGGACCGGCTTGCTGCGTCTACTTCTTCCTACGTCGAGCTACGCTACCCTCTGTTAGTTATTCTTGCCTTGTTCCCTTTGTTGTTGCTTCTACGCTACCCTGTCAAGAGACCGTCGAGCAACACTTGCTTGTTGCTCGTTCCCGGCGTAGATGTGGCTTCTCCGTTCTTGCTTCTCCCCAGCGTAACTACTACATCTACGCTACCTTGTCCAGAGTGAACAGGCCTAAATTCAGCATAGTGGAAAGGTAATCTGATATTGAAGGAATTCCACCTTTTCATCACTTTTGCACCATGCTGGCTTCAAGTTGTCCACTGCTCTCGTCAAGACTTCCAGTATACTCTAGGGGTATCCTTAGGGGAATCACACAAATGCTAGGCCATGCTGGATGAAACTTTGAGCTTCATGTAAAATTTGCACTCATTTTCATTAATTGACTATAATACGTCATTTTGAAATCAACCTTAAATTAGGCATTTTCATAGCCCTTTCAAACAAAACTTTCTCTCATCTATGATTAACATATGGCAGGTTCATGTATACTAGTTTGTAATTCCCAGGGGAAGAAATAGAAATTAGATTATTTGATTATCAAATTCAAGCTAAAGAAAACTTTAGAACATCTATGTAATTAGTTGTTGAATTGAAGTTCTTCCTTACCGATGGGATATTACATCCTGTATTAGCATATTACATTCTAGCATATCTTATTTACAGTAGTATATTAAACCCCTGAGTTAGTGGAAGCCAGTGAGGCTAGTGCAGAGGGGTATCCAGTGACAATTACAGTTTTAGTTGCTTCGCAAACACCTGTGTTTTGACTGAGGTAAGGGCCTAAGGAATATGTTTCATACCAAGCATACCTGAACTTACGAGAGACTACGAGTAATAATACTTATAGATATAAGGCAGGCCTAGCATTTTTTCTGAAGTGTAAAAGTCTTTCATGAATCTGACTAGCAACTATAGTCTTGTTGGTCGTAATCGTCTTTGACTCACTAACCAGTAGCAAAGTCCCATTTTAATATGTCAAGTCTTTCCCCCTTTCCTGTAAGTGCTGTTGGGAGACTTGTTTCAAGATTCATTCTCTCTATTAGGAGATCGATGCCCAGGATTATTCCGAAACTCATACTAAATTGATTAGAGTGATCGAGATTCTTGAAAAACAACGCATCATTCCTAAAGTTTAGTATACTTGTTTATATATCCCTATGACTGTAATGTCTTACGCATATGTCACTCACTCACCCAAACATACTGAATACTAAACCGAACAATTAAACCGTCTACCAATGGACCCGAAGGTTACTTCCATATAATGGACTTTCAGATAGAGCCTGGTTTGTCAGTCTTTCGAAGTATACCTGAATGAATGAGAGCATGGCGAAGACAGAGATCTCTAATAGGAGACCAGCAAGAGCATACAGATCGACCTATAAGAGACTTCCAATCTCTCAATAATGAGAGGGTATAGCACATAGACCTATAAGAGCACGTATCTCAGATTGGAACGAATAAGTGATTGTTTAAACTGGTACTTAAGTAGTGGTTCGCTCGCATTGGTTACCTAATGGTCATAGACTGGACCTCTTACAGAGCTCGTAGGTCGTGCTGGACCTCATGAGGAGGTCGCCTATGCTGGCAATAAAGTGGAGCAAAAAGAAGCCGAACCTGGGGAAAACCCAAATGAGTAAGCTTGGGAATTGTTAGCACTACAAGAGCTAAAATAAACCAACAGAACTCAAACTCATAAGAGAGAAGTATAAGCTTGGGGAGTCCCAAAGCCAACTTCTAAACACTTTCTCAGGTGCGTAGCGAGCTAAGCACATAGAAGCCGGTGTTTTCTTTCCTAAGCGTATGTTTCCTGTACTGAAGGACTGAGAGAAAGTCTCCTTTTCCCCTAACTGGGATGTCGGAATAGAATGGACTCTCTTATGCATAGTAGTCACTCCCCAATTAATATACTGAAGCACCTAACAATTCTTAAATTAAGTAGTGGATGCCTGTGTGTTTAGCTCGCTACGCACCTTTCCTTTCAATAGAATGGATCGATCCTCCCTATAAGTATACTGGATATGTCCCCTCGCATTCAGAAAGTTCTATCTAATAAGGAAAGAGAGTTCTAGTTACTTGTTAAAGTGAAAGAAAAGAGAAGAAGCAGTCAACGGTTACTAGTTCTGTTAGCCATGTAGTTCGAAAACGGTACTCGAGGCGCGTAACAGCTTAGTTAGAGAGAAAGTAATTCTGGGAGTTGGGTTAGCGATCCTCCTTAACGGAGTCGGGGTCAGAGTACTCTCAGAAAATAACCGAGCCGGTTTAGTTACCCCTTACATTTATCCTTGTCTTTTAGCTTATGGTAATAGTTTAAAAGATAGATGTGTCACATAATCACAAAAATAAGGTGCATAGCATGCAGGAGTAACTTAACGTAATGACAGTCATATTAGAGAAATAGGTAATTTTAGAGTACGGTTTCTAATTGTCTTGAGAGGGAGGGTGGATATTTGTTGGTATCTAGTTCGATTGATCTATTGGGGTTCGACTCCGTACTCTTGTGTATATCCTTTGGCCACCAATCTAGCCTTCAACCTCTCAACTATTCCATCAGGTGTTGACTTTATAGACCCCCATGTAGCCAACTCTTTCCCTAGAGGAAGAGTGAGTCAATCCCAAGTAACAAAAAATTCTTGTGCCCCAGTATCTTAGGCTCATTCTGCATACAGCTACCAACAGAGCAGGGTTGAGGTGGTGCATACCGAAAAACGTTTCAGGTTAAATAATTTTGATTCAATTGAAAAAAAGACTCGTGGGAAGTAGTAAGGCAAAGCTTGGACTTAGTTTATACAAACTCCTGAATAGGAAAATGAGGGTGGTGGAACCCTAACCTTTTCTGTCCTCGAGAATGGAAGCTAGAGAACCTAAGTCTGAAAAAGAGTCTTGGTTCGAAGTAGAGAGAGTGGCAATCTTCTTCGAATAACTAGTATATTAATTTCAGTTGGCTCCGCTCTGAAAACTGACTGACAAGAATATGTCTTCACAAACCTTCGAAACTGCCCCTTAAGCTGATAAAGTTGTTGATCACTCTGGTCACCCGGATCTTGCTGACCCTATGAAATTGGAGAATTCTGATGCTGTCTAACAGAAAATCCTCCATAGTTCTCGGGAGACACGGGAACATAATATGGCCTACCATCACAGGGAATCTCAATCAAAGCCCTGAGCCCTGAATACCAAGGCGACCATAGGGAGGCGACAATAGGGAGGCGACCATAAGGAGGCGACCATAGGGAGGTTCAAAAAATATGGCATGTCAAGAAAGGTGGAATCATCGTGTAGAAGGATCATTAACACTGGTAGTTTGAGACGAGACGGTATACTTCAAAAAAAAAGGGTGAGATGTAGGGCTCAGTTTTTCACGTGGAGGAGCGGAGCGAATTTGAACAAAGCACGTGCATCCGAATGCCAGTATATTAATTGGGAGGTTTGAATAATCTATTCTTTGAAATAGAGTAAAACGCCCAAAGATAACATGTAGAGGAGGTCGCTCACCAATAATAGGAGCCATCGTCTTCTTACTAAGATAAGCAGCTATCATTAAACTAAGGCATCAGACTTTTCTAGGGATCTTAATTAATAGGGAACTTTCATTCCCAGTAGAAGTCCTCGAGCAACTTCCAGGAGATGGCGATTTTTCAATTCTACAACTCATTATTGTGGAGGAGCACACGAGGTCTGATTGATGAATCATAAAATTCCATGGGCTATGAAGTACTTCCATAAAGCATTAGATATGAACTATCCCCCATTTCACTTTATTTGACAGGGGCGGAAAATTCTTATAGATTTTCCTATCTAAGAATGAAGAGTCATGGTGCAAACCGCGATTGTGACAGCCCGCCCCGCACCAGCCTAGATTTTCTCTAAAGGTGCGCTGTACACATGCCCGACTAGCACGGAACGGTCACCAAGGAAAGGAAAGAAGAGAATGAACTAACAAGTAACCTGTAAAATGTCTAACAGCGCATGGAACGAAAAATAATAATAACATAATCTTGACATAAAACAGGCGAGACAGTGCATAGGCTGAAAACTAAACCAACATAGCAGCAGAAATCCAAATACAACTTACGATCCAACATCATTATTAAAACTTTAAAACTGTCTCTAAAACAAAAGAAAGCTAAAGTAGGAGATGCACTACTAATGCCCAAGCAGTGATCTTCAACAACACAGGGAGAGTATCTATATATCATACGTGGAAGCCTCCTGGTTATCGTCGGATCAGCTACTCGTGCATACTCAGCTAACCTGTCTCTAATCTGCTCGTGAGAGCACCCAGAGTAATAAGAAGAGACATAAAACGCTAGGTCAGACAAAAAGTTTGGTATGAGCGATAAGCAGCTAAACAGAACAATAACAGGTATACTAAACCATACCTGAACCTGGACCTGCAACCAAAGAGTTAGCACTACATACCGTACAATACTCTAAGGTGCCACTAACATATGGTATAAAGAATACCGGGGTTGGGGTGTGCATGTCATAATGATGGCAAACAATCAAGCATAGCAACCATCCTCACATCTCTCACTCAGTGCGTAAAGCATACGATGTCCACCACTTTCAATCACTAGACCCATCGAAGTAGTGACGGAGTTCGACTTGTACAACTAATGCCACCACCAAGCTTACCTCGTGGAGTCATGACCAAATCTTTACAAATGACCCCACCTCATTGGTCTATAGCACTTTAGTCGTACCTAGGCCACTGTGGCCCTGAATCCGTTCACGTACTTCTTTCACATAGTGATTCAAAGTTACAGACATCGACAACTCCTTAGCACACATCCCACAGCAAAGCCTAATCATGAAGCTCACTCATTGGTTCCCATCTGGATCCTGAGTCAAAGCTCCTCATTTGGACCTCCTTTGTATCTCGGGTTTTGGTCGAATTAGAGCTGGTCTTCAGAAGAGTCGTCGCATAGAAGTAATAGCACACGTCCGGTTCGATTCGAATATGCACAGTGCTCCAGTCATCATTGGTTCGTTTGGTCCAGTGCTTCCTGGTATGCTCCTGGGTGCAGTTCGGTTCGGCGCTCCCCTTCTAGCTCGGTTCGGTTCGGATGCCTTCTACCTGGGTTCGGTTCGATGGTTGCTTCCTGGTTCGGTTCGATGGTTGCTCCCTCCTCGATATTCCGATCTGATCCCCCTCCCCTTCATTAGCCCGATCCGATCTCGTCCTCCTTAATTCGCCGATCGCAATCCAACCATAGTGGCCTTCCTTCTTGCCATGCTTTATTTTGTGCTAAGTTCCAGTTCGGTTCGGTGCTTCCTTTCCCAGTCCACTATCCGATCCGAGCCCCATATCTGATCCGATCCGAAACCCTGCACAACTTTCTACAACTTTTTCCAGCAACTGTTTTACGCCATTTGACGTCGTTTTCGGCTAATCTATCTTTTCTAAATAATCACAAATCATTCCAAATACTCATAGCAACATGTATAATCAACCACGAACATCAAAACAATAACTTGATAGGTTAAAATAGATCAAACATAGCCAAAATCCCATATTTTTCCCTTAAGCGTGTTTAAGCAAAACTAATGACAAGATTAGTAAAACTTAACCAAATTAAACCCAATTTCTAACTGAGGACCAAAACATCATTTAAGAATTTATAAATATTTTTCCAGAATTTATTAATGTATAAATTCGCTAATCAACACTAATTACCCTTAATTAACCATAATTAGTGAGGAACTATGCAAATCACTCACCTTGGCCATAAATAAAATACTAAATCTGAAATGATTCTCTGTTCGGAGCTGCTCCCAATGCAACACAGCAGCTCTAACCTTGCTTTGGTGCTATTCCTCCTTAATTTGATGTTGATTAGGATAATCTTCAATTAGAAAGTGGTTTAGAGGTGTTTTGAAGAGACTTAGAGAGTGGAGGCCATGGCTAGTTTAAGAGGAATGAATAGTGACAGCTGAAAAATGAGAAAAAGGTATTGTCCAAACACTAACAGCCCTTTTAAACTCCTAATCCCGAAATTCCCCTTTGGGCATAGCTGTTAATCAACCGGTTAAGCCCAATTAAGCTGTTTTTCACATCTGAAACTTGTTTCAGCCATATCTCCCAAACGGTGAGTCCGTTTGGCTAATGTGACCACTCGACGGAATTGTAAACCATCAACCGAATCTAATGGAAGTGGTCTCAGGTCAAAATTCCCTTCCAGTAAAAAGTTATGGACACAACAAGATCAACTAGGGGTAAAACGGTCATTAAAAAATTGACAAAAATCAGGAACACGGGAAATGACTCCACTAGTCGTCTCCCAAAGTTACATGACCATACGACTTCATATGCGAAGGAAATAAGTATTCTATGATCCTTCGATGCGTAGAATGCGGGTCGTTACATTCTCCCCCCCCCCCCCCCCTTAAGAAATTTCGTCCCCGAAATTCCTTAACCCAAAACGTACAAAGGATCCCGCATGCCTGCCAGCCATATACAACAATCAAACATGCAAAACAGATAAAACAAACCTATCCTAGCATGCGGAAAGACTAAATCGAAGCTTAAAATCTTACCAGGCGAAGAGTTCTGGATACGTCTTCCTAATGTTCTCCTCTGTTCCCAAGTACAGTCATTCTCATTCTCGGCCCACTGAACTTTGACTAGATTCAACGTTATCCTTCGAAGCTGCTTCGTATCGTTCCCAACAATACGCATAGGCTTGTAGTTCCCAACCGCCTCGGGTTCAACGTCGATATCATCCAACTGATCAGGTGAAATAGTCACATCTGTCACATCTGGGTCGTGCATGAACTTCCCTAACTGGCAAACATGAAATACGTTATGAACTCCTGCCATCTTTGTAACACCCCAGATTTTTGAATAATCGAATTAACTAAATTCAAGAATAATTAATCTCAGACATGAGGATTAAGGGGAATGGGTTGCGCCATTGTGTTCGTCTCGGAATTCTGGTTGAGATAGAGTCCGAGCTTGCGTAAAACGGATACCGGGTGAAGGAGATATGGACGAACGAAGTCAGGCGGAAAAACCAGAAGAGGAAGAGAAGAAAAAAAATAAAAAATTGCACTGGAGCACTTGGGAAGTGTGCCAGTACAAAAATACACTGACGCACTTCCCAAGTGCACCAAGGCCGAGGAGAAAGCCTGCACAGCTTTCTGGTGCAGTCTGATCCATGTTGTGACTCATTGCTTAGTCCTTTCTGACTCATTGCTGAGTCATTAGGGCTGACTTGTCACCCTATCCCGACTGAATGGTTTTGATTAAGCCTAAGATCATCCGACGGCTATAATTAAATTAAAATTCTGTATAAACATGGGTAGACTCAAACCCTAAATCAGAATAAAAACTGAAACTATGGCCGTCATGCTGTCATCTTGTAACGTAGAGTAGCCGCCATCAACTAAAGGGAAATCAAAGCTAATCAGTTCAGTTCTTTTCAACTCTAACAACGAATCTTCTTCAAAGGAAAGGTAATTCAACTTCAGAACTCAGAATTCAGAAATTAAGACCTTCTTTGAGTTGTGAGTTTGATTTCTTTAATAAAATAATTAGCAATTTAATTGGATTGAGTTATGATGTGGATCATATGGATATGATGTGAATTATTGACCGCATGTTATTATTTATATTGTAAAATTGTGATGTTATCATATATGTTGTAAATTCTATGATGTTATGTTGTGATGTTATCATCTATGCTGTAAAGTTATAATGTTATCATCTATGTTGTAATTCTATGGTTGGCTTATGTATAATCAAATCATCATGTTGTTCATATGCAAGTTTGGTTATGTTGATTCATATGACAAATCATATGTATGTATGCAAGTTTAGGTGTTGATTTAGATATGGATCATATGCAAGTTAATGAAAATTATATGTAACCTAACATGTTTTATGACATCTAGTTTATGTGAAAACTTGATCTAAAGTTAGGTTATGACATGTATGAGTTATATGTTGAATTCTACATGCTAGTTTACATGTTTAGATGTAAGTTTACACCATTGTTATGTTGCATAAATCACATATGCAAGTTTATATAAATATATGAGTTTGGATTATGAATCATGTTATGTAAGTTTGTGGTTATTGCCTATGCAAGTTTACACCTTTAGATGTAGATCTATGACATACATGATTTATGCAAGTTGTGACCATTATCTAAACAAGTTTACACCTTTAGATTTGGATGTATGACATGTGTAGTTTCATGCAAGTTGTAACATTGGCCTATGCAAGTTTTAGATGTAGAACCTCATTCACACATTCAAGTTCACCCCTTATGTTTAGATCTAGTTTTAATTGTATATATGTTGTGATGTTTTCTCTTTATTCCATGAGTTAGACTATTCGAGCCTAACGTATATTTTACGTTAAACGAACGAACGTACAACGTGGGGTAATGGGATAATATTAAAAGATTTAATTGGCATAAATGCCTTAAAATGCATAGAATAAATTTGTGATGAAAATTGGTATGATTTTACATACCATAAATATATGGACATAATTGCGCCAATTATGGCCATAGTTAAATTTGGAATTGATTGATAATTTGAATAGGGAAATTAATTCAAATTGGGGAATGATTAATTAGGTGTAATTAATCGCCTAAGGCACGAGGTTAGGCTCGTTTGTGGTGTAAGACTGCCCGGACCCGCCAGGCAAATCCAGCTGCCACAAATGCCAGTCTAATGTGAGAGGTCTTAGGCATAAATTAAATGTGTAACAATTGTAAAGACACGAGGTTAGGCTCGTTTGTGGTGTAAGACTTCCCAGACCCGCCCGGCAAATCCAGCTGCCACAAATGCCAGTCTAATGTGGGAGGTCTTTACAAGGTTACGGTCTTAATGAATTAAGAAACACTTAACCAGATAAACATGTAGTGGGACATGAGGGGGTTAAGTGGGTGCCTTGGGTGGTATGTGGAATTAAGTGGGTGCCTTGGGTGGCATGTGAAATACGACTAGGTGTCTCAATAATTAATTAATGCTGATTAAAGACAAATATGGATGACAAACAGAAATTTGGTTGAGTGAGTGATTCTCTGAGTAACGATCTGATGTTGATCTCTGTCTTCAGGGTTGGTACTTAGGGAGTTATCCTCTTAACCAATGTATCTGTGGACTAAGAAGAACCTAATCATAAACTAAGTGAAAGGGTTAAGACAAACTTAACCAATAATTTGATAAGTGGGTAGGGTTAAGAAAAACTTAACCGACAATTTGATAAGTGGGTAGGGTTAAGACAAACTTAACCGATAATTTGATAAGTGGGTAGGGTTAAGACAAACTTAACCGATAATATACATTGATCTGGTAGGGTTAAGACAAACTTAACTAATAGTTTGATAAGTGGATAGGGTTAAGACAAGCTTAACCAATAACACATGTTGATTTGTAGAGTAAGTAACATGGGTGACATATGGGATATAATTATAAACACTTAACCAAGTTGAAACATGTAAGAAGACATGAATAAGAGGGGTTAAGTGGGAAATTCTAGTGGGGACCAAGCATAGGGGGAAAGCTTGTGTGGGGACCCTGTTCAAACCAGTAACCCATTTGGTATCTTTGTGGGCTCGACCCAAGTCGAGGACGGGACACGCGTACTGGATTTGATTGTAAGAGGTCAAAACGGGTCAGCAGTGGCAATGCAAGTCCAACGGGTTCATATGCGTGTGTGGGCCCGGATTGGTAGGTAAGACGTTGTTGCATCATGTAGGTATAAGCCGTGCATTCTTGGTGGTATCGGGTTGCCACTTTGGGGAGTGATACATCCCACTGTGGGGCCAGCATGAGTATTTACGAGTTAGGGAGCCGATCGAATGGGGAGGGTAGTGGGTACACCTAGTGGAGATAGGAGCAGACGACACCTATAAAGACAGCTAGGAGTATAACTACCATATTATGAATAAATATTAGAATGGGGAGGGTAGTGGGTACGCCTAGTGGAGATAGGAGCAGACGACACCTATGAAGACAGCTAGGAGTGTAACTACCATATTACGAATAAATATTGCAATTAGAATGGGGAGGGTAGTGGGTACACCTAGTGAAGGTAGGGGCAGACGGCACCTATGAAGGTAGCTAGGGGTAAACTAAACTACCATTATCATTATTAGGTTCTGTAGGTGGGATCAACCGTTAGGGTGACTAGTGGGGGTGCAGTATAGTAATCATCCTATAGTGATTAGGAGTGCCTTAAACGAATAACCTGGTTCATCTTATTTCCTTGTTTGTTCTGTCATACCCAATTGTTCACAGTCATTTCCATATTTTCCAGCTTATGCCTTAGCCTAGTTATTTTGATAATTATATTGTTAAAGTTATCGCACTCGCCAGACTTTATGTTTGACCCCCTTTTCTTTCCACCTCTTGTCTTCCTTTCCCCCCCCTCAGGTGTGCAAGGAGGGAATACTACAGCTTAGTGCTGATTTCTTTCAGTTGCTTCAAGAGAGTAGATGCATCACTTGGAACTCTCACATCTTTATGGCTTTGCTTATGCTCAGTAGGGATTTATGCATTTAGGTTATTTAAGTATTTTCTTCTTTATGTACTTTGAAGTTTTTGAAAAAGACTACTGATCCTGTTGTAATTGCTTTGGAAACTACTTATGTAAACTCGTTTTGAGTTATGATGAAATAAAATAAGTTTTATCTTCCACTGTGTTGTTTTATTTATTTATTCTTGTAATTTATCTGTTCTATACAAACAATAACGCTTCATGGACATTGATGCACTCCCTTTGTGAGTGACATTAATGGACGTGGGGTGTTACACGTGGTATCAGAGCTAAGGTTACAAGAACAGATAAAAAGTTTTGAAAAGTGTTTTCAAAAGTATTATTTTCCTAGAAAGTATTTTCAAAAACTTGTTTTAAAGAAGCTATTTTCAAGGAAAGTTTACTTAAAAGAGCATAATCCCCGCAAGCCATAAATCTCTCTTTCGCTTCCCTTGTTTTGAATCTCTTCCTCCGTGTATAGATGCTTTTTCCTAAGATATATGAGGACTTCCGTACGATGGGCGGAAAATCGCTTCATGGGACTTAGATGTTTGTCGAGGCTAGAAGTTGGCTCAAGAAAGTGGAGGACTTGTCGGTATCTTTGAGATAGACGAAGGAAGGAAGGTTCGACAAACTGCTTGGTTGATAAAGGACGAAGTTTCTTGTAGGTCGGAGATCATGAATGGAGAACGTATAGTGGAGGCATGGATAGGGCACAGGGTAAGAAAGTAGAACCTAAGAAGGGTGCAAAGAATAATAAACCCCGTCACAAGAGGAAATGTCTTTATTGTGGAACACCAGGCCATTTGAGCAAGGACTGTAGGAAGAAAAAGAAGACTGGTTGTTTCCACTATGGTGAGGTAGGACACCTGATCAAAGATTAAAGACTGCCGAGGAAAAGGGCAGAGGACAGGGTCTACTTCTGGAGGGCAGGTTCAGGCTCTCATGGCACCAGGGCAGGAGAGAGGTAGAAACATATTCGTTGAGAGTTTAGTTTTTCTGTTTGATCATCATGTTCGTACTTTGTTTAACTTTGGCATATCACACTCGTTTGTATCTGCTTCGTTAGTTGAAACACTGCACCTAAATACTAGTCTAGTTTCGGATCCCATAGTAGTCTCAAAATCCAATTGGTGGTTCGGCTCATCTTTCTATGATTTGTCGGGATTTGAGAGTGTCTATCTTGGGCGTTGGGTTTGAATGCAACGCCTTTGTTCTTGGCTTCATGGGCTACGACTTGATTCTATGTATGGATTGGCTAACTAGATACGGTGCCATCCTAGTTTGTGAGAGAAGGGTAGTTAGATATTTTGACTCGTTGTGGGAAGACCCTTGATATTTCTTGTGACCCTAGAGGTCCAGTAATGCTTAGCTACCTAGAATCCCTTGACGCATCCGATGATGATTTACATTCTGTTCGTGAATATGTTGATGTCTTCGATGAGGTTCGAGGTTTACCCCCGAGGCATGAGATAGACTTTCGTATTTATTTTGTAGACAATGCACAACCAGTATCTCTGCTAGTACGCCACATGGCTCCTCATGAGAGGAGGAAGCTCAATAAGCAAGTAGGGGAGCTGCTTGAGAAGGGGTTCGTAAGACGTAGTATATCGGAGTGGGGTGCTCAATTGTTTGGTTACTTTGCTAGTATCGTCTTACGTAGATTGTCTGAATTCGGAGGAGATATTCCTTGGGTGCTTGTCTGATATTGGTTTAGGCCTTTGGGGCTTGTGCTAGGGGAATGTCGAGTTCGACTAGGATGGTTTGTATGAGATAAATAGCTGTGGCAATTTTCATTGCATGATATCTTGGTTTTCTCGAGAAGTAATGTGCAGCCGTGACATGATAAGACTATTTGATGGTATGGGCTGCCCCGAGTTAGATTCAATAGGGTTATGAGATGACTCGAGTGGGATGTGAAGTAATGGATTATTTAGAACCCTATGTTGATGCCATTTTTAGAGGAAGAAGGCAGGATTCATAGGACACATGGCCTCTAAGGAAGGGATAGCTGTGGATCCCGCGAATGTGGCGGCAGTCCAAGAATTGAAGGTTCCAAGAAAAGCAACGGAAATAAGAAGTTTTCTAGGAGAAGATTGGACAAATGGCGCATATAGTAGAGTTGCCCAAGGGACTCAGTGGTGTACACGACGTATTCCATTTGAGGAAGTGCTTGCATGAGACTGGGGAGTGGTAGAGCCGAGCTTGCTTAGAAAGGTGGGGATAGAGCATGATGTGATGATTCGACGAGCTCCTACATGCATTCTTGGGTCGGAGATTGAGAAGTTGAGGAATCGAGAGGTCAAGCTAGTCAAAGAGAAATGGGAAGATGATGAGAACGATGCAACTTGGGAGACGGAAGAGAATATGCGTCCATAGTACCCTTTTCTTTTCGAGGGTAAGTCTTTTAATTTCTCCCTTATCGCCTAGCTTGTACTTATTATATCTTTAGTATGTCCTCTCGCTAGTATCTTTGACCTTTAGATAGGGTAGTCCTATGGTTGAAACATGTGTTTGAGACATGTTATGTATGATGGATGCATGTGGATGCAAATGTTTGCTAGTGGTTGCTCGTGGATGCGTATACACACACTTTAGGCACTAGATCGGCTCAGTCACTTTCCTATTGCATATTGCATATGAATGGATGTACTTAGTAAAATGAATGTACGTTGAATGTGTGTATCATATGGATGTTGCATTTGAATGGATGGTTGTGCACACATGTAGTAATGATATGTATAGGATTCTTTGCATACATGATGGATACATGACACTATCATTATTTTCATTAAGGAGGTCAACAGAATCAGTGGACCGCCTGATTTAGCATTAGTATACGGACATATAAACACACTATGCATATGTACATGAAAAGCATTAGAAATCTTTTAAGGACCATGGTTGCTAGTGGTTGATGGTTGAGTAGATGTATGATTGGATGGTAGGATACGTTCTTCTTGACTTAGAGATTTCGAGGACTAAATCCTTTAAGTAGGGGAGAATGTAACACCCCAGATTTTTGAATAATTGAATTAACTAAATTCAAGAATAATTAATCTCAGACGTGAGATTTAAGGGGAACGGTTTGCGCCATTGTGTTCGTCTCGGAATTCTAGTTGAGATAGAGTCCGAGTTTCCGTAAAACGGATACCGGATGAAGGAGATATGGACGAACGAAGTTAGGCGGAAAAACCAGAAGAGGAAGAGAAGAAAAAAATTGCACTGGTGCACTTGGGAAGTGCGCCAGTACAAAAATACACTGGCGCACTTCCCAAGTGCGCCCAGGCCGAGGAGAAAGCCTGCAAAGCTTTCTGGTGCAGTCTGATCCATGTTGTGACTCATTGCTAAGTCCTTTCTGACTCCATGCTGAGTCATTAGGGCTGACTTGTCACCTTATCCTGACTGAATGGTTTTGATTAACCCTAAGATCATCCGACGGCTATAATTAAATTAAAATTCTATATAAACATGGGTAGACTCAAACCCTAAATCAGAATAAAAACTGAAATTACGGCCGTCTAGTTGTCGTCTTGTAACCTAGAGTAGCCGCCACCAACTAAAGGGAAATCAAAGCTAATCAATTTAGTTGTATTCAACTCTAACAACGAATATTCTTCAAAGGAAAGCTAATTCAACTTCAGAACTCAGAATTCAGAACTCAGAATTCAGAACTCAAGACCTTCTTTGAGTCGTGAGTTCGATTTCTTTAATAAAATAATAAGCAATTTAATTGGATTGAGTTATGATGTGGATTATATGGATATTATGTGAATTATTGACTGCATGTTATTATTTATGTTGTAAAATTGTGATGTTATCATATATGTTGTAAATTCTATGATGTTATGCTGTGATGTTATCGTCTATGTTGTAAAGTTATAATGTTATCATCTATGTTGTAATTCTATGATTGGCTTATGTATAATCAAATCATCATGTTGTTCATATGCTAGTTTGGTTATGTTGATTCATAAGATAAATCATATGTCTATATGCAAGTTTAGGTGTTGATTTAGATATGGATCATATGCAAGTTAATGAAAATTATATGTAACCTAACATGTTTCATGACATCTAGTTTATGTGAAAACTTGATCTAAAGTTAGGCTATGACATGTGTGAGTTATGTGCTAAATTCTACATGCTAGTTTACATGTTTAGATGTAAGTTTACACCATTGTTATGTTGCATAAATCACATATGCAAGTTTATATAAATATATGAGTTTGGAATATGAATCATGTTATGTATGTTTGTGGTTATTGCCTATGCAAGTTTACACCTTTAGATGTAGATCTATGACATACATGATTTATGCAAGTTGTGACCATTATATAAACAAGTTTACACCTTTAGATTTGGATGTATGACATGTGTAGTTTCATGCAAGTTGTAACTTTGGCCTATGCAAGTTTTAGATGTAGAACCTCATTCACACATACAAGTTCACCCCTTATGTTTAGATCTAGTTTTAATTGTATGTATGTTGTGATGTTTTCTCTTTATTCCATGAGATAGACTATTCGTGTCTAACGTATATTTTACGTTAAACGAATGAACGTACAACGTGGGGGAATGGGATAATATTAAAAGATTTAATTGGCATAAATGCCTTAAAAGGCATAGAATAAATTTGTGATGAAAATTGATATGATTTTACATACCATAAATAGATGGACATAATTGAGTCAATTATGGCCATAGTTAAAATTGGAATTGATTGATAATTTGAATAGGGAAATTAATTCAAATTGGGGAATGGTTAATTAGGTGTAATTAATCGTCTAAGACACGAGGTTATACTCGTTTGTGGTGTAAGACTGCCCGGACCCGCCTGGCAAATCCAGCTGCCACAAATGCCAGTCTAATGTGAGAGGTCTTAGGCATAAATTAAAAGAGTAACAATTGTAAAGACACAAGGTTAGGCTCGTTTGTGGTGTAAGACTGCCCGGACCCGCCCGACAAATCCAGCTGCCACAAATGCCAGTCTAATGTGGGAGGTCTTTACAAGGTTACGGTCTTAATGAATTAAGAAACACTTAACCAGATAAACATGTAGTAGGACATGAGGGGGTTAAGTGGGTGCCTTGGGTGGTATGTGGAATTAAGTGGGTGCCTTGGGTGGCATGTGAAATACGATTAGGTGTCTCAATAATTAATTAATGTTGATTAAATACAAATATGGATGACAAACAGAAGTTTGGTTGAGTGAGTGATTCTCTGAGTAACGATCTGATGTTGATCTCGGTTTTCGGGGTTGGTACTTAGGGAGTTATCCTCTTAACCAATGTATATGTGGACTAAGAATAACCTAATCATAAACTAAGTGAAAGGTTTAAGACAAACTTAACCAATAATTTGATAAGTGGGTAGGGTTAAGGCAAACTTAACCGATAATTTGATAAGTGGGTAGGGTTAAGACAAACTTAACCGATAATTTGATAAGTGGGTAGGTTTAAGACAAACTTAACCGATAGTTTGATAAGTGGGTAGGGTTAAGACAAACTTAACCGATAATATACATTGATCTGGTATGGTTAAGACAAACTTAACCAATAGTTTGATAAGTGGATAGGGTTAAGACAAGCTTAACCAATAACACATGTTGATTTGTAGAGTATTTAACATGGGTGACATGTGGGATATATTTATAAACACTTAACCAAGTTGAAACATGTAAGAAGACATGAGTAAGAGGGGTTAAGTGGGAAATTCTAGTGGGGACCAAGCATAGGGGGAAAGCTTGTGTAGGGACCCTGTTCAAACCAATAACCCATTTGGTATCTTTGTGGGCTCGACCCAAGTCGAGGACGGGACACGCGTACTGGATTTGATTGTAAGAGGTAAAAACTGGTCAGCGGTGGCAACGCAAGTCCAACAGGTTCATATGCGTGTGTGGGCCCGGGCTGGTAGGTAAGACGTTGTTGCATCGTGTAGGTATAAGCCATGCATTCTTGGTGGTATCGGGTTGCCACTTTGGGGAGTGATACACCCCACTGTGGGGCCAGCACGGGTATCTACGAGTTAGGGAGCCGATCGAATGGGGAGGGTAGTGGGTGCACCTAGTGGAGATAGGAGCAGATAGCACCTACGAAGACAGCTAGGAGTATAACTACCATATTATGAATAAATATTAGAATGGGGAGGGTAGTGGGTACGCCTAGTGGAGATAGGAGCAGACGGCACCTATGAAGACATCTAGGAGTATAACTACCATATTACGAATAAATATTGTAATTAGAATGGGGAGGGTAGTGGGTACACCTAGTGGAGGTAGGGGCAGACGGCACCTAAGAAGGTAGTTAGGGGTACACTAAACTACCATTATCATTATTAGGTTCTGTAGGCGGGATCAACCGTTAGGGTGACTAGTGGGGGTGCAGTATAGTAATTATCCTGTAGTGATTAGGAGTGGCTTTAACGAATAACCTGGTTCATCGTATTTCCTTGTTTGTTCTGTCATACCCAATTGTTCACAAACATTTCCTTATTTTCTAGCTTATGCCTTAGCCTAGTTATTTTGATAATTATATTGTTAAAGTTATCGCACTCGCCAGACTTTATGTCTGACCCCCTTTCCTTTCCATCTCTTGTCTTCCTTTCCCCCCCTCAAGTGTGCAAGGAGGGAATACTACATCTTAGTGCCGATTTCTTTCAGTTGCTTGAAGAGAGTATATGCATCGCTTGGAACTCTCTCATCTTTATGGATTTGCTTATGCTCAGTAGGGATTTATGCATTTATGGTATTTAAGTATTTGCTTCTTTATGTACTTTGATGTTTTTGGAAAAAGACTACTGATCCTGTTGTAATGTCTTTGGAAACTGCTTATGTAAACTCATTTTGAGTTATGATGAAATAAAATAAGTTTTATCTTCCACTGTGTTGTTTTATTTATTTATTCTTGTAATTTATTTGTTCTATACAAACAATAACGCTTTATGGACATTGATGCACTCCCTTTGTGAGTGACATTAATGGACGTAGGGTGTTACAATCTTCTCTGGTAATTCAACTTTATATGCCAAATTCCCAATTTGCTCAAGAACTGGGAATGGACCAACAAATCTTGGTGCTAACTTGCCTCTCCTACCAAATCGTATCACGCTCTTCAACGGAGAAATATTGACAAACATCAAGTCGCCAATGGAGAACTTTAATTCTCTCCTCCTCGTATCAGCATAACTTTTCTACCTATCTTGGGCAGCCTTCATTGGTTGTTGAATGATCTTGATCTTGTCTGAAGTTTCTCTTATCACATCTGGTCCAAGCACAAACTTCTCACCAGTTTCTAACCAACATGACGGTGAGTTGCACGGTCTTCCGTACAATGCTTCAAATGGGGCCATACCAATACTGGACTGATAGCTATTATTATATGCGAATTCTACTAAGTGTAGATGGTCATCCCATGATCCACCATAGTCTAATACGCAAGCTCTCAAGAGATCCTCTAGCACTCGATTCACCCTCTCTGTCTGTCTGTCGGTCTGAGGATGGTATGCAGTACTGAGATGTAATTCTGATCCTAACGCCTCTTGTAAGCTCTTCCAAAATCCACTAGTGAACAACAGATCTCGGTCGCTCACAATGCCTTTGGGTATTCCATGAAACCTCACTACCCACTTTATATATAGTTCCGCTAACTTAGTTGCCGTCCTGTTTGACTTGACGGGTATAAACCTTGCACTCTTAGTCAATCGGTCCACAATCACCCAAATGCTATCATGACCCGATCTAGTCCTTGGTAACCCATCAATGAAATACATTGAGTTTTGTTCCCATTTCCATTCTGGAATCTCTAATGGTTGCAACAACTGTAACACCCCACCTCCACTAGGATCACTCCTTAGAATGTACTAGCTTTGGAGGGGCGTTATTGTGAAGGTAAACATGCACAGAGATATCGCAAGACAGAATATATGAAAATAAATATAAGTAAAGCAGCGGTAGCAGATAAAAACCCATCATCATCATCTCAGAAAACCGACATAGTCAAGTACATAATATCAAAATGTCATGATCCAAAATACAACATAAGTCTAGATACGTGATAACAAAATACATGGTAAAACATCAGTACTAATCCCCATAAATAAAAGATAAGCCACAGCTAGCTCAGATCCATACATGAGCTATCCAACAAGCAAGCCAAAGATCCACTAAGCAGATGTAGCCCCTCCCTGAGAACCTGTGGGGGGGGGGGGGAACGGAAGAAAAGAAGCGAAAGAAAACAGGTCAGTCAAAAAGACTGGTAAGCCCTACTATGATCAATCTATAAACTAATAAAGTTAACAGCATGATGGAAACTGAGATGAACATACTGGCAATAGATAAAGGTGACATCACATAGATGAGATTAAACTTTGCACCACAGTGTACTAGCAAACCCACAAAACAGATCTTGATCCCTTCGCCCAAACTTTGGCCCAATAACATGAAGTGACCTTAGTATAAGGTCCAGCCCAACGGTCTAGTCGATCGGCTCCCTATAAACCTAACACGTCAAGTGTTGGTGTCCATACGGCCCACATGGATGTAGTCAGACTGTGCTGGGTCCACCTTCGGGTGTATCAAGCCCTAAGGTGTCAACCCCAGACACCTAAGCAATAATGCACAGTCTAAGCCTACTGGTACCCGTGCCTCGAGTTTGTCCAACATCGGACTACGTGCACGTCCGTAGCCCGCCGGACCCGCACCGCTGTACCACTCAGCCGTCGCTTTGGTCGCTTACATCAGTCCAGTAATCGTGCCCCGCCCTAACCTAGCTGTAGGGTTGTGGTGATACCAAACTGGGATTACTGCTGGAACAGACCACGTTGCTAGGGTTTCTAAGAGGGTTAAGTGTGGTTTTAACCCCTCACTAATCATGGATTAAATTAGTTAAGTGTAACCACTTAACCCCATCTAATCCTCGCATCCCCGTTATTGGTTAAGTATTAGTGGGCCATGACTTAACCCTAATCATGAGGCATTAATTACTTAACGCACCCAACCTCTCACATTAGACATCCGTGGTTACCTGGGAAGATTTACACCACGTCTAGGTCTAACCTCGGGTCTTATGGTGCAACATGACCAACTACCCACATTAGACCCCACGTTGTGGTTACCTGGGAAGATTTACACCACAACTAGGTCTAACCTCGAGTTGGCCATATCATGTTATCTAATGTCATGTCCACTTTAAAACATATTTACAAGTTAACATATACTTGGGTAGACCTAACTTAATAGGTAAATTCCCAAGGGGTAGACCTAACTTAATAGGTAAATTCCCAATCTTTTAGTTTCATGTATTTTTAAGTTTACCCAAACCCTCCCAACGTCATTATCTCGCTTACATATTCGTCATAACGCATAAGGGTATAAAAGGTAACTTGGCATAACATACATGATGAACTTCACATATCATAATAAACATGCATACATGTTAAACTTGCAAATCATGTCATAGTGTACTCGCATAAACATGCATAGCTTATTAAATATGCATAACATGGTAAGGTGAACTTGCATAGTCATGCATAACCCATTAAACTTGCATAACATGGTAAGGTGAACTTGCATAAACATGCATAACCCATAAAACATGTATAACATGGTAAGGTGATCTTGCATAAGCATGCATAATCCATTAAACATGTAGAACATGGCATAGTAAACTCGCATAAGCATGCATGACTTATGAAACATATAAAACATGGCATAGTAATCTCGCATAAGCATGCATAACTTATGAAACATATAAAACATGGCATAGTGAGTTCGCATAAGCATGCATAACTTATGAAACATATAAAACATGGCATAGTGAGTTCGCATAAGCATGCATAACTTATGAAACATATAAAACATGGCATAGTGAGTTCGCATAAGCATGCATTATCAACTATACTCACATAAATCTCAACTTTCACCACATATTAACTTTAGAGTTTGTAAAGTGAAGGTAAGAGGGCTTACAAATATAAACAAGTCACAAATCCACCAAATAAGATGAAGAAGCCCTTTAAAAACCCCAAACAAAGCTTCAAATAAGAAAACCCTTTTGCAAAATCCCAAAAACACAAACTTAGCAAATCAAACTTGCAACTTAATGAAGTATGCAAGTTATTAAGCATTCATACAACATAGAAAAGGTTGTATGATCATCATATCTTCATAGGATTAAACTTTGAGGAAGGTGGAGGCTAGGGATTTTAGGTGGAGGCCATTTGAGGATTCAATTTGACATAGTTTAGTTGCTAGATTGATTAATGAGGCTTTAGGGTAGGATTAGGGGTATATTTATAGAAGATTAGAGTGTTTTTAGCCCTAGGATTAACCCTAGATTAGTTTAGGCCCGTCAGATCTCGGAACTCTCTAGAACCAAGCCACAAGACCCAACCCAATTCAGAAATGGTGCACCAGGCTAAACTGCCCGGGCACCCCCTGTCGACAGGGTTGTCGACAGGGCTGTCGACACCCTGGGGGCCCTGTCGACATGGGGGCCCTGGCGGGAATTTTCCCGCCGAACCCCGATTAGCCCTAATCCTTGTTTTTAATTTGAAATTTAAATCTGTTTTTAGCATAGAAATTTCTGAAAACTTCAATGGGCCTTAACCGGGTCATACTGACTCCGATTTTCGAAAACTCGGACTCTATTTTGCGTATTTTTCCGAGACGAACGCAATGGCATAGCCCGTTTCCCCTGATTCAGATTTTAGAATTAAATTCTGCCTCGATTTATGTTATAACAGTTTATTGAAAATACGGGTTGTTACATTCTCCCCTCCTTAAAGGATTTCGTCCCCGAAATCTTCAGGTTAGGAAGAACATATCCTACCATTCAACATCCATCTACTCAAAACATCATCCACGAGCAACCATTGTCCTTAAAAGATTCTAAATGCTGTATGAACATATGCAAAAGTGTGTGTATATGTACTTATCTAATGCAATGATCAATGCAAAATATGTTAGTGAAATGTATCCATATGTATGCAAATCCCTAACATAATGTATAATATCTATATGCGTGCTCAATCATACATCCATATGCAACATCCATGTGATTGCATACAAATTTCATCCAAGAATAAGCATAAACACTCATGCACATGCAATATGAGGAGTGTGTGAGCCGATCTAGTGCCTAATGTGTATCATGCATCCACGAGTAACCACTTGCAAACACTTGCAACCACTTGCAATCATCAAACATAACATGTTTCAAACACATGTTTCATCCAAAGGGTTTCTACCTAAGGTTCTCATGACAAGATTTGCACGATAACTAGATAAACATGGATAGCAAAGAGAAAGATGTGCTAAACAAAGAAAAGAGATTGAGAGTGTACCCTCAAAAAGGAATGGATAAAGCCCACGCATCTTCTCCTCGGTTTCCCAAGTTGCGTCTTCTTCGGCTTCACCCCATTGAACTTTCACTAACCTGACCTCACGATTCCTTAGCTTCTTGGTCTCTGTCCCCAAGATACGAATCGGAGCTCTCCTTAAAGTTGCTTCTTTCTCTACTTCCACGTCTTCAAGAATGCTAGGTTCAACCACCTCAGCGGACTCATGTAGGCACTTTCGGAGATGCGAGACATGAAAGACATTATGCACTCCGGACAACTTTTCGGGCAATTGCACTTTATAAGCCATCTTCCCAATTCTCTCTATGATGGGGAAGGGCCCAACGAATCTCGGTGCTAACTTCCCAACAGCTCCAAACCGGACCACATTCCGTAAAGGAGAAACCTTTACGAAAACCTTGTCCCCAACCTCAAACTCCAAATCGGATCTCCGCTTATCAGCATAGGATTTCTGCCGGTCTTGGGCCGCTTTCATCCGTCTTCTAATCAACTCGACCTTCTCGGATGTATCCCTAATCATGTCGGGTCCAAGTATAAGCTTATCCGTGGACTCCCACCAACATGTAGGTGACTTGCACGGCCTCCCATATAAAGCCTCAAATGGTGCCATCCCTATGCTCGCCTGATAACTGTTATTATATGCAAACTCAACAAGAGGAAGATGGTCTTCCCAAGCACCACCAAAATCCAGAATGCAAAGCCTCAACAAGTCCTCAAGTACCCTATTCACCCTTTCTGTTTGGCCGTCTGTTTGTGGGTGATAGGCCGTACTCAGGTTCAATCTCGTGCCCATAGCTTCCTGTAAACTGTTCCAGAACTGACTAGTGAAGATGGGGTCTCGGTCACTGACTATGCTGGAAGGGACTCCATGTAGTCGCACTATCTCACGAAGATATACTGATGCTAGTCCAGATGCAGTCCTTTTGCTCTTCACTGGGATAAAATGAGCACTCTTCGTAAGTCTATCTACAATGACCCATATGCTCGTATTCCCTCTCCTTGACCTTGGAAGCCCATCAATAAAGTCCATAGAAATGCTCTCCCACTTCCATAGCGGGACCTCTAGCGGATGTAATAGCCCACCGGGCTTCTTCGACTCAGCTTTTACTCTCTGACAAATAATACATCTCGAGACAAACTCCGCCACATCCTTCTTCATTCCAGGCCAGAAGAAAACGCGCTTCATGTCCTTATACATCTTATCACCACCTGGATGTATAGTCATCTTGGAGCGATGTGCTTCCTCAAGAACTTTCCTCACCCAGTCTTCTACCATCGGAACACAAAGCCTTCCGTCTCTCCTCAGCCAACCCTTATCGTCTATAGAATATCGAGCAAGGTGACTAGATGTCTCCCCTCGAACCAGCTTGTCCATGATCTCAATTATCTGAGGGTCTTCCTTCTGTGAAGCCCCGACTTGATCCAGAAGGGTAGGCCTAAGCTCTAGAGATGCCAAAGAACCGGTCATCGTCTCAACTGTCAAAGAAAAATCAAAGGTTGCCAAAAACTCTAAATTCTTCATCTCAACAAATAGAGGACTTAGTGTCAACCTTTTCCTACTCAACGCATCCGCTACAACATTCCCCTTGCCAGGGGTATAGGATATCTCAAAATCATAGGAAGCCAAGAATTCCATCCATCTCTGTTGCCTTAGGTTCAGATCCTTCTGCGAAAAGAGATACTTCAAAGACTTATGATCAGTATATAGCTCAAATCTCTCTCCCAGAAGATAATGACGCCAAGCCTTGAGTGCATATACAATCGCTGCCAGCTCTAGATCATGAGTGGGATAATTCCTCTCATGCACCTTAAGTTGCCTCCCACCAAAACATATAACTCTGCCCTCTTGCATCAGAACGGCGCCCAATCCCGTGCCACAAGCATCAGTGTACACGGTAAATATCTTGCCACCATCGGGTAAGGCTAGAACTGGTGCTGAGGTGAGGGCTCTCTTGAGCCTTTGAAAAGCAAGCTCACAATCCATATCCCAAGCAAAAACTAAGTTCTTCTTCGTCAACTTAGTAAGAGGAGCGGATATCTTCGCGAAGTCCTTGATGAACTTCCGGTAAAACCCCGCAAGACCCAGAAAGCTTCTCACCTCGGTTGCATTCCTTGGAGTCTTCCAATCCTGAACTGCAACCACCTTAGCGGGATCCACCGCTAAGCCTTGCTTGGATATGATATGCCCAAGGAATCTGATTTCCCTTCTCCAAAAGTGGCACTTGGAGAACTTGGCCTTTAACTGCTGTGCTCTGAGCGTATCCATCACCTCTACTAGGTGCCTCGCATGCTCTTCCTCATCCTTGGAGAAGACCAGAATATCATCCACAAAGACCACGACAAACTTATTCAAGAACTCCCGAAACACCCTACTCATCAAGTCCACGAAATACGCGGGTGCATTCGTCAAACCGAACGGCATAACAAGCCATTCAAAGAATCCATCTGGAGTTCTGAATGCAGTCTTGTCTATACTATCTTCAGCTACTCTGAGCTGATGAAATCCGGTAGCAAGATCAAGCTGAGAGAAAACAGAAGCACCAACAAACTGGTCAAAGAGATCATCGATCCTTGGTAACGGGTGTCTGTTCTTCTTAGTCAGCTTATTCAATTCTCTATAATCCACACAGAGCCGAAGAGAACCATCTGCCTTAGTTGCAAACACCACAGGCGCTCCCCATTCGGATATACTTCTTCTGATGAAGTTCTTCTCAAGCAATTCTTTCACTTGCTTGCTCAGCTCCCGTCTCTCACGCGGAGCCATATGCCGAACGGGCAAAGAAACAGGCTTAGCATTATCTACCAGATAGATGCGAAAATCAATCTCTCGTTTAGGGGGCAACCCCTTAACTTCTTCAAAAACGTCTGGATAATCTCGGACCACCCTTACAGACTGAAGGGCCTCCTCTGATGAGTCGAGAGATTCTAGATAGCATAACATGATGGGATTCTTCGGATTGCATGAAATCTCTAAGGTGTTGCCCAGGCGAGTCACAAGCCTTACAACCCTATGCTCACAATCCAGAATGGCTCCATATCTAGACAGCCAATCCATGCCCAAGATCAATCCGTATCCCCTGAAACCAAGAACATACGCACTACACAAGAACTCTACGCTGAGTATAGAGATCCTCAGATCCTCACATATCATAGATAGATGAGCAGAACCCCCAATGGGATTCGAAACTAAAACGGGATCATCCACTAAGCTAGTACTAAGGTGCAAGCTATCAACAAGATCAGATGAAATAAAGCTATGTGAAGCACCAGAATCAAACAAGGTACGCACTGGAAGATCAGAGATATAAACAAGGTTCTCAACAGAAACACTACCTCGCTCGGGAACTGAAGCGGCATGGAGAGCATGAACTTGCCCTCCTGAAGGTCCAGCCTGTCCTTTCTTCTTTGGGCATTCTTTGCTAAAGTGCCCAGTCTCTCCACAAGAAAAGCATCCACCACTAAGCTTCCTTTTCTTCTTCCTGCAATCCTTAGCAAAGTGCCCAGCTATGCCACAGTAATTGCACTTTCCCTTGCCTTTGTTGTTGTTGTTGTTGTTGTTGTTCCCCTTCTTGTTCTTGCCCTGATTCCCCTGGCTGCTTTGACCACCTTGATTGCCTTTGCCTTGAGAATCAATCTTCTTTGCTTGGGTATCGCTCGACTTGACTTCTTTCTTTCCATCTCCCTGAAGCAGAGCCATATTGACCAAACTCTCGAAAGTAGCTCCATGCGGAATATGTGACATCGCCAAGCCCTGTAGCGGCTCATTCAACCCTCTAGCAAATCGAAGAGCCTTCTTCTCCGGAGTGTTTACCATATCCAGACCAAAACGGGCCAGCTGATTAAACTTGTTCACATACTCCTTGACAGACATATCACCTTGCTTTAATGCAATGAACTTCTCCATCTGTAAATTCGCCTCAGCCGAAGATAGAAACTTGGTCACAAATCTAGCCCTCCAATCGGCCCAAGTCTCAACGGGCCTCGTCCCATTGGTGACCTCCCACCAATAGGCCGCCTCATCCTTCAAAAGCCATACTGTCAATAAGATCTTCCTCTCGTCATCAATCCCAAAGATAGAAAACAGGTCCTCCGTGTCTTTCAGCCAATTCCTAGCTTCAACGAAAGATTCCGTGCCTAGGAAATTCTTGCCTCCCATTGCCTTGAAGTCTTTACAAACCTTCGTAAACTCAATCTGAGGATGCTGAGGGGGAGGAGGAGGAAGAGGAGCCTCAGCAACAGGAGGGGGTGGAACATTAGCCACGGGAGGAGGAATATTGACTGCTGGAGGAGGGGGAACAGGAATCACCGGGGGAGGGACATTAGGGATAGGATTCTCAACTACATGAGGAGGAGTGGGAGTAGGGTTGGCAGGACCAGCTGCCGCCCTAGCTTCTAGAAGTCTCCTATACCAGAGTGGTACGTTCACTCCATCTGGGATGTCAAGATTCTCAGCCATACTGAAACGAAAGATAAGATAAGATCAGGTCAAGGGAACGAAGGATAACGCTAATGGCTTTTGGGGATTAGCCTTAAAATAATCTAGACTTTATTTTGGAAAATACTTAGTAGATTTTTTGAAAATAGTTTTTCAAAAAGGGTTTTTTTTTTTCAAAAGTTTTGTTCAATCTTGTTAACCTTGTGCTCTGATACCAAATGTAACACCCCACCTTCACTAGGATCACTCCTTAGAATGTACTAGCTTTGGAGGGGCGTTATTGTGAAGGTAAACATGCACAGAGATATCGCAAGACAGAATATATGAAAATAAATATAAGTAAAGCAGCGGTAGTAGATAAAAACCCATCATCATCATCTCAGAAAACCGACATAGTCAAGTACATAATATCAAAATGTCATGATCCAAAATACAACATAAGTCTAGATACGTGATAACAAAATACATGGTAAAACATCAGTACTAATCCCCAGAAATAAAAGATAAGCCACAGCTAGCTCAGATCCATACATGAGCTATCCAACAAGCAAGCCAAAGATCCACTAAGCAGATGTAGCCCCTCCCTGAGAACCTGTGGGGGGGAACGGAAGAAAAGAAGCGAAAGAAAACAGGTCAGTCAAAAAGACTGGTAAGCCCTACTACGATCAATCTATAAACTAATAAAGTTAACAGCATGATGGAAACTGAGATGAACATACTGGCAATAAATAAAGGTGACATCACATAGATGAGATTAAACTTTGCACCACAGTGTACTAGCAAACCCACAAAACAGATCTTGATCCCTTCGCCCAAACTTTGGCCCAATAACATGAGGTGACCTTAGTATAAGGTCCAGCCCAACGGTCTAGTCGATCGGCTCCCTATAAACCTAACACGTCAAGTGTTGGTGTCCATACGGCCCACATGGATGTAGTCAGACTGTGCTGGGTCCACCTTCGGGTGTATCAAGCCCTAAGGTGTCAACCCCAGACACCTAAGCAATAATGCACAGTCTAAGCCTACTGGTACCCGTGCCTCGAGTTTGTCCAACATCGGACTACGTGCACGTCTGTAACCCGCCGGACCCGCACCGCTGTACCACTCAGCCGTCGCTTTGGTCGCTTACATCAGTCCAGTAATCGTGCCCCGCCCTAACCTAGCTGTAGGGTTGTGGTGATACCAAACTGGGATTACTGCTGGAACAGACCATGTTGCTAGGGTTTCTAAGAGGGTTAAGTGTGGTTTTAACCCCTCACTAATCATGGATTAAATTAGTTAAGTGTAACCACTTAACCCCATCTAATCCTCGCATCCCCATTATTGGTTAAGTATTAGTGGGCCATGACTTAACCCTAATCATGAGGCATTAATTACTTAACGCACCCAACCTCTCACATTAGACATCCGTGGTTACCTGGGAAGATTTACACCACGTCTAGGTCTAACCTCGGGTCTTATGGTGCAACATGACCAACTACCCACATTAGACCCCACGTTGTGGTTACCTGGGAAGATTTACACCACAACTAGGTCTAACCTCGAGTTGGCCATATCATGTTATCTAATGTCATGTCCACTTTAAAACATATTTACAAGTTAACATATACTTGGGTAGACCTAACTTAATAGGTAAATTCCCAAGGGGTAGACCTAACTTAATAGGTAAATTCCTAATCTTTTAGTTTCATGTATTTTTAAGTTTACCCAAACCCTCCCAACGTCATTATCTCGCTTACATATTCGTCATAACGCATAAGGGTATAAAAGGTAACTTGGCATAACATACATGATGAACTTCACATATCATAATAAACATGCATACATGTTAAACTTGCAAATCATGTCATAGTGTACTCGCATAAACATGCATAGCTTATTAAATATGCATAACATGGTAAGGTGAACTTGCATAGTCATGCATAACCCATTAAACTTGCATAACATGGTAAGGTGAACTTGCATAAACATGCATAACCCATAAAACATGTATAACATGGTAAGGTGAACTTGCATAAGCATGCATAATCCATTAAACATGTAGAACATGGCATAGTAAACTCGCATAAGCATGCATGACTTATGAAACATATAAAACATGGCATAGTAATCTCGCATAAGCATGCATAACTTATGAAACATATAAAACATGGCATAGTGAGTTCGCATAAGCATGCATAACTTATGAAACATATAAAACATGGCATAGTGAGTTCGCAGAGTTCGCATAAGCATGCATAACTTATGAAACATATAAAACATGGCATAGTGAGTTCGCATAAGCATTCATAATCAACTATACTCACATAAATCTCAACTTTCACCACATATTAACTTTAGAGTTTGTAAAGTGAAGGTAAGAGGGCTTACAAATATAAACAAGTCACAAATCCACCAAATAAGATGAAGAAGCCCTTTAAAAACCCAAAACAAAGCTTCAAATAAGAAAACCCTTTTGCAAAATCCCAAAAACACAAACTTAGCAAATCAAACTTGCAACTTAATGAAGTATGCAAGTTATTAAGCATTCATACAACATAGAAAAGGTTGTATGATCATCATATCTTCATAGGATTAAACTTTGAGGAAGGTGGAGGCTAGGGATTTTAGGTGGAGGCCATTTGAGGATTCAATTTGACATAGTTTAGTTGCTAGATTGATTAATGAGGCTTTAGGGTAGGATTAGGGGTATATTTATAGAAGATTAGAGTGTTTTTAGCCCTAGGATTAACCCTAGATTAGTTTAGGCCCGTCAGATCTCGGAACTCTCTAGAACCAAGCCACAAGACCTAACCCAAATCAGAAATGGTGCACCAGGCTAAACTGCCCGGGCACCCCCTGTCGACAGGGCTGTCGACACCCTAGGGGCCCTGTCGACATGCCTGTCGACATGGGGGCCCTGGCGGGAATTTTCCCGCCAAACCCCGATTAGCCCTAATCCTTGTTTTTAATTTGAAATTTAAATCTGTTTTTTGCATAGAAATTTCTGAAAACTTCAATGGGCCTTAACCGGGTCATACTGACTCCGATTTTCGAAAACTCGGACTCTATTTTGCGTATTTTTCCGAGACGAACACAATGGCATAGCCCGTTTCCCCTGATTCAGATTTTAGAATTAAATTCTGCCTCGATTTATGTTATAACAGTTTATTGAAAATACGGGGTGTTACAACAATCCACTAGGCTTCTTTTGCTCAGCTTTAACTAGCTGGCAATTCATGCATTTGGATATAAACTTTCCAATGTCTCTTTTCATCCCTTCCCAGTAGTAGGTCTGCTTCATGTCTCGATACATCTTGTTACCACCGAGGTGTATAATCAGCTTTAAGTGATAACATTCCCTGAGAACTTCATCTCTCAATCCATTGACATTGGGTACAGCTAGTCTTCCATTCTTTCTAAGCCATCCATCTCTATCAAGCCCATACTTGTTCATCTCTTCGTTGATCCCCATCTCTAACTTTGAGATGATTTCCAATAGGTTAGGATCGTCCCTCTGGCTGGAACCAATCTGCTCAATCAAAGTGGGTCGGATCGTCAAACTTGCTAACATTTCTGGATCCAACTCGCACTTTGGTCTGAAATCATACCCAGCGATGTACTCCAGTTGCTTCCATTTAAGAAACATAGACCCTATGCTGGCATGTCTTCTACTCAATGCATCAGCCACCGCATTGCCCTTCCCTGGTGTATATACGATGTTGAAGTCATAGGAAGCTAAGAATTCTAACCATCTTTGCTGTCGGAGATTTAGATCCTTTTGAGAGAAGAGATACTTTAACGATTTATGATCGGTAAACAACTCGAACCTTTCTCCCAAGAGATAAATTCTCCACATCTTCAGTGCGAACACGATCGCTGCCAATTCCAAATCATGTGTATGGTATCTTTTCTCATGCGGTTTCAGTTGCCGACTTGCATAAGCTATAACCCTACCTCCTTGCATCAATACAACACCTAGTCCGGTACCACATGCATTCGTATATACCGTCATCTCTTCATTCCCCTTAGGAATGACTAACACTGGTGCATATGTGAACTTTTCCTTTAGACTCTTGAATGCATTCTCGCACTTCTCGTACCAGACGAAAGCTTGAATCTTCTTGGTCAACTGAGTCAACGGTGCTGCTACCTTGGAGAAGTCTTGGATAAACTTACGATAATACCCAGCTAACCACAAGAAACTTCTTATGTCTGTCGCATTCTTGGGCGTAGACCAATCTTGTAACGTAGCCACCTTCGCAGGATCCACGGCAATACCATTCTCTGAAACGACATGGCCCAAGAATCTCAATTCCCTTCTCCAGAAGCGACACTTAGAAAACTTTGCTTTCAATTGGTGTTTTCTCAACACCTCCATCACTATCCTCAAATGTTCCTTGTGTTCTCCCTCTGTCCTCGAATAGACAAGTATATCGTCCATGAACACAAGAACAAACTTATTCAGCTGTTCTCTGAATACCCTATTCATAAGATCCACAAAATATTTTGGTGCATTGGTCAACCTAAATGGCATGAACAACCATTCATAAAATCCAGACGGCGTCCGAAATGTCGTTTTAGCTATACTCTTAGCTTCCACTCTAAGCTGATGAAAACCTGTCGCGAGATCCAACTGGGAAAATACTCTCGCGCCACTCAACTGATCAAACAAATCATCTATCCGCGGTAGAGGATACTTGTTCTTCCTCATCACTTTATTCAACTCGCGGTAGTCTACACACAATCGAAGGGAACCATCTGCCTTGGTAGCAAACACAACTGGTGCTTCCCACTTAGAAACACTCCTTCTGATAAATCCCTTCTTCAAAAGATCGCTGACTTGCACCCCGAGCTCTCGTTGCTCCCTTGGTGCCATACGACGAAGTGGCATCACTATATGTCTGGCATCTTTCACTAAATCAATATGGAACTCAATCTCTCAGTGTGGTGGAAGCTCGGTCACTTCTTCAAAGACATCCGGATACTAGCCAACCACGGGAAAACCTGACAACTCACCTTGCGGGATGTCAAGGGAATTTAGAAAACTAGTCATTACCCCATCACTAGGTAGACCACCAAACACTACCCTCTGTGCATCATCCGCTCTAGCTGTCACCAAAAATCCCTCAAAGTCTACCATCACCCCGTACCTTTGAAGCCAATTGACTCCCAAAATAATGCCAAACCCAGTAAAGCCCAAAACAAAGCAATCACAAACAAACATACATCCATGACTCGATAAGACCACATTACGACAAATCATGCTAAGGTTAGTCGAACCACCAATCGGGTTCGTCACTACTAAAGGTCTATCGACAATCTCGGGCTCTAATCCCAACTTAACTACCAGGTCACTAGATATGAAAGAACTGGAAGCTCCGGTATCGAACAAAACTCTAATAGGAACATCATAAATAGAAAGCAAACCTTGAATAACGACATTCTTTCCCTTCTCCGCCGCAGTTGGAGCATTCGACGAAGAAGGAATAGCATTAAGGGCATATGCTTTCACCATCTGCTTTTCTTTAGGGGGTTGCAGACACTTGTCCTTGTGATGTCCCACTTGGCCACAGTTGAAGCACTTCCTATCCGCTGGCTTGGCCCGACAATTACTAGCATAATGGCCTTTCTTACCATAGCTGAAGCACTCAACATATTTCTTATTCTTTTTCTGGCCATCCTTATTCTGGTTCTGCTTCCTCTTATTCTGAGGACCACTCTTGCCTCCACCACTTGCTTGCGGCATTGGCTCCTCCGTAGATGCAACCTCAGTCTTCGACTTAGGGTAGAGACTCTCGGACCTCAATGCTTTCCCCACAATCAATTCAAACGTCTCATCGATATGGTTAATAAGCCTTTCCCCCAAGTACTGATCTAAGCCAGTTATGAACTTCTCGTTCTTCTTCTCGGCGGTATCTATTAGGGATAACCCATATTTCGACAAAGTGTCAAATTTGGCAATATACTCCAAGACAGCTCTGCCATTCTGCTTGAGTTCCAAAAATTTCTTAAACAACACTGACTTCTGAGCAGCTGGAATGAACTTATCGCTAAAGCGAACCTTAAACTAATCCCAAGTAATCTGATCCTCGGGAGTAGCTGCCTTTATAGCATTCCACCAATTCATTGCCCATCCTTGCAGCTGACGGGATGCTAGCCTTCTCTTAATCGCATCCTCGATACCCAAATCTTCAAAGATACGCTCGCAGCTATCCAACCAATCCTGAACATCCGTAGCCGACTCCGTTCCGTGGAACGGCTTCCTACCAAGACTAGTATAATCTGTGTTCAGCTTGGCGAAATCGGCCCTAGGCGCCTGCACTATTGGACCACCACCATTCCCATCATTGGGAGCTTCCCTCTGCACATCCCTAAGCATCTCTCTCATGAGGTCAGTAAACATCGTCCTCATGTCAGCAGCATTCCCATTATTGGCTCCACTACCAGTACCCCTCGTATATCGGCTCATCGCTCAATCTGTAAAGAGAAACGATTAGCCATCTCCATAATGTTGCTAGTGCAATGCAACTTCATCCTTGGCTATGATAATAGTGTGTATATATAGCTTTTGAAAACCAAAATAATCACAAATACGCGCTCTCGTATACGTATACTATCTCTCCCTGGTGACTTCCCTAGGTTAACTACGCAACCTAGAGCTCTGATACCAAATGTGACGGCCCGCCCCGTACCAGCCTGCATTTTCTCCGAAGGTGCGCTGTACACATGCCCGACTAGCACGGAACGGTCGCCAAGGAAAGGAAAGAAGAGAATGAACTAACAAGGAACCTGTAAAATGTCTCACAGTGCATGGAACGAAATATAAAAATAACATAATCTTGACATAAAACCGGCGAGATAGTGCATCGGCTGAAAACTAAACCAACATAGCAGCTGAAATCCAAATACAGCTTATGATCCAACATCATTATTACAACTTTAAAACTGTCTCTAAAACAAAAGAAAGCTAAAGTAGGAGATGCACTACTAATGCCCAAGCAGTGATCTTCAACAACACAGGGAGTGTGTGTGTGTGTGTGTGTGTGTGTATATATATATATATATATATATCATACGTGGAAGCCTCCTGCTCGTCTCCGGATCAGCTACTCGTGCATAGTCAGCTAACCTATCTCTAGTCTGCTCGTGAGAGCACCCAGAGTAATAAGAAGAGACATAAAACTCTGGGTCAGACAAAAAGTCTGGTTTGAGCGATAAGTAGCTAAACAGAACAATAACAAGTATACTAAACCATACCTGAACCTGGACCTGCAACCAAAGAGTTAGCACTACATACCATACAATACTCTAAGGTGCCACTAACATATGGTATAAAGAATACGGGGGTGGGGGTGTGCATGTCATAATGATGGCAAACAATCAAGCATAGCAACCATCCTCACATCTCTCACTCAGTGCGTAAAGCATACGATGTCCACCATTGTCAATCACTAGACCCACCGAAGTAGTGACGGAGTTCGACTTGCACAACTACTGCCACCACCAAGCTTACCTCATGGAGTCATGACCAAATCTTTACAAATGACCCCACCTCATTGGTCTATAGCTCTTTAGTCATACCTAGGCCACTGTGGCCCTGAATCCGTTCACGTTCTTCCTATACATAGTGATTCAAAGTTACAGACATCGACAACACCTTAGCACACGTCCCGCAATCATGAAGCTCACTCATTGGTTCCCATCTGGATTTTGATTCAAATCTCCTCATTTGGACCTCCTTTGCATCTCGGGTTCTGGTCGAATTAGAGCTGGTCTTTAGAAGAGTCGTCGCGTAGAAGTAATAGCACACGTCCGGTCCGGTTCGAATATGCATAGTGCTCCAGTCATCATTGGTTTGGTTCGGTGCTCCCCTTCTAGCTCGGTTCGGTTCGGATGCCTTCTACCTGGATTCGGTTCGATGGTTGCTTCCTGGTTCGGTTCGATGGTTGCTCCCTCCTCGATATTCCAATCTGATCCCCCTTCCCTTCATTAGCCCGATCCAATCTTGTCCTCCTTCATTCGCCGATCCGATCCCAATCCAACCATAATGGCCTTCCTTCTTGCCATGCTTTATTTTGTGCTAAGTTCCAGCTCGGTTCGGTGCTTCCTTGCCCAGTCCACTATCTGATCCGAGCCCCATATCTGATCCGATCCGAAACCCTACACAACTTTTTCTAGCAACTGTTTTACGCCATTCGATGGCGTTTTCGGCTAATCAATCTTTTCTAAATAATCACAAATCATTCCAAACAGTCATAGCAACATGTATAATCAACCACAAACATTAAAACAATAACTTGATAGGTTAAAATAGATCAAACATAGCCAAAATCCCATATTTTTTCCCTTAAGCGTGTTTAAGCAAAACTAATGACATGATTAGTAAAACTTAACCAAATCAAACCCAATTTCTTACAAAGGCCTAAAACATCATTTAAGAATTTATAAATATTTTTCCAGAATTTATTAATTTATAAATTCACTAATCAACACTAATTACCCTTAATTAACTATAATTAGTGAGGAACTATGCAAATCACTCACCTTGGCCACAAATAAAATACTAAATCAGAAATGATTCTCTGTTCGGCGCTGTTCCCATTGCAACACAGCAGCTCTAACCTTGCTTTGGTGCTATTCCTCCTTAATTTGATGTTGATTAGGCTAATCTTCAATTAGAAAGTGGTTTAGAGGTGTTTTGAAGAGATTTAGAGAGTGGAGGCCATGGCTAGGTTAACAGGAATGAATAGTGACGGCTGAAAAATGAGAAAAAGGTATTCTCCAAACCCTAACAACCCTTTTAAACTCCTAATCCCGAAATTCCCCTTTGGGCCTAGCTGTTAATCACCCGGTTAAGCCCAATTAAGCTGTTTTTCACCATCTGAAACTTGTTTCAGCCATATCTCCCAAATGGTGAGTCCGTTTGGCTAATGTGACCACTCTACGAAATTGTAAACCATCAAAAAATCTAATGGAAGTGGTCTCCGGTCAAAATTCCCTTCCATTCAAAAGTTATGGCCACAACAAGATCAGCTAAGGGCAAAACGGTCATTAAAAAAATCGACAAAAATCATGAACATGGGAAATGACTCCACTAGTCGTCTCCCAAAGTTACATGACCATACGACTTCGTATGTGAAGGAAATAAATATTCTACGATCCTTCGATGTGTAGAATGCGGGTCGTTACAGCGATAAAAGGCTTGAAACATTGCACCAACTTCACTTTTGCATTTCATCGTATAGAAGCCAGTCGTCTAATTCTAACATGATCATCTATGAAGCCGAGAAAGAACTTCAGATTCAGAAAAGACAGGAGCCCCATAGCCCATAGAAAAAAAAAACAAATCTACATTGTTTATTGACTTGTTGAGTCGGGTGTATAGCTCAGTTGGTAGAGAATTGGGCTTTTAACTTAGTGGTCACAGGTTCAAGTCCTGCTATACACAAAAAAACCACTCTTGTATTCATAAGGATGCGTAGTCGCGTTCAAAGAGCACTCGCATCAGGCTGCTTATGTTGAGATAATGTGAATGAATGAGATGGCTGAAATAGAATAATGGTAGTTATGTTTAGAGTGATATAGGAGCAGATGTGTAGCATAGTAAAATATTGATACTGGCGCATCTGAGATGGATCAGGCTGACCAACCTACTACACCTATTATGCAAGGAATCATTGACTAGTATACATACAACCGGGGCAAAGTGGTTTATGATAAGAATGCTCCAGTGTATTAATTGGGATTGTTTCATCAAAAGATGGTTATGTGCCTCCCTTGTTAGTTGTCTATGAATAGTTCCTCCCGCCTGTATTTAGTAGCATTAGACTGAGCTAGTTGTTAACCGTCCTTTTGGTCCGGTTACCAAAAGTACTCAAGACACGCTCGACTCAACTCATCGCGTGGAGCCAGGGCCATGGGCGAAACTCAGGAAGTACAGGAGGAAGACCGAAGGGAGATCACGCCAATGAACCTTGACCACGTCCCTCGCCAAATACACTTCGCACCCATCCAGGTGCGAAATTTCGTACCGGGTAGGTGCAAAATTTTGCACCTACCAGGTGTGAAATTTCGCACCCTGCAGATGCTAAATTTTGCACCCCGACCTAGGTGCAAATTTCTGATGGCCGAAAGTTGGAGGCGTGAAATTTCTGTAGATAGTCCCCATTTCTACCTAACCCCTACCTAACCACTTCCTATAAATACCCCTTGGCCTCACACTTCAAAAGAGAGAGATTCTTTGGCTTTGAGACCTCCATAGAGCTTCATTAATGGCATCTCCTCTTTGAGGAAGAAGAAGGGAAAAATTGTCCATTTTACTATTTCTTGCAAATATGACTATTGTAACTTCGTGTATCGTAGTCAACAAATGTAATGAGAGGGTCTCAACCTTGTAATCTTTCAAGTGATCAATAAAATTCCAACAACGCTTCAAAGTGGACGTAGGCCCTCGCTGAGGCCGAACCACTATAAATCTCTTATGTTATTTACTTCTTATGTTCCATTTTATGTTCTTGTCTATGCGGCCATATTTATAATTCCTAGTAATTAGGAATCTTGGGTGTTTACGACATTTTTTGCCGTCAACATTTGGTGCTTTCACTGAGAAAACTCGGATATTGCTTCTTTCTCGCACATTACCATCTCGACTTCAACGAGCTTAAGGTTCCTTTCTTAACCTGCCATCAAGTCCGCTTATGATGGTAAAAAAGGTCAAAGAACGCAATGATTGGCTCCTTAGCCGCCGCCGAGGTAGGTACATCTCATCAACCTCAACCGGTGGACATCCCGGCCACTAATGAAAATGAACCTCCAGTTGCGGACCTCGAATCGCTCGTAACCCAAGCGCAAATCCGCATGCTTAACAAAGATACGAAAATACACCTGTCGAGCTTAATCAAGCGCTAAGGAATAACATCGACCTTATGTGGCAACTCCAAGAAAGTCAGCGCGTCATCGCTCGACTACAATTAGCTCGGAACAATGTCCGACCCCGACCACCAACATCGGAAACATCCTCTTCCTAGTCGAGCGGCCCGCACCAACGAAGGAGGTTTAGCCTCATCAAAAACATCGACGTTCGAAAAAAGCCCTCGACAACGGCAATGGCAAATGGTATGCCAAAGGCAACGGCGACCGTACCACGTTTACCTATAGCGAGGGCGCCCAATATCGGGATTGTTCTCGCTTAGTTATCAATGACGGAGCCGCTCCTACTAACCAACCTCCTCCTCGACATGACCCAATGACCGCCTGCCGAGACAACGAACCAACTATTTTGGCGGCCCATACCTATCCAGAACAGGATCCGCGCGGCCCCGTCCCACATCCTCATGCACACCAGGATCCCGTTATAGATGTCGAGGACATGGAAGAAGATAGCCCAGACATCCACAATAGAAGACGCCCTCGCACCCGAACTCCGGAACCTCGCCAAAACCCATGGGTCCCGATGGCGGACCCTCACCCGACCTACCTTACTGACATGGTCCGAAGAATCATGAGGGAGATGCGGGGGAATGTGCATGATTCATGGGAAGCACACATTAGGCGCAACCCTTTCACTCGAAGAGTTAATGAAGCTGAATGGCCACGACGTTTCAGCATGCCGCAGATGCCGCTCTAGGACGGCACCACTGACCGTTGTGCATTCCTAAACCGTTATGAATGGCAAATGGACTCGAGCAGAGGCGACGATCTAGTCAAGTGAAAATTATTTCCACTCTTCCTGTCAGGAACCGCTCTATTATGGTTCTCTCGCCTTCCTCTTAATTCCATCAACAACTTCGGCCAATTAGCGACACAGTTAGTTAAGCAATTCAGGATACATATCCCAACTCCGAAGAATTCCCTCACCCTTTCCAACCAATACCAAGGACCTGCGGAGTCACTCAAAAGCTATCTTTCCAGATTCAACATCGCCCTCGTCGAGGTCGAGGATCCGGATCCGTGCACCATACTCTTCCAGCTAGCTAAAGGTGTCCTTCCAACTTCTGAATTTGGGGCATGGATCTACCGAAAGCAACCAAAGAGCCTCTATGCTTTCTATGAGAAAGCGGGGCAGTTCTTATGCCAAGAAGAAGCGAGACGGAACCGCATCTCCGAGACCAGTCGCCCCAATATCCCTCGAGCGGACACCACTAATAACCGTCCTAGGGGGCGAAAAGAGGGAGGACCCTCTAATCCGAACACGGAGGCAGGACCCCCAGACAAAGACCAAACACTGGGGTGCAAGGTGGTCGGGGCAACAACTAGGTACAGACAGAGCCAAGGAAGCCCGACCCCTACCAAGCTTACGAGACATACACTCCGTTGAATGAATATCCGAAAACTATCTACCTAGAGACATGTAACACTTTGTTGTATAAGAAACCCCGCATCAGGGAGTCAACCGATTCCAAGAAGAACTCGGGGAGATACTACCGATACCATGATATGTATGGGCATAACACAAATGAATGCCGCCAGCTAAGGGATGCAATTGAAAAGCATATCCGAGAAAAGTGGCTTGAACAATACATTCAAGATCCCTTTCCCCCTGAAACCAGTCCAAAGCCTCCAGCGCCAACTCCTCAAACGATCGCCAAGACAGCCTCAGGACCGTTTAATGCAAGGCGGGGAATTGTGATCAATACCATATGTGGCGAGCCTGGCCCTATGCATGACAGCTTTGAAAAGATGGATGAATATGTGGGCTCCATTAAACATGCAACCTACGAGGCTTGCTCTGCTCCCGCCGAGTCTGTCCCGGCCAAGCTCCGGAAAACCATGCGGGACGACATTATATTCAATGGAAGGAGTCCACGGGAATTGAAATCCCAACCACCGATCCTTTGGTTATCACTGCCTAAATTGGCGCTACAACTGTTCAAAAAATATTGGCGATTCAGGAAGCTCGGTCAGCATCATTTTCAAAGCCGCCTATGACCAGATGAAGTTAGAGGCAAGAGATCTCAAACCATGCCATTCCACGATCAACGGCTTTAATGGGGCATCCAACTGTCTGGTAGGAGTCATCGACCTACCCATCGAACTCGGTACGGGGGATCGGAGTCGAGTCTGAGTCCTCACCTTCGTGGTTATCGACATCGTCTCGCCATACAACGTCTTCCTTGGGCGTCCTTTCCTCACAGAATTTTGTGTTTCCCTATCGCCATGGCCTCTTCTAATGAAATTTCGAACAGAAAACGAGATCGGAACGGTCAGAGGTGACCAAGTCAATGCTAGAGAATGTTATTCAATAGAATGGAAGAATGCGTACAATAAGGATAAGGGAAAAGCAGCACATATAGCCTTTTGCGCCAAGACCGCCTCCGCATAGCAATCAGCGGCGTCTAGGCCAAGGCTCATACGCCACTCCCATCTTTCCGATGACCTCGATCCAAGGAAAGACGAAGAGCCCGAGTGCGAGGGACCTACTCCAGTCGAGCCCACAGTAGATGTGTCTGTCAGTCTCGATGATCCATCGCGAGTATTAAAGATAAGTTCACACCTTCACCCAGTGATCAAAGATGATCTTGTGGATTTCCTAAAGGCTAATCTGGACGTATTCGCATGGACTCATTCCGACATGAAAGGCATAGACCTGGCAATCGCCTTTTATTCTTTATGCATAGACCCTACGATGCCTCCAGTCAAATAAAAGCGCCGCTTCCTAGGACACGACAGATCCAGGGCACTCGATGAAGAGGTAGATCGCCTACTAAACAACTTCATCCGTGAAGCCGATTACCCCGAATGGGTCTCCAATCCGCTCCTAGTCAAAAAGGCCAATGGTAAATGGCGAATGTGTATCGACTTCTCTGATTTAAACAAGGCATGTCCTAAGGACAGCTTCCCGCTCCCAAAGATCGATCGGCTAGTCGATTCAACTGCCGGATACCAATTGCTATCTTTTATGGATGCCTACTCTGGTTACAACCGGATCCCGATGAATCTCCACGACCAGGACCATACCTCCTTCATAACCGACCTCGGACTTTATTGCTATCATGTCATGCCTTTCGGCCTCAAGAATGTCGGTGCCACATATCAGCGGATGGTTAATCGACTCTTCAAAAATCAAATCGGTAAATCCATGGAGGTGTACGTAGACGACATGTTAGTTAAATCAAAAATGTCTAGCGACCACGTCCACGACCTCTCCAAAATGTTCGATGTCCTCTGCAAATATGACATGAAACTCAATCCCCTAAAATGTTCCTTCGGCGTCGCCTCAGGAAAGTTTCTGGGTTTCATCGTCAACGCCCAGGGCATCGAAGCAAATCCCGAGAAAATCCGAGCCATTCGGGACATCCAAATCCCTGAAAACTTCAAGGATGTTCAAAGTTTAAATGGAAAGGTCGCCGCTTTAAGTCGATTCATCTCAAAGGCCACTGACAAGTGCATTCCTTTCTTCGATTTACTTCCAAAAGGAAAATGCAATTTCAAGTGGACCCCAGAGTGCGTTTCCGCATTCAAGGAACTCCTGAATAACTTAGAACGGTCACCCATCTTGTCTAAGCCGGTAGACCATGTGGACTTATACGTTTACTTAGCTGTTTCTGCGCAGGCTGTCAGCTCTGCATTAATACGCCTTGAAGATCGCATTCAACGGCCTGTCTACTACATTAGCAAGCAATTGACGGGGGCAGAAAAGAACCCCCCCCCCCCCGAAGCTCGAAAAGCTGGCATTCTGCTTACTGATTTCCTCCTGGAAGCTCCGACCATATTTCCAGGCTCACCCCATAAAAGTCTTCATCGACCAGCCACTGCGCCCGTTCCTACAACGGCCCGAGGCATCCAGTCGACTACTAAAGTGAAGTATGGAACTAAGTCAGTTCGAGATAACATTCATTCCCCGTCGAGCCATCCTCGAACAAGCCCTCGTCAACTTCATAGTAGAGTTCATGGCTCCCGAGGAAACTTCTACTGAGGACAGTGAGGCCCCCGACGATAAATGGAAGATATTTGCGGACGGGTCCTCCAATAACAAGTGCTCGGGAGCCAGCATTGTACTTATCACTCCCGAGGGACGCTCAATACACTGCGCCCTAAAGCCAAATTTCCTCGCTGCCAGCAATGATGCAGAATATAAGGCGTTAATAGCCGGACTAAGAATCGCGATCGAGCTCAAGCTGAAGATTATTCAGATTTTCTCCGATTCACAACGCATCGTGCACCAGGTGAAGGAAGAGTACCAAACTAATGGGGAATGACTCACTAGCCGGATTAGCAAGTTTCGAAGATCCGCAACTGGTGGGGTTCGCCCCCGTCGAGGTGCTCAACTCCCCTAGTACCATGCCAACACAAACCAGTACGACCATGAGCGCCGAACCCAAGCCGGAATCATGGATAACGCCAATCAAAAGCTACTTGCAGCAAGGATTCCTCCAGGAAATCCGCAAAGAAAGGCGAGCGCTCATCCTCCAGTCAACCCGTTATCTCCTTATGGATGGGGTGCTCTATCGAAGAGGCTTCTCAGTCCACTTATGTAACACACCATGTTCGTTAATGTCACTCACAAAGGGAATGCATTAACTTTCATGAAGTATTATAAGTAAACATAACAGAATATTACAAGACAGATACGTAAAATAGTACTTGAAAATTTTAAAACTTCATTGCAGTGGAAAACAGAAATATGTTTGGCTACATCTTTCAAAACCACAATACCAAAACCCAAGTACAACAAGTATCAGTCTTGTACAAAAGCCTTCGGAGTACATAATTTAAAAACCAAAATCCCAGCATAAATTGCCATAAAAGGTAGAGTCAAATCCAAGCAATACTTCAAGCAGAGAGAATCTGAATCAAGCTCCTATGTTTCCACCCTGAGCACTTGGGGGGGAACGGAAAGAAAAGGGGCGAAAACAAACGAGGCCTGACATAAAGTCTGGCGAGTCTAGTTACTTTCAGCATATAAATAGATAACAGAATCATGACATGTAAATAAAGCTGGATGAGAGATAACATCATCAGGAGAAACAGGTATACTTAGATTACAACAGAAGAAACAGAATGATATAGATCAAGCTATGCTTTTTACATACTTTTAACTTCTCTGCACTAATACTAGTATAATCGGATTAGGTGTTACCCTAATGTTTAAACTAAAACATAAACGGAGACAGAATGATCTCTAGGATAGAATGCTAGTAATGGGCCTTCACCACCCCAACAGAGACAGACGGTACAGAAACAGAATCAGAGATAGAAACAGAATAATCCCTACGGAAACAGGATGTTACAATTAGTTATACACTAGTAATGGGCCTTTACCACCCCAACATATGGTACCAATAAGAAACAGACTGGTGTTGCACCCTAACAGAAACAGACGGTACCCCAACAGAAATAGACAGAACTAGATGTACCCTAAATTCTACCCCAAGCGATCGGCTCCCTAATACATAATTACCCAGTGTCGGCCCCATAGTAGGGTGTATCACTCCCAAAAGCGGCAACCTACGTAGAGACACATACCTATTTACAGATGTCACGGCGTCTTAACTTCCCCAGAGCAGAACGGATCCATGCATGCACATGACCCGGTTGGAATGCGCCATTAACACCCGTCGCCTTTATCATAATGAACCTCTTATAATTAGTTCAGTAAGCGTGCCCGGACCAATACCTAGTGTTGGGTCAAAGTTTTGATACTAGAAAGGGTTAGTGACTATTATGGGTCCCACACAACAGATGACATAAGTAATTGCCCCTCCTAACCTTGTGTCTCCAGACTAACAGATTTCAGACTAACTTGCTTACAGATTTCAGATTTACTAGTTCATAGATCAGACATACAGGTTAACAAGTTTACAGACTAACATATCAGATGTACGGATTAGCAGACTTACAGATTGTTTCACCTAACCTTGAATTAGGCCTACAGATTTACGAAACGAGTTTATCATATTCATTCGCCCAGTTGATTTAACCCCATACACCTAATACGATTTAGACAAAATTTTTATCTTAGATCTGCATTAATTAATTATTAATGCACAGACCTCTCACATTATGTCGATAGCTTGTGGCCGTTGGATGTGCCGAGCGGTTCCGGGCAGACTTCTGCCACAAGCCAGACCTAACCTCGTGTCTAAGCATCTTTTGATTATGCCTACGACCTCTCACATTAGACTGACAGTTTCCAGTTGCTGGTTAGGCCGGTTCACTACAAGAAAAACAACAAATAGCAGCGGCAGTAAACGCTGCTAATTCGTCGCTAAACAGGTATTAGCGACGGATTTCCTACATAACGGTTTGGTCGGCAAAACCCTTGACGGTATCTGTGTAAGATTTTGCGACGGAATTTAGCATCAATTTTCCGACAATTTACCGTCATTTTACTAATTTTATAACAAAAATAAATATTATTTATTAGTTTACTTATATTTTAATTTTTATTTATATACCGACGATTTACCGACGGAATATTAATTTAGTATAAAATATTATTTACAAAATCTATCGGAAAACCCTTACTAATTACCAAGGAATTAGCAATAAAAAGTTTTGACAAAAAATCTTGCTCTTTTTTTTGTCAGTAAGCCCTTACTATTCAGCAAAGGTTTAGCGATGGAAATAAATTGGTGTAAGTTACCTTTTATTATTTTTGTTGGTAATTTGACGGTAAAATCTTTCAAATCAGTGTCGAATTTACGACGAAACGTTTGGAACACATTTATTTAGCTTTCCTACTTTGATACTAATATGTCAGTATTCCCTTTCTGATATGGCATTAACTCTTTTTATCGTCCTGCTCTTTCAGCTTTCCAAATTAATTGTATTCTACTTATTCAGTTACAAATACTGATATTAAATGCGAGCGAAAAACAATATAAAATTGCCATCCACGTACAAATAATACTCTTAAGCAACAACACAACCTAGATAATATTAGCACATCACATAAAAAACATCCACAATCCTTCATTTTGTGCACCAAGCTGAATTATGAACAACAAAAATTTTCAGCTGGTGTGAACGTTAAACCACATACAACCCATGACCATCACAACAAGTACTAAAACTCATAACTACCAAAATAACAAACATATCCATAGTTGTGCTACAACCACATCACTGCAAAACAAGTCATAACATACCAATTAAGCTATGCAGATGACGATGGCGAAGGAGCCAACGAACGAGACATAGATAGCGAAGGCGAACGTGAAACTCTTTCTTGGCCCTTGAGTATTGCCATCACCTTTGCCAGTTGTGCTTCAAAGGCCTCCTAATCTGCCTTCTGTTGTTTTGAGAGTCTTTCTCCTTCTGCTCTCTCACTCTCAAGCCCGATACGCATCTCCTCGACAGTTTTTTGTAGCTCGTGGACGTCATCTTCATTGCTAACAAGCTGACGTTTTGATTGCTGAGAAGACGATGGAAGCTGCATTGTAAAAATGACATTAAAGCATTAATACTTTTAGTTTGACGAGGATGCAAAACTGCAGGATAATAAAGTTTTAATACTATTAAAGCCTTAAAAACTGCACGATAATAAAGTTGATCAATACTATTTTACAAAAAAGTAGTCAGCATGATACCGTAAACCTGCTAATTAGTGTAAATAAAACAATGAATGAAGAACTGTGCTTCATATAAGACAAGTTATAAACATAACACAACACCTGCTAATTACACGAAACATGGACAGAAAATGTCCTAAAACAAAGGAATGTCATTGTACATCTCCTCACATTGTAGGTGAATCTTTTTTATTTCTAGACATTCTTGATCATTTTCCATTTGCATCTGTAATGTCCTAGAACATGAGACCGAAATAATATGCATTAGCATTGTTGTAAGAGTATAGATTTATCTCCATTTAGGGATATAAACATGCAAATACTAATTCAAATGTGGGTGAATTAAACCGGAAATAGAATATGTGGTATTACTTCAACAGCTTCCGTCTCTAATGCTATATATAATTAGCATTTTAACAAACTAACGAAGAGGATAATAAATGCTTGCCTTGAATAAAAAGGATTAGAAATGGGCTTATATCCATATTTTCTCCACTAATAGCCATCACAATGTGTTGCTGATGTCATAAATGCCATCTTTGAATCTTCAAATTTCATTTTTGTTATGTAACAAAATATTTATGGCACGTATAAGAAAAAAAGATGTCATAACCACAACCAAAATATCAAAAAAAATCTAGTGACACGTATGTTAAACGTATAATGCTACAAATTTTCAAGCAACCTTTTTTGTAATGTATTGACCGTTAAACCGAGCTTGGTGATGGCAGTGCACTATATGTAAAGTTTTGATATCTGTAACTATCCGAAAATCTGAGCCAGATTAAAAAAAATTTATTTTGGCAATTTTATTGAATTTTTAATATTTAAAATGGATTATTTTAAATAATAACAACGAAAAATTTATTTTGAATAGAATTCAAACGAATATATTTATATAGATCGTCGTTAGAATATAAATATTTATTTTAAATTATAAAAGGAATTGAAAATGGCGCGGTAGTTCGATAATTCGATTTCAAACTTCAAATGAATGTACAGGATTCAAAATAAACCGGAATTTAGCGAAACCAAAAATATTAGAATCTATTTGAAAATATCTTTCCAACGAATCAGAAAAATCAAAATTTCATAGCGAGAATCAAAAGATATGTCCAGTTGAAAATTCAGAATAGTCGCTATGGAATTCTAGCCCTTAAAAATGGGAATTTTGCAAATGACCTCGGATTTCGACGAAACCACTTTTGTTGGATCTGTGATGTCAAGTTATTGCTAGATTCCAATTTTCGTAATTTTTCGATTCAATATGTGAGCGTGGCAAAGGAAAACGCGTTTGACCAGCTTTAGTTGATTTTAATCGACTGGAAGTGGCCATTTTTCAAACGGTCTCAGAATTTGACGAAATTAGTTTTGATAGGACCATATCGTCAATACGAAACTAGAAATAATTTTTCGGGAATTTTTAGAGATAGCATGTGGCCTCGGTAAATTAAAATGTGCGTTCAAAATTCAATATATAGATTTATATTTTGATTTTGACGGAAACTGGTCGAAACGATGGAATTGGCCTACGAAACATATCCCATTGTGTTCGGAATGGGGGTATTACTCCAGGGACGACAGTCGTTGGGTTTGATTTAGAGTTCGAAATAGAAGTCAACTTTTGTGGATTAGAAAGAAAATTAAATAATTAAAAATTAAATAAAGTCAAACCCGTTACCTCTCTTACCTCCCCCTCGATTCATTTTGGATCTGATTAAATAAAAAAAAAGGAAGAGAAGATCGGAGCCGCCGCTCCAACGATCCCCGTCAGCTGCCCATCCCTCCCCAGTCGCCACCGCCATCGTTCCCCCTCCCTCCTCCAAACGCCGGCGAACCCCTTCCCCCTCTCTCCATCGTGAAAAACCGCGCCCCCCAAACCATTTACACCCAAATCCGCGACACAGGCCCCCCACTACCCACCGCCTCGCCTGAAACCGCCCTCTACCCCACCAGCGCCCCTGCGCCACCATGGAAGGGCCCCCTTACGAGCATCCGTCTCGCCCCCTCTCGGTTGCTGTAAGTTTTTAAAAAAACAATTTCTCTCTCTTCCTTTCATTTGTTTTATTGATTTTAAAACTGAAAATTTATGAATTTTAAAACTGAAAACTTATTTATTTTAATTTGAAAAGCGATGACTTATAGTTTAAAAAAAGATTAGATCTTTATAGAAGAAAGATTATACTGATTTTTATAAATAAAAAGAGTTGATTTTTATTCGGAGAAAGATAGAATTTTTCAATGGGGAAAGATAGAATTTTTCAATGGAGAAAGATAGAATTTTTCAATGTAGAAAGCTAGAATTTTTCAATGTAAAAAGATAGGATTTTTCAATGTAAAAAGATTAGATTCTTATAGTGAGAAGAACTTATATTATGGCGAAAAGGAAATGATTTTGAGATAAAAAAAATATAATCTTTTCTATATTTGAAAAGATTGTATTTTTATATATTCATATAGCGAAGAAAAATTAGATTTTTACCTATATGTTAATATCGATAAAAATTCGATTTCTATTATAAGAATAGCAAAATAAAAATGGGATTTTTATTTTAAAAGTAGCTATATAAAAATATAATCTTTATACATAAAAATGAATAATAAAAATGTGATTTTTACTATGAACAGAGTGAAATAGACTGCGATGGAACCGACTGGAATAAAATTCAATTCCGAACCGTTCAGAAATAAAGAAAGACGGAGTGGAACCCAAAGGTGAGAACTTCTCACCATTTATTTTTAATCTTCTAGTTATAAATATATACTAGGATGTTGACGGTGTTTGGTAGCACCCGACACCATTGTCCACAGACAATGGACTTGTTTGTTTGGTTGTGTAGTTGGTTAGATTATTTGATCTAAATTTGGTTGTTTGGTGAATTGAAATTGGTTTGATTGATATGTGTATGGCGTGGGCCATTACTAGACCGGGGATAAGGCTAGGCCTTGTCCCGTTTCTAGTATTGTGCCGTTATGCCGCCGAATTTTTCTAAAATAAGTTAGAAAAATAAAAATATCATTTTATTGTGTAAATGAACTAAATAGAAATTCATGTGTTAAAATAAAATACTTTATCGTAAAAAATATAATTTTTAACGTGTGTGTGAATGAAATAAATATTCATTTACAACCCAGACGGTTTGTTTATGTACACTGTTTTAACTGACATTGATTGGGACGATAAATTTTACACGTCGCCCAACTGCACAAATAATAATCAGTGTTTGCTGATGTGAAACCCCACACGGGTATTGGGATGATATTTGACATACACTAGTCCCAATATTTAGTTGTGTGTCGATCGATAGGTTAACAGACAGTTGTGTTGTGCACTTTGGATGATGGTTGATTATTTATCGTTGCTATTATATACATGTGTTGTATGGAATCCATATAATTAACATTATATGGTAATTGATTGGGCCTCATTCCAATTGAGAAAATAAAGGATATTATAAAATAAGATTCAAGTGTTGACAGTACTCATTTGTTGAGATTAGTCAAGTGTTGAAAGAAATATAGATTCATGTGTTGAATAGGATAAATATTCATTTGTTGAATAGAATAAAGAAGTTTTTTTTGAAAAATATAAAGCCGTGTGGATTAGAGATGCGTTATTTTGACGTGAACGATATTTTTATCGATTTTATTTGTTTTATAATGAATATTGAAAAGTGATTTCAAAATTTAATATTTTGAAATGAAATTCGAAATAAATTAAAATTAAAATTGAAATTGAAATTTAATTGAATCAATTTGAAATGAATTCAAATTGAAGTGAAATTGAAATGAATTTGAATCGAATAGAAAATGAATTCGATTCGAATTGAATAGAAAGTGAATTTGAATTCGAATTGAATAAAAATGAATTCAAATTGAATTAAATTGAAATGGAATTAAAACGAATTGAAATCGTTTTGAATGAAACTTAAAACGAACTGAAATTGAATTGAAATCGATTTGAATTGAAATAAATTTGAAAAGAATTTTAAACGAATTTAAAAGGAAAAATTCACATTTGATTTGAAATTGAATAAGAAGTTGAAATCGTTTTGAAACTGAATTTAAAAATATTTATAAAATTCGTTTTAAATAGAAATCAACGAAATATATTATATATATATATAATATAATGGCCTGAATAGAACGCGTTGCACTGTGGCAGTTCGAAAATTTCGACCATTGATTTCGAACGGACATTACGGGAGATCCGACCGTCGGATTCTCCTCAAACCGGAACCATTGGGTTCGAATTGAAAAGAGCTTTCTAACGAATATAAGAAATTATAAATCTAATGGCTGGATTTGGAGATACGTCCAAATCAAATTTGAAAAAGGTCGCTGTAAGTGTAGTTTGATGGCCGTAGATGGAAATCGACTGTACGGGCCTTGATAAAATAATTAAAAATATCTATAATTTGTGTAAAATTATAATATTAGAAATGAAAAGAGCTGGGATGAAAAATCCCATATTTGAAAAGATAAAAATGTTTTTTTTTTCAAAATGAACTAGTATTGAACAAGAATTATAAATTCAATACTTTTAAAATAAATAAACTGGATTTGAAATGGGTTTTAAATATAACCAGTATTTCCAATATATGAATTGGAATGGATTTGAATCGAAATTATCTTCGGGATATTTCGATGATTGGATTCGGGGTTTTACTGATATTGTTATGGAAATTTGGAAGATATATTTTTTATCGTTATTTCCAATACGATATTTGTTGATTTCAGAATTTGATATTGAATATAAGCCGATATATTTTCTATTCAGAGCCTTGTATTTAATATCAAATGAGATTTGGGTTTGTCGTGAATGGTGTCTGCATTAACACTGTTCTTGAACCCACTAGAGAAAAGATTAAATCTTTTTATTTAGATTTAATAAAATATACCAATTAATTAATATATTAATTGAAATTGAAATAGAATGTGAAATTCGGGTTTATCTTGAATGGTGTTTTAAAATAACACTTGTTCTTTAACCCGATAATAAATAGAATGTGATTTGGGTTTATCGCGAATTGTGTTTTAAAGGACATTGGATCTTTAACCCAGTAAAAGGAGTTTTATGGATCTTTAATTAGATTGAGATGGGAATTGGTAATATTAATTATCAAATATAGGAAATGATCGAGAATGGAGTATCGCTAGTTTTGCTCCTAGCGATAGGTAAATCTTTAATTAGATTTAAACGTGAAATGGTAATTAAATTTACCGATAACACCGCGGTGTTAGTTATGGGGTAATAAAGGTTTTGCTCCATGGGATGAATAGGTTGGGATTGGGAAATAAAATAAATAATTACTTCGGTGTGGTTCGCTAATCCCGACTAGTTTGGAAAACCATAATATGGTTTGAAATGACATCCAAAGGAAGATTAAAGAATAAATTTTAAAGAATTTATCTTTGATAAAATTAATGGGAACCTTTCCCTAAGGATGTGAAAATTTGAATAAAAGAATATTCTGAATTGGAATGAGGCGTATGTTGTGTTTGTGTAACACGTGTTTATTATGTACGCGGGTTATTCAGAAAGGCCGGGTTTACACCCATTCTGAATAACCGATTCGACGATAAGTCGATGATGAAGACGGTGGTCGAAGACCGGAAGTCTTCACATCGTTTGGGTGATTACTGACGATCTTGATTGGGATGTACACCCAAGATGAGGGAATTAGTTGGTGATCGTCCAGACGTACTTGGAGATCGATGGATATGCGAGGAAAGTCCCTCCGGTTTCGTTCAGACCCAGAACGAACTTGTAAATGGACTGTGTGTCTGACATTGGATTTTATTCTGTGTTGATTGATCTCTATTAAATATACATTTGTTTGGCAGCGGAGAATTTATTCTCTTGCTTAACGCCCTTCTCTGAGACATACGATCTCAGGGGTTGTATATCGATGGACATCAGTCGCATGGAGTGAATTGCCTGTGTGGCATGCCTAAGTGGCAGATGATCAAGGCTTTTGTTGAAAAGCAAAGTCTTGTGGTTGATGATCAAAGCACGACCTGTGTGGTGCAGCTTTGTGTATAGCGTGAATTCGCGAGCCTCACACCTCGGTATGAGTCAAAAACGGGATACAGACTGCAAGGAGAACACGACGTTTCTTTCTAGCTATGGGTGGTGTCGGTGCTTAAACTGGCTGACATTTATATACTTTTCACCTATGTGGTTGTTGAAATGAGGCGGCTTGATTTTAGGTCTTTTAGGACCGGGAAACGTGTGTTCAGGAATAATTAATCCTCAAAAGTAAGGTAGGACCGGCCCTGAAGCAACGAAGGATCATAGTGGGGTCCTAAAACATTTGCTAGAGTGTCTCGAATCAGAGAGGAGCTTGCCCCTTGCCTCGACTCATGACGGAAATCCAATTTCCAATACGTGTATTTCAGTTTTATTTGTAGAGCCTAGTATGGCGACATAGTGGGATGGGGCGCTTATGCCGTCTATGATTTATATTTATGATTGAAATTATTTTGACACTATACACTTATAATAGTATCAAATGATTTGTTTTAAACGTATCAAGCATGTTTGGCTATTATAAGGGAAAACCCTATCCTCCGACTTGCATTGCATTGTGTGATGGGACCTGGGTCTTATAATAGCTTCATTTTTCGAAAAAGCATTGCGCTGTTTATTGATATATACTGGTATTCTTGGGAGGAAACCCGTTCCGTGTTATACGGCGTAGTCCCTTGAATTACTCTCTTTTAAAGTAAAGTTTAAATAACTGTTTTAGTTCTCACACCAGTCACATGACTGACCTGGAGTTTATTGTTTTAACCTAAACTCTAGGTGCCTTTATTTTCGCACGGGTAGCTAGTAGTTTTGGTTTTGCAGATTTATATTCACAGGATCCTGATTTACAGCTGGAACGATGCTCGGAAAGCTCTGTATCCGTGTATTACTTTCAGTTGTGTTTTGTATTGTTTTTCCGCTGCTATGTAATTTATTGTAATCTCTGATATTTATTGAATGTATTATATTTATTTATACTCTGTATATTCTTGTATCTGATGGAATTGTTGTAATAACAATGAAATGTTCTTCTGTTTGCGTTCTGATTCGTCTTGTCCTCACGGTAATTCGTTCTTTCTCTTCTCTTCGGAGATGGGGAAGGTCGGGTCACTACAGTTTGGTATTAGAGCTTTGGTTTACAAAGCTCAGAGAACAAGGCACACTAGAACCATACGAAAGAATTCATCAGAAATTGGATTAGTAATATCCAATAAGGAATGACTCGTTAGAGATAGGATCAGTAGTATCCTAGAACGAGTGTGAAGAGTATATTTTTCAAATAAAAATGAAACGAAATTTCTTTTGAAAATTTAAATCGTTTTATATGTATTTGAATATTTATTTATTTTGAATTTGGACAATCGAGTATATAAAGATTTCGCGTATACGCGTCATGAACGTATATTCGATGTTTTAATATACTAGATAGATATAGAATCACACTCTAGTCGTCCGGAGATGACGTTGATGATGACCATGGCATCATCAATATTTATGTTCGGGTTTCGAAGGTGTGATATCTATATATTTCCATTAGACTGGTGTGAAAACCAAAATATAGTTAGAATACATTGTCGTGATTTGGAATCAAAAACAGGATTTTCTGTATATATATATATCAAAATTATGAATTTGAAACGTTAATTCACTAATTGATTGATGATTGCGTTGTATGATTATTCCTTTAAACCATTATATGAAAGAAAAGGTAAATTTAGGCCAAATTGAACCAAATATTGAACTGTATTGAAAATTATTTGCAATTGCATGCATGTACATGTATATCCATTGAACAGGTCATAGCAAGGAGGCTAGAGAAGAGGAATAAAATTGTTTGCCCGACAAATAGGTACATGTTTATTGTATTTCTTGAGTTTTGGGTGATTTTATGAGCCGATTGGCTTTTTCTTTTTATTTTGGGTTGAAGAAGGCCATGGGAGGCTATATGAAATATCCCGAAGTCCCTGGTGCAGGGGAGGTTATGGCGAAATTTTTCGAAAATTTAGGGTGTTAAGCCAAATTTTTGGAAAATTTGAAAAGTTCTTAGAAACTGAAAAGTTGAAGAACTTAAGCCGTAGTCAAAATAAAGAAAGTTGAGTTGGTTTTTAAAACAACTTTCAGCTTCGTTTCTTTTGGGGACGAAAAGTTTTAAGTAGGAGAGATTGTAACAACCCGAAAATCCGAGCTAGTTTAATTTTTTTTTATTTTGGCAATTTTATTGAATTTTGAATATTTAAAATGGATTATTTTAAATAATAACGACGAAAAATTTATTTTGAATAGAATTCAAACGAATATATTTATATAATCATCGTTAGAATATAAATATTTATTTTAAATTATAAAAGGAATTGAAAATGGCGCGGTAGTTCGATAATTCGATTTCAAACTTCAAATGAATGTACAGGATTCAAAATAAACCGAAATTTAGCGAAACCAAAAATATTAGAATCTATTTGAAAATATCTTTCCAACGAATCAGAAAAATCAAAATTTCATAGCGGGAATCAAAAGATATGTCCAGTTGAAAATTCAGAATAGTCGCTATGGAATTCTGGCCCTTAAAAATGGGAATTTTGCAAACAACCTCAGATTTCGACGAAACCACTTTTGTTGGATCCGTGATGTCAAGTTATTGCTAGATTCCAATTTTCGTAATTTTTCGATTCAATATGTGAGTGTGGCAAAGGAAAACGCGTTTGACCAGTTTTAGTTGATTTTAATCGACTGAAATGTGGCCATTTTTCAAACGGTCTCAGAATTCGACGAAATTAGTTTTGATAAGACCGTATCATTAATACGAAGCTAGAAATAATTTTTCGGGAATTTTTAGAGATAGTATGTGGCCCCGGTAAATTAAAATGTGCGTTCAAAATTCAATATATAGATTTATATTTTGATTTTGATGGAAACTGGTCGAAACGATGGAATTGGCCTACGAAACATATCCCATTGTGTTCGGAATGGGGGTATTACACTAGCGACAACAGTTGTTGGGTTAGATTTAGAGTCCGAAATAGAAGTCAACTTTTGGGGATTAGAAAGAAAATTAAATAATTAAAAATTAAATAAAGTCAAACCCGTTACCTCTCTTACCTCCCCCTCGATTCATTTCGGATCTGATTATATAAAAAAAAGGGAAGAGAAGATCGGAGCCGCCGCAACGATCCCCGTCAGCCGCCCATCCCTCCCCAGTCGCCATCGCCCCCCTCCCTCCTCCAAACGCCGACGAACCCCTTCCCCCTCTCTCCATCGTGAAAAACCGCGCCCCCCCAAACCATTTACACCCAAATACGTGACGCAGGCCCCCCACTGCCCACCGCCTCGCCTGAAACCGCCCTCTACCCCACCAGCGCCCCTGCGCCACCATGGAAGGGCCCCCTCACGAGCATCCGTCTCCCCACCTCTCGGTTGCTGTAAGTTTTCAATTTTTTCTCTCTCTCTCTTCCTTTCATTTATTTTATTGATTTTAAAACTGAAAACTATTGATTTTAAAACTGGAAATTTATGAATTTTAAAACTGAAACCTTATTTATTTTAATTTGAAAAGCTATGACTGATAGTTTAAAAAAAGATTAGATCTTTATAGAAGAAAGATTATACTAATTTTTATAAATAAAAAGAGTTGATATTTATTCGGAGAAAGATAAAAAATTTCAATGGGGAAAGATATAATTTTTCAATGGAGAAAGATAGAATTTTTCAATGTAGAAAGCTAGAATTTTTCAATGTAAAAAGATAGGATTTTTCAATGTAAAAAGATTAGATTTTTATAGTGAGAAGAACTTATATTATAGCGAAAAGGAAATGATTTTGAGATTAAAAAATATATAATCTTTTCTATATTTGAAAAGATTGGATTTTTATATATTCATATAGCGAAGAAAAATTAGATTTTTACCTACATGTTAATAGCGATAAAAATTCGATTTCTATTATAAGAATAGCAAAATAAAAATGGGATTTTTATTTTAAAAGTAGTGATATAAAAATATAATCTTTATATATAAAAATGAATAATAAAAATGTGATTTTTACTATGAACAAAGTGAAATAGACTGCGATGGAACCGACTGGAATAAAATTCAATTCCGAACCGTTCAGAAATAAAGAATGACGGAGTGGAACCCAAAGGTGAGAACTTCTCACCTGTTATTTTTAATCTTCTAGTTATAAATATATACTAGGATGTAGACGGTGTTTAGTAGCACCTGACACCATTGTCCACAGACCATGGACTTGTTTGTTTGGTTGTGTAGTTGTTTAGGTTATTTGATCTAAATTTGGTTGCTTGGTGAATTGAAATTGGTTTGATTGATATGTGTATGGCGTGGGCCATTACTAGACCGGGGATAAGGCTAGGCCTTGTCCCGTTTCTAGTATCGTGCTGTTATGCCGCCAAAATTTTATAAAATAAGTTAAAAAAATAAAAATATCATTTTATTGTGTAAATGAACTGAATAGAAATTCATGTATTAAAATAAAATATTTTATCATTAAAAATATAATTTTTAACGTGTGTGTTAATAAAATAAAATATTCATTTACAACCCAAACGGTTTGTTTATGTACACAGTTTTAACTGATATTGATTGGGACGATAAATTTTACACGTCGCCCAATTGCATAAATAATATTCAGTGTTTGTTGATGTGAAACCCCACACGGGTATTGGGATGATATTTGACGTACACTAGTCCTAATAATTAGTTGTGTGTCGATCGATAGGTTGACAGACAGTTGTGCACTTTGGATGATGGTTGATTATTTATCATTGCTATTATATACATGTGTTGTATGGAATCCATATAATTAACATTATATGGTAATTGATTGGGCCTCATTCCAATTGAGAAAATAAAGGATATTATAAAATAAGATTCATGTGTTGACAGTACTCATTTGTTGAGATTAGTCAAGTGTTGAAAGAAATATAGATTCATGTGTTGAATAGGATAAATATTCATTTGTTGAATAGAATAAAGAAGTTTTTTTGAAAAATATAAAGCCGTGTGGATTAGAGATGCGTTATTTTGACGCGAACGATATTTTTATCGATTTTATTCGTTTTATAATGAATATTGAAAAGTGATTTCAAAATTTAATATTTTGAAATGAAATTCGAAATAAATTAAAATTCAAATTGAAATTGAAATTTAATTGAATCAATTAGAAATGAATTCAAATCAAAGTGAAATTGAAATGAATTCGAATCGAATAGAAAATGAATTCGATTCGAATTGAATAGAAAGTGAATTCGAATTCGAATTGAATAGAAATGAATTCAAATTGAATTAAATTGAAATGGAATTAAAAACGAATTGAAATCGTTTTGAATGAAATTTAAAACGAACTGAAATTGAATTGAAATCGATTTGAATTGAAATCAATTTGAAATGAATTTAAAACGAATTTAAAAGGAAAAGTTCACATTTGATTTGAAATTGAATAAGAAGTTGAAATCATTTTGAAACTGAATTTAAAACTATTTATAAAATTCGTTTTAAATAGAAATCGACGAAATATATATTATATATATAATATAATGGCCTGAATAGAATGCGCCGCACTGCGGCAGTTCGAAAATTTCGACCATCGAATTCGAACGGACATTACGGGAGATCTGACCGTCAGATTCTCCTCAAACCAGAATCGTTGGGTTCGAATCGAAAAGAGCTTTCTAACGAATATAATAAATTAGAAATCTAACGGTTGGATTTGGAGATACATCCAAATCAAATTTGAAAAAGGTCACTGTAAGTGCAGTTCGATGGCCGTAGATGGAAATCGACTGTACAGGCCTTGATAAAATAATTAAAAATATCTATAATTTGTGTAAAATTATAATATAAGAATTGAAAAGAGCTGGGATGAAAAATCCCATATTTGAAAAGATAAAAATGTATTTTTATCAAAATGAACTAATATTGAACTAGAATTATAAATTCAATATTTTTAAAATAAATAAACTGGATTTGAAATGGGTTTTAAAAATAACCAGTATTTCCAATATATGAATTGGAATGGATTTGAATCGAAATTATCTTCGGAATATTTCGATGATTGGATTTGGGGTTTTACAGATACTGTTATGGAAATTTGGAAGATATATTTTATATTGTTATTTCCAATACGATATTTGTTGATTTCAGAATATGATATTGAATATAAGCCGATATATTTTCTTTTCAGAGCCTTGTATTTAATATCAAATGAGATTTGGGTTTGTCGTGAATGGTGTCTGCATTAACACTGTTCTTGAACCCACTTGAGAAAAGATTAAATCTTTTTATTTAGATTTAATAAAATATACCAATTAATTAATATATTAATTGGAATTGAAATAGAATGTGAAATTCAAGTTTATCGTGAACAGTGTTTTAAAATAACACTTGTTCTTTAACCCGATAATAAATAGAATGTGATTTGGGTTTATCGCGAACTGTGTTTTAAAGGACATTGGTTCTTTAACCCAGTAAAAGGAGTTTTAATGGATCTTTAATTAGATTGAGATGGGAATTGGTAACATTAATTATCAAATATAAGAAATGATCGAGAATGGAGTATCGCCAGTTTTGCTCCTAGCGATAGGTAAATCTTTAATTAGATTTAAACGTGAAATGGTAATTAAATTTACCGATAACACCGTGGTGTTAGTTATGGGGTAATAACAGTTTTGCTCCATGGGATGAATAGGTTGGGATTGGGAAATAAAATAAATAATTACTTCGGTGTGGTTCACTAATCCCGACTAGTTTGGAAAACCATAATATGGTTTGAAATGACATCCAAAGGAAGATTAAATAATAAATTTTACATAATTTATCTTTGATAAAATTAATGGGAACCTTTCCCTAAGGATGTGAAAATTTGAATAAAAGAATATTCTGAATTGGAATGAGGCGTATGTTGTGTTTGTGTAACACGTGTTTATTATATACGCGGGTTATTCGGAAAGGCCGGGTTTATACCCATTCTGAATAACCGATTCGACGATAAGTCGAAGATGAAGACGGTGGTGTAAGACCGGAAACCTTCACATCGTTTGGGTGATTACTGACGATCTTGATTGGGCTGTACACCCAAGATGAGGGAATCAGTTGGTGATCGTCCAGACGTACTTGGAGATCGATGGATATGCGAGGAAAGTGCCTCCGGTTTCGTTCAAACCCAGAACGAACTTGTAAATGGACTGTGTGTCTGACATTGGATTTTATTCTGTGTTGATGGATCTCTATTAAATATACATCTGTTTGACGGCGGAGAATTTATTCTCTTGCTTAACGCCCTTCTCTGAGACGTACGAGCTCAAGGGTTGTATATCGATGGACATCAGTCGCATGCAGTGAATTGCCTGTGTGGCATGCCTAAGTGGCAGATGATCAAGGCTTTTGTTGAAAAGCAAAGTCTTGTGGTTGATGATCAAAGCACGGCCTGTGTGGCGCAACTTTGTGTACAGCGTGAATTCGCGAGCCTCACACCTCGGTATGAGTCAAAAACGGGATACGGACTGCAGGGAGAACATGACGTTTCTTTCTAGCTATGGGTGGTGTCGGTCCTTAAACTGGCCGAAATTTATATACTTTTCACTTGTGTGGTTGTTGGAATGAGGCGCCTCGATTTTAGGTCTGTTAGGACTGGGAAACGTGTGTTCAGGAATAATTAATCCTCAAAAGTAAGGTAGGACCGACCTTGAAGCATCCAAGGATCATAGTGGGGTCCTAAGACATTTTCTAGAGTGTCTCGAATCGGAGAGGAGCTTGCCCCTTGCCTCGACTCATGACGGAAATCCAATTTCCAATACGTGTATTTCGGTTTTATTTGTAGAGCCTAGTATGGCGACATAGTGGGATGGGGCGCTTATGCCGTCTATGATTGAAATTATTTTGACACTATACACTTATAATGGTATCAAATGATTTGTTTTAAACGTATCAAGCATGTTTGGCGATTATAAGGGAAAACCCTATCCTCCGGCTTGTGCTGCATTGTGTGATGGGACCTAGGTCTTATAATAGCTTCATTTTTCGAAAAAGCATTGCGCTGTTTATTGATATACACTGGTATTCTTGGGAGGAAACCCGTTCCGTGTTATACGGCGTGGTCCCTTGAATTACTTTCTTTTAAAGTAAAGTTTAAATAACTGTTTTAGTTCTCACACCAGTCACATGACTGACCTGGAGTTTATTGTTTTAACCAAAACTCTGGTTGCCCTTATTTTCGCACGGGCAGCTAGTAGTTTTGGTTTTGCAGATTTATATTCACAGGATCCTGATTTACAGCTGGAACGATGCTCGGAAAGCTCTGTATCCGTGTATTACTTTCAGTTGTGTTTTGTATTGTTTTTCCGCTACTATGTAATTTATTGTAATCTCTGATATTTATTGAATGTATTATATTTATTTATACTCTGTATATTCTTGTATCTGATGGAATTGTTGTAATAACAATGAAATGTTCTTCTGTTTGTGTTCTGATTCGTCTTGTCCTCACGGTAATTCGTTCTTTCTCTTCTCTTCGGAGATGGGGAAGTCCGGGTCGCTACAATATCATACATTACAACATAACTATGTAAGTAATACCTCCCTTTAAGAACCGCACTTGTACTTCAAAATTTGCAGTCCACTTTGACTAAATGGACAAACTACTCTTCGCCATCTTCTTTTTCAACCTGAAAACAGTTTAAATGAAATTAGTCTACAAAACAGTAACTAAATATAGAGAAGTACATGCATTAATTATAAGTTTTTAAACATTATGTTGTTAAGAAACATGCACTGGTATATCTTAAGTTTGTATATTATAATTCTATGTGCTATTTCACATTACAAAAAGAGAGCAGGAAATGTGATTAAGAAATATAAATGCATATTTTGATAATATATGAAAGCATGGAAACAATTAACAAAGCGTGAAAAGTTGCAAACTTCTCTTTGTTTTTATTAAGTAGAAATTCTCAGTCAACACATCTCATGTTTCACATACCCACATGGACTCTGTTTCATATTCAGTAGATTACACACACAAAGTCAACAAGAATGCAAGCATGTAGAACACTTTTGCATATAATCACACACCAAAAAATACGCTACAGACACACAATTGATAAATTATTTCAGGGTTTAAAGGGAGGAACCAGGAATATAAATATTTTATACTTTTGTTACTGGATAATGAGCATTTTTTTTCCTAAAAAAGAAAAAAGACTTCTTAGACTTAGACTATGCAGTGCACAAAAGGAAACTGTTTACGAAACAATTAGCAAGTAGATCGTCATGCGAACATAAAGCAGACAACCAGGAAAACAAAAAAAGTACCCTGCAAATGAGGACAATGTTCTAAATTACGACTCAAACTGACATTAGGCAACCAAAATGAAGAAACCAAAGGCCTACACTAATATGAAAGAGCACGCATATTAATGCAAGAAATCTGAAATGTACCGAATTAAGTAGAGGCACAAACTGCAGGTCCATTCAGTAGCATATCAACTTTCAACAACAGCCCCTGCATTTCATTAATAAGATTCTAGCTCATTTCGGGCTTCACACCCACTCCACCCATAGAAGATATCATGTTCTCAAGACTTTTCCATATATAAGGAACAAGAGGCTTCTGGGCTTGATTTACCGATGGTGCTGCCACTTGAGAAGGATTTGATGCTCCTATAAGATAATGGAGACGATTGCTGGGAAGAAGGTATATGTGAACTAGTGCCCTATAAAACTGATCCAACTGTTGTCATTTGAAGCCTCAAGCAAGTTGTCGAGATCAGCTGCATCGTGCTGGAGTTAGATCTGAACCCGATAGAGGATTCGCTTTCGAATCCTAAACAAAAATCAGCATCCCCTCTCCCAAAAAAATTAAAATAGAAACCAGATCCGTTCAATTAGAATCGAGTTCGGTAGATGTTACATTGTTGTCCGATTTAGTTTTGGAGGAAGAAAGCCGGAGGCAAGTGGCCATTAAAATTATGAGGGGAGGAAGAAAGCTGGAGGTAAGTGGCGATTGAAATTATGAGGGAAGAAAGAAAAGGGAGCGGTGCGTATACTTGAAAATTGAAATTGTAGGTTTGGAGCCAAAATTTCGGTTTTGGAGCCAAGTAAAGATTGTGCGCGTTCACACAATATCTTATGCAAACGAGACCGAGTTCAATGTATGGCTGTAAACAAGTAAAATTAAAACATCAATATTTATCTGTATTTCACCCATTTTACTTAAAATTCTAGTTACTTACTATGTATTCTAGTGGATAAAATCATGGTTGTTTAACATTTTACGAGTAAGTTTATTTACATGTGTATTAAAATCAACATTTACTGTCTAAAATTAACGTGGCGCTAGGAACATCACACTTTGAGCTTGGAGCTATCAGTCTATGTATTATTTTTACATGATTAATAGTTACTATTATTTAATAATTATTATTATGTATAAATTATAGATTAGATATTTATTATAAATTAATTATTATTATTAAATTTTAATTACTAATTGTTACTAGATAGTAAAACAATAGGCGGGATGGGTAAATTTTTGGACTAGAAAACAGTAAACGCCTATGCTTTGGACATGATTTTGTTTAATTATATTTACTTTTTAAAATAAAAGCGAGGCCAAACATGAAATTTAATATATTATTTAATACGATAAATTTTGATCATTATCGTCGTAAAATTGGCACCTACCACAATAGGTATTATAACCGTTGTAAAATTGGGACCTTTTACAATGGTCATTTTATGACCGTTATAAAATTGAAATCTGTTACAATGCCATTATGTGAACGTTGTAAAATTATCATCTATTATTTCTTATTTATTATTAAATATTAGTTCTTATTTATTATTTATTAAATATTAGTTCTTATTTATTAATATTAACTATTACAAATTAACCTGAATAATTATAATTTATCTTTATTTTTTTAATTACTATTATATTAGTTACTAAAGAATCAATATTAATAGTAACTATTTTATGTCTCAATCGCAATTTCAATTATTTAGTAATAATTATTGTTATTAGTTTTAATTATTATTGCTAATTTTTTAATATTAATTATTTAATATAAATTATTAAATATTAGATATTACTCTTATTTATTAACTATTACTTATTTCCTCTTAATTGAATATTAATTATTATGCAATTATTGAATATTAATAGTAATTATAATTGTTAATTGATGTATATTTAATATTAATTATTTAATCTTTATTACTAATTTTAATTACTTATTTTTATTTTTAATTATTAATATTAATTATTAGAAATTAATTTTCATTTATAGTTATGTAATAATCGTTATTCATTATTATATTAATTATTTAATAATAATCATTATTCATTATTTATTCATTATCATATTAATTATTGAACATTGATTATTTCATATTTCAAATTAACCTTTCAAACGAATACATCCACCCATATTGAACAGGTCCCCGCATTTTAGCTTCAAAAGGAAGATGTATCGGAAGATGCTCCATTACAATAAACAAACCATATTGTAAAGTAAAGACACAATGTACCAACCTAAAAATCTGGGCCAGTTTAAAATTTTTATTTTGGCAATTTTAGCGAATTTTGATTATTTAAAATGAATTATTTTAAATAATATCGACAAGAAATTTATTTTGAATTGAATTCGACGTATATATTTATATATGTCGTCGTTAGAATATAAATAATTATATATAATTATAAAAGGAATTGAAAATGGCGTGGTAGTTCGATAATTCGATTTCAAACTTTAATTGAATGTACCGGGTGCAAAACAATCCGGATTTTAGTGAAACCAAAAATAATAGGACCTAATTGAGAATATCTTTCCAACGAATCCGAAAAATTGAAATTTCATAGCGGGGATCAAAAGATATGTCCAGTTGAAAATTCTGAATAGTCGCTTTGGAATTCAGGCCCTTAAAAATGGGAATTTTGCAAACGACCTCGGATTTCGACTAAACCACTTTTGTTGGGTCCGTGATGTAAAGTTGTTGCTAGATTCCAAATTTCATAATTTTTCGAATCAATATGTGAGCGTGGCAAAGGAAAACGCGTTTGACCAGTTTTAGTTGATTTTAATCGACTGGAAATGGCCATTTTTCAAACGGTCTCAGAATTCGATGAAATTAGTTTTGTTAGGACCGTATCGTCAATACGAAGCTAGAAAATATTTTTCTGGGATTTATAGAGTTCGTATGTGACCCCGGTAAATTGAAATGCGCGTTCAAATTCAATATATAGAGTCATATGTTGATTTTGACGAAATCTGATCGTAACGATCGAATCAGCCTACGATACATATCCCATTGTGTTCGGAATGGGGGTAATGTGCTAGGGACGACAGTCGGTGGGCCTCATTTCGAGTTCGAATTTAAAAGCAACTTTTTGGATAATTAATTAATTAAATAAAATATAAAAAAATCAACCTCTCCCCTTTCTCTATACCGAAGTCAACCCCTCCCATTCCCCAATTATCCATATCGGTTTTAGGAAGAGAAAAAAAAACGAAACCGTCGATGACAGAAACCGACCGCCGCCACCCTCCTCATCACCGCGGCCACCTCTCCACCTCCAAGCCCTCGCCCTTCTTCCCCCTCAGCCAATCGAAGCCCCTCCTCCATCGAAGAACCCACGGACCTTCCCCCAAGCCCCAGTCGACCTCGCGCCAGTCCCCAATCCATCGACACATATCTCGAGTGCTGCGCCCCGCCACCTATGAACCCCGACGAGCCCCAATCTCCCCCAGCAGATCGACATCAGTGAGTGTTTAGGCTTTTCTTTTTATTTATTTATTTATATATGCTATTGTTTTAAATAAACTCAGTTTTTAAGGTATAATACAATTTATAAAATCAGTTCTATTGTATATGAAATAGATTTAGAAAAGATAGAATTTTTTTTATATTATAGAAAGATTAAAAATTCGATTTTTATATATTGAATAGCGAAGTAAAAATTCGATTTTTATATATTGAATAGCGAAGTAAAAATTAGATTTTTATATATTGAATAGCGAAGTAAAAAATAGATTTTTATATATTGAATAGCGAGGTAAAAATTCGATTTTTATATATTGAACAACGAAGTAAAAATTCAATTTTTATATATTGAATAGCGAAGTAAAAATTCGATTTTTATATATTGAATAGTGAAGTAAAATTTTGATTTTCATATATTGAATAGTGAAGTAAAAATTCGATTTTTATATATTGAATAGTGAAGTAAAAATTTGATTTTTATATATTGAATAGCAAAGTAAAAATTCGATTTTTATATATATAGTGAAAGCGGACAACGAAAGTGACAAGAGGCAAGAACGACGAAGATTTTCTACCTAAGAAGAGTCGTGGCGTTGGATTAGCAATTCGGTGAGAATTTCTCACTCTTTAATCACTAGTACAAAACTGCTAATTTGCGTCGCCTTATTTGCGACGGTTTAGTTAAAAACAGTAGCACAAAGGGTTATGTGTGACTGTTCTAGCTACAAACCGTAGCAAGTTGGCAGGGAAATGATGTAGAAGACAAATTTGCGACGGTTTTGTTTAATAACAGTAGCAAATATTTACAATTTGCGACGGTTATATATAAATTCATGGCAAATTAAATGGGTTGGAACTGGTGAAGTTTCATTTGCGATGGTTAAATATAAAACAGCCGCATATACCTTTATTATCTGGGTCCATTCCGATCTGTTCCTTAATTTTTTTTAATCAAACAAATTAAGCCTCCACCAGCCAGTTTCGAACACAATTAAATCTCCATTAGGTTTCGAACATACAAAATCAGGTCTCCTCCATATTTCGATCGAACGAAATCCCGCATTCATCCTCCAGATCTGTTTTGATCCCATCAGTCTCCGATCTGACGTCTTCGATCTCCTCAAAAGTCGTGTTTCAGATCTAGGTAAGTGATGTATTAAATTCTAATGCTATCTTAATTAGATTAAATGTTTTGATGCCAATTAGATTAAAGAATAATGTTTTGATCTCAATTTGGTAAGTGCAGTTAGCTGGACTAATTTAAAGCATAATGCTTTGATGTCAATTAGATTAAATGTTTTGATGCTATCTCAAAAACAAACTGCACTAAAACTGTGGATACATAGATTTTTGTTGTTTAAGAGGTGTTATTTAAATATATGATTGCTTTGATTTGTGTAAAGCTATGTTGTAGGCATCTTAATGATTTCCATGATTTTTGTTGTGATATGCAAATCTGAGTGATGTTCGGTGCATGAACAGTGTTTGTTTATATGCTCATATGGTTAAAACCTCACCGAGTTGAATTAAAGATAGAAGTCGTGAAGCAAAAGACATCACCTTCAAAAGACATCATCTTCATGAAAATATCATATTTACTGGAGTTGTACCTCGATATTGACTAAGTGAAGTTAATAAATTAACGGAGTTTTTAATTATAAAGGATGTGATGTAAATGTTCCTTCTTCAAATGCTATATCAGCTTACTGCAGAATGCATGTTCCAAGGATGCAACATTGTCGTATTGATAGCTCAAAGGCATTTAGTTCTTCTCCATGGTTTAGATTTCCTTTGTCGTTACAATGGGGTACACCAGTATTTAATTGGAAAATAACTCTTGTGATGTGTGCCGTGTTCATTATTTTATCAGTTGATTCTGTGGGGTCCTATCATGCGTCGTCTTTACTGGTGGCATCAAGGCCACCGGCACCTGGTGTACTCAGTAGAGGTATTGTCATTGAGGGAATATACAGCATTTTTGCTGCCTTAGGGGAACAGGAGTAAGCTCATCTACTCTCACTGAGAATGTTCACACAATTTCTATAAAAAAAATGGGTAGTAGAAGAGCGATTGAGTTGGGTGCAGTTATTTTGATACTCCTATCCTTGATTGGCAAAGTTGGAGGATTTATTGCTTCAATCCCAGATGTCATGGTTGCTGCTCTTCTCTGCTTTATGTGGGCTATGTTTGCAGCAATGGGGTTATCTAGTCTTCGATATAGTGAAACAGGAAGTTCAAGGAATTATATCATCATTGGTCTTTCTTTTTTCTTCTCCCTGTCAAATTCCTGCATATTTTCAGCAATATGGATTGAGTCCAAATGCAAATTCATCCGTGCCGTATGTTACTTTCAGCCTTATGTCGTTGCATCACATGGACCTTTTCTCACACTGGATATGGCAGGGTAGATTGTATACTGAACACAGTGTTGTAATTCAACATGGTAACTGCATTTCTAATCGCTATAATCCTCAATAATACCGTGCCTGGTAATCGTTAAAAGTGTGGAGTCAATGTATGGTCTAATGCTTCAATCTTTTCTATAAACTGTCAACAAAGAATTTTATTAAAAAGCTTCAATCTTTTCTATAGCACTCCATTTTAAATTTGAAAACAACACAAAAGATCGAGATGCGGAGTGTACATTTAGCGTTCAATTAACAATTTCCAAAGCTAAACTAGAATGAGGAACAGTTTCTCTTATCTCTTGTTTAAGATAGTGTGGATCATTGTAATGATTCTTCAATTGTTAATATTAGTAACATGGATGGGTTTTACATTCTATCACCCAAGAGTTTGGCAATTCAGTTGCATGCCTATTTGAACATATATGATGTACCTTCCTTAAATATGTAATGCAATGTTGAGGATTCTTGCTTCAATGTTTCAAGAAAACATAGATGTTTCTTTGTGGTAGATTATGTAACATTTTATTGATTCATTATGCAGTTTTCTAGTGGCTCTATTTCAATAGGTTCTGAACTATAGATAGAAGTAGCAGAGTTTCTATGGAGGGATGTCAAGGGGTGTGTGTGTATACCTTTTAACTTTCATGCTTTGTGTTTATGTATATTTTCATGCATGCTATGAAATATTATTATTTTATCTCAAATATTAGCCTTATGGAAGCCTTGTTATTCTTGCTGAAAATGTAATGGGCTCATCAAAAGAACCTGCAGATGGTGAACCAATAATTCAATATGGAAACAGGTAATATTCAGGATAAAAATCCTTAAAGATTTTATGTTAGGTTGATTTATTTTGTTTGTACATGATGGTAGATGTGGAAGATGCAAATTGCAAAGTGTCAAAGTGGTGAACAAAGGAATAAATTGGATGTCTAGTGATAATGTTTACTAGAAATGTTAATGTTGAGAGACTTGAAAGTTTGAAGATCATTTTACAGGGAAATGCAAAATTTGAAGCCACACACGTAGTTTTGCAGGTGAATATATTATTTCTTCTATGGTATAAGAGAATTTCAAACGAAATGTCTATTTGAAAGTAAAAAAGCAATCCGTTTGGTAAAATCCTTCATACTATTAGGCATCTTAGTGCTCTTGTTTATTCTACAGGGAGATCATATATTTGAAGTCCCAGATGGCTACAGAATGCATATTGTATCACATGAATCAGGTTCCACACCATAGTACTCTTGTTGCTTTGTATTCTATGTTTAGAACAAAATATAAATGGGACTTGTTTTGCAAAAGCCATATTTGATCATTATCTTCATGATTAGGAAAAAGTATAAATAGAAAACTCAAAGACCAAGAGATCATATCACTTAGGTTTAGTGTGTGGTGGATAGATAGAGTTAAATATGGATGTATTTTGCAGGAATGCTGCTAGAGATAATATACCTGAACTTCATCAACTAGTGACCAGAGTAGGAAACAATTCCAACTTATAATATTTTCGGTTCTGTTTTCAGTTAAGCTATTTTTTAAAGCTTAAGAATCACACTTTGTTAATTTCATAATTAGTTAGCTCCCCATCTTAATATCTTGTTGTATGCTACTAGCATGAAAGCATGCGATGTGCCCACATATTTTGTTTGCTGCAACTAATCTATACTTCTTTTCTCTACTCCATTGCCACTCCAACTTTTTCCAGTCACGATATATTAAAGTAAAAGCACTAGGATAGTCACTTCAATTTTGGTTGAACCATGGATGAGTTTCCTGTGCTAATAAATTGAAATTTACATTTGACTAGGTGGTATAGTTGTCAAACCGATACTTGACCTTTTCTTTGTTGTTGGATGTAATAGTTGTATTGTTATTATAATTAGTCTAATTTCGAACCACTCAGTGAGAATTATATTATTAAATAATTTAGTAATTTTCTTTTACATTTTTTTACAGTATTTAAAGTATAAAACACCCATGCTATATGACTATGCGTTCTCAACGAACATTAACGGGGAATCCGACCATTGTATTTGAGCTGAGAAGTTAGAGCGTAGTAAGTTGCGAACCGAGAGTTAGAGCGGAGTATTAGAAATTTCTATTTTGAAATAAAATTGATTTATAATTAACTAATTTTGTTAATAAATAATTTGTGTCAATAATTTGAAAAATAAATAAATTTAAATTGCTCAAATTTAGTTCAAAGATCAAACCAACTCTAGAACGTATAACACTTTGGTACGATTGCAATGCTAAAAACCGTGTCTCAAATGAACCTCATTTACATAAGTTATTTAGTTTAGTCATTTATAAAAAAATGAATCTAACTAATGACATATTATTTACTGTCATTGTTAGCCCTGAAAGCAAGTTTGTCTGTTTGTTCAACAGGCCATTTCTCCATTGGGGTCAAACACGACCGAAACGGACTGAAATTTACCGACGGAAGCTCGTGAATGCATACTATTTATAATACTTAGTGCTTTACGGACTGCCTTACGTAACATTGTTTTGCTATTCTCATTGTTTAACTCCTACACATGTTACTTCCCATTTAAATGTTTGTTAGATATATAAAAAAGGTCAAGACTTGTGATATAAATCCCTACTTGTCATGGCTATGTTATAAAAACAAAATAACCTATTTTCCCATACTTTAGCTAGCCTCTGAATTCATTGCAGACCACATGATTCTTATAATAAATAAACTCCTATTCTTTTGGTTTCCATCACCTGTAGAATGCTCAACTTAAGGGGGGGGGGCACTACCTTAAATTTATTTATCTTATAAATGTATTTAGCGCACATTTTTGTCGAACTTTCTAGAAGTCTTGGTTCTTCTGCATGCTAGTACTATTCGAATTTAATATGCCTTTGTCTACTTTTTATAAATTAAAAGTTGGTATTTTAGAAATTAGAACTGTATGAGGCATCTTTTTTGGACATAATTTCTTTCTACTCCTCTGTGATAAATGAGATGAGAATGAATTGTTGTGATATTGACTGGAGTGTTGAGTGACCTGTGAATTCCTAGTGTTTCATGGTTATTATGCTTCAGTACAAACGATGATGTCTTCAGTAAGTTGCTATCTGTTGGAGCTAGTAAAGTTATCTTTAGTGAGAACTAATTTGTTTCTGTTTCTTCTTACAGACTCCAGATGTAGTCTATTGGATTTGATAAGGAATGCCAGCTCAGATCTTCTTTCACGTGGTAATATAGATATTCCTCAGGTAGTTTTCCTTTTTCAGATACGCTTAAGATAGCTGAAAAGCTGTGAGTGTTTGTCAATTGCCATCTTATGGGAAGTGCCTATATATGTACCCACATGCACACACCCTGAATGGTTAAAAAGGGGCACAAGGTGCATGAAGCTCCCGATATAAGTAAACTCCAGTAAAGTTCAAAATAGTATGCCTGTGTATGCATGGTTGTGGACAAATTTCAGAACAGAATTATTTAATCTTGGCCATATGTTATGCATTCCTAATATTAAACTAGCTGGATATGCCACTAACTACTCATACTTAGCATCCAAGGGAGATCCATGGTACTAAGCTTGCCGCCACTAGGTGTTAAACCAATTTCAATGTGGCTTTCTTCTACTATCTCCCAACGGAAGGTGTTACCATGATATTTAATCCAAATCAGGAGTGAATTTTATTAGTCAATAATAGAAACTTCAAAATGTTGCTTTCTGCTCTGTCCTGTGCGAACCATTTCACCATATAAACTCTAGAATTTTATCCTATACTCACATAGATGCCTTATTGGGGCTTACAATATTTATAGTCTTTTATTCTTACTGTACTATTTATACACTTGGATAGGTTAACACACGTCTTAGATTGATTATTAGGTAAATAGTAATTTATAGCTTAGTAGTGTTTGACCTGTATTGAACACACAGAGCAAACATACATGAGAAAATTTTATTTGTTTATATTATTTTGTATTAAATCATTATGTTAATTTAGATGTAACTCTTAAACCTTATTAGACTTGCCCGTTGGTTTACCTTCTAAAATGAAATTTTTGATCACATCTGGTTTAGGTTTGATTTGGCTAATATTAAGTTTGAGAGGCGTATGTTGAGTCTGATAAACTAAACAATGGAGAGCGAAGTTTAATATTCTAATTGTCATGGAGGATTTTTATTTTATTTATTTTTCAATTCCAGATATTGTGCACAACTTTTTTGGTGAATTATTAAGTAGGTAGTAAAAAATAGAAACAAGATTATAAAAATATCATTTCTTCTAAATTTTTTGGGTATATTTACTAAATTTTAATTCAAACCTGGAGAGGTAATGCGAATTTTGAAATAAGATATGAAAAGAAGTATATTAGGAAAAACTGCTAGAAAGATGATACTATCCTAGATTGAAGAGAAATGTTGTGCACGGTTCATCTAAGAGCATGTGGGAACACATATCAATTTCAATTATTCGAAATTGTGGCAACTTCTTAATAAGGAACTGAGCACGATAACACGATTATGCGCATTTTAATATGCAATAATGTTATTCTTAAGAAACAAAGGCTCACACATTTACTTGACTTATGTTGGAGGTGGTTAAGTTGTACATAATACGTAACACCCCACGCCCGCTATGGTCACTCTCTAAGGGAATGCCATAACATCGGTGGAGTATTTTGAGTGAATATAGAACAGAGTAATTACAGCAAGACAGATATAAGTAATACTTGAAAATTTTAAAACATCATCTCATAACAGCGGAAAGTAAAACATGTCTGGTTACATCACAAACCATAATAAGAGTTAAGTACAAATATCCATTCTTGCTAAATGAAAATACATAATCCCAATACATGAACTGATAGCCATAAAAGAAAAAGGTAAGCTGAGCTCTACATCTAGGGTCCAAGCTCCAAGAGGGTAATAAAAGCAGCCTGATCAAAGCCCACTCGTACTGGGCCCACTCTGAGAACCTGAGGGTTGGAAAAAAAAAGATAAAAACAACGGGGTCAGACATAAGTCTGAGCGAGTCCTATAACTTTAACAATACAATCATTAAAGTAACCAGAGAAGACATAAACTTGACATACGGTAATGTCTGGGGATGAATGGCTACACTAAGCAGCTTGGTAGACTTAGGATAAACTAAGATAACTGTAAAGACGCATCTACCCACCCAAGGATAATTACTAACTGCACCACACCAGTCATTCCTACTTAAAGGTTGATCCCTCCTAAGGACTTAGAAAATTTCCCCAGTAGTTTCGTGTACCCCTAGCCCACTACATAGGTGCCGTCTGCCCCTATCTCCAATAGGTGTACTTAGTAATTTTACCCAGTAGTTTCGTGTACCCCTACATAGGTGCCGTCTGCCCCTATCTTTATTAGGTGTACCCACTACTCCCCAGCGATCGGCTCCCTACCGTAGATACCCGTGCTGGTCCCACAATGGGGTGTATCATTCCCCAAAATGGCCACCTGATAATATCAACGGTGCACGGCTTTATATCTACACGATGCAACAACGGCTTATCTACCAGCCCGGGCCCACACACGCATATGAAACCCGTTGGACTTGCGTTGCCACCGCTAACCCGTTTTGGCCTCTTATAGTCAAGCCCAATATGCGTGTCCCGTCACTCGACTAGAGTCGAGCCCACAAAGATACGTTTGGGATATTGGTTGAAATGGGCCCCCACAAGCTACCCACCTAAGCTTGTCCCTTTTTCTAGTGCATCCCACTTAACCCTTTAATCATGTTTAATTACATGTTTCCACTTTGGTTAAGTATTCTAATCGTATTTTCTATTGCCACCCAAGGCAACCACTAGATTTCCACATGCCACCCAAGGCACCCACTTAACCCCTCATGTCCCTCTACATGCTAATATGGCTAAGTGTTTCTTAATTAATTAATTAAGATCATGACCTCATAAAGACCTCTCACATTAGACCGTCTTTTATGACTGCTGGATATGCCGGTTGGTTCCGGGCAGACTTCTGTCATCAAAAGGGTCTAACCTCGTGTCTTTACTTTAATCATGTATTTAATTTATGACTAAGACCTCTCACATTGGGCCAATCATTTGTAGCCGTTGGATGGCCGGTCGGTTCCGGGCAGACTTCCGCTACAAAAGGGTCCAACCTCGTGTCTTAGTTGATTAATTACACCTAATTAATCACCCCCATATTAATTATCCCTAATTAATATCAAGTTTTTCATAACATGGGTAGACCTAACTCAATAGGTAAATTCCCATGGGGTAGACCTAACTCAATAGGTAAATTCCCACTTATGTTAATTTATTTTTATGGTATGCTTAATCATACCCAATCATACTTTTCTTAACATATTTATTAACCCCATCGTTCCCCACGCAAATCATTCTCATTTCATAATAAAGGGAAGATCCATCACAAATATCATGGGTTTAACCAAATCTTAACATATAACTTTGTCATGGGTTAAGAGGATGTCAACTTGCATATATGAGCATATATTAACCCAACTACATTTAAACCAAACTTGCATATTATCATACACATGACTTGCATAACATGTTGCATATGAACTTGCATATTATCATACACATATCTTGCATAACATGTTGAACTTGCATATAAGCATTCTCATAACTTGCATAACATGCATTTAAGCATACACATAACTTGCATAAGCATTCACATTCTTGCATAAGCATCCACATACTTGCATAAGCATGCATAACTTGCATATCATGTTAAACTTGCATTTAAGCATACACATAACTTACATAACATCATACACATAACTTGCATATGAACTTGCATAACTCACTTGTTAAACATGCATAAACCCACTTATTAAATATGCATAAACCCACTTATTAAACATGCATAAACCCACTTGTTAAACATGCATAAACCAACTTATTAAACATGCATAAACCCCCTTATTAAATATCCATAAACATAGGAAAACATAGAGTATCATATCATTACAAATGATTCAAACTCACTAATCCGCATTTAAGACCATAAGTCTCATTACACCCAATCTACTTACTTTAGCAATTGATGTTAAAGTGATAGAAACTCACCAAACCCAAGATTAGCAAACTTATGAAGTGGAATTAGTTGCTAAATATGAAGATGGTGATGATTAGAGATTGATTAGAGAGTGATTAGCTTGCAACTTCCTTCATAAACTAGTGGAGGCTCTCTCAAGTTTGATTTTGGCGGCATGAGGCCATCATTACTATTTTTAGTATGGATTAGGGTAGGTTTAGGGTGTATTTATAGATTAGGTGAGTGTTTTAGGCCCTTAGATTAACCCTAGGTTAGATTAGGTCCGTTAGATTTAGGAAATCTCTAGAACCCAGCCCAAGACTCAACCAAAAACCAGATCTGGTGCACCCAGATCAACAGGGCCGACACCCTGTGACGACACCCCTGTCGACAGGGCTGTCGACACCCCTGTCGACATGCCTGTCGACACCCCTGTCGACAAGCCTGTCGACACGGGGCTAGGCGGGAACTTTCCCGCCACCTCCGCTTTTGGCTCCAATTATGTTTTAAAACTGAATTTCAAATCTGTTTTTAATTTTGAATTTTCTGAAAACTTCTTTGGGCCTTAACTGGGTCATACGGACTCCGATTTACAAAATTTCGGACTCTATTCTGCGTATTTTTCCGAGATGAACGCAATGACGCAGCCCGTTTCCCCCCAATTCTCACATCTGAGATTATTTATCTTGCAATTAGTGAATTTTAGCATTAACCGAAATTCGGGGTGTTACATTCTCCCCTCCTTAAAGGATTTCGTCCCCGAAATCTCTAAGCTAAGGAGAATGCATATCCTATCATCCAAACAACCATCTACTCAATCCATCAAACACGGGCATCCATTGTCCTTAAAACAATTTCTAATGATGTATGAGCATATGCAAAAAGTGTGTGTATATGTTCCCTATCTAATGTATGAACATATGCAAACCATGATAGTGCCATGCATCCATTATGTATGCGAGAGAACCCTATCGACACATACAATATCTACATGAGTGCACAATCATTCACCAAAATGCATCATCCATATGATAACACAATCATTATGCATCCATAAATATAGCTTCCTACACACAATTTTATGCAATATGCAATATGAAGTGACTGAGCCGATCTAGTGCCTAGAGTGTGTGTATATGCATCCACGAGCAACCACTAGCAAACACTTGCATCCACTTGCATCCATCAACCATAACATGTCTCAAACACATGTTTCAACCATAGGTTTACCCTATCTAAAGGTCAAACAGTACTAATGAGAGGACATACTAAAGATAAGATAAGTACTAGACAAGCGATAAAGGAGAAGTTAAAAGACATACTCTCAAAAAGAAATGGATACAAAGAACGCATCTTCGCTTCCGTCTCCCAAGTAGCATTACTTTCGTCATCTCCCCATTGCACTTTAACTAGCTGAACCTCTCTGTTCCTCAACTTCCTAGTTTCTGACCCAAGGATGCGAGTAGGAGCTCGTCGAACAGTCGCATCACGCTCTACTTCCACTTCTTTAAGCAAGGTCGGCTCTACCACCTCTGCCGTCTCATGTAAGCACTTCCTCAAATGGGACACATGGAATACATCATGTACACCACTAAGTCTGTCGGGCAACTCCACTCTATATGCCATCCGTCCGATCCTTTCCTTAATAGGAAACGGCCCCACGAACCTTGGTGCTAGCTTCCCAACAGATCCAAAGCGAACCACATTTCGCAATGGAGACACTTTGACAAAGACCATGTCCCCAACTTCAAACTCAAGATCCGTCCTCCTCTTGTCCGCATAAGATTTTTGCCTATCCCGCGCTGCTTTCATCCTTCTTCGAATCAAGTCAATCTTCTCAGAAGTCTCCCTAACCATATCAGGCCCAGGCAAGATCTTATCCGTAGATTCCCACCAACATGCAGGTGATCGACAAGGCCTTCCATAAAGAGCTTCGAAAGGAGCCATACCAATACTGGACTGAAAGCTGTTATTATATGCGAACTCCACCAATGGAAGATGCTCTTCCCATGTACCTCCAAAATCTAAGATACAAAGCCTCGAAAGGTCTTCTAGAACACGATTCACCCTCTCAGTCTGGCCGTCCGTCTGAGGATGATATGCGGTGCTCAGACACAATTGAGTCCCCACTGCTTCTTGTAAACTTCTCCAGAACTCGCTAGTGAAGATAGGATCTCGATCACTCACTATGCTAGAGGGTACCCCATGTAATCGAACTATCTCTCGAAGATATACTGAAGCTAGCCATGGAGCAGTCCTCTTGCTCTTCACAGGTATGAAATGGGCGCTCTTAGTAAGTCTGTCTACCACCACCCAAATTCCCGTATTACCCTTTCTCGATCTGGATAACCAGTCAATAAAATCCATCGAGACGCTATCCCACTTCCATTGCGGAACTTCCAATGGGTGAAGCAACCCACCTGGTTTCTTTTGCTCCGCCTTCACTTGTTGGCACACCAAGCATCGAGCGACATACTCGGCCACATCTTTCTTCATACCGGCCCAGAAGAAAACCCTCTTCATGTCTTGGTACATCTTGTCCCCACCGGGATGAATGGTCATCCTAGAACGGTGTGCATCATCAAGAATAACCTTCCTCAAACCCTCATCTTGCGGTACACAAAGTCTACCGTCTCTACGCAAGCACCCCCTATCGTCTAGGGTGTACCTACTCAAATGGCTGGACGATTCCCCCCTTATGAGCTTCTCTACCAACTCAACCAACTGTGGGTCGTCCCTCTGTGCTTCTCCAATCCGCCCCAAAAGAGTAGGTCTAACCTCCAAGGATGTTAGCAAACCGGGTACATAATCAATGGAAGGTCTGAAATCAAACATCGAGATAAATTCCAAGCTTCGTTGTTCCACGAACAATGGACTCAAGGACAACCTCTTTCTGCTCAAGGCGTCCGCCACCACGTTACCCTTGCCAGGGGTATACGCTATCTCGAAATCATAGGATGCTAAGAACTCCATCCACCTTTGCTGTCTCAAATTCAAATCCTTCTGAGAAAACAAGTACTTCAATGATTTGTGGTCAGTGAACAATTCGAATCTCTCACCAAGAAGATAATGGCGCCAAATCTTAAGCGCAAAAACAATAGCGGCCAACTCTAAATCATGGGTAGGGTAATTTTTCTCATGCACTCTCAACTGCCTTCCACCATATGCTATCACCCTTCCCTCTTGCATTAAGACTGCGCCTAGTCCTGTCCCACAAGCATCGGTATAGACAACAAATGGCTTGCTCCCATCTGGCAACACTAAAACTGGAGCAGTGGTTAAAGCTCTCTTTAACCGTCGGAACGCATCATCACAATCTACGTCCCATGCGAAAACAAGATTCTTCTTCGTTAAGCGGGTTAATGGGGCTGATATCTTCGCGAAGTCTTTGATAAACTTCCTATAGTAACCCGCCAACCCCAAGAAACTTCTTACTTCGGTAGCATTCTTCGGAACTTTCCAATCCTGAATTGATACTACCTTCGCGGGATCCACAGCTATCCCTTCCTTGGAGACCACGTGCCCCAAGAACCGCACCTCCTTCCTCCAGAAGTGACATTTAGAGAATTTAGCCTTAAGGCTATGTGCTCGAAGAGTCTTCAATACCTCCCCCAAGATGTAGGGCATGCTCTTCTTCACTCTTAGAAAATACTAAGATATCATCCACAAAGACCACCACAAATTTATTAAGGAACTCCCTGAACACCCTACTCATCAAATCAACAAAGTATGCAGGGGCGTTCGTCAACCCAAATGGCATCACCAGCCACTCATAGAAACCATCCGGAGTTCTAAAGGCAGTCTTGTCTATGCTATCCTCAGCCACCCTCAACTGATGAAACCCCGTGGCTAAGTCCAACTGAGAAAATACTGAAGCGCCAACCAACTGATCGAAAAGATCATCAATCCTCGGCAATGGGTGTCTATTCTTCTTTGTGAGCTTGTTGAGTTCTCTATAGTCTACACAAAGTCTGAGGGACCCATCCTCCTTTGTAGCAAATACTACTGGAGCACCCCACTCCGATATACTTCGTCTTATGAACCCCTTCTCAAGCAACTCCCCTACTTGCTTATGGAGTTCCCTCCTCTCACGAGGAGCCATGTGGCGCACTGGTAAAGATACAGGTTTAGCATTATCCACCAGATATATTCGGAAGTCAATCTCCCGCTTCGGAGGTAAGCCCTTCACCTCCTCAAACACATCCGGATATTCCCGGACCACTTTAACAGATTGTAAACTCTCGACCGAAGCGTCAAGCGATTCAAGATAACTTAGCATAACAGAATCCATGGGATTACAAGAAATCTCGAGAGTGTTACCCAAGCGGGTCATGAGCCTAACAACTCTCCTTTCGCAATCAAGAACGGCACCATTACTGGATAACCAGTCCATGCCCAAAATCAACCCATAGCCCGTGAAGCCCAACACAAAAGCATCACATCTAAACTCAATGCTAAGTATAGAAATCTTCAAACCCAAACATATCATGGACAAATAAGTGGAGCCCTCTATTGGGTTTGAAACAACCAAGGGATCATCTACCAGACTGGTGACTAAGTGCAGTGACTCAACTAATGATGATGAGATAAACGAATGCGATGCGCCTGAATCAAACAATGTACGGACAGGATGATCAAATAGAAAAACCAGACTTTCAACGGAAATAGTTCTACCTCTCTCCTGAATCGGTGGGACTGCGAGAGCCTGTACTTGCCCCCTAGCCTGACCTGGTGCCATCAGAGCTTGCACCTGTCCTCCTGAGGTAGACCCCGTCCTTTGCCCTTTCTTAGGACAGTCTTTCACTAGATGCCCTGCTTCGCCACAGTGGAAGCAGCCAGTCTTCTTCTTCTTGCGACAATCCTTGCTTAGGTGGCCAGGTGTCCCACAATTGAAACACTTCTTCTTCTTGCCCTTGCCACCGTTGCCTTTCCCACCTTTGTTTTGTTGTTGTTGCTGAGGTCTCTTTTGATCTCCCTTCTTCTCAGGTGCCTTATTAGCATTGGGACCCTTCTCTTCTTCATGCATGAGTGCCATGTCAACTAGCTTCTCAAAGGTGGCCCCCATAGGGATATGAGTCATAGCCAACCCATGCATCGGTTCATTCAAGCCTTTCACGAACCTCAAAGCCTTCTTCTCCGGTGTATTCACCATGTCTAGGCCAAACCTTGCCAATTGATTAAACTTGTTGACATATTCCTTCACTGAGAGATTTCCTTGCTTTAGAGTCAAGAATCTTTCCATATACAAGTTTTCCTCCGCCCTTGAGAGAAACTTTGCCACAAATCTTTGCCTAAAATCCGCCCAAGAGTCAACGGGGCGTTCTCCATTAGTGACCTCCCACCAGAATGAGGCCTCTCCCTTCATTAACCAAGCATCCAACTTGACTTTCTTTCCTTCTTCCATCTCAAAGATATCTATCAATTCTTCCACCTCTTTAAGCCAATCTCTAGCCTCCACAAAAGTTTCAGATCCTTGAAAAGGTTTCCCTCCCATAGCTTTAAATTCCTTGCAAGTCTTAGCAAAAGTATCCGTGCGAGGAGGAGGGGGAGGAGGAAGGTCGGGTGCTACGGTTGGTGGAGGAACATTTGCTGGACCCGCAGTGGTGGCCCTAGCCTCCATCAATCTCCTATACCATACTGGTACCGTCACACCCTCCAGAAAGTAAAGATCCTCAGCCATGCTGAAACGAAAAAGGAAAGATTCAAAACGGAGAATTCGAAGGATATAGATATGGCTATTGGGGATTATGCTTTTCTTTCAAAAACTTTTCTCTTTAAAGACATGTTTTTGAAAATATCTCTTCCAAAAATGTTTTTATAAAAATAGTTTTCTAAAAATTTCATCTGTTCCGGTAACCTTTGCTCTGATACCACGTGTAACACCCCATGCCCGCTATGATCACTCTCTAAGGGAATGCCATAACATCGGTGGAGTATTTTGAGTGAATATAGAACAGAGTAATTACAGCAAGACAGATATAAGTAATACTTGAAAATTTTAAAACATCATCTCATAACAGCGGAAAGTAAAACATGTCTGGTTACATCACAAACCATAATAAGAGTTAAGTACAAATATCCATTCTTGCTAAATGAAAATACATAATCCCAATACATGAACTTATAGCCATAAAAGAAAAAGGTAAGCTGAGCTCTACATCTAGGGTCCAAACTCCAAGAGGGTAATAAAAGCAGCCTGATCAAAGCCCACTCGTACTGGGCCCACTCTGAGAACCTGAGGGTTGGAAAAAAAAAAGATAAAAACAACGGGGTCAGACATAAGTCTGAGCGAGTCCTATAACTTTAACAATACAATCATTAAAGTAACCAGAGAAGACATAAACTTGACATACGGTAATGTCTGGGGATGAATGGCTACACTAAGCAACTTGGTAGACTTAGGATAAACTAAGATAACTGTAAAGACGCATCTACCCACCCAAGGATAATTACTAACTGCACCACACCAGTCATTCCTACTTAAAGGTTGATCCCTCCTAAGGACTTAGAAAATTTCCCCAGTAGTTTCGTGTACCCCTAGCCCACTACATAGGTGCCGTCTGCCCCTATCTCCACTAGGTGTACTTAGTAATTTTACCCAGTAGTTTCGTGTACCCCTACATAGGTGCCGTCGGCCCCTATCTTTATTAGGTGTACCCACTACTCCCCAGCGATCGGCCCCCTACCTTAGATACCCGTGCTGGTCCCACAATGGGGTGTATCATTCCCCAAAGTGGCCACCTGATAATATCAACGGTGCACGGCTTTATATCTACACGATGCAACAACGGCTTATCTACCAGCCCGGGCCCACACACGCATATGAAACCCGTTGGACTTGCGTTGCCACCGCTAACCCGTTTTGGCCTCTTATAGTCAAGCCCAATATGCGTGTCCCGTCACTCGACTAGAGTCGAGCCCACAAAGATACGTTTGGGATATTGGTTGAAATGGGCCCCCACAAGCTACCCACCTAAGCTTGTCCCTCTTTCTAGTGCATCCCACTTAACCCTTTAATCATGTTTAATTACATGTTTCCACTTTGGTTAAGTATTCTAATCGTATTTTCTATTGCCACCCAAGGCAACCACTAGATTTCCACATGCCACCCAAGGCACCCACTTAACCCCTCATGTCCCTCTACATGCTAATATGGTTAAGTGTTTCTTAATTAATTAATTAAGTTCATGACCTCATAAAGACCTCTCACATTAGACCGTCTTTTATGACTGCTGGATATGCCGGTTGGTTCCGGGCAGACTTCTGTCATCAAAAGGGTCTAACCTCGTGTCTTTACTTTAATCATGTATTTAATTTATGACTAAGACCTCTCACATTGGACCAATCATTTGTAGCCGCTGGATGGTCGGTCGGTTCCGGGCAGACTTCCGCTACAAAAGGGTCCAACCTCGTGTCTTAGTTGATTAATTACACCTAATTAATCACCCCCATATTAATTATCCCTAATTAATATCAAGTTTTTCATAACATGGGTAGACCTAACTCAATAGGTAAATTCCCATGGGGTGGACCTAACTCAATAGGTAAATTCCCACTTATGTTAATTTATTTTTATGGTATGCTTAATCATACCCAATCATACTTTTCTTAACATATTTATTAACCCTATCGTTCCCCACGCAAATCGTTCTCATTTCATAATAAAGGGAAGATCCATCACAAATATCATGGGTTTAACCAAATCTTAACATATAACTTTGTCATGGGTTAAGAGGATGTCAACTTGCATATATGAGCATATATTAACCCAACTACATTTAAACCAAACTTGCATATTATCATACACATGACTTGCATAACATGTTGCATATGAACTTGCATATTATCATACACATATCTTGCATAACATGTTGAACTTGCATATAAGCATTCTCATAACTTGCATAACATGCATTTAAGCATACACATAACTTGCATAAGCATTCACATTCTTGCATAAGCATCCACATACTTGCATAAGCATGCATAACTTGCATATCATGTTAAACTTGCATTTAAGCATACACATAACTTACATAACATCATACACATAACTTGCATATGAACTTGCATAACTCACTTGTTAAACATGCATAAACCCACTTATTAAATATGCATAAACCCACTTATTAAACATGCATAAACCCACTTGTTAAACATGCATAAACCAACTTATTAAACATGCATAAACCCCCTTATTAAATATACATAAACATAGGAAAACATAGAGCAGCATATCATTACAAATGATTCAAACTCACTAATCTGCATTTAAGACCATAAGTCTCATTACACCCAATCTACTTACTTTAGCAATTGATGTTAAAGTGATAGAAACTCACCAAACCCAAGATTAGCAAACTTATGAAGTGGAATTAGTTGCTAAATATGAAGATGGTGATGATTACAGATTGATTAGAGAGTGATTAGCTTGCAACTTCCTTCATAAACTAGTGGAGGCTCTCTTAAGTTTGATTTTGGCGGCATGAGGCCGTCATTACTATTTTTAGTATGGATTAGGGTAGGTTTAGTGTGTATTTATAGATTAGGTGAGTATTTTAGGCCCTTAGATTAACCCTAGGTTAGATTAGGTCCGTTAGATTTAGGAAATCTCTAGAACCCAGCCCAAGACTCAACCAAAAACCAGATCTGGTGCACCCAAATCAACAGGGCCGACACCCTGTGACGACACCCCTGTCGACAGGGCTGTCGACACCCCTGTCGACATGCCTGTCGACACCCCTGTCGACAAGCGTGTCGACACGGGGCTAGGCGGGAACTTTCCCGCCACCTCCGCTTTTGGCTCCAATTATGTTTTAAAACTGAATTTCAAATCTGTTTTTAATTTTGAATTTTCTGAAAAACTTCTTTGGGCCTTAACTGGGTCATACGGACTCCGATTTACAAAATTTCGGACTCTATTCTGCGTATTTTTCCGAGACGAACGCAATGACGTAGCCCGTTTCCCCCCAATTCTCACATCTGAGATTATTTATCTTGCAATTAGTGAATTTTAGCATTAACCGAAATTCGGGGTGTTACATAATACATGCATTAATTTTTGTGCAAGTCATTACAGAAATTCTTTTTGAACTATTACCCTCGTTTGAATTAAGTTAATAGTAGAGAATATGTTGGAAGTGGTTAAGTTGTACATAATACACGCATTATTTTCTGTGCAAGTCATTACAGAAATTCTTTATGAACTATTAACCTCGTTTGAATTAAGTTAATAATAGAAAATAGGATGTACATTTTTATTTTGTGGTTTGATAACTACTAAATTTCACCAGTTTGAAGACAACAGTAAATATCTCAATTCTGGGCCACCTTTCATAATTCTTCTTCATCCTGCTTTGGGTCCATTTTGGGAGGTTGCCAGACAAATGGTATTCCTATTGTTTCTTTAGTTCTTCAGTGTTGTTTTATAATTATGTCAATTAATTGCAGTGACTTCGTTATGCTACTGCTTTCAAACTTCACCACTCAATAGCTGAAAATATATACTGACTAATGTCATGTGTTTAATTTTTCCATGTTATTTTAAATGGTGTATGGTTTTTTTAAAGTGCGTTTATTTGAAAATGTATAATGACTTATGTCGTGTGTTTAATTTTTTCTTTCGGATTTGATGAATATTAGAGCTAGTAAAAATCGACACAATTGTAATATTGACTTATGTAAGGGTGATTGGATCATGCAGAGGTCATGTATTCCTTTTCTTCTATCATTTTAGTTGTGTAATTATCTTCGTGTAATAAATATTCAGTAATATATTTTCACTATGAAATGTTTTACGCCTGGATCCAATATATTTTAAAGTATTATGAAGTTAATGGTAAATTATGTAACATTTGAATTTGTGCTAAATATGGTAAATTTGACCATTGTTATTATTTTGATTTATACACACAACCTTGTTTGTGTTAAACGCTGGCTGTTAGAACCGCGTTTAATGTATGTTCATTTGTATAGTCTATGCTGAGTTATGTGGATTGTTATCTAAGCTCATATGCATATTAATTCAATGATGCTAGTAGGTTTTTGTTGCTTTGAAATATAGGACGGTGTGGAGTAGTTAAAAAATTGTTACTTGCGACGGTTAATATTAAAAACCGTAGCAAAAAGACAAAGTTTAAAAGTACCAGCAAGTCTACTGCGACGGCTATATAAAAAACAGTCGTAACAAACACATATTTTGCGACACTTTTTATTAAAAATAGTCGCAAAAAATACCTTTTTCGCTACTATTTTTTTGAAAACCGTCGCAGAAAAGCATAGTTTTGAAACTAGACATCATTTATTTGTGACTACTGTTACTAAAACCCGCCGCGAATTCTTTATATTATACGACTGTTTTTTGTAAAAACTGTCGCAAAAAGTCATATTGTGCAACGGTTTTTTAACCGTCGCAAAAGGTTTTTTCCTTTTTGCGACGTCTGCATTTGCTACGGTTGTTGAATCGTCGCAAATGGACATAAACAACCGTCGCAAATGACATGTTTTGTAGTAGTGAATTTAATTTTCTAGTTATATATATACACTAGGATGTAGACGGTGTTTAGTAGCACCCGACACCCGTCATCCACAGACCATGGATGGCTTGTTTGTTAAATTGTTTGGTTGTGTAGTTGGTTAGTTTATTTGGTTTGAATTGAATTGTTTGGTGAAATGGATTGGATTTGATTGATGTGTGAATGGCGTGGGCCTTCACTAGACCGGGGATAAGGCTAAGCCTTGTCCCGTTTCTAGTATCGTGCCGTTATGCCGCCGAAATTTTCTAAAAATAAGTTAGAAAAATAAAGATAACATTTTATTTAATAAATGAACCGAATAGAATATTCATAGGTTGAATAAAATAGTTTGATCGTTAAAAATATAATTTTAACGTGAATGTGAATAAATAAATATTCATTTACAAACCGGACAGTTTGTTTATGTACACCTATTTGAAGGACATTGATTGGGACGATAAAATTTTACACATCGCCCAACTGCACAAATAAAAATCTGTGTTTGATTGTTTGAAACCCCACACGGGTATTGGGATGATATTTGACGTACACTAATCCCGATTGTTTAGTTGTATGTCGATCGATTGATTGACAGACTGTTATAAGCGTTGAATATTTATATTTGATGCTTATACAGTGTAGAATGCACTTTGGATGATGGTTGATTATTCATCGTTGTTATTGTATACATGTGTTGTAGAAAATCCATATAATTAACATTATATGTTAATTGATTGGGCCTCATTCCAGTTTCGAAATAAAAATATTTGAAAGAAAAATATTTGAAATAAAAATATTTGAAATGAAAATATTTGAAACAGAAATATTTGAAAATAGAATATTCGAAAAAGAAATATTTGAAAAGAAACATTTGAAATAGAAATATTCGAAATAGAATATTTGAAAATATGAATATATGAAGTCGTGTTGATTAGATTTACGCCATTTTGACGTGAATGATATTTATATCGATTTTATTCATTTTATAATGAATATCGAAAGTGATTTCAAAATCTGATATTTTGAAAAGAATTGAAATTCAAATTAAATTGAATATAAATAAATTCGAATTAAATTGAATATAAATGAATTCGAATTGAAATTGAATTGAAAACGAACTGAAATTGAATTAGAAATCAATTTGAATTGAAATCAATTTGAAATGAATTTAAAATGAATTTAAATTGGAATATTCAATTTTGATTTGAAATTGAATATGAAGTTGAAACCGTTTTGAAAATGAATTTAAAAACGTTTTATAAAGCACTTTTTAAATTGAAATCGAAGAAGTATATATTATATATATTATATATATAATATAATGGCCTGAATAGAACGCGCAGCGCCGCGGCAGTTCACGAATTTCGACCATTGACTTCGAACGGATATTACGGGAGATCCGACCGTCGGATTCTCCTAAAACCGGAACCGTTGGGTTCGTATCGAAAAGAGCTTTCTAAGGAATATTAGAAATTAGAAATCTAACGATTGGATTTGGAATTATGTCCAAATTAAATTTGAAAAAGGTCGCTGTAAGTGCAGTTCGATGGCCGTTGATGAAAATCGACTGTACGGGCCTTGATAAAATTATTAAAAATAGTAATAATTTGTGTAAAATCATAAGAAATGATTTAGAAAGAATTGGGATGAAAAACTCCATAATTGAAAAGATAAAAATAGATTTTTATCGAAATGAACTAGTTTTGAACTAGAATTATAATTCTATTTAATTTTAAATAAATAAATTGAATTTGAAATGGTTTTGAAAATAACAAGAATTTCCAATGATTGCACTGGAATGGATATGAATCGAAATTGCCTTCGGAATATTTCGATGTTGGATTTCGTGACTATACAGATGTTGTTATGGAAATTTGAAAGATATAGATATATATCGTTATTTCCCAATACGATATTTGTTGGTCGTAGAATTTGATATTGAATATAAGCCGGGATATTTTCTATTCAGAGCCTTGTATTTAATATCAAATGTGATTTGGGTTTGTCGTGAATGGTGTCTTCATTAACACTGTTCTTAAGCCCAGTTAAGGAAAAGATCAAATCTTTTTATTTAGATTTAATGAATTGCACCAATTAAATAATATTTAATTGGAATTGAATTGATATTGATTTTTGGGTTTATCGTGAACAGTGTTTTAAATAACACTTGTTCTTTAACCCGATAATTAATGGAATGTGATTTTGGGGTTTATCGTGAACAGTGTTTTTAAATGAAACTGATTCTTTAACCCCGTTAAATATTAAAACTAAGTGGAGTTTTAATGAATCTTTAATTAGATTGAAATGATCGAGGATGGAGTATCACCAGTTTTGCTCCAGGCGATAGTCAAATCTTTAATTAGATTTGAACGTGAAATGGTAATTGAATTTACCGATAATACCGTGGTGTTAGATATGAAGTATAACCAGTTTTACTTCATGGGATGAATAGGTTGGGATTGGGAAATTAAAACAAATGATTACTTCGGTAAGGTTCGTTAATCCCGACAAGTTGAATCGAAATTCAAAAGGAGATTAGAGAATAAATTCAAGGAATTTATCTTGGATAAAATTAATGGGAACCTTTCCCTATGAATGTGAAATTTAGAAACTAACTGTCGGTTAGCCAAGCAGAATGGTTTTCTGGATAATGATCTGATGTTGGTTTCGGCCTTCGGGGTTAATGTTTGGGAAATTATTCTATTGTTAATTTACGGTTAGTGACTGATAAATTGGAATGAGGCGTATGTTGTGTTTGTGTAACACTTATTTAAAATATACGCGAGTTATTCGGAAAGACCGGGTTTTTCCCATTCTGAATAACTGATACGACGATAAGTCGAAGATGAAGACGATGGTTGAAGACCGGTAGTCTTCACGTCGTTTGGGTGATTACTGATGATCTTGATTGGGCTGTACACCTAAGAAGATGGAAACAGTTGGTGATCGTCCAGACGTACATGGAGATCGATGGATATGCGGGGTACTAGGTGCCTCCGGTTTCGTTCAGACCCAGAACGGACATGTAAATGGACTGTGTGTCTGACATTGGATTTTAGTCCGTGTGATTGATCTCTATTAAATATATATCTGTTTGGCGGCGGAGAATTTATTCTCTTGCTTAACGCCCTTCTCTGAGACATACGAGCTCAGGGGTTATATATTGATGGATATCAAACGCATGGAGTGAATTGCCTGTGTGGCATGCCTAAGTGGCAATTGAGCGAGGCTTCTGTTGAAAAGCAAAGTCTTGTGGTGATGATCGAAGCACGGCCTTTGTGGCGTAGCTTTGTGTAACGTTTGCTTCGCGAGTTTCGCACCGCGGTTGTGAACCAAAAACGGAGAGGACCTCAGGGAGGGCGTGTGTTTCCTTCTAGCTAGGGTGGTGTTAGTGACCTACCAGCCCTGACATTTATATACTTTTCACCTGTGTGGTTGTTGCTGTTGCGAGGCGCCTCGGTTAGATCGGACGATCCGGGTCCAATGGAGTCATTCGTTGGCTCATTTACGCCCCAAAGGGCAGGGAAACGTAGTGTTCAAGCATAATAATCCACATCGGTGGACCGGCCCTGACGATCCAAGGGTCACTCGAGCTCTGATCCTGAGACTCGGGCTAGACAGTCTCGAATCGGTTGAGGACTATCTTTTGCCTCGGTTCATGATGGAAATCCAATTTCCATATACGTGACTTTGCGATTTTGATTGTATAACCTATATATGGCGACATAGTGGTATGGGGCATTCATGCCGCCTATGATTGATACTTATGATTTGAAGTTGTTTTATACACTATACACTTATAATAGTATCAAATGATTTCTTTTAAACGTATCAAGCATTCTTGGCTATTATAAGGTAAAAACCCTATCCCCCGGCTTGCATTGCATTGTGTGATAGGACCTGGGTCTTATAATAGCTTCATTTTTCTTTATTTAGCATTGCGCTGTTTGTTTTATGCACTGGTGTTCTTGGGAGAAAACCCGTTCCGTGTTATACGGCGTGGTCCCTTGATTTACCTAACTTTCAAATAAAGATTAATAACTGTTTTAGTTCTCACACCAGTCCCATGACTGACCTGGAGTTTATTGTTTTAACCTAAACTCTGGGTGCCCCTATTTTCGACACGGGTAGCTAGTAGTTTTGGTTTTGCAGATTTATATTCACAGGTTCCTGGTTTACAGCTGGAAGGATATCCGGAAAGCTTTGTATCCGTATATCTCCTTCAGTTGTGTATTGTATTATTTTCCGCTGCTATGTAATGTATTGTAATCTCTGATATTTATCGAATGTGTAATGTTTATTTGTTTATACTCTGTATATTCTTGTAATCTGATGCATTGTTGTAATATACATGAAATGTTCTCCCGTCTGCGTTCTGTTGTGGCTTGTTCTCGAACAATCCACGCTTTCCTAAACGGGGAAGTTGCGGGTCTTTACAGGTGGTATCAGAGCTTTGGTTTACAAAGCACAGAGAACAAGTCACATTAGAACCATACGAAAGAATTCATCAGATATTGGATTAGTAATATCCAATTAGAATGATTCGTTAGAGATGGGATCAGTAGCATCCTAGAACGAGTGTGAAGAGTATATTTTTAAAATGAAAACCAATTTTGTTTTGAAAATTTAAATTAACTATTCGTATTTGATTATTTATTATATATTGAATTGGGACAATCCAATATATAAAGATTTTGCATATATGTCTTGCAAACGTGTATTCGAAGTTTTAATGTATTGGATAGTTATAGAATCGCACTCTAGTTGCCCGGGGATAATTCTGGTGATGGGGCACCGTCGCCAGTATTTATTTTCGAGTAACGAAAGGGAGATTCCTATATTTCCATTAGACTGGTGTGAGAACCGAAATTAGATAGGGCTTATCGTTGTGAATTGGCAACAAAAACATGATTTTCTGTATATGTATATGTATCAAAGTTATGAATTTGAAAAGCTAATCAACTAATGGATTGATGGTTGTGTTGTTTGATTATTGTATGATTAATAAAATTTGTACCATTTAGCCAAATTGAATCAAATATTGAATTGTATTGAAAATTAGTCGCATTTTCTTGCATATACTTGTACTTACATTGAACAGGTCATAGCAAAGAGGCTAGAGCAGAAGAATAAAATTGTTTGCCCGACAAATAGGTACATGTTTACTACATAATTTACTGTTTTGTTTGGGTGATGATGATTTTATGAGCCGATTGGCTAGCCGCTTGGCTTTTTCTTTTTGAGATTAGAAGGCCTATATGGCAATTTCGGGATTTTCCCGTGGCTCCCGGTGCAGGGGAGGTTATGGCGAAATTTTTCGAAAATTTAGGGTGTTAGCCAAATTTTTGAAGAATTTGAAAATTCTCAGAAACTGAAAAGTTGGAGAATGAAAGCCAGATCGAACGTAGAATTGATTGATCAAACCACTTTCGACTTCGTTCCTTTTCGGGGACGAAAAGTTTTAAGTGGGGGAGATTGTAACAACCCGAAAATCTGGGTCAGTTTAAAATTTTTATTTTAGCAATTTTAGCAAATTTTGATTATTTAAAATGAATTATTTTAAATAATATCGACGAAAAATTTATTTTGAATTGAATTCGACGTATATATTTATATATGTCATCGTTAGAATATAAATAATTATATATAATTATAAAAGGAATTGAAAATGGCGCGGTAGTTCGATAATTCGATTTCAAACTTCAATTGAATGTACCGGGTGCAAAACAATTCGAATTTTAGTGAAACCAAAAATAATAGGACCTAATTGATAATATCTTTCCAACGAATCCGAAAAATTGAAATTTCATAGCGGGGATCAAAAGATATGTCCAGTTGAATATTCTGAATAGTCGTTATGGAATTCTGGCCCTTAAAAATGGGAATTTTGCAAACGACCTCGGATTTCGACGAAACCACTTTTGTTGGGTCCGTGATGTAAAGTTGTTGCTAGATTCCAAATTTCATAATTTTTCGAATCAATATGTGAGCGTGGCAAAGGAAAACGCGTTTGACCAGTTTTAGTTGATTTTAATCGACTGGAAAATGGCCATTTTTCAAACGGTCTCAGAATTCGATGAAATTAGTTTTGTTAGGACCGTATCGTCAATACGTAGCTAGAAAATATTTTTCTGGGATTTATAGAGTTCGTATGTGACCCCGGTAAATTGAAATGCACGTTCAAATTCAATATATAGAGTTATATGTTGATTTTGACGAAATATGATCGTAACGATCGAATCAGCCTACGATACATATACCATTGTGTTCGGAATAGGGGTAATGTGCTAGGGGCGACAGTCGGTGGGCCTCGTTTCGAGTTCGAATTTAAAAGCAACTTTTTGGATAATTAATTAATTAAATAAAATATAAAAAAATCAACCTCTCCTCTTTCTCTATACCGAAGTCAACCCCTCCCATTCCCCAATTATCCAAATCGGTTTCAGGAAGAAGAAAAAAAAACGAAACCGTCGATGACGGAAACCGACTGCCGCCACCCTCCTCATCACCGCGGCCACCTCTCCACCTCCAAGCCCTCGCCCTTCTTCCCCTTCAGCCAATCGAAGCCCCTCCTCCATCGAAGAACCCACGGACCTTCTCCCAAGCCCCAGTCGACCTCGCGCCAGTCCCCAATCCATCGACACATATCTCGAGTGCCGCGCCCCGCCACCTGTGAACCCCGACGATCCCCAATCTCCCCCAGCAGATCGACATTAGTGAGTGTTTAGGCTTTTCTTTTTATTTATTTATTTATATATGCTATTGTTTTTAATAAACTCAGTTTTTAAGGTATAATACAATTTATAAAATCAGTTCTATTGTATATGAAATAGATTTAAAAAAGATAGATTTTTTTTATATTATAGAAAGATTAAAAATTCGATTTTTATATATTGAATAGCGAAGTAAAAATTCGATTTTTATATATTGAATAGCGAAGTAAAAATTAGATTTTTATATATTGAATAGCGAAGTAAAAATTAGATTTTTATATATTGAATAGCGAGGTAAAAATTCGATTTTTATATATTGAACAACGAAGTAAAAATTCGATTTGTATATATTGAATAGCGAAGTAAAAATTCGATTTTTATATATTGAATAGTGAAGTAAAAATTTGATTTTCATATATTGAATAGTGAAGTAAAAATTCGATTTTTATATATTGAATAGTGAAGTAAAAATTTGATTTTTATATATTGAATAGCAAAGTAATAATTCGATTTTTATATATATAGTGAAAGCGGACAACGAAAGTGACAAGATGCAAGAACGACAAAGATTTTCTACCTAAGAAGAGTCGTAGCGTTGGATTACCAATTCGGTGAGAATTTCTCACTCTTTAATTTAATTTTCTAGTTATATATATATACTAGGATGCAGATTTTGTTTAGTAGCACCCGACACCCGTCATCCACAGACCATGGATGGCTTGTTTGTTAAATTGTTTGGTTGTGTAGTTGGTTAGTTTATTTGGTTTGAATTGAATTGTTTGGTGAAATGGATTGGATTCGATTGATGCGTGAATGGCGTGGGCCTTCACTAGACTGGGGATAAGGCTAGGCCTTGTCCCGTTTCTAGTATCGTGCCGTTATGCCGCCGAAATTTTCTAAAAATAAGTTAGAAAAATAAAGATAGCATTTTATTTAATAAATGAACCGAATAGAATATTCATAGGTTGAATAAAATAGTTTGATCGTTAAAAATATAATTTTAACGTGAATGTGAATAAATAAATATTCATTTACAAACCGAACGGTTTGTTTATGTACACCTATTTGAAGGACATTGATTGGGACGATAAAATTTTACACATCGCCCAACTGCACAAATAAAAATCTGTGTTTGATTGTTTGAAACCCCACACGGGTATTGGGATGATATTTGACGTACATTAATCCCGATTGTTTAGTTGTATGTTGATCGATTGATTGACAGACTGTTATAAGCGTTGAATATTTATATTTGATGCTTATACAGTGTAGAATGCACTTTGGATGATGGTTGATTATTCATCGTTGTTATTGTATACATGTGTTGTAGAAAATCCATATAATTAACATTATATGGTAATTGATTGTGCCTCATTCCAGTTTCGAAATAAAAATATTTGAAATAAAAATATTTGAAATGAAAATATTTGAAATAGAAATATTTGAAAATAGAATATTCGAAAAAGAAATATTTGAAAAGAAATATTTGAAATAGAAATATTCGAAATAGAATATTTGAAAATATGAATATATGAAGCCGTGTTGATTAGATTTACGCCATTTTGACGTGAATGATATTTATATCGATTTTATTCATTTTATAATGAATATCGAAAGTGATTTCAAAATCTGATATTTTGAAAAGAATTGAAATTCAAATTAAATTGAATATAAATAAATTCGAATTAAATTGAATATAAATGAATTTGAATTGAAATTGAATTGAAAACAAACTGAAATTGAATTAGAAATCAATTTGAATTGAAATCAATTTGAAATGAATTTAAAATGAATTTAAATTAGAATACTCAATTTTGATTTGAAATTGAATATGAAGTTGAAACTGTTTTGAAAATGAATTTTAAAACGATTTATAAAGCACGTTTTGAATTGAAATCGACGAAGTATATATTATATATATTATATATATAATATAATGGCCTGAATAGAACGCGCAGCGCCGCGGCAGTTCACGAATTTCGACCATTGACTTCGAGCGGATATTACGGGAGATCCGACCGTCGGATTCTCCTAAAACCAGAACCGTTGGGTTCGTATCGAAAAGAGCTTTCTAAGGAATATTAGAAATTAGAAATCTAACGGTTGGAATTGGAATTATGTCCAAATTAAATTTGAAAAAGGTCGCTGTAAGTGCAGTTCGATGGCCGTTGATGAAAATCGACTGTACGGGCCTTGACAAAATTATTAAAAATAGTAATAATTTGTGTAAAATCATAAGAAATGATTTAGAAAGAATTGGGATGAAAAACTCCATAATTGAAAAGATAAAAATAGATTTTTATCGAAATGAACTAGTTTTGAACTAGAATTATAATTCTATTTAATTTTAAATAAATAAATTGAATTTGAAATGGTTTTGAAAATAACCAGAATTTCCAATGATTGCATTGGAATGGATTTGAATCGAAATTGCCTTCAGAATATTTCGTTGTTGGATTTCGTGACTATACAGATGTTGTTATGGAAATTTGAAAGATATAGATATATATCGTTATTTCCCAATACGATATTTGTTGGTCGTAGAATTTGATATTGAATATAAGCCGGGATATTTTCTATTCAGAGCCTTGTATTTAATATCAAATGTGATTTGGGTTTGTCGTGAATGGTGTCTTCATTAACACTGTTCTTAAGCCCAGTTAAGGAAAAGATCAAATCTTTTTATTTAGATTTAATGAAGTGCACCAATTAAATAATATTTAATTGGAATTGAATTGATATTGATTTTTGGGTTTATCGTGAACAGTGTTTTAAATAACACTTGTTCTTTAACCCGATAATTAATGGAATGTGATTTTGGGGTTTATCGTGAACAGTGTTTTTAAATGACACTGATTCTTTAACCCCGTTAAATATTAAAACTAAGTGGAGTTTTAATTCATCTTTAATTAGATTGAAATGATCGAGGATGGAGTATCACCAGTTTTGCTCCAGGCGATAGTCAAATCTTTAATTATATTTGAACGTGAAATGGTAATTGAATTTACCGATAATACCGTGGTGTTAGATATGAAGTATAACCAGTTTTACTTCATGGGATGAATAGGTTGAGATTGGGAAATTAAAACAAATGATTACTTCGGTAAGGTTCGTTAATCCCGACTAGTTGAATCGAAATTCAAAAGGAGATTAGAGAATAAATTCAAGGAATTTATCTTGGATAAAATTAATGGGAACCTTTCCCTATGAATGTGAAATTTAGAAACTAACTGTCGGTTAGCCAAGCAGAATGGTTTTCTGGATATTGATCTGATGTTGGTTTCGGCCTTCGGGGTTAATGTTTGGGAAATTATTCTCTTGTTAATTTACGGTTAGTGACTGATAAATTGGAATGAGGCGCATGTTGTGTTTTTGTAACACCTATTTAAAATATACGCGAGTTATTCGGAAAGACCGGGTTTTTCCCATTCTGAATAACTGATACGACGATAAGTCGAAGATGAAGACGATGGTTGAAGACCGGAAGTCTTCACGTCGTTTGGGTGATTACTGATGATCTTGATTGGGCTGTACACCCAAGAAGATGGAAACAGTTGGTGATCGTCCAGACGTACATGGAGATCGATGGATATGCGGGGTAATAGGTGCCTCCGGTTTCGTTCAGACCCAGAACGGACTTGTAAATGGACTGTGTGTCTGACATTGGATTTTAGTCCGTGTGATTGATCTCTATTAAATATATATTTGTTTGGCGGCGGAGAATTTATTCTCTTGCTTAACGCCCTTCTCTGAGACGTACGAGCTCAGGGGTTATATATTGATGGATATCAAACGCATGGAGTGAATTGCCTGTGTGGCATGCCTAAGTGGCAATTGAGCGAGGCTTCTGTTGAAAAGCAAAGTCTTGTGGTGATGATCGAAGCATGGCCTTTGTGGCGTAGCTTTGTGTAACGTTTGCTTCACGAGTTTCGCACCGCGGTTGTGAACCAAAAACGGGAGAGGACCTCAGGGAGGGCATGCGTTTCCTTCTAGCTAGGGTGGTGTCAGTGACCTACCAGCCCTGACATTTATATACTTTTCACCTGTGTGGTTGTTGCTGTTGCGAGGCGCCTCGGTTAGATCGGACGATCCGGGTCCGATGGAGCCATTCATTGGCTCATTTACGCCCCAAAGGGCGGGGAAACGTAGTGTTCAGGCATAATAATCCACATCGGTGGACCGGCCCTGACGATCCAAGGGTCACTCGAGCTCTGATCCTGAGACTCGGGCTAGACAGTCTCGAATCGGTTGAGGACTATCTTTTGCCTCGGTTCATAGATGGAAATCCAATTTCCAAATACGTGACTTTGCGATTTTGATTATATAACCTATATATGGCGACATAGTGGTATGGGGCATTCATGCCGTCTATGATTGATACTTATGATTTGAAGTTGTTTTATGCACTATACACTTATAATAGTATCAAATGATTTCTTTTAAACGTATCAAACATTCTTGGCTATTATAATGTAAAAACCCTATCCCCTGGCTTGCGTTGCATTGTGTGATAGGACTTAGGCCTTATAATAGCTTCATTTTTCTTTATTTAGCATTGCGCTGTTTGTTTTATGCACTGGTGTTCTTGGGAGGAAACCCGTTCCGTGTTAGACGGCGTGGTCCCTTGATTTACCTAACTTTCAAATAAAGATTAATAACTGTTTTAGTTCTCACACCAGTCCCATAACTGACCTAGAGTTTATTGTTTTAACCTAAACTCTGGGTGCCCCTATTTTCGACTCGGGCAGCTAGTAGTTTTGGTTTTGCAGATTTATATTCACAGGTTCCTGGTTTACAGCTGGAAGGATATCCGGAAAGCTTTGTATCCGTATATCTCCTTCAGTTGTGTATTGTATTATTTTCCGCTGCTATGTAATGTATTGTAATCTCTGATATTTATCGAATGTGTAATGTTTATTTGTTTATACTCTGTATATTCTTGTAATCTGATGCATTGTTGTAATATACATGAAATGTTCTCCCGTCTGCGTTCTGTTGTGGCTTGTTCTCGAACTATCTGCGCTTTCCTAAACGGGGAAGTTGCGGGTCTTTACACACAATGAATAGGAAAGGAATAAATAAGCGAATTTAGCAAGCAAAAGCAATCTACCATCAAAAATCCAATTCGTAACGGCTCTTCTTTGAGCAAACAATGTATTTTATTAGTTACTATTACCTCTTATTTATATTATATAGTAATCAACAATTAATTAGCATTAATTTCTTTAAAAAAAAATTAATCATCATTAACTATTGAATTTTATTTACTTCCAATAGCTATTATTTATTATTAATTACTAATGTATATCAACAATTTTTTTTTTCAATTTTTTTAGCATATTCAGTGTTTAAAAGTAATAAAAACTACAAATAAATTGATGCATCTATAACTACACCAATTTAAGTAGCATGTTCAATTCACTCGTTTTTTGCTCAAAGAAGAGGCAGATACCTCCGATCAATTTGTTGCAGGAGTGTACAACTCTTTTATATATGGTTTGTTCGCTTTCAGAAAAAAAAAGAGTCTCTGGCATAATGAACAAAAAAAACAATACTGTAAAGTAAAGACACAATGAATAGGAAAGGAATAGATAAGCGAATTTAGCAAGCAAAAGCAATCCACCATCAAAAATCCAATTCGTAACGGCTCTTCTTTGCGCAAACAATGTATTTTATTAATTACTATTACCTCTTATTTATATTATATAGTAATTAATAATTAATCAGCATTAACTTTTAAAAAAATCATCATTAACTATTGAATTTTATTTACTTCTAATAGTTATTATTTATTATTAATTACTAATGTATATCAACATTTTTTTCTTTTCAATGTTTTTTAGCATATTCAGCGTTTAAAAGTATAAAAAAACTACAAAAATATTGATGCATCTATAACTACACTAATTTAAGTAGCATGTTCAATTCACTCGTTGTTTGCTCGAAGAAGAGGTAGATACCTTTGATCAATTTGTTGTAGGAGTGTACAAGTCTTTTATATATGGTTTGTTTGCTTTCAAAAAAAACGAGTCTCTGACATAATGAACAAAAAGAAAACAATACTGTAAAGTAAAGACACAATGAATAGGAAAGGAATAGATAAGCGAATTTACCAAGCAAAAGCAATCTACCATCAAAAATCCAATTCGTAACGGCTCTTCTTTGAGCAAACAATGTATTTTATTAATTACTATTACCTCTTATTTATATTATATAGTAATTTATAATTAATCAACATTAATTTAAAAAAAAATCATCATTAACTGTTGAATTTTATTTACTTCTAATAGTTATTATTTATTATTAATTACTAATGTATATCAACATTTTTTTTCTTTTCATTTTTTTAGCATATTCAGTGTTTAAAAGTATTAAAAACTACAAAAAAATTGGTGCATATATAACTACACTAATTTAAGTAGCATGTTCAATTCACTCGTTGTTTGCTCAAAGAAGAGGCAGATACCTCCGATCAATTTGTTGCAGGAGTGTACAACTCTTTATATGGTTTGTTTGCTTTCAAAAAAAAAATTGAGTCTCTGACATAATGAACAAAAAAAAACAATACTGTAAAGTAAAGAAACAATGAATAGGAAAGGAATAGATAAGCGAATTTAGCAAGCAAAAGCAATCCACCATCAAAAATCCAATTCGTAACGGCTCTTCTTTGAGCGAACAATGTATTTTATTAATTACTATTACCTCTTATTTATATTATATAGTAATTAATAATTAATTAGCATTAATTTTCAAAATAAATAATCATCATTAACTATTGAATTTTATTTACTTCTAATAGTTATTATTTATTATTAATTACTAATGTATTATTAACACTAATTATTTAAAATTTAAATTTACTAATTAATTACTAAGTAATAACACAAATTTAAAACATTTTATAAATAATAAATATAAAAGTTCGTTTCAAATCTCTTGGAAAACTGTAGGAAAAATAGCATCAAAATTTTGTCGACGGTAATCCGACTCTATTAGCAACGGAATTTAGCGTTAAATATTATATGATGGTAAAGAGCTGCAATTTCCAATGATTTAGCGACAGAATTAGTATTCAACGGTAATAATTTATAATAAGATGACATATAAAATCCAAAATATTTTCTCTTACAAAGCCCACGGAAATCCGCAGCTATTTCGCGACGGAATTTTCCGCTGCACAAATTCTGTCGCTATTCTCGGTTTTTCTTGTAGTGGTTGGTTCAGGGCAGGCTTCTACCGCAAACGGAGTCTAACATCGAGTCTCAGCATTCTTATTTTAGCCAATGTATTCATATCATGCTAATTATGTCCTTTTTAACAAGTTAAAATTCTTTACAAGTTACAGCAGATTATCCATTATCATGTTCCACTCAACTGAGACTACGGATTTACATACCCAAATTACAATATTCAGTTTTCTACAGATTTAGCAGATTAGGAAAATTAACCAATTAAACACCTCTCTAAAGCTCCATTTACATATCTTGCTTAATCATAAATTAAGCCTATAAATCTACATGCCCAAATTATGGTCATAATTCTTAATATAACCTATATCCCAAGTTTTAGTTAAATTGTACAATACAGGTTATTCTCCAGTCACTATTCATAATACAAACAGGGTCAGTCATAAAGACTGGTAAGTCCTACCTACTATTAGTATAAAAACTAATGAAGTTAACTAAACATGAGAAACTGAGATGAAACATAAAGATGGTAACTAACTGGCATGATAAATAGATAACAAGGTAGATCAAGTGTGGCATCGCATATACAAGGTTTAGTTTTGCACCAATAGTACTAGTATTCTAACCCATGTCAAGTATAAACAAGAAATGATCCCTTGGCCCAATATCATGAGATGACCCAAGTCAAGGTCCAACTATACGATCTAGTCGATCGGCTCCCTATAAGCCTAACTCGTCGAGTGTCGGTGTCATACGGCCCAATCACGGAATGTAGTCAACTGTGCTAGGTCCAACCTAGGGTGTATCAAGCCCTAGGGTGCCAACTACTGACACAAATCAAGCACGCACAGTCTAAACCTACTGGTGCCCATGTCTGTTTTTTTCAACTCCGGACTATGTGCACGACCATAGCCCGCCTGAACCTACACTGGCGCACCTACTCAGCCGTCTTTCTGGTCGCTTACAATCAGCCCAGTAATCGTGCCCCACCCTAGCCTAGTCCCTAGGGTATCGTGATACATCCAAGAGGGTTAATGCTGAAAAGGACCACGTAACTAGGGTTTCTAACGGGTTAAGTGTGGTTAACCCTATCCAATCATGTATCAAATTGGTTAAGTGTATCCAAGTGGTTCATGACTTAACCCTAACATGTGGCATTAATTAATTTAATGCGCCCAACCTCTCACATTAGACTTTGTTGTGGTTACTAAATGTGCCGGGCGGGTCCGGGCAGCTTTACACCACAACCTAGTCTAACCTTGGGTTTCAAGCGCGATATGACCAACTACTCACATTGGGTCCTATTTTTTGTAGCCACTGGATTTGTCGGGCGGTTCCGGACAGATTTATGGTACAAACTCAACCCAACCTCGAGTTGGCCACTTTATGGTTTTCTACATGTCATGACCACATTCAAGTTTTCAAGCATAATCAATTTTCATGTCACATTTCAAGTCATGTTTTTCATGTCATTTCAAGTTCGCCTAACAACCCATAACGTATTCCCATCGCACGTACATTCGCATCAATACAAATAGATCAAGAAGGGGAACATAACAATATGACAAAGATGGGCATAAGGTAGTAAAGTTGGTTGTAACAACCCATATTTTGAATAACAAGTTATAATATAAATCAAGGCAGAATTAAATGATAAATTCTGAATTAGGGGAAATGGGCTGTGCCATTGCGTTCGTCTCGGAAAAATACGCGAAATAGAGTCCGAGTTTTCGAAAATCGGAGTCCGTATGACCAAGTTATGGCCCGTCGAAATTTTCAGAAAATTTCAAAATTCAAATTTGAAATCAGAAATTCAAATTCAGCTGGGCCAGGCAGGCGTGAAGAATTCCCGCCACCCCAAGTCGACTGGGGAGTCGACACACCCCAGGCTGTGTCGACTGCCCAGTCGACACCTTTGTCGACTTGGGTGGTCGGCCAGTTTGGCCTGGGTGCACCTGACTTGTTTCTCAAGACTTGTTTGGAGGCTAGTGACGTGAATTGATGGCCCAGATCTGAAATAGGGTTAATCCTATGGTCTAAACTAACCTAATCCTCTATAAAAGGACCCTAACACCTAGCCTAAATCATCATAAATCAATCCTACAACTAAACTATGCCAAAATGTTTAATCATGTCCTCCACCCTCTTGTCATTGCTTCCATCTTCATTCATATGAGAGTTCCTAAGCTTGTTTGAGAGTTCCAAAGCTTGATTCAAGGCCAAAGTTCAATCTTTCTTCATTAAAACAAGGATCTTTCTTCATATAATCAAAGGAGCTTCTTGGAGCTTGTATTCATTTGGGGTTTTTAGAGTTGCTAGTGGCTTCATCTCAATCTTATTTATAATTTATAAGTCTTCATAGCATTGTAATCCCTATACTACTCTTAGATTCTAACTATGAAGTTAAATATGACATGTTGCAAGTTTGAGTTTGGGCATTAGTATGATATGTGCTTTGATTCTATCATGTTATGCATAGGTTTATTCTATGCATGTTTGTAAAGCTATCACCTTGACCTTGTGGGTTAAAAGCTATAAGCTTTATGTTGAAACGTTGCATTATGCAACATGAGAACTCTCATAACCTTTATGATAACTTGCATGTAATGTTATATGCGAACTTCTAGTCATCATTCTATGTCATCTAGGACCATGTATCACCTATTCGCTAAGTTTGAATGTTATGCATGTTTTGAGGGTTATGATGTAACATGCAAGTTTAAATGAACATATTTATGCCTCATATGCCACCATGTCTAACTTGTGGCCAACCTTATTACCTTATGCCCTTTTTGTCATGCTTTTGCCAAGTTCCCTCTTTTGATCTATGTTATGTTATGCGAAACGTACATGCGATGGGAATGCGTTGGGTTTGGGTAATATTAATGACATGAAAACATGGTTTTAAAATACGACATGAACATTGATTTGTGATTATGTTTGTAAACATAAGGATGGACATGACACTTAGAAAATATGAGTGTGGCCAACTCGAGGTTGGGTTGAGTTTGTCGCATAAATCTACCCGGAACCGACCGGCTTAACTAGTGGCTACAAACAATAGGACCCAATGTTAGTAGTTGGTCATGTTGTGCTTAAACCCGAGGTTAGACTAGGTTGTGGTGTAAAGCTACCCGGACCCGCCCGGCTTAACTAGTAACCACAACATGGTCTAATATGAGAGGTTAATGTGCATTAAATTAATTAATGCCACATGATAGGGTTAAGTCATGGACCACGTAACGCTTAACCAACATGAACACGATGGGTTGATAGGGTTAAGTCATGAACCTTGGGTACACTTAACCAACTTGATGCTTGATTGGATTGGGTTAACCACATTTAACCCGTTAGGAAAACCCTAGTTACGAGGTCCTTTTCACCAGTAACCCTCTTGATTGTATCATGATACCCTAGGGACTAGGCTAGGGTGGGGCACGATTACTGGGCTGACATGTAAGCGACCAAAACGACGGCTGAGTAGGTGTGCCGGTGTAGGTTCAGGCGGACTATGGTCGTGCACATGGTCCGGAGTTGAAAAAGCAAACACGGGCACCCGTAGGTTTAGACTGTGCGTACTGGATTTGTGTCTGGGGTTGGCACCCTAGGGCTTGATACACCCTAGGGTGGACCTAGCACAGTTTGACTACACTTCGTGATTGGGCCGTATGACACCGACACTTGACGAGTTAGGCTTTTAGGGAGCCGATCGACTAGACCGTGTTGTTGGACCTTGATCTAGGTCATCTCGGGATATTGGGCCAAGATTGGGCCAAGGGATCACTTCTTGTTTATACTTGACATGGATTACTAGTACACACTTGGTGCAACTTAACCTTGTATATGCGATGCCACACTTGATCTATCTTGTTAACTTTTCACCATGTCGGTTATCACCCTATGTCTCATCTCTGTTTTACATGTTCAGTTAACTTTATTAGTTTTTATACTAATAGTAGATAGGACTTACCAGTCTCTTTGACTGACCCGTTTTCTTTCGCCTTTTTTCTTCCGTTTCCCCCCCCCCTCAGGTTTACAGGGTGGGAACACTGGTACCTAGCTTGGATCTTTAGCTGCTTTTCTGGATAGCTCATGTACGGTTTGGACTTGAGCATGCTATGGCTTTATTCTACTTTGGGGATAGTTACTTTATGTTTTTTCCAGTTTTCAGTTTATGTTCTAGACTTTGTTTTGTGGGAAAATAATGACCAAGTACTTTGATGTAACTTGACTATGGTTTTGAAATGTTAGTTTTATCCGCTGCTTTACTACTCTGTTTTACTTATATGTTCTCTCTTGTGATATCTGCATGCATGTTTACCTCGTTTAACGCCCCTCCAAAGCCAGTGCCCTTGCAAGAGTGGTACTGGGGGAGGTGGGGTGTTACATTTGGTATCAGAGCATAAGGTTTACAAGATTTGAGCAAAAGTGTTTTTTTAAAACTTACCTTTTTGGAAAACTATTTTCAAAACCAATTGAGTATTTTCCAAGAAAAGTCTAGTTATTTTAAAAGGCTATTCCCCAAAAGCCATTAGCACTATCCTTCGTTTCCTCGTTCTAAATCTATCTTTTTCTTTTTCAGTATGGCCGATCTTAACCTTCCCGAGGGAGTAACCATTCCCGGATGGTTCCGGAGGTACTTGGAAGCTAGGGCCAACGATGCGGGCCCAGCAAACACCCCCACCGTAACTGAGGTTCCCCCTCCTCCTCCTCCTCCTCCTCCTCAGCATCCACAAGAAGATTTCGCAAAGGTTTGCAAAGACTTTAAGGCGATGGGTGGCAAGAATTTTATTGGGACGGAGACTTTTGTGGAGGGAAGAAATTGGTTGAAAGAAACTGAAGATCTCTTCGCTATCTTTGATGTGGAAGACCATAGAAAGGTTTTATTGGCAGCATGGCTGTTAAAAGAAGAAGCTGCTTATTGGTGGGAGGTCACCAATGCTACTAGGCCTATAGAGACTTGGGCCGACTTCAGGACGAGGTTTGGGCTTAAGTTTCTATCATCTGCTGAGGCGAATCTGCAATTGGAGAAGTTTATATCTTTGAAGCAAGGGGACATGACAGTGAGGGAGTATGTGAATAAGTTTAACCAGCTTGCTCGATTCGGTTTGGACATGGTTAATACTCCCCAGAAGAAGGCTTTACGCTTTGCACGAGGGTTGAATGAGCCATTACAAGGTTTAGCCCTATCTCATATACCCATGGGGGCCACTTTTGAAGGCCTAGTGGACATGGCATTGCTTTAAGGAGACGATAAGAATGGCAAGAAAGAAGTCAAGCCTAATGAGACTCAAACCAAGAAGACGGACTCCAAGTGGGGAGGAAATCAGAGCAATCAGAACAACAAGAACAACAAGGGCAATAAGGCCAACAACAGCAAGGCAAAGGACCCAAGAAAATGCAACTTCTGTGGGATTGTTGGGCACATAGCCAAAGATTGCAGGAAGAAGAAGAGGAAGTTGGGCGAATGCTTTCATTGTGGAGAGACTGGACACTTTAGCAAGGATTGCCCCAAGAAGCAAGGGCAAGGGCAGACTCAGCGTGCAGGACCTTCTGGAGGGCAAGCGCATGCTCTCAACACTGCTCCAGTTCAGGACCGAGGTAGTATTTCTGTAGAAAGTCTTGTTTACATTTCTGATTTTCCTGTTCGCACCTTATTTGATTCTGGCGCATCGCATAGTTTTATTTCTTCTGATCTTGTTGAAAGTTTGCACCTAAGTACTAGTCTAGTTGAGGATCCCGTTAGTGTTTCAAATCCAATTGGGGGTTCCGCCCATCTATCTATGATTTGTGTGGATGTGAAGATTTCTATCTTGACCGTAGAATTCACGTGTAATGCTTATGTTCTCGGATTCACGGGATACGGGTTGATCTTGGGCATGGATTGGTTGTCCAGTTATGGAGCCATTCTCGATTGTGAGCATAGGGTGGTGATGCTCATGACTCGCCTCGGTAATACCCTAGAAATTTCTTGTAACCCTAGAGATCCCGTCATGTTATGTTATCTTGAATCTCTTGACTCGTCCATCAATGATCTGCAATCTGTAAGGGTGGTCCGAGACTATCCTGATGTCTTTGAAGAGGTTAAGGGGTTACCCCCTAAACGAGAGATAGATTTTCGCATTTATCTTGTCGATAATGCCAAGCCAGTTTTATTGCCCGTTAGGCACATGGCCCCACGAGAAAGAAGAGAGCTCAGTAAGCAAATCAAGGAGTTGCTTGAGAAAAATTTTATTAGGCGAAGCATTTCTGAATGGGGTGCTCCTGTGGTATTCGCTACTAAGGAGGATGGTTCGCTTCGTCTATGTGTTGATTATCGAGAGTTGAACAAGCTGACAAAGAAGAATAGGCACCTATTACTGAGGATTGATGACCTCTTTGACCAGCTTGTTGGTGCTTCTGTTTTCTCTCAGCTCGATCTAGCCACCGGATTTCATCAGCTTAGAGTGGCTGAGGATGGTATTGATAAAACTGCGTTTAGGACTCTAGATGGATTCTTTGAATGGCTTGTCATGCCATTCAGTTTGACTAATGCACCCGCCTACTTCGTAGATTTGATGAGTAGGGTGTTCAAGGAGTTCCTTAACAAGTTCGTGGTTGTCTTCGTGGATGATATTCTGATCTTCTCAAAGGATGAGGAAGAACATGCTAGACACCTCAAGGAAGTAATGGATACGCTTAGAGCCCATCAGGTGAAAGCCATGTTCTCCCAATGCCATTTTTGGAGAAGGGAAGTTCGGTTTCTTGGACATATAGTCTCTAAGCAAGGCATAGCTGTGGATCCCGCGAAAGTGGTTGCAGTTCAAGACTGGAAGACTCCTAGGAATGCAACAGAAGTAAGAAGCTTTCTCGGTCTGGCGGGCTACTATAGGTAGTTCATCAGGGACTTCGCTAAGATTTCATCCCCTCTTACTAAGTTGACGAAGAAGAACTTAGTTTTTGCATGGGACTTAGAGTGTGAGCTTGCTTTTCAAAGGCTCAAGAGGGCCCTTAATACAGCCCCAGTTTTGGCATTACCTGATGGCGGTAAGATGTTTACCGTGTACACCGATGCATGTGGCACGGGGTTAGGTGTTGTTCTGATGCAAGAAGGAAGAGTGATATGTTATGGGGGTAGGCAACTTAAAGTTCATGAGAAGAACTATCCCACTCATGATATGGAATTGGCGGCGATCATCTTTGCACTCAAATCCTGGTGCCACTATCTTCTAGGCGAATGGTTTGAGTTGTATACTGATCACAAGTCACTCAAGTACCTCTTCTCGCAGAAAGATCTGAATCTAAGGCAGCAAAGATGGATGGAATTCTTAACATCTTATGACTTCGAGATAGCTTATACCCCTGGCAAGGGTAATGTAGTGGCAGATGCATTAAGCAGAAGTAGGTTGACTTTGAGTCCCTTGTTTGTTGAGATGAAGAGCCTAGAGTTCTTGGCAACCTTTGATTTCACAACAGCCGTTGAGTCGATAACGGGTTCGTTAGCATCCCTTGAGCTTATACCTATACTTCTTGATCAAGTTAGGGCTTCACAGAAAGGAGACCCGCAGATTTTCGAGGTCATGGACAAGTTGATTTGTGGTGAGACGTCTAGTCACCTTGCTAGATATACTATTGATGACAAGGGTTGGCTAAGGCGTGATGGAAGGCTATGCGTTCCACAAGTAGGAGACTTGGTGCATAAAGTTCTCGAAGAAGCGCATCACTCGAAGATGACTATACATCCTGGAGGAGATAAGATGTATATGGATATGAAGCGCATTTTCTTTTGGGCTGGAATGAAGAAGGATGTGGCAGAGTATGTTTCAAGGTGCATGGTGTGCCAACAAGTGAAAGCCGAGTCGAAGAAACCCGGTGGGCTATTACATCCATTAGAGGTCCCGCAATGGAAGTGGGAAAGTATCTCTATGGATTTTGTGTACGGATTGCCTAGGTCAAGGAAAGGGAATACGAGCATACGGGTCATAGTTGATAGACTTACGAAGAGTGCTCATTTCATTCCAGTGAAGAGCAAGAGGACCGCATCATGGCTAACATCTGTTTATCTTCGAGAGATAGTGAGATTGCATGGAGTTCCTTCTAGTATAGTTAGCGATCGTGACCCAGTTTTCACTAGCCAGTTCTGAATAGTTTGCAAGAAGCAATGGGTACGCGATTGAATCTGAGTACAGCCTATCACCCTCAGACGGATGGCCAAACCGAAAGGGTGAATAGAGTGCTAGAAGATCTCTTGAGGCTTTGTGTTCTTGACTTTGGTGGTACTTGGGAAGACCACCTCCCTCTTGTAGAGTTTGCTTATAATAATAGCTATTAAGCTAGCATAGGGATGGCACCATTTGAAGCTTTGAATGGGAGGCCGTGTAGGTCACCATCTTGTTGGTGGGAGACAACGGATAGGCTTATACTTGGGCCCGATATGATACGAGACACATCCGAGAAAGTTGAATTGGTGAGAAGATGGATGAAAGCGGCCCAAGACAGACAAAAATCCTATGTTGACAAGCGAAGGACAGATTTGGAATTCGAAGTTGGAGATATGGTTTTCGTGAAGGTTTCTCCTTTGCGTAATGTGGTACATTTTGGAGCAGTTTGGAAGCTGGCACCAAGGTTCGTAGGACCCTTCCCTATCATAGAGAGGATTGGAAAGATGGCTTATAAGGTGGAATTGCCCGAGAAGCTAGCCGGAGTGCATAATGTCTTCCATGTCTCGCATCTCCGAAAGTGCCTACATGAGTCCGCTGAGGTGGTTGAACCAAGCATTTTTGAAGACGTGGAGGTAGAGAAAGAGGCAACCTTGAGGAGAGCTCCGATTCGTATCTTGGGAACAGAGATCAAGAAGCTAAGAAATCGAGAAGTCAAATTGGTGAAAGTTCAGTGGAGTGAAGCCGAAGAGGATGCAACTTGGGAAACCGAGGAGAAGATGCGTGGGCTTTACCCATTCCTTTTTGAGGGTACATTCTCGATCTCCTTTCCTTTTTAACATATCTTCCTTTTGCTATCCATGTTTATCCTGTTTATCTTGTTATCTCGTTAGCCTTGTCATGAGAACCTTAGGTAGAAACCCTTTGGATGAAACATGTATTTGAAACATGTTATGCTTGATGTTTGCAAGTGGTTGCAAGTGTGTGCAAGTGGATACTGGTGGATGCATGATACACATTAGGCACTAAGATCGGCTCACACATTTTTTCATATTGCATATGCATGAGTGCTTATAATTATTCATAGATGAAACTTGTTATGCTATCACGTGGATGTTGCATATGGATGAATGTTATGTGCACCCATGTAGAGATTATAAATTATGTTAGGATTTTGCATACATATGGACTCATTTCACTAACATACTTTGCATTAAGGAGGTTTACTGAATCAGTAACCGCCTGATTTTTTCATTAGATAAGTGCATATACACACACCTTTGCATATAATCATACAGCATCTAGAATTTGTTAAGGATATTGACTGCACGTGGATGATGTTTTGAGTAGATGGATGTTGGATGGTAGGATACGTTCTTCCTAACTTAGAGATTTCGGGGACGAAATCCTTTAAGGTGGGGAGGATGTAACAACCCATATTTTGAATAACAAGTTATAATATAAATCAAGGCAGAATTAAATGATAAAATCTGATTTAGGGGAAACGGGCTGTGCCATTGCGTTCGTCTCGGAAAAATACGCGAAATAGAGTCCGAGTTTTCGAAAATCGGAGTCCGTATGACCAAGTTATGGCCCGTCGAAGTTTTCAGAAAATTTCAAAATTCAAATTTGAAATCAGAAATTCAAATTCAGCTGGGCCAGGCAGGTGGGAAGAATTCCCGCCACCCCAAGTCGGCTGGGGAGTCGACTTGGGAGTCGACATACCCCAGGCTGTGTCGACTGCCCAGTCGACACCTCTGTCGACTTGGGTGGTCGGCCAGTCTGGCCTGGGTGCACCTGACTTGTTTCTCAAGACTTGTTTGGAGGCTAGTGACGTGAATTGATGGCCCAGATCTGAATTAGGGTTAATCCTATGGTCTAAACTAACCTAATCTTCTATAAAAGGACCCTAACACCTAGCCTAAATCATCATAAATCAATCCTACAACTAAACTATGCCAAAATGTTTAATCATGGCCTCCACCCTCTTGTCATAGCTTCCATCTTCATTCATATGAGAGTTCCTAAGCTTGTTTGAGAGTTCCAAAGCTTGATTCAAGGCCAAAGTTCAATCTTTCTTCAATAAAACAAGGATCTTTCTTCATATAATCAAAGGAGCTTCTTGGAGCTTGTATTCATTTGGGGTTTTTAGAGTTGCTAGTGGCTTCGTCTCAATCTTATTTATATTTTATAAGTCTTCATAGCATTGTAAGCCCTATACTACTCTTAGATTCTAACTATGAAGTTAAATATGACATGTTGCAAGTTTGAGTTTGGGCATTAGTATGATATGTGCTTTGATTCTATCATGTTATGCATAGGTTTATTCTATGCATGTTTGTAAAGCTATCACCTTGACCTTGTGGGTTAAAAGCTATAAGCTTTATGTTGAAACGTTGCATTATGAAACATGAGAACTCTCATAACCTTTATGATAACTTGCATATAATGTTATATGCGAACTTCTAGTCATCATTCTATGTCATCTAGGACCATGTATCACCTATTCGCTAAGTTTGAATGTTATGCATGTTTTGAGGTTTATGATGTAACATGCAAGTTTAAATGAACATATTTATGCCTCACATGCCACCATGTCTAACTTGTGGCCAACCTTATTACCTTATGCCCTTTTTGTCATGCTTTTGCCAAGTTCCCTCTTTTGATCTATGTTATGTTATGCGAAACGTACATGCGATGGGAATGCGTTGGGTTTGGGTAATATTAATGACATGAAAACATGGTTTTAAAATATGATATGAACATTGACTTGTGATTATGTTTGTAAACATAAGGATGGACATGACACTTAGAAAATATGAGTGTGGCCAACTCGAGGTTGGGTTGAGTTTGTAGCATAAATCTACCTGGAACCGACCGGCTTAACTAGTGGCTACAAACAATAGGACCCAATGTGAGTAGTTGTTCATGTTGTGCTTAAACCCGAGGTTAGACTAGGTTGTGGTGTAAAGCTACCCGGACCCGCCCGGCTTAACTAGTAACCACAACAAGGTCTAATGTGAGAGGTTAAGGTGCATTAAATTAATTAATGCCACATGATAGGGTTTAGTCATGGACCACGTAACACTTAACCAACATGAACACGATGGGTTGATAGGGTTAAGTCATGAACCTTGGGTACACTTAACCAACTTGATGCTTGATTGGATCGGGTTAACCACATTTAACCCGTTAGGAAAACCCTAGTTACGAGGTCCTTTTCACCAGTAACCCTCTTGATTGTATCATGATACCCTAGGGACTAGGCTAGGGTGGGGCACGATTACTGGGCTGACATGTAAGCGACCAAAACGAGGGCTGAGTAGGTGCGCCGGTGTAGATTCAGGCGGACTATGGTCGTGCACATGGTCCGGAGTTGAAAAAGCAAACACGGGCACCCGTAGGTTTAGACTGTGCGTACTGGATTTGTGTCCGGGGTTGGCACCCTAGGGCTTGATACACCCTAGGGTGGACCTAGCACAGTTTGACTACACTTCGTGATTGGGCCGTATGACACCGACACTTGACGAGTTAGGCTTTTAGGGAGCCGATCGACTAGACCGTGTTGTTGGACCTTGATCTAGGTCATCTCGGGATATTGGGCCAAGATTGGGCCAAGGGATCACTTCTTGTTTATACTTGACATGGATTACTAGTACACACTTGGTGCAACTTAACCTTGTATATGCGATGCCACACTTGATCTATCTTGTTAACTTTTCACCATGCCGGTTATCACCCTATGTCTCATCTCTGTTTTACATGTTCAGTTAACTTTATTAGTTTTTATACTAATAGTAGATAGGACTTACCAGTCTCTTTGACTGACCCGTTTTCTTTCGCCTCTTTTCTTCCGTTTCCCCCCCTCCCCCCCCCCCCCCCTCAGGTTTACAGGGTGGGAACACTGGTACCTAGCTTGGATCTTTAGCTGCTTTTCTGGATAGCTCATGTACGGTTTGGACTTGAGCATGCTATGGCTTTATTCTACTTTGGGGATAGTTACTTTATGTTTTTTCCAGTTTTCAGTTTATGTTCTAGACTTTGTTTTGTGGGAAAATAATGACCAAGTACTTTGATGTAACTTGACTATGGTTTTGAAATGTTAGTTTTATCCGCTTCTTTACTACTCTGTTTTACTTATTTGTTCTCTCTTGTGATATCTGCATGCATGTTTACCTCGTTTAACGCCCCTCCAAAGCCAGTGCCCTTGCAAGAGTGGTACTGGGGGAGGTGGGGTGTTACATTGGTCATAAGTTAAACATGATGATATTTGAGGAAAAGGTGTTCATCACAACTAGCATATAGGATTATTAGCCTCAAAACATGAATGACATCAAACTTAGCAAATAGGGTGATAACATGGTAATAGTCGACATAGAGTGATAAACTTGTGACTAGCATGTAGTTCAACATCATAGGCAAGTTAACATCAAGATTATGAGGGGTTCTATGTTGCATTATGCATAATCCCCAAATAAAGCTCATAGCTTTCTACCCAAAAATCAAGGTGAATGGTACTAGGTTCATGATAGTCCCACAATCATAGATCAAAAGAGTCATGAATGGATCTATGCATACAATGATAGACCAAAGACAAGTATTACACAAGAATCCCATTTCAACTTGCTACATGTTCATATTAATTTCATAGTTTAAATCTAAGAGTAGAGTGGGGCTTACAAATCGTGGCTATGAGAACTAGAACAAAATAGAACAAGATAGAGACGTTGTAGAAGCTCTAGGAATGATGTAGCAACACTAGAAGCCTTGAGAATATAAGTAGCTCCTTTAATTTGATGGAGAAAGATTGCTCCTTTGCCTTAGCTTTAGTTTAGAACTCTCAAGCTCTCAATGATGAAGATGGAGGCCATGATTTAGGAGCATTTTGGAAGCACTTAGTTGTTAGGATGATTTGTGGTGGTTTAGGCTAGGTCTTAGGGTGTTTTTATAGGTGTAGAGACAAGTTTAGGCCATAGGATTAACCCTAGTTTAGATCTGAACCATCAAATCCCGTCACAGGCCAACTGAACAGACCCAAAGGAGCAAACAGGTGCACCAGGCAAACATGGCCGACCAGGGAAGTCGACCCCCAGGTCGACACCCAAGTCGACTGGGCAGTCGACCTGGGCTGGGGCTGGTCGACTCCTCAGTCGACTCCCCAGTCGACCTGGCGCTGGGCGGGAAATTTTCCCGCCCAATCTGTTTGGGGCTGAATTTGAATTTCGGACTGAATTTTGAATTTTCTGAAATCTTCTATGGGCCATAACTTGGTCATACGGACTCCGATTTACGAAATTTCGGACTCGTTTTCAAGCAGAATTTCGAGACGAACGCAATGGCGTAACCCGTTCCCATTGATTCTTAACTTATGATTTAATTCTCCCCTGGTTTCTTGTTTAAACATGTTATTAAAAAATTGGGTTGTTACAAGGACTGATTTGGAATTCGAAGTGGGAGTCATGGTATTCATCAAAGTATCACCTCTAAGGAATGTAGTTCGTTTTGGTTCATCGAGGAAGTTGGCACCGAGGTTAGTAGGTCCATTCCCCGTAGTGGAGAGGATAGGTCGGATGGCCTATAAGATCAGACTACCAGACAGATTAGTAGGCGTACACGATGTTTTTCTCGTTTCCCATCTGAGGAAATGTCTTCATGACATGGCAGAGGTAGTAGATCCTAGTACCTTAGAGGATATAGAGGTTGAGAAGGAAGCAACAGTGAGAAGAGTTCCCACTCATGTTCTTGATACGGAGATTAAGGAACAAAGAGATAAGGCTTATTATAGTTCAATGGGGGAGAAAACAGCGAAGACGCAACATGGGGGCCAGAAATAAAAATTCGCGCTTCGTATCCATTTCTTTTTTAGAGTACATCTTTAGATTCTTTTTCCGCGTTCCTTTCGTTGCCTAAGAAAGTTATATTGTCTTTTGAACCTTCAATCCTTAGGTAGAAAACTAATGGTAGAAAACATGTGTCTGATACATGTTATGGTTGATGGTTGCAAGTGGATGTAAGTGTATGTTAGTGATTGCTCGTGGATGCATATGCACACACATCAGGCACTAGATCGGCCCAATCACTTACATTATGCATATGGATATGTGCGCATTTAGATCTAGTAATAGATGGAAAATGTATGACTCATCATATGGATGTTGCATATGGATGAATGTTTGTGCTTGCATATAGAACTTATGTGATATATTAGGACTTTTGCATACATATTGGATACATGACACCAACATGATTTGCATTAAGGAGGTCAACTTAATTAGTGGACCGCTTGATTTTCTCATTAGAATGTAGGGACATATACACACACCTATGCATATGTTCATACAAACATTAGAATTTTCTAAGGATAATGGATGCTAGTGATTGATGGATAAGTAGATGGTTGTAAGGATTATAACATTCTTCTAGACTTGGAGACTTCGGAGATGAAATCCTTTATGTGGGGGAGAATGTAACACCCCATAAATTATATACATATAAATGATATTAAATAAGAGATAAAATGGAGACAACGTAATTTAATATTGGGAATTAAAGGAAACGGATTGTACCATTGCGTTCATCTCGGAATTATGGTCAGGATAGACCCGAAGTTTTCGTAAAATGGACATCGTATGAAGAGGTTATTAAGCTTAGAATTTCGTATACATATAAGAGAAATATACATATACATATATATATTCCAGAATTTCAAACCGAAAAAAAATAATTCGGAAAATATCAGCGGGAAATCGACCCGTTAGAGGTCGACCCACGCATGCGGAGCTCAGCACTAGTGTTGACCCACCCATTACGGTGTCGACCCTAGGTTCGACCCCAGGGTCGACCTCGCCCAGATCCGGGCAGGTACGTGGCTCCGTATTTTGTCCTATTTTGTGTCCTAGTCCGTTGGACGTTGGTCTTTAAATAGGGAGGCCATTCTATTGTTCCATACACCGAATTCTCTTCACCCTTCTTCCTCTAAACTCTTTCTAAAATAAATAATGGAGACAATGGAATGTTGCCCCATCTTGGATTGAATTAGGCCATCTTCAACAACACCAACATACATCAGAGACATTGCTTATACATCATATCCAGTATTTATGAGTCAAGTTACTTTTAGATACGAAATTGAACGGTACACCTGACATGTGAATAAAACTGAATCTGAGATTAAGCCTATATGTTCATATCTATTCACCTGACATGATGCCTAAATATCCATATATATATTATACCTATATGCCCACATCTTACATGTAAATAACCTAATCTTATGTATATTATTAAATTGGTTTATGCTAGAAGTACATGTCACCTTCATCATGATAGTTGGTTAATCACGGTCTTGATTATATGCCTATTTCTGTTCTTCTCCCTCTCTTTTCCCTTTTTATTTTTTTTTATAAGTCTAGGCTACCTTCGAGCCTAGGCCAATCTCACTGAGATATACGTATGAACGAAATTGGGATAATTCGGAAATGTTTGGGTATAATAATGAAAAGGGGGATATGGGGCATATCACTTATTGGGGACCTAAGACTGTAACTTGGATATATGAACATGTTAATAGGAATAAACATGTTAGGTAAATACCAAATGTAAAATAAACTTGAATCACTTATATTTAGGGGAACATCTGGGCAGGTGGTTGTATAGGACAACCGGGCTTATTAATAAACTTAAACCTGCTAAGTTAAAATTTGATTAATTAATAAGCTATTGAGTCTCAATATAGTTGTATCAAGGGGGAAACTCGGGGAAAAACCTAGTTACTTGGGGGCACAAGCCTAAGAGGTTGGCTTGTGTCAACTGTGTGTGGAACCCGTATCAGTCAGTATCCCTGGAGGTGTATCATTATAGTAGGACCTAACACTAGGTAGAGGTAATGGCATGCTTTACTGAGTTGATAGTAAGAGGTTCATAGAAAAAGGGGGTGTTTGGATGCGTTCTAGCGGAGTCATGAGCATGCATGGGTCCGGACAGGCAACACAAGACGTCAATACCTACGAGTATTTGCCGTGGATGGAAGTTGCTGGGTAGGGAGTGATACAACCTATTGTAGGGAGGACACAGGATATTCGGGTATTGGGAGTCGATCGCTTGGGTAGTAATTAGGGGTCAGGGGTACGCCTAATTTTACTATCAACATTGGGTTTAACCTTCGGGTTAAAGGGTTGGGTTAAATACCTAATCGGGATGAATCATGAATCTAGTATGTTACCGTAAGTGTAGAGAAGAGTTATATCTATCTTTTACAGTCAGATTATCTTGAGCTTGAGAAACAAAACCCATTTACATTTTCACACATGTTCATTTCTTGTTTATGACATATTCTCTCATCCAGTCTTATTTACATGCCATGTACTCTTGCTTTATCATATGTTAAAAGTAACTGGACTCGCCAGACCTTATGTTTGACCCTTTTTGTTTCGCCTCCTCTCATCCTTCCCCCTTAGGTTCTCAAGGTGGAGATAGTAGCCAGTAGTGTGATTTTATGTTCACCTTTGGAACGCTTCCTGAGATGTATCATCTTTAGCTCTTATCCTTTGGCTTGGCTATGATGGAAAGATATGCTATTTTACTTTTGTACTTGGCCTATGTAAACTCTTGTTATTTCAACGGCTTTTTCTGACTTTGATGTAACTAGTTTTATCATGTACCCTGTTATGAAAAACTATGCTCTGAAATAAAAGTTTATTTTCCGCTGCTTTGCTTTGTTATACCTATCTTGGGTACTTATGTTCATGTTAACCTTATGTGCTTCACTGAACTTAATGCATTCCCTTTATGAGTGACATTAACGGATGTGGGGTGTCACATTCATGCTTTGGCTAAAGTTATGGGCAAGGAAAGTGTGGAATTAAAGTTTACTTCTGGCCAAAAACTCACCCTTGTCAATGTGTTCCATGTTCCGGACTTGAGAAAGAACTTAGTTTCTGCAAATCTTTTATGCAAGAAGGAATTTAAAGTTGTTTTAGAATATGATAAAGTAATTGTATCTAAGAACGGAGTATTCGTAGGAAAAGGATACTCATGTGATGGAATGTTTAAATTGTCAATTAATGACAATAGTACTGTTGCTTATGTTGTTGATTCTCCTAGTTCTTTATGGCATGCTAGATTAGGACATTTAAATTTTAATTGCTTAAATTATATGTCAAAACATGCCTATATTAAATATTCTGTCAACGATTACAAAAAATGTAAAATTTAGTTGAAGCCAAAATGACCAAAAAAAACATTTTCTAAGGTTGAAAAACACAGTGATTTGCTAGAACCCATGCATTGTGGTATTTGTGAATTGAATGGTCAACTAACGAGAGGAAGAAAATGATATTTTATCACTTTCATTGATGACCATACAAGATACACTTATGTACATTTGTTGAAAACCAAGGACGAAGCATTTGAAAGATTCAAAGAATTTAAATCTGAAGTTGAAAAAAAAAAAAGGAATTAAAGTGCTTCGAAGTGATATGGGGTTAAATATTTTTCAGATATCTTCAATCTGTTTTGTGAGGACAATGGAATTATTCACCAATAGACAGCCTCATACACACTCCAACAAAATTGGGTGGGTGAAAGAAAAAGTAGATCCTTGGTAGATATGCTTAATTCAATGCTTATGAATGAAAAGTTACCATTATACTTATGTGGTGAAGCTTTGTTGACAACATGTCATATTTATAATAAAGCGCCTTTTAAGAAATTCAGGGTTTCATCTTATGTACTTTGGAATAATGGTAGAAAACCTAACTTAAATTATTTTAAAGTGCGGGGGTGTTTAGCATTTTACAAAACTCAAGATCCCCATAAGACAAAGTTAGGACCATGAGGTATTAAAAGTGTATATGTTGGCTATGCACAAAATTCGAAAGCATATAAATTGCTGGATTTACAGTCTAATGTGATAGTGGAATCCATACATGTGGAATTCTTTAAAGATAAATTTTTACATAGCACAGTTGAGCCAATAGTAGAAGAAAATTAGAAAAACATTGTTGGAGGAAAAAGAGTACATGATGAACCAAGTGAACCTAGGAGAATTCAACATGTTAGAAAAGAAAAACACTTGAGTTTTGATTTCATTTCCTCTGATTCAATTACATTTATGGTTGAGGCTACTAGATCAAAAGTGGTAGAAGTTACACCTATGGTACTCATTATTAATGACGATCCTAAAACTTTCAAACAAGCTATGACTTCACGAGATTCTGCCTTTTGGCAAGAAGCGTTAAATGATGAAATGGATTCTATAATATCTAACAAGACTTGGATTTTAGTAGATGTTCCACCCTGTTCTAAGGCAATCGGGTGAAAATGGTTGTTTCGAAAGAACTATAGAACGGTTGGTTCTATACAAACTTATAAAGCAAGACTAGTAGCAAAAGGCTTTAGACAAAAAGAAGGAATAGATTATTTTTATACCTATGCTTCGGTTGCAAGAACTACATCCATACGAGTTTTATTTGCATTGACATCAATAAATAAATTGTATATTCATCAGATGGATGTAAAAACGACTTTCTTGAACGATGACTTAACAGAGGAGGTATATATGGAACAACCTTGTTTATCCCTTAAAAACCACACATGTATGGGTCTATTAAATCTGCGTTAGCGTCATGGGTCGAGCATCATGAGGTTCGGTCGAGCAAAAGGCTATCCAATATGCTTAAGCAGTCTGTGAAAAGTCAAGGACGACCAAACACAACAAAAGACGAGCACCAATTAACGATCGAGCGCGGCAGGGAAAGTCACAAAGTCGCACACATTCGGACGATTAAGACATCCGCTGAAACACATCCATGGTTGGTCGAACATCACAGTTTGGTGTTATAAAGAAGTCGTGCATGCAAGACAAATCCAACGAAAACGGCACGACACGGGAACAGTAGGACTCGCAAAATCGTGAAGGGTCGCCCCGTTCATTCCCATACTAGAGAGTTCGATTGAACAAAGCAAGGAAAAGAATTACACCGGTTGCATATTCCACTCCCGACCAATCAGTCAAGAGTCAAAAGGTACCAGAGGTCGCGCACGCGCTCTAAGTCCGCTTACATATTACAGCCCTGGTCGCTCACTCTTCAATCAGCACGGTCGCTTCAACCAGGCCGCTCGCACACGTGAAATCACTTACCTAAACTGTTCGGACCTGTGCAGTCACTCACTCTCACCAGTTCGTTCGCTCTTATGAAGTCACTTGTATTGGATAGCTGGAGACAGTCGCTGATAGTTGGCTACAGTCAGGCGGTGGCATATTCGTAATTAACGAACGAACAACCTGTAGCCAGCACATATGAATTTCTTCCCATTTCTCTACAAGAGCTCAGCTATTAATAGGCCATGGCTGCCATCACAAAAGGGGATGGATTTCTGGCACCATGAAGTGCTGCCAAATTCTTCCCTCAATCATTCCTTAAGCATTTCAACCATCATCATCATCTTTATTCAAGGGTCTTTCACTCATTTGGCCATGGCACCCATCCCTCCTTCTCCTCCACGGATTCCACCATTCCATCAAATCCTGTAAATATGAGCGAGATTTGTATGTAAGAGTGAGAATAAGTTGCGAGAATATGAAGATGTATGAGAGATATGATTTGTAATCATTGTCATGATAATGCGAGTCACCTTCATAGTGGATTTAGGCCTAACGCAAGGCTGAACCACTCTAAAACCATGTCTCCATTTTATCTTCTTTGCATTTTTATTTTCAATTGCTATTAAGTGCGGCCCCATTTATTTCCTAACCATATTGGTGAAGTATGACTCTCGTACCTTTGGTGTTTGAGCCATTTTTGATGAAAACATTTTGGCGCCCACCGTGGGGCCGACAAGCATTTCCTTCATTCACACTTTCCTCTAGTTCCAATCATCTACCGTCAAAATTCTGAACTGCCTTTTTCCTCAAAAGCCATGGCCCGTTCAAAGAAAAATAACAGGTCTATTAAAGCTACGACGACCGTTGAGGATGTTCACGGTAACGAAGCTACGCCGCAGACTCCGAACCGAGAAGTTGGAGAATCCTCTACGCCCTCCGTAATACGAGATGAATTAAATGTGTCTGTGACCGGTTTAAACGAAAACATGGATGCTACGACCAAAATGATGATGGAGAGACTTGATGTCTTGATTAATTCTCAAACTAATCTTCTACCACCATAGGCTGTGAACGTTGTTGACGAGAAAGCTGACTCCTCAGCCTCAGATCCTAATCGATCCCACTTCTTAGTGGAAGATAAGGGAGAGGCCGGCATTGAGAACTCTAAGGTCAAATCCCCACTGCCCAAAAAGAAGTGCGCGACTCAAAGTATCGCAAGTCCCACCAAAAGGACACTTCCTAGAAGAAGTGAAAGGCATCGAAGCTCGAACCGTGATCGCACCAACAAAGATCTCAATGCCAGTTCAGTGGAACGAACGAACGATGAGAGACACATTGCAGATATGATCCAGCGGATAATGAAAGAAAAAACAACCCGGGAGGATGAAGAAAAAGAACGGGAATTTTCACCCAGTAAAAATCCGTTTATTGAGAGGATCCGTCAAGCGAAATTTCCCAAGAAATTTATACCTCCAACGATAGCACCTTATGGTGGAACCAAGGATCTGAATATCTTCCTATTTAAATATGATCAACACATGAATGGAGCCAGGGCGACCGACGAGATAAAGTGCTTGTACTTTCCCGTATGCCTAGAAGGTGTGGCCTCGCTGTGGTTCACCAGACTCCCGCCTAAGTGCGTTGATCAATTTACCGATTTTGGCAAGAAGATTTCAAGATCACTTCCGCCTACAAACCACCAAAGCAAGAGATGTAATGTCGCTCAGGGAGATGGAGAAAAATACTAGAGAAACCATCAGAGCTTTCCTTACATGATTCCATGTCGCGGCGGCTGAAGTCATAGAACCAGAGCCTTGGTACTTATTGGCAGCTCTGAAAGGTGCTATCGATAAGAAATCAGAATTTGGAAAATGTCTCAAAATGAAGAAACCTAAGACTTTAAAGAAATTCTATAAGAAAGCCGAAGAGTACATGAGCGTGGAAGATGATGCCCCATATATTCAAAAGGGCATGGAAAGTAATATTGCCAAAGAAGGAAAAAGCAACGAGTTCCGAACGGAGCAAAAAAATGACTCTGGGCAAAAAAGGGGAAGTGATGAGAAGGATAGCAAAGCCTATAAGAAGACACGACTTTACAAGCTTTCAGAATTGACTCTTTTAAATGAAACCCCGGAGAGAATTTACTCTGCCATGAACGATTCAGGCTTCTTTCCCCAGATGAAGCCTCAAAAGATTACTGAGCAACAAGCAAATTCCGGCAAATTCTGTCGGTTTCATAACCAACCATGACACAGCACCAATGAGTGTCGACACCTGAAAAGTTTAATCGAAGAACTCATTAGGAAGAATCAACTCCAACAGTATGTGAAGAACCCTCAAAATGCTCCAGCTGCATAAGGACACAATAATACCATTAGTCAAACTGACTCAGGTGAGAAAGCTCAACTATCTGCTGATTCAAGACCACTAATCAACATGATATTTGGAGGACGTCACCCAGCTGGAAGCAGCTGGGCGGACATGGAAAAGTATGCTAACGAGTTGAAGGGAGACTCAAAGGAAGAAAGATGCATGATCCTATGCAATGAGTTGCCAATGAAGATGCCTAGAACTTCGGAAGATGATGTGGTATTCAAAGACAGAGATGCCGACGGGTTAGTTACACCAACTGTTGATGCCATGGTGATTATGATTGGTCTTGGTCCTGCAGTTGTAAAAAGAGTCCTAGTTGACACAGTGGCATCCATTAATGTGATCTTCATAAATACATTCCAGAAAATGAACCTCTCTATGGCAGAAGTGCGGGCCTATCCGAATAAAACCCACAGGTTTACTGGACAACCCATCGGTACAATAGACCTGCTCGTGGAGCTGGTAGATGGAGAATGCAAGGTCCCTATGGTGCAAACCTTTGTCCTGATAGATGAGTTTTCGTTCTATAATGCATTTCTTAGAAGACCGACTCTCGCAGGCTTTAGGTTCGCACTAGCTCCATGGTGCTTGAACATGAAGTCTCCAACTGAAAAGGGAATCGGTGTGATTAAAGGCGACCAGATCACTGCAAAGGATTGCTACGTAACAGAGCCGCGTGAGGCTAGGAGGAAAGACTTGGGAAAGGATGCGAGGGCTCCGCTCCGAATCCATAAAATTCCTTTATAGCAACTACAGAAGGGTCCCTGCACTGGCGAACACAGCAGAGCGCGAAAGGAAATTGACCCTAGGAAGGCCAGTACAGAGGACGAAAGAGTGGCTCCGGCTGAGATCACAATTCCCATAGCTGCTAATCCAAAGGATCCAAACCGTGTGTTGAATATAGGATCTCAATTGAGCCTTGAACTAAGAAATCAATTGATTGTCTTTTTGAAAGCCAATTTAGATTTATTTGCATGGAACCATGCAGACATGTGCGGCATATCTCTAGACATCGCAGTCCATAAACTTAACATTAATCCGCATATTCTTTCTGTCAAGCAGAAAAGGAGGACCCAGGGGCCAGAGAGATCGCGCGCCTTAAAGGAGGAAGTCGATAGGTTGATGTAAAACGGCTTCATCAGAGAATCCACTTATCCAAAATGGGTCTCCAATCCTATGCTTGTAAAGAAAGCAAAACACAAATGGCGAGTCTTCGTAGACTATTCAGATCTTAATAAAGCTTGCCCAACCCTCTTCCCAGAATAGATCAATTAGTGGACTCTACGGCTGGGCATGAGTTGCTATCTTTCATGGATGTGTATTCTGGTTACAATCAAATTATGATGTATGGACCGGACCAAGAGGACACAAGTTTAATTACTGATCTTGGCTTATATTGCTACAAGGTTATGCCATCCCGGGCAACTTACCAGTGATTAGTAAATTCTATGTTCAAAAAACAGATTGGCAGGACAATGGAAGTCTATGTCGATGATATGTTGGTGAAATCAAAAAGAGAAGAATATCACTTGGAAAATCTGGCCAAAATGTTCAATATTCTACACCAATATGGCATGAAGCTGAATCCTTTAAAGTGTTCTTTCAGGGTCAGTTCAGGCAAGTTCCTAGGGTTTATGGTCAGAGGCCAATCCAGCTAAAATATTAGCCTTGAGAGAAATGTGTGCCCCAGGAACCAAGAAAGAGCTTCAGTGTTTAAATGGAAAGGTCGCAGCTTTAAATCGCTTCATATCCAAAGCAATGGACAGATGTCTTCCCTTCTTCGATGCCCTTAGGAATGGAAAGAAAGAGATACAATGGACTTCTGAATGCCTGCAAGCTTTCGAAGAATTAATCCAACACATGGCAACACCTCGAATGTTTTCAAAACCTAGCGACGGAGAGGACTTGTTTGTGTATCTGGCAGTGTCTACCCATGCTCTAAGTGCGGCATTGGTAAGGGAGGACTTGAAGATTCAGAGGTCAGTCTACTACATCAGTAAAAGATTAACTGGGGCAGAATTGTATTACCCAAAGCTCGAGTAACTCTCCTGTTGTTTGCTTATTGCCTCAAAGAAGCTCTGGCCTTACTATCAGGCTCACCCTATTAAGGTTCTCACGGATCAGCCTTTAAGGCAAGTCTTGTCCCGACCAGAGACTTCCGGGAGGTTATTAAAATGGAATATTGAGCTTAGTCAATACGACATCACATACCACCCTCAAAAGGCAATCAACAGACAAGCACTTGCTGATTTTATCGTAGAATTTACTGACCAAGGAGAGATAAAAGAGGGGCCTGATACTGAGACTAACATTTGCTGGAAACTGTTTGTTGATGGAGCATCAAACGATTACTGTTCTGGGGCAGGAGTAGTCCTGGAAACTCCTGAAGGAAGATCTATATGTTACGCGCTAAGATTAGAATTTCCATCAACAAATAACGAAGCTGAATATGAAGCCCTCATTGCAGGAATAAGAATAGCATAAGGGCTGCAGCTAACGGCCATACAAACTTTCAGTGATTCCCAGTTGGTGGTGTGTCAAATCAGAGGAGAGTTCCAGGCCAAGATGTGTAATTTGCCAAATTATTTAACTAAGGCCTTGGAACTACTGGAAGTTTTCGAACACTATACCATATCTCATGTTCCAAGGGAAGAGAATACCAAGGCAGATTCACTGGCAAAATATGCAAGCATAGGAGATGCACAACTTATAGGATTAGTACCAGTGGAAGTCCTTTCCAGCCCCAACACAGAACAGATTGAGATGGATTTGATCATGGAAGTGACCGATGAGCCAGACTCGTGGATGACACCAATCAAAGAATATCTCGTGACTGGCGCGCTCCCAGCAGAAATTAAGGAGCAAAAGAAAGTCCTACGAAAGGCTCCTATGTACCTCATTCAGGATGGATGGCTATATAGACGAGAATTTTCTACGCCCTTGCTTCGTTGTGTTACAAAAAGAGAATCGAAAGCAATCATGACAAAATTACATGAAGGTGAATATGGGGGTCATACTGGTGGTCAGACCTTGGCTAAGAAAATTTTGCGATACGGTTATTTTTGGCCAGATATAAACAAAGACTCCGTAGCTTACACTAAGAAGTGCGATAGATGTCAAAGATTCGTTAAGATTCCAAGTATGCCATCCACAAGTATAACCCACATGGTCAGCCCATAGCCATTCGCTATATGGGGGATTGATCTTATAGGAGCGCTTCCTACCGCAAAATTTGGTTTCAAATATGCCATTATCGCTGTCGATTATTTCACTAAATGGGATGAAGCAGAACCATTGGCAACCATAACATCAAAGAGAGCTATTAACTTTGTCTTGAAAAATATCATATGCAGGTTTGGGGTGCCACAAAAGATAATCACAGACAACGGAACCCAATTCGAAGTGAAGAGTTCCAAAATTTCTAGCCAAGTATAAAATTCAGAAAAGCTTTTCAGTGGTCGCCCATCCGCAAGCAAACGGGCAAGTGGAAGCAGTAAACAAAATCATTAAAACAACTATCAATAAGAGATTAGAGAAATCCAAAGGTGGTTGGGAAGATGAGCTTCCGCTAGCATTATGGGCATACCGTACCACTCATAAAACTATGACGGGGCATACCCCTTTTCCTTAGCGTTTGGCTCTGAAGCTATGATCCCTATGGAATTGGAAGTTCCCACTCACAGGAGGATTCACTTTAACCAAAAGGAAAATGAGAGGTCACAGCTTGAGGCCCTCGACTAAATAGAGGAAAAAATAAAGGGAGCCAAACTTAGAATGGCGGCACATCAGAGAGAGTGGCCAGACATTTTACTTCAAAAGTCAGACACAGGACTTTCGAGATCGGAGATCTTTTGCTGAAAAAATTAATGACCGGAACCGGAGTTTTTGGACCAAATTGGGAAGGACCTTATATTATAAACCAAAAACTTCGAGATGGTACATTCAAATTGACCACCGCAGATGGAGTCCAAATTCCTCGAGCTTGGAATAGTGACCACATCTGTCATTATTTTCTATGAAGCATTCTTCAAATTTATTGAAAAGGTTGTAGATACTTGTAAAAAAAACTTTGCATTTGTGATATGTACATAAAAATGAATGAGTAAGAAACTTCATTTGCGTGCATGAATCATATATTTGCAGACCCCTGCCTAAAAGTGATCTCTTTGTGTAGGCAACCGAGTAACAAGTGGACACTGATCCAGAAAATTCCGTCTTTCATCGCAAAGAAGAAAAAAAACCGACACTCTTTGTAAGCATTCTGCAAGATGATTGGTATCAAACTATGCGAGGGCAGAAACAACTCAATATGTTCCAACGGATGAAAGATTGCTAAGTCCCATTAAAGAGGCACCTTCTCAGGTGAAGGATGCAAATTCATTGAGTCGAACAAAAACTCGATGAGGAGAACTAGTGTCCACCTCCCGAGATGAAGCATCAAGTCAAAGGCAACTCAATATGTCCCACGGATTTGAAATTTATTTTTGCCAATCCCAAAGGAGGCACCTTGTCAGGTGCAGGACATGAATTCTTCAAATCGAACAAAAGCTCGATAAGAGGAACTAGTGTCCACCTCCAGGGATGAAGCATAAGAAGAAAAAAACCTAGGCTGGAAACACCAGTGCTAGTGCCGGAAGAACCGACAAAACATGCTGGAAGGACCACCGCAAGCAGAAATCCTAGCCGAAAGGGGGTATCCAATTTTGGTCTTTTTTGGTAACTAGATAAAACAAGACCAAAATTGGATTGAAATTTGAAACTCAAGCCCTCCCATGGGGGCACGTACTCAAAACCAGTCTCCAAAGAATTTGGGTCACCAAGTTAGTGAGATGCGGAGTTGAGTGCATCCTAATCAACAAACAATATACAGTAAAAAACCTTGTGCCACAGGATCAGTAGACGTACTAATAAATGCGCAAATACAAAAGAAAAAGTGACACAAGGTCAACTAACTAAATTAAACTTTAAAGAAGATGACTGCTTCTAATTCAATGAAAATTATAGTAAACCGCTAAAAGTTGAAAAGCAAGCAGGTAGCACTAAAGCTACACATCGTAAAAGCGATACTAATGTGCGATCGTAGTAGAAAATTAAGACACAAATAAAATGCTATTAAACAAGGTGGAGGAGTACAGTGGAACAAGCACAAGCACTGCCTTACACCAACAAAGCAAAACACCGAAGCATCACAACATCGCAAGTCATCCACCATGCCACCAGAACAACAAAATGAGCACAAGTCATAAAGCAGACCAACAGAAAGTCAGATGCGGGGATCGGCACCCGCTTATACAACCGATCTGAGAACACAATTTGCAAAAGAAATAACCGAAAGAAAAACAGGAAAGCTACAGACCCTTGTTCTTCCTGGGTCTGCCCACCTTCCTCTTACCTAGAGCAGAGCAGGATGTTGACCCCTCAACACGCTTTGAAGCTACCAACTCAACACCCCCTGGGACAAAAGAAGCAACCACACTGTCTCTGGACCTAAGAGCCTGAATCAACTTCATCTTCTCATCCTCTAAAGCAGAAATATGCTCAAGGTTATCTGTATGGAGCTGTTAAAGGTCACAAGCTAAGGAGTGTCAGTTGCTCATTTGTTTTACGGAGTGGTCTTTAAGCAGATCCATCAGCTTTCCAAATTGGTACATAGCAGCTTTGAAGCGGGCCAGCATCTGAGACTTCGCAGCAATCATATCACAGGAAAAGGTCTGATGGTCGGTCGGAGATATATCAACATTAGAAGATATACCCTGTAAGCTCCAACCTTTAAGCCGCTTAGCCAGTTTGGGATTGCACGGACCAGGATCATAGCGCGGCCTACTCACAATAGTTTGAAGCTCTGAATAAGAAGGGTTGAGAGGAGAATCCACCGACGGCTGCCCCGTCGATTAAACATCAGCTTTCTGGACATCCAGATCAAAAAATCACTCCAATCGACGTCGTTCCAGAGACGAGTCCATCCTGTAAAATGAATTAGTGAATGATTGTACAAACCAGGAATTTAAAGGATCAATCAAGATTAAAACAAGTAAAATGATCAAAAGAAGAACTATGAACGACCAACTCTTCCAGTCCTGATCGCACACTGCCCTCGCATATCAGGATTATTCAGAATTAATTCAAGGGCAAAGCAGGAACGATCTTTTGAGAAATACACATGAACAATCGCAGGAATCAAACCAGAAGTGACTGTACAGAGACAGCATGTCTTGAAGAATTATCATTTAACTTAAACATTTCGGCAAGCATATCATATATATGAAGTTTGAAACCAGAGGAAAAAGTGTATCGGAGTTCCCAGATAAGTAAATGAACAAAATGAAGTGAACCCATTCCTAAATTTCGCCTATTCTCATCGCAGAAGAGTAAAGACAGCATAAATCGTATCTAATGATCATAGAAGATTCCAGGAAGCAGCTCAAGAAAGCATTAAAAAGGGCTTATTTTTACTAAAAGCATGTATTATCGATTCAGAAGAAGAACTAACATAGGCAAGAATGACAAACCTGCGCTTTAAAGATTAAACGAGTACAGGGATTCTTAATGGGAGAATGTAATCGTGATAAATCCAAATTAGAAATTAGGGTTTTAGAAACTGAAATAGTTGCTATCGATGTGCTTTATATAGGAAAATGGAAGTAAGAAAATGACAAGGAAGATTAAAGGACATACGTCCAGGTCTTTCCCGCCATGTCAGCTCAGTACTCAATTGCACATGGCCCATTAAGGTCCAGCTGTCTTGCCCGCTTCCCCATGATTTGACCAACCGAAATAGTGTGAACGACTTAGATTTTCTTCTCACAAGAAGGAACAGGCTCAGCTGTTTACTTTTCCTAAGAATGACACAAAGTCTTGTGCGACCGACCCTTGATAACCCAGATTTAATCTACCAAATTATGTTGTGATCAGTTATTTCGAAGCCAGTATTTTTTGTAGAATAGAAATTACAAACTTTGAGGGGCAAATGTTTATCCCTTAAAAACCACACATATATGGGTCTATTAAATCTGCGTTAGCATCATGGGTCGAGCATCATGAGGTTCAGTCGAGCAAAAGTCTATCCAGTATGCTTAAACAATCTGTGAAAAGTCAAGGACGACCACACACAGCAAAAGACGAGCACCAATTAAGGATCGAGCGCGGCAGAGAAAGTCACAAAGTTGCACACATTCGGACGATCAAGACATCCGCTCAAACACAGCCAGGGTTGGTCGAACAGCATAGTTTGGTGTTACAAAAAAGTTGTACATGCAAGACAAACCCAACAAAGACAGCACGACACAGGAACAGTAGGACTCACACAATCGTGAAGGGTCGCCCCATTCATTCCTATACCAGAGAGTTTGATCGAACAAAGCAAGGAAAAGAATTACCCGGGTCGCACATTCCACACCCGACCAGTCAGTCAAGAGTCCAAAGGTACCAGAGGTCGCGCACGCGCACTAAGTCGCTTACAGATTACAGCCTTGGTCGCTCGCTCTTCAATCAGCACGGTCGCTTCAACCAGCCCGCTCGCACGCGTGAAATCACTCACCTAAACTGTTCGGACATGTGCAGATGCTCACTCTCACAAGGTCGTTCGCTCTTATGAAGTCATTTGTACTGGACAGCTAGAGACAGTCGCTGACAGTTGGATACAGTCAGGCGGTGGCATATTCGTAATTAACGGACGAACAACCTGTAGCCATCACACATGAATTTCAACCCATTTCTCTACAAGTGCTCAGCTATAAAAAGGCCATGGCTACCATCACAAAAGGGGATGGATTTCTGGCACCACGAAGTGCTATCAAATTCTGCCCTCAATCATTCCTTAAGCATTTCAACCATCATCATCATCTCTATTCAAGGGTCTTTCACTCATTTGGTCATGGCACCCATCCATCCTTCTTCTCCGCGGATTCCACCATTCCTTCATCAAATCTTGTAAATCTGAGCGAGATATGTATGTAAGAGTGAGAATAAGTTGCGACAATAAGAAGATGTATAAGAGATATACTTTGTAATCATTGTCATGATAATGCGAGTTACCTTCATAGTGGATGTAGGCCTAACACAAGGCTGAACCACTCTAAAACCTTGTCTCCATTTTATCTTCTTTGCATTTTTATTTTCAATTGCTATTGAGTGCGGCTCCATTTATTTCCTAACCATATTGGTGAAATACGACTCTCGTACCATTGGTGTTTGAGCCATTTTTGGTGAAAACAAACCAGAAGGTTTTGTCTTACTTGTAAATGAAAACAAAGTTGCAAATTAGTTAAGTCTCTATATGGCCTAAAGCAAGCTGCAAAGCAATGGCATAAGAAGTTTGATGAGGCAATTCGGGCAAATGGTTTTGGGCATAGTAATGCCGATAAATGTGTTTTTTGTAAGAAATCCAATGATTATATAGTGGTATTATGCTTATATGTTGTTGACATGATAATTGCTAGTAACAACATGAAAGGAATTACTGATACCAAGAAGTATCTAACTTCAGTTTTTAAAATAAAAGATCTTAATGAGGTAGATACAATATTGGGAATCAAAGTTGAAAAACATGAAAAAGGATATGCCTGAAACCAAACCCATTATATTGACAAAATACTTGATAAGCTCAAGCATCTTAATATCAAAGATCCTAGTACTCCAGTTCATTCTAGTGTGACAATTCAAGAAAACAAAGGTCGAATCATTGCTTTCCTAGAATATGCTAGTGTCATTGGATGTCTCGTGTATGTCACATATTGCACAAGGCCAGATATAGCTTTTGCTATTAACATGATGCCAAGATATACATCTAAACCCAGCATACTTCATAGGAAAGCAATTAATAGGATCCTTGGATACCTCAAATGATCAAAAGAATTGAAATTAGTTTATGTTGATTATCCAAGTGTGCTAGAAGGTTATTGTGATGCAAGTTGGAGGTCTAGTACCAATGAGAAATTATCAACATCTGGATGGATAATCACATTGGGAGGAGGGGCATTCTCATTGGGAGGAGGGGCCATAAGTTGGGCATCCAAGAAACAAACATGTATGGCGCATTTAACTATGGAATCGAAATTTATAGCCCTTGGCGCCACAACTAGGGAAGAAGAATGGTTACGAGACTTGTTATTACACATTGAATTATGGCCACACTCGTTATTTGCAATTTCTACTTACTGTGATAGTTCAGCAACGTTGTCTAGAGCGTATGGTGATGTTTACAATGGAAAATCTAGATATATTAGTTTAAAACATACGTTTGTCAGAGATTTAATTACTAAAGGGGTGTTCACCATCATATATGTAAAGTCAGGCGATAACATAGCGGATCCTCTCACTAAAGGACTTGCTAGAGACTTAGTGCAAAGTACAACAAAAAATATGGGACTTAGAATCCTAAGCGCCGACGATGGGTACCCAACTTCAGATTAGTATCTTAGTCTTCAAGCTAAATGGGTAACAACAAGTTGTCGATAAGCGCTTAAAAGAACTAGCATAGTTCCATGTATGTTTCATTGATCAAGGCTAGTTTGCGAGCAAAGGCATAAATGCAGAGTTTGCATTTGATAGACTTTACCTATTTGAATATAGAAGTGGTGCCGCTTCAGTAAATGTATGTGTTACATTTATAAATGTTCATAAATTTAGGATTAGCACATGGCTATATATAATAGTGCTAAGGTTGTGTTGAGAATCCGGTTAGATCTAGCGGATAAACTTGTATGCATTATCTATTCGATTTTTACGATAGGAGTCATGGTTTAATCTTCTACAAACACCTACAACTTCGTTAAAACTTTAACTAATGTACATAGGGCTGGCAATGGATACCCGAAAAATCTGATATCCGTCTGCATCCGTATCCAAAAAGCGGACAAATATCCGATATCCGAAAAAACGAATGCGGATATGAATACATCGATATCCGCATCCGAAAATTATCCGACTGGATTTTTTAAACATTTTTCTCAAAATTATATGTATTTTAGTATAATGAATCAGATTTATTTATTGTTTTACTAAGTCGAGGGTTTATATTATATGCACTAAATGCATATTAGCTACTCAAAACAATTTAATTTCATCATATATGCTTATTTTTAACACTTTAGTGATCAAAGAAATTGAAATACATTTATGTTAAACTATATTTTTTCATTTATATTTCTTGATTTATCGATCGTTGGCGGATAGGATAATTATCCGATATCCGTCCGTATCCGCGGATACGGATATCCGATATCCGAAAATGATTTCGGATACGGATACAGATATAGCACTATCTGTATCCGAAAGTATCCGTTGACAGCCCTAAATGTACACTAATTAAAGGTCCAAATCGAAAGATACCTTTTTGTATGGATAACGTTTATCAAAAAGGAAAATCATTACGCATAAATTAGTGGGGGAATGTTATATAATTTGTGTGTATAGTGGAGAAAATGTCCCATTTGGTAGAAGAAGATGGAAATGGAATGTATAGATTCTTTTGTCCAATATGATAAACAAATTGAGTAAAGCACATAAATAGGAATAGACCTAACTAATTGGGCTTATATTTAAATGGTCATAGATAGGCACTTGGGCACAGGGGCATCTTGGGCCTTGATGTTCATATGTAACCGAACTGTTTCCATCCATACAGATTTTGGTTTTATTTATTTTTAAATTCGAATTCTGACCTTTGGATCAGTTGCATCTTTTGGAATAGACGTAACATTTCGCCAACAGATATGTTCTTCTATATAAAATCGGCTTTCTCCACCCAGGAATGCATAATTTTGATCTGCTCTCCTTCTTCTCTCATAAGAATTCTCGAGCCTTGTTGTATCCTGCGAACAAGTTTCCTATACTGCGGAAATATTGTTTTCAGATAGTGTCAACATGCCTCAAGGCTTTTCTATCATTTTCTATTTCTCTTTCTGTCTATGTGTCTCTTAATATCTAACAAAAGTTTGTAGATTTTATGAAATATCTGGATGTTCTTTTGTTTCCTTTGCTTAAATAGTTAAACGTGAATCTACTACCCTTGTATCCACCATGTCAGTATGGTAGGTCTGTTAAACTAGCAAAAATTATGTCAGTGTTATTCGACTTGAGTTATCCCGATGCTAACATTATCAACTAACATTTCTAACAATAGAACAGATTAATTTCTTGTGCCTGACACTAAAAAATTTCATTCTATCAACTAGCTTGCAACTACCATTTGCCAATAACACGGTGTCTAAAAAGGTACCAACTAACTTTCAGTGTCTAAGAACATTTCAAACAATAGCACAACCATAGTGTTCAAGAAGGCGGCAAGCCTAGTAATACTGTAATAGTCTACGATCATTCAGTTAACTATATATAAGAACGAAAACAAAAGAAGGCATAAATAAATGAGAATAACAGAATGAAACAAGGAGAAAAAAGCCAAGAACACAAAATACACAACACTCACGTTTTTCCTCTTTCTGTTAGCATTCATATTTACCATTTTCATAAATCGACGATTCAAATAGCAAAGAATGAAGATCGAGGTGGCAAAGAAGCAGGGGATCGATTTCGAGTTGACGAACGGACGATGAAGCGTGAATTTGAAAGTTATTTTTTTGTGACAAACGAAAATAACGGCTGCTTGGAGGACTGAGGAGGACAAACGATCCCGAATCGCGATGAATGAAATTAGGGGTAGGCGAGATGAGTTGGGTCGGGTGTGAATGAATAATACGGGTCTGGGCTGGGTTTTAATATGTTATTAAAATATATGCGGTTAACGATTAATCGATGTTAAACCGCGGTTAACCATTAACCGAACTGATTTTGGTTGGTTTTTTGTGATTGGTTAACCGTAAGTTCGATTAACTGATTTTTTCAGTTAATACGGTTTGATTGAGGTCGGTTTGATCGGTTCGGTTGGTTAACCACAGAAAACGCTCACCCCTAATTTTGAATTTGCCGAGGCTGCTTTGATTGTGGTCTTTTATACTTAGCTTTTTTTCTAAATGTGAAAAGCTTATGAATTGCACTTGAGTAGGATTCAGCTTAAGTTTTGACCTTTTGCTCACTTGCATTGAGTTGACCCACTTGGCTTGACCTTTGTAGTTGCCCATGACGGTGGTAAGTGTTTGGACCTTATAGAAGTGTATCACTGTAAATATTATAAGTTCTTTATGCGTGTGCATGCGTAAACACACAATTGTGAACACATTTAAAATATGAAAAATCAATCCTTATAATTATGAAATCTAGACCTAATCGAGAAAATCTATCTTCTGAAAGAGGTTTTGTAAAAAATGACGACAAGTTGAAAATAAGTAGAAATAAATTCAATGCAAATATCCTTTTTTGAAATGTGATCTCAAACAAAGTGATGTTAGACATCCATATGTTTAGTGCGTGGATGGTGAACAAGATTGTTAGACAAATCAATTGCACTTTTACTATCATATTTTAAAGGCACTCGCTTATAAATTAAGCCAAAATCTAATAAAGTTTGCATCATTCCTGAAATTTAAGCATAGAAACTTCCTAAGGAAATATATTCAACTTCGGTGGTAGATAATGCAACACGGATCGTTTTTTATTTGTCCATGAAAGTAATGAGTGTCCTAACATAAAGCATGCATCACTAGTGCATTTTCTATCCTCAAGAGAACCAACATAACCCACATAAGAATAATCAGTTAAATTAAAATTATCACATGAGAGATACCATAAACCAAGTTTCCATGTATGCAAAAGGTATCTTAAAATGTTTTTCCTGGCTTTTAAATGCGATTCTTTTGGATTATATTGAAAATATGCACATATATAAACAAAAACATGATATCTCATCTAGAAGCAATGAGATAAAGAAGAGAACCAAACATCCCTCGAAAAAAAATTCTAATCAATAGCAACCCCCTTCTCGCCTTAGTCAAGTTTGATTGAAGGACTCATCGATGTTATGAGTGTTGAATTTTCGATTCCAAATCTTTTCAACAATTATATTATACTTTGTTTGAGATTTAAAGATGCCCTTGTTACATTGTTTGATTTGAAATCTAAGGAAATATTTCAATTCTCCCACCAAGCTCATGTCAAATTTATTCTACATAACTTTTTCAAACTTCTAAAACAAATATTCATTAGTAGAACCACAAATTATGTCATAACATAAATCTAAACAAATAGTCACCACTTTCATATAATAGAATAATGTTGTGCCTACACTACCTTTCTTAGAACCACTTTAAAATAGATTTGCACAAAGGCAGTCAAACCAAGTTCTAGGAGCATTTTTTTTACCACATACTTCATTTCAAGTTTATACACATGATTTGAAAATTTGTGACTTTCAAAACTAGGGTTTTTTATACAAATTTTTTCCATTTAACTCATTGCTTGAAAAGACAATTTTTACGTCCATCTGCTTAAGTTTGAAACCTTTAAAACATGTGAAACATAGCAAAATTCCAATGGCCTCTAACCCAGCGATTAGAGTAAATGTCTCCTCAAAATTTATGCCTTATATTTGATTATATCCTTTTGCAACCAACTTAGAATTGTTTCTAATTACATTTCCAGACTCATCAAGTTTATTTTTAAACACCCATTTAATTCTTACAATTGAGAAATCATTTGGTGTAGGAACTTGTTAAAGATATTTTTCATCAACACCAGAATCAGGTTGACGGGAATGGACCTAAGAGGGAAATGGTCCGCTTATCCTTCGTGAGTTTGGGCCGAATTACTATTCCCGGATATCAGGATCAAGATCACCGGGAAATCTAAGCTCGTGGGTAATACCTAAGTAGGAAGGGTTTAAGTTGGCGGGGAAGAGTTGTTTCCTCCGGCTATAGGTATAGATTCAAGATTCGAATCAAAACATGTATAAAGAGTAGACAGTAAATCGAAAAAATAATGATTAAGAATCGGTATGATAAAAACACAGCAAATTCCATAGGAGTAGATTTGCTCTTTATTAATCTTCAACTTTTCTTACATGAACAGAATGGAAGAGATTCTTAAATCGATCTCCATTTCTGGGGTTTTCTTTTCAAGAGGAAGAGTACAAGAATTCCCCCTCCTCTAATGTTGCCCCTAGGGTCGTATTTATAGGGAACTTGGGGCCCCTTCCGGCCGTTGGGCCTTCAGGAGTCTTTGTCAGCTACCTTCTCCCTTGGCCTTGAATGTTTTCGCTTCTGATCGTTTTGGGGTGCTAATTATAGCTTCCATAATGGAGGTTTCAGCTAGCTAGGAGTCTCTTTGAGATTGATATGTGCTTGCTGTCGTTGTAGCTCTTCGGAAGGTGTTTTGAGTTCTCGGTTGCATGCTCTTAGTCATAGACTTTTGGATAGAGGCTTCCAATTTTCCCGTGAATACTTAGAGGAGCCTGTCTCCACTATGTATGTGTATAGATGACGGTTCGGAATCACTGTCGGTGTCTGTGATAAGCAGACTAGTATGAATAGCTTGTATTCCTTCCGGGGTCCTGGTCTTCTTTTCGGTGGGATTTCTAGGTATTGCCCAATGATCCAGATGGCTTCTCCAGGTGGCTTGTCTGTTGTTTATCGAAACGGCCTCTCGGCATTCATGCAGTGGGTGTTTTGGAGTTTGGTTCCAGATAATCTTTATGTGTCTTTGGCTTGGTGCTTTTGGTGTTTTAGTCTCCTGATGTATCGGTATTAGGTGGGTTAATGCTGAAGGTCCTTTTGGACCTCAAGTGACGGATTTCTCGCCTTTATCTTTCTTGGTTTTTGATCAGGATGACTTTTCGCTGTAGAACCCCCTGTCGGGTTAACGCTATTGCAAGGACCCTTTCGGACTGACCCTGCCGGTTAGATCCTGTAGCTTTTACGATCTTTTCACCTAGGAAGGTCTCAGTTGATGCAGCTTTTGGACCATTTTTCCCTGCTCTTGACTTCTCCTAATATTTGTCCATCCTTTCCGAAGGATTCTCATCAGCTTGGTGTCATTCGATACCCCTTCAACGTCATCCCATTCCATTGTTAATTTTGGTAGTAACATTTGCCCCCCTTGATGAAGGGGTATTTTCGACTTTCCAAGTCAAATTATTTGTCTTTTTCGAAGTGTCATGTCTGAGTCTTTTGATCTTCCTTGATCGGGAATAATGATTGGTCCTTATTTGTACGGTGGAGATTTGGGTAAATTTCTTTGCATAATTACCATTAATCCTTCTTCACTTTTTACTTGCAACAATAATTCCTCGAACCAGGTTATTTTTTCATTGAGGACTTGAAGCTTATTTTGGGAATCTCATTGCCTGAACCTCTGGTAAATTTTCTGTTTTGATCCCTAATTTAGGAATTAAATTATTCTGCCCAAATTAGCTAGGGTTTGCATATCGAATATAAATTGTTCGAATATTAATAACTTGGAAGGAAATACATGGCAAGCTGCTCATATGCCTTTTTCCCCAAATATTAATTTTCGGGTTTGAGGTACACAATCTTCACAAAAGAACCTATTCCCATAATTAGGTAACAGGAATTGTGCTTAGTGCCATCCAGGTTTTTGGTGTTGACCTATAGTTTCCTTGCTATGGTTCAATTGTTTCTAACTAAGGTGACATTTGTTGTGTATCTTATATAGGCTGGTATTTAGAGTTATCCCAACATTCACTATTTCGATTATCCATTGCTAGTAGGTTTACATGTTATCACCCTCGAGTACTTTAATGAGTGGGAAATGAATTTTATGTGTTTATGAAATTATATCACCTGGCAGCGCTATGTCTAATAAGAGGAGCCCCGGCCCATCATCCATTGGTGCTAGTGGAATTTCTCGGAGGAGGAAGTCTTTTACCTTGAAGAAGTCTTTGATTACTTCTCAGGATGAAGTGAACTCCATTCTTGCTAGCTTTGGAATGGACAATGTAGAATCTATCCCTGCTGCTTATTGTGATGATATCATGCACCCTCCTGAAGGATACTTCGCTTAGTCAGTTGCACATATCTGGCATGGAGGTTTCTTTCATTTTCCGTCCTTCTTGTTTCGACTTCTTCGAGGCTCGGAGATTGCACCCATCCAACTCTTACCAAGCATTTACACACTGCTTTTATGTCTCGAAGTATTTGCTCTTGAATTGGGTCAGGCTTCTCATACTCCTAACCTTATTCAACACCTGATGTGTTTTTCAAGAGGTGATGACTTCCTATATTTCATGCCACCCCTTGCGGAAGATTGTTAATGACAGTACGGGTAAGGCTATACCTTGGGAAGATCAGTTCTTCTTCATCAGATGCCCCGTCAGTATTTCAGGCCAATTTGCCGATTGTGGTGAGTCCTCTTAACCTTTTGCGAGTGACTATATATATATATATATATATATAATCTTTTCTTTTCAGATCCTACTTCTAAGAGAGTGTCTTTAACCGAAAGTGAATCCTGTGTATCTGAGCTCATTTTAAAGCTATTTGAAAAACCGCAAGGTCGGTCTTCTTTATTAACTAAGGATAAGTTGTGTCTCTAAGACCTCCTCCCCAACAGACAGAAGGTCCTAGGGCATCCACCTATTTGTCTTCCTGGCTCTAAGTGTTTGTTGTCATGCTGATAAGTGTTTGCTTCTTCTACTCCCTTATTTCCTGGTACATTTTGTTGATTCGATAGTTTCCTTATCGAGGTCTCTTTGGTACCTAAGTTTCGCATTCTTGAATCTTTCTTTGGTTTTTCGTTTGACTAGGATTTTCGACTTCGGTAGCCCCTACCCTTACTGACGTTTTGAACCGATCTACTGCTGTTGCGTTAAGAGGTTGGCTGAGTTACCTGTCGACCCTCCAGTTAAGAGACTAAATCTTGATTTTTCCTACTTTTGTGATTTACGGGGGTGCTTCCGGTAGAGAAACAGGAAATAGTGTTCTTACGTTATCTCTTCCGAGTACATCAAAGCAGGTGCAGGTGCCACGCCGCGTATTCCAGCTTCTCAATCCGCTGAGCCTTCGAAGCCTCTTAATCCATCAACGGATTTTACTGATTTTGTGAAGCTCGTTCTTTCTGAACTAGAATTTTCTGACATCTCGTTACCCTCCTCTTCTTCAAACATGGTGGATTTCTATAAGCATTTGATCACCCGACAGCTTAAGGTACAACATTTCCTTTTCAATTTGGACTTTCCATTTGTCGCGATTGTATACCGAATGCTTCTAATTTCCCAGATTATCAAGGAATGACATTTGTCTAAGCCAATCCCTTCTCCCTCTGCCACTGAAATCATTCGGCTTCAAGAATCAAACGCAGCTTTGAACGATGAATGTGAGAGGTTGAAGGATTCCTTGGAATACGCCGAGTCAACCTTAGAGAAAGAAAGGCAAACTAGGGACGTCGCCCCCGATAAGGTGTCGGCTTTAGAACATCAGATAGTGGAAGATGTGGTTACCCACATCGATGAGCTTCAGAAGAAGGATGAGAAGCTTTCACGTGCCGCTCAAATAATCTATGCAGTTGAAGACAAGATTTCAAATTTCCTGCAAATCCACCTTCTATAGATTAAGTCCGATTGTTATGAAGATGCCTTATTTCATCTTCTCTCCAGTAATCTTCAAAGTCTTCCTGAACTTCGAACCGCCAAAGTTCCTCCATTCGTTAGGGATCGGGTTATGGAAAGGATTAAGTTGGGCGAACAAGGCGTTGAGATACCGCAGAGGGGTGAATCCAAAGTCGAGGACCTTTTATATATTGACCATCTTTCGGATGATTTAGGCGAAGGAGGGGAGACTCTCGCTTTTGTTGACAACAATGGGGGGAATGACGGCGATGACTCCGGAGGCAATGGCCGCCAGGACAGACATATTTTCCTTGACTCTGAATCGTTATTTCCTAAACAAGATGGTATCTCTCGCCTTTCGAGAGGGAAGAAAGTTGTTGATCCTGAAGTTCCTTCCCCTCGGGTATAATTCTCACCCCGGAAGTGTTTTTCTCTTTCCCTAAATATTTGACTATAACTAGTCCCCTGTCATTACAATAGACAAAAGAAAAGCTATTTCCTGCCTTAAGCAGAGTTAGGTGACAAACAAAAGAATTCAACCCATTTTTATGTAAAGTAAGGGGCACACTTGTAAACTTTAACTCAGCGATCTATGTAACGTTTGTATGGAGTCCCCTTTATTACATGTGAAGGCTAATACGCTTATTTGCATCATGATAAAATTTTGTTTATTATGAGGATGCATTACATATGATTTGTAGACTGAAAAAGGAGTTTCAAACGACACCTACTCATGCTTTCAAGGGGAAACGTTTTCTTGAGGAACTTAAGAGTGTTTACACTGCATTCCCTCAGTTCTCCTTTAACTTTATGAATGGAGATCGTGACGCGATACTAAAGAGTTTTAGTGTTAAACATGCTGAGATGTTATGTAAACAATAAATGTATGAAAAAGTGATCTTTTTGTAATTCCCTTTTTATCTGCATGTCATAGTAGATTGGTTTCGGGTTTAACTCGTGCAAAGTTGTATAAGAAAAGGGGGTTTTATTCATGCAAATCGAAAAGAAAACAAAGTCGTAACTATTTTCCTGTGTGCCTGTAGGTAGGTTGATCAACGAGAGATCCTCCCGTCTCAGATCGGAGTGTCGTCGGCAAAAGGGCTTATAACAGAGCCTTGAAACTTTAGATGAAATGAGAAGGATAGTGCAAAAGCTTAACAAATTACTAGGTATCGTGCTTTGCCATGTCATAGACCCTCCTTTGCCTGATGATGGAGAGGACCCAGATTTTTAGTAATATGTTGTAGTAGTGATACACAATTAAGCCTATAATCAGGGTGTTGAGAATGTAATTTTTGATGAATGAACTTTGTGTATTGACAATGTTTATTATGCAAATAACTGTAGATATGAAACATGGGTAACAATTGCTTGCACATAAATGGTTTTAAGAAGTTTCCCTGAGTAAGGAAAGAGATAATTCTTTTACCCAGAATTATTTTGATGATGAACTTCCGGTTCTCTTCTGAATTTTTCCTTGTTGCCCGTCATCCGTGAGCACCTATACGGTTGTTCTAATTTGAGATAACCATTTCGGAGTTTTTCCTGTTGGTCAGTTATCACCTTTCAGATTCGTTTCAAACCGAGGTCATTCAGATTTCGGTGTTGGTGCAAGACCTGGGCTCCTCTTCCGGCATTTGATGTAAGCCAAATCAACTCAGATTCGGGCTATTCATAGTAGGAGTCCGGGAACCCACTTCCGTTTTTTATGGAAAGTTGAATCACCCGATTTCGGTGCTGAGATTTGACCGGAATCCCCCCTCTCGGCACTTTGCAAAGGCCCTTCTCGACCCATATTCGGGTGTCGACGTAGATAGAAGATCGGAAACCCTTCTGGTATTTGTGAGGAACCGCATCAACCTAGATTAGGGTATTTTCATGGATAGAGGACCATAAACCCCTTTCGGTATTTATGAGGAATTTAATCAACCTAGATTCGGGTATTTAATGATTGAAGACCGAAGATCCCTTCTGGCATTAATGTTTTGGTATCCTACTTGAATTCGATTTGCGAAGAAGAGGTTGTGTGTGCTTTCTAAGCCACTCTCTGGGCTTTTGATGTCAAAGCAGAGGATGTACGTGCTTTGTTGGCCACTCTCTAGGCCTGTGCGTCTGGAGCGCTTGGCTAGCTTATCCACAAGTAGGGCCCAAGGACTTACCCGACCTCCCTCCAGGAGGCGCCTTATCTTGACCATTGTAGGCGATGATAAGATCTTAGAAACTTAGACGGGGCCATCGTGAGCACATAACTAAGGTTTACTCTTTTCATGCTCTACACTGACAATCGTAGGTACTGGTAGAGGCTTACACGCCACCCCCCTTCGAGGGGTGCCCTATCCTGACCATCGTAAGCGATGATAGGGGTTTGAGTTCCCTTCTGCGGGTAACGCGGAACATAAGCAGAGGTAGGATGTTCTCTTCTGCGAGCAGAGGTAGGACGTGCTTAGTTCTAGCAGAGGTAGAGCGTACTCTTCTATGAGCAGAGGCAGGCCTTGCTAATTTTAGATACACCGCCATGACCATTTCTGGTGTGAAACAGAGGCTTGCGCTTTTGATGCTTTAACCTAGCTCCCTCTGATTTGGGCATGGAAAAAGACTAACAGGCCAACCCCCCCCCCCTCGTGGGATGCCTTGCCCGGACCAATTTGGTGCTGACAAGGGTTTTTCTTTTCTTTTATCCATTTGTGACTTTACCTGTCCTTGGTCATTTTAAGCTTGTGGCGATTTTCTTCTTCACAATCAGGCAGATAACTTTTTCTTTACTTTTTCTAGAAGGCTTTAGCAGCATAACCCCTTACGCTTTCTTTACATATCTTTGTAATTTTCCTTGGTTTAAGAACTTGATGATCATTCCCTCTAGAACTCTATAATGGTTTGTTTCGTGTCCGTTTACCATATGGTAGTAGCAATATGACCCTTCCCTCTTAGCTTCGTTCTTGGGTTTCTTCTTTAACGATGGCCAAAAGTTCAGCTCATGTCTAGTCAGGAAGTAGATACCCTCAATCGACGTTGTGAGCTTACAACCTTTTGGCAACCTTGACTCGAAATTCCTCTTTCGTTGTCGCATTTTGGCCCTTTTATTACTTAATTTTGTTATTCATTCTTCATTCCTATACTTCCTTTTAATTGCCTTTTGGCATGGGGGAATATCTCTTCCAGGCCTTTTATTGGTAAGAGGGATGGAAGCTTTCTCAACCCTTTGTTTGAATATGGTTCCTCTAGCTTGTATGAGGATGGCTTCTTAGGTATGGAGAAAGGAGTTATATCTTTTCCTCGAGGATCAGTATAGGGAAAAAATCGGAGTTGGTCCTAAGTGGAAGGGGTTAAGGCTCCATCGATCAGGGTCATAAGGTTCTACATCCCTCTCTTTCTCTTGGATACACAGGGTTTCTAATTTGAACCTTTCGACTGCCCATGGCTCGTCAATACTTTCCCCAGAAATGGGAAACTCGTCAGTAACGGGTAGAGATCTTTTATTCATGATGTTCCCCTCTTCAACTTTTAGTCCAATCCGGGACGGAACAATACAGGTGGATATATGGAAAGGTTAACCAAAGGAGCGGAGGTGGCCCTCCTTCTAGCGCCAAAGTGTTAACAATGTTTTTCGTCAACACCAGAATTAGGTCGACAGGAATGGACCTAAGAGGGAAATGGTCCGCTTATCCTTCGTGAGTTTGGGTCGAATTACTATTCCTGGATAGTAGGATCAAGATCACTGGGAAATCTAAGCCCGTTGATAATACCTAAGCTTATAGGAAGGGTTAAGTTGGCCGTGAAGAGTTGTTTCCTCCGGCTATAGGTACAGATTCAGGATTCGAATCCAAGCATGTATAGAGAGAAGAAAGTAAATCGAAACAATAATGATTAAGAATTAGTATGATAAAATCACAGTAAATACCATATGAGTTGATTTGCTCTTTATTAATCTTTAGCTTTTCTTACATGAACAGAATGGAAGAGATTCTTATATCGATCTCCATTTTTGGGGTTTTCTTTTCAAGAGGAAGAGTAGAAGAATTCCCCCTCCTCTATAGTGGCCCCTGGGGTCGTATTTATAGGGAACTTGGCCCCTGGGGTTTTATTTTCAGGAGTCTTTGTCGGCCGCCTTTTTCCTTGGCCTTGAATGTTTTCGCTTCTGATCGTTTTGCGGTGTTAATTATAGCTTCCGTAATGGAGGTTTCAGCTAGTTAGGAGTCTCTTTAAGATTGATATGTGCTTGCTGTCGTTGTAGCTCTTTGGAATGTATTTTGAATTCTCTGTTGCATGCTCTCGGTCATAGACTTTTGGATATAGTCTTCCAGTTTTCCCGTGAATACTTAGAGAAGCTTGCCCCCAATATGTATGTGTATACCTGATGGTTCGGAATCACTGTTGGTGTTTGTGCTAAATAGACTAGTGCGGATAGCTTATTTCCACACCGGTGTCCCGGTCTACTTTTCGGTGGGATTTCCAGGTATAGCCCGATGATCCAGAAGTCTTCTTCTGGTGGCTTGTTTGTTGTTTATCGAAACGGCCTCTCAGCATTCATGCAGTGGGTGTTTCGAAAATTGGTTCCAGATAATCTTCATGTGTCTATAGCTTGGTGCTTTTGGTGTTTTAGTCTCCTGACGTATCGGTATTGGGCGGATTAATGCTAAAGGTCATTTTGGACTTCAAGTGATGGATTTCTCGCCTTTATCTTTCTTGGTTTCTAATCAGGTTGACTTTTCGCTGCAAAACCCCCTGTCGGGTTGACGCTGTTGGAAGGACCCTTTAGGGTTGACCCTACAGGTTAGATCCGGTAGCTTTTACGATCTTTTCTCCTAGGAAGGTTTCGGTTCATGCGGCTTTCGGACCATTTTTTCCCTGCTCTTGACTTCTTCTAGTATTCGTCCCTCCTTTTTGAAGGATTCTCATGAGCTTGCAGTCATCCGATACCCCTTCACCATCAACCTATTCCATTGTTAATTTTGGTACAAACATTATTCTTCTTGAGTTGGCTAAGTTCATCTTTCATTGTATTAACCCACATTCATCACCAAGTACAATTTCAAGATTCTTTTTGTTCGATTTCATAAACAAAACCACTGTGAGTACATAAGGCACAAAAATTTATATTAAAAGTAGAACAGTTCTAAATACCAGTCGTTGCATTGGCTATAAGCAACTATGGAGAATGGTTTGCTTTAAATTTCAAATTCTTGATTTCTGCGGTTGATTTCGGAGGCTCAGAACTGCATGTATCAACATCATTGTGATCTTTCTCATTTTCATCAAAAACCCTATCATCACCTTTTTCTTCAATAGTAGTATTAATATTTGACTCATCAAACTTCACATTGATAGTTTCTACAGTAGTTTTCAATCGTTTGTTGAAAACGGTATATGGTTTGCTCTTTAATGAATATCCCATAAAGATCCCTTCATCTGCTTTTGATTCAAATTTTCCAAGTTGATCACCTGTATTTATAATTGAAAATAGACATCCAAATACTCTGAAATAAGAGATATGGGCTTCCTATCAAACCACAATTCATAAGAAGTTTTATTAAGTATCGGTCCGATCATAGCTCTATTCATCATGCGACATGAAATATTATGTAACGACCCATATTTTTCGGACACTTGAATTCCAATATTTAAATCTATTTTAAATATTATATCGGATATATTAATGGATTACTAATATAGAATTCATTATTTAAACGGTGTTCGAATGTTTATATTCATATTTAATATAAAACGAACTCATAATGTCGCGGTAGTTCGTAATTTACGATTTGAACTTCAATTGAACATACAGAATCCGATATAAGTCGAAATTCTGTGAAACAAGAAACGTTAGGTTCCATTAGATTATAATTTTCTAACGAAATAGAAAAATCAAGATTTCATCTTATAGGTTGTAAGTTATGGCTAATTCAAATTTTCGAATAGTCACTATGAAAATCATTAATAAACGATAACGTTTATTTAATATAATTCAAAAGGATTTCTATATGATTTGCATACCATTTAACCCGGGATTTTTAATTATCTGGTTTAAAATCTATATTGGCTTATTTTGAAGTTGTATGAGATTTCATTTGAAGATATACGATGATAATAATTTATTATTATTTTAAATAGAATTGTTTTAGATTTAATTATATTATATAGATATTATTTAGGCCTTAGAAATAGTTTTCTTTTCAAACGACCTCCATTTCAGATGAAACAAATTTTATTGGAACTAGTGCGAACCCGTGCTACGCACACGGAATTCACAACATCTTTTCTTTGTGTTTCTTAGTTTTTTAAATTTCAATGATGAATAAGTATGTTCATATATTTTATACTTTTGAAATAGATTACATTTTTTAAAATACTATTGATAAATATCTGCTGAAAAATGTATTTAAGTAATCACAAAGCATACAACATATAACACATTTTCAACTCACATCAACTGCATACAACAAAAGATAATGTTAGCCATTAGATATTCTTAACATGTTAAGAAGTGCATTACTATGTTACGTTTCCCAATGTAAGAAATATATATCCAATATAGGTTTGTTCTATAATACATACTCATATAAGTAAACACATAGTTCGATTAATAGAAGTTTTCCATACTTAACCAAAATAACACTTAAGTCGAATTATTATTAATTTTTTTTTTTTAAATACCATCTAAGATTAGATCATGTTCACTTTTCGACATTATCCGATACTAAATGCATTATAAACATATTATAGTAACTTGAGCACATCATATTTCTTAACATTCATAGGATAATATGATATAAAAAATATGTGTAGAATATGAATATACAATTAAAATTCTAGAACAACTTGATAATAATCATCTTCCATTCATTTAATTATTCATACATGAAACAACTAAACCAACATAGCAATTAACGTAATTTAATACAAAATTGTATATCATATAATTGAATACATGTAACATGCATAAAGCTAGTTTTTGATGACATTTCAATAAAAAAACAGAATAAGATGAACGGTGTAAAGAACAACAATTAACACGTTGAGTTGTTAGAAATAAAGTCAAGGATATCTAGTATCAGTGGTTATAAGTTTAACGTTTTAGACGATGGTTCTTGATGTATGGCTTGGATCCTTTGAGATGTCATATTGAGAGCACAACTTAACTAAAGTATCAACCTTATTATAAATATATATTAAATTCAGATTCTTATCAAAACAAATTTTTTAGGGGATTTTATTGTGAAGGATAAATTCCATAAATTTTTTAAGTTCAAGAACAACCCATCAAAAATTTATTTTCAAGGACAACACAATGTAAAACTGATACCACACACACCGTAAAACTGATATTAAAAATTGATATTTAAATTTTGGTACTATACACACTGTAAAACTTATACTTAAAAACTGTTATTCAAATTTTGATACCATGCACAGTATAAAACTAAGACGTAAAATATGATGCTTTGTCCTTTAGTATAAAATTTCAGCAGGGCATCCTTACAATTGAAAAACCTGTAATTTTGTCCTTGACGCTATTTTCCATTTTTATGGATAGGTGTATTGTAACAACAGAAATATGAGATTATATTTGCATAGAAAGAAGATATTAAATAGAAGTTGGAATGTTATGTAGCAAAATGTCAAAAGTTGTCCAAATAATTTCGTTTTATTATGAAACAAATTTTGTAGTAACTATAACTTATTTGGACATTAAATTCAATATATTTGAGGATAAAAACTTAAAAAATGAACACCATGCTATTAATTATATTGGGTAAGTATTGCACCTAAGAACAACGTTAAGAAAACCACTGAATATTTGAAAGGTGCAAGTAAAAATTATAAGTTGGAAATTAGAAGAATTAAGTTTTTAAGGTGAAAATGATAGAGGTGAGAGATAAATACTAGAACCATATTCAATTTATGTACAATATAAATATTCATGTGTAAACCAATCATAATATTTGGATTAATAATTAGAAAAACACTATATATCTAAACCATACTTCAAGTCTATAAAAACTATAGAAGAACTATACATCAAATACAATTAAAAAAAATAACTAATAAAATTTGGATTCATGCAACATTACCATTTTGAAGAAAAATCTCACAATTCGAAGGCATAATGTTACAAATTTAACCATGCTAACAGCAAATTTGCATTCTAGTCTACGCATTATTGGCACTTTTTTCGAATTTTATGATTTTTGCTACAAAATATGATCAACTTCCGTATCATACTTCTATTTGCCTTTCACACCATGAAACTTTCACAGTCCGTTATAGATCAATTGATTAGGCATATCCACTCTTGCTATAAGAAATCTTCTTGGAATAATTATGAAGCATATAGCAAAATAGAAAGACACAAATTATGAAGGACAAAATGTTCGAAAAAGAGAAAGATACAACTTTAAATTTAGTAGAAAAGAATTCATGTACTGTACGCATGTGGAATAATCCCAAAAACATATGAACTTATTGGAATTTTTCTAGGAATATAAATGAGTAACCATTTTTTATCCAACATTATACAGCAAGTAGCTTTCAAAAGTAATAGAACAAAAGTAATAGATCTCAAAATCATAATGGACCTATTCTCAAGGAGGAATGCCCATGATAAATAAAACAAATATTTTTCTAGTTTATAACAATGTCAAGACATCGTGTACTTATAAAAAAATTAGAGTGGTTTTTTTGCAAAATATAATTTATTAGTCAGCTTACAAACAAACAAATAGCAAAATAGTATTTTATGTGCATTAAGGTGCATATGCATATGGTTTTAAATCCCATATGCATATTCATTTAGTTTGATGTAGAACAAAATGATAATTTCTAAAATTAGAAGGTAAATAAATACTTGAAAACAAAGTTATAACCCATGATAGGTGTGACGACCTTGATTTTAAGAACCAATTCAAAATTTTATTTTAGTTATTTTAATGAATTTTAAATATTTAAAATGATTATTTTAAATAATAACGACTAAAAAATTTAGTTTAATCGAAGTTAGAACGTATAAATTTATTTTAATTATATAACGAGCCTGAAATAGCGCGACAGTTTGAAAATTCGATTTTAAATTTCAAATGAATATACAGAATTTAATATAAGTCAGAATTGGATGAAACAAGAAATATTTGAATTTGTTTAATAATATCTTTCTAACGAATGTAAGAAACTGAGATTTCACTTTAGAAGTTGAAAGATATGTCCAGTTTAAAATTCAGAATAGTCGCTATGGAATTTATATATATATTAATATAATATAAAGCCCTAAAAATAGTCATTTTGCAAACGACCTCCATTTTCGATGAAACCTCTTTTGTTGGATTCGAAATGTCAAATTATTGCTAGGTTTCAAATTTCATGATTTTTGAATTTAATATGTGAGCGTGACAAAAGAAAACGTGTTTGTTCAGTTTTAGTCAAATTTAATCGACTGGAAATTGGCCATTTTGCAAACGGACTCAGAATTCGACGAAATTAGTTTTGTTGGGACCGTATCGTCAAAACATAGCCAGGTTTATTTTTCTGGAATTTTTAGAGTCAGTATATGGCCCCGGTAAATTAAAATGTACGTTTAATTTAATATATATTGATTTTTATTTTAATTTTGATGTAAACTATTAGAAACGATCGAACTGGCTTATGAAACATATTCCATTGTGTTCGAAATGAGCGTGTTTAGCTAGAGGCGACAGTCATTGACTTTGATTTGAAGTTCGAACACAAATGAACCATTTAGAGAAATAATAATAAAATATATAATAGGTATATATATTCTCCTGAGGGTCAACAAAGGTCAAAACCCCATTTCTCTTTCCACGTGGTCAAATTCAGAAAGGAGTCACCGAATACGATTCGAACGGCCAAAAGAACTCAGAATTTGATTCCTCAATAATTCTCAAACCACTAGGAATTTCATTAGACTCATAAACACAAATTAGAGAGGGACGCGAGAGCTTCGAACTGATATAGGCTTGAAGGGGTTTCGTCTCATGAACTGCTCAAATTTTGGGCGTAACTTCGCACCGTTCGTACGTGGTTTGGGGAAGCAGATGGCCACTAAGTTGGCCGGGAATCAGGGCGTTGGTGGAGCGGAGCATGGCTGACGTCGTGGACTATACAGATCGGATTCCGAAAGCTCCAAGATGAAGCGCGGTGAAGCCCTAGGAATCTGCGACAACAGGTTTTCTGCGTTCGATGGTTCCAGTTTCGGTAACGAAGAGAAGGTGAGGGTTTAAAACTAATTGAGGTTTAGTGTATAATTAAATTAATTAATAAATAGTTAATTAATTATATGATGGGTTCACGTACAAGATTTTATCACGGTGAGTAAAGGAAAGAACAGGCGGCCCTTAGATCAGAAGTGAGGGTGGGATAATTAACTTAATTATTTTATTAATTATGTTTAGTAAATTAAGTAATGTAATTAATATTCGAACTGCTATATCTTTGCCAAACGATATAAGATTTTCACGAAATTAGTTGCGTTGGATTCGCAACAGCGAACTCTACAACATGGAACAAATTCGGACAAATTCAGAAGCATCTGGAATTTTTAATAAAATTAAACATCTGTTTAATTCTATTAAAACGAGTCGTATTAACACCAACTAAATTCTACATTTCAGAACTGAAGGAGTGGAACAAGGTGAGTTTTCTCACACCTGCAAAAATGTTCACATTTTTGTGAAATTGAAATCTGTGATTGATTTGATTATTTGTTGTTGATTGCTATTTTAAATGGACATTTAATTTAAGTTGTAATAAATTCAATTGACAGTTAGTTTATTTTTAAATTAAATTGCTAGTTAAACCCCAACACATATAAAATCAGTTAATTATAGCAAAAATTGAACTGTTTTGGATGATGGTTGTGATGGGTGTTCATTTATGGACATATTGAAATGTGCTGATGTTGTTTATATTTTTATATCAGTGTTATCACCTAGGATATTACAGGCATCATCTAAACTGTCATTTCGAATAAATTAAGAAATAGGTTGAAATGATATATACCTATGACATCTGACCTTTGGATTGAAATGATATATATCCATTCCATGAAATTAAAATTTAAAATTTGAAATAACTGATCACTTGGCCATAGGATAGAGAATTATCATACGGACACCGGATTGGTTAAATCTATAAATTTTAGAATTTGTGAAACCGATTTAAATAAGTGATTCTATGTAAAGAAAATAAATTGAAATTATATAAATTGAATTATACATTGGAAATTGAATTTGAATTTGAAATGTTGATTGAAGTATTTCAAAGGTTTAAATCTTTATTTAAACTTTGAAATTTAATTCAACTTAAAATGATCTAAATTTGTTATTTTGAAATTTGAACTAAAATTGATTATAATTTGAATTATTTCAAAGGTTTAAATCTTTGTTTAAACTTCGAAATTTAATTCAACTTGAAATGATCTAAATTTGTAATTTTGAAATTTGAACTAAAATTGATTATAATTTGAATTATTTCAAAGGTTTAAATCTTTATTTAAACTTTGAAATTTAATTCAACTTGAAATGATCTAAATTTGTTATTTTGAAATTTGAACTAAAATTGATTAAAATTTGAATTATTTCAGAGGTTTAAATCTTTATTTAAACTTTGAAATTTAAATTCAACTGGAAATGATCTAAATTTGTAAATTTGAAATCTGAACTAAGATTGATTATAATTTGAAAATTAATTCAAATTGAAATGATAAAAAATTTGTAAATGTGAAATTTGAACTAAAATTGATTATAATTTGAAATTGATGTATTTCAAAGGTTTAAATCCTTATTTAAACTTTGAAATTAAATTTGAATTAAATGGCTTAAATAAACATTATGAACTTGAACTCGGATTTGATTTGAATCGAATAGATTCAAATAATATTTTTAAATTGGAAGTTATCCTTTAAAATGGATTGCTCTCAAATAAATATGATTTTGGGAATCGATTTGGACTGGATATTGGAAATCGATTTTGTTTGTTTTGAGTTTTGAACTTAGATTCAGATTTATTGAAAATAGAAAGAAACAGTTGATTTGAAATTATTTCTATATAAATAAATTTATATATAAACTATTTTATGAAATTTATTCCTTTGATATATGGAGTGCTTTATATATATTATTTTTCAAAAACCTGTTCTTTCTATATATATAAGTAGTTTATTCTATAAAATATTTTAATATACATAAAACCATTTCCAACACTCAAACTGTTTTGATTTCCAAGCTATTCCAAATCTCCCAAAATTATTTACAACTAATCAAAAATTTATTTAAACCCCAAAACTATTTCAAACTTACAAATTGTTTTAGAAGTGAAAAGTGTTTACATTTAAATTTGTGATTTAAAAGTAAATATGATCATTTTGATGTTAAAATCAGAAATGAATTCAACTATTTTTAAAGTAAATTGAATGATTCGAATGAAATGTAGTAATTGAAGTTATAACCAATTATTGAAACTGAAATTTATCTCAAAGTGAATATGAATTTTGAAAGTAAATATTGTTGTGATTAAAATAATATGGTATTTTAAAGTGAAATTGGTTTAGTTGAATATGATATTTTGATATCATAATGTTTCACTATTGAAATATAAAAGTACAAATCGGTGTGTAACATGACGTTTGGTTGTTAAAGAGACCGGGGCCTCTTATTGACATACTCTCTGTCAATGTTGGAACCACTTTAACAACTGTGTACGCGGTGGAGTTCCAGAAATGAAGTAGGATGAATTTGGAGGCGATTACTGGATTTGAAGAAAGTGAACGATAATGGATGACCCCGACACTTGTGTCGATTTGAAATGACTAAAATAGGAGCCGTGCCAGACCAAATCAGGCTTGACTACCTCTTAGTGGACATCTGCTCCTCGATTTTCCTGGGCCTCGGGTCCATATTATTACTATTCAGTTGTTGTTGTTTTGTTGGTGCGCACCCTTGATGGAATGTATTTTCCTTTGATTCGATATGGGGTGGATGTCTACGGTGGGCCGTTAGGGGTAACCACCAGCCTGGATCAGGCAAACTGGTAGCATACTACCTTGGGTATTGCCTCATGTGCCTTGTCATACATTTATCCTTATGCGAGACAACTACGATTTTGATATTGGCATAGGTCTATAGGGGACTCGCTGGCTACCGACGTTTTACTGGTTGTGTTACAGGACCTGCATAGACCATGTGCTTGTAAATTGTGTAAGGGTAATCAATGTAACCCCGATTACGCTATTTTTCTGACAAAGTATTTGTGATAGACACTATTATAATAGCGAAATATTATTATATAGTATCTAGTTCGACGGATCCTTAGGAGATGGAAATTCTCGTAACATCTCTTGAGTTATGTGTGTGTGCATGTTCATATGATGTCGATTTGACTTAGATGAGAATATATTTGCCTGATCCGAGATTGTTTTATTTTCATGCTATTACGCTTGGGTCAGACTTGAGCATTCCAGTTTCAAAGGTTATCTTCTGAAGGATGAAGACGAAGACGGTATACTATTATTACTATTGTATTCCACTACTATTCTGCTGCATTGCTCTGTATTATCAGTTATGTATATAGATGTATAACTCTGATAAAGGTTGTAAAATGATCAAATTTTTATTTTAAACAGCTTCGTGAACTGTTATTTGATTATTATATTTTGTTCATTCCGTTGCGAGATTTTGTGCTTGTTTTCTTCTTTCTTTCTAATTCTAAATTAATCCCCTTGATTATCTATATTTTTGACTATAATGGTTAAATATGTGGATTGTCATTTAACAATCGGTAAATACGTGCAGTTTTGAGTTAGACATGTGTGGATTATTGTCGATTCAAAAGGTACAGATTTCCAGGTCGTTACAATAGGAATAAAGAAGGATGACATTTATCTATTTAAGATATAAAATGAATTAGCATAAACCGAAATATGACTGGTGAAGATACAAAAAGGATAAAATAATAGAACATAATTGAAGGAAATACATACCTAAAATTGAGGAAGAAATCGACATATATTCAACCTATATTTATTTTCTCATATAATAAAGTAGATTTGAAGAAAGGTATTTAAAACTTTATCTTGTAATATTGAAAACAGTAATTGAGAATGGAATTTTGTAAATGAAAATGAAATAAATAATTTAATAGATTGCAAGTTAAATTTAGCTTAAGGTGAAATCTAAAGCATTGATTATAAGAGAACATAAGAGGGGAAATTTAAGTCGAGCATTTTTGAAGATAGAAAAATTAAGAATGGAAGTAGTCATTATTAATAATATTGAGCAATTTTTGAATGTAAGGACAATGCTAAGGTAACTATTGAATACATGTTTGAAAGAGGTAAATGAAAATTATAAGTTAAAAATTAGGATAATTCAGTTTATAAGGTGAAAATGCCTAAAAATAGTTCGTGCATAAATCATTAGAACAACATACAAATCATCAAAAATCGTGAAAGTCGTTAGTTGTACATAAAACAAAATGAAAATTTATAAACTTAGAAAGCAATAAAAATTGGAAAACAAAGTTAAAACCCGAAAATAGGAATGAAGAAGGACGACATATCTCTATTTTAAGGTAGATAGTGAATTAATTAAGATAGAAATATATATTTTTTGGTAAAAATAAAAAGCACAATGTAATATTTAAACCATACCTAAAATGAGTTGAATATTACATACCTAAAATCAAGTAGGGCATCGACAAATATTCAAGCCATATTCAATTTTTTATATAATGAAGTAGATTTGAGGGAAGACATTGAAAATTAATATTGTAGTATTGACTGAAAATGCGATAAATGAAATGTAAAAAAAAAATTATAACAAAATGCAAGATAATTTTTTCTCAAAAAAAGATTGAAAATAAGAAAATAAGAAAATAAAAGAAGATGACATTTAGTTAGACAGAGATAGAAAATTAAAGAAAGAAATGATCGTTATTAATAATATTGGGTAACTTTTGCATTTAGAGAAAATGTAAAGGAAACCATTAAATCCATGTTTGAAAATGGTAAATGAAAACTATATGTTAAAAATTAAGAGAATTTAGTTTTAAGGTGAAAACAAATGAGATGAGATGAGAGATAATTACGGAGCCCATATTCAATTTTATATATAATACATTTTGAAAATTCTAATTGAAAATAAATCGTAACATAAAACCAAAATTTATTTTGTACAACATTTTCACTACTAAATAAATTCTCATCAAAATCAATCGTTATTTTTGTGTACTTGGATCATTGGAACACAATAAACACAAATGGAGCATTATAATTTCAAATAAAAATCCAAAAGGAACGATGAAACTTATGCTTTAAAATAGTTTATAAAATATATGTTATTAAGTCAACCATTGAAGCGATCAATAGATAAACAAACATCATAAAATTTTCAAAGTCAATGAAATCATTAATTATATTTAAAGCAACCTACATACTGAAGATTATAAATTTAAAAAGCAGTGAATACATGGAAACAAAGTCGATGTCCAAAAATAGGAACGAAGAAGAATGACGTCTGCCTATTTAGAGTAGAAAGTCAATTAGATCAGGATCGAGACAAGAAGATTGGTGATGAACCAAAAAGCATAATACAATGGAACATAACGAAAGGAAGAGCATACCTGAAGTTAGGCAAAAAATTAAGCAGATTAATATGAATAATATAAATTTTACTGAAGAAACAAAAAGTATAAAGCAATAGAACTTAATCAAAGGAAGAAATACCTAAAATTGAGTTGGAAATCGATAACCAGTCAACCAATATTTGATTTCTTGTACAGTGAACTATATTTGAAAGGAGGAATTAACAATTGATATTGGAAAATAGTAATTGGAAAATGAATTTAGTAAATGAGAATAAAAGCAACCAATAATGCCAACATGTAAGAAATGAAAATAGAAGAGTGAGAATGAAAAGACCACATTTAGGGATAGAATATAAAGAAAAGAAACGGTCATCATTAATGATTTTGGACAATTTTTGCAAATAAGGACAATGTGAAAAACATTGAATAAATGTTTAAAGCGGGTAAGTGAAAAGTTTGAGCTAGAAATAAAGAGAATTCTTGTATTTAATAAGAAAAGGTAGAAATAAATATTAGAACTATAGTCAGTATTTTTTATATTGTTATAATATGTATTTTGTCATGAAAAAGCCGAAATTGGAAGAAAATAAAATCTAAAATCCAAATTATTGGCAAAGACAACAGTAATTAAAGAGAAAAAACAAATAAGATGAATTTAATTGTATTTTAAAGATCCGTTAACATATTACATTGAAAAATTACCTATTACTTTAATATTTTTTCATGAAATTGAAAATTATAAAAATATTAAAGTAGAAAAATAAATAAAACCTAGTGATAATATTTGTTGTTGAATTCATATTAGAATGGAGTAGTGCTGGAAGGAAAAAAAATTGAGGAGCCAAAATATGAACACAAAGTGTGTAGATTTGAAAGAATTAAAATTAATTCTAGTGAATTTTACGTGTATAATAACATTAATCAAATCGACTTTGTCGGTTTTTCTTAATTCTACTGCGCTCTCGAAAACTTCCGTCCGTCTGAAGTTTTTTTACAATACCCATTTTGTCCTCCTTTGAACGAAATCATGAATTATGCATTAATTACAATGTCTTGCATTAATTACAATGTCTTCTATTAAATAATCATGACTTACATGGTTTGTTCATCATTTACACAGATACCTAGTTAATGTATACTCCCTCCAGTTCAATATGTTAGACGTTTTATGGTTTCTCACACAAATTAAGAAAAGTAAAAAGTGACTTAATTACTCTTCTAATTCATGTTAAATGCTCCTTAATTCTAGCTTTGTTTTTGGCAGTATCTCATTGGCTTATGTTGTTTTACATTGGGAAGTTACAAATGTTACATAAAAGTCAATAAAGGTCACACATTGATTAAAAAGGTTCTGTACACTTGCGAAAAAGTTCTGATTGGGTTTTAATTAAAGTTGCATTGGAAAAGAGAACAAGAAAACAAGAAGAGCAGAACATCATTTATTTAGGATAATAAGAAACTTCATAAAACATCTAATATTTTGAACTGGAGGGAGTACTTTACATATTTTGTGTCAGTTAATCAATGCTGATTATTCCTTCTTATAACGTTTAATGGATTATTAGTTTCGATAATATCACTAGATAATTGTCGCCATAATTTGGAATAGTCCAAAAAGAGACTTATATATCCAACGTAAAAAACCAGAACGGTTTGATTTTATGTAAACTTTTTGCAAATAAATGGTAAGCTTATATATTCTTCCATTCAGTGCAATTTTTTCAGTAAAATGAAATTTTAACGTATTTAATTCCTAATTTTGTAAACGATGAATTAACATATAGGCCATTACATAATTTCAATTACACCTATCATGCGAATTTTCTTATATAGTATATCATTATTTATTCTTGCAGTTACAGCTTGAGATCATACTCTGTAATATTAAATGGTAAGCTTTTTATGTAAACCTTTTGTAAATAAATGGTAAGCTTATATATTCTTCCATTCAGTGCAATTTTTTCAGTAAAATGAAATTTTTAACGTATTTATTGCTTGCCCGATTTAATTCCTAATTTTGTAAACAATAAATTAACATATAGGCCATTACATAATTTCAATTACACCTATCATTCTAATTTTCTTATGTAGTATATCATTATTTACTCTTGCAGTTACAACTTCAGATCATATTCAGTAATATTAAAAGATGTATCACTTGTGATTAACAAATTTTGTATACATGCAGCGTCATATTATATATTACTAATTTTGTAATATGTAGATTCTATAGATGTACAACTACATATATGCAGAATTAACTACCCGTTTACCTCAGAATGGTACACATATGCAACCTCATATTATATACTTATATATTACTAATTCTTTTATCTTGTAGCATTACAAAGTCGATTTTCCCACCGTTATGCGGTTATACTAGTAATGATAATGGTAAAGAAGCATTCAATTCATAATAATTTTTGCAAGTATGCAGAAAAAAATATGGATTGAAAGTTTTTAACATGAATCAGAGAATCTCAAATTGTTAATGTCTAAAAGTAGGTGGAAGAAACAGTACTGTAGAAAACCAAGAGTTGCATACGTTTTAAACTCACTTAAAGAAGCATTCAATTGATAATAATAATTTTAGCAAGTATGTGATTTTTTTTTAGAGATTGTACGTTTTTAACATTAACAAGGGAATTCTCAAATTGTAAATGTCCAAAAGTGGGTGGAAGAAACATTACTGTAGAAAACCAAGAGTTGAATATGTTTTAAACTCACTTTTCCGCTATTTGTTAATTTCTCTGGACATAGGTTGACGTATTGAATTTTGACATATATAGTAGAATAGATACATGTGATTAACAACAATTTGAATTTGTAGATGTTAAAACTATAGAAGTCCAAAGTTTTGAATGTTAATAGCTTAATTTATATTTGAATGGAGCAAGGAGACAAACTACGAAGAAACAATGCTAAGATAGGATAGAATTACAATCAATTCTGTTGAACTTTATTTATATATAATAAAATTAATAATAAGAATGATAAAGAAGCATTCAATTGGCAATAATTTTAGTAAGTATGTGCAAAACAATTGGGATTGTAAATTTAACATTAATGGGGGAAGTTTCAAATTGTGAATGTCTAACAATGGAAGGAAGGAACGTTACTGTAGAAAACCAAGAGACGCATATGTTTAAACTCATTTTCCACCATTGATTAATTTCTTTGGACACATGTCAGTGTATTGATTTTTTGGCAGAAATGGAACTGAAAGGTCATTGGAGGAAGATTGTGCTTTCATATAATACAATAGATACGTACAGTTAGATATTGCTAGATTTCCAGTTTGGAGCCAATTGGGGTTGTTTTGTCAGTGGGCGATATTTTTAATATGAATCGATGAATATTATTGAAATTAAAATAACAACTTTGGATAAACATAATCAGAATTCAACCAAATTAATTTCATTGGATCCGTAACTTCGAAACATAATAGTGCGTGTAGTTTCGTTATTTTTGGAGTTTTTGTATGTGGTCGTATGGAATTAAACATCAATCGCGTGATAATGGATGTAATAATTATATTATTTAAACTAATAGAAATATCCTCCACATGGTTATACTTTAGCTTTCTTGCATCCCAAACAATTATCTATCCTTGCCTGCCAATCTACTTGTAACCGTGGAATAGGATTTTGTTCACATCCTTTTTAGGGATGTGAACAAAACACTCCACCCTGATTGGTGGAAATCAGGGGGACCCATATGGACCCCCCTGATTTCCATTAATAGGGACCGAGTGTTTTGTTCACATCCCTTAAAAGATGTGAACAAAATCGCACTATGTAACCGTGCCTACCAAGTTTTTCGTTGAATTCATCCCCACACATCAGTTATTCTATTTACCATCTACGAAAATATGGCAGCCTATTTTGTACCAGTCAATCAAAGCTTCGTACCCTTATTGGTAAATAAGTTCACACTTTTTTAAAGGTAAGTGATCATAACATTTAATCCTTATTGGTGGAAATCAAGTGGACTCAAATAGGCCCTTCTGATTTCTACCAATAGGAGCCGAGTGTTATGGTGACCTACCTTAAAAAGTAAGTGTGAACAAACTTGCACTCATCTACCTATTTGCCACAACTAATTTGTGGGAAACCCCATCTACCTTGTACCGCTTTATAAATAAATATAGGGTGCTACTATTCACACCCCAATTTACTCTTCTGGCCATCACACAAAATTTAATAAACTTGATTATATTTTTTACGCTTCTGGCCACCACATCATTTTTCTTCGTTCGGCCATAATCAACGGAATTAACAATATGAATTCGGTAGGAAGCAACCGTACGGCTACTACCAACCGAAATATGATTATAAATTCGGCAGGAAGAAACCGAAGCTTTCGTTCCATAGTGGGGTGCCTGTTCATATTAATATTTTTAACGTACGGTAGCTGAAAGAAGAAAATGATATTCTTTATGATGACCTTTAGTTTTGATTGCAAGAAGAGAAAATTGGGGTGTGAATAGCAGCACACTAAACATAAATATACGGCCAAACATCTTCTCCTCCTTTTGCAAACGAAAACAAAACAGAGTTTTCTCTTACAAAATTTAAAACAAAAATCATCCGTATATATAAAACTCAAACTCCATCTTGAAAACAAAAGAAAAGCTGTCGTAGTAAAACAAATTGGAAACCGAAATCTCTCTTCACAAAAACAAAAAGTAAACTCCAGCTGAGATTAATTTCTTAAGCAGTGGGTTTACTGGTGATGCGTTGGTGGTCGATGAGCTGCATGGTGATGTGTTTGTTCGTGCACGTAAGGCAGAGTCGAGTGAGTTGTGGTGGAGGCCAATGGTCGAGGCGGGAAAAGTTGATCGATCGACGAATCCGGTGGGTGAGTCGGCAGCAGTTGATTGATGGACGTAGTGTACAGTAGCGGGCACATCTCGCGGTGGAGAGAGGGAGACTGGATATCAAGGATTGGTGGTCTGATGTCCGTGGAAGTTCAGGGAGGCGGCGCCGTTCTTTGGATCTGCTGCTGACCAGATCTTTACGGTGAATGAAGAAGCACGTGGTGAGGTGGACTATTATTGAACGTGGACGAGGGATGTAGATGGAAGGAGAAGCTGGTTTATGTGGTGTAGTTATAATAGAATATAATAGAATATAATGCAAATTTACACGATAAACACTACGTTATATATTACGCTTGATTACATCATTTATAACGCTTACTGTTAGTTTATAAAATTCTACCTAACCATTCGTATGTGCCTAAAACTAATATACCGTGCCTTATTCGTTTTCGAAAATTCCTAAATAAAATTTATAACGTGCCTAAAACCTTTTATCATGCGTAATGGAGTTATTTTATAACCTAAACTAAAGATTTTGGGGAAACAGTAGTAGTATATAACGTGTTCAGATTTGATATTAGAAATTTGTTACTCCTGTTTATCGTGACCAATCAGTTATGTTAAATATAAATAGAGATTAAATAATAATAATTATTAAAAATGTAAAATTAATAATAAATAATGTTTAAAGATTCATATCTGTGTCGCACAATAACGACATCAGATGAAACTCGTGTCCGTACCAACAAACATAAGATTATGAGGCTTGAATGGAGTTGGGTCGAACCGTTTTAACATCAGATGAAAACCCAAGGTGAGTTCAACTCACTAAGTTTATCTCACTTATATTTTATACAAGTCGGGTTTATTGTTGGTATGCTATGTTTGCTAGTTGTTGAATGCTTTGATGGTTGTTTGAATATATGCTGAATGTTTTCATATAACTGATTTAAATCAAACGTTCATTTAATTTGATCGATTGAATCGAACAAAGTCGTTATTTTAACCATTATCACCAAATGAGGTAACTTACCTTGGCGATTACGTTTATAACAATATAAACGTATTAAACTAATTGGATGCTTGAATTTGTGTTATTAGTTGGCATTATTAGTTGAATTAATTATTCATCATATTTAACGTAACCTATATGGATGCAAGGAAAACAAGTTGGAGGGATCCAACTGGATTCCTCAAATTTATTATTTATTTTCATATCACCATTATATAAATCGTTTAACCAATATGATTGAATGATTGATTTATTGTTAATTGTTGAATCCAAATTCAACGTTTGTTATAATATTAACCAATGGTTAGTATTGGTTGAGTAATTGGCAATATATGGCCTATAAATAAATCATTTTATAAATGTTGATTACCGTTAGGTGAATCGACATGACTGAAGTTATAAAAATTATTTTAAAACTAAAGATGGATTTTGAAATCTATAAATTTGAATAAAAATTTATCAAAAAGGAAATAAATATTTATTATTTAAATTTATAAGTAATTATTAAATGGTTTTATAAAGAAAAGTATGATGTTAATAAGATGTTAAGAAGAAATTTAATTATTCCAGTTTAAACGATGAAGTAAATTATGTTAATGAATAATAATGAAAGTGATTACTTTGTAAATAAAATTCATTTAAGTAATCGAAGTTGAAAGGGAATCTAGTTGAAATTTTGTAAAGAGGTTATGGATGGGTTTTTATAATAAAACCCGAGTTTTTATAACAAAGTTATAAAATGGATTTTAAGCGAATATGATAACTTAAATTAAATGATTACTTAATATTTGAATTAAGTAAAAGGAAATTGAGACAAAAAGGGTCTATGTTAAACCAGAGTTATATAAACGAGGTCCATAAAAAGAGATAAGAAGTTAAAGCGTTAATTTTAAATTAGTGTTACTTAATAATAGAATTAAGTAGATGAATGGGATCGAAATAAGATTTTCAAACCGAAAAAACGATTGAATGTATAGAAAAAGGGATTGTTAAAAGTGAATTAGATAAAGAAATGAGTACTAGGATTTTGAAACAAAAATCTGAGTTAATAAACGAATCATTTAAAGAAGTTAAAGTACAAGAGTGATGTTTTAGTACGAAATTACTGAATCAATAAATGAAGAAATATTGGTTATATTTGAGAAGGGGATTTTCAAAAGTAAAAAGGTTCTATAAAACCACATTTTAAATAATAATGCGACATTATTGGAGGAAAATTGAAGAATATATAGTGAGGGTTCAGAAGTAAAGGAATTAAAGGATTTGAGAATATAAAATGATATTTCCAAAGTAACGGAAATAAAAAGAGATTTTATGGAAATATAACGATATTTTCAAAATAAAGGAATTACGGAGAGAAAGTTTGGAATAGGTTTATTCAAAAGGGAACAAGTGTTGGTTTTCATTTTCAAGAAAAACAAAAGAGATTTCGTAGCAATGTTTTACGTTAAATTTAATTGAACTCAAAGTTGGGAATATATATGATTTAATTCTAAAGTATTAAAAATAGTTTTGCGCATATTTTTATATTGAAATAAGAAGTAAATATTGTGTCTTTAAAAATATGGAAAGATTAAGAAGTAAATTAGTTTTTAATTAAAAAGGCCAAGTGAAGCTGAGTACTGAACCAATGAACTCATTTTATTTTCATTTGATAGTTAAATAACCGACTATCAAGTCTGTCAAATGCATTGTTGGTACGGAAAGACCGGGATCGAATTTATATTCGAAAACCATTCTGAACCAACAAATACTTGAAGTTGCAAATTAAAGATGAGCATTGAAGACCGTGGATCTTCATAAAACGGAAGGATTACTTATAATCTCTGGTTTGTGCCCTGAGATAAACTGTGATTCTGTCGTGGTTGGAAACTACGGATTGCAAGGACTAATCGCTACTGATCCTTGGGGTGATACCTATATAGTATTTGGTAGGAGGGTGTCTAACCGAGTATTTCTAAAGGAGTCACTTACATTGATTTTTACAAACGTATTTTTGTTGGTGGCGGAGAAGACACTTTATCTTAGCTTAACGCACAAAGTATTTTTTTGGACGTCAACTAGTGATATCTAACAGATTTGAAAATTTGGCATTCAGAGTAGATGGAGATGCGCCGTTCTGAAAGATAAGCTTAATCTCTAGCCTTAACAAGCGGGAAATGGTATAAAATCGGGTAGGTCGCATGGTTATGTGGGTTGCACCCATCAAAAGGGTATATCATTAAAGGATCTGGATAAATTAAATGCCTTCGGCTGTCCCTTTTATTTTTGTATGCTATCGGTTTGGTTGGCTGGCCCCCAACCGTGGTAATGATATATTCGGAACTCTCAAGCGAATTGAGGGGCTGGTCATGTTTAGCTGGATTTGCAAGACTTTCTTGTTGAACCCCCAATGTATTCATCTACGGAGGTACATTGTCGGTAGGTGGTCCCATACCTTGCCGGGAAAATCCATTCTCTAATAAGAGCCCGTGGTTTTGATTGTATACTATGTACGTAGAGCGTGAGATGCAAGTGTTCTGCTAGATTGTTATTTACTTGATTTACATCACTATTATAATATCAGAAAATGTATTGATTTCAAAAATATTTTGGGTTATCGTAAGGTAAAAACAGTTCGTATTTATGTGTGGATTTGATCTTATGATTATCCTTTCTTTCGAAAAGAATCTGAGTTTAAAATTAAATTGGATGTTACCCATAAGCCTAGTGTGTTTTCTCACTCTGGTTCACGAGACTGATCCGTGTGTTTTTAATGCTTGGGTTAGACCGGGTTGTATAGGTTCTGGTTATCGGATGCTGTGAAGAGACGAGCTGGAGGTGTTCAGACGTATGGTATCTATTGTGTATTCCACTGTGTGTTGTATATGAGGACAGATTATTATAACTGTCCAGAAGTGTTGATGTACTCTGATGATTGTAAGTATTTTTCAAGCTCTCAATAAATATTTATTTCTATATTATATTTTATTCCACTGCGATGTGAGACGTTGATTCTGTGTTTGTTCTTCTTCTTATTCTTCTATTCTAAATTTCTTTCTTATCTCACGCTCTAATATTCTTTCTTTTAGCTTTCTGGTGTTTTCGATACTCAGGTTTTGACATGAGATGCATTATTGTCGAAATTAAAGCCTACCGAATACCGCCGGGATGCTACATATTAACTGCCTCCGCCCTAAAGGATAAATAAATTTTATATTCACTTAACATAGATCTAACAAATTCTTGTGATGTACGATTTTTTCTTTGGACCCCCCTATTTTGTTGAGGTGTTCCAGGAGCGGAGAATTCATGTTTAAAACATTTTCTTCACCAATTTTTTTTTTCAAAATCCAAATTTTCAAATTTATACTATAATCGGTTCTCAAAGTTATTATTAGAATGCTTTTTCATTTTGAACAAACTTTGCACACATTGGAAAATAAATAAAAAAATTCAGACTTTTTGGTTAGAAAATAAACCCAAGTATATATGAAATAATCATCAATCAATACATAACAATATTTCTTACCACTTAAACTAGCTTTTGGTCCAAACAAATCCATATGAATCAATTCAAGTATTTTAGAAGTACTAACAACATTTTTGCATGAAAAGATATCGACTAAATTAACCCATTATGCAAGCTTTGCAACTTACCTTTTTTGAATTTTTGATGAGGCAAACCTATAACTAACTGTTTTGCTTCAAATTTTCCCAAAAGTCCTGTACTAACATAAACTAGTCTTATGCTACAAGACAACATCCTCATATGTAGATACTGAACATCTAAAGCAAGTTAAATCATTAAAAAAAGAGCATAAGCATTTCCTTTTCTTGGCCCTATGAACACAATATTACTTAAAGTTTTTTCAATAATTTTGCAAGTATTGCTATCGGAAACAACATCCATACCTTTATCACATAGTTGGCTTATAGAGATTACGATGTTGATTATCATATAGAACATTATTTAGGGCGAAGGAGTTGTTACTTACTTTACCTTTTCCAATAATCTTACGGATGCTATTATCGCCCATGATAAAACTCTGACCTTTATAAAAATTTTTTTTTAGACTAAGGAACTTTGATTTATCACTTGTAATATGTTTGGAACAACTTGAATCCAAGTATTATTCTTGTTGTTCCTTAGCTTGCCAACATACCTAAACACAGAAGAAGAAATCGACCTAGAGAAACACATAGGTCTAATGTCATTAGTGAATGAAAATTCATGATGGTCATTGATAGATCCTTTTGGAATCCAAATTGTGTAACACCCCGAATTTTAATAAACCGTAATTAAATAGAAAAGGGTAATAAACTAAATATAAATCAAAATAAACTTTAAAATTGGACAACAAGAGTAGCACCATTGGGTCCATTGTAATTTTCTGATGAAAATAAACACATGGTTTGCTGAAAACAAAGTTATAGTCAATAAGTTATGAATTAAAGAAGATAAGCTAAAAATATAATAATATATTAAGTAACGTCAAGTGGGACTACACATATCCACTAGGGTCGATCTAGTGTCGACCCACATGTGCTTGGGTCGACCTTGTATCAACCCAAGGCATATGTAGAAGATTCAGCAAATTTCAGGCAGCACAGAACCAGGCTGGTCGACCTGGAGGTCGACCTGGGGGTCAGGTCGACCAGGGGGTCGACCTGGGGGTCGACCTAACCCCCACAGGTCGACCAGGGGGTCCCCCTTACAGGTCGACCTGGTCGGCCTGTTTTGGCCCAGAACGCATTTTTGAAGCCCGCGACGTGTTTTGATGGTCCGGATTGATTCTAGGGTTGATCTAAAGGCCCTAAATAGTTCCTACACCTATAAATACACCCTAAGACCTAACCTATTTCATAACAAATCATTCTTACACCAAAATGCAGCTGAAATCCCTCTTGATCATGGCCGCCGCCTCTAATAAATTTCCTAAGCTTTCGTACACAATTAATCCAATTCAAAGATTAAGACTTCTACAACGATTCAAGACAGTAAATCAGCAACGCCGCAACGTTTCTACAACAAATTCAGTTCTTAATTCCTTGTCCACGTTCTGTAAGTTCTGGTTATTTTCAGATCTAAATATTTAAATTTAATATGGGCATGTGATGAAGTGAAATTGGACTTTTGACTCAAGTTTATTTCTGTTTCTTCTTGAATCTTGATTTTTGGGCTTTTCTATCTTCATTCTCATGCCAAGTTTATGATCTATTCAGTAGTTTTCTTGATTCGTAATGATGTTATCATCAAGTTGTAATCTTTATGCCTATCATGATGATTTATGATGTTTTCTCTTTGATCTTGTTCTTATTGCATCTTCTACCTTCCCCTATTTATTTTCTTTTGATGAACCTAGGTCAATTTCGGACCTAGGCCTAAACTACGTTATACGTGCGATGGTATACGGGGGAAATATTGGAATATTTCCTAGTGGAATATATGTGTTTGGTGGAATCGAAGGCATAATATGAAAATTGGATGTTTGGGGATAATTTACCATTAACATGAAACGGGGTAATTTTGGGTATTGTCATTATAATGGCTATTGCGCGATTGGGATTAATATATGTAATTTGACATGGATCTTAATATATGTAATTTGGCTAGAACTTGTTATGGGTAAATTGGGGTAAACGTGGTATACATGTAATTTTGGTTATAAATCCTGATCTAGGTAAATTGAGCATAGCTTTGTAAACATGTAAATCATGAATCTTGACATATGTAAAATGGCATGAAATTTGGTACATGTGTAAATTGGCATAAAATTGGCATATATGTAAAACGGCATGAATTGAACATATGTAAATTTGGTATGAATTAGGCATATGTAAAACTGACATGTAATCTAGAACTTGGGCATATGTTAATTATGTAAAATTTGAAGTTGAAACGTATACGATAATTTATGACTTGGTAGAGGTTTAATATGAACGCGCCTAAGTTGGGTTTTGGGTAGTTGGCATGTATTGTAAATAAAAGGCTATAACTTGGCATAACTTTATAGTGAATTATGATAATAATTTGGGAATACGTTTTGGGGGCAAAAACGTGAATTATGAACTTGGTAATTGACATATAACTGGAAGTATAAACGTGGTTGAAACATGAAAATGAATATGAATATGAACACGAACGTAAACATGGCTAACTCAAGGTTGGGTTGAGTTTGCAGTGTAATTCTGCCCGGAACCGCCCGACATATCCAGTGATTACGAATAATAAGATCCAATGTGAGAAGTTAGTCATATCGTGCTTAAACCCGTAGTTAGACTGAGTTGTGGTGTAATTCTGCCCGGAACCGCCCGGCATATCCAGTGACCGCAACAACAGGTCTAATGTGAGTGGTTGATGCATTAATAATTAATTAATGCTGATAAACAGTCATACTAAGAATGGAAAGGTTAAGTAACATATGAATAGTCGACACTTAACCAATATAACATGTTAATTAGACAAGTGGGTGGGGTTAAGTAAATTAAGAACGCTTAACCAACATAACATGTTAATTAGACCAGTGGGTAGGGTTAAGTAAACTAAGAACGCTTAACCAACATAATATGTTAATTAGACTAGTGAGTGGGTTAAGTAATATGACTAGGTTAATGGCACTTAACCAATATGAAATGAATGAGTGGGTTAAGTAATATGACTAGACTAATGACACTTAACCGATATGACATGAATGGATGGGTTTAGTAAACCTGAAATTGATTGCTTAAGAACACTTAACCAATATAACATGTTAATTAGACAAGTGGGTAGGGTTAAGTTAAGAACACTTAACCGTTATAACATAACTAGTGGATGGGTTGAGTCAACTTGAATGGGTTGATAACACTCAACCAATATAACATGACGCGTGGTAGGGTTAAGTAAATACAAGAGAGTAACACTTAACCATTAATACACATGCTTAATCCATGGTAAGGTTAAGTACACGTCGGGTTGGTGGGTAATATTAGTAAATATAGGCCCACAAAACTTAACCATTAAATACACGTGCTTGAATCGGTAGAGGGGTTAAGTACACGTCAGGGTTGGTGGATAATATCAGTAAATATAGGCCCACAAACTTGACCATTAGGAAACCCTAGTAACGGGGACCCATTTCAGTAGTAACCCATATAGATGTATCATGGTATCCTGAAACTAGGCAGGGTAGGGCACGATTACTAAGCTGATTATAAGCGGTCAAAGCGAGGACGAGTGGTGCAGCAGTGTAGGTTCTAACGGAATGCGGGCGTGCACACACTTCGAAGCAGAAAAAGCAGGCATTGGGAACCAGTAGTATACACTATGCATTCTAGAATTGTGTCGGGCCGCCACCATGGTACTTGATACACCCCATGGTGGGACTAGCATAGGTATCTACAATCATTGGGGGCCATATGACACGTTTGATTTTGCGAGTAGGGAGCCGATCGATAGGGTAGTAAGGGTACATTGAACATATTCATGGCAATCGGACTGATTGAGGTGGAATCCTCATAATCGATGTACACCTGAAGGCTACCACAATTTTGGGGATCACGTTCTAACTATTGTATACAGATTACTAGTTAGGACACTAGTAGAGGGTACAGATCCTTGTTACACAGGACATTAGTTGGAACACTAGTAGGAATATGAATCATTCCATGAAAGACACTTGTGAGGATGCTAGTTAGGTGGTGCAGAGCAAATAGATATCATTTTAATGGTGAAGTAGAGAGATCTTGTGATGCTTGATAGAAATCTTACGAAATTATACTTAGTTCATCTTGAATGGGAACCTTGCAATGTTATACATGACAAAAATCATATGATGTTATTCTTAGTTATCGTGCCTGTAGCTTATCTTGTCATCATGCTTATGTTTACTTTCAATTTATTCATGCCATGTTATCTTTACCTGTTTTATGCTGAAAATCAGTAGGACTTACTCAGTCTTTATGACTGACCCGTTTTGTTTCGCCTCTTTTTCTTCCGTTCCCCCCTCCCCCCCCCCCTCCCCCAGGTTCGCAGGGTGGGAGTACAGCTTAGTTCGGATGTTACCAAGCTCCAAGGCTCTTTCATGTACGACTTGGATTTCTCTTGGATATGGCTTGCTTTGCTTTATTGGGGAATACTCCAATTTATTTTTATGCTTCTTTGTTTTTGAGCAAGACAGAATATTTTAGCTATGTAAATGGGTATTGGAAGTTGATGGGCTTTTATTGTAAACAATTATATTTAATAAATGATTTTAAGTACTTCTACTTTACTTTCCACTGTTTTATATATGTCTGTCTTGTAAAATTTCTATTCCAGTACCCATAATGCTCCATTGAAGTTAAGGCATTCCCCTTTTTGAGTGACCTTAACGGATGTGGGGTGTTACATTTGTATCAGAGCAGAAGGTTACCAGACTGGGCAAAAGCTTTAAAAAAAACCTTGTGAAATTATTTTCAAAACGTTTACAAAGAAGCATTCTTATAAGAAAATTTTTGTTTTGTTAAAAGGCATATTCCCCAAAGCCATATGCACTATCTTTTGATTCTCTCTTTGAATCTCTTCTTTCTCTCTTTTCAACATAGTTTTGTAGGCGTACGACACATGTCGGAGGGCAAAGGAGTGCCCAACCTCCATCTGTAGCCGTAGTAGTTTTACTTGCAACTAATCTTATTTCAAGCTTTGTAGGGTTGTCGTGCGATGGAGGTAGCTTTCGAGAAACTTTTCAACAGGCTATACAAGGATATTAAGAGCGAGGATAAAGAACACAAGCCTAAGGATGAGAAACTTGTTGATATGGCTTAATCCACGAAGGAGGAAAAGGTGAAAAGGAAGAGGCCAAAGTGAAAGAATAATAAAACCTATGACAAGAGAGAGTATCTTTAGTATGGTAGAAAGGGACATGTAGTTAAGTATTATAGGACAAGGACAAGGGCAAGAACAAGATCGTCGAGAGCGCAATTGTATGCTCTCACTACTAGCGTACCTAAGAGAGGTGGTAACATTTCTGTTAAAGGTTTAGCTTTTCTTTTCTATCATCCCGTTAGAACTTTGTTTTTGTACATCGCATCCTTTTAATTCTGCTTCGATAGTTGAGTCTCTGCACCTTAGTACTAGCGTAGTAGAGGATCCCCTTTTGGTCTCAAATCCTGTTGGGGAATCGGCTCATTTATTCACGACTTGTTTGGATTTGAGAATGTTTATGCTAAGTGTTGAGTTTAGAAGTAATGCTTATGTTTTTTTTTGGGCTATGGGTTGATTCTAGGGATGGAGTGGTTATCCAGTAATGGTGCCATTCTTGAGTATGAAAAGAGGGTAGTTAGACTCTTGACTTGCCTTGGTAATGCCCTCAAAGTCTAGTGTAACCCTTAGGGTTCTTCCATGCTTAGTTACCTAGAATCTCTTGATACATTTATTGATATGCTCGATTAGTGTTCGCCACTAAGGCGGATGGTTCATTTCGCTTATGCATGAGTTATAGAAAATCACCTTAGTAAGTACATTTGGCAACATGGTTGGCATTTGTTTGTTTTCAAGAGATAGTTCTTCTGCGTGGAATACCTTATAATAAGTAAACGAGATCTAGGATTCACTAGTGAATTTTGGAGAGCTTGCATGAAACCATGAGTATGCAGTTATGTTTGGGCCGAGTATACTACAAAAAGAATAAGTGAAAGTGGAACGAGAGGCGACAGTGAAATGAGTTCCAACTCATATTTTGGAAATAGGAATTAAGAAGCTACGAAATTGTGAAGTTAAAGACGGTCAAAGCACAATGGAGTTAATCTCAAGAAAATGCGGCTTAGAAGATTGAAGACTTGATACGCACATCATATCTCTTTTTATAGAGTATATCCTTGATCCCTCTTTTCCTGTAGAGCTTACTTGCATGCTATCTTTTAAGTATATCCTCTCGGTCCTATTCTCAATCTTGTTTCTGTTACAAACCCCATAGAGAGTATGACTCATCTGTTAGTAATACATTTTGGGGCTTGAGGGTGTCCGTTGGGTTGACTAAACTTTTTGGGTTTTATAGGATACGGGTTGGTTTTAGGAAGGGATTTCCTTGTGACCTAAAAGGAGTCCATCATGCTTAGTTTCCTAGAATCATATACATTGGTTGGGTTGAGTAATTCTTTGGGTGTTAGCCTGATGTTGATTTCGGTCTTCGGGGGCTGATGCTTAGGGAGTTCTTCTCCTAATCAGTACATATGTGACGTAGATTTCCAGTTTTGACGTTGCCTAATGGGCACAAAGTTTTTATTTGCTTCTATCATTCGACTATATCTTTAGGTAGGAACAATTGGGTGTAAACAAGTGTTTGAGACATGTTATGATTGATGGTTGCAAGTGGTTGCAAGCGGTTGCTAGTGGTTGCTCGTGGATGCATATACACGCACATTAGACACTAGATCGGCTCAGTCACCTTTCATATTGCATATGCATGAGTGTTTGTACTTGTTTATGGATGAATTTGAATGTGTTATCATGTGGATGTTGCATATGGATGGATGTTTGTGCACACATACAGTGTTTATGTGACTAGGACTATTTGCATACATGTTGGACTCATGGCACTAAACATATTTTGCATTAAGAAGATCAATCAGGCCTGATCATTTGCATTAGACAAGGAACATATACACACACTTCTTGCATATGTTCATACAACATTAGAAATCTCTTAAGGACAATGAATGCCTTTGATTGATGATTGAGTAGATGGATGATTGGATGGTAGGACACATTCTTCTTAACTTGAAGATTTCGGGGACAAAATCCTTAAAGGAGGGGAGAATGTAACAACCAGAATTTTAATAACATGTTAAAACAAGAAATCAAGGTATAATTAATTTTTAAAATGAGAATCAAGGGGAACGGGTTATGCCATTGCGTTCATCTTGGAATTCTGCATGAAATAGAGTCCTAGTTTTCAAAAATCGGAGTCCGGATGAAGAAGTTATGGCCTGTAGAAGATTCAGCAAATTTCAGGCAGCACAGAACCAGGCTGGTCGACCTGGAGGTCGACCTGGGGGTCAGGTCGACCAGGGGGTCGACCTGGGGGTCGACCTCCCCCCTTACAGGTCGACCTGGTCGGCCTGTTTTGGCCCAGAACCCATTTTTGAAGCCCGGGACGTGTTTTGATGGTCCGGATTGATTCTAGGGTTGATCTAAAGGCCCTAAATAGTTCCTACACCTATAAATACACCCTAATACCTAACCTATTTCATAACAAATCATTCTTACACCAAAATGCTGCTGAAATCCCTCTTGATCATGGTCGCCGCATCTAATAAATTTCCTAAGCTTTCATACACAATCCAATTGAAAGATTAAGACTTCTACAACGATTCAAGACAGTAAATCAGCAACGCCACAACATTTCTACAACAAATTCAGTTCTTAATTCCTTGTCCACGATCTGTAAGTTCTAGTTATTTTCAGATCTAAATATTTAAATTTAATATGGGCATGTGATGAAGTGAAATTGGACTTTTGACTCAAAGTCTATTTCTGTTTCTTCTTGAATCTTGATTTTTGGGCTTTTCTATCTTCATTCTCATGCCAAGTTTATGATCTATTCAGCGGTCTTCTTGATTTGTAATGATATTATCATCAAGTTGTAATCTTTATGCCTATCATGATGATTTATGCTGTTTTCTCTCTGATCTTGTTCTTATTGCAACTTCTACCTTCCCCTATTTATTTTCTTTTGATGAACCTAGGTCAATTTCGGACCTAGGCCTAAACTACGATATACGTGCGATGGTATACAGGGGAAATATTGGAATATTGCCTTGTGGAATATATGTGTTTGGTGGAATCGAAGGCATAATATGAAAATTGGATGTTTTGGGGATAATTTACTATTAACATGAAACGGGGTAATTTTGGTATTGTCATTATAATGGTTATTGCGCGATTGGGATTGATATATGTAATTTGACATGGATCTTGATATATGTAATTTGGCTAGAACTTGTTATGGGTAAATTGGGGTAAACGTGGTATACATGTAATTTTGGGTATAAAACCTGATCTAGGTAAATTGAGCATAGCTTTGTAAACATGTAAATCATGAATCTTGACATATGTAAAACGGCATGAAACTTGGTATATGTTTAAATTGGCATAAAATTGGCATACATGTAAAACGACATGAATTGAACATATGTAAATTTGATATGAATTAGGCATATGTAAAACTGACATGTAATCCTGAAATTGGGCATATGTTAATTATGTAAAATTTGGAGTTGAAACGTATATGATAATTTATGACTTGGTAGAGGTTTAATATGAACGCGCCTAAGTTAGGTTTTGGGTAGTTGGCATGTATTGTAAAATAAAAGGCTATAACATGGCATAACTTTATAGTGAATTATGATAATAATTTGGGAATAGGTTTTGGGGCAAAAACGTGAATTATGAACTTGATAATTGGCATATAATTGGAAGTATGAACGTGGTTGAAACATGAACATGAGTATGAATATGAACACGAACGTAAACATGGCTAACTCGAGGTTGGGTTGAGTTTGCAGTGTAATTCTGCCCGGAACCGCCCGGCATATCCAGTGACTGCGAGTAATAAGATCCAATGTGAGAAGTTAGTCATATCGTGCTTAAACCCAGGTTAGACTGAGTTGTGGTGTAATTCTGCCCGGAACCGCCCGACGTATCCATTGACCGCAACAACAGGTCTAATGTGAGTGGTTGATGCATTAATAATTAATTAATGCCGATAAACAGACATACTAAGAATGGAAAGGTTAAGTAACATATGAATAGTCGACAGTTAACCAATATAGCGTGTTAATTAGACAAGTGGGTGGGGTTAAGTAAATTAAGAACGCTTAACCAACATAACATGTTAATTAGACCAGTGGGTAGGGTTAAGTAAACTAAGAACGCGTAACCAAAATAAAATGTTAATTAGACTAGTGAGCGGGTTAAGTAATATGACTAGGTTAATGACACTTAACCAATATGATATGAATGGGTGGGTTAAGTAATATGACTAGACTAATGACACTTAACCGATATGACATGAATGGATGGGTTAAGTAAACCTGAACTTGATTGCTTGAGAACATTTAACCAGTATAACATGTTAATTAGACAAGTGGGTAGGGTTAAGTTAAGAACACTTAACCGTTATAACATAACTAGTGGATGGGTTGAGTCAACTTGAATGGGTTGATAACACTCAACCAATATAACGTGACGCGTGGTAGGGTTAAGTAAATACAAGAGAGTAACACTTAACCATTAATACACATGCTTAATCCGTGGGAAGGTTAAGTACACGTCGGGTTGGTGGGTAATGTTAGTAAATATAGGCCTACAAAACTTAACCATTAAATACATGTGCCTGAATCGGTAGAGGGGTTAAGTACACGTCAGGGTTGGTGGGTAATATTAGTAAATAAAGGCCCACAAACTTAACCATTAGCAAACCCTAGTAACGGGGACCCATTTCACCAGTAACCCACATAGATGTATCATGGTACCCTGAAACTAGGCAGGGTGGGGCACAATTACAGGGCTGATTATATGCGGTCAAAGCGACGACGAGTGGTGCAACAGTGTAGGTTCTAACGGAGTGCGGGCGTGCACACAATTCGGAGCAGAAAAAGAAGGCACTGGGCACCAGTAGTATACACTATGCATTATAGAATTGTGTCGGGCCGCCATCAAGGGACTTGATACACCCCATGGTGGGACCAGCATAGGTATCTACAATCATTGGGGGCCGTATGACACATATGATTTTGCGAGTAGGGAGCCGATCGATAGGATAGTAAGGGTACATCGAACATATTCATGGCAATTGGGTTGATTGAGGTGGAATCCTCATAATCCATGTACACCTAAAGGCTACCACAATTTCGGGGATCACGTTGTAACTATTGTACACATATTACTAGTTGGGACACTAGTAGGGGGTACGGATCCTTGTTACACAGGACATTAGTTGGAACACTAGTTGGAATACGAATCATTCCATGTAAGACACTTGTGAGGATGCTAGTTAGGTGGTGCAGAGCAAATAGATATCATTTTAATGGTGAAGTAGAGAAATCTTGTGATGCGTGATGGAAATCTGGCGAAATTATACTTAGTTCATCTTGAATGGGAACCTTGCAATGTTATACATGACAAAAAATCATATGATGTTATTCTTAGTTATCGTGCCTGTAGCTTATCTTGTCATCATGCTTATGTTTACTTTCAGTTTATTCATGTCATGTTATCTTTACCTATTTTATGCTGAAAGTCACTAGGACTTACTCAGTCTTTGTGACTAACCCGTTTTGTTTCGCCTCCTTTTCTTCCGTTACCCCCCCCCCCAGGTTCGCAGGGTGGGAATACAGCTTAGTTCGGATGTTATCAAGCTCCAAGGCTCTTTCATGTACGGCTTGGATTTCTCTTGGATATGACTTGCTTTGCTTTATTGGGGAATACTCCAATTTATTTTTATGCTTCTTTGTTTTTGAGCAAGACAGAATATTTTAGCTATGTAAATGGGTATTGGAAGTTGATGGGCTTTTATTGTAAACAATTATATTTAATAAATGATTTGAAGTACTTCTACTTTACTTTCCGCTGTTTTATATATGTCTGTCTTGTAATATTTCTGTTCCAGTACCCATAATGCTGCATTGAAGTTAAGGCATTCCCCTTTGTGAGTGACCTTAACGGATGTGGGGTGTTACATCATGGGTGTGTAGACCCAGGGAGATTGTAGGTGTAACGACCCGAACTCTACGTGTCGAAGGATCGTAGAATATTTATTACACGTTCATACGAAGTCGTATGGTCATGTAACTTTGGGGAACGACTATTGGGGTCATTTCCCATGTTCACGATTTTTGCTGATTTTTAAATCACCGTTTTGCCCCTGGAGAATCTTGTTCCGCCTATAACTTTTGATTGGTAAGGAGTTTTGACCTAAAAACACTTCGATTGGACTCGGATGATGGTTTATCTTTCCGTAGAGTGGTCACATAAATCAAATGGACTTACCATTTGGGAGATATGGCTGAAATAAGGTTTGAAGATGGAAAAACATCATAATTGGGCTTAACAGGATAATTAGCGGCTAAGCCCATAGCCTATTTCGGGATTAGAAGTATAAGAGGGCCGAAAGGGTTTAGAAAACACTCCCTTTCATTATTTTTTAGCCGCCACTAACATTCTTTGAACCCTAGTAATGGCCTCCATAATCCAAATCTCATCCTAATTGCTTTCTAATCACTAATTAAGCAAAACTACACCAAATCAAGTCAAATTAGCATCAAATCAGAGTTGGAGCTGCTGCAATACATAGAGATCAGTGCCATATCAGTCATAGTTTCAAATCTGAGATTTATTTGTGGCTAAGGTGAGTGATTTACATGTTGTATCCCCTAATTATGGCTAATTAAGGATGATTAGTGATAATTAGTGAAATTATGCATTATAAAATTTTGGAAAAAATGTAGAAATTCTTAAATATTATTTTATGCCTATGATAAAAATTTGGGTTAATTTGGATCAAGTTTGCTAATCCTATAGTTAAAACATGGTTAATGGGATTAAGGGGAAAATCATGCTTTTTGGGTATGTTTGATCTAAAATAACTCATGTGATTGATGCTTTAATGTTTTTGGTTAAACATATATGTTATTACTGTTGTTTGGAATGTTTTAAGATTGTTTAGTAAAGTTAGAATGATTGAAAACGTCGTCATATGGCGAGAATGGACGAAACAAGTTCGTTGGAAAAGTGTAGGAAATGGGATCGGATCGGGTCCCCGAACCGGCTCGTGCCCACTACCCCGAACCGCGAGCCGTGAAGCTTCCCCGAGCCGCCTGCAAGCACGAACACTCGAAACGAACCACGTGTGGAGCCATGAACCGGACTTGGTGTCACGAACCGCGAACTGAAGCATTACAATCCAGAATTCATGAACCAAAATCTTCGATCCGAATGGAGGAGCCACGAACCGGAGTCATCACGAACCGGCATCCAAGAACCACCTCCCCCGAGCTGAGCATGCACCCGAACCCGAACCGAATGGAGACAAGACCAGAGCCGATCGAACGGGGGAGTTACCTACTGAAGAACCACTAGCCGAGTCGAGACCCACGTACCGAGACTTGGAAAAGCTAAATTCCAATCGAACAGAGGATGAGGGGAAGGACCGAACCGATCCGGAGAAGACTAAAACCCGAGATGCATAGGAAGTCCAAGTGGGAAGTTATTACTCAGGATCCATATGGGAACCAATTAGTTAACTTCTAGAGTTGGGCTTTGCTGCGGGACATGTGCAAAGAGTTATCGATATCTATAACTTTTATTCACTATTGATGGAGGGGGTATGTAGATGAATGACTATGGACCAGCGCGTTGGGGTCAGAGTTTGTACGGAGTTGGACTCCGCACAGGGAACCAAAGAGCAATTGGTCGTAGTAATAGTTGTACGGAGTAGGACTCCGTCATTTCCCAAATGGTTCTGGTGATCAAAGCGGTGGATATCGTATGCTTTACGCACTAAGTGAGAGATGTGAGGACGATTACTATGTTGATGTTTTCTATCACCATGACACGCACACTCCCATTTTACACTTTATGTTAGTGTTACCTTAGAGTATCGTACATCCTGTTCTGCTAATTCTTTGGTTGTAAGTCTTGGTCAGGTATGATTTCTTATACTTGTTATTACTCTATTTAGTGTTATAGACTTGTTATCGCTCACACCAGACTTTCGTCTGACCCAGAGTTTTATGTCTCTTCTTATTACTCTAGGTGCTCCTAAATGAGGAGACTAGAGGCAAGTTAGGTGGTGATGCACGTGTAGCTGTCCGGAGACGAGCAAGAGGCTTCCACGTACTACATACATATATTCTCCTGTGTTGTTGCTGGTCACAGCTTTGGGCATTAGTGGTGTACCTTTTCTATTTTTCTTTAGACACGGTATTTTGAAGTTGTAATAATGGTTTAGACCATAAGCTGTATTTTTGGATTCCGCTACTCTGATGATCAAGGTTTAGTTTTCAGCTTATGCACTGTCTCTCTTGTTTTATATCAAGTTATGTCATTATTATATTTTATTCCATGTGTTGTGAGATATACTACAGGTTCTTGGTGATTCATCGTTTCAACCCTTTTCTTTTGACGACCGTCCGGTGCTAGTTGGGGGTCCGCACAACGCATTTCTGAGGAAATGTCGGCTGATGTGGGGCGGGCCGTCACACTTGGTATCAGAGCCTAGGTTGCATAGTTAACCTAGAGTAAGACATCAGGGAGAGATAGTGTAACGACCCAACTTTCGAACACATCGGAAGTTGTGTAGTTAATCAGAAATGAGAATAGATAGAAGATAAAACATAGAAACATCAGAATCTCATAGCGGAATTTTTCACAAAAGATAATACTTCATATTACTACACAGCGGAATATATTACATCAGAGCATACAGACTCAAATGATACAAGCCATCTGTATTTATACATATCATAGATGATCAACTGACAGACTTAATTATACAGTAGATAGATGGACCAACACACAGCACAATCTTCGTTCTAGCTTCACAAGTTTATCCAAATCCTGATTCAATTGTCTATTCATAACAAGCGTTATGAATATCCAAGAGTTTAAGGGAAAACACAGAAAATAAACTCCGGGTCAGTCAGGGGACTGGTACGAGTAAATAGTTTAAAAACAGTTTAAAGAAATCAAAATATCTCATAAGACCACGCCGTGAATACGGAACGGGTTTTTACCTTATGAGATTCAAAAACACCTTGTATACTTAAAAACATATATTATCATATAAGTTTCCACAAATAATTTAGAATCTAGAAGAATGCTTGCATCTCACATTCTCCGATATAGTATACAAATACAAACCGCTTAGCACTTAGGGAAAATTGGATTTCCAACTCTGACAAGGTATGGGATCACCTTCCGCTGATGTATCTCTAGAGGCCAATACATCTAGGTTCAACAAGAACATCTTGCAACCCGGCCCTCACAAGACCGACCACTCATTTCTCTTGAGTGTATCGAATGTATATCACCGATGGTTGTGTACGGCAACCATCCCCGCATGGGCAGAATCGATAGATTAAGAAACAAAAGGAATTTCTCTAGATAGGTGATACCACACCCTAATGGGAGCGACCCACATAGCCATGCTGCCAGCTTGATTTTTGTCATTTCCTGGGTGTGAGGCTTTAAGGCTACGTTATCTTCCAGAACATCTGGCCACCATTCACTTTGAATGCCACATCGTCAAATCCGTGACCACATATTGACTATACAAATACACACCAGGTGTAAAATAAAGAGAAGTTACCTTCTCCCCACCAACTTGGTATATTCGTAATATCAATAGCGTGACCATTGGAAATACTCTGTCAGACATTCGTCCATACAAGTTATCCTGGGACTGGACAAACCGAAGGCACTATTCAAAAATAGCCCTTGTATCTCACCGTCTTCAATTCAATAGTCTCTGACGCGCGGCGTATAATCAAATCAAAGTGGAATATAAATTCCGGTCTCTTTGAAATGATTAACGAACATTTTCCCATTTAAATTATAAATCTAAACAGAATTATAATCTAATCTGCATATACAGTTATAGTCAAACCAAACAGTACATGATTATCTTGTCAATATCTGGTATATTGATCATCTCTTCAAAACGGTCCATTTTAGTGTGTGCGTAGCACGGATTTTTCTTTCCGTTTGTTCATAACCTACTAAAAATGAATTCTTACTTTATTTTCTCTTTAGAAAATATTACTCATCACTATCCCTTAAACTGATAATTCGTAAATGACTTAAACTATGATTTAAATCATTTATGTATCACTTTTACACCTGGTAATTTCTCGTCAAACTTTCCTTTTTGATCGTTCATTCTTGATCTCCTAAATCCCTTTCTATACTGATAAAATTTCCTTCTTTATTATCAGTCTAAACACGGTTAAAACATTTATTCACAGTTCTTGTTTTGTACAGTTCAGAACTGGTCATGATCAGTTCTTATACCAGATATTTCAGTTATCAGATAAAAACTGACAAGTTCTACCATATGTGTTACATACAGTTTCTACCTGCTTTTGAATTTAAACATTTCATTTGAGAATAAATTCAAAATTCAAATTATAAATTAAAATTTATAATTACAGTTGTTATGTTCACTTCTCATCCTTTTTTAAAACTCTACTCGATCCTTTCAACTTGATCGACTTCTTTCGATCTTAAATATCCCATAGAAAAATCATTTCTAATTCTTAATGTAAATTAAATTTATAATTTAATTTAAAATTATAGTTTTTGTGTTTTGAATTTCAGATCCTGACGAAAACTGTCTTTCAAATCCTGATTTCACTTCCTGTCTCGACTTGCTATTTAAATAAAATCCAATTTTTATTTAAATATTCTCTTTTTAGTCCAACCACGATTAAAAATATCATTACAGTTCTTATATGTTACAGCACTGTTCCTGTTTGGTTACTTGTATCCGGACGTTCAGATTACAGTTTAGGCTAACAAATCGTATGGGTTACATACGGTTTTGTCACTTCGTTTTATTTACACTTTTAAATATTTTTCCCCAAAAAATATTATTCTATTTTAAATTATAAAATAAGTTTGTAATTCAACAAAATTACAGCTTTCGTGCTGACTGAATTACAGATCATTACTGGTCAATATCTTAGTTCATGACTAAGTTTATTGTTGATAAATTTTAATTGATATTTAATATTGATGCCACATTTAATTACATAATTAATTAATTTTAATCAAGTTGTTAAAACCCGATAACTCACATTTGGTTACTTACATACATCAACGATCGACTCATCTGTGCACGCACCAAAATCTATTCGACATATGTTCTTAAACTACTATATACATATATATACATATATAATAATAATTATTATTATATTTTTTCATTAACATTCTAACTAAAGAAAAGCCTTTTTATATCCTTTGATGATTTGTTATGAGTCGAGCCCAAGCCGCTCTATTCAAGCATACCATCTCATCCTAACAGGTTTGGCTAATGGAGTGCTTCTGAGATATTATCTATACAGTATTAGAAAATGTTTAAATCTTTCGGTGATTCTACAGCCATTTTCATATTTATATGGTAACTCAATGTGCTGTGCAGATTCCTTGATTCACCATACCTTTAAACCATATGGTATACACTACATCTATAGTATCATCTTTGATCCAAACGTGCAACTCCTCTTTAATCCCCTCTGTCAGATTTCCACCCTTAAGTTACTAGATTTAAACCGGTTCATAATCCACTCCTATATAAATCAACACTTCACAAGAGAAACCATCACCTGATCGGATCATTTCGGGTTATCTATATCCACGTTCTAGGCAACCTCTCCATCTCCTTCCTTCCCTTCATGCTTCAATAAGCACATTTCCACAGTTTCTTTTATTGACCTGCTACCTACCCCTCACGCCTTTTCTTATTTTATACAGATCCTTTCTTTTTCTTCTTTTTTTTCACTTTTTTTTTCTTTTTCTACAAAGAAAACTGGTCTGAAACCCATCTACACCGCACCACCATCCTTGATCCATACACGAACAGAGATGGAAGAGCTCCCTTCCCCCTTGCATTATTTCTTACTACTGTTGTTTTTATTACTTCATGCGTTTCCTTGTTCTATTTTCTTTTTTTTTTCATTTTTCTTTTTTTTTTAGACTCAGGCGCATGGAAGAAGTCCAGACCCAAAAGTTAAAACTGGCGCATACCCCTCTTCCCTCACATGATCACCATGCAAAACTTTGCCAAGCCGTTCCTTATTTTCCTTTTTTTTAATAAATAAACAGCCAAACTGAAAGTGTCAGAGCCCAACGTGGCATGTATTATGCTGTCATCTTCGGCTATAGAGAACAGGACCAGCTTTAGACAAACATGTCCACTTCGTCCCTTGTGTTTCCTGTACCTTTGATCTGCTGTGAACATGGCAGACGGGTTTCAACAGTCTACCGAGATTTCTTTGTTACTGATGTTGAAGGTGATGCACCACAAAATTTTAGCTAATGATGCTTTTAAACTCCCAGCAAAACAGAACGCCTTCTTTCCGACTGTACTCGCTCATGCACGTGTATGCGCACACTTGATCTCCAACGACGATCAACAATCTAAACCCACCCACAGACTCGCCGTCACCTCCTCGCCGCATCAACACTCCCTGTTTCCCAGTCCACTGCGTAAGGCCAAAATCGACTCGAAATCCCATTTTCTTGTTTAGTTTATTTCTTTAATAAACTATTCAGTGGATCCCCAATCATTATTTCTTTTCATATATGTCTTCTTATTCATCCCAGTATAATATCTGATTAGGATGATAAACCATACACTGTAGGATACTAGCTCATCATATTGAGATAAATGAACATAAGTAATCGTTCAGGCCTTCCCTTCGCCCTCTATCCTATACAACTCCTATTACTTAAATTCTTTTAAAATACTAATGTAAAATGAATTTCCAGTCAGCCCTTTCATTCCTATCATTTCTAGTTTCCACGATACAGGTTTTAATGCATTACCAGTTTTCATGATATAAATGCATTCAAAAACATATACAGTCGCGTAGTTATTAGTAACCAATGGGACAGTTTATTCACAGATTTTTGTCCATTGTTTCAAATTTATCAGGTTGATTTGAAGACCAAACTTACTAAGTACAAATTTAATCAGACATATATACATAATACCATATGAATACCGTGTAGTTTACTCACTGATTCTTAGTGCTCTTTTCTAACCTTGTTTTCCAGGTTAACATGATGATTAATTTAAATAATACAAAGCAATAAAAACCTATCTACATACATCTATTACAGCAGCATAATGTATAAACAATCAAGAGTAGTTTAAGTGTAAAAGAAGAAGTTTACTCGCTGTTTTAATAACAAACTGCAGGAACTTAAAAACAGCAAATAAGAATGCAGGTTTACTCACTTATAAATGCTTAAAACCCTTGCTTTCCCTTTGCTATAATTCTTGAATGACTTCTGTGTTTTTTGTGAGTAAGGTTGTGTGCATGGGTGGCCTTATATAGGTGTAGAAAGTGAAAAAAATACATGTGCGTTTAATGCAGCAAAACAGCTTTTTTCTGTGACAATTTGACTGACAAAATAAAAAGGTTTTCTCGCTCAAAATTTTCACAACCCTTACTCTTTCACATGGCATATTTCCAGCCTAGACTCCACCTGAAAACCTCCTACTCTTTGTACCAAAACCCTTCCTATTGGCCTTCAAACCACATCACCTTAAAGTTTGCTATGTACAACAAATCTTCCTATCAATCTTCTTCTTGGTTCAAGTAAGATATTGAGATCTTTTGTGTACCAACAATGTTCAGATTTTATTGTGTTTTCAAACCATATCTTCCCATGTCATTTTCTGATTTTACAAGATTTTATTTAATATATAAACTTGCCTTGCAAGGTACTTAAAAATCTGAAATATTGGGCATGAAAATCTGAATTTTCTGCTCATGTTAGCTCACGGCCATGTGAAAAGATTTCAAAAAATCATGCTTTCAAATCCTACTTTCTAGTGTAGGTAAGATCTTAGTATCCATATGTGATTTGGTCATCTTTTTATGTACATGTTCTTTGACAAATTTGCCATAGTCTTGGAAAATGAACAAGCAAGAAAATTTCAGAAAATAAGTTGAAAAGAAAGAAAAGAAAATACAAAACTGAAATACTTTGATTCCAAAGTGATCATGTACCTATAAATCTTCCTATAGACCTTACTTACTAGCATGATCCATCATGTATGAGATCATGATGTGAAAACATGAAGTGAAATAAAATTTGACAATTCATATCCTAGTTTTAATGCATATGCCAATGAGATTTAAATTGTTATCATGTCTATGGTGTATGAATGAAAATATGATTTTACAAAAGGAAATTAACAATACAAGTTCTTGCTTAAACATTGTTTTAAAAGCTTTTAAAAAAAATATAAACAAGTGTTTTTTTTCACAGAAAAATGGCATTTAAAATAAGTGTTATTTATCATACATAAAAAAATGAATTTAAAAATAAGTGTTATCCTATCCATGCTATCATATATACTTGTATTAAATAAAATTAACAAACGCTATTAAATTTGTGCTATCATACCTGGATATATCAAAAATGGATTTTGATAAATGCTACACATATACATGCTATTATATATATATATATATATATATATATATTAACAAGTTCTGAAATTTCAAAGTCTAAATTTTAAATCGGATTTGCAAATACGTACTCACGATTAATCAAAACTGTGTCAGTGATCCGTGAAAATACCGGGTCATTACAGATAGTATACATTTGTAAGAGCGCGTATTTGTGATATTTTGGTTTTCAAACACTATATATATATATATATATAGTATTAGTGTATCTACTGACAAAGTTGCACTGCACTGGCACCATTAAGGAGATGGTTAATCGTTTTTCTTTACAGATTGAACGATGAGCCGAAATACGAGGAGTAGGATGAGGAACCCCGCACAGGGAGTTGAAGAGGGAGCAGGTTCAGGGGCTAATAATGGAAATGTCCCTGATATAAGGACGATGTTTACTGCCTTCATGCGAGAGATGCTTAGGGATGCCCAGGGAGCAGTTCCTAATGCTGCTAATGGTGGGGTGCAGTAGTGCAGGCGCCTAGGGCCGATTTTGCCAAGCTTAACAAGGATTATACTAAGCTTGGTAGGAAGCCGTTCCATGGAACGGCGTCGACTACGGTAGTTCAATATTGGCTTGATAGTTGCGAACACATATTCGAGGATTTGGGGATCGATGATGCGATGAAGAGAAAGCTAGCATCACGTCAACGTCAAGGACGTGCGATGAATTGGTGGAATGCTATTAATGCGGCTACTCCCGAGGATCAAATTACTTGGAACCAGTTTAAGACTCGCTTCAGTGACAAGTTTATTCCAACTGCTCAGAAATCAGAATTGTTCAGGAAGTTTTTGGAGCTTAAGCAGAATGGTAGGGCAGTCTCGGAATATATTGTTGAATTTGATACCATATCGAAATATGGATTATCATTTATCGATACTGTCGAGAAGAAGAACGAGAAGTTCATAACTGGCCTGAATGAGTACTTGGGGGAAAGACTTATAAACCACATCGATGAGACATTCGAATCTATTATGGGAAAGGCATTGAGATTTGAGAGCCTTTACCCTAAGTCAAAGAACGAGGTTGCTATTACATCTATAGGAGAGCCAAAACTGCAGGCAAGCGGTGAAGGCAAGAATAATTCCCAAAATAAGAGAAAGCAGAACCAAACCAAGGATGGTCAGAAAAAGAAGAATAAGAAAGATGTTGAGTGTTTTAGCTATAGCAAGAACGACCACTATGCCAAAGATTGTCGAGCACAGCCAACGGACATGAAGTGCTTCAATTGCGGCCAAGTGGGACATTCAAGGATAAATGTCCATAACCTCCCAAGGAGAAGCAGATTGTGAAAGCATATGCTATCAACGTTGTTCCTTCTATGTCGAATGCCCCAACTGCGGCGCAAAAGGGGAAGGGTGTTGTTATTCAAGGTATGCTTTCCATTTATGATGTTCCTGTTCGAGTATTGTTTGATACCAGGCCTTCCCATTCCTTCGTATCTAGTGACCTGGGAGATAGGTTGGAATTGGAGCCCGAAATAGTCGATAAACCTTTAGTTGTGACGAACCCGATCGGTGGTTCGATTAGCCTTAGTATGATTTGTCGTAATTTGGTCTTATCGAGTCATCGATGTATGTTTGCTTGTAATTGCTTTTTTTGGGCTTTACTGGGTTTGGCATTATTTTGGGAGTCGATTGACTCCAAAGGTATGGGGTGGTGGTGGACTGTGAAGGGTCTTTGGTGACCATTAGAGAGGATAATGGGCGGAGGGTGGTATTAGGTTGCCTACATAGTGGTGGGGTGATGGCTAGTTTTCTAGATTCCCTTGACATTCCGTATGATGAGTTATTAGATGTTCCTATTGCTGGCGAGTATCTGGACATCTTCGGGGAAGTGAACGGACTTCCACCACACCAAGAGATCGAGTTTCGAATTGATTTAGTAAAAGATGGCATACCTATAGTGATGCCACTTCGCCGTATGGCGCCAAGGGATCAGCGCGAGATCGAGGTGCAAGTGGGCAATCTTTTGAAGAAGGAATTTGTCCGAAGGAGTGTTTCCGAGTGGGGAGAACCAGTTGTATTCACTACCAAGGCAGATGGTTCCCTTCGCTTATGTATGGACTACTGCGAGTTGAATAAGATGACTAGGAAGAATAAGTATCCTCTTCCATAGATAGATGATTTGTTTGATCAACTGAATGGAGAAAGAGTTTTTTTCCCAGTTGGATCTCCCAACAGGTTTTCATCAACTCCGAGTAGCAGCTGAGAGTATACCTAAAACGACATTTCGGACGCCGTTTGGATTTTATGAGTGGTTAGTCATGCCATTCGGGTTGACCAATGCACCCGCATATTTTGTGGATCTTATGAATAGAGTTTTCAGAGATCAATTAAATAAGTTTGTTCTTGTGTTCATGGACGATATCTTGGTATACTCGAGGACAAAGGAAGAACACAAGGAACATTTGAGGAGAGTGAAGGAGGTGTTGAGGAAACACCAATCGAAAGCGAAATTTTCTAAGTGTCGCTTCTAAAGGAGGAAAGTGAGATTCCTTGGACATGTTGTTTCAGAGAATGGTATTGCCGTGGATCCTACGAAGGTGGCTACGGTGCAAGATTGTTCTACGCCCAAGAATGCAACAGGCGTGAGAAGTTTCTTGGGATTAGCTGGATATTATCGTAAGTTTATCCAAGACTTCTCCAAGATAGCGGCACTTTTAACTCGGTTGACCAAGAAAAATCAAGCTTTCGTCTGGGACAGAAGGTGTGAGAATGCATTTAAGAGCCTAAAGGAAATATTAACGTGTGCACCAGTGTTAGTTATTCCTAAAGGGAATGAAGAGATGACGGTATACACGAATGCATGTGTTACCGGACTAGGTGTTGTACTGATGCAAGGAGATAGGGTTGTAGCTTATGCGAGTCGGCAGATAAAACCACATGAGAAAGGATATCCTACCCATGATTTGGAATTAGTAGTGACCGTGTTCGCGTTGAAGATGTGGAGACATTATCTTTTGGGAGAAAGATTTGAGTTGTTTATCGACCATAAGTCATTAAAGTTTCTTTTCTCTCAGAAGGATTTAAATCTTCGTCTGCAGAGATGGTTAGAATTCTTGGCTTCATATGATTTTAATATCGCATACACAACTGGGAAGGACAATGCGGTAGCTGATGCATTGAGTAGGAGACATACCAGTTTGGGGGCTATGTTTCTAGAATGGAAGCAACTGGAATACATCGTAGGATATGATTTTAGACCTAAGTGTGGATTAGATCCATAGATGTTAGCAAGTTTAACGATCAGACTAACTTTGGTTGAGCGAATCGGTTCCAGTTAGAGGGACGATCCTAATCTATTGGAAATCATCTCTAAGGTAGAAATGGATTTCGACGATGAGAGAATGAACAAATATGGTCTTGATCGAGAAGGATGGCTTCGAAAGAATGAGAGACTGGTTGTACCCAACGTTAATGGATTGAAAGATGAATTACTCAGAGAGTGTCATCACTCAAAACTGACTATACATCCCGGTGGTAACAAGATGTATCAAGACAAGAAGTAGATATACTACTTGGAAGGGATGAAGAGAGATGTTGGGAAGTTTATATCCAAGTGCATGAATTGCCAGTTAGTTAAAGATGAGCAAAAGAAGCCTAGTGGTCTCTTACAACCGTTGGAAATTCCCGAATGGAAATGGGAACAAGTCTCAACGGATTTCATTGATGGTTTACCAAGGACTAGATCAGGTCATGATAGCATTTGGGTGATTGTGGATCGGTTGACCAAAAGTGCAAGGTTTATGCCAGTCAAGTCGAGTAGAATGGCAGCTAAGTTAGCGGAACTGTATATGAAGTGGATAGTGAGATTTCATGGAGTACCCAAAGGCATTGTGAGTGACTGAGATCCATTATTTACTAATGGGTTTTGAAAGACCTTACAAGACGCTTTAGGGTCAGAATTACATCTCAGTACCGCGTACCGTCCTCAAATCGACGGTCAAAAAGAGAGGGTGAATCATGTATTAGAGGATCTCTTGAGAGCTTGTATATTGTATTTTAGTGGGTCATGGGATGACCATCTGCATCTGGTGGAGTTCGCATATAATAATAAATATCGGTCCAGTATTGGTATGGCTCCATCTGAAGCTTTGTACGGGATACCTTGCAACTCACCATTATGTTGGTTAGAAACTGGTGAGAAATTTGTGCTTGGGCCAGATGTAATAAGAGAAACTTTAGATAAGATCAAGGTTATCCAACAACGAATGAAGGCTTCTCAAGATAGGTAGAAAAGTTATGCTGATAAAAGGCGAAGAGATTGAAATTCTCCATTGGAGACTTGGTATTCGTCAATATCTCTCCATTAAAGAGTGTAATTCGGTTTGGTAGGAGTGGTAAATTAGCACCAAGGTTTGTTGGTCCATTTCCAATTCTTGAACAAGTTGGGAATTCGGCGTATAAAGTTGGATTACCTGACAAGATGACAGGAGTGAACGACGTATTTCAGTTTCTTAGTTAAGGAAGTTCATGCACGATTCTGATATGACTATTTCACAAGATCAGTTGGATGATATCTAGGTAGAACCCAAGGCAGTTGGAAGCCGCAGACCGATTCGTATTGCCGGACACGATACGAAACAACTTCGGAGGAAGACGGTGGGACTGTTAAGATCCAGTGGAGCAATAATGAGAACGACTGTACTTGGGAAACCGAGGAGAGCATAAGAAAGTCATATCCAGAACTCTTTACCTGGTAAGATTTTAATCGCGAGATAGTTATTCCGCATGCAAGGATAGGCTTGTTGTGTTTATTATGTATGTTTGAATGATTGTAAATGGTTGATAGGCATGCGGGACCTATTGTTGTTTTCTTAGTTAAGGAATTTCGGGGGCGAAATTTCTTAAGAGGGGGAGAGTGTAACGACCCGCACTCTACATGTCGGAGAATCATAGAATATTTATTTTATTTTCAAACGAAGTCGTATGGTCCTGTAACTTTGGGGAACAACTATTCGGGTCATTTCCCGTGTTCACGATTTTTTCCAATTTTTAAATGACCATTTTGCCCTTGGTGAATCTTGTTTCGCCTATAACTTTTGATTGGTAAGGAGTTTTGACCTGAAACCACTTCCATTGGATTCAGATGATGGTTTATGTTTCCGTTGAGTGGTCACATTAATCGAACGGACTTACCGTTTGGGAGACATGGCTGAAATTAGGTTTGGAGATTGAAAAACAGTATAATTGGGCTTAATAGGGTAATTAATGGCTAAGGCCATAGCCCATTTCGGGATTAGAAGTATAAGAGGCCGGAAAGGGTTTAGAGAATACTCCCTTTCATTATTTTTCAACTGCCACTAACATTCTTTGAACCCTAGTAATGACCTCCATCATCCAAATCTCATCCTAATTGCTTTCTAATCACTAATTAAGCAAAAATACACCAAATCAAGTCAAACTAGCATCAAATCAGAGTTGGAGCTGCTACAATATATAGAGATCAATGCCATATCAGTAATTTTTTTAGATCTGAGATTTATTTGTGGCTAAGGTGAGTGATTTACATGTTTTATCCACTAATTATGGTTAATTTGGGGTGATTAGTGATAATTAGCGAAATTATGCATTATAAAATTTTGGAAAAATGTGTAGAAATTCTTAAATATTATTTTATACCTCTGGTAAAAATTTGGGTTAATTTGGATCAAGTTTGCTAATCCTATAGTTAAAACATGGTCAAGGGGATTAAGGGGAAAATCATGCTTTTTGGGTATGTTTGATCTAAAATAACTCATGTGATTGATGTTTTAATGTTTTTTTGTTAAACCTATATGTTATTACTGTTGTTTGGAATGTTTTAAGATTGTTTATTAAAGTTAGAATGATTGAAAACGACATCGTATGGAGAGAATGGACGAAACAAGTTCGCTGGAAAAGTGCAGGAAATGGGATCGGATCGGGTCCCCGAACCGGCTCGTGCCCACTACCCCGAACCACGAGCGGAGAAGCTTTCCCGAGCCGCCTGCAAGCACGAACACCCGAACCGAACCACCTATGGAGCCATGAACCAGACTTGGTGTCACGAACCGCGAACTGGAGCATTATGATCCAGAATTCACGAAATGAAATCTCTGATCCGAATGGAGGAGCCACGAACCGGAGTCATCACGAACTGGCATCCATGAACCACCTCCTCCGAACCGAGCATGCACCCGAACCTGAACTGAATGGAGACAAGACCAGAGCCGATCGAATGGGGGAGTCACGAACTGAAGCACAACGAGCTGAGTCGAGACTCACGTACCGAGACTTGGAAAAGCTAAATTCGAACCGAACCGAGGATGAGGGGAAGTATCGAACCGATCCGGAGAAGACTAAAGCCCGAGATTCAAAGGAAGTCCAAGTGGGAAGTTATTACTCGGGATCCGTATGGGAACCAACGAGTTAACTTCTAGAGTTGGGCTTTGTTGCGGGGCATGTGCGAAGGGGTAATCGATATCTATAACTTTTATTCACTATTGATGGGGGCGGTATGTAGATGAATGACTATGGACTAACGCGTTGGGGTCAGAGGTTGTACGGAGTTGGACTCCGCACAGGGATCCAAAGAGCAAGTGGTCGTAGTAACCGTTGTACGGAGTGGGACTCCGTCATTCTCTAATGGTTCTGGTAATCAAAGTGGTGGATATTGTATGCTTTACGCATTGAGTGAGAAATGTGAGGATGATTACTATGTTGATGTTTGCTATCACCATGACACACACACTCCCATTTTACACTTTATGTTAGCGTTACCTTAGAGTATCGTACATCCTGTTGTGCTAACTCTTTGGTTGTAGGTCCATGTCAAGCATGATTTCTTAAACTTGTTATTACTCTATTTGGTGTTAAGACTTGTTATCGCTCACACCATACTTTCGTTTGACCCAAAGTTTTATGTCCCTTCTTATTACTCTAGGTGCTCCTAAACGAAAAGACTAGAGGCAGGTTAGATGGTGATGCGCGAGTAGCTGTGTGGAGACGAGCAGGAGGCTTCCACGTACTATATACATATATTCTCCCTGTGTTGTTGCTGGTCACTGCTTTCGGCATTAGTGGTGTACCTTTTCTATTTTACTTTAGAGGCAGTATTTTGAAGTTGTAATAATGGTTTGGACCATAAGCTGTATTTTTGGATTCCGCTACTCTGATAGTCACGGTTTAGTTTTCAGCTTATGCACTGTTTTGCCTGTTTTTACATCAAGTTATGTTATTATTATATTTCATTCCATGCGCCGTGAGATATACTACAGGTTCTTGGTGATTCATCGTTTCAACTCTTTTCTTTTGACAACCGTCCCGTGCTAGTCGGACATCGGCACAACGCATTTCTGAGGAAATGTCGGCTGGTGCAGGGCGGCCATCACAGCAGGCATGTGCCTTAGAGCACACATATCGCAGTAAACGTTTATTTTATTATGAACGTTATTTTCTATTGTAGCAAGGTTATATTAGTTCAATTTTGAACTATATGATGACGTGGCACTTTCTGATTAGTCCAGTGATATGGCTGGTCAAGATTTAATCCTAAATTTGGACGGTTAAGGGCACCCAGTAAACGCTGTAGATAGACTTGTAGAGCCTCTCTCTCATTTCTACACATTCTTTCTTTCTTTCTTTCTTCTTCTTCTTCCCCGGGCCTATCCTCAAAATTAAAAAGGGCCAAATAATTAAATTTTTACAAGAATAATGAAGTTCTGTGCTTTTAAATATTTATTTTTATAAATACTTATAGAGGCGAAGGTTTATTGGAATAAGATAGGCCACGGGGAAAGCTCTTTTAATTAGATATGTGAGTTTTTATGTGATTTCTAGGGTTGTAATTTATGTAGGAAAAGTTAAGCAGTTAAATAGTTTAATTTTGCAAGTTAGATGTTTACAGTTATTTATAGTATTCATGTGTTTAGTTTTGCTGTAAAGTTATTGTAATTTATTTACTGTCTATGCCTATTTCTTTCCAGTTATTTACTATTTATAAATAATTCTCCTTATCTTATCCCCTTCTCTGTTGTGGTTTTATTTGCAGTTCGGATTATGCCCTATTTTATTTATTTTGTTAATTTTCGAGTCTAGGCCTTGCGAGTAGCCTAAAACAATTCCTTTTTTCTTTTAGCGCTGAGCCTGGGCCAAAAAAAAGCTTAGGGCTTTATCACTAATTTTGCGTTAAAATTAGAATAATGTTCAATTGAACAAAAATAGGATAATTGGGCATGTTAGAATTGACTAAATATTATAATCAATATTGGACTGTAAATTGAGGACAAAGCTTGATTTGTAATTGGGGAACATGAAAACATGTAAACTGAAATAAGATTAACTTAGTTGAATGCTAAGTAACGTGGGGTTGGGTTATATAAAAAGATAAACATTATTAGGAATTTTAATACAACCTAGGATTATAACATGTGGTTTTATTGGGCTTATTAATAAACTTAAATTGTGTTAAGTTTAATTGAAGTTAAAACTAATAAGCTAAGATAGTGGATTCCATTCCGAAAACTTGGGATGATTGGGAAAAATAAGTGGCTCGTAGGTCTGTTTCGGTAGTGTGGGGCTAATTGGGAAAATAGCGGCGGATGCATTGAGTAGGTAGAGGATGACTTTGAGTCCATTGTTCGTAGAGTGACAGAGTTTGGATTTTATCTCGTCATTTGATTTTAGACCATCTACGGATTATGCAACAAGATTATTGGCAACATTGGAGGTGCGACCTACTCTCTTAGAGTGCATTGGATCCAGTCAGCATGAGGATCAGCTGTTAGCGGATATCATGGAACAAATCAGTAGAGGAGAGACCTCTACTCATCTTGTTATGTATTCTATGGATGAAAGAGGGTGGCTACTTCACAATGATAGATTATGTGTTCCTCAAGTTGATGGTTTGTTGAGATCAGTTTTAGAGGAGGCTCATCACTCTCGGAGGACCATCCATCGGAGAGGTGATAAGATGTATAGAGACATGAGGAGGGTCTTTCATTGGATAGGGATGAAGAAGGACGTGGCAAAGCATATGGCTAGATGTCTAACTTATCAAAGAGTGAAGGCTGGGCAGAGAAAGCCTGGTAAATTGCTTTAGCCTCTGGATGTGCCACAGTGGAAGTGGGAGAGCATCTCATTGGATTTCATTGATAGGTTGCCCAAATCGAGGAAGAGCAACACCAGTATTTGGGTCATAGTCGATAGGTTGACTGAAAGCGCTCATTTCATCTCAGTTAAGAGTAAGCGTATGACACCTTGATTGGCATTAGTGTATCTTTGAGAGATCGTCTGACTTCATGGATTACCCTCTATTATTGGTAGTGATAGAGACCACATCTTTATCAATGAGTTTAGGAGGTTCCTAGAGGAGGCATTAGGGACACAACTACGACTTAACACTGCCTATCACCCTCGGACAGACGAACAGATGGAGAGGGTTAATTGGGTTCTTGAAAATTTATTATGGTTGTGTATCATGGACGTTGGAGTGACTTAGGAGGAGCATCTTCTGTTGTTTATGTTTGCGTATAATAATAGCTACCAGACAAGCTTTGGTATGGCTCCCTTCGAGGCATTGTATGGGCACCCCTGTAGATCACCTACTTGTTGGTGAGAGTCTAAGGATAGAATTTTACTTAGGTATGAGATGGTCAGGGAGACCTCGAATGGGATAGATTTAATTTAGAGGAGGATGAAAGCAGCTCATGAGAGAGACATAAGTCATATATAGTTCAACGGAGGACAGACCTAGAGTTCGAGGTAGCGGACATGGCTTTCATTAAGGTGTCACCCTTGAGGAGTATTGTTCATCATGTCGATTCAGTGGGGAAGCTGGTGCACGGTTCATTGGGCCATTCCCTATAATAGAGAAGATATGTTAGATAGCCTATAGAGTTGGAATAACAGAGAGATCGGCAGGAGTTCATGATGTATTCCATGTTTCACACTTGCGAAAGTGCTAACATGATTCCGCGGTAGTGGTAGGGCCAAGTACCCTAGAGGAGATTGAGGTAGAGAGGGAGGCATCGGTCAAGTGAGTTCCTATACGGATACTAGGATCTGAGGTGAAGAAGTTGCGAAATAAGGAGATCAAGCTGGTAAAGATTCAGTAGGGAGAGGACAGCGATGACGCTTTTGGAAACCAGAGGACAGGATTTATGCTTCTTTTCCATTTCTCTTTGATAGTACGTTTTTGATCATGTCCAATGCTTTGAATTTGAATATATTTTTCCTAAGTTTGAATTATAAATCTTTGGTAGAAGCGTATGGATAGCAGGAAATGGTTTAAAACATGCTAATATAACATGTTATAGTTGAATGGATTCACGTAGATGCAAGTATTTGCTAGTGGATGCAGTGGATGCACGCGCACATACACACTAGGCCCTAGTTAGATATCAGCAAACTATGACAGTTACACAATTGCATATGGATGTATGTGCATTTTTAATTTATTCTAAGTATGGATGATAATGGTTTAATCATCACATGGATGCTGCATTTTGGTGAATGGTTGTTGCACGCATATAGAATTATATGTATTTTTAGGATTCCTTTCCATACCTATGGAATGCATAACATGAACTTGAAATTGCATTAAGGAGGTCAAATGAATCATTGGATCGCCTAATTTTTGCATTAGTTTAAGGACATATATACACCTTTTACATATGCTCATAAAAAGCATTCGAAAATCTAAGGACAATGGTGTCGGTGTTTTATGGATGAGTAGATGGGTGTAGATGACGGTTGGAAATATTTATCGTTCTTCTAGCCTTGGAGAATTCAGGGACGAAATCCTTTAAGGAATAGAGAATGTAACACCCCAAATTTTAATAAATAGTAATTAAATAAAAAAGGGTAACAAACTAAATATTAATCAGAATAAACTTCAGAATTGGACAATAGGAGTAGCACCATTTGGTCCTTTGTAATTTCCTAATGAAAATAGACACTTAGTTTGCTGAAAATGGAGTTAGAATGAATAATTTAGGAATTAAAGATGATGAGTTAAAATCAAAAAATAAAAATATAATAATATACTAAGTAACAGGTCAAGTAGGACGACACATACCCCTTAGGTCGACCTAGTGTTGACCCGTAGGTGCCTGAGTCGACCCTGTGTCGACCCAAGGCACGGGTGCGTCGACATAAGGAGCCGAGCGTGCATTGGAGCGCACGTATCGCAACGAACATTTATTTTATTTCGAATGTTATTTTCTGATGTCGCAAGGTTTTAATGGTTCAATTTTGGATCAAAGGCTGACCTGGCTCTTTCTGATTGGTCCAGTGACAAGGCTGGTCCAGAGTTAATCATAAATTTGGATGGTTGAGGACACCCAGTAAATCCTATAAATAGACTAGCAAAGCCTTTCTCTTTTCTACACATTCATTCTTCTTCTACTTCGACCGGATTTCAGTTTGTGAATACTGCGGCAGCAACATGAGGCGCACGATGTACTTTCCCCATTGATTTCCACCCGTGAATTTCAAGATCCGCACTTATTCACCGGAAAATCGCCGGTCGATGTAGCATTGTCCTTCTAAATATATGTTATTAAAAAAAAGCCAAAATCCAATGTCCCTTTTATATGTGAAAATAGATTGAAAATTGAAATCACAAAGAATAACCTATCTAAATCTCCATTTTAGTCTCCGTTGTTTCAATCTCCATTTGAATATCCAGCAACCCTATGTTGTAAGATATTTGTTTCTTTACTTTTTTTAATTATTCCAATAATTATCTTAGAGGGCTTTGGGACTCAAATTCTGGTGGAGTTTCTAATCATGTTATGTAATTATTTACTCTGTTACTGTTAATTCTTTTCGTATTTGTTCAAACAAAATTCATATTTTTACTTTTATGTATTTAAATTGAAAATGATATTAATGGATTTTCGATTATAGATTGATTTTCGTGTTATTTATGTATTTGGGTTTAAAATTAAAAAAATGGATCTTAATTTTGAATAAAATTAGAATGAGATTTTGAAAAATAAAACTTAAAGGTAAGCATTTGAAGAATGGGTGGTAATTTTACGTACAAAATCAACAAGAAGTTGTATACCCCTTGTAAAGTTCTATCTTTGTCAAAATTTTACTTACATGTTATTTGAGGAAACCGTATATAACACACTCAACTAATAATTATCAACATGCCTAAAGTGTTTACTGTATGTATATTTTCCTTAGGATGCCTTCAGAAAAGACATTAACAATGACATACTTAGCAAAATGTGATTATTGAGCAAGCTGAGGTATTTTCTGTGGTTATAGTGTCTTGAATACGTGAAAATTCAAAAATATGCTTCACAAAAATAGGTAATTGTTAAATAGGATATTTATGGATTTTGTGACTATAAAGCTATTTATTACTAAGACAACTGGTGTATTTTACTACATGGTTTCCATCATAATTTAACTTTTTTCTGTACTTTTTCATTTTTAAGGTGTACTTGAAGGCTCATTATGCATGTGAGTGATAGCCAATATGGAAATTTTTGATATGAATAAACATGTGATTTTCTGGTGTACTTTTGTAGTGCCTGCTGTCAATTGTGTGGAAATTTAGAGACATTTCGGTAATGGCTTTGAGAATATGTAATCGTTCTTGCAAAACATAATCCATGTGGAACATGTGAAGCTTCATTTTTTCCCAGCCAGTAATATTGTATGAGTATGTTTTCAAATTCAGCAATGGTTTATGATTATAATACCTACAGAAGTGCCATCAAGTTGTATGCATATAACACCATTTTAAAATTTCAAAATATTTTGTAAATATTTAAGTTGTATGAATAATACCGACAGCTATGTATTATATATTCATTGAAGCATGTTGAGATATTAAGAATGAGTTAATGTTTGAGATAAGGACAAATGAATACATTACCTTATATTTGGTATTGTATTAAGTGTGAGTTATATTTGGTATTGTATTCAATCAGGCCAGATATGCTTTAGAATATTCTATTCTAGAGCATTCCTATAAGTAGAAGTATCTCTATTGTAAATACATCTATAATCTCCATTGTAATATTATTATGTAATCAAGAGAAAGAAATACAATTCTATTTTCTGTTTTCACATGGTATCATAGAAAAATTAAATAAACTACGCTCTTGTCTTCCTCAATCTCTTATCATGGCTAATGAAAACAATAATCTGACAACTCAACAGTACAACAAGTTGCTTGCTCTCTTAGCCAAAGATGGAGTCGATAAACTCTCGGCTAACTTAGCAGGTACAGTTCTATCTTGTATGTCTTCTTGTTGGATTATAGATTCAGGTGCATCAAATCATATATGCATGTCACTATCAATTTTTTCTTCATATGTTCCATTGCAAGAACATAAGTCTGTTCAATTTCCTGATGGCACGTTTGCATCAGTGACTCACATTGGGATTGTTAAACATTCAAAATCTCTTATTCTCAAAGATGTATTTTTTATCCCGTCATTCAAATTCAATTTATTATCTGTCTCCTAATTAACAAAACAACTTAATTGTGAAGTAATTTTATCTAAGTCTCAATGTCGTTTTCAGGACCTGTTAACGAACAGGACGATTGGTCGGGGCAGAGTTTATTGTGGTCTTTACTACTTGGAGGATATTCCCCATTTGAATTCAGTTTTTTCATTTCAGCATTCATATAATTTTGATCTTTGGCACTCTCGCCTTGGTCATCCTAGTAGTTCCCGATTTAAATTTCTTGTTAATAACTTTCCGGAAATATCCGGAAATAATAAATTTATTTGTGATGTTTGTCCATAAGCTAAGCAATCTCTTGGTTCATTTCCGCAAAGTGTATCTTGCTCTTATGTATGTTTTGAATTATTACATGTTGATGTTTGGGGGCTATTTAATGTTCCATCTAAAAATGGTTCACGTTTTTTTCTTACCATTGTTGATGATTATTCAAGATGCACTTGGGTCTATTTAATGAAATTCAAGTCTCAAACCTTTTATATGATAAAACTTTTTTTTAATCAAGTTAATAGACAATTTGGACTGTCAATCTCCACTATACAATCTGGAGATGGTGGTATTTTTATTCCACAACTTCAAGCTCTTCGATCTAACAATGGAACTGAGTTTCTTTCATTAGAGTTTCAAAATTGGTTTCATTCTCATGGTATAATCCATCAACGAAGTGGTGTAGCCACTCCTCAACAAAACGGGATTGTGGAACGTAAACATCGACACTTGCTTGATGTTGCTCGTTCACTACGATTTCAAGCTGATCTTCCCCTCTCATTTTGGGGCGAATGTGTTCTCATCGCTGCATTTCTCATAAATAAATTACCCATACGTACTCTTAATTTCAAATCTCCTCATGAAGTTTTATTTGGAAAGGTCCCGTCTTATTCATCTTTACCTGTGTTTGGCTGTCTGTGTTTTGCGAAAAATATGCATATTAAAAATAAATTTGATGCACGAGGTAAGCCACACATTTTTGTTGGTTACCCTTATGGTCAAAAAGGATATCGACTTTATGATCCTTACTCTCATCGCATAATAGTCTCGCGTGACGTTATTTTTCATTAATCAGTTTTTTCGTATAAAAACATTTCAGATCATAGATCTAACGACATTTCCATCACTCCATTAGATGATGATTCATCTACAAATTTCACACCATTTCAATAAGATTCATCAGTACCAACTAATATTTCTTCATCTAATACAACTGAAAATGGTGAAAATTCACTTCAAAATCATTCTCCAAATCTGATTCCAACAGAAATCGCTAATTCAAATCAGTCTCAGCAAACTAATAATAATTCTTCAATTATAATTCCCACGAATACTGCTAATTTAAATCGTCCTCAACGAATTCGACGAAGGCCATTACATCTCAATGATTATGCATGCAACGCCTCTCCTTCATCTACTTCTTTTCCTTTATCCAAATATTTCTCTTTGGAAAAGTTTAGTCATTCTCATCATGTTTTTTTGTCCAATATTATTAATCATGATGAACCTCAAACTTACTCCGAAGTAGTGTGATATAATGTCTGTTGAAATTCGTGCTCTCGAAGCAAACAAAACATGGTCTGTTTGCTCATTACCACCGAATAAAACACCAATTGGTTGCAAATGGGTATATAAAATTAAATATTACTATGATGGTTCTATTAAACGATATAAAGCACGTTTAGTAGCCAAAGGTTACACCCAAGTTGAAGGAATTGATTACCATGATACTTTTGCTCCGATAGCGAAATTGGTCACCGTTCGTCTACTTCTTTCTATCACTATATTTAAAAATTGGTCTCTTCATCAATTAGATGTAAATAATGCTTTCCTCCAAGGTGATCTAAATGAGAAAGTTTATATGAAACTTCCTCCTGGTTTTCCTCGTCATGGTGACAATCAAGTTTGTAAGCTCCATAAATTTATTTATGGACTTAAACAAGCTTCGCGTTAATGGTTCTCTAAGTTTTCTTCTACTTTAATTCAACGTGGTTTTCGTCAATCTAATTCCAATTGCAGTCTCTTTGCGTATATTCGTGATCATATTTCAGTATTTGTTCTTGTTTACGTAGATGATATTATCATTACAGGAAACAACGTATCTTTTATTTCCATGACAAAACAATTTCTCGCCAAATCTTCCTCCATTAAAGATCTTGGGCGTCTAAGTTATTTTCTAGGTATTGAAGTTTCTCGTTCCAAGAAGGGATTATTTTTGTGTCAACGTAAGTACACACTTGACATATTAAAGGATTCAGGTATGCTTGGTTCTCGTACAACTCCAATTCCTATGGAACAACATTGTCGACTTCTTCCAGATGACGGCAATCCCTTGCCTGATCCGTCTCTTTATCGACGACTCATCGGTCGTCTCTTATATCTTATAGTTACTCGTCCTGACATTCAATATGCTGTCAACAGACTTAGCCAATTTATGCAAAGCCCTCGTTCCACACATCTTGATGGTGCAAATAAGGTCCTTCGATATCTCAACGGTTCTATTGGTAAAGGTTTATTCCTATCGGCAACGAGTTCTTTTTCTCTAGTCGGTTTTGCTGATTCTGACTAGGGAGTTTGCCCCGTCACTCGCCGTTCTACTATCGGTTATTTTACAATGCTTGGTTCTAGTCCCATCTCCTGGAAATCAAAGAAACGACTGGTTGTTTCTCGATCATCTGCTGAAGCTGAGTATCAGTCTCTTGCTGCTATTACCGCTGAAGTCCAATGGTTACATTCAATCTTATCAAAACTTGGTTTTCCACCATCTTCTCCTATATCAATACAATGCGATAGCCAAGCTGCAATTCATATTGCATCAAATCCCGTCTTCCATGAACGAATTAAGCACATCAAAATAGATTGTCATTTCGTTCGTGAAAAGATTCTCTCCGGTATTATTACTCCTTCCTATATTCGTTCTTGTGACCAACTAGTGGATATTTTCACAAAACCACTAGGTGCTGATAATTTCAAACGATTGCTTAGCAAGTTGGACGTGCTCGACATTTCTCTCCCAGCTCCAACTTGAGGGGGGGGGGTGTTGAGATATTAAGAATGATATTAAGAATGAGTTAATGTTTGAGATAAGGACAAATGAATACATTACCTTATATTTGGTATTGTATTAAGTGTGGGTTATATTTGGTATTGTATTCAATTAGGCTAAGTATGCTCTAGAATATTCTATTCTAGAGCATTCCTATAAGTAGAACCATCTCTATTGTAAACACATCAAGAATCTCCATTGTAATATTACTATGTAATCAAGAGAAAGAAATACAATTCTATTTTATATTTTCACACTTAATCTCAAAACCTAGAAATACAACTTGAAGCAATGAATTTGTCATTAGATGTAGCCAATAAATCACACCTTGAATAAAGGTACTTCTAAATCTAATTGAAACGCCTTCAGAAATTGCAACAATCTGAAGCACCACTTTTGTATTTATTTTGATTTTGTTTTGGGGATTTTTAAGGTTAGGAGGCCATTAAATTTTGTCCGTGAATATAGAAGAACGAAGGTGGAGGCTAGGATTTTTGAAGAAAATGAGATTGATTGAGGCAAATGAATGAAATACAATGTACTAGTATAACCGCATAACTGTTCGAAAACCGACTTTGTAATACTATATAACTGACAAAAAATTTATTTTGTTATAGTTTTTTAATTGTTTGAAACTACATATGAATTACAATATATATATAAAAATTACGTATATTATACAAATCAAAATAATTATTTTAACCAATCATGCAAGTGCAAAGAATAAATACGCAAATTAATATACATCAAAAAGATCAAAAAACATTGGTAAAATAATTCAAATATAGCAGAATTTTGGTATCCCAGTAATAACGTAATTATAATATTTTCAATGAAGATACCATTAATATTAAAATTATGCTTTATGACAAATCAACAGTTGAACTAATTGCCTAATTTCCATAAATCAAACATTTATCTCATGCCCAATTTCATGTTTCCAAAACCAATACACCGTATATATGGTAAAAAGACGGCAAAAACTGAATTGTATAGTTATTGTTGTAGGTTTTTCAATGAGCATTAATGAATCAAATTGTATAAGTCTTGTATATCAGTTGATTGTATAAAGTGCATTTAATGTGCATTTAATTTTCTTAATATGTTCACATGAAACATACCTTTTTAGTTGATTTCCAAATAAATGATCTCACAAAAATTGAAATAGACTACATTAAAAATTAAATCGTGGAGCTCAAATAAATGATCTCATAAACATACCTTTTTAGGCAAGGCTTCAGACGGACACAAGTTTTTGTTTATGCAGTAGAATTAAGAAAAACCGATAAAGTCAGTTTGATTTATAGAGGGAGCCTTTCTTAACCTCCTTCCTTTATTTTCTCGATACAGCCATTAGATTTTAAGCCATCCATGTATGAGTCTCTTGGAACTCAAAATATTCCCAAACCCATTTAGTAATTAATCTATTTAAATCCAATTTAAATATCTTATCAATATCATATATCAATGTATACATACATAACTTTTACGTACGTACTTTACTAAATACTAGTATCATCCAAAAAAATCAAATAAATAAATAAATAAATTATTATTATTTCATAAATATTAATTAATTTAATTAATTTATAATGATTATAAATTAATTAGGTCATGTGGTTTTCAAAGCATTCAACATTACGGTGGTGCGACTCAAAGGTGTAAATTCAATTAGCGATTAATATCAAACTATTCGAATATTAACATTCACACGTCACTTAGCAGGTGGTGTGACATTTTGGCTGAATTCATTGCTTATACATCTTTTGATAAACCTATATCACATTAGGACCTACGAAATTTGGTAATGGTCAAAATTCCAATATCATTCACATTTAGCATTATAGTCCAAACACAAAATCTTTGGTTAAATAATAACTATTATTATGAACCAAAATGCTTTGGCCAGAGACTTTGACTTTACGTTAACATCAGTTGACGGTGATACTAACCTCATATAGCAAAGGAGACAAATCTTCTTTTGAATAGTGTTTCACTTTCGTTGCTTCCACTCGACCCATCTATAGTTGTCCGTTGGACGTATTGCCATGATTTAACTATAATTAAAGCAGAGCTTCCGCATGGAAGATCTATAGTATTCTCAAGTCGAAAGAACAATGTAAATTGTCACATCGATATTTTCTGCTTGACCCTAGTTATATTAACCCGTAGAAAACTATCGAGTGAGTCATGCCATAGTTATCCATTATCAATCAGTACATAAACCCTTGGTATCCCCAGTAGTCATGAGTAATACACTGTCCAACATTTAGAGAGCATTGCGTACTCTAGTCTCAACATATGTATTGATATCCAGTCTCGATACTTATTGACTAGGAATATTTAAAATGGTATATTTATTTTCATTATGGTAAATTACTCAGGGTTACAACTCTTTGTAACTATTGTCACAAAACATACCACTTATGGATTTCTATTAAATATACTTTTAATTAAATTAATTAATTAATATAACCATATTATATCAAGTATTTAATAGAAAGAAAATACATTTATTTCGAAAAATATCGGTCAACGAGTTAGATGTATGTAACAAATTACATAATTACCCCTAAGGAATACCCTTAACTCTATCAATCTCCCACTTGCACTTGAGGTCAATTATGGAATCATATTCTAACTTTACAAATCGATTTTCTCTAAAATCAATTGGGTCAGTCCCTTTGTGAATGGGTATGCTATTATGTTTTAGTTATCTACTCAATCCATCAACTATCTCCGATGGTGGTAAAATGTTTTATCTTATGGAGTAATTTGGAGTATGTCTCTTAACTAGTGTGAGCTTGAAATTCTATTACAAACTATATCCCAACAATTGCTATCATATAAAAATGTTATGGGATTCTCATCATTTGGAATCGGCTCAGTGATAAATTTGTGCAATTATATATTTATATACATCAGTTTTGTTGCAATGCTATTCAAGATAATGTACCTAGCCCTTTCGTTGAATCAGCCGTAGGCTTTTACTTGGAACATTACCAACTTAAGGATTCTTAATTTGAATTTATTATCGACATATTATACGTAATATCACTTATAAAGTTCAAGTCTGAACACTTGTAACAACCCGAAAATGCGAACCAATTTAATTTTTTTTTTGGCAATTTTAGCGAAGTTTGAACATTTAAAACGAATTATTTTAAATAATATCGACGAGAAATTTATTTTGAATAGAATTCGAATGTATATATATACGTCGTCGTTAGAATATAATAATTATACATAATTATAAATAGAATTGAAAATGGCGCGGTAGCTCGATAATTCGATTTCAAACTTCAATTGAATGTACCGGGTGCAAAACAATACGGATTTTAGTGAAACCAAAAACATTAGGATCTAACTGAGGATATCTTTCCAATGAATCCGAAAAATCGAAATTTCATAGCGGTAATAAAAAGATATGTCCAGTTGAAAATTCTGAATAGTCGCTATGGAATTCAGGCCCTTAAAATTGGTAATTTTGCAAACGACCTCGGATTTCGACGAAACCACTTTTGTTTGATCCGTGATGTCAAATTATTACTAGTTTTCAAATTTCGTAATTTTTCGAATCAGTATGTGAGCGTGGCAAAGGAAAACGCGTTTGACCAGTTTTAGTTGATTTTAATCGACTGGAAAATGGCTATTTTTCCAACGGTCTTAGAATTCAACGAAACTAGTTTTGTTAGGACCGTATCGTTAATACGAAACTAGAAAATATTTTTTGAGAATTTTTAGGGTTAGTATGTGGCCCAAATAAATTGAAATGCGCGTTCAAATTCAATATATGGAGTTATATGTTGATTTTGACGAAAACTGATCGAAACAATCGAATCATCTTACGATACACATTCCATTGTGTTCGTAATGGGGGTAATTAGCTAGAGACGACAGGCGGTGGTCCTCATTTCGTGTTCGAATTAAAAAGTAAACTTTTGAAATTAAAAATAATAAAATAAACCCTCTCTCTCCTCCCTTTTAATTCCTCTGCCCCCCCCCCCCTTCTCCTTAACAATTCAGAATCGAATAAAACGAAAAAAAAAACCCGGAAGAAATTACGATCCGCCCTGGGGCGTTCGCCGCCCACCGCGCCGCCGCGCGAGGCGCGCCTCCCCCCTCAGCAACCACGTTCCCCTTCTCTTCCTCCTCCAGCCTCAACTCCTCTTTCTTCCTCCGCTTCCTCTTCCCCTTCTTCTTTCTCCTCCGCAGCGCCCCGACCCTACGATGTCCTCCTTTTTCCCCTTCCTCTGCGCCCCCTTCTTCCTCTATACCCCCCTGCTGGCGTCCGACGCGACACAACCCCACCACCGCCGAGCTCTGAAACCCTCCCCACCTCAAAGATAAGGTAATTTATTTAATTAAATCAGTTTCTAGATTAATTTCAGTTTTATTTTATATTGTAGAAGGATAAAAAAATAATTTTTACATTATAGAAGTGTTAAAAATTTGATCTTTATACATGTAGTGAATCAAAAATATGACCTTTATATAGTAGAAGATATAAAAATACTATTTTTATGTAAGCAGTGTATTGAAAAGGCGAAATCTTTATATTTGAAAAGGCGAAATCTTTATATTTGAAAAGGCGAAATCTTTATATTTGAAAAGGCGAAATCTTTATATTTGAAAAGGCGAAATATTTATATTTGAAAAGGCGAAATCTTTGTATAGAGTATAGCGCGATTAAAATATAATCTTTATTTTATGAACATCGATGTAAAAATAGAATTTTTATCTATATAGCATCGATGTAAAAATAGAATTTTTCTCTATATAGCATCGATGTAAAAATAGAATTTTTGTCTATATAGCATCGATGTAAAAATAGAATTTTTATCTATATAGCATCGATGTAAAAATAGAATTTTTATCTATATAGTAGCGGTGTAAAAATAGAATTTTTATCTATGTAGTAGTAGTATAAAAATATAATTTTTATATACATAGCAACAATATAAAAATGTGATTTTTTACATATGTAGTGGCTACGGGCAACGAAAGTGACAAAAGGCGAGAACAATGATGATTTCCTACATTAGAAGTGTCGTGGAGTTGGGATAGCTATTGGTGAGAACTTCTCACTCTAAATTTCTTTTTCTAGTTATATATATATATACTAGGATGCAGACGGTGCTTAGCAGCACCCGACACCCGTCATCCACAGACCATGGATGACTTGTTTGTTTGATTGATGTGTTGTGAAAATTGTTTGTGATGTTGATGTGAAATCGATAATAAAATGTAGATGAGTTGAAATAAATTAATTATCGTTAAAAATATAATTTTTAACGTGAAAGTGAATAAATAAATAATCATAAACAAATCGGCCGATTTGTTTATATACAACGATTTGACTGATATTGATTGGGATGATAAATTTTACACATCGCCCAACTACACAAATAAAAATCTGTGTTTGTTGATTTGAAACCCCACACGGGTGTTGGGAAGAAATTTAGCGTACACTAATCCCAATTATTTAATTGTATGTCGATCGGTTGGTCGATAGGCTGTGTAAGTGTTAATTATTTATATTTGATGCTTGTGCAGTTGTGTGGTGCACCCTGGATGATGGTTGATTGTTTGTCATTGCTATTACATACATGTGTTGTATGGAATCCATATAATTAACATTATATGGTGATTGATTGGGCCTCATTCCAATCGGGAAAATAATGAATATTATAAAAGAAAATTCATGTGTTGAATATAAAAATAGTCATGTGTTGACGACGTTCATGTGTTGAAAATATTCGAATATTTTAATAATAAAATTTACATCTTTATCATATTTAAAATTAGAACTACTTCACGGTGGAGTCTGATTGAAAATCAAACGATAGATACCATAGTTTTATAAAATATTTTACATAACAAAAATAGTCGTGTGTTGACAGTACTCATGTGTCGAGATTAGTCGTGTGTTGAAAGAAATATAGATTCATGTGTTGAATAGAATAAATATTCATTTGTTGAATAGAATAACGAATTTATTGAAATATATAAAGCCGTGTTGATTAGTGTTGCGCTATTTTGACGTGAACGATATTTATATCAATTATATTCGTTTTTATAATGAATATAGAAAAGAAGTGATTTCGAAATATAACGTTTTGAAAATAATATCATTTATATGGTAATGATATGAAATATTCAATTTTGATTTGAAATTGAATGTAGCATTGAAATGGTTTTGAAAACGAATTTAAAACGATTTATAAAATACGTTTTAAAGGGAAATCGATGGAATATATATAATATATGTATATTATATATATAATGGCCTGAATAGAACGCGCCGCGCCGCGGCAGTTCGTGAATTTCGACCATTGACTTCGAATTGACGTTGCGGGAGATCCGACCGTCGGATTCTCCTAAAACCGGAACCATTGGGTTCGTACCGAAAAGAGCTTTCCAATGAATATTAGAAATTTGAAATCTAACGGCTGAATTTAGAATTATGTCCAAATCAAATTTAGGAAAGGTCGCTGTAAGTGCGGTTCGATGGCCGTTGATGGAAATCGACTGTACGGGCCTTGATAAAATTATTAAAATTATCTATAATTTGTGTAAAATCATAGGAAATGATTTAGGAAAATTTGGGCTGAAAAATTCCATATTTGAAAAGATAAAAATAGATTTTTATCGAAATGAACTAGTTTTGAACTAGAATTAAAATTAATTTATTTCTGTAAATAAATTGAATTTGAAAGTGATTTTAAAATAATCAATATTCCCAATTCGTGAATTGGACTGGAGTTGAATCGAAATTATCTTCGGAATATTTCGATGTTGGATTTCGTGACTATACAAATATTGTTATGGGGATTTGAAAGGTATATTTTATATCGTTATTTCCAATACGATATTTGTTGGTTTCAGAATTTGATATTGAATATAAGCTGGTATATTTTCTATTCAGAGCCTTGTATTTAATAGCAAATATGATTTGGGTTTGTCGTGAATCGTGTTTTAGATGGCGTTGGTTCTTTAACCCAGTTAAAGGCAGGATGTTGATTTTTGAAAAGATTAAAACTAAGTAGCGTTTTAATGAACCTTTAATTAGATTGAAATGTGAATCGATAATTTAAATTATCAAATCTGAAAGGTGATCGAGAATGGAGTACCACCAGTTTTGCTCCAATGCGATAGTTAAATCTTTAATTAGATTTGAACGTGAAATGGTAATTAATTTTACCGATAACACCGAGGTGTTAGATATGGAGTATTACCAGTTTTTCTCCATGGGATGAATAGGTTGGGATTGGGAAATAAAATAAATAATTACTTCGGTGTGGTTCGCTAATCCCGACTAGTTTGAAATGATATCCAAAGGAAGATTAAAGAATAAATTTAGAAGAATTTATCTTGGATAAAATTAAGGGTAACCTATTCCCTCAGAATGTGATTTTGTGAATAAAAGAATATTCTGAATTGGAATGAGGCGTTTGTTGTGTTTGTGTAACATTTGTTTATCATATACGTGGGTTATTCGGAAAGCCCGGGTTTATACCCATTCTGAATAACCGATTCGACGAGATGTCGAAGAGGAAGACGGTGGTTGAAGACCGGAAGTCTTCACATCGTTTGGGTGATTACTGATGATCTTGATTGGGTTGTACACCCAAGATGAGGGAAACAGTTGGTGATCGTCAAGACGTACTTGGAGATGGATGGATATGCGAGGAAAGTGCCTCCGGTTTCGTTCAGACCCAGAACGAACTTGTAAATGGATTGTGTGTCTGACATTGGATTTTATTCTGTGTTGATTGATCTCTATTAAATATACATCTGTTTGGCGGCAGAGAATTTATTCTCTTGCTTAACGCCCTTCTCTGAGACGTACGAGCTCAGAGGTTGTATATCGATGGACATCAGTCGCATGGAGTGAATTGCCAGTGTGGCACACGTAAGTGGCAATTGATCAAGGCTTCTGTTGAAAAGCAAAGTCTTGTGGTTGATGATCAAAGCACGGCCTGTGTGGCATAGCTTTGTGTATAACGTGAATTCGCGAGCCTCACACCTCGGTATGAGTCAAAAACGGGATATGGACCCAAGGAGTGCACGACGTTTCTTTCTCGCTAGGGTGGTGTCAGTGACCTACCAGCGCTAACATTTATATACTTTTCACCTGTGTGGTTGTTGGATACGAGGCGCCTTAGATATAGGTCTGTAAGGACAGGGAAACATGTGTTCAGGAATTGCCAATCCTCAAAAGTAAGAGAGGACCGGCCTTGGAGGTTCCAAAGGATGATAGTGCGGTCCTGAGGCATTGCTAGAGTGTCTCGAACGCGGAGAAGAGCTTGACCCTTGCCTCGACTCATGACGGGAATCCAATTTCCAATACGTGTGTTTCGGTTTTATTTTGTAGAACCTAGTATGGCGACATAGTGGTATGGGTCATTCATGCCGCATATGATTGATGTTTATGATTGAAACTGTTTTGACACTATACACTTATAATAGTATCAAATAATGTGTTTTAAACGTATCATGCATACTTTGGCTATTATAAGGTAAAAACCCTATCCTCCGGCTTGCGTTGCATTGTGTGATGGGACCTGGGCCTTATAACAGCTTCATTTTTCTTTATTTAGCATTGCGCTGTTTGTTCTATGCATTGGTATTCTTGGGAGGAAACTCGTTCCGTGTTATACGGCGTGGTCCATTGATTTACCAAACTTTAAAACCAATATTAATAACTGTTTTAGCTCTCACACCAGTCACAGGACTGACCTGGAGTTTATTGTTTTAACCTAAACTCTGGGTGCCCCTATTTTCCACACGGGCAGCTAGTAGTTTTGGTTTTGCAGATTTATATTCATAGGATCCTGATTTACAGTTGGAACGATGCTCGGAAAGCTCTGTATCCGTGTATCACTTTCAGTTGTGTTTTGTATATTTTTCCGCTGCTATGTAATTTATTGTAATCTCTGATATTTATCGAATGTATTTTATTCATTTATACTCTGTATATTCTTGTATCTGATGGAATTTTTGTAATAACAATGAAATGTTCTTCTGTTTGCGTTCTATTTTGTCATGTTCTCAAAGTATCTGCGCTTTCCTTCACGGGGAAGTTACGGGTCCTTACAGTGGTATCAGAGCTTTGGTTTACAGAGCTCGAGAACAAGACACATTAGAACCATACGAAAGAATTCATCAGATATTGGATTTGTAATATCCAATTAGAATGACTCGTTAGAGATGGGATCAGTAGCATCCTAGAACGAGTGTGAAGAGTATATTTTTCAGATGAAAACAATTCTGTTTTAAAATTTTAAATCGCTTTATACGTATTTGAATATTTATTTATTTTGAATTTGGACAATCGAGTATATAAAGATTTCGCGTATACGCATCATGAACGTATATTCGAAGTTTTAATATACTGGATAGATATAGAGTCACATTCTAGTCACCCGCAGATAATTCTGGTAATGCGGCCGCATTATCAGTATTTATGTTCGTGTTTCGAAGGTGTGATATCTATATATTTCCATTAGACTGGTGTGAGAACCAAAACTTATATAGGATACATTGTTGTGATTTGGCATCAAAAACATGATTTTTGACTATATATCAAAATTATGAATTTGAAACTCTAATTCACTAATTGATTGATGTTTGTGTTGTTTGTTTATTTGTATGATAATTTTGAACCATTTAGCCTAATTGTTTCAAATATTGAATTGTATTGAAAATTGGTCACATTTGCTTGCATATACATGTACTTACATTGAACAGGTCATAGCAAGGAGGCTAGAGCAGAAGAATAAAATTTGTTTGCCCGACAAATAGGTACATATTTACTATAATTTACTGTTTTGTTTGGGTGATGATGATTTTATGAGCCGATTGGCTTTTTCTTTTTCTTTTTGAGATCAGAAGGCCTGTATGGCAATTTCGGGATTTTCCCGTTGCTCCCGCTGCAGGGGAGGTTATGGCGAAATTTTTCAAAAATTTAGGGCAATAGCCAAATTTTTGAAAAATTTGAAAAGTTCTTAGAAACTGAAAAGTTGAAGAACTTAAGCCGTAGTCAAAATAATGGAAGTTGAGTTGATTTGTTAAACAACTTTCGGCTTCGTTCCTTTTCGGCCTTTGATTTAGAGAAGATTAGAATATCATCAATAAAAACCATAACAAATTTATTCAATTTAATCACACATTGAACTGATTAGAAAATAGTTAGAAATATATACTTGTGCATTATATATATTTGAACAGGAAATTGGAGAGCTGTTGAGTAAAGATTTTATTTGCATGCCCGACAAATAGGTAAACCTTAATGAGTTGGATGCAAAATATTATTATATCAACTCCTGTGAATGCCATTGGATGCGGAGTGCTGGTTATTCTGTGTGAAATAATAAACACCGCCATAGGATAGCAACAATTAATTTTGAACTACATTACATGGCATACTTCTGGAAGATAGGCATACTTCATCATATACCACATAAGCATTTGGAGCTTGTGTGACGAGGTGGGAGATTTACCATACGAGCGAGAGGCTTGTATGGCGATGACTACATTTTACAGGTTGAACTGATGACTGATATGGACTATTTAAACTGTAACGATAAAATTGCCAGATTAATAAAAAAAAACCCACATGGGTCTAGAGTTGACAATAATCACGTCTCTCTAGTTATTAGATACGGCACATGGACTATTTATTTCCCACACGGGACGAGGCGACGAGGATTTATCCTCTGGAGCATTTAAAAGACACACTCCCTTAGGCTTTGACAGGGTGACGAGAATTTATTCTCTGGAGTTATTATCAATACACGCTCCCCTGTAAACACCAGAATATATCACTATAAATATGTGTATGCTTATTAGGATTTATTGGGTACCTAATACGGCCTAATAAATTTCAAAACCACTCCCCGTACAAAGGAGGTTATGGCGAAATTTTTCGAAAATTCCGGGTGTTAGCCAAATTTTTGAAGAATTTGAAAATTCTCAGAAACTGAAAAGTTGGAGAATGGATGCCAGATCGAACATAGAGTTGATTAATCAAACCACTTTCGACTTTGTTCCTTTTTGGGGATGAAAATTTTTTAGTGGGGGAGATTGTAACAACACGGAAATGCGATCCAATTTAAAATTTTTATTTTGGCAATTTTAGCGAAGTTTGAACATTTAAAATGAATTGTTTTAAATAATATCGACGAGAAATTTATTTTGAATAGAATTTGAACGTATATATTATATACGTCATCGTTAGAATATAATAATTATATATAATTATAAATAGAATTGAAAATGGCGCGGTAGTTCGATAATTCGATTTCAAACTTCAATTGAATGTAACGGGTGCAGAACAATCCGGATTTTAGTGAAACCAAAAGGATTAGGATCTAATTGAGGATATCTTTCCAACGAATCCGAAAAATCGAAATTTCATAGCGGGAATCAAAAGATATGTCCAGTTGAAAATTCTGAATAGTCGCTATGGAATTCAGGCCCTTAAAAATGGAAATTTTGCAAACGACCTCGGATTTCGACGAAACCACTTTTGTTGGATCCGTGATGTCAAATTATTGCTAGGTTTCAAATTTCGTAATTTTTCGAATCAGTATGTGAGCGTGGCAAAGGAAAACGCGTTTGACCAGTTTTAGTTGATTTTAATCGACTGGAAAATGGCCATTTTTCCAACTGTCTCAGAATTCAACGAAACTAGTTTTGTTAGGACCGTATCGTCAATACGAAGCTAGAAAATATTTTTGGGAATTTTTAGGGTAAGTATGTGGCCCCAGTAAATTGAAACGCGTGTTCAAATTCAATATATGGAGTTATATGTTGATTTTGACGAAAACTGATCGAAACGATCGAATCAGCTTACGATACATATAGCATTGTGTTCGGAATGGGGGTAATTAGCTAGGGACGACAGGCGGTGGGCCTCGTTTCGTGTTCGAATTAAAAAGTCAACTTTTGAAATTAAAAATAATAAAATAATAAATTAAACCCTCTCTCTCCTCCCTTTTAATTCCTCTGCCCCCCCCCCTTCTCCTTATCAATTCAGAATCAAATAAAAAGAAAAAAAAACCTGGAAGAAATCGCGATCCGCCCTTGGGCGTTCGCCGCCCACCGCGTCGCCGCGCGAGGCGCGCCTCCCCCCTCAGCAACCGCCTCCCCCTTCTCTTCCTCCTCCAGCCTCGACTCCCCTTTCTTCCTCTGCTTCCTCTTCCTTTTCTTCTTTCTCCTCCGCAGCGCCCCCGACCCCACGACCTCTTCCTTCTTTCACTTCCTCCGCGCCCCCTTCTTCCTCGATACCCCCCTGCTGGCGTGCGACGCGACACAGCCCCGCCACCGCCGAGCTTAGAAACCCTCCCCACCTAAAAGATAAGGTAATTTATTTAATTAAATCAGTTTCTAGATTAATTTCAATTTTATTTTATATTGTAGAAGGAAAAAATATAATCTTTTGTATTGTAGAAGGATAAAAATATAATTTTTACATTATAGAAGTGTTAAAAATTTGATATTTATATATGTAGTGAATCAAAAATTAGACCTTTATATAGTAGAAGATATAAAAATACTATTTTTACGTAAGAAGTGTATTGAAAAGGCGAAATCCTTATATTTGAAAAGGTGAAATCTTTATATTTGAAAAGGCGAAATCTTTATATTTGAAAAGGCGAAATCTTTATATTTGAAAAGGCGAAATATTTATATTTGAAAAGGCGAAATCTTTAAATAGAGTATAGCGCGATTAAAATATAATATTTATTTTATGAACATCGATGTAAAAATAGAATTTTTATCTATATAGCATCGATGTAAAAATAGAATTTTTGTCTATATAGCATCGATGTAAAAATAGAATTTTTATCTATATAGCATCGATGTAAAAATAGAATTTTTATCTATATAGTAACGATGTAAAAATAGAATTCTTATCTATATAGTAGCGGTGTAAAAATAGAATTTTTATCTATGTAGTAGTAGTATAAAAATATAATTTTTATATACATAGCAACAATATAAAAATGTGATTTTTTATATATGTAGTGGCTACGGGCAACGAAAGTGACAAAAGGCGAGAACAATGATGATTTCCTACATTAGAAGTGTCGTGGAGTTGGGATAGCTATTGGTGAGAACTTCTCACTCTAAATTTCTTTTTCTAGTTATATATATACTAGGATGCAGACGGTGCTTAGCAGCACCCGACACCCGTCATCCACAGACCATGGATGGCTTGTTTGTTTGATTGATGTGTTGTGAAAATTGTTTGTGATGTTGATGTGAAATCGATAATAAAATGTAGATGAGTTGAAATAAATTAATTATCGTTAAAAATATAATTTTTAACGTGAAAGTGAATAAATAAATAATTATAAACAAATCGGCCGATTTGTTTATATACACATATTTGACGGATATTGATTGGGATGATAAATTTTACACATCGCCCAACTGCACAAATAAAAATCTGTGTTTGTTGATTTGAAACCACACACGGGTGTTGGGATGAAATTTAGTGTACACTAATCCCAATTATTTAATTGTATGTCAATCGGTTGGTCGACAGGCTGTGTAAGCGTTAATTATTTATATTTGATGCTTGTGCAGTTGTGTGGTGCACCCTAGATGATGGTTGATTGTTTGTCATTGCTATTATATACATGTGTTGTGTGGAATCCATATAATTAACATTATATGGTGATTGATTGGGCCTCATTCCAATCGGGAAAATAATGAATATTATAAAAGAAAATTCATGTGTTGAATATAAAAATAGTCATGTGTTGACGATGTTCATGTGTTGAAAATATTCGTGTGTTGAGTAAAATATTTTAATAATAAAATTTACATCTTTATCATATTTAAAATTAGAACTACTTCACGGTGGAGTCTGAATAAAAATCAAACAATAGATATCATAGTTTTATAAAATATTTTACATAACAAAAATAGTCGTGTGTTGACAGTACTCATGTGTTGAGATTAGTCGTGTGTTGAAAGAAATATAGATTCATGTGTTGAATAGAATAAATATTCATTTGTTGAATAGAATAATGAATTTATTGAAATATATAAAGTCGTGTTGATTAGAGTTGCGCTATTTTGACTTGAACGATATGTGTATCGATTATATTTATTTTTATAATGAATATAGAAAAGAAGTGATTTCGAAATATAACGTTTTGAAAATAATATCATTTATATGGTAATGATATGACATATTCAATTTTGATTTGAAATTGAATGTAGCGTTGAAATGGTTTTGAAAACGAATTTAAAACGATTTATAAAATACGTTTTAAAGGGAAATCGATGAAATATATATAATATATATATATATATATATATTATATATATATATATATAATGGCCTGAATAGAACGCGCCGCGCCGCGGCAGTTCGTGAATTTCGACCATTGATGTAACACCCCACCTCCGTTAAGGTCACTCACAAAAGGAATGCCTTAACTTTGGTGGAGCATTTTAGCAAACAGAACAGAAACTTACAAGACAGATAAAACAGTACTTGAAAATTTTTAACTTTATTACAGCGGAAACAGAAATCAATATGGTTACATCCTTTCAAATCTCAGAATTCAAGTGCAAAATATCAGTCTTGTACAAAAGCCTTCAAAATGCATGGTTTAAAATCATAATCCCCCTAGACCGGAAGTTATGCAGAGCCAAGCCATACTTTAAGCACTTCAAGCAAAGAGAAATCCGGATCAAGCTAAAGTATTCCCTCCTTGGATAACTTGGGGGGGAACGGAAGAAAGGAGGCAAAACAACAAGGGTCAGACAGAAAGTCTGGCAAGTCCAGTGACTTTCAGCATATGAACAAATAATAATAATATGACATGAACTTAAAACTGGATGAGAGATAACTGTAACAGGTGTAGCAGATATAACAGAAGAACAGAATGACATAAACTATTGCTTTACACTTCTCTGCACTAATACTAGTATAATAGAATTAGGTGAAACAGGAACGGGTACAGAATAATTTAACAGAAACAGAATGCTAATAATGGGCCTTTACTACCCGATCAGAAACAGACAGAAGCAGAAACAGATTAATCCCTACGGAAACAGAACGTAGAATTAGGTGTACACTAGTAATGGGCCTTTACCACCCGAACAGACGGTACCACGCAGAAACAGACAGGTGTTACCACCCAACAGAAACAGACGGTACCAACAGAAACAGACAGAACTAAGTGTACCCTAAAACCCTACCCCAAGCGATCGGCTCCCTAATACATAAATATCCTGTGTCGGCCCCACAGTAGGGTGTATCACTCCCTAAAGTGACAACCAATTGGCACAGACCTATTTACTGATGTCACGGCGTCTTACATCCTCAGAGGTAGACCGGGATCCATGCACGAACATGACCCGGTTGGAACGCACCATCAACACCCCTCGCATTATCAGAATGAACCGCTTATAATTAGTTCAGTAAGCGTGCCCGGACCCTACTTACTGTTGGGTCAAAGTTTTGATACCAGAAAGGGTTACTGACTAATATGGGTCCCAAACAACAGATGACACAAGTAATTCCCCTCCTAACCTTGTGTCCCCAGACTAGCAGATTTCAGCGTAACTTGTCTACAAGTTTCAGACATACAAAATTTAGGTTAACTAGTTCATAGATCAGACAATCAAGTTAACAGGTTTTCAGACTAACGGATCAGATGTTCGGATTAACAGGCTTACAGATTAACTGGTTCCAGATTATCTAACTTTGTATTGGGCCTACGGATTCACGAAACGGGTTCATCAGATTCATTGGTCCAATTGGTTTAACCTTACCCAACACGTTTTAGACATCATAATTATCTCAGATTTTCATTAATTAAATATTAATGCCCAAACCTCTCACATTAGACTGACAGTTTGCGGCTACTGGTTAGGCCGGTTGGTTCCGGGCAGGTTTCTGTCGCAAACTGAGTCTAACCTCGGGTTTCAAGCACATTATGACTAACTTCTCACATTAGAACCTATTGTTTGCGACCACTGGAATATGCCGGGCGGTTCCGAGCAGAATTACGCTGCAAACTCATTCTAACCTCGAGTTAGCCATGTTTATCTTTGCGGCCAATTAATTAATGATTTACCATTTATACCCACGCCTAATATACATGTCAATTATTCATAACTATAGCCAATTCAGATTATGTCAATAGCGGACTAATTATACCAACTCAACAGATATAGCAGATAACAGATTTCTCAGGTTAGGCGACTTAGCAGATTAAGCAAACTAGCAGATTTAGTATTTTCAATAGACTTAGCAAACGACAGATTTGGCAGATGAACAAATCTAGCAGACTAGGCAGTAGAGCAGAACTAGCAGATTAAGCAATATAACAGAACTAGCAGATTAGGCAATGTAACACAACTAGCAAATTAGGCAAATATAACAAATTTACTTATTTATTAAGGTTTCATACCTTGCCTAATTATAAACCTTGCCTAAGTTCATGTGCATAAATAATAGTCTTGATTCACAATATTATCATATACCCTATGTTTGTATTAAATTTACATAGCACAGATTATGGTCATAAATTTACCATATATCATATGTTCCAAATTTTTATTAAACTTGCATAGTACAGAAGATCCATATAATTTATACCAAATATAGCCATAGATTACTATGCATGTCATATATCCCAAAGGTCCCTTACTTAGGTGTTTATTTACATTAATAGATATCCTACTTTCATGTAAATCTTTGTACCTAGGCCATATTCTCTTTATCCTAAATCATGTGTTCAATACAGTCTATATTTATGTTCAATTATATACCTTTTTATGTCATGTCCACAAATCATATGTTCAATACCTTTTTATGTTATAAATATAACATGTCCAATCATATGTCTCAGATTCATGTTCTAGCTACAGTCCATGTTCTTTCCTCAAATTAGTGACCTATTGGTCATGCCCAATTTATGCATCATTCATTTTACTGTCCCAAACATTTTAGCGCATGTTAATCTCTTATGAGATTGGCTCAGGCTCGTAGTAGCCTGTCTATAGAACAGAAAGAGGAAAGAGGTACAGAATAAGATAAATCAAATCAGAACAGAACAGATATAATCTCAGATTCAGATTCACAATTCATGTCAAAATCAGAATCAACGTTTATAGTGGAAAATAACTGTAGTTGCCTTAATTGGATTAAAGAAAGAACTCTAGTTGTCGTAGAACTGTTGCAGAAGCTCTAATCTCTAATTTAATTTAGGTTGATGTTGATTGTCTTCTAGTTTTGATTCCAGCAGAGTAGCAACGCCATTTTTATTTTTAATTTAGAACAGAGGCAGAGTAGAAGCAGAATAGAATTGTGTGCAGAGAAGGCTGGGTTTGGGGCTGTTTAAATAGGTTTAGGCAGACGAATCTAGACAGAAAACGAGACCAGATACATCAGAACGCACCCAGGCAGAAAAGCAGATTCGGGAGGCAGGTCGACCCCCAGGTCGACACTAGGGTCAACTCTAGGGTCGACCCCCTGGGGGCAGGTCGACTCTAGGGTCGACTCCCCAGTCGACCTGGTCTGTGCTGTTTAATTTTTTACTGAACTTTGGGAGGCCATAACTTGGTCATATGGACTCCGATTTACGAACTTACGGACTCTATTTCGCGTATTTTTCCGAGACGAACGCAATGGCACAGCCCGTTTCCCTTGATTCTGATTTTATATTTTAATTATACTCAGATTTGTTATTCTTAAGTTCACAGAAAATACGGGGTGTTACATTCTCCCTTCCTTAGAGGATTTCGTCCCCGAAATCTTCAAGTTAAGAAGAATGTGTCCTACCATCCAATCACTCATCTACTCAGTCATCATCCACAAGCATCCATTGTCCTTAGAAATTTCTAGTGCTGTATGAACATTTGCAAAAGTGTGTGTATATGTTCCTTATCTAATGCAAAGATCAGGCGGTCTACTGATTCATTTGACCTCCTTAATGTGAATTATGTCAGTGCCATGAGTCCAATATGTATGCAATTTTCCTATTTGATACATATCATTTCTATATGAGTGCACAACCATCCACTCATATGAAACATCCATGTGCTGATTCAACCATTTTGCATCCATAAAAATTTAAAATGCTCACACATCCATATGCAGTATGAGAGTGTTTTCGAGCCGATCTAGTGCCTAGTGTGTGTATATGCGTCCACGAGCAACCACTAGCAACCACTTGCATCCACTTGCAACCATCAAACATAACATGTCTCAAACACATGTTTACACCCATTAGTTTCTACCTAAAGTTCGAAAAATCGATCGATAGGATACATTCGAATGATGGAGGCGAGTACAGATAGAACAAAAACTTGGTTCCCATTAGACATGGGTCCTAAGTATCGGCCCCAAAGACCGAAACCAACATCAAATTGACACCCAGAGGATTACCCTCTTTAGACAATGTCAAAACTGGAAATCTTATTAGAAGTATTCAGATATTTACATGCTACTGGTACAGATCATGTTCCCTAATGACTCTTAGGAAGTTAAGCATGATAAAATCATACCCCACGAAAACTCAGAATGCATGCGTCATACTTGACGCCCAACACAGATATCCCTCAAACCCCAATCTCAAACAGATGAGCCATAACCCTTATGGGTATGAGTCTACAGCGGAATTCAGAAATAATACTAGTATTAAAGTGCAGAGTATCGATTACAAAATCAAAATACCAGAATCAGAAAAAGTCCTAACTCCATAATCAGATAAAGAAATTAAACCTACTATACAAATTTTCCTATTTTTATCCTAGCCACTAGCCTCGAAAGTGTTTGCCTGCCCTCCTTGCCCTCGTCTCTTTGGGCAGTCCCTAGTGAAATGTCCCATCTCTCTACAGTTGAAGCAAGTGCCTTTCCTTTTTCTGCAATCCTTGTTCAGATGAGTCGAGCTCCCACAAGTAAAGCACTTTTTCCCCTTCTTATCTTCAGTCTTTTCATCCTTCTTTTGTGTTTCCTTTTTGGGCCCCACTTTCTTATTCTGTGGTTCTTCCTTGTTTGTCTCTTTCGGGCCCTTGTCTTCCTCGTGCAGTAGTGCCATGTCCACTAATTTCTCGTAAGTCGCTCCCATGGGTACATGGGTCATGGCTAGGCTATGCAGTGGCTCGTTCAATCCTTTAACAAAGCGGAGAGCCTTTTTATGCTGAGTGTTGACTAAATCCAATCTGAACCTAGCTAGTTGGTTGAACTGGTTGACGTATTCCTTGACCGTCATACTTCCTTGCTTAAGAGATAAGAACTTCTCCAGTTGTAAACTCCGTTCAGCTTGCGAGAGAAATTTTGTCTCAAACCTTGTTCTGAATCCATCCATGTCTCAACCAGCCTCTCAGCGTTAGTGACTTCCCACTAGTAGGAAGCTTCGTCTTTGAGCAGCCATACCGCCGACTGTACCTTCTGCCTATCGTCCACCTCGAAGATAACGAATAGATCCTCAGTTTCTTTGAGCCAATTCCTCGCTTCTACGATTGATTCAATTCCTTTGAAATCCTTTCCACCCATGGCCCTAAAATCTCTACAGATCTTTGAGAAAGCAATTGCACGAGGAGGGGGTGGGGGAGGGGGATCATTTGCTGGGCCTGCAGCGGGGGTCCTAGCCTCAAGATATTGACGAAACCAACCGGGTACATGAACACCCTCTGGTATCTCAGATGCTTCAGACATGCTGAAACGAAAAAGGAAAGGTTCAATACAAAAAGGACTGAAAGAAAGATATATGGCTCTTGGGGATTATGTTTTTCAAAATAAGCTTTATTTTTGAAAATACTTCCTTTCAAAACCTTTTTGAAAATAGTTTTCAAAACTTTTTATAAAATCTGGTAACCTTCAGCTTTGATACCAAGTGTAACACCGCACCTCCGTTAAGGTCACTCAAAAAGGGAATGCCTTAACTTTGGTGGAGCATTTTAGTAAACAGAACAGAAACTTACAAGACAGATAAAACAGTACTTGAAAATTTTTAACTTTATTACAGCGGAAACAGAAATCAATATGGTTACATCCTTTCAAATCTCAGAATTCAAGTACAAAATATCGGTCTTGTACAAAAGCCTTCAAAATGCATGGTTTAAAATCATAATCCCCATAGAACGGAAGCTATGCAGATCCAAGCCATACTTTAAGCACTTCAAGCAAAGAGAAATCCGGATCAAGCTAAAGTATTCCCTCCTTGGATAACCTGAGGGGAAACGGAAGAAAGGAGGCGAAACAACAAGGGTCAGACAAAAAGTCTGGCAAGTCCAGTGACTTTCAGCATATGAACAGATAATAATAATATGACATGAACTTAAAACTGGATGAGAGATAACTGTAACAGGTGTAGCAGATATAACAGAAGAACAAAATGACATAAACTATTGCTTTACACTTCTCTGCACTAATACTAGTATAATAGAATTAGGTGAAACAGGAACGGGTACAGAATAATTTAACAGAAACAGAATGCTAATAATGGGCCTTTACTACCCGATCAGAAACAGACAGAAGCAGAAACAGATTAATCCCTACGGAATTAGAACGTAGAATTAGGTGTACACTAGTAATGGGCCTTTACCACCCGAACAGACGGTACCACGCAGAAACAGACAGGTGTTACCACCCAACAGAAACAAACGGTACCAACAGAAACAGACAGAACTAAGTGTACCCTAAAACCCTACCCCAAGCGATCGGCTCCCTAATACATAAATATCCTGTGTCGGCCCCACAGTAGGGTGTATCACTCCCTAAAGTGACAACCAATTGGCACAGACCTATTTACAGATGTCACGGCATCTTACATCCTCAGAGGTAGACCGGGATCCATGCACGCACATGAACCGGTTGGAACGCACCATCAACATCCCTCGCCATTATCAGAATGAACCGCTTATAATTAGTTCTTTAAGCGTGCCCGGACCCTACTTACTGTTGGGTCAAAGTTTTGATACCAGAAAGGGTTACTGACTAATATGGGTCCCAAACAACAGATGACACAAGTAATTCCCCTCCTAACCTTGTGTCCCCAGACTAGCAGATTTCAGCGTAACTTGTCTACAAGTTTCAGACATACAAAATTTAGGTTAACTAGTTCACAGATCAGACAATCAAGTTAACAAGTTTTCAGACTAACGGATCAGATGTTCGGATTAACAGGCTTACAGATTAACTGGTTCCAGATTATCTAACTTTGTATTGGGCCTACGGATTCACGAAACGGGTTCATCAGATTCATTAGTCCAATTGGTTTAACCTTACCAAACACGTTTTAGACATCATAATTATCTCAGATTTTCATTAATTAAATATTAATGCCCAAACCTCTCACATTAGGCTGACAGTTTGCGGCTACTGGTTAGGCCGGTTGGTTTCGGGCAGGTTTCTATCGCAAACTGAGTCTAACCTCGGGTTTCAAGCACATTATGACTAACTTCTCACATTAGAACCTATTGTTTGCGACCACTGGAATATGCCGGGCGGTTCCAGGCAGAATTACGCCGCAAACTCATTCTAACCTCGAGTTAACCATGTTTATCTTTGCGGCCAATTAATTAATAATTTACCATTTATACCCACGCCTAATATACATGTCAATTATTCATAACTATAGCCAATTCAGATTATGTCAATAGCGGACTAATTATACCAACTCAACAGATATAGCAGATAACAGATTTCTCAGGTTAGGCGACTTAGCAGATTAAGCAAACTAGCAGATTTAGTATTTTCAACAGACTTAGCAAACGACAGATTTGGCAGATGAACAAATCCAGCAGACTAGGCAGTAGAGCAGAACTAGCAGATTAAGCAATATAACAGAACTAGCAGATTAGGCAATGTAACACAACTAGCAAATTAGGCAAATATAACAAATTTACTTATTTCTTAAGGTTTCATACCTTGCCTAATTATAAACCTTGCCTAAGTTCATGTGCATAAATAATAGTCTTGATTCACAATATTATCATATACCCTATGTTTGTATTAAATTTACATAGCACAGATTATGGTCATAAATTTACCATATATCATATGTTCCAAATTTTTATTAAACTTGCATAGTACAGAAGATCCATATAATTTATACCAAATATAGCCATAGATTACTATGCATGTCATATATCCCAAAGGTCCCTTACTTAGGTGTTTATTTACATTAATAGATATCCTACTTTCATGTAAATCTTTATACCTAGGCCATATTCTCTTTATCCTAAATCATGTGTTCAATACAGTCTATATTTATGTTCAATTATATACCTTTTTATGTCATGTCCACAAATCATATGTTCATTACCTTTTTATGTTATAAATATAACATGTCCAATCATATGTCTCAGATTCATGTTCTAGCTACAGTCCATGTTCTTTCCTCAAATTAGTCACCTATTGGTCATGCCCAATTTATGCATCATTCATTTTACTGTCCCAAACATTTTAGCGCATGTTAATCTCTTATGAGATTGGCTCAGGCTCGTAGTAGCCTGGCTATAGAACAGAAAGAGGAAAGAGGTACAGAATAAGATAAATCAAATCAAAACAGAACAGATATAATCTCAGATTCAGATTCACAATTCATGTCAAAATCAGAATTAACGTTTACAGTGGAAAATAACTGTATTTGCCTTAATTGGATTAAAGAAAGAACTCTAGTTGTCGTAGAACCGTTGCAGAAGCTCTAATCTCTAATTGAATTTAGGTTGATGTTGATTGTCTTCTAGTTTTGATTCCAGCAGAGTAGCAACGCCATTTTTATTTTTAATTTAGAACAGAGGCACAGTAGAAGCAGAATAGAATTGTGTGCAGAGAAGGCTGGGTTTGGGGCTGTTTAAATAGGTTTAGGCAGACGAATCTAGACAGAAAACGAGACCAGATACATCAGAACGCACCCAGGCAGAAAAGCAGATTTGGGAGGCAGGTCGACAATAGGGTCGACTCTAGGGTCGACCCCCTGGGGCCAGGTCGACTCTAGGGTCGACCCCCTGGGGGTAGGTCGACTCCCCAGTCGACCTGGTCTGTGCTGTTTAATTTTTTTTTGAACTTTGGGAGGCCATAACTTGGTCATATGGACTCTAATTTACGAAATTTCGGACTCTATTTTGCGTATTTTTCCGAGACGAACGCAATGGCATAGCCCGTTTCCCTTGATTCTGATTTTATATTTTAATTATACTCAGATTTGTAATTCTTCAGTTCACAGAAAATACGGGGTGTTACAATTGACTTCGAATTGACGTTGCGGGAGATCCGACCGTCGGATTCTCCTAAAACCGGAACCCTTGGGTTCGTATCGAAAAGTGCTTTCCAATGAATATTAGAAATCTGAAATCTAACGGTTGGATTTGGAATTATGTCCGAATCGAATTTGGAAAAGGTCGTTGTAAGTGCAGTTCGATGGCCGTTGATGGAAATCGACTTTATGGGCCTTGATAAAATAATTAAAAATATCCATAATTTGTGCAAAATCATAAGAAATGATTTAGGAAAAATTGGGCTGAAAAATTCCATATTTGAAAAGATAAAAACAGATTTTTATCGAAATGAACTAGTTTTGAACTAGAATTAAAATCAATTTATTTCTGAAATAAATAAATTGAATTTGAAAGTGATTTTAAAATAATCAATATTCCCAATTCGTGAATTGGCCTGGAGTTGAATCGAAATTATCTTCGAAATATTTCGATGTTGGATTTCGTGACTATACAAATATTGTTATGGGGATTTGAAAGATATATTTTATATCATTATTTCCAATACGATATTTGTTGGTTTCAGAATTTGATATTGAATATAAGCGGGTATATTTTCTATTCAGAGCCTTGTATTTAATATCAAATATGATTTGGGTTTGTCGTGTATTGTGTTTTAGATGGCATTGGTTCTTTAACCCAGTTAAAGGCAGGATGTTGATTTTTGAAAAGATTAAAACTAAGTAGAGTTTTAATGAACCTTTAATTAGATTGAAATGTGAATTGATAATTTAAATTATCAAATCTGAAAGGTGATCGAGAATGGAGTACCACCAGTTTTGCTCCAATGCGATAGTTATTTCTTTAATTAGATTTGAACGTGAAATGGTAATTAATTTTACCGATAACACCGAGGTGTTAGATATGGAGTATTACCAGTTTTGCTCCATGGGATGAATAGGTTGGGATTGGGAAATAAAATAAATAATTACTTCGGTGTGGTTCGCTAATCCCGACTATTTTGAAATGATATCCAAAGGAAGATTAAAGAATAAATTTAGAAGAATTTATCTTGGATAAAATTAATAGGATCCTATTCCCTCAGAATGTGATTTTGTGAATAAAAGAATATTCTGAATTGGAATGAGGCGTATGTTGTGTTTGTGTAACATTTGTTTATCATATACGTGGGTTATTCGGTAAGGTCGGGTTTATACCCATTCTGAATAACCGATTCGACGAGATGTCGAAGAGGAAGACGGTGGTTGAAGACCAGAAGTCTTCACATCGTTTGGGTGGTTACTGATGATCTTGATTGGGCTGTACACCCAAGATGAAGGAAACAGTTGGTGATCGTCCAGACGTACTTGGAGATGGATGGATATGCGAGGAAAGTGCCTCCGGTTTCGTTTAGACCCAGAACGAACTTGTAAATGGATTGTGTGTCTGACATTGGATTTTATTCTGTGTTGATTGATCTTTATTAAATATACATCTGTTTGGAGGCAGAGAATTTATTCTCTTGCTTAACGCCCTACTCTGAGATGTACGAGCTCAGAGGTTATATATCGATGGACATCACTCGCATGGAGTGAATTGCCAGTGTGGCACGCGTAAGTGGCAATTGATCAAGGCTTCTATTGAAAAGCAAAGTCTTGTGGTTGATGATCAAAGCAAAGCCTGTGTGGCGTAGCTTTGTGTATAACGTGAATTCGCGAGCCTCACGTCTCGGTATGAGTCAAAAGGGGGATACGGACCCAAGGAGTGCACGACGTTTCTTTCTAGCTAGGGTGGTGTCAGTTACCTACCATCCCTGACATTTATATACTTTTCACCTGTGTGGTTGTTGGATATGAGGCGCCTCGGATATAGGTCTGTAAGGACCGGGAAACGTGTGTTCAAGAATTGCCAATCCTCAAAAGTAAGAGAGGACCGGCCTTGGAGTTTCCAAAGGATCATAGTGGGGTCCTAAGGCATTGCTAGAGTGTCTCGAACGCGGAGAGGAGCTTGCCTCTTGCCTCGACTAATGACGGGAATCCAATTTCCAATAAGTGTGTTTCGGTTTTATTTGTAGAACCTAGTATGGCGACATAGTGGTATGGGTCATTCATGCCGCCTACGATTGATATTTATGATTGAAACTGTTTTGACACTATACACATATAATAGTATCAAATAATGTGTTTTAAACATATCAAGCATACTTTGGCTATTATAAGGTAAAAACCCTATCCTTCGGTTTGTGTTGCATTGTGTGATGGGACCTGGGTCTTACAACAGCTTCATTTTTCTTTATTTAGCATTGCGTTGTTTGTTCTATGCACTGGTATTCTTGGGAGAAAACCCGTTTCGTGTTATACGGCGTGGTCCCTTGATTTGCCAAACTTTAAAACCAATATTAATAACTGTTTTAGCTCTCACATCAGTCACATGACTGACCTGGAGTTTATTGTTTTAACCTAAACTCTGGGTGCCCCTATTTTCCACACGGGCAGCTAGTAGTTTTGGTTTTGCAGATTTATATTCACATGATCCTGATTTACAGCTGGAACGATGCTTGGAAAGCTCTGTATCCGTGTATCACTTTCAGTTGTGTTTTGTATATTTTTCCGCTGCTATGTAATTTATTGTAATCTCTGATATTTATCGAATGTATTTTATTCATTTATACTCTGTATATTCTTGTATCTGATGGAATTGTTGTAATAACAATGAAATGTTCTTCTGTTTGCGTTCTATTTTGTCCTGTTCTCAAAGTATCCGCGCTTTTCTTCACCAGGAAGTTACGGGTTCTTACAACACTCCTTTATAAGGAGTTTGTTGTTTCTGTAAACAATTCCCTAGTATTTCATAAATACACGAGAAAGCTTCAAACAATCATTTAGTTATATACATTTGGTTTTGATATTTGCTGTAACGACCTGCCTTCTTGCCTAATTAAAACCGATGATTGAATCGTCTTAATTAAACCAATCAATAAGACGTATCGCTAAGCGTTACAACGCATATGAACTGAACAAATAACCTTTTCATTATCATTGCAATGACTTTTACATAAGAGTACAGCTTGTATCAGAATACAATAATAAATACATGCACAACGGAAATAACTATATCAGAGTGTAACATGTACATAGCAGAAAACATAAACTCTCAGTGGAAGAAATACAATGCAAGTCAATAAGAAAGTGAAATTACATAAGCTAATTGGTCCTTCTAGAAGTCATCTTTTCTTTAAGTTTCATGTCTGCAAATTAGATTCTAACTATTAGTAATCTCTATTGTCTTCTGCATTTTGTTTATCTCTGAAATAATCATCCATCAACATACATGGAGAAAGATCAAGCCAAGACGTCCACAAAAAAGATGGACTTGGCTGGCTTTCTTTAATTGGCGCCCGGTATACCAAGTCCATTATATTAATTGGCATTTGTTTATTTGCATAAACCAGGGGGCCATTCAAGACTTACTCGAACTGCTACTAAGAAAATATGAGAGCTTTGGTTTTCTCTCATCGGGATAGGGGCTGACAAAAGGACTTTCATCATTTGTGGATCACTCTAATAAATAAAGCAACTCATGAGAATATGGTTTTCCACAGTTATAGTAAATTTATACACAATTTGTACAAAGAAGCAATTGCTTCTTAATCATAAAATACCCAAAACCAACCCATGCTTCGTAGAGCCACCCCTCTCAAAACCTGTTAAAATGTGCCTTCCTTTGGGGGCCTTAGAGTTAGCTACTTGGCAACAGGTGCAACAAGCAAGCTAATAAGTACATGTAGCTACGATTCAAACAGCTGATAACAATGAGGTTTTTTCGCAACTCCACTGTATTGATAAGGGCTACTAGCCTCTTGTTAGTTGCTTCTCCCATCAAGGATTCTTGGATTAGGATTTACTGGGCTTCTCTCTTTAAGGTAGGGTTAAGGCATTGGTTGACTTTCTTTCCGTCCTTTAAGTTTAGAGAGAAAGAATTGATGTTTTGCCTTTTTGCAACGACCCGGATTTTTAGCCATCTAATTTTGAACATTTAAATTTATTTTAGATGATGTATTGGAAATAATAAATGAAATTCTTTGTAGTTGGTAGCGTGTTAACTTTAACAAACATTATCAAATACAAGCATATCACATAGACCAATTTCCTTTGCCAACATCCCTCTTCCACTAAGTCTGTACTAGTCACTTTACTGTTTGGTTGTCGTTATAAATACAATATGGAGGCATCTTTAGTTACTGATGGGATTGTCTGTGTTACATAAAGGCATGCTTTATACATGACAGAATGTAAGCGTAGGATATGGAGCTAGGGAGAGAGATATTAGGATCTTCCTTATTGTAGAAAGTAATTATGGTATACAAATCTTGTGTCATACCATAAAGTTTAAAAACGTATTCCATGGAGATAAAATATGAGTGGGTTCAGATCTCAACCAACAAATCTATCATTTTTATAGGAAACCAGAGAAAAAAAAGTGTGTTGTAGCATAACTAAGAAAGTCACCAGCTTAAGCATATGGTCCATCTTTTTATTATTATTTTTACGCAAGGAAATGATATAAACTGAGAATGAACTCCATCATAAATTAAGTTCTTAATATGTGTCACTGACAAATAAACTTAGACCTATATAGTATATAAGACATGGGTCATCGGATGGCTCACATTCCTCTATTTCTTGCACTCACATCTATATTTTGTTGTTCATTAGTGTATGTTGTATGTAACTTTAATTTATAAATAAAATTTCTACCTTATCTAATAAGCTATTCAAGCCGTGCTCTCCAAAACTTTTCACAACAGTGTACTCCCCACGTTATTTACCAACATGCGTGCCAAGGCATTTTGAAACCGTGCGTGGCAAGCCATAAGCTGTCGTGCTCCCCAAACTATTTCATCTTCAAATACTGGTATTCCCAATGTTTTTATTCTTTCTTCAATCAAAATTAAAACAAGATCGACCTTTACTTTTCTTCCCTTTTAACAAAAACAAAACTTTGCCCTCCAATTTTAAGTCGGCTTCTTCAAAAAAATTCAGGAAATAAAACAAAATTTCTATAAATCGAAACATGTATGTATTCGAATTTCTCCCTGATTTCTCGTCATGCTCATATACGGGTTAACGGGTTTCGAGCCAAATTGGTTCGCTGGTTAGGTTTTTCTGGCAACGCTAGGGTCCACGGTGGAGGGCGTCGGTGGTGGCGATCGAAAGAGGGGGTCGGGGCTTTCACTGGACGGAGGGGGGGAAGATGACCGGAGAGGTTTCGTTGGTGCTGAGAAATGACGTGAATTCTTATGGGGTGTTGAGATATCCTTTGTGTGAAGTTGCTAAGGCATTTTCAGTTGGATTTGTGAAGTAGAAGAGGAGTCATTAGGGAAGTCTGGTTGTGTAAATGGTGAGGGATTGTGCTTTACAGTTCAAATCTTTGAAAAGAAAGGATGAACGTGAGGGAAGAAGAAATTAGTTGCTAAATTGATTTTAAAGGGAAAGTGAGGACTGTTACTGGGAAGAAGAAGTTTACGAAATGGGGAAGGAGGTTTTGAACAGATATTATGATGATATAATTGGGAGGTTGAGTTCAAAACGTCTGCGGGAGGTGAAACGTGAGTAGAGAAGTTTGTGTAGAGAAGTTTGTGGGTGAATTAAGTTGGTGGTGCAAATTAAAGGGGTTGCGCGGATTGTTTTTCATGGCTATGGTGAAGATTGATGCTAAAAAGAAGGAGTGACGTTGCAGAATTCTGATCGAAGTAAACAATACTTCCGGTTTTGTAAGCTTGCCTGTAGAATATCGGAGGAGCTCACGCTCATCAGAAATGGAAGCCCAGTTTTTGGCAGTGACCGATTAAGTAGGAGATCAACAGCTTATAAAACATGATTAAGGAATTGGTAATTAACTTTTAATGACAAATTAATTAGTAATCCATTTACGAAATTAAGAAATTATTCATTGATCTTAATTAACTTTTAACGTGATCAGCGGCTTATAACGTATGCAGGGATTCTTTTGTAGAACAAAGCAGTATTCAGGGAAACAATTTGGCAAAGTTCTATGGAATTATGTGAACTCTTATATCGCTCTGATGTTGGCCTATGTATGAGCATGGCCGAGAATGCCTTTTGCTCAAGTAGCTCAGACATGATGCTATGGAGATGTTTAAACTTGCGGAAGGAAGAAGTTGATGACTTTGAATGCGTAGACCGTGGAGTAAGAAAGTGGTTGGGTGGAGATGATTTGCTTGGGGATGGCTGCGGTTAAATTCAGGAGGAAGAGCAGGTTTAAATAATAACGGGGAAGAAGAATTAAAAATAAAGGTTAAGGTTAATAAATATTTAATTAATTGTTAATGATGTTATTATTATAATCAAATCTTATAAAGCATCTAATTTATACGTTCTTTATCAGAACTCGATGGAACAAGATCCTTTAGAATCATAGCGACAACATCTTCACTGTAGAAATGATTTCCGTTGAGAAAAGAGCTATTGGAATTTCGTAGATAAATATAAATCAAATGTCTGTTTGATTTTAAACGAAAACAACAGCAAAATCGTCAACTACAAACAAGGTGACTAAACTCACTAATTCTGCCTCGTTTATATTTTTATATAAACGAGTTTTAAATTTATTTATAGTAATTTTATACCGTGTGATGGTTGTTTGGATGATTGGCTGATAAAAATGGTTGAATTAGTTATATCATTGATCGTTTAATAATTCTGTTCACCATGATATTTCATATTGATGTGAAAATAATATTATTGATGTTGATTAACATTTGTAGATGCAGGGAAACAGGTTGGAGGGATCCAACTGGATTCCTCAACATTTATATCATTGTGTTTGCATTGATTGTGACATACGCTATGATATATTAACTGTGATTGATCTTGTTGTGTTTAAATATCACTGGCCCTCGAATTTTGGTATTTAAATACCGTAAAATATTTTCAAATATAGAAAATGAAATTTGTGATTTAAAAGGAAATATATTTTTCCAAAAGTTGAAGTGTAATTTCGAATGAAGTTAAAAAGGTAAAAACTTGTTTTTTTAAATAAGAAGTTAATTTTAAACGGGTTTATAAATTAAATGAATTATTTATCGTTGGATAAATTGAAATATAAATTCAAATTTGAATTTATACGAAAAAGTGGAAATCAGTTTTGAAACCAATATCTGAAATGAGATTTGAACTTAGCAAAGTATAAAGGAAATTATAAGCGAGATTATAAATGTTTGAAATTAATAATGAGATTTTCTATATACAATTGTAAATAGAAGTTATAAATGGAGTATGTTTTTGATTATGTAAAAAGAAATATATTCACGATGTAAGTGAATAATAGTTTAAAGTAAATATTTTACAAATGAAATACCAATAAAGGAAATTTAGATTTGAAGTATGAATCCAAATTGGAACTTGAATGAAAAAGGAAAATGGATAATTGTTTAAAATAAAAAAATGAGTTTATTCCAAAAATTGGAATATAAAATAAAGTGTGATAATGTTTGTAGACTAGAATGGTTATAAAGGAATTGGGTAAGGATTTGGGAAAGATAAATTCAAAGTGAATCTGGAATTTGAATTAACCCGAAATGGTAGGTAAATTCCGAAGTTCGGAATATAAATCGAATATAGATTATTCGAGAGAAAGTTATTTATTGGAATTCGATTATATCGAATTTAGGGAAGTAGTTATTTTTACTTTTTGTTTTGAATCAAATTTAATTATTTATCTATCTATTTATTTACTTATTAATTTATTTGTAGAAATTAATAAGTACAAGTTACGTTTTATAAATCAAATATTTGGGAACAACGATTATAACGTTGTCGCTGCAACAAATTCTTTTATAAATCTAAACAGCGATTATAACGCTGTTGTTATAACAAATGTTTTATAACAGCAATTATAACACTACCATTATAATAAATGTTTTGTAAATCTAAACAGCGATTTTAACGCTACCATTATAGTTAATGTTTTATAAATCAAATATTTGGAAACAACGATTATAACGCTGCCATTATAATCAATATTTTTCCGTAAAAGAAATGGAACCTTAGATTGAATCTGAGAGTCTTGTAAGCAATGTTTTGTTCGAAGTTGTGAGCTTTAACTATTTCAAAATTGAGAATGTTGTTCAGTTAAGGTCTGAGAGGTAATTATACCCCAACTTGATTGACTTCATGATTGATGGAGGAATGGTTAAGGTTCGGTAGTGAAGATTGGTTAGCAATATGGTTAGTTAATAAATGATTAATGGTTTGAGTTATAATAACGATGTTTTACAACATCGCGTTAATTTAAAGGATTTTGAAATGTTTTCCCCAAATAAAATGAGAGATATTTTCTACGCATAGAAAATGAAATGGATTGGTTAACAAGAAATTAAGAAATGCAAGATGGAAATATTTTCCGATATTAATAAGGTATATTTTCTTAATATAGAAAATGAGGATTAGCGAATATTTAGAAATGTTTTCTAACTGGAATAAGAGATATTTTTTTCAAATAAAGAAATTATGATATTAAGAATGTTTTTTCAAGAATCAAGAAAGAAAATTGAATTTTGAAAGAATGTAGAAGAGGGGAAAATGGGAATTGGAAATGATAATATAATAAGGAATTAATTTAAAAAGGGGCTTGTGTTGTTTGATGGTTGGCAAATAGGACCGTTGATTGTATGGATGTTTCTTTGATAGTTAAATCACCGACTATCAAAGTTTTGATTTACTTTATACCTCCGTTGTCAATATGGAGAGACCGGGATCAGATTTAGTATCTGAAAACCACTCCGTATTGGCATAAGTGTTAGGAATCAACTTATGCTAAAGTTGATTGAAGAAGGAATAAAATGCAACGGCTGTTCTGTTAATCCTGGGTAGAAACTGCCCAAGATGGATTGATGGAATAGTGCCTTCGGTTTGTCCAGTCCCATGACAATGTATATGGAAGGATCTGATGATGTGGCATTCAAAGGAAATGATGGAAATATGTTCTAAATGATAATCGTGACCTCAAGCCACATCACCCGGGAAATGACAGAAATCGGGCAGGCAGCATGGCCATGTGGGTCATTCCCATTAGGGGTATTATCACCTGATCTAGAGAAAATTCATTTGCTTCTTATTCTATTCGCTGTTGTATGCTTTCAGTAACGGTTGTTGATCACAACCGTTGGTGATAATATGCTCGATACACTCAAGTTAAAATGAGTGGTCAGCTATGTGTGGGCCGGGTTGCAAGACGTTCTTGTTGAACCCAGTGTATTCCCCTCTAGAGATACACTATCAGAAGGTGGTTCCATACCTTGTCATGTTGGAAATCCAATCTCCAATAAGCGCCCTGCGGTTTTCGATTTTATATTATATATGGAGCGTGAGTTGCAAGCGTTCCGCTAGATTTCTATTTATTTGATTTAGATACTATTATAATATCACCAGATTTTGATATCAAAATGTTTTAGGTTATCGTAAGGTAAAAACCATCCGTGTTTATGTGTGGATCGGTCTTACGATTATCTTTTCTTTCGAAAGAATTTTTAAAAGTTAAGCCAATGATTGGAGTTTACTCACACCAGTCCCATGACTGACCCATAGTTTATTTTGTTTGCTTTCCCTAAACTCTTGGGTGCCCAAATTTATACGGGCAGTCAAGTAGTCGGGATTTACAGATTCCCCTGGAGGAGTTTGAGGCTTCACCAGTTAGCTATAGACTATCATATTTTTCCGCTGTGTATTATGTTCGTATCTGGAAACAGGTGTTTATAACTGTTCCAGAAATAGCTGTTGTGCTCTGATGATGGTATGTACATAAAGTTATTGAATTTTATTTCAAAGTTTATGTTATCTAATATATTTTATTCGTCCCAGTGTGAGTTTGTGATCTTCGTTTCCTTCTATTCTAATATTTCTTTCTTTCTATTTCTCATCCTCTAACTTCCTTCTACTAATGATTTGTTTTTCTGTGCAATTTGTGTTGGATGTGTGGTGTTATTAATCAACTCAAAGGACATGGAAATTCGGACCATTACATTTGTTATCAGAGCTGAAGGTTGAGTAGTAACCTTGGCTCTGCGGCGTAACTCAATAGAGATGGGTTAGTAATACCCTAGACTGAGTTTGAGTGCTTATATATGAATGCGTATTTGTAGATTTGATTTAAAAAAAAAATTATATTGTGTTGACTGGTTTGTTGAGTGGTTTATGAATTCTGGTCGATACAGGATGTACAACTGTATCGATAGGTGTTCTTAAACTCTCGAACAAAGCAATTCGATACAGTATTGCTTTAAAATGGGTAAATGAAATAATTTTGCCCAAAAATTATTCGGATATAAAAAAGGAATAATTTCTGAATTATTACATACGAGTGTGTTGATTGTTATTACAATCAAATGGAATTATGAAATATTGAAATGGTTATATAATTTGTAGACGGATAATGTATACAAATAAGATAAACCAAGATTAAGTTCAAATTAGAACTGGAATTTAAATTCCGGGTGTTTAGAAAATATTTTCTAAAATATTATAAAGTAATATAACATTATTTTAAAGTATTTTGAATAAGAATGGTTTAATGGATTTTAAAAGTGATTAATCACTGAAATCACTTCAGTGATGAGAAAATAATTATGATAATGGATCGCGACATTATTGGTATTCATTTTCAAGTTTCTGAGTGATGGATTGCTACCATGGTAATTTGGGGATGGAAAATTTGTTTGAAAAGGAAAAGTTGTTTTAGAAATTCAAATGTTTTGAATTGAGTTGATTATAAATATATGTATATAAATATATATGATTTCAAACTGATTTGAAATAAAATCCGGAAATTTTAATTATGAAATTAAAATTTAACTAGTATAAGTTTTATAGATTGAAATGGTAAAAATGTATCAAATGAATTGAAATTTATCTTAAGATTAGACAAAATTGGATTGGATTAGAAATAATTCTGATTGAAATTAAATAAAGAAAAATGATGAAATTCGAATTATTAATATGAATTCGACTTATGGATAAGCAAGTTGAATATATATTGGATGTTGTTAATTGAAATTGAATTGGTATAAATTTGGATTCAAGTATAATAAGTGGATTTACTTAAATAGAAATCAGACTTGAATTTATAAAATGGAAGTGAACTAACCAAAAGTTGATTAGAGAGTTAAAAACTGGAAGTTGGATTGATTTGAAACCAATTAGAAATGGATATATGTATACTGATCAGATATTAAATGGAAGCAAATGAAAGATACAGAGTTGAGTGCCCGACATAAAGGTACATATTTACAAAATTTCTTGGGTGATGGTTTTATGAGCCTATGGGGCAAGCCGCTTGGCTTTTAGATTTTTAATTGGATTGGAAAAGGCCTAGAAAGGGAGAGTGTGGTTGTACCGATTGAGTCGCGCAAAGGAGATGCTGCCGAAATTTTTCGAAAATTTAAAGAGTGAGAAAATTTTCAAGAAACTTTTGATAATTTGAAATCGAGTTGTTAATTATAATTGAAATAAGAAAACCGGAATTGGTTAATAAAATTTCAAGTGGAATAATGGAATTGATAAATGGATTTAAAATCAATTGGAATGAGTGTAAATATGCAGAAGAGCATATGGATTGATGGCAAGAATGTGATGATGGATTGTCCAAAAATGATGGATAGAGCATTTGGAAAAGATTATGAATGGTCAAGTATTGGTATAAGAATTCGAAGGTTGGGTAAGAACTGGGTTATGAAGATATGGAATATAAGATTTCAACTAAGTAGGTTATGAGGAGTTAGAATTATAGCATTTTTACTGCTTGGCAATTTCGTGGACGAAATTATTTTATGGGGGAAGGAATGTAACGACCCGGATTTTTAGCTGTCTAATTTTGAACATTTAAATTTATTTTAAATGCTGTATTGGAAATAATAAATGGAATTCTTTGTAGTTGATAGCGCGTTAACATTAACAAACATTATCAAATACAAGCATATCATGTAGACCAATTTCCTTTGCCAACATCCCTCTTCCACTAAGTCTGTACTAGTCACTTTACTATTTGGTCGTCGTTTTAAATACAATCTGGGGGCATCTTTAGTTACCGATGGGATTGTCTGTATTACATAAAGTTATGCTTTATACTGGACAGAATGTAAGCGTAGGATATGGAGCTAGGGAGAGAGATATTAGGATCTTCCTTATTGTAGAAAGTAATTATAAGATACAAGTCTTGCGTCAGACCATAAAAGAAAAAAAAAGTGTGTTGTAGCATAACTAAGAAAGTCACCAGCTTAAGCATACGGTCCATCTTTTTATTATTATTTTTACTCAAGGAAGTGACATAAACCGAGAATGAACTCCATCATAAATTAGTCCTTAATATGTGTCACTGACAAATAAACTTAGACCTGTATAGTATATAAGACATGGGTCATCGGATGGCTCACATTCCTCTACTTCTTGCACTCGCATCTATATTTTGTTGTTTATTAGTGTCTATTGTATGTAACTTTAATTTATAAATAAAATTTCTACCTTATCTAATAAGCTATTCATGTCGTGCTCACCAAAACTTTTCACAACAGTGTACTCCCCACGTTATTTACCAACGTGCGTGCCAATCCATTTTGAAACCGTGTGTGGCAAGCTATTAGCTCTCGTGCTCCCTAAACTATTTCGTCTTTAAATACTAGTATTCCCAATGTTTTTATTCTTTCTTTAGTCAAAATTAAAACAAGACCGACCTTTACTTTTCTTCCCTTTTAGCAAAAACGAAACTTTGCCCTCCAATTTTAAGTCGGCCTCTTCAAAAAAAATTCAGGAAATAAAACAAAATTTCTATAAATCGAAACATGTATATATTCGAATTCCTCCTTGATTTTTCGTCTTGCTCATATATGGGTTAACGGGTTTCGAGCCAAATTGGTTCGTTGGTTAGGTTTTTCTGGTGATGCTAGGGTCCACGATGGAGGGCGTCAGTTGTGGCGATTTAAAGAGAGGGTCGGGGCTTTCACTGGCTGGAGGAGGAAGATGACCGGTGAGGTTTCGTTGGTGCTGAGCAATGACGTGAATTCCCATGGGTGTTTAGATATCCTTTGGGTGAAGTTGCTGAGGCATTTTCAGCTGGATTTGTGAAGTAGAAGAGGAGTCATGAGGGAAGTCTGGTTGTGTAAATGGTGAGGGATTGTGCTTTACAATTCAAATCTTTGCAAAGAAAGGATGAACGTGCGGGAAGAAGAAATTAGTTACTAAATTGATTTTAAATGGGAAGTGAGGACTGTTTACTGGGAAGAAGAAGTTTACGAAATGGGGAAGGAGGTTTTGAACAGATATTATGGTGATATAATTGCGAGGCTGAGTTCAGAACTTCTGTGTGAGGTGAAACGTGAGTAGAGAAGTTTGCGTAGAGAAGTTTGTAGGTGAATTAAGTTGGTTGTGCAAATTAAAGGGGTTGCGCGGATTGTTTTTCATGGTTGTGGTGAAGATTGATGCTAAAAAGAAGGAGCAACGTTGCAGAATTATGATCGAAGTAAACAATACTTCGGGTTTTGTAAGCTTGCCTGTAGAATATTGGAGGAGCTCACGCTCATCAGAAATGGAAGCCCAGCTTTTGGCAATGACCGGTTAAGAAGGAGATCAGCAGCTTATAAAACGTGATTAAGGAATTGGTAATTAACTTTTAATGACAAAGTAATTAGTAATCCATTTACGAAATTAAGAAATTATTCATTGAGCTAAATTAACTTTTAACGTGATCAGCGGCTTATAACGTATGCAGGAATTCTTTTGTAGAACAAAGCAGTATTCAGGGAAACAATTTGGCAAAGTTCAATGGAATTTTGTGAACTCTTATGTCGCTCTGTTTGCTGGCCTATGTATGAGCATGGCCGAGAATGCCTTTTGCTCAAGTAACTCAGACATGATGCTATGGTATAGAGATGGTTAAACTTGCGAAAGAAAGTAGTTGATGACTTTGAATGTGTAGACCGTGGAGTATGAAAGAGGTTGGGTGGAGATGATTTGATTGGGGATGGCTACGGTTAAATTCGGGAGGAAGAGCAAGTTTAAATAGTAACGGGGAAGAAGAATTAAAAATAAAGGTTAAGGTTAATAAATATTTAATTAATTGTTAATGATGTTATTATTATAATTAATCAAATCTTATAACGTGTCTATTTTATACGTTTTTTATCAGAACTCGATGGAACAAGATCCTTTAGAATCATAGCGACAACGTCTTCACTGTGGAAACGATTTCCACTGAGAGCAAAGCTATTGGAATTTCGTCGAAAAATAGCAATCAAATGTCTGTTTGATTTTAAACGAAAACAACAGCAGAATCGTCAACTGTAAACAAGGTGAGTAAACTCTCTAATTCTGCCTCGTTTATATTTTTATATAAACGAGTTTTAAATTTATATATAGTAATTTTATACTTTGTGATGATTGTTTGGATGAATGGCTGATAAAATTGGTTGAATTATTTATATCATTGATCGTTTAATAATTTTGTTCACCATGATATTTCATATTGATGTGAAAATAATATTATTGATGTTGATTAACATCTGTGGATGCAGGGAAACAGGTTGGAGGGATCCAACTGGATTCCTCAACATTTATATCTTTGTGTTTGCATTGATTGTGACATATGCTGTGATATATTAACTATGATTGATCCTGTTGTGTTTAAATATCACTGGCCTAGAATTTTGGTATTTAAATACCGTAAAATATTTTCGAATATAGAAAATGTAATTTGTGATTAAAAAGGAAATATATTTTTCCAAAAGTTGAAGTGTAATTTCGAATGAAGTTAAAAAGGTAAAAACTTGTTTTTTTAAATAAGAAGTTAATTTTAAACGGGTTTATAAATTAAATGAATTATTTATCGTTGGATAAATTGAAATATAAATTCAAATTTAAATTTATACGAAGAAGTGGAAATCAGTTTTGAAACCAATATCTGAAATGAGATTTGAACTTAGCAAAGTATAAAGGAAATTATAAGCGAGATTATAAATGTTTGAAATTAATAATGAGATTTTCTATAAACAATTGTAAATAGAAGTTATAAATGGAGTATGTTTTTGATTATGTAAAAAGAAATATATTCACGATGTAAGTGAATAATAGTTTAAAGTAAATATTTTACAAATGAAACACCCATAAAGGAAATTTAGATTTGAAGTATGAATCCAAATTGGAACTTGAATGAAAAAGGAAAATGGATAATCGTTTAAAATAAAAACGATGAGTTTATTCCAAAAATTGGAATATAAAATAAAGAGTGATAACGTTTGTAGACTAGAATGGCTATAAAGGAATTGGGTAAGGATTTGGAAAAGATAAATTCAAAAGTGAATCTGGAATTTGAATTAACCTGAAATGGTAGGTAAATTCTGAAGTTCGGAATATAAATCGAATATAGATTATTCGAGAGAAAGTTATTTATTGGAATTCGATTATATCGAATTTAGGGAAGTAGTTATTTTTACTTTCCGTTTTGAATCAAATTTAATTATTTAATTATCTATTTATTTACTTATTAATTTATTTTTTCAAATTAATAAGTACAATTTATGTTTTATAAATCAAATATTTGGGAATAGCGATTATAACGTTGTCGTTACAACAAATGCTTTTATAAATCTAACAGCGATTATAACGCCGTCGTTATAACAAATGTTCCATAAAACTAAACAACAATTATAACACTACAGTTATAGTAAATGTTTTGTAAATCTAAATAGTGATTTTAACGCAACCATTATAGTTAATGTTTTATTAATCAAATAATTGGAAACAACGATTATAACGCAACCGTTATAATCAATATTTTTTCGTAAAAGAAATGGAACCTTAGAATGAATCTGAGAGTCGCATAAGTAATGTTTTGTTCGAAGTTGAGAGCTTTGACAATTTCAAAATTGAGAATGTTGTTCAATTAAGGTCTGAGAGGTAATTATACCCCAACTTGATTGACTTCATGATTGATGGAGGAATGGTTAAGGTTCGATGGTGAAGATTGGTTAGCAATATGGTTAGTTAATAAATGATTAATGGCTTGAGTTATAATAACGATGTTTTATAACATCGCGTTAATTTAAAGGATTTTGAAATGTTTTCTCCAAATAAAATAAGAGATATTTTCTAGGGTGCGTTTTTTACAAGTCCCTATTAAGTTTCAAAATATAAAAAAAAACGGTGATAAAAATAATATAGAATACATCCCTATTTTTGAATTTTCGCTAAAAAAAGTTCCAGATCTACCCTTACACACATAAAAAACTATCCAACAACTGTTTGTCCTCATTTACTCAGTCTATCGCTCCTGTTATTTTGCTCAAACCTAATGCTACAATTCTGGAAAACCGTCAATTACTCCAACAGCGATTTTTTTATTACTTTTTTTGATTTTTACGAAAAACTAGACAATTATATACATATATTACATAAAATTGCATAAATTTATGCAACTAAGTGGAATAATTGCATCCATATATTAATATTATGCAGAAAATAAATTATTACTTTTGCGCAACAATGAAATAATTGCATATATTTATGCAAAAAAGTTAAATAATTGCATACATATACAGAACTGTACTGCATCATTGCTGAAACAAAAGAAATGACAAAAAAGTAAATACAAATAATTATAACAAGATGCATATATATATATGCAAATAATAGAAATATGTGCATACTAATATGAAAAATTTCATAACATTTACATGTACTACATCAAAAAATAAGTACAGACCACATTTATATGTATTACATCAAAAAATTTATAATATTTAGTAGTCTCTGTAGAAACAACTGTAGATTTCAATCATTTGGAAATGGATGGAGGACCAAGCTTCAGCAACACCACTACACCAATATCCGCCAGAACACTGTTATCAAAAAAAGAAAATCAACATTAATAAGCTTAATGTGCGGTACAAAAACTGCTTCAGAATAATATAAATACATGCGTAGAATTCAGCAAAAAACAATAATTTCTGAATATTTATATGCAAGTATTCCAGATATATGCATAGAAATATGAATATATTTGCAAAAAAATATGTTTTTCTGTTTGTTTGATAAAAAATTGCATACATATATGCATATATTAGGAATAAATGCATATTTGTCCGCAACTTTTTATCAGAAGTTTAGCAAAAATCCACGAAGGTTAGGAGAACAGTTGAGTCAACATTCCAAGAAGCACAACTGGGTTCAGAAATAAAACTCATGCTCACTCCAACGCAATTGACCAGTTCACATATTGATCGTTCAACCCATTGATGGGCAAAAGTATACCGCATCAAAGTCATATACACTCGGAAATTACAATATAAATACATGCGTAGAATTCAGAAAAAACAATAATTTCTGAATATTTATATGCAAGTATTCCAGATATATGCATAGAAATATGAATATATTTGTAAAAAAATATGTTTTTCTGTTTGTTTGATAAAAAATTGCATACATATATGCAAATATTAGGAATAAATGCATATTTGTCCGCAACATTTTATCAGAAGTTCAGCAAAAATCAAAGATATTTTCCTACATTTTACAGATCGCGATTTTGAATGTTTTCCTGTTTGTATTTTCCTACATCCTACAACGAAAATAATGAATATTGTCCTTCCCATTTTCAAACCAAAAACCAAAATATATAGCTCAAATTAAAAATAAAAAATTCAGCAAAAATCAAAAGCTAACAGAGCCTAAGAACACAGCTAAAATTAAAAACTTACAACCACAAAAATGGCAGCTACAGTTTATGGAAGAAGTGCGGCCTGCCGTTGGGGTCAATTTCCGATTTTGAATCACTGTTGTTGATCTACAGATCACGATTTCCTCCTTCTTCTTCTTTTCCATGGATCAATGACGTTAATTTCCGAATCGCAATTTCTGCTCTCTTTCATTTTTTTCATTCCTTTTTGGCTGTGTATGAACGATCGTGAAGGGGGGCTGATCGAAGGTGCTGGAGTGGATCGCTAATTGTTGGAAGGGGGGCTGATCGCGATTTCCTTTGGCGGCGGATCCTGGTGCTGGAGCGGCGTCGACTGAAGAGCGGCGGATTATGGTGCTGGAGGGCGGTTTAGGTTTAGGTGGAGCGGCGGTTTAGGTTTAGGTTTAGGTGGAGCGCCGCCATGATTGAGGAATATAAGCTTTTGGAAAAATACAAATCGTAATACGTTTCTGATATTTTAGATCCGTATAAAAAGGATTTAGGACCACGTTATATGCACCTTAAATTACGAAAAGGGCAGTTTTGTAAAAAAAATAGCTGCTGTTTAAAATTAAGGATGTAATTTATATGTTTTGAAACATGAGGATGTGAGCTTAACTAGGATTAATTCTAGGGATGTGAGCCTAATTTTCACTATTTTCTATGCATAGAAAATGAAATGGATTGGTCAACGAGAAATTAAGAAATGCAAAATGGAAATATTTTCTGATATTAATAAGGTATATTTTATGAATAAAGAAAATGAGGATTAGTGAATATTTAGAAATGTTTTCTAACTGTAATAAGAGATATATTTTTTCCGAATAAAGAAATTAGGATATTAAGAATGTTTTTCCAAGAATCGAGAAATACAATTGAATTTTGAAAGAATCTAGAAGAGGGGAAAATGGGAATTGGCAATGATAATATAATAAGGAATTAATTTATAAAGGGGTTCCCAATTAGGAAATAGGACCGTTGATTGTGTGGATGTTTCTTTGATAGTTAAATCACCGACTATCAAAGTTTTGATTTACTTTATACCACCGTTGTCAATATGGAGAGACCAGGATCATATTTGATATCTAAAAACCACTCCATATTGGCATAAGCGTTACGAATCAACTTATGCTAAAGTTGATTGAAGAAGGAGTGAAATGCAAGGGCTGTTCTGTTAATCCTAGGTAGAAATTGCCCAAGATGGATTGATGGAATAGTGCCTTCGATTTTTCCAGTCCCAGGACAACGTATATGGAAGGATCTGATGATTTGGCATTCAAAGGAAATGATGGAATTATGCTCGAAAAGATAATCGTGACCTCAAGCCTCATCACCCAGGAAATGACAAAAATCGAGCAGGCAGCATGGCCATGTGGGTCATTCCCATTAGGTTTATTATCACCTGATCTAGAGAAAATTCATTTGCTTTTATTCTATTCGCTGCTGTATGCTTTCGGTAACGGTTGCTGATCACAACTGTTGGTGATAATTTGCTCGATACACTCAAGTTAAATAAGTGGTCAGCCATGTGTGGGCCGGGTTGCAAGACGTTCTTGTTGAACCCAGTGTATTCCCCTCTAGAGATACACTATCGGAAGGTGGTTTCATACCTTGTCATGTTGGAAATCCAATCTCCAATAAGCGCCCTACGGTTTTCGATTTTATATTATGTATGGAGTGTGAGACGCAAGCGTTCCGCTAGATTTCTATTTATTTGATTTAGACACTATTATAATATCTCCAGATTTTTATATCAAAATGTTTTGGGTTATCGTAAAGTAAAAACCATCCGTGTTTATGTGTGGATCGGTTTTACGATTATCTTTTCTTTCGAAAAGATTTTTAAAAGTTAAGCCAACGGTTGGAGTTTAATCACACCAGTTGTAACGACCCAAAAAATCTGAACCAATTTAAAATTTTTAAATTGGCTAAAATAATGGATTTTAAATATTTAAAATAAATATTTTAAATAATAGCGATGAAAGGTGAGTTTGAATTGACAATTGAAAACGAATATAATTAATTATAATTATAAACAAGGCTTGAAAAGGCGCTGCAGTTTCAAAATTTGAATTCAAACTTTGTCGGACTGTACCGGGTGCAAAACAAAACGGATTTTAGTGAAACCAAAAATATTTAAATCTGTTAGTGAATACCTTTCTAACGAATCTGAAAAATCGAATTTTCATAGCGGAAAGCAAAAGTTATGGCCGAATGAATTTTCAGAAAGGTCGCTATGGAATTTATATAGCCCGTGAAATTGGCCCTTTTGCATACGACCTCGGAATTCGACGAAACCACTTTTGTTGGATCCGGGATGTGAAGTTATTGCTAGGTTTCAAATTTCATAATTTTTGAAGCTAATATGTGAGCGTGGCAAAGGAAAATGTGTTTTGGTCAATTACAGTTAAATTGGATCGACCAGAAATGGGCCTTTTTGCAAACAGTCTCAGAATTCGACGAAACTAGTTTTGTTGGGACTGTATCGTCAAAACATAGCTAGATTTATTTTTCTGGAATTTTTCGAATCAGTTTGTGGCCCTGGCAAATTGAAATGTACGTTCAAATTAAATATTGAATGTTTTATACTTCAATCTGAAGGAAAACTGACTGAAATAGTTGAATGGGCCTTCGAAACATATCCCATTGTGTTCGAAAGGGGGTAAAACACTAGGGGCGACAGTCTTTGGGTTTGGATTGGGGTTCGTGGACGAAAGGGGTATTTTGGAGATTTTAAAAATTATAAAATAAAATAAAAAAATATCATTGGTCCACATCATTTCTCTCTCCCGCCGACATTCTCTCTCCCCGATCGACGCATGGCGGATAAGAACTCCCCGCTTCTCTCTCGATTTCTGGCCAATCCACTCAATAGAATTCAAGGCCGATGTTGAGCTTTTTGTAGATCTTCACGAGCTCTTCAAATTCGTATAAGCCTCGTCCCTTACCATCGCGTGTTCGTCGAGATACAAGCCCATAAAGTCGGCCACTTCGTTACTCCGCCGTGTCTTCACCAGGCCATCGATCTGAAGGTGGCCACCAGCGATTGGAAGCTGACTCCAGCCCCTCCCGTACAAAGGAGGTTATGGCAAAATTTTCCAAAATTTAAAGGCGTTAGTGAAATATATGAAGTGAAAACGATATTGAAATTGTCGAATGAACTATACTTATATAAATATATAAATATAAATAAAATTAAAATGAAACATGGCCGTGCAGTTTGTATTTTGAAACCGTGATTTAAAACAACGTGTACCGGGAGATCCGACCATCGGATTTTCTGAAATCGCAATCGTGGGTTCGCTTTGGAAAAATCTTTCCAAAGGCGCCAACTTTGTAAAAATCCAACGGTTGGATTGTCTGGAATGTTTAATTCAAATCTGAAGAAAAACAACGCCAGAAACGATTATATTTTTACATAAATATAAATATAATTATATTTAATCGAATAACGACGCTGCAGTTCGTATTTTGTAATCGAAACTTCAAACGATTGTACCGGGAGATCCGACCGTCGGATTTTCCCGAAACTGGAACCATTGGATTCGTTTTGAAAAGACCTTTCTAATAATGGAAATTTTGTGAGGATCCAATGGTTAGATTTTCAGATATGTGTAAATCAAATGTGAAGAAAAACAGCGCCACGGCCGCGTTATGGCCCGAAGCGTCGTTTTGAATAAATTGGCTATTTTAAAATAAATAAAAATAGCGATAAATCGTTATAAAATATCATAAACGATATGGAATGGAAATAAACTGAATTTGCTCGATTTATGTGGTATTTGATGGTTTAATGTGTTTGGTGTTAAAATTACATTAAAGAACAAAATTGGTGTTGTCGAATGATTTAACCATTGAAATAAATTGATTTGAGATTCTAAATATACGTGAATTTTTTGAAAAGGCCGAGTTAATTCTCATTTCAAATAATTGACCGACGATTGAAAGTCGAAGATGAAGACGGTGGTCGAAGACCGGAGATCTTCACCTTGTTTGGATGGTAACCGAGGTCCTAATTGGGAGGCATCCCGAAATATGGATAATGAGTGGTGATCGTCCAGACGTATATGGAGATCGATGGGTTTGCGAGGTATTTAGTGCCTCTGGTTTCGTTCAGACCCAGAACGGACTTGTAAATGGACTGTGTGTCTGACATTGGATTTTATTCTGTGTTAATTGATCTCTATTAAATATACATCTGTTTGGCGGCGGAGAATTTATTCTTTTGCGTAACGCCCTTCTCTGAAACGCACGAGCTCAGAGGTTGTATATCGATGGACATCAGGGCTTCTGTTGAAAAGCAAAGCCTTGTAGTGATGATCAAAGCACCGCCTGTGTGGCGTAGCTTTGTGTATAACGTGAATTCGCGAGCCTCACACCCCGGTATGAACCAGAAACGGGAGGACCTCAGGGAGGGCATGCGTTTCTTTCTAGCTAGGGTGGTGTCAGTGACCTACCAGCCCTGACATTTATATACTTTTCACCTGTGTGGTTGTTACTGTTGCGAGGCGCCTTGGTTTGATCAGGCGATCCGGGTCCGATGGAGTCATTCGTTGGCTCGTTTACGCCCCAAAGGGTGGGAAAACGTATTGTTCAGGCATTTTAATCCACATCGGTCGACCGGCCCTGACGATCCAAGGGTCGATGCGCTCTGACCCTGTGGCTCGGGCTAGAGAGTCACGAAGTCGGTAAGGACTATCTTTTGTCTTGGTTCATGACGGAAATCCAGTTTCCAATTACGTGACTGTGCGATTTTGATTGTATATATATATATATATATATATATATATATATATATATATATATATATATGGCGGCATGATATATGGTACCCATGCCGCCTATGATTGATAGTTATGATTTGAAATTGTTTTCAAAACATATAAACACTAGCAATAATATCAAATGCCTTTGTTTTATTCGTATCAAGCATATTTTGGCCGTTATAAGGTATAAACTCTATCCACTGGTTTGCATTGCATTGTGTGATGGGAACTGAGTCTTATAATGGCTTCATTTTTATAAAATACATTGCGTTGTTTAAAAGAAAGATTTGTTTTAAAGCACTGGCAATCCAATGGAGTAAACCCGTTCCACGAAAGTGGCGTGGTCCTATGATTAGCCATATTATATATGTGTTGAATAGATTTCTCGTACCAGTCCCGTGACTGACTCGTAGTTTGTTTCACTTTCAAACTCGGGTGCCCCTTTATTTACACGGGCAGCCTTGTATTCAGGTTTAGCTGGTTCTTTCTGGATAGCTGGAGCTGAAGATGGATTCTATCATTTATCTCTTTTTATGCTGTTCAGCTCCTATTGTACATATTTTGTTTGTTTCCGCTGTAAACATATATGTATAGTTGAACTGTATTTGTACTAAGTATGATCTTGTATACTGTGTAACTCTGATGATTACTTTATCCAATATATTCTATTGTTCATTATCTGGTGTATTCATTTAATTTTGTTCTGCTGTTATCTGTTTCTGTGTTATATTCCACGGATTACCCTTGCCGTCGTCAATACGGGGTTTGGGGTCGTCTCATTTGGTATCAGAGCCTTGGTTAAGCTTAGTTCTGGAATATAACATTTGAACGAACTCGTCAGAAATAGAACCAGTAGTGTTCTAGGATGGGTAACTCAATACAGATAGGATCAGTAATTTCCTAGTATGAGTAAAGCAGAATGAAATAACACCTCGATAGACACATTTACAGTGAAGTATATGTCTCTATATTTTAAATTATCTTTTCTGTGGCCTAACACTTGATCTGCTAATTGCAGAAGTACTAGAAAAATGAGTGTCAGAAACAGGAGAAATGCAGAACCCGATCTAGAGGCTCTATTAAAGAGATATTAAAATCTGAACGGAGCACAGTTCTCGGGCAATGAATCTATAATTCAGACTCAAGCTTGGGTGAGCTCTGCAGAAATAATTTTTGAGCGTATCCAGTTGAGAGATGATCAGAAAAGATTAGTAGCCTCTTGGGCGCTCAAAGAAGAAGCTTTAATCTGGTGGGAAGCAATCATCAAAGATAATCCAGAAGGTGATATCACCAGGGACAGATTCAAAGTGATTTTCCTAGAAAGATTTACTCCTCCTGAAGCGACGGAGCGACTATGTGATGAATTTTCTTATCTAATACAAGGTGATATGACCATCCCAGAAAATCATAAGAAATTCAGCGAACTTGCTCACTTTGCTCCTCATCTGATTCAAGATCCAAAGAGGAAAAATCTGAGATTTATTTATGGCCTGCAAAGGAGATATCAGAATAGTGTAATGAGGAATGTGAAGCTACCTTTTTCAGAAATGATATACATGGCTTATCAGTATGAAGATCTCCATAAGAAAGGAATGTTACGCGATGAAGAAGTAGTCTGTTCTAGTGACAAAACAGAGTCGGAAACTGATATTGCTGAAGCCAGTACAAGGTCTAAGGCCAATGAAAAGCCCAGTGCTAAGAGGAAAAGGGCTAAGTATGGGAAAGAACCAGTAACAACTGCTATTTGCTCTAACTGCAATAAGAAAGGACATTTGTCGATAAGTTGCAGATCTTTAAAGAAACAAAGAAAAGAGGGATATAGAGCAAATCGAAAGCAAAAGAAGAAAAGGTTCAGAACTGACGGGGAGTTCCAAGAGAATAGAGAGTGCAAACAGTGCCACGAGGCTGGTCATCTTGCAAAGGATTGCCCGCAGTTAAACAAGCTTGAAATAGTTCAAATAAATGAAGTAGCAGAAACTTCAGATCCCTCGGCCAGTCAAGAAAGGGGAGATGTTTTAGAAGGAACGCTTACTGTCAAAAACAATCCAGTCAAAGTGCTGTTTGACACAGGGGCGTCATAATGTTTCATTGCCAAAGACGCAGCTAAGAAACTGGATTTGAATTTGAAAAAGCTCAAAGAATCAATGACTGTCTAGAATCCGGTTGGGGGTTCCATTGATCTCAGTTGGGTTTGTGGAGTGCCGGTTTCTTTCTCTCGTTATCGGTTTCCTACCATCGCAGTCGTCATGAATTTTAAAGAGTTTGATCTTATCTTGGGGTTAGATTAGTTGACCAAATATGAAGATGAAGTTAAATGCGCCGACAGAGTCGTAAAGGCGAGGATTAAATCAGGTGATTATATAACCGTTCCCTGTGAAGGTCAGAATGCTAATAGAAAAGACTTCTGGGCAGCTTTGAATGTTTCTCCAGCCCAAATAGAAAATGTCCCTGAAGTCACAGAGAATATTCCCGATCTACTGAAAGATATTCCTGTCGTCAAGAACTATGCGGATGTGTTTGAGGAAGTTGTTCGCTTACCTCCACAGGGAGAAATAGATTTCAAAATTGCTTTAATTCCGAGTGCAAGGCCGGTAGTTCACGCTATTCGAAGAATGTCCTTGAAAGAGAAAGAGGAATTAGACAATCAAACACGACAGCTAGTATGGAAGGGTCTGATAAGGCCCAGTTTCTCTGATTGGGCTGCAGCAGTGGTGTTTGTCCCAAAATCTGACGGTACTCTACGTCTATGTATGGATTATCGTGATCTGAACAAACAGACAATAAAGAACAAATATCCATTGCCGCGGATTGATGATTTGTTGGATCGATTAAATGGAGCACAAGTATTTTCATGGATGAACCTAGCTACAGGCTTCCATCAACTTCGAATTGCCGAAGAGTGTGTTCCAATGACAACATTCAGAGGTCCCGAATTATTCTACGAGTGGTTAGTAATGCCATTCGGCTTATGTAACGCTCCAGCTTACTTCGTCGATCTGATGAATAGAGTGTTCAGAGGGGTTTTGAATAAATTTGTTCTGGTTTTCATTGACGATATTCTAATCTTCTCTAAATCAAAGGCCGAACATGAAAAGCATCTGGAACAGGTTCTAGAAATTCTGAGACGGAATGTATTAAAAGCCAAGTTTCCCAAATGTATATTCTGGCAAGATGAAGTAAAATTTCTAGGCCATGTTGTATCGAAAGAAGGAATTGCTGTGGATCCAAGCAAAATCACAGATATTCAGAATTGGAAACAGCTCAGTACCCCCACTGAAGTCTGCAGTTTTCTCGGATTGGCTAGCTATTACCGGAAGTTCGTTAAAAACTTTTCGAAGATATATGGTCATTTAACGAAGCTTACAAAGAAGCACTCTAAATTCAAATGGACTCCAGAAAGTGAGGAGGCTTTTGAAGAGCTAAAGTTGAGATTAACAACTGCTCCAGTGTTAACCATCATCGATGGCAACCAGGATTTGAAAGTCTGGACTGATGCTTCTAGAGAAGGCCTTGGCGCAGTGTTAATGCAAAGAGGCCAAGTGATCGCTTATGCTAGCCGTCAGCTGAAGCCGCACGAGAAGAACTACGTAACTCATGATCTTGAGTTATTGGCTATAGTATTCGCCTTGAAAATCTGGAGACACTATCTTCTGGGTGAGAGATTTGAACTGTTTACGGATCACCAGTCGTTAAAGTATCTGTTCACCCAGAAGGACTTGAATCTGAGGCAGCAACATTGGCTAGAGTTCCTTGCAGCATATGACTTTGAAATTATATACACTCCTGGGAAAGCCAATGTCGTGGCCGATGCGTTAAGCCGTAAAAATGAAATGATTGCCAGTTTTATTATCACGACTTCACTGATAGATAAAATATCTGCTCTTCAGGAGGATGATCACTTCATCCAGAAGATCAAAGTGATAATTCAACGAGGCGAACCCTCGAGTTTTCAAGTGGATAATGATGGAATTCTAAGGCTCAAAGGTCGAATCTGTGTCCCTAACATTCCTGACCTTCGAAAGGAAGTACTGGATGAATGCCACAAGTCAAAACTTAGTATCCATCCGGGAGTAGCCAAAATGTATAACGACATCAAACGCACTTTCTGGTGGAAGTCGATGAAGAGGGACATTTCTTTATATGTCAGCCGATGCCCTACTTGCCAACTAGTCAAGAGCGACCAACAGAAATTGGCTGGATTGTTACAACCCCTAGAAGTTCCTGGTTGGAAGTGGGAACATATTTCAATGGATTTCATTTATGGTCTGCCCAGAACCAGAAAAGGGAATGACAATATTTGGGTGATCGTAGATCGCTTCACGAAGACCGCCCATTTCATACTTGCCTGATGAAACAGAACTGCTCAGAGTCTGGCGCAGATATACTTCAAGGAAATAGTTAGACTACATGGAGTGCCGCTCAGTATAGTCAGTGATAGAGATACAATATTCACTAGCAAATTCTGGGAAGCATTTCAAGTCGAGCTGGGAACGAAGTTGAACTTTAGCACCGCTTATCATCCTCAGACAGACGGTCAGACTGAGAGGGTGAATCGTATTCTAGAAGATCTATTGCGGGCTTGTGTTATAGATTTCGGTGGATCATGGGAAGACCATCTGCATTTGGCGGAATTATCTTATAAAAATAGCTACCAGGCGAGATGGTAGACCGTGCCGATCTCCTGCTTGTTGGGTCGAACCTAGAACTAGACTTGTGTTGGGTCCTGATATGATTCGAGAAGCTGCCGACAAAGTCGATTTTATTAAGAAGCGATTACTCGCCGCTCAAAGCCGACAATAGAGCTATGCCGATAGAAGAAGAAGAGATATATCCTTTGCTGTTGGCGACTACGTATATTTGAAAGTATCTCCGATGAGAGGAGTTATCCGGTTCGGTAAAAATGGAAAGTTGGCGCCCAAATTCATTGGTCCGTTTCCTATTCTGGAACGGATCGGAACTCTAACTTATAGGGTCAAATTTCCTGACTGGTTGCCTGGAGTTCATGATGTATTTCATATATCTCAACTTCGAAAGCATGTTCATGATCTAGACTTGATCGTGGAAGAAGCAGCTCAGCAGGATATTGAAAATACTCCAGAATTAGCTGTGAGAAGAGAGCCGCTAAAGATCATCGGCAAAGAAACCAAAGAGCTGAGGAACAAGAAGGTACACTTAGTCAAAGTGCAGTGGAGTGGAGATCCGCGAGATTGTACTTGGGAAACGGAGGAGAGCATTCAGAAAGATTATCCTGGATGCCGAGTAGATATCTCTGATTGACTCCGGTGCAAGGTACATTTATCATACTTTGCATTATCATTTAATTCTCTATTCTATTGTTATTTTCTTTCCATGGATGTACACTTTTATCTCTATAGTCTGAACGTTTTTAAAAGGAGAATAGGAATTAACTTAAATGGTTTGAAAAGTTAAAAACAAATTGCTTGTTGGTTGTGTTGTATGTTAGTAAATTTGATTAATTAAAATTATTGAAACGATAGTTAACTAAATCAACAATAGAATAAGGTTGTAATTTATTCGATTATATCACACATTGAACTGATTTAAAGATAGATGGAAATATATATATACTTGTGCATTATATATGTTTGAACAGGTAAATGGATTAGCTGTTGAGTAAAGATTTTATTTGCGTGCCCGACAAATAGGTAAACCTTAATGAGTTGGATGCAAAATATTATTATATCAACTCCTGTGAATGCCATTGGATGCGGAGTGCTGGTTTTTCTGTATGAAATAATAAACGTCGCCATAGAATAGTAACAATTAATTTTGAACTACATTGCATGGCATACTTCTAGAAGATAGGCATACTTCATCATATATCACATAAGCATTTGGAGCTTGTGTGACGAGGTGGAAGATTTACCATGCGAGCGAGAGGCTTGTATGGCAAGGACTATATTTTACAGGTTGAACTGATGACTGATATGGACTATTTAAATTGTAACGATTAAATTGCCAGATTAATAAAAACCCACACGGGTCTGGAGTTGACAATAATCATGTCTCTCTAGTTATTAGATACGGCACATGGACTATTTATTTCCCACACGGGGCAGGGTGACGAGAATTTATTTTCTAGAGTTATTATCAGTACATGCTCCCCAGTAAACACCAGAATATATCACTATAAATATGTGTATGCTTATTAGGATTTATTGGGTACCTAATACGGCCCAATAAATTTCCAAACCTCTCTCCGTACAAAGGAGGTTATGGCGAAATTTTTCGAAAATTCCGGGTGTTAGCCAAATTTTTGAAGAATTTGAAATTTCTCAAAAACTGAAAAGTTGGAGAATTGAAGCCAGATCGAACGTAGAGTTGAATAATCAAACCACTTTCGACTTTGTTCCTTTTCGGGGACGAAAAGTTTTAAGTGGGGGAGATTGTAACGACCCAGAAAATCTGAACCAATTTAAAATTTTTAAATTAGCTAAAATAATGGATTTTAAATATTTAAAATAAATATTTTAAATAATAGCGATGAAAGGTGAGTTTGAATCGACAATTGAAAACGAATATAATTAATTATAATTATAAACAAGGCTTGAAAAGGCGCTGCAGTTTCAAAAATTGAATTCAAACTTTGTCGGACTGTACCGGGTGCAAAACAAAACGGATTTTTGTGGAACCAAAAATATTTAAATTTGTTAGTGAATACCTTTCTAACGAATCTGAAAAATCGGATTTTCATAGCGGAAAGCAAAAGTTATGGCCGAATGAATTTTCAGAAAGGTCGCTATGGAATTTATATATCCCGTGAAATTGGCCATTTTGCATAGGACCTTGGAATTCGACGAAACCACTTTTGTTGGATCCGGGATGTGAAGTTATTGCTAGGTTTCAAATTTCATAATTTTTGAAGCTAATATGTGAGCGTGGCAAAGGAAAATGTGTTTTGGTCAATTACAGTTAAATTGGATCGACCAGAAATGGGCCTTTTTGCAAACGGTCTCAGAATTCGACGAAACTAGTTTTGTTGGGACCGTATCGTTAAAACATAGCTAGATTTATTTTTCTGGAATTTTTCGAATCAGTTTGTGGCCCTGGCAAATTGAAATGTACGTTCAAATTAAATATTGAATGTTTTATACTTCAATCTGAAGGAAAACTGACTGAAACAGTCAAATGGGCCTTCGAAACATATCCCATTGTGTTCGGAAGGGGCGTAAAACGCTAGGGACGACAGTCGTTGGGTTTGGATTAGGGTTCGTGGGCGAAAGGGGTATTTTGGATATTTTAAAAATTATAAAATAAAATAAAAAAATATCATTGGTCCACATCATTTCTCTCTCCCCCCGACATTCTCTCTCCCCGATCGACGCACGGCGGAAAAGAACACCCCGCTTCTCTCTCAATTTCTGGCCAATCCACTCAATAAAATTCAAGGCCGATGTTGAGCTTTTTGTAGATCTTCACGAGCTCTTCAAATCCGTATAAGCCTCGTCCCTTACCATCGCGTGTTCGTTGAGATACAAGCCCACAAAGTCGGCCACTTCGTTGCTCCACCGTGTCTTCACCAGGCCGTCGATCTGAAGGTGGCCACCAGCGATTGGAAGCTGACTCCAAGCACTTCGTCGTGGTACTAGCCGATCATCCCCTCGTGCCTCGTATTGCGTGTTAGGTTGAAACCTAGTTTCGAACCCAATCAGGAAGGTAACGGCTTTGAACTTCTAAACTGATTTCAACTCTTTAAAACCATTGCAAACGTTGAAAAATCATATCTTTTTGTTGTGTTAACGAAATTCGATGAAACAGGAAACATCGTGACCGTGTGGACGCCTTCTACATTTTAGAAGAGACCGCATATTTTTCTGAGCCTTCTGCTATTTTTGGTGGAGTGGAACCCAATGTGAGATTTCTAATTTATAAACGATATGGAAAACGACGATGTATAAATTATATAGTCGGGGTATGGGTTATATAAGCGTTGTACACCTCTTGTATAAGCGTTGTATAAGTTGTATGTTCGATGTATAAGTTATATATGCGTTGTAAAAATTATATATGTGTTGAAATAGAAGTGAATTGCTATATATAAATATATAAATATATAAATATAAATATAAATATATATATATATATATATATGCCCCTCGTCCACAAACCATGGACGATATTTATTGATTGTGATTGGTGTGAAAATTGATTGATAGCGAATGGTTGTTTGGGATTGTTTGTGGTTGATATTGATTGTTTGTGGTTGAAAAATACCCATTTGTGGTTGAGAAATATTTGGTTGAAACCACATAGGATTAGTTTGTGGAAATGAAATAAATATATACATGCCGCCTGCATGCGAACTAGATGCATGATCCCCATTGTCAAAAACCACGAGGTTTTAAGGTAGAGCAAGGAGCCGTACTAGGGACGGTCCCGGTTTTAACTACCCTGCCGTTATGCTGCCGAAATTTTGAATAGTATTCATGTGTTTGAATTATTTTCATTTGCTAAAACTATATTTATTCATTGTATAGAAAACCTTCATGTGTTGAATTGATATTCATTCGTTGATTTGAAATTCATGTGTTGAATGGTATTCGCGTTTTAAATATAAAAATCACATTTTTATCTATATACAGAAACTATAGAAAACCTTTATGTGTTGAATCGATATTCATTTGTTGATTTGAAATTCATGTGTTGAATGGTATTCATATTTTGAAATAAATTGTTTCATAATAAAAATCAACTTTTATCGGCTGTATGGACTATGTAAAATAATCTCGTTTTAAAAGAAATTGTTTTATAATAAAAATCCTATTTTTATCACCTATATAAACTATACAAAAAAATAGTGTTTTGAAATAATTTGTTTTACAATAAAAATCACCTTTTTTTATTATATACATGAATTGTAGAAAATGTGAAGTGTTAAAAATAGCAACTCGTTCAAATAAATATGCATGAGTTGAAATATTCATTAATTAGCTAATGATATGATTTTTGCCTATGCGTGCAACATTAGAATGAATGGTGTTTTTAAACCAAATGGAATCAAATATGAAGTTGAATGGAAAACGATGAGTGATCAGAACTGTGTATCTGTACATGCATATTTATTTGAACAGGTTATAGCAAAGGGGCTAGAGAAGAGGAATAAAATTTTATGCCCGACAAATAGGTACACATTTACTGTTTTGTTTGGGTGATGATTTTATGAGTCTGTTGGCTAGCCGCTTGGCTTTTTCTTTTTCTTTTCGACATGAGACGCCCGTGTGGCTATTTGGGAATTTTCCCAGCCCCTCCCGTACAAAGGAGGTTATGGCGAAATTTTCCAAAATTTAAAGGCGTTAGTGAAATATTTGAAGTGAAAACGATATTGAAATTGTCGAATGAACTGTATTTATATAAATATATAAATATAAATAAAATTAAAACGAAATGTGGTCATGCAGTTCGTATTTTGAAACCGTGATTTCAAACAACTTGTACCGGGAGATCCGACCATCGGATTTTCCTGAAATCGCAACCGTGGGTTCGCTTTGGAAAAATCTTTCCAACGACACCAACTTTGTAAAAACCAACGGTTGGATTGTCTGGAATCTTTAATTCAAATCTGAAGAAAAACAGCGCCAGAAACGATTATATTTATATATATATATGTATATAATTATATATATATAATTATATTTAATCGAATAATGACGCTGCAGTTCGTATTTTGAAGTCAAAACTTCAAACGATTGTACCGGGAGATCCGACCGTCGGATTTTCCCGAAACTGGAACCATTGGATTTGTTTTGAAAAGACCTTTCTAATGATGTAAATTTTGTGAGGATCCAACGGTTATATTTTCATATATGTGTAAATCAAATCTGAAGAAAAACAGCACCACAGCCGCGTTATGGCCCGAAGCGTCGTTTTGAATAAATTGGCTATTTTAAAATAAATAAAAATAGCGATAAATCGTTATAAAATATCATAAACGATATGGAATAGAAATAAACTGAATTTGCTCGATTTATGTGGTATTTGATGGTTGAATGTGTTTGGTGTGAAAATTACATTAAAGAACAAAATTGGTGTTGTCGAATGATTTAACCATTGAAATAAATTGATTTGAGATTCTAAATAAACGTGAATTATTTGAAAAGGCCGAGTTAATTCTCATTTCAAATAATTGACCGACGATTGAAAGTCGAAGATGAAGACGGTGGTCGAAGACCGGAGATCTTCACCTCGTTTGGATGGTAACCGAGGTCCTGATTGGGAGGCATCCCGAAATATGGATAATGAGTGGTGATCGTCCAGACGTACGTGGTGATCGATGGGTTTGCGAGGTATTTAGTGCCTCTGGTTTCGTTCAGACCCAGAACGGACTTGTAAATGGACTGTGTGTCTAACATTGGATTTTATTCTGCGTTGATTGATCTCTATTAAATATACATCTGTTTGGCGGCGGGGAATTTATTCTTTTGCTTAACGCCCTTCTCTGAAACGCACGAGCTCGGAGGTTGTATATCGATGGACATCAATCGCATGGCATGAATTGCCTGTGTGGCATGCTAAGATGCAGTAATCAGGGCTTCTGTTGAAAAACAAAGCCTTGTAGTGATGATCAAAGCACCGCCTGTGTGGCGTAGCTTTGTGTATAACGTGAATTCGCGAGCCTCACACCCCGGTATAAACCAGAAACGGGAGAAGGACCTCAGGGAGGGCATGTGTTTCTTTCTAGCTAGGGTGGTGTCAGTAACCTACCAGCCCTGACATTTATATACTTTCACCTGTTTGGTTGTTACTGTTGCGAGGCGCCTCGGTTTGATCGGACGATCCGGGTCCGATGGAGTCATTCGTTGGCTCGTTTACGCCCCAAAGGGCGGGGAAACATATTGTTCAGGCATTTTAATCCACATCGGTGGACCGGCCCTGACGATCCAAGGGTCGATGCGCTCTGACCCTGTGGCTCGGGCTAGAGAGTCACGAAGTCGGTAAGGACTATCTTTTGCCTTGGTTCATAACGGAAATCCAATTTCCAATTACGTGATTGTGCGATTTTGATTGTATATATATATATATATATATATATATATATATATATATATATATATATATATATATATATATATATATGGAGACATGATATATGGTACCCATGCCGCCTATGATTGATAGTTATGATTTGAAATTGTTTTCAAAACATATAAACAATAGCAATAATATCAAATGCCTTTGTTTTATTCGTATCAAGCATATTTTGGCCGTTATAAGGTAAAAACTCTATCATCCGGTTTGCGTTGCATTGTGTGATGGGAACTGAGTCTTATAATGGCTTCATTTTTATAAAATACACTGCGTTGTTTAAAAGAAAGATTTGTTTTAAAGCACTGGCAATCCAATGGAGTAAACCCGTTCCACGAAAGTTGCGTGGTCCTGTGATTAGCCATATTATATATGTGTTGAATAGATTTCTCATACCTGTCCCATGACTGACTCGTAGTTTGTTTCACTTTCAAACTCGGGTGCCCCTTTATCTACACGGGCAGCCTTGTATTCAGGTTTAGCTGGTTCTTTCTGGATAGCTGGAGCTGAAGATGGATTCTATCATTTATCTCTTTTTATGCTGTTCAGCTCCTATTGTACATATTTTGTTTGTTTCCGCTGTAAACATATATGTATAGTTGAACTGTATTTGTACTAAGTATGATCCTGTATACTGTGTAACTCTGATGATTACTTTATCCAGTATATTCTATTGTTCATTATATGGTGTATTCATTTAATTTTGTTCTGCTGTTATCTGTTTCTGTGTTATATTCCATGGATTACCCTTGTCGTCGTCAGTACGGGGTTTGGGGTCGTCTCACCAGTCCTATAACTGACCCAGAGTTTATTTTGTTTGTTTTCCCTAAACTCTTGCGTGCCCAAATTTGTACGGGCAGTCAAGTAGTCGGGATTTTACAAATTCGCTTGGAGGAGTTTGAAGCAGGAGGCTTCACCAGTTAGCTATAGACTATCATATTTTTCCGCTGTGTGTTGTGTTCGTATCTGGAAACAGGTGTTTATAACTATTACAGAAATAGCTGTTGTGCTCTGATGATGGTATGTATATAAAGTTACTGAATTTTATTTCAAAGTTTATGTAATCTAATATAATTTATTCGTCCCGCTGTGAGTTTATGATCTTCGTTTCCTTCTATTCTAATATTTTTTTCTTTCTATTTCTCATCCTCTAACTTCCTACTAATTATTCGTTTTTCTGTTTAATTTGGGTTGGAGGTGTGGTGTTATTAATGGAATCAAAGGGCATGGAAATTCGGGCCATTACACTTTTTCTTCCCCATTTTCCTTAATTTTGTTAGGAATCGATCTAGTTTCTTCTTCGATCTTGATGGGTTAGGTTAGTACATGGAATTATATTTTGTTTCAGAAAGAACTCCGAGTGAACAAGACAAAAGCCTATCTTTTCTCAAGCTTGATTCGAAATAGCTATCAGTTCAAGCAATAAAGTCCGTCTTTCTTTGAGAAATGGCCGAATTAGTCACAGCCGGATCAATCCCACATTCAACTCAAGAAAAAAAGGAAAGATCAAAGTCGGCATTAGCCCCATTGTTGGAGGAAGAATGGTTGGCGTTCTATTGAATTCATTGGAGTAAGGACTACTAATAGGTAATGATGAGGTAGTTCTTATTAGTGTAGTTCGAACCAGTGCTGGTAGCTATAAACTCATCTTTCTCGATGGGAATCATATACGAGTCATAGACAATTATTTGGAAGAAAGAAGGGGTTAAAACACTTCCAAGAGGGTGAGTATCGATATAGGAATTCCCCTTATGGGTGTCCAAATGAACTCTGATTATTGGCACGTCTTGCTACTTTGGCATTTGTGGATTCTTTCTTTTCCCCCTGCCTAATTACTTTTTATGCATTAAAGTGCTTGAAGAATATCTTTCTTATTTCTTCCTTTCATTACTAAATATCTCTTCAGTCGGTCAGTTGAAGTTGGATTGAATCAACTTTACCTTCTTCCCTTAAATGGATCCTCCTTACCTTACTCAAAAAAGAAAGTCATGTTAATCAGTAATAATGTCTAAGAGGAAGGGTTGGGGTTTCGACTATTTTTTGTGATTAAATTCAAAACTTAGCTTCTCCATCAATTCTCGAAAGAAAGCAATCGGCTTTGCCCAGGTTGTAATGATAATATAGTATATTAGTTGGAGTCAATGAAGAATGTTTTGAAAGCAACCTCACGCTCACAATTCATATACCTCCCCAATTAGTTGAGAGCCTGACAATTGGACCTAACGATTGCTCCTCGATATCTGGTAAGTCTGGTAAGCGAGTTTCTATTGCTATAATTGGAACTTGTTCGCTAACAAACCTTAGTGAGCTTAAGAGAACTGGATGTTCGCCCAGAGTTCTCATACATAGAATTAAGCAGAGCTTCCCTTGTTACTCTTGCTGCCGTTTGATTTTGCTCCCTCACTTCCTGGGCTACGTTACCCCAACCTGAGGTGAGCTCTTTTTTGATTAAGCTATCATATACACTTCCGACTCTTCTTTATTTCGATGATAAGTTGACTACTGTGCCTTGCGATTGTTCTAGGTTGCTCCCCGGCTCGTAGCCAAACGCAAAACTAAGCTGTGTAGTGTCCACTCAACGTCCCTCCCTAGCTGGATCTTGAAAACCTCTATGCTTGTGTGTTTGCATGGGGTTTAATCCTGTAAAAGCTAGAGCTGCAACTCCAATGGATGAGCCCCCAATGACTACCAGATGAGCAGCCTTCAAAAAGTATAAGATGAGCCGAGGGGGACTAGAATCTGATTTCTCTGGACTGTAGCTGAAGTAACTAGCTTTTTGGGTGGCGAAGACTAGTGTCAGAACTAAGACAATTGAAGTTCGCCTAAGCACCCGACTCTAGCTTCCCATTTTGTCTGTTTCCTAACAAACCATGGGAAGAGATTTATGCGCTACGCACCTGACTTCTTGCAATATAGCAACAAAAATCCTTTATACTTGTATTCAAGGGGCGCCCAACAACCTACTCACTGATCTAGGTAACCCTTCAGTTCTGTGCACTTTATGTCCTATCATCGAAGCAACACAGAAACTCTCTGTCCAATTTTTAAGATACTAATGGAGGAGAGAGTCTCTTTCCATGTGTAGGTATTTTTCAATTGATAGAAATGGGGCTTGCATCTGTATCCTTATCTAACCTTAGCCTAACGAGCAGCTAAATCTATTATCAATCACTCCCAATTAATATATTGGCGCACCTCACGACAAGCAAGAACTACACCAGGGACATGCAACCTAACTACAAGGGAACGATTAACAACCATTTTAGGAAGCTAACCAAGATTCATTCTTAACAAGGGCTCCAATAAGATACAACTCCGCAGATCAAGCACGAATCATAAGTCGACGTCAGGAAGAAGATCTTGATAACTTACAGGCGAATGAACTCTGAAACATTGGGATTATTCCTTTAAGTAATGAGAGTTACTCAACAGATATGATGTCCTTGACGGGGAAAAGGTATTCGGTCCAACAACAATGCCAGCGGGGATTCTTTTGAAGATTGGGCTTCCGTTTGATAGACATCATTTCCGATAGCCATTAACAGATCAAACAAAGAAATATCAATAGATGATACCTTAGACTATGAACCTTTTGAGGAGATTCATCGTTCCTATTGCCGTTGGTAGCCACACCTAGAGTCAAGGAAGTGCAGAAGTGCACTTTCTTTCAACTATAGTTCGCAGCAGTTCAACCTCATTCCTAGATAACGTCGACCCCTAATTGGTTAGTATCCAGTACTCACATAGGGCATGAGTCTATCCTGCCAATCCAACAAGTTGATAACCTTCCCAAAGACACTCCACTAATCACTAGTATATTAATTCAGGCTAGCTCTACCAAAAAGCATGCAATGACATAATATTGAGGAGTTATTTGATCACTATTGAGAGTAAGTAATCCAAACTATTCTTAAGTCGACAACTGATACTCAAACTGCCACTAGTTTGCTAACCCCTCTCCATTTCATATCAATGTTGCTCCTAGTGAGGAAGGAGAAGATTGGATTATTCCCCTATCTCCTCTCCTGGCTCACCTCACCTCACTTCTCAATCCAAGTAAAAATGAAGGTGCTTGCAATCCTATATCAACTTAGTTGATAAAGGCAGGTACTATCCAAAGCCCCGAAAATTAAGGCTTTCAAAAGGCAGCTGTCTATCTTAATCACGACGTTTGGTTGTATAGCCTACTCTTAGTTTTAGTTGGTAACTTTGGGCAATTAAGTTTCTGTTCATTACTTCTTTAAATTGCGTAAGTCTCTCACTAAAATGTCTCATTTCATATTTTTTTGGCTAATTGACTTTTAGAAGTAAAATAGTTTATAGAAGAAAAAAAGTATTTTGAATCAATTTAGAATAAACAAACAATTTGCGATGATGAAACTGGCTATTATTCTTCTGTCTCTTAACTTGTTGGAAAATGCTATAGAGGATAAGTTATATTTAGTTCTCCAACGGGTCCATTTTAAACAAGTAAATCTATGTTATTATCATCAATACTATCCTAAACTACTAGATCATACATGTTCAAAGCATGTTTCAATGAACGATCTTTGTTTTATTTAAAAGACCTAAATAGTGGATCTTTTTATTTAGTGCTCGTTGTAGTGAGATCTTAATATCATGTAAATTTCTTCTATGCCATTAGTTTGTTCATTCAATTCAATTAGCACTGTATCAGAACCAAATTCTTCTTCAAAATCATAAATTGGACTGAACTGTCAACTGTCTTCTAGGAGAAATATTGTTAAGACACATTTTTATTGATTCAATTATCTTTTTACTTCTTTCTTTTAATCTTTTTATGTTAGAACTTCTCGATGATTGTTTTGTTGAAAATATTGCGATAGCTAAAATTATTTAGCAATTATAATGCAATTCAATGTATTCTATAATTTTCATGATTGTAACTAATTTTTATTTTCTTGATTTGAAGACATGATGCCTGCAAATATGGGTGTAAATTGGTCGAACCGGACCAGACAGAGCTGTGTTCAATTTCCGTTCTGAACAAAATCGAGTTGGACATGAAACAAACAAGACTTACGTTTGGAATTTTTTTGCTGTCCTAACTTGTATCCTAAAGAAAACTGGACGAATACAGACTAACATTTTTGGATCATGAACTCGATCTCAGATGTTGCTTTTTATATTGAGTTTTACGTTTTTTAATAATGTTTGTTTTAGTTATGGACATGTTCCTCATTTTTTTCTCGAATAAATTTTGTTGTTATCGAATTCGTGTTCTAAATGAAAATTGAACGATCTTGAACGGACTTTTTTCAACCACCGATGGACAACAGACATTTGTACAAAATTTACAACCCTACCTGCGAAATATTACTCATATTTTGAATAAGTTACAATTATATGAGTTATTGAACACTTTGTTCATCAAAGTTGTGAAAAAATTATAAATTAAAATGTCTATCTTTTATAATAATTGGCATTTAGAGTTCCTATAATAGCTAAATTTATTTCCATCTCCAAGTTTCTAGTATTAAAAAAAAATAAAAAATCCAGTGTTCGCTTATTTAAATCAATTGACATAAAGGAGAACAATTTAGGAATTAGGGATGCATACTCTGAATTAATATATTTTTCTTTGTAGAATAAATAGACACAAAAGCAAACAATTTTGGAATTATGGTTCTTTATTTAAGCCATTTGACAACAAATTTTCTTCATACGTTGAATTTGGCAGTATATATCCTATATTCAAATGCATGCTTGTGATATTTTTATTTTTATTTTCCAATATGAGTATTTTTTTCTATACTCGATTTTTTTCTTTCTACTGTTAACCTCAACTTAGGTCTAGCATATGCTATGCTAATGCTAGGTCTTACGGGTATTTCATGGAGGAACGTATTTGCCGAACATATACCAAAATTTAGATGGAAGGACTTGTTATTGCAATGTAATAAATTTATAGCACAACACTTTTTCATAATTAGTTTAAAGGACAACATAAAATAAATTATATTTTTTTCGAAATGTCACATGAAAGCGTTGAATGAAAGTGATAAATGATTATAATTTTCCAAAGTTCTTTTAAATGAAAACACGATGTTCATTGAACATGTTATACTACATGTAAATAAAAAAGGATTTTATTGTGAATGACAAACTTCATAACTTTTTCAAATTCAAAGACAGCCATCACACTGTAAAACTAATACTTAAAACCTGGTAGTCAAATTCTAAGGCATACTGTAAACGTGATACCTAAAATATAATGTCTTTTCCTTTATATAAAATTTCAATAGCTCGTCCTTACAGTTGAAAAAACCTATAACTTTGTTCTTAACACTATTTTTGTAAAAATGACATCGTCGGCGTTCTCGAGAATCTAAGTCAATAGTGAAATGTTAGCACGTTTAAAGTGGTCAATCTCAAAGCATTGGAGAAAAGTCAATTGGTGAGTAAACCCCGTCTTAGGCAAATACTGGTATCTAACTAGAGTACATAGCATTTAATGACATCAATCTTACAAAGTCCAACTTACTAATAAACTTTGATCTGACGACCTCTAATCTCTCCACATTAGAGCGAGCTCAAGTAAGGATTTAAGTCAAAGTTAATCCAACGATTATCTTAAACAGAAAGTTACCAACATAGAGTCACAGACTCAATAAATAAAGCACACTGACTGTCCTCTCCAGTCTCCACTACCACTTGTTCCTTCTATCCTTCTTTAACATTGAATTATTCTCTTTCAAAAATAAAAAAAGGGGTAATGGCGCATTCTACCACTCTGTTGCGATTAGCAGCAAAGCAATAGCTGCTTCGATCTTCCTCTTTCAAGCTACAGTTATGGTCACTGCTGCACGCACGCAGCGTTGCTTCCCCCAAAACCAAGTTCTATGTTCAGGGCAAGGTCTTCTGTGACACCTGTCGTGCTGGCTTTGAAACTCCTGCCACCAGCACTTACATTTCCGGTAGCCTCTTCTTCTGCTCTTTTTTTTTCTTAATGGATCTGGTTTGGATTTTGTTCCATATATTATGTATGTTCTTAGATAAGGGGAAAAACTCTAAACTTTGTACACGATTCATTTTCAGTATTGAAGTTAACTATATTATAATGGTATTCACATAATTTTTACAAATGTGTCTAGTTCAGAAATTTAGGCTTACCTTTGGTATGAGGCATGTATCATTCTTGGACAGCATTATTTACCGTTCTTGTTCGAGTTCACGGCCTCTACCATCACATCGTACTACCAACCGAAAAAGACGCCCAGGCTGCCTATGAGGCTGTCAAATCTGCAGACCCAGCCTTGTGGAAACGACTTGATGCTGTTGTCCTTCAATGGATACACAGTACAATCTCCTCCGACCTCCTTCATGCCATTCTTCTCCGAGACGATACAGCTGAGGGTTCATGGAAACGACTTGAATCCATGTTCCAAGACAACAAAGCTTCAAGGGCAACTCATCTTGAAGAAGAACTTGCAACAATTGATTTTGAATAATTTAATTCAATTGACGAATTTTGCACCCACCTTAAATCATTGGCTGATAGATTGGCAAATGTCGGTGCCCCGGTGACTAATAACAGGCTTGTATTGCGTCTCACAGGAGCCTTACCAGAAGCATATGTCGGCACCGTAGATTACATTCAAAACCAGGATCCCTTACCTCCCTTTGAGAGCTGCCGAACCCGCCTCAAGCGGGCTGAACGAACAATTAAAAATCGATTGGCAAAAGAGAACGGTGGGACCACCAGTGGTGGTGATGCGCTACTAGCTGAAACCCCTTCAAAACCAGAGAATTCAAACACCAACCCCATCCAAAGTTCCCAAAATAACAGAAGAAGAAACAATAATAATGCCAAAACTAATGGTAGGGGGAGAGGAAGGCAAAATGGTGCATTCAATCACATGCCAGGTCGACAACCCAATCATCATCAATGGTTCCCACGCCCTCCACCAAGTTGGCAGCAATGGCAAAATCCATTTGGATCTTGAAACTCTTGGTATGTCAGTCCACCTCCTTGTCTATATCCCTCATCACCATGGCAACCGAGGCAAGTAAATCAAGCCCAACGTGCTACTAGGCAAGGAGTCCTTGGGTCTCGTCCACAGGCGTACAACACTATGGCTCCATCCGTTGGATACACACCAACCGATATTGAAGCTGCCATGCATGCTCTATCATTCTCGCAACCCGATGGAAATTTTTATATGGATACCGGTGCCACATCTAACATGACAGCGGATCAAGGTATACTTTCTTCTTATTTCAATTCTAGTAATAATTATCATAACATTGTTGTTGACAATGGTCATCTAATTCCAATTGTTGGTCATGGTAGCACTAATTTATCCTTACCATACCCTCCATTTATCCTAAAAAAGGTTTTACATGCTCCCAAACTTATTAAAAACCTGATATCTGTTCGCAAGTTCACAACTGATAATATGGTTTCTGTTGAATTTGATCCGTTTGGATTTTCTATTAATGATTTACAGATGGGGACCAAACTAATGAGATGTGACAGCACTGGGGATCTTTATCCTCTGTTCTCCAATAATCAAGCCACTCCCTTTATCAACCAGTCAGTCTTTACTGCTCTCTCTCCAGATCTTTGGCATAACCGCTTAGGACATCCTGGTGATGCTGTGCTTAAATCATTAAATCATAAAAACTTCATTAATTGTAATAAGGCTTGTAAAACTTATTGTTCTTCTTGTCCTCTTGGCAAACATTCTAAATTACCGTTTTATGATTCTGTATCGTACACTTTGCTACCTTTTGATATTATTCACAGCGGTCTTTGGACATCGTCTGTTGTTAGTTCTTGTGACCTCTGTTATTATGTTATTTTTCTTGATGATTATAACAAATTTTTGTGGACATTCCCCATTGCCAAAAAGTCACAAGTTAAACACTTATTCAAATCTTTTCATGCTCTAATCAAAACTCAATTTGAACGTAATATTAAAACATTCCAATGTGACAATGGTACATAATACATCAATGACACCTTTAAACAATTCTTTGATCATAATGGGATGTTATTCCGCTTTTCTTGTCCCCACACCTCTCCTCAAAATGGAAAAGCCGAACGACACATTAAATCAATAAACAACATCATTCGTACTTTGCTCGCTAATGCCTCAATGCCACCTTCTTTTTGGCATCATGCTTTAGAAATGGCCACATATCTTCTTAACACACTTCCAACCAAAGTCTTAGAATTTCAGTCTCCCACCCAAATTCTATATCAATGTGATCCCAAATACTCGGAATTGCGTGTATTTGGCTGCCTATGTTTTCCTTTGTTTCCAACCACTTCTATCCACAAATTGCAAGCTCGATCCACTCCATGTTCTTATCTTGGTCCCGCTCCCAACCATAGAGGCTCAAAGTGTTACGATATGGCAAGTGGCAAAATCATTATTTGCCGTCATGTGAAATTCATTGAGACCGAATTCCCTTTCGCACAAGTTAACAAAACCACAAATGCAATGTATGATTTTTTAACTACCAATAGTTCTAATTCTTTAATAAATTATTTGCATTCCACTTCAAAGCCTCCTAACATAACTGAGCTCACACCTTATTTTAGCCCTCTACATCAGCCTCCTCTTACTGGGCTACGACCTCAACCGGACCCACTTGCATCCTCTTCTTTTGTGCCACTAGCTCTTATGGGCTCAGTTCCCCCACAATTGTCTCCATGTGCTGTTAACACTCAGGTTGGTCGACAAAACCAGATAAGCTCACAACCCACTCCACTTCTTTTTAGTCCACAAACACAACCCACTCACCCTGCTCAATCGGCTGCCCAATGTCAAAACTCTAGGTCAGCGACATCTCTTTCCCCAAACACCTCCATCACGACTGCTCAAACGAACCAAGCCCAAAGCTCACAAAGTTCTCCTCGGCCTAACAACCTCATATTACCTCGTATGACAACCCGAGCAATGGATGGCATTTTTAAACCAAATCCTAAATACACTACTAGTTTACATACATCCACCACAAACATATCTCCTATACCTAAGGACCCTATTAGTGCTCTTCATGACCATAACTGGAATAGTGCAATGTTGGATGAATTCAATGCTTTAATTGATAATAAGACATGGGAGTTAGTGCTTAGGCCACCTAATGTGAATGTAATCCGGTCTATGTGGATTTTTCGTCATAAGTACAAATCTGATGGTTCTTTTGAGCGGCATAAAGCCCGTCTTGTAGGTGATGGTAAAACTCAGCAACAAGGTATTGATTGTGAAGAAACATTTAGCCCAGTGGTTAAACCAGCAACCATACGAGCAGTTTTTAGTATCGCTCTTTCAAAATCTTGGCACATTCATCAATTGGATGTCAAGAATGCCTTCTTACATAGTCATCTTAATGAGACTGTCTATATGCATCAGCCCATGGGGTTTCGAGACAAGAGACATCCAGATCATGTATTTTTGCTTAAAAAATCTCTATATGGTTTAAAACAAGCTCCTCGGGCTTGGTATCAGCGATTTGCAGACTTTGTTGCATTCATTGGATTTACTCATAATAAATCTGATCACTCTTTATTCATTTATAGACAAGGTTCACATATGGCATATATATTGTTGTATGTTGATGACATAATTCTTACTGCTTCTTCAAATCACTTGCGCAATTCTTTCATTACTCTCTTGAGTTCAGAATTTGCTATGAAGGATCTTGGTCAATTAAGTTTTTTTTTTGGGTATTGCTATTACTCGTCTTACAAATGGCTTATTTCTATCTCAGAAAAAGTATGCCGCAGATATCATTGACAAAGCTGGATTGTCTAACTGCAGTCCTTGCCCTACTCCTGTTGACACTAAAGCTAAACTTAGTGCTACTAAGGATGCCCCATATGAGGATCCTACTAAGTATCGTCGTCTTGCGGGTGCTCTTCAGTATCTTACCTTCACAAGGCCTGATATTTCTTATGTTGTACAACAGGTGTGCCTTCATATGCATGATCCGAAAGTTGAGCACATGACTGCTCTCAAGCGCATTTTGCGCTATATTCAGGGTACACTATCTTATGGTTTGCATCTGCATAAGTCTTCTATTGACAAACTTATCACCTATAAAGGTGCTGATTGGGGTGGATGCCCGGATACTAGTCGCTCCACCTCAGGTTATTGTGTATTTCTTGGAGATAATCTTATTTCTTGGTCCTCTAAACGTCAGCCTACATTGTCTCGTTCTAGTGCAGAAGCTGAGTATAGAGGAGTTTCTAATGTTGTCTCCGACTCATGTTGGATCAGAAATTTGTTATTAGAGTTGCATGTTCCTATTTAGAAAGCCACCTTGGTTTATTGTGACAATGTAAGTGCGATCTACTTATCTGATAATCCAGTTCAGCATCAACGCACAAAACATATTGAAATGGATATTCACTTTGTCCGTGAAAAAGTAGCAAAAGGCGAAGTTCGAGTCCTCCATGTCCCATCCCGTTATCAAATTGCTGATATTTTTACAAAAGGTCTTCCACGTGTGTTGTTTGATGAATTTCGAGACAGCCTCAACGTCCGACAACGGCCTGCTTCGACTACGGGGGAGTGTTAGAATAATTGATATATAGTATTTATTAAATACCATATATCATTGGTAGAAGTTGTCATTGGTTATATATGTTATTATATATTAATATATAATTAATGACAAAAGAATAAATGTTGGTTATTTATGTAATGTATTTATGTAAATATTAATGGTAGAAGTTGTCATTGGTTATATATGTTATTATATATTACACATATTAATGACAAAAGAATAAATGTGTGTGATATATGTAATGTATTTATGTAAATATTGATAGCCCTGAATGCCTACAAAAAGGCAATGAGAATAAGGAAAGGCAAGGAGAAATTTGAAATCTTTCAGACAACGATAATGACTAATATATTGTATAAAAAAACGAGTATTAAAGTAAGAATGAATAGATTTATTTTAGTTAATTAAATTTGCAATAATTTGACTAAGATGAATAATTATATATGTACAACATTATTTTTTTTAATAATTATTTTTATTCCTAGATAACAAAAACAACCACCTTTCGTTTTGCTACATCTAGAGTAGGGGTGTAAATCGGTCGGACCGGACCGGACGGAGGTGTGTTCAGTTTCTGTCCTAAAAAAAATCGGACCGTACACGAACCGGACCAAAAATTTTCTCGGACAAATTTCGTTGTCCTAATTCGTGTCCTAAATAAAATCGGTCGGACACGGACATGTTCGGACCGATCGGACTCGGTCGGACATGGCTTTTTATATCACATTTTGTACATTTTACTAGATTTTCTTTCAACTATATGTCGAATTACAAGTAATTCGGACGAATTCGGACGAGCTCGGACCGGACATGATTTTTTTCTCGTATAAATTTTGTTGTCCTAACTCGTGTCCTAAATGAAAATCGGACGGACTCGGACGGACGTATTTCGGTCACGGACACGAACGGAGGTCGGACATTCGAACAAAATTTACAGCCCTAATCTAGAGAACACAATTACATTGTTTTTTCCTTTGCAAATTGTTTACTTAAATTTGTCCAAAATTACTTTGATATGTTTCTCTCTTACTAGAGTTGTATATCAAACTACACAGTTCATTGTCCAACTCGATCCGAGACTATAAGGTGTTTGATTCGTGTCCGTACGAATTTTTTATAGGACATGACTAGGTCACAATAATGTACAATCCGTCCCAAAATGTTTGATGTTCTTCTATTGTTCGAACATTGTCTGTCCGTTGTCTGGCTCGTACGAATAGTGCTTGAAGTTAAAACTTGTCTTGTCTTTGTCCATCTGAAGCTCTTATAGGAGAGGATTAGGACACACCTTCGTCTGATCCGGTCTTATCCATTCACACCCAAATCTCTCACACTATTTATATTAGTTGTTGTTTTATTATAGTTACAAAACATTTTATCTCATTCATTTCTACTTACAATGGATATAAATATATTTTTAGACTTTATCTCTTACTAATTTAATTTGCTACAATATCTAATTATACAAGCTAACAAAAGTTACATGATATATTGAATGGATTTACTACAATATCATCCATTAAAGGCAAACCAATTAACTTTGTACGATTTTCAATAATACTACCTATAAATTGTAAAATCATAGTATTTGCACACAAAAAAAAAAAAACGTTTATAGTTGTTTGCTGTTTGCTTCTTTTTAGTTTCATCTTATATAACAATTTACCAACTTTTCAAATAATGAGGAAAACACAAAATACATGACCAATACAATTTAATGCGAATACGTAATATATACGCTAAAATCATTGTTTTAAAAGCAAAAGCATACGCTGGGCGTTTCAACCCCGTGAGACTAGGCGAAAGTCATTAAGCATGCATGCCCCCAACGAATAATAGTCATTGACCAGAAAATAATAATTAACATAACAGTTTATATTGTCCACACGAAGCAATGTGCAGAGGGGTCCAAGACGAGTCCAACTGGTGGAGTGAGACCATAGCGATTAGCAGTGATTATCCTAGGCTCTATGTGGCGTATTCTAACTCAACTTTAAAGCTCAAACTGGCATTCCGTCAGTTAAATACATTCACAAAACGTTCCGTGAGATCCACATGGAGCTTAGTTATCATCTTTAACATTTGGATTTGTCCTCCTTGTCAGTTCTCATACATGAAAAAAACCCCTCCAACAACATGTTTACACCTCTATTTTTAATTTTGGTAGAAGTTTTTTTTTTTTTTTTTTTTTTTTTTGGGAAGTTGAATCTAAATATTAATTGCATGTTTCTATAATCATTTTCGTTTTTGACTTTTTTCCCCTGAAAATATGCAAATATTTATAAAGCTTTGTTCTTGCCTTCAGTGCATTTTCTATATACGTCCATCTTCTCTAAAGAAATATTGTCGTGTGTGTGACCTTCAATATAAACATGCACATGGTCACATCTGAGTACTAACAAAACTCTCATTTTCATATTGTGGCACTCGCATTTGGATTGTTGAAAAGTATACAATTTTAAGTGCTAATTAACAACCGAAGGTTGTTATTATATCTTTCAGAAAGTTCAGTAATGTTTCTTGTGATGCATTTATCAACATTAACATCAACCAGTTGCATCTTCTAAAAATTATCATAAATGCATATTTCACTATACAAAGAAAATATAGTTAATTTTTTTGACAAATTGTATAAATAAATATACACTAATGTCGCATAAAGGCTATTTATATTAGATGACTAAATGGGGGTGGACATTTTGTATCGTTTTTTTTGTGTTAACAAAAGATATAAACCCACTTTTAAATTTCATTTTTCACTTTTGTTACAGTCAAAGCAATTTTCGGAGTTTCGGTTCCTTTTAGAGTTTTCGGTTATCCCATTTCAATTTGTGTTTACAAATTTTAAAATTTTCAATACCTTTCATGTATAAATGGTACAACTTTTTGTTTGAACTACTAACTGATTAATACAAACTTTTACTTTTAAAAAGAAAAATTTGAAGTCAAAACAAATTAAATAAATAATACTGGACTTTTAAGCACGGGAAAAGTTAGTGAATGAGGCTAAGATGAAGTAACTTCAAGCATGTCCTTATAAATTAAATGAGTCCAAAGTTTAAGGTGTTTATTTGAATTTGAATATTTTTTACCATATTTTTTTGGTAATTTTTATTCTAATTCACAATTTTAGTAAGTTAATCCACCCTATAAAATAAGATCTTTGACTTTTAATAATATTTAAATTTTAATTAGTTTATCCACCTAAAAGAACTAATTTTCATATTATTTTCTTAAATACATTCATTTCTGAATTCATGGTTCATGACGTGGTAACCCATCTACATGGCACATGGATATTATTTTCTAGCTTATATTTTATAACAAGCACGACATTATTGAAACTTTTCTCTTCCTGACATAGCGTATGTTGTCTGATTTAAGTCGACTTAGTTAGAGTCGTTACGATGCAGTTTACATATAGTATCCATTTTATTCTCTATTATACACAGTCCATCGATTTACATTTTTTTTTTTTTTTACTGACAAAGAGAATGTTGAGTTTATTCACATGTTACGAAATTTTGGCAGACTTCATGAAATTTCTATTGTTCGGAATCATTTTGGTTTTCTATTAATTAGTATATATGTTATAAGCATAGCTCTGTGCCATCACTAGAACAAACAATCATGGTGACTGAATGCATATAATAGCATAGTACATGTTATTACTTTCTATTTATATAATTGAGCAATGTGCCATTCATGATTTTTTGTACCTATTAATTAATTAAGAGTGGCATTAAATACAAACTAAATGTGTTAAGATAATGGTTCAAATGGACAAAAACATGAAATCTTTAAGTTAATTCACTCATGGATTAACTTACAAAATAGGTGTAGATCAACTTATTAAAGTAAAATGGTGGATTAACTTATTAAAAATGTGTATTAGAATAAAAATTACCAATATTTTTAGTTGCATTTTTCCTAAAATTCTAGCCAATTGACCTCCAGAAATGACCAAAACTGTCGAAAATAGTCGGATTTCCGATGTAATGGTCAAAACGATTTTTCTGCTAATTTAATTTGCTCTAATATCTGATTATACACTATCATAGAAACTATATTGTATACGTTAAATGCAGAGCAAATATTTTGATATGATTTTTCATTGAATGCTATAAATAAATGACTGGTAAAATCATAGTATATAAACAAAGAACCATTTATAGCTGTTTGTTTCTTTTTCACTGTCATATATATAACAATTCATTGATCCAATGTTCAAATAACTAGAAAAACAGAAAATATATGACCCAAACATTTTAGTGTGAATACAGGGTATGTTAATAAAGGGTTGTGGTGGTTAGTGGTCATTCAAATCTTATGCACCATAGTCCAAGTCCATCAGTTAAGCCTAAATTGCTAACTCGACCGTTAAGGCACATCCAACAATGACTTTTTTAGTTATTAAACAAACCACGAAGCATTCAGGTGTTGCTTGATCACTTTGATGTGGCTAGTTTGAACTGATCTAATGGTTGATTCACTGAACAGAGACCGGTAGTTATAACGGCGAAGTTTTTGCCGTTTTATGCTTATAACGGCAAAGATTTTGCCGTTATAAACTTGTCGTGTTAAAAATAGCACGTATATATTTATAACGGCGAAGACATTGCTTTTATATCTAAAAAAAAACAGTTAGTGACTGGTTCAACACCCGGGTGTGCAGCTCGTTGGTTCAGTTGAAAATACGATAGAGAATGAGGTGAACAAACTGTTGAATAAATTGCAGTGCAGAATGAAACAGAGTAGGTTTTGAGGCGCGGGCTCGCTGTCCTAAAAGCAATATCTGACCCCACTCGTCTGAGTTTGCCAATGGGTTGAACGACAGACTGCTTCCTAGGATACAACAAAACCAGAACCCAGGGCGTGGCAATGCCTGTGAGTTCAATGGGATTTATTATCGGTGGGTGATAAAACCGAAACTGTAGTTGCAGAAGGAGAGAGGAGAAGAACAAGAGTAAGTTATGGTCTAGGCGAAAAACGTATTTATAGAGGGCAAAGACTCATGACCATTTCTGAAACTGCTACATTCAAACAGACGCGTCCGTCTGTTCAAATTCAAAAAATGCGACTGTTTTCGTTCAGGCCATATCGCATCCGTACGGTCACGCACGCGCCCAAGCGCCCAAGTGCCCAATCTTTGACCTATAAATATTTTATAGGCCCAAGCCCATATGCATACCCATCCAAGCCAATACTCAAGCCCAAGTCATTTTAATTCACAATATCATTTCCAAGGCTTTGTTATATAACTTGGAATAGTCTAAAAGACTTGGCGATGTGGGACTTAATGTTTCTCCTTTATAAAACAATCTACCTCAACACAAACTATGTTGTTGGTGATGGTCTTAGATTACAAATCGAGGAACACATGGGAGTTTGGTAATCGTCTTTAACGAAAGCAGTCCTTTGTTGTTATGCACTATAAGTCTGATACGTACTCATCTTCTTTGAGGAAAGCTTAAGATGTGGAGTTCTTACTTTATGCAATTTAATACACCACCCACGTGGATACAATTTTAGTTGTACCTTTCAAATCTTTCATTTTCATTTTGTGGCATTTACGTTTTGATCGTTGATAAATATATAATTTTGTGTTCTAGCAACAAAAGGGGAGGAAGAAAAGGTGTTTGGTAAACTTTCAAAAATTCCACCGTCGTTTCTTCTAGGGCATTTGTCAGCATTAAAATCAATCAGTTACATCTTCTAGATGTTGCAATGCATGTTATAAGTCAAAACTACTGATTAAAAAAAGCTGTAATGTTTAACTAATTTGTAAACTGTACTGATGTGCTTGTAATCAGTTATACGTAAAAAGTCATGTTGATTTCGTAGGCTGAAAATGAACACTACTTTTTGTAGAGTTTATATATGTTTGATGTGGTCTAAGCTTATGTCACATATACAGTCTTAAATTTCATAGTCGCTGATAATTATGACTTTTATTCCTTTTTTGTTCACTTTCCTTTAATCTCTTCTTTATCTTCTTCATCAATGAAAACATCCTCTTCAACTTCCTTTCAATGTTGCAAATGGGTAATACAACTAGACTAGATAACAACTCTAGATCTTCTTATGACATTCCTGAAACTGTTCCCTAAGTACTAGTTGAAACTTGTAAAACAGGTTTTAGCATGGCTTTGGAATGAGAATAGTTGTCTTAAGCGCCTCTGTTATACGCATGTGCTACCTACAAGAGTTATGCTAATGTAGAAACTCCTGTATATTCTTCAGCTAGACATAACATAGTAGCTAGTAACTTCTATGTCATACCTGCCGACCAAATAATAATTCATAATATATGATATTGTTACAGGTGCTCAGGTGAAGGTAGAATGCCGAACAAGGAAAACAGGGACAGAAACATGCAGTTTGATGGCACCACAGATGAAACCGGAACATACACCATCCCGATATCGGACGAACATGAATTTGATATATGCGAAGTCGTACTAGTACACCGTCCAGACAAGGCCTGTGACAGAATTGTGATGGGTCGTGAACGGGCTGAAGTGTTTCTCACATCCAACAACGGCATGGCAACTGAGATGAGATATGCTAATGCCATGGGTTTCAGGAAAGTTACTCCACTTGCTTTTTGTGCTGAGCTTATGAAGCAGTATGAATATGTTGGCTTTTAAGTGGGCGCTATTCCTCTGATGTTGTCAAGTTCTTTTTATGTTTAATAGGTACTTATAAGCTCATTTTTTTAGGGAAATGGATTCAAAATAAGGCATTATGTTAGCCTTTTTGTTTCATTTTGCGTTTATGGCCTCTATGATATTGTGGTTTAGTCTACGTTGCATGAATCATGGTTATTAATATGAACTTTTTATGGTTGTTTTGCATGCCAATACATCCATGTCAACTCTATTTTTGTTTAGGCCTCTTCTTGCACATAAAGAATGCACCGGCCAATTGGTAGCTTCTTCCTTTTTAAAGTTTAGGTATATGGCCTGTCTTATTTTCCGAGGGTGAAAATAGATAAATCCTTGGATGGTGCTACTGTGCAGCTAGTGTGGCTTTGTTCGTTTTCAAAATTTTGCAACAGCTAGTTTGTATGGCTGCTGAATTGAGCTGGAAGGTCATTTATAATGACATTGCCATTTGATGCGAAGGACATTATAACAGTAATCATTTTGCGGATTAAACGACAACATGATTGTTGTTCTAACGTACCTGAATTTATTTCATATTTTAATGAATAATTACTACAAAAGCAAAATTTGGTTTGAACGTTTTTGGTTCTAGGGTTGTTTCTCTCAAAATATTCAGTAAGAAAATGAAGAAAGCAGAACAATTTGTGACAGTGACCTGTTAGTTCCGATGATTTTGATGACAACAATATTATGATTTATATAAAATAGAACAAATTTTCAAAATAGGCTAATTTTTAAAACATATAGCAGAAATAGGCCAATTTTAAAAGTATTAGCAGAAACAGGCCAATTTTTGCCATCTCAGCAATGAGGTGGCAAAAAAAAAAAAAAAAAAATCGGGGGCGCATTTGACAAGTGCGCCCCTTATAATTTTAACGGACGCATTCTCAAATGTTCCCATTATAATTTTTCCCCAAACCCCACCTACTTCCTGCTATTCTTTGCTACTCTCGGTCATTCTGGTTTTTACTATTTCGGAAAAAAAGTACCAATTCGTACCATTCTTCCACTAGCTCCAAAAAACCCTAAAATCTACAAAAATTATCAAAACAAACAAGGGTTATTGATTGGGTTACTTCTATTAGCTATTTCACATCAATTTGAAGGTATTGATTTAGTTTAAACTCAAGCCCTATCTCAAATTCTTATGGTTCTCAATTTCATTCAAACTCTAGGTTTAGTTTTTTATGCTTTCTTATGTTACTAATATTTGCTTAAAAATTAAGTATCCTTATGCCTTGCAAAATTTTCATTTAGACTATGTCGGATTTCATCCCTACTATTTGCTATTTTGATGGGAAGTTGAACTTAAAAGAAAATAATACGCCGGTGTATGTTGGTGGCAAACAAAAAGGTTCAAAGGCCAATTTTTTTTTGCTCCTACCATGAATTAAAAGAAACGGTGTATAGGGTTACAAAAATTGATTCACAAAAGTACGATTAGTAAGCAAGTGGGTGACGGATTCTGGATCTTCTGCTATCGATGTAAATGATAATGAAGATGTCGATGCAATGTTTTCGGTTAGTATGAAAGTTATTGAGTTATTTGTAATAAAAGAGAAGCTGAGACATTATGAAGAGGCAATTGATACTAATTTAAACCAACATTCCACTCAAATTATTGGAAATATTCCGAGTTGTTCTCATCAAAGCAATCCAAGTCCAATATTTCCTCCATTCATGAATTCAAAGTAAGTTTGTAAATTTTACATTTGAGTAGTTAAAATTCATAGTGTTCTGATCTCATACTTTTTTTAACAGTTATACAGTGTATGCGGGTGGTTCAAGCTCTAGACCGGCAAATAATGGTGTAGGTTGTAGCTCACCACATATTGATAGTATGCAAATTGCATCAATGGATAATGATATGGCATGGGTAGAAAATATGGAAGCTAACAATGATTCGCTTGAGTTTGGAATTGGTAATGTGAGTGAAAACGAAAATAATGAAGCATCGTTGGTGCAAGAAGATGAAGATGATAACAACGAACAAATGGAATTTGAGATGCCTTTGACAGATGATTTATGTAGTGCACAAATTATGGCAGCATCGTTGATTCAAAATGTAGCTCCAATTAGAGACGCATTTACTGCAGATAGTGTTGATTCGGGCTTTCACGTGGGAATGCAGTTTCAAACCAAGGAAGTGCTTATTCAACAACTTAGTGATACACTGCAATTTATAATGTCGATAACAATTGCAAGTGGAGAATACATGCTATTATCTCAAAAAAATCATTGACGGGAAGGTGGGAAGTTAGAAAATATGAAGGCATCATTCTTATGTTAATCCGATCATTAATTCTAATCACAAGCAAGCGACAAGTAGATTTGTTGCTAACAAAATACTTCATTTTGTGAAGTCGGATTTGAATATCACTCCCTCTGCGATTCAAGTTTTAATGTCGAAAACTTTTTTCATCAAAATACGCTACTTCAAGGTGTATAGAGCATTGCGGAAAGCACTTGAGACGGTTTTTGGAGATTGGGAAACATCATATGCTGAGCTGCCACAATATTTAGCTACTATTAAAAAACATAATCCGGGAACCGTTTTTTAGATTGAAAACGAAAGACTCACGAATGACAAAGTTCGTTTCAAAAGTGCATTTTGGGCATTCGGTGCTTCTATTGATGGTTTTGTGCATTGTCGACCGTTAATTTGCATTGATGGCACACAACTATACGACAAATACCAAGGTACGTTGCTAGTCGCGACTGGAGTTGATGCAAATGATGGTATATTTCCATTAGCATATGAAATTGTAGACTCCGAATCAAAAGATAATTGGGAATGGTTTCTTAGATGCACGTACTATCTCATACATAGTGTTCGCAATAGATGTTTGACTTTTATATCCGATCGAATGAAAGGCATTCCGGGAGAATTAGAAAATTGGCCTCAAGAGCACCATAACCGCTTTTGTGCCAGGCATCTCAAAGCAAACTTTCAAGTTGCCGGATTTACTCAAAAAAATTTGGTAGACTTATTCTATTCATGTGCTAGTGCTACCGATGAGTTGCAGTACAAAGACTTAAGAGGCCACTTGAGAACCATTTCCCCGGATGCGCATGCTTGGATTGAAAAGAGCTTAAGAGGTGCGGAGAAAAATTGGGCTCTATGCAAGGATAACGGTGGACAATTTATGATGATGACAACAAATTTATCCGAAAGTTTTAATGGAGTTCTACGAGGTGCTCATTCTATGCCGGTTAAGTCTTTAGTAGCACGAACGTTTTACCGTTTAAATGACTATTTCATGAAACATCGTTCCGAAGTCGAAGGATTTGAAATGTAAATGACTCCAAAAGTTGAAACTCTTTTAGCTAAAAGAGCAAAATAAGCACGACATTGTGGAATTGTTAGATTCAATCAAAACGAATTGCAAGTGAATGATCAATTTGGAAAAGCATTTACCGTGACTTTACATGATAATGTGTGTACTTGCACTTGCAACATTCCGCTATTGCAAAAATTGTCATGCTTGCATGTGATGGCCGCTTGTGCTCAAACCGTTGGAGAAGCGAATATATCGTACTATGAATTTTGTTCATTGTGGTTTTCCATGGAAAAATATAAAGCAAGTTACGCTCCAAGCTTCCATCCAATTCCCGATAGTAGATATTGGGATGCCTATCACGGTCCGACCATATTGTCTCCGCATACTAAAAGGAAGACGGGACGTCCGCGTTCGACAAGAATTAAAGGTATGATGGATAAAATGGGAGGAAGTAGACAAAATACTTGCAGCAAATGTGGTCAAAAAGAACACAAAAGATCGACATGTCCGTCCAAATGATATTTTGTAAGAGAATATTTGGAGATATATCTTGATATTTTATTTGAATGATTTGTAATGTAATGAACAATTTGTACTTTCAATTCGGTGAATGAATGAATGATTTGCATTTCAATAGTGAATGTTTGCGTTTTACAAGCTTATGAATTGTATTCGACTGTCTTTAGTTCAAGTTTACAAATTGAATGATTCAGGTAGGGTAGCAGATTTATGCTACCAACTCTCGAGAAGGGACTTCATAATTTTACTTCTTGTTTGTGAATGAAAACCTAGTTAATTCGTAGTTCAACTATATGGTGAGTTAAATCCTAATTCATATGATATAGTAAAAACACATTTTTTCTTCTTCTATAAATTGTTAAAACTAGATCATTAGACACAAGCGTGTTGCATCTGGTTCGCTATTTGTTTAAACTTGTTCATTAAACACAAGTGTCTTGCATCCTGTTCACATTTTGTTCACTACTTGTTCACATTTTGTTCAATACTTGTTCACAAGTGTCTTGCGTCCGGTTCACTACTTGTCCACTACTTGTTCACTACTTGCATCCGGTTCACTACTTGTTCACTATTTGTTTAAACTTGTTCACTACTTGATCACATTTTGTTCTTGTAGAGTTGGCACCGGGTCCTGAGGATGCAAGTGTCTTGTATCTTCAAAATGAACATAGAAACAATAATTCAGACTTGATGAAGGTATTTCAAAAATTATAATGAATGAACTCACTAATTTTTCATTTCTCATGGAGTAGCTAACTATTTTCATCTCGTTTTGAATTTGTAGAGCGACGAGCCAATTGATTGTCAAGATCATTCTAGCAAGTTGGGGTTGATTACAGCAAATACACCTAGAGTTCAATTTGCGCTACAAAAAGCTGTATTTAGAGAAATATCCAGATTGGGGTTTTTTAAGATAGATCATGCACTTGTTACTTCATTGGTAGACAGGTGGATGCCGGAGACTTCCACCTTCCATCTTCCCACTGGTGAAATTACTATCACGTTGCAAGATGTTAGCTGTCTTTTGGGCATTGTAGTGGAAGGAAATCCTGTAACTGCTACACATCTCAGTAATTATGAAGATATTTGTTATGAGTGTTTGGGGGTGGTCCCAAATCGAAATGAGATAAGAGGTGCAACAGTTAAGTTGACTTGGCTTCGACGTACATTTCAAAATGAGCCATCAGAAGATGCGTCAGACGAAGAAGTTGAATATCATGCGAGAGCCATTATTCTACACTTGATATCTTGTCGTCTATGTCCCGATCATTCTAAAGGACGATTAAATCTTTTTTGGCTATTATTTGTGAGAAATTTGGAAGATTGTGCACGATATTCTTGGGGTAGTGCCATATTGACAACATTATACACTGAATAAAATTCCTAGCACTCGATATGTCTAAGTGGCATGCCTAGTTGGCTATGCAAGACACCGATCATATGCATGCAAACTGTTCAGATGTATTATCCTGATCGAGTGATGCGACAATTTGGTCTTCAACAACACATCCCTGAGCCTTGCGAACCTAAGCCAAATTTGGATTTTGCTATCATTTAATGGAACGGTAGACATAACTGTATCATTCGTCAACAAATTCCTAGCACTCAAATTTCAGAATACATGAGTTGGTATTGGACGATCACTTGAAGATTCATTCTCACGGATCAGACTCATCATGAACGAGCATACATTGCTCGTGCACCGCTTAAGCGAGATGTCGTACGTCTTTTACTTTGCTTTACTGTTTTACTTTACTGATTTAAATCTTTAAATGTGTGATTATAAATAACAAAATTTGCATGTCGATGTGCTAGAGATGGTTGGTAAAGAATTGGAGGATATTGGACGTGGTCGAGTACCGGAGCCCGACATTCAACCACGATGTATTAGCTTGAAGAAACTCATTGACACATTACTCTTTAGACGTAGATTAGAACGCCCAGGAGAGTGAAGAACTGAAAGAAGGCATGATCCTTCTCAAGCTTCACTTCAACATTACCCAGCTCAATCGCAGGCGGCAGGACCTTCTCAACCTCCTCCTACTCAAGATTGAACTTCATCATGAACGTTTTATAAGTGTTGTATTAGCATATGTTTGTAAGCGAACCATGTCCACTTTGCATTTGTGATCGATTTCTATTTCGGTTCGTGTTTATGTTTGTAATCGAATTTTATTTAGACTTGTGTTTATGTTTGTAATCGAATATTAACGTTGCTTTTACGTATTTATGTTTGAAATTGATACATATGTGTTTATGTTTTATTCGGGTTAGCGTATATTTGAAGTTGAATCAACAGAAATGATCAAATCTGTAGAAAAACTGCTGTGAAACAGCAGGGTGGATGAAGAGAGGCTGCTGTTAAGCAGCAGATAGTATAGGCGCACCTTGCAGGTTTGCCTTAACAAATTATACAAGGGTGCACTTGTCAAGTGCGCCCTTGTTATTTTAAAGGGGTGCACTTGTCAAGTGCGCCTCCGGTAATTTTTTTTAAACACTTTTGCCACCTCAATGCTGAGGTGGCAAAAACTAGCTTATTTCTGCTAATACTTTTAAAATTGACCTATTTCTACTATATGTTTTAAAAATTAGCCTATTTTGAAAATTTGTCCTATAAAATATAAATACTAACATTCTTATATATACATATAATATATATATATATATATATATATATTATATGGGGGCGGCTATATGAACACAAAATCAGACACAAAGAGAGAGACACAGAGCCTCAACCGTTGGATCTTTTTGTCTTTATATGGAGAGGTGTAATTCATCGGGTGATCCAATGGTCCAAATCAATTGTGTCACCATTTGTGTTAAAATTTTGTGTCTCTTTAGAGTTTCCCAATATATATATATATATATATATATATATATATATATATATATATATAATAAAAAGCCTTGGTTAGTTATAAAAGACAAAGAGAGGTTCAGATTTATTCCTAGCCTAGATATCAAGCGGCTCTAGTTTATTAATTGATACAGATCTATTCCCACGATCTCCTCTCATTGGTTAACACCGCATAATCCATTACTGCTCTGACACGATCTATTGTTTCCTTCTACTTCGATTCCACCTCTCATTTCTCTTACAAAATAAAAAAACTACTTTATTACTCTGCTTCGCTAATTGAGTCACATTTGATTAAATAATTATTCATCTTCCACCAGAAATTAGGGCATATGGAAATGCATATATGTCCCAAATTTTTAAAAGGCTGGTGCTACAGTATCCGAAATTAAGGCATATAGAAATGCAGATCTTGATGTTGACGGTTAATATCAAGAAAGATGGATTATATAGACGATGGTGATGGATCCCACACCAATTTAATTAGTCTGATTAATCAGTAGTTAGTTGATTGTATCTTAATCAAAATTTACCATACATTTGTAATTTTTTCTTTCTAAAAATGAATCTCATATTTATGACGAAACACGATTGTCAGTTGTACATAAAAATAAAACGGGTTTAGTTTTTGTAATATTTCATAGTTTTGCTCTGCTTCCTTCTTTTTTCCTTTTTTATGATCCGGTCCATTCTTATCACTGTTTGAGTATTAGGCATATTTTCCCTTTGGAAAAAATATGGATTTATTATGAAAATTTGAGACCATAATTGAGTGTGTTTTTGTAGTATGACATAACTGTGTGATTGGATTAATAGAACTTTCAATCAGGTTTTTTGACAAATGGTTCGTAAATCTCGCACAAATCCAAGTATGTACGTGTTAGTCTTTAATCACCGTTCTTCTAATTTTATGTTGCTATGTTGTCATCATTTAAACAACTCGAATCACAACGATTGGATCATAACGAACTAGGCAAACAAATAAAATACTTATCAAGTTATTTTCCAATGTATACTTATAGATCTAAATCTGTTGCAACACCTACATGACATATTGTATAATTTGTTTTTTTTTTTTGTACAGAAAGGGTACTTAATTACATAAAAGATGTTTACAAAAGTTTGAGTTGGCCAAAAATAAAACAACATTACAACAAATACTTTATAAAAAATAAAATAAAAGCCAACTCAAACATAAACCGAACACTACATAACACCATGCGACATAGACCAAGCCCACTACACAAGACATAAAACACACTACTGAATACACCCATGTCCCACCAAACATCTCTAAGACCGAGAAGTCACATTGCAGCTACAAACTCCCCATAACTACGTAGAGCGCAAGACCCATACGAATGCCCAGAAGCCCAAAATAAGCATCCACCATAAACGAACAAGCACTGCATCAGTACACCGTTCACCATATGAAGAACATAGCATCCAAAACCATTGAAACCAGAACCATCGAAAAAAAATACACTCGAACCATCAAGGTGCCAACAAACAAACCCCACCAGCACAAAAATCACCAAACCAGGATCCAAGACCAACAAAACCTTTAGATAAACCAGATAGAAGAGCAAGAGAAAAAATTTAAATCAGATCACACCAGAAAATATAGAACAGTCACCAAAGCCAGACACATAGATCTATCAAGCTTATTTCTTTGAAAATCCTCCACTCAACACTCCAATAGAGGAACCATTTTCTTATTTGCTCTTCTTGCTTTTAGATTTCTTTTTAAATTGAGAGACAAGTTTTGTCCACTTTGTATTCACTTCCACCAGTGGTTCATTTCCTATGACCAAATTATCTCCCTTCAACTTTGAATTTTTACCTCTGTATCTTTGCTTTCTAATATTGCTGTTTGAACTATCTGAGTCCTCCATTCTAGTGTCATGATATCCCATTTTATCAAACTCAACCTGATTTTCAGTTACATTAGCAGTAATATTATTCTTATCGGCCACAACTGAAGTATCATTAACTATTCTATCAACCCCATCGATATCATCAGATCCTATATTTAAATTCAAATCCTTCTCAACAAATCCAATTTCACATTTATCACCCTATTTTCCTCCAAATGAACTATCCTTAACTTCATCTTTTCTCTCATGCATGTAAATGTCCAGCTCATCGTGCACATCAGAAGTGAAAGAATTTCTGGTAGTCTTCTCCGTACCAAGAACATTTTCAGTACTTTGTATAATCTCCACACCAGTGTTCTTTGCTAGATATTTCTCTTCACCATTGTTTCCGGAAACTTGAGAAGACTCACACCTGGTTTCTGATTTCTTTCTATAACATCTTTTCTATTTAAATTCTAATTCTTCAAACTATCATCTATTTCCATTTCTGTTAAATTTGGTGTTGCTAAATCAGATTAAATGGAAGGAAATTTTTCTTAGGGGAAGAAAGAGACATACTACTTTCCCTAATTAACGGTATTTGAGTAGATATTGCATTCCCAAATTAACGGGATTTGGGTAGATATTGCATTCCCTAATTAATGGGATTTGGATAAATATTGTTTTCCCTCATTAGGTGGCATAATTGATATGATTTTTTGCTATATGTATAAAACTTGGGTATGAAGTAATTGGTCTTATAAAAGAAACCTAAAGGGAAGAGTAAAACGTATTTATTCATTCATTTATCTCTCAAATCAAGATTTAGGGATCTCTAACCTAAATCTAACTTCTCCAACTTTATATCTGCACAAAATAAATTTTTTGAGTGAATTGAGTGACCAATGTAATCAATCTCTTGTACACTTCATTGATATGAATAAAAGGCTTTCTCTCTCAAGTGGACGTACACTAACAAGTTGTTAGTGGAACGACTATAAATCCCTGTGTGATTTACTTTTCGTTATTGTCACTTTATTTCTCTTGTATGGTGTTTGTGATTGGATCGAGTTGAGATTGTCTTTGATATTGATTGGTTGTTTTTGCACGTTTACCACGATCTCGTCTTCCGCTGATTTGGGGGTCTTTGATTTGAGCGGTCTTAAATCAAAATTTATCCACAACACTTGATATCGGAGCATTGGTGTTGGTTGATAGTTGTAAAAATACCAGAATCAGATTCAAATAGTACCTCAACAGTTGGTTCAAGTGATGTAGCTCCTTATGTGCGTGGTTCATATGCAGCTTTTGGATCACAATTGATTATTGACAAGTGGAATGGTGATAATGATTTTGAAAAATGGCAATGGAAGATGAAAGCGGTTCTTAGGTGGAATCGGATACATCGGGTAGTGTTTGATACACATTTATTGCCAGCGGACATCTCAGATGTGGAGAGAGAAGAAATGGAAGAGTGGACATTCACTACACTTCAACTTGCCATAGGGGAGAACGTTATTTCCGAAATTAGTGGTGAGACGACTGCTGGAGGTATTTGGAAGAAGTTGAAGGAGTTGTATATGAAGAAGTCACTCACAAATTGACTGATCTTGTTGCAGACTTTCTTTACTTACAAGATAAAGGAAGGAATTTTGCTACAGGCGCATTTAAATGTGTTTGATGATTTGCTAATGAAGATGAAGGCGGTAGATTTGAAGATTGAGGAGGAGCAGAAGGCGATGATATTATTATGCTCATTGCCTGAGCGCTATACTGGGTTCTAAAATAGTTTGATCTATGGCCGGGATACATTGACACTTGATGATGTCAAGACGGGTCTTTTTAGTGAGGAGTTGCGAGATCAGATGAAGGAGCTGAGTGATGGAAGTAGTGGTGCAGGCAATGGTCACAGTTTGTTTGTGGAAAAAGAGAAGTCTGAGAAGAAGGGAAACCAGGGGCGTTCTAAGTCTAGGAAGCCCGGTTGGAGAGGAAAGTCAAAGGAAAGAAATGGCAAGTGCTTTATATGTAAGAAACCTGGCCATTGGAAGAATGAATGTCCAGACAAGGAAAAGAAGGAAGTAGCATCTTCATCAGTTGCGGTGGAGAGATATGTTGGTGAGGGTGACATAGATGTTTTGTCAGCTGTAGCATCAGATGTTTCGGGCAGCGAGTGGGTGCTTGATTCAGGAGCTTTATATCACATGACGCCTAATATGAATTGTTTTTCTTCTTATACTAATCGGGAAGGAAATTCAATTATTATGGGAAATGGTGCAGTTTTCAAGTCGAAGGGCATTGGATCCGTGCAAATTCGAATGTTTGACAGAGTGATTCGTACTCTCACTAATGTGAGCTATGTTCCGAGACTACGGAAGTCGCTTATCTCTTTGGGACAACTGGATTCTTTGCGATGCAAGATCACTATCGAGAGTGATAGCTTGAGGGTTTCAAAGGGGGCGCTTGTAGTTATGAAGGGTGCTTGGACTCATGGAATTTATTTGCTTCAAGGTGTGACTGTGGATGGCGAAACTTGTGTTGGTATTGACAGTTCTCGTGGCTTAGATGCGACACGATTGTGGCATTTAAGGTTGGGTATTGTCTTGGAGAAGAGTTTAGATGTTCTTCGTCGAAGGGAGATGATTGATGATGAGAGTTTCAGCAAGTTGGAGTTTTGCGAGGAATGTGTCATGGGGAAGCAAACTAGAGTGTCATTCAATGAAGGAAAACATGATTCAAGGGGGATTCTTAAGTATGCGCACACGGATGTTTGGGGACCAGCACTAGTAGCTTCTTTGGGAGGAGCAAGATATTATTTTTCTTTCATTGATGATTTTTATCGGAAGGTTTGGGTGTATGTAATGAAGGCCAAGTCGAAGGCATTTGCAAAGTTCAAGGGATGGAAGGCTCTTGTTGAAAATGAGAGTGGAAAGTCTTTGAAGGTTCTTAGGTCCGACAATGGCGAGGAGTATGTTTCCGGAGATTTTCTAAAATTTTGCAAGCATCATGGTATTCGAAGGCATTTTACTACACCTGGTGATCCGCAATCTAATGGAGTAGCGGAGAGAATGAACCGAACTCTACTATCGAAAGCTCGATGCTTGAGATTGACATCGGGTTTATCTAAGAGATTTTGGGTCGAAGCTTTGTCAACCGCAGTGCATATTATTAATCGACTTCCCTGCTCGACCATTGATAACAAAATTCTGGAGGAAGTGTGGAAGGGAAAGAGCATTGACTTGAGTTATCTTCGCGTATTTGGAAGTCCTGTTTATGTGCATGATCCGGGGAATGATAAGCTTTCACCTAGAGCTTTCAAGGGGATTTTGCTTGGCTACATGGACAGAGTTAAAGGCTATCAGATTTGGAATCCGGAAACGAAAAAGGCTATGGTTTCTCGTCATGTTACTTTTGATGAGTCAGCTATGTTCAAGGAGAATGAGGGCTCATCGGATGTTCCGGATTTGGTTCATGGTGAATCGAAGGAGAAGGAGGTTATTCCCACTTTCAGGCCTAGAGAGAGTAGAGTTGTTGGAGATGCTTGTGAAGAGGTAGCGGTTGATGTTACATCACATAGTCCACAAGGTTCCTCTAGTAGTGTTGGTGATGTGCATGATTCTAGAGAAGTTTCAGTTCATGATGGAGCTGAAGGAATACCGGGTGATGATATTGCTACTCGGGTTGGTCGTCGTACTATAAGGCCACCCGAAAGATATGGTGATTGGAGCTATCTTAGCTTTTGTGAGACTTTGGGCTATGCTCTTCATGTAGTCCAAGATGAGCCGATGGTCCTTGATGACGTCATGAGTTCGAGTGATAGCTCGAAATGGATTTGTGCCATGGAGGAAGAGATGCTATCATTGATGAAGAACCAGACTTGGGAGTTGGTTCCACTTCCTAAAGGAAACCGTGCTATTGGGTGCAAATGGATATACAAGGTGAAGGACGATGGAAGATACAAAGCTAGGCTAGTGGCTAAGGGGTTTGCATAGAGGAAGGGAAAGGAGTATGATGAGATCTTCACACCGATTGTGAGACATACTTCTATCCGGATATTACTTGCCATAGTTGCTATTCACGACTTGGAGTTGGAGCAACTTGATGTGAAAACCGCCTTCTTACATGGTGACTTGGATGAAGACATTTACATGGAGCAACCGGAAGGGTTTGTTGTAGATGTAAGTCAAAGTTGGTTTGCAAGTTGAAGAAATCACTACATGGTTTGAAGCAATCACTTAGGCAGTGGTACAAGAGATTTGATCATTTTATGCTTGAAAATAGTTTTGAAAGAAGCATCAAGGATGCTTGTCTTTATTTCAAAAAATTAAAAAATGATTGTTTGGTGTATTTACTCTTTTATGCGGATGATATGCTCATTGCTTCTTAGGACAATGCTAAAATCAACAGGTTGAAATTGAAATTAAAGGCGGAATTCGAGATGAAAGACCTTGGAGAAGAAAAATAGATCTTGGGAATGGAGATTGAAAAGGATCGAAAGCTTTTTGAGTTCAAATTAACTCAAAAGGAATACATTAGAAAAGTGCTTTGCTAGTTTAGCATGGAGAATGCAAAGGCGTCGAATACACCTTTACTTTTGCATGTAAAGCTTTCGAATAAGTGATCAACTATCGAGGAGAAAGACAAGGCTTATATGGCAAAAGTTCCATATGCTAGTGCAGTTGGTAGTTTGATGTATGTCATGGTGTGTACAAGGCCTGATATTGCAAGTGCCGTTGGGGTGGTTAATCGGTTCATGGCTAATCCTGGGAAATCGCATTGGGAAGCAGTGATGCTTATCTTGAGATACTTGAAAGGTACTGCATCTCATGGTCTTGTTTTTGGGGGTAGGAAGGAGAAAATTTGCATGTTGGTTGGTTACTGTGATTCATACTACGCTGGTGATAGGGATCGGAGAAAATCAACTTTTGGATATGTATTCACTCTTGGTGGTACAGCCATAAGTTGGAGATCAAGATTGCAGACCGTAGTTGATTTATGCACTACGGAGGCGGAGTTGATAGCTGCGGTGGAGGCAGAAAAGGAAGCACTATACTTGAAGCGGTTGTTGCGTGACTTAGGCTTTGAACATGACAGTGTTAATGTTCAATGTGATAGTCAAAGTGCTATTCATTTGGCGGAGAATTTGGCATTTAGCTCACGGACCAAGCATATTGAAGTGAGGGAGTCAATTCTAGTAGCCATGGACGAAGACAAGCAAGTATGCCTTCGGAAAGTGCACACAAAGGATAATGCGGCGGATATGTTCACTAAGGCATTACCGATTGGGAAGTTCGAGCATTGCTCGAACTTAATTCGCTTGGAGAGGTGCTAGGTGCCACAGGATGGCACAGTTGAGAGAGAAGCTTGGCCATGGATGAAGAAGAGTATCAGTGAGAGGTTGAAGTTCTATCTTCTTGGTATGTTTGTCTTTTGGTGAGACTAGTTTTAGAGTTGGGTGTTTTCAACACTTTATTAGCGGGTGGGGACTTTGTATGAACTCGTTGATGGAGTGCAATGGGGGGTGGCTTTGCCAGAACTCATTGCGAAAGCATTCAAGCTTGGTGAAGGTAGATATGGTGATTGTTAGAGCAATCAGTTACAAGTGCTGGTATGGATACCACTAGTTCATGGAGTTGGAGATAGATGATTTTGCATCAAGGTGAAGTGTTAAATTTGGTGATACTAAATCAGATTAAATGGAAGGAAACTTTTCTTAGGGGAAGAAAGAGAAAATATTACTTTCCCTAATTAATGGGATTTGAGTAGATATTGCATTTCCAAATTAATGGGATTTGGATAGATATTGCATTCCCAAATTAATGGGATTTGGGTAGATATTGCATTCCCAAATTAATGGGATTTGGGTAGATATTGCATTCCCTAATTAATGGGATTTGGATAGATATTGCTTTCCCTCATTAGGTGGCATAATTGATAAGATCGTTTTCCATATATATAAAACTTGGGTATGAAGTAATTGGTCTTATGAAAGGAGCCTAAAGGGGAGAGTAAAACATATTTATTCATTCACTTATCTCTCAAACCAAGATTTAGGGATCTCTAATCTAAATCTAATTTTTTCAACTTTTTATCTCCACAAAATAAATTCATGAGTGAATTGAGTGACCATTGTAACCAATCTCTTGTACTCTTAATTGATATTAATAAAAGGCTTTCTCTCTTAAGTGGACGTACACTAACAAATTTTTAGTGGAACCACTATAAATCCCTGTGTGATTAACTTTTCATTATCGCCCATTTGTTTCTCTTGTGTGGTGCTTGTGATTGGATTCAGTTGAGATTGTCTTTGATATTGATTGGTTGTTTTTGCACATTTACCACGATCTCGTCTTCCGCTGATTTGGGGGTCTTTGATTTGAGCGGTCTTAAATCAAAATTTATCCACAACACTTGGTATCGGAGCATTGGTGTTGGTTGATAGTTGTAAAAATACCAGAATCAGATTCAAATAGTATCTCAATAGTTGGTTCAAGTGGTGTAGCTCCTTATGTGCGTGGTTCATATGCAACTTTTGGATCACAATTGATTATTGACAAGTGGAATGGCGATAATGATTTTGAAAAATGGCAATGGAAGATGAAAGCGGTACTTAGGTGGAATCGGATACATCGGGTAGTGTTTGATACACATTTATTGCCAGCGGACATCTCATATGTGGAGAGAGAAGAAATGGAAGAGTGGACATTCACTACACTTCAACTTGCCATGGGGGAGAACGTTATTTCCGAAATTAGTGGTGAGACGACTGCTGGAGGTATTTGGAAGAAGTTGAAGGAGTTGTATATGAAGAAGTCACTCACAAATCGACTGATCTTGTTGCAGACTTTCTTTACTTACAAGATGAAGGAAGGAATTTCGCTACAGGCGCATTTAAATGTGTTTGATGATTTGCTAATGAAGATGAAGGCGGTGGATTTGAAGATTGAGGAGGAGCAGAAGGCGATGATATTGTTATGCTCGTTGCCTGAGCGCTATACTGGGTTCTAAAATAGTTTGATCTATGGCCGGGATACATTGACACTTGATGATGTCAAGACGGGTCTTTTTAGTAAGGAGTTGCGAGATCAGATGAAGGAGCAGAGTGATGGAAGTAGTGGTGCAGGAAATGGTCACAGTTTGTTTGTGGAAAAAGAGAAGTCTGAGAAGAAGGGAAACCAGGGGCGTTCTAAGTCTAGGAAGCCCGAATGGAGAGGAAAGTCAAAGGAAAGAAATGGCAAGTGCTTTATATGTAAGAAACCTGGCCATTGGAAGAATGAATGTCCAGACAAGGAAAAGAAGGAAGTAGCATCTTCATCAGTTGCGGTGGAGAGATATGTTGGTGAGGGAGACATAGATGTTTTGTCAGCTGTAGCATCGGATGTTTCGGGCAGCGAGTGGGTGCTTGATTCGGGGGCTTTATATCACATGACGCCTAATATGAATTGTTTTTCTTCTTATAATAATCGGTAAGGAAATTCAATTATTATGGGAAATGGTGCAGTTTGCAAGTCGAAGGGAATTGGATCCGTGCAAATTCGAATGTTTGACAGAGTGATTCGTACTCTCACTAATGTGAGCTATGTTCCGGGACTACGGAAGTCGCTTATCTCTTTGGGACAGCTGGATTCTTTGCGATGCAAGATCACAATCGAGAGTGATAGCTTGAGGGTTTCAAAGGGGGCGCTTGTAGTTATGAACGGTGCTTGGACTCATGGAATTTATTTGCTTCAAGGTGTGACTGTGGATGGCGAAACTTGTGTTGGTATTGACAGTTCTCGTGGCTTAGATGCGACACGATTGTGGCATTTAAGGTTGGGTATTGTCTTGGAGAAGAGTTTAGATGTTCTTCGTCGAAGGGAGATGATTGATGATGAGAGTTTCAGCAAGTTGGAGTTTTGCGAGGAATGTGTCATGGGGAAGCAAACTAGAGTGTCATTCAATGAAGGAAAACATGATTCAAGGGGGATTCTTAAGTATGCGCACACGGATGTTTGGGGACCAGCACTAGTAGCTTCTTTGGGAGGAGCAAGATATTATTTTTCTTTCATTGATGATTTTTATCGGAAGGTTTGGGTGTATGTAATGAAGGCCAAGTCGAAGGCATTTGCAAAGTTCAAGGGATGGAAGGCTCTTGTTGAAAATGAGAGTGGAAAGTCTTTGAAGGTTCTTAGGTCCGACAATGGCGAGGAGTATGTTTCCGGAGATTTTCTAAAATTTTGCAAGCATCATGGTATTCGAAGGCATTTTACTACACCTGGTGATCCGCAATCTAATGGAGTAGCGGAGAGAATGAACCGAACTCTACTATCGAAAGCTCGATGCTTGAGATTGACATCGGGTTTATCTAAGAGATTTTGGGTCGAAGCTTTGTCAACCGCAGTGCATATTATTAATCGACTTCCCTGCTCGACCATTGATAACAAAATTCTGGAGGAAGTGTGGAAGGGAAAGAGCATTGACTTGAGTTATCTTCGCGTATTTGGAAGTCCTGTTTATGTGCATGATCCGGGGAATGATAAGCTTTCACCTAGAGCTTTCAAGGGGATTTTGCTTGGCTACATGGACAGAGTTAAAGGCTATCAGATTTGGAATCCGGAAACGAAAAAGGCTATGGTTTCTCGTCATGTTACTTTTGATGAGTCGGCTATGTTCAAGGAGAATGAGGGCTCATCGGATGTTCCGGATTTGGTTCATGGTGAATCGAAGGAGAAGGAGGTTATTCCCACTTTCAGGCCTAGAGAGAGTAGAGTTGTTGGAGATGCTTGTGAAGAGGTAGCGGTTGATGTTACATCACATAGTCCACAAGGTTCCTCTAGTAGTGTTGGTGATGTGCATGATTCTAGAGGAGTTTCAGTTCATGATGGAGCTGAAGGAAGACCGGGTGATGATATTGCTACTCGGGTTGGTCGTCGTACTATAAGGCCACCCGAAAGATATGGTGATTGGAGCTATCTTAGCTTTTGTGAGACTTTGGGCTATGCTCTTCATGTAGTCCAAGATGAGCCGATGGTCCTTGATGACGTCATGAGTTCGAGTGATAGCTCGAAATGGATTTGTGCCATGGAGGAAGAGATGCTATCATTGATGAAGAACCAGACTTGGGAGTTGGTTCCACTTCCTAAAGGAAACCGTGCTATTGGGTGCAAATGGATATACAAGGTGAAGGACGATGGAAGATACAAAGCTAGGCTAGTGGCTAAGGGGTTTGCATAGAGGAAGGGAAAGGAGTATGATGAGATCTTCACACCGATTGTGAGACATACTTCTATCCGGATATTACTTGCCATAGTTGCTATTCACGACTTGGAGTTGGAGCAACTTGATGTGAAAACCGCCTTCTTACATGGTGACTTGGATGAAGACATTTACATGGAGCAACCGGAAGGGTTTGTTGTAGATGTAAGTCAAAGTTGGTTTGCAAGTTGAAGAAATCACTACATGGTTTGAAGCAATCACTTAGGCAGTGGTACAAGAGATTTGATCATTTTATGCTTGAAAATAGTTTTGAAAGAAGCATCAAGGATGCTTGTCTTTATTTCAAAAAATTAAATAATGATTGTTTGGTGTATTTATGTAAAGACCCGCAACCTCCCCGTAAAGGAAAGCGTCAGATAGTTCGAGAACAAACCACAACAGAACACATACAGAAGAACGTTTCATTGTATATTACAACAATGCATCAGATTACAAGAATATACAGAGTATAAACGAATAAATATTACACAGAAATATCAGAGATTTAAATTACATTTAAATACATCGCAGCGGAAAATAATACAATACACAACTAGAAGGAGATATACGGATACAAAGCTTTCCGGATATCGTTCCAGCTGTAAACCAGGATCCTGTGAATATAAATCTGCAAAACCAAAACTACTAGCTGCCCGTGTCAAAATAAGAGCACCCAGAGTTTAGGTTAAAACAATAAACTCCAGGTCAGTCATGTGACTGGTGTGAGAACTAAAACAGTTATAAATCTTTATTTTCAAAGTTAGGTAAATCAAGGGACCACGCCGTATAACACGGAACGGGTTTCCTCCCAAGAATACCAGTGCATAAAACAAACAGCGCAATGCTAAATAAACAAAAATGAAGCTGTTATAAGACCCAGGTCCTATCACACAATGCAACGCAAGCCGGGGGATAGGGTTTTCCCTTATAACAGCCAAAGAATGCTTGATACGTTTAAAACAAATCATTTGATACTATTATAAGTGCATAGTGTATAAAACACTTCAAATCATAAGTATCAATCATAGGCGGCATGAGCGCCCCATCCCACAATGTCGCCATATATAGGATATACAATCAAAACCGCAATTGTCACGTATTTGGAAATTGGATTTCCATCTATGAACCGAGGCAAAAGATAGTCCTCAACCGATTCGAGACTGCCTAGTCCGAGTCTCAGGATCAGAGCTCGAGTGACCCTAGGAGCGACAGGGCCGGTCCACCGATGTGGATTAAAATGCCTGAGCACTGCGTTTCGCCGCCCTTTGGGGCGTAAATGAGCCAACTAAGTGACTCCATCGGTTCGAGAACGACCGATCAATCCGAGGCGCCTCGCAACAGCAACAACCACATAAGTCAAACTCGTCAGGGCGTGTAAAACCACTGACGCCACTTCTAACTAGGAGGAAACGCAGGCCCTCCCTGAGGTCCTTTCTCCCGTTTTTGGTTCATACCGGGTGTGAAACTCGCGAAACAAACGTTACACAAAGCTACGCCACAAAGGCCGTGCTTTGATCATCAACCACAAGACTTTGCTTTTCAACAGAAGCCTTGATCATTTGCATCTTAGCATGCCACACAGGCAAGCCATCCTATGCAACCGATATCAGTCACACAGAATGAAATCCGATGTCAGACACACTGTCCATTTACAAGTCCGTTCTGGGTCTGAACGAAACCGGAGGCACCTAGTACCCCGCATATCCATCGATCTCCAAGCACGTCTGGACGATCACTAACTGTTTCCATCTTCTTGGGTGTACAGCCCAATCAAGATCATCAGTTATCACCCAAATGACGTGAAGACCTCCGGTCTTCGACCATCGTCTTCATCTTCGACTTACCGTCGCATCAGTTATTCAGAATGGGATAAACCCGGTCTTTCCGAATAACTCGCGTATATTTTAAATAAGTGTTACACAAACACAACATACGCCTCATTCCAATTCATTAGTCACTAACCGTAAATTAATCAAGAGAATAATTCCCCAAATATTAACCCCGAAGGCCGAAACCAACATCAGATCAATATCCAGAAAACCATTCTGCTTGGCTAACCGACAGTTAGTTTCTAAATTTCACATTCATAGGGAAAGGTTCCCATTAATTTTATCAAAGATAAATTCTTGAATTTATGCTTTAATCTACTTTTGAATATCACTTCAAACTAGTCGGGATTAGCGAACCTTACCGAAGTAATCATTTGTTTTAATTTCCCAATCCCAACCTATTCATCCCATGAAGTAAAACTGGTAATACTTCATATCTAACACCACAGTGTTATCGGTAAATTCAATTACCATTTCACGTTCAAATCTAATTAAAGATTTAACTATCGCCTGGAGCAAAACTGGTGATACTCCATTTTCGATCATTTCAATCTAATTAAAGATTCATTAAAACTCCACTTAGTTTTAATCTTCGGCTGGGTTAAAGAATCGGTGTCATTTAAAACACGGTTCACGATAAACCCAAAATCACATTCATTAATCATCGGGTTAAAGAACGAGTGTTATTTAAAACACTGTCCACGATAAACCCAAAAATCAATATCGATTCAATTCCAATTAAATGTTATTTAATTGGTACACTTCATTAAATCTAAATAAAAAGATTTAATCTTTTCTCAACTGGGTTCAAGAACAGTGTTAGTGAAGACACCATCCACGACAAACCCAAATCACATCTGATATTAAATACAAGGCCCTGAATAGAAAATATCCCGGCTTATATTCAATATCAAATTCTACGATTAACAAATGTCGTATTGGAAATAACGATATAAATATATATCTTTCAAATTTCCATAACAACATCTGTATAATCACGAATTCCAACATCGAAATATTCCGAAGACAATTTCGATTCAAATCCACTCCAATGCAATCATTGGAAATTTTGGTTATTTTTAAAACCCTTCCCAAATTCCATTTATTTATTTAAAAATAAATAGAATTACAATTCTAGTTCAAAACTAGTTCATTTCGATAAAAATCTATTTTTATCCTTTCAAATATGGAGTTTTTCATCCCAAATCTTCACAAATCATTTCTTATGATTTTACACAAATTATTACTATTTTTAATAATTTTATCAAGGCCCGTACAGTCGATTTCCACCAATGGCCATCGAACTGCACGTATAGCGACCTTTTTCGAATTTGATTTGGATGTATCTCCAAATCCAACCGTTAGATTTCAAATTTCTAACCTTCGTTAGAAAGCTCTTTTCGATACGAACCCAACGGTTCCGGTTTTAGGAGAATCCGACGGTCGGATCTCCCGTAATGTCCGTTTGAAATAAATGGTCGAAATTCGCGAACTGCCGCGGCGCGGCGCGTTCTATTCAGGCCATTATATTATATATATAATATATATTTCGTCGATTTTATTTAAAACGAATTATATAAATAGTTTTAAAATCGTTTCAAAAGCTATTTCGACTTTCTTTTTAATTCAAATCAAAATTGAATTCTTCTTTATAAATTCATTTTAAAGTTCATTTCTATTCAATTCAAATTTCAATTCAATTTGAATTCATTTCACTTCGCTTTCAATTCAATTTGAATTCGTTTTCAATTCAATTCATTTCGAAATCGTTTTCAATTCAATTCATTTCGAAATCGTTTTCAATTCAATTCAATTCGAAATCGTTTTCAATTCAATTCATTTCGAAATCGTTTTCAATTCAATTCATTTCGAAATCGTTTTCAATTCAATTTGAATTCGTTTTCAATTCAATTCATTTCGAAATCGTTTTCAATTCAATTCATTTCGAAATCGTTTTCAATTCAATTCATATTTCAATTCAATTTATTTCGAAATCGTTTTCAATTCAATTCATTTCGAAATCGTTTTCAATTCAATTCATTTCGAAATCGTTTTCAATTCAATTCATTTCGAAATCGTTTTCAATTCAATTCATTTCTAAATCGTTTTCAATTCAATTCATTTCGAAATATTCGATTTCGAAATTACTTTTCAACATTCATTTTAAAATGAATAAAATCGATATAAATATCGTTCACGTCAAAATGGCGTCAATCTAATCCTCACGGCTTCACATATTTCTATTTTCAAATATTCTATTTCAAATATTTCTATTTCAAATATTTCTATTTCAAATATTCCTTTTTTCGAAACTGGAATGAGGCCCAATTAATTACCATATAATGTTAATTATATGGATTTTCTACAACACATGTATATATCAACAATGATGAATAATCAACCATCAACCAAAGTGCACTACACTGTATAAGCATCAAATATAAATATCTAACGCTTATAGCAGCTTGTCAATCAATCGATCGACATATTTAATCAATCAGGATGAGTGAACTTCAAGTTTCATCCCAACACCCGTGTGGGGTTTCGACCAATCAAACAAATATTTTATTCGTGCAGTTGGGCGATGTGTAAAATTTATCGTCCCAATCAATGTCATTCAAATAAGTGTACATAAACAAACCGTCTGGTTTGTAAATGAATATTCTATTTTATTCACTCCACGTTAAAAATTATATTTTTAACGATAAAACATTTTATTCCAACATATGAATTTCTATTCAGTTCATTCTTTAAATAAAATGATATTTTTATTTTTCTAACACATTTTAGAAAATTTCGGCGGTATAACGGCACGATACTAGAAACGGGACAAGGCCTAGCCTTATCCCCGGTCTAGTGAAGGCCCACGCCATTCACACATCAATCATATTCAATTCGTTATGCAAACCACAAGATTTTGGAGTAAGAGTCTAACCTAGCCTTACTCCTTCGCCTTATAACGGCGCACGTCTAATCCTAACCAATTTATCGATTCGATTTTTCACACCACAAACCACATTCAAACCAATATCGCAATCAATCACCAAACAGCCAAACAAACAAGTCCATGGTCTGTGGACAATTGTGTCGGGTGCTACTAAGCACCGTCTGCATCCTAGTATATATATATATAACTAGAAAAAAAAAGTGAAAGGTGAGAAATTCTCACATTATAGCTATCCAGCATCTTGACTCTTCTTTGATAGAAATCTTCAACGTCATCGCATCTTCGTCATCTTCGTTGCCCAAGGCCACTATATATATAAAAATTGAATTTTTATTTCAAAGTTCAATATATAAAAATCGAATTTTTACTTCAAAGATTTCACCTTTTTTAAATTCAAAGATTTCACCTTTTTTAAATTTAAAGATTTCACCTTTTTTAAATTCAAAGATTTCACCTTTTTTAAATTCAAAGATTTCACCTTTTTTAAATTCAAAGATTTCACCTTTTTTAAATTCAAAGATTTCACCTTTTTTAAATTTAAAGATTTCACCTTTTTTAAATTCAAAGATTTCACCTTTTTTAAATTTAAAGATTTCATCATTATAAAGATCATCACTTTACCTTAACGTATATAAAATAAAAATCAGATTTTTATTTCGTTACGTATACAAAGATGATATTTTTATATTCTCTATCCCATAAAGATTATATTTTTAATACTTTAAAAATATAAAAATCATATTTTTAATATTTCTATATAGTAAAGACTATATTTTTATCTTCCTACCATATAAAAGATTATATTTTTAATCCTTTAAAAATATAAAAACTATATTTTTATCACTTTAAAAATATAAAGATCGTATCTTTTACCAAATAAAAATCCTATCTTTTCACCTTTTAAAGTTTAAATCTTTCACTTTAAAATCTAAAAATAAAAATCAGTTTTAAAAAAAAAAATAAAAAAAAAATCAGTTTTAAAATCCCAAAAGAAATCAATTTTTAAATCTTAAAAATCAGTTTTTAATTTCTAATGGTATATATAAAAAAAACAAATAAATAAAAATAAAATCAAATCAATTAAAAAAACTTACAGTGCTCTATAAAAAAGAAAAAGGGGGGAATGCGCTCGGGTTCAGGAGGGGTTCGGCGAGGGTGGACAGGTGGGGCTCGTCGGTGGCGTCGAGGGGAGGGGGCATCGACGTGGGTGCGGTTCTGGCGTCGAGGGGAGGGGGCATCGACGTGGGTGCGGTTCTGGCGTCGAGGGGTTTGCGGTGGATCGGAGGGCGTGAGGTGGAGGCTGGAGGAGATCGAGGCAGGGGTGCGCCTGGGCGTGGTGGTCGGCGTCGATCTTCTGGGGGGGGCGCGATGCGGCGGCGGCTCTCCCCCCCGTCGCCCTCGTCCCCTTTCTTCTTCTCTTTTTTTTTTTTTTTCTGAACGATTTCCGATCTGCTGAATAGGGGGGGGCCTGAGCGGGTTTAAGGGGGGAGGGAGATTTTCTTTTTATTTTATTTTTATTAATATTTTATTGTTTATTTATTTCCTCAAAACAAATTTTCACTAACGAACTCCAAATTAAATTCAACGAATGTCGCCCCTAGCCCAACACCCCCATTCCGAACACAATGGGATATGTATCGTAGGCTGATTCGACTGTTTGAATCAGTTTCCGTTAAATTTACATTTAAATCATTATATTGAATTTTAAACGTACATTTCAAATTACCGGGGTCACATACTAACTAGAAAAATTCCCGAAAAATATTTTCTAGCTTCGTATTGACGATACGGTCCTAACAAAACTAGTTTCGTCGAATTCTGAGACCGTTTGAAAAATGGCCAATTTTCAGTCGATTAAAATCAACTGAAACTGGTCAAACACGTTTTCCTTTGCCACGCTCACATATTGATTCGAAAAATTATGAAATTTGGAATCTAGCAATAACTTTACATCCCGGACCCAACAAAACTGGTTTCGTCGAAATCCGAGGTCGTTTGCAAAATTGCTATTTTTAAGGGCCTTATATATATAAAAATATATATAAATTCCACAGCGACTATTTCTAATTTTCAACTGGACATATCTTATCATTTCTAAGATGAAATCTCAGTTTGTTAACTTCGTTACAAAGATATAGTTATACAGATTCAAATATTTCTTGTTTCGTTCAATTCTGACTTATATTGAATTCTGTATATTCATTTGAAATTAGAAATCGAATTTTCGAACTACCGCGCCATTTTCTATTCCTTTTATAATTATATATAATTATTATATATTCTAACGACGACGTATATAATATATACGTCGAATTTCAATTCTAAATAAATTTCTCGTCGATATTATTTAAAATAATTCATTTTAAATAATCAATATTCGATAAAATTGCCAAAATAAAAATTTTAAACTGGCCCAGATTTTCGGGTTGTTACAATTTACTCTTTTATGCGGATGATATGCTCATTGCTTCTTAGGACAATGCTAAAATCAACAGGTTGAAATTGAAATTAAAGGCGGAATTCGAGATGAAAGACCTTGGAGAAGAAAAATAGATCTTGGGAATGGAGATTGAAAAGGATCGAAAGCTTTTAGGGATATTCATTCACTTATCTCTCAAACCAAGATTTAGGGATCTCTAATCTAAATCTAATTTCTTCAACTTTTTATCTCCACAAAATAAAATTCATGAGTGAATTGAGTGACCATTGTAACCAATCTCTTGTACTATTAATTGATATTAATAAAAGGCTTTCTCTCTCAAGTGGACGTACACTAACAAATTGTTAGTGGAACCACTATAAATCCCTGTGTGATTAACTTTTCGTTATCGCCCGTTTGTTTCTCTTGTGTGGTGCTTGTGATTGGATTCAGTTGAGATTGTCTTTGATATTGATTGGTTGTTTTTGCATATTTACCACGATCTCGTCTTCCGCTGATTTGGAGGTCTTTGATTTAAGCGATCTTGAATCAAAATTTCTCCACAACACATTTCATGATTCAAGTTTAAAGAATCTTTTTGCACCCAAATCTAAACTGCTTTACATGCATTATTAGTATGACCAAATATATTGCAATTCGAATACAAAGGTGGCTTCCATTCATAATGAACTTTCTGCCATATTATCTCCCCACTAAAAACTGTATAGGAATCATTTCTGGGTATTTAAAATCATAGTTCACTTCCACCAACACTCTAGCATGCGATATTCTAGAAAATCCTTCAGTCATTGTATCTAATTTTAAAGGATGCCCTAGTAATGAAGCTATTCTACTTGTGGCTTCTACAGACCAAAAATCTAACTCAAGGTTGGGCAAACGCATCCAGATGGGTAAAGTGTGCAGGGATTCCTTAGACATTCGTAATACAGGTAACCATTTCTTCATATATATCAGATTTTTGTTATAATAGTAAGGACCTGATGTTTAAATTATGTCACAATCCTCAGGATTTTCACAGTTAATGATAAAAAAAACCATCTTCTCTACTAGACAGTTGATAACTACTTTTGATGTTCTGGTTTCTATCAATATAATCTCTCAGAAATTTGTAGTAAGGTCTATTTCCGAAAACATAAAATATAATCGAATTAAACCACCTTTCTCTTTCCCTTTGAGTTAATTCCTCATTAATAACTGCCAGTTTGAGATTATCATTAATAGACGGTTCATAGTATTTGAGCTGGATTGAATTTATATGTGATCTATCCTATCTAATTATCTCAATCCATGCTTTCGATTGTTTATAATTAGATTTATCAGAAACAAACTTAGCTTTCGAACCCAGATCAGGAAAATCTAACTTTGAACTCAGATCTGATGAAATCGAATTACCTTGATTAGAGATCTTCTGGAACTATGCATGTTGTAGATTTATATGTCGATCAAGAGGAATGGATGAGTGTTGGTCCAAATCGGCGGTGAAAGAAATTTATTTTTGAGTATTAGAACGATGGAAACATGTGGAGGTCACCATTATTCGGCTATCTCTTTTTGTCGCAACTTCATTGTATTTTTTATATTATATAATTTGTTTGCAGTGTTAGAGTTTATGCCCTAGAGGCAATCCATTTGATGTTATTGATAACATTGTTGATGTTATTGTTTTATTTGGAATAAAATATTCTATTATGTTATATTTACTGCGTAATATAAATATTAACATAATAGAAGTCCTTAGAATAATAATACGAAATTATATAGTTTGAGTAAGACTTGAACTTGAGACTATTTAATATGTTAAGTATTATAATTCTTAAAGTCCCTAGTTGAGTTTTATTGTTTATATAGGACAACAATAAAACATTGAGACTAGTATGTTGATTGATCGATGATCATGTCTCAATGATCATTAATATACATGATGTTAATGTCAAGGCATAAATACATATTGGAGAATAGCGTATTGGGATGACCCACCGTGAGAAAACTGCATGGATTATAACTAATAGTATCATAAGTTATTCTCATAGTGACAGTTAATTTTATTCGAGGATATTTGTGTTTTGATAACATCCAGAGTTACTTGTGATGGAGTAGAAGATAACGGTGATTATTGGATACATCTCGAATCGAATAAAAATTATGAATGATCTAAATGGAATTTAACTCTATAATATATTTGTAGTGATATACATGGGCCTCTTGATTGAGTGAGACTGTGAAATGCATGGTCGTGCTCAAATATTGATTTGTTTTAAACAGTTTACTCATCGATCAAGATAAACGGATTAAATTATAAAGAGGGTGATACGTTCTGTGTCCCGAGTTTAATCCTGGATATATTGGTTAAAAGGATTATATTACATTGATACACCGATCACAGAAAAGGTTGTATCGAATCGTTAATCTTATTATAACTTGGGTAACAACGACGTATTGTTAGACGCCAATCACTATTTATGATTTTAAATAGGATTTGAAATCATTGCCAACGTTCTAATAACCTATAGAGTCTTACAATAGAACGTTTGAAAAGAAAGAACCGTTCTTAACAAATAAAATATCAAACGTTGATTTTATTTGTTTTGAAATGGTGAATCCATGGGCTATAATTTATCCTAATTTATTTTGTTTTACTATAAAAGTTTAAAAGGTAGGTGCCGACCTATTCTCACTTACGATTCTATCAGACAAAAAAAACACAAAGAATCAGGTTTAAATTAAAATTCCATGGCGGCGGCTAGCGTCGCCACTTTTGATTTCGATCTCGTACTGACGAGATTGAACATTTGTTCGTGGACACCAATAGAGGGCCAGCGCTTGTTGACCTAATTGATTCGAGATTCGCCATCACTTCTTCAGATTCGTAGACCCAAAAAGGGAACGTAATAATTTTAATTGATTTACTGGTTTTAATGCATAGATCCTATTATAAATTGCTAAGATTCATAAAATAGAATTACCGATTCGATTTGGAAATTCCTTCATGCAGACCTACTTCTTATTATTTGATGTATTAAACATGTCTTTTTATTCATTCAAGTCACACCAAAATTTATTTTTAAATGTATACATTATATTCCAGTTGTGCGGTTTATTTAGTGCAAAGACTAACTATTTAGTTAAATATCTTTTGGTCTATGACCAGTGTAATGTTCAACAGTTTGTTATACAGTTCATGGGTTGATATTGTAACACCCCGCCTCCGCTAGGGTCACTCGCAAAGGAATGCACTAGCTTTAGAGGGGCATTTTTGGTAAACATGCACAGAAATATCACAAGACAGAACATATAAAATAGCGGAAGTAAAATCGAACTTTCATAAACATTAATAATTAAGGTCTAACGCCTTTTACATCAGAGTACATCAAAACCTATCTTGCAATAGTAAAGAAGCATAAAGACTTTTCCATAAATTATTCCCCAAGTAAAAACAGTAAAGTAGCCATAGCCAAGAAAAGTCCAAGACATTCATGATGACCTTCAAGCAGAAGAAGTCCGAACTAAACAACAGTGTTTCCTCCCTGTAACCTGGGGGGGGGGGGGGAAACGGAAGAAAAGAGGCGAAACAAAACAGGTCAGTCAAAAAGACTGAGTAAGCCCTATCTACTATCAGCATAAAAACTAGTAAAGTTAACTGACATGAGAAACTGAGATGAACATAAGCATGATGACATGATAGATAAGCTAAATCAAAATAACAGGATGAACTACTGAACTCAGATAAACTAAGGTGTCATGATAAATTACGGTGTCAAGATAAAACAAGGTATCCCATCGTCAAGTTCCCGTCAAGTATAATATCCCCAAGGTATCTATCACATATAACGTCCCTTGGTATCTATCCTGTCTTTTAGCTCTGCACTTACCGTACTAGTATCCCCACCGTATCATGTGTTAACCATGAATGACCCTTACTCAAAAGTCGTGTAATGGTCCATGCCAACCTAATATATCGCATATATAGGTTACTCAACTCGTATGTTTTATTCCATGTAAATGTTCAGTCCCTTGCCGTAGACCATACGGGCTTTTCCCATGAGATTCTATATTACTTTAACATAGTTTCATGATCCTTAAGATCGGTTTGGACTGTCACCCTAAACCTAGCTAGGGTCTTCCAACATGAATTATCGTTTGTGCAACTAGGACTTATGCTACCTAGGACTACTAGGGATTATGCTTACCTATTGCACGTTTTCGTATCTCGGTTTTTGGTTCAACCACCCAGGGCCACTAGGGATTACGCTAACCGTCAACCGCGCCCTTTTTCCCACGCATTCACCGTGAATCGTTTTTCCATGCCTATATGCACATGTATCACATCGTGCCATCCGAGTCCTGTCACAGGGCAGATCTAGAAATACAGGACTCGGTCGGGAGCTTTCTATTTATCTGCCGATGCAGATGCTAAGGTCTGTTTTTCTATACGTGGCTATGGTCCCACGCGACCCCTCCCTCAACTAGTGAAAGACAAGACAGGATAAATCCTGTATGAGAACACACTACTGGCCAACCCACAATCCTAGCCTTACCGCAACCATAATTAGATAGCAATTATGGTCTATTGGGTGTTCTCTGCCTTTCCGTACGTACACGCTTGACCAAAGATGGTAGGTAGTCTGACGAAATGCTATCTAGGGTACGACCGTGTATCGTCGACTATCCCTTATCCATCCCCGTCTTTAGGTCGCTCGCATAGCAACCAAGGCATACTCTTGGTTCTTCTAACGCAGACCTTAACCTCTCATGAGCCTAGTATAATCACCTGGCAGCTCATAGAGGGATACCAAGAATACCCTCACGTTCCCCGAAGCCGCTGCTTCGTTACCCAGTTCGCTGGAGCCTTTATCTAAATCAGATACTTGCTCCTACTCGTATACTTAAACGATGACCTACCGTATCAGGTTACTCATCTATCTATGAACTGGTCTAAATTTCCTTGACTAAGAATCATTACTTAGTTATTCCTCAACTAAGGTTTACCACTTAGCCTTATTCCCGTAATCCTTGTTAACTACGGTTATCCCCTATCCTCAGAACTAGGGTTTACATAATGGATTAAGTGTCACTTAAGTTCATGACTTAACCCGTCTACCAATCATGTCGAAATTGGCTAAGTATCCAAGTCCAAGACTTAACCCATCTTCAAATCATGTCAAAATTGGCTAAGTATCCAAGTCCAAGACTTAACCCTACAAACCATGCTCACGTTGGTTAAGTATGTATTAAGCAATTCACAACTTAACCTCGTCCAATTATCATTCTAGATTGGTTAAGTATATATTAACTTGACCCTATCAATTTACTCAGTCAAATCGGTCAAGTGTATTCAAGCGATTCGTGACTTAGCCTTATCATGTTTTCACGTTAGATCGGTTAAGTATAGGTTAACTTAACCTCAATAAATTCACGAGTTAGATTGGTTAAGTATAGGTCACTTAACCACATCAATTCATCATGTTTAGATTAGTTAAGTGTTTAACTTAACCCTATTAAACTACCAAGTGGGATTAATTAAGTCTAGGCTAACTTAACCCCATCCGATTTCCATGTTTAGACTAGCTGAGTCTAATCTTAACCCCATTCGTTAACCGTATTTTTCGGTTAAGCGTCATTAAGAAAACTTACTTAACCTTACCAAGTTATCGCGTTGGATTGATTAAGTGTTGGTTAACTTAACCCCATCCACTAGTCATATAAAAATGGTTAAGTGTCATTAGGCAAATCAAGTTACTTAACCTACCCAACCTTGTCATGTTTTGTTAAGTATCATTAGCCTAATCAAATTACTTAACCCATTTGTCCATGTCATATTTGGTTAAGAGTCATTAATCAAATTAACTTAACCCTATCATGTGGCATTAATTACTTAATGCACCTTCACCTCTCACATTAGACTTTGTTGTGGTTACTAGTTAAGCCGGTCGGTTCCGGGTAGCTTTACACCACAACTTGGTCTAACCTCGGGTTCAAGCACAACATGACCAACTTCTCACATTGGGTCCTATTGTTTGCAACTACTAGTTAGGCCGGTCGGTTCCGGGTAGTTTTACGTTGCAAACTCAACCCAACCTCGAGTTGGCCACACTTGTATTATATAAGGGTCATGTTCATCATGTTTCCAAAACATGTTACAAGTTTTTCAAGCATTTGGGTAGACCTAACTTAATAGGTAAATTCCCAAAGGGTAGACCTAACTTAATAGGTAAATTCCCAAGCTTGTGTTTTTATGCATACTTACATGTCAATTTCCATGTTATATTTCAAGTCATGTTTTCAAGTATAAACACATGTCATATTTAACGTTACATGTTGTCTTGTTTATACCCATTTACCCAAATCATGTTCATGTCATTATGTTTTCCCATAATGTGACCCCAACGCTTTTAAACTCGCATAATGGATTCAAAGAAAGAATTTGTCAAAGGCATGACAAAAGTGGATATTAAGCCACAAGTTAATCATGGTGGCAAATGAGGCACAAATTTGTTCATTAACTTGCATGTTACATTCTTAAGCCTCAAAACATGCATAAACCCAAAGTTGGCACATAAGCGAATCATGGTGACAAAAGATATGGAATGATGACTAGTAACTCGCATATATCATCATATTAGGGTTATGACTTCATATGCAAGTTGACATAAAGGTTATGAGGGTTCTCATGTTGCCTAATGCAACATTTCAACATAAAGGTTGTAGCTTTTAGCTCACAAGATCAAGATAATGACTTCATAAACTTGCATGACATGATAGCATGTATCATACTCAATGATCAAACCCAAACTTGCAACATGAACATTTAACTTCATAGTTAATATCTAAGAGTAGGGAAAGGGCTTACATTGCTATGAAGGCACAAAAGATATGACAAAGCCCTTATGCAATCAAATAGACCCAAAATGCAAGCTCTAACATAAAAACCCTTGAGCCAAAATGATCAAAACCCTTGCTTTATGATGCAAAGATAGAAACTTGACTTGAATGCAAGCTAATGACACTCATACAAGCTTGAAAACACTTGTATGCATGGAAAATCTCTCATAGAAACCATTTAGAAATTTTATGAAGAGAGTGGAGGCCATGAGAGGTAAAATTTTGCCATAGTTTAGTTGCATGAATGAATAATGAGGATTTAGGATAGGTTAGGGTCTTATTTATAGATTAGGCATGTGTTTTAGGCCATAGTATTAAACCTAGATTCAATCCAAGCCATCAAAGCATGTCTTGGGGAAGAAGTCAAGTGTAGGAACCATCTAGGGCCTTTAGATTAAAGATGAACCATGAGGACCATCCAAATGCAAAATCTGCATTTGAGCGATTCGGCCCACGGGTTGACAGCCAAACACCCTGGATTAACCCCTAGTCGACCCAGCGGGCTTGGGTCGACCTCAAAAATCGGCCGGTTCGGTTATTCCCCTCTCCCAATTCGTTGTTTTGAACATTTTTGCATATTTATTTATTTAATTTTCAATTATATATATATATCAATATATATATATTTCTCTGTGCAACCCATTTCACTTAATTAAGTATACTTTAATTTGGGAATTTTTCGTGAAACCTCACGAGGCCATATCTTGGTCATACGGACTCCGATATTCGAAAACTCGGACTCTATTTCGCGTATTTTTTCGAGACGAACGCAATGGCATAGCCCATTTCCCTTGATTCAGATTTTACAGTTTAATTCTGCCTCCATTTATGTTATAACAGGTTATTGAAAATACGGGTTGTTACATTCTCCCCACCTTTTAGGATTTCGTCCCCGAAATCTCCAAGTTAGGAAGAACATATCCTACCATCCATCATCCATCTACTCAAAACATCATCCACAAGCAACCATTGTCCTTAGATGATTTCTAATGCTATATGAATATATGCAAAACGTGTGTGTACATGTTCCTTAGCTAATGCTAATGATCAGGCCTGAATAATCTTTCTAATGCAAAATATGTATAGTGCCATGAATCCAACATGTATGCAAATAGTCCTATTCATATAGATACTATATGCGTGCACAATCATTCATTCATATGCAACAACCACATGATAATACATTCGATTTCATCCATAAACAAGTATAAATACTCGTGCATATGCAATATGAAATGTGACCGAGTCGAGCTAGTATCTAATGTGTATTCGCGCATCCACGAGCAACCACTTGCAACCACTTGCAACCATATCAGTCATAACATGTTTCAAATACATGTTTACATCCATAGGGTTCTACCTAGAATTCCCTGAAACAGGGTCGAGAAGATAAACAGGACAAACTCCTTACAGGGTTTGTAACGGAGAATAGGACCGAGAGGATGTCCACAAAAGATAGCCTACAAGTAAGCTCTACAGAAAACAGGGATCAAGGATATACTCCCAAAAAGAGATATCATGCGCGTATCTAGTCTTTGACCATCAAAGTCGTCTTTTAACTTCGCGATTTTGTAGCTTCTTATTCCTGTTTCCATAACATGAGCTGGAACTCATTTCTTCATCGCCTCTCGTTCCACTTGCACTTATCATTTTCCTAGAATACTTGACGCAAACATGACTGCGTACTCATGATCTCATGCAAGCTTTCCAAAATTCACTAGTGAATCTTGGATCTCGTTTATATAATATAAGGCATTCCATGTAGAAGAACTTTCTCTTGAAAGTAAACAGATGTCAATCAGGTTATCATGCGCACTTACTAGGGTGATCTCTATAACCCATGCATAAATGAAGTAAACCATCCGCCTTATTGGCGAACACCACTCGATCGGGCTTCAAATTTCCAATAAAGGCATCAAGGGATTCTAAGTAACTAGTCATGACAAAACCTCAAAAAGGTTACCCGATACTTCGAGGGCATTACCAAGGCTAGTCAAAAGGTCTAACTACCCTCCTATCAAAACCGAGAGTGGCACCCCCTACTGGATAACCACTTCATCCTTAGAATCCATCCATAGCTTATAAACATAAGCATTATTTCCAAACTCAACACTTGGCATAGACATTCCCAAATCCAAACAAGTCATGTATAAATGGACTGATTCTCCAATAGGACTTTGAGACAAAAATGGGATTCTCTATTACGCTAGTACTTAAGGTGCAGAGACTCAACTATCGAAGCAGACTTAAATGATACGATGATCAAAACAAAGTCCTAACGGGATGATAGAGAAGAAAAGCTAAGCCTTAACAAGATCGTTACCCTCCTTCTGAGGTGCCCTAGAAATGAGAGCATACTATTGCCCTCCCGATGATCTTGTCCTTGTCCCATTATACTTAACTATCCGCCCCGTTTTACCATGCCAAAGGTATTCTCTCGTCATGGGTTTCATTGTTCATCTTTCTCCCTCCTTTGAGGACTAAGTCATACCAACAAGTTGCTCATCCTTAAGCTCGTATCCTTTATCCTTCTTTCTCACGATCCTTTCTTATAACGCGGCCACTGGTCTCTCGAGAACCACCTCCATCGTATGGAAAGCACTTTCGTAGGTAGAAAAGACTAGTCGCAGTTAAAACTACTGTGACTACAGATGGAGGAAAGAAAGGAAAAGAGATTCAATTAAGGAAACAAGGATAGTGCTAATGGCCTTTGGGGAATAGCCTTTTTCTTTTAAAAGAAAATTTTCTTGAAAAACGCTTCTTTGTAAACGGTTTTTCTTTTCAAATAGTTTTCAGAAGGTCTTTAAAAACTTTTGCCCAGTCTGGTAACCTTCTGCTCTGATACCACGTGTAACACCCCGCCTCCGCTAGGGTCACTCGCAAAGGAATGCACTAGCTTTAGAGGGGCATTTTTGGTAAACATGCACAGAAATATCACAAGACAGAACATATAAAATAGCGGAAGTAAAATCGAACTTTCATAAACATTAATAATTAAGGTCTAACGCCTTTTACATCAGAGTACATCAAAACCTGTCTTGAAATAGTAAAGAAGCATAAAGACTTTTCCATAAATTATTCCCCAAGTAAAAACAGTAAAGTAGCCATAGCCAAGAAAAGTCCAAGACATCCATGATGACCTTCAAGCAGAAGAAGTCCGAACTAAACAACAGTGTTTCCTCCCTGTAACCTGGGGGGGGGGGAAACGGAAGAAAAGAGGCGAAACAAAACAGGTCAGTCAAAAAGACTGAGTAAGCCCTATCTACTATCAGCATAAAAACTAGTAAAGTTAACTGACATGAGAAACTGAGATGAACATAAGCATGATGACATGATAGATAAGCTAAATCAAAATAACAGGATGAACTACTGAACTCAGATAAACTAAGGTGTCATGATAAATTACGGTGTCAAGATAAAACAAGGTATCCCATCGTCAAGTTCCCGTCAAGTATAATATCCCCAAGGTATCTATCACATATAACGTCCCTTGGTATCTATCCTGTTTTTTAGCTTTGCACTTACCGTACTAGTATCCCCACCGTATCATGTGTTAACCATGAATGACCCTTACTCAAAAGTCGTGTAATGGTCCATGCCAACCTAATATATCGCATATATAGGTTACTCAACTCGTATGTTTTATTCCATGTAAATGTTCAGTCCCTTGCTGTAGACCATACGGGCTTTTCCCATGAGATTCTATATTACTTTAACATAGTTTCATGATCCTTAAGATCGGTTTGGACTGTCACCCTAAACCTAGCTAGGGTCTTCCAACATGAATTATCGTTTGTGCAACTAGGACTTATGCTACCTAGGACTACTAGGGATTATGCTTACCTATTGCACGTTTTCGTATATCGGTTTTTGGTTCAACCACCCAGGGCCACTAGGGATTACGCTAACCGTCAACCGCGCCCTTTTTCCCACGCATTCACCGTGAATCGTTTTTCCATGCCTATATGCACATGTATCACATCGTGCCATCCGAGTCCTGTCACAGGGCAGATCTAGAAATACAGGACTCGGTCGGGAGCTTTTGATTTATCTGCTGATGCAGATGCTAAGGTCTGTTTTTCTATACGTGGCTATGGTCCCACGCGACCCCTCCCTCAACTAGTGAAAGACAAGACAGGATAAATCCTGTATGAGAACACACTACTGGCCAACCCACAATCCTAGCCTTACCGCAACCATAATTAGATAGCAATTATGGTCTATTGGGTGTTCTCTGCCTTTCCGTACGTACACGCTTGACCAAAGATGGTAGGTAGTCTGACGAAATGCTATCTAGGGTACGACCGTGTATCGTCGACTATCCCCTATCCATCCCCGTCTTTAGGTCGCTCGCATAGCAACCAAGGCATACTCTTGGTTCTTCTAACGCAGACCTTAACCTCTCATGAGCCTAGTATAATCACCTGGCAGCTCATAGAGGGATACCAAGAATACCCTCACGTTCCCCGAAGCCGCTGCTTCGTTACCCAGTTCTTTGGAGCCTTTATCTAAATCAGATACTTGCTCCTACTCGTATACTTAAACGATGACCTACCGTATCAGGTTACTCATCTATCTATGAACTGGTCTAAATTTCCTTGACTAAGAATCATTACTTAGTTATTCCTCAACTAAGGTTTACCACTTAGCCTTATTCCCGTTATCCTTGTTAACTACGGTTATCCCCTATCCTCAGAACTAGGGTTTACATAATGGATTAAGTGTCACTTAAGTTCATGACTTAACCCGTCTACCAATCATGTCAAAATTGGCTAAGTATCCAAGTCCAAGACTTAACCCATCTTCAAATCATGTCAGAATTGGCTAAGTATCCAAGTCCAAGACTTAACCCTACAAACCATGCTCACGTTGGTTAAGTATGTATTAAGCAATTCACAACTTAACCTCGTCCAATTATCATTCTAGATTGGTTAAGTATATATTAACTTGACCCTATCAATTTACTCAGTCAAATCGGTCAAGTGTATTCAAGCGATTCGTGACTTAGCCTTATCATGTTTTCACGTTAGATCGGTTAAGTATAGGTTAACTTAACCTCAATAAATTCACGAGTTAGATTGGTTAAGTATAGGTCACTTAACCACATCAATTCATCATGTTTAGATTAGTTAAGTGTTTAACTTAACCCTATTAAACTACCAAGTGGGATTAATTAAGTCTAGGCTAACTTAACCCCATCCGATTTCCATGTTTAGACTAGCTGAGTCTAATCTTAACCCCATTCGTTAACCGTATTTTTCGGTTAAGCGTCATTAAGAAAACTTACTTAACCTTACCAAGTTATCGCGTTGGATTGATTAAGTGTTGGTTAACTTAACCCCATCCACTAGTCATATAAAAATGGTTAAGTGTCATTAGGCAAATCAAGTTACTTAACCTACCCAACCTTGTCATGTTTTGTTAAGTATCATTAGCCTAATCAAATTACTTAACCCATTTGTCCATGTCATATTTGGTTAAGAGTCATTAATCAAATTAACTTAACCCTATCATGTGGCATTAATTACTTAATGCACCTTCACCTCTCACATTAGACTTTGTTGTGGTTACTAGTTAAGCCGGTCGGTTCCGGGTAGCTTTACACCACAACTTGGTCTAACCTCGGGTTCAAGCACAACATGACCAACTTCTCACATTGGGTCCTATTGTTTGCAACTACTAGTTAGGCCGGTCGGTTCCGGGTAGTTTTACGTTGCAAACTCAACCTAACCTCGAGTTGGCCACACTTGTATTATCTAAGGGTCATGTTCATCATGTTTCCAAAACATGTTACAAGTTTTTCAAGCATTTGGGTAGACCTAACTTAATAGGTAAATTCCCAAAGGGTAGACCTAACTTAATAGGTAAATTCCCAAGCTTGTGTTTTTATGCATACTTACATGTCAATTTCCATGTTATATTTCAAGTCATGTTTTCAAGTATAAACACATGTCATATTTAACGTTACATGTTGTCTTGTTTATACCCATTTACCCAAATCATGTTCATGTCATTATGTTTTCCCATAATGTGACCCCAACGCTTTTAAACTTGCGTAATGGATTCAAAGAAAGAATTTGTCAAAGGCATGACAAAAGTGGATATTAAGCCACAAGTTAATCATGGTGGCAAATGAGGCACAAATGTGTTCATTAACTTGCATGTTACATTCTTAAGCCTCAAAACATGCATAAACCCAAACTTGGCACATAAGCGAATCATGGTGACAAAAGACGTGGAATGATGACTAGTAACTCGCATATATCATCATATAAGGGTTATGACTTCATATGCAAGTTGACATAAAAGTTATGAGGGTTCTCATGTTGCCTAATGCAACATTTCAACATAAAAGTTGTAGCTTTTAGCTCACAAGATCAAGATAATGACTTCATAAACTTGCATGACATGATAGCATGTATCATACTCAATGATCAAACCCAAACTTGCAACATGAACATTTAACTTCATAGTTAATATCTAAGAGTAGGGAAAGGGCTTACATTGCTATGAAGGCACAAAAGATATGACAAAGCCCTTATGCAAACAAATAGACCCAAAATGCAAGCTTTAACATAAAAACCCTTGAGCCAAAATGATCAAAACCCTTGCTTTATGATGCAAAGATAGAAACTTGACTTGAATGCAAGCTAATGACACTCATACAAGCTTGAAAACACTTGTATGCATGGAAAATCTCTCATAGAAACCATTTAGAAATTTTATGAAGAGAGTGGAGGCCATGAGAGGTAAAATTTTGCCATAGTTTAGTTGCATGAATGAATAATGAGGATTTAGGATAGGTTAGGGTCTTATTTATAGATTAGGCAAGTGTTTTAGGCCATAGGATTAAACCTAGATTCAATCCAAGCCATCAAAGCATGTCTTGGGGAAGAAGTCAAGTGTAGGAACCATCTAGGGCCTTTAGATTAAAGATGAACCATGAGGACCATCCAAATGCAAAATCTGCATTTGAGCGAATCGGCCCACGGGTTGACAGCCAAACACCCTGGATTAACCCCTAGTCGACCCAGCGAGCTCGGGTCGACCTCAAAAATCGGCCGGTTCGGTTATTCCCCTCTCCCAATTCGCTGTTTTGAACATTTTTGCATATTTATTTATTTAATTTTCAATTATATATGTATATCAATATATATATATATATATTTCTCTGCGCAACCCATTTCACTTAATTAAGTATACTTTAATTTGGGAATTTTTCGTGAAACTTCGCGAGGCCATATCTTGGTCATACGGACTCCGATTTTCGAAAACTCGGACTCTATTTCGCGTATTTTTCCGAGACGAACGCAATGGCATAGCCCGTTTCCCTTGATTCAGATTTTACAGTTTAATTCTGCCTCCATTTATGTTATAACAGGTTATTGAAAATACGGGTTGTTACAGATATGAACTTTGTTGGCTGGTATACGTACATTTTGTATTGGTTGTTGTACCACAATCCATGGCTTTGCCTATTCTTTACAACGTCGTTAATGATCTAACAATTATGTTTTATTATTTACTGATTCCATGCATTTTTCCGGATTTAATATTTACATAACTAATATATAAGTAACTAAATCAATTGTTATTATGACTGTTATATATATATGTACATATATATGTATATATATATATATATATATATATATATGAGAAGGTTATATGGCACCCTAAATTCTTGGCACTCCTTTTGCACTCGAACCAGAGTCACTCATTTGTAGTTAAATAAGTTAGTGGAGGGAGAGAGAATTATTGGGAGGAGAGAGAAACGAGAATGTGTGGTGGAAATTAGGGGGGCTAAAGGGGTGCTGCACTATTTGGGGTGCTATATATATATATATATATATATATATATATATATGGAAAAGTCTATTTGCACACAAATGGATGACAAAAAATTTGATACACAAATTGTGGACCATCAGATCATCCCCATAATTCAACCTCGCACGTTAAGACAAGAAAATCCAATGGTCCACAATTTGTGCATTTAATTTTGCGTTATCAATTTGTGTTCAAATAGTTGCTCCTTATATATATATACACACACACACACATACACACACACATATACGCACACGCACACACACATGCACACGCACAGAATCTCAACTTAAACACAAAAATTTGACATAATTGGAAAACACAAATTCTCAACCATTGGATTGCCTCATGATTTCCACCCCTCACAATAAAAAAGACAAATTGATCCAACAGTTGAGATTTTGTGTACCCTGATTTGTGTTCAAATAGATGCTCCCATATTTGTATGTATGTATATATATATATATATATATATATATATATATATATATATATATATATATATGGGCGAGCGTTCAATCGTCCAATGACACCCGAAATAGTGCAACACCCCAAAATGCCCCCTGATTTCCAACACATATCTCGTTTCTTTCTCCCTCCACTCATTCTCTCCCCTCCCACTAACTTAAACTAATATAAATGCTTGGTTTCAATAAGAGGGCTTTTGGGTTGCTCACTATTTGGTATGTCATTGAACGCTCGTCATATATATATATATATATATGTATATGTGTATATATATATATATATATATATATATATAGACACACACATACAATTATCTGTGGTCCCTTCACGTTCATCATCATAGTAAAGGTTTAGTTTCTTTATCTTTCAAAAAATGTCACTATTGAAGAAGTTCCACGTTCTACAAGGAATTGATCATGTTTATAGGTTTATGGATCATCTAACTTTGATTGGTATACACATAATATCCTATGTCGTGTAATGTTTTGACTCATCCATGCATCATAGCCCAAAAGCCTACGTAGTCAATCCATAATTTCATGTAATTCTTCAAAATACAGTATCATGTTTCAGGAAATACTTGAAAATGAAAACTTGAAATTATATGTACTGAAAATATATTTAACTGATTATTTTTAACTTTACATGTTTTAGTCTGAAGGGTTTGCATTTGTAGTTTCCAAGGATCCTAGCTCAGACTTTTTTCCTTGGCAGGTGAAAGCCTTGATGGGTGAAATAAAAGTATTATAGACAACTTTGTCCATGATTTATTTTTGGGTGTTAAACTTTTGGATGTTGTGCTATCCTTTCGAAAATATCAGTAAATTCATTTTTGGCTACCACGCTTTATAATATAAGACTTACATTAGTATTTTTTTGTCAAAATTTATGCATGATCGCAACAACTTTAATATATTCATTATTAAATGGTTGGAAAATTCCAAACATAGTTAATGTTTGGAGAGCCTTCATAATATTCTTTTTTTTATTTTTATCATTATATCTACACTGTCACCTACATGTACTAGAAACTTGATATTCTACACATGATTAAATTTTCATTTTAGCGGATGTACTGTCCACTTGATAAGTCAGTAATTCAACTAACATCAAACATGTGATTGTGTACATAGGTAATGATTTCAGAACTCAATTTTAAGTTATCCTTGTGACCGAGTGCTCCAATCTAAAGAGAAAAATTTAAGATGAGGATGATAGTTGAAGTTTAAACATTGTTGACTTGCACAAATACAATATTCCAGTGGATCACGTATGACAGGTATTTAATATAGAAACCCAAGTAGCAACACAGTTATACTAAAATGAAGTATATACACAACAGTTGTAAGTTTGCATGTCTACCATAATATATCCCAATAGTTTTTTCATGCTTAATCGTAATACCATCCAGTGTCCAACCCTAAAAAATGCATATATCACTTACATTGTATGTCGCTATTATACGATATGTTCTAATCGCTTATTCATAAATGAAAATTAGAAGACTCATCTACGCTTTTGTGCATCGCACGGGTTTCCACTCGTATATAATAAAATTGCTGAATAGACAAAGAGCGGTGTAGATTTAATTTAAGGCATGACAAAGAAAGGTTCGGATTTGGCTAGCTGTGCAAGGCAGATACAATATGTAATCTGTTCCATCCATTTTTCTTCCCTTTTGTTTTCTTTTTTCTGGTTTATGTTCCACCTCTCCCACCTCTGCCTGTTTATGCGCTTTCCACTCTTCATCAATGCCTCTTTTGCCTATATTCATTTTCCATCAGTTCGATCCAACATGATCTCTTTATCATTTATGTTCCATCTCAATCAGTCTTCTCCGGCAAATTCAACGTCCTATTGCGACTTACCACTACAAGAAATAGTCTGATTGGTTACAGATGCTAGCGACGACTGGTGATGGTTAGTGACAACCTTATGGCTTGGTTTGTAAATAGTCTGGGGAGGACAAGGACCAGGAGGCGGACGACGAGGATAAGTAGGTACTTGTCCTTTTTTTTGATTTTGGACTTGGTTTGTTAATATAAACTAGTTGTTGATCATGGATTTGAGTTGTTTGTAATGGTTTGTGGAGACGATGATGGTTAGTTTATTTGATATGGAAGTGATGTTGGTTTTTGGATTGTTTATTGTTTTTATTTATCGTTTATTAGCTATTTAGTCGTGTATGAGTTGGTTTATAGCATATATGCTTGTTTGAATTGTGATTTTGAGTATATATATGGTGATGGATTGTGAAATTGATCGCATATGAGTTATGGAGTGGTTGGGTTTGAGTTGGCCTGGATTGAGGGCTTTATGGCTGCTGGAAAACAGAAAAACATTTACAATTTTGCGACGGCTAGTGACGGCCTTTAGGTCACTCTTTGCTCTGGTTTGTGACGGCTAGTGGCGACCTATTTACCCAGTTCTGCTACGTATAGCGATGGCTCTTTTACCCAATTCTGCTATGCATAGCGATGGCTTGAGATGGCTTTTTACCCATGGTTAGCGATGGCTGGTCAAGAAGGTAGAAAGACCAACCGTTTTGTCCACGTGGCATGCTTGCCGTCACTATAAAGGAGACCAGAGCCGTCACTAACCTCGACGCTATTTTGTTTAGCGTCCAAATATATAGCAACGGCTAGTGACGGCCGTCAATGATTTTTTGTTGTCATTATGTGGATCATTTCTTGTAGTGTACGTACACTTCATCATCATTTTTTTTAGTCCAGTTCGAAGAGGCGGCATCATAGAGTGCATATTAATTCCATGCTATCTCATATCATAATTATGTTTCATCATTTCACAACCATTAGAAAAATAGTTGATTATTGGTTTAGTTCATATTTGTGTTTTTGTTGCTGATACCGGTTTTCCATTTGTGTATTTAACTGGAAAATATATTTTATTCCCTATTTGATTCAACACGACCTAAACCCAAACATGAGCGTGAGTATTACTAATCTATGTACATTTTTAACTTTTTTGTACTGATGTTGTACAAGTAGGTCATTTGATTGGTTTGCTATTCTTTTTTTCCTTTCATAATCATTCTTTTCTTCTTTACAAAGGCTTTGCAGTCTACAAAAAGAGGAAGCAAAGAACGAGCGTACTGTCAGTATAAGTACCAATTTACCTCCTATCTTTATGTGCTCATGTTGTGTATACATGTTTACGCACATAAACTGTTTGTAAAAATGATATGTATGTTTTTGTTCATGATTTTAATTAACAACACCTTCCCATGGCGCATCCAGGGGCGTAGCCAAAAATTATACGTTGGAGGGGCCAAAAAATTCAACAAAAATATAAATCTTTGCTTAACTAGAACAAAGTCTTCATATATCAAACTAAAAACTAAGCGTTCATTACACTGCATTTTGACTCCTGTAAGTGGCATTATAAAATTACGATTCAGGCTTCAAAAATCAAAAAAAACCAACTCTATATTAGTAAGTAAGTTGCAATTTTTATTTTATAAATATTGTTTTTTGCTTTATAGTTACTTTTGGTCGTGTGGTTTATACATAATTATTCCTTACGGTTAAACCAATTGAGATGGATTGCCTGAAGTCTGATGACAAAAGGTATAAAGGGGTCACCTATCCTTTGTTGACTTTATTTTCAATGGTTTTTGTTCGCAGCCAAGATTTTTCCTTGCTAATAAGAATTTTATTATTCGTTTTTTTCTTATTTGTACTGAATTTTGAATTTGCTTGCCAGTTTATCACATGTCGTTAAACAAAAACGAAAAATAATTAATTTGGTTTTGCAACATACTTTAGTTTGGACATAGTTGCTTCCATCCAAATCTTGACTGGGTGAACACAATTCTTCTACAAAAAATAATGAATACCATTGTACATTGGTAAAACGTGAAATCGATGCTGAGATAGGAACCACATACATTTTCACACAAATACTGGTTTCATACAAGTACCGAAGTTCTTACACGTGTGATATGTTTACACGTGAAACCTTGGGGGGGGGGGGAGGCATGGCCCCCACTGGTCCACCTATAGTTCTGCCCCTGAGCGCATCTAATTTGTAACAAAACGGTCATTTTCATGTTCGACATCGCACATGAATCTGCAGCGTTGCATTTGGTGTTATGTGATGTATTAGCATTGTCAATATATTACATTAGATTTGTTTTTTATCTAAACACAATATTCCTTTTTTTTTATCAAAATATAATCTAGGCTTTGAAAATTTCAATGCATTGTGTGCAAAGTGATTCGAACTTAAGAAAAGATACCTACTGAAAGTTGAGTAAATAATTTAACACTGAATAGTAGAAATATTGCCATTTTTTCTCAACAATAGTACATTGCTCAAATTTTCAATATTTGCATCAAGCTCATAGGATTTGTTATTTGTGTGCAGTAATCATATATTCCAAAGCATATAAGGCAATGTATGATAAGGTTCCTACGGATCCTACTTCCATCATCCGAAAGGTAAGGAATGATGTGTTGCTTGCATTTCGTAGAGGGCCTTTTAGAGGTTCTATTGGATCTCGACCGAGACGGTTGGCTGGAGCCATTAATATTGCATCGGTTCCAACTATCCCTCGATCGAGGGTTGTTGAACCTTCTTCATCTAGGATTAGCAGGATCCGTCCCACTTTCCTTTTATTACCTATCACCATCTCCCCCCTACACGCTGATATGGTTTGCCATTTCTACAGGGTCTGGATTTACATGTTTTCTGGATAGCGAGACTATTGACCTGGAGTAGCTATCTTGCTGCTGGAGCGCCTGATCGGCTGGGTTCTAGCATCAGTTGTTCTTAGTGTTATTCGTCCTTTTCCAAGGTACTGGAAGTTGATATATGTTGTGGAGCTTATTGGTGTGCAGATCTGGAGAGTCTTATCTTTTTTGAGATGTTATGTTCACTTGTATTTGTATATAATTTTATGATTAGACAGACTATTGTATTGTGTAGGAGGAGATATGCTTCACTATCGGGTGGTGGCCATGCCGGAACTCGATTTTGAAGTATGATGGATAGTGGTTTATCCATAGCTCATCTATCTATCATTCTATACATACATATAGTCTTAGTCCGAGCAGTTTATCTATTTTTGGTTACTTGTAAGGCTTGTTGGCATTTGTGTGTGTGTGTGTGTGCGCGCTCTTCTATTAGAATATCACACACTTTAGCTTAAAAAATATGAGTAAGTGTTACATTAGCCATTAACTACTAATTGTTTATATATACTTTTTTTATGTAAATACAAAGTTGAATAGAAGATAAATTAAATATATTATAGCTTACTTAAGTAAAAAAAACCCAAAGCATATGAGATGCAAATTGTTATTTATGTTTTTGCTTTTGTACTACAAAGCCGTTATATAATTACGACCATAGGAATTTAAATGGTTTTAATAGAAGTTTCTTAATTTTTCACATGGATAATACACCAGAATACATATTATTGGAATTTGGTGATACAATATTTCCAAATATCAATTAGATTTTTGGAGATATTCGTGGTAATTTTGTTACCTGTTTTGTGCTTGGAATGAATGGAAAGAAATGGAAGGAATATTAATGAATAGGGGATATTGGAAATATTCGTCATTTAATTAGTTGCCATGTTTCATGAAGAAAAGAAACAGAAAGAGATTAAAATTGGAAAAGGGATTGATTGATGGAGGAAAGGGAAAATTATCAATCAATTATATGACAATTAATTAATGGGATATTAGTTTTTTTCTATAAATTGATTTATTTTACATAAATCAGTTGTCTCATCCCCAAGTGATTTTCTCTCTATTTAAAGAGAGGCATAGAGGATGTTATTTATATGACATGTGAGAACATTTGTATTCTTCATTTCTTTTGCTCTACTTTAAAAACTCTGTAATCTCTTGAATATTAATAAAAATCCCTTCCCCATTGAAGTGGACGTACACTATCTCGCGATAGTGGAACCACTATAAATTTGTGTGTTCTATGTTGCATTTATTTTTCTATGATCTGAGATTTATATTCATTTCAAGCTGTTTGTTCTATCACATCATTGCAAGATCCTATTGAGGTTTTTCCGCTGAAGGGGATTGATCACCCCTTACAACTGGTATTAGAGCGAGATTCACAAAGAAGGTGTTTGGTAGAATGGCAGGAGGAGATGAAAACAATACAAATAATAGTCAGTGCCAATTGTTGCTCCATACGTCAGAGGCTCCTATGTGACGTCAGGATCACAGTTGACGATAGAGAAGTGGAATGGTGAAGGAGATTTTGAAAAGTGGAAGTGGATGATGAAAGCAGTTTTGAGAAGAAATCACGTTCATCGAGTAGTATTTGATACAAAGGCATTACCTGCGGATATTTCATCAGTGGAATTAGAAGAGATGGAAGAATGCGTCTTTACTACTCTTCAGCTTGCTATGGGAAAGAATGTAATTTCTGAAATCAGTCAGGAGATAACAGCTAGATGCATTTGGAAGAAGTTGGAGGACTGTTGACGATCAAAATTGTCATAAACACCAAAGATTCCGTATTACTAGGAATTAATAATATGGTCACATAGACAAGACATATTATATAACATGAAATAAAATATAAGCGGTAAATGACACAAGAGATTTATAGTGGTTCAGCCTTAGTGAAGGCCTACGTCCACTTTGAAGAGGTGTAGAGATTTTATTAATCACTTTGAAAGATTACAAGGATGAGATCCTCTCATTACATATGTGGACTATTATGCAAAATAGTCATATTTGCAAGAAATAATAAAATGAAAATTTTTGCCCTTCTTCTTCCTCAAAGAGGAGATGCCATTAATGAAGCTCTATAGAGGTCTCAAGATCCAAGAATCTCTCTTTTTGAAGTGTGAGGTAGTGGGGTATTTATAGAAGTGGGGGTAGGTAGGATTAGGTGGGAGTAGGTAGAAAGTACAAAAGGATAAAAAGGAGTGGGAAAATGGATAAAAAAGGAGTGGGGTTTGTACCATGAAGTGATCAACCAAAAATAGGTGATTGGCGGGGCCGGGATCTTGCTGGGGCAATCCCAAGGCGTATCACTTCATAAGATCTCAAACCTGGATGTGTCGAAGCCCAGAAACTCGAATCCCTCACTGGGGTGCGAAATTCGAACCCAATGGGGTTCGCACTTCGCACCCGGTGGGGTACGAGTTCGAGCCCACTGGGTTCGAGCTTCGCACCCCATGGAGGTTTGAGCTTCGGACCCTCAAGGGTTCGAGCTTCGAACCCTACGTGGGCTCGAGCTTCGAACCCAATGGGTTCGAGCTTCGCACCCCGTGGGGGTTCGAGCTTCGCACCCCATGGGGGTTCGAGCTTCGAACCCTCAAGGGCTCGAGCTTCGAACCCTGTGTAGGCTTGAGCTTCGAACCCAATGGGTTCGAGCTTCGCACCCCGTGGGGGTTCGAGCTTCGAACCCCGTGTGGTACGAAGAGCGCATGATGAGGGTCGAGGCTAAGGGCTTTGCCCTTCCGGGGCTCGAGGTTATGGATTGGCGATGTTTTGGAGGAGCGGCGAGGTCCTTGTTGGCGCGGTCCCTTCTCGACCTATTTCCTTTGCTTTATGGTGATGCTCCCATCTTTAACCACATGCGATACATTGAGTCGAGTGTGTCTTGTGTAATTTTGGTAACTGGACCAAAAGGCCAGTTAACAAGGACCTCTACATGAAGAAATTCCTAAACAACCGTCTGATCCTATTGAAGACTTTCTTCACTTATAAGATGAAAGAAGGTTCTTCAATTAAGACACACCTAAGTGTGTTTGATATCCTATTGATGAAGATGAAGTATGTTGAGTTGAAACTTGATGAAGAACAAAAAGCAATGGTTCTGTTGTGTTCGCTTCCAGAGCGATACACTGGTTTCACTAACAGCCTTATCTATGATAGAGACACATTGAAATTAGATGATGTGAAGACAGGTTTGCTCAGTGATGAGTTGAGAGATCAGATGAAAGAGTTTGGTGTTGGAGATATTAGTGGAGGAAGTAGTAGTTCAGACTTATTTGTTGAGAGAGGAATAGCATAGAAGAAAGTGAAGAATAATAGGGGGCGTTCCAATTCTAGGAAGCCTAATTCGTGGAGTAAGTCTAAAGATGTAAAGTGCTATAATTGTAAGAAACCAGGCCATTGGAGAAGAGACTACCCAGATTTGGAGAAGAAGACTGATGGTTCTTCATCTATTGCGATGGAGAAAGGCGGTAGCAATTTGTTGACAGCGGTTGTATCAGATGTTGCAGACCACTGGGTTCTAGATTCTGGAGCATCATTTCACATGACTCCTAATAAGGATTATTTTCTTCCTTCGATGCCAAAGAAGGAAGTTCTATCCTTATGGGGAACGATGCTACATGCAAGTCTATGGGAGTTCAATTCGCATTCGCATGTATAATGGGATTGTTCGCACACTTTCAAATGTTCGCCATGTCCCAGGTCTTCGGAAGTCATTGATATCATTATGCCAATTGGCATCATTGGGATGCAAAATAACCATTGTTAAACATGGTTTGAGAGTTTCTAGAGAGGCACTTGTATTGATGAAAGGTGTTATGGTGCGAAATCTGTATTTGCTAATGGGTACCACTGTCCATAGAGAATTATGTGTTGGAGTCGATAGTTCTAAAAGTTTGGATGCTACCAAGCTTTGGCATACGAGATTATGTCATACTTCGGAGAAGAACCTAGAGTTGCTTCGTAAGAAGAAAAAGATCAAGGGAGAAATCTTCAACAAGTTGGACTTTAGCAAGGAGTGTGTATTGGCAAAGCAAACCAGAGTTTCTTTTGGCGATGACATGCATACTTCTAAGAGGGTACTTGATTATGTGCATTCAGATGTTTGGGGGCTATACTCTACAGCTTCTATTGGTGGAGCTTATTATTTTGTTTCCTTCATTGATGACTACTCGCGCAAGGTTTGGGTGTATGTAATGAAAGCTAAGTCAGAAGTATTTGAGAAGTTTAAGGTTTGGTTAGCTCTTGTTGAAAACCAAATAGGAAAGAAATTGATGATTCTTAGATCCGACAATGGTGGTGAATATGCCTCCAAATAGTTCCTCGACTACTGTAGACAGCGTGGTATTAGAAGACATTTTACTACACCTGGTGATCCACAATCCAATGGGGTTGCTGAGAGAATGAATAGGGCTCTACTTGAAAAGGCCCGTTGCTTGATATTGACTGCGGGTATGTCTAAGGGTTTTTGGGCTGAAGCTATTTCAACTGCAGCACATATTATTAATCAAATTCCGTGCTCAGCCATTGATGGGAAGATTCCAGAGGAGGTATGGAGAGGTAAAAACACTTTATTAAGTTATTTTCATATATTTTGATGTCCAGTATATGTTCACAATACAGGACATGACAAGTTGGAGCCTTGGGCCTCCAAATGTGTTTTTCTTGGTTATATAGATGGCATAAAAGGATATAGAATTTGGAATCCAATTACGAAGAAATTTATACATTCCAGACATTTGACTTTTGATGAGTCAGCAATGTTCAACCCTTTGGAAGGTTTATCAGAGGGTTCAGACTTAGTTGATGAGAAGACTGAAAAGACCGAGATTCCCAGTTTTCAAACCCGAAGTAGAGCTATCACTATTGATAGTAGTGACGAAGCAGTTGAAGGATACATCACGTGATAGCCCACAGGTTAGTTAGCGTGTCTTGTGTACTTTTGGTAACAGGACCAAAAGGCCGGTTAACATTTGCCCCCCAAATTACGTCTTGTCTGGACATTTTGTCTTGGCATGATGGGCTTTGGAATGAAAGTTGAGATGATAGTTGGGTTGCGGATTTATCCTTCAAGTTGTAGGAAAGACATGTTAGTTAGCGGGCACGCTCGTTGGGGAATTGTGAGCGAGCCATTGTTGGTTTGGTGTCGCACTCACATTGCTTAGTAGCCGCATAGTGCCGTCGTTGCGCGTTTTAGGCGACTTGACACGTGCGGGGGATGTGCGTACGCGGGCGCTTTGATGATTGAGCATTTGGTGAGTACGCAAGTGGTTGTTGAGTCGTGACTGACTTGGTAGCTAAGGATTGAAGATAAGTGGATGTAGCCGTATTTAGGTGTACGATCTCGAATTCCGATCTTGGAACGTTCATTTGGGGCATGCCGATCCCCTGATTGTAGTTACTTCCTTTCTCCTCTTCTCCAGATAGAAAATCATCGTAGGGCATGAAGGATGCCAAAATACTTCTTTTGTACTTTGGGTGTTTGAGGCGTTGTTAGGTTTTTGGGAGAAGGGAAGAGAGATGTGGAAAGTAAGAGGGCTTTCGGATTTGGTACCCAAGAGCGTGGAGCGGCGGATCTTGGGAAACGGAATTAGGAATTTGGATAAAGGTTGCCTATCATGCGTGAATACGGAATACGGGATACGGGATTGGGCTTTGTGCTCGGGGTGCCGGCCGTTGCCAATGTGATTGGGCCTCGATGTTGGATCGAGGTTTAGATGGCGGCACCGGCTCCCGTGGTTGGGGCACCGATGCGGCGATAGATAGTTTGAATGCAAGCTGCTTGTCAGGATTATCAAACACGTCATGCACTGAGCAAACATGGGAGGGGGAAAGGAAACTGAACATCACTCCTACGGGCAATTCTGGTAGTAGTAGCTTTTGTAATGCCTCGAATTGTGGGAAAGCAAGACATTGTTGGAAGGCCTGAATTGATTGTTCACTAGGTTATGTAGAGTAGAGGCGAAGATGTTCGTTGTTCCATGCCCTTGGGAGTTAGGCTCCGTCCACGGTTGAGGGTTTGAAAGTTCCATCGCTGAGCCTCCGTTGTATGAGTGTGGGCCTTCCTAACGAGGGGCGAGGCCTGCTGGTAGAGGAAGGGCCCCTTGTAAGACGAGGTTGCCGATGTTGAGGTCCTTATGGCAGACTCTGGAGTTGAAGTATCGGGGTACTCGTTGCTGACTAAAGCTTGATCCAGGGGACCGGTTCCCGGGTCGGAGATGTTGACCCAGTGTAGAGTGCTGGTGTAAACGAATTAGCTATAACGGCTGACCATAGGTCGGACAGAAGCCGTTTGGAGGGTTACAACACTTGAGGCCTGATAACAACTAGATTAGTGCAAATGGCGACCCGCGCGAGGTGAGTTCCGAGGCATGGATGCTCATTGTTGCCACAGTCCTGACGAGCCGGGGGGATGATCTTGAGGGATTAATTGTCAGTTGAGTTTTTGTCTAGTGGGAATCTCTGATGAGTGTTGAGTGGCTCGGAGACCCTATGCAGTGCGGATCTCCGATGAGCGTCGAGTGGCTCGAAGGTCCCGCGTAGTGGGAACCCCCGATGAGCGTCGAGTGGCTCGGAGATCCTGTGCAATGGGAATCTTTGATGAGCGTTGAATGGCTCGGAGATTCCGTGCGGATGAGTTCCTCAATGTTGTTCTGAAAGTGGCGAAACATGTTCGTGTTGTATCTGCAGATGCTGTAGAACCAACAATATCCTGTAGAGTCCCTTAGTGCGCTCGTCGGACGTTTAGGTCCTGGCCTTTTGCATGGTTGGGGATTGCAGGCTGTGAGATGGATTTTCCCGGGGGTGTCCCTGAAAGCAGTATAGCTGCGGAAAGAAGGAATTCGAAGGCGTTTCCCTTTATTGTTGCGACTACATTTGATGCTGGCGGCGTGAGCAAGATTGTGCGGAGTGGTGAAATCGGAGTTATTGGAGTTCTGGGCGTCATAACGAGGTAGGATGTTGAGGGTAGGAGCTGGATCCCTTTATGCTAGATTTTGGCATAGGAAGTAGTCGACATTCGTGCTGAAGATTTTCTGAATCCTTGATTGTTTTTGATCGGTCCATGCCCCAAGTTTGGAATCAGGTGGCATGCCCTTTGTAAGTTGGACGAGCATGGCTCGAGGAGTGGGTTCCTTGACTTCGGCAAAGGCGGTGTTGGATTTTGCGGGATGTCCTTTGAGAGTTCACAGGTGCCTTGGTAAATGTTCGAGACAAAGAGGATGTCTCTATGCATCTTGGATTGCGCGACCAGTCTTTTGGCGAGTTAGTCGAGAGTTGAGATAGTTCAGGACGGTAGTTGAGAGAAACATAGTAGAGCCGTCTTGGGCAAGGATGGGTAGCACTTGCAACTTATGGCATTGGCGATGTGTAATGAACCCCTGTGCCATTTTTGGCGGCTAATGAAGCTTCGAAGATCATGGCTTCATTAAGTATGGAGTAAGTGCTGGCATGTCGGAGTGTTGGCGCCATTTGGTATTAGGGCTAGCCGAAGAGAATGGATTACGCCTCGTCCAGCTTTCGCAGACATCGTGGGCGTGCCCTTGCGATTTCCTTACGATCCCACGGATCGTGTCTGCGACAATCGAAGGTTGGGCTCCCGCCGCATTATAGAGGTCGTGATATAGTCCTGGACTTTGGAGCCTAGCGCACTTTCTTGGCGGAGGGTCTTTGGCACTCCGTGAGTCTCCAACTTCGGTTGCATGATGTTGTGGAAATCGATTGAAGTGATCTCGGGCCCAGTTGGATGCTAGAAGCGTAGGCGATGAGTATGGACTCATAGCAGCTTGAGTATGCCTAGCGGAGCCTTGAGCGTCAAAACCGGGGACGGCCGGGATGACGCGTTCCATTTTTGGTGGTGACCCTGATATTGCCGAGGTTAGTGGTTAGTCGTGCCTTTATGGAATGCCATATGTGGTGTGTTGTAGTGTTAGGTCCACTCAGCTTTGCTTGCATTCCTAGTGGATGGATAATTCATGGAGTGTACCGACGGATGACACCTGCGATCTCTGGCCCATTTTCGATAGCAAGCAACTGATTTCGATTGTCCATAGTGGCACCGGTGCCCCTAGTGCTTACGTCCAAGTTGGGAATCGACTGATTGAGAGGAAAGTCTTGTTGGATTCCAACAGGAGGGGTCACATCGTGCGTAATTCTGACTCATGAAACCTTGGGAGGAGTACCATCCAAAGCTGCGCGCGTTGGTGCTTGAGCAACATTTCCAACTGCAAAGCCTGACCAATCAAAGCGCATCGAGCGGGAGCGATGTCGGGATTAGGGGTGCCCCTGAGTGTAGCGGGACTGACACCATTTGAGGAGTGGCGTCGGTTAGTTCGCGGGGTTGCCCCCAAGCCCCGGGTCGATGGTGGAGGAGCATCGGCACTTGCCTCAGTAATGCATTCTTGGCCAGTCGGATCTGAAGTGCTTCTTATCTTGTCTTCAATTCTGACGAGGAAGGTATTGAAAGCTTCTTCCTACCGCTGGAGTCAAGCTTTCAAATCGATGGAAGGATTCTTGATCATTCTTTCGACACCCCCCAAGTGATGTAAGTCGATGGGGGTATGGTTTTGGTATAACTGTCGAGTTTGGGCGAACTGGTGTGCACCCGGATTCGGAAGTACTTTGGTCTGACGGGCTGCTGGAAGAGCGGGACTCTGGTTGTGAGTGGCGACAGTTGGGCTCTTATGAGTAGAGGGTTGGTTACACGGACCCGGTTTGTTACCGTGTTCCTTGGCCGTAAGTGATGTTGGTTCGATTATCATCTCATTCCTGTCATTGTAGCTGTTGCCATGCGAATGTTGGAGTGGATGGCGATGTTTTTAATAAGGCTGAATCTACTTCCTCGTCGTGAGCCATTAGCTTCGAATGAGGAAATTTCTGATGCGGTATGCCGCTAGCGGGCGTGGTTCTAAGCAAGCTGATGTAGAACGACGATGCGTTGAATTTTTTGAAGTTGGCGCATAAATTTGATGTTGATCTTCAACGCCTATCGTGAGAGCTGTATTCTCATATTTCTTATTAAGCGTGTGAATCTGTGCTTGAGCCGCAGGAGCTTCGGGGTCCACAAGTGGAAGGAGATCCGTTTCCGGTGGGTCCTCCGCCACTCGGGGCGGGTGAGAGGTACCTGTGTCAATTGTGGCCAATGGGGATGAGCATTAGGCTTTTTCGGAATTCTGCTCAATGCTGGCGAGAGTCATGATGCTCTTCGGACGTACTTCTCAAGGCGCTTCTCGCGGATAATCCTTTCGATTATGTCTTTGAAATAATGGTAATTATTGGTATTGTGCCCGTATGTGCCGTGGTACCGACAGTACTTGCCGGTCTTCTTCTCATGATTAGTGGACTCCCTGTTGTATGGTTTCTTGTATTGAAGTGTGTTGCACGTTTGCCGGTAGATTGTTGCCAAGTCTTCATTCAGCGGGGTGTAGATCTTGTTTGTCCGGTGAGAACTGGGCTTTTTGGGTTCCGTAGAATCTTGGCCGTTGTCGCGGCAGCCTTGCCTACTGTTATTCGGTCTTTGTTTGTAGGGGTCTGCCCCCTTGTCTTTATCAAAGGGCTTTACTACCTGTTTCCCTTTGGCGTTGTCATTTATGGCACCCGCATGTGGATTGTTGGCAAGACCGGCTCTGGAGAGTCGGTTTCGCCTCGCCTCTTCTTGACATAAGTATTGCCTAGCCTTCTCATGGAAAGCGTCGAGGCTTTTTGGCTGCTTCCGATCGATCCATGCCTCGAATTCGGAATTGGGGAGGACACCTTTGGCTAGTTGACAGAGTACGATGCAAGGATCTGGATCCTTGACCTCGACGAGCGCGGCATTGAACTGGGAGAGGTAGCTTTTGAGTGACTCGGCGGGTCCTTGGTATAGATTAGACAAGGTGAGGGCATTCTTCGGAGTCGGGATGTGCACTCTGAATTGCTTGACCAATTCTGTTGTTAATTGGCCGAAGTCGTTAATGGAATCGAGTGGGAGGCGGGAGAACCATAACAAAGCGGTTCCTGATAAGAAGACTGGAAAGCACTTGCATTTGACCGGATCATTGCCCCGGCTCCAGTCCATTTTCCATTCATATTGGGTTAGGAAGGTACAAGGGTTGGTTGTGCCGTCATAGAGCGGCATATGTGGCATGCTGAAGCGTCGCGGCCATTCAGCTTCATTGACTCTTCGAGTGAAAGGGTTGCGCCTAATGTGCGCTTCCCATGAATCATGCTCATTCCCTCGCATCTCCCTCATGATCCTTCGGACCATGTCTGGAAGGTAGGTCGGATGAGGGTCCGCCATTGGGACCCATGGGTTTTGGCGAGGTTCCGGAGTTCGGGTGCGAGGACGTCTTCTATGGTGGATGTCTGGATCGTCTTCCTCCATGTCCTCGACATCTAGAATCGAGTCTTGGTAAGGAGCGGGTTGATGCGAGGTCGAGGGACCCGAAGTAGGCGAGTGGAGGTTTGAGGCTGGGGTGAGGGAGTTTCTAACCCCTTGAGGCTCGAGGCTTCGACCCCGCGGGATTTCGAGGTTTCGAACCCCGTGGGGTTCGTGCTTCGAACCCAGTAGGGTTCGAGTTTTCGAATCCCGTGGGGTTCGAGCTTCGAACCATGTGGGGTTCGAGCTTTCGAACCCCATGGGAGGCCCGAGGCTGAGGCGAGGGGTTCTGAGCTCGAAGTCCGAGGAGAGTGGATCGAGGCTATCCTCTTCTTCACTGGGTGGAAGGAGCGTTGACTTGGCCAACGATGTCCGAGGAGTTCGGAAATATCCGAGGGTGGTGTAATGTCCGAGGGTAAACCTCCTTCGTTGGTGCGGGCCCCTCGACTCGAAAGAGGGAGTTTCCGATGTTGGTGGTCGAGGTCGGGTATTGTTCTGAGCTAATGGTAGTCGAGCGACGTCGCGCTGACTTTCTTGAAGTTGCCGCATAAGGTCGATGTTATTCCTTAGCGCTTGGTTAAGCTCGACTACCGCGTTCTCGTACCTTTCATTTAGCGTATGGATTTGCGCTTGGGTCACGGGTGCTTCGTGGTCCGTAATTGGAGGTTCATGTTCATTAGTTGCCGGGATATTTGCCGGTGGAGGTGGATTGGATGGACCGGCCTCGGCGGCGGCTGATAAGCCGATTATTACGTTCTTTGACTTTTTTACCATCGTACGCGGGCCCGACGGCAGGTTGGGCAAGGAACCTTAAGCTTGTCGAAATCGAGATGGTAAGGTGCAAGAAATACGTAATGTCCGAGTTTTCTCAGTGAAAGCACCAAATGTTGACGACCAAAATTGTCGTAAACACCAAAGATTCCGTATTACTAGGAATTAATAATGTGGTCGCATAGACAAGATATATTATATAACATGAAATAAAATATAAGCGGTAAATGACACAAGTGATTTATAGTGGCTCGACCTTAGTGAAGGCCTACGTCCACTTTGAAGAGGTGTAAAGATTTTTTTAATCACTTTGAAAGATTACAAGTTGAGATCCTCTCATTACATATGTGGACTATTATGCAAAATAGTCATATTTGCAAGAAATAATAAAATGGACAATTTTGCCCTTCTTCTTCCTCAAAGAGGAGATGCCATTAATGAAGCCCTATAGAGGTCTCAAGGTCCAAGAATCTCTCTTTTTGAAGTGTGAGGTAGTGGGGTATTTATAGGAGTGGGGGTAGGTAGGATTAGGTGGGAGTAGGTAGAAAGTACAAAAGGATAAAAAGGAGTGGGAAAATGGATAAAAAAGGAGTGGGGTTTGTACCATGGAGTGATCAACCAAAAATAGGTGATTGGCGTGGCCGGGATCTTGCCGGGGCAATCCCAAGGCGTATCACTTCATAAGATCTCGAACCCGGATGTGCCGAAGCCCAGAAACTTGAACCCCTCACCGGGGTGCGAAATTCGAACCCAGTGGGGTTCGCACTTCGCACCCGGTGGGGTACGAGTTCGAGCCCACTGGGTTCGAGCTTCGCACCCCGTGGATGTTCGAGCTTCGGACCCTCAAGGGTTCGAGCTTCGAACCCTGCGTGGGCTCGAGCTTCGAACCCAATGGGTTCGAGCTTCGCACCCCGTGGGGGTTCGAGCTTCGAACCCATCGGGGGTTCGAACTTCTAACCCCGTGTGGTACGAAGAGCGCATGATGAGGGTCGAGGCTAAGGGCTTTGCCCTTCCAGGGCTCGAGGTGATGGACTGGCGATGTTTTGAAGGAGCGGCGAGGTCCTTGTTGGCGCGATCCCTTCTCGACCTATTTCCTTTGCTTTATGGTGATGCTCCTGTCTTTAACCACACGCGATACATTGAGTCGAGCGTGTCTTGTGTACTTTTGGTAACCGGACCAAAAGGCCAGTTAACAAGGACCTCTACATGAAGAAATCCCTAAACAACCGTCTGATCCTACTGAAGACTTTCTTCACTTATAAGATGAAGGAAGGTCCTTCAATTAAGACACACCTAGGTGTGTTTGATGTCCTATTGATGAAGATGAAGTATGTTGAGTTGAAAATTGATGAAGAACAAAAAGCAATTGTTCTGTTGTGTTCGCTTCCAGAGCGCTACAATGGTTTCACTAACAGCCTTATCTATGGAAGAGACACATTGAAATTAGATGATGTGAAGACAGGTTTGCTCAGTGAAGAGTTGAGAGATCAGATGAAAGAGTTTGGTGTTGGTGACATTAGTGGAGGAAGTAGTAGTTCAGACTTATTTGTTGAGAGAGGAAGAGCAGAGAAGAAAGTGAAGAATAATAGGGGGCATTCCAATTCTAGGAAGCCTAATTCGTGGAGTAAGTCTAAAGATGTAAAGTGCTATAATTGTAAGAAACCAGGCCATTGGAGAAGAGACTGTCCAGATTTGGAGAAGAAAACCGATGGTTCTTCATCTATTGCGATGGAGAAAGACGGTAGCGATTTGTTGACAGCGGTTGTATCAGATGTTGTAGACCATTGGGTTCTAGATTCTGGAGCATCATTTCACATGACTCCTAATAAGGATTATTTTTCTTCCTTCGATGCCAAAGAAGGAAGTTCTATCCTTATGGGGAACGATGCTACATGCAAGTCTGTGGGAGTTGGTTCAGTTCGCATTCAGATGTATGATGGGATTGTTTGCACACTTTCAAATGTTTGCTATGTCCAAGGTCTTCGGAAGTCATTGATATCATTAGGCCAATTGGCATCATTGGGATGCAAAATAACCATTGTTAAACATGGTTTGAGAGTTTCTAGAGAGGCACTTGTATTGATGAAAGGTGTTATGGTGCGAAATATGTATTTGCTAATGGGTACCAATGTCCATAGAGAATTATGTGTTGGAGTCGATAGTTCTAAAAGTTTGGATGCTACCAAGCTTTGGCATACGAGATTATGTCATACTTCGGAGAAGAACTTAGAGTTGCTTCGTAAGAAGAAAAAGATCAAGGGAGAAATCTTCAACAAGTTGGACTTTAGCAAGGAGTGTGTATTGGGAAAGCAAACCAGAGTTTCTTTAGGCGATGGCATGCATACTTCTAAGAGGGTACTTGATTATGCGCATTCAGATGTTTGGGGGCTATACTCTATAGCTTCTATTGGTGGAGCTTATTATTTTATTACCTTCATTGATGACTACTCGCGCATGGTTTGGGTGTATGTAATGAAAGCTAAGTCGGAAGTATTTAAGAAGTTTAAGGTTTGGTTAGCTCTTGTTGAAAACCAAATAGGAAAGAAATTGAAGATTCTTAGATCCGACAATGGTGGCGAATATGTCTCCAAATAGTTCCTCGACTACTGTAGACAGCGTGGTATTAGAAGACATTTTACTACACCAGGTGATCCGCAATCCAATGGGGTTGCTGAGAGAACGAATAGGGCTCTACTTGAAAAGGCCCGTTGCTTGATATTGACTGCGGGTATGTCTAAGGGTTTTTGGGCTGAAGCTATTTCAACTGCAGCACATATTATTAATCAAATTCCGTGCTCATCCATTGATGAGAAGATTCCAGAGGAGGTATGGAGAGGTAAAAACACTTTATTAAGTTATATTCGTATATTTGGATGTCCAGTTTATGTTCACAATACATGTCATGACAAGTGGGAGCCTAGTGCCTCCAAATGTGGTTTTCTTGGTTATACGGATGGCATAAAAGGATATAGAATTTGGAATCCAATTACGAAGAAAATTATACATTCCAGACATTTGACTTTTGATGAGTCAGCAATGTTCAAACCTTTGGAAGGTTTATCAGAGGGTTCAGACTCAGTTGATGAGAAGACTGAAAGGACCGAGATTCCCAGTTTTCAAACCCGAAGTAGAGCTATCACTATTGATAATAGTGACGAAGCAGTTGAAGAAACATCACGTGATAGCCCACAGGTTTTCTTTAGTGTTGATGGTGATGGTCATGAAGCTAGAGATGATCCAACTCAAGGTGGAGCTCAAGGTGGGGATGAAGGAGAGTCAGGCGATATAGTCATTCGGGCTAGTCAGAGACCAAAGAGAGCTCCAATTAGATATGGAGAATGGCAGTATGAAAATTTGAGCCTTGATGATCAGTTTGAGTACGCTTTACATGTAATTCATGATGAACCATTGAGTCTTGAAGAAGCCATGAAGTCGAGTGACAACTCGAAGTGGAATTGCGCTATGGAAGAGGAGATATAGTCTTTGCAAAAGAACAAGACTTGGGATTTGGTACCACTACCTCAATGAAGCCGAGCCATAGGTTGCAAGGGGGGTTCAAGTTAAAAGTTGATGGTAGATACAAGGAAAGATTAGTAGCCAAAGGGTTTTCACAAAGATAGGGGATAGAGTATGATGAAATATTTGCTCTAGTTGTTAGACAAACTTCAATTCGAATCCTACTTGCAATAGTTGCCGCTTACGATTTGGAGTTAGAACAACTTGATGTGAAGACCGCTTTCTTGCATGGTGACTTGGAGGAAACCATTTACATGAAGCAGCCAAAATGATTTATTGTAGACGGAAAGTCAGATTGGGTATGCAAGTTGAAGAAATCTCTTTATGGTCTAAAACAGTGGCCTAGACAATGGTACAAAAGGTTTGATTCTTTTATGCTTTCACAGGTTTTAATCGTAGTACTAAAGATGCATGTGTTTACTTTAAGCATTTAAAGAATAATAATTGGGTGTATTTACTTTTATATGTGGATGATATGTTAATTGCTTCCAAGGATAAAGATGAAATTGATGCGTTGAAGTTGAAATTAAAAGCGGAATTCGACATGAAAGACCTTGGAGAAGCAAAGAAAATTTTGGGGATGGAAATCCAATGAGATAGAAAGCTTGGACTTTTAAGACTTACTCAAAAGGAATATATTCAAAAGGTGCTTGCTCGGTTTAGCATGGACGGTGCAAAGGCTATCAGTACACCCATGCCTTTGCATATACAACTTTCTAATCAGGGCTCTCCGATCTCAGAAAAGGACAAGGCCTATACGAAGAAGGTGCCTTATGCCATTGCAGTAGGTAGCTTGATGTATGCTATGGTGTGCACTAGACCTGACATTGCTCAAGCTGTTGGATTAGTTAGTAGATATACGGAAAATCCGGGAAAATCGCATTGGGAGGCAGTGAAGTACATTTTTAGATATCTTAGGGGAACATCAGATTATGGGCTTGTTTTTTGTGGCAGAAATAAGGATTTCAACTTCGTTGGATTCTGTGATTCAGACTATGCCGGAGATAGAGATAGAAGGAAGTCAACCTCAGGCTATGTGTTCACACTTGGAGGAACAACTATTAGTTGGAGAGCGAGGTTGCAGACTATAGTTGCTTTGTCTACTATAGAGGCAAAGTTGATAGCTGCAGTTGTGACAGCTAAGGAGGCACTTTATTTGAAGAAGTTATTGTGTGATTTGGGCTTCATGCAAGATTCTTGTTTAGTGAATTATGACAGTCAAAGTGCAATTCATTTAGCTGAAAATCTGGCTTTCAGTTCTAGAACAAAGCACATAGAGGTAGGAGAGTCTTTCCTTATCTCTATGAATGAGGAGAAGTTAGTTCGTCTTCAGAAGATTCACACAAATTAAAATGCAGCAGACATGTTTACGAAGGCATTACCTACTACTAAGTTCGAGTATTGCTCGAACTTGATTCACATGATGAAGTGCTAGGTGCCACATGCTGGCACAATGCGGAAGAGAGTGACTTGGTTGAAGTCAAGAGAAGATATGGTATTCTTCTTGTATGAAGAGATAAGAGTTGGTTGCACAATGTCTACCTTGTTTTTTTGAATGCTTCCAACACTTTGTTGGTGGGCGGTGGCCATGCCGGAGTTCACTGACAAAGTGCAATGAGGGGTGACTTTTGCAGGAACTCATTGGGAAGCATTCACATTGGAGTCTCTAGGTTGCATGAGATATTGTATCAAGGTGGAGATTATTGGAATTTTGTAACAATCCTCATTCTACGCATTGGAGGATCGTAGAATATTTATTTCTTTCTTATATGAAGTCGTATGGTCATGTGGCCTTCAGAAATGACTATTGGGGTCATTTCCCATGTTCATGATTTTTGTCGATTTTTAAATGACCATTTTGCCCCTATCTGATCTTGTTTCATCCATAACTTTTGATTGGAAAGGAGTTTCGACCTGAAACGCTTCCATTGGCTTCGGATGATGGTTTACCTTTCCGTAGAGTGGTCACATGTGGAAAACGGACTTATCGTTTAGGAGATATGGCTGAAATAAGGTTTGGAAGGTGAAAAACTGCTTAACCGAGCCAAATATGGTGATTAGTGAATGGACCCATAACCCATTTCGGGATTAAGGTTATGGGGAGGCTGAAATGAGTTAGGGTTTCATTTCATTTCAGTTTTCTAGCCTCCACTTACCTCTAAGAAACCCTAAAAATGGCCTCCAACCTCTAAATCACCTCCAAATCACTAGCAACTTGAAGATTGGGATTAGCAAGATCAAATCAAGGGAGATCTTCACCAAATCAAGATTAGAGCTGCTGTTTAGCATTGGTATTCGCGCGAAATCAGAGATTTATTTCAGATCTAAGGTTTATTTGTGGCTAAGGTGAGTGATTTGCATAGTTCCTCACTAATTATGGTTAATTAAGGGTAATTAGTGTTGATTAGCGAATTTATACATTAATAAATTCTGGAAAAATATTTATAAATTCTTAAATAATGTTTTAGACCTCTGATATGAATTTGGGTTAATTTTGTTAAGTTTTGCTAATCCTATCATTAATTATGCTTGAACATGCTTAAGGGAAAATATGAGGTTTTGGCTACGTTTGATCCATTTTAACCTATGATATTGATGTTTTGGTGTTTGAGGTCACTTCTACTTGTTGCTATGACTGTATGGTATGCTTTGTGATTGATTAGAAGAGATAGAACGGTCGAAAACATCGTCGAATGGCGTAAAATGCTTGCTGGAAAAGTTGCAGAAAAACAGTGCAGGTTTCGGATCGGACCGGATAGAGGACTGGGCAAGGGATCACCGAACCGAACCGAGGCTTGGCACAAAGGGAAAGTGTGGCAAAAAAGAAGGCCACAATGGTTGAACTGGGATCGGATCGAGCTAGAGAAGGGAAATCGGATCGACTGAAGGGAAAAGAAGGGGATCAGAACGGAAGGGAAAAGGGGAAGTGGATCGAACCGAACCACCAGAGGACACCCGAACCGAACCGAAGCATTCTACCCGATCCGAACCACCAGAGAGCACCCGAACCTAACCGGCGTATTGCTAAGGGACTTGGAGGCCACGACCCGACCCGGACTACTTGGAAGAACCCGATCCGAACCGACAGAGAAAAGGAGCAGAAAACCGAACCGACCCAGTGATGACCAAAAACCCAAGATGCAAAGGTAGTCCAAATAGGAAGTTAGAGCTCAGGATCCAGTTGGGAACCAATGAGTTCACTTCATGGTTGGGCTTTGCTGCGGGACGTGTGCTAAGGAGTTGTCGACGTTCATAACTTCGATTCACCACTGAAAGAGAATGATAGGCTACGTATCAGTGCAGTAGAGTCATTATGACTCGAGGGGCAAGGTGATCGTGGCAGGACTACGTATCAGTGCAGTAGAGTCATTATGACTCGAGGGGCAAAGTGATCGTAGTAGGACTATGAGCCAGTGCAGTGGAGCCCTTGTGACTCCATGGGGCTGAGTGGACATAGTAAAGGATTAGTAAGGCTATGAGCCAGTGCAGTGGGGTGTGTATGACTCCATGGGGGCAAAGTGGACATAGCGAAGGATTAGTGGCTATGTATCAGTGCAATGAAGCCGTTGTGACTTCATGGGGCAAAGTGATCATAGCGAAGTATTGGGTGATCGAAGTGGTGGATATCGTATGCTTTACGCACTGAGTGAGAGATGTGAGGATGGTTGCTATGCTTGATTGTTTGCCATCACTATGACATGCACACCCCCACCCCCGTATCCTTTACACCATCTGTTTAGTAGCACCTAAGAGCGTTGTACAGTATGTAGTGCTAACTCTTTGGTTGCAGGTCCAGGTTCAGTTATGGTTTAGTATACCTGTTATTGTTCTGTTTAGCTGCTTATCGCTCATACCAGACTTTTGTCTGACCCAGAGTTTTACGTCTCTTCTTATTACTCTGGGTGCTCCTAAACGAGCAGACTAGAGACAGGTTAGCTGGTGATGCATGAGTAGCTGATCTGGAGACGAGCATGAGGCTTCCACGTATGATATATATATATATATAGATATTCTCCCTGTGTCGTTAGTGGTCACTACTTGGGCATTAGTAGTGTACCTTCCTTATCTTGCTTTTGCTTTTAGAGACAATTTTAAAAGTTGTAATAATGATGTTGTGGAACATAAGCTGTATCTGGATTTTTCGCTGCTATGATAGTTGTTTTCAGCTTATGCACTGTCTCACCTGTTTTGTGTCAAGTTTATGCTGTTATTATATTTTTATCCCATGCGCTGTGAGACATATTACAGGTTATTTATCGATTCTTCGTCTTCTTTCTTTCTTCTGGAGACCGTCCCGTGCTAACTGGAAATGTGTACAACGCACTTTTGGAGTAAATGTCGGTTGGTGCGGGGCGGGCTATCACAAATTTGGTTATACAATATTTCCAAATATCAATTAGATTTTTGGAGATATTCGTGGTAATTTCGTTACCCGTTTTGTGCTAGGGATGAATGGAAAGAAATGGAAGGAATATTAATGAATAGGGGTTATTGGATATATTCGACATTTAATTAGTTGCCATGTTTCATGAAGAAAAGAAACGGAAAGAGATTAAAATTGGAAAAGGGATTGATTGATGGAGAAAAGGGATTGATTGATGGAGAAAAGGGAAAATTATCAATCAATCATATGAAAATTAATTAATGGGATATTAGTTTTTTTTCCATAAATTGATTTATTTTACATAAATCAATTGTCTCATCCCCAAGTAATCTTCTCTCTATTTAAAGAGAGGCACAGAGGATGTTATTTATATGACATGTGAGAACATTTGTATTCTTCAATTCTTTTGCTCTACTTTAAAAACTCTGTAATCTCTTGAATATTAATAAAAATCTCTTCCACATTGAAGTGGACGTACACTATCTCGCGATAGTGAAACCACTATAAATTTGTGTGTTCTTTATTGCATTTATTTTTCTGTGATCTGAGATTTATACTCATTTCAAGTTGTTTGTTCTATCATATCATTGCAAGATCCTATTGAGGTTTTTCCGCTGAAAGGGGTTAATCACCGCTTACACATATTACTTTTTTTATAGTAATTTTGGCATTCATCAAATTGCAGTTAACAAGTATATAACATTGTGTGACGAAAAGGAATTCCGCTCGATCCGAATCAGTCGATAAACCAACCCAGACCGTTCGAAACGCCTGATTGTTTTGAGAACACGACAAAATAGAACGCAGACGGAAGAACATTTCATTGTATATTACAACAGTCCATCAGATTACAAGAATATACAGAGTATAAATGAATATTACATTCAATAAATATCAGAGATTACAATACATTACATAGCAGCGGAAAATAATACAATACACAACTAGAAGAGATATACGGATACAAAGCTTTCCGGATATCATTCCAGCTGTAAACCAGGATCCTGTGAATATAAATCTGCAAAACCAAAACTACTAGCTGCCCGTGTCAAAATAAGGGCACCCAGAGTTTAGGTTAAAACAATAAACTCCCGGTCAGTCATGTGATTGGTGCGAGAACTAAAACAGTTATTAATCTTTATTTTAAAGTTCGGTAAATCAAGGGACCACGCCGTATAACACGGAACGTGGGACGGCCCGACCCGCACCAACCGACATTTACTCCAAAGGTGCGCTGTACACATGTCCAGTTAGCGCGGAACGGGTTGTCAGAAGGGAAAGGAAGAAGGAAATGAACATACAAAGAACCTGTAGAATGTCTCACAGCACATAGGATAAAATATAATAATAACATACTTGACATAAAACAGGAGAGACAGTGCATAAGCTGAAAATCAGAACTAAACATCATAGCAGCGGAAATCCAAAATACAGCTTATTACAACTTTCAAACTATCTCAAAGCAAAAGTAAGATAAAGGAGGTACGCTACTAATGCCCAAGTAGCGACCGCCAACGACACAGGGAGAATGTGTGTATATATACATATATCATACGTGGAAGCCTCATGCCCGCCTCCGAATCAGCTACTCGCGCATCACCAGCTAACCTGTCTCTAGTCTGCTCGTGTGAGCACCCAGAGTAATAAGAGGAGACATAAAACTCTGGGTCAGACATAAAGCTTGGTATGAGCGATAAGCATCTAAAGTGAACAATAACAGGTAGACTAAAACATACCTGAACCTGGACCTGCAACCAAAGAGTTAGCACTACATACTGTACAACACTCTAAGGTGCCATATCAAATAGTATAAAGATACGGAGGTGGGGGAGGTGTGCATGTCATAGTGATGGCAAACAATCAAACATAGCATCCATCCTCACATCTCTCACTCAGTGCGTAAAGCATACGATATTCACCACTTCGATCACCCACCCTTGCTACGATCACTTTGCCCCATGAAGTCATAAATGGCTTCACTGCACTGATAACGTAGCCACTAATCCTTTGCTATGTCCACTTGCCCCATAGAGTTATTCACCCCATCTGCGCTGGCTCATAGCCTTACCAATCCTTACTATGTACACTTGCCCCATGGAGTTATTCACCCCATCTGCGCTGGCTCATAGTCTTACCAATCCTTACTATGTCCACCTGCCCCATGGAGTTATTCACCCCATCTGCGCTGGCTCATAGTCTTACTACGCATCACCTTGCCCCTCGAGTCGTAATGACTCTACTGCACTGATAACGTAGTCTTGCTACCATCACCTTGCCCCTCGAGTCATAATGACTCTACTACACTGATAAGTAGCCCATCATTCATTTTTAGTGGTGGATCGAAGTTATGAACGTCGACAACTCCTTAGCACACGTCCCGCAGCAAATCCTAATCATGAAGTGAACTCATTGGTCCCCAACTGGATCCTGAGCTCTAACTTCCCATATTGGACTACCTTTGCATCTCGGGTTATTGGTTAATACTGGGTCGGGTTGGATTCCCTTCAAGCCATCGGTTCGGGCCGGGTCCCCTGCATCGCGTCGGTTCGGGTCTTCCTCTGGTACGGTTCGGGTCGGGTGTCCCCCTTCGGGTCGGGTCGGGTGTTTCCCTTTGGGTCGGGTCGGGTGTTTCCCTTCGGGTCGGGTCGGGTGTCTCCCTTCGGGTCGAGTCGGGTGCCATCTCCCATCTAGTTCGTGCCTTCGCTCCGATTCGCTCCCTCGTTCTTCACGTGCTCCGATCCGATCCCTCCTTCTCGATCCAATCTGATCCCAGTTCAGTTAGCGTGGCCTTCCTTTTTGCCACTTTTCTCAAGTGTCAGGTTCCGATCCGATCGAATCCCTTGCCCAGTTCAACATATCCGATCCGAGCCCCCTTATCCGATCCGATCCGGAACCTGCACTGCTTTCTGAAACTGTTCCAACAAGTGTTTACGCTATTCGACGACGTTTTCGACCATTGTAACTATTGAAATCAATCACAAAGCATATCATATAGTCATAGCAACATGCATAATCAACCACAAACATCAAAACATCAATATGATAGGTTAAAATGGATCAAACATACCCAAAATCCCATATTTCCCCTTAAGCATGTTTAGGTGAAACTAATGATAGGATTAACAAAACTTAACCAAATTAACCCAAATTCATATCAGAGGTCTAAAACATCATTTAGGAATTTATGAACATTTTTCCAAAATTTTATCACGTTTAAATTCGCTAATTAACACTAATTACCCTTAATTAGCCATATTTAGTGCAAAACTATGCAAATCACTCACCTTAGCCACAAATAAACTAAGATCTGAAATAAATCTCTGATTTGATGCAAATCCCAATACTAAACAGCAGCTCCGATGTTGATTTGGTGTAGATCTCCCTTGATTAGATGTTGCTAAGCTTAATCCTTGACCAAAAGATGATTTAGAGGTTGGAGGCCATTTTTAGGGTTTCTTGGTGATAAGTGGAGGCTAGAAAACCAAAATGGGATGATTCTCCATCTCATTTCAGCCTTCCCATAACCCCAATCCCGAAATGGGTTGTGGGCCTACTCACTAATCACCCGATTTGGCCCGGTTAAGCAGTTTTTCACCCTCCAAACCTTATTTCAGCCATATGTCCCAAACGGTAAGTCCGTTTGGCTATTATGACCACTCTACGGAAAGGTAAACCATCAAACGAATCCAATAGGCATGGTTTCAGGTCAAAATTCCTTTCCAATCAAAAGTTATGTCCAAAACAAGATCAACTAGGTGCAAAATGGTCATTTAAAAATCGACAAAAATCATAAGCATGGGAAATGACTCTAATAGATGTTTCCCAAAGTTACATGACCACACGACTTCATACGGGATATAAATAAATATTTTACCATCCCCCGATGCGTAGAATGCGGGTCATTACACTCCCCCCCTCCCCCCCCCTTAAGAAATTTCGCCCCCGAAATTCCCTAATCAAAACACACACAAAGGTCCCGCATGCCTATCAATCATAAAACAACAATCAAACATGCAAACAAGCGAAACAAATCTACCCTAACATGCGGAAAACTAAATTGCAAAGTAAATCTTACCAGGCAAAGAGTTCTGGATATGCCTTCCTAATGCTCTCCTCTGTCTCCCAAGTACAATCATTCTCGTCCTTGCCCCACTGAACCTTGACTAGCTTCACCGCCTTCCTTCGAAGTTGCTTCGTATAGTGCCCCACAATACGAATCGGCTTACGGTTCCCAACCGCCTCGGGTTCTACTTCGAAGTCCTCTAACTAATCAGGTGAAATAGTCATATCTGAGTCATGAACGAACTTCCTTAATTGGGAAACATGAAATACATTGTGAACTCCCGCCATCTTCTCTGGTAAGCCAACTCTATACGCCAAATTCCCGACTAGTTCAAGAACAGGGAATGGGCCAACAAATCTTGGTGCTAACTTGCCTCTCCTGCCAAATCGTATCACGCTTTTCAACGGAGAAATCTTGACAAACATCAAGTCACCTACGGAAAATTTTAAGTCTCTTCTCCTCTTATCAGCATAGCTCTTCTGCCTATCTTGAGCAGCTTTCATTCGTTGTTGAATGATCTTAATCTTATCCGAAGTTTCTCTCACCACATCTGGTCCAAGCACAAACTTTTCGCCAGTCTCTATCCAACATGATGGTGAGTTGCACGGTCTTCCGTACAAAGCTTCATATGGAGCCATACCGATACTGGATTGGTAGCTATTATTATATGCAAACTCTACTATATACAAGTGGTCATCCCATGATCCACCAAAATCCAATATACAAGCTCTCAAGAGATCTTCCAATATACGATTCACCCTCTCCGTCTGACCGTTGGTCTGAGGATGATATGCGGTACTGAGATGTAATCCTGACCCTAGAGCCTCTTGTAAGCTCTTCCAAAACCCACTAGTGAACAACCGGTCTCGGTCACTCACAATGCTTTTGGGTACTCCATGAAATCTCACTACCCACTTCATATACAGTTCTGCCAACTTGGCTGCCGTTCTGGTCAATTTGACTAGTATAAATCTTGCACTTTTAGCCAATCGATCCACAATTACCCAAATGCTATCATATCCCGATCTAGTCCTTGGTAAACCATCGATGAAATCCATCGAGACTTGCTCCCATTTCCATTCGGGAATTTCTAATGGTTGCAACAATTCACTAGGCTTCTTTTGTTCGGCATTAACTAGCTGGCAATTCATGCATTTGGATATAAACTTCCCAACGTCTCTTTTCATCCCTTCCCAGTAGTAGGTTTGCTTCATGTCTCGATACATTTTATTACCACCGGGATGTATAGTCAGTTTTGAGTGTTGACATTCTCTAAGCACTTCATCTCTCAAACCATTCACGTTGGGCACAACTAGTCTTCCATTCTTCCGAAGCCGTCCATCTCGATCAAGCCCATACACATTCATCTCCTCATCGATACCCATCTCTAACTTGGAGATGATTTCCAATAGGTTAGGATCGTTCCTCTGACTAGAGCCGATCCGCTCTATCAAAGTGGGTCTGATCGTCAAACTAGCTAGCATTACTGGATCCAATTCGCACTTTGGTCTGAAATCAAACCCCGCGATATACTCCAGTTGCTTCCACTCAAGAAACATTGCCCCTAAGCTGGCATGTCTCCTACTCAAGGCATCGGCTGCCGCATTACCTTTCCCAGGTGTGTATGCGATATCAAAATCATACGAAGCCAAGAACTCTAACCATCTCTGTTGACGGAGATTCAGATCTTTCTGAGAGAAGAGATATTTTAACGATTTATGATCGGTAAACAACTCAAATCTTTCTCCCAAGAGATAATGTCTCCACATCTTCAGCGCAAACACGATCGCTGCTAATTCCAAATCATGGGTAGGATACTTCTTCTCATGCGGCTTTAGCTGTCGACTAGCATAAGCTACAACCCTACCTCCTTGCATCAATACAGCACCCAGTCCGGTACCACAAGCATCTGTGTATACCGTCATCTCTTCATTCCCTGTAGGAATGATTAACACTGGCGCACGCGTCAACCTTTCCTTTAGACTCTTGAATGCATCCTCACACACTCCGTCCCAGACGAAGGACTGATTCTTCTTAGTCAATTGAGTCAACGGTGCTACTATCTTGGAGAAGTCCTGGATAAACTTACGATAATATCCAGCTAACCCCAAGAAACTTCTCACATCTGTTGCATTCTTGGCCGTAGGCCAATCCTGTACCGTAGCCACCTTCGCAGGGTCCACGGCAGTACCACTCTCTGAAACAACATGACCCAAGAATCTCACTTCCCTTCTCCAAAAATGACACTTAGAGAATTTCGCTTTCAATTGGTGTTTCCTCAACACCTCCATCACTATCCTCAAGTGTCCCTTGTGTTCCTCTTCTGTCCTTGAGTAAACAAGGATATCATCCACGAACGCAAGAACAAACTTATTCAACTGATCCCTGAATACTCGATTCATAAGATCCAAAAAATAGGCTGGTGCATTGGTCAACCCAAATGGCATGACCAACCACTCATAAAATCCAGACGGCGTCCTAAAAGCCGTTTTCGGAATACTCTCATCCGCTACTCGAAGCTGATGAAATCCTGTCGCGAGGTCCAACTAGGAGAACACTCTTGCTCCTTCCAGTTGATCAAACAAATCATCTATCCGCGGCAGAGGATACTTATTCTTCCTCGTCACCTTATTCAACTCGCGATAGTCCACACACAAACGAAGGGAACCATCTGCCTTAGTGGCAAACACAACTGGTGCTCCCCACTCGGAGACACTCCTTCTAATAAATCCCTTCTTCAAAAGATTGCCGACTTGCACCCCGAGCTCTCGCTGCTCCCTTGGTGCCATACGACGAAGCGACATCACTATAGATCTGGCATCTTTCACTAAATCAATACGGAACTCAATCTCTCGGTGTGGTGGAAGCCCGGTCACCTCCTCGAAGACGTCCGGATACTGGCCAACCACGGGCACATCTGACAACTCATCCTGCGGGATGTCGAGGGAATTTACAAAACTAGCCATAACCCCATCACTAGGTAGACTACCAAACACTACCCTCTGCCCATCATCCGCCCTCACTGTCACCAAAAAGCGCTCACAGTCTACCACCACCCCGTATCTTTGGTGCCAATCGACTCCCAATATAATGCCATACCCAGTAAAGCCCAAAACAAAGCAATCACAAACAAACATACATCCATGACTCGATAAGACCAAATTTCTGCAAATCATACTAAGGCTAGTCGAACCACCAATCGGGTTCGTCACAACCAATGGTCTATCGACTATCTCGGGTTCCAGTCCCAACCTATCTACCAGGTCACTAGATATGAAGGAACGGGAAGCCCCAGTATCAAACAAAACTCGAACTGGTACATCATTAGAAAGCATACCTTGAATAACAACATTCTTTCCTTTCTCCGCCGCGGTTGGGGCATTCGACGAAGAAGGAACAACATCAATAGCATACGCTTTCACAATCTGCTTCTCCTTAAGAGGTTGCGGACACTTATCCTTGAAATGTCCCACTTGACCACAGTTGAAGCACTTCTTATCCGCTGGCTTGGCCCGACAATCTTTAGCATAATGGCCCTTCTTTCCACAGCTGAAGCACTCAACATCTTTCTTGCTCTTTTTCTGGTCACCTTTAGATTGGTCCTGCTTCCTCTTATTCTGAGAGTTATTCTTGCCTCCACCGCCTGCTTGCAGCTTTGGCCCTTCTGCAGATGCAGCCTCAGTCTTTGACTTAGGGTAAAGACTCTCTAATCTCAAAGCCTTCCCCACAATCGATTCAAAAGTCTCATCGATGTGGTTGATAAGCCTCTCCCCCAAGTATCCATCCAAGCCAGTAATGAACTTCTCATTCTTCTTCTCAGGAGTGTCAATGAGAGACAGTCCATACTTCGACAAAGTGTCGAACTCAGCAATATAGTCAAAAACTGCCCTTCCGTTCTGCTTGAGTTCTAAGAACCTCTTGAACAATACTGACTTCTGGGCAACTGGAATAAACTTCTCGCTAAAGCGAGCCTTGAACTGATCCCAAGTAACCTGGTCCTCTGGAGTAGCTATTCTAATGGCATTCCACCAATTCATTGCTCGCCCTTACAGCTGATGAGACGCTAGCCTTCTCTTCATCGCATCCTCAAGACCCAAGTCATCAAAGATACGATCACATCTATCCATCCAATCTTGAACATCTGTGGCCGACTCCGTCCCGTGGAACGGCTTTCCACCAAGATTAGTGTAATCCTTGCACAACTTGGCAAAATCGACCCTAGGTGCCTGCACTACTGGGCCAACACCAACTCCGGGATTGGGAACTGCCCCTTGCACTTCTCTAAGCATGTCTCTCATGAGGTTAGTAAACATCGCTCTCATGTTAGCGACATCCCCATGGTTGGTCCCTCTACCAGCACCCCTCGTGTCTCGGCTCATCGTCAATCTGAAAAAAGGAAACGATTAACGACCCCACAGTGGTGCTAGTGCAGTGCGACTTCATTCTTATACTACTAATATATATATATATATATACATAGCTTTTTGAAAACCAAAGTAATCACAAATACGTGCTCGCATATACGTACTATCTCTCCCTGGTGTCTTTCCTTAGGTTAACTACGCAACCTAGAGCTCTGATACCAAGTGTGACGGCCCGCCCCGCACCAACCGACATTTACTCCAAAGGTGCGCTGTACACATGTCCAGTTAGCGCGGAACGGGTCGTCAGAAGAGAAAGGAAGAAGGAAATGAACATACAAAGAACCTGTAGAATGTCTCACAGCGCATAGGATAAAATATAATAATAACATACTTGACATAAAACAGGAGAGACAGTGCATAAGCTGAAAATCAGAACTAAACATCATAGCAGCGGAAATCCAAAATACAACTTATTACAACTTTCAAACTATCTCAAAGCAAAAGTAAGATAAAGGAGGTACGCTACTAATGCCCGCCTCCGAATCAGCTACTCGCGCATCACCAACTAACCTGTCTCTAGTCTGCTCGTGTGAGCACCCAGAGTAATAAGAGGAGACATAAAACTCTGGGTCAGACATAAAGCCTGGTATGAGCGATAAGCATCTAAAGTGAACAATAACAGGTAGACTAAAACATACCTGAACCTGGACCTGCAACCAAAGAGTTAGCACTACATACTATACAACACTCTAAGGTGCCATATCAAACGGTATAAAGATACGGAGGTGGGGGAGGTGTGCATGTCATAGTGATGGCAAACAATCAAACATAGCATCCATCCTCACATCTCTCACTCAGTGCGTAAATCATACGATATTCACCACTTCGATCACCCACCGTTGCTACGATCACTTTGCCCTATGAAGTCATAAATGGCTTCACTGCACTGATAACGTAGCCACTAATCCTTTGCTATGTCCACTTGCCCCATGGAGTTATTCACCCCATCTGCGCTGGCTCATAGCCTTACCAATCCTTACTATGTCCACTTGTCCCATGGAGTTATTCACCCCATCTGCGCTGGCTCATAGTCTTACCAATCCTTACTATGTCCATTTGCCCCATGGAGTTATTCACCCCATCTGCGTTGGCTCATAGTCTTACTACGCATCACCTTGCCCCTCGAGTCGTAATGACTCTACTGAACTGATAACGTAGTCTTGCTACAATCACCTTGCCCCTCGAGTCATAATGACTCTACTGCACTGATAAGTAGCCCATCATTCATTTTTAGTGGTGGATCGAAGTTATGAACGTCGACAACTCCTTAGCACACGTCCCGCAGCAAAGCCCAATCATGAAGTGAAATCATTGGTCCCCAACTGGATCCTGAGCTCTAACTTCCCATATTGGACTACCTTTGCATCTCGGGTTATTGGTTAATACTGGGTCGGGTCGGATTCCCTTCAAGCCATCAGTTCGGGCCGGGTCCCCTGCATCGCGTCGGTTCGGGTCTTCCTCTGGTACGGTTCGGGTCGGGTGTCCCCCTTCGGGTCGGGTCAGGTGTTTCCCTTCGGGTCGGGTCGGGTGTCTCCCTTCGGGCCAAGTCGGGTGCCATCTCCCATCTAGTTCATGCCTTCGCTCCGATTCGCTCCCTCGTTCTTCACGTGCTCCGATCCGATCCCTCCTTCTCTATCCAATCCGATCCCAGTTCACTTAGCATGGCCTTCCTTTTTGCCACTTTTCTCAAGTGTCATGTTCCGATCCGATCGAATCCCTTGCCCAGTTCAACATATCCGATCCGAGCCCCCTTATCCGATCCGATCCGGAACCAGCACTGCTTTCTGAAACTGTTCCAGCAAGTGTTTACGCCATTCGACAACGTTTTCGACCATTGTAACTATTGAAATCAATCACAAAGCATATCATACAGTCATAGCAACATGTATAATCAACCACAAACATCAAAACATCAATATGATAGGTTAAAATGGATCAAACATACCCAAAATCCCATATTTCCCCCTAAGCATGTTTAAGTGAAACTAATGATAGGATTAACAAAACTTAACCAAATTAACCCAAATTCATATCAGAGGTCTAAAACATCATTTAGGAATTTAAGAACATTTTTCCAAAATTTTATCACGTTTAAATTTGCTAATTAACACTAATTACCCTTAATTAGCCATAATTAGTGCAAAACTATGCAAATCACTCACCTTAGCCACAAATAAACTAAGATCTGAAATAAATCTCTGATTTGAAGCAAATCCCAATACTAAACAGTAGCTCCGATGTTGATTTGGTGTAGATCTCCCTTGATTAGATGTTGCTAAGCTTAATCCTTGACCAAAAGATGATTTGGAGGTGATTTAGAGGTTGGAGGCCATTTTTAGGGTTTCTTGGTGATAAGTGGAGGCTAGAAAACTGAAATGGAGTGATTCTCCATCTCATTTCAGCCTTCCCATAACCCCAATCGCGAAATGGGTTATGGGCCTACTAACTAATCACCCGATTTGGCCCGGTTAAGCAGTTTTTCACCCTCCAAACCTTATTTCAGCCATATCTCCCAAACGGTAAGTCCGTTTGGCTATTATGACCACTCTACGGAAAGGTAAACCATCAAACGAATCCAATAGGAGTGGCTTCAGGTCAAAATTCCTTTCCAATCAAAAGTTATGGCCAAAACAAGATCAACTAGGGGCAAAATGGTCATTTAAAAATCGACAAAAATCATAAGCATGGGAAATGACTCTAATAGATGTTTCCCAAAGTTACATGACCATACGACTTCATACGGGAAAGAAATAAATATTCTACGATCCCCCGATGCGTAGAATGCGGGTCATTACAGAACGGGTTTCCTCCCAAGAATACCAGTGCATAAAACAAACAGCGCAATGCTAAATAAAGAAAAATGAAGCTGTTATAAGACCCAGGTCCTATCACACAATGCAACGCAAGCCGGGGGATAGGGTTTTCCCTTATAACAGCCAAAGAATGCTTGATACGTTTAAAACAGATTATTTGATACTATCATAAGTGCATAGTGTATAAAACAACTTCAAATCATAAGTATCAATCATAGGCGACATGAGCGTCCCATGCCACTATGTCGCCATATATAGGTTTACAACTAAAATCGAAACATCACGTATTTGGAAATTGGATTTCCATCTATGAACCGAGGCAAAAGATAGTCCTCTACCGATTCGAGACTATCTAGCCCGAGCCTCAGGAACAGCCGCAACTGCCCCTTGGAGCGACAGGGCCGGTCCACCGATGTGGATTAAACTTAAACCCTGAACATGCGTTTCCCCGCCTTATGGGGCGTAAATGAGCCAACGAATGACTCCTTCGGACCCGGATCGTCCGATCAAACCGAGGCGCCTTGCAACAACAACAACCACATAAGTCAAACTCGTCAGGGCGTGTAAAACCACTGACACCGCTTCTAGCTAGAAAGAAACGCATGTCCTCCCTGAGGTCCTCTCCCGTTTTGGTTCACACCGGGGTGTGAGGCTCGCGAATCAACGTTACACAAAGCTACGCCACAAAGGCCGTGCTTTGATCATCACCACAAGACTTTGCTTTTCAACAGAAGCCTTGATCAATTGCCACTTAGGCATGCCACACAGGCAATTCACTCCATGCGTTTGATATCTATCAATATATAACCTCTGAGCTCGTACGTCTCAGAGAAGGGCGTTAAGCAAGAGAATAAATTCTCCGCCGCCAAACAGATATATATATATTTAATAAAAATCAATCACACAGACTAAAATCCAATGTCAGACACACAGTCCATTTACAAGTTCGTTCTGGGTCTGAACGAAACTGGAGGCACCTAGTACCTCGCATATCCATCGATCTCCAAGTACGTCTGGACGATCACCAACTGTTTCCATCTTCTTGGGTGTACGGCCCAATCAAGATCATCAGTAATTATCCAAACGACGTAAAGACCTCCGGTCTTCAATCACCATCTTCATCTTCGACACCACGTCGAATCAGTTATTCAGAATGGGATAAACCCGGTCTTTCTGAACGACTCACGTATATATTTTGGGAAAGGTTCCCACTAATTTTATCAAAGATAAATTCTTTAAATTTATTCTTTAATCTCCTTTGAATATCAATTCAAACTAGTCGGGATTAGCGAACCACACCGAAGTAATCAGTTATTTTATTTCCCAATCCCAACCTATCTATCCCATGAAGTAAAACTGGTAATACTTCATATTTAACACCACGGTTTTATCGGTAAATTCAATTACCATTTCACGTTCAAATCTAATTAAAGATTTAACTATCGCCCGGAGTAAAACTGGTGATACTCCATTCTCGATCTTTTCAATCTAATTAAAGATTCATTAAAACTTCACTTAATTTTAATCAATAACCGGGTTAAAGAATCAGTGTCATTTTAAAACAGGGTTCACGATAAACCCAAAATCACATTCCATTAATTATCGGGTTAAAGAACAAGTGTTATTTAAAACACTGTTCATGAAAAACCGAAAAATCAATACCAATTCAATTCCAATCAAATATCATTTAATTGGTACACTTCATTAAATCTAAAATAAAAAGATTTAATTTTTTTCTCCACTGGGCTTAAGAACAGTGTTAATGAAGACACCATTCACGACAAACCCAAATCACATTTGATATTAAATACAAGGTTCTGAATAGAAAATATATCGGCTTATATTCAATATCAAATTCTACGACCAACAAATATCATATTGGAAATAACGATATTAATATATCTTTCAAATTTCCCAAACAATATCTGTATAATCACGAAATCCAACATCGAAATATTCCAAAGACAATTTCGATTCAAATCCATTCCCACTTTATATATTGGAAATTCTGGTTATTTTCAAAACCATTTCAAATCCACTTTATTTATTTTAGAAATAAATAGAATTATAATTCTAGTTCAAAACTAGTTCGTTTCGATAAAAATCTATTTTTATCTTTTCAATATGGAGTTTTTCGTCCCAATTCTTCACAAAACATTTCTCATGATTTTACACTAATTATTAATATTTTTAATAATTTTATCAAGGCCCGTACAATCGATTTCCATCAACGGCCATCGAACTGCACTTACAGCGACCTTTTCCAAATTTGATTTGGACATAATTCCAAATCCAATCGTTAGATTTCAAATTTCTAATATTCGTTAGAAAGCTCTTTTCGGTACGAACCTAACGGTTCCGGTTTTTAGGAGAATCCGACGGTCAGATCTCCCGTAATATCCGTTCGAAGTCAATGGTCGAAATTCGCGAACTGCCGCGGCGCAGCGCGTTCTATTCAGGCCATTATATTATATATATAATATATATAATGTATACTTCGTCGATTTCAATTCAAAACGTGCTTTATAAATCGTTTTATATTCATTTTCAAAACGATTTTAACTTCTTTTCAAATTCAAATCAAGATTGAATTTTTCCTTATAAATTCGATTTAAATTCATTTCAAATTGATTTCAATTCAAATTGATTTCTAATTCAATTTCAGTTCGTTTTCAATTCAATTCAATTTCAATTCGAATTCATTTCTATTCGATTTCAATTTGAATTCATTTCTATTCAGTTTCAGTTCGAATTTCAATTCTTTTCAAAATATCAGATTTTGAAATCACTTTCGATATTCATTAAAAAATGAATAAAATCGATATAAATATCGTTCACGTCAAAATGGCGTCAATCTAATCAACCCGGCTTCAAATATTTCTATTTTCAAATAATCTATTTCAAATATTTCTATTTCAAATATTTCTTCTTCAAATATGGAATGAGGCCCAATCAATTACCATATAATGTAAATTATATGGATTTTCTACAGCTCATGTATACCATAACAACGATGAATAATCAACCATCATCCAAAGTGCATTCTACACTGTATAAGCATCAAATATAAATATTTAACGCTTATAACAGTCTATCAATCAATCGACCGACATTCAACTAATTATTGGGATTAGTGTACGTCAAATATCATCCCAATACCCGTGTGGGGTTTTCAAACAATCAAACACAGATTTTATTTGTGCAGTTGGGCGACGTGTAAAATTTATCGGCCCAATCAATATCAGTCAAATGTGTGTATATAAACAAATCGTCCGATTTGTTTATTTTTATTTCATTTCATATACACGTTAAAAATTCTATTTTTAACTATAAAATATTTTCAACTATATAAAGATCTTATTTCATTTCACATCACATCACACAATCAACTACACATCAAAATCAAACAAACAAGCATACAAGCCGTCCATGGTCTGTGGACGACGGGTGTCGGGTGCTACTAAACACCGTCTGCATCCTAGTATATATTTATATAACTAGAAAATAAAATCAAAAGTGAGAAGTTCTTACAGATTAGCTAATCCAATCCCTCAACTCTTCTTATGTAGAAATCTTCGCCGTTCTTGCCTCTTGTCACTTTCTTTGCCCGTATTCTCTACATATATAAAAATCACATTTTTACTTCGCTATTCAATATATAAAAATCGAATTTTTTCTTTGCTTTTCAATATATAAAAATCGAATTTTTACTTTGCTATTCAATATATAAAAATCGAATTTTTATCTTGCTATTCAATATATAAAAATCGAATTTTTATCTTCACTTCGTTATAAAAATTATATTTTTATAATCTCTGCTATATATAAATTATACTTTTATTATCTCTACTACATAAAAATTATATTTTTATTTCACTTCTTATATAAACGATCATATTTTCAAACTAAAAAAATCATTTCTTTGTATATTTACAAATCCAAGCTTTTCGTTACCACTCACCTATAAAGATCACATTTTTATTTACTTAAAAATCATATTATTACTAAATTAAAAATCATATCTTTACTAATTTAAAAATATAATCTTTCCTTTTCAATATTAAAAACCTCACATTTTCTGTTCACATAAATAAAAATCTAACTTTTATTTGCTATATATATAGATATATATATATTTATGTATATAAACCGATTTTTCTTTTAAAGACAATCACATAGAAATGAATAAATAAGTTAAATTAAAAATAGAAATGATAAAAATGTACTGTTCTTCAATGAAGTGGAGGATGTCGAAGTTCACTGAAGGTGTCAGCTGGTGCTAAGGGGGCGGGACTGTGTAGTGGCGGCGCTAGGGGTTTCGAGTGGGGTCTTGGGGATCGCGTTCATTTGAGGAAGAGGAGAGAGGTGCGAGACGAGGGGGATGGCCGGAGCTGATGGGGGGGTCGTCGATCATCAGAGGAGATGGCGGTGGTCTCGTGGATTGGAGAGGGGGGTCGTCGATCATCGGAGGAGATGGTGGTGGTCTCGTGGATTGGATAGGGGGGTCGCGTCGAGCAGAAGAAGGGGTGGAAGGAGGAGAAGGGGGCAGCGCGATGTGGGTGAGGTCGGCCTCCGGAGGCGCGGTGGCGCTCCGATGGGAGGAGCGGCGGCGCTCCTCCCCCCTCTTCATCACCCTTTTTTTTATTAAATCGATCTGAAATGAAGAAAACAAAGGGGGGGGTATATGTTACTTTATATATAAATTATTATTTTATATTACCAAAGGTTGACTTTTTCATTCGACCTCAAAACTAGGCCCACCGCCTGTCGTCCATAGCTAATTACCCCCATCCCGAACACAATGGGTTATGTATCGTAAGCTAATTCTACTGTTTCGATCAGTTTTCGTCAAAATCAACATATACTCTATATATTGAATTTCAACGCGCATTTTAATCTACCGGGGCCACACACTAACTCGAAAAATTCCTGAAAAATATTTCCTAGCTTCATATTGACGATATGGTCCTAACAAAACTAGTTTCGTAGAATTCTGAGACCGTTTGAAAAATGTCCATTTTCCAGTCGATTAAAATCAACTGAAACTGGTCAAATGTGTTTTCCTTTGCCACGCTCACATATTGATTCGAAAAATTATGAAATTTGAAACCTAGCTATAACTAGACATCACGGATCCAACAAAAGTGGTTTCGTCAAAATCCGAGGTCGTTTGCAAAATTTCCATTTTAAGGGCTGAAATTCCATAGCGACTATTCTGAATTTTCATCTGGACATATCTTTTGATCCTCGCTATGAAATTTTGATTTTTCGGATTCGTTGGAAAGATATCTCAATTAGATTCAATTATTTTTGGTTTCACTAAAATCCGGTTTATTTTGCACCAGGTACATTCATTTGAATTTTGAAATCGAATTATCGAACTACCGCGCCATTTTCAATTCCTTTTATAATTTGAAATAAATATTTATATTCCGACGACGATCTATATAAATATATTCGTTCGAATTCTATTCAAAATAAATTTCTCGATGATATTATTTAAAATAATTCATTTTAAACAATCAAAATTCGTTAAAATTGCCAAAATGAAAATTTTAAACGGGCCCAGATTTCCGGGTTATTACAATGTAACAACCCGAATTTTTATAACAGGTTAAAACAAAAAATCAGGGCAGAATTAAATTATAAGTTAAGAGCCAATGGGAACGGGTTACGCCATTGCGTTCGTCTCGAAATTCTGCTTGAAAACGAGTCTGAAATTTCGTAAATCGGAGTCCGTGTGACCAAGATATGGCCCATAGAAGATTTCAAAAAATTCAAAATTCAGCCCGAAATTCAAATTCAGCTTCAAACAGATTGGCGGGAAAATTTCCCGCCCTACCCCAGGTCGACTGGGGAATCGACTTGCCCCAGCCCAGGTCGATTGCCCTGTCGACTTGGGTGTCAACCTGGGGGTCGACTTCCCTGGTCGGCCATGTTTTCCTGGTGCACCTGTTTGCTCCTTTGGGTCTGCTCAGCTAGCCTGTGACAGGATTTATGGTTCATATCTAAACTAGGGTTAATCCTATGGCCTAAACTTGTCTCTACACCTATAAAAACACCCTAAGACCTAGCCTAAACCACCACAAATCATCCTAACAACTAAATTCTGCCAAAATGCTCCCTAATCATGGCCTTCATCTTCATCTTGAGAGCTTCTAAGGCAAAGGAGCAATCTTTCTTCATCAAATCAAAGGAGCTACTTATTTCTCAAGGCTTTATGTGGAGCTTATCATTGTTTGGAGATTGCTAGTGTTGCTACATCATTCCTAGAGCTTCTACAACGTCTCTATCTTGTTCTAGTTCTCATAGCCACGATTTGTTCGCCCCACTCTACTCTTAGATTTAAACTATGAAATTAATACGAACATGTAGCAAGTTGAAATGGGATTTTTGGTGTAATACTTGTCTTGGGCTATATTTGTATGCATAGATCCATTTATGACTCTTTTGATATATGATTATGGAACTATCATGAATCTAGTACCGTTCACCTTGATTTTTGGGTAGAAAGCAATGAGCTTTGTTTGGGGATTATGCATAATGCAACATAGAACCCCTCATAACCTTAATGTTAACTTGCCTATGATGTTGAACTACGTGCTACCCACAAGTTTATCACTCTATGTCAACTATTATCATGTTATCACCCTATTTGCTAAGTTTGAGGTCATGCATGTTTTGAGGCCAATAATCCTATATGCTAGTTGTGATGAACACCTTTGCCTCAATATCATCATGTTTAACTTATGACCAACTTTACCACCTTATGCCCATCCTGGTCATATTTTTATGTTCCTTGATTCATTTGTATTGATGCGAATTTACATGCGATGGGGCTACGTTATGGGTAGTTAGGCAAGCTTGAAATGACATGAAAAACATGACTTGAAATGTGACATGAAACTTGATTATGCTTGAAACCGTGAATGTGATCATGACATGTAGAAAAACATAAAGTGGCCAACTCGAGGTTGGGTTGAGTTTGTAGCGTAAATCTGCCCGGAACCGCCCGGCAAATCCAGTGGCTGCAAACAATAGGATCCAATGTGAGTAGTTGGTCATATCGCGCTTGAAACCCGAGGTTAGACTAGGTTGTGGTGTAAAGCTGCCCGGACTCGCCCGGCACATCCAATAACCACAACAAAGTCTAATGTGAGAGGTTGGGCACATTAAATTAATTAATGCCACATGATAGGGTTAAGTCATGAACCACTTGGATACACTTAACCAACTTGATACATGATTGGATAGGGTTAACCACACTTAACCCGTTAGAAACCCTATTTACGTGGTCCTTTTCAGTAGTAACCCTCTTGGATGTATCACGATACCCTAGGGACTAGGCTAGGGTGGGACACGATTACTGGGCTGATTGTAAGCGACCAGAAAGACGGCAGAGTAGGTGCACCAGTGTAGGTTCAGGCGGACTATGGTCGTGCACATAGTCCGGAGTTGAATAAAACAGACATGGGCACCAGTAGGTTTAGACTGTGCGTGCTTGATTTGTGTCAGTGGTTGGCACCCTAGGGCTTGATACACCCTAGGGTGGACCTAACACAGTCGACTACATTTCGTGATTGGGTCGTATGACACCGACACTCGACGAGTTAGGCTTATAGGGAGCCGATCGACTAGACCGTACAGTTGGACCTTGATTTGGGTCATCTCCTGATATTGGGCCAATGGATCATTTCTTGTTTATACTTGACATGGGTTGGATACTAGTACTATTGGTGCAAAACTAAACCTTGTATATGCGATGCCACACTTGATCTACCTTGTTATCTATTTATCATGCCAGTTACTTACCATCTTTATGTTTCATCTCAGTTTCTCATGTTTAGTTAACTTCATTAGTTTTTATACTAATAGTAGGTAGGACTTACCAGTCTTTATGACTGACCCTTTTTCTTTCGCCTCTTTTCTTCCGTTTCCCCGCCAGGTTCTCAGGGAGGGAACACCAGTGCTTAGCTTGGACATTTGGCTTGCTTTCTTGACAGATCATGTACGGTTTGGACTTGAGCTTGCTATGGCTTCACCGCATCTTTTTGGGAGGTAGTTTACTTTATGTTATTTTCAGTTTATATTTCTAGACTTGTGGTAGTTGGAAAATAATGACTAAGTATTTTAACGTAAGTTGACTTTGGTTTGGAAATGGTTAACTATGGTTTTTAAATTTCTACCGCTGCTTTACTTATTTATTTATCTATGTTCTGTCTTGTGATATCTCTGTGCATGTTTACCTAGACAACACCCCTCCAAGGCTAGTGCAATCACTCGTGAGTGGCCCTGGCGGAGGTGGGGTGTTACATTTGGTATCAGAGCATGAGGTTTACTAGACCGGACAAAAGTTTTAAAAACCCTTTTGAAAAACTATTTTCAAAACCAATTAAGTATTTTTCCAAGAAAAGTCTAGTTTATTTTAAAAGGCTATTCCCCAAAAGCCATTAGCATTATCCTTTGTTCCCTCGTTCTGAATCTATCTTTTCCTTTTTCAGCATGGCCGATCTTAACCTTCCCGAGGGAGTACCAAAACCCGGATGGTTCCGAAGGTACTTGGAAGCTAGGGCCAACGATGCGGGCCCAGCAAACACTCCTACTCCTCCTTCCGTACCTGAGGTTCCTCCTCCTCCTCCTCCTCAGCGTCCACAAGCGGATTTCGCAAAGATTTGCAAAGACTTTAAGGCGATGGGTGGCAAGAATTTTGTTGGGACAGAGACTTATGTTGAGGCAAGAAACTGGTTAAGGGAAACTAAAGACCTTTTTGCTATCTTTGATGTAGAAGATCATAGGAAAGTTCTGTTGGCAGTATGGCTATTGAAAGAGGAAGCTGCTTATTAATGGGAAGTCACCAACGCTACTAGGCCTATAGAGACATGGGCCGACTTTAGGATGAGGTTTGGGCTTAAGTTTTTATCATCTGCTGAAGAGAATCTGCAATTGGAAAGGTTTATATCTTTGAAGCAAGGGGACATGACCGTGAGGGAGTATGTGAATAAGTTTAACCAGCTTGCTCGATTTGGTTTAGACATGGTTAACACACCTCAGAAGAAGGCTCTACGCTTTGCTCGAGGATTGAATGAGCCATTGCAAGGTTTAGCCATGTCTCATATACCCATGGGGGCCACTTTTGAGAGCTTAGTGGATGTGGCCTTGCTTCAAGGAGATGATAAGAATGGCAAGAAAGAAGTTAAGCTTAATGAGACTCAAACCAAGAAGGTGGACTGCAAGTGGGGAGGCAGTCAGATTAACCAGAACAACAAGGGTAACAAGGCCAACAACAACAAGGCAAGGGAGACAAGGAAGTGCAACTTCTGTGGGATCACTGGACACATAATCAAAGATTGTAGGAAGAAGATGAGGAAGTTGGGAGAATGCTTTCATTGCGGAGAGTCTGGACACTACAGTAAGGATTGCCCAAAGAAGCAAGGACTAGGGCAAGGACAGACTCTGTAACAACCCGAAAATCTGGGCCAGTTTAAAATTTTCATTTTGGCAATTTTAGCGAATTTTGAATATTTAAAATAGATTATTTTAAATAATATCGACGAGAAATTTATTTTGAATATAATTCGAACGTATATATTATACGCGTCATCGTTAGAATATAAATATTTATATATAATTATAAATAGAATTGAAAATGGCGCGGTAGTTCGATAATTCGATTTCAAACTTCAATTGAATGTAACGGGTGCAAAACAAACCGGATTTTAGTGAAACCGAAAATAATAGGATCTAATTGATAATATCTTTCCAACGAATCCGAAAAATCGATATTTCATAGCGGGGATCAAAAGATATGTCAAGTTGAAAATTCTGAATAGTCGCTATGGAATTCAGGCCCTTAAAAATAGACATTTTGCAAACGACCTCGGATTTTGACGAAACCACTTTTGTTGGACCCGTGATGTCAAATTATTGTTAGATTCCAAATTTCGTAATTTTTCGAATCAATATGTGAGCGTGGCAAAGGAAAACGCGTTTGACCAGTTTCAGTGGATTTTAATCGACTGGAAAATGGCCATTTTTCCAACGATCTCAGAATTCGACGAAACTGGTTTTGTTAGGACCGTATCGTCAATACGAAGCTAGAAAATATTTTTCGGGAATTTTTAGTGTTAGTATGTGACCCCAGTAAATTGAAATGCGCGTACAAAATTCAATATATAGAGTTATATGTTGATTTTGACGAAAACTGATCGAAACGATCGAATCAGCTTACGATACATATGCCATTGTGTTCGGAATGGGCGTAATACGCTAGGGACGACAGTCGGTGGGCCTGATTTCGAGTTCGTATTATAAAGCTACCTTTTTGAAAAAATAATAATAAAATATTAATATATAAATATATAGCCTCAAATCCCTTTCTCTCTCCCCTCATTTCAAAACCGTCGTTCACGAACCCAAGACCCCCCGTCGCCCTTGGTTTCGCCGCCGCCCCACCCTCTAGGCGCCGCCGCACCTCAGCCCCGGCCTCCCCACCTCCGACCGCACCTCCCCCTCCCCTCCAACGGCCAATCCCCGTCCCCCTCTTTGAGAATCGAACCCCAATGCTCCAACGCCCCAAATCGAGCCGCCATAGTCCGTTTCAGTCCACCCACACTTGGCCGCACCTCCCAACCTCCAACCCCGACCCCAGGCGCCGCCCTTCCGACCACCAACCCCGACCCGTGGGCCCCCCCAGTTAAAAATCCGATTTTTATTATTTTACGAGTGTACATTTCAGCCCCCGAGATGTTTTAGCTCTTCTCCGAGCCTCCTCCGCCACTCTGACACCCCAAGTGAGTTTTATATTAATTTTTATTCACGTATGCGATTAAAAATATGATTTTTACAATGGATTTTAAAATAAAAATGTGGTCTTTATCTATATAGAGTTGAAATAAAAACGTGATTTTTATATTAGGAGAAGGATAAAAATATAATTTTTATAATATAGAAAAGGTTAGATTTTTAATATAGAAAAGATTAGATTTTTAAAATAGAAAAGATTAGATTTTTAAAGGAAGAAAGACGATATTTTTAAATGGAGAAAGGTGTGATTTTTACATATGTAGTGGATTAAAAATATAATCTTTATATAGTATAGATATTAAAAATATAATTTTTATCTATAGTAGCAATGTAAAAATAGAATTTTTATCCATAAAGCGTGATTATAAAAATTCGATTTTTATATATTGAATAGCAAGGTAAAAATTCGATTTTTATATATTGAATAGCAAGGTAAAAATTCGATTTTTATATATTGAATAGCAAGGTAAAAATTCGATTTTTATATATTGAATAGCAAGGTAAAAATTCGATTTTTAAATATATGAAGTGATTATAAAAATATGATTTTTAAAATTGAAAGTAAACAAATAAAAATGTGATTTTTATTTTAAAAAGACAACAATATAAAAATGTGTGATTTTTATCTATGTAGTGGCTACGAGCAACGAAGGTGACAAAAAGGCGAGAACGACAAAGATTTCTATAAATGAAGTGTCGTGAAGTTGGATAGCTATCGGTGAGAATTTATCACTCTTCAATTTCTTTTTCTAGTTATATATATACTAGGATGCAGACGGTGCTTAGCAGCACCCGACACCCGTCATCCACAGACCATGGATGGCTTGTTTGTTTAATTGTTTGGTTGTGTAGTTGGTTTGATTATTTGGTCTGAATTGAATTGTTTGGTGAAATGGAATGGATTTGATTGATGTGTGAATGGCGTGGGCCTTCACTAGACCGGGGATAAGGCTGGGCCTTGTCCCGTTTCTAGTATCGTGTCGTTATGCCGCCGAAATTTTCTAAAATAAGTTAGAAAAATAAAAATATCATTTTTATTTTGTAAATGAACGGAATAGAAATTCAAGTGTTAACATAAAATATTTTATCGTTAAAAATATAATTTTTAACGTGAATGAAAATAAATAAATATTCATTTACAAACCGGACGGTTTGTTTATGTACACCTATTTGAAGGACATTGATTGGGACGGTAAATTTTACACATCGCCCAACTGCACAAATAAAATCTGTGTTTGTTGATTTGAAACCCCACACGGGTGTTGGGATGAAATTTGAAGTTCACTCATCCTGATTGATTAAATATGTCGATCGATTGATTGACAGGCTGTTATAAGCATTAGATATCTATATTTGATGCTTATACAGTATAGTGCACTTTCGATGATCGTTGATTATTTATCGTTGCTATTATATGCATGTGTTGTATGGAATCCATATAATTAACTTTGTATGGTAATTGATTGGGCCTCATTCCAATTTAGAAAATAAAGAACATTATAAAGTAAAGGTTCATGTGTTGACTGTACTCATCCGTTGAGAATAGTCATGTGTTGAACGAAATATTTTAACAATAAAATTTACATCTTTATCATATGAAATTAGAAACTAATTGGAAAATAGATAAGATGAGTGGTCTCCTGGATGTTGATCTGATGTTGGTTTCGGCCTTCGGGGTTAATATTCAGGGAATCGTTCTCTTACTAATTTACGGTTGGAGTCTGATTTTAAATCAAACGATAAATACCATAATTTTTATAAAATATATTAAATAACAAAAAAAATAGTCACATATGGACAGTACTCATTCGTTGAGATTAGTCGTGTGTTGACAAAAATATAGATTCAGGTATGGAATAGAATAAATATTCATTTGTTGAATAGAATAACGAATTTATTGAAATATATAAAGCCGTGTTGGTTAGAGATGCGCTATTTTGACGCGAGCGATATTTATATCGATTATATTCGTTTTTATAAATTGAATTGAATAGAAAACGAATTTGAATTGAATTGAATAGAAAACCAATTTGATTTGAATTGAATAGAAAACGAATTTGATTTAATTAGAAAACGAATTCGAATTGAATTGAATAGAAAACGAATTCGAATTGAATTGAATAGAAAACGAATTTGAATTGAATTGAATAGAAGACCAATTTGATTTGAATTGAATAGAAAACGAATTTAATTTAATTAGAAAACGAATTCGAATTGAATTGAATAGAAAACGAATTTGAATTGAATTGAATAGAAAACGAATTGAATTTGATTTGAATAGAAAACCAATTTGAATTGAATCGAATAGAAAACCAATTTGATTTGAATTGAATAGAAAACCAATTTGATTTGAATTGAATAGAAAACGAATTTGATCTAATTATAAAACGAATTTGAATTGAATTGAATAGAAAACGAATTTGATTTGAATTGATTAGAAAACGAATTGAATTTGATTTGAATAGAAAACCAATTTGAATTGAATCGAATAGAAAACCAATTTGATTTGAATTGAAAAGAAATTTGATTTAATTAGAAAACGAATTTGAATTGAATAGAAAAAAAATTCAAATTGAATTGAAATATGAATTGAATAGAAATGAATTTTAAAACGAATTTAGAAGGAAAAATTCAAAAATCGATTTCAATTTGAAATGAATGTTGAAATTGTTTTTAAAACGAATTTAAAACGATTTATATAATTTGTTTTAAATAGAAATCGACGAAGTATATATTATATATATATTATATATATAATATAATGGCCTGAATAGAACGCGCCGCGCCGCAGCAGTTCATGAATTTCGACCATTTATTTCAAACGGACATTACAGGAGATCCGACCGTCGGATTCTCCTAAGACCGGAACCGTTGGGTTCGTATCGAAAAGAGCTTTCTAACGAATATTAGGAATTTGAAATCTAACGGTTGGATTTGGAGATACGTCCAAATCAAATTCGAAAAAGGTCGCTGTAAGTGCAGTTCGATGGCCGTTGATGGAAATCGACTGTACGGGCCTTGATAAAATTATTAAAAATTGTAATAATTTGTGTAAAATCATGAGAAATGATTTGGGAAAAATTGGGATGAAAAACTCCATGTTTGAAAAGATAAAAATAGATATCTATCGAAATGAACTGGTTTTGAACTAAAATTAAAATCCATTTATTTTTAAAATAAATAAATTGGGTTTGAAATGGGTTTTAAATAGAACTGATTTGTGGGTTTATCGTGAAGGGTGTTTTAAATAACACTTGTTCTTTAACCCGATAATAAATAGAATGTGATTTGGGTTTGTCGTGAACTGTGTTTTAAATGACATTAGTTCTTTAACCCAGTAAAAGGAGTTTTAATGAATCTGTAATTAGATTGAAATGTGAATTGATAATTTAAATTATCAAATTTAGAAAGTGAGCGAGAATGGAGTATCACCAGTTTTGCTCCAAAGCGATAGTTAAATCTTTAATTAGATTTGAACGTGAAATGGTAATTAATTTTACCGATAACACCGTGGTGTTAGATATGGAGTATTACCAGTTTTGCTACATGGGATGAATAGGTTGGGATTGGGAAATAAAATAAATAATTACTTCGGTGTGGTTCGCTAATCTCGACTAGTTTAGAAAACCATAATTTGGTTTGAAATGACATCCAAAGGAAGATCAAAGAATAAATTTAAAGAATTCATCTTGGATAAAATTAATGGGAACCTTTCCCTGAGAATATGAATTGGAATGAGGCGTATGTTGTGTTTGTCTAACATTTTTTTTAATATACGCGGGTTGTTCGGAAAGGCCGGGTTTATACCCATTCTGAATAATTGATTCGACGATATGTCGAAGATGAAGACGGTGGTTGAAGACCGGAAGTCTTCTCATCGTTTGGGTGATTACTGATGATCTTGATTGGGCTGTACACCCAAGATGAGGGAATCAGTTAGTGATCGTCCAGACGTACTTGGAGATCGATGGATATGCGAGGAAAGTGCCTCCGGTTTCGTTCAGACCCAGAACGAACTTGTAAATGGATTGTGTGTCTGACATTGGATTTTATTATGTGTTGATTGATTTCTGTTAAATATATATCTGTTTGGCGGCGGAGAATTTATTCTCTTGCTTAACGCCCTTCTCTGAGACGTACGAGCTTAGAGGGTATATATTGATAGATATCAATCGCATGAACTGCCTGTGTGGCACGCTGAGTTGCATAGATCAAGGCTTCTGTTGAAAAGCAAAGTCTTGTGGTTGATGATCAAAGCACGGCCTACGTGGCAGCTTTGTGTATAACGTGAATTCGCGAGCCTCACACCTCGGTATGAGTTAAAAACGGGATACGGACCGCTGGGAGAGCACGACATTTCTTTCTAGCTTTGGTGGTGTCAGTGACTTACCAGCCCTGACATTTATATACTTTTCACCTTTGTGGTTGTTGGAATGAAGCGCCTCGATTATAGGTCTGTAAGGACCGGGAAACGTGTGTTCAGGCATAACCAATCCTCTAACGTAAGTGAGGACCGGCCCAGCCGATTCCAGGATTGCCCAGAGTGTGTAGTCCTGAGACATTTGCTAGAGTGTCTCGAACGCGGAGAGGAGCTTGCCCCTTGCCTCGACTCCTGACGGAATCCAATTTCCAATACGTGATATTGCGGTTTTAATTTTAGAACTAGTATGGCGACATAGTAGATGGTAGCTATGCCGCCTATGATTGATATTTATGATTGAAATTGTTTTGACACCATACACTTATTATAGTATCAAATGATTTGTTTTAAACGTACCAAGCATGTTTGGCTATTATAAGGGAAAACCCTATCCTCCGGCTTGCGTTGCATTGTGTGATGGGACCTGGGTCTTATAATAGCTTCATTTTTCGAAAAGCATTGCGTTGTTTATTCTATGCACTAGTATTCTTGGGAGGAAACCCGTTCCGTGTTATACGGCGTGGTCCCTTGAATTACCCTCTTTTAAAGTAAAGTTTTAAATAACTGTTTTAGTTCTCACACCAGTCACATGACTGACCTGGAGTTTATTGCTTTAACCTAAACTCTGGGTGCCCCTATTTTCCGCACGGGCAGCTAGTAGTTTTGGTTTTGCAGATTTATATTCACAGGATCCTGATTTAAAGCTGGAACGATGCTCGGAAAGCTCTGTATCCGTGCATTATTTTCAGTTGTGTTATATATTATTTTCCGCTGCTATGTAATTTATTGTAATCTCTGATATTTATCGAATGTAATTTATTCATTTATACACTGTATATTCTTGTATCTGATGCATTATTGTAATATACAATGAAATATTCTTCCGTCTGCGTCCTGTTTTGTCCTGTTCTCAAACGATCAGGGGTTTCGAACGGTCTAGATCGGTTTAACGACTGATCAGGATCGAGCGAAATTCCAGGCCGTCACATTTGGTATCAGAGCTTTGGTTTACAGAGCTCGAGAACAAGACACATTAGAACCATATGAAAGAATTCATCAGATATTGGATTAGTAATATCCAATTAGAATGACTCGTTAGAGATAGGATCAGTAGTATCCTAGAATGAGTGTGAAGAGTATATTTTTCAAATAAAACAGTATTGTTTTGAAAATTTAAATCGTTTTATACGTATTTGAGTATTTTATTTGTATTGAATTTAGACAATCCAATATATAAAGATTTTGCATATACGCGTCATGAACGTATATTCAAAGTTTTAATATACTGGATAGATATAGAATCACGTTCTAGTCGCCCGAAGATGTTGTTGATAATGACCATGGCGTCATAAATATTTATGTTTGTGTTTCGAAGGTGTGATATCTATATATTTCCATTAGACTGGTGTGAGAACCAAAACTTATATAGATAAATTTATTTGTTGTAAATTGGCATCAAAAACATGATTTTCTTTATATGTATCAAAATTATGAATTTGAAACTCTAATTGATTGATGTTTGTGTTGGTTGTTTATTTGTTTGATAATTTTTGAACCATTTAGCCTAATTGTACCAAATATTGAATTGTATTGAAAATTAGTCGCATTTGCTTGCATATACATATACTTACATTGAACAGGTCATAGCAAGGAGGCTAGAGCAGAGAATAAAATTTGTTTGCCCGACAAATAGGTACATGTTTACTACATAATTTACTGTTTTGTTTGGGTGATGATGATTTTATGAGCCTATTGGCTAGCCGCTTGGCTTTTTCTTTTTCTTTTTGAGATCAGAAGGCCTTTATGGCAATTTCGGGATTTTCCCGTAGCTCCCGGTGTAGGGGAGGTTATGGCGAAATTTTTCGAAAATTTAGGGTGTTAGCCAAATTTTTGAAAATTTGAAAATTCTCAGAAACTGAAAAGTTGGAGAATGGAAGCCAGATCGAACGTAGAGTTGATTAATCAAACCACTTTCGACTTTGTTCCTTTTCGGGGACGAAAAGTTTTAAGTGGGAGAGATTGTAACAACCCGAAAATCTGGGCCAGTTTAAAATTTTTATTTTGGCAATTTTAGCGAATTTTGAATATTTAAAATAGATTATTTTAAATAATATCGACGAGAAATTTATTTTGAATATAATTCGAACGTATATATTATACGCGTCATCGTTAGAATATAAATATTTATATATAATTATAAATAGAATTGAAAATGGCGCGGTAGTTCGATAATTCGATTTCAAACTTCAATTGAATGTACCGGGTGCAAAATAAACCGGATTTTAGTGAAACCAAAAATAATAGGATCTAATTGATAATATCTTTCCAACGAATCCGAAAAATCGAAATTTCATAGCGGGGATCAAAAGATATGTCCAGTTGAAAATTCTGAATAGTCGCTATGGAATTCAGGCCCTTAAAAATAAACATTTTGCAAACGACCTCGGATTTCGACGAAACCACTTTTGTTGGATCCGTGATGTCAAATTATTGCTTGATTCCAAATTTCGTAATTTTTCGAATCAATATGTGAGCGTGGCAAAGGAAAACGCGTTTGACCAGTTTTAGTGGATTTTAATCGACTGGAAAATGGCCATTTTTCCAACGATCTCAGAATTCGACGAAACTAGTTTTGTTAGGACTGTATCGTCAATACGAAGCTAGAAAATATTTTTTTGGGAATTTTTAGAGTTAGTATGTGACCCCAGTAAATTGAAATGCGCGTTCAAAATTCAATATATAGAGTTATATGTTGATTTTAACGAAAACTGATCGAAACGATCAAATCAGCTTACGATACATATCCCATTGTGTTCGGAATGGGGGTAATATGCTAGGGACGACAGTCGGTGGGCGTGATTTCGAGTTCGTATTATAAAGCTACCTTTTTGAAAAAATAATAATAAAATATTAATATATAAATATATAGCCTCAATTCCCTTTCTCTCTCCCCTCATTTCAAAACCGTCGTTCACGAATCCAAGACCCCCCGTCGCCCTTGGTTTCGCCGCCGCCCCACCCTCTAGGCGCCGCCGCACCTCAGCCCCGGCCTCCCCACCTCCGACCGCACCTCCCCCTCCCCTCCGACGGGCCATCCCCCTTCCTTCCGACGGCCCATCCCCGTCCCCCTCTTTGAGAATCGAACCCCAATGGTCCAACGCCCCAAATCGAGCCGCCATAGTCCGTTTTCGTCCACCCACACTTGGCCGCACCTCCCAACCTCCAACCCCGACCCCAGGCGCCGCCCTTCCGACCACCAACCCCGACCCGTGGGCCCCCCAGTTAAAAATCCGATTTTTATTGTTTTACGAGTGTACATTTCAGCCCCCGAGATGTTTTAGCTCTTCTCCGAGCCTCCTCCGCCACTCTGACACCCCAAGTGAGTTATATTTTAATTTTTATTCACGTATGCGATTAAAAATTTGATTTTTACATTGGATTTTAAAATAAAAATGTGGTCTTTATCTATATAGAGTTGAAATAAAAACGTGATTTTTATATTAGGAGAAGGATAAAAATATAATTTTTATAATATAGAAAAGGTTAGATTTTTAATATAGAAAATATTAGATTTTTAAAATAGAAAAGATTAGATTTTTAAAGGAAGAAAGACGATATTTTTAAATGGAGAAAGGTGTGATTTTTACATATGTAGTGGATTACAAATATGATCTTTATATAGTATAGATATTAAAATTATAATTTTTATCTATAGTAGCAATGTAAAAATAGAATTTTTATCCATAAAGCGTGATTATAAAAATTCGATTTTTATATATTGAATAGCAAGGTAAAAAATCGATTTTTATATATTGAATAGCAAGGTAAAAATTCGATTTTTATATATTGAATAGCAAGGTAAAAATTCGATTTTTATATATTGAATAGCAAGGTAAAAATTCGATTTTTATATGTTGAATAGCGAGGTAAAAATTCGATTTTTAAATATATGAAGTGATTATAAAAATATAATTTTTAAAATTGAATGTAAACAAATAAAAATGTGATTTTTATTTTAAAAAGACAGCAATATAAAAATGTGTGATTTTTATCTATGTAGTGGCTACGAGCAACGAAGGTGACAAAAAGGCGAGAACGACGAAGATTTCTATAAATGAAGTGTCGTGAAGTTGGATAGCTATCGGTGAGAATTTCTCACTCTTCAATTTCTTTTTCTAGTTATATATATACTAGGATGCAGACGGTGCTTAGCAGCACCCGACACCCGTCATCCACAGACCATGGATGGCTTGTTTGTTTAATTGTTTGGTTTTGTAGTTGGTTAGATTATTTGGTCTGAATTGAATTGTTTGGTGAAATGGAATGGATTTGATTGATGTGTGAATGGCGTGGGCCTTCACTAGACCGGGGATAAGGCTGGGCCTTGTCCCGTTTCTAGTATCGTGCCGCTATGCCGCCGAAATTTTCTAAAATAAGTTAGAAAAATAAAATTATCATTTTTATTTTGTAAATGAACGGAATAGAAATTCAAGTGTTAACATAAAATATTTTATCGTTAAAAATATAATTTTTAACGTGAATGAAAATAAATAAATATTCATCTACAAACCAGACGGTTTGTTTATGTACACCTATTTGAAGGACATTGATTGGGACGGTAAATTTTACACATCGCCCAACTGCACAAATAAAATCTATGTTTGTTGATTTGAAACCCCACACGGGTGTTGGGATGAAATTTGAAGTTCACTCATCCTGATTGATTAAATATGTCGATCGATTGATTGACAGGCTGTTATAAGCATTAGATATCTATATTTGATGCTTATACAGTGTAGTGCACTTTCGATGATCGTTGATTATTTATCGTTGCTATTATATGCATGTGTTGTATGAAATCCATATAATTAACTTTATATGGTAATTGATTGGGCCTCATTCCAATTTAGAAAATAAAGAACATTATAAAGTAAAGGTTCATGTGTTGACTGTACTCATCCGTAAAGATTAGTCATGTGTTGAACGAAATATTTTAACAATAAAATTTACATCTTTATCATATGAAATTAGAAACTAATTGGAAAATAGATAAGATGTGTGGTCTCCTGGATGTTGATCTGATGTTGGTTTCGGCCTTCAGGGTTAATATTCAGGGAATCGTTCTCTTACTAATTTACGGTTGGAGTCTGATTTTAAATCAAACGATAGATACCAAATTTTTTATAAAATATATTAAATAACAAAAAAAATAGTCACATATGGACAGTACTCATTCATTGAGATTAGTCGTGTGTTGACAAAAATATAGATTCAGGTATGGAATAGAATAAATATTCATTTGTTGAATAGAATAACGAATTTATTGAAATATATAAAGCCGTGTTGGTTAGAGATGCGCTATTTTGACGCGAGCGATATTTATATCGATTATATTTGTTTTTATAAATTGAATTGAATAGAAAACGAATTTGTATTGAATTGAATAGAAAACCAATTTGATTTGAATTGAATAGAAAACGAATTTGATTTAATTAGAAAACGAATTCGAATTGAATTGAATAGAAAATGAATTTGAATTGAAATGAATAGAAAACGAATTCGAATTGAATTGAATAGAAAACGAATTTGAATTGAATTGAATAGAAAACCAATTTGATTTGAATTGAATAGAAAACGAATTTGATTTAATTAGAAAACGAATTCGAATTGAATTGAATAGAAAACGAATTTGAATTGAATTGAATAGAAAACGAATCGAATTTGATTTGAATAGAAAACCAATTTGAATTGAATCGAATAGAAAACCAATTTGATTTGAATTGAATAGAAAACGAATTTGATTTAATTAGAAAACGAATTTGAATTGAATTGAATAGAAAACGAATTTGATTTGAATTGATTAGAAAACGAATTGAATTTGATTTGAATAGAAAACCAATTTGAATTGAATCGAATAGAAAACCAATTTGATTTGAATTGAATAGAAAACGAATTTGATTTAATTAGAAAACGAATTTGAATTGAATTGAACAGAAAACGAATTCAAATTGAATTGAAATTTGAATTGAATAGAAATGAATTTTAAAACGAATTTATAAGGAAAAATTCAAAAATCGATTTGAATTTGAAATGAATGTTGAAATTGTTTTTAAAACGAATTTAAAACGATTTATATAATTCGTTTTAAATAGGAATCGATGAAATATATATTATAAATATTATATATATATAATATAATGGCCTGAATAGAACGCGCCGCGCCGCGGCAGTTCGTGAATTTCGACCATTTATTTCAAACGGACATTAAGGGAGATCCGACCGTCGGATTCTCCTAAAACCGGAACCGTTGGGTTCGTATCGAAAAGAGATTTCTAACGAATATTAGGAATTTGAAATCTAACGGTTGGATTTGGAGATACATCCAAATCAAATTCGAAAAAGGTCGCTGTAAGTGCAGTTCGTTGGCCGTTGATGGAAATCGACTGTACGGGCCTTGATAAAATTATTAAAAATAGTAATAATTTGTGTAAAATCATGAGAAATGATTTGGGAAAAATTGGGATGAAAAACTCCATGTTTGAAAAGATAAAAATAGATTTCTATCGTAATGAACTGGTTTTGAATTAAAATTATAATCCATTTATTTTTAAAATAAATAAATTGGGTTTGAAATGGGTTTTAAATAGAATTGATTTGTGGGTTTATCGTGAAGGGTGTTTTAAATAACACTTGTTCTTTAACCCGATAATAAATAGAATGTGATTTGGGTTTGTCGTGAACTGTGTTTTAAATGGCATTAGTTCTTTAACCCAGTAAAAGGAGTTTTAATGAATCTGTAATTAGATTGAAATGTGAATTGATAATTTAAATTATCAAATTTAGAAAGTGAGCGAGAATGGAGTATCACCAGTTTTGCTCCAAAGCGATAGTTAAATCTTTAATTAGATTTGAACGTGAAATGGTAATTAATTTTACCGATAACACCGTGGTGTTAGATATGGAGTATTACCAGTTTTGCTTCATGGGATGAATAGGTTGGGATTGGGAAATAAAATAAATAATTACTTCGGTGTGGTTCGCTAATCTCGACTAGTTTAGAAAACCATAATTTGGTTTGAAATGACATCCAAAGGAAGATCAAAGAATAAATTTAAAGAATTTATCTTGGATAAAATTAATGGGAACCTTTCCCTGAGAATATGAATTGGAATGAGGCGTATGTTGTGTTTGTCTAACATTTGTTTTTAATATACGCGGGTTGTTCGGAAAGGCCGGGTTTATACCCATTCTGAATAACCGATTCGACGATATGTCGAAGATGAAGACGATGGTTGAAGACCGGAAGTCTTCACATGGTTTGGGTGATTACTGATGATCTTGATTGGGCTGTACACCCAAGATGAGGGAATCAGTTAGTGATCGTCCAGACGTACTTGGAGATCGATGGATATGCGAGGAAAGTGCCTCCGGTTTCGTTCAGACCCAGAACGAACTTGTAAATGGATTGTGTGTCTGACATTGGATTTTATCATGTGTTGATTGATTTCTGTTAAATATATATCTGTTTGGCGGCGGAGAATTTATTCTCTTGCTTAACGCCCTTCTCTGAGACGTACGAGCTTAGAGGGTATATATTGATAGATATCAATCGCATGAACTGCCTGTGTGGCACGCTGAGTTGCATAGATCAAGGCTTCTGTTGAAAAGCAAAGTCTTGTGGTTGATGATCAAAGCACGACCTACGTGGCAGCTTTGTGTATAACGTGAATTCGCGAGCCTCACACCTCGATATGAGTTAAAAACGGGATACGGACCGCTGGGAGAGCACGACGTTTCTTTCTAGCTTTGGTGGTGTCAGTGACTTACCAGCCCTGACATTTATATACTTTTCACCTTTGTGGTTGTTGGAATGAAGTGCCTCGATTATAGGTCTGTAAGGACCGAGAAACGTGTGTTCAGGCATAATCAATCCTCTAACGTAAGTGAGGACCGGCCCCGCCGATTCCAGGATTGCCCAGAGTGTGTAGTCCTGAGACATTTGCTAGAGTGTCTCGAACGCAGAGAGGAGCTTGCCCCTTGCCTCGACTCATGACGGAATCCAATTTCCAATACGTGATATTGCGGTTTTAATTGTAGAACTAGTATGGCGACATAGTAGATGGTAGCTATGTCGCCTATGATTGATATTTATGATTGAAATTGTTTTGACACTATACACTTATTATAGTATCAAATGATTTGTTTTAAACGTACTAAGCATGTTTGGCTATTATAAGGGAAAACCCTATCCTCCGGCTTGCATTGCATTGTGTGATGAGACCTGGGTCTTATAATAGCTTCATTTTTCGAAAAGCATTGCAATGTTTATTCTGTGCACTGGTATTCTTGGGAGGAAACCCGTTCCGTGTTATACGGCGTGGTCCCTTGAATTATCCTCTTTTAAAGTAAAGTTTTAAATAACTGTTTTAGTTCTCACACCAGTCACATGACTGACCTGGGGTTTATTGTTTTAACCTATACTCTGGGTGCCCCTATTTTCCGCACGGGCAGCTAGTAGTTTTGGTTTTGCAGATTTATATTCACAGGATCCTGATTTACAGCTGGAACGATGCTCGGAAAGCCCTATATCCGTGCATTACTTTCAGTTGTGTTATATATTATTTTCCGCTGCTATGTAATTTATTGTAATCTCTGATATTTATCGAATGTAATTTATTCATTTATACTCTGTATATTCTTGTATCTGATGCATTGTTGTAATATACAATGAAATGTTCTTCCGTCTGCGTCCTGTTTTGTCCTGTTCTCAAACGATCAGGGGTTTCGAACGGTCTAGATCGGTTTAACGACTGATCAGGATCGAGAGAAATTCCAGGCCGTCACAGACTCAGCGGGCAGGACCTTCTGGAGGGCAGATGCATGCTCTCAACACTACTCCTGCTCCGGACCGAGGTAGTATTTCTGTAGAAAGCCTTGTTTACATTTCTGGTTTTCCTATTCGAACTTTATTTGATTCTGGCGCATCACATACCTTTATTTCTTCTGACATTGTTGAAAGTTTGAACCTAAGTACTAGTCTAGTTGAGGATCCCGTTAGTGTTTCAAATCCAATTGGGGGTTCCGCCCATCTATCTATGATTTGTATGGATTTGAGGATTTCTATCTTGACCGTAGAATTCACATGTAATGCTTATGTTCTCAGGTTCATGGGATACGGGTTGATTTTGGGCATGGATTGGTTATCCAGTTATGGAGCCATTCTCGATTGTGAGCATAGGGTAGTGAGGCTTATGACTCGCCTTGGCAATACCCTAGAGATTTCTTGTAACCCTATGGATCCCGTCATGTTATGTTATCTTGAATCCCTCGACTCGTCTATTGACAATCTTCAATCTGTGAGGGTGGTCCGAGAATATCCTGATGTTTTTGATGAGGTGAAGGGGTTACCCCCTAAACACGAGATAGACTTCCGTATTTATCTTGTTGATAATGCCAAGCCAGTTTCATTGCCTGTTAGGCACATGGCCCCGCGAGAATGAAGAGAGCTAATGTAACAACCGTATTTCGATAACATGTTAAAACGAGAATCAAGGCAGAATTTAATTTTGAGTTCTGAATCAAGTAAAACGGGCTATGCCATTGCGTTCGTCTCGGAAAAATACGCGAAATAGAGTCTGAGTTTTCGAGAATCGGAGTCCGTATGACCCGATTAAGGCCCAACGAAGTTTTCAGAAAATTTCTAAGTAAAAACAGATTTCAAATTCAAGTTTGAAATTGAAAATTTGGGCCAGTTTGGGCCAGACGGGAAAAATCCCGCCAGAGCACCCAAGTTGACAGCCCTGTCGACTTAGGAGTCGACTTGGTTGGACCCAAGTCGACTTGGCTGTCGACTTGGTCCAGCCGGGCAGTTCTGCCTGGTGCACCTATTTCCTGTCTTGGCTAGGTTTTTGGGCCTGGTTTGAAATCTGATGGTTCAGGTTGGTCCTAGGGTTAATCTAAGGGTCCTAACTAATCCTAATCTCTATAAATAAGCCCCTAACCCTCTCCTAAATCATCATTATTCATTCATGCAACTAAACTATGGCAAAATTTTACCTCTCATGGCCTCCACTCTCTTCATAAAATTTCTAAATTGTTTCTATGAGAGATTTTCCATGCATACAAGTGTTTTCAAGCTTGTATGAGTGTCATAAGCTTGCATTCAAGTCAAGTTTCTATCTTTGCATCATAAAGCAAGGGTTTTGATCATTTTGGCTCAAGGGTTTTTATGTTAGAGCTTGCATTTTGGGTCTATTTGATTGCATAAGGGCTTTGTCATATCTTTTGTGCCTTCATAGCAATGTAAGCCCTTTCACTACTCTTAGATATTAACTATGAAGTTAAATGTTCATGTTGCAAGTTTGGGTTTGATCATTGAGAATGATACTTGCCATCATGTCATGCAAGTTTATGAAGTCATTATCTTGATCTTGTGAGCTAAAAGCTACAACCTTTATGTTGAAATGTTGCATTATGCAACATGAGAACCCTCATAACCTTTATGTCAACTTGCATATGAAGTCATAAACCTTATATGATGATATATGCGAGTTACTAGTCATCATTCCATGTCTTTTGTCACCATGATTCGCTTATGAGCCAAGTTTAGGTTTATGCATGTTTTGAGGCTTAAGAATGTAACATGCAAGTTAATGAACACATTTGTGCCTCATTTGCCACCATGATTAACTTGTGGCTTAATATCCATTTTTGTCATGCCTTTGCCAAGTCTCTTCTTTTAATCCATTACGTTGTTGCGAACGTATATCCGAGCTTAAAAGCGTTGGGGTCACATTATGGGAAAACATAATGACATGAACATGATTTGGGTAAATGGGTATAAACATGACAACATGTAACGTTAAATATGACATGTGTTTATACTTGAAAACATGACTTGAAATATAACATGGAAGTTGACATGTAAGTATGCTTGAAACATAAGCTTGGGAATTTACCTATTAAGTTAGGTCTACCCTTTGGGAATTTACCTATTAAGTTAGGTCTACCCAAATGCTTGAAAAACTTGTAATATGTTTTGGAAACATAATGGACATGACACTTAGAAAATATAAGTGTGACCAACTCGAGGTTGGGTTGAGTTTGCAACATAAAGCTACCCGGAACCGACCGGCCTAACTAGTAGTTGCAAACAATAGGACCCAATGTGAGAAGTTGGTCATGTTGTGCTTGAACCCGAGGTTAGACCAAGTTGTGGTGTAAAGCTACCCGGAACCGACCGGCTTAACTAGTAACCACAACAAAGTCTAATGTGAGAGGTTGAGGTGCATTAAGTAATTAATGCCACATGATAGGGTTAAGTTAATTTGATCAATGACTCTTAACCAAATATGACATGGACAAATGGGTTAAGTAATTTGATTAGGCTAATGATACTTAACAAAACATGACAAGGTTGGGTAGGTTAAGTAACTTGATTTGCCTAATGACACTTAACCATTTTTATACGACTAGTGGACGGGGTTAAGTTAACCAACACTTAATCAATCCAACACGATAATTTGGGAAGGTTAAGTAAGTTTTCTTGATGACACTTAACCGAAAAATACAGTTAATGGATGGGGTTAAGATTAGACTCAACTAGTCTAAACATGGAAATCGGATGGGGTTAAGATTAGACTCAACTAGTCTAAACATGGAAATCGGATGGGGTTAAGATTAGACTCAACTAGTCTAAACATGGAAATCGGATGGGGTTAAGTTAGCCTGGACTTAATTAATCCCACTTGGCCGTTTAATGGGGTTAAGTTAAACACTTAACTAATCTAACATGATGATTTGAGGTGGTTAAGTGACCTATACTTAACCAATCTAACTCGTGAATTTATTGAGGTTAAGTTAACCCATACTTAACCAATCTAGCGTGAAAACATGATAAGGCTAAGACACGAATCGCTTAAATACGCTTGACCGATTTGACTCAGTAATTTGATAGGGTCAAGTTAATATATACTTAACCAACTTGAGCATGGTTTGTAGGGTTAAGTCTTGAACTTGGATACTTAGCCAATTTTGACATGATTTGTAGACGGGTTAAGTCATGAACTTAAGTGACACTTAATCCATTATGTAAACCCTAGTTCTGAGGATTAGGTGGATAACCGTAGTTAACAAGGATAACGGGAATAAGGCTAAGTGGTAAACCTTAGTTGAAGAATAACTAAGTAATGATTCTTAGTCAAGGAAATTTAGACCAGTTCATAGATAGATGAGTAACCTAATACGGTAGGTCATCGTTTAAGTATACGAGTAGGAGCAAGTATCTGATTTGGATAAAGGCTCCAGCGAACTGGGTAATGAAGCAGTGGCTTCGGGGAACGTGAGGGTATTCTTGGTATACCTCTATGAGCTGCCAGGTGATTATACTAGGCTCATGAGAGGTTAAGGTCTGCGTTAGAAGAACCAAGAGTATGCCTTGGTTGCTATGCGAGCGACCTAAAGACGGGGATGGATAGGGGATAGTCGACGATACACGGTCGTACCCTAGATAGCATTTCGTCAGGCTACCTACCATCTTTGGTCAAGCGTGTACGTACGGAAAGGCAGAGAACACCCAAAAGACCATAATTGCTATCTAATTATGGGTGCGGTAAGGCTTGGATGTGAGTTGGCCAGTGTTGTGTTCTCATACAGGATTTATCCTGTCTTGTCTTTCGCTAGTTGAGGGAGTGGTCACGTGGGACCATAGCCACGTATAGAAAAACAGACCTTAGCATCTGCATCGGCGGATAAATCGAAGGCTCCCGACCGAGTCCTGTATTTCCTGATCTGCCCTGTGACAGGACTCGGATGGCCACGATGTGATACATGTGCATACAGTCATGGAAAAACGATTCACGATGAATGCGTAGGAAAAAGGGTGCGGTTGACGGTTAGCGTAAATCCTAGTGGCCCTGGGTGGTTGAACCAAAACCGAGATACAGAAACGTGCAATAGGTAAGCATAATCCCTAGTAGCCCTAGGTAGCATAAGTCCTAGTTGTACAAACGATAATTCATGTTGGAAGACCCTAGCTAGGTTTAGGGTAACAGTCCGAACCGATCTTAAGGATCATGGAACTATGTTGAAGTAATATAGAATCTCATGGGAAAGCCCGTATGGTCTACGGCAAGGGACTAAACTTATACACGGAAAGGAACATAAGAGTTGAGTAACCTATATATGCGGCATATTAGGTTGACATGGACCATTATACGACTTTTGAGTAAGGGTCATTCATGGATAACACATGATACAGTTGGGATACTAGTACGGTAGGTGCAGAGCAGATGTACAGGATAGATACCATGGGACGTTATACGTGATAGATATCTTGGGGATATTATACTTGATAGAAACCTAACGATGTGATGCCTTGTTTTATCTTGACACCGTAATTTATCATGACACCTTAGTTTATCTGAGTTCAGTAGTTCATCCTGTTATTTTGATTTAGCTTATCTATCTTGTCATCATGCTTATGTTCATCTCAGTTTCTCATGTCAGTTAACTTTACTAGTTTTTATGCTGATAGTAGATAGGGCTTACTCAGTCTTTTTGACTGACCCGCTTTGTTTCGCCTCTTTTCTTCCATTTCCCCCCAGGTTACAGGGAGGAAATACTGTTGTTTAGTTCGGACTTCTTCTGCTTGAAGGTCATCATGGATGGCTTGGAATTTTCTTGGCTATGGCTACTTTACTGTCTTTACTTAGGGGATAATTTATGAAAAGTCTTTATGCTTCTTTACTATTGCAAGACAGGTTTTGATGTACTCTGATGTAAAAGGCTTTAGACCTTAATTACTAATGTTTATGAAAGTTCGATTTTACTTCCGCTATTTTTTTTTTGTTCTGTCTTGTGATATTTCTGTGCATGTTTACCAATAATGCCCTCTAAAGCTAGTGCATTCCTTTGCGAGTGACCCTAGCGGAGGCGGGGTGTTACATTTGGTATCAGAGCAGAAGGTTACCAGACTGGGCAAAAGTTTTTAAAGACCTTCTGAAAACTATTTGAAAAACCGTTTACAAAGAAGCATTTTTCAAGAAAATTTCCTTTTAAAAAGAAAAAGGCTATTCCCCAAAGGCCATTAGCACTATCCTTGTTTCCTTAATTGAATCTCTTTTCCTTTCTTTCCTCCATCTGTAGTCACAGTGGCTTTAACTGCGACTAGTCTTTTCTATCTACGGAAGTGCTTTCCATGCGATGGAGGTGGTTTTCGAGAGACCAGTAGCCGCGTTATAAGAAAGGATCGTGGGAAAGAGGAAAAAGGATACGAGCTTAAGGATGAGCGACTTGTTGGTATGGTTCAACCCATAACGAGAAAGTATCTTTGGTATGGTGAAACAAGACGGATAGTTAAGTATTGTGGGACAAGGACAAGATCATCGTGAAGACAATTGTATACCTGCACTAGAGTACCTGAGTAGGGGGATAACATCCTTGTTGAAGATCTAGTTATTCTTTTCTATCATCCCGCCAAGACTTTGTTTTGATCGCCGCATCATTTAAGTCCGCTTCGGTAGTTGAGTCTCTGCACCTTAAGTACTAGCGTAATAGAGAATCCCATTGTTGTCTCAAAGTCCTATTGGAGAATCAGTCCATTTATACATGACTTGTTTGGATTTGAGAATGTCTATGCCAAGTGTTGAGTTTGGAAATAATGCTTATATTTATAAGCTATGGGTGGATTATAGGGATGAAGTGGTTATCCAGTAGGAGATGCCACTCTCGGTTTTGATAGGACGGTAGTTAGACCTTTTGACTAGCCTTGGTAATACCCTCGAAGTATCATGTAACCTTTTTGAGGTTCTGTCATGACTAGTTACTTAGAATCCCTTGATGCCTTTATTGGAAATTTGAAGCCCGATCGAGTGGTGTTCGCCGATAAGACGGATGGTTTACTTCATTTATGCGTGGGTCATAGAGATCACCCTAGTAAGTGCGCTTGATAACCTGGTTGACATCCGTTTACTTTCAAGAGAAAGTTCTTCTACATGGAATACCTTATAGTATGTAAACGAGATCCAAAGATTCACTAGTGAATTTTGGAAGGCTTGCATGAGATCATGAGTACGCAGTCATGTTTGCGCCAAGTATTCTAGAAAAAAAAAAAAAGTGCAAGTGGAACGAGAGGCGACGAAGAAATGAGTTCCAGCTCATGTTATGAAAACAGGAAATAAGAAGCTACGAAATCGCGAAGTTAAAAGACGGTCAAGGCACAATGGAATTAAGCTCAAGGAAATACGACTTTGATGGTCAAAGACTAGATACGCGCATGATATCTCTTTTTGGGAGTGTATCCTTGATCCCTGTTTTCTGTAGAGCTTACTTGTAGGCTATCTTTTGTGGACATCCTCTCGGTCCTATTTTCTGTTACAGACCCCGTAAGGAGTTTGTCTTGTTTATCTTCTCGACCTTGTTCCAAGGAATCCTAGGTAGAACCCTATGGATGTAAACATGTATTTGAAACATGTTATGATTGATATGGTTGCAAGTGGTTGCTCGTGGATGCGCGAATACACATTAGACACTAGCTCGACTCGGTCACATTTCATATTGCATATGCACCAGTATTTATACTTGTTTATGGATGAAATCGAATGTATTATCATGTGGTTGTTGCATATGAATGAGTGATTGTGCACGCATATAGTATCTATATGACTAGGACTATTTGCATACATGTTGGATTCATGGCACTATACATATTTTGCATTAGATCACTCAGGCCTGATCATTTGCATTAACTAAGGAACATGTACACACACGTTTTGCATATATGCATACAGCATTAGAAATCATCTAAGGACAATGGTTGCTTCTGGATGATGTTTTGAGTAGATGAATGATGGATGGTAGGATATGTTCTTTCTAACTTAGAGATTTCGGGGACGAAATCCTAAAAGGTGGGGAGAATGTAACAACCCGTTAAAACGAGAATCAAGGCAGAATTTAATTTTGAATTCTGAATCAAGTAAAACGGGTTATGCCATTGCGTTCGTCTCGGAAAAATACGCGAAATAGAGTCTGAGTTTTCGAGAATCGGAGTCCGTATGACCCGATTAAGGCCCAACGAAGTTTTCAGAAATTTTTTAAGTAAAAACAGATTTCAAATTCAAGTTTGAAATTGGAAATTTGGGCCAGTTTGGGCCAAACGGGAAAAATCCCGCCAGAGCACCCAAGTCGACAGCCCTGTCGACTTGGGAGTCAACTTGGTTGGACCCAAGTCGACAGCCCTGTCGACTTGGCTGTCGACTTGGTCCAGCCGGGCAGTTCTGCCTGGTGCACCTATTTCCTGTCTTGGCTAGGTTTTCGGGCCTGGTTTGAAATCTGACGGTTCAGGTTGGTCCTAGGGTTAATCTAAGGGTCCTAACTAATCCTAATCTCTATAAATAAGCCCCTAACCCTCTCCTAAATCATCATTATTCATTCATGCAACTAAACTATGGCAAAATTTTACCTCTCATGGCCTCCACTCTCTTCATAAAATTTCTAAATTGTTTCTATGAGAGATTTTCCATGCATACAAGTGTTTTCAAGCTTGTATGAGTGTCATAAGCTTGCATTCAAGTCAAGTTTCTATCTTTGCATCATAAAGCAAGGGTTTTGATCATTTTGGCTCAAGGGTTTTTATGTTAGAGCTTGCATTTTGGGTCTATTTGATTGCATAAGGGCTTTGTCGTATCTTTTGTGCCTTCATAGCAATGTAAGCCCTTTCCCTACTCTTAGATATTAACTATGAAGTTAAATGTTCATGTTGCAAGTTTGGGTTTGATCATTGAGAATGATACATGCCATCATGTCATGCAAGTTTATGAAGTCATTATCTTGATCTTGTGAGCTAAAAGCTACAACCTTTATGTTGAAATGTTGCATTATGCAACATGAGAACCCTCATAACCTTTATGTCAACTTGCATATGAAGTCATAACCCTTATATGATGATATATGCGAGTTACTAGTCATCATTCCATGTCTTTTGTCACCATGATTCGCTTATGTGCCAAGTTTAGGTTTATGCATGTTTTGAGGCTTAAGAATGTAACATGCAAGTTAATGAACACATTTGTGCCTCATTTGCCACCATGATTAACTTGTGGCTTAATATCCATTTTTGTCATGCCTTTGCCAAGTCTCTTCTTTTAATCCATTACGTTGTTGCGGACGTATATGCGAGCTTAAAAGCATTGGGGTCACATTATGGGAAAACATAATGACATGAACATGATTTGGGTAAATGGGTATAAACATGACAACATGTAACGTTAAATATGACATGTGTTTATACTTGAAAACATGACTTGAAATATAACATGGAAGTTGACATGTAAGTATGCTTGAAACATAAGCTTGGGAATTTACCTATTAAGTTAGGTCTACCCTTTGGGAATTTACCTATTAAGTTAGGTCTACCCAAATTCTTGAAAAACTTGTAATATGTTTTGGAAACATAATGGACATGACACTTAGAAAATATAAGTGTGACCAACTCGAGGTTGGGTTGAGTTTGCAACATAAAGCTACCCGGAACCGACCGGCCTAACTAGTAGTTGCAAACAATAGGACCCAATGTGAGAAGTTGGTCATGTTGTGCTTGAACCCGAGGTTAGACCAAGTTGTGGTGTAAAGCTACCCGGAACCGACCGGCTTAACTAGTAACCACAACAAAGTCTAATGTGAGAGGTTGAGGTGCATTAAGTAATTAATGCCACATGATAGGGTTAAGTTAATTTGATCAATGACTCTTAACCAAATATGACATGGACAAATGGGTTAAGTAATTTGATTAGGCTAATAATACTTAACAAAACATTACAAGGTTGGGTAGGTTAAGTAACTTGATTTGCCTAATGACACTTAACCATTTTTATACGACTAGTGGACGGGGTTAAGTTAACCAACACTTAATCAATCCAACACGATAATTTGGGAAGGTTAAGTAAGTTTTCTTGATGACACTTAACCGAAAAATACAGTTAATGGATGGGGTTAAGATTAGACTCAACTAGTCTAAACATGGAAATCGGATGGGGTTAAGATTAGACTCAACTAGTCTAAACATGGAAATCGGATGGGGTTAAGTTAGCCTAGACTTAATTAATCCCACTTGGCCATTTAATGGGGTTAAGTTAAACACTTAACTAATCTAACATGATGATTTGAGGTGGTTAAGTGATCTATACTTAACCAATCTAACTCGTGAATTTATTGAGGTTAAGTTAACCCATACTTAACCAATCTAGCGTGAAAACATGATAAGGCTAAGACACGAATCGGTTAAATACGCTTGACCGATTTGACTCAGTAATTTGATAGGGTCAAGTTAATATATACTTAACCAACTTGAGCATGGTTTGTAGGGTTAAGTCTTGAACTTGGATACTTAGCCAATTTTAACATGATTTGTATACGGGTTAAGTCATGAACTTAAGAGACACTTAATCCATTATGTAAACCCTTGTTCTGAGGATTAGGTGGATAACCGTAGTTAACAAGGATAACGGGAATAAGGCTAAGTGGTAAACCTTAGTTGAAGAATAACTAAGTAATGATTCTTAGTCAAGGAAATTTAGACCAGTTCATAGATAGATGAGTAACCTAATACGGTAGGTCATCGTTTAAGTATACGAGTAGGAGCAAGTATCTGATTTGGATAAAGGCTCCAGCGAACTGGGTAATGAAGCAGCGGCTTCGGGGAACGTGAGGGTATTCTTGGTATCCCTCTATGAGCTGCCAGGTGATTATACTAGGCTCATGAGAGGTTAAGGTCTGTGTTAGAAGAACCAAGAGTATGCCTTGGTTGCTATGCGAGCGACCTAAAGACGGGGATGGATAGGGGATAGTCGACGATACACGGTCGTACCCTAGATAGCATTTCGTCAGGCTACCTACCATCTTTGGTCAAGCGTGTACGTACGGAAAGGCAGAGAACACCCAAAAGACCATAATTGCTATCTAATTATGGGTGCGGTAAGGCTTGGATGTGGGTTGGCCAGTGTTGTGTTCTCATACAGGATTTATCCTGTTTTGTCTTTCGCTAGTTGAGGGAGTGGTCACGTGGGACCATAGCCACGTATAGAAAAACAGACCTTAGCATCTGCATCGGCGGATAAATCGAAGGCTCCCGACCGAGTCCTGTATTTCCTGATCTGCCCTGTGACAGGACTCGGATGGCACGATGTGATACATGTGCATACAGTCATGGAAAAACGATTCACGATGAATGCGTGGGAAAAAGGGCGCGGTTGACGGTTAGCGTAAATCCTAGTGGCCCTGGGTGGTTGAACCAAAACCGAGATACGGAAACGTGCAATAGGTAAGCATAATCCCTAGTAGCCCTAGGTAGCATAAGTCCTAGTTGTACAAACGATAATTCATGTTGGAAGACCCTAGCTAGGTTTAGGGTAACAGTCCGAACCGATCTTAAGGATCATGGAACTATGTTAAAGTAATATAGAATCTCATGGGAAAGCCCGTATGGTCTACGGCAAGGGACTAAACTTATACACGGAAAGGAACATAAGAGTTGAGTAACCTATATATGCGGCATATTAGGTTGACATGGACCATTATACGACATTTGAGTAAGGGTCATTCATGGATAACACATGATACAGTTGGGATACTAGTACGGTAGGTGCAGAGCAGATGTACAGGATAGATACCATAGGACGTTATACGTGATAGATATCTTGGGGATATTATACTTGATAGAAACCTAACGATGTGATGCCTTGTTTTATCTTGACACCGTAATTTATCATGACACCTTAGTTTATCTGAGTTCAGTAGTTCATCCTGTTATTTTGATTTAGCTTATCTTTCTTGTCATCATGCTTATGTTCATCTCAGTTTCTCATGTCAGTTAACTTTACTAGTTTTTATGCTGATAGTAGATAGGGCTTACTCAGTCTTTTTGACTGACCCGCTTTGTTTCGCCTCTTTTCTTCCGTTTCCCCCCCAGGTTACAGGGAGGAAATACTGTTGTTTAGTTCGGACTTCTTCTGCTTGAAGGTCATCATGGATGGCTTGGACTTTTCTTGGCTATGGCTACTTTACTGTCTTTACTGGGGGGATAATTTATGAAAAGTCTTTATGCTTCTTTACTATTGCAAGATAGGTTTTGATGTACTCTGATGTAAAAGGCTTTAGACCTTAATTATTAATGTTTATGAAAGTTCGATTTTACTTCCGCTATTTTATATGTTCTGTCTTGTGATATTTCTGTGCATGTTTACCAATAATGCCCCTCTAAAGTTAGTGCATTCCTTTGCGAGTGACCCTAGCGGTGGCGGGGTGTTACAGCTTAGCGAACAAGTCAAGGAGTTGCTTGAGAAAAATTTCATTAGGCGAAGCATTTCTGAATGGGGTGCTCCTGTGGTATTCGCTACTAAGGCGGATGGTTCGCTTCGTCTATGTGTTGACTATCGTGAGTTAAACAAGCTGACAAAGAAGAATAGGCACCCGTTACCGAGGATTGTTGATCTCTTTGACCAGCTTGTAGGTGCTTCTGTTTTCTCCCAACTCGATCTAGCCACCGGATTTCATCAGCTTAGAGTGGCTGAGGATAGTATTGACAAGACTGCGTTTAGGACTCCAGATGGATTCTTTGAATGGCTCGTCATGCCGTTCAGTTTGACTAATGCACCCGCATACTTCGTTGATTTGATGAGTAGGGTGTTTGGGGAGTTCCTTAACAAGTTTGTGGTTGTCTTCGTGGATGATATTCTGATCTTCTCTAAGGACGAGGAAGAGCATCCTACACATCTCAAGGAGGTTATGGAAACGCTTAGAGCTCATCAGTTAAAAGCCAAGTTCTCCAAATGCCATTTCTAGAGAATGGAAGTTCGGTTCCTTGGGCATATAGTTTCTAAGCAAGGCATAGCTGTGGATCCCGATAAAGTAGTGGCGGTACAAGACTGGAATGTTCCGAAGAATGCAACTGAAGTAAGAAGCTTTCTCGGTCTGGCAGGATTTTATAGGAAGTTCATCAAGGACTTCGCTAAGATTTCAGCCCCTCTTACTAAGTTAACAAAGAAGAACTTAGTCTTTGCATAGGACTTAGAGTGTGAGCTTGCTTTTCAAAGGCTCAAGAAGGCCCTCACCACAACTCCAGTTCTAGCATTACCCGATGGAGGGAAGTTGTTTACCGTGTACACCGATGCATGTGGCACGGGATTAGGCCCTGTCCTGATGCAAGAAGGGAGAGTGATATGCTTTGGGGGTAGGCAACTCAAAGCTCATGAGAAGAACTACCCCACTCATGATTTGGAGTTGGCGGCGATCGCCTTTGCACTCAAATCCTGGCGCCATTATCTTCTAGGCAAAAGGTTTGAGTTATATACTGATCACAAGTCGCTCAAGTACCTCTTCTCGCAGAAAGATTTGAATCTAAGGCAGCAGAGGTGGATGGAATTCTTGGCATCATATGACTTCGATATAGCTTATATCCCTGGCAACGGTAATGTTGTGGCGGATGCGCTAAGTAGAAGAAGGTTGACTTTGAGTCCCTTGTTTGTTGAGATGAAGGGCCTAGAGTTCTTGGCAACCTTTGATTTTACACCTGCTGTTGAGTCGATGACTGGTTCGTTAGCATCCCTTGAGCTTAGACCTACACTTGATGATCAAGTTGGGGCTTCACAGAGGGAAGAACCGCAGATAGTCGAGATCATGGACAAGTTGATTCGTGGTGAGACGTCAAGTCACCTCGCTAGATATACTATTGATGACAAGGGGTGGCCAAGGCGTGATGGAAGACTATGTGTCCCACGAGTGGGAGACTTAGTAAATAAAGTTCTTGAGGAGGCGCATCACTCGAGGATGACCATACATCCCGGAGGGGATAAGATGTACCGGGATATGAAGCGCATTTTTTTTTGGGATGGGATGAAAAAGGATGTTGCAGAGTTTGTTTCTAGATGCATTGTTTGCCAACAAGTAAAGGCCGAGTCGAAGAAGCCCGGTGGGCTACTGCATCCATTGGAGGTCCCGCAGTGGAAGTGGGAAAGTATCTCTATGGATTTTGTGGATGGATTGCCGAGATCAAGGAAGGGGAATACTAGCATATGGGTCATAGTGGATAGACTCACGAAGAGCACCCATTTCATTCCAGTAAAGAGCAAGAGGACCGCATCAAGGCTAGCATCTGTTTATCTTCGAGAGATAGTGTGATTGCTTGGAGTTCCTTCTAGCATAGTTAGCGATCGTGACCCAATCTTCACTAGCCAATTTCGGAATAGTTTGCAAGAAGCAATGGGTACGCGATTGAATCTAAGTACAGCCTATCACCCACAGACGGATGGTCAGACCGAAAGGGTGAATAGGGTAATAGAAGATCTGTTGAGGCTATGCATTCTTGATTTTGGTGGCACTTGGGAAGACCACCTTCCTCTCGTAGAGTTTGCTTATAATAACAACTACCAAGCAAGCATAGGGATGGCACCATTCGAAGTTTTGTATGGGAGGCCGTGCAAGTCACCAACATGTTGGTGGGAGACGACGGATAAGCTTATACTTGGGCCCGACTTGATAAGGGACACATCCGAGAAGGTTGAGTTGATTCGAAGGCGGATGAAAACGGCCGAAGACTGACAGAAATCCTAAGCAGACAAGCGAAGGACAGACTTAGAGTTTGAAGTTGGAGATATGGTCTTTGTGAAGGTTTCTCCCTTGCGAAATGTGGTTCGTTTTGGAGCAGTTGGAAAGCTAGCACCAAGGTTCGTAGGACCCTTCCCTATCATCGAGAAGATTGGGCAAATGGCTTATAGGGTGGAATTGCCCGAGAAGCTGGCTGTAGTGCACAATGTCTTTCATGTATCGCATCTCCGAAAATGCCTACATGAATCAGCCGAAGTAGTTGAGCCTAGCATTCTTGAAGACGTGGAGGTAGAGAAAGAGGCAACCTTGAGGCGAGCTCCGATTCGTATCTTGGGAACGGAGATCAAGAAGCTGAGGAATCGAGAAGTCAAGTTAGTAAAGGTTCAGTGGAGTGAAGCCGATGAAGATGCAACTTGGGAAACCGAGGAGAAGATGCGTGGGCTTTGTCCATTTCTTTTTGAGGGTACATTCTCAATCTCTTTTCCTAGTTAGCATATCTTTCTTTTGCTATCCATGTTTATCTTGTTATCTCGTTAATCTTGAGAACCTTAGGTAGAAACCCTTTGGATGAAACATGTATTTGAAAACATGTTATGCTTGAAGGTTGCAAATGGTTGCAAGTGTTTGCAAGTGGTTACTCGTGGATGCATGATACACGTTAGGCACTAAGATCGGCTCACACACTTTCATATTGCATATGCATGAGTGTTTATGCTTATTCATGGATGAAACTTGTTATGCTATCACGTGGATGTTGCATATGAATGAATCTTATGTGCACTCATGTAGAGATTATAAATTATGTTAGGAATTTGCATACATTTGGATTCATTTCACTAACATATTCTGCATTAAGGAGGTTTACTGAGTCAGTAACCGCCTGATTTTCGCATTAGATAGGTGCATATACACACACTTTTGCATATGTTCATACAGCATTAGAAATCTTTTAAGGACAATGATTACTTGTGGATGATGTTTTGAGTAGATGGATGATGGATGGTAGGATACGTTCTTCCTAACTTGGAGATTTCGGGGACGAAATCCTTTAAGGTGGGGAGAATGTAACAACCCGAATTTTTATAACACATTAAAACAAGAAATCAGGGCAGAATTAAATTATAAGTTGGGAATCAATGGGAACAGGTAGGCCATTGCGTTCGTCTTGAAATTCTACTTGAAAACGAGTCCGAAATTTCGTAAATTGGAGTCCGTATGACCAAGATATGACCCATAGAAGATTTCAGAAAATTCAAAATTCAGCCCGAAATTCAAATTCAGCTTCAAACAGATTGGGCGGGAAAATTTCCCGCCCAACCCCCGGTCTACTGCGGAGTCGACTCCCCTGCCCCAGCCCAGGTCGACTGCCCAGTCGACTTGGGCGTTGACCTGGGGGTCGACTTCCCTGGTCGGCCATGTTTTCCTGGTGCACCTGTTTGCTCCTTTGGATTTGCTCAGCTAGCCTGTGACGGGATTTGATGGTTCAGATCTAAACTATGGTTAATCCTATGGCCTAAACTTGTATCTATACCTATAAAAACACCCTAAGACCTAGCCTAAACCACCAGAAATCATCCTAATAACTAAATTCTGCCAAAATGCTCCCAAATCATGGCCTCCATCTTCATCTTGAGAGCTTCTAAGGCAAAGGAGCAATCTTTCTTCATCAAATCAAAGGAGCTACTTATTTCTCAAGGCTTTGTGTGGAGCTTATCATTGTTTGGAGATTGCTAGTGTTGCTAAATCATTCCTAAAGCTTCTACAACGTCTCTATCTTGTTCTATTTTGTTCTAGTTCTCATAGCCACGATTTGTAAGCCCCACTCTACTCTTAGATTTAAAATATGAAATTAATATAAACATGTAGCAAGTTGAAATGGGATTTTTGGTGTAATACTTGTCTTGGGCTATATTTGTATGCATAGATCCATTTATGACTCTTTTGATCTACGATTATGGAACTATCATGAACCTAGTACCGTTCACCTTGATTTTTGGGTAGAAAGCTATGAGCTTTGTTTGGGGATTATGCATAATGCAACATAGAACCCCTCATAACCTTGATGTTAACTTGCCTATGATGTTGAACTACATGCTACCCACAAGTTTATCACTCTATGTCAACTATTATCATGTTATCACCCTATTTGCTAAGTTTGAGGTCATGCATGTTTTGAGGCCAATAATCCTATATGCTAGTTGTGATGAACACCTTTGCCTCAATATCATCATGTTTAACTTATGACCAACTTTACCACCTTATGCCCATCTTGGTCATATTTTTATGTTCCTTGATTCATTTGTATTGATGCGAATTTATGTGCGATGGGGCTACGTTATGGTTAGTTAGGCAAGCTTGAAATGACATGAAAAACATGACTTGAAATGTGACATGAAACTTGATTATGCTTGAAACCGTGAATGTGGCCATGACATGTAGAAAACCATAAAGTGGCCAACTCGAGGTTGGGTTGAGTTTATAGCGTAAATCTGCCCGGAACCGCCCGGCAAATCCAGTGGCTGCAAACAATAGGATTCAATGTGAGTAGTTGGTCATATCGCGCTCGAAACCCGAGGTTAGACTAGGTTGTGGTGTAAAGCTGCCCGGACCCGCCCGGCACATCCAGTAACCACAACAAAGTCTAATGTGAGAGGTTGGGCGCATTAAATTAATTAATGCCACATGATACGGTTAAGTCATGAACCACTTGGATACACTTAACCAACTTGATACATGATTGGATAGGGTTAACCACACTTAACCCGTTAGAAACCCTAGTTACGTGGTCCTTTTCAGCAGTAACCCTCTTGGATGTATCACGATACCCTATGGACTAGGCTAGGGTGGGGCACGATTACTGGGCTGATTGTAAGCGACCAGAAAGACGGCAGAGTAGGTGCGCCAGTGTAGGTTCAGGCGGACTATGGTCGTGCACATAGTCCGGAGTTGAATAAAACAGACATGGGCACCAGTAGGTTTAGACTGTGCGTGCTTGATTTGTGTCAGTGGTTGGCACCCTAGGGCTTGATACACCCAATGGTGGACCTAGCACAGTCGACTAAATTTCGTGATTGGGCCATATGACACCGACACTCGACGAGTTAGGCTTATAGGGAGCCGATCGACTAGACTATACAGTTGGACCTTGATTTGGGTCATCCCATGATATTGGGCCAAGGGATAATTTCTTGTTTATACTTGACATGGGTTGGAATAATAGTACTATTGGTGCAAAACTAAACCTTGTATATGCGATGCCACACTTGATCTACCTTGTTATCTATTTATCATGCTAGTTAGTTACCATCTTTATGTTTCATCTCAGTTTCTCATGTTTAGTTAACTTCATTAGTTTTTATACTAATAGTAGGTAGGACATACCAGTCTTTATGACTGACCCTTTTTCTTTCGCCTCTTTTCTTCCGTTCCCCCCCAGGTTCTCAGGGAGGGAACACCAGTGCTTAGCTTGGACATTTGGCTTGCTTTCTTGACAGCTCATGTATGGTTTGGACTTGAGCTTGCTATGGCTTCACCGCATCTATTTTGGGGATAGTTTACTTTATGTTATTTTCAGTTTATGTTTCTAGACTTGTGGTAGTTGGAAAAAAATGACTAAGTATTTTGACGTTAGTTGACTTTGGTTTGGAAATGGTTAACTATGGTTTTTAAATTTCTGCCGCTGCTTTACTTATTTATTTATCTATGTTCTGTCTTGTGATATCTCTGTGCATGTTTACCCAGACAACACCCCTCCAAAGCTAGTGCAATCACTCGTGAGTGGCCCTGGCGGAGGTGGGGTGTTACATACAATCTCCCCCACTTAAAAATCTTCGTCCCCGAAAAGGAACGAAGCCGAAATTTGTTTCACAAATCTACTCAACTTCCAGTGTTTCCACTATGGCTTAAGTTCTTCAACTTTTCAGTTTCTAAGAACTTTTCAAAATTTTGGCTAACACCCTAAATTTTTGAAAAATTTCGCCATAACCTCCCCTGCATCGGGAGCACCGGGAAAATCCCGAAATTGCCATACAGGCCCTCTGATCTCAAAAAGAAAAAGAAAAAGCCAAGCGGCTCATAAAATCATCATCACCCAAACAAAACAGTAAATTATGGTAAACGTGTACCTATTTGTTGGGCAAACAAATTTTATTCTTCTGCTCTAGCCTCCTTGCTATGACCTGTTCAATGTAAGTACATGCATATGCAAGCAAATGCGACCAATTTCAATACAATTCAATATTTGATCCAATTTGGCTATATGGTACAAATTTTAATTAATCAACCAATAATCAACAACACAACCATCAATCAATTAGTTGATTAGCTTTTGAAATTCATATTTTTGATACATAGTCAAAAAAAATCAGATTTTTGATGCCAAATCGCAACGATAAGCCCTATCTAATTTCGGTTCTCACACCAGTCAATTGGAAATATATAGAAATCTCACTTTTGAAACTCGAAAATAAATACTGGCGATGGTGCCCCGCCACCAGAATTATCCCCGGGCACTAGAATGTGATCTTATAACTATGCAGTACATTAAAACTTCGAATACACACTTGCAAGACGTATATGCAAAATCTTTATATATTGGACTATCCCAATTCAGTATAAAATAAATAATCAACTACAAATAAGTGATTTAAATTTCAAAACAAAAATTGTTTTCATTTTTAAAAACATACTCTTCACACTCGTTCTAGGATACTACTGATCCCATCTCTAACGAGTCATTCTAATTGGATATTACTAATCCAATATCTGATGAATTCTTTCGTATGGTTCTAATGTGCCTTGTTCTCTATGCTTTGTAAACCAAAGCTCTGATACCAATGTGACGAAAAGGAATTCCGCTCGATCCGAATCAGTCGATAAACCGACCCGGACCATTCGACACGCCTTATTGTTTTGAGAACACGACAAAATAGAACGCAGACGGAAGAACATTTCATTGTATATTACAACAATCCATCAGATTACAAGAATATACAGAGTATAAATGAATATAACATTCAATAAATATCAGAGATTACAATACATTACATAGCAGCGGAAAATAATACAATACACAACTAGAAGAGATATACGGATACAGAGCTTTCCGGATATCATTCCAGCTGTAAACCAGGATCCTGTGAATATAAATCTGCAAAACCAAAACTACTAGCTTCCCGTGTCAAAATAAGGGAACCCAGAGTTTAGGTTAAAACAATAAACTCCAGGTCAGTCATGTGACTGGTGTGAGAACTAAAACAGTTATTAATCTTTATTTTAAAGTTTGGTAAATCAAGGGACCACGCCGTATAACACGGAACGGGTTTCCTCCCAAGAATACCAGTGCATAAAACAAATAGCGCAATGCTAAATAAAGAAAAATGAAGCTGTTATAAGACCCAGGTCCTATCACACAATGCAACGCAAGCCGGGGGATAGGGTTTTCCCTTATAGCAGCCAAAGAATGCTTGATACGTTTAAAACAGATTATTTGATACTATCATAAGTGCATAGTGTATAAAACAACTTCAAATCATAAGTATCAATCATAGGCGACATGAGCGTCCCATGCCACTATGTCGTCATATATAGGTTTGCAACTAAAATCGAAACGTCACGTATTTGGAAATTGGATTTCCATCTATGAACCGAGGCAAAAGATAGTCCTCTACCGATTCAAGACTGTCTAGCCCGAGCCTCAGGAACAGCCGCAACTGCCCCTTGGAGCGACAGGGCCGGTCCACCGATGTGGATTAAACTTAAACCCCGAACATGCGTTTCCCCGCCCTATGGGGCGTAAATGAGCCAACGAATGACTTCTTCGGACCCGGATCGTCCGATCAATCCAAGGTGCCTCGCAACAGCAACAACCACATAAGTCAAACTCGTCAGGGCGTGTAAAACCACTGACGTCACTTCTAGCTAGAAAGAAACGCATGTCCTCCCTGAGGTCCTCTCCCGTTTTGGTTCACACCGGGGTGTGAGGCTCGCGAATCAACGTTACACAAAGCTACGCCACAAAGGCCGTGCTTTGGTCATCACCACAAGACTTTTCTTTTCAACATAAGCCTTGATCAATTGCCACTTAGGCATGCCACACAGGCAATTCACTCCATGCGTTTGATATCCATCGATATATAACCTCTGAGCTCGTACGTCTCAGAGAAGGGCGTTAAGCAAGAGAATAAATTCTACGCTGCCAAAAAGATATATATATTTAATAGAAATCAATCACATAGAGTAAAATCCAATGTCAGACACACAGTCCATTTACAAGTTCGTTCTGGGTCTGAACGAAACTGGAGGCACCTAGTACCCCGCATATCCATCGATCTGCAAGTACGTCTGGACGATCACCAACTGTTTCCATCTTCTTGGGTGTATGGCCCAATCAAGATCATCAGTAATTATCCAAACGACGTGAAGACCTCCGGTCTTCAACCACCATCTTCATCTTCGACACCACGTCGAATCAGTTATTCAGAATGGGATAAACCCGGTCTTTCTGAACAACTCGCGTATATATATAATAAACACGTGTTACACAAACACAACATACGCCTCATTCCGATTCAGAATATTATTTTATTCAAATATTCTTATATTTTGGGAAAGGTTCCCATTAATTTTATCAAAGATAAATTCTTTAAATTTATTCTTTAATCTCCTTTGAATATCAATTCAAACTAGTCGGGATTAGCGAACCACACCGAAGTAATCATTTATTTTATTTCCCAATCCCAACCTATCTATCCCATGAAGTAAAACTGGTAATACTTCATATTTAACACCACGGTGTTATCGGTAAATTCAATTACCATTTCACGTTCAAATCTAATTAAAGATTTAACTATCGCCTGGAGTAAAACTGGTGATACTCCATTCTCGATCTTTTCAATATAATTAAAGATTCATTAAAACTCCACTTAGTTTTAATCTTTAACTGGTTTAAAGAATCAGTGTCATTTTAAAACACGGTTCACGATAAACCCAAAATCACATTCCATTAATTATCGGGTTAAAGAACAAGTGTTATTTAAAACACTGTTCACAATAAACCCAAAAATCAATACAATTTCAATTCCAATTAAATATCATTTAATTGGTACACTTCATTAAATCTAAAATAAAAAGATTTAATTTTTTTTCTCCACTGGGCTTAAGAACAGTGTTAATGAAGACACCATTCACGACAAACCCAAATCACATTTGATATTAAATACAAGGTTCTGAATAGAAAATATATCGGCTTATATTCAATATCAAATTCTACGACCAACAAATATCATATTGGAAATAACGATATTAATATATCTTTCAAATTTCCCAAACAATATCTGTATAATCACGAAATCCAACATCGAAATATTCCAAAGACAATTTCGATTCAAATCCATTCCCACTTTATATATTGGAAATTCTAGTTATTTTCAAAACCATTTCAAATCTACTTTATTTATTTTAAAAATAAATAGAATTATAATTCTAGTTCAAAACTAGTTCATTTCGATAAAAATCTATTTTTATCTTTTCAAATATGGAGTTTTTCATCCCAGTTCTTCACAAATCATTTCTCATGATTTTACACTAATTATTAATATTTTTAATAATTTTATCAAGGCCCGTACAGTCGATTTCCATCAACGGCCATCGAACTGCACTTACAGCGACCTTTTCCAAATTTGATTTGGGCATAATTCCAAATCCAATCATTAGATTTCAAATTTCTAATATTCGTTAGAAAGCTCTTTTCGATACGAACCTAACGGTTCCGGTTTTAGGAGAATCCGATGGTCAGATCTCCCGTAATATCCGTTCGAAGTCAATGGTCGAAATTCGCGAACTGCCGCGGCGCGTTCTATTCAGGCCATTATATTATATATATATAATATATATAATATATACTTCGTCGATTTCAATTCAAAACGTGCTTTATAAATCGTTTTAAATTCATTTTTAAAACGATTTTAACTTCTTTTCAAATTCAAATCAAGATTGAATTTTTCCTTATAAATTCGATTTAAATTCATTTCAAATTGATTTCAATTCAAATTGATTTCTAATTCAATTTCAGTTCGTTTTCAATTCAATTCAATTTCAATTCGAATTCATTTCTATTCGATTTCAACTTGTATTCATTTCTATTCAGTTTCAGTTCGAATTTCAATTCTTTTCAAAATGTCAGATTTTGAAATCACTTTCGATATTCATTAAAAAAAATGAATAAAATCGATATAAATATCGTTAACGACAAAATGGCGTCAATCTAATCAACACGGCTTCAAATATTTCTATTTTCAAATATTCTATTTCAAATATTTCTTCTTCAAATATGGAATGAGGCCCAATCAATTACCATATAATGTAAATTATATGGATTTTCTACAACACACGTATACCATAACAACGATGAATAATCAACCATCATCCAAAGTGCATTCTACACTGTATAAGCATCAAATATAAATATTTAACGCTTATAACAGTCTGTCAATCAATCGATCGACATACAACTAATTATTGGGATTAGTGTACGTCAAATATCATCCCAATACCCGTGTGGGGTTTTCAAACAATCAAACACAGATTTTATTTGTGCAGTTGGGCGATGTGTAAAATTTATCGGCCCAATCAATATCAGTCAAATGTGTGTATATAAACAAATCGTCCGATTTGTTTATTTTTATTTAATTTCATATACACGTCAAAAATTCTATTTTTAACTATAAAATATTTTCAACTATATAAAGATCTTATTTCATTTCACATCACATCACACAATCAACTACACATCAAAATCAAACAAACAAGCATACAAGCCGTCCATGGTCTGTGGACGATGGGTGCCGGGTGCTACTAAACACCGTCTGCATCCTAGTATATATTTATATAACTAGAAAATAAAATCAAAAGTGAGAAGTTCTCACAAATTAGCTAATCCAATCCCTCGACTCTTCTTATGTAGAAATCTTCGCCGTTCTTGCCTCTTGTCACTTACTTTGCCCGTAATCTCTACATATATAAAAATCACATTTTTACTTCGCTATTCAATATATAAAAATCGAATTTTTACTTTGCTATTCAATATATAAAAATCGAATTTTTACTTTGCTATTCAATATACAAAAATCGAATTTTTATCTTGCTATTCAATATATAAAAATCGAATTTTTATCTTCACTTCATTATAAAAATTATATTTTTATAATCTCTGCTATATACAAATTATACTTTTATTATCTCTACTACATAAAAATTATATTTTTATTTCACTTCTTATATAAACGATCATATTTTCAAACTAAGAGAAATCATTTCTTTGTATATTTATAAATCCAATCTTTTCGTTATGAAAAATCCAAGCTTTTCGTTACCACTCACCTATAAAGATCACATTTTTATTTACTTAAAAATCATATTTTTAATAAATTAAAAATCATATCTTTACTAATTTGAAAATATAATCTTTCCTTTTCAATATTAAAAACCTCACATTTTCTATTCACATAAATAAAAATCTAACTTTTATTTGCTATATATATAGATATATATATTTATATATATAAACCGATTTTTCTTTTAAAGACAATCACATAGAAATGAATAAATAAGTTAAATTAAAAATAGAAATGATAAAAATGTACTGTTCTTCAATGAAGTGGAGGCTATCGAAGTTCTCGGAGGTGTCATCTGGTGCTAAGGGGGCGGATCTGTGTAGTGGCGGCGCTAGGGGTTTCGGGTGGGGTCTTGGGGATCGCGTTCATTTGAGGAAGAGGAGAGAGGCGCGAGATGAGGGGGATGGCCGGAGCTGATGGGGGATCGTCGATCATCGGAGGAGATGGCGGTGGTCTCGTGGATTGGAGAGGGGGTCGTCGTTCATCGGAGGAGATGGCGGTGGTCTCGTGGATTGGAGAGGGGGGTCGCGTCGAGCAGAAGAAGGGGTGGAAGGAGGAGAAGGGGGCAGCGCGATGTGGGTGAGGTCGGCCTCCGGAGGCGTGGTGGCGCTCCGATGGGAGGAGCGGCGGCGCTCCTCCCCCTCTTCGTCTCCCTTTTTTGTATTAAATCGATCTGAAATGAAGAAAACAAAGGGGGGGTATATGTTACTTTATATATAAATTATTATTTTATATTACCAAAGGTTGACTTTTTCATTCGACCTCTAAACGAGGCCCACAGCCTGTCGTCCATAGCTAATTACCCCCATTCCGAACACAATAGGTTATGTATCGTAAGCTGATTCGACTGTTTCGATCAATTTTCTTCAAAATCAACATATACTCTATATATTGAATTTGAACGCGCGTTTTAATCTACCGGTGCCACATACTAACTCGAAAAATTCCAGAAAAATATTTCCTAGCTTCGTATTGACGATACGGTCCTAACAAAACTAGTTTCGTCAAATTTTGAGACCGTTTGAAAAATGGTCATTTTCCAGTCGATTAAAATCAACTGAAACTGGTCAAATGCGTTTTCCTTTGCCACGCTCACATATTGATTCGAAAAATTATGAAATTTGAAACCTAGCTATAACTTGACATCCCGGATCCAACAAAAATGGTTTCGTCGAAATCCGAGGTCCTTTGCAAAATTTCCATTTTTAAGGGCTGAAATTCCATAGCGACTATTCTGAATTTTCATCTGGACATATCTTTTGATCCCCGCAATGAAATTTTGATTTTTCGGATTCGTTGGAAAGATATTCTCAATTAAATTCAATTATTTTTGGTTTCACTAAAATCCGGTTTATTTTGCACCGGGTACATTCATTTGAATTTTGAAATCGAATTATCGAACTACCACGCCATTTTCAATTCCTTTATAATTTAAAATAAATATTTATATTCCAACGACGATCTATATAAATATATTCGTTCGAATTCTATTCAAAATAAATTTCTTGATGATATTATTTAAAATGATTCATTTTAAATAATCAAAATTCGCTAAAATTGCCAAAATAAAAATTTTAAACTGGCCCAGATTTCCGGGTTATTACACATTGTAAGTTACGCTAAGAAAACTTGAATCTGTGCCATCGGTACGGGCTATATACTAGTGTGTGTGTGTGTGTATATATAGAGAGAGAGAAAGAGAGAGTGAGAAAAAAATCTATTTAGACACCAAATTTTGATACAATTGATTTGCATCGTTGGATCATCTCATGAATTCCACTCCTCCTTATAAAGACAAAAAGATCCAACAGTTAAGGCTTTTTGTTTTTTATGTATTCAATTTTGTATCCAAATAGCCACACACACATGTATACACACACACACACACACACACATATATATATATATATTTGAAAATTGGTTCTTTATTAAGGATGTTAAAGAACTTCTAGTTGATCCTTCTCCTTGAAAAACCCTACTGGAGTCGTAGAGAAAAAGAGATCAACTAGTTACATCCAAATCAACCACTATACAAATGAAAAACAACAATAAACAAAATGGCCCATTCTTTTGAAACCAACCCAGCCTAATGATGCTAAGACCAAAAAACACTTGGCTACTTCAAAACAATTGGCCCCTTCTTTTATTTTTATTCTTCTCCATTGGGAAAAGCTGTAGCCCCCAACATTCTGCTTCAAATTAGGGTTTCCTCTTACCTATTATCATGAAGTTCTACTCCCCAAATTCACATGATTTGACCATGTAAGTTGATGATGCTTTATTTTTTCGCCTTCGATTTGCTTAAGTGGTAAGAAATTTTCGCTTGTATAACTTTTTCTCTTTCAATTTTGTTTATGCTTTTTTGATTATAGATTCAGTTGTTCCTCTCTTACCAGATGAATATGTCGTAGTAACTATAGGATCTGCTGCAAGTTGATGAAGCATTCAATCTTCGGGTGGATAGAGTTGTTGGATCTTCTTAATTTCACCGTGGAGATAAAGAGGACTATCTATATTCCCTGTTATTCCTATTTTCAATTTTATCAGTGTCCATATGAATCACTATATGCACAGTTGAAAAAAAATATGGTCGATCGTTTCTACTTGCTCCTTGTATAACATACATCTATCATCTATGTTCATTCCCCAATCTATAAGCTTTTCCTTTGTGTTAACTCTATGTAGTATGAACCTGTAAACACAGCACGACATGCTCCTGCAATTAATAGAATTCTATATGATGGGACAACGGTCTACATTGTTATGTTTTTGTTTAGTTTCTCCCCATGTTTGTGAAAATGAATTTTTTTAATGTCCAACCATGTCTAGTATTCTTTATCCTAATTATCATTAATCTGTAATTGATTAATCAGTCTTCTACTTCTCTGGTTTTTGTATATCTTGATGTGTTCCATTGTCTATCTTGTATTATTTTTGACACATTCTTATCTTTACCCCCCACTATATGAAATTTGTCCCATCCAAGAATGCTGACCAAGCATTTGCGGTTAATTCGTGGGTCAGTCCATATATTAGTGTTATTCCCATTTGTAGTCTTCCTGTTAATGCATTGTAACGCCTCCGTTCTATGTCTCATCATATTTTTGAATGTGCATGACGTATTATTGTTGATCTTCATGACCCTAAAATTCTCCTTACTGCAGCATTTTTCTTTCATCCATTTGGTCCATAAATTTTCTACCAAAAATAATTTGTGTATGAGCTTAACGATTGTAACATTTATTTACTCATCCAAGCTTTTTATGCCAATACCCCTTTCCTCTTTTGGTTTGCACAATTTACTCCAAGCTATTTTCTGTGTTTTTCCTCCTTAGAAAAAATAAGCACATAAACTATCAATTTTATTAATAGTTGATGTTGGTACACAAGAATCCAGTATAACACCATTAGGGTAATAACTGTTGTGTATTAATTCTGCTATTCCTGCCATTGACAACATATTGTTATTCCTCCTATCAAATTTATCCAATGTTCTCTTAAAAAGGCTAGAGCATTCTGAGTAGTGTGGGTAGTCACTGGACATTGGTGCACCAAGATATTTTACTGGAAGTTGTTCTCCTTGTAGCCTTAACATGTGCAAGATATCATCCGTGTTATTACAACCTGTGCTAAAGTAAACTTTACTTTTAAGTTGATTGAATTTTAGGCCAACAAATTTCTCCATTTTCTTTGACAAATCATGTATGTATTGGGCACTTTTTACATTTGCATTAGCATATATCATAATGTTATATGCATACAGTAGATGTGAGATACATGGTTGTGTACCGTTTATAGGGTTAATCTTCTTTCTTCTAACTGCTTCTTCATGTTTTAAGGACATGAACTCCTTAGCAATTATGGAAAAAAAATATGAGGATAACAGGTCTCCCTATCCTATCCTCTTGTATATGTAATATGTCCCCGTGGTATTCCATCTATATTAATAAAAAAAGTTGGTGTATTGATGCACTTCCTTATCAGCTAAACTAGTTGTGGAAAACCCATTTTTTCCATCATATAAAAAATGTATCTCTTGTTAACTTTATCATAAGCTTTTTGAAGGTCCACCTTTATGCAGAACTTTTTATTTCCCTTTTTTTTGAAATTTTTGATAAGCTTTTGGGATTTTTATGCTATATTCTTTCCTGATATAAAAGCAGATTGAGCTTATGATATTAAATGTGGCAAAACATGCTTAATTCGACTACGTATTATTTTTGTTATAATTTTATATAACATTGCAATAAGCAATCGGTCTATAGTCTAAAATGCTTGAAGGTTTGTTATTTTGGTATAAGAGTTATAAATGTGTGATTTAACACTTTAGGTATTTCTGGATTCCGAAAAAATAATTTATAATAAAATTTAAATCATCTATAATTGTATTCCAATTAATTTTGAAAACCTTAGATGATAATCCATATGGTATAGGTGATTTCTCGTCTTTCACTAAAAAAGCAGACTGTTTTATTTCATTCTCAATGATTTGACTGCTCATATATTTTCTGTCTTTCTCATTCACCAACTTACGATAATTCATATCTTCAAATTGCTCATATTCTATAACTTCAATGTTATACATATCCTTGTAATACTGAACGGCTCGCTATTGTATAACAACTGGATCATATATATACCATATCCCCACTTTGCTTGTCAAAGCTTGTATATTGTTTTTATATCTTCTCATTGACATTTTATCATAGAAGAATCTGCTATTGTAATCTCCTTCAGCGAGCCAGTTTATTTTTTTATTTTGATAGTGTAACACCCCGTGATTCTGTAACGCTAAGATTCACAAATCAAGGCAGAATTAAAAGTTAAAATAAGGGAAACGGGCTGCACCATTGCGTTCGTCTCGGAATTCTGCATGAAAACGAGTCTGAGTTTGCATAAATCAGAGTCTGTATGAGGGAGATATGGCCTCCGGAAGATTCAGCGAAGTTCAAAATTCAAAACAGGTCAAGTTCAAAATTCAAATCGGACCCAGATTGGGCTGGGAGGGAATTTTCCCGCCCAAGGCACCCAGGTCGACTGGGTAGTCGACCTGGGGGTCGACCCCTCCCCCCCCCCCCCCCGTTTTTCCAGCTTTCTGCACCTGGTTCGTTCTGATGTATTTAGTCACGTTTTCTGCCCAGGTTCATCCGCCTAACACTATATAAATAACCCTAGTCTTCTTCTCTATTCACAATTCTCCTCTACCCTTATGCTGCAAAGATTCTTAGTGAACATGGCTTCATCTCCTCCTCTTAAAAGAATAATAAATAGAATAATATATGTAAAATAAATCAAGACAAGGAGATGCTGCTCAAAGACTTTCAAGAAGAGGTTCAAGTCAGGCTAGGATTTCAAGTGAAGAATCAAAGGCTAGCTCAAACGGTTTTGAGCAACGTCGCACGAATCATAGCAATGCCACCTTTCTTTTCTAATCTAAATCTCTGTAAGTCAGTTATTTCTAGATTTGAACGTTTTCTCTGTTCGTGACATGAAATTAAAGGAATAAAAGAATATGCCAAATCTCTCTCTCTCTATTCGAATCAGTGCCTATACTCTTAAACCTAATTAAGAACTGTTATGATTCGAGGACAAATAAGACCATGACTATGAAACTATGGAACTTAAAACCATATGACTATGAACATTTGCCTATGACTATGAACATTGCCTATGACTATGGACATTGCCTATGACTATGAACATTGCCTATGACTGTGACTGTGACTATGAGGATTATTTCCTTGACTAAGCCTATGCCTTTGATTAGGAAATATAAACTATTGCCTATGACATAACAAGGACATCTATGATTAAACACCTGTGATTCATGACTAGGAAAGTGTTGCTTAAGTTTTGTGACTATGAAATTGGGTCTAAACCCGATCATCTATTCTGTCTATTCTTGGTTAGCTTTGGTTTTAGACCTTGGGAATTTACCTATTAAGTTAGGTCTACCCATGTTCTTGAACCTACGTCTCTATTCTTTCTATTCTTGGTTTTCTTTGGTTTTAGACGTTGGGAATTTACCTATTAAGTTAGGTCTACCTATGTTCTTGAACTGACGTCGTTGTTCAACCCTTTTTATGCCAGTTAGTATGTCTATCTTTTGCATAGCATCTTTGGTTCATTCCCTATTTTCTACGAACCTAGCTTTATTTATAATCTAGATTGAATCACGATTATACGAACGGTGGGAATGCGGTTTGGGCAAAATATGATATTTACTAAAAACGTAGTTTAACTTGGAAATTGGCATAAATTGGGAACATGTATTATGGCATGTTCATAGAAATGCAAATTGGATAAATTTGACATGAATTATAAGAGGTGTAATTGGAATCTTGTATTGACGTGTAAATCTAGCATTTACATGAATAGTAAACTAGAGTAATAAGTCCAGAATTAGAATGTTGAATCAGAATTGGATTAGCTAATTTAGAATGGTAAGTATATTGGCATAAATGTGAAATTGGCCATAATTGGGAGTAATTGGCAGGTTTAGCAAAATCATGGTTAGTGACACTCAATTTGGTATAGTCCACATACCAAAAAGCATAAATATGATTTAGAAGGGGAAATGGGCCATAAGAATGAATGTAGACAATTTACATTAAAAGAGTAATTAGGAAATAAGTAAATTAGAAATAATTTACTTATAGAATTTGGCCTGAATGAGGAAATATAAATTTAGACAAATTAAAGGTTTATTAACGACATCTCTTTTAATGACACACCAGAAAGTTCTAGGGTGACAGAGAGGATAGTGTCTAGGCTTGGGTTTGGAAAATACAAGTTTCCTGCTCTCCATGGCTATCCCTAACTGATCCGACGAACGGGATGGTTACTTTCAAAACTTGATTTGAAAATAAATTGAAACCCTTTGAACTTAGAAAACACGAATATGCCTAGCCCGAGGTTAGACTGAGTTGCGATGTAAACCTGCCCGAAACCAACCGGCACGTCCCGTAGTCGTAACAATACCTGTCTAATGTGAGTGGTAGCGGCTTTAATTTATTTAGTTAAAGCTAGAACAAGAATGGTAGGGTTAAGTTAACTAAGACTCTTAACCAGTTCAACATGATAACTAGACTGATGGGTGGGGTTAGGTTCAGACTGACACTTAACACAGTTAAGCTAGAATAGGAGGGTTAAGTCCATAGGAACACTTAACCAACTTAACACAGTTAAGCTAGAATGGGAGTGTTAAGTCCATAGGAACACTTAACCAACTTAAAACAGTTAAGCTAGAATGGGAGGGCTAAGTCCATAGAGACACTTAACTAAACTCAAGGTAGTAAAACGAGACTTGTAGGGGTTAAGTAAAGTTAATACACTTAGCCAAATTAATATGTTAACTAGACTAGAGGTTGGGGTTAAGTAAAATCTAATACACTTTGCCAATTTTGATATGTTAGCTGGGCTAGACCGTAGGGTTAAGTAAACCTGAACACTTAACCATCAGGTTGTGATAAAGGAATGGGGTTGTCTAAAATATGAAGGGATAATACTTAACCATTATTAACATGTTAGTTAAAACAGACGGGCAGGGTTGAGTTAAAAAGGAACACTTAACCAATACAGGATGAACGGTTAGGGTTAAGTAATAAGAAATACTTAACCAATATAACTTGGTTTGTGGTAGGGTTAAGTCGTCATGAATCACTGATAACACTTAACCAGTTTAACAGGACGAATGAAGAGGGTTAAGTTGGCTCGAATTGACTAATGACACTTAACCAATCCAAATTGACGGGAAAGAGAACTAAGTAGTAAACCTTAGTTAAGAAAACAACGATTCTGGAAACTAAGTGGTAAACCTTAGTTGACAAAACTAAGTAGTAATTCTTAGTGTAACACGAGGAGGAGCGAACGTCCGTCTAATTAAAAAGAAGGCTCCAATGAATTGGGTTACGAAGCCCAAGGCTTCGAGGGGACGTGAGGGTACTCTTGGTATCTTTCTGTGAGGCTGCAGATGATCCACCTGGACCCACAGAGGTTAAGGTCTGCGTAGAAGAACCAGGGGTATGCCTTGGTTGCAATACATGGCAACCTAAAGACTAGGATGGACCGGCGTGATTCGGCGAGCAAATGGTAGCCCTGTGATAGCGACTCGTCGTCTACCATCCATCTTCAGTCAGTCGAGATACGTGAAGCGGAAAGGTGAAGAACTCCAAAAGACCATATACTTGCTATCTAGTTATGGGTGAGGATGGCCATAGGACAGTGGGGCACCAGGGGCCGGCGTATAGTTCTCATTTTCCAAGGTGTGCCTTTCATTAGTTGAGGGAGGGGTCAAGTGGGACCATAGCCACTGGAAAAAAAAACAGACCTTAGCATCTGCATCGGCAGATATCTGAAAGCTCCCGACCGAGTTCTGTATTCCTTGATTTGCCCTGACACAGGACTCGGGTTGCACATTACGGGACATGTGCATCTAGACAAGCGATAACGATTCGCGATACATGCGTGGGGAAGTATAGGAACATATACCACTCTAGGTAGTGTGTCCTAGACTTGGGGGCATCGTTCGACAGGTAGCATAATTCCTAGTTGAACTAGGTGGCGTAAATCCTGAATCCGAGAAGCGTTCAGCAGACAGCGTAAACTCTAGTTGAATCTAGAAGGCACTTGGTAGAAAACCCTAGATTAAATCTAGGTAACAAATAAATAAATGGATGCCTGAAGGCGATGGAAAATACAGGGATTGGGATCACGTTATCGTTACTAGTTGGGACACTAGTTAGGTGATGCAGAGATATAGAAACCAGTATAATAAGGAAATAGCGAAGCGGCGAAAGTATTAGAGCATATCCAGTTCATCTTATCTTAGTATATCTTGTGTCAATCTTGTCTAATCTTGCTGACCCTATCATCATGGTGTTATCTTGTATTCAGTTAATTCATGTCGTTTAGTTTTCCATGTTCACATGCTAGAAGTTACTGAACTTACTCAGGCTTTATGTCTGACTCTGTTTTTCTTTCGTCTTCTCCCCCCCCCCCCCAGGTAGTAAAGGAGGGAATAGTTTAGCTCAGGTTAAATTGGACTGCCAATCTTCCCAGCTTGAATATTTGTCGAAGTTTTGCTTGGATTCTCTTTTCAGATGCCATGGCTGGTTCTTGCTACATTGGGGAATATAAATGTATTTTTATGCTTCTTTATTTTGTAAGATAGATGACACTCTGATATTGTAAAGAAATCTTTGTACAAACTATTTTATCAATAAAGCAAAGTTTTATTTTCTGCTGTTTAATTTCTGTCTGTCTTGTAATTTATCTGCATCTTTTACCCTAAATGCTCCACAGAACTTAGTGCATTCCCTTTGTGAGTGACACTAACAAACGTGGGGTGTTACACGTGGTATCAGAGCTGAAGGTTACCGGATCAGATAAAGGATTTGAAAAATTATTTTCAAAACGGTTTTCAAAGAAGCATTTTCAAAAGAAAAGATTTGTTTTAAAGGCATATTCCCCAAAGCCATACGCACTATCTTCTCTTCCTCTGTTTGAATTCTTGTCTCCTTCTTTCTTGAGTCTCTGGGGCTCCTGGCTTTCTGGGAGGTAACCTCATCAATGGGTGAAGTAGTACCCGACTTCCATCTATAACCGTAGTAGTTTCACCTACGGCTGGTTTTCTTTCAAGCTTAGTAGGGTTTTCTGTATGATGGAAGCAGCTTTCGAGAGATTTGTCAACATGACTACACACGGAAGGGGATGAGGAGTTTGGCTAAGGAGCACAACCCTAGGATGAGAAATTCATGGATGTAGATTTAGCTCACGAAGGAGGAAGAAATTATAAAACCTAAGACAAGAGGAAGTATCTTTACTAGGGAATGATAGGGCATATAATTAAGGGCAAGGGCAAGAACGAGGAACAAGGTTTTCAGAAGGGCAAGAACCTACTTTCGCCACCAAGCGTACCTAGGAGAAAGGTAGTAAAGTTCTGTTGGAAGAGTCTAGTTTTGCCGTTACTCTTTCCTTTGGTTTTAGCGCTTCGCATTTGTTCATGTCCACTTCCATAGTTGAGTCTCTGCACCATAGTACTTGTATAGTAGAAAGATCCCACTAGAGTCTCAAATCCAATTGGTGGTCCGACCAGTTTATTTTTGGGTAGTAGGTATTTGAGAATAGCTATCGAGTTTGCTTATATCATCTCATGTAGATCGTCTAAATTCGGAGGAGATATTCCTTGGGTGCTTGTCTGATATTGGTTTAGGCCTTTGGGGCTTGTACTTGAGGAATGTCGAGTTCGAATAGGATGGTTTGCGTGAGAGATGAATAGTTGTGGCAGGCACTCCAAAAAGCACGTAGTGACCTTTCGACCCTTATAGTTATGGCAGGATGGATAAGCTAAGAGGAGAGACCTCTGATCATTCTAGTATATACACTCGGTATCATGGTTGACATTTGTTTATTTTGGAATTGGAGATCAGGAACTTCACAATCGTGAAGTTAAATTAGTTAAGATACAGTGGAGTAAAGCTCAAGAAGGCTAGATACTAGCATCATACCCTTTTCTTTAAGGGTGCATCCTTGATTTCTTTGTTTAGGAGCTTTACGCATAATTGTTTCTCTCTTTCCAAAGTATATCCTCTAGGTCGTATCTTTGATCCTTAGGTAGAAACTCTTTTGGATGTAAACATGTATTTGAAACATGTTATGGTTGATGGTTGCAAGTGGTTGCTAATGGTTGCTCGTGAATGCATATGCATACGTATTAGGCACTAGATCAAGTTCGGACGCTTGCATATTGCATTTACAAATATGTATTTGTTTGTAAGTTGAACTTGATATGTTATCATATGGATGTTGCATATGGATGAATGGCTGTGCACGCATGTAGTATTTACATAACTAGGGATGCTTGCATACATGATTGGACGCATGGCACTGACATGATTCGCATTAAGGAGGTCAACTGAATCAGTAGACCGCCTGATTTTGCATTAGATAAAGACATATACACACACTATGCATATAAACATGAAAGCATTACAAATCTTTTAAGGACAATGAATGCCTGTGATTGAATGGTTGAGTAGATGGGTGATTGGATGGTAGGACACATTCTTCCTAACTTAAAGATTTCGGGGACGAAATCCTTTTAAGTGGGGGAGAATGTAACACCCCGTGATTCTGTAACGCTAAGATTCACAAATCAAGGCATAATTAAAAGTTAAAATCAAAATCAAGGGAAAAGGGCTACGCCATTGCGTTCGTCTCAGAATTCTGCATGAAAACAAGTCCGAGTTTGCATAAATCGGAGTCCGTATGAGGGAGATATGGCCTCCGGAAGATTCAGCGAAGTTCAAAATTCAATACAGGTCAAGTTCAAAATTCAAATCGGACCCAGATTGGGCTGGGCGGGAAATTTCCTGCCCAAGGCACCCAGGTCGACTGGGTAGTCGACCTGGGTCACCCAGGTCGACTGGGTAGTCGACCCCCCCGTTTTTCCAACTTTCTGCACCTGGTTCGTTCTGATGTATTTAGTCACGTTTTCTGCCCAGGTTCGTCCGCCTAACACTATATAAACAGCCCTAGTCTTCTTCTCTATTCACAATTCTCCTCTACCCTTATGCTGCAAAGATTCTTAGTGAACATGGATTCTTCTCCTCCTCTTAGAAGAATAATAAATAGAATAATATATATAAAATAAATCAAGACGAGGAGATGTTGCTCAAAGACTTTCAAGAAGAGGTTCAAGTCAGGCTAGGATTTCAAGTGAAGAATCAAAGGCTAGCTCAAACGGTTTCGAGCAACGTTGCACGAATCATAGCAATGCCACCTTTCTTTTCTAATCTAAATCTCTGTAAGTCAGTTATTTCTAGATTTGAACGTTTTTCTCTGTTCGTGACATGAAATTAAAGGAATAAAAGAATATGCCAAATCTCTCTCTATTCGAATCAGTGCCTATACTCTTGAACCTAATTAAGAACTGTTATGATTCGAGGACAAATAAGACCATGACTATGAAACTATGGACCTTAAAACCATATGCCGATGACTATGAACATTTGCCTATGACTATGAACATTGCCTATGACTATGGACATTGCCTATGACTATGAACATTGCCTATGACTGTGACTGTGACTATGAGGATTATTTCCTTGACTAAGCCTATGCCTTTGATTAGGAAATATAAACTATTGCCTATGACATAACAAGGACATCTTTGATTAAACACCTGTGATTCATGACTAGGAAAGTGTTGCTTAAGTTTTGTGACTATGAAATTGGGTCAAAACCCGATCATCTATTCTGTCTATTCTTGGTTAGCTTTGGTTTTAGACCTTGGGAATTTACCTATTAAGTTAGGTCTACCCATGTTCTTGAACCTACGTCTCTATTCTGTCTATTCTTGGTTTTCTTTGGTTTTAGACCTTGGGAATTTACCTATTAAGTTAGGTCTACCTATGTTCTTGAACCGACGTCGTTGTTCAACCCTTTTTATGCCAGTTAGTATGTCTATCTCTTGCAAAGCATCTTTGGTTCATTCCCTATTTTCTACGAACCTAGCTTTATTTATAATCTAGATTGAATCACGATTATACGAACGGTGGGAATGCGGTTTGGGCAAAATATGAAATTTACTAAAAACGTAGTTTAACTTGGAAATTGGCATAAATTGGGAACATGTATTATGGCATGTTCATAGAAATGAAAATTGGATAAATTTGACATGAATTATAAGATGTGTAATTGGAATCTAGTATTGACGTGTAAATCTAGCATTTACATGAATAGTGAACTAGAGTAAAAAGTCTAGAATTAGAATGTTGAATCGGAATTGGATTAGCTAATTTGGCACGGTAAGTATATTGGCATAAATGTGAAATTGGCCATAATTGGGAGTAATTGGCAGGTTCTGCAAAATCATGGTTAGTGACACTCAATTTGGTATAGTACACATACCAAAAAGCATAAATATGATTTAGAAGGGGAAATGGGCCATAAGAATGAATGTAGACAATTTACATTAAAAGAGTAATTAGGAAATAAGTAAATTAGAAATAATTTACTCATAGAATTTGGCCTGAATGAGGAAATATAAATTTAGTCAAATTAAAGGTTTATTAACGACATCTCTTTTAATGACACACCAGAAAGTTCTAGGGTGACAGAGAGGATAGTGTCTAGGCTTGGGTTTGGAAAATACAAGTTTCCTGCTCTCCCTGGCTATCCCTAACTGATCCGACGAACGGGATGGTTACTTTCAAAACTTGATTTGAAAATAAATTGAAACCCTTTGGGCTTAGAAAACACGAATATGCCTAGCCCGAGGTTAGACTGAGTTGCGATGTAAACCTGCCCGGAACCAACCGGCACATCCAGTAGTCGCAACAATACCTATATAATGTGAGTGGTAGCGGCTTTAATTTATTTAGTTAACGATAGAACAAGAATGGTAGGGTTAAGTTAACTAAGACACTTAACCAGTTCAACATGATAACTAGACTGATGGGTGGGGTTAGGTTCAAACTGACACTTAACACAGTTAAGCTAGAATGGGAGGTTTAAGTCCATAGGAATACTTAACCAACTTAACACAGTTAAGCTTGAATGGGAGGGTTAAGTCCATAGGAACACTTAACCAACTTAACACAGTTAAGCTAGAATGGGAGGGCTAAGTCCATAGAGACACTTAACAAAACTCAAGGTAGTAAAACGAGACTTGTAGGGGTTAAGTAAAGTTAATACACTTAGCAAAATTAATATGTTAACTAGACTAGAGGTTGGGGTTAAGTAAAATCTAATACACTTAGCCAATTTTGATATGTTAGCTGGGCTAGACCGTAGGGTTAAGTAAACCTGAATACTTAACCATCAGGTTGTGATAAAGGAATGGGGTTAAGTCTAAAATATGAAGGGATAATACTTAACCATTATTAACATGTTAGTTAAAACAGACGGGCAGGGTTAAGTTAAAAAGGAACACTTAACCAATACAGGATGAACGGGTAGGGTTAAGTAATAAGAAATACTTAACCAATATAACTTGGTTTGTGGTAGGGTTAAGTCATCATGAATCACTGATAACACTTAACCAGTTTAACAGGACGAATGAAGAGGGTTAAGTTGGCTCGAATTGACTAATGACACTTAACCAATCCAAATTGACGGGAAAGAGAACTAAGTAGTAAACCTTAGTTAAGAAAAAAACGATTCTGGAAACTAAGTGGTAAACCTTAGTTGACAAAACTAAGTAGTAATTCATAGTGTAACACGAGGAGGAGCGAACGTCCGTCTAACTAAAAAGAAGGCTCCAACGAATTGGGTTACGAAGCCCAAGGCTTCGAGGGGACGTGAGGGTACTCTTGGTATCCCTCTATGAGGCTGCAGATGATCCGCCTGGGCCCACAGAGGTTAAGGTATGCGTAGAAGAACCAGGGGTATGCCTTGGTTGCAATACATGGAAACCTAAATACTGGGATGGACCGGCGTGATTCGGCGAGCAAACGGTAGCCCTGTGATAGCGACTCATCGTCTACCATCCATCTTCAGTCAGTCGAGATACGTGAAGCGCAAAGGCGGAGAACTCCAAAAGACCATATACTTGCTATCTAGTTATGGGTGAGAATGGCCATAGGATAGTGGGGCACCAGGGGCCGGCGTATAGTTCTCATTTTCCAAGGTGTGCCTTTCATTAGTTGAGGGAGGGGTCAAGTGGGACCATAGCCACTAGGAAAAAAAAACAGACCTTAGCATCTGCATCGGCAGATATCTGAAAGCTCCCGACCGAGTTCTGTATTCCTTGATTTGCCCTGACACAGGACTCGGGTCGCACATTACGGGACATGCACATCTGAAATCTTCCCAGCTTGAAGATTTGTCGAAGTTTTGCTTGGATTCTCTTTTCAGATGCTATGGCTGGTTCTTGCTACATTGGGGAATATAAATGTATTTTTATTCTTCTTTATTTTGTAAGACAGATGACACTCTGATATTGTAAAGAAATCTTTGTACAAACTATTTTATCAATGAAGCAAAGTTTTATTTTCCGCTGTTTAATTTCTGTCTGTCTTGTAATTTATCTGCATCTTTTACCCTAAATGCTCCACAGAACTTAGTGCATTCCCTTTGTGAGTGACACTAACGGACGTGGGGTGTTACAGATAGCATATGTATACATCATATGTAGTTGGTTCTTTAATTTTGCGTTTGCCTCCATCATATCTTCAAAATATGAAGCATTTTCTGGCAGCATATCTACTTGCAACAATTTTTCTGTGAAATTATTTTTTAAGATTGTGACATCTGCATTGTTCTTTGGTTTTGTTTTATTCCATGCTTTTATAAATGATCTGGTTTGGATTTTGTTCCATATATTATGTTCTTAGATAAGAGGAAAAACTCAAAACTTTGTACATGATTAATTTTTCATATTGAAGTTAACTATATTATAATGGTAGTAACATATTTGATAGAAACGTGGAATCAGAAATTTAGGCTACGTTTTGTTTATTTTACTTCTGTGTTTTCTATAGGACTGTTATGGTAACAGTAAATTTACCATCACTATACCATTATCAGTAGATTGGTAACCGTTTTTTTTATTGAAATTAGTATATTTGTTAAAACAGTATGGTACTGGTAAATTTACCATTTTTAACGATAAATTATATGTAACATTTCTTCAATACCAGCTGTTACGGTAATTTCGCCAGTTAATTTAAAACATATGTATACTCATCTGATATGCTTTATTAGATGCATTTAGAACAAAATAAATGATTATATTTTGTTCAACATTCAGGTGAAATAATTCCAGGTACACTTATTTTCTTTCTCATTTATGTTTTTTATAAACTAACACTACATATAGTATAATAAGAATGCATCATGTACAAAAAAATATGTTAAGATATAAAGTTTGATGGACAAATGGTTATTTACCATTACTGGAGTAACAGTTACCAGATTTTCGGTATACCAGTCTTCGGTATACCAGTCGATCGCTACCGTTAACAGTAACAGTAAGCAATTCTGACTTACCAGTAAAAACAGTATGGTAATGATATTTGCCAAACGGTAACGGTAACCCATTACCATAACATCTCTAGTTTTCTATTACAATCATTTCGCACAATATATGTGCACGGTTTTAACTTTTCCATGAGGAAAATTCCTAACTAAGGGGGATAAACCAGGCACCTCTAGTTACTGCAATTATTTCAAAAGAAAACTTTCATAATTCAGCCAACCTCTGACCTGGGCCCTGGGCAGTCACCCAGACAGCCCAGGCTCAAGACCGGCTTTGTCTTTATCCATGTGGTCGCAGGTTCAATTTCTATATAATTTTTATTTTATGTTGGTATTCAACTATGCGCTAATCAATTATGTATGGTTAAAAGCGTAAATTTATACTTTTATGTTTGAACATGAAAATTAAAAAAACGATGATAATTACTAATAAATTGCAAAAAAAATGAGTATTAAAGAAAGAATGAATAGATTTCTTTTGTTATTTAATTAAATTTTTAATAATTTGAATAAGAAGAATTATTACGGATTAAGATATGAGTACAACATTTTTTTTAATAATTAATTTTATTCCTAGATAACAAAGACGTCAACCTTTCTATTTTGCTATATATAGAAGTGAACATATTTACTTTTGTTTATTTATTTGCAGATTGCTTAGTTAAATTTATCCAAAATTACTTTAATATGTTTCTCTCTCACTAGGGTTGTATATCGAACTGGACAGTCCATTGTCCGGGTCGGTCTGAGAGCATAAGGTGTTTGGTCCGTGTCCATATCAAGGTTTTAAATCGTGGATATTGACCGCATTTCGTCTCGAGGATATTTGAGAGTTGATCTCGTATCAGGGAGATCTCAAATGAGATGAGTCTAACTCGAAGGGTTCATCTTGGATTTCCATCTCAGGTCTAAAAGTTCATATTAGTAAAATCTCAGGGTATATGATATGTTAAAAAAATGATATTCTTTCACAATAATTTTTATGAATGTTGTTATAAACATAGTAATTTAAACTTGAATTGCAAACTCACTTCATTATTCTTAATTTATGAAATACCATTCATACTCTAAGTTGTAATATGCTTAAAATAAGAATGTAACACAATGCAAATAGATTGAGCTTACAACATATGATCTATGAACATGAATTACTGTTAGACATAAAACATAAACAAGATCCTAAATATTAAAAAATTCAGCATAATTAGAACATAAAATGCATAATTTCACAGGTAACATGTATGTTAAAAAAAGACAAATGTGGAAAATCATAAACATTGTAAAACATATATGAACATACAATATGGTCATTTGACATGGAAAAAAATTAAATAGTAGGAGATTATCATGACTAGATTTGAGTTTTCTGATTATTGCTCTGGTTTAGGCACGGATTTAAATTTTTTCCAGAAAGACCAAGATCTCGAACGATATTTTAGTATCTCATCTCGGTCGATATATCGTTCAATATTGCAATATCTCCGGCGACATATTCAAAATCAGATTTGTAGAATTGACGACACTCAATCATAGTACACTGAATAAAACTGTAACAGCCCGTGAATTCTATAACGTTAAGCTTCACGAATTAAAGTATAATTAATTATAAATGATGAAATCAAGGGAAATGGCTTACGCCATTGCGTTCGTCTCGAAATTCTGCTTGAGATAGAGTTCAAGTTCGCGTAAAACGGATATCGTATGAAGAAGATATGGACGAACGAAGTTGGGCAGAAAAACTGGAAAATGGGTCAGAATGCACTGGCGCACTTGTGAAGTGCGCCAGAACAAAGTTGAACTGGCGCACTTGGGAAGTGCGCCAGTACAATTTTGGCCTGGCGCAGCTGCTAAGTGCGCCCAGGTCAGAAAAACCTGCTGGTCAGGCCCTGGCTGGCCTGGTCAGGGTCTGGTCGAATTCTGATGCTTGGCTGAGTCACTAGGGCTTACATGTCTCTTTCTTATTGGCCTCTCTTGAGATGGATGATCTGGATTCACCCTAGCTTCATCGACGGTTCAAAACAATTTAAAATTCTATAAATACAACTCAAGTCTAACCCTAAATTCACACAAATAATAGAATACAAAAGTCGTCATGCTGCTGGAGAGGAACTAGGAATGGCCGTCAATTAGAAAGCCTAGAGACAAGCCAACAAGCCTAAGAGACGAATCAAATTAAAAGGAGATCAAAGCTTAATCAAATCATTCAATGCAACTTTGCTACCCAAAGGAGAGCATCTCCAAATCAGAATAACAGAAATCAGAAAACAAGAATTCATCACACTTTGTAAGTATAGTGACCTTTCAAAATATGAATAAAAACTGTGATGTGATTCGATGTAAATGAAAATAGAATCGTGTTGTTATAATCTTTGTGTATTGTGATGATTCTATCATGACTTGTGTATTGATGTTTGTGGCATAAATTGATTGGTGCAAGCCTATTGAACAATTATATATGAAAACAATGGCACTTGCAAGTTTGTGGCAAAAACTAGAAATTGATCCCTTTTTGTATATGTCGATGGCATGGACTATGTATATTCCCTTAGTCTAAATTAAAATTTATGTAAACATGTTACAGACCTTCTATGCCTACATGACCCAAAACCTATGATATCATTCTTATGTTTATTGGCAAGTATAATTAGATCTATGTTTGCAAGTATAATTGGATCTATGTTTCATAAACTATGCAAGTTCATGTTGAAATAGGCTATATGACTAGATGTAAAAATTGTACATTTTGATGAATATATAACATGCTAGTTTTGTGGTCGATATTATGCCAAGTTAACATGTTTAAACACAAGTTCCTAAACCATGCCATTTCATATGTCAACTACTTAGTCATACTTTGATTCGAATGCAAGTTCTCACGACCCATGTTATATGTTAGTTGAATCGCCAAATTGCAAGTTCATGCGCCACACACCTTTATGTATTACATGTTCTTGATTTCCCCTTTTCCTCACGGTTATAAAGTTGGGCTGAATTGTGACAAGCCCAACACATGTTATAACGTTGCGAACAAACTGGGGTAATAACGTTGGGTGTAAAATATGAAAATATAAGTTGGCATGTTTGGCACATGCCAATGGTTATGACACATAAGCGGTATGAATTGAAATACCCAAAAATAAAAGATATGACATTTACATATAGTGAAAAAGTAATAAAATATGTAAATTTAGAAAACACGATATGCTTAACCCGAGGTTGGATTGAGTTGTGATGTAAACCTGCCCGGACCCGCCTGGCTGTCCAGTAGTCACAACAATACCTATCCAATATAGGTGGTTAAGCATTGAGCCCAATAAGGACCCGAGGTTAGACTGAGCTATGGTGTAAACCTGCCCGGACCCGACCGGCACATCCAGTAACTGTAGCAATACCTGTCTAATGTGAGTGGTCTGGTGCTCCTAAGAGGCTAAGGACAGATGGTAGGGTTAAGTCAACTATAACACTTAACCAAATTCAACATGTTAACAAGAATTGATGGGTGGGGTTAGGTAAATACAGACACTTAACCGCTTAACATGTTTGACTAGAAAATCCTGGTAACGAGGGACCCGTTTCAGCAGTAACCCAAAGTTAGGTATCAACGGTACCATGAAACTAGGCCGGGTGGGGCACGATTACTGGGCTGATTGTAAGCGGTCAAACGACGGCGGTGGGTGCACAGTGCAGGTCTAACGGGGTGCGGCGTGCACACACTCCGGAGCAGACAACCAGGGCACTGGGGACACCAGTAGTATAACCTATGTCTTCTAGTTTTGTGTCGGGGCCGCCACCATAGGTCTTGATACACCCCATGGTGGGACCAGCATAGGTATCTACAATTCTTGGGGGCCGTATGACACATGTTTACGCGAGTAGGAGCAGATCTTTAATAAGAATGGGGATCACTTCACCCTCACCATGGGGTGCCAGTTAGAATGAATTCAAATAGGTGCAGAGATATTGTAACACCCCACTCCCGCTATGATCACTCACTAAGGGAATGCCATAGCATCGGTGGAGTATTTTAGTGAATATAGAACAGAAAAATTACAACAAGACAGATATAAATAGTACTTGAAATTTTAAAACATCATCTCATAACAGCGGAAGTAAAACATGTCTGGTTACATCATAAAACCACAATAAAGGTCAAGTACAATATCCATCAAAATAAAGAAGTACATAATCCCACTCTCATACAATAGCCAAACAAAAGAAAAGATAACTGGATAACTGGAGCTTTACATCTATCCAAGCTCCTAAAGACTGGAACAGCAATCCGATCAAGCTCCACTACTGCTAGGATCCACCGTAGGACCTGAGGGTTGGGAAAAAGATAAAAACAACAGGGTCAGACATAAGTCTGAGCGAGTCCTATAACTTTAACAATACAATCGTTAAAGTAACCAGAGAAGACATAAACTGATATACGGTAACATATAGGGATGAATGGCTACCCTAAGCAGTCAACTAAACGAAGATAAAGGATAAAGACGCATCTACCCTCCCTAAGGTAAATTACTAAACTGCACCACACCAGTCGTTCCTAACTTAAAGGTTGATCCCACCCAAGGACTTATAAAATTTACTAATTAGTACCTGCGTACCCCTAGGTGACCAAGTAGGCGCCACGGGGCCCTACAATCCACTAGGTGTACACACTACTTCCCATTCGATCGGCTCCCTAACGTAGATACCCGTGCTGGCCCCACCGTGGGATGTATCATTCCCCAATGTGGCAACCTGATGAAACTAAAGGTGCACGGCTTATATCTACTCGATGCAACAACGGCTTACCTACCAGCCCGGGCCCACTCACGCATATGAAGCCCGTTGGACTTGCGTTGCCACCGCTAACCCGTTTGCCTCTTACAGTCAAGCCCAGTATGCGTGTCCCGTCCTCGACATGGGTCGAGCCCACAAAGATACGTATGGGTTACTGGTTGAAATGGGCCTCCACAAGCTACCCACCTAAGCTTGTCCCTTTTTCTAGTATATCCCACTTAACCCTTTAATCATGTTTTAATTACATGTTCTATTTTGGTTAAGTATTCTAATCGTATTTTCTATTGCCACCCAAGGCAACCACTAGATTTTCTCATGCCACCCGAGGCACCCACTTAACCCCTCATGTCCCTCTACATGCTAATGTGGTTAAGTGTTTCTTAATTAATTAATTAAGAACGTAACCTTTGTAAAGACCTCTCACATTAGACTGTCTTTTATGACCGCTGGTTAAGCCGGTTGGGTCCGGGCAGCCTTATGTCATAACAGAGTCTAACCTCGTGTCTTTACATTAATTACGTATTTAGTTTGTGCCTAAGACCTCTCACATTGGGCTAACATTTGTAGCAACTGGTTAAGCCGGTTGGGTCCGGGCAGTTTTACGCTACAACTGAGTCCAACCTCGTGTCTTAGTCAATTAATTACACCTAATTAATCACCCTCATAATTTTATATTAATTATCCCTAATTAATCAAGTTTTCTTAACATGGGTAGACCTAACTTAATAGGTAAATTCCCATGGGGTAGACCTAACTCAATAGGTAAATTCCCAACACATAGTATGGGTACACCTAACCAAATAGGCAAATTCCCATACTATGTTTATTTATTTTGTGTTATGCATAATTATATTAATTTCACACAATCTTATTAACTTATGCATTTAATTACCCCATCGTTCCCACGTAATTTCGTTCATGATATAACACATATAAAAGGTGTCAACTTGCATATGAATGAACATGTTTCAAAGGTGCCATCTTGCATATTAACAAACACATAACTTGCATATGAACTTGCATAACATGTCACATAACTTGCATATAATATGTCACATAACTTACATATTCATTTTGCATAACAAACTTGCATATTAGCTTATAGACTTGCATAATGTGTCATCATGAACTTGCATATTAATAAACATGTAACTTGCATATTTACATACATGTAACTCGCATATTAACAAACATGTAACTTGCATATAAAGAAACATGTAACTTGCATATTTACATACATGTAACTTGCATATTAACAAACATGTAACTTGCATATTAACAAACATGTAACTTGCATATTTACATACATGTAACTTGCATATTAACAAACATGTAACTTGCATATTAACAAACATGTAACTTGCATAGCATATTACCATGAACTTGCATAACATGCATATGATTACATAGCCCACAACTTGCATATTTAGCATCATGCAAACATAACATACATCATATTAAACTTGCATAAGCTTACATACTCAACATGCATAAACATAAGATTAATGCTAACATCATATCATATGATTCAAAGCTCATTAACCCACATACAAAACCATAAATCTCATCACATCTCATCTAATTAGTTTACCAAAAGATCATCAAAGTGATAGAAACTCACAACTAGCAACTTTGAACACCAAATGAAGAAGATTAAGATGCTAAGAAGGGATTAGAAGTTGATTAGAGAGTGATTAGTATGCAACCCTCTTCATAAAATTAGTGGAGGCCATGAGAGCTAGCATTTTGCCATAGTTTAGTCACTAGGTTTAATTATGAATGAATTAGGGTAGGTTAGGGTCTTATTTATAGATTAGGCAAGTGTTTTAGGCCATAGGATTAACCCTAGATTCAATCCAAGCCATCAAAGCATGTCTTGGGGAAGAAGTCAAGTGTAGGAACCATCTAGGGCCTTTAGATTAAAGATGGACCATGAGAACCATTCAAATGCAAAATCTGCACTTGAGCGAATCGGCCCACGGGTTGACAGCCAAACACCCTGGATTAACCCCTAGTCGACCCAGCGGGCTCGGGTCGACTCCAAAAATCGGCCGGTTCGGTTATTCCCCTCTCCCAATTCGCTGTTTTGAGCATTTTTGCATATTTATTTATTAAATTTTTCAATTATATATATATATATATATATCAATATATATATATATATATATCTACACAACCCATTTCACTTAATTAAGTATACTTTAATTTGGGAATTTTCGTGAAACTTCGCGAGGCCATATCTTGGTCATACGGACTCCGATTTTCGAAAACTCGGACTCTATTTCGCGTATTTTTCCGAGACGAACACAATGGCATAGCCCGTTTCCCTTGATTCCCATTTTAGAATTAAATTCTGCCTCGATTTATGTTATTACAGGTTATTGGAAATACGGGTTGTTACATTCTCCCCTCCTTAAAGGATTTCGTCCCCGAAATCTTCAAGTTAGGAAGAACGTATCCTACCATCCAATCATCCATCTACTCAAAGCATCATCCACGAGCAATCATTGTCCTTACAAGATTCTAAATGCTGGATGGATATATGCAAAAGTGTGTGTATATGTACTTACCTAATGCGGAAATCAGGCGGTTACTGATACAGTAAACCTCCTTAATGCAAACCATGATAGTGCCATGCATCCAATATGTATGCGAAACCCTATTGACACATACAAATTTCTACATGCGTGCACAACCATACACAAAAATGCATCATCCATATGATAACACAGCCATGATACATCCATCAATCTAACTACCACATCCATTTATGCAATATGCAACATGAAGTGACTGAGCCGATCTAGTGCCTAATGTGTGTGTATATGCATCCACGAGCAACCACTAGCAAACAATTGCATCCATATGCATCCATCAACCATAACATGTTTCAAACACATGTCTCAACCATAGGTTTTACCCTATCTAAAGGTCATAGGTATTAGCGAGAGGATATACTAAAGATAAGATAAGTACTAGACAAGCAATAAAGGAGAAGTTAAAAGACATACTCTCAAAAAGAAATGGATACAAAGAACGCATCTTTGCTTCCGTCTCCCAAGTAGCATTGCTTTCGTCATCTCCCCATTGCACTTTAACTAGCTGAACTTCTCTGTTCCTCAACTTCCTAGTTTCTGACCCAAGGATGCGAGTAGGAGCTCGTCGAATCGTCGCATCACGCTCTACCTCTACATCTCTAAGCAAGCTCGGCTCTACCACCTCCGCGGTCTCATGTAAGCACTTCCTCAAATGTGATACATGGAATACATCATGAACACCACTAAGTCTGTCGGGCAACTCCACCCTATATGCCATCCGTCCAATCCTTTCCTTAATAGGAAACGGCCCAACAAATCTCGGTGCTAACTTCCCTACGGACCCAAAGCGAACAACATTTCTCAATGGAGATACTTTGACAAAAACCATGTCCCCAACCTCAAACTCAAGATCCGTCCTTCTCCGATCCGCATAAGATTTCTGTCTATCTTGCGCTGCTTTCATCCTTTTTCGAATTAAATCAATCTTCTCTGAAGTCTCTCTAACCATATCCGGCCCAAGCAAGATCCTATCCGTAGATTCCCACCAACATGTAGGAGATCGAGAAGGCCTTCCATAAAGAGCTTCGAAAGGAGCCATACCAATACTGGACTGAAAGCTGTTATTATATGCGAACTCCACCAAAGGAAGATGTTTTTCCCATGTACCTCCAAAATCCAAGATACACAGCCTCAAAAGATCTTCTAAGATACGGTTCACCCTCTCGGTCTGACCGTCCGTCTGAGGATGATATGCGGTGCTCAAACACAACTGAGTCCCTACCGCCTCTTGCAAACTTCTCCAAAACTCACTAGTGAAAATAGGATCTCGATCACTCACAATGCTGGATGGTACGCCATGCAATCTAACAATCTCTCTAACATAGACTGAAGCAAGCCATGGAGCGGTCCTCTTACTCTTTACGGGTATAAAATGGGCACTCTTTGTAAGTCTGTCTACCACAACCCAAATTCCCGTATTGCCCTTCCTCGATCTCGGTAACCCGTCGATGAAATCCATCGAGACACTATCCCACTTCCACTGTGGAACTTCCAATGGGTGTAGCAACCCACCGGGTTTCCTTTGCTCCACTTTAACTTGTTGGCACACTAAGCATCTAGCCACATACTCGGCCACATCTTTCTTCATACCGGCCCAAAAGAAAACTCTCTTCATGTCTTGGTACATTTTGTCTCCACCGGGATGAATAGTCATTCTTGAACGATGTGCATCATCCAAAATAGCCTTCTTCAAACCCTCATCTTGCGGTACACAAAGTCTACCGTCTCTATGCAACCATCCCTTATCATCTATGGTGTATCTACCCAAATGGCTGGACGACTCCCCTCTTATAAGCTTCTCTACCAACACAACCAACTGTGGGTCGTCTCGCTGAGCCTCGCCAATCCGTCTCAAAAGAGTAGGTCTAACCTCCAAGGATGCCAACAAACCAGGTACAAAATCAACAGAAGGTCTGAAGTCAAACAAAGAAAGAAACTCCAAGCTTTGTCGTTCCACGAACAATGGACTCAAAGATAGCCTTTTTCTACTTAAGGCGTCTGCCACCACGTTACCCTTACCAGGGGTATACGCTATCTCGAAATCATAGGATGCTAAGAACTCCATCCACCTTTGTTGTCTTAAGTTTAAATCCTTCTGAGAGAATAAGTACTTCAATGATTTATGGTCGGTGAACAACTCGAATCTCTCACCAAGAAGATAATGGCGCCAAGACTTAAGTGCGAAAACAATCGCGGCCAACTCTAGATCATGGGTAGGGTAATTCTTCTCATGCACTCTCAATTGTCTCCCTCCATAGGCTATTACCCTTCCCTCCTGCATCAAGACTGCGCCTAATCCTGTTCCACAAGCATCGGTATAAACAACAAACGGCTTACTCCCATCTGGAAGCACTAAAACTGGAGCGGTGGTCAAAGCTCTCTTTAACCGTCGGAAAGCATCATCACAATCTACATCCCATGAGAAAACCAGATTCTTCTTCGTCAAGCGGGTTAATGGGGCTGATATCTTCGCGAAGTCTTTGATGAACTTCCTATAATATCCTGCCAACCCCAAGAAACTTCTTACCTCGGTAGCATTTCTAGGAACTTTCCAATCCTGGATAGATACTATCTTTGCGGGATCCACAGCTATCCCTTCCTTAGAGACCACATGCCCTAAGAATCGCACTTCTCTTCTCCAAAAATGGCATTTAGAGAATTTAGCTTTAAGACTATGCGCTCGAAGAGTCTCCAACACTTCCTTGAGATGTAAGGCATGCTCTTCTTCATTCTTGGAAAAGACCAAGATGTCATCCACAAAAACTACTACAAACTTATTCAGATACTCTCTGAACACTCTACTCATGAGATCAACAAAGTATGCGGGGGCGTTTGTCAACCCAAATGGCATCACTAGCCACTCATAAAAACCATCCGGAGTCCGGAAAGCAGTCTTCTCTATACTGTCCTCCGCCACTCTTAACTGATGAAACCCTGTAGCTAAGTCCATCTGCGAAAATACTGACGCGCCAACCAACTGATCAAAGAGATCATCTATCCTCGGTAATGGGTGTCTATTCTTCTTCGTGAGCTTATTAAGTTCCCTATAATCCACACAAAGTCTGAGGGATCCATCCGCCTTCGTGGCAAACACTACTGGAGCTCCCCACTCCGATATACTTCGCCTTATGAACCCCTTCTCAAGCAACTCCCCTACTTGCTTATGAAGTTCTCTTCTCTCACGAGGAGCCATGTGGCGTACTGGCAAAGACACTGGTTTGGCATTATCCACCAAATAAATTCGGAAATCTATCTCCCGCTTCGGAGGCAAACCCTTTACTTCTTCAAACACATCCGGATATTCCCGGACTACTCTGACAGAACACAAACTTTCGACCGAAGCATCGAGCGATTCAAGATAACTTAGCAAAACAGATTCCATGGGATTGCAAGAGATCTCGAGAGTGTTACCCAAGCGGGTCATGAGCCTGACAACTCTCCTTTCGCAATCAAGAACGGCACCATTACTGGATAACCAGTCCATGCCCAAGATCAACCCATAGCCCGTGAAGCCCAATACAAAAGCATCACATCTAAACTCAACGCTAAGTATAGAAATCTTCAAACCCAAACATATCATAGACAGATATATGGAGCCCCCAATTGGGTTTGAGACAACCAAGGGATCATCAACTAGACTGGTGTCTAAGTGCAGTGACTCAACTAACGATGATGAGATAAAAGAATGCGATGCGCCAGAGTCAAACAAAGTACGAACTGGATGATCAAACAGAAAAACCAGACTTTCAACGGAAATAGTTCTACCTCTCTGCTGAATCGGTGGAACTGAGAGAACCTGAACTTGCCCCCCTGACTGAGGTGGTGCTATAAGAGCTTGCACCTGGCCTCCTGAGGTAGACCCCGTCTTCTGCCCCTTCTTTGGGCAGTTTTTCACAAGATGCCCTGCTTCACCACAATGAAAGCAACCGGTCTTCTTCTTTTTGCGACAATCCTTACTGAGGTGTCCTGGTGTTCCACAATTGAAGCACTTCTTCTTCGTCTTCTTTTTGTCACCATTGCCTTTTCCGCCCTTGCCTTGTTGTTGCTGTTGCGGTTTCTTCTGATCCCCCTTTTTCTCTGGTGCCTTAGAATTCTTATCATCCTCATGCATAAGTGCCATGTAGACAAGCTTCTCAAAAGTGGCCCCCATAGGAATGTGAGTCATAGCTATTCCTTGCAATGGTTCGTTCAAGCCTCTAACGAACCTCAAAGCCTTCTTCTCCGGTGTATTCACCAACTCTATGCCAAACCTTGCTAATTGATTGAATTTGTTGACATATTCTTTCACCGTGAGATTCCCTTGCTTCAAATTCAAGAACTTCTCCATAAACAGATTCTCTTCCGCCCTTGAGAGAAACTTAGCCCCAAACCTTTGCTTAAAATCTGCCCAAGAGTCAACAGGGCGTTCTCCATTAGTGACCTCCCACCAGAATGAGGCCTCTCCCTTCATTAACCAAGCCGCCAACTTGACTTTCTTTCCCTCTTCCACTTCAAAGATATCTAGCAACTCTTCCACTTCCTTAAGCCAATCTCTAGCCTCTACGAAAGTCTCTGAACCAAGAAAAGGTTTTCCTCCTATAGCCTTGAACTCCTTGCAAACCTTAGCAAAATTATCCACTCTAGGCTGAGGAGGAGGAGCGGTTGTCTCTGGTGTAGTAGCATTGGCCGGACCCGCAGCCGCGGCCCTAGCCTCTTGCAACCTCCTATACCATAGTGGTATAACTAAACCCTCCGGGATGTTAAGATCTTCAGCCATGCTGAAACGAAAGAGGAAAGATTCAAAAAGGAGATTCCGAAAGATAAAGATATGGCTATTGGGGATTATGCTTTTCTTTTTCAAAAACTTTTTCTCTTAGAAGACATGCTTTTAAAAATACTTTCTTCGAAAATACTCTTAGAAAGTAGTTTTTCTCAAAAATTTTATCTGTTCTGGTAACCTTAAGCTCTGATACCACGTGTAACACCCCACTCCCGCTATGATCACTCACTAAGGGAATGCCATAGCATCGGTGGAGTATTTTAGTGAATATAGAACAGAAAAATTACAACAAGACAGATATAAATAGTACTTGAAATTTTAAAACATCATCTCATAACAGCGGAAGTAAAACATGTCTGGTTACATCATAAAACCACAATAAAGGTCAAGTACAATATCCATCAAAATAAAGAAGTACATAATCCCACTCTCATACAATAGCCAAACAAAAGAAAAGATAACTGGATAACTGGAGCTTTACATCTATCCAAGCTCCTAAAGACTGGAACAGCAATCCGATCAAGCTCCACTACTGCTAGGATCCACCGTAGGACCTGAGGGTTGGGAAAAAGATAAAAACAACAGGGTCAGACATAAGTCTGAGCGAGTCCTATAACTTTAACAATACAATCGTTAAAGTAACCAGAGAAGACATAAACTGATATACGGTAACATATAGGGATGAATGGCTACCCTAAGCAGTCAACTAAACGAAGATAAAGGATAAAGACGCATCTACCCTCCCTAAGGTAAATTACTAAACTGCACCACACCAGTCGTTCCTAACTTAAAGGTTGATCCCACCCAAGGACTTATAAAATTTACTAATTAGTACCTGCGTACCCCTAGGTGACCAAGTAGGCGCCACGGGGCCCTACAATCCACTAGGTGTACACACTACTTCCCATTCGATCGGCTCCCTAACGTAGATACCCGTGCTGGCCCCACCGTGGGATGTATCATTCCCCAATGTGGCAACCTGATGAAACTAAAGGTGCACGGCTTATATCTACTCGATGCAACAACGGCTTACCTACCAGCCCGGGCCCACTCACGCATATGAAGCCCGTTGGACTTGCGTTGCCACCGCTAACCCGTTTGCCTCTTACAGTCAAGCCCAGTATGCGTGTCCCGTCCTCGACATGGGTCGAGCCCACAAAGATACGTATGGGTTACTGGTTGAAATGGGCCTCCACAAGCTACCCACCTAAGCTTGTCCCTTTTTCTAGTATATCCCACTTAACCCTTTAATCATGTTTTAATTACATGTTCTATTTTGGTTAAGTATTCTAATCGTATTTTCTATTGCCACCCAAGGCAACCACTAGATTTTCTCATGCCACCCGAGGCACCCACTTAACCCCTCATGTCCCTCTACATGCTAATGTGGTTAAGTGTTTCTTAATTAATTAATTAAGAACGTAACCTTTGTAAAGACCTCTCACATTAGACTGTCTTTTATGACCGCTGGTTAAGCCGGTTGGGTCCGGGCAGCCTTATGTCATAACAGAGTCTAACCTCGTGTCTTTACATTAATTACGTATTTAGTTTGTGCCTAAGACCTCTCACATTGGGCTAACATTTGTAGCAACTGGTTAAGCCGGTTGGGTCCGGGCAGTTTTACGCTACAACTGAGTCCAACCTCGTGTCTTAGTCAATTAATTACACCTAATTAATCACCCTCATAATTTTATATTAATTATCCCTAATTAATCAAGTTTTCTTAACATGGGTAGACCTAACTTAATAGGTAAATTCCCATGGGGTAGACCTAACTCAATAGGTAAATTCCCAACACATAGTATGGGTACACCTAACCAAATAGGCAAATTCCCATACTATGTTTATTTATTTTGTGTTATGCATAATTATATTAATTTCACACAATCTTATTAACTTATGCATTTAATTACCCCATCGTTCCCACGTAATTTCGTTCATGATATAACACATATAAAAGGTGTCAACTTGCATATGAATGAACATGTTTCAAAGGTGCCATCTTGCATATTAACAAACACATAACTTGCATATGAACTTGCATAACATGTCACATAACTTGCATATAATATGTCACATAACTTACATATTCATTTTGCATAACAAACTTGCATATTAGCTTATAGACTTGCATAATGTGTCATCATGAACTTGCATATTAATAAACATGTAACTTGCATATTTACATACATGTAACTCGCATATTAACAAACATGTAACTTGCATATAAAGAAACATGTAACTTGCATATTTACATACATGTAACTTGCATATTAACAAACATGTAACTTGCATATTAACAAACATGTAACTTGCATATTTACATACATGTAACTTGCATATTAACAAACATGTAACTTGCATATTAACAAACATGTAACTTGCATAGCATATTACCATGAACTTGCATAACATGCATATGATTACATAGCCCACAACTTGCATATTTAGCATCATGCAAACATAACATACATCATATTAAACTTGCATAAGCTTACATACTCAACATGCATAAACATAAGATTAATGCTAACATCATATCATATGATTCAAAGCTCATTAACCCACATACAAAACCATAAATCTCATCACATCTCATCTAATTAGTTTACCAAAAGATCATCAAAGTGATAGAAACTCACAACTAGCAACTTTGAACACCAAATGAAGAAGATTAAGATGCTAAGAAGGGATTAGAAGTTGATTAGAGAGTGATTAGTATGCAACCCTCTTCATAAAATTAGTGGAGGCCATGAGAGCTAGCATTTTGCCATAGTTTAGTCACTAGGTTTAATTATGAATGAATTAGGGTAGGTTAGGGTCTTATTTATAGATTAGGCAAGTGTTTTAGGCCATAGGATTAACCCTAGATTCAATCCAAGCCATCAAAGCATGTCTTGGGGAAGAAGTCAAGTGTAGGAACCATCTAGGGCCTTTAGATTAAAGATGGACCATGAGAACCATTCAAATGCAAAATCTGCACTTGAGCGAATCGGCCCACGGGTTGACAGCCAAACACCCTGGATTAACCCCTAGTCGACCCAGCGGGCTCGGGTCGACTCCAAAAATCGGCCGGTTCGGTTATTCCCCTCTCCCAATTCGCTGTTTTGAGCATTTTTGCATATTTATTTATTAAATTTTTCAATTATATATATATATATCAATATATATATATATATATATATATCTACACAACCCATTTCACTTAATTAAGTATACTTTAATTTGGGAATTTTCGTGAAACTTCGCGAGGCCATATCTTGGTCATACGGACTCCGATTTTCGAAAACTCGGACTCTATTTCGCGTATTTTTCCGAGACGAACACAATGGCATAGCCCGTTTCCCTTGATTCCCATTTTAGAATTAAATTCTGCCACGATTTATGTTATTACAGGTTATTGGAAATACGGGTTGTTACAGATATAGTATGGGTGTGATAGTACATTCGACACTTCCTTAGCTTGTGACACTTTCCTATTTTTAGTTTACATCCATCATACCCTTTTCTTATTCACATATTGAAGAGTTACTAGATTTACTCAGGCTTTATGTCTGACCCTATTTTCTTTTCGTCTTCTTTTCTTTCGTTCCCCCCCAGGTCCACAGGAAGGAAACAGCTCAACTCAGTCAGGCTCTTTACAAGCACCAAGAACGCAGATGTATGATTTGGATCTTTCTTGCTCGGATAATGGCTTTGGATATCACTATGGGGATTTTTGTCACTTTATTTATGTTTTCATGCTTCTTTAATAATCAAGGCAGTTATGAGGTTGTAATGTTGAAAGTATTTTGAGACAATTATGGAAATCTTTGTTTGATACACGTATTGATGAAATAAAGTTTGTTTGGTTTCCGCTGTTTAAAATATGTGTATTTATATCTGTCTTGAGTTCATTTATGGCTTTTACTTATAAAACTCCACCAAAGTTAAGGCATTCCCTTTGTGAGTGACCTTAATGGAGGTGGGGTGTTTCAAAAACTAGTTCAGAACAACATGTTAGACCACACTTTGTTATAAAGCTAACGTATAAAAGCTGATTTGACTACTCTCTAAGGTGGAATTTGTTGTTTCATTTCAGAAGGAGTCCAAAACGAGATCTCGAACGAGATCTCGGGTGATATTTTCGAGGTCTGAAACAGTGGTTCGTATGATTCTCTTATAGGACAAGACTAGAACATGCCAATGTCCAGTCAATCCCAAAGCATTCGATGTTTTTCTATTGTCTGAACATTGTCCGGCTCGTTCGAAAAGTTCTTGAATTCAAATTATTCTAGTGCGTGTCCGTCTGAATCTCTTATAGGATAGGATTAGGTAAAATAAATGCTGTTGTGTTAAGTTGTGCAGCTGCACGTGTTATGTACATTTTATATTTGTACATAGTGGCTCATTTACATTGGGCCAGGGCCTTTCTATTTTAGCTATTCGTTATTATAAATAGCTATGTATACATTCCTTCTAACAGTCAATAAGATTACAACTCTAAATTACTTACAAACTCACTTCTTTCAATTCTCATTCGGTTCTGCATTACTTTCTCCAAAGCCTACACAGACTTCTTTATGGTATCAGAGCTGGCGCTTCATAGCATATAACATCCTCATTACCACCTGTTCTTCATCTTCTTATCCTCATTGTTGCCAGGTAGTATTATCTTCGGATCAAGACTTAATATCATTTTAAGATATTGTCTCCCATCAGCTTAAACCTCTTCATTTGGGAGACATGAAGCTTACATCAAGATTCAAAGTACAGTGCCCAGAACTCTACTCAAAGTTCGACTGCAACATTGATTCTCTAAGAAGTCCTCCATTGGAAATCAAGAAAGCCAGTTCTTGCATTAAATTCTTCTTTCAAAAATCAGAATAAAAAGACAAAGCCATCCAAATTTGTAAACTGGTTGCATTCTGCCTTGTTCTACATCATTTTCTTAAAAGAAAATTTCAATTACCTGAAGGCTTAGTCGATTTCTAGTATTGTTTTCGAAGCTTTTACATATGTTTCTTTCTGCCATGGCCAGAGATGGTCAATTAGCAACAGGTCGAGTTGACTCCTTTCATCCCACATTGCCTGATCAGCCGTCTTTACCCATACAATCTGATCTTGTATCCGATGGAAACTGTGTAATAAAAACAATAATTAGTTAGCAGAGCCAACTAATTACTGTTCATCTGGAAGATGAAAACTATCTCCTTTGGATATTGCAAGTTGAAACCGTGGTTCTGGGGTATGTCCTCGAGGGATTCATTCTTGGTACTATATCCATACCCCCGAATTTCATCACTAACAATGAAAACAGATTAGTTAGCAACAGCGATTGCACTAAATATTAAAGACAAGATTGACTTATAAGTTCTTGGTTACTTTAATCCATTATTTCTAATCTTCTGCCACGAGTGATCGGTTGTAAATCTGCAAATGAGATCTGGTCAACTATTGAAAGGGTATTTAGTACCCAATCAGTAGCTAAGGCTATGCACTATAAAAGAGAATTACAAAATATACGAAAGGGAGAAGATGAATCTATGAAAGATTATCTTGCAAAAATCAAAAATTGTATAGTCTACTTGAGTCTGCTGGTTGTAACATCAGTGAAGATGAACAAGTTTTAACTGTTCTAAATGGATTAGGCAATGAGTATGAAGCAGTGGTTACAATTATAACCACAAATAAAACTACCCCTGACATGCAATATGTTCATGCTACACTGCTTTCTCATGAGTCAAGAATTGATCACAATAAATCCATTAACAGTGACATATTTATCAACTATGCAACAAATAATAAACGCAAGAACCAAAGAAATGATCAAGGCAATCAAAGGGGAGAATTTTCCAACAGGTCTAAAGGTAGGGGAAGATGGAATAACAACAATTATAGACCTAAATGTCAGATTTGTAAGAAACTAGGCCATACTGCAGCAAAGTGTTACTTCTAGTTTAATCAAAATTACATGCCTGGTCAATCATTATCCAGTTAAAAGAATAATAATGGGAGTGCAAATCTTATTCAAACTCAAAGTGATGGTGATCGAAGTAACAATAAAAGTTGTCAACTCAGTGAAACAACAAAAGCAGGGCATATACAGGACAAATCTTGGTATCTTGACACATGTGCTACTAATCACATTACTAGCAATTTGGAGAATTTAAACGTTGGTAACAAGGAATACAAAGGTAAGAAATTAATTTGCTTAGGAAATGGTGACTGTATAAAAATAACACACAGGGAATGCTCAGATCAAAGGGAAAAGGCAGTTACACCTGAACAATCTGTTAAGAGTGCCTAAAATCATAAAAAAACCTAATCAGTGTGTCACAGTTTGCTTGTGATAACAATGTATTTTTTGACATTTTTCCTAATTACTGCTTGGGACTAAAGAAATTCTCTTGCAGGGTGAAGCAAACAAAGAACTTTATAAGTTTAGATCTGTTCTTTGCAAGAAAACTGAAAATATCAATAGTAATTGTAATTTTTCTAAAATGTCTGATAACATCAATTGCAAGAGTGTATTCGATTTGTGGCATAATAAACTTGGTCATCCTAATGATAAAACTAACAAAAAAAATTTAATTGAAAATAACATCCCCTTTGATGATGTTGCATCTCCATGTGTGTGCACATATTACCAACTTGGAAAAAGTCACAAGTTACCATTTACTAATTCTGAAACCGAGTATAAGCAACCACTTGCATTGGTTGCATCAGATCTATGGGGTCCTGCACCTATCAGCTCTGACTATAGCTACAAATACTACATTGGTTTTGCTGACTCTTACTCAAGAAACACATGGATATATTTCTTAAAGTTAAAATCTAATGTGTGCAATGTTTTTTTTAGCTTCATTAATATGGTTGAAAATCAAACAAGTAGTAAGGGGAAAAAATTTCAAACCGATGGTGGTAGCGGATGTAAACCTATGAGTGGATTTAAAAAAAAAGGGTATTATACATAGGACTACTTGTCCCCACGCCTCTGAACAAAATGGGCTAGTAGAGAGAAAAAACCGACACATTGTTGAAACTGTTTTATCACTGTTAGCTCATGCACAGATGCCTCAAAAATTTTGGCATGATGCTTTTAATACATCTGCTTACTTAATCAATAGGTTACCTACTAAAGTGTTGAATAGTTTAAGCCCTATTGAAAAAAAATTTGGAATCAAACCTGATTATAAAATGTTAAAATTTTTTGGGTGCTTGTGTTTTCCCTATACTAAGCTGTACAATAAAAATAAGTTGAATTTCAGATCTACTTCTTGTACTTTCATTGGGTATGGTATCAATCAAAAGGGGTACAGATGTCTCTGTGATCAAGGGAAAGTTATCACAAGTAGGCACGTTGTTTTCAATGAACATGTATTCCCATTTAACAGATTTGACATAAAAACTGCAAACAAAATTTATAATGCAAAGAAGTCTGTACTAGACTTACCATTATATACTGATACTGTAAATGTGGAGCATGAAAGGGCTAGAGATTCTCCAGAATCACAACTCACTTTACACTAGGGTCAGGTCATGAATCTGATCATCTATCCAGCTACTCGCCTCAAACTCCTTAAAGATCATCAAACAATGTTGGTGACCACAATGATGACTATACTACAAGTGAAGTTACCAAACCTGGGACTGACTTAAATCAAAACAATGCTAGAGGCTCACTGCATAACTAAGATTAAACCAGAACTGGTCATCCAATGATCACTAGAGCCAAAAGCGGCATTTTCAAGCCAAAAATATTCACTGTCTCATCAATATCAGAGGAACCTAATAATTTCAATAAAGCTATCAGTAACATCAATTGGAAATTAGCCATGGACGAAGAGTACAATGCTCTTGTCAAAAATAAAACCTGGGAATTGGTCAAAACTCCAAGAAACAAAAATATTTTCAACTGCAAATGGACCTACAGGCTAAAAAAGAATTCAGATGGCTTTATTAACAAGTAAAAAGCTAGACTTGTTGCCAATGGATATACTCAAGAATATGTGTTTGATTTTTCTGAAACGTTTTCTCCTGTAGTAAAGCCTACCACTATAAGATTGATTCTTACTATTGATGTATATAATAACTGGTGCATGAGATAGTTAGATGTCAATAACGCATTCTTAGATGGGGACTTACAGGAGGAGATTTATATGCATCAACCTCAAGGCAATGTGCATAATAAAAACATGGTCTGCAAACTTAAGAAAGCCATCTATGGGCTTAAACAAGCCCGTAGAGTATGGTTTGATAAACAGAAAGCTACCCTTGTTGATAAGGGCTTTCAGTTTACCAAATCAGACAATTCTTTATTCATCAAAGTCAATGATGTAACAAAAATTTATATACTAATATATGTAGATGGTTTAATTATTACAGGGAATGATGCAACTCAAATTGATGAACTAGTAAAATACTTGCATCATCAATTTTCTATAAAAGATCTTGGTCAACTAAATTATTTTCCGGGAATTGAGGTCACAAAATTATCTACCACAAAGATGATGTTAAGCCATAAAAAATACATCAATGAACTCTTAATCAAAACATATATGTTCAATGCAAAGCCATAACCAACACCAATGGTCAGCAATCAATCTCTATCTAAAAAGAGGGGGGAAACTGTACTTAGTTCTAAACAATACAGGAGCATTATTGGTGCTCTGCAGTATGTCACCATTACCAGACCTGGTATAACATTTAGCGCTAACAAATAGTCTTAATTTATGCAAGACCCTCGGGATAGTCATTGGAAATTCAAGCACTAAAAAGGGTGCCTAGTTATCTCAAAGGCACAACTGAACATGGACTACTTATCAGAAAAGGGAAAAACCTTAATTTAATTAGGTACAGTGATGATGATTGGGCATGTGATCAAGACGACAGAAAATCAGTTACAGGTTACTGCATATATTTTGGGGGCAATCTAATTTCATGGAGCTAAAAAAAAGCCCATTATATCCAGATCTAGTAGTGAAGCTGAATACATAAGTGTTGTGAGTGCTACAGCCGAGATTATGTGGTTACAATCACTACTATCAGAGTTAAAAATCAAAAGTGAAGCCAAAGCAACACTGTGGTGTGATAATCAAAGTGTCATTTATATGTCTATCAACCCTATCCTTCATTCTCGAACAAAGCATATCGAAATTGATCAACACTTTGTTTGAGAAAAAGTTACAAAAGAAAAGTTACAAGTTTGACACGTGTCATCTTATTATCAAAGGGCAGATATACTTACAAAACCACTTTCCAGCAAAAACATAGAGAGGCTTAGATCTGACCTGAAGATCCAAGCTTCAGACATAAATATCCAAGCCTCAGATAATACCATAGGAAGGCATAACCCTCAGTTCAATTCGTCTTACCAAAGCTCCCAGATTATCAGCTAGAACTGGATTCATTTGTGTAGAAGCTTCAGTCGAACCGAGGGTTTACAAAAATCTCTCATTTCTCTCAATTTCAAGACAAAATTCCTCTATTCCGCCATGAAAGTTTCTCTAGAAAACCTAACCCTTGATTTGAATTGAGAGGGGGTAAAAGAAATGTTGCTGTGTTAAGTTGTGCGGCTGCATGCATTAAGTGCATTTTATATTTGTACATAATGGCTCATTTACATTGGGTTCGGGCCGTCTTATTTTAGCTATTCGTTATTATAAATAGCTATGTATTCATTCCTTCTAACAGTCAATAAGATAACAACTCTGAAACACTTACAAACTCATTTCTTTCAATTCTCATTCGGTTCTGCATCACTTTCTCCAAAACCTGCAAAGATTTCTTTATTAGGACACACCTCTGTCCGATCCGATTCATTTACACCCCTATCTCTCACACAATCTGTATTAATTGTTTTATTATAGTTACAAAACATTTTATCTAATTTATTTCTATTTATAATGGATATAAATATATTTTTAGACGTCATCTCTTACTAATATAATTTGCTACAATATCTCGTCATACAAGCTAACAAAAGTTACATGATATATTGAATGGATTTATTACAATATTATCCATTAAAGGAAAATAAAATATGTTAGTATGATTTTTAATAATAGTATCAATAAATTGTAAAATCATGGTATATTAACAAAAACCATTTACAGTTCTTTGCTGCTTGCTTCTTAAGTTTCATCTATATAGCAGTTTATCAACTTCTCAGATAATGAGGAAAACACTAAATACATGACCAACACAGTTTACTGCGCTAACATCATTGTTTTAAAAGCAAAAGCATACACCGGGCTTTTTGATCCCGTGAGGCTAGGCGAAAGCCATTAGGCGTGCCAAAGGAATTATAATTGTTGACTAGAAAATAATAATAAACATAACAGTTTATACTGGTTTTTCAAAAAAAAAAAAAACAGTTTGTATTGTCTACACAAAGCAATGCGCAGATGGGTCCAAGGCGAGTCCAATTAGTGGAGTGAGACGATGGTGGTTAGCCGGGATTATCCTAGGCACTATGTGGCGTATTCTTGCTAAACCTGCACTACTAACTCTACTTTAAAGCTCAAACTGGCATTCCGTCAGTTAAATATGTTTACACAACGTTTCCTGAAAGCCACATGGAGCTTAGTTGTCATCTTTAACATTTGGATTTGTCCTCCTTATCAGTTCTCATACGTGAAAAACCCTCCCAATAATAGGGCTGTAAATGAATACCCGAAAAATCCAGAATCCATCCGCATCAGTATCCAAAAAACGGATAAATATCCGATTTCCGAAAAATCAGATGCGGATACCTAAATATCCGCATCCGAAAATTATTTGTTCGATTTCTTTTCACATCATACTTAAAATAATATGTATTTTAGTATAATGAATGTGATTTATTTATTTATTACTTTACCAAGTTGAAGATTTATATTACATTCACTAAATGGATATTATCTACTCAAATATATTTAATTTCATCATATAAGTTTATTTTTAACACTGTTGTGATCGACGAAATTGAAAAATATTTATGTTAAACTAAAAATTTGCATTTGTATTTCTTGAGTTATCAATCGTTAGCGGATAGGATAATTATTCAATATCCCTCTGTATTCGTATATATATATATATATATATTCGATATCTAAAAATAATTTTGGATACGGATATGGATATAGCACTATCCGTATTTGAAAGTATCTGTTAACAGCCTACCCAACAACATGTTTACATCTCTTTTTTTAATTTTGATGAAAGATTTTTTTTTTTTTTTTTTTGGGAAGTTGAATCTAAATATTAATTGTATGTTTCTATAACTATTTTCTCTTTTGACTTTTGCTTTTTGAAAATGAAGAAATATTTATAAAGCTTTGTTATTGCCGTTTATGCATCTTATATGTCTTCTTCTTAAAAGAAATCTTCCGGTGTGACACAGTTCAATATATACATCCATACGGTCATATCTAAGTACTAACAAAACTCTCATTTTCATATTATCGGACTTGCATTTAGATTATTTTTGAAAAGTATATAATATTAAGTGTTAATTAACAACCAAAGGTTGTTATTATATCTTTCAGAAAGTTCAATAATGTTTCTTTTAATGCATTTGTCAACATTAACATCAACCAGTTGTATCTTCTAAAAATTGTCATAAATGCATATTTGACTGTACAAAAAAAATATAGTAATGTTTTTTGACAAATTGTCTAAATAAATTTAAATTAATGTCATTTTTCTCTCACTGCATAAATGCTATTTATATTAGATGGCTGAATGGGGATGGACATTTTGTACCGTTTATTTATGTTAACAAAAGTTATAAACAAACTTTTGAATTTCACTTTTTTTTTGTTCCAGTCATAAGCAATTTTTGGAAATTCGGTTCCGTTTTAGAGTATTTGGTTATCCCATTTCAATTTTGTTTACGAAATTTGAAATTTTCAATACTTTTTTGTATAAATAGTACATTTTTATTTGAACTTACCGCTTTAAAAACTTACTGATTATTACAAACTTTTACTTTTAAAAAGAAAATTATAAAGAAGTAGACTAAAATAATCGCAAACATTCGAAGTTCGGATGTTATGGTCGGAACATGTCAGTCGGACGAAGTTGCCGATTTTCCTGCTAATTAAATTTGCTCTAATATCTAATTATACACTATCATTGAAACTATATTGTATACGTTAAATGCAGAGAAAATATTTTGATATGGTTTTTCATTGCATGCTATCAATAAATGACTAGTAAAATCATAGTATATAATCAAAGAACCATTTATAGTTGTTTGCTTCTTTTCCAGTGTCATATATATAACAATTCATTCATCCAATGTTCAAATAACCATAAAAACAGAAAATATATGACCAAGACAGTTTAGTGTGAATACAGACAGGTATGTTAAAGGGGTTGTGGTGGTTAGTGGTCATTCAAATCTTATGCACCATAGTACAAGTCCATCAGTTAAGCCTAAATTGCTAACTCGACCATTAGATTTGAAATCGAGGAACACATGGACTTTAGTTATCGTCTTTAATGAAAGAAGTCCTTTGCTGTTATGTGCTATAAGTCTCATATGTACTCATCTTCTTTGAGGAAACCCTTAAGATGTGGAGTTTTAACTTTATGCATTTTAATACACCACCCACGTGGATACAATTTGAGTTGTACCTTTCAAATATGTCACTTTCATTTTGTGGCACTTACATTTTGATCGTTGGTAAATATATAATTTTGTATGCTAGCAACAAAAGGGGGAGGAAAAAAAACTGCATGAGATTTTTCAAAAATTTCATCATTGTTTCTTCAAAGGCATTTGTCAGCATTAAAATCAATCGGTTACTGTTAAATTTGTGATACAAAATCACAAATTGATTGGAACAAATTTGCAAAAAATGAAAAATAAATATTTTTATAATGGGAATGCATTTATTGCATTTGATGAGATGGTAGAGAAATAAATGGAGGGATTAATTTCTTCCATCTATGCTAAAGAAACGGATAAATTTTCTTTACATGTTTGCACATTTGTTGCTATGGTAATTTACCTCCATTATATTATTACCATATGTTGGTAATGTAATTGATGACTCACATGGATTTGCACTGGTTATATATTGAGGGGTAAACTTTAGTGTAAACCCATCCTGACATGGAGCCAGTGATCCCCAATGGTGTCTCTTCTTATTAAACCTGTTTGAGGTTTGGATATGTAAACTCTTATTGTTGTAATCTCTTGTAATTGTCTCATGTGAAATAAAATCTCTCTCTTTTGAACTTGGCGTACACTATCTTATGGATGATAGTGGAACCAGTATAAATATTGTGTCTCTTTGTTTCTCAGTTATAGTCATTTACTATTTATTTGATGTAATAGAATAATTGCCTATCAGATTAGATTGATGTTCAATTGGCAAATCTAGATCTTGTTTATTGCGCTTCCATATTCGCGCTACTTTTGCATAACATATTGGTATCAGAGTAAGGCAATTTGTTTTAAATTGTGCATCAATTATTTCTACAAAGGTTGGTAGATTCAGTGGTGATTATTCTATTACTATTTTGGGAGAAAAGGAAGACTTTGGTGGAGGAGATTATGTTGAGAGTAAAAAGCGTTCCAATCTAGGAACTTTGACATGATAAGGAGTTTACTTTGTTGAAGGGGCTATTGGATTTGTGAAGTTTTGATCATGTTTCTGACAGGGGTCTTCATGTTGATGATGCTCGAGGGATCCAAGATGATCTGGAAAGGAGCTCAAGTCAAGTGATAGATAAGTGTCAAGACAGAGATCGTTGTGGTTTAGATAGGGGTCTTCATGTTGATGATGCTCGAGGGATCCAAGATGATCAGGAAAGGAGCTCAGGTCAAGTGATAGACGGGTGTCGAGACAAAGATCTTTGTGGTATTACAAACTTGTTTTTAGACCGTTGTTTTTGTGTGGTGCATTTCATGAGGAAGATGCATCTTTTGCAAGCGGTGGGTGAAGTTTGTAATGTTTTTGATTAAGTGGCAGGAGAGAGATTTTTTGGCGACTAAGAGAATTATTTTTTGGTCTTGGTGGTGTTGAGATTACTTTGGAATCTGTCTTTGGGGGGTAGCTTTGCTGGAACACATTAGGCAAATATTCATTTTTGGTTTCTATCTCATTGTGAGATTTTGATTGAAGGTGGAGTTCTGTTGAAGAGTTTTATGATGTGAAGAGAATTTGATTCGAGATGGGGTGTTGCAGATATGTGATTTTGCATCAAGGTGAAGTGTTAAATTTGGTGATACAAAATCACAAATTGATTGGAACAAATTTACAAAAAATGGAAAGTAAATATTTTTATAATGGGAATGCATTGATTGCATTTGATGAGATGGTAGAGAAATAAATGAAAGGATTAATTTCTTCCATCTATGCTAAAAAAACGGATTAATTTGCTTTCCATGTTTGCACATTTTTTGCTATCGTAATTTACCTCCATTATATTATTACCATATACTGGTAATGTAATTGATGACTCACATGGATTTGCACTGGCTATATATTGAGGGGTAGACTTTAGTGTAAACCCATCCTGACATGGAGTCTGTGACGACCTGGAATTTCGCTCGATCCGAATCAGTCGTTAAACCGATCTAGACCGTTCGAAACCCCTGATCGTTTGAGAACAGGACAAATCAGAACACAAACAGAAGAACCTTTCATTGTTATTACAACAATTCCATCAGAATACAAGAATATACAGAGTATAAATGAATAAATTACATTCGATAAATATCAGAGATTACAATAAATTACATAGCAGCGGAAAATAATACAAAGCACAACTGAAGGTGATATACGGATACAGAGCCTTACGGATATCATTCCAGCTGTAAATCAGGATCCTGTGAATATAAATCTGCAAAACCAAAACTACTAGCTGCCCATGCGGAAAATAGGGGCACCCAGAGTTTAGGTTAAAACAATAAACTCCAGGTCAGTCATGTGACTGGTGTGAGAACTAAAACAGTTATTCAAAACTTTACTTTAAAAGAGAGTAATTCAAGGGACCACGCCGTATAACACGGAACGGGTTTCCTCCCAAGAATACCAGTGCATATAGATAAACAACGCAATGCTTTTTCGAAAAATGAAGCTATTATAAGACCCAGCCCCCCCCCCCGATTTAATCAGAAATCGATTTCAAAATAAAAATAAAATATAAAAAAACCCCTTCTTCCCTTAACTACCCAGGCACCCTCCCCCTCGTCAGCCGTACCCTCCCCCCCACGTTGCCGCGCCTGGCGCGAGACCCCCTCCCTCCGACCTAGCCCCCAAACCTAGCGCCTCCGTCCCCTGAAGACCCGCCGCCGGCTGCAACCACGATCTCCTCCCCCTGCGCGAGCCTCCGCCCCTCCAACGATGAACCACAGCCCCACACCCGCTTTTAACTGTAAGTATTTATTTTTATGTTTAAAAACTGATTTTTTAGAATTGAAAACGATTTCGAAATGAAATGAATTGAAAACGATTTCGAAATGGAAGTTGAAATTGCTTTTGAAACGAATTTAAAACTATTTATAAAATTCGTTTTGAATAGTAATCGACGAAATATATATTATATATATAATATAAGGGCCTGAATAGAACGCGCCGCGCTGCGGCAGTTCGCGAATTTCGACCATTTATTTCAAATGGACATTACGGGAGATCCGACCGTCGGATTCTTTGAAAACCGAAACCGTTGGGTTCGTATCGAAAAGAGCTTTCTAACGAATATTAGAAATTTGAAATCTAACGGTTGAATTTGGAGTTACGTCCAAATCAAATTTGAAAAAGGTCGCTGTAAGTGCAGTTCGATGGCCATTGTTGGAAATCGACTGTACGGGCCTTGATAAAATTATTAAAAATATCAATAATTTGTGTAAAATCATAAGAGGTGATTTGAGAAAAATTGGGATGAAAAACTCCATATTTAAAAAGATAAAAATAGATTTTTATCGAAATGAACTAGTTTGAACTCAATTTAAAACCCGGGTTTTTATTTTTAAATAAATAAATTAGATTTAAAAAGGGGTTTTAAATAATCGGAATTCCTAATATATTTGATTTGAATTGAACTAGAATTGATTTGGGGGTTTGTTGTGAACTGTGTTTTAAATAGCACTAGTTCTTAAACCCGATAATAAATAGAATGTGATTTGGATTTGTCGTGAACTGTGTTTTAAATAACACCTAGTTCTTTAACCCAGTAAAAGGAGTTTTAATGAATCTGCAATTAGATTAAAATGTGAATTGATAATTTAAATTATCAAATTTAGAAAACGAGCGAGAATGTAGTATCACCAGTTTTGCTTCAAAGCGATAGTTAAATCTTTAATTAGATTTGAACGTGAAATGGTAATTAATTTTACCGATAACACTGTGGTGCTAAATATGGAGTATTGCCAGTTTTGCTTCATGGGATGAATAGTTTGGGATTGGGAAATAGTTGGTGGTCGTCCAGACGTACTTGGAGATGGATGGATATGCGAGGAAAGTGCCTCCGGTTTCGTTCAGACCCAAAACGGACTTGTAAATTGGTTGTGTGTCTGACATTGGATTTTATTCTATGTTGATTGATTTCTGTTAAATATATATCTGTTTGGCGGCGGAGAATTTATTCTCTTGCTTAACGCCCTTCTCTGAGACATACGAGCTTAGAGGTTATATATCGATAGATATCAATCGCATAGCATGAATTGCCTGTGTGGCATACTGAGTTGCAATGATCAAGGCTTCTATTGAAAAGCAAAGTCTTGTGGTTGATGATCAAAGCACGGCCTCTATGGTGTAGCTTTGTGTATAACGTGAATTCGCGAGCCTCACACCTCGGTATGAGTCAAAAACGGGATACGGACTGCAGGGAGAGCACGACGTTTCTTTCTAGCTTTGGTGGTGTCAGTGACTTACCAGTCCTGACATTTATATACTTTTCACCTTTGTGGTTGTTGGAATGCGAGGCGCCTCGATTATAGGTCTGTAAGGACCGGGAAACGTGTGTTCAGGAATTGCCAATCCTCTAACGTAAGTGAGGACCGGCCCTGAAGATCCAAGGGTTGCCCAGAGTGCGTAACCCTGGGACATTTGCTAGAGTGTCTCGAACGCGGAGAGGAGCTTGCCCCTTGCCTCGACTCATGACGGAAATCCAATTTCCAATACGTGTATTGCGGTTTTAATTGTAGAACTAGTATGGCGACATGATATATGGTACCCATGCCGTCTATGATTTATATTTATGATTGAAATTGTTTTGACACTATACACTTATTATAGTATCAAGTGATTTGTTTTAAACGTACCAAGCATGTTTGGCTATTATAAGGGAAAACCCTATCCTCCGGCTTGCGTTGCATTGTGTGATGGGACCTGGGTCTTATAATAGCTTCATTTTTCAAAAAAGCATTGCGTTGTTTATCTATATGCACTGGTATTCTTGGGAGGAAACCCGTTCCGTGTTATACGGCGTGGTCCCTTGAATTACTCTCTTTTAAAGTAAAGTTTTGAATAACTGTTTTAGTTCTCACACCAGTCGCATGACTGACCTGGAGTTTATTGTTTTAACCTAAACTCTGGGTGCCCCTATTTTCCGCATGGGCAGCTAGTAGTTTTGGTTTTGCAGATTTATATTCACAAGATCCTGATTTACAACTGGAATGATATCCGGAAGGCTCTGTATCCGTATATCACCTTCAGTTGTGCTTTGTATTATTTTCCCCTGCTATGTAATTTATTGTAATCTCTGATATTTATCGAATGTAATTTATTCATTTATACTTTGTATATTCTTGTATTCTGATGGAATTGTTGTAATAACAATGAAAGGTTCTTCTGTTTGTGTTCTGATTTGTCCTATTCTCAAACGATCAGGGGTTTCGAACGGTCTAGATCGGTTTAACGACTGATTCAGATCGAGCGAAATTCCAGGTCGTCACAGAGTCAGTGATCCCCAGTGGTGTATCTTCTTATTAAGCTTATTTAAGATATTTACACTATCTTCTAGAAATTGCAATGCATGCTATAAGTCAAAGCTACTGATTAAAACCAACTGTAAATTTTAACTAGTTTGTAAGTCATACCGATGTGCTTATAATCAGTTATGCTTAAAAAGTCATGTTGATTTTCATAGGTCGAAAATGAACAGTACTTTTTGTAGAGTTCATCTATGTTTGACGTGGTTTAAGCGTATTTCACATATACAGAGTCTAAAATTTCAATGTCACTGATAATTAGGACTTATATTCATTTTTTGTTCACTTTCATTGTGTCTTTTCTTTATCTTCTTCATCAAAATGAAAGCCACCTCTTCAACTTCCTTTAAATGTTGCAAATGGGTAACATAGTTAGACTAGATAGCAGCTCTAGATCTTCGTATGACATTCCTGAAACTATTTCTTAAGCACTAGTTGAAGCTTGTAAAACAGGTTTTAGCATGACTTTGGAGTGAAAATTAATTGTCTTAAGCGCCTCTATTATATGCGTGTGCTACCTACAAGATTTATGCTAATGCAGAACCTCCTGTACATTCTTCAGCTAGACAAAACACATTTGCTACTAACTTCTATAGCATACCTGCCTATCAAATAATAATTCACAATATATGATTTTGTTACAGGTGCTCGGGAGAAGGTAGAATGTAGAACAAGAAGAACAGGGACAGAATCATGCAGTTTTGATGGCACCACAGATGAAACTGGAACATACACCATCCCAATATTAGACGAATATGAATTAGATATATGCGAAGCCATACTAGTGCACAGTCCAGACAAGGCCTATGACAGAATTGTGATAGGCCGTGAACGGGCTGAAGTGTTTCTCACGTCCAACAATGGTATGGAAACCGAGATGAGATATGCTAATGCCATGGGTTTCAGGAAAGTTACTCCACTTGCTTTTTGTGCTGAGCTCATGAAGGAGTATGAATATGTTGGCTTTTAAGAGGGTGTCATTCCTCTGATGTAGTCAATTTCTTTTTATGTTTAATAGGTAATTATAAGCTCATTTCTTTTGGGGAAATGGATGGAAATAAGGCACTATGTTAGGGTTTTTGTTTCATCTTGCGTTTATTGCCTCTATGATATTGTGGTTTAGTCTGCGATGCATGAATCATGGTTATTAATATGAACTTTTTATGGTTGTTTTGCATGCCAATACATCCCTGCCAACTCTATTTTTGTTTAGGCCTCTTCTTGCACATAAAGAATGCACCGACTAATTGGTAGCTTCTTCCATTTTAAAGTTTAGGAATATGGTCTGTCTTATTTTCCGAGGGTGAAAATAGATAAATCCTTGGATGGTGCTACCGTTCGTTTTCAAAAATTTGCAACAGCTAGTTTGTATGGCTTCTTAATTGAGCTGGAAGGTCAATTATACTGAACATTGCCGTGTAATGCGAAGCACATTAAAATAGTGATCATTTTGTAGATTAAACGACAACATGATTGTTGTTCTAACGTACATTAATTAATTTATTTTATATTTTAATGAATAATTACTACAAAAGCAAAATTTGGTTGGAACGTCTTTAATCGTAGGCTCTCTCAAAATTTTCAATAAAAAAATGAAGAAGTAGAACAACTCGTGAGAGAGATCTGTTAGTTTTGATGACAACAATCTTAGAACTTATATTAAATATAAGTACTAACAATTTTAGAAAAATTGGCCCTCCTGAATTCCATTTTTTTATTTATATTAGTTTAAGTTAGTGGGAGGTGAGATAATAAGTGGAAGGATAAAGAGGGAGAATATGTGGTGGAAAAGAGAAAAATCAAGGGGCTGCTCCACTGTTTGAGGTGCCATTGAACCTATCTGCCGTATCGTGAGCTATGGTAATTCAAATTCAACAAAAATTTGAAGATATTTATTCCATATATATATTATTATCTATCCAAAATTTGAGCTTGTTCCGACATTCGTAGGATAATATATTTGATGTTTAAATATAACGATTCGAATAAATGCCTGAATGCTTAATAATTAAGCTAACGTTTTGAAAATGTTACGAATGTTAGGGATTTTTGTTCCATCCTGCGATTATAGTCTCTATGATATTGCGGTTTTTTCCGCATTGCATGAATAATGTTTATTAATAAGAACTTTTTATGGTTGTTTTTCCTACCAACGTATCTCTGTCAATTTTTTTATTTTATGTCTAGGCCTATTCTTGCACGTCAAGAGTCACCGAACAATCGGTAGAAGGGCGGAGCCAAAGTGATATCAAGTGAGGCTAATGCTCTACGTAGTTTTATGTTTTTCTTTTGTTATCTTTGAAGGTTAACTGCGCAGGGAAAGCTTTAAAGGTTTGATGTAGAAATAGATTTGTAAATCCTAAATATCTGCCATGCAAATTGTTTAATGGCAAATTTTATTCGTACACTGACAATTACCTTATGTACACCACAAGTTTGCTAAAAATCTATATACCAAAATTACCCTTCTTTTATATTGCATTTTTATTTTTTTAATTATATCCCATCAAACTAAAACATTATAAGTAATGATATTTGATTAAATATATGCAAAACAATTTGAGGAACATATATGTATTTTTAAACATGAAACCTAAAATTTGAATTACAAGAACTTTTACAAGTAAATGTTTAAATTTATAGTCATTTAATTTAAAAGTAGAGTCTTTTTTGCTGAAATTACGAAAATTTTTATAACATAATAAATTGGTTATCGTACATTCAAAAAAATTAAATCCATTTTATTGAATTTACACTTTATTTAGTGCTATAGATTTCCTATTTTCCATAAATAATTTTAAATTTTAGAGATGGAAGACGAAGAAAAAAAATAAGGCTAGTATTGAGAAAAAAGACGGTGTATATAAAGTAATTTTTGGTGTATAGTAGTTTATTATATTTTATGGTGTATGTTTAGATATCGTTGGCGTATGAATAGAATTAGCCTTGTTTAATATGCAGTCATATGTAATATTACTCCCTGTAATTTTTGTTTAATATCAAATTAATTTTAGTGGATTGCAAGATGAACGATACTTTGAAAGATAATATTTACAATACTAATACTAATTCTATATAATATTATTCCCTGCAGTTTTTGTCATACACCATGTTAAACTTTAGTGGATTGCAAGTTTGAATAATGATATTCTTTCACGAATGTATTATCCAAAATTATATGTCAGCATCAAAGATAAACTGCAGAAATAGACATGAGAATAAATAGAATTTATCAGACAAAAATCCACCCAACATATATTTGCATGATTTTCAGACATATTTTTTCCTAACATATTGTTGCTTGAGAAAACAAATTTGGCATATGTATGTTAGGCTACGAATGAGAATTGGGGCTTAGTTAAAACGTCACAAGTAGGTGATGGGCCAAAATGTTACAGGCCCTCTTGTTATGTTGTTAAGCTATTGAAAAATGATGTGAATGAAGCAATAATTGAATCAGAAATACGAACACGTTGTCTTAAATATTAAAAAAAATGCAGATCAAGTTACAACGACCATAATAATCATGTGGTAATTAAAGTTCTGAACAAAGGGGACTTACTTTGCAGGTGGCTAAACAATCTCAAAGTGGGTTGTTTGATTGATGAAACTTCAAACAATACAAAAGGCTACCTATCTATACTTTTAAAATCACAAAATGAAATGGACAAAATTTATTATATAAAAAACAAGCGCCTATTTCACAAAATAAAATCATTTCAAAAATAAAATAGGTTATCACCAAATCTTACAACATGTCTACAAAAAATATTCACAATGCATTATTTTAAAGTAACATAATTACTTTCATCCATAAAGCCAACATTGTCTCTTCTAACCTATGTGTTGAAATAAGGAGTAGGACAGAGCATCAAATGTCTAGCAAAATAAAAATCTTAAGATTTACCATTAGGTCACTTAATACTACTTGCTGAAAAGAGAGGCGGACCTTACAGTAGTCACTAAACATCTTTGAATCCAAAGTGGATCCCTCCAAATAGAATTCCACTTAGCATATTCCAATGTATGTATAACTCATAATCCAACCACTACAAGAAAAATACCATATTGCAATTATCTATTTGCAACAGGCGATACATGACAGTTGCAGTAAACGATATTTAGCAACAAACCTATTATAACAGTTGCAATATCAAAAATGGTTCAAACAAGATGGGATTCAGCAACAGACCTTTTCTTTCTGTTGCGAAAAACATATTTTTAGCAACTGCTTTTACCTTCTTGTTGCAAAAACATACTTTTTGCAACTGTGTTTCCATAACAGTTGCAACAAACATATTATTTGCAACAGCGCTTCAAAGCCAGTTGCGAATAAATATCTTTAGCAACTGTTTTCGCCACTTGCAATAACTGCATTTTTTTACAACTGGTAAAGCCAGTTGCGAAAAACATACTATTAACTTTTAATAATTAATTTAAAATAGTTACTATTAAATAATTAACTATTAGTAATTATGTAAAAGATTATTAATTAATAATTGTTAATTAGTAATAAAATTTAATTATTATAAATTAATATTTATAACTGATAATTAAATAATAATAATTAATGATTAACAAATAATAATAATTAATAGTTAAAAAATAATAAAATAAATAATTATTAAGTAATAATAAACTAATGGATAAAAAAATAAAAATTAATTTGAAATATGAATGTGTATAAATAATAAATAAATAAATAAATTCATAATCAACAAATAAATGATAATTGATTAATATTATTATTAAAAATTAATTAACAATAATTTTTTGTATGAATTAATTATAATTCGTGTTTGAAAGAGGTATATTTATGAATTAATTAATTATTTGTTGTTAGTAATTGTTGATGTTGTCTTTTTTATGTATTTTTAAATTTATATTAAATTAATGTTTAAATAGATATAAAATTTTTAAAAAATGACATTTTTATATATGTTTAAAAATAATAATTTTAGTTTTTTAGTCCTGCCTTAAGATTAAGTTTAACTATTTAAATAATTCATAATTAATATGAAATAACTAATCAATGTTAATGTTTAATAACTAAAGTTTAATCATCTTACCAAAAAAAGTAACTGAAGTTTAATACCTATTTATTAGATTTCAATAGCAATTAGGGGTGAACATTATTTGGTTAAACCAAATAAACCAACCAAACCAATTTATTTTGGTCGGTTTGGTTTGGTTTAGAAATTAGATCAGTTTGTGATTGGTCCGGATAAGTTCAGTTATCGTTTTAACCAAATTAACCGAATTTTTATTATATTATCAAAATTATCGATATTATAATATATTTCTTAGGTTAGTTTAGTTATCTAAGTAAATGTTAATCATCATATATGTATCAAAATTACTTTTAGAAAGCATAACAATCATAAATAATATTACTCTAATCATCTATTTATAATTTATTTCAAATTATAGTTAATGTTACAAATATAAATCAAAAATATTTTTAGTTCGGTAAAATCAGATAACCAACCAAACCAACCAAATTTAATTTGGTTGGTTTGGTTTTCATTTTTATTGGTTTTTTTTTTGTTTGAAAATTTCCATCATCGGATAAACCAAACCAACCAAAGGCTCACCCCTAATAACAACTTTACTTGATTGACCGCTGCCTTTGGCAGCTCGTCACTTATTACACATCTACAAAGTTTTTAGCTCCAAATCGTTAAACTTTTGGCTCCTACGTCCGAAATCTTAGCTCCAATTCTAAAATTTGAGCCAAAATATTCACCTTTATCGAGATTCAATATCGCATGGCATCCTTCCCCAAATCTTGCTTAATTATTACTCAGCTATATCGCTTGAAAACCAAAAATATCGCCTTCTCCTTAAAATTGTTCTACCGACACCGTCATCCCCTCAGCCCTAATTTTCGCCACCATCTTCTCCTCAAATTTGTTCTAAGCTGTCGCTTTATACATCTTACTCCATCAAGCAATAGTTGCTTCAATCTTCCTCTTTCAAGCTACAGTTATGGTCACCGCTGCATTCCGCTATGCTTCCCCCAAAACCAAGTTCTATGTTCAGGGAAAAATCTTCTGTGACACGTGTCATGCTGGCTTTGAAACTCCTATTACCACTTACATTTCTAGTAGCCTCTTCTGCCCTTTTGTTTTTTGTTTTTTTATGGATCTGGTTTGGATTTTGTTCCATATATTATTTTCTTAGATAAGAGGGTAACCCAAAACTTTTTACATGATTAATTTTCAGTATTGTAGTTAACTACATTATAATGATATTAACATATTTGGTAGAAATGTGTAGTTCAGAAATGCAAGCTACGTTTGGTTTATTTTACTTATGTGTTTTCTATAACATTCATTTTTCACAATATATATGCACGGTTTGAACTTTTCCATGAGGAAAATTCCTAACTAAGGGGCATAAACTAGGCACCTTTAGTTATTGCAATTATTTCAAAAGAAAACTTTCTTAATTCGGCCGACCTAGGCCTTGGGCGGTCACCCAGACGGCCTAGGCTCAGGACCGACTGTGTCTTTATCCATGCGGACGCAGGTTCAATTTCTATGTACTTTTAATTTAATCTTCGTATTCAAGTTTAAACTATGCGCTAATCAATTATGTATGGTTAAAAGACTAAATTTATACTTTTATGTTTGAATATGAAAACTAAAAAGAGGACGATGATAATTACCAATAAATTGTATAAAAACATGAGTATTAAAGGAAGAATAAATAGATTTCTTTTATTAGTTAATTAAATTTGCAATAATTTGAATAAGATGAATTATTACGGATTAAGATATAGGTACAATATTATTTTTTTAATAACTATTTTTATTCCTAGATAACAAAGACGGGGTGAGGGGAGGGGGTGGGGGCTTTCTGGTTTGCTACATATAGAAGTAAATGCAGTTACTTTTATTTATTTATTTGCAGGTTGTTTAGTTAAATTTATCCAAAATTACTTTCATCTGTTTCTCTCTGACTAGGGTTGTATATCGAACTTGATAGCTCATTGTTTTTCTCGATCTGAGACCATAAGGCGAAGGTTCAAAATCTTGGATATCGATTGTGTTTTGTCTCGAGGATTTTAGAGTGTTGATCTCGTATTGGGGAGATCTCAAATGAGATTAGTCTTACTCAGGGGTTTATCTCGGATTTCCATCTCAAGTCTAACAGTTTATATCTGTAAAATCTCGGGGTGTATGATATGTTAAAAAATGATATTCTTTCACAATAATTTTCATGAATGTTATTATAAACATAGTAACTTAAACATGAATTGCAAACTCACTTTATTATTATTAATTTTTGCAAGATTATTCATACTCTAAATCGTAATATGTTTAAAATAAAAATATAACACAATGCAAATAGAATAGTGCTTACAACATCTGATCTATGAACATGCATTATTGTTAGACATAAAACATAAACAAGATCCAAAATATTAAAAAATTCAGCAAAATTAGAACATAAAATGCATAATTTCATAGGTAACATGTATGTTAAAAAAAAGACAAATATGAAAATCATAAACATTGTACAACATATATGAACATACGATATGGTCATTTAACATGGAAAAAATTAAATAGTAGGAGATTATCATGGCTAGATTGAGGTTTTAAATTATTGTTCTAGTTCAGACACTAATTTAAATTGTTACCAGAAAAACCAAGATCTTGAACGATATTTCAGTATCTCATCTCGGTTGATATATCGTTCGATATTGCAATATATCAGGCGACATATTCGAAATGAAATTTGTAGAATTGACCATACTCAGTCATAGTACACTGAATAAAGCTAGTTTGGAACCGTAGATTAAGCCACACTCTGTCATAAAACTTATGTGGAAAAGCTGATTTGACTACTATCTGCAGTGAGATTTGTTGTTTCGTTTCGGAAGGTGTCCAAAACGATATCTCGAACGAGATCTCGGACGATATTTTCAAGATCTGAAACAGTGATCCATATGATTCTTTTATAGGACAAGTTTGGAACACACCAATGTCCAGTACATCTTAAAATGTTTGATATTTTACTATTGTCCGAGCATTGTCCGGCTCGTACGTACAGTGCTTGAATTCAAATTTTTCTGGTACATGATCGTCTGAATCTCTTATAGGACAGGATTAGGACACACATTCGTCCGGTCTGATACATTTACACCCCTATCTCTCGCACAATTTATATTAGTTGTTGTTTTATTATGGTTATGAAACATTTTATCTCATTTATTTTGATTTATAATGGATATAAATATATTTTTAGACGACATCTCTTACTAATTTAATTTGCTACAATATCTCGTTATACAAGCTAACAAAAGCTACATGATATTGAATGGATTTACTGCAATGTTATCCATTAAAGGAAAATCAAATATCTTAGTATTATTTTTAATAATACTATCAATAAACGATAAAATCATAGTATATGCACAAAAAACCATTTATAGTTGTTTGCTTCTTTTAAGTTTCATCTATATAGCAGTTTACCAACTTCTCAGATAATGAGGAAAACACAAAATACATGACCAACACAGAAAATCATTGTTTCAAAAGCAAAAGCATACGCGTTTGATCCCGTGTGACTAGGCGAAAGCCATTAGGCATGCCCAAGAAATAATAGTCGTTGATAGGGGTGTAAATCGGTCGGACCGGACCAGCTGTAGGTGTGTTCAGTTTATGTCCTAAAAAAATCATACCGGACCATATTTTTTTCGGATAAATTTCGTTGTTCTAAATAAAATCGGTCGGACACGGACATACGTTTTTTGGACACGGACACGATCGGATTCGGTTGGACATGACTATTTGCATCACATTTTGTACATTTTACTAAATTCTCTCTCATTTATATGCTCAATTACAAGGAATTCAGACGAATTCGGACGAGCCCGGACCAGATGTGATTTTTTTTGGTATAAATTTTGTTTTTCTAACTCGTGTCCTAAATGATAATCGGATGGACTCGGACGGACGTATTTCGGCCACGGACACGAACGAACGTCGAACATTCGTACAAAATTTATAGCCCTAGTCGTTGACCAGAAAATAATAATTTGCATAACAGTTTATATTGTCTACACGAAGCAATGAGCAGTTGGGTCTTAGATGAGTCCAATTGGTGGAGTCAGACCATGGTGGTTACCTGTGATTCGCGTAAATTGTTTTGTCCCCATCCCCCGTGCGCCCCTTGTGCCCACCCGATCACAGCCCCCTGATTTCCACCTTTTGCATTTAAATCCCTCAATTGTTGTTGGAATTAATTGCAAATGGTGGAAATCAGAGAAATCTAGGTCGTTGGTCACACAGGGACAGGGTAAATGGGGACCGAAGAATTGGCCTCTACGTGATTATCCTAGGCACTATGTGGCGTATTCTTACTAAACTTGCACTACTAACTCAACTTTAAAGCTCAAACTGGTGTTCCGTCAGTTAAATATGTTTACACAACGTTTCCTGACTCCTGAGAGCCACATTGGGCTAAGTTATCATGTGACGACCCCAAAACTCGTACTGATGGTGCTAAGGGTAATCTTTGGAATATAACACAGAAACAGATAATAGTAAAACAGAAATAAATAAATACACCAGAAAATGTACAATAGAATATACTGGATAAACGTATTCATCAGAGTTACACAGTATACAGGATCATACTTAGTACAATTACAGTGCAGCTATACATAAATGTCTACAGCGGAAAACAAACATAATATGTACAATAGGAGCTGAACAGCATAAAAAGAGATAAATGATAGAATCCATCTTTAGCTCTAGCCATCCGAATAGCGCCTTCTAATAACCTGAATACAAGGCTGCCCGTGTAGAAAAAGGGGCACCCGATTTTGCAAGTGAAACAAACTACGAGTCAGTCATGGGACTGGTATGAGAAATCTAACTAACACATTATACAATTGGCTAACCACAGGACCACGCCACTTTCGCGGAACGGGTTTACTCCATTGGATTGTCGGTGCTTTAAAACAATTAAATCTTTTAAACATCGCAATGCTTTTTGTTGGATCTAGAATAACCCTAGAGGGGGGTGAATAGGGTTTTTCACAGTTTTTAAACTGAATTGAAAAACTGACAGGATATTAAAAATAATAAACAGATCACAGAATATAGCAGAAATAGAAATGCAGAAAATAAATCACACACAGATATACCCAGCTTCGGCAAAACCCTGCCTACTGCTGCATTTCTAAGGTTTCTACTAGGTGATAGAACAGATCCCTCATACAAGACCATGTACACTCGCAAACCCTGCTCCTATTCTAACTCTACGCTCAAAACCGTAGACTGATCGATATCTCCTCGATCAGATTTCCCTGTTTACGACCCTGTAACCAGTAATCCAAAATTTTACAGACTCTGAAACTGACAGTCAACACCTTGACTAAATCCCCCTAGATTTTACAGACCTAGAACTGTTCAGAAATGATTTTACAACACAATTTAAAAAACAACAGAATGTAAAACAAAAATGTAAACCCTAGTTCTTAAAATAAAAATAAAAAGAGGAGTTTATATTAAAGGGGTCATCCCCTTTTCCTTTTAGAAGCTTGGCCTAGTTAAAATAGAAATAGGCCGGCCCCTTTTTAATTCATCTGCCCGATCCTCTTTTGTTTTCTGGAAGAATAAATGGCGGCTAGGGTTTTGCCCCAAATCCAATCGCGATAGCTCCAGATTGATGTAATCTGGTTCTCTAATGTTCTTCTTCACGTTGTTTCTCTCTGGTCAGTGATTTGGGGCTTCTCTCTTACGCTCGACACTGATTTGGAATTGTTCTCTAGCTCGATCGAAAAACTGTGAGTATTTCTGAAAATTCTTGCTTTGAAAAACTTGTGGATTGTTTGTTGGTTTCGATAGATGCTTGCCAATGATGAATGGTTGTGTTTATAGGATTTAGAAATCCTTTAATTGAGCTCTGATTTCACTGAATGGCTCGTCTGATTGCGTGGCTGATTTTGTAGTTTCCCTTGCGTTTATTTCTCTTTGTATTGCCTTGATTAAAAAATCTTGAATGATTCCTGATTGAATCAAAACTGGAAATTCGAATGAAAATGATTCCCTGGCTTTAAAAAGCTTTCCTGAAATGCTTTGTGGCACCTTTGAAATTTTCTTTGCGATATTGATGAATTGTTGCCTTGGAAAATCCTTTGTTGATTTAAAAACACTTGATTGATTCCAAAACTAGAAAGATTTGGTTCGATTTTTCTGGAAATAAATTGTCCCAAACAAAATTGCTTGTCTTGCCAAAAGTTACCTTACTTGAATTAAAAAAAACTGTCTTGAACAAATTTCTGAAAGCATAATTATCAAAACAGGAAAGAATTGATTTCGACCCCTTATGAAATAATCTCTGATTGATTTCTGTTGCCTTAAAAAAACTTTGCTCGAGTTTATCCATTAAGCTTTTGCCAAAAACTATTCACTGTGATTTGTGCTAATTTATTTCTTCTGATTGACCCTTGTACATGTTGGCTTGACATGTGATCTGAAAGGAATTTGTGCATTTTTAGCTACTCCAAAAAAAAAAAACTGCTTTCATGCTTATGTCTCGTTCACTGGGTTACATGTGCTGAACACATTTCTTGTTCACTGACCATTGTCATGTTTCTCTGGCTTTAGTCTGCATGTGAATCCTGAATTGAGTTTGCCTTATACACTTGTACATGCTGTGTTATGCATATATACTTGCTTGTAAATAGCTCTGCATCACTTCAATTTATTGCACGTTCACACTTGAACTATTTGACATGATATAAGCTTGAACCACTTCCTTTCAATGCTGCTTGCATTGGCTTGTGTATTTGCCATATTGGTTCGATCTCTTCTTTCACCATGATTGTGCCTGAACTGTGAACATTCTTGTAAACTGGTTCGACTACTTTGAGATTTTGAATTTAGTCTCATACTTTAGTCTTGTATATACTTGCTTAAATCAGGTTGCACTTTTACATCCTAATGCTTTGCTGTCTTCATTGTTGCTTGATATACTATGCTGTGTAAAACCAAACTTCATGTTAGTTTGCATGAGCATGCATTTGCTCCATGTTGTAATCTATACTGCTCCATTCATTGACTTGTACATACACAATGTTGTTTACTGTTTATTGCTGAGTTGATCACTTTGGCACTCTTCACTTGTAGTTTTGTGTTTGTCGAGCCATTCATGTTTGTTGTGTACAACATGGCTGACATGTCTTGCTTCACTGTATACATGCTGGCTCGACCACACTTGCCTGTATCCATTTGCTCTATTTTGCACTTGTATGCTTACATGAACTTGGCTTTAACTTTTGAGCTTCACTGTCCATATGCTGCTATGCTTGTAGCTGCTTGACCTTGCTTAACCATCCACATATACACATGTTGACATGTCTTTAACAATGCTGAAACATTTGCTGTACCCATATACCTTGTTGTTTTGATATTGTACTTGTACCACCTGAAATGCTTCGACCATTTTGAACTGTGCAAACCTGTTTATGTTGAAATGCATACTAGCTCGACCCTTGATGTGTTCATGTCCTGGCTGCACCATTTTGTACTGCCTTGTTATTGCTGAACTTTTGCTTATCCATTTTGCTTTGCTGTTTAGCTTTCTGAGCTCGACCACTAGCACTTGTATCATCTTGCTTGGCATTTTGTTTGATTCATGGACTTGCTGATTTGACTTTTTGTATTTTTGGCTCCATGTCCTTGCTTGTGCACTGAGTCGAGCAGGTCCACGTGGCTACTCCTCAGCTGCACACTGATTGGCGAGGCAATGCACACGTGTATTTATACACGTGTGTATATGCAGCCATCAGTCGAAAAAAAAACAGATCGAGTCAGAAAAATGATGAGAAACACACCGAAATTCTGAGGCAAATAAAATTTAAAAAATAAATTTATATTCGCATGTAGTTAGAATATTATTTCTGTATCAGATACTCTATGTGTGTGTTTCTGAATGACAGGTAAGCATGACGACTGGACTGACTGTGATGACAGAAGACTGAAGATGAAGAACAGAGTGTCAGCAAAAAATATAAGTGTCAAAGTGTAAATGTATGCGAGTCTGTGTAAAAGAGATTGTATAAATGAATGTATACCGAGTGTGAGTGATGTATCGAGGAGTTTTGTATTGAAATGCAAATGTGAGTATGAACTGAATTGTATAACAGTGATGTGAAAATAGTGGAGTTTTAAATTTTGTACTGTTTAGATATTGAAATAAAATATTCTTATTTAAATAAAATACTGTGAATATTTGAATTTCTGTACAGTCGTATTTTATTTAAATATAAATATTATATATGTCTGTGATGTAAATATAAATCAGTACAATAACAAACACATTAAAATAATATTTATTTGGTTGTTATCATCAAACAAAAAATCATATAATTGTGTATACAACACCGTTATATACAACAATCTCCCCCTTTTGATGATGACAAACAAATGCCAGATTTTGAACACAATAAATGTGTTTGATAGTGAAAAAAAAATGAACTCCCCCTATTTTTCAGCTCCCCCTACAACAGACAACTCCCCCTATAACTGTGCATGAGTGAAATGAATGATATGAATAATAATGAATTTTCAAAATTAAAAATATTTATAAAATATTCACTCATAAATCAAAATCCAGTCCATTCTCCCCCTTTTGTTATCATCAAAAGGATACAGATTTTAAAACACAGATGAAAATTGACTAAAAATATAATTTCAGCTGAAGAGGAAGAACGGTCATCATAATTTTCAATCAGTCAAACAAAAATCATAATATTCTAAGAACAGGTGGCACATTTCACATTTTAGAGAATGACGGATATACGATGAATTTTATATAAAATGGAGAGAGTTTTAAAACAATTCATTTCCAATTATTTTCAAAGGATTTTTATAAAAATAAAGCACAAAAACAGTGATAGATTTGGACTATAATCAATAGTTCAACTTAAGTGACAAGATCGAATAATCTCAAATCCCAATACCCATCAATCAACAAATCATAATACGTCATAAAATTTCAACATATTTCACAGAATAGAAGATGGATTGATAGGCTGGCTTTTATACTCAGAGGAGAATTTCAAATTTTATTTCTATTTTTAGCACATTATTTTTTTTTTATTTAAGAGCACACTGACCACGCCTAACCAGAGCTTGGATTTTTAAATGGGATCAGTCGCAGCTTAAATTATAAGTTGTCTCTTAACCATGCATGACCAGAGCTTGGATTTTTAAATGAGGTTAGAGACACACTTATATATTGATTATATTTATTATTTTCAGCATTTAAAAGAAAAAAAACTCCTCAGTATGTAGAACCAATGAATGGTAGAAAATGGGGTAGGTACAGAGATGGACTGTGAAAATAAATTTCTAAATTAATTATATTATGAAATAAACTCGACTGTACCGGGATTATTGAAAATTTCAATTAACACTAATTCTGAAAAATAATATAGTCCCATTTCTATCACAAATAATTTTCACTGTTTTAAAAACAAGATGATTTTTTTTTTAAAAAAAATAAACTCTCCAATATAAAATCATGATGGATGGCAGACGGGTGATAGATAAAGGAGATGGTCGTGAAATATTTGCCAGTTCAAAGATATTATAATTAATATTCAGCCATCATGAAAAAAACAAATAAAATCTCCTCTTGTTGTGAAGTACACTGCAGTCACAATTCATCACAATTTCAAAAAACTGATAATAATTTTGATGAATTATAAATACATTTCAATTTTGGATATTGATTTCAATTTCTGAATGAATAATTAATAAATAATTCTAAAATTGAAAATCAAATACTAGAGAAATATGTTGATCTATACACGACAAGAGGGAAAAAATGTGTACAAGACAAAAAAAATTGTGGATTTATACATGGTGAAGATTTGAATCTAAGTACAGATGGGTGAGACAAAAATAAGTGCTTCTGATACCACTTGGTGTCTCTATTTACGAGGAATTTTAACATGATACTGAACAAGAATGTCATAGACAAAAAGAATTATTAAGTACCAAGCCCAAACAGATGAGATAATAGATTATGTACATGTATCAGAGCAGCAAGCATGTGATTCCAGAACAAACATTTTTCAAAACAGTATCAGATCAACACAGAACATAGTTTCAAACCATACTTGTCAAGATGATGTTTCTGAAGGTCACAAAACCAATATATTCCATGATCCATGATTATAAAATTAAGTTTATTTTAAATCATTTGAAGAAATGTGAATATATCAGGATTTAATGAATCAACCACACAATATTATATTTCAGATTCAAGAAATGTGTGCGATTCAATAAATCAATAATTTCAAATGATTTTAAACAAACATATATTAAAATCAAATAACCATGAAATAATAGAGAATTTTAAGACCATATTTTCAAAGAAATTTTCACAAGTATTTCTGACAAACCCATAGAAAAAAAATCAGATCATTTACATCAGGTTTGATAGATATTCATGATCCAAAAATAATTTATTTGAAATTACTTGAATTAATGTCAAGTTTTGAAATATAATGAATCAGTCACACAAGGTTAATAATTTCAGATTTAAGTGGTGTGTGAGATTCACAATATCAGGAATTTCAGATGATTTCAAACAAAACTAATTTCAATCATAATAATAATGAATAAGGATGAAATTCAAGATGTATCACTGATTCAACCCAAATATTTTTCAAGTCAGAAATAATCAACCCAATCAAAAAAAAAAAATTAATGAGATTATCACAACTGAGAAGTAACAGTGCTGTAATGAGTATAATACTTTAAGCATTTCCAAAATGAATTGGAAGGAACTCAAAACAGCATAAGTGTGTGAAATTTCATTAATTATTCAGATCTTCAAAAATTTAGAATTCTAGTTAACAGTGTTCAAGATATGATATGAATGCATCAACACTGTTATGAATTCAACAATCAGAAAATAAACTTCAAAACAATTGCAGATATATACAAGTTCAAATTCAGGATATGGAAAAGATTAACACATGATGATTTTATACAAGTAAGGCAAATTTCCAGAAAATCATTAATTCTCCAACTGGAAGTTTAAGAGGTACAGACAAAGAAGAATATGGCAGTGTCAAATAAAAAACACAAAAAAAAGAGATAGAGGAAGGAATAAAAACAGAAAATAAAAAACAAACAAAGAGAGAATATACAAAGGTGAGTTTAGAGATCATACCAGAATCCAATGTAAAGCAGAATCTCTAACTCAACAAATCATGGCTGGAGAAACTGTGAATGATACAGAAGTATAAACCAACTTGATTTCACATTTCTATTTGCATGGCAGTTCCTCAGCCTCCACTGGTACCTAACAGTTCAAGGAATCAAGTGGTCTAACAAAATTAGTAAAACCACTCACAGTTGTATTCATACGTTTTGGTACCCAGACTTGCTTATACAACAAACCATTAGAATTAACTTTTGTACCTTAGGAACCCAAATCGATTTGAATTTAACAAAACTTGTTTTATTTCCATTTAAGATCCAAGAATGTTTAAATGGTTTGTTATAAAACAAATCATCATCTCGATTGTGATTTACAAATCCTTTGAAGTTTTCATAGTTAAAATTTTCAAAACAAACATTTCTAAAGTGATTTGAGGGATTTTTAAAATCACAAGAATTTTGATTTCTAAAAACATCGTTTTTCCCGAATCCAAGACCAGATTTATTTCCATTATAAACTTGGTTTTGTAACAGCATATTCAACGATTTTTCCCCATTAGAAAATTTATCCAATGTTGATTCTAATCGTTGAATTTTGGATTTCAGATCGCTATTTTCTTTTAATAAATTTGAGCAATTATTTATAGCGATCATCTGTTCAGCATTGGCCTGTTTCAAAACCAAATTCTCATTTTCTAACGATCTAATTTTGGCTTGGGATTCGGAAATTTCAAGTTCAAATTGTTTTTGCTTTTCCGACTCAAACTTCTTGGATTTTTCAATCTCATTTTCAAGTTCTTTCAAAATCAAATCGGATTTCAACAAATTCTCCTTTTCAGCAATTTCAAATTTGGAATATATATCTGTCTTAAAGATTTCAAATTCTTTTTGTAAACAATTATTCAAACTTGATAACTCAATCTTGTTCTCTTTTAAGATCAGAATTTCTTTTTCAAACTTTTGAATATTTTTATTGAGATGAACAAGATTGGTTTTCAATTTCAAACAATTTTTACAATCTGAATTTGAGGAATTTTTAAAGTGTTCAAGTTGTGATTCCAAATCATCAATTTTGCTGGTCAACTCAAGATTTTTAAATTTCAGAGATTTGTTTCTAGATTGGAGTTTATCAACAGCTTTAGTTAGATCAGCACACATATAAACTAAATCTTCGTATGAAAAATTTCCTGTCTCATCGTCTGTTGAATCTCCTTCGATTGATTCATCTGTTTCTCCTTTTAAACACAGATCTGAATCAGAGTTGACATTCTGGGGTTTTGAGCAGTCGTCAGATTTTCCATAGAGCGTGTTTAGAGTTCTCCAGACATCCTGCGCAGTCAAACAATGAGATATGTGAACAAAATGTTCTGTACTGAGATAATCAAATATGATATTCATAGCACGAGAATCGAAAACAATGTTTCTATTATCAGACATATCACTCCCATTGATAACAGCATCCCAACATTTAATATTAACAGATTTTAAATAAAATTCCATTTCAGATTTCCAGTTTAAAAAATCTGTTCCGGTGAAAATAGTTGGAGATGAACTGGACTGACTCTCTATCGACTGACAACTAGGAATCACCATTACTCTAGAGTTAAATACCTGGCTCTGATACCACTGTTGGATCTAGAATAACCCTAGAGGGGGGGTGAATAGGGTTTTTCACAGTTTTTAAACTGAATTGAAAAACTGACAGGATATTAAAAATAATAAACAGATCACAGAATATAGCATAAATAGAAATGCAGAAAATAAATCACACACAGATATACCCAGCTTCGGCAAAACCCTGCCTACTGCTGCATTTCTAAGGTTTCTACTAGTTGATAGAACAGATCCCTCATACAAGACCATGTACACTCGCAAACCCTGCTCCTATTCTAACCCTACGCTCAAAACCGTAGACTGATCGATATCCCCTCGATCAGATTTCCCTGTTTACGACCCTGTAACCAGTAATCCAGAATTATACAGACTCTGAAACTGACAGTCAACACCTTGACTAAATCCCCCTAGATTTTACAGTCCTAGAACTGTTCAGAAATGATTTTACAACACAATTTAAAAAACAACAGAATGTAAAACAAAAATGTAAACCCTAGTTCTTAAAATAAAAATAAAAAGAGGAGTTTATATTAAAGGGGTCATCCCCTTTTCCTTTTAGAAGCTTGGCCTAGTTAAAATAGAAATAGGCCGGCCCCTTTTTAATTCATCTGCCCGATCCTCTTTTGTTTTCTGGAAGAATAAATGGCGGCTAGGGTTTTGCCCCAAATCCAATCGCGATAGCTCCAGATTGATGTAATCTGGTTCTCTGATGTTCTTCTTCACGTTGTTTCTCTCTGGTCAGTGATTTGGGGCTTCTCTCTTACGCTCGACACTGATTTGGAATTGTTCTCAGGCTCGATCGAAAAACTGTGAGTATTTCTGAAAATTCTTGCTTTGAAAAACTTGTGGGTTGTTTGTTGGTTTCGATAGATGCTTGCCAGTGATGAATGGTTGTGTTTATAGGATTTAGAAATCCTTTAATTGAGCTCTGATTTCACTGAATGGCTCGTCTGATTGCGTGGCTGATTTTGTAGTTTCCCTTGCGTTTATTTCTCTTTGTATTGCCTTGATTAAAAAATCTTGAATGATTCCTGATTGAATCAAAACTGGAAATTCGAATGAAAATGATTCCCTGGCTTTAAAAAGCTTTCCTGAAATGCTTTGTGGCACCTTTGAAATTTTCTTTGCGATATTGTTGAATTGTTGCCTTGGAAAATCCTTTGTTGATTTAAAAACACTTGATTGATTCCAAAACTAGAAAGATTTGGTTCGATTTTTCTGGAAATAAATTGTCCCAAACAAAATTGCTTGTCTTGCCAAAAGTTACCTTACTTGAATTAAAAAAAACTGTCTTGAACAAATTTCTGAAAGCATAATTATCAAAACAGGAAAGAATTGATTTCAACCCCTTATGAAATAATCTCTGATTGATTTCTGTTGCCTTAAAAAAACTTTGCTCGAGTTTATCCATTAAGCTTTTGCCAAAAACTATTCACTGTGATTTGTGCTAATTTATTTCTTCTGGTTGACCCTTGTACATGTTGGCTTGACATGTGATCTGAAAGGAATTTGTGCATTTTTAGCTACTCCAAAAAAAAAAACTGCTTTCATGCTTATGTCTCGTTCACTGGGTTACATGTGCTGAACACATTTCTTGTTCACTGACCATTGTCATGTTTCTCTGGCTTTAGTCTACATGTGAATCCTGAATTGAGTTTGCCTTATACACTTGTACATGCTGTGTTATGCATATATACTTGCTTGTAAATAGCTCTGCATCACTTCAATTTATTGCACGTTCACACTTGAACTATTTGACATGATATAAGCTTGAACCACTTCCTTTCAATGCTGCTTGCATTGGCTTGTGTATTTGCCATATTGGTTTGATCTCTTCTTTCACCATGATTGTGCCTGAACTGTGAACATTCTTGTAAACTGGTTCGACTACTTTGAGATTTTGAATTTAGTCTCATACTTTAGTCTTGTATATACTTGCTTAAATCAGGTTGCACTTTTACATCCTAATGCTTTGCTGTCTTCATTGTTGCTTGATATACTATGCTGTGTAAAACCAAACTTCATGTTAGTTTGCATGAGCATGCATTTGCTCCATGTTGTAATCTATACTACTCCATTCATTGACTTGTACATACACAATGTTGTTTACTGTTTATTGCTGAGTTGATCACTTTGGCACTCTTCACTTGTAGTTTTGTGTTTGTCGAGCCATTCATGTTTGTTGTGTACAACATGGCTGACATGTCTTGCTTCACTGTATACATGCTGGCTCGACCACACTTGCCTGTATCCATTTGCTCTATTTTGCACTTGTATGCTTACATGAACTTGGCTTTAACTTTTGAGCTTCACTGTCCATATGCTGCTATGCTTGTAGCTGCTTGACCTTGCTTAACCATCCACATATACACATGTTGACATGTCTTCAACAATGCTGAAACATTTGCTGTACCCATATACCTTGTTGTTTTGATATTGTACTTGTACCACCTGAAATGCTTCGACCATTTTGAACTGTGCAAACCAGTTTATGTTGAAATGCATACTAGCTCGACCCTTGATGTGTTCATGTCCTGGCTGCACCATTTTGTACTGCCTTGTTATTGCTGAACTTTTGCTTATCCATTTTGCTTTGCTGTTTAGCTTTCTGAGCTCGACCACTAGCACTTGTATCATCTTGCTTGGCATTTTGTTTGATTCATGGACTTGCTGATTTGACTTTTTGTATTTTTGGCTCCATGTCCTTGCTTGTGCACTGAGTCGAGCAGGTCCACGTGGCTACTCCTCAGCTGCACACTGATTGGCGAGGCAATGCACACGTGTATTTATACACGTGTGTATATGCAGCCATCAGTCGAAAAAAAAACAGATCGAGTCAGAAAAATGATGAGAAACACACCGAAATTCTGAGGCAAATAAAATTTAAAAAATAAATTTATATTCGCATGTAGTTAGAATATTATTTCTGTATCAGATACTCTGTGTGTGTGTTTCTGAATGACAGGTAAGCATGACGACTGGACTGACTGTGATGATAGAAGACTGAAGATGAAGAACAGAGTGTCAGCAAAAAAATATAAGTGTCAAAGTGTAAATGTATGCGAGTCTGTGTAAAAGAGATTGTATAAATGAATGTATACCGAGTGTGAGTGATGTATCGAGGAGTTTTGTATTGAAATGCAAATGTGAGTATGAACTGAATTGTATAACAGTGATGTGAAAATAGTGGAGTTGTAAATTTTGTACTGTTTAGATATTGAAATAAAATATTCTTATTTAAATAAAATACTGTGAATATTTGAATTTCTGTACAGTCGTATTTTATTTAAATATAAATATTATATCTGTCTGTGATGTAAATATAAATCAGTACAATAACAAACACATTAAAATAATATTTATTTGGTTGTTATCATCAAACAAAAAATCATATAATTGTGTATACAACACCGTTATATACAACACTTTTTATAAAAATGAAGCCATTATAAGACTCAGTTCCCATCACACAATGCAACGCAAACCGGAGGATAGAGTTTTACCTTATAATGGACAAAATATGCTTGATACGAATAAAACAAAGCACTTGATATTACTACTAGTGTTTATATGTTTCAAAAACAATTTCAAATCATAAGTACCAATCGTAGACGACATGAGCGTCCCATGCCACTATGTCACCAAATATAGGTATACAATCAAAACCGCACAGTCACGTATTTGGAAATTGGATTTCCGTCATGAACCAAGGCAAAAGATAGTCCTTTCCAACTTCGAGACAATCTAGCCCATGTCTCCGGCAAGCGCGCAGGCAATCCTTGGATCGTCAGGGCTGGTCCACCGATGTGGATTATTATGCTTGAACACTACGTTTCCCCGCCCTTTGGGGCGTAAATGAGCCAACGAATGACTCCATCGGTCCCGGATCGACCGATATGTCCGAGGCGCCTCGCAAAAGCAACAACCACATAGGTGAAAATAGTACAAATGTCTGCCAGTTTAAGCACCGACACCATCTCTAGCTAGAAGGAAACGCATGCCCTCCCTGAGGTCCTTCTCCCGTTTCTGGTTCATACCGGGGTGTGAGGCTCGCGAATTAACGTTATACACAAAGCTCTTCCACACAGGTCGAGCTTTGATCATCAACCACAAGACTTTGCTTTTCAACAGAAGCCCTGATCACTGCATCTTAGCATGCCACACAGGCAATTCATGCCATGCAACTGATGTCCATCGATATACAACCTCTGAGCTTGTGCGTCTCAGAGAAGGGCGTTAAGCAAAAGAATAAATTCTCCGCTGCCAAAAAGATGTATATTTAATAGAGATCAATCAACACAGAATAAAATCCAATGTCAGACACACAGTCCATCTACAAGTCCGTTCTAGGTCTGAACGAAACCGGAGGCACTATATACCTCGCAAACCCATCGATCTCCACGTACGCCTAGACGATCACCACTCATTATCCATATTTCGGGATGCCTCCCAATCAGGACATCAGTCACCATCCAAACGAGGTGAAGATTTCCGGTCTTCAACCACCGTCTTCATCTTCGATTCCTTATCGTCGATTTAGCTATCAAGAATGGGATAAACCCGGTCTTTTTGAGCAGCTCGCGTATATAATAAACAAGTGCAAACAAACACACATACGCATCATTTCAGTTCATTAGTCGCTAACCGTAAAGCAGTAGGAGAACGATTTACCAAATATTAACCCCGAAGGCCGAAACCAACATCAGATCAAAACCCAAAAAACCATTCGACTTAGCCAACCTTCGGTTAGTTTCTAAATTTCATATTCCATATCATTTATAATATTTTATAATGATTTATCGCTATTTTTATTCATTTTAAAATAGCCAATTTATTCAAACGACGCTTTGGGCCCTAACGCGGCTGTGGCGCTGTTTTTCTTCAGATTTGTTTTACACATATCTGAAATTCTAACCGTTGGATCTTCACAAAATTTACATCATTAGAAAGATCTTTTCAAAACGAATCCAACGGTTCCAGTTTCGGGAAAATCCGATGGTCGGATCTCCCGGTACAATCGTTTGAAGTTTCGATTTCAAAATACGAACTACAGCGTCGTTATTCGATTTAATTTAATTATATATATATATATAATTGATTCTGGCACTGTTTTTCTTCATATTTGAATTAAAAATTCCAGACAATCCAACCGTTGGATCTTTGCAAAGTTGGTGTCGTTGGAAAGATATTTCCAAAGCGAACCCAACGGTTTCGGTTTCGGGAAAATCCGATGGTCGGATCTCTCGCACTAATCGTTTGAAATCACGGTTTCAAAACACGAACTGCAGCTTCGTTATTCGATATATTTTAATTATATTTATATATATAAATATAATCGATTCTTTGATTTCAAAACTATATGCTTTTCATAGATTTGATAAAAATGATATTTTTATCCAACTGCCTTCTATTTCAACACTTCACTATTTTTAACAATTCATGTATATAATAAAAATATGATATTTATTGTTAAGCAATTTATTTCAAAACACGACTATTTTATATAGTTTGTATAGATGGAAAAAATATGATTTTTATTATAAAACAATTTATTTCAAAACACGAATACCATTCAACACATGAATTTTTATTCAACGAATGAATTTCATTCAACACATGTAGGTTTTCTATAATTTATATATATAGATAAAAAGGTGATTTTTTTCTTTAAAACACGAATACCATTCAACACATGAATTTCTATTCAACGAATGAATTTCAATTCAACACATGAAGGTTTTCTATAGTTTATATATATAGATAAAAAGGTGATTTTTATATTTAAAACACGAATACCATTCAACGCATGAATTTCTATTCAACGAATGAATTTCAATTCAACACACGAATATAGTTTCAACACATGAAAATAATTCTAACACATGAATATTATTCAAAATTTCGGCAGCATAACGGCAGGGTAGTTAAAATCAGGGTCGTCCCTAGTACGGCTCCTCGCTCTACCTTAAAGCCTCGCAGCTTTTGACAATGGGAAATCATGCATCTAGTTCGCACGCAGGCGGCATGTATATATTTTTCATTTCCACAAACTAATCCTATGTGGTTTCAACCAAATAATTCTCAACCATAAACGGGTATTTTTCAACCACAATCAATCAATTTCAACCACAAACAATTATAATCAACCATTAGTAATCAACCAAAATTTTCACATCAATCACAACCAATAAATATCGTCCATGGTTTGTGGACGAGGGCGTATATATATATATATATATATATATATATATATATATATATATATAAGCATTTCACTTCTATTTCAACACATATATAATTTTTACAACGTATATATAACTTATACATCGAACGTACAACCTATACAACACTTATACATGAGGTGTACAACGCCTATATAAGTAATACATCGACCACATAATTTATACATCGTCGTTTTCCATATCGTTTATAAATTAGAAATCTCACATTGGGTTCCACTCCACCAAAAATAGCAGAAGGCTCAGAAAAATATGCGGTCTCTTCTAGAATGTAGAAGACGTCCACACGAGTCCACTGTCTCTTGTTTCACTGAATTTCGTCAACAAACGAAAAAGATATGATTTTTACAGTGAAATCAAAGACGGTAGCGCTCTAAACTGCTATAATATAGTTTATTTAAAATAGGCCGTTACCTCAGCTCGATCTTCAAAACTAGGTCTTCCTTTTTCGATCGAATGGTGCAGCGGATCGACGATCGGGTTTGACCACGCCCTAGAGCCTGGAAAGGCGCGCCTGTCAATGGCAAGGGGGCCCCACTCGACGTCCTGAATCTCTGGCGGCGGCGCGATGAAGGTCGGACCTTTGAGGACTTCGTTCTCGAAGCTGGGGTGACGATAGGTGATGCGGTTTGTCTTGATTTGAAGACGGAGAGGAGGACTTCAAAAACCCTAACTTGAGGTAGCGATTTTGATGCGTGGATTGATCAGAAAATGAACGGGAAGATTTGAACAATATCCGCCGTCGCCTGGAGGAAATACGGGGAGAGAGAAAATGAAGTCAACCAATGATATGTTTTTTATATTTATAAATTTTTAAAATCCAAAAATACCCCTCTTCACACACGAACGCCAATCCAAACCCAACGACTGTCATCCCTAGCTAAATACCCCAATTCCGAACACAGTGGGATATGTTTCGAAGGTCCATTCGACTGTTTCAGTCTGTTTTCCTTCAAATTAAAATATAAAACATTTAATATTCGATTTGAACGTACATTTCAATTTGCCAGGGCCACAAACTGATTCGAAAAATTCCAGAAAAATAAATCTAGCTATGTTTTGACGATACGGTCCCAACAAAACTAGTTTCGTCGAATTCTGAGACCGTTTGAAAAATGGCCCATTTCTGGTCGATCCAATTTAATAGAAATCGACCAAAACACGTTTTCCTTTGCCACGCTCACATACTAGCTTCAAAATTTATGAAATTTGAAACCTAGCAATAGTTTGACATCCCGGATCAAACAAAAGTGGTTTCGTCGAATTCCAAGGTCGTTTGCAAAATGTCTATTTTCCAGGGCGATATAATTTCTATAGCGACCTTTCTGAAAATTCATTTGGACATAACTTTTGCTTCCTGCTATGAAAATTCGATTTTTCAGATTCGTTAGGAAGGTATTCTCTAACAGATTTAAATATTTTTGGTTTCACTCAAATCCGTTTTGTTTTGCACCCGTTATAGCCAGTCAAAGTTTGAATTGAAAATTTGAAACTGCCGCGCCATTTCAGACCTTGTTTATAATTCAAAGTGATTATATTTATTTTCAACTTCGATTCAAACTTACTTTTCATCATTATTATTTAAAATATTTATTTTAAATACTAAAAATCCACTAAAATAGCCAATTTAAAAATTTTAAATTGGTTCAGATTTTCCGGGTCGTTACATGTCATCTTTAACATTTAGATTTGTCCTCCTTATCGGTTCTTGTACGTGAAAAAACCTCTCAACAACATGTTTACACCTCTTTTTTTAACTTTGAAAAAAGTTTTTTTTTTTGGGAAGTTGAATCTAAATATTAATTGCATGTTTTTATAATCATTTTCTCTTTTGACTTTTTTTTTTGAAAATATGCAAATATTTATAAAGCTTTGTTATTGCCTTTTATGCATATTATATGTTTTCTTCTTAAATGAAATCTTGCGGTGACATAGTTACATCCATACAGTCACATCTGAGTACTAACAAAACTCTTATTTTCAAATTGTGGGACTTGCATTTGGATTATTGTTGAAAAGTATATAATTTTAAGTGCTAATTAACAACCAAAGGTTGTTATTATATCTTTGAGAAAGTTCAGTAATGTTTCTTTTTAATGCATTTGTCAACATTAACATCAACTAGTTGTTGTTAGAATTAATAGAAGGAAAGAGAGAGAGACCAAACGTTAAACACAAAGGCTACATTGTTATTCGATAAAAGTAAAAGATGGAAATTACAAAGCATTTTAAATAGACTAAACAAACACCGATTAACCTATAGTTGTGGATCGTAATCAACCACTTCCGCTAATAAATAGGAACACATGCTGAACAATGTATTGACTAACTCAAACAAATACTACTTCTAACACCGTCCCTTAAACTAGATGCGATAACATCTAGTTTACAAAGCAATGAACTGTGTTTCACAATTTCTTCATCGTTTTGCATATCACCTCTATCTGGTTGGAAATGCTCAACTTTTTTATGTTGTTTGATACTTTAACCATAAACATATACTTTTGGTTTCCTCTTAGGGATCCATTGACCTCTCCATTCGGATCTTTCCTTGTATATGTCATCCCCCAACAAGTGAGACCGCAGCCCTTCTTCCTTACTTGTTGGATGACACAAAACCAAGTCTTCTTTACTTAACCTACTTCGCATGTAGGCATGCCTATCTTCTCTTAAGTGTATCATCAAATAGTTCTCGAGTGCTCTCCATAAATGTCCAACCCTGTAACCAACGTTCTACCCTTCGTTGTCAACTTCATTTTTTTAACTACTGCTGCGCTAACACATCATCAACGACAGCCTCAAAGTCAGAACTTTTTGTCAATACACGATTGTATTACAAAATTAGATCTTTTTGTCAATACACGATTGTATTGCAAATAGACAGTAACAACTATCAATGTTACTTAATAATGCCACAATTGTCAGGTCAAACTGTGATTATAGCAATGACAGTAAGCGAGACCGATTGTGCACTAGATTGGAGCGGTAAAGAACCGTCACCAACATACTAGAAGAAGAATATTTCAGTAATGTCCGAGTCCAGAAATGATTATGTTTCCTTAAAACAATATTGCCGTTGTATGCACTGATTGACGTGATAGCAATTTGTTTCCCAGGATAAAACGGACCAACCCCGTAGTGCAGTGCTAGCAAACAGAGCTCCGACGAACTGAAGTAGATTATAGATACTTGAAAAGAGAATTACTTTGAAGAAGAACTAGCAAATTGAGAAGAATAACTAATTTGTATTCTGTCTCGCTTCGGGCCAAGTATTTATAGGCTGGAGGAGGTGCCAATCTGAACATTAATGACCCTTGAAAAGGTTGCGACCCTTTAACCAAGTGGTTCATAAATGTGCATGTGCGTTTATGATGAAACAGTTGTATCCCTTCAATAGAATGGATATGCCAGATAAAAATGATCAAAATAACTCGTTTCAGCGCAATAGGCCCAAACTGTAATCAGCGGCCTATTTAACCACGAGATCCCATGAGTCCCAAGGCACAACGCCCAATTTTTTGACACTAATATCGTGTCATGGACCCTAAGAGTCCCAAGGTAGTAGACCCTATAATATTGTGTCATGAACCCCAAAAGTCCCAAAGCACTAAGCCCAACTTGACATCAATATAATATTGTGTCATGGACTCCAAGAGTCCCAAGGCACTAAGCCCAAATTTGACATCAATATGATATTGTGTCATGGACCCAAGAGTCCCAAGGCATTAGGCCTAATTTGACATCAATGCAATATTGTGCCTTGGCTTAGCCACACCATTCACAAGCCCTCTTCTCCTTTATTTATATAAGCCTATAGAGAAGTAGGTACTCATATTTCATAATGTGGGACTTAAATTGTTTTCCCCTCTCCTTCCAAAATTCCTCTTGCTCATTCATTTCCAACAAATCCCACATGAATGAGCAGATGTTCTTAGTTTTAAGAATCATTTATCGCATCGGTTAAAGTAGCACATGGGCCTTGAACTTTCCTAGTGATTACCTATTTGAATCACAGGTGAATCAGTAGACATAAAATGTCCTTGAACTGTAAGCCTTTTGTGTAATTCCAAAGTAGATAACACATAATAAATGTTTCTTATAATCCTTCGTTCTCTGTATGTGTTCGTTTTTGCCTTGAACACCTTCCTGGTCTCATAAGTACTTAGAGAATTTGGCTTCATAATTCTCTTTGAAGCGGCTCCTTCGCACTTACGTAGATGATTCTGTAAAGGTTATTATCTAATTTCTCAAATACAGACATTATTAAAAGTATTAATACTTATCCTTTTCAACACGTAATGCACTGACTTATCATAGGAATGGTTTGTGTATAGCAGTGCCATCAAGTTTCTCTTAAATTTCGTTGTCCATTTGAACCTAGATCTTGGGATATCCAGTCAACTAGGTGGGGTTTCCATTTTAGAAAAACCATTATTCTATAAGACTTAGCCCCATTCCCATCGATAAGATTTGAACTTTCTCTCTTGGCAAGCCTTTTTAAGTGGATCCGCTAAGTTATCTTTAGATTGAATGTAATCTATTTAGATAACCTCGTTAGAGAGAAGTTGTCTTATCGTTTTATGTCTATGAAAAATATGCCTAGATTTACCACACCATATTGTACTATTAGCTCTTCTAATAGTTGATTGACTATCACAATGTATACATATTGGAGGCATAGGTTTGCTCCAATTAGGAATGTCTTCCAAGAAGCTTCGATTCTATTCTGCTTCTTATGCAATTTTATCTAGTGCAATAAACTATGATTCCATCGTATATCTAGCGATACAAATCTGTTTGTATGATTTCCATGAAATTGCTCCATTTCCTAATGTGAACACATATCCACTTCTAGACTTTATATCATGTGATCCATTGATCCAATTTCCATCTCTGTATCCTTCCACTATTAAAGGATAGTTTGTATAGTATAGACCATAACGCTGCGTATACTTTAGATATCCTAGAACTCTTATTATCGCTTTCCAATAATGCTTACCAGGATTGCAGGTAAATCTACTTAGTTTGCTTACAGCATATGTGATATCGGGCCTAGTACAGTTCATAATATACATGATACTTCCCATTATGCGAGAGTATTCCAATTGGTAGATACCATCACCAGTGTTCTTTACCCAATTTTGGTTCATATCTACTAGTGATTTTGCAATAGTTACATTATATTGCTTGATTTTTTCGAGTATTTTGGTGATGTAATGCGATTGGGATAATGCATATCCCTGTGGTGTTCTCAGAATTTTTACATCCAATATCACATCAGTCACTCCTAGGTCTTTCATAGCGAATCTAGAGGATAACATATCCTTTGTAGATGTTATTATGGCCTTGTTATTGCCTAGGATCAATAGGTCATCAATATAAAGACAAACAAACACATATCCAATATGTGTATATTTTATGTGAACACGTTTATCTGATTCATTTATCGTGAACCCATTTGATAGCATAGTATTATCAAACATCTCATGCCGCTATTTTGGAGCTTGCTTAAGGCCATAAAGTGATTTTTCCAGTTTGCAAACTTTATTCTCATTTTCTGAGCTTAGAAATCCTTCAGGTTGTTTCATATAGATTTCTTCCTCTAGTTCACCATTCAAGAATGCAGTATTAACATCCATTTGATGTATTTTTAAAGTCATGTATGGATGTAATAAGCTATCTTATCCCTGTTACTGGTGAATATGTATCAAAACGGTCCAGGTCTTCCATTTATCTAGATCCTTGGACTACGAGCTTTGTACTTGTCTGTTGAACCATTAGGTTTCAACTTCTTTTTAAATATCCATTTATTACCTAAGATCTTATATCGTTTAGGTAAATCAACCAATTGTCATGTATGATTGGACATAATGGATTCAACCTTATTGTTAATCGCCTCTTTTCAATAAGGGGCATCGCTGGAAGACATAGCTTGTTTGTATGTCAATGGATCATTTTCTAACATAAAGGTAAAGAAGTCTGATCCACATGTTTTTAAGGTCCTTGACCTCCTACTTTTTCTTGGTTCTTCCACTTGCTGCTCAACACTATGTTGTTGAGTATTATTTTGTTCAACATCCTCAAGAGAATTAGGAACTTCATCTTCCCTTAGTCTCTTAGGTGTATGATTTTCAGTACCCTGTTTCAAGGGGAATATATGTTCGAAAATTCAAGTGTTTATCGACTCAATAATGGTATTTTCATGAATATCATCAATTTCATATTTGTGTACTAAAAATTGATATGTGCCACTGTTTTGTGCATATCCAATGAATACACAATCAACTATTTTTGACATTTTTTGGTTTTGTAACCTCTACCTTGGCAAGACACCCCCATACTTTTTTTAAGTATTTGTAGGATGGTGGTCTATTTTTCCAAAGTTCATGAGAATATTTAGATGTTTTCTTTCGGGGTATTTTATTTAAAATATGATTTCCCAAAAGATTAGCTTCTCCCCAAAAGTTATCTGGCAAGCCAGAATAAAGCATTCATCATTTCTTTAAGAGTTTTGTCTTCCGTTCGGCTATACCGTTGGATTGAGGTGAATATGGTGCTGTAATTTGGTGTAAAACACCATGTTTAGGGCAAAATTCTTCGAAAGGGAATATATATTCTCCTCCTCTATCACTTCTTAAAGCTTTGATTTTTCTTGTTGAGTTGATTCTCAACATCCGCTTTGTATTGTTTAAACACATCAAATCACATACATCTGTATGTATTATATCTAGCAGTTTTGTTTCTCGTTCAACATGATGAAACAAGTTTCTTGTCAATTTTGCTTCTGCACAAATTTGACATTTATAATTGGTGTCTAGATTAATCAATTTGTGCAATGTATCAAAGTTTACATGCCCTAATCTAGAATATCACATGCTGGAAGAGCTAACAATATAAACAAAAGATTCACTTTTATTCATATCAGTGTGTGGTACAATAGTGATTACATTTTCTTTAAAAGAACCATCACATGCATATCCTCTTCCTACATACACTCCATTCTCAGCTTCAAGGATAAATTTAAATCCATGTTTGCTGAGCAATGATCCTGAAATCAGGTTCTTACGAATTTCTGAAATATAGAGAACGTCCTTTAAAGTTTGTTCCATTCCAGGTTGCATTCTGATATTACTGCACATGAATTCATATCAGCAATTCCCTTTTGGAGATTTCAGCCAATTTTTCTTTTGATCTTTTAGGAACATATTTAGTCAGAAATTTGGCAAGCCCCGATGTTGTTAGATAAAGCAACATTTTTATGTTGTCAACGCTTAAAATTAATGATGTTTAACTTCTCTGGCCTTTCTCCATGAGACAGAGCTATTGTTGGAACCATTGGCGCAATCAGAGCGTTGATCACCGTCTGTGTCGGTGTAAAATTATTGTTGCTATTTTGCGACATAGCTTATTGTCGTCTGCAACAATCAATATTGTTAGAACTTTTTGTCAATACACAATTGTATTACAAAATTAGATCTTTTTGTTAATACATGATTGTATTGCAAATAGACAGTAACAACAATCAATGTTACTTAATAATGCCACAATTGTCAAGTCAAACTGTGATTATAGCAATGACAGTAAGCGAGACCGGTTGTGCACTAGATTGGAGCGGTAAAGAACCGTCACCAAAATACTAGAAGAAGAATATTTCAGTAATGTCCGAGTCCAGAAATGATTCTGTTTTCTTAAAACAATATTGCCGTCGTATGCACTGATTGACGTGATAGAAATTTGTTTTCCAGGATAAAATGGACCAACCCCGTAGTGCAGTGCTAGCAAACGGAGCTCCGACGAACTAAAGTAGATTATAGAAACTTGAACAAAGAATTACTTTGAAGAAGAAGTAGCAAATTGAGAAGAATAACTAATTTGTATTCTGTATCGTTTTAGGCCAAGTATTTATAGGCTGTAGGAGGCGCCAATCTGAACATAATGACCCTTGAAAAGGTTGCGACCCTTTAACCAAGCGATGCATAAATGTTCATGCGCATTTATGATGAAACGGTTGTATCCCTTCAATAGAACGGATATGCCAGATAAAAAATGATCAAAATAACTCGTTTCAGCGAAATAGCCCAAACTGTAATCAGCGACCTATTTGACCATGAGACCCCATGAGTCCCAAGGCACAACGCCCAATTTTTTGACACTAATATCGTGTCATGGACCCCAAGAGTCCCAAGGTACTAGACCCTATTTGACATATATATAATATTGTGTCATAAACCCCAAAAGTGCCAAAGCACTAAGCCCAATTTGACATCAATATAATATTGTGTCATGGACTCCAAGAGTCCTAAGGAATTAAGCCCAAATTTGACATCAATATGATATTGTGTCATGGACTCCAAGAGTCCCAAGGCATTAGGCCCAATTTGACATCAATACAATATTGTGTCTTGGCTTTGCCACACCATTCACAAACCCTCTTCTCCTTCATTTATATAAGCCTATAGAGAAGTAGGTACTCATATTTCATAATGTGTGACTTAAATTGCTTTCCCCTCTTCTTCCAAAATTCCTCTTGCTCATTCATTTCCAAGAAGTCTCACTGTCAAACTCCACTAACAGCCTTGCTTAATTAGTCTACTTCGATGGAGACACTTGAACACTTCTCCATTATCATCATGTATTCACAACTGGGCTAAAACTTCACATGGGTTCCCTGTATAACTCCATTTCAAATTTCAATCTCCAACAACCAATCATTACTACCTGTTTACATGATTGATGTCTGCCATGCAACCATAAACTCCGCATTCATTTCACTTCAACATGCACCATTACACCACTAAATCTTCCCTCAAAATCTACATTTCCTTCTCTCTATACTCAGGCAAACACTCATGAAACTCAAATATAGCTTTACACCCCTTCTAGCTGCTACCACAACATTCTCATTCAACATTCTCCACCGTCATAAAACCGCCTACCTTTTGGCACTCCCAAACAACCACCCTCTAGACAATCTTCACTATAACAACCAACCTGCAAACACTTCGCTATTACAAACCCGCTGCCTCACTGCCTTCACATATGATACGACTCCATCATCATCATCCCATATGCAATCATCTCCTAAACATCGAAACTTGAACCACACTCGTGCACAACTTCTCCACTTCTACTAAACTCCACCACAAACATCACCGTTTAACGTCTACCCACCAAACCATAGCTCCATATATCGAAACTCACCTATAAAACTACATATAAACCTCTACTCAGTACCCACTCTTCATTGAACAGCCTATTGCTTGAACAACAACCCGCAACAACTTCTACAACGACCAGCAAAGCACCCTCTTTCCTCCACTACGCTGTCTTCGTACTCCCCATCATGTTTTTGCTCTCTTCATCTTTGTGCCCATCACAGTCTTTGTACTCACCCACCTTTTGACCTGCACTGTCCTTGGTTTCTTCCGCTTTCTGCACTGGAGAGTCTTTCGTTTCTTTTTCTCTTTGGGTTGCAGAATCTACGTATTCACCCCGCTTTGCTCTTGCTTTCCTAGCTGTGAAATACTCGTGCCAGGAACAAAGGCGGGGGTTTCAGGTGTGCTCCAGCTGACATCGATCGTGTGGCGTACACGATATTTGGGAAGCTCGTGTGGAGTTAGGATAATGATTTCTTTGGCGTTTAGGGATCTAGTTTGGGAATTAGATCAGAGTTTGGGATTGAGAGGTAACTGAGGCGGGAGCTTCTCTTAGATTCGTTGGATGGCGGAAGCAGGTTCGGGCAGGGTTCTAATGTGGTGGAGCAGTGTAAAACAAGGGGCGATTTAGTTACTTTGAAGAGGAATAATATTTTATTTTTTCAACTGTCATTGAGTTTATTTCTTAGCTCTCTCCATCTCTCTCTGGCCACCAAGCTCTGTTACCATGTTAGAATTAATAGAAGGAGAGAGAGAGACCATACGTGAAACAAAAAAGCTACATTGTTATTCAATAAAAGTAAAGGATAGAAATTACAAAGATTTTTAAATAGACTAAACAAACACCTAATAACATATAGTTGTGGATCTTAATCAACCACTTCCGCTAATAAATAGGAACACATGGTGAATAATGTATTGACAAACTTAAACAAATACTACTTCTAACAGTTGTATCTTCTTAAACATATTTTGCTATACAAAGAAAATATAGTTTTTTTTTTTGACAAATTGTCTAAATAAATTTAAATTAATGTCATTTTCTCTCACTACATAAAGGTTATTTATATTAGATGGCTGAATGGGGATGGACATTTTGTACCATTTATTTATGTTAACAAAAGATGAAAACCCATTTTTAAATTTCATTTTTTGTTTTTGGTTTTTGTTCCAATCATTAGCAATTTTCGGAAATTCGGTTCCATTTTAGAGTTTTCGGTTATCCCATTTCAAATTTTGTTTACAAAAAACAAAATTTTCAGTACTTTTATATATAAATGGTACAATTTTTTGTTTAAACTTTGAACAAACTGATTTGAAAACTTACTGATTATTACAAACTTTTACTTTAAAAAGAAAATTATAAAGAATTAGACCAAAACCGATCGCAACATTCAAATTTCGGATCTGGCGGTTGGAACGTGTCAGCTGGATGAAGTAACCGATTTTCCTGCTAATTTAATTTTCTCTAATATCTAATTATACACTATCATTGAAACTATATTGTATATGTTAAATGGAGCGCAAATATTTTGATATGATTTTTCATTGCATGTTATCAATAAATGACTAGTAAAATAATAGTATATGATCAAAGAACCATTTATACAGCTGTTTGCTTCTTTTTCACTGTCATCTATATAACAATTCATTCATCCAGTGTTCAAATAACTAGAAAAACAGAAGATATATGACCAAGATAGTTTAGCGTGAATACAGATTTGTTAAAGGGTTATGGTGGTTAGTGGTCATTCAAATCTTATGCACCATACTCCAAGTCCATCAGTTAAGCCTAAATTGCTAACTCGACCATTAAATTTCAAATCGAGGAACACATGGAGTTTAGTTAATTATCGTCTTCAATGAAAGCAGTCCTTTGCTATTATGTGAAATAAGTCTCATATGTACTCATCTTTTTTGAGGAAATCTTAAGATGTGGAGTATTAACTTTATGTAATTTAATGCACCACCCACTTGGATACAATTTGAGTTGTACCTTTCAAATTTATCATTTTCATTTTGTAGCATTCACATTTTGATCGATGATAAATATATAATTTTATGTGCTAGCAACAAAAAGGGAGGCAAAAAAAGTGCTTGGAAAATTTTCAAAAATTTCACCATTTGTTTCTTCTGAGGCGTTTGTCAGCATTAAAATCAATCAATTACATCTTCTAGAAATTGCATTGCATGCTATAAGTCAAAACTACTGATTAAAACAACCGTATTGTTTAACTAATTTGTAAGTCGTACTAATGTGCTTATAATCAGTGATGCTTAAAAAGTCATGTTGATTTTCATAGGCCGAAAATTAACACTACTTTTTTTAGAGTATCTATGTTTGATGTGGTCTAACCTTATGTCACATGTACAGTCTGAAATTTCAGTGTCGCTGATAATTAGGAATTTTATTCCATAATTTTTTGTTCACTCTCCTTGTGTCTCTTCTTTATCTTCTTCGTCAAAATGAAAACCACCTCTTCAACTTCCTTTCAATGTTGCAAATGGGTAATATAACTTGACAAGATAGCATCTCTAAATCTTCTTATGACATCCCTGAAATTGTTCCCTAAGTACCAGTTGAAGCTTGTAAATAGGTTTTAGCATGATTTTGGAAGGAGAATTAGTTGTATTAAGTGCCTCTGTTCTATGCGTGTGCTACCTACAAGAGTTATTCTAATGCAGAAACTCCTGTGAATTTTTCAGCTAGACATAACACAGTAGTTACTAACTTCTATAGCATACATGCCTACCAAATAATTATTCATAATATATGATATTGTTACAGGTGCTCAGGTGAAGGTAGAATGCGAAACTAGAAGAACAGGGACTGAAACATGTAGTTTTGATGGCACTACGGATTAAACCGGAACATACACCGGACGAACACGAATTTGATATACGCGAAGCCATACTAGTACACAGTCCAGACAAGGCCTGTGACAGAATTGTGATAGGCTGTGAATGGGCTGAATTGTTTCTCACATCAAACAATGGTATGGTAACTGAGATGAGATATGCTAACGCCATGGGTATCAGGAAAATTACTCCACTTGCTTTTTTTGCCGAGCTTATGAAGCAGTATGAATATGTTGGCTTCTAAGTTGACTTGTTCTTCTGATGTAGTCAAGTTCTTTCTATGTTTATTATGTACTAACAAGCTCATTTCTTTTGGGGAAACGGATTGAAATAAGGCACTATGTTAGGGTTTTTGTTTCATCTTGCATTTAATTATGGCCTCTATGATATTGTGGTTTAGTCTGCATTGCATGAATCATGGTTATTAATACGAACTTTTTATGGTTATTTTGCCTACCAACATATCTGTCAATTCTTTTTATGATTAAGCCTAGTCTTGCACAACAAGAACGCACCGACCAATCGGTAGCTTCTTCCTTTTTATGGCAGCTTTTATTTTCCGAGGGTGAAAATAGATAAATCCTTGGATGGTGCTATCACGCAGCTAGCGTGGCTTTGTTCATTTTCAAAATTTTGCAACAGCTTGTTTGTATATCTGCCGAATTGAGCTGGAAGGTCATTTATAATGACATTGCCATTTAATGAGAAGCACATTTAAGTAGTGATCATTTTGCGGATTAAACGACAACATGATTTTTGTTCTAATGTACATCATTTTATATTTTAATGAATAATTACTACAAAAGAAAAGTTTGGTTTGAATGTTTTTAATCGTAGGATTGTTTCTCTCAAAATGTTCAGTAAGAAAATGAAGAAAGCAGAACAACTGCTGAGAGGGATCTGTTACTTCCATAAAGGATGATTTTGATGACAACAATCTTAGGAAATACTAATACTCTTTTCCATATATATATATAGCATTCCGGGACATCCATGTTTTGCAGCATCTCTTTAGCGTCTCTACCGTATCGTGAGTTATGGTAATCCAAATCCAACAAATATTTGTAGATGTTCAATCCACATATATATTATTATTTATCCAAAATTTGAGCTTGTTAATATATTTGATGTTTAAATTTAGCGGTTTGAATAAATATCTAAACAGTTAATGATTGAGCTAACATTTAGAAAATGTTACAAATGTTAGGGATTTTTGTTCCATCCTGCGATTATAGTCTCTATGATATTGTGGTTTTGCTAATCATGGTTATTAATAAGAAATTTTTATGGTTGTTTTGCCTACCAACATATCTCTGTAAATTTATGTGTATTTTTTTAATACTTTATGTTTAGGCCTATTCTTGCACATCAAGAATCCACCGACCAATTGGTAGAAGGGGCGAAGCCAAAATGATGTCAGCTGAGGCTAATGCCCTACGTAATTTTATGTTTTTCTTTTGTTATCTTTAAAGGTTGACCGCGCAGGGATAGCTTTAATGGTTTGTTGTAGAAATAGATTTGTAAATGCTAAATATGTCATCCAAATGTTTTTGAAAAATAATTGTTTAATATGTAGTCATATTTAATATTACTCCATGTAATTTTTGTTTAATATCAATTTAATTTTAGTGGATTGCAGGAAGAATGATATTTTGAAAAATAATATTTATAGCACTAATACTTTATACTATTTTTCCCTCTAGTTTTTTTTCATACACCATGTTAAACTTTAGTGGATTACAAGTTTGAATAATGATATTCTTTCATGAATGTATTATCCAAAATAATATGTCAGCAATAAAGTAAACTGTAGAAATAGACATGAGAATAAATAGAATTTATCAGAAAAAATCCACCCAACATGTATTTGCATGATTTTTAGACATATATTTTCCTAACACTTTGTTGCTTGGGAAAACAAATTTGGCAGACGTTTGATAGGCTAAGAATGAGAACAGGGGCTTAGTTAAAACGTCACAACTAGGTGATGACTGATTATGGGCTGAAATGTTACAAGCCTCTTTGTTATCTTATTAAGCTATTGAAAAATGATGTGAATGAATCAATAATTAAACAGGAAATATGAACATGTTGTCTTAAATATTAAAAAAATATGCAGGCATATCAAGTTACAACGACCATAATAATCATAATTAAAGTTCTGAACAAAGGGGACTTACTTTGCAGGTGGCTAAACAATCTCAAAGTGGGCTGTTAGATTGATGAAACTTCAAACAATACACAATACAAAAGGCTACCTATCTATAGTTTTAAAATCACAAAATGAAATGGATAAAATTTACTGTATAAAAAACAAGCGCCCATTTCACAAAAGAAAATCATTTCAAAAATAAAATAGGTTATCACCAAATCTTACAACATGTCTACACAAAATACTCACAATGCAGTATTTTAAAGTAACATAATTACTGAACTGAGTACGTTAATTAAAAAACTAAATAAGTGGATAGATAACCGTCATAAATCTTCATATCCACTTTCATCCATAAAGCCAACGTTGTCTCTTCTGACCTATGTGTTGAAATAAGGAGTAGGCCAGAGCATCAAATGTCTTAAGATTTAGCATTGGGTAACCTAAGGGCATCTCCGGTGGCTTATGCCCTGAATATTCAGGGAGTTGAATATACAGGGCGTAATGCCCTGTAAATCCCCAATTGTCTAGCGCCTATTGTAACAACCCGCTCATTCGACGATAATATATTTAAATATTTTATTTAAATATAACGTCGTTAATCGTTAATCGATGTGTGTTCAAAAAGTGAAATTTTGCATACGGTCGAATTTGGACTCAAAACCACTTTCATTGAGTCCGGATCATCGTTTACGACCTTTTTGACTATAAGCATCGATATGTTCCAAGCTTCGGAATTTTGGCACTTTGGGCTTGGTCTTGGTTGAGCTAACCTAGCTCATCATATAACCCCAACCCATCCTCCTCCTTCATTCATTCTTCCTCATACTTCACAAAATAGAAATGGGAAAGGGAAAGGGAAATATAACTCCACGGTTAGGGTTCTTGATTCCAAGCTCAATTCATGTGCTAATTTGATTCCAAGACATGGGTAAGCTCTCTCTACTCGATCTCTACCATTCTCTCCTCTCAATTTTGGATTTTTATGATGTTCTAACACTCATGTGTCTTCATTTGCGTTCACATGGTGATTTGAGAGGAGTGATTGAAGAAAGAAAGCTTCTTTGCTTGGATTTGTGCTTGTTCTTCCTTGTTGGAGCTTGTTCTTGTCATTCAAGAGCCAAAAATGAGTTCTTTTTGAACTCACATCTATGCCACAAGAACTTGGCTTGTACAAGTGTAATTTAGTGATCATATGAGTTTGCATATGCTAGTAAATTGGTTTTGTTAGTGTAACTTAGCCGATTCCAGGTTTTATGTTTCATAGAGTTGATAACTTATGATAAGGATTGTTCATACGATCTAATGTATATGATATGAGTTGATTTGGTGATGTTGTGAAGTTCCGTTGTCCCCCGACACGTTCTAATCCTTCACAAGTCGCTTGAATCGCTTTGATATGCTTTTGTTTGTTCGTTTGAAATAGAGTTTATGAATATGTTATTCACACGATTAATACACATGATTTGAATCGATTAAGTGGTGTCATGAAGTGCCATTGTCGCACCCGGTAAGTTCTAAGACTTCACAATCCGCTTATATCGCGTTTATTCATTTTGGTTTGGAATTTTGTTCGTTTTAGAATCTATAATCCAAACCAATGCATTCGAGCTTTGCGAGTCGATACGGTGGATCGAAGAGGGCTCATTGATGTCCCGAAGAAGTCACGAGCCTCGACGATCGACGCCGGACGCTCGTGGGGGCCGAATCCCCCTTGGGTCTCGCTTGGGCAACGGCACAGGCCTAAACCGGTCGACCGGACCAAAACAAGGTGGTCGACCGGTCCAAAACAAGGCGGTCGACCGGTTTTCTTTCTGTTTGAGAACGGTCGACCGCCACTTTGGAACCGGTCGACCGGTCTCGGTTTCGCCTGGGCAATTGCCCAGGCCAGAACCGGTCGACCGGTTCCAAACCGGCGGTCGACCGGTTTGGCTGAGCCTGGGAAATTTTGCCCAGGCCCGATTCTATTTCGATCATGCACCCCACGCACGATTCCGCTTGTTTCTGGACTCCTCCTTGACTCATCAGTGCATGTTGATGGTCTTTGAATTCACCGGAGATCATCGTAAAGTCGTGCACTCCTTCTGGTATATCGAATTTATTCGATACTCTAGTTAAGATGATTCACGCCATCAAGACATGGATTATCGACTCGATATCCTTCGAGCCTATTCCGATGTAGTTTAAAACCTTCGGGTGCTAGTTTGGGATTTCGATTCGTTCATTGATCGAAATTACAACCGTTATCCCTTGAATTCCTGTATGTTGTTGTAATGTGATTTATGTTTGATGATTTTTGTGTTCCCTTCACTACGGCGATGGTTTCCATGAATATTGGAACCATAATGGATAATGGGGTTTATATTGTCAACAGGCATCCAACTAATGTTTAATCAGTTTTAAATTCAAATCCTTTTAAATTAAATTCGGATTCTAAAACCCGGTTCTGATTCTATTGATTTATATACGATTCCTTATCCTATCGATCGGATGAGAAATTTAGTTTATTTACCTTAGTAAAACTGAGGACTATGACCCCTTATATGTTTACTTCGGCGAATAACTCTTGGACTTGTGCGTTCGAACATATGTGGTGATTTTCTTTGTTTTGAGAATGAACCAACAACGGGTTTGTAAATAGTCGAGAATAGCAAGTGGTTATGGGACATTTAGCTATTTTCTTATATTCACTATCTCGGTGTAATTCATACTCACCCGGATCGTTGGTATCCACCTCCCGACATAGTTGTTTGGTTCGCAATCGTCCTAGTGGGACTTTACGATTGGGATCTTCATCTATGGGACTTCGGTCCAACCTTCTATGATTTTCTATGATTTATGTTTTCCGCTACCGGGGTCACGACCCGACCCTTCGGGGGAGCTTCGGCTCAAACTCAAGGGTGTAGGACCTAGAGATCGTTTCCCATCATGGGTGTAGGACCCAGAGATCTTATCTCATCATGGGTGTAGGACCTAGAGATCGTATCTCAACATGGGTTAGCTATCTAGAGATCGTATCTCATCACTTTGATGCATTGCGCGTCAATTTGATAAATGATTTCTGATTCTTGATTACTTTGATGCGTTGCGCGTCAATTTGATAAATGATTTCTGATTCTTGTTATGATGTTTTCTGGGAGGTATCCACTTTTTATGATGTTTTCTAGATCGTATCTTTTCTGGGAGGGATCCACTTTTTATGATGTTTTCTGGATTTCTAGTGATTTCTGGATTCTTGTTATTGTTGTATGCTCAATGTCATGAGATTCATTTCCACTGTCATTTCCTGTTGTGTGCTATTATTTGAATGTTGCATTCTACAATAGCTAGGAGTTTATTTAGAGATAGTTGTGTTGACATGCCACGTTTCATATTTAGTTTTGATTAGAGATTATTATTAGAGTCATGTCATCCTGCGTTATATCTCTTGTTATCTCAGTTTATTTGATAAGTACAGCTAGACTGACTCATTTATTATTTATTCCTCTAAATAACACTTGGGTCAGACCGAGTCATTTTAGGTACTCCTCTGGGACTCATCGCAGGATTGATCTTCTGCTTTCAGCTTGCTACTCTGTCTCCGCAGTTCTATGTACTTTTGTACCTCTGACATTATCTTTCGTCGTGTACATATTCTTTTACTTCGATCGTTGTACATGTATTAGATGATCATTGTTGACCACTGATTCGTTGTACACATTCTTGGTTTATTCATGTCTATTCCGCCTTTGGGATATGATTATTCTGTGTTTGGCTTTGAGATATACCATACTTATATTATTGTTGTTGTCTGTTTTATACTACTTTCTGGATTGCATATAGCCGTTGTGTAGTTGCCCTATGTGTTGAATGGTCATGTCGAAATTTTAATCTGTATCAGAATTCGATGTGCATTCGTCACATGGAGTAATCATACAATCGGTCACTCTTCACAAACCTCATTCTCCGTTATGGTCTACGACATTTCTCTGAAATGAACTGGACGATAGTGGGTATAGAGGCAGGGCGTTACAGTTGGTATCAGAGCCAACTTTCCGAAACAGTGTAAGATAGGGTGACGATGGTATTGTCTTAAGCCTCTCTCTGGAATCGTGCATTAGGGTTTTAGTTAGAGTCTTAAGACCCGTCATAACTTATCTTCCAATACGATTCCATTTTGATTGAATTCGCATCGTTTGAATTCAACTTGGGATTAACTTTGTCCTCCTTCTTTTTCCTTAAAGAAGCGAAATAGTTGGTCGTAGCCGTGCGAGTGCCGGTTCACCCAGTGTACCTCCTACGGGAGGGGTGATTATGTCTCAAGTGTCATGTTTTTAGTCTTTTAGAATAGTTATCGACTCGTTCTCTTTCAAGTTGATTTATATAGTCCATCTAGGGCCCGTGTGCTCTAGTGGTTCTTATGTTTTATTCTTCGACTCGAGGTGCTAATCGATGTCTGTTTTTGTATGAATTACGTTATTAAAACGTAAATGTCAAGTTGTCGATCGCTTCGGTGATCGTAGTTTGAAATTGTCATGACTACTTCAATCGTACAAGAAATTTAATTAAACGCCTTAGTAAACATGAGGACTATGGACCCTTGTGTTTGCTTTGACGGATAATTACCTGACTTGTGCATTTGAAAACTATTGTGTATCACACTTATCTTGTTGAACATTTATGATCCTTGAAGTTGATTGATCATTGGATATCTTGCCCGTGCGTCGTTACGCACGTGGTAAGCGTCTTTGATCCTAATATTTCTTGCTTTCTAGTTAAGATTGTTTCGTACATCGTCACGTACCTAGCATGGTCTATCGATCACTTGTCGATCGGTATGGGGATACCATGTCGTTGTGACGAAATCTACTCCCTTGTTGTCAGCTATGTAGTTCTAGTTCGGTGTGAGATCACCAAGCCTTCGGACTAAAACAACTCATTTGTTACCTCATTATGCCGGTGTGAGTCACCAAGCATTTGTGCTAAATTAACTCAAGATCAAGAATGAGGGAAAGCATCCCGCTTCTTGTGATCTCTCTTCTTGAGTCAGGATACATGTCATTAATTCCTTAATGTCATTTACCTTGTTCAGAGATTATTTTATTTATGTTCTTTTGATATACGTCGACTGTGTTCTTCGTTATCAAAAGATATCAATTGTGTTTTATTCGTAAGTTGATAAAGGAATCCTATTTCCTTTATGCCATCCCGAACGATTTATTAAATTTTTATATTTTCATGAGATCTGCGTGAACATTAGAAATTGTGAGGACTTTCTTGTGTTAACTTGTCCATCGGGTGCGTTAAGGATCTCGAACGAGACGTGGGATGCCATGTTGTAGTTCGGAATTCCTAAACACCATTATGTGAAAATCCGACATTCGAAATGATCCCTAAAATTAAATTAACCATTAATAAGTTAATCATAATAATGATATTTTCGATTTTTGTGATTTTTCGTAATCGTTTGTTATCCTTCTAGATAATTTATTTCTAGATTTCGTTGAAGCAATTCCAAGAATTTGAGTGGTTCAAGATTTTAATTAGAAATTATCTTGAATCTTTTCTTTGAGTAAATTAAATAACTCCAGGGCCAACCCAAAAAGTTATTTATTTATGTCTCTTGTTTCTGGATTCCAGATCTTTGATTTTCGAGATTCTCAATCAATAAGAATCTCGCCTAACTCTTAATCCTTGTTTCGGTTTGCTAAAGAGAATTTAGTATTCTTGTGATTCCATGGGTCTTCTTATTTTCGCTAGTGAACGATCACTCGAGAGAATGGGAGTCTCGTGGGGGAAGGGGATATTTGGGTTTTGCGATACAAGGCAAACTCAATAATTCCTTTCTTCGAATCTATGATCTAGTCGATCATCTGGAAGTGCTATAGTCAATTCACTTATGGACTTAGCCTTGCATTGTCCTTAGAAATGAATATCGAAACGATGAGCTCTTTTGGTATTCATCCCTCGTTTGTTTGAATCATTTGGATCGACAATTGTCTCCGCATGTTTGTTAACCCTTGTGAATCAAATCTTTTGGGATTATGACCTCTTTGGTTTAATCTCATCTTGTTAGAGGAATTGTTTAGTGCTTCTTTGATTAATTGCTGATGTTTTTGTGATTTGAGATTTTTGGCGGAAAATTATCTTAAATCATGTTGTTCCGAAGTGGTAAGTTGTGCACTACTTATCCATCATCTTCTTGATGTTTCTGATTTTTAAAATCGATACTCAAGTTTATGAATATTGGGAATTTCGTATGATTCCTAATGATTCGTCTTTACGGTTACTAAATGAGATTTAGTACCTGGTTAGAAATCGATTTCCCCGAATAGTTCATTGGTATTATTTACAAATATTTGTTATCGATTTCTAGTCCCTTGGTATTCCGTTACCAATATTTGTTTATCAGTTTCTGTCTGAATTGTATTCCGTTCCCAACCTTGAATCATTGATATTAAAAATGATTATTCCTTCGAAAATTGCTTTCCTTAGCTAAACTCGTTGGAATCTCTGTGTTGTGCTTTTGTCGGTGTCAGCCACCTTGTCGTAGGACTAAAGCGCTCAGGTTCGATGTTCGCTACATCGTCGTGATTGAGTTTGGGGATGGATTAGTCAACCATCGTAAATTCCTATCTAATATCCTAAGAGAAATATCTACTATTGACATCTCGCGTCTGTAGGACGCAGTCCCGTTGCTTCTTGAAATTCCAAATTAGATTCGCTTGGGTATTGTACATTCTATCGATTCTCACTCCCTTGAGGATCATACGAAGAAAGGCGAGTCTATTTTAATTCATAGCGCTTATGAATTTTTCTGGAATTATTTTACCCGTTTGGGATGACTACCTTCATGGGTAATGGAATTCGAAATTGAACTCTAGTTTTTATGATCTTGCGAAAAGAAATGGGGATCTTACCTTGCCGTTGGTGTGATCTTTTCATTTCATGTCGGTTCTTGTTGTACCACTTCATGGTATAATTTTGGTAGTTACTTATTACTTCATTCTTAAGGAATTGCGGGGGACACAATTCTTTTAAGGGTGGAAGTCTGTAACAACTCACTCATTCGACGATAATATATTTAAATATAACGTCATTAATCGTTAATCGATCTGTGTTCAAAAAGTGAAATTTCGCATACGGTCGAATTTGGACTCGAAACCACTTCCATTGAGTCCGGATCATCGTTTACGATCTTTTTGACTATAAGCATCGATATGTTCCGGGCTTCGGAATTTTGGCACTTTGGGCTTGGTCTTGGTTGAGCTAACCAAGCTCATCATATAACCCCAAGCCATCCTCCTCCTTCATTCATTCTTCCTCATACTTCACAAAAAAGAAATGGGGAAGGGAAAGGGAAATAGAAACTCCAAGGCAAGGGTTCTTGATTCCAAGCTCAATTCATGTGCTAATTTGATTCTAATACATGGGTAAGCTCTCTACTCGATCTCCACCTTTCTCTCCTCTCAATTTCGGATTTTTATGATGTACTAACACTCATGTGTCTTCATTTGCGTTCACATGGTGATTTAAGAGGAGTGATTGAAGAAAGAAAGCTTCTTTGCTTGGGTTTGTGCTTGTTCTTCCTTCTTGGAGCTTGTTCTTGTCATTCAAGAGCCAAAAGTGAGTTCTTTTTGAACTCACATCTATGCCACAAGCCCTTGGTGTACAAGTGTAATTTAGTGATCATATGAGTTTGCATATGCTAGTAAACTGGTTTTGTTAGTGTAACTTAGTCGATTCCATGTTTTATGTTTCATAGAGTTGATAACTTATGATAAGGATTGTTCATACGATCTAATGTATATGATATGAGTTGATTTGGTGACGTTGTGAAGTTTCGTTGTCCCCCGACACGTTCTAATCCTTCACAAGTCGCATGAATCGCTTTGATATGCTTTTGTTTGTTCGTTTGAAATAGAGTTTATGACATATGCTATTCACACGATCAATACACATGATTTCAGTCGATTAAGTGGTGTCGTGAAGTGCCATTGTCGCACCTGGCAAGTTCTAAGCCTTCACAATCTGCTTATATCGCGTTTATTCGTTTTGGTTTGGAATTTTGTTCGTTTTAGAATCTATAATCCAAACCAATGCATTCGAGCTTTGCGAGTCGATACGGTGGATCGAAGAGGGCTCATTGACGTCCCGAAGAAGTCACGAGCCTCGACGATCGGCTCCGGACGCTCGCGGGGGCCGAATCCCCTTTGGTTCTGGCCTGGGCAATGACCCAGGCCTAAACCGGTCGACCGGTCCATAACAAGGCAGTCGACCGGTTTTCTTTCTGTTTGAGAACGGTCGACCGCCACTTTGGAACCGGTCGACCGGTCTCGGTTCAGCCTGGGCAATTTCCCAGGCCAGAACCGATTGGCCGGTTCCAAACCGGCGGTCGACCGGTTTGGCTGAGCCTGGGCAATTTTTCCCAGGCCCGACTCTATTTTGATCGTGCGCCCCCGCGCACGATCCCGCTTGTTTCCGGACTCCTCCTTGACTCTTCCGTGCATGTCGATGGTCTTCGAATTCACCGGAGATCATCGTAAAGCCGTGCGCTCCTTTTGGTATATGGAATTTATTCGATACTCTTGTTAAGATGATTCACGCCATCAAAACGTGGATTATCGACTCGATATCCTTCGAGCCTATTCCGATGTAGTTTAAAACCTTCGGGTGCTATTTTGGGATTTCGATTCGTTCATTGATCGAAATTACAACCGTTATCCCTTGAATTCCTTTATGTTGTTGTAATGTGATTTATGTTTGATGATTTTTGTGTTCACTTCACTACGGCGATGGTTTCCATGAATATTTGAACCACAATGGATAATGGGGTTTTATATTGTCAATGGGCATCGAACCAACGTTTAATCCATTTTAAATTCAAATCCTTTTAAATTAAATTAAATTTCTAAAACCCGGTCCTGATTCTATTGATTTATATACGATTCCTTATCCTATCAATCGGACGAGAAATTTAGTTTATTTACCTTAGTAAAACTGAGGACTATAACCCCTTATATGTTTACTTCGGCGAATAACTCTTGGATTCGTGCATTCGAACATATGTGGTGATTTTCTTTGTTTTGAGAATGAACCAACAACGGGTTTGTAAATATTCGAGAATGGCAAGTGGTTATGGGACATTTAGCTATTTTCTTATATTCACTATCTCGGTGTAATTCATACTCACCCGAATCATTGGTATCCGCCTCCCGACATAGTTGTTTGGTTCGCAATCGCCCTAGTGGGACTTTACGATTGGGATCTTCATCTATGGGACTTCGGTCCAACCTTCTATGATTTTCTATGATTTATGTTTTCCGCTACCGGGGTCACGACCCGGCCCTTCGGGGGAGCTTCGGCTCAAACTCATGGGTGTAGGACCTAGAGATCGTTTCTCATCATGGGTGTAGGACCCAGAGATCTTATCTCATCATGGGTGTAGGACCTAGAGATCGCATCTCAACATGGGTTAGCTACCTAGAGATCGTATCTCATCACTTTGATGCATTGCGCGTCAATTTGATAAATGATTTCTGATTCTTGATTACTTTGATGCGTTGCACGTCAATTTGATAAATGATTTCTGATTCTTATTACGATGTTTTTTGGGAGGTATCCACTTTTTATGATGTTTTGTAGATTGTATCTTTTCTGGAAGGTATCTACTTTTTATGATGTTTTCTGGATTTCTAGTGATTTCTGGATTCTTGTTATTGTTGTATGCTCAATGTCATGAGATTCATTTCCACTGTCATTTCCTATTGTGTGCTATTATTTGAATGTTGCATTCTACAATAGCTAGGAGTTTATTTAGAGATAGTTGTGTTGACATGCCACATTTCATATTTAGTTATGATTAGAGATTATTATTAGAGTCATGTCATCCTGCGTTATATCTCTTGTTATCTCAGTTTATTTGATAAGTATAGCTAGATGATTAACATAGAAATGTGTTTATTTTATGCTCTTATATTTTATCTTTTGCAAATAAATAAATGATACTTTGGGTACTTTTATGTGTTTTTACAGGTTGTCAAGTAATGCCTCCTTCGTTTCAAATTAAAGGCCAACTACAAATAAAATGCTAATTCCCCGTATTAAAGCCATCTCAATTACAAAAGACGTTGTAGCTCACTGGTAAATGCATAGAGATTTGTACTGAGAGACCTGAGTTTGATCCCCATCAAGCTCACTTTTTTCCAAAGAACGGAACATTCACACTGCCCCTTTGCTATGAAGAATATATGGATTAGTATTATATTATATATACATATTCATGTGTATGTATGATATTCACTAATAGACATTTCAGGAATAGTCATGGAAATCAATTCAGAACATTCATTTTTCATTTTCCAATTAGAAGAATTTCGGATTGAATTATTGCCAAGAAAAGATCAATTTTGAAGATTTTATCCTTTGTTGCCTTTGGAGTATAATGAGTATCCTTGATTGGAAAGCAAATCACGGTGAATATCTTCCAAATCTTCCCTATCTTCCATGTGGCAAATTGATTGATTGATTGATGAGCAGATTCCATGTGATTAATTCTTCCAAACAAGGAAACTCATTAGACTCCAAAGGCAACAAAGGATAAAATCTTCAAAATTGATCTTTTCTTGGCAATAATTCAATCAGAAATTCTTCTAATTGGAAAATGAAAAATGAATGTTCTGAATTGATTTCCATGATTGTTCCTGAAATGTCTATTAGTGAATATCATACATACACATGAATATGTATATATAATATAACACTTATCCATATATTCTTCATAGCAAAGGGGCAGTGTGAATGTTCCGTTCTTTGGCAAAAAGTGAGCTTGATGGGGATCGAACTCAGGTCTCTCAGTACAAATCTCTATGCATTTACCAGTGAGCTACAACGTCTTTTGTAATTGAGATGGCTTTAATACGGGGAAGTAGCTTTTTATTTGTAGTTGGCCTTTAATTTGAAACGAAGGAGGCATTACTTGACAACCTGTAAAAACACATAAAAGTACCCAAAGTATCATTTATTTATTTACAAAAGATAAAATATAAGAGCATAAAATAAACACATTTCTATGTTAATCAAATACCCCCACACTTATCTTTTACTCGTCCTCGAGTAAAAAGAAAATAAAAATGAAAAACTAACTAGATAGGTCACACTTTCGTAGAAAACACGATTGCATTGAGCGTATGCAACTAGCCGTTAACCTCTAGGTGTCCCTAGTAGGACGAGTGGTGTCTCGTGAGGGTTTTCAGCGGATACTACCCACAAAATCCAAAACGTCTTAAATACGCGGATTAATCAAACAATATATTTAAGGTCTTTCGCATTCCAAGGATTTCACTCAAATTCAATAAAAACTGTTTAGTCCCAAATTGTCTATCCCATAATTAGTGCAAAAATGAACAAAATTTTCCAAGCTGAATCATAATTCCTTGATAACACTATAATTGTCTTGAGGGTTAAGAGCGTGGTGTCAACCAAAGTTTTATATATCGACAATGTGCACCCAATCATTTATTTTTATTTTTTTATTTTGAAAATTTTTTCACCAGTGTAACTCTAATGTATTGGATGTGAATTATGCATAGATGAAGGAAAAATCTGTAAGTTCTAAAAATATTATAGATAAGAGGGCAAGTGTATTAGTTGAACTTCAAGCTACAAAAGATAAAGTAACACTAAGGCACATATAGACGTTTTGTTTCCTTTCATCTTCTCAACTACAATCCTCGCTTCTTAGTACGGTATGATGGATGTGGATGGAGTGGAAATGAATTCTTTATAGTCAAGAATGATGAATGACTATTTTATTTTGAGAGACTCTCTCTTTTTTCTTTTTTTTCCTTTTTTCTTTTTTTACATTTTTCACAACTTCATGATGAATGATGAGTGGAGATGAAATGGAATGATACCATATATTATTTCATTTGATTCCTCCTCTACTAAGCGAATCATAACCAACACTTTATGAAAGGAAAGATTTGTGCCTTAGTTACTCTACTTCTATAACTCTAATTCAACACACAAGTCTGGATTGATGTTATATGAAAAGCTGAAAGGAGAGATAATCAAAGTTTCGTAAGATAGATAACCCATATAAAATAAGATGCGATATATGGTTATCCTACCTTAAAACAAGTACAGAGTGGGTAGTGTAATAATGGAATAAAAAGTGACGTTCTAAACCTTTGAAAATAAATCAGTGAAAAAGGTTTTATAGTAGACCAATATAAGATAAACTTGTCGAAACATGATGTAATCGACCAAAACTTGGGTTTGAATAATGTGGGGTATCGAAGAAGAATGCTACAATGAGTCGTTTCTCATTAAGTGGGCCAAGTGGAATTTAGAACTTACAAGTTTGAAGATTTGAGTCGAAAAATATTATGCATGAAAACGAACTCAGAAATTCCAACAAATGTAGGTGCAAAAATCATTTTTATTTGATTTCATTTTTTTCTTTTCTCTCTTTTTTTTTTTTGATTTATTTTACTTGCACATTCTAACATGTATAACAAGGGTTGACACGCTTACTCCATAACACGACTAACATCAGCACAGTCTCAAGCTAGCATCTTAAAAAGACACATTACAACTCAATGAATAAATAATGTTCATTCTCATCACCCAAAAATTCAACTTATCAAACAAGGACCAAGGTGTTATTTATGAATTTTAAGTTAATCCTTGTTCAATGAATGACCTAGTTCATAAAGTTTGATTACTGATGTAATATAAATCCCCCCACTAGATTGAGATAGTGCCCCAACAGTCTAAGGTATGCAGATAAATTTTTTGACTTAGGGTAAAGAATTTCTGATCTCAAAGCTTTCCCCACGATCGATTCAAAAGTCTCATCAATGTGGTCGATAAGCCTTTCCCCCAAGTATCCATCCAAACCAGTAATGAACTTCTCATTCTTCTTTTCAGGAGTATCAATGAGAGACAGTCCATACTTCGACAAAGTGTCGAACTCAGCAATATAGTCAGAAACTGCCCTCCCATTCTGCTTGAGTTCCAAGAACCTCTTAAATAATACTGACTTCTGGGCAGCTGGAATAAACTTCTCGCTAAAGCGAGCCTTGAACTGAACCCAAGTAACCTGATCCTCTGGAGTAGCTGTTCTAATGGCATTCCACCAATTCATCGCTCGCCCTTGCAGCTGACGAGATGCTAGCCTTCTCTTCATCGCATCCTCAAGACCCAAGTCATCGAAGATACGGTCACAGCTATCCATCCAATCTTGAACATCTGTGGCCGACTCCGTTCCGTGGAACGGCTTTCCACCAAGATTAGTGTAATCCTTGCACAACTTGGCAAAATCGACCCTAGGCGCCTGCACTACTGGGCCAACACCAACTCCGGGATTGGGAACTGCCCCTTGCACTTCTCTAAGCATGTCTCTCATGAGGTTAGTAAACATTGCCCTCATGTCAGCGGCATTCCCTTGGTTGGTCCCTCTACCAGCACCCCTCGTGTCTCGGCTCATCGTCAATCTGAAAAAGGGAAACGATTAACGACTCCATAGTGGTGCTAGTGCAGTGCGACTTCATTCTTTATACTAATAATAGTATATATATATATATATATATATATATATATATATATAGCTTTTGAAAACCAAAGTAATCACAAATACGCGCCCTCATATACGTACTAACTCTCCCTAGTGTCTTTCCCTAGGTTAACTACGCAACCTAGAGTTCTGATACCAAGTGTGACGGCCCGCCCCGCACCAACCGACATTTACTCCAAATGTGCGTTGTACACATGTCCAGTTAGCACGGAACGGGTCGTCGGAAGGAAAAGGAAGAAGGAAATGAACATACAAAGAACCTGTAGAATGTTTCACAGTGCATAGAACAAAATATAATAATAACATACTTGACATAAAACAGGAGAGACAGTGCATAAGCTGAAAATCAGAACTAAACATAATAGCAGCGAAAATCCAAAATACAGCTTATTACAACTTTCAAAGTGTCTCAAAGCAAAAGTAAGATAAATGAGGTACACTACTAATGCCCAAGTAGCGACCACCAACGACACAGGGAGAATGTGTATATATATATCATACGTGGAAGCCTCCTGCCCGCCTCCGAATCAGCTACTCGCGCATCACCAGCTAACCTGTCTCTAGTCTGCTTGTGAGAGCACCCAGAGTAATAAGAGGAGACATAAAACTCTGGGTCAGACATAAAGCCTGGTATGAGCGATAAGCATCTAATGTGAACAATAATAGGTAGACTAAAACATACCTGAACCTGGACCTGCAACCAAAGAGTTAGCACTACATACTGTACAACACTCTAAGGTACCATATCAAACAGTGTAAAGATACGGAGGTGGGGGAGGTGTGCATGTCATAGGGATGGAAAACAATCAAACATAGCATCCATCCTCACATCTCTCACTCAGTGCGTAAAGCATACGATGTTCACCACTTCGATCACCCAACATACCCTGCTATGATCACTCTGCCCCCATGAAGTCATAAATGGCTTCACTTCACTGATAACGTAGCCACTATTTCCTTGCTATGTCCACTTGCCCCATGGAGTTATTCACCCCATCTGCGCTGGCTCATAGCCTTACCAATCCTTACTATGTCCACTTGCCCCATGGAGTTGTTCACCCCATCTGCGCTGGCTCATAGTCTTACTACGCATCACCTTGCCCCTCAGGTCATAATGACCCTACTGCACTGATAACGTAGTCTTGCTACCATCACCTTGCCCTTCAGGTCATAATGACCCTACTGCACTGATAAGTAGCCATCCTTCATTTTTAGTGGTCAATCGAAGTTATGAACGTCGACAAGTCCTTAACACACGTCCCGCAGCAAAGTCCAACTAATGAAGTCCACTCATTGGTTCCTATCTGGATCCTGAGTCAATACCCTTCATTTGGACTACCTTTGCATCTCGGGTTATCAGTCTTCATCGGTTCGGTTTGGATCAGAATGCTCCTTCTTCACTGGATCGGGTCGCATCGCCATCACCCCTGGCGGATCGGGTCGGGTCTCCAGATTGCCACGGTTCGGATCGTATTGCGGTCCTCTTTCTCCCTGCTTCGGATCGTGCTCCTCTCCTCGGTTCGGATCGGAATACCCCACACGGTTCGGATCGCGCTCCTCCAGCTCGTGGCTCCCCCTGGTTCGAATCGGCGTCTCGTAGTGCATCGGTTCGTGGACGCTGCTTTCCTTTAGTCGGATCGTGACGCGAAGCACAAGTGGATCGGATCGGGTAGCAGTTCGCGGTTGGTGCTCGTGGGCCTTGTGCAGATGGTTTGGTTCGGAGGAGATGACTCGACTCGTGGTGATGTCCCACGATCCCATAGGGCGATCCGATCGACCCTCAATCCCCTATCCGATCCGAATTCGTGCACCTTGTCCAGCGAGTTGTTTACGCCCCTCGACGGCGTTTTCGACCATTCCAACTATTCTAGTCAATCACAAAGCATACCATACAGTCATAGCAACATGCATAATCAACCACAAACATCAAAACATCAACATGATAGGTTAAAATGGATCAAACATACCCAAAACCCCATATTTCCCCCTTAAGCATGTTTAGGTGAAACTTATGATATGATTAGCAAAACTTAACCAAATTAACCCAAATTCACATCATAGGTCTAAAACATCATTCCGAATTTTATAAACATTTTTCCAGAATTTTATCACGTTTAAATTCGCTAATTAACACTAATCACCCCTAATTAGCCATAATTAGTGCAAAACTATGCAAATCACTCACCTTAGCCACAAATAAACTAAGATCTGAAATAATTCTCTGATTTGATGTGAATCTCAATGCCAAACAGCAGCTCCTATGTTGCTTTGGTGAAGATCTTCCTTGATTAGGGGTTGCTAAGCTTAATCCTTGACCAAAAGATGATTTGGAGGTGATTTAGAGGTTGGAGGCCATTTTTAGGGTTCCTTTGTGATAAGTGGAGGCTAGAAAACTGAAATGGAATGATCCTTTATCTCATTTCAGCCTCCCCATAACCCTAATCCCGAAATGGGTTATGGGCCTACTCACTAATCACCCGATTTGGCCCGGTTAAGCAGTTTTTCACCCTCCAAACCTTATTTCAGCCATATCTACCAAACGATAAGTCCTTTTAGCTATTATGACCACTCTACGGAAAGGTAAACCATCAAACGAATCCAATGGAAGTGGTTTCAGGTCAAAATTCCTTTCCAATCAAAAGTTATGGCCAAAACAGTACCAACTAGGGGCAAAATGGTCATTTAAAAATCGACAAAAATCATGAACATGGGAAATGACTCTAATAGATGTTTCCCAAAGTTACATGACCATACGACTTCATATGGGAAAGAAATAAATATTCTACAATCCTATGATGTGTAGAATACGGGTCGTTACACGATGTCAGCGTACCAAGGGGTGTTAGAGATCGAAAGGATTTGTTCATCAGGATAATAGTCATCGATTTGGACGTCATCAACATTTTTATGCACAATTCGAGAGAGATGATCAGCTACAACATTCTCAGAACCCTTTTTATCTCGTATTTCTATATCGAACTCTTGAAGAAGAAGGATCCAACGAAGCAAGCGGGCCTTAGCATCCTTCTTAGAAAGCAAATATCGTAGGGCAGCATGATTAGTGTAAACTATGACTTTAGATCTTATGAGATATGGTCTGAATTTCTCAAGAGCGAAGATAACTGCCAAAAATTCCTTTTCAGTAGTTGAGTAATTCAATTGGGCCTCGTTTAAGGTTTTGCTAGTGTAATAAATGACTCGAGGGAGTTTATCGATACGCTGACCTAAGATGGCTCCAATTGCAAAGTCAGAAGCGTCGCACATAAGTTTGAAGGGCTGAGTCCAATCAGGAGGTTGAATGATGGGAGTTTTGGTCAAGATTGACTTAAGAGTTTCAAAAGATGTTTTGCAGTCATTGGAGAATTCGAACTTAACGTCTTTGGCAAGTAAATTTGAGATAGGTTTTGAAAATTTCGAGAAATCCTTAATGAATCTTCTATAGAATCCTGCATGGCCAAGAAATGAACGAACATCTTTAACAGACTTAGGAGGAGGCAGATTAGCAATCAAATCGATATTGGATTTATCGACTTCAAGGCCATCTTTGGAGACGACTTGACCTAGAACTATCCCCCTTTTACCATGAAGTGACATTTTTCCCAATTAAGCACGAGTGATTTTTTCCTTACAACGTTTTAGGACGAGTTCTAAATGAGTCAGGCATTGGGAAAAAGATGATCCATAGATTGAAAAAACGTCCATGAATATTTCCAAAAATTCTTCCACCATATCAGAGAAAATACTCATCATACACCTTTGGAAAGTCGCAGGGGTATTACAAAGACCAAAAGGCATGCGACGATAAGCAAAGGTTCCAAAGGGACAAGTAAAGGTGGTCTTATGTTGATCTTCTAAAGCAACAGGAATTTGGTTATAGCCAGAGTATCCATCGAGAAAACAATAGTACTCATGTCCCGCTAAGCGTTCGAGCATTTGGTCAATAAAAGGCAAGGGAAAATGGTCTTTTCGTGTGGCTGAGTTGAGCTTTCGATAGTCAATACACACGCGCCATTTGGTTTTGATTTTTGTTGGAACGAGTTCATTACTGTCATTTTGGATCACTGTGACTCCCGACTTCTTTGGTACAACTTGTACCGGAATCACCCATGTATTATCATAGATGGGATAAATGATGTTATTGTCTAAACATTTGATTATCTCTTCCTTGACCACTTCTCTCATGTTTGGGTTTAATCGCCTTTGAGCCTCACGGGTGGGTTTAGCCTCATCAACTAAATGTATGCGATGTTCCACAATTGATGGGCTAATTCCTTTTATATCGCTAATTTCCCACCCCAGGGCGTCTTTATTTTCCCACAAGAATTCCAAAAGTTTTTCTTCTTGGTCCTCGGTAAGATCGGAGGCCAAGATTACAGGAAAAGTTTCTGAGGAGTCTAGGTAGGCATACTTAAGGTCTGGTGGTAAGGGTTTGAGGTCTAACTTAGGAAGTTGTTGTGTGTTAACATTGGTCAACATTCCTTGGTTAGATTCAGGTGACGAAGTGTCGGAGTCAAGAATTTTGTTTAGTTCAGAAATGTATTCGAGTTCATCGAAATCGGAGTCAAAATGGTCAAGACACGGCTTCAGAAGTGTCATTAGAGGTCTCATCAACTGTGGTTTGAATCATGTCAATTTCATCGATCTCAAAATCCCTAGGTTGTTTGTTGAGATTAAAGATGTTTAGTTCAATGGTTAGGTGCCCGAAGGAGAGTCGAAGCTGACAATTCCTACAATTAATGACAGCATTAGAGGTTGCTAAGAAAGGGCGTCCTAAAATCAATGGTATTTGAACTTTGGGATTTGAGACAGGCTCTGTTTCTAGAACTATAAAATCGACAGGAAAGTAAAACTGTTCGATCTGTATCAAGATGTCTTCGATAATTCCCAATGGCTTTTGACAGATCGATCGGCTAACTGAAGAGTGATGTTTGTTGGTTTAATTTCCCCTAACCCAAGTTGACGATAAACAGTATAAGGAAGAAGATTGACATTGGCACCAAGGTCGAGTAGGGCACGATAGATATGGGTTTTCCTAATTTGCAATCAATCGTAGGGCAGCCAGAGTCTTTGTACTTGACTGGGGCAAGATTTGAAAGAACAGAGCTTGTATTCGCAGTTAGAAAGGCGGTTTTTGGGACATTAGTCGCACGTTTTTGTGTGCACAATTCCTTAAGACATTTAGCATATTGAGGAATTTGTTCAATGGTGTCTAAAAGAGGAATGTTCACACAGACTTGTTTGAAAATTTCCAAAATTTTATCGAAATTTGCCGCTTTCTTCTTATTATTGAGTCTATGGGGAAATGGAGCTACTGGTTTTTCGACTCTGTGATGAGTTTCATCATTCGAGGAAGAAGGTTTATCCAAGGAAATAGAAGGTGGTAAGGTCACAGAAGATGGAATGTTGGTATTGCCAACATTAATTTTCGAAGGTGGGTCGGGTTTGCCGACACTGGAAGAAGAATTGTTGGGATTGCCAACATTTAAGGGAACTTGAGGTTTAGAAGAATTTGCATTCGAATCCAATGGGTGATCATCAAGATTAGGGATTAGGGTTGAGTTAGAAGGTTCGCCAGGGTTGCCCACATTATTATCAATCCTCTTTCCAGATCGAAGGGTTGTAATAGCGTTGACTGGATTATGGTTTTCGTCCTCGATAGAATTTACAGCACGAGAGTTATATTTTGGATTCACCTCAGGTTGACTAGGCAACTTTCCTTTCTCGTTATTTTTCATCAGTTCTTTCATCATATTAAACATTTGGAAGAGTTTAGCGTCTTGTGAGTTCATTTTAGCTTCGTGAGAGTTCAACTGTTTTTCTAAACGCACAATTTCTTGCGACGGTTGAGAAGATTGAGAGGGTTGGTTCGATGATTGGAAATTGGGGTGCCTATAAGGTTATTTGGATTGAGGTGTAGTTTGAGAGATTTTAGAATTGGGAGGTGGAGCTTGGTAATTCGGATTGGGAATAAAGGGTTGCATGTGAGATGGGTTAGCCGAATTGTTGGGGTTTGACCAAGAAAAATTTGGGTGGTTTCTCCAACCAGGATTGTGCGTGGCTGAGTAAGGGTTATTTTGAGCTATAGCATTGGCTTGGTCCTGAGAGTAATAGTGGGGTAACCCTTCTCCGGCTTGAGGAGTTTGATTTTCTAAAGGAATTTGACTTGGGTCCACGACATGCACTCCTCTAGTAGAAGTACGAATGGGAACACGAATTGATTCCCATTGCATGTCCTTTTCAGAATAATCTTCTAAGAACCGCCAAACTTCATCGGCTGTTTTAGACATAAAGTCTCCTCCACACATTGATTCTAGTTGAGTTCTAGACTGATAGTTTAGCCCTTCATATGCAATTTGACATAAGTGATCTTTTAGAATTCCATGATGGGGACAACTATATAATAGTTGGTTGAATCCTTCAAAATATTTTGAAAAAGTTTCCCCCTCATTTTGACCGAATTAGTTTATCTCAGTTCGAATTTTGAGAGTTTTATGGAAAGGAAAAAACTTTTTCAAGAATATAGTGACAAATTCATCCCAACTTCTTATGGAATGTTTTGGAAGAGAATTTAGCCATGTTTAGCGCTTTCAAGTAATGCAAATGGGATTAGCCTTAGCTTGATCGATTCGTTAGACAATTGTTGCATTTTTGTTGTGGACGCATACAATTCAAATTCACTTAGAAATTCATAAGCATTTTCAGACCCAGTAAATTTTGGTACCCCTTGAATAAAAGAATGTTTTAGCTCAAAATTGTTTCCTTCAGCTGGTGGGAACACGATGACAGAGGGTTGGACGGTCCTACTTGGATAGCATCAATCACGAAAAGACAAAGGTCTATCCATTTGAATATTGAGATTTTGAAATTTTTGATTTATTTGATTTTGATCTATCTCGTTTCGAAAGTTTTGGCTTATTTGAGAACCGCTAGGAGAATTTTGTTGGCTAACACTTTTTTCACTCATTGTTGTTAGATGCAAGCACAGAAAAAAATCCTAGACTTAAGGTTGGTTGCGGTTGAATTATATATAATTTTTTTTATGTTTATTTTTTAAAAAAAAAACAATCACACAGAGAAATTAGCTACAATGAAATTTTCTGTCCTTAATGGCTCCTAACCCAAAATTATATAGTGACACGTTTGATTACTTAGATCAAAAGATTTCTCAGCCAGTTAACGGACATGAGTTATCGGTGCACCAGGAATCACCCTAGCAATGCAGCCGAAGGTTTAAGTACCTTCAGAGTAACAACCGATATACTATTTATGAATCACCGTAATATTTATAAACGGTTATTTCTCTGCCGTAGTCTGGACACCAAGAAATAATTCGTTCCAAATGAATCATCTATCACAATACAATTAAGCCCTAGATGATCCCGTGACTCTCTTAAGTCCAACGTCTAACCGTTATTATTAGTCAGATTCTACGAAGAAATGCAATTTGTGGGCTAAGGAAAGGGTGATGAAATCCCTCACCTTATGTGAATTGGGGTATTGCCCTTAACAGAATGAATAAAAATGCAGAAACAACAACAATCACACACAAATAATTGCAAAAATAAAAGAATTTTACAAGCAAGCCGCTGCCCCTGCAGAAGATTTTTACAAGCAATGTCTATAAATTTTTTTTATTTGCAGCAGAGCACCTGTAGAGTTTAGAAATTTCTCACCTTGATTGGCAGTCCGTCCAGTGCAATTGGGTAGCGCTAGTGTGTTCACACCCCACTTGGTGTGCAACCGCTCCAACAATTCAAATTCTACTAAGATCAGTTTGCTTCACCTCTGAAACACTTGAGTTATTTCTTGGACTCTGTTCTTGCTTTGGCCTTTGTTTTTTTTATGAAAGAAGAAAAAGAAATAAATAAATAAATAAGAACTAAAAACCAAAACTAAGCTAGAAAAGAAAGCAAAAGATCTAAACTAGACTGACTCAAGCAAAGAAAACAAGAAAAAGATAAAAACAAAGAACTAAAAAAAAATAAAAATAAAAACTAAACTAGACTCAAACTAGACAACGCACACTCGGATTCAAACCATGAGCTCACTCAATAGTCAAAAACGCAGGCCACGCCTACAAATGGAAACAAATCAATTGCCATTTAAACAAAAATAACCTGTCAAAATAGACCGAAGAACACTCCAAAAATTACTCCAAAGAGATGAAATCAGAACTAAAGTAGGGCACGCCGCCTCTTTTTTTTTTTTTAAGGAAATCGACCTGAAGGGTTCGATCTTTGAATCGGGCTTGCCCCTTCTGTTTTTCTTTTCGAATTAGGGTCGTTCTGTCTTGGATCTCGATGCGGTTTTGGAGTATGTAGGGTTTCTGGAGTTCGAAGTTTCAGTTATGGGTGGGGCTTGTTGCGTGAATATGTGAAAGGGAGAAGTGTGTATATGAGCGTTGGGGTTGATAGGTGGCAGGAGTTGTGTGTCTGTTTGAAGTAGATGGGATGGATGGCTTGAACGTGGGTACGATACAGTGGTGTTTGGGAATTGTATGGGGGTGAATGGTTATGAAGATGTGGATGAAGTTGAGACAAGCGATGACAGTGGAAGTTGTGAGGCAAGAATAAGATGTAGTTGGGGACGGTTGCTGTATAGTGAAGTAGCGATCTTTCAGGATCGCATACAATTGTTAAAATGAGTTTGTGGATATAGAAAAGTTGTGATGGCTCAAGGTTATCTGGTTTCAATGGGTGTTCGGTATTGGATTGTAGACTGTTGCTGATGGTGTAAGCGAAAATTGTAGACTGCGTGATGGATCTGTGGTTGTTGAAGCTTATTGAACGTGGATTTTAGGGATCAGGTTGGTGAACCTTTGGGTTGCGGCAATAGTTGTTTGGGTGGAAGTGTTCAATTGCAGTTTTGCTGAAAGAAGGGGATTGTGGTATTATGATGGTGTTGGGTGATCTAAGGGTTAAGGAGTGACTGAACTGGTGATTGGGAAGGAGATTTGGGGAATGGTTGTGAAGAATAGATGCGTGGGTTATGAAGATGATATGGGGATATTGGGGAGTTGCTGTTATGATGGTTGAAGGGGAACGTGGGCTTGTGGTTGAAGTATGTAGGCAGCTTGACTGTTTGTTTGAAGTGGGTAAGTGATGATGGGTGGTTTGCGGTGGGTATGAACTGCTGGTATTGGGGAGTTCTGCAAATGAAGGTGGTTGGAAATTTGCGGTGGAGAACTTGTCAGTGTGTGATGAGAAGAAGGTAAAGAAGAAAATATGGGAAAAGTTAGTGGAAAGAAATTGGTTTTTTTTGAATTTTGTAAAAGGAAATAGCAAGAAAATTGAAGATGTGAAGAAGAAAAAACAGTAAAAGAAAATTTGTATATATATTTTTTTCTTTTTTCAGAGGGAAAGAGATAAGATTGTATATACAATGTAAAAGAAGAAACGGAAAAAAATGGAAAGGAGTTGAAAAAGGAAGAAATTCAATGAAAAATGGTAAGTGTTTTTTTTTTGTAAAGTTAGAAGAGAAAAAATATATAAAGGGAAAGAAAATTGAAAAAGTGATAGAAATAAATGAAATAAAAGGAAATAAATTGAAAACAAAAACTAGCAAGTTTTTTTTTCTATTATTTAGGTGACTGGTATCAATGCCTAATACCAAGCCAACCAATTAAGAATTTTTTTCTATATACACAAGAAATCAAAAGGAAAATAAATAAATAAAAACTAACACGAATCAGAAATTAAATAAATAATAAAATTTAATTGTTACCTCCCCGGCAACGGTGCCAAAAACTTGATCGACGCTTCCTATGAATTAGAAAAGCGCGATATTTAAATTAAATTCTGCAAGCATACAGGTGTGTAGCATACAGGTCGAACACAGGGAGGTGTAAGTAAAAAAATTTATTTATCTATTCTTGGGCGAGTTAGACGAAGTTTGGATATTTGGTTAAAAAAAACAGCGGTCTTGAATTTACTATGGATCTGAATCTAATCAGATCAACACCAAATTCAACAACTAAACAATGAACAAGTTATTAGAAAAAGGTAAACAACAACAGAAATTAAAATTTGGATTATCGCTGAAACTAATCAACGATTAATCACTAATATGCAATAGAAATAACAATAACAATTTCTGTCTACCAAAACTAATTGAGTAGAACACAAATTGTTATGAAAGTAAAGCAAATAAACTAGACGAAGAAGAGCTTTATTAAAACTAAAAGAGAGTACAAAAAATTGGCGTCCTCTTACAATGGTTACACGTATATTTATAGATGAGATAGGAAAAACCCTAATTAGGTCTATGAATAAATGGGCCTCATCATCCATTATATCTCTTGCCTTCCTTGACCAAGCTTGATTGGAAAGCAAATCACGGTGAATATCTTCCAAATCTTCCCTATCTTCCATGTGGCAAATTGATTGATGAGAAGATTCCATGTGATTAATTCTTCCAAACAAGGATACTCATTAGACTCCAAAGGCAACAAAGGATAAAATCTTCAAAATTGATCTTTTCTTGGCAATAATTCAATCAGAAATTCTTCTAATTAGAAAATGAAAAATGAATGTTCTGAATTGATTTCCATGACTATTCCTGAAATGTCTATTAGTGAATATCATACATACACATGAATATGTATATATAATATAACACTAATCCATATATTCTTCATAGCAAAGGGGCAGTGTGAATGTTCCGTTCTTTGGCAAAAAGTGAGCTTGACGGGGATCGAACTTAGGTCTCTCAGTACAAATCTCTATGCATTTACCAGTAAGCTACAACGTCTTTTGTAATTGGGATGGCTTTAATACGGGGAAGTAGCTTTTTATTTGTAGTTGGCCTTTAATTTGAAACGAAGGAGGCATTACTTGACAACCTGTAAAAACACATAAAAGTACCCAAAGTATCATTTATTTATTTAAAAAAGATAAAATATAAGAGCATAAAATAAACACATTTCTATGTTAACCACTAGACTGACTCGTTTATTATTTATTCCTTAAATAATACTCGGGTCAGATCGAGTCATTTTAGGTACTCCTCTGGGACTCATCGCAGGATTGATCTTCCACTTTCAGCTTGCTACTTTGTCTCCGCAGTTTTATGTACTTTTGTACCTCTGACATTATCTTTCGTCGTGTACATATTCTTTTACTTAGATCGTTGTAAATGTATTAGATGATCATTGTTGACCACTGACTCATTGTACACATTCTTGGTTTATTCATATCTATTCCGCCTTTGTGAAATGATTATTCTGTGTTTGGCTTTGAGATATACCATACTTATATTATTGTTGTTGTCTATTTTATACTGCTTTCCGTATTGCATATAGCCGTTGTGTAGTTGCCTTCTGTGCCAAATGGTCATGTCGAAATTTTAATCTGTATCAGAATTCGATGTGCATTCCTCACATGGAGTAATCATACAATCGGTCGCTCTTCACAAACCTCATTCTCCGTTATGGTCTACGACATTTCTCTGAAATGAACTGGACGAAAGTGGGCATAGACGCGGGGCGTTACACCTATTAAATGGGAGCCAGACTTCTGGTGCCCATTAAATGGGCAGTAGCCAATTGTGACCCAAAATAATAAAAAAACAAATAATTTTTGACCAGATAAGAAAGAAAAACAATTTTTTTACTGGAAAAAAAGAGGATGTAGCACCCATAAAATGGGCGTTTGGTTCCAATTTAGGATCCTGAACGTTACGCTTAATATTACGTGTAACATGAACCACTGGACCCTCCCCCCTTAATTTCAGGCGTAATTTGCATCCACTTGAGATGCTCTAATATTCCTTGTTGAAAAGAGAGGCAGACCTTACAACAACCACTTAACATCTTTGAATCGAAAGTGGACCCCTCCAAATAGAATTCCACTTACCATATTCCAATGTATGTATAACGCATAATCCAACTTTGACCATTAAGATTGATCCGGCCATTCGTGGGTAGTAGTAGACAGATTGATTGGGCAGACTTGCCTATAGAATTCGGAACAACCTCGCATCCATTAAGGTTATTCATTTTAGATGATCTCTCACATCAGTTCCAACTACTACACCATTGGTAGCCAAATTTGACTGGGCGGACTTCCATGTAACCTTAAACTAACCTTACACCTTATAACTTAATCATATTGTGTGCACGTGTGTGTATGTGTGCGTGCATATATATATATATATACACATATATATATATATATATATATATGTGTGTGTGTGTGTGTAAAAAAAACTTCTCCTTCTAACGGTTTTCCTTTAATGGAAGACAAAAATCATGCATCTTCTTCATCTTTCTCTCTCCCACGTTCACAAACTTTTCATCCTCACGCAAATCTGTCTTCATCAACAACAGAAGTTAATATTCAATCTAAATCAGCCTCGAATCCTAATATAAATTCAAAACCGATATTTTCTGAATCAGATCGTAAGCTCGACTTTGTTAAACCTCCCCTGGAATATGTTTTTATTCCTGAGAATATTTACAATCTATCAGAAACTTCTTGGATGAATATAATAGCCTTGATCCCTATCCATTTTAGGCTATCTACGATCAAGATGAAGGACCACATATCTAAGGTTCGGAAGCCATTGGGTAATTTCAACATTCATATTTCCTCTAGTTACAATTTTTTGTTCAATTTGAAAATATAGAGGATTTCTCTCGTATTACAGAAAGCTCTACATATTCTTATTTTGGTATATTAATGTTTGTCAAAGTCTGGCATCCAAGGTTATATTTTGATGAGATTCAATGTAATGAGGTCCAAGTCTGGATCCGATTAATATATCTTCCTATGGAATTATGGTCTAAAGATACATTTCAGATGCTGGCAAGTTTTATTTCAAAACCTCTGTTCATTGATGAAAATACAGCTGGTAAAAAATTCACAGAATATGCGAGAGTGATTATTTCCATTGACATTCAAACTGAAATTAAAACTGAAATACTAGTTTTGTTACATAATGGACATAAGATATCTATTTTAGTGGAATATGAATTTGTACCGATGAAAATGCCTTTAGTGTGGACTATTTGGACATGATGATTAATACCACATTGATACAAATGACCCCAGATGGATCCCACCAGATTCTCAGGAGGCTGATAATGAAGATTTAACTGATGCTCATGTAACAGATAAAGCTTCATCTTCTGGTCCTGATATGAATTCAACTGAGAATCTTGCTTCTAAAGAAACTGCTCAATCTTCTTCTGGAAAATTGGATGATCCTGACTTTCTGAATGCTACATTACCTGAAAAGGTTATTCCAGATGATCTAAATATTGTTGCTGATATTATTGAAGAAAATGATAAGGCTAGAGATGATTCAAAAGGAAAACAGATTGATGCCTCTTCTTTGGTAGATAAAAATCTAAATTATCTATAAGGTCATTCTTCAAAGGTTTCTAATGCTCACGCTCCTGCTAAAACAAATACGAGGAGTTCTTCAAATATTAAATGACACTTTTAGCATGGAATGTGTGGGGGTATGAATACTTCTTTTTGTATGAAGGAAGTGATCATACTCCTACATAAAACTAAATCAACCCTGGTTGGTTTAGTTGAAGCTAAGTTGAATCAAGCTAATTAAGTTTTATTTTCCTCTTTGCTTCCCAGTTCTTGGAAAACTTTAACTAATAACTCCTCTGTTTCTAGTGGACGTATATTACTTGTATGGGATTCGAATGTTTGGGATATAACTATGGAAGCCTTTTCTCCTCAGCACTTGACAGTTAATGCTTTAAATAAAGGGGGTTTTATGATGACCTTTACTGTGATATATGGTAGTAATACATTTGCAGATAGACAACTTTTATGGAAGGATTGGTTAATGAATCTATTTCTCTCAATAAAACATGGATATTAATGGGTGATTTTAATAATGCTTTATCTCCAAATGATAAACAAGGAGGCCTTCCTATTCCATATAATCAGTTAAGGGAATTTCAAAAGTTTATCATTCAGTCTGCCTTAACTGAAATAAAACCTCTGGGTTTCAAATTTACATGGAGAAGGAGAGGTTTAGCAACTCATATTGACAAAATTTTGGTTAATAATATGTGTATGCATCAATTTCTAAATCTGAAAGCACTTGCTTTTTCTCGATTCAACTGACCACAATCCTATTTTGCTAGATCTAATTCCTACTGTAGAAGTGAAAGGATATCCATTTAGATACAAAAATGATTGGTGTAGTCTTCCTGGTTATTCTGAGGCAATACAAAAAGGTTTGAGCTCAAATGTTTGGGGTTTTCAAAGTTACAAGTTTTTACAAATGCTGCAAAATTGTAAGAAAGAGCTCAAAAATTGGAACAAAGTGAGAGATAAGAATGCAAATAACCTCAAACAAGCAGAAAAACACGTTTCTCGGATGGAGTTAGTTGTAGATCAACATCCAGAAGACATTCAAATTTATGATGACTACTTGCAAGCAAAAACGGATTTTCATAATCTTCAGTCATTACATTTCAGTGGCTTTAAGCAGCAGGCTAAAATATCTTGGCTATAACAAGGTGATACAAATTCAAAATTCTTTTATTCTCGCATGTCAAATAGAAGGTTTTTCAATCATATTAGAGCACTGATTGATCAGAATTGGAATTTATTATTTAAATCAAATGAAATAGAATCTGAAGCCATCAAATACTTCACTGAAATGTTTAATGGTCCAAAAACTAATGAGTTCCCTAATTTCCATCCAATTTCAACTGTTAATGCACAAGGTCAGCAATTTTTGATGAAGAAAGTTGTTTTATCTGAGATACAAGATGCTCTCTTCTCAATACATGATGAATCTAGTCCTGGTCCAGATGGGTATTAATGCCAAATTTCTTAAATTCCATTGGGAATCAATTAAATATGCTTTATTGGAGGCTATATCAGATATTTTTAGGACTGGAAAATTACCCAAGTCTCTCAATCATACATTCATCACACTAATTCCTAAGAATGAAACACCTTCTGAAATAGCACACTATAGACCTATATCTTGTTGTAATGTTTATTACAATTTTTTTCAAAGGTCTTACGTAATAGATTGAAGCCATTTCTTCCTTTTCTTATATCAGCAAATCAAAGTACCTTCATACAGGATAGATATGTTGGTGATAATATCCAATTAGCTCATGAATTACTTCGAGATTTTAAGAAGAAAGGAATGCCAAAACTGTGTGTCAAAGTGGACTTACAAAAAAGCTTATGACAGAGTTAATAGGGAATTCATTTGTTTTGTTATGGCTAAAATAAATTTCCCTACGCATTTTATTAATCTAATATATGAATGTATGTCCTCAGTCACATTCTCCATAATGATTCAAGGCATACCCAAGGGGTTTATAACTTTAACTAGAGGAATCATATAAGGAGATCCTCTATCTCCTTATATTTTTGCAATTGCTATGCAGTACTTCACATATTTAATGGATGAAGCAATTCAAGCTAAATCATTTCAGCCAAGCAGTTAGATTCAGCCTATAATTTCCCATCTTCTTTATGCTGATGATTTAATGATTTTTGGTAAGTCATCCACTCAAAATGCTATGGCTTTAAAGAGTATTTTTCTGAATTTAAGCAGGTATGCAGGTCTGAATGTGAATGCAACAAAAACTAAAGCTTTCTTCAGTGTCTCAGTTTGTAATTCAACTGACATTTTGAATATATTGGGTTTTGAGCAAGGAGTTTTACCAATAAAGTATTTAGGAGTTCCATTATCATCGAATTATCTTCACTATTCAGAGTGTAATGCTCTAATACAAAGGGTTCAGAGTAAAATACAAGGATGGGAAACTAAGCTACTTAGTTTTGCTGGAAGGGCTGAATTAATTAATTCAGTTATAACTTCTATAATACTTTATTGGCTTTTCATTTATCAAATTCCTGAATTTACCATACATAAACTAGAGGCTCTTTGTGCTGATTTTTTCTGGGGAGGTACTACTCATAAGGTTGCATGGAAAACTCTTTGTAAACCCAAAGAAGAAGGTGGAATTGGCTTAAAAAATCTTTCTGATCTTAAAAAGGTTGCCTGCATAAAACTGGTGTGGAATTTTTTATCTAACACTTCTTTGTGGAGTAAATGGGTACACAACAGATATTGTAAGATGTATTATTTTTGGACAATGGCTTCAGATATTAATGCGTCAGACACTTGTAAGTCTATTCTTAGATTGAGAACAACTTCAAAGCAATTATTTAACAAAGTTATTTCTAAGGGCAAAAATACTTACTTATGGTTTGAACCATGGATAAACTGCCAATGTTTGGTGGATCTATTAGGCTATGATAGATTACACCTGATAGGATATGGTGACCAGTAAGTTGATTCCATAATCAGAAATGAAGCTTTTCAACCTGATATCCATCCTGCAACACGTGAACTGATTGATGAAATTAGTTCTCTATCCACCCAGCCTAATTTACACCATGACTCTTGTGAATGGTGTGAAGGGGGAAGTTTTTCATTTCATAAATTTTGGGATTTTATTAGATTTCATGATAATTCTGGTTCTAATTTTTCAGTTATTTGGAACAGGAAAAATAGTATAAGAATGTCATTTATATCTTACCTTGCAGTAATGGGGAGATTGAGCACTAAAGACAAAATTCATCATTTCAGCACTATCACAAATATTATGTGCCCTTTGTGTGATAATCAACTTGAAACTATCCAGCATATTTTCTTCCAATGCGACTATTCTACTTTCATTTGGCTACCCCTAAAGCAGAAACTGGATCTTGCAATTAGTAATCTTTTGGATATAAAGGAAGAAGCCAGGATAATCCATTCGAATTTCAGCTCAAAGGATCAACCGAGAGATCTAACATGTGGAGCTTTGACTACATCAATTTATTTCATCTGGAGAGAAAGAAATATGAGGATCTTTCAAGGTTGGAAAACCCATACAACAGTTACTTTACTGAAGATTGAGAAGGAAATTGTGTTTCTGACTCGCAACAATGGAAGTAAATCTAAGAGGAACAAGAGAAATGAGCAAATTCTACAAAGGTGGGGCATTGAATTGAATGATACAGGATAAAGGAAAAGTTGAATTTAAATTTAGTAGCGGTATTTGTTTTGAATTGGGCCTGATGTGGGCTGAAAGCTTGTCATGTGTCTTGTGGCATTTTATTTTATTTTTCATGTTGTATTGTTTGAAGTTTGAACTGTTTTAGCTTCATGTTATATACCGAATTTATAAGTACTCTTTTTCCTTGTAAGGTACCCATTTAGGTTAGGGGGGTTACAAGATTTTGACGAGGCTTATAAAGGAGGTTTTTTTTATTGGTTTTAGCAATAATGTGAACAAATTTTCAAAAATAATATATATATATATATGTGTGTGTGTGTGTACGCGCGCATTTATGTGTATATATGTGTACGTGTGTATATACACAAACACACACTAATTATAGTCAAATATAATACTGACTTAAGTATAAGGATATTCTAAATCTTAAACATTAGAAACCATATAGAAATCAAAGCATCATATGAAAACATATTGGAACTTCCCAAATTTTTAGTCAATTTATTTTAACATTTTTTTTTAAATGTTGAATTAGAAATATAAATGAATTTTTATATGAAATTTATCGATTAATAACCGAATACGATTTAATTTTGATTGTATTGAATTATCGTAATACAAGAGGATAATAGTTGAATTCGCAGTTAAAATTGAATCGAAACAATTCTAATGACTAATATAAATTCTATATTGACTTAGAACGATAATAATAATAATTTATTATCGATGAATTTGATAGGTTTGAATTTAAAATATATTTTAATCAATTTTAGTTGATATGTGAAATAGTCAAATTTCGAACGATCTTAGAATTTGATGAAATCAGTTCCATCAAATCCGCACTAGAGTATTATTATCGGATTTCGAATTTCATAGCAATTGAATTTATCGTTTGATCATACGATTCGAAAACACTCAAAAATAATTAAATTTAATTTAAATCGCCAATTTAAATTGATATATTTTCCATATGATCGAATGAGGCTTCAGAATCTATTCCAATATGTTTAGAATAGTGGTAAAACCCTAGAGATGTTGGTCGCTACGTTTAAAACGGAGTTCGGCAACACAAAATATCTCAAATTAAATAAATTCATTTCAAGTCAAAAATTAAAAAAAGAAAATCGTGTTTCCATTCTCGATCACGATCGGGGATCCCGAGTTCAACTGAAGTTTAACCAATCTGGAGGGTCGCATTTCAGGGGAGGTTGATGTTTTTGTGTGCGCTTTCGAAGGGTTTTGGAGAGGTGATTTTGAATGGTCGAATTGAGGGTGGCGTTCGAATTCTTTGATGAGTTCTGGGGTGAATTCTAGGGAAGTTAAATGAAAGGGGAAGATCGATCTGTGTTTTTTTGGATGGTGGAGGAGTTTACGGGTCTGTTGGTTTGAGGAGTTCGATCTATTTTTTTGGTTCGATAGTCAAAAATATGGGGAGTTCGAAGGTACAGATGTCGAACTACAGTGAAGTTCAATGGGTGACCTGGGTGTGACAGTGAATGATGGGAAGGGCGAGACTGCGTTGACTTTGGGATTTGGAGGAAGTGAATGAATTAATGGCGGAGAAGTTCGTCTACAGTGATGGGTGGATGAATTTTTAGGCATTCCAGCAGAGCAATGGTAGCTCGGGTCTGTGTCTTTGGGATGACGAATGCAGTATATAGGGACTTCCAATGGAGGAATGTCTGGACAGTGAGTAGATGAGTTTGAGGCATGAAGTGGTGTTGTAATGGTGATTGAGTGGCAAGTATTGGTCGATGGTAATGCTATTTAAAAGGAGATGGAGATTGTCAACGAGTTGTTTGATGAAATATCGAAGTCATTTTTAGGGGCTGATTTGCAGTTTTGGAATTGTTCGGGATTGGCTTCATGGAATAGTCAAATGGTTTAGAGTAGCAATAAGGTATACGATTTTACGTAATTTAAATACATAGAAAAGTTATTTATTTTAGTAAGTTAATTTAAATTAATAATCGGTTAATCGTTAAATATAATCGAATAATCATAGGTGCAAGATAAATCGATTTGAGTAGATTCATAGAGGAGACGATATGGAATTTTAATTGGATATTCGACAAACGATGAGTAAACTCACTCTCTGGTTCGATTATAATTTATTATAATCAAAATTTTATTTAATACAAATATTTAAATGAAGTCTGTTGGTTGTTTGGATGCATTGAAATATTGTTGCGGTTATATTTGTATACATATACATATATACATGCATATATATATATACATATATATATATATATATTAGTTATATTTAGGCTTGGTGGTCAGTGGCGTACCCACTATAGGCCCAGTGGGGGCCGCCGCCTCCACTGGATTTTTCCATAATCCTGTTTAGTGATGTTAAACTTTGTAAATAAGCTGACTATTTTTCTTCAGATGAGCGATGGCTTATGCAGTTTGTATTCTGTGTTTGCATATCCGTACTGCAAGCATTCAAAATATTCAGTAGATGTGTCAACGTCTTAGTTTATATTCATCAATCTGATCTTGCATGTTTTATTTTATTTTCTTGCGTAGACTCTGGGTTATTGATATTCTCTGCGGTACATTACGCAATTGTCTATGGCATTATACTATGATAAATTGATAATTAGCTTTGAACATATTATTCTATCTATGCTTTTATGCGTGATCGCAAGCCTGCTATGCTTTGCTTCACACTCAATTGCTCACATATCAGAATTCGCGTGCATTAGCTATTCACTAATTTTTCGACATAATTTAGGGTCAATTCTGCATCACTTTACTCACAAGGTTGCTTAATTTTAATGTTTTTTTTTTGCGCTTTCCATTCTTAATATGGTTATCTCGTTTGTTCGAAAAATATCGCATTGTACGATCAAAGGAAAAAAGACTAATTAATATAGAATTATTGTTGTATGTGGTTTCTTTTAGTGCAGGTAATTCGTTCTTGACATATGACATGGAAATCTAATTTGATTTGTTAAATTTGATCTATAATTTTTCCTTTGAAATAGCTTAACACAACTTGATCAATTTGATAACTACGTCTTAGATTTATAATTTTACAGTCAAAATTTCCATATTCCAATGAGGGAAATTAGTGAATTTTTTATTAAATAAAGATTCAAAAGAAGAAACATCGATTAAGGCTCCATTGAGCATTCGATTGGGGGATGATGTAATGAATAATTAACCAATGAATTATATTGTACGAATTGTATCAAAAGTCATTGGAACTGGCTATATTATTCAAAATATGAAACCTAGAAAGATATGTTTGTGAATATTTGATGTTATAAGTAATATTTTGATATGCTTAAACTGAATATTATTGTAGTTTTGTATATAAAATATCTCTTAACTTTTCGCATTTGGTTGAATTTTTTTTCCATAGTTCTACCCCCATTAATCTAAATTTCTGCATACGGCGCAGTTGATGGTTATGGCTATTATATATATATATACATACACATATATATATATATATATATTGGATGCTTCCCGCAGTATCATTAGCGGATGATCCTATGCGCCCCACAATATATATAGTGGATGACCTCCTATACCGCGATATCCTGTCATAAAGCAGGATGGGTATTATTTATGTTGTCTAACATTTGTGGATGTAGGAAAACAGATTAGAGGGATCCAACTATATTCCTCAAAATTTATTATTGTTTGTTTCCATATATACATTCGTATATGATGTGTTAGAAAACCTATGATTAATAATTGAGTGTTTTGGATGTTTGAATATCACTGGCCCTAAATATTGAATTTAAAAATATCATAAAAAAGGATTTTTAGATTTAAAAAGGAAATTTTATTTTCTAAAATAGAATTTGAATTTCGCATAGGCTAGGAAAAATATTAACTTGTTTTTAATAATAAAAACAAGTAGCTGAATTTATAAACAATGTTTGTAAATGAATTAGAAAATTATCACCGGATACTTTAAAAATGTTAATTCAAGTATGATTTTAAAAAAAGGAAAATTTATTTTCCAAAGTAGGAATTGAATTTCAAATGGAATTTGAAATAGAAACTTGTTTCAATATTTAAAACAAGAAGTGTAATTTATAAACGACGTTTGTAAATGGAAGTGAAAAACTACCAATGGATAATTTGGAATTTATAAATTCAAGTATGAATTTAAAAAGGAAAAATAAAATATTCCAAAATAGGGATTTTGATTTCAAATGGACCTTGAAATGGAAAACTTGTTTATTCTATAAATAAGGAAATTATTTATAAACGATGTTATAAATGTAGTAAATAAATTATCATAGGATAATTTTAGAAATTAAATTCAAACATGAATTTAAAAGTGTATTAGAAATCGTTCCAAGAAGGAAACGATAGACTTTATTTCGGAATTCGGAATATAAAATGAATGGAGATAAATCGAACGGTTTATAATTGAAATTCGATTATATCGATATTTTATAAATAATCTAATTCCATGTAAATTCGAATTAAATATAGGAATTTGAGTTTTGAATAAATTCATAACTGAGATATGAACATGGAATAAAGTAATCCACGAGTTTGAATAACCTGAATTGTTAAGATAGATTTGGATAACGGGCTCAATTTATTTTAAAATATTGAAAATGGAGTTGAAATTTATTATTAACAAAGTTTAAACGTTTATAATTTTATTAAAATCGAACTCGCCACAGCGCAGTAGATCGCAATTTGACGATTCGAACTTCAATTGAGTATATAAAACTCAGTATAAGCTGGAATTCGATGAAACAAGAATTGTTCGGACTTATTGAATAATAATTTTTTAATGGAAGAGAAAAATCTAGATTTCGACTTGTAGATTTTGAGTTATGTAAAAATCAAATTTTCAGGAAAACGACGCTATAATCGTTTACAAACCATAATGATTTATTTAAATAAAATAAAAGAATTTCAAGTAAATAAAATTCGGATTTCCACTAGAAAAATTTAGACTTGAGTTATAAAATAAATATGAACTCAAGTGGAGTAAATGAATTTATTTTTGAAGCAGAAATCAGATTTTTAATTATTGAATGAAGTTAATTGATTTTAGAAGTAATTAGTTAAAGGAGATTTTGGATTGAACTTAACTATGGTTAAGTGAATTGAATGGGTGAATTGTAATTTGAAGTTGAATATGAAACTTGAGTTAGAAAGAGAGCTGGACTTGTGTATAAGCAAATTAAAATATATTTGAACGTGAATGCTCAAACCAAAAGGGTTTCGCAAAAGAGCCAATCAAAGAATAAATTAGCGAACTGAGTAAAAACGATTGGGTTGAGTTGGAATAAATTGAGAATTGTTGAATATATGTTAATCGGGTATGGAATGAAGAGACTAAAGATTATGATTTGAGTGCCCGACAAAAAAGTACATGTTTAAATTTCATATGAGATTTTATGATCCTATTGGGCAAGCCACTTGGCTTTTTGATTTTCTTGTTGAATGGAAAGGGCCTTGGGAGACGAGTTGCAGTTGTACCAATTGAGTCGTACAAAGAAGACGCAGATGAAATTCTCTAGAAATTTAAGGAGTTAGAATATTTTTAAGAAATTTTGATAACTAGAATTCAATATATCGATAAATGCAGAATTCGATAAGGAAACGAACTTAAAATAGAATATTGTTTCAAAAAGAAAATTTATAAATTTAAATCTAGTAAGAATAGAAAGAGAAATGTATACTCATTTTAAAAATGGACAATTGGCTTTTATATAATGCTGATTATCTGAGATAAGTAGTCTTGGCTGTTTTGAAGTTAAGAATGTTATTCAATCAAGGTCTAAGAGGTAATTATACCCCAACTTGACTGATTTCATTATTAACCAATAAATAGAAAGATTTTGTCTTAAAGATCAATGTTTAAATATGATTTAGTTGAATGCAATATTTTGGGTTATTGTAACGATGTTTTACACAACAGTCGTTTTAACCCAAGTAAGTGGAATTTTGGAAATATAATAAAAAAAATCCTAAGTATAGAAATGAATGATTGTGAAAGGGAGAAGTAATTGGAAATGAATTCCAATCATTAATAGAAGGTACTTTCTAAGTATAGAAAATAAAAGAAAATGATATATGGAACGTTTTCCAAATATCGTGAGAGGCTAAAGCAGTTTGGAAATATTGGAGTAAGGATATTGGAAGAAATCTGGGAAATGATTTGATTAATGAAATAATTATAAGGGCCAATGATTGTTTGATGTTTAGTCAGTAATATTTCTAGTTGGAAATTTGGATGGATGTTTTGTTTTCTTCGATAGTTAAATAACCGACTATCGAAGTTTTTGACCATCGTTGTCAACACGGAGAGACCGGTTGGATTTATTATCCGAAAACCACTCCGTATAGGCATAGGCGTTGCGAATTAGATTATTTGAAGATAATTGAAGACGGAGTAAAGTGTAAGGGATGTTATGTTTATAGGATAATGCCTTCGGTTTGTCCAGTCCTAGGACAACTTGTGTGGACGAATGTCTGATAGAGTATGTCTAACATATCACATAAGACGATCTTTTCAAGGTATTACGTTTGGTGTTGGAGGAATCCGTTTCTCTTAGCTTTTTGTACCCGTAATATTTTTAAGAAGATCAAACACTGATTTGACGGGTATGATGATGTGCCATTCATAGTGAATGGTGGCCAGATGTTCTAAAAGGGTAAACGTAGACTCAAGCCTCATCAATCGGAAAATGACAAAAATCGGGCAGACAACATGGCTAGTTGGTTCGCACCCAAGAAGAGTGTATTATCACCATCTAGAGAAAATTCATTTGTTTTTCTTTTGATTATGTATCTTACGGATTACGGTCGGATGACCGACAACCGTGGGTGATAATACATTCGATCCACTCAATCTAAATGAGTGATCGGTCATATATGGTCGGGTTGCAAGATGTTCTTGCTGAACCCTAGTGTATCTCCTTTTGAGTACACTGATCGTAAGGTGGTCTCATACCTTGTCATAGTCGGAATCCAATCTCCAATAAGTGCCTTGCGGTTTTTGATTTTATACTATGTATGTAAGGCGTGAGATGCAAGTGTTCTTCTAGATGGTTATTTATTTAACTAGTCATTATTATAATATCACCGGATTTTGATATCAAAAATGTTTTGGTTATCGTAAGGTAAAAACCATCCGTACTTACGTGTGGATCGGTCTTACGACTACCCTTTCTTTCAAAGGTTTTTCAAAGTTAAACAAAATGGTTGGAGTTTACTCATACCAGTCCCATAACTGGCCCAGTGTTTATTTAGTTTGTTTTACCCTAAACTCTTGGTTGCCCAAATTTGTACGTGCAGTCAGTGTTTCAGGCTTTTGCAAATACACTTGGAGGAGCTTGAAGCAGGACGCTTTACCATTATTTATTTAGAGTTATTTCCGTTGTGATGTATATGTGTTGTACTCTTATATGATATGTATACACAATACATATTTGTATCTCAAAGTTATGATATATGATATTATATTTTGTTCAGTCCGCTGTGAGATTCTGATGTACTCTTTTGTTTTATTTTCTATCTATTTTTATTTCTTTAACCCTAATGACTCATATTTCTGTGCAATTTTGGTTGGACGTGTTGTAACAACCTGAAAATCTGGGCCAGTTTAAAATTTTTATTTTGGCAATTTTAACGAATTTTGAACATTGAAAATGAATTATTTTAAATAATATCGACGAGAAATTTATTTTGAATTGAATTCGAACGTATATATTATATACGTCGTCGTTAGAATATAAAATATTTATATTATAATTATAAATTGAATTGAAAATGGCGCGGTAGTTCGATAATTCGATTTCAAACTTCAATTGAACGTACCGAGTGCAAAACAATCCGGATTTTAGTGAAACCAAAAATAATGGAATCTATTTGTGAATATCTTTCCAACGAATCTGAAAGATTGAAATTTCATAGCGGGAATCAAAAGATATGTCCAGTTGAAAATTCTGAATAGTCGCTATGGAATTCAGGCCCTTAAAAATGGAAATTTTGCAAACGACCTCGGATTTCGACGAAACCACTTTTGTTGGGTCCGTGATGTCAGGTTATTGCTAGGTTTCAAATTTCGTAATTTTTCGACTCGATATGTGAGCGTGGCAAAGGAAAACGCGTTTGACCAGTTTCAGTTGATTTTAATCGACTGGAAAATGGCCATTTTTCAACCGGTCTCAGAATTCGACGAAACTAGTTTTGTTAGGACCGTATCATCAATACGAAGCTAGAAAATATTTTTCTGGAATTTTTCGAGTTAGTATGTGACCCTAGTAAATTGAAATGCGCGTTCAAATTCAATATATAGAGTTATATGTTGATTTTGACGAAAACTGATCGAAACGGTCGAATCAGCTTACGATGCATATCCCATTGTGTTCAGAATGGGGGTAATTAGCTATGAACGACGGGCAGTGGGTTTCATTTCGAGTTTGAAATAAAAAGTTGCTTTTTAAAATTTAAACCTAATAGAATAATATATATATAAATATATATATATATATATTTTTCCATTTCACCTTAAGACCCCCCCTTTTCCTTCGTTTTCGTTCAAAACAGAAATTAAAAAAAAAAAAAGACGCAGCTGTAGATGCGATCCCCCACCGCCGAGCTCCCCCCAGGCGGCGCGCCACCGCAAACCCCCCTCCTCCTCAGCCTCGATCGAACCCCTCCCCCCTCTGCTGCCTCGCGATCGAACCCCCCCCCATCCTGATGCCGACCGCGCTACCCCCCCCCCCCCCCTCTATCGTTGCCGATCGAAGACCCCCCCCTTATCCTCCTGCCGCCGATCGAAGACTTCCCCCCTTCCTGTTGCTGACCGACGCCAGACCCCTCCCCCCCACCTGAAGCCCTCCGAGCCACCCCGGTCTGTCAACTCCACCTCCTCCGTTCGATTAACTGTAAGCTTTTATTATTTGTTTTATCATTCTTCTTTTCAATGATTCTTAACAAAGTAAAAGTCGGATTCTTAACGAAATAAAGATTCGATTTTTAAAATAATAAAGATTCGATTTTTAAAATAGAAAAGATCGGATTTTTAAAAATAGAAAAGATTCAATTTTTATAAAAGGAAAGGAACGATTTTTATAAAAAATTCAATTTTTATATATGGAATAACGAAGTAAAAATTCGATTTTTATATATTGAATAGCGAAGTAAAAATTCGATTTTTATATATAGAGTAGCGAAGTAAAAATTCGATTTTTATATATTGAATAGCGAAGTAAAAATTCGATTTTTATATATTGAATAGCGAAGTAAAAATTCGATTTTTATATATTGAATAGCGAAGTAAAAATTCGATTTTTATATATTGAATAGCGAAGTAAAAATGTGATTTTTACATATGTAGAGAATAACGGCAGAGAAAGTGACAAGAAGAAGAACGACGAAGACTTCTACCTAAGAAGAGTCGTGGCGTATTGGATTAGCTATCTGTGAGAATTTCTCACCTTTTATTTAATTTTCTAGTTAAAAATATATACTAGGATGCAGACGGTGTTTAGTAGCACCCGACACCCGTCGTCCACAGACCATGGACGGCTTGTATGCTTGTTGGTATGATTTTGATGTGTAGTTGATTGTGTGATGTGATGTGAAATGAAATAAAATATTTATATAGCTAAAAATATTTTACAGTTAAAAATAGAATTTTTAACGTGTATATGAAATGAAATAAATATAAACAAATCGGACGACTTGTTTATATACACACATTTGACTGATATTGATTGGGACGATAAATTTTACACATCGCCCAACTGCACAAATAAAATCTGTGTTTGATTGTTTGAAACCCCACACGGGTATTGGGATGATATTTGACGTACACTAATCCCAATAATTAGTTGTATGTCGATCGATTGATTGACAGGCTGCTACAAGCGTTGAATATTTATATTCGATGCTTATACAGTGTAGAATGCACTTTGGATGATGGTTGATTATCCATCGTTGTTATTGTATACATGTGTTGTAGAAAATCCATATAATTAACATTATATGGTAATTGATTGGGCCTCATTCCAGTTTTGAATAGAAACATTTGAAAAGAAATATTTGAATAGAAATATTTGAAAAAAAGAAATATTTGAAATAGAATATTTGAAAATAGGAATATATGAAGCCGTATTGATTAGATTGACACCATTTTGACGTGAACGATATTTATATCGATTTTATTCATTTTATAATGAATATCGAAAGTGATTTCAAAATATGAAATTTTGAATAGAAATGAATTCAAATTGAAATTGAATAGAAGTGAATTCAAATTGAAACTGAATAGAAATGAATTCGAATTGAAATTGGATATAAATGAATTCGAATTGAAATTGAATTGAACTGAAAACGAACTGAAATTGAATTAGAAATCAATTTGAAATGAATTTAAATCGAATTTATAAGGGAAAATTCAATTTTGATTTGAATTTGAAAATGAAGTTGAAAAAGCTTTGAAAACGAATTTAAAACGATTTAAAAAAACCGTTTTGAAAAGAAAATCGACGAAGTATATATTATATACATTATATATATAATATAATGGCCTGAATAGAACGCGCCGCGCCGCGGCAGTTCGCGAATTTCGACCATTGACTTCGAACGGATATTGCGGGAGATCCGACCGTCGGATTCTCTTGAAACCGGAACCGTTGGGTTCGTATCGAAAAGAGATTTCTAAACAATATTAGAAATTAGAAATCTAACGGTTGGATTTGGAATTATGTCCAAATAAAATTTGAAAAGGGTCGCTGTAAGTGCAGTTCGATGGCCGTTGATGGAAATCGACTGTACAGGCCTTGATAAAATTATTAAAAATAGTAATAATTTGTGTAAAATCATAAGAAATGATTTGTGAAGAATTGGGATGAAAAACTCCATATTTGAAAAGATAAAAATAGTTTTTTATCGAAATGAACTAGTTTTGAACTAGAATTATAATTCTATTTATTTTTAAATAAATAAATTGAATTTGAATTGGTTTAGAAAATAACCAGAATTTCCAATGATTGCTTTGGAATGGATTTGAATCGAAATTGTCTTCGGAATATTTCGATGTTGGATTTCGTGATTATACAGATGTTGTTATGGAAATTTGAAAGATATAGATATATATATATCGTTATTTCCAATACGATATCTGTTGGTCATAGAATTTGATATTGAATATAAGCCGATATATTTTCTATTCAGAGCCTTGTATTTAATATCAAATGTGATTTGGGTTTGTCGTGAATGGTGTCTTGACTAACACTGTTCTTGAACCCAGTTGAGAAAAGATTAAATCTTTTTATTTAGATTTAATGAAGTGTACCAATTAAATAATATTTAATTGGAATTGAATTGATATTGAATTTTGGGTTTATCGTGAACAATGTTTTAAATAACACTTGTCCTTTAACCCGATAATTAATGAAATGTGATTTTGGGTTGTCGTGAACGGTATCTTCAATAATAATGTTCTTAGACCCAAAGAAGTTAAGAAAATCAGAAACTAACTGGAGATTAGTTAAGTTGAATGGTTTCAGAGGTATTGATCTGATGTTGGTTTCGGCCTTCGAGGTTAATACTTAGGGAATTGCTCGCTTGCTAATTCACGGTTAGGGACTGATTGAAATGTGATGTGATTTTGGGTTTATCGTGAACCGTGTTTTAAATGACACTGATTCTTTAACCCAGTCACAGATTAAAACTAATTGGAGTTTTAATGAATCTTTAATTAGATTGAAATAATCGAGAATGGAGTATCACCAGTTTTGCTCCAGGAGATAGTTAAATCTTTAATTAGATTTGAACGTGAAATGGTAATTGAATTTACCGATAACACCGTGGTGTTAGATATGAAGTAAGACTCGTTTTACTTCATGGGATGAATAGGTTGGGATTGGGAAATTAAAACAAATGATTACTTCGGTAAGGTTCGCTAATCCCGACTAGTTTGAATTGATATTCAAAAGTAGAATAAAGAATAAATTTTAATGATTTATCTTTGATAAAATTAATGGGAACCTTTCCCATGAATGTGAAATTTAGAAACTAACTGTCAGTTAGCTAAGCGGAATGGTTTTCTAGATATTGATCTGATGTTGGTTTCGGCCATCGGGGTTAATGTTTGGGGAATTATTCATTTGTTAATTTACGGTTAGTGACTGATAAATTGGAATGAGGTGTATGTTGTGTCTGTGTAACACTTGTTTATTATATATGCGAGTTATTCGGAAAGACCGGGTTTAACCCATTCTGAATAACAGATACGACGATAAGTCGAAGATGAAGACGTTGGTCGAAGACCGGAGGTCTTCACGTCGTTTGGGTAATTACTGATGATCTTGATTGGGCTGTACACCTAAGAAGATGGAAACAGTTGGTGATCGTCCAGACGTACTTGGAGATCGATGGATATGTGGGGTACTAGGTTCCTCCGGTTTCGTTCAGACCCAGAACGAACTTGTAAATGGACTGTGTGTCTGACATTGGATTTTAGTCCGTGTGATTGATTTCTATCAAATATATATCTGTTTGGCGGCGGAGAATTTATTCTCTTCTTAACGCCCTTCTCTGAGACGTACGAGCTTAGGGGTTATATATTGATTGATATCAAACGCATGAAGTGAATTGCCTGTGTGGCATGCCTAAGTGGCAATTGATCGAGGCTTCTGTTGAAAAGCAAAGCCTTGTGGTGATGATCAAAGCACAGCCTGTGTGGCACAGCTTTGTGTAACATGAATTCGCGAGCCTCGCACCCCGGTTGTGAACAAAAAACGGGAGAAGGACCTCAGGGAGGGCATGCGTTTCTTTCTAGCTAGGGTGGTGTCAGTGACCTACCAGCCCTAACATTTATATACTTTTCACCTGTGTGGTTGTTGCTGTTGCGAGGCGCCTCGGTTAGATCGGACGATCCGGGTCCGATGGAGCCATTCGTTGGCTCATTTACGCCCCAAAGTGCGGGGAAACGCAGTGTTCAGGCATTTTAATCCACATTGGTGGACCGGCCCTGTCGCTCCAAGGGCCCACCTGAGTCTAGGTTCTGAGGCTCGGGCTAGAGAGTCTCGAATCGGTTGAGGACTATCTTTTGCCTCGGTTCATAGATGGAAACCCAATTTCCAAATACGTGACTTTGCGATTTTGATTGTATAACCTATATATGGCGACATAGTGGTATGGGGCATTCATGCCGCCTATGATTGATATTTATGGTTTGAAGTTGTTTTATACACTATGCACTTATAATAGTATCAAAGGATTTGTTTTAAAACGTATCAAGCATTCTTGGCTATTATAAGGTAAAAACCCTATCCTCCGGCTTGCATTGCATTGTGTGATGGGAACTGGGTCTTATAATAGCTTCATTTTTCTTTATTTAGCATTGCGCTCTTTGTTGTTATGCACTGGTATTCTTGGGAGGAGATCCGTTCCGTGTTATACGGCGTGGTCCCTTGATTTACCTAACTTTAAAATAAAGATGAATAACTGTTTTAGTTCTCACACCAGTCCCATGACTGACCTGGAGTTTATTGTTTTGACCTAAACTCTTGGTGCCCCTATTTTGACACGGGCAGCTAGTAGTTTTGGTTTTGCAGATTTATATTCACAGGATCCTGGTTTACAGCTGGAACGATATCTGGAAAGCTTTGTATCCGTATATCTCTTCTAGTTGTGTATTGTATTATTTTCCGCTGCTATGTATTTAAATGTAATTTAAATCTCTGATATTTCTGTGTAATGTTCATTTATACTCTGTATATTCTTGTAATCTGATGAATTGTTGTAATATACAATGAAATGTTCTTCCGTCTGCGTTCTATTTTGTCGTGTTCTCAAAACAATCAGGCATTTTGAACGGTCTGGGTCGGTTTAGCGGCTGATTCGGATCGAGCGAAATTCCCGATCGTTGCAGGTGGTATCAGAGCTTTGGTTTACAAAGCAGAGAACAAGACACATTAGAACCATATGAAAGAATTCATCAGATATTGGATTAGTAATATCCAATTAGAATGACTCGTTCGAGATGGGATCAGTAGTATCCTAGAACGAGTGTGAAGAGTATATTTTTAAAATGAAAACGAATTTTGTTTTGAAAATTTAAATCAACTTTTCGTATTTGATTATTTATTTTAAATTGATTTGGACAGTCCAGTATATAAAGATTTTGCATATACGCCTTGCAAACGTGTATTTGAAATTTTAATATACTGGATAGATATAGATTCACACTCTAGTCGCCCGAAGATGATTCTGATGATTGTAGCTACATCATCAGAATTAGTGTTCGAGTGTTGAAGGTGTGATATTTATATATCTCCTATTGACTGGTGTGAGAACCAAAATTAGATAGGGCCTATTGTTGTGATTTGGCATCAAAAATCTGATTTTTGACAATATATCAAAGGTATGAATTTCAAAAGCTAATCAACTAATTGATTGATGGTTGTGTTGTTTGATTATTGTTTGTTAGTTGAAATTTTAACCATATAGCCAATTTGATCAAATAGTGAATATTATTGAAATTTGGTCGCATTTGCTTGCATATACATATACTTACATTGAACAGGTCATAGCAAGGAGGCTAGAGCAAAGAATAAAATTTGTTTGCCCGACAAATAGGTACATGTTTACTACATAATTTACTGTTTTGTTTGGGTGATGATGATTTTATGAGCCTATTGGCTAGCCGCTTGGCTTTTTCTTTTTCTTTTTGAGATCAGAAGGCCTATATGGCAATTTCGGGATTTTCCCGTGGCTCCTGGTGCAGGGGAGGTTATGGCGAAATTTTTCGAAAATTCCGGGTGTAAGCCAAATTTTTGAAAATTTTGAAAATTCTCAGAAACTGAAAAGTTGGAGAATGGAAGCCGAATCGAACGTAGAGTTGAAGATCAAACCACTTTCGACTTTGTTCCTTTTCGGGGATGAAAAGTTTTAAGTGGGGGAGATTGTAACAACCCGAAAATCTGGGCCAGTTTAAAATTTTTATTTTGGCAATTTTAACGAATTTTGAACATTGAAAATGAATTATTTTAAATAATATCGACGAGAAATTTATTTTGAATTGAATTCGAACGTATATATTATATACGTCGTTGTTAGAATATAAAATATTTATATTATAATTATAAATAGAATTGATAATGGCGCGGTAGTTCGATAATTCGATTTCAAACTTCAATTGAGCATACCGGGTGCAAAACAGTCCGGATTTTAGTGAAACCAAAAATAATGGAATCTATTTGTGAATATCTTTCCAACGAATCTGAAAGATTGAAATTTCATAGCGGGAATCAAAAGATATGTCCAGTTGAAAATTCTGAATAGTCGCTATGGAATTCAGGCCCTTAAAAATGGAAATTTTGCAAACAACCTCGGATTTCGACGAAACCACTTTTGTTGGGTCCGTGATGTCAGGTTATTGCTAGGTTTCAAATTTCGTAATTTTTTGACTCGATATGTGAGCGTGGCAAAGGAAAATGCGTTTGACCAGTTTCAGTTGATTTTAATCGACTGGAAAATGGCCATTTTTCAAACGGTCTCAAAATTCGACGAAACTAGTTTTGTTAGGACCGTATCGTCAATACGAAGCTAGAAAATATTTTTCTGGAATTTTTCGAGTTAGTATGTGACCCCAGTAAATTGAAATGCGCATTCAAATTCAATATATAGAGTTATATGTTGATTTTGACGAAAACTGATTGAAACCGTCGAATCAGCTTACGATACATATCCCATTGTGTTCGGAATGGGGGTAATTAGCTATAAACGATAGGCGGTGGGTTTCATTTCGAGTTCGAAATAAAAAGTTGCTTTTTAAAATTTAAACCTAATAAAATAATATATATATATATATATATATATATTCCATTTCTCCTTAAGACCCCCCCCCCTTTCCTTCATTTTCGTTCAGAACAGAAATTAAATAAAAAAAGAAGAAGAAGATGACGCAGCCGTAGCTGCGATCCCCCACCGCCGAGCTCCCCCCAAGCGGCGCGCCACCGCAAACCCCCCCTCCTCCTCAGCCTCGATCGAAACCCCCCCCCCCCCTCTCTGCTACCTCGCGATCGAACCCCCCCTATCCTGATGCCGACCGCGCTACCCCCCCCCCCCTCTATCGCTGCCGATCGAAGACCCCCCTATCCTCCTGCTGCCGATCGAAGACCCCCCCATCCTGTTGCTGACCGACGCCAGACCCCCCCCCCCCCCCCCTGAAGCCCTCCGAGCGTCCCCCGGTCCGTCAACTCCACCTCCTCCGTTCGATTAACTGTAAGCTTTTATTATTTGTTTTATCATTCTTCTTTTCAATGATTCTTAACAAAGTAAAAGTCGAATTCTTAACGAAATATAGATTCGATTTTTAAAATAATAAAGATTCGATTTTTAAAATAGAAAAGATCATATTTTTAAAAATAGAAAAGATTCGATTTTTATAAAAGGAAAGGAACGATTTTTATATATTGAATAGCGAAGTAAAAAATCGATTTTTATATATTGAATAGCGAAGTAAAAATTCGATTTTTATATATTGAATAGCGAAGTAAAAATTCGATTTTTATATATTGAATAGCGAAGTAAAAATTCGATTTTTATATATTGAATAGCGAAGTAAAAATTCGATTTTTATATATTGAATAGCGAAGTAAAAATTTGATTTTTATATATTGAATAGCAAAGTAAAAATTCGATTTTTATATATTGAATAGCAAAGTAAAAATGTGATTTTTACATATGTAGAGAATACGGGTAGAGAAAGTGACAAGAAGAAGAACGACGAAGACTTCTACCTAAGAAGAGTCGTGGCGTATTGGATTAGCTATCTGTGAGAATTTCTCACCTTTTATTTAATTTTCTAGTTAAAAATATATACTAGGATGCAGACGGTGTTTAGTAGCACCCGACACCCGTCGTCCACAGACCATGGACGGCTTGTATGCTTGTTGGTATGATTTTGATGTGTAGTTGATTGTGTGATGTGATGTGAAATGAAATAAAATATTTATATAGCTAAAAATATTTTACAGTTAAAAATAGAATTTTTAACGTGTATATGAAATGAAATAAATATAAACAAATCGGACGACTTGTTTATATACACACATTTGACTGATATTGATTGGGATGATAAATTTTACACATCGCCCAACTTCATAAATAAAATCTGTGTTTGATTGTTTGAAACCCCACACGGGTATTGGGATGATATTTGACGTACACTAATCCCAATAATTAGTTGTATGTCGATCGATTGATTGACAGGCTGCTACAAGCGTTGAATATTTATATTCGATGCTTATACAGTGTAGAATGCACCTTGGAAGATGGTTGATTATCCATCGTTGTTATTGTATACATGTGTTGTAGAAAATCCATATAATTAACATTATATGGTAATTGATTGGGCCTCATTCCAGTTTTGAATAGAAACATTTGAAAAGAAATATTTGAATAGAAATATTTGAAAAAAAGAAATATTTGAAATAGAATATTTGAAAATAGGAATATATGAAGCCGTATTGATTAGATTGACGCCATTTTGACGTGAGCGATATTTATATCGATTTTATTCATTTTATAATGAATATCGAAAGTGATTTCAAAATCTGAAATTTTGAATAGAAATGAATTCAAATTGAAATTGAATAGAAGTGAATTCAAATTGAAACTGAATAGAAATGAATTCGAATTGAAATTGAATATAAATGAATTCGAATTGAAATTGAATTGAACTGAAAACGAACTGAAATTGAATTAGAAATCAATTTGAATTGAAATCAATTTGAAATCAATTTAAATCGAATTTATAAGGGAAAATTCAATTTTGATTTGAATTTGAAAATGAAGTTGAAAACGCTTTGAAAACGAATTTATAACGATTTATAAAAATCGTTTTGAAAAGAAATTCGACGAAGTATATATTATATATATTATATATATAATATAATGGCCTGAATAGAACGCGCCGCTCCGCGGCAGTTCGCGAATTTCTACCATTGACTTCGAACGGATATTGCGGGAGATCCGACCGTCGGATTCTCCTGAAACCGGAACCGTTGGGTTCGTATCGAAAAGAGCTTTCTAACGAATATTATAAATTATAAATCTAACGGTTGGATTTGGAATTTTGTCCAAATCAAATTTGAAAAGGGTCGCTGTATGTGCAGTTCGATGGCCGTTGATGGAAATCGGCTGTACAAGCCTTGATAAAATTATTACAAATAGTAATAATTTGTGTAAAATCATAAGAAATGATTTGTGAAGAATTGGGATGAAAAACTCCATATTTGAAAAGATAAAAATAGTTTTTTATCGAAATGAACTAGTTTTGAACTCGAATTATAATTCTATTTATTTTTAAATAAATAAATTGAATTTGAAATGGTTTTGAAAATAACCAGAATTTCCAATGATTGCATTGGAATGGATTTGAATCGAAATTGTCTTCGGAATATTTCGATGTTGGATTTCGTGATTATACAGATGTTGTTATGGAAATTTGAAAGATATAGATATATATATCGTTATTTCCAATACGATATCTGTTGGTCATAGAATTTGATATTGAATATAAGCCGATATATTTTCTATTCAGAGCCTTGTATTTAATATCAAATGTGATTTGGGTTTGTCGTGAATGGTGTCTTGACTAACACTGTTCTTGAACCCAGTTGAGAAAAGATTAAATCTTTTTATTTAGATTTAATGAAGTGTACCAATTAAATAATATTTAATTGGAATTGAATTGATATTGAATTTTGGGTTTATCGTGAACAATGTTTTAAATAACACTTGTCCTTTAACCCGATAATTAATGAAATGTGATTTTGGGTTGTCGTGAACGGTATCTTCAATAATACTGTTCTTAGACCCAAAGAAGTGAAGAAAATCAAAAACTAACTGGAGATTAGTTAAGTTGAATGGTTTCAGAGGTATTGATCTGATGTTGGTTTCGTCCTTCGGGGTTAATACTTAGGGAATTGCTCGCTTGCTAATTCACGGTTAGGGACTGATTGAAATGTGATGTGATTTTGGGTTTATCGTGAACCGTGTTTTAAATGATATTGATTCTTTAACCCAGTCACAGATTAAAACTAAGTGGAGTTTTAATGAATCTTTAATTAGATTGAAATAATCGAGAATGGAGTATCTCCAGTTTTGCTCCAGACGATAGTTAAATCTTTAATTAGATTTGAACGTGAAATGGTAATTGAATTTACCGATAACACCGTGGTGTTAGATATGAAGTAAGACCCATTTTACTTCATGGGATGAATAGGTTGGGATTGGGAAATTAAAACAAATGATTACTTCGGTAAGGTTCGCTAATCCCGACTAGTTTGAATTGATATTCAAAAGTAGATTAAAGAATAAATTTTAATGATTTATCTTTGATAAAATTAATGGGAAACCTTTCCCATGAATGTGAAATTTAGAAACTAACTGTCGGTTAGCTAAGCGGAATGGTTTTCTGGATATTGATCTGATGTTGGTTTCGGCCTTCGGGGTTAATGTTTGGGGAATTATTCACTTGTTAATTTACGGTTAGTGACTGATAAATTGGAATGAGGCGTATGTTGTGTTTGTGTAACACTTGTTTATTATATACGCGAGTTATTCGGAAAGACCGGATTTAACCCATTCTGAATAACTGATACGACGATAAGTCGAAGATGAAGACGTTGGTCGAAGACCGGAGGTCTTCACGTCGTTTGGGTAATTACTGATGATCTTGATTGGGCTGTACACCCAAGAAGATGGAAACAGTTGGTGATCGTCCAAACGTACTTAGAGATCGATGGATATGCGGGGTACTAGGTGCCTCCGGTTTCGTTCAGACCCAGAACGAACTTGTAAATGGACTGTGTGTCTGACATTGGATTTTAGTCCGTGTGATTGATTTCTATCAAATATATATCTGTTTGGCGGCGGAGAATTTATTCTCTTGCTTAACGCCCTTCTCTGAGACGTACGAGCTCAGGGGTCATATATTGATGGATATCAAACGCATGGAGTGAATTGCCTGTGTGGCATGCCTAAGTGGCAATTGATCGAGGCTTCTGTTGAAAAGCAAAGTCTTGTGGTGATGATCAAAGCACAGCCTGTGTGGCACAGCTTTGTGTAACGTGAATTCGCGAGCCTCGCACCCCGGTTGTGAACCAAAAACGGGAGAAGGACCTCAGGGAGGGCATGCGTTTCTTTCTAGCTAGGGTGGTGTCAGTGACCTACCAGCCCTGACATTTATATACTTTTCACCTGTGTGGTTGTTGCTGTTGCGAGGCGCCTCGGTTAGATCGGACGATCCGGGTCCGATGGAGCCATTCGTTGGCTCATTTACGCCCCAAAGGGCGGGGAAACGTAGTGTTCAGGCATTTTAATCCACATCGATGGACCGACCCTGTCGCTCCATGGGCCTACATGAGTCTGGGTCCTGAGGCTCGGGCTAGAGAGTCTCGAATCGGTTGAGGACTATCTTTTACTTCGGTTCATAGATGGAAACCCAATTTCCAAATTTGTGACTTTGCGATTTTGATTGTATAACCTATATATGGCGACATAGTGGTATGGGGCATTCATGCCGCCTATGATTGATATTTATGGTTTGAAGTTGTTTTATACACTATGCACTTATAATAGTATCAAAGGATTTGTTTTAAAACGTATCAAGCATTCTTGGCTATTATAAGGTAAAAACCCTATCCTCCGGCTTGCGTTGCATTGTGTGATGGGAACTGGGTCTTATAATAGCTTCATTTTTCTTTATTTAGCATTACGCTGTTTGTTGTTATGCACTGGTATTCTTGGGAGGAGATCCGTTCCGTGTTATACGGCGTGGTCCCTTGATTTACCTAACTTTAAAATAAAGATTAATAACTGTTTTAGTTCTCACACCAGTCCCATGACTGACCTGGAGTTTATTGTTTTGACCTAAACTCTGGGTGCCCCTATTTTGACACGGGCAGCTAGTAGTTTTGGTTTTGCAGATTTATATTCATAGGATCCTGGTTTACAGCTGGAACGATATCCGGAAAGCTTTGTATCCGTATATCTCTTCTAGTTGTGTATTGTGTTATTTTCCGCTGCTATGTATTTAAATGTAATTTAAATCTCTGATATTTCTGTGTAATGTTCATTTATACTCTGTATATTCTTGTAATCTGATGAATTGTTGTAATATACAATGAAATGTTCTTCTGTCTGCGTTCTATTTTGTCGTGTTCTCAAAACAATCAGGCATTTCGAACGGTCTGGGTCGGTTTAGTGGCTGATTCGGATCGAGCGAAATTCCCGATCGTTACACGTGTGTTGTTTCAGTCAACTCAGATAGTACGGATTTACGGGCCTTTACAAGTGGTATCGGAGCTTAGGTTGAGCGAACACCTAGGATTTGTTTGGGTTTACTCATTAGAGATAGGGTAAGTAGCACCCTAGAATGAGTATGAGAGAAAATATATGAGAAAGTGTATTTGATAGTTAATATAAAAACTATTTTATAATGTGGTGATTGGTTTGTCGATTGGTTTATGAATTCAGGTCGGTACAGAATGTACAACTGTATCGATACGTGTTTCTAAACACTTGAGAAGAGTAATCCGCACAGTATGTTTCAAAAGCTGGGTGAATGAAATAATTTTACCCAAAACTATAGTTTTATATGAAAGGAATAAATTTTCCGAAATTATTATAATATATGGATGTGTTGGTTGAGATTATAATCAAATGGGATTATAAAATTGGAATTGTTATATATAACTAAATAGAACTTGTATATACAAATGAGATGAATTAAAATTGGATTGAAACCACAATTTGGAATTTAAATCCCGGGTGTTGGAAAATATTATCTGAAGTGTTATGTAAATAATATAGCATTACTTGGAAGGATTTTTGAATAAAAATCATTTTGAATGGATTTTGAAAGCGATAAAGCATTGAACTCACTTCACTCGCTAGAAAATAATTCTGATGATAATCCGGACATCATCGATGTTCATTTTCGAGTTTCTAAGTGATAGGTTGCTACCATAGTAAAATTTCTAATGAAAATTGGTTTGAAAGGAAACAAGTTGTTTTGGAAAGTTCAAATGTTTTGAATTTGAGATGGGAATGAATGTACGTATATATATATATATATCTATATAATTTCAAAAGGGATTTGAAATAAATACCGGGTATTTGAATTTTGGAATTTAAAACTTGACTTGAGCAAGTTAAATGGATAAATTGATTAGAATTAATTTGAATGCATATGAATGTAAGCATATATGGTGTGCAATGTGAATAAAAACAAAAGGTTTTGGTAGAACCAAAATTGTAGAAATATATAATGTTGAGTTTCAACATAAATGGATTTTGAAAAGTTAACGGGTTTGTAGCATTTTTCCTGCCTTGGTAATTTCGGGAACGAAATTCTTTTAAGGGGGAAGGAATGTAACGTCCCGGATTTTTAGTCAATTTATTTTAACATTTAAATTGTTTTAAATGTTGAATTAAAAATATAAGTGAATTTTTATATGAAATTTATCGATTAATAATCGTATACAATTTAACTTGGATTGTATTGAATTATCGTAATACGAAACGATAATAGTTGAATTCATAGTTAAAACCTATTCGAAACAATTCTAACGACTAATAAATTCTATATTGAATTAGAACGATAATAATAATTTATTATCGAAGAATTTGATTGGTTTGAATCTAAAATATATTTTAATCAATTTTAGTTGATATATGAAATAGTCAAATTTCAAACGATCTTAGAATTTGATGAAATCAATTCCGTCAGATCTGTAATAGAGTATTATTATAAAATTTCGTAGCAATTGGACTTATCGTTTGATCGTACGATTAGAAAACGCTCAGAAATAATTATATTGAATTTAATTTAAATCGTCGATTTAAATTGATATATTTTACATATGATCGAATTATGCTTCAGAACCTATTCCAGTGTGTTCAGAATAGTGATATAACCTTAGATATGCAGGTCCTGCGTTTAAAACGGAGTTCGGTAACACAAAATATCTCAAATTAAATAAACTCATTTCAAATCAAAAATTAAAAAATGGAAATCACGTTTCCATTCTCGATCACGACCGGGGATCGCAAGTTCAACTATATCTCAACCAATCTGGATGATCACATTACGTGGAAGGTCGATGTTTTTGCATGCGCTTTCGAAGGGTTTTGGATAGGTAAAATTTTGAATGGTCGAACTGGGTGTGGCGTTTGAATTCTCTAATGAGTTCTAAGGTGAAGTTCAAAGGCAGTTAAATGAAAAGGGAAGATCGATTTGTGTTTTTTTTTATGGTGGAGGAGTGTATAAGTCTGTTGGTTTGAGGAGTTCGATCTGTTATTTTTTGGTTCGACAGAAATACAGGGAGTTCAAAGGTTCAAATGTCGAACGGCAGTGAAGTTCAATGGGTGATCTGGGTTGACTTTGGGATTTGGAGGCAGTGAATGAATTGTTGGTGGTGAAGCTCGTCTACAGCGATGAGTGGATAAATTTTTAGGCATGTCAGTAGAGTACTGAGAGCTCGGGTCTGTGTCTTTGGGATGACGGAAGCAGTATATAGGGATTGTCGATGGAGGAATGTCTGGACAGTGAGATGATGAGTTTGAGGCATGAAATGGTGTTGCAATGGTGATTGAGTGGCAAGTATTGGCCGATGGTAATGTTGTTTTAAAGGAGATGGAGATTGTCAATGAGTTGTTTGATGAAATATCGAAGTCAGTTTTAGGGGCTGATTTGTTGTTTTCGTATTGTTCGTGATTGGCTTCATGGATTAGTCGAATGGTTTGGAGTAGCAATAAGTTATTCGATTTTACATAATTTAAATTACATATAAAAGTTATTTATTTCAGTAAGTTAATTTAAATTAATAATCGGCTAATCATTAAATAAAATCAAATAATCATAGGTGCAAGATAAATCGATTTGAGTAGATTCGTAGAGGAGACGATATGGAGTTTTAATTGGATATTCGGAAAACGAAAATCAAGGTGAGTAAACTCACTCTCTGGTTTGATTATAATTTATTATAATCGAATTTTTATTTAATACAAATATTTAAATGATGTTTGTTGGTTGTTTGGATGAATTGAAATATTGTTGTGGTTATATATATATATAACTTATATTTAGGCTTGGTGGTTATGGCTATTATATATGTATATATACATATATATATATTGGATACTTCCCGCAGTACCATTAGCGGATGACCCTATGCGCCCCCAAAATATATATAGTGGATGACCTTCTATACCGCTATATCCTGCCTTGAAGTTGGATGGGTGTTATTTATGTTATCTAACATCTGTGGATGTAGGAAAACAGGTTAGAGGAATCCAATTGGATTCCTCAAAACTTATCATTGTTTGTTTTCATATACACATTCATATATGATGTGTTAGATAACATATGATTGATAATTAGGTGTTTTAGATGTTTGAATATCCCTGGCTCTGAATATTGATATTTAAAAATATCATAAAAAGGGATTTTTAGGTTTAAAAAGGAAAATTTATTTTCTAAAATAGAATTTGAATTTCGAATAGGCTAGGAAAAACATTAAGTTGTTTTTAATAATAAAAACAAGTAGTTGAATTTATAAATGATGTTTATAAATGAATAAGAAAATTTATCACCGGATAATTTAAAAATGTAAATTCAAGTATGATTTTAAAAAACGAAAATTTGTTTTATAATGTAGGAATTGAATTTCAAATGGAATTTGAAATAGAAACTTATTTTAATATTTAAAACAAGAAGTGTAATTTATAAACAATGTTTATAAATGGATGTGAAAAACTATCATTGGATAATTTGGAATTTATAAATTCAAGTATGAATTTAAAAAGGAAAAATAAAATATTCCAAAATAGGAATTCGAATGGACCTTGAAACGGAAAACTTGTTTATTATATAAACAAGGAAATTATTTATAAATGATATTGTAAATGTAGTAAAGAAATTATCATAGGATAATTTAGACATTACATTCAAACGTGAATTAAAATCGTTTCAAAAAGGAAATGATAGACTTTATTTCGGAATTCGGAATATAAAATGAATTGAGATAAATCGAAGAGTTTATAATTGGAATTCGATTATATCGATATTTTATAAATAATCTAATTCTGTGTGCTGGATTTGAATATAGGAATTTGAGTTTTGAATAAATTCATAACTGAGTTATGAATGTAGAATGAAGTAATAAATGAGTTTGAATGACCTAAATTGTTAAGATAGATTTGGATAACGGGCTCAATTTATTTTAAAATATTGAAAATGGAGTTGAAATTTATTAATAACGAAGTTTAAACGTTTATAATTTAATTTAATTAAAAACGAACTCGCTACAGCGCGGTAGTTTGTAATTTGACGATTCGAACTTCAATTGAGTATATAAAACTCAATATAGGCCGGAATTCGATGAAGCAAGAAATGCTCGAACTTATTGAATAATAATTTTCTAATGGAAGAGAAAAAAAATATGGATTTCGACATGTAGATTTTGAGTTATGTCAAAATAAAATTTTAAAAAAATAGCGCTATAATCGTTTACAAACCATAACGATTTATTTAAATAAAATAAAAGAATTTTGATTAGATAAAATTGTGATTTCCATTAGAAAAATCCAAACTTGAGTTACAAATAAATATGAACTCAAGTGGAGTAAAGAATTGATTTTTGAAGCAAAAATCAGATTTTTAATTATTGAATAAAGTTAATTGATTTGAAAAGTAATTAGTTAAAGGAGTTTTTGGATCGAACTTAACTATGGTTAAGTGAATTGAATGCGTGAATTGAAATTTGAAGTTGAATACGAAACTTGAGTTAGAAAGGAAACTGAACTTGAGTATAAGCAATTTAAAATATATTTGAACGTGAATGTTCAAACCTAAATGGTTTCGGCAAAAAGCTAATCAAAGAATAAATTAGCGAATTGAGTAAAAACGATTGGATTGAGTTGGAATAAATTGGGAATTGTTGAATATATGTTAAACAGGTATGGTTAATGGAGAGACCGAAGATTATAATTTGAGTGCCAACAAAAAGGTCCATGTTTAAATTTCACATGAGATTTTATGAGCCTATTGGGCAAGCCGTGTAACGACCCAGAAAATCTGAACCAATTTAAAATTTTTAAATTGGCTAAAATAATGGATTTTAAATATTTAAAATAAATATTTTAAATAATAACAATGAAAAGTGAGTTTGAATCGACGTTTGAAAACGAATATAATTAATTCTAATTATAAACAAGGCCTGAAATGGCGCTGCAGTTTCAAAAATTGAATTCAAAATTTGTCGGACTGTACCGGGTGCAAAACAAAACGGATTTGAGTGAAACCAAAAATATTTAAATCTGTTAGTGCATACCTTTCTAACGAATCTGAAAAATCGAAGTTTCATAGCGGAAAGCAAAAGTTATGGCCAAATGAATTTTCAGAAAGGTTGCTATGGAATTTATATAGCCCGTGAAATTGGCCATTTTGCAAACGACCTCGGAATTCGACGAAACCACTTTTGTTGGATCCGAGATGTGAAGTTATTGCTAGGTTTCAAATTTCATAATTTTTGAAGCTAGTATGTGAGCGTGGCAAAGGAAAACATGTTTTGATCAATTACAGTTAAATTGGATCGACCAGAAATGGGCCTTTTTTGCAAACGGTCTCAGAATTCGACGAAACCAGTTTTGTTGGGACCGCATTGTCAAAACATAGCCAGATTTATTTTTCTAGTATTTTTCGAATTAGTTTGTGGCCCTGGCAAATTGAAATGTACGTTCAAATCAAATATTGAATGTTTTATATTTTAATTTGAAGGAAAACTGACTGAAACAGTCGAATGGGCCTTCGAAACATATCTCATTGTGTTCGGAATGGGGGTAAAGCGCTGGGGACGACAGTCGTTGGGTTTGGATTGGAGTTCGTGTGCGAACACCCTATTTTTTGAATTATAAATATCTCTCGGCCAATCATAAATTAAATAAAATAAAAACAACCAAAAAAACCCCCCGTAACCCTCGATTGGACGACGGCTGAAGCTCGCCGCTTCCCAGCGATTTTCTGGCCGCTCCGATCAACGAACCACCCCGCCCCTTTGGAACTTTTTGAAGGGCTCTCCATCCTCTTCTAATCCATACCCAAGTTGACCTCCATCGTTCAGTATACGACGAGATCGAGGCCCTCAAAGACCGCGGCTTCATCGCGCCGCCGCCGCAGCTACACGAGATCGAACTGGGCCCCACCTGGCTCTTCGGGTGCGCGCTTCGTAGCTCTCCGTCGTGGTGTAGGCCGATCATCACCTCGAGCAGCGGATTGGAAGTATTTGCCAACCCTAGTTTCAAACATTCAAAGAAAGGTGCGGCTGTTTTTATTTTAAAACATTTAATAGCAGTTTAAAGCGCTACCGTTTCTGATTTCACTATAAAAATCATATCTTTTTCGTTTCTTGACGAAATTCGATGAAACAGGAAACATCGTGACCGTGTGGACGTCTTCTACCTTCTAAAAGAGACCGCATGTTTTTCTATGCCTTCTGCTATTTTTGGTGGAGTGGAACCCAATGTGAGATTTCTAATTTATAAACGATATGGAAAACGACGATGGATAAATTATATAGTCGATGTATGAGTTATATAAGCGTTGTACACCTCATGTATAAGCGTTGTATAAGTTGTACGTTCGATGTATAAGTTATATATGCGTTGTAAAAATTATATATGTGTTGAAATAGAAGTGAATTGCTATATATATATATATATATATATATATATATATATATATATACATGCCCCTCGTCCACAAACCATGGACGATATTTATTGGTTGTGATTGGTGTGAAAATTGATTGATAGCGATGGTTGATTGGAATTGTTTGTGGTTGATATTGATAGATTGTGGTTGAAAAACACCCGTTTGTGGTTGAAAAATATTTGGTTGAAACCACATAGGATTAGTTTGTGGAAATGAAATAAATATACATGCCGCCTGCGTGCGAACTAGATGCATGATCCCCATTGTCAAAAGCCACGAGATTTTAAGGTAGAGCGAGGAGCCGTACTAGGGACGATCCCGGTTTTAACTAACCTGCCGTTATGCTCCCGAAATTTTGGATAATATTCATGTGTTTGAATTATTTTCATTTGTTGAAACTATATTTCTTTGTTGAATAGAAAACCTTCATGTGTTGAGTCGATATTCATTCGTTGAATTGAAATTCATGTGTTGAATGGTATTCATATTTTGAAATAAATTGATTTATAATAAAAACAACGTTTTTATCATCTATATGAACTATATAAAATAATCTTGTTTTGAAAGAAATTGTTATATAATAAAAATCCTATTTTTATTACCTATACGAACTATATAAAATAATAGTGTTTTGAAATGAATTGTTTTACAATAAAAATCACATTTTTATTACATACATGAATTGTTAAAAATGGTGAAGTGTTGAAATAGAAAACAGTTAGATAAAAATATCATTTTTATCGAAAGTATGAAAGTTATATAGTTTTGAAATCGAAGGATCGATATATATATATATATATATATAGAATTGAAATATATCGAAAAACGAAGCTGTAGTTCGTATTTTGAAACCGTGATTTCAAACGATTATACCGAGAGATCCGACCATCGGATTTTCCCGAAACCGCAACCGTTGGGTTCGCTTTGGAAAAATCTTTCCAACGGCACCAACTTTGTAAAAATCCAACGGTTGGATTGTCTGGAATGTTTAATTCAAATCTAAAGAAAAACAGCGCCAGAATCGATTATATATATATATATATATAATTATATTTAATCGAATAACGACGCTGTAGTTCGTATTTTGAAATCGAAACTTCAAACGATTATACCGGGAGATCCGACCGTCGGATTTTCCCGAAACTGGAACCGTTGGATTCGTTTTGAAAAGATCTTTCTAATGATGTAAATTTTGTGAAGATCCAACGGTTATATTTTCAGATATGGGTAAATCAAATCTGAAGAAAAACAGCGCCATGGCCGCGTTATGGCCCGAAGCGTCGTTTTGAATAAATTGGCTACTTTAAAATAAATAAAAATAGCGATAAATCATTATAAAATATTATAAACGATATGGATGTGATTTAGAAATTAACCGACGGTTAGTGACTAATGAATTGAAATGATGCGTGTGTATGTTAGTGTTGCACTTGTTTATTATATACGTGAGTTGTTCAGAAAAACCGGGTTTATCCCATTCTGAATAACTGAATCGACGATAAGAAATCGAAGATGAAGACGGTGGTCGAAGACCGGAGATCTTCGCCTCGTTTGGATGGTAACTGAGGTCCTGATTGGGAGGCATCCTGAAATATGGATAATGAGTGGTGATCGTCCAGACGTACGTGGTGATCGATGGGTTTGCGAGGTATTTAGTGCCTCCGGCTTCATTTAAACCCAGAACGGACTTGCAAATGGACAGTGTGTCTGACATTGGAGTTTATTCTGTGTGATTGATAGCTATCAGTTGCACGGTGTGAATTGCCCGTGTGGCATGCTAAGATGCAGTGATTAGGGCTTCTGTTGAAAAGCAAAGTCTTGTGGTGATGGTCAAAGCACCGCCTGTGTGGCGTAGCTTTGTGTATAACGTAAATTCGTGAGCCTCACACCCCGGTATGAACCAGAAACGGGAGAGGACCTCAGGGAGGGCCTGCGTTTCCTCCTAGCTAGAAGTGGCGTCAGTGGTTTTACACGCCCTGATGAGTTTGACTTATGTGGTTGTTGCTGTTGCGAGGCGCCTCGGTTAGATTGGACGATCCGGGTCCGATGGAGTCATTTGTTGGCTCGCTTACGCCCCAAAGGGCGGCGAAATGCAGTGTTCAGGAATTTCAATCCACTTCGTGTGGACCGGCCCTGACGATCCAAGGGTCACTCGAGCTCTGATCCTGAGACTCGGGCTAGGCAGTCTCGAATTCGGTAAGGACTATCTTTTGCCTTGGTTCATGCCGGAAATCCAATTTCCAAATACGTGACTGTGCGATTTTGATTGTATACCTATATATGGCGACATAGTGGTATGGGGTATTAATGCCGTCTATGATTGATAGTTATGATTTGAAATTGTTTTCAAAACATATAAACATTAGCAATAATATCAAATGCCTTTGTTTTATTCGTATCAAGCATATTTTGGCCGTTATAAGGTAAAAACTCTATCCTCTGGTTTGCGTTGCATTGTGTGATGGGAACAGGTCAGTCAAAAAGACCGGTAAGTCCTACCTACTATTAGTATAAAAACTAATAAAGTTAACTGGACATGTAAAACCGAGATGAAACATAGGATGATAACTGGCATGGTGAAAAGTTAACAAGATAGATCAAGTGTGGCATTGCATATACAAGGTTAAGTTGCACCAAGTGTACTAGTATTCTAATCCATGTCAAGTATAAACAAGAAATGATCCCTTGGCCCAAAATTGGCCCAACATCATGAGATGACCTAAATCAAGGTCCAACTACACGGTCTAGTCGATCGGCTCCCTATAAGCCTAACTCGTCGTGTATCGGTGTCATACGACCCAACCGCGAGATGTAGTCGACTATGTAAAGTCCACCCTAGGGTGTATCCGGGCCCTAGGGTGCCAACCACTGACACAAAACAAGCACGCACAGTCCAAGCCTACTGGTGCCCATGTCTTTCTTTCATCCCCGGACTATGTGCACGACCATAGTCCGCCGGAATCTACAATGGCGCAACTACCTAGCCGTCCCTTTTGGGTCACTTACAATCAGCCCAGTAATCGTGCCCCACCCCTAGCCTAGTCCCTAGGGTATCCCGATACTCCCTGGTGGGTTACTGCTGAAAAAGGCCCCGCAAACTAGGGTTTCTAATGGGTTAAGTGTGGTTAACCCTATCCAAACCATGTATCAAGTTGGTTAAGTATACCCAAGTGGTTCATGACTTAACCCCAACAATCCATCGTGTTTAATTGGTTAAGTATTCAAGTGGTCCATGACTTAACCCTACCATGTGGCATTAATTAACTTAATGCACCCCAATCTCTCACATTAGACTTTATTATGGTTACTAGTTAAGCCGGGCGGGTCCGGGTAGCTTTACACCACAACCTAGTTTAACCTCGGGTTTTAAGTGCGATATGACCAACTACTCACATTGGATCCTATTGTTTGTAGCCAGTAGTTAAGCCGGTCGGTTCCGGGTAGATTTATGCTACAAACTCAACCCAACCTCGAGTTGTCCACCTTCATGTTTTCTACATGTCATGTCCACATTCATGTTTTCAAGCATAATCACATGTCATATTTTCAAGTCATGTTTCATGTCATTTAAGTTTAACCATAATGTAACCCCATCGTACGTAAGTTCGCATCAACACAAATAGATCAAAAGGGGGAACATGATGATATGATAAGTTGGGCATAAAGTGGCAAAGTCTATCACAAGTTTAACATGGTGATATATGAGGCAAAGGTGTTCATCACAACTAGCATACGACATTATTGGTCTCAAAACATGTATGATATCAACTTAGCAAATAGGTGATAACATGGTCATAGTTAACATAGGGTGATAACTTGTGATTAGCATATGGTTCATAACATCATAGGCAAGTTGACATAATGATCATGAGGGGTTCTATGTTGCATTTATGCATAACTACCAAGTTCTATGTTGCATTATGCATAACCACCAAATAAAGCTCATAGCTTTCTACCCAAAAATCAAGGTAAATGATACTAGGTTCATGATAGTGCCACAATCATAGATCAAAAGAGTCATACATGGATCTATGCATACAAATATAGTCCAAAGACAAGTATTATACCCAAAAATCTCATTTCAACTTGCTACATGATCATATTAACTTCATAGTTTAAATCTAAGAGTAGAACAGGGCTTACAAAGCTTGGCTAAGAAGACTAGAACAAAATAAAACAAGATTGAGACGAAGCCACACTAGAAATCCCCAACTAAAGATAAGATCCACTCCAAGCCTTGAGAAATAAGAAGAAAGATCCTTGTTTTGATGAAGAAAGATGGCTCCTTTGCTTTAGATCAAGCTTAGGCTCTCAAGCTCTCAAGTTGAAGAAGATGGAGGCCATGATTAGGGAGCATTTTGGCATAATTTAGTTGTAGGAATGATTTGTGATTATTTAGGCTAGGTATTTGGGTGTTTTTATAGGTGTAGAGACTAGTTTAGGCCATAGGATTAACCCTAATTCAGATCTGAGCCATCAAATCCCGTCACAAGCCAACAAAACAAGACCCAGGAGCCAAAACAGGTGCACCAGGCTAACTGGCCCGACCACCCAGGTCGACAGGGGTGTCGACTGGGCAGTCGACACCAATTGGGGTGTGTCGACTCCCAAGTTGACTCCCCAGTCGACTTGGGGGCTGAGCGGGAAACTTTCCCGCCCAGTCTGTTTGGCTCCAGATTTGAAATTTGAACTGTTTTTGAACTTGAAATTTTCTGAAAACTTTGACGGGCCATAACTTGGTCATACGGACTTCAATTCTCGAAAACTCGGACTCTATTTCGCGTATTTTTCCGAGATGAACGCAATGGCACAGCCCGTTTCCCTTGATTCAGATCTTAACATTTAATTCTGCCTTTATTTACGTTATAACATATTATTCAAAATACGGGTTGTTACATTCTCCCCACCTTAAAGGATTTCGTCCCCGAAATCTTCAAGTTAGGAAGAACGTATCCTACCATCCATCATCCATCTACCCAAAACATCATCCACGAGCAGTCATTGTCCTTAAAAGATTCTAAATGATGTATGATCATATGCGAAAGGTGTGTGTATATGTACTTATCTAATGCGAAAATCAGGTGGTTACTGATTCAGTAAACCTCCTTGATGCAAAGTATGTTAGTGAAATGAGTCCATATGTATGCAAATTCCTAACATAATTCATAATCTCTACATGAATGCACAGAACATTCATCCATATGCAACATCCACGTGATAGCATAACAAGTTTCAGCCATGAATAAGTATAAGCACGCATGCATATGCAATATGAAAGTGTGTGAGCCAATCTTAGTGCCTAATGTGTATCATGCATCCACGAGTATCCACTTGCAAACACTTGCAACCACTTGCAAACATCAAGCATAACATGTTTCAAATACATGTTTCATCCAAAGGGTTTCTACCTAAGGTTCTCATGACAGGATTAACGAAGTAACCAGATAAACATGGGTAGCAAAATATAGATATGCTAGCTTATAAGAAAAGAGATTGAGAATGTACCCTCAAAAAGAAATGGGTGAAGCGCGCGCATCTTCTCCTCGGTTTCCCAAGTTGCGTCCTCTTCGGCTTCACTCCACTGAACCTTTACTAACTTGACTTCTCGATTCCTTAAATTCTTGATCTCCGTCCCTAAGATACGAATCGGAGCTCGCCTCAGGGTTGCCTCTTTCTCTACCTCCACGTCTTCAAGAATGCTAGGCTCAACTACCACGGATGACTCATGTAGGCACTTTCGGAGATGCGAGACATGAAAAACATTGTGCACTCCGGCCAGCTTCTCGGGCAATTCCACCTTATAAGCCATCTTCCCAATCCTCTCTATGATAGGGAAGGGTCCTACGAGCCTTGGTGCTAGCTTCCCAACTACTCCAAAATGAACCACATTTCTCAAAGAAGAAACCTTCACAAAGACCATGTCTCCAACTTCAAACTCTAAGTCTGTCCTTCGCTTGTCTGCATAGGATTTCTGTCTGTCTTGGGCCATTTTCATCCACCTTCGAATCAACTCAACCTTCTCGGATGTGTCCCTTATCATGTCGGGCCCAAGTATAAGCTTATCTGTCGTCTCCCACCAACATGTTGGTGACTTGCAAGGCCTCCCATATAAAGCTTCGAATGGTGCCATCCCTATGCTTGCTTGGTAGCTGTTATTATAAGCAAACTCTACGAGAGGAAGGTGGTCTTCCCAAGTGCCACCAAAGTCAAGAATGCATAGCCTCAACAGATCTTCTAGTACCCTATTCACCCTTTCGGTCTGGCCATCCGTCTGTGGGTGATAGGCTGTACTTAGATTCAATCGTGTACCCATCGCTTCTTGAAAACTACTCCAGAACTGGTTAGTGAAGATTGGGTCACGATCGCTAACTATACTAGAAGGAACTCCATGCAATCGCATTATCTCTCGAAGATAAATAGATGCTAGCCATGATGCGGTCCTCTTACTCTTCACCGGAATAAAGTGAGCACTCTTCGTGAGTCTATCCACTATGACCCATATGCTAGTATTCCCCTTCCTTGATCTCGGCAACCCATCCACAAAATCCATAGAGATACTTTCCCACTTCCATAGCGGGACCTCCAATGGATGCAGTAGCCCACCGGGCTTCTTTGACTCGGCCTTCACTTGTTGGCAAACAATGCATCTAGAAACAAACTCTGCCACATCCTTTTTCATCCCATCCCAAAAGAAAATGAGCTTCATATCCCGGTACATCTTATCCCCTCCGGGATGTATGGTCATCCTCGAGTGATGCGCCTCCTCAAGAACTTTATTTACTAAGTCTCCCACTCGTGGGACACATAGTCTTCCATCGCGCCTTAGCCATCCCTTGTCATCAATAATATATCTAGCGAGGTGACTTGACGTCTCACCCCGAATCAACTTGTCCATGATCTCGACTATCTGCGGGTCTTCCCTCTGTGAAGCCCCAACTTGATCAAGAAGTGTAGGTCTAAGCTCGAGGGATGCTAACGAACCAGTCATCGACCCAACAGCAGGTGCAAAATCAAAGGTTGCCAAGAACTCTAGGCTCTTCATCTCAACAAACAAGGGACTCAAAGTCAACCTTCTTCTGCTTAGCGCATCCGCCACAACATTACCCTTGCCAGGGGTATAAGCTATCTCAAAGTCATATGATGCCAAGAATTCCATCCGCCTTTGCTGCCTTAGATTCAAATCTTTCTGCGAGAAGAGGTACTTGAGCGACTTGTGATCAGTATATAACTCAAACCTTTCACCTAGAAGATAATGGCGCCAAGATTTGAGTGCAAAGACAATCGCCGCCAACTCCAAATCATGAGTGGGATAGTTTTTCTCATGAACTTTGAGTTGCCTACCCGCAAAGCATATCACTCTCCATTCTTGCATCACGACAGCGCCTAATCCCGTGCCACATGCATCGGTGTACACGGTAAACAACTTCCCTCCATCGGGTAATGCTAGAACTAGAGCTGAGTTGAGGGCTTTCTTGAGCCTTTGAAAAGCAAGCTCACACTCTAAATCCCATGCAAAGACTAAGTTCTTTTTCGTTAACTTAGTAAGAGGGGCTGAAATCCTAGCGAAGTCCTTAATGAACTTCCTATAATATCCTGCCAGACCGAGAAAGCTTCTCACTTCAGTTGCATTCTTCGGAACTTTCCAGTCTTGTACCGCCACCACTTTAGCGGGATCCACAGCTAAGCCCTGCTTAGAAACTATATGCCCAAGGAACCGAACTTTCCTTCTCCAGAAATGGCATTTAGAGAACTTGGCTTTCAACTGATGAGCTCTAAGCGTATCCATAACCTCCTTGAGGTGTGTAGCATGCTCTTCCTCGTCCTTAGAGAAGACCAGAATATCATCCACGAAGACAACCACAAACTTGTTAAGGAACTCCCTGAACACCCTACTCATCAAATCAACAAAGTATGCGGGTGCATTAGTCAAACCGAACGGCATGACTAGCCATTCAAAGAATCCATCTGGAGTCCTAAACGCAGTCTTATCAATACTATCCTCAGCCACTCTAAGCTGATGAAATCCGGTGGCTAGATCGAGCTGAGAGAAAATAGAAGCACCAACAAGCTGGTCAAAGAGATCATCAATCCTCGGTAACGGGTTCCTATTCTTCTTTGTCAGCTTGTTCAACTCACGATAATCAACACATAGACGAAGCGAACCATCCGCCTTAGTAGCGAATACCACCGGAGCACCCCATTCTGAAATGCTTCGCCTAATGAAATTTTTCTCAAGCAACTCCTTGATTTGCTTACTAAGCTCTCTTCTTTCTCGCGGGGCCATGTGCCTAACAGGCAATGAAACTGGCTTGGCATTATCAACAAGATAAATACGGAAGTCTATCTCGCGTTTAGGGGGTAACCCCTTCACCTCATCAAAAACATCAGGATATTCTCGGACCACCCTCACAGATTGAAGAATGTCAATAGACGAGTCGAGGGATTCAAGATAACATAACATGACGGGATCCAGAGGGTTACAAGAAATCTCTAGGGTATTGCCAAGGCGAGTCATAAGCCTCACTACCCTATGCTCACAATCGAGAATGGCTCCATAACTGGACAACCAATCCATGCCCAAAATCAACTTGTATCCCATGAACCCGAGAACATAAGCATTACATGTGAATCCTACGGTCAAGATAGAAATCCTCAAATCCATACAAATCATAGATAGATGGGCGGAACCCCCAATTGGATTTGAAACACTAACGGGATCCTCAACTAGACTAGTACTTAGGTGCAAACTTTCAACAATATCAAAAGAAATAAAGGTATGCGATGCGCCAGAATCAAATAAAGTTCGAACAGGAAAACCAGAAATGTAAACAAGGCTTTCTACAGAAATACTACCTCGGTCCGGAGCTAGAGTAGTGTTGAGAGCATGCATCTGCCCTCCAGAAGGTCCTGCTCGCTGAGTCTGTCCTTGTCCCTGTCCTTGCTTCTTTGGGCAGTCCTTACTGAAGTGTCCAGTCTCTCCGCAATGAAAACATTCTCCCAACTTCCTCTTCTTCTTCATACAAACTTTGGCTATGTGTCCAACGATCCCACAGAAGTTGCACTTCCTTGTCTCCTTTGCCTTGTTGTTGTTGGCCTTGTTACCATTGTTGTTCTTGTTGTTCTTGTTGTTCTGTTTGCTCTGATTGCTCTGGTTGCCTCCCCACTTGGAGTCCGCCTTCTTGGTTTGAGTCTCATTAGGCTTGACTTCTTTCTTTCCATTCTTATCATCTCCCTGAAGCAAGGCCATATCCACTAAGCTCTCAAAAGTGGCCCCCATGGGTATATGAGACATGGCTAAACCTTGTAATGGCTCATTCAATCCTCGAGCAAAGCGTAGAGACTTCTTCTGAGGTGTGTTAACCATGTCTAAACCGAATCGAGCAAGCTGGTTAAACTTATTCACATACTCCCTCACTGTCATGTCCTCTTGCTTTAAAGATATAAACTTCTCCATTTGCAGATTCTCCTCAGCAGATGATAGAAACTTAAGCCCAAACCTCATCCTAAAGTCATCCAAAGTCTCAATTGGCCTAGTAGTGGTGGTGACTACCCACCAATATGCAGCTTCCCCTTTCAACAGCCATACCGCTAACAGAACTTTCCTACGGTCTTTTATATCAAAGATAGCAAAGAGGCCTTCAGTTTCCTTTAACCAATTTCTTGCCTCAAATAAAGTCTCCATCCCAATAAAATTCTTGCCACCCATCGCCTTAAAGTCCTTGCAAATCTTCGCGAAATCTGCTTGCGGATGCTGAGGAGGAGGAGGAATGTCCGCGGGGCCGGCTTCATTCGCCCTTGCCCCCATGTACCTTCTAAACCAAATAGGTACTGATACGCCCTCCAGAATGGCAAAATTATCGGCCATACTGGAACGAAGAAAAGATAGATTCAGAACGAGGAAACAAAGGATAGTGCTAATGGCTTTTGGGGAATAGCCTTTTAAAATAAACTAGACTTTTCTTGGAAAAATACTTCTTTATAATCGGTTTTGAAAATAGTTTTTCAACAGGTAAGTTTGTAAAAACCTTTTGCTCAAATCTTGTAAACCTTATGCTCTGATACTAAATGTAACACCCCACCTCCGCAAGGGTCACTCTTGCAAGTACACTGGCTTTGGAGGGGTATTGGACAAGGTAAACATGCATGAAGATATCACAAGACAGAACATATGAGTAAAACAGAGTAAATAAAGCAGCGGATTTACTATATCAAAACCATAGTCAAGTTACATCAAAGTACTTAGTCATCATTTCTCCAGCTACTACAAGTCTAGAAAACATAAACTGAAAAACACATAAGTAAATTATTCCCCAAAGATAACAGTGGTGTAGCCATAGCAAAGCTCAAGTCCAAACCGTACATGATCTGTCAGAAAAGCAAGCCAAAGATCCAAGCTGGGTGCTAGTGTTCCCACCGTGAGAACCTGGGGGGGAACGGAAGAAAAGAGGCGAAAGGAAAACAGGTCAGTCAAAAAGACTGGTAAGTCCTACCTACTATTAGTATAAAAACTAATAAAATTAACTGGACATGTAAAACAGAGATGAAACATAGGATGATAACTGGCATGGTGAAAAGTTAACAAGATAGATCAAGTGTGGCATCGCATATACAAGGTTAAGTTGCACCAAGTGTACTAGTATTCTAATCCATGTCAAGTATAAACAAGAAATGATCCCTTGGCCCAAAATTGGCCCAACATCATGAGATGACCTAAATCAAGGTCCAACTACATGGTCTAGTCGATCGGCTCCCTATAAGCCTAACTCGTCGTGTATCGGTGTCATACGGCCCAACCGCGAGATGTAGTCGACTGTGCAAGGTCCACCTTAGGGTGTATCCAGGCCCTAGGGTGCCAACCACTGACACAAAACAAGCACATACAGTCCAAGCCTACTGGTGCCCATGTCTGTCTTTCATCCCCGGACTATGTGCACGACCATAGTCCGCCGGAATCTACAATGGAGCACCTACCTAGCCGTCCCTTTTGGGTGACTTACAATCAGCCTAGTAATCGTGCCCCACCCCTAGCCTAGTCCCTAGGGTATCCCGATACTCCCTGGTGGGTTACTGCTGAAAAGGACCCCGCAAACTAGGGTTTCTAATGGGTTAAGTGTGGTTAACCCTATCCAAACCATGTATCAAGTTGGTTAAGTATACCCAAGTGGTTCATGACTTAACCCCAACAATCCATCATGTTTAATTGGTTAAGTATTCAAGTGGCCGATGACTTAACCCTACCAAGTGGCATTAATTAACTTAATGCACCCCAACCTCTCACATTAGACTTTGTTGTGGTTACTAGTTAAGCCGGGCGGGCCCGGGTAGCTTTACACCACAACCTAGTCTAACCTCGGGTTTTAAGTGCGATATGACCAACTACTCACATTGGATCCTATTGTTTGTAGCCACTAGTTAAGCCGGTCGGTTCCGGGTAGATTTATGCTACAAACTCAACCCAACCTCGAGTTGGCCACCTTCATGTTTTCTGCATGTCATGTCCACGTTCATGTTTTCAAGCATAATCACATGTCATATTTTCAAGTCATGTTTCATGTCATTTAAGTTTACCCATAATGTAACCCCATCGTACATAAGTTCGCATCAACACAAATAGATCAAAAGGGGGAACATGACGATATGATAAGTTGGGCATAAAGTGGCAAAGTCTATCACAAGTTTAACATGGTGATATATGAGGCAAAGGTGTTCATCACAACTAGCATATGGCATTATTGGCCTCAAAACATGTATGACATTAACTTAGCAAATAGGTGATAACATGGTCATAGTTAACATAGGGTGATAACTTGTGATTAGCATATGGTTCATAACATCATAGGCAAGTTGACATAATGATCATGAGGGGTTCTATGTTGCATTTATGCATAACTACCAAGTTCTATGTTGCATTATGTATAACTACCAAATAAAGCTCATAGCTTTCTACCCAAAAATCAAGGTAAATGATACTAGGTTCATGATAGTGCCACAATCATAGATCAAAAGAGTCATACATGGATCTATGCATACAAATATAGCCCAAAGACAAGTATTATACCCAAAAGTCTCATTCCAACTTGCTACATGATCATATTAACTTCATAGTTTAAATCTAAGAGTAGAGTAGGGCTTACAAAGCTTGGCTAAGAAGACTAGAACAAAATAAAACAAGATTGAGACGAAGCCACACTAGAAATCCCCAACTAAAGATAAGATCCACTCCAAGCCTTGAGAAATAAGAAGAAAGATCATTGTTTTGATGAAGAAAGATGGCTCCTTTGCTTTAGATCAAGCTTAGGCTCTCAAGCTCTCAAGTTAAAGAAGACGGAGGCCATGATTAGGGAGCATTTTGGCATAATTTAGTTGTAGGAATGATTTGTGATGATTTAGGCTAGGTATTAGGGTGTTTTTATAGGTGTAGAGACTAGTTTAGGCCATAGGATTAACCCTAATTCAGATCTAAGCCATCAAGTCCCGTCACAAGCCAACAAAACAAGACCCAGGAGCCAAAACAGGTGCACCAGGCCAACTGGCCCGACCACCCAGGTCGACAGGGGTGTTGACTGGGCAGTCGACACCAATTGGGGCATGTCGACTCCCAAGTCGACTCCCCAGTCGACTTGGGGGATGAGCGGGAAACTTTCCCGCCCAGTCTGTTTGGCTCCAGATTTGAAATTTGAACTATTTTTGAACTTGAAATTTTCTGAAAACTTTGACGGGCCATAACTTGGTCATACGGACTCCGATTTTCGAAAACTCGGACTCTATTTCGCGTATTTTTCCGAGACGAACACAATGGAATAGTCCATTTCCCTTGATTCAGATTTTAACATTTAATTATGCCTTGATTTATGTTATAACATGTTATTCAAAATACGGGTTGTTACAGGATAGCTGGAGCTGAAGATGGATTCTATCATTTATCTCTTTTTATACTGTTCAGCTCCTATTGTACATTATGTTTGTTTTCCGCTGTAGACATTTATGTATAGTTGAACTGTATTTATACTAAGTATGATCCTGTATACTGTGTAACTCTGATGATTGCCTTTATCCAGTATATTCTATTGTTCATTATCTGGTGTATTTATTTATTTCTGTTCTGCTATTATCTGTTTATGTGTTATATTCCAAAGATTGTCCTTACCGCCGTCAGTACGGGGTTTGGGGTCATCGCAAGCCGCTTGGCTTTTTGATTTTCTTTTTGAATGGAAAGGGCCTAGAGAGGCGAGTTGTAGTTATACCGATTGAGTCGTACAAAGGAGATGCAGGCGAAATTTTCCAGAAACTTAAGGAGTTAGAATATTTTTAAGAAATTTTGATAACTAGAAATCAGTATATCGATAAATATAAAATTTGATAAGGAAACGAACTTAAAATAGAATATTGTTACGAAAATGAATCTATAAATTTAAATCTGGTAAAAATAGAAACAGAAATGTATACTTGTTTTAAAAATGGATAATTGGCTTTTATATGATGTTGATTATTCGAGATAAGTAGTCTTGGTTGTTTTGAAGTTAAGAATGTTATTCAATCAAGGTCTGAGAGGTAATTATACCCCAACTTGATTGATTTCATTATTAACCGATAAATAGAAAGATTCATTCTTGAAGATCAATGTTCAAATAAGATTTAGTTGAATGCAATATTTTGGTTGTTGTAACGATGTTTTACACAACAATCGTTTTAACCCAAGGTAGAATTTTTGAAATATAATATTAAATATTTCCTTAGTATAGAAATGAATAGTCGTGAAAGGGAGAAGTAATTGGAAATGAATCCAATCATTGATAGAAGATATTTTCTAAGTATAGAAAATAAAAGAAGATGAGATATGGAACGTTTTCCAAATATCGTGAGAGGCTAAAGCGGTTTGGAAATATTGGAGTAAGGATATTGGAAGAAATCTGGAAAATGATTTAATTAATGAAATGATTAAAAGGGCTAATGATTTTTTGATGTTTAGTCAATAATATTTCTAGTTGGAAATTTGATTGGATGTTTTGTTTACTTCGATAGTTAAATAACCAACTATCGAAGTTTTTGACCATCGTTGTCAATATGGAGAGACCGGTTGGATTTATTATCCGAAAACCACTCCGTATAGGCATATGCGTAGGCGTTGAAAATTAGATTATTTGAAGATAATTGAAGACGGAGTAAAGTGCAAAGGTTGTTATGTTCACAGGATAGTGCCTTCGGTTTGTCCAGTCCCAGGGCAACTTGCATGGACGAATGTTTGATAAAGTATGTCTAACAAATCACATAAGACGATCTTTTCAAGGAATTATGTTTGGTGGTGGAGGAATTCGTCTCTTAGCTTTTTATACCCATAATATTTTCGGGAAGATCAACTAGTGATTTGACGGGTTTAACGATGTGGCATTAAAAGTGAATGGTGGCCAAATGTTCTAAAGGGTAAACGTACCCTCAAGCCTCATCAACCGGGGAATGAAAAAAATCGGGCAGACAACATGGCTAGTTGGGTCGCACCCAAGCAGGGTGTATTATCACCATCTAGAGAAAATTGATTTGTTCTTCTTTTGATTCTGTATCTTACAGATTATAGTTGGACGACCATCAAACGTGGGTGATAATACATTCGGTCCGCTCAAGCTAAATGAGTGACCAGTCATGTGTCGCCGGGTTGCAAGATGTTCTTATTGAACCTTTGTGTATCCCTTCTACAGTACACTGATCGGAAGGTGGTCCAATATCTTGTCATAGTCGGAACCCAATCTCCAATGAATGCCGTGTGATTTTTGATTTTGTACTATGTATGTGGAGCGTGAGATGCAAGCGTTCTGCTAGATGATTTTTATTTGATTAGACATTATTATAATATTACCGAATTTTGATATCAAAAATGTTTTGGCTATCGTAATGTAAAAGCCATTCATATTTATGTTTGATTCAGTCTTACGATTACGCTTTCTTTCAAAAGGTTTTTTAAAGTTAAACAAAATGGTTGGTGTTTACTCACAACAGTCCCATGAATGACCCAGAGTTTATTTAGTTTGTTTTACCCTAAACTCTTGGGTGCCCAAATTTGTATGGGTAGTCAAGTGTTTAAGACTTTTACAAATACACTTGGTAGAGCTTGAAGCATGAGGCTTCACCGTTAGTTATTTAGAGTTATTTCTCTGTGATTTATATGTGTTGTAATATGGTATGTATATTCAACACAATTTAATATTTCAAAGTTATTATATATTATATTTTGTTCAGTCCGTTGTGAGATTCTGATGTTCCCTTTTATTTTATCTTCTATCTATTTCTATTTCTTTAACCCTATTGACTTGTAATTCTATGCAATTTGTGTTGGACATGTGTTGTTTAAGTCAACTCAGATAGTACGGATTTGTGGGCTGTTACACATATATCTTAAAACAAGCATTTCAATCCAATCCAAACTTTTATATATTAAACAAATCAAGCAAACCAATTCAGTCAACGCACATGTATAATAAAACCAATCAATATGTCCTAACAAATCCAAACTTAAGTATTATCAAACAAATAATTTTAAACATTATGTGACACTTCTACTCAACCGCATTTGCCAAAGATAAGATCTGCCCTTATAGCATTCCAATCGCCATCATCTTCGATTGTATTATATTCAAGATTGGCTTTCAGTTCGATTTTTGATTCTCTATGATCTTCTTTGATTTATAAGAAGATGTTTAGTGGTTGGACGAGCTGGGAGATCGATACTTTCAAGGGAAGTATCCATCTCTTCTTCTTCCTCTTCTTCCTATTTTTCTCTTTCTTCCTCCACTACATCCATTTGTTATTTGTAAGAAACCCTTTGTTCCTTTTCGCTATGTGACTATAAGGCTCAAAAGTCATTGGGAAATGAAAAAGATGAATATTGGTTGGAGTAATAGTTTTTCATGGATAAAATTCATCTACTTTAAATTTGACACCAAAATAATCAAAGATACAAGTAGGATAGATACCACGAAAGAGAGTGTTTTCATCGCTAGAATGGTTGTTGGGATAAAATTAGTCAAGTATGTCTTGTGTCTGATTTATTTCACAGTGACCAAAAAGAGAAAAAAGAACTTTGAGAATTCTAAGAGTCCGGTTGTTGTAATTTCCTAATCTAGGAGTAATGGATTACTACAAAAGAAGATTGACAAATTCTTTTCTTCGGACAAAAAATTTGATTTTTTAATTCGAAATCACCATTGCCTTCAAAAATGTGACGGAATGTATATCTATAGGTTTCATTGATCTAAGATGCAGAAAGATCTATTTCTTTGAATTTGCAACCAAGAATGTGACCAAAAACTTTAGAATCTAAAATAATTTGCATTCGTTTAATGCAACTCCAAACTTAGCCTTTATTTCCTTCATAAGACTTTTCATTCAAACTGGCATAGACGACAATGCCAGGATAACAAATTAAACAATTTTGACTTGCGTCAATAAAAGAAAGAGTGGAATAATTATTCAAAAGGGAATCAAGTACATTAGACATAAAATCACTAAAAATGGAAAACCTACCGGGATAGACTTTTCCATAGTTTATGTAATTGATAAAGGCGTTGATAGACTCTCGATCGTTTAAAATATGAGCTTTGGCACTTCTTGAGAGTCTTATGGTGGTACAAGTAGTTGATGATGAATCCATTCAAGTTGTGTAGAGACAAGGATTTGAAAATGAAGGTTTGAATTTGAAATATGATGATATGAGTAAATGAATATAGATGATATAATTAGATACTGAATATGCACATTCACTTGTCAAAAGGTGCCTCTTAATGCCACATGAATTGGTAAAAAGATGAGGGGAAATTCAAATTTTAAGAATTTAAATTTCAAACTTCTAAAATAGACGTCGACATCATGCCGTGGGAATGTCGACATATTTGTGTACTTTTGTACTATGTGATTCTTTTCGAACTTGTGTTTGTTTGTGTGAGTAGATGTATGTATGTATGTGTGTGTGTATATATATATTAAATTTCATAAAAATTAGAAAATATTTTTTATTACTATTTTATAAAAATACTTATTTTTAAAATTAAAACAAAATTTAATTAACGAAAATTATTTTAAAACATCAAGTCAACCAAAACAAAAATCAAAAGGATCAAAGCAATCAAATAATCAAAGCAACGAAAAAAATAAAAATTGATGTAAATGCGTACCTATTTTAGAACTAATTTCCATTTTGCTTGAATTGTGTATCACTGTATAGCATATATTAGCCATTTTTGTTTCAGAACTGCTATTGCTTGATGATGTATTTGAATCTGAATCGTCTAATATTGCAGTACATGCTCTTTTTCTTTTTTTGAATGAATTAGTGTTTTGTGTATATTTTTTCCCCTGGATTTGAACAGAATCATTATACTTGTCCTAGCGTATTACAGTTGTAACATCTGATTTTAGTTTAACCGTTATTTATTCCATACCCTTGATTTCTATTGTTGCTTCTTTTGGAGTTTTTCATCTTTCTATATTTTAAGAATTTCTAAAGTTCCTTGTCATTAATATCATCTATTCGTCGTTGTTTTCGGAGTTAAATCCATCTGAAATAGTTGGATTAAATGTTATTGACTTATATTTCAATACTTTTATATATATACATATATGTGTGTGTGTGTGTGTAATGTATAGGTACACAATTTTTCTAAGCTAACGTGCTCATTAATGGCAAAAAATTAGACCAGTCAACTCTTTATCCACTTTAACAGTAATCATAAAGTATGGGGTCTTCGTGTAACTACATGTTGGGAAACAATGGCTGAGTCGCGGACCAGGTCGCTCTCTTGAAGACGATTCGGCGATCTGGTCGGTGGTGCAAAACCAGTTCGTACTTTCGCCGCCGCCTCTAGGATAAAACAGCCTCTCTAAAATGAATAACCGATTTGCTTTGCACAAACAAATCAGTGCAGATTTGCACTTTCGAATTTAACTGCTCGAAGATTTCTGAAAGAATAATTTTTTAATTGCGGAGGAAGAGAAAAAAAGTTTTTTTTCTGTATATCAATCTCGTCTACAACTGATGATAATATATAGACGGGATTAGGGCTGAACGAAAATACTGGTCATTGGAGGAAAATAGGATCTGCGAAATACTTGGTCAAAAGTTTACGCTTCATAATAAAAGTCGGCTCAGAAATATTTTTGTATTTAAAAAAAAACTGGTTCGAAAAATGCAGTGTTTTCTGGACCAAAAATATAAGTGTCTACACCACAAAGCCAAGGCCCAAGCCCAATACCGAACCGAGCCGGCCCGGGCCGGGTCGAGTCGAGTCGGTCGGTCGGTCGCGCGCGTGTGTGGTGGTCATGATGCATGGTCTCCCTCCTCACAACAAAGCATGCATTGGGAGCCCAAGGCCCCAACATGACTTCTTAGAAACAATTATAAATACTTGCATCTTTCCTATAATCCCATGATGTGGGACTATTCACATATAGGAGCCATCATACACTTATTTCTATATTTTAAATAATTCACATAAATTTCCAACAATCCCCCACTTGAATTTTTTAAAATATTATCGAGCAGTTTCTAAAAACATAAGACTGTGCATAAACAAAGGTGTCATCGGACTTGAACCTTTGCATAGTGAGTAAGATTCAGTTTTTACTAGAGTGACACGTAGTCTTGAACTCTATTCCTGACATCAAACCACACACAACCTTTTCTATAGTGCAATCAAATAAGCCCGTGCGTTTATGGCCATGCACGTCTATCCCACTTTAGGGAACGCTCTAGAAGTTCTGCCCAAAACTCCACAGGAAACAGCCACATTTCCACATTCACACAGGTGAGTCTATCAAGAGTACTCCTGAAGGTAGGTACTCCACTCCAAATAGAGTATAGATCTCATTAAGAGTTTCTATTAACTCATCCTCTAATCACTTCAGGAATACATGCTTCTTAGTTTATTATATAGCATGTTCTACTTCTATCACTACACAACTTGTTTTTACCCATTGAACCTATTTCTTGGGATCTCCAGTCATTTAGGTCGGGTTACCATTGTGCGTGATTCCACAATCTCAGGGCAATAGTCCCATTCTTTTAGAATTATTAAGGACTTTCTTTCTGGTCAGTCCTTTCGTCAAAGGATCTGCCAAATTATCATCACTTCATATGTGATGTCCTCTAACAATACTTTGCATACGACTGTCATTTCTTACCGTTGTATTATCGGTTCTGTTTTTCTTTCAATAGTTGTCTAATCTTTCATCACTATATATGTGATGTTCTTCTACAGTATTGTGCTTACGACGTCGTTTTCTACCTTTGTTAAAACGCTTCTATACTTTTTGTAATAGCTGCGGAACTATCACAATCGATTACGCCACTGGTGTCTATCTTTCCCGTATAAGGATCTCAACTAGCAGATTTCTTTAGTTCTCTGCTTCTTCACTAGCTGTGGCTAGTGCTCTTATCTCAGTCACTATAGTATACTGAGTCAATATATTATGTTTCTTAGATTTCCAAGAAACAGTTTTTCCAGCAATGCTAAATATATAGCCACTGGTCGCAATAGAATCATCAGATAAAATATTCAGGTCAACATCAGAATATCCTTCAAGTACAGCTTGAAACTTTTCATAATGTAATCCAAGGTTCATGGTTTGTTTAAGGTATCTCATGACCCTTTCAATAGCATGTCAGTTCTCTATACTGGGTCTACTGGTAAATCTGCATAATAATCCCACGACATAGTCAATGTCGGGTCTAGTACATTCAGTGGCATACCGAAGGCTGCCAATGATGCTCGCAAAATCAGACTGTCTTACACCTTCATCAATGTTCTTAAATAACTTTACACTGAGACCATATGGTGTATATGCAGGTTTACAGTCAAAATAATTGTATTTCTTTAGAGTATTCTCATTTTAATGAGATTGATCCAAAGAAAATTCCCTTTTTACCCAGTAATCTTAATACCAAGGATTACACTCACCTCACCTAGATCTTTCATATCAAAAATTGGCATTTAATAAGGATTTGACTGAGTTTATGGCATGAATGTTTGACCCAAAGATGAGTAGGTCATCTACATAAAGGCATATAATAGTGCAAATGTCATTCTCAGATTTGTAATAAATGCATTTGTCACTTTCATTAACTTTAAAACCATGTGAAATGATTAAAGTTATCAATTTTTTTTATGTCATTGTTATGTGCTTGTTTTAAACCATATAATGGTTTATCTAATTTGCATACTTTATGTTCTGGACTATGTACTACGAATCCTTCAGGCTGGTCCATATGAATTTCTTCTTCTAATTCACCGTTCAAAAATGCGGTTTTAACATCCATTTGGTGTATTAATAAATTGTGAATGAAAGCAAGTGAGATTAATACCCGGATGGATGTTATTCTAGTTACAGGTGAAAAAGTGTTGAAGAAATCTATATTTTTCTTTTTCTCTAAAACCTTTAGCTATAGTCGTGCTTTGTATTTATCAATAGTACAATCAGGTTTTAGCTTTCTTTTTAAGTACTCATTTACAGCCTATAGATTTACAACCAGAGGGTAAATATGTCAAATGCCAAGTCTTATTGGATTTCAAAGAATCCATCTCATTATTTATAGCCTCTCGCCAAAAATCGGCATCTATAGAAGATAAGGCCTCTTGGAGGTTTAAGGGATCCTCCTCTATAGTAAAAGCACAAAAATATGAACCAAAATCTTTTACGGTTCTTGCTCTTTTACTTCTTCTAGGTTCAATTTCAGAACTTTTATTAAGTTCTGTTCTAATAGGCGTACTTGATGTGCCCCCACTATTCCTTAATTTAAAAAAAAATCATTTCATAAAAATTGGCATCATTTGATTCAAATTATGTTATGTGTATTTAGGTCATAAATTCTGTATGCTTTGCTATTAACAACATAGCTTATAAATACACATTCGTATGATTTACTTGCCAATTTTATTCTCTTAGGGTCTGGAATGCGAACATATGCTAAGCAACCCCAAGTTCGAAAGTATGACATATTGGATTTATATTTCTCTAAAATTTCATAAGGCGAAATTTTATTCTTAGATTTGGGGATTCTATTCAGAACATAACATACAGTCTATAAAATATCCCCCCACTTATGTTTTGCTACACCAAAATTTAATAAAATGACAATTACTAATTCTGTAAAGGTCCTATTTTTTTTAGCTTTACCTACCATTTCAAGTGAAAATGGTGCAGTTCTCTTATGTACAATATATCACATAAAAAATCCAGAATAGAATTTGATTCATATTCTGTTCCTCTATCACTATGTAGTCTCTTAATTTTCCTATTTGCTTGATTTCAATTTTGAATGTTTCAAACATATCAAATGCATCACATCTTTAAGAATCAATGTCTTTCCAATCATATGTTTTATTTTCATATTACCAGTCTCTACAGCTTAAGTGGTGCAAGAATCTCACAACACACTTTCTGATCGTCAGCAACAATGTATGTTATGAGTATATCACGATCATAGCAAACATGGTGAGAAACACCAATGTCTACCCACCAACCCTCTGATCCACCAACATGGTGAATCTCAGTAATCATAACCATTAGAGGCTCCTCAGTCAGGTTTGCCTGCGGTGCAGGGTCTGGCCTGTTCCGACACTTTCGTGCCATATGATCTGGTTTTCTACAGTTGTAATATAGAGTAACTGTCCAGAATCATTCATTTGGGTTGGTTGCTGCTGTCATTTATGGTTTCCTTGCGGATTCCATTCTCTTATTTACTGACCGGTTGTGGATGCTTACTATTTTAAATGTGATGATGTGATTGACAATCATAAAAAAATTGATTTTTGGTAAAGGATTATGCACTGCTTTATGTGTCATAGCCTCCCTTATCTATGTAACAATTCATCTTGATAAAATAGTTCATTTTTCAATATCTATTTTATCAGAAGTTCTGAATCTAATTTTGCCAATGTACTTCATTACCAAGTCTTCTAGTAAGGCTTGGATGATCATTGTCATTCATCTTGATGTGTACATATAATGTAGACTCGTATCAGAATTTGAGTTTGTAGACTCTAGCATGTGGACATACGTGTAGTTTAAACAAATCAATCAATATCATACACGTGACAATGAGTTATACACTTTAGATGCAAACCCACTCTGAAAGACAACTTATACGATGTCAACATATTCAAGTTTCAGGTCCTAATCTACCACTTGATGGCGAACTAGAACGAGGTTTCATTCTACTTATAAAAAAAACAAAGGACCATTTATCTCGATCTAGTCAGTCAATTTTCGTTACTTCATGCATGGAACATCTCGCATATGAGGAAGTAAACGTCTGAATACTATGCTTATGTGATTTATTGACCTGGAAACTAATTTAAATTATGTAATTACTGATGGTTCATAATAGAAAATATATTATAAGAGCATTTCCAAAGGTTTGCTTAAGTGCAGTAGATTGTATAACAATCCTCCACTTTTCTTACTGAAACTAAATAACGATAATGTAATAAATAATTTCAGATCCGACATTACTTATATTGATTAAGATTATTTGCCAAAGCCTGGACTGAAGTTCCGTCTAGGATTAGCCATCTTCATTTCCGTAACTGGTTGTTCGCTGATCTGAAATTTCCTTTCAGAATCTGTTCTTCAGCCCAATTTGGAAGCAAAGTCATGATTGTTGGAGCGACAGCACAATACAAAGTCTGAATTCCTTCATTTGTAATTATATGATGTAGCCTAATTTTTATTGCATGGAAAGGGCAAACAATTTTTGCTGCCACAATCCCGTAACATCTTCGGCCAGTATTGAATTCAGCCATTGTTTCGATTCGTCTTCAAATTGTTGGGAAACAATGGTTGAGTCGCGGACCAGGTCGCTCTCTTGAAGATGATTCGGCGATCTGGTCGGTGGTGCAAAACCAGTTCGTACTTCCGCCGCCGCCTCTAGGATAAAACAACCTCTCTAAAATGAATAACCGATTTTCTTTGCACCAACAAATCAGTGCAAATTTGCACTTTCGAATTTAACTGCTCGAAGATTTATGAAAGAATAATTTTTTAATTACAGAGGAAGAGAAAAACAGTTTTTTTTTTGTATATCAATCTCGTCTACAACTGATGATAATATATAGACGGGACTAGGGCTGAACGAAAATATTGGTCAGTGGAGGAAAAGAGGATCTGAGAAATACTTGGTCAAAAGTTTACCGCTTCATAATAAAAGTCGGCTCAGAAATATTTTTGTATTAAAAAAAAACTGTTTTGAAAAATGCAGTGTTTTCTGGACCAAAAATATAAGTGTCTACACCACAAAGCCAAGGCCCAAGCCCAATCCCGAACCGAGCCGGGCCGGGTCGAGTCGGTCGGTCGGTCGCGCTCGTGTGTGGTGGTCATGATGCATGGTCTCCCTCCTCACAACAAAGCATGCATTGGGAGCCCAAGGCCCCAACATGACTTCTTAGAAACAAGTATAAATAATTGCATCTTTCTTATAATCCCATGATGTGGGACTATACACATATAGGAGCCATCATACACTTATTTCTATATTTTAAATAATTCACATAAATTTCCAACACTACATACTGGGTACAATTTCTATTTAATCTCAAACAATCTAACCATGCAAGAATTAATTATATGTGTTTAGAAGTATATGCTTATAATTTATGTTTGACTAGGGTAAAATAAAGAGATGGTGATGGCGAACAAGAATATACCATACATATAAAGAAATCAGTTTATAAGAAGAACGAGTACATTATTTTAGAGAAAAGATAATGAGACAAGCTTAACAGATGAATGATGATAGTCTACAATATATGTACATTTTTTTTCAATAGTTTTTTCTCTTAAATAAATAATAAAGACAACGACCTTTCTGCTTCGCTAGCTAAACAAAACACAGTTACAATTTTTCCCTTTGCAAATTGTTTAGTCAAATTTATCCAAAGTTACGTTCATATATTCTTTCTCTCGCACTAATTATACTAGTTGTGGTTTTATCAATAAATAATTGGTAAAACCGTAGTAGCCTACGCACAAAAACAATTTAGAGCTGTTTGCTTCAGTTTCAGTGTCATGTATATTGTAATTCATCAACTTCTTGGTTATCAAGGAAAACACGGTTAGTGTGGCTTGCATTGCATTTAAATGGGTGCAGAGGCTAGATTGCAGTTAGCCCATAGTAAGAAAACTTAAAAAAGATGATCACGTATATGTGATTATGGTTTTGTTAGTATGTAACAAAAATATATTTCTTTTGTCATAACCTAGTTCCTATGTACCTATATTTTCCTGCTTCTATGCTAAATAAGTGACCATTGCACTTACATTGAAATCCTTGTTTTAAAAGACAGAGGCGTGCACTTTGCATTGAAATCCTTGTTTTAAAAGGAAAAAGCGTACCTGTGACGCACTGAAGTCCATGAGGCTAGGGTTAAATCTTGAAGTGTTATAATATAAACATTTCAGGTAACACAAAAAGAAAAACATATAACGAAATGAATAAAGTAACATTAAATAAGAGGTATAAATCATTCTAAGCAATTGGAACAAAATTCAATAGGACTGAATTTGAATTGGTGGAATTCATTAAAAAAATTATCTACTTCCACAAAATATCTTTCTTGTTCATCTCTTCAGTTTACACTATACACTATTATGCAGAAAAGAAAAGAAAAGAAAATTCTCTCAGTTAATATATATATATTTTTGGTTAAAAAAATCAATAAATTTTTTTTTAAATAAGAAAAGATTTCTCGATTCCATCAGGTGGAATCCAACTCAATTCCGCTTACTTGAATCGAGCCTAATTCCGATATTGAGTTCAAGCTCAATTTTGAACTTGATTTGTAACACCCCATGTCCATTAATGTCACTCACAAGGGAATGCATTAACTTCCATGGAGGTTTTAAGTGAATATAGAACAGAAAAATTACAACAAGACAGATAATAAGTAGTACTTGGAAATCTAAAACTTCATTTTATTGCAGCAGAAATTAAACATGTTTGTTACATCATAAAACCATAAATCAGAGTCAAGTACAATATCCATCTTGATCAGAATACATAATCCCATTACATAAATAGCCATTAAAAGAGATAACAAGCTGGACTTTACTTCAACGGTCCAAGCTTTCCAAGGAGAGATGAAGCAATCAAACTCCACTAGACCTGGGTCCAACTTGAGGACCTAGAGGGGGAAAAAGGATAGAAATGGAGGGGGTCAGACATAAAGTCTGGCGAGTATGATAATTCTAGCAATGCTATCATCAAAATAACTAGACTAAGGCATGAACTGGAAAACAAGGAAATGTCTATGAACTATTGGGTATGGAAGAGCAGATAGAGATAACGTTAAAAGCACACCTAATTACTAACGAATAATTACTACACCGCACCGCACATTACTACACTGCACCGCACCAGTCACCCTAAAGGTTGATCCCACTTGCTTCACATAGAAACTATATAAATGGCCTTGCGTACCCCTAGCTGACTACATAGGTGCCGTCTGCCCCTATCTCCACTAGGTGTACCCCACTACCCACTTTCGATCGGCTCCCTACTGGTAGATACCCGTGCTGGCCCCATAGTGGGGTGTATCACTCCCCTAAAGTGGCAACCCGATACAACTTGAGAATGCACGGCTCATACCTACACGATGTAACAACGTCTTACCTACCAGCCCAGGTCCACACACGCATATGAAACCCATTGGACTTGCGTTGCCACCGCTACCCCGTTTTGGCCTCTTATAGTCAAGCCCAGCATGCGTGTCCCGTCCTCGACTTGGGTCGAGCCCACAAAGATACGTTGGGATACTAGTTGAAATGGGCCCCCACAAGCTACCCACCTAATCTTGTCCACTAGTATATCCCACTTAACCCTCTTAGACATGTTCATTTACATGTGTGTTTGGTTAAGTCTTACTAATCGTATTTCACATGCCACTAAGGGCACCCACTAGATTCCTCATGCCACCCAAGGCACCTACTTAACCCCCATGTCCCACCTTACATGTTTATCTAGTTAAGTATTTCTTAATTCATTCAGGCCATAACCTCATAAAGACCTCTCACATTAGACTGGCATTTATGGCAGCTGGATTTGCCGGGCGGATCCGAGCAGTCTTACACCATAAAAGAGCCTAACCTCGTGTCTTTACAACTGTTATGCTTTAGTTTAGGCCTAGGACCTCTCACATTGGGCTGACATTTGTGACCACTGGATTTGCCGGGCGGTTCCGGGCAGGTTTACATCACAAATGAGTCCAACCTCGTGTCCTAAGCATTGATTATCACTTATAATCTTTTACCCCAGTTTTAATAATTCCCTATTCAAATTATTAATTAACTCCAATTTTAATGATGTCCATAATTGACTCAATTATGGCCATCCACTCATGGAATGCAAAATCATATCAATTGCACCCCAACTTCTTAATATTAAATCCTTAATATTACCCCTACCCCACGTTATATGTTCGCTTATTCAACGCATAAGATAAATTATCACAACATATAGACAAATAAAATAAATCTAATCATAATAGGGGTGAAACTTGCATAAACTACACATGTTAAGGATCTAAAGGTGTCAACTTGTTAAATGTCACAATTTTCATGATTTGATCATAACCCAAGTTTATGTATGAACTTGCATATGGGGTTTTATGCAACATAATGATGGTGTGAACTAGCATCTAATACATAGAATTCACATATGTCATAGCATAATTCTAGATGTCATAATTCAAGATCTAAACAGATGTCATGGCATATGTTCATAGCCTTTACTAATCAGTCTAAACTTGCATACATGATTGTCATATAGATCAACATAGCCCAAACATTATGATTTGATTAACATGAACTAACTAGCATAGATAATAACATCATGACTTTATAACATGTATGATTTATCACAACTTAGCATAGAAACTTTCAACATATATAACATCATCATAGCATGATTTACAACATATAGGATATCATCATCACATAACATAGGATTTATGACATACATGATAGCATAAGGTTTACAACAACATATATGATAATCCACATCATTCACTTATAATCCATTCATGATTTAATCTAATTAGTCTAATAATAATCTTGTTAAGATCATCATACTCACAATTTAGAGAAGAAAGAGAGTCTTGATTTGCTTTAGAGTTGAGTAGAATTAGGGTTTTGATTAGCTTCTTCCTTCTTAGTTTGCGGCGGCTACACTGAGTTCCATGGCTGTAGTATGACGGTGGCTATTCTATTTTTCATGTGAATTAGAATGAGAGACTACCTAGGTATTTATAGAGTTTAGGGTTTATTTAGACCGTCAGATCAACTCAGAACTAAACTGAACCGTTTAATTTGCCAACTCAGCCCTAAAGACACATCAGCAGCTCAAGATTGGGCTCAGTCAAAACCCTAGCCGACTGACCAGGTCGACACCCAGGTCGACACTATAGTCGACCTGGGGGGGGGGGGAGGTCGACACTAGTGTCGACTCCCCAGTCGACCTGCCTGGGCGGGAATTTTCCAGCCCAGCCCGCTTCTGCACTTCCAGTTTGAATTTTTAAATTTCTGAAATCTGTTTTGAATTTTCTGAAACTTCCGATGGCCATAACTTCTTCATACGAAGTCCAATTCACGCAAACTCGGACTCTATTTCGACCAGAATTCCGAGACGAACACAATGGAGCAACCCGTTTCCCACAATTCTCACGTCTGAGATTAGTTATTCTTTAATTTGTGAATATTAATATTAATAGAATTACGGGGTGTTACATTCTCCCCTCTTTAAAGGATTTCGTCCCCGAAATCTTCAAGTCAAGAAGAATGTATATCCTAACATCCAATCATCCATCTACTCAACCATCAAACACAGGCATCCATTGTCCTTATAGACTTCTAATGCTTTCATGTTTAAATGCACAGTGTGTGTATATGTCCATATCTAATGCAAAATCAGGCGGTCCACTGATTCAGTTGACCTCCTTAATGCGAATCATGATAGTGCCATGCGTCCATTATGTATGCAAAAGTTCCTTAATGCTACATATTATCTCTATATGTGTGCACAATCATCATCTGAATGCAGCATCCATATGATAAAAACAATCATCATACATCCATTTTACTTAATACAACCATATATATGCAATATGCAATATGAAGCGACTGAGCCGATCTAGTGCCTAATAGTGTGTGTATATGCGTCCACGAGCAACCACTAGCAAACACTTGCATCCACTTTGCATCCATCATACAAAACATGTCTCAAACACATGTTTCAACCATATGATTATCCTAACTAAAGGTCAAAGATACTAGCGAGAGGATACTCTAAAGATAAGTACAAGCTAAGCGATAAAGGAGAAATTTAAAGGACATACCCTCGAAAAGGAAAGGGTATCGTGAATGCATCTTCTCTTCTGTCTCCCAAGTAGCGTTGCTCTCATCATCTCCCCATTGTACTTTGACTAGTATGACCTCTGGATTTCTCAGCTTCTTGATCTCTGACCCAAGAATGCGCGTAAGAGCTCGTCGAATCGTCGCATCACGCTCTATCTCCACTTCTCTAAGCAAGCTCGGCTCTACCACTTCCGCGGTCTCGTGCAAGCATTTCCTCAAATGTGATACATGGAATACATCGTGTACACCACTAAGTCTCTCAGGCAACTCCACTCTATACGCCATATGTCCAATCTTCACCTTATTAGGAAACGACCCTACAAACCTTGGTGCTAACTTCCCAACGGACCTAAAGCGAACAACGTTCGGCAATGGAGACACTTTGATAAAGACCATGTCCCCAACATCAAACTCAAGATTTGTTCTCCTCTTGTCCGCATAAGATTTCTGCCTATCTTGCGCTGCTTTCATCCTCCTTCGAATCAAGTCGATTTTCTCCGAAGTCTCCCTAATCAAGTAAGATCTTATCCGTAGATTCCCACCAACATGTAGGTGAATGACAAGGTCGTCCATAAAGAGCTTCGAAAGGTGCCATGCCAACGCTAGACTGAAAGTTATTATTATATGCGAACTCCACCAATGGAAGATGCTCTTCCCACGTACCTCCAAAGTCTAGGATACATAACCTCAAAAGGTCCTCTAGAATACGATTCACCCTCTCGGTCTGGCCGTCCGTCTGGGGATGATATGTGGTGCTCAAACATAACTGAGTCCCTACCGCTTCTTGTAAGCTTCTCCAAAATTCGCTAGTGAAAATAGGATCGCGGTCGCTCACTATGCTAGAAGGAACACCGTGCAAACGAACAATCTCTCGAACGTATACAGAAGCTAACCATGGAGTAGTCCTCTTACTCTTCACGGGAATGAAATGAGCGCTTTTAGTAAGTCTATCTACTATAACCCAAATCCCCGTATTACCCTTCCTTGATCGCAGTAATCCATCCACAAAGTCCATCGAGACACTTTCCCACTTCCATAGTGGAACCTCCAATGGGTGAAGCAACCCACCGGGCTTCCTTTGCTCCACTTTTACTTGTTGGCACACCAGGCATCTAGCGACATACTCGGCCACGTCCCTCTTCATACCGGCCCAAAAGAAAACTCGCTTCATGTCTTTGTACATCTTGTCCCCGCCGAGATGAATGGTCATCTTCGAATGATGTGCATCATCAAGAACGGTCTTCCTTAGGTCATCGTCTTTTGGTACACAAAGCCTACCGTCCCTACGTAACCAACCCTTATCATCTAGGGTATACCTACGGAGATGGCTTGATGACTCCCCTCCTTTGAGCTTTTCTACTAACTCAACCAACTGTGGGTCGTCTCGTTGTGTCTCGCCAATCCGTCCCAAAAGCGTAGGTCTGACCTCCAAGGATGCTAGCAAACCGGGTACAAGGTTAACGGAAGGTCTAAAGTCAAACATCGAAATGAATTCTAAGCTTCACCGCTCAACAAACAAAGGACTTAAGGATAATCTTTTTCTACTTAAGGCATTGGCCACTACGTTACCCTTGCTAGGGGTATATGCAATTTCGAAGTCGTAGGACGCAAAGAACTCCATCCACCTTTGCTGCCTTAAGCTCAAGTCCTTCTGAGAAAATAAGTACTTTAAATATTTGTGGTCAATGAATAGTTCGAATTTCTCTCCAAGAAGATAATGACGCCAAGACTTTAGCGCGAAAACGATAGCGGCCAACTCTAGGTCATGTGTAGGGTAATTTTTCTCATACGCTCTCAACTGCCTTCCACCATAGGCTATTACCCTACCCTCTTGCATTAAGACTGCGCCTAGTCCTGTCCCACAAGCATCAGTATAAACAGTAAATGGCTTACTCCCGTCTGGCAGTACTAAGACTGGGGCTGAAGTCAAAGCTCTCTTCAAACGTTGGAACGCATCATCACAATCTAAGTCCCATGTGAAAACTAGGTTCTTCTTCGTCAAGCGTGTTAATGGAGCTGATATCTTTGCGAAGTCTTTGATAAACTTCATATAGTAGCCAGCCAACCGCAAGAAACTTCTCACTTCGGTAGCATTTTTAGGGACCTTCCAATCTTGGATGGCCACCACCTTCGCGGGATCCACAGCTATCCCTTCCTTGGAAACCACGTGCCCTAAGAATCATACTTCCTTCCTCCAGAAGTGACACTTGGAAAATTTAGCTTTAAGGCTATGCGCTCGTATGGTCTCCAACACTTCCCTAAGATGTAGGGCATGCTCTTCTTCATCCTTAGAAAAGATCAAGATGTCGTCTACAAAGACTACCACAAATTTGTTAAGGTACTCCCTAAACACCCTACTCATCAAATCAACAAAATTTGCTGGGGCGTTCGTCAAACCGAAGGGCATCACTAGCCATTCATAGAAACCGTCCGGAGTCCTAAAGGCAGTCTTGTCTATGCTATCCTCAGCCACTCTCAACTGATGGAAACCAGTGGCTAAGTCCAACTGCGAAAACACTGAGGCGCCAACTAATTGATCGAAGAGATCGTCAATCCTCGGCAGTGGGTGTCTGTTTTTCTTAGTGAGCTTATTAAGTTCTATATAGTCCACACAAAGTCTAAGGGACCCATCCGCCTTCGTGGCAAATACTACTGGAGCACCCCACTCCGATATACTTCGTCTTATGAACCCCTTCTCAAGCAACTCCTTCACTTGCTTATTGAGTTCCCTCTTTTCACGAGGAGCCATGTGGCGTACTGGCAAAGATACTGGTTTCGCATTATCCACAAGATATATTCGAAAATCTATCTCCCACTTCGGAGGAAAGCCCTTCACCTCCTCAAACACATCCGAATATTCTCGGACCACTTTAACAGATCGTAGATTTTCCACCAACGCGTCAAGCGATTCTAAATAACTTAGCATAACGGAATTTAATGGATTACAAAAGATTTCGAGAGCGTTACCAAGGCGAGTCATGAGCCTAACTACTCTCCTTTCATAATCAAGAACGACCCCATTTCTGGATAACCAATCCATTCCTAAAATTAGCCCATAGCCCGTGAAGCCCAAAACATAAGCATCACATCTAAACTCAATGCTAAGTATAGAAATTTTCAAATCCAAACACATCATGGACAAATAAGCTGAGCCCCCAATTGGATTCGAAACAACTAAGGGATCCTCTACTAAACTGGTGTTTAAGTGCAGTGATTCAACTAATGATGTAGAGATAAACGAATGCGATGCGCCCGAGTCAAATAAGGTACGGACAGGATGATCAAACAGAAAAACTAAGCTTTCAACAGAAATGGTTCTACCTCGTTCTTGCAGCGGTGGGACCGCGAGAGGCTGAACTTGTCCCCTTGCCTACCCTGGTGCCATAAGAGCCTGCACCTGTCCTCCCGAGGTAGACCCTGCCCTCTGCCCCTTCTTTGGGCAGTCCTTCACTAGATGTCCCGCCTCGCCACAGTGAAAATAGCCAGTCTTCTTTTTCTTTCGGCAATCCTTGCTGAGATGGCCTGGTGTCCCACAGTTAAAGCATTTCTTCTTTCCCTTGCCATTATTGTCTTTACCACCTTTCTTGTTTTGTTGTTGGGGTTTCTTCTGATCCCCCTTCTTCTCGGGTGCCTTATCAGCTTTAGCCCCTTTCTCCTCATGCATGAGTGCCATGTCTACTAGCTTCTCAAAGGTAGCCCACATAGGGATGTAGGTCATAGCCAACCCTTGCAATGGTTCATTCAATCCATTAACGAACCTCAGCGCCTTCTTCTCCGGCGTGTTCACTAAGTCCAAGCCAAACCTTGCTAACTGATTAAATTTGTTGACATATTCTTTCACTGATGAGCCTCCTTGCTTCAATGTCAAGAACCTTTCCATATATAGATTATTTCTGCCCTTGAGAGAAACTTCGCCTCAAACCTACATCTGAAATCCGCCCAAGAATCAACAGGACGCTCCCCATTAGTGACCTCCTACCAGAACTAGGCCTCTCCTTTCATTAACCAAGCTGCTAATTTGACTCTCCTCCCTTCTTCCACTTCAAAGATTTCTAGCAATTCTTCCACCTCCTTAAGCCAATCTCTAGCTTCCACAAACGTTTCTGACCCTTGAAAGGGTTTTCCACCCATAGCCTTAAATTCCTTGCACGTCTTTGCAAAAGTATCAACGCGAGAAGGAGGAGGAGGAGGAGGAGAAGGAACGGGTGCAACTGGTGGTGGAGGAACATTGGCTGGACCTGCGGCGGCCCTAGCCTCTAACAACCTCCTATACCATCCTGGTATCGTCACACCGTCAGGAAGGTTAAGATCTTCAGCCATGCTGAAACGAAAAAGGAAAGATTCAAAATGGAGAATTCGAAAGATAAAGATATATGGCTATTTGGGGATTATGTTTTTCTTAAAAACTTTCCTCTTTAAATAACTAATTTAAGACATGTTTTTGAAAGCACTTCTTCCAAAAATACTTTAGAAAAATAGTTTTTCTAAAAAAATTATCTGTTCTGGTAACCTTAAGCTCTGATACCACGTGTAACACCCCACGTCCATTAATGTCACTCACAAGGGAATGCATTAACTTCCACGGAGGTTTTAAGTGAATATAGAATAGAAAATTTACAACAAGACAGATAATAAGTAGTACTTGGAAATCTAAAACTTCATTTTATTGCAGCAGAAATTAAACATGTTTGTTACATCATAAAACCATAAATCAGAGTCAAGTACAATATCCATCTTGATCAAAATACATAATCCCATAACATAAATAGCCATTAAAAGAGATAACAAGCTGGACTTTACTTCAACGGTCCAAGCTTTCCAAGGAGAGGTGAAGCAATCAAACTCCACTAGAGCTGGGTCCAACCTGAGGACCTGGTGGGGGAAAAAAGGATAGAAATGGAGGGGGTCAGACATAAAGTCTGGCGAGTATGATAATTCTAACAATACTATCATCAAAATAACTAGACTAAGGCATAAACTGGAAAACAAGGAAATGTCTATGAACTATTGGGTATGGAAGAGTAGATAGAGATAACGTTAAAAGCACGCCTAATTACTAACGAATAATTACTACACTGCACCGCACATTACTACACTGCACCGCACCAGTCACCCTAAAGGTTGATCCCACTTGCTTCACACAGAAACTATATAAATAGCCTTGCATACCCCTAGCTGACTACATAGGTGCCATCTGCCCCTATCTCCACTAGGTGTACCCCACTACCCACTTTTGATCGGCTCTCTACTCGTAGATACCCGTGCTGGCCCCACGGTGGGGTGTATCACTCCCCTAAAGTGGCAACCCGATACAACTTGAGAATGCACGGCTTATACCTACACGATGCAACAACGTCTTACCTACCAGCCCGGGTCCACACACGCATATGAAACCCGTTGGACTTGCATTGCCAACGCTACCCCGTTTGGCCTCTTATAGTCAAGCCCAGCATGTGTGTCCCGTCCTCGACTTGGGTCGAGCCCACAAAGATACGTTTGGGATACTGGTTGAAATGGGCCCCCACAAGCTACCCACCTAAGCTTGTCCACTAGTATATCCCACTTAACCCTCTTAGTCATGTTCATTTACATGTGTGTTTGGTTAAGTCTTACTAATCATATTTCCCATGCCACTAAGGGCACCCACTAGATTCCTCATGCCACCCAAGGCACCTACTTAACCCCCATGTCCCACCTTATATGTTTATCTGGTTATGTATTTCTTAATTCATTCAGGCCATAACCTCATAAAGACCTCTCACATTAGACTGGCATTTATGTCAGTTGGATTTTCCGGGCGGGTCCGGGCAGTCTTACACCATAAAAGAGTCTAACCTCGTGTCTTTACAACTGTTATGCTTTAGTTTAGGCCTAGGACCTCTCACATTGGGCTGACATTTGTGACCACTGGATTTGCCGGGCGGTTCCGGGCAGGTTTACGTCACAAACGAGTCCAACCTCATGTCCTAAGCATTGATTATCACTTATAATCTTTTACCCCAGTTTTAATAATTCCTTATTCAAATTATTAATTAACTCCAATTTTAATGATGTCCATAATTGACTCAATTATGGCCATCCACTCATGGAATGCAAAATCATATCAATTGCACCCCAACTTCTTAATATTAAATCCTTAATATTACCCCTACCCCACGTTATACGTTCGCTTATTCAACGTATAAGATAAATTATCATAACATATAGACAAATAAAATAAATCTAATCATAATAGGGGTGAAACTTGCATAAACTACACATGTTAAGGATCTAAAGGTGTCAACTTGTTAAATGTCACAATTTTCATGATTTGATCATAACCCAAATTTATGTATGAACTTGCATATGGGGTTTTATGCAACATAATGATGGTGTGAACTAGCATCTAATACATAGAATTCACATATGTCATAGCATAATTCTAGATGTCATAGTTCTAGATCTAAACAGATGTCATGGCATATGTTCATAGCCTTTACTAATCAGTCTAAACTTGCATACATGATTGTCATATAGATCAACATAGCCCAAACATTATGATTTGATTAACATGAACTAACTAGCATAGATAATAACATCATGACTTTATAACATGTATGATTTATCACAACTTAGCATAGAAGTTTTCAACATATATAACATCATCATAGCGTGATTTACAACATATAGGATATCATCATCACATAACATAGGATTTATGACATAAATGATAGCATAAGGTTTACAACAACATATATGATAATCCACATCATTCACTTATAATCCATTCATGATTTAATCTAATTAGTCTAATAATAATCTTGTTAAGATCATCATACTCACAATTTAGAGAAGAAAGAGAGTCTTGATTTGCTTTAGAGTTGAGTAGAATTAGGGTTTTGATTAGCTTCTTCCTTCTTAGTTTGCGGCGGCTACACTGAGTTCCATGGCTGCAGTATGACGATGGCTATTCTATTTTTCATGTGAATTAGAATGAGAGACTACCTAGGTATTTATAGAGTTTAGGGTTTACTTAGACCGTCAGATCAACTCAGAACTAAACTGAACCGTTTAATTTGCCAACTCAGCCCTAAAGACACATCAGCAGCTCAAGATTGGGCTCAGTCAAAACCCTAGCCGACTGACCAGGTCGACACTATAGTCGACCTGGGGGGGGGGGGGGGAGGTCGACACTAGTGTCGACTCCCCAGTCGACCTGCCTGGGCGGGAATTTTCCCGCCCAGCCCGCTTCTGGACTTCCAGTTTGAATTTTTAAATTTCTGAAATCTGTTTTGAATTTTCTGAAACTTCCGATGGCCATAACTTCTTCATACGAAGTCCAATTCACGCAAACTTGAACTCTATTTCGACCAGAATTTCGAGACGAACACAATGGCGCAACCCGTTTCCCACAATTCTCACATATGAGATTAGTTATTCTTTAATTTGTGAATATTAATATTAACAGAATTATGGGGTGTTACATGATTCCAATGTAATCGAAAGCATGAATATTAAATTCTATTACTTCCTTTTAGATTTGAGGTGGACGAGCAAATAAAAATAGAATGATAAGGTTTTTGAATACGATACACAAAAATTTGCTTGAGGGAGATATGGCTCGTTGGACTTTTAACACATGATCTACGTTTTTTACCCTTTGGTGTGTCTCCGCAAGGTTTTGAATATTGAATTTTGGTTATGTCATGTTTTGAGAATTTTGGATACAATATCAGTCCTGTATGAGATCATAGGTGGGATGATGGTAACTCTGGGGTAACTCTCAAATTGATATCTTGGGCTATTAAATTTATATCGGGGTGTCCCGGGGTAACTTAACATCTGTAATGAACAATTTTTATATTAATTGTTTTTTAAATGTAAATCTTTTAACATACATAATTATATATGACGATAAGCGTGTTAGGTTTTCTTCTCAGAGAAGCGGGGATCGATTTATTTTTATTAATTGGATGGATTCTACTTGTTAGAATATTAGAAATAGAATACTTAAACAATTTGATCTTTTTGCTTGTTCAAGTATGTAAAATTACTTCAAAGTCTAGTGGTCCAGTTGGTTTACGAACACCATGAGTTGCTGCATGTAGTTTGCAGTGGCACAGTGTGACGGCCCGCCCCGCACCAACCGACATTTACTCCAAAAGTGCGTTGTACACATGTCCAGTTAGCACGGGACGGTCGTCAGAAGAAAAGGAAGAAGACGAAGAATCAACAAAGAACCTGTAGAATGTCTCACAGCGCATAGAACAAAATATAATAACAACATACTTGACATAAAACAGGCGAGACAGTGCATAAGCTGAAAACAAACTACGCATCATAGCAGTGGAAATCCAAAATACAGCTTATTACAATTTCAAAATACTGTCTAAAAAAACAAAAGCAAGATGATGAAGGTACACTACTAATTCCCAAGTAGTGACCACCAACGACACAGGGAGAATATATGAAGATATCATACGTAGGAGCCTCCTGCTCGTCTCCGAATCAGCTACTCGTGCATCACCAGCTAACCTGTCTCTAGTTTGCTCGTTTAGAAGCACCCAGAGTAATAAGAAGAGACATAAAACTCTGGGTCAGACAAAAGTCTGGTATGAGCGATAAGCAGCTAAACAGAACAATAATAGGTATACTAAACCATACCTGAACCTGGACCTGCAACCAAAGAGTTAGCACTATATACTGTACAACACTCTAAGGTGCCACTCTCATACGGTGTAAAGATAACGGGGGTGGGGGTGTGCATGTCATAGTGATGGCAAACAATCAAGCGTAGCAACCATCCTCACATCTCTCACTCAGTGCGTAAAGCATACGATATCCACCACTTCGATCACCCAATACTTTGCTATGATCACTTTGCCCCATGAAGTCACAATAGCTTCATTGCACTGATACATAGCCACTAATCCTTCCATATGTCCACTTTGCCCCCACGGAGTCGTACACACCCCACTGCGCTGGCTCATAGCCTTACTACACTACTAGAAAAGGTGCAGAATAATGACGACAATTTCTGATAACTCCGACGCCATTGCGACGCCAAAAAAGAAGGGGTGTCGGAATGGCATCACAAATTGTTGTAAATTGGCATCGCTATTCTGCACCTTTTCTTGTAGTGCTAATCCTTTACTATGTCCACTCTGCCCTATGGAGTCACAACGGCTCCACTGCACTGGCTCATAGTCTTACTACGATCACTTTGCCCCTCGAGTCATAATGACTCTACTACACTGATACGTGGTCCTGCTACGATCACTTTGCCCCTCAAGTCGTGATGACTCTACTGCACTGATACATAGCCCATCATTCTTTTTCAGTGGTGAATGGAAGTTATGAACGTTGACAATTCCTTAGCACACATCCCGCAACAAAGCCCAACCATGAAGTGAACTCATTGGTTACAACTGGATCTTGAGCTCTAACTTCCTATTTGGACTACCTTTGCATCTCGGGTTTTTGGTCATCACTAGATAGGTTCGGTAATATGTCCTTCTTCTCTATCGGTTCAGATCGGTATCTTCCAGGTGCTCCGGGTCGGGTCGTGGCCTCTAAGTCCCTTCGTTGTAAGTCGGTTCGGTTCGGGTTCTCCATGTCACATCGGTTCGGTTCGGGCTCTCCATGTCATCTCGGGTCGGTTCGTCAACTGTCTTCCTTCCGTCCCTGGCTTGATCTTGTGGTCCGATCCCCATTCCAATTCCCATCCGCTCCGATCCCCCTCACTTCCCTTCGAGTCGATCTGGTTCCTTCTTTCTTAGCCCGAATCTATCCCCCTTCCTTAGCCCGATCCGATCCACGTTCAACCACTGTGGCCTTCCTTCTTTCCCTTGTGCCAAGTCTCGGGTCGGTTCGGTGATCCCTTGCCCAGTCCTCTATCCGGTCCGAGCCCATTCCTCCGATCCGATCCAAAACCTGCATTGTTTTTCTGCAACTTTTCCAGCGAGCATTTTATGCCATTTGGCGACGTTTTTGACCATTCTATCTATTCTAATCAATCACAAAGAATACCACAAAGTCATAGCAACAAGTAGAAGTGACCTCAAACACCAAAACATCAATATGATAAGTTAAAATGGATCAAACATAGCCAAAACCCCAAATTTTCCCTTAAGCATGTTCAAGCATAATTAATGATAGGATTAGCAAAACTTAACCAAATTAACCCAAACTCATATCAAAGGTCTAAAACATTATTTAATAATTTATAAATATTTTTCCAGAATTTATTAATGTATAAATTCGCTAATCTTCACTAATTACCCTTAATCAACCATAATTAGTGAGGAACTATGCAAATCACTCACCTTAGCCACAAATAAACCTTAGATCTGAAATAAATCTCTGATTTGGTGCGAATAACAATGCTAAGCAGTAGCTCTAATCTTGATTTGGTGTTGATCTCTCTTGATTTGATGTTGCTAAGCCCAATCTTCAAGTAGAAAATGATTTAGAGGTTGGAGGCCATTTTTAGGGTTTCTTAGAGGTAAGTGGAGGCTAGAAAACTGAAATGGAATGAAAACCTAACTCATTTCAGCCTCCCCATTGCCCTAATCCCGAAATGGGTTATGGGCCCAATTACTAATCACCTTATTTGGTCCGGTTAAGCAGTTTTTCACCTTCCAAATCTTATTTCAGTCATATCTCCCAAACGGTAAGCCCGTTTTTCACAAGTGACCACTCTACGGAAAGGTAAACCATCATCCGAAGAAAATGGAAGTGGTTTCAGGTCAAAACTCCTTTCCAATCAAAAGTTATGGACGAAACAAGATCAACTAGGGGCAAAACAGTCATTTAAAAATCGACAAAAATCATGAACATGAGAAATAACCCCAATAGTCGTTTCCCAAAGCCACACGACCATACGACTTTGTATAAGAAAGAAATAAATATTCTACGATCCTCCGATGTGAAGAATGCGGGTTGTTACATTCTCCCCCCCCCCCCCCCCCTTTAAGAAATTTCGCCCCCGAAATTCCCTAACCAAAACACACAAAGGGCCCCGCATGCCTATCAACTATAAAACAACAATCAAACATGCAAAAACAAGCAAAACAAGTCTATCCTAGCATGCGGAATAACTAAATCGCAAAGAAAATCTTACCAGGCAAAGAGTTCTGGATACGTCTTTCTAATGCTCGCCTCTGTCTCCCAAGTACAGTCATTCTCGTTCTCGCCCCACTGAACCTTGACTAGCTTCACCGCCTTCCTTCGAAGTTGCTTCGTATCGTGCTCGACGATACGAATCGGCTTGCGGTTCCCAACCGCATCAGGTTCTCCTTCGAAGTCCTCTGACTGATCAGGTGAAATAGTCATATCTGGGTCGTGCACGAACTTCCTTAACTGGGAAACATGAAATACGTTGTGAACTCCCGCCATCTTCTCTGCTAATTCAATTCTATATGCCAAATTCCCAACTTGCTCGAGAACTGGGAATGGACCAACGAATCTTGGTGCCAATTTGCCTCTCCTTCCAAATCGAATCACGCTCTTTAACGGAGAAATCTTCACAAACACCAAGTCACCAATGGAGAATTTTAAGTCTCTTCTCCTCTTATCAGCATAACTCTTCTGCCTATCCTGGGCAGCTTTCATCCGTTGTTGAATGATCTTAATCTTATCTGAAGTTTCCCTTACCACATCTGGTCCAAGTACAAACTTCTCACCGGTCTCTATCCAACATGATGGTGAGTTGCATGGTCTTCCGTACAAAGCTTCATATGGAGCCATACCGATACTAGATTGGTAGCTATTATTATATGCAAATGGTCCTTCCATGATCCACCAAAATCCAACATGCAAGCTCTCAAGAGATCTTCCAATATACGATTCACCCTCTCTGTCTAACCGTCAGTTTGAGGATGATACACGGTACTGAGATGTAATTCTGACCCTAAAGCCTCTTGTAAGCTCTTCCAAAATCCACTAGTAAACAACGGATCTCAGTCACTCACAACGCCCTTGGGTACTCCATGAAATCTCACTACCCACTTCATATACAGTTCTGCTAACTTAGCTGCCATTCTGGTCGATTTGACTGGTATAAATCTTGCACTCTTGGTCAATCGATCCACAATTACCCAAATGCTATCATGTCTCGATCTAGTTCTTGGTAAACCATCAATGAAATCCATCGAGACTTGTTCCCATTTCCATTTGGGAATTTCTAATGGTTGCAACAAACCACTATGCTTCTTTTGCTCGGCTTTAACTAGTTGGCAATTCATGCACTTGGATATAAACTTCCCAACGTCTCTTTTCATCCCTTCCCAGTAGTAGGTCTGCTTCATGTCTCGATACATCTTGTTACCACCGGGGTGTATAGTCAGTTTTGAGTGATGGCATTCTCTAAGCACTTCATCCCTCAAACCATTCACGTTGGGTACAACTAGTCTTTCATTCTTTCGAAGCCATCCTTCTCGATCATGCCCATACTTGTTTATCTTCTCATCTATTTCTGTCTCTAACTTGGAGATGATTTCCAATAGATTAGGATCGTCCCTCTGACTGGAGCCAATCCTCTCAATTAAAGTGGGTCTGATCGTTAAACTAGCTAATATCTCTGGATCCAATTCGCACTTTGGTCTGAAATCGTACCCTACGGTATACTCCAGTTGCTTCCATTCAAGAAACATAGCCCCTAAACTGGCATGTCTCCTGCTCAAGGCATCGGCTACCGCATTGCCTTTCCCAGGTGTATATGCGATATCAAAATCATACGAAGCCTAGAACTCTAACCATCTCTGCTGACGGAGATTCAGATCCTTCTGAGAGAAAAGATACTTTAGCGATTTGTGATCGGTAAACAACTCGAATATTTCTCCCAAGAGATAATGTCTCCACATCTTCAGTGCAAATACGATCGCTGCCAATTCTAAATCATGGGTAGAATACCTCTTCTCATGCGGCTTCAATTGCCGACTAGCATAAGCTACTACCCTACCTTCTTGCATCAATACAGCACCTAGTCCGGTACCACAAGCATCCGTGTATACCGTCATCTCTTCATTCCCTTTAGGAATGACTAACACTGGCGCACGCGTCAACTTTTCTTTTAGACTCTTGAATGCATTCTCACACACTCCGTCCCAGACGAAGGACTGATTCTTCTTGGTCAACTGAGTCAACGGCGTCGCTATCTTGGAGAAGTCCTGGATAAACTTACGATAATATCCAGCTAACCCCAAGAAACTTCTTATGTCTGTTGCATTCTTGGGCGTAGACCAATCCTGTACCGTAGCCACCTTCGCAGGGTCTACGGCAATACCATTCTCTGAAACAACATGGCCCAAGAATCTCACTTCCCTCCACCAGAAGTGACACTTAGAAAACTTTGCTTTCAATTGGTGTTTTCTCAACACTTCCATCACTATCCTCAAATGTCCCTTGTGTTCTTCCTCTATCCTCGAGTAAACAAGGATGTCGTCTATGAACACAAGAACAAACTTATTCAATTGATCTCTGAATACTCTATTCATAAGATCCACGAAGTATGCTGGTGCATTGGTCAACCCAAATGGCATGACCAACCACTCATAGAATCCAGACGGCGTCCTAAATGTCGTTTTAGCTACACTATCAGCTGCTACTCGGAGCTGATGAAATCCTGTCGCGAGGTCCAACTGGGAGAACACTCTTGCCCCTTCCAGTTGATCAAACAAATCATCTATCCGTGGTAGAGGATACTTATTCATCCTCGTCACCTTATTCAACTCGCGATAGTCCACACACAAACGAAGGGAACCATCTGCCTTAGTGGCAAACACAATTGGTGCTCCCCACTCGGAAACACTTCTTCTAATAAATCCCTTCTTCAAAAGATCTCTTAATTGCACCCCGAGCTCCCGTTGCTCCTTTGGTGCCATACGACGAAGTGGCATCACTATAGGTCTGGCATCTTTCACTAAATCAATACGGAACTCAATCTCTCGGTGTGGTGGAAGCCCGGTCGCTTACTCGAAGACGTCCGGATACTGGCCAACCACGGGCACACCTGACAACTCATCATGCGGGATGTCGAGGGAATTTATAAAACTAGCCATTAACCCATCACTAGGTAGACTACCAAACACTACCCTCCGCCCATCATCCACTCTAACTGTCACCGAAAAGCCCTCACAGTCTACCACCACCCCGTATCTTTGGAGCCAATCGACTCCCGGTATAATGCCATACCCAGTAAAGCCCAAAACAATGCAATCACAAACAAACATACATCCATGGCTCGATAAGACCAAATTTCGACAAATCATGCTAAGGTTAGTCGAACCACCAATCGGGTTCGTCACTACCAAAGGTCTATCGACTATCTCAGGTTCCAGTCCCAACCTATCTGCCAGGTCACTAGATATGAAGGAACGGGAAGCCCCAGTATCAAACAAAACTCGAACAGGTACATCAGAAATAGAAAGCATACCTTGAATGATGACATTCTTTCCTTTCTCCGCCGTAGTTGGGGCATTCGACGAAGAAGGAATAGCATTGATAGCATATGCTTTCACGATCTGCTTCTCTTTAAGAGGTTGTGGACAGTTATCCTTATGATGTCCCACTTGGCCGCTGTTGTAGCACTTCCTATCCGCTGGCTTGGCCCGACATTCTTTGGCATAATGGCCCTTCTTACCACAGCTGAAGCACTCAACATCTTTCTTGCTCTTTTTCTGGCCATCCTTAGCTTGGTTCTGCTTCCTCTTGTTCTGAGAGTTATTCTTGCCTCCACCGCCTAATTGCGGCTTTAGCCCTTCTGCAGATGCAACCTCAGTCTTCGACTTAGGGTAAAGACTCTCCGATCTCAAAGCTTTCCCAACAATCGATTCAAAAGTCTCATCGATGTGGTTAATAAGCCTTTCCCCCAAGTATCCATCCAAACCAGTAATGAACTTCTAATTCTTCTTCTCAGGAGTATCGATAAGGGATAATCCATACTTCGACAAAGTGTCGAACTCAGCAATATAGTCCGAGACTGCTTTACCATTTTGTTTAAGTTCCAAGAACTTCCTAAACAATTCTGACTTCTGAGCAGCCAGGATAAACTTGTCGCTAAAGCGAGCCTTGAACTGATCCCAAGTAACTTGATCCTCAGGAGTGGTTGTCTTAATAGCATTCCACCAATTCATCGCTCGTCCTTGCAGCTGACGAGACGCTAGCTTTCTCTTCATCGCATCCTCGATACCCAAGTCTTCGAACATACGATCACAGCTATCCAACCAATCTTGAACATCCGTGGCCGACTCCATTCCGTGGAACAGCTTCCCACCAAGGTTAGTGTAATCATTGCACAACTTGGCGAAATCGACCCTAGGCGCCTGCACTACTGGACCACCACCATTACCGGCATTGGATACTGCTCCCTGAACATCCCTGAGCATCTCTCTCATGAAGTCAGTGAACATCGTCCTCATGTCAGGGGCATTCCCATTATTGGCCCATCTACCAGCACCCCTCGTGTCTCGGCTCATCGTCAAATCTGTAAAGAGAAAACGATTAACCATATCCATAGTGGTGCCAGTGCAGTACGAATTCATCCTTATACTACTAATAGTACATATATATATAGCTTTTGAAAACCAAAGTAATCACAAATACGCGCTCTCATCTACGTATACTATCTCTCCCTAATGTCTTCCCTAGGTTAACTACGCAACCTAGAGCTCTGATACCAAATGTGACGGCACGTCCCGCACCAACCGACATTTACTCCAAAAGTGTGCTGTACACATGTCCAGTTAGCATGGGACGGTCGTCAAAAGAAAAGGAAGAAGACGAAGAATCAACAAAGAACCTGTAGAATGTCTCACAGTGCATAGAACAAAATATAATAACAACATACTTGACATAAAATAGGTGAGACAGTGCATAAGCTGAAAACAAACTAAGCATCATAGCAGCGGAAATCCAAAATATAGCTTATTACAATTTCAAAATACTATCTCAAAAAAAACAAAAGCAAGATGAGGAAGGTAACTACTAATGCCCAAGTAGTGACCACCAATGACACATGGAGAATATATGTAGATATCATACGTAGGAGCCTCCTGCTCGTCTCCGAATCAGCTACTCGTGCATCACCAGCTAACCTGTCTCTAGTCTGCTCGTGTGAGCACCCAGAGTAATAAGAAGAGACATAAAACTCTGGGTCAGACAAAAGTCTGGTATGAGCAATAAGCAGCTAAACAAAACAATAACAGGTATACTAAACCATACCTGGACCTGCAACCAAAGAGTTAGCACTACATACTGTACAGCACCCTAAGGTGCCACTAACATACCGTATAAAGATAACGGGGGTGGGGGTGTGCATGTCATAGTGATGGCAAACAATCAAGCATAGCAACCATCCTCACATCTCTCACTCAGTGCGTAAAGCATACGATATCCACCACTTCGATCACCCAATACTTTACTATGATCACTTTGCCCCCATGAAGTCACAATGGCTTCATTGCACTGATACATAGCCACTAATCCTTCGCTATGTCCACTTTTCCCCATGGAGTCGTACACACCCCACTGCACTGGCTCATAGCCTTACTAATCCTTTACTATGTCCACTCTGCCCCATGGAGTCACAACGGCTCCACTGCACTGGCTCATAGTCTTACTACGATCACTTTGCCCCTTGAGTCATAATGACTCTACTGCACTGATACGTAGTCCTGCTACGATCACTTTGCCCCTCAAGTCGTGATGACTCTACTGCACTGATACGTAGCACATCATTCTTTTTCAGTGGCGAATCGAAGTTATGAACGTCGACAACTCCTTAGCACACGTCCCGCAGCAAAGCCCAACCATGAAGTGAACTCATTGGTTCCCAACTGGATCCTGAGCTCTAACTTCCTATTTGGACTACCTTTGCATCTCGGGTTTTTGTTCATCACTGGATCGGTTTGGTTATCTGTCCTTCTTCTCTATCGGTTCAGATCGGTATCTTCCAGGTGCTCAGGGTCGGGTCGTGGCCTCTAAGTCCCTTCGTAGTAAGTCGGTTCGGTTCGGGTTCTCCATGTCACATCGGTTCGGTTCGGATTCTCCATGTCATCTCGGGTCGGTTTGTCAACTGTCTTCCTTCCGTCCCTGGCTTGATCTTCTGGTCCGATCCGCTCCCCATTCCTATTCCCATCCGCTCCGATCCGATCCCCCTCACTTCCCTTCGAGTCGATCCGGTTCCTCCTTTCTTAGCCCGATCTGATCCCCTTTCCTTAGCCCGATCCGATCCCAGTTCAACCACTGTGGCCTTCCTTCTTGCCCTTGTGCCAAGTCTCGTTTCGGTTCAGTGATCCCTTGCCCAGTGCTCTATCCGGTCCGAGCACATTCCTCCGATCTGATCCGAAACCTGCACTGTTTTTCTGCAACTTTTCCAGCGAGCATTTTACGCCATTCGATGACGTTTTCGACCATTCTATCTATTCTAGTCAATTATGAAGCATACCACAAAGTCATAGCAACAAGTAGAAGTGACCTAAAACACCAAAATATCAATATGATAGGTTAAAATGGATCAAACATAGCCAAAACCCCATATTTTCCCTTAAGCATGTTCAAGCATAATTAATGATAGGATTAGCAAAACTTAATCAAATTAACCCAAACTCATATCAGAGGTCTAAAACATTATTTAAGAATTTATAAATATTTTTCCAGAATTTATTAATGTATAAATTCGCCAATCTTCACTAATTACCCTTAATCAACCATAATTAGTGAGGAACTATGCAAATCACTCACCTTAGCCACAAATAAACCTTAGATCTGAAATAAATCTCTGATTTGGTGCGAATACCAATGCTAAACAGTAGCTCTAATCTTGATTTAGTGTTGATCTCTCTTGATTTGATGTTGCTAAGCCCAATCTTCAAGTAGAAAATGATTTGGAGGTGATTTAGAGGTTGGAGGCCATTTTTAGGGTTTCTTCGAGGTAAGTGGAGGCTAGAAAACTGAAATGGAATGAAACCCTAACTCATTTCAGCCTCCCCATAACCCTAATCCCGAAATGGGTTATGGGCCCAATTACTAATCACCTTATTTGGCCCGGTTAAGTAGTTTTTCACCTTCCAAATCTTATTTCAGCCATATCTCCCAAACGGTAAGCCCGTTTTTCACATGTGACCACTCTACGGAAAGCTAAACCATCATCCGAAGCCAATGGAAGTGGTTTCAGGTCAAAACTCCTTTCCAATCAAAAGTTATGGACGAAACAAGATCAGCTAGGGGCAAAACGGTCATTTAAAAATCGACAAAAATCATGAACATGAGAAATAACCCCAATAGTCGTTTCCCAAAGCCACAAGGCCATACGACTTCGAATAATAAATAAATAAATATTCTACGATCCTCCGATGCGTAGAATGCGGGTTGTTACACACAGGTTCGATCCCCCGCGGCCACAATACCGAGACATAGTGCACGACCACTCTAAAACCGGCTTAACCAAAGGGCATGGTAGACATAGTCTTCGTGTCCCCAAAGTTTTCATCCGATAAGGTGCTCTCATGATGTGCTAAGCAGAAGGCGGCTGTAGGAGTAAGAAACTAAGAATACATCTACTGAAGTTAATGTCCATTATCATGTTCTTGTCACATTCAAGGCAACCAAATAATTCTAGCTTTATCTGCAAATCTATATTGTTTTAATTCTTTCTCTTCATCCATTAAAATCAAACTGGAAAAATAACTAACTGTAATTTATACATTAAAAAAACCAGTTTGAAAACAAAAAACTGAAATTGGGCAAGAAAAATCCTTCGATAACTACACCTGATAAATTGTCCTACGCCTGATAAATTTGGTAAGTCCCCCCTTTTTGTAGACTTGGGTTCTGTGTTAGGCAAGATTGCGCCTGGTAATGCTGAGTTAGGCTCTTCTGCTGTTCGTATCGATAACTACACCTGCGTGTCTCAACACGAGAGAAAATGGCGGAATTGTTCTCTTCTTTCTTTTCTAGCGTCGCCGCTCTTTAATCTCCTACTGTCCTTCCACCTTTCTTCCACTCACCTCATGGCCAAGAAAAGAAAAACTAAACCGCTCCCCTTTTCTATTACCACCAGATCTGGTAGTAGAGCTAATTCCGTCCATTCTCCCTCAGATTCCGATGTTGAGCCTGATGTAACAGCATCGCCTCCTACGAGGTCTATCTTCGAGCTTCCTGGGAATCATCCTCTAAACAAACTTATTGCAGATATAACTGCTGCTAGTCCTTCTACGCCTGATAAATTTGGTAAGTCCCCCCTTTTTGTAGACTTGGGTTCTGTGTTCGGCAAGATTGCATCTGGTAATGCTGAGTTAGACTCTTCTGCTGTTCGTATCGATAACGCATCTTTAGTTGGAGAAGGTTTGATTGGCCTTTGCTCCTCCAATACTGAAACAAGTCAAGTTTTCCAACGCCCTCCACCTGTTCGAAAAAACTCCTCAATTGATCAGAATGAAATACCTGATACCCAATTACCTGCACATCCTTTCTCCCCGATTTCCCCGATACATAACCATGAAACCTATGCAGATCCCATGCATGTTGCAGCTGCATCGAATCCAAATGTTCCCAAAAAATGGACATCTTTATTTGATTCTCTTCCTCGTGTTGCGGGAGAATTTTTGCCGGTGGAATTCGAGATATAATACGCTGAATCAGGATCTGTCCCTCCACAGGAAATTCATGATGAAGCAGCAAATTTCTGGAATGAACATATTATAGGATTTTTCCTGGACTCCAAGCCTCCGTCTGTTGATATGCCTACTACATGCCGAAACTTTTGGCAAATCCGTGAACACATGAAAATGACATTTGTTGATGGCTTATACTACTTTAAATTCTCCTCTTCTGCTGGGAGGATTCGTGTTCTTGAAGCTGTGCCTTCTATTATTGAAGGCAGACCTTTTATTGTGACTCCTTGGAGTGCTTCGATTGATAGAGTTCGTGAACAAGTCCTTTCAATTTCTGTCTGGGCGCAGTTCAACCATATTCCCTCAGTGCTTTAACCATTACTTGGCCTAAATTGGCTAGCTTGTCAAATAGGTAAACTAAAATGCTTTGATGCAAATACTGTTGCAAGAAGAAACTTAACATATGCAAGGGCCTTGATTGAGATTACACCTGATAAAGCATTACCTACTCAGATCAAAGTTAATCTAGACAATCGTGTACATTATGTGGACGTCAAGTATCGTTGGCAACCAGATATTTGCATATCTTGCAAAACTTTTGGCTATTGCTCTGATGCATGTTCACATGTTGCTAATATGCCGCTCCCAGTTAATACTCCCCTACCTAAGCCTCCTAAACGAGTTTGGGTCCCTACCGGTAGAATGTTTTCTCCTACAGTGGTTGCAGAGGTTGAGAATGAGGTGGTGGCCGAACCTATAGTGGTCGTGCCTTCAGTCTTGCATGTTGTTGATCCTGACATCTCTTGGAATGTGCATGAAAATGCCTGGGTACATTCTCCCTCTGGAATGCATTATGACATCAATGACGTTTTCTTCATTTTTATTGATGATAAGGTGGAAGACCGTAGTCGAATTTTCTACACACCTGACGGTGGCAAATTAATTATGAGAACTGACGATGAAGTTGGAGAAAACAATGAGGTACTATTGATGGATCCTACTTGGGACCAAAATCATCTTTTGGCTCCTAATAATGATTTGGCTCTTCGCTTTTGGATATATAAGCGTATTATGACTCCTTACACCGGTGTTTTCTACGATGATAACATTGACGGTATTTGAACTTAGGAACCATCTATTGGATCCTTCAATGTGGATGCCATGGCTCTATTCTCAAGATTTTATAAGCGTTATGACTCGCCACACTTGCTCCTCTCAGGTTTTTTGTTCTTATGTAGCCTTTTTAGTACTTATCCTTTGTATGCGGTAATGTTGTTTTGTTTTGGCTATTTTGATGTATGATAGTGACTGGACACTTCAAACCAGAATGTTACTCTGTGCATGTGCAGAGTACCAGTTCCATTCTCTTAATAAAGGTGTTTGCGGACACCTTAAAAATCGGTCGGCCTTGCTAAAAAAATATGTAAAATTAGAATTAGAGGGTCTGTGAAATGTAGCAAATATATTTGGATCTACATAAAAAAATGTAAATGAAAACACATATATTCGTTTGCGAATGTTAGTCCTTCTAACAATTAACACAGTAGTTTATGTTTTCCACATAAAGCAATGTACGCATGGGTTCAAACTAGGTCCAACTGGTGGAGGGATCTTGCGGTGGTTAGCAAAGATTATCCTAATTTTAGTTCCTACGCAGCATATTCTTACTAATCCTACACTACTTGCTCAACTTTAAAACTCAAATTGTCGCTCCCTCAGTTAAAAACGTTTGCACAAATTTTCATGAGAGGAACATGGAGTTTAGTTATCATCTTTAACAAAAGCGAGAATTTGGATTTATCCTCCCTTTAAGTTTTCATATGTGCGAAACCCTTTCCAACATTATGTTTCAAATCACGATTACTCTTTTTTTTTCTTTTGTTTTTTGGAATACATAAAGAATATTTGTAAATAACCGGCAAGTAAAATTTAAGGCTTTTTCTTAGAACCACTTTTGGTAATGGACGACTGTGTCTTTAAGAGGGTGTGTACAAATTTTCTCTTAAGAAAATTATTCGTTCTTTATTGCATTTAATCCATCTTCTGTGTGTTAGGAAAATCATGCCTTTGTGGAAGTGACCAGAATCATATTTGTAACACCCCGTGAATTCTATAATGTTAAGCTTCATGAATTAAAGTATAATTAATTATAAATGATGAAATCAAGGGAAATGGTTTATGCCATTGCGTTCGTCTCGAAATTCTGCTTGAGGCAGAGTTCAAGTTTGCGTAAAACGGATATCGTATGAAGAAGATATGGACGAACGAAGTTGGGCAGAAAAACCGGAAAACGGGTCAGAATGCACTGGCGCACTTGTGAAGTGCGCCAGAACAAAGTTGAACTGACGCACTTGGGAAGTGCGCCAGTACAATTTTGGCCTGGCGCACCTGCCAAGTGCGCCCAGGTCAGAAAGACCTGCTGGTCAGGCCCTGGCTGGCCTGGTCAGGGTCTGGTCGAATTCTGATGCTTGGCTGAGTCACTAGGGCTTACATGTCTCTTTCTTATTGGCCTCTCTTGAGATGGATGGTCTGGATTCACCCTAGCTTCATCGACGGCTCAAAACAATTTAAAATTCTATAAATACATCTCAAGTCTAACCCTAAATTCACACAAATAATAGAATACAAAAGCCGTCATGCTGCTGGAGAGGAACTAGGAATGGCCGTCAATTAAAAAGCCTAGAGACAAGCCAACAAGCCTAAGAGACTAATCAAATTAAAAGAAGATCAAAGCTTAATCAAATCATTCAACGCAACTTTGCTACCCAAAGGAGAGCATCTCCAAATCAGAATAACAGAAATCAGAAAACAAGAATTCATCACACGTTGTAAGTATAGTGACCTTTCAAAATATGAATAAAAACTGTGATGTGATTCGATGTAAATGAAAATAGAATCGTGTTGTTATAATCTTTGTGTATTGTGATGGTTCTATCATGACTTGTGTATTGATGTTTGTGGCATAAATTGATTGATGCAAGCCTATTGAACAATTGTATATAAAAACAATGGCACTTGCAAGTTTGTGGCAAAAACTAGAAATTGATCCCTTTTTGTATATGTCGATGGCATGGACTATGTATATTCCCTTAGTCTAAATTAGAATTTATGTAAACATGTTACAGACCTTCTATGCCTACATGACCCAAAACCTATGATATCATTCTTATGTTTATTGGCAAGTATAATTAGATCTATGTTTGCAAAGTATAATTGGATCTATGTTTCATAAACTATGCAAGTTCATGTTGAAATAGGCTATATGATTAGATGTAAAAATTGTACATTTTGATGAATATATAACACGCTAGTTTTGTGGTCGATATTATGCCAAGTTAACATGTTTAAACACAAGTTTGTATTTGCCTAAACTATGCCATTTCATATGTCACCTACTTAGTCATACTTTGATTCGAATGCAAGTTCACATGACCCATGTTATATGTTAGTTGAATCGTCAAATTGCAAGTTCATGCGCCACACACCTTTATATATTACATGTCCTTGATTTCCCCTTTTCCTCACGTTTATAAAGTTGGGCTGAATTGTGACAAGCCTAACACATGTTATAACGTTGCGAACAAACGGGGGTAATAACTTTGGGTGTAAAATATGAAAATATATGTTGGCATGTTTGGCACATGCCAATGATTATGACACATAAGCGGTATGAATTGAAATACCCAAAAATAAAAGATATGACATTTACATATAGTTGAAAAGTAATAAAATAAGTAAATTTAGAAAACACGATATGCTTAACCCGAGGTTGGATTGAGTTGTGATGTAAACCTGCCCGGACCCGTCCGGCTGTCCAGTAGTCACAACAATACCTATCCAATGTAGGTGGTTAAGCATTGAGCCCAATAAGGACCCGAGATTAGACTGAGCTACGGTGTAAACCTGCCCGGACCCGACCGGCACATCCAGTAACCGTAGCAATACCTGTCTAATGTGAGTGGTCTGGTGCTCCTAAGAGGCTAAGGAAAGATGGTAGGGTTAAGTCAACTATAACACTTAACCAAATTCAACATACTAACAAGAATTGATGGGTGGGGTTAGGTAAATACAGACACTTAACCACTTAACATGTTTGACTAGAAAATCCTGGTAACAAGGGACCCGTTTCAACAGTAACCCAAAGTTAGGTACCAACGGTACCCTGAAACTAGGCAGGGTGGTGCACGATTACTGGGCTGATTGTAAGAGGTCAAACGACGGCGGCGGGTGCACAGTGCAGGTCTAACGGGGTACGGGCATGCACACACTCCGGAGTAGACAACCAGGGCACTGGAGACACCAGTAGTATAACCTATGTCTTCTAGTATTGTGTCGGGGCCGCCACCATGGGTCTTGATACACCCCATTGTGGGACCAGCAAAGGTATCTACAATTCTTGGGGGCCGTATGACACATGTTAACGCGAGTAGGAGCCGATCTTTAATAAGAATGGGGGTCACTTCACCCTCACCATGGGGTGCCAGTTAGAATGAATTCAAATAGGTGCAGAGATATAGTATGGGTGTGATAGTACATTCGACACTTCCTTAGCTTGTGACACTTTCCTATTTTTAGTTTACATCCATCATACCCTTTTCTTATTCACGCATTGAAGAGTTACTAGATTTACTCAGGCTTTATGTATGACCCTATTTTCTTTTCGTCTTCTTTTCTTTCGTCCCCCCCCCTCCCAGCTCCACAGGGAGGAAACAACTCAACTCGGTCAGGCTCTTTACAAGCACCAAGAACGTAGATGTATGATTTGGATCTTTCTTGCTCGGATAATAGCTTTGGATATCACTATGGGGATTTTTGTCACTTTGTTTATGTTTTCATGCTTCTTTAATAATCAAGGCAGTTATGAGGTTGTAATGTTGAAAGTATTTTGAGACAATTATGGAAATCTTTGTTTGATACACGTATTGATGAAATAAAAGTTTGTTTGGTTTCCGCTGTTTAAAATATGTGTATTTATATCTGTCATGAGTTCATCTGTGGCTTTTACTTATAAACCTCCACCAAAGTTAAGGCATTCCCTTTGTGAGTGGCCTTAATGGAGGTGGGGTGTTTCACTTGGTATCAGAGCATAGGTTTACCAGACAAGATAAAAGTTTTTGAAAATTGTTTTCAAAAAGAAAGTTTAAAGAAGCATTTTTTTTAGAAAAAGGTGTTATATTTATAAAAAGACAAAATCCCCCAAAGCCATGTGCCCTATCTATCCTTCGTTTTGAATCTTCCCTTTCTGTTTCAGCATGTCTGGAGACCTTAACCTTCCGGAAGGAGTGTCGATTCCCGGCTGGTTTAGGAGGTACTTAGAAGCAAGGGCCAATGGCGCTGGCCCAGCAGACATCCCTCCTCCAGTGGTCGCGGTTCCTCCTCCTCCTCCGCCTCCTCTTGGAAATGCCTTCGCAAAAACATGTTGAGACTTCAAGGCTATGGGTGGAAAAGACTTTTATGGGACAGAATCTTTTGTTGGAGCAAGAAACTGGTTAAGGAGACTGAGGATTTGTTTGTCATCTTTGGAGTGGATGACAGGCAAAAGATACAACTTGCGATGTGGTTACTTAAGGATGAAGCTTCCTATTGGTGGGAAGTTACTAATGCTCAGAGGGCGGTGGAAACATGGGAAGACTTCAGGACAAGGTTTGAGATGAAATTCCTCTCCCAAGCCGAAAGAAGCCTACAAATGGAAAAGTTTCTAACTCTGAAACAGGGAAGCATGACGATCAGGGAATATGTTAATCAGTTGAATCAGCTGGCCAGATTTGGGCTAGACTTAGTAAACACCCAACACAAGAAGGCACTTCGCTTCGTCAAGGGTTTGAATGAGCCTCTACACGGCCTTGCCATGACCCATGTATCCATGGGTGCGACTTATGAAAGCCTGGTGGACATGGCGTTGCTACACGAGGAAGACCACGGCAAGAAAGAAACTAAGGGGGAAGAGAAGAAAGAAGGTCTACAAGCAAAGAAAACAGACTTCAAGAAAGGAGGGAAGAACAATAAGCCCCGTGAGAAGAGAAGGTGCAATTTCTGTGGCATTATGGGCCATATATCAAAAGACTGCCGGAAAAGGAAGGCGAAGATGGGTGGTTGCTTCCATTGTGGAGAAGCTGGACACCAAGCTAAGGACTGCCCAAAGAAGAAAGGGCAGGGACAGAAAGCCGGATCCACTTTAGGGGGTCAGGTTCATGCGCTAGTGGCACCTCAGCAGGAACGAGGTAGTAATATTTCTGTAGAAAGTGTAGTATATCTTTATGATCATCCAGTTCGTACACTTTTTGACTCTGGCGCATCACACTCTTTTATTTCATCTGCCTTAGTAGAATCTCTGCATCTAGACACTAGTATGGTAGAAGATCCCTTAGTAGTTTCAAATCCAATTGGGGGCTCCACTTACTTGTCAATGGTTTGTTTGGGTTTGAAAATCTCTATTCTCAGCGTTGAGTTTAGTTGTAATGCTTTAGTTTTGGGCTTCTCGGGATATGGTTTGATCTTAGGCATGGACTGGCTATCCAGTAATAGTGCCATTCTTGACTGTGAGAAAAGAGTAGTTAGACTCTTGACTCGGCTTGGTAACACCCTAGAAATTTCTTGTAATTCCTTGAATGCTGTTATGCTTAGTTATCTAGAGTTGCTTGATGCTTCTGATGAGAATTTGCAATCAATTAGAGTAGTCCGGGAATATCCGGATGTCTTTGAGGAAGTGTAAGGCTTACCTCCGAGGCGAGAAATAGACTTCCGCATATATCTTGTGGATAACGCAAAGCCTGTAGCTTTACCTGTCAGACACATGGCTCCAAGGGAGAGAAAGGATCTCAGTAAGCAGGTTAAAGAACTTCTCGAAAAGTGGTTCATTAGACGGAGCATTTCAGAATGGGGTGCTCCAGTGGTGTTCGCAACCAAAGCAGACGGTTCACTTCGCCTTTGCATCGACTATAGGGAGTTAAACAAATTGACCAAGAAAAATAGGCACCCTCTTCCCCGAATCGATGATTTGTTTGAACAGCTTGTAGGTGCGATGGTCTTCTCCCAACTTGATCTGGCAACTGGGTTCCATCAGCTAAGAGTAGCTGAAGACAGCATTGATAAGACAGCGTTCAGAACCCCAGATGGTTTCTTCGAGTGGCTTGTCATGCCTTTCGGCTTGACAAACGCACCCTCTTATTTCGTAGACCTAATGAGCAGGGTGTTCAGAGAATTCCTCAACAAATTTGTGGTTGTCTTCGTAGATGATATATTAATCTTCTCAAAGAGTGAGGAAGAACATGCTCAACATCTAAAAGAAATCATGGATACTCTCCGTGCACATCAACTAAAAGCCAAATTCTCCGAGTGTCACTTCTGGAGAAAAGAAGTAAGGTTTCTTGGGCATATATTGTCCAAAGAAGGGTTGGCTGTGGATCCCGCGAAAGTGGTGGCGGTACAAGATTGGAAGACACCAAGAAATGCAACCGAAGTTCGAAGCTTTCTTGGGCTAGCCGGTTTTTATCGAAAGTTTATTAGGGATTTCGCGAAAATCTCAGCCCCACTCACAAGGCTAACCAAGAAGAATCTGGCATTCACTTGGGATTTGGACTGCGAGTTTGCTTTCCAACGATTAAAAAGGGCTCTCACAACAGCCTCAGTTCTAACTCTGCCTGACGGAAGCAAAATATTCACAGTATACACGGATGCATGTGGAACGGGACTAGGCGCTATTCTAATGCAAGAAGGAAGGGTAGTAGCTTATGGAGGAAGACAATTGAAGGTTCATGAAAAGAACTACCCAACCCACGATCTTGAGTTGGCCGCCATCGTCTTTGCACTTAAGTCTTGGCGCCATTATCTCCTAGGTGAGAAGTTTGAATTATACAGTGACCATAAATCGTTGAAATATCTCTTCTCCCAGAAGGATCTTAACTTGAGGCAGCAAAGATGGATGGAGTTTCTTGCCTCGTATGATTTTGAAATTTCCTATACTCCCGGAAAAGGCAACGTGGTAGCAGACGCGTTGAGCCGAAAGAAACTGACCCTAAGCCCTCTCTTTGTGGAAAGGCAAAACTTGGAGTATATAGCCAGTTTTAACTTTAGGCCCTCCTCGGATTTTGTACTGGGTTTGTTAGCATCTCTCGAAGTACGCCCTACTCTCTTAGACTCAATAGGGGCTGCCCAACGTGAAGACCCTCAGCTTGTGGATGTGATTGATAAACTAATTAGGGGTGAGACTTCTAGTCACCTCAGTAGATACGCCATCGATGATAAGGGTTAGCTGAGACGAGATGGAAGATTATGCGTCCCACAAGCAAGGGAGTTGACAAAGAAGGTTCTTGAGGAAGCGCATCATTCCAAGATGACTATACACCCTGGCGGTGATAAGATGTACAAGGATATAAAAAAGGACTTTCTTCTGGAGCGGCATGAAGCAAGACGTAGCAGATTTCGTTTCTAAGTGCATGACCTGCCAACGGGTCAAGGCGGAACAAAAGAATCCTGGAGGACTACTTCACCCTCTAGAGGTCCCACAGTGGAAGTGGGATAGCATTTCAATGGACTTCATTGATGGACTGCCTAGGTCGAGAAGAGGCAACACTAGCATTTGGGTAATAGTGGATAGGCTTACTAAAAGCGCCCACTTTATACCTATCAAGAGTAGAAGGACTGCCTCATCTCTAGCATCCCTTTATCCCAAGGAAATAGTTCGACTCCATGGGATACCCTCCGGCATTGTTAGTGACCGAGACCCTATTTTCACAAGTGAGTTTTGGCGGAGTCTGCAAGAAGCTGTAGGCACACAGCTATGTTTGAGCACGACCTATCACCCCCAAACAGATGGCCAGATGGAATGGGTGAATAGAGTTTTAGAGGATCTTTTAAGACTTTGCGTTCTTGACTTTGGAGGGACGTGGGAGGATCACCTTCCTTTAGTGGAATTTGCCTACAACAACAGCTACCAAGCTACCATCGGCATGGCACCCTTCGAAGCCTTGTATGGAAGACCGTGCAAATAACCAACTTGTTGGTGGGAGTCTACAGATAAGCTTATACTTGGGCCAGACATGATTCGAGAAACTTCAGAGAAAGTGGACTTCATATGTAGGAGAATGAAGACAGCCCAAGACAGACAGAAATCCTACGCCGACAAAAGAAGGACCGACCTTGAGTTTGAGGTTGGGGATAAGGTTTTCCTTAAGGTATCCCCTTTAAGGAACGTCATTCGCTTTGGATCCGCAGGAAATCTAGTACCAAGATTTGTAGGACCATTCCCTATCATCGAGAAGATTGGGAAAATGGCTTATAGAGTAGGTCTGCCTGAAAGATTGGCTGGAATTCACAACGTCTTTCACGTTTCTCATTTCCGGAAATGTCTACATGAATCAGCGGAAGTGGTGGAGCCAAGCATTCTAGAAGAAGCCGAAGTGGAACGCGAAGCAACTGTGAGGAGATTTCCAACCCGCATCATAGGAACTGAAGTGAAAAAGCTACGCAACCGCGAAGTCAAACTCGTTAAAGTTCAGTGGAGCGACGCCGAGGAAGACGCGACTTGGGAAACTGAGGACAGAATACGCGCTGCCTACCCTCTTCTTTTTGAGGGTACATCTTTGACCTCTCTTTTTCTTAAGTTGTGCTTGTATCTATCTTTTTAGGTATATCTCCTCGATATTATCCTTTATCCTTAGGTAGAAACCCCCTTTGAATGTAAACATGTATTTGAAACATGTTATGGTTGATGGTTGCAAGTGGTTGCAAGTGGTTGCTAGTGGATGCTCGTGGATGCATATACACACACAACCTAGGTCTTAAATCGGCTCAATCACTTCATACTGCATATGCATATATGTATTCTTATTTGTATATGGTTGAAAACTTGATATGCTGTCATATGGTCGTCGCATTTGTATGCATAGTTGTGCACTCATGTAGAATTATGAGTAGGAAAAATTTGCATACATAATGGATTCATGACACTTACATGATTCGCATTAAGGAGGTCAACTGAATCAGTAGACCGTCTGATTTCTGCATTAGATAAGGACATGTACACACACTATGCATATGACCATGAAGCATTAGAAGTCTTTTAAGAACAGTGGATGCCTGTGTTTGTTGGTTGAGTAGATGAACTGTTGGATGGTAGGATATACATTCTTCCTAACTTGAAGATTTCGGGGACGAAATCCTTTTAAGTGGAGGAGAATGTAACACCCCGTGAATTCTATAACGTTAAGCTTCACGAATTAAAGTATAATTAATTATAAATGATGAAATCAAGGGAAATGGGTTACGCCATTGCGTTCGTCTCAAAATTCTGCTTGAGATAGAGTTCAAGTTTGCGTAAAATGGATATCGTATGAAGAAGATACGGACGAACGAAGTTGGGTAGAAAAACCGGAAAACGGGTCAGAATGCACTGGCGCACTTGTGAAGTGCGCCAGAACAAAGTTGAACTGGCGCACTTGGAAAGTGCGCCAGTACAATTTTGGCATGGCGCACCTGCCAAGTGCGCCCAGGTCAGAAAGACCTGCTGGTCAGGCCCTGGCTGGCCTGGTCAGGGTCTGGTCAGAATCTACGTATTCACCCCGCTTTGCGCTTGCTTTCCTAGCTGCGAAATACCCGTGCCAGGAATGGAGGCGGGGGTTTAAGGTGTGCTCCAGCTAACATCGATCGTGTGGCGTACACGATATTCGAGAAGCTCGTGTGGAGTTGGGATACACTACAAGAAAATGAGGTATTTACCTACCAATTGTAAACGTAGGTAAAACTAACATAATGGTGGGTAATATATTTTAGCTACCAATATTGAATTGGTAAAAATTGATAGATAAAGGTTAGTAGAGAAAATGCTTTTACCTACACTTATTGATATTGGTAGGTAAAAAAATCAATAGACTCCACTACGTTATGACTCAAATGATGAGTCATCAACTGATATGCTTGATGATGTGTCATCCTACATGGCTGCTGACATGGTTGTCATAGTAGTATACACATGGCATATATTAATGCTGACATTTGGCATTTAATGGTTGGTTCATGTGTCAAACTATAATTTGTCCATATGTCATCATTTGTTTAGTGCATATGACATCATTTTTAGGCCACATGACATTATTTGATTAGTCCATGTGGCATTTTCTTGATTTTCCACGTGGCATTATGTCATTGGTCTACATTATATAACGTTATTGTACCACATGGCGTTACTGTAACAGCGCACATGGCATCATTTTATTAGTTTATCAGATGATTCATATTTTGGTCAAATTGAATGGTTATGTGTAGGTAAAAAGTAATAACAGTTATTTGTGATTGTTCTTTTTTAAAAATAAAATGAAAAAATATACAATAATAAAATATTCAATGCTAACATTTCATATAATTTTCAATACAAGAATAAGTCATAAAGTTACACTTCTAAGGTTACCCCAACCAAAGTAAAAAAAACTTCATATTGTTTATTACATAGCAAATTGATGTAAATAAACTAAGAATCATCTTGTGACTGTCGAACTGAACAAGATGGTGACCCTCTCAAATCTGCATCTGAAGCTTGGTTTGCTGGACGTGGTGAAGGTGGTTCCATTAAATTGTTACGACGAAGTATATCTGCAACTACGATAAGTTATTCATTAGTAGCATTACGGCGGGAAGTCGTATCATTAAGTCATTATAATTCTTCATAAGTTGATTGATTATCCATAGTATTTTCCTGATGTGAAATAGAAGTTGTGAAACTAGAAGATCGCATCCATCCTCTCAAATAAACAGAATCACACCTAAGTACATACTCCATAATCTCTTTATCGGACAATTCTTCTGGAGGTTGTTGACTTCTCAACTCCATCATTTTATCATAATAATATATTTCATTATAGTAAGTATTAGAATAACTATATTAATTTTAAAAATAAATTTTAATTATTTACATATAAAGGCTCGAGCTCTGCTCCAGTCCAACCCTTCTCAGCATCATAATGCTTTAGACTCCATATCTCAGTTTGACCGGTAGTAGAAGTTAACACCATTCCACGTCGAATGTGATGTCGCGGTGTAGTGACTGAACCATTTTTTGACTCCCATTTCCTCTTTGATCGATTGGGAGTGTTCTTTAATGCTCTTTCCTGGAAAAAAAATAAGTCCAAATAAAATGCATTAGAAAAAACATTACACATACAATAATCAATATGTTTGGATCATTACTACATAGTATTATAATGGTATGTAATAGTATGATAATTGCATATTACTTCACATAAATAGTATGTTATGCCTTTTGAAAATTTATTTGGTATATTTATCCAATAACGATCCATGAACCAAAAAAAGTAATATCCCTCGTTATAGCTAGATAGAGCTAATAACCAACCTACTTCTACAAAAGAAGCAGATGAGAAAGATTATTTGACGAACCAAAAAAGAATTACTCTACATGGAGTCAGAACACAAAGTAACGTAGCAGATCCAACCGAGTCAGTACTAAATGAAATATTTCAAGTAGCAAAGATTAAAAAATTTGAAGGTTTATATTCGAAGTTTCTATATAAAGGGAAAAAAGTAAAATCACTTAGGACATCGTATGTAAATCAAAGGAAGATGTGGTTTATGATTGTGCCAATTGGAATAAATAAACATAACACCTAGAATCAAACCGATATGGAAAATTATTGAAAAAGAAAGGACTTGAATTAATTGTCTAAAAGTAAATACATACATTTTATACATTTCTGGAATATCTCATCGCATAATGACAATATAAGGTTATTTAATGATAGGGAGGAGGACTAGGGTAAGGTCCAGTAGTAAGAATTAGGGGTGGACTGTCTGTTTCATTACGGTCCAGTTGCGGTTTGGAGGGTGAAACCGACGTATTAAACTGAACCGGATTACTTTGTATAAAAAGTTGTTTACAGTCATGTGTTAGCATCGATTACCAATACTTGAACAACAACACTATTCCAAATATATAGTTTGAACATGCACTGTCTAGAAACTAAACTTCTTTCCTGCTTAGTGAGATTTGTGGAGGGAACAAAAGACCCTGCTCTCATCTAGTCTGCTTTGGAAATTTTGCTTAAGAATGTTCATCATTTCTTTTGTCCCACTAATCATCTTCTTTGTAGCCATATTTTTATAGTATGGTACTGCATTTGACATTTATAACCAACCATTCATAATTCCTATATGTATGTGTATATCACTGATATATATATTTTGCCCGAAAAAATATTTTCCTACTTTGATGGTAGTTTTATTCTTGGACGTATGTTCTTATCAAAACTGGGCTTTTGTAATGCCAGCAGCTTAATTTTACATGTTTTAAAACTAAAACCGATGAACTGAGTACCTTGTAAGTCATTTTTCCATAATATTTTTTCCAAATAATCTTGTAATGTAAAATCACTTTAGTTTTGCCAATGTACGCTGTACTGTTTTGCTGCACTAGAACTATACATCTGAAATTTCTATACAACCATAGATAAGATTTACACGCGTATACAACATCTGTTAGTGGTACATCACAAGTTCATGTGTATTATTTCTGCTTCTGGAAATTATATGTAGCGCATTGGTTGTTTTTATATTTTTTATTTGCATTGATATTTTGTATCTTATAAGATATTATATGTTGCGGATGACTTGGAATGGGAGCCTATAGATGCTTCTTTCACTGTACTTCCATTTAAACTCTAAAACAACTTGTATCATGGATTATTTTCGTATCAGGTGACAGTGAAATCACGAAGCACCTTGTACTTCCATTTCGCATCAGGTGACAGTGAAATTATTTTGTATATATGTTGACAGTGAGTTTCTTATTTTGTATATATTGACAGTGAGTTTTCGTTTGTGCGGTTTGTTTATCTGATACATATAGTACACAAACATGTAACAACATAGCTTAAAGTCAAGCATACGACGTTAAGTAAGTGTAAACACGTTATACAATTTCTTCAGGTTACACTGTTCATGTTTTCCCAAAAGGCAACACTCTCATCTTCTTATACAAACACAAATATTCTAACTTCCTATAGCCAGAGACATGATTTATCAAAAGAAATCCTTTAGTAAAATATGTACTACGGTTTCCATTCACCGTTTGGTTGCAAACTCACATTTTCTTATATCCAAAAAGACGTGCTACAGTTCAAAGATGTTGTTCATCTCAACACACGCTAAATTAACATTTCGGTCCTATGAGTAAAATTCAATGAAATTGCTTTGATACACATAATTTACTTTGCTAGAGGAGCTCATAATACCTATAAAAATGATAATCACAAAGTACTTTTTCCAACAGGTTTACACTTTCCAGAACACTATTATATTAAACTTCACAATATCCAAGTATCAACCACGAGAGTGTGCCTCCAATATGAAAAAAAATCTAGTAATTTTGTACAGCAATCCTATAAACATCACAATAATTTTTACAATTCTATTAGCCTCACAATATTGTTTCTCATTTTCTGTTTGGAATTCAAGAAAATTTATAGGGGAAAACCAAAGATTTGGTATAGTAAAACTTTCAAGTTTGTTTTCTGTCTTGGAATGCAAACTAGTAATGTTAGCCTGCTTAGCTTTGTGACCAGACTATCCAAAGCCGAAGAACTCTATTAGGAAGGTCACTCAGGGCTTGAGTATGAACTGCCAGAGATCGACATCTGCTTGGACGAAGTAACGAAGGATGGGAAAACTCGTATTTCTGTGCACATAAGCTTCGGGTTGGATTCCACCATTTCGGATCAAGCTAAAGCGAATATTTCTGACCAACCAAACCGGATCGGGTAAACCGGATCGGGTCATCCGGATCGGGTTATCCGGATCGGGCCAACCGGATCGGGTCTCTACCCCTAACCGAATTCTGGGCAGTTAAAGACCATTTCCCCATTTTCTCCACTACTTCCGAGATTTACTCTGAAGCTGCCACGTGGCCACTCAACCCTAACCGAATTTCTACCTATAAATACACATACAACACATCATTTAAGGGGACTTTTTTGGCCTTAAGGAAGCTCTATCTATTTCGGCCATGGCTACCAACGAAGAACCTTCATCCTCTTTAATAAAATCAATGAATTCGGAGAGTATTATTCATTGTAATTGAGTGCTTGAGCGTCAATACTCATTGTATTTGTAATTTCTGAATGAATTGAGAAGCTATGAAGTGGATGTAGGCTTGTTAACGCCGAACCACTATAAATTCCGTGTGTTGATTGATTTTTCTTGCTTTTTGTTCATGATTCCTCATTATTCTCTACAAAACATTATCAATTGGGTGTTAGGACCATTTTTTGGTCTAACATTTTGGTGCTTTCACTGAGAAGATTGAATCCTCATCTTTTTGGATTATTATTCTATTGTTTGGATCACCAAATCCGAAGAGATAATCCACGTTTTCCATGCCTACAAGAAAAGATAAAAAGCAACGGGCTTCTCGCAGAAATGAAGTGAGTACAGAACAAGATGACAAGCAGGCTGCAGGTTTCGTTCCAGTCACTGGTTCAGGTGTGCCCGGGTCGGGTCGGACCCGAACCGACCCGATACTGACACCTCAATCCGACCCGATCCCCTATCACCTCGAATGTGAGCCCAGTAATTCAAGTTCCTGGCAAGCTTTATCATCGGATCGGATGTGTACCCCCGACCCGAGCCATAAAGGAGTGGCACCACGAACCGACCCGGGGACAGTGCTCCGACCCGACTTGTTGAGCAGGACTCGAATCCAGCTGCTGTTGATACCCCGACCCGACCCAATGATGCATCTCTGAACCGAACCGAAGAGGGTGCCCCGAACCGAACCGAGGAAATGAATGTTACTGATGGTGCATCCATAATCCGACCCAGCCTAAAGGCACTCCCGAGCCGTAATTTGAAGGGATGATCCGATCCGACCCAAAACAGCTATTTTTGGAAAAAATACATTTTTAAGATCATTTCAGAAAACGCTCCATCTTCCAAAATCGAAAAAATCGTGCGATGCCCACATTTTCGACCTAACCGGTTAGGTCGATCGCCGTCGGGACTGCGGGGCCCCGGACCCCCGCCGGCGCTGCGCTCGGACCCGCTGACGGCCTCGCCTTCGGCTCGGAGCACAACTCGCCTTCGGATCGACGTATATTTTGACCAACAGTAGTCATCAAAGTTTGTTAATGAAGATAAGGTGGATAGTCAAAGAATATGACAACCAAATGGCAACGACTAGGATTCCTCCAGAAGCCATAGCCTCTATTTGCCGATGCCATTCAATGGGAGGAGCTGTCAGTCAGATTCAGCTTGCTATCAATGACAGTATACGAGATAATGATTGTCTAATAGTAGCCTGATCTTCTGGAACTCCGATAGTGTAGATTTCAGCAATGCAACTGATGTTGTTCCCTAATGAGTAGTGACCATCCCATTTATATGACTTAAACCTGTCCAATCGGCGGAGCATCGAATGACGGTTATATAGAACAGTTCGAGCACTACTTCAAAGATGATTCATATGATCTTAGTGACCATGATTGCAATAGTGGGATACCAGAAAGCAGCTAAGGATCCCAACATCCCAAAGCTACACTTCAATTGTATGATGTGATGAATAAAATGTCCTGCGTCTCACCTCCCGAAGAACTTAGCTAACCTTTGCAATGGCTATTTGCTGTCAATCGCATTGAGGAAGACTGATTTCCATCGAATAAGGGTTAAGTCAACATACTTTGGTGCCCAACGATAGGTAACAGCTGAACCCCTGCAGGCCATGATTGGACATATGAATCTTTGCTCGGATGATAGCAACTTGACTGCTCACCAGTCACCATATGACCTTTGTCAAGAGATGAGAGTTCGAGATCAAAACAAATATGAATCGACCGTTAGCTCTCGACTTCATACATCAATTGTGATAGAAAACGTGAACATTACTTCAAGCCTTGGAAGCCATGCTATTGTAGTCAAGTTTATCTGACTAAGGTCTAAACTGACCAGCTCTAGCGGCGATTAGAGCTTACATTGCACCCTGGTATCTATTGCTAAAATTCCTAATGAAAGATGGAATGGGAATGGTCCATGGCGACCATGTTACTGGAAGAGCCTGCTATTTAGCTAATTAGGAGATGCTACTCAATGGAGGTGGCAAGTTAAAGGTTTAGAGCACTTAAGCCTGAATACTGATTGATTATCTGTGCATTAGATCTTATTCCCAACGTGGGACTAAAGGCATATCTGTGGATGGATGAGATATGACTATCCCCCTAGCAGCCATGAGTCCCTTATACTCAATCCTTGCCTTTAACATGGGGGCAAGAAGGCGATTCAAATAAGATGCGACCTCGTCATTCGCTTATAGTATTTACCTAATTGCCTTTGTCACTCCAAGTCCTCAATCAAGGTCTGTTCATTCTTAGGACCGCCACCCCACAACGGTTTGAAAAGTCGTTCATCACCAGCTAAATATTTTGACAGCCATCCCCTGACAGAGATGTAGTAAGGAAAAATGGACCTGCAAAGAGCATGCAATGCCATCTTCGCACAGAATGATATTCATTCCTTTAACAGGATTACTTTTTAACCATGACTCTTATATTTCCATGCTTTATGAGTTATTGATGTAACTAACTCAGATGAATTTATATGTGGATGATGTAGGTACCCTGAATCTGGTACCGATCAAACTTTGAGCACCTATAAGAAGAATTATGGAGCATTGCCGTAACGAGCCCGATTGAACTGCTCGTTTACAGAGCCACGTCCTTCGCCTGAGAGAAGTTGTATAGCTTAAGATGGATCTGAGGTGACCATCCACTCATTGGCTCACACGTGGCAGACCTCAAGATAATTGTGCATTGACGTTCAACGTCGGAATCTGATTCCGGATGGATGCAGTTCGACCGTCTACATGGCTCGATCCGTTAAAGGAGGCAGCACTGCCCCTTGATATGCTTACTTTTCAATCATACAATTTACTTTTACATGCTTCCTGAGTTATGGACATGACTAACTCATGCGATATGAATGATGCAGGTACCCGAAGTTTGGTGCCAATCACTCCTCCCATAGATTGATCGGAGGAACGCAAAGCTTTGGCCAACGTCTTTTGAGTGTTTGCCCGACTAACTCTAATCCTCAGAGATTGGATAGAAGTACCAACCTAAGAAGAGGGTGATGGGTGTGCCATGATTTAGAGGACAATATTGCAGCTTTCGACCAAACTTCATCCCACGAGTTGACGGGATGAGAGAGACTTGATTACTGCAAACAACCACCTTTACCCATGAATCGGGAATTATGAGGTAGCGCCTCGGCGAGTGTGATCCGACCGCTTGCCCGAAAAGCTCCATCCGCCAGAGTGAAGCATGGAGTAAGGACTAAAATCGAGTTTGAGAACGACACTCGAGACGGCAGACTCCTAGTCTTTGAAATAGATTGAAGAAGGAGCGCCAAGGCGAATGACACGACCGTTCGCCTGGACAACTCTAACTCTCATGATTCGAGAGAGAGTATAAAGGATGGGAAGACGACGTCCCCAAGGCGTGATGGTGCACCACGATTAAAAGACCGCCTTGATTCCACTCTACCCTAGGCATTCGACGGGAGAGTATAAAGGCGCCAAAGACTGGCACCGCAAGAACTCCTACCCTGCTGAAGGATCGGGGAGCAGACTGAAAGCTGAGTTCGAACTCTATCCTGGGCATACGACAGGAGAGTATAAAGGCATGTTGATTAAATGCCATAAAAGGGCTCCTACCCTGCTGTAGTACCGGGGGCAAGAGTGAAAGCTGAGCCCGAACCCTTCATGTCCGGACATGAGGGGCAATGCACTGTCGATCCTAATCAATCCCAAACAAGCCCTGGGCAGGCACTTTATTCATGATTGATTGGGGGCACACACACATCACCCCTATAGATAAATTCTATATGATTTGCTAGATATTATTTGATTGCAGGGAATCTGAATTGGGACCCTTGCTTGATTGTGATGTGCTTTATTACCTATTACTTAGAGATTTGCTTTGTTTACAGAGTGCAGGCTTGCACAAGATAACAAGACAAGAATGCGAGCGCCGCACTCGCGACAACCGCAACAGGCCGGTGGAAAACAAACAAAGGGCTACGTCCATAAGGCCGACATTGATGCCTAATGATAAACTTCTTAGGAGACTCAAGGCGATGACAGAAAGGAGGCCTTGAGAGTGAATTGTTCAATGACGTGTCACACGACTTAAGGCAATGACCGAAAGGAGGCCCTAAGAGTGATATATCAAATCAACATACACACCCATGTGTGACTGGCCATAGCCCAAGTGCAACGACGAGTGCTACCTCGCAAATACGTTGAATGGAAAACGTGATAACTCGAGCACTTGGATAACTCAATCACATAAGCTTATAAAGCAATGTCTCTTTTCCATGCATCCATGTCTAAATTTGAATGGGAGGTGATACAACAACCGACATTTCGCCATTACCCCTGGACTGGGGCCACATTGCTGCTTGAGGACCACGAAATGGATGCAGAATGAACGTCCATTTGCTAGTCCAGACCGAATTCCCGGTTGAAAGACCCCATATAAAGGAGGACGCCATTACTTTGACCTCTAACTTGCGAGGAGGCAAACTGCCCGACACTCAAACTCAAAGGATAAGAAGAAGGAAGATATAAATTTCTTCCGTGCTGAGGATATTGGCGCAGAAGGTGCTTAGAACGAAGGAAGTCAGCAAATTTCTTCTTGCAATGATCCCTCAGCATGTCAAGCTAGATATGAAATAGATGGTACCCTCGCTGATTTGAGAACTCAGATGGCTCAGTGAGACAAACTTCTCTGGAAACGACAGAAAATGATGGATAACTTTTTTACTTGGATAGATGGAAGGCCGAGTAACTACGGCTTACTCGCTGGAGCAAGCACCATGGAAATTCAAGCGACAACGAACTTGGCTCAAACACTCCCTGCTCCATGGTCCAGATCATATGGGACCCTAGGACAAGTTGGCATAGTCGTCTTTAATGAAACAAGATGCAACCAACCTCCTCCCAGGCATTTGTAGCATGCAACTTCCGACTGTAACATTTTCGATGAAAACGATGGATATGCAAGAGCCACCGAAAAATTAAACGAAGCCCGACCAACCTTTTCTCCAATTCGGAGGAATGTTTAAAATCCAGCTCAATCTCAACATGAGGCTCCCCATGTAGGGGGAAGACGAGAGCATTCGAGAAAGCTATAGTCTAACTTCATTGCCATCCGACTCCGAACCTCAAAGCTTGGATGGGAGACCAAGGACTAACATGAGCTGGACACGAATAATTCATTTTCTATCAAACTCTAACTCACAGCTCGATGGGGGAGTATGAATTCAGAGAATACGTGGATTTGATGACCATCGTTTAGTAAAATCCCCATGGATGGGGAGTACAGGATAAGAGCTTCGAACATCATCATCTGACTATCTGCCAGATTTAGGCACGTTTACGATTATCTGAGCTTCACAATAACCCAGACTATAAGCAGAAGAATGGCTCCTCAAGAACAACCTGCATACATCCAAGTAGCGGTTCACCATCCAGAATTAAAAACAGAAGCCTGATTGACTGTTATTACATATGCGTAACCAAGAAGCCAGAAACCGGCTTCCACCCAATTTAAGACTTCATACCGGGGGCACTAGCGCTAAATTAGGTAATTAGCGACAACTTCTCAAAGATGAGGGCCAAATTGGCAACATTAATTGACGCTTCAACAGAGATCAGGCGAGACCCTGCATGCATTCCTTGAAAGATTCAACGCCGTAGTGGCATCGGTAAATCGACCTGGACCATATATAGCGTTGATTGCTGTAGTATCTGGTATTCTGGATATCTCAAACTTCAAAATCTCTTTGCATCGAGACCCACCAAGAGGACTTGGCAGATTCACCTCTGAAACAAACCTCGGTATCTCTCTACCATGAGATTCTCCTAGAAACGTTGGAAAATCCTATCCTGAGACAGACAGATTCGTGCAATAAGAGTGTGCTAATGTTGAAATGGATGATCTCAATGTCTTCACGATAGAATGGAGCACCATCTGACTCTTGAAATAATAAAGGAAAAATAAAAGCCCCAGGAAAGACTAACAGGAATTTACAATTCTGGAAATGACCAATGTCATTAATCGGGCCCGCGGTCTTGATTGTCAAGCTTAATGGAACCAAGCATGGGAGATAGACTCAACAAGACTATGATGGCTATTTCGGATTATGCCAAAGCGTGAACAAAGGAGCTCGAATAACTCACTAACGACGTTCGCTCGCTTGCAAGATTGACGAGCTTACTCAACTCTGCAGCTGATGCGAGGAGAGTATCTAAGTTTGCTGATATACTCAATAAGGCGATCACTGCTTTTTGGCTAAACAAATGGGTTGACCCCAACGCGAACGTGATTCGACCATTCACATATACAACTCCAACCCTTGATGACTTGATAATGTGCACATAACGACATAGGGTGACTAAGATTGTTGAACCTACATATCTAACCCGATGCGGCAGAAAAAAGTATAAAGGATAAAAGATTGGATGTCCGATTGACCTATCATAACCCCCAACAATGTTGGGGGCATAAGCACTGACTTCGCTCGTCCTCCACTAATGCTAGGAACATCAACTTCAACTGACAGATTGACTTTAAACATGACCCTGACTCAATGCATGATTCAGAACATATACATTATATCTTTAGAATATGACGTGATTCATCCCGACCATCTAAGTGAGCGAAATTACGGATCAAGCAAGAATTCAAAGACTTTATTTGCAACTGCATCAAATGGAGAGTATAATGAACTCCTCTGCTGCCTTACAATTGTGATAATCCTACCAGCTATTGACTTGCATGTTTTCAACAACATCTCGTACTGACTCGTATGTGATCACGGGACTATAAAACAATCTGAAGTGATCATGGCTTTCGGATGCACTATTATTACGATTAGATGCAATCATGGAGTCCTAGATTAATATCCTGATATCGAGATAGTCCAAATCCAAGCAAAAATGACAAATTCATATGCCGACTCTGATGCGCTCTATCCGAACGGTCCAGATGCTAGCTCAAGATACGAAGATTCTGACACCATACTATGACTTGGATGGCTATTGTATACATTGACTTATACATTAAAGAAATCTTAGCTTAGTAATGCACTTGACTTGTTTAGGAAGATGGCGTCGTTTGGCATCAACTTTTACATGTACGATCTCACACGGGAGCCAAACATACCGCATGACCTATGATGAAGGAATTCTACCTCTTGATTCGACGAAGTCTAAACGATTACTTGATCATCTTGACCACTCTAGCCATGAAATTTGGCCCGATAAGCATCAACGGAAGCAATGCGGCATATGACAAGCCATTTATACAGAAAAAGATCCAAAAAGATTCATCTCGACTTATTCAAAGCACATCTTATTTGCAATAAGATGTACTTTGGGGGGCAAAATGTTAGCCTGCTTTGTGACCAGACTATCCAAAGCCGAAGAACTCTATCAGGAAGGCCACTCAGGGCTTGAGTATGAACTGCCAGAGATCGACATCTGCTTGGACGAAGTAACGAAGGATGGGAAAACTCGTATTTCTGTGCACATAAGCTTCGGGTTGGATTCCACCATTTCGGATCAAGCTAAAGCGAATATTTCTGACCAACCAAACCGGAACCGGATTGGGTAAACCAGATCGAGTCATCCGGATCGGGTTATCCGGATCGGGCCAACCAGATCGGGTCTCTACCCATAACCGAATTCTGGGCAGTTAAAGACCATTTCCCCATGTTCTCCACTACTTCCGAGATTTACTCTGAAGCTGCCACGTGGCCACTCAACCCTAACCGAATTTCTACCTATAAATACACATACAACACATCATTTATGGGGACTTTTTTGGCCTCAAGGAAGCTCTATCTATTTCGGCCATGGCTACCAACGAAGAACCTTCATCCTCTTTACTAAAATCAATGAATTCGGAGAGTATTATTCATTGTAATTGAGTGCTTGAGCGTCAATACTCATTGTATTTGTAATTTCTGAATGAATTGAGAAGCTATGAAGTGGATGTAGGCTTGTTAACGCCGAACCACTATAAATTCTGTGTGTTGATTGATTTTTCTTGCTTTTTGTTCATGATTCCTCATTATTCTCTACAAAACATTATCAATTGGGTGTTAGGACCATTTTTTGGTCTAACAAGTAAAAAACCAAAATAAAGAATCGGGGAACAGGGGAAGGAGGAGTAAAGTAGGCTTACCTGACAGTTAAACTGTACGGGAACAGGGGAAGGAGGAGTATGAATCGGTGAACTCAGCTTGTTTACCACTTCAAAGAAAAAGCAAACAGAGTTGAAACAATTAGCAAATCGAGGAACTCAAGCGAGAGAGGTAGAGAAAATTGGCAGAAAAGGGGATCTGGCTCAAAGAGCGGAAGGGATTTAGGAGAATAAAAAAAAATGGAAATCGCAAGATACAAGTAAGAGAAGATTGATAGAGGGAAATTTGGAAACGGAGGCTTTAGAAGTAGAAAAGTCATGCCACAAGAAAGAAAAAAGGCAAGAAATTAGGCAATTAAAATCGTGATTTGTAATTGCTGTTATCAGATTTGGATAAAAAGGGATTTTGCCTCGTTCTTCAGATAATAGTTCCTATTATCAAATTTGAGATATACCGCGCGTTTCATCAAATACTGCGCGTTTAATCAAATACTGCGCGTTTCATCAAATACCGCATTTCAACAGATTTGTTTTTTAAGTTTGAATTATAATCTAAAGTGCGAAATTGTTTTCGTGGTTATATACATGGATTGGAGACACAAAAGAGATCACCTGGATTGAGTTCTGTACCGTTAGATTTAATTTAAAATAAACTGTTAAATTTACAAATAGAGATGATGGTTTGGATTGTGTCTCTGCAATAAACTAGAAAAAATAAGTTTTAGTCATTTCAGATGATAACATATTAGTGTGAAATTGTGCAATAAACTAGAAAAAACTTGTATATTTACCATTATATCCTTTGTGTGTACTAAATGGAAGTTGCATTTACAATGTAATGACAATGTGAAAACTATTAAGTTACACAGAAAACTATGTTACACTGATATTATTGAAGGACAGTGCAGTAATTTTTGCAAACTGCATTGAGTAATTTGAGTTGCATTTAGCAACACCCTAGTTTAAACTATCTATGTGTGGTTGTTAGAGGATCTCATAAATAATAAAGTTTTTTTAGTATAACACAGAATTCACAAATGTTGTGACCATTTGTTCCTAAGGGTTAGTTACAAAGTACAGCCAAACTAATATGCATCATAACTGCAAATAGGTTATTTTATAAAAAAAATAGATTTTTTTTTAAACTATAACACGGAATTCACAAATAGGCAGATTGGGGTCATTTGTTCTCAAGGCGTAGTTACAGACTACAAAAAAACACTAATTTACGTCATAACCTGCGTTTGCAAAAAACATAGAAAAACATGAAATTCTGAAATAGTATCCAAGATATCGAAGGAAACAAATCAAATTTAGGCCTTTTGAAATAACGTATAATAAATTAATAGAAAGCATGACCACAATATGAGATGATCAGAAAGGTTCGCAAATATTGTAGCAGAACTAAGAACCAAAATAATGGAAGAAGAGAATCATAAGGCAACACTCATGCCAGTGGTCAAAAAACGATGATGAATAATAGTCGAAATGATATCACGGTACCCTGGAACTAGGCAGGCTGGGGCACGATTACTGGGCTGATTGTAAGTGACCAGAACGATGGCTGAGTTGGTGCGCCATTGTAGGTTCAGGCGGACTATGGTCGTGCACGTAGTCCGGAGTTGAAAAAGCAGGCATTGGGCATCAGTAGGTTTACACTGTGCGTGCTTGATTCGTGTCGGTGGTTGGCACCCTAGCGCTTGATACACCCTATGGTGGACCTAGCACAGGTGACTACATTCGTGATAGGGCCGTATGACACAGACACATGAATGAGCTAGGACTTGTAGGGAGCCGATCGATTAATAGATCGTTACTTGGAAAAAGGGTGTTGTTCGTTAGGTAGCATAATCCCTAGTGGTCCTAGGTGGCATAAACCCTAATCGAATCTAGAAAACGTTCAATAGGTAGCATAATCCCTAGTGGTCCTAGGTGGCATAAATCCTAGTTGAACATGCGATAGTTCATGATAAGGAAACCTAGCCAGAACAAGGGTGGCAGTCCAAACGATTTCAAGAATGGTGGAACTACGTTGAAGTAGTATAGAATTACGTGATGAAACCCGTACGATATACGGCAAGGGACTGTACATATACATTAAAAGGATGATATGGGTTGGGGTACTAGTACAGTTGGTGCAGAGAATTTTGAACATGCGATGCTGTACGTAGGGTATCTTGTTACCTTAGTTTATCTTGTTAGCGTAGTTTATCTTGTTATCATAGTTTAACTTGCCTATCTTGTCATCGTCCTTATGTTTACTTTCAGTTTATACATGTCATGTTATCTTTACTTGTTTCTATGCTGAAAGTCACTAGGACTTACCAGTCTTTATGACTGACCCGTTTTCTTTTGCCTCTTTTTCTTCCGTCCCCCCCCCCGGTTCTCAGGGAGGAAACACTGCTTAGTTTGGACTGCTTTCTGCTTCAAGATAATCATGTATGGCTTGGACCCTCGTTAGCTATGGCTGCATTACTGCTTTACTTGGGGAATAATTTATGACTATGGTTTTAAGCTTCTTTACTATTACAAGACAGATTTCGATGTAATGGATTTAATGACATTTTGATGTAAAAGGCTTTAGACCTTACTAGATTTCAAAGAAATGAAATTCCGTTTTTCTTCCGCTGTTTTATATGTTCTGTCTTGTAATATTTCTGTGTATGTTTACCTAGATAATGCTCCACCAAAGCTAGTGCATTCCCTTTGGGAGTGACCCTAGAGGAGGTGGGGTGTTACATTCAGTATTAGAGCAGAAGGTTACCAGACTGGGCAAAAGCTTTCAAAAACCTTCTGAAACTATTTTCAAAACCATTTATAAAGAAGCATATTTCCAGAAAAGATTTATTTTTAAGAAAAGGCTATTCCCCAAAGCCATATGCACTATCTTTTGATTCTCTCCTTGATTCTCTTCTCCCTTTATTTTTCACCTTAGTTTGTAGGCATACGACACATGTCGGAGGGCAAAGGAGTGCCCAACCTCCATCAAGAGCCGCAATAGTTCAATCTGCGACTAATCTTATTTCAAGCTTTATTGGATTGCCGTGTGATGGTAGTAGCTTTCGATAAACTTGTCAGCAAGCTATACAAGGATAGTAAGAACAAGGATAAGAAACTTGTTGATATGGCTCAATCCACGAAGGAGGAAAAGGTGAAAAGGGAAGAAGCCAAAGTGAAAGAATAATAAAACCCATGATAAGAGAGAGTATCTTTAGTATGGTAAAGAGAGACATGTAGTAAAATGTTAAAGGACAAGATCATCGTGAGGGCAATTGTTTGCTTTCACGGCCAGCATATCTAAGAGAGGTGGTGACGTTTCTGTTAGAGGTTTAGTTTTTATTTTCTAACATCCCGTTAGAACTTTGTTTTTGTTCATCGCATCCTTTTAATTCTGCTTCGATAGTTGAGTCTCTGCACCTTAGTACTAGCGTAGTAGAGGATTCCATTTTTTTTGTCTCAAATCCTATTGAGGAATCAGCTCATTTATTCATGACTTGTTTGGATTTGAGAATGTCTATGCTAAGTGTCGAGTTTAGACGTAATGCTTATGTTTTCGGGCTATGGGTTGATTCTAGGGATGGGGTGGTTATCCAGTAAGGGTGTCATTCTTGGTTTTGAAAGGAGGGTAGTTAGACTATTGACTTGCCTCAGTAATACCCTCGAAGTCTCGTGTAACCTTTAGGGTTATGTCATGCTTGGTTACCTAGAATCTCTTGATACATTTGTTGAACCGCTCGAGTAGTGTTCGCCGCTAATGCGGATGGTTCATTTCACTTATGCATGAGTTATAGGAAATCACCTTAGTAAGTAAATTTGGCAACATGGCTGGCATCTGTTTGTTTTCAAGAGATAATTCTTCTACGTGGAATACCTTATAGTGAGTAAATGAGATCCAAGATTCGCTAGTGAATTTTTGGAAAGCTTGCATGAAACCATGAGTAAGCAGTTATGTTTGAGCCGATTATACTGGAAGAAGAATAAATGGAGGTGAGGTGAGATTGTGATATGAATTCTTGGACCTTGACTTGATGATAAGACTTCTTAATTCAGTTTTCACCCTATTCTCTCTTGAATCTTGAATTTGGATTAATACAAGTCTACCTATGTTCTTAAACCTTGATTTACATATTGTTGTTCCAGATCCTATTCACATGCCCATCTTTGTCATGATTTCCTTGTTTATCCCTCTTTGAATTAATCTCGATACGCGCACGGTGAACAAAACATGAAGATTCGCTTAGACATGAATTGGAAATTGATATGAACATAGATTGGTAATTAGCTTGGACATGACTTGAACACGAAAGTGATTGTAAACTTGATAATTGTCATAAACGTGGAATGTGAACTTGGAGATCGGATATGTTGTTAAGATCCTAAGAGCATAATTAAAATAGAATCCGGTGGTCAGAACATTTTTTTATGTAACTATGGAACGCGACAAATAGCACGAAATTGATGCGATGGGAATAACTCGAACACAAGATTGACTGTGACTTGATAGTTGATATTCGACATCTAGAAGGCACGTAAACATGCTTATGAACTTGAAAACATGAGTTGGTAATGAATATGAATCATTAACTCGATAATAGGCATAAGTGAAAGTGGGACGAAAGGCAACAGTGAAATGAGTTCCAACTCAAATTTTGGAAACAAAAATTAAGAAGCTACGAAATTATGAAGATAAAGACGGTCAAAGCACAATGGAGTTAAGCTCAAGGGAATGCGACCTAGAAGATTGAAGACTAGATGCGCGCACCATATCACTTTTTAAAAAAAAGTATATCCTTAATCCCTCTTTTCCTGTAGAGCTTACTTGCATGCTATCTTTTATGAATATTCTCTGTCCTAATCTCAATCCTATTTCTGTTGCAAACCCCTTAGGGAGTATGACCCATCTATTGGTAATACATGTTGGGGCTTGAGGATGTTCGTTCGGTTGACTAAACTTTTTGGGTTTTAAAGGATATGGGTTGGTCGTAGGAAGGGATTTCTTGCGACCTAAAAAGGAGTCCATCATGCTTAGTTTCCTAATATCGTATATATAGGTTTTGGGCGGGTGTTTAGAGGAGTTATTCTCCTAATCAGTATACATGTGAGGAAGATTTCCAGTTTTGACATTGCCTAATGGGCACAAAGCTTTTAGTTGCTTCTATCATTCGATTATACCTAAGGTGGAACCCTATGGATGTAAACATGTAATTGAAACATGTTATGGTTGATGTTTGCATGTGGTTGCAAGTGGTTGCTCGTGGTTGCATAACACACATTAGGCACTATATCGGCTCAATCACCTTTCATATTGCATATGCATAAGTGTTTTTACTTGTTTTTGGATGAAATTGAATGTGTTATCCTGTGAATGTTGCATATGGATGGATGTTTGTGCACACATATAATGTTTATATGACTAGGACTATTTGCATACATGTTGGACTCATGGCACTAAACATATTTTCCATTAAGAAGATCAATCAGGCCTGATCATTTGCATTAGACAAGGAACATATACACACACTTCTTGCATATGTTCATACAGCATTAGAAATCTCTTAAGGACAATGGATGCCTGTGATTGATGATTGAGTAGATGGATGATTGGATGGTAGGACATATTCTTCTTAACTTGAGGATTTCAGGGATGAAATCCCTTAAGGAGGGGAGAATGTAACAACCCGAATTTTTATAACATGTTAAAACCATAAATCAAGGCAGAATTAAATTTTAAAATTAGAATCAAGGCAAATGGGTTACGCCATTGCGTTCGTCTCGAAATTCTGTTTGGAAATGAGTCCGAGTTTGCAAGAATCGGAGTCCGTATGAGGGAGATATGACCCTCCGAAGTTTCAGGAATTTTCTAGAAACCAAAACAGCTCGAATTTGAATTTCAAATTCAAATTCAAACCCAAAAGCGGGCTGGGCGAGAAATTTACCGCCCAAGACCCAGGTCGACTGGGGAGTCGACTGGGTAGTCAACCCCCCTGACCGGGTTGACTGGGTAGTCGACCTGAGGGTCGACCTGCTTCCCGAACCCACTTCCTGAACCTGATGCATTCTGATGTTTTTGGCCCGATTTTCTGACCTGATTCGTGACTCTACTCCTATATAAACTCACCCTTACCTCATTCTCCCCGCACCATTTCATTCTAACACCGTTATGCTGCTGAGTCTCCTCTTGAACCATGGCCGCCGTCTCCAAATTAGAGCTTAAGCTTTCAAACTAGATTCAAATCTAAGATCAACGTTACTACAACAATTCAAGAGAATAGATCAACGTCACTACAACGATTCGACGATAATTTCTGTTCTTAATTCTCGATCCACGCACTATAAGTTCTAGTTACTTTGAGATCTAAACTTATTAAATTTAATATGGACATGGAATAAAATGAAATTGGACCTAAGCTTGATTATCTATTTGGATCTGTTCTTGTCTCTTCTTGAATCTATGATTTTGGGTTATTTCTTATCGACTGAATCATGCCCATTCATGTTGACTGGACTTAGTTTATTATTCAAACGCTAGATTGTAAAATGAATTCTTGGATCTGTTATTGTTTATCTTGGATCTATTAATATTCACCTTGGATCTATTATTGTTCATCTTGAATCTTAACTTGTGGAAATATGGATATGAAATTGACTTGGAGCCTATTCATGTTGTAGATCTAGACCGCTCATGTCCATAATATTGTCATGACTGCGATATTGAATCAGTTATTATAATAATTCACAAAGTTTAGAATTGTCATTTGGGCCTTGGACTTATATATCATTTTGGATCTAAACTATGTGGACATCGAAAGTGGTTAGATTTGGCTCATCACCCTGTACCCATTATGTTGAACCTGACTAGTTGAACCTCTAGATTGTTAATTCAGATCATTACAACATTATAAGTTGTTGATAAGTATTGTGACGTTACAAGTTATTTTGGATCTTGTCATGCTATTGTGACATCACAGTTGGGCTAGGATTGTCAACCTAGATCTTGTTTAATTATTGTGACATTATGAGCTGCCTATTTTGGTTATTATGACATCATAGAACTTATAGGATATTGTGTCGTCCCAATCATGGTAATTTGATTAGAATTGCTAGGAATTTAAACTGCCAGAAGGTTGCCAAGTTCATCAAGTTCACGTATACCCTCTTGTATACAAGTTTATGTTTATGCTAAAGTAAATCACCGTAGTCGTCTTTTTCACCGTTATAAATAGGCTAATTGATAGCCTAAAGACCGTAGAACTATATATGAATGCGTTAGTTAGACAACGGGGGAAAAAAGGGTTAATTGGCATAGTTGATGGATGTCTATATGATTTGAACATTGTTGTAACTAGACATGAAACTTGAACATGAACATGATGCTTAGTATGAACTTGAAAATGGCCAACTCGAGGTTGGGTTGAGTTTGCAGTGTAATTCTGCCCGGAACCAACCGGCAAATCCAGTGACTGCAAACAATAGGATCCAATGTGAGTAGTTGGTTATAACGCGCTTAAAACTCGAGGTTAGACAAGGTTGTGGTGTAAAGCTACCCGGAACCGCCCGGCACATCCAGTAACCACAACAAAGTCTAATGTGAGAGGTTGGGGTGCATTAATTTAATTAATGCCACGGGATAGGGTTAAGTCATGAACCACTTGAATATACTTAACCAATTTGACACGATGATTTGATAAGGTTAAGTCATGAACCGCTTGAATATACTTAACCAACTTGGCACATGATTCGTAGGGCTAAGTCATGAACTTCAACGACAACACTTAGCCAATTTGACATGACACGTAGATGGGTTAAGTCACGAACTTGAATGACTACACTTAACCAACTTGACATGCTAGACTGACGGGGTTAAGTCTCGAATTTAAATGACAACGCTTAACCTTCTGGATGGAAACCCTAGTTACGCGGTCCTTCTCAGCAGTAACCCACTAGATGTATCACGGTACCCTGGAACTAGGCAGGGTGGGGTACGATTACTGGGCTGATTGTAAGCGACCAAAACGATGGCTGAGTTGATGCGCCATTGTAGGTTCAGGAAGACTATGGTCGTGCACGTAGTCCGGAGTTGAAAATGCAGGCATTGGGCATCAGTAGGTTTACACTGTGTGTGCTTGATTCGTGTCGGTGGTTGGCACCCTAGGGCTTGATACACCCTATGGTGGACCTAGCACAGGTGACTACATTAGTGATAGGGCCGTATGACTCAGACACATGAATGAGCTAGGACTTGTAGGGAGCCGATCGATTAATAGATCGTTACGTGGAAAAAGGGTGTTGTTCGTTAGGTAGCATAATCCCTAGTGGTCCTAGGTGGCATAAACCCTAATCGAATCTAGAAAACGTTCAATAGGTAGCATAATCCCTAGTGGTCCTAGGTGGCATAAATCCTAGTTGAACACGCAATAGTTCATGATAAGGAAACCTAGCCAGAATAAGGGTGGCAGTCCAAACGATTTCAAGAATGGTGGCACTACATTGAAGTAGTATAGAATTACGTGATGAAACCCGTACGATATACGACAAGGGACTGTACATATACATTGAAAGGATGATACGGGTTGGGGTACTAGTACAGTTGGTGCAGAGAATTTTGAACATGCGATGCTATACGTAGGGTTTCTTGTTACCTTAGTTTATCTTGTTACCTTAGTTTATCTTGTTACCATAGTTTATCTTGTTAGCGTAGTTTATCTTGTTAACTTAGTTTAACTTGCCTATCTTGTCATCATCCTTATGCTTACTTTCAGTTTATACATGTCATGTTATCTTTACTTGTTTCTATGCTAAAAGTCACTAGGACTTACCAGTCTTTATGACTGACCCATTTTCTTTCGCCTCTTTTTCTTCCGTTTCCCCCCTCCCCAGGTTCTCAAGGAGGAAACACTGCTTAGTTTGGACTTCTTTCTGCTTCAAGATCATCATATATGGCTTGGACCCTCGTTAGCTATGGCTGCTTTACTGCTTTACTTGGGGAATAATTTATGACTATGGTTTTAAGCTTCTTTACTATTGCAAGACAGATTTTGATGTAATGGATTTAATGACATTTTGATGTAAAAGGCTTTAGACCTTACTAGATTTTAAAGAAATGAAATTCCGTTTTTCTTCCGCTGTTTTACATGTTCTGTCTTGTAATATTTCTGTGTATGTTTACCTAGATAATGCTCCACCAAAGCTAGTGCATTCCCTTTGGGAGTGACCTTAGCGGAGGTGGGGTGTTACAGATAGCACTTAGGACACACACTTATACGCACTAAACTGCATAGAAGTGCGCTAGCTCGTGCTGCTTGACTGACTTTGCGTCATTCCTTTGACAGGTGATATGGCTAGAGGAAGCGGAGGACAAGGTCACGGAGATCGCCACTGTCCCGAAATAACTTTTATAGGCTCCTTTAGGAGGGGAGCTAGCCTGTATGGTGATGCCCCACCACCGCGAGGTCATGGTAGCGGGAGTCGTCACCAAGATAGGTTATCGTCTTCTTTGACTCTTCCTCCTCCCCCGATTCGAGTGTCCAGTGGGGATTCGCGTCTTCATCTTGGGGGGTCGAGTCGTACGTCGTTAGCGACTCCGTCAGTCACCGCCCCGCTTGCTCCTGCTTAGAATACGAAAGGAAAAGGGGCACCACCCGTCCTGTAACAACCCGTATTTTAGTAACATATTGAAACCATAAATCGAGGCAGAATTAAATTTTAAATTAAGAATCAAGGGAAATGGGTTGCTCCATTGCATTCATCTCGAAATTCTTCTTGGAAACGAGTCCGAGTTTTCGAAAAACGGATTCCGTATGAGGGAGATGTGACCCTCTGAAGTTTCAGGAATTTTCAGAATCAAAAACAGCTCGAAATTCGAATTCGAAATTCGAAGGGCAGACTGGGAGGAAATTTTCCCGCCCAGGACCAGGTCGACCTGGGGGTCGACACTGTGGTCGACCTCCCAGGGACTAGGTCGACCCTATCGTCGACCTGGTGCCAAAACCTGGTTTTCGGCCTGAATTCATTCTGATGTTTTTGGACACGTTTTCAGTCCAGATTCATGACTCTAAACCTATATAAATAGCCCCCTAGCCTCATTCTCTCTACACCATTTCATTCTGTCCTTATGCTAGCTCTGTGAAAATCAAAATGATAATATTAAAATTAAAAGAGACTACTTCTTCTTCGTCAAGACAACATTAAGGAATTGCAAATTGGGGGTTTTCAACTAGAACAAGACTAAACAAATAGAGATTCAACAACAACAACAACCGTTTCTAGAATCAAATCTTTGCACTCTAATTCTCGATCTGCGCTCTGTAAGTTCTAGTTACTTTGAGATTTAAACTTGTTAAATTTAATATGGACATGGAATAAAATGAAATTGGACCTAAGCTTGATTATCTATTTAGATCTGTTCTTGTTTCTTCTTGAATCTAGGATTTTGGGTTATTTCTTATCGATTGAATCATGCCCATTCATGTTGTTGGACCTAGTTTATTGTTCAAACACTAGATTGTAATATGAATTCTTGGACCTTGACTTGATGATAAGACTTTTTCACCCTATTCTCTCTTGAATCTTGAATTTGGATTAATGCAAGTCTACCTATGTTCCTAAACCTTGGTTTTCATATTGTTGTTCTAGACCCTATTCACATGCCTATGATGTTTTAAACTATTATACACCAATTTTGTTGAACATATGATTTGGATTATAATCTCATGCCTATTCACATGCCCATCTTTGTCATGATTTCCTTGTTTATCCCTTTTTGAATTAATCTTGATACGCGCACGGTGGGATTACGATTTGGGGATATTGGACAAAACATGAAGATTCACTTAGACATGAATTGGTAATTGACATGAATTAGCTTGGACATGAATTGGCATAACTTGAACACGAAAGCAATTGTAAACTTGATAATTGACATGAACGTGAATTGTGAACTTGGAACGTAATTAAAGAAAATAGAATCTGTTGGTCAAACCATGTTTTTAGGTAATTAGGGAACGCGACAAATAACACGAAATTGATAGATGGGAATAACTTGAACACAAAATTGATTGTGACTTGATAATTGATATTTGACAGCTAGAAGGCACGTAAACATGCTTATGAAATTGAAACATGAATTGGTTATGAATATGAATCATGAACTTGATAATAGGCATAAGTTGAAACCTGAAACTTGACACGAACTAGACATGAAACTGGAACATGGACATGACACTTAGAATGAACTTGAAAATGGCCAACTCAAGGTTGGGTTGAGTTTGCAGTGTAATTCTGCCCGAAACCACCCGGCAAATCCAGTGACTGCAAACAATAAGATCCAATGTGAGTAGTTGGTCATATCGCGCTTAAAACCCGAGGTTAGACTGAGTTGTGGTATAAACCTGCCCGGAACCGCCCAACATAACCAGTGACCACAACAACAGGTCTAATGTGAGAGGTTGGGGTGCATTAATTTATTTAATGCCATTTGGTAGGGTTAAGTCATGAACCGCTTGAATATACTTAACCAATTTGACACGATGATTTGATAGGGTTAAGTCATGAACCGCTTGAATATACTTAACCAATTTGACACAATGATTTGATAGGGTTAAGTCATGAACCGCTTGAATATACTTAACCAATTTGACACGATGATTTGATAGGGTTAAGTCATGAACCGCTTGAATATACTTAACCAATTTGACACGATGATTTGGTAGGGTTAAGTCATGAACCGCTTGAACATACTTAACCAACTTGACACATGATTCGTAGGGCTAAGTCATGAGCTTGAACGACAACACTTAGCCAATTTGACATGACACGTAGACGGGTTAAGTCACGAACTTGAATGACCACACTTAACCAACTTGACATGCTAGACTGATGGGGTTAAGTCTCGAATTTAAATGACAACACTTAACCTACTGGACGGAAACCCTAGTTACGCGGTCCTTTTCAGCAGTAACCCACTAGAGGTATCATGGTACCCTGGAACTAGGCAGGGTGGGGCATGATTACTGGGTTGATTTTAAGCGACCAGAACGACGGCTGAGTTGGTGCGCCATTGTAGGTTCAAACGGACTATGGTCGTGCACGTAGTCCGGAGTTGAAAAAGCAGGCATTGGGCAACAGTAGGATTACACTGTGCGTGCTTGATTCGTGTCGGTGGTTGGCACCCTAGGGCTTGATGCACCCTATGGTGGACCTAGCACAGGTGACTACATTCGTGATAGGGCAGTATGACACAGACACATGACGAGCTAGAACTTGTAGGGAGCTGATTGATTAATAGATCGTTTCGTGGGACCAAGTAATGGGTCATTTCATGATATTGGGCAAGGGATCATTTCATAGTTAATACATGACACGGGTTGGGTTACTAGTACAGGTGGTAAAGGCCCATTTCTGTTTCTGTTTCTGTTAGGGAGGTAAAAGCCCATTACTATTTCTGTAAAGATCACCCTGTTTCTGTTTCCGTTTCTGTTTAGACATTAGGATAACACCTAATTCTGTTAGACTAGTATTGGTGCAGAGAATGTTGAACATGCGATGCTATAGCGTAGTTACCTTTTGTTTATCTTGTTTGCGTAGTTTATCTTGTTATCTTAGTTTAACTTTCCTATCTTGTCATCATCCTTATGTTTACTTTCAGTTTATATATGTCATGTTATCTTTACTTGTTTCTATGCTGAAAGTCACTAGGACTTACCAGTCTGTATGACTGACCCGTTTTTGTTTCACCTCTTTTTCTTCCGTTTCCCCCCTCCCCCCCAGGTTCTCAGGGAGGAAACACTACTACTTAGTTTGGACTTCTTTCTGCTTCAAGATCATCATATATGGCTTGGACCTTTCTTGGCTATGGCTGCTTTACTGTTTTACTTGGGGAATGATTTATGACTATGGTTTTATGCTTCTTTACTATTGCAAGACAGATTTCGATGTAATGGATTTAATGGCATTTTGATGTAAAAGGCTTTAGACCTTACTAGAGTTTAAAGAAATGAAATTTGGTTTTCCTTCCGCTGTTTTATATGTTCTGTCTTGTAATATTTCTGTGTATGTTTACCTAGATAATGCTCCACCAAAGCTAGTGCATTCCCTTTGTGAGTGACCCTAGCGGAGGTGGGGTGTTACATTTGGTATCAGAGCAGAAGGTTACCAGACTGGGCAAAAGTTTTTAAAAACCTTCTGAAATTATTTTCAAAACGTTTACAAAGAAGCATTTTTCTAAGAAAAGTTTTGTTTTACGAAAGGCATATTCCCCAAAGCCATATGCACTATCTTTTGATTCTCTCCTTGAATCTCTTCTCTCTTTCTTTTTCACCATAGTTTGTAGGCATACAACGCATGTAGGAGGGGAAAGAAGTGCCCTACCTCCATCAAGATTAACAACTGTTTTTGTTCCCACACCAGTCACATGACTGACCTGGAGTTTTTGGTTTTAACCTAAACTTTGGATGCCCTTATTTTCCACACGGGTAGCTAGTAGTCGGGTTTTGCAGATATTAAATTCACAGGATCCTAGTTTATAGCTGAAGTGATATTCGAAAAGCTCTATATCCGTGTATTCCTTTCAGTTATGTTTTGTATTATTTTTCCTCTTCAGTAATGTATATAAATCTCTGATAATTATCAAATGTGTAATATTCATTCATACTCTGTATATTCTTGTATTCTGATGGAATTGTTGTAATAAGCAATGAAATGTTCTTCTGTTTGCCTTCTGATTCATCTTGTCCTCAAAGCAATCCGTTCTTTCTCTTCTCTTCCGAGATTAGGGAAGTTCGGGTCGCTACAATACAGCTGAAATTTAGTAAGAATTAGGAGATGCAAATCGAAACCAAACCTATGGACAAAACTAGATTGATCTACAAAATTACAACTATAATTCATTATTGAAATTTTAAATTTAAATTAAGGCGAAAATTCAATAATTTTATTTTTAAAATAAGTTTATCAACTTTAAATCTAACCATGAAATCTAATCCACAGTGAAATGTAATCATAGAAGAAAGAAATAATAAGACAGAGATGTAATAATACTCACCACTATAGAAAGAAATGTGATAAGAATATAAATGATCCTTAAAATATATGACAAAAATTTGTTTACATTTAAGTCTTTTGGTATTTTTTGAAGTAGATTAAACGAGATTTGTTGCGAAAAAATTGAATTGAAGGGGAAATCTGCAAATATTGCTTAGAGATAAAGAGAGATTAATATTTCATTTGAGTTCGATTTTGAAAAAAAATAAAAAATGAATTATAGAAGAAAACTACAAATATTGCCTAACTTAAGGGTAATCAGTATTCCATTTAAGATTAATTGCGATAAAAGAAATAAAAAGTCAAGAATATTAAGCTATACATATATATATATATATTAAAAGAAATAATAAATGGTAATAAATTAAAGTTAGTATATACTTGTAGTATTTTTTGGTATTTTTTGAAGTAGATTAAACGAGATTTGTTGCGGAAAAATTGAACTGAAAGGGAAATCTGCAAATATTGCTGAGAGATAAAGAGAGATTAATATTTCATTTGAGTTTGATTTTTAAAAATATTAAAAAATGAATTATAGAAGAAAACTACAAATATTGCCTAACTTAAAGGGAATCAGTATTCCATTTAAGATTAACTGCGATAAAAGAAATAAAAAGTCAAGAATATTAAGTTATACATACATACATACATATATATATATATATATATATATATATTGAAAGAAATAATAAATGGTAATAAATTAAAGTTAGTATATACTTGTAGTATTTTTTGGTATTTTTTGAAGTAGATTAAATGAGATTTGTTGAGGAAAAATTGAACTGAAAGGGAAATCTGCAAATATTGTTGAGAGACAAAGAGAGATTAATATTTCATTTGAGTTCGATTTTGAAAAAATAAAAAATGAATTATAGAAGAAAACTACAAATATTGCCTAAGTTAAAGGGAATCAGTATTCCATTTAAGATTAACTACGATAAAAGAAATAAAAAGTCAAGAATATTAAGCTATACATATACATATATATATATATATTAAAAGAAATAATAAATGGTAATAAATTAAAGTTAGTATATACTTGTACGTTAATTAGATTAGAAAAAAAATGTTACGAAATAAAGGAAAATGAAACTGACGAAAATTATTTACATTAATTAACATTAACGTTAAAACTGATCATAAATGCACATAAAGAAAGAAAATACAAGGAACTGATACATAAGGCTTGTCATGATTATTCAATAGACATTGTAATTAATGCATCATTCAAAGGAGGACAAAATGGGTATTGTGAAAAAGCTTCAAACGGACACAAGTTTTCGAAGGCTCGGTAGAATTAAGAAAAACCAACAAAGTCGGTTTGATAATTATTGGCATAGTGCTATCTTTCAATTGTAATTGTACGTATCAATGAAACTACATAATATTTCGCCACATCCATGTGCAAAACTTGGATGATAACTTGTGATAGTTATTTATGTGTATAATTTATGCTATGTGATTGATTTGTTTATATACTTGAGTTTTTTTTTCATTTATATCAATAAAAATATAGTTAATCTTGATGTGATTTATTAGGCGAATCAGTGAATAATAATTTGCAAAAGTTATTTAAATAGTTTTAATTTTACGTAAATAATTATGAAATATCGTACTAAATGTAGTTATTTAGAGCCAAAAAAAGAACATAATTTTGTCATTTTTAGTATATGACAGAAATATTAGTTAATCGAATTCTGCTGAAAAGTTCGGTATCACCTTGCCGAATTTGAAACGTGACGCCCCTTAACCAAAAGTGGAGGGTCACTAACAATACCCTTTCTTCCCTGTTTCACGCATTTTCTAATTTCTGCGTATAAACCCTAAATCCCGCCATTACTTCCTCCTTTTCCATTGATTTCTTCCAACTTCTGTACATATACTACCAAAATTTATGTATCTTCCTCTTTTTATACCTTTCCTCCTCCGTTGATAACAGCATAATCATTTCAAGCAACATCAGGTTCCACAGGTACGATTATGATTTCCTTTGGAATTGATTAATCTAATTAGAATCAATTTATTTCTTGTGAAATCCGCACATAACTAAATTGCATGGTCTAATTAGAAACGATATTATTTACTGATTTTGATCTTTTTTAATTTTGGTTTTCTGTTTTTTTTTAAACCGAATAATTTGGTTGTAATCCTTTTATTGTTGTTGATGTTTTCTTATGATGTATGTATAATGTTTGCTAATGTGATGTTCTTATTTGTATCTTTTCTTACTGTTAGTTTTCTTCCTTTTTTGTAGCTAAATTCATTTTAGTAATTACCCCTTAGTTTATACTGCTACCTTATGTGAATTTGATTACTGAAAGCTGATTTTTTACTCAGAAGTTAAATTTCTGCAGCACTTAGTGATAGTATGGAAGCTTTTGGGTCTTTTTTTAGAGATGTACAAAACAGTAAATTAATTGATGGGTTCTTCTTCTAATTGATCCACTTCATTAATGGCATTCCCCTTATATTTATTTGCTTGCTATTATTTTTTACTTTCATTCTAATTTATGACCTTTTCGTTGGAAATTTGAAGAATTTTATAAAATATATATTTATCATTTCTTTGAATGTTTGTATGGAAGTAATTTTATTGTTAATTTTATAACCTTTTGATTTGAAGTTCATCATTTTATTTTATGCTGTGCATATCATTTGTTCTTGCAATCAAGTGTTTGCATTCAAATTAGTATTATCTATGATTTGCACTATGCTCATTGTGATTTCTTCTTCATCTTGTTTCATAACTTTATATTTTTGATTCATTATGTTTTTATTTTTTTAAATTAGGAAATATGACTCAAAATGCGCATCAAATTGATTTGAATGCATTGCCCTTGTCTACTGATGACGAGTTACCATTTAAAGAAGATATCAGTGAAATTACAGAGATGTCAGCATCACAGTTTGTTCGTCGAACGGTTAAATTTTCATCTTTTTCAGAATTTAACAATGCTTTTTTATCATGTTGTTTTTGTTTAAATAATTTTGTTATGTTGTTATAAATGATAAATGAAGTCAATTCTAATTCTTGGTTTTTTAAACTTTTCAGACAGGTATAAGGCATGATACGAATTACATTGATTTGCATGTTATGCCTTCATCCAACAATGACAATGACCAACCATTAGATAATAATTTATATTGCCAAGTCAGTTTGAAAAAAACACAACCTAGAGATCAAGGTGATTCCTTCAACATTAGTTATCATTAAATATTTTGTGTTGACCATTGAAATTACTAGAATTAACGTTAACTTGTCTATTAGTTGTGATATTTATAAATTAATTTTTGCATGTGTAGGTGATATGCATAATATTGATTTAAATGCATTTCCCTTGCTAAACAATGACGAACAAGATAATGAATGGATCAACCACGCAAGATGTTCATGCAAGAATTAGTTTAGCTACGAAGGTTTTCATTGCTTAAATTTACAATTTTTAAAATATAATGCATAGTTATTAAGGCGCGCGCTTAGGTGCGCCTAAGCGCAAAAAAACCCAAGCCTCAAGGCTTGCGCCTTTTTGCAGTTTGAGGGCGCCTTTTTGTAGTTTGAGACGCTTTTTTATACTAAATTCAAAATTTTGTTTATAAGTAGTTAAATAAAAAATTTAATTGTTCAATAAATTATAAAATGTGGTTTAAAATTTAAATCTTGTTAATAAAATTTGTAGTTAATTGAATGAATTATAAAATATGGTTTAAAAATTAATTTATAGTTAGTAAAATAGTAGATCAAACTCATATAAAAGACACACAAAAAAGCCAAAGGCTCAAAAAAGCCCGAGGCTCAATGCTTGCGTCTTTTTATGTCTTAGCGCCTTGACTACAATGATATAATGTCAAGTTTTAGCATAAGAACTTGTGTTTTGGTCTTTTAATTCAAATATTATTATATGTCATTAAATATATTAAATTTAAATTATAAACGTATATCACAGTTTGTCTGTCGAATGCTTAAATTTTCATCATTTTCAGATTTTCGCAATGCAATTTTATCATGTTGTTTTTGTTTAAATAAATTTGTTATGTTGTTATAAATGATAAATGAAATCAATTATAATTATTGGTTTTTTAAACTTTTCAGGCAGGTATAAGGCATGATACGAATTACATTGATTTGAATGTTATGCCTTCATCCAACAATGACAATGACCAACCATTAGATAATAGTTCATATTGCCAAGTCAGTTTGAAAAAAACACAGCCTAGAGATCAAGGTGATTCCTTCAACATTAGTTATCATTAAACATTTTGTGTTGAACATTGAAATTACTAGAATTTACGTTAACTTGTCTATTAGTTATGATATTTATAAATTAATTTTCGCATGTGTAGGTGATATGCATAATATTGATTTAAATGCATTTCCCTTGCTAAACAATGACGAACAAGATGATGAATGGATCAACCACATGCAAGATGTTCATGCAAGAATTAGCTTAGCTATGAAGGTTTTCACTGCTTAAATTTACAATTTTTAAAATATAATGCATAGTTATCAAGGCGTGCGCTTAGGCGCACCTAAGCGCAAAAAAGCCCAAGGCTCAAGGCTTGCGCCTTCTTGCAGTTTGAGTGTGCCTTCTTGCAGTTTGAGTGTGCCTTTTTGTAGTTTGAGGCGCTTTTTTACTAAATTCAAAATTATGTTTATAAATAGTTAAATAAAAAATTTAATTGTTCAATAAATTATAAAATGATTTAAAATTTAAATCTTATTAATAAAATATGTAGTTAATAGAATGAATTATAAAATATGGTTTAAAATTAATTTGTAATTAGTAAAATAGCAGATCAAACTCATATAAAAGGTTGCTTGCGTCTTTTTGCGCCTTAGCGCCTTGACTACTATGATATAATGTCAAGTTTTAGCATAAGAACTTGTGTTTTGGTCTTTTAATTCGAATATTATTATATGTTATTAATATACTAAATTTAAATTATAAACGTATATCATAGGATGTAATAGACAAACCTACGACTAGAGAGGAGCCTTTGTCACATTCGAATGGTTTATATGTTGATTCAAATTCTTTTAAAGGAACTTTTGGTACATCCAAAAGGTTAAAAGCGTAAGCTCCATCTTGTTCCAGTAATGTGATATTTTTTATGATTCTTTTGGTTCATTTGATTTTTCAGGTGCTTCGGAAAGGTATATTAATCTGCATTTAGCTTTAATGTGATAATAGTTGATTAAAAGTACTACTTTGAGAAATTTGCTAATATAATAAATTTTTATATAACAGAGACTTGTCAATGTTTAAAAAATACGATGAAATCATGGATAAATACAAAAGAAATCGTACATCTACCCAACGAGCTAGACGTTCGAGTGAAACTATTGAAGAAGAACGTAGAAAAGCAGTTGATGCTGCACGACATAAAGAATTTAGAGCTGCTCGTAAAAACTCGAACATGATTAATAGTTCATCTCTCATTGCAAAAATTACCAATGCTCAAAAATTTAGAAACTCATGTCAAAATATTCAATGGAAAAATTGTCAAGCTTGCCCTCGATTTTATCCAGATCTAACCGTTTCACCAACTTCTTGTTCTGATTATTGCACGGTTAAACCGCAATATGGTCTTCCTTATTTGTTCAGTTCTGAAAATTTTATGGAACCCGGATCCGTTCTGCCTGTATTATTTTGTCTAACAAGTTTAGAACAAATACTAATTGCGCGTATTCATCCTGTTTTGTCAGTTTATCATTTTAAAGGACAACAATATAAATATAGTGGAAATATTATCAATTTTGCTCAAGATATCAATGCAATCGCATGTTCTCTTCCTTTCAGGTTGGAAAATTTATCCGCAATATTAATTGTCAATAGAACTGGAACACACGAAAGTAAGGAATTTCGAGTAAGACGTGAGCATGTAAGACAAGCACTACTCAGGCTTAAAACACATAATATTTATTACTCTGATGTGCAAATTAGTGAAATATCTCTTCATGAGCTACCATTCGATGGAGTGCTCTCTAGCCTGGATCCTTATATTCCAGAAAATTCGCAGACAAATTCAACACAATATTCTAATGATGATGCACGAGGACCACCAGAGTTTGGAAATAAAGTTACAGGCATTGATGAATTTGAGACATCAAGCGCAGTCACATCTTCAGTACAACCAAATCAACAAGACCACATTTTATCTCTTTTAGAAAATTAAGATAAGTATGGAACAATTATTCTAATGTCGATCTCATCAAATCCTATTAATGAGTTTAATACTCCTGGGTATATCTCCATGGCATTTCCATCATTGTTTCCATTAGGAAGTGATGATTTTGAGACAAGCTCGACCAAGGAAAAATAGGCCTTTTCAACATTTTCAATATCTTATGAAATACCATGATAAGAGATTTGCAAAAGATCCAAGATTTCGATACTTTGCTTATAACTAAATTAGTAGATGGGATGCTCTTGATATTGGTAATATTTACATACAGAAAAGTCCGGAGTATGGAGACCTTTCAATTCAAGATATCTGTGAAATGTTAAAATCAGGAGATAAACAATTGTCTCAGCGTATTTCTTACTTTGCAAAAGGCATCCGTGGAAGTCGTTCTTATTGGTCAGCAAGGTTGAAAGAATTAACCGCAATGGTGAAACAATTAGCAGCAACAACAATATTTTTCATTTTAATTTTAGCGGGTATGCAATGGCCAGAACTTTATAAACTTCTCGACCTGACTGATGACTTGAAAATTTTGAATCTCTATGAGAAAAGAAAAAGAAAGGCACAATTACTAATTGAAAATCCACTAATTGCTGCATGGTTTTTTCAAACATGGGTTCATATGTTCGTAAAAGATTTCTTAACACCAGAGTTTTCAGTAATTGACTTTTGGTAAAGATTTGAATGGCAAAATCGTGGAAGTGGACATATTCATGGCTTTCTCTGGTTCAAAGATGCGCCGAACTTATCATATGTTTGGGAAAATTTATCAGAGAATTATATAATAATTGAATATTTTGATCATCTTGTTCGTACAATAAATCCTAATATGGGTGAATCATTAAATGTACAAGAACATCCTTGCGCACGGGTTATTCCGACTGATGCAAATTTAGATGCTGACGACGAAGATTATGCAAATTTGATAAATTGGGTTATGCGTCATTTTAGGAGTGGAAGTTATTGTTTGCGGTTGCACAAAACAACCAAGCAAATGACATGTCGGTTTAAATATCCATTTGATGTCATTCCACAATCTAAAATTGTAGAACATCCTCCAAATAGTAAAATCTTCCGTTTTATCTCGAAACGTAATGACCCTTTAGTATGCTCTCATAATAGGAAAGAACTTCAGGTTTGGCGTGCTAATATTGATTGGTTTCCGGTGCTATCCGTTCATGCCATGGTAAATTATATTGGAAAATACGCAGCTAAATCTGAACCGGTATCAAAGATGTTCACAGATACATTCAGATCAATAGTAGAAAATGTTCATGAACCATGAAAAACATCTACCTCCTTAATAAAGAAACTTCTTCTTAAGATTGTATCTAAACGAGACATTTCCGCACAGGAAGTGTGTCATCTTCTAATGTTATATTCTTTAGTACGTTCATCCGGAACAATAGTGCAACTTACTGTAAGCGAGAAAGGCAAGTTGTCAATGGTGATCAAACGTCGAAATACCACAACGAATGAAGATATGGTAGAATCTGATCTAAATTTTAAAATAAGATATATGGATCGACCAACCGAGCATGAAAATTTCTCACTGTTTGATATGACAAAAAACTTCCTCTTTTATAATAATGGTTGGCATCAATTACGAACAGAGGCAGTGGTACGAATAATACCAGATCTGAAGAGAAATATTCCACCATTTAGTGAAAATTGGGAGCTCTTTTGCAAACAACAGGTAATACAAAATTAATTTTATTTCTTAAGTACTACTGTTGACATAATGAAAATTTTATAGGATTGTATACGTAAATAGAACAGTGTTTCCTTTTCAAATTTACTTTAATTTTTTTGCCTTTAAATACCTTGATTATTGAAATAGTACATTTTTCTAAAATGATTGTTATAACCTTTGCATTTCGAACCTGTAACAACCCGAATTTTTACAACACGTTAAATCAAGAATCAAGACAGGATTAAACTTTAAATTCTGAATCAAGTGAAACGGGCTATGCCATTGCGTTCGTCTCGGAAAAATACGCGAAATAGAGTCCGAGTTTTCGAGAATCGGAGTCCGTATGACCCGTAAAAGGCCCAAAGAAGGTTTCTGGGAATTTGAATTTCGGAAACAGTTTTGGGAATCAGATTTGGGGGCTAGGCTGGAAGTTTCCCGCCTAGGCCATGTCGACAGGGCTGTCGACAGGCCTGTCGACTTGGGCCCAGACCAAGTCGACAGCCCTGTCGACTTGCCTGTCGACAGGGGGTGGCCGAGGCAAGTTGCCTGGCGCACCTGTTTGTCTCACCTGGTCTTGTTCTTGGGCTGGTTCTGGAAGCTTCCGAGATCTGATGGTCCTAATCTATCCTAGATCTAATCCTATGGCCTAAAACACACCCTAATCTCTATAAAAAGACCCTAAATCTAACCTAAATCCCTAAAAATCAAACCTAGCAACTAAGTGCTGCCAAAATCAATTTTGATCATGGCCTCCATCTCCAATCCCTAGAGCCTATGCATTCAAATCGGGTTCAAATCAAAAGGTGCAAGCTTGCTACACCAAATAGAGGCCAAATCAACATTGCTATGCGAGTTTCATGAAGGTTCTTCTTCAAAGGAGCCACCTTCCTTCGTCAAGATGATGCATGACCCCTTTTCTAAGCCTTGCCTATGTAAGTTCTAGCTACTTTTGGATCAAAACGGTATTTTTAATGTTGACATGGGATAAAATGAGATAAAGCATAAGTATGCATGTATGTGAACCTAACTTTGTCCCTTTTCTATGATCTATGACCTTAGACTAAGATGTAGCAACTTAATCATGTCACTCATGTTATGTTTAGCCTAGTTTATCTTGCAAGTTTGGATCTTTGTCTATGGAAGATTTGCATGAACCTTTGGGAACCATTTGACTTGTGAAACATAGGCAAATACTTGACCTTGGGGCTTATGCATGCATATGAACACAAACCCCTTATGTTTCATGCATGTTTGTGGCAAAACCTCCTTATGATATTATGCAAGTTTGTGGCCAAATCCTATATGATAGTATGCATGCTTATGGTCAATCCCTATATGACTCTATCATGCATGTTTTAAGGCCAAACCCCCTTATGACGCCATGCATGTTTGGAGCTAATCCCTTTTGTGGCACCGTGCATGTTTTGGGGTCTACATGTAGCCATAGTATACCTACTATGTTGACTCGCTTTGCTTGCGTTGGGAAAACACGATTTTGGGTAGTTAGATAAACATGAACATGTCGCGAAATCTTAACTTGAATATGACATGTGTTTATACTTGAAAATATGACTTGAAAGATAACATGGAAGTTGACATGTAAGTATGTATAAAAACATGAGCTTGGGAATTTACCTATTAAGTTAGGTCTACCCTTTGGGAATTTACCTATTAAGTTAGGTCTACCCAAATGCTTGAAAAACTTGTAACATGTTTTGGAAACATGATGAACTTAGATAATATAAGTGTGGCCAACTCGAGGTTGGGTTGAGTTTGCAACGTAAAACTACCCGGAACCGACCGGCCTAACTAGTAGTTGCAAACAATAGGACCCAATGTGAGAAGTTGGTCATGTCGCGCTTAAGACCCGAGGTTAGACTAGGTTGTGGTGTAAATCTACCCGGACCCGCCCGGCTTAACTAGTAACCACAACATGGTCTAATGTGAGAGGTTAAGAGTGCATTAATTAAATTAATGCCACATGATAAGGTTAAGTAAATTTGACTAATGACACTTAACCGATATGACACGAATGGGTAGGTTAAGTGGGACCGGGCTTGATTTCCTTAATGACACTTAACCATGCAAGATGATCAGGGGATGGGGTTAAGTAATTTACACTTAACTAATCCGACTGGGTAATTAGATGAGGTTAAGTAATTAAGACTTAACTAACTTAACCACGGTAACTAGATGGGGTTAAGATTAGGCTTAACTAATCTAAACATGGTAATCGGATGGGGTTAAGTTAGCCTAGACTTAATTAATTCAACTTGGTAATTTAATGGGGTTAAGTTAAACACTTAACTAATTTAACACGATGATTTGATGAGGTTAAGTGACCTATACTTAACCAATCTAACTCGTCAATTTGATGAGGTTAAGTTAACCTATACTTAACCAATCTAACGTGAAAACATGATGAGGCTAAGTCACGAATTGTTTGAATGCGCTTGACCGATATGACTCAGTAATTAGATAAGGTCAAGTTAATACATATACTGAACCAATCTAAAATGATAATTAGATAAGGTTAAGCCATGAATTGCTTGATATACTTAACCAACTTGACACATGGTTTGTAGGGTTAAGTTTTGGACTTGGATACTTAGCCAATTTTGACGTGGTTTGTAGACGGGTTAAGTTGTGAACTTAAGTGACACTTAACCCATTAGATAAACCCTAATTCGGAGGATTAGGTAAATAACCATAGTTAACAAGGATTATGGAAATAAGGCTAAGTGGTAAACCTTAGTTAAAAGAAACTAAGTAATAATTCTTAGCCAAGGAAATTTGGACCACCTCTTAGATAGATGAGTAACCCGATACGGTAGGTCATCGTTTAAGTATACATGTAGGAGCAGGCTATCTGATTTAGATAAAGGCTCCAGCGAACTGGGTAACGAAGCAGCGGCTTCGGGGAACGTGAGGATATTCTTGGGATCCCTCTGTGAGCTGCCAGGTCATTATACTAGGCTCACGAGAGGTTGAGGTCTGCGGTAGAAGAACCAAGAATATGCCTTGGTTGCTATGCGAGCGACCCAAAGACTGGGGTGGATAGCAGTGAGTCGACGAATACATAAGGTGCCCGAGATAGCAAGTTCGTCGATCATCTACCATCTTGAGTCAAGCGTGTACGTACGGAAAGGCAGGGAACACCCAACAGACCATAATTGCTATCTAATTATGGGTGAGGTAGGCCGTAGGATGTGGGCTGGCCGGAGTGTAGTTCTCATGCAAGATTGTCTCTTGTGTTGCCTTTCACTAGTTGAGGGAGGGGTCTCGTGGGACCATAGCCACGTGTAGAAAAGTAGACCTTAGTATCTGCATCGGCAGATAAATCTAAAGCTCCCGACCGAGTCCTGTATTTCTTGTTTTGCCCTGTGACAGGACTCGGATGGCACGATGTGATACATGTGCATACAGTTATAGAAAAACGATTCACGATGAATGCGTGGGAAAAAGGGCGCGGTTGACGGTTAGCGTAATTCCTAGTGGCCTAGGTGGTTTAACCCAAACCGAAATACGAAAGCATGCAATAGGTAAGCGTAATCCCTAGTGGTGCTAGGTGGCATAAGTCCTAGTAGTTCAAACGATGATTCATATGGAAGAGCCTAGCTAGAACAAGGGTGACAGTCCAAACGACTTCAAGGATAAAACGTTTACATGAGAAAGCCCGTACGGCCTACGGCAAAGGACTGATCTTATACATGGAAAGAAACATATGAGTGGGAAAACCTACATATGCTATATATTAGGTTGACATGGACCATTACATGACATTGGGCAAGGGACATTCATGGTTAACACGTGACGCGGGTTGGGATACTAGTACGAGAGGTGCAGAGCAAATATACATGTTAGAACTAGGGAGAATATACATAATAGATACCGTGGGATGTTAGGCGGGGCAGATACCATGGGATAATGTACTCGATAGAAATCTGACGATGTGATACCTTGACTTATCATAACACCGTAGTTTATCATGATACCTTAGTTTACCTTGCCACGGTAGTTCAACCGGCTACCCTGATTTAGTTTATCTATCTTGTAGTTATCCTTATGTTTACTTTCAGTTTATGCATGTCATGTTACCTTTACCTGTTTTTATACTGGAAGTAGATAGGACTTACTCAGTCTTTTTGACTGACCCGTTTTGTTTCGCCTCTTTTCTTCCGTTTCCCCCCTCCAGGTTACAGGGAGGAAACAATGCTGTTTAGTTCGGACTTCTTCTGCTTGAAGGTCATCATGGATGGCTTGGACTTTTCTTGGCTATGGCTACTTTACTGTTTTATTTGGGGAATAATTTATGAAAAAGTCTTTATGCTTCTTTACTATTGCAAGACAGGTTTTGATGTACTCTGATGTAAAAGGCTTTAGACCTTAATTATTAATGTTTATGAAAGTTCGATTTTACTTCCGCTATTTTATATGTTCTGTCTTGTGATATTTCTGTGCATGTTTACCTTGATAATGCTTCACCAAACCTAGTGCATTCCCTTTGTGAGTGACCCTAGCGGAGGTGGGGTGTTACAGAACTGCTAATCAAATTTATTAATACAGGTATTGCTACACCATCATTATCGAAATCCAAATGAATAGAAAGGAAATTTTGATGCTTGGTCTGATAGATATATTCATTTGGGTTTTATCCGACCTCAATCACTTCCAAAAGCCGTAGAAGATGAATTTAAAATGAATAATGATGTAAACGACATTGAAGAAATTCAACAAGAGGAATGGATTATAGCGGCGGCAATGGGACCTATATTCACTGCAGGAGAGGAGGTGGAAATTGGTCTAAGAGATTTCGATACTTCGTATAATTGAAATGAGTCACTTCAGCGATATCCTAATATAGAAACCGAACGTAATTTTATACATACCAATTTACGAATGCTCTTGATTATACAAATGACCGCATAAATGGTTCCATTTCTGTTCCTTTAGAAAGGTTGTCTGACAATCGACGAACTGCACATGATATGATATATAAATACGTAATAGCCGGAAAATCAATTTGAATGATTATATGCGATGGAGCTGGTACAGGGAAATCAACTCTTATAAATGTTATTGTTCATATGATTGTTGCTCATTTTGGAACTAGGAAAGCATTTCGTATAATGGCTTCAACTGGAGTTGCTGCATTCAAAATTGGTGGTAGCACTATACATCATGAATTTTCAATTTCCACAGAAAAGAAGTCTTCTTACAAAGAAATTTCAAGAGAGCAATGTCGTTTCATGCAAGATGATTTTGAAGATACCAAGTTGATTATAGTTGATGAATATAGCATGCTTGGTAGAACAATGATTGCAAATATCGATTTACGATGTCGTGACATTTTTTCAGTTAATGACTTATTCGGCGGTGTATCAATTGTCTTAGCCGGTGATATTAGACAACTACCTCCTGTGTGCGATAGTTTGTTATACGTGAAAGGTGGGAATCTTATGCAACAACGTGGAGGGCTTGCTTATATGAGTTTCGATAAGTGTGTAAGACAATCTTATATATTTCGTCAAGCCGGAGATAAGCAAGCGCCTTTTCGAGAGGCTTTAGAAAGATTGAGTAGATGTGCATCTACTTCAAATGACTGGAAACTTTTCAAAACTAGAGATTAGCTTACATTATCTGAGGATGTGAAGGAAAATTTTACAAATGCTCTTTATCTTTTTCTAACAAGAATGATAGCTAATGAACATGACAAGAATCATTTGATTCAACTTGAAAAACCCATTGCACGCGTTCCTTCTTTAAACAATTGTGAAACGGCATCTATTGCTTCTTCTGATGATGCAAATGACTTAGAAAAATGTATTTATCTCTGTGTAGGTGCTTGAGTGATGCTGCAATCTAATCTTTCAGATCAAAATGGGTTGGTTAATGGTGTTATGGGTACTGTTGTGGATATCGTGTATTCTCGATCAACAAGCTCTCCCAATGATTTACCACTTGCAGTAGTGGTCAATTTTGATAAATATCATTGAATTTAATTTCGACATGGAACAAACATCATTTCAATTACTCCTCAAATTGTAAATTGGAAAACTTCTTTCGGTACAACATGCACGCGAACTCAATTACCTTTAGGTTTGTGTCGGGCGATAACGATACATAAAAGTCAAGGACTAACACTTGATCAAACGATCATTGACATAGGCGACAAAGAAAGTCTTGGTTTAACGTTTGTTGCATTATCAAGAACTAGAAAATTAGAGGATCTTGCTTTCAATCCTATGTTCACATTCGAAAGGCTTGCACATATAGAAAAATCTAAAGGTCTATCGTGTAGATTAATGAAGGAAGAACGGTTGAATGCGATGTCTTTTCAAGAAAAGTTAAGTAAAGTAATGTGATTTTCTTTTCGATAAATGGTAAGAAAATTTAATATTTCAACCGCTAAAAATAATATAAACCAATGAAATGACAAGATGATGCAAGAAGGAAAAATATATGTAATAAAAACAAAAGATGGACCTGATCATATCTTTTGTGCTTCATTATGTGTGTGATTTTGATCCTTTTTTGGATGGGACTATAATGACAGAATGTGAAAGCCAGAAAATTCTTGGTTGCTTACCATTTTTACCTATAAAACGTGTCATCTAATTTTTCTTAAATAGTTCTTGCTTGCTTAGCATTGTTACCTATAAAATGTCATCCCTTTTTTTTTAATAAATAAATAAAACAAATCTGAAGTTTGTACATATCCATTGCAAAAACTGAATTTACATACATATACATATACATATACATACATACATACATACATATATATATATATATATATATATATATATATATATATATGTGTGTGTGTGTGTGTGTTTGCTTCAAACTCAGAGTAAGTTAAGTTTTTTTCTTTTTTGACATAGAAGTGTTTGGGCATTTGATCTCTTAAGGCACCTGCAGGTATGGTTCTTCTTCTCAAAGCTAATGGAAGTATCTTCTACAGATCCCTAAAATTAATGGCTTTGTAAAACGATATCTTTGAATTTCAATGAAAATGTTTTACTTCAAAAAATGAATATATCTGGTCATAATTCGATTTAAAAATAGGATCTTAAAGTTTCAAATTTGTTGAATGAAAGTTTACCAAATTCATTTGATTTCAAGATTATTGGCTTTGGAGATGAAGGATCTGCACTACTACAGAACAGGTCAGTTGTTTCGCCTCATTTGCTTCGTTTGAGCTCACAACGGAAGCGAATACTATCATTTGCTTCGGTTTTTTCACACAACATAGGCAATGTGCCGAAGCAAGTAGCGTTAATTGCTTCTATTGTACCCACAACAGAAGCATATAGTATCATTTGCTTCTGTTGTGTTAAAATCTGAAGCAAATGCACTGAAGCAAATAATGTTATCTGTATCGGCTCCTTAGGAATCGAAGCAAATGTACCGAAGCAAATAATGTTATTTGCTTCATCCCCTAAGAACAGAAGAAAATGCATTATACAAATAAACAATTTAATTAAATTAACGAGTAGCAACAAGTAATTTAAAATTATTAAACATTGTAATTAATCAATAACTATTATTTTCATTTAATAGTATATTATAATTAATATTAATACTTATTAATTACATTTAATAATTAATAATCAATATTAAATAATAATTATTGAATAATTAACAATTGGTACTTAATAAATAGTGTGATTGACATTTAATATTAAATCAACAATTAATATTTATTAATTAGGAGTTATTATTCAGTATTCAAAAATTAGAATTTAGTAACTACCAACTAATAATAATTATTAATAATTAATTATCAAATATTATGTTCATAATTATTATTAAATAATCATGTAATAATTAATACTATTAGTTATTACTAAAATTTAATACTTATGAAGTGATATTTAATATGTAGCAATTAATTTTAATGTATAATTAATTAAATAATCACAATTTAAAGATTAATAATTTATAAATGGAAAGTTTTATATGTAATTAACTTTAATTTATACCACCAATGATTATCAATAAATAATTTGTAATTATGAATTATCATCTAAAACTATTTTTTTGCACTTAATAATTTAATATAATTAACTATTATAATTAGTAAATTACAGTTGATAATTAGTAAATTACAGTTAATAAATAATAAATAACTTACAAAATAATTAATATTAATATCAAATATTTAATAATTAATATTCAATTATAATTTAAATGTTGTATTTAATAATGAATAAGTATGAAGTGATAATTAATATTTATTATTAAATGAATAACAATAAGAAATGTGATTTCAATGATATTTAAAATTTTATGTGATAAATTTAGAATTTTGTGTAATAAATATAAAGCTATTCTTATATTATTATTTTTAAATCAAAAAGTTCCAAACTAAAAGAAAACGGGAACTTAGAAATTTTAAAATTTTACTATAATGAATAAGTTATATATAATTCATACATAAGTAATAATTAATACATAAGTAATAAATAATAAATATATTTAATTATCAATTATGTTCATTATCAAATAAGTAATAGTAAACTAATATAATTAAAAAGCCAGAAATAAATAAATTATAATAAGTGAATGTATTTAGTTGTAACTTAATAATGAATAATTTTATTATTAATAAACCAGAAGTAAATAAGTAGTTTATAAATAAAAAGTAAAATAAATTGAATTGTGACGAATAATAGTTTATAAGATATTAAAAACTAGTAAATAGTAGTTTGTAAACTTAAGTATTTTGAGATGCACATGTAAACGCGTAGCTAGTTTTTGATCGCACAATACAAACCCGATATATAACCGGCCCGACCCATTTCTCACAATGCTAAACCCTACTTAGCAGCCGCCATATCCAAGTTTGTTTGATCCCGAACTATCAACCATGGAAAAATCGTTGAAGGAGTGAGGTGCGGATTTGTTATTCCCAGTAGTTATCACACGAAGATTGCCATCGCCGTGGACACGGAGTTCCCTATCGTCATTCTTCTCTCTACTGGATGGTTCTCCGACCCTAATCTAAATCATTGCTTCCATGTTCACGTTCAAATTCTGAGAGTTCGATCCTCCATCTAATTGATTCGATCGATCCATTCCGAGATTTCAGGATCGATTTTGAGTGGTATGTTGAGTACGACATCAATTTCTTGAAATTTGGGAGCTTTCGATGTCCTGACGTTCCGAGATCGAGCTGGAGGTTGTGGCATCGACGGAAGACTGAGCGCATGCAAGAAAACGATGGGTAATCGGTTGATATTTGCAATGGGAAGAGACATTTGAGATTTCAATGACTGCTAAGGCTGAAATGTGGTGATTTACTAAGTATATCTTACTTTTTTTTAATTTACAAAGAATAATTTTGATTGTTTTGGGTGTAATTTGATTTCATATTGTAAGGTAATGACCTGGTAGCAAAAGAAATTTTGATAAGTTCATGAATTACGCAGGTTGCAAAAGAAATTAGAATACATCTCAACTATACGGTCATTTGATTGTTTTGAGTGTTGTTTGGGTGAATTGTTTTGAATTTGTGAACACATATGAGACCTCCAAATTTTTATAAAAAATGATGTGCCATTGACATACTTCTGATGAATAAATAATTGTGCCTTTGTTTCATGTTGTTGACTCTTTAATAGATGCGTTCTGCTGCATACAATAACAAATTTTGGTCGAGATCTCTGGGTTTCCATGGCAGAGATCATCTCAGGTATTTGTGATTTTTGACTGAAACAAATTCTCAATCATTTGAATGTTAAAAATTGCACTCATATGACCAGGAAACTTTGTAGCTTTATGACCAACCATGCTTGGTTATTAGCACCAATGTAAAGTAAATTTGTATAATGTTAGTAAAATATTATGATGAGTGTATTAAACATTATTTTAAGTTCTTTTTAATTAACTATATATTTTAAGCTACACTATATATTTTAAGTTCTTTTTAAGCTATTAACTATATATTTTAAGTTCTTTTTAAGCTATTAACTATATATTTTAAGCTACACTATATATTTTAAGCTACACTATATACACTATTGAAGAGTATTAATAAAATGGAGTTATCTATCCGCTGATGACCTATTAACTTGCTTAACCTGGTATAGTATTGAAAACGATGACTAAGTTTCCATTTATATCGTTTAATGTATATCTTGGGATGATGGATCCCTTAAATGCAAGGCCACTGTAGTATTTGAGCAGAAATCAAACATTGAATTCATCAGGCATGTTTCCATCGTTGATGGTTGTTTCACCTTACCATTCCCAATCCCATGTCCACAGTGGTATTATTATTTTAACAGCATTAAACAATTCTTTGTATCTTATTCCACTGTAGTATAGTTCCTTTCACAGTGGACATTATGATTTTTATTCAGCATTTGGCGTTTGTATGACTAAATATATTCCATTATCAATATAAATATAGAATAGTTTTCAGATTGTTTTCAAAACATATAGAAATTATGTGCATTGAGGATGAAATTAATTGTATGTTAATTAAGTTGAATTTGTTGTCATTTGAAGTCATATAACTTTAATATTTAAGCATAATTGGTTGTGGGTCTTACAGTTTTACACATAAAGCATAATCAATAATTTTCATTAATTGTATTCATTTAACTAAAAAATAGTACAAATCTAGCAGTTAGCAGTAATTTTGTCACATTAAGTATTACCATCATTACCTTCATCTTATGCAATTAATAACACCATTAATCAATACAACGTATTCGATGTTCTACTATTTCTCTTAAATAGTATAACCGTACAACGGTGGGGAAAACCGACCGTGTGTGTATATATATATATATATATATATATGTATATGTATATGTATATGTATATGTATATGTATATGTATATAATTTTGGGAAAAGATATTTAAGTCCAAAGCATTTTCTGATTGTTTGCGTAGTTCTAAAATTTATTTTCTTTTAATTTTCAAAATTTTAATTTAATTTTATCATTGAAAATTTAGTGCATTTGTATAAACAAAAGTTAACAACATTTGTTGTATATGTTCAATAACAAAAACTGTTAACTTTGTATGCTTAATATGAAGAAATGATACCGTGAGATTCTACTAACCGTGAGATTCTACTAACCAACAACACTTGATAAAACTACAGAAGGATCAAATAACATCCGTATTTTTTAAAACAACAAACTGAACTCATGATGTCTGTTAGACCGAAAAGTGGTTCTAACACCCAAATTGACTAAAATTTCGATAGAATGAGATCAAAAACAGAAAAAAAGACACAGAATTTATAGTGGTTCGGCTTTGAAGAGCCTACGTCCACTTTAAAACACTTCGTTTGATGATATAGATGAAAATACAACAAGATATTCGCTCAATCTCGCTCACTTTTCATATACATTCACTCAATTATCTCAAAATACACTGTATATGATGATTTGAATTGTTTAGGAGTGCTGGAATTCGGTTCTCTAAGATACTTCAATTCTCAAAGTGCCAAAAGATCCCTCTAAATGACCTTTGGGGGTCTATTTATAGGTGGAGATTCATTCAGCATCTGGTTCGGATCGGGGCTACGTGGTTCCTATCCCATCATTCTCGGGCTCAGATGGATTTCAGTGTTGACAGCACACCAGGCTAGTGGTCATCATGGGTAGAAAGTGGGTGTAACCGCTCCGAATATCCAGGAGATCGTGGGCTGAAGTAGCAAAGTGCACTGGATTTGGTTTGGATAAGGTAGCAAATGCGGTTCGGATCGGATCATCCCATCCGATCCGATCCGGTTTGAATTTTGCCCTTCTTCACTTTGTTTCATTTTGCTTTTCTCTAACTATACCCGATCCGATCCGATTTAGCCTGCGTTGAATTCAAGCTCATCCATCTTCTGTTCCGTTCCGATCCGCCCTGGCGTTAACCATCCGATCCGATCCGACTCGCTTCAGGAAGTAGGATTCACCAAGGTTCGATATCTCCACTTTGTGTAGCCTAGTTCACAAAGTAGGCTAACATTTTTCCCCCTCAAAAGATGCTTCTGTTGGATACGGAGCATGCTTTGATGTCATTTACACAGTGCCTTTCTGAAATTGGATTGTTGAAAAGTCGTTTCTATTGACATATAAAGACACGTTGCTTCAGAAGGTTGCTTCTCTTGATGTTTATATATACTTCGCATAGTATGTAAATCCCTTTCTTTATTTTCAAACAGCTCGGAGAACTCTTATTTACATCCGATTATCCTTCCAGGTGATTTTTTTTCTTTTTTTTATTCCCTCTTCGAATTTTAACTCAATTTTGATGCCAAGATGATGCACGAAATTATGTTCGGTTCGGGCTCTGACCCGAACAGTCTTTCTTCCTCTCTTGGTTAGCACTGGGTCGGTGGGCTGGAACGCCTCGTGGGCTTATATCCCGGTCCAAACGGAGAAAAAGAGGGGGAATACGAGTAGTCACCATCGACCTATATAAGCTTATCACCCTTTTCTTTCTTCCTCTCTTTCTTTTTATTTGCTTTTTCTCAGCCGATTGAACACAGAATCCCTAACCTTCTGAAACTCCAAAATCCCCTTTATTAATCATCAAATCGCTTTTGTACGTGGGTTTTAAACTCGATTCTCTTGATAATAATCGATATCAACTAGGATTTACGATTGACTTGACTGATTTGGACACGGTTTTGGTTCGAGTTCGTCATCACAGCCTCCTCCGCTACCATCGTCGTTGGTGGCTCAGTCGCCGCCTCGAGGTGTTGGGAGGATGGGATTAAGACCCACTGTAGGCGATTTGACCAAAAAATAAAAACTTGGTCTTGATTGGGGATATTAGCACAGAATTGGGTTCTAAGTTAGAAAAGGAGGAAGAATAAGGATATTACAGGGGATCGGTTCGGATGATGGGGTGTAGAAAATGGAGAAGAAGAAAGGGAAGAGAAATTCGCAAAACCGGATCAGGTCGGAGCAAAAAGTCTTATAGGCTGGGCTCCCTTGATCGGGTCGGGTCGGACTTGAAATCGGAACAAAGGAAGAAAATGGTGTGTTTGCCTAATCCGATCCGGACCGTTTCAGAAGTCCACCTCCGATCCGATCCGATTTGATCCCTGAGCAACAATGTTTATCCCCAAGCCAAGATAAGGCTATATTCTCCAATCCGATCCCAATGCATACATCTGAACCGAACCGAAGAAAAACAATCCCATTCAACACATAAGAACTTGCTTGAGTAGCCCGTTCAATTCTTGATATAATCTTCAACTTAATGGACAATTAGGATAGTGCCTTGTGAACATACATGAACATTAAGAGCTGCCCTGAATATTATTACTTTGTCAAGATTTTGCATTGCACTTTCAAGCGTTGACTTTACATTTTCTGCATACGCTGTTCACACTTTAGTTCATACACATGCACGGGGGGATATGGGCTAATTTACTCTAACTTGTGTTATTGCTTCTTCAATAGTTTAGTGACCATGACATCTAGACGTTCATCTAGATTAGCAGAAAAGATAGAGATCCCAGAGACATCCAACAAAATCACTCTTGAAGACATATCTTCTTCCTCAGATCCAGAATGAGATGATAAGGGCTCAGACTACGAGGTAGAAACTCACGAAAGCGATAATGTGTCTTCTGAGGGTGGAGTTTCGCTGGGCTGTGAAGAGGAAGGAGGGATTGGAGATAGTCGAGCTCCTGACGAATTTGAGTCTGCCATCATACTGGAATCACCTCAAGATTCCGTTGAATCGACGATCGACAATGACAGACTTATTCGAATACGCCTAAAGTATGGGATACCCAAAGGGGATACCTTGGTGCCATCAAAAGCTGATCGTCCTCACAACCCTCCAGAGGGATTTATGGCAATCACTCGATTGATGTGCATGGTTGGGGCTGTCCCTCCATTTTCTCCTTTCGTCGTCGATTTTCTAAGACAAATGCGGATTGCCCCCATGCAGCTGCACCCCAATTCCTATGCTTACATGTATACCCTATATGTAGCGTACCACGAGATCTTAGGCATAGAGCTCACTTTTGATGACGTTCATTTCTTTTATAACTTCAAGCACCGGATTCGAGAAACTCCTTCTTTCTGTTACTTCGAGTCTGCCCAAAGAGGAAAATAATTCCAGCACCGTTCAGCAGTAAAGTGGGTGATTCCAGGCTGGAATGGTTTTATGTAAGGCAACAACCAGGATGTGCTAGGAGATGGACGAAATCAAGTAAAGCACTGGTTTTCTAAATCTCGACTCTTGTATGTCCAAGCCACCACATTAATTCGTTTTCTTTTTGTTTGCAGTTGATAACCCAAAACAAATATCGGATCAAGCGTTCTTTGGTCGGATGCACCGGCTCCTTAACGGTGATCAAAAGTTTTTAACTATTGATGAAGTCCTTAAGGATGAATATCTTCATCTTCATGGGTTGCTTTCCATTACCCGTAGCATTGGTCACGGGACGGGTCCATATGTATATATCCCCCCAGTGGACGTAATCCCAGAAACGGGCGAAAGCTCGAAAGCTCCTACAATGCCGCTTCAGGCTTCACCTTCTCCATCTTCGACTCAAGATGATGAATTGGCTAACATGGCAGAAAAGTACCATGAGGGGTATATTGTTCCCGAGGATGCCATCTCTCCGGAGAGGTCAATGTCTTCCAAAGAGCTGCCGACTGATGCTTCTCAGGGAGACGCCCCTAGTACCGATGACCCAACATTTCAGGGTTTGGGGGATCTCCCCTTACCTGAAACTATTTACACTTCAGAGGATTTTGGAACAAATCCTTTAGTTTTCACTTCTTTCGAAGAGACCACTCCTGCTAAGGCCAAAGAGCCCGCTCGTACTAGTCTGGCTTCGGACTCGGGTTTGTCGGGGGGAAAACACCACTTAGAACGCACTTAACACAATAGCACCACATTTCACAACACTTTTCTTTTGTGAAAACACTGACTCTGAATTTCATTTGCCTTGTTGTGCAGGTACAATGTCCCGCTCTCATTACGATATCAGGAAACTTCGTCGCAGCATGTCTAGATCCCCTTCTGATCCTGAGCATGATCGTCGCGAAAGCCGCGGTAGGGAGGATAGAAGGCCCTATGATTCTTACCAGTCGTGATCTTCGCGCTCTCGCTCTCGTTCTCCCGTTTGGTCAGATTCAAAGCGATATAAGGGCTACCATGGTCGTTGAGAAGATGACAGGCCGCAGTCGAAGGACCCAATTCTTTCTCAAGAAAAGCGCAGTAGGGAAAGGAGCCCGCCGAGAAATACCGATTCACGAAGCAAGCACAAGGTTCCTGCTAAACGGCCTAGGAGGAATGAGGAGGATATTGAGCCTTCCACACATAAGGATGTCGAGCTGACATTCCCTGCACCTCCCCCATTGGATGTTGAACTGCAGTTAAGCGGGCGTATCTGAAGGAGCAATTTCCCGAACACTACTTCGAAAGCTTGACTTTTTTACCTGCTCTTGAGCCTATTTCCTCGAGGTGGGCAGATGAGGCCAAAGCAAAAATTGATGCGGTCGAGAAACAATATTCAGAGATGTTCAAGTATTCGCGTAATCTTTCCAGAATCATCCGAACTCTAATCACGAATACTGACTCGATGCAGAAGACCGCAGAAGCCGATGCAAAGGCCCTGAAAAATTTAGGAAAAGACCTCGAGGATACACAGGCCCAACTTGTTATCGCTCAACGGGATGCTGCTAGCTTCAACCAACAATTTGAGGACCTACAAAAATGCTACCATGACTTGCTTGAGTCCCATACCCAAGAGCGTTCGAAATTGAAAAAGCAAGCAGAAGATGTCAAGTTAGATGCTGCCAAAATGCAACTTGCTTACGCTGACCTTGAGCGAGAGAAGGCCGAGTTAGCGAAGAAGAACGCTGAATTGGAGAGGAAAAACGCTTACTTGGCTTCCAAGTTGGTGTAGGCGGAGAACAGGGCTGCTTTAGCAGAGGGTAACATCGAAGATGTTATCAAATCCGCTGAAGAGACCCGCAAGCAGCTGTCGGAAGCTGAGGAAGAGGTGCATGGTTTCGGCGAATTAATGATTGAATTCTTTGCGCATATAATTCGCCGCCAGAACATCTCTTGGATTGAAGATTATCCATCTACCTTGGTTCAAGTATGGAGTCAAATCCTTGAATGGGAGAAAGAGGAGCTCAAGGTTGATTCCATTGACGAGGACAAGCTTATGGAGAAATATCTAAGAGATGATGAACCAGAGCGCCTAGCCGAGGGACGCCGCCTTATTGCTGCTACTATGGAGGAAGAGAAGTGGAGAGCTAAACAAAAGAACATTCCTGAGGCTGGTTCTTCTTCTACTGCCTCTGAAACTTCTGAAGTAGAGGGATATGATCCCGAAAACCCAGGGATCCCTCGGGCATCTCTTTTATCCCCCATACCCGAAACGGCGTCGGAGACAGCGGTCACTCCAGCTGAGAAGTCATCGGAAGGTATCTCTGCCTTTTCACCTCAATTCGTCAAAGCTATCTTTACCTTTCATCACGTAATCGGGCAATCGATGAAGAACCCATTATTTTCTCCTGAGTTGATAACTGTTGCTTCTCACTTTGTAGGTATTGAACCGTCCGAAAAGACAAACGTGTCCCAGGGAACCACCGTTGGAGCATAACCTACGGAGAAGGCTAAAGGGGAAAGGACAAGGCTGCCACCATAGATTCGGGAGAAGGAACCGAACCGTCTAAGGCTGATACTCCTCATGATGACGAAATGATAGATGCTTTAAAGGATGGTGGCGGCAATGGGGGACACGAGGAAGACCCTGAGGTGGCTATAGTTGGGGAGTCGAAAAGTGCCGATGATATCACTTTGGCTGCATTGAAAGCCGAACAAGACAAACGCATGTAGCTTAAAGTTGAAGATCTAGACCCTGAAAGCCTTAAGCCTCTCGCAGCGGTGGATGCTGGATCAAGGTTAGTTGTTAAGCTTCCGACTAGATCTATCACAGAAGAACTTGTTAAAAAGTCTTCTCTTAATTCCAGTGTTCCGACTCCCGTGAAGAAATCAGCCGATTCCATCACTTCAGTCTCGGGGAAGAAAAAACCAAGGTGCATCTTAACTGATGCTGAAAGAGAGGTAAAGGATGCTCAAAAAGCTGCTAAGAAGTCCAAGTCCACTTCCAAGTCTAAGTGATAAAGTGCTTTGCTTTATCTTAGTATTTAATTGTCCGACAATCGTTGCAGCGAGTGTGGCCTTCGCATCTTCTTTTTGCCTTTATTCCTGTACAAATTCATACATTTGTAAATAAAAATAATTCATCTCCTGTAATGCCTGTTAGTCGTCAGTTCATTACTTATGTAAAAATTCAAATGCATGTCCTACTCAAACTGTGTAATGGAATCATAGCGGGGGGGAATATGTGTGTACATATATGCCCCCAGTCAGTCTTGAAAAACTATTCCAGATTAAATTAAAAAGTCTGAATGTCCCCGATTGTTCGACGGAGGTCACATTCCTTTTGTCATTGATGCCTGTTCTTTTTCGGCGTCTTTTATACTCTCCTGTCTTGCGTTCAGGTTAGAGTTCCTACCAAGGCGGTCTCTTATCTGGGTGCACCTTCACGCCTCGGAGGACGTCGTCTTCCCGTGCTTTATACTCTCTCTCAATTCTTGAGAGTTGGAGTTAAGAATGTCGTCTTCCCATTATTTTATGTTTTATTGTACAAACATTCGTCGTGTTTGTTCCTGCATATAAGCCATCTCCAACTTTCCAGATTTCAATTTAACATCTCGTATTCTATAGTCACAATAAAATAATGGTTGAAGATATAAATAATGCAGGAAAGTAAATGACACACGATATTTTTATAGTGGTTTGGCTAAGTCGTAGCCTACATCCACTTTATAGTTTCTCGTTCGCATCAACGGACTTTTCTAAGGCAAGTCGTGCCTTTTTACAGAGTTCATAAGAAAAACAAAAGAAGATACTATATCCCTAATTCAAATATCGCATCAAATGTTGGGCATTCCAAGCCCTAGGCACTTCTTCGCCATCTACGGTCATTAACTTGAAGGCTCCTATCTCAAGTTTCCGCTGGATGACGAATGGCCCTTCCCACTTTGGTCCGAGGTGAGGAAGGGATGGGAAAACTCGCTTTAGTACCAAATCTCCCGGTTCAAAGGTTCTAAAACGAACTTTTTTGTCATAATAGCGTGCCATCTGACGTCGATATCTTGATGCACGCAAGTCTGCCTTGTCCCTTTTCTCTTCGATCTCGTCAAGGGACTCAAGGAGGAGTGCCCGATTCGTCATCGGGTCATAATATATCACCCTATGAGAGGGAACTTCAAGCTCTACCGGGATTACTGCCTCTGAACCAAAGGAAAGAGAGAAAGGAGTGTGACCGGTAGCTGTCTTAAACGTTGTCCGATATGCCCATAAAGCCAAGGGCAATTCATCCACCCATTTTGCTTTTGCACGTTCCAATCGCTTCTTGAGGATGGACTTTATGACTTTATTTTTTGCTTCTACTTGCCCATTTGACTGTGGATGAGCGACTGCAGTGTACCGCTTGTCGATCTTGTATTTCTGGCAAAAATTTCTGAATTCGGCACCGTCGAACTGGGTTCCATTATTAGTTATAATGGTCCATGGAATCCCAAATCGGCATATGATATTTCTAACCACAAAACTTATCACCTTTCTCGTTGTGATTTTAGTTAAGGGCTCAGCTTCCACCCATTTCGTAAAATAGTCCACGACGACTATTGCATACTTTGCTCCTCCTTTGGCAATTGGTAAAACTCCGATTATGTCAATTCCCCACATGGCAAACGGCCACAAACTCACCACAAACTTGAGCTGGGTCGGTGGTGCTCTGGGGATCTTGGTGAAAATCTGGCATCTGTCGCAGCGTCGTGAGTAATCAACTGCATCTTTATTAATTGTAGGCTAGAAATACCCATACCGCAACACCTTTTTGGCTAAGGTTTGACCTCCCGTATGATCTCCGCACTCACCTTCGTGTACTTCTCTCAGTACACGCTTGATGTCGTCGTGTGCTATACATCGTAACAGGGACATAGAAAATCCTTGCCAATAAAGGACATCATCTTGAAGGATGTATCTGGTAGCTTTGCGAACTATGGCCCGCCTTTCACTCTTCTTTGGCGGGAGTATTCCATTTCTAAGGAAATTCCTGATTGGAGTCATCCACGACTCCCTCTCTGGTTCTGCTTCAAGAGCTAATTCAATTTCCATCAACTCAAAGCTTGGCGACTCCAACGTCTCAATTGGAACCATTTCGGTTTCCTCCGGATTGTCGGAGCTAGCCAGCTTCGCTAGTCGGTCTGCCTTCTGGTTTTCAGCTCTCGGGATATGCGTTATGTTATACCGTTCCAGGTTGCTCAACAGCTCCTTCACCTTTCCAAGATAGGTTATAAGTCGAGGTCCCCAGGCCACAAATTCCTCTCGCACTTGGCAGACGACTATTTTGGAATCGTAGAATATATCTAATGCCTTTATTCCGAATTCCTTAGCAAGCTTCAGCCCGGCAATCAGGGCATCGTATTCAAAGTCATTGTTGGTCGCTGAATATTCCAATCGCAGAGCGTAATATAGCGATCGTCCTTCGGGAGTAACTAAGACGACTCCAGCTCCGGACCTTCTGTCGTTCTTGGCTCCGTCTGTGTATAACTTCCATGGACCTAATTCTAACTCTTCCTCTGATTTGACCACCTTGTCGTTGATCATCTCTTCCTCCGGAATTGTGAACTCCGCTATAAAATCAGCCAGAGCTTGCACCTGATCGATCTCCGTGACTGGAAATTTAAATCAAACTAACTTAATTCAATATTCCACTTGATCAACCGTCCCGATGCTTCGAGTCTTTGCAACACCTGTCTCAGAGGTTGATCAGTGTATATGGTTATTGGGTGAGCTTGAAAATAATGGCGAAGTTTTCGGGAGGCGATCAGAAGGCTATAAGCATGCTTCTCAATCCTTGGGTAGTTTCGCTCTGCAGCTGCCAATTTCTTACTTACGTAGTATACCGGCCTTTGCACTTTGTCTTCTTCTCGGACCAAGGCGGTGCTAAAGGCGTGGGCCGATACTGCTAGATAAACAAACAACTCTTCATGATCTACTGGTTTCGACAAAATCGGTAGTCTCTCTAGTAAGTCCAACAGATTTCGAAAGGCCTCAACACAGTCCGGAGTCCATTCGAAATTTTTCTTTCCTCTTTTTATCAAGTCAAAAAAGGGGATGCATCTGTCCATTGCTTTGGAGATGAATCTACTCAACGCAGCCACCTTCCCTGCATGACTTTGGACATCCTTGATTCTTCGTGGTTCCTCGATGTTCCTTATCGCTGCTATTTGATTGGGATTAATTTCAATTCCTCGAGAGCTCACGATGAAACCTAGAAACTTTCCAGATGCCACCCCAAACGAGCACTTCAAGGGATTTAGCTTCATTCGATACTTTCGCAGGATACCGAACATCTCTGCCAAGTCTTGCATATGGCTAGAGGACTGCTTTGATTTGACTAGCATATCATCCACATAAACTTCCATAGTTTTCCCTATTTGGTCATAAAACATCCTTTTCACCAAGCGTTGGTAGGTAGCTCCAGCATTCTTCAATCCAAACGGCATGACCACATAACAATACAACCCCAAATTTGTGATGAAGCTCGTGTGCTCTTGATCGGGCACATGCATGGGAATCTAGATGTATCCGGAATATGCGTCCATGAAAGAAAGAAGTTCATGTCCCGCCGTCGAATCCACAAGCTGGTCTATTCTGGGGAGTGGGAAGCTATCTTTCGGACAGGCTTTGTTCAAGTCTGAAAAATTAATACATGTTCGCCAATTTCCGTTTGACTTCTTCACCAAAATAGGATTCGATATCCAGTCGGGATATGTCGAATCTCTAATAAATCCGTTCTCTTTCAGCTTCTCCACTTCTTCTTTCAGAGCTGCTGACCTCTCTGGGCCCAACACACGTCTCCTTTGCTTTACAGGCGGGTGTTTTGGGTTTATACTCAGCGAATGACTCATGATGGATGGTGATATCCCACACATGTCTGCGTGGGTCCAAGCAAACACATCCAGGTTTGCCTTCAGAAAATCAGCCAGTTCTTTGGCTCGATGCAGATCCAATTGGGATCCAATTTTCAAAATTTTTGCTGGATCAGCTTCATCAATAGGTATATCCACTGTCGTTTCGTTAGGAGTTGCTTTTCAATCCTCAGGTTCCTCATCTTCTCTAGGATCTAGGTCTTCAGGCATTCCCTTGGGCAACTCCTTCGGGGATGATCACTCTAATTGCTATGCGGAACTCCCCTTTGGAGGGGGTGAAGTACCTTTGGAATCGATGTTAACTCCCTTCATCAGCATTTTCAATTCAGCAATATAACAAGCTCGCCCGGAGACTTGATCTCCCCTCATTACTCCTGTTCCGGCTTCAGTTGGGAACTTTAACAATAAGCACCAAGGTGCGATACAAGCCCTGAACTCTGCAAGGGCGGGCCTTCCCAAAAATGCGTTGTAGGGAGAATCAATATCTAGCACTACAAACTGAATCATTCGTACTCTTCAACGATCCCCCTATCCCAAAGTTACGGGCAATTCTATATACCCCATTGGAGCTGTCGATGCCCCATTGAAGCCTCGGATCCAACCTTCACAGGGCTTCAAATCTCCAGACTCAAGTTTCATCTGATCAAATGACTTCTTAAACAAAATGTTGACAGAGCTTCCATTGTCTACTAGTACCTTATGGACCAATGCCGGCCCAATGGTAGTGGTAATAACCAATGGATCTTCGGTAGGTGATTGGATTCCAGTGTCATCTCTGTTACGGAACACTACGCCATCGAACATTGTCTTTTGCTGTTTCACAGGGGTTATCTTCCAAATCATCGCACTCGTCCACATTTATGTGCTTAACTGCATTGACGTATTGGTCCATTGCTCTGAAACTATGGATAGCCGGATGGAGTCCACCTACTATGGTGTTAATGACAATCCCTTTGCCTTTTTGTTGTGCTGTAGGCTTGGGAGCAGGCTGGCTCGGGTTTGGGGCCTGTCCTCCTTGCCCCCTGTCCCTTGGGGCAGCCTTATACTCATCCAACTTACCTTCACGCAACAACTTCTCAACCACATCTCTCAAGTGTCGACATTCGTTCGTTGAATGTCTGTGGGTTCCGTGAAATAAACAAAACTTTCCAGTAGCAATTTCTTTTTCTGTTGAATCTCACGGCGGTGGTTTCTTGTATTGCAAAACATTGTACGTATCCAAATAAATATTCTCCAAAGTGTCATTCAATGGTGAATAATTTTCAAAAGTCTGGAACCGGGGTCTTTTGTCAGGATTACTTCCTCGGTTCCTGTTTCTCCTATTACCATTCGCATTACGGTTGCTGTTGCCCCCGTTTCCATTCTTATTTCCAACGTTCACTTCGACTTTACCAGAACTTTCTCCAGACTGCTTTACAGCAACATTACTTTGAACAGCTTCTTTTGAGGCTGCTCCGGACTTCCTTTTTCTGTTTGCCCTTGCTTCCTCCTGTCTTAACCGAATATTGGCATTCTCATAAAACAACTCCCTTGTGGGCGGTGGCTTCCCAGAAAGATAATCTCCAAACTCCGAATCAGGATCAACTCCCTCCATTAATGCCATCAAGATTGTAGGCTCATGAGGGTCACTGACTTCTGTTACAGCTAAATTTGAAACGGTCTAGATACGACTTCAAGGACTCACCCGGTGCTTGCTTAATTCTCGATAATTCGATAACAGTCTTAGACATTCGGGCGTGAAGTCAGAATTGAGTCATAAAACGTTCACTCAGTTCTTTGAAATTTGATATCGATCGAGGAGGAAGTCGAGTAAACCATAGTAATGCTACGTCTTCTAAGTAGATCGGGAAAGCCTTGCATTTTACAGCGTCAGGGGCAACGACAACATTCATAAGCCATGCGTATCGCATCAAATGTTGTCCCGGGTCTGTTCTCCCGTTATATCTGTCCATCTGCGGCAGATTAAAACGTCGTGGGAACTGAAAGTTAAGAATGTCCTCAGTAAAAGGAGTATGGCTTCGTTCAATACCATAATCTTCATTGGTGTAATTTCGACTCTCATACATGATTTGGCGCACCATAGCCCATACATCAGCATTGGTTAAAGGCCGTTCAGGCTCCCTGGCTCTGATGTTTGGGTTTCCTCTAGGTTCCTGATCAGGGGACATTCCCCTTCTCCTAGCGGCTTCTGCTCTGCTTTGCTCCCTACGTTCCCGGTCGATCTCACGGGCAACATCTTCGTGGGATCCCAGAGATCCGAAAGTCATTTCTTCCAAATTCTGAGGTCGTTCGAGCGGCCTCCTTTCACGGGGCCGTTCTTCCTCGAAAGAAGAAGATTGATCCATCACAGTAATGATGATTTGGGGAAGGGGTTCTCTGCCTGCGAAGCTCACCAATTTCCCTACTCATGATTCTCATATTCTCTTGCATCATAAGGTTAGTGCTCTCATAACCTCCCTAGTGCTCTCGAGCATGTCAAGAAGGCGCGAAAAATCTCCTTGAGTGACAAGTGCGGACGGATTGATCTAGTCATTGGTCCTGGTGGCTGGAGTCGGAGCATTTGGAGGGGCTCGAGTAGAGGTTCCAGCATCACCTAGAGTCGGGTCGGATCGGGTTAAGGAGATTTGACCGGATCGGGTTGGGAGAGTGTACTGCTTCAACATCTTCAATCCGGTTCGGATCGGAGCTCTCCCTATGCGACCGGTTCGGATTTCCTGTTCCTATCCGATCCGCTCCCGAACTCTGCCCACGAGATCTTGTCATAACCGGATTTTGCTGATCTTCACCAACTTCGTTACCTCAACTAGTTTGAACTTCTTTGCCTTTTCCTTTGGCCATAATTCTTCAACAACCAACCAACAAGTACTTACAAGTGTCGAAAGGCGGGGGTTAACTTCTTCGAACTCAACGGTCCAAAAAGTAGAACGATAATCCAGAAAAAATAGAGAATTCAAATGATTCTCAGTGAAAGCACCAAAAATGTTAGACCGAAAAGTGGTTCTAACACCCAAATTGACTAAAATTTCGATAGAATGAGATCAAAAACAGAAAAAAGACACAGAATTTATAGTGGTTCGGCTTTGAAGAGCCTACGTCCACTTTAAAACACTTCGTTTGATGATATAGATGAAAATACAACAAGATATTCGCTCAATCTCGCTCACTTTTCATATACATTCACTCAATTATCTCAAAATACACTGTATATGATGATTTGAATTGTTTAGGAGTGCTGGAATTCGGTTCTCTAAGATACTTCAATTCTCAAAGTGCCAAAAGATCCCTCTAAATGACCTTTGGGGGTCTATTTATAGGTGGAGATCATTCAGCATCCGGTTCGGATCGGGGCTACGTGGTTCGTATCCCATCATTCTCGGGCTCAGATGGATTTCAGTGTTGACAGCGCACCAGGTTAGTGGTCACCATGGGTAGAAAGTGGGTGTAACCGCTCCGAATATCCAGGAGATCGTGGGCTGAAGTAGCAAAGTGCACTGGATTCGGTTCGGATAAGGTAGAAAATGCGGATCGGATCATCCCATCCGATCCGATCCGGTTTGAATTTTGCCCTTCTTCACTTTGTTTCGTTTTGCTTTTCTCTAACTATACCGATCCGATCCGATTTAGCCTGCGTTGAGTTCAAGCTCATCCATCTTCTGCTCCGCTCCGATCCGCCCTGGCGTTAACCATCCGATCCGATCCGACTCGCTTCAGGAAGTAGGATTCACCAAGGTTCGATATCTCCACTTTGTGTAGCCTAGTTCACAAAGTAGGCTAACAATGTCAAAGGAAACATGTTGCATAAAGGCTGACTACAAAGATCAACGAGCTAAGGAATGAACATTTAGACTTTCAAAAGCACAAGCATAAAAGCATAACATACCAAATACTGAAGTATATAAGATTGAATAATCATGTCATATTTGTCACTTATACAGCATAACATCCGAGGAGACGCAAGTTTGATACTATGGATATCCATTCCAAATTTATTGTTAATGAATGATTCTAATGTGGTCAGTCATACGAAGACAGGAAAATTGGGGCAAAGGATATCCATTCCAAATGGTTAACTTAGAGTTCATTCGGTGACAGTAAACACTATATAAAAAAATGAATAGGTAAATGATAATGAACTTTAACATACAGCTATTCCAAATCCATTATTTTACTCCACAACTCTCTAGTCTGTTTATCTCTCCGTCTTTTCCATGAATAACTCTCTTTAGCCTATCATGTTGCTCTACAAAGAAGAAATTGCACACACTTCTATTGCGTTTTGGATGAGTAGGATCACACTTTATTTTCTTCCACTTCTGCCTCGCATTACCGACAATTCTACAGCTTGATTTGCAGCTGTTGGTTGTTCTTGAACATGGAAAATAACTCCTTTAAGCTTTTGTAACCCCAAAGTAATTGACATAAAGTAATCTTGATTATGTAAAATTAAGCTAAATGTAATTAGAGAAGAAGAATAACTATGTAACATCCCAAGATTTTGCGATAAATTAAATAATTTTATTTAATATGATTTTTGATATTATATGGTTATAAATAATATTTAATGATTTAATTTTGAAATTTGACGTTGAAACATAATTGAATTGCTAAATTTAATGATAATTGTAGTCGCAATAATAAATTTTTGATTTATAAGTATACATGATTTTTATTTTGATTTGTGTAAAATTAACATTTTTTGTAATTAAATTGAAATAAATGTTTAATCAGATGAAAGTGGTTTAAATTGTTTAGAAGTGTAATTGGGAATTTATAGCAAGATTAAGACATAAAATGAGTTGATTATTATTTGATTGAATTGCTCAATTTAATTTGTATTTGGAAAAGGGAATGTACAATTTAATATGATATTTGATTTTGGTATGATTTAATGATACATTTTTATTTACTTACGATTTTTTTTATATATAGTTTGTAATATTTTGATATCATTGATTGTTGTTAATATTTGAATTGTCATTCAAATAGATTAAAAAATGGAACATTCACATTTGCAGTTAGACAAATTTTATACTTCCTTTTACGATAGGCTAAATTGTTGTTGACATTTAATGTACAGATTTTGAGATTAATTTTCGGAATGGAATCAAATCAAATAAAGGACCATTGCTTTATTTATAAATTAAACCATTGGGATTCCTGGTTCATAAACGATCATAAATTTTGTTCCTTGATTCTGGTAATTGATTAAGCGGACTAGTATTGATCCTTTTTACCAGCCTTTCGTTGCTTTACAAGTTTGGCTATTATATTGACATTGAGATAATATTGCAAATGCTAAATCAATGTAAAAAAAGGGGGAAAGGTCAATATATAGAAAATATCTTCGCTCTAAATAATACCCCATCTCTCATTTCCTATTTCAAATTAGAATGGCCGACCATGCCTATCCATATTCAAACAAATAGTCATCCTCTAAAATCAATATCTTGTAAATATGTCCATGAAAAATTCTAAAATTATTCTCTTTAGGTTTGTATGGGGAAGATCTCTGCACTCGTACCAAAATTGTAACGTGCATGCTCAATTTGGATGGCGTTCGAAAAATCTATGGTGATAAGGCAAAATAGGGTTCAAACTTGTGATGAATATTGTGATAAATTCGCGAATTGTATATGGTATTTGAAATTATGGAATGAAGTAGCATCTCGTGAACAATTTTTGTGGATTTCTAGGCATATTTTTGTCGCACCAAATTTATACAGTGCGTGCAACAGCAAATCGACACAATTTTTATTGGAGGGCCGAGTTCAACAAAATGGTATGGAGGTGGTAGAGATTGTGATGAGAGGAGCGACGGTGAAATCAGATTGACATTTCATTGTGAAAATAAGGAGAAGTGGAGGAGAGAGTTTTGCGGTAGAAGGCCATGAAAACGTGTTTCTTTTCCTGTAGCGTGAGATGTAGAAGAAATAGAGGGGGAGATAAAGGAGTGATGATGTGGCAAAATTTTTTTAAGGTGGGGTTTTATTTTAATTTTTCTTATATACTTTGAAATTGAAACCATAAAAACATGTATAACTTTCACATACAAATTCAGAATGACACACGGTTGGATTCGTTGGAATCGTATTGAAAAGCTCTTCGCGATGGCACTGATCTAGACTGATTCTGAGACTGTTTGATTTTGGAATAAAAATTGGATTTCGATCTCGTTTAAAACCAAGGTGAGCGATTAAACCCACTCACGCGTAACTAAATTATTCTAATTTTAGTTAAATTAATATTATGTAATGATATGATTGTATGGATTGTTGTTTGACAGTTAGATTTCATATTTATATTGATTTGCATTGATAGCGTAATTAAATTTGACTATTAGTTTAAATTTCACTGTTATGTTAAAATTCGACATCTAATTACTGTATAAAACCTGACACCTGATAATTTGTAAATTTATATGATATTAGACTGTTGTATGTATTGATGTGATGAATGGCTTGAATTTGATATGTTGACAAGTTGATGTTAATTGTGTGAATTTACCTGTTATTCACATTTATTCATATATAATCATTGTTTGTGCTGATTTATCCCAATCATTTACTTTAGATGTTACGGGCATCAAATAAACCCGGGATTAATCATTAAAATGAATTAAGAACGTAGGTTGAAATGATAAATACCTATGACCCTGTTTTGGATTGAAACGATATATATCCTTTCCCAAAATACTAAAATTAAAATTTAAGTATCACTTGGCCATAGGATAGAAAATTACATACGAACACCGGTTGGTTAAATAAAATTTAATTTAATCATGAATTTTGAAACATTGTTTTAAAGACAATATAAGCGGTGTTTTTTAGTTTATTTTTCTTTGAACTTGAACTTTGAATTTTAAGGGAGGGAAATAAATTAGTGTTGTAACTGAAGCTAAATAAAAGTGGAATTGAATGTAAATCGAATTTGGTGAAATTGAATTGTTTCACCCACATTTGAAATTTATTATGAACCAACATTGATTTGAATTGTGAACTCGACATTTGTTATAAACTGAAATCATTGAAAATGGGAATCTGAATTGGAATTTAACTATTTGAATTAAACTGATTGAATTGTAATGAATGTAAATTGGAAATTTAATCGGGTGAAATATTGAAATTGAGTTGATTAACTTGAAATTGAAATATGACTGCAAGTGAAATTGAAACTTTTAAAGGATCGATTCTAAATTTCAACTACAGTATTTTAAAAACATTTTATAAACTATTTTAATAATAATAATTTTATTTTCTTTATAAACTATTTTATTTTATTACTATTTTATTTTATAAATCATTTTAAATAAATCATTTTATAATTAACTATTTATTTTCAAACTATTTCAATTCTATATCCAAAACTATTTTAAATATACTTTTAATTATTTTAATATTCAAAAATTTTAAAGTTGGAATTGTTTCAAGATTTTAAATTGGTTTAAATGGAGATTTTATTATGAATAATATTCTATCTTGAATATTAAAATGACTTTTGAAACATGATATTTTGATATGAAGTACGAACCTCTTTGAAATTTAAAAGAACTGACCGGTGTGAAAAATGTAAACGATTGGTTGTTAAAGAGACCGGGATCGGATATTGTCATACTCTCTGCCAATACCGAAAACCACTTTAACAACTGTGTACGTGGTGGAGTTCCAGAAATGGTGTTGGATGGATTTGGAGGCGATTACTGGATTTGAAGAAAGAGAACGATGATGGATATCCTTGACCTTCGGGTCATAATTAAAATGACTAAAACATGGCTATACCGTGACCAAGTGGGGTTAGCTACCTCCATCGGCAACACTTCTTCCTTTATTACTATAGTCCCTCGGTTTAATTGATTTGATGCGCATCCGTGATTTGGGAGTGTTGTCCGAGGTGGGCGGTAATCGCGGCTATGCGTTACCACCAGTCCGGGCGTGCAACTAGTATATTCATACTCTGGGCATTCCTCGTGTGCCTTGTCATATTATCCTGATCGAGCCCCCTACGATTTTGATTTAACGTTGTCGTATCACGGCGCATCCCTATCCGCCGACGTACTGGTGTGTTATATGCAAACTGTACGGCAACGGTATAAACAATGTAAGGGTAATAATGTTAATCCCGCTTACATTATTTTATTATTTTATATTTAACCATAGACATTATTATAATAGCGTATTATATTATATAGTATTAGTTTGACGGATCCTTAAGAGATGGAAATTCCCGTAACATCTCTTAAGTTATTGCACTCATATTATTACATGAAATTTGATTTAACTAATATGAGAATGATTTAGTTCTGATCCGAGTGTTTGTTGTGTTTCTTTTTTTTGCAATACGCTCGGGGTCAGACCGAGTTGCAGTTAGCGAAGTTTCATTTGCTTTGAAGATACCATTATGAAGATGAAGATGGAGCTCAACAGACGTATTATTATTATTTCGCCGCAAATGCATTGGTATGTTGTATGTTAATTTACTCTGATAATCGTTGTAAAATATAATAAAATGTATGTTTTAACAGCTTCATGAACTGTTATTTATTTATTATATTTTGTCCTTCCGCTGCGATATTCTGTATTTGTTTTCTTCTTTCTTCTTTTTTCTTATTTTAATCCCAATAACTATCCGTATTTTTGATCTGTTTATATCGACATTAAGGAACATTGTCGATTTGAACGGTCAAAAATCGAGGATGTTATAAACTATATTATATATAATGCACACAAAAACACAAAATTGACATGTAAAAGGCCAGCTGAGATTTGTTATGAAGATGGACAGTACCCGATTTTTGTTCCTACCATGTACAAATTAATGCAACTTCTTAAGTGAAACCGTAAAACATGAGTATGTTTTCTAGATAAGATGTAGATTAAATTGTCGAAAATAAACAATTACTTTATCAAATAATAAAATGGTCAAGTACAGATACATCATGATGACTATTCTTTGTGGAAGTTTTGAAGGTTTGCTCAAGTTTGAGTTTCATGGAGGTATATTTGAAGCTTGTAGGAAGAACTTTTTTTTTTTTTTTTTTTGGGTGAAAAACCCCACAACGGTAAATTCAATGATTATAAGGCTAAATTAATTGCAAATCAAATGAATAACTTTGACAACAAACAAATGTAACCTAAATGAGACATCAATTACTAATCAATGGCCAAGCTCGAGAAATTGATTAACTTACATAGACATTTCAACCTTAGCAAATTAGATAGGATAAAAGTGAATCGAACGACAATGGGTGCAATGCGGTTGCATTAGATTAGGAGCAGGTCCCGATATCAATGCAAGAAGAGGTGACAACTTCACAAAGGATGGAAATTCAGGAAAATCTAAGAAATTGGCAACGATTCATGAACAAATTTTCCATGATTTCAATTTTGGTGGGTCCTTTACTCTTGCAGAGGAAGAAATAACACTGAAAAGATCAAAGGAATTATGATGACGATGAGGGTAGTTTTGTAGAATGTTTTTCATCTCATTCAAATCCTAAAGCTGAGATTGAAATAACAAGATATCATAATGAAGATCAAGAAACACTCACTGAACCTAAGATATCTAAACTATTAATATAATTTCTCACTATTACCCATAAACTAAAAACAATTACTTCATGATTCAGCTAGCCAAATAGAAAGGGAAATTTTAGCATAAAATATTGTATTTCACTTTGAAAATGTTCATATTCATTCAGTCTCTGGACCAAAACCATTAGATCCTACGACAACACAATCTAGAGAATAATCCTTTGATACTGGCTAAGTTTATCTGATTTATTGACTATAAAATTACGGAAGAAGTAAATAGGATCATTACAGTTCTACACATTACAATGATAATAAATGTCGAGTCATGTTTCATATTAAGCCTAAGGCAATGAGGGCAGCTAAGTTAAAATTTATATATTCTGTGGCCAGGCATCTCTAGTCATTTAGATTAGGCTCTTATGTGGTCTACTTGCCTATAGAGGTTGTTCCCATATTACAAGTGTGTGAGTGTGTGCGTATGTGATTCATGGCAACATATTTGCGACATCCTTTCAAAGAAACTTATACTCGAATACAAAAGTATATGTTATTACATGAGGATATCTTACGAACACCAAGAACGGTAATTTTTACACTATATCTAAGGAAGATTTAAATAGTCGCAAAAATATCTAAACTTATTGAATGAAGTATGCAAACTAAAGATGTACAATAAATCAAACAATATTCCAGTTTGTTGAAAATCAAGTAGTCACAAAATTTATTAATGAACTTCATTTGAACTAAGCTTAATTTATTCACATATACATTAGCAATTCAATAATGAAGCACAAATTTTGCAACGTTGAAAGGCACAAATTAATGGTGCTAATCACTAAAACTATATAATGATAGAATGCTTACAAATCATAAAAATGAATGTTCTTATGTTTGAACAGAAATTCTACTCAATGTAAAGAACTAACTAGCATGTGTCATTGTGAAAACTTAGTACTATTTATAAGAAATTGGATAGTCAATATTAATACCAGAACATGAGTATAATCATAAAAAGTACATATGAATTGGGACCAATATCGACAAATATTCAAATTTGTGGGATGAAAAGCAGAAATTATTTCATCAAAGCGGTAATACTAAAACCAAAACATTCAAATCAATTCTATCATTATAAAACCATGAACATAGAAATCAAAAGCAGAAAAAAATTAGAAAGAGAGAAATTTGCATAAATAATTAATTGAGTATTAAATGATAACGAGAAAAATCAAGAATAAATAATTTATCAGTATATATTTATTATCATTTAATACTCAATTAATTATTTGTTGTAGCTATAATATTAAATAATTAACGGGGAGATGCCTCAAGTGGAGTAAACAAAGAAAGTGAAACCAGAGAAGTCTGCTGTGAAGATCAATTTCAGTATAAACTAAGGTCCACAACCGAGGATAACATTACTAGTATAAACATCACTGCTGCAAACCAACAAACATAAATGAAACTTATGTCCATGTATTTTTATAAATTCAATTGTATAATCATAAATCCAAAAAAAAAAGTTGGAAAACAAATAAAAAGGTAAACCCTATATCATGTGAAGAAGAAGTTTTAATTAATTAGCAGCGCAGCAAAAAAAGATTATTTTCCCAGCTCGTATAACTTCAGCACAACTTTCATTCAAACAACGAGCAATATTTTACGAATATTACTAATATTTTGGTAACAATCATACCCTAGGCAAATATATTTTTTAACAAAGTAAATATTCTTTTCCGAAAAGGGAAAAAAAATAATACTTACATGCATGTTCATATAACTCAACATGTCATGATTCTTTCATGTTACAACGTGAAGACTCTTTTATGAATCACATTTGAAACATAATTAGTCAGCTTAAATTGATCTACTGGTACAATAAATATTTACGAACAGACGTAAGTCAGCTAAAAGTGCATAGTGAAGAATATTTTAAAAAAATTTCAAGGTATCCTCATCTAATTTTCCCCATAAGAATCTTCATTGAATATCAAAGTGCATACTCATGTATTCAAATATATTCCCATCTAATATTCGCCATAAAAATTACCTGAGTTTGACAGAAAGACAATTTAATGCAAACAAATATAATTTTTTCAACTACCTGAGTTTTCAAACGAACGCTGATTTATTGGGGTTAACAGTATAAAAAATTTCTAGCAAAACTGAATCTAGAATAACAATTATAAACGTAAGATCAAAATCAAATCAGAATCATACTAATTAAAAAAAGTACCTTATTTTGCAAACGCCAGAGGAACAACCCATTTTATTCTTCATCGTCGGTGACGGCTTATGATGTTAAGAGGTAGGTGTTTTAGAGGGAAACGGATTGAGATTTCTTAGAGGAAATAAGAGATTTTTGTTAGCAAGAAATCTCAAATCAAGCATCGAGAAAGAGTCACTGGCATTCAATTTTCATGGTTGACTTTATTACTATACTAATAAGTTTATTTTCTGCATTCAATTTTCATGGTTTTCCTTTATTTTCATTTCCTATAACAGACTCGAAAAAAGTACTAGAAGTGGAACCCACAAATGAACAAGTGAAAATGACTTTAAGACGATTAGAGCCACTGGCAGCTGAAAAGCATGAAAAATGAAGGAAGAGATGATTGGTAATCAATAATTGACTGTTTACTATCCCCACCCCAACACACACACACACACACACACACAAAGAGGGACATAGCAAGGTTCAACAACACCCTTTAAAATTTGTCCATTGGATTCATTGAATCCATGGATGTGAGATAATGAAAAATGTCACATGCAAGAGCAAGGAAGTTTTTTTTTTGTATTCAAATTCATCCATTGATTTGATGAATCCAGCCATTCCAGACAACAACATGATGCAACATGGAATTCACAGCAGTCGAAAAACAAGCAGATACAAGCAAACCCTTATGATCTCAAGTAGCATAAAACATGAAAATTTATAGATGTAAAAAAGAAAAATAGATATTAAAAATATTACCAATGCAATAAACTTCATGGTAATTGCTATTGGCAAGGTAACGTCGTAAATGTAGAACTGTAGTCATTTGCATTTAAAATTATTTACATATTAAAAATATTACATTTTGTAAACTATTAATGATTGTTATAAAAGTTAAGGTCCAAATGTATAAGCATTTTCCACTGGTTACTAACTGCACAACTTTAACTACTTGCAGGATTCAGATTTACCAAATTTTAAATTCTACAACAGAACCTAAAATAAACCATAATGTTAGTTTTAAACCTTTTCACTCAATGCACATCAACAGGTTTACCCTGAAATAGTTAAGTTTTTAGCATGACTTTATGCAACTAAACACTTTAAAATTTATAGCCCATTTACAAGGTACAACATGCCCAAAAGCAGTAGCATGTTCAACAAAAAACAAATAAATTTCAATAAAAAATAGTAGCATTTTCAACAGTACACATCCAAAAGAAAAAGGGGAAATAAGCATTAAAAATGCCAAAAAGCATTCAGGCTATTCATTAAATATTCCAAAAGGCCATCCATTTGGAACTTGTATTACTTTACAGTGATACTAAGTCTATTCATAATTGATCGAACTACTACTGCCAGTCAGAGGGAACAACTGCTGTGCTATGTATACTTTAAATTTTTACCCCTGTATACTATGGTGGATATCGATATCCGTTACCAAGATCTTCAAATTATTATTAAGGCATAATGACAACAACCATATGAAACAAAACCAAGGTTTAACTTATCTAAAAGCAATATCCGGAATCATGTACAGTGAAACATCTATATAGTTAATGCAGCCTGGAACAACATCAGGTATGCTGTTGTTTTTTGAAACTTTTTCCCAAAATTTCCAGTCAGATTTCACATAATTAACCTCAGTTTCTGACTATAGAAGAAAAACAAGACAGTAATGTTGATATAATGACAAGATGAATATAAAACAAATGAATCTGAAATACAAAAGGATTTGCCACTTTTTGCTTTACTTGCCTTACATAAATATGTATAAGTTATCAAATTCGGTACCTTCAATAATTGATTTGGCGGAGGCGATGTAGGTGCAGCGTTAGTCAGGGTAGACGATCTGCGTGCGACGTTCGTGATGGAAATCCGGTGCTTGATTAGTGGATGCGATGTAGGCATGACGTTCGTGATGGAAGCCAGTGCTTATTGGTGGAGCTGGTCTAGGTGCGATGCTGTTAAGGTATACGATTTGGGTATGGCATTCGCGATGGAAAACCAGTGGGTGGTGACGGAAAGGGATTAGGGTTTTGTAGCAAATCGAGGGTACTGAACTTGAAATATCCGAAGAGAGAAGTGAGATTTTGCAGGGAACGAAGATTTGATAGAAAGAATCGTCGGCATTGATTTAGGGAAAGGAGGAAGAATTGGAAAAGGAAAACGATGTGGCGAAATACAGATTTTATAGATTGGTTCGATTCTCATAATTGGAAAAGGAAGAATTGGAAAGGAGAAAGAATCATCAGAGTTGATAGATTTGAGAAAGAAGGAAACGACGGGTTGGGTGAGCGAAAATTATGCCGTAATTAATTGGCACAGACAAATTGGTTTTGGCTCTCTTACAGTAGGGAAACCTCCCTTACGGTCGGTTTGAAAATTGGTTTTGGCTCTCTTACAGTAGGGAAACCTACCTGACGGTCAGTTTGAAAATTGGTTTTGGCTCTCTTACAGTAGAAAAACCTCCCTAACGGTCGGTTTGATTATCACTATTTTATGGATGGATATGGTATATGCATTCTTTGATTGTTTGCCGAGGGAAAAAACTCAATTTATTTATGCTTTTCCAAGATCATAGATGCCTATTTTAAGTACTGTTAAAATTCAGTTATAGACAAATAAATACATCATTGCTTAAAACCATTCTCTGTTTTTGTAGATCTTTACCGTTATTATTTATTTTCCGACAATTTATAAATTAAAAATTACTGGAAAACCCACTACCGATGGGAAAAACACGTGTAACACGATTTAATATTACTTGATTACCAATGAATCCCATCAGAGAGATTCAGATAAGCAGGGCTGGAAAGGCATTAGACAAAACACTTTAATGCTTTATTCATTTAGTAGTCTTATGACCCTCATCGCGAAGAAACCATGTATTTTGGCTATGCAGGAATTGACTTTATGCTAGAAAGATAAAAAAAAGGAAAATAGCATGGGTTTACTTTTGTCCAATGAATTTGGAAAACCTATTTCATTTAAATTGATACTATGATTTGATTTGATTTGGAGAATTGATCTATCATCATATAATAATAATACAAGAATACTCAAATGTTAGTATATAGTTTTGTGAGAAAAAACAAACGAGAACTTTCACTATTTACATATATTTTGGCCACTAATGAAAAATGCAGGTTCGGCAATATTTTTAGCATTTGCAGTACGAATTGATTATGGTTTAATTGTATGATGTTGTGTCTATATCTCTTTTATATTGTTTATTTGGTTAATATACTAACTTAATTCACATTTCCACTTTTGTACAACTTGGATAGAGAAACATAAGTTATTTATTTCTCTATCTTAGCATTTATTCCTAATACAGGAATCAAAATAATTGACTTTCCAATTTTCTTCCAGTTCTACTTTTTTAAACCATATTTTATGCTCCTTATATTATATACAATGGTAAAGTATAAATGGCATTATTTTACCAAAGTATAAATTTATTATATTTATGTTAATCTGTGTTTTCACTTTGTCAGCATGTAACATGAAATTGCATGCTTCAAGTTGAAAATATATTTGACTCTACAAGTTTAATGATGCCGAGACTCTTAATTAACAATTACGAATAAATTATACTCCAACCGATTATAAATTTGTAAAATAATTATTTACTAAAACAGTTGACATAATATCTTAATGTGCAATGCAGTTTACTTAAGTTTTATTTTATTTTAAAATAACCAGAATCTAGATTACTACAAATATAAATTGCCACAAAAGAAAATTTGACAAGAATGCCGAACCTTTTACTTTTCCTACATTTTTTTGCTAATACTCACGCTGATTCATTATTTCCCATGCTTGATTACTATGTTGTGGTCATTTTTAAGAAATGGAAAGCAGAATTAATTGTCAGTTTTTCTTTTGTAAGTGTTAAGAGAAAACCAAACCAATTGATTTCTTACTTTCTTACTGCAAATTTGCATGGAGAAATCTACAGTTTAGTGCATACAGATATATTTGCTCAACTTGGTTAGGAGCTTTCATTTTCAATGAGAAATATGTTTACTATAACTTACTGATTTATGCTTGATCCTTGATTGCAAAATGCACGGGTTCACACTAGTGTGTTTCCTGAATCCAAGCTTTTATGCTAAGACCTGCTGATCCTTTGATTGTAAATTTGTAAAGATTATTTCAATGTGGAAGGGGTTAGGCAAATTATAGTATTGCTTGGAAGCATGATGGTAGTGGATCATGGAAGAAGGCAAGGCGGAGAGACAATCCACACCAGGATCTACAACACATTTTCTTGAACTAATGCTCTGTTTTTTGGCCTTCTCAATATTGTACCCATTTTCTTATTTTCTTTCCGTAAATGAAATCAATCCATGTTTTGACCACAATTTTTCCCTTCATCCAATTTACCACGTTAACATACCATATACCGATGCATTAGCTTTATGGCTGCTTCAATTTTAGTTTGGTATTCACTTCCTGCCTTACAACCATTTGAAATCAAGTAATACAGTATAATGAAGATTTACGCTTACTACGTTTTTGCTCAAATTATTTCTGTATATATATATATATATATATATATATATATATATATATATATATATATATATATATATTAAGGCAGAAGCACATGGTAAAGCAACTAAGGTGGGTGACTCTTTTAGTCAAATTTTAACTTTCATTAATTCCATTTCCGACTTATTTAGTAAACTGGAGAATTTCATGCATGATCCAATATAACAGACATAACCAAAAAAAAAAGGAAGTTCTTTGTAATGTCTATATTTTTTTTGTTGCCTTTTGCTGAACATCAAGGTTTTAGGAAAGAAAAGTTCTACTGCTAAGTCATGTATGAAGGATGTTTGTATATCTATTTATTCATATAGTGTTAGGATCTAAATAAACTTAGAAATGTTATTTAAGGTAAGTGGTATTTCTTCTAAGATGATAATTATATCACCATGCTGTGTAATCACATAATTAAGAAGACCAGGTTTATCTCAGGTGGTGTAGAAAATATAATGGTAAACAATATATTAGTCCTGTAGAATGTTGTATGAATATATTGGTCAGGCTGTTCAGTTATAATTGTTAATAGTTGGACAAAATATGCTTTCAGTTATTATTGTTTTTGTATCGCATTAGCGTCCAAATCTCGTCGCTTATGCTACACGACTATGCCAGTTTTCAACTTCTTATTATGCTCTAAATGTAGCATTAATGCAGCAGATAGAATCAACGTCTCTCATTTGCAGCATTGTGTAATGTCAACGGTAGCAGTAGCAGAGAAGGAAGAACATTTGTCTTTCATGTTGATGGTAGATAGCTTGAAGTTGATTGTCTGCAGTTGATGAGATTCTTGGTTGCAGTTTGGAAATCATGTGTGTGGGTCATGTGATCTCATATTGTGCCACAAACAGTTGTTCCAATGGTTCGATAAAGAAATGTGATACGTTTTTCATGTTGAAAATATGCGACAACAATGTGTGGAATTAGCTTATTCTTAGCATAAGCAGGCTAAAAAAGGGACATGTTGCGCTCCAGAAAGTCGTATGCAAAATGCATGAACGGAGCAAGTGATGATTATCAGAATTACATGGCTGCCAGTGCTTATAATATTTGGAAACTTGCACATTTTTTCTTTGTTTATGTAGCTGGGCTTGATTTGGGTTGTTTAGCTAGCTATTGGTGATGGTGAGAATATGTGTTGTTCATTGTATGCGTGTATATTTGGTTTAACTATCAATAAAGGAATCCATTTTCAGAAAAAAGAAAAGAAAAAGAACATTAATTTTGTTAGTGCCTAACAAATTAAGTCAATGTGCGTTAATTATACACAAATGCTGTTTTTCTTTTGAAATTTCTTCAATCTCCGGGCCTGTTCACTGCAATACGATCACGCATAATTTGGTTTTGTTTAAGCTGCCATGTTTTGAAGGATTGAGGTTAGTGAATGTTTCTTAAGCTAGGTTGAATAAAATTTGTGTTCATACCCTTAGCCACATGTTTTTTGTCTCATTTCTAATTAAATAGTTGTATGCGAATGGTATCGTATGCTTTTAGTTGTCAGATGGGGCTGTATTTGTATCATGTTGAAAAATTATTTGGCAATATTTTATTTAATTAAAATGATTGTATCCAAAGCAATATTTCAACAAATTTTTTTTCTTGGTAATCGAACCATGTTTTAAAAAATATTCACTTTCACCTCATATATGTATATAAAGACGTTGCTATAACCAAAAGATCATAAATTCAATGTCACTTGCTTTTCCCTTTACAATTAGGAATGACAATGCTTTGGATAACTACTTTAGCAAGGTTTATGCAACTTGCTCTGGACGGCAGTCTATGCTGCTTTAATTCTAGTTCTTTCCCAAACCAAATGCACTTCAATGTTCCTTTCTGGACGCTAGTCTATGCTGCTTTGGATAACGACCTGCCTTTTCGACCGTTTCAAGTCGGTAATTAAACCAACTTAAACCGATCGAAACGACATATTGCTATTGAGTTTACAGGGTTTAATAAAATCAGTCATAGAATCACAGACAAATACATACAGTATTTAACAACAGAAGATTTTTTTTATAACAAATATCAGAGTACAATATTTTTATACAGCAGAAGTCTTATGTACAACCGAGTCAATTTTCTTGTTCTACCACTTAGCAATTAGGAACTATTACATGATGTCTGACTACCACTTAGCAACGAGATTTGGACGCAAATGCGATACAAAAACAATAATAACTAAAAGCATATTTTGTCCAACTATTAATAATTATAACTGAACAGCCTGATCAATATATTCATACAACATTCTATAGGACTAATATATTGTTTACCATTATATTTTCTACACTACCTGAGATAAAATTTGTTGCTAAGCGGAACGTATAATAATTTAATGCTGTTATATCGCAATCAGCCATCGATTATTCATCTGAGTCAAGCTTCTTGTTGGAAGAAATCTCTAAAAACACAGAGTCCAACATTTAGTTTTATCTTTAGTTTCTTTATTTCAACAGTTTCAGTGTTTCAAATGACAATGTTACTTTTAAGTGATTTATTTAAATAAATTAGTTTGGGATTTACTTATTACATCTTACTATTATATTTTTTTTGTTTCAATAAAATATCCACTGATATAATGATATGTTATGAGCTTATATTTGTTTCGTTTCTCTTTTTATTTCTTCATTTCATTTATCGTTTATACTTGCAAAATAACTAAATATTAAGATTACATTAATCCTACTTGATATATAATAAAAATACATGCATATTTTTGTGACTAATTCGAATCAATATGTTTTTGTGACTACTCTTATATTTTGACATTTACGTTATTTTCCTGTATAATAAAAAATAGTATAAGTGTTTTTTTAGCAATGGTAACAGGATGCACTTAATTGGTTCCTTTAGCAGCTCACTGTTTAACAGCCCGGTCCATTCCCAGCGATTTCCCCTTCATCAAGAAATTCGCTAATTTTATTTCTCTAATCTCCCGCAAATTAGCTATGGCGTGTAAAAGAGGCGGATCCCTTTTCTTACAGTCAATATCCTCTTCTCTAATAAGAAATCGAAATCATAACACCAGAGCTCTTTCGATTTGCAACGGGAAGAGAACTTCTCATCCTAACACTGCTTCCGTAAGAAATAGCCTTTTTTTCTTCTTAAATAATATTCTCGGTTGTGTTGATGCTTGATTGGAAATCAAATAATCAGCGTATGTGTTCAATATAGATAAACAAGATGGAGGAGGCGCAAGGTATTCCTACTGAGCAAGCTAAGGCGACTAGCCCTGAAGAGGTTCCAAATGAAAACGCCCAGGTCTGTTTTTTTTTTTTACTCACTAAATTCTTTTTCTGCTTTTTCAGAGACAGATTAAGTTTGTGCTTGTTTTAATTAGAAGTTCTGAATGTAAGTTCTGATTTATAAATCAATCAAACTTTCTAAGGTACCGCTTGTGAATAAGTGTTCAGATCTGAAATGCTTATTCAGCGAATCCCTTTTGTTACAGTCAATGTCCTCTTCTCTAATAAGAAATTGAAATTATAACACCAGAGAAGTTCCTCTTTCGATTTGCAACGGGAAGAGAACTTCTCTTCCTAACACTGCTTCCGTAAGAAATCGTCTTTTTTTTTCTTAAATAACAATTTCGTATTTGTTGATGCTTGATTGGAAATCAATTAATCAGTGTATGATTTGTGTTCAATACAGGTAAACAAGCTGGATGAGGCTCAAGGTATTCCTACTGAGCAAGCTAAGGTTCTAAATGAAAACGCCCAGGTCTGGTTTTTTTTACTCACTAAATTCTTTTTCTGCTTTTTCAGAGACAGATGAAGTCTGTGCTTGTTTTAATTAGAAGTTCTAAATGCAAGTTCTGATTTATAAATCAAACTTTCTAAGGTACCGCTTGTGAATAAGTGTTCAGATCTGAAATGCTTATTCAGCGAATAAGTGTTAAACACTTTCATACTGTTTTTTTTAATTCTGAATAAAACATCTATTCAGATAAAATAATTCAGAACAATTTTAGGCTTCGTTTGTTTAAAACGCTGGAAGCTGGACGCTGATAGTTGAATACTGATTGTTGAATGCTGTGTTTTTTTGCACATTTATCATGATTGTTTGGGGGGTTTTATTTGAGTGGTCTTGAATCAAAATCCTTTACAACAAGTAGTTTGACAAAATTAGTAGAAAAACTATAACCAAATCCTAATATACACACGCGTACCGTGGTAGAAATTTCTTGTTTGTTTGTCATTGTGGACTTTTTGAACATGGTTGAAGCAAGTCCCATTTGACTTTATTTTGTGTTTGGGTGATTGAGGAGTTGTAATTAATCATGCATTAGTGACCACGTTTTTATATGAATACAGGTTCTACGAATTGGGAGCATTGTGAAAAAGCTTGAACACGAGATTAGGTGTCTCATTTTCCTTTTCTTTTTGAATTTCGTTCTCTTAGTTTTTCACTACTTCGTGGAATTCTGATATAAACAAACATAAATGCTCCCCATAATTGACATTCTTATATCACTGGGTAGTTTTTATGTTGAAGGATGTTAGGATGCTTAGAAACGGAGTACAAAATGTTATGCTTGCAAAGTTGAAAGTTGAAACATAATGGTAGACTTAAATCTACGGGGCCTTAATTTTCTCTTTATTCATAATATCATATTATGCAAATTAATTAAGTAAACTGGTATTAAGTCAAATGTTTTGTGGTTGAGTTACTAATTTTTATGTTTGTGATTAGTTGGCGTGAATATTTGTGCCTGTACTTAGTATACTAGTATTTTTTGCTCGCTTTGCTGGGATAAAATTTATGTTATTAAAAAAAAAATTGTAATGATTAAATATCAAAAATAAAAGAAAAATAAAGTATTGTAATTAATATTAAATAGTTATATATATATTTAAATATTATAATTTATGCGGCAACAATAATAAATTGTTATGTTGTTCATCCGAAAATAATTTTATCATGGATGATTATTTTGATTAATTGTTCTGTTACCCATCTAATAATTTATGCAGTAATAGTAATTAATTGTTATGTTGTTCACCCAATAATAAATTTGCCGTGGATGATTGTTTGATTAATTATTTTGTTATCCATCTAAATTTTTTGTTATGAATGGTTATTTTTTGGCATAGATATAAAATAAATAAATGATTATTTGTGATTTTATTCTGAAAATATGTTCTTAATTCATTACAATTTAAACTTTTTTTGTGATCTTTAAATGTGAAAAATTGAAAAAAACAATCATTAAAATTATATAAGTGATACAATTCAAGTAATATTATATAAATTATATACAAACTACTATACGTTAACTTTTTTTGATGAAGCAAAAAAGTGTATATGACGTGTATATATATATTTAAATATAATATGATGCAATGTATGTTTTGTTACTAAGTTTTAAATATATTTTTGTATGTATAAGAGGTATTCTAACTAAAATTTCAAATTACAACATAAAAATAAACATCCATAACAGAAAAATACGTTAATCAATAGTAGTTTTCAGAGCAAAATAAATATAAGATCATGAGTAGTTTTCATTCTAAAAAAAATAAATGTGAAAATCAGAGAAAATTAAATACAAGATCATGAGTAGTTTCCATATCAAACAAAATAAACATGAAAAATATGTTCAAGTCCAATCTTGTTCCCAGCGTAACTTCACGACTTCCGCTTTTTTGAATATTTTTCATTCTTGTAGTGCAATAAACATTTGAATAGATGCACAATATTAATTAGTCATTCCTTACCAAAATAATAACAATATGTACACTGTATATAAAATAACCATCAAATATATATATCTTATTTTTTCTTTTTTAATTGCTTTCAGTTTTGAAATAAATCCATTTTCATTATTTTTTTATCCTTAAAGTCGCCGAAAATATATGGCAGCTTGACATCATTATCAATCTCTTTGCTTTTCCTCTTCAAACTATTAGTGTTTGTAGATTTTTCAGTACTAGGGCTTTGCATATTGATGTCAGTTTTAGATTCAGTGCTGAAACTTGGTATAGACATCTGCATATAAATGAAATAAAATAACGTGGTGCAACGAACATGACTAACTATATATTTTATATATATATATATATATGTGTGTGTGTGTGACAATAAAATACCTATGAACTTTGTAACACAACTGCATCGTCTTCACTTTCTTTCATAGAATTCCCGATCAACTCAAAACCTTCAAATATTTCTGTGGCCGTGTACATGTTTGAACCTCTGTGTACATTATTCTCACCAACACATATAGTAATTGTATACTGCCTTCCCTCCAAACACTTCAAAATTGTTGGAAATTCATTTTTCTTTCCTTGCTAGAAAGAATATTATAACTTTTTTAATTTTGTCAAATAATAAAGTATTAAAATTTTCTGTTGGAATATTTGGAGCTATACATACCTTTTCTTGATCTCCCGTTATGTCATAAACATTTTCTTAACTATTCTGTAAACCTCACGGTCTTGCAAAATTATTGCAGTACTACCACTATTATATTCAACAATAACACAATCTAAATCTGCACACACACACACACACACACACACATATATATATATATATATAAACTATTAGTAGGAAAGTAAGTAAAATTTTCTCTAGCATTACAGAAAATTACCTCATGTCTGGACAGGGTACGCTTCTTTTACAATTAGGACATTTATACTTCTCATCTTTCTCCTCAACTTCTTGATCACTACATGCTAAACAATCATCATAATATCAAGTTTGTTTCTCTTTTACATTCCTAACAGTTACTTGACAAATAACTTCTTTCTGAAATTTATAAAATATAGTAACTTTAGGTACTTGAATAGGAACAACAAATTGAAAATAAAAAAATTAAAGTCTAGGGAGTGAGTATACCTCAATATATTCAGATTTCAAGTTCCTTATCTCACCAATACTCGGTATTTGATAATCTTCGGTAATCATATCGTTAACATCAACTTTTCCTTCATTGAAATCAATAATACCCAACCTATATATTTTATAAGTTTAATTTTTGATGTATATTATATTTAAAAATTATATTATTTTACATTTCAATAAAACTCAAATTTACCTCTTTCTCATTTTAAGAAACTCGTGATGATTGTAGGTTATGAAAAACCGTGTTGCACCTACATTGGTCATATTAGGTTGCTCTACAATATATTAAACATCATGTTATTAAATTTTCACACATTGAAGTAATTGATAGTCAATAACATAATTGGACCAATGAATGAGAGAATTGAGCTAGACTGATGAAGAAAAATGGGTAAATCCTACCAAAACATATTTTAATAAATTTTCCCAATTATGAATAACATAGAAGTCATACTAAAATTGTACCTTTAAATGAATACAACCTACAACTTGCCATAATGATGATAACTGGTTTCTCAGTAGCTTCTTTTAAAGCGGTAACAAACAATTTGGCAAAATCATCCCAAAAACAAAATTTCACAGTAGAACTGTCAAAACATAAAAATGGGAAGCAAAATATTGTTTATGCATATAACAAAATAAAGATTTAAATTCCATAATATTTAAAGTGTTATATATACATACCTCCCATCTTACAGTTCAAATATAAAATTGCATCGCTCTTTGCCATTTGCATTCACAAACTCATTTAAACCATCTTTTAAAATATCACAATCTTTATACTTGAGCACTCCAATAAAATATGATAAATAATAATAACAGATAAATGAAACTTGCTACTTATTGTAAAACAGACGTGTATGCATGTGTAAAGTATCTTAGATCATACCTAATAATTGAGCTTGGTCTTTCTCTAGTGATAACTCTTTCACATCAGCAATATCAAATTAATCAAATTCATTTTCCTGTATCATCATCTCATAATTCAATAATTTGGTTACCTTGGTACGTCTTGTAAACCAAATTTGTAGATCGTTGCAGATTGGTTTATAGATTCTGGTTTGTAGGATTTGACACACAAATTGCTGAGAATGTATTTGTCCTTCTTCCAACTTGTCCTTCAAGTATTCAACATGATTTGCCCATATAAAAACATGAATTCGGGTATGCTATGTTATGCAACAAACGGTACCCGAATTCTTCCTAGATATTCCTTGTCACCTTTACTGCTGTAACTTTCTCAGATTCTAATAACTCGAAATTTGATTTTCCAGTTATATTTATTATCAATAGGTTTTAGAGAGCTTAAGCTATCAAATATTTTCATATATGCTGGTGATATGAGTTCCTATGAAAAAGAAAAGAAAAATTAGCCAAGTTTTGATAATCAATGACATATGGATGAAAATAAATAAAAGAGATGTTACATTTATATGTGCGATATTGACAGGTTTTAGAAGTACTAACCTAAGAATACAGAGAGGCTTGGAGATGAGGGGGGTGTGATAATATAGAGAAGTAGGGACAAAAGTGATTTATATTGTGCTATGTACAACCTCTTTAGCTAGTCAAACATGATGGTCCATATTCGGTTTATTTTTTTGAATAAAATTGAAAAACACATCTATAATTTAATTTAATTGATTAGTTGCTAATAATGGTAAGGTAAGGATTATGAAGTAATTAACTACTAAAGTTGGAAGTGACACTATCACGGATTTTAATATTCATTTTATAAGTAACCTTATATGCATATTTGATGCATAAGTGAAATTAATAAAATAATAAACTAAAGTAAAAAATATTACAATATAATATAAATTATTATAATGTAAAAATAGGTAATTATAAGATAAGATGTAACTGGTAAAATATTAAACATTCTAGAATATGAACAATGTAGAATACAGTAATGAAGAAAAGTGGTATGAATAGACATAAAATCAAAGGGGAAGAGAAATGATAACGTAGAAGAGAGAGAAAATAATAAAATAAAAGTGAAGGGAACTTTAGGAGGGAAATTAAAGTCAAGTATTTTGAATATTGGTGCATCAATTTTTTTTCCTTTAATTTTATCATTTTTTTCCTTTTGTAAGACTTAATGCATGATCATATTGCCAATTATGTACTCCCTCCGTTCCTATATATAAGATGTTTTAGCAAATTTGGTATGTTTCAAAATATAAGATGTTTAAGGTTTCATGCTCTCTTTATTCGTGATGCATAATAAATAATGATACTTTTTATGCATCTATCATGTTCTCAACCACTAATTGTTTCTTTGTTAATGACTTTTTTCCTTTTTTTAAAAAAAGTTGTGCATGAAAAGAAGCAATTTAAAAGAATAAGGCAACATTGATTAGCTCCTTAATTCTTGTGCAAACAAACAAAACATCTTATATATTGGAACGGAGGGAGTATTAATTATTATCACATAATAAATATTGTTAATTCACTGCAAGATTTTCTGGTTTGAGCGGTCCTCGAGATTTTATAGTGAATGTGACAATGTTCTAAATTGCTGTAGAATTCCCAAATATGAAGTCAGTCAAAAGGGCCTTTTTTGCACCCTTCTAATATAAATTTAATTCCTATTTTTTACTTGATTTGTAGTTCACATGTTCACCTCCCTTCTCTATTGAATTTGATCCACAAACTTTAAATAATTGCTGAAACAATTGGAAACAAATCCACTTATCTTTTCCGTTGAACACATTCTACTGATTCATTACCAAAATGAGAGTAAAATCTAACCAACAAAACCGGCTGAAAAAAAAATAATACTTTCATTTTATAATCCTATTTTCAACAAACGCTGAACATGTATAAACATAAGATAAAGCAACACAAAGTATTTGTTCATTTGGATGATTTAGAAATGCATTGAATGGAATAATCTCTTCTTTAAATAGTAATCATAAGAGAAATCAGGGACAAAAATTGATGTATCAATAGTAAAGCACCATATATAACTTGCATATCAAATGAAACAAAAAGTTCCAAATGAGCAAGTAATCTTACGTACATAATATTAATTATTCTAAGAAACAATTCTTAAAAATTTGATCACATAAAATCATGATTATCACGACGGTAAGTCGAGTCGAGTCGACAGAGGTCCAATTAGTCGACTAGTGGACTAGTCGTAGACTAGTCGAGACTAGTTGATAAATATATATATACATATGCATATTTCCATCTTTTTTATTTAAATCAGGCCAAAATCCATATTTCCATCCAATATCTGTTGAATTAGCCTTTCGTTTTGGATCCTTAGAGAGATCATACGCTTCAATACTACTTGTTGGTTATTTCTGCAGCCATCTGAAAAGAAAAAAAAAAGGAATTAAATTACAGTGTTTAGGCTGTGTAAAATAACAATTAACAGGAACTAATCCTAAAATGAACACTTAACAGGAAAAAATAAAAAATAACTCAGGTATGTCGAATACAGGAATAGAAATACCATTAGTTTGTATAAAGTACTAAGGCTAAATTCACAAAAGCAAAAGAACTCAGCCTAAAAAGAAAGCCTGTTTTAAAAAAAGAACTAAGGCTAAACATACAGTTAACAAAAAAAGAAGAAGAAGTCACAACAACGAAAAAAAGAAGAAGCACTTGAATTGATTGTTGGGAGAGGGGAGAGCGGCGACGGCAGGAGAGCAACAACGGTGGCAGGAGAGCAGCGGCGACGATAGGAGAAGAGCGGTGGCGGCAGGAGAAGAGCGGTGGTGGCAGGAGAAGAGCGGTGGTGGCACAAGAAGAGCAGCGGCTGGAAGGCTAGGGTTACTCGAAGTCGAACTATCGGGTTTCTTCTGATCGATGTCTTCTTTTTTGTTGGATACGTCGAATACGTATTTTTGAGTTGGACTCTCCCTTCTGATCTTTTTCTTTTTTGGGCCCAAATTTGAAACCAGTCTGTTAAGTCGAAACGCCCAGTCGGCTGACTAGTAGACTAGTCGCTCCATGTCGTTCAAGTCGCCCGACATATTGACAAAATCCATGTCGAGAGCACTAGTCACTGACTACTGACCGACTGACCGACTAGTCGACGACTAGTCGCGACTAGTCGGTCGCCGTGATAACAGTGCATAAAATAGTAATAAATACATGTGGAAATAGTTGTAAAAATGGTATATTACAATGTAATAATTTGAACTAAATTTAGAATGGACTAAATCCGATTTTTTTTATAGCAAAGAACTAAGTCTGACTATTTTATCTGATAATATATTTAAAACAAAATCAGTCATAATAAGTAAAAATAAATTAATAATAAAAATAGTCATGCTTTTGTTGATTCTACATGTGCAGCAGTTTATGTTCCTTTTGTTGTTACGTTGATTTATCCACACAGAAATAATATAGGAAAGAAAATATTATTTATGTATGTTAAGATATCATTGTAAAATCATATACAAATAATTGATATCTATTTTAGTCAAATGAGTAGAGGTATTAATGTTATATCACTGTGGTACATAATATAAAAAGAAATAAAGCAACGAAACTTATGAGAATATATGGAAAAAGTATATGTAAATAACAATTGAAATTAATTGCAAGTGTATAAGTGCTATAGAATTATCAAGCTTTGAAGAAGCTAATATACATATGGACACCAAGGTTAGAAATGCAAGCGCTAAAAAGTTAACATTTACATTCTACAATTACTATTCCTTTTGTAGGTTGGTCTATAACCTGAAATAACAACATATAAAGCAGGAATATTGGATAGATATAAAAAAGGTACCAAGTTATTTAAAGAAAACATATACGAAAAAAAGTTAACCAAAGAATATAGGGAAAAATTCATGATCATTTTTGGTAAAAGAAAATAATCAAACAATTCCATTTGTATGAATTAGTTCCAATGTCATTTGCAATCTACACAGTTTCTGCAAATGACAAAGCGTGATGTAATGATAGAAAAAAAATTGTCGAACGCACATGTAAGTAAGAAGCAATTGAAAGCGTATGTACTTGTATATAATTTCAGTTACCTGAAAATGTTGGAAGGAAACAACGATGGTGAAAAATTTAAATGTAGTACTATGGGAGAGTAGTGGAAAAGAACCTGTATGGGAGATACATGAATAGTAAATGGATATAACAAACAATATTTATAGGCTAGTGGTGTGGCTTTTAGAAAATGTGCCATTTCAAACACACATTAAGGTAACCTGAAGCAGATGCGAGGAAGTAGTAGTGGCAATGAGTAGAGTAATAGAAAATGTTCGGATGAAAGAATGATGAATGTTATTGAACAAACTCTGTGGTATTTATAGGACCAGTCGGTTTTTCTAGAATGCATTTATCTAGTATAAGAATCTCGGAATATTTATTTCCTGAAAATGTGGAATAGTTGAGGAAGTCTAGTTGTAATTGCGCACAGAGCTATTTGTAAAATAGCTGACGTAGGTTGCAGGATAAAGGATATTTGACTATTTCTAATCTGAAATTACGGTGAGATAGGGGGAAATAATTATACACAGCCAAAAGTAGTAAGTAGCATATACGTTCAAATTATTTATGAAAAGTTGCATGCATAGTTTTAGGGAAATAATTATACACAGCCAAATGTAATGAATAGTTATATACAGTCAAAGTATATACGGTCAAGTTATTTATGAGAAGTTGCTTGCAAAGTTTTAGGGAAATAATTATACACATACATAAGTAGTAAGTAATATAACGGTCAAATTGTTTATGAAAGGTTGCATGCAAAGTTTTAGGGAAATAATTATACACAGCCAAAAGTAGTGAGTATTAGGTAGACGTGTCAAAAGGGTAATATAAGGATCAAGTAAAATTTAACCCTGCCTATTCGCTACATAATAGCTCAACCCTTTTGATCAAAGGGTTAACCCATTACAACCCTTATAACTCTAATACAATAAAAAAAGGCTATAAAACACAACTTAAAACTGCAGTAAAAAAGCTGAAATCATAAACATACCCATCAAACATATCTTAAAACTGGAAACATCATGTAATTCTCATAATAAAACACATTACAGGCTCGAAAACTACATCTTAAAACTACAGTAAAAAAATGGAAACACGAACATACCCATCAAACATATCTTAAAACTGGAAACATCATAAAATTCTCATAATAAAACACATTACAGGCTCGAAAACTACATCAAACAAGCGAAGTACATCAAATAATTCTTGAATTACAACCCATAAGTCTCAAAGCATGTAAATAAAACATATTACAGGCTCAAAAATGTGCTGCATCATCTTCATAATCCAATAGCTTGGTTAATTTTCATAATCTGCATGGTCACAAGTGTCAGCACAATCCCAAATAGAACATAGCTTTAGACTAAAAATAAAAGCATACCTCTGAACTACACTGAAAGTAGTAATTAGCCATGATCATTTCATTGGATTGAGGTATAGCATAACACTCTTGTGAGCTGAAATAATAATGAATCTGCTGTTTATGAATCATTCAATATTAAACACCTAAGACATAAAAAGGAACCAAAACGTTTGAAGACTGTAAGAAGGAGCTTGCACCAACTCTACCACCAATGAGAAGTAAACAAAACAAAGTGATGAAGTCAATAGCTGGTGTAGTGACATTGTTAGGTGCCATCTTTTTCGTTCATCATGTCAGGTATGAATATAGAGATACATGGTCTCATGTTTATATCATGTCCAATAACAAAGGTTAACTAAAATACTTCGCTTTAGGCAGAAAAAAGAAAAAGAGAAAAAAATACTAGGTCTATGCTGACAAGGAGCAGTTATGAAAGTTGTAGAGATTGGAAAGAAAGCTAATGAAATTTCTGGGCAAAAGATATATCCTGGAGAAAGGCTACAGTTATAGGCGAATACAGAAAAATTTGAAGTCAAGCTTGTTGCAAAGTTTATAGTATTGAGGGATACAATACATAGGCATAATCAAAGGTTAAATTATGAAATTTTATATTCTACTGATCTATAAAATATTATGGCAGTTCAGTTGATGTTAAATATAAAAGCAACAACAGATTATTTTCGTAAGTTCTCCCAAATTATGATGTAGTCGCTTGTCTTCCTGATGTTACTAGATGAAGTTGATCGTCTAACATAGACAAAAATTACCTGTTACAAAGATAAGATCCCCCACGTTGGCAGGATAGAACTATGCATATCCAAGTAGAATTACACCATATGTTACCTATTAAAAAATTACCTGTTAAAAAATTACACCATATCCAATTAGAATTACACCACATTGATCCCCACATTGGCAGGATACAATTACCTATTAAAAAAATTCCGATCATGACAAATCACACAGTTTGACACATAGGAAGTAACATATAAATACACAGGAGGGGTTCACATATTTAGCACACACTAACTATATATATAGAAGCATACCTTTAAAACTAAGTATCAATTAGCCAAAGATGTATAGGGTAGTGTAGCATGCTCTTCGTGATCAAGAACACATGTAATATCCTCTGCAAGGTCTTCAATTGTTGGCATTATTGGCGTTCCGCACAACCAATCTCTTGAACAAAGTAATGCTTCTACCACATCTTCCTTAAGTGAACTACGATAGTCATCAAGGACCCAACCACTAATACTAAATGCACTTTCCGAAGCCACGGTCGTAATTGGAACTGCTAAAATATCTCTAGCCATGCGACACAAAGTAGGGTATTGATATTGTTGTGATTTCCAAAATGCGAGAATATCCAGTTGTATTTTACCATCAATCAAGCCATCATCTAAATAAGAGTCAAGTTCGGACTTATGAGGATTACTAGCAAATTCAGAGAAATAGAATTTCTCCATCGCATCTTCGCATTCTTGTGAATATGGACCTGCAAATGGTTCGGTGGATTCCATATTTCCTATAACGCTTGTTTCCACGTAGGAATCTTTTTCCACTTTTTCCGAATACTCATTATATAGCTCTACCAATTTCACTTTCACATTTTCAAACTCTAAGCAATTCCCATACAATGTTTTATATGAAAATCGAACAAAATTCGCCTTATACCGTGGATCAAAGATGCAAGCGATGGAAAGCAACACATTAAACTCACTTCAATATTTTTTGAATTTTTTAAGCATATCACTTGCCATAATGGACATAAAATCATTTTCCTCCATGCATTTTTTCAATGTGTAATGAACCTTGAAAATTTTCGGAAAAAACAAATTAGTAGTTGGGTAATTTGTACCAGAGAATAAACATGTAGCATCATAAAATACTTCTAAGAAATGTGCAATTTTCTTTGTTTTGATCCATTCTTCTGTTGTTGGGCAATAAGTATAACTAGGATCGAATAATTTCAAATGACAAAGCTCACGAATACATTTAAGTATGAATGGACCTCACGACTAACTAACCTTACATAGAATCTGAGGTACAAATAATCTTACCAACTGGAAATATGATTATTCGAATAACTAACCTTAGAAAGCCAATGGAGGCTGTAGGATGAATGAAAGAAATGAACACTGTTTAAAGGAAACAGCCTCTCATAGAAATTAAGATTTTATATTTTGATCTAAAATTAGTTGATCAATGCACTTAACATACAAATAATAATGTTTCTAAAATTAGTTGATCAATACACTTAACATAAAATTTGGACTCATATAAAAAAATTATTAACAGCCATTTAGTAGAGTCAGTCCATTTAAGTGTTAGCCTACACTATTATTTTCTCAGTTGAGCATCAAGTGATCGGGATATTTCATTGTTTGCCCTGAAGCAGGAATGTTTTTTGGCTCTAAAATTTTGGAAGTATTAATTTGGTGGCTTGATGATTTACTATAGAAAATACAGAGAGTTCTCAATGATTATTCCCTAGCTAAATCTGCATATATGAAGAATGAAAATGATATTATACTCTTATCAATGTTTTTAACATTATTGAATAGTTACTTAACATGTCATGAATAAGTTAAATATATTTGTAATGTCTCTGGTTTACCGCTGTGAGGTGCTCACATCAATGTCTTTGGCACTTACTGCCTTGTGACCAAAAATAAAATAAGCAGGATCACACTTTGAAGAGTTGAGGCTCACCTTCACGAATGCCTAATACCATTGCATAAATATCTGTAACTTAGGCGAGTTCATATTTTTTTTATATGAGTCCAACTTTGATGTGTAGTCCAACGTTTGTATAAATAGTAAACTTGTTAGTATAAATGTATCTCACGAATACATTTATACTAAACAAATTTGAAAATAAATAGTAAACTTGTTAGTAATTTCAAATGACGAATACATTTAAGTATGAATGGACCTCACGAATACATTTATACTAAACAAATTAGCTTATGAACAAATTTGAAATTACTTCTTTGATCATTTTCAAAACTTTTAGCAATTAACGGACACTTCGCTACATGTCTTAGCAAATTGTTTGTACCATATTTACCTCCCCAAATATATTTTCTTTTGCATTGTATGCAAAAACATGTGCGATTTTGACCTTCAACCGTTTCATTTTTTTCGACATATTTCCAGACATCAGATAAAGTATTTCTTTGTTGCTTACTTTTTATAGAGCTACCAACCGAATCTATCGCAGCCACCGATTCTACTGTGTTTCTTAATTAAGTACCTTGTTCAACAATATCCATACTATTTTTCACCTTAATTCAAATTTTTATTGTAAAAATAAACCTCTAGTTAACTGAAAATAAACACATTGAATAGGAAAAAGACAACTCTATCCCATGCCACAATTATAGCCAAACTCAGTATATACAAAAGAAAATATATACAAAAGATGTGTACATAGATAATTATGAAATGATGTATATTACAAAACAGAGATAAAACTTGCATTTAACCGATAATTCTGAAATGATATAAGGCAGAATTTAAAAAAGCCAACACTATCAAAACCATTCAAAAATCGTGGAAATCAAAGAGCAAAAGAAGTGCTGCAAAAATAAAGACCCTAATATACACACATACACAAAGACTAACACTGCGGCCCAGTTCAAAGCAATGCTTTTAAGCCATATAAAATCTAGTTGACCCAAACGCCGTACATGTAGTCAAACTCGATTTAAAGTTAATTTGAAATATTTTATGAAATATGCAAAGAAAACTTTGACTAAAAACAACTTCGCATGTTTTAGGATAAAAACATAAACAATATTTGGCTGAAAGCTGCAAGTCATAGTTTAAAATTCAAGGTACGTATCACAAAGAAAAATCATAATCGTACTTCTATGTACAAAATTCATATAATTGTGATGTATATATCAGGTTGATATATTTGGAACTGAGTTCTTTTGAGAAATCTGATGTAAACCGGGTATAATTAGAAGCCAAAATTTGCCTGTCGTGGGCAGGAGTCAAAATTAGTCTCTTCCAACAGATTGCAAATTAGTCAAATTGTTATAAAACATATGTGGCTAAATATATTAAAGGTGCATATTCTTCAAGACAAGTGGATACAATGTACAACCGATGAACGCAGATTTACCTCAAAGCAATGCTGCAGATGTTTTTGACAGCCCTAACCTGCATGGAAACAAATTGAGAATAGTAAGCTTGCTAGTCAATGTTCAATTAAAATGGAGTTTACAAACAAAATAAAAGCTTGGCAAACTATACATGAATGGCTGCAAGCATGCAAACTGTCTTGCCATCATGATAAAACTACAGATATAGTCCAACGTAATTTGAACTTTTTGTATCTACTAACGAAGGCACCACTTACACGTGCTAATCCAACGTTTTTTAATCCGGCTGTCGTCAACTAACAAGTTTACTATTTATACAAACGTTGGACTACACATCAAAGTTGGACTCATATAAAAAAAATATGAACTCACCTAAGTTACAAGTTGGACTACAGATATTTATGCAATGGTATTAGGCATTCGTGAAGGTGGGCCTCAACTCTTTAAAGTGTGATCCTGCTTATTTTATTTTTGGTCACAAGGCAGTAAGTGCCAAAGACATTGATGTGAGCACCTCACAGCGGTAAGCCAAAGACATTACAAATATATTTAACTTATTCATGACATGTTAAGTAACTATTCAATAATGTTAAAAACATTGATAAGAGTATAATATCATTTTCATTCTTCATATATGCAGATTTAGCTAGGGAATAATCATTGAGAACTCTCTGTATTTTCTATAGTAAATCATCAAGCCACCAAATTAATACTTCCAAAATTTTAGAGCCAAAAAACATTCCTGCTTTAGGGCAAACAATGAAATATCCCGATCACTTGATGCTCAACTGAGAAAATAATAGTGTAGGCTAACACTTAAATGGACTGACTTTACTAAATGGCTGTTAAGAATTTTTTTATGTGTCCAAATTTTATGTTAAGTGTATTGATCAACTAATTTTAGAAACATTATTTCTTGTATGTTAAGTGCATTGATCAACTAATTTTAGATCAAAATATAAAATCTTAATTTCTATGAGAGGCTGTTTCCTTTAAACAGTGTTCATTTCTTTCATTCATCCTACTGCCTCCATTGGCTTTTTAAGGTTAATTATTCGAATAATCATATTTCCAGTTGGTAAGATTATTTGTACCTCAGATTCTATGTAAGTGTAGCTGTAGTCGTGACATGAATCAGAAGAAGGTTTTGGGTTTCACTTGTCTAAATTTATGATGCCGCAGGTTCTATGCTAGTGTATGTGCAAGGACGTGCATACATTATTACTTCAAACAAAGCATTCTCATCCCCAAACATGTACAGTCATTACCAAGTTACTTTGAAAGGCACAGAAATGCATTTAGAACATATATAAGTGTGTGTACAATTTGATTCATGCCATATAGCATGCCTACAGGTAAAACGAAAATCAAATAGCAACCCATATAGTGCTATGTAAAAAATAATGCATTTAAAAGAAATAAAACAAAGTATACCTCCAACCGCAGATCTATCAGCAATTGACGACCTATCAGCGGTTTACAAGTATACCTCCAACTGCATTTAAAATAAACTTTTTCTGTTAAAATGCAAGAAACTACCGATATTATTATAAGGATATTTCATCCTGAACGTGGCACTGCATCATTGAAGCCTTGCAAGGTTACACCATAATGGCAAAATGTTTTCAAAAGAGCGAACTAGTAAGAGACTCGACCACAAAGATAACCTCAAATTCCGATCGAGTACAACAAAAACTATGGAAAGGATTCAATTGTTACTCTAAGGAAATATATTGTTAATTAGACTGAGGGGCAAGCCCGTTTTATGGCATAATTATAACGCACAGATCACTGTGCCTTACTGAAAGATACAGTGAACTAGTAGGCTATAACTTCACATCATTTTCCTATGCGTCAAATTTTAGATTTCATAGAAGTTAATTAGGTCAACTATGGATGAAATAAGCACGCTTGTGTCATCCTTATCAACCCATGATGTGGAATTTAAGAATGAAAATGAACGAAATGTTGAAGGACTGCACAAAAATATCTAAACAAGACTGATTCTACTTATCATTTTCATTATTCTTCGTATGTCAATTAACACTACTATATTTTTTCCGTGTTTAATTAGACTAGTAATTACCGAGGGACACAAGTATACTGTGTATACATTGATTAAACATATTATAAGTTATTTATGTGGCATGACATTATGTGCAGACTTGGTATTCTCTATACCAGTTCAATGCAGAGATTAATTCCATGCTAACAAAGTGAATCAGAACCTGAGCAATACAAGTAATCAAGCTGAATTTGACAAAAAAAAAAGAACTATAAAACATGATTTAAAAAGAGGTAACTTACATTTAGGAGGGACGATTAGCTCAGGTAAAGAAGCATTTTCTCAATCAAGGCGCAACCGACAATGAAAAATCAACGGCATGTAATTTCAGCTCTCGATTAATGATAAATGTACTGTAAATGGAATAGATTAAAGATTTCAGTTCTCGATCTATTCAATTGACAACTAAAATTGAAAATTTCAGAGAGAAATATCATACCTTGATTAAAGCTTCAACATCAAAGGTGGAGTCGTGGGAGATTTCAGAGATAACGTTGACGAAACTTTGAGCAAGGGCAAGGTCGAGTAATCGAAAAAAATAGTGGATGATTAATTTAGGGTTCGAGCGACGTCGACATTTGGAAGAAACGAAAACTACTCTGGAGTGAGGGGTTTCCACGGTAGCGGGTTAACTAGGGTTGAAGAGTGTTGTAGCGGGCTGAACGTAACAAACGAAAAAATATACTGTAACCCGCCTCTTTTAAAAAAGGGTTAACAAGGGTTGGTTTAAGGGTTGACTAAATTTTGACAGGCCTAGTATTATGTGATATTTAAAAAGTGGGGCAATTTCGGTATTTCAAGATCGGACCAAAGGTTGGAATAATTAAATGACCTTGATTGGATGAAGTAATTAAATGAATCAGTGATATAATTGGAAATCCAGAAATGTAAGATTAGCGAGAATTATGTAGATAGAAGATAGATTTGAACTTTGAAACGTTTGATGTTCACCAGTTTACTAAGTTCTATGTCTTTGAATGTTTTATGTTTTGGTGGAGCAGGTCATTCTTTTAGCAAACTAGATAGTGCAAAGACTATTGGATTAGTTGGAAAATTTAGTAGGTTTAAGGTTTATGTTCTCATTTCTGCTTCGGTTTGTTACAAAGAAATGAATGGTTTGTGTTCAGCGATATTAGTAGGTTATTTAAGCAAGTTTCCTGTAAATGAGCCCTTTTATATATCAAGATATTGTAACAAAATTGATTTTTGTTATGTATATACAAAATTGCAGACAGGCTAGAGATCGGATCGAGAAAGAGAGCACAGAAGAACGTACTAAAGCTGACAAGGCCTTCAGCGATTTTAGAAAGGTGAGTAACGAGAATCTATTGTGAAACCATATAAATTTTTCTAATTATGTTGTTTATTTGCTGCTAATAAAGAATCCTATATGTTTTGCACAGGAAATTGATCAACTGTGGCCAAGAACGAATATAGCATATTACTGTGCTTGTACAGGGTACGTTGTGATTGTGGCAAAAGGTTGGCTTTGAACATTTGGTTTAATTTGACAGCTATGCTGCAAGCCGCACAAAAATACTCTGTGTGTGTTGTGATTTTCATTTTATGTTTTTCTTTAGTTAGAACAAATAGACAGTCTTTTGATGGCTCGGCAAATGTAATGTTATGTTTGTTTGCTTGCTTGGTTAATGTTATGTTTTCTTTGTACCTTAAAGAATATAATTTGGTATGGGAAAAGACGTCACCTATATAGTTATGTTAAATTTTGGTGATATTAAATCATAAATAGGTGGAAATAAATATGCAAAACGAAAAGTAAATATTTTTAAATCACAAATAGCTAAGTTACTAGGCTATTATATATCGTTTCCACGCAGGGAGAAATTAAATTAAATTATGTAATTGCAAGCTGCCCAGTACAAGACTAGAGTAACAAGTAAGTAAACAAGGTGACTTTAGCAGTGCTGAAATCAGCATCCATGGTAAGGCTAAGGCTAGACAGTAGCTATCTATCATAGCCGAATAGAGGGTACATTTGAATGAATACAAGAGGCACAGTGGTTGGCTGTTTGAATTAAAGGTTATGGTATCCAACAACTTGCAAGACATGACAACTCAATGTACAGGAGCTGAACGTGCGTGCTATCTTCAGGGAGTACAAACCAAATTGCCTGCCATATTTCTTGAGCCGCAGACCAAAGGTATGAAGCATTTCTTGCACAGTTAACCAGGAGAACTTTGACGTTGTGGTTAAGACCGACTCTGCTGGGAGAGGAAGGAAAATATCGACATCCACGGAACGACAGTGATGTTGAGAGTCACGACTTCACCTTTTTCACTGTCCTACCAAGGACCAAACTGATGCCAAAAAGCCAATCCCACACAAAACAACCATAGCCACAAATTAGAGACTGCTCAACTTAAAAATGTTAACTGAAAGCATTACATTACCTAGTCATTGTACAAGCAAGCATAACCCTCACCTTAGTTCGATGAACATGGCCAGTGCAGAAGCATCTCGATTTATGTCGTCCAACAAACGGTGAAGACCTACTTATACAAAATCCAGTTAAACGTGACACACTCAGACAGCTGCTATATGGTAAAGAGAAGAAGAATCCAAGACAACATGAAACTGAGTTACAAAATCCATCCCAGAGAAACAACCCAACACCTCAATAAACCACAAAACTCACAAGATGACCCATTATTGACAAACTCGAGACGCGAGACCATCAAAACCAAGAGGGAGTTGCTGCAAATCTGTAAGCTCCGCGTAGGTGACTAAATCCCCTCCACTACCGTGTCCTTCAGTTGAAGAACAAGTAAATTGATACGAGTAATCATCTGAAAAGGACGCTGTAGTGGAGGAGAAACGATTTCAGAGATGGATCATGCGAGTAAAGCAGTAAGGAGATGGGGTTGAGGAAACAAAAAAGGGGATTTTGGATCTCAGAGAAAATAGCGTCCAATTGCTTAGATCTGACAGAGGATGTAACAACACGAATTTCGACAGACCGAATTTTTCAAATTCGATCCATCGAGACCCGAGTTGGGTGCTCTGGTATCCTGCAGAAAAAGACAGAGAAAAAGAAATATGTCAGAACTCGTAAAGCATCTCACAGCGGAAGGAATTAAAATATAATATATTCAAAAATAGCTTTACCTTATATATCATACTGTCTAACCAGTATCCATAGTTATACCATCTCTGCCTTGAACCTAACCTGGAAGTATGTAATGAGGAGGGGGTCAGAACATAAGTTCTGTGTGAGTGGACTTATAATAAACTTCCGTGTAATACTACATATACCGTTCAGTTATATTTTCTTGCTTATTAGGTTATTCGCGATATTAGCTCTCTAGGCTATACTCATGTCTCACTAGTATGTTAACCTAATACAACGTATATGTAGATACCCCCAACTCGTCTAATCCTTTTCCATGTATATATACAGCCCCTTGCCGTATGTCGTACGGGCTTCATCATGTAAATATATACTACTTTAGTGTAGTGTCACCATTCTTGAAATCGTTTGGGTTGCCGCTCTCGATCTTGCTAGATTCCTTGTATCATCTATATCTAATCTAAGGTATACTATCGAGCATTTCTTAGATTCAACCAGGGTTTACGCTACCCACGGTCATTGGAGTTTATGCTACCTATTGAACGCTTCTCGGATTTAGGGTTTACGCGACCTAGGTCCAACTAGGGATTATGCTACCTATCGAACGATGCCTCTAAGTCTAGAACACACTACCTAGAGTGATAAGTGTTCCTAGACTTGACGTCCCAATCGTATCATAAACGTGCTAGATATCTAGTTGCACATGTCCTCTATATGTGCGGCCCGAGTGCCGTGGCAGGGCTAATCAAGAAACACGGAACTCGGTCGGGAGCATTAAGTTATCTGCCAATGCAGATGCTAAGGTCTGTTTTTCCAGTGGCTATGGTCCCACTTGATCCCTCCCTCAACTAATGAAAGGCACACCTTGAAAAATGAGAACTATACGCAGGCCCCCCTATGCCCCCACAAACCTATTGGCCAACCTCACCCATAACTAGATAGCAAATATATGGTCTTTTGGAGTTCTCCGCCTTTCCGTTTTACCCATCTCGACCGACTCAAGATGGTAGGTAGACGACGAGTCGCTATCAAAGGGCCACTTGTCTCGCCGAATCACGCTGGTTCATCCTAGTCTTTAGGTTGTCCTATATTGCAACCAGGGCATACTCTTGGTTCTTCTAACGTAGACCTTAACCTCTGTGAGCCCAGGCGGATCATCTGCATTCTCACAGAGGGATACCAAGAGTACCCTCACGTCCCCTTGAAGCTGCGTGCTTCGTAACCCAAGATGTTGGAGCCTTTTTCATGATCAGACGGACGTTCGCTCCTTCTCATGTTCTACTTGAGTTTCTTGACTAAAGTTTAGTACTTAGTTCTCTTAACTAAGGTTTACCACTTAGTTTCCTGAATCGTCCGTTTTCTAAACTAAGGTTTACTACTTAGCCCTCTTAACTAAGGTTTACTACTTAGTTCTCTTTCTCGTTACTTAGTTATCTTAACTAAGGTTTATTACTTGGTTCTCTTAACCAAGGTTTGATACTTAGTTTTTGTTACTTAGTTCTCTTTTCAACTAAGGTTCGTTACTTAGTTCCTTTTTAACTAAGGTTTTTCAACGAATTCAAACATGACTTAAGTTTTCTTTATCAAACGATAGCGTACGGGTGTTTTCCCACATTTTCAACTTAGATTAACTTATTTCATAGTATAAGTCGTCCCACCCTTCAAGTCTTGTATTATATCTTAAGTCATAATCTTCCCTCGTCCCTAGGACAAGTTTTACATATTTAATTCAAGTTTATAATAGGTAGTTATCATTCCCCCATTACTGTGTCGTTAATTTTAGGTTTGACTTAACCCTTCCTTTTACTTAACCCGCTACTTAAACTTTACCCAATTCAATTAATTTGTAATGCCATAACGGGTCCCCTTTGGTTAAGCATTATGTACTTATGTCTTAAATGTTGCACATGTCCCACTTAACCTCTTTTATTATTGTATCCATGTCTTACACATGCTGTACTATGGTTAAGTCCACCTTATTCATGTTTTACTTTACGTATCTTACTATAGTTAAGTCCACATTTACATGTTTTACATGTCTTGTCTTACTATGGTTAAGTCCATATTTACATATCCTATTTTACATGTCACCCACTTAACCCTCTAACCATACCCATATCACCCACATGTCTTATTATGGTTAGTACTCCTTAATTCATTCATTATGACGAACGGTGCATGACCTCCCACATTAGACCGAACACTTTATGGCTGCTGGATTCGCCGGGCGGTTCCGGGCAGTCTTACACCACAAAGCGGGTCTAACCTCGTGTCACCAACCGTTTGCGCCTACAATTCATGCCTTTGACCTCTCACATTAGACGTCCAATTGTAGCAGCTGGATTTGCCGGGCGGTTCCGGGCAGTCTTACACCACAATTGCGCCTAACCTCGTGTCAAAGGTTCATTAACATCGTATTTCATCCGAACCCCAATTTTCATGTTATGTGCTTCCAATTCAACATATAGTCATGTTTACAATTTTGCCTATTCCAACTTGTCACTAATTACATATTAATTAGCCTTAATTACAAATTTCCAATTATAGGCAATTTCATCAATTCCATGTAATTCCTACCCAAATATGCCAATTTCATATATATATATATATATATATATATATATATATATTCCAATTATCCAAAATATCCAATAATACTCACTTTCATAAAATCAATGTTATCAAATTCCATGTCGTTCATACCAATTTATTCATATTAAATTATACCAACACCATAGTCAATTAGAATTATTCCCAATTTGCATAAATTTAATATTGCAATATAATTATGTCTATATTCCAAATCATACACAAATCCTTCCAATCCATGTTATGCCCAAACATGTAAATTTCCAATGTCCAATTATACCTAATTTCATATAATCCATATCCAATGACAATTGTGTCAAACTTACTTAAATCCAACATTATAGATTACATTCCTCGACTGTATAAAATAGATTATGCCCAATATGTGAGATAACAATTGTTATGTCACAAACCCCAAAATTACGAATTATGTTCTTCGTTCGCATAAAATAAGTTATGCCCCAATATTTTCATATTTCAACCGTACGTATACGTAATAAGATTTCATCTAGGTTCGAGATAACCTAGATCTCAAAAATAAAAAGGGGCAAGAGAATAAAGGAACAATTATTTTAACATAATTTTTTGCATTCAATTTATAACTGGGGAAATGCTGAACGATAGTAATACTATTATACAAAATTTTATCATAATTCCACTCACAATGATTTTTGTGCTTTAATCCGTAGATCTTGGATTGATTTTCCTCCTTTTTGTGTTGCATAGCTTGAATTTCAGATTTGGATTTCTTTTATGTTCTTGCGCAATACTTGAATCTCCCCTTTATTTTGTTCGTAGTAATAGAATTCCTCAATCTAATTCTTTTTAAATTTAAGAATAGTTTTGTGAGGAGAGAGGAGAGAAGAATAGATCAGAGATTTAGTGAGGAAGAAGAAGAATATGAGTTAGAGTAGAGCCATGGCGTTGCCATGAACTTTAGTGAAGATTACAATAGGCCTAGGGGTGTTTATATAGCTGCTCAAGACCTTATCGTACACGCAGCGCTGAGTCAGCATTGAACCTAGTTAAGAAAATAGTACAGGTTCGCAGATGAATCTAGCCAAATCTTATCGTACATGCAGTGCTAAGTCAGCAATGGGTCCCACAAGCTGTTTTGGCGTAGAAATTTGAATTTCGAATGTTTGAACTGTTTTGGCGTAGAAATTTGATTTTCGAACTTTTTAATTTCTGGAATTTATTTAACTGTTTTGTTCACATGAAATATTCTTATATGTATACAATTCCTTTAACGGCCATTTTATGCGTATATATATATACACGCACAACTTTCATTTTATTTTCAAAATTCAAACGATGTTGCACCGTTATTTAATTCTTGCCATATTTCATTTACTATAGCCTTATCTTAGATTTTATCTTTCGTATACATATATTTCTGCATATATATATATATATATTCTCATGTATATACATATTTTTTTTTTATTTCCTTATATGTACGTTCTTATCCTTTCAAATATTGAATTTGTATATGTACATATATTTGCATGTTCAGTTGGCCCTCTTTAAAACAGAGAGAAAAATTATGCTGCCGCCGGGGTTCGAACCCTCGACCTCCATGTTACAAATCCAATGCCTTAACCAACTGAGCTACAAAGTCTTTTATTAATAAATCTTAGAACAATGATAATTATTGTTCTCTCCTTACTTCTCTTTTTCATGTTAGTTACAATACTTAAATTAAACCAATGCATGAATCTTTTTCATTTATTTTTCTTTTAATGTTAATGCATTATGTTTGCAAATCAGTGCATGCAACATATTTACATTGCATGCAACCAATCCTTTCTTTCTTTCATATATTAATTAATTTTCATTATACATCACCATATTAATCCTATCTATGGATATATATACATTTTTAATTACATTAAAAATACAGAGTGTTACATTCTCCCACCCTTAAAGAATTTCGTCCCCGAAATTCAATAAGAGTAAAATAGATAATCCCTCGCAACATCCAATAAGTGTTCATCCAATTGTTGCAGCATTGTGCACCTGTGCAAAGTGAATTACATCATAGCAAAGCATGTGTGCCTAATTTGGATCCACCTATATGTATGCAAATTTTAAAAACTCTTTCAAATCATGATGCTCACATCCTAAATATACTTGCAGTTCTATATGAATACAATATTTTTGAAAAATCAAAACATTTTTCACCCAAATTTTCCCATACTCTTACAAAATAAGAGCATAGTTCATCCAATTTTCACATCCAAAACCCTACCAACCATCATTAAATTCGAAATTTAGAAAAATCTAATTTTCCAAATTCGATTTCTTATGTTATGAAAACGGAAAAATCCACATCCTCCGTTTTTCTTTTCTAATTGCACTTGGATTTTTACATAACTATTCTATAAAGATTTCCTATTTTCCTGTCCAAGTACAACCACATTAGAAAGCTTCCTTTTCTATTTTAACTTATCTTGCAGTAATTTCATATTTATTCATCTTTTTCTTAAAATTTTCATTTTCTTTTCCCATCTCGCTTTGTTGCTTGATTGATTCAGTTGTTTTCTTTGTTAGTTAGGCTAGTCTTCTTCTTAAGTTTATTTTTCAACCAAGCTCTTCTGTTTTCAACTCAAACTGTATCCTACACAGCTAGAGCTATAGGCCATGCATCTTAGGACTATGCCACGAGTCCACTCAACAGGATCTATACACTTGCTTGCCCTTCACTACCTAGTAGTCACTACTAGTCCATGTTGTGTATTAAAAGCCTATACTTCTCTTTTCAAGCAACAATCCTATACTCACACGGCTTATGCATTCTACGGGAATTTTCTGTTAGTTCAACACTGGCTAATCCTTGACTGTAAATTGGCAAGAAAATAACTCCCTGAGTATCAACCCCGAAGATCAAAATCAACATCAGATTGACACTCAAAGAATTACTCAACTCAACCAATCCCCAGTTGGTTCTAATTGCTTTAACTTTATCTCGTTCTTTCTAGGCCTGAATCCTTAACTACTCCATTTTTAAAACATGGATTGGCCTTCTTTTTTTTTTTATTACATTCTTCTTCCAAAAACTGAAAGTGGTAAAACTTTTATTCTTTTCTCAAAAACTTGCTTTTGCCAAACCCAAAAAAACATGTCACAAAATAAAATGAAAAACATTTTCTTCAGATCATGAAACTGGAGTAGACAAGGACAACTAATGGGTTACATTGTTCCTAATGTTAACTTTGGCTGCTAAGGTGCAAATATCTACTCTATTCTTACACTTTACCGCTTATTTTGTTCACCCGACAAAATTTCTTTTTAAAACAATAATCAAAATTTATTGTTAACAGAATAGAATTTCTTTTACGAAACGCAACACTTTCTTTTCAATCCTTTCGTATATTATAATATGAAAACTAGCGAGCTATATATGCTCTATATTATGCACGTTTTAAATGAGAGAATTTTTTTAAAATCATTGTTTTATACCCCACTTTACTTTCAAAACCAAACATGCACTAAATAATTTTTCAAACATCATAAATTACTTTTAAGATTAAAACTTGAAAAACACCACAAACTCTTTTACAAATTCAAGTTCTTAAAAGTTTATTATTGGGTTAAACTCAAAGTGGGTCTTTCAACTCAACTAGGCTTTCCTAGGCACTTTCCAAACCAATTCTCTCAACTATATAAATATATTCCTAATCCATTTTCCACATTTTAACCTTTTTCTAATTTCTAAGGTTTCATTTCTAAACCCACTAATATGAAATACTAATATTTCAGTTTCCACCCTATGGGATACTTTTCTTTCTTTAGCTCTAAGCCATATTGTACACTTTCCCAACCACCTAATGGTCTCAAAAATTTCTATGTTTATTACTTTTGTGTACAAACTAAATATCCCAACTCTTTTCATACCTAGTGGGCTACTTTATGGATTTAGGTTTATATATAATATATTTATATTTTAGAAAATAAAAATACGTTCACTCATTATCTCCCTAAGATCACTAAACCGAAGCTCTGATACCAGATGTAACAACCCGAATTTCGACAGACCGAATTTTTCAAATTCGATCCATCGAGACCCGAGTTGGGTGCTCTGGTATCCTGCAGAAAAAGACAGAGAAAAAGAAATATGTCAGAACTCGTAAAGCATCTCACAGCGGAAGGAATTAAAATATAATATATTCAAAAATAGCTTTACCTTATATATCATACTGTCTAACCAGTATCCATAGTTATACCATCTCTGCCTTGAACCTAACCTGGAAGTATGTAATGAGGAGGGGGTCAGAACATAAGTTCTGTGTGAGTGGACTTATAATAAACTTCCGTGTAATACTACATATACCGTTCAGTTATATTTTCTTGCTTATTAGGTTATTCGCGATATTAGCTCTCTAGGCTATACTCATGTCTCACTAGTAGGTTAACCTAATACAACGTATATGTAGATACCCCCAACTCGTCTAATCCTTTTCCATGTATATATACAGCCCCTTGCCGTATGTCGTACGGGCTTCATCATGTAAATATATACTACTTTAGTGTAGTGTCACCATTCTTGAAATCGTTTGGGTTGCCGCTCTCGATCTTGCTAGATTCCTTGTATCATCTATATCTAATCTAAGGTATACTATCGAGCACTTCTTAGATTCAACCAGGGTTTACGCTACCCAGGGTCATTGGGGTTTATGCTACCTATTGAACGCTTCTCGGATTTAGGGTTTACGCGACCTAGGTCCAACTAGGGATTATGCTACCTATCGAACGATGCCTCTTAGTCTAGAACACACTACCTAGAGTGATAAGTGTTCCTAGACTTGACGTCCCAATCGTATCGTAAACGTGCTAGATATCTAGTTGCACATGTCCTCTATATGTGCGGCCCGAGTGCCGTGGCAGGGCTAATCAAGAAACACGGAACTCGGTCGGGAGCTTTAAGTTATCTTCCGATGCAGATGCTAAGGTCTGTTTTTCCAGTGGCTATGGTCCCACTTGATCCCTCCCTCAACTAATGAAAGGCACACCTTGAAAAATGAGAACTATACGCAGGCCCCCCTATGCCCCCACAAACCTATTGGCCAACCTCACCCATAACTAGATAGCAAATATATGGTCTTTTGGAGTTCTACGCCTTTCCGTTTTACCTATCTCGACTGACTCAAGATGGTAGGTAGACGACGAGTCGCTATCACAGGACCACTTGTCTCGCCGAATCACGCTGGTCCATCCTAGTCTTTAGGTTGTCCTATATTGCAACCAAGGCATACTCTTGGTTCTTCTAACGTAGACCTTAACCTCTGTGAGCCTAGGCGGATCATCTGCATTCTCACAGAGGGATACCAAGAGTACCCTCACGTCCCCTTGAAGCTGCGTGCTTCGTAACCCAAAATGTTGGAGCCTTTTTCATGATCAGACGGACGTTCGCTCCTTCTCGTGTTCTACTTGAGTTTCTTGACTAAAGTTTAGTACTTAGTTCTCTTAACTAAGGTTTACCACTTAGTTTCCTGAATCGTCCGTTTTCTTAACTAAGGTTTACTACTTAGCCCTCTTAACTAAGGTTTACTACTTAGTTCTCTTTCTCGTTACTTAGTTATCTTAACTAAGGTTTATTACTTGGTTCTCTTAACCAAGGTTTGATACTTAGTTTCTGTTACTTAGTTCTCTTTTCAACTAAGGTTCGTTACTTAGTTCCTTTTTAACTAAGGTTTTTCAACGAATTCAAACATGACTTAAGTTTTCTTTATCAAACGATAGCGTACGGGTGTTTTCCCACATTTTCAACTTAGATTAACTTATTTCATAGTATAAGTCGTCCCACCCTTCAAGTCTTGTATTATATCTTAAGTCATAATCTTCCCTTGTCCCTAGGACAAGTTTTACATATTTAATTCAAGTTTATAATAGGTAGTTATCATTCCCCCATTACTGTGTCGTTAATTTTAGGTTTGACTTAACCCTTCCTTTTACTTAACCCGTACTTAAACTTTACCCAATTCAATTAATTTGTAATGCCATAACGGGTCCTCTTTGCTTAAGCATTATGTACTTATGTCTTAAATGTTGCACATGTCCCACTTAACCTCTTTTATTATTGTATCCATGTCTTACACATGCTGTACTATGGTTAAGTCCACCTTATTCATGTTTTACTTTACGTATCTTACTATAGTTAAGTCCACATTTACATGTTTTACATGTCTTGTCTTACTATGGTTAAGTCCATATTTACATATCCTATTTTACATGTCACCCACTTAACCCTCTAACCATACCCATGTCACCCACATGTCTTATTATGGTTAGTATTCCTTAATTCATTCATTATGATGAATGGTGCATGACCTCCCACATTAGACCGAACACTTTATGGCTGCTGGATTCGCCGGGCGGTTCCGGGCAGTCTTACACCACAAAGCGGGTCTAACCTCGTGTCACCAACCGTTTGCGCCTACAATTCATGCCTTTGACCTCTCACATTAGACGTCCAATTGTGGCAACTGGATTTGCCGGGCGGTTCCGGGCAGCCTTACACCACAATTGCGCCTAACCTCGTGTCAAAGGTTCATTAACATCGTATTTCATCCGAACCCCAATTTTCATGTTATGTGCTTCCAATTCAACATATAGTCATGTTTACAATTTTGCCTATTCCAACTTGTCACTAATTACATATTAATTAGCCTTAATTACAAATTTCCAATTATAGGCAATTTCATCAATTCCATGTAATTCCTACCCAAATATGCCAATTTCATATATATATATATATATATATATATATATATATTCCAATTATCCAAAATATCCAATAATACTCACTTTCATAAAATCAATGTTATCAAATTACATGTCATTCATACCAATTTATTCATATTAAATTATACCAACACCATAGTCAATTAGAATTATTCCCAATTTGCATAAATTTAATATTGCAATATAATTATGTCTATATTCCAAATCATACACAAATCCTTCCAATCCATGTTATGCCCAAACATGTAAATTTCCAATGTCCAATTATACCTAATTTCATATAATCCATATCCAATGACAATTGTGTCAAACTTACTTAAATCCAACATTATAGATTACATTCCTCGACTGTATAAAATAGATTATGCCCAATATGTGAGATAACAATTGTTATGCCACAAACCCCAAAATTACGAATTATGTTCTTCGTTCGCATAAAATAAGTTATGCCCCAATATTTTCATATTTCAACCGTACGTATACATAATAAGATTTCATCTAGGTTCGAGATAACCTAGATCTCAAAAATAAAAAGGGGCAAGAGAAGAAAGGAACAATTATTTTAACATAATTTTTTGCATTGAATTTATAATTGGGGAAATGATGAACGATAGTAATACTATTATACAAAATTTTATCATAATTCCACTCACAATGATTTTTGTGCTTTAATCCGTAGATCTTGGATTGATTTTCCTCCTTTTTGTGTTGCATAGCTTGAATTTCAGATCTGGATTTCTTTTATGTTCTTGCGCAATACTTGAATCTCCCCTTTATTTTGTTCGTAGTAATAGAATTCCTCAATCTAATTCTTTTTAAATTTAAGAATAGTTTTGTGAGGAGAGAGGAGAGAAGAATAGATCAGAGATTTAGTGAGGAAGAAGAAGAATATGAGTTAGAGTAGAGCCATGGCGTTGCCATGAACTTTAGTGAAGATTACAATAGGCCTAGGGGTGTTTATATAGCTGCTCAAGACCTTATCGTAAACGCAGCGTTGAGTCAGCATTGAACCTAGTTAAGAAAATAGTCCAGGTTCGCAGATGAATCTAGCCAAATCTTATCGTACATGCAGTGCTAAGTCAGCATTGGGTCCCACAAGCTGTTTTGGCGCAGAAATTTGAATTTCGAATGTTTGAATTGTTTTGGCATAGAAATTTGATTTTCGAACTTTTGAATTTCTGGAATTTATTTAACTGTTTTGTTCACATGAAATATTCTTATATGTATACAATTCCTTTAACGACCATTTTATGCGTATATATATATATACGCACAACTTTCATTTTATTTTCAAAATTCAAACGATGTTGCACCGTTATTTAATTCTTGCCATATTTCATTTACTATAGCCTTATCTTAGATTTTATCTTTTGTATACATATATTTCTGCATATATATATATATATATATATATTCTCATGTATATACATATATTTTCTTTATTTCCTTATATGTACATTCTTATCCTTTCAAATTTTGAATTTGTATATGTACATATATTTGCTTGTTCAGTTGGCCCTCTTTAAAACAGAGATAAAAATTATGCTTCCGCCAGGGTTCGAACCCTCAACCTCCATGTTACAAATCCAATGCCTTAACCAACTGAGCTACAAAGTCTTTTGTTATTAAGTCTTAGAACAATGATAATTATTGTTCTCTCCTTACTTCTCTTTTTCATGTTAGTTACAATACTTAAATTAAACCAATGCATGAATCTTTTTCTTTTATTTTTCTTTTAATGTTAATGCATTATGTTTGCAAATCAGTGCATGCAACATATTTACATTGCATGCAACCAATCCTTTCTTTCTTTCATATATTAATTAATTTTCATTATACATCACCATATTAATCCTATCTATGGATATATATACATTTTTAATTACATTAAAAATACGGGGTGTTACAGAGGATAAAGGTAATCAGATAATACATCCACGCAAGGCGTAAACATGGCTGGGTTAAGCGAAGAAAAGAGGAAATGGGTGAGGAGACGAGAGTGATTTGAGAAGAGAATGGGCGAAAGAGGCGGTGGGAAGAAAAAAGGAAAAGGCCATGATGCCAATTAGGAGATTCTCTAATTATGAAGCATGAGAACATTTATATGTATATTTTTGTTTCGCATGCTTGATCTTTACTTCTTTATAGCTATATTTTTCACTTGCAAATATTAGAGTATGATTATTGATTAATATGCGTATTGATAAGTTTACATGAATGTTAGACTAAATAATGTTTGTTATAACGTACACGAAAAAGTAAACAATTATACGAATTTTAAAGTACGTTTCGAAGTTTATAGTTTAGTAAAAAAAAAAAATAGTTAAGAATTACTATACTTAAATTAATTTTGTTAAAAAGTTAGAATTGAGTTTAACAACGACAAGTACTGCACTGAAATCCATTTTCCTTAATGTTTATAAATGAATTCAATAAGAGCAAATGTCTTACTAAATTTATTTCTCTTAAAAAATTGTAATGATTATAACAACAGAGTATACTGTACAAAAACTGATTTTGTAAACAATTCAAAAATAAAAATAATAACAACAAATATATTTTAATAAAATCGATTTTCTCAGAATTTAAAATCGATATTCTAATATCGACTTTTTGAAAAATTAATCAATAATGATTATTGTAACAACCAATATTATATAAAAAATGATTTTCAAAGTTTAGAAATGAATATCTCTAAGAATAAATATTCTTGTCAAGCAGTTTAAAAAATATATCAAGAAATGAATATAGATGAACATATATTCTTCTAAAATCGATTAGGCAGAAGATGGTGTGTAGAAGAAGTGAAGTGAAGTATCGTCGGTATATGATAGTGAGGTGTGCAAAGCCTTTAGTCCAAAATGGCTTTACTTTACTTTTAGAATACAACAAAAAAATACACTTCTTAGATGCAACTAATGCATACATATAGCAAAACGTTGTTGAAATTTGAAAGAAGTGTGATGTGTAAAGCCTTTAGTCCCAAAAGGGTTTACTAACGTATATACGTGTTATAGAAATCACTAACATATATTTTTAAATCAAGAACAATGTTCGATTGTAATGTCTATCATACTTGGATGTATTAAGTTAGAACTGGAATGAAAGATTCAATAAAAGCATATTTCTACAATAATGTAAATGAATTTGTTAGATTCACGGTATGTAATAATCAAAATTATGAGAAACTTCATTGTCTGTGTAGTAAGTGCAAACTGATGAGGTTTTGAAAACAAGGCATAGTTAAAGTACATTTGTATAAGTTTGATTTTATGCCAAATTATTATTTATGAGATCGTCATGGAGAAATTGTTGTACCTACAGTGAATACTATAGTGTCATAGGTCGACTTAATCATGATGAATCGAATAGAATATACGGTAAAAGATGCAGCATGGTCAATTTCCTTACTGGTCATGTAACGGCCCACAAATCCATACCACTTGAGTCGACTGAATAAAACTCACATCCAACTCAAATTCCATGAAAATATGAATCATTAATAGAAAGAAGTTAAAAGGTGAGAAATAAAAGGAAAAAAAAATAGAATAGAAGAAAATAGATAGAAAATGGAACTGAACAACAACACACAATCTCACAATCACAGCAGAATAATATATATATATATATATATATATATACGTGTATATACACACACACACACATATACACATATACATATATATAATCACCTTTGAGATACAAACTTTATTTATACTTACATACATCATCAGAGTACATCACATATGCAACACAATGGAATAAATTCTAAATATCTAACATTGAAGTCTCCTACTCCAAGCTCCTCCAGTATCTGTAAAATCCCTAACTACTTGACTGCCCGTACAAATTTGGGCATCTAAGAATTTATTGAAAACATTGAAAATATAAGCTCTAGGACAGCCATGGGACTGGTGTGAGTAAACAATTTTCAAAACAACTTGAGAAATAAAGGGTATCTCATAAGACCACGCCGCATAAAATACGAAACACATTTTTCCCTTATGAGAACCCAAAATACTTGGTTTACCTTTCAAAATCCTTTTGAAAGAAAATATAGTTGTAAGACCGATCCACACAAAAACATGGATTGTTTTTACCTTACGATAACCCAAAACATCTTTGTATCAAAACTCTTCTGATATTATAATAGTATCTAAATAAAATAAATAGTACTTTGGCAGAATGCTTGCATCTCACGCTCCACATACATAGTATACAATCAAAACCATAAGCGCTTATTGGATAATGGATTTCCAACTCTGAAAAGGTATAGAACCACCTTCCGATAGTGTATCTCTAGAGAGGAATACACTGGGTTTAACAAGAACATCTTACAATCCGACCATATATGATCGACCACTCATTTTGCTTGAGTGTATTGAATGTATTATCACCAACGGTCGGGTGCGACCCACCATTTCCCGAAAGGGTAAACATCGATAGAATAAAGAAGAAAGGAATTTTTCTCTAGATAGGTGACACAACACCCTAATGGGAGCGATTTACATAGCCATGCTACCAGCTTGATTTTTGTCATTTCCCGGTTGTGAAACTTGAGGCCACGCTAACATTTAGACATAAAACATCTTCATTCACTTTGAATGCCATATTGTCAAACCCGCCAAATCACAAATTGATTTCCTCAAAAATACCACGGGTATAAAGCTAAGAGAAATGAATTCCTCCACCACCAACATAAATATGTTTAAAGAGATCAACTTACACAATTTATTAGGCATACACTGTCAGACATTCGTCCATACAAGTTATCCCAAGACTGGACAAACCGAAGGTAATATCCTGTAAATCCATCTTAGGTAATTTCTACCTAGAATCGGCAGAATAGCCCTTGCATAAACTCTTTCTTCAATGGTCTTCAATAATCTCTGATACGCAACGTATAGATCAGATAAAAGTGGAAATTTAGATTCCGGACTCTTCGAAACAATAGTCGATAAGGTAAATGGCCCAGATTTGATAATCAGTTATTTAACTATCAAATATAAAATAAAGGGATTTATTTGATTTACTGGATCTTCTAAGCCTTATTTAAATAATCTACAAATTATTTAAAATTTAAAACCTATTTTTTTATGTTATTTGAAAACATAAGTGTTAGTTTACTTAGAAAATTCAAGTTATCAATCTTACATGATAATCTCAATTTTGAATATACGTTTCATAGCTGAAAGTGATATTCAATTCTAATACTCATTTCAAACAAAAACTAATACAAATTATTGGATAATAGCAAAATCATTCAAGTTAGGGTATTTTAGTTACCTCTCAGACCTTTAGTTGAAATCATTTTTATCGTTAAGATTCATAGAAGTTCGATATCCAAAATTTTCGACAAACCAGAATTTGTAAATCCATTTGATTTTCAAATCTTAAACCATTTTAAAAACAACGTTGTTGTTCTTGATTAACTTAAATATTAAATCAGGAATTTAAGCCAAATAATCGATTTGATTTCGTTATCCATATATAATTAAATTATCTTTAAAACTTACTTAACTAAGAGATGAATAAAGTTAAAAACATTATCTTGGATAATTTATCCAATTTTGACTACACCATTAACTTATCAAAACTATTAATTAAACATCAATTGCTATTATAAAATATTATTATATTTTAAACAATCATTTGTCATAATCATTTCTGTTAAATGAATAAAGTTAAAAACATTATCTTGGATAATTTATCCAATTTTGACTGCACAATTAACTTATCAAAACTATTAATTAAACATCAATTGCTATTATAAAATATTATTAAATTTTAAACAATCATTTGTCATAATCATTTATGTTAAATTAATTTAAAACAAATTAATATAATAATCGATTTCCATTTAAAATAATTACTTTACATCAAACAAACTGATTAAATGGTTAGAATTAATATTTCCATCTTAAATTTATTAATAATATAATTAATTAAAATAACCATTTAATTGTTTCTCAAAAACAATTTATATCCAATTATTAAAACTTAAGTTTATTTCTGAGTTACTTTACATAAATTATAACTTTGCAGTTCTAACGGAATAGAGCACTTCTTTAATAGACGACATTCAAGGCATTTAACCAGTTTACACAGCAACTATGTGAATACAATTTTATATTATCAATTGATAATAGAATATCTCAACAACATATATTTACAGATAAAACATGTCAAACTAATATAATAGTAGAACGATGTTTATTTCTACTAGCAGGATGTCCAAATAATTCAGTTAATTCAATTTTTAGTGGAACGATGTTTACTTCCACTAACAGATGTCAATAAAAATATATAATTACGATTAACATAATTAAACACAACTTAATTAATTAAATAATTAATTGAACAATCAAATTTAGAATTTACTGAATTACATATTATTATTGATCAATAGTTTACGCGTTAATTTAGTTTAGCAACTAAATTTACGTTCGATAAATTTTAAATGATATTTAGTATTAAAATCACTTTTAATAAATCAATTTATTTTAAATTGAATTGTTTAAACTAGATAACTACGTCGAGTTACTCAGTCTCGATCGATTCAACTGCATACACACGAGCCAAGACTATTCGATCATAACTTCTTGATCTAAACTTATCAATATATGTATATATATATACGTCAATATATATATATATATTTAATATATAGATATATATTTTATTTACATTAGAATTTAATTTTAAAATACTTTTTCTTTTCTATTTAATTGTTTTGTAATGGGCCGAGCCCAATTACATCAGCCCACATACCCTATATATTTATATATACTTACTAATATATATATATATCATCTTTAAACTAAATTTAAATAAAAAACTTGTAACGTCCCGTATTTTCCGCAGTCAGATATTTATTTTATTTTATTATATTAAATTTTATTTAGAGTTTTATATGGATTTAAAATATATAATTCGTTTATAAAACGAAGTTAGAACGTTAATTTATATATAATTATAAATCGAGCTCGTAATGGCGCGTAGTTCGTAATATTGAGTTTTGAACTTCAATTGAATATACATAATCCGATATAAGTCGGAATTATGTGAAACAAGAAACGTTGGAATCTGTTTGATTATAATTTTCATATGGAAGAGAAAAATCAAGATTTCGTGTTATAGATTGTTAGTTATGTCCAATTCAAAATTTAAAATAGTCGCTATGGAATTATTTAATAATTTAATTCGATTTAAAAAGGTTTTTTTTATCATAACTTGAGATAATGATCAAATTAAGCCACGAAACGAATTCCGTTGAATTCATATTGACGTTTAGAGTCAGAAAACATATATTATTTGTTATTTTTCAAGACCAGATAATTTGGTGTCCAAAATAGCACTTGGTGTGCGTGTAAAATAGCGTACCGGGAAAAGTCTCGGAATGTGACGAAGTGTGTGCTGTTGGATTCGTATTACTTAATTATTGTAGGATTTTGAAGTTTCAAGTTGATTGGATTTATTTTGTGATCGTGGGAAATTTAAATGCATGTTTTTCACCTGTGTTTTATAAAGGATTTTCACAAACGACTTCGGAATTTGACGAAACCAGTCTCATCGTATCCGGAATATTTTTCTATGCTAAGGTTAGGAGTTTCGTCTTAATTGGAGGTTGTATGTGATAGTTTTAACGTGTTACTTCATCGTGAAGTATCGTTAATAATATTTTAATAAACCCCAACCGTTATAAATACCCCAATTCCACAGTTTACCCTAAATTTTCATTTGGCGTGGTCAACCAAATATTTCCGCCGCTTCACACTTTCGAACGGACCAAATTAAACTGTGACGGCCCGCCCCGCACCAACCGACATTTACTACAAAGGTGCGCTGTACACATGTCCAGTTAGCACGGGACGGTCACCAGAAGAAAAGAAAGAAGACGAAGAAACAACAAAGAACCTATAGAATGTCTCGCAACGCATAGGATAAAATATAGTAACAACGTACTTGACATAAAACAGGTGAGACAGTGCATAAGCTTAAAATAAACTAACATAGCAGCGGAAAATCCAAATACAGCTTATGATCCAAAGCCAACATTATTACAACTTCTCAAACTGTCTCAAAAAAAAAAAAGCAAGATAAAGGAGGTACACTACTAATGCCCAAGTAGCGACCACCAACGACACAGGGAGAAAATCTATATATCATACGTGGAAGCCTCCTGCTCGCCTCCGAATCAGCTACTCGCGCATCACCAGCTAACCTGTCTCTAGTCTGCTCGTGTGAGCACCCAGAGTAATAAGAAGAGACATAAAACTCTGGGTCAGACAAAAAGTCTGGTATGAGCGATAAGCAGCTAAATAGAACAATAACAGGTATACTAAACCATACCTGAACCTGCAACCAAAGAGTTAGCAATACATATTGTACAACACTCTAAGGTGCCATTTCAAATGGTGTAAAGATAACGGGGGTGGGGGTGTGCATGTCGTAGTGATGGCAAACAAATCAAGCATAGCAACCATCCTCACATCTCTCACTCAGTGCGTAAAGCATACGATATTCACCACTTCGATCACCTCAATACTTTGCTATGATCACCTTGCCCCATGAAATCATAAATGGCTTCACTGCACTGATACATAGCCACTAATCCTTCGCTATGTCCACTTGCCCCATGGAGTTATTCACCCCATCTGCGTTGGCTCATAGCTTTACCAATCCTTTACTATGTCCACTTGCCCTATCGAAGTTATGAACGTCGACAACTCCTTAGCACACGTCCCGCAGCAAAGCCCAACCATGAAGTGAACTCATTGGTTCCCAACTGGATCCTGAGCTCTAACTTCCCCTTTGGACCACCTTTGCATCTCGGGTTATTGGTCATCACCGGTTCGGTTCGGATCTTCCATTGTCCATCGGTTTGGTTCGGCCTTCAATACCCCATGTGGGTCGGGTCGTGATCTTCACCTGCTAACGGTTCGGGCTCCTCCAAGGCACACCGGGTTCGGGGTCGTAACTTCCAAGTCCAGTTGCTACCACCGGTTCGGGTCGGGTGCTCGGGTGGATTGTGGGGAAGAGTCTAGCATTGATTTGGTTCGGGTCTCTATAGCCGATCTGATCCGGTTCATATAATGGTGGCCTTCCTTTTTGCCACTCTCTCATGTGTCAAGCTTCGGTTCGGTGATACTTTGCTCAGTCCGCTCCGGTCCGAGCCCATCCATCCGATCCGAAAGCCTGCACTGTTTTTCTGCAACTTTTTCAGTGAACATTTTACGCCACTCGACGACGTTTTCGACCATTCTAAATATTCTAATCAATCACAAAGCATACCATAAAGTCATAGCAACAAGTAGAAGTGACCTCAAACACCAAAACATCAATATGATCGGTTAAAATGGATCAAACATAGCCAAAACCCCATATTTTCCCTTAAGCATGTTTAGGTGAAACTAATGATATGATTAGCAAAACTTAACCAAATTAACCCAAATTCATATCAGAGGTCTAAAACATCATTTCGAATTTTATAAATATTTTTCCACATTTTTATCATGTTGAAATTTGCTAGTTAACACTAATTACCCTTAATTAACCATAATTAGTGAGGAACTATGCAAATCACTCACCTTAGCCACAAATAAAACCTCAAACTGAAGTGATTCTCTGTTTGGACGTGAATATCAATGCTAAACAGCAGCTCTAATGTTGATTTGGTGTTGATCTCTCTTGATTTGATGTTGCTAAGCCCAATCTTCAAGTAGAAAGTGATTTGGAGGTGATTTAGAGGTTGGAGGCCATTCTTAGGGTTTCTTAGAGGTAACCGGAGGCTAGAAAATTGAAATGAAATGAAATCCTAACTCATTTCAGCCTCCCCATAAACCTAATCCCGAAATGGGTTATGGGCCCATTCACTAATCACCCTATTTGGCCCGGTTAAGCAGTTTTTCACCTTCCAAACCTTATTTCAGCCATATCTCCCAAACGGTAAGTCCGTTTGGCTATTATGACCACTCTACAGAAAGGTAAACCATCAAACAAATCTAATGGAAGTGGTTTCAGGCCAAAATTCCTTTCCAATCAAAAGTTATGGCCGAAACAAGATCAGGTAGGGGCAAAATGGTCATTTAAAAATCGGCAAAAATCTTGAACATGGGAAATGACTCTACTGGTTGTTTCCCAAAGTTACATGACCATACGACTTCATATGGGAAAGAAATAAATATTCTACGATTCTCCGATGTGTAGAATGCGGGTAGTTACATTCTCCTCTCCTTAAGAAATTTCGCCCCCGAAATTTCTTAATGAAAACACAAAAGGGTCCCCCATTCCTATCAACCATAAAACAACAACCAAACATGCAAAACAAGTCTATCCTAGCATGCGGAATAACTAAATCGAAAAGTAAATCTTACCAGGCAAAAAGTTTTGGATACGTCTTCCTAATGCTCTCCTCTGTCTCCCAAGTACAGTCATTCTCGTTCTCGCCCCACTGAACCTTGACTAGCTTCACTGCCTTCCTTCGAAGTTGCTTTGTATCGTGCTCGACAATATGAATCTGCTTGCGGTTCCCAACCGCCTCGGGTTCCACTTCGAAGTCCTCTAACTGATCGGGTGAAATAGTCATATCTGGGTCGTGCACGAAATTCCTTAGTTGGGAAACATGAAATACATTGTGAACTCCCGCTATCTTTTCTGGTAAGTCAACTCCATATGCCAAATTCCCAACTAGTTCAAGAACTGGGAATGGGCCAACAAATCTTGGTGCCAACTTGCCTCTCCTGCCAAATCGTATCACGCTCTTCAACGGAGAAATCTTGACAAACACCAAGTCACCAACGGAGAATTTTATGTCTCTTCTCCTCTTATCAGCATAACTCTTCTGCCTATCTTGGGAAGCCTTCATTCGTTGTTGAATGATCTTAATCTTGTCCGAGGTTTCTCTTACCACATCTGGTCCAAGCATAAACTTCTCACCGGTCTCTATCCAACATGATGGTGAGTTGCACGGTCTTCTGTACAAAGCTTCATATGGAGCCATACCGATACTGGATTGGTAGCCATTATTATATGCAAACTCTACTAGATGCAAATGGTCATCCCATGATCCACCAAAATCCAATATACAAGCTCTCAAGAGATCTTCTAATATACGATTCATCCTCTCCGTCTGACCGTCGGTCTGAGGATGATATGCGGTACTGAGATGTAATTCTGACCCTAGAGCCTCTTGTAAGCTCTTCCAAAACCCACTAGTGAACAACGGGTCTCGGTCACCCACAATGCTTTTAGGTACTCCATGAAATCTCACTACCCATTTTATATACAATTCTGCTAACTTAGCTGCCGTTCTGGTCGATTTGACTGGTATAAATCTTGCACTCTTGGTCAATCGATCCATAATTACCCAAATGATATCATATCCCGATCTAGTCCTTGGTAAACCATCAATGAAATCCATCGAGACTTGCTCCCATTTCCATTCGGGAATTTCTAATGGTTGCAACAAACCACTAGGCTTCTTTTGCTCGGCTTTAACTAGCTGGCAATTCAAGCACTTGGATATAAACTTCCCAACGTCTCTTTTCATCCCTTCCCAGTAGTAAGTCTGTCTCATGTCTCGATACATCTTATCACCACCGAGGTGTATAGTCAGTTTTGAGTGATGACATTCTCTAAGCACTTCATCCCTCAAACCATTCACGTAGGGTACAACTATTCTTCCATTCTTTCGAAGCCATCCTTCTCGATCAAGCCCATACAAATTCATCTCCTCACCGTCAATATTCATTTCTAACTTGGAGATGATTTCCAATAGATTAGGATCGTCCGTCTGACTGGAACCAATCCGCTCTATCAAAGTGGGTCTGATCGTCAAACTAGCTAAAATTTCTGGATCCAATTCGCACTTTGGCCTGAAATCATACCCTGCGATATACTCCAGTTGCTTCCATTCAAGAAACATAGCCCCTAAACTGACATGTCTCTTACTCAAGGCATCGGCTACCGCATTGCCTTTCCCAGGCGTATATGCGATATCAAAATCATACGAAGCCAAGAACTCTAACCATCTCTGTTGACGGAGATTCAGATCCTTCTGAGAGAAAAGATACTTTAATGATTTATAATCGGTAAACAACTCGAATCTTTCTCTCAATAGATAATGTCTCCACATCTTCAGCGCAAACATGATCGCTGCCAATTCCAAATCATGGGTAGGATACCTTTTCTCATGTGGCTTTAGTTGCCGGCTAGCATAAGCTACAACCCTACCTCCTTGCATCAATACAGCACCTAATCCGGTACCACAAGTGTAACAACCCGTATTTTCGGGTAACCGGAAATGCAGATATATTGTGTTTTGTGATTCTTAAGATTGTAATTAAATAACTGAGGGCATACTGAAAATATATATGTATATTGAATGGGTATTAATACTTAAAAGGGAAAATATATTTTCAATATTTGAGATCAACTGTTGGTTATAATTATTAAATTATTAATTGAGGTGTTAAATACTAGATGTATATGTGATAATGATATCAGCAGATGAATAGCGTTTAAATTAAATTAATGAATTTAAAGTTTACATGTGGCTTTTAAAACATTTATCAATGAATTAATTTGTTTTTTGATTAATGAGAATATAAATATTGATGTGAATTAATAATCAATACTTATAGGCTTGGTGCATTTTATTATCGTTAACAATAAATTTAAATTATTGAGTAAATAAAATGTACAACAACATTGTTGTACTGATAAATTAGGAAATTTGTGTTTTAAATGCTAATAATCATTGTAATTTTGTTCTATGGTATATTATTGTATAAATCTTAAGTGTTCAAATTTGTTATGTTAAAAAAAAAATGTTTTAATGACGTATTATGTTAAATGAGGCATTGGTGACATTTATTTATTGTGTTGTAAAGATTATATAAATAAATGAAGATATTTTGAGAAACACATTCATTTTGGTAAATTATGTTGAATTTGACAATTAAATAGAGTAAATGTGTTTTATGTGCTAATTTGTCTGTTGAGTTGTTAGATTAACAAAACTTAACAAGTGTAAACGTGTTTGTATGTAAAATATTTGGTTTCTAAAATGTAAACATGGTTACAATATTACTTTTCGCTAAAAATTAACGTTTGAGTGATTGTAAACCAATGTTGCAGCGTGTCTCGGATTGAAATTGTATTTAGGAATATTATACTTGTGATTATTTAAAAATATTAACTTAAGAAAAAAATTAGTATCTTGATGTAAAGATTGTGTATATTTACAAGTATAAGTGTGTGGATTCTTGGAAAATAGAGGGGCTTGGGTGCACTACTTACTATATTTAAGCATAATTAATTAATTAGGGGCTTAATTAGAGTTTTACTTGCCTTAATCCTTATTTTGTTAAGGAGCATTCTGGAAAACTAAGAAAATAAAGATTGGAACGTATCATTTCTCCTCCATTATTCGTTCCTTCCTCCAGAAAAATTCCTGAGAAAAAAAAAAAAAACTATGGCCTCCTCCCCAATCTCTCTTCTAGCCTCATGAATGATGAAATTTTGAGTTCTAAAACAATCTAACTGCTCTCTAATCAATTATCTAGCATATTTCAGTTCTAAACCATTCTCCAATGAAGAGAAGATCAAGGTCTTTAAGCTTCAAGAAGCCATGGATGCTACATATTCCTCTTTTGCAATTTCACTACAACAGATTTTGCTTTTAATAGAATGTGAAAAACGCTATAATAGTCTATAATAGCATTAGTGAAAACGCTATATAACGACATGTTATAATAGCCCTGTCATATCTTATAGCGAAAATGTAAACGCTATAGTATTATACATTTTATAGCACACGTTAACCACCATCAAATGTTTTACGTAGCGTTCAGACCTTGCAATTATATTTGCTTACTAATATCTCAACTTAACTTTTTATAGCATTATCAATATTTTTATAGCATATATTGATTGATATGAAAAATATTTTTCATATCACTAGCATTATTTACATAGCTCATATTCAATGATATAAAAAAGTTATCCACACGATTTAATAGCATTTCACATTTTGATTCCATAAGTGGAGTTTTCCGCTAAGAATATTTGTAGTATATATTGCGCTATCTGTCTTTTCATAGCACACATTCAATGATATGAAAAGTTTTTCCACACTATTTGATTTTTTACATAGCATTCACCTTATACTTTCATAAGAGCAATTTTCCGCTATTAATATTTTCAGTATATAACAACATCAGCTATGATCTTTATATAGCAAATCTCTTATTAATTTGTGCACAGTTTAAACAATTAAACAGTAAATTCACAAGACAAAACTGTCAATAACAAAACACTAATACCAAAAGCATATTTGATTTCAATTACGAAGTCAAAGTTAACAAGTCTACTAATACATATATAGAAATAAGTCAATTAACATACATATTGTTCAAACATCGTTTCAAAACAAGATTACATGAAAAATCGCTTAGTCTTCAACTTGTAAGCTAGTTCAACTTCTAGAACCTGCAATTCACAAGCACAAATTATAGTTTTATAACAAAAAAAAAAACACAAGGAACTACAGAAAGTGCCATTCACGTAAAAAATGCAAGGAAGTGCAGAAAATGCGTTTCACAAGAATAGATACTTGGAGTTCTCAACTGGAAACTTTGGACTCACACAGGTTTCTCTAATGAGATTTAACTTCTAATGTAGGAAATGGTGGTAATGTGATAAAACACGGAACAACTAATGCTTACAGACAAAAAGAAATTAGTTGTCGAAGAGGGTGAAAATATTGAAATCAATGATAAACCTCTACATCTGATACGAAGGCAGTATAGTAATATAGTCCAACGCACACCTATCCCTATAGCATGCTGTTTGCATTTAAGGCCCATGCATGCACCTGATACGAAGGCTGAACTAGTTACTTCTCAGCAACTCTTTCCAACCTCACTTACCCTCTATTTTTTTGGTTCTCTAAGGCATCTACTATCCACTATAGCTAATATAAAAAACTCATGCAATGATACACAAAGGGGATAATTTTCAATACAACTTAAGACATTATCTATCAATTCAGGCATTCCTCGCATCAAAAGAAAGCCATAAGCTCTTAATATTGGCTACCTTTAAGTCTTAATCGATCTATCTAACGATCGTAGGATGAGAAACCTTAATCGATCTATCCAACGATATTAATGGATCCAAGGTATGTAAGATTGTATTATATAATCTACTATGAATATGATGACAAAAAAGAAAAGAAAAACAGTAGTAAATTATGAAAAATAAAAATGGCCATTACTACTACTGTGAACTGTTACCTTAAAATTCTACATCTACTAAAATGATATGTGGGCTTCACCATTAATATGCAGACAAAATTAGATGTGGTGACAAAATTAAAGATACAAACACACCAATTTTGAGGCAAAGATGCTCAGTCCTGAAGATTCATGGGCACTGACGTGGGGTGCTGAAAGTGGTCTTATCTATGGAACATCAGGTTTATCTACATTAAGCTTATAAAACCAAATTGTGTAAAGGTACAAAAAAGATACAAACCCACGCTTAGTTATATAATATTATATCAACAGACAGGTGTGTAATGGATTATTAATTTAGGTTGAAAATATCAATGAGTGCGGCCCTTTTATGTATTTTTAAAAATGGATATCCTGTGTCATGATCAAACTATGGTTATTTAAATGTTAAATTAACAGGAACCTGCTTTGAGACATGGAAACTAATTCACAACTATATTTATGAAACAGTCAATGATACTTAAACTATTACGCTAAAATTAGGAATCAATAAGGTAAGCCATGTAAAAAAAAAATTGATATGGTGTTATATGTATGTAATACAGCATCAATAATATGAAGAGAACCCATGAGTATAAATAAAAAGGAGTAACGTCCAAGAATCAAGTATTAATGCTTTAAATAGAAGGAATGAAGTAACCATACCTGAAATGCTAAAAGTCCAACCATAAAATGATCCCAAAAATAAAAATCTGAATGATGACCTTGATTCATGCCCGCCCCGTGACTGCTCTATCTGCCTGGGTCAAGGTCTTCAACCACACAAGGGTGTTGATTATTTTCCTAGAAATATGAATTTAAAAGAACTGATATATAATAGAACAGAACTAAAAAAGTATTAGATAATAAACTGGGTGCAAACATATATCGAGCATGAGCATGGATATATCATATATAGTCAAGTACCCATTAACAACTTCTCATTCCAATAATCCACTAAAAGTAAATAAACCCAAATTCTGTTGTATGGAAGAAAAAAATCCATCCGTCTTTCTTTCCCTATCTGAAAATCTTTTAATATCGCAAATTTGCCAATTTTCCCCTTTTTGGGGATCGTTTCAAGTTGTAAGCTTTTTAGTTGGATTTTGAAACTAGTTATGTATTCTAATCTCTTGGTGTACTTTCTTTCCTCTTGAATAGCATTTGTTGTTTTCATAAATTATTGTTTGACATTAATTTCTCATCTGCGTATAAAATAAGTAACTTACAACTTTGTTTTACATTTATTTTAATGATCTTTAGCCACTCTAGATGCAGACAATAAATATATAATTGAATACAATAAAAAAATTGATCTAACCAAACACAATCGTGCATGATAAGAACAAACAATGTGTTAATAGAAGGTCAGGCAACTTACTGAAGGTGTGTTAGCCAACCAAGATTTATATATAAAATGAAAGATTATATGAATCAGCATATATTGATTACATGAAAATTTGAGGTTTAAATACTCATTGGTTGCAATACTGAAGGCATATGCATGAAAGATCTTAAATATATTTTACATATTATATATATATATATATATATATATATATATCAAAGATAGAATTTGTCAAGATAATCAAATCAATTCCTTCTATTTATTGAATGAAATACATTTAATTAAATCAATTATGTATTAAATACATTTGGATACATTTATAATTTTGGTAAATACATTTAATTAAAACATTTAAATGTATTTCATAGATGTTACACTAAATTTATGATAAGTACATTTAATTTTTCATTTATAATTTATGTGTATACAACAGATATAATACATTTAATTATATCTATATGTGTATTTATACTTTTCATTTGGGCTAGTGTATGTTAAGTGGTTATATTGGGAAGGTAATCAAATTATTCATTTTGGGTTAATGTATTTATCATAACTAAATGAAATTGTAAATTAAACAAAAATATTCTATTGTCTATGAAAGAATATTTCATTCATTTGATTTTCTATGAAAGAACATTTTTCAGACATTTATTTCATAGAAAATCAACTCGTTTTCTAACAAAATTTCATTTGCCTATGAAATTTGTATTACGCACACTGCGAAATGGGTTAGATTCGACGAAATTTCATTCAAGACATAGATTGTCAGGAAATTTCCTAAAAATGACAGAACCATCATCAACATATGACAGTGCTTATTGTTATCGATCTAAATAGTGGAGGAAGTTTATTTCCAGATTTCCAGTCTCCACATACCAACCAGCTTAAGCATATAAATTTTTGCATTAAAACCCATCCGATCTCTATGTGAGGGGTTTAGTTGCAAAATATTTATTATGTTTTTAAATGTTTAATGACGGGGCACATTAGGGTAAAGTTAACAATGTTAATAACATTAGCTTCTTATAACCATCAAATTTCTAAACGGTAGGATATTCGTGTTGATGTTCACTTACATTTTTCATTTGGATACTCATTTGAACCGTCGAATTGAGATATTCTGAAGAATAAGAAAAGGATGACGATAAATTCCCATAAAGGAACACTTCAAACAAAAAGACTGGTGCATGGTAAAAATATATTTTAAACCTATAGAAAACAACAACATTTAATTAAAAAAATCTATATTATTTCGTAGGAGCGTGCATATCAATTATATTTGTAGTACATAACGTTCTATTGCTAAGGTGCCAAAAATAATTTAATCTCCATAACCTCAACAAATATAATGTACTCTTTTAGATATAATTTAAATGATCTATTAGATTACTTGATATGACTCATTCTTCATTGAATTTTATTTTTAATAGCGGAGTAAAGCTCAAATAAAATATATAACCTAAAGAACTGGAGGCAGAATTCACTGAACATCAAAAATTTCACCAAAAAAAAAAGCCTCCAAAGCTGATAGCTATCTAAATCCATAAATAACTGGAAAATTCATGTTCCATTGGGAATTTAGCGATAGATAAATTTTATTACCACACGAACACACATACCCAAACAACAAAAAACATATTTATGATAATATATACATATAAAATATTATTACAGTATTAAACACCAACAAATTCAAGATATATTGGGCAATTACATTACTAACTGACATAATATCATTAATATTTATATGCACATATGATATTAGTATCAATTCCATTAGTATCCATAGTGTTCATATGCACGCATGAAAGTTACACACTCTTATGATTATCCACTACTATTGAACAATATCAAATAGATATCAGTTTCAGTAATGCATATACTATTAAACTTCAAAGAAGATAATGTATTGCTAATTATTTCATATTTAATTTTCTGACCATATGATTCCTTGAACTTTTTAAACTTATTAGACTGCAATAACAGCATGCTTCTACAATGATGTAAACTCGTAAACATCAGTTGTGCCTTTCAGCAAACAGTTGCAATATTAAAAAAAAGGAAATAAAAAACACTTAACTCAACTAGAAGAACTATCCATTTTAATGTAAAATAAACCACTCTGAAGCATTAAAGCTGCTTCTTCATAGAAAGATGTTTGTTTTCTAAGAAAAATAAGTACGAAACTTCCATTTTCTTTTTAAAATAAGATAGGTAGCAAAATCTGAAATTTGCATAAACCGTATGTTCCAAGCTAAAAAACCAAGCAACCGTTTAAATTTAGAAATGAGATAAATAGATGATTGGAGGGATTGCAAAAAGGTAGATGATTAGGGAAAAAATAGTAAAGGATATTATCTACAAGCAACCTTTCTTTACATAGGGAAGAACTTGCCAAAAGTTTGAATATGGCAATCGTTGACGATGGGTAAAAGTCAACAAACTGGCTAGACTCAATTCGGCTATCATGATATAAATTTAAAAGTAGATTAGGCAGAAAAGAAAAGGATACCGAAATTAAAATCGTGTGCGGTGCTTGATTTTTGGAATGCACACAACAAAATAGCAGTAAATCTCACTAAGGAATTGGAGAGGGCTTCTGACCTATGACAATCATACTGGGTACTTATAGTTTAGTATAGACATGTAATAGTATAACTATAATAAGTGTTAACTTAATCGCTTCATTCATTTTATTTTTTGGCATATGATTCAAGATGTTATTTTTTAAAGAAAAACTTGAAAAAAACAATTAATCTTCAACTCTCAATAGGAAAAATTGAAGTATTAAGGATTAATCAGCTGAGTCAACCTTGTGCAATTCACCTTACATATAATAAAAGCAACAGAAAATGGAAGGAATTCTCCATATTACAAAACAGAACCAAAACATAAGTCTTTTATGAGATGACCATCCCAAATTTTAATTAAAGTAATAATTTACTTCTTTTGTTTTACCAACAACATTTTGAACTCATATTGGAAATTGGTAAGAAGATAGTATCTTAGCATTTACCTATCTCCATCGTTTATGCCAAGCTCCCATCTCATAATATAACATTTATCTGTTCCACTAATATTTCTTCTTATTTCCCGCTAGTTTATTCACAAAAGCCATCATAGTTCGTCTCTTATACTCTTATTTAGAAACAAAAAAATTTCATGCAGCGACTTAAAGCTCAAATAGAGAGCGTGTTATGTACTACTGGTAGGAATGCATAGAATGAAAAAACAACCAATCCCCATAGCTTACAGCTATCTTAATCCAAAATAAAAAGGGAAATTAGAACCACTATGCATACTGGAACACATATATGCAATAAATCACCTTAAATATATGTAAAATGTACCCAATTTGTACGATGTACGTTTAATTAAACTTCAACATAAAAATAAGTCTGCAAAGTCCAAATTTCGTTCAAATTCTAATAGTAATAGCTCAGAAAAATATAGAACTACCTTATAATCAAATCTAGAAATTGGATAGCCCAATAGCATCCGAAAGCTGGTGCATACACGGAGACCGGATTAGTGGGAATCAACAAGAATTCGATGCAGCATGCTATCCGGATGGAGAAGGGAAGAAAAATAGAGACAGAGATGTCGTTAGATCAAGTGGTTGGGGAGCTTTTCTTCCATACGATGCAGCCTCGCAGGAGATAACGAACAGGATGAAAGGGTAGGGCAAAGATATCAAAAATCATGGTAGGAAGGATAGAACGAAAGGGGGAGAAGGATGCGAAAGGAAGGAAATTAATACCATGACTGATGGGGGTGTAGGCACAATTTGAGGGGAATCTTATTATTTTGGGTGGACAGAATATGAAGAAAGTGAGAGCAGCGATCGGAGAGAGAATAGAATATTTATAAGCGAGACGGTTCAGTTTACATTTGGGAGAATGGATGAGAGCTCAGCATTGTTAACTCAGTAATTATAGTATAGTATAGATAACTATAACTGTGCTAAGGTCTACCTTCTGTTAGTTTGATTGCATAAGTATTTACAAAATATAGTTTGAAATCTGTTATTAGTAATTAGTTTCCAAAATTTTGGGCTACAAGAAATAGGCAAGCCAAAATGTCCATGTTGAACTCATTACTCATGTTAAATTTAAGATCGTTCTCCATCATTTTTTTTAGTAGAGAATTTATGCAATAAATAAATACAAATTTCTTCTGATTGGTTGTAGTTATACTTTGATATATGACATAGGAACAACATACATACGTTGAATCTTAATATATATCATCTCCTGAGTTCTACAAGTAATTACACCTACAACTATTGTACATGTAATACTACTATATTTATCATATGTTTAAAATAATGTTCAAATTAACATCACATGCAGTGCAAAAAGAGATTTCACATGACCAATTCAAAGATAACACAAGCCTTTAAAAAAATAACTTGAATACAATGGAAAAGAGATGTAAAAGTTTGCAGTAGTACTGCTATGGGAATGGGATCACAGCAATAAAAAATTAAATGCGGAAATCATCAAAAAAAAAACTTATCGAAGGTCTTTGTGGTGGCTTCGATTGTTGCAAGCTGACGATGATTAACAAAGAAAACCATGTCATCATTCAGATCAATTTATATTCGGTTTCCTTAGATGAATAAGTCAGTCTAATTGATGTTTCAAAATTTGGTTAAAAAAATTGACACTGATGCTTAGTGCTTTTGCCATTGGCTGATGACCTTACAAACTTTGCACTACTATTGCTATGGGAATGGGATGTAAAAGTTTGCAGTACTACTGCTATGGGAATGGGATCACAGCAACAAAAAATTAAATGTGGAAATCTTCTCAAAAAAAAAAAAAAAAAAAAAAAAAGAAAGAAACAAAAAAACCTTAATCGTATGTGTACTACTGCTATGTAAAAATGTGTCATGCTTGTCATTACCAAGGATAACTAACAGATCAGAGCATCAACTCCCTTGTGTCCTCTACTAACCGACCACACACCCCAGTGTCACATGGTTACTACATGTACTTCCCTGACCACAACCTTCCCCTTCATGCTAAGGTGGATTTTGATCCCATCAAATACAACTAAATTTATACAAATCATTATAACCTATGTCTTTTTTGGATTTGGATTTGGATTGGTGGGAAACACCTCTTTCCAACTACAAATGCAAGATTGTGTTTTTTTTAATTATAACCCATAGCGCAGCACTCTTCACAAGCGGTGGAACAGGCACATCGTGTTCAGATTTATTGACGCTCCTTTTGGGCAGTCATGATTAAGTTAGCAATGCCTTGGCCTACGATGCCACATACAAATCCAACTGTACCATACATAACTCCCTTATAGAAGTATATCCCTATCTGTTGTTGCACAGAAAACTTAGTTCCCGGCCTTTCAGCTTCAAACACGCAAAACATCGGTTGCATAAAGCTCAAACTCTGCCCATAAATCCTTCCTCCTCTTTTGGACTTCGGCAAATGTTGCACAACATGAATAGATAAACTTTGACATGGCTAGTTAACCAACTCGAATTGTGGAATACGAAATTTTTGCTAGTTAACCAACTCGAATTTGAATCAAACTTCACAGATTTGAAGTACACGGAACGAAGAATGCTGATCCGATAATTAACCGTATTTTTAGGTCTTTTTCTAGCACTTCGCCACTTGAACCAAATTGTTGTGCGCTTATATGAGACCGTACTTGAGTATCGAGCACGTTGTTAACCATAAAACTGTTGCCTGACTGTCTTGTTAAAAACACAGGCCAACATGTACTACCAACCAACTGTGTGGTAACATTACTTGCATACCAAAACAAAACGGTCTTCTAATTAACAAACTATATAATATATGCATATCTAAGGAAACGCTACAAGTGTGAATTAATAATTATATTTCGATTAAAAACATAATTAACTTGATTCCAGAGTCTTAGAAGTACATCCTGGAAACATGACATCCACCCATTCAAACTGCTCTGGGTTCGCTAGTGAGATGATCCTTTGGACAGAATAAAGATTACTTTTTACCCATAAAAAATCGTGGAGGTGACCATATTTAGTCTGTATGATCACACGTAAGTAATTTTATATTGTATAAACGGGTGAAAGAAACCTTTAGATGGGTGTAAATGGTCGCACTTTTGTTTACATTTTAATTTTCTTGAATATTCTAGCAAAATTCTTAGTATTTTTCATCCTCATACAGACTCGTTACCTTAAGCCTGCCAGCGAGAATGAATTTAGTGGTAGGTATGCAGCACCAAAAATATTTAAGATGAGACGTTGACATAAGGATTCGTTTTCATACTCAGCTATCTCGAATGACAGCGGTGGAACTGGAACTAAATGCAAGTGCCAGATCTGCTTTCCCACTGTTTTGGATCTACTCCTGTCGGCTGTATCCATATCCATTCTCAACTTAACAAACATTAATTTTCATATACCATTGACATCTAAGATTCCATAAACTACTGTCTCTTCTTAAAAAAATACACACGTATATGACAGCAAATGAATCACACGTTAATTTATTAATCAACCAGCATAATCCAAAGATTACACTGGTTCTTAATTAATTATGTCGTCTGTATAATTGGGATCCATACTTGTATTTTTATTATGCTCACTTGTTGTATGTGCTTTAGATCGGACAAACTGTGATTCTTCCGCTCAAGTTTTATAAACGAAGTCGCTGCATCCGTACTTAGGGATTCAGTAGAGTAACAACGAAAAGTTATTTTAAAATTAATCGGGAAAGTAACAAAAGATTAATTTATCATGGCTTGCAAATTGAATAATCGTGAGATAAACTGAAAAACTCACTATCCATACTTAGGGATTAATCGGGAAAGTAACAATAGATTAATTTATCATGGCTTGCAAACATGACAACCAATCCTCATCGCCGCATCCGTACTTAGGGATTCAGTAGAATAACAACAGATAAACGTCGACTGCGAATTTATAAAAGAACGGAAAGTAAATGAATTTATAAATTAATGACTTAAAAAAACTCACTATCGACGTGGAAGAGTCGGAGTGAATCAGGGGGACGCTATCGATTTGCTGGGTCGGAAATGAATGACGATGTTGAATTGAACGAGAAATTGGATGACGGCAAGTTCCGGTGAAACAAAAAAAAAAAAAAAAATTAGGGATAAAGTTTGAAGGGGACGGAGGGAATTTTTTATTTGGCCGCCTTACATTTCATTTACTCCCGCGTTCGTTTTTTCGCTCCCGCTTTTTCTTTTATCACCGTTAATATAGCGGAACACATGAATGTATAGCATAAATATTTTGTTATTTTTTTACTTCCTTTACATAGCACAATTTATGCATTATTTTATTTTCTTTAGTTATTTTATTATAGCACTTTAATGTAAGGCTATGATACAATGCTATAAATACCATATTTTCTTGTAGTGTTTTATGCTCCGATTTGGCCTTTTACTGCTCCAAATCAATGGAAATCTTGCCTCTCTAATCCAATCAAGGTGAGTTAATTAACTCACGCATTCTAGTTTACATCTATTTTGATTTTTAAGTGTATGTTTGCTGAGTTGAATTGAAAATTGTTGTTTTCATGAAGCTTTTTCATCTTGTTTTGCATTGCTGAAAACACAGCCAAACCCTAAATTTAAGCCTTCATAACTTTTGTATTTTTAAGTGTTTTTGCGTGATTCTTTTTGCACGTTGTTTTTCAATATCTTGTAAGTAAATCTGCAAATTTTGGTGCCATTTCGAATTGATTTGGTTAGGTAAACGGGTCACCAAAGTAGAGGTTTCGCTGGGATTTTGACCTGGAACAAAACAACACCCAGGTCAGACTTCGGGGTGCTGTATCTCCTTCATTGTTGATCGGAATTGAGTGATTCTTTTTTTCGTTTCGAAGCTGGGAATCATATCTATAAGACTGCAAACTTTTGTTTCATTATGGGTTGATTTGAGTGGTTAAACGTATTGCTAAAGTTGGGGTTTCGTCGTGATTGTTGTTCATTTTGTTGTAATTGGTGAAATCACAGCCAAAGTGTAACTTTGTGCTGTTATAACTTCATGATCCTTTATCCGTTAAGGATGATTCTTTTTTTCTTTAAAGCTTGAGACTTTATCTACATGCCTGCAAATATTTAATCAAGTCCATGGTAGTTTGGTCGCTCAAACCTGGTCCCAAAGTTGGACCTGAAAGTGATTTCAGCCTAGGCTGAAATTCAGTTCAAAGTCCATGTTTAGAGCCCTGTATCTTTTTCATGCGAAGTCGCAATTCATTGATTCTTTTTTTGTTGGAATGCTAAGGTTTTATAATGTATGCATGTCAGTTTTTAGTTCATTTAGTGGTCATTAGATTGCTTGAAACTGACCTCAAAGTCGAGATCTGGTCGTGATTCAGACCTAAGTTTGAATTTCCTGAGTGAAAACAGCGCCAAGGCCTAACTTTGGGATCCTTATCTCCTTCGTTATCTATCCGTTTTGAGTGATTCTTTTTGCGTTATAAAGTTTGGGATCTTGTCTGTATGCTTCAAATTTTGTATGTCAGTATGTGATAGTGTGGCTATTCAAATCTGGTCACAAAGTTGGACCCAGAAGTGATTTCAGCTCAAGCTGAAATTTAGTCCAGGTCCATGTTTGGAGCTTCATAACTTTTTCGTGCGATGTCGGAATTCAGTGAATCCTTTTTCTATTAAAATTTGGGTCTTTCTAGTTTGGGCATGTCAAATTTTAGACCAATCGGTCATCGTTTGGTCATCTTATACATGTCTGAAAGTTGCAAGCTGAAGTGATTTGGGGTGTGTTTTCTTGTCTTGATACTTGATTTCCATGTGATTTTGTGTGTTGTTGTGACTTGGTTATTACTTTATTAACTTAGAAACCAAGTTCATGTTTTTAAACAATATGAACTTAAGATTATGAGAAAAATTTATGGTGATTCATTGTTGAGACTTTTGATGAGATTTACATTAACATTGAGTACACGTACACGATTTTAACCTGTTTTCCAATATATATATAAATATGGATTTCACTATAGTTTTGAGGTTAAATGAGTTTTATTATCTTAGTTTTAAAAATTAAATGGCCTCAGAACAATAGTATAAAATTATTTTCGTAAATATATGGTTTTCATAAACAAAGTAATCATTTTTGGGAAAATCGTTTTATAAACTTGTTTTGTCAAAACCAAGTATTTTCTAGTTATAAACCGCACTTTTCTGCACCCTTCGAGATGACGTTACGGATATTAAACAATGTCATAAACCCTGTGGTATGGGACACGGTGGTATACGAGATTGGTTAATTTCCTATTTCGTCTGATTGAAGCTATTGAGCTGTTGTTGTGATTTATGAGAATTTTATGGTTGAAGATTTCTGAGTTTTCCAGTGCGGAGTTCACAAGCGGTTAGTGAACGAGTTGTGAGAACGTGTGGTATGGGATGCGCTGTTACCACTACTCGGGTTACTAACTGTGAGTCAATGACGCATATTGTGTTTTGTTGAGCAAGTACTTTGCTTCGGGGGGAAGCTGAGACTCGGGGGGAGTCATGTATACGTATTCACTTGACCGGGGGGGGGGGGGGGGGGGGGTCAAGATACACTCGGCCGGGGGGTCGCAGTGATAGGCGCCTAACTTGAATACGTATAAGTACTGAGCTAAGCTCGGGGGGAGCTATATTATCATGTGGTTGCACGTGCAAATTTATTTCTAATGAATCCATATTGTGATGATATTTTGTGATTTGATCTATACGATCATACATGGAAGATTATTGGATTTTAAATTTACATAAACATTTTTTGATCTTCTATGTTGGAGTGTGATGCTCCTTCCGTGATATTTGACTCTTTTGAGTTATATGATGATTTTGATGATTTTCATTTGATGATACATGGCTATTGCTCGGGATGAGCAACATTATAGCTTGGGATGGGCTCTATTGTTATGGAACATGTACATTTCTTATTGTTTCTTTTATGATTTGGGTTTTATGATTCTTACTCGATCGGGGTGATCGTACATTTGCAAAGAGCAGTTGGATTTCTAATCCAACATATTTTGAGACTTAGATGTTTTGGAGTGGGATACTCCCTTTATTGATTATTTAACTCGTTTGAAATGTATATGATAATTTTGATGATTTTGGTGTTATGTTTCCATTATGGCTCGAGTATGGTGATATACTTAGCCTAGATCTAGTCCTCGAGGCTTGTATATTTATCCCTTCTATATGTCATGTAACTGAAACTAATTAATCCCTCTATGTCATCATATTCACAACTCTTAGGGTGAAGAGTTGTCTATCTTGTGCTTATCTATTTCTTATACTGATTTGTAAACTAGACTGACCCGTGTGTGTATTCCTCGGGTCAGACCGAGGTATTTCAGGTGTAGTTGCTGAGCTTGGGGTTAGCAGGTTCTCTTTAGTCCATATTTATCGTAGCTTCATTCACTCGAGCTTATGTAGTCGAGTTCGAATAGTAGAGCTTTCTATATTTCATTGTTGTATCATATTGTAAACGAGAGAAGTTTATCTATTCTTTTGTAGCACATGTAATTGTTGTACTCTAACGATGTAATATTATGTAACTGTTCTGTGATCTGTGATGGTGTAATAATATGTACTGTATTCTGAGCTGATTCTGGAGCCACCGTAGAATTGTACAACATAAAGTATTAAGTATGTCGAGCCTCTAAAAAAAATAGGAACCACTTTATCGACATATTTAAGACTTGCTAATGCAAATCTGCGAGTGGTCGCCCCTAACCAGCCCTATTCTCCGCTCTAATAGACAACATTACCTAGTAATGCTCTTTATTAGGGTGGGCCTCGGGGTGGGGTGTTACAACAAGCATCCGTGTATACCGTCATTTCTTCATTACCTTTAGGAATGACTAACACTGGTGCACGCGTCAACTTTTCCTTTAGACTTTTGAATGCATTCTCACACACTCTGTCCCAGACGAAGGCCTGATTCTTCTTAGTCAACTGAGTCAACGGTGCCGCTATCTTGGAGAAATCTTGGATAAACTTACGATAATATCCAGCTAACCCCAAGAAGCTTCTTACATATGTTGCATTCTTGGGCGTAGACCAATCCTGTACTGTAGCCACCTTCGCAGGGTCCACGGCAATACCATTCTCTGAAACAACATGGCCCAAGAATCTCACTTCCCTCCTCCAGAAGTGACACTTAGAAAACTTCGCTTTCAATTGGTGTTTCCTCAATACCTCCATCACTATCCTCAAGTGTCCCTTGTGTTCCTCCTCTGTCCTCGAGTAAACAAGGATGTCGTCTACGAACACAAGAACAAACTTATTCAACTGATCTCTGAATACCCGATTCATAAGATCGACAAAGTAGGCTGGTGCATTGGTCAACCCAAATGGCATAACCAACCACTCATAAAATCCAGACGGCGTCCTAAATGCCGTTTTCGGAACACTCTCATCCGCTACTCGGAGCTGATGAAATCCTGTCGCGAGGTCCAACTGGGAGAACACTCTTGCTCCTTCCAGTTGATCAAACAAATCATCTATCCGCGGTAGAGGATACTTATTCTTCCTCGTCACCTTATTCAGCTCGCGATAGTCCACACACAAGCGAAGGGAACCATCTGCCTTAGTGGCAAACACAACTATTGCTCTCCACTCGGAGACGCTTCTTCTAATAAATCCCTTTTTCAAAAAATCGCTGACTTGCACCCCGAGCTCTCGCTGCTCCCTTGGTGCCATACGACGAAGTGGCATCACTATAGGTCTGGTATCTTTCACCAAATCAATACGGAACTCAATCTCTCGGTGTGGTGGAAGCCCGATCACCTCCTCGAAGACGTCCAGATACTGGCCAACCACGGGCACATCTGACAACTCATCATGCGGGATGTCGAGGGAATTTATAAAACTAGCCATTACCCCATCACTAGGTAAACTACCAAACACTACCCTCCATCCATCATCCCCCCTAACTGTCACCAAAAAGCCCTCACAGTCTACCACCACCCCGTATCTTTGGAGCCAGTCGACCCCCAATATAATGCCATACCCAGTAAAGCCCAAAACAAAGCAATCACAAACAAACATACATCCATGACTCGATAAGACCAAATTTCGGCAAATCATACTAAGGTTAGTCGAACCACCAATCGGGTTCGTCATAACCAACGGTCTATCGACTATCACGGGTTCCAGTCCCAATCTATCCAATAGGTCATTAGATATGAAGGAACGGGAAGCCCCAGTATCAAACAAAACTCGAACTGGTACATCATAAATAGAAAGCATACCTTGAATGACGACATTCTTTCCTTTCTCCGTCGTAGTTGGGGCATTTGACGAAGAAGGAACAACATCGATAGCATATGCTTTCACAATCTGCTTCTCCTTAAGAGGTTGTGGACACTTATCCTTATGATGTCCCACTTGGCCACAGTTGTAGCACTTCCTATCCGCTGGCTTGGCCCGACATTCTTTAGAATAATGGCCCTTCTTACCACAGCTGAAGCACTCAACATCTTTCTTGCTCTTTTTCTGGCCATCCTTTGATTGGTTCTGTTTCCTCTTATTCTGAGAGTTATTCTTGCCCCCACCGCTTGCTTGCGGCTTTGGCCCTTCTGCAGATGCAGCCTCAGTCTTTGGCTTAGGGTAAAGATTCTCTGATCTCAAAGCTTTCCCTACAATCGATTCAAAAGTCTCATCGATGTGGTTGATAAGCCTTTCCCCCAAGTATCCATCCAACCCAGTAATGAACTTCTCATTCTTCTTCTCAGGAGTATCGATAAGAGATAGTCCATACTTCGACAAAGTGTCGAACTCAGCAATATAGTCAGAAATTGCCCTACCATTCTGCTTGAGTTCCAAGAATCTCTTAAACAACACTGACTTCTGGGCAGCTGGGATGAACTTCTCGCTAAAGCGAGCCTTGAACTGATCCCAAGTAACCTGATCTTCTGGAGTAGCCATTCTAATGGCATTCTACCAATTCATCGCTCGCCCTTGCAGCTGACGAGACGCTAGCCTTCTCTTCATCGCATCCTCGATACCCAAGTCGTTGAAGATACGATCACAGCTATCCAACAAATCCTGAACATCTGTGGCCGACTCCGTTCCGTGGAACGGCTTCCCACCAAGGTTAGTGTAATCCTTGCATAACTTGGCGAAATCGACCCTAGGTGCCTGCACTACTGGACCACCACCATTTCCGGGATTGGGAACTGCTCCCTGAACATCCCTAAGCATCTCCCTCATGAAGTTAGTGAACATCGTCCTCATGTCAGGAGCATTTCCATTATTGGTCCCTCTACCAGCACCCCTGGTGTCTCGACTCATCGTTCAATCTGTAAAGAGAAAACGATTAACGATCTCATACTGGTGCTGGTGCAGTGCGACTTCATCTTTATACTACTAATAGTATGTACATATATATATATAGCTTTTGAAAACCAAAGTAATCACAAATACGCGCTCTCATATACGTACTGTCTCTCCCTAGTGTCTTTCCCTAGGTTAACTACGCAACCTCGCTCTGATATCAAATGTGACAGCCCGCCCCGTACCAACCGACATTTACTCCAAAGGTGCGCTGTACACATGTCCAGTTAGCACGGGACGGTCGCCAGAAGAAAAGAAAGAAGACGAAGAAACAACAAAGAACCTATAGAATGTCTCACAGCGCATAGGACAAAATATAATAACAACATACTTGACATAAAACAGGTGAGACAGTGCATAAGATGAAAATAAACTAACATAGCAGCGGAAAATCCAAATACAGCTTATGATCCAAAGCCAATATTATTACAACTTTTCAAACTATCTCAAAAAAAGCAAGATAAAGGAGGTACACTACTAATGCCCAAGTAGCGACCACCAACGACACAGGGAGAATATCTATATATCATACGTGGAAGCCTCCTGCTCGCCTCCGAATCAGCTATTCGCGCATCACCAGCTAACCTGTCTCTAGTCTGCTCGTGTGAGCACCCAGAGTAATAAGAAGAGACATAAAACTCTGGGTCAGACAAAAAGTCTGGTATGAGCGATAAGCAGCTAAATAGAACAATAACAGGTATACTAAACCATACCTGAAACTTGGACCTGCAACCAAAGAGTTAGCACTACATACTGTACAACACTCTAAGGTGCCATTTCAAATAGTGTAAAGATAACGGGGGTGGGGGTCTGCATGTCATAGTGATGGCAAACAAATCAAGCATAGCAACCATCCTCACATCTCTCACTCAGTGCATAAAGCATACGATATTCACCACTTCGATCACCTCAATACTTTGCTATGATCACCTTGCCCCATGAAGTCATAAATGGCTTCACTGCACTGATACATAGCCACTAATCCTTCGCTATGTCCACTTGCCCCATGGAGTTATTCACCCCATCTGCGCTGGCTCATAGTTTTACCAATCCTTTACTATGTCCACTTGCCCCATGGAGTTTTCACCCCATTTGCGCTGGCTCATAGTCTTACTACGATAACGTAGTCTTGCTACCATCACCCTGCCCCTCGAGTCATAGTGACTCTACTGCACTGATAAGTAGCCCATCATTCATTTTCAGTGGTGAATCGAAGTTATGAAAGTCGACAACTCCTTAGCACACGTCCCGCAGCAAAGTCCAACCATGAAGTGAACTCATTGGTTCCCAACTGGATCCTGAGCTCTAACTTCCCCTTTGGACCACCTTTGCATCTCGGGTTATTGGTCATCACCGGTTCGGTTCGGATCTTCCATTGTCCATCGGTTTGGTTCGGCCTTCAATACCCCATGTGGGTCGGGTCGTGATTTTCACCTGCTAACGGTTCGGGCTCCTCCAAGGCACACCGGGTTCGGGGTCATAACTTCCAAGTCCAGTTGCTACCACCGGTTCGGGTCGGGGTCCTCCTGGCGGTTCGGGTCGGGTGCTCGGGCGGATCGTGGGGAAGAGCCTAGCATTGATTTGGTTCGGGTCTCTATAGCGATCTGATCTGGTTCATATAATGGCGGCCTTCCTTTTGGCCACTCTCTCATGTGTCAAGCTTCAGTTCGGTGATACTTTGCTCAGTCCGCTCCGGTCCGAGCCCATCCATCCGATCCGAAAGCCTGCACTGTTTTTCTACAACTTTTCCAGCGAACATTTTACGCCACTCGACGACGTTTTCGACCATTCTAAATATTCTAATCAATCACAAAGCATACCATAAAGTCATAGCAACAAGTAGAAGTGACCTCAATCACCAAAACATCAATATGATAGGTTAAAATGGATCAAACATAGCCAAAACCACATATTTTCCCTTAAGCATGTTTAGGTGAAACTAATGATATGTTTAGCAAAACTTAACCAAATTAACCCAAATTCATATCAGAGGTCTAAAACATCATTTCGAATTTTATAAATATTTTTCCACATTTTTATCATGTTTAAATTCGCTAATTACCACTAATTACCCTTAATTAACCATAATTAGTGAGGAACTATGCAAATCACTCACCTTAGCCACAAATAAAACCTCAAACTGAAGTGATTCTCTATTTGGATGTGAATATCAATGCTAAACAGCAGCTCTAATGTTGATTTGGTGTTGATCTCTCTTGATTTGATGTTGCTAAGCCCAATCTTCAAGTAGAAAGTGATTTGGAGGTGATTTAGAGGTTGGAGGCCATTCTTAGGGTTTCTTAGAGGTAAGTGGAGGCTAGAAAACTGAAATGGAATGAAACCCTAACTCATTTCAGCCTCCCCATAACCCTAATCCCGAAATGGGTTATGGGCCCATTCACTAATCACCCTATTTGGTCCGGTTAAGCAGTTTTTCACCTTCCAAACCTTATTTCAGCCATATCTCCCAAACGGTAAGTTCGTTTGGCTATTATGACCACTCTACGGAAAGACAAAACCATCAAAAGAATCTAATGGAAGTGGTTTCAGGTCAAAATTCCTTTCGAATCAAAAGTTATGGCCGAAACAAGATCAGCTAGGGGCAAAACCGTCATTTAAAAATTGGCAAAAATCATGAAGATGGGAAATCACTCTAATGGTTGTTTCCCAAAGTTACATGACCATACGACTTCATATGGGAAAGAAATAAATATTCTACGATCCTCCGATGTGTAGAATATGGGTTGTTACATATATTTTCTTCCATCAAATCTTAGAAATCATTAATCTTCGAAAGATCTTCAACTACAAGTTCGTTCCGCTCGAAGATTTTACCACCATAACGGTGGCGATCGATTTCTAAAGGTTGAAGTGGCCCTAAATCAACCAGAAACATCACCTGTTTGTGTAGCTACTGAGGCCGACTTGGTTGGTTGAATGTATTGTTACTCGAGGTGGACGTTCAACAGATGGCGACGCTTTTTCCGGTGGTCTCTGATGAGCCTCCAATGGACGGAGGGAGGAGTTGTGGCAACTTGTGGAAGGGGTAGTGTGCGTGAAATTGTTATACGAAGAGGAGCAGGTTGTGAAGTCTGGCATACTGTTTTGAACGTGAAAATAGGAAGTAGCAGATACTGTGTAAAGAACGAAGTATGGGAAGTGGCAAGAACTGGAGTGGGAGGGCATATTTGTGGAAACCGTGAGCATGAGACTGAACCGCCTGTTAATTTTCGAAAGCAAATATATGTTGTTGGTTTGTTTTCTTCTTGGAAGCAGCATACAAAGAAGGGGGTAGCGAACTGGAAATGCATGGTAAAAACGATTTTATACAAAGCAGGTGGGGAAAGTATTGAATACATGAAAGGACGTGAGCAAATAAAAGAGAAGGTGGGATGTTTAACGTGAACAGTAGGTATTAAACTAGTGCAGGAATAAAGGAGTAGTTTAAGTTTTTAAAGAAAGTGGGATTTTTGTTGGCAATAGTTTGGCAATTTTCTTGCATGAAGAATTCACGCAAAGCAGTGAAGAAAAGTCTGAGTTTATGGTTAATAAAGCAATTAGAACGATGACTGTGCATACAAAGGAGTAAGTGACGGCGGCTTCAAGTTCTTAGAAGCAAAACTGAGCATAACCGAAGATGGATTTTTAATAGAGTTTATTGAAGAGGAAGAATGGGGTGAAAGACGTGGTACTGGGGAATAGTTTGGAAGTGAGAAGGGGCCGGTGGTTTTCTCGAATCATGGTATTGGGTGTAACGTTAAAAAGGATCACGTGCAAATGAAAACAAAAAGGAAAGTGGATGGCTTGGAAATAATGAAAATTGTTTGAAACGAGACAAATGATGGAATTTGGTTAAACGCGTGGAGCAGGAAAGTGTTCATGAAAGCAATAGTGAAGTTTAAAGTAATGGATAAATATGTTATAAATTTAAGAATTTATAGTAAATTAAAATAGCGTTATATTAAAGACGTTAATAGCTTACTGATGTATTGTCATAATACGACCAAAACAAGATGCAACGGAATCCTGGAAAGTAGCAGGACATTACAGAACTGATCTGGATGGTATAGGAGACAACTGAGATTTACCGTTAAATTAAACGACTGTTTAGTTTAACAGTAACCGCACCATTCAACGAACAAAATCAAAGTGAGTTTTGTTGGATCTAGATTAACCCTAGAGGGGGGTGAATAGGGTTTATCACAGTTTTTACGAGATATTAAAAATTCACAAAACACAGAATGCAGCAGAAATAAAAATACAGAAAGTAAATGACACAAGATATACCCAGCTTCAGCAAAATCCTGCCTACTGCTGCATTCCTAAGGTTTCTACTAGGTAATGGAATAGATCCCGCTTACAAGACCATGTAATCTCGTGAACCCCTCGCTCCTATTCTAGTCCTACACTCAAAACCCTAGACTGAACTAATCCCCTAGATCAGATTTCCCCTGATTACAACCTTGTAACCAGTAAACCCTAGATTTTACATACTATAGTAAACTTCCAGTTAACACTCTAACTGGATACCCTAGTATTTTACAGACACTAGAAACTATTCGATGATTTTTGCAACACAAATTCAAACAAAACAATAAAAACAACAAATAAAAAGAAACCCCTTAAAAAACTAGGCTACTATAATTTCCCTTATATTAAACTTGGCTTAGCCAAGAGCAAAGTAGCTCGGCCCACTCCTCATTTCATTTGCCCAATGTTTTGTTCTCTGGTAAAACTAGAAATGGCAGTGGGGAAAAATTAGGGTTTCTCCAAATCCCTAAATCGCGATCGTGAAGTCGATCTAAGGGTTCATCTTTGATGCTCGAATCTATGTGGCTCTATAATGCTTCGATTTGGGACTTGTTCGATCAAAAAATACTCGTGAAAAATTGTGAGTACTCTAGATTATTTGTCTCTAAATTGTTTTTGAAATGAATTTTTTGGATTTCGATCACTCTTCCAGTGATGAAAAAGGTGTGCTTATATAGGGTTATACAACTCGAAAATTTCTCTGATTTCACCATATGCCTTGATTTGATTTTGCGTGTATTTCTACTTTTGGTTTCCTCGATTGAATTGATATTTGTGTGGCCTTTTTGAAAGATTCCTGGAATGAATTTGTTGCCTGTTTTGTAACGCTTTGCTCGAGAAGTAATTTCCTGAAATATACCATTTCTGGAAATAATTGAATGCAGAGAAAAATGTTATAATTTCTTGTCGTCATATAGATGCCGAGATTGATTGCTTGCAAAAACATAAATCCATATATTGAGTAAATCCAAACTACAATCAGTTGATTTTGGGTGTATTTCTACTTTTGGTTTCCTCGATTGAATTCATATTTGTGTGGCCTTTTTGAAAGATTCCTAGAATGAATCTGTTGCCTGTTTTGTAATGCTTTTCTTGAGAAGTAATTTCCTGAAATATGCCATTTCTGGAAATAATTGAATGCAGAGAAAACTATTATAATTTCTTGTCGTCATATAGATGCCAAGTTTGATTGCTTGCCAAATCATAAATCCATATATTGAGTAAATCCAAACTTCAATCAATTTCTTCACTGCTGCCATGAAATTATACTGTGAAATCCCCTTTATGATTTTCTGCAATCAACACTTGCCAAATATGCTGATTTCTTAACATTCCTGCTTTCCCCAAAACACTGATTGAATGTTTATTTGTCACATGAACTTCCTGAACCATTTTGAATGTACTTGGATGGTTCACTTCATCTCGACTTGTGTTGAAGTTGCCATACATGATTGAACTATTTGCTGCAGTAACTTGCTAGTATTGTATACTTGCATTGTATTGGCTTCACAATTTCATTTTCTGTGTACACAGTTGTGTACATGTGGATGTTCTATCCATTTATGTTGCTTAGCAGACTTGAACTCATGGCATGTCAATATGGCTCGACACATTTGTATATACATTGTGCACTATTACATGCCGCTTGTCTTTGTGTATATGTTAGCTGTTTTTGAATTTGATGTACCATGTATATAAGCTCTGTCCTTTTGATTATGCTATTATCATGTTGTTGAGCTTTGAAACTTGCTGTTAAGTTCACCCATACAGTTGAGCTCAACCATTTTTGACTTTGCTGTTGCCATGTAATCTTCACACATGCCGTGATCACTCTAATTTGAACACCCCCATGATTTCTCCTTGTCCATGCAGCACTTACTGTGTACAACATGAAAACTGCCCCTGAGCACCTGTTTTGCGCTTGTGTACATACCATGTACATGCTGCCCTTTGAATCTGCGTCACCACTTTTATGCTGTCATGCGAACTAGAAATTGAAGTTGGCTCGGCTAAGTTTGTGATGGCTTCATTGGTTTCATGTTTGCTTTGATCCATTCATGTATCCACCTTGTTTTGGGCTGATCTGTATATGCTCGACCACTATGGCTATGTATTTGTCACTGCTGCACCCTTTTGCTGCCACTTATGTCTTGATTATCTTTGAATATGTTGGCATGTATTGAGCTCGTCCATTTGTGTTGAGCTGCCTCGACCAATTTGATATGCGTTAACTATGTTGACCATGTTGCACTGAGTCGAGATGGTCCACGTGGCTACTCCTCAGTTGCATCTAGATTGGCGAGGCAGTGCACGCGTGTGTATATGCAGCCATCTAGAAAATATTCTTGTCCCTGCACTGAAATATTTTGTATATACACTGACTGCCTTGTGGTATTTACAGTGTATCACTGTGAATATCACAAGCTGTTTAGACACAATCGAATGGATTAATAAATCGGATCGAGTCATGGAAAATGATGAGAAAACACACCAGAACATTGAGGCAAATAAAATTTTTAAAATAAAAATTATATCTTCTAGAATATGAAATTATTTATGTTCCAGATACTATGTGTGTTTCTGTATATGACAGGTATGGATGACTGGACTGACTGTGAGTTGTGAAGACAGAAGACTGAAGACAGTTAATTGTATAAATCAAGATGTCTTTATTGAGTGATGTGTCTGTGTCATTAAAAAATGTGTTTGTATATTAAAGTGTAAACTGAGTGAGTGATTGTATACATATATATGAGTGTTGAGTGTTGTAGTGAGGAGAATTGTATGAGTGAAAATGATTGAACTGTAATGTATATGAATGAATTTTATTTCAGTGAATTACAGTGTTGAGCAAATAGTGGAGTTGTAAAACTGTATTGTTTTGACTATTGAAATAAAATATTATATTTAATAAAATACTGTTTGAATATTTAATTCTTATCCAGTAGTATTTTATATAAATATAAATATTATATTTCTGTCTGTGATATAGAATAACAGTACAGTAACAAACACATTGAAATAATATTTATTTGGTTGTTATCATCAAACAAAAATCATATAATTGTGTATACAGCTACGTCGTATACAACAATATCCCCCTTTCGATGATGACAAACAAATAAAAGATTTTGAGCACAATAAATGTGTTTGGCAGTGAAAAAAAGAACTCACCCTATTTATTTGCTCTCCTCTACAATAGAAACTCCCCCTATAACAGTGCATGAGTGAAAAGAATGAAAAATAATGAATTTTCAAAATTAAAAATATTTATAAAATATTCACTCATAAATCAAAATCTTAACCCATTTTCCCCCTTTTGTTATAATCAAAAGGATTCAGAAATTAAAATATAGATGAAAATGACTAAAAATATAATATCAGCTTCAAAGGAAAAACGGTCATCATAAATCTCAATCAGTCAAACAAACATCAAAATATTCGAAGAACTAGTGTCATATTTCACATTGTAGAGTGACGGATTTACGATGAAATTTATAAAAATGGGGAGTGTTATAAAAATATGAATTTCAATTATTTTCAAAAGTTTTTTTATAAAATGAGCACAACAAACAGTGATGGATTTGGACTATAATTATAAATTCAACTTAAGTGACAAAATCAAATAATCTCAAATCCCAGTAGCTATCAATCAATAAATCATAATACGTCATAAAATATTAACACATTTCACAAATATAAAATGGATTGATTGGCTGGTTTTTATAAATACCAAGGAGTATTTCAGATTAATTTCTATTTATTCAAATCATTTCCTTTTTGTTTTCTTTTAATTTAAGAGCACACAGACCACGTATAACCAGATCTTGGATTTTTAAATGAGGTCAGTCGCAGCTTAAATTATAAGTTATCTCTTAACCATGCATAACCAGAGCTTGGATTTTTAAATGAGGTTAGAGACACACTTATATATATATATATTATATTTTTATTATTTTCAGTTCCAAAAAAAAACTCCTCGATATATAAAACCAATATGGATGATAGAAATGTGGTTGGTACAGAAGTGGTTTGTGAAATAAATCTTTAAATTAATCATATTATGAAATATGACCACCTGTAACGGGATCATTGAAAATTTTCAATTGTCACTAATTCTTAAAAACAACATAGTCCCATTTCTATCACAAATATTTCCACTGTTTATTCAAAAAGATTTTAAGACATATTAACTCTCCACATTTATATAAAATTATCATGGATGGCAGGATGATGATAGATAAAGGATATGGTCGTGAAATAATTGCCAATTCAAAGATATTATAATAAATGTTCAACCATCATGAAAAAAATTTAAATAAAATATCCTCTTATTGTGAAATATACTGCAGTCACAATTCATCACAATTTCAAAATCTGATAATAATTTTGATGAATTATAAATACAGTTCTGTTTGGTAATTGATTTCAATTTCTGAATGAATAATCAATAAATAATTTTAAAATTGAAAATCAATTACAAGAGGAAAAATGAAGATCTATACATGATATGGGGGCTAAACAAAATATATGTATATAAACAGTGAGAAAAAAAATTCAGCACTTCTAAACTGGTACCACTTGATGTCTCTATTAATGAGGATTGTAACAAGACACTGTAGACGAACAAGGATATCACTAACAAAAGAATTTGATCACAAGGCCCAAGCAAACAAGACTAACAAATTAATTTCATTTATCGGAACATGGTATATATTTGATACCAAACAAGGAGTCACCAAAAAATATTTTCAAAAAACAATATCAGAGCAGCACAAGAAACCAATAGCACAACAGACTTGTCAGAAGATGTTTCTGATGGTCACAAAATATGATTCATGATCCAAGATTAAAAATACCGTTTATTTGAAATCATTTGAGGAATATGAAACTCCCAAGATTCAGTGAATCAATCACACCATAATGTAAATTTCAGATTCAAGATATGTGTGTGATTCAATAAATTAATAATTTCAAATGATTTTAAACAAACAAATATTCGAATCAACTAATCATGAAATAGCAGGGAGTTTTAAGACCTGATTTTCAAAGAATTTTCCACAAGTATTTTCTGACAAGTGCACAAGAAATTTCGGATCATTTACATCAAGTTTGAGAGGTAATCATGATCCCAAAAATTAAAAATAATTTATTTGAAATCACTTGAATCAATGTCAAGTTTGAGATATAATGAATTATTCACACAAGATTGATAATTTCAAATTTAAGTGGTGTGTGATATTCAAAATATCAATAATTTCAGATGATTTAAAAAAAACTAATTTCAAACATAATAATCATGAATAAAGATGAATTTCAAGAAGTATCACTGGTTCAAGACAGTTTAAAATATTCAAGCCAATCTGAAAATTTCTGAAATTATCACAACTGATAAATAAAAGAGTGCTGTAATGAGTATAATATTTCAAGATTTTCTAAAATGGATTAGAAGAAACTCAAAACAGTAGAGGTGTGTGAGATTTCATTAAATATTCAGATCTTCAAAAATTTAGAATTCAAATCAACAGTGTTCGAGATATGACAAGAATACATCAACACTGTTATGATTCAGAGAATCAAAAAATAAACTTCAAAAACAATTGCAGATATTTGCAAGTTTGAATTCAAGTTTTGGAAATTATAAAAGACACTAGAGTTCTATTCAAATAAAGCGAATTTCCAGAAGATTATGAATATTGCAATTGGAAGTTAATGAAGCCCAAAAGAAGTTACAATGATATGACAGTGACATATCAACTAAGAAAAATCGAAGAAAAAAATCCAGAAGTGGTAGAAGGAGGAATACACAAAGAAAAGAAAAATATTTACAAAGACGAGTTTATAGCTTATACCTCAAATCGATGTAAACAATAGAATCTCTAACTCATCAGATGTGGCTAAGGAACTATGATTGATTCAGTGATATGAAGCGGTTTGAATCTAGTTTTTCTTTAACAATGCAGTTCCTCTGCCTCCTCCGGTACCTAACAATTTAAGAGATCGAGTGGTCTAACAAAATTTGCAAAACCACTCACAGTTGTATTCATATGTTTTGGTACCTAGAGTTGTTTATATAATAATCCATCCGAATTTACGTTTGTATTCTTTGGAACCCAAATCTGTTTGAATCTAACGAAGTTTGTTTTATTTCTTTTTGGGATCTTGGATTGTTTAGATGAATTATTATAAAACAAATTTACATCACATTTTTGATTCAAAAATCCTTTGAGATTACCAGAGTTTGAATTTTCAAATCGATTCTTTTCAAAGCAGTTTGAAGGATTTTTAAAATCAATGGAATTCCATCTTTCAAACACATTATTCTTCATAAAACCAAGACCTCGTTTATTTCCAACATAAAACTGATTTTTCAACAACATATTCAAAGATTTTTCACTATCAGAAAATTTAGTCAAAGTTGACTCTAGTCGTTGAATTTTGAATTTAAGATCATCGTTCTCTTTTATTAAATCTGAATAACAGTTATCAGTGATCTTCCTTTCAACATCATATTGTTTCAAAACCAAATTTTCAGATTCAAGTAATTTAATTTTGTTTTGGATTTAGCAATTTCAAATTCAAAATGTTTTGGACTTTCAGATTCAAATTTATTGAGTTTTACAATCTCAATTTCTAGTTCATTCAAAACTGATTCAGATTTCTTTAAATTTTGATTTTCAAAAATCTTATGTTTAGAAATAATATTACCCAACTCCTTTTGCAAAGAATCATTTTTATAAATTAGCTCATCTTCATTTTGTTTTAAAATGATAATTTCTTTTTCAAATTTTTGAAGATTTTTATTCAGATGAGTTAAATCATTTTTTAAATTGAAACAATTCTCCAATTGGAGTTTTTATGTTTTAATTCCAACATATTATTTTTGTTAATCAAATCGCAATTTTTAGATCTCAGAAGTTTGTTTTTTAGTTGGAGATGATTGACAGTTTTGGTTAAATTATTACAGAGAGAAAACAATTTTTCATATGAAAAATCTCCATCGTCTGAATCATCATTAATGGCTCCAGTTAAGCACGCATCTGAATCTGAGTTGGCTGTTGAGGGTTTTGAGCAGCTGTCAGATTTTCCATACAGCGTGTTGAGAGTTTTCCAGATATCCAGCACAGTTAGACAATGAGAGATAAATTTTAATTGATCAATATCAAGATAGGAATAAATAATATGCATAACACGAGCATTCCAAACCTTGTTCTTCTTATCTAACATATCTCCTAAATTTTCAATAATATTCCAATATTCAAAATTAACAGAGTTTAAATATAATTCGAATTTTGATTTCCATATTAAAAAATCAGTTCCATTGAAAATAATTGGAATATCTCTGGACTGACTCTCCGAAGACTGACAACTAGGATGACCCATGACTCTAGAGTTAATGAAATTACCAGGCTCTGATACCACTTGTTTGATCTAGATTAACCCTAGAGGGGGGTGAACAGGGTTTATCGCAGTTTTTACGAGATATTAAAAATTCACAGAACACAGAATGCAGCAGAAATAAAAATACAGAAAGTAAATGACACAAGATATACCCAGCTTCAGCAAAATCCTTCGTACTGCTGCAGTTCTAAGGTTTCTACTAGGTAATAGAACAGCCCCTGCTTACATGACCATGTAAACTCGCGAACCCTTCGCTCCTATTCTAATCCCGCGCTCAAAACCCTAGACTGATCTAATCCCCTAGATCATATTTCCCCTGATTACAACCCTGTAACCAGTAAACCCTAGATTTTATAGACTCTAGTAAACTTCCAGTTAACACTCTAACTGGATACCCTAGTATTTTACAGACACTAGAAATTGTTCGATGATTTTTACAACACAAATTCAAACAAAACAATAAAAACAACAAATAAAAAGTAACCCCTTAAAAAAAACTAGGCTACTATAATTTCCCTCTTATATTAAACTTGGCTTAGCCAAGAGCAAAGTAGGTCGGCCCACTCCTTATTTCATTTGCCCGATGTTTTGTTCTCTGAAAAAACTAGAAATGGTGATGGGGAAAAATTAGGGTTTCTCCAAATCCCTAAATCGCGACCGTGAAGTTGATCTGGAGGTTCTTCTTTGCTGCTCGAATCTATGTGGCTCTATAATGCTTCGATTTGGGACTTGTTCGATCGAAAAATACTCGTGAAAAACTGTGAGTATTCTAGATTATTTTTCTTTGAATTGTTTTTGAAATGAATTTTTTGGATTTCGATCACTCTGTCAGTGATGAAAAAGGTGTGCTTATATAGGGTTATACAACCCAAAAATTTCTCTGATTTCACCATATGCCTTGATTTGATTTTGCGTGTATTTCAACTTTTTGTTTCCTCGATTGAAATGATATTTGTGTGGCCTTTTTGAAAGATTCCTGGAATGAATTTGTTTCTTGTTTTGTAATGCTTTGCTCGAGAAGTAATTTCCTGAAATATAACATTTCTGGAAATAATTGAATTCATAGAAAAATGTTATAATTTCTTGTCGTCATATAGATGCTGAGTTTAATTGCTTGCTAAAACATAAATCCATATGTAGCGTAAATCCAAACTTCAATCAATTTCTTCACTGCTGCCATGAAATTATACTGTGAAATCCCCTTTATGATTTTCTGCAATCAACACTTTCCAAATATGCTGATTTCTTAACATTCCTGCTTTGCCAAAAACACTGATTGAATGTTCATTTGTCACATGAACTTCCTGAACCATTTTGAATGTAATCGGATGCATCACTTGATCTCGACTTGTGTTGAAGTTGCCACACATGATTGAACTATTTGCTGTAGTAACTTGCTAGTGTTGTATACTTGCATTGTATTGGCTTCACCATTTCATTTGCTGTGTACACAGTTGTGTACATGTGGATGTTCTATCCATTTATGTTGCTTAGCAGACTTGAACTCAAGGCACGTCAATCTGGCTCGACATATTTGTATATACATTGTGCACTATTACGTGCCTCTTGTCTTTGTGTATATGTTAGCTGTTTTTGACTTTGATGTACCATGTATATAAGCTCTTCCCTTTTGATTATGTTGTTATCATGTTGTTGAGCTTTGAAACTTTCTGTTAAGTTCACCCATACAGTTGAGCTCAATCATATTTGACTTTGCTGTTGCCATGTACTCTTCACACATGCCATGATCACTCTGATTTGAACATCCCCATGATTTCTCCTTGTCCATGCAGCACTTGCTGTGTACAACATGAAAACTGCCCTTAAGCACCTGTTTTGCGCTCGTGTACATACCATGTACATGTTGCCCTTTGAATCTGCATCACCACTTTTATGATGTCATGCAAACAAGAAATTGAAGTTGGCTCGGCTAAGTTTTTGATGGCTTCATTGGTTTCATGTTTGCTTAGATCCATTCATGTATCCACCTTGTTTTGGGCTGATCTGTATATGCTCGACCACTATGGCTATGTGTTTGTCACTGCTGCACCCTTTTGCTTCCACTTATGTCTTGATCGTCTTTGAATATGTTGGCATGTATTGAGCTCGGCCATTTGTGTTGAGATGCCTCGAACAATTTGATATGTGCTAACTATGTTGACCATGCTGCACTGAGTCGAGATGGTCCACGTGGCTACTCCTCAATTGCATGTGGATTGGCGAGGCAGTGCACACATGTGTATATGCAGCGATCTAAAAAATATTTATAACGACCCGGGTTTTCGCGATCCTGGATATCGATACCAAACACGATGTCGACTATTCAAGCATCGGAAATACCGAATAGTTAATGAAAGAAAATAGAGGGTGAGAATAGATAAGATAGAAACTCAGAATAGAAGAAGAAGAATAACACACAACAACAGAGTAACACGAATCTCACAGCGGAACGAAAAAAATATAATAGATAGCATATCTTTGAAATATAATCAGTATATGTATAGAGTAACATTATCAGAGTACAACACTTACAACACAGCGGAATAAACAATAGCTATATAATCCTGAAGCCTCCTGCTCCAAGCTCTCCAAGTATATCTGTAAAACCTGACCACTTGATTGCCCGTACAAAATTGGGCACCCAAGAGTTTAGGGAAAACAAAAACAAAATAAACTCCGGGTCAGTCATGGGACTGGTGTGAGTAAAATAATTTAAAACAGTTTGAGCAATAAAACGATATCTCATAAGACCACGCCGTATAACGGAACAGGTTTTTCCCTTATGAGAACCAAAATAATATTTATATCAAAATTCTTTTGATATTATAATAGTGTCTATCAACCACAATATAATAATCATCTAGCAGAAACGCTTTCATCTCACGTTCTACATACATAGTATACAATCAAAACCGCGAGCACTTATTGGATAATGGATTTCCAACTATGACAATGTATGGAACCACCTTCCGATAGTGTATCTCTAGAGGAGAATACACCGACTTCAACAAGAACATCTTGCAACTCAGCCACACATTACCGAACACTCATTTCACTTGAGTGTATCGAATGTATATCACCAACGGTTGGGATCAGCAACCGTTTCCCGATAAGGGACAGCATCGATAGATTAAAGGAGGAAATGAGTATTCTCTAGATAGGTGATTATATACCATAATGGGAGCTACCCACATAGCCATGCTGCCTGCCCGATTTTTGTCATTTCCCAGTTGTGAGGCTAGAGGCCATAACTTACCTTTTTACATATCATATCTTCATTTACTTTTAATGCCACATCGTCCTACCTGTCAAATCATTATCGATTTCCTTAAAGGTATCACGGGTATAAAGCTAAGAGAAACGAATTCCTCCACCACCAAACATAATACTTTTGAAGAGATCAATGTATATATGATCTGTTAAGCATACTCTGTCAGACATTCGTCCATAAAAGTTGTCTTGGGACTGGACAAAGCGAAGGCACTCTTCTGTGAATCCATCTTAGGCAATTTTTACCTAGGATTAACAAAACAACCCTTACACTTTACTCCGTCTTTAATTATCTTCAGCATATTTGGTTTGCAACGCTTATGTCAATACGGAGTGGTTCTTCGGATAATAATCCAACCGGTCTCTCCATATTAACAACATAAAAATGTTCAGAAACTTTGGTAGTCGGTGATTTAACTATCAAATGAAAACACGTGTGCAAACAACAATCTTATTTCCAATTGGAATTTCTATTGATCAATCATCATACATACATATTTATTTATTTATGTTTCCTTATTTTCTATATTCAGAAAATACACTTTATTCACATTCGAAAGCATTCCCAATTCTCATTCATGTTTCGTTAACTTTTCAAAATCATCAATCCCTAACTGTAAACTAGTAAGTGAACAACCCCCTAAGTATTAATCCGGAAGGCCGAAACCAACATCAGATCGATACTCTGGAAACCGTTCAACTTTACTAATTTCTAGTCAGTTTATAATTTCCTTTAACATCGTTTCTTATCAAATCATTGCTTACGCAACTCTCGGATTCAGTTTACGAATCCTATTCTTTTATAAAAACATTGGTTATAGCGATAACGTTATAATCCCTACTTCTGAAATATCTAACTTAGAATATACCTTTTATTCTTTGACTTGAATGAATAAATAAACTCTAATTTATAAGTATATAAATCTTGATTTAAAAATCGGAAAGTAATTAGTACTTTCCCGAATTTGATATTATCGAATTCGACATATAACTCTCTTTTGAGTAATCTCTATTCAATTAACTCCTTCGAATAACTAATATTCGATTAACTGCTTTCGAATAACTTATATTCGATTAACTCTCCTCGAATAACTAATATTCGATTAACTCACTTCGAATAACTTATATTCGATTAACTCTCCTCGAATAACTAATATTCGATTAACTCCCTTCGAATAACTTATATTCGATTAACTCTCTTTTCGAATAAACTATATTCGATTAACTCCTTTTCGAATAAACTATATTCGATTAACTCCTTTCGAGTAACTTATATTCGATTAACTCTCCTCGAATAACTAGTATTCGATTAACTCCTTTTCGAATTAACTATATTCGATTAACTCCTTTTCGAATAAACTATATTCGATTTACTCCTTTCGAATAAACTATATTCGATTTACTCCTTTCGAATAAACTATATTTGATTAACTCAAATTCAATCAACTCTAATCGACTAACTCTAATTCGATTAACTCTAATCGATTAACTCTAATTCAATTAACTCATTTCGACTAACTCTTCGACTAACTCTTTTTTATTAACTTATCTCGATTAACTCTATTTGATTTAACTTATTCGCCTAACTCCATTTGATTCAACTTATTCGACTAACTCCTTTTGATTACTCATTTGATTTACTCGACTTGATTAACTTCACTTTATTAACTCTTTTAAACTAACTCACTTTCTTGTTTTTGGTTAACTCATTTAAACTAACTCACTTTCTTATTTTGATTAACCCATTTGTTTAACTCATTTGTTTAACTTATTTGTTTAACTCCTTTTGTTTGACTCCTTTTCGAATAAGTAATATTCGATTAACTCTACGTCCACATTCAGTTTCAGATGTCTATGCTGAAATCGATTCTTATTTCTTTATATAAGTCCTGACTTATATATTCCATTAATCCAATGATAAATATTTACTTAATTTATAAAGTATTATTTATAAATTATTCTGCTCCGTTTGTCTGTTTAAAACAGATCCCTATTTACAGTTTTCTTTAAATCCATATCATGTTATACCCGTGTGCGAAGCACGGGTCTAATCCTTCCAAATGTAAAATTTTCCTCTTTATAAAATTCTTTTCATTTTGTAATATTACTTTTTTAAAACTATTTTCATTTTATAATTATTTCCTTTTATAAAATCTCTGTTCATTTTCAAATATTTCTTGTTATAAAATCACTTGATTTTAAATATTCTTTTTATAAATTCATTTGATTTTAGAAATAAATTCTATTTCAATATAACATTGAAAAATCCCCTTTTTACATTCCAATATTCCTTATGGTATTTAAAATACCGATTAAAAATGATCAATATTGTCCAAAAACAGATAATCAATAACAGATTGAATATCACGTCATATATCACAATATACAGAAACCAGTAAAATAAATGTTGAGGAATCCAGTTGGATCCCTTCGACCTGTTTCCCTGCATCCACAGATGTTACCCAATATAATTCACATCAATATCATTTCAGTACGAAAAATTATGATAAACAAAATCAATATTTAGTTAACGATTTATATATATCGTTATCTAAAATTTCAACCAGTCAAACAACAATTCAATCAAACAGTCAACACACAGCAATCAACCAACATTTATCAATTGTAAAAATACATTATAAAAATATAACTGTTCAGAGTTAGCGAGTTTTACTTACATTGGACGATCATCGTTAATAACGATAACCATCGCTTGATTCCGACAGACAATTTATTTTGCTATAAATTGTAACGAGCTCTAATTCACTTCTAGTCAGTTCTATGGTGTAGCCGCCGTCCATACGATCCCAACGGATCTTGTTTCGCTGAATTCCATTAACATATGAATAAGTTACGGTATTTACAAGTTAGTACATGATTTAAAATTAGAACGAAAACTTAAACTATTATAATACGGGCCTCATCCCCTTTAATTAACCGGCCCACCAACCCGATATAACCGATCCACCAATACTCCATCTTCCCCAAATTGAATTTCGCGACTCCAGGAAAACACAATCCACCATTTCCGATTCTTCCTTCCTCCATCGCTCCTCTTATTCAACACCAAACTACGCGAAACCACCACTATGATCCATCTCTTCGCACACTTCAATCCCATACCATTCATGAACATCTCGAGCTCACCGTTCCAAACCCGTCGACAGTAGCTTCTTGCACTGTACAGTGCATTGCAAGACACAAAAATATGTTGAACTTCCTAAAACTTCACCAAAACCCTCGACTACCACCCCTGAGTGCAGCGCTACCTCCAAAGCCCTAACTTATCTGTACAATCATCGACCTCAAAAAGAATGTGTCGCACTCCCTCAAATCCATACTAAAACGAAGCTCACATTGATACGAATGCAATGATACAAGTTTTGGGATTTAAGAGATTTTATTTGAATTTCTTTTGATTTCCTTAACTCTCGTTTTGCTGAGACAAGGAATGGAACCGGCGGCTCTTTATTTGACCGACAGAAGAAATGGAGTTAGGTTTAGGAGGAATGAGATTATTGATAGGCTAATTTTAATATATTTTTTATTTAATTTTATATTCCATTTTAATGACTCGTTATCTTCATTCAGCGTCTAAAAATTCCTATGATTACTCATGATATCCAAAAATCATGAAAATAGACATACACCTTCAGTTCGTCATTACGGACCCAACGAAACTGGTTTCGTCGAATTCCGACTCCGTTTGCTCACACAACGTATTTTTAAGGGTCAAATTATCGATTGTTTTTCACATTAAAAATCCATACGGCCACATACTGACTTCAAAAATCACGAAACTTGAAATCTAACAGTAATTTAATATTCCTGATCCAACAAAATTAGTTTCATCGAAAACGGAGGTCGTTTGCAAAACTGGCTATTTTTAAAGCTCTAAATAAATCCATTTAAATATTAATATATTTAAAAATAATTAAATTTAATATTAATAAATTAATATTATCGTATATATTCACAATAGAATACCATACAGCTCTAGAATAATCCTATATGAATTTCTAACTCAATATTTCAAATCCCAATTAAATCGATATTCGATCTATAATGAAATTCCTTATATATATCATTATAAATTATAAAGGAATTCCATAGGGACTATTTGGAAATTTGATTTGATCATAAATCAAAATATACACAATGAAATCTCGATTTTTCTCTTCCATTAGAAAAATATACTTCACCAGCTCCGAACGTTTCTTGCTTCACAGAAATCCGACTTAAAACGGATTTTGTATATTCATTTAATGTTCGAATCGCCAAATTACGAACTACCGCGCCATTTCGATCTCGATTATAATTATAATATAAGTTATACATTCTAACGTCATTTATTAAATGGATTTGTTATTATAATTGGAATCTAAACTCAACCAAATCCCTTACACTATCCAATTCACACAATATTGTGAATTCTATCATTTCCGACTATTTCGGAAATTATAACTTATTATTCTATTATTTATATTTATTAAATACAAATATTATTTAATTCAAGTTATCGATATCGCCAAATCGATATTTAATAATTAAATAAATTAATTATTAACCCATTAAAATACGGGACGTTACATTCTTCCCCCCTTAAAATAATTTCGTCCTCGAAATTGTTAAGGTAGAAAATAAACCCTATTGACTGGTTAGAACTTATTCGTTCACTTCTTAACTTCAATTTCAACCGAACCAGTTTAATTTCAATTAAATTATTAATTTATTTTTATTAACGAAAATTTTCAAAAATCTTGAAAATTTTCCAATACCTTAACTTTTCCAAAAATTTCGCCAGCACCTCCTTTGTACTGGTCAATAGCTCAAACTCCAACTCGCCTCTCTAGGCCTTCTCCAACCCAAAAGAAAATCAAACAGCCAAGCGGATTGCTAATTCGACTCATCAAAATCTCAAACCCATATATAATATGAACTGGTACCTTTTTGTCGGGCATATCAATATATCCTTTTCATGTGTTACCAATTCTACATATACCAATGTCATCCCAATCATTCGGTTATACCCAAGCCAAATTCTGTTCCAACTCAGATTCCATTTTTAATTTCAACTCTTAACTTACCAGTCCAATTTCATTTCGGATTGTCTCTAATCCAATCTAATTCGATTTTTTTCTATCTCAATTCATTTTCCACTGATCTGGTTTCAATTCAATTTCTATTTCTATTTACTTTTAAAAATTCTACTTCAATTTGTTTTAATTCAAATAATCTGATTCTGGGAGTTTTTAAATAGCTTAGCCTTTTCCAAAAATCAAAATATTCATTTGGAATATCAAAACAACTTGTTTTCTCAAAACAATACAAAAACAAAAACTTTGGTAGTAATCCATTATAAATACCACTACCCTTAACATTTCTAGATATTTTTCACCATTATAAATACCACTACCCATAAAATTTCTAACCTAACACTATTCTCTTCACCATTATAAATGCCACTACCATTAACATTTCTAACCTAACACTATTCTCTTCACCGATCAAATACTCAGCCGCCAATATTTCTTCTTCCTAAATCAAACGAGATCTTAGAAAATTCTTCTAAAATTCAAAACAAATCTATAAAACATTGAATATATATGTATGGAATCCTGATGAGGATCTCTACACGTTTGTATCACTTTCTTTTGGTTCGATGTCATTCTCGGTTTGCTGGAAATATACAGTAATGCCTAGGGCTCGAGTTTTGGCCTAAACGAGGAAGAATTGATTCAAATCGAGGTCGTTTTTTGATTGGTTATAGGAAATGGAACCTGCGAGCAAGATTTTGGTGGTTTCGGTGAAAATCAATGTCGATGTCTATTGTACTCTGCGTCTGCTAGGTTTCGACGCGATGAGCAAGGGGGCGTCGAGCCTGTTCTGGTGGTGTCGAAGTGAATGAGGATTCGAAGTGGAAGAAATTGGTGATGTTGGTTCGGGAATCCATGAAGTAATGAGGGAGTTGGCGATCGGTTTATGATCAGGTTTTTTTGGCCATTGAAATGAATGGAGCGGGTTTCAATGGTTAGTGAAGAGGGAAGAAGGATATGAATGGGCCGTGGGCTTTATGATGTGGCATCGAGCCGAGTTTGAAAGGGCTAAAGCCACTTGAAATTTAATTAAGTTTTATTTTAATCTAAAATATGTATTAAATTGTTAAGGTCATATCTTCGTCATACGATATCAGATTGACGAACCGTAAGTTGCATTGAGATCATGGGGACGGTGGCTACACCATGGAGCTGACTGGGAGTGAATCCGAGCTAGTTTGAATTGATGGCAAAATAAACTGTTTGATTCAAATCAAATGAATATTATTGTTAATTAACGATGATAGTCCAATGTGAGTAAATCTCACTAACTCTGAACAGTTTATAATTTCATGTTGTATTTTTAGAACTGTTAAATATTGGTTGATTGACTGTGTGTTGATTGTTTGATTGAACTGCTAGTCAGTTAGTTGAATTGCTATATTGATTTTGTTTAACAGAATATATCATATGGAACTGAAAGTGATGTTGATTATATTGTGTAACATCTGTGGATGCAGGGAAACAGGTTGGAGGGATCCGACTGGATTCCTCAATATTTAAATACTGTTTTGTTTCATATATTGTGATATATGATGTGATATACAATCTGTTGATGGTTATGTGTGTTTAAATGATATTGATCATTTTTATTCGATATTTTTAATATCATAAGAGACCCTGGGATGTAAAAAGAAATTTTTCAATGTATATTGAAATAAAGGGGATTTTATTAAATCAACAGATTTTATAAAAGGAAATATTTTGAAAGTAAATAAAAGGAAAATGTTTATAAAACGAATAGAGATCTATAAAAAGGAAAATGTTGATAAAACGGATAGGATAGAATAAAGGAATATTTATTTAGTAAATAAATAGAATTGTAAAAGGAATATTTAGTTGGAAACTAAATAGGATTATAAAAGGAAATTGACGAGATAAAAAGGAAATAATTTGAGAATATTTATTTATAAAATAAATAGGAGATTATAAAGGAGAATATTTATTTAGAAAACAAATAGGGTTAAGGAATATTTATTTAGGAAATGAATAGAGTAATCAGTTGGAAGAAATCAGTTATAATTAATCAGTTAGAGTTAATCAGTTAGAGTTAACCAGTGAGTTAATCAAATAGAGTTAAAGAAATAGAGTTAAACAAGTTTAGAAACTGACTAGAGATTAGTTAAGTTGAATAGTTTTCTGAGTATCGATCTGATGTTGGTTTCGGCCTTCGGGGTTTATACTTAGAGAATTGTTCTCCTACTAGTTTACAGTCAGGGACTGATAGTTGTGAAATGATAGTGATATGTAAATGACAATAGAAATGTTTTTCAGTATTAATAACGTATATTTTCTAAACATAGAAAATAAGGAAATATGAATATATATATATATACATATATATATATATATGAATATGATTGATTGATAGAATTTCCATTTGGAAATAATATCGTTGTTTGCACACCTGTTTTTCGTTGATAGTTAACTCACCGACTATCGAAGTTTTCGACCATTTTAACGTTGTTAATATAGAGAGAGACCGGTTGGATTATTATCCAAAGAACCACTCTGTATTGGCATAAGCGTTGCGAATCATATATGCCAAAGATAATTGAAGATAGAGTAAAGTGCAAGGGCAATTGTATAAATCTTAGATAACAGTGCCTAAGACGGATATACTGAATAGTACCTTCGGTTCATCCTGTTCCTGGATGACTTGTATGGATGAATGTCTGACAGAGTATTTCCAGAAAGGTTACGTACATTGATTTCTTCAACCGTACCAAGAGTGGAGGCAGAGAAGGGCACTTCTTTAGCTAACACGTAATGTACTGTTGTAGACGTCAATTAGTGATTTTCAATGGATCTGACAATGTGGTATTCGAAGTAAATCTGATGTGATGATAAAGCGTAGTTTCTAGCCTCACATCCGGTAAATGATAGAAATCGGGCAGGCAACATGGCTATGTAGGTCACACCAATTAGGGTGTATAATCACCTGATCTAGAGTTTCATTTACTTCTAAAAATCTATTGTTGATGCTGTCCCATTCGAGAAACAGTTGCTGATCCCAACCTTTGGTGATATACATTCGATACACTCAAGCGAAATGAGTGGTCGGTCATGTGTGGCCGGGTTGCAAGATGTTCTTGTTGAACCCAGTGTATTCCTCTCTAGAGGTACACTAGAGAAAGGTGGTTCCATACCTTGTCATAGTTGGAAATCCATTACCCAATACGTGCTTGCGATTTTGATAGTGTACTATATATGTAGAACGTGAGATGGAAGCGTTTCTGCTAGATGATTATTATATTGTGGTTGATAGACATTATTATAATATCAAAAGGTTTTTGATATAAAGATAATTTGGATTCTCATAAGGGAAAAACCCGTTCCGTTATATAGCGTGGTCTTATGAGATATCATTTACCTGCTTAAACTGTTTTTAAACTATTTTACTCATACCAGTCCCATGACTGACCCGGAGTTTATTTTGTTTTGTCTTCCCTAAACTCTTGGGTGCCCAATTTTGTACGGGCTGTCAAGTAGTCGGGATTTACATATACATTGTAGAGCTGGAGCAGGAGGCTTCAGGATTATATAGCTATTATTATTCCGCTGTGTTGTAAGTGTTGTACTCTGATAATGTTATTGTATACATATACTGATTTATATTTCAAAAGTTATGTTATATATTATATGTTATTCGTTCCGCTGTGAGGTTCGTGTTACTCTAATGTTGTGTTTTTCTTCTTCTTCTATTCTAAGTTTCTATATTATCTTTCCTCACCCTCTAATTTCTTTCATTAATGATCGGTATTTTCGATCCTTGGATGTTCGATATGTCTTGTATATCGGATAACCAAGATCGACAAAATCCCGGGTCATTACAGTTGGTATTAGAGCATAAGGTTAAGTGAATTATCTTGGCTCTGTGGCATGACTCAGAAGAGATGGGGTTAGTAATACCCTAGATTGAGTTTGAGTGTATATATACGAGTGCGTATTTGTAATTTGATATAAAGTAGTTTTATATTGTGCAGATTCATTGGTTGAGTTGTTTCTGAGTTCTGGTCGATCAGTTTGATCCACTGTATCGGTAGGGAATTAAAAACACTCGAATACGATGGGTCGACACGATATGTTTTGAAAAGAGGGTAAATAGAATAAATTTACCCAAAATTATATCCTGATATAGAGGAATTATATATATTGGATATATTGGTTATTATTATAATCAAGTAAGATTATAAATGAAATGGTTATATATATAACCAATCAGAATTCCTATAAGTAAAATACGTGGAATCAGTTGAGTTAAATCTGAAATTTAAATCAGAATTGGAATTAAAATTCCCAAAATGTGGAAAAGTGTTGAAATTGGATTTGGGTTAAATACATAAGAATTTTAAAATCCTGGGGGATTTTAAATTGTTTAAAGCATTCCAAATGATATTTGGAATTGATTTCAAAGTGGAAAGGTTTAGAAATGGTTTTAAAAGTGATATAGTATTGAACTCGCTTCGATCGCTAGAAAATAAACTCTGTTGATGACTGCAGCATCATCAGTGTTCATCTTCGAGTTCTAAGTGACGAATTACTACCAAAGATTTTGTTTTTAAAGTGTTTTGAGAAAACAAGTTGTTTAAAATCCAAAAAGGAGTATTTGGTTTTAGAACAGCAAAGCTGTTTAAAAACTCTCAGAAACAGATTATTTGAATTAAAACAAATTAAAGTAGAATTTGTAAAAGCCAAGAGAAATTGAAAATCGAGAATGGAACTCGAATTTGAAATAAAATACGACTTATGTATAAGTGAATGGTTGGATTTGTGGATAGAAACAGATTGGAGTTTGACTGGGATAACATTGGTATATGTTGAATTGGTAATAGGTGAAAGGACATAGTGATATGCCCGACAAAAAGGTACAAGTTTATATTTGATATAAACATGAGATTTATGAGCCGAATTGGCAAGCCGCTTGGCTGTTTGATTTTCTTTTGGGTTGGAAAAGGCCTAAAGAGGCGAGTTGTGGTTTACCGATAGGGCTGTACAAAGTAGGTTATGGCGAAATTTTCCGAAAATTTAAAGTGTTAGAAAATTTTCAGAATTTTTGAAAATTTTAGTTAGTCGGAAGGAATTAATATTTTAGTCAATATTAATTGGTTCAGTTGAAATCAGAAATAAGGGGTAAACAAATCTTAGGAATTCCAATAGATAGGGTCGTCTTCTAACTTAGCAATATCGAGGACGAAATTATTTTAAGTGGGGAAGAATGTAATGACCCGCATTTTCCAGCAATATAATAATTAATTTATTTAATTATTTAAATAGTGATTAGAGAATATAATGGATGTTTAATTAAATAACTGTGAATATTTAATTAAAATAATAAATTAAATAATATATTTAATTCTGAAATAATCAGAATTGGCTGAAATGGCGATATGGTGTGAACTGGATCATCCGTGATATTTAATTCAGCTTGGAATTTGAAGTTGAATAACGAATATATTATATAAATGACAGTTTGAACGTAGAATTATAATATAATTAAAATCGAGCTCGAAATGGCACTACAGTTCGTAAATTGGCGATTCAAACTTCAATTGAATGTACAGGATTCGTTTTAAGTCGGATTTCTGTGAAACAAGAAACGTGTGGAGCTGGTGGAGTATATCTTTCTAGTGGAAGAGAAAAATCTGGATTTCATCGTGTAGATTTTGATTCACGTCCAAATCAAATTATAGAAAAGTCGTTGTGGAATTCCTTTATAATTTATAAATGAATTATTTATATTTTAAAAAGGAATTTCAATATAAATCGAATATCGGGTTGACCTAGAAGTGAATATCGAGTTAGAAATTCATATAGGATTTTTCTGAGCTGTATGGTATTCCACTGTGAATATAGACAATAATATTTATTTTTAAAATATTTAATTTAATTATATTTAATTATATTTATATATTTAAATGGGTCGTTCAGAGCTTTAAAAATAGCCAGTTTTGCAAACGAAGTCGGAATTCGACGAAACTAATTTTGTTGGATCCGCAATGTCAAATAGTTATTAGATTTCCAGTTTCGTGACTTTTAGAGTCACTATGTGGACGTACGGATTTTTAGAGTTAGAAACAATCAGTATTTCGACAGTTAAAAATACGCTGTGTGAGCATACGAAGTCGGAATTCGACGAAACGAATTCCGTTGGGACCGTAATGTCGAGATGTAGCTGCATGTCCAGATTCGTGATTTTTGAATATCGTGTGTGATCACACGAATTTTTAGAAGACTGAAATGAAAATAAAACAGTAAAAAGAAAATATCTAGATATTTATCACCATTATAAATACCACTACCCTTAACATTTCTAACCTAACACTATTCTCTTCACCGATCAAATACTCAGCCGCCAATATTTCTTCTTCCTAAATGAAACGAGATCTCAGAAAATTCTTCTAAAATTCAAAACAAATCTATAAAACATTGAATATATATGTATGGAATCCTGATGAGGATCTCTACACGCTCGTATCACTTTCTTTCGGTTCGATGTCATTCTCGGTTTGCTGGAAATATACAGTAACGCCTAGGGCTCGAGTTTTGGCCTAAACGAGGAAGAATTGATTCAAATCGAGGTCGTTTTTGGATTGGTTGTAGGAAATGGAACCTGCGAGCAAGATTTTGGTGGTTTCGGTGAAAATCAATGTCGATGTCTACTGTACTCTACGTCTGCTAGGTTTCGACGCAATGAGCAATGGGGCGTCGAGCCTGTTCTGGTGGTGTCGAAGTGAATGAGGATTCGAAGTGGAGGAAATTGGTGATGTTGGTTCGGGAATCCATGAAGTAATGAGGGAGTTGGTGATCGATTTATGATTAGGTTTTTTTTGCCATTGAAATGAATGGAGCGGGTTTCAATGGTTACTGAAGAGGGAAGAAGGATATGAATGGGCCGTGGGCTTTATGATGTGGCATCGGGCCGAGTTTGAAAGGGGTAAAGCCACTTGAAATTTAATTAAGTTTTATTTTAATCTAAAATATGTATTAACTTGTTAAGGCCATTTCTTCATCATACTATATCAGATTGACGAACCGTAAGTTGCGTTGAGATCGTGGGGACGGTGCCTACACCATGGAGCTGATTAGGAGTGAATTCGAGCTAGTTTGAGTTGATGGCAAAATAAACTGTTTGATTCAAATCAAACGACAATTATCGTTAATTAACGATGATAGTCCAATGTAAGTAAATCTCACTAACTCTGAACAGTGTATAATTTCATGTTGTATTTTTAGAACTATTGAATATTGGCTGATTGACTGTGTGTTGATTGTTTGATTGAACTGCTAGTCAGTTAGTTGAATTTCTATATTGATTTTGTTTAACAGAATATATCATATGGAACTGAAAGTGATGTTGATTATATTGTGTAACATCTGTAGATGCAGGGAAACTGGTTGGAGGGATCCGACTGGATTCCTCAATATTTAAATACTGTTTTGTTTCGTATATTGTGATATATGATGTGATAAACAATCTGTTGATGGTTATGTGTGTTTAAATGATATTGATCATTGTTGTTCGATATTTTTAATATCATAAGAGACCTTGGGATGTAAAAAGAAAATTTTCAATGTATATTGAAATAAAGGGGATTTTATAAAATCAACAGATTTTATAAAAGGAAATATTTCGAAAGTAAATAAAAGGAAAATGTTTATAAAACGAATAGAGTTTTATAAAAAGGAAAATGTTGATAAAACGGATAGGATAGAATAAAGGAATATTAATTTAGTAAATAAATAGAATTGTAAAAGGAATATTTAGTTGGAAACTAAATAGTATTATAAAAGGAAATTGACGAGATAAAAAGGAAATAATTTGAGAATATTTATTTAGAAAATAAATAGGAGATTATAAAGGAGAATATTTATTTAGAAAACAAATAGGATAAAGGAATATTTATTTAGGAAATGAATAGAGTAATCAGTTGGAAGAAATCAGTTAGAGTTAACCAGTGAGTTAATCAAATAGAGTTAAAGAAATAGAGTTAAACAAGTTTAGAAACTGACCAGAGATTAGTTAAGTTGAATAGTTTTCTGAGTATCGATCTGATGTTGGTTTCGGCCTTCGGGGTTTATACTTAGAGAATTGTTCTCCTACTAGTTTACAGTCAGGGACTGATAGTTGTGAAATGATAGTGTTATGTAAATAACAATGGAAATGTTTTCCAGTGTTAATAACATATATTTTCTAAACATAGAAAATAAGGAAATATGAATATATATATATATATATAGATATAGATATAGATATATACATGACTGATGATTGATTGATAGAATTTCCATTTGAAAATAATATCGTTGTTTGCACACCAGTTTTTCTTTGATAGTTAACTCACCGACTATCGAAGTTTTCGACCATTTTAATGTTGTTAATATAGAGAGACCGGTTGGATTATTATCCAAAAAACCACTCTGTATTGGCATAAGCGTTGCGAATCATATATGCCAAAGATAATTGAAGATAGAGTAAAGTGCAAGGGCTGTTGTATAAATCTTAGATAACAGTGCCTAAAATGGATAAAATGAATAGTACCTTCGGTCCATCCTATTCCTGGATGACTTGTATGGATGAATGTCTGACAGAGTATTTCCAAAAAGGTCACGTACATTGATTTCTTCAACCTTACTAAGAGTGGAAGCGGAGAAGGGCACTTCTTTAGCTAACACGCAATGTACTATTGTAGATGTCAATTAGTGATTTTCGATGGATCTGACAATGTGGCATTCAAAGTAAATCTAATGTGATGATAAAGCGTAGTTTCTAGTCTCACATCCGGTAAACGATAGAAATCGGGCAGGCAGCATGGCCATGTAGGTCGCACCTATTAGGGTGTATAATCACCTGATATAGATTTCATCTACTTCTAAAAATCTATTGTTGATGCTGTCCCATTCGGGAAATGGTTGCTGATCCCAACCATTGGTAATATACATTAAATACACTCAAGAGAAATGAGTGGTCGGTCATGTGTGGCCGGGTTGCAAGATGTTCTTGTTGAACCCAGTGTATTCCTCTCTAGAGATACACTAGCGAAAGGTGGTTCCATACCTTGTCATAGTTGGAAATCCATTACCCAATACGCGCTTGCGATTTTGATTGTATACTATATATGTAGAACGTGAGATGGAAGCGTTTCTGCTAGATGATTATTATATTGTGGTTGATAGACATTATTATAATATCAAAAGGTTTTTGATATAAAGATAATTTGGATTCTCATAAAGGAAAAACTCGTTCCGTTATACGGCGTGGTCTTATGAGATATCATTTACCTGCTTAAACTGTTTTTAAACTGTTTTACTCATACCAGTCTGTAACGACCCTGAAAATCTGAACCAATTTAAAAAATTTAAATTGGCTAAAATAGTGGATTTTAAATATTTAAAATAAATATTTTAAATAATAGCGATGAAAACCGAGTTTGAATCGACAATTGAAAACGAATATAAATAATTCTAATTATAAACAAGGCCTGAAATGGCGTTGCAGCTTCAAAAATTGAATTCAAACTTAGTCGGAATGTACCGGGTGCAAAACAAAACAGATTTTAGTGAAACCAAAAATATTTAAATCTGTTTGTGAATACCTTTATAACGAATCTGTAAAATCGAATTTTCATAGCGGAAAGCAAAAGTTATGGCCAAATGAATTTTCAGAAAGGTCGCTATGAAATTTATATAGCCCGTGAAATTGGCCATTTTGCATACGACCTCGTAATTCGACGAAACCACTTTTGTTGGATCCGGGATGTGAAGTTATCAATAGGTTTCAAATTTCATAATTTTTGAAGCTAATATGTGAGTGTGGCAAAGGAAAACGTGCTTTGGTCAATTACAGTTAAATTGGATCGACCAGAAATGGGCCTTTTTGCAAACGGTCTTGAAATTCGACGAAACTAGTTTTGTTGGGACCGTATCATCAAAACATAGCCAGATTTATTTTTTTGGAATTTTTCGAATCAGTTTGTGGCCCTGGCAAATTGAAATGTACGTTCAAATCGAATATTGAATGTTATATATTTTAATTTGAAGGAAAACTGACTGAAATAGTCGAATGGGCCTACGAAACATATCCCATTGGGTTCGGAATGGGGGTAAAACGCTAGGGATGATAGTCGTTGGGTTTAGATTGGTGGTCGTGTCAGAAAACCCCTTTAAAACTTCCCCGACCAATCAGAATTTTTATAGAAAAAAAAGAAAGAAAATACTCTTTCTCTCTCCCCGACGTCGAAGGCGGAAATACGTTCAGACCTTCCCCCTCATTTTCCGATCAATCCACGCCGAATTAGCTCGTGCCACAGTTGAACTTTTTGAAGATCTTCTCGAGATCTTCAAATCCATATAGAATTTGGATTTTTTCGTTGAGCATCGGGGGAGATCTCGGACTTGAAAGTTGAGCCGTTCAAACCGCCGCCGCCGCCGCCTGGGACGACTGAACTGGCCCCACCTCCTGGCGCACGTGCGCCTCTCCTCCCCCTTTGACACTGCGTAGCCCGATCGAGCTATCGATTCACAGATTGCACGAAAACTTCAAACCTAGTTTTGAAGATTTCAGAAAGGTAACGGCTGTTTAATTTAAAACTGATTTTAACAGTTTAAAACCGTTGCAAACTTTGTAAAATCATATCTTTTTCATTTCTTGTCGAAATTCAGTGAAACAAGAGAGAGTGGACTCATGTGGACATCTTCTACTTGCTAGAAGAGATCACATATTTTTCTGAGCCTTCTGCTATTTTTGGTGGAGTGGAACCCAATGTGAGATTTCTAATTTATAAATGATATGGAAAACGATGATGTATAAATTATATAGTCGATGTATGAGTTATATAAGCGTTGTACACCTCATTTATAAGCGTTGTATAAGTTGTACGTTCGATGTATAAGTTGTATATGCGTTGTAAAAATTATATATGTGTTGAAATAAAAGTGAATTGCTATATATATATATACATACATACGCCCCTTGTCCACAAAACATGGACGATATTTATTGGTTGTGATTGGTGTGAAAATTGATTGATAGCAAATGGTTGATTGAATTGTTCGTGGTTGATATTGATTGATTGTGGTTGAAAAATACCCATTTGTGGTTGAGAGATATTTGGTTGAAACCACATAGGATTAGTTTGTGGAAATGAAATAAATATATATACATGCCGCCTGCGTTCGAACTAGATGCATGATCCCCATTGTCAAAAACCGCGAGGTTTTAAGGTAGAGCGAGGAGCCGTACTAGGGACGGTCCCGGTTTTAACTACCCTCCCGTTATGCTGCCGAAATTTTGAATAATATTCATGTGTTTGAATTATTTTCATTTGCTGAAACTATATTTATTCGTTGAATAGAAAACTTTCATGTGTTGAATCGAAATTCATTCGTTGAATAGAAATTCATGTGTTGAATGGTATTCATATTTTGAAATAAATTGTTCTATAATAAATATCACCTTTTTTATCATCTATATGAACTATGTAAAATAATCTCGTTTTAAAAGAAATTGTTTTATAATAAAAATCCTATTTTTATTACCTATATAAACTATATAAAATAATAGTGTTTTGAAAAGAATTGTTTTACAATAAAAATCACATTTTTATTATATACATGAATTGTTGAAAGCCACTCGTTCAAATAAATATGCATGAGTTGAAATATTCATTAATTAGCTAATGATATGATTTTTGCCTATGCATGCAACATTAGAATGAATGGTGTTTTTAAACCAAATTGAATCAAATATGAAGTTGAATGGAAAACGATAAGTGATAAGAGCTGTATATATGTACATGCATATTTATTGAACAGGTTATAGCAAAGGGGCTAGAGAAGAGGAATAAAATTTTGCGCCCGACAAATAGGTACACATTTACTGTTTTGTTTGGGTGATGATTTTATGAGCTTGTTGGCTAGCCGCTTGGCTTTTTCTTTTTCTTTTTGACATGAGACGCCCGTGTGGCTATTTAGGAATTTTCCCAGCCCCTCCCGTACAAAGGAGGTTATGGCGAAATTTTCCAAAATTTAAAGGCGTTAGTGAAATATTTGAAGTGAAAACGATATTGAAATTGTTGAATGAACTACATTTATATAAATATATAAATATAAATAAAATTAAAACAAAACGTGGCCATGCAGTTCGTATTTTGAAACCGTGATTTCTAACGATTAGTGCGGGAGATCCGACCATCGGATTTTCCTGAAACCGCAACCGTTGGGTTCGCTTTGGAAAAATCTTTCCAACGGCACCAACTTTGTAAAAATCCAACGGTTGGATTGTCTGGAATGTTTAATTCAAATCTGAAGAAAAACAGCGCCAGAAACGATTATATTTATATATATATATATAACTGTAATTATATTTAATCGAATAACGACGCTGCAGTTCGTATTTTGAAATCGAAACTTCAAATGATGATACTGGGAGATCCGACCGTCGGATTTTCCCGAAACTGGAACCGTTGGATTTGTTTTGAAAAGATCTTTCTAATGATGTAAATTTTGTGAAGATCCAACGGTTATATTTTCAGATGTGTGTAAATCAAATCTGAAGAAAAACAGCGCCACGGCCGCGTTATGGCCCAAAGCGTCGTTTTGAATAAATTGGCTATTTTAAAATAAATAAAAATAGCAATAAATCGTTATAAAATATCATAAATGATATGGAATGGAAATAAACTGAATTTGCTCGATTTATGTGGTATTTGATGGTTGAATGTGTTTGGTGTGAAAATTACATTAAAGAACAAAATTGGTGTTGTCGAATGATTTAACCATTGAAATAAATTGATTTGAAATTCTAAATATACGTGAATTATTTGAAAAGGCCGAGTTAATTCTCATTTCAAATAATTGACCGACGATTGAAAGTCGAAGATGAAGACGGTGGTCGAAGACCGGAGATCTTCACCTCGTTTGGATGGTAACCGAGGTCCTGATTGGGAGGCATCCCGAAATATGGATAGTGAGTGGTGATCGTCCAGACGTACGTGGGGATCGATGGGTTTGCGAGGTATTTAGAGCCACCGGTTTCGTTCAGACCCGGAACGGTCTTGTAAATGGACTGTGTGTCTGACATTGGATTTTATTCTATGTTGATTGATCTCTGTTAAATATACATCTGTTTGGCGGCGGAGAATTTATTCTTTTGCTTAACGCCCTTCTCTGAAACGCATGAGCTCAGAGGTTGTATATCGATGGACATCAGTCGCATGGCATGAATTGCTAGTGTGGCATGCCTAAGTGGCAAATGATCAGGGCTTCTGTTGAAAAGCAAAGTCTTGTGGTGATGATCAAAGCACCGCCTGTGTGGCGTAGCTTTGTGTATAATGTGAATTCGCGAGCCTCACACCCCGGTATGAACCAGAAACGGGAGAAGGACCTCAGGGAGGGCATGCGTTTCTTTCTAGATAGTGTGGTGTCAGTGACCTACCAGCCCTGACATTTATATACTTTTCACCTTTGTGGTTGTTGCTTTTGCGAGGCGCCTCGGTTTGATCGGACGATCCGGGTCCGATGGAGTCATTCGTTGGCTCACTTACGCCCCATAGGGCGGGAAAACGTAGTGTTCATGCATTTTAATCCACATCGGTGGACCGGCCCTGTCGCTCCAAGGGTCGATGCGTTCTGATCCTGAGACACGGGCTAGAGCATCTCGAATTCGGTAAGGACTATCTTTTGCCTTGGTTCATGACGGAAATCCAATTTCCAAATACATGACTGTGCAGTTTTGATTGTATATATATATATATATGGCGACATGATATATGGTACCCATGCCGTCTATGATTGATAGTTATGATTTGAAATTGTTTTTGAAACATATAAACACTAGTAGTAATACCAAATGCTTTTGTTTTATTCGTATCAATCATATTTTGGCTATTATAAGGTAAAACTCTATCCTCCGGTTTGCGTTGCATTGTGTGATGGGAACTGAGTCTTATAATGGCTTCATTTTATAAAAAGCATTGCGATGTTTTAAAAGAAAGATTTGTTTTTAAAGCACTGGCAATCCAATGGAGTAAACCCGTTTCACTAAAGTGGCGTGGTCCTATGATTAGCCATATTTGAAATGTGTTGAGTAGATTTCTCATACAGTCCCATGACTGACTCGTAGTTTGTTTCACTTTCAAACTCGGGTGCCCCCTTTTTCTACACGGGCAGCCTTGTATTCAGGTTTAGCTGGTTCTTTCTGGATAGCTGGAGCTGAAGATGGATTCTCTCATTTATCTCTTTTTATGCTGTTCTGCTCCTATTGTACATATTTTGTTCGTTTTCCGCTATGGACATTTATGTATAGCTGAACTGTATTTGTACTAAGTAAGATCCTGTATACTGTGTAACTCTGATGATTACTTTTATCCAGTATATTCTATTGTTCATTATCTAGTGTATTTATTTAATTTTGTTCTGCTATTATTTGTTTCTGTGTTATATTCCAAAGATAACCCTTGTCTCCGTCTGTACGGGAAATGGGGTCGTCACATCGTGGTATCAGAGCTTTGTTTAAGCTTAGTTTTGGAATATAACATATTAACGAACTCGTCAGAAATAGAACCAGTAGTGTTCTAGGACGGGCAACTCAATACAGATAGGATCAGTAATATCCTAGTATGAGAAGCAGAATGAAATAACACCTAGATAGACACATTTACATTCAAGTAATTGTCTCTATATTTTGAAATGTCTTTTCTGTGACCTGACACTTGATCTGTTGTTTGTAGAAGTACTAGAAAATGAGTGCCAGAAACAGAAGAAGTAATACTGACCCGGATATATAAGCTCTATTTATGAAATATAGAAATCTGGGTAGAAAACCCTTCATGGGTGAAGAATCAATTATGAAAACACAAGCTTGGATTCGTTCGGCTGAGAAAATCTTCGAAGCATTAAAGCTGGGGGATGACCAGAAAAGATTACTGGCATCCTGGGCACTCAAAGATGAAGCTTTGTTTTGGTGGGATTCAGTTATTGAGAATAATCCAGAAGGATCACTTTGTCAAAGTGCAATGGAGTGGAGATCCGCGTGATTGTACTTGGGAAACTGAGGAAAGCATTCAAAAAGCTTATCCTAGATGCCGAGTGGATATCTCTGATTGACTCCGGTGCAAGGTACATTTACCATACTTTGCATTACCAATTAGTTCTCTATTCTGTTGTTATTTTCTTTCCATGGATGTGCACTTTTAATTCCATAGTCTGAATGATTTTAAAAGAATATAGAAATTGATTTGTATGATTTTGAAAAATTAAAAACAATTTGATTGTTGTTTGAGTTGTGTGATAGTAGATTTGATTAATTAAATTATTAAAACGATAGTTAATTTAATTAATAAGAGAATAATGGTAGAATTTATTCGATTATATCATACATTGAACTAATTAGAAAATAGATAGAAATATATACTTGTGCATTATATATGTTTGAACAGGTAATTGGATAGCTGTTGAGTAAAGATTTTATTTGCGTGCCCGACAAATAGGTAAACCTTAATGAGTTGGATGCGAAATATTATTATATCAACTCTTGTGAATGCCATTGGATGCGGAGTGCTGGTTTTTCTGTGTGAAATAATAAACGTCGCCATAGGATAGTAACAATTAATTTTGAACTACATTGCATGGCATACTTCTGGAAGATAGGCATACTTCATCATATACCACATAAGCATTTGGAGTTTGTGTGACGAGGTGGAAGATTTACCATACGAGCGAGAGGCTTGTATGGCGATGACTATATTTTACAGGTTGAACTGATGACTGATATGGACTATTTAAATTGTAACGATTAAATTTCCAGATTAATAAAAACCCCACACGGGTCTGGATTTGACAATAATCACGTCTCTCTAGTTATTAGATACGGCACATGGACTATTTATTTCCCACACGGGATAGGGTGACGAGAATCTATTCTTTGGAGTTATTATCAATACACGCTACCCTGTAAACACCAGAATATGTCACTATAAATATGTGTATGCTTATTAGGATTTATTGGGTACCTAATACGGCCCAATAAATTTCTAAACCTCTCCAGTACAAAGGAGAGTATGGCAAAAATTTTCGGAAATTCCGGTTGTTAGCCAAATTTTTGAAGAATTTGAAAATTCTCAGAAACTGAAAAGTTGGAGAATGGAAGCCAGATCGAACGTAGAGTTGATTAATCAAACCACTTTCGACTTGGTTCCTTTTCGGGGACGAAAAGTTTTAAGTGGGGGAGATTGTAATGACCCCGAAAATCTGAACCAATTTAAAAATTTTAAATTGGCTAAAATAGTGGATTTTAAATATTTAAAATAAATATTTTAAATAATAGCGATGAAAACAGAGTTTGAATCGATAATTGAAAACAAATATAAATAATTCTAATTATAAACAAGGCCTGAAGTGGCGCTGCGGTTTCAAAATTTGAATTCAAACTTAGTCGGACTGTACCGGGTGCAAAACAAAATGGATTTGAGTGAAACCAAAAATATTTATATCTTTTAGTGAATACCTTTATAACGAATTTGAAAAATCGAATTTTCATAGCGGAAAGCAAAAGTTATGGCCAAATGAATTTTCAGAAAGGTCGCTAAGGAATTTATATAGCCCGTGAAATTGGCCATTTTGCATACGACCTCGGAATTCGACGAAACCACTTTTGTTGGATCCGGGATGTGAAGTTATCGCTAGGTTTCAAAATTCATAATTTTTGAAGCTAGTATGTGAGCGTGGCAAAGGAAAACGTGTTTTGGTCAATTACAGTTAAATTGGATCGACCAGAAATGGGCCTTTTTGCAAACGGTCTCGGAATTCGACGAAACTAGTTTTGTTGGGACCGTATCATCAAAACATAACCAGATTTATTTTTCTGGAATTTTTCGAATCATTTTGTGGCCCTGGCAAATTGAAATGTACGTTCAAATTGAATATTGAATGTTATATATTTTAATTTGAAGGAAAACTGACTGAAACAGTCGAATGGGCCTACGAAACATATCCCATTTGGTTCGGAATGGGGGTAAAACACTAGGGACGTCAGTCGTTGGGTTTAGATTGGTGGTCGTGTCAGAAAACCCCTTTAAAACTTCCCCGACCAATCAGAATTTTTATAAAAAAAGAAAAAGAAAATACTCTTTCTCTCTCCCAGACGTCGAAGGCGGAAACACGTTCAGACCTTCCCCCTCATTTTCTGATCAATCCATGCCGAATTAGCTCGTGCCACAGTTGAACTTTTTGAAGATCTTCTCGAGATCTTCAAATCCATATAGAGTTTGGATTTTTTCGTTGAGCATTGGGGGAGATCTCGGGCTAGAAAGTCGAGCCGTTCAAACCGCCGCCGCCGCCGCCTGGGACCACCGAACTGGCCCCCCCTCCCGGCGCGCGTGCGCCTCTCCTCCCCTTTCGACACTGCGTAGCCCGATCGAGCTATCGATTCACGGATTGCACGAAAACTTCAAACCTAGTTTTGAAGATTTCAGAAAGGTAACGGTTGTTTAATTTAAAACTGATTTTAACAGTTTAATACCGTTGCAAACTTTGTAAAATCATATCTTTTTCGTTTCTTATCGAAATTCAGTGAAACAAGGGATAGCGGACTCGTGTGGACGTCTTCTACTTGCTAGAAGACACCGCATATTTTTCTGAGAATTCTGCTATTTTTGGTGGAGTGGAACCCAATGTGAGATTTCTAATTTATAAACGATATGAAAAACGACGATGTATAAATTATATAGTCGATGTATGAGTTATATAAGCGTTGTACACCTCATGTATAAGCATTGTATAAGTTGTACGTTCGATGTATAAGTTGTATATGCGTTGTAAAAATTATATATGTGTTGAAATAAAAGTGAATTACTATATATATATATATATATATATATATATATATATACGCCCCTTGTCCACAAACCATGGACGATATTTATTGGTTGTGATTGGTGTGAAAATTGATTGATAGCGAATGGTTGATTGGAATTGTTTGTGGTTGATATTGATTGATTGTGGTTGAAAAATACCCATTTATGGTTGTGAAATATTTGGTTGAAACCACATAGGATTAGTTTGTTGAAATGAAATAAATATATATCCATGCCGCCTGCGTACGAACTAGATGCATGATCCCCATTGTCAAAAACCGCGAGGTTTTAAGGTAGAGTGAGGAGCCGTACTAGGGACGGTCCCGGTTTTAACTACCCTGCCGTTATGCTGCCGAAATTTTGAATAATATTCATGTGTTTGAATTATTTTCATTTGCTGAAACTATATTTATTCGTTGAATGGAAAACTTTCATGTGTTGAATCGAAATTCATTCGTTGAATAAAAACTCATGTGTTGAATGGTATTCATATTTTGAAATAAATTGTTCCATAATAAAAATCACCTTTTTTATCATCTATATGAACTATGTAAAATAATCTCGTTTTAAAAGAAATTGTTTTATAATAAAAATCCTATTTTTATTACCTATATAAACTATATAAAATAATAGTGTTTTGAAAAGAATTGTTTTACAATAAAAATCACATTTTTATTATATACATGAATTGTTGAAATGTGAAGTGTTAAAAATAGCCACTCGTTCAAATAAATATGCATGAGTTGAAATATTCATTAATTAGCTAATGATATGATTTTTGCCTATGCATGCAACATTAGAATGAATGGTGTTTTTAAACCAAATTGAATCAAATATGAAGTTGAATGGAAAATGATAAGTGATAAGAGCTGTATATATGTACATGCATATTTATTGAACAGGTTATAGTAAAGGGGCTAGAGAAGAGGAATAAAATTTTGTGCCCGACAAATAGGTACACATTTACTGTTTTGTTTGGGTGATGATTTTATGAGCCTGTTGGCTTGCCGCTTGGCTTTTTCTTTTTCTTTTTGACATGAGACGCCCGTGTGGCTATTTTGGGAATTTTCCCAGCCCCTCCCGTACAAAGGAGGTTATGGCGAAATTTTCCAAAATTTAAAGGCGTTAGTGAAATATTTGAAGTGAAAACGATATTGAAATTGTTGAATGAACTATATTTATATAAATATATAAATATAAATAAAATTAAAACGAAACGTGGCCATGCAGTTCGTATTTTGAAACCATGATTTCAAACGATTAGTACGGGAGATCCGACCATCGGATTTTCCTGAAACCGCAACCGTTGGGTTCGCTTTGGAAAAATCTTTCCAACGGCACCAACTTTGTAAAAATCCAACGGTTGGATTGTCTGGAATGTTTAACACAAATCTGAAGAAAAACAGCGCCAGAAACGATTATATATATATATATATATATATATAATCGAATAACGACGCTGCCGTTCGTATTTTGAAATCGAAACTTCAAATGATGATACCGGGAGATCCGACCGTCGGATTTTCCCGAAACTGGAACCGTTGGATTCATTTTGAAAAGATCTTTCTAATGATGTAAATTTTGTGAAGATCCAACAGTTAGATTTTCAGATGTGTGTAAATCAAATCTGAAGAAAAACAGTGCCACGGCCGCGTTATGGCCCGAAGCGTCGTTTTGAATAAATTGGCTATTTTAAAATAAATAAAAATAGCAATAAATCGTTATAAAATATCGTAAACGATATGGAATGGAAATAAACTGAATTTGCTCGATTTATGTGGTATTTGATGGTTGAATGTGTTTGGTGTGAAAATTACATTAAAGAACAAAATTGGTGTTGTCGAATGATTTAACCATTGAAATAAATTGATTTGAAATTCTAAATATACGTGAATTATTTGAAAAGGCCGAGTTAATTCTCATTTCAAATAATTGACCGACGATTGAAAGTCGAAGATGAAGACGGTGGTTGAAGACCGGAGATCTTCACCTCGTTTGGATGGTAACCGAGGTCCTGATTGGGAGGCATCCCGAAATATGGATAGTGAGTGGTGATCGTCCAGACGCACGTGGGGATCGATGGGTTTGCGAGGTATTTAGTGCCTCCGGTTTCGTTCAGACCCAGAACGGACTTGTAAATGGACTGTGTCTCTGACATTGGATTTTATTCTATGTTGATTGATCTCTGTTAAATATACATTTGTTTGGCGGCGGAGAATTTATTCTTTTGCTTAACGCCCTTCTCTGAAACGCATGAGCTCAGAGGTTGTATATCGATCGACATCAGTCACATGGCATGAATTGCTAGTGTGGCATGCCTAAGTGGCAAATGATCAGGGCTTCTGTTGAAAAGCAAAGTCTTGTGGTGATGATCAAAGCACCGCCTATGTGGCGTAGCTTTGTGTATAATGTGAATTCGCGAGCCTCACACCCCGGTATGAACCAGAAACGGGAGAAGGACCTCTGGGAGGGCATGCGTTTCTTTCTAGCTAGGGTGGTGTCAGTCACCTACCAGCCCTGACATTTATATACTTTTCACCTTTGTGGTTGTTGCTGTTGCGAGGCGCCTCGGTTTGATCGGACGATTCGGGTCCGATGGAGTCATTCATTGGCTCACTTACGCCCCATAGGGCGGGGAAACGTAGTGTTCAGGCATTTTAATCCACATCGGTGGACCGGCCCTGTCGCTCCAAGGGTCGATGTGTTCTGATCCTGAGACACGGGCTAGAGCGTCTCGAATTCGGGAAGGACTATCTTTTGCCTTGGTTCATGACGGAAATCCAATTTCCAAATACGTGACTGTGCGGTTTTGATTGTATATATATATGGCGACATGATATATGGTACCCATGCCGTCTATGATTGATAGTTATGATTTGAAATTGTTTTTGAAACATATAAACACTAGTAGTAATACCAAATGCTTTTGTTTTATTCGTATCAATCATATTTTGGCCATTATAAGGTGAAACTCTATCCTCCGGTTTGCGTTGCATTGTGTGATGGGAACTGAGTCTTATAATGGCTTCATTTTATAAAAAGCATTGCGATGTTTTAAAAGAAAGATTTGTTTTTAAAGCACTGGCAATCCAATGGAGTAAACCCGTTCCACGAAAGTGGCGTGGTCCTGTGATTAGCTATATTTGAAATGTGTTGAGTAGATTTCTCATACCAGTCCCATGACTGACTCGTAGTTTGTTTCACTTTCAAACTCGGGTGCTCCCTTTTTCTACACGGGCAGCCTTGTATTCAGGTTTAGTTGGTTCTTTCTGGATAGCTGGAGTTGAAGATGGATTCTATCATTTATCTCTTTTTATGCTATTCAGCTCCTATTGTACATATTTTGTTTGTTTTCCGCTGTGGACATTTATGTATAGCTGAACTGTATTTGTACTAAGTAAGATCCAGTATATTCTATTGTTCATTATCTGGTGTATTTATTTCATTTGGTTTTGCTGTTATTTGTTTCTGTGTTATATTCCAAAGATAACCCTTGTCTCCGTCTGTACGGGAAATGGGGTCGTCACACAGTACCATGACTGACCCGGAGTTTATTTTGTTTTGTCTTCCCCAAACTCTTGAGTGCCCAATTTTGTACGGGCAGTCAAGTAGTCGGGATTTACAGATGCATTGAAGAGTTGGAACATGAGGCTTCAGGATTATATAGCTATTATTATTCCGCTATGCTGTAAGTGTTGTACTATGATAATGTTATTGTATACATATACTGATTTATATTTCAAAAGTTATGTTATATATTATATGTTATTAGTTCCGTTGTGAGGTTCGTGTTACTCTGATGTTGTGTTGTTCTTCTTCTTCTATTCTAAGTTTCTATCTTATCTTTCCTCACCCTCTAATTTCTTTCATTAATGATCGGTATTTTCGATCCTTGGATGTTCAATATGTGTTGTATATCGGACAACCAAGATTGACAAAATCCCGGGTCATTACACATACTGTGTTGGTTTATCGAATTCAAGTGTTTAGTAACCCCTATTGATACAGTGGATCAAACTGATCGGCCAGAATTCATAAACTACTCAACCAATATATCTCCACAATATAAAATTATTATTTTTATAGAATCTACAAATACGTTCACTCGTATATATACACTCAAACTCAATCTAGGGTTTTGCTAACCCCATTTCTACTGAGTCTCGCCACAGAGCCAAGGTAATTACTTAACCTTCAGCTTTGATACCAACTGTCACGACCCGGGTTTTCGTGATCCTGGATATCGACACCAAACACGATGTCGACTATTCAACCACCAGAAATATTGAATAGTTAATGAAAGAAAATAGAGGGTGAGAATAGATAAGATAGAAACTTAGAGTAGTAGAAGAAGAAGAAGAAGAAGAACACACAACAACAGAGTAACACGAATCTCACAGCGGAACGAGCAACATATAATAGATAACATATCTTTGAAATATAATCAGTATATGTATAGAGCAACATTATCAGAGCACAACACTTACAACACAGCGGAATAAACAATAGCTATATAATCTTGAAGCCTCCTGCTCCACGCTCTCCAAGTATATCTGTAAAACATGACCACATGACTGCCCGTACAAAATTGGGCACCCAAAAGTTTAGGGAAAACAAAACAGAATAAACTCCGGGTTAGTCATGGGATTGGTGTGAGTAAAACAATTTAAACAGTTTGAGCAATAGAACGATATCTCATAAGATCATGCCGTATAACGTAACGGGTTTTTCCCTTATGAGAATCCAAAATAATCTTTATATCAAAATTCTTTTGATATTATAATAATGTCTATCAACCACAACATAATAATCATCTAGCAGAAACGCTTTCATCTCACGTTCTTTTGATAGTATAATGGAACGGGTTTTTCCCTTATGAGAATCCAAAATATCATTATATCAAAAACCTTTTGATATTATAATAATGTCTATCAACCACAATATAATAATCATCTAGCAGAAACGCTATCATCTCACGTTCTACATATATAGTATACAATCAAAACCGCGAGCACTTATTGGATAATGGATTTCCAACCATGACAAGGTATGGAACCACCTTCTGATAGTGTATCTCTAGAGGAGAATACACCGATTTCAACAAAAACATCTTGCAACTCAGCCACACATGACCGACCACTCATTTCGCTTGAGTGTATCGAATGTATATCACCAACGGTTGGGATCAGCAATCATTTCCCGATAAGGGACAACATCGATAGATTAAAGAAGGAAATGAATATTCTCTAGATAGGTGATTATACACCCTAATGGGAGCTACCCACATAGCCATGCTGCCTGCCCGATTTTTGTCATTTCCCAGTTGTGAGGCTAGAGGCCATAACTTACCTTTTTACATATCATATCTTCATTTACTTTGAATGCAACATCGTCCTACCCGTCAAATCATTATCGATTTCCTTAAAGGTATCACGGGTATAAAGCTAAGAGAAACGAATTCCTTCGCCACCAAACATAATACGTTTGAAGAGATCAATGTATATATGATCTGTTAAGCATACTCTGTTAGACATTCGTCCATACAAGTTGTCCTGGGACTGAACAAACCGAAGGCACTCTTCTGTGAATCCATCTTAAGCAATTTCTACCTAGGATTAACAAAACAGCCCTTGCACTTTACCCTGTCTTTAATTATCTTCAGCATATTTGGTTTGCAACGCTTATGTCAATACAGAGTGGTTCTTCGGATAATAATCCAACTGGTCTCTCCATATTAAAAACATAAAAATGGTCAGAAACTTTGATAGTCGGTGATTTAACTATCAAATGAAAACACATGTGCAAACAACAATCTTATTTCCAATTGGAATTTCTATTGATCAATCATCATATATATATATATATATATATATATATGTTTGCTTATATTTTATATTTAGAAAATATACTTCATTCACATTGGAAAGCATTCCCAATTCTCATTCACGTTTCATTAACTTTTCAAAATCATCAGTCCCTAACTATAAACTAGTAAGTGAACAACCCCCTAAGTATTAATCCCGAAGGCCGAAAACAACATCAGATCGATACTCTGGAAACCGTTCAACTTAACTAATCTCTAATCAGTTTCTAATTTCCTTTAACTCCGTTTCTTGTCAAATCATTGCTTACGCAACTCTCGAATTCAGTTTATGAATCCTATTCTTTTATAAAAACATTGGTTATAACGATAACGTTATAATCCCTACTTCTGAAATATCTAACTTAAAAATATACCTTTTATTCTTTGATTTGAATGAATAAATAAACTCTAATTTATAAATATATAAATCTTGATTTAAAAACCGAAAAGTAATTAGTAATTTCCCGAATTCAATATAATCGAATTCGACGTATAACTCCCTTTCAAGTAATCTCTATTCGATTAACTCCTTCGAATAACTAATATTCGATTAACTCCCTTCGAATAACTTATATTCGTTTATCTCTCCTCGAATAACTAATATTCGATTAACTCCCTTCGAATAACTTATATGCGATTAACTCCCCTCGAATAACTAATATTCGATTAACTCCCTTCAAATAACTTATATTCGATTAACTCTCTTTTCGAATAAACTATATTCGATTAACTCCTTTTCGAATAAACTATATTCGATTAACTCCTTTCGTGTAACTTATATTCGATTAACTCTCCTCGAATAGCAAATATTCGATTAACTCCTTTTCGAATAAACTATATTCGATTAACTCCTTTTCGAATAAACTATATTCGATTTACTCCTTTCGAATAAACTATATTCGATTAACTCAAATTCAATCAACTCTAATCGACTAACTCTAATTCGATTAACTTTAATCGACTAACTCTAATTCAATTAACTCATTTCGACTAACCCTTCGACTAACTCTTTTTTATTAACTTATCTCGACTAACTCTATTTGATTTAACTTATTCGACTAACTCCATTTGATTCAACTTATTCGACTAACTCCTTTTGATTACTCACTTGATTTACTCGACTTGATTAACTTAACTTGATTAACTCTTTTAAACTAACTCACTTTCTTGTTTTTGGTTAACTCATTTAAACTAACTCACTTTCTTATTTTGCTTATCTCATTTGTTTAACTTATTTGTTTAACTCCTTTTGTTTGACTCCTTTTCGAATAAGTAATATTCGACTAACTCTGCATCCACATTCAATTTCAGATGTCCATGTTGAAATCGATTCTTATTTCTCTATATAATTGCTGACTTATATATTCCATTTATCCAATGATAAATATTTACTTAATTTATAAAGTATTATTTATAAATTATTCTGCTTCGTTTATCTGTTTAAAACAGAAACCTATTTACAATTTTCTTTAAATCCATATCATGTTATACCCGTGTGTGAAGCACGGGTCTAATCCTTCCAAATGTAAAATTTTCCTTTATATAAAATTCTTTTCATTTTATAATATTTCTTTTTCAAAACTATTTTCATTTTATAATTATTTCCTTTTATAAAATCTCTATTCATTTTCAAATATTTCTTGTTATAAAATCCCTTGATTTTAATATTCTTTTTATAAAATCCTTTGATTTTAGAAACAAATTCTATTTCAATATAACATTGAAAAATCCCGTTTTTACATTCCAGTATTCCTTATGGTATTTAAAATACCAATTAAAAATGATCAATATCGTCCAAACACAGATAATCAATAACAGATTGAATATCACATCATATATCACAATATACGGAAACCAGTAAAATAAATGTGGAGGAATCTAGTTGGATCCCTCCGACCTGTTTCCCTGCATCTACAGATGTTACACAAAATAATTCACATCAATATCATTTCAGTATGAAATATTCTGATAAACAGAATCAATATTTAGTTAACGACTTATATATATTGTTAGCTAAAATTTCAACTAGTCAAACAGCAATTCAATCAAACAGTCAACACACAGCAATCAACCAACATTTATCAGTTCTAAAAATATGTTATAAAAATATAGCTGTTCAGAGTTAGTGAGTTTTACTCACATTGGACGATCATCGTTAATAACGATAACCATCGCTTGATTCAGACAGACAATTTATTTTGCTATAAATTGTAACGAGCTCTAACTCACTTCCAGTCAGTTCTATGGTGTAGCTGCCATCCATATGATCCCAACGGTTTGTGTTTCGCTGAATTTCGTTAACATATGAATAAGTTACGGTATTTACAAGTTAGTACATGATTTAAAATTAGAACAAAAATTTAAACTATTATAATACGGGCCTCACCCCGTTTAATTAACCGGCCCACCAACCCGGTATAACCCGATCCACCAAAACTCCATCTTCCCCAAATTGAATTTCGCGACTCCAGGAAAACACACTCCACCATTTCCGATTCTTCCTTCCTCCACCGCTCCTCTTATTCAACACCAAACTACGAGAAACCACCACCATGATCCATCTCTTCGCACACTTCAATCCCATACCATTCATGAACATCTCAAGCTCACCGTTCCAAACCCGTCGACAGTAGTTTCTTGCACTATACAGTGCATCACAAGACACAAAAATATGTCGAACTTCCTCAAACTCCACCAAAACCCTCGACTACCACCCCTGAGTGCAGCGCCACCCTCCATTTGCCCTAACTCCCTTCACCGTGACCTCCAACCGAAGCCCTAGCTTCTCTGTACAATCATCGACCTCAAAAAGAATGCGTCACACTCCCTCAAACCCATACTAAAATGAAGCTCACATTGGTATGAATGCAAAGATACAAGTTTTGGGATTTAAGAGATTTTATTTGAATTTCTTTTGATTTCCTTAACTCTCGTTTTGCTGGGACAAGGAATGGAACTTGCGGCTCGTTATTTGACTGACAGAAGAAAAGGAATTAGGTTTAGGAGGAATGAGATTATTTATAGGCTAATTTTAATATTTTTTATTTAATTTTATATTCCATTTTAATGTCTCGTTATCTTCATTCAGTGTCTAAAAATTCCTATGATCACTCACAATATCCAAAAATCATGAAAATTGACATACACCTTCAATTCGTAATTACGGACCCAATGAAACTGGTTTCTTCGAATTCCGACTCTGTTTGCTCACACAACGTATTTTTAAAGGTCAAATTATCGACTGTTTTTCACATCAAAAATCCGTACAGCCACATACTGACTTCAAAAATCACGAAACTTGAAATCTAACAATAATTTAATATTCCTGATCCAACAAAATTAGTTTTGTCGAAAACGGAGGTCGTTTGTAAAACTGGCTATTTTTAAAGTTCTAAATAAATCCATTTTAATATTAATATATTTAAAAATAATTAAATTTAATATTAATAAATTAATATTATTGTATATATTCACAATAGAATACCATACAGCTCTAGAATAATCCTATATGAATTTTTAACTCGATATTTCAAATCTCGATTAAATCGATATTCGATTTATAATGAAATTCCTTATATATATCGTTATAAATTATAAAGGAATTCCATAGCGACTATTTAGAAATTTGATTTGATCATAAATCAAAATCTACACAAGGAAATCTCGATTTTTCTCTTCCATTAGAAAAATATACTTCACCAGCTCCGAACGTTTCTTGTTTCATAGAAATCCGACTTAAAACGGATTTTGTATATTCATTTAAAGTTCGAATCGCCAAATTACGAACTACCGCGCCATTTCAAGCTCGATTATAATTATAATATAAATAATACGTTCTAACGTCGTTTATTAAATGGATTCGTTATTATAATTTTATTTTAAACTCAACCAAATCCCTTACACTATCCAATTCACACAATATTGTGAATTCTATCATTTCCGACTATTTTGGAAATTATAACTTATTATTCTATAATTTATATTTATTAAATACAAATATTATTTAATTTAAGTTATCGATATCGCCAAATCGATATTTAATAATTAAATAAATTAATTATTGACCCATTAAAATACGGGACGTTACAATATTCTAGTCCTTCCACTGAAATATTTTGTATATACACTGACTACCTTGTGGTGTTTACAGTGTACCACTGTGAATATCACAAGCTGTTTAGACACAGTCGAATGGATTAATAAATCAGATCGGGTCATGAAAAATGATGAGAAAACACACCAGAACACTGAGGCAAATAAAATTTTTAAAATAAAAATTATATCTACTAGAATATGAAATTATTTCTATTCCAGATACTCTGTGTGTGTTTTTGTATATGATAGGTATGGATGACTGGACTGACTGTGAGCTATGAAGACAGAAGACTGAAGACAGTTAATTGTATAAATCAAGATGTCTGTATTGAGTGATGTGTCTGTGTCATTAAAAAATGTGTCTGTATATTGAAATGTAAAATGAATGAGTGATTGTATATATATGAGTGTTGACTGTTGTAGTGAGGAGAACTGTATATGTGAAAATGATTGAACTGTAATGTCTATGAATGAATTTTATTTCAGTGAACTACAGTGTTGAGCAAATAGTGGAGTTGTAAAACTACATTGTTTTGACTATAGAAATAAAATATTATATTTAATAAAATACTGTTTGAATATTTAATTCTTGTCCATTAATATTTTATATAAATATTATATTTCTGTCTGTGATATAGAATAATAGTACAGTAACAAACACATTAAAATAATATTTATTTGGTTGTTATCATCAAACAAAAATCATATAATTTTGTATACAGCTACGTCATATACAACAAGTTTAACTCACTCAGTTTACCCACTTATATTTATATAAGTTGGGTTTGTTATTTGTGTGATATGTTTGTTAACTGTTTGATGGATGCTACATATATATTTATATGTGTTGAACTGAAATGATTTAAATTAAATGTTCATTTAATTTAATTTGAACAAATCGTTATTTTTAACGATTATTTCCAGATGAGGTAACTTGCCTCATTGGTTACGTTTATAATATAAACGTATTAAATTATAATAGGGATGACTGGATTACTGTGATTTATTTATTATTAAATATGACATCCGTTATTGAATTGAATAAATATTATTTGTGGTAACATATTTGTATGCAGGGAGAAACAGGTTGGAGGGATCCAACTGGATTCCTCAAATGTATTTGTTATTTTCATATCTACTTATATGAACTATTTCACCAATATGGATTAGATAGTTGATTTGGTTGTTGACTATTGAACTGAAATTCAATATTTGTTTGTTTTTAACCAATGGGCGGTATTGGTTGAGTAATTGGCATCAGATGGCTTGAAAATCAATTGTGTTATAAATAAGGATTTACCGTCATGTAAATCGACTAGAATGAAGTTAAAAATTTATTTTATAACTGAAATATAGATTTTTAAATCTATTGTTTTTAAATGGAAGTTAATAAACAGGAAATAAATATTTATCATTTATTATTTAAATCTATAAATAGCGGATAAATGGTTTTATAAAGCAACTTATTATGTTAATAAGATTTTCTAAGCAGATAAGTAGAAATTAACCGAACAGTTAAGGGTCGGATTAATTGTTCTAAGGAACAATTAAATGAGGATATTTAAATTAATTATATTATTAATTAATTTAAAAGAAGTATTTATTTGAAATTGATTAACGGGGAAATCATGAGTTGACCAGGTCGATTATTTAATTGGAACTTGTTATTGATTAATTTACTTTTAAATCAATAAAGTGGAATAATTTAACGAACAGTTGTTTAATTTTAATAAGACTTTAAAAAGGAAATTTATTATTTATTTAGTTAATTAAGTAATTAACTACTTTTATCGTAGTTAATGATGAAGTAAATTATTAATTTAATTAATAATAATTTAAGAGAATTTCCTTTTAAGTGAAATTCATTTAAATAAGAAATCAGAGTTCGAAATGAAATCGAGTTGAATTGGGAAAGGAGATCTGAATGGGTTTTATATTAAAACCGAGTTTTATAACTAAGTTATAAAGAGATTTAAGCGAGTACGAAAGCTTAAATAAAATGTTACTTAACAGTTGGATTAAGTAAAAAGAAATCAGGATATAAAAAGGGTTTATATCAAACCTGAGTTTGTAAATAAGATTTATAAAAGAAAGGTGGAGTTAAAACATCGATTTTAAATGGGTGGGACTAAATAATGAAATTAAGTGAAGTAAATGGAATTGAAACGAGATTTACAAAGTGGAAAGTGTTGAATGGATTATAAGTGATAAAATGAGTTGATAATGAGTTAAGATAATAATTGGAACCTAACTGGAGATTGGTTGAGTTGAGTGATTTTCTGAGTGTTAAACTGATGTTGATTTCGATCTTCGGGGTTGATACTCAGAGGATTATTCTCTTACCAATGTATGGTTAAGGACTAATGAATGTCGAAATACATAAATACATGGATAAAAGATATTTCCATAGGAAAAAGGAAATAAAAGATTTAAGAATATATAAGATGAGATTTCCAAAGTAACGGAAATGAAAAGGGGATTGTGTAAATACGTAACGATATTTTCGAAGTGAGAAAATGAGAATTAGAATGATTTTATTCTAAAAGAAAAGTGTGGGCTATGGTTTGCAAGTATTGAAACAAAAGATATTTTCGTAATGATTATTTTTACGAATAAGAAGATAAACTAATTTTCCCAGTTTAGAAAATGAATAATGTTGTGCAAATGATAATTAAATGGAATATTTGATAGTGTTATAATATATTTTTCGAAGTATTAGAATGAAAGGGTTTTGCGAATATTAGTAAGGAGTAATGTTATTTCCAAATATCGGAATATTTAAATTAACCATTTATTTAATTATATTTAATTAAATAAGCCAAATGATGCTGAGTACTAAACCAGTAATATATTTTATTTTATGGTTGAATGATTGTTTATTTGATAGTTAAATAACCAACTATCAAATCTGGCCAATACGATTGTTCGTACGGAAAGACCGAGATCGAATTTATATTCGAATACCATTCTGACCAGCAAATACGAAAATGTTGAAGATATCAGATGTTGATCGAGACGAAGAAATCGAAGACCGTAGATCTTCATAAAACGGAATAACCACTTAAAATCTCTGATTCGACCCGGAGATATACTGGGGTTCTGTCGTGGTTGAAATCTACGGATTTGCAAGGACTACTCGCTACTAATCTCTAGGGCGATACTTAGGATGTGGTAGGAGGGTATCTTCGGTTCATCCTGTTCCTAGATGACTTGTATGGACGAGTGTCTGACATAGTATTTCTTAAGAATCACGTAAGTTGATTTTTACGAATGTAATTCTGTTAGTGGCGGAGAAGGCTGTACACTTACTCTTAGCTTAACGACCAGAGTATGGTTGTGGACGTCAATCAGTGATTTGGCGGATCTGACGATGTGGCATTCAAAGTGAATGGTGATATGTTGTGCTAAAGGTAGTGTTAAACCTCAAGCCTCTTCAACTGGGAAATGACAAAAATTGGGCAGGTAGCTTGGCTAAGTGGGTCGCACCCAAGTAGGGTTTATAATCACCTACCTAGAGATAATTCATTTCCTTATTTAATCTATTTTGATGCTGTCCCTTTTCGGGAAACGGTAGGGTAGCTCCCAACTGTTGGTGATATACATTCGATACACTCAAGCGAAATAAGTGGTCGGTCATGTGTGGCTGGGTTGCAAGATGTTCTTGTTGAACCCAATGTATTCGCCTCTAGAGATGCACTATCGAAAGGTGGTTCCATACCTTGTCATAGTTGGAAATCCAATCTCCAATAAGATCCTGCCGTTTTGATTGTATACTATATATGTGGAACGTTAGATGCAAGCATTCCGCTAGATTGATATTTACTCGTGTTTAGACACTATTATAATATCAGAAAAAGATATGATTTCAAAAAGAAATGGTTTGACTTTAAAATCAAGTTGTGTGATGTTTTTAAACTTAGCGAGTTTTTCTCACTTTGGTTCACCAGACTGATCCGACGTTTTGTAAATGCTCGGGTTAGACCGGGTTGTGCAGGTTCAGGTTATCAAATGTTGTGAAGTCCGGAGACGAACTAAAGGTGTTCAGACGTATGATATCTAGATTTATTCCACTGTGTGTTGTACATGAGGACAGATTACTATATAACAGTCCAGATGTATTGCTGTACTCTGATGATTGTAAGTTTTATTTTAAAGCTCTCAATAAAGTTTTTATTTCTATTATGTTTTATTCCATTACGATGTGGGACTCTATTGTTGTAGTTCTTCTTCTTCTTCTATTCTAATATTTCTTTCTTATCTCACCCTCTATTTTCTTTCATTAACCATCTGGTGTTTTTGATACTTGAGTTCTGGCAGGTAATACGGTTTGTGTATTATTGTTGGAATTAGGGCGTTGAATTCCCCGGGTCGTTACAAAGCTTTCCTTTTTTTTAATGGGCTAATCCCAGGGCCCAAAATCAATGACCTACGCATACGATACTAAACCGTCTGCACCTCTTCTTTTCCCATTCTTTCTTTTCTTTATTTCTTCATGCTATTTCTTCTTTTCCGACTGCTACTCACTATATCTTCTTTTTCCAGATGCACCAAAACAAAACACCAGTTTGGAAATCAGAGAAATCATGATCAATCTGCTCGACCCTCCTTCCTTTTGTCTTCGAACTGCAGTTGTTGCAGCTTCTTTTTTCTTCTTTTGTTTGAACATAAACCAGTGCACACCCGTGCACATGTGCACCTACACCATCGACCCCCTCACCTGAGACCCATCGCTACCTCACCCACACGTCCCATCTCGGACCAGATTCATCACCGATGGACCATCTCAACCCAAAACCCTGTCCTCTTCAACAAAATTAACTCGAAAAACACAGCTCCAAGTCATCCCTAGATTGACCTCTCCCAGTAGCCTTCGACCACATGAACCACCTGCATCACCGCCCATCGCTTCCCCGACCCTAGAGCACCTCCACCCCAAATTTCAGCAAACTCGATCACGTGAGGCCCTCACGTGAGACGTTCAAAACCCGTACCCAAAACATTAACCCAAAACCTAAATTTGCTTCCCTTGTCAACCACGACCACCAGAGTTTGCCAAATTCTGTCCGTACCTTCATCTATCACCCACGCAACTCCCCAAAAAGCAATTTTAAATATCATTAACATATAACACGAATTTTGTTTTTAAGCCCAAAACCAACTCTCGATCTTTTCTCGGAACATAGGTAATTAAAAAATCCGATTCCTGTTTTAAAAATCATGGTTTTTCTATTACAAATTTAACTATGTACCTGAATTTAAATTTTACGATGATTTAATTTTTGAGTTTAAAACCACTTTTACTGTACAATATATATCTGTATATGTAGAGACTTATTCGAAGTAAACCTATTTTTAAAATAAACTACACTCAATTTTGAACATCTTTTATGTTGGAGTCACATCCTCCATTGCACTAGAAATTGAGTTATGGATTCTTTTTCATTGTATTGGTTTATTACAACAAAACTGATCCTAAGTTTCATGCTACAGGCATACATATTGTTTCATATCCCTTCAGGTTATTATTCATTTCAGATGAAAACTATTTAACCACGACGCATACATACATACATACATATATATATGTGTCATTCTATATATCAATTAGTAATAGACTAAATTGGTAAAAAGGGTTTACTCACAATAATATTGGTTCACTGTTTTGGTTCCAGGTTTATAAGTTTTTGTTGCCATGGTTTTGCTTCAGTTTTCGTTTAATATATGAGTGAGTATATGATGGATACTAGTTGTATTTATAGGGTGCAATAAGTAGTAAAATATTGGCTAGCCTAGGCCTTTGATGGGGTACTTGATGGAATGTTTGAGGGCTGCTGCTAAGTGATTGAAAAGGATGGAGCTATGGGTTTAGATATGCACAGGTTGATTAGAGTATAGATTAAGATATATATAACTATATGAAGATTATAGGAATTGTTGCAATGGTGTATTTCAGCATGTGCATGCACAGTCCCTATTTACTTGGTTGTGAAGGAATTTACGTTTAGGGTACACTTGATTTAACCCCCCATCTAATGTATAGCTAAGTTACTCATAGCAGCACACATAAATTGTAAAAACATGGGTAATAAATGCATTAAACCAATAAGACTTGGCTGCCAAGTATCAATGTATATATCCATGTGCAAAAATATGATTTTAAAATAAAACTTAGCTTCTAAGGCAATGCAAGCTATTTAATAGATTTATACCCATCTTTTCATACCAATTCACAGTCATATTTTATACATACTTGGATGTGAAGTTATTTTAGATTTTATTTTAAATATTCCCATTAGTTATAAAATTAAAAACCAATTTTTTACATGTATTTAAAACAAGTTTAAATACAAACAAAATATTAAAAAACCAACTACTTGTGTGTATATATCTAACAAGTAAAAATATACACATGAGATTTTTAAATAATTATTATTCTAATTTTCTAGAATATTCAAATCCAATATTACTTGTATTTTCAAGAGCAAAAACAATTTTAAAAATACAAACAAAATGACCAAAATATTACTTAGCTATTTCATATATCTATATCCATTGGTTAAGAATTTTAAACCATTAATATATACATATATACATATGTGTGTGTGTGTGTATATATATATATATATATATATATACATTTGAAAATTGGTTCGCTTTTATTATCTAAAAAAACAGTACAAAGTTAAGGTTAGCATACTAACCATTACAAACATAAAACAAAAATGAAGAAACAATAATAATAAAAAACAAGAAAACAAGTAAATTTAAAACCAAGTAACATAATTCCGGCCATGATTAGGCCAGCATCCCACTATTGAGTGTAACTCCCTACACCACACCCGAGCCAAGTGCTCAATTCGTGCATAATCATCATGGAAGAGAAAACATCTCCACATTCAATCTTGAACACATTTGATTGACACCAGAATACAGTAAAGCACATCTTCATGCTAAACCACATATCATCCAGTACCAAATTCCAGTAGCATATATTGCTTCAAAATTGAAAACATAAATTAGAACTAGTATTATGGAAATACTCGTTTATCTAACTTCAAGCAACCTTGCGAAACCATAAAAGGGTACACATGATTTCAAAGAGAAGCTACAAAATTGTTCCGTGATAATATAAACCCAAATTCCCAATTCCAATTTCTGGTTGAACGTGATTATGAGCAAACAGTAACCCCTTAAAAATAAACCAACACCAGTATGTGTAACAACCCTAATTTTTGGAACCAATTTAAAATTTACTTTTAATTGATTTATTGGATTTTAAATATTTAAAATGATTTAATTTAAGAATTTACAACTTAAAATTTATTTAAAATGATGTTTGAACGTATATATTTATACTAACTATAAAACGAGCTCGTAACATCGCGGTAGTTTGAAATTTAGTTTTAAATTTCAATTGAATATACATAATTCAAAATAATTCGGATTTTAGTAAAACTAGTAACTTAGAATCAATTTAATTATATCTTTCTAATAAATGTGAAAATTTTAGATTTCATATTATAAATTTAAAGTTATGACCAAATTAAAATTTAAAATAGTCGCTATGGAATTTATTAATATTTTAATATTTGGTGACGGCAAAAAATGTCGCAAACACCAAAGATTCCAATTACTAGGAATTATAAATATGGTCGCACAGACAAGAACATAAATAAAGCATAAGCAGTAAATCACACAAGAGATTTATAGTGGTTCGGCCTCAATGAGGGCCTACGTCCACTTTGAAGAGTCATTGGAATATTATTAATCACTTGGAAGAATTACAAGGTTGAGACTATCTCATGACATCTCATTACATTCATGTTCCATGATATATGATGTCATAATTATCATATATTGAATAATACGGAAAAAGACAATTTTGTCCTTCTTCTTCCTCAAAGAGGAGATGCCATTAATGAAGCTTTATGGAGGTCTCAAAGCTCAAGAATCCAACCCCTTTGATGTGTGAGGCCATGGGCTATTTATAGGAGGTGGTTAGGTAGGGGTTAGGTAGGAGTAGGCAGAAATGGGGACCATCTACAGGAAATTCGCACCTCTGGCTGTCGGACCTCGGAAATTCGCACCTGGGGTGAGGTGCGAAGTGGATTTCGGCGAGAGGCTTTGTCGAGGCTGGTTAGCTCTGTTGGCGCGATGTTGTGGAGGAATCCACCATTTTGCTAGTCCGAAGTGAAGGAATCTGGTCTTCCAGCATGGAGAAAATCGGATGAACCGGGAGTGTGGGTCCCCGGACCCCCACCGGCGCTGCGCCCGGACCCGCTTGACGGCTCGCCTTCGGCTCGGAGCATGGCTCGCCTTCGGCTTGGATGCGGATGGATACTGATGGAGGTCGCGTTCGAGGGATGTGACATCCTACTAGTGGCCAGCCTCGAGTCTTCTGGTACTGGATCCTCGAATGATATTGACGACACTTTCGGGCTGTAATATCACGCGATATGTTGAGTCGAGCGTGTCTTGTGTACTTTTGGGAACCGGACCAAAAGGTCGGTTAACAATATCAAATAATCCCTTAAAAGTAGCCATTTTGCAAATGACCTCCGTTGTCGACTAATCCAATTTTGTTGGGTTCAGAACGTCAAATTATTGCCAGCTTTAAAATTTCAAGTCAATTGCAATTCATATGAAAGCGTGGTAAATTTAAACGCCTGTTCAATTTTAGTTATAAATTAAATAAGCTAGTTAAAAGGGCATTTTTCAAACGGTCTCCAAATTCGACGAAACTAGGTTCATTAGAACCATATTTTGCTAAACATAGCTAGATTTTAAATTTCGTAATTTTTGAAACCAGTATGTGGTCGAGGTAAATTAAAACGTACATTCAAAATAATTATTTAACGTTATATTGATTTATATTTTATTTTTGATAAAAAATAATTAAAACAATCGAAACGGATTATAAAACACATTCCATTGTGTCCGAAGTAGGGGTATTTAGTTAGGGGCAACAGTCGTTGGGATTTCCCAACCGCCCCAGCAGTTTGAATGGCCGACAATCTCCAACATTTCTCCTCGAAAATCACTCCATCCTTACATCTATACGAAAATCTTCCAACTACAATGTTCTTCATCTCTTCAAGAACTAGAGATCTTCCGGTCATGATTGGATTTCGTGGCCTAAGCCACTTGAATTTCACGCTTGAACGCAGCGCATTTGTACGCTGTTCTAGGCCCAGAGAGAGCCTCGAGTTGCGCACTATTCAAGACGTGGGGAGGAGGCATGACAGGGGTCGAGATGGGGTGTTCAGATGAGGGACCGACAACCTGGAGGTGACTCGTGCAGGTGCCAGATGAAGTCGACGTTGGGTTTCACGGTTCTGGAATAAGAGATACGCAAGGGAAAAGAAATTAGGGGAAATTATTAGGTTAATTATCTTCATTAATTATCTTAATTAACTATTTAATGTATTTAAAAGGTTAAACCATCATATTTTGTTTATATGACATCAACGAAACGACTTGCGTTGGACTCGCATTGACGAGATCTACACAATGGAACAAATTTGGAGAGAAATGGAGCAAGCTAAAAATTTAGAGTAATGTTCGGTTTAACTTAGTTAAAACAATCGTTATTTAACGATTTCAAAGACCAATCGATGTGAGAACTCTCTCACTCGACTATTTTGTGATGTTATTATAGTCATATTTGAATATATATTAATTGTCCATGCTGACTTTATCTGTTTAATTATCACAAATTGTTATACGGTGTATGGTAGCTCACATCACAGTTGTTTGAAAACCCGATGGATGAATTGTTGATTGTTTGTGTTATAATTTGAATGTAATTTTAAAATAATTAACATATTAAAACGATGCTAAAATTATTTGTGGTAGTTGAAATTGGATTAAACATCCATTTACAAGTCAACTGACTTGTTTATGCTCGCCCATTTTAAGTGGTATCGATTGGAATTAATAAATAATTTATTAATTGATTATTTATTGGTTGAAAACCCCACACTGGTATTAGGATAATATTTGATTTACACTAATCCCAAGTGTTTAGTCTGGATGTTAATCGATTGACTGACAGATCGTTATAAGCATTATTTAATTATTTAATGTTTATACAATTGTTGATGCACTCTGGATGTGAATTTAATGTTTAATAAATGTTTATAACTATTGCTAAATACATGTGATGTATGAAATCCATATAGAAAAATTATATGGTAATTGATTAAGTCACATTCCAACTCAGAAATAACAAATATTTTAATATAATATTTAGTGAAGAATCAAAATATGATTTTGATGTCCGATTTTGGATGGACACAAAGATTATAAAATTATAATGATATATAGAAGATTTGATTTCAAAATCTGATACTTTGAAAGTATTATTATTTTTATATTATAATAATATGGGATGTTCAATTTTGATTTAAAATTGAAGTGGAAGTGGAAACCATTTTTAAATGAATTTATAAACATTTGTATAGTACGTTTTGAATAGAAATCGAATTAATCTATTATATATAATATAATGGCTTAATAAGAACATATTTAATTTTGAAGTAAAGGATTGAAATAAGATTTCAAATTGTAGTTGTGAATAATTTATAATGTTTATAAATTATGTGGGAAACGTTTTAATTTTAATCTAATTATAAATCGAAGTTGGGCTTGAATAGAACGCATCACACAATGACAGTTAGCGAACGTCAACCCATAACTACAAATTGACGTAACGGAAGATCCAACTGTCGGATTCTCCCGAAACAGGAACTTGGGGTTCGCAATGAAATGATCTTTGTATAAAATAAGATTTTTTGAAATCCAACGGTTTGATTTTAAGATAAGTCCAAATCAGTTTTGGAAAAGGTTGCTATGGATGCAATACGGTGGCCGATATTGGAAACCGACTGTAAGGGCATTAATAAAATTAGTAAAAATATGAATAAATCATATAAAATCATAATAAATGATTTGGGAAGATTTTGGATGAAATACTTCAAGTTTGAAAAGGTAAAAGATATTTTTATCTGAATAAACTAGTTAACAACTAGAACAAAGAACTAAAAGGAATTGAAATGGTTTCAATAAAACCAGAGTGTACCAATATATAAATTGGAATGGATTTGAATGGAAATAATCTTTGATATTTCTGTAACAACCCGGAATTTTGGGGCCAATTTAAAATTTTTATCTTAGAAGTTTTAATGGATTTTTAATATTTAAAATAATTTATTTTAAATAATAACGACTAAAAATTTATTTTAAAATGAAGTTAAAATGAATAAATTTAATCTAATTATAAAAGGAGTTTAAAATAGTGCTGCGATTTGAAATTTTGATTTTAAACTTTAACTAAATGTACAGGATTCAAAATGAATCGGATTTCAGTAAAACCAGAAATATTTAAATCTGGTTAATTATATCTTTCTAACGAATCTGGAAAATTGAAGTTTCACTTTATAAATTAAAAGTTATGTCCAGTTTAAAATTTAGAAAAGTCGTTGTAGAATTTATATTATAATATAATATATAGCCCTTAAACATAGCCGTTTTACAAACGACCTCTGTTTTTGACGAAACCACTTTTGTTGGAACCGAAATGTCAAATTATTGCTAGGTTTCAATTTTCAGAATTTTCCGAATTAATATGAGAGCGCGGCAGAAGAAAATGTGTTTCGTCAGTTTCAATCAAATTTAATCGATTAGAAAATAGCCATTTTTCAAACGGTCTCAGAATTCGATGAAATTAGTTTTGTTAGGACCGTATCGTCATAACGAAGCTAAATACGTTTTTCTGGAATTTTTAGAGTCCGTATGTAGTCCCGGTGAATTTATATATAAGGTTAAATTAAATAAATAAATGTTTTTATTTTAAATTATAGAAAACTGACTGAAAACAGCCGTTTGGGCTCATGGGTCATGGCTCATTGGATCCAGAACGGGGTTATTAGCTAGGAATGTCTGTCGTTGGACCTGAATTGGAGTTAGTGGCTAAACGGGCCTTAATGGTTCAATTAAATATTATTTTAATTATAAATAACCCTAAGAAAATCATCTAAACCCTATCCTAACATTCTACAGCCGCCGTTCTCTTTTGGATGGCCATTATACACCGAATGAAATCCACTAAAATCCTTCAATACAAATCGAATTAAGGTGCGAATCAAAAAGCAAATCGAAGAGAAGATGGAGCTCTATCTTATGAACGGTTATGATCTGGAATGGGGTAGAATGGAGCTCGATTTTGGCTCTCAAACACCGCGAGTTCGCTGGCGTTTCCAGACCAGGAGGGGGCGTCGAGTTATTGGTGGTTGGCGGCGATGGGTGGATGTCGGAGGTCTTCGAAGTGGTGCGTTGAGATGGTGGTCTGGGTCCCTGATGATGCGCACGATGGTGGATGTATTTCGGTGACGATGGGTTCTCTTCCATACAGGCAATAAACGATGAAGATAATTAGGCGCAGGGTAATTAACACCCTTAAGGATCTAATTAAATTAATTAGTTATATTTAAAATTGTTTAAATGTTTGTATTTCCATAACTTTTGCAAACAGAGATGAAATCGAACGAAACGAAAAGCATTGGAATTGTATATTCAAGATCTAGATGATGGTACAGACTAGGACTGAAACATAGCAAATTCAATATGATCTGTACAGAATTAAAACAATCGGTGAGATTTCTATTTTTTTTAAATAAAATTAATTATTTATCTCATGGGAAATTTATATTCATATTATATAAAATTCATGTTGATGTGGTGTATATATTTATTTCAGTACTGATTGTTGCGATGAATCATTGAATTGATTTGTGTGTCTCATGTTTGTTAAAATAAGATTGTTGTAAATAATTACATCATGTTTGTTTAGTTGGAAACAAATATATCATATTTGTTTATTCGAAAAATAAATGTCTCATGTTTGTTAAGATAATATAGTTGAAAACAAATATATCATATTTGTTTTGTTGAAAAACCAATATCTCATGTTTGATTAAGATGAAATGGTTGAAACCAAATATCATTTTTGGTTAATTAGAGATTTGTTAAAAAAAATAACATTATCATCTTATTTTGCTAAGTATACATAGAAAAATGTTAACACATAGCATATTCTTTTATTTGATATCAATATACATAGAAAAATTGTTTACAAATAAATATCCATTTATTTGTCGTTAATATACATAGAAAAATTGTTTACAAATAAATATCCATTTATTTGTCATTAATATACATAGAAAAATTGTTTACAAATAAATATTCATTTATTTGTCATTAATATACATAGAAAAATTGTTTACAAATAAATATACATTTATTTGTCATTAATATACATAGAGAAATTGTTTACAAATAAGTATTCACTTATTTGTCATTAATATACATGGTAAATTGTTTACAAATGAAATATCAATTTAAAACCATTCTTGTTAGATTAGAATTGTCACTAAAATGAAGTGCTAACTCTTATACATTTTGTTGAGTTAAGAACAGAAACAGAAAATGTTCATGTTTTAGAATTAAAACATGATTTTAATAAAAAGTACATTTTTAATGTGAGAATAGAAACATAAGAAGATTCGTGTTTTAGAATTAAAAACATGAGTACATTAAAAGAATACAAATTGGGTTGTAACTTTCTTTTTCGATAAAAAGAACACGTAGAAAAATGGTTATAGAAAAAGGTAAACAAACAGAAACATAAGAAGATTTGTGTTTTAGAATTAAAAACATGAGTATATTAAAAGAATACAAATTGGGTTGTAACTTTCTTTTTAGATAAAGGGAACACGTAGAAAAATGGTTATAGAAAAAGGTAAACAAATAAAATATTCTTTTATTTGTCATTAAGAGAACAGGGGAATGTTAGGTTAGCTAAAAAAAAATATCATTTTATTGAAATGGTCATATTTAACAAACTAAGAATTGTTAAATTATAATTGCCCGTTTGACAAGTTAGAATTGTTAAATTATGTTAACGACAAAATTTACAATTTTTATCATTTATATAGAAAGGATTAAAAATATACATTTTGTCATTTAATTAGAAGTAGACAAAAACATTTATTTTTGTCTAAATTTAGAAAGAATGAAATTTAACATTTAGTTTGTCATTAAATTAGAAGTAGAAAAAATTATTCATTTTTTTCCAATTTAAAAGAATGTAAATGAACATTCATTTTGTCAAGTTTAAAAGAATGAAACCAAATATATACATTATTGATCATTAGAAAGGATTCAACCAAAATAGACATTTTTGGTTCATTAAAATGATTGAACAAAAAGATACATTTTTTGTTCATTGAAAAGAAGGAGACATTTTGTTCACTTAAAAATGATTAAAAAGAAAGAGACATTCTTTTCCATTAAAAAGAATGAAACATTAGAAAAGTGTAGACAATAAAAATTACATTTTTATTGTAACATGAAACATTAGAGAAGTGTAGACAATAAAAATTACATTTTTATTGTAACATGAAACATTAGAAAAGTGTAGACAATGAAAATTACATTTTTATTGTAACATTAAACATTAGAAGAGTGTAGACAATAAAAAATTACATTTTTATATGAAAAGAATATTTTTATTTACATTTTATATGTAAATACAAACATGTATTAGAAAAGAACATTTTTATTTGCATTTCTCATGTAAGGTAAAACCATGTATTTGAAAAGAAAGTTTATTTTATTTACATTTTACATGTAAATAAAGGCATGAATAAAGAAGTATATTTTATTTACAATTTACATGTAAATAAAAGACATGAACTAAAGGGGTAGATTTTATTCACATCCTAGATGTGAGTAAAGACATGAATTTAAAAAGGATATTTAATTCACATTTTAGATGTGAATAAAAGACATGAAATTTAAAAGTACATTTTTATTTGTAATTTAGTTGCAAGTAAAAACATAAATTTAAAGTTACACCTTTATCTACATTTTTAGATGTAAGTAAAAAAGAATACAATTGAAGTTAAACTCTTTTTTTTTTTTTTTTTTTACATTTTAGATGTGAACAAAAACATACAAATAAAAAGTACATTTTTATTCACATTTTAGAGGTGAATAAAAACATAAAAATAAAAAGAGTAGAAAAAAAAAGCGATATTTTTATCGTCATTTTAGATGCGATAAAAAGAGTAGAAATAAAAACGATATTTTTATCGTCATTTTAGATGTGATAAAAAGAGTAGAAATAAGAGCGATATTTTTATCGTCATTTTAGATGCGATAAAAAGAGTAGAAATAAAAACGATATTTTTATCGTCATTTTAGATGCGATAAAAAGAGTAGAAATAAGAGCGATATTTTTATCGTCATTTTAGTGCGATAAAAGAATAGATTTAAATAGTTGAAATCGCCAAATGATATATATATATATATATATAAATTAAAATTAAATGAATTGCGCTGCTGTAGTTTGCGATTTGAAATCGTAACTTTAAACGATTATACCGAATGATCCGACCGTTAGATTATCCCAAAACTGGAACCGTTAGGACTGCTTTGGAAAGATCTTTCCAACGATATAAATTTTGTTAAAAAACAACAGTTAGATTTCGAGATAAGTGTAAATCAAATTTGGATAAAAAACAGCGTCAGGGCCGCCGATCGACCCGAAGCATCGTTAGATGAATATATATATATATATATATATATATATATATATATATATATATATATATATATGCAGAATCATTTGAAAGGTCCGAGTTCAATCTCATTTCAAATGATTATACGACGATCTAAGTTGAAGAGTTGAAGACGGTGATTGAAGACCAACGATTTTCACATAGAATGGATGTGTTGCTACTGAGGCCCATGATTGGAGTAGCTACCTTGAAGGGGAGTCAGGGGTAGCCGTCCGGACGTATTGTTGATTGTTCGGATATGCGAGTTATGAGGTGCCTCCGGTTTCGTTCAGACCCAGAACGGACTTGTAAATGGATGCGTGTCTGACATTGGATTTCATTCAATGTAAATTAAATTGATTCTTATTAATATATATCTGTGGTGGCGGAGAATTTATTCTCTTACTTATCACCCTTCTCTGAGACGTACGAGCTCAGAGTGTATATATTGATAATGATTGATCGCATGGCGTGAATTGTTAATGTGGCACGCCAAGATTCAAATGATCAAGGCTTTTGTTGAAAAGCATGGCCTTGTGGGATGATCAAAGCATAGCCTGTTTAGGCGTAGCTTTCTGTATAGCGTGACTTCGCGATCCTCACACCCCGGTATGAGTCAAAAACGGGATATGGACCGTAGGGAGTGCACACGTTTCTTTCTAGCTAGAGTGGTGTCAGGGACCTACCAGCGCTGACATTTTACTTATGTGGATGATGGATTTTTAGGTACCTCGGATTTATTGGTTGTTAGTGGCCATATTATAGGTTCAAAGGAACCGGGAAACGTGTGTTCAGGCATAACTAATCTACTACCGTTAGGTGGGGACCAGCCCTACCGCATCCAAGGGTTCACTGCGGGGGATCCTAAGCCATTTGCTAGAGTGTCTCGGATCGGGGAGGATGATCCCTAGCCTCGATTTCATGATGGAAACCAAACTTCCAATACGACACCATGCAGTTTTGATTGTAGAACTAGTATGGTGACATAGTAGGATGGGGTACTATGCCGTCTATGATTGATACATTATGATTGAATTGTTTTCGAAACATATACACACTAATAATAATATCAAATCCGTTTTTATCGTATCAAGCATTTTTGACAATTATAAGGTAAAACTCTATCCTCCGGTTTGCGTTGCATTGTGTGATGGGACTTGAGTCTTATAATGGTTTCATTTTTCTAAAAAGCATTGCGTTGTTTAACGATTTACTTTATATTATGCACTTGCAATCCAATGGAGTAAACCCGTTCCGCGTTAGCGGTGTGGTCCTGTGATTAGCCTTATTATTAGATTAGTTAAGTTAGATTTCTCATACCAGTCCCATGACTAACCTGTAGTTTCTTTCACTGGAAAACTCGGGTGCCCATAATTTTCCACATGGGCATTCGAGTAGCTTTTTTGCAAATATTTATCTCTTTAGCAGGGTCCTGGATCGAAGCTTAAAGCTGTGTTAAAAGCATTGATAGTCTTCCGCTGCATTAAGTTTTTGGTTCCGCTGCTTTGTATTATATTCAATGTAAAATTTATCTTCCGCTGTATTATTACTTTATTGATGTACTCTGATATTCTGTACTCTGATGTAACATCATTGTAATGTTTATAAAAGTCTGCTGTTGTTGTTCTGATGTGTTGTATTCCCAGAATTAACATATTCGGGTTTTGAACGTTCTTGGTCGATTTTGCGATCGATTAGGTCCGAGCAAAATCCGTCTCGTTACAGTTTCAATATTGGATTCCGAAATTATATGGATATCTTTGAGGAACTTGGGAGATATAGATATCGTAATTCCCACTACAATATCTGTTGATTTCAGAATTTGATGTTGAATATAAGCCGATATGATTTCTATTCAGAGCCTTGTATTTGATATCAAATTAGATTTTGGGTTTGTCGTGAATGGTATCTTTAATAATATTATTCTTAAACCTGAATGGAATATAATAAATCTTTTCATTAAGATTGAGTGAGGTTTTCCAATTTAATTGGAATTGAATTGGAGTTGATTTTGGGTTAACTGTGAAAAATGTTTTAAATAACATTAGTTCTTTAACCCAATTAACAGTGAAATTATGATTTGGAATTTATAAATATTTTAACCAAAGATTTAATTGAATTTTCCAAAATGAAGTTAAAATGGAATTGAATGGAATTCGATTTAGTAGTAATCGAGATGATCTTCTGTAAAGGAACACCGTTACTATTTATGGAATTTAAAAGGCTTTGCCATTATTCCATTTATATTACTAGTCTGATACGGAAATTTATATCGATTATATACTGATCAGATTTCCGTGATGATTCCATTTTGATGGAAGATGATTTTGGAATTATCGTGAACAATATTTTAAATGACATTTGTTCTTTTACCCAGTTAAAGAGAGGATTAATTTCTTAACATTGAATAATCATTAAATAATGATTTTTGAAGATTAAAACTAAGTAGAGTTTTAATGAATATTTTATTAGATTGAAACGTGAATAAGGTAATTAAATTTACCGAATTCAAGAAATGTTTGAAATGGAGTACCACTAGTTTTACTCCATGTGGTTGTTAAATCTTTAATTAGTTTTGAAAATTAAATGGTAAATAATTTTACTGATAACAAGGTGGGTGTCAGATATGGAGTACTACCGGTTTTGCTCCATAGGATGAATAGGTTGGGAAAATAAAATGAATGATTACTTCAGTAACGCTGGTTAATCCCGGCTAGTTGATAAATCTTAATTTGGTTTAAGTTATGAAAAGATAATACAAAATCCTTTGAAATGGTTTCCAAAGTGAAGATTTAAACAAGAGGTTTAAATGAAATAAATCTTTGATAAGATTTGTGGGAATAAATCCCAATGTAATGAATATTTGAATGAAAGGATATTCTGGATTGTAATGAGGCGTTTGATCTGATTATATTTTATTGATTATAAGATACGCAAGTTATTCAGAAAGAGCGGGTTTAACCCATTCTGAATAACTGATACGACGATTAATAGTCGAAGATTTGGAGACGGTGGTTGAAGACCAAAGATCTTCACATCGTTAGGATGATCACTGATGTCTCGATTGGGTTGTACACCCAAGATGAGGTAATAAGTGGTGGTCGCCCATACGTACTTGGAGATCGACCGGATGTGCGAGGGCCTCTCTTCTGTATTAGACATATGGGACGAGGAATAAGGTGCCTCCGGTTTCGATCAGATTGATACATTTATATTCAACATAGTAGGATGGGGTACTACCGTCTAAGATTGATACATTTATATTCGAATTTCTATTCTGTACTTTGCACTAATAATAATAAAAGATAAATCTCGTTTATTAAGCATGTTTTTCCATTACAAGGTAAAACTCTATCCTTTGAATTGTGTTGCTTTGTGTGATGGGACCCGAGTCTAGCGATGAGCAATATTCGGTACAAACCGAATTAATCGACCAAACCGATTCATTTTGGTCGGTTCGGTTCATTTTTAGAACTAAATCGTTTTGAATTCGGTTTGTAAAATAAATTTTTTGGTTATCAGTTCAACCGAATTAACCGATCTTTTAATTTACTATCTTATTTTATGGTATTGTAATACTTTAAATAATTAGTTAAGTTATGTAATACAAAGACATTTGTTGCAAATAGGTCAAATCTTATCATAAACGTAATATTTACTATACAAAATTTCTCCAAACATGAATTTATATTTTACTTTGAGTGAATCCATCATTTCAATAATAATACATCCTTTAGATTCGGTTAAATCGATTACTGACCGAAACGAACCGAAATTAATTAGGTTTGGTTTGGAAAATTTTCGGTTTCAATTCGATTTGAGTTTTTTTACGTCCAAACCAACCGAACATACCGAACGCTCACCCCTACTCGAGTCTTATAATGGCTTTATTTTTCATTTTTAGCATTGTGCTGTTTGTTTTATGGTATTCTTGGGAGAAAACCCGTTCTTTGTCATACCGCGTGGTTCCTTGATTTACCCAACATTAAAATAATGTTAATAACTGTTTTTAGTTCTCACACCAGTCCCATGACTAACCAAGAGTTTATTATTTTCACTTAAACTATGGGTACCCATATTTTACACACGGGCAACAAGTAGTTTAGGTTTTGCATATTTTCTTTTAATAGGATCTTGGTTTACGGCTGGAGCTATATTCGGAAAGCTTTGTATCTATGTATTTCTTTCAGCTGTGGTAGTTGACGTTTTTCCGCTGCACATTATGTTCATGTATTATATTTCCACTGTTTTGTAATTTAATATCTAATATTATTTTTCTGTTGTATATTATTTATTTGTACTCTGATATCTTGTACTCTGATGTAATTTGTTGTAATAGCAATGAAAAATTCTCTTGTTCTGTGTTCTGATGAGTCGTGTTCTCAAACAATCCGCCTTCTTATTTGGTTTAAGCCGACAGGGAAGTTCGGGTCGTCTCAGTTGGTATCAGAGCTAGGGTTTACAAAGTTCGAGAACAAGACACATTAGGACCAAATGAAAGAATTCATCAGAGATAAGATTAGTCATATCCTATAAGAATGACTCGTTAAAAATAGCTTTAGTAATGTCCTAGAATGAGCTTGAAGAGTATTATTTATAAAACGGATTTAGTTTTGAAATTATTATATCTTATAATAATTTGAGTATTTTATTAGATATTGATTTTGGACTATCGAATATAAGAAGATTTTTAATATACGTCTAATCCACGTGTATTCGAAGTCTCAAATATACCAGGTAGATATAGTATCACACTTTAGTCGCACGAGGAAGATTCTGATGATTGTTGCAACAACATCAGTAACTATGTTTGAGTTTCGAAAGTGGGATGTTTATATGAATCCAATTGACTGGTGTGTGAACCAAAAACTTAGTTAGAGTTTATTGTTTGTGATTGGGCATTAAAAATATATTTTTGGGCATATAAAAGTTATATATTTGAAAAGCTAATAAACTAATTGATTGTTGGTTGTGATGCGTGATGATTAATTTAACTAATAAAAAATATTGGTATAATAAAACCAATATGAAAATGAAAGGTAAATTAAGACAAATCAGGTATAAAGTTGAACTGAATTAAAAGCTAGTTCGGATTGTGTGTGTGTGTATATATATATATGTTGAATAGGTTGTTATATGATGGCTATGAAGAAGAATAAAATTTCATTCCCGACAAAAGGTACATATTTACGGTATTGATTGGGTTTGATGATTTTATGAGCCGATTGGAAAGACGCTTGGCTTTTTCATTTTATTTTTCATTGATGAGGGCCCAGAGAGGCAAGTTGTAGTTGTATCGATCAACCCATACAAAGGAGGTTATGGCGATTTTTTTTGAAAATTTAAGGTGTTAGCCAAATTTCTTAGAAACTGAAAAGTTGAAGAATTTGAGTCAAGTGAAGGTTGAGTTGGTTAAGTAAACGACCTTCGAGTTCCATTCCTTTTCGAGGACGACAAGTTTTTAAGTGGGGGAGATTGTAATAACCCTGATTTTTGGAACCAATTTAAAATTTATTTTTAATTGATTTAATGGATTTTAAATGATTTATTTTAAGTATTTACGACTAAAAATTTATTTAAAACGACGTTTGAATGTATATATCTACATTAATTATAAAATAAGCTCGTAACATCGCGGTAGTCTGAAATTTTAGATTTAAATTTCAATCGAATATACAGAATTCAAAATAAGTCGGATTTCAGTAAAACCAGAAACGTTAGAATCGATTTAATTATATCTTTCTAATGAATGCGAAAAATTTAGATTTCATACTATAAATTGTAAGTTATGACCAAATTAAAATTTAAAATAGTCGCAATGGAATTTATTAATATTTTAATATTAAATAAGCCCTTATAATATCCATTTTGCAAACGACCTCCGTTTTCGATGAAAGTAATTTTATTGGATTCGGAACGTCAAATTATTGTCAGATTTAAAATTTCAAGTAAATTGGAATTAATAATTTAAATGCCTGTTCAATTTTAGTTGTAAATTTAATAGGGTGCGTTAGGCTAACATCCTTATTAAGTTCCAAAATTAAAAAATGGTTCGGTCGCTGTAACATTAGAAATTAAGTTCCTATATTTGAAATGCGAGTATACAAATTCCTATTTTTACCCTTACGACTCCTCAAAACCCTAACCTCTTGAAATTTCTTCACTTCTTACATCAAATCACTTTTCTAAATCACTCGATCAATGAATGAAATCAAAGATCAACATACGATTATCATCATTTTAGTCTCGATCTTAAGAAATCTGCAATATAGTTGTCATTTTCATCAACTATTTACATGAAATGGTGAGAACAAAGGTATACTTTTGATTTCTTTATTTCATCTTCCACCATTAATAATCTTTGCATATTATAGATTGTAATAAGAGTAAATGATATGGTTCGTAGAAAATATTTCACAAAATTTATAAATAAAAAACTTCAATAGTTTCTTATTTCAGGAATTATAATAAAACACCACAACAAATGTACAAAGTTATACTTTAATTTTTGCATGCTCGTATGCTTTATTCAGAATTGTTGCACACTTATAAGCTTTTATTCAGAATAGTTGCGTGCTTATATGCTTTTATTCGGAATAGTTGCACACTTGTACGCTTTTATTCAAAATAGTTGCACGATTATATGCTTTTATTCAGAGTAGTTGCATGCTTGTGTGCTTTTATTCAAAATTGTTGCATGCTTGTGCTTTTATTCAGAATTGTTGCATGCTTATATGCTTTTATTCAGATTTGTTGCATGCTGGTGTGCTTTCATTAAGAATTGTTGCATGCTTGTGTGCTTTTATTAAGAATTGTTGCATGCTTGTATGCTTTTATTAAAAAATTTGCATACTTGTGTGCTTTTATTCAGAATTGTTGCATGCTTATATGCTTTTATTAAAAATTATTGCATACTTGTGTGCTTTAATTCAGAATTATTGCATGCTTGTGTGCTTTAATTCAGAATTGTTGCATGCTCGTGTGCCTTTTATACATAATTTTTGCATGCTTGTGTGCTTTTATTCAGAACTATTGCACGCTTGTATGTTTTTATTCAGAATTATTGCATGCTTATATGCTTTTATTCAGAATTGTTGCACGCTTGTATGTTTTTATTCGGAATTGTTGCATGCTTGTATGCTTTTATTCTTCAAGCTTTATGCTTTTATTCACAATTGTTGCATGCTTGTATGCTTTTATTCAGAATAGTTGCACACTCGTATGCATTTATTTAGAATTGTTGCATGCTTGTATGCTTTTATTCAGAATAGTTGCACACTTGTATGCTATTATTCAGAATCGTTGCATGCTTGTATGCTTTTATTCTGAATTGTTGCATGCTTGTATGCTTTTATTCAGAGTATTAACCTTATTGTATGTGGAAGACGGAAGAGAAGATAAAGAAGACCCATCTAGAACTCTTCGTCGGTATGACTCATTGATGTCGTGCCACCTTAAATTATTATAACTTGTACTGTTGTTGTTTGAATTTCGCGTGCTAGGATAAGGTTATTGACGCATGGCTAGATGGCTGCTAATTTGGATGATAGAATTGGCTGCTCATGAATGATAGGCATGCAGAATTGTTTTGGTTGCTTGAGTTTGCTTAGAATTTTAGGGACGAAATTCTTAAGGGAGGGAGAATGTAACAACCTGCAATTACGTATCGGAGGATCGTAAAATATTTTTGTTTAATTCCCTAAGGGTTGGATTATTCTCATATTTTGATATGTTGGTTATGGAGATGTGAGACATGTCCATAATTTTTACCAATTTTATTTGTGACCATTTTGCCCCTATCAGTTTTGTATTTGGTATAACTTTTGAATGGGATCGAATTAGGTGCCAAGGTCAGTCTCATTGGAAAGGAAATGGTGTTGTCAATTCCGTAGAGTGGTCACATTAAAGATTTGGTTCAGTGGTATGGGAGGAACAGCTGTTTTAGTGTTTCACGGTTTGTTGTTCAGGCTTTTAAGCCATTAGTGGGCTGATTTGAGGAGGCTCATTAGTGGGATGATAGGAGAATGTAAATAGGGGGTTAGAGGCATGAATAATTTACTTTCTTCATTCTCTCATTTGGTTGATCTCGTGATCATTGTTGCTCAATCAAATACACCTTTCCACCATTAAAATTCTAGATCTACACAAGAGAATCGAAGATCTACATCGTTTGAAGTTAGATCTATGCAAAGTGAAGAGAGATATCATCAAATTGGAAAATTTGAAGAGTGTTCTTCGCTATTCAGATTGAGTAATCGGTGATTTTGTGTTGTTTTGAAGAATTGGTGAGTGATATGCATCTCTCACACGGATTCAATCAAGTGTATGAGTTGTTTGATCTTAATTTCATCCTTTTCAAGTCGTTTTAACCTAGATCTCCATCATGGTAAGTATATTTTCATTTGAATCGCCATAGGATTTATTCTAGTAACTTAAAACCGGTAAATTTTATATTAATTCATATGTATATGCAAGTTAGATCCATTATTTTTCATTTGTCATGATTTTGGTGAATTTTATGTGATTGTTGATGATAATTGACATTTTAGGGTTGTTGATGGATTCATAAAGTGTTTATGGTTGAACTGGATGATTTGGATAAGTTGGTTTCGTCGATATTGTCGTTTGATGAGGGTTTGGTCAAGTTTGGAGCTGTTTTGGTCAGATCTGGGAGTCAGGTCATTTTTCACAAGATCTGGTCATTTTAGGGAGTTGGGTCATGTTTCTTGCTCTCCAAAAAATGTAGTTGGATCGCCATGGGAGGCTCAGGTCGGGATGGGGCTCTAGGTCGTTCGCATGGTAGACTGCCAGGTCGTGGGTGACGTGGCGGTAGAGGATTGAAAGGATCGGCTTCAGAGCATTGGAGCTTAAGGAATTGGGTCGGCCGGTGTTAGGTCGTTGGTCTCAGGTCGAAGAGACTCAGGTCGTTGAGGGACTTGGGTTCAAAGGAGTTGGGTATGGCGACTTAATAAGGTCGTTAGGTCGCAGGAACGACCTAGTTAGGTCGTTGGAGCGGGTTGGCTTGCATGACGGAAGTAGGAAAATCAGGTCATGGAAGCATAGGTCGGGTACGACCTAAGGGGGTGACGACCAAAGTATGGTGAACCTTATATTGATGTTGTCTGGCTGAGTGATGTGGTGACTTCGATGTATATCCTGGTGGGAATGTTCGGAGTAATGGGATGTGTTTGATGTTCGTCGTAATGCAACAAATGAGAAGGCGACTCAAGTGTGTTTTGAGTTCGTGTATAATGGTTGCTTAAGGGGGACTTCAGTTTGTGGATAGTCGTCGGTGATGACGACAAGAGATATGATGACTGAGAGATTATTGTTGTCGTAAGTTCTAGCGGACTCAAAGTAGGGGTACAATAGAAGACCAGGTGTATGGTCGAGTACCTTGGGGAGTCGTGAATGGCCTAGTTGTCGAGATTGGAAAGACAAACAAATGAGTTGTGAAGGCATATAGAGTTTCTGCTGGAACGGCGGTTTACCATTAGCACTTGACATATGGCAGTTGGCCGTCATATGATTAACGATGGTTTCAAAGCAGGAAAGGCAGTGGTAGCCAGGTCTTGGATGTTTGGTTGTTTTACTTGTACCATCTCACGTAGATTGTCTGAAGTCGAAGGAGATGTTTCTTGGGCGCTTGTTTGATATTGGTTTAGGCCTCTTATGTTTGTGCTTAAGGAATGTTAAGCTCGATTAGGATGGTTTACGTCAGATATAACTAGTTGATATGATTGCTATTGAACGATGGTGTTTTGCTATTTTTTGGTTACTCCTAGTTACCATGGTTGAATTGTTTTTTCACAATTGCCTATTTGTAAAGGATATCACTGCCAGATGTGGGGAAGGAAAGTTTGGGTTTTTCTCTAGTGTTGGGTAGATTGGTTTGTTAATCTACCTATTCTCATATACTTTATTGATTATGTTAGATAGTTGTTTTATCGCTCACTAAGACTGTTGTCTGACTCAAGGTTTTATGTTTCCTCTTATTACCTTGGGTTGTTCATCCTGATGTGGATGGGCAGACTAGGTGGCAGGTGATTAGTGAGGACGATGTTGTTGTGCGGTGGCGAGCTGGAGGCTGGCGTATTACTTTGCTATTATATAGTATCTTTGCTTTAGCTGTTTGATGAGTGTTGTAGTGAGTCTTCATGTATAGACATTGATGTTATATCCAGTTGATATATGGATGATATTTCAGGATGTTATGAAAGCTTAAAAGTTTGTTATATGTTGCTCCACTATTTCTGCCTCTTGTATATGTTCTATTATATTTTATCCTCGCGCTGTGAGTTATACGACAGGTTCCGTGTTGTGTCTACCTACTTTGATGATCATCCATAGCTGTCATACACACCTTTTAGCGCATTATTCCCTTAGTTTAGTGCAGGGGTTATGGGCGGTCGTCACATTTGATATCAGAGCTCTGGTTATCGAATTTAGCCAAAGTTCGAAGCCGTAATTACGTATGAGAGACATATTTGTAGATTTCGAATGGATGTATACTATATAGTAGTATATAATTTAGTTGTGTTTGAACTCCATTAGTGGTTTTTCATGTAAGTGGCTAATCATTCTACATTGCAGATTTAGAATGAGTCGTTGACCATCGAGATACGCTGCTAGGGAGGAGGCAGTGCCTGAAGGGGGAAATGACGGTATACCAGATTACCCAGCCATGTTTGAAGCCGTGATAAAGGCATTCATGAGAAGGGTACCCGCTCCAGTGGCAGCCACGATAGTTGTAGGTGTGCAGGTACCTAGGGTTGTGGATTTTGCGAAGCTGTGTAAAGACTTCACATTTCTAAGTGGGAAAGCCAATCAAAGGGACAGAGCCGACCGAAGAAGTTCAAAGATGGTTAGATGCTTGTATTCACATTTTTGGAGACTTGGGTATAGATGATCGATGAGATGACCCGAAATCCCCCTTACGGGAAATCAAGGATTGAATTGAGGACAAGCCACATCAAAACACAAACAGAAGAACATTTCATTGTATATTACAACAATTTCATCAGAATACAAGAATATATAGAGTATGAATCAATATTACACATCATAAAATATCAGAGATTACAATACATTACATAGCAGCGAAAAATAATACAAAACACAACTGAAGGAGATATACGGATACAAAGCTTTCTGAATATCATTCTAGCTGTAAACCAGGTTCCTGAGAATGTAAATCTACAAAACCAAAACTACTTGCTGCCCGTGTCGTAAATAAGGGCACCCAGAGTTTAGGTTAAAACAGTAAACTCCAGGTCAGTCATGTGACTGGTGTGAGAACTAAAACAGTTATTAATCTTTATTTTAAAGTTAGGTAAATCAAGGGACCACGCCGTATAACACGGAACAGGTTTCCTCCCAAGAATATTAGTGCATAAAACAACAGCGCGATGCTAAATAAAGAACAATGAAGCTATTATAAGACCAAGGTCCCATCACACAATGCAACACAAGCCAGAGGATAGGGTATTACCTTATAATAGCCAAAGAATGCTTGATACACTAAATTTCTTCTTTTATTATTACTGTAAATGTATAGTGTCAAAACAATTTCAATCATAAATATCAATCATAGACGGCATGGGTACCATATATCATGTCGCCATACTAGTTCTACAATTAAAACCGCAAAGTGGCATATTTGGAAGTTGGATTTCCATCTATGAACTTAGGTAAGGGATCATCCTCTACCGATTCGAGACGCTCTAGCCCGCCCCTCAGGACCCAGACACAGGTGGGCCCTTGGATCGTCAGGGCCCGTCCACCGATATGGATTAAAATGCCTGAACACTATGTTTCCCCACCCTATGGGGTGTCAATGAGCCAAATGACTCCATCGAACCCGGATCGTCCGATCTAACCGAGGCGCCTCGCTATCCATCATCCACATAAGTAAAATCGGCCAGTTCAAGCACTGACCCCACTTCTAACTAGAAGGAAACGCATGCCCTCCCTGAAGTCCTCTCCCGTTTTTGGTTCACAACCGGGGTGTGAGGCTCGCGAATTAACGCTACACAAAGCTACGCCACAAAGGTCGTGCTTTGATCATCACCACAAGACTTTGCTTTTCAACAGAAGCCTTGATCATTTGCATCTCAGCATGCCACACATTCAATTCACGCTATGCAACCGATATCAATCACACAGAATGAAATCCGATGTCAGACACACATCCATTTACAAGTCCGTTCTGGGTCTGAACGAAACTGGAGGAACCTTATTCCTCGCATATCCATCGATCTCCAAGTACGTCTGGACGATCACCAACTGATTCCCTCCTCTTGGGTGTACAGCCCAATCAAGATCGTCAGTAGTTATCCAAACGATGTGAAGACCTCTGGTCATCGACCACCGTATTCTTCTTTGACTTATCGTCGTATTAGTTATTCAGAATGGGATAAACCCGGTCTTTCCGAATAACTCGCGTATATAATAAACAAGTGTTACACAAACACAACATACGCCTCATTCCAATTCATATGTCACTAACCGTAAATTAGTAAGAGAACAATTCTCCAAATATTAACCCCAAAGGCCGAAACCAACATCAGATCAATACCTAGGAAACCATTCATCTTAACTAATCTTCAGTTAGTTGCTAAATTTCACATTCTTAGGGAAAGGTTCCCATTAATTTTATCAAAGATAAATTATTTAAATTTATTCTTTTATCTTCTTTTGAATTTCAATTCAAACCAGATTATGGTTTATCCAAACTAGTCGGGATTAACGAACCTTACCGAAGTAATCAATTGTTAAATTTCCCAACCCCAACCTATTCATCCCATAAAGCAAAACTGGTAATACTTCATATCTAACACAACGGTGTTATTGGTAAATTCAATTACCATTTCACGTTTAAATCTAATTAAAGATTTAACTATCGTCTGGAGTAAAACTGGTGGTACTCCATTCTCGATCATTTCTTAAATTTGATAATTTTAATTATCAAATTCACTTTTCAATCTATTTAAAGATTCATTAAAACTCCACTTAGTTTTAATCTTTAACCGGGTTAAAGAACCAATGTCATTTAAAACACGGTTCACGACAAAACCCAAAATCGCATTTCATTTCCACCAGCCTTTAACCGTAAATTAGCAGGTGAACAATTCCCTAAGTAATAACCCCGAAGGCCGAAACCAACATCAGATCAATACCCAAGAAACCATTAAGCTTAACTAATCTTTAGTTAATTTCTGATCTTCGTAACTCCATTGGGTCTAAGAATAGTATTATTAAAGATACCGTTCACGACAACCCAAAATCACATGCCATTAATTGTCGGGTTAAAGAACAAATGTTATTTAAAACACCGTTCACGATAAACCCAAAAATCAATTCCAATTCAATTCCAATTAAATATTATTTAATTGGTACACTTCATTAAATCTAAATAAAAAGATTTAATCTTTTTCTCAACTGGGTTTAAGAACAGTGTTAATGAAGACACCATTCACGACAAACCCAAATCCCATTTGATATTTAATACAAGGCTCTGAATAGAAAATATATCGGCTTATATTCAATATCAAATTCTACGACGAATAAATATCATATTGGAAATAACAATATAAATATATCTTTCAAATTTCCATAACAATATCTGTATAATCACAAAATCCCACATCGAAATATTCCGAAGACAATTTCGATCCAAATCCATTTCCAATCTATATATTGGAAATCCTGGTTATTTTTAAAACCCTTTCAAATCCAATTTATTTATTTCAAAATAAATGGATTATATTTCTAGTTCAAAACTAGTTCATTTTGATAAAAAACTATTTTTATCTTTACAAATATGGAGTTTTTCATCCCAATTCTTTCCAAATCATTTCTTATGATTTTACACTAATTATAGATATTTTTAATAATTTTATCAAGGCCCGTACAGTCGATTTCCATCAACGGCCATCGAACTGCACTTACAGCGACCTTTTCTAAATTTGATTTGGACATTATTCCAAATCCAACCATTAGATTTCTAATTTCTAATATTCGTTAGAAAGCTCTTTTCGATACGAACCCAACGGTTCTGATTTCAGGAGGATCCGACGGTCGGATCTCCCGTAATATCCATTCGAAGTCAATGGTCGAAATTCGCGAACTGCCGCAGCACGGCGCATTCTATTCAGGCCATTATATTATATATAATATATATTTCATCGATTTCTATTAAAAATGAATTTATAAATAGTTTTAAATTCGTTTCAAAAACAGTTTCAACTTCCATTTCAAATTCAAATCAAAATTGAAATTTTCCTTATAAATTCGTTTTAAATTCATTTCAATTTCAATTTGATTTCAATTCGAATTCAATTCTATTTCAATTCTATTCCATTTCAATTTCAATCCGATTCAATTCCTTTCGAATTCATTTTCTATCCAATTCAATTCGAATTTCATTTCTAAATATTCGATTTCAAATCGCTTTTCAATATTTATTATAAAATCGACAAAATTCCTGTTCGCGTTGAAATGGCAGTTAACTACTTAACACGACTTCACATTTCAATATTCACTGAATATTATTTTAAAGTATTCGATAATTTTGAACTGGAATCAGACACAGTCAGTTACCATATAATTTCAGTTATATGGATTTCATCACATTCATATATACAACAACGACGATAAACAATCAACCATCATCCAAAGTGCATTATACACTGTATAAGCATCAAATATAAATATTTAACTCTTATAACAGCCTATCAATCAATCAATCGACATACAGCTAATTATTGGGACAAGTGTATGTCATATATCATCCCAATACCCGTGTGGGGTTTCAAACAATCAAACACGGATTTTATTTGTGCAGTTGGGCGATGTGTAAAATTTATTGTCCCAATCAATATCAGTCAAATGTGTGTATATAAAAAAATCGTTCGACTTGTTTATATTTATTTATTTCATTTTAAATACTCGTTAAAAATTATATTTTTAACTATAAAATATTTTTAACTATAAAAATATTTTGTTCCATTCCACATCACACAATCAACTACACATCAAAACCAAACAAACAAACAAGCCGTCAATGGTCTGTGGACGACGGGTGTCGGGTGCTACTAATCACCGTCTGCATCCTGGTATGTATTTTAAACTAGAAATAAGAAAATTAAAGGTGAGAAGTTCTCACCTTGGGGTTCCACTCCGCCATTTCATTTCTGAATTTCTGAACCGTTTGAATTCCTTTTTGATTTCAATCCGTTCCATCTCAATTCTTTTCACGCTTTTCACATTAAAAATCAATTTTTTATTATCACTACATGTACATAAAAATCGAATTTTTATCCACTTCATATATATAAAAATCGTATATTTATCTTCACTTCATATATATATAAATCGTATTTTTATCTTTTCTATAGTATAAAAATTATATTTTTAACCTTTCTATAATGTAAAAATTATATTTTTACCCTCCGTACATATCTTTTTCTGATTAAAAATCTCGTCTTTTTCTAATTAAAAATCTCGTCTTTTTCTAATTAAAAATCTCGTCTTTTTCTAATTTCAAAATATTACCTTTCATAAGTTAAAAATATAATCTTTTATAAGTTAAAAATATAATTTAATTTTGCTATTATGCATATGCTACTTCTTATAAAACATTTGGTATTCATTTTTATAAAACATATGCTAATTCTTCTCATGTTATATAAATATATATTAAAATTTTCATATTTTTAAAACAATAAAATAATTTCAAACAATGTGTGTATATATATATTCCAAACTATGTATATTTTTATTTAAATAAAAAAAAGTCACCTTCTTCTTGTTTCACTTCAGAAACCTGTCGGCCTCTTCCAGTGAAGACGCGCACCCACTCCACCGCTAGGTCTTGAAGTTTTAGCCACCTCGTACACCTTATCGACGATCAACCGCCACCACAAGGTCGGCCTTGGCGAGACCTTCCACCCCAGGGAGAACACCAAACTCGAACGCCCCCTGCCTCGAACGACAAGCTCGAACGTGGGGACTTGGAGCTTGAAAATCGAACGCGGCTGGTGTTGGGGAGGCCGGAGGTGAAGGAGGGATTGGCGGCGAAAGGGAGGGGGTGCGATGGCTCGTGGCGGCAGTCGCGGTGGACAATGGAGGGGGCGACGCGGGTTTGGGGAAAGGGAATCGGGTTTTCTGGTTTTTGGGAGGGGCGTTGACTGAATAAAGGGGGGGCTATATGAAAAAGGATATTAATATACATATTATTATTTAATTAATTCTAAAAAAACAACTTTCAAATTCGATCTCTAATCAAGACCCAACGACTGCCGCCCCTAACTAATTACCCCCATTTTGAACCCAATGGGATATGTCCGGTAAGCTGATTCGACCTGTTTCGATCAGTTTCCGTCAAAATCAAAATATAACTCTATATATTGATTTTGAACGCACATTTCAACTTACCAGGGCCATATACGGACTTTGAAAATTCCCAAAAAATATTTTCCAGCTTCGTATTGACGATACGGTCCTAACAAAACTAGTTTCATCGAATTCCGAGACCGTTTGAAAAATGGTCATTTTCCATTCGATTAAAATCAACTAAAACTGGTTAAACACGTTTTACTTTGCCATGCTCACATATTGATTCGAAAAATTATGAAAATTGGAATCTAGCAATAACTTGACATCACGGATCCAACAAAAGTGGTTTCGTCAAATTCCGAGGTCGTTTGCAAAATTTCCATTTTTAAGGGCCAGAATTCCATAACGACTATTCTGAATTTTCAACTGGACGTAACTTTTGATTCCCGCTATGAAATTTTGATTTTTTGGATTCATTGAAAAGATATTCTCAAATATATTCTAATATTTTTGGTTTCCCTAAAATCCGGTTTATTTTGAATCCTGTACATTCATTTGAACTTTGAGATCAAATTATCGAACTACCGCTCAATTTTCAATTCCTTTTATAATTTAAAATAAATATTTATATTCTAACGATGATCTATATAAATATATACGTTCTAATTCTATTCAAAATAAATTTCTCGTCGCTGTTATTTAAAATATATCATTTTAAATATTCCAAATTCATCAAATTTGCCAAAATAAAAAATTTAGATTGGCTCAGATTTCCGGGTTGTTACATGATGCAACTAAGAGAAAGCTTGCATTAAGTTAGCTACAGGGAAGAGCCATGGAGTGGTGGAATTCTGTTACACTTGAGACTCCGGAAGAAGAGATAACTTGGGAACAGTTCCAAGTTAAGTTCGAGATAAAGTTTATCTCTACTGTAACACCCCCTAAGTCCCACATCGTGGAAGCATGTGTGAAGTGGGTACTTATATAGTAGAGCCCATCTCTTACTAACATCGAGGCCTTTAGAGGAACAAAACCCCACACCTATACGGTGGCTAAGTTGGGGACAATATCTTGCGCGAACGGAGGTGCGGGCTGTAACAGTGGTATCAGAGCCAATACCCAGCCGGAATTGTGGCTCCTGTGTGGACCACAATGCCTGGGTGAGGTGTTTGTGAGCCAACGGGGACGTTGGGCTCTGTAGGAGGGGAGAATGTAACACCCCTAAGTCCCACATCGTCGAAGCATGTGTGAAGTGGGTACTTATATAGTAGAGACCATCTCTTATAAACGCCGAGGCCTTTTGAGGAACAAAACCCCACACATATACAGTGGCTAAGTTGGGGATAATATCTTGCGCAAACGGAGGTGCGGGCTATTACATCTACGGCTCAAAAGTTGGTTCTATTCAAGAAATTTGTGGAGTTAAAATAGAATGGTCGATCAATGCTTGATTATGTTTATTATTTTGAGGCCTTGTCGAAGTATGCTCATTCGTATATAGACACTTAAAATCAGAAGAACGAGAAGTTCGTTATGGGTTTGGACACCGACACAGGAAGACCATTGGTGGATCATCTTGACGATCCATGTGAAAAGATTATGGAAAACGCTATGAGACATGAAAGCCTGTTTCCGAAAGAAGAAACTGTTATTACTGCACAGGAAGCTCTGAAACCACAGTAGGGTGGTAATAATAATAATAAGAAGAGGAAGCAACAACAGAAGAAAGGAAAGGATGCATGAGGCGGTTTGCTTTAACAACGAACATAAAGGTCATTTTGCTAATGAGTGTAAGAATTCGAAGGTTGAAAGGAAGTGTCACAACTTTGGCAAGTTTTGGCATCTCAAGAAGGACTGTCCAGAACTGGCTAAGGGAAAGCAGATAGTGAAGGCTTATGCCTTGGAATTTGTTCCATCGTCTTCAAGAGATCCTACTGCTGAGGAGAAGGGAAAGGATGTCGTCGTCCAAGGTACTCTTTTTGTTCAGTGTGTTTCAGTTTGTGTGTTGTTTGATACTGGAGCATTGCATTCATTCATTTGTAATGAGCTTGTGTGCCTTTTGGGTTTAGAGCTTGAGATTTGTGACAGACCTTTGATTGTGACTAATCCAGTTAGGGGTTCGCCCATCCTTTATATGCTTTGTCGTGGTCTTGTGTTATCGAGTCATGGTTGCTCCTATGTGTGTGACTGTTTTGTTCTTAACTTCGCTGGGTTTGGGATTATCTTGGGTATGGATTGGCTCAAGAGTTATGCGACAAGAGTGAATTGCAAGAAGCTAGAGGTGAGAGTTAGCGATGTGGAAAGACGAAAGGTTTTGAATCGATGTAAGCCCAAAGATTGGGTCTTCATGAGCTAATTATATTATTTTTTGATTCCACAGGAATACTTGTCATCGGTGGTGAACGCAAATGAGTTTGAGGACGTATTTGAAAAAGTCAAAGGGTTGCCACCGCATCATGAGGTTGAGTTCAGAATCGATTCGGTCAAGGGTGCTCGACTTATCGTTATGCCTCTTAGGCAGATGGCGCCTAAGGTACATCGAGAGTTAGAGGTGCAAGTTTGAGACCTTTTGTGAAAAGGATTCATTCAGAGAAGTGTTTCTGAATGGGGTGCACCAGTAGTGTTTGCAACCAATGCAGATGGCTTATTAAGATTGTGTGTGGACTATTGTGAGCTGAACAAAGTGACCAAGAAGAACAAGTATCCACTGCCAAGGATTGATGACTTTTTCGATTAGCTCCACGAAGCCAAAGTGTTTTCTCAGATGGATTTGGCAATGGGATTTCACCAGTTGAGAGTGGCAAAGGATAGTGTGCCGAAGACTGCTTTTAGGACACCATCCAGTTTCTTTGAATGATTGGTGATGCCATTTGGGTTGGCTAACGCCCCAGCGTATTTTGTGGATCTTATGAATAGAGTTTTCAGATATCAGTTGAACAAGTTTGTGCTTGTGTTCGTGGTTGATATTCGGGTTTATTCCCAAATGGGGAAGAGCATAAGACGCACTTGAGAGTTGTTTTGGAAATCTTGAGAAAGCATCAGCTGAAGGCTAAGTTTTCGAAGTGCCACTTCTGGAAGAGCGAAGTGAAGTTCTTTAGCCATGTTGTTTTTTAAAAATGGGATAGCGGTTGACCCCTCTATAGTGGTAGCAATTCAGGACTGGGATATACCTAAGAATGCAACGGACGTGAGAAGTTTCCTTGGGTTAGCGGGATATTATGTTGTTTTATAAAGGATTTCTCCAAGATAGCTGCACCGTTAACAGGATTGACGAAGAAGAACCAAATGTTCGCATGGGATGTGAAGTGTGAGCAAGCGTTTGGAATCCGGAAAGAGAGACTGACGAGTGCTCCTATTTTGACCATTCGAAGTGGGAATGAAGAGATAGTAGTATACACCAATGCATGCGGTACTAGACATGGAGTAGTACTGATGCAGAAGGATAAGGTTGTCGCCTACGTGAGTCGACAGCTGAAGCCACATGAATGGAATTATCTGACTCATGATTTAGAGTTGATAGCGATTGTGTTTGCTCTGAAGATGTGGAGACATTACTTGTTGAGAGTTCGATTCGAGTTGTTTACGAATAACAAGTCGTTGAAGTATCTTTTCTCCCACAAGGATTTGAATCTTCGGCAGCAATGGTGGTTAGAGTTTCTGGCATCATATGATTTTGGTATAGCATATACTTCTGGTAAAGGTAACGCAGTTGCAGCTGCGTTAATTCGAAAACACGCAAGTTAGGGAGCGATGTTTTAAAAATGGAAATGCCTCGAGTACTTGGCAGTATTTGATTTCAGACCAAGGTGTAAGTTGGAACCTGAAATGTTGGTAATCTTATCGATAAGACCTACTCTTATTGAAAGGATTTGCGAGATCCAAAAGAGTGATGCAAAGCTTGTCGAGTTTATCAAGAAGTTGGAACCCAAAGATAAAGGGTTCGAGGTCGATCGAGAAGCTTGGCTTCGAATGCAAGGACGATTGGTTGTTCCTGATATGGTAAGAGATGAGGTATTGAGGGAATGTCATCACTCGAAGTTGATGATTCATCCTGGTGGTAATAAGATGTATCAGGACATGAAGCGAGTTTTCTACTGGGAAGGGATGAAGCGGGATATTGGGAAGTTCATTTCCAAGTGCATATAATGTCAGTTGGTGAAAGCTGAACAGAAGAAGCCGAGTGGGTTGCTTCAACCATTGGAAGTTCCTACGTGGAAGTGGGAGCATATATCAATGGATTTTATCGATGGAGTACCTAGAACTAGGGCAGGAAACGAAGGAATTTGGGTCATCGTGGATCGCTTGACCAAAAATGCAAGGTTCATTCCTATCAAATCGACTTGGACATTATCGAAGTTGGTTGATCTTTTGTAACAACCTGCATATTTAACGATAATATATTTAATATTTTATTTAAATATAACTTCATTAATTGTTAATCGAACATGTATTCAAAAAAGTCACATTTTGCACACGGATGAATTTGGATCCGAAACGACTTCCATTGAGTTCAAAACGTTGTTTACATTTTCGAAAACTATAAGCATCGATATTTTTGAGTTTATGAAAATTGGGACTTTGGTTGGGGCTTGGATGGCTTAACCTAGCCCACTCCTGTAAGTCCCCTATCAGCCCTCTCTCCTTCATTCCTTTCCTCTCTTCAAAACATAAGTAAAAATGGGGGAAAAGATGTGAAATTAAAATTCCTAAGCTTGGGATTTCAATTAGGAGCTCAAACCATAAGGAAATCAAGTGTAGAAACTTGGGTAAGCTTCTCCATCTTCCTCTCCATCTTCTCCAACCTATTATCTCTTCAATTCTTGAAATTTTCCTAAGCCTAACTCTTAGGAGATTCGTGCATTTGTGTTTAGGTTGTGGATTCTTTTGTTCTTACTGAAGAGAAGTTGATCTTGCTTGGTTTAGTGTTATTCCTTGCTTCCATCAATCAAAGGTGAGTTCTTTGAGAACTCACATTTATGCCTCAAGCTTTATGCTTGTCTAGTGTGCCTTTGGCACGTATATGTTGCTTATGAATTATGAATTTGGTCTTGTTAATTGGTTAATGTTTTAACATTTACAATTTATGAAGTTTGATTTCATTACTCACTGATTTCCATTAATATTCTTCTCATACATGTAAGTTTGGATTTCCTTATTGTATCGGAAAACCAATGAGGCCTTAATTTCCTTTCTATAAAGTTAATAGCCTTCGCCGATTGACCGGATGTGTTATAAATTGACTTGGCCATAAGGCCAAGCCTTTATTTCACAGCAGGTAGGTGACAAGTCGACTGGCCTTAATTTACCAGTCGACTGGTCCTATTAAATTCGCAGTCCGCTGGCAAAATGACCAGTCGACTGGTCATAAATGGACCAGTCGACTAGTGTTGTTGAATTTTTGCAATCGACTGGTGGAGACCACGGCCGACTGTCAAGGTTGTTTCAGGCTCTTTCCCGGCCGAGTTTCGGCCCGTTTGACCATTTTCTACAATTTTTCAGTTTCATTAATTTATAGATTTCCACAGCTCGATTTTATGGATTTTCGATTTATTCACTGTGAATGAATTTTATAATCGATATTTATGAGATTTAATTTACGTTACTAAAATGAATTCTTAGTTCGATCGCTATTTCGATCATTATTATACGAGATCAGCCCCTTGGAAACTATATATAAAAGGGTTTTATGTTGTTGTTAGATACCAAATTCTTCTACTAAAATGGTTTCTAGTCTCATTTCATCATACGAAGTTATTTTACGAAATCGTTTTATAAATCATTTTCCAACCTACTAATATATATTTTTATAAACCTTTTTCTCGTTCGTATGAGAAAAATAAGTAAACGCCTTAGTAAAATCAAGGAATATGACCCCTTGCATTTACGTCAACGTTTAATTCTTGGACTCGTTTGATTGAAGTTGTGGCAGTGATCATCTTATGATTTTAGTGGACTATACGACATGTTGGTAAATGTTCAAGTGGAGCCAGTGGTTATGGGACTAAACTCTTATAGTTACTAGCTTGGAGTAATTTGCACTACCTTGAATCAATTATGATATTTTTATGATTTTATTTATTTTGATAATCTTTGGATCATCCTAAGGAAACTTCGGTTCACTGAGGGACTTCGGTTCACTCCAGCGGGGTCGCGACCAGAAGGTCTTCGGGCCATCTCGGAGCTTTGGCTCAATATATAGGCTAGCTACCTAGAGATTGTGTGTCGATACACGTGTTGGTTGAGTCTTCGGAATCCCAGGTTGAGTCTTCAGACTTCTATCTCGGGGCATACCCCTTGTTTTCTCTTTGGTTTCTGGATTTTTGGAATATTAGATTTCTTAACATATGAGTTGTTTATTCTCGTATTGGTATTAATTTATCAATCTTAGTTTTATTGACATATGAGCTATCAATTCTCGTATTGGTATTAATTTATCAATCTTAGTTTTATTGACATATGAGCTGACAATTCTCACATTAGTATCAATTTATCATTCTTAATTTAATTGATATATATGCTATCAATTTTCGTAATGATTTGATATGATTTATCATTTCGGTGAGTAGCTATATAACTTTGAATGAGATATTCTTTTATAGCTCCGATATAAATTTATGAGATATACCGTAGACATTTTCGGGCTTCACACTTATACGTGACATTGTTATTATCGTATTTATGTCTACATTTATTTGTATCTCTTATTATATCCTAGATTATGAGATAAGTACATCTAAACTGATCCGTTTATTGTTTATCTTTGTGTAAATAATACTCGTTTCAGACTGAGGTATTTCAGGTGATTCTTCTTGACTCCGGCATGGATTATCCTCCATTTTTGCGCAAACTACTTTAGTGTTGTACTTTTTGGGTTATACGTATATGATAATCCTTTGTCTACATATTATTTTGAGTTGCCATGTATCTATTCTTTTGTTGTATAGTAGACTGACTATGACCACTATCTTGTATTTATATTTATGTGTTATATCCATATCTATTTCCGCCTTAATGATGAGAATATCTGTGTCAGACTCTGATTTTATTGTTAGGTATTTTACATTGATTCCAAATAATATTTAGTCCTTGTGTAGAAGTTTTTAACTTGAATTAAATGTGTCGGATTTGCTCATGAGATTTGAAAAGTAAGATCACATTATTCAATACGTTTAACACTCGTTCAAAGCTATTGTACAGATGGTCGCTCCTCAACAGCCTTATTCTTTGGGTTAGTTAACACTGTTGCTTGCAATGGCCTTGGCTAACTTGAGTATTGAGGTGGGGCGTTACACTTGGTATCAGAACTAATTCCGGAACAATATAAGATATTATGGCGAGGGTCATTGTCCTAAGTCTCTTTTAGGAAATCATGTTTTAGGATTTAGTTCGAGTCTTGGGACCCATCATATCCTATCTTATATCATGATCCTTGTTTGACCAATCAAATTTATGTTGAGTTCATCTTTGTGAAATCTTGGCCTAGACAAACCTAGAGTCCCCTCCCTTTTCTTGGGTAGGAATTCAAATTATTTCCATTTTTTTAGCTAAAACAACTTTTGGGACTTAGTTTTGAGGATTTCTAAATTATTTTACAAAATGGTTTAATAAAATAATTTTGGCCAAGTAAAACACTAATTCGCTTGAGATTAGCTTTGCGAGCCGAAAGCGTATAAATTATTGCCGCTAAGCACTTTGAAATGATTGTTTATTTATTTATCATGACAAATTTAATTCACGAATAAATGGTTGCACCCATGATTATTTACTTACAAATTTGCGCCTCTATTTGGACCTAATTTGTTTTATCGTGTTGAGTTTCCCATTGAGTATGTTAGGAGTTCTAATTATGAAGTGGGACGCCACGATATCGATATGAGTTTCTGAACACTTCAATGAGATGATTATGACACAACCCTTATATTAAATACCAATGATCTGCATCGCCATTGAACCTTAGCATTAGAAATTTGACATAAATAAATGGTGAGGCAAATCATTAGTATTGATTGTTAATTTGCAACTGTAGGGATTTTAATTAGATAATGGTTTGAGAATGGGATATATATATATATATATATATATATATATGACCATCATATATATCCTTTACCCCTTTCATTATTCGAATTTTTAACTATGAATTCAAGATATCTTATTTTGGTAAGGAAATTAGTGCCAATAAGGGTACCAGCCTCTTTACCTTTTATGATGATGATTATCGTGATCATCTCATTTGATTTCTTTTGAATTTTGATCATCTACCTTCTTTGCATGAAAGGAACTTAAGGACACCATCTCCTTAGGAATTAGTGGGTGCTTGTTTTATACTAGTATGTAGATTTTCCATAACTATGTTTTGCGAGAATTCTTACCTGCTATATTAAGTTTTCATTGCCCATTTATGTCTCTATTGAGATGAATTTAGTTTTCTTTGGGTAATGATTATGTATTCTCTTTTGCTTTTTTGTGTTACTTATTACAAACAAGTAATTTTGCCTTTTCGATTGAATAAGGAATTTAATTAAACATCTTGGTAAAAATGAGTGGGTCGATACACTTGCATTTACTTTGCCGGTTAGTTTTTGGACTTGGTCAATTGAAATTCAATTACATTATTGGATGCCAAACTCAATATATTTAAAGAAAATAATGTTGGTGATGATTGCAGCATCATCGAGATTTATTTTCAAGTTTCTAAGTAATAATTGTTCGAATTGGTTTCCATTCTTCTTATGTTTGGTTATGATGGCCATTTTGAACTTTCTAGAGTTACCTTTAGGTTATTCCTTTTGCAAAATTTTCTATATCTCTGTGTTTTATAGTGGAGTTTGCAATTTGTTCATGAATATTTGAGTTAAGCCAGTGGTTTTGAGACATTTGGCTAAACTCGCCTATTTACTAGCTTACGCTTTCTTTGTTGATCGTTGATGATCACTTTGTGGTTTTGATCTTTTGATCATTTGTGGAATACTTGAGTTTTCCAATTATGTGATGCACTTAATGGAGAGTAGACAAAACTGCTTTTGGGAGGTGTCAGCGACCTTGTCGAGGCCATTGTATTCTATGCGGATACACTTACGTTGTTCGTTTGATTTTGTGTTATTCATGAATTCATCATTTTCGTAATGACTACCTTATATATATTTACACTGCCTCGAAGACATCAAAGTATTTGTGATTATATGGTGATTTCTATCATTCATGGGTTCTCTTTATTTATTTATGACACGAATTACTTAAGTGTTCATTTATGGAGCTATGTCCCCGTTTATGTTTTTGTGGACTTTTTGTATCTCCGTTTTCGTGTTATGAGAACAATTTTTTTAATAACATTTTGAATTATGGATTTATACGCTCGCACTTGTTATGGTTTGAGTGTCTATCCATTTTATATTTTTCTAGATATCTTTGAGCGATTTCTAGAACTTAGGTGATTCCAGTTTTCATTGAAAATTATCTCGAATTTTCTTTTGTAAACTAATAAGTTATATTTTGCATATTGATCTTAGCCTCTTGTTTCCAGATTTCGATCTTTGATCTCCGGATTTTCATGACGTGGGGACCATGTGTGATTCCCAATATCCATATCTTGTATACTCAATTTCGATTTAGTATTTCAATAGATCAACTTTGCAAAGGGTTGATAATCCTTTGTGAATTACCTTTGAGGCTAACTTCGGTTGATTTTAAGAAAATCATATTATTATTTTTATGGATGATGAGCTCTATTATATGCAGCTATTCTTTCCGTGCTTGTTTGCAAGTCTTTTTTTGTTCTAGTTTTGTTTTGGTTTTCAGGATGGATTATCCTAACCATTCTGAGGTCCGCATATTATTTTCTGAGAATATCACCCATGTTCGACATTCCATATCTGTAAGATAGATTTCTAACGTTTTTAACTATTCTAATTTAGATTCGGTAGCTTCCTTACGTTTTATAAATTCTCATAACAATGAGAATGACCTTAAAGAAGACATGTTTTTGTATTTCACATTATTCATGAATTTTTAGGATCCTTCCATCCATTCTAGGATAACCACCTTGATGGGTAATTGAGTTCAATATTATTTTTTTTATTTTGGTACTCAATCTATTTATTTGACTGTTCTCCTTAGTGACCGTCTACTAAGGATAAAGGGATACATTTTCTTTGGCTCCTTTCGTGCTTGTTTTGACATTCGAGGTTAACAAATACTCTAGTTTGTTTTGTTAACAGTTAGTGAATTAAATTAGCGAGGTCGTATCCCGATCGGTTTGGCCTCGTCTATGTTGGTGATATTTTTATGTGATTGAAAACTAAGGTTTTCAAGTTTTGTGTAATTCGTTCAACTTCACTACTTATCGTGTTAGCATGACTTAGAAGTTGTTCGTGAAATGTTAGAGGATGGGCTAATATTTCAGATTTGAGATATTTTGGGGATTATTGGAAAATTAAAGGTTCCAATTTATTTGTTTTTGAAATATTAGAGAACGTGCTAATATTTCCAATTTATGGTGTAAAACCCGAATTTTTATTTCATGATCTTGTTTCCCTAATGAGATCACTTATCCTTTTCATTATACGAGAATTTAATTAGCTAGAATACTTTTAAGAAATCTTTGCGGGATAAATTTTCTAGCAAAAATGTGATAGGGAGTGTTCAACAATTATGGATAGTCGATACCGCCGAGTTTAATTTGAAATGTTTAATTGGTTTAAATTGAAAACGTAAGAGTATGGGTTTATAATTTATAAACTTTTTGAATGTTAAACGAATTAATTAAATTTTATTAGAACGAGCTTTCCCCGTGACGGTAGTACATAATTTTTGAAATGATCTTCAAATGAATGTATAAGATCCAATATAAGTCGGAATTCTTCGAAATAAGAATTATCCGGACCTATTGGATTATAAATTTCTAATAAAAGAAAAAGATTTGAATTTCATCTTGTAAATTTTGAGATATGTCGAAACCAAATTTCCAAGAGAATCGCAGTAAGGTAGTTCGCGATTAAAATTTAAATAATTGTTGAAATTGAGGGTTTAGATTATATACAATTTGAGTAAGAAAATTCTAATTTCTTGAAACCACTTGTGATTAAAATAATTTGTTGTTCGTATATGTTCATGAATATTATTTGAACATGATACATGTATAAACATAAGTTATAAAGTGATTTATAACTCAAAGTTTAAAATTTGGGTAATAATTCATAAGTGAATTTCTTGGTTAATGCTTGGCTGTTACTATATGGATTTTTCCTTAAGTAATAGTGAGGACGCAATTTCTTTAAGGGGGGATGTATGTAACAACCCGCATATTTAACAATAATACAGTTTAATATTTTTTTTAAATATAACTTCACTAATTGTTAATCGAATATATGTCCAAAAAAGTCACATTTTGCATACGGATGAATTTGGACTCGAAACCACTTTCATTGAGTTCAAAATGTTGTTTACGTGTTCGAAAACTATAAGCATCGATATGTTTCGAGTTTGTGAAAATTGGGACTTTCTTGGGGCTTGGATGGCTAAATCTAGCCCACTCCTTTAAGTCCCCCATCAGCCCTCTCTCCCTCATTCCTTTTCTCTCCTTAAAACATAAGTAAAATGGGGAAAAGAAGGGAAATTAAAGTTCTTAAGCTAGGGATTTCAATTTGGAGCTCAAATCATGAGGAAATCAAGTGTAGAAACTTGGGTAAGCTTCTCCATCTTCCTCTCTATCTTCTCCAACCTATTCTCTCTTCAATTTCTGAAATTTTCCTAAGCCTAACTCTTAGGAGATTTGTGCATTTGTGTTTAGGTTGTGGATTCTTTTGTTCTTATTGAAGAGAAGTTGATCTTGCTTGATTTAGAGTGATTCCTTGCTTCCATCAATCAAAGGTGAGTTCTTTGTGAACCCACGTCTATGCCTCAAGCTTTATGCTTGTCTAGTGCTTGGCACATATATGTTGCTTACGAATTATGTATTTGGTCTTGTTAATTGGTTAATGTTTTAACATTTCCAATTTATGAAGTTTGATTTCATTTTTCAATGATTTCCTTTATGATTCTTCTTATGCATGTAAGATTAGGTTTTCTTGTTGTATCGGCAAACCAATGAGTCCTGAATTTCATTTCTATAAAGTTAATAGCCTCCAACGATTGACCAGATGCGACGTAAATCGACTTGGCTATAAGGCCAAGCCTTTATTTCATAGCAGGTAGGTGACCAGTCGACTGGCCATAATTTACCATTCGACTGGTCCTATTAAATTTGCAGTCCGCTGGCAAAATGACCAATCAGCTGGTCATAAGTGAACAAGTCGACTGGTGCTGTTGAATTTTTGCAATCGACCAGTGGCTCGGTCGACTGTCTATGCTGTTTCAGACTCTTTCCCGATCGAGTTTCGGCCCGTTTGGCATTTTTCTGTAGTTTTTCAGTTTCACTAATTCGTAGATTTCAGCAGATCGATTTTATGGATTTTCAATTTTTTCATTATGAATGAATTTTATAATCGATATTTATGAGATTTAATTTACGTTATTATAAATTCTTAGTTCGATCGTTATTTCGATCATTATTATACGGGATTTGCTACTTTGAAACTGTATATAAAAAGTTTTTATGTTGTCAGTAGATACCAAATTCTTCTACTAAAATGGTTTCCAATCTCACTTCATCATACGAAGTTAGTTTACGAAATCGTTTTATAAGTCATTTTCCAATCTACTAATATATAGTTTTATAAACCTTTTTCTTGTTCGTATGAGAAAACTAATTAAAAGCCTCAGTAAAATCAAGGACTATGACCCTTTGCGTTTACTTCGACGGTTGATTCTTGAACTTGTTCGATTGAAACTGTGGCAGTGATCGTCTATACGACTTGTTCGTAAATGTTGAGTAAGGATAGTGGTTATGGGAGATATAGCTAAACTCTTATAGTTACTAGCTCGGAGTAATTTGCACTAACTTGGATAAATTGTGATCTTTTTATGAATTTATTTATTTTGATGATATTCGGATCATCCTAAGGAACTTCGGTTCACTGAGAGACTTCAGTTCACTCCAGCGGGGTACCGACCCGTAAGTCTTTGGGCCATCTCGGAGCTTCAGTTCAACGTATAGGCTAGCTACCTAGAGATCGTGTCTCATCTCGATACACGTGTTGGTTGAGTGTTTGGACTCCCAGGTTGAGTCTTCGGACTCCCATCTCGAGGACTACCCCCTTGTTTTCTCTTTGGTTTCTGAATTTATGGTTTTTGATTTCTGGAATATTAGTTTTATTGACATACGAGCTGTCAATTCTCGTACTGGTATTAATTTATCAATCTTAGTTTTATTGACATATGATCTGTCAATTCTCGTATTGGTATTTATTTATCAGTCTTAGTTTTATTGACATATGAGCTGTCAGTTCTCGTATTGGTATTAATTTATCAATCTTAGTTTTATTGGTATAGGAGCTATCAATTTTCGTAATGATTTGATATGATTTATCATTTCTGTGAGTAGTTATATAACTTTTAATGAGATATTCTTTTATAGCTCCGATATAGATTTACGAGATATACCGTAGATATTTCCGGGCTTCACACTTATACATGACATTGTTATTGTTGTATTCATGTCTACATTTATTTGTATCTCTTATTATATCTTAGATTATGAGATAAGTACAGCTAGACTGATCCGTTTATTGTTTATCTTTGTGTAAATAATACTCGGGTCAAACCGCTTTCAGGTGATTTTTCTTGACTCTGACATGAGCTATCCTCCACCTCTGGTGTTGTACTTTTTGGGTTATATGTATATGAGACTCCTTTGTATACATGTTATTTTGAGTTTCCATGCACCTATTCTTTAGTTGTATAGTGGATCGACTATGACCACTATCTTGTATTTACATTTAAGTGTTATATTCATATCTATTTCTGCCTTAGTGATGTAAATATCTGTATCTGACTCTGATTTTATTGTCATGTATTTTATATTGATTCCGAATAATATTTAGAAGTTGTGTAGTAGTTTTGAACTTGAATTAAATGTGTTGGATTTCCTCGTGAGATTTGAAAAGTAAGACCACATTATCTGATACGTTTAACACTCGTTCAAAGCTATTATACAGATGGTCGCTCCTTAATAGCCTTATTCTACGGGTTAGATGACACTATTGCTTGCAATGCCCTAGGCTAACGTGAGTATAGAGGTAGGGAGTTACAGCTTTATATAAAATGGATAGTTCGATTCCATGGTATCCTGAAGAACATAGTGAGTGATCGAGATCCGTTATTCACAAGTGAATTTTGGAAAGTTTGCAAAAGACTTTTTGAACCGAGTTGTGTTTGAATACGGCTTATCATCCCCAAACCGATGGTCAAACCAAGAGTGTTAACCGAGCTTTGGAAGATCTCCCAAGAGCTTGTGTATTGGACTTTGGAGGATCGTGGGAAGACCATGTACATCTAGTCGAGTATGCGTATAACAACAGCTACCAGTCGAGCATTGGGATAGCACCATACTAGGCGTTGTATGGAAGACCGTGTAATTCTCTGAAATGTTGGTTAGAAACTGAAGATAAGTTGATACTTGGGCCTGAGATGATAAGAGAAACCTTGAATTGTATCGAGATCGTTCAGTAATTATTGAAGGCGGCCCAAGATTGTTGGAAGAGTTATGCCGATAAGCATCGAAAAAATTTGGAATTCGACATTGACAATATGATTTTCGTGAAGATTTCGCCGTTGAAGCATGTTGTTCGGTTAGGAAGCAAAGGAAAGTTTTCTCCAAGGTTTGTAGGGCCGTTTATGATGGTCGAGCGAATTGGAAAGTTCAAGTATAGGTTGGATTTATCTGAGAAGATGTCAAGTGTGCATAATGTTATCCATGTGTCATTTTTGCGGAAGTGCGTGCATGATTCGAATGTGGTGGTTTCTCCAGAGTAGTACGAAGACCCAGAAGTAGAGAACGTAGTTATGAAACATCGTAACCTGCTTCGTATAGGGGGAATGACACGAAATAGCTTAGGAGGAAGACAGTTAAGTTGGTTAAGGTGCAATGGAGTAACTATGATGACGATTGTACATGGGAGACAGAAGAGAAGATGAAGACGACCTATCTAGAACTCTTCGTCGGTATAACCTATTGATGTCGTGTCACCTTACATCATTGTAACTTGTACTATTGTTGTTAGAATTCCGTGTGCTAGGATAAGGCTATGGATGCATGGCTTAATGACTGCTAGTTTGGATGATAGAATTGGTTGCTCATGCATGATAGGCATGCAGAATTGTTTTGGTTGCTTGACTTTGCTTAGAATTTCAACGACGAAATTCTTAAGGGGGAGAATGTAACAACCTGCAATTTACTTATCGAAGGATCGTAAAATATTTTATTTAATTCCCTAAGGGTTGGGTCATTCTCATATTTTGATATGTTGGTTATGGAGATGTGAGAAATGTCCATAATTTTTACCAGTTTTATTTGTGACTATTTTGCCCATGTCAGTCTTGTATAGGGAATAACTTTTGATTCGGATCAAATCAGGTGCTGAGGTCGGTTCCATTGGAAAGGAAATGGTGTTGCCAATTTCGTAGAGTGATCACATTAAAGATTTGGTTCAGCGTTTTGGGAAGAATCACTGTTTTAGTGTTTCACAGTTTGTTGTTCAGGTTTTTAAGCCATTAATGGTATGATTTGAGGAGGCTCATTAGTGGGCTGGTGGGAGGCTATAAATAGGGGGTTAGAGGCATGGAGAATAGTTTACTTTCTTCATTCTCTCATTTGGTTGAGCTCGTGATCCTCCTTGCTCAATCAAATTCACCTTTCCACCATTTAAATTCTAGATCTACATAAGAGAATCAAAGATCTGCACCGTTTGAAGCTAGATCTATGCAAAGTGAGAGAGATCTCATCAAATTGGAAGATTTGAAGAGTGTTCTTCGCTGTTTGGATTGAGTAATCGGTGATTTTGTGTTGTTTTGAAGAATTGGTGAGTGATATGCATCTCTCACACGGATTCAATCAAGTATATGAGTTGTTTAATCTTCATTTCGTCATTTCAAGTCGTTTTCACCTAGATCTACATCATGGTAAATGTATTTTCATTTGAATCGTCATAGTTATTCTAGCAACTTAAAACCGGTAACTTTTATGTTAATTCATACGTTTATGCAAGTTAGATCCATTATTTTTTATTTGTCATGATTTTGGTGAATTTTATGTGATTATTGATGACAATTGACATTTTAGGATTGTTGATGGATTCATAAAGTGTTTATGGCTGAATTGGATGATTTGGGTGAGTTGGTTTCGTCGATATTGTCGTTCGACGAAGATTTAGTCAAGTTTGGAGCTGTTTTGGTCAAATTTGGGAGTCATGTCATTTTTCATAAGATCGGGTCATTTTAGAGAATTAGTTCGTGAATCTTGCTCCCCAAGAAATGGAGTTGGATCGCCATGGAAGGCTTAGGTTGGGATGGGGATCTAGGTCATTCCCATGTTGTACTGTTTGGTCTTGGGGGACATGGCGGTAGAGGATTGGAAGGATCGGCTTCAGGGTGTTGAAGCTTTTGGAATTGGGTCAGATGGTGTTAGGTTGTTGGTCTCAGGTCGTTGAGTGGCTTCGGTTCACAAGAGTTGGGTGTGGCAACCTAGTCTGGTCGTTAAGTCGCAGGAACGACCTAGTTTGGTCGTTGGAGTGGGTTGGCTTACATGACGGAAGTGGGAAAATCAGGTCTTGGAAGCATAGGTCGGGTACGACCTAAGGGGGTGACGACCTGAGTATGGTGAACCTTATATTGATGTTGTCTGGTTCAGTGATGTGGTGACTTCGATGTACATCCAGGTGGGAATGTTCGAAGTAATGTGATGTGTTTGTTGATCGTCGTAATCCAACAAATCAGAAGACGACTCAAATGTGTTTTGGGTTCGTGTATAATGGTTGCTCGAGGGGGAATTGAGTTTGTGGATAGTCGCCGGTAATGATGACTAGAGATATGAAGGCTGAGAGATTATCCTTGTCGTAAGTTCTAGCGGACTCAAAGTAGGGGTACAATAAAAGACTAGGTGTATGGTCGAGTACCTTAGGGAGTCGTAAAGGGCCTAGTTATCGAGATTGGAAAGACAAACATACGAGTCGTGAAGGCGTATGTAGTTTTTTGTGTAGCGCCACACCTATGTACTCGCTTTAGTTAAGTCCATTGCGGGCAATGGTGTCAACTAACCCGAAGAATAAGGTTGTTGAGGAGCGACCATTTGTATATTAGCTTTGAACGAGTGTTAAAATACCGTGTAACGACCCGCATTCTACGCATCGGAGGATCGTAGAATATTTATTTCATTTACATACGAAGTCACATGGTCGTGTAAATTTGGGAGACGAGTAATGGGGTCATTTCCCATATTCACGATTTTTGTCGATTTTTAAATGACCGTTTTACCCCTGGCGAATCTTGTTTCGCCTATAACTTTTGATTGGTAAGGAGTTTTGACCTGAAACCACTTCCATTGGATTTAGATGATGGTTTCTCTTTCGTAGAGTGGTCACATTGATCAAATGGACTTACCGTTTGGGAGATATGGCTGAAACAAGGTTGGAAGGTGAAAAATAGCTTAACCGGGCCAAATAGGGTGATTAGCAGCTAGGCCCATAACCCATTTCGGGATTAGGGTCATGAGAGGGATGATAGGGTTTGGGAAATTTGTTTTATCCCTTTTTCAGTCGCCACTTATCATTCCTCTAACCCTAACAATAGCCTCCACCTTCTAAATTCATCTTTAATCGCTCTCTAATCAAATTTTGGCCAAATCTACGTCAAATCAACATTAGATTGGAAGTAGAGCTGCTGTGTTGCATAAGGATTCGAACCAACCCAGAGATATTTTCATATCTGAGATTTATTTGTGGCTAAGGTGAGTGATTAGCATGTTTTTACACTTATTACGGCTAACTAAGGGTAATTAGTGTTAATTAGCGAAATTATGCATGATAAAAATCTGGGAAAAGTATTTAGAAGTTTCAAAATATTATATTATGCTTTTGTTAGAAATTTGGGTTGATTTGGGTTAAGTTTGATAATCCTAATGTTAGATTTGATTAAGCATGATTAAGGGAAAAACATGGGTTTTGGGTATGTATGATCCATATTAACATGTTAAATTGTTGTTTGGGTGTCTATGATTGATTATACATGTTGCTACTACTGTTTGGTATGATTTGTGATTGCATAGAAAAGTAAGACTAGTCGAAAACGTTGTCGTATGGTGTAAATAGCTCGTTGGAAAAGTTGCAGGAAATTGGTCATATCCTGGATCGTGAAGCACCCCCACGAGCTGACCGACTCGTGACCATGGTACCACGACTCGCTCGTTGTATGGACACCACGACCTGAAGCACCCCCTTGAATCGGATCAGACAGGACTTACAACCGCTACACGTACCACGAACCGGCTCAGCCTATGCACCCACGAGCCGCCGCTCGAGCTTGGAGGACCGACCCCGAACCGATACCACGAACCAGAGTACTACTCGAGCTCCACGAATCGGTTGCCTTCCCCGAACCGAAGTGCACAGCCGACCCGACCCGGATGAAGTACTCGAGCCGCTTGTGTCACGAATGGAGACCCACGAACCGGACGAGGAGAAGAAGGCCAGACATAATGGAAGCTTATTTTTCCAAACCGAACTGGGGAAGACCAAAACCCGAGATGCAAAGGAAGTCCAAATGGGAAGTTGTTACTCAGAATCCAGATGGGAACCAACGAGTTAACTTCATGAGTTGGACTTTGCTGCAGGACGGGGGCAAAGGGGTTATCGGTACCTATAACTTTGATTCACTATTGATGGGAGGGGCATTGACTATGGACCAGTGCGGTGGGGTCAAAGTTTTATGGAGTCGAACTCCATCAGGACCCCCAAGGGAAAAATGGTCGTAGTAAGGTTTGGATGGAGCCGAGCTCCATCAAGGCCCCAAATGGTTCTAGTGATCAAAGTGGTGGATATCGTATGCTTTATGCACTGAGTGAGGGATGTGAGGATGATTGCTATGTTTGATGTTGACTATCACCATGACGCGCACACTCCTATTTTACACTATATGTTAGTGTTACCTTAGAGTATTGTACATCATGTTGTGCTAACTCTTTGGTTGCAGGTCCAAGTTCAGGTATGATTATTTATACTTGTTATTGTTTATTTAGTGCTATAGATTTTCTATCGCTCACACCAGACTTTCATCTGACCCAGAGTTTTATGTCTCTTCTTATTACTCTAGGTTCTCCTAAACGAGCAGATTAGAGGCAGGTTGGGTGGAGATGCGCGAGTAGCTGTCCGGAGACGAGCAGGAGGCTTCCACGTACTATTTACATATATTCTCCCTGTGTTATTGCTGGTCATTTCTTTAGGCATTAGCGGTGCACCTACCTTATTTTGCTTTAGAGATAGAATTTAAAGTTGTAATAATGGTATTGGATCATAAGCTGTATTTTGGATTCTGCTACTCTGATGGTTATGTTTTAGTTTCATGTTATTAACTATCTCGCCTATTTTATATCAAGTTATGTTGTTATTATATTTTATTCCATGCGCTGTGAGATATACTACAGGTTCTATGATGATCCCTCATATCAACTCTATTCCTTCGACGATCGTCCCGTGCTAGTCGGGCATCGACGCAGAGCATTTTAGGGAAATGTCGGCTGGTGTGGGGCAGGCCATCACACCCGGTATCAGAGCTCTAGGTTGCGTAGTTAACTTAGGGGAAGACATCAGGGAGAGATAGTATACGTATATGAGAGTGCGTATTTGTAATATTTTGGTCTTCAAAAACCATATATATATTTATATATATACTATTAGTATATCTAAGGATGAAGTCGCACTGCACTGGCACCACTTAGGAGATGGTTAATCGTTTTCTCTTTACAGATTGAACTATGAGCCGAAATACGAGGAGTACGATCTGGAATCTCGCATCGGGAGCTGAAGTAGGGGCAGGTTTAGGGGCCAACAATGGGAATGTCCCTGATATAAGGACGATGTTCACGGCCTTCATGCAGGATATGTTTAGGGATACTCAGGGAGCGGTCCCCAATGCTGCTAATGGTGGTGGTGCGGTAGTGCAGGTGCCTAGGGACGATTTCGCCAAGCTTAATAAGGATTATACTAGTCTTGGTGGAAAGCTGTTCCACGGAATGGAATCGGCTACGGATGTTCAAGGTTGGCTTGATAGCTGTGAGCTCATCTTCGAGGATTTGGTTATTGAGGATGTAATGAAGAGGAAGCTAGCACCCCGTCAGCTGCAAGGACGGGCTATGAATTGGTGGAATGCTATTAAGGCAGCCACTCCAGAGGATCAGATTACTTGGGATCAATTTAAGACTCGCTTTAGTGATAAGTTTATTCCAGCTGCTCATAAGTCAGTATTGTTTAGGAAATTCTTGGAGCTTAAGCAGAATGGTAGGGCAGTCTCAGAATATGTTGCTGAATTCGATACTTTATCGAAATATGGATTATCCCTTATCGATACTACCGAGAAGAAGAACGAGAAGTTCATAACTGGCTTAGATGATTACTTGGGGGAAAGACTTATAAATCACATCGATGAGACTTTTGAATCTATTGTAGGGAAAGCATTGAGATCAGAAAGTCTTTACACTATGTTAAAGACAGAGGTTGCTGCTACATCTGCAGAGGAGCCAAAACTGTAGGCAAGCAGCGGAGGCAAGAATAATTCACAGAATAAGAGGAAGCAGAACCAGACCAAGGATGGTCAGAAAAAGAAGAATAAGAAGGATGTAGAGTACTATAGCTGCGGCAAGAAGGGCCACTATGCCAAAGAAAGTCGAGCAAAGCCAGCGGACAGGAAGTGCTTCAATTGTGGCCAAGTGGGACACCACAAGGATAAATGTCCACAACCTCTGAAAGAGAAGCAGATTGTGAGAGCATATGCTATCAATGTTGTTCCTTCTTCGTTAATGCCCCAACTGCGATGGAGAAAGGAAAGAATGTCATTATTCAAGGTATGCTTTCTATTTATGATGTTCCTGTTCGAGTATTGTTTGATACCGGGGCTTCCCATTCCTTTGTATCTAGTGACCTGGTAGATAGGTTAGGATTGGAACCCGAGATTGTCGATAGACCTCTAGTTGTAATGAACCCGATTGGTAGTTCGACTAACATTAGTATGATTTGTCGTAATTAGGTCTTATCGAGTCATGGACGCATGTTTGCTTGTGATTTCTTTGTTTTGGGATTTACTGGGTTTGGCATTATTTTGGGAGTCGATTGGCACCAAAGGTTTGGGGTGGTGGTAGACCGTGAGGGGTTTTCGGTGACTATTAGAGCGGACGATGAGCGAAGGGTAGTGTTTGCTAGCCTACCTAGTGATGAGGTGATGGCTAGTTTTCTAAATTCCCTCGACATCCCGCATGGTGAGTTATCAGAGGTTCCCATTGTTGGCCCGTATCCGGACATCTTCGGGGAAGTGACCGGACTTCCACCACACCGGGAGATCGAGTTTCGAATTGATATAGTGAAGAATGCCAGACCTATAGTGATGCCACTACATCGTATGGCGCCAAGGGAGCAGCGAGAGCTCGAGGTGAAAGTAAGAGATCTTTTGAAGAAGGGATTTATCCAAAGAAGTGTTTCTGAGTGGGTAGCACCAGTTGTATTTGCTACTAAGTAATTAAATGGAGCAAGGGTGTTCTCCCAGTTAGATCTTGCGACAGGATATCATCAGCTCCAAGTAGCAGCTGAGAGTACAGCTAAAACGGCATTTCATACGCCGTCAAGATTCTATGAGTGGTTGGTCATGCCATTCGGGTTGACCAACGCACCTGCATATTTTGTAGATCTTATGAATAGAGTATTCAGAGATCAACTGAATAAGTTCGTTCTTGTGTTCGTGGATGATATCTTGGTTTACTCAAGGACAGAGAAAGAACACAAGGAACATTTAAAGACAGTGATGGAGGTGTTGAGAAAACACCAATTGAAAGCGAAATTTTCGAAGTGTCGCTTCTGGAGGAGGGAAGTGAGGTTCTTGGGCCACGTTGTTTCAAAGAATGGTATTGCCATGGATCCTGCGAAAGTGGCTATGGTGCAAGATTGGACTGCGCCCAAGAATGCAACAGACGTGAGAAGTTTCTTGGGATTAGCTGGATATTACCGTAAGTTTATTCCGGACTTCTCCAAGATATCGGCACCGATAACTTAGTTGACCAAGAAGAATCAAGCTTTCATCTGCGACGAAAGGTGTGAGAATGCATTTAAGAGTCTAAAGGAAAAGTTGACGTGTGCACCAGTGTTAGTTATTCCTAGAGGGAATGAAGAGATGACGGTATACATAGATGTCTGTGGTACCGGACTAGGTGCAGTACTGATGCAAGGAGGTAGGGTTGTAGCTTATGCGAGTAGGTAGCTAAAACTGCATGAGAAAAGATATCCACCCATGATTTGGAATTGGCAGCGATCGTGTTCGCGTTGTAGATGTAGAGACATTATCTCTTGGGAGAAAGATTTGAGATGTTTACCGATCATAAGTTGTTAAAGTATCTTTTCTCTCAGAAGGATTTAAATCTTCGTCAGTAGAGATGGTTAGAGTTCTTAGCTTCATATGATTTTGATATCGCGTACACACCTGGAAAGGGCAATGCAGTAGCTGATGCACTGAGTAGGAGGTATGCCAGTTTAAGGGCTATGTTTCTGGAATGGAAGCAACTGGAATATATCGTAGGATATGATTTCAGACCTAAGTACAAATTGGGTCCAGAGATGTTAGCAAGTTTGACGATCAGACCGACTTTGATTGAGCGGATTGGTTCCAGTAAAAGGGACGATCCTAACCTATTGGAAATCATCTCCAAGGTAGAGATGGGTATCGACGAAGAGAGAATGAACAAGTATGGTCTTGATCGAGAGAGATGGCTTCGAAAGAATGGGAGACTGGTTGTACCCAACATTAATGGATTGAGAGATGAAGTGCTTAGAGAGTGTCATCACTCGAAACTGACTATACACCCCAGTGGTAACAAAATGTACCGAGACATGAAGCAGACCTACTACTGGGAAGGAATGAAGACAGACGTTGGGAAATTTATATCTAAGTGCATGAATTTCCAGTTAGTTAAAGTCGAGCAAAAGAAGCCTAGTGGTTTGTTACAACCGCTGAAAATTCCCGAATGGAATTGGGAACAAGTCTCAATGGATTTCATTGATGGTCTACCAAGGACTAGATCGGGACATGATAGTATTTGGGTGATTGTGGATCGATTGACCAAAAGTGCAAGATTTATACCGGTCAAGTCGAATAGAACGGCAGCTAAGTTAGCAGAACTGTATATGAAGTGGGTAGTGAGATTTCATGGAGTAACCCAAAGGCATTGTGAGTGACCGAGATCCATTATTTACTAGTGGGTTTTGGAAAAGCTTACAAGAGGCTTTAGGATCAGAATTACATCTCAGTACCGCATACCATCCTTAAACCGATAATCAAACAGAGAGGGTGAATCATATCTTAGAATATCTCTTGAGAGCTTGTATATTGAACTTTGGAGGGTCATGGGATGACCAATTGCATTTGGTTGAGTTCGCATACAACAATTGTTATCAATCCACTATTGGTATGGATTCGTTTGAAGCTTTGTACGGAAGACCGTGTAACTTAACATCATGTTGGTTGGAAACCAGTGAGAAATTTGTGCTTGGGCTAGATGTAATAGGAGAAACTTCAGACAATATTCAACAACGAATGAAGGCTGCCCAAGATAGACAAAAGAGTTATGCTGATAAAAAGTGAAGAGATTTGAAATTCTCTGTTGGAGACTTAGTATTCGTCAAGATTTCTCCGTTGAAGAATGTGATTCGATTTGGTAGGGGAGGAAAGTTGGCACCAAGATTTGTTGGTCCATTCCTAGTTCTCGAGCAAGTTGGGGATTAAGCATATAAGGTTGGATTACCTGACAAGATGGCGGGAGTTCACAACATATTTCATGTTTTCCAGTTAAGGAAGTTTGTGCACGACCCCGATATGACTATTTCACCAGATCAGTTGGATGATATCGAGGTAAAACCCGAGGCGGTTGGGAACAGCAGGCCGATTAGTATTGTCGAGTACGATGCGAAGCAACTTCGAAGGAAGGAGGTGAAGCTAGTCAAGGTTCAGTGGAGCGAGAATGAGAATGACTATACTTGGGAGACAGAGGAAAGCATAAGAAAGTCATATTCGTAACCCCTACCTGGTAAGATTTTAATCACGATATAGTTATTCCGCATGCTAGGATATGCTTCTTGTTTTATTATGAATGTTTGATTGATTGTAAATGGTTAATAGGCATGCGAGACCTATGGTTGTTTTCTTAGTTAAGGAATTTCTAGGGCGAAATTTCTTAAGGGGGGAGGGGGAGAGTGTAACGACCCACATTCTATGCATCGGAGGATCGTAGAATATTTATTTCATTTACATATGAAGTCGTATGGTCGTGTAACTTTGGGCGACGACTAATGGAGTCATTTCCCATGTTCACGATTTTTGTCGATTTTTAAATGACCGTTTCGCCCCTAGCGAATCTTGTTTCGCCTATAACTTTTGATTGGTAAGGAGTTTTGACCTGAAACCACTTCCATTGGATTCAGATGATGGTTTCTCTTCCATAAAGTGGTCACATGGATCAAACAGACTTACCGTTTGGGAGATATGGCTGAAAAATTGTTTAGAAGGTGAAAAACAGCTTAACCGGACCTAATGGGGTGATTAGCAGCTAGGCACATAAACCATTTCGGGATTAGGGTTATGGGAGGGCTGATAAAGTTTGGAAAATCAGTTTTATTCATTTTTCAACCGCCACTTATCATTCCTCTAACCCTAACAATGGCCTCCACCATCAAAATTCATCTTTAATCGCTCTCTAATCGCATTTTGGCCAAATCTACGTCAAATCAACAACAGATTGGAAGTAGAGCTGCTGGGTTGCATAGGGATTCGATCTAAATCAGAGATATTTTTAGATCTGAGATTTATTTGTGGCTAAGGTGAGTGATTAGCATGTTTTTACACTAATTATGACTAATGAGGGGTAATTAGTGTTAATTAGCGAAATTATAAATGATAAAAATCTGGAAAAATATTTTGAAATATTATTTTATGCTTTTGTTAGAAATTTGGGTTGATTTGGGCTAAGTTTGCTAATCCTAATGTTAGATTTGATTAAATATGATTAAGGGGAAACATGGGTTTTAGGTATGTTTGATCCATATTAACATGTTAAATTGTTGTTTTGGTGTCTATGGTTGATTATACATGTTGCTACTACTGTTTGGTATGATTTGTGATTGCATAGAAAAGTTAGATTGGTCGAAAACGTCGTCATATGGCGTAAATAGCTCGCTGGAAAAGTTGCAGGAAACTGGTCATACCATGGATCGTAAAGCACCCCCACGAGCCGACCGGCTCGTGACCATGGTACCACGCCCCGCTCGTGGTATGGACACCACAACCCGAACCACCCCCTCGAACCGGATCAGACAGGACATACGAACCGCTGCATGTACCACGAACTGGCTTAGCCTATTAACCCACGAGCTGCCGCTCGAGCCAGAAGGACCGACCCCAAACCGATACCACGAACCGGAGTACTACTCAAACTCCACGAATCGGTTGCCTTCCCCGAACCAAAGTGCATAGCCGACCCAACCCGGATGAAGTACTCGAGCCGCTTGCATCACGAACGGAGTCCCACGAACTTGACGAGGAGAAGAAGGCCGGACATAATGAAAGCTTGTTTTTTCAAACCGAACTGGGGAAGACCAAAACCCGAGATGCAAAGGGAGTCCAAATGGGAAGTTGTTACTCAGGATCCAGATGGGAACCAACGAGTTAACTTCATGAGTTGGACTTTGCTGCAGGACGTCTGCAAAGGGGTTATCAGTACCTATAACTTTGATTCACTATTGATGGGAGAGGCATTGACTATGGACCAGTGCGGTGGGGTCAAAGTTGTATGGAGTCGAACTCCATTAGGACCCCCAAGGGCAAAGTGGTCGTAGTAAGGTTTGGATGGAGTCGAGCTCCATCAAGGGCCTATATGGTTCTGGTGACCAAAGTGGTGGATATTGTATGCTTTACGCACTGAGTGAGGGATGTAGGATGATTGCTATGTTTGATGTTCGCTATCATCATGACACGCACACTCCCATTTTACACTTTATGTTAGTGTTACCTTAGAGTATTGTACATCCGGTTGTGCGAACTCATTGGTTGCAGGTCCAAGTTCAGGTATGATTATTTATACTTGTTATTGCTTTATTTAGTGCTATAGATTTACTATCACTCACACCAAACTTTTGTCTGACCCAGAGTTTTATGTCTCTTCTTATTACTCTAGGTGCTCCTAAACGAGCAGATTAGAGGCAGGTTAGGTGGAGATGCGCGAGTAGCTGTCCGGAGACGAGCAGGAGGCTTCCACTTACTATTTACATATATTCTCCTTGTGTTGTTGCTGGTCACTGCTTTAGGCATTAGCGGTGCACCTACCTTATTTTGCTTTAGAGATAGTATTTAAAGTTGTAATAATGGTATTGGATCATAAGCTGTATTTTGGATTCCGTTACTCTGATGGTTATGTTTTAGTTTTCAGCTTGTGCACTGCCTTACCTATTTTATATCAAGTTATGTTGTTATTATATTTTATTCCATGCGCTGTGAGATATACTACAGGTTCTATGATGATCCATCACCTACCTTATTTTGCTTTAGAGACAGTATTTAAAGTTGTAATAATGGTATTGGATCATAAGCTGTATTTTGGATTATGCTACTCTAGTGGTTATGTTTTAGTTTTTAGCTTATGCACTTTCTGGCCTGTTTTATATCAAGTTATGTTGTTATTATATTTTATTCCATGTCCTGTGAGATATACTACAGGTTCTATGATGATCCTTCGTTTCAACTCTTTTCCTTCGACGACCGTCCCGTGCTAGTCGGGCATCGGCGCAGCGCATTTCGGGGAAATGTCGGCTGGTGTGGGGGGGCCGTCACATATCAAATAATATGGTCTTACTTTTTCAAATTCTCATGAGAAAATCTGACATGTATAATTCAAGTTCAAATCTACTACACGGTGGCTATATATAATTCGGAAACAATATAAAATACATAACAGAATAATCAGAGTCAGACACAGAATTTTCATATCATGAAGACAGAATAAAAATGAATAAAAACACCATAGTGTATACATAGAGGTAGTGGTCAAACAAGTTCCACTATACTACAAAAGAATAGATAATAATACATGCCAAAAGAGTGTGAATACATAAGAGTCACTGTCTCATATACATATCAACATAAACTACAACACCAGTGTAGTAAGCCAAAATAAAGAATTGGATCCTACTAGAAGTCATGTGGAAGCACTTGCAATACTCGGGCCTGACCCGAGTATCTATCTATCTATTACCTATAATAGAAAGTAAAATAGAAAAAATGCTTAGGTGGATGCTTATTTTTTCTTTAAATCCGACGTGGCGCTCAAAGCAGCCCCCTCCCAGTTTCAGCAAAATATTTGAAGTTGCTAATCTATTAAATAATAGTAAAGCAGAAGCTTTTCAAGCTATCTCCTTAATTCTTTCGATTCTCTCTATTCACCTTAATTCTCTCAATTCTCTCAATTGACCTTAAAACTCTCTAGATATTTTATTCAAAATTAAATTCTCTCTGGTCACCTTAAAACTCTCAAGATATCTTTGCTACTTATTATTGAGTTTCATTTCAGCAACGCAAAGCATCCAAAGTAGGGGTGAGCATTATTCGGTTAAACCAAATAAACTAACCAAACCAATTTATTTTGGTCGGTTTGGTTCGGATTTGAAATTAAATCGGTTTGTAATCGACCCGAAAAAATATTAAGTTCGGTTATCGGTTTAACCAAATTACCGAATTTTTACTACATTTTCAATATTATCGGTATTATAATAAATATTTTAGGTTAGTTTAGTTATTTAAGTATATATTAATCATCACCTATGTGTCAAAATTAATATTAAAAAGCATAAAAATCAAAAATAATAATACTATAATCATATATTTATAATTTGTTTCAAATTATAGTGAATATTTCAAACACAAATGTAAAACATTTTTAGTTCGGTTTAATCAGATAACCAACCAAACCAACCAAACTTATTTTGGTTGGTTTGGTTTGGTTCTCATTTTTATTGGTTTTAGTTTGGTTTGATAAATTTATCATCGGATAAACCAAACCCTTGTCCCAAAGCATTATGAGAAATGAACAACCTCGATTTTTATTTTCTTTACTCGCTCTCCATTTCTTCCTTATTCTCCAATCCATGTATTACATTCCCTTTTCTCATGCTCTCCTTAATCCCTAATTTCACTTTACTAATCCTTCAAGCCTAGCATACCAACTCTGCCTGATTTGTCAATCCCTAACCCTAATTTACTTCCTCTAATGCACACCGAATCGTCTACCCTCTTACTCCGATAGGGTGAAATATTCACAGACGTTGATAGGTCATTACGATAGAAAGGTATATCATTTCGACTATTATTCATCACCATTTTTTGACCACTGGCATGAGTGTTGCCTTATGATTCTCTTCTTCCATTATTTTGGTTCATAGTTCTGCTACAATATTTACGAACCTTTGTGATCATCTCATATTATGGTCATGCTTTTTATTAATTTATTATACATTATTTCAAAAGGCCTAAATTTGATTTGTTTCCTTCGATATCTTGAATACTATTTCATAATTTCATGTTTTTCTATGTTTTTTGCAAATGCATGTTATGTTGTAAGTTAGTTTTTTTTGTAGTCTGTAACTAAGCTGAAACACCCCACCTCCGTTAGGGTCACTCTCAAAGGGAATGCCCTAATTTTGGTGGAGGTTTATAAGTATAAGTCACAGATACACAAGACAGATATAAGTACACATATTTTTGAATAGCGGAAAACAACAACAACTTTTATTTCATCAAAATACGTGTTACACAAACCATGCCATAATTGTCTTACAATACTTCCAAAAACATTACATTTTCATAACTGTCTTGATTTCATAACTTAAAGAAGCATAAAAACATAAGTAAACTACATAAGTCCCCATAGTTGCTATCCAAAGCCATAGTCCGAAACGAAAGAGATCCAAGCAATACATTCTTTCTCTTCAAGCTGGATGTGAAAACTGGTCAAGCTGCGGTATTCCCTCCCTGTGGACTGGGGGGAACGAAAGAAAAGAAGACGAAAGAAAAGTAGAGTCAGACATAGAGCTTGAGTAAGTCTAGGACTATTCAGTCTATGAATAAAGAATTGGGCATGATAAGTATAAACTGGAAATGGGAAAGCACTATAAACTAAGTTAAGCTGTCTAGAGTCAAATATACTGTCGTACCCCATATTAATCTCTGCATCCATATAAACTAGTTCCCAACAGGCACCCCATAATCAGGGTGAAGTGATCCATTTCTAATGATCGGCTCCTACTCGCATAGTTACATGTGTCTTACGGCCCCCGATGTTGTAGTTACCTATGCTAGTCCCACCATGGGGTGTATCAAGTCCCATGGTGGCGGCCCGACACAGTTCTAGAATGCACAGGTATACTACTGGTGCCCAATGCCTAATTTTTTTGCGCCAGAGTGTGTGCACGCTCGCACCCCGTTAGAACCTACACTGCTGCACCACCGCTGTCGATTTGACCTCTTACAGTCAGCCCAGTAATCGTGCCCAACCCTGCCTAGTTCAGGGTATCCTGATACACCTTGTAGGGTTACTACTGAAAAGGGTCCCCCGCTACTAGGTTTTCTATTTCTAGCCAACGTGCTAAGTTGGTTAAGTGTTTTATAAACCTAACCCCCAATCAGTCTGTATAGTTTAGCATGTTCCACTTTGATTAAGTATTAATTCAATTTACTTAATCCTATCAATCCTGACTCAGCCTTAATTGTCTTATTAAAGCCTCGACCATTCACATTAGACAGGTATTGTTGTGGCTGCCTGTTGCCGGTTGGGTCCGGGCAGTCTTACACCACAACTCAGTCTAACCTCGGGTCTTTATTAGGCTCAATGTTTAACCACACACATTGGATAGGTATTGTTGTGACTACTGGACAGCCAGGCGGTTCCGGGCAGGTTTATGTCACAACGCAATCCAACCTCGGGTTAAACACATTGTATTTTCTAAATTTACATATTTTGTCTCTTTTCTTTTTATATGTAAATATTTGCGGCCCGTTATTCAAATTCATCTTTATTGGATAAAATTAATTTATACCACTTAATTGTTTTCAAGGTCGTTGGCATGCGTTAAACATACCAACACATATGTTTATATTTTTAACCCAACGTCACTACCCCTGTTTTATACGTTCGCTATAATATAACATATGTTGGGTTTAACATTTAAGCCCAACTTAGCCACATAGAAAAGGGGAGGCTTAGAACATGGTGTTTATATATTCTAAGTAACATAAAAAAGGGGAGTGTGAACGCATGAACATGCAATATAACGATCTAATTAACATAAATTAGGCACTTGTAAACTTGCATTGTAATAGCATATAATCTTGACATGAAACATACCTAACATGAATCATGGTTTTAATCTAGTCATGTAAACTTGCATTTAAAAATGTGAATCTAACTTAATTATGTGTCACATATATTATCATATGATTTTGATAACAACATAGGCCTAAAACATATTTTGTTTGGGCATAAAGTTAAACATAAACTAGCCATGTTCATAAAGTCAACAAAAGTTCACAAAGATGCTTACTTTTGTCACTAATACAAAAGTATGGTTTTACACTTGAATCATGATGCCAATTCCAACATAAATTCATATGAGTCATAATACCCAAATGGATCCAACTACACTAAAAGTGATTATAAAAATATACATCATGTTGGCATACTAGTGAACCATATACTTGCATGAATCTCATATAAACTACCACAAACATATAGTCGTTAACTTTCAACATGAATCATATACTTGCAATTATCCAATAGGTGTTGTAATAAACTACCACAAACATATAGTTGTTAACTTTCAACATGAATCACATACTTGCAAATATCCAATAGGTCTAACATCGTTATACCACAACATCCCAAATCGATTAGAATCATAGAAACATACAATTATGAATTATTATCACCACAAATTAAGTACAATTCCATTTCTCATTTTACACAAACCAAAACACAATTATTCATTCACATCGAAATAGCACTCTACTTACAACGTATGATGACTCTTCAATTCAGGTTTCTGAATTCTGAATTTGGAGATGCTATCCTTTGTTGTAGGCGTTGTTTTGATTTAGTCGTCGTTGCTTTAAGCTTTTGAATTGTCTCCTAATCGTCTCTCAATTTTCACGGCTACTTCTAGTCTTTCCTCAGCAGCATGACGGTCTCATTCTCATTTTTATTTGTATGAATTAGGTGGAGTCTTAGGTCCTTTTTATAGAGTTTGTGAATTGATTAGAACCATCGATGGGGCTTGGATTAATAATAGCCGTTCGTTTGAAAGAGAGACCAATCAGGAGCTGACACCTAGCCCTAGTGACAAGGCAAGACTCGGAAATTCGGCAAAGCACAGACCAGGCCAGCCAGGAGGGGCTGGGTTCGACCTGGCTCAGGGGCCAGGTCGACTCCCTAGTCGACCCCCAGGTCGACTACCCAGTCGACCTGGGTGGCCCAGGTCGACTACCCAGTCGACCTGGGTGTCTTGTGCGAGAAAATTCCCGCCCAGCCCATTCTGGTCCATTTTTTTTTTTGAAATTTGAATTTGTTCTGAGCTGTTTCTGTTTGAATTTTAAACTGAATTCTGAAACTTCCGAAGGCCATATCTTCTTCATACGGAGTCCGTTTTACGCAAACTCGGACTCTATCCCAAGCAGAATTCCGAGACGAACGCAATGGCGTATCCCGTTTCCCTTTATTCTTTGATTTGAAATTAATTATACTTTAATTTGTGAATTTCACTGTTATAGAATACACGGGGTGTCACATTCTCCCCCACTTAAAAGGATTTCATCCCCGAAATCTTCAAGTTCAGGAAGAATGTATATCCTAACATCCAAACGTCCATCTACTCATCCATCAAACACGAGCGTCCATTGTCCTTAAAAGACTTCTAATGCTTCATGATCATATGCGAAGTGTGTGTACATGTACTTATCTAATGCAAAATCAGGCGGCCTACTGATTTAGTTGACCTCCTTAATGAAAATTATGTAAGTGTCATGAATCCATCATGTATGCAAATTTTCCTATTCATGATTCTACATGAGTGCACAATCATTCATATATAAATGCAACATCCATATGACAACACATTAAACTTCAACCATATATGAATATAAATACATATATGCATATGCAATATGAAGTGATTGAGTCTATCTAAAACCTAGATTGTGTGTGTATATGCAACCACGAGAAACCACTAGCAATCACTTGCAACCATCATCCATAACATGTTTCAATTACATGTTTTCATCCAAGGGTTTCTACCTAAAGATAAGGTCGAGGAGATATTCCTAAAAAGATAGATAAAAGCGCAACTTAAGGAAATAGAAAGATCAAAGATGTACCCTCGAAAAGAAAAGGGTAGGCTGCGCGTATTCTAGCCTCAGTTTCCTAAGTCGCGTCTTCCTCGGTGTCGCTCCACTGAACTTTGACGAGCTTGACTTCGCGGTTGCGTAGCTTTTTCACTTCAGTTCCTAAGAGGCATGTTGGAACTTTCCTCACGGTTGCTTCGTGTTCCAATTCAGCTTCTTCTAGGATGTTTGGCTCTACCACTTCAGCAGATTCATGTAGACATTTCCGTAGGTGCGAAACGTGAAAGACGTTGTGAACTCCGGCCAGCTTTTCGGGTAGTTATAATCTATAGGCCATTTTCCCAATTTTCTCGATAATAGGAAATGACCCTACGAACCTTGGTGCTAGCTTTCCTGTGGTTCCAAAACGAACAACGTTCCTTAGCGGAGATACCTTAAGAAAAACTCTGTCCCCAACCTCAAATTCAAGGTCGGTCCTCCTCTTGTCGGCGTAGGATTTCTGTCTGTCTTGGGCTGTCTTCATCCTTCTTCGTATCAGGTCTACTTTCTCTGAAGTCTCTCGGATTATATCTGGCCCAAGTATGAGCTTATCAGTAGACTCCCACCAACAAGTAGGCGATCGGCACGGTCTTCCATATAAAGCTTCGAAGGGCGCCATTCCGATGGTGGCTTGGTAGCTGTTGTTGTAGGTAAATTCCATCAAAGGAAGATGATCTTCCCAAGTCCCTCCGAAGTCAAGGACGCACAGTCTTAAAAGGTCCTCCAAAGCTCTGTTCACTCTTTCTGTCTGGCCGTCGGTTTGGGGGTGATAGGCTGTACTCAAGCATAACTGTATGCCTACTGCTTCCTGCAGACTCCGCCAAAACTCACTTGTGAAGATAGGGTCTCGGTCACTAACAATGCTGGAGGGTATTCCATGGAGTCGAACAATTTCCTTGAGATACAGAGATGCTAAGGATGAGGCAGTCCTTTTACTCTTGACAAGTAAAAAGTGGGCGCTTTTAGTAAGCCTATCCACTATTACCCAAATGCTAGTGTTTCCCCTTCTAGACCTAGGCAGCCCATCAATTAAATCCATTGAGATGCTATCCCACTTCCACTGTGGGACCTCCAGAGGATGGAGCAGACCGCCAGGCTTTTTCTGCTCCGCCTTAACCTGTTGGCAAATCACACACTTAGAAACGAAATCTGCCACGTCTTTCTTCATGCCGCTCCAAAAGAAAGTTCTTTTTATGTCCTTATACATTTTATCTCCGCCTGGATGTATCGTCATCTTGGAGTGATGTGCTTCTTCGAGAACCGGTTTTACTAAATCCCTTGTCTGTGGGACGCATAGTCTTCCGTCTCGCCTTAGCCAACCCTTATCGTCGATGGAGTATCTGTTGAGGTGACTTGAAGTCTCACCCCTAATTAGCCTATCAATCGTCTCCACAAGCTGAGGGTCTTCGCGCTGTGCTGTCCCTATTGAGTCCATTAAAGTCGGGCGTACTTCGAGAGATGCTACCAAGCCCGGTACAAAATCGGAGGAGGGCCTAAAGTCAAAGCTGGCTATGAACTCTAGGCTTTGCCTTTCAACAAACAGTGGGCTTAGGGTCAGTTTCTTTCGGGTCAACGCGTCTGCCACTACGTTGCCTTTTCCCGGAGTGTAGGAGATCTCGAAATCGTACGAGGCAAGAAACTCCATCCATCTCTGTTGCCTCAAGTTAAGATCTTTCTGCGAGAAGAGATACTTCAAAGATTTATGGTTAGTGTAAAGTTCGAACTTCTCACCTAGGAGATAGTGTCACCAAGACTTGAGTGCAAAGACGATGGCAACTAACTCAAGATCGTGGGTCGGGTAGTTCTTTTCATGAACTTTCAATTGCCTTCCACCATAAGCTACTACCCTCCCTTCTTGCATCAAGACAGCGCCTAGCCCTGTCCTACATGCATCTGTATAAACTGTGAACATCTTGCTTCCATCTGGCAATGTCAGAATTGGGGCTGTTGTAAGAGCCCTTTTTAGTCGTTGGAAAGCAAACTCGTAATCCAAGTCCCAATTGAACACTAGATTCTTCTTTGTCAGCCTCGTGAGTGGAGCTGATATTTTTGCAAAGTCTCTGATGAATTTCCGATAGAAGCCTGCTAGCCCGAGGAAGCTTCGGACTTCTGTTGCATTCCTTGGTGTCTTCCAATCCTGTACTGCTACTACCTTAGCAGGGTCCACAGCTAACCCTTCTTTGGATACTATGTGTCCAAGGAACCTCACTTCCTCTCTCCAAAAGTGGCATTTGGAGAATTTGGCTTTTAGCTGATGGACTCGCAGAGTTTCCATGATTGCCCTTAAGTGCTGAGCATGTTCTTCTTCACTCCTTGAGAAGATCAAGATATCGTCTACGAAGACCACTACGAACTTGTTGAGGAATTTTATGAACACCCTACTCATCAGGTCCACGAAGTAAGTGGGTGCGTTTGTCAAGCCGAAAGGCATGACAAGCCATTCAAAGAAGCCGTCTGGGGTTGTGAATGCTGTCTTATCGATGCTATCTTCAGCCACCCTTAGCTGATGAAATCCGGTCGCTAAATCGAGTTGGGAGAAAACAGACGCTCCTACAAGCTGATCAAACAGATCGTCAATTCTGGCGAGAGGGTGACTATTCTTTTTCGTTAGCTTGTTGAGCTCCCTATAGTCAACACACAGACGGAGTGAACCATCCGCCTTTGTAGCGAACACCACTGGAGCGCCCCATTCTGAAATACTCCTTCTAATGAACCCCTTCTCTAGAAGCTCTTTAACCTGTTTACTGAGTTCTTTCCTTTCCCGTGGAGCCATGTGTCTAGCGGGCAACGCAACGGGCTTTGCATTATCTATAAGATATATGCGGAAGTCTATCTCCCGCTTCGGAGGTAAGCCCTTCACCTCTTCGAAGACATCCGGATATTCACGGACCACTCTAACCAATTGCAAACTCTTAACAGAAGCATCTAGCGATTCGAGATAACTAAGCATAACCGCATACGAGGGATTGCAAGTAATTTCCAGAGTGTTACCGAGTTGGGTCAGAAGCCTAACCACCCTTTTCTCACAATCAAGGATGGCACCATTACTGGATAGCCAATCCATGCCCAAAATCAAACCATATCCCGAGAAGCCCAAAACAAAGGCACTACATCTAAATTCTATGCTTAGAATAGAAATTTTCAATCCCACACAGATCATAGACAAATGAGTCGGGCCCCCGATTGGATTTGAAACAATTAAGGGGTCCTCTACCATACTAGTTTCTAGGTGCAGAGATTCTACTAAAGCAGATGAGATAAAGGAGTGTGATGCGCCAGAATCAAATAAAGTGCAAACTGGGTGATCATAAAGATAAACTACACTTTCTACAGAAGTATTTATACCTCGCTGTTGCAGAGATGGCGCTTCTAGCACATGAACCTGTGCCCCTGAGGTGGATCGAGCCCTCTGCCCCTACCCTCGTTTCTTTGGGCAATCCTTAGCCATGTGGCCTGTCTCACCGTAAGAAAAGCACCCACCATTCATCTTGGCCTTCTTTTTCCGGCAATCTTTCACTAAGTGCCCCACTTTGCCACAGAAATTACACTTCCTCTTCTCTTTGTTGTCTTTCCCGCCCTTCTTAAAGTCTACCTTCTTAGGCTGTAAACCCTCTTTCTTCCCTTGAGAGCCTTCTGCCTTTATCTCCTTCTTGCCCTTATCCTCTTCGTTCAGCAATGCCATCTGTACCAATCTTTCGTACGTAGCCCCCATAGGTATATGGGTCATGGCCAAGCTGTGTAATGGCTCATTCAATCCTTTGACAAAACGGAGAGCCTTCTTGTGCGGAGTGTTGACTAGGTCCAGTCCGAACTTAGCCAGCTGATCGAACTGATTAACGTACTCTTTGACTGTCATATTCCCTTGCTTGAGAAATAAGAATTTTTCCAATTGAAGACTCCTTTCAGCTTCTGAGAGAAATTTAGCCTCAAACCTTGCCCTAAAGTCCTCCCATGTTTCCACTGGTCTTTCTGCATTGGTGACTTCCCACCAGAAGGAAGCCTCGCCTTTAAGTAGCCATACTGCCAGTTGTACCTTCTACCTATCTTCTACCTCAAAGATGACGAATAAGTCCTCGGTTTCCTTCAGCCAATTCCTGGCTGCCACGAAGGACTCGGTTCCATGAACGTCCTTTCCTCCCATAGCTTTAAAATCTTTACATATCTTAGCAAAAGTATTACCACGCGAAGGAGGTGAAGGAAGAGGTGCTGCTGCAGCTGGATGATTTCCTGCAGCTGGGGGAGGAGGAACAGTAGGACCTGGCTGATTGGCCCTTGCTTCTAAGAATCATCTAAACCAACCAGGTATTGGTACACCCTCTGGCAAGTTAAGTTCTTCGGACATGCTGAAACAAAAAGGATAGATTCAAAACGAAGGATAAAAGATAGTACCTATGGCTTTGGGGGGACTATGCCTTTTTTAAAATAAAATAACATTTTATCTTTAAAAATGCTTCTTTAAATTTTCTTTTGAAAATAAATTTTCAAAACTTTTTATCTTATCTGGTAAACCTATGCTCTGATACCAAGTGAAACACCCCACCTCCGTTAGGGTCACTCTCAAAGGGAATGCCCTAATTTTGGTGGAGGTTTATAAGTATAAGTCACAGATACACAAGACAGATATAAGTACACATATTTTTGAACAGCGGAAAACAACAGCAACTTTTATTTCATCAAAATACGTGTTACACAAACCATGCCATAATTGTCTTACAATACTTCCAAAAACATTACATTTTCATAACTGTCTTGATTTCATAACTTAAAGAAGCATAAAAACATAAGTATACTGCATAAGTCCCCATAGTTGCTATCCAAAGCCATAGTCCGCAACGAAAGAGATCCAAGCAATACATTCTTTCTCTTCAAGCTGGATGTGAAAACTGGTCAAGCTGCGGTATTCCCTCCTTGTGGACTGGGAGGGGGGACGAAAGAAAAGAAGACGAAAGAAAAGTAGAGTCAGACATAAAGCCTGAGTAAGTCTAGGACTATTCAGTCTATGAATAAAGAATTGGGCATGATAAGTATAAACTGGAAATGGGAAAGGACTATAAACTAAGTTAAGTTGTCTAGAGTCGAATATACTGTCGTACCCCATATTAATCTCTACATCCATATAAACTAGTTCCCAACAGACACCCCATAATCAGGGTGAAGTGATCCATTTCTAATGATTGGCTCCTACTCGCATAGTTACATGTGTCTTACGGCCCCCGATGTTGTAGTTACCTATGCTGGTCCCACCATGGGGTGTATCAAGTCCCATGGTGGCGGCCCGACACAGTTCTAGAATGCACAGGTATACTACTGGTGCCCAGTGCCTAATTTTTCTGCGCCGGAGTGTGTGCACGCCCGCACCCCGTTAGAACCTACACTGCTGCACCACCGCCGTCGATTTGACCTCTTACAGTCATCCCAGTAATCGTGCCCGACCCTGCCTAGTTCAGGGCATCCTGATACACCTTGTAGGGTTACTGCTGAAAAGGGTCCCCCGCTATTAGGTTTTCTATTTCTAGCCAACATGCTAAGTTGGTTAAGTGTTTTGTAAACCTAACCCCCAATCAGTCTGTATAGTTTAGCATGTTCCACTTTGATTAAGTATTAATTTAATTTACTTAATCCTATCAATCCTGACTCAGCCTTAATTGTCTTATTAAAGCCTCGACCACTCACATTAGACAGGTATTGTTGTGGCTGCCTGTTGCCGGTTGGGTCCGGGCAGTCTTACGCAACAACTCAGTCTAATCTCGGGTCTTTATTGGGCTCAATGTTTAACCACTCACATTGGATAGGTATTGCTGTGACTACTGGACAGTCGGGCGATTCCGGGAAGGTTTATGTCACAACGCAATCCAACCTCGGGTTAAACACATCGTATTTTCTAAATTTACATATTTTGTCTCTTTTCTTTTTATATGTAAATATTTGCGGCCCATTATTCAAATTCATCTTTATTGGGTAAAATTAATTTATACCACTTAATTGTTTTCAAGGTCGTTGGCATGCGTCAAACATGCCAACACATATGTTTATATTTTTAACCCAACGTCACTACCCCCGTTTTATACGTTCGCTATAATATAACATATGTTGGGTTTAACATTTAAGCCCAACTTAGCCACATGGAAAAGGGGAGGCTTAGAACATGGTGTTTATATATTCTAAGTAACATAAAAAAGGGGAGTGTGAACGCATGAACTTGCAATATAACGATCTAATTAACATAAATTAGGCACTTGTAAACTTGCATTGTAATAGCATATAATCTTGACATGAAACATACCTAACATGAATCATGGTTTTAATCTAGTCATGTAAACTTGCATTTAAAATTGTGAATCTAACTTAATTATGTCACATATATTATCATATGATTTTGATAACAACATAGGCCTAAAACATATTTTGTTTGGGCATAAAGTTAAACATAAACTAGCCATGTTCATAAAGTCAACACAAGTTCACAAAGATGCTTACTTTTGTCACTAATACAAAAGTATGGTTTTACACTTGAATCATGATGCCAATTCCAACTACACTAAAAGTGATTATAAAGATATACATCATGTTGGCATACTAGTGAACTATATACTTACATGAATCTCAAAAAAACTACCACAAACATATAGTCGTTAACTTTCAACATGAATCATATACTTGCAATTATCTAATAGGTGTTGTAATAAACTACCACAAACATATAGTTGTTAACTTTCAACATGAATCACATATACTTGCAAATATCCAATAGGTCTAACATCGTTATACCACAACATCCCAAATCGATTAGAATCATAGCAATATACAATTATGAATTATTATCACCACAAATTAAGTACAATTCCATTTCTCATTTTACACAAACCAAAACACAATTATTCATTCACATCGGAATAGCACTCTACTTACAACGTATGACGACTCTTCAATTCAGGTTTCTGAATTCTGAATTTGGAGATGCTATCCTTTGTTGTAGGCGTTGTTTTGATTTAGTTGTCGTTGCTTTAAACTTTTGAATTGTCTCCTAATCGTCTCTCAATTTTGATGGCTACTTCTAGTCTTTCCTCAGCAGCATGACGGTCTCATTCTCATTTTTATTTGTATGAATTAGGTGGAGTCTTAGGTCCTTTTTATAGAGTTTGTGAATTGATTAGAACCGTCGATGGAGCTTGGATTAATAATAGCCGTTCGTTTGAAAGAGAGACCAATCAGGAGCTGACACCTAGCCCTAGTGACAAGGCAAGACTCAGAAATTCGGCCAAGCACAGACCAGGCCAGCCAGGAGGGACTGGGTTCGACCTGGCTCAGGGGCCAGGTCGACTCCCCAGTCGACCCCCAGGTCGACTACCCAGTCGACCTGGGTGGCCCTGGTCGACTATCCAGTCGACCTGGGTGTCTTGGGCGGGAAAATTCCCGCCCAGCCCATTCTGGTCCGATTTTTTTTTTTTTTGAAATTTGAATTTGTTCTGAGCTGTTTCTGTCTGTTTGAATTTTAAACTGAATTCTGAAACTTCCGGAGGCCATATCTTCTTCATACGGAGTCCGTTTTACGCAAACTCGGACTTTATCCCAAGAAGAATTCCGAGACGAACGCAATAGCGTATCCCGTTTCGGTTAATTCTTTGATTTGAAATTAATTATACTTTAATTTGTGAATTTCACTGTTATAGAATACACGGGGTGTTACATAAGCCTTAAGAACAAATGGTCCCAATCTGCCTATTTGTGAATATTGTATTATAGTTCAAAAAAAAAATGTATTTTTTATAAAATAATCTATTTGCAGTTATGATGCAAATTAGTTTGGCTGTAGTTTGTAACTAAGCCTTAGGAACAAATGGTCACAACATTTGTGAATTTTGTGTTATGTTAAAAAAAAACTTTATTATTTATAAGATCCTCAAACAACCACACATAGATAGTTTATACTAGGGTGTTGCTAAATGCAACTCAAATTACTCAATGCGGTTTGCAAAAATTACTGCACCGTCCTTCAATAATATCAATGTAACATTGTTTTCTGTGTAACTTAATAGTTTTCACATTGTCATTACATTGTAAATGCAACTTCCATTTAATACACACAAAGGATATAATGGTAAATATACAAGTGTGTATTAAGTAAACTTGATTTGCATTTAGCAATCATGTTCCCAATGCAAATCTGAAACTGTTTAACTACCCAAAATATCCCCTATTTATGAAATTGCAGTACACTTACCAGCCTATTTTAGTCATTTTTGTTTGCTGTATTTTTATGTATGTCCTCAATAACTTCTTGAATTTAGTTATGCGCTGTAACACCCCGCCTCCGCTAGGGTCACTCGCAAAGGAATGCACTAGCTTTAGAGGGGCATTATTGGTAAACATGCACAGAAATATCACAAGACAGAACATATAAAATAGCGGAAGTAAAATTGAACTTTCATAAATTCAATAATTAAGGTCTAAAGCCTTTTACATCAGAGTATATCAAAACCTGTCTTGCAGTAATAAAGAAGCATAAAGACTTTTTAATAAATTATTCCCCAAGTAAAAACAGTAAAGTAGCCATAGCCAAGAGAAGTCCAAGCCATCCATGATGACCTTCAAGCAGAAGAAGTCCGAACTAAACAGCATTGTTTCCTCCCTGAAACCTGGGGGGGGGGGAACGGAAGAAAAGAGGCGAAACAAAACGGGTCAGTCAAAAAGACTGAGTAAGTCCTATCTACTTCCAGTATAAAAACAGGTAAAGGTAACATGACATGCATAAACTGAAAGTAAACATAAGGATAACTACAAGATAGATAAACCAGGGTAGCCGGTTGAACTACTGTGGCAAAGTAAACTAAGGTATCATGATAAACTACGGTGTTATGATAAGTCAAGGTATCACATCGTCAGATTTCTATCGAGTACATTATCCCAAGGTATCTACCCCGTCTAACATCCCACGGTATCTATTATGTATATTCTTCCTAGTTCTAACATGTATATTTGCTCTGCACCTCTCGTACTAGTATCCCTACCCGCGTCATGTGTTAACCATGAATGTCCCTTGCTCAAAGTCGTGTAATGGTCCATGTCAACCTAATATATCGCATATATAGGTTACTCAATTCATATGTTTCTTTCCATGTATATAAGTTCAGTCCTTTGCCATACCTCGTACGGGCTTCCTCATGTCGTATTATCCTTGAAATCGTTTGGACTGTCACCCTTGTTCTAGCTAGGCTCTTCGATATGAATCATCGTTTGAACTACTAGGACTTCCGCCACCTAGCACCACTAGGGATTACGCTTACCTATTGCACGCTTTCGTATTTCGGTTTGGGTTAAACCACCTAGGCCACTAGGGATTACGCTAACCGTCAACCGCGCCCTTTTTCCCACGCATTCACCGTGAATCGTTTTTCTATAACTGTATGCACATGTATCACATCGTGCCATCCGAGTCCTGTCACAGGGCAAAACAAGAAATACAGGACTCGGTCGGGAGCTTTAGATTTATCTACCGATGCAGATACTAAGGTCTGCTTTTCTACACGTGGCTATGGTCCCACGAGACCCCTCCCTCAACTAGTGAAAGGCAACACAAGAGAAAATCTTGCATGAGAACTACACTCCGGCCAGCCCACATCCTACGGCCTACCTCACCCATAATTAGATAGCAATTATGGTCTGTTGGGTGTTCCCTGCCTTTCCGTACGTACACGCTTGACTCAAGATGGTAGATGATCGACGAACTTGCTATCTCGGGCACCTTATGTATTCGTCGACTCACTGCTATCCACCCCAGTCTTTAGGTCGCTCGCATAGCAACCAAGGCACATTCTTGGTTCTTCTACCGCAGACCTCAACCTCTCGTGAGCCTAGTATAATGACCTGGCAGCTTACAGAGGGATCCCAAGAATATCCTCACGTTCCCCGAAGCCGCTGCTTCGTTACCCAGTTCGTTGGAGCCTTTATCTAAATCAGATAGCCTGCTCCTACACGCATACTTAAACGTTGACCTAACGTATCGGGTTACTAATCTATCTAAGAAATGGTCCAAATTTCCTTGACTAAGAGTTATTACTTAGTTTCCCTTAACTAAGGTTTACCACTTAGCCTTATTTCCATAATCCTTGTTAACTATGGTTATTTACCTAATCCTCCGAATTAGGGTTTATCTAATGGGTTAAGTGTCACTTAAGTTCATAACTTAGCCCGTCTACAAACCATGTCAAAATTGGCTAAGTATCCAAGTCCAAGACTTAACCCTACAAACCATGTGTCAAGTTGGCTAAGTATATTAAGCAATCCATAACTTAACCTCGTCTAATTATCATTTTAGATTGGTTAATTATATAAATTAACTTGACCTTGTCAAATTACCGAGTCAAATCGTTCAAGCGTATTCAAGTGATTCGTGACTTAGCCTTATCATGTTTTCACGTTATATTGGTTATGTATGGGTTAACTTAACCTCCATAAATTCACGAGTTAGATTGGCTAAGTATAGGTCACTTAACCACATCAAATTAACGAGTTAGATTGGTTAAGTTTAGGTCACTTAACCACATCAAATCATCATGTATAATTGGTTAAGTATAAGTTGCTTAACCCCATTAAATTATCACATTAAGTTGGTTAAGTATTGGTTACTTAACCTCATTGAATTACCAAGTTTAAATTGGTTAAGTGTTTAACGTAACCCCATCGAATTACCGTGTTTAGATTAGTTAAGTGTGGATTACTTAACCCCATCTAATTACCGTGGTTAGGTTAGTTAAGTATCAATTACCTAACCCCGTCTAATTACCGTGTTTAGGTTAGTTAAGTCTTAATTACTTAACCTCATCTAATTACCAAGTCTGAATTGGTTAAGTGTCATTAAGGAAATCAAGCCCGGTCCCACTTAACCTACCCATTCGTGTTATATCGGTTAAGTGTCATTAGTCAAATTTGCTTAACCTTATCATGTGGCATTAATTTAATTAATGCACTCTTAACCTCTCACATTAGACCTTGTTGTGGTTACTAGTTAAGCCGGGCGGGTCCGGGTAGATTTACACCACAACTTAGTCTAACCTCGGGTCTTAAGCGCGACATGACCAACTTCTCACATTGGATCCTATTGTTTGTAGCTACTAGTTAAGCCGGGCGGGTCCGGGTAGATTTATGCTACGAACTCAACCCAACCTCGAGTTGGCCACTTTCATGTTTAGCCTAGTGTCATGTTCATGGTCAAGTTTTCAAGCAATTGGGTAGACCTAACTTAATAGGTAAATTCCCAAGTCCATGTTTTTATGCATACTTACATGTCAACTTCCATGTTATCTTTCAAGTCATATTTTCAAGTATAAACACATGTCATATTCAAGTTAAGATTTCGCGACATGTTCATGTTTATCTAACTACCCAAAATCGTGTTTTCCCAACGCAAGCAAAGCGAGTCAACATAGTAGGTATACTATAGCTACATGTAGACCCCAAAACATGCACGATGCCACAAAAGGGATTGGCTCCAAACATGCATGGCGTCATAAGGGGGTTTGGCCTTAAAACATGCATGATAGAGTCATATAGGGATTGACCATAAGCATGCATACTATCATATAGGATTTGGCCACAAACTTGCATAATATCATAAGGAGGTTTTGCCACAAACATGCATGAAACATAAGGGGTTTGTGTTCATATGCATGCATAAGCCCCAAGTTCAAGTATTTGCCTATGTTTCACAAGTCAAATGGTTCCCAAAGGTTCATGCAAATCTTCCATAGACAAAGATCCAAACTTGCAAGATAAACTAGGCTAAACATAACATGAGTGACATGATTAAGTTGCTACATCTTAGTCTAAGGTCGTAGATCATAGAAAAGGGACAAAGTTAGGTTCACATACATGCATACTTATGCTTTATCTCATTTTACCCCATGTCAACATTAAAATACCGTTTTGATCCAAAAGTAGCTAGAACTTACTTAGCGTGGCAAGAGGACTAGGAGCATGAATCGTTTTGACGAAGAAAGGTGGCTCCTTTGATGAAGATCCGTCATGAAACTCGCATAACAATGTTGATTTGGCCTCTATTTGGTGTAGCAAGCTTGCATCTTTTGATTTGAACCCGATTTGAATGCATAGGCTCTAGGGATTGGAGATGGAGGCCATGATCAAAATTGATTTTGGCAGCACTTAGTTGCTAGGTTTGATTTTTAGGGATTTAGGTTAGGTTTAGGGTCTTTTTATAGAGATTAGGATAGTTTTAGGCCCTTAGATTAACCCTAGGATAGATTAGGACCATCAGATCTCGGAAGCTTCCAGAACCAGCCCAAGAACAAGACCAGGTGAGACAAACAGGTGCGCCAGGCAACTTGCCTCGGCCACCCCCTGTCGACAGGCAAGTCGACAGGGCTGTCGACTTGGTCTGGGCCCAAGTCGACAGGCCTGTCGACAGCCCTGTCGACATGGCCTAGGCGGGGAAACTTCCCGCCTAGCCCCAGATCTGATTTTCAAACCTATTTCCGAAGTTCAAATTTCCAGAAATCTTCTTTGGGCCTTTAACGGGTCATACGGACTCCGATTCTCGAAAACTCGGACTCTATTTCGCGTATTTTTCCGAGACGAACGCAATGGCACAGACCGTTTCACTTGATTCAGAATTTATAATTTAATTCTGTCTTGATTCTTGATTTAACGTGTTGTAAAAATTCGGGTTGTTACATTCTCCCCTTCTTAAAGGATTTCGTCCCCGAAATCTCAAAGTTAGGAAGAACATATCCTACCATCCATCATCCATCTACTCAGACCATCATCCACAAGCAACCATTGTCCTTAGACGACTCCTAATGCTTTATGAATGTATGCAAAACGTGTATGTACATGTTCCTTAGCTAATGCTAATGATCAGGCCTGAAAAATCTTTTGAATGCAAAAATACGTTTAGTGCTATGAATCCATCATGTATGCAAATAGTCCTAGTCATATACACTATATGCGTGCACAAACATTCAACCATATGCAACATCCGCATGATAACACATTCAATTTCATCCATAAACAAGTATAAATACTCGTGCATATGCAATATGAAATGTGACCGAGTCGAGCTAATATCTAATGTAAATTCGCGCATCCACGAGCAACCACTTGCAACCATTTGCAACCATATCAACCATAACATGTTTCAAATACATGTTTACATCCATAGGGTTCTACCTAAGATTCCCTGAAACAGGGTCGAGAAGATAAACAAAACAAACTCCGTACGGGGTTTGTAACAGAGACAGGACCGAGAGGATATCCATAAAAGATAGCCTACAAGCAAGCTCAACAGAAAAACAGGGATCGAGGATATATTCCCAAAAGAGATATCATGCACGTATTTAGTCTTCAGTCTCCTGAGTCGCATTACCTTGAGCTTAGTTCCATCGTGCCTTGACCGCCCCTTTTACTTCACGATTTCGCAGCTTCTTATTTCCTGTTTCCATAACATGAGTTGGAACTCATTTCCTCGTCGCCTCTCGTTCCACTTGCACTTATTCTCCTTCTAGAATACTTGGCGCAAACAGGACTGCGTACACATTATTCCATGCGAGCCCTCAAAATTCACTAGTGAATCCTGGACCTTGTACCATAAGGTATTCCACGTAGAAAAACTTTCTCTTGAAAGTAAACAAGTTACCGTGCGCACTTACTAGGGTAATTCCCATAACCCATACATAATCGAAGTAAACCATCCGTCTTATTAGCGAACACCATTCGATCGGGTTTCTAATTTCCAACAAAGGCATCTAGGGATTCTAAGTAACTAATCATGACAGAACCCAAAAGGTTACGCGATACTTCAAGGGTATTACCAAAGCAAGCCAAGAGTCTAACTACCCTCCTTCTAAAACCGAGAGTGGCACCCCTTACTGGATAACCACTTCATCCCTAGAATCCATCCACAACTTATAAACATAGGCATTATTTCCAAGCTCAACACATGATATAGACATTCTCAAATCCAAACAAGCCATGAGTAAATGGACCGATCTTCCAATAGGACTTGAGACAAAAACGGGATCCTCTACTACGCTAGTACTAAGGTGCAGAGACTCAACTATCGAAGCGGACTTAAAAGATGCGGTGATCAAAACAAAGTCCCGACAGGATGATAGAGAAGAAAAGCTAAACCTTTAACAAGATCGTTACCCTCCTTCTGAGGTACCCTAGAAATGAGAGCATACTATTGCCCTCCGAATGATCTTGTCCCTGTTCCATGATACTTAACTATCCGTCCCGTTTCACCATGCCAAAGGTACTCTCTCGTCATGGGTTTCATTGTTCATCTTTCTCCCTCCTTTTAGGACTCAGCCATACCAACATGTTGCTTATCCCTGAGCTCGTATCCTTTATCCTTGTTCTTACTATCCTTTCATGCATAACTCTGCAACGGTCTCTCGAGAACCACCTCCATCGTACGGGAAACACTTACGCAGCTAGAAAGACTAGTCGCAGTCAAAACCACTGTGACTACAGATGGAGGAAAGAAAGGAAAAGAGATTCAATCAAGGAAACAAGGATAATGCTAATGGCCTTTGGGGAATAGCCTTTTTCTTTTAAAAGAAAATTTTCTTGAAAAATGCTTCTTTGTAAACGGTTTTTCAAATAATTTTCAGAAGGTCTTTAAAAACTTTTGCCCAGTCTAGTAACCTTCTGCTCTGATACCAAATGTAACACCCCGCCTCCGCTAGGGTCACTCGCAAAGGAATGCACTAGCTTTAGAGGGGCATTATTGGTAAACATGCACAGAAATATCACAAGACAGAACATATAAAATAGCGGAAGTAAAATCGAACTTTCATAAATTCAATAATTAAGGTCTAAAGCCTTTTACATCAGAGTATATCAAAACCTGTCTTGCAGTAATAAAGAAGCATAAAGACTTTTTAATAAATTATTCCCCAAGTAAAAACAGTAAAGTAGCCATAGCCAAGAGAAGTCCAAGCCATCCATGATGACCTTCAAGCAGAAGAAGTCCGAACTAAACAACATTGTTTCGTCCTTGAAACCTGGGGGGGGGGGAACGGAAGAAAAGAGGCGAAACAAAACGGGTCAGTCAAAAAGACTGAGTAAGTCCTATCTACTTCCAGTATAAAAACAGGTAAAAGTAACATGACATGCATAAACTGAAAGTAAACATAAGGATAACTACAAGATAGATAAACCAGGGTAGCCGGTTGAACTACTGTGGCAAAGTAAACTAAGGTATCATGATAAACTACGGTGTTATGATAAGTCAAGGTATCACATCGTCATATTTCTATCGAGTACATTATCCCAAGGTATCTACCCCGTCTAACATCCCACAGTATCTATTATGTATATTCTTCCTAGTTCTAACATGTATATTTGCTCTGCACCTCTCGTACTAGTATCCCTACCCGCGTCATGTGTTAACCATGAATGTCCCTTGCTCAAAGTCGTGTAATGGTCCATGTCAACCTAATATATCGCATATATAGGTTACTCAATTCATATGTTTCTTTCCATGTATATAAGTTCAGTCCTTTGCCGTACCTCGTACGGGCTTCCTCATGTCGTATTATCCTTGAAATCGTTTGGACTGTCACCCTTGTTCTAGCTAGGCTCTTCCATATGAATCATCGTTTGAACTACTAGGACTTCCGCCACCTAGCACCACTAGGGATTACGCTTACCTATTGCACGCTTTCGTATTTCGGTTTGGGTTAAACCACCTAGGCCACTAGGGATTACGCTAACCGTCAACCGCGCCATTTTTCCCACGCATTCACCGTGAATCGTTTTTCTATAACTGTATGCACATGTATCACATCGTGCCATCCGAGTCCTGTCACAGGGCAAAACAAGAAATACAGGACTCGGTCGGGAGCTTTAGATTTATCTGCCGATGCAGATACTAAGGTCTGCTTTTCTACAGGTGGCTATGGTCCCACGAGACCCCTCCCTCAACTAGTGAAAGGCAACACAAGAGAAAATCTTGCATGAGAACTACACTCCGGCCAGCCCACATCCTATGGCCTACCTCACCCATAATTAGATAGCAATTATGGTCTGTTGGGTGTTCCCTGCCTTTCCGTACGTACACGCTTGACTCAAGATGGTAGATGGTCGACGAACTTGCTATCTCGGGCACCTTATGTATTCGTCGACTCACTGCTATCCACCCCAGTCTTTAGGTCGCTCGCATAGCAACCAAGGCACATTCTTGGTTCTTCTACCGCAGACCTCAACCTCTCGTGAGCCTAGTATAATGACCTGGCAGCTTACAGAGGGATCCCAAGAATATCCTCACGTTCCCCGAAGCCGCTGCTTCGTTACCCAGTTCGTTGGAGCCTTTATCTAAATCAGATAGCCTGCTCCTACACGCATACTTAAACGTTGACCTAACGTATCGGGTTACTAATCTATCTAAGAAATGGTCCAAATTTCCTTGACTAAGAGTTATTACTTAGTTTCCCTTAACTAAGGTTTACCACTTAGCCTTATTTCCATAATCCTTGTTAACTATGGTTATTTACCTAATCCTCCGAATTAGGGTTTATCTAATGGGTTAAGTGTCACTTAAGTTCATAACTTAGCCCGTCTACAAACCATGTCAAAATTGGCTAAGTATCCAAGTCCAAGACTTAACCCTACAAACCATGTGTCAAGTTGGCTAAGTATATTAAGCAATCCATAACTTAACCTCGTCTAATTATCATTTTAGATTGGTTAATTATATAAATTAACTTGACCTTGTCAAATTACCGAGTCAAATCGTTCAAGCGTATTCAAGTGATTCGTGACTTAGCCTTATCATGTTTTCACGTTATATTGGTTATGTATGGGTTAACTTAACCTCCATAAATTCACGAGTTAGATTGGCTAAGTATAGGTCACTTAACCACATCAAATTAACGAGTTAGATTGGTTAAGTTTAGGTCACTTAACCACATCAAATCATCATGTATAATTGGTTAAGTATAAGTTGCTTAACCCCATTAAATTATCACATTAAGTTGGTTAAGTATTGGTTACTTAACCTCATTGAATTACCAAGTTTAAATTGGTTAAGTGTTTAACGTAACCCCATCGAATTACCGTGTTTAGATTAGTTAAGTGTGGATTACTTAACCCCATCTAATTACCATGGTTAGGTTAGTTAAGTATCAATTACCTAACCCCGTCTAATTACCGTGTTTAGGTTAGTTAAGTCTTAATTACTTAACCTCATCTAATTACCAAGTCTGAATTGGTTAAGTGTCATTAAGGAAATCAAGCCCGGTCCCACTTAAACTACCCATTCGTGTTATATCGGTTAAGTGTCATTAGTCAAATTTGCTTAACCTTATCATGTGGCATTAATTTAATTAATGCACTCTTAACCTCTCACATTAGACCTTGTTGTGGTTACTAGTTAAGCCGGGCGGGTCCGGGTAAATTTACACCACAACTTAGTCTAACCTCGGGTCTTAAGCGCGACATGACCAACTTCTCACATTGGATCCTATTGTTTGTAGCTACTAGTTAAGCCGGGCGGGTCCGGGTAGATTTATGCTACGAACTCAACCCAACCTCGAGTTGGCCACTTTCATGTTTAGCCTAGTGTCATGTTCATGGTCAAGTTTTCAAGCAATTGGGTATACCTAACTTAATAGGTAAATTCCCAAGCCCATGTTTTTATGCATACTTACATGTCAACTTCCATGTTATCTTTCAAGTCATATTTTCAAGTATAAACACATGTCATATTCAAGTTAAGATTTCGCGACATGTTCATGTTTATCTAACTACCCAAAATCGTGTTTTCCCAACGCAAGCAAAGCGAGTCAACATAGTAGGTATACTATGGCTACATGTAGACCCCAAAACATGCACGATGCCACAAAAGGGATTGGCTCCAAACATGCATGGCGTCATAAGGGGGTTTTGCCACAAACATGCATGAAACATAAGGGGTTTGTGTTCATATGCATGCATAAGCCCCAAGTTCAAGTATTTGCCTATGTTTCACAAGTCAAATGGTTCCCAAAGGTTCATGCAAATCTTCCATAGACAAAGATCCAAACTTGCAAGATAAACTAGGCTAAACATAACATGAGTGACATAATTAAGTTGCTACATCTTAGTCTAAGGTCGTAGATCATAGAAAAGGGACAAAGTTAGGTTCACATACATGCATACTTATGCTTTATCTCATTTTACCCCATGTCAACATTAAAATACCGTTTTGATCCAAAAGTAGCTAGAACTTACTTAGCGTGGCAAGAGGACTAGGAGCATGAATCGTTTTGATGAAGAAAGGTGGCTCCTTTGATGAAGATCCGTCATGAAACTCGCATAACAATGTTGATTTGGCCTCTATTTGGTGTAGCAAGCTTGCATCTTTTGATTTGAACCCGATTTGAATGCATAGGCTCTAGGGATTGGAGATGGAGGCCATGATCAAAATTGATTTTGGCAGCACTTAGTTGCTAGGTTTGATTTTTAGGGATTTAGGTTAGGTTTAGGGTCTTTTTATAGAGATTAGGATAGTTTTAGGCCCTTAGATTAACCCTAGGATAGATTAGGACCATCAGATCTCGGAAGCTTCCAGAACCAGCCCAAGAACAAGACCAGGTGAGACAAACAGGTGCGCCAGGCAACTTGCCTCGGCCACCCCCTGTCGACAGGCAAGTCGACAGGGCTGTCGACTTGGTCTGGGCCCAAGTCGACAGGCCTGTCGACAGCCCTGTCGACATGGCCTAGGCGGGGAAACTTCCCGCCTAGCCCCAGATCTGATTTTCAAACCTATTTCCGAAGTTCAAATTTCCAGAAATCTTCTTTGGGCCTTTAACGGGTCATACGGACTCCGATTCTCGAAAACTCGGACTCTATTTCGCGTATTTTTCCGAGACGAACGCAATGGCACAGACCGTTTCACTTGATTCAGAATTTATAATTTAATTCTGTCTTGATTCTTGATTTAACGTGTTGTAAAAATTCGGGTTGTTACATGCGCTCTCCGGTTATTCATTCCCTTCTCATATATACGTAGCTGTCTCTCATTGTAGACCAACAAAGTTACAAGAATAGAGGAATGTATAACCATATACTAATTAGCTTTACATCATTTTAATGACATTTCTATTTTACATCCAGGTTATAGAGAGAAACGAAACTTGTACAAGTAAGCCAATATTATTATTGTAAGTGTTTGAACTTGAAAATGGTGCTTAATATCTTTGCATAACCACACAATTGGACATGGTATTAATGTGTTCATGGAATAATTAGATTATTTTTCCAGAATTGAAATTTTGTTTCCGTGTTCTCCTTGGTAGATGATAAACAAAAACGCAAGTTTCCGTCTTCTAATTTGCCGATCCAGTAGAACCGCAGTTTCTTCTTCTTCTTCGCTCAATATTCATGATGCAGCCTGCGTTTCTTCGCTTTCGAAGATCTGGACTTCAGGTTTGTATTTTCGATCTTCTTGCTTTTGATTTTCAGTTCTTCTTCATGTGGATTTTCTTTGTTCAATCATTCCTTTTACAAAACATGTTTGATGGTTTCACAATCTATTTATGTTCAATTTCAGATTTGATTTGATGCTTTGAGGAAAAAACCGCAATTTCTTCGCTTTCGAAGATCTGGACTTCAGGTTTGTATTTTTGATCTGCTTGCTATTGATTTTTAGTTCTTCTTCGCGTGGATTTTCTCTGTTCAATCTTTCCTTTTACAAAACATGTTTGATGGTTTCACAACCTATTTCTATTCAATTTCAGATTTGATATGATGCTTTGAGGAAAAAACCCTATTAGAGATTTTTCGTTCAGGTTTTCCACTCTATTTGCAACTGATAATAGCTTTTCACTTATTTATCCACTTTCTTTTATTTAATTATCTACCTACGCTTTGGATGGTTCTCAGATCTGTAAGTGACTGAACGAATAGGTCTTACTTGCTTCTAAATTATAATGTTCTCCCATTTCAGCGTCTGCAACAATTTAGAAATTGATTGGACTTAGGAATGATTCCTCTGCAGTTGTTGGTTTGTAAATTTAAGTTCTTTTGCATGTTTTAACCTATGTTTTGTAAATGTGGCAAAATTTTCTTTTGCATGTTTTTATGTAGTTTATAACCTCATTATCTTATATTGGCTTATTTCAGGTGATTATTATTCTATGCTAAATAATATTCATGTTGTGAAGCTCTTAAAAAGGTGAATGGTATGCGGTTTCCCTGGAATATAATCATTGTTTTCTTCGCTTCAGCAGTGATCTATTTATCAGCTATGATATACTTTATTTGTTTACTCCATACGTTTCTTCTTGCTCATAATTTGAGGAAAAATTTCATCTTTTTTAACCGCATGAGAAGTTATTTGATGGTCATAAATGAACGCTTCATATTATCTTACTTCTTGAAATCGGATTCCTAATATAAATTTTAACTAAACATACGCATTATGAAGATATTGCTCTTTTTGACGTGTCGCAGTGCCGCCTTTCTTCCCGTGTCTTGCATTTGAAAAATTTATTGAGTATGTTGATATTTGGTGGTGAAATTACGGTTTTGAATATAAAAGTAAGTCTATGGAGTTTTAGGTAAGAAGACAAATATTCATGAAGATAATTCTTGGTAAAATAGGAATAAAACTGAGTTTGAATTTTGAAATTTATTCTTTTGGAAGATGTTCATGTGTGTTAAATTTGAAGTCCTCTTTTCAGCTCTGAGAAATAAAGTTGTCCTACTTCTAAACCCTTGAAAATTGAAATGGGAGTGTGATAAAATATGTAGTCATACAATGGACATTTATCCATAGAAGTGCATTTAGACATTATATATAAATGATTCACATTCAAAGCAATACAGTCTACATCCCACAGGCTGCAAAATATTTTTTTTTTCTTTCTTCAATTGACCTACTTATTTACAAGTATAATCTTTTTCGCATGGTGCACCATGAACCTGGCTTTGTTCAATACGTTGGCCCAATGAACTAGAGCTAAATATCAAATAGATGACTAACTTTATTTGGCTGTGAGCTGACAGCTTTTTTACTGAGAACAACAAAAGAAAAAGGAAATGATATGAGGCAAAGGGAGATAGAGAGGTAGTTGTTTTCTTAACACTGGCATTTTATGAGAGGAAATCAAGATACATTTTGTTTGCTACAAAATAGTAACTATTACAATGATTTTTTTTACTGTTTCATGATTCTTTTGTCAGAATTAGTAGTTCTACATATGAAAAATCAGTATCATAAGACATTGCGTAATTAGGTTGTCTTAGTGTAGATGATCAATAACTATATATAGACATATATATATTTCTATATTGGTCCTTGATTAGATGTGGTTTCATTCTTAGCTATAAAGATGTCACACTGGCTTCTCACTCATTTGTTACCTCTGTTGATTTAAGCCTCATTATCCTTTGTCCTCTATCCAAAATAACTATTTTTTTCTGTATTTTTTAAATATTGTTTTTTTTGGGCTTGATTGAATTATTCTTCAATGAGCCCTAGACATTCATGGTGTGTTTCATTCTGTATTCTTAATCCTTTTTACATTGCAGTGTGAATGTTGACTCTTACATGATCTTTTTTTCTGTTAGATTGGTATAATGTTCTTTAAACATTTGCACCTTTTATGTTTTATGAATCGGTGCATGGTGATATTTATCCAAGTTATGCATTCAAGTTATCTCCAGAAAAGGGTATGGTAATCCCATATTTTTATTAAAATCCTTTTTTTTTGTAATTCATTATAACTGTTATTATTGTTTTTCTTCACTACTGCTTTTTTCATATAACCGAGTACAAATTCAATTTGATTATTAGCAAGTAAATGCTCTTAGACTCTGGCATCTATATTGTGCTTGAACTGTACTTATAAATTATATTTATTTCAGTGCTTTATTAGTTTATAATCACTGGGAAATTTACATTGATATGGTAATATTCTATTATTATTTCAACCATAATATTATTCCATGTATCCAAATTATTATGGTAACAATGCTTATTTGTACATTATTTTATACTTGAAGTTTAACCAGGCTTGGAAATAATGTCTTCTTGCTGAAAGGAATCGATCATAGTGTGTGTGTGTGTATGTGTGTGTGTGTATGTATGTATGTGTGTGTGTGTGTGTGTGTGTGTGTGTGTATATATATATATATATATATATATATATAGGTAGAGAGAGAGGGGTTATTGTATATGTTTTAGTGGAAGATCAGATTAGTATATGTTCCGGTTCAACATTGTCTTTTTTAGATCCGATATATTATCAGGCAAAATGTAATTTTATCATTTGTAAATTACTCATTTGGGTAAGCTTCTTTTCAGCATATATAATAAAATATTTGATAGTTTCAATTCATTTGTTAAGGATGTGCGTGCACCTGTTTTATGTGTCAATGCATGCCTAAATTGAATTAAAAAATTGAAAATAAAGCAAAGTTTGGCTTGCTGTTTTTGGGAAGATTAATTTTGATTTATAAATCTGTCTAAATTGTTTATAAGGTATGATTGAATTGATAAATATTGAAAGCGCTAACCATAATAAAATATTATTTACCCTGAAATTTTCCTTGCTTATGAAAAAGGTTAAACTTAAATTGTCATGTTTTCTTGCTTCTATTTTAGCTTTGACATTTTCAAAGATTTTTCTCGCCATAAAATTTCCATTGTAGTTCACTACTTCCATATTTTTGTATCAAATCTCCATTTTAGGCTCAGTTGCTGTTTTTTTATCTTCCAATTAAGATATGTTATGATGATAAAGGGAATGCTGTTGATATACGAGGATTATACAGAGGTATTTTGTTTTATGGAAATTATTTTTGGATTTTTTATTTAAAACACATATGAAAATTAATGTACTATATTCTACAATTGATTTGTCTTTCCCTTACTACCTGGTATGCACTATATTAGCAAAGATAAATGGATTTGTTGAACCATTATTGCCCATAATAACAAACCATTATATATGTAACTGCATAATGTATGTAATATGTGTATACACCAATATTGCCTCTATTGTCTACATATGAATAGTTTGCAATTGATTTGTTTCACAAATAGAAATTATTTTCACATTATATTTAGCTATTAGTTTGTAAAACCAAGAAACTATGCTGAGTTTAAAATTTGAACCACAGTAATAACAATTTGTATGCCTTGCCTCTGTCTTATAAATCAATCCAAATATGAATGTACTGGAAAAGTGCAACCATAAATGATGGATAATCTCAGTACCATGCACAACACAATCTCTAAGAAAGCCTACCAAATATTTGGAATATACATCTTTGTATGCTGATGACTCAAATGATATTAAAAATATTGTTTGATTTGTTGAAATTATATTTTAATCAATATAATACTCTATAATTCGACCTGCAAATTTAACATTTAATATTATTTTTTTCATTCGGCTGAATGCTTGATATTTGGAAACACTAGATATATTATTTACTAATGAATCATAATGTGCAACAATAATAAGATCTAAGTATTTGTGGTAGTATGTCTGCATTACCATTCGAATGTTCAACTTTTGATGGCAAGTATTAAAATTAAAATATATTAATCAATAATTTATTTCACCATTCTATATGTGCTATCCTTGGAATTATAACCTTATTACAATGACATTTAATATTAGCAAAAATCATTTGTTAATTATTTATCTCGATAAATTTATCTACATTTGTGAATTCTGTTTTTAACTTTAAATGTCAATATTTTGATGTTTCTATAGTTATGTACAACCTCATCGACTGTTTCTTTATCTTTCATGTTTAGATCCACGTATTTAAATTACTTACAAAATCTCAAATTTAAAATATTTTAATGATCTCTATATATCAATCGTGTGTGTATATGTATATATATACACACATATTAATAAAAACAAAAACGAAAAATTTGTGTTTAACTATATATATATATATATATATATATATATATATATATGTGTGTGTGTGTGTGTATCACATGCATATATTTGTGTGCATAAACAATAATAACAAAGTTAATTTTTAAATTAACTATAATCATTTATGTATAAATAAACATTAAATTCATCATACACAATGTCAACAAGTTCTATTTTTAACTTTATATAACTCCACAATAAAATCCCCGCAGTCTTTTTACAAAATCCTTCTAGGTCTATTCATATTATTTACGCTTAAGACTGCCTTTTAAATCCCAGATTCCAACTTAAATTAAGAATATTCTCGATAACTCACTTTTGAATTTTTCGATTTTATATACATATAGTTTATTTAACTAGAAATTATAAAATGTTAAATATTCAAAATAATTATGTTGTCTATACTAATTTATTTGTTAAATTATTTCGAAAATGATAAATTCAATTTGCATACCACTTTCATACTAATAAAATGGAAAAATTAATATTTCAATGAAATATAATAACTTATTAAATACATAACAAATAGTATCAAATTAATCAATTTTCTACTAATCCCGTCTTTCTTTTTTCTTACCGTCTGCATTTGAGTCCATTACGTAAAACCTATAATAGAACTAAAAATTTAACATATTTTCAAAAAATCACTTGATTAAATAACTAAAAATAACAAAAATATTTTGCTTATTCAAACAAAAAGTGTAAGATGTATAACATAAAATTATACACCATATTTTATAAAATAATTATTACCAAAATCATTTACTTATTTTTCAGCTAATTTTTTCTGCTAAACTGTAAAATAATGTATGTTCAGTAGAATTATCAGATAATGCATAATAAGCTATTTTTTTTAATTACTAATAGTTACATTTTTTTTAAATTACGTGTGCAACGCACGGGTTACACACTCACTCGTAAACACATATTACTCATATTTGAGTGTATTCTTAACCTCCTTACACGTGTTTCCCCATCAATTTGACCTTTCAAAATTTCAGTTTTCAATACTACTCCATACCTTTTCCCCCAAATTCCGATGCCTTTTCCCTTTCGTTCTCCCAGCCACTTGCTTTCCCTTTATTTCCTTTGTCTTCACCCTCTCCGTTTTCTTTCAAACTACAATCATTACCTACCGTTCATTGCTGTACGTGTGAAATCAATGACTTGGGAATCTCATACGATCATCGTTGATACATTTCTTTGCGTTTCTGTTTCGTAACTTCCTCCTCCCAAATTGAAATCCTCTTCATCTTTCAGATTTACAATTAGGGTTTACAATAGATCTACGGCTGTTTCCGCTTAAGTGTGTGACAAAATTCTAATTCTATTTTGATAGTACCAAAAAACATTCAAATTTTCATGCTGTTAGTTGTTTCCAATTTTGTGTGCATTCCAGTTGTTTGCAAAGTTCTAGTTTTAGCTATAATCATAGTCATAGGTGTACCTTTTATAGATTGGTTATAATCTGACCAACATAATGTCCTTTGTTATATTAGTTTACATATTTTATATCGACTGCTCATATAAGATTGACATGGTTATTTGTTTTGAGAATATCTGCATCGTTACTACAGGCATGTAAAACGTATTGCACAATAATTATGCCTCTTTATTTATCAACATATTAAATTATCCTTTTGGATGACAAGCAATTATTGTTCGGTCATTTGTTAAGCGAAATACACACTTATGCACGTATGTGTGTGTGTGTGTGTGTGTGTGTGTAATCTATTTGGATATCCTCCTCCAATTCTTATGCTGAATATTGAAATAAATTCAGCTCTTTGCATAATTAATCCAATGCCGCTACTCTTTCACATTGATCGCTGAGACTTATACTTTGTGTAAATTAGAAAAATTGACAATATGATTTTAAAAATTCGTTTAAATGTAAATGAAATTTTGAATTAATATTTAAAGACATCCATAGTAAAACTTTTTGAGAAATATAATTGGCTTTGCTGATACCATGACTATATTTTCTATACATGTTACTTAAAATTTAATCAATAGCAACGTGTAATGCATAATAAAAAAAGTCTTAAACTGTAATCAGTTACTACTATATTTTTCGCTGTATCTATGGTTTATTGCTACCACTATATTTTATCACAAATGTGAGGCTACATATGAACATCAGTTTCTTCTTCACTTTGCTGTCAGCAAGCTATTTTTAAAAACAAAGCAATAAGGTACCATGTCTATAGTAAATAAATGTATCATTGAAAATTTGAAGCATTATACTTACTTAACATTAACCTTAAATGTGATTAAAAAAAAAAAAACCTTGTAGCAACCTTACGTTATAGTGGTATTTTAGTCTGGAAATTTTATTTACTTATTTGTTAATATGACTGATGGATGCATATTTAGTTAATAATTTAATTGGTTAATTTAACAATAACATAGCTGTAATAAGATAAGAAAAATCCTCTATGATACTGTTTTCTATTTTAGGTAATAGATTCTTAACTTCAGTAAACATTTTCCTGCATCTAAAAAGGGCTTTTTCATAAATAAAATACAATCGATTGGACTGCTTATCGAAATGTTTAATCATGTTTCCAACAGAAACATAGTTTCAGTATAAGTTTACATTTTATGATGACTTTTGTTTTTGTTTTATTTAGCTCTACTACAGATTCATATTCATCAACCAAGTATGCTTAGTTCAATGTAGTTTAGTTGATAGCCTGACATGTGCTTATATTGTTCCAAATAAATTTTTGGTCTGGGTGTTATCCCAATAATTTTTGACTTGCACTCATGTGTTTAGCTCAGAGTTTTGGTGTCAAATTCCTGCCGTTGAGTTATTCAACACATTTACGCACAACTATCATAACCAATTCCACTTGATCTTTTATATTTTCCAATTGAGAACTTAAATTTGATATTTAAGATTTGGAGTTTGCTATTTTCATGTCAAAGATTTTTAAGTCTTTTCTTGAAATTAATCAGTTTCATGTTAATCGGATTTGATGTTTATAACTTTCATGTCTATCTTACATATTTCATTCGTTGTAAGCGAATTTAACTTGGTATTGGGCCTATTGGCACATCTGATATATACACATGTGCTTTAGCCTACAACTTTCAAGTAACTGATATTTCAAGACTTATGGTAACCTGCATTAGCATTCATCTTTTATGCATGATTATAATTAATTTTAAGATGCAACAATGGTACATCATCACCTGCAACAATTGCAAGAAAGTAAATAAATGATGCAAAATGAAAAGCCTGAGTGTTCTGGGCCTCAAACTGAGTATATGTGTTTCTTTTGTAATTTATTATCCATTTCATGTATCATTTAACCATTATGCACTCAAACCCCTGTAATGGAGTATGTGCGATTCTTTGGTAATCTGCAGTTTATTTCAAATGTTATCTAACCACCATGTAATTGCTCTCTCTTTCTATAAAAGTATTATTTATGCTACAGTTTATTTTAATCTATGCACTCCGTAACGCAATCTGTTTCTATCAATTTCACTAATAACCTGATTCGTCATGTCAATGTGAATAATTATTTGTCTACGGAGTTTAAGAGCTGGGAAAATCAGACAGAGGTGACAAGTTCATATAAAGTCTGTGGTTACAGTTGGATAAAGGACTTACCAATATAGGGATGTTAATAGAACCAGAAGAGAGGAGCCGGGAAAAGCAGTCAGAAGCAACAAGTTCATATTAAATTTCAGCATAATCTTTGGGATAATAGTTGCAACAAAGAAGGGCAGATCATCGAGTGAAGACAAGTTAAATAAGCTGATAATTTGTCTATCCTTCTACTGCTTTATTCTATTATGTTTGTCTGGGAATTGCATTGCTGTGTAGTTTATCATTGCATTGTATGCTTCATTTCACTACTTGACACAAGTCTTCATTTTTAAGTGACACAAAAATATTTTTATGCAATATAACAACTTGAACTTATTTTCTAGGTGGACATTATATGGAAGAGAAAGGAGTAGGATCCTCTGATTTTGCTACTTTGAAATATTTTGGCCTTCTGTCGATATCACTCCCCTTTTGGATAGCTACAGATCAGGTTCAGATGAAAAGAAAAATGTGAGAAGGCAGGATTCTGTGTAATTTCAATTCAGAAGTAGCAGCGTTTTTTTGCGAAATGCTTCTCTCTACAAGAAACCATCGACAAGAAAGACGACAAGTAATAGTCCGAAGAGATTCAGGAAACAAGGATCTGGATTAACCTTTGGTACTCATGAGGGCCATTATTCTGTATGGAGATAACTACGTCTTATTTTTGTTCAGTTGTTTCTTTGACCGACGACAAACTGCAGTAGTGGATAGTTGTTTCTTAATGTTTCAATATCTTTAACATGAACATACCATATGCGGACGAGATTTAAGTTCGGAAAGGTAAAATTTCACTGATTCTATGTCACAGCTCCTTTGTCCCAGCGAACAGGATATTTCTTTCCCCTTCACACTCTTCACACCTAGAGGATGCAATCCCGTCGTCATGTTGTTTGAAAAATAAATAAGTAGCCATTGGTTAGGAGGAGGAAATAAGCACATCAAATCTGCAATGGTATTTTTACTTATTGCAACAGCTATCACTTTCGTTTTGACTCTACGCCCTCTCTCCTCATTCACTTTTCTGCTCCATGGTTATCACTTCAGATCTAACTCTGAGCCAAAGATCTTTTCTCTATTATTACGGGCATACCTTTCTTCGTATAATTAGAACTCTTTCTATTTTTACGGAAGATTGGAAGCCTCAATGGGGTATTCAGTAGCATTGTTTGGATCTATTCTTCTCCAAATCTACCTGAATCTAGGTTCGTCCAGTTTGGCAAGTTCCTTAAACAAATTATTTTCAGTTTCTAAAGATCTTAGCCAACGATCTTCCTTCATTAAATCATACCAGTTTGAGCAGTTCCTTAAACAAATCATTTTCAGTTTCTAAAGATCTTAGCCTACGATCTTCCATCATTAAATCATATCACTGAATAATATATACCCGTGTTCTTTTCTCTATCATTGCAGGTATACCTTTCTTCGTCAAATTAGAACTCTTTCTTTTTTACAGCAGGTTGGAAAGCTCGGACAGGGGTATTCACTAGCATTTTTTGGATCAATTCTTCACAAAATCTTCCTGAATCTAGGCGGCTGGTTTGGTAAGTTCCTTAAATTACATAATTTACTTGAGGTGAGCTTTTAATTTTCTCCGGCTTACATAATTTTCTTTTTCTCTTTGAATAAGTAATATTTGATAAGTGCGACATCATGTTCACTCTTATGTGTTGACGTTATGAGTAAATATAATTCATTTCTGCTACGAGAAATGAATGAACATAACTTTTTCCTTTCTTTCCTAATTATTTAGTATTATTACAATTTCCAGCCTTAACTACTCTCTATTCATGTAACTATTTATTTCATCTTGGTATGTTGATGGTTGACAATGTGTGAACTAATGTTAGTCGAATTAGGAGATGCGAAGCAAAACACAAAGATAGGACTATTATATGATATTTGAATGGTTGCTTTTAGATTTTTCATAACCGCTTGTATGTTTATTAAGCATAGTTTGAAAATACAATGATGTTTTATGATTACTTTAACTCTTCGAATGGTAGAAATTATTATTTGAATTGATAGGTTTACAACAGAACTTTATATATTTTGAAATGGAGATATTATCTTCATAAACACTATAAGAAAATTACAAATACGTTGAACTTGATAGACCCACGATGATAAATCTACAGTTTCACTGTAATAGATTGATCTTCAGGTACGTTGGGGTAATATGAAAAAACTATCATTAATAAAATAATGAACTTTTTTAAAATTTCAATGTACTGGAAACTAAATGCTTTTTACGGAGATGACGTGTCTACATTTAACAATAAAGCCCATGGTTCTTTTGCATTCTTCAGAAGTTTTTTTGTTTTCCATTATTATTTGGGAGGGACCAATAATGCAATACATACTATTTTTTACATGAAATGAGTAGCCTAGCTTTTATCAACATAGGCACATTATAATTGTAGTGCATATCATTATATCCCCTCTATGCAATAGCTTTCTACATGAGGATGAATTTAACTGATAAAAGTGTGCTTTAAATATTGGCGCACATATGCATGAAATGCTACAATTGACAGATAAAGGACGATCATTATATTTTGTTGATCCGAGTTTTTTTAAAAGTTTTCCTATAATAAAATCTTCTTTTGATATTATTTTTAAGGTATATGATCTTTTCTTAAAGGAGCCTAAAAATAGTCAATGCTAATATAGATGCTATTTTTCTTTATTTATAATCTTTTGTCAAATCAAATGGCCTTCTAAGTACCCTTTATTTCCAAAAAAAAAGGCCTTCTAAAATACGAAATAAAATGTAAGAAGACGAACTTCATGCACATGTTACAAATTATCAATGTGTAAGCAAGTTGCGTTTATTTATTTTCTAATACTATTAACATAAGTTTGCATTGCGTTCATATTTGAGCAGGCTAGACCATTTTTCATGTACTCAAATATTTGCTTCTTTGTACAATTTGCCTATGAAATATTTTTATATATACTAAATTGTACACAAGTTCCTTAATATATAGTCCTTAATAAAACATAACAAGTTTTCAGAGCAATAAAAATAGCAAGTTCCACGATGATAATATTCAAAGCAACCTCTCGGCTCTAATAATTACCTAACATTTGGGAACTACCTAATGACGTCCTTATCAAGCCATTGAAATTTTCGGGCAATTGGAACATAAAAACGACCATACTGACAAGTCTTGAATGGAATTTTACTAACATAGAACTATGCTTTCATTAAGCACATCAGTGATTTGTGCCATGTAATTGTAGTTTTCCGTTATCGTTAGGACATGTTATGGTTATATGTGAACTACAGTACAATTTCAGCCGGTCTGCCACACATGGACAATCTATGTACTAGCCACGTCAAGCATCAAAACATGTTAAAGTATGTACTTTTTGTAAAAAATATGTAGGTGATAATTGCTTAATGCAAATTTTATCGCCGCTTTTCTACTGAACACTTTCCTTTTGAAAAACAAATAGCACCAGCAACCTGGAATATTGCATAAGCTTATTCTCACCATGTGAAACTCTTATGGTTTCTCATTTTATTTTGTCAATCGTCATAGCGAGAAGTATATAAATTTCTAAATTTATTCTGAAATTTTATAAGTCAACAGACTCAACACTGGCACACAATCATTTTCCCACTTCATTGTTTGAGATTTGGTGCATTAACATTGTACATGTTATTTGAAAAACTAAAAACTAATTTTGAAAACTACAAACCAGAATTTATTCATCAATATAAAATTTCATTACCAATGTTATAATTTCTACCCTATTTGAGCTATATGTATTCTCTTCTCCTAATTTTAATTCCAGTCAGATCAGATTAATTTACAGTTTATGGCGCTTATATTTTAGGATGGTTGTTTGTCTTATATCAGAAATTGTTGGATATATATACATATATGTGTGTGTGTACGTGTTTGTGTAAGAGGAAATCCATTAAATGGGTGTAAAATATGGAGGGGAGCATCGGATTAATCGTGCGTGAGTAGTGCTTTGCCCATGTATTGTAGACGTGAAATGAAGCAATAACTTTTAAAATCAGATTTTACTGTATTGTAGACGTGAAATGAAGCAATAACTTTTAAAAGGAGCGCAGAGCTCAAAATTCCCATCCTTTAGACATCAGAAAGAATAGGGTATTCAAAAGTGGGTTGTTATTTCTATGCAGTGGATCTGGTCTTTACATATTGAAAGTAAGGGAAGAAACCACCGCCTGAGAGGCAGAAGTTTACCATGTGAGACCCAAAGATTCATCAACTAAATTCATTTCCTATCACAGTAATGTTTGCAATGAAGTTCATATGGAGGCAACAATGTTGATACAGGAATATCAGGTAACCGATGGTTATACATATGAGTTTCCTGGCTTCCTTTGAAGAACATTTGTTTCAACCCCTTATTTCAACAATTCACATCTACAACAACAAATGACTTGATCTGTGAGTTTGTGGTAGCTAGGGAGATTCAGCTAGCTAACAAAGAATGACTTGATCTGCGGTTTTAGGAACAGAGCAAAATGGTTAGAACATTATGCGATGGTGATTCAACAGTCAGCTAAGAATAAAAACTTGATAGAACATTATGTAAGAGCAGAGAATGAGATGTATGAATAAGTTCTATGATTTACATTGTTAAAATGCAGTGGATGTTACATTTGTGTATTATCATAATTGATTTATGTAGATATAACATGAAGTTGCTTTTTATGAAACACATTCTCCACAGTGGGTTACATAACTGTAGGCAATGCAATTAAAATATGCAGTGAAAACGACCGGATCTGGAAATTTGCGGTGGACACTCACTGCAATTCACAGAGGAAAAGGGATCCAACGGCTACAATATCTGCTGCATTTTTTGATGTATGAACTCCCGTTGATATAGCATTAGCGTTCAAAATAATATGTAATAGAGGGTTATGTAGGCCACACAATTCAAAATAATGTGTACTGTGGTACTATGAATCAGTAGTTCGAACGAACATTGTGCTATGATGATTTGTAGAATATGCACTATGGTGTGCAGTTCAAGTATTGACCTTTGAACTTTAGTCATGCCTTAATGTATTTTTATCTATATATAGCTAAGATGTATTAATCAATCATTGAGGTATACAGTAATATAATGTGACGTGTTTGTATTTCGTTTTATGAAATATTAGTAAAATCGAACAGTTTAATTTTCAACTCAAAATTTCCACATATTGAAAAGCTTAAAATTAGATCCATCCCTCTTCACTTTCGCTTGGGTGTGGGGCATTAGAAGTGGATTTAAAAGGGTCGTGGGTAATTTGAAACAAGTAACAGACCATGTAAATTTATGTAGTATTTTCTAGCAAACACAAAACATACTTCAGTTTTTTTCCAGCACAATCCATTTGTAGGTTTGTCACTTGCTTCTCTTCTTGCCATCGGCGGCTTGAAAAAATAATGTCTACAAGTTCTAACATTTAACCTAACTTATACCTGCTTACTTTGGAAATTTTATAAATTAGTTTGACAATTTTGCACCGTCCAAGTATTTCGCAGTTTACAGCCATAATCATACATAATAGCTTGCCTAAAATAATTAAATTTGCATTAATTAATCAATGTCTTATCTAATAAAAGTATCATCAAAATAATTTTACAGTAAAAATAGTAAACATAATAATACTTGGATCACAAGATAAATATAAGAACATACATGAAAACTTTACAAACTAACATGACATAAATCGTCTTCCTATCCCACTAATTTCACTCATTCCCGTGTGCGTGCATTTAGGACTCAGACAGATATAAGTTGGATAAGCAACTTTAATACTCACGTTTAGAGGTGGTCTTGATCAAATCTTTAGAAAAGCTGAACGTAAGTGGATTGTCAGATCATGAAATTGGCAAGTGGCATGATTTTGGGGTTGTTTACCCGAAAATGTTATGAGTTTCTTAATTTGTAAACAGTTTTCCAAGTTATGTACATGGTAAATTTAGCAACACAAGATAGGCACTGATTCTTAATTGCCCACCGAGTGGTCAAATGATTACATATTGTCTTGGCATATTTTAGATCTAATATGTTTTTATTAATGAGTTTTTTGCAATCTTCTTAAAACTTGAAAAAATAGAACTTTTTTGTCATTAATAATTCTCAAGTCCTTTAATTCTTTAAATCATAATTCCACCAGTTGTGTTGGTTGTTTAACTATATAGTTTTGTGTTCTCTATGGTTATACGACAAAGCCATGCTTTGTTTGTTGACTTTGTTCACAAAAATATTCAACAATCATTTTCCTCTTTGTTTATATGCCTATTATGTTTTTCCAGTATCATGTCTTCAATCAACACTCATAAGCAATATACTAAATACTTTCGTATGAATAATTGGAAATGAACTTACGATAATTTTGATAATGAGAGTCAACTTTTTGATGGCTTGAGTAATATTATCGTAGTTATATACAGCCACCGTGCTCTAAATATTAATTACAATTTATATGATTCGAAGTTTTTATTTTATTTTTTGAGGAAAGAGTTCCTCTAAAAGAGAAGCAAACTCATTTTTATTAACAAATAAGTCAAGAGACAGTCCATTAGTGTGTACACGGTTACGTAAAATTCATTTATGAAGGAGATCATCACATAGACGGTCAATTAATAGTTAATACAAGCACACTTTAGAATAAGCTAATATTTTGCAAATTGCAATGACATGCTAAACAACCATGAGATAGGAAATGAAGCTATATGTCACCGGATAACTATTGAACATGGAATAGATGCGGGGTTCCAATAGGCCAGTGCCTCTACGTTGCCAGTTACTGGACAATGCCAACTAAAAGAGTTGGATATTTGAAGAATGAAGTTGAATGGAACTGCATAATATTCGCAACAAGACTTGCTAGGTACTAAGGTTATAGAGCAGCCAATTGATGCAACTTAATGGGTGACCAAGCATAGGCTGAGTTAGTCAGAAGAAGCTCTGAGCAGAGAATAAACAGCACAATAAAAACTGTTTAGGTTGAGTTGGGGTTGCAAACAATGATTCACAGGTGGCCAATGATAAGCATATCGAGTAGTGATGAAGAGAGATCCTCAGGTGTTGAGAGCCTGGCTAATAAGAGACATAATCAATGATCAAACTGAAAGGGTTGACATTCGGCGAGGATAGCAATTATTGTGGAGCGACAACCATGCAAGGATAGCATGATGCAGCCGACTATAGGCCTGAAGAGGGCAAAGCTTAACCAGGTGCAGGTACCAAGTTTGAACGACTGTGCTGTCTTGGTCTTTATAGAGCATATAAGAAAGTGTTTGCAGAGATCATTTAAGGTATGTGAATAAATATATTTTTGTAGTATTCATGGAGCTGCAAAATTCTATGCATATGGTTTCAATATATTAATAGAAATATGCAATGGTAAATGAATTGTAGAATATGGTCAGTATATTAAACTATAGCGTTTGTGTTCCTATATGCGAAGTGCACTGACAAAAGGACAAATTATAAGTTATGTATAGAAATAAGTTGTGTATCAAAGTTTCATGAGCTTAACTATCATTTACCGAGATGAATACAGTGGCCGAAATTGGCCTTTTTCAATATTCTGGTTATCATCTAATTATATGATACACTCTTCCAGTGCTTAGTACAGATTGAGTTCTTTTGTATTAACTACTTCTATTTAATGTTCTAATTATATGAGTGCGGATTGAGTTCTAATTATATGATAGCTGTTTAATGTTTAGCTATATAACATGATGTATTTTCAGTCTATTTGGTTGTTTGAGTTATGCTTCCTTGCTTTCGTTTGTTGCTTATTTTGTTAACTTGCCATATTTACAACAATAGAAATGTGTTTCATCTGTGATTGGTTAAAATAATTCAACTTTCACATATTTATGTTCGATCAACAAGGCTTTCCGTGCATATTTATACTAATTATCAAGTACTATCAAGTTTGACTACAATCAAGCATTCAATGAGTAAATCTACTTTGATGAATCATCCATTACTTAAATTAATAAGCAGTTTGGTAACGTAGTGCTGCAAGTAAGAAATAGTTAGCATATGATCTTTTTCTTTGTATACATCCAATATTTTTTTAAATAAATTTGTTATGATTTTGTGATTCAAGATTATTTAAGCGGATAAATTATTAAACATTCTCCCTTAATAAATAAACCAGTCAAAGTAAGCTCAATCTAGAAATATAGTTTTTCATTTTCATATGAACGAAATTTAAAAACATACGTCTAAATAAATTTTCGATCAGCCCGTGTGCGTAGCACGGGTTCACACTAGTTATTTATAAGAAATAAACAATAAACAGATCAGTCTAGCTGTACTTATCTCATAAACTGGCATATAATAAGAGATATAAAGGTATGTAGACATATAAATACTATACTAAAAGTGACACACTTAAAGGTGTAACTAAAAAATGTCTACAATATATCTCATAAATCTATATCAGAGCAATCATAGAATGTCTCATCCAAAGGTATATAACTACTCATGGAAATGATAACTCATATCAAATCAACACGAAAATTGACAACTCAAATGCCAGTGAAACTCAAATTGATAAATTAATATCAATAAAACTCAGATTCCATAAATAATTAAACTAGAAATCCATAAAATCATAAATGGGGGGAGGCCTAAATCAAGATGGGAGCCTAGAAACTCCATGGCATTCCGAAGACTCACCAACACATGTAACTCGGTTGAGGCGTGATCTCTAGGTAGCTAGCCTATGATTCTTTTGAGCCGAAGCTCCTCAAGTGGTCCGAAGACAGCAGGTCGCGACCCCGCTCACACGGTCCGAAGGCCGTCAAAAGCATCAATCCTCAAAATCATTCAAAAGATCTCAATTGATTCAAACTAGTGTAAATTACTCCAAGCAAATAGTTATAGCAGTTGAGCTACATGTCCCATAACCACTCGCTCTACTCTTATATTTATGAACGAGTTGTAGTTTCCACTTAAAGCATAAAACAATCATTGCCACGGTTTTTCCATCGAACGAGTCCAAGAATTAACCATCGAAGTAAATGCAAAGGGTCATAGTCCTTGTTTTTGCTAAGGCATTTAATTAGATTTCTTATACGAATGAGAAAAAGGTTTATAAAATATATACTAGTAGATGTGTAAATCAATTTATAAAAATTACTTCATATAATGAAGTGGAGTTAGAAAACGTTTAGTAAAAGATTAGGTATCTACTAATAATTTGAGACCCTTTTACATAATTTAAAAGTGGAAAATCTCGTGTAATGTCGATCGAAATGACGACTGAACAAAAGATTCACGTTTTAATAACGTAAACAAATTCTCATGACTATCGATTATAATTTCGTTAACCACGAATAAATAGAAAGTTCATGAAATCAGAACGCAGAAATCTGTGAACCAGAGAAACTAAAAAGTCACAAAAAGTCGAAATGGGCTGAAACTCAGCCGAGAAAGTGCCTGAATAGGCTTAAACTGTTGACCGTGGTCAACATTCCAAAAAGAGGATTCAGGCGTCTAAATTAAAAATTTAGACGTCTGAATTGGGTTTTCCAGAGACATAACTCTCTGTTTGTAACTCAAACGTCTGAATTTTCCAATTCAGACGTCTGGATTGAAATCCAGATGTCTGAATGGAAAAATTCAGACTTTCGAATTCTGTTACTTATGTTTTTAATTAATCGTAGCAGGTCAGACATCTGACCTAAAATATTCAGACGTCTGAATCTGGGCCTGGGCACAATTTTGCCTAGAAAACATACTCAAAGCGATATCAATAAATGCTCGAAGGCTTGTAATGTTTCCTTTGCAAAAATGAAGCATCCAAGGCTTGCCGAAGCAACTTATAACACTCAAAATTCATATGCACACCAAGAATCACAATGGAAATCAATGAAAATGAAACCAAACTTCATAAATTAGAAATGTCAGCACACCAATCAATCAACACAACCGAATACAAAATTTATAATCAACATATTTGTGCCAAGAGCATACTAGACAAGCATGAATGCTTGAGGCATAGATATGAGTTCATGGGAACTCACCTTTGATTTTTGAATGCAAGGAGATGAATCAAAACCTAGCTAAATCCACTTCTCTTCACATGTAGCTCACAAATCCTCAACCTAAGCATATATAAATACCAAATTAGGTTTAGGAAAAACTCCCAAAAATAAAAGAGGGATTGATATGGAGATGATAGAGATGGCTTACTCAAGCTCTCTCCTTGGATTTGCTAAGCTATTACTTGAATTCCTAAGATTTGAGCTTAGGAATATTAATTTCCTTTTCCTTTAGGTTTTGGAATTTACTTAGGAAATGAATGAAGAGTTAAATGAAAGAGGGAGGTAGGTGGAGAGGCTATGTAGTGGCTTTCTTTGGGTTAGGGGCTAGCTTGACCCAATACAAGTCAACCAAAAAGTCCCAAATTATCACTTACTTCAAACATATCAATGTTTATAGTTTTGAAAGTCGTAAATGACATTTTGAACTCAATGGAAGTGGTTTCGAGTCCAAATTCATCCGTATGCAAAAAGTGACTTTTTCGACTAACATGAAGTTAACGATATTATATTCAAATAAAACATTTAAATATATTTTCGTAAAATATGATGCTTGTTACATTTTGCTAGAACTGGGGTTTACCATTAGCCCTTGACATATGGAAGGTGGTCGTCATACGACTAACAACGGTTTCAAAGCAAGAAAGACAGTGGTAGCCAGGTCTTGGATGTTTGGTTGTTTTGCTTGTACCATCTCACGTAGATTGTCTGAAGTCGAAGGGGATGTTTCTTGGGTGCTTTTCTGATATTGGTTTAGGCCTCTGGGCTTATGCTTGAGGAATGTTGATCTCGATTAGGATGGTTTACGTGAGATATAACTAGTTGATATGATTGCTATTGAACGATGGTTGTTTTGCTATTTTTTCATTACTCCTGGTCGCCATGGTTGAATTGCTGTTTCACAATTGCATGTTTGTAAAGGCTATCACTATCAGATGTGGGGAAGGCAGGTTTGGTTTCTTCCCTGGAGTTGGGTAGATTGGTTTGTTAATCTACCTATTCTCATATACTTTATTGATGATGTTAGATAGCTGTTTTATCGCTCATTAAGACTGTTGTCTGACTCAAGGTTTTATGTTTTCTCTTATTACCTTGGGTTGTTCATCCTGATGTGGATGGGCAGACTAGGTGGAAGGTGACAGGTGATTAGTTAGGACGATGTTGCTGAGCGGTGGCGAGCTGGAGGTTGGCATATTACTTTGCTATTATATAGTATCTTTGTTTCCACTATTTGATGAATGTTGTAGTGAGGCTTCATGTACAGACTTTGATGTTATATCCAGTTGATGTATGGATGATCTTTCAGGATGTTATGAAAGTTTAGAAGTTTTTTATATGATGCTCCTCTATTTCTACCTATTGTATGTGTTATATTATATTTTATCCTTGCACTGTGAGTTATACGACAAGTTCCGTGTTGTGTCTACCTACTCTAATGATCATCAGTAGCTGCCTGGCACACCTTTCACTGTATTATTCTCCTTGTTTAGTGCAGGGGTTATGGGCGGTCGTCACCTTTGGAATTAGTGCTCTGGTTATCAATTTTAGCCAAATTTTGAAGCCGTAATTACGTTTGAGAGACGTATTTGTAGATTTCTGATGGATGTATACTATATAGTAGTATGTAGTTTAGTAGTGTTTGAACTCCATTAGCAGTTTTTCTTGTAAGTGGCTAATCATTATATATTGCAGATTTAGATTGAGTCATCGACCATCGAGACACGCTGCTAGGGAGGAGGCTGTGCCTGGATGGGAAAATGGCGGTATACCAGATTACCCAACCATGTTTGAAGCCATGATAGAGGTATTCATGAGAAGGCTACCCACTCCAGTAGCAGCTACTGTAGATGTAGGTGTGCAGGTACCTAGGGTTGTGGATTTTGCAAAGCTGTGTAAAGACTTCACATCTCTAAGGGGGAAAGCCATTCAAAAGGATAGAGCCGACTCAAAAAGTTCAAAGATGGTTAGATGCTTGTATTCACATTTTTGGAGACTTGGGTATAGATGATGCAGCCAAGAAAAAGCTTGCGTCAAGGCAGCTACAGGGAAGAGCCATGGAGTGTTGGAATTATGTTATACTTGAGACTCCGGAAGAAGAGATAACTTGGGAACAGTTCCAAATTAAGTTTGGGACAAAGTTTATCTCTACTACTAAGAAGTTAGTTCCATTCAAGAAATTTGTGGAGCTGAAATAGAATGGTCGACCAGTGCTTAATTATGTTTCTAATTTTGAGACCTTGTCGAAGTATTCTCGTTCGTATATAGACACTCCATGTCGGAAGAACGAGAAGTTTGTTATGGGTTTGGACACCTACATATGAAGACCATTGGTGGATCATCTTGACAGAAGAGAAGATAAAGATGACTATCCAGAACTCTTCGTCGGTAATTGTAACTTGTACTGTTGTTGTTAGAATTCTACGTGCTAGGATAAGGCTATGGATGCAAGGCTTGATGGATGCTAGTTTGGATGATAGAATTGGCTTCTCATGGATGATAGGCATGCAGAATTGTTCTGATTGCTTAGAATTTCGGGGATGAAATTCTTAAGGGGGGAGAATGTAACAACCCACATTTTACGTATCGGAGGATCGTAAAATATTTTTATTTAATTCCCTAAGTGTGACACCCCACATCCGTTAATGTCACTCTTTAACAGAATGCATTAAGTTTCGTGAAGCATTATAGGTCAACAGAAACAGAAACATCACAAGATAGATATAAAATAACAGCAGAATTAAAACTTTATTAAATAGAAAAGCTTTGGGGTCCAAACATGATTACATAATAAGTTTGAAATACTGAAAACTCATTACATCAACATAAAACTTCTGTCTTGTACCAAAATCATCATCAGAGTTCAATAATATATAAAAAGAGCATAATCCCCAAAATATAGCCATAGTAGAGAAGAAACGAAATCAAGCGGTACATCTACGCAACTCCAAGTAGAATGAAAGAAGAATCATGATCAATCTTGAGTATTCCCACCCTGAGAACCTGGGGGGAACGAAATAGAGAGAAGAGAAAACAAAATAGGTCAAACATAAAGTCTGACGAGTCTAGTTACTTTTGGCATATAAATAAGTAAAAGAGTCATAACATGCATATAAACTGGAGAGATAGATAACAACGTCATATGGCAGGTATAACAAGGTAAACATGATAAACATGATAGAATATATTGCACTCCTTTAATACTTTTCTCTGCACCAGTACTAGTATCACAGAACAAGATGATCCCAACAAGTACAAGATGTTAGACTTAGGTGTACTTCTCGTGAGAGGTTTTACCCCATACAATAACAGGTAGCCCAACAGAACTGACAGGTGTTACCCCCAACGATAATAACGGGCTCCTAAACAAATAAGACTAGATGTACCCCAATTAATACCCCCAATCGATCGACTTCCTAACTCGTAGATACCCCGTGCTGGCCCCACAATAGGATGTATCACTTCCTAAAGTGGCAACCCGTTATTTTCAGGATGTGCACAACCATATCTATTGATGTCACATCGTCTTATCTTCCCAAGAAAGGGGACTTATGCTTGCACATGGTTCCGATGGAACGCGCCGTCGACACCCTCACCCAAGTGACCTCTTATAATCAGCTCAGTAAGCATACCCCGACCTAGTTCGGAGTACTTGTTTTATACCTATATGGGTTACTGACTGTAACAGATCCCACACACCAGATGATACAAGCTTCCCCCTAGGCTTGCATGCCCACTACTAGGATTTAAATAGGTTATGCCTACCAGTTTAACAAGATTGCATAACCCCAATAGGTTAAGTTTGTGGGCCTATATATAAATAGTACCCACCGCCACAAGATTTACTTAACCCCCACCCCCTACTGGTTCAAACATGTTTACTTAACCCCTACTTAATTTGATAGGTTCATGTAACCCCCTACAGATTCAAACAGGTTAAGTATTACCATTCATTCGTTTGTGGTTATTAATGCACTAGACCTCTCACATTAAGTCTACCACTTGTGGATGCTGGATATGCCGGTCGGTTCCGGGAAAACTTCTTCCACAAATCGGACTTAACCTCATGTCTTAGCACCGTTACGTGTTTGTTTATGCACTTAGACCCCTCACATTAGATTTACCACTTGTGGATGCTGGATATGTCGGGAGGTTCCGGGCAGGCTTCTACCACAAGTGTAATCTAACTCGTGTCTAAGCGCGGTTACAGTTTATAATTACTTTAAATCTAGGCATGTTCATTACTTACCAATTTTCATGTTTATTATGCCCCAAATCTCGTTTAATTTACGATACAAATTATGCCCTGATTAAGATTTAGATCAAGATATAAATTATGCCCCCAAATCCCAAGTTTTGGCCCAAGGTACAAATTATGCCTAAAATTCCCAATCATGTTTTACAATATGTATTATGCCCCAAATTAATAATTCCCAATCGTTCCCAATTTCGTGCGTTCGCATATTTCAGCAATATGCCTAGGCTCGAAGGTAGTTAGGCTATAAAAACAAAAAGGGAAGGAGAGAGAAGAGAACAAAAATAGGCATAGTAAATAAAAACTGGCATATGATGATAGAATTGGGCATACTTACAGAATAGGCATAGTGACATGATTAGGCAAACTAACATAAAAGGCATACGGTGACATGATTAGGAAAATTAACAAAATAGGGATATCATATGCATGCATACTGAGATCTAAGCAGTGAATTAGGTATACAAATAATGACATATCGGTTACGATTTAGATTACTAACAGGAATAGGCTTAGATCCAAACTTATAGGAATGTCAAGATTACATTTAGGTATTTATATCTAAAAGTAACATAAACTCACTGTGATTGGATCTAAAGAACAGAGAATTAATCGTGGATAACGTAGCACAGATCTCTGAATTCGTATAACTTGTTGTTGAAGAAGAATAGGCTATTTTACTCTGAGTTGGGGTAGCACCTCGTTGTCGCCATTGATTTAGATGAATAAAACAATGGGATTAAGGTCCTATTTATAGCATAGGGTCAACGAATCTAGTCAAGAAACGAGTCCACGTTCAGAAACTGTATTCTGCCCAGATCTCGGAGGGGTCGACATGGGGGTCGACATGGGTGTCGACACCTTTGTGTTGGTGTCGACCCATGGGTAGACACCCTTAGGGTGGGGTCGACCCCTAACGGGCCGAACTCCCGCTCTTCTACGCGTTTCTGATTTTGAATTATTTTGAACTGTTTTGAATTGTTTTGTATATATATAATTATCTTATACATATACAAACTTCTAACCTTAATAACTTTCTCATACGATGTCTGTTTTATGCAAACTCAGAGTCAATCTTAAGCAGAATTCCAAGACGAACGCAATGGCGCAACCCATTTTACTTGATTCCCAATATTTAATTATGTATTTCTTAGTTTATCATTATAATGTTCTTTAGAATTATGGGGTGTTACATTCTCCCCAACTTAAAGGATTTCGTCCCCGAAATCTCTAAGTTAAGAAAAATGTATATCCTAACATCCACCATCCATCTACTCATCCACCAATCAAAGGCATCCATTGTCCTTAAAGATTTATAGTTCTTTTATGAACATATGCAAACGTGTGTGTATAAGTCCCTATACAAATGCGAGAAATCAGGTGGTCTACTAATTCAGTTGACCTCCTTAATGCAATTTATGTTCGTGTCAGGTAACCAAAATGTATGCAAATAATCCTATAACATGTAACTTCTATATGTGTGCACAATCATTCATCCAAATGCAACATCCATATGATGATACACCCATTTCCGTCCATAAAAAGAAGAAAAAATGCACACGCATCCATATGCAGTATGAGAGTGATTGAGACGATCTAGTGCCTAATGTGTGTGTATATGCGTCCACGAGCAACCACTAGAAAACACTTGCATCCACTTGCATCCATCAAACATAACATGTCTCAAACACATGTTTACATCCATTGGATTTCTACCTAAAGGTCGAAGATTCGATCGATAGGATATACTTAAACGATAGAAACAAGTACGAATAAAGGCTTTGGAAAAAGAAGTTAAGCACATACCCTTGAAATGAAAAGGGTACGAAGCACAAATCTTGTCTTCGGTCTCCCAAGTTGCATCTTCTTGGTCATCTCCCCACTGGACTTTCATCAACTTGACTTCTCAGTTGCGTAACTTCTTAACCTCCGATCGAAGAGTAGGGGCAGGAACTCATCTAACTATCGCCTCCTGCTCTACCTCTACTTCCTTAAGCATACTCGGCTCAACCACTTCTGCAGTATCATGCAAGCACTTTCGTAAATGAGAAACGTGGAAAACATCATGAACACCGGACAATCTCTCTGGTAGCTTTACTCTATAGGCCATTTGGCCAATCCTTTCTGTTATGGGAAATGGTCCTACAATTCTTGGTGCCAATTTCCATATAGATCCGAAGTGAACCACATTCCTCAAAGGTGATACCTTGATGAAAATCATGTCTCCTACCAGCTCAATGTCATTTCTTCTCCTATCTACATAGGACGTTTTCCTGTCCTGAGCTGTCTTCATGCGTCTGCGGATAAGGTCAATCTACTCTGAAGTTTCTCTAATCATCTCAGGTCCAAAAAGAAGTTTATTTGTAGACTCCCACCAACAAGTCGGTGATCTACAGGGTCGTCTGTACAAATGCCTCGAAGGGTGCCATGCCAATACTAGCTTAGTACCTGCTGTTGTAGGCCAACTCTACCAAAGGAAGATGCTCTTCCCAAGTCCCTCCAAAGTCTTGGATACACAGTCTTAAAAGATCCTCAAGAACTCTATTTACCCTCTCTGTCTGTCCATCGGTCTGAGGGTGATAAGATGTGTTCAAACACAACTGTGTCCCTAATTCCTCTTATAAGCTCCTCCAAAATTCACTGGTGAAAATGGGGTCACGATCACTCACAATGCTGGAAGGTACTCTATGTAGACGGTCTATTTCACAAAGATAAACTGCTGCCAACCATGTTGCCATCCGCTTACTCTTAACAGTAATGAAATGAGCGCTCTTAGTGAGTCTGTCAACTATAACCCAAATACTGGTGTTGCCTTTCCTCGATCTAGGAAAACCATCAATGAAATCCATAGAGATGCTTTCCCACTTCCACTGTGGGACCTCCAAAGGATGAAGTAAACTACCGGGCTTCCTCTGCTCAGCTTTGACTTGCTGGCAAATCAAACATTGAGAAAGAAACTTCGCTACATCTTTCTTCATTCCGGGCCAAAAGAAAACCCTCTGCATATCTCCATACATCTTATTACAACCTGGATGAATGGTCATCCTTGAATGATGGGCTTCCTCAAGGACTGTCTTCAACAAACTCCCAACTTGGGGAACACAAAGCCTTCTGTCTCGTCGCAACCACCCTCTATCATCCATGGAATATCTACCGAGGTGACTAGAAGTCTCCCTTTTACTGAGCTTATCCAATATATCTGCTAGCTGTGGGTCGTCACGCTGCGAAGTCCCTATCTGATACAATAGAGTAGGTCGCACCTCTAATGATGCCAATAAACCAAGTGTAAACTCGGTGGAAGGTCTAAGTCAAAAGTCGATATAAACTCCAAGCTTTTCCTCTCCACAAACAGAGGACTCAAGGTCATCCTCTGCCTACTCAATGCGTCTATCACCACATTACCCTTACCAGGGGTATAAGCAATCTCAAAGTCATAGGACGCTAGGAACTCCATCCATCTTTGTTGCCTCAAATTGAGATCCGTCTGCGAGAACAAGTACTTGAGAGATTTATGATCGGTATACAACTCAAACTTCTCCCCAAGAAAATAATGACGCCAAGTCTTAAGCGCAAATACTATGGAAGCCAATTCTAGGTCATGGGTAGGTTAGTTCTTCTCATGAACCCTCAATTGCCTACCTCCATAACATACTACCCTTCCATCTTGCATCAGAACCGCATCAAGCCCTGTACCACATGCATCAGTGTATACTGTGAACACTTTATTCCAGTCAGGCAAGGTCAAGACTGGGGCTGTTGTCAGAGCCCTCTTCAATTGTTGGAAAGCATCCTCACAATCTATATCCAAAGAAAATGTCAGATTCTTCTTCGTCTGTCTGGTGAGTGGGGCCGATATCTTTGCGGAGTCCTTAATGAACTTCTTATAATAGCCCGCTAAGCCAAGAAAGCTCCTCACCTTCGTTGCATTCTTTGGAATCTGCTATCTTGAACTGCAACTACCTTCGCAGGATTTACTGCTATCCCATATTTAGAGACCACATGCCCTAGAAATCTCACTTCCTTTCTCCAAAATTGACGTCTGGAGAATTTTGCTTTCAACTGGGGTGCATAGAGAGTTTTCAAAACCTCCTTTAAATGTAGGGCATGCTCTTCCTCGCTCTTCAAGAAAATCAAGATATCATCAACAAAGACCACAACGAACTTATTTAGGAACTCCCGAAACACCCTACTCATCAGATCAACAAAATAGGCAGGTGCATTTGTCAACCCAAAAGGCATGACGAGCCACTCGAAGAAACCATCTGGAGTTCTAAAAGTGGTCTTGTCTATATTGTCCTCGGCCACCCTCAGCTGATGAAATCGCATGGCCAAGTCTAACTGATAGAAAATAGATGCACCAACAAGCTGGTCAAACAGATCATCTATCCTCGAAACTAGGTGCCTATTTTATTTAGTGAGCTTATTCAACTCTCTATAATCCACACATAAGCGAAGCAAACCATCCGCCTTAGTGGCGAATACTACTGGAGCACCCCATTCAGATATGCTTCGCATAATAAACCCTTTCTTAAGTAGCTCCCCTACTTGCTTGTTGAGTTCCCTCCTTTCTCTTGGAGCCATATGGCGTACCGGTAATGCAACTGGCTTTGCATTGTCCACCAAGTATATACGGAAATCAATCTCGTGCCTCGGAGGAAAACCCCGAAACTCCTCAAAAACATCACGATACTCACGAACTACTGGTACAGATCGTAGATCATCAATAGATGCAGCAAGCGACTCTAGGAAACTAAGCATGATAGATGTTAACGGCAAAAAATGTCGCAAACACCAAAGATTCCAATTACTAGGAATTATAAATATGGTCGCACAGATAAGAACATAAAATAAAACATAAAGCGATAAATAACACAAGAGATTTATAGTGGTTCGGCCTCAGTGAGGGCCTACGTCCACTTTGAAGAGTCGGTTCGAATATTATTAATCACTTGGAAGAATTACAAGGTTGAGACTATCTCATGAGATCTCATTACATTCATTTCTCATGATATACGACGTCATAATTATCATATATTGAATAATAAGGAAAAAGACAATTTTGTCCTTCTTCTTCCTCAAAGAGGAGATGCCATTAATGAAGCTTTATGGAGGTCTCCAAGCTCAAGAATCCAACCCCTTTGAAGTGTGAGGTAGTGGGGTATTTATAGGAAGTGGTTAGGTAGGAGTAGGTAGAAATGGGGACCATCTTCCAGAAATTCGTACCTCCAGCAGGAGGGCCTCGGAAATACGCACCTAGGTGGGAGGTGCAAAATTTCACACCTGATAGGTGCGAAATTTCGAACCTGCCAGGTGCGAAGAGGATCTTGGAAGAGAGGTGTTCGAGGCTGGTTGGCTCCGCTGGCATGATTCCCTTTTGGCCTTTCCCTCTGCACTTCCGGAGTTTCGCCCTTGGCCTCGGCTTCACGCGAAGGGTTGAGTCGAGCGTGTCTTGAGTACTTTTGGTGACCGGACCAAAAAGCCGGTTAACATTTGCCCCCCAAAGTACATCTTGTCTTGGCATTTTGTCTTGACATGATGTGCTTTGGAATGAAAGTTGAGATGGTAGATGGGTTGCGGATTTATCCTGCAAGTTGTTGGAGAAAAAGTATTGGCTAGCGGGCTCATTTGCTGTGGAACTACGGGCGAGCCGCTGTTGGATTGGCATCGCGCCCGCGTAGCTAAGAATTTGCATGGTGCCATTGCACGTTTTAGGCGACTGGACATGGGTAGGAAATGGGAGTGCGTGGTCGAGAGAGAGAGTTGTCCCTTTTTTGATTTTTTTTCTTAGGAGGTTCGAAATTTCGACCCCAGAGGCTCGAGCTTTTGATCCGTGGCGACTCAAGTCGTGAGGCTCGAAGTTTCGAACCCAGTAGGTTCGAAATTACGAACCCCAGGCTCGAATTCGAGCCTTGGCCAGGAAGACGAAGGGTTTTCTCCTTTTCATTATATATAGGCCCCCTTTCATTTTTCTTCCTTCTTCTATTTCGCGTCGACTGCCATTGTTCTGAAAGCTTCGCTTCTTGACCATTGTGACTTAAAAAATTCTAACGTAGTGGACTTGGTCGAGCCGAGGGAAGGGAGGTCGAGGTGCGACGGAGGAGGCTCGAAGCCTCGAGTCTAATGAGGATGTTCGAAAACTCGAACCTGTTGGGTTCGACTTCTCCAACCCTGTGGGGTTCGAAACTTCGAGCCCTAGGCTCGAATTTTTGAATCCCGATGGGTTCGAGACTTCGACCCTTAGGGTCCGAACCTTCGGACCTCGAGGGTTCGAACTTTCGAACCCCACGGGGTTCGATCCTTCGAACCTTGAGGGCCTGAGTTCTCGATCCCACTGGGTTCGAATTTTCGAACCAGTAGGGGCTCGAATTTTCGAACCCGAGGGATTCGAACTTTTGTGCCTTCGTGGTTCGAGTCTCCGAACCCTATGGGGGTTCGAACTTATGAGGCGACCGGCTCTGGTCTTGGGTGTTCGATGCCAGCTCTTAACACTTCGGACTTCGACTTCTTGACTGTCTACCTTTGGGTTTACATGCTGTTTATTTGGTTGCACGAGCATGCCATCGCGCACTTTGATAGTTGTGTGGACAGGGACTTGAGTCTTTCACATAGATTAGAGCATATATTTGGACCGTGACCGAACTATTAGGACGCGTAACGCCTTTTTATGTATATTTTGACTTTTGCACGACACCGCACACACTTGTTAATTTTTTCCAACGCAAGGGGTACAGGTTATTGCATTGTGATGTCTAATATTGGTGTATTAAAGTATAATGAGCCATGCAAACAAGATCGAGGATTGGGAAACTTCTGGAAGCCGAGGCTTCCCCGCCATCGTCTAACTCTTCTGATTCTACGAGCAATACTAGCTCGGGAGGCAGCGAGCCCGAGACTACCGAGGAGTCGGCTCCTTCCCAGTGGGGGAGTTCGCCTGAGGTATCTGAGCATGGTGAACACACTGAAAGATTGAATTCTCCAGTTATACATTCCGAGATGGAACAAGTTGATATTATGGGGGGTGGCGAGCCGCCTGCCCCAGTTGCCCCTGACATGCTTCCTGATGCAATCATATTGGACAATCCTCCGGATTCGATGCCATCGCGTTTGGATGCTGCGACAGTTAGAAAGCTGTCAGTGCGGTTTAATATCCCGGAAGGGTAGGCTCATGCCCCTGGGTCAGGCGGAAGGGCCCATGTGCCGCCAGAGGGCTTCACTGCTTGGAGCCGTCATTCTTGTGTCGCGGGGTGCGTGCCCCCGGCTAATGATTTTATACGGGAGATGCTATTCTATTTCCGCCTTGCCCCCTCACAACTGCACCCGAATGCTTATTCTTCACTCTTGGGTACTTGCGTTCTTTTTCGAGAGTTCCTGAATCGAGATCCCACCGGATAGGACATTCGGTATCTCTTTCACCTTAGACAGTTAGCTGGTACGTCGTCCTCATAGTGGTTCTTGGAAGCGCCTCCTGCCACTAGATTTTTTGTTGGAAAGTGGCCCCGACCGTCGGTGATTAAATATGATTAGTGTTTTGTTCGTTGTCCTCTCAGATTTGCGAGGAGGTGGATAAAAGGAAGTGAGTATCTTTGATCTTCGTCTGCTCTTTCTACAAGTTTGCTGAGCTCTGTGACTTATTGTTTTTTATTGTGGCAGGGAATCCCGAGGCACCTACTGGCGACGAGTTTCGGCAACGTCTTGATGCTTTGCGGGTTATCCTTGAGGATTCTCGTAAGACGAATTCCATAGTGGATCAGGGATGCCTTCGGCGTGTTGGGTTGCTTCCGGCCGACCGAGCCGTAATTAGGCCTGCGGTGGTGAGTGGTGATTTAGTGGAGAGAGCAGCGGAAGGTCCTGCCGTTCCCGCTTTGAAGAGAAAGATGGCTTCTGTTGGGCTTGGGCCAAAGAAGGCTGTTAAGTTTCAGGAAGACATGGGCGGCAACAAGGTTGGTAGTGCGGAGACGGTTGCCCGGGACGAGGGGCTCTTCGGCGTTTCTGGCCCGTCCCCGATGGGAGGGATGGGACAAGAAACGTTGGTCAGTCCTCACTCTCTGGTGACCTCTCCAGGAGCTACCACTACCCTCGAAAGAGTGGATCACTTTGCCGAGCTGAGTGTCGTCCCTGTTGACTGGTCTTTATGGCTGAGTGAAGCTAGTATGGAGGATCTGGCTCTTGCCGCGGAGGGGCTTTCTCCTTCGACTGAGGGACCGTCTGGTCGGTAGAGAGAGAGAGCACTTAGGACACACACTTATACGCACTAAACTGCATAGAAGAGCGCTTGCTCGTGCTGCTTGACTGACTTTGCGTCATTCCTTTGACAGGTGATATGGCTAGAGGAAGCGGAGGACAAGGTCACGGAGATCGCCACCGTCCCAAAAGTACTTTTATGGGCTCCTTTAGGAGGGGAGCTAGCCTGTATGGTGATGCCCCGCCACCGCGAGGTCATGGTAGCGGGAATCGTTACCAAGATAGGTCTTCGTCTTCTTTGACTCTTCCTCCTCCCCCTCCCCCGATTCGAGTGTCCAATGGGGATTCGCGTCTTCATCTAGGGTGGTCGAGTCGTACGTCGTTAGCGACTCCGTTAGTCACCGCCCCACTTTCTTCTGTTCAGACTACGAAAGGAAAAGGGGCGCCACCCGTCCTGTAACAACCCGTATTTTAATAACATATTAATACCATAAATCAAGGCAGAATTAAATTTTAAAATAAGAATCAAGGGAAACGGGTTGTGCCATTGCGTTCGTCTCGAAATTCTTCTTGGAAACGAGTCCGAGTTTTCGAAAAACGGATTCCGTATGAGGGAGATATGACCCTCCAAAGTTTCAGGAATTTTCAGAATAAAAAACAGCTCGAAATACGAATTCGAAATTCGAATTCAAACCCCAGGGCAGACTGGGCGGGAATTTTTCCGCCCAGGACCAGGTCGACCTGGGGGTCGACACTGTGGTCGACCTCTCAGGGACTAGGTCGACCCTATGGTCGACCCTATGCCAAAACCTGGTTTTCAGCCTGGGTTCATTCTGATGTTTTTGGACACGTTTTCAGTCCAGATTCATGAGTCTAAACCTATATAAACAGCCCCCTAGCCTCATTCTCTCTACACCATTTCATTCTGTCCTTATGCTACCTCTGTGAAAATCAAAATGATAATATTAAAATTAAAAGAGACTACTTCTTCTTCGTCAAGACAACATCTAGGAATTGCAAATTGGGGGTTTTCAACTAGAACAAGACTAAACAAATAGAGAATCAACAACTGCAACAACCGTTTCTAGAATCAAATCTCTGCACTCTAATTCTCGATCTGCGCTCTGTAAGTTCTAGTTACTTTGAGATTTAAACTTGTTAAATTTAATATGGACATGGAATAAAATGAAATTGGACCTAAGCTTGATTATATATTTAGATTTGTTCTTGTTTCTTCTTGAATCTAGGATTTTGGGTTATTTCTTATCGATTGAATCATGCCCATTCATGTTGTTGGACCTAGTTTATTATTCAAACACTAGATTGTAATATGAATTCTTGGACCTTGACTTGATGATAAGACTTTTTCACCCTATTCTCTCTTGAATCTTGAATTTGGATTAATGCAAGTCTACCTATGTTCCTAAACCTTGGTTTTCATATTGTTGTTCTAGATCCTATTCACATGCCTATGATGTGTTAAAATATTATACACCAATTCTGTTGAACATATGATTTGAATTATAATCTCATGCCTATTCACATGCCCATCTTTGTCATGATTTCCTTGTTTATCCCTTTTTGAATTAAACTCGATACGTGCACGGTGGGAATACGATTTGGGGATATTGGACAAAACATGAAGATTCACTTAGACATGAATTGGTAATTGACATGAATTAGCTTGGACATGAATTGGCATAACTTGAACACGAAAGCGATTGTAAACTTGATAATTGACATGAACGTGAATTGTGAACTTGGAACGTAATTAGAGAAAATAGAATATGTTGGTCAAACCATGTTTTTAGGTAATTATGGAACGCGACAAATAACAGAAATTGATACGATGGGAATAACTTGAACACAAAATTGACTGTGACTTGATAGTTGATATTTGACATCTAGAAGGCACGTAAACATGCTTATGAAATTGAAACATGAATTGGTTATGAATATGAATCATGAACTTGATAATAGGCATAAGTTGAAACCTGAAACTTGACACGAACTTGACACGAAACTTGAACATGGACATGACACTTAGAATGAACTTGAAAATGGCCAACTCGAGGTTGGATTGAGTTTGCAGTGTAATTCTGCCCGGAACCACCCGACAAATCCAGTGACTGCAAACAATAAGATCCAATGTGAGTAGTTGGTCATATCACGCTTAAAACCCGAGGTTAGACTGAGTTGTGGTATAAACCTGCCTGGAACCGCCCGGTATAACCAGTAACCACAACAACAGGTCTAATGTGAGCGGTTGGGGTGCATTAATTTATTTAATGCCATTTGGTAGGGTTAAGTCACGAACCGCTTGAATATAATTAACCAATTTGACACGATGATTTGATAGGGTTAAGTCATGAACCGCTTGAATATACTTAACCAATTTGACATGATGATTTGATAGGGTTAAGTCATGAACCGCTTGAATATACTTAACCAATTTGACACGATGATTTGATAGTGTTAAGTCATGAACCGCTTGAATATACTTAACCAATTTGACACGATGATTTGGTAGGGTTAAGTCATGAACCACTTGAATATACTTAACCAATTTGACACGATGATTGGTAGGGTTAAGTCATGAACCTCTTGAACATACTTAACCAACTTGACACATGATTCGTAGGGCTAAGTCATGAGCTTGAACGACAAAACTTAGCCAATTTGACATGACACGTAGACGGGTTAAGTCACGAACTTGAATGACCACACTTAACCAACTTGACATGCTAGACTGATGGGGTTAAGTCTCGAATTTAAATGACAACACTTAACCTGCTGGACAGAAACCCTAGTTACGCGGTCCTTTTTAGCAGTAACCCACTAGTTGTATCATGGTACCCTGGAACTAGGCAGGGTGGGGCACGATTACTAGGATGATTGTAAGCGACCAGAATGACGGCTAAGTTGGTGCGCCATTGTAGGTTCATGCGGACTATGGTCGTGCACGTAGTCCGGAGTTGAAAAAGCAGTCATTGGGCACCAGTAGGTTTACACTGTGCGTGCTTGATTCGTGTCGGTGGTTGGCACCCTAGGGCTTGATACACCCTATGGTGGACCTAGCACATGTGACTACATTCGTGATAGGGCCGTATGACACAGACACATGACGAGCTAGAACTTGTAGGGAGCCGATTGATTAATAGATTGTTTCGTGGGACCAAGTAATGGGTCATTTCATGATATTGGGCAAGGGATCATTTCATAGTTAATACATGACACGGGTTGGGTTACTAGTACAGGTGGTAAAGGCCCATTTCTGTTTCTGTTTGTGTTAGGGAGGTAAAAGCCCATTACTATTTCTGTAAAGATCACCCTGTTTCTGTTTCCGTTTCTGTTTAGACATTAGGATAACACCTAATTCTGTTAGACTAGTACTGGTGTAGAGAATGTTGAACATGCGATGCTATAGCGTAGTTACCTTAGTCTATCTGGTTTGCGTAGTTTATCTTGTTATCTTAGTTTAACTTTCCTATCTTGTCATCAACCTTATGTTTACTTTCAGTTTATATATGTCATGTTACCTTTACTTGTTTCTATGCTGAAAGTCACTAGGACTTACCAGTCTGTAACTGACCCATTTTTGTTTCTCCTCTTTTTCTTCCGTTTCCCCCCAGGTTCTCAGGGAGGAAACACTACTACTTAGTTTGGACTTCTTTCTGCTTCAAGATCATCATATATGGCTTTGACCTTTCTTGGCTATGGCTGCTTTACTGTTTTACTTGGGGAATGATTTATGACTATGGTTTTATGCTTCTTTACTATTGCAAGACAGATTTTGATGTAATGGATTTAATGGCATTTTGATGTAAAAGGCTTTAGACCTTACTAGAGTTTAAAGAAATGAAATTTGGTTTTCCTTCCGCTGTTTTATATGTTTTGTCTTGTAATATTTCTGTGTATGTTTACCTAGATAATGCTCCACCAAAGCTAGTGCATTCCCTTTGTGAGTGACCCTAGCGGAGGTAGGGTGTTACATTTGGTATCAGAGCAGAAGGTTACCAGACTGGGCAAAAGCTTTTAAAAACCTTCTGAAATTATTTTCAAAATGTTTACAAAGAAGCATTTTTCTAAGAAAAGTTTTGTTTTACGAAAGGCATATTCCCCAAAGCCATATGCACTATCTTTTGATTCTCTCCTTGAATCTCTTCTCTCTTTCTTTTTCACCATAGTTTGTAGGCATACAACGCATGTAGGAGGGCAAAGAAGTGCCCTACCTCCATCAAGAGCCGCAGTAGTTCCATCTGCGACTAATCTTATTTCAAGCTTTGTAGGGTTGCCGTGCGATAAAGGTAGATTTCGAGAAACTTGTCAACAAGCTATACAAGGATAGTAAGAACGAGGATAAAAGAACACAAGCCTAAGGATAAGAAACTTGTTGATATGGCTTAATCCACGAAGGAGGAAAAGGTGAAAAGGAAGAGGACAAAGTGAAAGAATAATAAAACCCTTGACAAGAAAGAGTATCATTAGTATGGTAAAAAGGGACATGTAGTTAAGCGTTATAGGACAAGGACAAGGGCAAAGAACAAGATCGTCGAGAGGGTAATTGTATGCTCTCATTACTAGGATACCTAAGAGAGGTGTTAATGTTTCTGTTGAAGGTTTAGTTTTTCTTTTCTATCATCCCGTTAGAACTTTGTTTTTGTTCATCGCATCCTTTTAATTTCGCTTTGATAGTTGAGTCTCTGCACCTTAGTACTAGCATAGTAGGGGATCCCATTTTTGTCTCAAATCCTGTTGGGGAATCGGCTCATTTATTGGATTTGAGAATGTCTATGCTAAGCGTTGAAGAAATGCTTATGTTTTTGGGCTATGGGTTGATTCTAAGGATGGGGTGGTTATCCAGAAATGGTACGATTCTCGAGTATGAAAAGAGGGTAGTTAGACTCTTGACTTGCCTCGGTAATACCCTCGAAGTCTAGTGTAACCCTTAGGGTTTTGTCATGCTTAGTTACCTAGAATCTCTTGATACATTTGTTGATCCTCTCGAGTAGTGTTCGCTACTAAGGCGGATGGTTCATTTCGCTTATGCATGAGTTATAGAAAATTACCTTAGTAAGTACATTTGGCAACATGGTTGACATTTGTTTATTTTCAAGAGATAGTTCTTCTGCATGGAATACCTTATAGTGAGTAAACGAGATCCAGGATTCACTAGTGAATTTTTGGAGAGCTTGCATGAACCATGAGTACGCAGATATGTTTGACCCGAGTATACTAGAAGGGGAATAAGTGAAAGTGGGACGAGAGGCAACAGTGAAATGAGTTCCAACTCATATTTTGGAAACAAGAATTAAGAAGCTATGAAATTGTGAAGTTAAAGACGGTCAAAGCACAATGGAGTTAAGCTCAAAGGAAATGCGACTTAGAAGATTGAAGACTAGATACGCGCATCATATCTCTTTTTAAGAGTATATACTTGATCCCTCTTTTCCTGTAGAGTTTACTTGCATGCTATTTTATATGTATATCCTCTCGGTCCTATTCTCAATCCTATTTCTGTTGCAAACCCCATAGGGAGTATGACTCATCTGTTAGTAGTACATGTTGGGGCTTGAGGATGTTCGTTGGGTTGACTAAACTTTTTGGGTTTTATTGGATATGGGTTAGTTTTTGGAAGGGATTTCTTGTGACCTAAAAGGAGTCCATCATGCTCAGTTTCCTAGAAACATATATATATTGGTTGGGTTGAGTAATTCTTTGGGTGTCAGTCTGATGTTGATTTCGGTCTTCGGGGCTGGTGCTTAAGGAGTTCTTCTCCTAATCAGTATATGTGTGACGTAGATTTCTAGTTTTGACATTGCCTAATGGGCACAAAGTTTTTACTTGCTTTTATCTTCTCGATCCTATCTTGAGAACCTTAGGTAGAACCCTATGGATGTAAACATGTGTTTGAGACATGTTACGGTTGATGTTTGCAAATGGTTGCAAGTGGTTGCAAGTGGTTGCTCGTGGTTGCAGAATACACATTAGGCACTAGATCGGCTCAGTCACATTTTCATATTGCATATGCATGAGTGCTTATACTTGTACATGGATGGAAACTTGATATGCTATCATTTGGATGTTGCATATGAATGAATGTTTGTGCACTCATGTAGAGATTATAAAGTATGTTAGGAATTTGCATACATGTTGGACTCATTACACTAACATATTTTGCATTAAGGAGGTCTACTAAATCAGTAACCGCTAGATCTTTTGCATTAGATAAGTACATATACACACGCTTTCTGCATATATTCATACAACATTAGAAATCTTTTAAGGACAATGGTTGCCTGTGAATGATGGTTGAGTAGATGAATGATTGTATGGTAGGAAACATTCTTCCTAACTTAGAGATTTCAGGGACGAAATCCTTTAAGGAGAGGAGAATGTAACAACCCGTATTTTAATAACATATTGAAACCATAAATCAAGGCAGAATTAAATTTTAAAATAAGAATAAAGGGAAACGGGTAGTGCCATTGCGTTCGTCTCGAAATTCTACTTGGAAACGAGTCCGAGTTTTCGAAAAACGGATTCTGTATGAGGGAGATATGACCCTCCGAAGTTTCAGGAATTTTCAGAATCAAAAATAGCTCGAAATTCGAATTCAAACCCCAGGGCAGACTGGGCGGGAATTTTCCCGCCCAGGACCAGGTCGACCTGGGGGTCGACACTGTGGTCGACCTCCCAAGGACCAGGTCGACCCTATGGTCGACCCTATGCCAAAACCTTATTTTCAGCCTGGATTCATTCAGATGTTTTTGGACACGTTTTCAGTCTAGATTCATGACTCTAAACCTATATAAACAGCCCCTAGCCTTATTCTCTCTACACCATTTCATTCTGTCCTTATGCTACCTCTGTGAAAATCAAAATGATAATATTAAAATTAAAAGAGACTACTTCTTCATCATCAAGACAACATCTAGGAATTGCAAATTGGGGGTTTTCAACTAGAACAAGACTAAACAAATAGAGATTCAACAACTGCAACAACCGTTTCTAGAATCAAATCTCTGCACTCTAATTCTCGATCTGCGCTCTGTAAGTTCTAGTTACTTTGAGATTTAAACTTTTTAAATTTAATATGGACATGGAATAAAACGAAATTGGACCTAAGATTGATTATCTATTTAGATCTGTTCTTGTTTCTTCTTGAGTCTAGGATTTTGGGTTATTTCTTATCGATTGAATCATGCCCATTCATGTTGTTGGACCTAGTTTATTAAACACTAGATTGTATTATGAATTCTTGGACCTTGACTTGATGATAAGACTTTTTCACCCTATTCTCTCTTGAATCTTGGATTTGGATTAATGCAAGTCTACCTATGTTCCTAAACCTTGGTTTTCATATTGTTGTTCTAGATCCTATTCACATGCCTATGATGTGTTAAACTAATATACACCAATTCTGTTGGTCAAACCATGTTTTTAGGTAATTATGGAACGCGACAAATAGAACGAAATTGATACGATGGGAATAACTTGAACACAAAATTGATTATGACTTGATAGTTGATATTTGACATCTAGAAGGCACGTAAACATGCTTATGAAATTTAAACATGAATTGGTTATGAATATGAATCATGAACTTGATAATAGGCATAAGTTGAAACCTGAAAATTGACACGAATTTGACATGAAACTTGAACATGGACATGACACTTAGAATGAACTTGAAAATGGCCAACTCGTGGTTGGATTGAGTTTGCAGTGTAATTCTGCCCGGAACCACTCGGCAAATCCAGTGACTGCAAACAATAAGATCCAATATGAGTAGTAGGTCATATCGCGCTTAAAACCCGAGGTTAGACTGAGTTGTGGTATAAACCTGCCCGGAACCGCCCGGCATAACCAGTGACCACAACAACAGGTCTAATGTGAGAGGTTGGGTTGCATTAATTTATTTAATGCCATTTGGTAGGGTTAAGTCATGAACCGCTTGAATATACTTAACCAATTTGACAGATGATTTGATAGGGTTAAGTCATGAACTGCTTGAATATACTTAACCAATTTGACATGATGATTTGGTAGGGTTAAGTCATGAACCGCTTGAATATACTTAACCAATTTGACATGATGATTTGACAGGGTTAAGTCATGAACCGCTTGAATATACTTAACCAATTTGACACGATGATTTGGTAGGGTTAAGTCATGAACTGCTTGAATATACTTAACCAATTTGACACGATGATTTGGTAGGGTTAAGTCATGAACCGCTTGAACATACTTAACCAACTTGACACATGATTCGTAGGGCTAAGTCGTGAACTTGAACGACAACACTTGGCCAATTTGACATGACACGTAGACGGGTTAAGTCACGAACTTGAATGACCACACTTAACCAACTTGACATGCTAGACTGATGGGGTTAAGTTTCGAATTTAAATGACAACACTTAACCTGCTGGACGAAAACCCTAGTTACGTGGTCCTTTTTAGTAGTAACCCACTAGATGTATCATGGTACCCTGGAACTAGGCAGGGTGGGGCACGATTACTGGGCTGATTGTAAGCGACTAGAACGACGGCTGAGTTGGTGCGCCATTGTAGGTTCAGGAGGACTATGGTTGTGCACGTAGTCCGGAGTTAAAAAAGCAGGCATTGGGCACCAGTAGGTTTACACTGTGCGTGCTTGATTCGTGTCAGTGGTTGGCACCCTAGGGATTGATACACCCTATGGGGGACCTAGCATAGGTGACTACATTCGTGATAGGGCCGTATGACACAGACACATGACGAGCTAGAACTTGTAGGGAGCCGATCAATTAATAGATCGTTTCGTGGGACCAAGTAATGGGTCATTTCATGATATTGGGCAAGGGATCATTTCATAGTTAATACATGACATGGGTTGGGTTACTAGTACAGGTGGTAAAGGCCCATTTCTGTTTCTATTTGTGTTAGGGAGGTAAAAGCCCATTACTATTTCTGTGAAGATCACCCTGTTTCTGTTTCCATTTCTGTTTAGACATTAGGATAACACCTAATTCTGTTAGACTAGTATTGGTGCAGAGAATGTTGAACATGCGATGCTATAGCGTAGTTACCTTGCGTAGTTTATCTTGTTATCTTAGTTTAACTTTCCTATCTTGTCATCATCCTTATGTTTACATTCAGTTTATATATATCATGTTATCTTTACTTGTTTCTATGCTGAAAGTCACTAGGACTTACCAGTCTGTATGACTGACCCGTTTTTGTTTCGCCTCTTTTTCTTTCGTTTCCCCTCAGGTTCTCAGGGAGGAAACACTACTACTTAGTTTGGACTTCTTTCTGCTTCAAGATCATCATATATGGCTTGGACCTTTCTTGGCTATGGCTGCTTTACTGTTTTACTTGGGGAATGATTTATGACTATGGTTTTACGCTTCTTTACTATTGCAAGACAGATTTCGATGTAATGGATTTAATGGCATTTTGATGTAAAAGGCTTTAGACCGCACTAGAGTTTAAAGAAATGAAATTTGGTTTTCCTTCCGCTGTTTTATATGTTCTGTCTTGTAATATTTCTGTGTATGTTTACCTAGATAATGCTCCACCAAAGCTAGTGCATTCCCTTTGTGAGTGACCCTAGCAGAGGTGGGGTGTTACACGTCCAACCGAGATCAAGTAGGTTGAGTAGGATAGAGACGGAAAACTTGATCGAGGCCCTGTTCCAGGGGTTTTCCCCGGAGGAGAAGAAAGTGTTTTTGGTGCACCATTTCCCTCGATTCTACTTCAAAGAGCTGCCATCTCTCCCTGACCTTCATCCGCCTCCTAACAGGGGATCCGGAGAGATATGGACACATGTGAGGAACGCGTATCATCAGGTCAATGAGCTCACCCAATACTCTCTTCATCTATCAGATCTGGTCAGGGTGAAGAACATGCATCTCCTGAATCAGCAAACGGTCTTAGATGCTGAGAAGACTTCTGTTGCCAACCTGAATACCGAAATTGGTAGGTTTTCCTCTTCCTTTTCCGTATTTTGTTGGGAATCGTTTTCTTTTGTAGATTTAATCATCGTCTTTCGGAGCTTGTGGTTTTTCAGCCGAGCTGAAACTGGGGTATGAGACACTAAAAAAGGAGGCCGATGATTCTCGCTCTATGTTTACCGACACTATAGCCGATTTGACCACCCAGAACATGACTTTAAAGAAGGAGAAGGCTGACGTGGACCAATATTGTGCTGAGCTGGAGAGAGAGAGAATGCCAAACTTTTCCAGCTTCAGGAAGACAACGAAGCTTTACAAGTTGAGAATGACCGCCTAAAGAGGGAGCTTGTGGCGGCGAGGAAAGCCAAGGAGGATGCGGAAGCCAGCAATCGGGATATGTTGGGCTCGTTAGAGGGATCGGAGGCCGAGCGCCTGAGGGAGGTGAAGCGACTAAGGGACAAGCTAGCAGGGGCAGAAATCCGGGCACAATCGCTGGTGGAGGAAGACATTAATAACATGCTTGTTAAAGCCTTAAGATTTCGCGGGATTTCTTGGATGGAGGGTTATTCCTGGGTGCTAGCTCGGACTTGGGATAGGTTGGTCCCATGCGAGGCCTTCTTGCGCCGTGTAGATGTCGGGACTCTAGACGAGCGACAACTTATTACCGATCTCTTGACCGTGGAAGAGCGTGAGAAGCTGGAGGAGGGTAGGATGCTGTTGTGTGAGGACGCGGAGAAGGACAGACTGGAGAGGCTTATTGCCGAGAAGGGGAAGTTTGTTATGCCTGGAAGTGTTGTGGTAGCGGTGGAACCAGTGGAGGGGAGTTCAACTCGGTCATCCACTCCTGAACTGGTCATTGTGACTGACCCGGCAGCTTTGACCCGGGCTTCAACTGAGCATGACGTTGGGCATCATGAAGCAGGAGGTACTGGGCTTACATTGCCTATGATGTTGGGTTCCCCTTCTTCCCTTCCTACACCGTCTTTTGTTGGAGGTAAATTCCCTTTACAGTACATCCCGGAGGATGATGTGCTTACTGAATTTGTGGACTAAAAGGTTATGTTTTCGTTGTGCAGTCCCTTCTGGATCAACCACCGCACTGGATTCTGCCCCTACGGTCCCCCAAGTGACCGAATCTGGGCCAGGACTTGAGGGGATTCAGTTTGGAGAAGGAAGAGATCAGCTTGACACTTTCTCAGGGATTAAGATAACTCCCAATTTGTATGAAGGCCTTCTCGACGATAATGGAGAGGAGGTGGACGGGCAGAGTGGGACTGCCCGAGGTCCGGCGGAGGAAAAGGTGCGGCAGGATGACATCTCTCGGCAGGAGATCGTAGCAAAGGCCACGGAGGATACAGCGGAGAGGGCTGCGGTGACTGTTGCCCATGGGCAGACTGATGAGGATGCCAAGAGGAAAAGGGGGGCCGACGAGGCATATAAGAGGCTGGAGGATGAAGAGGCCTAGCGAAGGGCTATCGAAACTCGTGAGAAAACCAGGGCTGGCGACGCTGCGTGTAGATCCCAGAAACTCGTTGATCGTCAAACCTCCAAAGAGGCCAGGGAAAAAGCCAAACGGGAGAAGAAAAGGACTCTGGAGGCAAGTGCAGCTGTGATTGGTCTTCCCGCTGGAGGTGCCCCCTACCCGCGCCGCCAGTTGCCCCGCTGATGTTACTGAGATCTCCAGTGGTGGCAAGGCGGGTGAGAGGCGTCTCTCTACTTCTTACGGGTCGACCACTTCTAAAGGGAGCCGAAGTGGGAAAGGAGGGTCTGGCAGGAAGAGGCCCGACTCCACGGAAGAACCGTCGAGTGCTGAATCTACAAGGAAGAAACACAAGTACAAAAAGAAGCATGATTAGCGTGGGTCGCTTGGGTATGAGTCTAGTGCTCATTTTGGTAATGTAGGCCGGTTGTTTACGCGAGTTCGACCCTCGCTTTTGGTTTTTTGGGGCACGGTGTGGTTCTCATGTATACCCTACCATTAGAAAAAAAAATGTCAGTAGTGTAGTTGGTTGTAACGGGTGTGTGTGTTGTAATGAAAAAATGAATTAGTAAAGATCGCATTTTGCGTTAACTGTTCGGATGTTCCTTCTATGTTTTCAGGCGTCCCGTACTTGCATAGGCATACTTATCGTTACATTTAACAAAAAAGCAATTGTGAGTGTTGTTCCCCTGGTTGGTGATTCTAGGGGGTGTAGTTGAGAGCCGCACTCTGGATAGGTGTTCCAAAGGGGCGAGACAGTGCACAGGCTTCTATCAGGTCTCCCTCAGCTCAGGAGACCCATAGTTTGTGAAGCCCGGCCATAGCGCCTGCTGTTTTTTCTTGGGTTGCCCGGGATTAAACTCAAGAGTAGCGGAGGCGCGTGACATCGCGTTATGCGGTCTGTCCGGTGTAGGCTGTCCCACCATTCATCATGTTGGGGTGAGCCTGAGGGCGTCGTCGTTCACTAGAAAGAGAAGCCCGGATCATCAGCTCGTAAGGTCCGATCGTGGCCGTGGGCTTCCCCTCAGCCTTGAGAGGTTTGGGGATGTGACGATTTAAGGGTCGGTTTTGGTGCTGTGACAAAGTCCGACCAACACCCATAGTTCAGGGGGAGTTTGTATCTCCCCGTCTGGCTGTTAGGTGGTTGAACGATTTATCCTCGGCCTTGGTCTTGGGCCAAGGTTCGAGTAAGAGGTTATTTATACTCGGCCGCGCCACAGGCTGGCGACTCGAGTAGCGTGGCCGGGTCCCATAGTTGGGGTGCCGGTCGTTGCCGATGTGATTAGGCCGCGGGTTGGGTTCGCGGTCGAGATGGCGACGCCGACCCCAATGTTAGGAGTTAGTATGGCGGTTGGCGGTGTATAGAAGTTAGCTGCCAAGATTAGCTAATTATGTCATGGGAGGAGTAAACACAGAGTAAGGAGATAGAAAGTTGAACATCATTTCTACTAATAACTTTTGGCATGAATAGCCTTTACAATGCCTTGAATTATTACAAAACAAAACATCGCTAGAAAGCGCAAACAACCGTGTGCTGAGTTATGTGAAGTAGCGGCGGAGATGTTCACTGTTCCAAGCCCTTGGTAGCTCAGCTCCGTCCACGGTTGCAAGCTTGAAAGTTCCATCGCTGAGCCTTCGTAGTATAGAGTACGACCCTTCCCAACGAGGAGCGAGGCCTGTTGGCGGAGGGAAGACCCGTTTTAGGACGAGGTCGCTGACGTTGAGGGCCTTGTGGAGGACTCGAGAGTTGAAGTACCGGGCGACCCGTTGTCGTTGGGCAGTGGCCCGTAGGTCGGTTTCGTTTCTCTTTTCTTCTAGTAGATCAAGTGACCCCAGAAGCAAGTCTTGATTTGTCATTGGGTCGAAGTAGGTGACTCGATGAGACTGAAGCTCGAGCTCAATAGGAATGACGGCCTCAGACCCGTAAGCGAGGGCGAAGGGCGTGTGTCCAGTTGTTATCTTATGAGTTGTTCGATAGGCCCATAGGGCCAGAGAAAGTTCGTCTGCCCACATGGCCCCGGCCTTCTCGAGGCGCTTCTTGATGATGGACTTAATGACTTTGTTGACTGCTTAGACCTGTCCGTTAGCCTGGGGGTGAGCCACGGCCAAGAATCTCTTTTCGATGCCGTGCCGTTGGCAGAAGGATTTGAACTCGGCGCTCTCAAATTGAGTGCCATTGTTTGAAATGATAGCTTGAGAGACCCTGTACCGGGTGATGATGTTGCGTACCACGAAGTTGATCATTTTCTTAGTAGTGATTGTGGCGAGGGCTTCGGCCTCCGCCCATTTGGTGAAGTAATCAACGGCTACAACGGCGTATCGTGACCCACCTCTGGCCATGGGGAGAGTTCCAATGATGTCGATGCCCCCACATGGCAAATGGCCATGGGCTGGTCATTTGTGTTAGCTCTGTTGGCAGGGCCATTGGGATCTTTGAGAAGCGCTGGCATTTGTTGCACTTGCAAGCATAATCAGTGGCGTCTTGGTCGAGCATGGGCCAGTAGTAACCATGTCGGAGTATCTTCCTAGCCAGTGTTTTCCCCCCTGTGTGGTCGCCACATTCTTTTTCATGTATGCTGGTTAGAATTTTCATAGCATCATCATGGGCCAAACATCTAAGCAAAGGGACAGAGAAGCCCCTTCGATAGAGTATACGTTCGTAAGGAGATAACGGGCTGATTGGCGGGTGAGCACTCGCCTTTCTTTGCAGCCTTCGGGGAGGATCCCATCTTGCAGGTACCTTTTGATTGGCGTCATCCATGATTCCTGCTCTGGTTCGGCATCCACGACCGTGCTGGCTTGGATTGTCATGATACTGGGAGTGTTGAGTTCTTCGACTGGGGCGAACACTTATAGGCTACGGATCTTCAGAACTTGCGAGTCTTGCCAGTGAGTTGGCTTTTTCATTTTCCTCTCGCGAAATGTGAGTGATGGTGAAATGATCAAAGTGAGTGAGGAGTTTCTAAACTTGAGCCAAATATAGAGTGAGCCGTTTACCCTTTGTTTGATATTCTTCTATCACTTGGCGCACGACGAGTTGTGAGTCGGAGAAAATCTGAATGTCCTTTAGCTGGAGCTCAATCGCGATACTCAGTCCAACTATCAATGCTTCGTACTCCGCGTCGTTACTGGTAGCAGGGAAATTCAGCTTTAGCGCATAGTGTATCTGGCATCCCTCGGGAGTGATGTGTACGATACCGGCTCCCAAGCTTTTGATGTTGGAGGATCCATCCACAAACAACTTCCACTCGTTGTTGGGGGTTTCGGTGTCTCCCACGGAGGTTTCCTCGGGGGCCGCGAATTCGACTATGAAGTCGGCGAGGGCTTGTCCGAGGATGGCTCGACAGGGAATAAATGTTATCTCGAACTGACTTAGTTCTATACTCCACTTCAGCAGTCGGTCGGATGCCTCAGGTCGTTGCAGGACCGGACGTAGCGGTTGGTCGGTGAAGACTTTTATGGGATAAGCTTGGAAATATGGCCGGAGCTTCCGGGATGAGATTAGTAAGCAGAACGCCAGTTTCTCGAGCTTAAGGTACTTCTTTTCTGCCCCTGTCAGTCGTTTGCTTATGTAGTAGACAGGTCGTTGGATGTGATCCTCGATTCGTATCAATGCCGAGTTGATTGCCTACGAAGAAACAGCCAAGTAAACGTATAAATCCTCATGGTCTATAGGCTTAGATAAGATGGGTGGTCGCTCAAAGTGATTCAAGAGTTCCTTGAATGCGGACACGCACTCAGGGGTCCACCTAAAATTGCGTTTCCCTTTTCGAAGTAAATCAAAGAAAGGAATGCATTTGTAGGTGACCTTAGAGATGAATTGACTTAAAGCGGCGACCTTGCCATTTAAGCTCTGAACATCCTTGATGTTTTCGGGGACTCGGATGTCCCGAATGGCCTAGATTTTTTCGGGGTTAGCTTCGATGCCCCGGGCGTTGACAATGAAACCTAGGAATTTTCCTGAAGCGACGCCAAAGGAACATTTTAGAGGATTGAGCTTCATGTCATATTGTCGTAGGACATCGAACATTTCGGGGAGGTCGTGGATGTAATCGCTAGACACTTTCGATTTAACTAGCATGTCATCCACGTACATCACCATAGACTTCCCGATTTGATTCTTGAAGAGTCGATTAACCATCCGCTGATATGTGGCGCCGACATTCTTGAGGCCGAAGGGCATGATGCGATAGTAGTATAGTCCACGATCAGTTAAAAGGAGGTATGATCCTGGTCGGGGAGGCTCATCGGGATCTGATTGTAATCAGAGTAGGCGTCCATGAAAGATAGCAGCTGGTAACCGGCGGTTGCGTCGACTAGTTGGTCGATCTTTGGGAGCGGGAAGCTGTCCTTCGGGCAAGCTTTGTTCAAATCTGAGAAATCGATACATGTCCGCCATTTACCATTGGCCTTTTTGGCCAAAACCGGATTGGAGACCAACTTGGGGTAGTAGGCTTCACGGATGAAGTTATTGTTTAGCAGGCGATCAACCTCTTCCTCGAGTGCCCTGGATCTCTCGGGCCCTAGGAAGCGGCGCTTCTATTTAACTGGATACATTATAAGGTTTATGCCTAAAGAGTGGCAGGCGATTGCAGGGTCGATGCCCTTCATATCGGAATGAGTCCATGCGAATACGTCCAGATTCGCTTTTAAGAAATCCACAAGATCATTTTTGATTGCTGGGTGGAGGTGTGACCCTATTTTCAATACTCGCGATGGATTGTTGACGCTGACGGGCACATCTATCGTGGGCTCGACCGGAGTAGGCCTCTCGTACTCGAGCGCTTCGTCTTTCCTTGGATCGAGGTCGTCGGAAAGACAGGATTGGCGTCTGGGCTAGGGTCCAGACGCCGCTGATTGCTATGCGGAGGTGGGCTTGGCGCAAAAGGCCGCGGGCACTGCTTTGCCCTTGTCTTTGTTGCGTGCGTTCTTCCATTCCATTGCGTAACATTCTCTAGCGTTGACTTGATTGCCTCTGACTGTTGCAATCCCGTTTTCTGTTGGAAACTTCATTAGGAGGGACCATGGTGATAGGAAGACGCAGAACTCCGTGAGGAAGGGGCGTCCGAAGAAGATGTTATATGACGAGGCAATGTCGATAACCACGAAGGTAAGGATCCAAAATCGGCTTCGATCCCCTGTACCGAGCTCGACGGGTAGGTTGATGATTCCTACTAGACAGCTGGATGCCCAATTAAAGCCATGGATTGTGGAGTGGCATGGTTTAAAATCTCTTGCCTCTAGCTTCATCTGATCGTAGGCGGCTTTGAAAATGATGTTGACCGAGCTCCCTGAATCGACCAATATCTTTCGAACAGTTGCAGCGCCAATTTGGGCCGTGATCACCAAAGGGTCAGTGGTCGGGATTTCAATTCCCGTGCACTCCCTTTCATGAAAAACCATGTCGTCCTGCATGGTTTTCCGGAGCTTGGTCGGGATGGACTCGTCGGGAGCAGAACAAGACTCGTAGGTTGCATGTTTAATGGAACCCACATATTCCTCCATCTTTCGAAAGCTGTCATACGCAGGACCGGGACCGCCGCATATAGTATTAATCACGATCTCTCGTCTTGCGTTAGACGGCCCCGGGGATGTATTGGCAACCGTCTGAGGAATTGGCGCTGGAGGTTTTGGATTGGCTTCGGGTGGAAAGGGCTCTTGGACATACCGTTCAAGCCGCTTCTCGCGGATGAGCTTTTCAATTGCATCTCGAAGCTGTCGACATTCATTTGTCTTATGTCCATACATGTCGTGATATCGGCAGTATCTCCCCGAGTTCTTTTCGGAATCGGTTGATTCCTTGGGGTTGGGTTTCAGATATGACAAAGTACTGCATGTTTCCAAGTAGATAGTTTCTATATCTTCATTTAGCGGAGTATATGTCTGATAAGCCTGGTACGGACCGGGCCTTCTCGGCTCTGCTCGGACCTGATTGCTGCCCCGACCGCCTTGTCCACCGTTGCTTGGTCTCTGTCTAGGGGTCCTGCCCCTGTGTTCGGATTGGAGGGTCCTCCTGCTTCTCGGCCCCTAGGGAGGTTATTTGCGATGTCAGCTTGAGGGTTAGCGGGGCGAATGGGGTCGGAGACGCGGTTCCGTCTCGCTTCCTCTTGACATAAGAACTGCCCCGCTTTCTCGTAGAAAGCATCGAGGCTTCTTGGTTGTTTCCGGTCAATCCATGCCCCGAATTCGGAGGTAGGAAGGACACCTTTAGCTAATTGGAAGAGTACGGTGCGTGGATCCGAATCCTCGACTTCAGCGAGGGCGATGTTGAACCTGGAAATGTAGCTTTTAAGTGACTCCGCAGGTCCTTGGTATAAGTTGGAAAGAGTAAGGGCGTTCTTCGGAGTTGGGATGTGCATCCTGAACTGCTTGACTAGCTGTGTCGCTAACTGGCCGAAGTTGTTGATGGAATCAAGCGGAAGGCGAGAGAACCACAGCAGGGCGGTCCCCGAAAGGAAGACTGGAAAGCACTTGCATTTGACTGGATCGTCACCTCTGCTTGGGTCCATTTGCCACTCGTAACGGTTTAGGAAAGCACAAGGGTCAGTGGTGCCGTCATAGGGTGGCATCTGTGGCATGCTAAAGCATCACGGCCATTCTGCTTCATTGACTCTTCGAGTGAAAGGGTTGCGCCTAATGTGCTCTTCCCATGGATCATGCACATTTCCTCGCATCTCCCTCATGATTCTTCGGACCATGTCGGGAAGGTATGTTGGATGAGGGTCCGCCATCGGGACCCATGGGTTTTGGCGAGGTTCCGGAGTTCTGGCATGAGGGCGTCTTCTAGGATGGATGTATGGATCGTCTTCTTCCATGTCCTCGACGTCTATAATGGGAACCTGGTGCGCATGGTGATGTGGGGCAGGGTCACGCAGATCTGGTTTCGGAAAAGCGCGAGCCGCCTGAAAAGTAGGTTCATTATCTCGACGAGCGGCCATTGAGTCCGGTCGAGGAGGAGGTTGGTTAGTAGGAGTGGGTCCTTCATTGATGACCAGGCGAGAACGGTCCCGATGTTGGGCGCCCTCACTATAAGTGACCGTGGTCCGGTCGTCGTTGCCATTGGCATATCCATTGTCATTGCTGTTGTCGAGAGCATTAGTTCGGACAGCGACGTTGTTGATGAGACTAAACCTCCTTCTTTGGTATGGGCCCCTTGATTTGAAAGAGGAAGTTTCCAATGTTGGTGGTCGAGGTCGAGCGTTGTTCTGAGCTAGTTGTAGTTGAGCGACGACGCGCTGACTTTCTTGAAGTTGGCGCATAAGGTCGATGTTATTCCGTAGTGCTTGGTTAAGCTCGACGGCTGTACTATCATATTTTTCATTAAGTGTGCGGATTTGCGCTTGTGTGACGGGCACTTGGGGGGTCCACGATCGGAGGTTCGATTTCATTGGTGGCCAGGATATCCGCCGGTTGAGATGTACCGGCCTCGGCGGCGGTTGAAGAGCCGATCATCGCGTTCTTTGACCTTTTTACCATCATAAGCGGACTTGTCAGCAGTTTGAGCAAGGAACCTTAAGCTCGGCGAAGTCGAGATGGTAATGTGCAAGAAAGACGCGATGTCCGAGTTTTCTCAGTGAAAGCACTAAATGTTGACGGCAAAAAATGTTGCAAACACCAAAGATTCCAATTACTAGGAATTATAAATATAGTCGCACAGACAAGAACATAAAATAGAACATAAAGCGGTAAATAACACAAGAGATTTATAGTCGTTAGGCCTTAGTGAGGGCCTACGTCCACTTTGAAGAGTCGGTTGGAATATTATTAATCACTTGGAAGAATTACAACGTTGAACTATCTCATGACATCTCATTACATTCATTTATCATGATATATGACGTTAAAATTATCATATATTTAATAATAAGGAAAAAGACAATTTTGTCCTTCTTCTTCCTCAAAGAGGAGATGCCATTAATGAAGCTTTATGGAGGTCTCCAAGCTCAAGAATCCAACCCCTTTGAAGTGTGAGGTAGTGGGGTATTTATAGGAAGTGGTTAGGTAGGAATAGGTAGAAATGGGGACCATCTTCCAGAAATTCGTACCTCCAGCAGGCGGGCCTCGGAAATTCGCACCTAGGTGGGAGGTGCGAAATTTCGAACCTGCCAGGTGTGAATTTTCGCACCTATTTGGGTGCGAAGAGGATCTTGAAAGAGGGGTGTTCGAGGCTGGTTGGCTCCGCTGGCATGATTCCCCTTTGCCCTTTCCCTCTACACTTCCGGAGTTTCGCCCTGGGCCTCGGCTTCACGCGAAGGGTTGAGTCGAGCATGTCTTGAGTACTTTTGGTGACCGGACCAAAAGGCCTGTTAACAACAGACCCTTTAGGGTCACAAGAAATCTCAAGGGTCCTCCCATGGCACGTCAAAAGTTTAACGAACCTCCTCTCATAATCCAGAATGGCACCATACATGGCTAGCCAATCCATCCCTAGAATCAAATCATAGCCCATGAAACCAAGCACATATGCACCGCATTCAAACTCGACGCCTAACACAGATATTCTCAAACCCCGACAAATCATAGACAAATGAGCCGTTACCCCAATGGGGTTTGAGACAACAACGAGATCCAAAACCATACTTGTACTAAGGTGCAGAGACTCAACCACATAATCAGATATAAAGGAATGTTAAGCGCCAGAATCAAAAAGAGTTCTAATAGGATGATTGAAAAGAGAAATCAAACCTTCAGCAGAAACTTTCCTACCTCTATCTGGCACACTGGCCACGAGAGCATGCACTTGCCCACCAGAAGATCCTACCCATTGGCCTTGTCCTTGCTTCTTCGGGCACTCCTTAGAATAGTGTCCGACCTCTCCACAGTGGAAACAAGCATTCTTCTTTCTTTTGCAGTCCTTGATCAAGTGACCCACGCGTCCGCAGTTATGACACTTCCTCTTGTCTCGAGCTTTGTCGTTCTTTCCGCCCTTGTTTTGTTGTGGTTGTTCCTTCTTGGGCCAAACTTTCTTGTTTTGTGTTTCCTCAACCTTAGCCTCTTTCTTTTCACCTTTATCTCCTTCATGCATCAATGCCATATCAATAAGTTTCTGAAAAGTTGCCTCTGTTGGGATATGAGACATAGCCAACCCATTGAGGGGTTCATTCAATCCTCTAGCAAAGCTCAAAGATTTCTTGTGCGGGGTATTTACTAGCTCCGAACCAAACCTTGCCAATTGGTTAAACTTATTAACATACACCTTCACAGATATGGCTCCTTGCTTAAGTGCTAAAAACCATTCCATTTGCATGCTTTGCTCGGCTTGAGAAAGAAACTTCATTTCGAATCTCTATCGGAAATCATCCCATGTCTCAACTGGATGTCTTGCTTGCGTCACTTCCCACCAGAACGAAGCCTCATCTTTCAGCTGCCAAATGACCAACTGAATCTTGCTACGATCATCAACTTCAAAAATTTCAAATAAATCATTCGTCTCTTTAAGCCAATTCCTTTCTTCTCCGAAGGTATCAGTTCCTCAGAATGGATTACCTCCTATAGCATAGAAATCTTTGCATATCTTAGAGAAATTATCAGCACGCAGAGGAGGAGGAACAACGGCTGCAGCTGGGGGAGGGGCTTCTGCTTGGCCTCCGACAGGTGCCGTAGCCTCCAGATACCTACGAAGCCAAGCTTGGAATATTAGGTTCCCCAAACATGCTGAAAAGAAAAAGAAAAAGGGATTCAAACGGAGAATCAAAAGATATTTCATATGACTTTGGGGATTATTATTTTTAAAATAAATAGATTTTTCCTTGAAAATACTTTCCTTTAAAACCTTTTTGAAAAAAAATTCAAAATCTTTTATCTAATCTGGTAACCTTCTGCTCTGGTACCAAATGTGATACCCCACGTCCTTTAATATCGCTCTTTAACAGGATGCATTAAGTATCATGAAGCGTTATAGGTAAACAGAAACAGAAGCATCACAAGACAGATATAAAATAACATCGGAATTAAAAATTTATTAAATAGAAAATTTTCGTGGTCTAAACATGATTACATAATAAGTCTAAAATACAGAAAACTCATTACATCAACATAAAACTTCTGTCTTTTAACAAAATCATCATCGGAGTACAATAATATATAAAAGAGAATAATCCCCAAAATATAGTCATAGTAGAGAAGATACGAAATCAAGCGGTACATCTAAGCAACTCCAAGCAGAATGAAAGAAAAACCCTAATCAAGCTTAAGTATTCCCACCCTGAGAACCTTTGCGGGGGGGGGGGGGGGGGGGGGTGAAGAGGAAACAAAATGGGTCAGACATAAAGTCTGGCGAGTCCAGTTACTTTTAACATACAAATAAGTAAAAGAATCATAACATGCATATAAACTTGAGAGATAGATAACAGTGTCATAAGGCAGGTATAACAAGGTAAACAGGATAAACATGATAAAATATATTGCGCTTCTTTAATACTTTTCTCTGCACCAATACTAGTATCACATAACAAGATAATCCCAACAAGTACAAGATGGTAGACTTAGGTGTTATACTAGTAAGAGGTTTTACCCCATACAATAACAGGTAGCCCAACAGAACTGACAGGTGTTACCCCCAACGATAATAACGGGCTCCTAAACAAGCAAGACTAGATGTACCCTAATTACTACCCCCAATCGATCGGCTCCCTAACTCTTAGATACCCTGTGCTGGCCCCACAATAGGATGTATCACTTCCTAAAGTGGCAACCCGTTATTTTTAGGATGTGCACAACCATATCTATTGATGTCACAACATCTTATCTTCCCGAGCAAGCGGAGCCATGCACGCACATGATTCCAATGGAACGCGCTGAAACACCCCACGTCCATTAATGTCACTCACAAAGGGAATGCATTAACTTTAGTGAAGTGTTACAGGTAAAAGATGCAGATAAATTACAAGACAGACAATTAAAGCAGCGAAAAATAAATAAAACTTTACATTATTGATAAAACAACAGCTTGGTAAAACAACTTGTACAAAGATTGTTTTCCAACACCAAAACACCAACAAAGCATCTGTCTTGTTTAACAAAATAAAGAAGCATAAACTGACAATGATATTCCCCAATAAAGCATGAGCCAGCCATAGCAGTGGAAAAGAGAGTTCAAAGCAATACACCAACTAATCTTCAAGGTTGAAAAGAGAAACGGTCCAAACTAAGATGAGCTATTCCCCCCCTGACTACCTTGGGGTGGGGGGGGGGGGAATGAAAGAAAAGAGGCGAAAACAAAGTAGGTCAGACATAAGTCTGGTAAGTCCAGTGATTACTAGCATTTAAACAGGAAAAGGATCATGACATGAATAAACTGAATATAGGACAATACCATAATAACGAGATAACATAAGATTAGCATAAGATATGATAAGGCAAGTTAAACTAAATGCGCTTCGATTCTTTCTTTGACATCCTACTTTCTCTGCACCACCCAACTAGCATCCTAACTACTGCCTTTTATAGAATGATTCGTATTCCCTACTTGTGTCCCAACTAGTATCCTGTGTTATATAGTACGGTGATCCCAACCCCGCAATTGTGGTAGCCTTCAGGTGTACATCTAGTATGAGGATCTTACCTCAATCATCCTAATTGCCATGGATATGTTAGATGTACCCTTACTACCCGATCGATCGGCTCCCTACTTGTATTAATTTTCCTTGTGCTTGTGTCAATCGGCCCTCTCTTGCGTGTAGATACCCTGTGCTGGCCCCTCCATAAGGTGTATCAATCCTTATGATAGCGACCCAACACGATTTAAGATGCACAGTGTATAACTACTTGTACCAGTGCCTCCTTTTTCCACTCCGGAGCACATGCACGCCCGTACTCCGCTGGAACCTACACTGACGTGCCCCTGCAGCCATTTTGACCGCTTATAATCATCCTAGTAATCGTGGCCCACCCTGCCTAGTTCTGGGTACCATGATACATCTATGTGGGTTACTGCTGAAATGGGTCCCCGTTACTAGGGTTTCCTACTGGCTAAGTTTGTGGGCCAATATATACAATATTACCCACCTACACGAGATGTACTTAACCCTCCCACCGATTTAAGCATGTTTATTTAACGGTTAAGTTTATGGGCATATATATACTAATATTACCCACCTACACGAGATGTACTTAACCCTTTTACTGATTCAAGCCTATTTATACGTATTATTGCTTAGGCTTGCCTTAACCCTATCCACTTTGTTCATGTAATGTTGGTTAAGTGTTGTCCATTCATGTTAACTTAACCCACCCACACATCATGTGGTATTGGTTAAGCGTTTCCTGTTAACTTAAGCCTGTTCATTTATCATGTTATATTGATTAAGTGTTACTATTAACTTAACCCCACTCGTTCATCATGTTATATTGGTTAAGTGTTCCTCTTGTGTTACTTAACCCTACCACACATCATGTTATATATATTGGTTAAGTGTTGCCCTCTTGTGTTACTTAACCCTACCACACATCATGTTATATCTTGGTTAAGTGTTGCCCTATTGTGTTACTTAACCCTACCACACATCATGTTATATATTGGTTAAGTGTTTCTTATTAACTTAACCCTACCCATCTGTTTAATTAACATGTTGTACTGGTTAAGTGTTGCCGTAGTTAACTTAACCCTACCATCTGTTTAATTAACATGTTGTACTGGTTAAGTGTTGCCTTAATTAACTTAACCCTACCATCTGTTTAATTAACATGTTGTACTGGTTAAGTGTTGCCTTAGTTAACTTAACCCTACCATCTGTTTAATTAACATGTTGTACTGGTTAAGTGTTTCCTTAGTTAACTTAACCCTACCATTCTTAGCTTGTCTTGTTCATTAGCATTAATTGATTTATTGATGCACCAACCTCTCACATTAGATATGTGTTGTTGCGGTTACTGGATGTGCCGGGCGGTTCCGAGCAGTTTTACACCATAACTCAATCTAACCTCGGGTTTTTCTTGGGCATGATGCACTAACCTCTCACATTAGATCGGTGTTGTTGCAGTTACTGGATGTGCCGGGCGGTTCTGGGCAGTTTTGCACCACAACTCAATCTAACCTCGGGTTAGGCATGTTCATCTTTTCTTTAATTTACATATTTGTCATTTATGTCAAGTTTATATGTAAATTATCCACAAGTGTTGTCATGTCACATTTACTATTTAAATTATGTTCGTAATTAATGGTATACAAATTATACCATTTCATGCTACTAATCATTTACATGATTATGAGCTAATCTATGCCAATAACATGTAATTTAATGTTTTTCCCCAACATTACCCCCGTTGTTCGTTCGCATAATTCACATAGAACGTTAGGCTCATAAATTAGCCTAACTTATAAACAAAAGGGAAAAGAAATGAACGTATAACATTCCAACAGGCAATAATTAATATGGATCTAACTAAACATGTGTAATATGAAGTTGGCATAAAACAACATAAACTTAATTAATCATATACATGTGAACTTGCATTTAAGTTGGATTCAATAACCATGCGAACTAGCATAGATCTAAAAACATATAGATCTTAGACATATAAAAACATATGAATATGACTTAGCATTCAGACTTTAGATCTAAAAACATGTAGATCTAGGCATATAAACATATATGAATGTGACTTAGCATTCAAACTTTAGATCTAAAAACATGTAGATCTAGGCATATAAACATATATGAATGTGACTTAGCATTCAAACTTTAGATCTAAAAACATGTAGATCTAGGCATATAAACAAATATGAATGTGACTTAGCATTCAAACTTTAGATCTAAAAACATCTAGATCTAGGGATATAAACAAATATGAATGTGACTTAGAATTCAAACTTTAGATCTAAAAACATGTAGATCTAGGCATATAAACATATATGAATGTGACTTAGCATTCAAACTTTAGATCTAAAAACATGTAGATCTAGGCATATAAACAAATATGAATGTGACTTAGCATTCAAACTTTAGATCTAAAAACATGTAGATCTAGGCATATAAACAAATATGAATGTGACTTAGCATTCAAGCTTTAGATCTAAAAACATGTAGATCTAGGCATATAAACAAATATGAATGTGACTTAGCATTCAAACTTTAGATCTAAAAACATGTAGATCTAGGCATATAGACATATATGAATGTGACTTAGCATTCAAACTTTTGATCTAAAAACATGCAGATCTAGGCATATAAACAAATACGAATGTGACTTAGCATTCAAACTTTTGATCTAAAAACATGCAGATCTAGGCATATAAATAAATATGAATGTGACTTAGCATTCAAACTTTAGATCTAAAAACAGGTAGATCTAGGCGTATAAACAAATATGAATGTGACTTAGCATTTCAAACTTGCACATATAAAAGAATCACCAAATTAACATATATAACATGATATGTTTAGTTGTATCAATCACAACATGATAGGTTTCATTGTTTCAATCATAATATGAATCTGAATTGATTATCTCACAATTAGGCATAGTGGTGTACAACATGATAGGTTCCATTGTTTCAATCACAACAATCTCGTAGGCATAGGCAATTTAAGATGAACATGAATCATGTTTTATTATTTTACACTTAAGCATTGTTCTAGATTCAACTTGTTGCAAGTCATGATATCTATTAAGAAAACATGTTTAAATCTAAGCAATAACTGAACTTACAATGAGTAAACTAGAAAGAAAAGAAATGTTCAACGTTGCAGTGATTCCAATCTTCCTTTAGTAATTGAAACAGAAATCCTTCACTTTGATTTGAAACAAAACCTTTTCTCTATCTTGAAGCTTTCTAATTAAATTTATAATTTGTAGAAGAAAAAGGTGGCTAGACAAGATTTGAATTGGACAGCATGGTGGCTACATAGAATGAGATTATGTATTTTAGGTTTAGGATTTGAGTTGATTATACAGAAGTCTAGGTTTAATTCTAGCCTTTAGATTAGTCTTGGAGTAATCAGAGCCATCCAAACCAAAGAGATGTGTCACTCAACCAATCACAGCACGACACATAAGCCCTAATACATCAGAATTCATCAGTAAGCCAATCAGAGAAGGCCACATCAGCACTATTCGCCACCCGACCAATCAGAAAAAGCCACGTTAAAAAAAACAATCTTTGACCAACAGAAATGTGCCACGTGCGCCACATGATGCGTACACGTCATATATATATATGTATATATATTATATATATATATATATATATTTAATTTTCTTTTTATATATCTTCTCAATTAACCGTTTTCACACTAAACCACTTTTTGAACTGCGTTCACACTTAAGCAACTTTTTAGCCATTCCCCTAAAACAAAAATATGGCGTTGGAGGGGATCGAACTCTGTACCTCTTGTATGCAAGTCACATGTTCTAACCAAACGAGCTACTAAGTATTTTTCTTACAAACCTTAGAACAATGCTAAACATTATTGTTTTCTCATTCTTCTTTTTCATGTTTTGCTGCAATATTTAATTTAAAGATATCTTCTTCATACGTTATCCGTTTTACGCAAACTCGGACTCTATCTCAAGCAGAATTCCGAGATGAACACAATGGCGAAACTCATTTCCTCTAATTCTTCCTTTAATAATTAATTATTATTTCATTATCTCTTATGTCATTCTTTAGAATTACGGGGTGTTACATTCCCCCTACTTAAAGGATTTCATCCCCGAAATCTCTAAGTTAGGAAGAATGTATCCTACCATCCAATCATCCATCTACTCATCCATCAATAACAAGCATCCATTGTCCTTAAAAATATTTCTAATGATTTCATGATCATATGCATAGTGTGTGTATATGTCCTTACCTAATGCAAAATCAGGCGGTCTACTGATTCAGTTGACCTCCTTAATGCGAATTATGTCAGTGCCATGAGTCCATCATGTATGCAATTATTCCTAATCCTACTTTATGAGTGCACACTCATTCTTACAAATGCAACATCCATATGATATCACATCAAGTTTCAATCCATATATATAAAAATTTACTCATGCATATGCAATATGGAAGTGATGGAGCCGATCTAGTGCCTAATGTGCGTGTATATGCATCCACGAGCAACTACTAGCAAACACTTACATTGACTTGCATCCACCGAACATAACATGTCTCAAACACATGTTTATATCCATTGGCTTCTACCTAAGGATCGAGGATAGGACTGAGAGGATATACTTAAACGATAAAGACTAGCATGCAAATAATCTTTACAGAAAAAGAGAGATCAAGAGTATACCCTCAAAAAGGGTATGATGTGCATATGTAGTCTTCAGTCTTCTAAGTCGCATCTTCTTGAGCTTCACTCCATTGTGCTCTGACTGTCTTAACTTCACGATTGTGTAGCTTCTTAATTTTTGTTTCCAAAATATGAGTTGGAACTCATTTCACTGTCGCCTCTCGTTCCACCTCTTCTTCTTCTAGTATACTCGGCACTACAACTTCTGCTGTGCCATGCTAACATTTTCTCAAAAGGTCTTCCAAAATCCTACTCACCCTTTCTGTCAGAGGATGATAAGCGGTGCTCCTTTATTCTCATCTTTGTCGTCCTTGTAAAACTACTGTAGCTATATATGTAAGTTGGGCACTTCTTCGCCCTTTGATAGGTGTCATAGTCTCAATCATGCCTACGGAACCATGCCGCGATGAGGTTACCTCCCAGAAAGTCGGGAGCCTCAGAGACTCAAGAAAGAAGGAAACAAGGATTCAAACAGAGGATCAAAAGATAGTGCATATGGCTTTGGGGAATATGCCTTTAAAAAAAAACTTTTCTTTTGGAAATGCTTCTTTTAAAACCATTTTGAAAATAATTTTTCAAATCTTTTTCTGATCCTGTAACCTTCAGCTTTGATACCAAGTGAAACACCCCACGTCCATTAATGTCACTCACAAAGGGAATGCATTAACTTCTGTGAAGCGTTATAGTTAAAAGATGCAGGTAAATTACAAGATAGACAATTAAAGCAGCGGAAAATAAATAAAACTTTACTTTATTGATAAAACAGCTTGTACAAAGATTGTTTTCCAACACCAAAACACCAACAAAGCATCTGTCTTGTTTAACAAAATAAAGAAGCACAAACTGACAATGATATTCCCCAATAAAGCATGAGCCAGCCATAGCAGTGGAAAAGAGAGTTCAAAGCAATACACCAACTAGTCTTCAAGCTTGAAAAGAGAAACAATCCAAACTAAGCTGAGCTATTCCCTCCCTGACTACCTGAGGGGGGGGGGGGAAACGAAAGAAAAGAGGCGAAAACAAGATACCCTGTGTTGGTCCCACCATAAGGTGTATCAATCCTTATGATAGCGACCCGACATGATTCAAGATGCACAGTGTATAACTACTGGTACCCAGTGCTTGCTTTTTCCACTCCGGAGAACGTGCACGCTCGTACTCCGCCGGAACCTACACTGACGTACCCCCTGCAGCCATTTTGACAGCTTATAATCAGCCTAGTAATCGTGGCCCACCCTGCCTAGTTCAGGGTACCATGATACATCTATGTGGGTTACTGCTGAAATGGGTCCCCGTTACTAGGGTTTCCTGCTGGTTAAGTTTGTGGGCCTATATATACAATATTACCCACCTGCACGAGATGTACTTAACCCTCCCACCTATTCAAGCATGTTTATTTAACGTTTAAGTTTGTGGTTCTATATATACTAATATTACCCACCTACACGAGATGTACTTAACCCTTTCACTGATTCAAGCCTATTTATACGTATTATTGGTTAGGCTTTCCTTAACCCTATCCGCATTGTTCATGTAATGTTGGTTAAGTGTTGTCCATTCATGTTAACTTAACCCACGGACACATCATGTGGTATTGGTTAAGCGTTTCCTATTATTTTAACCCTGTTCATTTATCCTGTTATATTGGTTGAGTGTTCCTATTAACTTAACACCACTCGTTCATCATGTTATATTGGTTAAGTGTTCCTCTTGTGTTACTTAACCCTACCACACATCATGTTATATATATTGGTTAAATGTTGCCCTCTTGTGTTACTTAACCCTACCACACATTATGTTATATATTGGTTAAGTGTTTCCCTCTTGTGTTACTTAACCCTACCACACATCATGTTATATATTGGTTAAGTGTTGCCCTCTTGTGTTACTTAACCCTACCATACATCATGTTATATATTGGTTAAGTGTTTCTTATTAACTTAACCCTACCCATCTGTTTAATTAACATGTTGTACTGGTTAAGTGTTGCCTTAGTTAACTTAACCCTACCATCTATTTAATTAACATGTTGTACTGGTTAAGTGTTGTCTTAATTAACTTAACCCTACCATCTATTTAATTAACATGTTATACTTGTTAAGTGTTGCCTTAGTTAACTTAACCCTACCATCTGTTTAATTAACATGTTGTATCGGTTAAGTGTTGCCTTAGTTAACTTAACCCTAACATTCTTAGCATGTCTTGTTCATTAGTATTAATTGATTTATTGATGCACCAACCTCTCACATTAGATATGTGTTGTTGCGGTTACTGGATGTGCCGAGCGGTTCCGGGAAGTTTTACACCACAACCCAATCTAACCTCAGGTTTTTCTTGGGCATGATGCACTAACCTCTCACATTAGATCGGTGTTGTTGCAGTTATTGGATGTGCCGGGCGGTTCCGGGCAGTTTTACACCACAGCTCAATCTAACCTCGGGTAGGCATGTTCATCTTTTCTTTAATTTACATATTTGTCATTTATGCCAAATTTATATGTAAATTATTCACAAGAGTTGTCATGTCACATTTACTATTTAAATTTTGTTCATAATTAATGGTATACAAATTATACCATTTCATGCTACTAATCATTTACATGATTATGAGCCAATCTATGCCAATAACATGTAATTTAATGCTTTTCCCCAACGTTACCCCCATTGTTCGTTCGCATAATTCACATAGAACGTTAGGCTCACAAATTAGCCTAACTTATAAATAAAAAGAAAAGAAATGAACATATAATATTCCAATAGGCAATAATTAATATGGATCATCTTGATGATCCATATGAAAAGATTGTGGAAAAAGTTGTGAGAAATGAAAGCCTGTTTCTGAAAGAAGAAACTGTTGTTACTGCAAAGGAAGCTCTGAAACCACAACAGGGTGGTAATAATAAGAAGAAGAGCAATCAACAAACATAGAAAGGAAAGGATGTCAAGAAGAAACCTAAGATTAAGGTGGTTTGCTTTAACTGCCAACAGAAGGTCATTATTTCTAATGAGTGTAACAATCTGAAGGTTGAAAGGAAGTTCACAATTGTGGCACTCTTGGCTAAAGGAAAGAAGATAGTGAAGGCTTATGCCTTGGAAGTTGTGCCATCATCTTCAAGAGCTCCTACTGCTGAGGGTCAGGGAAAGGGTGTCGTCGTCCAAGGCACTCTTTCTATTCAGGGTGTTTCAGTTCGTGTGTTGTTTGATACAGGAGCATGGCATTCATTCATTTGTAATTAGCTTGTGTGCCGTTTGGGTTTGGAGCTTGAGATTTGTGATAGACCTATGATTGTGACTAATCCGGTTGGGGGTTCGTCTAGCCTTTGTATACTTGTCGTGGTCTTGTGTTATCGAGTCATGGTTGCTCCTTTGTATGTGATTGTTTTAATCTTAACGTCATTGGCTTTGGGATTATCTTGGGTATGGATTTGCTCAAGAGTTAGGCGGAAAGAGTAAATTGCAAGAAGCTAGAGGTGAGAGTCGGGGATGTGCAAGGGAGAAAGATTTTGATTCTATGTAAGCCCCAAGATGGGGTCTTCATGAGCTATTTGTAATCGCTTGTGATTCCACAGGAAGACTTGTCATCAGTGCTGATTGCAAATCAGTTTAAGGATGTCTTTGACGAAGTCAAAGGGTTGCCTCCGCATCGTGAGATTGAGTTCAGAATCAATTTGGTCGAGGGTGCTAGACCTATCGTTATGCCTCTTAGGCAGATGGCGCCTAAGGTACAATGAGAGTTAGAGGTGCACGTTCAAGACCTTATCGGAAAAGGATCACTCAGAGAAGTGTTTCTAAATGGGGTGCACCAGTTGTGTTTGCAACCAAGGCAGATGGCTCGTTAAGATTATGTGTGGACTATCATGAGCTGAACAACATGACCAAGAAGAACAAGTATCCATTGCCAAGGACTGATGACTTGTTCGATTAGCTTCACGAAGCAAAAGTGTTTTCTCAGATGGATTTGGCAATGGGATTTCACAAGTTGAGAGTGGCGAAGGATAGTGTGCCAAAGACTGATTTTAGGACACCATCTGGTTTCTTTGAATGGTTGATGATGCCATTTGGGTTGAATAACGCGCCAGCGAATTTTGTGGAGATCAGCGAGCAAGTTCGTGCTTGTGTTCATGGATGATATTCTGGTTTATTCCCGGAATGTGGAAGAGCATAAGACGCATTAGATTTGTTTTGGAAATCTTGCGAAAGCATCAGCTACTGGCTAAGTTTTGAAGTGTCATTTCTGGAAGAGCAAAGTGAGGTTCTTACGCCATGCTGTTTTTGGAAATGGGATAGCGGTTGCCCCTGCTAAAGTGGAAGCAATCAAGAACTGGGGTAGACCTAAGAATGCGATGGACGTGAGAAGTTTCCTTGGGTTAGCGGGATATTATCGCAGTTTTATAAAGGATTTCTCCAAGATAGCTACAACGTTAACAAGATTGACGAAGAAGAACTAAATGTTCGTATGGGATGCGATGTGTGAGCAAGCATTTGGAATTCTGAAAGAGAGACTAACGAGTGATCCTGTTTCGACCATTCAAAGTGGGAATGAAGAGATAGTGGTATACACCGATGTATGCGGTACTGGACTTGGAGCAGTACTGATGCAGAAGGATAAGGTTGTGGACTACGTGAATCGACACCTGAAGCCGCATGAAAGTAATTATCCGACTCATAAGATAGAGTTGTCGACGATAGTGTTTTCTCTGAAGATGTGGAGACATTACTTGTTTGGTGTTCGATTCGAGTTGTTTTATCACAAGTCGTTGAAGTATCTTTTCTTCCAGAAGGATTTGATTCTTCGGCAACGACGGTGGTTAGAGTTTCTGGCATCATATGATTTTGGTATAGCCTATACTCCCGGTAAATGTAATGCAGTTGCAGATGCATTAAGTCGAAGACACACAAGTTTGGGAGCGATGTTTTCTGAATGGAAAAGCCTCGAGTACTTGGCAGAATTTGATTTCATACCAAGGTGTAAGTGGGAACCTGAAATGTTGGCAAGCTTATTGATAAGACCTACTCTCATCGAAAGGATTGGTGAGATCCAAAAGCATGATGCAAAGCTTTTCAATTTTATCCAGAAGTTGGAACCCGAAGATAAAAGGTTCGAGGTAGATCGAGAATGTTGGTTTTGAAAGAAAGCACGATTGGTTGTTCCTGATATCGACGGATTGAGAGGTGAGGTTTTGAGGGAACGTCATCACCCGAAGTTGATGATTCATTCTGGTGGTAATAAGATGTATAAGGACATGAAGCGGGTTTACTACTGGAAAGGGATGAAGCGGAATATTAGGAAGTTCATTTCCAAGTGCATGAACTATCAGTTGGTGAAAGCTGAACAGAAGAAGCCGAGTGGGTTACTTAAGCCACTGGAAGTTCCTACGTGGAAGTGGGAGAAGATATCGATGAATTTTATTGATGGACTACCTAGAAACACGCCTGACCAAAAGTTTAAGGTTCATTCCTATCAAATCGACTAGGACAACATCGAAGTTGGTGGAGCTTTATATAAAATGAATAGTTCGATTCCATGGTATCCCCAAGAACATAGTGAGTGATCGAGATCCATTATTCACGAGCGGGTTTTGGAAAAGTTTGCAAGAGACTTTGGGAACCGAGTTGTGTTTGAGTACGGCTTATCATCCTGAAACCGATCGTCAAACCGAGAGGGTTAACCGAGTTTCGGAAGATCTCCTAAGAGCTTGTGTATTGGACTTCGGAGAATTGTGGGAAGACCATTTACATCTAGTCGAGTTTGCGTATGACAATAGCTACCAGTCGAGCATTCGGATGGTGCCATACAAGGCGTTGTATGGAAGACCGTGTAATTTTCCGGCATGTTGGTTAGAAACTAGAGATAAGTTGATACTTGGGCCTGAGATGATAAGAGAAACCTCGGATTGTATCGAGATTGTTCGGTAACGAATGAAAGCAGCCCAAGATCGTCAGAAGTGTTATGCCGATAAGCGTCGAAAAGATTTGGAATTCGACATTGGCAATATGGTTTTCGTGAAGATTTCGATGTTGAAGCATGTTGTTCGGTTCAGAAGCAAAGGAAAGTTATCTCCAAGGTTTGTTGGACCGTTTCCGATAGTAGAGCGAATTGGAAAGCTGCGTATAGGTTGGAGTTACCCAAGAAGATGTCAAGTGTTTGTAATGTTTTCCATGTGTCGTTTCTGCTGGAGTGCGTGCATGATTCAAATGTGGTGGTATCTCTAGAGCAGTACGAAGACCTAGAAGTATAGACCATAGTTATGAAACCTCATAAGACGCATCGTGTAGGGGGGATGACACGAAACAGCTTAGGAAGAAGACAACTAAATTGGTCAAGGTACAATGAAGTGAGGATGATGATGATTGTACGTGGAAGACGAAAGAGAAGGTGAAGACGACCCATCCAAAATTCTTCGTAGGTATGACCCATTTATGTAACACCCCGCAAATTCTATAACTGTGAAATTCACAAATTAAAGTATAATTAATTTCAAATCAAAGAACTAAGGGAAACGGGATACGCCATTGCGTTCGTCTCGGAAAAATACGCGAAATAGAGTCCGAGTTTTCGAAAAACGGAGTCCGTATGAAGAAGATATGGCCTTCGGAAGATTGAGAATTAAGTTTAAAATTCAAACAGAATAAAATAAAGTTTAAATTCGAAAATTGGGCCCAATGGGCCAGGGCGGATAAACACCCGCCTAGGCCACCCAGGTCGACTGGGCTGTCGACCTGGGCTACCCATGTCGACAGGGCTGTCGACAGCCCTGTCGACAGGGGTGTCGACCTGGTCGAGCCCAGCCAACCTGGCTGGCCAGGTCTGTGTTTGGCCGATTTTCTGTGGTATGCTTTGTCATTAGGGCTAGGTGGCAGGCTCTCATTGGTCTCTCTTGCGAATGAATGGCTACGATCAATCCAAGCAACATCAATGGTCCTAATCAGTCCCTAACCTCTATATAAACAACCCTAGACTAAACCCTAATCTATTCATTCAAAAATAAGAACTTAGCCGCCATGTTGCTGAGGAACGACTAGGAGTAGCCACCAAATTTGAGAGAGGATTAGGAGGAAGATTCTAAAGCTTAAAGCAACCTAAACAAATCAATTCAACAAAGGAATTTGCGTCTTCAATCCCTAAACTAGAGAATTCATCACACCATTGTAAGTAGAGTATTACTTTGGTATGAATAAATAATTGTGTTGGTTTGTATGCTTGAATTGTGGCAATAAAGTAATTCATATTTGTGCGTTCTTATCAATTTGAAATATTATATATGTTTGGATATTTATGAATTATGTTATTCATTATAAAGAACTACATGAGGTAGTTCTATGCAAGTATACGTTTGGAATATTTCGCAAATTATGTAATCCATGTTGAAGCTACATGTATGTAGTTGATTTAAATTCATGCAAGTTTGGGGTTTTGCTTCTATGCCATCATGATGTATATTTTTGTGCATAAATCATTTTGTAAGTAATTAGAACAAGTTTGGTTATTATAATCCATAGGAAATTATGTTGAGAATTTGGCATCATGTATTAAGCCATGCTTTTGTACTAGAAAACCTATTTGCAAACTTATGAATATGGCTAGGCTATGAATGATATTTGGCATAATTGAAATCCATGATTAAGTCTATCTTGTTTACAAGAATTATATGATGACATATGTGGTACATGGCTAGGTTAGGTTCAAAAAGTCCCTTTTTGTAAGTTTACATGACTAAAGTAAGAATCATGATTTCATGTTAGAAATATTTATGCCATGGTTATGTGAACAAATTTAACTATACTTATGCCATGCTTATGTTTGATATTATGCCATGCTTATGTTTGACATTATGCCATGTTTATGCTAGAAGTATTTATGCCATGCTTATGTTTGACATTATGCCATGCTTATGCTAGAAATATTTATGCCATGCTTATGTTTGACATTATGCCTAAATAAAAATATAGGTTCATGTGTCAATAATGATATCTCAATTACAAGTTCACATGCTTTGATTCATGTCACCTATGTTACCACTATGCAAGTACACCAGTTTCTATTTTGTATTTCCAACGTCGTATTGCAAGTTCATGCGCTCACATTCCCCTCTTTGTGTATGTAATTACGCTTTAAGCCTCCCCTTTTCGCATGGCTAATTTGGGCTTTAAAAGGCTAAGCCCAAAATATATATAAATGGACGTGTTAAACGGGGGAAAATAACGTTGGGTTAAAATTACTAATGAATGAAAATATAAAATAGAAGGGCCCAAGTTCAAATATGGGTTGGGCCCATGATTGGTGTAACCTTTACACCATTAACTTAACAATGGGCCGCAAATATTTACATATAAGAAATAAAGAAGAATGACAAGATATGTAAATGTAGAACATACGATGTGTTTAACCCGAGGTTGGATTGAGTTGTGATGTAAACCTGCCCGGAACCGCCCGGCTGTCCAGTAGTCACAACAATACCTATCCAATGTGGGAGGTTAAACATGGAGCCCAGCAAGGACCCGAGGTTAGACTGAGTTGTGGCGTAAGACTGCCCGGAACCAACCGGCAACAGGCAGCCACAACAATACCTGTCTAATGTGAGAGGTCAGGGCCTTAATAAGACAATTAAGGCTGAGTCGGGATTGATAGGATTAAGTGAACTAAAGACTTAATCAAAATGGAACATGCTAAACAAAACGGACTGGTGGGGGTTAGGTTAGGAAACACTTAACCAACTTAGCATGTTGGCTAGAGATAGAAAACCTAGTAACGGGGGACCCTTTTCAGCAGTAACCCTAGAAGGTGTATCAGGATACCCTGAAACTAGGCAGGGTGGGGCATGATTACTGGGCTGATTGTAAGAGGTCAAATCGACGGCGGTGGTGTATCAGTGTAGGTTCTAACGGAGTGCGGGCGTGCACACACTCCGGCGCAGAAAAATAAGGCACTGGACACCAGTAGCATACCTGTGCACTCTAAGGTTGTGTCGGGTTGCCACTATGGGACTTGATACACCGCATGGTGGGACCAGCATAGGTAACTACAACATCGGGGGCCGTAAGACACATGTAACTATGCGAGTAGGAGCCGATCATCATAGAATGGATCACATCACCCTGATTATGGGGTGCAAATTGGAAACTAGTTTATATGGGTTCAGAGATTAACATGGGGTACGATAGTATATTCGACCCTAGACAACTTAACCAAGTTTATAGTGCTTGCCCACTTCTTGTTATACTTATCATACCCAGTTCTTTATTCATAGACAAAATAGTACTAGACTTACTCAGGCTTTATGTCTGACTCTACTTTTCTTTCGTCTTCTTTTCTTCCGTTTCCCCCCTCCCCCCCAGGTCCACAGGGAGGGAACACAGCAGCTTGACCAACCTTAACATCCAGCTTGAAGAAGAGAAATGTATTGCTTGGACTTTCCTGTTTTGAACTATGGCTTTGGACAATCCACTATGGGGGCTTTGGCAGTTTATCTATGTTTTATTTATGCTTCTTTAAAATAATGTACTCAAGACAGATTATGAAAGTGTTATGTTATGATTTTGGAAAGGATGTAAGACAATCATGGTGATGTTTTGTAACACGTATTTGCTTTTATGAAATAAAAGTTTGTTGTTCTTCCGCTGTTTACAAATATGTGTTCTTATATCTGTCTTGTATATCTGTGACTTGTACTTATAAACCTCCACCAAAATTAGGGCATTCCCTTTGAGAGTGACCCTAACGGAGGTGGGGTGTTTCACTTGGTATCAGAGCATAGGTTTACCAGATAAGATAAAAAGTTTTGAAAAATTATTTTCAAAAAGGAAATTTAAAGAAGCATTTTTAAAGGAAAAATATTATTTTATTTTAAAAAGGCAAAGTCCACTCCCCAAAGCCATAGGTACTATCTCTTATCCTTCATTTTGAATCTATCCTTTTTGTTTCAGCATGTCCCAAGAACTTAACTTGCCGGAAGGGGTGCCAATACCTGGTTGGTTTAGACGGTTCTTAGAAGCAAGGGCCACTCAGCCAGGTCCTACCATTCCTCCTCCCCCAGCTGAAGGAAATCATCCAGCCGCAGCGGCACCTTTTCCTCCACCTCTTCCACGGGGAAACACGTTTGCTAAGATATGTAAAGATTTTAAAGCTATGGGAGGAAAGGATTTCCATGGAACTGAGTCCTTCGTGGCAGCTAGAAATTGGCTGAAGGAAACGGAGGACCTATTCATCATCTTTGAGGTAGAAGATAGACAAAAAGTACAATTGGCAGTATGGCTATTGAAGGGCGAGGCTTCCTACTGGTGGGAAGTCACTAACGCTGAAAGACCAGTGGAGACATGGGAGGACTTTAGGGCAAGGTTTGAGACTAAATTTCTCTCAGATGCGGAAAGAAGTTTGCAGTTGGAAAAATTCTTATTTCTTAAACATGGGGACAAGACAGTCAGAGAATATGTGAATCAGTTCGATGAGCTGGCAAGGTTTGGGCTTGACCTAGTCAATACCCCGCACAAGAAGGCTCTCCGTTTCGTCAAAGGGTTGAATGAGCCATTACACAGTTTGGCCATGACCCATATACCCATGGGAGCCACGTATGAAAGATTGGTGCAAATGGCATTGCTGAATGAAGAGGATAAGGGCAAGAAGAAAGAGGGTTTGCAGCCTAAGAAGACAGACTTTAAAAAAGGCGGGGAAGGCAACAAAGAGAAGAGGACGTGTAATTTCTGTGGCAAAGTGGGGCACTTAGTAAAGGACTGCCGGAAAAAGAAGGCCAAGGAGAATGGTGGGTGCTTTTCTTGCGGTGAGACAGGCCATAGGGCTAAGGACTGCCCAAAGAAATGGGGACAGGGGCAGGGCGCTGGATCCACCCCAGGGGCACAGATTCATGTGCTGGAAGCGCCACCTTTGCAACAGCGAGGTACAAACACTTCTGTAGAAAGTGTAGTTTATCTTTACGATCACCCCGTTCGCACTTTATTTGATTCTGGCGCATCACACTCCTTTATCTCGTCTGCTTTAGTAGAATCTCTGCACCTAAAAACTAGTATGGTAGAGGACCCCTTAATTGTTTCAAACCCAATTGGGGGCCCAGCTCATTTGTCTATGATCTGTGTGGGATTGAAAATTTCTATTCTAAGTGTAGAATTTCAATGTAGTGCCTTTGTTTTGGGCTTTTCGGGGTATGGTTTGATTTTGGGTATGGATTGGCTATCCAGTAAATAGGGCCATCCTTGATTGTGAGAAAAGGGTTGTTAGGCTCCTAACCCAGCTCGGTAATACTTTGGAAATTTCTTGTAATCCCTCGTATGCGGTTACGCTTAGTTATCTTGAATCGCTAGATGCCTCTGTTGTAAATTTGCAATCAGTTAGAGTGGTCCGGGAATATCCGGATGTCTTCTAAGAGGTGAAGGGCTTGCCTCCGAAACGAGAAATAGACTTCCGCATATATCTTGTAGATAATATAAAGCCCGTTGCGTTGCCCGTTAGACACATGGCTCCACGAGAGAGGAAAGAGCTCAGTAAACAGATTAAAGAGCTTCTAAAAAAGGGGTTCATTAGGAGGAGCATTTCATAATAGGGCGCTCCAGTAGTGTTCGCCACTAAGGCTGAAGGTTCATTTCGCTGATGCATGAGTTGTAAAGAATCACCTTAGTAAGTACATTTGGCAACATAGTTGACATTTGTTTATTTTCAAGAGATAATTCATCTATGTGGAATACCTTCTAGTAAGTGAACAAGATCCAAGATTCACTAATGAATTTTGGAGAGCTTGCATGGGACCATGAGTACGCAGTTAGGCTTGAGCCAAGTATATTAGAAGTAGAGTAAGTGAAAGTGGAACGAGAGGCAACAGTGGAAAAGGTTCCAACTCATATTTTGGAAACAAGAATTAAGAAGCTACGAAATTGTGAAGTTAAAGACGGACAAAGCATAATGGAGTTAAGCTCAAGAAATGCGGCTTAGAAGATTGAAGACTAGATTCGTGCATCGTATCTCTTCTTAAGAGTATATCCTTGATCCCTCTCTTCCTGTAGAGCTTACTTGCATAGTATCTTTTCTATATATCCTCTCGGTCCCATTCTCAATCCAATTTCTGTTGCAAACCACATAGGGAGTATGACTCATCTGTTAGTAACACATGTTGGGGGCTCGAGGGTGTTCATTGGTTTGACTAAAGTTTTTGGGCTTTATAGGATATGGGTTGGTTTTAGGAAGGGACTCCCTTGTGACCTAAAAGGAGTCCATCATGCTTAGTTTCCTAGAATCATATATGGTGGTTGGGTTGAGTAATTATTTGGGTGTCAGTCTGATGTTGATTTCGGTCTTCGGGGCTGATGCTTAGAGAGTTCTTCTCCTAATCAATATATATGTGGCATAGATTTCCAGTTTCGACATTGCCTAATGGGCACAAAGTTTTTACTTGCTTCTATCATTCGACTATACCTTTAGGTAGGACCATTCCCTATCATTGAGAAAATTGGGAAAATGTCCTATAGATTAGAGCTACCCGAGAAGTTGGCTGGAGTCCACAACGTTTTTCACGTTTCTCATCTCCGAAAATGTCTTCATGAGTCTGCTGAAGTGGTAGAGCCAAATATACTCGAAGAGGCCGAAGTGGAACGCGAAGCAACCATAAGAAAAGTTCCAACCCGCATCTTAGGAACGGAAGTGAAGAAGCTACGCAACCGTGAAGTCAAGCTCGTCAAAGTTAAATGGAGCGACGCCGAGGGAGACGCGACTTGGGAAACTGAAGCTAGAATCCGTACAGCCTACCCTTTTCTGTTCGAGGGTACATCCTTGATCTTTCTTTTTCCTTAAGTTGCGCTTTTATCAGTCTTTTTAGGTATATTTCCTCGACCTTATCTTTTAGGTAGAAACCCTTTGGATGGAAACATGTAATTGAAACATGTTATGGATGATGGTTGCAAGTGGTTGCAAGTGATTGCTAGTGGTTGCTCGTGGTTGCATATACACACACAATCTAGGTTTTAGATCGGCTCAGTCACTTCATATTTCATATGCATATATGTTTGCATTCGTATATGGTTGAACTTTAATGTGTTGTCATGTGGATGTTGCATTTGTATTGAATGATTGTGCACTCATGTAGAATCATGAATAGGAAAATTTGCATACATAATGGATTCATGGCACTTACATAATTCGCATTAAGGAGGTCAACTGAATCAGTAGACCGCCTGATTTTGCATTAGATAAGTACATGTACACACACACTTCGCATATGATCATGAAGCATTAGAAGTCTTTTAAGGACAATGGATGCTCGTGTTTGATGGATGAGTAGATGGATGATTGGATGTTAGGATATACATTCCTCCTAACTTGAAGATTTCGGGGACGAAATCCTTTTAAGTGGGGGAGAATGTAACACCCCGCAAATTCTATAACTGTGAAATTCACAAATTAAAGTATAATTAATTTCAAATCAAAGAACTAAGGGAAACGGGATACGCCATTGCGTTCGTCTCGGAAAAATACGCGAAATAGAGTCCGATTTTTCCAAAAACGGAGTCCGTATGAAGAAGATATGGCCTTCGGAAGATTGAGAATTAAGTTTAAAATTCAAACAGAATAAAATAAAGTTTAAATTCGAAAATGGGGCCCAATGGGCCAGGGCGGATAAACACCCGCCTAGGCCACCCAGGTCGACTGGGCTGTCGACCTGGGCTACCCATGTCGACAGGGCTGTCGACAGCCCTGTCGACAGGGGTGTCGACCTGGTCGAGCCCAGCCAACCTGGCTGGCCAGGTCTGTGTTTGGCCGATTTTCTGTGGTATGCTTTGTCATTAGGGCTAGGTGGCAGGCTCTCATTGGTCTCTCTTGCGAATGAATGGCTACGATCAATCCAAGCAACATCAATGGTCCTAATCAGTCCCTAACCTCTATATAAACAACCCTAGACTAAACCCTAATCTATTCATTCAAAAATAAGAACTTAGCCGCCATGTTGCTGAGGAACGACTAGGAGTAGCCCCCAAATTTGAGAGAGGATTAGGAGGAAGATTCTAAAGCTTAAAGCAACCTAAACAAATCAATTCAACAAAGGAATTTGCGTCTTCAATCCCTAAACTAGAGAATTCATCACACCATTGTAAGTAGAGTATTACTTTGGTATGAATAAACAATTGTGTTGGTTTGTATGCTTGAATTGTGGCAATAAAGTAATTCATATTTGTGCGTTCTTATCAATTTGAAATATTATATATGTTTGGATATTTATGAATTATGTTATTCATTATAAAGAACTACATGCGGTAGTTCTATGCAAGTATACGTTTGGAATATTTCGCAAATTATGTAATCCATGTTGAAGCTACATGTATGTAGTTGATTTAAATTCATGCAAGTTTGGGGTTTTGCTTCTATGCCATCATGATGTATATTTTTGTGCATAAATTATTTTGTAAGTAATTAGAACAAGTTTGGTTATTATAATCCATAGGAAATTATGTTGAGAATTTGGCATCATGTATTAAGCCATGCTTTTGTACTAGAAAACCTATTTGCAAACTTATGAATATGGCTAGGCTATGAATGATATTTGGCATAATTGAAATCCATGATTAAGTCTATCTTGTTTACAAGAATTATATGATGACATATGTGGTACATGGCTAGGTTAGGTTCAAAAAGTCCCTTTTTGTAAGTTTACATGACTAAAGTAAGAATCATGATTTCATGTTAGAAATATTTATGCCATGGTTATGTGAACAAATTTAACTATACTTATGCCATGCTTATGTTTGATATTATGCCATGCTTGTGTTTGACATTATGCCATGTTTATGCTAGAAGTATTTATGCCATGCTTATGTTTGACATTATGCCATGCTTATGCTAGAAATATTTATGCCATGCTTATGTTTGACATTATGCCTAAATAAAAATATAGGTTCATGTGTCAATAATGATATCTCAATTACAAGTTCACATGCTTTGATTCATGTCACCTATGTTACCACTATGCAAGTACACCAGTTTCTATTTTGTATTTCCAACGTCGTATTGCAAGTTCATGCGCTCACATTCCCCTCTTTGTGTATGTAATTACGCTTTAAGCCTCCCCTTTTCGCATGGCTAATTTGGGCTTTAAAAGGCTAAGCCCAAAATATATATAAATGGACGTGTTAAACGGGGGAAAATAACGTTGGGTTAAAATTACTAATGAATGAAAATATAAAATAGAAGGGCCCAAGTTCAAGTATGGGTTGGGCCCATGATTGGTGTAACCTTTACACCATTAACTTAACAATGGGCCGCAAATATTTACATATAAGAAATAAAGAAGAATGACAAGATATGTAAATGTAGAACATACGATGTGTTTAACCCGAGGTTGGATTGAGTTGTGATGTAAACCTGCCCGGAACCGCCCGGCTGTCCAGTAGTCACAACAATACCTATCCAATGTGGGAGGTTAAACATGGAGCCCAGCAAGGACCCGAGGTTAGACTGAGTTGTGGCGTAAGACTGCCCGGAACCAACCGGCAACAGGCAGCCACAACAATACCTGTCTAATGTGAGAGGTCAGGGCCTTAATAAGACAATTAAGGCTGAGTCAGGATTGATAGGATTAAATGAACTAAAGACTTAATCAAAATGGAACATGCTAAACAAAACGGACTGGTGGGGGTTAGGTTAGGAAACACTTAACCAACTTAGCATGTTGGCTAGAGATAGAAAACCTAGTAACGGGGGACCCTTTTCAGCAGTAACCCTAGAAGGTGTATCAGGATACCCTGAAACTAGGCAGGGTGGGGCACGATTACTGGGCTGATTGTAAGAGGTCAAATCGACGGCGGTGGTGTAGCAGTGTAGGTTCTAACGGAGTGCGGGCGTGCACACACTCCGGTGCAGAAAAATAAGGCACTGGACACCAGTAGCATACCTGTGCACTCTAAGGTTGTGTCGGATTGCCACTATGGGACTTGATACACCCCATGGTGGGACCAGCATAGGTAACTACAACATCGGGGGCCGTAAGACACATGTAACTATGCGAGTAGGAGCCGATCATCATAGAATGGATCACGTCACCCTGATTATGGGGTGCAAATTGGAAACTAGTTTATATGGGTTCAGATATTAACATGGGGTACGATAGTATATTCGACCCTAGACAACTTAACCAAGTTTATAGTGCTTGCCCACTTCTTGTTATACTTATCATACCCAGTTCTTTATTCATAGACAAAATAGTACTAGACTTACTCAGGCTTTATGTCTGACTCTACTTTTCTTTCGTCTTCTTTTCTTCCGTTTCCCCCCCCGGTCCACAGGGAGGGAACACAGCAGCTTGACCAACCTTAACATCCAGCTTGAAGAAGAGAAATGTATTGCTTGGACTTTCCTGTTTTGAACTATGGCTTTGGACAATCCACTATGGGGGCTTTAGCAGTTTATCTATGTTTTATTTATGCTTCTTTAAAATAATGTACTCAAGACAGATTATGAAAGTGTTATGTTATGATTTTGGAAAGGATGTAAGACAATCATGGTGATGTTTTGTAACACGTATTTGCTTTTATGAAATAAAAGTTTGTTGTTCTTCCGCTGTTTACAAATATGTGTTCTTATATCTGTCTTGTATATCTGTGACTTGTACTTATAAACCTCCACCAAAATTAGGGCATTCCCTTTGAGAGTGACCCTAACGGAGGTGGGGTGTTTCAATTTATGTCGTGTCACCTTACATCATTGGAACTTGTAATACCATGTTAGAATTTCGTGTGCTTGGATAAGGCTATGGATGCATGGCTTGATGGCTGCTAGTTTGGATGATAGAATTAGCAGCTCATGGATGATTGGCATGAGTAATTGTTTTGGATGCTTAAGTTTGCTTAGAATTTCGAGGACGAAATTCTTAATGGGGGAGAATGTAACATTTCGCATTTTATGTATCGGAGGATCGTAAAATATTTTTGTTTAATTCCCTGAGGGTTGGATCATTCTAATATTTTGATATTTTGGTTATGGAGATGTGAGACATGTCCGTAATTTTTACCAATTTTATTTGTGACCATTTTCCCCTATCAGTCTTGTACATGGCATAACTTTTGACTGGAATCGAATCAGGTGCTGAGGTCAGTCTCAATTGAAAGAAAATCGTGTTACCAATTCCGTAGAGTGGTCACATTAAAGATTTGGTTCAGCGGTTTGGGAGGAATCGCTGTTTTAGTGTTTCACAGTTTTTTGTTTAGGTTTTTAAGCCATTAGTGGGCTGATTTGAGGAGGCCCATTAGTGGGCTGGTGGTAGGCTATAAATAGGAGGTTAGAGGCATCGAGAATAGTTTACTTTCTTCATTCTCTCATTTGGTTGAGCTTCTGATCCTCCTTCCTCAATCAAATACACCTTTCCACCATTAAAATTCTAGATCTACAAAAGAGAATCGAAGATCTACATCGTTTAAAGCTAGATCTAGACAAAGTGAAGAGAGATCTCATCAAATTAGAAGATTTGATGAGTGTTCTTCGCTTTTCGGATTGGGTAATCAGTGATTTTATGTTGTTTTGAAGAATTGTCAAGTGATATGCATTTGTCACACTGATTCAATCAAGTATATGAGTTGTTTGATCTTAATTTCATCATTTTCAAGTCGTTTTCACCTAGATCTAAATCATGTTAAGTATATTTTCATTTGAATCACCATAGAATCTATTCTAGCAAATTAAAACTAGTAATTTTTATGTTAATTCATATGTTTATGCAAGTTAGATCCATTATTTTTCATTTGTCATGATTTTGGTGAATTTTAGTGATTATTGATGATAATTGACATTTTGGGGTAGTTGATGGATTCATAAATTGTTTATGGTTGAATTGGATGAGTTATTTTCGTCGACGTTGTCGTTCGACGAAGATTTGGTCAAGTTTGGAGCTGTTTTGGTTAGATTTTGGAGTTAGGTCGTTTTCCACAAGATTGAGTCGATTTAGGGAGTTGGGTCGTGTTTCTTGCTCCCCAAGAAATTAAGTTGGATCGCCATTGGAGGCTCAGGTCAAGATTGGGCTCTAGGTCGTTTTCATGGTGAACTTCCAAATCGTGGGTGACGTGGCGGTTGAGGATTGGAAGGATCGACTTCAAGGCATTGGAGCTTAAGGAGTTTGGTCAGATGGTGTTATATCGTTAGTCTCGGGTTGAAGAGACTCAGGTCGTTGAGGGTCTTGGGTTCAAAGGAGTTGGGTGTGGTGACCTAGTTATGTCCTTAGGTCGTAGGAACAACCTATCTAGGTCGTTGGAGCGGGTTGGCTTGCATGGCGGAAGTGGGAAAATCAGATCGTGGAAGCATAGGTCGGGTACAACCTAAAAGGGTGACGACCTGAGTATGGTGAACCTTATATTGATGCTGTCTTGTTCAGTGATGTGGTGACTTTAATGTATATATAGGTGGGAATGTTCGAAGTAATGTGATGTGTTCGTTGATCGTCGTAATGCAACGAATGAGAAGACAACTCAAGTGTGTTTTGAGTTCATGTATAATGTTTGCTCGAGGGGGACTTGAGTTTGTGGATAGTCGCCGGTGATGATGACTATAGATATGAAGGCTGAGAGATTATCATTCTCGTAATTTCTAGCAGACTCAAAGCAGGGGTACAATAAAAGACTAGGTGTATGGTCGAGTACCTTGGGGTGTCGTGAAGGGCCTAGTTGTCGAGATTGGAATGACAAGCATATGAGTCGTGAATGCGTATGGAATTTTTGCTTGAACTGGGGTTTACTATTAGCCCTTGACATATGGCATGTGGTCGTCATACGATTAACGATGGTGTCAAAGAAGGGAAGGTAGTGGTAGCCAGGTTTGGATGTTTCGTTGTTTTGCTTGTACCATCTCACGTAAATTGTCTGAAGTCGAAGGAGATGTTTCTTGGGTGCTTGTCTGATATTGGTTTAGGCCTCTAGGGCTTGTGCTTAAGGAATGTTGAGCTCGAATAGGATGGTTTACGTGAGATATAACTAGTTGATACGATTGCTATTGAACGATGGTTTTTTGCTATTGTTTGGTTACTCCTGGTTTCCATGGTTGAATTGTTGTTTCACAATTGCTTATTTGTAAAGACTATCACTGTCAGATGTGGGGAAGGAAGGTTTGGGTTCTTCTCTGGTGTCGGGTAGATTGGTTTGTTAATCTACTTATTCTCATATACTTTATTGATGACGTTAGATAGCTGTTTTATTGATCACTAAGACTGTTGTCTGACTCAAGGTTTTATGTTTCCTCTTATTACCTTGGGTTGTTCATCCTGATGTGGGTGGGCAGACTAGGTGGAAGTTCACAGGTGATTAGTGAGGACGATGTTGCTGTGCGGTGGCGAGCTGGAGCCTGACATATTACTTTGCTATTATATAGTATCTTTGTTTCCGCTGTTTGATGAAGATTGTAGTGAGGCTTCATGTACAGACTTTGATGTTATATCTAGTTGATGTATGGATGATCTTTCACGATGTTATGAGAGTTTAATAGTTTGTTATATGACGCTTCACTATTTTTTCCTGTTGAATATGTTCTATTATATTTTATCCCTGTGATGTGAGTAAATTGACAAGTTCTGTGTTGTGTCTACCTACTCTGATAACCATTCATAGCTGCCTGACACACCTTTCAACGTGTTATTGTCCTTGTTTAGTGTAGGGGTTATGGGTGGTCATCACATTTGGTATTAGAGCTCTGGTTATTGATTTTAGCCAAAGTTCGAAGCCGTAATTACATATGAGAGACGTATTTGTATATTTCTGATGGATGTATACAATATAGTAGTATATAGTTTAGTAGCATTTGAACTTCATTAGCTGTTTTTCTTGTTAGTGGCTAATCATTATATATTGCAGATTTAGAATGAGTCGTCGACAATCGAGACACGCAGCTAGGGAGGAGCCTGTGCCTGGAGAGGGAAATGGCGGTATACCAGATTCCCCGGCCATGTTTGAAGCCATGATAGAGGAATTCATGAGAAAGGTACCTGCTCCAGTGGCAGCCACGGTAGATGTAGGTGTGCATGTACCTAGGGTTGTGGATTTTGTGAAGCTGTGTAAAGACTTCACATCTCTAAGGGGGAAAGCCATTCAAAGGGACAGAGCCGACCAAAGAAGTTCAACGATGGTTAGATGCTTGTGTTAACGATATTTTTCGTCAACACCGGAATCAGGTCGATGGGAATGGGCCTAAGAGAGGGAGATGGTCTGCTTATCCTTCGTGAGTTTGGTTCGAATTACTATTTCTGGGTATCAGGAGCAAGTTTACCGGGAAATCTAAGCTCGTTGATAATACCTAAGATAATAGGAATGGTTGAAGAGTCGTTCCCTCCGACTATAGGTATAGATTCAGGGTTCGAATCCAAGCATGTATAGAGAGCAAACAGTAAATCGAAACAATAATAATTAAAAATTAGTATGATAAACTCACAATAAATTCCATAGGGGAAGATTTTCTCTTTATTAACCTTTAACTTTTCTTACATGAACAGAATGGAAGAGATCCTATAATCGATCTCCATTTTTGGGTTTTTATTTTTAAGAGGAAAAGTACAAGAATTCGGATCCTCATATAATGTGACCCCTGGGATCGTATTTATAGGGAACTTACGGCCCCCTCCGCTGTTGGGTCGTTGGGCCTTCAGAAATCTTTGTCAGCCGCCTTTTTCCTTGGCCTTGAATGTTTTCGCTTCCGGCCGTTTTCCTGTGTTACTTATAGCTCCTGCAATGTACGTTTCGCCTAGCTATGAGCCTCTTTGAGATTGAGATGTGCTTGCTATCACTGTAGCTATTCGGAAGGTGTTTTGATTTCTCGTTTGCATGCTCTCTGTCATAGACTTCTGGATTAAGCTTCCGGTTTTCCCGTGAATTCTTAGAGGAGTCTGCCCTCATTATTTATGTGGATAGCTACCGGTTCGGAATCACTGTCGGTGTTTGTGCTAAAAAAAACTAGTGTGGATAGCTTGTATCCCTTCCGGGGTTTCGGTCTTCTTTTCGGTGGGATTTCCAGGTGTAGCCTGATGCTCCAATATGTTGCTCTAGGTGATTTCTTTGTTGTTTATCAAAATGGCCTTTTGGTACCTATACAACGGGTGTCTCAGAAACTGGTTCCAGATAACCTATATGTACTTCTAGTTCGATACTCTTGATGTTCTAGCTTCCTGGTGTATTGGCATTTAGGAGGGTTAATACTGAAGGCCCTATCGGCCTTTTGGGTCTCGATTGGTGGATCTCTTTCATTTATCCTTCTTGGCTTCCAGCTTAGATGACCTTTCGCTGAAGAACCCCCTGTCGGGTTGATGTTGCCGGAATGACTCTACCGGATTGGTTCTGTTGGCCTTTTGTAGCTTTCGGGATTTCTCCTCCCAAGGAGGTGCCGGTTGATGCAGCTTTCGGGCTATTCCTCCCTTCTCTTGGCTTCTCTTAGTACTCGTCTCTGTTTTTTAAAGGATTCCTGTGCGCTCGTAACCATCTGACACCCCTTCATTGCCAATCTACTTCCTTGTAAATTTTGGTAGTAACATTTTCCCCTCCCCCCTTTAGTGAAGGGGTATTTTCTACTTTCCAAGTCAAACTTTTTTTCTTTTTTGAAGCGTCACATTCGAGTCTCTTGATCTTCCATGATCAGGGTCGTTGATTGGTTTCTGCCTGTTTAGCTCAGATCGGCTTTGACATTTGAAAATCAATTATTTCTCTCCTTTGTTTCTGCCTTTCACCCGCAAATTAAATTCTCTGGCAAAATTACTACTTCTCTTGAGAGCTAATTAACCTTTTCCATCATGAACCAACGCTCTATACTCTGTAAGTGTTTTTATTCTTATCTAGGTTGCAGTTTTAATTATGCACCAAAATTGTCGGGGGAGACGATCAGGATTATGTTAGTCGTAAAAATAGGTTTTAGCAATAACAATTCCCTTTTTTACCACGATTAATGTCCGGCATTAGTGGTCACCTATTTTTACAGGCTATTTTGATTAGGGAATACGATATACTACACAAGACTCGTATGGAGGAAACAACTTTCTTGCCAATTAAGATTTTAAACCACGGGTATGAAACAAAATGAATCTAGAATTATTAGGACTAATCTCTCGCCGTTGTACGTGTTATCGAATTCCAGCGTAATCCTATTTGTGGTGCTAATGATGCCAGGATATGTGTTTCTTCCTTGTTATTAAGAGCCTATGTGACCTCTAATGAAAGTACAATATGCGTAACCCTGGTCGGTTTCAATATCTGAGTTCGGTTTATCTTATCTTATGATAAATCGAGCCCTTCTGTGAGCGACATGCAATGATACCTTACCCCTTCATAAATATAACTCTTGTGATTGTGTAAGAAGTACGTTTACTAGTGATATTGTGATGGAATGATATCACCTGACAGAATCATGTCAAACCAAAGTTCTGTTGAGATGAAGACCAAAGATCCTAAGGCTTTTCGCTCTAAGAAAGGACTTGCTTTGAAGCCATCTCTAGTTACTTCCCAACATTCTGTAAAAGCCATACTGGATAGCTTTGGCATACCGGGTGTTGACGCCATCACTGCTCCTTCCCAAAATTTTCTCAAGAATCCTCAAGAAGGGTATTTTGCGTTCTTAGCAATCCATATTTGGCATGGAGGATTTCTTCCTTTTCCTCCTTTCTTACATAAGCTCGTAAGTGATTTAAAAGTTGCCCCATTCAACTTTATCCCAATACATATACAACTCTCTTATGCTTGGAGGCTCCTTTAAGCCTAAAACTCATTCGTCACATGGTCTGGTTTTCCAAAACTTCGGAATCGCCGATATGAAGTGCAACCATAAAGAGACTAATCACCGATAGTATTAACAAAACTAGGCAGTGGGAGGATCAATTTTTTCTTGTTAAATCCCCCAACGGCATATCAGGACAATTTATTGATGACGACAGGCTTCTTGCTTTAGAAAGTAAATATCTTATAATTATGGCTTTTGTTTATATGTACCTTTCTCTTATCGTAGAACCCTTCTCCAAGGATGTAATTTTAACCTCGGAGGAAGCTCGTGTTCTTGACGCTATCTTCAATGCACCAGTGAAGTATATGTGTAACAGCCCGCATTTTATGTATCGGAAGATCGTAAATTTTTTTTATTCCCTGAGGGTTGGATCATTCTCATATTTTAATATGTTGCTTATGGGGATGTGAGGCATGTCCGTAAGTTTTACCAATTTTGTTTATGACCATTTTGCCCCTATCTGTCTTATGCAGGGCATAACTTTTGACTCAGGTCGTAAAGAGGGTCAGACCTGTGCCATTAGAAAGGAATTGATGACTGCCCTTCCGTAGAGTGGTTACATTAAAGATTTGGCTCAGCGGTTTGGGAGAAATCGCTGTTTTACGGTTTTCAGTTGGCTGTCATGGTTTGGTAAGCCATAGTGGGTCGAATTTGAGAGGCCTATTAGTAGGTTAATAGAAGGGTATAAATAGGGGGTGAAGGATATGGGAAATGGTTTTGTTTCCCCATTCTCTCATTTGATGCCTTGTGCTCCTCCTTCCTCTAAACATTTTTCCACCATTAAAAGTCAAAATCTAAGGAGGGAAATCATAGATCTACACCACTGGAGGCTAGATCTACATCGACTGGAACAAGAATTCATCGGATCAAGGGGTTTGGTGCCAAGTGCTTGCTGTCCAGAATCTTAATTCATTGATTTTTGCTTGTTTTGGAGAATCAGTGAGTGATTTACATCTCTCACATGGATTCAATGAAGTGTATGAGTGTTTGATTATGTTTTTCATTAACTTCAAGTGTTTTACCATAGATCTATACCTTGTTAGGTCCATTTTCACATGAATCACCCTATGATCAATTTTAGCACGATAAACCGATAATTTCTATGCTATTGCATATGATTATGTAAGTTAGATCTATAGTTTTATTCATATGTTCATTTATCATAATTTTTGGAGTGATTTGCATAATTTTGGTGTAACACCCCGTAATTCTGTGACATTTAGATTCTCAAATTAAAGTATAATTAATTTTTAAAAGAAAAATTAAAAGAAAAAGATTCATGCAGTTGTTTAATTTAAGTATTGTAACTAACATGAAAAAAGAGAAGTAAGGAGAGAACAATAATTATTATTGTTCTAAGACCTATTAACAAAAGCCTCTGTAGCTCAGTTGGTTAAGGCATTGGATTTGTAGCATGGAGGTCGGGGGTTCGAACCCCGGCGACGGCATAATTTTTTTATCTTTGTTTTAGAGAGGGCCAACTGAATATGCAAATATATGTACGTATACAAATTCAAAATTTGAAAGGATAAGAACGTACATATAAGGAAATAAAGAATATATATATATATACATATGAGAAACATAAATATATATATATATATACAAAAATATATGTATACGAAAGATAAAATTCAAGATAAGGCTACAGTCAATGAAATATGGCAACATCATTTGAATTTTGAAAATAAAATGAAAGTTGTGCGTATATATATACGCGTAAAATGGTCGTTAGAGGAATTGTATACATATAAGAATATTTCATGTGAATAAAACAGTTAAATAAATTCCAGAAATTCAAAAGTTTGAAAATCAAACTTTTACGCCAAAATAGCTTGTGGGACCCAATGCTGACTCAGCACTGCGTGTATGATAAGGTTTGGCTAGATTCATCTACGTACCTGGACTATTTTCTTAACTAGGTTCAATGCTGACTCAGCGCTGCGTGTACGATAAGGTTTTGAGCAGCTATATAAACAGCCCTAGTCTTCATTCTCTTTGCACCAATTCTCTTCTATCCTTATGCTGCTAAGATTCATGGCTTCTTCCCCTCTTCTAAATTTTCTTAAATAAATAAAATAAAATATGATTCAAGACGAGGAGATGCTGCTAAAAGACTTTTAAGGATGGATTCAAATCAAAGTTTCAAGTGAAGAATTCAAAGGCTAGCTCAAACAAGTTTCAAGCAACGACGCACGAATCATAGCCACGCTTTCCTTCTTTTCTAGATCTATTTTCTGTAAGTTGGTTATTTCTAGATCTGAATATTTTGTTTTATTTGTGACATGAAATTAAAGGAATAAAGGAATATGCCAAGTCTCTCTCTCTTTGAATCTGTGTTTATACTCTTGGACTGAATTAAGAACTGTTATGATTCGAGGACAAATAAGACTGTAACCGTGACTATGACTATAGAATTGTGGCCTTTGAAAGCATATGCCTTTTGGACTATGAACATCGCCTATATTGCCTATGACCATGGACATTACTTATGACTAAGAACATAAGCCTTTGAATTGGACATAAACTATTGCTTATGACATAATGAGGACAATTATGATTTTGACACCCATGATTCATGATTAGGAAAATATTGCTTTAGTTTGGTGATTGTGAAATTGGGTCTAAACCCAATTATTTATTCTACCTGTTCCTTGGTTTTTTCTTTGGTTTTAAGACAGTGGGAATTTACCTATTAAGTTAGGTCTACCCACGTTCTTGAACCTATTTTGCCCATTCTTTGGTTTTAAGACAGTGGGAATTTACCTATTTAGTTAGGTCTACCCATATTCTTGAACCTACATTGTTATCCAAACCTTTTTATGCCAATTATCCCTTCTTGTCATTTTGATTCATTCCCTTTTTATCTACGAATCTAGATTTATTTATAATCTAGGTTGAATCACGATCATTCGAACGGTGGGAATGCGATTTGGGGAAAAACATGGAAATGAATAGGAACGTAATTGTAAACTTGGAAATTGGCCTAATTTGGAATATGCATTATGACATGCATATTAAAATGAAAACGGGGAAATTTGACATGGATTAGGGAATATGTGATTTTGACATATTAAATTTAGCGTTAGTAAGTAAGCTAAAATTTAGGCATAAAATGTAAACTAGAAAAATAATTCTAGTTTTGCCATAAATTGTGAATTAGGATGTTAAACCAAGATTGGATTAATTAAGGTTGATTTGGAATAAGTATATTAGCACAATTTTGAATTTATTCATAATTGTGAGCAATTGTCATGTTTAGAATAAATTATGGTTAGCGACACTAAATTTGGTATAATTTACATACCAAAAAGTATAAATATGATAAATAAGAGAGAATGGGCCATAATAATAAATGTGACAATGTACATTAAAAGAGTAGTAATGAAATAAGTAAATTAGGAGTAATTTACTTATAGAATTCGTCATAAATGTTAAATTGTTCATTTACCACAAAATATGTAACTTGGTTAAATTTTGGCCATAAATTATAAACTAGGATATTTAATCTAGTTTCGGCAATGAAATAGGAAATGGCCTAAACTGCATGTTGGGTTAGGACTTGGGCCTAGAATATAAGTATACTAGTAGGCTTGACAAATAAATATAGACCAAATTTGTCTAAAAAGGGGAAATGGGCTTTTGAAATAAATTGTTAACAATTTATAAACAAAAGAAAAGTATTTTGATAACATCCCTTTTTATAACACATAGACCAGAAGGTTCTAGGGTGACAGAGAGGACAGTGTCTAGGCTTGGGTTTGGAAAATACAAGTTTCCTGCCCTCCCTGGCTATCCCTAACTGATCCGAGGGACGGGATGGTTGTTTTCAAAACCAGATTTGGAAATTAATCAAAAACCCTTTGAACTTAGAAAACATGAATATGCCTAACCCGAGGTTAGACTGAGTTGCGGTGTAAACCTGCCCGGAACCCACCGGCACATCCAGTAACCGCAGCAATATCTGTCTAATGTGAGAGGTTGCGGCTTTAATTTATTAATTAAAGCTAGAACAAGAATGGGAGAGTTAAGTCTATAGGAACACTTAACCAACCTAACACGGTTAAGCTAGAATGGGAAGGTTAAGGAACACTTAACCAACTTAGCACAATTAAAGCTAGAATGGGAGGGTTAAGTCCATGGGAATACTTAGCCAAATTAACATGTTGACTAGACTAGAAGGTGGGGTTAAGTAAAGTTAATACACTTAGCCAATTTAACATGTTAATTAGACTAGAGGATGGGGTTAAGTAATACACTTAGCCAAATTAATATGTTAACTGGACTAGACCATAGGGTTAAGTAAACTCGAACGCTTAACCATCAGAATATGATAAATGAATAGGGTTAAGTAAAAAGCATGAAGGGATAACACTTAACTAGTGTAATAGGATAAGGGAAGAGGGTTAAGATAGCTTGAATCGACTAAATACACTTAACCAACCCAACCTGGCGAGAAAGAAAACTTAGTAGTAAAACTTAGTTAAGAAAACAAGGAATTTGGAAACTAAGTGGTAAACCTTAGTTAGTAGAACTAAGTAGTAATTCTTAGTATAACACGAAGGAGCAGACATCCATCTGGTTTTAAGAAGGCTCCAACGAATTGGGTTACGAAGCCCGAGGCTTCGAGGGGACGTGAGGGTACTCTTGGTATCCCTCTGTGAGGCTGCAGATGATCATCCTGGGCTCACAGAGGTTAAGGTCTGCGTTAGAAGAACCGAGGGTATGCCTTGGTTGCAATATATATGTGGCAACCTAAAGACTAGGATGGACCAGCGTGATTCGGCGAGAAGACGGTAGCCCTGTGATAGCAACTCGTCGTCTACCATCCATCTTGAGTCAATCGAGATACGTGAAGTGGAAAGGCGGAGAACTCCAAAAGACCATATACTTGCTATCTAGTTATGGTTGCGGATGGCCATAGGATAGTGGGGCACCGGGGGCCGGCGTATAGTTCTCATTTTACAAGGTGTGCCTTTCATTAGTTGAGGGAGGGGTCAAGTGGGACTATAGCCACTGGAATAAAAACAGACCTTAGCATCTGCATCGGCAGATATCTGAAAGCTCCCGACCGAGTTCTGTATTCCTTGATTTGCCCTGTCACAGGACTCGGACCGCACATTACAGGACATGTGCATCTAGACAAGCGATAACGATTCGCGATACATGCGTGGGGAAGTATAGGAACATATACCACTCTAGGTAGTGTGTCCTAGACTTGGGGGCATCGTTCGACAGGTAGAGTAATCCCTAGTTGGACTAGGTGGCATAAATCCGAGAAGCGTTCAGCAGATAGCGTAAACTCTGGTTAAGTCTAGAAAGCACTTGATAGAAAACCCTAGATTTGATCTAGGTAATAAATAATGAATGTAAGCCGGAATGCAATGGAAAATAAAGGGATTGGGATCACGTTATCATTACTAGTTGGGACACTAGGTAGGTGGTGCAGAGATATAGAAATCAGTATGACAAGGAAATAGCAAAGTGGCGAAGTACTAGAGCGAAGCGGCAAAAGTATTAGAGCGTATCCAGTTTATCTTATCTTAGCATATCTTGTGATTACCTTGTCCAATCTTGTTGACCCTATCGTCATGGTGTAATCTTGTATTCATTTAATTCATGTCGTTTTGTTTTCCATGTTCACATGCTAGAAGTTACTGAACTTACTCAGGCTTTATGTCTGACTCTGTTTTTCTTTCGTCTTCTTTTCTTCCGTTCCCCCCCAGGTAGTAGAGGAGGGAGTAGTATAGCTCAGGTTAAGTTGGACTGTCACTCTTTCCCAGCTTGAGGATTTATCGAAGTCTGCTTGGATTCTCTTATCAGATGCTATGGCTGGCTCATGCAAAAATTGGGGAATATAAATGTTGTTTTATGCTTCTTTATTTTGTAAGACAGATGATACTCTGATATTGTAAAGAAATCATAGTACAAATTATTTTATCAATAAAGCAAAGTTTTATCTTCCGCTGTTTAATTTCTGTCTGTCTTGTAATTTATCTGCATCTTTTACCCTAAATGCTCCACAGAACTTAGTGCATTCCTTTTGTGAGTGACACTAACGGATGTGGGGTGTTACACGTGGTATCAGAGCTGAAGGTTACCAGATCAGATAAAGGATTTGAAAAATTATTTTCAAACGGTTTTAAAAGAAGCATTTTCAAAAGAAGAGATTTGTTTTAAAGGCATATTCCCCAAAGCCATACGCACTATCTTCTCTTCCTCTGTTTAAATTCTTGTCTCCTTCTTTCTTGAGTCTCTGGGGCTCCTGGCTTTCTGGGAGGTAACCTCATCGAAGGGCAAAGTAGTGCCCGGCTTCCATCCATAGCCGTAGTTGTTTCATCTACGAGCAGTTTTCTTTCAAAGCTTATAAGGTTTTCCGGACAATGGAGGCAGTTTTCGAGAGATTTGTCAACATGACTACACACGGAAGGGGATGAGGAGTTTGGCTAAGGAGCATAACCCTAGGATGAGGAATTCATGGATGTAGACTTAGCACACGAAGGAGGAAGAAATTATAAAACCTAAGACAAGAGGAAGTATTTTTACTAGGGTATGATAGGGCATATACTTAAGGACAAGGGCAAGAACGAGGACAAGATTTTCAGAAGGACAAGTACATGCTTTCGCCACGAAGCGCACCTAGGAGAAAGGTAGTTCGGTTGGACGAGTCTAGTTTTCTGTTCGTGCTATTTCCTTAGGTTCTAGCGCTTCTCATTTGTTCATATCCACTTCCATAGTTGGGTCTCTGCACCATAGTACTTGTATAGTAGAAAGATCCCACTAGAGTCTCAAATCCAATTGGTGGTCCGACCAGTTTATTTTTTTAGTAGGGATTTGAGAATAGCTATCGAGTTTTCTTATATCATCTCACGTAGATCGTCTAAATTCGGGGAGATATTCCTTGGGTGCTTGTCTGATATTGGTTTAGGCCTTTGGGGCTTGTACTTGAGGAATGTCGAGTTCGGTTTGGATGGTTTGCGGGAGAGATGAATAGTTGTGGTAGGCACCCCAAAGAGCATGTAGTGACCTTTCGACTCTTATAGTTATGGCATGACGGATAAGAGGGAAACCTTTAATCATCTTAGTACGTATACTTGGTACCGTGATTGACATCTGTTTATTTTGGAATTGGAGGTCGGAAACTTCACAATCGTGAAGTTAAATTGGTTAAGATACAGTGGAGTAAAGCTCAAGAAGGCTAGATACTAGCAACATGCCCTTTTTCCTTAAGGGTGCATTCTTGATTTCTCTGTTTAGGAGCTTTACGCGTAGTTGTTTCTCTCTTTCCAAAGTATATCCTCTAGGTCGTATCTGCAATCCTTAGGTAGAAGCCAATGGATGTAAACATGTATTTGAAACATGTTATGATTGAATGGTTGCAAGTGGTTGCAAATGGTTGCTTGTGGATGCATATGCATACGTATTAGGCACTAGATCAAGTTCGGACGCTCTCATATTGCATTTACATATATGCATTTGTTTATAAGTTGAACTTGATATGATATCATATGGACGTTGCATATGGATGAATGGCTGTGCACGCATGTAGTATTTACATGACTAGGGATGTTTGCATGCATGATTGGACGCATGGCACTAACATGATTTGCATTAAGGAGGTCAACTGAATCAGTAGACCGCCTGATTTTGCATTAGATAGAGACATATACACACACTATGCATATGAACATGAAAGCATTAGAAATCTTTTAAGGACAATGAATGCCTGTGATTGAATGGTTGAGTAGATGGATGATTGGATGGTAGGACACATTCTTCCTAACTTGAAGATTTCGGGGACGAAATCCTTTTAAGTGGGGGAGAATGTAACACCCTGTAATTCTGTGACATTTAGATTCTCAAATTAAAGTATAATTAATTTTTAAAAGAAAAATTAAAGGAAAAAGATTCATGCAGTTGTTTAATTTAAGTATTGTAACTAACATGAAAAAAGAGAAGTAAGGAGAGAACAATAATTATTATTGTTCTAAGACCTATTAACAAAAGCCTCTGTAGCTCAGTTGGTTAAGGCATTGGATTTGTAGCATGGAGGTCAGGGGTTCGAACCCCGGCGACGGCATAATTTTTTTATCTTTGTTTTAGAGAGGGCCAACTGAATATGCAAATATATGTACGTATACAAATTCAAAATTTGAAAGGATAAGAACGTACATATAAGGAAATAAAGAATATATATATACATATGAGAAACATAAATATATATATATATATACAAAAATATATGTATACGAAAGATAAAATTCAAGATAAGGCTACAGTCAATGAAATATGGCAACATCATTTGAATTTTGAAAATAAAATGAAAGTTGTGCGTATATATATACGTGTAAAATGGTCGTTAGAGGAATTGTATACATATAAGAATATTTCATGTGAATAAAACAGTTAAATAAATTCCAGAAATTCAAAAGTTTGAAAATCAAACTTTTACGCCAAAATAGCTTGTGGGACCCAATGCTGACTCAGCACTGCGTGTATGATAAGGTTTGGCTAGATTCATCTACGTACCTGGACTATTTTCTTAACTAGGTTCAATGCTGACTCAGCGCTGCGTGTACGATAAGGTTTTGAGCAGCTATATAAACAGCCCTAGTCTTCATTCTCTTTGCACCAATTCTCTTCTATCCTTATGCTGCTAAGATTCATGGCTTCTTCCCCTCTTCTAAATTTTCTTAAATAAATAAAATAAAATATGATTCAAGACGAGGAGATGCTGCTAAAAGACTTTTAAGGAGGGATTCAAATCAAAGTTTCAAGTGAAGAATTCAAAGGCTAGCTCAAACAAGTTTCAAGCAACGACGCACGAATCATAGCCACGCTTTCCTTCTTTTCTAGATCTATTTTCTGTAAGTTGGTTATTTCTACATCTGAATATTTTGTTTTATTTGTGACATGAAATTAAAGGAATAAAGGAATATGCCAAGTCTCTCTCTCTCTCTTTGAATCTGTGTTTATACTCTTGGACTGAATTAAGAACTGTTATGATTCGAGGACAAATAAGACTGTAACCGTGACTATGACTATAGAATTGTGGCCTTTGAAAGCATATGCCTTTTGGACTATGAACATCGCCTATATTGCCTATGACCATGGACATTACTTATGACTAAGAACATAAGCCTTTGAATTGGACATAAACTATTGCTTATGACATAATGAGGACAATTATGATTTTGACACCCATGATTCATGATTAGGAAAATATTGCTTTAGTTTGGTGATTGTGAAATTGGGTCTAAACCCAATTATTTATTCTACCTGTTCCTTGGTTTTTTCTTTGGTTTTAAGACAGTGGGAATTTACCTATTAAGTTAGGTCTACCCACGTTCTTGAACCTATTTTACCCATTCTTTGGTTTTAAGACAGTGGGAATTTACCTATTTAGTTAGGTCTACCCATATTCTTGAACCTACATTGTTATCCAAACCTTTTTATGCCAATTATCCCTTCTTGTCATTTTGATTCATTCCCTTTTTATCTACGAATCTAGATTTATTTATAATCTAGGTTGAATCACGATCATTCGAACGGTGGGAATGCGATTTGGGGAAAAACATGGAAATGAATAGGAACGTAATTGTAAACTTGGAAATTGGCCTAATTTGGAATATGTATTATGACATGCATATTAAAATGAAAACGGGGAAATTTGACATGGATTAGGGAATATGTGATTTTGACATATTAAATTTAGCGTTAGTAAGTAAGCTAAAATTTAGGCATAAAATGTAAACTAGAAAAATAATTCTAGTTTTGCCATAAATTGTGAATTAGGATGTTAAACCAAGATTGGCTTAATTAAGGTTGATTTGGAATAAGTATATTAGCACAATTTTGAATTTATTCATAATTGTGAGCAATTGTCATGTTTAGAATAAATTATGGTTAGCGACACTAAATTTAGTATAATTTACATACCAAAAAGTATAAATATGATAAATAAGAGAGAATGGGCCATAATAATAAATGTGACAATGTACATTAAAAGAGTAGTAATGAAATAAGTAAATTAGGAGTAATTTACTTATAGAATTCGTCATAAATGTTAAATTGTTCATTTACCACAAAATATGTAACTTGGTTAAATTTTGGCCATAAATTATAAACTAGGATATTTAATCTAGTTTCGGCAATGAAATAGGAAATGGCCTAAACTGCATGTTGGGTTAGGACTTGGGCCTAGAATATAAGTATACTAGTAGGCTTGACAAATAAATATAGACCAAATTTGTCTAAAAAGGGGAAATGGGCTTTTGAAATAAATTGTTAACAATTTATAAACAAAAGAAAAGTATTTTGATAACATCCCTTTTTATAACACATAGACCAGAAGGTTCTAGGGTGACAGAGAGGATAGTGTCTAGGCTTGGGTTTGGAAAATACAAGTTTCCTGCCCTCCCTGGCTATTCCTAACTGATCCGAAGGACGGGATGGTTGTTTTCAAAACCAGATTTGGAAATTAATCAAAAACCCTTTGAACTTAGAAAACATGAATATGCCTAACCCGAGGTTAGACTGAGTTGCGGTGTAAACCTGCCCGGAACCCACCGGCACATCCAGTAACCGCAGCAATATCTGTCTAATGTGAGAGGTTGCGGCTTTAATTTATTAATTAAAGCTAGAACAAGAATGGGAGAGTTAAGTCTATAGGAACACTTAACCAACCTAACACGGTTAAGCTAGAATGGGAAGGTTAAGGAACACTTAACCAACTTAGCACAATTAAAGCTAGAATGGGAGGGTTAAGTCCATGGGAATACTTAGCCAAATTAACATGTTGACTAGACTAGAAGGTGGGGTTAAGTAAAGTTAATACACTTAGCCAATTTAACATGTTAATTAGACTAGAGGATGGGGTTAAGTAATACACTTAGCCAAATTAATATGTTAACTGGACTAGACCATAGGGTTAAGTAAACTCGAACGCTTAACCATCAGAATATGATAAATGAATAGGGTTAAGTAAAAAGCATGAAGGGATAACACTTAACCAGTGTAATAGGATAAGGGAAGAGGGTTAAGATAGCTTGAATCGACTAAATACACTTAACCAACCCAACCTGGCGAGAAAGAAAACTAAGTAGTAAAACTTAGTTAAGAAAACAAGGAATTTGGAAACTAAGTGGTAAACCTTAGTTAGTAGAACTAAGTAGTAATTCTTAGTATAACACGAAGGAGCAGACATCCATCTGGTTTTAAGAAGGCTCCAACGAATTGGGTTACGAAGCCCGAGGCTTCGAGGGGACGTGAGGGTACTCTTGGTATCCCTCTGTGAGGCTGCAGATGATCATCCTGGGCTCACAGAGGTTAAGGTCTGCGTTAGAAGAACCGAGGGTATGCCTTGGTTGCAATATATATGTGGCAACCTAAAGACTAGGATGGACCAGCGTGATTCGGCGAGAAGACGGTAGCCCTGTGATAGCAACTCGTCGTCTACCATCCATCTTGAGTCAATCGAGATACGTGAAGCGGAAAGGCGGAGAACTCCAAAAGACCATATACTTGCTATCTAGTTATGGTTGCGGATGGCCATAGGATAGTGGGGCACCGGGGGCCGGCGTATAGTTCTCATTTTACAAGGTGTGCCTTTCATTAGTTGAGGGAGGGGTCAAGTGGGACCATAGCCACTGGAATAAAAACAGACCTTAGCATCTGCATCGGCAGATATCTGAAAGCTCCCGACCGAGTTCTGTATTCCTTGATTTGCCCTGTCACAGGACTCGGACCGCACATTACAGGACATGTGCATCTAGACAAGCGATAACGATTCGCGATACATGCGTGGGGAAGTATAGGAACATATACCACTCTAGGTAGTGTGTCCTAGACTTGGGGGCATCGTTCGACAAGTAGAGTAATCCCTAGTTGGACTAGGTGGCATAAATCCGAGAAGCGTTCAGCAGATAGCGTAAACTCTGGTTAAGTCTAGAAAGCACTTGATAGAAAACCCTAGATTTGATCTAGGTAATAAATAATGAATGTAAGCCGGAATGCAATGGAAAATAAAGGGATTGGGATCACGTTATCATTACTAGTTGGGACACTAGGTAGGTGGTGCAGAGATATAGAAATCAATATGACAAGGAAATAGCAAAGTGGCGAAGTACTAGAGCGAAGCGGCAAAAGTATTAGAGCGTATCCAGTTTATCTTATCTTAGCATATCTTGTGATTACCTTGTCCAATCTTGTTGACCCTATCGTCATGGTGTAATCTTGTATTCATTTAATTCATGTCGTTTTGTTTTCCATGTTCACATGCTAGAAGTTACTGAACTTACTCAGGCTTTATGTCTGACTCTGTTTTTCTTTCGTCTTCTTTTCTTCCGTTCCCCCCCAGGTAGTAGAGGAGGGAGTAGTATAGCTCAGGTTAAGTTGGACTGTCACTCTTTCCCAGCTTGAGGATTTATCGAAGTCTGCTTGGATTCTCTTATCAGATGCTATGGCTGGCTCATGCAAAAATTGGGGAATATAAATGTTGTTTTATGCTTCTTTATTTTGTAAGACAGATGATACTCTGATATTGTAAAGAAATCATTGTACAAATTATTTTATCAATAAAGCAAAGTTTTATCTTCCGCTGTTTAATTTCTGTCTGTCTTGTAATTTATCTGCATCTTTTACCCTAAATGCTCCACAGAACTTAGTGCATTCCCTTTGTGAGTGACACTAACGGATGTGGGGTGTTACATTTGGTGAGAATCGTCATATTCATGCTGTTGTGACTCCATGACATACTTATGATGGTATTGTATGAATTAAACAAGTATATTTCATTGATTTAACGGATTGGCGAAGTTTTGGCCGAGATTTGCTCGAATTGGAATGTGCAGGAAAGTGGGTCGGTCGGGCATGGAGATGCTGATTGGTCGGTCTCATCTGGTTGGGCCGGAAAGCAAGTTTTGGGGAATAAGTCAGACCGAGTCGGTCGGTCTCCCTTTCGGTCGGTTAGTCATGTGGGTTGAAGTGGTGCAAGCTGGGTCGGTCTCGTATCAGCTCAGGAAGGTCGTTTGTACTCAAGAGCAATGGGTCGGTCGAACAAGACTATGGGCGAGCAAAGGGTCAGTCGCTCCTGAATGGTTGGGACATTCCAGATATTAATATGGTAAAGGTTTTTCCTGGTCAGTCGTGCATCTTTGCCTGGTCGGTCGGTCATGAAGTAGGAACGATGAAGCAGGTTGGGTCGGTCGCTCCTAGTTGTGTGGGTCGGTGGGTCATACAAATGGGAAGCTAGGAAATTGAAGGGGAGGCTGGTCGGTCGTATGGGGCTGGTCGGTCGGTCCTATCCTAGCCCGTCGTGATGAACTTTCAGCAGCGCTTTGAAACACTGTGGTGGACGGCATAAGTGTTATGGTTTGTTTCCTTTAGCAAAATTGAAGTGATGTTGTGGATTGTTTCGGATCCTATGATTGATGTTTTCTTTGGTTCGAAAATGGTGACAACTTCAAGGTGAATTCAATGGGGAAGATCGAAGTGAGGTGATTTGCACATTACCAGTTGTAGTGCAACGGGTGAAACTAACTCAATGGTGATCTGAGTTAGGTTATGATGGTGGGATAGTCGCCAATAATGATGACTAGAGATAATGGGGGCCGAAAGATTATCGTTGTCGTAGGTTCTAGCGGGCTCAAAATAGGGGTTACATGATTTTGTCATATGGTAAAGTGCCCTGAGTTTCGTTGTATGACCTGCACACATTTCATTGTATGGTGTGTGGGGTTTTAGCTAGAACCGAGGTTCACCATTGGCCCTTGACGGATGGCAAATTGTTTGGTCGGTCATACGATCAATGTTGGTTTCAAAGCAAGGTTGGCGGTGATAGCTAGAGTCAGTCATGGACATTTAAATGCTTGTTGTGATGATGGTTGAGTTTCTATTGCTATGTATGAATGGTTGTTCTGGTTGCCATGGCTAAATTGTTATTCCTTTGGATGTATGGATCGTAAAGGCTATTGTTTATCCCTTAAAAACCACACATATATTGGTTTATTAATCCTACGGTAGAATCATGGGTCGGGCGCCATTAGGATCGGTCATGCAAAATGCTTCACAATATACCTAGACGATCTGTGGAAGGTCGGGGGCGACCACACACTACGAAGGGTTAAGTACGGCTGGGAAAAGTTGCACATGCTAAAAGGATCAGGAGGAACACTCAAACACAGCTAGGGTCTGTCGCACGACATAATTTGAACTTACAAAGAAGTCGCGCATGTAAGACCATTCCAAGAACGGCGCGACACGAAGGTTCACACATCATGAAAGGATCGTCTTGCTTATTCTTGTATCAAAAAGTTTGATTAAACAAAGCAAAGAAGATAACCGCCCCATCAGTAAGACAAGAGTTCAAAGATACCAGGGATCGCGCACGTGCCCCATGTCCACTTAAAGATTACAACCCTAGTCGTTTGCTTCTCGATCTGCCGCTACTATTTCAGTCAGATGTTTTCCACTAATTAAGGATCTTTAACGTAAAGTTGTTCGCGACTTGGGAAGTCGCTCACTCTCACAGAGTCGCCCGCTCTTAAAGTTACTCTCTCTAAACTATTGGGGACGGTCACTGACAGCTGACTACAACTGGGCGGTGGCATGTTTGTAATAAATGGGACAACCGACTCAGATGAATTCCAGTTCAAATCTCCATAAGGGCTCACCTATAAAGAGGACACACCCTCCACCACGAAAGGGGACTTCCGGCCATCACGAAGTGCTGTGAGATTCCATCCTTAGCTATTCCTAAAAAATTTCCTGCCATGATCATCATCACCACCCGAAGATCCTTCATCCATTTGGCCATGGCATCTGTCAAAATCTGATAAGTGCGAACGATCCAAGACATCCTCCTCTTCCGTCATGTCTCTGTCCTTCCCCATCATTGATCCTGCCATTCCCTCATCGAATCTCGGGAATCTAAGCGGAATTTGTATGTAAATTGAGAATATATTATGTGAATTAGAGGATGTATAAAGAACAAGAGCTGATATATCCTGTAATCATCATCATGTTAATGCAAACTCCATTCACAGTGGATGTAGGCCTAAGATAAGGCTAACCACTCTAAAACCTCGTCTTCATTTTATTTCCTTTGCATTTTTTACTTTTAATTGTTGTTGAGTGCGGCTCCACTTATTTTCTAACCATATTGGTGAAGTACATTCATTGTACCCTTGGTGTTTGAACCATTTTTGGTGAAAACATTTGGCACCCACCGTGTGGCCGATTCTCGTATCCTTCCTTTGCCACTTCCCTTTAAATTTCAGCAGCTTACCTTCAAAATCTTGAACTGCCCTCTTTCCTCGAAGCTATGGTCGGTTCAAAGAAAAATAATAAATCTAGTAAAACTACCACGGCCGTTGGGGATGTTCGCGGTGATGAAACCACGCCGCAAACTTTAAATCGAGAAGTTGAAGAATCCTCCCGGCCATCTGTCACACGTAATGAATTGAATGTGGATGTGACCGGTTTGAATGAAAAGATGGATGCCACGACCAAAATGATGGTGGAAAGGATTGATGCCTTGATTAATACTCGAGCTAATCTTCCACCACCAAATGCTGTGAACAATACTGACGAAAGAGAGGACTCTTCAGCCTCAGACCCTAATCGACCCCACCTCTTAGTGAAAGATAAGGGGGAGGCCTATGTTGAGGACTCTAAGGTCAGTTCTCCGCAGCCTATAGAGAAGTGTGCAGTGCAAAGTACCGCAAGTCCTCCCAAAAGAAATGAAAAGCATCGGAGCTCGAACCGCGTTCTCACCAGCAAAAACTCAGATGCCAGTCCGGGGGGCGAGAGAATGATGAGAATTGCATTGCAGATATGATCCAACGGATAATGAAAGAGAAAATAACCCGGGAGGATGAAGAAAAAGAGTGGGAATTTTCACCCAGTAAAAACCCATTTACAGAATGGATCCATCAAGCAAAATTCCCCAAGAAATTTACACCCCCAACAATAGCGCCTTATGTGAAACACCCCACCTCCGTTAGGGTCACTCTCAAAGGGAATGCCCTAATTTTGGTGGAGGTTTATAAGTATAAGTCACAGATATACAAGACAGATATAAGAACACATATTTTTGAACAACGAAAAACAACAACAATTTTTATTTCATTAAAATACGTGTTACACAAACCATGCCATAATTGTCTTACAATTCTTCCAAAAACATAAGATCTTCATAACTGTCTTGATTACATTATTTAAAGAAGCATAAAGAAAACAAAAATAAACTGCAAAAGTCCCATAATTGCTGTCCAAAGCCATAGTCCAAAACGAAAAAGATCCAAGCAATACATTCTTTCTCTTCAAGCTGGATGTGAAAGCTGGTCAAGATGCGGTATTCCCTCCCTGTGGACCTGGGGGGGGGGGAACGAAAGAAAAGAAGGCGAAAGAAAAGTAGAGTCAGACATAAAGCCTGAGTAAGTCTAGGACTATTCAGTCTATGAATAAAGAACTGGGTATGATAAGCATAAACTGGAAATGAGAAAGTACCATAAACTAAGTTAAGTTGTCTAGAGTCGAATACTATCGTACCCCATGTTAATCTCTGTACCCATATAAACTAGTTCCCAACAGGCACCCCATAATCAGGGTGAAGTGATCCATTTCTGATGATCGGCTCCTACTCGCATAGTTACATGTGTCTTACGGCCCCCGATGTTGTAGTTACCTATGCTGGTCCCACCATGGGGTGTATCAAGTCCCATGGTGGCGGCCCGACACAATTCTAGAATGCACAGGTATGCTACTGGTGCCCAGTGCCTTATTTTTCTGCGCTGGAGTGTGTGCACGCCCGCACCCCGTTAGAACCTACACTGCTGAACCACCGCCGTCGATTTGACCTCTTACAGTCAGCCCAGTAATCGTGCCTCACCCTGCCTAGTTCAGGGTATCCTGATACACCTTGTAGGGTTACTGCTGAAAAGGGTCCCCCGCTACTAGGTTTTCTATTTCTAGCCAACATGCTAAGTTGGTTAAGTGTTTTATAAACCTAACCCCCAATCAGTCTGTTTAGTTTAGCATGTTCCATTTTGATTAAGTATTAATTCAATTTACTTAATCCTATCAATCCTGACTCAGCCTTAATTGTCTTATTAAAGCCTCGATCTCTCACATTAGACAGGTATTGTTGTGGCTGCCTATTGCCGGTTGGGTCCGGGCAGTCTTACGCCACAACTCAGTCTAACCTCGGGTCTTTATTGGGCTCTGTGTTTAACCACCCACATTGGATAGGTATTGTTGTGACTACTAGACAGCCGGGCAGTTCCGGGCAGGTTTATATCACAACTCAATCCAACCTCGGGTTAAACACATCGTGTTTTCTACATTTACATATTTTGTTTCTTTTCTTTTTATATGTAAATATTTGCGGCCCATTATTCAAATTCATCTTTATTGGTTAAAATTTATTTATGCCACTTAATTATTTTTCAAGGTTGTTGGCATGCGTCAAACATGCCAACACATATGTTCTATATTTTAACCCCATCGTCATTACCCCCGCTTTATACGTTCACTAAAGTATAACATATGTTGGGTTTAACATTTAAACCCAACTTAGCCACATGAAAAAGGGGAGGCTTATAACATGGTGTTTATATATTCTAAGTGACATAAAAAGGGGAGTGTGAATGCATGAACTTGCAACATAACGATCTAATTAACATGTATTAGGCATATGTGAACTAGCATGGTAACAACATATAATCATGGCATAAACATACTTAAACATGAATCATTCTATTCATATGATCATGGCATAAACATACCTAAACATGAATCATTCTATTCATGTAAACTTGCAATTGGAATGTTTATCTAACTTAATTGTGTCACATATATTACCATTAGATTTTTATAACAACATAGGCCTAAACATGGTTTCAACTAGGCATAACACCAAACATAGTTTAGTCATATTCATAAAAATGCTTACTTTTGTTTCTAATACAAAAGTATGATTTGCCAATTCCAACATAGATTCATATAAACCATGGTACTTAGTCGAATCCAATTACACACTAAAAGTGATCATAAAAGTATGTACATCATATTGGCATAATAGTGAATCATATACTTGCATGAATCCCTAATAAATTACTACAACATATGGTTGTTAACATGAATCATATACTTGTATGAATCCCTAAATGAAATACCACAACATATGGTTGTTAACATGAATCTTGTACTTGTATGGATCCCAAATAAATACCGCAACATATGGTTGTTAACTTCCAACATAAATCACATACTTGCAAATATCCAATCGTGTAACATAACATTTCCAAATCGTTTAGAATCAAAATAACATACAAGTATAGATTATTATCGCCACAATTCCATTTCGTTGTTAATTTCCAACGTAAATCACATACTTGCAAATATCCAATCATATACCATAACATTCCCAAGTCGTTTAGAGTCAAAATAACATACAAATATAGATTATTATCGCCACAATTCAATTTCGCATTTTACACAAATCAAACGCAATTAATTATTCACATCGAAATAGCAATCTACTTACAACGTAAGACGAATCTTCAATTCAGGAATCTGAATTCTGAATTCTGAATTTGGAGATGATATCCTTTGTTGTAGGCGTTGTTTTAATTTGATTGACGTTGCTTTAAGCTTTCAATTTATCTACTAATTGTCTCTCAATTTCTGATGGCTATTCTTAGTCTCTCCTCAGCAGCATGACGGTCTCATCTCCATTTTAGTTTATGTGAATTAGGGTGAGTCTTAGGTCCTTTTTATAGAGCTTGTGAGTTGATTTAGACCATCGATGGAGCTTGGTTTAATAATAGCCGTTTGTTTGAAGGAGAGACCAACCAGGAGCTGACACCTAGCCCTAGTGACAAGGCAAGGCTCAAAAAATCGACCAAACACAGACCAGGCCAGCCAGGGGGGGCTGGGTTTGACCTGGCTCAGGGGCCAGGTCGACACCACAGTCAACACGGGTGACCCAGGTCGACTGCCCAGTCGACCTGGTTAGTCCCAGGTCGACTGCCAAGTAGACCTGGGTGCCTTGGGCGGGAATTTTCCCGCCCTGGCCAATTGGGCCCAATTTTGAATTTTGAATTGGTTTTTCTGAGCTGTTTTGGTCTGTTTGGATTTTAAACTGAATTCTGAAACTTCTGGAGGCCATATCTTCTTCATACGGAGTCCGTTTTATGCAAACTCGGACTCTATCTCAAGCAAAATTCCGAGACGAACGTAATGGCGTATCCCCTTTCCCTTAATTCTTTGATTTGAAATTAATTATACTTTAATTCGTGAATTTCACTGTTGTAGAATACACGGGGTGTTACATTCTCCCCCACATAAAAGGATTTCGTCCCCGAAATCTTCAAGTTCAGGAAGAATGTATATCCTAACATCCAAACGTCCATCTACTCAACCATCAAACATGAGCATCCATTGTCCTTACAAGACTTCTAATGCTTCATGATCATATGCGAATTGTGTGTGTGTGTACATGTACTTATCTAATGCAAAATCAGGCGGTCTACTGATTCAGTTGACCTCCTTAATGCGAATTATGTAAGTGCCATGAATCCATTATGTATGCAAATTTTCCTATTCATGATTCTACATGAGTGCACAATCATTCACAAAATGCAACATCCATATGACAACACATTAAATTTCAACCATATACGAATATAAATACATTTATGCATATGCAATATGAAGTGACTGAGCCGATCTAAAACCTAGATTGTGTGTGTATATGCAACCACGAGCAACCACTAGCAATCACTTGCAACCACTTGCAACCATCATCCATAACATGTTTCAATCACATGTTTTCATCCAAAGGGCTTCTTCCTAAAAGATAAGGTCGAGGATATATACCTAAAAAGATAGATAAAAGCGCAACTTAAGGAAAAAGGAAAGATCAAAGATGTACCCTCGAAAAGAAAAGGGTAGGCTGCGTGTATTCTAGCTTCACTTTCCCAAGTTGCATCTTCTTCGGCGTCGCTCCACTGAACTTTGACGAACTTGACTTCGCGGTTGCGTAGCTTCTTCACTTCCGTTCCTAATATGCGGGTTGGAACTTTCCTTACGGTTGCTTCGCGTTCCACTTCAGCTTCTTCTAGGATATTTGGCTCTACCACTTCAGCAAACTCATGTAGACATTTTCAGAGATGTGAAACGTGAAAGACGTTGTGAACTCCGGCCAATTTTTCGGGTAGCTCTAATCTATAGGCCATTTTCCCAATTTTCTCGATGATAGGGAATGGCCCTACGAACCTTGGTGCTAGCTTTCCTGTGGTTCCATAACGAACAACGTTCCTTAGCGGAGATACCTTAAGAAAAACTCTGTCCCCAACCTCAAATTCAAGGTCGGTCCTCATCTTGTCGACGTAGGACTTTTGTCTGTCTTGGGTCGTCTTCATCCTTCTTCGTATTAAGTCTACTTTTTCTGAAGTCTCTCGAATCATATCTGGTCCAAGTATGAGCTTATCAGTAGACTCCCACCAACAAGTAGGCGATCGACACGGTCTTCCATATAAAGCTTCGAAGCGCGCCATTCCGATGGTTGCTTGGTAGCTGTTGTTGTAGGCGAATTCCAGCAAAGGAAGATGGTCTTCCCATGTCCCTCCGAAGTCAAGGACGCACAGTCTTAAAAGGTCCTCCAAAACTCTGTTCACTCTTTCTGTTTGGCCGTCGGTTTGGGGATGATAGGCTGTGCTCAAGCATAACTGTGTGCCTATCGCTTCTTGCAGACTCCGCCAAAACTCACTTGTGAAGATAGGGTCTCGGTCACTAACAATGCTGGATGGTATTCCATGGAGTCGAACAATTTCCTTGAGGTAAAGAAATGCTAGGGATGAGGCAGTTCTTTTACTTTTGACAGGTAAAAAGTGGGCGCTTTTAGTAAGCCTATCCACTATTACCCAAATGCTAGTGTTGCCTCTCCTAGACCTAGGCAGCGCATCAATGAAGTCCATTGAGATGCTATCCCACTTCCACTGCGGGACCTCTAGAGGATGGAGCAAACCACCAGGCTTTTTCTGTTCCGCCTTAACCTGTTGGCACACCATACACTTAGAAATGAAATCTGCCACGTCCTTCTTCATGCCGTTCCAAAAGAAATTTCTCTTTATGTCCTTGTACATTTTATCTCCGCCTGGGTGTATCGTCATCTTGGAGTGATGTGCTTCCTCGAGGACCTTCTTTACTAAATCCCTTGTCTGTGGGACGCATAGTCTTCCGTCTCGCCTTAGCCAACCCTTATCGTCGATGGAGTATCTGTTGAGGTGACTTGAAGTCTCACCCCTAATTAGTCTATCAATCGTCTCCTTAAGATGAGGGTCTTCGCGTTGTGCTGTCCCTATTGAGTCCACTAAAGTCGGGCGTACTTCGAGAGATGCTAGCAAGCCTGGTACAAAATCAGAGGAGGGCCTAAAGTTAATGCTGGCTATAAACTCTAGGCTTTTCAACAAACAGCGGGCTTAGGGTCAGTTTCTTTCGGCTCAACGCGTCTGCCACTATGTTGCCTTTGCCCGGAGTGTAGGAGATCTCGAAATCGTACGAGGCAAGAAACTCCATCCATCTCTGTTGCCTCAAGTTAAGATCTTTCTGTGAGAAAAGATATTTCAATGATTTATGGTCAGTGTAAAGTTCGAACTTCTCACCTAGGAGATAGTGTCGCCAAGACTTGAGTGCAAAGACGATGGCAGCTAACTCAAGATCGTGGGTCGGGTAGTTCTTTTCATGCACTTTCAATTGTCTCCCGCCATAAGCTACTACCCTTCCTTCTTGCATTAGGACAGCGCCTAGCCCTGTCCCACATGCATCTGTATAAACTGTGAACGTCTTGCTTCCATCTGGCAACGTTAAAACTGGGGCTGTTGTAAGAGCCCTTTTTAGTCGTTGGAAAGCAAACTCGCAATCCAAGTCCCAATTGAACACTAGATTCTTCTTGGTCAGCCTTCTGAGCGGAGCTGAGACTTTCGCAAAATCCCTTATGAACTTTCGATAGAAACCTGCTAGTCCTAGAAAACTTCGGACCTCAGTTGCATTCCTTGGTGTCTTCCAATCCTGTACCGCTACTACCTTAGCAGGGTCCACAGCTAACCCTTCTTTGGATACTATGTGCCCAAGGAACCTCACTTCTTCTCTCCAAAAGTGGCATTTGGAGAATTTGGCTTTTAGCTGATGGACTCGCAGAGTTTCCATGATTGCCCTTAAGTGCTGAGCATGTTCCTCTTCACTCTTTGAGAAGATAAGGATATCGTCTACGAAGACCACTACGAACTTATTGAGGAAATCTCTGAATACCCTACTCATCAGGTCCACGAAGTAAGCGGGTGCATTTGTCAAGCCAAAAGGCATGATAAGCCATTCAAAGAAGCCGTCTGGGGTTTTGAATGCCGTTTTATCGATGCTATCTTCAGCTACCCTTAGCTGATGAAAACCGGTCGCTAAATCGAGTTGGGAGAAAACAGACGCTCCTACAAGCTGATCAAACAGATCGTCAATTCTGGGGAGAGGGTGCCTATTCTTTTTCGTTAGCTTGTTGAGCTCCCTATAGTCAACACATAGACGGAGTGAACCATCCGTCTTTGTAGCGAACACCACTGGAGCGCCCCATTCTGAAATGCTCCTTCTAATGAACCCCTTCTCTAGAAGCTCTTTAATCTGTTTACTGAGCTCTTTTCTTTCCCGTGGAGCCATGTGTCTAACGGGCAACGCAACGGGATTTGCATTATCTACAAGATATATGCGGAAGTCTATCTCCCGCTTCGGAGGCAAGCCCTTCACTTCTTCGAAGACATCCGGATATTCCTGGACCACTCTAACCGATTGCAAACTTTCAACAGAGGCATCTAGCGATTCAAGATAACTAAGCATAACCGCATACGAGGGATTACAAGTAATTTCCAGAGTGTTACCGAGTTGGGTCAGGAGCCTAACAACCCTTCTCTCACAATCAAGGATGGCCCCATTATCGGATAGCCAATCCATGCCCAAAATCAAACCATATCACGAAAAGCCCAAAACAAAGGCACTACATTTAAATTCTACGCTTAGAATAGAAATTTTCAATCCCACACAGATCATAGACAAGTGAGCCGGCCCCCCAATTGGATTTGAAACAATTAAGGGGTCCTCTACCAAACTAGTTTCTAGGTGCAGAGATTCTACTAAAGTTGACGAGATAAAGGAGTGTGATGCGCCAGAATTAAATAAAGTGCGAACTGGGTGATCATAAAGATAAACTACACTTTCTACAGAAGTATTTATACCTCGTTGTTGCAGAGGTGGCACCTCTAGGCCATGAACCTATGCCCCTGAGGTGGATCCAGCCCTCTGCCCCTGCCCTCGTTTCTTTGGGCAGTCCTTAGCCATGTGGCCTGTCTCACCGCAAGAAAAGCACCCACCATTCATCTTGGCCTTCTTTTTCCGACAATCTTTCACTAATTGCCCCACTTTGCCACAGAAATTACACTTCCTCTTCTCTTTGTTGTCTTTCCCGCCCTTCTTAAAGTCTGTCTTCTTAGGCTGTAAACCCTCTTTCTTCCCTTGAGAGCTTTCTGCCTTTGTCTCCTCCTGGTCCTTATCCTCTTCGTTCAGCAATGCCATCTGTACCAATCTTTCATATGTAGCTCCCATGGGTATATGGGTCATGGCCAAACTGTGTAATGGCTCATTCAAACCTTTGACAAAACGGAGAGCCTTCTTGTGCGGGGTGTTGACTAGGTCCAGTCCGAACCTAGCCAGCTCATCGAACTGATTAACATACTCTTTGACTGTCTTATTCCCTTGCTTAAGAAATAAGAAATTTTCCAACTGCAAACTTCTTTCAGCGTCTGAGAGAAATTTAGCCTCAAACCTTGCCCTAAAGTCCTCCCATGTTTCCACTGGTCTTTCTGCATTGGTGACTTCCCACCAGTAGGAAGCCTCGCCCTTTAGTAGCCACACTGCCAGTTGTACTTTCTGCCTATCTTCTACCTCAAAGATGACGAATAAGTCCTCGGTTTCTTTTAGCCAATTTCTAGCTGCCACGAAGTATTCGGTTCCATGAAAGTCCTTTCCTCCCATATCCTTAAAATCTTTACATATCTTAGCAAAATTGTTTCCCCGCGGAGGAGATGGAGGAAGAGGTGCTGCTGCAGCCGGATGATTCCCTGCACCTGGGGGAGGAGGAACGGTAGGGCCTGGCTGAGTAGCCCTTGCTTCTAAGAATCGTCTAAACCAACCAGGTATTGGTACACCCTCTGGCAAGTTAAGTTCTTTGGACATGCCGAAACAAAAAGGATAGATTCAAAACGAAGGATAAGAGATAGTACTTAGGGCTTTGGGGGACTTTGCCTTTTTAAAATAAAATAATATTTTATCTTTTAAAAATGCTTCTTTAAATTTTCTTTTTGAAAATAAATTTTCAAAACTTTTTATCTTATCTGGTAAACCTATGCTCTGATACCAAGTGAAACACCCCACCTCCGTTAGGGTCAATCTCAAAGGGAATGCAATATTTTTTGTGGAGGTTTATAAGTATAAGTCACAGATATACAAGACAGATATAAGAACACATATTTTTGAACAGCGGAAAATAACAACAACTTTTATTTCATTAAAATACGTGTTACACAAACCATGCCATAATTGTCTTATAATTCTTCCAGAAACATAACATCTTCATAACTGTCTTGATTACATTATTTAAAGAAGCATAAAGAAAACATAAATAAACTGCAAAAGTCCCATAATTGCTGTCCAAAGCCATAGTCCAAAACGAAAAAGATCCAAGCAATACATTCTTTCTCTTCAAGCTGGATGTGAAAGCTAGTCAAGATGCGGTATTCCCTCCCTGTGGACCTGGGGGGGGGGGGACGAAAGAAAAGAAGGCGAAAGAAAAGTAGAGTCAGACATAAAGCCTGAGTAAGTCTAGGACTATTCAGTCTATGAATAAAGAACTGGGTATGATAAGCATAAACTGGAAATGTGAAAGTACCATAAACTAAGTTAAGTTGTCTAGAGTCGAATACTATCGTACCCCATATTAATCTCTGTACCCATATAAACTAGTTCCCAACAGGCACCCCATAATCAGGGTGAAGTGATCCATTTCTGATGATCGGCTCCTACTCGCATAGTTACATGTGTCTTACGGCCCCCGATGTTGTAGTCACCTATGCTGGTCCCACCATGGGGTGTATCAAGTCCCATGGTGGCGGCCCGACACAATTCTAGAATGCACAGGTATGCTACTGGTGCCCAGTGCCTTTTTTTTTCTACGCCGGAGTGTGTGCACGCCCGCACCCCGTTAGAACCTACACTGCTGCACCACCGCCGTCGATTTGACCTCTTACAGTCAGCCCAGTAATCATGCCTCACCCTGCCTAGTTCAGGGTATCCTGATACACCTTGTAGGGTTACTGCTGAAAAGGGTCCCCCGCTACTAGGTTTTCTATTTCTAGCCAACATGCTAAGTTGGTTAAGTGTTTTATAAACCTAACCCCCAATCAGTCTGTTTAGTTTAGCATGTTCCATTTTGATTAAGTATTAATTCAATTTACTTAATCCTATCAATCCTGACTCAGCCTTAATTGTCTTATTAAAGCCTCGACCTCTCACATTAGACATGTATTGTTGTGGCTGCCTATTGCCGGTTGGGTCCGGGCAGTCTTACGCCACATCTCAGTCTAACCTCGGGTCTTTATTGGGCTCCGTGTTTAACCACCCACATTGGATAGGTATTGTTGTGACTACTGGACAGCCGGGCGGTTCCGGGCAGGTTTATATCACAACTCAATCCAACCTCGGGTTAAACACACCGTGTTTTCTACATTTACATATTTTGTTATTTTTCTTTTTATATGTAAATATTTGCGGCCCATTATTCAAATTCATCTTTATTGGTTAAAATTTATTTATGCCACTTAATTATTTTTCAAGGTTGTTGGCATGCGTCAAACATGCCAACACATATGTTCTATATTTTAACCCCATCGTCATTACCCCCGCTTTATACGTTCACTAAAGTATAACATATGTTGGGTTTAACATTTAAACCCAACTTAGCCACATGAAAAAGGGGAGGCTTATAACATGGTGTTTATATATTCTAAGTGACATAAAAAGGGGAGTGTGAACGCATGAACTTGCAACATAACGATCTAATTAACATGTATTAGGCATATGTGAACTTGCATGGTAACAACATATAATCATGGCATAAACATACTTAAACATGAATCATTCTATTCATATGATCATGGCATAAACATACCTAAACATGAATCATTCTATTCATGTAAACTTGCAATTGGAATGTTTATCTAACTTAATTGTGTCACATATATTACCATAAGATTTTTATAACAACATAGGCCTAAACATGGTTTCAACTAGGCATAACACCAAACATATTTTAGTCATGTTCATAAAAATGCTTACTTTTGTTTCTAATACAAAAGTATGATTTGCCAATTCCAACATAGATTCATATAAACCATAGTACTTAGTCGAATCCAATTACACACTAAAAGTGATCATAAAAGTATGTACATCATATTGGCATAATAGTGTATCATATACTTGCATGAATCCCAAATAAATTACTACAACATATGGTTGTTAACATGAATCATATACTTGTATGAATCCCTAAATGAAATACCACAACATATGGTTGTTAACATGAATCATGTACTTGTATGAATCCCAAATAAAATACCACAACATATGGTTGTTAACTTCCAACATAAATCACATACTTGCAAATATCCAATCGTATACCACAACATTTCCAAATCGTTTAGAATCAAAATAACATACAAGTATAGATTATTATCGCCACAATTCCATTTCGTTGTTAATTTCCAACGTAAATCACATACTTGCAAATATCCAATCGTATACCATAACATTCCCAAGTCGTTTAGAATCAAAATAACATACAAATATAGATTATTATCGCCACAATTCCATTTCGCATTTTACACAAATCAAACGCAATTAATTACTCACATCGGAATAGCACTCTACTTACAACGTATGACGAATCTTCAATTCAGGAATCTGAATTCTGAATTTGGAGATGCTATCCTTTGTTGTAGGCGTTGTTTTAATTTGATTGACGTTGCTTTAAGCTTTTGATTTATCTCCTAATTGTCTCTCAATTTCTGACGGCTATTCTTAGTCTCTCCTCAGCAGCATGACGGTCTCATCTCCATTTTAGTTTGTGTGAATTAGGGTGAGTCTTAGGTCCTTTTTATAGAGCTTGTGAGTTGATTTAGACCGTCGATGGAGCTTGGTTTAATAATAGCCGTTCGTTTGAAGGAGAGACCAACCAGGAGATGACACCTAGCCCTAGTGACAAGGCAAGGCTCAAAAAATCGACCAAACACAGACCAGGCCAGCCAGGGGGGGCTGGGTTCGACCTGGCTCAGGGGCCAGGTTGACACCACAGTCGGCACTATGTCGACTTGGCAGTCGACACGGGTAACCCAGGTCGACTGCCCAGTCGACCTGGTTAGTCCCAGGTCGACTGCCAAGTCGACCTGGGTGCCTTGGGCGGGAATTTTCCCGCCCCGGCCAATTGGGCCCGATTTTGCATTTTGAATTGGTTTTTCTGAGATGTTTTGGTCTGTTTGAATTTTAAACTGAATTCTGAAACTTCCGGAGGCCATATCTTCTTCATACGGAGTCCATTTTACGCAAACTCGGACTCTATCTCAAGCAGAATTCCGAGATGAACGCAATGGCGTATCCCGTTTCCCTTAATTCTTTGATTTGAAATTAATTATACTTTAATTTGTGAATTTCACTGTTATAGAATACACAGGGTGTTACATTATGGTAGAACTGGGGATCCGAATATCTTCTTGTTCAAGTATGACCAACACATGAATGGAGCCCGGGCAGCCGATGAGATAAAGTGCTTATACTTTCCCGTATTCCTGAAGGCATAGGCTCGATATGGTTCACAAGACTCCCACCTAAGTGCGTTGATCAATTCTCCGGCTTAGCAAGATGGTTTCAAGACCAGTTCCGCCTACAAACTACCAAAGCAAGAGATGTAATGTCTCTCAGCGTGATGGAACAGAAGCCTGGAGAAACCATTAAAGCTTTCCTTACACGATTCCATGTTGCGGCGGCTGAGGTCATAGAACCAGAACCATGGTATTTGCTGGCAGCCCTAAAAGGTGCTATTGATAAGAAATCGGAATTTGGAAAATGGCTTAAAATGAAGAAACGCAAAATTTTTAAGAAGTTCTATAAGAAAGCTGAGGAGTATATGAGCGTGGAAGATGACGCCCCGAATGTCCAGAAGGTAACAGAAAACAACACTACCAAAGAAGGAAAAAGCAACGATTTCCGAACGAAGGAGATAAATGACTCTGGGCAAAAGAGGGGAAGTGATGAGAAGGATAGCAAAGCCTATAAGAAAACGCGACTTTATAAGCTTTCAAAATTGACTCTTTTAAATGAAAATCCAGAGAGAATTTATTTTTCCACTAAGGATTCAGGCATCTTTCCCCAGATGGAGCCTCAGAAGATTACTGGGCAACAAGCAAACTCCGGCAAGTTCTGCCGGTTTCATAACCAACCAGGGCACAACACTAATGAATGTTGACACCTGAAGAGTTTAATCGAGGAGCTCATCATAAAGAATCAAATCCAACAATATGTGAAAAATCCCCAGAACCCTCCAGCTGCAAAGGACACGGTAACACCGGTAGCCAACCCGATTCATAAGAGAAAGCTCAAATATCTGTTGATTCGAGATCGGTAATCAATACGATATATGGAGGGCCTCATCCGGCTGGAAGCAGCTGGGCGGACATGGAAAAGTATGCTAACGAGCTCAAAGGAGCTTCAAAAGAAGAAAGATGCATGATCCTAAATAATGAGTTACCAATGAAGGTGCATAGAACCTCATCTGATGATGTGGTGTTCAAAGATAGGGACGCTGACAGATTAGTTACACCAACTATTGATGCCATAGTGATTACAATCGGTCTTGGTCCTGCAGTTGTGAAAAGAGTCCTAGTTGATACGGGGACATCCGTTAATGTGATGCTCATCAACACGTTCCAGAAGATGAATCTCTCTATGGCAGAAGTACGGGCCTATCCAAATAAAATCCACGGGTTTACTGGGCAACCCACACAACCCATCGGTATAATAGACCTACTCGTGGAACTGACAGATGGGGAATGAAAGGTCTCTATGGTGCAGACCTTTGTCCTGATAGATGATTTTTCATCCTACAATGCATTCCTTGGAAGACCGTCTCTAGCAGGCTTTAAGATCGCTTTAGCTCCATGGTGCTTGACCATGAAGTTTCCAACTGAAAAGGGAATTGGTGTAATTAAAGGAAACCAGATCACTGCAAGGGATTACTACGTAACAGAGCTGCGCGAGGCTAGGAGAAACGACTTGGGAAAGGATGCGAAGGCTACGCTCCGCATTCCCAAACTTCCTTTATAGCAACTAAAGAAGGGTCCCTGCACTGGCGAGCACAACGGAGCACGAAAGGAGATCGACCCTAGGAAGGCTAGTGTAGAGGACGAAAGAGCGGCTCCGGCTGAGATCACAATTCCCATAGCTGTTAATCCAAAAGATCCAAACCGTGTGCTGAATATTGGCTCTCAATTGAGCCCAGAACTAAAAAGTTAGTTGGTTGTCTTTTTGAAAGCTAATTTAGATGTGTTCGCATGGAACCATTTTGACATGTGTGGCATATCTCCAGAATCGCGGTCCATAAACTCAACATTAATCCGCATGTACCTCCTATTAAGCAGAAAAGGAGGACTCAGGGTCCACAGAGATCGTGCGCCTTGAAGAAGGAAGTCGATAGGTTGATGGAGAACGATTTCATCAGAGAATCTACTTATCCAAAATGGGTTTCCAATCCTTTTCTGGTTAAGAAAGCAAACGGTAAATGGCGAGTCTGCGCAAACTATTCATATCTTAACAAAGCTTGCCCAAAAGACAATTTCCCTCTTCTTAGAATATATCAACTAGTGGATTCCACGGCTGGACATGAGTTGCTGTCTTTTATGGATACATATTCTAGTTACAACCAAATTATGATGTACGGACCGGACCAAGAAGACACAAGTTTCATTACTGATCTTGGCTTATATTGCTACAAGGTGATGCCATTTGGCATAAAGAACGCCGGGGCAACCTACCAGCGATTGGTAAATACTATGTTTAAAAAATAGATTGGCAGGACAATGGAGGTCTATGTCGATGATGTGTTGGTAAAATCGAAAAGAGAAGAAGATCACTTAGAAAATCTGGCTCAGATGTTCAATATTCTACGCCAATATGGCATGAAGCTGAATCCTTCAAAGTGTTCTTTCGGGGTCGGTTCAGGTAAGTTCTTAGGGTTTATGGTCAACGCCCAGGGCATAGAGGCCAATCCAGCTAAAATATCAGCCTTAAGAGAAATGCGCACCCAAGGAACCAAGAAAGTGCTTCAGCGTTTGAATGAAAAATTGCGTCTTTAAATCGCTTCATATCCAGGGCAACGGACAGATGTCTTCCATTCTTCGATGCCCTTGGGAAAGGGAAGAAAGAGATACAATGGACCCCTGAATCCCAGAAAGCTTCCGAAGAATTAATCTAACACATGGAAACACCTCCAATGTTGTCAAAGCCTAACGACAGAGAGGATTTGTTTGTGTATCTGGCCGTGTCTACCCATGCTCTAAGCACGACATTGGTAAGGGACGACTCAAAGGTTCATAGGCCAGTTTACTACATCAGTAAAAGGTTGACTGGTGCAGAACTGAATTATCCAAAGCTTGAAAAACTCGCCTATTGTTTACTTATTGCCTCAAAAAAGCTTCAGCCTTACTTTCAGGCTCACCCTATTAAGGTTCTCATGGATCAGCCTCTAAGACAAGTCTTGTGCCGACCAGAGACTTCCGGGAGATTGATGAAATGGAATATTGAGCTTAGTCAATATGATATTACATACCACCCCCGAAAGGCAATCAATGAACAAGCACTTGCTGATTTTATCGCCGAATTTACCGACCGGGGAGAAATAAAAGAGGAATCTGATACTGAAACCAACACCCAATGGAAATTATTTTTTGATGGAGCATCAAACGATTATTGCTTCGGGGCAGGAGTGGTCCTGGAAGACCCTGAAGGAAGATCCATATGTTACGCGCTAAGACTAGAATTTCTGGCAACAAATAACGAAGCGGAATACGAAACCCTCATTGCAGGGATAAGGCTAGCGAGAGAATTACAGCTAAAGACCATTCAAATTTTGAGTGATTCCCAGCTAGTGGTGTGTCAAATCAGAGGAGAGTTCCAAGCCAAAATGGGTAATTTGCCGACTTATCTAACTAAGAGCTACTAGAAATTTTCGAACATTACACCATATCCCATATTCCAAGGGAAGAAATTACCAAGGCGGATTCACTGGCGAAATATGCAAGCATAGGAGATGCACAACTCATAGGATTAGTTCCAGTAGAAGTCCTTTCCAGCCTCAGCACGGAACAGGCTGAGATGGATTCGATCATGGAAGCGATCGATAAGCCAGACTCATGGATGACACCAATCAAAGAATATCTCATGACTGGTGCGCTCCCAGCAGAAATGAAGAACAGAAAGAAGTTCCTACGAAAGGCTCCAATGTACCTTAATCGGGATGGACGGTTACATAGACGAGGGTTTTCTACGCCCTTGCTTCGTTGAGTCACCAAAAGGGAATCAAAAGCAATCATGACAGAATTACATGAAGGTGAATGCGGAGGTCATACTGGGTGTCAAACCTTGGCTAAGAAAATTCTGCGATACGGCTATTTTTGGTCGGATATAAACAAAGACTCCATGGCCTACACTAAGAAGTGCGATAGATGTCAAAGGTTTGCTAAGATCCCAAGGATGCCATTCACAGACATAACCCACATGGTCAACCCATGGCCATTCGCTATCTGGGGCATTGATTTTATAGGGGCATTGATTTTATAGGGGCACTTCCCACCGCGAGATCTGGTTTCAAATATGCCATTGTCGCTGTTAATTATTTTACAAAATGGGTTGAGGCAGAACCATTGGCAACTATAACCTCAAAGAAAATTATTAACTTTGTCTTGAAAAATATCATATGTAGGTTTGGGGTGCCACAAAAGATAATCACAGACAATGGAACCCAATTCAAGAGCGAAGAGTTCCAAAATTTCTGTGCCAAGTATAAAATCCAGAAAAGCTTTTCAGCAGTTGCCCATCCACAAGCGAACGGGCAAGTGGAAGCAGTAAACAAAATCATTAAGAAAACTATTAAGAAGCGGTTAGAGAAATCTAAAGGTGGTTGGGCAGATGAGCTCTCACTAGCATTATGGGCATACCGTACCACCCATAAAACTGCAACTGGGCACACCCCCTTTTCCTTAGCTTACGGATCTGAAGCTATGATTCCTGTGGAATTGGAAGTCTCCACTCACAGGAGGACTCACTTTAACCAGGAGGAAAATGAGTGGTTACAACTCGAGGCCCTTGACCTAATAGAGGACAAAAGAAAGGAAGCCAAACTTAGAATGGCGGCACATCAAAGAAGAGTAGCTGGACATTTTAATGCAAAAGTCAGACACAGGACTTTCGAGATCGGGGATCTTGTGCTGAAAAAAGTAGTGACTGGAACCGGAGTTTTTGGGCCAATTTGGGAAGGGCCTTATATAATAAACCAGAAACTTTGGGATGGCACTTTCAAGTTTACCATGACAGATGGAATCCAAATTCCTCGAGCTTGGAACAGCGACCACATCCGTCATTATTTTCTTTAATGCATTGTACAAGTTTATTAAAAGGAAAAGTTGTAGATATTTGCAAAATTCGCATTTAAAGCTATGTACATAAGAAACAAATGAGTAAGGAGCTCCATTTGCATGCATGAATCATGTATTCACAGACTTCTGCTAAATTTGGTTTCTTTGTGTAGGAAAACGAGCAACAAGTGGGCACTGAGCCAGAAAATTCTGCTTTTCATCACAAAAAAAACAACACCAACCCCTTATCTACAAGCATCCAGCAAAAGGATTGGTACCCAGCTATACGAGGGCAGAAACAACTCAATACGTCTCATAGATAAAAAATTGCTAAATCCCATGAAAGAGGCACCTTCTCAGGTGTAGGATGCGAATTCTTTAAGTCAAGCAAAAACTCGACGACAAGAGCTAGTGTCCACCTCCCAAGATGAAGCTGTAATGTCCCATAAATCCGCACTATTTGAGTCGACTAAATACACCACACGTCCAAGTCAAATTGCACAGAAATATGAATCATTAATAGAAAGAAGTTAGAGGATGAGAAATAGAAAGAAAGAAAACTTAGAATAGAAGAAGAAGAATAGAAACACAACACAGAATCTCACATTGCAACAAAATAAAATATAATATATAACAGCTTTTGAAATACAAAATTTGACTGTATATACATAACATTATCATCAGAGTACAACACTTACAATACAGCGAAAATAACAATAACTTGATACGTTGAAGCCTCCTGCTCCAAGCTCCTCCAAGAATATCTGTAAATCCTGAACTACTTGACTGCTCGTACAAATTTGAGCACCCAAGAGTTTAGGTAAAACAAAACAAAATAATCTCCGGGTCAGTCATGGGACTGGTATGAGCAAACAATTTAAAACAGTTTGAGAACTAAACGATATCTCATAAGACCACGCCGTATAACACAGAACGGATTTTCCCTTATGAGTATCCAAAATGATCTTTATATCAAAACTCTTTTGATATTATAATAGTGTCTACATCAAATAAATAGAATTCTAGTGGAATGCTTGCATCTCACGTTCCATATATATAAATACAATCAAAACCATGGGCGCTTATTGGGTAATGAATTTCCAACTATGGCAAGGTACGGAACCACCTTCCGCTAGTGTATCTCTAGAGGAGAATACACCGAGTTCAACAAGAACATCTTGCAACTCAGCCACACATGACCGACCACTAATTTCGCTTGAGTGTATCGAATGCATATCACCAACAGTTGGGATCAGAAACCGTTTCCCGATAAGGGACAACATTGATATATATTAAAGAAACAAATGAATATTCTCTAGATAGGTGATAATTGCCTGCCCGATTTTTGTCATTTCCCGGTTGTCGAGGCCAGAGGCTAGATTACTTTCCATTCATTGATAACACGATCACTTTGAATGCCACATTTTCAGATCCGTTAATCATTAATTGGGTTTACAAAAATATTCTGGATATTATGCTAAGGGAATAAATCTGTTGCCACCATATATATTTGTACAGTCAAACATATGCGATCATTGGAAATATTCTGTCAGACATTCGTCCATATACGTTCGTTCTGGGACTGAACGGAACCGAAGGCACTATTCCATACATCCATCCCAAGCAATCTATACCTAGGATTTATAAAATAGCCCTTGCACTTTACTCTGTCTTCAATTTTCATTGGCATATATGATTCGCAACGCTTATGCCAATACGGAGTGGTTCTTCGGATAAGAATCCAACCGGTCTCTCCATATTAACAATGTTAAAATGGTCAAAACTTTGGTAGTCGGTGATTTAACTATCAAATGAAAAATCTTCGTGTACACACAACGATCCTATTTCCAAATGGAATTATCGATCAAATCATCAAACATATATATATATATTCATATTTCCTTATTTTCTATATTTAGAAAATATACGTTATTAACATTAGAAAACATTCCCATTGCATATTTACATATCACTATTCTTCCACATCTATCAGACTCTAATTGTAAACTAGTAAGAGAACAACTTCCTAAGTATAAACCCCGAAGGCCGAAACCAACATCAGATCGATACTCAAAAGGTCGTTCAACTCAACTAATTTCCAGTCAGTTTCTAATTCTGCTTAACTCTATTTCTTTAACTCCATTTGATTAACTTCTTATCAACACGATCATTTTAAATCTGCAAATCATTTGCTTTTAAATCATCATTCACTTTAAAACATATATCTCCTAGGATTTTATTTATAAAATTCCCTTTCGTTTATAATATTCTATTTTAAGTTCGTTTCATTATCGAATTCTATATATAACGATATATCGATTTCTAGTTTATCAAATCTTCTTAAAAATATTCTAACTCCTTAAATTTCCGGAACAATTCGCCGTAACCTCCTTTGTACGGGGTTACCGGAAAAAGTCAAACCTTGCCACACAGGCCTCTCCATTCAAAAAGAAAATCAAAAAACCAAGCGGCTAGCCGATACGACGCATAAAATCTCATATTCAATTTAAATACATACCTTTTTGTCAAGCATTCTATTTATATTTCTTCTAACACTTCATTCCAAACCTGTCTCATGTATATCCATACATTTCTAATTCATTTCAACTTAATACACTTGTTTTAACTCAACTCGTTAATTAATTCGTTAATCAACTCTCTTGCCTATTTCACTTTCATATTTGAATATAACATGCTCAAATATGTTTCAACTTACTTATAAACTAATCAATTTCTATTTTCCAACTCCGATTTCATATTCGATTCAAATATGAATTCACAAGTTTAATTTACTTATTAAAGTTAATCGTTTATTATTTAAAACAATTCTAAGTTCTCATTTTAAATTCACATTTGAATTTAAATATTTACATTATCCAAATGATAATTTTTCCTTTTTATTTATAGATACCATTTATAAATTCACTTCCATTTCCTGTATTATTCAATTTATAAACATTGGTTTTTATAAATTTCAATACTTCAGTTTCCTGTATTATTTTATTTATAAACATCGTTTATAAATTTCAGTACTTGTTTTATTTATTCAAAACAAGTCAATATTTTTGCTCCATTCGAATTTCAAATTTTATTTTAGAAAAATAGAATTTTCCTTTTAAATCTCAAATATCCTTTCCATTTTATTTTTATAAATAAACACTCAGACCCAGTGATATTTAAACACGCAAACAACCAATTATTTATTTCAGGTTTTCCCAAACATCATATATGACAGTATATAAATAAACAAACAAATAATATATTTTTGAGGAATCCAGTTGGATCCCTCCAACCTGTTTTTTGCATCCACAGACGTTAGCACATAAATAATACTATCCTGCTTCGAGTCAGGATATCGCGGTATGAAGGTCATCCACTAATATATATTTGTGGGGCGCATAGGGAAATCGTCCGCTAATGGTACTGCGGGCATCCGCTAATGATACTGCAGGAACAATCCAACCACCAAACCAATATATATATATATAATAGTCAACCCTAAATAACTAATATATTTAAAACAACCAGAAAGTATTCAAACAAGCAACAAACAATTATTTTTAACTGACAAAAATAATTCTAAATAAAAGGTGAGTGAGATTTACTCACCGTGATTTTCAGTTGCCATTGATGTGATCGTTTTGGTTAAAATCATACATCGTTTAATCTTAGATAGGAATTTCCACTAGCTTGAATAATTTCCATTCCCGCTTGATCTCTTAGTGTACGTTGTAATGCAATTCGTTTTGTTTGATTCTAATGACATATAACAAGTCATTAATATTATATGTTTGAAAGTATTTCAAAAAATAAAAAATGTAATTAGTTATGTAAGTTAATACCTTAATTTGGTTCTCCTTTCCCGTTGGAAACTAGCGAGCACCTGAAGCTTCTTTACTGTCACTGGTCTTAAACTTCACCACTGGACTTCCCAAACTCACCCCATCACCCCTCCTATTTTCCACTGCGTTCCAGCCTTCCGGGACCTGCCAGTGTCGAACTTTAGAAGAGTAGAACATCGATCATGTTGATACTCATTTTCTACACTTCGATCAACTTACAAGCGCACCTCACCAGAATAACAACGCCATCCTTCTCATCACCTAACTCCATCGAACCATACCATCCTATCAACCTGCAATGCCTTCTTCCCAAACTGCTCCTAATAAGACAGCGAACACCACCACCATTTTCATTAGAACATCACCCCTTTCACTGTATCGCAAACTCTCCATCACATCTCACGCCACAACTCACCAAAAACCCAAAACCGTAACCACCCTATCATCGCACACCCAAACCATATCGTTCAACAGTAATCGAGTACTTGACTTCCTCCTCAATTGCGTCTTCGTGCCAACCCTCCTCCTTCAAATCCACTATCGCACCTCCAACGCAAGAGCCACCGCGTCGTTGTCGAACTCTGGAAGAGATGTGGTCTTCGATCATCAATTTTGATTTTCAAAGTGGAGGATTTTCTTTTCGGTGGAATGGAATTGGGATGAACGAGGAAGCGGCCCCCCTTTTTCTTTGTTTGAAGTTGTTGATTCAATTTGAGGAAATACAAAAAAGGCACAGCTTGACCTTTGATTTAGAAATGAAAAGGAGAGCGATTTTGTTACTGAAGTTTGGATAGAATTACAGAAGGAAGAAATGGCCAACAGGAAGAGGGAACGCGATTTATAGGAAAGGGGTGCGGTTTATTTTTGAACAGCAAGGCCACTGTTTTGTTCCTTGTTGTTTTATTTCTCTCCACAAACAAAATAAAATTATTTTATTTAAACCGGTACAATTTAATTTAAACTATCCTTTGATTCTGAACTCCTTTTCGAACCCAACAAAAGGCATTCCCAGGTTATCACACTATTCTGAACACACTGAGATAGGTATCGAAACTCAATTTGACCATATGGAGGAGATATTAATTTAAACTGATATAAATTAAATTCAAAACCATTAATTTCCTGATAATAAATTATTTTTATTATCGTTCATATACAAATGAAATTTATATTGACTGTCTGAAATATTTTTATTCAGTTATAACTCAGAATTAAATTCTACTTCGTTCTCGAATTTACGATATTTCAATATACTTGAAATTAAATAATCGATTATTAAATCGATAACTAAATATAAAAATTCATTTATATTATCAAATCAATATTTAAAATAAATATTAAATATTCAAAATAAATCGATAAGAAATCTGAGTCGTTACATTCTTCTCCTCTTAAAAGAATTTCATCCCCAAAATTAGTAAGGTAGAAAAATGCTTCAAACTCATTATCTTTTCTAAAATTCACTTATGTTGAACTCAACTCTTCATATTTCTACAAATTTTAGTTTTACCAAAACTTTTGGTTTCCATTTACGTTACTCATCATATATACTTATATTCATTTAATCTAAATGATTTACAACCCATATATTCATATCTAATTCCTATTCAAATTATATGCATTCATTCAAATTGATGTTAATCAATTTCTTTACTTCGATGTATTTACTTTAATCTATTTAACTTGCTTAAGTTAAATTTAATTTCCAGAATTCAAATTCCTGGGTTTTTATTTCAAATCCTTCAGAAATCATATAAATATATATACATATATTTATTTTCATCTCAAATTCAAAATATTTGAATTTTCAAATCAACTTGTTTTCTTTCAAACAATTTTCCATCATAAAATTTTCTAAGGCAGCAATCCTTCACTTAGAAACTCGAAAATGAACACTGATGATGTTGCAATCATCATCAGAATTATTTCCCAGCCACTGAAGTGAGTTCAGTGCTTAACCACTTTCAAAACCCATTCAACAAATGATTTTTGTTCAAAAATCCTTCCAAAACAAAGCTATATTATTCTAATATACTTCAGAAAATATTTTCTTACTTCCCAGGATTTTAAATTCTTAATTCTGGTTCTGAATTCAATTTAATTCATCTCCTATGCATGTTTTATTCACATACAAATTCTTATTTGGTTATAAATAACCATTTTCATTTTATAATCTCATTTGGTTATAATATTAACATCCAACGCATCCATATATGATAATAATTTCAGAAAATTATTCTTTCTATATCAAAATATAGTTTTGGGTAAAGTTATTTCATTTACCTACTTTTAAACATTATTACATTGAATTTCTCTGTTCAAGTGTTAAGAAATTCCTATCGACTTCGTGGCGTCCCACGATTCGACCAAAATTTATAATACACTCAACAGACTAGCCAACATAATATAAAACAATTTTTATATCATTTAACAAATACACACTCTCGTATATATACACTCAACTCATTCTAGGGTACTACTGACCCTATCTCTAATGAGCACAATTCCACAAAGCCTAGGTATTCGCTCAACCTAAGCTCTGATACCAACTGTAATGTCCCCAAATCCGCACTATCTTAGTTGACTAAATACACCACACGTCCAACCCAAATTGCACAGAAATACGAATCATTAATAGAAAGAAGTTAGAGGATGAGAAATAGAAAGAAAGTAAACTTAGAATAGAAGAAGAAGAACAGAAACACAACACATAATCTCACTTCGGAGCGGAATAAAATATAATGTATATACAGTCAAATTTTGTATTTCAAAAGCTGTTATATGTTATATTTTATTCCGTTGCGATGTGAGATTCTATGTTGTGTTTCTATTCTTCTTCTTCTATTCTAAGTTTTCTTTCTTTCTATTTCTCATCCTCGAACTTCTTTCTATTAATGATTCGTATTTCTGTGCAATTTGGGTTGGACGTGTGGTGTATTTAGTCAACTCAGATAGTGCGGATTTGCGAGACATTACAGAAGCATCAAATCAAAGGCAGCTTAACATGTCCTATGGATTTAGAATTTCTTTTTGCCAGTCCCAAAAGAGGCACCTTGTTAGGTGTAGGACACGAATTCTTTTAATTGAGCAAAAATCCGATAAGAAGAACTAGTGCCCACCTCTCGGGACGAAGCATAAATATTTTTTTTTAAAAAAACAAACCTAGGCTGGAAATACCAGTTCTAGTGCCGAAAGGACTGGAAAAACATGCTGGAAGGACTAGCACAAGCAGAAATCCTAGCCGAAAGGGGGTAACAAAAATCCTAGCTGAAAGGGGGTATCCAATTTAGGTATTTTTGATAACCAAATCAAACAAGACCAAAATTGGATTGAAATTTGAAACCCAAGACCTCCCATGGGGGCACGTACTCAAAACCAGTCTCCAAAGAATTTGGTTCACCAAGCTATTGAGATGAGGATTTGAGTACATCTTAATCAACAATAATATATATTTAAGTTCGAAAGACTTATGCCACCGGATCCACAAACGTACGAGCATGCTAATTCAAAAGAAAAGGGGTGACACAAGGTTAATTAACCAAACTGAATTTTAAGAAGCTGACTGCTTCCAATTCAATAAAATTAAAGTAAGTCGCTTTGAAACCAAAAAACAAGCCGGTAGCACTAAAGCTACACATCGTAAATACGAAACTAACGTGCGATCGTCGGAAATGGAAACACAAGGATACAAATAAAAATGCTATTAAACAAGGCGCAGGATCACAATGGGATAAGTACGAGCACTACCTTGCATAAAGCAAAACATTAAAGCATCATCAAAAGTCATCCACCATACCACCAAAGCAACAGAATGTGCACAAGTCACAGAGAAAACCAACAGAAAGTCAGATGCAGGGATCGACACCCGCTTATACAACCGATCTTAAAACATAATCTGCAAAAGGAACCATCAAAAGCAAGAAAGGAAAGCTACAGACCTCTGTTCTTCCTGGGCCTGCTGACTTTCCTCTTACCTAGAGTAGAGCAGGATGGATCCTCATCAGCATGCTTTGAAGCTACCAACTCGACACCTCCTGGGACAAAAGAAGCAACTACGCTATCTCTGGACCTTAGAGCCTGAATCAGCTTCGCCTTCTCGCCGTCTAAAGCAGAAATGTGCTCAAGATTGTCCTTATATAGCTTTTGAAGGTCACAAGATAGAGAGTGCCAGCCGCTCATTTGATTCGCGGGATGGTCCTTGAGCAAGTCCATTTGCCTTCCGAATTAGTACATAGCATCCTCGAAGCGGGCCAGCATCTGGGACTTCGCAGCAATCATGTCGCAAGAAAAAGTCTGATGATCAGATGGAGATATGTACGCATTAGAAGATATACCCTGTAAGCTCCAGCCTTTAAGCCGCTTAGCAAGCTTGGGATTGCACGGTCCAGGATCATAACGTGGCCTGCTCACGATAGTCTGAAGTTCTGAATAAGAGGGACTGAGAGGAGAATCCACAGACGGCTACCCCGTCGACTAAACATCTTCTATCTGAACATCTAAATCAAAGAACCTTTCTATCCGACGGCGTTCCGAAGACGAATCCATCCTAAAAGATGGATTAGTGAATAATTGTGCAATCAGGGTTAAAAGGATCAGTCAAAGTTAAACAAGTGAAGGAATCAAAAGAAAAATATGAACAATCAACTCCTTCAATCCCGATTCTGTGCAACAAGCACATTTTGTTCTCACATGTCAGAATCATTCAAAGTCAACTCAAGAGCAAAGCAAGAATGATCTTTCGCCAAAATACACTTGAGCGGTCACATGAATCAAACCAGAAGTATAAATCGTAGTAACGGTATCAAGGCAGCATGCCTTAAAAGTATTTTAGCAACAGGGAACAAGTTATCAACACATGGTCATGGTATAAGGGATTATAACTTGTCCTAAACATTTTAGCAAGCATATTATATGTACAAAGTTTAGAATAAGCAGGAGTGGTGAATTGAAGCTGTAAGATGAGTACAAAAATGAAGTGAAACCATTCCAAAATTTTGATTGTTCTCATCACAGAAGGATCAACGATAGTATGAATCGTATTTAATGATCACAAAGGATTTCAGAAAGCAGTTCTAAAAAACATGAAAGGAATCATTCATACTAAAAGCATGCATTATCAATTCAGAAGAAGAACAAACACAAGCAAGAATGGAAAACCTGCACTTCACAGATTAAAAAGTAAGAAAATCCTTAATGAGAGAATCCAGTCATAATGAAGTTAAAACAGAAGTTAAGATTTTAGAAACTGGAACAACTGCTATCGATGTGTTTTTATATGGGAAAATAAGAATAAAATAAATGAGGGGTAAGAAAACGACAAGGAAGATTAAGGGACACGCATCCAGACCTTTCCTGCTGTGTCAGCACAGTACTTGATTGCGCATGGCCCATCAAAGACTAGCTGTCTTGCCCGTTTCCCCATGATTTGACCGATTGAAATAAGGAGAGTGAATTAGATTTCTCACCCACGAGGAGGTACAATTTCAGTTGTTTCGTTTCCCTAAGAACGACCCTAAGTCTTGCACGACCGATCCATGATAAACCTGATTTAGCTTACCAAACTATGTTGTGATCAGTTATTTCGAAGCCAGTAATTTTTGCAAAATAAAATTACAAACTTCGAGGGGCAAATGTTTATCCCTTAAAAACCACACATATATTGGTTTATTAATCCTACGGTAGAATCATGGGTCGGTCGCCATTAGGATCGATCATGCAAATTGCTTCACAATATACTCAGACGATCTGTGGAAGGTCGGCGGTGACCACACATTATGAAGGGTTAAGTACGGCTGGGAAAAGTTGCACATGCTAAAAGGATCAGGGGGACCGCTCAAACACAGCCAGGGTCGGTCACACGACATAATTTGAACTTACAAAGAAGTCGCACATGCAAGACCATTGCTAGAACGACGCGACACAAAGGCTCACACGTCACGAAAGGATCGTCTCGCTCATTCTTGTATCAAAAAGTTCGATTAAACAAAGAAAAGAAGATAACCGCCCCATCAGTTAGACAAGAGTTTAAAGATACCAGGGATCGCGCACGTGCCCTATGTGCACTTAAAGATTACAGCCCCAATCGTTTGCTCCTCGATCTGCTGCTACTATTTCAGTCAGATGTTTTCCGCCAATTAAGGATCGCTAACCTAAATCTGTTCGCGACTTGGGAAGTCACTCACTCTCACAGAGTCGCTCGCTCTTAAAGTTACTTTCTCTAAACGGTTGGGGACGATCACTGACAGCTGACTACAACCGGGCGGTGGCATGTTCGTAATAAATGGGACAAGCGACTCGGAAGAATTCAAGTTCAAATCTCCACAAGGGCTCACCTATAAAGAGGACACACCCTCCACCAAGAAAAGGGACTTCCGGCCATCACGAAGTGCTGCGAGATTCCATCCTTAGCCATTTATAAAATATTTCCTACCATGATCATCATCACCATCCGAAGATCTTTCATCCATTTGGCCATGACATCCGTCAAAATCTGATAAGTGCGAAGGATCCAAAACATCCTCCTCTTCCGTCATCTCTCCATCCTTCCCCATCACTGATCCTACCATTCCCTCATCGAATCTCGTGAATCTAAGCAGAATTTGTATGTAAATTGAGAATATATTGTGTGAATAAGAGGATGTATAAAGAACAAGAGCTGATATATCTTGTAATCATCATCATTATAATGCAAACTCCACTCACAGTGGATGTAGGCCTAAGACAAGGCTGAACCACTCTAAAACCTCATCTTCATTTTGTTTCCTTTGCATTTTTTACTTTTAATTATTGTTGAGTGCGGCTCCACTTATTTTCTAACCGTATTGGTGAAGTACATTCATTGTACCCTTGGTGTTTGAACCATTTTTGGTGAAAACAGCTATCACTGTCAGAGGTGTTTTGGTAGATTAGTTCATTTATCTACCTATTCTCATATATTTTATTGATGAAGTTTGTTAGCTGTTTTTTCGCTCACTAAGACTGTTGTCTGACTCAAAGTTTTATGTTTCCCTCTTATTACCTTGGGTTGTTCATCCAATTGTTGGATAGGCAGACTAAGTAGTAGGTGACAGGTGATGCCGTAATAAGGACGATGATGTTGATCGATAGCGAGCTGGAGGCTTACGTATCAGTTTGACTACTATCTAATATTTGGATTTCCTGTAACACCCCACGTCCATTAATGTCACTCACAAAGGGAATGCATTAACTTTCATGGAGTATTTTTAGTGTATAGAACGGAATATAACAAGAAAGATACATATTTTGGTATTTTGAAAATTTAAAAACAACTTTTATTGCAGCGGAGAAATAGTTTGGTTACAACAACATCAAAAACCAACCATAAAACCAAGTACACTTTATATCCATCTTGATAAATTGTTTTCTGAGTACATAAAGTAAAAAAGAATAACCCCGACATAAATAGCCATAAAAGAGATGAGCTGAACTTTACTTCCAGCAATCCAAGAACTTCCCAAGAGAGAAAAAGATCCAAATCAAGCTCCACTAGCACTAGTCCTACCCTGAGAACCTAGGGGGAGGAGGAAGAAAAGAGGTGAAAACAAACGGGGTCAAACATAAAGTCTGGCGAGTCCAATAACTTCAACAATATAATTATTAAAGTAATAGGATAAGCTATAAACTGGAAAATAAGGTATGACTGTGAAACAAATGACAAATCAAACAAGAGGAATAAGATAACGTTAAATTGCGCTTCCAAACACTTTAGGATAATTACTAAATTATATTGTACTGCACCAACACTAGTCACCCTAAAAGTTGATCCCGCCTACTGAACATAATGATAATGGTAGTTTCGTGTATCCCTAGCTGTCTCCATAGGTGCCACCTGCCCCTATCTCCACTAGTTGTACCCACTACCCCCATGCGATCGGCTCCCTAACTCGTAGATACCCGTGCTGGTCCCACAGTGGGGTGTATCACTCCCCAAATTGGTAACCCGATACAACTCAAGGATGCACGGCTTATACCTACATGATGCAACAACGTCTTACCTACCAGCCCGGGCCCACGCACGCTTATGAACCTGTTGGACTTGCGTTGCCACCGCTAACCCGTTTTGACCTCTTACAATCAAACCCAGTAAGCGTGTCCCGTCCTCGATCTAACTCGAGCTCATAGAGGTACTTAATCGGTTATCGGTTTGAAAAGGGTCCCCATGCTTGACACAAGCTTTCCACCTATGCTTGGTCCCCACTAAGATTTCCCACTTAACCCCATCTTGTTCATGTCTTCTTACATGTTTTATCTTTGTTAAGTGTTTCTAATCGTATTTCACATGCCACCCATGTCACCCACTTAACCCTATGTCCCACTACATGTTTATCTTGGTTAAGTGTTACTTAATTCATTATAACCGTAACCTTGAAAGACCTCCAACATTAGACTACCATTTGTGGTTGCTGGATTGGTCGGGCGGGTCCGGGCAGTCTTATACCACAAACGAGTCTAACCTCATGTCTTTGCAATTGTTACGCATTTAATTTATGCCTTTGACCTCTCACACTAGACTATCGTTTGTGGTTGCTGGATTTGCCGGGCGGGTCCGGGCAGTCTTATACCACAAACGAGTCTAACCTCGTGTCTTAGGCGTTAATTATTACACATAATTATTTAACCCCAAATTGGATTAATTTCCCTATTTAAATTGTCAATATTTTCTAATTTAATATATATTCATAATTGTCACTTAAATTACGTCCATAAATTATACTAATTAATGTCTCAAATTAATTATATGCCTTTAATCCATTTTATGCCAATTCACGATATTAATATTAATATATTCCCAGCGACCCCACGTTGTTCATACGTGTAACACATATAATACGTTGGCTAACAAATAGCCTAGCTCATAAAAATATCACAACTTGCATAACACGTAAAAATAGATCTAACTTGCAATTAAAAATATATACTAGCATATAAACTTGCATAATTATAATTCATATTGACATAAATTTGCATAGCCAATAACTTGCATAGGCAATAGACGTATAATACACAAATTTCATAAACTATGTATTGACATGGATCTGAATATTGATCTAAACTTGTAAATGTGAACTTGCATATATGAATATGGTTTTCACCTAAACTTGTATATGGATTTCATACAAATTTGCATATGAAATTAAACATGTAAACTAATATCACATGATTCATATATATAACTTGCATATGATTCGCATACAGACTTGCATATGATTCACATATAAACTTGCATATGATTTACATCCAAACTTACATATGATTCTAATGTCATAAAATGAATAAAATTAAACATATGTGATTTGACATACGAAATGGATCCACTAACATAAGTTAACAAAACTGTCATATGTTCATAAAACAAACGATTAGCAAAACTAGGTAATGTCACATGATTCAACGGCATGTTCTCATAATCCCAATTATAAACTTATCATAATTAAATTAACAATTATTTTATTAAAGAAATTGTACTCACAAAGAACGGATTAGAGAAGAGAATGATTCGTTCGTCATTCGTTTTAGAATCCTGACTTGCAATTCCTAAGCTTGATTTCTTGAATAACTAGAGCAGCATAAGGACGTTCTTTATTTATTTTACTTAGAATTGAGGCAGCATAGCGTTACAATGGTTTGGTGTGGAGAGAAAGTGAGGTTTGGGGGAGTTTAAATAGGTTAGGAACCAAAGAATCCATCCAGAAAACTAGTCTAGGCGCAAAAATTCGAATCTGGCTCGGATCTGAAAACAGGTTGACCTGTTGGGGGGAGGTCTACCCTTTGTTCGACCTATATAGGGTAGGTCGACCCCCTGGTCGACCCCATGGTCGACCTGTATAGGGAGGTCGATCCCCTGGTCGACCTGGCCTAGGGCGGGAAAAATCCCGCCCAGCCCGCTTCTGTGTTTTTGAATTCGAATTTGAATTTAAATCTGAGCTTTTTTAATTAATTTAAATTTCTGAAACTTTTGAAGGCCATAACTTCTTTATACGGAGTCTGATTTACGCAAACTCGGACTCTATCTCAAGTAGAATTCCGAGACGAACGCAATGGCATAACCCATTTCCCTTAATTCTTCTTTTAAAAATTATGTATACTTTGGTTTGTTACTTTTTATGTTTATAGAAAATACGGGGTGTTACATTCTCCCCTCCTTAAAGGATTTCGTCCGGGAAATCTTCATGTCAAGAAGAATGTATATCCTACCATCCAAACGTCCATCTACTCATCCAATAAACACAGGTATCCATTGTCCTTAAATGGTTTCTAATGTCGTATGAACATATGCAGAGTGTGTGTATATGTTTCTTATCTAATGCAAAATCAGGTGGCCTACTGATTCAGTTGACCTCCTTAATGCAAATTATGATAGTGCCTTGCGTCCATTATGCATGCAAAAGAGTCCTAATGATACATATTATTTCTACATGCGTGCACAACCATTCATCTTAATGCAGCATCCATATGATAATACAACCATTATACATCCATTAATTTAAATATGCACACTTATTCATATGCGATATGAAAGTGAATGAGCCGATCTAGTGCCTAATGTGTGTGTAAATGCATCCGCAAGCAACCACTAGCATACACTTGCATCCACTTGCATCCATCAAATATAACATGTCTCAAACACATGTTTACAACCATAGGATTCTTCCTAACTAAAGATCGAATATATAATCGCAAAGACATAATAAATGATAGGAAAAGTATAAACAAGGCGGTAGAAAAAGGAGAAGTTAAAAACATACACTCAAAAAGAAAAGGGTACAGCGTACGCATCTTTCCTTCCGTTTCCCAAGTCGCGTCTCCTTAATTATCTCCTCATTGCCCTTTGACCAACTTGACCTCTCTGTTGCGTAGCTTTTTGACCTCCGATCAAAGGATGCGTGTAGGAGCTCGCCTAACCGTGGCATCTCACTCTACTTCCACTTCTTTGAGCGTACTCGGCTCTACCACCTCCACCGTATCGTGTAAACACTTACGCAAATGTGAAATGTGGAACATGTCATAAACGCCACTGAGATTCTCTGGCAACTTTACTCTATACGCCATCTGTCCAATCCTCTCTGTAACTGGAAAGGGTCCTACGAACCTCGGTGCCAACTTCCCTACTGATCCAAAACGGACTACGTTCCTCAATGGTGACACCTTAATTAAAACCATGTCCCCAACATCGAACTCGAGATCGGTTCGTCTTTTATCAGCGTATGACTTCTGCCGGTCCTCCGCCGTCTTCATTTTCCTCTGAATCAAGTCTATCTTCTCCGAAGTCTCCCTAATCATAGCGGGTCCAAGCAAAACCTTATCTGTAGATTCCTACCAATAAGTAGGTGATCGGCACGGTCGTCCATAAAGAGCCTCAAATGGTGCCATTCCAATGCTAGCCTGAAAGCTGTTATTATAGGCGAACTCCACTAATGGAAGATGTTCCTTCCACGTCCCTCCAAAGTCTAAGATGCATAGCCTCAAAAGATCTTCTAGAACCCGATTCACTCTCTCGGTCTGGCCATCCGTCTGAGGGTGATAAGCGGTATTTAAGCACAATTGTGTTCCAACCGCCTCTTGTAAGCTTTTCCAAAACTCGCTAGTGAAAATGGGATCTCTATCGCTCACAATGCTAGAGGGTATGCCATGCAGACGAACTATCTCTAGAAGGTAAAAAGATGCTAACCACGCGGCGGTCCTTTTACTTTTAACTGGAATAAAATGGGCACTCTTGGTTAGTCTGTCTACAACTACCCAAATTCCCGTATTACCCTTCCTCGATCTTGGCAACCCGTATACAAAATTCATGGAAACACTTTCTCATTTCCACAGCGAAATCTCTAAAGGGTGGAGCAAACCACCAGGCTTCTTTTGCTCCGCCTTGACCTGCTGGCACACCAAGCATCTAGAAACGAACTCAGCCACGTCCTTCTTCATTCCGGACCAAAAGAAAACTCGCTTCTTATCCTTATACATCTTGTCACTACCGAGATGTATGGTCATCTTGGAGCGATGTGAGTCCTCAAGAATCGTTTTCCTCAAGCTCTCGTCTTGTGGTACGCAAAGTCTCCCATTTCTACGCAAGCAGCCTCTCTCATCTATAGCATATCTATTAAGATGGCTTGAAGACTCCCCTTCTATAAGCTTGCCTACTATCTCAACCAACTGTGGGTCATCTCGTTGTGCCTCTCCAACCCAACCCAAAAGTGTAGGTTGCACCTATAGTGATGCCAACAATCCGGGTACATGATCGATAGAGGGTGTGAAGTCAAAGGTAGATATATACTCCAAACTCTGCCGCTCTACGAACATAGGACTTAAAGTCAACCTCTTTCTACTTAAGGCGTCAGCTACAACGTTACCCTTGCCAGGGGTATATGCGATCTCAAAGTCGTAGGATGCTAAAAACTCCATCCACCTCTGTTGCCTCAAGTTTAGATCTTTCTGAGAGAACAAGTACTTTAGTGACTTATGGTCTGTATACAACTCAAACTTCTCGCCAAGCAAATAATGACACCAAGACTTAAGCGCAAAAACTATGGCAGCCAACTCTAAGTCGTGGGTGGGGTAATTCTTCTCATGTACCTTCAACTGCCTTCCACCATAGCATATCACCCTTCCCTCTTGCATTAACACTATGCCAAGCCCTGTCCCGCAAGCATGGGTATACACCGTGAATGGCTTACTCCCATCTGGCAAAACTAAAACTGGAGCTGTCATCAGAGCCCTCTTTAAACGTTGGAAAGCATCGTCACAGTCAACATCTCAAGCAAAAGTCAAGTTCTTCTTCATTAACCGGGTAAGTGGGGCTGATATCTTTGCGAAACCCTTAATGAACTTCCTATAATAACCAACCAGCCCAAAAAAGCTTCTTACTTCTGTTGCGTTCTTAGGAATTTTCCAATCTTGGATTGCCACCACTTTTGTAGGATCCACAACTATCCCCTCCTTAGAGACCATGTGTCCTAAGAACCTCACTTCTTTTCTCCAAAAATGATATTTGGAGAATTTAGCTTTGAGTTGATGCGCTCGTAGGGTCTCTAAGGCTTCCCTAAGATGTAAGGCATGCTCTTCCTTGCTTCTAGAGAAAATCAAGATATCATCCACAAAGACTACCACAAACTTGTTTAGAAACTCCCTAAACACCCTACTCATTAAGTCAACAAAGTATGTGGGTGCATTCGTCAAACCAAAAGGCATGAGGAGCCACTCGAAGAAACCATTAGGAGTTCTAAATGCAGTCTTATATATGTTGTCTTCAGCCACCCTTAGCTGATGAAATCCTGTAGCTAAATCCAATAGCGAGAAAACAGAAGCACCAACCAACTAATCAAATAAATCGTCTATCCTCGGCAAAGGGTGCATGTTCTTCTTTGTGGGCTTATTCAGCTCTCTGTAGTCCACACACAATCTAAGTGAACCATCAGCCTTTGTAGCAAAAACAACTGGAGCACCCCATTCTGAAATGCTTCTTCTTATGAACCCTTTCTCAAGCAACTCTTTCACTTGCTTACTGAGTTCTCTTCTCTCTCTCGGAGCCATGTGGCGTACATGTAATGCAATTGGATTTGCATTATCTACTAGGTATATACGAAAGTCTATCTCGCGCCTCGGGGGTAAACCCTGAACTTCATCGAAGACGTCACCATACTCACGGACCACCCGAACAGATTCCAAATCATCGTTGGACGCGTCAAGAGATTCTAGGTAACTAAGCATCACCGGACCCCTAGGGTCACAAGAAATATCAAAGATCTTTCCACAACGAGTCAACAATCTAACTACCCTTCTTTCACAGTCTAGGATGGCACCGTATCTGGCTAGCCAATCCATGCCTAGAATTAAGTCGTAGCCCATGAAGCCAAGAACGAAGGCATTGCATTCAGACCCAACACCCAAGATAGACATCCTCAAATCCCGACAAATCGTTGAAAGATGTGCCGAACCACCAATAGGATTTGAGACTACAATAGAATATGTAACTAGACTAGTATTTAGGTGCAGTGTTTCAACTATCGAAGTAGATACAAACGAGTGTGAAGAGCCAGAATCAAACAAAGTACGAACAGGATGATCAAACAGAAAAACCAAACTTTCAATAGAAATGTTTCTACCTCTCTCTTGTCCTGGTGCCATGAGAGCATGAACCTGCCCTCTTGCCTGCCCTGGTGCCATGAGAGCCTGAACCTGCCCTCCAGAAGTAGACCCTGTTCTCTGCCCTTGCACTTGTCTCCTCGGGCAGTCTTTAATCAGATGTTCTACCTCGCCACAGTGGAAACAACCAGTCTTCTTCTCCTTCCTACAGTCCATGCTCAGATAGCCTGGTGTCCCACGATTAAAGCACCTCTTCTTCCCCTTGCCATTGTTATCCTTCCCAACTTTCTTGTGTTGCTGCTGTGATTTCTTTAGACCCCATTTCTTATATGGTGCCTTATTAACATTAGCGCCTTTCTCCTCTTCATGCATAAGCGCTATTTCAACCAATTTCTCGGAGGTGGCCCCCATAGGTATGTGGGTCATGGCCAACCCATGTAGCGGCTCATTCAAACCTTTGACGAATCTTAGGGCCTTCTTCTCAGGTTTGTTCACCAAGTCTAAGCCGAATCTTGCCAACTGATTTAACTTGTTGACATACTCCTTCACTGATAAATTCCCCTGCTTCAACGCCAAGAACCTATCCATGTATAAATTCTCTTCTGCTCGTGAGAGAAATTTCATCTCGAATCTACGCCTGAAATCCATCCTTTCTCCACAGGACGTTCTCCATTCGTGACCTCCCACCAAAATGAGGCTTCGTCCTTCATCAACCAAGCTGCTAATTGGACCTTCCTTCCATCTTCTACCTCGATGATACCAAATAGATCTTCCGTCTCCTTGAGCCAGTTTCGAGCTTCAACAAATGTCTCTGATCCATGAAAAGGTTTTACGCCCATTGCCCGGAAGTCCTTGCATACCTTAGAAAAAGCATCAACGCGGGGAGGAGGAGGAGGAGCGACTGTAGCTGGGGGAGGAGGAACGTCTGCTGGGTCTGCAGCAGTGGCCCTAGCCTCTAGATACCTTCTGAACCAGGCTGGTATCTGTACGCCCTCGGGTAAATCGAGTTCCCCAGACATGTTGAAAAAGAAAAAGAAGAGATTCAAAACGGAGAATCGAAGGAAAGATATATGGCTCTTGGGGGTTACGTCTTTCAAAATAAACTTTTCTCTTGAAAATACTCTTCTTAAAACATATTTTTGAAAATATTTCTTTATAAAAATGTTTTTGAAAAATAGTTTTTCAAATCTCTTATATGTTCTTGTAACCTTCAGTTCTGATACCACGGGTAACACCCCACGTCCATTAATGTTACTCACAAAGGGAATGCATTAACTTTCATGGATTATTTTTAGTGTATAGAACGGAATATAACAAGATAGATACATATATTGGTACTTTGAAAATTTAAAAACAACTTTTATTGCAGCGGAGAAATAGTTTGGTTACAACTACATCAAAAACCAACCATAAAACCAAGTACACTTAATATCCATCTTGACAAATTGTTTTCTGAGCACATAAAGTAAAAAGCATAAGCCCAACATAAATAGCCATAAAAAGAGATGAGTTGAACTTTACTTTCAGCAATCCAAGCACTTTCAAAGAGAGAAAAAGATCCAAATCAAGCTCCAATAGCACTAGTCCCACCCTGAGAACCTAGGGAGGGCGGAGGAAGAAAAGAGGCGAAAACAAACGGGGTCAGACATAAAGTCTGGCGAGTCCAATAACTTCAACAATATAATTATTAAAGTAATAGGATAAGCTATAAACTGGAAAATAAGGTATGACTGTGAAACAAATGACAAAGCAAACAAGAGGAATAAGATAATGTTAAATTGCGCTTCCAAACACTTTAGGATAATTACAAAACTATATTGTACTGCACTAATACTAGTCACCCTAAAAGTTGATCCCGCCTACTGAACATAATGATAATGGTAGTTTCGTGTACCCCTAGCTGCCTCCATAGGTGTCGCTTGCCCCTATCTCCACTAGTTGTACCCACTACCCCCATGAGATCGGCTCCCTAACTCGTAGATACTTGTGCTGGTCCCACAGTGGGGTGTATCACTCCCCAAAGTGGCAACCCAATACAACTCAAGGATGCATGGCTTATACCTACACGATGCAACAATGTCTTACCTACCAGCCCGGGCCCACGCACACACATGACCCTGTTGGACTTGCGTTGCCACCGCTAAACCGTTTTGACCTCTTACAATCAAACCCAGTAAGCGTGTCCCGTCCTCGATCTAACTCGAGCTCATAGAGATACTTAATGGGTTACCGGTTTGAGAAGGGTCCCCATGCTTGACACAGGCTTTCCACCTATGCTTGGTCCCCACTAAGATTTCCCACTTAACCCCATCTTGTTCATGTCTTCTTACATGTTTTATCTTGGTTAAGTGTTTCTAATCGTATTTCACATGCCACCCATGTCACCCACTTAACCCCATGTCCCACTACATGTTTATCTTGGTTAAGTGTTACTTAATTCATTATAACCGTAACCTTGCAAGACCTCCCACATTAGACTACCATTTGTGGTTGCTGGATTTGTCGGGCGGGTCCGGGCAGTCTTATACCACAAACGAGTTTAACCTCGTGTCTTTGCAGTTGTTACACATTTAATTTATGCCTTTGACCTCTCACATTAGATTACCGTTTGTGGTTGCTGGATTTGCCGGGCGGGTCTGGGCAGTCTTATACCACAAACGAGTCTAACCTCGTGTCTTAGGCATTAATTATTACACATGATTATTTAACCCCAAATTGGATTAATTTCCCTATTTAAATTGTCAATAATTTCTAATTTAATATATGTTCATAATTGTCACTTAAATTATGTCCATAAATTATACTAATTAATGTCTCAAATTAATTATATGCCTTTAAGCTATTTTATGCCAATTCACAATACTAATATTTTCCCAGCGACCCCATGTTTTTCGTATGTGTAACACATATAATACGTAGGCTAACAAATAGCCTAACTCATAAAAACATCACAACTTGCATAACACGTAAAAATAGATCTAACTTGCAATTAAAAATATAGACTAGCATATAAACTTGCATTATTATAATTCATATTGACATAAATTTGCATAGGCAATAGACATATAAAACATAAATTTCATAAACTATGTATTGACATGGATCTAAATATAGGTCTAAACATGTAAATGTAAACTTGCATATATGAATATGGTTTTCACCTAAACTTGTATATGGATTTCATACAAAATTGCATATGAAATTAAACATGTAAACTAATATCACATGATTCATATATATAACTGGCATATGATTCGCATACAGACTTGCATATGATTCACATATAAACTTGCATATGATTTACATCCAAACGTGCATATGATTCTAATGTCATAAATGAATGAAATTAAACATATGTGATCTGACATATGAAATGGATCCACTAACATAAGTTAACAAAACTGTCATATGTTCACAAAACAAACGATTAGCAAAACTAGGTAATGTCACATGATTCAACAGCATGTTCTCATAATCCCAATTATAAACTTATCATAATTAAATTAACAATTATTTTGTTAAAGAAATTGTACTCACAAAGAACGGATTAGAGAAGAGAATGGTTCGTTCGTCGTTCGTTTTAGAATCCTGACTTGCAATTCCTAAGCTTGATTTCTTGAAGAACTAGAGCAACATAAGGACGTCCTTTATTTATTTTACTTAGGATTGAGGCAGCATAGCGTTACAATGGTTTGGTGTGGAGAGAAAGTGAGGTTTGGGGGTGTTTAAATAGGTTAGGAGCCAAAGAATCTGTCCAGAAAACTAGTCTAGGTGCAAAAATCTGAATCTGGCTCGGATCTGAAAATAGGTCGACCTGTTGGGGGGAGGTCGACCCCAAGGTCGACCTCTATAGGGTAGGTCAACCCGCTGGTCGACCTGTATTGGGAGGTCAACCCCCTGGTCGACCTGGCTTGGGGCGGGAAAAATCCCGCCCAGACCACTTTTGTGTTTTCGAATTCGAATTTGAATTTAAATCTGAGCTATTTTAATTAATTTAATTTTCTGAAACTTATGAAGGCTATAACTTCTTCATACGAAGTCTGATTTATGCAAACTCAGACTCTATCTCAAGCAGAATTTCGAGACGAACGCAATGGCGTAACCCATTTCCCTTAATTCTTCTTTAATAATTAAGTATACTTTGGTTTGTTATTTTTTATGTTTATAGAAAATACGGGGTGTTACATTTCCGCTGTTTGTTTTTTCTCTGAGTGTTGTGGTGAGGCAACTTGTATAAACACTACTGTTGTTATCCACGTGTATGGGAATTACTTTCTTGTTGTTATGAAAGTCTGGTGTTTTCTGCTTCACTATCACTACTTGTTGTATATATTCTATTATTGTTTATCCTTGCGCTGTGAGATTCACGACAGGTTGTGATGTGTTATCATACCATGATGATCGTCCATAGTTTCCTAGCATGTCTTTCAGTGCATTATTCCTCTTGTTTAGTGCGGGGGTTGTGGGCGGTCGTCATAATATATGTCGGTCATTTCTCTTGACCGCCAATAGACTTCGTGAATATGTTTAGCTCTCTCCTGGGCAGAAGATACTGGGAAACCTCCCATCCAATTTTCTGGTCCTAAAGGACTATTGTTGCATTTCGACTCGTTTAACGCGGGTTCTCCCATCTATCTAGGTGATTTAGATAATACTATATTTTTGATCAAGTAACGTTTCCCATTCTTTTTCTCGCTCCTTTGTTATCGTGATTTTACTACTTTAATTCCAATTTTCCAAGGATCTTCAACTTCTCAAGGTGCATCTGCCCTTGCTGCCTACAACAGGTCTAGTGTCCAAGCCATAAAGAGGCTCGCCTATACCCACGGTGAACCGCCGTCAAAGAGGCCAAAACATGACAAGTCAGTTGGCTTGGAAGACATTATTGTTACTCCAAAAGTAAGACAGACCTTCGACCCTTCCACCGTTAATGGTGACCAGGTGGTCAATGTGGACGTTTCTCCTGATATTTCGCCGAAGGGTAAGTCCGTAACCAGCCCCATTCTTCGCGACACTTCCGGCCAGTCAGGTGGGGAAGGGCAGAGTATTTTGATGCCTTCTTCTTCTCAGCCTGCCATCCCTTCTTCACCTCCTTCGCCAGCATCTGATTTTGATAGGCTTGTGAGTCTCGCTTTCTCATCCCCTGCAGTGGCTAATATCACGCCGACTTCTTCATCTTTAGACTCAGAATACTTCCACTGCCAATAAATGAAGGATCAACTTTTGGTATTGACTTGTATTTTTTGATACTTCCGTATTCTTATTGTTTTTGTGAGAAGCTTAACTCGTTTCTCTTCTTCAGGTAATGAAGACTTGGTATCTGTCCAGAGGAATGGCTTCTGCTTCAATGGTGGAGGTCAATGCTCTCTGAGAAGAGAACACAGTGCTGGCGAGGTTAATACTTTGTTGCAGGAGAAATCGGAGGGAGAAAAGGAACGCGACGGATTTGCGAGCTTGCTGGAAGGGGAGAGAAAGGCCAAAGCTATTTTGGCAAAGCAAGTGGAAGATCTTAAAGAAGAAAAGTTAAGGATGGAGGTTGATCATGCTGCCGAAGTGGGTTGGATGAACGACCAACTGTCTATTGCAAAATGAATAATTTACGAGGCCGGTGATAGAATTTCTATTGTATTGGATATTCATCTTCGTTATATTGTCATGGAGTACTATGAGGACACCCTTATCCTTGCATTTTCTGACAATTATAAGAGGCTTCCGGAAATTGATTTTTCTTCAATCAAGCCATCCGACCGAGATCGGATTTTGGAAAAGATTGAGAAGGTGAGACGGGGGCATATGATTCCTTCAATGGACAAGATAAATCATGCGTCCCTTTTGTTTATTGAAGAGTTTTCTGAGGATTACAAGGAAGAAGTGGAGGAGGAAAACACGGCAGGAGGAGAGGTAGAAGAAGACGCCGATCAGCAAGGTGGTCCCAGAAATGGTGATATAACATCCTCTCCCATATCGAAAGGTTCACTTTCCAAGGAAGGTGGTTCTTTAGACTCCCAGAAGAAAGGGACTCCTGACCGGTCCGATGTTGATGCTATACATGTATGGCTTTCGCTTTTGAAATACTTTCCTTCTCCTTGAATTTTGTTAATAACCAGTCATCTCATATTACAACAGTTCTCTGCTTCTTCGAAGGTGTAAGTTATAGTAATGCTTTAGACTATGCGTTTTAAAATATGGGGAGGAGGGAATTTCCAAGGAACTCTATTCTGTGAAAACAATTTACCAAGGGGTTTCGAATATTATTGTATGAAGTATACATTTTTTTTAATTTGTCTGTGAATTGCATTGGTTTTGTGACGTTTGGTGGTTAGCGATGTTGTATTAACATGTCAACGTGTATGTGTATGAATTGACAAAAGTCATGTGACTGTTTCTCTATGGAATGCATGATGTAATTAGCATATATCTGACATTTGCGTTTTACATATTACGATATTTCATCTGGTCTATGGTTAGGAGGACTCATTCCAGACCCCCTTTTCACAGTTTAGAGAGGAAACTTCGAATGTTGTTAGTCACAAAGATATTTTTGGAAGTGCCTCTCTTTCGAGCTACAAACAGATGTATTATCCCCAAATGATGGTATTCACGCGTCTCAAGGAATAGGTGCTTCACTTGGAAAAACAACTGAAGGAGAAAGATGAAAGTATTTGCAATTTACAACGTAGGCTGGCAACAAAATTCTTTGAGAGTTCAGATGTGGCAGTAGGTAGACTATACCAACAAATCGATAAGTTGGAGGATGAATTAAGAATGCTAAAGAGAAGTGCGCTTCTTTATAATTCGCTTTGCAAAACCCCGATTCGGAATGATAGATCTTTCTCGTATGTTTGTAACATAAATTGTTTCAAAAGGATGATTATGTCTGTGTAATGGTTTATGTCGCGACTTCCGGTGGGCATGTCTGTGTTGTGTGACTTATATAATGTATCGCTTTTGTCAGAAACAATGTTACTATAACCCAGGGTGCTATAATGAGTGGAAACCTACTTGTGCTAAGTGTTAGTAAGAATTTCTTCATGTAACGATTATTCTTGGGAAAATATCCAATGAAAGATCTCCTAGAAAAAGGGCATAGTCCTAGTTATAGGATGCTATTTGAAATGTTTGGGATCTTTTCCCCAGTTCTCTCTCGAACCAGTGTTATGATAAGATGTCGTATCCAGGGCTGTGCAAGCGACTAATATGTTGGAAAATAAACTAATGAATGTATAGGTTAAAGACACATCCCTGAGAGGATCGTAAGCCCATCCTTGGTAGTAACGGAAGTGTAATTTTGGGCCATACTAGAATTTCCGGGAGGGATGAGCAATTCCTTCTTGTTTAGATTCAAGAGTCTGACTCTACCCAAATTTGGGGTATTTGTGACGAAACCGAAACCCCACCTCCAGTTGTGATTTACTTCAGGATCGTCCCGGGTTCAGGTATTGAGATGTAAGACTGGGGCCCGCTTCCGGACTTTGTTGAGAAACCAATCCAACCGAGATTTAGGTATTAACGATTGCAAATAGAGATTTCCTTCCGGCATTAATAGAAGTCCCGAATTGTGCCTTATTCGAGAGATTTAATGGATTGAAGACCGGAGCTCCCCCTCTGGCAATTGCGAAGGACGGGATCAACCCAGATTCGGGTATTATAGATAGAAGACCGAAAACCCCTTTTGGCATTTGCGAAGAGCCGAATCAACCTAGATTCGGGTATTATAGATAGAATATCGGACACCCCTTATGGCGTTAATTGTTTTGGCACCCCTTTTGGATTTGATTTATGAAGCAGAGGCTGTACGTGCTTCCTGAGCCACCCCTTGGGCTTTTGATGTCAAAGCAGAGGATGTACGTTCTTTGTTGGCCACTCTCCGGGCCTATGCGTAAGGTGCGCTTGGCTAGCTTATCCACACGCATGGCCCAAGGACTTACCCAACCTCCCTCCAGGAGGTGCCTTATCCTGACCATCGTAGGCGATGATAAGGTCTCAGAAATTTAGACGGGGCCATCGTAGGCACAGAACTAAGGTTTACTCTTTTGATGCTCTATACGGACCATCGTGGGTTCTGATAGAGGCTTATACGCCACCCCCTCCGAGGGGTGCCCTATCCTGACCATCGTAGGCAATTATAGGGATTTGCGTTCCCTTGTGCGGGTAACGCGAAACTTAAGCAGAGGTGGGATGTGCTCTTCTACGAGCATAGGTAGGAGGTGCTTAGTTCTAGCAGAGGCAGGGCGTGCTAATTTTAGATGCACCGCCATGACCAATTCTGGTGTGAAACGGAGGCTTACGCTTTTGATACTTTTACCTAGACCTTTCTGATTTGGGCATGGAGAAAGACTAACACATCATCCCCCCCCCCCCCCCCCCGGGAAATGCCTCGTCCTGACCAATTTGGTGATGACAAGGGATTTAATCCGTTTACGGTTTGACCCTTTTTGGGTTTCCTTTTAAATTCCAAGAGGAGGGATTTCCGTACCCTTGGGCATGTTTAGTAATCCTTTTCCTAAGGATTTTTACCGTATTCACTTTGATTTTCCATAAATTCTCGTAATTGGCCTTGGCTGATGAATCTAACGATGGTTTCCTCGAGGACTCTACAGTGATTAGTCTCGTGTCCATTCATCATGTGGGACTGGAAATAGGGACCTCCTACTTTCCTTTCGTACTTGGGCTTTCTCTTCGTGAGTGGACAATAGTTAAGCTCATGTTTGGTTAGGAAGTAAATGTTTTCCATCGAAGTGGCAAGGTAGCATTCTTTGAGTATCCCTGGCATGCGCCCCTCTTCATGTCGTTGGGTTTTAATCCTTTTGTGACCCAGCCTTGCTGTTGTGCCTACACCTTCGTTCTTACTTCCCAAAACATACTGAGGTTGAGATGTTATCCCTTTGGACCATTTGTTGGCGAAATGGTCGAAATCGTCCATTATTTCTTGTTCAAACGTCGTTCCCCGGACATGCCTAAGGAGGGTTTGCTTTAGGTGAGAGAAGATGTTAATACCCTTTGATGTAAAGTCCTTTGAAGGATGTTCTAGGGTCTGCCCTATATGGGAATAACTATAATTTTCGATATCGAAAGCATATTGTCCCATTTCCCTTTTTCGCTTTATGATCCGTAAGGCTTCCACTCTCAACCTTAGTTCTACTGCCACTCCTGAGTCCATGTTCTATGACTCATCCATTTGACATTCTGAAGGCTTTTGTCGGGATCTCCTACCCACAATTTTTGCTTTTTCAATACCTTAGTCTAATCCAGGACGGAACAACACAGGTAGATAGGTGGCTGTTAACCACAAGGTTGAAGGTTCTGGCCCTCCTTCTAGTGCCAAAATGTTAATGATATTTTTCATCAACACCGGAATCAGGTCGGCGGTAATGGACCTAAGAGGGAGATGGTCCGCTTATCCTTCGTGATTTTGGGTCGAATTACTATTTCTGGGTATTAGGACCAAGTTCACCAGGAAATCTAAGCTCGTTGATAATACCTAAGCAAATAGGAAGGGTTTAAGTTGACAGGGAAGAGTCATTTCCTCCGACTATAGGTATAGATTCAGAATTCGAATCCAAGCATTTATAGAGAGAAAATAGTAAACTGAACAATAATAATTAAAAATCAGTATGATAAACTCATAGTAAATACGGTAGGGGAAAATTTGATCTTTATTAACCTTTAACTTTTCTTACATGAACAGAATGGAAGAGATCCTTCAATCGATCTCCATTTTTTGGGTTTTCTTTTTAAGAGGAAAAGTACAAGACTTCGAATCCCCCTATAATGTGACCCCTGTTGTAACATCCCGGATTTCGACAGGTCGAATTTTTCAAATTCGATCCATCGAGACCTGAGTTGGGTGCTCTGGTATCCTACAGAAAAAGACAGAGATAAAGAAACATGTCAGAACTCGCAAAGCATCTCACAGCGGAAGGAATTAAAATATAATATATATTCAAAAATAGCTTTACCTTATTTATCATACTGTCTAACCAGTATCCATAGTTATACCATCTCTGCCTTGAACCTAACCTGGAAGTATGTAATGAGGAGGGGGTCAGAACATAAGTTCTGCGTGAGTGGGCTTAGAATAAACTTCTGTATAATCCTACATATACCATTCAGTTATATTTTCTTGCTTATTAGGTAACTCGCGACATTAGCTCTCTAGGCTGTACTCATGTCCCACTAGTAGCTTAACCTAATACAACATATATGTAGATACCTCCAACCCGTCTAATCCTTTCCATGCATATATACAGTCCCTTGTCGTATGTTGTACGGGCTTCATCATGTAAATATATACTACTTCAGTGTAGTGCCACCATTCTCGAATCGTTCGGACTGCCACTCTCGATCTTGCTAGATTCCGTGTATCATCTAGATCTAATCTAGGGTATACTATCGAGCGCTTCATCGATTCAACCAGCGTTTATGCTACCTATTGAACGCTTCTCGGATTCAGGGTTTACGCGACCTAGGTCCAACTAGGGATTATGCTACCTATCGAACGATGCCCCTTGGTCTAGGACGCACTACCCAGAGCGATATATATTCCTAGACTTTCCCCACGTGTCGTGAATCGTTATCGATGTCTAGTTGCACATGTCCACTATATGTGCGGCCTGAGTCCCGTGGTAGGGCAAATCAAGAAACACGGGACTCGGTCGGGAGCTTTAAGTTATCTGCCGATGCAGAAGCTAAGGTCTGTTTTTCTAGTGGCTATGGTCCCACTTGACCCCTCTCTCGACTAATGAAAGGCCACCCTTGAAAAAAAATGAGAACTATACGCAGGCCCCCTATGCCCCCACTAACCTATGGCCATCCGCACCCATAACTAGATAGCAAGTATATGGTCTTTTGGAGTTCTCTGCCTTTCCGCTTTACGTATCTCGACTGACTCAAGATGGTAGGTAGACGATGAGTTGCTATCATAGGGCTACTGGTCTCGCCGAATCACGCTGGTCCACCCTAGTCTTCAGGTTGCCTTATATTGCAACCAAGGCATACCCTTGGTTCTTCTAACGCAGACCTTAACCTCTGTGAGCTCAGGAGGATCATCTGCAGCCTCACAGAGGGATACCAAGAGTACCCTCACGTCCCCTCGAAGCCGCGTGCTTCGTAACCCAGCTCGTTGGAGCCTTCTTTAAGACCAGATGGATGTTCGCTCCTTCTCGTGTTCTACTAAGGTTTACTACTTAGTTCCCTTAACTAAGGTTTACTACTTAGTTTCCTGAATCGTCGTTTTCTTAACTAAGGTTTACTACTTAGTCCTTTTGACTAAGGTTTACTACTTAGTTCTCTCAATCGTTTGTTTTTCTTAACTAAGGTTTACAACTTAGTCCACTTAACTAAGGTTTACTACTTAGTTCTCTTTCTCGTTATCAACTTAGTTATCTTAACTAAGGTTTATTACTTGATTCTCTTAACCAAGGTTTGATACTTAGTTTATGTTACTTTGTTCTCTTTAACTAAGGTTTGTTACTGAGTTCCTTTTTAACTAAGGTTTACTTACTTAGTTATCTTTACCGTTGCTTACTTAGTTCTCTAACTAAGGTTCAACACTTGGTCAACTTCATCTTTATTTACTTAGTTCTTTAACTAAGGTTTAACACTTGGTTAACTTCATCTTTATTTACTTAGTTCTTTAACTAAGGTTTAACACTTGGTTAACTTCATCTTTATTTACTTAGTTCTTTAACTAAGGTTTATTACTTAGTTTCTGTTAACTAAGGTTTACTAATGAATTCAAACATGACTTAAGTTTTCTTTATCAGACGATAACGTACTGGTGTTTTCCCACATTTTCAGCTTAGATTAACTTATTTCATAGTATAAGTCGTCCCACCCTTCAAGTCTTGTATTACATCTTAAGTCATAATCTTCCCTTGTCCCTAGGACAAGTTTTACATATTATTTAATTTTACACTACCGCAATTCAAGTTTAGAATAGGTAGTTATCATTCCCCCATTACTGTGTCATTAATTTTAGATTTGACTCAACCCTTCCTTTTAATTAATCCGTTACTTAAACTTTACTCAATTCAATTAATTCATAATATCGTTGCGGGTCCCATTTGGTTAAGCATATCTAAACTTTTGTTTCACATGTCCCCTGTGTTCCCTTTATTATGGTTTCCATGTTTTACACATGTCTTACTATGGTTAAGTCTAACTTAGTCGTGTTTTACATGTCATTTATGCCACCCACTTAACCTTCTAACCATACCCATGTCACCCACACGTCTTTCTATGGTTAGTATTTCTTAATTTATTTATTATGTCGTAACGATGTATGGCCTCTCACATTAGACGTCCGCTTGTGGTTGCTGGATTTGTCGGGCGGTTCCGAGCAGTCTTACACCACAAACGCGTCTAACCTCGTGTCATAAACCGTTACGCCTCTAATTCTTGCCGTTGACCTCCCACATTAGACGTCCGTTTGTGGTTGTTGGATTTGCCAGGCGGTTCCGGGCAGTCTTACACCACAAACGCGTCTAACCTCGTGTCATAGGCTTTTATTGACATTCGTCTTTCACCCAAACCCCAAATTCATGTCATGTGTTCCTAATTCAACTTAATTACAGTTCATATTTATGCCTATCTCTAGCTTGTCATTAACTATGCCAATTTCATAAAAGTTAGCCCGATTTCATATTACCCAAATTATCCAATTTTAGCCAAATTCACCAATTAAATGTTGCTCATACCCCAACATGCAATGACGCACTCACAACAGGCCGAGTGGGGTCGGTTGACCCCACTGGAATTCAAAAAACAAAAGAGTAGAGAGAGAGGACCGAAAGTATTACACGTAACTTCAGCTGGTCATTTCCAGAGACCATGTATAGTGGTTTGCTTTCTCTATTCCTCCGTTTTCTCCACCTCCAATATTTCCCCAATCCCGTTTTCAAATTAAACGTCATTTGAACAGAAAATAAAACTTTCAAGTGGATTGCAATTGATTTGTTCTTATTTCTCGGCTTGTTAAAAGACTTCTTGAATCAGGATATCATGTCAAAGGAACTGTTCGAGACCCAGGTTTTGTACTCCATGAGCTTGATCTTTTTCCAATTGTAAAGTCCTGTTGATTATTTTAGTTAAACCACTGAACATGTTGGTTAGGTCTCAAATTCGATATAATTGCATTTGGAGTCCTGCAAAATGAATTTTGAATAATAATTATAGAAGTACTTGGGAAAAAGAAGAAAGAAAAATTAATCTTTCCTGCAATAGAAGGGCTTGGGCATAGAAACATGGAAAATTATTTTATATAGTAACATCAATGTGTTCAATGCACATGAGATTGTAGGAAAATTGGGCATCTCTTGGATCTGGATCGAGCAAAAGAGAGGCTTTAGTTAATGAGAGCAGAGCTACCAGAAGTGGATAGCTTTGATGAAGCAATAATGGGATGCGAGGGTGTTTTCGATTGTGCTTTTCCAGTCATCCAAAAAATGACCCTAAGGTATGTGCTTTCAATTGCTGAGTACACCGCATTTTCTCTTCAGTAGTTTGGCTAGTTCTATTTTCATCTCTATTTCATCATTTCGCACCCCACTTATTTAAAAATAACCGTCACAACTCACTTTTTTCTTTTCACACCCAAATTATTCTGAAAATAACCTTGTATTTCTCAAGACACTTTTAGCTACGACGTTGTTTCGTTATGAACCTCGCTTTGTCTGAACTAGATTGTTGCACAAATCTCACTCAATGCGGACTAGGTTGTTGCATAGACCTCGTTTGATCCAAACTAGATTGCTTGTGAAGAATCATTTTTAAGGATGATATTTTGAGAAGAAAAAACATACGATGTTTTTGGTGATGTTTTGTAAATTATATTTTATGATGATAATTTATATGTTTTTAATCAAATGGTAATATAAATGTGCTGGAGATTTTAATTTACCTGGTTTTAATACAGAATGTGATATTGCCGAAATAAATAAATAAAATCCGCCCCCACTGTATAGAATTTCTGCGTACGTCCCTGCCAACATGTAAATTTCCAATGTCCAATTATTCCTAATTTCATATAATCAATATTTTCCCAATATATATATATATATCCTAACATTCCCATGTTCGTACATATAATCTAATTCACCCTCTAGGCTTATTTTCCAAGTCACAAATAAATTTCACCAACCCATGTTATCTAATCACATGTTGTTAAAATTAAATTATACCAATTCCATGTCTAATGACAATTATGTCAAACTTACATAAATTCAATAATATAATCCTTGACTGTATAAAATAGATTATGCCTAATATATGCAATAACAATTGTTATGCCACAAACCCCAAAATTATGGATTATATTCCTCGATCGCATAAAATAAGTTATGCCCCAATATTTTCATATTTCAACCGTACGTATGCATAATAAGATTTCATCTAGGTTCGAGATAACCTAGATCCAAAAATAAAAAGGGCCAAGAGAATAGAAGAACAATTATTTTAATACGAATCTTGCATTGAATTTGTAACTCGGGAAAATGATGAACGATAATAATATATTATACAAAATTTTACTGTAATTCCACTCACCTTGAATGGATCGGAGAAATAAATGATTCGTCATTGATGTAGAAATATTGATCTAATCTTTCTTATTTGATTGTTGGTGAAGAGCATGAATTGTTGATGTAGAACTTTGCTACTTGATTTGATTTAACTCCAAAGTTGATGAAGAATTTGTAATTTAATTTAGAGTTTTGAGGCGGCGGCTATGTTTGGTTGAAGTTTGGCAGCATGGAGGTGTCATAGAGGATTTGTTATGAATTAGGTTAGGTCTGGCTATGAATTTATAGGCGTGGAGAGCGTTTTAGAGCCCTTAGATTGACCTAGAAGCCATCAGATTCGCACAGCACATCAAAACACGTCACAGGAAGCTTCTGGACCAAAAAATTCGCTCCAAGTCGACATAGGTCGACCTCCTCAAGGGGTAGGTCGACACCTTGGTCGACCTCCCCCTTGGGATGTCGACCTCTTGGTCGATCTGGCCATTTTTTTTCTCCTGTTCTGGGCTGGTTGATTTCTGGATTCTTCTTCCATCTTCCAAGGCCATAACTTCTTCATACGAAGTCCGATTTACGCAAACTTGGACTCTATTCCAAGTATAATTTCGAGAAGAACGCAATGGTGATGTCCATTTTACTTAATTCCTGATATTTAAATTAAGTATCCTTATTTTATTGTCTTCTCCATTACGTACACTGTCATTGAATTAATCTTTCCTTCTCTTTCACGTATTAATTAATTTTCATTGTACATCACCATTATTAATCTTATCTATGCATATATATACATTTTTAATTATATTAAAAATGCGGGGTGTTACACCTGGGATCGTACTTATAGGTAACTTGGGCCCCCCTCCGCTGTTGGGCCATTGGGCCTTTAGGAGCCTTTGTCGACCGCTTTTTCCTTGGCTTTGAATGTTTTCACTTCCGACCGTTTTGCAGTGTTAATTATAGCTTCTGCAATGGAGGTTTTGCCTAGACAGGAGCCTCTTTGAGATTGATATGTGTTTGCTGTCGTTGTAGTTCTTCAGAAGGTGTTTTGAGTTCTCGGTTGCATGCTCTCTATCATAGACATTTGGATATAGGATTCCAGTTTTCCCATGAATACTTAGAGGAGCCTGCCCTCATTATATATGTGGATAGCTGCCAGTTCTTATTACTGTTAGTGTTTGTGCTAAATAAACTAGTGTCGATAGCTTGTATCCCTTCCAGGGTTTCGGTCTGCTTTTCGGTGGGATTTCCTGGTATAGCCTGATGCTCCAGAAGGTTTCTCTATGTGATTTGTCTATTGTTTATCAAAACGACCTTTCGATGCCTATACAGCAGTCGTCTCAGAAACTGGTTCCAGATATTCTCCATGTACTTCTAGCTCGATACTCTTGATGTTCTAGCTTCCTGGTGTATTGGTATTTAGGAGGGTTAATACTGAAGGCCCTATCGGTCTTCCGGGTCTCGATTGGCGGATCTCTATCATTCATCTTTCTTGGCTTCCAGCTTAGTTGACCTTCCACCGAAGAATCCCCTGCCGGGTTGATTTTGTCGGAACGACTCTACCGGATTGGTTCTGTCCGCCTTTTGTAGCTTTCTGGATTTCTCTTCCCACGGAAGTGTCGGTTGATGGAGCTTTCTGACTATTCCGCCTTTCTCTTGGCTTCTCTCAGTACTCTTCTCTGTTTCCTGAAGGATTCATGTGCGCTCGTAACCATCCGACACCCCTTCATTGCCAATCAACTTCCTTGTAAATTTTGTTAGTAACAGCCTGTATTCACATTTTTGTAGGCTTGGGTATAGATGATGCAACTAAGAAAAAGCTTACACAGCAGAGCCATGGAGTGGTGGAATTCTGTTACACTTGAAACTCCGGAAGAAGAGATAACTTGGGAACAATTCCAAGTTAAGTTTGAGATTAAGTTTAGCTCTATGGCTCAGAAGTCAGTTCTATTCAAGAAATTTGGGGAGTTGAAGCAGAATGGTCGACCAATGCTTGATTAAGTTTCTGATTTTGAGGCCTTATCGAAGTATGCTCATTCATATATAGACACTCCATATAAGAAGAACGAGAAGTTCGTTATGGGTTTGGAAACCTACATAGGAAGACCATTGGTGGATCGTCTTGACGATCCATATGAAAAGATTATGGATAAAGCTGTGAGACATGAAAGCCTGCTTCCGAAAGAAGAAACTGTTGTTACTGCCAAGGTAGCTCCAAAACCACAATAGGGTAGTATTAATAAGAAGAAGAGGGAGTCGCAATAGCAGAAAGAAAGGATGGCAAGTTGAAACCTAAGAGTGAGGTGGTTTGCTTTAACTGCCAACAGAAAGCTCATTTTGCTAATGAATATAAGAATCCGAAGGTTGAAAGGAAGTGTCAAAACTGTGGATAGTCTGGGCATCTCAAGAAGGACTGTCCAGAACTGGCTAAGGGAAAGCAGATAGTGAAAGCTTATGCCTTGGAAGTTGTGTCATCGTCTTCAACAGCTCCTACTGCTGATTAGAAGGGAAAGGGTGACGTCGTCCAAGGTACTCTTTCTGTTCAGGATGTTTCAGTTCATGTGTTGTTTTATACTCGAGCATCGCATTCATTCATTTCTAATGAGTTCGTGTGTCGTTTGGGTTTGGAGCTTGAGATTTGTGATAGACCTTTGATTGTGACTAATTCAGTTGAGGGTTCGTCCAGCCTTTGTATGCTTTATCGTGGTCTTGTGTTATCGAGTCATGGTTGCTCCTTTGTGTGTGATTGTTTTTTTCTTAACTTCACTGGGTTTGGGATTATCTTAAATATGGATTGGCTCAAGAGGTATGCGGCAAGAGTGAATTGTGAGAAGAGATGTGGAATGGCGAAAGGTTTTGATTCGATATAAGCCCGAAGAAGGGGTCTTCGTGAGCTATTTATATTCGCTTGTGATTCAATATGAATACTTGTCATCGGTGCTGATCGTAAATGAGTTTGAGGATGTCTTTGATGAAGTCAAAGGGTTGCCGCCGCATCGTGAGATTGAGTTCAGAATCGATTCGGTCTAGAGTGCAAGACCTATCGTTATGCCTCTTAGGCGGATGATGCCTAAGGTACAGTGAGGGTTATAGGTGCACGTTCGAGACCTTTTGGGAAAAGGATTCATTCGAAGAAGTGTTTCCGAATGGGGTGCACCAGTTGTGCTTGCAACTAACGCAAATGGCTTATTAAGATTGCGTGTGGATTATCGCGAGCTGAACAAGGTGATCAAGAAGAACAAGTATCGGTTACCAAGGATTGATGACTTGTTTGATTAGCTTCACGAATCCAAAGTGTTTTATCAGATGGATTTGGCAATGGGATTTCACCCGTTGAGAGTGGCGAAGGATAGTGTGCCGAAGACTGCTTTTAGGATACTATCCGGTATCTTTGAATGGTTGATGATGCCATGTGGGTTGACTAACGCGCCAGCGTATTTAGTGGATCTTATAAATAAAGTTTTCAGAGATCAGTTGAACAAGCTGGTGCTTGTGTTCGTGGATGATATTCTGGTTTATTCCCGGAATGAGGAGGAGCATAAGATGCATTTGAGAGTTTTTTTGGAATTCTTGCGAAAGCATCAGCTGAAGGCTAAGTTTTCAAAGTGTCACTTCTGGAAGAGAGAAGTGAGGTTCTTAGGCCATGTTGTTTCTGGAAATGGGATAGCGGTTGACCCTACTAAAGTGGCAGCAATCCAGGAGTGCGATAGACCTAAGAATGCGACAGACGTGGGAATTTTCCTTGGGTTAGTGGGATATTATCGTCCAAGATAGCTGCACCGTTAACAGGATTGACGAAGAAAAACCTATTGTTTGCATGGGAAGAGAAGTGTGAGCCAATGTTTGGAATCCTGAAAGAGAGACTGACGAGTGCTCATGTTTTGACCATTCCAAGTGGGAATGAAGAGATGGTGGTATACACCGATGCATGTGGTACTGGACTTGGAACAATATTGATGCAGAAGGATAAGGTTATGGCCTACGCAAGTCGAGAGCTGAAGCCGCATGAAAGGAAATATCAGACTCATGATTTAGATTTAGCACCGATTGTGTTTGCTTTAAAGATGTGGCGACATTACTTGTTGGGAGTTCGATTCGAGTTGTTTACGGATAACAAGTCATTGAAATATATTTTTTCTCCTAAAAGGTTTTGAATCTGCAGTAGCAATGGTGGTTAGATTTTCAGGCATCGTATGATTTTGGTATAGCCTGTACTGCTGGTAAAGGTAAAGCAGTTGCAGATGCGTTAAGTCGAAGACATGCAAGTTTGGGAGCGATGTTTTCAGAATGGAAAAGCCTCGAGTACTTGGCATAATTTGATTTCAGACCAAGGTGTAAGTTGGAACCTGAAATGTTGGCAAGCTTATCGATAAGACCAACTCTCATCGAAAGGATTGGCGAGATCCAAAAGCATGATGCAAAACTTGTTGAGTTTATCTAGAAGTTGGAACCCTAAGATAAAGGATTTGAGGTCGATCGAGAAGGTTGGCTTTAAAAGAAAGGACGATTGGTTGTTCCTGATATCGATGGATTGAGAGATGAGGTTTTGAGGGAATGTCACCACTCGAAATTGACGATTCATCCTGTTGGTAATAAGATGTATCAGGACATGAAGCGAGTTTACTAGTGAGAGGGGAAGAAGCGGGATATTGGAAGTTCATTTCCAAGTGCATGAACTATCAATTGGTGGAAGCTTAACGGAAGAAGCCGAGTGAGTTGCTTCAGCCATTGGAAGTTCCTACATGGAAGTGGGAGCAGATATCGATGGACTACCTAGAACCAGGGAAGGAAACGAAGAAATTTCAGTCATCGTGGATCGCTTGACCAAAAGTTCAAGGTTTATCACTGTCAAATCGATTAGGACAACATCGAAGTTGCCTTAGCTTTATATAAAATGGATAGTTCGATTCCATGGTATCCCAAAGAAAATAGTGAGTGATCGAGACCCATTATTCATGAGTGGATTTTTGAAAAGTTTGCAAGAGACTTTGGGAACCGAGTTGTATTTGAGTACGGCTTATCATCCCCAAACCAATGGTCAAACCGAGAGGGTTAACCGAATTTTGGAAGATCTCCTAAGAGCTTGTGTATTGGACTTCGGAGGAACGTGGGAAGACCATCTACATCTAATCGAGTTTGCGTATAACAACATCAACCGGTCGAGCATTGGGATGGCACCATATGAGTCATTGTATGGAAGACCGTGTAATTCTCCGGCATGTTGGTTAGAAACTGGAGATAAGTTGATACTTGGACCTGAGATGATAAGAGAAACCTCAGATTGTATCGAGATCATTCAGCAATGAATGAAGGCAGCCCAAAATCGTTAGAAGAGTTATGCCTATAAGCATCGAGAAGATGTGGATTTCGATATTGGCAATATGGTTTTCATGAAGATTTCACCGTTGAGGCATGTTGTTCGGTATGGAAGCAAAGGAAAGTTATCTCCAAAGTTTGTTGGACCTTTTTTGATAGTCGAGTGAATTGGAAAGCTCGCGTATAGGTTGGAGTTACCCGAGAAGATGTCAAGTGTGCATAATGTTTTCCATGTGTCGTTTCTACGGAAGTGCATGCATGATTCGAATGTGGCGGTATCTCCAGAGCAGTTCGAAGACCTAGAAGTAGAGACCATAGTTACAAAACCTCGTAAGTCGCTTCATGTAGGGAAAATGACATGAAGCAGCTTAGGAGGAAGAAGCACTACACCATATATGCTAATTAGCCTGTGTTTTTAGCCGTATCTAAGGCATGTAGGCACGGCAAAAAGCCGTATCAAAAGATGACATGTTAAATTTTTAGATACGGCTTAAAACCGTATCCCAGTTTGATTACATACGCTATTGGCCGTATCTAAAGTGTAAGTAGATACGGCTATAAACCGTATCTTATGTGTGTGTGTGTGTGTGTGTGTGTGTTATATATATTTAAGCAGAAACTGCAGCACATATTATTTGTAACATAAAACATATATAAGACATGATACACTAATTCGAACAGTAAACGAAACAATTGTATGAAATATTCCATTACATTACAATATATAATGATACATGCTATTTTATTACATTACAATAAATAAGATACATGTTGTTTCATTACATTAAAGAAGATACATAATGTTACATTACAATAAGTTGGGATAAATACCCGATGTCGTGAGCTAAAGTGCAGCCACCTGTTGAATTAATGCTTCCTTAAAGATGAACATCCTCCAAAACAGACAAAAGATGAACGAACCCTTCAGGAAGATTAACACACTCAAATCTCTCAAAGAACTACTCAGATCGAAGAAAACTTCAAGAGGCCTGCTAATAAGTTAGCTTGGATAGCATATAGCATGTACACTACAAAGACCTGTAAAAAAGTGCAAACCGCATAGTTCAGGATAGGATATGTCCACATTATTATTTTCATTAGTAGCTGAATATTGCAAGTCTACAACATTTTTACTTGTTCAGTCGAGACTGAGTCTTGATTAAAGACAATTGTTATAAGCTAATTGAAGAGCAATATAGAGGATATGTCCACATTATTATAATTCTCCTTGTCACTTGGCTGCACAAGTAAAAGTGTCTGAATTCAAGGTAGACAAGGAGAATTATAGGATATGATATGTCCATATTGCCGCCAAGTAAAAGTTCATATCTTCTCGATATGTCCACAAATGAGGGTGATAGAATATCAAGGACATATGAATGATAGGATAGGATATGTCTGTATTTGTCTACCTAAAATTCATTTGTCTACCTAATTAAAAGTGTCACTTGTGCTAAGGATCAGTGTCACATGGCTGCAATGCTCACTTGTGCTGCTCCACATTATTATATTTCTCCTTATGAACTGAACTAGTAAAGAGAGGATATGCCCTTATCTAATGTAGTGTATACGAGATGAGGGAATGGGAAAAAGCGAGCATATTACCTGAAGTTTAGATCAACCCACTCAAATCCATGCTTATTAGCTTCATCCAAATGATGGAGGTTGCTGCACACACATGTTTTAATAGTCAGCTTCTATTTTTTCCATGGGTTGACTAACAAAAATGATTGGTTACATGGGCACAAAGCAAATTGGTTAAAGGTAGCAAGTTATAAATGGAAAATCAGTTTTACACCTTTACTCACATGCAGTGTGACACACTTGAAACACCAAACAAATTGACTAAATCTCAACCTATAAATGCCATTCTATTTTCATTCATGGATCCGTCACCGGCGTTTCTACTCAATCACACAAATTTCCTAATATCAATTACCAGATACATGCAGCTCAGTCAACAGAACTTGTATGCTGTAGTTCTCAAATTAAATCATACATATGCACTTCAAATCAGTTATAAGGATCAGTGTACATGGTGCAATAATACACACAAATGAGCAACAGCACAGTAAAAGTGTCTGAATTCAAGGTAGACAAATACATCATGAGTAAATGATAGCAAATACACTGCCGCACTATAATACTGGGGACAATACCCAACTTAAACACAATAGCAGCATGATTTCTAGGTAGACAAGCACATGCAACTTTCTATCATTCATATTTTTGAAATAAGGCTTGGAAATTCAAATTAAACCCGATTTAAACCCAATTCGAATTCAAATTAAACCCAATTCATATTTAAATTTAACCGTGATCTAGTATTCACCTCCAGAGGCGACGAGAAGGATGGACAGCGGTGGACTGAGGCTTCGCCGGTCAGCTGAAGGTAGCGCGAGCTGACGATAACCCTTGGAGTGCGGTGGATGGCTTATTGATAAAGGAAGTCGGTCGAGTACCAAAACCCTAATTTGGGTATTCGGTGGTCGCCATTGAAAAATAAAAAAAGGATTATTCGGCCGAAAGTTTTGATGTGGCAAAACTCGATTGTGCCTATATGGAGGTACGGGGGAAAATTTTTGATACGAATTTCATACGGTCCAAACCCGTATCAAATGAACTGAACTGACACTTCATTTATGGACGATCAGATTAAGGGTGTTTGCGGTGGTACGGATCACAAAATGTAGTTTGATACGGATTTGAACACTATCAAATTTGATACGGCTTATAGCCCAATTTTATGTCTGCATCCCTGTGTGCCAAATTCACTGATATGGTGTAGTGAAGGTTAAGTTGGTCAAGGTACAATGGAGTGAGGATGATAACAATTGTACGTGGGAGATAGAAGAGAAGATGAAGATGACCCATCCAGAACTCTTCATCAATATGACCCATTGATGTCGTGTCACCTTACATCATTGTAACTTGTACAATTGTTAGAATTCCACGTGCTAGGATATAACTATGTATGCATGGCTTGATGGCTGCTAGTTAGGATGATAGAATTGGATGCTCATGGATGATATGCATGCAGAATTGTTTTGGTTGCTTGAGTTTGCTTAGAATTTCAGGGAAGAAATTCTTTAAGGGAGGGAAAATGTAACAGCCCGCACTTCACGTATCGGAGGGTCATAAAATATTTTTATTTAATTCCCTGAGGGTTGGATCATTCTCATATTTTGATATGTTTGTTATGGAGATGTGTGACATGTCCATAATTTTTACCAATTTTATTTGTGACCATTTTGCCCTTGTCAGTCTTGTATAGGGAATAATTTTTGACTGGGTTCGAATCAAGTGCCGAGGTCAGTCTCATTGGAATGAAAATGGTGTTGCCAACTCCATAGATTAGTCACATTAAAGATTTGGTTCAGCAGTTTAGTAAGAATCGTTGTTTTGTGTTTCACAGTTTGTTGTTCAGGCTCTTAAGCCATTAGTGGGATGATTTGATGAGGCCCATTAGTGGGCTGGTGGGAGGCTGTAAATAGGGGTTTAGAGGCATGGAGAATAATTTACTTTCTTCATTCTCTCATTTGTTTGAGCTCTAATCCTCCTTGCTCAATCAAATACACCTTTCCACCATTAAAATTCTAAATCTATATAAGAGAATCGAAGATCTACAACATTTGAAGCTAGATCTACGCAAAGTGAAGAGAGATCTCATCAAATTGGAAAATTTGAAGAGTGTTCTTTGGTGTTCGAATTGAGTAATCGGTGATTTTGTGTTGTTTTGAATAATTGGTGAGTGATATGCATCTCTCACACGGATTCAATCAGGTATATGAGTTGTTTGATCTTAATTTGATCATTTTCAAGTCGTTTTCACCTAGATCTAAATCACGGTAAGTGTATTTTCATTTGAATCGCCATAGGATCTATTCTAGCGACTTAAAACCGGAAATTTTTATATTAATTCATGAAACAGCCTGCATTTTACGTATCGGGGGATCGTAAAATATTTTTATTTTGTTCTCTGAGGGTTGGATTATTCTCTTCTTTTGATATGTTATTTATGGGGATGTGAGACATGTCCATAATTTTTACCAATTTTCTATGTGACCATTTTGCACCTATTAGTCTTGTACAGGGTATGACTTTTGACTCGGGTCGATTCAGGTGCTAAAATTGGTCTCATTGAAAAGGAAATGATGTTTCCCATTCCGTAGAGTGGTCACATTAAAGATTTGGTTCAGCGGTTTGAGAGGAATCGTTGTTTTAAGGTTTCACAATTGGATGTTCAGGTTTTGTGTGCTTTAATGGGCTGATTTGGAGAGGCCCGTTAGTGGGCTGATGGGAGGCTATAAACAGGGGATGGGGAATATGGGAAAGGGTTATCTTTCCCCATTTTCTCATTTGGAATCCTCCATTCTCTCCACTTTTCCACCATTAAAATCTAGATATGCATAAGAGAATCAAAGATCTACATCATTTGAAGCTAGATCTACGCCGTTTCGAGAGAGGGTTCATCGGATCGAAAGATTTGGAGCAAGTTCTTCGCTGTCCGGATCTAGATCTAAGGGTTTTTGGATTGTTCTATAGATTTGGTGAGTGATCCACATCTCTCACACGGATTCAATCATGTATATGAATGTTTGATCTCATTTTTCATCAAATTTAGAGTGTTTTCTCCTAGATCTACATCACGGTATGTATATTTTCATATGAATCACTCTAGGATCTGATCTAGCAACTTTTAAAAGGTAATTTTTATGTTATTTCATAAGATTATGCATGTTGGACCTATCATTTAGTTCATATGTCCATTTATCATGATTTTTGGTAAAGTTGGTATAATTTTGGTGAAAATTATCATATTTATGTTGTTAGTGATTTCATAACATGCTTATGGTTGCGTTAAATGAATTGGATGAGTATATTTCCTCGATTGTGTTGATTGACGAAGTTTTGGTCGAAATTGAACTTGAATTGAGACTGTACTGGCCAAGGGTCGAGCATAGCTTGGGGAGCAAGTCATAGGGGTCGGTCGTGAATGTAGTAGGGTCGGTCGGTCGAGAAGAAATGCACTGGGTCCAGCATCGATTGGGTTGCACACATTGGGTCGATCGTGCTTGGTCTGGACGAGCAGAGTTCTGGTCAAGTAGTTTGGGATCAGGTCGGTCTGGGGAAAGAAGCTCCGGGTTGGTCGAGCAAGGTGGGGTCGATCAAACGTAGGGGTCGATCACACATAGGGGTCGAGCACAAGTTTGATGGTAGAGCATAGGGTCGATCACAAGGTGTCAGTTTCACAGTCATGTTCAGAAGTATGGGGTCGGTCACAGGGGGTCGGTCGCATAGGGTTATTTCTCAAAATTTTAATTTTCGGGTACGACCCAGATTTGAATAAAAGGACTTGAACGTTATGGGCTTTAACGTTGTGGAGTGTTGTGACTTCGAGGTGAATTCAAGTAGGAATATTCAAAGTGTTGAATGTGTTCGTTGATCGATATGGAACAACGAATGAGATGACAACTCAGAGGTTGTGAGTTGGTGGATAATGGTGGCTCGAGAAGGTTGCTTGAGTTATGGGAAGTCGTCGGGTTGGACGACTAGAGATGCAAAGGCCGAGAGATTATCGTTGTCACAAGTTCTAGCGGGCTCAAAGCAGGGGTACAATAGGGGAACCTAAAAGACCGGAAGGTTGCTGGTCGAGTACCTTGGGTATCGTTGAAAGGCCTAGTTATCAAGGTTGTACAAACATACGTTTCGTTGTATGGCGTATGGAGTTGTAACAAGAACTGGGGTTACCATTAGTCCTTGACATATGGCAAGGTTGGCCGTCATACGATTAACGATGATTCTAAAGCAAGGTTGGCAGTGATAGCCAGAGTCAGTCATGGGTGTTTGGTCGCTTTGCTTGTACCATCTCACGTAGATTGTCCGACGTCGAGGGAGATGTTTCTTGGGTGCTTGTCTCATATTGGCTTAGGCCTTTTGGGCTTGTACTTGAGGGATGTTGAACTCGATTAGGATGGTTTACGTGAGATATATTTAGTTGTCGTGATTGCTATTGAATGTTGGTTGAGTTGTTGTGCCATGGATGAATGGTTGTTTTGAATGCCACGGATGAATTGATTCCTTTTGGTTTTTTGGATTGTAAAGACTATCAGTATCTAGTGTGGGGAAGGCAGGTTCAGGTTCTTCTCTGGTGTTTGGTAGATTGGTTTGTTTATCTACCTATTCTCATATACTTTATTGATGATGTTAGATAGTTGTTTTATCGCTCACTAAGACTGTTGTCTGACTCAAGGTTTTATGTATCCTCTTATTACCTTGGGTTGTTCATCCGACTTTGGATGGGCAGACTAGGTGACCTGGTGATTAGTGATGACGATGCTGCAGTGTAGTGGGGAGCCGGATGCTGGCGTATTATCTTTCTATTATCTAATATCTTTGTTCCGCTGTTACATTTTCTTGAGTACTGTAGTGAGGCTATTTGTACAAGCATTTGCTGATGTAGTCCTAACATGCTTGGATACTTCGTTGGTGATATGGAAGTTTTAAATTTTTGTCTAATTAAGCTTTACTCCTATTACCTGTTATATATGTTCTATTATATTTTATCCTTACGTTGTGGGTTATACGACAGGTTTAGCGCTTGTTTACCTACCCTAATGATCGTCCATAGCTGTCTGGCACACCTTTCAGCGCACTATTCCTCTTGTTTTAGTGCAGGAGTTATGGGCGGTCATCACATTTGGTATCAAAGCTCTAGTTAATGATTTTATCCAAAGTTCAAAGACGTAATAACGTATGAGTGATGTATTTGTAGATTTTGATGGATGTATACAATATATATATTAGCATATATAGTAGTAGCGTATGAACTCCTTTTAGCAGTTTTTCTTGGAAGTGGCTAATAATTCTAAATTGCAGATTTAGAATGACTCGTCGAACAACAAGACACACTACTAGGCAGGGGGCTGGTTTTGGAGGGGGCAATGGCGGTATACCAGACTATCCTGTCATGTTTGAAGCCATGATGGAGGCATTCATGCGAAGGGTACCCGCTCCAGAAACAGTTGCGGTATATGTAAGAGTTCAAGTTCAGGTGCCTAGACCGGTGGATTCCGTGAAGCTATGCAAGGACTATACCTCTCTTGGAGGGAAACCATTCAAAGGGACGGAGCCAACAGAGGAGGTTCAGAGATGGTTGGATTCTTGTGTTTGTATCTTTGGAGACTTGGGCATTGATGATGCTACAAAGAGGAAGCTAGCATCAAGACAACTACATGGTAGAGCTATGGATTAGTGGAACTCAATCACGCTTGAGACTCCAGAGGATGAGATCATGTCGGATCAGTTCAGAGTAAAGTTTGAAGTTAAGTTCACATCTACTGCTCGGAAGTCTGTTCTCTTCAAGAAGTTTGTGGAGTTGAAGAAGAAAGGCAAACCAGTTCTTGAGTTTGTTTCTGATTTTGAGGCTTTTTCCAAGTATGCTCGCTTATACATTGATACTCCATACTAGAAGAATGAAAAGTTTGTCATGGGTTTGGACAAGCATATTGGGAGACTGTTGGTGGATCACTTGGACGATCCATACGAGAAGATTGTGGAGAAAGCTGTTCAGCATGAAAGCTTGTTTCCTAAGGAAGGGGAAGTTGTTGTTGCTGCAGCCAAGGAAGCTCCAAAACCACAGCAGGGTGGTAACAACAATAATAAACGAAAGCAGTAGCAGCAGAAGGGGAAAGATGGCAAGAAGAAACTCAAGAGTGGGGTAGTTTGCTTTAACTGCCAGCAGAAAAGATATTTTGCTAATGAGTACAAGAATCCCAAGGCTGAGAAGAAGTGCTTAAAGTGTCGAAAACCTAGGAATGATAAGAAGGATTGTCCAGAAGTGGCCAAGGGAAAGAAGATTGTAAAGGCATATGCTTTGGAAGCCGTGTCGTCTTCTTCGAAGGGTCCTTCTGTAGAAGAAAAGGGAAAGGATGTCGTCGTCCAAGGTACTCTTTCAGTTAATAATGTTTCAGTTCGAGTGTTGTTCGACACTAGAGCATCGCATTCTTTCATTTGCAATGATCTTGTGTGCTGCTTGGGTTTGGAATCCGAGATTTGTGATATACCATTGATCGTGACTAATCCAATTGGGGGTTCATCCAGTTTGTTCATGTTATGTCGTGGTCTAGTGTTATCGAGTCATGGTTGCTCTTTTGTGTGCGATTGCTTTGTTCTTAAATTCTTAGGGTTTGGGATCATCTTGGGCATGGATTGGCTCAAGAAGTATGCGGCAAGAGTGAATTGCGAGAAGCTAGAGGTGAGAGTCAGGGATGTGGAAGGGAAAAAGGTGTTGATTAGATGTAAGCCCGAAGACGGGGTCTTCGTAAGATATCTATTTTCGCTTGTGATTCCACAGGAAGACTTGTCATTTGTGTCGATCGCATGTGAGTTTGAAGATGTCTTTGACGAGGTCAAAGGGTTGCCGCTGCATCGTGAAATTGAGTTTAGAATCGATTTGGTCGAGCGTGCTAGACCGATCGTTTTACCTCTTAGGCGGATGACGCCGAAAGTACAACGAGAGTTAGAGGTGCAAGTTCGTGACCTTTTGGAAAAAAATTCATTTGGAGGAGCGTATCTGAATGGGGAGCACCAGTGGTGTTTGCAACCAAGGCTGACAGATATCTGAGGTTGTGTGTTGATTATCGTGAGCTGAATAAGGTGACCAAGAAAAACAAGTATCCGCTGCCAAGGATTGATGACTTTTTCGATCAACTTCACGAGGCTAAAGTGGTTTCTTAGATGGAATTGGTAACGGGATTTCACCAGTTGAGGGTGGCAAAGTATAGTGTACCAAAGACAGCTTTTAGGACACCATCCGGTTTCTTTGAATGGTTGGTGATGCCATTCGGGTAGACTAACGCACCGGCATATTTTGTGGATCTTATGAATAGAGTTTTTCAGGGATCAATTGACAAGTTCGTTCTTGTGTTCTTGGATGATATTCTGGTATATTCTCGGAATGAGGAAGAGCAAAAGATGCACTTGCAGATTGTTTCCAAAGTTTTACGAAAGCACAAGCTGAAGGCTAAATTTTCGTAGTGTCACTTCTAGAAGGAAGAAGTGAGATTCTTAGGTCATGTTGTTTCTGGAAAGAGGTATAGGTGTTACAACAAGTATAGGTATAGGTGGATCCCGCTAAAGTGGCAGCAATCCAGGATTGAGGTAGACCTAAGAATGCGACGGATGTGAGAAGTTTTCCTTGATTAGCAGGATATCACTACACCAAAACAGGGGATTCCCAACAAGTATAGGTGTTACAAATAATTTCTGTAACACTTTTAAGTGTCACCAACGGCCTGTGAGGAATTTCCTGTAACACTTATAAGTGTTACAAATAGAGTAACTGCTAACACTTATAAGTGTTACAAACATATTCGTTGCTAACACTTATAAGTGTAACAAACATATTCATTGCTAACACTTATAAATGTTGGAACCATAAGATATGGTAACACTTATAAGTGTTACAAACATATTCATTGCTAACACTTATAAATGTTGGAACCATAAGATATGGTAACACTTATAAGAGTTACAACCATATTCATTGCTAACACTTATAAATGTTGGAACCATAAGATATAGTAACACTTATAGATGTCAGTGTCATCATCCTACTAACACTTATAAATGTTTGCATACATAAATTGCTAACACTTATAAATGAGTATAACATGTCTTTTTTATTTTCAATCACATATATAATTCAATATCAGATTTGGTACACTTTCATATTTCAAATTCAACAATGTCACATTCCCATAATATGCTCAAATATTTGTTACATGCTTTCAATTTCAAAATACCATAATATCATGTTCAAATTATAAAAAGCAATACAAAGTTTTACTAAAGATACATAGAATTTTAGATACTGCGAAGAAGAAACGTGGACTATTGTCGAAAATCTTGATTTTGTAATTCCATAGACCATCGATGAAAATCTTCCTTGTTATTCTTGTCGGCAATTGCTTTTGAAGCTTGTATCATCTTTACTTGCTTTACCAAAGTAGTGGAGCTAACTGCACGACAATAGTTTTTCATTTTATCAGATCCAAAAACATTGTAGATAGGATTGCCATATGTAGTCGCTATGATTGCAACAACATTGAATGCTCCAAATACATGATCTTCGTGATCACCTAAAATCTTATAATCCTTTGTGTTATGTATTTGGAAACTTGCATTACATGATGACCTTAAACAAAATGTATGTAGTATTGAGGGAATTTACAGAAGAAAAAGAATTCTATGCTGAATACCTTAGCAAACTCTTGTAAAAATATTTCCCTCACAAATGTACCCTGTAAAAGGAAAAAGAGAAGAGTAAAACTAAGATTTATAATTCAAGAAGCAACATAACATCAGGAAAACGGGATAATCTTCTCTGCAAAAGTGAAAGTGAGAACTTGTTTGATTGCTATATCAGTAGCTATATCCCCTTTCTTTTCTACTAGTGGTTGTTCTGCTCTTGCACGAAGCGACTGCCAAAATCAAATAACATATTATCATATTTATATTTTTAAAAATTCAGAACATGAGAGGAAACAAAAATAAAAAAAGGAGAATATCATCAAAAAAACCAAGTACCATGTTGAACAAACCTATCAACATTGAATTATATAATGAACAAAATCATATAACAGAAGAAGAATAAAAGTTGAACCTCAGCTAATAATGATTCAAGATGATCAATCCTGAAAATACCATCCTGGTACAAACATAATAATTTTGGTTACTTATCAATAACCATGGCCTTTTTGGTTCCATAAGAGATGGTATGCATGTTGAATTAGAAAAACACATATACATCTAATTTAGTTAATATGAATTTTCAAAAAATCATAAAGCACCTTATAAAGAAGAGTCTCTAAGTTGGATCTCAATTGAGGAGAGCGGTCAGTAAGAACTTTTCATGCAATCCAAGGAAAAGAACTGCTTAATACTTTGTAATTAGGATCAAAGATGAGTGTTATTCCCTCCAGAACAACAAGGTTGAAAGAAGAAAAAATGAAATGAAACATAATCTATGTAAATACAAAATCCATTAATCACATATTTAGTATACTTTAGCAGTATTCCATCTATAATGTTTTGTTAGGTATTTTTAAATCTACCAATGGATACCCGAAAAATCATAAATCTATCTGCATACATATCCGAAAAGAAAATAAATATATGATATCATGAAAAACGGATTTGAATGTTAAGACGAAGACATCCGCACCGAAAATTATATGTCCGGTTTGTATCAAGATTATACTTTACATCATGTGTATCTTATATGTGTTTATTGTTTTATTAGATTAATAGTTTGTATCATATGCATATTAACAACTCAAATCTATTCATAATCAATAAGATTGAAAAAACTTATGTTAAATCAAAATTGTTTATCTATGTTTCTTGATTTATCGTTTGTTAGCGGATAGAATAATTATCCAACGTCCATTCATATCTACGGATGTGGATATCCGATATTCAAAAATGATTTCAGATGTGGATATGTCACTACCCGTATCCGAAGTACCCATTGATAGGCTTAGTATTATGCATGTAATATATATTAGCAATATTCAATGCGTGGAAGGAAACAGAATATTATTACTGAAGCATTTGAAATAACTTACCTTCGAATTACTAGAGAAAAGTATGATGGGATCTGAAATTTGAATTTATACCCGGTGATCAAAGTTAATAGGAAACAGTAAATAACATTTCATTTCTTTAATTTAGTATTCCTATAATTCTATGCAGCCAATAAAAAGATACAACGATGGTCTTAACTAATTATGATAATTTACAACAACAAGGCAGAGTCATATGCATATATATATGTAATATCTATATCTCTTAGCACGTATAACCGATATCTACTTTGCACACAGTAAAATAGTGATACTGCTTCTAATTATTAATGTAGATTCTTGTTCATGGATAAGAAAGAATAGCGATATCCAAAATTACTGCCATAGAAAATTTAATCATTTGGTAACGACCTCGAGAAAATAATAAACCTTACATATTGCGCCCAAGATTGCCAGCAGATCACCAAGGCTTGTACTACATACTCCTTTGCTGACAGCATTTTGAAAAACACCTATACATGTAGTGGAAAAATGTATTTAATACTACGAATCTCTTTGGAACAATCTGGATGGGTCAATTTAGAAAACTGACAGGAGAATACTTCCGTTAGTGAACCAATTATGAAATAAAAATACAAAAAATATATGTTTTACAAAAACCATATGTTTTGAAATGATACTGTAAAAAACTTGTTTGAGCTTTTGTAACTTCATCTTTTTGTGCAGTAGCAGGAAGAAATCTGTTCAGAAATGAAGACAAATTGATATGAAAAATTAACTTCCCATATTTACATTTATATATTTCTAATCATGTATTATACAATGCGTAACATAGCTTCACGACTAGGAGATAAGCTTCTAGTCATAGGGTGAATATATTTTTTAGTAGACAAAGTTAATATAAAATAATCAAGCATGCATTCCCATAACCAAACTCAACCAAAATACAATTTGTTGACATAGATACATCTACTAAAATTTCATAGTAATATGAGCAAATGCGTAAATGCTATTTTTTTGGGAAAGCTTCACTAGATGATGCTTAGCATAAACGGAATTGGACTGTCAATGGTAACCAAGTCAAGTTTCATATTTTTATAGAATATGATACTATCAGTAGATTAGCAACCTAATTAGATTCATAGGAAGTGAATGCAATATCTGATATCTTTTTGACAGACATGTTGAGCAGAAGGACAATAAGAATGTTGCTAAACTTCAGCTCACAAAAATATAAAATATTAATTTGTTACCACATGATTTTCTTCAGTTTAAAACAAAAGTAGATGTAACTGTTACAAAGATATGGATTTCAATGGTAATCAATATCATATATTCAAGTGAAATCAGCAAATACAATTGAAAAAATTGAAGCATAAATGAAGAAAATTATACAAAAACTATAGTTAAGTAAGTCGAACTTCTGTTTTTTTGTTTCAAGTATTATATATTATCATGGCATCAACAGGGTTTCTTACCCAAGTGTAACAAAATCCTTCCTCGGTGCATCAAAACCATGGTTAACAAGATGAAGACAAGCTTCAATAAATCCATCTCTTAGTTCTTGATTGAATTCACCCATCATTCCAAAGTCTGAAAGAACACAAGCAACAATCAAAACCATTTTTTATGCGACTTTGAGTTCACAAATAATATCTCTAGTTTTACAGGATCAAAGAGTAAATACAATAAGATATGGTGACACATCATGTAACATCAAATACAAAGACATTAATATACTAATATATTCTTTTATGATGTACTTTTTCTGATTTTCCTCTTTAATTAACCTTTCAAGTTTGTACATACGTACATCACTTGGGACAAATACCATAAAACTAGAGGTAAATCATAAAGAAGGCTATGCCATCAGTCAGATCATGGAGACAAGAGAGATGGGGCATGGGTATTATGATTAGGTTCAAAGAAACTACCTAGATAAGCTAACTTCCCATCAGAAGTGCGTAAGAGATTTCCAGGATGAGGATCTGCATGATAGAATCCATGATCTAAAAGCTGAGAGAGTGAGCAATATACTCCAAAATAAAAATTGAAAAGCAAATCAGTAACTAATAGGACGTGATTTAGAGTGGATAAGATTTATGAAAATACAGAACTATGACATTTACCTCAACAACATAAATATCTTTCACATCAGTATTCGAGATCGAATTATACCAAGGGTAGAAGTTATACAATACATTGAATCGATTTCTACAAACATGACAATAATAATGGATTAACAGAGAATTATAATGAAATCATTTATCTAGAGCGAAACCTATTCGAAATCGATTAGAAAAGGGATCACTGATATCAATCCTCTGAAGTCCATTTTTATTTGCTTATGACGCGGTCGAAAGAGGAATAAGCGTTGGGATAAAAGATTGAGGCATCGATTAGGTCATAGGATGAGAACTTACCCTTTTGCCCTTAGAAAAGAAGAGTTGACCAGTCACTAGTCTACAACACATATAAGTGTTGGCAGTTGAAAAAAATATGAGTTGCCAAATGGCCATTATGGTGTAGTGTATTATCGACGGTTTATCAAGGATTTCTCCAAGATAGCCGCTCCATTAACAGGATTGACGAAGAAGAACCAAGTGTTCACATGGGATGCAAAGTGTGAGCAAGCTTTCGAAATCCTGAAAGAGAGATTAACGAGTGCACATGTGTTGACCATTCCAAGTGGGAATGAAGAAGTGGTGGTGTACACCAATGCATGTAGTATTAGACTTGGAGCAGTGCTGATGCAGAAAGATAAGGTTGTGGCCTATGCAAGTCGATAGCAGAAGCTGCATGAAAGGAATTATCCAACTCATGATTTGGAGTTGGCAGCGATCGTGTTTGCCTTGAAGATGTGAAGACATTACCTACTGGAAGTTTGATTCGAGTTGTTCATGGATCACAAGTCGCTGAAGTATCTTTTTTCCCAAAAGGATTTGAATCTTCGGCAACAAAGGTGGTTAGAGTTTCTGGCATCATATGATTTTGGTATAGCCTACACTCTTGGCAAAGGAAACGTCTTTATAGACATGTTGAGTCGAAGATATGCAGGATTGGGAGCAATGTTTTCGAAATGGAAGAGCCTAGAGTTTTTGGCAGGATTTTACTTCAGACCGCAGTTCGAGTTGGAACATAAAGTGTTAGCAAGCCTATCGATAAGACCTAATCTTATTGAGAGGATTGGCGAGATCCAAAAGCGAGATGCAAAGCTTGTCGAGTTTATCCAGAAGCCGAAGTCAGAGAATAAGGAGTTCGAGATCGATCGAGAGGGTTGGCTTCGAAAGCAAGGACGATTGGTTGTTCCTAACATAGACGGATTGAGAGATGAGGTTCTAAGAGAATATCATCGCTCTAAGTTGACGATTCATCCTGGTGGGAATAAGATGTATCAGGACATGAAGTGAACCTACTACTGGGAAAAGATGAAAAGAGATACTGGAAAGTTCATTTCCAAGTGCATGAACTGTCAGTTAGCGAAGCTAAACAGAAGAAGCCGAGTGGTTTGCTTCAGCCATTGGAAGTTCCTACATGGAAGCGGGAGCAGATATCAATGGATTTTATCGATTGATTACCTAGAACACGGGCGGTAAATGAAGGGATTTGGATCATCGTGGACCGTTTGACCAAAAGTGCAAGGTTCAATCCTGTCAGATCGACTAGGACAACATCAAAGTTGGCTGAGCTTTATAGTAAATGGATTGTCAGATTCCATGGTATCCCGAAGAGTATAGTTAGTGATCAAGATCCATTGTTCACAAGTGGATTTTGGAAGATTCTACAAGAAGCTTTGGGAACCAGGTTGTGTTTAAGTACGGCTTATCATCCCCAAACTGATGGTCAGACCGAGAGAATCAACCGAGTTTTGGAAGATCTCCTATGGGCTTGTGTCTTGGATTTTGGGGGATCATGGGGAGACCATTTACATCTAGTGGAGTTTGCTTATAATAACAGTTATCAGTCAAGTATTGGAATGGCACCATACGAGGCGTTGTATGGTAGACCGTGTAATTCTGTGGCATGTTGGTTAAAGACTGGTGATAAGTTAGTTCTTGGGCCAGAGATGATAAGAGAGACCTCGTATTGTATCGAGATCGTTCGACAATGAATGAAGGCGGCCCAAGATCGTCAGAAAATTTATGCCGATAAGCATCGAAAAGATTTGGAATTCGACGTTGGTGACATGGTTTTTGTGAAGATTTCGCCGTTGAAGCTTGTGGTTCGGTTCAGAAGTAAAGGAAAATTAGCTCCAAGGTTCGTTGGACCATTTCTGATAGTCGAGCGAATTGGAAAGCTTGTGTATAAGCTAGAGCTACCTGAGAAGATGTCGAGTGTGCATAATGTTTTTGATGTATCAATTCTACGGAAGTTCGTGCATGATTCGAATGTACTGGTATCTCCAGAACAGTACGAAGATCTAGAAGTCGAAATCGAAGTTACGAGACCTCATAAGATGCTTCGTATTGTAGGGAATGACATGAAACAGCTTAGGAGGAACACAATTAAGCTAGTCAAAGTACAGTGGAGTGAAGATGGCGACGATTGTACATGGGAGACGGAGGAGAATATGAAGGCGACCCATCCAGAGTTATTCGTCGGTATGGCCCATTGCTATTGTGTCATCATTACACTATTGTAACTTGTGATATGATTCTTGTTAGAGTTCCACGTGCTAGGGTAGGGCTATGGATGTATGGCTTGATGGCTGCAAGTTTGGGTGATAGAATTGGCTGCTCATGGTTGATAAGCATGCGAAATTTATTTTTGTTGTTATAATTGTTTGGAATTTCGGAGGCGAAATTATTAAGGGGGGAGAATAAAATAGCCGCTCGACCGACCTTGCTACATGCACGACCGACCCCTATGACTTTCTCCCCAAGCCGTGCTTGACCCTTGGCCTGTACAGCCCCAATTCAAGTTTAATTTCGACCAAAACTTCGCCAATCATCACAATCGACGAAATATACTCATACAATACATTCAACACAACCATAAGTATGTTATGAAATCACTAACAACATAAGTATGACCATTATCACCAAAATTATACCAACTTCTGAATAGAGTTTGGGCGAGCAGAGCTCTGGTCAAGCAGTTCAGGATTGGGTCGGTTGGTCTGGGGAAAGAATCTCCAGTTGATCGAGCAAGGTGGGGCCAATCAAACAAAGGGGTCGATCGCACATAGGGGTCGAGCACAAGTTTGATGGTAGAGCATGGGGTCGGTCACAAGGGGTCGGTCGCACAGTCATGTTCATAAGTATGGGGTCGATCATAGGGGGTCGGTCGCACAGGGTTATTTCTGAAAATTTTAATTTTCAGGTATGACCCAGATTTGAATAAAAGGGCTTGAAAATTGTGGGATTTAACGTTGTGGAGTGTTGTGACTTCGAGGTGAATTCAAGTAGGAATATTCAAAGTGTTGAATGTGTTCGTTGATCGATATGGAACAACAAATGAGATGACAACTCAGAGGTTGTGAGTTGGGGGATAGTGGTGGCTCGAGAAGGTTGCTTGAGTTATGGGAAGTCATCGGATTGGACGACTAGAGATGCGAAGGCCGAGAGATTATCGTCGTTATAAATTCTAGCGGGCTCAAAGCAGGGGTATAATAAGGGCACCTAAAAGACCGGAAGGTTGCTGGTCGAGTACCTTGGGTATCGTTGATAGGCCTAGTTGTCAAGGTTGGACAAACATATATTTCTTTGTATGGCGTGTGGAGTTGCAACAAGAACTGGGGTTACCATTATCCCTTGACATATGGCAAGGTTGGCCATCATACGATTAACGATGGTTTCGAAGCAAGGTTGACAGTGATAGCCTGAGTCAGTCATGGATGTTTGGTCACTTTGCTTGTACCATCTCACGTAGATTGTCCGACGTCGAGGGAGATATTTCTTGGGTGCTTGTCTCATATTGGTTTAGGCCGTTGGGGCTTGTCCTTGAGGGATGTTGAACTCGATTAGGATGGTTTACGTGAGGTATAGTTGTCATGATTGTTATTGAATGTTGGTTTAGTTGTTGTGCCGTGGATGAATGGTTGTTCTGATTGCCATGGATGAATTGATTCCTTTTGGTTGTTTGGATTGTAAAGGCTATCGGTGTCTGGTGTCGGGAAGGCAGGTTTAGGTTCTTCTTTGGTGTTCGGTAGATTGGTTTGTTTATCTAACTATTATCATATACTTTATTGATGATGTTAGATAGCTGTTTTATCGCTCACTAAGACTGTTGTCTGACTCAAGGTTATATTTTTTTCTCTTATTACCTTGGGTTGTTCATCCGGCTTTGGATGGGCAGACAAGGTGGCAGGTGACAAGTGATTAGTGATGACGATGCTGCAGTGTGGTGGCGAGCAGGAGGCTGGCGTATTATCTTTCTATTATTTAGTATATTTGTTCCGCTATTATGTTTTCTTGAGTGCTGTAGTGAGGCTATTTGTACAGACATTTGCTGATGTAGTCCTAAGATACTTGGATACTTCGTTGGTGATATGGAAGTTTTAAATTTTTGTGCAATTATGCTTTACTCCAATTACCTGTTATATATGTTCTATTATATTTTATCCTTGCATTGTGGGTTATATGACAGGTTCATCGCATGTTTACCTACCCTGATGATCGTCTATAGCTGCCTGGCACACCTTTCAGTGCACTATTCCTCTTGTTTTAGTGTAGGAGTTATGGGCGGTCGTCACATTTGGTATCAAAGCTCTAGTTAACGATTTTAGCCAAAGTTCAAAGACGTAATAACGTATGAGTGACGTATTTGTAGATTTTGATGGATGTATACAATATATGTATATATATATATGTATGTATATTAGCATATATAGTAGTAGCGTATGAACTCCTTTTAGCAATTTTTCTTGGAAGTGGCTAATAATTCTAAATTGCAGATTTAGAATGAGTCGTCGAACAACAAGACACACTATTAGGGAAGGGGCTGGTTGTGGAGGGGGCAATGGCGGTATACCAGACTTCCCTGCCATGTTTGAAGCCATGATGGAGGCATCCATGCGAAGGGTACCTACTCTAGAAACAGCTACGGTAGATGTAGGAGTTCAGGTTCAGGTGCCTAGACCGGTGGATTTTGCGAAGCTATGCGAGGACTATACCTCTTTTGGAGGGAAACCATTCAAAGGGACAGAGCCAACTGAGGAGGTTCAGAGATGGTTGGATTCTTGTTTTCGTATCTTTGGAGACTTGGGCATTGATGATGCTACAAAGAGGAAGCTAGCATTAAGACAACTACATTGTAGAGCTATGGATTGGTAGAACTCAATCGCGCTTGAGACTCCAGAGGATGAGATCATGTGGGATCAGTTCAGAGTAAAGGTTGAAGTTAAGTTCATATCTACTGCTTGGAAGTTCATTCTCTTCAAGGAGTTTATGGAGTTGAAGAAGAATGGTAGACCAGTTCTTGAGTATGTTTCTGATTTTGAGGCTTTGTCAAAGTATGCTCGCTCATACATTGATACTCCATACCATAAGAATGAAAAGTTTGTCACGGGTTTGAACAAGCATATTGGGAGACCGCTGGTGGATCACTTGGATGATCCATACGAGAAGGTTGTGGAGAAAGTTATTCAGCATGAAAGCTTGTTTCCTAAGGAAGGGGAAATTGTTGTTGCTGCGGCCAAGGATGTTCCAAAACCACAATAGGGTGGTAACAACAATAAGAAACGGAAGCGGAAGCAGCAGAAGGGGATAGATGGCAAGAAGAAACCCAAGACCGTCAATCTACAAGCAATCTCTACAATTTTAGCAAATGGAAGTTCTATATGCGCTGTCACTCTACTATGATACCACCTCTAAAGACCGTCAATGAATCGCTTGATCTTCCTGATCGGTTCCTGAATTAATTCTAGGCCATATCGAGAGAGTTCATTAAAATTGCTGACATACTTATGAATGGTTCTGTCGCCTTGCTGGAGATTAGCAAATTCATCATGTAAGCTCTCGACTTCCTATCGTGGAACAAACCTTCCCTCAAAGACTTCTTTAAATCTCACCCAAGTCATGTCAACTTCGAGATCACCTACAGTCACCGCTTCCCACAAAATTAGGGCCTCATCTTTAAGTAGCCAAGATGCTAAAAATCTTTTCCTGTTATCGGCCAATTCTAGGCCCGCGAAGATCTGTTCGCAAGACCTCAACCAAGCTTGAGCTTACATTACGGTTCCAATGCCTATGAATGGAACTTCACCCAAGTTCTTATATTTCTTGGCAACTGTATCAAGATCAAACGGTAGCTGTTGCAACACGGGCTCATTATTAGCCGCTGATCTACCCTCACCGAGATCAGGCTGATTATTAACAGCGGGGATATTGCCCCTTCCTCGGCCTCTGCCTTTTCTGCCTCTGCCTCATCCACTCATTTCCTTTCAGTTCTGAAGATAGCAAGGAAAGAGTCAGGCCAACAGAAAAGATAGCTTAAGGAATGACAAAAGCATATAGACATATGTACAAACAATGATGTAACAATCAATTTATATGCTATTCAGATGTACTCGTTCTAGGATATTACTAATCCTGTCTCTGATGAGTTATTTATCCTAGAATACTGCTGATTCTATCTATGATGAGTTGTTTCATATGTTATTCTTCATAAATAAGGTTAACCAAAGCTCTCCGATACCACGCCTGACACAAACAAAACCCCTGCTCCATGGTGGCAAGGTCGGCCTTTGGAAAATAACACATTAATCACATCAGCAGATTACAGAACATAGCATAATACATAAAATAGAGAACAATTTACATCATATCATAATGGCGGAATCATAATCATCTACATCAGAGTTACATAGATACATGATCCTACTTAGTACATAACGAGTTTCATTAAATAGATAATAAGTCTACATCGGGATCAAATATGAACATGCATAAGATAGTGTTTAAGAGTTAAAAATAAATGACAAAAAGATAGGTCTTCATCATTAGCCAAAAGAGCACCAAATGCTACGGTGCATATCCAAAAGAAAGCCAATTACCTGTTCACTTGGCTGCCCATGTAAAAATAGGGGCACCCGAGTTTGCAGGGGAAAAACAAACTACGAATCAGTCCTGAGACTGGTATGAGAAATCCTACAATTACTCAACTTAATTAAGAATAAGGCAAATCACAGGTCCACGCCGTATGTCATGGAACGGGTTTACTCCATTGGATTGCTGGTGCATAAAATAAAGTAAATCAATAAATAACGCAACGCCATTTTAGAAAAATGAAGTCAATATAAGACTCAGGTCCCATCACACAATGCAACATTAACTAGAGGATAGAGTTTTACCTTATAATGGCCAAACATGCTTGTACGCCGAAAACAAAAATCATTTGATATTATTATTAGCGTCTATCGGACCTTTCTCTAAACCAAACATGCTTGTACGCAGAGAACAATACGTTTCCCGGTCCTATAGGACCTATCTCTAAGCCTTTTATTCGGCTCGATATCCGAGGCTCTGCGCAATCTATCATCCACATAAGTAAAATATGTCTGGGCTCCATACCATGACACCACTTCTAGCTAGAAAGAAACGTACGCACTCCTTGCATCTCTTATCCCATTTCTGACTCAAACCAGGGTGTGAGGCTCGCGAATCAATGCTATACACAAAGTTATGATAATTAAAGTTATGCTTTGATCATCATCCACAAGACTCTGCTTTCCAACAAAAGCCTTGATCATTTGCATCTTAGCATGCCACACTGACAATTCATGCCATACAGCTAATATCTATCAATATATAACCTCTAAGCTCATACATCTCAAAGAAGGGTGTTAACCAAGAGAATAAATTCTTCGCCACCAAACAAATATATTTAATAGAAATCAATCAACATAGAATGAAATCCAATGTCAGATACACAATCCATTTACAAGTCCGTTCTAGGTCTGAACGAAACCGGAGGCACCTTATTCCTCATTCCATATGTCCAATACAGAAGAGAGTTCCTCGCATATCCAGACAATCAACAAGTACGTTCGGACAACTACCTCTTTAACCCCTTCCTTGGGAGCTACCCATATCCGAGGCATCGGTAGTAATCCATTCGATGTGTAGATTGTCAATCTTGCACCATCTTCATTATCTTCGACTTTTAATCGTCGTTTAATTATTTGAAATGAGATTTAACTTGGTCTTTCCAAATAACTCTCGCATAAAACTTTAAATCAAATTCTTTACCTTGGTTAAATCATTGGCCTTCACCATTTATTACTTTATCTAAAAAGGTTAGTTGAGAATTTTATTCGGTCATCGAATTGAACGCTGAAGTCATATCATATCCATAATTCATTTTTTACATTTTCATGTTGTAGTGTTCGTCGTCACGATTCCAACGGACCCAAGTTTGCGGATTTCTGACCACGTATGAAAAAGTTATGAGTTCGGAAATTGTTAAATAACGATAAACATTCGATTGTTCACATCAGACATCTTTTTTTCTCTGCCAGAAATTGTCACAAGCTCCAAATCACTCAAAATTTGTTTCATTACAAAACTCTCGTCAATACAGTTCCAACGGATTCGGTTTTGTTGAATTCAGACCGCGTCTGAAAAAGTTATGCTCGTTTTAAGTGTGTTCAGCCGTTTATGGCCGTGGGAATGCTATCTGATCGGCCGTTTATGGCTGTGGGAATGCTCTCTGGTCAGCCGTTAATGGCCGAACGGGCTGTTAAACTTCAAAGTTTTTACAATTTCATATTCAAAATGATATCGGCCAATGCCTGATGGCCTATGATGTTATATACGTGCAAAAGAGGCTTCTAAGACTTGCTGAAACAACTTATAACACCCAACTCTCATGCACAAACATTCATACAAGACATTTGCAAACATTTTTGATTATGAATTCCAAAATGACTAAATTCTCTAACCAAAGCAATCAAATACAATATAAGATAATTGTGAAGGCTTAGAACTTGCCGGTGCGACAACGGAGCTTCACAATATCACCAAGACAACTCATAGCATGTGAATGGATCATGTGAGCGCTCCAAACCATGATTTTTCAATTCAATGAAACATTAATACATCAAATCAACTAAGTTAAACTAGCCTACCCAATACACTAGCATATGCAAACTCAAACGAATACTAAATTACACTTTTACAAGCTAATGGCTTGTTCCATACGTGTGGGTTCTTAGGAACTCACAACATATGAATCAGATTGTGTAGACAATTCTAATCACAAATTTCAACTCCATGAAACTAAAATTAATGAACTGGAAAGTGTATACCCATCTTAAACAATTCATAAGCATAACCCAAACAATTAACTAACAAATAGTTGACTAATTAGCCCTTCTTGTTTCGATTTCTCACATTTAATCATTTGAGATGGAAGTTCTCATCTTTGCTTGATTACAAACAATGAATAGATCCAATAGTAAGCAAAATCAACCTCTCTTCCAATATTGCATGCAAATCTCCGATCTAAGCACATATAAATAAATTCCCTAAGAATTGGTTCATAGGAGTCATCAAAAATCAAAGAGGAGATAAGCTAGAAAAGATAGAGAAGATGAAGAGGAGACTTACCAAAGCTTCTAAACTTGATTTCCTCAAGAATTTAATTTCCAATTGCTACCTATCTTAGGAATTTTAATTTCCCATTTCTTTCCCCATTTTCTAATTTTATGTAACGAACCGGAAATTTTGACGTTTTAAATATAAATTAAATTAAGATTTTACGTTAAAATAAAAATATATATTTGGATTTTCTTTTAAAAATATGATTCTTGCCGTGAACTTTAGTTTGATATGAATGTTTTGTCGAATAAACAAGATTTACAATATTTAGTAAATTGCATAATTAACCTGAAATGTTGTTCGGCATTGGAATATAAACTTGCGAGTTGATTAAGAAAGAAAAGGAAATTTATTTATTCGATTGTGTAATATAAGTAGCGTAATTAATTTAGAAATCAAAGATGTATTTCGGAATATAAACTGAGACATACTTACAAACTTGTAAGAGTTGTTTAGAAAAGGGAAGTTAGTTAAAAATAAAATTTATTATGTATAAAATTCAATTTTTTTTAATGTGAGAACCTAGAAGGAAAAAAAATTACATTTAATGCATGATTTTGGACATAAAAAAATTTAAAAGTTTTAATTTAAGTAGTTAATTAAATTTATATCGAATGAAATGATAAGTATAAATCATGTCAAAACGACAATAGTCGAAATGCAGTTGGTGTAATGAAAACAAAGAAATGGATTACGTACTGAATACGCATATGTATTTTCGTTCACATTAATTTATTGCATGGTTGTTGAAATTTAAATTCGTTGAGACACACAACGATGTAGTCTGTTCTCTAGTAACGTTCATTCAACCCATTCCTTTGTTCAGTCAAAAAGTTCGTTCAACCTGGTTCTTTGCTCAGCCCAACGGTTAAATCAAGCAAAATTTGAAAATATCTCTCTAAGGATATGGTAGTAGCTTTAAAATATTGCATGTCAGTAAAGCAAAGATTTCACAACACTGTTCAGGATTTGAAAATCTCTCTCCCTCTGAAACAAATATATGGTTATTGTACACCAAGATATGGAAATATTCGTGAGCAGAGAATCCAATGCTGGTTGGAATAAAATAATTCGAACGACATTGATATAAACGTCCCACTTTCTCCTCGCGTCAACATCTTCTTCCTTCTGCTCATTTTCTGTATCTCCTCCTCTCCACTTTCTGTTCCTCGCATGAAACCATTATCCCGTTTAAAACTTTACTCAGAAAAAAAATCAAAACAAAGTTAAAGAATAGCAGGAGAAAACGTGCATTGCCTTTACCCACCCTTTTGGGTATTCCATGTTTCACAGTACCCACCAAATTAAACAAATTGAAGCCTCACGTCTTCCCCTTTAGAACATACTCCTTCCACCCTATTCTCTAACCCATTTCTCAAGGAAGCCACGACCTCTCTCTTCCTTGCTCAACAATTCCGCACCAAGACCGCTGCCTGCATCTTCTGAACCCGGCCTCCACCACCGGCGCACAGCCATCACAACACCTCGCGGCATCTCCAGTCACGAGAGCTTGCACCCACCTTCACTATAATTTCAATAACCACCACGAATCCCTCCTCAATTACTGTCACTTTTCGCGTTATGGCATGCCGCCGTCTGTCACTCCATCACCGCCAACGTCCACCTTCCACCAATATCGCATCGCCCATTACTGAAGTCTCTCTACTGCTGGACGACATTGCATACTCCTTAGGTTTGCGCCTCCCTTGTAACGACCCGGATTTTGAGGCGACTTTGGTTATCGACATAAACTCGATGTCGATAACCAAAACATCGAAAAATCCTGGTAATTAGTGAAAGAAATTAGAGGGTGAGAAAAGATAAGATAGAAACTTAGAATAGAAGAAGAAGAAGAACACAACATCAGAGTAACACGAATCTCACAGCGGAACGAATAACATATAATAGATAACATATCCTTGAAATAAATCATTATATGTATACAATACATTATCAAAGTACAACACTTACAACACAGCGGAAATAACTAAAGCTATATGATCCTGAAGCCTCCTGTCCAAGCTCTTCCAGTATATCTGTAAATCCCGACTACTTGACTGCCCGTACAAATTTAGGCACCCAAGAGTTTAGGGAAAACAACAAAGTAAACTCTGGGTCAGTCATGGGACTGGTGTGAGTAAAACAGTTTAAAACAGTTATCCAGGTATATGATATCTCATAAGACCACACCGCATAACGGAACGGGTTTTTCCCTTATGAGAATCCAAAATATCTTTATATCAAAAACCTTTTGATATTATAATAATGTCTATTAACCACAGTGTATATAATCATCTAGCAGAAACGCTTTCATCTCACGTTCTACATATATAGTATACAACTCAAAACCGCAAGCACGTATTGGGTAATGGATTTCCAACTATGACAAGGTATGGAACCACCTTTCGCTAGTGTACCTCTAGAGAGGAATACACTGGGTTCAACAAGAACATCTTGCAACCTGGCCACACATGACCGACCACTCATTTCGCTTGAGCGTATCGAATGTATATCACCAACGGGTGGGATCAACAACCGTTTCCCGAATGGGACAACATCAACAATAGATTTTTAGAAGTAAATGAAACTCTAGATCAGGTGATTATACACCCTACTTCGGTGCGACCGACTTAACCATGTTGCCTGCCCGATTTCTGTCATTTACCGGTTGATGTGGCTAGAAGCTACGCTTTATCATCATACCAGATTCACTTTGAATGCCACATCGTCAAATTCATCAAATCACCGATTGACGTCCTCAACCATATATTATGTGTTTGTGTAACAACCCGTAAAATGCGAGCCAGTTTGAAATTTTTATTTTGGCAACTTTAGTGAATTTTGAATATTTAAAATGAATTATTTTAAATAATATCGACGAGAAATTTATTTTGAATATAATTAGAACGTATATATTATATACGTCGTCGTTAGAATATATAATAATTATATATAATTATAAAAGGAATTGAAAATGGCGCGGTAGTTCGAAAATTCGATTTCTAATTTCAAATGAATATACAGAATTCAATATAAGTCAGAATTGAACGAAACAAGAAATATTTGAATCTGTATAACTATATCTTTGTAACGAAGTTAACAAACTGAGATTTCATTTTAGAAATGATAAGATATGTCCAGTTTAAAATTAGAAATAGTCGCTGTGGAATTTATATATATTTTTATATATATAAGGCCCTTAAAAATAGCAATTTTGTAAACGACCTCGGATTTCGACGAAACCAGTTTTGTTGGGTCCGTGATGTTAAGTTATTGCTAGATTCCAAATTTCATAATTTTTCGAATCAATATGTGAGCGTGGCAAAGGAAAACGCGTTTGACCAGTTTCAGTTGAATTTAATCGACTGGAAATTGGCCATTTTTCTAACGGTCTCAGAATTCGACGAAACTAGTTTTGATAGGACCGTATCGTCAATACGAAGCTAGAAAATATTTTTCTGGGATTTTTCTAGTTAGTATGTGGCCCCGGTAATTTGAAATTTACGTTTAAAATTCAATATAAGGATTTAAATACAAATTCAACGGAAACAGATTGTAACGATCAAACCAGCTTACGATACATATCCCATTGTGTTCGGAATGGGGGTAAAACGCTATGGACGACAGACGGTGGGCCTCGTTTCGAGGTCATAAGTAAAAGTCAACCCTAGTGCAAATATAAATAATTAAATAATAAAATAAAATAATAAAAAAAATAAACTTCTCCCCTTTTTCTTTCTGCTTGCCCCCCCCCCCCCCCCCGATCATTTATCAGAGAAATAAAAAAAAAAAGGGAAAACCTAGAAACTAAATCGAGCCGCCGCCTGATCTTCGAAGCCACCGCCGAACCCTTCGCCGAAGCCCCACCGCCGACCAACCTCCTCCTCCCACCGCACGACCCCCGTTCAGTCTCCTCCCTCCAGACATCGAAGCAGCAACCCGAAGCCTCCGCACCCTGTCGCGACGCCACCGACACCTCCGAACGCCGCCTGAGCCGCCCTCGACTCCTCCCCTTCGCATACCACAGTGAGTTTTTTTAGTTAATTTATTTTTATTTTTATTTCTGATTTACAAAACTGTATTTTTTTTTTTTTAAGAAGTTATATTACTGTTTTTTTTTAGATTTTAAAAACAGAAATTTTTAAAGATTTAAAAACAGGATTTTTAAAAGTAAATAAAAACTAGATTTTGAAAAGATTTTTAAAACAGAATTTTTAAAAGATTTTTAAAACAGAATTTTTAAAAGATTTTTTTTAAAACAGAATTTTAAAGAGAAGATTTAAAAACAGGATTTTTTTTAAAGATAAAAAAAACTGAGTTTATTTTAAAGGTTTGAAATGAAATAGAAAAAGATTTAATCTTTTAGTAGAAAAAGATTCGAACTTTTAAAAATAAAGATCATATTTTTAAAAAAGAGAAAAGACAGAATTTTGTTAAGTAGAAGAAGTAAGATGTGATTCTTATATTTTTTAAAGCAATAAAAATATAATTTTTACATCATAGGAATATTAAAAATATAATCTTTGTTTTTAAAATATAATCTTTATATATTGATTAACATAGTAAAAATTCGATTTTTACTTATGTAGAGAATACGGGAAACGAAAGCGACAAGAAGACGAAATAGACGAGGATTTCCATAAAGGAAGAGTTGTGTTATTGGATAGCTACTGGTGAGAAATTCTCACTCTTCAATTTCATTTATATATATATATGTGTGGAAAATAAAAGTGAATTGCTATATATAAATATTATATATATATATATGTATATACGCCCGTCGTCCACAAACCATGGGCGATATTTATTGGTTGAAATTGTTGTGAAAATTGGTTGCATAGATTAGTTGAATTATTTGTTTGAAATGAATTGAATTGTTTGGTGAGATGGAATTGATTTGATTGATGTGTGAATGGCGTGGGCCTTCACTAGACCGGGGATAAGGCTAGGCCTTGTCCCGTTTCTAGTATCGTGCCGTTATGCCGCCGAAATTTTCTAAAATAAGTTAGAAAAATAAAAATATCATTTTATTTAGAGAATGAACTGAATAGAAATTCATAGGTTGAAATAAAATGTTTTATCGTTAAAAATATAATTTTTAACGTGAATATGAAAATAGTGAAGTGAATAAATAAATATTCATTTACAAACCAGATGGTTTGTTTATGTACACTTATTTGAATGACATTGATTGGGACGATAAATTTTACACATCGCCCAACTGCACAACTAAAATCTGTGTTTGATTGTTTGAAACCCCACAAGGGTGTTGGGATGAAATTTGAAGTTCACTCATCCTGATTGATTAAATATGTCGATCGATTGATTGACAAGCTGTTATAAGCGTTAGATATTTATATTTGATGCTTATACAGTGTAGTGCACTTTGGTTGATGGTTGATTATTTTTCAATACTATTATACATGTGTTGTATGAAAATCCATATAATTAACTTTATATGGTAATTGATTGGGCCTCATTCCAGTTTTAAAATAGAAATATTTGAAATAGAAATATTCGAAATAGAATATTTGAAAATAGAAATTTATGAAGTCGTGTTGATTAGTTGACGCCATTTTGACGTGAACGATATTTATATCGATTTTAAAACGATTTCGAAATGAATTGAATTTAAAACGATTTCGAAATGAATTGAATTGAAAACGATTTCGAAATGAATTGAATTGAAACGATTTCGAAATGAATTGAATTGAAAACGATTTCGAAATGAATTGAATTGAAAACGATTTCGAAATGAATTGAAAACGAATTCAAATTGAATTGAAAGCGAATTGAAATGAATTCAAATTGAATTGAAATTTGAATTGAATAGAAATGAATTTTGAAAGGAATTTATAAAGAAGAATTCAATTTCGATTTGAATTGAAATGGAAGTTGAAATTGCTTTTGAAACGAATTTAAAACTATTTATATAATTCGTTTTAAATAGAAATCGACGAAATATATATTATATATATTATATATAATATAATGGCCTGAATAGAACGCGCCGCGCCGCGGCAGTTCGCGAATTTCGACCATTTATTTCAAACGGACATTACGGGAGATCCGACCGTCGGATTCTCCTAAAACCGGAACCGTTGGGTTCGTATCGAAAAGAGCTTTCTAATGAATATTAGAAATTTAAAATCTAACGGTTGGATTTGGAGATACGTCCAAATCAAATTCGAAAAAGGTCGCTGTAAGTGCAGTTCGATAGCCATTGATGGAAATCGACTGTACGGGCCTTGATAAAATTATTAAAAATAGTAATAATTTGTGTAAAATCATAAGAAATGATTTGTGAAGATTTGGGATGAAAAACTCCATATTTGAAAAGATAAAAATAGATTTTTATCGAAATGTACTAGTTTTGAACTAGAATTATAATTCTATTTATTTTTAAATAAATAAATTGAATTTGAAAAGGGTTTTAAAGATAACCAAAATTTCCAATGATTGCATTGGAGTGGATTTGAATCGAAATTGTCTTCGGAATATTTCGATGTTGGAATTCGTGATTATACAGATGTTGTTATGGAAATTTGAAAGATATATATATATAGATCGTTATTTCCAATGCGATATTTGTTAGTCGTAGAATTTGATGTTGAATATAAGCCGATATATTTTCTATTCAGAGCCTTGTATTGAATATCGAATGTGATTTGGGTTTGTCGTGAATGGTGTCTTCACTAACACTGTTCTTGAATCCAGTTGAGAAAAAATTAAATCTTTTTATTTAGATTTAATGAAGTGTACCAATTAAACAATATTTAATTGGAATTGAATTGATATTGATTTTTGGGTTTATCGTGGACAGTGTTTTAAATAACGCTCGTTCTTTAACCCGATAATTAATGAATGTGACTCTGGGTTTATCGTGAACCGTGTTTTAAATGAAACGGATTCTTTAACCCGGTTAAAGATTAAAACTAAGTGGAGTTTTAATGAATCTTTTAATTAGATTGAATTGATCGAAAATGGAGTATCACCAGTTTTGCTCCAGGCGATAGTTAAATCTTTAATTAGATTTGAACGTGAAATGGTAATTGAATTTACCGATAACACTGTGGTGTTAGATATGAAGTATTACCAGTTTTACTTCATGGGATGAATAGGTTGGGATTGGGGAATTAAAACAAATGATTACTTCGATAAGTTTCGTTAATCCCGACTAGTTAAATCGAAATTCAAAGGATGATAAAAGAATAAATTCAGGAAATTACCTTGGATAAAATTAATGGGAACCTTTCCCTATGAATGTGAAAATTAGAAACTAACTGTCGGTTAGCTAAGCAGAATGGTTTTCTGAATATTGATCTGATGTTGGTTTCGGCCTTCGGGGTTAATGTTTGGGGAATTATTCTCTTGATTAATTTACGGTTAGTGACTGATGAATTGGAATGAGGCGTATGTTGTGTTTGTGTAACACTTATTTAAAATATACGCGAGTTATTCGGAAAGTCCGGGTTTATCCCATTCTGAATAACTGATACGACGATAAGTCGAAGATGAAGACGATGGTCGAAGACCGGAGGTCTTCACGTCGTTTGGGTAATTACTGATGATCTTGATTGGGTTGTACACCCAAGAAGATGGAAACAGTTAGTGATCGTCCAGACGTACTTGGAGATCGATGGATATGCGGGGTACTAGGTGCCTCCGGTTTCGTTCAGACCTGGAACGGACTTGTAAATGGATGGTGTGCCTGACATTGTATTCCTTTATATTGTATTTGTTGATCTCTGCTAAATATATATCTGTTTGGCGGCGGAGAATTTATTCTCTTGCTTAACGCCCTTCTCTGAGACATATGAGCTCAGAGGTTATATATTGGCAGAAATCAGTGGTACGATATGGATTGATAGTGTGGCATACTGAGATGCAGTGATCCAAACTTTTGTTGAAAAGCAAAGTTTGGTGGTTGATGATCAAAGCGCAGCTGATATAGCATGGCTTTGTGTATAGCGTTGATCCGCGAGCCTCACAGCCCGGGATGGTGGTAAACTGATGGTTTGATCAGTATACATTTTTTTTTAGTGTAGTGGATTCGGTCGACCGATATTGAGCTTCGTGCTCGGAGGGATAGAGTAAGCGGTGTTTTCTCTTGCTGGGACGTAAGCCGCGGTGATACTTGAGTCCCCAAAAGTGCGGATGTGCATAGCGGTGTTTTCTCTCGCTGAGACGTAAGTCGCGGTGATTTGTACTACGCGAGCGATCTTTCGAATCAGGAGCCACCATGATGGAAATCCAATTTCCGATACGTGTATTTCGGTTTTATTTGTAGAGCCTAGTATGGCGACATAGTGGGATGGGGCACTCATGCCGTCTATGATTTATATTTATGATTGAAGTTGTTTTGACACTATACACTTATTATAGTATCAAATGATTTGTTTTAAACGTATCAAGCATGTTTGGCTGTTATAAGGGAAAACCCTATCCTCGGCTGCGTTGCATTGTGTGATGGGACCTGGGTCTTATAACAGCTTCATTTTTCTTTATTTAGCATTGCGCTGCTGGTTTTATGCACTGGTATTCTTGGGAGGAAACCCGTTCCGTGTTATACGGCGTGGTCCCTTGATTTACCTAGCTTTAAAAATAAAGATTAATAACTGTTTTAGTTCTCACACCAGTCACATGACTGACCTGGAGTTTATTGTTTTAACCTAAACTCTGGGTGCCCTTATTTTCGACACGGGCAGCTAGTAGTTTTGGTTTTGCAGATTTATATTCACAGGATCCTGGTTTACAGCTGGAACGATATCCGGAAAGCTTTGTATCCGTATATCTACTTCTAGTTGTATATTGTATTATTTTCCGCTGCCATGTATTTAAATGTAATTTAAATCTCTGATATTTCTGTGTAATATTCATTTATACTCTGTACATTCTTGTAATCTGATGCATTGTTGTAATATACAGTGAAATGTTCTTTTATATGTGTTCTGTTGTGGCTTGTTCTCGAACTATCCGACGCTTTCCTTTACGGGGAAGTTGCGGGTCTTTACACGTGGTATCAGAGCTTTGGTTTACAAAGCAGAGAACAAGACACATTAGAACCGTACGAAGGAATTCATCAGAAATTGGATTAGTAATATCCAATGAGGATGACTCGTTAGAGATGGGATCAGTAGTGTCCTAGAACGAGTCGAAAGAGTGTTGTTTTTGAAAATAAAAGTGAAAACCCACTTTGTTTTGGAAATTCAAATCTTAAGTATTCGTATTTGAATAGTCTATTTAAATTGAATTTGGGCAATCGAGTATATAAAGATTTTGCATACACGCTTAGCGGCTTGTATTCGAAGTTTTAATATATTGGGTAGATATAGAATCACATTCTAGTTGCCCGGGGATGATTCTGATGATGAGGCATCGTCATCTGTGTTGTGTTCGACTGGCGAGAGTGGGTTATCTATATATTTCCATATAGACTGGTGTGAGAACCGAAACTAGATAGGGCCCATTGTTGTGATTTAGCATCAAAAATCTGATTTTTGTCTATGTATCAAAATTATGAATTTGAAACTTTAAATTCACTAATTGATTGATGTTTGTGTTGTTTGTTCATTTGTTTGCTAATTTTGAACCATTATGCCTAATTGAATGAAATATTGAATGATATTGAAAATTGGTTGCATTTGCTTGCATATACATGTATGTCATTGAACAGGTCATAGCAAGAAGGCTAGAGCCAGAGAATAAAATTTGTTTGCCCGACAAATAGGTACATGTTTACTACATAATTTCCTGAATTGTTTGGGTGATGATGATTTTATGAGCCTATTGGCTAGCCGCTTGGCTTTTTCTTTTTCTTTTTGAGATCTGAAGGACCGGGGAAGCTATTTGAAATTCCCCGATGCTCCCGGTGCAGGGGAGGTTATGGCGAATTTTTTCAAAAATTTAGGGTGTTAGCCAAATTTTTGAAAATTTGAAAATTCTCAGAAACTGAAAAGTTGGAGAATGGAAGCCAAATCGAGCGTAGAGTTGATTAATCAAACCACTTTCGACTTTGTTCCTTTTCGGGGATGAAAAGTTTTAAGTGGGGGAGATTGTAACAACCCGTAAAATGCGAGCCAGTTTGAAATTTTTATTTTGGCAACTTTAGTGAATTTTGAATATTTAAAATGAATTATTTTAAATAATATCGACGAGAAATTTATTTTGAATATAATTAGAACGTATATATTATATACGTCGTCGTTAGAATATATAATAATTATATATAATTATAAAAGGAATTGAAAATGGCGCGGTAGTTCGAAAATTCAATTTCTAATTTCAAATGAATATACAGAATTCAATATAAGTCAGAATTGAACGAAACAAGAAATATTTGAATCTGTATAACTATATCTTTGTAACGAAGTTAACAAACTGAGATTTCATTTTAGAAATGATAAGATATGTCCAGTTTAAAATTAGAAATAGTCGCTGTGGAATTTATATATATTTTTATATATATAAGGCCCTTAAAAATAGCAATTTTGTAAACGACCTCGGATTTCGACGAAACCAGTTTTGTTGGGTCCGTGATGTTAAGTTATTGCTAGATTCCAAATTTCATAATTTTTCGAATCAATATGTGAGTGTGGCAAAGGAAAACGCGTTTGACCAGTTTCAGTTGAATTTAATCGACTGGAAATTGGCCATTTTTCTAACGGTCTCAGAATTCGACGAAACTAGTTTTGATAGGACCGTATCGTCAATACGAAGCTAGAAAATATTTTTCTGGGATTTTTCTAGTTAGTATGTGGCCCCGGTAATTTGAAATTTACGTTTAAAATTCAATATAAGGATTTAAATACAAATTCAACGGAAACAGATTGTAACGATCAAACCAGCTTACGATACATATCCCATTGTGTTCGGAATGGGGGTAAAACGCTATGGACGACAGACGGTGGGCCTCGTTTCGAGGTCATAAGTAAAAGTCAACCCTAGTGCAAATATAAATAATTAAATAATAAAATAAAATAATAAAAAAAATAAACTTCTCCCCTTTTTCTTTCTGCTTGCCCCCCCCCCCCCCCCCCGATCATTTATCAGAGAAATTAAAAAAAAAAAAAAAAAGGGAAAACCTAGAAACTAAATCGAGCCGCCGCCTGATCTTCGAAGCCACCGCCGAACCCTTCGCCGAAGCCCCACCGCCGACCAACCTCCTCCTCCCACCGCACGACCCCCGTTCAGTCTCCTCCCTCCAGACATCGAAGCAGCAACCCGAAGCCTCCGCACCCTGTCGCGACGCCACCGACACCTCCGAACGCCGCCTGAGCCGCCCTCGACTCCTCCTCCTCCCCTTCGCATACCACAGTGAGTTTTTTTAGTTAATTTATTTTTATTTTTATTTCTGATTTACAAAACTGTATTTTTTTTTTTAAGAAGTTATATTACTGTTTTTTTTTAGATTTTAAAAACAGAAATTTTTAAAGATTTAAAAACAGGATTTTTAAAAGTAAATAAAAACTAGATTTTGAAAAGATTTTTAAAACAGAATTTTTAAAAGATTTTTAAAACAGAATTTTTAAAAGATTTTTTTTAAAACAGAATTTTAAAGAGAAGATTTAAAAACAGGATTTTTTTTAAAGATAAAAAAAACTGAGTTTATTTTAAAGGTTTGAAATGAAATAGAAAAAGATTTAATCTTTTAGTAGAAAAAGATTCGAACTTTTAAAAATAAAGATCATATTTTTAAAAAAGAGAAAAGACAGAATTTTGTTAAGTAGAAGAAGTAAGATGTGATTCTTATATTTTTTAAAGCAATAAAAATATAATTTTTACATCATAGGAATATTAAAAATATAATCTTTGTTTTTAAAATATAATCTTTATATATTGATTAACATAGTAAAAATTCGATTTTTACTTATGTAGAGAATACGGGAAACGAAAGCGACAAGAAGACGAAATAGACGAGGATTTCCATAAAGGAAGAGTTGTGTTATTGGATAGCTACTGGTGAGAAATTCTCACTCTTCAATTTCATTTATATATATATGTGTGGAAAATAAAAGTGAATTGCTATATATAAATATTATATATATATATATATGTATATACGCCCCTCGTCCACAAACCATGGGCGATATTTATTGGTTGAAATTGTTGTGAAAATTGGTTGCATAGATTAGTTGAATTATTTGTTTGAAATGAATTGAATTGTTTGGTGAGATGGAATTGATTTGATTGATGTGTGAATGGCGTGGGCCTTCACTAGACCGGGGATAAGGCTAGGCCTTGTCCCGTTTCTAGTATCGTGCCGTTATGCCACCGAAATTTTCTAAAATAAGTTAGAAAAATAAAAATATCATTTTATTTAGAGAATGAACTGAATAGAAATTCATAGGTTGAAATAAAATGTTTTATCGTTAAAAATATAATTTTTAACGTGAATATGAAAATAGTGAAGTGAATAAATAAATATTCATTTACAAACCAGATGGTTTGTTTATGTACACTTATTTGAATGACATTGATTGGGACGATAAATTTTACACATCGCCCAACTGCACAACTAAAATCTGTGTTTGATTGTTTGAAACCCCACAAGGGTGTTGGGATGAAATTTGAAGTTCACTCATCCTGATTGATTAAATATGTCGATCGATTGATTGACAGGCTGTTATAAGCGTTAGATATTTATATTTGATGCTTATACAGTGTAGTGCACTTTGGTTGATGGTTGATTATTTTTCAATACTATTATACATGTGTTGTATGAAAATCCATATAATTAACTTTATATGGTAATTGATTGGGCCTCATTCCAGTTTTAAAATAGAAATATTTGAAATAGAAATATTCGAAATAGAATATTTGAAAATAGAAATTTATGAAGTCGTGTTGATTAGTTGACGCCATTTTGACGTGAACGATATTTATATCGATTTTAAAACGATTTCGAAATGAATTGAATTTAAAACGATTTCGAAATGAATTGAATTGAAAACGATTTCGAAATGAATTGAATTGAAACGATTTCGAAATGAATTGAATTGAAAACGATTTCGAAATGAATTGAATTGAAAACGATTTCGAAATGAATTGAAAACGAATTCAAATTGAATTGAAAGCGAATTGAAATGAATTCAAATTGAATTGAAATTTGAATTGAATAGAAATGAATTTTGAAAGGAATTTATAAAGAAGAATTCAATTTCGATTTGAATTGAAATGGAAGTTGAAATTGCTTTTGAAACGAATTTAAAACTATTTATATAATTCGTTTTAAATAGAAATCGACGAAATATATATTATATATATTATATATAATATAATGGCCTGAATAGAACGCGCCGCGCCGCGGCAGTTCGCGAATTTCGACCATTTATTTCAAACGGACATTACGGGAGATCCGACCGTCGGATTCTCCTAAAACCGGAACCGTTGGGTTCGTATCAAAAAGAGCTTTCTAATGAATATTAGAAATTTAAAATCTAACGGTTGGATTTGGAGATACGTCCAAATCAAATTCGAAAAAGGTCGCTGTAAGTGCAGTTCGATAGCCATTGATGGAAATCGACTGTACGGGCCTTGATAAAATTATTAAAAATAGTAATAATTTGTGTAAAATCATAAGAAATGATTTGTGAAGATTTGGGATGAAAAACTCCATATTTGAAAAGATAAAAATAGATTTTTATCGAAATGTACTAGTTTTGAACTAGAATTATAATTCTATTTATTTTTAAATAAATAAATTGAATTTGAAAAGGGTTTTAAAGATAACCAAAATTTCCAATGATTGCATTGGAGTGGATTTGAATCGAAATTGTCTTCGGAATATTTCGATGTTGGAATTCGTGATTATACAGATGTTGTTATGGAAATTTGAAAGATATATATATATAGATCGTTATTTCCAATGCGATATTTGTTAGTCGTAGAATTTGATGTTGAATATAAGCCGATATATTTTCTATTCAGAGCCTTGTATTGAATATCGAATGTGATTTGGGTTTGTCGTGAATGGTGTCTTCACTAACACTGTTCTTGAATCCAGTTGAGAAAAAATTAAATCTTTTTATTTAGATTTAATGAAGTGTACCAATTAAACAATATTTAATTGGAATTGAATTGATATTGATTTTTGGGTTTATCGTGGACAGTGTTTTAAATAACGCTCGTTCTTTAACCCGATAATTAATGAATGTGACTCTGGGTTTATCGTGAACCGTGTTTTAAATGACACGGATTCTTTAACCCGGTTAAAGATTAAAACTAAGTGGAGTTTTAATGAATCTTTTAATTAGATTGAATTGATCGAAAATGGAGTATCACCAGTTTTGCTCCAGGCGATAGTTAAATCTTTAATTAGATTTGAACGTGAAATGGTAATTGAATTTACCGATAACACTGTGGTGTTAGATATGAAGTATTACCAGTTTTACTTCATGGGATGAATAGGTTGGGATTGGGGAATTAAAACAAATGATTACTTCGATAAGTTTCGTTAATCCCGACTAGTTAAATCGAAATTCAAAGGATGATAAAAGAATAAATTCAGGAAATTACCTTGGATAAAATTAATGGGAACCTTTCCCTATGAATGTGAAAATTAGAAACTAACTGTCGGTTAGCTAAGCAGAATGGTTTTCTGAATATTGATCTGATGTTGGTTTCGGCCTTCGGGGTTAATGTTTGGGGAATTATTCTCTTGATTAATTTACGGTTAGTGACTGATGAATTGGAATGAGGCGTATGTTGTGTTTGTGTAACACTTATTTAAAATATACGCGAGTTATTCGGAAAGTCCGGGTTTATCCCATTCTGAATAACTGATACGACGATAAGTCGAAGATGAAGACGATGGTCGAAGACCGGAGGTCTTCACGTCGTTTGGGTAATTACTGATGATCTTGATTGGGTTGTACACCCAAGAAGATGGAAACAGTTAGTGATCGTCCAGACGTACTTGGAGATCGATGGATATGCGGGGTACTAGGTGCCTCCGGTTTCGTTCAGACCTGGAACGGACTTGTAAATGGATGGTGTGCCTGACATTGTATTCCTTTATATTGTATTTGTTGATCTCTGCTAAATATATATCTGTTTGGCGGCGGAGAATTTATTCTCTTGCTTAACGCCCTTCTCTGAGACATATGAGCTCAGAGGTTATATATTGGCAGAAATCAGTGGTACGATATGGATTGATAGTGTGGCATACTGAGATGCAGTGATCCAAACTTTTGTTGAAAAGCAAAGTTTGGTGGTTGATGATCAAAGCGCAGCTGATATAGCATGGCTTTGTGTATAGCGTTGATCCGCGAGCCTCACAGCCCGGGATGGTGGTAAACTGATGGTTTGATCAGTATACATTTTTTTTAGTGTAGTGGATTCGGTCGACCGATATTGAGCTTCGTGCTCGGAGGGATAGAGTAAGCGGTGTTTTCTCTTGCTGGGACGTAAGCCGCGGTGATACTTGAGTCCCCAAAAGTGCGGATGTGCATAGCGGTGTTTTCTCTCGCTGAGACGTAAGCCGCGGTGATTTGTACTACGCGAGCGATCTTTCGAATCAGAAGCCACCATGATGGAAATCCAATTTCCGATACGTGTATTTCGGTTTTATTTGTAGAGCCTAGTATGGCGACATAGTGGGATGGGGCACTCATGCCGTCTATGATTTATATTTATGATTGAAGTTGTTTTGACACTATACACTTATTATAGTATCAAATGATTTGTTTTAAACGTATCAAGCATGTTTGGCTGTTATAAGGGAAAACCCTATCCTCGGCTGCGTTGCATTGTGTGATGGGACCTGGGTCTTATAACAGCTTCATTTTTCTTTATTTAGCATTGCGCTGCTGGTTTTATGCACTGGTATTCTTGGGAGGAAACCCGTTCCGTGTTATACGGCGTGGTCCCTTGATTTACCTAGCTTTAAAAATAAAGATTAATAACTGTTTTAGTTCTCACACCAGTCACATGACTGACCTGGAGTTTATTGTTTTAACCTAAACTCTGGGTGCCCTTATTTTCGACACGGGCAGCTAGTAGTTTTGGTTTGCCAGATTTATATTCACAGGATCCTGGTTTACAGCTGGAACGATATCCGGAAAGCTTTGTATCCGTATATCTACTTCTAGTTGTATATTGTATTATTTTCCGCTGCCATGTATTTAAATGTAATTTAAATCTCTGATATTTCTGTGTAATATTCATTTATACTCTGTATATTCTTGTAATCTGATGCATTGTTGTAATATACAGTGAAATGTTCTTTTATATGTGTTCTGTTGTGGCTTGTTCTCGAACTATCCGACGCTTTCCTTTACGGGGAAGTTGCGGGTCTTTACAGTTTGCTAAAAGAAGTTTCCTTCTCCGCTTCCACTCTTGGTACGGTTGGAGAAATCAATATACGTGATCGTCTGGAAATACTCTGTCAGACATCCGTCCAAACAAGACATCCAGGAACAGGATGAACTGAAGGCACTATTCTGTAAACAGGATAGCCCTTGCGTAACTCCGTCTTCAATTTCCTTTGGCATATATGATTCGCAAGGCTTATGCCAATACAGAGTGGTTCTTTGGATAATAATCCAACCGGTCTCTCCATATTAACAACGTTAAAATGGTCAAAACTTCGATAGTCTGTGATTTAACTATCGAATAAAAACAAGTGTGCAACAATGATATTATTTCCAAATGGAAATTTATATCGATCAAACATCATTTAACATTTATATCCTTAGTTCATTTTTCATCTCCTGTTTCCCTATATTCAACATTTTGCTATTTTCTATATTTGGAAAATATATGTTATTAACAATGGAAAACATTTCCATTTCTTGTCTTCTTTATTAGAAAACATTTCTGGTTTCTTATTTGGAAAACATTTCCAAAGCTTCTTCATTGGACTTAGACAGATGTTTAAACAAACATCGCTATGCCAACTCAAACCATTTCCTTTACTGCCGAACCTTAACTACTGTTTAGTTAAAAAACGAAGCCAATCAAGTTGGGGTAGAACTACCTCTCAGACCTTAACTGAACAACATTTCTAACTTTGAAATAGACAAAGTTAACTTTATATCCCTTTACTAACTTCCTTACTTAACCCTCCTTCGAATAGCTATATTCGATTGACTCTTTTCACTTAACTCTATTCGATTGACTCTTTTTACTTAACTCTAATTGATTAAACTAACATGATTATCTCCTTTTACTTTAACTCTAATCGATTAAACTGACATCGATTAGCTCCTTTTTCTTTAACTCTAATCGATTAAACTAACATCGATTAGCTCCTTTTACTTTAACTCTAATCGATTAAACTAACATCGATTAGCTCCTTTTACTTTAACTTTAATCGATTAAACTAACATCGATTAGCTATTCATTGATAAAGATTTACTTTTAGTAACAGTTCTTCACTTTACAAATGATTTTCCTTTTATAAAACTCTATTCGTTTTAAAAACATTTTTCCCTTTTATTTACTTTCGAAATATTTCCTTTAATAAAATCTGTTGATTTTATAAAGTCCCTTTATTTCAATATACATTGAAATAGTTCTTTTTACATCCCAGGGTCTTTTATGATATTTAAAATATCGAATAACAATGATCAACATCATTCCAACACACATAATCCATAACAGATTATATAACACATCATATATCACAATATACGAAAAACAGTAAAGTAAATGTTGAGGAATCCAGTTGGATTCCTCCAACCTGTTTCCCTGCATCACAGATGTTAAACAATATAGATAACATCACTTTCAGTTCCATATGATATATTCTGTTAAACAGAATCAATATAGAACTTCAACTAACTGACTAGCAGTTCAATCAAACAGTCAACATACAGTCAATCGGCCAATATCTAATAGTTCTAAAAATATAACATGAAATTTTAAACTGTTCAGAGTTAGTAAGATTTACTCACATTGGCAGTTCATCGTTAAAGAACGATAAACTGTTTGTTTGATTTGAATCAAACAATTTATTTCGCTGTAAATTCAAACGAGTTCCACTCCACCTCCAGTCAGCTCCATTGGATAATGTACGTCCATACGATCTCAACGCAACTTACGGTTCGTCAATCTGATATCGTATGATCAAGTTATACGCTTTTCAAGTTATGTACTCATTTGATTTAAACTTGATTTCTATTTGAATTAAATAACGGGCCTTACCAAATACCCTTGGCCCATTACCTTATGTTAAAACATCAGACCCGACCCCGTTGAACACTTCTCCTTCCCCAAATTCATTTCCCTGGAAACCGATACTACCATACACCCAAAACCGGCGTTGACCCTCCCCTTTGACCACCGCTTCCCTTCACCTCGGCCATCCATCTCCGGCGCCGCCACCACCAATCAACTCTCCGCCTGAATTCGTGCCTGCTCGACCCCCTAGAGCCAAACTCAACGCACCTAAAAAAAACACCCTGTAGCCAAATGCCGTCATCGCTTTCCCCTTGAGACCACTGGAGCACCTCGAAGTTGATCACGCAGAAGCTACTCACCTCCTAAACCCGACTACACCCCTCGTTCCTCCATTCGATGCTTGAATTTTGACGAGATGCTGAACCTTAGCTCGCGCAGTGAAAAATGAGCGAACAGAAATGATGTTCGAACCCAACAAATAGCACACAGAATCGAAGCTCATTCCATGCTGAATTCATGCATATGTATATCACGATTTATGGAATTTATTTGAGTTTTATTTCGATTTTATTTTGAGGATTTTTGTTTGCTGAGATGGTTTTATACGCCTTATATAGGCTTGAATGGATTAGGTAAGGTTTGTGGTGGAGATCGAAGGCCGTGTGGCCTGTGCGAAACCTCAGAAAATGGGAGGGATATTTTCAATTTGATTTTTGTATTTATTTTATCGATTTTCTCCTTGTATCTTCCCTTCTAAAATTCCCAGTGATTACATATGATACCTAAAAATCACCAAACTGGACATGTAGCTAGAGTTCGACATTACAGTCCCAACGAAACTGGTTTCGTCGAATTCCGACTCCGTATGCTTACACAACGTATTTTTAACTATTGAAATACTGACTATTTTACACTCTAAAAATCCGTACGGCCACACAGTGACTCTAAAAATCACGAAACTAGAAATCTAACAACTATTTGATATTGCGGATCCAACAAAACTAGTTTCGTCGAATTCCGACTTCGTTTGCAAAAGTGGCTTATTTTTTACAGCTCTAAATGACCCATTTAAATATATAAATATATTTAAATGTAATTAAATTAAATATTTAAAAATCAAATATTATCGTCTATATTCACAGTGGAGTACCATACAGCTCTAGAATATTCCTATATGAATTTCTACTCGATATTCACTTCTGGGTCAACCCGATATTCGATTTATATTGAAATCCCTTTTTAAAATATAAATAATTCCTTTATAAATTTTAAAGGAATTCCACAGCGACTTTTCTAAAATTTGATTTGGACATATCTCAAAATCTACACGACGAAATCCCGATTTTCCTCTTCCTCTAGAAAGATATACTCCACCAGCTCCACACGTTTCTAGTTTCACAGAAATCCGACTTAAAACGAATCCTGTACATTCAGTTGAAGTTCGAATCGCCAATTTACGAACTATAGCACCATTTCGAGCTCTATTTTAATTATGTTATAATTATACGTTCAAACTGACGTCAACTGAATATATTCGTTATTCAAATTCAATTCTAAACTGAATTATATATCACAGATGATCCGGTTCACACCATATCGTCATTTCAGCCAATTCTGATTATTTCAAAATTAAATATATTATTTAATTTATTATTTTAATTAAATATTCACCATTATTTAATTCCACGACCATTAAATACTCTAAACCACAATTTATATAATTAAATAAATTAATTATACTACCTCTGCCAATGCGGGTCATTACAATCTTTCCCACTTAAAATAATTTCGTCCTCGAAATTGCTAAAAAAAGGGGACGACCCTATCGACTGGTTAGAACATATTTGTTCACTTCTTAACTTCAGTTTCAACTGAACCAATTTAATTTCAATTAAAAATTAATAAATTCTTATTATCGGAAATTTTCAAAAATTCTGAAAATTTTCTAATACCTTAACTCTTTGAAAGATTTCGCCAGCACCTCCTTTGTACTAGTCAATACGTCAAACTCCAACTTGCCTATCTGGGCCATCTCCAACCCAAAAGAAAATCAAACAGCCAAGCGGCTTGCCAATTTGGCTTATCAAAATCTCATACCGTATGAAATATAAACTTGTACTTTTTTGTCGGGCATATCAACTCTGTCACTTCCATATGCTATCAACTCAGCATATACCAATGTTATCCCAATCAAATTCTAGAATCACTTTTATCTCCAGCACAACCATTCGCTTTTACGAAGCCAAATTTCCATTTCAACTCAAGTTTTCGTCTTGATTCTCAACTCTTAACTTGATTATCACATTACACTTCAAATTTGAATCTCACAATCCAATTGGTCTTGATATCATTCTAATTCAATCTTAGTTACCACTTTACTGGCTTTACTTTAATTCAATTTTGCTTTCACAAATTTCTGTTAAATATGTTTTTAATTCAAACAGTCTTTCTCTGGGAGTTTTTAAACAGTTTACTCTTTTCAAAAATCAATTTTTCCTTTTGAACATGTCACTGAGCCCTAAACTAATATTCCATTAGTTAAATCACTTCTCTATTTTTTTATCAATATTTGTTAACCAAATATTTTCAATAACCATATTGGCCTTTTATGTTATTTGGAAAACATTTCCAAAAAACCGCCTTCCTTTATTTCCTAAACTTTTAGAAAATAGGTGCTATTTATAATTGGAAAATATTCCAGTTACTTATCTCTTTTCCGATTTCGTTTATTTCTATACTTAGGATATATTCTTTATTATATTTCCAATCTTACACTAATTTGGGTTAAAACGGATGTTGTGTAAAACATTGTTACGACAACCCAAATACTATATTCAACTAACTCTTATTCAACATTGATCTTCGAGCTTGAAATCTTACTATTTATTTGTTAATAATCAAATCAATCAAGTTGGGGTATAACTACCTCTCAGACCTTGACTGAATAACATTTATAACGTCAAAACAGATATGACTACTTACTCGAAAAATCAATACCATACAACTACTTATTCCCTTTTAAACACGTATACGCTTCCTCTTTCTATTCTTACTAGATTTTCTTCTTATACTACCTTTTGATTATACTGTTCTATTTCTAAGTTCGTTTCCTTATCGACTTCTATATAAATCGATACGTTGATTTCTAACTATCAAATTATCTTAAAAATATTCTAACTCCTTAAATTTCCGGAAAAATTCGCCATAACCTCCTTTGTACTAGGAACATCGGGATATTTCAAATAGCCTTCCATGGCCCTCACCAGTCAAAAAGAAAAAGAAAAAGCCAAGCGGCTAGCCGATACGGCGCATAAAATCTCATATATGAATTAAATACATACCTTTTCGTCGAGCATTCTATCTATTACCTTCTTACCTTATCCATACCTATCTCATGTATATTTATACCTGCCCAATCTATTTTAACTATACTTGGTCGGTTTAACTCAATTCGTTAATTAATTTGTTAATTAACTCTGTAGTCTATTTCACTTTTATATTTGAACATGACATGTTCAAATATATTTTAACTTGCTTATTAACTAATTTGAATCCAAATTTCGAATTTAAGTTCTATATTCGATTTCGAATATCCATTTATAGATCCAATCTACCTTTCAAAGTTCAACTTCAACTTCAAAACTCGATTAACTAACTCCTCTTCGACTTAGTTAATTCCATTCAATTTCTATTCAAATTTTATATCACTTCTATTATTCAAATTCTATAGTTTAAATTCCATTTGAATTCTATATTCAAATTCCATTTCACCTTCGATATTCAAATCCTATATTTGAATTCCTTTATATTTTCTATATTCAAATTCTATATTTGAATTCCATTTGAATTTCTATATTCAAACTCTATTTCAATTCCATTGATATATTCAAACTCCGTTTGAATTTCTATATTCAAATCCTATTATTACTCTATATGAATTCTGTATTCAATTTTCCATTATTTAAATCTTCTTTATTCAAATCTCATTTGAATTTCTATATTCAAATCCCCTTTGAATTTTCCATATTCAAATCCCCTTTGAATTTTCTTATTTAAATTCTATGTTTGAACTTCCTTTATTCAAATTCCTTTTCAAACTTTCTTTATTCATTCTTTAAATAAGTCTCAATTTCAATTCCTTTTGAAATCGAAATTTCTACCTTTGGAAAATAGATTTCCCTTTCAATTTCACACTTGTATTTTTATTTCTGAATTATCCAATGATAATTCTCTTCACTTCATTTATAAACTTCATTTATAAAAGAACTATTTATAAACTTCGTTTATAAAGGAACTTCTCGTTTTATTTCTTTTAAAACAAGTTAATATTTCAAATCTATTTAAAAATTAAAACTCTATTATTCAAATTCTATATTATAAATCCTATTTTTGAAATTCAATACAACTTGTCTTTCCCAAAAGAATTTCAAAGCAGTATCTCTGCTAGTAATTCGTCACTTACAACTCGAAAATGAATACTGATAATGCAGTTGTCATCATCAGAATTTATTTCCCAGTGATCGAAGTGAGTTCAATACTGAAACACCCCACCTCCACTAGGGTCACTCTCAAAGGGAATGCCCTAATTTTAGTGGAGGTTTATAAGTATAAGTCACAGATATACAAGATAGGTATAAGAACACATATTTTTGAACAGCGGAAAACAACAACAACTTTTATTTCATTAAAATACGTGTTACATAAACCATGCCATAATTGTCTTACAATCCTTCCAAAAACATAACACCTTCATAACTGTCTTGATTACATTATTTAAAGAAGCATAAAGAAAACATAAACAACTGCAAAAGTCCCATAATTGCTGTCCAAAGCCATAGTCCAAAACGGAAAAGATCCAAGCAATACATTCTTTCTCTTCAAGCTGGATGTGAAAACTGGTCAAGCTGCGGTATTCCCTCCCTGTGGACCTGGGGGGAACAAAAGAAAAGAAGGCGAAAGAAAAGTAGAGTGAGACATAAGCCTGAGTAAGTCTAGGACTATTCGGTCTATGAATAAAGAACTGGGTATGATAAGCATAAACTGGAAATGAGAAAGCACCATAAACTAAGTTAAGTTGTCTAGGGTCGAATACTATCGTACCCCATATTAATCTCTGTACCCATATAAACTAGTTCCCAACAGGCACCCCATAATCAGGGTGAAGTGATCCATTTTCTGATGATTGGCTCCTACTCGCATAGTTACATGTGTCTTACGGCCCCCGATGTTGTAGTCACCTATGCTGGTCCCACCATGGGTTGTATCAAGTCCCATGGTGGCGGCCCGACACAATTCTAGAGTGCACAGGTATGCTACTGGTGCCCAGTGCCTTATTTTTCTGCGCCGGAGTGTGTGCACGCCCGCACCCCGTTAGAACCTACACTGCTGCACCACCGCCGTCGATTTGACCTCTTACAGTCAGCCCAGTAATCGTGCCCCACCCTGCCTAGTTCAGGGTATCCTGATACACCTTGTAGGGTTACTGCTGAAAAGGGTCCCCCGCTACTAGGTTTTCTATTTCTAGCCAACATGCTAAGTTGGTTAAGTGTTTAATAAATCTAACCCCCAATCAGTCTGTTTAGTTTAGCATGTTCCATTTTTGATTAAGTATTAATATAATTTACTTAATCCTATCAATCCTGACTCAGCCTTAATTGTCTTATTAAAGCCTCGACCTCTCACATTAGACAGGTATTGTTGTGGTTGCCTGTTGCCGGTTGGGTCCGGGCAGTCTTACGCCACAACTCAGTCTAACCTCGGGTCCTTATTGGGCTCCGTGTTTAACCACCCACATTGGATAGGTATTGTTGTGACTACTAGACAGCCGGGCGGTTCCGGGCAGGTTTACATCACAACTCAATCCAACCTCGGGTTAAACACATCATATTTTCTACATTTACATATTTTGTCTCTTTTCTTTTTATATGTAAATATTTGCGGCCCATTATTCAAATTCATCTTTATTGATTAAAATTTATTTATGCCACTTAATTGTTTTTCAAGGTTGTTGGCATGCGTCAAACATGCCAACACATATGTTCTATATTTTAACCCAAACGTCATTACCCCCGTTTTACACGTTCGATACAATGTAAGGTGTGTTGGGTTTAATATTTAAACCCAATTTAGCCATATGAAAAGGGGAGGCTTATAACATGGTGTTTATAAGGTAACATGAAAAAGGGGAGTGTGAACGCATGAACTTGCAACGAACGATTCAATTAACATAAAGTAGGCACATGTGAACTTGCAATTGTAACAGCATATAATCATGGCATAACATGAATCATTTTATTCATATAATCATGGCATAAACAATACTTAAACATGAATCATTCTATTCATATAATTATGGCATAAACAATACTTAAACATGAATCGTTCTATTCATATAATCATGGCATAAATAATACTTAAACATGAATCATTCTATTCATGTAATCATGGCATAAATAATACTTAAACATGAATCATTGTAAACATGCAATTGGGATGTAAATCTAACTTAATTGTGTCACATATATCACCATATGGATTTGATAACAACTTAGGCCTAAAACATATTTCAACTAGGCATAATACCAAACATAGTTTAGTCATGTTCATAAAGGTGCTTACTTTTGTTTCTAACACAAAAGTATGATTTGCCAATTTCAACATAGATTCATATAAATCATAGTACTTAGCCTAGTCCAATTACACACTAAAAGTGATCATAAAAGTATGTACATCATATTAGCATAATAACGAATCATATACTTGCATGAACTCCAGTTAAAATTCCACAACATATGGTTGTCATTATAAATCATATACTTGTATGAATTCCAATCGTACATCATAGCATTTCCAAATCGTTTAGAATCAAAATAACATACAAATATAGATTATTATCGCCACAATTCCATTTCGTTGTTAACTTCCAACGCAAATCACATTCTTGCAAATATCCAATCGTATACCATAACATTCCCAAATCGTTTAGAATCAAAATAACATACAAATATAGATTATTATCGCCACAATTCCATTTCGCATTTTACACAAATCAAACGCAATTAATTATTCACATCGGAATAGCACTCTACTTACAACGTATGCTGAATCTTCAATTCAGGAATCTGAATTCTGAATTTGGAGATGCTATCCTTTGTTGTAGGCGTTGTTTTGATTTGATTGACGTTGCTTTAAGCTTTGAATTATCTCCTAATTGTTTCTCTATTTCTGACGGCTATCCTTAGTCTCTCCTCAGCAGCATGACGGTCTCATCTCCATTTTAGTTTGTGTGAATTAGCGTTAGTCTTAGGTCCTTTTTATAGAGTTTGTGAGTTGATTTAGACCGTCGATGGAGCTTGGTTCAATAATAGTCGTTCGTTTGAAGGGGAGACCAACCAGGAGCTGACACCTAGCCCTAGTGACAAGGCAAGGCTCAAAAATTCGACCAGGCCCTGATCAGGCCAGCCAAGACCTGACCAGCAGGTCATTCTGACCAGGGCGCACTTGGCAGGTGCGCCAGGCTAAAAATGTACTGGCGCACTTCCCAAGTGCGCCAGTTCATTTTTGTTCTGGCGCACTTCCCAAGTGCGCCAGTTCATTCTGACCCGTTTTCTGGTTTTTCGCCCAACTTCGTTCGTCCATATCTTCTTCATACGATATCCGTTTTACGCAAACTCGGACTCTATCTCAAGCAGAATTCCGAGACGAACGCAATGGCATATCCGGTTTCCCTTAATTCTTTGATTTGAAATTAGTTATACTTAATTTGTGAATTTCACAGTTATAGAATACACGGGGTGTTACAAATACTATAAAACCATTTTTAAACATTTCCACTTTGAAATTCATTTCAAAATATAATTCACACTGCTTGCAAAACAATTTAAAATCTCCCAGGATCTTAAATTTTCTTTATTTTTAATCCAAATACATTTACAAACACTTATCCAATTTTCCAGCATTTTAACTCAATTTGTGGTTTAAATTTCAGATTTAACTCATCTGATTTCACGTATTTCACTTATATGAATTCTGATTGGTTACTTACATAACCATTTAATTAATAATCTTACTCGATTATAATAACAACCAATATATCCAATATATATCAAAATATACGTTGGGTAAACTATTTTCATTTACCCTCCTTTCAAAACACATCGTGCCGACCCATCGTATTCGAGTGTTTAGTAACTCCTACCGATACAGTGGATCAAACTGATCGACCAGAACTCATAAACAACTCAACCAATGAATCTCCACAATATAAAAAAATTTATCAAATAACAAATACGTCCACTCGTATATATACACTCAACTCAATCTAGGGCATTACTAACCCTATCTCTACCGAGTCACGCCACAGAGCCAAGTAATTCTTTTAACCTTCTGCTCTGATACCAACTGTAACGACCCAGATTTTGAGGCGACTTTGGTTATCGACATAAACTCGATGTCGATAACCAAAACATCGAAAAATCCTGGTAATTAGTGAAAGAAATTAGAGGGTGAGAAAAGATAAGATAGAAACTTAGAATAGAAGAAGAAGAAGAACGCAACATCAGAGTAACACGAATCTCACAGCGGAACGAATAACATATAATAGATAACATATCCTTGAAATAAATTATTATATGTATACAACACATTATCAAAGTACAGCACTTACAACACAGCGGAAATAACTATAGCTATATGATCCTGAAGCCTCCTGCTCCAAGTTCTTCCAGTATATCTGTAAATCCCGACTACTTGACTGCCCGTACAAATTTAGGCACCCAAGAGTTTAGGGAAAACAACAAAGTAAACTCCGGGTCAGTCATGGGACAGGTGTGAGTAAAACAGTTTAAAACAGTTATCCAGGTATATGATATCTCATAAGACCACGCCGCATAACGGAACGGGTTTTTCCCTTATGAGAATCCAAAATATCTTTATATCAAAAACCTTTTGATATTATAATAATGTCTATCAACCACAGTATATATAATCATCTAGCAGAAACGCTTTCATCTCACGTTCTACATATATAGTATACAACTCAAAACCGCAAGCACGTGTTGGGTAATGGATTTCCAACTATGACAAGGTATGGAACCACCTTTCGCTAGTGTACCTCTAGAGAGGAATACACTGGGTTCAACAAGAACATCTTGCAAACCGGCCACACATGACCGACCACTCATTTCGCTTGAGCGTATCGAATGTATATCACCAACGATTGGGATCAGCAACCGTTTCCTGAATGGGACAGCATCAACAATAGATTTTTAGAAGTAAATGAAACTCTAGATCAGGTGATTATACACCCTACTTCGGTGCGACCGACTTAGCCATGCTGCCTGCCCGATTTCAGTCATTTACGGGTTGATGAGGCTAGAAGCTACGCTTTATCATCATACCAGATTCACTTTGAATGCCACATCGTCAAATCCATCAAATCACCGATTGACGTCCTCAACCATACATTATGTGTTAGCTAAAAGAAGTTTCTTTCTCCGCTTCCACTCTTGGTACGGTTAGAGAAATCAATATACGTGATCGTCTGGAAATACTCTGTCAGACATCCGTCCATACAAGTCATCCAGGAATAGGATGAACCGAAGGCACGATTCTGTAAACAGGATAGCCCTTGCATAACTCCGTCTTCAATTTCCTTTGGCATATATGATTCGCAACGCTTATGCCAATACAGAGTGGTTCTTTGGATAATAATCCAACCGGTCTCTCCATATTAACAACGTTAAAATGGTCAAAACTTCGATAGTCTGTGATTTAACTATCGAATAAAAACAAGTGTGCAACAACGATATTATTTCCAAATGGAAATTTATATCGATCAAACATCATTTAACATTTATATCCTTAGTTCATTTTCATCTCCTGTTTCCCTATATTCAACATTTTGCTATTTTCTATATTTGGAAAATATACGTTATTAACAATGGAAAACATTTCCATTTCTTGTCTTCTTTATTAGAAAACATTTCTGGTTTCTTATTTGGAAAACATTTCCAAAGCTTCTTCATTGGACTTAGACAGATGTTTAAACAAACATCGCTATGCCAACTCAAACCATTTCCTTTACTACCGAACCTTAACTACTCTTTAGTTAAAAAACGAAGCCAATCAAGTTGGGGTAGAACTACCTCACAGACCTTAACTGAACAACATTTCTAACTTTGAAATAGACAAAGTTCACTTTATATCCCTTTACTAACTTCCTTACTTAACCCTCCTTCGAATAGCTATATTCGATTGACTCTTTTCACTTAACTCTATTCTATTGACTCTTTTCACTTAACTCTAATTGATTAAACTAACATCGATTAGCTCCTTTTACTTTAACTCTAATCGATTAAACTAACATCGATTAGCTCCTTTTACTTTAACTCTAATCGATTAAACTAACATCGATTAGCTCCTTTTTCTTTAACTCTAATCGATTAAACTAACATCGATTAGCTCCTTTTACTTTAACTCTAATCGATTAAACTAACATCGATTAGCTCCTTTTACTTTAACTCTAATCGATTAAACTAACATCGATTAGCTACTCATTGATAAAGATTTACTTTTAGTAACAGTTCTTCACTTTACAAATGATTTTTCTTTTATAAAACTCTATTCGTTTTAAAAACATTTTTCCCTTTTATTTACTTTCGAAATATTTCCTTTAATAAAATCTGTTGATTTTATAAAGTCCCTTTATTTCAATATACATTGAAATAATTCTTTTTACATCCCAGGGTCTTTTATGATATTTAAAATATCGAATAACAATGATCAACATCATTCCAACACACATAATCCATAACAGATTATATAACACATCATATATCACAATATATGAAAAACAGTAAAGTAAATGTTGAGGAATCCAGTTGGATTCCTCCAACCTGTTTCCCTGCATCACAGATGTTAAACAATATAGATAACATCACTTTCAGTTCCATATGATATATTCTGTTAAACAGAATCAATATAGAACTTCAACTAACCGACTAGCAGTTCAATCAAACAGTCAACATACTGTCAATCAGCCAATATCTAACAGTTCTAAAAATATAACATGAAATTTTAAACTGTTCAGAGTTAGTGAGATTTACTCACATTGGCAGTTCATCATTTAAGAACGATTAACTATTTGTTTGATTTGAATCAAACAATTTATTTCGCCATAAATTCAAACGAGTTCCACTCCACCTCCAGTCAGTTCCATTGGGTAGTGTACGTCCATACGATCTCAACGCAACTTACGGTTCGTCAATCTGATATCGTATGATCAAGTTATACGCTTTTCAAGTTATGTACTCATTTGATTTAAACTTGATTTCTAATTAAATTAAATAACGGGCCTTACCAAATACCCTTGGCCCATTACCTTATGTTAAAACATCAGACCCGACCCCGTTGAACACTTCTCCTTCCCCAAATTCGTTTCCCTGGAAACCGATACTACCATACACCCAAAACCGGCGTTGATCCTCCCCTTTGACCACCGCTTCCCTTCACCTCGGCCATCCATCTCCGGCGCCACTACCACCAATCAACTCTCCGCCTGAATTCGCGCCTGCTCGACCCACTAGAGCCAAACTCGATGCACCTAAAAAAAACACCTTGTAGCCAAATGCCGTCGTCGCTTTCCCCTTGAGACCACCGGAGCACCTTGAAGTTGGTCACGCAGAAGCTACTCACCTCCTAAACCCGACTACACCCCTCGTTCCTCCATTCGATGCTTGAATTTTGACGAGATGCTGAACCCTAGCTCGCACAGTGAAAAATGAGCGAACAGAAATGATGTTCGAACCCAACAAATAGCACACATAATCGAAGCTCATTCCATGCTAAATTCATGCATATGTATATCACGATTTATGGAATTTATTTTAGTTTTATTTCGATTTTCTTTTGAGGATTTTTGTTTGCTGAGATGGTTTTATACGCCTTATATAGGCTTGAATGGGTTAGGTAAGGTTTATGGTGGAGATCGAAGGCCATGTGGCCTGTGCGGAACCTCAGAAAATGGGAGGGATATTTTCAATTTGATTTTTGTATTTATTTTATCGATTTTCTCCTTGTATCTGCCCTTCTAAAATTCCCAGTGATTACATACGATACCTAAAAATCACCAAACTAGACATGTAGCTAGAGTTCGACATTACGGTCCCAACGAAACTGGTTTCGTCGAATTCCGACTCCGTATGCTCACATGGCGTATTTTTAACTGTCGAAATACTGACTATTTTACACTCTAAAAATCCGTACGGCCACACAGTGACTCTAAAAATCACGAAACTGGAAATCTAACAACTATTTGATATTGCGGATCCAACAAAACTAGTTTCGTCGAATTACGACTTCGTTTGCAAAAGTGGCTTATTTTTTACAGCTCTAAATGACCCATTTAAATATATAAATATATTTAAATGTAATTAAATTAAATATTTAAAAATCAAATATTATCGTCTATATTCACAGTGGAATACCATACAGCTCTAGAATATTCCTATATGAATTTCTACTCGATATTCACTTCTGGGTCAACCCGATATTTGATCTATATTGAAATCCCTTTTAAAATATAAATAATTCCTTTATAAATTTTAAAGGAATTCCACAGCGACTTTTCTAAAATTTGATTTGGACATATCTCAAAATCTACACGACGAAATCTCGATTTTCCTCTTCCTCTAGAAAGATATACTCCACCAGCTCCACACGTTTCTTATTTCACAGAAATCTGACTTAAAACGAATCATGTACATTCAGTTGAAGTTTGAATCGCCAATTTACGAACTGCAGCGCCATTTCGAGCTCTATTTTAATTATATTATAATTATACGTTCAAACTGACGTCGACTGAATATATTCGTTATTCAAATTCAATTCTAAACTGAATTATATATCACAGATGATCCGGTTTACACCATATCGTCATTTCAGCCAATTCTGATTATTTTAGAATTAAATATATTATTTAATTTATTATTTTAATTAAATATTCACCATTATTTAATTCTACGACCATTAAATATTCTAAACCACCATTTATATAATTAAATAAATTAATTATACTACCTCTGCCAATGCGGGTCATTACATCCCTCCAACTTCGGGTTTGGAAGCAGTAAATAAAAAAAAGGAGAAAAGGGGAGAAACGATCAACAAAGGATCAACAGTGGGAGCTCCACTTTCGGGCAGACCATCCGCGGCTGCCAGGCCCGATCCCGACGCATTCCAGCAACTCCGTCGCCTTAGGTGGTCAAGATTTCGTCGTAAGCAGGGTGAACTCCAGATGCTTGATGAAATGCTTGCGAGAAGGTTGCTGGGTAGTTTAGGCATACCGCTAAGTTAGATCCTGAGCAAGTCCCTTATTGCTTTGCTGGCAAGCGAAAATACAGGTTGAAACCTAGGTATGCGCCTTTACTTCCTTTTGATTTAATAAAAAAATATTGTTAAGGAAAAGGAAAAAAAACACAAGTGAATAAATGTTAGTTTGGGTTTAATTTAGGGTTTATGGTCATGTTGTTTTAGGTCTCGAGGTCAAGTTTGGATTTTGGCATGCTTGGGAACTTCAAAGTTCATTTATGTACATATATACTTAGTTGTATATGTATATAAACTAATCTGAATACGTTATGTTGGATATCGAGTTCGCCTCACCCCTATTGTTGTTCATAAGCATCTCCTTCGCCTTGAAGGTGAGTTTTTCTCACTCACAGACTAATTAATCATTAAGTGAACTAAACACTTGAAATGTTGAATGAAATGTTAGGGTGCTTTAGTTTTGTTTGCTTCGTGTTGGTGCACGTGCTCCGCACACACCGTTATCTTATATGACACGATATGTATGTATGTTTGACATGCTATGCTTAATTTATCATCATGCAAGTTTCCCCTTAGATTAGAAACATGACGGGTTGAAATGATACATACCCGAACCCCCTTGTGTATTCGAATCGATTTGGGATATGGGTTGAAATGATACATAACCGAGATTCGAATATTTTTAAAAATGGATTGAAATGATAAATATCCGTATCAGTCGACCGTAGGGTAGAAAATTATATACCGACACCGTGGTCAATAAAACAAATTATCTTAAAATAATTATGTCGATTTGGAGAAAAGGAATTTTAATGGAATTTCTTATAATATTAAGAAGTATTTAAGGGAAACCTTAAAAAAATTTAAAAAAAATCCATTTGCATATGAAGTGGTTTTAAAATGAGTTTATAAGTTAAAAATGTCAAGTTAAATTATTTTAAATGAACTCTTCATGACTTTGTGTTTCATATGCTAAATTTTAATAACATGGAATTTGAAGTTGATTGTTCAACATAAAGGGTTCCAAACTTGTTAAATGCATTTTTTATATACATAATTTGTTAAAAATGATTTCTTACCATTTCAATGAAAATGTTGTCAAACATAAATTTTTAAAATTTAAGTATAAAAGAAATGTGCTTATCTAAGCCATGGTGAATTTGTGTTTATTGACAAATTTGGAATTTAACAAATTATTCTTGGTTAATAACTCAAGTTAAATTTTTGGGAATTTCGTTGAAAAGGGAAGTTGATTGATTATGGAATCTAGTGGAAAAAGGAATGGCATGACATGGACTTGGGATTGGATTGGACTAATATTTTGAATAAAACTTTAATTTCATAAAAGTAATTTTCCGCATTACTTAATTTTGTAAACATTCTTCTATAAGACATTTTGATCACTTTAACTATACAAATGTTATAACAATTTTCAACTATATATATACTTGCATATACATTATTTATAAATATACCTTTTCAAAACTTACTTTTTCCAAACATATTTTATAAATTTAAATAAATTATAATATCCAATCCAGTCTAGTGAATCCAAATGATGAAATGAAGGATTTCAAGCAATAACGATATTTCAAGGAAATTGAAATTTAAAATCCAATGATTGATAAAGAAATTTTGAATATTGATTTTATGACTTTAATCGAACCAAGGCAATGATTTTGGGGTAATGTTTGAAAAAAAAAGCGATTTGCGATACTTGAAATATGATTTCAAATTTAATGGCCACGGTGTGAAAAATGTAAATGTTTGGTTGTTAAAGAGACCGGAGTCGGTAAGTGGCATACTCTCTGTCAGTACCGATACCACTTTAACAACTGTGTACGCGGTGGAGTTCCAGAACCGAAGTTGGATGGTATGGAGGCGATTACTGGATTTGAAGAAAGAGAACGCTGATGGATTAGCCTTGACCCTCGGGTCATAGTTAAAATGACTAAAACAAGAGCCATGCCCGGGTTAATGGAGGTTGCACCTCTGATCGAATGCGCCTCTTCGATACCATCTCTATTACTATGTGATTGATTTGGGCATGCCCTTTTGATTTTGGGAGTGTTGTTCGAGGTGGGTGGTAGTGGCTGCTATGCGTTACCACCGGCTCGGAAGCCGCACTCCGGTAGAATCCTACCGTGGGTATTCCTCGTGTGCCTTGTCATATTATCCTTTCGAGCCCCCTACGATTTGATTTTTACCGTACCTATGGAGTGTCGTCTGATGCCCATCCGTGTTAGGCTGGATTCACGGTACTGTATAGACTATGGTATTATATATAAATGGTGTAAGGGTAAAAATGTAATCCCGCTTATGCTATTTTCATTATGTTTACTTTAATGAATATACATTACAATAATAGTGTATTATTATACAGATATTACTTTCGCGGATCCTTAAAGGATGGAAATCCCAAACGTCCTTTAAGTAATTGTACATTTCAGTGAACACTTGATTTGAGTTAATTCACTTATATGAGACTGTTAGTCCTGACTCGTGTATTTTGTTGTTTTATTCTTTGCAAAATGCCCTAGTCAGATCGAGTATTTCAGCTTGGAAATATGTCTGTTAGAGCTTCAAATTCATTGGGGATCCATCCATCTGTCTACTATGTCATGTGCAGTTGTGACCACCTCTGCTTAACACCTAACATTAGTATGATTTTATTTATCCTTCCACTGTTTCTATATTTATTTCTGTACTCTGATATGTTGTAAATTTAAAGATTTTGTAAATTTTGCTTCCGTTGTGAGATACTCTGTGTTCTGTGCCTGTGATTCTGTGATGACTTGTATTTCAACTTCATAAGCAATAACAATCTATCCTTTTGAATGGTTCGAGTTGGTTTAATTACCAACTCGAGGCGGTCAAAGAGCCAGGTCGTTACATTTTAGCTTAAGTGTTTGGAGAATGAATGAAGAGGAAAAGACACTTGGAGGGTTTAAGCGAGTGGGCTAGGCTTAGCTAAACTAAAACCCAACCAAAGTGCCAAATCTCCGAATCTTAGATTATATTGATGCTTACACTTTTTGTAGTCGTAAACAACATTTTGAACTCAATGGAAGTGGTTTTGAGTCCAGATTCGTCCATTTGTAAAAAGTGATATTTTGGTCATACACACAAAGAAAAAGACCGAATTTCACCCAGCTCTAAAGGTATCGATGTTTATAGTTTTCGAACACGCAAACGACATTTTGAACTCAATGGAAGTGGTTTCGAGTCCAAATTCGTTCGTATGCAAAATGACTATTTTTAAGGGCTATAATATATATATATATATATATATATATATATAACTTCCATAGCGACTATTCTAAATTTTAATTTAGACATAACTTACAATTTATAAAGTGAAATCTCGATTTCTTACATCCGTTAGAAAACTACAATTCAAAATATTCCAACATTTCTTGTTTTATCAAATTCTGATTCATATTGAATTCTATACATTCATTCAAATTAAAATCAAGTTTTCAAACTACCATGCAATTTCAAGCTCGTTTTAATTGAACTTTAAATTTATACGTTCTAACTTCGATTAAAATAAATTTTAAGTCATTTATTCTCAAAATAATTCATCTAAAATATTTAATTTCTCTAAAAATCAGTGTAAAATAAATTTTAAATTAGTTCCAAATATACGGATTGTTACAATCTCCCCCACTTAAAACTTTTCATCCCCAAAAAAGGAACTACAACAAAGTAGGAACTAAATAGTAACGTAACATAACATAAATGTACCTCTCAATAGCACTAATCAGAGATATCCACTCTACACTTGGGATAAGCCTAATTAATGCTATCTACTGTTTCCCATGTACAGTCTCTAGGATATCCGCTCTATTACACTTTGACTAAATGCACCTTCTTGTTCCTTAGAACTCTAGTTTCTCTGCCAGTAATCTTCATCGGCTCTTTATGCACAATCAAACTCAGAGTAATATCTAAATCTTGTTGCGATGCTTCTTCCACGATCAAGTCCGGATCATGTACATGCTTGCGAAGCTGAGAAATGTGAAATACGTCATGCTCTCCGGGCAACCAATCTGGCAACTGAACCCTGTAAGCAAGAGTTCCAATCCTCTCGAGTATAGGAAACGGGCCAATAAATCTAGGTGCTAACTTCCCCGTCTTCCCAAATCGAATTACTCCTCTCATCGGAGGCATTTTCAAGTACACGTAATTACCAACAGAAAATGCCAAATCTCTTCTTTTAGAATCCGCATAACTCTTCTGTCGACTCTGTGCTGCTTGTAGTCGCTTCTTAATGAAATCCACTTTGTCTGAAGCTTATTGGATCATATCCGGACCCAATACCAACCGATTACCCGGCTCTATCCAACATGCATGAGACCTACATGGTCTACCATACAATGCTTCAAACGAAGACATTTTTAAAATTGCTTGGAAGCTATTATTAAATGAAAACTCAACTAAATGTATATGAGTTTCCCAAGATCCTCCAAAACCAATAATACAAGCCCGCAATAAATCTTTTAATATATGATTCACCCTTTCAGTTTGGCCGTCTGTCTGAGGATGATATGCAGTGCTAAGATTAATCTTCGTTCCCAATTCAGCTTGGAATGCTTCCCAGAACTTACTAGCAAAGATCGGATCGCGATCACTAACAATGCTGCTGGGAATTCCATGCAATCTAATAATCTCTCTTACATAAATCTGAGCAAGACTCTAAGCTGTTCTAGTTAATTTTACTGGAATAAAACGGGCGCTCTTCGTGAAACGATCAACTATAACCCAAATACTATCAATGCCCTTCTTAGTTCTAGGCGAACCATCACTGAAATCCATGGATATCTGGTCCCACTTCCATTCTGGAATCTCTAAAGGTTGCAATAAACCAGCGACCTTCTGTTGATCACTCTTGACTTGTTGGCAAGTAAAACACCTGCTAACATATATAGAAATATCTCTTTTCATAGACTTAGACCAGAATGTGCGCTTAATATCATAATACATCTTACTCCCCCCTGGATGAATACTAAGCTTGGATTTGTAACATTCATCCATTACCTCTCTTCTGATCTCGGGAATACTCGAACACATATTTGGTCTAACAATCTCAGATTGCTATCAATTTGGAAACTCGAGACTTCGCCTTGCTGAATTCTTTTAATAATTTTCTAAATAAAACCGCCGTCCTTTTGAAGAACAGAGATCTTATCAATCAATGAAGGCGTAATAATGAAATTAGCAAGGATTGCATTCTTTTTGATAAGTGCGTCAGCTACAACATTGGCTTCCCTGGAGTATTCAAAATATCTAGATCGTACGCCGCAAGAAATTCTAACCAACGTTGTTGTCTCAAATTCAAGTCTTTTTGGGTGAACAGATATTTCAAAGATTTATGATGTGTATATAATTCGAACTTCTCCCCCAAAAAATAATGCCTCTATATCTTCAAAGCAAATACCATGGCTAATAGCTCTAGGTCTTGAGTAACGTACCTCTTCTCATGCGGCTTCAACTGAAGGCTAGCATAAGCGACAACTTGGCCTCTTTGCATTAGTACCGCACCTACTCCTTCATGAGAAGCATCCGTATAGATAGTAAAATCTTGATTTCCATTTATAATAGTCACTACTATGGCAGTAGTCAACCTTACTTTCAGCTCTTGGAAAGCTGCCTTGCATTCTTTCGTCCAGTTAAACCTTGCCTGTTTCTTTGTCAGCTTCGTCAATGGACTAAATAACTTCAAAAAATCCTTAACAAATTTCCGATAATAGCCTGTCAATCCCAGAAAACTTCTGACTTCTGAGGGAGTGCTAGATTACTTCCAATCCTTATTGCTGTAATTTTGCCTGGATCCCCTGAAATTTGCTCCTTCGATAAGACATGACCATGGAATTTCACTTCTTCTTGCGAGAATGTGCATTTAGAAAATTTGGCTTTCAATACATTCTTTCTCAGTATTTCCAAAACTTGTTCCAAATGCTTCGCATGCTTGCTAGCTGAATTAGAGAAGATTAAAATATCATCAATAAAAACTAAAACAAATTTATTCAACACTCTGCGAAATACTCGATTCATCAAATCACCAAAATAAGCAAGAGCATTATATAAGCCGAATGGCATTACTAACCATTCATTAAATAAGTCTGGACCTCTGAAAGGTGTCAAAGGAACACTTTCCTCGGCAATCCGCAACTGATGGAAACCTGTAGCTAGGACCATTTTCGAACACGCTCTTCCTCCATTCAAGCAATCCAATAAATCATCAATGCACGACAATGGATATTTATTCTTCAATGTTTTCTTATTTAAGTCTCGGTAATCTACGCATAATCTGAGAGTACCGTCTGACTTAGAAACAAATACCACGACTGCTCCCTAACTCGAGAAACTAGGCCTGATTAGACCTTTCCATAAAAGCTATCATTTTGATCACCCAACTCTTCTTTCTCTTTCAACGTCATTCTCCGAATAGCGTGCACAACTGGCCTTGCATTCGAAACTATATCGATAAGGAAATCAATTTCTCTACGCGGAGGTAAGCTATCAACTTCTTCGAACATATCCGCATAACTTCTAACCATGGGAATATTTTCAATAGAAGTAGTAGAAACTTCAAGAGAAGACTAAAATTATTTTCTATCGGAACTTGAGCCAATGCATGGTTCCCAAGTTTTGTTTGAACTTTAACCACTCTTTCGGCACATTTAACTTCGGCCTCATACTTCGTCAACCAATCCAACCCAAGTATAATATCGAACTCAGAAAAACTCATGACGATCAATTTAAAAGAAAACCGATAAAAAGAATAGGAGAAGGGAACTCTACAATAGAAACAAAGGATAAGCGAACCCCCTACCGAATTATGGACGCTAATAAATTCTTCAAGATTTCTCAATTTTAAATTTAACATTTTAATTGTGTTACTCAAAATAAAACTTCATGATGCTCCCGTATCAAATAATACTTTAATAGGAATATTTTTAATTGTAAGCTTACCTTCCAACACATCTGGTCTATTTCCGCCTGTAGGAGGAGATGGCGCATCAGCCACATTATATACATGAGCCACTTCGGACTTTTTTAGCAATGGGCAATTCCTGCAAATATGCCCTATCTTATGGAAATTGTAGCATTCTCTAATATCCCAAGGTTTCTGACTAGAGCAAGATTCATATCGTCTTGGCCTCTTAGGAGCATTGTAGTGATTAGTCCAATGCCCATATTGGTCGCAATTGAAGCATTTACCCTTCAATTTTCTGTCTTCCTGGGCTTAGTTGTTCTGGTCTTGCTTGCCTCAGGCTTCTTGTCAGGAAGCTTTCTCTTGTTGCTAACTAGACTTTTCTCCCTATCTGCTTGAGAATTCTTCTTGTCGATACCCTCATATCTACAAGCCATCTCTACAACTTTAGCAAATGGAAGTTCTATATGCGCTGTCACTCTACTGTGATACAGCCTCTGAAGACCGTCAATGAATCGCTTGTTCTTCCTGATCGGTTCCTAAATTAATTATGGGCCATATCGAGAGAGTTCATTAAACTTGCTGACATACTTATGAATGGTTCTGTCGCCTTACTAGAGATTAGCAAATTCATCATGCAAACGCTCGACTTCCTATTGTGGAACAAACCTTTCCTTAAAGACTTCTTTAAACCTCGCCCAAGTCATGTCAACTTCGAGATCACCTACAGTCACGCTTCCCATCAAATTAAGGCCTCATCTTTAAGTAGCCAAGATGCTAAAAAATCTTTTCCTGTTATCTGCCAATTCTAGGCCCACGAAGATCCGTTCGCAATACCTCAACCAAGCTTGAGCTTCCATTACAGTTCCAATGCTTGTGAATGGCACTCTGCCTAAGTTCTTATATTTCTTAGCAACAATATCAAGATCAAATGGTTATTGTTGCAACACGGGCTCATTATTAGCCGCTGATCCACCCTCGTTGGGATCAGGCTGATTATTAACAGTGGGGATATTGCCCCTTCCTTGGCCTCTGCCTCTTCTATCTTTGCCTCGTCCACTCATTTCCTTTGAGTTATGAGGATAGCAAGGAAAGAGTCCAGCCAACAGAAAAGATTGCTTAAGGAATGACAAAAGCATATAGACATATGCACAAACAATGATGTAGCAATCAAGTTATATGCTATTCTGATGTACTCATTCTAGGATATTACCAATCCTATCGCTAATGAGTTGCTCATCCTAGAATACTGCTGATTCTATCTCTGACGATTTGTTTAATACGTTATCCTCCAGAACTAAGGTTAACCAAAGCTCTCTGATACCAGGCATGACACGGACCAAACCCCGCTCCATGGGAAAGGTCAGCCTTTGGAAAATAACACATTAATCACATCAGCAGATTACAGAACATAGCATAATATATAAAATAGAGAACAATTTACATCATATCGTAATGACGGAATCATAATCATCTACATCATAGTTACACAGATACAAGATCCTACTTAGTACATAACGACTTTCATCAAATAGATAACATGTCTACATTGGAATCAAATATGAACATGCATAAGATAGTTCTTAAGAGTTCAAAAGAAATGATAAAAATATAGGTCTTCATCATCAGCCAAAAGAGCACAAAATGCTACAGTGCATACCTAAAAGAAATACAATCACCTGTTTACTTGGCTGCCCGTGTAAAAATAAGGGCACCCGAGTTTGCAAGGGAAAAATAAACTACGAGTCAGTCATGGGACTGATATGAGAAATCATACAGTTACTTAACTTAATTAAGAATAAGGTAAATCACAAGACCACGCCATATGTCACTGAACGATTTTACTCCATTGGATTGTCAGTGCATAAAATAAAGTAAATCAATAAGCATCGCAATGCCTTATTAGAAAAATGAGGCCATTATAAGACTCAGGTCCCATCACATAATGCAAACACAGACCAGAGAATAAAGTTTTACCATATAATGGCCAAACATGCTTGATATGCAGAAAACAAAAAATTATTTGATATTATAATTAGTGTCTAGGTGTTTCATAAACAATTTGAACATAAATGTATCAATCATAGATGGCATAGGTACTATATATTATGTCGCCATATAGGTTTACAATTAAAACCACACGATGTCGTATTGGAAATTGGATTTCCATCATGAGTCAAGGCAAGGGATGATCTCCTTACCGATTTAGATCACTTCTAGCAAGATGACCCAGAATCTCACACTTGGGCAACCCCTGGATCCTGCCAGGCCGGTCCTCTCTTGCGTTTGAGGAATAGTTATTCCTGAACAATTCATTTCCCGGTCCTATCGGACCTATCTCTGAGCCTTTTAGTCGGCTCGATATCCGAGGCGCCTTGCAATCTATCATCCACATAAGTAAAAAATGTCTGGGCTCCATACCATGACACCACTTCTAGCTAGAAAGAAACGCACGCACTCCTTGCATCCCTTATCTCGTTTCTAACTCATACCGGGGTGTGAGGCTCGCGAATCATTGCTATACACAAACCTATGCTGCTTAAAGTTGTGCTTTGGTCATCGTCCATAAGACTCTACTTTTCAACTAAAGCCTTGATCATTTGCATCTTAGCATGTCACACTGATAATTCATGCCGTACAACTTATATCTATCAATATATAACCTCTAAGCTCGTACATCTCAGAGAATGTTGTTAAGCAAGAGAATAAATTCTCCACCACCAAACAGATATATATTTAGTAGAAACCAGCCAACACGGAATGAAATCCAATGTCAGACACACATTCCATTTACAAGTCCGTTCTGGGTCTGAACGAAACCGGAGGCACCTTATTCCTCATTCCATATGTCCAATACTGAAGAGAGGTCCTCGCATATCCAAATAATTAACAAGTACGTCCAGACAACTACCACTTTAACCCCTTCCTCAGGAGCTACCCATATCCGAGGCATCAGTAGTAATCCATTCGATGTGAAGATTGTCAGTCTTGCAAAGTCTTCATTATCTTCGACTTTTAATTGTAGTTTAATTATTTGAAATGAGATTTAAATCGGTTTTTTCAAATAATTCTCATATAAAATTTTAAATCAAATTCTTTACCTTGGTTAAATCATTGGCCTTCACCATTTATTACTTTATGTAAAAAGGTTAGTCGAGAATTTTCTTCGGTCATCGAATTGAATACTCAAGTCATATCATATCTATAATTCATTTTATACGTTTTCATGTTATAGTGTTCGTCGTCACGATTCCAACGGACCTGAGTTTGTGAATTTCTGACCATGTATGAAAAACTTATGAGTTCGGAAATCATTAAATAACGATAAACATTCGATTGTTTACATCAAATTTTTTTTCTCTACCAAAAATTGTAATAAGCTCCAAACCACTCCAAATTTTATTCATTGTAAAACTCTTGTCGATACGGTTCCAACGGATTCAGTTTCGCTGAATTCCGACATAGTATGAAAAAGTTATGATCATTTTAAATATGTTCGGCCGTTTATGGCCGTGGGAATGCTATATGGTCGGCCGTCTATAGCCGTGGGAATGCTCTCTGGTCGTCCTTTAATGGCCGAATGGGCTGTTAAACTTCAATTTTTTTACAATTTCATATTCAAAATTATATCAGCCAATGCACGAAGGCCTATGATGTTATATACATGCAAATGAGGCTTCTAAGACTTGCCGAAACAACTTATAACACCCAACTCTCATGCACAAACATTCATACAAGAGATTTGCAAAGATTTTTTATTATGAATTCCAAAATGACTGAATTCTCTAACAAAAGCAATCAAATACGATATATGAAAATTGTGAAGGCTTAAAATTTACCGGTGCGACAACGGAGCTTCACAATATCACCAAGACAACTCATAGCATGTGAATGGATCATATGAGCACTCCAAACCATGATTTTCCAATTCAATGAAACATGAATACATTAAATCGACTAAGTTACACTAGCCTACCCAATACACTAGCATATGCAAACTTAAATGAGTACTAAATTACACTTTTACAAGCTAATGGATTGTGCCATACGTGTGGATTCTTAGGACCCACAACATATAAATTAGATTGTATGGATAATTCTAATCACAAATTTCAACTCCATGAAACTAAAACTAACAAATTGGAAAGTATATACTCATCTTAAACAATTCATATGCATAACCCAAACAATTAACTAGCAAATAGTTGGCTAATTAGCCCTTCTTGTTTTGATTTCTCACATTTAATCATTTGAGATAAAAGTTCTCACCATTGCTTGATTACAAACAATGAATAGATCCAATAGCAAGCAAAATCAACCTCTCTTCCAATATTGAATGCAAATCTCCAATCTAAGCACATATAAATAGATTTCCTAAGAGTTGGGTCATTGGAATCATCAAAAATCAAAGAGGAGATAAGCTAGAGAAGATGGAGAAGATGAAGAGGAGACTTACCAAAGCTTCTACACTTGATTTCCTCAAGAATTAAGTTTCCAGTTGCTACCTAGCTTAGGAATTCTAATTTCCTATTCCTTTCCCCATTTTCTAATTTTAGCTTAAGTGTTTAGAGAATGAATGAAGAGGAGAGGGCACTTGGAGGGTTTTAGTGAGTGGGCTAGGCTTAGCCAAACCAAGACCCAACCAAAGTGCCAAATCTCCGAATCTCGGAATATATCGATGCTTACACTTTTTGTTGTCATAAACGACATTTTGAACCCAATGGAAGTAGTTTCGAGACCAAATTCGTCCATATGTAACAAGTGATATTTTGATCATACACACAAAGAAAAAGACTAAATTTCACCCAACTCTAAAGGTATCGATGTTTATAGTTCTCGAACACGCAAACGACATTTTGAACTCAATGGAAGTGGTTTCGAGTCCAAATTCATTCGTATGCAAAATGGTTTTTTTTTAAGGGCTACATATAATATTAATATATATATATAACTTCCATAGCGACTATTCTCAATTTTAATCTAGACATAACTTATAATTTATAAAGTGAAATCTCAATTTCTTACATCCGTTAAAAAACTACAATTCAAAATATTCCAACGTTTCTTGTTTTATCAAATTCTGATTCATATTGAATTCTATACATTCATTCAAAGTTTAAAACCAAAATTTCAAACTACCGCGCCATTTCAAGCTCGTTTTAATTAAACTTTAAATTTATACGTTCTAGCTTCGATTAAAATAAATTTTTTAAGTCGTTTATTCTCAAAATAATTCATCTAAAATATTTAATTTCTCTGAAAATCGGTTAAAAATAAATTTAAAATTGGTTCCAAAAATACGGGTTGTTACAAAATCTCTTTTCAAAGTGGACATAGGCCAAATCTAGGACGAACCGTTATAAATCTCTGCTTTTTTCTGCTTTTGTGTTTGTGGTTTCCCATATTCTAGATTTATATTGTTTGAAGGTATGCTCACACTTTTCTGGGGTGTTCGTATTCCGTTTTTGACATTAATAATATAAAAATAACCTCATGCATATAATGTTGTTATTGCCCCCAGATTAAACAGCTGGTATATAATATAAAGGCTCAGTTTTTGATTCATCTAATCTAACAATTGTGCATATGAAATTGTTGGCAAAAAAACCTATATCATGCAAAGAATATATTCAGAAATTATATTTGTCAATGGATGATCAAATGATTGTGCTAACATGCACATCCATCGGTCTGCTCTGCCTGCGGAACTGGATCAGAAATGTTTTGGAAGTATAGTTCTTGACCTCGGTCGTTTTACGATTAACGACGATAGCCTTTTAAGATTAATGACGTCAGCAAGTCTCTTCAGAGCAAATGATTCTAATTACTCAAGAAAGAGATTGGTGGCTTCAGCATGCCAACCATAATTATAAAGCCTGAACAGTGTAGAAGCATCTGCTTCTTTCCTTGCATTCCTCATGGTGTGGCCCCACGTTCACCCTTAAACATGTTAACGAGCCAGAGAGGTAGATAGATTTGAGAATTGGCATGTATAACCGAAAAACGAGAACTAGAAGTGTAATAATCCAGAATTCCGAGCCAATTTAAAAATTTTATTTTGGCAATTTTAGCGAATTTTGAATATTTAAAATGAATTATTTTAAATAATATCGACGAGAAATTTATTTTAAATGGAATTAGAACGTATATATTATATAGATCGTCGCTGGAATATAAATATTTATTTATATATATAAAAGGAATTGAAAACGGCGCGGTAGTTCGATAATTCGATTTCAAAATTCAAATGAATGTACCGAGTGCAAAATAAACTGGATTTTAGTGAAACCAAAAATATTTGAATCTAATTGAGGATATCTTTCTAAAGATTCCGAAAAATTGAAATTTCATAGCGGGGATCAAAAGTTATGTCCATTTGAAATTTCAGAATAGTCGCTATGGAATTCTGACCTTTGAAATAGCCATTTTGCAAACGACCTCGGATTTCGACGAAACCACTTTTGATGGATCCGTGATGTCAAGTTATTGCTAGATTTCAAATTTCATAATTTTTCGAATCAATATGTGAGCGTGGCAAAGGAAAACGCGTTTGACCAATTTCAGTTGATTTTAATCGACTGGAAAATGGCCATTTTTCAAACGGTCACAGAATCTGATGAAATTAGTTTTATTAGGACCATATCATCAATACGAAGCTAGAAAATATTTTTCGGGAACTTTTCTAGTTAGTATGTGACCCCGGTAAGTTGAAATGTGTGTTCAAATTCAATATATAGAGTTATATTTTGATTTTGAACGAAAACTGATCGTAACAATAAAATTGACTTACGATATATATCCCATTGTGTTCAGAACGGGGGTAATTAGCTAGGAACGACAGTCGTTGGGATTCGATTGGAGTTAGTGGTGATAAAAAATTAAATGATGAATTAAAATATTATTATATTATATTATATATATATAATACCCCTCCTTTTCACATAACCCCCCCCCCCCAAATCGATTTCATTCAAAAGAATAAAAAAAAACTTCTAATTCGCGACAGCCGACCCCCCCACCCCCCGGACCGCGTCGCGCAGCCATCGCCTACCGTAGGCTGGCGCCTCCACCACCAAGACCCCCAGCGTCGTCCCCTCCCCTTCATCTCCGCCTTTTACTCCTCCTCAGGCGTTTAAACCCCGTCGAAGCCCCTCCCTGCAAACCCTAGCACCTCCTCAGCCCCAAATCCGCCACCCCTCCTCAGTACACCCCCTCCGACGACCACTGATGATCCCCCGACCACCACCAGTGCGCCAGCAGCCTCCCACTCCGACGATGAGATCCCATTCGACCTAAAACGTGAGTTTTTACTTTAGTTTTGTTTATTTATGCAATTAAAAATGGTATTTTTATAGGAAAAATCTTAGGATAAAAATATACAATTTTTATGTATAAGGTTTTGAGATAAGAATATAGTCTTTAAATATAAGAGGAGAGGGTTTTTATATGATAAAACATATAATTTTAAAACTGAAAATATACGATTTTTATTCGTTTAAAGTCGAGATCTTTGGTTGTTTAAAGGTTTGATTTTTACTTAGGAAAGTATAATTTTTATAAAGTAGAAGTATTAAAAATACAATTTTTATAAAGAAGAAGTATTAAAAATATAAATTTTATATAATAGAGAATATAAAAATATTATCTTTATATATGTAGTGAAATAAAAATAATGATTTCTATTATATATATGATGAAATAAAAATGTGATTTTTTATAGCGATGATATAAAAACTCGATTTTTATATATTGAATAGCAAAGTAAAAATTCGATTTTTATATATTGAATAGCAAAGTAAAAATTCGATTTTTATATATTGAATAGCAAAGTAAAAATTCGATTTTTATATATTGAATAGCAAAGTAAAAATTCGGATTTTATATATTGAATAGCAAAGTAAAAATTCGATTTTTATATATTGAATAGCGAAGTAAAAATGTGATTTTTACATATGTAGAGAATACGGGCAAAGAAAGTGACAAGAGGCGAGAACGGAGAAGATTTCTACATAAGAAGAGTCGAGGCGTTTAGTTTAGCTAATCGGTGAGAACTCCTCACCTTTTATTTATTTTTCTAGTTGAAATATATACTAGGATGCAGATGGTGTTTAGTAGCACCCGACACCCGTCGTCCACAGACCATGGACGGCTTGTATGCTTGTTTGTATGATTTTGATGTGTAGTTGATTGTGTGTTGTGATGTGAAATGAAATAAAATATTTATATAGTTAAAAATATTTTATAGTTAGAAATAGAATTTTAACGTATATATGAAATGAAATAAAAATAAACAAATCGGACGATTCATTTATACACACACATTTGACTGATATTGATTGGGATGATAAATTTTACACATCGCCCAACTGCACAAATAAAATCTGTGTTTGATTGTTTGAAACCCCACACGGGTATTGGGATGATATTTGATGTACACTAATCCTGATTGTTTAGTTGTATGTCGATCGATTGATTGACAGGCTGTTATAAGCGTTAAATATTTATATTTGACGCTTATACAGTGTAGAATGCACTTTAGATGATGGTTGATTATTCATCATTGTTATTGTATACATGTGTTGTAGAAAATCCATATAATTAACATTATATGGTAATTGATTGGGCCTCATTCCAGTTTTGAAAAAGAAATACTTGAATAAAAATATTTGAAAAAGAAATATTTGAAATAGAATATTTGAAAATAGAAATATATGAAGCCGTGTTGATTAGATTTACGCCTTTTTGACGTGAACGATATTTATATCGATTTTATTCATTTTATAATGAACATCGAAAGTGATTTCAAAATCTGATATTTCGAATAGAAATGAATTCGAATTGAAATTGAATAGTAATGAATTCGAATTGAAATGAATAGAATTGAAATTGAATAGAATTGAAATCGAATAGAATTGAAATAGAATTGAAATTGAATAGAATTGAAATTGAATAGAAATGAATTCGAATTGAAATTGAATAGAATTGAAATTGAATAGAAATGAATTCGAATTGAAATTGAAATTGAACTAAAAACCGATTTGAATTGAAATCAATTTGAAATGAAGTTAAAATGAATTTATGTTGAAAAATTCGATTTTGATTTGAATTTGAAAAGGAAGTTGAAATCGTTTTGAAAACGAATTTAAAACGATTTATAAAATACGTTTTAAAAGGAAATCGACGAAGTATATATTATCTATATTATATATATAATATAATGGCCTGAAGAGAACGCGCCGCGCCGCGGCAGTTCGCGAATTTTGACCATTGACTTCGAACGGATATTACGCGAGATCTGACCGTAGGATTCTCCTGAAACCAGAACCATTGGGTTCGTATCGAAAAGAGCTTTCTAACGAATATTAGAAATTTGAAATCTAACGGTTGGATTTGGAATTATTTCCAAATCAAATTTGGAAAAGGTCGCTATAAGTGCAGTTCGATGGCCGTTGATGGAAATCGACTGTACGGGCCTTGATAAAATTATTAAAAATAGTAATAATTTGTGCAAAATCATAAGAAATGATTTGTGAAGATTTGGGATGAAAAACTCCATATTTGAAAAGATAAAAATAGATTTTTATCGAAATGAACTAGTTTTGAACTAGAATTATAATTCTATTTATTTTTAAATAAATAAATTGAATTGAAAAAAGGGTTTTAAAAGTAACCAGAATTTCCAATAATTGAATTGGAATGGATTTGAATCGAAATTGTGCTTGGATTATTTCGATGTTGGATTTCGTGATTACACAGATATTGTTATGGAAATTTGAAAGATATATATATATATCGTTATTTCCAATACGATATTTGTTGGTTGTAGAATTTGATATGGAATATAAGCCGATATATTTTGTATTCAGAGCCTTGTATTTAATATCAAATGTGATTTGGGTTTGTCGTGAATGGTGTCTTCATTAACACTGTTCTTAAGCCCAGTTGAGAAAATGATTAAATCCTTTTATTTAGATTTAATGAAGTGTACTAATTAAATAATATTTAATTGGAAATGAATTGGTATTGATTTTTGGGTTTATCGTGAACAGTGTTTTTAAATAACACTTGTTCTTTAACCCGATAATTAATGAAATGTGATTTTGGGTTGTCGTGAATGGTATCTTCAATAATACTGTTCTTAGACCCAAAAAAAAGTTAAGAAAATCAGAAACTAGCTGGAGGTTAGTTAAGTTGAATAGTTTCCGGGGTATTTATCTGATGCTGGTTTCGGCCTTCGGGGTTAATACTTAGGGAACTGCTCACTTACTATTTTACGGTTAGGGACTGATTGAAATGTGATGTGATTTTGGGGTTTATCGTGAACCGTGTTTTAAATGACGCTGATTCTTTAACCCAGTTAAAGATTAAAACTAAGTGGAGTTTTAATGAATCTTTAATTAGATTAAAAAGATCGAGAATGGAGTATCACCAGTTTTGCTCCAGGCGATAGTTAAATCTTTAATTAGATCTGAACGTGAAATGGTAATTGAATTTACCGATAACACCGTGGTGTTAGATATGAAGTATTACCAGTTTTACTTCATGGGATGAATAGGTTGGGATTGGGAAATTAAAACAAATGATTACTTCGGTAAGGTTCGTTAATCCCGACTAGTTTGAATTGATATTCAAAGGAAGATTAAAGAATAAATTTAAAGGAATTTATCTTTGATAAAATTAATGGGAACCTTTCCCTAAGAAAGTGAAATTTAGAAACTAACTGTAGGTTAGCTAAGCAGAACGGTTTCCTGGGTATTGATCTGATGTTGGTTTCGGCTTTCGGGGTTAATATTTGGGGAATTATTCTCTTGTTAATTTACGGTTAGTGACTGATGAATTGGAATGAGGCGTATGTTGTGTTTGTGTAGCACTTTTTTATTATATACGCGAGTTGCTCAGAAAGACCGGGTCTATCCCATTCTGAATAACTGAATCGACGATAAGAAATCGAAGATGAAGACGGTGGTCGAAGACCGGAGATTTTCACCTCGTTTGGATGGTAACTTGTAATAACCCGAAAATCTGGGCCAGTTTGAAATTTTTATTTTGGCAATTTTAGCGAATTTTGAATATTTAAAATAAATAATTTTAAAGAATATCGACGAGAAATTTATTTTGAATATAATTCGACGTATATATTTATATACGGCGTCGTTAGAATATAAATATTTATATATAATTATAAATAGAATTAAAAATGGCGCGGTAGTTCGATAATTCGATTTCAAACTTCAATTGAACGTACCGGGTGCAAAACAATCCGGATTTTAGTGAAACCAAAAACATTAGGATCCATTTGTGTATATCTTTCTAACGAATCCGAAAAATCAAAATTTCATAGCGGAAATCAAAAGATAAGTCCAGTTGAAAATTCTGAATAGTCGCTATGGAATTCAGGCCCTTAAAAATGGACATTTTGCAAATGACCTCGGATCTCGACGAAACCAGTTTTGTTGGGTCCGTGATGTCGAGTTATTGCTAGGTTCCAAATTTCATAATTTTTCGAATCAATACGTGAGCGTGGCAAAGGAAAACGCGTTTGACCAGTTTCAGTTGATTTTAATCGACTGGAAATTGGCCATTTTTCATACGGTCTCATAATTCGACGAAACTAGTTTTGTTAGGACCGTATCGTCAATACGAAGCTAGAAAATATTTTTCTAGAATTTTTAAAGTTCGTATGCGACCCCTGTAATTTGAAATGTACGCTTAAAATTCAATATAGTGATTTAAATGTAAATTTAACGAAAACTGATCAAAACGTTCGAATCAACTTGCGATACATATCCCATTGTGTTCGGAATGGGGGTAAAACGCTATGGACGACAGGCGGTGGGCCTCGTTTAGAGGTCGTAGGTAAAAGTCAACTTTTTGCAGAATAAAATAATTAAAAAAAAAATATCTCTTCCCCCTTTTACTCTCCCCCCCCCCCCCCCCCCCCCGTTCACTTTTTTCAGAATCAAAAGAAAATTAAAAAAAAAATGGATCGAGGGCGCCAGCTTCAGGACCGACGCCTCACCGCCGCCCTAAATCATCGTCGCCCCCCCCCCCCCCCCCCCCACACTGCTTCACTCTACCTCGCGACGAACTCCTCTTCTCCCTCACTTCTCCCCCCTTCTTCAAGCAAGGACTGCAGCCCCTCCTCCCCCTTCCGACTGCGACAGTACCCACACCCGAACCCAGACCCGTTTCCGACGATCTCGAGCTCCCGGCGACCTTACCCCCCCCCCCCCCCCCTCTCGTTTGATTTCCAACAGCCCTATACCCAAATTAGCAAACGCCAGCGAAGGGGAGCCACCTCCGACCACCGCCTGGCCGACGCAGCGCCTCAGCACTCCCTCCTCCTTCCTCCGACGCAATGTTCTTCCCCCTTCAGTCCCACCTAGCGCACGTGAGTTTTATTTATTTATTGGTTAATTCATTTATTTTATTTTATGAAGGTAAGTTCTTTTATTTATGTTTTATGAAAATATTATCTTTAGGTTTATAAAAACATTATCTTTATGTTTGGAAAAACATCTTCTTTATATTTATAGAGAATATAAATTTTAGTTAGAAGAAAATATAATGTTTAGTTGGAAAAATATAGCTTTGTTTTTAAGCAATTGATAGAAACCATTTTTGATATGTTGAAAGTATTTTTAAAGGTATAAAAATATGATTTTTATACTTATAGCTAATTAAAGATATGATCTTTATATAGTAGAGGATATAAAAATATTATTTTCATATAGGTAGAGTATTAAAAATAAGATTTTTATATATGTATGAATAATAAAAATATGATTTTTATATTTTTAAAGTATTAAAAATATAATCTTTACTATATAGAAGATGTAAAAATATGATTTTTGGTTAGGTAGAAAATTAAAAATATAATTTTTACATGATAGGAATATTAAAAATATCATCTTTATATGTGTAGGAAAATAAAAATGAGATTTTTACAAAGATGAAACTATATTTTTGAAAGGCGAAGTCTATGTTTTATAAAGGCGAAAACTATATTTTTGAAAGGCGAAATCTTTATATATAAAATAGCGGGATAAAAATATAATTTTTATCTATATAACATAGTAGTAAAAATTCGATTTTCATATAGAGTATAGCTAAGTGAAAATTCGATTTTTAAATGTATGAAGCGATTATAAAAATATGATTTTTAAATCGAAGGTGAATAAATAAAAATATGATTTTTATTTCAAAAACATCAAAATATGAAAATGGGTGATTTTTATATTTGTAGTGGCTACGGGCAACGAAGATGACGAAGATGAGATAGCAGTGAAGATTTCGATCAATGAAGTGCCGTGGAGCTAGGATAGCTATTTGTGAGAACTTCTCACCTTTCAATTTCTTTTCTAATTACATATATATACTAGGATGCAGACGGTGCTTAGTAGCACCCGACACAATCGTCCACAGACCATGGACTTGTTTGTTTGATTGCAAAAATTAGTTAGATTATTTGATTGAAATTGAATTGTGTGGTAAAATGAATTGATTTGATTGATGTGTGAATGGCGTGGGCCTTCACTAGACCGGGGATAAGGCTAGGCCTCGTCCCGTTTCTAGTATCGTGCCGTTATGCCGCCGAAATTTTCTAAAATATGTTAGAAAAATAAAAATATCATTTTATTGTGTAAATGAATAATAGAAATTCATGTGTTGGAATAAAATGTTTTATCGTTAAAAATATAATTTTTAACGTGAATGTGAACAAATAAATATTCATTTACAAACCAGACGGTTTGTTTATGTACACCTATTTGAAGGACATTGATTGGGACGATAAATTTTACACATCGCCCAACTGCACAAATAAAATATGCGTTTGATTGTTTGAAACCCCACACGGGTGTTGGGATGAAATTTGAAGTTCACTCATCCTGATTGATTAAATATGTCGATTGATTGATTGACAGGCTGTTATAAGCGTTAGATATCTATATTTGATGCTTATACAGTGTAGTGCACTTTGGTTGATGGTTGATTATTTTTCAATGCTATTATATGTGTGTAATGCATGAAAATCCATATAATCAACCTTATGTGGTAATTGATTGGGCCTCATTCTAATTTGAAAAATAAAGAATATTATAAAATAAAAGTTCATGTGTTGACAGTACTCATCCATTGAGATTGGTCATGTGATGAACGAAATATTTTAGTAATAAAATTTACATCTTTATCGATATAAAATAAAAGTTCATGTGTTGACAGTACTCATCCATTGAGATTGGTCATGTGTTGAACGAAATATTTTGATAATAACAACTATTTTGAAAAAGAAATATTTGAAATAGAATATTTGAAAATAGAAATTTATGAAGCCGTGTTGATTAGTTTGACGCCATTTTGACGTGAACGATATTTATATCGATTTTATTCATTTCGAAATGAATTGAATTGAAAACGATTTCGAAATGAATTGAATTGAAAACGATTTCGAAATGAATTGAATTGAAAACGATTTCGAAATGAATTGAATTGAAAATGATTTCGAAATGAATTGAATTGAAAACGAATTGAAATGAATTCAAAATGAATTGAAATTTGAATTGAATAGAAATGAATTTTAAAACGAATTTATAAAGAAGAATTCAATTTTGATTTGAATTGAAATGGAAGTAGAAAATGTTTTTGAAACGAATTCAAAACTATTTATATAATTCGTTTTAAATAGAAATCGACGATATATATATTATATATATTATATATATAATATAATGGCCTGAATAGAACGCGCCGCGCCGCGGCAGTTCGTGAATTTCGACCATTTATTTCAAACGGACATTACGGGAGATCCGACCGTCGGATTCTCCTAAAACTGGAACCGTTGGGTTCATATCGAAAAGAGCTTTCTAACGAATGTTAGAAATTTGAAATCTAACGGTTGGATTTGGAGATACGTCCAAATCAAATTCGAAAAAGGTCGCTGTAAGTGCAGTTCGATGGCCGTTGATGGAAATTGATTGTACAGGCCTTGATAAAATTATTAAAAATAGTAATAATTTGTGTAAAATCATAAGAAATGATTTAGAAAGAATTGGGATGAAAAACTCCATATTTGAAATGATAAAAATAGATTTTTATCGAAATGAACTAGTTTTGAACTAGAATTATAATTCTATTTATTTTTAAATAAATAAATTGAATTTAAAAAGGGTTTTGAAAATAACCAGAATATCCAATGATAGCATTGGAGTGGATTTGAATCGAAATTGTCTTCGGAATATTTCGATGTTGGAATTCGTGATTATACAGGTGTTGTTATGGAAATTTGAAAGATATATATGTATATCGTTATTTCCAATACGATATTTGTTAGTCGAAGAATTTGATATTGAATATAAGCCGATATATTTTCTATTCAGAGCCTTGTATTGAATATCGAATGTGATTTGGGTTTGTCGTGAATGGTGTCTTCATTAACACTGTTCTTGAACCCAGTTGAGAAAAGATTAAATCTTTTTATTTAGATTTAATGAAGTGTACCAATTAAATAATATTTAATTGGAATTGAATTGATATTGATTTTTGGGTTTATCGTGGACAGTGTTTTAAATAACACTCGTTCTTTAACCCGATAATTAATGAATGTGATTTGGGTTTGTCGTGAATGGTGTCTTCACTAACACTGTTCTTGAACCCAGTTGAGAAAAGATTAAATCTTTTTATTTAGATTTAATGAAGTGTACCAATTAAATAATATTTAATTGGAATTGAATTGATATTGATTTTTGGGTTTATCGTGGACAGTGTTTTAAATAACACTCGTTCTTTAACCCGATAATTAATGAATGTGATTTTGGGTTTATCGTGAACCGTGTTTTAAATGACACTGATTCTTTAACCCAGTTAACGATTAAAACTAAGTGGAGTTTTAATGAATCTTTAATTAGATTGAAATAATCGAAATGGAGTATCACCAGTTTTGCTCCAGGCGTTAGTTAAATCTTTAATTAGATTTGAACGTGAAATGGTAATTGAATTTACCGATAACACCGTGGTGTTATATATGAAGTATTACCAGTTTTACTTCATGGGATGAATAGGTTGGGATTAGGAAATTAAAACAAATGATTACTTCGGTAAGGTTCGCTAATCCCGACTAGTTTGAATTGATATTCAAAAATAGATTAAAGAATTTTATTCAAGAAATTTGTCTTGGATAAAATTAATGGGAACCTTTCCCTATGAATGTGAAATTTAGAAACTAACTGTCGGTTAGCTAAGCAGAATGGTTTTCTGGATATTGATCTGATGTTGGTTTCGGCCTTCGGGGTTAATATTTGGGGAATTATTCTCTTGATTAATTTACGGTTAGTGACTGATGAATTGGAATGAGGCGTATGTTGTGTTTGTGTAACACTTATTTAAAATATACGCGAGTTATTTGGAAAGACCGGGTTTATCCCATTCTGAATAACTGATACGACGATAAGTCGAAGATGAAGACGATAGTCGAAGACCGGAAGTCTTCGCGTCGTTTGGGTGATTACTGATGATCTTGATTGGGCTGTACACCCAAGAAGATGGAAACAGTTGGTGATCGTCCAGACGTACTTGGAGATCGATGGATATGCGGGGTACTAGGTGCCTCCGGTTTCGTTCAGACCCAGAACGGACTTGTAAATGGACTGTGTGTCTGACATTGGATTTTAGTCCGTGTGATTGATCTCTATTAAATATATATCTGTTTGGCGGCGGAGAATTTATTCTCTTGCTTAACGCCCTTCTCTGAGACGTACGAGCTCAGGGGTTATATATTGATGGATATCAAACGCATGGAGTGAATTGCCTGTGTGGCATGCCTAAGTGGCAATTGATCGAGGCTTCTGTTGAAAAGCAAAGTCTTGTGGTGATGATCAAAGCAAGGCCTTTGTGGCGTAGCTTTGTGTAACGTTTGCTTCGCGAGTTTCACACCCGCTATGAACCAAAAACTGGAGACGGACCTCAGGGAGGGCATGCGTTTCCTTCTAGCTAAAAAGTGGCGTCAGTGGTTTTACACGCCCTAACGAGTTTGACTTATGTGGTTGTTGCTGTTGCGAGGCGCCTCGGATATATCGGTCGTTCTCGAACCGATGGAGTCATTTGTTGGCTCATTGACACCCCAAAGGGTGGGGAAACGTAGTGTTCAGGCATTTTAATCCACATCGGTGGACCGGCCCTGTCGCTCCAAGGGTCACTCGAGCTCTGATCCTGAGACACGGGCTAGAGCGTCTCGAATCGGTTGAGGACTATCTTTTGCCTCGGTTCATAGACGGAAATCCAATTTCCAAATACGTGACATTTACGGTTTTAATTGTAAAACTAGTATGGCGACATGATATATGGTACCCATGCCGCCTATGATTGATACTTATGATTTGAAGTTGTTTTATACACTATGCACTTATAATAGTATCAAATGATTTGTTTTAAACGTATCAAGCATTCTTTGGCTGTTATAAGGGAAAACCCTATTCCCCGGCTTGCCTTGCACTGTGTGATAGGACCTGGGTCTTATAACAGCTTCATTTTTCTTTATTTAGCATTGCGTTGTTTGTTTATGCACTGGTATTCTTGGGAGGAAACCCGTTCCGTGTTATACGGCGTGGTCCCTTGATTTACCTAATGATTTAAAATAAAGATTAATAACTGTTTTAGTTCTCACACCAGTCCCATGACTGACCTGGAGTTTATTGTTTTAACCTAAACTCTGGGTGCCCCTATTTTGACACGGGCAGCTAGTAGTTTTGGTTTTGCAGATTTATATTCATAGGATCCTGGTTTACAGCTGGAACGATATCCGGAAAGCTTTGTATCCGTATATCTCTTCTAATTGTGTATTGTATTATTTTCCGCTGCTATGTATTTAAACGTAATTTAAATCTCTGATATTTCTGTGTAATATTTATTCATTTTTACTCTGTATATTCTTGTAATCTGATGCATTGTTGTAATATACAATGAAATGTTCTTTTGTATGCATTCTGTTGTGGCTTGTTCTCGAACTATCCGCCGCTTTCCTTTACGGGGAAGTTACAGGTTTTCACAGTTGGTATCAGAGCTTTGGTTTACAGAGCTCGAGAACAAAACATATTAGAACCATACGAAAGAATTCATCAGATATTGGATTAGTAATATCCAATGAGGATGACTCGTTAGAGATGGGATCAGTAGTATCCCAGAACGAGTGTGAAGAGTATATTTTTAAAATGAAAACAAAATCTTGTTTTGAAATATAAATCAATTATTCGTATTTGATTATTTATTTATATTGATGTGGACAATCCAGTATATATAGATTTTGCATATACGTCTGATCCGCGTGTATTCAAAGTTTTAATATATTGGATAGATATAGCATCACACTCTAGTCGCCGAAGATGATATTGATGATAGCGATCGCATCATCAACATTTATGTTCGAGTTTCAAAGGTGTGATTTTCTATATATTTCCATTAGACTGGTGTGAGAACCAAAACCTATATATATAGCTAGGACACATTGTTGTGAATTGGTATCAAAAACATGATTTTTGTATATGTATCAAATTATGAATTTGAAATGTAAATTCACTAATTGATTGATGTTTGTGTTGTTTGTTCATTTGTTTGCTAATTTGAACCATTATGCCTAATCGAACCAAATATTGAACTATATTGAAAATTGGTCGCATTTGCTTGCATATACATATACTTACATTGAACAGGTCATAGCAAGGAGGCTAGAGCAGAGAATAAAATTTGTTTGCCCGACAAATAGGTACATGTTTACTACATGATTTACTGTTTTGTTTGGGTGATGATGATTTTATGAGCCTATTGGCTAGCCGCTTGGCTTTTTCTTTTTCTTTTTGAGATCTGAAGGACCGGGGAAGCTATTTGAAATTCCCCGATGCTCCCGGTGCAGGGCAGGTTATGGCGAAATTTTTCAAAATTTTAGGGTGTTAGCCAAATTTTTGAAATTTTGAAAATTCTCAGAAACTGAAAAGTTGGAGAATGGAAGCCAGACCGAATGTAGAGTTGATTAATCAAACCACTTTCGACTTTGTTCCTTTTCGGGGACGAAAAGTTTTAAGTGGGGGAGATTGTAATAACCCGAAAATCTGGGCCAGTTTGAAATTTTTATTTTGGCAATTTTAGCGAATTTTGAATATTTAAAATAAATAATTTTAAATAATATCGACGAGAAATTTATTTTGAATATAATTCGACGTATATATTTATATATGTCGTCGTTAGAATATAAATATTTATATATAATTATAAATAGAATTAAAAATGGCGCGGTAGTTCGATAATTCGATTTCAAACTTCAATTGAACGTACCGGGTGCAAAACAATCCGGATTTTAGTGAAACCAAAAACATTAGGATCCATTTGTGTATATCTTTCTAACGAATCCGAAAAATCAAAATTTCATAGCGGAAATCAAAAGATAAGTCCAGTTGAAAATTCTGAATAGTCGCTATGGAATTCAGGCCCTTAAAAATGGACATTTTGCAAATGACCTCGGATCTCGATGAAACCAGTTTTGTTGGGTCCGTGATGTCGAGTTATTGCTAGGTTCCAAATTTCATAATTTTTCGAATCAATACGTGAGCGTGGCAAAGGTAAACGCGTTTGACCAGTTTCAGTTGATTTTAATCGACTGGAAATTGGCCATTTTTCATACGGTCTCAGAATTCGACGAAACTAGTTTTGTTAGGACCGTATCGTCAATACGAAGCTAGAAAATATTTTTCTGGAATTTTTAAAGTTCGTATGCGACCCCTGTAATTTGAAATGTACGTTTAAAATTCAATATAGTGATTTAAATGTAAATTTAACGAAAACTGATCAAAACGTTCGAATCAACTTGCGATACATATCCCATTGTGTTCGGAATGGGGGTAAAACGCTATGGATGACAGGCGGTGGGCCTCGTTTAGAGGTCGTAGGTAAAAGTCAACTTTTTGCAGAATAAAATAATTAAATAATTAAAAAAAAATATCTCTTCCCCCTTTTACTCTGCCCCCCCCCCCCCCCCCCCCGTTCACTGTTTTCAGAATCAAAAGAAAATAAAAGAAAAAAGAAAAAAATGGATCGAGGGCGCCAGCTTCAGGACCGACGCCTCACCGCCGCCCTAAATCATCGTCGCCCCCCCCCCCCTCCACTGCTTCACTCTACCTCGCGACGAACTCCTCTTCTCCCTCACTTCTCCCCCCTTCTTCAAGCAAGGACTGCAGCCCCTCCTCCCCCTTCCGACTGCGACAGTACCCACACCCGAACCCAGACCCGTTTCCAACGATCTCGAGCTCCCGGCGACCTTACCCCCCCCCCCCCCCCCTCTCGTTTGATTTCCAACAGCCCTATACCCAAATTAGCAAACGCCAGCGAAGGGGAGCCACCTCCGACCACCGCCTGGCCGACGCAGCGCCTCAGCACTCCCTCCTCCTTCCTCCGACGCAATGTTCTTCCCCCTTCAGTCCCACCTAGCGCACGTGAGTTTTATTTATTTATTGGTTAATTCATTTATTTTATTTTATTTTATGAAGGTAAGTTCTTTTATTTATGTTTTATGAAAATATTATCTTTAGGTTTATAAAAACATTATCTTTATGTTTGGAAAAACATCTTCTTTATATTTATAGAGAATATAAATTTTAGTTAGAAGAAAATATAATGTTTAGTTGGAAAAATATAGCTTTGTTTTTAAGCAATTGATAGAAACAATTTTTGATATGTTGAAAGTATTTTTAAAGGTATAAAAATATGATTTTTATACTTATAGCTAATTAAAGATATGATCTTTATATAGTAGAGGATATAAAAATATTATTTTCATATAGGTAGAGTATTAAAAATAAGATTTTTTTATATGTATGAATAATAAAAATATGATTTTTATATTTTTAAAGTTTTAAAAATATAATCTTTACTATATAGAAGATGTAAAAATATGATTTTTGGTTAGGTAGAAAATTAAAAATATAATTTTTATATGATAGGAATATTAAAAATATCATCTTTATATGTGTAGGAAAATAAAAATGAGATTTTTACAAAGATGAAACTATATTTTTGAAAGGCGAAGTCTATGTTTTATAAAGGCGAAAACTATATTTTTGAAAGGCGAAATCTTTATATATAAAATAGCGGGATAAAAATATAATTTTTATCTATATAACATAGTAGTAAAAATTCGATTTTCATATAGAGTATAGCTAAGTGAAAATTCGATTTTTAAATGTATGAAGCGATTATAAAAATATGATTTTTAAATCGAAGGTGAATAAATAAAAATATGATTTTTATTTCAAAAACATCAAAATATGAAAATGGGTGATTTTTATATATGTAGTGGCTACGGGCAACGAAGATGACGAAGATGAGATAGCAGTGAAGATTTCGATCAATGAAGTGCTGTGGAGCTAGGATAGCTATTTGTGAGAACTTCTCACCTTTCAATTTCTTTTCTAATTACATATATATACTAGGATGCAGACGGTGCTTAGTAGCACCCGACACAATCGTCCACAGACCATGGACTTGTTTGTTTGATTGCAAAAATTAGTTAGATTATTTGATTGAAATTGAATTGTGTGGTGAAATGAATTGATTTGATTGATGTGTGAATGGCGTGGGCCTTCACTAGACCGGGGATAAGGCTAGGCCTCGTCCCGTTTCTAGTATCGTGCCGTTATGCCGCCGAAATTTTCTAAAATATGTTAGAAAAATAAAAATATCATTTTATTGTGTAAATGAATAATAGAAATTCATGTGTTGGAATAAAATGTTTTATCGTTAAAAATATAATTTTTAACGTGAATGTGAACAAATAAATATTCATTTACAAACCAGACGGTTTGTTTATGTACACCTATTTGAAGGACATTGATTGGGACGATAAATTTTACACATCGCCCAACTGCACAAATAAAATATGCGTTTGATTGTTTGAAACCCCACACGGGTGTTGGGATGAAATTTGAACTTCACTCATCCTGATTGATTAAATATGTCGATCGATTGATTGACAGGCTGTTATAAGCGTTAGATATCTATATTTGATGCTTATACAGTGTAGTGCACTTTGGTTGATGGTTGATTATTTTTCAATGCTATTATATGTGTGTAATGCATGAAAATCCATATAATTAACCTTATGTGGTAATTGATTGGGCCTCATTCCAATTTGAAAAATAAAGAATATTATAAAATAAAAGTTCATGTGTTGAAAGTACTCATCCATTGAGATTGGTCATGTGTTGAACGAAATATTTTAGTAATAAAATTTACATCTTTATCGATATAAAATAAAAGTTCATGTGTTGACAGTACTCATCCATTGAGATTGGTCATGTGTTGAACGAAATATTTTGATAATAACAACTATTTTGAAAAAGAAATATTTGAAATAGAATATTTGAAAATAGAAATTTATGAAGCCGTGTTGATTAGTTTGACGCCATTTTGACGTGAACGATATTTATATCGATTTTATTCATTTCGAAATGAATTGAATTGAAAACGATTTCGAAATGAATTGAATTGAAAACGATTTCGAAATGAATTGAATTGAAAACGATTTCGAAATGAATTGAATTGAAAACGATTTCGAAATGAATTGAATTGAAAACGAATTGAAATGAATTCAAAATGAATTGAAATTTGAATTGAATAGAAATGAATTTTAAAACGAATTTATAAAGAAGAATTCAATTTTGATTTGAATTGAAATGGAAGTAGAAAATGTTTTTGAAACGAATTCAAAACTATTTATATAATTCGTTTTAAATAGAAATCGACGATATATATATTATATATATAATATAATGGCCTGAATAGAACGCGCCGCGGCAGTTCGTGAATTTCGACCATTTATTTCAAACGGACATTACGGGAGATCCGACCGTCGGATTCTCCTAAAACCGGAACCGTTGGGTTCGTATCGAAAAGAGCTTTCTAACGAATGTTAGAAATTTGAAATCTAACGGTTGGATTTGGAGATACGTCCAAATCAAATTCGAAAAAGGTCGCTGTAAGTGCAGTTCGATGGCCGTTGATGGAAATCGACTGTACAGGCCTTGATAAAATTATTAAAAATAGTAATAATTTGTGTAAAATCATAAGAAATGATTTAGAAAGAATTGGGATGAAAAACTCCATATTTGAAATGATAAAAATAGATTTTTATCGAAATGAACTAGTTTTGAACTAGAATTATAATTCTATTTATTTTTAAATAAATAAATTGAATTTAAAAAGGGTTTTGAAAATAACCAGAATATCCAATGATAGCATTGGAGTGGATTTGAATCGAAATTGTCTTCGGAATATTTCGATGTTGGAATTCGTGATTATACAGGTGTTGTTATGGAAATTTGAAAGATATATATGTATATCGTTATTTCCAATACGATATTTGTTAGTCGAAGAATTTGATATTGAATATAAGCCGATATATTTTCTATTCAGAGCCTTGTATTGAATATCGAATGTGATTTGGGTTTGTCGTGAATGGTGTCTTCACTAACACTGTTCTTGAACCCAGTTGAGAAAAGATTAAATCTTTTTATTTAGATTTAATGAAGTGTACCAATTAAATAATATTTAATTGGAATTGAATTGATATTGATTTTTGGGTTTATCGTGGACAGTGTTTTAAATAACACTCGTTCTTTAACCCGATAATTAATGAATGTGATTTGGGTTTGTCGTGAATGGTGTCTTCACTAACACTGTTCTTGAACCCAGTTGAGAAAAGATTAAATCTTTTTATTTAGATTTAATGAAGTGTACCAATTAAATAATATTTAATTGGAATTGAATTGATATTGATTTTTGGGTTTATCGTGGACAGTGTTTTAAATAACACTCGTTCTTTAACCCGATAATTAATGAATGTGATTTTGGGTTTATCGTGAACCGTGTTTTAAATGACACTGATTCTTTAACCCAGTTAACGATTAAAACTAAGTGGAGTTTTAATGAATCTTTAATTAGATTGAAATAATCGAAATGGAGTATCACCAGTTTTGCTCCAGGCGTTAGTTAAATCTTTAATTAGATTTGAACGTGAAATGGTAATTGAATTTACCGATAACACCGTGGTGTTATATATGAAGTATTACCAGTTTTACTTCATGGGATGAATAGGTTGGGATTAGGAAATTAAAACAAATGATTACTTCGGTAAGGTTCGCTAATCCCGACTAGTTTGAATTGATATTCAAAAATAGATTAAAGAATTTTATTCAAGAAATTTGTCTTGGATAAAATTAATGGGAACCTTTCCCTATGAATGTGAAATTTAGAAACTAACTGTCGGTTAGCTAAGCAGAATGGTTTTCTGGATATTGATCTGATGTTGGTTTCGGCCTTCGGGGTTAATATTTGGGGAATTATTCTCTTGATTAATTTACGGTTAGTGACTGATGAATTGGAATGAGGCGTATGTTGTGTTTGTGTAACACTTATTTAAAATATACGCGAGTTATTTGGAAAGACCGGGTTTATCCCATTCTGAATAACTGATACGACGATAAGTCGAAGATGAAGACGATAGTCGAAGACCGGAAGTCTTCACGTTGTTTGGGTGATTACTGATGATCTTGATTGGGCTGTACACCCAAGAAGATGGAAACAGTTGGTGATCGTCCAGACGTACTTGGAGATCGATGGATATGCGGGGTACTAGGTGCCTCCGGTTTCGTTCAGACCCAGAACGGAGTTGTAAATGGACTGTGTGTCTGACATTGGATTTTAGTCCGTGTGATTGATCTCTATTAAATATATATCTGTTTGGCGGCGGAGAATTTATTCTCTTGCTTAACGCCCTTCTCTGAGACGTACGAGCTCAGGGGTTATATATTGATGGATATCAAACGCATGGAGTGAATTGCCTGTGTGGCATGCCTAAGTGGCAATTGATCGAGGCTTCTGTTGAAAAGCAAAGTCTTGTGTTGATGATCAAAGCAAGGCCTTTGTGGCGTAGATTTGTGTAACGTTTGCTTCGCGAGTTTCACACCCGGTATGAACCAAAAACTGGAGACGGACCTCAGGGAGGGCATGCGTTTCCTTCTAGCTAAAAAGTGGCGTCAGTGGTTTTACACGCCCTGACGAGTTTGACTTATGTGGTTGTTGCTGTTGCGAGGCGCCTCGGATATATCGGTCGTTCTCGAACCGATGGAGTCATTTGTTGGCTCATTGACACCCCCAAAGGGTGGGGAAACGTAGTGTTCAGGCATTTTAATCCACATCGGTGGACCGGCCCTGTCGCTCCAAGGGTCACTCGAGCTCTGATCCTGAGACACGGGCTAGAGCGTCTCGAATCGGTTGAGGACTATCTTTTGCCTCGGTTCATAGACGGAAATCCAATTTCCAAATACGTGACATTTACGGTTTTAATTGTAAAACTAGTATGGCGACATGATATATGGTACCCATGCCGCCTATGATTGATACTTATGATTTGAAGTTGTTTTATACACTATGCACTTATAATAGTATCAAATGATTTGTTTTAAACGTATCAAGCATTCTTTGGCTGTTATAAGGGAAAACCCTATTCCCCGGCTTGCGTTGCATTGTGTGATAGGACCTGGGTCTTATAACAGCTTCATTTTTCTTTATTTAGCATTGCGTTGTTTGTTTATGCACTGGTATTCTTGGGAGGAAACCCGTTCCGTGTTATACGGCGTGGTCCCTTGATTTACCTAATGATTTACAATAAAGATTAATAACTGTTTTAGTTCTCACACCAGTCCCATGACTGACCTGGAGTTTATTGTTTTAACCTAAACTCTGGGTGCCCCTATTTTGACATGGGCAGCTAGTAGTTTTGGTTTTGCAGATTTATATTCACAGGATCCTGGTTTACAGCTGGAACGATATCCGGAAAGCTTTGTATCCGTATATCTCTTCTAGTTGTGTATTGTATTATTTTCCGCTGCTATGTATTTAAATGTAATTTAAATCTCTGATATTTCTGTGTAATATTTAATCATTTTTACTCTGTATATTCTTGTAATCTGATGCATTGTTGTAATATACAATGAAATGTTCTTTTGTATGCATTCTGTTGTGGCTTGTTCTCGAACTATCCGCCGCTTTCCTTTACGGGGAAGTTACGGGTTTTCACATAACTGATGTCCTAATTGGGAGGCATCCCGAAATATGGATAATGAGTGGTGATCCTCTAGACGTACGTGGAGATCGAATGGTTTGCGAGGTATATAGTGCCTCCGGTTTCGTTCAGACCCAAAACGGACTTGCAAATGGATAGTGTGTCTGACATTGGAATTTATTCTGTGTGATTGATAGCCATCAGTTGCACGGTGTGAATTGCCTGTGCGGCATGCTAAGATGCAGTGATCAGGGCTTCTGTTGAAAAGCAAAGTCTTGTGGTGATGATCAAAGCACCGCCTGTGTAGCATAGCTTTGTGTACAACGTGAATTCGCGAACCTCACACCTCGGTATGAACCAGAAACGGGAGAAAGGACCTCGGGGGGTGTGCGTTTTCTTTCTAGCTAGAAGTGGCGTCAGTGGTTTTACATGCCCTGACGAGTTTGACTTATGTGGTTGTTACTGTTGCAAAGCGTCTCGGTTAGATCGGACGATCCGGGTCCGATGGAGTCATTCGTTGGCTCATTAACGCCCCATAGGGCGGAGAAACGCATTGTTCAGGCATTATAATCCACTTCGTGTGGACCGGCCCTGACGATCCAAGGTACGATTGCGGCTGTGCTTGAGAAACGGGCTAGAGCGTCTCGAATTCGGTAAGGACTATCTTTTGCATTGGTTCATGACGGAAATCCAATTTCCAAATATGTGATTTTTCGGTTTTAATTGTAGAACTAGTATGGCGACATGATATATGGTACCCATGTTGTCTATGATTGAAACTTATGATTTGAAATTGTTTTGACACTATACACTTATAATAGTATCAAATGATTTGTTTTAAACGTACTAAGCATGTTTTGCTATTATAAGGGAAAACCCTATCCCCCGGCTTGCGTTACATTGTGTGATAGGACCTGGGTCTTATAATAGCTTCATTTTTTCAAAAAGCATTGTACTGTTTTGTTATATGAACTGGTATTCTTGGGAGGAAACCCGTTCCGTGTTATACGGCGTGGTCCCTTGATATATCTGATTTAAAGTAAAGTTTTAGATAACTGTTTTAGTTCTCACACCAGTCCCATGAGGTTTATTGTTTTAACCTAAACTTTGGGTGCCCTTATTTTGACACGGGCAGCTAGTAGTTTTGGTTTTGCAGATTTATATTCACATGATCCTGGTTTACAGTTGGAATGATATCCGGAAAGCTTTGTATCCGTATATCTCCTTCAGTTGTATTTTGTATTATTTTCCGCTACTATATAATGTATTGTAATCTCTGATATTTATCGAATGTATATTATTTGTTTATACTCTGTATATTCTTGTATTCTGATGAATTGTTGTAATATACAATGAAATGTTCTTCCGCCTGCGTCCTGATGTGACTTGTTCTCGACTCAATCCGGGCTTTCCTCACCGGGGAAGTTCGGGTCGTTTCAGCGTGGTATCAGAGCTTTGGTTTACAAAGCTCAGAGAACAAGGCACCTTAGAACCGAACGAAAGAATTCATCAGAAATTGGATTAGTAATATCCAATAGGAATGACTCGTTAGAGATGGGGATCAGTAGTATCCTAGAACGAGTGTGAAGAGTATATTTTTAAAATGAAAACAAGTTTTGTTTTGAAAATTTAAATCAATTATTCGTATTTGATTATTTATTTATATGGATTTGGACAATCCAATATATAAAGATTTTGCATATATGTCTTGCAAACGTGTATTCGAAGTTTTAATGTATTGGATAGTTATAGAATCACACTCTAGTGCCCGGGGATAATTCTGGTGATGGGGCACCATCGCCGGTATTTATTTTCGAGTTTCGAAAGTGGGATTTCTATATATTTCCAATTGAATGGTGTGAGAACCGAAACTAGATAGGGCTTATTGTTATGATTTGGCATCAAAAATCTGATTTTTTACTATGTATCAAAGTTATGAATTTCAAAAGCTAATCAACTAATTGATTGATGGTTGTGTTGTTGATTATTGGTTGATTTATTAAAATTTGTACCATATAGCCCAATTGAACCAAATAGTGAGTTATATTGAAATTGGTCGAATTTGCTTCCATATACATGTACTTACATTGAACAGGTCATAGCAAAGAGGCTAGAGCAGAAGAATAAAATTGTTTGCTTGACAAATAGGTACATGTTTACCATAATTTACTGTTTTGTTTGGGTGATGATGATTTTATGAGCCGATTGGCTAGCCGCTTGGCTTTTTCTTTTTCTTATTGAGATCAAAGGGCCTATATGGCAATTTCGGGATTTTCCCGGTGCTCCCGGTGCAGGGGAGGTTATGGCGAAAGTTTTCAAAAATTTAGGGTGTTAGTCAAATTTTTGAAAAATTTGAAAAGTTCTTAGAAATTGAAAAGTTGAAGAACTTAAGCCGTAAAGAAAACAATGAAAGTTGAGTTGATTAGTTAAACAACTTTCGGCTTCGTTCCTTTTCGGGGACGAAAAGTTTTTAAGTGGGGGAGATTGTAATAACCCGGAATTCCGAGCCAATTTAAAAATTTTATTTTGGCAATTTTAGCGAATTTTGAATATTTAAAATGAATTATTTTAAATAATATCGACGAGAAATTTATTTTGGATAGAATTAGAACGTATATATTATATAGATCGTCGTTAGAATATAAATATTAATTTATATATATAAAAGGAATTGAAAATGGCGCGGTAGTTCGATAATTCGATTTCAAAATTCAAATGAATGTACCGGGTGCAAAATAAAATGGATTTTAGTGAAACAAAAAATATTTGAATCTAATTGAGGATATCTTTCTAACGATTCCAAAAAATTGAAATTTCATAGTGGGGATCAAAAGTTATGTCCAGTTGAAATTTCAGAATAGTCGCCATGGAATTCTGGCCATTGAATAGCCATTTTGCAAACGTCCTCGGATTTCGACGAAACCACTTTTGTTGGATCCGTGATGTCAAGTTATTGCTAGATTTCAAATTTCATAATTTTTCGAATCAATATGTGAGCGTGGCAAAGGAAAACGCGTTTGACCAGTTTTAGTTGATTTTAATCGACTGGAAAATGGCCATTTTTCAAACGGTCTCAGAATCTGATGAAATTAGTTTTGTTAGGACCGTATCGTCAATACGAAGCTAGAAAATATTTTTCGGGAATTTTTCTAGTTAGTATGTGACCCCGGTAAATTGAAATGTGCGTTCAAATTCAATATATAAGAGTTATATTTTGATTTTGAACGAAAACAGATCGTAACGATAAAATGGACTTACGATATATATCCCATTGTGTTCAGAATGGGGGAAATTAGCTAGGAACGACAGTCGTTGGGATTCGATTGGAGTTAGTGGTGATAAACAATTAAATGATGAATTAAAATATTATTAAATTATATTATATATATAATACCCCTCCTTTTCACATAACCCCCCCCAAATCGATTTCATTCAAAAGAATTAAAAAAACTTCCAATTCGCGATAGCCGACCCCCCCCCCCCCCCACTGGATCGTGTCGCGCCGCCATCGCCTACCGTAGGCTGGCGCCTCCACCACCAAGACCCCCAGCGCCGCCCCCTCCCCTTCATCTCCTCCTTTTCCTCCTCCTTAGGCATTTAAACCCCGTCGAAGCCCCTCCCCGCAAACCCTAGCGCCTCCTCAGCTCCAGATCCGCCACCCCTCCTCAGTACACCCCCTCCGACGACCGCTGATGATCCCCTGACCACCACCAGTGCGCCAGCAGCCTCCCACTCCGACGATGAGATCCCATTCGACCTAAAACATGAGTTTTTACTTCAGTTTTGTTTATTTATGCAATTAAAAATGGTATTTTTGTAGGAAAAATCTCAGGATAAAAATATACAATTTTTATGTATAAGGTTTTGAGATAAGAATATAGTCTTTAAATATAAGAAGAGTGGGTTTTTATATGATAAAACATATATTTTTAAAACTGAAAATATACGATTTTTATTCGTTTAAAGTCGAGATCTTTGGTTGTTAAAAGGATTGATTTTTACTTAGGAAAGTATAATTTTTATAAAGTAGAAGTATTAAAAATAAATTTTTTATAAAGAAGAAGTATTAAAAATATAATTTTTATATAATATAGAATATAAAAATATTATCTTTATATATGTAGTGAAATAAAAATAATGATTTCTATTATATATATATGATGAAATAAAAATGTGATTTTTTATAGCGATGATATAAAAATTCGATTTTTATATATTGAATAGCAAAGTAAAAATTCGATTTTTATATATTGAATAGCAAAGTAAAAATTCGATTTTTATATATCGAATAGCAAAGTAAAAATTCGATTTTTATATATTGAATAGCAAAGTAAAAATTTGATTTTTATATATTGAATAGCGAAGTAAAAATGTGATTTTTACATATGTAGAGAATACGGGCAAAGAAAATGACAAGAGGCGAGAATGACGAAGATTTCTACATAAGAAGAGTCGAGGCGTTTGGTTTAGCTAATCGGTGAGAACTCCTCACCTTTTATTTATTTTTCTAGTTGAAATATATACTAGGATGCAGACGGTGTTTAGTAGCACCCGGCACCCATCGTCCACAGACCATGGACGGCTTGTATGCTTGTTTGTATGATTTTGATGTGTAGTTGATTGTGTGTTGTGATGTGAAATGAAATTAAATATTTATATAGTTAAAAATATTTTATAGTTAAAAATAGAATTTTAACGTATATATGAAATGAAATAAAAATAAACAAATCGGACGATTCGTTTACATACACACATTTGACTGATATTGATTGGGACGATAAATTTTACACATCGCCCAACTGCACAAATAAAATTTGTGTTTGATTGTTTGAAACCCCACACGAGTATTGGGATGATATTTGACGTACACTAATCCCGATTGTTTAGTTGTATGTCGATCGATTGATTGACAGGCTGTTATAAGCGTTGAATATTTATATTTGATGCTTATACAGTGTAGAATGCACTTTGGATGATGGTGGATTATTCATCGTTGTTATTGTATACATGTGTTGTAGAAAATCCATATAATTAACATTATATGGTAATTGATTAGGCCTCATTCCAGTTTTGAAAAAGAAATACTTGAATAAAAATATTTGAAAAAGAAATGTTTGAAATAGAATATTTGAAAATAGAAATATATGAAACCGTGTTGATTAGATTTACGCCATTTTGATGTGAATGATATTTATATCGATTTTATTCATTTTATAATGAACATCGAAAGTGATTTCAAAATCTGATATTTTGAATAGAAATGAATTGGAATTGAAATTGAATAGAAATGAATTCAAATTGAAATGAATAGAATTGAAATTGAATAGAATTGAAATCGAATAGAATTGAAATAGAATTGAAATTGAATAGAATTGAAATTGAATAGAAATGAATTCGAATTGAAATTGAATAGAATTGAAATTGAATAGAAATGAATTCGAATTGAAATTGAAATTGAACTAAAAACTGATTTGAATTGAAATCAATTTGAAATGAAGTTAAAATGAATTTATGTTGAAAAATTCGATTTTGATTTGAATTTGAAAAGGAAGTTGAAATCGTTTTGAAAACGAATTTAAAACGATTTATAAAATACGTTTTAAAAGGAAATCGACAAAGTATATATTATCTATATTATATATATAATATAATGGCCTGAACAGAACGCGCCGCGGCAGTTCGCGAATTTCGACCATTGACTTCGAATGGATATTACGAGAGATCCGACCGTCGGATTCTCCTGAAACTGGAACCGTTGGGTTCGTATCGAAAAGAGCTTTCTAACGAATATTAGAAATTTGAAATCAAACAGTTGGATTTGGAATTATGTCCAAATCAAATTTGGAAAAGGTCGTTGTAAGTGCAGTTCGATGGCCGTTGATGGAAATCGACTGTAAGGGCCTTGATAAATTTATTAAAAATAGTAATAATTTGTGTAAAATCATAAGAAATGATTTGTGAAGATTTGGGGTGAAAAACTCCGTATTTGAAAAGATAAAAATAGATTTTTATCGAAATGAACTAGTTTTGAACTAGAATTATAATTCTATTTATTTTTAAATAAATAAATTGAATTGGAAAAAGGGTTTTAAAAGTAACCAGAAATTCCAATAATTGAATTGGAATGGATTTGAATCGAAATTGTCTTTGGATTATTTCAATGTTGGATTTCGTGGTTATACAGATATTGTTATGGAAATTTGAAAGATATATATATCGTTATTTCCAATATGATATTTGTTGGTCGTAGAATTTGATATGGAATATAAGCCGATATATTTTCTATTCAGAGCCTTGTATTTAATATCAAATGTGATTTGGGTTTGTCGTGAATGGTGTCTTCATTAACACTGTTCTTAAGCCCAGTTGAGAAAATGATTAAATCTTTTTATTTAGATTTAATGAAGTGTACCGATTAAATAATATTTAATTGGAATTGAATTGGTATTGATTTTTGGGTTTATCGTGAACAGTGTTTTTAAATAACACTTGTTCTTTAACCCGATAATTAATGAAATGTGATTTTGGGTTGTCGTGAACGGTATCTTCAATAATACTGTTCTTAAACCCAAAAAAGAGTTAAGAAAATCAGAAACTAACTGGAGGTTAGTTAAGTTGAATGGTTTCCGGGGTATTTATCTGATGTTGGTTTCGGCCTTCGGGGTTAATACTTAGGGAATTGCTCACTTACTATTTTACGGTTAGGGACTGATTGAAATGTGATGTGATTTTGGGGTTTATCGTGAACCGTGTTTTAAATGACACTGATTCTTTAACCAAGTTAAAGATTAAAACTAAGTGGAGTTTTAATGAATCTTTAATTAGATTGAAAAGATCGAGAATGGAGTATCACCAGTTTTGCTCCAGGCAATAATTAAATCTTTAATTAGATCTGAACGTGAAATGGTAATTCAATTTACCGATAACACCGTGGTGTTAGATATGAAGTATTACCGGTTTTACTTCATGGAATGAATAGGTTGGGATTGGGAAATTAAAACAAATGATTACTTCGGTAAGGTTCGTTAATCCCGACTAGTTTGAATTGATATTCAAAGGAAGAGTAAAGAATAAATTTAAAGGAATTTATCTTTGATAAAATTAATGGGAAACTTTCCCTAAGAATGTGAAATTTAGACACTAACTATAGGTTAGCTAAGCAGAACGGTTTCCTGGGTATTGATCTGATGTTGGTTTCGGCCTTCGGGGTTAATATTTGGGGAATTATTCTCTTGTTAATTTACGGTTAGTGACTGATGAATTGGAATGAGGCGTATGTTGTGTTTGTGTAACACTTGTTTATTATATACGCGAGTTGCTCAAAAAGACCGGGTCTATCCCATTCTGAATAACTGAATCGACGATAAGAAATCGAAGATGAAGACGGTGGTCGAAGACCGAAGATTTTCACCTCGTTTGTATGGTAACTGATGTCCTGATTCGGAGGCACCCCGAAATATGGATAATGAGTGGTGATCGTCCAGATGTACGTGGAGATCGAATGGTTTGCGAGGTATATAGTGCCTCCAGTTTCGTTCAGACCCAGAACGGACTTGCAAATGGACAGTGTGTCTGACATTGGAATTTATTCTGTGTGATTGATAGCCATAAGTTGCATGGTGTGAATTTTTCTGTGTGGCATGCTAAGATGCAGTGATCAGGGCTTCTGTTGAAAAGCAAAGTCTTGTGGTGATGATCAAAGCACCGCCTATGTAGCGTAGCTTTGTGTACAACGTGAATTCGCGAACCTCACACCTCGGTATGAACCAGAAACGGGAGAAAGGACCTCAGGGGGGCGTGCGTTTTCTTTCTAGCTAGAAGTGGCGTCAGTGGTTTTACACGCCCTGACAAGTTTGACTTATGTGGTTGTTACTGTTGTGAGGCGCCTCGGTTAGATCGGACGATCCGGGTCCGATGGAGTCATTTGTTGGCTCATTAACGCCCCATAGGGCGGAGAAACGCATTGTTCAGGCATTGTAATCCACTTCGTGTGGACCAGCCCTGACGATCCAAGGTAGTGTTGCGGTTGTGCCTGAGACACGGGCTAGAGCGTCTTGAATTCGGTAAGGACTATCTTTTTCCTTGGTTCATGACGGAAATCCAATTTCCAAATACGTGATTTTGCGGTTTTAATTGTAGAACTAGTATGGCGACATGATATATGGTACCCATGCCGTCTATGATTGATACTTATGATTTGAAATTGTTTTGACACTATACACTTATAATAATATCAAATGATTTGTTATAAACGTACTAAGCATGTTTGGCTATTATAAGGGAAAACCCTATCCCCCGGCTTGCGTTGCATTGTGTGATAGGACCTGGGTCTTATATGTGACGACCCCATTTCCCGTACAGACGGAGACAAGGGTAATCTTTGGAATATAACACAGAAACAGATAATAGCAGAACAGAATTAAATAAATACACCAGATAATGTACACTAGAATACACTGGATAAACACAATCATCAGAGTTACACAGTGTACAGGATCATACTTAGTACAAATACAGTTTAGCTATACATAAATGTCTATAGCGGAAAACAACATAATATGTACAATAGGAGCTGAACAACATAAAAAGAGATAAAGGATAGAATCATCTTCAGCTTCAGCTATCCAGAAAGAACTAGCTAAACCTGAATACAAGGCTGCCCTTGTAGAAAAAGGGGCACCCGAGTTTGAAAGTGAAACAAACTACGAGTCAGTCATGGGACTGGTATGAGAAATCTACTCAACACATTTATAATATGGCTAATCACAGGACCACGCCACTTTCGTGGAATGGGTTTACTCCATTGGATTGCCAGTGCTTTAAAACAAATCATTCTTTTAAACTTTGCTACGCTTTTTATAAAAATGAAGCCATTATAAGACTCAGTTCCCATCACACAATGCAACGCAAACCGGAGGATAGAGTTTTTACCTTATAACGGCCAAAATATGCTTGATACGATTAAAACAAAGGCATTTGATATTATTGCTAGTGATTATATGTTTGGAAAACAATTTCAGATCATAACTATCAATCATAGACGGCAATAACGCCCCATACCACTATGTCGCCATATATAGGTATACAATCAGAACCGCACAGTCACGTATTTGGAAATTGGATTTCCGTCATGAACCAAGGCAAAAGATAGTCCTTACCGAATTCGAGACTGTCTAGCCCGAGTCTCAGGGCAAGTACTCATTCAAACCCTTGGATCGTCAGGGTCGGTCCACCGATGTGGATTAAAAATTCCTGAACAATGTGTTTCCCCGCACTATGGGGCGTAAATGAGCCCATGAATGACTCCATCGGACCTGGATCGTCCGATCAAACCGAGGCGCCTCGCAACAGCAACAACCACATAAGTCAAACTCGTTAGGGCGTGTAAAACCACTGACGCCACTTCTAGCTAGAAAGAAACGCATGTCCTCCCTGAGGTCCTTCCTCCCGTTTCTGGTTCATATCGGGTGTGAGGTTCGCGAATTCACGTTATAGACAAAGCTACGTCACACAGGCGGTGCTTTGATCATCACTACAAGACTTTGCTTTTCAACAGAAGCCCTGATCATTTGCCACTTAGGCATGTCACACTAGCAATTCATGTCATGCGACTGATGTCCATCGATATACAACCTCTGAGCTCGTGCGTTTCAGAGAAGGGCGTTAAGCAAAAGAATAAATTCTCCGCCGCCAAACAGATGTATATTTAATAGAGATCAATCAACACAGAATAAAATCCAATGTCAGACACACAGTCCATTTACAAGTCCGTTCTGGGTCTGAACGAAACCAGAGGCACTAAATACCTCGCAAACCCATCGATCACCACGTACGTCTGGACGATCACCACTCATTATCCATATTTCGGGATGCCTCCCAATCAGGACCTCGGTTACCATCCAAACGAGGTGAAGATCTCCGTTCTTCGACCACCGTCTTCATCTTCGATTCCTTATCGTCGATTCAGTTATTCAGAATGGGATAAACCCGGTCTTTCTGAGTAACTCGCGTATATAATAAACAAGTGCAACACTGACATACACACGCATCATTTCAATTCATTAGTCACTAGCCGTCAATCAGTAAGAGAACGATTTCCCAAATATTAACCCCGAAGGCCGAAACCAACATCAGATCAATACCCAGGAAACCATTCGACTTAGCCAACCTTCAGTTAGTTTCTAAATTGCACATCCATATCGTTTATAATATTTTATAACGATTTATCGCTATTTTTATTTATTTTAAAATAGCCAATTTATTCAAAACGACGCTTCGGGCCATAACGCGGCCGTGGCGCTGTTTTTCTTCAGATTTGATTTACACATATCTGAAAATCTAACCATTGGATCTTCACAAAATTTACATCATTAGAAAGATTTTTTCAAAATGAATCCAACGGTTCCAGTTTCGGGAAAATCCGACGGTCGGTCTCTCGGTATAATCGTTTGAAGTTTCAATTTCAAAATATGAACTGCAGCGTCGTTATTCGATTAAATATAATTATATTTATATATATACATATATAAATATAATCAATTCTGGCGTTGTTTTTCTTCAGATTTGAATTAAACATTCCAGACAATCCAACCGTTGGATTTTTACAAAGTTGGTGCCGTTGGAAAGATATTTCCAAAGCGAACCCAACGGTTGCGATTTCAGGAAAATCAGATGGTCGGATCTCCCAGTATAATTGTTTGAAATCACAGTTTCAAAATACGAACTGTAGCGTCGTTATTCGATATATTTCAATTATATTTATATATATATCGATTCTTTGATTTCAAAGCTATATTCTTTTCATACATTTGATAAAAATGATATTTTTATCTAACTGTCTTCTATTTCAACACTTCACTGTATTTAACAATTCATGTATATAGTAAAAATGTGATTTTTAATGTAAAACAATTTATTTCAAAACACTATTATTTTATATAGTTCATATAGGTAATAAAAATAGGATTTTTATTATAAAACAATTTCTTTCAAAAGGAGATTATTTTATATAGTTCATATAGATGATAAAAATGTGATTTTTATATTTAAAACACGAACACCATTCAACACATGAATTTTAATTCAACGAATGAATATCGATTCAAAACATGAAGGTTTTCTATTCAACGAATAAATATAGTTTCAACAAATGAAAATAATTCAAACACATGAACATTATTCAAAATTTCGGCAGCATAACGGCAGGGTAGTTAAAACCGGGACCGTCCCTAGTACGGCTCCTCGCTCTACCTTAAAACCTCGCGGTTTTTGACAATGGGGAATCTTGCATCTAGTTCGCACGCAGGCGGCATGTATATTTATTTCATTTCCACAAACTAATCCTATGTGGTTTCAACCAAATATTTCTCAACCACAAATAGGTATTTTTCAACCACAATCAATCAATATCAACCACAAACAATTCCAATCAACCATTCGCTATCAATCAATTTTCACACCAATCACAACCAATAAATAACGTCCATGGTTTGTGGACGAGGGGCGTGTTTATATATATATATATATATATATATATATATATATATATATATAGCAATTCACTTCTATTTCAGCACATATATAATTTTTACAACGCATATACAACTTATACATCGAACGTACAACTTATACAACTCTTATACAAGAGGTGTACAACGCTTATATAACTCATACATCGACTATATAATTTATACATCATCGTTTTCTATATCGTTTATAAATTAGAAATCTCACATTGGGTTCCACTACACCAAAAATAGCAGAAGGCTCAGAAAATACGCGGTCTCTTCTAGAAGGTAGAAGGCGCCCTCACGGGTCCAATGTTTCCTGTTTCATCGAATTTCGTTACCGTATGAAAAAGATATGATTTTTCAAAGTTTGCAACACTTTAAAACTGTTGAAATCAGTTTTAAATATACAAGGTCGTACCTCTCTGAAAATCTTCAAAACTTGGTTGCGATTTATCTTCCAATCCGTTGATTGTTGGTTCGATCGGCCAGTGCCACCTTGTCAGGCTAGGAGAGGCGCACGTGCGCCAAGAGGTGGGGCCTGTTCGGTGGTCCCTGTAGGCGACGGCGGCGAGTCGAAGTCGTCGACTTCGAACTGGTAGATCTCGACGTTGGGGCGACTAGAAAACACGAGGTCGGTCTTGATTTGAAGAGGGGGAAGAGACCTTCGAAAAGTTCAACTGGAGGGGTGGCGAAAACGCCTGTGGCGGCGGCGATCGGGCTGGGAAGCTTTGACTGTGTTTTCGTCGTTCGTCGGGGAGAGAGAAAGAGTTTTTTTTATAAAAATTATGATTGGCCGGTGGGTTTTAAAGGGTTTTCTGACATGACCACCAATCTAAACCCAATGACTTCGTCCCTAGTGTTTTACCCCCATTACGAACACAATGGGATATGTTTCGTAGGCCCATTCGACTGTTTCAGTCAGTTTTCCTTCAAATTAAATTATAAAACATTTAATATTTGATTTGAACGCACATTTCAATTTGCCAGGGCCACAAACTAATTCGAAAAATTCCAGAAAAATAAATCTGGCTATGTTTTGACGATACGGTCCCAACAAAACTAGTTTCGTCGAATTCTGAGACCGTTTGCAAAAAGACCCATTTCTGGTCGATCCAATTTAACTGTAATTGATCAAAACACGTTTTCCTTTGCCACGCTCACATACTAGCTTCAAAAATTATGAAATTTGAAACCTAGCAATAACTTGACATCTCGGATCCAACAAAAGTGGTTTCGTCGAATTCCGAGGTCGTATAAAAAATGGCCAATTTCATGGGCTATATAAATTCCATAGCGACCTTTCTGAAAATTCATTTGGCCATAACTTTTGCTTTCCGCTATGAAACTTCGATTTTTCAAATTTGTTAGAAAGGTATTCACTAACAGATTTAAATATTTTTGGTTTCACTCAAATCCGTTTTGTTTTGCACCCGGTACAGTCCGACAAAGTTTGAATTAAATTTTTGAAACTGCAGCGCCATTTCAGGCCTTATTTATAATTAGAATTAATTATATTCGTTTTCAAACGTCGATTCAAACTCACTTTTCATTGTTATTATTTAAAATATTTATTTTAAATATTTAAAATCCATTATTTTAGCCAATTTAAAAAGTTTAAATTGGTTCAGATTTTCTGGGTCGTTACAATCTCCCCCACTTAAAACTTTTCATCCCCGAAAAGGAACAAAGTCGAAAGTGGTTTGATTAATCAGCTCTACGTTCAATCTGGCTTCCATTCTCCAACTTTTCAGTTTCTGAGAATTTTCAAATTCTTCAAAAATTTGGCTGACACCCGGAATTTTCGAAAAATTTCGCCATAACCTCCTTTGTACGGGGAGAGGTTTGGAAATTTATTGGGCCGTATTAGGTACCCAATAAATCCTAATAAGCATACACATATTTATAGTGATATATTCTGGTGTTTACAGGGGAGCGTGTATAGATAATAACTCTAGAGAATAAATTCTCGTCACCCTGTCAAAGCCTGAGGGAGTGTGTATTTTAAATGCTCCTGAGGATAAATCCTCTTCACCTCGTCCCGTGTGGGAAATAAATAGTCCATGTGTCGTATCTAATAACTAGAGAGACGTGATTATTGTCAACTCCAGACCCGTGTGGGGTTTTTATTAATTTGGCAATTTTATCATTACAATTTAAATAGTCCATATCAGTCATCAGTTCAACCTGTAAAATATAGTCATCGCCATACAAGCCTCTCGCTCGTATGGTAAATCTTCCACCTCGTCAAACAAGCTCCAAATGCTTATGTGGTATATGATGAAGTATGCCTATCTTCCAGAAGTATGCCATGTAGCGTAGTTCAAAATTAATTGTTACTATCCTATGGCGTCATTTATTATTTCACACAGAACAACCAGCACTCCGCATTCAATGGCATTCACAGGAGTTGATATAATAATATTTCGCATCCAACTCATTAAGGTTTACATATTTGTCGGGCACACAAATAAATTCTTTACTCAACAGTTATCCATTTACCTGTTCAAACATATATAATGCACATGTATATATTCCTATCTATTTTTTAATCAGTTAAATGTGTGATACAATCGAATAAATTCTACCATTCATTCTCTTATTAATTAAATTAACTATCGTTTCAATAATTTAATTAATCTAATTTACTATCACACAACACAAACAACAATCAAATTGTTTTTAACTTTTCAAAATCATATAAGTCAATTCCTATATTCTTTTAAAATCATTCAGACTATAGAATTAAAAGTGCACATCCATGGAAAGAGAATAACAACAGAGTAGAGAACTAATTGGTAATGCAAAGTATGGTAAATGTACCTTGCACCGGAGTCAATCAGAGATATCCACTCGGCATCTAGGATAGGCTTTCTGAATGCTCTTCTCAGTTTCCCAAGTACAATCTCGCGGATCTCCACTCCATTGCATTTTGACTAAGTGAACCTTCTTGTTCCTCAGCTCTTTGGTTTCCTTGCCGATAATCTTGAGCGGCTCTCTTCTCACAACTAATTCTGGAGTAATTTCAATATCTTATTGAGCGGCTTCTTCCACGATCAAGTCTGGATCATGAACGTGCTTTCGAAGTTGAGATATGTGAAATACATCATGAACTCCATACAACCAATCAGGCAATTTGACCATATAAGCGAGAGTTCTGATCCGTTCAAGAATAGGAAACGGACCAATGAATTTGGGCACCAACTTTCCAGTTTTACCGAACCGGATAACTCCTCTCATCAGAGATACTTTCAAATATACATAGTCGCCAACAGCGAAGGATATATCTCTTTAATAGAGCCTCTAGATCGGGTTCTGCATTTCTTCTGTTTCGAACACTCATTTTTCTAGTACTTCTGCAAATGGCAGATCAAGTGTCAGGTCACAGAAAAGATATTTTAAAACATAGACACATATACTTCAAATGTAAATGTGTCTAGTGGGGTGTATTTCATTCTGCTTTACTCATACTAGGATATTACTGATCCTATCTGTATTGAGTTACCCATCCTAGAACACTACTGGTTCTATTTCTTACGAGTTCGTTAAATGTTATATTCCAGAACTAAGCTTAACCAAAGCTCTGATACCACGTTTGTGACGACCCCATTTCCCGTACAGACGGAGACAAGGGTAATATTTGGAATATAACACAGAAACAGATAATAGCAGAACAGAATTAAATAAATACACCAGATAATGTACACTAGAATACACTGGATAAACGTAATCATCAGAGTTACACAGTATACAGGATCATACTTAGTACAAATACAGTTTAGCTATACATAAATGTCCACAGCGGAAAACAAACATAATATGTACAATAGGAGCTGAACAACATAAAAAGAGATAAAGGATAGAATCCATCTTCAGCTCCAGCTATCCAGAAAGAGCCAGCTAAACCTGAATACAAGGCTGCCTATGTAGAAAAAGGGGCACCCGAGTTTGAAAGTGAAACAAACTACGAGTCAGTCATGGGACTGGTATGAGAAATCTACTCAACACATTTATAATATGGCTAATCACAGGACCACGCCACTTTCGTGGAACGGGTTTACTCCATTCGATTGCCAGTGCTTTAAAACAAATCATTCCTTTAAACATCGCTATGCTTTTTATAAAAATGAAGCCATTATAAGACTCAGTTCCCATCACACAATGCAACGCAAACCAGAGGATAGAGTTTTTACCTTATAACGGCCAAAATATGCTTGATACGAATAAAACCAGGGCATTTGATATTATTGCTAGTGTTTATATGTTTTGAAAACAATTTCAGATCATAACTATCAATCATAGACGACATTAATACCCCATACCACTATGTCGCCATATATAGGTATACAATCAAAACCGCACAGTCACGTATTTGGAAATTGGATTTCCGTCATGAACCAAGGCAAAAGATAGTCCTTACCGAATTCGAGACTGTCTAGCCCGAGTCTCAGGGCAAGTACTTAGTCAAACCCTTGGATCGTCAAGGCCGGTCCACCGATGTGGATTAAAAATTCCTGAACAATGTGTTCCCCGCCCTATGGGGCATAAATGAGCAAATGAATGACTCCATCGGACCCGGATCGTCTGATCAAATCGAGGCGCCTCGCAACAGCAACAACCACATAAGTCAAACTCGTCAGGGCGTGTAAAATCACTGATGTCACTTCTAGCTAGAAAGAAACGCATGTCCTTCCTGAGGTCCTTCCTCCCGTTTCTGGTTCATACCGGGTGTGAGGTTCGCGAATTCACGTTATACACAAAGCTACGCCACACAGGCGGTGCTTTGATCATCACCACAAGACTTTGCTTTTCAACAGAAACCCTGATCATTTGCCACTTAGGCATGCCACACTAGAAATTCATGCCATGCGACTGATGTCCATCGATATACAACCTCTGAGCTCGTGCATTTCAGAGAAGGGCGTTAAGCAAAAGAATAAATTCTCCGCCGCCAAACAGATGTATATTTAATAGAGATCAATCAACACAGAATAAAATCCAATGTCAGACACACAGTCCATTTACAAGTCCATTCTGGGTCTGAACGAAACCGGAGGCACAAAATACCTCGCAAACCCATCGATCACCACGTACGTCTGGACGATCACCACTCATTATCCATATTTCGGGATGCCTCCCAATCAGGACCTCGGTTACCATCCAAACGAGGTGAATATCTCCGGTCTTCGACCACCGTCTTCATCTTCGATTCCTTATCGTCGATTCAGTTATTCAGAATGGGATAAACCCGGTCTTTCTGAGCAACTCGCGTATATAATAAACAAGTGCAACACTGACATACACACGCATCATTTCAATTCATTAGTCACTATCCGTCAATCAGTAAGAGAACGATTTCCCAAATATTAACCCTGAAGGCCGAAACCAACATCAGATCAATACCCAGGAAACCATTCGACTTAGCCAACCTTCAGTTAATTTCTAAATTGCACATCCATATCGTTTATAATATTTTATAACGATTTATCGCTATTTTTATTTATTTTAAAATAGCCAGTTTATTCAAAACGACGCTTCGGGCCATAACACGGCCGTGGCGCTGTTTTTCTTCAGATTTGATTTACACATATCTGAAAATCTAACCGTTGGATCTTCACAAAATTTACATCATTAGAAAGATCTTTTAAAAATGAATCCAACGGTTCCAGTTTCGGGAAAATCCGACAGTTGGATCTCCCGGTATAATCGTTTGAAGTTTCGATTTCAAAATACGAACTGCAGCGTCGTTATTCGATTAAATATAATTATATTTATATATATAAATATAATCAATTCTGGCTCTATTTTTCTTCAGATTTGAATTAAACATTCCAGACAATCCAACCGTTGGATTTTTACAAAGTTGGTGCCGTTGGAAAGATATTTCCAAAGCGAACCCAAAGGTTGCGATTTCAGGAAAATCCGATGGTCGGATCTTCCGGTATAATCGTTTGAAATCACGGTTTCAAAATACGATCTGCAGCGTCGTTATTCGATATATTTCAATTCTATTTATATATATATCGATTCTTCGATTTCAAAGCTATATTCTTCTCATACATTTGATAAAAATGATATTTTTATCTAACTGTCTTCTATTTCAGCACTTCACTATATTTAACAATTCATGTATACAGTAAAAATGTGATTTTTAATGTAAAACAATTTATTTCAAAACACTATTATTTTATATAGTTCATATAGGTAATAAAAATAGGATTTTTATTATAAAACAATTTCTTTCAAAAGGAGATTATTTTATATAGTTCATATAGACGATAAAAATGTGATTTTTATATTTAAAACATGAACACCATTCAACACATGAATTTTATTTCAACGAATGAATATCGATTCAACACATGAAGGTTTTCTATTCAACGAATAAATATAGTTTCAACAAATGAAAATAATTCAAACACATGAATATTATTCAAAATTTCGGCAACATAACGGCAGGGTAGTTAAAACCGGGACCGTCCCTAGTACGGCTCCTCGCTCTACCTTCAAACCTCGCGGTTTTTGACAATGGGGAATCATGCATCTAGTTCGCACGCAGGCGGCATGTATATTTATTTCATTTCCATTAACTAATCCTATGTGGTTTCAACCAAATATTTCTCAACCACAAATGGGTATTTTTCAACCACAATCAATCAATATCAACCACAAACAATTCCAATCAACCATTCGCTATTAATCAATTTTCACACTAATCACAACCAATAAATATCGTCGATGGTTTGTGGACGAGGGGCGTATATATATATATATATTTATATATAGCAATTCACTTCTATTTCAGCACATATATAATTTTTACAACGCATATACAACTTACACATCGAACGTACAACTTATACAACGCTTATACAAGAGGTGTACAACGCTTATATAACTCATACATCGACTATATAATTTATACGTCGTCGTTTTCCATATTGTTTATAAATTAGAAATCTCACATTGGGTTCCACTCCACCAAAAGTAGCAAAAGGCTCAGAAAAATATGCGGTCTCTTCTAGAAGGTAGAAGGCGTCCTCACGTGTCCAATGTTTCATGTTTCATCGAATTTCGTTACCTTATGAAAAAGATATGATTTTTCAAAGTTTGCGACACTTTAAAACTGTTGAAATCAGTTTTAATTATACAAGGTCGTACCTCTCTGAAAATCTTCAAAACTAGGTCGCGATTTATCTTCCAATCCCTTGATTGTTGCTTCGATCGGCCAGCGCCACCTTGTCGGGCTAGGAGAGGCGCACGTGCGCCAGGAGGTGGGGCCAGTTCGGTGGTCCCTGTAGGCGGCGGCGAATTGAAGTCGTCGAATTCGAACTGGTAGATCTCAACGCTGGGGCGACTAGAAAACACGAGGTCGGTCTTGATTGGAAGAGGGGGAAGAGACCTTCGAAAAGTTCAACTGGAGGAGGTGGCAAAAACGCCTGTGGCGGCAGCGATCGAGCTGGGAAGCTTCGACTGTGTTTCCGTCGTTCGTCGGGGAGAGAGAAAGAGTTTTCTTTTTTTTTTTTAAATTATGATTGGCCGGTGGGTTTTAAAGGGGTTTTCTGACACGACCACCAATCTTGTAACAACCCGTATTTTCAATAACCTGTAATAACATAAATCGAGGCAGAATTTAATTCTAAAATGGGAATCAAGGGAAACGGGCTATGCCATTGCGTTCGTCTCGGAAAAATACGCGAAATAGAGTCCGAGTTTTCGAAAATCGGAGTCCGTATGACCAAGATATGGCCTCGCGAAGTTTCACGAAAATTCCCAAATTAAAGTATACTTAATTAAGTGAAATGGGTTGTGTAGATATATATATATATATATATATATTGATATATATATATATATAATTGAAAATTTAATAAATAAATATGCAAAAATGCTCAAAACAGCGAATTGGGAGAGGGGAATAACCGAACCGGCCGATTTTTGAAGTCGACCCGAGCCCGCTGGGTCGACTAGGGGTTAATCCAGGGTGTTTGGCTGTCAACCCGTGGGCCGATTCGCTCAAGTGCAGATTTTGCATTTGAATGGTTCTCATGGTCCATCTTTAATCTAAAGGCCCTAGATGGTTCCTACACTTGACTTCTTCCCCAAGACATGCTTTGATGGCTTGGATTGAATCTAGGGTTAATCCTATGGCCTAAAACACTTGCCTAATCTATAAATAAGACCCTAACCTACCCTAATTCATTCATAATTAAACCTAGTGACTAAACTATGGCAAAATGCTAGCTCTCATGGCCTCCACTAATTTTATGAAGAGGGTTGCATACTAATCACTCTCTAATCAACTTCTAATCCCTTCTTAGCATCTTAATCTTCTTCATTTGGTGTTCAAAGTTGCTAGTTGTGAGTTTCTATCACTTTGATGATCTTTTGGTAAACTAATTAGATGAGATGTGATGAGATTTATGGTTTTGTATGTGGGTTAATGAGCTTTGAATCATATGATATGATGTTAGCATTAATCTTATGTTTATGCATGTTGAGTATGTAAGCTTATGCAAGTTTAATATGATGTATGTTATGTTTGCATGATGCTAAATATGCAAGTTGTGGGCTATGTAATCATATGCATGTTATGCAAGTTCATGGTAATATGCTATGCAAGTTACATGTTTGTTAATATGCAAGTTACATGTTTGTTAATATGCAAGTTACATGTATGTAAATATGCAAGTTACATGTTTGTTAATATGCAAGTTACATGTTTGTTAATATGCAAGTTACATGTATGTAAATATGCAAGTTACATGTTTCTTTATATGCAAGTTACATGTTTGTTAATATGCGAGTTACATGTATGTAAATATGCAAGTTACATGTTTATTAATATGCAAGTTCATGATGACACATTATGCAAGTCTATAAGCTAATATGCAAGTTTGTTATGCAAAATGAATATGTAAGTTATGTGACATATTATATGCAAGTTATGTGACATGTTATGCAAGTTCATATGCAAGTTATGTGTTTGTTAATATGCAAGATGGCACCTTTGAAACATGTTCATTCATATGCAAGTTGACACCTTTTATATGTGTTATATCATGAACGAAATTACGTGGGAACGATGGGGTAATTAAATGCATAAGTTAATAAGATTGTGTGAAATTAATATAATTATGCATAACACAAAATAAATAAACATAGTATGGGAATTTGCCTATTTGGTTAGGTGTACCCATACTATGTGTTGGGAATTTACCTATTGAGTTAGGTCTACCCCATGGGAATTTACCTATTAAGTTAGGTCTACCCATGTTAAGAAAACTTGATTAATTAGGGATAATTAATATAAAATTATGAGGGTGATTAATTAGGTGTAATTAATTGACTAAGACACGAGGTTGGACTCAGTTGTAGCGTAAAACTGCCCGGACCCAACCGGCTTAACCAGTTGCTACAAATGTTAGCCCAATGTGAGAGGTCTTAGGCACAAACTAAATACGTAATTAATGTAAAGACACGAGGTTAGACTCTGTTATGACATAAGGCTGCCCGGACCCAACCGGCTTAACCAGCGGTCATAAAAGACAGTCTAATGTGAGAGGTCTTTACAAAGGTTACGTTCTTAATTAATTAATTAAGAAACACTTAACCACATTAGCATGTAGAGGGACATGAGGGGTTAAGTGGGTGCCTCGGGTGGCATGAGAAAATCTAGTGGTTGCCTTGGGTGGCAATAGAAAATACGATTAGAATACTTAACCAAAATAGAACATGTAATTAAAACATGATTAAAGGGTTAAGTGGGATATACTAGAAAAAGGGACAAGCTTAGGTGGGTAGCTTGTGGAGGCCCATTTCAACCAGTAACCCATACGTATCTTTGTGGGCTCGACCCATGTCGAGGACGGGACACGCATACTGGGCTTGACTGTAAGAGGCAAACGGGTTAGCGGTGGCAACGCAAGTCCAACGGGCTTCATATGCGTGAGTGGGCCCGGGCTGGTAGGTAAGCCGTTGTTGCATCGAGTAGATATAAGCCGTGCACCTTTAGTTTCATCAGGTTGCCACATTGGGGAATGATACATCCCACGGTGGGGCCAGCACGGGTATCTACGTTAGGGAGCCGATCGAATGGGAAGTAGTGTGTACACCTAGTGGATTGTAGGGCCCCGTGGCGCCTACTTGGTCACCTAGGGGTACGCAGGTACTAATTAGTAAATTTTATAAGTCCTTGGGTGGGATCAACCTTTAAGTTAGGAACGACTGGTGTGGTGCAGTTTAGTAATTTACCTTAGGGAGGGTAGATGCGTCTTTATCCTTTATCTTCGTTTAGTTGACTGCTTAGGGTAGCCATTCATCCCTATATGTTACCGTATATCAGTTTATGTCTTCTCTGGTTACTTTAACGATTGTATTGTTAAAGTTATAGGACTCGCTCAGACTTATGTCTGACCCTGTTGTTTTTATCTTTTTCCCAACCCTCAGGTCCTACGGTGGATCCTAGCAGTAGTGGAGCTTGATCGGATTGCTGTTCCAGTCTTTAGGAGCTTGGATAGATGTAAAGCTCCAGTTATCCAGTTATCTTTTCTTTTGTTTGGCTATTGTATGAGAGTGGGATTATGTACTTCTTTATTTTGATGGATATTGTACTTGACCTTTATTGTGGTTTTATGATGTAACCAGACATGTTTTACTTCCGCTGTTATGAGATGATGTTTTAAAATTTCAAGTACTATTTATATCTGTCTTGTTGTAATTTTTCTGTTCTATATTCACTAAAATACTCCACCGATGCTATGGCATTCCCTTAGTGAGTGATCATAGCGGGAGTGGGGTGTTACACGTGGTATCAGAGCTTAAGGTTACCAGAACAGATAAAATTTTTGAGAAAAACTACTTTCTAAGAGTATTTTCGAAGAAAGTATTTTTAAAAGCATGTCTTCTAAGAGAAAAAGTTTTTGAAAAAGAAAAGCATAATCCCCAATAGCCATATCTTTATCTTTCGGAATCTCCTTTTTGAATCTTTCCTCTTTCGTTTCAGCATGGCTGAAGATCTTAACATCCCGGAGGGTTTAGTTATACCACTATGGTATAGGAGGTTGCAAGAGGCTAGGGCCGCGGCTGCGGGTCCGGCCAATGCTACTACACCAGAGACAACCGCTCCTCCTCCTCAGCCTAGAGTGGATAATTTTGCTAAGGTTTGCAAGGAGTTCAAGGCTATAGGAGGAAAACCTTTTCTTGGTTCAGAGACTTTCGTAGAGGCTAGAGATTGGCTTAAGGAAGTGGAAGAGTTGCTAGATATCTTTGAAGTGGAAGAGGGAAAGAAAGTCAAGTTGGCGGCTTGGTTAATGAAGGGAGAGGCCTCATTCTGGTGGGAGGTCACTAATGGAGAACGCCCTGTTGACTCTTGGGCAGATTTTAAGCAAAGGTTTGGGGCTAAGTTTCTCTCAAGGGCGGAAGAGAATCTGTTTATGGAGAAGTTCTTGAATTTGAAGCAAGGGAATCTCACGGTGAAAGAATATGTCAACAAATTCAATCAATTAGCAAGGTTTGGCATAGAGTTGGTGAATACACCGGAGAAGAAGGCTTTGAGGTTCGTTAGAGGCTTGAACGAACCATTGCAAGGAATAGCTATGACTCACATTCCTATGGGGGCCACTTTTGAGAAGCTTGTCTACATGGCACTTATGCATGAGGATGATAAGAATTCTAAGGCACCAGAGAAAAAGGGGGATCAGAAGAAACCGCAACAGCAACAACAAGGCAAGGGCGGAAAAGGCAATGGTGACAAAAAGAAGACGAAGAAGAAGTGCTTCAATTGTGGAACACCAGGACACCTCAGTAAGGATTGTCGCAAAAAGAAGAAGACCGGTTGCTTTCATTGTGGTGAAGCAGGGCATCTTGTGAAAAACTGCCCAAAGAAGGGGCAGAAGACGGGGTCTACCTCAGGAGGCCAGGTGCAAGCTCTTATAGCACCACCTCAGTCAGGGGGGCAAGTTCAGGTTCTCTCAGTTCCACCGATTCAGCAGAGAGGTAGAACTATTTCCGTTGAAAGTCTGGTTTTTCTGTTTGATCATCCAGTTCGTACTTTGTTTGACTCTGGCGCATCGCATTCTTTTATCTCATCATCGTTAGTTGAGTCACTGCACTTAGACACCAGTCTAGTTGATGATCCCTTGGTTGTCTCAAACCCAATTGGGGGCTCCATATATCTGTCTATGATATGTTTGGGTTTGAAGATTTCTATACTTAGCGTTGAGTTTAGATGTGATGCTTTTGTATTGGGCTTCACGGGCTATGGGTTGATCTTGGGCATGGACTGGTTATCCAGTAATGGTGCCGTTCTTGATTGCGAAAGGAGAGTTGTCAGGCTCATGACCCGCTTGGGTAACACTCTCGAGATCTCTTGCAATCCCATGGAATCTGTTTTGCTAAGTTATCTTGAATCGCTCGATGCTTCGGTCGAAAGTTTGTGTTCTGTCAGAGTAGTCCGGGAATATCCGGATGTGTTTGAAGAAGTAAAGGGTTTGCCTCCGAAGCGGGAGATAGATTTCCGAATTTATTTGGTGGATAATGCCAAACCAGTGTCTTTGCCAGTACGCCACATGGCTCCTCGTGAGAGAAGAGAACTTCATAACCAAGTAGGGGAGTTGCTTGAGAAGGGGTTCATAAGGCGAAGTATATCGGAGTGGGGAGCTCCAGTAGTGTTTGCCACGAAGGCGGATGGGTCCCTCAGACTTTGTGTGGATTATAGGGAACTTAATAAGCTCACGAAGAAGAATAGACACCCATTACCGAGGATAGATGATCTCTTTGATCAGTTGGTTGGCGCGTCAGTATTTTCGCAGATGGACTTAGCTACAGGGTTTCATCAGTTAAGAGTGGCGGAGGACAGTATAGAGAAGACTGCTTTCCGGACTCCGGATGGTTTTTATGAGTGGCTAGTGATGCCATTTGGGTTGACAAACGCCCCCGCATACTTTGTTGATCTCATGAGTAGAGTGTTCAGAGAGTATCTGAATAAGTTTGTAGTAGTTTTTGTGGATGACATCTTGGTCTTTTCCAAGAATGAAGAAGAGCATGCCTTACATCTCAAGGAAGTGTTGGAGACTCTTCGAGCGCATAGTCTTAAAGCTAAATTCTCTAAATGCCATTTTTGGAGAAGAGAAGTGCGATTCTTAGGGCATGTGGTCTCTAAGGAAGGGATAGCTGTGGATCCCGCAAAGATAGTATCTATCCAGGATTGGAAAGTTCCTAGAAATGCTACCGAGGTAAGAAGTTTCTTGGGGTTGGCAGGATATTATAGGAAGTTCATCAAAGACTTCGCGAAGATATCAGCCCCATTAACCCGCTTGACGAAGAAGAATCTGGTTTTCTCATGGGATGTAGATTGTGATGATGCTTTCCGACGGTTAAAGAGAGCTTTGACCACCGCTCCAGTTTTAGTGCTTCCAGATGGGAGTAAGCCGTTTGTTGTTTATACCGACGCTTGTGGAACAGGATTGGGCGCAGTCTTGATGCAGGAGGGAAGGGTAATAGCCTATGGAGGGAGACAATTGAGAGTGCATGAGAAGAATTACCCTACCCATGATCTAGAGTTAGCCGCGATTGTTTTCGCACTTAAGTCTTGGCGCCATTATCTTCTTGGTGAGAGATTCGAGTTGTTCACCGACCATAAATCATTGAAGTACTTATTCTCTCAGAAGGATTTAAACTTAAGACAGCAAAGGTGGATGGAGTTCTTAGCATCCTATGATTTCGAGATAGCGTATACCCCTGGTAAGGGTAACGTGGTGGCAGACGCCTTAAGTAGAAAAAGGCTATCTTTGAGTCCATTGTTCGTGGAACGGCGAAGCTTGGAGTTTCTTTCTTTGTTTGACTTCAGACCTTCTGTTGATTTTGTACCTGGTTTGTTGGCATCCTTGGAAGTTAGACCTACCCTTTTGGGACGGATTGGCGAGGCTCAGCGAGACGACCCACAGTTGGTTGTGTTGGTAGAGAAGCTTATAAGAGGGGAGTCGTCCAACCATTTGGGTAGATACACCATAGATGATAAGGGATGGTTGCATAGAGACGGTAGACTTTGTGTACCGCAAGATGAGGGTTTGAAGAAGGCTATTTTGGATGATGCACATCGTTCAAGAATGACTATTCATCCCGGTGGAGACAAAATGTACCAAGACATGAAGAGAGTTTTCTTTTGGGCCGGTATGAAGAAAGATGTGGCCGAGTATGTGGCTAGATGCTTAGTGTGCCAACAAGTTAAAGTGGAGCAAAGGAAACCCGGTGGGTTGCTACACCCATTGGAAGTTCCACAGTGGAAGTGGGATAGTGTCTCGATGGATTTCATCGACGGGTTACCGAGATCGAGGAAGGGCAATACGGGAATTTGGGTTGTGGTAGACAGACTTACAAAGAGTGCCCATTTTATACCCGTAAAGAGTAAGAGGACCGCTCCATGGCTTGCTTCAGTCTATGTTAGAGAGATTGTTAGATTGCATGGCGTACCATCCAGCATTGTGAGTGATCGAGATCCTATTTTCACTAGTGAGTTTTGGAGAAGTTTGCAAGAGGCGGTAGGGACTCAGTTGTGTTTGAGCACCGCATATCATCCTCAGACGGACGGTCAGACCGAGAGGGTGAACCGTATCTTAGAAGATCTTTTGAGGCTTTGTATCTTGGATTTTGGAGGTACATGGGAAGAACATCTTCCTTTGGTGGAGTTCGCATATAATAACAGCTTTCAGTCCAGTATTGGTATGGCTCCTTTCGAAGCTCTTTATGGAAGGCCTTGTCGATCTCCTACATGTTGGTGGGAATCTACGGATAAGATCTTGCTTGGGCCGGATATGGTTAGAGAGACTTCAGAGAAGATTGATTTAATTCGAAAAAGGATGAAAGCAGCGCAAGATAGACAGAAATCTTATGCGGATCGGAGAAGGACGGATCTTGAGTTTGAGGTTGGGGACATGGTTTTTGTCAAAGTATCTCCATTGAGAAATGTTGTTCGCTTTGGGTCCGTAGGGAAGTTAGCACCGAGATTTGTTGGGCCGTTTCCTATTAAGGAAAGGATTGGACGGATGGCATATAGGGTGGAGTTGCCCGACAGACTTAGTGGTGTTCATGATGTATTCCATGTATCACATTTGAGGAAGTGCTTACATGAGACCGTGGAGGTGGTAGAGCCGAGCTTGCTTAGAGATGTAGAGGTAGAGCGTGATGCGACGATTCGACGAGCTCCTACTCGCATCCTTGGGTCAGAAACTAGGAAGTTGAGGAACAGAGAAGTTCAGCTAGTTAAAGTGCAATGGGGAGATGACGAAAGCAATGCTACTTGGGAGACGGAAGCAAAGATGCGTTCTTTGTATCCATTTCTTTTTGAGAGTATGTCTTTTAACTTCTCCTTTATTGCTTGTCTAGTACTTATCTTATCTTTAGTATATCCTCTCGCTAATACCTATGACCTTTAGATAGGGTAAAACCTATGGTTGAAACATGTGTTTGAAACATGTTATGGTTGATGGATGCATATGGATGCAATTGTTTGCTAGTGGTTGCTCGTGGATGCATATACACACACATTAGGCACTAGATCGGCTCAGTCACTTCATGTTGCATATTGCATAAATGGATGTGGTAGTTAGATTGATGGATGTATCATGGCTGTGTTATCATATGGATGATGCATTTTTGTGTATGGTTGTGCACGCATGTAGAAATTTGTATGTGTCAATAGGGTTTCGCATACATATTGGATGCATGGCACTATCATGGTTTGCATTAAGGAGGTTTACTGTATCAGTAACCGCCTGATTTTCGCATTAGGTAAGTACATATACACACACTTTTGCATATATCCATCCAGCATTTAGAATCTTGTAAGGACAATGATTGCTCGTGGATGATGCTTTGAGTAGATGGATGATTGGATGGTAGGATACGTTCTTCCTAACTTGAAGATTTCGGGGACGAAATCCTTTAAGGAGGGGAGAATGTAACAACCCGTATTTTCAATAACCTGTAATAACATAAATCGAGGCAGAATTTAATTCTAAAATGGGAATCAAGGGAAACGGGCTATGCCATTGCGTTCGTCTCGGAAAAATACGCGAAATAGAGTCCGAGTTTTCGAAAATCGGAGTCCGTATGACCAAGATATGGCCTCGCGAAGTTTCACGAAAATTCCCAAATTAAAGTATACTTAATTAAGTGAAATGGGTTGTGTAGATATATATATATATATATATATATATTGATATATATATATATATATATATAATTGAAAATTTAATAAATAAATATGCAAAAATGCTCAAAACAGCGAATTGGGAGAGGGGAATAACCGAACCGGCCGATTTTTGAAGTCGACCCGAGCCCGCTGGGTCGACTAGGGGTTAATCCAGGGTGTTTGGCTGTCAACCCGTGGGCCGATTCGCTCAAGTGCAGATTTTGCATTTGAATGGTTCTCATGGTCCATCTTTAATCTAAAGGCCCTAGATGGTTCCTACACTTGACTTCTTCCCCAAGACATGCTTTGATGGCTTGGATTGAATCTAGGGTTAATCCTATGGCCTAAAACACTTGCCTAATCTATAAATAAGACCCTAACCTACCCTAATTCATTCATAATTAAACCTAGTGACTAAACTATGGCAAAATGCTAGCTCTCATGGCCTCCACTAATTTTATGAAGAGGGTTGCATACTAATCACTCTCTAATCAACTTCTAATCCCTTCTTAGCATCTTAATCTTCTTCATTTGGTGTTCAAAGTTGCTAGTTGTGAGTTTCTATCACTTTGATGATCTTTTGGTAAACTAATTAGATGAGATGTGATGAGATTTATGGTTTTGTATGTGGGTTAATGAGCTTTGAATCATATGATATGATGTTAGCATTAATCTTATGTTTATGCATGTTGAGTATGTAAGCTTATGCAAGTTTAATATGATGTATGTTATGTTTGCATGATGCTAAATATGCAAGTTGTGGGCTATGTAATCATATGCATGTTATGCAAGTTCATGGTAATATGCTATGCAAGTTACATGTTTGTTAATATGCAAGTTACATGTTTGTTAATATGCAAGTTACATGTATGTAAATATGCAAGTTACATGTTTGTTAATATGCAAGTTACATGTTTGTTAATATGCAAGTTACATGTATGTAAATATGCAAGTTACATGTTTCTTTATATGCAAGTTACATGTTTGTTAATATGCGAGTTACATGTATGTAAATATGCAAGTTACATGTTTATTAATATGCAAGTTCATGATGACACATTATGCAAGTCTATAAGCTAATATGCAAGTTTGTTATGCAAAATGAATATGTAAGTTATGTGACATATTATATGCAAGTTATGTGACATGTTATGCAAGTTCATATGCAAGTTATGTGTTTGTTAATATGCAAGATGGCACCTTTGAAACATGTTCATTCATATGCAAGTTGACACCTTTTATATGTGTTATATCATGAACGAAATTACGTGGGAACGATGGGGTAATTAAATGCATAAGTTAATAAGATTGTGTGAAATTAATATAATTATGCATAACACAAAATAAATAAACATAGTATGGGAATTTGCCTATTTGGTTAGGTGTACCCATACTATGTGTTGGGAATTTACCTATTGAGTTAGGTCTACCCCATGGGAATTTACCTATTAAGTTAGGTCTACCCATGTTAAGAAAACTTGATTAATTAGGGATAATTAATATAAAATTATGAGGGTGATTAATTAGGTGTAATTAATTGACTAAGACACGAGGTTGGACTCAGTTGTAGCGTAAAACTGCCCGGACCCAACCGGCTTAACCAGTTGCTACAAATGTTAGCCCAATGTGAGAGGTCTTAGGCACAAACTAAATACGTAATTAATGTAAAGACACGAGGTTAGACTCTGTTATGACATAAGGCTGCCCGGACCCAACCGGCTTAACCAGCGGTCATAAAAGACAGTCTAATGTGAGAGGTCTTTACAAAGGTTACGTTCTTAATTAATTAATTAAGAAACACTTAACCACATTAGCATGTAGAGGGACATGAGGGGTTAAGTGGGTGCCTCGGGTGGCATGAGAAAATCTAGTGGTTGCCTTGGGTGGCAATAGAAAATACGATTAGAATACTTAACCAAAATAGAACATGTAATTAAAACATGATTAAAGGGTTAAGTGGGATATACTAGAAAAAGGGACAAGCTTAGGTGGGTAGCTTGTGGAGGCCCATTTCAACCAGTAACCCATACGTATCTTTGTGGGCTCGACCCATGTCGAGGACGGGACACGCATACTGGGCTTGACTGTAAGAGGCAAACGGGTTAGCGGTGGCAACGCAAGTCCAACGGGCTTCATATGCGTGAGTGGGCCCGGGCTGGTAGGTAAGCCGTTGTTGCATCGAGTAGATATAAGCCGTGCACCTTTAGTTTCATCAGGTTGCCACATTGGGGAATGATACATCCCACGGTGGGGCCAGCACGGGTATCTACGTTAGGGAGCCGATCGAATGGGAAGTAGTGTGTACACCTAGTGGATTGTAGGGCCCCGTGGCGCCTACTTGGTCACCTAGGGGTACGCAGGTACTAATTAGTAAATTTTATAAGTCCTTGGGTGGGATCAACCTTTAAGTTAGGAACGACTGGTGTGGTGCAGTTTAGTAATTTACCTTAGGGAGGGTAGATGCGTCTTTATCCTTTATCTTCGTTTAGTTGACTGCTTAGGGTAGCCATTCATCCCTATATGTTACCGTATATCAGTTTATGTCTTCTCTGGTTACTTTAACGATTGTATTGTTAAAGTTATAGGACTCGCTCAGACTTATGTCTGACCCTGTTGTTTTTATCTTTTTCCCAACCCTCAGGTCCTACGGTGGATCCTAGCAGTAGTGGAGCTTGATCGGATTGCTGTTCCAGTCTTTAGGAGCTTGGATAGATGTAAAGCTCCAGTTATCCAGTTATCTTTTCTTTTGTTTGGCTATTGTATGAGAGTGGGATTATGTACTTCTTTATTTTGATGGATATTGTACTTGACCTTTATTGTGGTTTTATGATGTAACCAGACATGTTTTACTTCCGCTGTTATGAGATGATGTTTTAAAATTTCAAGTACTATTTATATCTGTCTTGTTGTAATTTTTCTGTTCTATATTCACTAAAATACTCCACCGATGCTATGGCATTCCCTTAGTGAGTGATCATAGCGGGAGTGGGGTGTTACAAATCTAAACCCAACGACTGTCATCTCTAGCGTTTTACCCCCATTCCGAACACAATGGGATATGTTTCGTAGGCCCATTCGACTGTTTCAATCAGTTTTCCTTCAAATTAAAATATAAAACATTTAATATTTGATTTGAACGCACATTTCAATTTTCCAGTGCCACAAACTAATTCGAAAAATTCCAGAAAAATAAATCTGGTTATGTTTTGATGATACGGTCCCAATAAAACTAGTTTCGTCGAATTCTGAGACCGTTTGCAAAAAGGCCCATTTTTGGTCGATCCAATTTAACTGTAATTGATCAAAACACGTTTTCCTTTGCCACGCTCACATACTAGCTTCAAAAATTATGAAATTTGAAATCTAGCAATAACTTCACATCCCGGATCTAACAAAAGTGGTTTCGTCGAATTCCAAGGTCGTATTCAAAATGGCCAATTTCACGGGCTATATAAATTCCAAAACGACCTTTCTGAAAATTCATTTGGCCTTAACTTTTGCTTTCCGCTATGAAACTTCGATTTTTCAGATTCGTTAGAAAGGTATTCACTAACAGATTTAAATATTTTTGGTTTCACTCAAATCTGTTTTGTTTTGCACCCGGTACAGTCCGACAAAGTTTGAATTCAAATTTTGAAACTGCAGTGCCATTTCAGGCCTTGTTTATAATTAGAATTAATTATATTCGTTTTCAAACGTCGATTCAAACTCACTTTTCATTGCTATTATTTAAAATATTTATTTTAAATATTTAAAATCCATTATTTTAGCCAATTTAAAAAAAATTAATTGGTTCAGATTTTCTGGGTCGTTACATTATAATAGCTTCATTTTTCCAAAAAGCATTGCGTTGTTTTGTTATATGCACTGGTATTCTTGGGAGGAAACCCATTCCATGTTATATGGCGTGGTCCCTTGATATATCTGATTTAAAGTAAAGTTTCAAATAACTGTTTTAGTTCTCACACCAGTCCCATGACTGACCTAGAGTTTATTATTTTAACCTAAACTCTGGGTGGCCTTATTTTGACACGGGCAGCTAGTAGTTTTGGTTTTGCAGATTTATATTCATAGGATCCTGGTTTACAGCTGGAACGATATCCGGAAAGCTTTGTATCTGTATATCTCCTTCAGTTGTATTTTGTATTATTTTCCGCTGCTATGTAATGTATTGTAATCTCTGATATTTATCGAATGTATATTATTTGTTTATACTCTATATATTCTTGTATTCTGATGAATTGTTGTAATATACAATGAAATGTTCTTCCGTCTGCGTCCTGATGTAGCTTGTTCTCGACTCAATCCGGGCTTTCCTCACCGGGGAAGTTCGGGTCGTTTCAAGAAGAGAGCCTTCTTTTACTTGAATATGTATCTATAATAAGAAATAGGTTCTCCATAGCTTCGTATTGACTATGCCTGAGGTGAAGAAGAGAAGCTAACTCAATCATTGGTTCGCTAGTTCTTTCCCAAATGATCGAGCTACAAAAATTATGCAATTTTAATCGATATCGGAAGGCTTAGGAAGAGATGGTGAACAAATTAAATCTTCATCCTTTGATGGACCCAAGAAAATCAAGCTAGCAAGCTAATGTGAAATAAGACAAAACAAGGTTCTCATCTACTGATCTTTTTTAACCATTGTAACGTACGTGCAGTGATGAAAACAAGGACTAAAATCCTCAATAATGGGTGGTGTTGTCGGAGTGCCCACCAAAATATAGGGAACCAACCATTGAGTAAGAGTCTCTTAGATCTTTGGAACAAATTCGATTCTTTTTTCGAATTACGTAAGCTTGGGTCATACTTATCTTCCCACTGATGTCAATCAAGTGGCAAAGAACCAAAAGTAAATCGAACAGAGACTCGGACATTACTTTAGCAAGTTGTGAATTATCCCCACATGATAATAGATACTATAAAGTGAAAATTAGGGACATCCCTAAAAGCAAACTTAATTAAGCTCACATTTGGTCATTTGTATGCAAAAAATATGCGATACTTGCACAGATATATGCATTTAACTGCATTTTCGTTGATTTTTGATTTTTTTTGTTTTTATGCGTTGTTTAATGGTTTTTGGGTCTGTTTTTTTTTAGTTTACATGTTTTATTTAAATACGAATTTACGTGATTTTTTCATATATTTTTTTTACTGAATTTTCAAAAAATAGGGACTAAATTTACAATAGGTTTATGACCAGATGTAAGCCTAATTTTAAAACTTAATGGGGACCTGTAAAAAATGCACCCTATTATAAATTCAGCACATGATAATATATATTATCAACTGTTATGTAACGACGGTCGGAACAAAGCCCCTCTTCCTTGCACGCATATGAGCTGGCACACAACTCTCATATAACAAAAGGAATCTCTGATGTTACGTGCCCACCAGCTCATATTTGTACTCCACTCCTTCAATTTATTCCACGATGTGGGACTATTAATTCCAACCCGGCATTCCTCCTTAACAACATGTAAGACAATCCTAACTGTCTCCACCTTGACTCGCATCCTATGAGTATCTTTTGAGAGCACTGCCTTGCCTGCATGGCCCAGTCCGAACCTTCGGCTCTGATACCACTATTATGTAACAACGGTCAGAACAAAGCCCCCCTTCCGGGCACGCATATGAGCTGGCACACAACTCCCATATAAAAAAAAGAATACCTATTATTACGTGCCTACCAACTCATATTTTTACCTAACAACTTCAATTTATTTCGTGATGTGGGACTATTAATTCCAATCCGGCATTCCTCCTTATCAACATGCAAGACAATCCTAACATCAACATACCTTCCACTACATGTATCCATAACCGATTATCCCAAAAGCTACTACTGGTAGAATCAGTGCTATTACATTACCTGAAACATGGCTCAACATGTTTAAGTATTTCACTTAATCAAAAATATAACATATAGAAATGCAGGAAACACGCCATTTAGATATGTATCAATAATTAGTTTAATCATCTGACACGTGAATTATCATATAAAGGAGAAATTCATACCGATAATGATTTGATATCAACGAAATTGTCTATGCAAGGAACACATAAGGTGGCATCTTCAAACAAACTATTGAGTCATTCTTTTAAGCTACAAAACTTGAGGAGCTCTTATATGATCTTAAGGACTTGAATGTTTAATTAAGTCATATATATATATGTGTGTGTGTGTGTGTGTGTGTGTGTGCGTGTGTGTGTATGTGTACGTGCACCCCCTCCAAACTGAATGAAAAATTAAAACCAGTAATCCATGATGGAATCAAATGGCATTTAGTATATCTATAGTTAAAGCTACAATAATGTCTAAACTATACAGCCGAAGATTTCAGTCGGTGTCGTAAATTAAAAATAATAATTGAAGAAAAAAGCTCATGTTTAAACCAATTGAAATGAAAATTGCATATGCTATATTCAGTCCAACACGACTTCCCCATGAAATCATAAAATGATACTTGAGTTGCATATATACCAGATATCACTTATTGTTGACTAAAGTAATGTTCAAAAAAAAAACCTACAGTAGTAATTGCTCAAAAGTAGTTTCAGATTAACTGGGCAATCAAAAGGAAATTACCTACTCAAAAAAATCCAAAACGAATAGGAAATATGAGGAAAAACTGAAGAAATAAAATCTAATTCCAATCACCCAAACAGAAGACTGACACTTTAAGCCACAAAAAGCGAAAATCAATTTGACTAGTTGTTTTGGTTGGAAGCAAGGAAGATGAGAGGAAATCCGATAAAACACGGATGCCTGCTTTTTAGGGTTCAGAAAATTTGATTTTTGCCAAGTGACAGTAAACAAACCTCCCTAACGGTCTGTTTGTCTAAAAGGATATCCATTTATTTTAATTAATTGCTTTTCTCCAAAGATAGGTCCAATTAGTCATGTACTTTTAATAAGTATGACTACCAAAAAAATCGTATATTTCTTATTTCAATCAAAATAGTCATCTAAAACCTACCTTTAAAACATTGTTTTGACATTGTACATTAATGCAATAAATTAATTCTTTAACATAGTTGTTTACAAAATTGAGTTAGTTGATTGAAAATCAAAAAGGATATATTTGTTAACGTTTTTAGGATATATAACCACCATAAACAATCATGTAAACAAATTATGGACTTACTTTAATTTTTAGATGTAAAAAGAATAAGTAAAATATCATTGTAAATATCCATGGCAAATCCATTGTAGATTCCAATAATATTTTGACATATATGCCATGAATTTTTTTATATATGTCTTTATTTTTCTTTTTTTATGTTATATATACATTCATAGCAAAATCGTGACACATGGATTTATGATAGATGTTTTCAATAATTTTTGAAATATAATCATACATTGTTCAGAAAAGTCCATCATACCAAATTTGTCATAGATTTGTATCGAATTTTATATTCTTAATTACTAGTATTACCGCACAACGGTGCGAAAAACTGACCGTTAAGTTGTCTAATATCAAAAAAAAAAAATCTATTAACTATATTTTTAAACAAAAAATTAATGAAAAATTCAATGTGTTAGTTAAAAAAATGATGATTAGTGCTAATATGTAAAATCTATTAATTAATATGTTTTGACTCATTACCAATTTTATATAATGAAGTGAGAAATCAAACAAATATTTGCTTACAACACATCACCATATTTGTGAATTATCAATTAAAGAACTTAAATAATGCAATAGTAAGTAATAAATAAATCACATATCAATGAAGTATATTATTAAAATAAATACCTAAAAATAGCATTGTTAATTACAGAAACCAAAATTCTAAAATAATTAAACTAACATTGCAGAAATAAATAATTGATTAAACTGAAGAATTTGTCATTCTTGATATTTCTTCCAACAAAAAATTTGTTTCAGCCGAGTAATCAACAATGGACTGTGACATAGTAGTGATTTTTTGCTTTTTCTCGTTCATGTAATCAATCAATTTGAGCAACGCCAAGCTTGAAAAGACGAGGTATCCATAGCAACTCTTTCAGCTTTTGTTCATATACATCCTCGCCTTCTTCATTCTTAATTTTGGAAAGATCATCAGCACTGCAACCTATAATTTCCTCTGCTATTTCATTGAAAGCGGTAATCCATGCCGCAAACGGTGGGGAAAACCGACCGTTAAATTATATAATAATTAAGAAAAAAAATATTTGTTGTAATTTTCTTAATTACGAACTTAATTAATTTTTTTTCTCTAAATTGTTTTAAAAATAGAATAGTAATTGTAAAGTGTAAACCTAATTACACTGAGCTTGTACATGTGAACCATGTTGACACTGAGAATCTGCTATCAATGTACTGATATGTCAAGCGCGCGCGTGCGGGCATGCACACACACATGTAAAAGTTATCCTGGGTTTTAAGAGAGAGAGAGAGTGTGTGTGTGTGTATATATATATATATATATATATATATATATATATATATATATATATATATATATATATATATATATATATATATATAATATTAGAAAAAGAAAAAGAAAATTACAATGAATTATACAACTACCATAATTCGTCAACTGTACTCGAGTGTCCAAAAATTGTATGGCAGGCACAGACACTTGTAGCATTCGGTTAGTACAATTCCTGGTCCGTTCTCAAACCATGTAAGTCATACCCACCTGCATCAAATTGGTATGGTACGAGGAACACAAAGGGTACATCTCATCGCGTTTGTATGGAGTCATCCAAAGATTATGCTTCAGAAATGTTGCCCTTCTTAAAAACATTGCTTCAGGACCAACCAACGGTGAGCAATTTGAACCTGACACAAGTTTGTAACCTGTAAGTTGCCCAGTTCGATTCACTGTTCTTGTATTTCTTACCTTACTTGCTACGCACACATGGATTATGTCAGTTCAGGTTAACATTGCATTGTTAGTCTCTTTAAATTATATAAAATGGTTTTCTCTTGTAAATAATGGGATATATATATATATATATATATATATATATATATATATATATATATATACACACACACACACATACATACATATATTATAAAAGGAAATGTAAGATTTCACATGGGGCCTTGGCCCAACCTCACATATGAGTGGATCCGCCCCTGACCTTGATGCTTGTAGGACAAAGCAACTGCATGTTATAGGAAGTTTGTTGGACATGATATAGGTTGCAAGGATGGTACAACGTATAACTCCAGGTTTCAATAGATTTCAGAGTCCAATTTCATTTACCTATTAGATAGGTTCTTTGATAGATTTCTTGAGAAAGATATCATTTTTTTCCACATATTGCTCTCTTTGCATATAAAATAGCCTGCCAGCGAAGAGCAACAGTATTATTCCCTACATACAGAAAATTTAGGAATATGCCAATGAATTAATTACACTGAAAAGGAGCAATAATAATCAAGCCTTTTGAAACCTAACATCCACGCGAGGTGCACATGTGTATACTATCATATAAGTAGTACTATATAAAACATGGTAGAACTAAAATATACCCCAAATACAATTGTTAACAAAAAGCTTGCTCTATTTTTTCGCATAGGAGTTAATGACTACTTATTGTGGGCATGCTTCCTATAATATGTGAACAAATTAACTGTAAACCCTTCCTGTTATAAGACATAAAGATATCAATTTATCAGTGTCCCAAATTATTTCACCAATTTAAATCCAAGTTCAACTGAGATGTATCTGTAAAGAAATAATGAAAATGTACATGTCTTACATATTAATTCAAATTAGTTTCTTCAAAAAATTGTTCCAAAATGTTTTCAAGTTACCAAATCAATGTCATAGCTCATATAAAACAGTAGACATGTATTTCTTTAAGCAAAACTATAGCACACAATTCGGGTTGAAAAAAATTACACAAACACTACAAAAAAAAGAGTTATTAAAGACCCCTACATTTTGTTCCTAAACACATTATTTTGTCTTTAATTTACATTTGTAACCCACTTATGACAAATAGGTACCGTCCCTAAAAAACAGGTGTCTAAATAATTAGAAACCACAAAAATCCGTCACTAAAATATTAGTAACCTTACTAAAATATTAGTAACCTTACTGGTGGTCTCAAATGAGTGTCTCCATTAACACTAGCTAGAGACAATTTTATGGTCTCAAGTATACATAGAAACCACCGGCAAGGTTTCAAATCAGTTAGTATAAACAATCCAAAACAAAAAATAAAACATGAATCTTATTTCAGTTTCACATATCAAATCAATAAAGCATAGCACGGTCCAAGTTGTCAAACAAAATACATACAGCAATATCAGCCGAGACAAACATATGCCATATTGCAGCAAAAGCTGGTACAACAATAAAAGCAACATACACGTTGCATAAGAAAATTTATATTTTGTATTGCAGCAAGGCACAACAGCAAATGAAAGGCACACATATGTATATGAAACTAAAACAATCTATATTGCAACAAAGCAAATTACTGTAGCAAAGTCAAGGTACAAAGCAAAAGCAAAAGCAACAATGCCCAGTTGTCATGAACAAAAGAAAATAAAAAATATCCAACTTGTACCCTACAAACTAATAATTGAAACAAGACTCTAAGAGAAAGAAATCCTAAAGTTTAAGTTTAAAAGGAAAGACAAGTTTTTTAAAATAGCATGCCTGATACATTTAGAAGCTAACAAGCAATTCATGCACCATCTTCATCTTGCGATCGAATGGAAATTGAATGTTTCCATGAGAGTCCGATGCTTGAATGTTTCCACGTTGACTATGAACGGGTTGATCTTGAGCTAGTGGTCTCAATAGTTGCATGAAAGATCCAACTTGTTCCGACATGTTTTCAACAGACTGAAGAGGTGAGTGCATCGATTGATATTGTTCAAGTGGTTGTTGACAAGGAATTGATGGTTGTGTTAGTTGATAAACTAGCTGAGAAGACTGACCGGATGGCTGTGACATATGATGAGGAAATTGTAGAAATGGCTGACCATATGATTGCGAGGCTTGGTTCGGTGGCTGCGAGAGAATACTTGAAGGTTGTAGGAATTGTTGTGTAGGAGTTTGAAACACTTGACTTGGTGGTTGTTGCAATGACTGAGTTTGTGGTAGTGGGAATGGCTGAATTGGCGGTGGTGGTGGGATTTGAGTTGGTGCTTGTGGAAAAAACTGACCCGAGGGTTGTGGTACTTGACCAGGTGGTTGAGCGAATGTCCAAGGTTGTTGGTTTGTGCTTTAGAGACTAGTCGGATTAAATGAACCAAGGGTACTTACTTTCAACTCCACTTCCCTTTCTATTAACGATTTGATCTCCGGTGTTAGCAACATGTCGGTGGACATTGCAGAATGTTCTTGATTTGCACGATCTGTTGCCAAGCTGGATTGAGAACTTTTATGTAATACAGCACTTGCATCAACATAAGGTGCTCCATAAACTGTTCCTCTTGCAAGACCCCCGGATGCCTCAATCCAAAGTTGCGGATTCCATACGTTTTCATCTTCATTTAGCTCATCTTTTTTCCTGATGTAGGTCTCCTAATAATGTTAAAGTGCCACATAATATAGACTTGTTGGATAGAAACAACTATGCAGTAAATTTATATATAGATCCATAATGAGATCAATTAAATTAAGTGGAAAACAAAAGTGATGAGTGTAAAATAAGAGAGGTTATAAATTCCCTTCCATATTCTGAAATACACATGCTCAGAACAGTACGTGAGCAACAAAAGTTAACAATTCAGGTTTAACAATGTAATCTATCAGCTGAAAGACAGACTAGGAACTCAAATCAAACCCAAATCATGCCTTTATTCTTACTTGCAGACCCGGTTTTGGCTCAGTGCCAGGAGGGAAATACACATGCTCGGAACAGTACGTGAGCAATGGAAGTTAACAATTCAGGTTTAACAATGTAATCTATTAGCTGAAAGACAGACTAGGAACTCAAATCAAACCCAAGTCATGCCTTTATTCTTACTTGCAGACCCGGTTTTGGCTCGGTGCCAGGAGGGCTCAAGCAGAGGGCACAAAACCACAAAGGGCATCACATTTACAACCTTAAAACACTACAGACTTGTGCTATTTTAGTACAAGGAAGAAAAGTTTTATTAAGAAAAAATAATGTTGGGTTGTTTACTCCCAAATAGTATAAATTTGTGCTTTTAAAGATCTATATTTTTTCAAAAGTTGAATGCTTATCAGTCATCGTCGACCCATGATAATTTCTATTTTAGAATTTTTGACATATATGGAAATTAATTTGTGGTCATTGTTTCTTTTTATTTAATGGTTTGAGCTATGTGGTGTAACACATGAACCTATAATATAATCAGAACCTTATGTTTTTGTGACTAGTTTATATTTGCAAAGGTGTTCGTAAAACTGACAAATAAAATCCCTTTATTAATGACCAGGTTTAAAGTATATGTATTTAAACTCATTTATTTATTTAGTATGAAAATAATAAGTACATCATGTATCTAATAACTTAGAATCTAACGTTATTCATGTTTATAATATAAGCATTATAGTTTACAGAAAGATAAGTTATATAATAGATTAAATAAATAAAAAATTATAGATATATTTGAAAAAGACATCATAATCTTCATCATGCAAGCTTGGGCTTTTATAACTTCTATACCAAATTTAGTAACTAAGATAGTAACTAAAAAGATCAATGATTATGAATGGACTATCACTGATTTAACTTCTGAAAATAATATAGATATACCACCATTACCATTATCATTACCTAATGCTGAAGACAATTTACATAAATAACATATGGAATTTATCTAAATATTTCCAAATATCATGAAACATAGAAGGTAGTGTGAGAATTTTGAAACTGAAGGGCTGCTATTAATTTTATGTGACCAAATATTATGAAGGGCTGCTATTAATTTTATGTGACCAATTTTCCTGGGAAAAACTTTTTATGATATGCATGGCATCCAAACTTTATGACTCATATGTTGTTTGCTTTAGATGGTGTCTGAAACGGTCAGGTGTTATATTTTAAATATATTTTTTCAACTGTTTTTAAGGAAGTCATGGACTTAAAGCAACTGCCATAAGTTGCATGTTATCTGAAGACGTCAATATAACATGCAGAATGTGTATTCTGTTAGCTGAAGAAGAAAAAAAGTATGACGTTTAATCGGAAATAATGTCTCAGGTTGAACAACACAATGTGTGACTTATACTATCGTCATACACGCTACAATATATAATGTCTTGGTAAACCATGAAGCGAAGACTTTGTACTACCAGGTTGAGCGTAAATGTGCTGTATTATCATGTTGTGTCCAAAGAAGAACAATTTAAGTTGTTCAGAATTCAACATAAAAAGAACATAACAAGTTTAATATAAGTTTAGAATAGCTCACATAGATTTTCCGCGATTTGTTGTCAATGAATTCGCAGGTTGATGCCAAAGCACGCTTTGCTTTCTCACTTTTAGTATGCCAAGCCACGAAACTTTCTTCGAAACTCATCGGCTTACCTGTCTCAAGTTCCTATAAATGATAGAGGATATACTAGATCAGTAGAAATATCGAAGAATGCAGCAAACGCTTATCTTATGAACAAAAAACAATGTAAGTATACGAATACGATCATTTGATTCATTGGTTGTCCTTAGTCTATAAGAAAGAACTAAATGATAACAAGATAGGTGGTAGTCTTTGATCTAACTAAACATTAAAGGCATTGGATTACTATTATAAAAGATAGCAATTCCATTCTCTTACGTCTGAACCCAATATTTGAATTTAAAGTCGGATGTTATGTCTCATTGCTTCAAATTTGAAAAATTAATAACATCATAATGGAGTGCCGATTTGGCTATGCTTTAGAAAAAATGACATAAAAACTAAATTGACCCGGCTATATTTGAATAATATACCTAAAATATGAAAGGATAAAATGCAGCACATTTCATATCTTAGTAGTTTCACTAATTTTCAAATTACTACTTGATTACTACAACAATGCATGATTCTTGAATTATAAAAGATAGCAAATACTGTTATTCGGATGACATAGCTCATTTTGCACAACAACCAGATGTTGCAATCAGCACTTTAGTTCAATTTTTAAAATATCATGATTCTTGAATTATAAAATACTATTATTTTCTATTTTGGAGTATTTCTCATAATGAGTACTTTCAAGTTGGACTATGGAATAAGAATCAATATAGTCAGATTTCTTTAATTTATATGAACCTAAAGTCAGGCATCATGTCAGCTGTTGCATTACTAGACTTGGATTCCATACATATCAATCAATGTAAGTGTGTTTCTTTGATTACTGTCCTATTTTTTACAATAGAAAAGAAAGCTTTTGTAGCTGCATACGGTAAATTTTAAATTTCAAAGTGGAAACTGTAAATTAAATTCAAATAAGAGAACGAGTAAATACATACCACTTGTGCCTCATGTCAAACAATAGACACAGAACCATCAGTGTGACGTGTATGTGTTCCTTCTTTTGGTGTCAAACGATTAGCTCTCATCTTTTTACATTTGTCGTCATATGTGCTTTTATGCCATTCTATATCAATCATTTTTTTCCATACATCTGCTGGGATCCATGCTGGGGGAGTGTCCCGACAGTCGGCCATTTTTGTGGTTTGATTTAATCTTTTGGCGCTCTGTCGTGCACGATTTAGTTTCTTTTTTAAGACAGAAGCTGCTTTCTTTTTCCACATATCATAAACTTTATGCTCGTAACTACTATCGTAAGTGTACGCCCTATGTAAAAAATGCAAGGTGATTAAAAGTACGTTTATAAACTATATGGTTGGCTCCAAAACTTTTGGACTATGGAATATGCACCACTATAAAAACTAAGTTTTTTTTAAAAATAGAAATAATGAGCAGTAGAGAAGGATCAGGACAGTCACAATCAAAACCAATACAAAATCTTCATTAGTTAGCCTAAAACAGAAAATTGTCATTTTAATCAAAAGGCAACTGAGCAGAAAACTATAGTTGACAAACTATAGTTGCCAGGCATTATTACTAATACAAGAAGTTCACTTCTTAACATGCTAATTTTACATCCATATCATATTTAAAATACAGTGAATAACTTAATTAATAGTTGCCGTTTGTTAGAGATATAGTATCCGAAAAAGAATCACATCATTAAAGTATTTTAAAAACCAGAAACAACTATAGAGTAGAAACAAATTTGAGAGACACTTTGTGTCCAAGAGAAATATTATATTTTGTAGGGAAATATTACACATTATAGTTAATCAACTCAAACAGAAATAAGATATTGAGATACCTTAAATTCATTAAATAACAGTACTCTTTTCTCCGCGGGAACTTTGGAAAATGAAAACCACGGTTCCGTAAATCGCACATCCCAAATAGATCCAATAAGACGTGTAGTGGATTTATTCTTAAATCTATGACAAACAAAATAAATATGAAATATTCAGTATATATTATTTCGTAATGCAAATGTGAAATTATGCAAAACTTACTGAGTTCCTTTCCATTCAAGAGGTCTTTTTTGTGTAATTGGATCAATTGGAGTATCATACCCTTTGACCGGAATATACTCCATTGTATCAGCTATATTTTCTGCCCCTGCTCTATCCAGCTCTGGTTCTTCAATTCCTACTGCATCGTTTCTCTCTTGGACATCTATTTCTGCTTCATGATCTTGCTCCCCGTCAACTTCCAAAATATTTGCTGCTCTGTCCTCACAAGTAGATGAGTGTGATATTGCTTCTCTTTCAATGCATCGCTCCCCTCCAGTTTCCAGTATAGGTTCTGACTCATCCTCATATGTGTTCGTTCGATGGATGTCAAACCTATCATTTCGTCCTGATTTTCCAGAAATTTGTCCACGTCCTGCGCTAGTTACCTTTCTCACGAGGCCTCGGAATTTTGAACCTGCCATTGAACCTTTACAAAATATCATAAGACATACCCATTAATAATTACACTATTATTAACTAATTATAAAGTCAGAATGCACATACATAATGGGGCCATGCATTTGTTTCGAAAAGAATGACTTGTCGCCGCAACAAGTTTCATATGTTTTTTGGACACAAAGCTAACATATTGCTAACATACAATTAATATCTACAAAAAGCTAACATACTGCTGAAAGTATTTATGAGCAAATGCATTAATATTGCATTAAAAATATTTCAAATCATCATAAATCCAACATGTATAATTCCCATATGCATGCAATTTAGATTAGAAGAAATAACATTCAGCAATTCTAAAAAAAGAAAGAAAAAAAAAATCAACTACCAATATATCATGTTTCAAAACAATGAATTATAACAAAATTATTCGTTAAAAACAATAACCGTAACATCATCCAATAGTAGCTTAATGCCACTAGGAAGAATATTCATCCTCGATAGTTATTTCATCATCACTTTCATCGATATTATCTTCATCGCTATCAACTTCTACATCATCCTCCGACTCATCACTATTATTACCAGCTGTTTCCATTTCACGAATTAGCTCTTCACTGTTGATGATGTCATAATGCTCGATTGTTAATGGTTGATCAAGACTATCATCAAAAATAACAGTTGGGGGTTGACATATCTCATCTTCTTGATCCACGTCTGTGTTCTCTTCTGAGTTGAATACATTACATGAAAACCTACTTTTTGCGGTTTTTCTAATTACGGTTAACCATTCAGTCGATCCAGTTACAGGCTGAGATGTGAAGTAAACTTGTTGACACTGGTGTGCAAACACAAACACATCTTATGTTTGAAGTTGAGAAGTACGTTTTACTTCAATCAATCCATTTGTTTTATGTACTCTTATACCGTCTCTTGATAATGTGTCAAACCAATCACAATTGAACATAAAAATTTCGTTTTTCTCGCCAAGGTATGTCAGCTAAATAACTTCTTTAATCGTCCCATAATAATCACTTTCTTGATCATCATAGCAACTTCCTTTCACGCATACACCACTATTCATTGTTTTTTTGTTCTTTCCATACTGCGCTGTATGAAACTTGTAACCATTTACAAAGTAGCCATTGTAGCAATCCACTAAATTACTTGGTCCTTGTGCAAGCAAATATAATTGATGCATAGCACCATCAAGTTGGAATGGAATCTATAAAAAAACATGTGATAAGTAAACAATTCATACATCCAAAATCATGAAATATATTAGCTTTACATAAGTTAGAAAATCACATTTGATTTTAATCATTCATGAAATATTGATTCCAACTTCATATCAATGAAATTCTCGTCCTCTTGTGAATATTTTCCTCGTAGTTCATCTTTGCATTTCCTACGCATAAATTGGATTTTTGTTGGTGGTGTTATATTATGGTACGTATAATTATAATGAAATTTAGGATAACTTACATCATCAAATCTTTCAATTCAGGACAATTAAATAGTACGTATTTATGCATAGCAAGATGTTCTATTGGCGCCAACCTTCTTTTAAAGAATGCATTCGATAGTACCCTGCCCGAATGACAAAAAATGGACAGTCGTTCATCGGGTATAATCTCTCCTCCATCATCATTTCTTGGAGCTTGATTCCATATTGTTTCCACATTTGGATCGAAATAACACGACGTAAAGTTTGATACTTCATCAATAAGATAAGCTTCAGCTATGGATCCTTCAACATGTGCTTTATTACCCACTTTTTTTTCAAATAGTATAAATACCTAGAACGGACATTAAAATTAGAAAACAATCCATAAAATTACCTAAAAAGAATAATGAACGTACCTTTCAAAAGGATACATCCACCGATATTGAACAGGACCACCTACTTTTGCTTCATATGGAATATGAATGGGCAAATGCTCCATAGAATCGAAAAAGGAAGGAGGAAATATTTTCTCAAGCTTACAGATTATTTCAACAACATTTTTTTCCAACAACTTCATGCAGTCAACACTTAGGTTTTTTGCACAAATATCGCGAAAGAAATTACTAAGTTAAACTAAAGTTTCCCATATATTTTTCGGTAAATATAGGCGAAAAGCAGTAGGAAGAAGTCTTTGCATAAATACATGACAATCATGACTTTTAAACCCACTAATTTTAGTTTCAGACTCATTGACACATCTTTGAATATTAGAGGCATATCTATCTGGAAAGCGTACGCCTTTAACCCATTGACAGACATCTTTCTGTTCTTTTTTCTGAAGACAAAAAGGAGCCTTTGCCTTGTAGTAATTACCATTAGAATGTTGAATTAAGCTCATCCACCGCTGCTTGCTACAAATTTTTTCAAGATCAAGTCTACTCTTCAAGTTGTCTTTTGTTTTGTCTGTGTCCATTAATGTATTGAATATATTGTCAAAAAAGTTTTTTTTTAATATGCATCACATCCAAATTATGGCGGATTAAGTTTGATTCCCAATAAGAAAGATCCCAAAATATGCTTCTACGTATCCAATTATGTGATTCACCAAAACCTGTTATTTTTCGATTACTAGCTTGGAATCCAAATACAACATCGGGCAAACTCGATACAATCTCCCTCATTTCAACACCAGATCGTCGAAGAGGTGGCATATCTTGTTCAATGGTATTCCTTTTAAACTTATCCTTTTGCCTTCTGAATGGATGATTTTTTGGCAAGAATTGTCGATGACAATCAAAAAAACAAGGTTTTCCTCCATGCTCTAGAGTAAATGACTTCGTTTTCTCCATACAATAAGGACATGACAATCTTCCATGTGTACTCCAACCGGACAACATACCATATGCTGGAAAATCACTAATTGTCCACATCAAAGCCGCTCTTAAAAAAAAGTTTTCTTTTTTGTGCACATCATAAACAAGAACTCCTTCCCACAACTCTAATAGTTCATCAATCAAAGGGCGTAAGAAAACATCTAAATTCTCTCCCGGACTTTTAGGTCCTGGTATGACCATGTTTAGGAATAGAAACGGTTGCTTCATGCACTTCCAAGGTGGCAAATTATAAACTGTCAAAATCACCGGACAACATGAATACGCTTTTGCAGAAGTTCCAAATGTACTAAAACCATCCGTACATAAACCCAATCGAACATTTCGATCCGATGATGCAAAATCTGGATGTCGACGATCAAATTTTTTCCATGCCTCACCATCAGCTGGATGTGCCATTGAGCCGTTGGTTGATTTATTGTAATAATGTCATGTCATATCTTTAGCATGATTTGATGACATGAATAACCTTTTCAATCTTTGAATGATTGGAAAGTATCGAAGTTGTTTTACAGCAATACATTTGGAATTATTTCCAGTATCTTCAGTATTGTAACGAGGACTTTTACAGATATCACAAACAGTCTTCATATCATTTTCTTTGTAATACAACATGCAAAAATTCTGACAAACATCAATTTTGTCATAACCAAGCCCAAGAGGTTTCAACATTTTTTTAGCTTCATAAAAATTTTGAATTAGCTTATGCCCTTCAGGCAACATATTGTCAATTAGTGCACTCATATCTTTAAAGCAAGCCTCTGTCATAAGCCGCCGAGATTTAAGAGCCATCAATTTCGCACATGCAGATAATTTCATCTCTTTTTTGCAACCTTCCCAGAGTGGCTCATCAGCAACTTTTAAGATGTTTAAGAATTTCTGAGCTTCGAGATTTGGTGGTTGCTCTTCCACATTAGAATCAACACCCATTGCATCCAATACCATATCTCTATATGGGTTATCATCATTTGAATTGCTTGTATCTTCCTCAGAGATTGTTGGTTCACCCACCTCTTCCTCTCCATGGAAAATCCATGTAGAATAACAGGGAACAAACCCATTTAGTAGTAAATGCTTTGAAATTTTTTCCTTTATTCGAAACTTTCTATTTTTGCACACGGAGCATGGACACCTAGCAGTTCCTCCATGTTCAACTTGTTGAAACGAGTAATCAATAAATTTGTTGACACCATCAACAAATTCCATATTTATATACCCATCTTTAAGTCTATGATACATCCATGAACGGTCAGTCATTTTGAGACTAATCCTACAAAGATATAAAACTAACTTAATATTTGATTACAAGCATTTTTTTTAAATAGACATAAAATTTAATGTACTCACATTTTAACAATTAAAACGGCAGATTTCAAAAAATACCATTCGATTTGTTTGCATTCTTCACGAAAATGCTCATCTACACATTTATAATGGCGACTAGACAATGTCATAGTAGTTAAGAAGCTAAGGCGCAAAAAGGCGTAAGCATTGAGCCTGAAGTTTTTTTAAGCATTGGACTTTTTTGTGCGCCTTTTATACAAGTTTGATCTGCTATTTTACTAACTACAAATTAATTTTTAAACCATATTTTATAATTCATTCAATTATTTACATATATTATTAATAAAATTTAAATTTTAAACCATATTTTACAATTTGTTGAACAATCAAAATTTTGATTTAACTATTTATAAACAAAATTTTGAATTTAATCCAAAAAAGCGCCTCAAACTGCAAAAAGACGCACTCAAAATGCAAAAAGGCGCAAGCCTTGAGCCATGGGCTTTTTTGTGCTTAGGCGCGCGCGCCTTGATAACTTTGGCTGGTGTGAAGTAGGAAAACAAAATATTTGCATATAATGCTATGTTTCATGGATTGGCTGACTAACAAAAGATAGATTATCAAGTTGATGCTCACGGCCTAGTTCTTAGTGAATGTTTAAAATGCCCAGAATTATTAAGATTATAGTGAACTATATAACTAGCACTTTTAATCAAGTGATTGAAACTTGTCCACAACTTCATGCTTCCCTCAAGGCTATTTTCAAATTACCACACATTTGGATTTATTATTATTATATGTAATTGTAAATAAAACATTATATCTCACTCTCTTTTAAAAAAAGGCAAACTTTTCCATTTGATTTCAACTATAGGCTTTGGACAAGCTTAAGTAAAACATTTCACAGTTTGAGTTATGAATGATGGGATGTTATGTCTTTAGTCCAGGGTCTAAAAGTAAACATAGAAATAATGACACTGCAAAACAAAGAAAAATTATAACAATATAAACAATTTAAAAGTTATAGACAAGTAACCAAATGCTCACAACTCAAAACCTTTAATTATCATAGATGCTCAACATTTTGCCAGTGTTTTGAAAGAATGTCACGAATACAGGAAAACAACATAAACATATTGAAATTAACCACCTTGATCACATGGATCAAACTAAGCATTGATCAAATCTTAACATCTATTTGGAAGTACATGATTGTACTACAAACCACTTAACTAAAGCCAAGGGATCATATTACCTAATGTCTCTACTTCACTTAAACAAGTCCTACTGAATGTGCAAGCATTTGAAATATTCAAAAATCTTAATATATTGAAACCTAGGTTAGAACTGAGAATAAAAAAAGCTTTGTATGCTACTGAATATATGGTTAAGGAATCAAAAGGCTTAAATAATCAATGCATGTACTTTAGATAATCATGAACCTCAAACATGATAGCTTTAAATAAACGTTAGTTAAGGTAGACTGTAAAGGCACTCAAAAAAATATTACCTTAGATTAAGTGTTCGCTGAATAATCCAACAAGAACCTGAAATGTAACAGGATAATGTTAATCAGTGATTATTTCACAATAACAATGTGAAAAATACTTTTAAATGGTCATTGCAAACACGCATTATGTAATTATTTCTCAAGCAATATAAAAACCAAAATACAAATTAAACAATTAAAAGCTTATGATTGAAAACAAGCATATAATAAGAAAATAGAAAAAGGCATAATAGGAATCATAAAATAGGAAGGAAAAAATTTATGTGGACATTGAATAAAATTAGCAAAAAAAAAAAGAGTAGAATATATTTGCAAAAGAAGAGAAAAAGTGAGGAAACATATTAGCACCAAGATACATACATACATACATACATACATGCTACACACACACAGAGATTAATCCTGCTTGAGTTTCATAGCATTTATTATCACTAAGTAGCCACCTAAAATATTATCACCAAGTTGCATATTATTATACATATTGAAGGTAAAAGGACGAAACAAGAATTTTAGAACAAATATTTGTTCCTTTACTAGCAATCTCTTTCCATCTCACCATTAGCAAGAGAATATAATCCATATACCCGTCTAGAAAGTAGCACATAAAAAATAGAAAAGTTGGACGGGTACTTCAATATTCAGTTGAAGGCTTTGTAAGTAAATATAAATGAATTTAATTCATGTTCACGTTCAATTATAAAATAAGTGTATTTATCCAAAGATATGCAAGCATGAAAAATTTTCGGTGATACACTTTTACTCAAAAAACAAATCAATAAAATTAACTAACCATAATTAACAGTGCCTTGCTATTGGCATATAAAATACTTTTAATATAGAATTAAAAGTACCAATAGTTTTCTAGATTTCTATTGCCTTTTCATGATAGTTTATCTGATATATATCGGCAATAATTCACTAAAATAAAGCAAAACTAGCCATAACATGTTCACACTTAATATCCTTTAATTGATCAAATGGAGAAATCAGCTTATTAAAAAAATTAAGTATTGAAGAGTGTGTCAAATCTAAAAAATCTGCTATTACATATATGTTTTACGAAAATAAAATAAAAATCGATGACCTTTTTAACTCCATAATTTAACTTATGGCTTTAGAGGAGTTTCTCATGCAATAAGGTTGAAATTAAGGTTAGACAGAAATATCAGCAATTTTTTTAAATTTAAAGTTTGGGCACTATGAAGCAGACAATACAATGTTAGGCAGAAAATTAAGATTGCACTATAGTTTATCCACTTTAGCATTTTTTTTTTAAAAACAATTTTTTCAAAACCCCGAATTAGTGGTAGACTTAATGCATTACTAAAAAAGAAAAGAAGCAAACACATTAATATCATTCGTTTGGAAGCTTACCAAATATTATGCTCAAGTGAGACAAATGACAAGTAATTTCACAATGTATGCATTCATGCTTACCTACTTGGTTTTCAAATTAGCAGTTTGTCTTACTGAATCATATTTACTATTGAATAGTCTAGTCCAGAATCCCTGCTAAATTCATATCTTTAGATTTTGAAATTATCGCATCATCTCTACTTAGTTGGTACGTAGGTAGACTGGTAAAGTAAACCACCTAAAGAAGTAACATAACCTTTTAATATAATAAATGCTGCTTTGAGCCTTGATTTTTTTTTATTTAACAAGCAATCTTATAGACAAATTTTGTTCTCTGACTAGATTGTAAGTATAGGTTCAGTTTAGTAACTCATATAGGATGCGTTCAGCATACAGCCATATGTACAAACAATTTGCAAAGACTCATTAAGCCACTTGATTTGTACTGTTGCTAATGATTTTAAAGAAAGAAAGAACACATCTGTTCATTTTGTTTTTGAACCATCTCTGTCCATTGAAAGCCTTAAGTAATACCATTTTCCTTGCATATAAATACACACTTTTCATCACAAAAATATCAGAAACTGGCCTTAACAAAAATGGGTTCTAATAAAAGGGTTTAAAAGTTTTATTAGAATCCTAAAACAACAGTATGCGCTTAACTTATTGTCAACCAATGATAGATTAGTAATAAGTATTGAAACGTTCAATTAAATAATCATCAACAAAAGCAATATTTCGTAAAATCAATCAGCTTGGGGTAGATAAATTTAGATCTCACTAACTTTTCGTAAAATCAATCAACACCTACAACAAAATCACATAAATTCATGCAAAATAATCGGCAGAAATACGAGAATAAAAAAAAACGAACCGCTATTCTTCGATTACATTACTCAGTAGTTTGAAATCTCTGTAGCAACCGATGTTTTCTTCTTTTCTAGATTCACAGAAAAGAGTATTCCATGGCAGAGGGGTTTGATTTGCAGAATAGGGTTAAAAGGATTACGGTTTTCTTTTTAATAGGAGAACATCGAATGAAAATCGGAGTACATGGATGAAAAGAGGAAATCGTGGTTTTTCTTTTTGCCAGCTGCAAAACAAAACACGAATTTTTTCTGATATTTGATGACGTGGACACCACGGCTAATTTAAGGGTATGTTGCACTAAAAAGGCTTTTAGGCTTGAGACCCATTAAAGACATCATTTTATTATTTTATTAAATAGCAGTGACAGAATTAATTTTGTCATTAATTAGACCTCATTTTGAGACATAATTAGTTATTGTCTCAAATCTACTCTTTTCTTGTAGTGAAAGTAATTAAAAAAAAAATCCAAACTACATGTAGCACAATTAAATATTATAATACATGTTATAGTGAGGTTGTCCACTAATGAATACTAACAAATCATTACTCAATTTTGATCGCAATTCAACAAATCAGCTAAAAAATCAAGGGTAGAACAAAAAACAAACTCAAAACCTAGGATACTTATCTGGAATGTGAAGATTTGAAGGATCTTTAATCAATAACGAACAATTTCAACTGAACAAAATCAACATAAAGCATAAGGAATTATACCTATTACTCTTAATGAAATCCACATATAGATGAACTAACTCCTTGTACGACATAAATATGAGACGTAGCTAAGATGAAAAAGCTTTAATGAAAGTGAGGAAGAGGATCATTATGTTCAGTTGACATGACTTCAGACCGTGACCATGCGGCCCTGCAAAACATAATAAGTAATATATTAGCAACAAAAGTTGATAAGTTTTAGCTGTATATCTTCTCCTGTTTACAGCTTTGTTGAATCATTAATGTCTAGAAGGTTATGTTTTTAATATTTAATGTTGTCTTTAATTACTGTATCATTAATGTCTAGAAGATTATTTTTTACTATTTTACCACTTGGTTTACTATTTGGCATTTCTGTACATGTACGTTAATTAATGAGCAAGGTTGAGAATTCCTATCATAAATAAATAACCATTTGTATCCAATGTACATATGGATATAAATAAGAATTAGAAAATTAACTTTGCATGTTACAGTTATAATTGTAAATACAATACCATAATAGTGTTGATCTTTAGAAGAATCTGAGTGATATTACATCGTTTCCAATAATTTAACTGCTTTAAGAGCTTTAATTTCCTTTTTTTTTTAATTTGCAAGTGTGGCAGGGAGCAAAATTTTGTGTTAATTAAGAATGATAAAGAAAGCATCGAACTAAAAAGTCCCAATGTTGGTCACTGCTTTTTTAAAGCTTATGCTTCGAGCAATTGAAATTTCACTATTTGAAATTAATAAAATCAATAGGAAACATACAAAAGAGATATGGAATTTTCATAAGCATTCTTATAAGTCATAGAAATTGTATCAACTCGGACTACAAATACACAAATATGGTATAATGATTAACCTAATTTTCATGATTTTTGCATCACGTATTACTAATCAAACAGACAGAAACCCGATTCTATAAAAAAGAAATGCACAGGCCAACCAAATCAATGATTTCAAAGATTCACATCAAGGATACCTCTTACACTCTGATAATAATATTCAAAATAATACCATACATACATCATACACCATGAGAGAATTTATCATTTCAGACATTAGAGATAAAATGAGTGGTTAATATAACATGGTAACGCAATTGTCTTGTAAAAGAGAAGACAATCTGAACCCTTTTGAAGCATGGTTTTCAAGAATAGTCAAATACTACTAATAAGTTATAAAATTAATAATTTATGAGCAACAGGCGGGAAAATCAATAACCATTCTTTACATGTCAAGTTGCACAGTTATCAGGAAAAAAGAGACAAATATTTAATATTACGACACATATTCCCTGTATTTTGACATGAAGGAAAAGCAAAACTTAAGATGATCTTACTTATAAATTGGTGAATCGCATCGCCCTTAAGGAAATGTCATAGAAAATTTTAATAGGTTTTTACCTGGAAGAAAATAACAATTATCAATGTATACTTTTTCATTAAATACTGCATTTATGTATTTGTGCAACATAAGATGATAAGCTTTTTAGACCAGCATTGTAAAACAATATGGTAAACACCAACCATTTTAAGTGAAGCTACCAATTACATAGATTAAGTAATAATAACTATACCCGAACAAACAAAGAATTAAAATAACAGGCTGTCAATATTTGCACGCTGCTAATGACACATATACATTGACTTTTCTTTGATTAGGGTGTGCGTAGCGCGTGATTAAATCAATCAAAGCAGACAAAGTTCAAATTTAGAAATACAGCAGCAAGAGGGAACAAAAAACCGTAAAGAGTGACAAAAATACACGGATTAAAAACAGGCAAATCATTCGAGAATTTTAATCAAAATCGAAACAGGAAAATCATTCGAGAATCTGAATCAAATTCGAAACTGGAAAATCATCTGAGTCATACTGAAATAGACAATATGCTGGTATTTAGCTGAAATTGCAAGCGTTAAAGTCAAAATCAATTTTATAAGCATAGTAATTCAGAACCATACCTTCTTTTTCAAAACGATCAGTGGAACAGAGTAGAAGAATCAGATTTGATCAAAAGGGATTGGGATTTTAGAGCTAGGGTTTTTTTTGAAGGTAAACGGATGGGGTTTCAGGAAAGATAAAATTGCGGATTGATTTGAATGGGAGAGAAAGAATTGGCGTTGATTTGATTAAAGGAGGAAGAATCTGCATTGATTAACGCAACTCCACTGGCTTAAGGGGTAGATATTAGGAGTACTGAATATTCAGTGCTAAAGTAGGCTAAAATATCCAATGGTTAGGCGCCTATAAAATGGGCGCCAGACATAGACCCCAAAAATGGGCGGTAGACTTTACAAAATATTATTTTGTTCGTATGCCAACGTGTAAAGTAACATGCAGTGCATTAAAACTGGTATAAAATAGTATGCAATGTTCAAAAATTGGTGGACAGCGTGTAAAGTTGTATGCAGTGCATTAAAACTGATATAAAATAATATGCGGTGTTTAAAAATTGGTGAAAATGCAATGTTATGCGCCTATTTAATGGGCGCCTGTATAAGGCGCCCATTAAGTAGGCGTCCAAGTCCCATTCAGGATCCTGAACTGGATCCTGAATATTACCCTTAATATTAAGGTGTAACCATACCATTGGAGCGTTCGTTCTGAATATTAAAGGCTGAATTAGCACCACTGGAGATACCCTTAGGGGTAGAAGATAGAGAATCAGAAGAGGAAAACGAGGGTCACGCCAACGTAACACCGATGTAGGATCAGCATGATGCTCAAAAATCATGCAAATCAATACCAACCATTTCAGATATTTTGTTTTTCTGCACCTGCCAAAAATCATGCATACGGTATTAATTAAATAGGCATAACTAAAATCTTCAGATATTATTCAAATTTTGCACCTGCCAAAAATCTTCAGATATTATTCCTATAGTAGTAAGTGGATATATTTTAATCTATTATTAAATCCGTTTTGGTATTAATGGCCAAAGCTATGTAAACGTAAAAATAGCTTAATTTGAGAAAATCACCGTATGATTTCAGAATGTAAAGTTATTTTTGAGGACTATGTTGACCTATACAAACTCAGGTCTCTAATGGTATGGTTCCACTTATAAGTGACTGAAAGGACTATGTTGACCTATACAAACTCAGGTCTCTAATGGTATGGTTCCACTTATAAGTGACTGAAAGGACAATCCTGTTATGCATTTTCTGCATTAGTTTTTAATTATTATTATTACAAGTTACTGAAAGGACAAATCTGAAATAGAGCTAGGCTTCTAAAATCTTCTTTTTAAAATTTATGCAAGGGATGAATACTTAATTGTCAAAGATAATTATTTTGTAGAAATGATTCCACGATTAGTCTAAAAATCTACATAACATCCAAACTGAATGTATAACCCATTTAAATCAAAGAAACGGTCATTAATAAAAATAGAAAACGTTCCTCTGAAAAATTAGACCCGAAAGGTAATAAACCACAAAATGCAGTGATTTTGTTATATTTTAGTCTGCTTAAAATGCAAATTAAAATCTATAGGTTAATCCACTTTAGGTTCAGCCTGAAAATCCTTATCATTATGCAATGCTTTAGCCAAAAAATTTGTTGTATATTTGAATAAAAGTATAACAGTAGCATCGCTGAGTTGAACCAAAAGGAAACCTCATTCAGATAAGCAAATTGACAGCTTTAAAATTATTATCTTAAATCACACAAACTTAAATATTAATATTGAAACAATGCAAAAGGAAATCTCATTATGAATTTTAATAGTATAGCAGGCAAATAGGTACATATACTGCAATTATTTGCATCACTGGTATACTGAATTTGAATGCCAACTATCTCAACCATCTTCGACTTCAACATTTCAGCTTCCACCGATTTCATTGAACTCTCACTTGTTCAATGTATTTACGATAATAATTCGATCATTATATTTATGATAATAATTATGTGTATAATCTAACTTCCCAAGTAAATAATAAGACTCTTTCCACAAGTTCCCTGAGTACATTCTCAAATTGTATAATCATCAATTATATTGTTATTAAGGACATTGCTTGTACATATTGCAATTTAAAATTTAGATATGCATGAGGATCTATACTGATACGCTACTAATGTAGCTTTTATATTAAAAGAAATGATGGAAGTCTTCCTAAAAAGTATTTGGTCCACTTTAGATTTGTATTAGACAAAAAATATCCCTAAATGCTACATCTACCAAAAATCAAAATATTAAAAGTTGGAAACACGTTAATAAAATAGTACCTTGCACGAATGATCCTGACATTGGTTTCATACTGGGATTTGACCAATTATAAGCAGCTGAAACCGCAATACCACTCGGCCAAAGACAATCTTTGATGAAATCAACAATTAACCATAACCAACAACTGAGAACTATAAGAACCGAAATTAGAAATAGAAGGTTAAACTCGACAAATTTGTGACAAGAAGCAAAGTTTCACGATTGAAGGCTGGTTCTGGGATTGAAGGCTGGTTCTCATGTACGATGGTGGAAGAAAGGTCAGCTACCATGAGCCGCCGCACATGGATCTCTTTGTGAGAAGAGCGCGAAGCGAGGAGAAGTGAGATTTGGTGGAAACAAGTAGATTCGCGAAGATATTTCCGCAATTAAAAAGAATAGGTTTTTTTTAGGTAAACGGTTTGGGTTTTTAGAGAGAATTGCGAATTGATTTGAGGAAAGAGGAAGTACGGCATTGATCTGGATTACAGGAGGAAGAACCAGAACGAAAATGCGAAAGATTCATTGGCTCATTCAAGGGAAAGTCAGATAATGTAGCCGAAATTGACGAAGAACCGGAACGAAAATGCGGAAGATTCATTGGCTCATTCACGGGAAAGTCAGATAGTAGCCGAAATTTAAGCCAAAATTTATTGGCTCAGACAGATTTTTTTTGGCTCTTACAGTAGGGAAACCTTCCTAACGGTCGGTTTGACTAATATATTTCCTATATTTCCTTAAGAGAAAAACAAAATTACAAATCTATGATAAACTTGTGATGGATTTCTTTTGATTTATCCATTTTTATAAGAAAAATAATAATCAGATATTACATCACAAATCCATAATAAATCAACATAGATATTACTATGGTTTTGTGACTTCTTGTGGCAAAAATATTTTACTTAATTCTATCATAACATTTAGTGACTTTTCAACCACCAATAACAACTCCATAGCTGAGTTGCAATGGATTTTCCATGATCTGTGACAAATAGCTTCCCATTTTTTAAAGGTAAAATTTTGCTATGATTTTCATATCCATGAAAATTCCATGACTAATTTACCACAGATTTTTTAGGGATTCATGTTACACCACAAAAAATATGTTGGTCAACAGAAAAATATATTTGAAAAAAAAAGCTTAAAAAAGCAATTTAGATCCATCTCAGATCCGACACAATTTTACTATGAATTTTTCCATCACAATAGTTATGTCACTATAACAACATTTTCTAGTAGTGGCAATGAGAGGAAAGCGCTCACGTTTATTTATTATGAAGGAATAAAACAAGGCAAACCAACACATCAAGTAGGTGTACACAAAACACTTAACAAGAATAATTAGAGCAATTCCATAAAGGGACCATCAATGAGATGATGAGCAATGACAACTTTCCTCTTATATGCAAAACAATACAATTAATTGAATAAAAAAAATTGAGCCACAAGTAAGCCAAAGTTGACAGTACTATCAAATATGGCACAGAACTTATGGGAATTGGAAAAACTATATGTGGTTGAAACATATGAGCCGGCTGCATAAGAAAAGATTACGTTGTTCAGAGGCAATGTCATGTCATTTCACAGAAGTGTATGGCATGAATGTAAGACACTAACATCTACACATATCATCGGCATAGATAACAAGCTGCATACAAATAGGGACTAAAATGACAGGCATTGCAGTGTGGAGAAGCGACTGGTAGAGAAACGACTGAAATGACAGGCATTGCTGCTATGATTTTTGTAACAACCCGAAAATCTGGGCCAGTTTAAAAATTTTATTTTGGCAATTTTGGCAATTTTAGCGAATTTTGAACATTTAAAATAGATTATTTTAAATAATATCGACAAGAAATTTATTTTGAATAGAATTCGAACGTATATATTATATACGTCGTCGTTAGAATATAAATAATTATATATATAATTATAAATAGAATTGAAAATGGCGCGGTAGTTCGATAATTCGATTTCGAACTTCAATTGAATGTACCGGGTGCAAAACAATCTGGATTTTAGTGAAACCAAAAACATTAGGATCTAATTGAGAATATCTTTCCAACGAATCCGACAAATCGAGATTTCATAGCGGGAATCAAAAGATATGTCCAGTTGAAGATTCTGAATAGTCACTATGGAATTCAGGCCCTTAAAAATGGACATTTTGCAAACGACCTCGGATTTCGACGAAACCACTTTTGTTGGGTCCGTGATGTCAAATTATTGTTAGATTCCAAATTTCATAATTTTCTGAATCAATATGTGAGCGTGGCAAACGAAAACGCGTTTGACCAGTTTTAGTTGATTTTAACCGACTGGAAATTGGCCATTTTTCCAACGGTCTCAGAATTCGACGAAACTAGTTTTGTTAGGACCGTATCGTCAACACAAAGCTAGAAAATATTTTTATGGAATTTTTCTAGTTAGTATGTGACCCCGGTAAATTGAAATGCGCGTTCAAATTCAATATATAGGGTTATATATTGATTCTGACGAAAACTGATTGTAAAGATCGAATCAGCCAACGATACTTATCCCATTGTGTTCGGAATGGGGGTAATTAGCTATGGACGACAGGCGGTGGGCCTCGTTTAGAGGTCGTATGTAAAAGTTACCTTTTTGAAATTTAAAAATAATTAAATATATAAAAAAAAAACCTTTTATCTCCTTGGCCCCCTTCTTCTTTGCCGTGCATTTCAAAACAAAAAAAAAACCTGCAACCCTCGATTCCCGCCGCCACTCCCCATTGGAGGGCCACCGCCTCTGGCGCCTCCACCGCCGCACCCCCCCATCTGACCCCGCCGCCTCTTCTCCTCCCTCTCCTCTTACCCCTTCATTTAAACTCCCGAGCCACCCTGAATCCAATCACGCCACCGCGCCTTCAGGTGGGACCACCACCGCGCGCCGGCCGACGACCGCCCCCATCAGCTCCTACCCACCCACCTCGACGCAGCCCCCCTTCCATCGAAGAACACCACGAGCCCCTCTTCCACCTCCCTTCCCCTACCGATCCCCTCCACCGAGCCTCGCACCCCTCCTTGCGCCACCACCTGCTTCCGCACCTCGCACCCCCCCTCTTCCACTGAAATCAGTAAGTATTTCTATTTATTTTAAAATCATTGTTTTAAATGTTTATACTTTTTTTGTGAAATAGTAAATTGAAAATCTGATTTTTAATGGTTTGATAAGGTCTAGATTTTTGAATAAACAAAGCATAGATTTTTACTAGTGGAAGATTAGATTTATTGGTATTTAAAAGATGTGATTTTTCATTATATAAAAATATAATTTTTATATAATGTGAAGAATAAAAATTCAATCTTTATATTAGGAGTAGAAATTGAAAAGGCGAAATCTTTATATTGAATAGCATAGTAAAAATTCGATTTTTATATATTGAATAGCATAATAAAAATTCGATTTTTATATATTGAATAACATAGTAAAAATTCGATTTTTATATATTGAATAGCATAGTAAAAATTCGATTTTTATATATTGAATAACATAGTAAAAATTCGATTTTTATATATTGAATAACATAGTAAAAATTCGATTTTTATATATTGAATAACATAGTAAAAATTCGATTTTTATATATTGAATAGCATAGTAAAAATTCGATTTTTATATATTGAATAGCATAGTAAAAATTCGATTTTTATATATTGAATAGCATAGTAAAAATTCGATTTTTATATATTGAATAGCATAGTAAAAATTCGATTTTTATATATTGAATAGCATAGTAAAAATTCGATTTTTATTTATTGAATAGCATAGTAAAAATTCGATTTTTATACATTGAATAACATAGTAAAAATTCGATTTTTTTTCAATATATGAAGCGATTATAAAAATATGATTTTTAAATTGAAAGTGAACAAACAAAAATGTGATTTTATTTTAAAGACATCAGTATATAAAAATGTGATTTTTATATATGTAGTGAAAGCGGGCAACGAAAGTGACAAAAGGCGAGAACAGCGATGATTTCCCACAAAGAAGAGTCGTGGAGTTGGGATAGCTATCGGTGAGAACTTCTCACTCTAAATTCTCTTTTCTAGTTATATATATATACTAGGATGCAGACGGTGTTTAGTAGCACCCGACACCCGTCATCCACAGACCATGGATGGCTTGTTTGTTAAATTGTTTGGTTGAGTAGTTGGATAGTTTATTTGGTTTGAATTGAATTGTTGGGTGAAATGGAATGGATTTGATTGATGTGTGAATGGCGTGGGCCTTCACTAGACCGGGGATAAGGCTAGGCCTCGTCCCGTTTCTAGTATCGTGCCGTTATGCCGCCGAAATTTTCTAAAATATGTTAGAAAAATAAAAATATCATTTTTTTGTGTAAATGAACTGAATAGGAATTCATGTGTTGAAATAAAATATTTTATCGTTAAAAACATAATTTTTAACGTGAATGTGAATAAATAAATATTTATAAACAAATCGACCGATTTGTTTATATACACTGATTTGACTGATATTGATTGGGCCGATAAATTTTACATATCGCCCAACTGCACAAATAAAATCTATGTTTGATTGTTTGAAACCCCACACGGGTGTTGGGATGAAATTTGAAGTTCACTCATCCTGATTGATTAAATATGTCGATCGATTGATTGGCAGGCTGTTATAAGCGTTAGATATCTATATTTGATGCTTATACAGTGTAGTGCACTTTGGTTGATAGTTGATTATTTTTCAATGCTATTATATACGTGAGATGTATGAAAATCCATATAATTAACATTATATGGTGATTGATTGGGCCTCATTCCAATTTAGAAAATAAAGAACAATATAAAATAAAGGTTCATGTGCTGACTGTACTCATCCGTTGAGATTAGTCATGTGTTGAACGAAATATTTTAATAATAAAATTTACATCTTTATCAATATAAAATAAAGGTTCATGTGTTGACCGTACTCATCCGTTGAGATTAGTCATGTGTTGAACGAAATATTCTAATAATAGAAATATTTGAAATAGAATATTTGAAAATAGAAATATATGAAGCCGTGTTGATTAGATTGACGCCATTTTGACGTGAACGATATTTATATCGATTTTATTCATTTTTAAATGAATACTGAAAAGTGATTTCGAAATCGAATATTTTGAAATGAAATTTGAATTTGATTCGAATAGAAAACCAATTTGAATTGAATTGGAATGAAAACCAATTTGAATTGAATTGAATGAAAACCGATTTCGAAATGAATTGAATATAAAACATATTCGAAATAAATGGAATATAAAACGAATTCGAAATGAATTGAATATGAAACGAATTCGAAATGAATTGAATTGAAAACGAATTCGAATTGAATGGAAAACGAATTGAATTGAATTCAAATTGAATTGAAATTTGAATTGAATATAAATGAATTTTAAAACGAATTTAAAAGGAAAAATTCAATTTTGATTAGAATTGAAATGCATGTTGAAATTGTTTTTGAAACGAATTCAAAACTATTTATAAAATTCATTTTAAATAGGAATCGACGAAATATATATTATATATATAATATAATGGCCTGAATAGAACGCGCCGCGCTGCGGCAGTTCGTGAATTTCGACCATTTATTTCAAATAGACATTACGGGAGATCCGACCGTCGGATTCTCCTAAAACCGGAACCGTTGGGTTCGTATCGAAAATAGCTTTCCAATGAATATTTGAAATTTGAAATCTAACTGTTGGATTTGGAATTATGTCCAAATCAAATTTAAAAAGGGTCATTGTAAGTGCAGTTCGATGGCCGTTGTTGGAAATCGACTGTACAGGCCTTGATAAAATTATTAAAAATATCAATAATTTGTGTAAGATCATAATATATGAATTGGAAAGAACTAGGATGAAAAACTCCATATTTGAAAAGATAAAAATAGATTTTTATTGAAATGAACTAGTTTTGAAATAGAATTAAAATCAATTTATTTTTGAAAAAAATAAAATGAATTTGAAAGTGATTTTAAAAATAATCAATATTCCCAATACGTGGATTGGACCGGAGTTGAATCGAAATTATCTTCGGAATATTTCGATGTTGGATTTCATGACTATACAGATATTGTTATGGGAATTTGAAAGATATATTTTATATCGTTATTTCCAATACGATATTTGTTGGTTTCAGAATTTGATATTGAATATAAGCCGGTATATTTTCTATTCAGAGCCTTGTATTTAATATCAAATATGATTTGGGTTTGTCGTGAATCGTGTTTTAGAAGACATTGGTTCTTTAACCCAGTTAAAGACAGAATATTGATTTTTGAGAAGATTAAAACTAAGTGGAGTTTTAATGAACTTTAATTAGATTAAAATGTGAATTGATAATTTAAATTATCAAATCTGAAAAGTGATCGAGAGTGGAGTATCACCAGTTTTGCTCCAAAGCGATAGTTAAATCTTTAATTAGGTTTGAACGTAAAATGGTAATTAATTTTACCGATAACACCGTGGTGTTAGGAATGGAGTATCACCAGTTTTGCTCCATGGGATATATAGGTTGGGATTGGGAAATAAAATAAATAATTACTTCGGTGTGGTTCGCTAATCCCGACTAGTTTGGAAAACCATAAAATGGTTTGAAATGATATCCAAAGGAAGATTATAGGATAAATTTAGAAGAATTTATCTTGGATAAAATTAATGGGAACATTTCCCTAAGAATGTGATTTTTTGAATAAAAGAATATTTTGAATTGGAATGAGGCGTTTGTTGTGTTTGTGTAACATTCGTTTATTATATACGTGGGTTATTCAGAAAGGCCGGGTTTATACCCATTCTGAATAACCGATTCGACGAGATGTCGAAGATGAAGACGTTGGTTGAAGACCGGAAGTCTTCACATCGTTTGGGTGATTACTGATGATCTTGATTGGGCTGTACACCCAGGATGAGGGAATCAGTTGGTGATCGTCCAAACGTACTTGGAGATGGATGGATATGCGAGGAAAGTGCCTCCGGTTTCGTTCACACCCAGGACGAACTTGTAAATGGATTGTGTGTCTGACATTGGATTTTATTCTGTGTTGATTGATCTCTATTGAATATACATCTGTTTGGCGGTAGAGAATTTATTCTCTTGCTTAACGCCCTTCTCTGAGACGTACGAGCTCAGAGGTTGTATATTAATGGACATCAGTCGCATGGAGTGAATTTCCCGTGTGGCACGCGTAAGTGGCCATTGATCAGGGCTTCTGTTGAAAAGCAAAGTCTTGTGGTTAATGATCAAAGCACGACCTGTGTGGCGTAGCTTTGTGTATAACGTGAATTTGCGAGCCTCACACCTCGGTATGAGTCAAAAACGGGATAGTGACTATAGGGAGAGCACGACGTTTCTTTCTAGCTAGGGTGGTGTCAGTGACCTACCAGCCCTGACATTTATATACTTTTCACCTGTGTGGTTGTTGGATACGAGGCGCCTCGGATATAGGTCTGTAAGGACCGGGAAACGTGTGTTCAGGAATAATTAATCCTCAAAAGTAAGAGAGGACCGGCCCTGAAGATCCAAGGATCATAGTGGGGTCCTGGGACATTTGCTAGAGTGTCTCGAACACGGAGAGGATCTTGCCCCTTGCCTCGACTCATGATGGAATCCAATTTCCAATACGTGTGTTTCGGTTTTAATTGTAGAACTAGTATGGCGACATAGTAGATGGTAGCTTTTCCGCCTATGATTGATATTTATGATTGAAATTGTTTTGACACTATACACCTAAAATAGTATCAAATAATGTGTTTTAAACGTATCAAGCATGCTTTGGCTGTTATAAGGGAAAACCCTATCCTCCGGCTTGTGTTGCATTGTGTGATGGGACCTGGGTCTTATAACAGCTTCATTTTTCTTTATTTAGCATTGCGCTGTTTGTTCTATGCACTGGTATTCTTGGGAGGAAACCCGTTCCATGTTATACGGCGTGGTCCCTTGATTTACCTAACTTTAAAACCAATATTAATAACTGTTTTAGTTCTCACACCAGTCACATGACTGACCTGGGGTTTATTGTTTTAACCTAAACTCTGGGTGCCCCTATTTTCGACACGAGCAGCTAGTAGTTTTGGTTTTGCAGATTTATATTCACAGGGTCCTAATTTACAGCTGGAAAGATATCCGGAAAGCTCTGTATCCGTATATCACCTTCAGTTGTGCTTGTATTATTTTCCGCTACTATGTAATTTATTGTAATATCTGATATTTGTCGAATGTAATTTATTCATTTATACTCTGTATATTCTTGTATCTGATGGAATCGTTGTAATAACAAAGAAATGTTCTTCTGTATGCGTTCTATTTTGTCTTGTCCTCAATTCTATCCGTGCTTTCCTTCACGGGGAAGTTCGGGTCGTCTCAATTTTTTTCCTCATCTGTGTTCTTTTATAATGTTTTATTTTGCGTTTCTACTATACATATTTATGTTTTCATTTTTATTTTTAATAACAAATTTTCCTCTCTTTATTTTTTGTTATGTGCTAATCCTTAAAACCAAATAGGTCTATGCAATTTTTATCCTTTAAGGTAGTTATTATTGGCATAGTGCTACCTTTCAATTGTAATTGTACGTATCAATGAAACTACATAATATATCGCCACATCCATGTGCAAAGCATGGATGATAACTTGTGATAGTTATTTATGTGTATAATTTATGTTATGTGATTGATTTGTTTATATATTTGATTTTTTTCATTTTTATCAATAAAAAATATAGTTAATCTTGATGTGATTTATTAGGCGAATTAGTGAATAATAATTTGCAAAAGTTATTTTAATAGTTTAATTTTACTTAAATAATTATGAAATATCATACTAAATGTAGGTATTTGGAGCCAAAAAAACATAATTTTGTCATTTTTAGTATATGACATAAATATTAGTTAATTGAATTTACAGGAAAATAATCATAAGGACAAAATTAAGGGCTTTTTTATTCATAAGGACAGCTCATTAAAAATTTAACCAAAAGGACAACAAACTAATTAAATATTTTTATATCTTAAATCACGCGCGTTATTTCCTTCTTCGTCGTCAATTATCTCTCGTCGAAGAAATCTGCATCTCGCCGCCATTGAAACGCAATTCTTATTCTTGCATATTTTGAAATCAATCTTTCTCACTAATCGCGATAATCCAACTAGATTAGTAGCTGTTGATCGGAAATCGTAATTGAACGCCCAATTCTGAATGGAAAATCAATCTCACAATATTCATATCGTAAAATCAATCACACACTAGGTTTATTTCTGGTTGTATCGATACAACTTGTGTTTATTCTTACAATTCCTTTAGTTTAACGTTCACTATTTCGGATAGGTTTTTACTGTTATTATCAATGATTCATGGATTCTACTGGTAAGATAAGCAGGTAATAGTTTTTAATTTTGTATTTGGTTTGTAATTGCATTGTTGAATTAAATCTGTTTTACAATAGAACTTGTTTTTCTTTAATCAGATTAAATGTTAATTTAATTGTTTTTGCGTTAGTAGTTTTTTCTTCGACGACATAACTAAATCAGTTTTTAGTTATCATATTTGTATTTTTTGTGGTATCAATTATTTTCCTTTTTCTTTGAAAGTTCAACAGTTTTTAGGTAACATTTCAATATTTTTTTAGGTATCATTTTTACTGTATTACCCATGTTTTATTGTTTTTAGGTATCTGTTTGCATCTTTTTCCTTAGCTAACTAATTTTTTCGCATAAATTATTTCTTCCAGTGGTGAAGGTACTCTTCTTATCGTAGTTGCCATCAACGATACCTCTTCTAGTACTCGGTTGTCGGTTAATTGCTCATTGTATGATTTGCAAAACGAAATATGTCGGTATTGGTCTCAACTTACTCCTAAGTCAATTGAAATTAGCTATGTGCTTGAGGATAGAACTAAAATTGTTGAGAGTGACTCTGATCTTCAAAGTATCGTTTTATTTCAATTACATAAGAAGACTACTTTTTTCTATTTCAATGTTAAGTTGAAGGATTTTCTGTTGGAAAATGTGATTGATGGTTCTTCTGCACTTTCCATAATGTTTCAATAGCTTCGTCTTCTGATCGATGTTTGGGTGCGAACATTGTCGTTCATAGGAAGAGTTAATTAAAAGATATTATGAAAAGAGGCGCTTCATTAAAAATTTCTGATTTTATCGGTTTTTGTTTCGGAGGGGCCAATGACTTTAGAGAATTCTTAATGGCCTATCAAATTAAATCAGGTCATGAGTTACATTATCTTAAGAACAGCGCTACTAGGATCACAGTTGTTTGCTCATCGTCTTCTTCTAGATGTCTATTTAAAGTGCATGCTTGCTGTGATGTTGGCCAACTCAGTAGGTTTTTCGTTAGAAATTTGGTTGTTGAACATTCTTGCGGTGGTAGTCTAACAAATTTGAATAACCCTCAACTATCTAGCTCATTTATTAAATCATTGATTATAGATGAAATTAGAGATCATCCGAGTAAGAAACCAAATGAAATCATGGCTGATTTTCGAAGAGAGTTTAATCTACATTTGTCTTACTCTTATGCTTACCACGGAAAGCAACTGGCTTTAATGGAATTGTATGGTAATGATGCAGTGTCGTACAATGATTTGTCTTGGTATTTACGTGCACTACAGACTCACAATCCGGGTTCTTATGTCGCTATGGATGTTAACTCTTCTACAAATCAGTTTGAGAGAGTGTTTGTTGGTTTAGGTGCTTGTATTCTTGGCTTTAAACATTGTCGTCCTATGAAATTTTTAGATGGTACCCATTTGAAGGGGAGGCCGGGAGTCTTGATGGGTGCTACAGCGAAGAATGACAACCAAGGTATGATTTCAAAATAATTTGCTATATTGTAGAAATACATATGGTATCATTTGAATTCTATGGTATCGTTTTTTTCTAGTATATTTTCTAAACTATCAGTTTAGTATTTTTTGTAGTATCAGCTTTTAGTTCTACAGTTGACAAGTAGCAGTTTTTTATGCATCAAGGTATCAGTTTGTTCTCTGTTGTTAGTGGGTAGCATTTTGTATGACTGAAAGTATCATATTTTATTATACAGTTTGTAAGTAGCATTTTAATACATTTCCAGGTATCAGTTTTTATCACACAGTTTTTAAGCATCAGTTTTAAATGTCTACAGGTATTAGTTTGTATTATATAGTTTTTAAGTAACTTTTTTTTAATGTCTGAGTGTATCATTTTTTTTGACAATCATGAATTCTTGTTGAATTTTTATACCGTAATTTGTTCTACAGGTTTCTTCCCTCTAGCTATGGCCATAGTTTCAATAGAGAATGTTGACAATTGGAGTTGTTTTTTAACTCATTACCTTCATATGGAGCAAAATTTGCTTTCTGCGGTTAAGTCCAGAAATGCACACATTTCGATTGGGAATTGTTCAGGACTTGTTTTCGAGCATCTAGTGTTTATGAATTTGATGTAGCTCATTCTAAGTTTTGGAAATTGGCGGTTCTGCAGCGGCTAATTTTTGGAGAGACAAACCATTCGATAAATGGGCTGACTTGTCCTTTCGAGGTAAAAGGTAGTGTGAATATATCTCTAACGTGGCTGAAAGTTTCAATAGTTGGATTTTAGATGAGCGGACATTACCTATTACATCTTGTTTAGATGGAATAAGAATGAAAATGTAACGACTCGAACATCCAAGCCAATTTAAAAAATTTATTTTGGCAATTTTGATGAATTTTTAATATTTAAAATGGATTCTTATAAATAATATCGACGAAAAATTTATTTTGAATAGAATTAGAACGTATATATTATATAGTTCGTCGTTAGAATATAAATATTTATTTTTAATTATAAAAGGAATTGAAAATGGCGCGGTAGTTCGATAATTCGATTTCAAAGTTCAAATGAATGTACAGGATTCAAAATAAACCGGATTTTGGCGAAACCAAAAATATTAGAATCTAATTGAGAATATCTTTCCAGCGAATCCGAAAAATTGAAATTTCATAGTGGGAATCAAAAGTTACGCCCAGTTGAAATTTCAAAATAATCGCTATGGAATTCTGGCCCTTAAAAATGGGAATTTTGCAAACGACCTCGGTTTTCGACGAAACCACTTTTGTTGGATCCGGGATGTCTAATTATGGCTAGATTCCAAAATTCGTAATTTTCTGAATCAATATGCGAGCGTGGCGAGGGAAAACATGTTTTGATAGTTTTAGTTAATTTCGATCAACCAGAAAATGGCCATTTTTCAAACGGTCTCCGAATTCGATGAAATTAGTTTTGTTAGGACCGTATTATCAATACGAAACTAGATATAATTTTCTGGAATTTTTAGAGTCCGTGTGTGACCCCGGTAAATTAAAATGTGTGTTCAAATTGAATATATATAGGTTTCTATTTTAATTTGAACGGAAACCAGTCGAAATGGTCGAATTGGCTTACGATACATATCCCATTGTGTTCGGAATGGGGGTAATTAGCTAGGGACGACAGTCGGTGGGTTCGATTTCGAGTTCAAAATAAAAAGATGCTTTTCGGAATTTAAAATAGAATAAAATAAATATATTTATATAATATCCCCCCATACCTCTCTCCACTCAGATCGATTAAAACAAAAAAGGAAAAAAAAATATTAAATCCCGCGTTAACCGTCGCCCTAACCCCCCCATCAGAGCTGCGCCTCTCCGGCGACGCCATCGCCGGCACCTCCCAATCCCCCTCCGACCGTCGCCCCCTTCAGCTCCTCCTCTCTCCCCTTCAAACGAACGACGACCCCCAAATCCACATGAACCCGCCACCACTAAGCTCCACCGGATTGCCGCGGCCTCACACCCGCCTGACCGCCGCCTCCGACTGCTCCCCGACCATCCAGCCTCCCCACGCCGACGTCAGACCTCCCCCTTCCCTTCCTTATTTGACGATGAGCATTTCTAATTTATTTAATCATTTTTTTTCTATATAAAGGCAAGGTTTTATCCGATTTTTAATTATAACAAGCTAAGATTTCCTATATACATCAAGTTAGGATTTTAGCATATAAAGTTTATATTTTTAAATGAGACAAGTTTAGATTTTTAAAGTTAATGAAGACATGATTTGGGAAAAATAAAAAGATACGATTTTTAATTTTGAACGCTTTGAAAAGATGTGGTTTTTATTATAGGAAAGTTTAGATTTTTTAAATAAAAGTTATGATTTTTCTTATGTAGAAAGCAAAGCAAAATATGATTTTTATTGACTCATATAACAAAGAAGGATAAAAATCGAATTTTTATATATGTAAAAGAAGGATAAAAATCGATTTTTTATATATGTAAAAGAAAGATAAAAATCGAATTTTTATATATGTAAAAGAAGTTTAAAAATAGAATTTTTATATAATAGAGAATATAAAAATGTTATTTATATATGTAGCGAATTAAAAATATGATTTTTATATGATAGAGAATATAAAAATGTGATTTTTATATATGTAGTGAATGCGGACAACGAAAGTGACTAAAGGCGAGAACGACGAAGAGTTCCTACATATGAAGAGTCGTGGCGTTTGGTTTAGCTCTTTGTGAGAACTCCTCACTTTTAATTTATTTTATTTCTAGTTGAAATATATACTAGGATGCAGACGGTGTTTAGTAGCACCCGACACCCGTCGTCCACAGACCATGGACGGCTTGTTTGTTTGTTTGTTTGATTTTGATGTGAAAATTGAATGTGTGTTGTGGAATGAAATAAAATAGTTATATACTTAAAAATATTTTATAGTTGAAAATAAAAAATTTAACGTGTATTTAAAATGAAATAAAGATTTATAAACAAATCGAACGATTTGTTTATACACACGCATTTGACTGATATTGATTGGGACGATAAATTTTTCACATCGCCCAACTGCACAAATAAAACCTGTGTTTGATTGATTGAAACCCCACACGGGTATTGGGATGAAATTGAACATACACTAATCCCAATAATTAGCTGTATGTCGATCGATTGATTGACAGACTGTATAAGCGTCGAATATTAATATTAATATTTAATGCTTATACAGTGTAGAATGCACTATGGATGATGGATTGTTTTTTTCATTGTTGCTATACACGTTTGTTGTGTGAAATCCATATAATCAACATTATATGGTAATTGATTGTGTCTGATTCCAGTTCAGAATTATCATATATTTTAAAATAATATTGAGTGAATATTGAAATGTGAAGCTGTGTTAAGTAGTTAAACGCCATTTTAACACGAACGGGAATTTTGTCGACTTTATTCATTTTACAATGAATATCGAAAGTGATTTCAAAATCTGATATTTTGAAATAAATTGAAATTCGAATTATATTGAAACGAATTGAAATTCAAATTAAATTGAAACAGAATTGAAATCGTTTTGAATTGAATTTAAAACGAATTGAAATTGAATTGAAATCGATTTGAATTGAAATCGATTTGAAACGAATTTAACACGATTTATAAAATACATTTTAAAAGAAAATCGACAAAAAATATATATATTATATATATATAATGGCCTGAATAGAACGCGCCGCGCTACGGCAGTTCGTGAATTTCGACCATTGACTTCGAACGGATATTACGGGAGATCTCACCGTCCGATTCTCCTAAAACCGGAACCGTTGGGTTCGTATCGAAAAGAGATTTCTAATGAATATGAGAAATTAGAAATATAACGGTTGGATTTGGAATTATGTCCAAATCAAATTTAGAAAAGGTCGCTGTAAGTGCAGTTCGATGGTCGTTGATGGCAATCGACTGTACGGGCCTTGATAAAATTATTAAAATTTTAATAATTAATGTAAAATCATAAGAAATGATTTGTGAAGAATTGGGATGAAAAACTCCATATTTGAAAAGACAAAAATAGATATTTATCGAAATGAACTAGTTTTGAACTAGAAATATAATCCATTTATTTTGAAATAAATAAATTGGATTAAAAAGGGTTTTAAAAATAACCAGGATTTCCAATATATAGATTTGAAATGGATTTGAATCGAAATTGTCTTCGGAATATTTCGATGTGGGATTTTGTCATTATACAGATATTGTTATGGAAATTTGAAAGATATATTTATATCGTTATTTCCAATACGATATTTGTTGGTCGTAGAATGTGATATTGAATATAAGCCGATATATTTTCTATTCAGAGCCTTGTATTTAACATCAAATGGGATTTGGGTTTGTCGTGAATGATGTCTTCATTATCACTGTTCTTAAACCCAGTTGAGAAAAAGATTAAATCTTTTTATTTAGATTTAATGAAGTGTACCAATTGAACAATATTTAATTGGAATTGAATTGGAATTGATTTTTGGGTTTATCGTGAACGGTGTTTCAAATAACATTTGTTCTTTAACTCGACAATTTATGGAATGTGATTTTGGGTTGTCGTGAATGGTATCTTTAATAATATTGTTCTTAGACCCAATGGAGTTAAGAAAATCAGAAATTAACTAAAGATTAGTTAAGTTGAATGGTTTCTTGGGTATTGATCAGATGTTGGTTTCGGCCTTCGGGGTTATTACTTAGAGAATTGTTCACTTGCTAATTTACGGTTAAGGGCTGGTGGAAATGAAATGTGATTTTGGGTTTATCGTGAACCGTGTTTTAAATGACATTGGTTCTTTAACCCAGTTAAAGATTAAAACTAAGTGGAGTTTTAATGAATCTTTAAATAGATTGAAAAGTGAATTTGATAATTAAAATTATCAAATTCGAGGAATGGTCGAAAATGGAGTACCACCAGTTTTACTCCAGACGATAGTTAAATCTTTAATTAGATTTAAACGTGAAATGGTAATTGAATTTACCGATAACACCGTGGTGTTAGATATGAAGTATTACCAGTTTTACTTCATGGGATGAATAGGTTGGGGTTGGGAAATTTAACAATTGATTACTTCGGTAAGGTTCGTTAATCCCGACTAGTTTGGATAAACCATAATTTGGTTTGAATTGATATTCAAAAGAGGATTAAAGAATAAATTTAAATAATTTATCTTTGATAAAATTAATGGGAACCTTTCCCTAAGAATGTGAAATTTAGCAACTAACTGAAGTTTAGTTAAGATGAATGGTTTCCTGGGTATTGATCTGATGTTGGTTTCGGCCTTCGGGGTTAATATTTGGGGAATTGTTCTCTTACTAATTTACGGTTAGTGACAAATGAATTGGAAGGAGGCGTATGTTGTGTTTGTGTAACACTTGTTTATTATATACGCGAGTTATTCGGAAAGACCGGGTTTATCCCATTCTGAATAACGGATACGACGATAAGTCGAAGATAAAGACGATAGTCGAAGACCGGAGGTCTTCACATCGTTTGGATAATTACTGATGATCTTGATTGGGCTGTACACCCAAGATGAGGGAATCAGTTGGTGATCGTCCAGACGTACATGGAGATCGATGGATATGCGAGGTACAAGGTGCCTCCAGTTTCGTTCAGACCCAGAACGGACTTGTAAATGGATGTGTGTCTGACATCGGATTTCATTCTGTGTGATTGGTATCGGTTGCATAGTGTGAATTGCCTGTGTGGCATGCTAAGTTGCAAATGATCAAGGCTTCTGTTGAAAAGCAGAGTCTTGTGGTTGATGATCAAAGCACGACCTTTGTGGCATAGCTTTGTGTAGCATTAATTCGCGAGCCTCACACCCCAGTGTGAACCAGAAACGGGAGAAGGACATCAGGGAGGACAGGCGTTTCTTTCTAGTTAGAAGTGGTGTCAGTGCTTAAACTGGCTGACATTGCTTATGTGGATGATGGAATTTGAGGCGCCTCGGTTAGATCGGACGATCCGGGTCCGATGGAGTCAATCGTTGGCTCACTTACGCCCCATAGGACGGGGAAACGCAGTGTTCAGGAATAATAATCCACATCAGTGGACCGACCCTGACGATCCAAGGCTTGCCTGCGCACTTGCCTGAGGGGCGGACTAGGGCATCTCGAAGCGGTGAGGACGATCCCTAGCCTCGGTTCATATCATAAATGATATTCCAACTTCCAATACGTGACCTTGCGGTTTTGATTGTAAACCTATATATGGCGACATGATATATGGTACCCATGCCGTCTATGATCGATACTTATGATTGAAATTGTTTAAAACACTATACACTTATTATAGTATCAAATGGTTTGTTTTAAACGTATCAAGCATGCTTTGGCTATTATAAGGGAAAACCCTATCCTCCAGCTTGTGTTGCATTGTGTGATGGGACCTGGGTCTTATAATAGCTTCATTGTTCTTTATTTAGCATTGCGCTGTTGTTTTATGCACTAGTATTCTTGGGAGGAAACCCGTTCCGTGTTATACGGCGTGGTCCCTTGATTTACATAACTTTAAAATAAAGATTAATAACTGTTTTAGTTCTCACACCAGTCACATGACTGACCTAGAGTTTATTGTTTTAACCTAAACTCTGGGTGCCCTTATTTTCGACACGGGCAGCCAGTAGTTTTGGTTTTGCAGATTTATCTTCACAGGAACCTGGTTTACAGCTGGAATGATATTCGGAAAGCTTTGTATCCGTATATCTCCTTCAGTTGTGTTTTGTATTATTTTTCGCTGCTATGTAATGTATTGTAATCTCTGATATTTAATGTGTAATATTTATTCGTACTCTGTATATTCTTGTAATCTAATGAAATTGTTGTAATAAACAATGAAATGTTCTTCTGTTTGCGTTCTAATTTGTCGTGTTCTCGAAACAATCAGGGGTTTCGAACGGTCTTGGTCGGTTTAGCGACTGATTCGGATCGAGCGAAATTCCTTGTTGTTACAGAAAGTCATGGAGCAAATGGCTAAACGTAGAGAGGAATACCGTTTATGGACTATGATTTTATGTCCAACTATGGAAAATCGTTTAAAAGAATTGGTTGAAGGTTTTGGTTGGGATGTATTCAAGTCTTCTGAATTCCTTTTTGCAGTGAAATCTCCAATTTCTCATTTTGATGATCTTGAAGACTGGACATGCAGCTTTAATCAATGGAAAGTGATGGGTTTCCATGTGCTCATGCAACAAAATGCATCAATAAAGTGAAATTTAATGTGTATGATTTCATGGAGCACTATTTCAGCGTGGAAGCTTATCGATCCTCATACAGTAATACAATAAATCTTATACCTACATATGACAAACTTGATGTTGATTCAAGTAGTGATGTAGTAATTATGCCACCTAAGGATAAACGTGGAGCCGGGAGACCTTCATCAAAAAGAAAAGGAGGATTTGCATATTTCCAAAACAAGAAAAATATATGAGGAGTGTGCAATGAATATGGCCATAACAAGCGCAATTGTCAAGCTTCCAAAAATAATAACTGATTTTTATTTCATTTGTTTTAGGGAAAACATGTATTTGCATATATACTATTAAAATAAACCTGTACACGTTAGCAAATTAGTGTTTGATACAATGGAAGTGTGCACAATAATATATACTTTTAATAACAATTCTTCATTGTTTACTGCGTTTCTTTTTTATTTTTACATAGATGTGTTGTTGGTATGATGTGATATCATGTAGTTATGATCAGGGAAATTCAATATGCATGCTGAATTTCAGTTTTAAACTCTTGCATGTATCGATTTAATGTGTTATTCTGTCTGTTTCAACTATTGGTTATCAGTTATTTATCTCTGTAGGGATCACTTTTGTGTTAATTACATGTTTATAATTTTTTGGTATCAGTTTTGTAAGTTGGTAGGGGTCAGTTTAAGTTTTTTTCATCTTCACAATTCATGAGTATTAGTTTTTGAATATTGTAGTTATCAGTTTTGTGTTACAATTTTAAATTCAGATTCTGTGTATCAGTTTGTGTTCATTGTAGGCATCAGTTTTTTAATTTTTTACATTGTTCAGTTTTTAGTTATCATTTTTTTACTGTTGTAGTTATTAGTTTTTATATATCGTTTGCTAATAGCACTTCTGTACAAATACAAAATACTGAAAAAACAATTGATATCAATTCGTTAATTACCCATCCAGCGCAACAATGTAGCAATATAAAAATTCATCATCATGTACATAAGCAAGATTAGTGTTTAACACATCAATCCATTCATTACTGAAATGCAAACCATTTTCAACTACTTACATTTAAAACTGAATTAAAAAACTCCGTTCTCAAACCAAATACAACATACAATACTGTTCTAGTCATTTATTTCAATCATTTTTTTTGTACTCTTTTTGCTCAGTCCACTGATGAATCTAACCAAATCCCAGCAGCAAGCATGATTGGATAGGATTTCGCGGACAATCAATGCTCTTGTTTTATCCATGTTCTCTTTTGTTACCTTCTTCGGAATTTCAGCTTTGTTGTGTGATATCATATTTATCATGACGAAGATGCCGCAGTCTACTCTGTATGAATAAAAAGTATTGATGTTTAGAAACAATAAAGAAGAAACTGCTGTCAATTTTTGTTTAAAATGAATACTGATTTTTGTTGGTTACAACTAATTAGCAGTAAAAATTGCTACTACTTTTGATTCCAAGAAAAAGTTACATGTCCGAATGTTGTTGTGCACATGGTAGTTGATAAATTTCTGTTTCTTCAATCTTCTTATCTTCAATCTTCTTATCTTCAATATTATTCTCCACCCAAAGTTGCTGCAGAATTTGTTCTATTTTCGTTCGCTGTGATATACATAGTTTAGCATGACTTTACAGGAAAAAATTACAATTTCCCTTACCAGTTCATACGATTCTCTCAAATGCAGATTATTTAATTCGCTTGATCTTCTTGGTCTCAAAGAATCATAGTGCAACCATTGCATGTTTGGATATAGTGATGTCAACCACGTCTAATGATTGTTAAAATGTATCGGGAAGTAAATCGTTTTCGTAACATTGTTCAACGCTGCTTCTTTTAAGAAAGAAGTAACCAAACGTGTAATTATCGAACTCCTTCCTTCCAAAATGCCTTGCTGCTCAGTTCAAAGCTTATTCGAATAAGTATTAAGGACGTGAATAATAGAAACGATATTTTTTTTTATCGTAACTAAACTTACTGTCATCAGTGTAGATATTGCATAATTGTTTTGTACTAAACCACATATAAGGCTGTTGGGGAAATCTCGGTCTTTCCCGCTTCGTGAAGTTAAGATAGGCAATTAAAAATAAAAGTAGCAACGGGTGCACAAGAGTTTATAATTCTCCAATATGGAGATTCTTCCACTATATAAAAGAATAGTAGGATTACAAGAATTTGATTACAAAAGTAGCTCGCACTTGACTCAAGCTTAAGGATGGATACTTCTTAAGCTATCTCTCTTTTCTCTCAAAGAGGCTTACTAACTCTCAAGTATTTTTCTCACTCTAAGAAGTGGATTTCTTTCTTGGATTCTTGGATGGATAGTAATAGGGTTCCTTCTCCTATTTATACTACTCAACCTCCATAATGAATGGTGGTGATTACTTGCATCCGATGGTAGAGTTTGATTCTCTAGAATGCTCCACACTCTCTCGGAATCTCTACACTCTTCCATTCCCTTCTTTATTCTTCCATAATCTTCCGTAAGGTTCCAGAAGGTTCCACACGTCTCCAGAATATTCCAGAGGGTTCCACACTTTTCCACAAGCTTCTAGAGGGTTCTACACTCTTCCACAAGCTTCTAGAGGGTTCTACACTCTTCCACAAGCTTCTAGAGGGTTCTACACTTCTCTAGAGTTTTCCGGAACATTCTAGAAAATTCTAGATTTCTCTAGAAACGTCTAGAATTTTCTAGAAACTCTCCAATTAAGGAGGGTTCCCAACAAATCTCCCCCTCCCGACTTAATTGGGGGGTAGTAGTACGCCGGCACCTTGACAGCAATCTTCAAACTTCTTTGTTGGTACTACCTTGGTCATCATATCAGACCAGTTCTCATCCGTGTGAACTTTATCAAGGTGTATTTGCTTTTCTTCGAGAACTCCTCGGATCCAGTGATATCTTGTATCAATGTGCTTTGTGCGGGAATGAAATGTTGAATTCTTTGCCAAGTAAATTGCACTTTGATTGTCACACTTCAAGACATACTTTTCTTGATCCACTCCCAATTCATGCAGCAAGTTCTTCACCCACAACATCTCCTTGCAAGCTTCAGTAGCTGCAATATACTCTGCCTCTGTAGTGGATAATGCAATACACTTTTGTAGCTTTGATTGCCATGAAATAGCTCCCCCTGCAAAAGTGGTTAAGTATCCCGATGTTGATTTCCGTGAATCAATGTCACCAGCCAAGTCTGCATATGTATATCCTTCTAACACAGGTTTTCCTTTTCCAAAGCATAAACATCTTTTGGAAGTTCCACGTAGATATCGGAGGATCCATTTGACTGCAACCCAATGCTCATTCCCTGGGTTAGCCAAGAAGCGACTGACAACACCAACTGCGTAAGCGATATCTGGTCTTGTGCATATCATTGCGTACATGAGACTTCCTACTACAGATGAGTATGGTTTCTTCTTCATCTCCTCCTTGTCTTTTTCACTTGTCGGACTCTGCTTCGAACTTAGCTTGAAGTGCCCAGCTAGTGGAGTGTTAACCGACTTTGATTTGTGCATGTTGAACCTTTCCAACACTTTCTCGATATATCTCTCTTGGGATAGCCACAACAGTCTTTTTGATCTATCACGAGTTATTCTCATCCCAAGGATTTGTTTAGCCGGTCCCAAATTTTTCATGGCAAAGCTCTTGCTTAGATCTTTCTTTAAAGCAGCTATCTTTATGCGATCTTGTCCAATGATTAGCATATCATCAACATAGAGCAGAAGTATGAGAAAGTCACCACTTACATACCTCTTTATGAAGACACAATGATCGCTTTCTGTCTTTTTGAAGTCATGTTCTGCCATGAATGCGTCAAACTTCTTGTACCATTGTCTTGGTGCTTGTTTAAGTCCATACAGACTCTTTGTGAGGCGGCACACTAGATCTTCTTTGCCTGGAACTTTGAATCCCTCAGGCTGTTCCATGTAGATCTCTTCCTCTAAGTCACCATGTAGAAATGCCGTCTTGACATCGAGTTGTTCAATCTCCAAATCTTGCACGGCTGCTAGGCTAAGGACAACTCGGATTGATGACATCTTTACCACGGGAGAGAATATCTCTTCAAAGTCAGTACCTTTTTCTTGTCCAAATCCTTTAACGACTAACCGAGCTTTGTAGCGAGGCTTTGAACAGTTCTCTTCGGTCTTGATTCTATAAACCCACTTATTCTTCAAAGCTCTTCTCCCTTTTGGTAGCTCCACTAGTTCATATGTATTATTCTCATGCAAGGATTGCATTTCTTCTTGCATGGCTATTCTCCACTCTTCTTTATGACAACCACTCATTGCTTCTTTATAGCTTTGAGGCTCCCCCTCATCAGTGAGCGTAACGTACTCCTCTGTGTTGTATCGACTGGATGGTCTTCTGTCCCTTGAGGATCGTCTTGGCTCTGGTGCGATTGGAGTGCTAGATTGAGGTTCTTCCTGGACCGGTTCATGATGGGTTTCATGATCTTCAGCATCACTACTTTCTTGGGTGTTATTATCTTCATGTCGAACCAGAGTAGGTTCAGTATTCTTATAGCTTCTCAATCTTGGCCTCTCTGAATTCTTGATGTCCTCAATTGTTTGGTCTTCGAAGAATACAACATCTCTACTGCGAATAACCTTCTTGTTAATTGGATCCCACAACCGGTACCCAAATTCATCCTTAGGTGAACGAAGATAGATACACTCCTTTGTCTTTGCATCAAGCTTGGCTCTCTCATCTTTTGGGATGTGAACAAATGCCCTGCACCCGAACACCTTGAGATGATTATATGAAGCCCTCTTGCCCGTCCAAACTTCCTCAGGAATGGCCCCATCCAAAGGAACTGATGGTGTGAGGTTGACAATGTCGATCACAGCCATTATAGCTTCTCCCCAAAATGATTTGGGTAATTTAGCATGAGAGAGCACACAACGAACTCTTTCTTCAATGGTTCGATTCATTCTCTCAGCTAGCCCATTCAATTGTGGTGTCTTGGGTGGAGTCTTCTCTAGCCTAATGCCATATTTCTTGCAATAGACTTCAAAAGGGCCTTTATACTCACCTCCATTATCTGATCGTACACACTTGATCTTTCGTCCAGTCTCACGCTCCACTAGAGCATGGAATTCTTTGAAGGCATCAAGCACTTGATCCTTTGATTTTAACAGGTACAACCATACTTTTCTTGAATGATCATCAATGAAGGTGACAAAATGTAGAGCACCACCAATGGATCTTTCAGACATCGAGCATACGTCAGTGTGCACGAGGTCTAGAATGTTCTTTCTCCTTATGGGCGGAGAAGATCTTTGGAAAGCAACCCTGTGTTGTTTTCCAGCTAAACAATGAGCACAAGGATGAAGTGGTTTACCTTTCACGTTAGGGAGGAGTTGTTTCTGAATGAGTATGTGAAGATCTTTCTCACTAATGTGCCCAAGTCGTTGATGCCATATGTCCATATCATCGGTAGAGATGTTTACTTCTTCTTTGCATATCTTAGCTTGCATTACATACAATGAGCCTACCTTCTTTCCTTGAGCCATCGTCAAACTTCCTTTGGTGAGCTTCCATTTCCCCTCACCAAAGTAATTCATCAGACCATCATCATCTAGCTTTCCAGCGGAGATAAGACTGAGGCGCATGGTTGGGACATGCCTCACATCTTTCAAAATAAGCTTGCACCCGGTGCTTGTCGTCAGAGTGATGTCTCCTATTCCAACAATCTTGCTTCTATCTTGATTTCCCATTTGCACCGTGCCAAAGTCACCTCTTTGGTAGGATGAGAAGAAGTTTTCATGTGGAGTAACATGGAAGGAAGCACCAGAATCAATAATCCAAGAACTCTCATCGCAAGCAATGTTTAGAATGTTACTTTCACCAACGAGATATAGCAGATCTTCCTTCAATACTATGGCAGTAGTACTCTTTTCTTCTTGCTTCTTCGTTAGGCTTATTTGGTCAGGCTTAACATTACCGGCCTTTTGGTCTCTTTTGAAGCTTCGACATTCCATTTTCTTGTGACCTATCTTTCCACAGTAATAGCATGTAATCTTCGAGCGTGACTTGGATCTTCCTCGAGATTGATGTGGATTTCGGCTCTTACTACGTCCACGAGTTTCATTCCTACCCGGATTGTCAACAACATTAGCTTCGGGATGAATAGACTCATCTCGTTCCATTCTCCTTGCTTCTTCACCAAGAAGGCTGTCACTGACGGTATCCATAGTTAACTTTCCTTCCGGAGCTGAGTTACTAAGTGTAACAACAAGTGTGTCCCAACTTTCCGGTAAGGAACTGAGGAGTAGAAGGGCTTGTAACTCATCATCAATCTTCATATCAATTTTTGTTAGTTGATTTACGAGCCCCTTGAAGTTATTCAAGTGCTCAATCATGCTATGACCATCCTTATACTCCAATTTCACCAACCGTCGAACTAAATTGGCCTTGTTGCGAGGCGTTTTCTTCTGAATCATGGACTCAAGCTTTGTCCATAATTCATAGGCATTTGTATAAGTAGAAACATGCTCGAAGAGAGTTTTGTCAATGTACTTACGGATCATAGCAACAGCCTTCCGGTTCAACAGTTCCCATTGAGCATCACTCTTCCCTGCCACTTTATCTTTGTAGATGATGGGCTCATGCAAATCCTTACAATACAAGTGGTCCTCCATCATTGGCTTCCAATAGGAGTAGTTGTTGGCTGTGAGCTTGAACATGTCTCCATCATGAGCGACATTATCCTCCATCTTGAACTTACACGAGCTTGATTACGGCTACAGATGAACCTCGCTCTGATACCACTGTTGGGGAAATCTCGGTCTTTCCCGCTTCGTGAAGTTAAGATAGGCAATTAAAAATAAAAGTAGCAACGGGTGCACAAGAGTTTATAATTCTCCAATATGGAGATTCTTCCACTATATAAAAGAATAGTAGGATTACAAGAATTTGATTACAAAAGTAGCTCGCACTTGACTCAAGCTTAAGGATGGATACTTCTTAAGCTATCTCTCTTTTCTCTCAAAGAGGCTTACTAACTCTCAAGTATTTTTCTCACTCTAAGAAGTGGATTTCTTTCTTGGATTCTTGGATGGATAGTAATAGGGCTCCTTCTCCTATTTATACTACTCAACCTCCATAATGAATGGTGGTGATTACTTGCATCCGATGGTAGAGTTTGATTCTCTAGAATGCTCCACACTCTCTCGGAATCTCTACACTCTTCCATTCCCTTCTTTATTCTTCCATAATCTTCCGTAAGGTTCCAGAAGGTTCCACACGTCTCCAGAATATTCCAGAGGGTTCCACACTTTTCCACAAGCTTCTAGAGGGTTCTACACTCTTCCACAAGCTTCTAGAGGGTTCTACACTCTTCCACAAGCTTCTAGAGGGTTCTACACTTCTCTATAGTTTTCCGGAACATTCTAGAAAATTCTAGATTTCTCTAGAAACGTCTAGAATTTTCTAGAAACTCTCCAATTAAGGAGGGTTCCCAACAAAGGCTGCACCACTGATTACACAATGAAAACAATATATTACATAAACTAATTTGTCATGTTATAATTTGGAATACAACAGTTTTGTATTTATTATTAATAGATATGTTTTTTTAAAATATTATGTATCAGTTTTTGGAATTTTACATGATCATTTTTTTTAAATACAAGAACTAGGTAGCAGTTTTATGTTTATAAAAGTATCAGTTTTTGTACGACATATGTTGTATCATTTAGTTTCAGTTTTTGAGTATCATTTTGACATCTTCGTAGGTATCAATATCTTATTGATTGTACTTAACGTATTTAAAATATAGATTTTGGTTATCATTTTTTAATGTACATGGTTATCAGTAATAAAATTTGTAAAATATGTTTACCTGCTCATCTATTAACGAACCTAGCAGCACATCCATCAACATATCTTTCGTAATAATACATCCTCCCCTTGATAGATCATCATCTCCCCATGAAACCGGACTGTTAATTATTTAAAAGTCAAACAGTCAATATAACTATTAGTACATTCTACAAGGACAAATAATAATATTATTCTTACTTTTCTTCAGCTATTGACATTGAATAAAATTTCCTTACAATCCTTCATTCCTCGTCATTTAGATGTTTCGTCACGTTTTTGCATTTTGACAAGCGTAAGTCTGCCCATGATGGTTCTTAAACATTTACTGGCTCTATAGGGTTTATAGTTTGTTCTTGTTCTTTGTCATCTCCATTCGTTTGTTTTTTCCACAATTTTCTTCATCTATTTTAACCATAGAAAGTTTCCTCTTTTCCTTCACATGAACCATCATTTTCCTTCTCTTCTATTTCCTGTGCTTTCTTTCTTGCTTCTTGAAAATACTCATGTAACATCCCGCATTTTTAATGAAATTAAAAATGTGAAAATATGTATATATATTGTGTGCATATATATATTTAAGAGAGAAATTAAATAATGACAATAAAATTGCATGCAATAAGTTAATGCTGTGAAATGAAGAAAAAGTTTAATAAAATAAATTACATGCAATACATGAAATGCGAAGAAATGCATACGAACATTTAAAAAAAATAAAAAGGAGAATTTGAAGAGCCTCCAGAATTTGGTCACGAAATTAGCATCATTACGTTCGTGGCGATTTTCTGATCAATTTAGACGTATAGTTTGTAGAAATCTGATTTAAGATGAAAAAGATATCTTCAATTAAATATTGTAGCAAAACATGAAAAAGAGGAATGATAAATAAAAATGTGTAGCATTGTCCTAAGTCTTGTTAGCAAAAGGATTAGTAGCTCATTTGGTTGGTACATGTGACTTGTATACAAGATGTTCTGAGTTCAATCCCCGCCAGCGCCATGTTTTTGTTCTAGGGGGAACGGTTAAAAAGTGGCCTAGTATGAAAAGGGTTAAAAAGGGGTTTAATTGAGAGAATGTTTCAAAAGAGGAAAATATATATTAGTTGGTTTGAAATTTGAAATTGTTCACATATAAAAGATTAGCATACGCGCAAGAGTTGAATACATATGAACATAATTCAAAATAGAGGTTGCGCGCAAACAAAGAAGCAAGCAAATAAAGGATGTTTGAAATTTGATTTATACGCCAATAAATAAATCAAATTTGAAATAAATAAATAAGTAAATAAATAAATGAATAATATATATATATATGCGGGATGACCCCCTTGCGTATCATATTGTACACGTGGACTGTTTTGATTGGTGGACGTTGCGACGTGGCCAATTCCTATTGGTCGGATGGGTCATACTGTACACGTTGACTATTTTGGTTGGTGGCCGCTGCGACGTGGCCAATTTCTATTGGTCGGATGAGTCATACTGTACACGTGGACTATTTGGTTGGTGGACGCTGCAACGTGGCCAATTCCTATTGGTCGGATGACGTGGCTAGCTCTGATGGAGTTTTAAATTTGATCTAAAGGCCCATAGCTTGCTACCACACCTATAAATAAACCCCTAGACCAAACACTAAACCTCACAATTTGGCAGCTAAGCTAGAGCTCCGCCATGGCTTCCTCTCTCTCTCTCTCTTCTCAAATATCTTCTTAAAATAAATAATGGCTCTTAGCCTATTCTTCTCCCTCCTAAACTTTTCTTAAAACAAAATATTAATTGAAATCAAAGATCAGTGATTCAAGAAATACAACCTCCTTTCAGATCTAATCAAAGCAAGGGATTGAGAAAAGTATAGATCTACAACAACAAAGCCTAATTCTCTTCGTCTGATCCAATCAATGTGAGTGGGATTAAACTATGACTTTTCGATAATGTTATAGCTATCGTTTAGCATTCCCATATTTATGTGTATATATATATATGTATGTAAATTGTGAAATTGCAAGTTTAACTCTAAATTGCGATTATAACAAGTTGAAACGTAAAAATGAATAGATCTGCGAATTCATGTCTTGAATCTAGTAAATTATGGGAATGGTTAGCATGACATGACATCAATAATTTGTTTATTGAACCAGTTGAACATTTACATGATTTATAGAATAACATTGAGCATGTAAGAAAAATTCATACATCGGATTAGTCGGAGTATTATAAAGTTCACATGAAAAACAGTCATATTTATGTACAAGGAATGCCTTGAGTAAGTGTATGGCTATATTGACCAAATTATGTTTAAAGATCAGAAATTTGATTATAAGTATAAAAATAATTTGGGTATGAAATGGGACATGTCTAAATAGTGATTTGGGACATAAATTAGAATGTATGTGAACATGAATTTTAGGAATAAATTGGAAAATATGTGCGTTTGGGTTAGTGCAATATATATATATATATATATATATATATATACATACATATATATATGACTTAATTTATGATATGGGACATAATTAAAAGGTGAATTAAAAAGAGGCATAAAAGTCTATAATTTGAATAGTGAATTAGACATAATTCAAATGAGGAAAGGTTCAATTGATTAATTAATTGATTAATTAATTAATATTGGAATTTTTAGTAATTACAATTAGAAATTGTAATTGTACTAATGACACGAGGTTATGTTACATTAGTGGTGGAAGTCTGCCCAGACCCGACCGGCATATCCAACAGCCACTAATGTTGAACCTAATGTGGGAGGTCTGAGTACGTAAATACGAATCGGGATAAGACACGAGGTTAGACCTAACTGTGGAATAAGACTGCCTGGATCCGACCGGCATATCCAGCATCCACACGTTGTAGGCCTAATGTGGGAGGTCTATCCCATTATAACCATAATTGGACATGGTAATGAATTAGAATACTTAACCCAATTAAATCTGTAGTGGTGTTACGAAGCAGTTGAATTGAGTAGGGGTTAAGTAAACGTGTTAAAGAAGTGGGGAGGGTTAAGTTAATCTTAATTAATGCCAAAATGGGGAATGATAATAATAACCTATTGTGAATGAACTTAAGAAAAGGAAATGATAATAGGTAAGCTTGTCCTAGGGACAGGTGGGAATTATAACTTATGGAATAAGGTAAGTTATAATGAACAATGGAGGAAATAGAATAACTTATGGAATAAGGTTATTATAAAGAACGATAAGGGAAGATGAAATAACTTATGTAATTAGGAAAGTTGTACTTAATTGAAGATTAAGTAATCGTTAAAGGCAAGAATTAATCTACAAATGAAGATAACATAAGTTATATGAAATATATAACATAAAATTCGTTGAGTTGAGTAATTCTCTGAGTGTCAATCTGCTGTTGATTTCAGTCTTCAGAGTTGATATTTAGGGAGTTATTCTCTTAACCAATGTATATGTGAATTAAGGCGTACTTAATTATAAATTAAGTAGAACATGTTATATAAATATAAGAGGGATAATTATTAGATTATGAATATAACATGTTGTAGGATTATTAATGAACTTAAATGGATTAAGTTATACATTGAATTAATAAGCGAGGGTAACTTGGTAAACTTGAAAAAGAAAGTCAATGTGAATGAGAATAACCAAGTTAAATGAGAAAATTGATGAGGTGGCGCAAGCGCGTAATTAATGATTAGACGTAGGGTCTAATGATATATAAAACTAAGGCGCTTGAAGCAGTCCGTACGTTATAGGATGAATAGCCCAACGAGGTGGATCATCACGGTGTCATAAGGCACGAGGAGAGCGCACGTTCATTATTCTGGCAGCTCCAACGGACTGGAAGGGGAGGCAGGCGGCTTCCTGAGACGTTAAAGGTGCTCCTGGTAGTCCTCAGTGGTGGTTTAGCTTCGGGCTAGGATTACAGAGGTTGGGTCTGCGCGAAACTACCAAGTGGGTGGGCCTTGACTGCACAAGTAGGAGGCAGTCAGAATGTTGTACACGGTGGCATTAAGGGTGGTTCGGCGGTTGCCTCAGGCGGAGGTGGAGGGTCAAGACCAAACAATAGCAAGATCGTCGGACGCCTGTCACCAACAGCCTAAGGAATGCGAAAAGACAAGAGCTAACGCCTAGAGATCGTTAACCTTTGCTACCAATGGAAGGGTGCGGGGAGACCCCATATGTATGTTTAGATTGTTTGCTTGTTAGGGGTGGTCGCTTAGCTCGTGTGGTCTTTACTAGTTGAGGGAGGGGCTGAGGTGGGGCCATAGCCTCCATAGAAAAACCAGACCCGAGAGATATCTGTACATCAGACACTCTTAGAGGCGGTCCCCGTACAGATATAGAAAAGCTCCCGACCGAGTTCCGTGTTTCTGGTGTAGCCCTGCCACGGAACTCGGATGCACTAGTAGAGTTTATTTGCAGTAGAAACATCGAGTACGATTGATGATACATACGTGGGAAAGTCTAGGTACAACCATGTCTGCTCTGGGTGGTGTATCACAGAATAGAGGGCATTATTTGATGATGAAACCAGACTCGATCGAGTAGTTCGAGGATTGCAGTCAGTACGCTTACGTAGTACAATGATAGTAGTTCTATGCGGATGTAGCGTTGTTATATATATAGGGATATGTACGTTACTATGGCATAGGATGAGGGACTGCACATATTATTGTGGTGATACGGAGGAGACCGTGCGAGTGGGGTACCACGGGGTGTACCTCAGTTTGGGGATAGCTACATATACATTATATTATGTTAATCTACTAAGGAGTAGATGGGTGCGATGTGTGTGTGAAAGCCTTGAGAGCTAATAACACAGATAACCTAATAAATGAGAAAATGTAATTGAACGTTATATGTAGGATTATCCAAGAAGTGTAGTTTAAATTCATTCACACAGAACTTATGTTCTGACCCCCTCCTCATGACATTCGCAGGTTAGGTTCATGACAGAGATTGTATAGCTTTGGATACTGGTTTAGCAGTATTATTATTAAGGTAAAGCTATGTTTCAACTACATTATATTTTATTCCTTCCGTTGTGAGATGTTTTCCGAACTCTGACATATTTTATGTCTCTGTCTTTTTTGCGCGATACCAGAGCAAACCAACTCGGGTTTCGATCGATTGGGTTTTTGAAAAAAATTCGGTCTGTCGGAACGCGGGTTGTTACATCTTGTATCAGAGCTTTGGTTTAGGATTCCTATATAGATAGTGAGTGAACGTATTTGTATTTTCTAAAATATAAATAAATTATATATAAACCTAGATCCATAAAGGGGCCCACTAAATAGGAAGAGTATAATAGGGAAAGAGTTAGGATATTAGTTCTGTACACTAAAAGAATAAATATGGAAATTTGAGACCCTTAGGTAAGTTGGGTGGAAAGTGTACAAAATGGTTGGTATAATAGGAGGATGTATCCCATATGTTAGTAACTGAAATGATTGTATTTCAGATTAGTGGGTTTGGTAGTGAAACCTTATAAATTAGAGAAAGGTTAAAAAGTGGAAAAATGGATTAGGAATATATATAGTTGAGAGAATTAATTTCATGGGAGTGTCTAGGAAAACCAAGTTGTGTTGGAGACCACTTTGAGTCTAACCTATTTGTTAACTTTTAAGAACATGAAATTGTAAAAGTTTTGGAAAAATAGTTTGGGGTGTTTTCAAGTTTTAATCTTAAAAGTATTTTTGATGTTTGAAGAAAATATGTAGAAAAACATATTTGAAAATGTATATTGGGTTTAAAAGTAAAGTGGGGTAAACTTGGTAAAATAATGATTTCTTGTTTTAAAAGAATTCTCTCAAAAAAAAAAATGTACGTTATAAAGCATGTATAGCTCACTAGTTTTCATATTTTAATATATGAAAGGATTAAAAAGTAAAGCATACAAAATGTTGCACTTCGAAAAAAAAAGAAATTTTGGAATCTCTATTCTGTCAACAATAAATTTTGTTTATTGTTTTAAAAAGAGATTTTGTTGGGTGGACAAAATAAGTTGTAGAGAGTAAGAATAGAGTAGATTTTTATACCTTGTAGAAAGCATCCAAAATTAACATTGTAGGTAGAAACAATGTAACCCAATAGTTGTCCTTGTCTACTCCGGTTTTGCGATTTGAAAAAAAAAAATGTTTTGCATTTTTATTTTGTGACATGTATTTATGGTTTGGCAAAAGCAAGTTTTGGAGAAGAGAATAAAGTCTTAACACTTTTAATTTTTGGAAGGAAAATAAAATAAAATGTAGGCTAGTAATACACAGCAAGGACTAGTAGTGACTACTAGATAGTGTAAGGGCAAGTAAGTGTTGAGAGTTTGTGGTTGGACTTTTCTTTAGTGAAATAGTCTTATGATTCTTCGCCCGTAGTAGTAGCTGTGTAGGATGTTGTTTGCGTTGAAAACAGAAAAGCTTATTTGAAAACTAAATTTAAGTAATTGGAGTAAGTCAAATAAGCTAAGAAAGAGAATAGCCTAACTAAGAAGAAAACAACAAATTAAGTGGGCAACAACACATGACGGGAAAAGAAAATGAAAATTTTAAGATGGGTAAAAATGAAATTTTTACAAGATAAGTTGAAAAAGAAAAGAAAAATTTCTTATGTAGTTGTGCTTGGATAGGAAAACAAGAAATCTTTATAGAGTAGTTAAATAAAATCCAAGTACAATTAGAAAAGGTGCATAAAAGAAAAACGAAAGAAGTGAATTTCTCCATTTTATAACTTTTTGTAACATAAGAAATTGAATTTAGAAAATTAGATCTTTCTAAATTTTGAATTTAATGATTGTTGGTAGGATTTTGGATGCAACAATTGGATGAACTATGCTCTTATTCTGTAAGAGTATAGGAAAATTTAGGTGAAAAATGTTTTGATTTTTCAAAAATATTGCATTCATATAGAACTGCAAGTATATTTAGGATGTGAGCATCATGTTTTAAAAGAATTTTTGAAAGTTTGCATACATATAGGTGGTTCCAATTAGGCAAACATACATTACTATGATGTATTTCACTTTGCACATGTGCACAATGTTTGCAAAAATTGGATGCACACATGATGGATGTTTATTATGCGAGGGGTAATCTATTTAATTCCAATCAAATTTCGAGGAGAAAATTTCTTAAGGGTGGTAGAATGTAACACCCTGCATTTTTAATGAAAGTAAAAATGTGGAAATATGTATATATATTGTATGCATAGATATATTTAAGAGAGAAATTAAATAATGACAATAAAATTGCATGTAATAAGTTAATGTTGTGAAATGAAGAAAAAGATTAATAAAATAAATTACATGCAATACATGAAATGCGAAGAAATGCATACGAACATTTAAAAAGAAATAAAAAGGATAATTTGAAGAGCCTCTAGAATTTGGTCAGGAAATTAGCATCATTACGTTCGTGGCGATTTTCTGATCAATTTAGACCTATAGTTTGTAGAAATCTTATTTAAGATGAAAAAGATATCTTTAAATTAAATATTGCAGCAAAACATGAAAAAGAGGAATGAGAAAATAATAATGTGTAGCATTGTCCTAAGTCTTGTTAGCAAAAGGCTTAGTAGCTCATTTGGTTGGTACATGTGACTTGTATACAAGAGGTTCTGAGTTCAATCCCCGCCAGCGCCATATTTTTGTTTTAGGGGGAACGGTTAAAAAGTGACTTAGTATGAAAAGGGTTAAAAAGGGGTTTAATTGAGAGAATGCTTCAAAAGAGGAAAATATATATTAGTTGGTTTGAAATTTGAAATTGTTCGCATATAAAAGATTAGCATACATGCAAGAGTTGAATACATAAGAACATAATTCAAAATAGAGGTTGCGCGCGAACAAAGAAGCAAGCAAAGAAAGGATGTTTGAAATTTGATTTATACGCCAATAAATAAAACAAATTTGAAATAAATAAATAAGTAAGTAAGTAAATAAATAATATATATATGGGGGATGACCCCCCTGCGCGTCATACTGTACACGTGGACTGTTTTGGTTGGTTGACGCTGCGACGTGGCCAATTCCTATTGGTCAGATGGGTCATACTGTACACGTGGACTGTTTTGGTTGGTGGACGCTCCGACGTGGCCAATTCCTATTGGTCGGATGAGTCATACTGTACACGTGGACTGTTTTGGTTGGTGGACGCTACAACGTGGCCAATTCCTATTGGTCAGATGACGTGGCTTGCTCTGACGGAGTTTTAAATTAGATCTAAAGGCCCATAGCTTGCTACCACACCTATAAATAAACCCCTAGACCTAACACTAAACCTCACAATTTGGCGGCTACATTGGAGCTCTGCCATGACTTCCTCTCTCTCTCTCTCTTCTCAAATATCTTCTTAAAATAAACATTGGCTCTTAGCCTATTCTTCCCCTTCCTAACCTTTTCTTAAAACAAAAGATTAATTGAAATCAAAGATCAGTGATTCAAGAAATACGACCTCCTTTGAGATCTAATCAAAGCAAGGTATTGAGAAAAGTATAGATCTACAACAACAAAGCCTAATTCTCTTCGTCTGATCCAATCAATGTGAGTGGGATTAAACTATGACTTTTCGATAATGTTATAGCTATCGTTTAGCATTCCCATATTTATGTATGTATGTATGTATGTATATATATATGTAAATTGTGAAATTGCATGTTTAACTCTTAATCATGATTATAACAAGTTGAAACGTAAAAATGAATAGATCTGCGAATTCATGTCTTGAATCTAGTAAATTATGGGAATGGTTAGCACAACATGACATCAATAATTTGTTTATTGAACCAGTTGAACATTTACATGATTTATAGAATAACATTGAGCATGTAAGAAAAATTCATACATCGGATTAGTCAGAATATTATAAAGTTCACATGAAAAACTATCATATTTATGTACAAGGAATGGCTTGAGTAAGTGTATGACTATATTGACCAAATTATGTCTAAAGATCTGAAATTTGATTATAAGTATAAAAATAATTTGGGTATGAAATGGGACATGTCTAAATAGTGATTTGGGACATAAATTAGAATGTATGTGAACATGAATTTTAGGCATAAATTGGAAAATATGTGGGTTTGGGTTGGTGCAATATACACACACACACACATATATATATATATATGTATATATATATATATGCCTTAATTTATGATATGGGGCATAATTAAATGGTGAATTAAAAAGAGGCATAAAAGTGTATAATTTGAATAGTGAATTAGACATAATTCAAATGGGGAAAGGTTTAACTGATTAATTAATTAATTGATTAATTAATTAATATTGGAATGTTTGGTGATTACAATTAGGAATTGTAATTGTACTTATGACACGAGGTTATGTTACATTAGTGGTGGAAGTCTGCCCATACCCGACCGGCATATCCAACAGCCACTAATGTTGAACCTAATGTGGGAGGTCTGAGTACGTAAATAAGAATCGGGATAAGACACGAGGTTAGACCCAACTGTGGAATAAGACTGCCCTGACCCGACCGGCATATCCAGCATCCACACGTTGTAGGCCTAATGTGGGAGGTCTAGCCCATTATAACCATAATTGGACATGGTAATGAATTAGAATACTAAACCCAATTAAATCGTAGTGGTGTTATGAACCAGTTGAATTGGGTTGGGTTAAGTAAACGTGTTAAAGAAGTGGGGAAGGTTAAGTTAATCTTAATTAATGCCAAAATGGGGAATGATAATAATAACCTACTGTGAATGAACTTAAGAAAAGGAAACGATAATAGGTAGGCTTGTCCTAGGGACAGGTGGGAATTATAACTTATGGAATAAGGTAAGTTATAATGAACAATGGAGGAAATAGAATAACTTATGGAATAAGGTTAGTTATAAATAACGATAAGGGAAGATGAAATAACTTATGTAACAAGGAAAGTTGTACTTAATTGAAGATTAAGTAATCGGTAAAGGAAAGAATTAATCTACAAATGAAGATAACATAAGTTATATGAAAGATATAACATAAGATTGGTTGAGTTGAGTAATTCTCTGAGTGTCAATCTGATGTGGATTTCGGTCTTCGGGGTTGATATTTAGGGAGTTATTCTCTTAACCAATATATATGTGAATTAAGGCGTACTTAATTATAAATTAAGTAGAACATGTTATTGGTAGACCAAAATTTGGCTGTAACACCCAAATTGTTCTGATTCGTAGAGAATTATATCTAGAAAATGAAGAAAAATCAGAAAACACACAAGATTTATAGTGGTTCAACGTTAACGAGCCTACGTCCACTTTATATGGTATTGATTATACGTTGAATACTTGTACAATCAATGATTTCACTCAATCTCACTTTTATAATTATGATTCTCTCAGTAATTTCGAGGTAGAACTGATAAGAAATAATGATAAGACAACAATGGTGTAAACAATACACAGAACTGGCAAAAGATCCTGAAAAATGCCAAGTCTAGGGCTATTTATAGGTGATTTTTTCAGGCGGATCGTGGTCATACGTGGCATAAATCTCAAGAATCTCGGACTGGTTCATAGCTTGAAGGAGAAATGGTTAATATGACGATTATGGACAGGTGTTGCAAGATCCTTCATTTTTGGATCGTGAATAACCTAGTCGTGGCCTCCATCCCTCAACTTCAAAAGTCGGATCGTGGTAATGGCTCAGGCGTGGATGGATCGGGTCGCAATAGCGAATCGCGATCGGCGGGGTCGTAGTAGTAACGTCACGATCCGTGAGCACCTGGTGATCACGAGCGGGTTTTGATGGCTTCTGTGAATGAAACTTCATATCGAACATAGTATGAATCTTGGTGGCTTGATCCAAAAAGCTAGCCAACATTTTGCCCCCTCGAAGTATGTTTTATCCAGGATGAAACATGCTTCGAAACTTCTGAACGAACCCTTTCATGAAGCGATGTGAATTAGTGGTCGTATCTATCTGAAATGTTGTACTGCTTCAGGAAGTGGCGCCCTTTGACTGGTATAAATACCGGGTTAAATCAGCCATCATTTCTTTATTCATCGAATTGTTTTTATCTCTGGAGTTTTTGGAGATATTGTTATCGAGTTGCCAAGTAAGTTTTAAAATCCCTTTTCTTTTTGAATTCTGTCTTTCCAATCCATTGATCACGTTAGTGCTCGGATCGCCTCTTCAATTCATGGGCCGTGGCAGACTGTCCAACTCCTTCAAGCAAAGCCGATCTTTAGACCTCGGACCGTTGTCTTGAGGGCCCGTACGCGAACCCTGGTGGGCTTTCCACACTCTCGCGGCCCACCACGGCCTGGCGAGCCATATAGGACAAGGAATGGAAGACCAAATGTCTTCTCTTTGGCTATATAAGTCGTTTTTACCCTCCCCTTTTTACCTTTTTACTTTCTCTCTTGTTAGTCGCCGCCTTTGCTTCCCTTCGTTAAACCCTTAGCCGGAACTTCCAGAAATTAGTCTCTTCCTCAATCCGATAAGACAAGGTAATTATAGTGATCTTGACTGCAATTTTGTTTCTCCATCCCCTTTTTTTACTTCCGTCGTACCTCTCGCGAACTTCTAGCGTTATCGCTGACCATTAATGGCGATGGCTGTAGGATTTGTGGATTTGAGATCATGGTGAAGGGAGGCGCGTTTAAGAAGAAGATGGGTTTTAGTTCTTTCACTCGGATAGGAGAGTGTTTTGGTAGATGGAAGAGGAAGCCGCCTGGACGAGAGGCTCTGGCAGCTCGATCCATGAGTAGGGACGCGGTTTGGTTCGTGGTGATGGCGAGGCGATGGGAGAAGGGGTGAATATGAAGTGTTAATTTGACTAGCGGACCGGGTCGTGGGTATGGAGGAGCATCGGTTCGTGGAAATATGGAGTGAGGTGGATCGTGGCACCAGGAAGCAAAGTGGATCGTGGGGGGTCTTCCATGAGTCGTTGGAATTAGGGAGAGTTATCACCAGGTGGGTCAATCCGCGATCCGAAGCTTCTTGCACGAGTCGGTGTTCCTTCGCGGAGGGAGCTTGTTGGCGATCCGTCATCCGCGACCCGACCCCTATTCCATGCCTTGACATCTATATATCGACCCGAGCCCTTCGACTTGACGAACCATTCTTGCTGACAATCCCATGGATACATTGACTAGAAAATAAAATGCAGTTCTGATTTACCAATGGACAGTTAGGCTAGAGCCCTCGGGATGAACTTTTTGAACTAAACAACAGCGTAACCTAGCAGTGGACGATGGCCAATATTTATTTATCTGATTAACTTCACGTTTTCCTTATTGTTTGCACATGCACACACTTGCACTTACACACAGGGGGGATGGGAAACTATACTCTAATTTCTCATGTTTGCTCGCCAACACAGCTATGTCTGATAAACAAGTAACTAAGAATCCAGAGAACGATACCGAACTAGAGTCGTCAGAGCATCATGATCCCGATGTGATTCCTTCAGATCCAGATTGGGAGAATTCCGACCTGACTACGAGATAGATACTGTAACACCCCGAATTTCGGTTAATGCTAAAATTCACTAATTACAGAATAAATAATCTCAGATGTGAGAATTGGGTGAAACGGGCTGCGTCATTGCGTTCGTCTCGGAAAAATACGCGAAATAGAGTCCGAGTTTTCGAGAATCGGAGTCCGTATGGCCCAGTTATGGCCCAAAGAAGTTTTCAGAAAATTCAAGGTTAAAAACAGATTTAAAATTCAGTTCTAAAACAAGTTTGGAGCCAAAAGCGGAAAGGGCGGGAAAGTTCCCGCCTACCCCGTGTCGACAGGCATGTCGACAGGGGTGTCGACAGGCATGTCGACAGGGGTGTCGACAGCCCTGTCGACAGGGGTGTCGACACAGGGTGTCGGCCCTGTTGATCTGGGTGCACCAGATCTGGTTTTTGGTTGAGTCTTGGGCTGTGTTCTAGAGATTTCCTAAATCTGACGGTCCTAATCTAATCTAGGGTTAATCTAAGGGCCTAAAACACTACCTAATCCTATAAATAAGACCCCAACCCTACCCTAATTCATTCATAATTAGGTCTTGTAACTAAACCATGGCAAAATGAAACTTGATCATGGCTTCCACAAATCAATGAAGAGAGTTGCAAGCTAATCAACCTCTAATCAACATCTTCTTCAACTAAAGCAACTAATTCCACTTCATAAGTTTGCTAATCTTGGTTTTGGTGAGTTTCTATCACTTTGATGATCAATTGTTAAATTAAGTAGATGGGATATGATGAGATCTATGGTTTTGCATGAGGATTAATGGGTTTTCAAGTCATATGATATGATGTGAATATGCTAATCTATGTTTAATATTAATCCTATATTTATGCATGTTGAATATGTGAGTTTATGCATGTTGAATATGTGAGTTTATGCAAGTTGGATATGTGGGTTTATGCAAGTTAAGTGGTGGGTTTATGCATAATAAGTAATTGATTCTATGCATGCTAAGTATGGGGTTTTATGCATGCTAAGTGTTTGGTATTATGCATAAATCATGACATGCAAGTTTATCCTTTTAAATGTGATGCATACATATGCAAGATGACACCTTTATATGCTATGTATATATGCATGTTTACCCTCCTTTAAGATGCAAGTCATATATGCAAGTTCAACATGTTATGCAAGTTATGTGTATGCTTATATGCAAGTTCAACATGTTATGCAAGTTATGTGTATGCTTATATGCAAGTTCAACATGTTATGCAAGTTCATATGCAAGTTTATGTGTATGATGTTATGTAAGTTATGTGCATGTTGTTATGCAAGTTCATATGCAAGTTTATGTGTATGATGTTATGTAAGTTATGTGCATGTTGTTATGCAAATTCATATGCAAGTTATGTGTATGATGTTATGTAAGTTATGTGCATGTTGTTATGCAAGTTTATGTGTATGATGTTATGTAAGTTATGTGCATGTTGTTATGCAAATTCATATGCAAGTTATGTGTATGATGTTATGCAAGTTATGTGTATGATGTTATGTAAGTTATGTGTATGTTGATATGCAAGTTATGTTTATAATATTATGCAAGTTATGTGTATGATGTTATGCAAGTTAACATGTAACATGTTGTGCAAGTTCACACCTTTAAGACACATGCAAGTTCACCTTTGTATAACCTATGAACACTTATGCAAGTTGCCTTTATACATGACATATGTATGTTCATGTAAGTTGGGTTATTTAGTAATGCTAGTTGGGTTAATATCATGATGTAAGTGGACACCTTTTAACCCATGTTGATGCTATTGTATGCTAAGTGAAACCCATGTTAATTGTGAAAGAATCTTCTCTTGGAAATATGTCGTGTTAGCATAAGTACGTGGGAAACGATGGGGTTAATAGACATGTTAATGAAATGGTGTGAAATGGTTATGATTAAGCATACCATAAAATGAATAAGCATAAGTGGGAATTTACCTATTGAGTTAGGTCTACCCCATAGGAATTTACCTATTGAGTTAGGTCTACCCATGTTATGAAAAACTTGATATTAATTAGGGATAATTAATGTGGGGGTGATTAATTAGGTGTAATTAATCGACTAAGACACGAGGTGGGACTCATTTGTAGTGTAAAACTGCCCGGACCCTACCGGCTTAACCAGTTGCTACAAATGTCAGCCCAATGTGAGAGGTCTTAGCCATAAATTAAATACGTGATTAAAGTAAAGACACGAGGTTAGACTCTATTATGACGTAAGACTGCCCGGACCCAACCGGCTTAACCAGTTGTCATAAAAGCCAGTCTAATGTGGGAGGTCTTTATGGGAGATCACGGTCTTAATTAATTAAGAAACACTTAACCATATTAGCATGTAGTGGGACATGATGGGTTAAGTGGGTGCCTTGGGTGGCATGAGGAGACTAGTGGGTTGCCTTGGGTGGCAATAGAAAAATACGATTAGAATACTTAACCAAAGTGGAACATGTAATTAAACATGATTAAAGGGTTAAGTAAGTGCCATGGGTGGCATGTGAAAATACGATTAGAATACTTAACCAAGGTGGAACATGTAATTAAACATGATTAAAGGGTTAAGTAAGTGCCATGGGTGGCATGTGAAAATCTAGTGGGTACCTTGTATGACAATTAGAATATGATTAAAGGACTTAACCAAAATTTATAACATGTAAGGGGACATGGTTAAAGGGTTAAGTGGGATTCACTAGAAATAACAAGCTTAGGTGGTAGCTTGTGGGGGGCCCATTTCAACCAATATCCCAAACGTATCTTTGTGGGCTCGACTCTAGTCGAGTGACGGGACACGCATATTGGGCTTGACTATAAGAGGCCAAACCGGGTTAGCGGTGGCAACGCGGGACCAACGGGTTTCATATGCGTGTGTGGACCCGGGATGGTTGGTAAGTCGTTGTTGCATCGTGTAGATATAAATCCGTGCACCGTTGATATTATCAGGTGGCCACGTTGGGGAATGATACACCCCATCGTGGGACCAGCACGGGTATCTACGTAGGGGAGCCGATCGCTTGGGGAGTAGTGGGTACACCTATGTAGTCAGATAGGGGTACACGAAACTACTAAATTACTAAGTACACTTAGGGGGATCAACCTTTAAGTAGGAAGGACTGGTGTGGTGCAGTATAGTAATTATCCTTGGGTGGGTAGATCTGGGGTGGTGAACTCTAGGAATTATCCTTAGGGGGAAAAATGCGTCTTTACAGTTATCTTAGTTTATCCTAAGTATACCTAGCTGCTTAGTGTAGCCATTCATCCCCAGACGTTACCGTATATCAAGCTTATGTCTTCTCTGGTTACTTTAATGATTGTATTGTTAAAGTTATAGGACTCACTCAGACTTATGTCTGACCCCGTTGTTTTTATCTTTTTCCCAACCCTCAGGTTATCAGAGTGGGCCCAGTACGAGTGGGCTTTGATCAGGCTGCTTTATTCTCTTTTGGAGCTTGGACCATAGGTGTAGAGCTCAACTTACCCTTTCTTTTATGGCTATCAGTTCATGTATTGGGATTATGTACTTTTATTTATCAGGATGGATATTTTGTACTTGACTCTTATTTGGTTTTGTGATGTAACCAAACATGTTTTACTTTCCGCTGCAATGAAATGATGTTTTGAAATTTTCAAGTATTACTTATATCTGTCTTGTTGTAATTTCTCTGTTCTATATTCACTTAAAATACTCCACCGATGTTATGGCATTCCCTTAGAGAGTGACCATAGCGGGTGTGGGGTGTTACACGTGGTATCAGAGCAAAGGTTACCGGAACAGATAAAAATTTTAGAAAACTATTTTTATAAAAACATTTTTGGAAGAAATATTTTCAAAAACATGTCTTTAAAGAGAAAAGTTTTTGAAAGAAAAGCATAATCCCCGATAGCCATATCTTTATCTTTCGAATTCTCCGTTTTGAATCTTTCCTTTTTCGTCTCAGTATGGCTGAAGATCTTTATCTTCCGGACGGTGTAGCGGTACCAGTATGGTATAGGAGGTTGTTAGAAGCTAGGGCCGCCGCTGCAGGTCCAGCAAATGTTCCTCCTCCACCCGTTGCACTCGTTCCTCCTCGCGCGGATACTCTTGCTATGACTTGTAGGAAGTTTAAGGCTATGGGAGGAAAACCTTTTGTGGGAGCTAGGGATTGGCTTAATGAGACGGAAGAATTGATGGAAATCTTGGAAGTGGAAGAGGGAAAGAAAGTCAGGTTATCCGCTTGGTTAATGGAAGGAGAGGCCTCGTTCTGGTGGGAGGCCACTAATGGAGAACGCCCTGTTGATTCTTGGATGGATTTCAGGCAAAGGTTTGAGGCAAAGTTTCTCTCAAAAGCGGAAGAGAATATGCACGTGGAAAGGCTCTTGAACTTAAAGCAAGGGAACTTGTCGGTGAAAGAATATGTTAACAAGTTTAATCAGTTAGAGGGATTCAACATGGACTTGGTAAACACACCGGAAGAGAAAGCTCTGAGGTTCGTTAAAGGCTTAAACGAACCGATGCACGGATTGGCTATGTCTCACATTCCTATGGGGGCCACTTTCGAGAAGCTAGTGGACATGACACTTATGCATGAGGAAGAGAAGGGTCCCAATGCTAATAAAGCACCCGAGAAGAATGAAGATCAGAAGAAACCTCAACAACAAAATAAGGGTGGGAAAGGTAACGGTGGCAAGGGAAAGAAGAAGTGCTTCAACTGTGGGACACTAGGCCACCTAAGCAAGGATTGTCGCAAGAAGAGGAAGGCTGGCTGCTTCCACTGTGACGAAGCAGGACATCTAGTGAAGGACTGCCCTAAGAAAGGGCAAAGGACGGGATCTACCTCAGGAGGACAGGTGCAAGTTCTTTTGGCACCAACTCAGTCAAGGGGGCAAGCTCAGGCTCTCGCGGTTCCACCGATTCAGGAAAGAGGTAGAACTATTTCCATTGAAAGTCTAGTTTTTCTGTTTGATTATCCGGGTCAAACTTTATTTGATTTTGACGCATCGAGTTCGTTTATTTCATTATTGTTAGTTGAGTCACTGCACTGAGACACCAGTTAGTAGATGATCCCTTAGTTGTTTCAAACCCAATTGGGGCTCCATGATGTGTTTGGGTTTGAAAGTTTCTATACTTAGCGTTGAGTTTAGATGTGATGCTTTTTGGGCTTCACGGGCTATGGGTTAGTTTTGGGCATGGACTGGTTATCCAGTAATGGTGCCGTTCTTATTGTGGAAGGAGAGTTGTTAGGCTTATGACCCGCTAGGGTAACACTCTCGAGATCTCTTGTAATCCCATGGAATTTGTTATGCTAAGTTATCTAGAGTCGCTTGACACGTCGGTCGAGAGTTTGCAATCTATAGAGTGGTACGGGAATACTCGGATGTGTTTTGAGGAGGTGAAGGGCTTACCTCCGGAGCGGGAGATTGACTTCCAAATATATCTGGTAGACAATGCCAAACCAGTATCTTGGCCAGTGTGCCACGTGGCTCCTCGTGAGAGGAGGGAACTCCATAAGCAAGTAGGCAATTTGCTTGAGGAGGGGTTTAGAAGACGAAGTATATCGGAGTGGGGTGCTCCGGTAGTTTTTGCCCTGAAGGCGGATGGGTCCCTCAGACTTTGTGTAGGCTAAAGAGAGCTAAATAAACTCACAAAGAAGAATAGACACCCATTGTCGAGGATTGATGATCTCTTTGATCAGTTAGTGGGCGCCTCAGTATTTTCGCAGTTGGACTTAGCCACGAGGTTTCGTCAGTTGAGAGTGACTGAGGATAGTATAGAGAAGACTACCTTTAGGACTCCGGATGGTTTTTATGAGTGGCTAGGAGATGCCATTTGGTTTGACGAACGCCCCGCATATAATGAGAAGGGTGTTCAGGGAGTACCTAAATAAGTTCGTGATGGTCTTTGTAAATGACATCTTGGTCTTTTCTAGGAGCGAAATAAGTTTTCGTATGTGCTCAATAGGATGAGCAAAGCCAGTTATGGGATAAACAGTGGTTTTGGAGCGAGACTGGCGAGGACATCCAGAGTTGGACAAGGGCTTAATTATTTAGCCATTTTTACTAGTATCATCTCACGTAGGTCGTCTGAATTCGAAGGAGGTATCCCTTGGATGTTTGTCTGATATTGGTTTAGGCCTTTGGGGCTTGCATTTGGGGGATGTCGAGTTCGACTAAGGTGGTCTGCGTGAGAGATGGATAGTTGTGACGATTTTGCATGGGAGAATATCCTGATTTTCTCTAGAAGTGGAGAAAAGCATGCCTTACATCTCAGAGAAGTGTTGGAGACTCTTCGAGCACATAGTCTTAAAGCTAAATTCTCTAAATGTCATTTTTGGAGAAGAGAAGTGCGATTCTTAGGGCATGTGGTCTCTAAGGAAGGGATAGCTGTGGATCCTGCAAAGATAGTATCTATCCAGGATTGGAAAGTTCCTAGGAATGCTACCGAAGTAAGAAGCTTCTTGGGGGTTGGTAGGATATTATAGGAAGTTCATCAAAGACTTCGCGAAGATATCAGCCCCATTAACCCGCTTGACGAAGAAGAATCTGGTTTTCTCATGGGACGAGATGTACCAAGACATGGCCGAGTATGTCGCTAGATGCTTGGTGAAAGCGGAGCAAAAGAAACCAAGTGGGTTGCTTCACCCATTGGAAGTTCCGCTAAGGAAATGGGATAGTGTCTCGAAGGATTACCGAAATCAAGGAAGGGTAATACAGGGATTTGGGTTTTGGTAGATAGACTTACTAAGTGTGCCCATTTCATACCCGTGAAGAGCAAGAGGACTATTCCATGTCTAGCTTCAGTTTACATTCGAGAGATTATTAGATTGCATGATGTACCTTCCAGTATAGTGAGCGATCGGGATCCTATCTTCACTAAAGAGTTGTGGAAAAGTTTGCAAGAGGCGGAAGGGACTCAGTTGTATTTGAGTACCGCATATCATCCTCAGATAGACGGCCAGACCGAGAGGGTGAATCGTATTTTAGAAGACCTTTTGAGGCTATGTATCTTGGATTTAGGAGGTACATGGGAAGAGCATCTTCCATTGGTGGGGTTGCCCGACAGACTTAGTGGTGTACATGATGTATTCCATGTGAGGAAGGGCCTACATAAGATCGTAGAGGCGATAGAGCCAAGCTTGCTTAAAGAAGTAAGGTAGAGCGTGATGTGATTATTCGACGAGCTCCTACCCGCATCCTTGGGTCAGAGATTAGGGAGTTGAGAAACAGAGAGGTTCGACTAGTCAAAATGAAAAAGGAGAGAAAGTGAGAGCAATGCTACTTGGGAAACAGAAGCGAAGATGCGTTCGTTATGCCCATCCCTTTTTGAGGGTATGTGCTTTAGACGTCTCCTTTACCGGTTGTCTAGTGCTTATCTTATCCTTAGTATGTCCTCTCATTAGTACCTTTGACCTTTAGATAGGGTAAACCTTTGGTTGAAACATGTGTTTGAGACATGTTATGGTTGATGGATGCAAGTGGATGCAAGTGTTTACTAGTGGTTGCTCGTGGATGCATATACACACACTCTAGGCACTAGATCGGCTCAATCACTTCATATTGCATATTGCATAAAATTGTATGTAGGAAGCTATATTTATGGATGTATAATGATTGTGTTATCATATGGACGATGCATTTTGGTGAATGATTGTGCACTCATGTAGATATTGTATGTGTCGATAGGGTTCTTTCGCATACATAATGGATGCATGGCACTATCATGGTTTGCATATGTTCATACATTAGATAGGGAACATATACACACACTTTTCGCATATGCTCATACATCATTAGAAATTGTTTTAAGGACAATGGATGCCCGTGTTTGATGGATTGAGTAGATGGTTGTTTGGATGGTAGGATATGCATTCTCCTTAGCTTAGAGATTTCGGGGACGAAATCCTTTAAGGAGGGGAGAATGTAACACCCCGAATTTCGGTTAATGCTAAAATTCACTAATTACAGAATAAATAATCTCAGATGTGAGAATTGGGGGAAACGGGCTGCGTCATTGCGTTCGTCTCGGAAAAATACGCGAAATAGAGTCCGAGATTTCGAGAATCGGAGTCCGTATGGCCCAGTTATGGCCCAAAGAAGTTTTCAGAAAATTCAAGGTTAAAAACAGATTTAAAATTCAGTTCTAAAACAAGTTTGGAGCCAAAAGCGGAAAGGGCGGGAAAGTTCCCGCCTACCCCGTGTCGACAGGCATGTCGACAGGGGTGTCGACAGGCATGTCGACAGGGGCGTCGACAGCCCTGTCGATAGGGGTGTCGACACAGGGTGTCGGCCCTGTTGATCTGGGTGCACCAGATCTGGTTTTTGGTTGAGTCTTGGGCTGTGTTCTAGAGATTTCCTAAATCTGACGGTCCTAATCTAATCTAGGGTTAATCTAAGGGCCTAAAACACTACCTAATCCTATAAATAAGACCCCAACCCTACCCTAATTCATTCATAATTAGGTCTTGTAACTAAACCATGGCAAAATGAAACTTGATCATGGCCTCCACAAATCAATGAAGAGAGTTGCAAGCTAATCAACATCTTCTTCAACTAAAGCAACTAATTCCACTTCATAAGTTTGCTAATCTTGGTTTTGGTAAGTTTCTATCACTTTGATGATCAATTGTTAAATTAAGTAGATGGGATATGATGAGATCTATGGTTTTGCATGAGGATTAATGGGTTTTCAAGTCATATGATATGATGTGAATATGCTAATCTATGTTTAATATTAATCCTATGTTTATGCATGTTGAATATGTGAGTTTATGCATGTTGAATATGTGAGTTTATGCAAGTTGGATATGTGGGTTTATGCAAGTTAAGTGGTGGGTTTATGCATAATAAGTAATTGATTCTATGCATGCTAAGTATGGGGTTTTATGCATGCTAAGTGTTTGGTATTATGCATAAATCATGACATGCAAGTTTATCCTTTTAAATGTGATGCATACATATGCAAGATGACACCTTTATATGCTATGTATATATGCATGTTTACCCTCCTTTAAGATGCAAGTCATATATGCAAGTTCAACATGTTATGCAAGTTATGTGTATGCTTATATGCAAGTTCAACATGTCATGCAAGTTATGTGTATGCTTATATGCAAGTTCAACATGTTATGCAAGTTCATATGCAAGTTTATGTGTATGATGTTATGTAAGTTATGTGCATGTTGTTATGCAAGTTCATATGCAAGTTTATGTGTATGATGTTATGTAAGTTATGTGCATGTTGTTATGCAAATTCATATGCAAGTTATGTGTATGATGTTATGTAAGTTATGTGCATGTTGTTATGCAAGTTCATATGCAAGTTTATGTGTATGATGTTATGTAAGTTATGTGCATGTTGTTATGCAAATTCATATGCAAGTTATGTGTATGATGTTATGCAAGTTATGTGTATGATGTTATGTAAGTTATGTGTATGTTGATATGCAAGTTATGTTTATAATATTATGCAAGTTATGTGTATGATGTTATGCAAGTTAACATGTAACATGTTGTGCAAGTTCACACCTTTAAGACACATGCAAGTTCACCTTTGTATAACCTATGAACACTTATGCAAGTTGCCTTTATACATGACATATGTATGTTCATGTAAGTTGGGTTATTTAGTAATGCTAGTTGGGTTAATATCATGATGTAAGTGGACACCTTTTAACCCATGTTGATGCTATTGTATGCTAAGTGAAACCCATGTTAATTGTGAAAGAATCTTCTCTTGGAAATATGTCGTGTTAGCATAAGTACGTGGGAAACGATGGGGTTAATAGACATGTTAATGAAATGGTGTGAAATGGTTATGATTAAGCATACCATAAAATGAATAAGCATAAGTGGGAATTTACCTATTGAGTTAGGTCTACCCCATGGGAATTTACCTATTGAGTTAGGTCTACCCATGTTATGAAAAACTTGATATTAATTAGGGATAATTAATGTGGGGGTGATTAATTAGGTGTAATTAATCGACTAAGACACGAGGTTGGACTCATTTGTAGTGTAAAACTGCCCGGACCCTACCGGCTTAACCAGTTGCTACAAATGTCAGCCCAATATGAGAGGTCTTAGCCATAAATTAAATACGTGATTAAAGTAAAGACACGAGGTTAGACTCTATTATGACGTAAGACTGCCCGGACCCAACCGGCTTAACCAGTTGTCATAAAAGCCAGTCTAATGTGGGAGGTCTTTATGGGAGATCACGGTCTTAATTAATTAAGAAACACTTAACCATATTAGCATGTAGTGGGACATGAGGGGTTAAGTGGGTGCCTTGGGTGGCATGAGGAGACTAGTGGGTTGCCTTGGGTGGCAATAGAAAAATACGATTAGAATACTTAACCAAAGTGGAACATGTAATTAAACATGATTAAAGGGTTAAGTAAGTGCCATGGGTGGCATGTGAAAATACGATTAGAATACTTAACCAAGGTGGAACATGTAATTAAACATGATTAAAGGGTTAAGTAAGTGCCATGGGTGGCATGTGAAAATCTAGTGGGTACCTTGTATGACAATTAGAATATGATTAAAGGACTTAACCAAAATTTATAACATGTAAGGGGACATGGTTAAAGGGTTAAGTGGGATTCACTAGAAATAACAAGCTTAGGTGGTAGCTTGTGGGGGGCCCATTTCAACCAATATCCCAAACGTATCTTTGTGGGCTCGACTCTAGTCGAGTGACGGGACACGCATATTGGGCTTGACTATAAGAGGCCAAACCGGGTTAGCGGTGGCAACGCGGGACCAACGGGTTTCATATGCGTGTGTGGACCCGGGCTGGTTGGTAAGTCGTTGTTGCATCGTGTAGATATAAAGCCGTGCACCGTTGATATTATCAGGTGGCCACGTTGGGGAATGATACACCCCATCGTGGGACCAGCACGGGTATCTACGTAGGGGAGCCGATCGCTTGGGGAGTAGTGGGTACACCTATGTAGTTAGATAGGGGTACACGAAACTACTAAATTACTAAGTACACTTAGGGGGGTCAACCTTTAAGTAGGAAGGACTGGTGTGGTGCAGTATAGTAATTATCCTTGGGTGGGTAGATCTGGGGTGGTGAACTCTAGGAATTATCCTTAGGGGGAAAAATGCGTCTTTACAGTTATCTTAGTTTATCCTAAGTATACCTAGCTGCTTATTGTAGCCATTCATCCCCAGACGTTACCGTATATCAAGCTTATGTCTTCTCTGCTTACTTTAATGATTGTATTGTTAAAGTTATAGGACTCACTCAGACTTATGTCTGACCCCGTTGTTTTTATCTTTTTCCCAACCCTCAGGTTATCAGAGTGGGCCCAGTACGAGTGGGCTTTGATCAGGCTGCTTTATTCTCTTTTGGAGCTTGGACCATAGGTGTAGAGCTCAGCTTACCCTTTCTTTTATGGCTATCAGTTCATGTATTGGGATTATGTACTTTTATTTATCAGGATGGATATTTTGTACTTGACTCTTATTTGGTTTTGTGATGTAACCAAACATGTTTTACTTTCCGCTGCAATGAAATGATGTTTTGAAATTTTCAAGTATTACTTATATCTGTCTTGTTGTAATTTCTCTGTTCTATATTCACTTAAAATACTCCACCGATGTTATGGCATTCCCTTAGAGAGTGACCATAGCGGGTGTGGGGTGTTACAGATACCGATGCAGAATCGACGACTTCTGAGAGTACGTCTCTTGCAGAATCGACGACCTGGCTACAAGCGAGTATGCTTTCAACTTCTCAACGTGTACTTTGAATGCATAGTTTGAGTGCTAATGTGTTACTTTGTTCCGTGCATATCACAACTTTACAAGAACGGAAGGCTCAGTATATGAGGACCGCCTGTCCCACCTCCTCAATAGTAAATCAGATTTCTTAAGAGTCAAGAAGTGTCTCACCGACGAGAATCTTCACAAGCACCATCTTCTTGATGTGAGGTTCGGACTTGGCGCGGGTGGCAAACCTTACAAATATGTGCCCCCGGCTGAAGGAGAAGGAACCTCTGAGGCCGCGAAAACAATTGAATTCCGTAGAAGTCCCTCACCAATAATTAATCAGGATGACGAGGATTTGAATGTATACAAAGGGGGTGAGGTTCAGGCTGATGAGCCAAAGGAAGTCCCGGCCTTCAAGGGGAAATCTCCCTCAAGGACTTCACCACCGGTTGAGCCTGTCGCTCATGATGAATTAACAGAGGAACAAATACTCGGGGAATCAAACAAGATTCCTTTACCAGACGATATCTATACATAGGAAGACTTCGAAGGGGAACCGTTATTTCCTATATCTGAGGAAGTGAATGCCCCGGTCGAAGAAAAAGAAGTTTCACAGACGAGCCTAACTCTGGGCCCTGGTCCGTTAGGGGGGATTATACAGGAAGCACAACTTACATGCACCACTTATCACAACACCTTTGTATCACTGGTATTCATGATTCTAATATGCGCTTATTTCATTTGCAGGAAGAATGACTCGCAGACGGTCTTATTCTTATCGTTCCCTCCGCGAGGGCACACCAAGTCTTCTTTCAAATCCCGAGCATGTTCGTAGTGATAGTCGGGGGAGAGATAGCCAACGGCCCCGCGATTCTCATCAATCTTATTCTACACGATCTCGATCTCCGTCAAAACAGGACCCTGGAAAACCCCATAATCATCAACTGCCACCGACGGAGGGAAAGCAACTTCCCAAGGACTTAACTCCTCCGAAATGTGCGCCATCCCATAGCAAGTCTTCTAAGAAGCATGACGAGCCAAAGGACAAAAACAAGGACCCAAGCAAGGATTTAGAGAAGGAGAAAACAACCATTATCCCATCTGGTCAACACAACCTAGATACCCCCGCTACACGGGACGTCGTCCATGGACCTGACAATCAGGTGTGACGACCCCATTTCCCGTACAAACGGAGACAAGGGTAATCTTTGGAATATAACACATAAACAGATAATAGTAGAACAGAATTAAATAAATACACCAGATAATGAACAATAGAATATACTGGATAAAAGTAATCATCAGAGTTACACAGTATACAGGATCTTACTTAGTACAAATACAGTTCAGCTATACATAAATGTCTACAGCGGAAAACAAACAAAATATGTACAATAGGAGCTGAACAGCATAAAATAAAAATAAATGATAGAATCCATCTTCAGCTCCAGCTATCCAGATAAAGCCAGCTAAACCTGAATACAAGGCTGCCCGTGTAGAAAAAAGGGCACCCGAGTTTGAAAGTGAAACAAACTACGAGTCAGTCATGGGACTGGTATGAGAAATCTACTCAACACATTTAATATATAGCTAATCACCGGACCACGCCACTTTCGTGAAATGGGTTTACTCCATTGGATCGCCAGTGCTTTAAAACAAATCATTCTTTTAAACATCGCAATGCTTTTTATAAAATGAAGCCATTATAAGACTCAGTTCCCATCACACAATGCAACGCAAACCGGAGGATAGAGTTTTTACCTTATAACGGCCAAACAATGCTTGATACGAATAAAACAAAGGCATTTGATATTATTGCTAGTGTTTATATGTTTTGAAAACAATTTCGAATCATAACTATCAATCATAGACGGCATGGGTACCATATATCATGTCACCATATATATACAATCAAAACCGCACGATGTCGTATTTGGAAATTGGATTTCCGTCATGAACCAAGGCAAAAGATAGTCCTTACTGACTTCGAGACTGCCTAGCCCGAGCCTCAGGCTCAGAGCGCATCGACCCTTGGATCGTCAGCGCCGGTCCACCGATGTGGATTAAAATTCCTAAACACTGCGTTTCCCCGCCCTTTGGGGCGTAAATGAGCCAACGAATGGCTCCATCGAACCCGGATCGTCCGATCTAACCGAGGCGCCTCGCAACAGCAACAACCACATAAGTCAAACTCGTCAGGGCATGTAAAACCACTGACGCCACTTCTAGCTAGGAAGAAACACAGGCCCTCCCTGATGTCCTCTCCCGTTTCTGGTTCATACCGGGGTGCGAGGCTCGCGAATTTACGTTATACACAAAGCTACGCCACACAGGCGGTGCTTTGATCATCTCCACAAGACTTTGCTTTTCAACAGAAGCCCTGATCACTGCATCTTAGCATGCCACATAGGCAATTCACACCGTGCAACTGATGGCTATCAATCACACAGAATAAATTCCAATGTCAGACACACTGTCCATTTGCAAGTCCGTTCTGGGTATGAACGAAACCGGAGGCACTATATACCTCGCAAACCCATCGATCACCACGTACGTCTGGACGATCACCACTCATTATCCATATTTTGGGATGCCTCCCAATCAGGACCTCGGTTACCATCCAAACGAGGTGAAGATCTCCAGTCTTCGACCATCGTCTTCATCTTCGATTTCTTATCGTCGATTCAGTTATTCAGAATGGGATAAACCCGGTCTTTCTGAGCAACTCGCGTATACAATAAACAAGTGCAACACTAACATATACATGCATCATTTCAATTCTTTAGTCACTAACCGTCAATCAGTAAGAGAACGATTTCCCAAATATTAACCCCGAAGGCCGAAACCAACATCAGTTCAACAACCAGGAAATCATTCGACTTAGCCAACCTTCAGTTAATTTATAAATCACATCCATATTGTTTATAATATTTTATAATGATTTATCGCTATTTTTATTTATTTTAAAATAGCCATTTTATTCAAAATGACGCTTCGGGCCATAACGTGACAGTGGCGTTGTTTTTCTTCAGATTTGATTTACACATATATGAAAATCTAACCGTTGGATCTTCACAAAATTTACATCATTAGAAAGATCTTTTCAAAACGAATCCAACGGTTCCAGTTTCGGGAAATTCCGACGGTCGGATCTCCCGGTACAATCGTTTGAAGTTTCGATTTCAAAATACGAACGGCAGCGTCGTTATTCGATTAAATATAATTATATATTTATATATATATATAAATATAATCGTTTCTAGCGCTGTTTATCTTTAGATTTGAATTAAACATTCCAGACAATACAACCGTTGGATTTTTACAAAGTTGGTGCCGTTGGAAAGATTTTTCCAAAGCGAACCCAATGGTTGCGATTTCAGGAAAATCCGATGGTCGGATCTCCCGGTATAATCGTTTGAAATCACGGTTTCAAAATACGGACTACAGCATCGTTAATCGATATATTTTAATTCTATTTATATATATATATCGATCCTTCGATTTCAAAGCTATATTCTTTTCATACATTTGATAAAAATGATATTTTTATCTAACTGTCTTCTATTTCAACACTTCACTTTATTTAACAATTCATGTATATAATAAAAAAGTGATTTTTATTGTAAAACAATTCATTTCAAAACACTATTATTTTATATAGTTCATATAGGTAATAAAAATAGGATTTTTATTATAAAACAATTTCTTTTAAAACAAGGTCATTTTACATAGTTCATATAGATGATAAAAAGGTGATTTTTATTATAAAACAATTTATTTCAAAATATGAATACCATTCAACACATGAATTTCTATTCAATGAATGATTATCGATTCAACACATGAAGGTTTTCTATAGTTTATATATATATATATATATAAATGTGATTTTTATATTTAAAACACGAACACCATTCAACACATGGATTTCAATTCAACGAATGAATATCGATTCAACACATGAAGGTTTTCTATAGTTTATATATATAGATAAAAATGTGATTTTTATATTTAAAACACGAACACCATTCAACACATGAATTTCAATTCAACGAATGAATATCGATTCAACACATGAAGGTTTTCTATAGTTTATATATATAGATAAAAATGTGATTTTTATATTTAAAACACGAATACCATTCAACACATGAATTTCTAATCAACGAATGAATATCGATTCAACACATGAAGGTTTTCTATTCAACGAATAAATATAGTTTCAGCAAATGAAAATAATTCAAACACATGAATATTATTCAAAATTTCGGCAGCATAACGGCAGGGTAGTTATAACCGGGACCGTCCCTAGTACGGCTTCTCGCTCTACCTTAAAACCTCGCGGTTTTTGACAATGGGGATCATGCATCTAGTTCGCACGCAGGCGGCATGTATATTTATTTCGTTTCCACAAACTAATCCTATGTGGTTTCAACCAAATATTTCTCAACCACAAATGGGTATTTTTCAACCACAATCAATCAGTATCAACCACAAACAATTCCAATCAACCATTCGCTATCAATCAATTTTCACACCAATCACAACCAATAAATATCGTCTATGGTTTGTGGACGAGGGGCGTATATATATATATATATATATATATATACATATACATATATAGCAATTCACTTCTATTTCAACACATATATAATATTTACAATGCATATATAACTTATACATCGAACGTACAACTTATACAACGCTTATACAAGAGGTGTACAACGCTTATATAACTCATACATCGACTATACAATTTATACATCGTCGTTTTCCATATCGTTTATAAATTAGAAATCTCACTTTGGGTTCCACTCCACCAAAAATAGCAGAAGGCTCAGAAAAATATGCGGTCTCTTCTAGAATGTAGAAGACGTCCACACGAGTCCACTGTTTCTTGTTTCACTGAATTTTGACAAGAAACAAAAAAGATATGATTTTTCAAAGTTTGCAACGGTTTAAAGGTGTTAAAACAGTTGAAAATAAAACAAGCCGTACCTCAGGTGAATTGTTCAAAACTAGGTTTGCAATTTTCGATCAAACCGTGAATCGATAGGAGGATCAGCCGATGCAGCAACGAAAAGGGGGGAGACGAGCGCCTGCGCGTGGTGGTGGGGGCCCACTCGGTGGTGCCAGGCGGTCGGGGCGGTGGGTTGAAGTCGACGACTTCAGGGAGGTGGTTCTCTCTCCACAAGCCACCAAAAATTCCAAACTTTATATGGATTTGTAGATCTCGAGAAGATCTTCAAAAAGTTCAACTGTGGCACGAGCTATTTCGGCGTGGATTGATCGGAAAATGAGGGGGAAGGTCTCGAGCGGTTTCCGCCTTCGATCGGGGAGAGAGAAATGAAGAATTTTCTTTTTTTTTTATTTTAAAAAAAATATGATTGGTCGGGGGAGTTTTAAAGGGGTTTTCTGACACGACCACCAATCTAAGCCCAGCGACTGTCGTCCCTAGCGTTTTACCCCCATTCCGAACACAATGGGATATGTTTCGCAGGCCCATTCGACTGTTTCAGTCAGTTTTCCTTCAAATTAAAATATATAACATTCAATATTCGATTTGAACGTACATTTCAATTTGCCAGGGCCACAAACTGATTCGAAAAATTCCAGAAAAATAAATCTGGCTTTGTTTTGACGATACCGTCCCAACAAAACTACTTTCGTCGAATTCTGAGACCGTTTGCAAAAAGGCCCATTTCTGGTCGATCCAATTTAACTGTAATTGACCAAAACACATTTTCCTTTGCCACGCTCACATACTAGCTTCAAAAATTATGAAATTTGAAACCTAGCAATAACTTCACTTCCCGGATCCAACAAAATTGGTTTCGTCGAATTCAGAGGTCGTATGCAAAATGTCCAATTTCACGGGCTATATAAATTCCATAGCGACCTTTCTGAAAATTCATTTAGCCATAACTTTTGCTTTCCGCTATGATAATTCGATTTTTCAGATTCGTTGGAAAGGTATTCACTAACAGATTTAAATGTTTTTGGTTTCACTCAAATCCGTTTTGTTTTGCACCCGGTACAGTCCGACAAAGTTTGGATTCAAAATTTGAAACTACAGCGCCATTTCAGGCCTTGTTTATAATTATAATTAATTATATTCGTTTTCAAACGTCGATTCAAACTCACTTTTCATCTCTATTATTTAAAATATTTATTATAAATATTTAAAATCCATTATTTTAGCCAATTTAAAAAAAAATTAATTGGTTCAGATTTTCTGGGTCATTACAATCTCCCCCACTTAAAACTTTTCGTCCCTGAAAAGGAACAAAGTCGAAAGTGGTTTGATTAATCAACTCTACGTTCGATCTGGCTTCCATTCTCCAACTTTTCAGCTTCTGAGAATTTTCAAATTCTTCAAAAATTTGGCTAACACCCGGAATTTTCGAAAAATTTCGCCATAACCTCCTTTGTACGGGGAGAGGTTTGGAAATTTATTGGGTCGTATTAGGTACCCAATAAATCCTAATAAGCATACACATATTTATAGTGATATATTCTGGTGTTTACAGGGGAGCGTGTATATATAATGACTCCAGAGAATAAATTCTCGTCACCCTGTCAAAGCCTGAGGGAGTGTGTATTTTAAATGCTCCAGAGGATAAATCCTCGTCACCTCGTCCTGTGTGGGAAATAAATAGTCCATGTGCCGTATCTAATAACTAGAGAGACGTGGTTATTGTCAACTCCAGACCCGTGTGGGGTTTTTATTAATCTTGCAATTTTATCGTTACAATTTAAATAGTCCATATCAGTCGTTTGTTCAACCTGTAAAATATAGTCATCGTCATACAAGCCTCTCGCTCGTATGGTAAATCTTCCGCCTCGTCACACAAGCTCCAAATGCTTATGTGGTATATGATGAAGTATGCCTATCTTCCAGAAGTATGCCATGTAATGTAGTTCAAAATTAATTGTTACTATCCTATGGCGATGTTTATTATTTCACACAGAAAAACCAGCACTCCGCATCCAATGGCATTCACAGTAGTTGATATAATAATATTTCGCATCCAACTCATTAAGGTTTACCTATTTGTCAGGCACGCAAATAAAATCTTTACTCAACAGCCAATCCATTTACCTGTTCAAACATATATAATACACATGTATATATTTCTTTTTATTTTCTAATCATTTCAAGGTGTGATATAATCGAATAAATTCTACCATTATTCTATTGTTGATTAAATTAACTATCGTTTCAATAATTTAATTAATCTAATTTACTATCACACAACACAAACAGCAATCAAATTGTTTTTAACTTTTCAAAATCATACAAATCAATTCCTATATTCTTTTAAAATCATTCAGACTATATAATTAAAAGTGCACATCCATGGAAAGAAAATAACAGCAGAGTAGAGAACTAATTGGTAATGCAAAGTATGGTAAATGTACCTTGCACCAGAGTCAAATAGAGATATCCACTCGGCATCTAGGATAAGCTTTTTGAATGCTCTCCTCAGTTTCCCAAGTACAATCTCGTGGATCTCCACTCCATTTCACTTTGACTAAGCGAACCTTCTTGTTCCTCAGCTCTTTGGTTTCTTTGCCGATAATCTTTAGCGGCTCTCTTCTCACAACTAGTTCTGGAGTAATTTCAATATCCTGCTGAGCTGCTTCTTCCACGATCAAGTCTGGATCATGAACGTGCTTTCGAAGTTGAGATATGTGAAATACATCATGAACTCCAGGCAACCAATCAGGAAATTTGACCCTATAAGCGAGAGTTCCGATCCGTTCCAAAATAGGAAACGGACCAATGAATTTGGGTGCCAACTTTCCAGTTTTACCGAACCGGATTACTCCTCTCATCGGCGATACTTTCAAATATACGTAGTCGCCAACAGCAAAGGATATATCTCTTCTTCTCCTATCGGCATAGCTCTTTTGTCGGCTTTGAGCGGCGAGTAATCGCTTCTTAATAAAGTCGACTTTATCGGCAGCTTCGCGGATCATATCAGGCCCTAACACAAGTCTATTTCCAGGTTCGACCCAACAAGCAGGAGATCGGCACGGTCTACCATATAATGCTTCTTCTTTGAGCACCCAAGAGGCTACTAATCTTTTCTGATCATCTCTCAACTGGATACGCTTAAAAATTCTTTCGACAGAACTCATCCAAGCTTGAGTCTGAATAATAGATTCATTGCCCGAGAACTGTGCTCCGTTCAGATTTCAATATCTCTTTAATAGAGCCTCTAGATCGGGTTCTACATTTCTTCTGTTTCGGACACTCATTTTTCTAGTACTTCTGCAAATGGCAGATCAAGTGTCAGGTCACAGAAAAGATATTTTAAAATATAGAAACACATACTTCAATGTAAATGTGTCTATCGAGGTGTAATTTCATTCTGCTTTACTCGTACTAGGATATTGCTGATCCTATCTGTATAGAGTTACTCGTCCTAGAACACTACTGGTTCTATTTCTGACGAGTTCGTTAATATGTTATATTCCAGCACTAAGCTTAACCAAAGCTCTGATATCACGTTGTGACGACCCCATTTCCCGTACGAACGGAGACAAGGGTAATCTTTGGAATATAACACATAAACAGATAATAGCAGAATAGAATTAAATAAATACACTAGATAATGAACAATAGAATATACTGGATAAAAGTAATCATCAGAGTTACACAGTATACAGGATCTTACTTAGTACAAATACAGTTCAGCTATACATAAATGTCTACAGCGGAAAACAAACAAAATATGTACAATAGGAGCTGAACAGCATAAAATAAAAATAAATGATATAATCCATCTTCAGCACCAGCTATCCGGATAAAGCCAGCTAAACCTGAATACAAGGCTGCTCGTGTAGAAAAAAGGGCACCCGAGTTTGAAAGTGAAACAAACTACGAGTCAGTCATGGGACTGGTATGAGAAATCTACTGAACACATTTAATATATGGCTAATCACAGGACCACGCCACTTTCGTGGAACGGGTTTACTCCATTGGATCGCCAGTGCTTTAAAACAAATCATTCTTTTAAACATCGCAATGCTTTTTATAAAATGAAGCCATTATAAGACTCAGTTCCCATCACACAATGCAACACAAAACGGAGGATAGAGTTTTTACCTTATAACGGCCAAAATATGCTTGATACGAATAAAACAAAGGCATTTGATATTATTGCTAGTGTTTATATGTTTTGAAAACAATTTTGAATCATAACTATCAATCATAGACGGCATGGGTACCATATATCATGTCACCATATATATATATACAATCAAAACCGCACGATGTCGTATTTGGAAATTGGATTTCCGTCATGAACCAAGGCAAAAGATAGTCCTTACCGACTTAGAGACTGCCTAGCCCGAGCCTCAGGGTCAGAGCGCATCGACCCTTGGATCGTCAGGGCCGGTCTACTGATGTGGATTAAAATTCCTGAATACTGCGTTTCCCCGCCCTTTGGGGCGTAAATGAGCTAACGAATGGCTCCATCGAACGCGGATCATCCGATCTAACCGAGGCGCCTCGCAAAAGCAACAACCACATAAGTCAAACTCGTCAGGGCATGTAAAACCACTGACGCCACTTCTAGCTAGGAAGAAACGCAGGCCCTCCCTGATGTCCTCTTACGTTTCTGGTTCATACCGGGGTGCGAGGCTCGTGAATTTACGTTATACACAAAGCTACGCCACACAGGCGGTGCTTTGATCATCTCCACATGACTTTGCTTTTCAATAGAAGACCTGATCACTGCATCTTAGCATGCTACACAGGCAATTCACACCGTGCAACTGATGGCTATCAATCACACAGAATAAATTCCAATGTCAGACACACTATCCATTTGCAAGTCCGTTCTGGGTCTGAACGAAACCGGAGGCACTATATACCTCGCAAACCCATCGATCACCACGTACGTCTGGACGATCACCACTCATTATCCATATTTCGGGATGTCCCAATCAGGACCTCGGTTACCATCCAAACGAGGTGAAGATCTCCGGTCTTCGACAATCGTCTTCATCTTCGATTTCTTATCGTCGATTTAGTTATTCAAAATGGGATAAACCCGGTCTTTCTGAGCAACTCGCATATATAATAAACAAGTGCAACACTAACATATACACGCATCATTTCAATTCGTTAGTCACAAACCGTCAATCAGTAAGAGAACGATTTCCCAAATATTAACCCCGAAGGCCGAAACCAACATCAGATCAACACCCAGGAAACCATTCGACTTAGCCAACCTTCGGTTAATTTATAAATCACGTCCATATCGTTTATAAAATTTTATAACGATTTATCGCTATTTTTATTTATTTTAAAATAGCCATTTTATTCAAAACGACGCTTCGGGCCATAACGCGACCGTGGCGCTGTTTTTCTTCAGATTTGATTTACACATATATGAAAATCTAACCGTTGGATCTTCACAAAATTTACATCATTAGAAAGATCTTTTCAAAACGAATACAACGGTCTAGTTTCGGGAAATTCCGACGGTTGGATCTCCCAATACAATCGTTTGAAGTTTCGATTTCAAAATACGAACTACAGCGTCGTTATTCGATTAAATATATTTATATATATATATATATATATATATATATATAAATATAATCGTTTCTGGCGCTATTTTTCTTCAGATTTGAATTAAACATTCCAGACAATCCAACCGTTGGATTTTTACAAAGTTGGTGCCGTTGGAAAGATTTTTCCAAAGCGAACCCAACGGTTGTGATTTCAGGAAAATCTGATGGTCGGATCTCCCGGTATAATCGTTTGAAATCACGGTTTCAAAATACGAACTGCGGCGTCGTTATTCAATATATTTTAGTTCTATTTATATATATATATATATATATCTCAATCCCTCGATTTCAAAGCTATATTCTTTTCATACATTTGATAAAAATGATATTTTTATCTAACTGTCTTCTATTTCAACACTTCACTTTATTTAACAATTCATGTATATAATAAAAATGTGATTTTTATTGTAAAACAATTCATTTCAAAACACTATTATTTTATATAGTTCATATAGGTAATAAAAATAGGATTTTTATTATAAAACAATTTCTTTTAAAACAAGGTCATTTTACATAGTTCATATAGATGATAAAAAGGTGATTTTTATTATAAAACAATTTATTTCAAAATATGAATACCATTCAACACATGAATTTCTATTCAACGAATGATTATCGATTCAACACATGAAGGTTTTCTATAGTTTATATATACAGATAAAAATGTGATTTTTATATTTAAAACACGAACACCATTCAACACATGAATTTCAATTCAACGAATGAATATCTATTCAACACATGAAGGTTTTCTATAGTTTATATACATATATAAAAATGTGATTTTTATATTCAAAACATGAACACCATTCAACACATGAATTTCAATTCAACGAATGAATATCGATTCAACACATGAAGGTTTTCTATAGTTTATATATATAGATAAAAATGTGATTTTTATATTTAAAACACGAATACCATTCAACACATGAATTTCTAATCAACGAATGAATATCGATTCAACACATGAAGGTTTTCTATTCAACGAATAAATATAGTTTCAGCAAATGAAAATAATTCAAACACATGATTATTATTCAAAATTTCGGCAGCATAACGGCAGGGTGATTAAAACCGGGACCGTCCCTAGTACGGCTTCTCGCTCTACCTTAAAACCTCACGGTTTTTGACAATGGGGATCATGCATCTAGTTCGCACGCAGGCGGCATGTATATTTATTTCATTTCCACAAACTAATCCTATGTGGTTTCAACCAAATATTTCTCAACCACAAATGGGTATTTTTCAACCACAATCAATCAGTATCAACCACAAACAATTCCAATCAACCATTCGCTATCAATCAATTTTCACACCAATCACAACCAATAAATATCGTCTATGGTTTGTGGACGAGTGGCGTGTATATATATATATATATATATATATATATATATATATATATATATATAGCAATTCGCTTCTATTTCAACACATATATAATTTTTACAACGCATATATAACTTATACGTCGAACGTACAACTTATACAACGCTTATACAAGAGGTGTACAATGCTTATATAACTCATACATCGACTATATAATTTATACATCGTCGTTTTCCATGTCGTTTATAAATTAGAAATCTCACTTTGGGTTCCACTCCACCAAAAATAGCAGAAGGCTCAGAAAAATATGCGGTCTCTTCTAGAATGTAGAAGACGTCCGCACGAGTCCACTGTCTCTTGTTTCACTGAATTTCGACAAGAAAAGAAAAGGATATGATTTTTCAAAGTTTGCAACGGTTTAAAGGTGTTAAGACAGTTGAAAATAAAACAAGCCGTAATTCAGCTGAATGGTTCAAAACTAGGTTTGCAATTTTCGATCAAACCGTGAATCGATAGGAGGATCAGCCGATGCAGCGACGAAGAGGGGGGAGACGCGCGCCTGCGCGTGGTGGTGGGGGCCCACTCGGTGGTGTCAGGCGGTCGGGGTGGCGGGTTGAAGTCGACGACTTCAGGGAGGTGGTTCTCTCTCCATAGGCCACGAAAAATTCCAAACTTTATATGGATTTGAAGATCTCGAGAAGATCTTCAAAAAGTTCAACTGTGGCACGAGCTAATTCGGCGTGGGTTGATCGGAAAATGAGGGGGAAGGTCTCGAGCGGTTTCCGCCTTCGATCGGGGAGAGAGAAATGAAGAATTTTCTTTTTTTTTTATTTTAAAAAAAATATGTTTGGTCGGGGGAGTTTTAAAGGGGTTTTCTAACACGACCACCAATCTAAGCCCAACGACTGTCGTCCCCAGCGTTTTACCCCCATTCTGAACACAATAGGATATGTTTCGTAGGCCCATTCGACTGTTTCAGTCAGTTTTCCTTCAAATTAAAATATATAACATTCAATATTTGATTTGAACGTACATTTCAATTTGCCAGGGCCACAAACTGATACAAAAAATTCCAGAAAAATAAATCTGGCTATGTTTTGACAATACGGTCCCAACAAAACTAGTTTCGTCGAATTCTAAGACCGTTTGCAAAAAGGCCCATTTCTGGTCGATCCAATTTAACTGTAATTGATCAAAACACATTTTCCTTTGCCACGCTCACATACTAGCTTCAAAAATTATGAAATTTGAAACCTAGCAATAACTTCACATCCCAGATCCAACAAAAGTGGTTTCGTCGAATTCCGAGGTCGTATGCAAAATGGCCAATTTCACGGGCTATATAAATTCCATAGCGACCTTTCTGAAAATTCATTTGGCCATAACTTTTGCTTTCCACTATGAAAATTTTATTTTTCAGATTCGTTGGAAAGGAATTCACTAATAGATTTAAATATTTTTGGTTTCACTCAAATCCGTTTTGTTTTACACCCGGTACAGTCCGACAAAGTTTGGATTCAAATTTTGAAACTACAGCGCCATTTCAGGCCTTGTTTATAATTATAATTAATTATATTCGTTTTCAAACGTCGATTCAAACTCACTTTTCATCTCTATTATTTAAAATATTTATTTTAAATATTTAAAATCCATTATTTTAGCCAATTTAAAAAATTTAAATTGGTTCAGATTTTCTGGGTCGTTACATCAGGCTAAGCTGGAGCGCTTACGAAACCAATTTCCTAATATCTTCTTTGAAAGGATGATGTTCGTCCCAGATCTTGAACTGGTCCCCGAGGATTGGGACTCGGAGGTCATAGGGTACGTGTGCCATGTGGCCAAACAATATGGGCTTATGAAAAAGCACGTTGTTCATCTTTCAGATGTCGTCCGTCGGCTAGAAATGGAAGCAGCCAGATTCAAAGTGAAAATAGACAACGATGCTAGGGCCAGAATCAAAATTGAAAAAGAATTAGAGGATGCACAGTCCCAACTCGCTTTAGCTCAGTGGGACGCCGAGAATTACAAGTCGGAGCTGGAGAGTGCCAGACAGCGTTTTCGTAATGAGCTCAACTCAAATAGCCAAGAGCGGGTAACTCTAAAAAAGAAAATAGAGGACCTTAGAACAGTCAATACCGACTTAAAGGCCTCACAGGACCGTTTTGATGCTGAGAAAGCCTCTTGGGAGAAAGAAAAGGCGAGTTTAAAAGATAGTCTAGCTCTTGCTGAGAAAGAAAAAGCGAATCTGAATGATCAACTTGTTCGCACTGAGGAGCGCGCACCTCTCGCTGAAAGTAACGCCGATAGTGCCATTGAATCGGCTACTACTACTGCCGATAAGCTGTCTGAGAAAGAGAAAGAGATTGCGGGTTTTGAGGAACTGCTATTTGGCTTCCTTGATCAAGTCATCAAGACTCGAGACATATCTTGGATTCTGGACTATCATGTTACTCTGGCCAATATATGGGACGCAATTGTCAAGGGCGAGAAGTGGCGGTTGGAGGTCGATGAGATTGATGAAAACCAGTTGATGCAGACCATTCTCAGAGGTAAAGAACCTAAAGCTTTGGAGAAGGGCAGACGCCTAATCCAAGAGGAAATCGAGAGGGAGAAAGTCAAGCACAAGGGCAAGGATAAAATTGATGAGGGCTCGAGCTCGGCGGTGAAGCCCAAGACCTATGAAGTTGAGGGATATAATCCCGATGATCCGTTGATTCCCTTGATTCCAACTCCTACCGCTACTGGAGCTTCTGCTATGAACTTAAGTGAAGAGTTGGCCGAAGGTATTTCCATATTCTCTCCACAGTTTGTCAAAGCAATTATAACTTGTCGTCGTCTTGCTGAGCGGCCAATTGACAAGACCACATTCTCTCCTGAATTAATAACATTTGCTTCTCATAATATAGGTGGTAAACCGGACGAGAGGGATGTGGAAGAGAAAACAGGGGCAGAGAAGGTTGATGTCCCATCAGGTGTCGGTGCTGGAGCCTCTGAGGTTTCAAAGCAAACTGAAAGCGCAACAAGTGACAAGACCATTGTGACACCCAGAACCGATGCTCCGCTGATGCTGAGGTTATTATGGCTCCTAAGCAGACTGAAGACCCCGCAACCGAGAAATCCATTTTGGCATCGAGCACTGATGTTCCCAAGGATGCTGAGACTATTCATGCTCTAAGGGATATGGATGGTGGTCATGGGGATGACGAGGAGGAGGTCACCATTATAGAGGAATCCAAGGGTGATGACGACGAAACCTTAGCTGACATGCAGGCTAAGAAAGAGAAGCAATTGGCCTTAAAGAAAGAGGAGCAGGGGCCTCTGAATGTGCCTCCTATTTCAGAGGTTGATCCCAAAACGAGATTGGTCATAAAATTCTATGCTAGACCCATAACTGCACAGCTTGCCTCCCAACCTTCCAACCTTCCGCAGGATCCTCCTTCTGATAAGAGGAAGAGGAAGAAGAGCGATCACTCCGATGCTGATAAGGAGGAGTTTGAGAAACAGAAGAAGGAGAAGAAATCAAAGCCATCTCCCAAGCTCAAATAGGATATACACACTAATCCATATTTTGTTTTTAGGCTTTCCCACTGGCCAAGAATTATAGTTGTGAGAATGGCCCTCACTTTTGTTTAGCTTTTTGTCTTGTAAGCATGCATTTAGTGAATGAAAGTTTGTTTCTTTTGCATCATTGCGTACCTGCAAGTTTAACTTATCACGCTAACAGTTGAATCATAACTAATTTAGAATCGCACCATAAACCACTTTAGCAATAAAAAACTTTTAAAATTTCGGTATTGCATAAAAGTATATGTATGTATATGCCCCCAATCAATCGTTAATATGATGCCTGGCCAGGGCTTATTGAGGATTGATTATTGTCATGTGTGTGATGCTCCCCATTCCCAGAAGTTATTGGACAGGAGCCCTCGAATGGTATACACCATTTTCATTCCCGATCCTTCAGCGGGATAGTTGTTCTTTCGGCACTAAGTTTATAGCACCTTTATACTCTCCCAATCCTTCAGCGGGTTGGAGTTTGAGCTCAGTTCTTGGGCTGCTCACCGATCCTTCAGCGGGGCAGGAATTCTGGGGGCGCTAAGTCTCTAGCGCCCTTATACTCTCCCGATCCTTCAGCGGGGTGGAGTGTCGTCAAGGCGGTTTTATCATGGTGCCCCTTCACGCCTTGCGGACATCATCTTCGCGTCCTTTATACTCTCATGAATCTTGAGAGTTAGAGTGTGGATGGTGGTGTGATTTACTTTGTTGCACCTTCAGGACTTTAGTTGTCGTTCGCCTTCCAGTCTGACAGATGGCGCTTTGAATCAGGGGTTTTGAGATTGTTGCATAATCAATAGCAAATCTCCATATGATAATAATTCATGTTAATTAAAATAAGAGAGCAGGTAAATAACGGTGCAGTAAAAGTAAATGACACTCAACATTTTTATAGTGGTTTGGTCGAATCATGACCTACGTCCACTTTATAATCTTTTGCTCAAGTAACCAGACTATTCTAGGCAAGTCATGCCTTTTTACTTGGTCCTAAAAACAAAAGAATAAAACCGACAATTTCATGTCAGGTATTGCCGCAAATGCTAGGCATTCCACACTCTGGGGATTTCATCCCCATTTATGGCCGCTAGCTTGAAAGTTCCATTATCAAGCCTTCGTAGAATGGAGTACGGTCCTTCCCATTTCGGGCCCATATGCACCGAGGATGGGAAGACACGTTTCAGAACCAAGTCTCTGGGTTCAAAGGTTCGTGCTCGGACTTTTTTGTTGTAATACCGAGCGACCTGTTGCTTGTGCCTCAAGGCACGCAAGTCGGCTTCATCCCTCTTTTCTTCAATCATGTCAAGGGATTGAAGGAGCAACTCGTTGTTGGTCATCGGGTCATAATATGTGACTCGGTGAGAGGGTACTTCTAACTCGACCGGGATGACCGCTTCAGCTCCTAAGGAAAGAGAAAAAGGAGTGTGGCCCGTTGCCGACTTATACGTTGTTCGGTAGGCCCATAGCGCCAAGGGTAATTCATCGACCCACATGGCTTTGGCTCGCTTCAATCTTTTCTTCAGAATGGATTTAATCACCTTGTTTACCGCTTCAACCTATCTGTTTCCTTGCGGATGCGCTACAGAGGTGTACCTTTTCTCTATGTGGTATTTCTGGCAAAAATCTCTAAACTCAGTGCTATCGAACTGGGTTCCATTGTCCGTTATCACGACCTTTGGGATCCCGAATCGACATATAATGTTCCTGACAACGAAGTTGATCACTCGCTTGGTTGTGATTGTGGTCAATGGCTCTGCTTCGACCCATTTAGTGAAGTAATCCACTGCCACAATAACGAACTTTGCTCCGCCTTTCCCTACGGGGAGGCTTCCAATAATATCAATCCCTCACATAGCAAAAGGCCACGGGCTTGTCATTTTCTTCAACTGGCTTGGCGGTGCCCGGTGAATCTTAGAAAACCTCTGACAGGCGTCACAACGTCATGTGTATTTAGCTGCATCCTTATTTACGGTGGTCCAGAAATAGCCATAACGTAATATTTTCTTTGCCAGTGTTTGTCCTCCAGTGTGATCTCCACATTCTCCTTCGTGTACTTCTTGCAAAACGTGCTTGATGTCATCGTGGGCGATACACCGGAGGAGGGGCATTGAGAATCCCTGTTTGTATAGGACTTCGCCCTGGAGAACATATCTAGCGGCCTTTCGAATAACTGCACGCCTCTCACTTTTCTTTGTAGGAAGCGTTCCATTCGTCAGAAAATTATTTAATGGAGTCATCCATGACTCTCTCTCGGGTTCTATCTCTAGTACCGGATCAATTTCCATCTGATCGATACTAGGTGACTGTAGCACTTCAATCGGTACTAGCTCCGTGTCTTCAGGATTATTAGAACTAGCCATCTTCGCCAACTTGTCTGCCCTTTGGTTCTCTGCTCGAGGGATATGGGATATGCTATAATGATCGAAACCGTCCAAAAACTTCTTAAATTCTTTCAAATATAGTATCAGCCTTGGACTCTTGGCCTGAAATTCTCCACTGATCTGGTTCACGACTATCTAGGAGTCGCAAAAGATGTCTAACTTCGTGATTTCCAAATCCTTTGTGATCCTCAATCCTGCAATGAGGGCTTCGTACTCGGAGTCGTTATTAGTGGCGTGGAACTCCAATCTGAGAGCATAGTATATTAGTCGTTTCTCAGGGGTTTCAAGCACCACTCCGGCACCAGATCGTCTGTCATTCTTGGCCTCATCAGTGTATAGCTTCCAAGCAGTGGGGTCAAGAAGTAGTTTGGTTGGATCGGCTTCTTCACTTACTACATCATCTTCTGGAATAGTGAACTCAGCTATAAAATCTGCCAGTACCTGCCCCCTTATTGATCGTCGGGGATGGTAATTTAAATCAAACTGACTTAGCTCAATATTCCATTTGAGCAGTCTACCTGATGCTTCTGGCCTTTGTAGAACTTGCTTGAGTGGATGATCAGTGTACACAGTAATAGGATGAGCCTGGAAATAGTGGCGAAGTTTCCTGGATGCGATCAGCAAGCAATATGCGAGCTTTTCTATTCTTGGGTAGTTTCGTTCGGTTGCCGCCAATTTCTTGCTTACATAATATAATGGTCTCTGAACCTTATCTTCCTCTCTCACCAAAGCTGAACTGATCGCATGTGGTGACACTGCCAAGTACACAAATAAATCTTCGTGATCTACTGGCTTAGACAGTATCAGAGGTCTCCCCAAATGATTCAAAAGGTTCTGGAATGCTTCAATACAATCAGGGGTCCATTCAAAGTTGTGCTTTCCTCGCTTTATTAATTCAAAGAATGGAATACATTTATCCGTAGCTTTGGAGATGAATCTATTCAATGCTGTTACTTTTCCTGTGAGGCTTTGCACATCTTTAATTTGTCTCGGTTTCTGAATGTCTTTGATTGCCATGATCTGATCTGGGTTGATTTCGATCCCACGCGAGCTGACAATGAATCCGAGGAATTTCCCAAAGGCCACCCCAAATGAACATTTCGTAGGGTTTAATTTCATCCCATATCTTCGGAGGATCTCAAACATCTCTACTAGGTCGGTCGTGTGGCCGGATGATTGCCTGGACTTTACCAACGTATTGTCAACGTACACTTCCATCGTCTTTCCGATTTGGTAATAGAACATTCTGTTCACCAATCGCTGATATGTGGCACCGGCATTCTTTAGACTGAAGGGCATCACTACGTAACAGTATAATACCAGATCCGTAATGAAGCTGGTGTTCTCCTGGTCCGGGATGTGCATGGGGATCTGGTTGTACCCCGAATAAGCATCCTTGAAAGAAAGGAGTTTGTGACTTGCCGTTGAATCTACTAGCTGATCAATTCTCGGTAACGGAAAGCTATCCTTTGGGCAGGCCTTGTTCAAATCTGAAAAGTCGATACATGTACGCCATTTTCCATTGGCTTTCTTTACCAAGACCGGATTTGAAATCCAGTCCGGGTATGTTGAGTCTCTGATGAACCCGTTACTTCTTAGCTTTTCAACTTCTTCCTTTAAGGCGGCAGACCTCTCTGGGCCAAGCATTCGCCTTTTCTGTTTGACGGGAGGATGTTTCGGATTAATGCTTAACGAATGACTCATAATCGAAGGAGATATCCCACACACGTCAGCGTGGGTCCAAGTGAATACATCCAAGTTAGCTTTCAAGAAATCCGTTAACTCGCTGGCTCGAAGAGGGTCTAATTGGTATCCAATCTTCAGGACTTTCTCTGGGTCACTATCACTGATTGGTACATCCACAGTCGTTTCATTGGGAGTAGCCATTCTTCCCCCAGGCTCTTCATCCTATCTGGGATCTATGTCCTCGGGCAGTTCTCTAGGCGACTCTCCTGCAGTTATTATCTTTAGCTGCTACGACGCTTCCTCCCTTACAGGGGAGGAGGCGCCTTTGGTGTCTACATCTCTTCCTTTGCGGAGTAGCTTTAGTTCTGCAATGTAGCATACTCGCGCAACAACTTGATCTCCTCTGACTATGCCTATACCGGCATCCATCGGGAACTTCAGTAACAAACACCAGGGGGCTATGCAAGCCCTGAACTTTGCTAGGGTCGGTCGGCCCAAAAAGGCATTGTACGACGACTCAACATGCAGAACAACAAATGGAAGGATTCTCACTCTCTGGCGTCCTCCTTCCCCAAGGGTTACTGACAGTTCTACGTATCCTATCGGAGCAGTTGAGGCTCCATTGAATCCACATATCCACCCTTCGCATGGTTTCAAATCCTTCGGCTCGAGCTTCATTTGGTCAAATGTTTTCTTGAACAAAATGTTAACCGAACTTTCGTTATCCACTAAAACTTTATGAACTGTAGCCGGACCAATTGCGACTATGATTACTAACGGGTCTTCAGTTGGGGAATGAACGCCAATGCTATCTCTGTCGTGGAATATGATGTCATCAGTCATCGTCTTTTGCTGCTTAATTGGGGCAATATCCTCAGGATCGCTACATTCCCCTACTTCGAGGGGTTGTTTAGCTGCATTCACATACTGGTCCATTGCCCTGAAGCTATGCCCGGCCAGATGAAGCCCTTCGATTATGGTGTTGATGATGAGGTTCTTTCCTTTCTGCTGAGCAGTTGGCCTGGCAGCAGGTTGGATTTGATTTTGGTTTTGGTTCTGGTTCGAGGCCTGTACGGCTTGCCCCCTGTCCCTGTGAGTCACTTTATACTCATCGAGCTTCCCGTCTCGGAGTAGCTTCTCGACCACATCTCTCAGATGACGACATTCATTTGTGGAGTGACCATGACTTTGGTGGAAAAGACAGAATTTCCTAGTTTCACGCTTCTTTCCTGTCGAATCTCTCGGTGGAGGCCTTTTGTATGGAAGGACATTATAAGTATCCATGAAGATATTTTCCAATGTATCATTTAATGGTGTAAAACTATCAAATGGCCTGGGCCGAGATCTTCTCTGAGCGTCATTCCCTCGATTTCTCTTTCGATTGTTGTTATTATTATTCCCCAATAGGCGATCATTGCCTTGATTCCTGTTCCCGACATTAACTTCAACCTTTCCTGAGCTATCTCCCGTCTGCTTGATGGCAACATTACTTTGGATATCTTCCTTATCAACGGCCTTCCTTTTTCTATTTGCATATATCTCCTCCTGTCGCAAGCGGATATTGGCTTTTTCATAAAATACTTCTCATGTCAGGGGTGGCTTGCCAGCAAGATATATTCCAAACCCAAAATCTTTGTCTACTCCATCGATCAGGGCCATCAAAACAGTTTGTTCGTGAGGGTCCTTGACCTCTGTGACAGCCAAATTGAAACAATCCAGATACGACCTCAGGCTCTCGTCAGGTCGTTGTTTGATAAGGGATAACTCGATCACATTCTTGGTCCATTGAGCATGAAGTCGAAACTGATTCATGAATTTTTCACACAATTCCCTGAAACTAGATATCGATCATGCTGGCAAGCGGGTGAACCACAATAATCCTCCAGGAATATAGGGAATGCTTTACACATGACAGCGTCGGAAGCTGCAACGGCAGTCATGGACCAAGAACACCTCATTAAGTGCTGGACCAGATCGGTCCCACCCGCGAATCGGTTAATTGTCGGCATATTGAAGCGCCTCGGGAATGTGACATCCAAGATATCGTCAGTAAAGGGAGTATGGCTACGGTCAATACCCCAATCTTCGTTCCTCTGCCTATGGCTGTCTGCCATGATCTGTCGGGCCATTACTTCAAGGTTTGCACTCGTTAATGTAGATTTAGAGTCGACACTCCTTGCTCTGCGGTATCCTCCTACGTCTCTTCTGGGTGCAGGCGCAAACTTTGGAGCCCGAACTGGGCTTCGTTGCCCCTGTTACCGCAGTCATCCGTGCGGCGAAAGGGTTGAGGTGGTTGATTTTCAATAGGATAATAATCACATGAGTTCAAGGAAATGTTGCGGGATTATTCAGATTACGGTTGACGGGCCCCAAATTGAGTGCCTCTTCTTCTCGCGAAGGAAGAAATCCAAATCGAAGTTGTTCTATGTTTTCAGGCCTCTCCAACGGTCGTCGTGGAGGTCTTGGAGATTCCCCGGACGAAGAAGAATACTCTGGGGTGAGCGGACGAACTGGAGGTGGTTCCCTTTGCCTCATAAGATCATCGAAACGCCTATCCATAGCAGTTAGATTTTGTCGCAACACTTAACTCTCTTGCCTCTGAGCAGCTTATTCGTCTTATAGTTTATCCTACATTTCAATAAGGCGAGAGAGATATCCTTCTGTAGCTGGGGAAGAAGGGTTGAACTGATCATCAATATTCTCTCTTATACGTAGAGAACATGAGCCAGGTCGGGCAGATGCACCAGGACGGGAAGAACCAGCCATAACCTCCTTTCCAGGTCGAGTTGTAGTATGATTGTCATTTCGGATCGTGGTACCCAATATGTCGGTGGCTCGTGGTGGCTCCCTGAAGCTGGGTCGTGGTGATGCATGCAGGAGGGTTCGTGGTGAGGTCCTGAGAGCGAGTAGTGACGCCATCAGCAGTACGGGTCGTGGTACCATCATCGAGTCGGATCGCCCCCTCCTTACCGCGATTCGATAGCACTTCCTCGACCTGTTCGTGCACACTATCTTCAATTGCTTCATTTGCAGCTTCATTCGCTTGCGAAGCTCGTACTTCCTTAGACTTCTTTCCAGCCATGATATCAGAACTTCACTGAAATCTTCAAAAACTGAAACAGTGGGGTTTTGGACTGTTTTCTTCGGACTTGAATATCCAAACAACAGAGCAACAATCCAATATGCTGAGACTTCAGTTCTCAGTGAAAGCACCAAAATGTTAGACCAAAATTTAGCTCTAACACCCAAATTGTTCTGATTCGTAGAGAATTATATCTGGAAAATGAAGAAAAAGCAGAAAACACACAAGATTTATAGTGGTTCGGCGTTAACGAGCCTACGTCCACTTTATATGGTATTGATTATACGTTGAATACTTGTACAATCAATGATTTCACTCAATCTCACTTTTACAATTATGATTCTCTCAGTAATTTCAAGGTAGAACTGATAAGAAATAATGATATACAGCAATGGTGTAAACAAAATACTCAGAACTGCCAAAAGATCCTAAAAAATGCCAAGTCTGGGGCTATTTATAAGTGATTTCTTCAGGCAGATCATGGTCATGCACGGCATAAATCTCAAGAATCTCGGACTGGTTCGTAGCTTGATGGAGAAATGGTTAATATGACGGTTATGGACAGGTGTCGCAAGATCCTTCATTTTCGGATCATGAATGACCTGGTCGTGGCCTCCATCCCTCAACTTTAAGAGTCGGATCGTGGTAATGGCTCAGGCGTGGATGGACTGGGTCGCAATAGCGAATCGCGATCGACGGGGTCATAGTAGTAACGTCATGATCCGTGAGCACCTGGTGATCATGAGCGGGTTTTGTTGGCTTCTGTGAATGAAACTTCATATCGAACATAGTAGCCAAGATTCATACTATGTTCGATATGAAGTTTCATTCACAGAAGCCATCAAAACCCGCTCGTGAGCACCAGGTGCTCACGGATCGTGACGTTACTACTACGACCCCACCGATCTCGATTCGCTATTGCGACCCGATCCATCCACGCCTAAGCCATTTCCATGATCCGACTCTTGAAGTTGAGGGATGGAGGCCACGACCAGGTCATTCACGATCCGAAAATGAAGGATCTTGCGACACCTGTCCATAATCGTCATATTGACCATTTCTCCATCAAGCTACGAACCAGTCCGAGATTCTCGAGATTTATGCCACACATGACCACGATCCGCTTGAAGAAATCACCTATAAATAGCCCCAGACTTGGCATTTTTCAGGATCTTTTGGCAGTTCTGAGTATTGTTTACACCATTGCTGTCTTATCATTATTTCTTATCAGCTCTACCTCAAAATTACTGAGAGAATCATAAATGTAAAAGTGAGATTGAGTGAAATCATTGATTGTACAAGTATTCAACATATAATCAATACCATATAAAGTGGACACAGGCTCGTTAACGCCGAACCACTATAAATCTTGTGTGTTTTCTGCTTTTTCTTCATTTTTATGATATAATTCTCTACGAATTAGAACAATTTGGGTGTTAGAGCCAAATTTTGGTCTAACAGTTATATAACCATAAGAGGGATAATTATTAGATTATGAATATAACATGTTGTAGGCTTATTAATGAACTTAAATGGATTAAGTTATACATTGAATTAATAAGCGAGGGTAACTTGGTAAACTTGAAAAAGAAAGTCAATGTGAATGAGAATAACCAAGCTAAATGAGAAAATTGATGAGGTGGCGCAAGCGCTTAATTAATGATTAGACGTAGGGTCTAATGATATATAAAACTAAGGCGCTTGAAGCAGTCTGTACGTTATAGGATGAATAGCCCAAGGAGGTGGATCATCACAGTGTCATAAGGCACGAGAGGAGCGCATGTTCATTATTCTGGCAGCTCCAACGGACTAGAAGGGGAGGCAGGCGGCTTCCTGAGACGTTAAAGGTGCTCTTGGTAGTCCTCAGTGGTGGTGTAGCTTCGGGCTAGGATTAAAGAGGTTGGGTCTGCGTAGAACTACCAGGTGGGTGGGCCTTGACTGCACAAGTAGGGGAAGTAAGAATGCTATACGCGGTGGCATTAAGGGTGGTTCGGTGGTTGCCTTAGGCGGAGGGTCAAGACCAAACGATAGCAAGATCGTCGGACACCTATCACTAGCAGCCTAAGGAATGCGAAAAGACAAGAGCTAACCCCTAGAGATCGTTAGCCTTTGCTATCAAGGGACGGGTGCGGGGAGACCCCATATGGATGTTTAGATTGTTTTCTTGTTAGGGGTGGTCGCCTAGCTTGTGTGGTCTTTACTAGTTGAGGGAGGGGCTGAGGTGGGGCCATAGCCACCATAGAAAAACCAGACCCGAGAGATATCTGTACATTGGACACTCTTAGAGGCGGGCCCCGTACAGATATAGAAAAGCTCCCGACCGAGTTCCGTGTTTCTGGTGTAGCCCTGCCACGGAACTCGGATGCACAAGTAGAGTTTATTTGCAGTAGAAACATCGAGTACGATTGATGATACATACGTGAGAAAGTCTAGGCACAACCATGTCTGCTCTGGGTGGTGTATCGCAGACTAGAGGGCATTATTCGATGATGAAACCAAATTCGATTGAATAGTTTGAGGATAGCAGTCAGTACGCTTACATAGTACAATGATAGTGGTTCTATACGGATGTAGCGTTGTTATATATATATATATATGTGTGTGTGTGTACGTTACTATAGCATAGGATGAGGGACTGCGCATATTACTGTGGTGATACGGAGGAGACCGTGTGAGTGGGGTACCACAGGGTGTACCTCAGTTTGGGGGTAGCTACATATATAGTATATTAGGTTAACGTGTGTGTGAAAGCCTTGAGAGCTAATAACACAGATAACCTAATAAATGAGAAAATGTAATTGAACGGTATAAGTAGGATTATCCAAGAAGTGTAGTTTAAATTCATTCACACAGAACTTATGTTCTGACCCCCTCCTCATAACATTCGCAGGTTAGGTTCATGACAGAGACTGTATAGCTTTGGATACTGGTTTAGCAGTATTATTATTAAGGTAAACCTATGTTTCAACTACATTATATTTTATTCCTTCCACTGTGCGATGTTTTCCGAACTCTGACATGTTTTATGTCTCTGTCTTTTCTGCAGGATACCAGAGCAAACCAACTCGGGTTTCGATGGATTGGGTTTTTGAAAAAAAATCGGTCCGTCGGAACTTGGGTTGTTATAATTCATACTCCTCGTTCCTTTTTCGTGTTCTAGTTCTGGCTTTCATTCTTTGGATGTAAGAAGGTGGATTGGCACTTGATGGCTTAACGGCTGATTTTTTAACTCTTTTATTGCCTGTTTTTTTCCTATTTCTTTCATCGACTTTTAACTTTGAATTTTTTTGATTAATATTAAAATAAAAGTTCGGATGTTCGATGTCTTCAATTGATTGTATCATTTTTCAATTCTGCCATGATCGTTGATAGTTTCAGTATTCATGATTGGCGTTGTTTCATTTTCTTTTCCAACTGACTTGTCTTTTTTTCTAGAAGACTTTTCATCATCATTTGAAATAATTTCACTCTGCTTATCTTGGTCTGCATTCTCATTATTCAAGTTAATTTTAGATTTTTCATGACTTTCCATTTTGTCAACATTTGGTGAATCACTCATAGTTGCTTCTGAATCACCTCTGTCATCTATTTTGTCCTATTCAGATCCTGTATTCTGCTGTTTCAACTGTTGTCTAAGTTTAAATTGCTCATCTTCCACTTTTCTTCTCAACTTTCTTTCTTCCTTCCACTTCCTTTTTAACTCTTTGTTTTCCTCCTCAATCTCTATGATGTGATAGTTTAGAACTCTTTTTTCCACTTCTTTATCAACATTTTCCACTTGTTCTAGCTGTTGCTGACCACGCTTTCTTTTTTTGGTTTGTGCAAGTTTTCCTTTTGTTGAAGTTCTTCTTGCTAAACTTACCTTTGTCTCCAAAAGAATTGCCTCGTGTGGCTCAATATTTGCTACATCCTTAATCTGCATATGTTTAAACATTATATGAATCAATTTTTAAATTGCTACATTGTTGCGCTGGATGGGTAATTAACAAATTAATATCAGTTTTTTTTCAGTATTTTGTATTTGTACAGAAGTGCTATGAGCAAACGATACATAAAAACGGATAACTACAACAGTAAAAAAATGATAACTAAAAACTAAATAATGAAAAAATTAAAAAACTGATGCCTACAATGAACACAAACTGATACACAGAATCTGAATTTAAAATTGTAACACAAAACTGATAACTTCAATATTCAAAAACTGATACCCATGAACTGTGAAGATAAGAAAAACTTAAACCGACCCCTACCAACTTACAAAACCGATACCAAAAAATTCTGAACATGTAATTAACATAAAAGTGATCCCTACAGAGACAAATAATTGATAACCATTAGCTGAAACAGAAAGAATATAACATTAAATCGATACATGCAAGAGTTTAAAACTAACAAATTGAGTACTGTCTAGGTTTAAACTTGTTTAAAAATTCCTTGTTTGCTATCTTCTTCAATTTCATCAGATCCCACCTTGCAAATCGTGGCAGTTTGTTGTCAAAGTTTCTTCGTTGTGTAATCAGAGATATCTTCTCACACATCACATACTGCATATACAAAATAACCAAACCTTAAAACTGAATTCATTTTTTAATGTATACATTTAGAGTAAAGATATTGTGAAATTTTTTTACCAACAGATGCATCGAACAGCCAGCCATATCTCTCGGGTTATGTATGTAACTTTTTACAAACTTCGTAAAAGATGAATGAATTGTTTTTAGTCATGAAATTGAATTCATCCTGTTAACATCCAAGATGAACGGAATAAAACCCCATCTAAATTTATACTGGTTATTGGGAAAGAAAAAGTTGAGTAGTATTAACATTATAAGAAGGAATGACAAGTCTTCTTCAAACTGCTTCTTTTTCTTTCCTACTTCTTTCTTAATTCTTTTTTCTATTAAATTCCTCGTAATGACCATTGCATTTCCAAAGTTTCTTGACACAAAATCCTTGAACTCTGTTGGTATAGTTCTACACGTCATTTTCGGTGCCTTATCTATATCGGTACCTTCCATGGGCTTGTAGAATAATAAACTTATATATTCCAGACATATTTTCATTCTACTTTCACCAAGCACAAAGGAATCTTCCTTTGTTGCGTAGCAAGAATACACTACTTCCAAATTTTCTGCATGTTTCTTGCACTCCTTCAATGAAATTTCTTCTTCATAAAACACACAAATGAACTCGTAAAATGACGTCTGTTTCAAAAAATCAATTTGTTTATTTGTCAAAGCTTTCTTCCCTTTCAACAAACTTATCATTTTGTAAGACGCTTGCAAACCGCTTCTATAAGCTGTCTCCCATTTTGTTTTATCATCCACAACTAACTCTTCTTTACTACTGATATAGTCGACTTTATTTCTCTTAACCTTGGTGTAACACCCCGTGAATTCTATAACTGTGAAATTCACAAATTAAAGTATAATTAATTTGAAATCAAAGAACTAAGGGAAATGGGATACGCCATTGCGTTCGTCTCGGAAAAATACGCGAAATAGAGTCCGAGTTTTCGAAAAACGGAGTCCGTATGAAGAAGATATGGCCTTCGGAAGTTTCTGAATTAAGTTTAAAATTCAAACAGAATAAAACAATTTAAAAATTCCAAAATGGGGCCCATTGGGCCAGGGCGGAAGAACACTCGCCTCACGCACCCAGGTCGACTGGGCTGTCGACCTAGTCTAACCAGGTCGACAGGGCTGTCGACAGGGCTGTCGACAGGCATGTCGACCTGGTCCAGAGCCAGGTCAAACCCAGTCTAACCTGGCTGGCCTATTCTATGTTGGTCGATTTTCTGTGGTCTGCTTTGTCATTAGGGCTAGGTGGCAGGCTCTAATTGGTCTCTCCTTAGGATGAATGGCTACGATCAATCCAAGCAACATCAATGGTCCTAATCAGTTCATTTCCCCTATAAAAACAACCCTAGACTAACCCTAATCTATTCATTCAAAAATAAGAACAAAGCCGCCATGTTGCTGAGGAACGACTAGGGGTAGCCACCAATTGGAGAGAGGATTAGGAGGCAAAATTCTAAGGCATAAAGCAACTCAATCAAATCAAACCGCATCTTCTTATCCCTAAATTTGAGAATTCGCCACACCATTGTAAGTAGAGTATTACTTTGGTATGAACAAATAACTGTGTTGGTTTGTATACTTGATTGTGGTGATAAATAATTCATAATTTGTGCGTTACTATGATTATTATTGATTTGAAATATTGTATATGTTTGGATATTCTTGAATTATGTTATTCATTATAAAGAACTACATGCGGTAGTTCTATGCAAGTATACGTTTGGAATATTCGCAAATTATGTAATCCATGTTGAAGCTACATGTATGTAGTTGATTGAAATTCATGCAAGTTTGGGGCTTTGCTATTATGCCATCATAATGTGTATTTTTATACAAGCATCATTTTTGAAGTAATTGGAATAAGTTTGGAATTATGTTGAAAATTTGGCATCATGTATTAAGCCATGCTTTTGTACTAGAACACCTATTTGCAAACTTATGAATATGACTAGGCTATGATTGATAATTTGCATAATTGAAATTGTCAACAAGAATTATATGATGACATATGTGGTACATAGCTAGGTTAGGTTCAAAAATCCCTTTTTGCAAGTTTGCATGACTAAAGTAAAAATCATGATTTCATGTTAGAAATATTTATGCCATGGTTATGTGAACAAATACTTATGCCATGCTTATGTTTGACATTATGCCATGCTTATGTTTGACATTATGCCATGCTTATGTTAGAAATATTTATGCCATGCTTATGTTTGACATTATGCCTAAATAAAAATATAGGTTCATGTTGTAGTTATGACTATGTGTCAATAATGATACCCAAGTTAGATTCTTATCTCAACTACAAGTTTACATGGCTTGATTCATGTCACTTATGCTTTATGACCAAAGTATATGTTACCACTATGCAAGTACACCAGTTTCTATTTTGTATTTCCAACGTCATATTGCAAGTTCATGCGCTCACCTTCCCCTTTGTGTGTATGTAATCTCGCTTTAAGCCTCCCCTTTTCGCATGGCTAAGTTGGGCTTAAAAAGGCTAAGCCCAACATATAATAAACGGACGTGTTAAACGGGGGAAAATAACGTTGGGTTAAAATTACTAATGAATGAAAATATAAAATAGAAGGGCCCAAATTCAAGTATGGGTTGGGCCATGATTGGTGTAACCTTTACACCATTAACTTAATAATGGGCCGCAAATATTTACATATAAGAAAATAAAGAAGAAAGACAAAATATGTAAATGTAGAACATACGATGTGTTTAACCCGAGGTTGGATTGAGTTGTGATGTAAACCTGCCCGGAACCGCCCGGCTGTCCAGTAGTCACAACAATACCTATCCAATGTGGGAGGTTAAACATGGAGCCCAATAAGGACCCGAGGTTAGACTGAGTTGTGGCGTAAGACTGCCCGGAACCAACCGGCAACAGGCAGCCACAACAATACCTGTCTAATGTGAGAGGTCAGTGCCTTAATAAGACAATTAAGGCTGAGTCAGGATTGTTAGGATTAAGTGAACTAAAGACTTAATCAAAATGGAACATGCTAAACTAAACGGACTGGTGGGGTTAGGTTAGGAAAACACTTAACCAACTTAGCATGTTGGCTAGAGATAGAAAACCTAGTAATGGGGGACCCTTTTCAGCAGTAACCCTAGAAGGTGTATCAGGATACCCTGAAACTAGGCAGGGTGGGGCACGATTACTGGGCTGATTGTAAGAGGTCAAATCGACGGCGGTGGTGTAGCAGCGTAGGTTCTAACGGGGTGCGGGCGTGCACACACCCCGGCGCAGAAAAATAAGGCACTGGGCACCAGTAGCATACCTGTGCATTCTAAGGTTGTGTCGGGCCGCCGCCATGGGACTTGATACACCCCATGGTGGGACCAGCATAGGTAACTACAACATCGGGGGCCGTAAGACACATGTAACTATGCGAGTAGGAGCCGATCATTATGAAATGGATCACTTCACCCTGATTTATGGGGTGCCGGTTGGAAACTAGTTTATGTGGGTTCAGAGATTTACATGGTGTACGATAGTATATTCGACCCTAGACAACTTAACCAAGTTTATAGTGCTTTCCCACTTCTTGTTTATACTCATCATACCCAGTTCTTTATTCATAGACAAAATAGTACTAGACTTACTCAGGCTTTATGTCTGACTCTACTTTTCTTTCGTCTTCTTTTCTTCCGTTTCCCCCCCCCCCCCCCCCCCAGGTCCACAGGGAGGGAACACTGCAGCTTGACCAGCCTTAACATCCAGCTTGAAGAGGAGAAATGTATTGCTTGGACCTTTTCGTTTGAAACTATGGCTTTGGACAATCTCTATGGGGCTTTTGCAGTTTTATCTATGTTTTATTCATGCTTCTTTAAATAATGTAATCAAGACAGATTATGAAAGTGTTATGTTATGTTTTGAAAAAAGATGTAAGACAATTATGGTGATGTTGTTGTAACACGTATTTGCTTTTATGAAATAAAAGTTGTTGATTTTCCGCTGTTTACAAATATGTGTTCTTATATCTGTCTTGTATATCTGTGACTTATACTTATAAACCTCCACCAAAATTAGGGCATTCCCTTTGAGAGTGACTCTAACGGAGGTGGGGTGTTTCACTTGGTATCAGAGCATAGGTTTACCAGATAAGATAAATAGTTTTGAAAAATTAATTTCAAAAAGGAAATTTAAAGAAGCATTTTTAAAAGAAAAATATTATTTTATTTTAAAAAGGCAAAGTCCACTCCCCAAAGCCATAGGTACTATCTCTTATCCTTCGTTTTGAATCTATCCTTTTTGTTTCAGCATGTCCCAAGAACTTAACTTGCCAGAAGGGGTGCCAATACCTGGTTGGTTTAGACGGTTCTTAGAAGCAAGAGCCACTCAGGCAGGTCCTACCGTTCCTCCTCCCCCAGCTGCCGGAAATCATCCAGCTGCAGCAGCACCTTTTCCTCCACCTCCTCCTCGGGGAAACACATTTGCTAAGATATGTAGAGATTTTAAAGCTATGGGAGGAAGGGATTTCCATGGAACTGAGTCCTTCGTGGCAGCTAGAAATTGGCTGAAAGAAACTGAGGACCTATTCATCATCTTTGAGGTAGAAGATAGACAAAAAGTACAATTGGCGGTGTGGCTATTGAAGGGCGAGGCTTCCTACTGGTGGGAAGTCACTAACGCTGAAAGACCAGTGGATACATGGGAGGACTTTAGGGCAAGGTTTGAGACTAAATTTCTCTCAGATGCGGAAAGAAGTTTGCAGTTGGAAAAATTCTTATTTCTTAAGCAAGGGGACAAGACAGTCAGAGAGTATGTGAATCAGTTCGATGAGCTGGCTAGGTTTGGGCTTAACCTAGTCAACACCCCGCACAAGAAGGCTCTCCGTTTCGTCAAAGGGTTGAATGAGCCATTACACAGTTTGGCCATGACCCATATACCCATGGGAGCCACGTATGAAAGATTGGTGCAAATGGCATTGCTGAATGAAGAGGACAAGGGCAAAAAGGAGACAAAGGCAGAAAGCTCTCAAGGGAAGAAAGAGGGTTTGCAGCCTAAGAAGACAGACTTTAAGAAGGGCGGGAAAGGCAACAAAGAGAAGAGGAAGTGCAATTTCTGTGGCAAAGTGGGGCACTTAGTAAAGGACTGCCGGAAAAAGAAGGCCAAGGAGAATGGTGGGTGCTTTTCTTGCGGTGAGACAGGCCACAGGGCTAAGAACTGCCCAAAGAAACGAGGTCAGGGGCAGAGGGCTGGATCCACCCCAGGGGCACAGGTTCATGTGCTAGAAGCGCCACCTCTGCAACAGCGAGGTATAAATACTTCTGTAGAAAGCGTAGTTTATCTTTATGATCACCCCGTTCGTACTTTATTTGATTCTGGCGCATCACACTCCTTTATCTCGTCCGCTTTAGTAGAGTCTCTGCACCTAAAAACTAGTATGGTAGAGGACCCCTTAATTGTTTCAAACCCAATTGGGGGCCCAGCTCATTTGTCTATGATCTGTGTGGGATTGAAAATTTCTATTCTAAGTGTAGAATTTCAATGTAGTGCCTTTGTTTTGGGCTTTTCGGGTTATGGTTTGATTTTGGGTATGGATTGGCTATCCAGTAATGGGGCCATCCTTGATTGTGAGAAAAGGGTTGTTAGGCTCCTAACCCAGCTCGGTAATACTTTGGAAATTTCTTGTAATCCCTCGTATGCGGTTATGCTTAGTTATCTTGAATCGCTAGATGCCTCTGTTGAAAATTTGCAATCAGTTAGAGTGGTCCGGGAATATCCGGATGTCTTCGAAGAGGTGAAGGGCTTGCCTCCGAAGCGGGAAATAGACTTCCGCATATATCTTGTAGATAATGCAAAGCCCGTTGCGTTGCCCGTTAGACACATGGCTCCACGAGAAAGGAAAGATCTCAGTAAACAGATTAAAGAGCTTCTAGAAAAGGGGTTCATTAGGAGAGCATTTCAGAATGGGGCGCTCCGGTGGTGTTCACTACAAAGGCGGATGGTTCACTCCGTCTATGTGTTGACTATAGGGAGCTCAACAAGCTAACGAAAAAGAATAGGCACCCTCTCCCTAGAATTGACGATTTGTTTGACCAGCTTGTAGGAGCGTCTGTTTTCTCCCAACTCGATTTAGCAACCGGTTTTCATCAGCTAAGGGTGGCTGAAGATAGCATCGATAAAACGGCGTTCAGAACCCCAGACGGCTTCTTTGAATGGTTTGTCATGCCTTTCGGCTTGACAAATGCACCTGCTTACTTCGTGGACATGATGAGTAGGGTATTTAGAGATTTCCTCAACAAATTCGTAGTGGTCTTCGTAGATGATATCCTTATCTTCTCAAAGAGTGAAGAGGAACATGCTCAGCACTTAAGGGCAATCATGGAAACTTTGCGAGTCCATCAACTAAAAGCCAAATTTTCCAAATGCCACTTTTGGAGAGAAGAGGTGAGGTTCCTTGGGCACATAGTATCCAAACAAGGGTTAGCAGTGGACCCTGCTAAGGTAGTGGCGGTACAGGATTGGAAGACACCAAGGAATGCGACTGAGGTCCGAAGCTTTCTAGGGCTAGCAGGTTTCTATCGAAAGTTCATAAGGGATTTTGCGAAAATCTCAGCTCCGCTCACGAAATTGACTAAGAATAATCTAGTGTTCAATTGGGACTTAGATTGCGAGTTTGCTTTCCAACGACTAAAAAGGGCTCTTACAACAGCCCCAGTTTTGACGCTGCCAGATGGGAGCAAGATGTTCACTGTTTATACGGATGCATGTGGGACAGGGCTAGGCGCCGTCTTAATGCAAGAAGGAAGGGTAGTAGCTTATGGCGGAAGGCAGTTGAAAGTGCACGAAAAGAACTACCCAACCCACGATCTTGAGTTAGCCGCCATCGTCTTTGCACTCAAGTCTTGGCGACACTATCTCCTAGGTGAGAAGTTCGAACTTTACACTGACCATAAATCGTTGAAATATCTTTTCTCGCAGAAGGATCTTAACTTGAGGCAACAAAGATGGATGGAGTTTCTTGCCTCGTACGATTTCGAAATCTCCTACACTCCGGGCAAAGGCAACGTAGTGGCAGACGCGTTGAGCCGAAAGAAATTGACCCTAAGCCCGTTGTTTGTTGAAAGACAAAGCCTAGAGTTTATAGCCAGCTTCGACTTTAGGCCTTCCTCCGATTTCGTACCAGGCTTGCTAGCATCTCTCGAAGTGCGCCCAACTTTAGTGGATTCAGTAGGGACAGCACAACGCGAAGACCCTCAGCTTGTGGAAACAATTGATAGGCTAATTAGGGGTGAGACTTCAAGTCACCTCAACAGATACTCCATCGACGATAAGGGTTTGCTAAGGCGAGACGGAAGACTATGCGTCCCACAGACAAAAGATTTAATAAAGAAGGTTCTCGAGGAAGCACATCACTCCAAAATGACGATACACCCAGGCGGAGACAAAATGTACAAAGATATAAAAAGGACTTTCTTCTGGAACGGCATGAAAAAGGACGTGGCAGAGTTCGTTTCTAAGTGTATGGTGTGCCAACAGGTTAAGGCGGAACAGAAAAAGCCTGGCGGACTGCTACATCCTCTAGAGGTCCCGCAGTGGAAGTGGGATAGCATCTCAATGGACTTCATCGATGGGCTGCCTAGGTCTAGGAGAGGCAACACTAGCATTTGGGTAATAGTGGATAGGCTTACTAAAAGCGCCCACTTTTTACCTGTCAAAAGTAAAAGAACTGCCTCATCCCTAGCATCTCTTTACCTTAAGGAAATCGTTCGACTCCATGGAATACCATCTAGCATTGTTAGTGACCGAGACCCCATCTTCACCAGTGAGTTTTGGCGGAGTCTGCAAGAAGCGGTAGGAACGCAGCTATGCTTGAGCACAGCCTATCATCCCCAAACCGACGGCCAAACAGAGAGAGTGAACAGAGTTTTGGAAGACCTTTTAAGACTATGCGTCCTTGACTTCGGAGGGACATGGGAAGACCACCTTCCTTTGGTGGAATTCGCCTACAACAACAGCTATCAAGCAACCATCGGAATGGCGTCCTTCGAAGCTTTATATGGAAGACTGTGCCGATCGCCCACTTGTTGGTGGGAGTCTACTGACAAGCTCATACTTGGACCAGATATGATCCGAGAGACTTCAGAGAAAGTGGACTTAATACGAAGAAGGATGAAGACGGCCCAAGACAGACAAAAGTCCTATGCCGACAAGAGAAGGACCGATCTTGAATTTGAGGTTGGAGACAGAGTTTTTCTCAAGGTATCACCACTAAGAAACGTCGTTCGTTTTGGAACCACAGGAAAGCTAGCACCAAGGTTCGTAGGGCCATTCCCTATCATCGAGAAAATTGGGAAAATGGCCTATAGATTAGAGCTACCCGAGAAGTTGGTTGGAGTCCACAACGTTTTTCACGTTTCACATCTCCGAAAATGTCTACATGAGTCAGCTGAAGTGGTAGAGCCAAATATCCTCGAAGAGGCCGAAGTGGAACGCGAAGCAACCATAAGAAAAGTTCCAACCCGCATATTGGGAACGGAAGTGAAGAAACTACGCAACCGCGAAGTCAAGCTCGTCAAAGTTCAGTGGAGCGACGCCGAGGGAGACGCGACTTGGGAAACTGAAGCTAGAATCCGTACAGCCTACCCTTTTCTGTTCGAGGGTACATCTTTGATCTTTCCTTTTCCTTAAGTTGCGCTTTTATCTATCTTTTTAGGTATATTTCCTCGACCTTATCTTTTAAGTAGAAACCCTTTGGATGGAAACATGTAATTGAAACATGTTATGGATGATGGTTGCAAGTGATTGCTAGTGGTTGTTCGTGGTTGCATATACACACACAATCTAGGGTTTAGATCGGCTCAGTCACTTCATATTGCATATGCATATATGTTTGCATTCGTATATGGTTGAACATTAATGTGTTGTCATATGGATGTTGCATTTGTATTGAATGATTGTGCACTCATGTAGAATCAAGAATAGGAAAATTTGCATACATAATGGATTCATAGCACTTACATAATTCGCATTAAGGAGGTCAACTGAATCAGTAGACCGCCTGATTTTGCATTAGATAAGTACATGTACACACACCCTTCGCATATGTTCATGAAGCATTAGAAGTCTTTTAAGGACAATGGATGCTCGTGTTTGATGGATGAGTAGATGGATGATTGGATGTTAGGATATACATTCCTCCTAACTTGAAGATTTCGGGGACGAAATCCTTTTAAGTGGGGGAGAATGTAACACCCCGCGAATTCTATAACTGTGAAATTCACAAATTAAAGTATAATTAATTTGAAATCAAAGAACTAAGGGAAACGGGATACGCCATTGCGTTCGTCTCGGAAAAATACGCGAAATAGAGTCCGAGTTTTCGAAAAACGGAGTCCGTATGAAGAAGATATGGCCTTCGGAAGTTTCTGAATTAAGTTTAAAATTCAAACAGAATAAAACAATTTAAAAATTCCAAAATGGGGCCCATTGGGCCAGGGCGGAAGAACACCCGCCTCACGCACCCAGGTCGACTGGGCTGTCGACCTGGTCTAACCAGGTCGACAGGGCTGTCGACAGGGCTGTCGACAGGCATGTCGACCTGGTCCAGAGCCAGGTCGAACCCAGTCTAACCTGGCTGGCCTATTCTATGTTGGTCGATTTTCTGTGGTCTGCTTTGTCATTAGGGCTAGGTGGCAGGCTCTAATTGGTCTCTCCTTAGGATGAATGGCTACGATCAATCCAAGCAACATCAATGGTCCTAATCAGTTCATTTCCCCTATAAAAACAACCCTAGACTAACCCTAATCTATTCATTCAAAAATAAGAACAAAGCCGCCATGTTGCTGAGGAACGACTAGGGGTAGCCACCAATTGGAGAGAGGATTAGGAGGCAAAATTCTAAGGCATAAAGCAACTCAATCAAATCAAACCGCATCTTCTTATCCCTAAATTTGAGAATTCGCCACACCATTGTAAGTAGAGTATTACTTTGGTATGAACAAATAACTGTGTTGGTTTGTATACTTGATTGTGGTGATAAATAATTCATAATTTGTGCGTTACTATGATTATTATTGATTTGAAATATTGTATACGTTTGGATATTCTTGAATTATGTTATTCATTATAAAGAACTACATGCGGTAGTTCTATGCAAGTATACGTTTGGAATATTCGCAAATTTTGTAATCCATGTTGAAGCTACATGTATGTAGTTGATTGAAATTCATGCAAGTTTGGGGCTTTGCTATTATGCCATCATAATGTGTATTTTTATACAAGCATCATTTTTGAAGTAATTGGAATAAGTTTGGAATTATGTTGAAAATTTGGCATCATGTATTAAGCCATGCTTTTGTACTAGAACACCTATTTGCAAACTTATGAATATGACTAGGCTATGATTGATAATTTGCATAATTGAAATTGTCAACAAGAATTATATGATGACATATGTGGTACATAGCTAGGTTAGGTTCAAAAATCCCTTTTTGCAAGTTTGCAGGACTAAAGTAAAAATCATGATTTCATGTTAGAAATATTTATGCCATGGTTATGTGAACAAATACTTATGCCATGCTTATGTTTGACATTATGCCATGCTTATGTTTGACATTATGCCATGCTTATGTTAGAAATATTTATGCCATGCTTATGTTTGACATTATGCCTAAATAAAAATATAGGTTCATGTTGTAGTTATGACTATGTGTCAATAATGATACCCAAGTTAGATTCTTATCTCAACTACAAGTTTACATGGCTTGATTCATGTCACTTATGCTTTATGACCAAAGTATATGTTACCACTATGCAAGTACACCAGTTTCTATTTTGTATTTCCAACGTCATATTGCAAGTTCATGCGCTCACCTTCCCCTTTGTGTGTATGTAATCTCGCTTTAAGCCTCCCCTTTTCGCATGGCTAAGTTGGGCTTAAAAAGGCTAAGCCCAACATATAATAAACGGACGTGTTAAACGGGGGAAAATAACGTTGGGTTAAAATTACTAATGAATGAAAATATAAAATAGAAGGGCCCAAATTCAAGTATGGGTTGGGCCATGATTGGTGTAACCTTTACACCATTAACTTAATAATGGGCCGCAAATATTTACATATAAGAAAATAAAGAAGAAAGACAAAATATGTAAATGTAGAACATACGATGTGTTTAACCCGAGGTTGGATTGAGTTGTGATGTAAACCTGCCCGGAACCGCCCGGCTGTCCAGTAGTCACAACAATACCTATCCAATGTGGGAGGTTAAACATGGAGCCCAATAAGGACCCGAGGTTAGACTGAGTTGTGGCGTAAGACTGCCCGGAACCAACCGGCAACAGGCAGCCACAACAATACCTGTCTAATGTGAGAGGTCAGGGCCTTAATAAGACAATTAAGGCTGAGTCAGGATTGTTAGGATTAAGTGAACTAAAGACTTAATCAAAATGGAACATGCTAAACTAAACGGACTGGTGGGGTTAGGTTAGGAAAACACTTAACCAACTTAGCATGTTGGCTAGAGATAGAAAACCTAGTAACGGGGGACCCTTTTCAGCAGTAACCCTAGAAGGTGTATCAGGATACCCTGAAACTAGGCAGGGTGGGGCACGATTACTGGGCTGATTGTAAGAGGTCAAATCGACGGCGGTGGTGTAGCAGTGTAGGTTCTAACGGGGTTCGGGCGTGCACACACCCCGGCGCAGAAAAATAAGGCACTGGGCACCAGTAGCATACCTGTGCATTCTAAGGTTGTGCCGGGCCGCCGCCATGGGACTTGATACACCCCATGGTGGGACCAGCATAGATAACTACAACATCGGGGGCCGTAAGACACATGTAACTATGCGAGTAGGAGCCGATCATTATGAAATGGATCACTTCACCCTGATTTATGGGGTGCCAGTTGGAAACTAGTTTATGTGGGTTCAGAGATTTACATGGGGTACGATAGTATATTCGACCCTAGACAACTTAACCAAGTTTATAGTGCTTTCCCACTTCTTGTTTATACTTATCATACCCAGTTCTTTATTCATAGACAAAATAGTACTAGACTTACTCAGGCTTTATGTCTGACTCTACTTTTCTTTCGTCTTCTTTTCTTCCGTCCCCCCCAGGTCCACAGGGAGGGAACACTGCAGCTTGACCAGCCTTAACATCCAGCTTGAAGAAGAGAAATGTATTGCTTGGACCTTTTCGTTTGAAACTATGGCTTTGGACAATCTCTATGGGGCTTTTGCAGTTTTATCTATGTTTTATTCATGCTTCTTTAAATAATGTAATCAAGACAGATTATGAAAGTGTTATGTTATGTTTTGAAAAAAGATGTAAGACAATTATGGTGATGTTGTTGTAACACGTATTTGCTTTTATGAAATAAAAGTTGTTGATTTTCCGCTGTTTACAAATATGTGTTCTTATATCTGTCTTGTATATCTGTGACTTATACTTATAAACCTCCACCAAAATTAGGGCATTCTCTTTGAGAGTGACTCTAACGGAGGTGGGGTGTTTCACTTGGATTAGCAAAACCATCATCCTAGTTACCAAAGAAAAAGACATTAATGAACAAAATTATAAGGTTTATGAGTGTGACAAGTAAATGTTACGCATAAAAAAAGACAGTAAACAAATTAACAATTATATTTAGAAATTTCAGTATCGGTTTTTCATTAATGTAAGTAGCAATTTTTAAGTTGTAAACTGAGTGGGAATAATTTTAATTATAAACTTACACATTATTTTCTAGATTAAAGTTATCAGTTTTAATCCATTGAAGGTATCAGTTTTATTAATTAACTCTATTGAAGTTATCAGTTTTAATCCATTGAAGTTATCAGTTTTAACTTATAGAATTTTTTTCAATAGTTGCAGCATCCTTAACATGAATTGTTTTTCTTTTTCCTTGCTCTTTACCTTGCATAATGAGATGATTATTGTTAGACAATATAAACAAACATTACTACTTTTTCTTCCTACCAATAACAATTACTTTATTTTTATCATCTCTTCGTTTTTTCTTTGCGATTTCTGTTATAAATTTTCGATCATTATACCTTTCGAACGTGTATCTACAGTAATCACTCTACCACGTTTCCTCGCTACGATTTTATCAACATTTTGGGCATCCAAAGTATCAGTTTCTTTTCGAAGTTGCCTTGTTCTTCATTGTAACGTCCTGCATGTTTATCGGTTTGTATTTGAATATTTAAATCAGTTTAAATATTGAATTCATAATATAAGTAGATTTATATATTAATTAAAACGAAGTTGAACGTATAAAAATAAATATTAAATATAATCAAGTCTGTAATGTCGCGACAGTTCGTAATTTAACATTCTGAACTTCAACTGACTGTACACAACCCGTTATTAGTCGGATTTCTTCGAAACAAGAAGCGTTGGAATTTGTTGAACTGTATCTTTCTAACGGAAGTGAAAAACCAAGATTTCGTATTATATATTGTAAGTTATGTCCAAATTAAATACTCAGAAAAGCAGCGCAATATTCGTTTATGGCCATAACAGTTATTTGAATATATTTAAATATCGTTATCGAATTTAGACAAGGTTCTTTTGAGACATAGTGATAAATTAATTTTTAGAATTTTACTGTAATTTTTAATTAATTAAATAAGAAACTTTTTATCTAAAGTATTTTGCACCCTGTATCGATATTTTGGGGTTTCACAATATGAGTTAACCTACCGATATTATTATATTTTTGGGACCGTGACACCTCGCTGGACACGACCGTAGTCTTATTTTTGTCCGTAGCAGTTCTGATATGAACGGAATAGCAGAGTACGATTAACTGTACAACTGGAAATAAAAAACAAGTATGTACAACAACCTGCTCATAGTCCTTATTTACGTTAAACAAAGGCATGTTTTGTAAGTAGTGAAGTTGCACTCGTCCAAAACTCTCAAAGAAAAAAAAAGTAACATGTATAACTAGAATGTTTATGTGCATGCTAGGGTGTATTAAGTGTCATATGTGTAAACTAACAAATAGAAGGTGCTACCAGGAAAGATAAAACAAAGATGCTGGCAAGGTTTTGTACGTATCCAATCTTTTCAAATAAAGACAAATGCATATCCTATGCTATAGCTTACGTGATGAACCATACCCCTTCATCAAATTAAATAAAAACACAGACCATACTTTGAAACATTTCCGCCATACCCTAAACGTGCTAACCTATCCTAACCTAAGCTACCCTAACACTAACGCTATTCCTTAGTGGCTAAGTAATCTGTCTATAAATATACCCATCCGCCATTTTGTGTTCATTGGTACATCAAGCTTCAATGGTCGATCCAAAAGAAACAAGTAAAGCATTTGCAACTCTAGGCAAATCGGGTGGAAACGGTGTGAAGAGTATTCGCACCTGGCTAGTGTACATTTTTTCGGAAGCTCGCACAACAACCTCGCCTTGTGTTGGCGGAGAAGTTGACAGTGGACCGACAATTTAAAAGATAAAGCCCAGTTATAAAAGAAAAGAAAAAGACCCAAAATAAGGTAGGTAGACGTGAGTTGGACCAAAAAGGGGCGCAGTTGTTTCCTGTGGGTGCATGGATGGGCCGGATCGGACAAACCAATATGTGTTGGGATCGCATCGACAAGCAGTACGTCATGAAACAGATTTGGAGCACGTTACGGTTTTAGGCAATTAAAGCGTCGGGTATAATCAACTGACGCAAATCGTTATTTAACGATTAACGCGTAAATGGGAGTAAAATTACTAACTCTGATCTGTTTTAAAATATTATAATTATATTTCAATGTTGTTTGAATGCTGTGTGATGGTCGATTAGGTAGATTACAATTAAATTAGTTGAATATTATATATCGATGCATATGTACACAAAATCGGTTGGACGCTGATTCCACCGATTTTAATATTCCCTAGTATAGAGTTAGTGTTAATTGGGTTGACTAACATCTGTGGATGCAGGAAACCGGTTGGAGGAATCCAACCGGGTTCCTCGATATTTATATGAAATGGTTGTTTTAAATTATTTATATATGCACTGTTTGAACCCAAATGACAGTAAAAACCTGTGTGGGTATTAATGTTGAATGGTAATTCAACGTTATTTTGATTTAAATCAAATAGACGATAGCGATGAAGAAAATAGCAGCACCGACCATAAACTCATCTTTTTGTTAAGAAGTTGATTGGCCATCAGGCAAATCAACGAAGATAATTATAAAAATTATATTTTTATAATTTAAGAGAAGTTTAAATTTTAATAGAAGTACTATTATAAACTAGTATTTTATAGTTCGTTTTTATAAAGTAAAATGTCAGAAGACAAAAGAGCGCTAATGATTCTTGATAAAAGAAGTTATAAGTGGAACTGTATAAGTAAGAAGAAGCAAAGAATTAATATTTAATATAAATAGTTATGAACAACCAAGTTTCGAAGTAAGGATATGGTATTATAAAACCATAGTTCAAATTAAACAAGAAATTACGGTCTGATAGATATCATAAGTAATAAGGGATTAGAGTACAGACTTATATCTGTTCTAAGGTAAGAATGTTGTCGATCAAGGTCTGAGAGGTAAGTAAAATACCCCAACTTGAACGGCTTCACTATTATCGAGGAATGATATCAGTTTGTGATGGAAAGAGATGTCAAGATTAGTATAAAAGGAATATGGCAGCATATTGCAAGTCTTAGAACTATAGCGATAAAATAACGCTGTTGACTAGGCTTAGGCGTGATTGTTATGTCAAGATTAGTTATAAAGAAGGATACTACAGCGTATGACAAGTTTTGAACTGTAACAATAAATTAACGCTGTTAACCAAACTTAAGCGTGATTTTTATATATAGCAGCACTTCCTAGGGAATGTAAACAGTTGGTTCGAAATCCACTGATTCGAAAGTAATAAGTAACGATATTTGTCCAAAGAAAATATAAGAATAAGTTTAGAAAGATAAATTAGAGAATCGTGTTAGAAAACGATGACAGCATTTCGATGTTCGAAATGTGATTAGAATTAAACCATTAGGATTTGGAACTATAATTCGACAATGTCGAATGTAATAAAGTAAATATACTTCTAGGAATTATAATCTGATGGGATAGTTAATATTTAGTTTTAAACCAAGGAATTTTATTAGGATATGAAATCAATATTTAGTTATAAACTTAATATTAATCTAACCAGAAGTCGACTTAGAAACAGAGTTATAAAGTGAAATAGGAATTCGAATAATAAGAACAAATGTTAAATAAAAAGCGCCCGTGATTGTATGATGTTTAGTTATACATTAGAATGGATGTTTGTTTTTACTTCAATAGTTAAATAACCAACTATCGAAGTGTTTTGACCATCGTTGTCAACACGGAGAGACCGGTTGGATATATTATCCGAAAACCACTCTGTATAGGCATAAGCGCTGTGAATTAGAATATGCTGAAGATAATTGAAGATGAAGTGAAATGCAAGGGTCGTCCAGTTCCAGAATGATGTTTTATGTTTGTCCAGTCCCAGGACAACTTGTATGGACGAGTGTCTGACAGAGTATACATAACAAATCACGTATAGTTGATCTCTTAAAGGTATTATGTCTGGTGGCGGAGGAATTCGTTCCTCTTAGCTTGTTATACCCGTGATATTTTTGGAAATCGATTGGTGAATTGACGGGTTTGACGATGTGGCATTCAAAGTGAATGGTGATTAGATGTTCTGAAGATAGACGTAGCCTCTAGCCTCACAATCAGGAAGTAACAAAAGTTGGGCTAGGCAGCATGGCTAGTTGGGTCATCCCCAAGCAGGGTGTATTGTCACCGATCTAGAGAAAATTCATATTTGTTCTTCTTTTCGATTCTGTATCTTCGGATGACGGTTGGATGGCCAACAACCGTGGGTGGCAATATATTCGCGACACTCAAGCTAAATGAGTGAGCGGTCATATGTGGTCGGGTTGCAAGACGTTCTTGTTGAACCCAAGTGTATCACCTCTAGAGTACACTGATCGGTAGGTGCTCCCATACCTTGTCTGTTGGATTCCATTCTCCAATAAGCGCCCTGCGGTTTTTGATTTTATACTATTTATATGTGGAGCGTGAGATGCAAGCGTTCTGCTACTTGGTTATTAAATTGAGTAGACATTATTATAATATCACTGGATTTTGATATCAAAATATCTTGGGTTATAGTAAGGTAAAAACCGTCCATGTTTATGTGTGGGTTGGTCTTACTATTATCCTTTTGTTTCAAAAGAATTTTCAAAGTTAAACAGTATGGTTGGAATTTACTCACACCAGTCCTATGACTGACCCAGAGTTTATTTTGTTTGTTTTCCCTAAACTCTTGGGTGCCCAAATTTGTACGGGCAGTCAAGTGTTTCAGGCTTTTACAGATTCACTTGGAGGAGCTGCAAGCAGCAGGCTTCACCATTAGTTAGTTAGAGATTATTTCAGCTGTAATGTATATGAGTTGTACTCTGATATGGTATGTATATACAAATTCAGTTTGTGTAGTTCAAAGTTATGTTATAATACATGTTATTCGTTCCGCTGTGAGATTCGTGTTTACTCTGATTCTGATGTTCTTCTTCTTCCATTCTATTAGTTCTATCCTTTCTATCTCATCCGTTATTTTGTTTCTATTAATGACCTGAACTTTCGTGCACTTTGAGTTGAATGTGTAGGATATTAGTCAGCTCAAATTAGTACGGATTTTCTGGCCGTTACATTCATTTCCAGTATTAACATTATCATTTTCTTTTTCGAATTGTACTACTTTAACATTTTGACCATCAGCGATATCAGTTTTTTTTATCACGACCTAGGGTTTCGACTGGAGATGGTTTATTTTCTGCAGATTCGACTAGAGTTTCGGAATTTTTTTCCACTTCCTTTTCGATTTGATCGGTATCAGGTGCGATTATAGGGTTTTCTTCTAAATTCTTGTCCTTCGCAGCCGGAGATGGTGACGATCTTGATTCGGTCACCATTTCTGTTAGTCATACGAATTAAGCCCTAATGATGAACGTATTGTTCACGATTGAGGAAAAAAGAATAAGAATGACGACGAAGAAAATAAGCGACTATAGGGATTCTATTGGGCTATTAACTGTCCTTCTCGATAAATTTGTAGTGCATTGTCCTTATGGATAAAATATTTAATTCAGTTGTGGTTATAAATTTTTTCCCTTGAATTTATTTAAATTACTTAAATTTTGTGTTTTGTAATTAATTTAAATATATGGACTTTAATATAAAATATTAGAAGCTAGCTAACTACTAATAAATAATTATGTTGAGGGTCACTAACAATACCCCGGCCGAATTCTGCCGAAAAGTTCGGTATCACCTTGCTGAATTTGAAACGTGACGCCCCTTAACCAAAAGTGGAGGGTCACTACCAATACCCTTTCTTCCCCGTTTCACGCATTTTCTAATTTCTGCATATAAACCCTAAATCCCGCCGCTATTTCCTCCTTTTACATTGATTTCTTCCAACTTTTGTAGATATATTCCCTAAATTTATGTATCTTCCTCTTTTTATACCTTTCCTCCTCCATTGAAAACAGCATAATCATTTCAAGCAACATCAGGTTCCACAGGTTCGATTATGATTTCCTTCGAAATTGATTAATCTAATTAGAATCAATTTATTTCCTGTGATTATTGAAAGCTGATTTTTTACTCAAAAATTAAATTTCTGCAACGCTTAGTGATAGTATGGCAGCTTTTGGGTCTTCTTTCAGAGATGTACAAAACAGTATTTTTATCTTTTCTTACTGTTAGATTTCTTCCTTTTTTTGTAGCTAAATTAATTTTACTAATTACCCCTTAGTTTATACTGCTACCTTATGCGAATTTGATTACTGAAAGCTGATTTTTTACTCAGAAGTTAAATTTCTGCAACCTTAGTGATAGTATGGCAGCTTTAGGGTCTTCTTTCAGAGATGTACAAAACAGTAAACCAATTGATGGCTTCTTCTTCTTATTGATCCACTTCATTAATGGCATTCCCCTTATATTTATTTGCTTGCTATTATTTTTTACTTTCATTCTAATTTAGGATCTTTTCGTTGGAAATTTGAAGAATTTTATAAAATATATATTTATCATTTCTTTGAATGTTTGTATGGAAGTAATTTTATTGTTAATTTTATAACCTTTTGATTTGAAGTTCATCATTTTATTTTATGCTGTGCATATCATTTGTTCTTGCAATCAAGTGTTTGCATTCAAATTAGTATTATCTATGATTCGCACTATGCTCATTATGATTTTTTCTTCATCTTGTCTCATAACTTTATATTTTTGATTCATTATGTTTTTTTTAAGTTAGGAAATATGACTCAAAGTGCGCATCAAATTGATTTGAATGCATTGCCCTTGTCTACTGATGACGAGTTACCATTTCAAGAAGATATCAGTCAAATCACAGAGATGTCAGCATCACAGTTTGTTCGTCGAACGGTTAAATTTTCATCTTTTTCGGATTTTAACAATGCTTTTTTATCATGTTGTTTTTGTTTAAATAATTTTGTTATGTTGTTATAAATGATAAATGAAGTCAATTCTAATTCTTGGTTTTTTAAACTTTTCAGACAGGTATAAGGCATGATACGAATTACATTGATTTGCATGTTATGCCTTCATCCAACAATGACAATGACCAACCATTAGATAATAATTTATATTGCCAAGTCAGTTTGAAAAAAACACAACCTAGAGATCATGGTGATTCCTTCAACATTAGTTATCATTAAATATTTTGTGTTGACCATTGAAATTACTAGAATTAACGTTAACTTGTCTATTAGTTGTGATATTTATAAATTAATTTTTGCATGTGTAGGTGATATGCATAATATTGATTTAAATGCATTTCCCTTGCTAAACAATGACGAACAAGATGATGAATGGATCAACCACGCAAGATGTTCATGCAAGAATTAGTTTAGCTATGAAGGTTTTCATTGCTTAAATTTACAATTTTTAAAATATAATGCATAGTTATCAAGGCGCGCGCTTAGGTGCGCCTAAGCGCAAAAAAACCCAAGCCTCAAGGCTTGCGCCTTTTTGTAGTTTGAGACGCTTTTTTTAACTAAATTCAATTTTTTTTTATAAATAGTTAAATAAAAAATTTAATTGTTCAATAAATTATAAAATGTGGTTTAAAATTTAAATCTTATTAATAAAATTTGTAGTTAATTGAATGAATTATAAAATATGGTTTAAAAATTAATTTATAGTTAGTAAAATAGCAGATCAAACTCGTATAAAAGATACGCAAAAAAGCCCAAGGCTCAAAAAAGCCCGAGGCTCAATGCTTGCGTCTTTTTATGTCTTAGCGTCTTGACTACAATGATATAATCTCAAGTTTTAGCATAAGAACTTGTGTTTTGGTCTTTTAATTCAAATATTATTATATGTCATTAAATATATTAAATTTAAATTATAAACCTATATCACAGGATGTAATAAACAAACCTACGACAAGAGAGGAGCCTTTGCCACATTTGAATGCTTTATATGTTGATTCGAATTCTTTTAAAGGAACTTTTGGTACATCCAAAAGGTTAAAAGCGTCCGCTCCATCTTGCTCCAGTACATGTGATATTTTTGATGATTCTTTTGGTGCTTTTGGTTCATTTGATTTTTCAGGTGCTTCAGAAAGGTATATTAATCTGCATTTAGCTTTAATGTGATAATAGTTGATTAAAATACTACTTTGAGAAATTTGCTAATATAATAAATTTTTATATAACAAAGACTTGTCGATGTTTAAAAAATACGATGAAATCATGGATAAATACAGAAGAAATCGTGCATCTACCCAACGAGCTAGACGTTCGAGTGAAACTATTGAAGAACAACGTAGAAAAGCAGTTGATGCTGCACGACTAGGGATGGCAATGGGGCAGGGCGGGCGCGGGTAGTACCAACCCATCACCCACCCCGTTGGGTGATTTTTTGCCCCATGCCCGCCGCATACCCGCATAGGTATCCATTAAACGGGTTTTAAACAAGTTGCGGGTAATGACGGGTATTCGTGGGTATCCATTGTATTTATTCAATTTACTTTTTAGCCATTTATTGAAATTATTTAAAAGTACATTTGGTAAAAAAAACAAATTAGACCAATTGTTAAATGCTAACCTCAAAATACCAATACATATTTAAACCAACATCCAAAAAAGAAGAGACAACAACAGAAGTATCCATCAAAATATCAACAACCAATTATAAATTGTTGAGTAAAAGCATGCACACAAATACCAAACAACCAACAACAATATTTTTTGTATTGACTATTGATAATAAATCACATTCAATACGGACATGGGTACCCGCGGACATGGATATCTTACTATCCGTACCCGCCCTATCCATGACAGATTTTACCATGCGGATAACTGCAGGTACGGATTTTTTTGCCATCCCTATGCACGACATAAAGAATTTAGAGCTGCTCGTAAAAACTCGAACATGATTAATAGTTCATCTCTCATTGCAAAAATTACCAATGCTCAGAAATTTAGAAACCCATGCCCAAATATTCAATGGAAAAATTGTCAAGCTTGCTCTCGATTTTATCCAGATCTAACTGTTTCACCAACTTCTTGTTCTGATTGTTGCACGGATAAACCGCAATATGGTCTTCCTGATTTGTTCAGTTCTGAAAAGTTTATGGAACCCGGATCCGTTCCGCCTGTATTATCTTGTCTAACAAGTTTAGAACAAATACTAATTGCGCATATTCATCATGTTTTGTCAGTTTATCGTTTTAAAGGACAAGAATATAAATGTAGCAGAAATATTATCAATTTCGCTCAAGATATCAATGCAATCGCATGTTCTCTTCCTTTCAGGTTGGAAAATTTATCCGCAATATTAATTGTCAACAGGACTGGAACACATGAAAGTAAGGAATTTCGAGTAAGACGTGAGCATGTAAGACAAGCACTACTCTGGCATAAAACACATAATATTTATCACTCTTATGTGCAAATTAATGAAATATCTCTTCGTGAGCTACCATTCGATGGAGTGCCCTCTAGCCTTCCTTATATTCCAGATAATTCGCAGACAAATTCAACACAATATTATGATGATGATGCACGAGGACCGCCGGAGTTTGAAAATGAAGTTACATGCATTGATGAATTTGAGACATCAGGCGCAGTCACATCTTCAGTACAACCAAACCAACAAGCCCACATTTTATATCTTTTAGAAAATCAAGAAAAGTATAGAACAATTGTTCAAATGTCGATCTCATCAAATACTATTGATGAGTTTAATACTCCTTGGTATATCTCCATGACATTTCCATCATTGTTTCCATCAGGAAGTGCTGATTTTGAGACAAGCTCGACCAAGAAAAATTAGGCCTTTACAATATTTTCAATATCTTATGAAATACCATGATCGGAGATTTGCAAAAGATCTAAGATTTTGATACTTTGCTTATAACTCAATTTGTAGATGGCGTGCTCTTGATATTGGTAATATTTACGTATAGAAAAATCTGGAGGATGGAGACCTGTCAATTCAAGATATCTGTGAAATGTTAAAACCAGAAGATAAACAGTTGTCTCGACGTATTTCTTACTTCGCAAAAGGCATCCATGGAAGCCCTTCTTATTGGTAAGCAAGGTTGAAAGAATTAACCGTAATGGTGAAACAATTAGGAGCAACAACAATATTTTTCACTTTAAGTTCAGCGAATATGTAATGGCCAGAACTTTATAAACTTCTCGACCCGACCGATGACTTGGAAAATTTGAATCTCTATGAGAAAAGAAAAAGAAAGGCGCAATTACTAAATGAAAATCCGCTTATCGCTGCATGGTTTTTTCAAACAAGGGTTCATATGTTCGTAAAAGATTTCTCAACACCAGAGTTTTCAGTAATTGACTTTTGGTATAGATTTGAATGGCAAAATCGTGGAAGTGGACATATTCATTGCTTTCTCTGGTTCAAAGATGCGCCGAACTTATCATATGTTAATGAAAACTTATCAGAGAATTATATAATAATTGAATATTTTGATCGTCTTGTTCATACAATAAATCCTAATATGGGTGAATCATTAAATGTACAAGAACATCCTTGCGTATGGGTTATTCTGACTGATGCAAATTTAGATGCCGACGACGAAGATTATGCAAATTTGATAAATTGGGTTGTGCGTCATTCTAGGTGTGGAAGTTATTGTTTGCGGTTGCACAAGACAACCAAGCAAATAACATGTCGGTTTAAATATCCATTTGATGTCATTCCACAATCTAAAATTGTAGAAAATCCTCCAAATAGTAAAATCTTCCATTTTATCTTAAACGTAATGACCCTTTAGTACGCTTTCATAAAAGGAAAGTACTTCAGGTTTGGCGTGCTAATATTGATTGGTCTCCGGTGCTATCCGTTCATGCTGTGGAAAATTATATTGGAAAATACGTAGTTAAATCTGAACCAGTATCAAAGATGTTAAGAGATACATTCAGATCAATAGTAGAAAATGTTCATAAACCATGCAAAATATCTACCTCCGCAATAAAGAAACTTCTTCTTAAGACTGTATCTGAACGAGACATTTTTGCATAGGAAATGCGTCATCTTCTAATGTCATATCCTTTAGTACGTTCATCCAGAACAATAGTGCAGCTTATTGTAAGCGAGAAAAGCATGTTGTCAACGGTGATCAAACGTCGAAATACCACAACGGATGAAGATATGATAAAATCTGATCTAAATTTTAATATAAGATATATGGATCAACCAACCGAGCATGAAAATTTCTCGCTGTTTGATATGACAAAAAACTTCCGCTTTTATAATAAAGGTTGGCATAAATTACGAACAGAGGCAGTGGTAAGAATAATACCAGATCTGAAGAGCAATATTCCACCATTTATTGGAAATTGGGAGCTCTTTTGCGAACAACAGGTAATACAAAATTAATTTTATTTCTTAAGTACTACTATTGACATAATGAAAATTTTATAAGATTGTATACATAAATAGAACAATGTTTTCTCTTCAAATTTACTTTAATTGTTTTGCCTTTAAATACCTTGATTATTGAAATAGTACATTTTTCTATAATGATCGTTATAACCTTTGCATTTCGAACCGCTAATCAAATTATTTAATACATGTATTGCTACACCATCATTATCAAAATCTAAATGAATCGAAAGGAAATTTTGATACTTGGTATGATAGATATATTCATCTGGGTTTTATCCGACCTCAGTCACTTTCAGAAGCCGTATAAGATGAATTTAAAATGAATAACGATGTAAACGACATTGAAGAAATTCAACAAGAGGAATGGATGATGGCGACGACGATGGGACCTTTATTCACTCCAGGAGAGGAGATGAAATTGTTCTACGAGATTTTGATACTTCGTATAATTGGAATGAGTCACTTCAGCGATATCCTAATATATAAACCGAATGTAATTTTATATATACCAATTTACGTTCTATTCTTGATTCTACAAATGACCGCATAAATGGTTTCATTTCTATTCCTTTGGAGAGGTTGTCTGACAATCAACGAACTGCACTTGATATGATATATAAATCCATAATAGCCGGAAAATCAATTCGAATGATTATATGCAGTGGCTGGTACTGGGAAATCAACTCTTATAAATTCTATTGTTCATACGATTGTTGCTCATTTTGGAACTAGGAATGCAGTTCATATAATGGCTTCGACTGGAGTTGTTGCATTCAACATTGGTCGTAGAACTATACATCATGAATTTTCAATCTCCACAGAAAGGAAGTCCTCTTATAAAGAAATTTCAGAGAGCAATGTCGTCGCATGCAAGATGATTATGAAGATACCAATTTGATTATAATTGATGAATATAGCATGCTTGATAGAATAATGATTGCAAATATCGATTTACGATGTCACGATATTTTTTCAGTTAATGACTTATTCGGTTGTGTATCAATTGTCTTAGTCAGTGATATGAGACAACTACCCCCTATGTGTGATAGTTCGCTATACGTGAAAGGTGAGAATCTTATGCAACAACGTGGAGGGCTTGCTTATATGAGTTTCGATAAGTGTGTAAGACTAGGGTTGTTATGGTAACGGTAAAATTACCGTTACCGACAAATTTGTTACCAATAACACAACAAAATGGTGTATCAATACAGTCGGTACGGTAACGGTAATATTACTGTTCAAAGCGGTAAAAACAGCGGTAAGCTTTTCTTCAAACCGTCGGTATCGGTAAATTACCGACAATATGCATCTTAATTATTATACACACAACATTCTGGGTCGTAGGATTCATATTTCTTTAGATTTGTGCCATCCTCCGTTTCAATTCTTAGGGTTTTATTTATGCAATAAGCAAACCCAAACACAGACATTATCCCTTAATATTATTAGATAATTTCTTCGTCTTCTATTGTCGTTGGTCACCATCGTTATTCCAACTTACTTCTGCTGCTTCCTGTTCAGTTATAATAGGAAAGAGAAATTAAATGGGGCAGTTGATGGAAGGCAGCGTATGCAACCGGTAATCTAATTCTATACTATTTTTTCGTTTGTTTTGGTTCCGATCTAACTTATAATTGTTAATTAAAAATTCGATTTAGGGCTACTGAGTACTAGTGAGCCAATAGTTTAAACTTTGTATGTCTGAAGAACATAGAAAGTGCTTGTTTAATAACAGTAACAAATTAGTATAAACAGGAGTAGTAACCGATTTCAATTTTTCTTTCTTTTGTTTGGAGAAAAATAAAATTCAAAGTTTTTTTTGCGATGAACAAAGAAATTTGATTTTTGATATGGGAAAAGGTTTCTGAATATGTCCACTATTCAGCAAAGTTTCATGTTTGTTCACAGTTACACTTTCTTGTTGTAATTTTTGTTACAATTCTAATTTCATGTTTGTTCGCAGTTTTCCCTTTTTGGATCATTTGCAGACCAGAGTGATAAAGCTCCTTCAATCTTCCATCATTTGCAGACCAGAGTGCAAATTTATGTTTTATTTCCTATTTTACTTCTTTATATGAATGATATTGAGAAACTGATCAGATTTTGGCTTGTAAAGTTGTGTTTTTAGCCTAATGTAAAAGGCTGCTAATGTAGCGAAGTTTAGTTCTGAAACTTTGAGATTAAAAAATACTACAACATTTTAATGTTTAAGTAACGGTAATTTACCATTACCGATTATTGGTATACCGATGTTTCGGTATATCGACTACCGATATAGCGACAATATTGGTAGTGGTAACGGTAGACATTTTTGATTTACCGACGACATCGGTATGGTAACGGTATTCGTATAACGGTAACGGTAACGGTAACCGTTACCGTTACAGCCTTATGTAAGACTATCTTATATATATCGTCAAGCCGGAGATAAGCAATCGCCTTTTCGAGAGGCTTTAGAAAGATTGAGTAGAGGTGCATCTACTTTAGACGACCGAAAACTTTTCAAAACTAGAGATTGGCTTACATTATCTGAAGATGTGAAGAATTTTTTTACAAATGGTCTTTATCTTTTTCCAACAAGAATGACAGCTAATGAACATAACAAGAATCGTTTGATTCAACTTGAAAACCCCATTGCTCGCATTCCTTCTTTAAACAATTGCGAAACGACATCTACTGCTTCTTCTGATGATGCAAATGGCTTAGAAAAATGTATTTATCTCTATGTAGGTGCTTGAGTGATGCTGCGATCTAATCTTTCAGATCAAAATGGGTTAGTTAATGGTGCTATGGGTACTGTTGTGGATATCGTGTATTCTCGAACCACAAGCTCTCCCAATGATTTACCACTTGCAGTGATGGTCAATTTTGATAAATATCATGGAATTCATTTTCAACATGGAACAAACATTATTCCAATTACTCCTCAAACTGTAAATTGGAAAACTTCATCTGGTACAACATGCACGCGAACTCAATTACCTTTAGGTTTGTGTCGGGCGATAACGATACATAAAAGTCAAGGACTAACACTTGATCAAACGATCATTGACATAGGCGATAAAGAAAGTCTTGGTTTAACGTTTGTTGCATTATCAAGAACTAGAAAATTAGAGGATCTTGCTTTCAATCCTATGTTCACATTCGAAAGGCTTGCACATATAGGAAAATCTAAAGGTCTATCGTGTAGATTTATGGAGAAAGAACGGTTGAATGCAATGTCTTCTCAAGAAAAGGTAAGTAAAGTAATGTGATTTTATTTTCGATAAATGGTAAGAAAATTTAATACTTCAATCGCTAAAAATAACATAAACCAATGAATGACAAGATGATGCAAGAAGGAAAATATATGTAATAAAAACAAAAGATGGACTTGATCATATCTTTTGTGCTTCATTATGTGTGTGATTTTGATCCTATTTTGTATGGGACTATAATGGTAGAATGTGAAAGCCAGAAAAATTCTTGGTTGCTTACCATTTTTACCTATAAAATGTCATCTAATTTTTCTTAAATAATTCTTACTTGCTTAGCATTGTTACCAATAAAATGTCATCCTTTTTTTTAATTAATAAAAAAAAAATCCTTTTTTTTCATTTACGGGCAAATCTGAAGTTTGTACATATCAATTACACAAACTGAATTTACTTAAATATATATATATATATATATAAAGAGTGTTCAATGACATCCTAAATAGTGAGCACCTCATTTGCCCCTCTATATAAACCATGTATTTATATTAGAATAAGTGAGTGGGAGGTGAGAGAATGAGTGGTGGGAGAGAGAAACATGATACATGGTGGAAATCAGGGAGCATTTAGAGGTGCTGCACTGTTTGGGGTGCCACTGAACGCTCGCCTATATATATATATATATATATATATATATATATATATATATATATATATACCAGTACATATGCACGCCCGATGGGCGTGTGCATAGATGTAATTCACGAAAGGCGAAAATAAAGTAAAGAATGATAAGTAATTACAGATTTGCGTATCCAGGAATTCTGGAAATTTTGGAGTAGAAGATGAGAAAGCAGGAAACAGTTGATGCAGGAAGAAAATGTATTCAGTTAACAAACGGAAGCAGTAAAACTGCGTCAGTACATAAGTGAAGAACTAATTATTACATGCGAAATACATGGACCAAGTGTTTATTACATAGCTCGCAGCAGGCAGTACTATTTATTTTGTAGCAAACTTGGTTGCAGAAACTTAAAGAGGGAAAACAGTTGGAAAAAGAAAAAAAAGGGTAGTAAATCAAGCAGCGAACAGAAGCAGGAGCAGCAGAATCAGTGATGTGAGCGTGAGCGTGAGCGGCTTTCAAGCTTAACGAAAACCCAGTCAATTTCTGCAAGCTGTTGATTATGGAAAAATGGAGTTAGAGGTTTGCATTGGTTACGGATAGCTTGGTAGGAAAAAAAAAAATTTGATGAAGTGAAAATTAAAGCTCACCACTGCCAGGTCATTCCAGTTAACGTCATCATCAGAGTCAGCAGTGTGAATGTGAACAGAGTCGTGTGAAGTGGCATCGTTGTGGTTAACTTGGTTCTCAGTAGGTGTGTGAGTTTGAGTGCTGTTGTGGTCCAATTCGTCAGGGATTTGGGCAGGCGTGTCGTAGCTTGTAGTAGCATGATTTTTAGAATTACGGGAGCTTTTACGGGTATGCTTTTCAGCAGGAGGTGGTTCCAACTCTTTTCCGTTACGTGAACCCTTGCGCTGTGTGTAACGAAAGTAGGTGGCAGTTTGTAAATTGAGAAAGAAGACAGAGTGGCATAAAAGTAAATAAAAACAGTAACAACGGAACTGAAAGAGTTGTAGTACCTTTGGCATATTGTAGTTATGAAAGGGCACCTGTATTCGAAGTGAAGAACAGTAATGAATATATGATTAAAGTAGTGCATGTGGCTACATATATATAGCAGTAAAACAGGATGGTTGCAAACGTAATGAACAGGTGTAGCCAAAATGGTAAGTGGAATTGAGGGGAAAAAGGAGATCGTTTAGGAAAGAGGTTATGATTTGGTAATGTGTGGAGAGAAAATAACATGTTAACGTGGTAACCAAGTCAATTAGAAAACGTGAGATATTTGTGTGTGAGTGGGTGTGATCAGTGCAATGAGATGTTGTGAGAAAAAATAATAAACGAAGCAGTGAAATTGTCGATTAAAAATAGGAGAAAAAAATGGCTTGCGCTGATGAATAGTTAATTTTTTTGTTGCTTTAAAAAAGGAGTACATCATGTAAGTTAAAATGTGGAAATGGTATGTGCAACTACGGAGTAGCAGTAGATTTGAGGAAAAAACACTCTTCTATAAAATACAGTACATACCTTGTAACGTGAAGGTAAACGGTGCATAAGTTTCACATGCAAACAAAGTCTGATCACAGGAGCTGTACTACAACGCTCAATCGTAGGAGTAAATGCCACACTGCATAAGAAATCATATTGATGTATCATCCAAAAAAAGGCAATCGTATGCATTATGAAGCTGTTTATTGACGTACCATAACTTTGTATAGGATTCACTTCTGTTGAGTGTTCTGATACAACCTTAAGTTCTTCAAGCGAGTATGGATGCTCCAGGTTCTTTATATGCCTTATGTGCTTTAAGATTTTGTAGAAAAGATTAACAGGATCATCTGCACATTAATATGGACAAAAAGAGGAGTTAAACATGATTAATTATAAAATGATATGGTAATGGTAGGAACATTTGGTCTTTTATCTATTGTGGAATTGAACAAAGCATAAGATGCTGCATATCCAAAGACAAAAATGATTCAATCTTGCAAATAAACGTGATACAAATGTTTTGGATTATGTTAGTAGCATTGTAACAGTAGTTGAAAGCGAAAGCAAAATAGTATAATCAATAACTATAAATCGAAAAAGAATAAAATGTTATTTTCTTAGATTTGTACCATGGATAACATCATTGTACTGGCCGATGGTGTGTTTAGACTACCGGACAGAAGTGCTTTCCTTGTTGAACAGTAACTGCGATAGAAAACAAAATGCAGAAATATACAGAACCGCAAACCTAAGTTTTGTCAAACTAATTCTATTAACTGTAGTTAACCTACCATGATTTATAAATGCTAATTAGTGCATCTATAACGGAGAACTGTGAACGTTTATCAGGAGTCAACTGGGAGAAATGACGTCTGTGAATGTCTTGCTTATATTTGTGTACATCTTTGTAACTTATATATTATCCATGCATCAATTTTGAAAAAGAATTTATGTACCCCTACTTTCATGTTAGACCAGTTTGTCGTAGACATGCATGTCAGTTTATGTCTAAATAACCGCAGACGTGCATGTTAGTTTGTTAAGTTAAATTGATTGATAACAACCCAAATTATCTCACTTAGAAACACAGCAGGGTATCAAAAAAGACAGTATGAAAATAGTGCTCGAAAACAAATAGCATTAATGTAAAATACCTAAAAGGCAGCTAACTCTCTGTCTTTGGTTTAGGCTCCCAAAGCTTAGCAGTCATGTTTGTCGTAGCAATATCAAGGCTCGTTATCGGACACTGCAAATTAAAGTATATCACGTTCAAGACATAAGTTATGCAGTTCACGCATACCATTTATACAACTAAACTTCATATAACATGAATGAGTAATTAGATAAAAATAGAATTATAAAATTCTTTGTTTAACCAATAGATTCATATGAGAAATAATTTTAACAGTGTAGCTAGGGATGGTTAGTTAACATTGTAACCTGACAACCTTGCCAGTTTAGTGATTCCATTCTCTCCTTTCTACAAAGCTGTAAATCAATATATCATAACAATAAGAATCAGTGAAGAAATAACAGCATCAACTTTTGGATCAACAAAAATTATGACGATATTAGAAAGCAAAATATTAAATTTTCAGTGCAAGAAGTTAAACTACATCTGAAATTAAAATAACATTGGATATATGAGTTCAAGTTAATATAATTCATATGTCAGTAGAAAATGATTATCATTTAACTTCAAATTAATATAACCAAAAGGTCGAGGCATACGTATAGAAAGTAAATGTTAATGGTTTTACCGTTAATGACGTCCTGGAGGCAGAACATGGTTCATCCAGTGGCAGCTCTTCATCCGCTGCCAGATTTGAAGACGGGTAGCTGATTTGAGGAAAAGCCGACGCATTAAGGGGGCTGAAACACAGTTAAGAATGAACATAGATATAACCAAAAGTGAAAGTAGTGTAATGGGTTTAAAAAAACCAATAGACAGTCGAGTGGCAGATGTGGATAGGTAGATAAAAGTAGCGGGGTGTGCATCATCATCAACTATGCAGAAAGTAAGTAGGAATGTTGGAAGGGTTAAAGGGCAACTGTTGATGAAATTCCACACGTGTAAAGAGAAGTGGAAAAACTCAAAAGGTTGAAGACATGATTATATTGAACAGAAGACATAGTGAATGAATGTGGAAAACGTGTGCAATGTTTAAACTGTAGAATAAAAGGACAGGATTAATATATCATTCGGTGGAAGGTACGATCCGATGAAATACGCAATGTTTGTGGAAAGGATGTAAAGATTCGGGGAATGGTGCAAACAAACGACTGTGTGCATCGATTTCAAATAAAGCAGACATCAAAAACATCAGAATATTTAAAAGATTAGGTACAACTAACGTGGAAACAAATCAAGTGTAACAACGAAAAGAGAAATTGGTAATGAATTTAACAATGTCAAAAGAAGTAGAGTTCCATTAAAATTACCTATACACCCAGACATTTTAATCCATGAACCCTTTAGAAGCGAACCTGGAAATTTGGATAAAAATAGCAGGGGGGTCATCAGCATTATCATCAATCATGTAAATAGAGCAGGGCAAAAATAAAAAGCTTGAGCAGATTAATATATATTAATCAACAGAAACAGGGAATTAAATTATAAATTGGCTGCAATGTGTAAATTGTATAGTTAAATGACATGATCGATGTATAATTAGGGTAAGGGTACGTTCAGATTAAATACATAAATTACCGGAGAAGGTTGAGAAGATCCGGGGATTGTTGGGTATAGTTGAATGCTTGTGCATCAGATTGCTGAACATTGTGATGTGAGAGTAGATTGTCGAACCACCTAGTAATGTTAAATGTCATTGACAGAAGACAACAGAGAGGGAAGGGTAAAAAAAAATAAAGTATTGAATGTAGAGGTGGGCATATGTACCTGCACTATGGGTGGGCAATGTTTCGATCGAGGGGAGCAGCAAATAAACATTTCCTCTCCTCCTTTCCCGGGCTTGAGACCGGCATCAAACGATTTAATATTTGATGGCGGAGTTAATTTTTTTTTTTTTTTTTGGCCTTGGCAGACCCTTTTTTTTTTGTACATAGCATGGTAAAAAGTCGAAATGCTTATGAAAGAGAGGAATAAGGATGGAAAATTAAAAGTATGGTTAAGTGGGTAAAAAGAAGGGTGAACAGTGCGGATAGAAGTACTGAAAACATAAAAATGTAAAGAAAAAGATGGGGGTAACAAAAAATGCGAAATCTGAGGTAGGTACAAAAGATAGGATAATTTAACGCCTTACTCATGTTTGAAGTGAATGTTTGTAAAACATCCTTGTAAACCCCATTTCTAGTATGAGTTCCGTGTTTCGTGGTATGCCTTCGTTTTGGACTAAAATTTTTGTTGATCTTCGTGCAACACCTCTGGATAAAGCTACATATAACTGACCATGAGTGAACACATGTTGTTGTAGAAATATACCTACAGTGGGGATGGTTTGTCCTTGAGATTTTTTGATAGTAAGAGCAAAAGCCAATTTAATAGGAAATTGTTTTCTAATAAGCGTGAAAGGCATGCTAACATTTTCGGAAGGCTTTAATGGTATTCTAGGAATAAAAACTCTTGTTCCACGGAAATGACCAACTGCAATTTTTGCGTCAATAACATGTCGGTGGAAAACACGACATATTAACCTTGTTCCATTACATAATCCTATTTTAGGATCAATATTCCGAAGAAGCATTATGGGAGAACCAACCTTAAGAATAAGTTTATGTGGAGATAGTCCACTGGGGGCAAGAGAATTTAGGAATTCATGTTGATACAAATTATGTGTGTCATCTTCTACGGAATCAAATGAATAGTAAGTATGTTCCTGCCCGGGAAAAATGGTATCAACATTATTGTTAATAGCATCGACAGTTTCGTTTGTGGGGGCCAAAATAGCTCTACTCAAAATAGAAGCAGGATCATATACCGTTTGTGGTAGTGATGGGAAAACATGGGTAATTAATGAATTAATTGGGTTTGAACTATCAGAGGAGATAGTAATATCATCAGGGAGCCTAATCATGTCATCATGCACATATGGTTCGTCTCCATTTCCAATATGTAGAACAAAGCTAGCATATGAAGGATCATGTAAAGAACGCATGTTTTGTGTTAAGTGAAAAACTGTTACGTCGGACCATAAGTACGATCATATAATACATGCATCAACAGTTTGAGCTCTAGTACTATTTTGGACAATGGGCAAAACTTGGCGAAAGTCGCCACCTAAGATTACGATTTTACCACCAAAAAGTTTGTCAGTATTACATATGTCTCTAAGTGTTTTGTCTACGGCTTCAAAAGCATGACGATGAGCCATCGTTGCTTCATCCTAGAGAATGACCGTTGTTTCACGAAGTAGATTTGCATTATCAGATTGTTTTGGAATGTAACATGTGGAAGAAGAATCAAGGTTAATCGGGATTTTAAATCGAGAATGGGCAGTGCGACCACCAGGCAATGCTAAAGCAGCAATTCCCGATGTGGCAACTGAGTGTGCAATTAAACCTTTAATTCGTGAGTGAGCTAAAATAGACTTGTATAAAAATGTTTTGCCTGTACCCCCTGGCCCGTCTATGAAAAAAACGGAGTTTGTGTTTTGATAAATACAGTTCATGATAACATCGAATGCCCTTCGTTGTTCAAAATTTAACTCGGTAACCGAGTCGATGTCTTCTTGCGGTATGTGGATAGATTTCTCGTTGAAAACACTTGCAGAAATGGTGCTGTCAATATGGAAATTAACTGAAGCATGTGGAAAATCATAGTCAAACACTGACTTGTTGTATTGGTGGAGCAAGCTGTTAAGGTCTGAAAGACAAAGATGAGTAAAGTAGGTAATGTCTGTAATGGAAGATGTATGTTGGTAATCTTCTATCATGTATTGAGAGAAAAAAATCCCACATATTACGCATATGATTTGGTTCGCAGTACACTAAAATTGTGACAAATAGTCTTCTAAGTGCAGCTGGCATATGTGTGTTAGATGCTTCGCGTAAGCAGTCGTAAATTGCGTCATCATTTTCGAGTAGACCTCTGTGTTGAGCGGCTTCTTTAAATGTGTCGTATTGTGTTCCGTGAACGGTAAGTAAATCAGTAAAAGAAAATGCACCTCTAACGTGTGTTAACAGTAATCTCAAAAAATAACGTTCACCTTCAAGGGGGGACACGGTATAAATTCTGCCTAAAACCCGACGATTATTTTGTCTACGAATCCACATCTTATGTTTATTATCCCACCAATATTTCTGTGGGAACTCGTGGTAAAAGTATTGTCGTGCCTGCTCGTCATTAACATTTGTAGTAAAATATTCAGTAAGCATAGTTTTGGTTCTAGTTTCGTCACTCAAAATATCGTCTAATTGTTCGGATGCAGAAAAATGTAATTGTTGCCTGTTAGGGAGATGGATGTGTAGACCAATAACGGAGGGTGTAAGGTCATTAAGCGGGAATTTATAGATTCTCCATAAAGACTCAGGTGGACAAACCCATCGTGCGTTAGCAAATTTGGATATATTTTACTTCAAAAAATGAATATATCTGGTCATAATTCCATTTTAAAAAAAGTTCATAATTCAAAGGCGGAACATTTCTCAAATTAATTAAATTCACAGCTGTAAATGGCGGAACCCTAAATCTCTCACGCGATTTTCCCTCTTTTGCCCATTTTCATTTCTTCTCTCTTTCTCACAACGCCTCTTCTCTATGGTTCGTAAGAAGGGAGTCAAGTCTCACAATGGTGTTGATGCTCTCCGAGCTTCTGCAACTCGTTCAGGCCGTCTATTCTTAGCCAATGACCCAAATCAGTCTGCGATGTCTGCAACAACTATGGTTCCTTCTCATGCCGCTTTGCAGATCGGGGTTTCGGGTGCTGCTTCCTTGCATCGTTCCTCTTCGGATCCAGCTGCTTTATCGGATCATGTTTCAGAAATTGGAAGAGTCCCTACAAACCCGCTAATTGCTGCTGCTCGTAAGTCAGTTTTAAATCCTCTAATGGCAGTCTCGGATGGTGAGAATCGCTGGTCTCAGGCCACCACTGTTTTGCCTGGCTCATCATGTAGTGATGAGATTGACCTGGGCATTGACTCCTTGGCTAATGGTGATTCTATGCCCCTTGGTGCGGTGTCGGCTAAGGGAAGTTCGATTTTCGTGAATGGTATTGATAATGTTGTAAACCATGTTGCTATGGACGTTCAAATGCAGGGGGTTCGTGTGTCCAATTCTAGTGTGGACGAGGTTGGTAGGCTGAAACCTGGTACTGATTTGGGAATGAATTCTTCTGGTGGCACTAGTGGTTTTGATGCACCATCCTTTGTTTCGTTATTCAATAAAAATTCGATAAATGCTGGGGACTATGTGCCATTAAATTTTGAGGTAGTTGGTAAGAATGAAATCATGGAACCACCAGCTGAAGTTTATGTTGCGGGAGCTAATTCTGGAAGGATTATCTAGTTGGTTTCTTTTTGGATTCAAATCCACCGTATTCTGTTGTTAAGGAGAAATGTATCAGTGCTTGACAACTTCGTGGTGGACTTACAGTTCATTTGGATAAGTCCCTGTTCTATTTCAAATTTGCTAGCCCTGACGAACATATGAGGATACTTAGTTTGGATCCGATTATTATTCATGGGAAGTCTTTTATTATTACCCCTTGGAGCCCATCCGTTGATCGTGCTAGAGATCATGTAGTGTCGATTCCGGTATGGACTTTTTTTTCTCATATTCCATTGGTTTTATAGTCCTTGACAGGGTTGAATTGGTTAGCTAATAATATTGGGAATTTGAAATGTTTTGATAATACCACTGTCGCACAAGAGAAGCTTTTCTATGCTAAGGCGCTTATCGAAATATCTCCTGATAAGCCACTACCAGATAAGATCAAAGTAAAGATTGTGGATGGTTATGTTGCTGAAGTGGTAGTCAAATATGGGTGGAAACCAAAAATTTGTTCCTCTTGTCAAACTTTTGGTTATTCGGTTGCTTCTTGTCATGTTAGTGCTAGTAGTCCCTCTTTAGCTCCATTATCATTAGCTGATTGGACTCCACTTCCAAAAACCCCTTCTATTATGTGGGTGCGTAAGACGGTTCCTCCAACGGTTATACCACCGTCTCCATCTTTTACAACTGTGATTGATCCGGCACCGGTATCAGACGCTTCTATCTTGGAGAAGGTTGTCCTGAATTCGGACATCAATGCTAATTCTGAGGAGATTGTTTGGAGTGACGTTGATAAAGTTTGGACACTTGTTTTTTGGTATCCGGTATTATCCTATGAGTGATACCTTCCACAAATTTATCACTGATGAAGTAAGTGATAAGAGAAAATTAATGTATCAAATTGTTGGTGGTAACATTGAGCTTATTCAAACCGGTGTAGTAGGTGAGACTAATAAGCTTGAGTTCTACGATCACTCTTAGGATTAGAACTTCATCTTCAGTGCACTTTATCTATGCTATGTGCCAAATCTTGCCTTCGTTTTTTCTAGTTTCACCCGTGTTGTTGGTCCGCCTAGCACCATTTGTAGATCCTCCTCCTTGGAGGGGGCTAGGAATGTCATATTGTGTAGACTAGATGTTTTTGTCTAGCTCCCATTCTATATTGTTTTGTGTTCTGGCACATCAAACCAGAATTGGAGCTTTTTGCCTATGCAGAACCCCTCTAACCTTTTTTTCTTGTTCTAATAAAAAGTGGTACGTCCACTATATAAACGGCTTGCCTTGCCAAAAAAAAAAGGATCTTAAAGTTTCAAATTTGTTGAATGAAAGTTTACCAAATTCATTTGATTTCAAGTGTATTGGCTTCGGAGATGAAGGATCTGAACCGGGTCCAGTTTGAAATTCAATTTTTTAAGTTGCTTGCGCCATGTCAGTTTGAATAGCTCCCGTAGTACATTTGCTACTATCATATGTTGATTTCCAAAATTAGATAACGAGTTTGCAACCATAACAGCTTTAAAGCATGCTTATGACTATGCTGGATCAGATATTATGGTCACGTCAAAAAATAGGATGCTCGTCGGCATGGCTTTATATTTGATCTAATCGTCGACAAACTAAAAAAAAGAAGCCAACTCAAGTGGGTTTCAAACATATGGCATTGTAGACTATCATCCTATTCATTTGGCCACATGGTTGATCATCTTGTCATTCAAACTCGCACCGATAAAAGTACTGTATGTGTTTCTGTTTTAAACCAAAAGATACTCTGGTTTATGACACATAACCCTTCTATTGGTATATTAACATCAGTTTACACTATATTTTTGGGTTCAAATTGCTGCAGATTAAACTTTGCTCGATATGATTTCAAATTTGTTCATTAAGCTGCAGAATTGCTTCATGTAAAACTGCAGTTCACAAGGTACTTTTAGATGTTAGAGTTTAGTTGCCATGTAAGAATCATGTGCCTTAGACCTTAAAAAATAGCGTAAAACTATATTTTAGCTATCTTGGATGTGTATTTGTATCTTCGTAAGTATTTACAAGAATATGAGTTTAATCTCCATGTAAGAATCATATGATTTAAATGACCAGGGTAAAATCGAGTTGTACCGTTTGATTTCTTTAGTTCGAATAGCTTTCTGGTCTGTCTGATCCAAGTTATTCAGTGGTTCTATTTTTTCCTTATTTCTTTTTAAAAAGCTCGGTATGTAATTAGCATAATCAAGGTGTATATTCCAGAAGGATTTTTTTAATGAAAAAAAAACAATAATATCACATAAACTGAAATTATAAATTCAACCGCAGGTCTGAATGGTGAAACCAGCATCTTACTGCATCATCAAATATGAATTGGTACTATCACAACAACCGATAAGGTAAAAATATCAACTTATGTTTTCCCATGTTTCTCCCACATCATAGTTATGTCCGGATTCATATAGTTATTTGGGCTAACTAAATTCTCTTAGTTTTGGATGTTCACGCGCCTAACTAAATTCTCTTAGTTTTCGATGTTCACAGTAGTAGTTTCACATCATATTTTTCTTCAGAATATGATGCTTTAATTATTTGGACAACATTTATGATATATATCATAAGTCACACTGCATAACATGCTTTAAAAGTAATTATCTTGATGATGCTGATTTATATTGTCGCTGAACTTACGTAAGTGACCATATTCATGAACTGAGGCATTAATTTCCTATTATAACAGGTTTTCTGTAAATGCAAGTGATCGTTTATTTGCTGGTTTCAACTGTAGAAGAAATTTTAATTGTGGGTTCCTATGCATGCACAAGAGATGGAATTTATAATGTTAACAACAAAATGTTGGGTGGTTGGAGATCCTTTCAGTCCCAAATTTCATCAAGGGCCTCAGGTACATATAAATAATTTTCTACTAGAATTATGTACTTGAAATGTTCCAGGGAAATTAACTAAATGACAACTGAAAACTAAACGTGAATTCTTTCAACATGCTAATAATGATTGAATCAGTTGCTTAAATTTTACTTGTGGTTTCAGTTATTTATGCTTTACTCCATTTGAAGTTACCTTGCTCAAGAAAGAGTATTATGATAATGGAAGCATTTACATGGAGACATTGCTTAGATCGCTTGATGTGTATGACACTGAGAAAATGGATATAAGTAATCCACCAGTATTGTTGTTTTATCACAAACTTAAATGGCGAATTTGAAGGATTCAGGCAAGAACCAAAAGGCTTTTACTCAAATCTTATACCTTATTGAAAAGCTTGTTATTTCTTTTATAGGAATTAAAGTAAATTAATAAAATGAAGAGCAAAGATGGCAAACCAGGGGCTTACCTTAATAAAAGTTCGAGGGTATCCATGGCTTTGATATTTGTTGTATTATGTGTAATTTCATTCTATCTGGGATGAATTTATTTCCCTGAAAAGAACTACACTTTCACCGTTGTTGTTCCAACAAATGGAGCACTAAAAGATTCTAAAAAATAAACTGCATTATCTACTCTTCGAATGGATTACAAGAACTTTCCAGAATGTGGTATTGATTATAAAGAGTATACACCATGTACAGACCCTAAGGTATTATGTTTTAATTTTTAGTGCAATCTTAATTTCTTAACTGAAATAGTTGGTCCGGATTGTAGACCTATGGAGGATGTTTGTAATTTGTATATCTATTTATTCATATAGTGTTAGGATCTAAATAAACTTAGAAATGTTATTTAAGGTAAGTGATATTTCTTCTAAGATGATAATTATATCGCCATGCTATGTAATCGCATAATTAAGAAGACCAGGTTTATCTGAAGTGCTATAAAAATTTAGGCCACAAACTTTATCTCAGGTGGTGTAGAAAATATAATGGTAAACAATATATTAGTCCTGTAGAATGTTGTATGAATATATTGGTCAGGATGTTTAGTTGTAATTGTTAATAGTTGGAAAAAATATGCTTTCAATTATTATTGTTTTTGTATTGCATTAGCGTCCAAATCTTGTTGCTTATGTTACAGGACTATGCCAGTTTTCAACTTCTTATTATGCTCTAATTGTAGCATTATTGCAGCATATAGAATCAACGTCTCTCATCTGCAGCATTGTGTAATGTCGACGGTAGCAGTAGCAGAGAAGGAAGAACATTTGTCTTTCATGTTGATGGTAGATAGCTTGAAGTTGATTATCTGCAGTTGATGAGATTCTTTGTTGCAGTTTGGAAATCATGTGTGTGGGTCATGTGATCTCATATTGTGCCACAAACAGTTGTTTCAATGGTTTGATAAAAATGTGATACGTTTTTCATGTTGAAAATATGCGACAGCAATGTGGAATTAGCTTATTCTTAGCATAAGCAGACTAAAAAAGTACATGTTGCGCTCTAGAAAGTCATATGCAAAATGCATGAACGGAGCAAGTGATGGTTATCAGAATTACATGGCTGCCAGTGCTTATAATATTTGGAAACTTGCACATTTTTTCTTTGTTTATGTAGCTAGGCTTGATTTGGGTTGTTTAGCTGGCTATTGGTGATGGTGAGAATATGTGTTGTTCATTGTATGCGTGTATATTTGGTTTAGCTATCGATAAAGGAATCCATTTTCAGAAAAAAGAAAAGAAAACGAACATCAATTTTGTAAGTGTCTAACAAATTAAGTCAATGTGCGTTAATTATACACAAATGTTGTTTTTCTTTTGGAATTTCTTCAATCTATGGACCTGTTCACCGCAATACGTTCACGCATAATTTGGTTTTGTTTAAGCTGCCATGTTTTGAATAAGGTTAGTGAATGTTTCTTAAGCTAGGTTGAATAATATTTGTGTTCATACCCTTAGCCACATGTTTTTGTCTCAGTTCTAATTAAATAGTTGTATATGTGAATGGTATCATATGCTTTTAGTTGTCAGATGGGGCTGTATTTGTATCATGTTGAAAAATTATTTGGTAATATTTTATTTTATTAAAATGATTGTATCCAAAGCAATATTTCAACAAAAAAAAATTCTTGGTAATCGGACCATGTTTTCAAAAATATTCACTTTCACCTCATATATGTATATAAAGAGGTTGCTATAACCAAAAGATCATAAATTCAATGTCACTTGTTTTTCCCTTTACAATTAGGAATGACAATGCTTTGGATAACTACTTTAGCAAGGTTTATGCAACTTGCTCTGGACGGCAATCTACACTGCTTCGATTCCAGTTCTTTCCCAAACAAAATGCACTTCAATGTTCCTTTCTGGACGCCAGTCTATGCTGCTTTGGATAACGACCTGCCTTTTCGACCGTTTCAAGTCGGTAATTAAACCAACTTTAACCGATCGAAACGACATATTGCTATTGAGCTTACAGGGTTTAATAAAACCAGTCATAGAATCACAGACAAATACATACAGTATTTAACAGCAGAATTTTTTTTTATAACAAATATCAAAGTATAATATTTTTATACAGCGGAAGTCTTATGTACAGCCGAGTCAATTTTCTTGTTCTACCACTTAGCAATTAGGAACTATTACATGATGGATGACTACCATTTAGCAACGAGATTTGGACGCAAATGAGATACAAAAACAATAATAACTAAAAGCATATTTTGTCCAACTATTAACAATTATAACTGAACAGCCTGACCAATATATTCATACAACATTCTATAGGACTAATATATTGTTTACCATTATATTTTCTACACCACCTGAGATAAAATTTGTTGCTAAGCGGAACATATAATAATTTAATGCGGTTATATCGCAATTAGCCATCGATTATTCACCCGAGTCAAGCTTCTTGTTGGAAAAAATCTCTAAGAACACAGAGTCCAACATTTAGTTTTAAATTCTGTATTTTTATTTCAACAGTTTCAGTGTTTCAAATGACAATGTTACTTTTAAGTGATTTATTTAAATAAATTAGTTTGGGATTTATTTATTACATCTTACTCTTATATTTTTTATTTCAATTAAATATCCACTGATATAATGATATGTTCTGAGCTTATATTTGTTTTATTTCTCTTTTTATTTATTCATTCCATTTGTCGTTTATACTTCAAAGTAACTAAACATTAATCAAACCGACCGTTTGGGAGGTTTGTTTACTGTGAGTTGCCCAAAATCAATTTCTCTGAAAAGAAAAAAAAAACATGGTCTGTGTTTTCCACTGTTTCTTCTCTTCTCCGTCTATTCCGTTCCAGATTTTTCGTTTGTCTCGCTGTTACTAAATCCCATGCAATTTTGAAATTTTCATTCCTCTATCCTGCGCTCTAAATGGGGATTCCAATATATACCCGTATACCCTCTCCTCCTACCGCTCCACCCTCCTTCCCCTCAGCTCTGAATCAAATCCCCTACCCTAATCCATTCCTAGACCTAGTTCGGGTGAACTTTTTCCATTCGTCATGGTGACCGTGACCATGACCACTGCTGGCCACAATAGGAGGGTTTTGAGGAGGTTGATTACTGACCTTTGGGGATCGAGTTGGACGGTGCTACTACGAAGAAGGCAACTGCAGGTATGAGTTTTCTTCCTCTTTCTTTTGTTTCATGGTTTAAATCCAAATGTAGGATCTTCCAAATAGAACAGCTGATTCTTCTCAGATGCCATGATCGCACTCGATTTAGCTTGTTCCTTCCTTATGGTTTGCTATTTCCTTTTTTCCCCTCTTTTCCCTTTGCGTTTTCAATTTTTTAGTTATGCAACACTTTTTATCTTATATAAATAATTGCAATTTTTGGATCTGGAGTATCGGATGGTGTAGTAAAATCCATTAAAACTATTTCAACTAACCGTAAAAAAAGAAAAAAAATCAAGTCCTTTGTTCTAATGCAATCGATTTCTATTATTATATTTAAAAAATTATATCATGTTTCATATGTGTAATTACAAGTTTTTATACCTTCTTTATTATGTCTACGATTTTGCAAGCGGAGGGCAGTGTAGATGCATGAACAAATAACTATTTCATGCAAGAATAAATAACTACTTTGATATCATTATCTACGTTGATGGCTGTTACTAAATATTTGTAATTGTCAAACTTGATTTAAAAAAATGAAGCGTGTTTTATCTCCTCGATGAAGGGAAGAAATGGAAATTTTGGTCTTATTTTTAAGTTTTCCCCTCTATATTGTTTTTGGGAGAACACTCGTTTCATGTACGTTAAAATTGGAGAAAATTAGTAGTATGTGTGCACAGTCCTGCCTTCTATACATAATGAGGTGAATTGTTCACTACATTGGTAGGATGAGCCACACTCTGGTCTAAAACAGCTAAAAACTTAAGTTACACGGAATTTCAAAGCAGTATATGGTAATGTTAATTAAAGCAAGCAAGCTATGAAACCTAATTTTAGAGCAATCTATGTTAATGACAATTAAAGCGAGCAAACAATCTTGACCGACTATTTCTATTTGTAACTCTTATACGTTGGCTATGCTTCAAGCTTTGTCAGTTGAACCCCTAGTCGATGTCGGTAGCAAATTGATGCAATCCGAAGCTGTTCAAGCGAATCAGATTGCTAGAAATTTGATGATGGGTGATGTTGAAAAAATGGTTTGATTATAGATGAGGCTGAAGGGCTTTTGAAAATGGTTGAATTAAGAGATGAGGCTGAAGGGTCTTCTCTAAGTCTTCTTCTTTTCCTTTGTCATTTTGATTATAAATGTTTGTTTATTGGTATTTTGTCGTCTTCAAGAATTAAGATCCCCATGCATGAGTTTATCTGCCTAAATAATTGATGCATGAGTTTATCTGCTAAAGGTACAGTATCATGAAAGCCGATTGATGATAATTTTCAGAATTTACTTTCTTGATATTGCACCTAAATGGGAATATATTAATGCAACAGATTAGTTTTTCCTGTGTAAAGATCATAGCCATCTACCCAATTTCTCTACTAGAGCGAATGAGTGATATACTGAGATGGGAGAAAAAAGATCCATATTTTGAAGTTCTTTGGAAATCTCATGAGATTCTTATCCTCTCAAATTCAAGCCCATTATATCAAACATCTCACAAACCAGAACCTTTAACAACAGAAGAAGAGCTTGAATTACAAAAGGCATTGAATAGGCTGTCAACAATCTGTAAAAGAAGCTAGTAGGCAAAACTTCCAATACTAATAGATGCTGAATACACCTCGGTCAACCTGCAATAGATTATTTCAATTACACAGCTGCATTGGAATTAACCAAGGCGATCATCCGATAGTGTACGCGACAATTCAAGCTTACTTGAAGGATTCCAAAGAGAGAATGGTTCAAGCAGTGGAAGCTGCGGAAAGGGAAGGTTTTCATATCGGGCTTAAGTTAGTCAGAGGTGCATATCTGACAAGTGAAATTCAATGGGCCAACTCTTTAGGCGTTGCTTCTCCCATTCATGACAGCGTTCAAGATAAACACTCATGCTATGATGAATGTGCATCTTTTATGCTTAAAAAGGTTGCTAAGGGTTCTGGTTCATTGGTCGTCGCAACACACAATCTTGAATCGGGTATGAAATTTTTGACTCGATACTTCATGCTAATATAATGCCCTTCAAAAAAAGAGAATAAATAAATTTCTTTATTATGAAATAAATCCCTTGCTCTGGTTTAAAGGGTAAAGAACACTAATGTGTAGAATAAATGACATAAATGCTGTTCTTTTTTGGGATGTGTATCCAATGGGGGAACAACGAACATATGATTTGGGCTATAGTTTTGGCCCTTATTTTGAAAACGAAACAAATCATTCATTGATGTAAATTTTCTCCCCTAATTGGTATTTTCTTTGTATCATAAAAACAGACATTGGTTGTGGTTGTCATTGAAGACTAAGTTCATGTGTAATGTACATAATAAAATGATATCAAACATTTCTCGAAATACCTCAAGCCTAAGAGCAACTCCAACTGTTCCGGAGTGTGGATTTTCGATTTTTGATTATCCACACTCGGGAAATTGGGGAATCGCAACAGTTTTAAGTCCACGCACTTGTTGAAAAAACGCGTGTAATTACGCGGTTGTTCAACAAGCGCGTGGTTTTTTTAAAAACCGGCTTCACAAGAAAAAAGCGCGCTCTTGTTGAACAACTGCGTAGAGTCTAAGCGGTTGTTCAACAAGTGCTTAAATATTTCCGCCTATATCAGGCGGAAATGCCCATTTTTCCATTTGTAAAAATTTAATTTCCCTCCTTTTTAATTTTTTTTAAATTAATTTCTACAATGAAATGCCGCCACGTAAAGTTAAGTCCGATAGACGGGTCAGCCATCCTCCGACAGATCCTAATGTCGGACCAGTACATGCCCTACCAGATGCCACCGTGACTGCTGAGAGCCTTAGAGTATTGCACAATATGCCTGCGACATTTACACACCGAGTGTCTATGGCTGTTGCGACGCCTCAGGTATAATTTTATAACTTTGTTACGTACAACCTTTTTACTATACACGAATGTTGTTTAATATTATATGTTTACAACAAATTTACATACGTTTAGGTTCGACATATTGCTATGCGAGGTAGTTGGTCACGTTGTACGACACTTTTTCAGCAGTTACGCCAGCCTATATTAGTTAGACTCCAAGATTCCATTTGGCGCCTTTTTAGATTTACCTAGATTTGCTCATGTTGACCGATGCCTTGTAGAGGCTATTAGTGAGCAATGGTGGCCTACTACACACACATTTCACTTCGCTGATTTTGAGTTAGGATTTTTACGTCCTCACGGGCATCGAGGTTGGTCATCCAGGTCGTCTCCCCGTTCCCTTTGATCCATCATTTGAGGAGTTTGATAGCTTTTCAGAGCATTTACCGGGTTTAGATCCTCAGACTGTTGCTTCAGGAGCCGTTAGCCTACCTACTCTGTATGCCTATATCACTGCACATCAGACCACTGAGGCTATGCACACCCCCGTTATCAGGGCGTTTTTATTATACCTTTTTGGTTCCGCCTTTTTTAGCAACAACAGGGGGTCTATTAGACTTGGTTTTTTTGGCTAGCCTTGTAGACATAGAGCAGCTGCATTCGTTCGATTGGGGTACAACGATATTAGGCTATTTGTATGTAGCTTTGGATCTCTATGCCGTACAGCGCTGCAAGCAGTTGTACGGTTTCTGGTATATTCTCCCATTTTGGTATTACGAAGACATGGCGAACATGCACCCCGACTTATTGATGAGGCCATCACTACACCTTACATATACTTTCCGAGATTACGACAATGGGGTCGTGCTATGCATCTCACTCATTCTGCACAGGGTGTGCATAACGAGCTTATGGAGGCGCGCATGCGGATTGATTTGAGGGAGCGGGATGGCATTATTCGACGTCCATGGCAGACGTACATAGATTTTATGGCTCCTCAGCAGGACCACCCGCTCATTTTCCATTCTAGTCTTTTGAGGCATAGGGTATGCTTCCAGGTGCCTACATGCCCTTTCATTTGGTATTTGGGGGAGCGATGTTGGCTACATCTATACGGGTTAGAGCGCATTCCTTCCGATCCACTCCCAATGGATCAGATGTTCGGGGATATACATGTAGGATTAGCATATATTGCGGGTATGAGGGCTGCAAGCTGGGTGGACGGTGAGCCTTTTACAGTGCCCGGAGATTTTGATACCTATTGGGCTCGAGTTGCGCCATGCGCTTATGCTTTACCAGACTATATTCGGGGTTTGAACTCCGACCATATCGGGCCATCTTCAGTAGCAGGCAGATTCTCGGTGCATCTCCCTACCTTTGCGCCTGTATCGTCTCAGTTCACGCAGAGTGGTGCGTTGGACCCTCCGCCACACACTTTTAGGGCGTACGACATACAGGGTCGGATTGTAGAGATTCCGTTGCAGATCCACCTGTTGACCCTCCCGGAGTACCGTCAGCCGGTTTGTATCATCCACATCAGGTACGTAAGAGTTATACAATAATACTGGTATACGATTTTATTATAAAGACTGCATTTGTGTAACACAAGTTGTCTCATCAACAGTACTCGCTATATATGGACCATGATAGACGGATATTGGCTGCTTTTGAGCGTATGACATTGGATTACACACAGGTGATGTACCAGAGTTTACACGGAGCTTTGACAGAGCAGCAGTCTCAGTACGAGGCCAAGATTGCTTCCCTACAGACTCAGTTACAGCAGAAGGGTTCTGGTGATGGATCACATATGGATGATGATTTTGATGACATTAACGATGATCGTTCCGATGGGTCAGGTAGCGCTTCTATGCATATTGCCTGATGGTTCATGCAGCGTCATGGTTGTATGTTTTTGTTATGGCTGACATGTTTTATATTACATGTGTTGTTGATGATGACATGGTTGTATATATTTTTTATGACTGATGGTATGTTGATGATGACATTGTTGTATGTTTTTGTATTATATGTCCTGTGACATGGTTTGTATTACTGTACGGTGTTATGTCTGCCATGTTTTTGATTACATGTGTTTTGACAATGAAGTATTATTTTTTGTGACATGGTATAATTTATTTTAATTATAAATGGAGTTTAAAATGGAGTTTGAAATTTAAAATGGACTTTGAAATTTAAAATGGAGTTCGAAATTGAATATGGAGTTTGAAATGTAAAATGGAGTTTGAAATGGGGTTTAAAATTGAAAATGGAGTTTGAAATTTAAAATGGAGTTTGAAATGGAGTTTGAAATTTGAAATTGAAAATGGACTTTGAAATTTAAAATGGAGTTTGAAATGGAGTTCGAAATTTAAAATGGAGTTTGAAATGGGGTTTGAAATTTAAAATGGAGTTTGAAATTTAACATGGGGTTTGAAATTGAAAATGGAGTTTGAAATTTAAAATGGAGTTTGAAATGGAGTTTGAAATTGAATATGGAGTGTAAAATTGAATATGGAGTTTGAAATGTAAAATGGAGTTTGAAATGGGGTTTGAAATTGAAAATGGAGTTTGAAATTTAAAATGGAGTTTGAAATGGAGTTTGAAATTTGAAATTGAGAATGGAGTTTGAAATTTAAAATGGAGTTTGAAATTGAAAATGGACTTTGAAATTTAAAATGGAGTTTGAAATGGAGTTTGAAATTTAAAATGGAGTTTGAAATGGGGTTTGAAATTTAAAATGGAGTTTGAAATTTAAATTTGAAATTTAACATGGGGTTTGAAATTGAAAATGGAGTTTGAAATTTGAAATGGAGTTTGAAATTTAAAATGGACTTTGAAATTTAAATTTGAAACTTAACATGGAGTTTGAAATTGAAAATGGAGTTTGAAATTTAAAATGGAATTTGGTATAATTTATTTTAATTAAAAATGGAGTTTAAAATGACGCGGTAGTTTGAAAATTCGATTTTAAATTTCAATTGAATGTGTAGGATTCAATATAAGTCGGATTTCAGTAAAACCAAAAACATTTGAATCTGTTTAATTATATCTTTCCAACGAATGTGAAAAATTCAGATTTCGTAATATAAATTAAAAGTTATGTCCAGTTTAAAATTTAAAAAAGTCGCTATGAAATTTTTATATTTTTTAAAAAACTCCATTTCAAAAATTTCTTTATAAATATAATTTTAAACTCCATTTCAAACATTAAATTAAAACTCCATTTCAAACTCCATTTTAAATTAAAATAAATTATATCAAACTCCATTTTAAATTTCAAACTCCATTTTCAATTTCAAACTCCATTTCAAACTTCATTTTAAATTTCAAACTCCATTTTAAATTTCAAATTCCATTTCAAACTCCATTTTAAATTTCAAACTCCATTTCAAAGCCACATAAACAAAATGCAGCTTATAACAAACAAAATTTCAAACTCCATTTTAAATTAAAATAAATTATACCAAACTCCATTTTAAATTTCAAACTCCATTTTCAATTTCAAACTCAATTTTCAATTTCAAACTCCATTTTAAATTTCAAACTTCATTTTGAAATAAACTTCATTTTAAATTTCAAACTCCATTTTAAATTTCAAACTTCATTCCACACTCCATTTCAAACTCCATTTTAAATTTCAAACTCCAATTCACACTCCATTTCAAACTCCATTTTAAATTTCAACCTCCATTTCAAAGCTACATAAGCAAAATGCAGCTTACACCAAACAAAATTTCAAACTCCATTTTAAATGTCAAACTCCATTACTACGCTACATAAACAAAATGCAACTAACACCAAATGGCGCATACAAAGCCAACTAAAGTTTACATACAAGTTATCTTCAATCACACACCTCCTTCTCTTCTTCGCCTCAATATCTCAAATCTTCGATACTCCGTATACTCGCGTTGCACATCATCCATTTGCGAAATATCCGTAAACATGACTGCATCTTCCACCTTTCGTCGTTTTACCTCAACAAGTTGATGAATTGCGTCAATACTTTCTTGGTGGTGAATGCTTCTGCTCTGGAGTGTGCTCAGATACATATCGTTAGACTCCTTTAATAGTTTTCTAATTTCACCTTCATTCGCTCCTGCAACTTGTTTTTTCTTTGCCGCCTTGGATCCTTCGGGCCTATCATATCGGTCAGCAGTAAGGTGAACATCTTCTTCTAAACCCATAGTTGCACTGTCCTGCGAATCTCTCGGACTACAACTGTCTCCAAATCTTGTAGCTTTCCCACGACTACTGCTTGATTGGACGTCTTGGACTGTTTTCTGAAGTGAAGATTTCCATTTCACATGATTAACCAATAGGTCATACACATGCATGAACTGATAGAAATGCGGTCCTTGTTTACTATCTGGTTTATATATTTGTTTGAATAACTTGTTTGGGGCAAGTCTCTGCATCAATAATATAAAGATTTTACTACAACGCTAAGATGTAAAGTACAAAAAAAACGTAAACAATTATTACCATATGAGTACCACTTCCAGATCCGCTTGGGTTACTCTGCTTCAGCTTGAACATCTGCGAATCAAAACATTGAGTTTGACGATTAATTTTACAATAACGACCTTTGATGGAAGCTACACTTCTATTCCGATCCATGTTCTTCCTGTTGTATGCATTAGTGATTCTACCCCAAAATGTTTCACCGCTTTGATCGGCACCACGGACAGGATCTAGCGAAAGTGAGCAGTATATGTAGCTAAGATCATAGTCTTCATTAGCACTCCAACTTGAAGTAGTTAGCATTCCACCAAACGGTTGGCTTTGATCTGGTAAATCAAAAGTTTCAAAGTCAATTCTTGCGGCATCGACATCAAAATCAGTAACCATTTTTTAGTAAAGTAAGATGTGGTAGAAGAAGAGTGATGTGGAGGAAAGTAGATGAGGGGTGGTGTATTTGTAGTGTTTGAAAAATATGAACGTTAGACATAATCATTGCTGAATCAAGCCGTTGGCCTCCTCGCGTCTGTTGAACAAACGCGCGCAAAATAAAGCCGTTGAACATTACACGTTTGTTAAACAAGCGCGTAAGTCTACGCGCTTGTTGAACAAGCGTGTGGACAGTTTGGAGATTCCGAAACTATTAAGCCAGATTTCCGAACAGTGGACAAAATCCACACCCTGTTGGAGGCGAATTTGGGTGTGGATTTCAGATTTTCTGATTTCCAAGCAATTGTTGGAGTTGCTCTAATAGCATGATCATACTATACATAGCACATGTCATCACAACAAATGTTTATAAGAACAAGTGATATCGACCTCAACAGGAAAAAAAACTGCATCAAAAGCAGAAGAACTAGGAATAAGCAAAGGAGATAAAAATTTACAGTTTTCACAATTAATGGGAATGGCCGATGGATTATCATTTGGATTGAGAAATGCTGGATTTCAGGTAAGCAAATACCTTTCTTATGACCTGTCGACCAGGTCATTCCTAATCTTCTTCGACGTGCTGAAGAGAACAGAGGGTTATTGTCTGCATGGACTCTCTTGATAGGGAGCTGATAAGGTAAACACAATTTTTGGTTGTTTTAGAGAAATATTTTAGCCATAATTTTTTTTTTTTTTTTTTTTTTTTTTTTTTTTTGGGATCTTTCTCACCTTTACCAACTTACCTTGTAACGGGAAGGAACTGAAGAGGAGGATGAGTGCTGCTGTTGGGAAGGTGTGAAGAATGTTTACGCATATACTGATACGTTGTACATAATTTTGTTAGATGTAAATAGCCATGGAAATATTAATTTCAGCGGAAGTTTATTTTGTTTGTCTTTTGGTGTACTCCGTGTTTGCTGTACATTTCAAAGTTTTACCAATGTCATATGTGAAAAAGCTGTATAAAAACTTTTGATTATACTGAATATTGCATGCTTACAATAAATGAAATTTCTGTTACATTCATGTTTTTGTTCTTTTTAATACACAATGGTATATATTTTTGCGTCATGCCTGCTGATGTCTGAAACCTGAGATGAGCTGGAAAAAAGTTGCTGGTATATAAAAAATGCATTTTAATGATTGATTTTAAATTTATTAATTAATTGTAATTTAATATGATTAATACTAATACGGGAATATGGATTTGCCACCGTAAGTTGCTAAAAGGACAATAAAAACAACCCCTACATGTAAGTTTTGAATTGTGTTCATATGTCGTGCAATGATATGTTTTCTCTTTTGTTGGATAAAACAATGACATATTCATTTGCTATTTTCAACATGTTTATATCATTTATATTTACGTTGATGCCTTAATTATTAAAGAGTAAGTTCTGCCATTTTCATAAATTTAACAGGCCAACCAAGAATAGCTGTCATTTAAGGATAATACGTTTTAACATATATAAACGTTTAGAACGATAAAATTTCTTTTTGCTTTAACCGAATAAATTACACGAACAACTGTAATCTAGAGATAAATTTCTCTCTACTTTGACCGTGGAAACTAAAAGTATTAAATAAAACAACAGATATCATCTAGGACTCGGTCAACATGTTACTATTATATATTGCGCTTTTTCTTAGTGGTTATATCTATTTAAACTCAGGCTCATGCCATAAAAATTTACTCTTGCTAACAAGTTGCGTTTATCCGTTGCATCAGATCAAAGGTATTTCTTTTTTATTTTATTATTACCTTTTAATGAAAAAAGTTATGCCTATTTTCCTACATTCAATTTTCTTCTGTATTCTCATTCTCGCTTACTTGGATATTTTAAATTTTAATACTAAGATAGATTATTTTGATACTAAAATAAATTATTTTTGTATTTTATGATTTATTTATTGCATCTACTCTTGTATTTTTTATTTCAATTAAATATTCACTGAGATGATTATATATTTTGAGCTTATATTCCTTTTGTTTCTCCTTTTATTTCAATTTTTTAGAGCTGCAAAATAGCAAAACATCAAGAGTACATTGATATCTACTTGATATATAATAAAAATGTATGTATGTGCTCGTGATTGATTCAAATCAATACATTGATAGTATATTCTTACTCTTAAGTTGGTTTACATGTACAATTCGGTTTAACTGGATTTGCATTTTTTCAATTACTTTCATCTTCTCTTAAATCACGCTACAATTTTTTCAATAAAACCTAACTTAACATAAACTTAAAAAATAATTTTATATTTATATGTTAAACTTCTTAACGGTCGGTTTTTTCCACCGTTGTGCGGTAATACTATGATGACATTAATCTTACTTGATATATAATAAAAATGTATGTATGTTTTTGTGACTAATTCGAATCAATATGTTTTTGTGACTACTCTTATATTTTGACATTTACGTTATTTTCCTGTATAATAAAAAATAGTATTGGTGTTTTTTTAGCAATGGTAACAGGATGCACTTAATTGGTTCCTTTAGCAGCTCACTGTTTAACAGCCCGGTCCATTCCCAGCGATTTCCCCTTCATCAAGAAATTCGCTAATTTTATTTCTTTCATCTCCTGCAAATTAGCTATGGCGTGTAAAAGAGCCGGATCCCTTTTCTTACAGTCGATATCCTCTTCTCTAATAAGAAATGGCGTGTAAAAGAGGCGGATCCCTTTTCTTACAGTCGATATCCTCTTCTCTAATAAGAAATCGAAATCATAACATCAGAGCTCTTTCGATTTGCAACGGGAAGAGAACTTCTCATCCTAACACTGCTTCCGTAAGAAATAGCCTTTTTTTCTTCTTAAATAATATTCTCGGTTGTGTTGATGCTTGATTGGAAATCAAATAATCAGCGTATGTGTTCAATATAGATAAACAAGATGGAGGAGGCGCAAGGTATTCCTACTGAGCAAGCTAAGGCGACTAGCACTGAAGAGGTTCCAAATGAAAACGCCCAGGTCTGTTTTTTTTTTACTCACTAAATTCTTTTTCTGCTTTTTCAGAGACAGATTAAGTTTGTGCTTGTTTTAGTTAGAAGTTCTGAATGTAAGTTCTGATTTATAAATCAATCAAACATTCTACCTTTAAAACGCTGATAGCTGGATGCCGATAGCTGAATACTGATTGTTGAATGCTGTGTTTTTTTGCACATTTACCACGATTGTTTGGGGATTTGATTTGAGTGGTTTTGAATCGAAATCCTTCATAACAAGTAGTTTGACGAAATTAGTAGAAAAACTATAACCAAATCCTAATATACACATGTACTATGGTAGAAATTTCTTGTTAGTTTGTCATTGTGGATTTTTTGAACGTGGTTGAAGCAAGTCCCATTTGACTTTATTTTGTGTTTGGGGTGATTGAGGGGTTGTAATTAATCATGCATTATTGACCACGTTTTTATATGAATACAGGTTCTACGCATTGAGAGCATTGAGAAAAAGCTTGTTGAATTGCTGGGTGAATTTCGTGCAGCAAACGACATAAGACGTGATGAAATCATGTATCATAACGTTTTGACGATTTTACTCCGTGTTAAATATGATAATGAGAGATCCTTTTTTCTTATTATAATGTATAATATTCCGGATTATATCTTAACAGGTACGAATTTGAAAAGGAGGCTAGAAAACTTGAACATGAGTTCAGGTGACTCCTTTTCTTTTTCTTTTTGAATTTTGTTCTCTTAGTTTTTCACTACTTCGTGGAATTCTGATATAAACAAACATAAATGCTCCCCATCAAGGTTGTCAAACTCGAGTTCAGTCCCCATAATTGACATTCTTATATCACTGGGTGGTTTATATGTTGAAGGATGTTAGGATGCTTAGAAAAGAAGTACAAAATGTTATGCTTGCAAAGTTGAAAGTTGAAACATAATGGTAGACTTAATCTACGGGGCCTTAATTTTCTTCTATTCATATTATGCAAATTAATTAAGTAACTTGGTATTAAGTCAAATGTTTTGTGGTTGAGTTACTAATTTTTATGTTTGTGATTAGTTGGCGTGAATATTTGTGCCTTTACTTAGTATATTTGAACTTTGAAACGTTTGATGTTCACCAGTTTACTAAGTTCTATGTCTTGGTGTAAAAACACGTACATAATCATGGGGACACTGCTTATATTAATTTTTGTTTTAGTGGAGCGGGTCATTCTTTTAGCAAACTAGATAGTGCAAAGATTATTGGATTAGTTGGAATAATTAGTAGGTTTAAGGTCTATGTTGTCATTTCTGCTCTGTATTTTTGTGCTTTTGTAGGAGGTTGTTTAAAATTAAGTCGAAGCATCTAAAATTTTAGTTTAATCTATTATCGTTTTAATTCAAACTGGCTAAAAGCTGAAAGCGGTTTATCATAGGATTTATTTTATGAATTTGTCTAATTTGGTCAATCAATCATGTGAATTATCTAAATGTGTATTGAAATTTATCGGATTATGTTAAGAAAAATATCGATATCAATTTGGTGATAAAGAAATGAATGGTTGTGTTCAGCGATATTAGTAGGTTATTTATGCAAGTTTCCTGTAAATGAACCCTTTTATATGCCAAGATATTGTAACAAAATTGATTTTTATTATGTAGAGATTGGATCAAAAAGGAGAGCGCAAATGAACGTTCTAAAGCTGACAAGGCCTTCAGCAAGCTTAAAAAGGTGAGTAATGAGAATCTATGGTGAAACCATATAAGTTTTTCTAATTATCTTTATTTGCTGCTAATAAAGAATCCTATATGTTTTGTACAGGAATTTAATCAAGCGAGGAGAAGAACAAATATAGCATATTATTGTGCTTTGTCAGTGGTTATTGCGATTCTGGCAAAACGTTGGCTTTGAACATTTGGTTTAATTTGACAGCCATAAGGTCCATGCCGCACAAAAATACTTTCTATGCGTTGTGATTTTCATTGTATGTCTTTTTCTTTAGTTAGAACAAATAGACAGTCTTTTGATGGCTCCGGAAATGTAATGTTATGTTATGTTTGTTTGCTTGCTTGGTTAATGTTATGTTTTCTTTGTTCCTTAAAGAATATAATTTGGTATGGGAAAAGACGTCATTTATATATTTATGTTAGATTTTGGTGATATCAAATCACAAATAGGTGGAAATAAATATGCAAAACGGAAATTAAATATTTAATATAGAAATGCATAAATTATTGATTTCATTTGCATGAGATGGCAAAGAAATAAATGCAGTAATTAATTTCTTTCATCTATTTCTAAGAAAAAAAGATTGATTTACTTGCTATGCTTGCATATTTTGTTGTCTTTGTAATTTGCTTCTATTATGTCTTATCATATCTTGTTAAGATAATTGATTACTTACATTTATTTCACTGGCTATATATTAGGTGCAAACTTTGTTGTAAACCCATCCTTGAATGCTGCTAGTGATCCCCAAATGAAGTCTCTTTTTCGTAAGCTTAATTTGAGATTTGGATATGTAAACAATTATTTTGTAATCTCTTGTAATTCTCTCATGTGGAATAAATTCTCTTTTTGAACTGCACATACACTATCTCGATGGTAGTGGAATCAATAGAAATATTGTGATGTCTTTTTGTTTCTTCGTTATACTTGTTTACTATTTGTTTGAAGTAATAGAATAATTGCTATCAAATTAGATTGATGTTCAATTAGGAAATCTAAATCATGTTTATTGTTCTTCCGCATCTGTGCAATTTTTGCACAAGTTATATATACAAGCACACATATGTATGTATGTGCGTTTAGGGTTGTGTATTTCTGTTTTCATGTATCAAAAATTATAGATGTTCTTTTTCCTACCCCATTGAACAGAATAAGCAATCTATTTGATGGTGTCTTGTTTATATATTAGCTTCATGTTCATATAAGGTGATAAGGTTATTAGAGGAAGAAGGTGATAAGGTTATTGCTGTAGTTTCATATCTTTTTAATATTTAGTTCTGAATCAAGTAGCTATGAGATTAAAATTTAGTTTAATATGGGAATGAAAGGCCAAAATTTTATTTTACTCACATAGTTTATTGTGACCAATCTTCTAATCAGACTCTTTTCTTATGGTGATAACACTATCTGTTATTTATCACCCATCTATTGCATTGAAGTTAATTTGACATTAGGTTATTCCTTATAAGCAGACAATAACACTACTAGAAATTTTTTAAATCGCGACTGACTCTAGCGATGGTTATCGTCGATTTAAATAACCAGCCAAAGATAGCCGACGTCAAACTGGTCATAACCCGCGAGCTAGACTGAAAAACAATTCCCTTCCCGCAACCCAAATTCACATGCGAGATCGCAAAACCCACAACCCTAAACCCTTCGCCAACCTCCGCCTCAAGCGTCGCCTTCGTTTAGCCGAGCCAACCACGGCCAGCGCCGTTGTCGTTCAGCCGACACCGGCCTCCTGCTTCCTCCAACCTTTCTTCTCTTTCAATTTTGTGTCTTAGGTATAATTTAATTCCTATTTTGTTAAAATTTGATTCTTATGTGTTTTAATATAATGATTTACTGCTATTAGATGATAATACTACATTATTAGTTGATTTTGGAATATGAGAAAAATCTTATGTTATGAAATTAGTTGAATATCAATTAGAAATCAATGAATATTGTGTATTAGTTAATGTTTGGGTGTATGTATGTGTTACTGAACCGTTATTAGATGATAATCGTAGATTAATCCTTGATGTTAGAACATGGTTAAACCCAATTTTGAAAGTTTAAAATTTAGTCGATTGTCGACCAGAAATCGATTAATATATATTGTGAATTAATATTCTATTGTGTGTCAATTGATTTGAGGATGATAATTAGTACTTTGATTTTTTTTTTTTTTAAATATGTAGTAAAAATATTTTGTTGATTTAATTCCAAATATTAGAGTATGGTTATTGATTAATACGCGTATTGATAAGTTTACGCGAATGTTAGACTAAATAATGTTTGTTATAACGTACACAAAAAGTAAACAATTATACAAATTTTAAAGTATGTTTTGAAGTTTACATTTTAGTAAAAAAAAAAAAAGTAGTTAAGAACTACTATACTTAAATTGATTTTGTTAAAAGTTAGAACATATTCTAATAAAATTGATTAGTTAACAATAGAATATGCTGTACTAAAACTGATTTTGTAAACAATTCAGAAATAAAAATAATAACAACAAATATATTCTAATAAAATCTATTTTCTAAGAAGTTAAAATCGATATCCTAAAATCAAATTTTTGAAAAATTTAGCAATGATTATCGTAACAACAAATATTCTACAAAAAACGATTTTCAAAGTTTAGAAATGAATATCTTTAAGAATAAATATTCTAGTCAAATAGTTTAAAAAATATATATATCAAGAAATGAATATAGATGAACAAATATTCTTCTAAAATCGATTAGGCAGAAGGCGGTGTGTAGAAGTGAAGTGAAGTATCGTCGATATGTGTCACTGTAATGTGCAAAACCTTTAGTCCAAAATGGTTTTACTTCACTTTTAGAATACAACAACAAAAATATACTTCTTAGATGCAATTAATGCATACATATAGCAAAACGTTGCTGAAATTTGGAAGAAGTGTGATGTGTGAAGCTATTAGTCCCAAAAGGGATTACTAACATACATATGTGTTATAGAAAACATATATTTTTAAATCAGGAACAATGTTCGATTATTATGTCGATCGTACTTGGATGTATTACGTTAGAACTAGAACGAAAGGTTCGATAAAAGCATATTTCTACAATGATGTAAACGAATTTGCTAGATTCACAGTATTTAATAATCAAAATTATGAGAAACTTCATTGTCTGTGTAGTAAGTGTAAACTGATGAGGTTTTGAAAACAAGACATAGTTAAAGTACATTTTTATAAATTTGATTTTATGTCAAATTATTATTTATGTGATCGTCATGGAGAAATTGTTGTACGTACAGTGAATCCTATAGTGTCATAGGTCCACTTAATCATGATGAATCCAATAGAAGATACGGTAAAAGATGCAGCATGGTCAATGTTCCTTACTGGTCATGTAACGGCCCGCAAATCAGTACCACTTGAGTCGACTGATTAAAACTCACATCTAGCCCAAATTCCACGAAAATACGAATAATTAATAGAAAGATGTTAGAGGGTGAGAAATAGAAAGAAAAAAGTTAAAATAGAAGAAAATAGATAGAAAATAGAATTGAACAACAACACAAAATCTCACAATCGCAGCAGAATAATATATATATATATATATATATAAATATATAATCACCTTTGAGAAACAAACTATATTTATACTTACATACTCATCAAAGTACATCACATATGCAACACAACAGAATAAACTCAAAATATCTAATATTGAAGTCTACTACTCCAAGCTCCTCCAGTATCTGTTAAATCCCTAACTACTTGACTGCCCGTACAAATTTGAGCACCCAAGAATTTAGAGAAAACATAGAAAAAATAAACTCTAGGTCAGTCATCGGACTGGTGTGAGTAAACAATTTTTAAAACAACTTGAGAAATAAAGGGTATCTCATAAGACCACGCCGTATAGAATACGGAACGTGTTTTTCCCTTATGAGAACCCAAAATACTTGGTTTACCTTTCAAAATCCTTTTGAAAGGAAAGATAATCGTAAGACCAATCCACACAAAAACATGAATGGATTTTACCTTACGATAACCCAAAACATCTTTGTATCAAAACTCTTCTGATATTATAATAGTATCTAAATCAAATAAATAACACTCTGGCAGAATGCTTGCATCTCACACTCCACATACATAATATACAATCAAAACCGTGAGCGCTTATTAGATAATGAATTTCCAACTATGAAAAGGTATAGAACCACCTTCCGATAGTGTATCTCTAGAGAGGAATATACTGGGTTCAACAAGAACATCTTGCAACCCGACCATATATGATCGACCATTCATTTCGCTTGAGTGTATCGAACGTATTATCACCAACGGTTGGGTGCGACCCAGCGTTTCCCGAAAGGGTAAACATCGACAGAATAAAGAAGCAAGGGAATTTTCTTTAGATAGGTGACAATGCACTCTAATGGGAGCGATTTACATAGCCATGCTACCTTCTTGATTTTTGTCATTTTCCGGTTGTGAAACTTGAGGCCACGCTTACCTTTAGACATAACACGTCTTCATTCACTTTGAATGCCACATTGTCAAACCCGCAAAATCACAAATTGATTTCCTAAAAAATACCACGGGTATAAAGCTAGAAACGAATTACTCCGCTACTAACATAAATACATTTGAAGAGATCAACTTACGCAATTTGTTAGGCATACACTGTTAGACATTCGTCCGTACAAGTTATCCTGGGACTGGAAAAACTGAAGGCACTATCCTGTAAATCCATCTTAGTCAATTTCTACCGAGGATCGACAGAACAGCCCTTGAATCAACTCTGTCTTCAGTGGTATTCAATAATCTCTGATACGCAACGTATAAATCGAGTCAAAGTGAAAATTTAGATTCCGGACTCTTCGAAACGATAGTCGATAAGGTAAATGATCTAGATTTGATTGTCAGTTATTTGACTATCAAATATAAAATAAAGGGATTTATTTCCATTCGATCTTTTAAGCCTTATTTAAATAATCTTCAAATTATTTAAATTTTAACACCTATTTTTTATGTTATTTGAAAAGATAAGTGTTGATTTACTTAGAAAATTCTAGTTATCAATCTTACATGATAATATCACTTTTGAATATATGTTTCATAGCTGAAAGCGATATTCAATTTTAATACTCATTTCGAACACAAACTAATACAAATTATTAGATAATAGTGAAATCGTTCAAGTTGGGGTATTTTAATTAGCTCTTAGACCTTGAGTTGAAATCATTTTTATCGCTAAGATTTATAGAAGTTCGATATCCAAAATATTCAACAAACCATAATTTGTAAATCCATTTGATTTCCAAATCTTAAACCATTTTCAAAATAACGTTGTTGTTATTGATTAACTTAAATATTAAATCAGGAAATTAAACTAAATAATCGATTTGATTTCGTTATCCATTTACAAATAAATTATCTTTAAAACTTACTTAATTAAGAGATGAATAAAGTTAAAAACATTATCTTGGATAATTTATCCAATTTTGACTACACCATTAACTTATCAAAACTGTTAATTAAACATCATTTGCTTTTATAAAATATTATTAAATTTTAAACAATCATTTTTCAGAATCATTTCTATTAAATTAATTTAAAACAAGTTAATTTAATAATCGATTTCCATTTAAAAAGTTGATTTACATCAAACAAACTGATTAAATGGTTATAATTAATATTTCCCTCTTAAATTAATTAATAATATAATTAATTAAAACAATCCATTTAATTGTTTCTTAGAAACAATTTATATCCAATTATTAAAACTTAAGTTTATTTCTATGTTACTTTACATAAATTATAACTTTGCAGTTATAACGGAATAGAGCAGTTCTTTAACATACGACATTCAAGGCGTTTACCCAATTAGCACAACAGCTATGTGAATACAATTTTATATTATCAATTGATAATATAATATCTCAACAACATATATTTACAGATAAAATATGTCAAACTAATAAAATAGTAGAAAAATGTTTATTTCTGCTAGCAGGATGTCCAAATAATTTACTTAATTCAATTTTTTGTGGAACAGTGTTTACTTCCACTAAAGATGTCAATAAAAATATATAATTACGATTAACGTAATTAAACATAACATAATTAGTTAAATAATTAATTGAACAACCAAATTTAGAATTTACCGAATCATAGATTATTATTGATCAATAGTTTACACGTTAATTTAGTTTAACAACTAAATTTATGTTCGATAAAATTTAAATGATATTTAGTATTAAAATCACTTTTAATAAATCACTTTATTTTAAATTGAATTGTTTAAACCAGATAACTACGTCGAGTTACTCAGTATCGATCGATTCAACTGCATATATATATATATATAATATATAGATATATATTTTATTTACATTAGAATTTAACTTTAAAACACTTTTTCTTTTCTATTTAATTGTTTTGTAATGGGCCGAGCCCAATTACATCAGCCCACATACCCTATATATATATATAATCTTTTAAACTAAATTTAAATTAAAAAAATTCCTTTTTTTAATATGGGCTAATCCCAGGGCCCAAAATCAATGACTTAGGCATACAATACTAAACCGCCTGCACCCAGTCTTTCCCTATTCTTTCTTTTCTTTATTTCTTCATGTTGTTTCTTCTTTTCCTACTACTACTCACTATACCTTCTTTTTCTAGATGCACCAAAACAAAACACCAGTTTGAATATCAGAGAAATCGTGATCAATCTGCTCGACCATCCTCCCTTTTGTCTTCGAGCTGCAGTTGTTCAGCTTCTTTTTTCTTCTTTTGCTTGAACATAAACCAGTGCACACCTGTGCACCAGTGCACCTACACCATCGACCCCCTTACATGAGACCCATCGCTACCCCACCCACACGTCATCTCAGAAAATATTCGTCACCAACTGACCATCTCAACCCAAAACCCTGTCCTCTTCAAATACCCTCTTCAACGACATTAACTCAAAAAACACAGTTCCAGGTCGTCCCTAGATCGACCTCTCCCAGTCGCCTTCGACCACATGAACCACCTGCACCACCGCCCATCGCTCCCCCGATCCTAGAGCACCTCCACCCCCAATTTCAGCATACTCAATCACGTGGGGCCCCTTACACAAGACGTTCAAAACCCGTACCCAAAACCTAAATTTGCTTCCCCCGATCAACCACGACCACCAGAGTTCGCCAAATTTCGTATGTACCTTCATCTATCACCCACGCAACTCCCTAAAAAGCAATTTTAAATATCATTAACATATAACACGAATTTAGTTTTTAAACCCAAAACGAACTCTCGATCTTTTCTTAGAACATAGGTTATTAAAAAATTCGATTCTTGGTTTAAAAACATGGTTTTTCTATTACAAATTCAACCATATACCTGAATTTAAATTTTACGATGATTTAATTTTTGAGTTTAAAACCGATTTTATTGTACAATATATATATATATATATCTGTATATGTAGAGACTTATTCGAAGTAAACCTATTTTTAAAATAAACTACACTCAATTTTGAACGTCTTTTATGTTGGAGTCAGATCCTCCATTGCACTAGAAATTGAGTCTCATGGATTTGTGTTCAATGCATTGGTTTCTTACAACAAAACGAAGCCTAAGTTTCATGCTACAAGTATATATATTGTTTCAGATCCCTTCAGGTTATTATTCATTTCAGATGAAAACTATTTAACCACAACACATATAGATGTATAATATATATATATATATATATATATATATATATATATATATATAGGCATCATTCTATATATCAATTAGTAATAGATTAAATTGTTAAAAAGGGTTTACTAACAATAATATTGGTTCACTGTTTTGGTTCCAAGTTGTAAGCTTTTGTTGCCATGGTTTTGCATCAGTTTTCATTGAATATGTGAGTGAGTTTGTGATGGGTAGTTGTTGTATTTATAGGGTGCAATAAGTAGTAAAATATTGTCTAGCCTAGGCTTTAAATGGGGTACTTGATGGAATGTTTGAGGGCTTCTGCTAAGTTATTGAAAAGGATGGAGCTATGGGTTTAGCTGTGCATAGTTTGATTAGAGTATAAATTAAGATATATAGTTATGTGCAGATTATAGGAATGGTTGTAATGGTGTATTTCAGCATGTGCACGACCAGTCCCTCTTACTTGGTTGTGAAGGAATTTACGTTTAGGGTACACTTGATTTAACCCTTCCATCTAATGTATAGATAAGCTATTCATAGCAGCACACATAAATTGTACAAACATGGGTAATAAATGCATTATACCAATAAGACTTGGTTGCCAAGTATCTGTGTATATATCCATGTGCAAAAATATGGTTTTAAAATAAAACTTAGCTTCTAAGGCAATGCAAGCTATTTAATAGATGTGTACCCCTCTTTTCATATCAATTCATAGCCATATTTTATACATACTTGGTTATGAAGTTATTTTAGAATTTATTTCAAATATTCTCATTAGTTATAAAATTTAAAACCAATTTTTTTTACATCTATTTAAAACAAGTTTAAATACAAACAAAATATTAAAACACCAACTATATATATATATATATATATATATATATATATATATAACAAGTAAAAATATACACATAAGACTTTTAAATAATTATTATTCTAATTTTCTTGAATATTCAAGTCCAATATTACTTGTATTTACAAGAGCTAAAACAACTTTAAAAATACAAAATGACAAAAATATTACTTACCTATTTCATATATCTATATCCATTGTTTAAGAATTTTAAACCAATAATACATATATATTTGAAAATTGGTTCGGTTTTATTATCTAAAAAAACAGTACAAAGTTAAGGTTAGCATACTAACCACTACAAACATAAAACAAAAACGAAGAAACAATAATAATTAAAAACAGGAATACAAGTAAATTTAAAACTAAGTAACATAATTCCGGCCCATGATTAGGCCTTCATTCCATTGTTGAGTGCAACTCGCTGCACCACACCCGAGCCAAGTGATCCATTGGTGCATGATCATCATGGAAGAGAAAACATCTCAACATTCAATCTTAAACAAACATGATTGACATCAGAATACAGTAAAGCACATCTTCATGCCAAACTGCATATCATCCAGTACCAAATTCCTAGTAGCATATTACTTCAAAATTGAAAACATAAATTAGAACTGGTATTATGGAAATACTCGCTGATCTAACTTCAAGCTACCTTGTGCAACCATAAAAGGATACACATGATTTCAAAGAGAAACTACAAAATTGATCAGTGATAATATAAACAACCCAAGATCCCAATTCCAACTTCTGGTTGAACGTGATTATGAGCAAACGGTAACCCCTTTAAAAATAAACCAACACCAGTATGTGTAACAACCCTGATTTTTGGAACCAATTTAAAATTTATTTTTAATTGATTTATTGGATTTAAAATGATTTATTTTAAGAATTTACGACTTAAAATTTATTTAAAACGATGCTTGAACGTATATATTTATATTAATTATAAAATGAGCTCGTAACATCGCAGCAGTTTGAAAATCTAGTTTAAAACTTAGCTTGTAAAATAAGTCGGATTTGAGTAAAAACAGAAACGTTAGAATCGATTTAATTATATCTTTCCAATGAATGTTAAAATTTTAGATTTCATATTATAAATTGTAAGTTATGACCAAATTAAAATTCAAAATAGTCCCTATGAAATTTATTAGTATTTTAATTTTAAATAAGCCTTTAAAAATAGTCATTTTGCAAACGATCTCCATATTCGACAAAACCAATTTTGTTGGATTCGGAACGTCAAATTATTGTCAGTTTTAAAATTTCAAGTCAATTGAAATTCATATGAAAGCATGGTAAATTTAAACATCTGTATAATTTTAGTTGTAAATTTAATAAGCTAGTTAAAAGGACATTTTTCATACGGTCTCCAAATTTGATGAAACTAGATTCATTAGAACCGTATTTGCTAAACATAGCTAGATTTTAAATTTCGTAGTTTTTGAAATCAGTATGTGGTCGTGGTAAATTAAAACGTACATTCAAAATAATTATTTAACGTTATATTGATTTATATTTTATTTTTGATAAAAACTTATCTAAACAATCAAATTGGCTTACGAAACACATTCCATTATGTCCGTAATGGGGGTATTTAGTTAGGGGTGACAGTCGTTGGGATTCCCCAGCCACCCCCACCAGTTTGAATGGCTGACAATCTCCAACATTTCTCCTCGAAATTCACTCCATCCTTACATCTATACGAAAACCTTCCAACTACAATGTTATTCATCTCTTCAAGCTCTAGAGATCCTCTGGTCATCATCGGATTTCGTGGCATGAGCCATTTGAATTTCCCGCTAGAACGCAACGCGTTTGCATGCTATTCTAGGCCCAAAGAGAGCCTCGAGTTGCGCTCTATTCAAGGCGCAGGAAGGAGGCGTGATGGGGGTCGAGGTGGGGTGTTCAAATGGGGGACCGACTGCTTGAAGGTGACGCGCGTGGGTGCCAAATAAAGTCGACGTTGTGTTTCACGGTTCTGGAAGAAGAGATACGCAAGGGAAAAGAAATTAGGTGAAATTATCAGGTTAATTATCTTCATTAATTATCTTAATTAACTAATTAATTAATGTATTTAAAAGGTTAAACCATCATATTTTGTTCATATGCCATCATAATTCAACGAAACGACTTGTGTTGGATTGGCATTGACGAGATCTACATAATGTAACAAATTTGGACGAAAATGGAGCAAGCTAAAAATTTAGACTAAATTAAACGTTCGGTTCAATTCAGTTAAAACAATCATTATTTATCGATTTTAGAAATCGATCAATGTGAGAAATCTCTCATTCAACTATTTTGTGATGTTATTATAGTCATATTTAAATATATATTGATCGTTAATGCCGATTTTATCTGTTTAATTATCACAAATTGTTATGCGCACAGTTGTGTGGAAACCCGATGGATGAATTGTTGATTGTTTGTGTTATAATTTGAATGTGATATAAAAATAATTAACATATTAAAATGATGTTAAAATTATTTGTGGTAGTTGAAATTGGATTAAACATCCATTTACAAGTCAACCGACTTCTTTATGCTTGCCCATTTTAAGTGATATCGATTGGAATGAATAAATAATTTATTAATTGATTATTTACTGGTTGAAAACGCCACACAGGTATTGTGGTAATATTTGATTTACATTAATCCCAAGTGTTTAGTTTGGATGCTAATCGATTGATTGACAGACCGTTATAAGCGTTACTTAGTTATTTAATGCTTATACAGTTGTAGATGCACTTTGGATGTGAATTTAGTATTTAATAGTTATTTATAACTATTGTTAAGTACATGTGATGTACGAAATCCATATAACTAAAGTTATATGGTAATTGATTGAGTCACATTCCAATTCAGAAATAACAAATATTTTAATATAATATTCAGTGAAGAATCAAAATATGATTTTGATCTCCGATTATGGATGTACACAAAGATTATAAAATTACAATGGATATCGAGAAGATTTGATTTCAAAATCTGATTTTTTGAAACTATTATTATTTTAATATTATAATAATATAGGATGTTCAATTTTGATTTAAAATTGAAGTGGAAGTAAAAATCGTTTTTAAATGAATTTATAAACGTTTATATAGTACGTTTTGAATAGAAATCGAATTAATCTATTATATATAATATAATGGCTTAATCCGAAGATATTTGATTTTGAAGAAAAGGATTGAAATAAGATTTCAAATTGTAGTTCGATATTGGAAACTGACTGTAAGGGCCTTAATAAAATAAGTAAAAAATATGAATAAATTATGTGAAATCATAATAAATGATTTGGGAAGATTTTGGATGAAATACTTCAAGTTTGAAAATATAAAAGATATTTTTATCTGAATAAACTTGTTATCAACTAGAATAAAGAACCGAAAGGAATTGAAATGGTTTTAATATTACCAGAGTTTACCAATATATAAATTGGAATGGAAATAATCTTCAGATATTTCAATATTTGATTCCGTAATTATACGTATATCATTGAGGAATTTGGAAGATATAGATATCGTTATTCCTACTATAATATCTGTTGATTTCAGAATTTGATGTTGAATATAAGCCGATATGATTTCTATTCAGAGCCTTGTATTTGATATTAAATCAAATTTTGGGTTTGTTGTGAATGGTATTTTAGTAATACTGTTCTTAAACCAGAATGGAATATAATAAATCTTTTCATTAATATTTAGTGAGGTTTTCAAATTTAATTGGAATTGAAGTTGATTTTGGGTTTATTGTGAGCAATGTTTTAAATAAAATTAGTTCTTTAACACAATTAACATGAAATTATGATTTGGAATTTAGATCTTTTAACCAGTGATTTAATTGAATTTTCCAAAATGCAATTTTCCAGTTTAATAGATTAAATTGGAATTGAATGGATTTCGATTTAGTAGTAATCGAGATGAGCTTCTGTAAAGGAAGACCGTCACTATTTATGGAACTTAAAAGGCTTTGCCGTTATTCCACTTATAGTATTAGTCTGATACGGAAATTTATATCGATTATATTAATGGTCAGATTTCCGTGAATACTCCATTTTGATGGAAGATGATTTTGGGTTTATCGTGAATAATATTTTAAATGACATTTGTTCTTTAACCCAGTTAAAGGCAGGATTAATTTCCTAAGATTGAATAATCATTAAATACTGATTTTTGAAGATTAAAACTAAGTAGAGTTTTAACGAATATTTAATTAGATTGAAACGTGAATAAGATAATTAAATTTACCGAATTCAAGAAATGTTCGAAATGGAGTACCACCAGTTTTACTCCATGCAATAGTTAAATCTTTAATTAGATTTGAACGTTAAATAGTAATTAATTTTACTGATAACACAGTGGGTGTTAAATATGGAGTACTACTTGTTTTGCTCCATGGGATGAATAGGTTGGTATTGGGATAATAAAATGAATGATTACTTCAATAAGGCTCGTTGATCCCGACTAGTTGATAAACCTTAATTTGGTTTAAGTTTTGAAAAGATAATACAAAATCTTTTGAAATGGTTTCTAAAGTGAAGATATAAACAAGAGGTTTAAATGAAATAATTCTTTGATAAAATTTGTGGGAATAAATCCCAATGTAATGAATATTTGAATAAAAGGATATTCTAGATTGGAATGAGGCGTATGATGTGATTATATTTCACTTGATTATAAGATACACGAGTTATTTGGAAAGACCAATTTAACCCATTCTGAATAACTGATACGACGACTAAAAGTTGAAGATTTGAAGATGGTGGTTGAAGACTGGAGATCTTCACATCATTAAGATGATTACTGATGTTTGATTGAGTTGTACACCCAAGATGAGGTAATAAGTGGTGGTCATCCAGACGTACTTGGAGATCGACCGGATATTCGAGGGCCTCCCTCCTGTATTGGACATATAGGACAAGGAATAAGGTGCCTCCGGTTTCATTAAGACGTAGAACGGACTTGCAAATGGATTGTATGTTTGACATTGTACTTCGTGCAGAATTCCTTGATCTCTACTAAATATATATCTGTTTGGTGGTGGACAATTTATTCTCTTACTTAACACCCTTCTCTGAGATGTACAAGCTCAAATGTTATATATTGGTGGAAATCAATGGTATGGCATGGATTGACAATGTGGCATGCTGAGATGCATGGATCAAATCTTTTATTGAAAAGCAGAGTTTTGTGGATGATGATCAAAGCACGGCTTTAAAATAGCATAGCTTTGTGTATAGAGTTAATTCGTGAGCTTTACACCCCGGTATGAACCAAAAACGGGATGAAGGATAGGAGGGAGAACATGCGTTTCTTTCTAGCTAGGAGTGATGTCATGGTATGGAGCCCGAATATTTTACTTATGTGGATGATGGATAGCGAGGTACCTCAGATATGGCTGCACAAGGCCAAGACGGTTGACATACTAGCCAGATTTTAGGTCCAATAGGACCGGGAAATGTATTGTTCACGAATTTCCAATCCACAAACATAGCCCTGCATGATCCAAGGGATCACCTGAGTTTGTGTAACGGACCAGAGATTTTCGGCCTCGAAATTCGACACAAAAACACCATGTCGACTATTCAAGCATCGAAAACACTAGAACGTTAATAGAAAGAAGTTAGAGGGTGAGATAAGAAAGAAATATTAGACTAGAGGAAGAAGAAGAAGAACCAACAAAGAATCAGAGTCTCACATCGCAACAGAACAAATATAACATAGAAATAAATCTTTATTGAGAGTTTGAAATAAAACTTACAATCATCAGAGTACATCAACACATCTGGGCAGTTATAATAATCTGTCCTCATATACAATAATACACAATGGAAAACACACCAAATATATCATACATGTGAACTCCTCCAGCACGTCTTCTGAAGTTCGCAGTATCCAAATCTAAATCTGTAAAATCCGGTCTAACCCGAGCATTAAAAACGCTAGATCAGTCTGGTAAACCAGAGTGAGTAAAACACTCTAGGTTTAAAGGTATCACACAACTTGATTTTTAAGTTAAAATCTTTTCAAATGAAAAGGATAATCACAAGACCAAATCCATACATAAATACAGACGGATTTTACCTTACGGTAACCCAAAATATTTTTGAAATCAATATCTATTCTTATAATGTAATAGTGTCTAAATACAGATAAATATCAATCTAACAGAACGCTTGCATCTCACGCTCTACATACATAGTATACAATCAAAACCGCGAGCTCTTATTGGAGAATGGATTTCCTAGCAAGGTGTGGGACCACCTTCCCAACAATGTACCTCCGAAGATGAATACATTGGGGTTCAACAAGAACATCTTGCAATCTAGGCTAAACACGAATGGCCCCTCACTTCGCTTGAGAGTACCGAATATATCATCACCACGGTTGGGGGCCAGACAACCGAACCGATAGCATATAAATAAAATAAAGGGACAACCAAAGGCATTTGATTTCTCCAGATCAGATAATGATATACACATTTGATGGGTGCGACCCACATAGCTATGCGACCGACCCGATTTTGTGTCATTTCCCAGTTGATGAGGCTAGAGGTTAACTCATCCTTCAGAACAACATATCTCCATGCACTTTGAATGTCACATCGTCAGATCCTCTAGGTATCACTAATTGACATCCACAAAAATACTCAAGTTGATAAGAGAATGTGCACTTCTCCTCCATCAACTTGGTACATTTGAAGAAATCAATGTACATGACCCTTTTGGAAATACTTTGTTAGACACTCATCCATACAAGTCATCGAGGAACAGGATGAACTAAAGTCACCCTCCTAGCACATCCTACATAGGTATCACCCCAAGGATCAGTAGCGAGAAGTCTTTGCAATCCGAAGATTTCACTCACGACAGAATCACTGCCGAAATAACTCTGGCCGCTAAACCAGAGAAATTCAACTAGTGGTTTTTCCATTTATTAAGATCCACGGTCTTCAATGCTCCATCTTCAATCAACAACTTTCACATATTTGTTGGTCGGAATGGTTTTCGAATATAATTCGATCCCTGTCTTTCCGTACCAACAATCGTATTGGCCAGATTTGATAGTCAGTTATTTAACTATCAAATAAATAATCATGAGATTGAAATGAGTTTACTGATTCAGTACTTGGTATCTTTAATTAAACATCTGTTAATTATATTATTTAAATATTCCAAAATTTGGAGTTTATCTTTTACTTCTTGTTATAAATAAGAGTATTCTTAAATATCATTTCATTCACTTAAAAACTTTTTTGAATACAGCTTTTAATATTATTTACGGAAATCATAACTTATATTTCCCTCAATTTCTCTCATTCATAATACCATTCTTGGATAATCGTGAAGACGTTCAAGATGGGGTATTTTATTTGCCTCTCAGACCTTGAACAACAACTTTCATATCTTTAGAATAAATAGAAGTTTATTAACCACACGTTTCCTTTGAAAACCTTATTTAAATCTCAAACAATGTTTACTTAATTATTATTCAGTAATCTATTTTCATATATCTCTGTTAATCTTTAATAATCCTTTATAATATTTGTAACAACCCGAAAATCTGGGCCAGTTTAAAAATTTTATTTTGGCAATTTTAGCGAATTTTGATTATTTAAAATGAATTATTTTAAATAATATCGACGAGAAATTTATTTTGAATAGAATTCGACATATATATTATATACGTCGTCGTTAGAATATAAATAATTATATATAATTATAAATAGAATTGAAAATGGCGCGATAGTTCGATAATTCGATTTCAAACTTCAATTGAATGTACCGGGTGCAAAACAAACCGAATTTTAGTGAAACAAAAAATAATAGGATCTAATTGAGAATATCTTTCCAATGAATCCGACAAATTGAAATTTCATAGCGGGAATCAAAAGATATGCCCAGTGGAAAATTCTGAATAGTCGCTATGGAATTCAGGCCCTTAAAAATAGACATTTTGCAAACGACCTCAGAATTCGACGAAACTAGTTTTGTTAGGACCGTATCGTCAATACGAAGCTAGAAAATATTTTTCTGGAATTTTTCTAGTTAGTATGTGACCCCGGTAAATTGAAATGCACGTTCAAAATCAATATATAGAGTTATATGTTGATTTTAACGGAAACAGATCGAAACAATCGAATCAGCCTATGATACATATCCCATTGTGTTCGGAATGGGGGTAATTAGCTATGGACGACGGGCGGTGGGCCTCGTTTTGAGGTCGAAAATAAAAGTTGCTTTTTGGGATTAAATAAAATAAAATAAATTAAAAATAAAAAACCTTTCTCTCTTCCCCTTCAAGACCCGTTGGCCCCCTCCCCTCAGATTTTCAATCGAACGATAAAAAAAAGGAGACCGAGGAGAGCGACGGAGCCTCCATCGCGCCGCCGCGCGAGGCACCCCCCTATCCTCTGCTGCGCCGCCCTCCTTCTTCCTCCTCCTTCCCTGCTCCTTCCTGACGCGAAGAACCACCCCCAATCCGAGCCCAGACCCCACCGCACCCCCCCTAAGGCCACCGCACCCCCCTAAGGCCACCGCACCTCCCTCTGACCCGCCGCCCCTCTCTCCTCCCTCCCCCTTCCCTTTCCTCTTCTGCGACAGTCAACCCCCCCCTCCGACAGTGAACGCTGCTCTCCTCCCTTCTATTTCTATGCAAGCTTTTATTTTATTTTTCTATTTTCAGTTATCATTTTATTTGATTTTAAAACTGAATTTATTCAATAGGAAAATTAGAGATAGAATTTTTATTCGATCGGAGAGTTAAAGATATGATTTTTATATGATAAGGAAGTTAAAAATATAATTTTTATCGTATGTAAAGGTTGAAAATATAATTTTCATATTATATAAATAATAAAAATATAATCTTTTATATTGTAGAAGTATAAAAATATAATTTTTATATAGGTAAGATAGTAAAAATATCACCTTTATATATGTAGTGAATAAAAATTCAATCTTTATATTAGGAGTAGAAGTTAAAGGCGAAATCCTTATATTTAAAAAGGCGAAATCTTTATATATGAAAAGGCGAAATTTTTATATAGTGAATAACGGTATAAAAATAGAATTTTTATCTATATAGTAGCGAAGTAAAAATAGGATTTTTATATATTGAATAGTGAAGTAAAAATTCGATTTTAATATATTGAATAGCGAAGTAAAAATTCGATTTTTATATATTGAATAGCGAAGTAAAAATTCGATTTTTATATATTGAATAGCGAAGTAAAAATTCGATTTTTATATATTGAATAGCGAAGTAAAAAATTCGATTTTTATATATTGAATAGGGAAGTAAAAATTCGATTTTTATATATGTAGTGGCTACGGGCAACGAAAGTGACGAAAGGCGAGAACGACAAAGATTTATACTTAAGAAGAGTCGAGATGATTGGATTAGCTATTGGTGAGAACTTCTCACTCTAAATTTCGTTTTCTAGTTATATATATATACTAGGATGCAGACGGTGCTTAGCAGCACCCGACACCCGTCATCCACAGACCATGGATGGCTTGTTTGTTTGATTGATGTGTTGTGAAATTTGTTTGTATTGTTGATGTGAAATCGATAATAAATTGAAGATGGTTGAAATAAATATATTATCGTTGAAAATTTAATTTTTAACGTGAATGAGAATAAATAAATATTTATAAACAAATTGGCCGATTTGTTTATATACACCGATTTGGCTGATATTGATTGGGATGATAAATTTTACACATCGCCCAACTGCACGAATAAAAATATGTGTTTGTTGATTTGAAACCCCACACAAGTGTTGGGATGATATTTGGCATACACTAATCCCAATTATTTAATTGTATGTCGATCGATGGGTCGACAGACTGTGTAAGCGTCGATTATTTATATTTGATGCTTATGCAGTTGTGTGGTGCACCTTGGATGATGGTTGATTGTTTATCGTTGCTATTATATACATGTGTTGTATGGAATCCATATAATTAACATTATATGGTGATTGATTGGGCCTCATTCCAATCGGGAAAATAATGAATATTATAAAAGAAAATTCATGTGTTGAATATAAAAATAGTCATGTGTTGATGATATTTATGTGTTGAAACTATTCATGTGTTGAGTAAAATATTTTATACAATAAAATTTACATATTTATCATATTTAAAATTAGAACTACTTCACGGTGGAGTCTAATTAAAATCAAACGATAGATACCCTAGTTTTATAAAATATTTTACATAACAAAAATAGTGATGTGTTGACAGTACCCATGTGTTGAGATTAGTCGTGTGTTGAAAGAAATATAGATTTATGTGTTGAATGGAATATATATATTCATTTGTTAAATAGAATAACGAATTTATTGAAATATATAAAGCCGTGTTGATTAGAGTTGCGCTATTTTGACGTGAACGATACTTATATCGATTTTATTCGTTTTACAATGAATATTGAAAGTGATTTCAAAATTTAATATTTTGAAATGAAATTCAAATTAAATTAGATTAAAATTCAAATTGAAGTTTTATTGAATCAATTTGAAATGAATTCGAATCGAATAGAAAATGAATTCGATTCGAATTGAATAGAAAGTGAATTTCAATTCAAAATTGAATAGAAAGTGAGTTTGAATTCGAATTAAATAGAAATGAATTCAAATTGAATTAAATTGAAATTGAATTAAAAACGAATTGAAATCGTTTTGAATGAAATTTAAAACGAATTGAAATTGAATTGAAATCAAATTGAAATGAATTCAAATTGAAGTAAATAGAAGGTAAATTCAAATTGAATTGAATTAAAACGAATTAGAATTTGAATTTGAATTGAATTGAAACGAATTTGAATTCGAATTAAATAAAAATTGAAATGAATTCGAATTGAATTGAAATCAATTCGATTTGAGATTGAAGATGAAGTTGAAATTGTTTTTGAAACGAATTTAGAACTATTTATAAAATTCATTTCAAAAGGAAACCGACGAAATATATATAATATATATATATTATATATATAATGGCCTGAATAGAATGCGTCGCGCCGCGGCAGTTCGTGAATTTCGACCATTGACTTCGAATTGACGTTGCGGGAGATCCGACCGTCGGATTCTCCTAAAACCGGAACCGTTGGGTTCGTATTGAAAAGAGCTTTTCAATGAATATTAGAAATTTGAAATCTAACGGTTGGATTTGGAATTATGTCCAAATAAAATTTGGAAAAGGTCGCTGTAAGTGCAATTCGATGGCCGTTGATGGAAATCGACTGTACGGGCCTTGATAAAATTATTAAAAATATCAATAATTTGTGTAAAATCATAAGAAATGATTTGGGAAAAATTAGGCTGAAAAATTCCACATTTGAAAAGATAAAAATAGATTTTTATCGAGATGAACTAGTTTTGAACTAGAATTAAAATCAATTTATTTTTGAAATAAATAAATTGAATTTGAAAGTGATTTTAAAAATAATCAATATTCCCAATACGTGGATTGGACTGGAGTTGAATCGAAATTATCTTCGGAGTATTTCGATGTTGGATTTCGTGACTATACAGATATTGTTATGGGAATTTGAAAGATATATTTTATATCGTTATTTCCAATACGATATTTGATGGTATCAGAATTTGATATTGAATATAAGGCGACATATTTTCTGTTTAGAGCCTTGTATTTAATATCAAATGTGATTTCGGTTTATCGTGAATCGTGTTTTAGATGACATTGGTTCTTTAACCCAGTTAAAGGCAAGATGTTGATTTTTGAAAGGATTAAAACTAAGTAGAGTTTTAATGAATCTTTAATTAGATTAAAATGTGAATTGGTAATTTAAATTATCAAATCTGAAAGGTGATCGAGAATGGAGTACCACCAGTTTTGCTTCAAAGCGATAGTTAAATCTTTAATTAGATTTGAAGGTGAAATGGTAGTTAATTTTACCGATAATACTGTGGTGTTAGATATGGAGTATTACCAGTTTTCTCTAAGGGATATATAGGTTGGGATTGGGAAATAAAATAAATAATTACTTCGGTGTGGTTCGCTAATCCCGACAAGGTTGAAATGACATCCGAAGGAAGGTTAATAAATAAATTTAGAAGAATTTATCTTTGATAAAATTAATGGGAATCTATTCCCTAAAAATGTGATTTTGTGAATAAAAGAATATTTTGAATTGGAAAGAGGTGTTTGTTGTGTTTGTGTAACATTTTTTTATCATATACGTGGGTTATTCAGAAAGGCCGGGTTTATACCCATTCTGAATAACCGATTCGACGAGATGTCGAAGAAGAAGACGGTGGTTGAAGACCGGAAGTCTTCACATCGTTTGGGTGATTACTGATGATCTCGATTGGGCTGTACACCCAAGATGAGGGAAACAGTTGGTGATCGTCCAGACGTACTTGGAGATCGATGGATATGCGAGGAAAGTGCCTCCGGTTTCGTTCAGACCCATAACGAACTTGTAAATGGATTGTGTGTCTGACATTGGATTTTATTCTATGTTGATTGATCTCCATTAAATATACATCTGTTTGGCGGCGGAGAATTTATTCTCTTGCTTAACGCCCTTCTCTGAGACGTACGAGCTCAGAGGTTGTATATCGATGGACATCAGTCGCATGGAGTGAATTGCCAGTGTGGCACGCGTAAGTGGCAATTGATCAAGGCTTCTGTTGAAAAGCAAAGTCTTGTGGTTGATGATCAAAGCACGGCCTGTGTGGTGTAGCTTTGTGTATAACGTGAATTCGCGAGCCTCACACCTCGGTATGAGTCAAAAATGGGAGACGGACCACTGGAAGAGCACGATGTTTCTTTCTAGCTAGGGTGGTGTCAGTGACCTACCAGCCCTGACATTTATATACTTTTCACCTGTGTGGTTGTTGGATACGAGGCGCCTCGGATATAGGTCTGTAAGGACCGGGAAACGTGTGCTCAGGAATAACTAATCCTCCAAAGTTAGGTGAGGACCGGCCCAGCCGATTCCAAGTATCAAAGTGGGGTCCTGAGACATTTGCTAGAGTGTCTCGAATGGAGAGGAGCTTGCCCCTTGCCTCGACTCATGATGGAATCCAATTTCCAATATGTGATAATTCGGTTTTAATTGTAGAACTAGTATGGTGACATGATATATGGTACCCATGTCGTCTATGATTGATATTTATGATTGAAATTGTTTTGACACTATACACCTATAATAGTATCAAATGATTTGTTTAAACGTATCAAGCATTATTTGGCTATTATAAGGGAAAACCCTATCCTCCGGCTTGCGTTGCATTGTGTGATGGGACCTGGGTCTTATAATAGCTTCATTTTTCCAAAAAAACATTGCGTTGTTTTGTTATATGCACAAGTATTCTTGGGAGGAAACCCGTTCCGTGTTATACGGCGTGGTCCCTTGAATTACTCTCTTTTAAAGTAAAGTTTTAAATAACTGTTTTAGTTCTCACACCAGTCACATGACTGACCTGGAGTTTATTGTTTTAACCTAAACTCTGGGTGCCCCTATTTTCCGCACGGGCAGCTAGTAGTTTTGGTTTTGCAGATTTATATTCATAGGGTCCTGATTTACAGCTGGAACGATGCTCGGAAAGCTCTGTATCTGTGTATCACTTCTAGTTGTTCTTTTGTATTATTTTCCGCTGCTATGTAATTTATTGTAATCTCTGATATTTATCGAATGTAATTTATTCATTTATACTTTATATATTCTTGTATCTGATGGAATTATTGTAAAAACAATGAAATGTTCTTTCGTCCGCGTTCTGATTTGTCCTGTTCTCAAACGATCAGGGGTTTCGAACGGTCTTAGTCGGTTTAACGATCGATTCGGATCGAGCGAAATTCCTTGCCATTACAGTTGGTATCAGAGCTTTGGTTTACAGAGCCCGAGAACAAGACACATTAGAACCATACGAAAGAATTCATCAGATATTGGATTAGTAACGTCCAATTAGAATGACTCGTTAGAGATAGGATCAGTAGTATCCTAGAACGAGTGTGAAGAGCATATTTTTCAAATGAAAACAATTTTGTTTTTGAAATTTAAATCGTTTTATACGTATTTGAATATTTATTTATTTTGAATTTGGACAATCGAGTATATAAAGATTTCGCGTATACGCGTCATGAACGTATATTCGAAGTTTTAATATACTGGATAGATATAGAATCACACTCTAGTCGCCCAGAGATAATTCTGGTAATGCGGCCGCATTATCAATATTCATATTCGAGTTTCGAAGGTGTGATTTCTATATATTTCCATTAGACTGGTGTGAGAACCAAAACTAATATAGCTAGAATACATTGTTGTGAACTGGCACCAAAAACATGATTTTTGTATATGTATCAAAATTATGAATTTGAAACGCTAATCCACTAATTGATTGATGTTTGTGTTGTTTGTTTATTTTTTTGATAATTTTGAACCATTTAGCCTAATTGAATCAAATATTGAATTGTATTGAAATTGGTCGCATTTGCTTGCATATACATGTACTTACATTGAATAGGTCATAGCAAGGAGGCTAGAGCCAGAGAATAAAATTTGTTTGCCCGACAAATAGGTACATGTTTACTATAATTTCCTGTTTTGTTTGGGTGATGATGATTTTATGAGCCGATTGGCTTTTTCTTTTTCTTTTTGAGATCAGAAGGCCTATATGGCAATTTCGGGATTTTCCCGTGGCTCCCGGTGCAGGGGAGGTTATGGCGAAATTTTTCAAAAATTCCCGGTGTTAGCCAAATTTTTGAAGAATTTGAAAATTCTCAGAAACTGAAAAGTTGGAGAATGGAAGCCAGATCGAACGTAGAGTTGACTAATCAAACCACTTTCGACTTCGTTCCGTTTCGGGGATGAAAGGTTTTAAGTGGGGGAGATTGTAACAACCCGAAAATCTGGGCCAGTTTAAAAATTTTATTTTGGCAATTTTAGCGAATTTTGATTATTTAAAATGTATTATTTTAAATAATATCGACGAGAAATTTATTTTGAATAGAATTCGACGTATATATTGTATACGTCGTCGTTAGAATATAAATGATTATATATAATTATAAATATAATTGAAAATGGCGCGGTAGTTCGATAATTCGATTTCAAACTTCAATTGAATGTACCGGGTGCAAAACAAACCGAATTTTAGTGAAACCAAAAATAATAGGATCTAATTGAGAATATCTTTCCAATGAATCCGACAAATTGAAATTTCATAGCGGGAATCAAAAGATATGCCCAGTGGAAAATTCTGAATAGTCGCTCTGGAATTCAGGCCCTTAAAAATAGACATTTTGCAAACGATCTCAGAATTCGACGAAACTAGTTTTGTTAGGACCGTATCATCAATACGAAGCTAGAAAATATTTTTCTGGAATTTTTCTAGTTAGTATGTGATCCCGATAAATTGAAATGCGCGTTCAAAATCAATATATAGAGTTATATGTTGATTTTAACGGAAATAGATCGAAACGATCGAATCAGCCTACGATACATATCCCATTGTGTTCGGAATGGGGGTAATTAGCTATGGACGACAGGCGGTGGGCCTCGTTTTGAGGTCGAAAATAAAAGTTGCTTTTTGGGATTAAATAAAATAAAATAAATTAAAAATAAAAAACCTCTCTTCTTCCCCTTCAAAACCCGTTGGCCCCCTCCCCTCAGATTTTCAATCGAACGATAACGAAAAAAAAAGGAGACTGAGGAGGGCGACGGAGCCTCCATCGCGCCGCCGCGCGAGGCACCCCCATCCTCTGCTGCACCGCCCTCCTTCTTCCTCCTTCCCTGATCCTTCCTGACGCGAAGACCCACCCCCAATCCGAGCCCAGACCCCACCGCACCCCCCTAAGGCCACCGCACCCCACCAAAGGCCACCGCACCTCCCTCTGACCCGCCGCCCCTCTCTCCTCCCTCCCCCTTCCCTTTCCTCTTCTGCGACAATCAACCCCCCCCCCCCTCCGACAGTGAACGCTGCTCTCCTCCCTTCTATTTCTATGTAAGTTTTTATTTTATTTTTCCATTTTCAGTTATCATTTTATTTGATTTTAAAACTGAATTTATTCGATAGAAAAATTAGAGATAGAATTTTTATTCGATCGGAGAGTTAAAGATATGATTTTTATATGATAAGGAAGTTAAAAATATATTTTTTATCGTATGTAAAGGTTGAAAATATAATTTTCATATTATATAAATAATAAAAATATAATCTTTTATATTGTAGAAGTATAAAAATATAATTTTTATATAGGTAAGATAGTAAAAATATCACCTTTATATATGTAGTGAATAAAAATTCAATCTTTATATTAGGAGTAGAAGTTAAAGGCAAAATCCTTATATTTAAAAAGGCGAAATCTTTATATATGAAAAGGCGAAATCTTTATATAGTGAATAGCGGTATAAAAATAGAATTTTTATCTATATAGTAGCGAAGTAAAAATAGGATTTTTATATATTGAATAATGAAGTAAAAATTCGATTTTTATATATTGAATAACGAAGTAAAAATTCGATTTTTATATATTGAATAGCGAAGTAAAAATTCGATTTTTATATATTGAATAGCGAAGTAAAAATTCGATTTTTATATATAAAATAGTGAAGTAAAAATTTGATTTTTATATATTCAATAGCGAAGTAAAAAATTCGATTTTTATATATTGAATAGGGAAGTAAAAATTCGATTTTTATATATGTAGTGGCTATGGGCAACGAAAGTGACGAAAGACGAGAACGACGAAGATTTCTACTTAAGAAGAGTCGAGATGATTGGATTAGCTATTGGTGAGAACTTGTCACTCTAAATTTCTTTTTCTAGTTATATATATATATATATATATATATATATATATATATATATATATATATATATATACTAGGATGCAGACGGTGCTTAGCAGCACCCGACACCCGTCATCCACAGACCATGGATGGCTTGTTTGTTTGATTGATGTGTTGTGAAATTTGTTTGTATTGTTGATGTGAAATCGATAATAAATTGAAGATGGTTGAAATAAATATATTATCGTTGAAAATATAATTTTTAACGTGAATGAGAATAAATAAATATTTATAAACAAATTGGCCGATTTGTTTATATACACTGATTTGACTGATATTGATTGGGATGATAAATTTTACACATCGCCCAACTGCACGAATAAAAATATGTGTTTGTTGATTTGAAACCCCACACAAGTGTTGGGATGATATTTGGCGTACACTAATCCCAATTATTTAATTGTATGTCGATCGATGGGTCGACAGACTGTGTAAGCGTCGATTATTTATATTTGATGCTTATGCAGTTGTGTGGTGCACCTTGGATGATGGTTGATTGTTTATCGTTGCTATTATATACATGTGTTGTATGGAATCCATATAATTAACATTATATGGTGATTGATTGGGCCTCATTCCAATCGGGAAAATAATGAATATTATAAAAGAAAATTCATGTGTTGAATATAAAAATAGTCATGTGTTGATGATATTTATGTGTTGAAACTATTCATGTGTTGAGTAAAATATTTTATACAATAAAATTTACATCTCTATCATATTTAAAATTAGAACTACTTCACGGTGGAGTCTAATTAAAATCAAACGATAGATACCCTAGTTTTATAAAATATTTTACATAACAAAAATAGTGATGTGTTGACAGTACCCATGTGTTGAGATTAGTCGTGTGTTGAAAGAAATATAGATTTATGTGTTGAATGGAATATATATATTCAGTTGTTGAATAGAATAACGAATTTATTGAAATATATAAAGTCGTGTTGATTAGAGTTGCGCTATTTTGACGTGAACGATACTTATATCGATTTTATTCGTTTTACAATGAATATTGAAAAGTGATTTCGAAATTTAATATTTTGAAATGAAATTCAAATTAAATTAGATTAAAATTCAAATTGAAGTTTTATTGAATCAATTTGAAATGAATTCGAATCGAATAGAAAATGAATTCGATTCGAATTGAATAGAAAGTGAATTTCAATTCAGAATTGAATAGAAAGTGAATTTGAATTCGAATTAAATAGAAATGAATTCAAATTGAATTAAATTGAAATTGAATTAAAAACGAATTGAAATCGTTTTGAATGAAATTTAAAACGAACTGAAATTGAATTGAAATCAAATTGAAATGAATTCGAATTGAAGTAAATAGAAGGTAAATTCAAATTGAATTGAATTAAAACGAATTAGAATTGAATTGAAACGAATTTGAATTCGAATTAAATTAAAATTGAAATGAATTCGAATTGAATTGAAATCAAATCGATTCGAGATTGAAGATGAAGTTGAAATTGTTTTTGAAACGAATTTAGAACTATTTATAAAATTCGTTTCAAAAGGAAATCGACGAAATATATATAATATATATATATTATATATACAATGGCCTGAATAGAATGCGCCGCGCCGCGGCAGTTCGTGAATTTCGACCATTGACTTCGAATTGACTTTGAGGGAGATCCGACCGTCGGATTCTCCTAAAACCGGAACCGTTGGGTTCGTATCGAAAAGAGCTTTCCAATGAATATTAGAAATTTGAAATCTAACGGTTAGATTTGGAATTATGTCCAAATCAAATTTGTAAAAGGTCGCTGTAAGTGCAATTCGATGGCCGTTGATGGAAATCGACTGTACGGGCCTTGATAAAATTATTAAAAATATCAATAATTTGTGTAAAATCATAAGAAATGATTTGGGAAAAATTGGGCTGAAAAATTCCACATTTGAAAAGATAAAAATAGATTTTTATCGAGATGAACTAGTTTTGAACTAGAATTAAAATCAATTTATTTTTGAAATAAATAAATTGAATTTGAAAGTGATTTTAAAAATAATCAATATTCCCAATACGTGGATTGGACTGGAGTTGAATCGAAATTATCTTCGGAGTATTTCTATGTTGGATTTCGTGACTATACAGATATTTTTATGGGAATTTGAAAGATACATTTTATATCGTTATTTCCAATACGATATTTGATGGTATCAGAATTTGATATTGAATATAAGCCGGCATATTTTCTATTCAGAGCCTTGTATTTAATATCAAATGTGATTTGGGTTTATCGTGAATCGTGTTTTAGATGACATTGGTTCTTTAACCCAGTTAAAGGCAAGATGTTGATTTTTGAAAGGATTAAAACTAAGTGGAATTTTAATGAATCTTTAATTAGATTAAAATGTGAATTGATAATTTAAATTATCAAATCTGAAAGGTGATCGAGAATGGAGTACCACCAGTTTTGCTTCAAAGCGATAGTTAAATCTTTAATTAGATTTGAACGTGAAATGGTAGTTAATTTTACCGATAATACTGTGGTGTTAGATATGGAGTATTACCAGTTTTCTCTATGGGATATATAGGTTGGGATTGGGAAACAAAATAAATAATTACTTCGGTGTGGTTCGCTAATCTCGACTAGGTTGAAATGACATCCGAAGGAAGATTAAAGAATAAATTTAGAAGAATTTATCTTTGATAAAATTAATGGGAATCTATTCCCTAAAAATGTGATTTTGTGAATAAAAGAATATTTTGAATTGGAAAGAGGCGTTTGTTGTGTTTGTGTAACATTTGTTTATCATATACGTGGGTTATTCAGAAAGGCCGGGTTTCTACCCATTCCGAATAACCGATTCGACGAGATGTCGAAGAAGAAGGCGGTGGTTGAAGACCGGAAGTCTTCACATCGTTTGGGTGATTACTGATGATCTCGATTGGGCTGTACACCCAAGATGAGGGAAACAGTTGGTGATCGTCCAGACGTACTTGGAGATCGATGGATATGCGAGGAAAGTGCCTCCGGTTTCGTTCAGACCCATAACGAACTTGTAAATGGATTGTGTGTCTGACATTGGATTTTATTCTGTGTTGATTGATCTCCATTAAATATACATCTGTTTGGCGGCGGAGAATTTATTCTCTTGCTTAACGCCCTTCTCTGAGACGTACGAGCTCAGAGGTTGTATATCGATGGACATCAGTCGCATGGAGTGAATTGCCAGTGTGCCACGCGTAAGTGGCAATTGATCAAGGCTTCTGTTGAAAAGAAAAGTCTTGTGGTTGATGATCAAAGCACGGCCTGTGTGGCGTAGCTTTGTGTATAACGTGAATTCGCGAGCCTCACACCTCGGTATGAGTCAAAAACGGGAGACGGACCGCTGGGAGAGCACGACGTTTCTTTCTAGCTAGGGTGGTGTCAGTGACCTACCAGCCCTGACATTTATATACTTTTCACCTGTGTGGTTGTTGGATACGAGGCGCCTCGGATATAGGTCTGTAAGGACTGGAAACGTGTGCTCAGGAATAACTAATCCTCCAAAGTTAGGTGAGGACCGGCCCAGCCGATTCCAAGGATCAAAGTGGAGTCCTGAGACATTTGCTAGAGTGTCTCGAACGGAGAGGAGCTTGCCCCTTGCCTCGACTCATGATGGAATCCAATTTCCAATACGTGATAATTCGGTTTTAATTGTAGAACTAGTATGGCGACATGATATATGGTACCCATGCCGTCTATGATTGATATTTATGATTGAAATTGTTTTGACACTATACACCTATAATAGTATCAAATGATTTGTTTAAACGTATCAAGCATTATTTGGCTATTATAAGGGAAAACCCTATCCTCCGTCTTGCGTTGCATTGTGTGATGGGACCTGGGTCTTATAATAGCTTCATTTTTCCAAAAAAAACATTGCGTTGTTTTGTTATATGCACTAGTATTCTTGGGAGGAAACTCGTTCCGTGTTATACGGCGTGGTCCCTTGAATTACTCTCTTTTAAAGTAAAGTTTTAAATAACTGTTTTAGTTCTCACACCAGTCACATGACTGACCTGGAGTTTATTGTTTTAACCTAAACTCTGGGTGCCCCTATTTTCCGCACGGGCAGCTAGTAGTTTTGGTTTTGCAGATTTATATTCACAGGGTCCTGATTTACAACTGGAACGATGCTCGGAAAGCTCTGTATCCGTGTATCACTTCTAGTTGTGCTTTTGTATTATTTTCCGCTGCTATGTAATTTATTGTAATCTCTGATATTTATCGAATGTAATTTATTCATTTATACTCTGTATATTCTTGTATCTGATGGAATTGTTGTAAAAATAATGAAATGTTCTTCTGTCTGCGTTCTGATTTGTCCTGTTCTCAAACAATGAGGGGTTTCGAACGGTCTTAGTCGGTTTAACGATCGATTCAGATCGAGCGAAATTCCTCGCCGTTACAATATTATACTCGATCTTCGATTCCATTATAAATAGAATCCTTTATAAAATTTCTTTACATCTCTTTATAAATATTCTTTAACTTGTTTGCAACAACAATACTATATTTGGTTTTAAAATCATATATAACTGTCTTTAACAATCTAATACAAATATCTTTACAAATTTTATATAAATATCTTTATAAATCTTACATAAATATCTTTTTAATTTCTGATAATCAGAATCTCATACGAATCCTTATATTTACTTTTATCAAAACAATTCAACTTATCGTCTGTAACAAACGTTACAGATTTCATATCAAAACCTTTTACTTCTTTATTTATACCCTTTTTTATTCATTCTAACAACTTATGCAATGCCCAAAATCACATGGCGATCTTTTTAACGATCTTCAATTTATAAATCAAACAGTTCAATTTATTATTTGTAACAATTGTTACAAATTCATTTATCAAAACTCTTACTTCATTTACAAATTCTATTTGTAAATTATTATCCACAACTAATATTTCGATTACATTTCTAAACTCTTAACCTCCATTTACAAAATTATCTTGTAAATCATTTACGACAACTTATATTCGTTGCCATTTCCGTAACCCTTTATTTAGCTTATACTCTTGCCTTTGATTAACATTCCGAACTTCAGAGCATAACATTCTGAACTTTGGAATAATTCCAACTCCGCTTAACATTCCGAACTTCGGAATATCACATTTTGGTCCTCGGAATAAATCTCACTTCGTTAACCATTTCATACCATTTCCCAATTTCATTTTTCTAACTTCAAATATTAAGTAAATAATTGATTTAAGCTATCATATTCGCTTAAAAACCTTTTTACAACTTTGTTATAAAAACTCGGTTTTGATACAAAACCTGTTCATAAACTCCTTTCACATTTCAATTAGATTCATTTCAACTTCGATCACTTTTTAAATGAATTTCAATTAGAAAGTAATCTCCTAAATTATTATTAATTAAGATAATAATTTACTTTATCAATAACTACCGTATAATTAGTTAACTTCTTAATTAACTAAAATAAATAGTACTTTCCTTCTTAAAATCTTACTAAAACTAAAACAAATATTCGTTAAACTATTTTATTATATCAATTCAAAACAAAACAATTAAATAATCAACCCCAGTTAAAGTGGTCGACTTAGTCAACTCAAAACACGATTAATTCGTTAATCATTCTAATTATAGTCCTTCCTTTAAATAATTAATATAATTAATTAATTTAAATAATTTCATTTAATTGTTTCTTAACAAAAACAATTATCCAACTCTTAACCCTGAGGTTAATTTCTGTATGTTTGCATATAAATCTTCTCAACATAAGAGTTTAATTTATAAAATCAATTAATAATTAATTATAAACTTAATTAATAAATAATAAATATTTATTTTCTTTAAATAAACTTTAATTCAAAATAATAGATTTAAAAATCTATCTTCAATTATAAAATAAATTTTATAACTTCATTTCTGATGGTAAATCAATATTTAGAAAACGGTTGATTTATAAGCCATATGCCGTCAATTACTCAACCAATATTACCCATTGGTTTAAACAAAACAAATGTTGAATTCCAGGTCAATGGTCTATAATCAAATCAATCATCCAATCAGAACAGTTCGTATAATGATAATATGCAAATAAATAAAATCTAATATATTTGAGGAATCCAGTTGGATCCCTCCAACCTGTACTTCCCTGTATCCAAATACGTTATCTCTATATAATCATTCAATTCAAATAAATAATGGTTTTATAATGGTCAGTAACGACAATTCAATATCAACCAATTTATTTAACACAACCATAACAATTCAAACAAATTCATTAAATTAAACACGTTTATTTTATAAACGTGGCCAATAAGGTACATTACCTTAATTGGGACCAATCGTTAAAATAACAATTTGGTGTTTCACTGAAATTAAACAACCATTTAATTTCATGGGTTAGACCAATATATGAATATAAAATTAACAAACAGTCAACCATTAGCAACTATAACACATAAAAATAAAAACCCGACTTATATAAAATATAAGTGGGAAGAACTAAGTGAGTTTAACTCACCTTGAATTCCATTTGCTGTTAAAACGACTTGTTTCAGTTAAATTAAACAAACATTCAATTTAATAAAAAAATTCAGTCGATTCCAATTTTGTCCATGTTTGTTCCATGATGTAGTGCTCGTCAATAGGATTCAAATGGCACTTCATTTGGCTAATTCTGATGACACACGAATTAGTTATTAAGTATTGAAGTTAGTATAACCTAATTGATAATATATATATATACTAACTTAATATATATTACGTTTGGTAAAATCATGACAGGTCGATTACTTTTTCCATCTTTGTTCACGGTTGATAAGAAAATTTCCGAAATAGTGCTACCTGTTATAAGCAACATACGGTCAGCCCTTTTTTTTTATAAAAAAAAATATATGATTAATTTACCTAAGTCACCAATTAATTTAAAACAAGGTCCATATGGCAATTACGTTAGAGAAAAACTAAGGTTGATCCTTTTGGCTTCTCCGTTCCTGCTTTTGCTCCAGAACTTCACGCAAACCTCAAACCCACTCACGATCCCTTCCACTATGCGCTGCACCTAGCATCCGCGATCGCAGTTCGATCTGAAAACTGCAAAAGACGTGCCTCCTCCCGGTTATCCTTCGCCTGGACCTGTACGCCACTCAATGATCTCATTCACCCAAAAAACCTTCAAACCCACTGTAGTTTGAGCACCCATTTGTGGTCATCTCCGATGTCAACCATCATCACCACCGGTCAGTATGACCATCTTGAGATGCTTGACATTTCTCTAGTTGGGGAGTTTCGAAAATGATGAGTGGATCGAGAGATTGAGGGGAGAAAAGATGGTGAACTCGCTGCTGTCGATTTGTTTATGTGGCGGCTCAAAGAAGCGTTGACCACAAGATTGAATTTTTAACGAATCAGTTATGGTTAAGGCTGTTGTAATGTGTGTATATATAGGCAGGAATAAATTGATATCTTAATTTAGCGAAACTTGAATGCGAAGTAATACAATAAAACATTCCCATATGGCTTTCGATCGAGACGAAAATTCTAATCCTCGTATAGAAAAATATTCTGGACCCAATGGGATAGGTTTCGTCAAATTCCGAGGTCGTCTGTAAAAAGTCCTTTATAAATCATAAGGTAAAAATGACGTGTTTATATTTCCCACGATCACAAAATAAATCCAATCAACTTAAAACATAGAAATTTTACTTGTACTTTTCCTTACGGATCCAACAAAATTTGTTTCATTAAAATCAGAGTTCATTTGGCTAGTCGTTTATTCTTTTAAAATTACCCCTGTCAAATAATATAACAGGTTAAATAGAAACAGAGACGTTTATCATTGCCACGATCAAACGGTAAGTCCGATTGACATGAAAATTGAAATCTTTTAATAATTAATTAATACGAATCCAATGACACAAATTTCATCGCATTCCGAGACTGTTTCCCAATACGCTATTTTTATATGCCAAACAACGCAATTTTGGACACAAAAATATCCGATGTCCAAAAATAACAAACTACCAGCCTATCCTGACTCTAAACGTCGATAAAAACTCAACAGAATTGGTTTCATGGCTTAATTCGATCGTCTTCTCAAGTTATAAACAAATATCCCTCTATTAAATTAAATTAAATTAATTACGCGCTATAGAAAATGACTGGGCATTTACGGCTGCCGTTGTCACATACGACATCAGTTTGCCATGATATTTAATACCGTACAATAATTTAACGTTACGGTTCCAATGAAGCTAATTTCATCGAAAACGGACTCTATTTGCAAAATGGCCACTTTTAGGGCTTATAATAATATCGATTAAAATATTATAAAAATCCAAAATAATCAAATAAAATAATAATAAATTATTATTATCATAAATACCCAACTAGAAATATCATATAGCTTCAAATATAAATTATACACTCAATATCATCAATTTCGAGTGAAACGGTGTCCAAATTATATTAAAACCTTTTTAAATATATGAAATAAACGGTATAATTTAATAACGATTTCCATAACGACTATTTTAAAATTTGAGTTAGACAAAACTAACAATCTATAACATGAAATCTTGATTTTTCTCTTTCATATGAAAATTATAATCAACAAGATTCCAACGTTTCTTATTTCACAGAAATCTGACTTATATCGGATCTTGCATATCTAATTGAAGTTGAAAACTTAATATTATGAATTACCGAGCTCGTTTTAAATTATATATAAATTTAACGTTTAAACTTAGTTTTAAATAAATGAATTCAACATTAAAATCCATTTATATTCCAAATATAATATTTAAAATAATAAATTAAATTAAATATTAACTACCAAAAATACGGGACATTACAGTTTGGGTCTTGGGACATGTGCTAGATTATCCCGAATCGGATAAGGAAGATCCCTTGCCTTGGTTCATGATTGAATCCAATTTTCCAATACGAGACTTTATGTTTTTAATTGTAAACCTATATGGAGACATAGTAGGATGGGGTACTACTGTCTAAGATTGATACATTTATATTCGAAATTGTTTTCTCCCTATGCACTAATAATGATAAAAGATAAATTTTGTGTATCAAGCATGTTTTCCATTATAAGGTAAAATTCTATCCTCTGGTTTGTGTTGCATTGTGTGATGGGACCTGAGTCTAGGGATGAGCAATATTTGGTTCAAACCGAATTAACCGACCAAACCGATTAATTTCGGTCGGTTCGGTTCAGTTTCAGAACTAAATCGATTTGAATTCAATTTGTAAAATAATTTTTTTTGGTTATCGGTTTAACCGATTTAATCGAACTTTTAATTTATTATCTTATTTTATAGTATTGTATTACTTGAAATATTAGTTAAGTTATAAAATTTAAAGACGTTTGTTGCAAATAGATCAAATCTTATCATAAACTTAATATTTACTATACAAAATTTCTCCAAACATGAATTTATGTTTTACTTTGAGTGAATCCATCATTTGAATAATAGTACAACCTTCAAATTTGGTTAAATCAGTTACCGAACGAATTAACCGAAATTAGTTCGGATCGGTTTGGAAAATTATCAGTTTCAATTCGGTTTGAGTTTTTTTTACGTCCACACCAACCGAACATACCAAACTCTCACCCCTACCTGAGTCTTATAATCGATTCATTTTTCATTTTTAGCATTGTGCTATTTGTTTTATGGTATTCTTCGGAGAAAACCCATTCTGTGTCATACCGCGTGGTCCCTTGATTTACCCAACATTAAAATAAAGTTAATAACTGTTTTTAGTTCTCACACCAGTCCCATGACTGACCTAGAGTTTATTGTTTTCACCTAAACTTTGGGTGCCCATATTTTCCACAAGGGCAGCAAATAGTTTAGGTTTTGCAGATTTTCTTTAACAGGATCTTGGTTTACGGCTGGAGTTATATTCGGAAAGCTTTGTATCTGTGTATTACTTTCAGTTGTGGTAGTTGATGTTTTTCCGCTGCACATTATATTCATGTATTATATTTCCACTGTTTTGTAATTTGATCTCTAATATTATTTTTTCACTGTATATTATTTATTTGTCCTCTGATGTAAATTGTTATAATAGAAATGAAAAATTCTCTTGTTATGTATTCTGATGAGTCATGTTCTTGAACAATTCGCCTTCTTATTCGGTTTAGGCCGGTTGGGAAGTTCGGGTTGTCTCAGTTGGTATCAGAGCTTTTGTTTACAATGCTCGAGAACAAGACACACTAGGATCAAACTAAAGAATTCATCAGAGATAGAAATAGTAATATCCTATAAGAATGACTCGTTAGAAATAGGTTTAGTAATGCCCTATAACGAAAAGAGTGTTGTTTACAAAACGAATTTAGTTTTCAAATTATTATATCTTATAATAATTTGAGTATTTTATTTGATATTGATTTTGGACTATCGAGTATAAGAAGATTTTGAATATACGTCTAATCCACGTGTGTTCGAAGTCTCAAATATATCCGGTAGATATTGAATCACAATCTAGTCGCCCGAGGATGATTCTGATGATTGTTGCAATATCACCAGTATCTATGTTCGAGTTTCGAAAGTGGGATGTCTATATGATTCCAATTGACTGGTGTGAGAACCAAAAACTTAGTTAGAGTTTACTGTTCGTGATTGGGCATATAAAAGTTATATATTTGAAAAGCTAATCAACTAATTGATTATTGGTTGTGATGTGTGATGATTAATTTAACTAATAAAAAAATATTGGCATAATAAAACCAATATGAAAACGAAAGGTAAATTAAGACAAATCAGATATAAAGTTGAACTGAATTAAAAACTAGTTCGGATTGTATGTATGTGTGTGTGTGTGTATATATATATATATGTTAAATAGGTTGTTATATGAAGGATAAGAAGAGGAATAAAATTGCATGCCCGACAAAAGGTACATATTTACGGTATTGATTGGGTTTGATGATTTTATGAGCCGCTTGGTTTTTTATTTTTATTTTTGATTGACGAGGGCCCAAAGAGGTAAGCTGTATTGTACCGATCAACCCGTACAAAGGAGGTTATGGCGAATTTTATTAAAAATTAAAGGAGTTAGCCAAATTTCTTAGAAACTGAAAAGTTAAAGAACTTGAGTCAAGCGAAGGTTGAGTTGGTTAAGTAAACAACCTTCGAGTTCCATTGCTTTTCGTGGACGGAAAGTTTTTAAGTGGGGGAGATTGTAACAACCCTGATTTTTGGAACCAATTTAAAATTTATTTTTAATTAATTTATTGGATTTTAAATTTTTTAAAGTGATTTATTTTAAGAATTTTCGACTTAAAATTTATATAAAGCGATGTTTGAACGTATATATTTATATTAATTATAAAACAAGCTCGTAACATCGTGGTAGTTTGAAAATTTAGTTTTAAATTTTAATTGAATATACAAAATTCAAAATAAGTCGGATTTCAGTAAAACCAGAAACATTAAAATCGATTTAATTATATCTTTCTAATGAATGCGAAAATTTTAGATTTCATATTGTAAATTGTAAGTTATGACCAAATTAAAATTTAAAATAGTCGCTATGGAATTTATTAATATTTTAATATTAAATAAGCCCTTAAAAATAGCCATTTTGCAAACGACCCCTGTTTTCGACAATACTATTTTTTTTGGATTTAGAACGTCAAATTATTGTCAGTTTTAAAATTTCAATTCAATTGGAATTCATAAGAAAGCATGGTAAATTTAAACGCCTGTTCAATTTTAGTTGTAAATTTAATAGGGTGCGTTAGGCTAACATCCTTATTAAGTTTCAAGATTTAAAAAAAAGTTCGGTCGCCGTAACATTAGAAATTACGTCCCTATATTTGAAATGCGGGTATACAAATTCCTATTTTTACCCTTACGACTCCTCAAAACCCTAACCGCTCGAAATTTCATCACTTCTTACATCAAATCACTTTTCTAAATGACTCGATCAACAAAAGAAATCAACGATCAACATACGATTATCATCATTTTAGTCTCGATCTTAAGAAATCTGTAATATAGTCGTTGTTTTCATCAATAATTACATGAAATGGCGAGAACAAAGGTATAATTTTGATTTCTTTATTTCATCTTCCATCATTGATAATCTATGCATATTATAGATTGTAATAAGAGTAAACAATATGGTTCGTAGCAAATATTTCACAAAATTTCTAAAAAAACTGCAATAGTTGCTGATTTCAGGAATTATAATAAAAAAACCACAACAAATGTATAAAGTTATACTTTATTTTTTGCATGCTTGTATGCTTGTATTCAGAATAGTTGCACACTTGTATTCTTTCATTCAGAATAGTTGCATGCTTGTATGCTTTTATTCAGTATAGTTGCACATTTGTATGCTTTTATTTAGAATAGTTGCACGATTGTATGCTTTTATTCAGAGTAGTTGCATGCTTTTGTTCGTTTATTCAGAATTGTTGCATGCTTTATTCAGAACTGTTGCATGCTTATATGCTTTTATACATAATTGTTGCATGCTTGTGTGCTTTTATAAAGAATTATTGCATACTTGTGTGCTTTTATTAAGAATTGTTGCATGCTTGTATGCTTTTATTAAGAATTGTCACACGCTTGTGTGCTTTTATTCAGAATTGTTGCATGCTCGTATGCTTTTATTCAGAATTATTTCATACTCATATGCTTTTATTCAGAATTGTTGCAAGCTTGTGTGCTTTAATTCAGAATTGTCGCATGCTTGTGTGCTTTTATTCAGAATTGTTGCATGCTTGTGTGCTTTCATTCATAATTGTTGCATGCTTGTATGCTTTCATTCAGAATTGTTGCACGCTTGTATACTTTCGTTTAGAATTGTTGCACGCTTGTATGCTTTCATTTAGAATTGGTGATTGTTGCACGCTTGTATGCTTTTATTCAGAATTGTTGCACGCTTGTGTGCTTTTATTCAGAATTGTTGCATGCTTGTGTGCTTTTATTCAGAATTGTTGCATGCTTGTGTGCTTCTATTCTGCATGCTTTTTGATTTTCACTACACCATACAGGCAATTTTGCAATAGCTAATTGCGAAAATTTCGCAACGGCTTCGAGCCGTTGCGAAATAGCAACAGCTATAGTCTATTGCAAAATACTTTGGCACGATCATGAGCCGTTTTTTAGTTTAGAACGAACTTAACCCATTCTAAAAAAAGATGCACCCTTCAATACCCCTTCAATACACCCTGCTCCCACTTTCCCAATTTTGGTATTCACAGAGGAAAAAGAAGACGCTGTGCCCCAGATCTAGAAAATTGAGCATCTGATTTAATCGTGGTTGGCCTCTCCTCTCCTGATCGTAGTCGCCTTCTATGGTCATCTCGTAACCAGCTTTAATCGGCCATCCCTCGCATCTTCAGTTAATCAGCAAAAGAATTTCACATTTAGACAATCCGATTTGGCTGTACATATGTGCATCATTTCCATTAATTATTGAAAAATAATAATCAGAGAACCCACTCTCACTGCTTAATCAATGAATAATATTTGCCGCGTTCATGAGCCAAGAGACAATATCTTAATCTATGCATTAATTTATTAACAAAAGGTCTATTGTGGTGTAATGAGAAACTTTGGTTGTTCTTGCCCAAATCAGTGTGTCATTTTTGTTAAATCTTATCTTTTATACAGTCTTCATTAATTATAACCGTACAATTTATAAGGAATCACATATCGGATAGGGCCAAAAGGAAGAGGACCACCGTATCATCTTCACCTATGTCTATAGATGTAATGGATTTGCATAAGCCTTATGTAATATTGCAATAGTTCCTGTTTACAAATAGGAATTGGAATGGATCAGTTTGGCATTCCATTTTTCTTAAATTGAATATTTTGTAGATGTTAGGATCTATTTTATTTTGCATTCTAAAATAAATATGTTTTTCCTTCTAATTAATAAATAGGAATTAAGTTTCAATTACCAGTTAATGAGTATATGTGCAAGAATAATAAAGTTCCTTAGCCAGTACCCAGGAAATATTTGGTAAATAAATATGGCTGAAGACATGCAAAAATACAAAAAATAAAATAGGGATGTAATAAATACAAAATGGAATTGAGCTCAAAATAAAAGAAATATGGAGATTCGGTTTTTATACTCTTAATTGGTAACAATACATATGGACATGTTTTTTAAAAATGAAGACTACATTTTTATTTTGTTCGTATTTCATGCTTTCTATATTTTATTCGTTTTTATAAGGACCGATTCTCCATATTTCTTTTGTTTTGAGATCAAAACATACATATGACTGAGCTCAAAATGGACGTGTTTTATAAAAATGAAGACAGACAAAATGGACATGTTTCGTACCAAAAACAGTATATATGCCTGTATGTGTGTGTACACACACACACACACCCCATAAAGTAGTCAGATATATATAAACATATTTAATGACAATAAAGAATTTCTGTTGAAACAGTGGTTAATCTATGTCAATAGAATTAGCTCCTTAGATTTCTAGAAAACAAATATAGAGACGTATCATCGTCTCACATGAGACGTTAATATGTAATAAGTTAAGGTTTACTCTATACTAAGTGACAAAGTTAATTCTTCTTTTGATGCCTTACAACAATTTCATGTAGTAAACCGTTTACGCATAATCAATTGCAAATTAATGTGTTCGAATAATGTTTGTGCAACCGTTTTATCAAGATGCAAGCTACTTTCCCTTTTATCTTACTAATAATTGATTATAATTTTTTGTGTAGTATGTGGTAATCTTTTTTAAACTCTAGTCTAATAAATTCTTTGTTTATATCGTTTATGTTCCTTTAGTTCAGTTTGAATTGTAGATAATTGGTTTAAACTATAGATAATGTCTCATAATCATTTAAGGAAAATTTAAGCAGATGGAAAGAAAATAATTACTTGCGTTTTTCACAATATTTTGTCCTATTGCACAATTAACATTTTGTTTATGTTCAGTTTGAAAAATATGTTATTGGTTTATTTCTTTAATTGTGTCTTACCCACTTTGCAACTTTGCATACAATATTATTAGTCTGTGATATGTTTTTATTGCATAATTAATTCTCCTTTAATCTACTATCTTAATTTCATATTTTAAATCATTTGTGCAATAACAACTTGGTAAATCTTATATTCATACCATTTTCCTTCAATTGATTTGCTTCCATTACATATTACTTTCCTTTTTTTTAACCTTATCCGCATTAAGTACTATTTTTTAATCTGGTATATGCGAAAGCCTTTGTTGCTTAGTAATTTATTAAATCCAATACTTATACCATTTATGTGAATTTGGTTGATTCACATTACGGCCAATGATATTTTAGACAATTAAAAAAAATTAAGATGTATGGGAAGAAACTAATTGCTTGCACCATGAACAAAATACAGTGTTATTGGTTTATTTATTTGAATCGTGTGTTACTCACTCATTCACATCGAAAATCATAATCCTGTATTCAGTACGGTTTACTGCAGTTGATTGATTTTGTTCCACTTTACTTTCCACTATCTTACTAATAAGTAGCTACTATTTTTTGTCTGCTGTATATGGAAACCTTTTTTGCTTACTAGTTTGATCACTCCTACATTTATACCATATACATGCCTCTTGTTTGATTTGAAGTCAGATAATATTAATATAAACATGTAATGGCATTCAAGGTGTATAGTAAAATTCAAATTACTTGCATTTTGGATGTGTTCTTCATGCAGAATGCACATGTGTTTGTATTCCATTTCAAAAATTGTGTTTGGTTTACATATTGAAATCATACCTTACTCTTTTCTTAATTAAATCTCATGTCTATATTTTTTGTGCCTATGATCCCTTCTCAGTGATCAGTTAATTATTTCATTAGTTATGTTAACCAGCTTTTTGGTCTGGTTCCCAAAAGTACATGAGACACGCTCAACTCAACGCATCGCATGGTTCTAAAGCCGAGAGGGACGCCTAAAAGCGAAGGAAGTAGGTTGAAGAGGGATCTCGTCAACAGAGACCTCGCAGCGGCCCAAACATATTTCCGAACCAAGGCTTCGAAACCCAAAAGTCACGAACCCGAATCTCGGGCCACCAAACCACCCGTGCACGTAGTCTTCGCGTCCCTCGGGGCTCGAACTTCGTACCCTCAGGGTGCGAATTTCGCACCCCTAAGGAGTACGAAATTCGCACGTGGCAGGGTGAGAAATTCGTACCCCTTGGGGCACGAGTTTCATACCCTCAAGGGGTACAAAATTTGTGCCCTGCGGGGTACGAGATTCGAACCACCTGGGTACGAATTTCGTACCCAGTAGGGTACGAAATTCGAACCCCTCAGGTGTGAATCTCGTACCCCAAGGAGGTATGAAATTTGTACCCAACATGATATGAATTTTGCACCCCTATGGGGTGCGAAATTCACACCCTAGGGGGGTCGGAATATGTGCAGGCGGGCCGGGTGCAAAATTCTGGGTGTGGTCCCCTATTTCTACCTATTCCAACCTAGCCACTCTCCTATAAATACCCCTTGGCCTCACACATCAAAGGGGTTGGAATTCAATCACTTGGGACCTCTAGAGAGCTTCAAGAGCCTCTTTAATGACATCTCCTCTTTGAGGAAGAAGAAGGACTAAATTGTCTTTTTCCTAAATATTTTGTATATTTCCGTTGTGAACTCATATCACTTGGAAATGAATGTAATGAAATGTCACGGGATAGTCTCAACCTTTAATCCTTGGTGATAAGTAATATTCCAACGACTCTTCAAAGTGGACGTAGGACTCCCTCGAGGCCAAACAACTATAAATTTCTCGTATTATTTACTGCTTTCCACTTTTGTCTATACGACCGAATTAATAATTCCTAGTAATTGGAATCTTGGGTGTTTACGGCATTTTTTACCATCAACATTTGGTGCTTTCACTGAGAAAACTCGTATTTGCGCCTTGTCGCACAATGTCATCTCGACTTCGACGAGCTTTAGGTTCCTTTGCTAAACCTGTCGCCGAGTCTGCTCACGATGGCAAAGCGACCAAAGGACATAAGGGTTGGCTCTTCAGCCGAAGCCGGCACATCTCAATAGCCTCAGCCGGCGGATACCGCCACCACTACGGAACCCGCTCCTTCTGCGGACCCCGAAGCGCCCGCAACTCATGCGAAGATTCACGCTCTTAATGAAAAATATGAGAACAACTCTGTCGAGCTCAATCAAGCATTAAGGAATAACATCGACCTTATACGATAACTTCAAGAAAGTCAGCGCATCGTTGCTCGATTTCAGCCAGCTCGGAACAACGCTCGACCTCGACCAGCTGTTTCGTAAACTTCTTCATCCGAGTCGTGGGTCCCGCACCAACGAAGGAGGTTTAGTCTCATCAACAACATCGCCGTCCACACCAACGCCCTACACAACGACAACGGCAATGGCTATGCCAACGACAATGGAAACAGCAATGGCGACCGAACAACAGTCACATATAGCGAGCTGGAACAATACAGAGATCGTTCTCGCTTGATCATCAATGACGGACCGGGTCCGACCAACCAACCCCTTCCTTGACAAAACCTAACAGTTGCTAATCAGGACGATGGACCTACTATCCCAGCGGCCCGCGCTCATCTAGAACAGGATCCGCATCAACCCGCTACGCCTCATCGTTCACACCAGGATATGATTATAGATGTCGAGGATATGCAAGAAGATGACCCAGACATTCATCATAGAAGACGCCCTCGCAACAGAACTCCTGAACCTCGCCAAAACTCATGGATCTCGATGGCGGATCCCCATCCAACCTATCTTCCCAACATGGTCCGGAGGATCAAGAGGGATATGCGAGGGAACATGCATGATTCATGGGAAGCACACATTAGGCGGAACCCCTTCACAAGAAGGGTAAACGAAGCTGAGTGGCCGCGACACTTCAGCATGCCACAGTTGTCGCTCTACGACGGCACAACCGATCCCTGTACCTTCCTAAATCGATATGAGTGGCAAATGGACTCGAGCCGGGGCAACGACTAGGTCAAATGTAAGTGCTTCCCCGGTCTTCTTATCAGGAACCACTTTGTTATGGTTCTCTCGCCTTCCACTTGATTCCATCAATAACTTCGACCAGTTAGCGACAGAGTTGGTCAAGCAGTTCAGGGTGCATATCCCGACTCCAAAGAACGCCCTCACTCTATCCAATCTATACCAAGGACCAACCGAGTCGCTCAAAAGCTACCACTCCTGATTCAAAAGCGCCCTCTGTAACACCCCATGTGTTCTATAACAGTAAAATTCACAAATTAAGGTATAACTAATTTCAAATCAAAGAATTAAGGGAAACGGGATACGCCATTGCGTTTGTCTCGGAATTCTGCTTGAGATAGAGTCCGAGTTTGCGTAAAACGGACTCCGTATGAAGAAGATATGGCCTCCGGAAGTTTCAGAATTCAGTTTAAAATTCAAACAGACCAAAACAGCCCAGAAAAACTAATTCAAAATTCAAAATCGGGCCCAATTGGCCAGGGCAGGAATTTTCCCGCCCAAGGCACCCAGGTCGACTTGGCAGTCGACCTGGGGCTAACCAGGTCGACTGGGCAGTCGACCTGGGTCACCCGTGTCGTCTGCCAAGCCGACACAGTGTCGACTGGCATGTCGACCTGGCCCCTGAGCCAGGTCGAACCCAGCCCCCCTGGCTGGCCTGGTCTGTGTTTGGTCGATTTTCTGAGCCTTGCCTTGTCACTAGGGCTAGGTGTCAGCTCCTGGTTGGTCTCTCCTTCAAACGAACGACTATTATTAAACCAAGCTCCATCGACGGTTTAAATCAACTCACAAACTCTATAAAAAGGACCTAAGACTCACCCTAATTCACATAAACAAAAATGGAGATGAGACCGTCATGCTGCTGAGGAGAGACTAGAGATAGCCGTCAGAAATTGAGAGACAATTAGGAGATAAATCGAAAGCTTAAAGCAACGTTAATTAAATCAAAGAAACGCCTACAACGAAGGATAGCATCTCCAAATTCAGAATTCAGATTCCTGAATTGAAGATTCGTCATACGTTGTAAGTAGAGTGCTATTCCGATGTGAATAATTAATTGTGTTTGATTTGTGTAAAATGAGAAATGGAATTGCGGCGATAATAATCTATATTTGTATGTTATTGTGATTCTAAACGATTTGGAAATGTTATGGTATACGATTGGATATTCGCAAGTATGTGATTTATGTTGACAACCATATGTTGTGGTATCTTATTTGGGATTCATGCAAGTACATGATTCATGTTAACAACCATATGTTGTGGTATTTTATTTGGGATTCATACAAGTGTATGATTTATGTTGACAACCATATGTTGTGGTATTTTATTTGGGATTCAACGCAAGTGTATGATTCACTATTATGCCAATATGATGTACATACTTTTATGATCACTTTTAGAGTGTAATTAGACTCGACTAAGTACTATGGTTTATATGAATCTATGTTGGAATTGGCAAATCATACTTTTGTATTAGAAACAAAAGTAAGCATTTTTATGAACATGACTAAACTATGTTTGGTATTATGCCTAGTTGGAAACATGTTTTAGGCCTAAGTTGTTATCAAACCCATATGGTGATATATGTGACACAATTAAGTTAGATTTTCAATTGCAAGTTTATATGAATAAAATGATTCATGTTTAAGTATTGTTTATGCCATGATTATATGAATAGAATGATTCATGTTTAAGTATTGTTTATGCCATGATTATATGCTATTACAATGCAAGTTCACATGTGCCTAATTCATGTTAATTGAATCGTTATGTTGCAAGTTCATGCGTTCACACTCCCCTTTTTTATGTTACCTTATAAACACCATGTTATAAGCCTCCACTTTTCATATGGCTATGTTGGGTTTAAATGTTAAAACCAACATATCTTATATTGTAGCGAACGTGTAAAACGGGGGTAATGACGTTTGGGTTAAAATATAGAACATATGTGTTGGCATGTTTGACGCATGCCAGCAACCTTGAAAAACAATTAAGTGGCATAAATAAATTTTAACCAATAAAGATAAATTTGAATAATGGGCCGCAAATATTTACATATAAAAAGGAAAGAGACAAAATATGTAAATGTAGAAAATACGATGTGTTTAACCCGAGGTTGGATTGAGTTGTGATGTAAACCTGCCCGGAACCGCCCGGCTGTCCAGTAGTCACAACAATACCTATCCAATGTGGGTGGTTAAACACGGAGCCTAATAAGGACCCGAGGTTAGACTGAGTTGTGGTGTAAGACTGCCCGGACCCAACCGGCAACAGGCAGCCACAACAATACCTGTCTAATGTGAGAGGTCAAGGCTTTAATAAGACAATTAAGGATGAGACAGGATTGATAGGATTAAGTAAAATTAAATTAATACTTAATCAAAATGGAACATGCTAAACTATACAGACTGATTGGGGGTTAGGTTTACAAAACACTTAACCAACTTAGCATGTTGGCTAGGAATAGAAAACCTAGTAGCGGGGGACCCTTTTCAACAGTAACCCTACAAGGTGTATCAGGATACCCTGAACTAGGCAGGGTGGGGCACGATTACTGGGCTGACTGTAAGAGGTCAAATCGACGGCGGTGGTGCAGCAGTGTAGGTTCTAACGGGGTGCGGGCGTGCACACACTCTGACGCAGAAAAATAAGGCACTGGGCACCAGTAGCATACCTGTGCATTCTAGGATTGTGTCGGGCCGCCACCATGGGACTTGATACACCCCATGGTGGGACCAGCATAGGTAACTACAACATCGGGGGCCGTAAGACACATATAACTATGCGAGTAAGAGCCGATCATCGGAAATGGATCACTTCACCCTGATTATGGGTGCCTGTGGGAACTAGTTTATAGGGGTACAGAGATTAATATGGGGTACGATAGTGTATTCGACCCTAGACAACTTAACTTAGTTTATAGTACTTTCCCATTTCCAGTTTATACTTGTCATATCCAGTTCTTTATTCATAGACTGAATAGTCCTAGACTTACTCATGCATATGTCTGACTCTACTTTTCTTTCGCCTTCTTTTCTTTCGTTTCCCCCCCAGGTCCACAGGGAGGGAATACCGCAGCTTGACCAGTTTTCACATCCAGCTTGAAGAGAAAGAATGTATTGCTTGGATCTTTTCCATTTTGGACTATGCCTTTGGCAGCAATTATGGGACTTTTGTAGTTTATTTATGTTTTCTTTATGCTTCTTTAAATAATGTAATCAAGACAGTTATGAAGATGTTATGTTTTTGGAAGAATTGTAAGACAATTATGGCATGGTTTGTGTAACACGTATTTTAATGAAATAAAAGTTGTTGTTGTTTTCCGCTGTTCAAAAATATGTGTTCTTATATCTGTCTTGTATATCTGTGACTTATACTTATAAACCTCCACCAAAATCAGGGCATTCCCTTTGAGAGTGACCCTAACGGAGGTGGGGTGTTTCACTTGGTATCAGAGCATAGGTTTACCAAATAAGATAAAAAGTTTTGAAATTTTATTTTCAAAAGAAAATTTAAAGAAGCATTTTTAAAAGATAAAATATTATATTATTTTAAAAAGGCAAAGTCCCCCAAAGCCATAGGTACTATCTCTTATCCTTCGTTTTGAATCTATCCTTTTTGTTTCAGCATGTCCGAAGAACTTAACTTGCTAGAGGGTGTACCAATACCCGGTTGGTTTAGACGATTCTTAGAAGCAAGGGCCAATCAGCCAGGTCCTACCGTTCCTCCTCCCCCAGCTGTAGGAAATCATCTAGCTGCAGCAGCACCTCTTCCTCCACCTCCTCCGCGGGGAAACACTTTTGCTAGGATATGTAAAGATTTTAAAGCTATGAGAGGAAAGGATTTTCATGGAACTGAGTCCTTCGTGGCAGCTAGAAATTGGCTGAAAGAAACCGAGGACTTATTCGTCATCTTTGAGGTAGAAGATAGGCAGAAAGTACAACTGGCAGTGTGGCTACTAAAGGGCGATGCTTCCTACTGGTGGGAAGTCACTAATGCAGAAAGACCAGTGGAAACATGGGAGGACTTTAGGGCAAGGTTTGAGGCTAAATTTCTCTCAGAAGCCGAAAGGAGTCTTCAGTTGGAAAAATTCTTATTTCTTAAGCAAGGGAATATGATAGTCAAAGAGTATGTTAATCAGTTCGATCAGCTGGCTAGGTTTGGACTGTACCTAGTCAACACTCCGCACAAGAAGGCTCTCCGCTTCGTCAAGGGATTGAATGAGCCATTACACAGTTTGGCCATGACCCATATACCCATGGGAGCTACGTATGAAAGGTTGGTGCAGATGGCGTTGCTGAACGAAGAGGATAAGGGCAAGAAGGAGACAAAGGCAGAAAGCTCTCAAGGGAAGAAAGAGGGTTTACAGCCTAAGAAGATAGACTTTAAGAAGGGCGGGAAAGACAACGAAGAGAAGAGGAAGTGTAATTTCTATGGCAAAGTGGGGCACTTAGTGAAAGATTGCCGGAAGAAGAAGGCCAAGATGAATGGCGGGTGCTTTTCTTGCGGTAAGACAGACCACCTGGCTAAGGATTGCCCGAAGAAACGAGGACATGGGTAGAGGGCTGGATCCACCTCAGGGGCACAGGTTCATGTGCTAGAGGCGCCACCTCTGCAACAGCGAGGTATAAATACTTCTGCAGAAAGTGCAGTTTATCTTTATGATCACCCCGTTCGCACTTTATTTGATTCTGGCGCATCACACTCATTTATCTCGTCTGCTTTAGTAGAATCTCTGCACCTAGAAACTAGTATGGTAGAGGACCCCTTAATTGTTTCAAATCCAAATGGGAGCCCAACTCATTTGTCTATGATCTGTGTGAGATTGAAAATTTCTATTCTAAGCGTAGAATTTAAATGTAGTGCCTTTGTTTTGGGCTTTTCGGGATATGGTTTGATTTTGGGCATGGATTGGCTGTCCAGTAATGGGGCCATCCTTGATTGTGAGAAAAGGGTTATTAAGCTCCTGACCCAGCTCGGTAACACTTTGGAAATTACTTGTAATCCCTCGTACGCGGTTATGCTTAGTTATCTTGAATCGCTAGATGCCTCTGTTGAAAGTTTGCAATCGGTTAGAGTGGTCCGGGAATATCCGGATGTCTTCGAAGAGGTGAAGGGCTTGCCTCCGAAGCGGGAGATAGACTTCCGCATATATCTTGTAGATAATGCAAAGCCTGTTGCGTTGCCCATAAGACACATGGCTCCACGGGAAAGGAAAGAGCTCAGTAAACAGATTAAAGAGCTTCTAGAGAAGGGGTTCATTAGAAGGAGCATTTCAGAATGGGGCGCTCCAGTGGTGTTCGCTACAAAGGCGGATGGTTCACTCCATCTATGTGTTGACTATAGGGAGCTCAACAAGCTAACGAAAAAGAATAGGCACCCTCTCCCCAGAATTGACGATCTGTTTGATCTGCTTGTAGGAGCGTCTGTTTTCTCCCAACTCGATTTAGCGACCGGGTTTCATCAACTAAGGGTGGCTGAAGATAGCATCGATAAAACGGCATTCAGAACCCCAGACGGCTTCTTTGAATGGCTTGTCATGCCTTTTGGCTTGATAAACGCACCTCCTTACTTCGTGGACTTGATGAGTAGGGTGTTCAGAGATTTCCTCAACAAGTTCGTAGTGGTCTTCGTAGACGATATTCTTATCTTCTCAAAGAGTGAAGAGGATCATGCTCAACACTTAAGGGCAATCATGGAAACTCTGCGAGTCCATCAGCTAAAAGCCAAATTCTCCAAATGCCACTTTTGGAGAGAGGAAGTAAGATTTCTTGGGCATATAGTATCCAAGGAAGGATTAGCAGTAGACCCGGCTAAGGTAGTAGCGGTGCAGGATTGGAAGACACCAAAGAACGCAACCGAGGTCCGAAGCTTTCTTGGGCTGGCAGGCTTCTATCGAAAATTCATAAGTGACTTTGCAAAAATATCAGCTCCGCTCACAAAGCTGACAAAGAAGAATCTATTGTTCAATTGGGACATGGATTGCGAGTTTGCTTTCCAACGACTAAAAAGGGCTCTTATGACAGCCCCAGTTTTAACGTTGCCAGATGGAAGCAAGATGTTCACAGTTTATACAGATGCATGTGGGACAGGGCTAGGCGCCGTCTTAATGCAAGAAGGAAGGGTAGTAGCTTATGGCGGGAGGCAGTTGAAAGTGCATGAAAAGAACTACCCGACCCACGATCTTGAGTTATCTGCCATCGTCTTTGCACTCAAGTCTTGGCGACACTTTCTCCTAGGTGAGAAGTTCAAACTTTACACTGACCATAAATCGTTGAAATACCTTTTCTCGTAGAAGGACCTTAACTTGAGGCAACAGAGATGGATGGAGTTTCTTGCCTCGTATGATTTCGAGATCTCCTATACTCCGGGCAAAGGCAACGTAGTGGCAGACGCGTTGAGCCGAAAGAAACTGACCCTAAGCCCGCTGTTTGTTGAAAGACAAAGCTTAGAGTTTATAGCCAGTTTTGACTTTAGGCCCTCCTCCGATTTTGTACCGGGATTGCTAGCATCTCTCGAAGTACGCCCGACTTTAGTGGACTCAATAGGGACAGCACAACGCGGAGACCCTCAGCTTGTGGAGACGATTGATAGGCTAATTAGGGGTGACACTTCAAGTCACCTCAACAGATACTCCATCGACGATAAGGGTTAGCTAAGGTGAGACGGAAGACTATGCGTCCCACAGACAAGGGATTTAGTAAAGAAGGTTCTCGAGGAAGCACACCACTCCAAGATGACGATACATCTGGGCGGGGATAAAATGTACAAGGACATAAAGAGGACTTTCTTTTGGAACGGCATGAAGAAGGACGTGGCAGATTTCGTTTCTAAGTGTATGGTGTGCCAACAGGTTAAGGCAGAACAGAAAAAGCCCGGCGGTCTGCTCCATCCTCTAGAGGTCCCGCAGTGGAAGTGGGATAGCATCTCAATGGACTTCATTGATGGGCTGCCTAGGTCTAGGAGAGGCAACACTAGCATTTGGGTAATAGTGGATAGGCTTACTAAAAGCGCCCACTTTTTACCTGTCAAAAGTAAAAGAACTGCCTCATCCCTAGCATCTCTTTACCTCAAGGAAATTGTTCGACTCCATGGAATACCATCCAACATTGTTAGTGACCGAGACCCTATCTTCACTAGTGAGTTTTGGCGGAGTCTGCAAGAAGCGGTAGGCACACAGTTATGCTTAAGCACAGCCTATCATCCCCAAACTGACGGCCAAATAGAAAGAGTGAACAGGGTTTTAGAGGACCTTTTAAGACTGTGCGTCCTTGACTTCGGAGGGACGTGGGAAGACCATCTTCCTTTGGTGGAATTTGCCTACAACAACAGCTACCAAGCAACCATCGGAATGGCGCCCTTCGAAGCCTTATATGGAAGACCGTGCCGATCACCCACTTGTTGGTTGGAGTCTACTGATAAGCTCATACTTGGACCAGATATGATCCGAGAGACTTCAGAGAAAGTAAACTTAATACGAAGAAGGATGAAGACGGCCCAAGACAGACAAAGTCCTACACCAACAAGAGGAGGACCGACCTTGAATTTGAGGTTGGGGATAAAGTTTTTCTTAAGGTATCTCCGCTAAGGAACGTTGTTCATTTTGGAACCACAGGGAAGCTAGCACCAAGGTTCGTAGGGCCATTCCCTATCATCGAGAAAATTGGGGAAATGGCCTATAGATTAGAGCTACCCAAAAAATTGGCCGGAGTTCACAACGTCTTTCACGTTTCACATCTCCGAAAATGTCTACATGAATCTGCTGAAGTGGTAGAGCCAAATATCCTAAAAGAAGCTGAAGTGGAACGCGAAGCAACCGTGAGGAAAGTTCCAACCCGCATATTAGGAACGTAAGTGAAGAAGCTATGCAACCGCGAAGTCAAGCTCGTCAAAGTTCAGTGGAGCGACGCCGAAGGAGACGCAACTTGGGAAACTGAAGCTAGAATACGTGCAGCCTACCCTTTTCTTTTCTAGGGTACCTCTTTGATCTTTCTTTTTCCTTAAGTTGCGCTTTTATCTATCTTTTTAGGTATATCTCCTCGACCTTATCTTTTAGGAAGAAACCCTTTGGATGAAAACATGTAATTGAAACATGTTATGGATGATGGTTGCAAGTGGTTGCAAGTGATTGCTAGTGGTTGCTCGTGGTTGCATATACACACACAATCTAGGTTTTAGATCGGCTCAGTCACTTCATATTGCATATGCATAAATGTATATGTGGTTGAAGTTTAATGTGTTGTCATATGGATGTTGCATTTATATGAATGGTTGAGCACCCATGTAGAATCATGAATAGGAGAATTTGCATACATAATGGATTCATGGCACTTACATAATTTGCATTAAGGAGGTCAACTGAATCAGTAGACCGCCTGATTTTGCATTAGATAACTACATGTACACACACACTTCGCATATGATCATGAAGCATTAGAAGTCTTTTAAGGACAATGGATGCTCGTGTTTGATGGATGAGTAGATGGATGTTTGGATGTTAGGATGTACATTCTTCCTGAAATTGAAGATTTCGGGGACGAAATCCTTTTAAGTGGGGGAGAATGTAACACACCGTGTGTTCTATAACAATGAAATTCACAAATTAAGGTATAATAAATTTCGAATCAAAGAATTAAGGAAAACGGGATGCGCCATTGCATTCGTCTCGGAATTCTACTTGAGATAGAGTCCTAGTTTGCGTAAAACGGACTCCGTATGAAGAAGATATGGCCTCCGGAAGTTGCAAAATTCAGTTTAAAATTCAAATAATTCAAAATTCAAAATCGGCCCCAATTGGCCAGGGCGGGAATTTTCCCGCCCAAGGCACCCAGGTCGACTTGGCAGTCGACCTGGGGCTAACCAGGTCGACTGGGCAGTCGACCTGGGTCACCCGTGTCGATTGCCAAGTCGACACGGTGTCGACTGACATGTCGACCTGGCCCCTGAGCCAGGCCGAACCCAGCCCCCCTGGCAAGCCTGGTCTGTGTTTGGTCGATTTTCTGAGCCTTGTCTTGTCACTAGGGCTAGGTGTCAGCTTCAGGTTGGTCTCTCCTTCAAACGAATGACTATTATTAAACCAAGCTCCATCGACGGTCTAAATCAACACACAAACTCTATAAAAAGGACCTAAGACTCACCCTAATTCACATAAACAAAAATGGAGATGAGACCGTCATGCTGCTGAGGAGAGACTAGAGATAGCCGTCAGAAATTGAGAGACAATTAGGAGATAAATCAAAAGCTTAAAGCAACGTTAATTAAATCAAAGCAACGCCTACAACAAAGGATAACATCTCCAAATTCAGAATTCAGATTCCTGAATTGAAGATTCGTCATACGTTGTAAGTAGAGTGCTATTCCGATGTGAATAATTAATTGTGTTTGATTTGTGTAAAATGAGAAATGGAATTGCAGCGATAATAATCTATATTTATATGTTATTGTGATTCTAAACGATTTTGAAATGTTATGGTATACGATTGGATATTCGCAAGTATGTGATTTATGTTGACAACCATATATTGTGGTATCTTATTTGGGATTCATGCAAGTACATGATTCATGTTAACAACCATATGTTGTGGTATTTTATTTGGGATTCATACAAGTGTATGATTTATGTTGACAACCATATGTTGTGGTATTTTATTTGGGATTCAATGCAAGTGTATGATTCACTATTATGCCAATATGATGTACATACTTTTATGATCACTTTTAGAGTGTAATTAGACTCGACTAAGTACTATGGTTTATATGAATCTATGTTGGAATTGGCAAATCATACTTTTGTATTAGAAACAAAAGTAAGCATTTTTATGAACATGACTAAACTATGTTTGGTATTATGCCTAGTTGGAAACATGTTTTAGGCCTAAGTTGTTATCAAAACCATATGGTGATATATGTGACACAATTAAGTTAGATTTTCAATTGCTGTTAGATTATCAAAACCATAAGGTGATATATGTGACACAATTAAGTTAGATTATCAAAACCATAAGGAGGAGGAGGAGGGCAAATTGAAGTTGTTTTGAAGAAGGACCTGAAGCTAAATATTGTTGGAGTAGTGTTCTAAACCAAAGTATAAGTAAGGAAGAACACGGCATGTTAAATTCTGGAGAACGGTTTTGCATGTAAGCAAGTGCAGTGACATTCTAGTGCATGAGATCTCATGCTGCTGGTTCGAAGTTTTACTGGGAAGTGGATTTCATGATATTGGAGAAGGCGTGTTTCATATGAGGAAGAAGGCAATGTATATTGGAGCGGTTTTAAGGAAGACAGTGGGCGGAGTTCAAAATAAGTAAAGCCCTGCAGTTTTATTAAACGAAAAGAAAAAAATATATTATATACGTAAAGGCCGGTGAACGTTTGCATGGAGCAAACAAAATTTGGACACGGGAGTTGAACGCCGCACGTAGGTGGATTTAAGTTAGACAATGGAATAAATTTTAACCATGCAGCGTACATGAATTTGTGAGGGAGCTAGCATGAAAGAAAATAAAAGGGGTGTGAACGTGAATTGGAAAAACAAAAGAGGGACATTGCAGAACCAACTGGAAGCGCCATGTAATTTTGGTTAAAAAGGGAAGGTGCACTACGGGTTTAGGCACCGTGAATGCATATATTGCGAGTCGCGGTTAACAGTGCAGCAGAAAGGAACTGTAGCTTGAACTGTTATGGCTGGCGGATTGTTTTAAATGAACGGTTATGGCTGGCGGATTGTTTTAAATGAGCAGCTGAGAATTTAATGGTTTGAGGTAGGGCTGCACGCAACCCATATCCAACCCGACCCAACCCACCAACCCGACCCAACCCATATAAACCCAGCCCAACCCATCCTAGTTCGGGTCGGATTTGGGTTACAATATGTTACTCATACTACATACGGGTCGGGTTTGATATTTTATTCAACCTAACCTTATTTTAACCTAACCCAACCCTATATTAAAAATCTAATTTAATATCAGCATACTTAAAATTAGAAAAGTATAATCCTAGAATAATGTTTATGTATTCTATAGTAAATATACAAAAAAACATATTTCATGTCAATCCAAACTAGATAGAATTTGGCAAATATACTTTAAAATGCATTTCAATATATCTTAAAATGAAACACTTATCCTACTATGCAGTAAATTAATTTTATATGATGTGTTTTGCAATGAAATTTTAATAAAATATATCTTATAATGAATCGGTTATTTTAAATATATTAGGATAGCAAAAATTTGATATATTATGTTGAATATTTTAATACCACTTTTTTTAAAAAAAATCCTTTTATTCTCATTTTTTATTATATTCAAGCAACCCAACCCAACCCTACTAAACCCGACCCAACCCATATTTCAACCCAACCCATATCCAACCTCATATAGGGTCGGATACGGGTTGAACTTCCTTAAACCCATACTTATGCGGGTCGGATGTAGTATTTGGTCCAATCCGACCCAACCCATACTTTGTGCGGCCCTAGTTTGACGAACGGTCCGTCACTTTGGAATCGCACGGAAATGGGCGGCGCTATGAAGTTGGTTTGGAGCAATTTGAAACACGTTGAATTTATGGCAGAGTTGAACGCCTGGTTTAATCGACTGACGTAAATCATTATTTAACGATTAACGCGCAAAGGTGCGTAAACTCACTAACTCTGTTCTATTTTAAAATATTATAATTATATTTTAATGATTGGTTGAATGCTGTGTGCGATGGATGCTTAGATGATTTACTAAATTATTTGGCTGAAATAATATATACCGTCATATATACATAAAATGGTCGATTGAAAACTGATGTCGTTTACCATTATACCAATATGAAATCGTGTTATTTATGTGACTAACATTTGTGGATGCAGAGAAACAGGTCGGAGGGATCCAACTGGATTCCTCAACAATTATATTGTGTTTTTCATATATTGCATTATATGATGCGATAAATAATCTGTTATTGATTATTGTTTGTTCGGGATGTAGAATCACACTGGCCCTAGAAAAACTGATATTGAAATATCGTAAAACATACTGGATAAGAATTCGAGTTTTAAAGAGGAAATCTATTATTTATTATTTTAAAATAATAGAGTTTAATCTTGATTGAGCTAGAATACGGTATCTTGTTTTAATTGTGTTAAAACAAGTAAGTTGATTTATAAATGATATTTAAGGTAAATTGGAACAATTACTATTAAATATTTAGGAAATAGAGGAATGAATTTAAAAGAGGAAATAAGAAATCATTTCAAAGGAAATGATGAATTTTATTTCGATGTTCAAAATGAAAGTAGAATTGAAATAAAATCCATAAGGATTGTAACTAGAATTCGACTATGTCGAATGTTTTAAAACTAATTTATTTTTAGAAATTATATATTATATAATTTAAAATTGGATAAGATAGTAAATATTTGGTTTAAAACCAATAGTGTATAATATAATATGTAATCGAGGTTAAGTTATAAATTTGATATTACTTAACCATAAGTTGACTTATAAACAACGTAACGAAATAGGATGAGAATATAATTTATAAAATACCTCTGTAAATAGTATTTGAACTTGTAAGGATATTTATTTTGGATATACCGAGACCAGTTTTTTGTAAAGAAATGATATTCGTATTTTAAAATGAATAATGGTTTAAAAGCAAACGTTTTGCAAATTGAATGGTTATAAAGGAAATTAGTAAATGTTGGAAGGGATAAATTCAAAAGTGAATTTAGAAAATTTAGTTAACCTGGGATGGTGGATTTATTTTCGACATTTGGAACATTAATCGAATGAAAATTATTCGAAGAGAATTATAAGATTGAAATTCGATTATATCGAATTCAGGAAAAGTACTATTTACTTTCCGATTTGATCGAGATTTACTTATTTATTTATTTTATTAATTAACTATTTATTTATTGAAATTTAATGAATAAAGGTTATAATTTGAATTTAAGCAAAGATTATAATGTCATCGTTATAACCAATGTTTCCCGTAAAGAAGATTGATTCTTAAATTGAATCCAAGTATTACGTAAGAAATGTTTGTTAAGAGTTAAGTGTGAACTTTGACTATTTCGAAGTTGAAAATGTTGTTCAGTTAAGGTATGAGAGGTAATTATACCCCAACTTGATTGACTTCATGATTGACTGAGGAATGGTTAAGGTTCGTTAGCAAGATTGATTAGTAATATTAATGAGTTAAATATAGTAATGGTGTTATCATAAAATCAGTTTAATCAAATAAAAAGATTTGGAAACATTTTCCAAGTAAAGTTAGAGATATTTGCTAAGTATAGAAGTTGGAATGATTTGATTAACGAGAAGTTTAGAAATGGAATTGCTGAAGTGTTTTCCCGGTGTTAATAACATGTATTTTATAAAAATAGAAAATAAGAAACGTGAAGAGATGGAAATATTTTCCGACGTTAATAATGTATATTTTATGGAATATGGGAAAATAGAGCTCATACTATTTGGAAACGTTTCCCAAGAAGCGTGAAGGGTTAACGGGTTTTGAGAAATATCTAGAAAGATATGGAAAGCTAGAAAATTAATATTATTTAAAAAGGGTCCAGTGATTGTTTGATGGATGATTTTTTTTTCTTTGATAGTTAAATCACCGGCTATCAAAGAGTTTTTGACCATCGTTGTCGATACGGAGAGAGTGGTTGGATTTATTATCCGAAAACCACTCCGTATAGGCCTAGGCGTTGCGAATTAGATTATGCTGAAGATAATTGTAGACAAAGTGAAATACAAGGGTCGTTCTGTTCTAGAATAGTGTTTTCTGTTTGTTCAGTCCCAGGACAACTTGTATGGACGAGTGTTTGACAGAGCATTCCTAACAGATCACATAAAGACGATCTTTTCAGGGTATTACGTCTGGTGGTGGAGAAATTCGTTTCTCTTAGCTTTTATACCCGTGATATTTTCAGAAGATCAACTAGTGATTTGATGGGTTTGACGATGTGGCATTCAAAGTGAATGGTGGCCAGATGTTTTGAAAGATAGACGTAGCCTCAAGCCTCACAACCGATAAGAAGCCATGCACCAGAGAATCTACCGACCTCGAGAAAAATACTAGGAGGTACCGCCGATACCACGACGTGTACGGGCATAATACTAATGAATTTCGCCAGCTTAGGGACGCAATCGAGAAGCTTATCTGTGAGAAGCGACTCAAGCAATACATCCAAGAACCCTTTCCTCCCGAAGCAAATTCAAAAACTCCGGCGCCAGCACCCCGGGCACCCTCCAAGGCGGCCCCGGTCCGTCTAACCCAAGGCGGGGAATCGTGATCAATACAATTTGCGGTGGACCGTATCCCACACACGATAGTTTCCGGAAAATGGAAGAGTATGTGAGTTCCATAAAGCATGCTACTCATGAGGCTTGCTCTACTCCCGATGAATCTGTTCCCGCCAAGCTTCAGAAGTCCATGCGGGACGACATTGTCTTCTGCGAAAGGGATTCTACAGGAATTGAAATTCCGACCATCGATCCTTTAGTAATCACAGCCCAAATTGGCGCCGCTTCCGTCCGAAGAATATTGGTTGACTCAAGAAGCTCGGTCAACATCATTTTCAAAGAAGCTTACGGCCAAATGAAATTAGAAACAAAGGATCTTAAACCATGCCGTGCCACGATCCACGGATTCAGCGGAGCTTCTAATTGTCTGGTTGGAATCATCGACCTACCCGTCGAACTTAGGGATGGAGACCGAAGTTGAGTCCGATTCCTCACCTTCGTGGTGATTGACATTGTCTCCCCATACAACGTCTTCTTTGGACGTCCTTTCCTCATAGATTTTCAGATCTGCATGTCACCATGGTCCCTTCTAATGAAATTCCCGACATAAAACGGGATTGGAACAGTTAGAGGCGACCAAGCTAACGCCAGAAAATGTTATGCGATAGAATGGAAGAACGCGCGCAATAAGGACAAGGGTAAGCCCATACCTGCCCCTTTATGTGACAAAACTGGTTTCGCCTACCAATCAACGGCGTCTGGGCCTTCGCTCAGGTGTCACTGCCGTCTTTCCGAAGACCTCGATCCAAGGAAGGACAAAGAGCCCGAGTACGAGAGGGCCACTCCGGTTGAACTGATAGTGGACATTCCAGTCAACCCCGATGATCCATCGAGGGTACTAAAGATAGGATCGCAACTTCATCCCACAGTCAAAGAAGATCTTGTGAATTTCTTGAAGGCTAACCTAGACTTGTTCGCATGGAATCACTCAGACATGAGGGGCATCGACCCCGTAGTCGCTTTCCATTGTTTAAGTAACGATCCCACAATGCCTCCAGTCAAGCAAAAACCCCGCTTCCTGGGATCTGAAAGGTCCAAAGCACTCGAGGAGGAGGTAGATCGTCTAATCAACAACTTCATTCGTGAAGCTGACTACCCTGAAAGGGTCTCCAATCCAGTTTTGGTCAAGAAGGCCAACCGTAAAGGGCGAAAATGCGTCGACTTCTCTGACTTAAAAAAGGCATGTCCCAAGGACAACTTCCCACTTCCGAAGACGACCGACTTGTTGATTCAACCACTGGATACCAGCTATTATCCTTCATGGACACCTATTCGGGTTATAATCTGATGCTAATGAATCTTCGCGACCAGGATCATACCTATTTCAAAACCGACCTTGGACTTTACTACTATCGCGTCATGCCCTTCGGTTTCAAGAATGTCGGTGCCACTTATCAGCGAATGGTTAATCGTCTCTTTAAAAACCAAATCGGAAAATCCATGGAGGTATACGTGGATGATATGCTGGTAAAATCTAAAGTATCAAGCAATCACACCAACGACCTCTCTGAAATGTTTGATATCCTCCACTGGTACGACATGAAACTCAATCCCCTGAAGTGCTCCTTTGGAGTCGCCACAGGAAGTTTTTTGGGTTTCATTATCAATTCCCGAGGCATCAAAGCCAATCTAGAAAAAATCCTGGCCATACGGGATATTCAAGCCCCTCAGAACATCAAATATGTTCAGAGTCTAAACGGGAAGGTCGCCGCTTTAAGTCAATTCATTTCCAAAGCTACAGGCAATTGCATCCCCTTTTTCGATCTACTGAGAAAGGGGAAACACAACTTCAAATGGACCTCAAAATGCATCACGACATTCGAGGACCTTCTAAATCACTTAGAGAAGCTACCGATCCTATCCAAACCCATAGACCATGAGGACTTATGCGTTTATCTGGCTGTTTCCACATAGGCAATCAGTTCGGCATTAGTACGCCTCAAAGACTGCGTCCAACGGCCCGTCTACTACATAAGCAAACGATTGGCGGGGGCAGAGAAGAATAATATGAAGCTGGAGAAGCTAGCGTTCTGCTTATTGATTTCCTCTTGGAAGCTGCGACCATACTTCCAGTCTCATCCCATAAAGGTTTTCACCGACCAGCCGCTACGACCGGTCCTCCAACGACCCGAGGCGCCTGGACGGCTATTAAAATGGAGAATGAAGCTAAGCCAATTTGAGATAATGTTCATTCCTCGCCAAGCCATCCTCGTACAAGCTCTCACTAATTCCATAGTGGAATTCACTGCTCCCGAGGAGACTCCTACAGACAATGCCGAAGCTCTCGACACTCACTGGAAACTATTCGTGGATGGATCCTCCAACAACAAATGCTTTGGGGCCGGAGTCGTTCTCATCACTTCGGAAGAACACCCAATATACTACGCACTGAAATTAAACTTCCCTGCTACGACAACGACGCGAAGTATGTGGCCTTCACAGCCAGGCTTAGAATCGCGATCGAACTCAAACTCAAGACCACCAAAATCTTCTCCGATTCACAATTCATCGTGCGCCAGGTACAAGGAGAATGTCAAGCTAAGGGGGAACGACTCGCCCTATATTTAGCCCAGGTTCAGGAATTGCTACCCTATCTCAATCACTTTGTCATCACGCACATTTCCTGTGAGCAAAATGAGAAAGCTGATTCACTAGCCAAACTGGCAAGCTCCGAGGATCACAACTCATGGGGTTCGCACCAATCGAGGTGCTCAACTCCCCAAGTATCAAGCAAACACAAACCAAGGTGATCATGAATGCTGAATCTAAACCTAGATCTTGGATGACGCCAATCAAGAATTACCTACAACATGGGACCATTCCGGGAAGCTACAAGGAAAGACAAGCGCTCACCCGCCAATCGGCTCGCTACCTTCTTATGGATGGGGTGCTCTATCGCAGAAGTTTCTCTGTCCCATTGCTCACATGTGTAGCCCATCACGACGCCGTCAGAGTGCTAACCAGTGTGCCTGAAGGGGAGTGCGGCGACCATACTGGAGGTTAAACCCTGGCAAGAAAAATACTCAGACACGGTTATTATTGGCCTATGCTCGATCAAGACTCCGCAGACTATGCTCGCAAGTGCGATAAGTGCCAGCGCTTCTCTAAAATCCCAAGAGCCCTGCCTACAGAGTTGACACAAATGATCAGCCCACAGCCATTCGCCATGGGGGGAATTGACATCATTGGAACTCTTCCAATGGCTAGAGGTGGGGCACGATATGCTGACATCGCAGTCGATTATTTTACAAATGGGCAGAGGCCGAAGCTCTCGCCACAATCACCACAAAAAAATGATCAACTTCGTTGTCCGCAACATCATTACCCGTTAAGAGGTCCCTCAAGCTATCATTTCCGACAACGGTACCTAGTTCGAGAGCGCTAAGTTCAAAGCCTTCTTTCAGCAACACAGCATCGAAAAAAGGTTCGCAGCTGTGGCTCATCCTCAAGCCAATGGGCAAGTCGAAGCAGTTAACAAAGTCATCAAATCCATCGTCAAGAAGCGCTTGGAAAAGGCTGGGGGCATGTAGGTGGACGAACTTCCTATGGCCCTATAGGCCTACCGAACCACCCACAAGACAGCGGCTGGACACACTCCTTTCGCCCTGGCCTACATATCCGAACCTGTCATTCCCATTGAGCTCAAGCTTCAATCTCATTGAGTCACTTACTTCGATCCAAAAAAAACCAAGATTTACTTTTGGAGTCAGTCGACTTGCTAGAAGAAAAGAGGAACGAAGCTGACTTCAGTGCCTCCGCGCAATGGCAACGAGTAGCCCGATACTTCAATTCTAGGGTCCGTCATAAGGACCTCAACATCGGCGACCTCGTCTTAAAATGGGTCTTTCCTCCACCAACATGCCTCGCCCCTCGTTGGGAAGGCCCATACTCCGTACAACGGAAGCTCAGCGATGGATCTTTCAAACTCGCAACCGTGGACGGGCTGAACTCCCAAGGGCATGGAACAATGAACATCTCCGCCGCTACTTTACATAACCGTGTACACATTTGTTTGTGCTTTCCAACAATGTTTTTCTTTATAGCAATTCGAGGCATTGTACAAGCTATTACTGCCAAAGTTATTAGTAGGAATGACATTCAATTTCCTATATCTTTTTTTGATTACTCCGCGCATGACATGTTTGATTAAGTCCTGACAACCAGATTGCGTGCAAACATCTGATCGCCATATCAGCACCCCGAGCACGGGAGCCGGTGCTGCCATCCGAACCTCGAACCAACATCAATGCCAAACAACATTAGCTACGACCAGCACCCTAAGCACGGGAGCCGACAACGGTACTCGAGCCATCGGCCCGTGGCGCGACCGAGTATAAATAACCACAAACTCGAACCTCGGCCTCGTGCCAAGACCGAGGATAAATCATTTCGCGCCCAAGTCCGAAGCGACTTGGGGCCACCCAACAGCCAACCGAGAGTGATGCAAATTTCTCCCCTGGCTGCGGGTGCTGGTCGAATCTTGGTGCAGCACCGAGACCGACGTTAAATCGTTTCTTCCCCGAAGCTCTCAAGGCTAAAGGGTAGCCCATGGCCACGATCGGACCCTACAGGCTGATGATCCGGGCTTCTCTTCTCGACGAATAAACGACGCCTGCAGCTCGCAACAACCCAATGGATGATGGGTGAGACACCCACCGGACGGACCGCAAATCGAGACGTCTTATGCCTTCGCTATACTTGGGACTTGTCTCAGGCAACCCAAAACAGCAGGCGACTAGCCTTGTTTCGCAAACTACGGGTTTCTTGAGCTGAGGGAAACTTGCTAGAACCAACGCTCTATCTCATCCCTTTGGAATAATTTACCCAGAGCGCGGTCCTCCAATCGCTTATGTGTTAAGTGTAATGATAAGTACACTTATGCAAGTACATGACGCTGGAAAACATGAGAAAACATCCGAACACTTAACACAAATTGTGATCTTTACTAATTCATATTTCATTTTCACACATACACATTAAAACAAACTACGTGTCTAACATCTTTATTTTCTAATGACAGGTGTACATGAAAACCACACCATGTCTTGAAAAACCAAAAGCGAGGGCCATACTCGCGTAAACTATCGACCTATACTACCAAAATAATGGTAACTTCTACTTAAGTTGCTAATACTAATCATGTCTTTTCTATTTGTGTTTGTGCTTCTTCTTTGCAGATTCGGCACTCGACGGTTCTTCCCCCGTGCTAGGCCTCTTCTTACCAGACCTGCTCCTTCCTCCTCGGCCATTTTGAGGAGTGGACGACTCATGTGAAATCGAGAGGCGTCTCTCTTCTGCCCCATCGCCCCTAGAGATCTCCGTGATATCAGTAGGGATAGTATGCAGCGTAGGCTGGGGGCATTCCCAGCAGCAAGGGATACCATAGCATCCCCCTTCTATGGGATCTCCCTGCCTTCCCGCTTAGCCTTCTCCTTGTGTAACGAGTCGGATTTTACCCGGCCTTAATCGATAGCAAAATCGAACAAAACCGTTCAAATCCCGCCAACGTTAACTTTGGGAATACAACACATCAGAACAACAACAGCAGACTTTTATAACATCAATAATAAATGTTACATCAGAGTACAGAATATCATAGTATATTGGCTAATAATTACAGCGGAAGATAATTTTACATGATTTTAATACATTGCAGCGGAAACAAAATAACTAAGGCAGCGGAAGACTTCCAATGTTCTGGACACAACTTTAAGCTTCAATCCAGGATCCTGCTAAAGAGATAAACCTGTAGACAAACTGCTCGACTGCCCGTGTGGAAAGAGGGCACCCGAGTTTGCAAAGGTGGAAACAAACAACGGGTCAGTCATAGGACTGGTGTGAGAATTCTTAACTAATTTAACTAATAGTAATAAGGAAAATCCAAGGACCATGCCGCTAACGCGGAACGGGTTTGCTCTAATGGATTGCCGTGCATAAAAGTGTCAAAAACAACTAATAAGTAAATCATACAACAACGTTATGCTTTTTAGAAAAATGGAATCACCATAAGACCCAGGTCCCATCACACAATGCAACACAAACCAGAGGATAGGTTTTTTTTTACCTTATAGTGATTAGACATGCTAAATACGGCAAATACGAGTTTAATATTATTATTAGTATATATCAAAACATTTCAAAGTAAATGTATAAATCCTAGGAAGAATAGTATCCCATACTACTATGCCTCCATACTAGTAATACAATCAAATCCGAATGGGGTCGTATTGGAAATTGGTTTCCATCATGAGTCAAGGCTAGGGAGGAGCTCCTACCGATTCGAGACACTCTAGCTAATGTCTCAGGATCCCCCGCAGTGAACCCTTCGAAAGCTGCAGGGCCGGTCCACCAAACGAGTTGCGGATTAGTTATTCCTGAACACACGTTTCCCAGTCCTGTAGGACCTATCATCCGACGCGCCTCATTCCATCATCCACATAAGTAAAATGTCGGGCCGTGTTAAAGCCCAAACACCACTTCTAGCTAGAAAGAAACGTGCTGCTCTCCCTGCGTTCCCTTCTCCCGTTTTAGACTCCGCCGGTGTGTGAGGCTCACGAAGTCACGCTGAACACAAAGCTATGCCTAAACATACTATGCTTTGATCGTCCCACAAGGCCCGCTTTTCAACAAAGCCTTGATCATATGCATCTTAGCATGCCAAATCATCACTCCATATAACACTACCAATTCTTTGCCGAAATATATGAACGGGTGTTAAGCAAAAGAATAAATTCTCCGCCACCAAACATTCATACATTCGATAGAAAATCAATAAATACAATATAAAGGAGTACAATGTCAGACACACATTCCATTTATAAGCTTATGCTCTAGGTCTGAGCGAAAGCTAAATCCGTACAAATCAACACTACGTCCGGGCAACTCCTACTATTAACCCGATCATGGTAGCGAGCCATTCTAAGGTAATAGTCATCATCGTCCATTCGATGTGAAGATTGACGGTCTTCAATCGTCGCCTTTCAATCTTGGATTTTTAAACGTCGTTTAATTATTTGGAATGAGATAAACTCGGACTTTCCAAATAATCCTCGTATATATATATTTAAAATCCTTCTTACACATTAATAATTATTTTTATTAACGATTCATTCCTATTTTAATTATTTAAAATAATTAAATTTTTATAAAACGACGCCTTAAGTCCATGGGCGACTATGGTGCTGCATTCAACCAATTTTTATTTTTACATTTCTCAGAATCTAACCGTTGGGTCTTAACGTAGTACATATCATTGGATAGATTTTTCCAAGGCGGTCCTATCAGTTTCAGTTTCAAGAAAATCCGATAGTCGGATCTTCTTGTATAGTCGTTTAAAAGTACGATTTCAAAACGCGAACTACCACGCCCTATTCGTTTAATTTTAATTATATATATATATATATATATAATCATTGAATCGTAATAACGTCGTTTGATTAAAACAACGCTCTATACAATTACCGATACTTACTAACTTTTAATTCATTTGAAAATGAAGATAATATTACCGCATCCTAAATTCATTCTTTCCTTACATTGAAAATGTAAATTCCATCCTTTTTATTTACATAAAAATGTAAGTTTAATTCCTATGCAAATTCCTATTTTTTTATTTACATGTAAAACAAATGTAAATTTTGATACATTCAAAATCCTACTTTTAAATTACATATAAAAACGTAGATTTCAACTTCAATGTACATTCTCATCTTGGTTACATTATAAAAATGTAACTTATATTTGCAGTGAATCCTATTTTAAATTTACGTATAAAAATGTAAGTTTTATTTACAATGCAAACTCTACTTCTAATTTACATTGTAAAAATTTGATTTTTAATTACAATGCAACTCTACTTCCTATTTACATTATAAAAATATGATTTTTAATTATAATGAAAACTCTACTTCTAATTTACATTGTAAAAATATGATTTTTAATTACTATTCCTAATTTACATTGTAAAAATATGATTTTTAATTACAATACAAACTCTACTTCTAATTCACATTGTAAAAATATGATTTTTAATTACGATGCAAACACTACTTCTAATTCACATTGTAAAAATATGATTTTTAATTACAATGCAAACACTACTTCCTATTTACATTGTAAAAAAAATATGATTTTTAATTACAATGCAAACACTACTTCCTATTTACATTGTAAAATATGATTTTTAATTACAATGTCACATTTCTACATCAAATTTACATATAAAATAAATAAATTTTATTGCTAATGTTCATTCTCATTTTTCTTATATATATATATATATATATATATATATATATATATAAGAAAAATGCAAATTCTATCATACAATGAAATTGCATCCTTTAATTGCATAGAAAAATGTAGTTTTGTCATACGGTATACTTTCCTATAGACATTACATATAAAAATGTAATATTTAACACACAATGTAAATTCATGTTTTAATTACATATAAAAATGTAAATTTTATCCTACGATGTAATTCCCTATATAATGTATATATAAAAATGTAGATTTTAACATACGATGAAATTTCCATGTTAATTACAAAGGAAAATGTAATTTTTTAACATACGGCATTAATTCACTTTATAATTTACATATAAAAATGTAAATTTTGACATACGATGGAATTCACTTGTTAATTACAAAGAAAAATGTAATTTTTGATCTACAGTATAATTTCCTATATAATTTACATATAAAAATGTAAATTTTAACATACGATGGAATTCATATGTTAATTACAAAGAAAAATGTAATTTTTAATATACGACATAAATTCACTTCATAATTTACATATAAAAATGTAAATTTTGACATACGATGAAATTCTCATATTAATTACAAAGAAAAATGTAATTTTTGATCTATAGTATAATTTCCTATATAATTTACATGTAAAAATGTAAATTTTAACATACGATGGAATTTCCATGTTAATTACAAAGAAAAATGTAATTTTTAACATACAACAAAATTTCACTTTATAATTAACATATAAAATGTAAATTTTGACATACGGTGAAATTCTCATATTAATTACAAAGAAAAATGTAATTTTTGATCTACAGTATAATTTCCTATATAATTTACATATAAAAATGTAAATTTTAACATACGATGGAATTCATATGTTAATTACAAAGAAAAATGTAATTTTTAATATACGACATAAATTCACTTTATAATTTACATATAAAAATGTAAATTTTGACATACGATGAAATTCTCATATTAATTACAAAGAAAAATGTAATTTTTGATCTACAATATAATTTCCTATATAATTTACATATAAAAATGTAAATTTTAACATACGATGGAATTTCCATGTTAATTACAAAGAAAAATGTAATTTTTAACATACAACAAAATTTCACTTTATAATATACATATAAAAATGTAAATTTTGACATACGATGAAATTTCTATTTTATTTACACTAAAAATAATGTAAATTTCATACGGTGAAATTCTTATTTACTTTACATTAACAAAAATTTAGACTTTACATATGGTGAAATTCCTATATATTTACATTAATAAAAATGTAAACTTTACATACGGTGAAATCCCTCATTATAATCACATCTAAAAATGTCATTTATACTTTATCGTCCTAATTTACATTAAATTAACATATAAAAATGTCATTTATACTTTATCGTTCTAATTTACATTAAGTTAACATATAAAAATGTCATCTTTATTTCATCGTTCATATTTTACATTAAAATAACATATAAAAATATCATCTTTATTTCATCGTTCATATTTTACATTAAAATAACATATAAAAATGTCATCTTTATTTACATTCAAATAACATATAAAAATGTCATCTTTATTTATATTCAAATAACATATAAAAATGTCATCTTTATTTCATCGTTCATATTTTACATTAAAATAACATATAAAAATGTCATCTTTATTTCATCGTTCAATTTCAATGCATTAACATAACGGTTCAACTTCAACATCATAACATAACACAAAGTATAAGGTCCGACTTTGTGTGATAACATTCATGCGATGAATACATATAGATTTATAATTATCTATCATAGGAACATCATCAATCATATCTAAACAAAATAGATCTGAAGATTAACCATGGGATTACTGCGTAATGACAAAGTAATTATTTAATTAATTAATTTAAATGAGGAAATTTCACATCTAACACTTAAAATTTCAGATCTAATATCATAACATCGCAACAATTCAGATCTACAACTTATATTAACATCCATCACCGATCCATTTATTTTTGATTCTCAACTTCTCATACGCAAGAATAACATCCAAATTAATTAAATTTATTTAAAAATAAATTCTCACCTTGATTAAAGCGAATAGAAAATCCAAAAATTCAGAAAATGGTCGCGCTTGATTTCTGCAACCTCTATTTGCCGTCACGGTCTCGTACAATCTGAAATTTTTCAGTTTGGATTTCGTATGTGTTAATTATCAAAATTTGAACACAATTAACTTTTAACAACTGCAGTTGCCACAGCCAGAAGCGTGGCAAATTCTGAAATGAATTTCATAACCTTTTGTTCAAAACTTTAATCTCGATTTTCAGGAGCTATAGTCGATGTTTTCAGGAACCGATTGATGGAGGTCGAAGGGGGAGGAGAGGCGCCTGAACGCCGGAAAAGGGGGGGGGGGGTTGCGCATGTGCCTGTTGGCGGCGGGAGGGCTCGAACGGCGGCGGCTTTACGGGATCGGGGCGGCGGCTACAAGCCTTGAGACGGTGAGAAATGGGTATGGAATCGAAGAGCTCTGAAATCTCTTTGAAACGTGACAAACGGTGAAGGTTTTCGTTGAGAATTGAGGGAGAAATCAGGGTTTGAAGATTTGAGAAGTGGTGGGTTTCGGTGGCGGCTGAACACGATGGGGGAAGATGAATGAATAGTGTTTTTATAATAAAATAATAGTATTAAATAATTAATTAGCCCAATAAAGGTCCGTTTTGCCACTTACTCGGAATTTGGCCTGCTTACTGTCGTTCTTAAGGTTTTGACGCCTTCTGAACGCAATGGGACAGGTCTCGTGGTCCAATTCCGAAATATGTAAATATTTCATTTAAATTTACATTAAAAATTAATTAATTAAATATTTACCGTTCATTTAAATACGCCGGGGCCACATACGAAGTCAGAAAAATCCAGAAAAATTATTTTTGGCTTTCTTATGACGATACGATCCTAACAAAATTTATTTCGTCGATTTCTGAGACTGTTTGAAATATGGCTATTTTTCAGTAATTAATTTTGACCGAAATTGACAAAACACAGTTTCTTTTGCCATGCTCACATACTAGCTTCAAAAATCATGAAATTTGAAAGCTAGCCATAATTTTACATCCCGGATCCAACAGAAGTGGTTTCATCAAATCCGAGGTCGTTTGAAAAATGACTATTTTCAAGGGCCATATATTTAATATTAAAAATACATTTTTAAACAAATAATCTCCGAAACTCGAAATATATAAGTATTTATTATTTTTCAATGCAGAAACATCATTCTGAAATCAATGGAAGTGGTTTCGAGTCCAAATTCATTCGTATGCAAAAAGTAGCATTTTTTACCTTTGTATATTTCATTGCGACCTTTCTAAATTTTAATTTGGGCATAACTTTTGATTCCCGCAATGAAATTTCAATTTTTCGGATTCTTGGAAAGATATTTTTAAATAGATTCTAATATTTTTGGTTTCACTAAAATCCGTTAAATTTTGCATCCTGTATGGCCAGTCAAAGTTCAAGTTTGACTTTTTAAACTACCGCGCTATTTCTAACTCTTTTTATAATTAAAATTAAATTATTCATTCTAACTTCGATTTAAATCAAATTTGTGATCATTATTATTTAAAATAGATTACTTTAAATATCAAAACTCATTAAAATTACTTAAAATAAGATTTTAAATTTACCCCAAAATTCAGGGTTGTTACAGTCTCCCCCACTTAAAAACTTTTCGTCCTCGAAAAGGAACGAAGCTAAAAGTTGATTAATTAACTAACTAATTCATAAATATATATTTTCTCCATTGGTTTAAATTAGTTGATTAACTTTCAAATATATAACTTTTTATATATTCAAAATCATATTTTCCAAAATAGATTATAATTAATCACAAATACGTGTATTATAGGCTTGCTACTCTCAACTCATTCCAGGGCATTACTAACCCTATCTCTAATGAGTTTTCTCATTCTAGGATACTACTGATCATATCTCTAATGAGCATTCTTATTGGACTTTACTAATCCAATCTCTGATGAGCCTTTTGTTCAGTTCTAATGAGTTGTACCCCAAAGATTTGAGCTAACCAAGCTCTGGTACCAACTGTAACGAGTCGGATTTTGCCCGGCCTTCATCGATCGCAAAATCGAACAAAACCGTTCAAATCCCGCCTATGTTTACTTTGGAAATACAACACATCAGAACAACAACAACAGACTTTTATAACATCAATAATAAATGTTACATCAGAGTACATTGGCTAATAATTACAGCGGAAGATAATTTTACATGATTTTAATACATTGCAGCGGAAACAAAATAACTAAGGCAGCGGAAGACTTCCAATGTTCTGGACACAGCTTTAAGCTTCAATCCAGGATCCTGCTAAAGAGATAAACCTGTAGACAAACTGCTCGACTGCCTGTGTGGAAAGAGGGCACCCGAGTTTGCAAAGGTGGAAACAAACAACGGGTCAGTCATGGGACTGGTGTGAGAATTCTTAACTAATTTAACTAATAGTAATAAGGCAAAACCAAGGACCACGCCGCTAACGCGGAACGGGTTTGCTCTAATGGATTGCTATGCATAAAAGTGTCAAAAACAACTAATAAGTAAATCGTACAACAACGTTATGCTTTTTAGAAAAATGGAATCACCATAAGACCCAGGTCCCATCACACAATGCAACACAAACCAGAGGATAAGGTTTTATCTTATAGTGATTAAACATGCGAAATACGGCAAATACGAGTTTAATATTATTATTAGTATATATCAAAACATTTCAAAGTAAATGTATAAATCCTAGGAAGAATAGTATCCCATACTACTATGCCTCCATACTAGCAATACAATCAAATCTGAATGGGGTCGTATTGGAAATTGGTTTCCATCATGAGTCAAGGCTAGGGAGGAGCTCCTACCGATTCGAGACACTCTAGCTAATGTCTCAGGATCCCCCGCAGTGAACGCTTGGAAAGCTGCAGGGCCGGTCCACCATAGGAGTTGCGGATTAGTTATTCCTGAACACACGTTTCCCAGTCCTATAGGACCTATCATCCAAGGCGCCTCATTCCATCATCCACATAAGTAAAATGTTGGGCTGTGCTAAAGCCCAAAAACCACTTCTAGCTAGAAGGAAACGTGATGCTCTCCCTACGTTCCCTTCTCCCATTTTAGACTCCGCCGGTGTGTGAGGCTCGCGAAGTCACGCTGAACACAAAGCTGTGCCTAAACAGACTACGCTTTGATCGTCCCACAAGGCTTGCTTTTCAACAAAGCCTTGATCATATGCATCTTAGCATGCCACATCATCACTCCATATCACACTACCAATCCTTTGCCGAAATATATGAACGGGTGTGTGACGGCCTGCTCCGCACCAGCCTACATTTCCTCCGGAAGTGCGCTGTACACATGTCCCGACTAGCACGGAACGGTCGCCAAAGAAAGGAAAGAAGGGAATGAACTAATCAAGGGACCTGTAGAATGTCTCACAGCGCATGGAATAAAATATAATAATAACATAACTTTGATATAAAACAGGCGAGACAGTGCATAAGCTGAAAACTAAACCAACATGACCATCACAGCAGCGGAAATCCAAATACAGCTTATGATCCAAACCATCATTATTACAACTTTCAAAACTGTCTCTAAAGCAAAAGAAAGAAAAGGTACACTACTAATGCCCAGAGTAGTGACCACCAGCGACACAGGGAGAATATCTATATATATCATACGTGGAAGCCTCCTGCTCGTCTCCGGATCAGCTACTCGTGCATACCACCTAACCTGTCTCTAGTCTGCTCGTGTGAGCACCCAGAGTAATAAGAAGAGACATAAAACTCTGGGTCAGACAAAAAGTCTGGTATGAGCGATAAGCAACTAAACAAACAGAATAACAATAACAGGTATAATCCAATCATACCTGAACATCTGGACCTGCAACCAAAGAGTTAGCACTACATACCGTACAATACTCTAAGGTGAAACTAACATATGGTGTGAATAGTACGGGGGTGGGGGTGTGCATGTCATAGTGATGGCAAACAATCAAGCATAGCAACCATCCTCACATCTCTCACTCAGTGCGTAAAGCATACGATACCCATTACTCTGTTCACCTAATCCTTTGGGCCATGACAGAATCCAATCCCGTACAACTATCACTACAAGCCCACTATCCGTCCCACAGGGGTGAACCAAAGCTATGAATACCGACAACCCCTTTGCACACGTCCCGCAGCAAAGTCCAATCACGAAGTTAGCTCGAAGGTTCCCAACTGGATCCTGAGTATAAACTTCCATTTGGACTACCTTTGCATCTCGGGTTATTGGTCATCACCGGATCGGCGGACTTCATCGGATCACTGGACTCCATCGGATCGCTGGACTTCATCGGATCGCCAGATCGCTGGACTCCGTCGGATCGCTGGACTTCATCGGATCGCTGGACTCCATCGGATCGCTGGACTATATCGGATCGTTGGACTCCATCGGATCGCTGGACTATATCGGATCGCCGGATCGCTTCGCCTTCACCAGGTCGGATCGGGTCGAGGCACTCCCACTGGTTCGGGTCGTGCTCCATAGCTCGTGGCGCTTCTCTTTGGTCGTGGAGGCACATCGGTTCGGATCGTGAGCTTCTGAAGTGGATCGGTTCAGGTCGGAGTAGCTCATACTCACGAGAGGCGGATCGGGTCGGGTGGAGTGAGCGGGTCGGTTCGGATAGTGTGCTCCAACTTGTGATCCTCCATGGCTATCAATTCGCAAGCTTCCAGGTGGTTCGGATCGGTCTCCATTACCACAAGCGGTTCGTAGGGGCGGCTTCACAACGGTTCGGTTCGGGCCTCCCATCCGATCCGATCCGGTTTAGGTACTTTCCTGCACTGACTTTCCAGCGACTGTTTTGCGCCATATGACGGCGTCTTCGACCAATCTAACTATTCTAATCAATCACAATTCATGTCAAACTGTCATAGCAACATATAACATCAATTGCAACACCATAACAACAATTTGATGGATTAAAATGGACCAAACATAGCTAGAACCCCTCATTTTCCCTTAATCCCTCTTAATCATGTTTAAGCATACAATTAGCAAAACACATCGAAATTAACCCAAATTTCTAACAGAGCCTTAAAACATTATTTTAGAATTTTAGGAAATTTTCCAGAATTTATTTACGTATAAATTCGCTAATCTTCACTAATTACCCTTAATTACCGTAATTAGTGCAAAAACTATGCAAATCACTCACCTTTGCCACAATAAAACTTTCAGATCTGAAGTGAACCTCTGATTTGCACGAATTCCAATATATAACAGCAGCTCTACCTTGGTCCTTGTGCTAATCCTCCTTGATTTGATGCCTCTAAGCCTTAATCCTTGATTAGGAAGTGATTTTGGGTGTTTTTAGAGAGATTTAGAGATTGGAGGCCATGGCTAGGTTAAGAGGAATGAAAGTGGCGGCTGGAAAATGTCTAAAGAAATGTTTTCTAACCCTAATCAGCCCCTATATACCCCTAAACCCGAAATTCCGCTTTGGGCCTAGCTGCTAATCACCCGGTTAAGCCCAATTAAGCTGTTTTTCACCATCTGAAACTTGTTTCAGCCATATCTCCCAAACTGTAAGTCCGTTTGGCTAATGTGACCACTCTACGGAAAGAGAAACCATCATCCGAAGCCAATGGAAGTGGTTTCAGGTCAAAATTCATTTCCAGTCAAAAGTTATGGCCAAAACAGTGCCAACTAGGGGTAAAATGGTCATTTAAAAATCGGCAAAAATCATGAACATGGGAAATGACCCTACTAGTCGTTTCCCAAAGTTACATGACCATACGACTTGGTATCAAAGAGAAATAAATATTCTATGATCTTCCGATGCGTAGAATGCGGGTCGTTACACTCTTCCCCCCCCCCCCCCCTTAAGAAATTTTGCCCCCGAAATTCCTTAACTAAGAAACAAACAATGGGTCTCACATGCCTATCAACCAATTTCAAACAATCAAACATACATGATAGCACAACAAGCATATCCTAGCATGCGATTTACTAACAAGGGAAGAACCATCGCCCCTTGGACTTTCACTAATTTCGCCGTCTCCCTTCGTAATTTCTTCGTATCGTCCTCGACAATGCGAATCGGTCTCGCGGTTCCCAACCGTCTTGGGTTATATTTCGATATCGTCCAACCGGTTTGGCGAAATAGCTAAATCAAAATCATGCGTAAACTTCCTTAACTGAGAAACATGAAATATGTCATGTACTCCTGGCATCTTTTAAGGTAATCCAACCCCATTCATCAAATTACCAACTACATTCCAAATGTCCTTTCAGGTCTAACCCGAATCTTGCCCACATCCATACTGCACGTCCAACGTATATTCACCTCCTAGAGGCAACTAGATCCATCCAATAACCCTAGGCACTACATCCATACCTGTACTGTACGTCTAACGTACATTCACCTTCTAAAGGTGAACTAGACTCATCCACTGAACCTAGGTACCCTACCCATATCCGTACTGCACGTCCAACGTACATTCACCTTCCAAAGGTGAACTAGACTCATCCAATGAATCTAGGTACTCTGCCTATGAGTCCAAGTCCAACTTGAAGCTCCTATATCCGCTGAATCTCCAAGACCGATGGACGCTCCACAATACCCAAACATACTTTAAGTCTAATGTAAAGTATCTTACACCTATCATATCACCATGATCAACAAACTTATCCTATTTCCATTCAACAGGATCCTACAGGTGATAGTCTACTCAAAAGAAGAAAGGTAGGAACAAACATAACAACCATAGCATCCATCAAACAAGTCGTATCTATCACCTGCTAAAAGCCATGAATACATCAATACCTATAAGTCTGGTCTAACCAACATCAATAACTAATGGAAGCCTAGCCTCCAAACGGACTACCGTACGTCCAACGCACGTTTATCCTCCAAGGATAACTAGATCACGTCCAACGGATCCAAGGTAACGGGCGTCCCCAGATACCCCTGATTTTAGTCCACCTGAAACACTCGAGTCCCACCCAAGTCTATCCCTTATCTTGCTGCCCTCTCGAGTCCAACCCGAGCCAATCCAATTCCTTGCAGCTTCCTCGAGTCCATCTCGAGTCAATCTATCACCCATAAACTCAGACCCAGTCTTGAGTATCCATTACCTACAAACTCTAGTCCAACGTGAGTCATCTCCCTATTCGTTGCATCTCTAAGATCAATCGAACATCTACTTTTTTTTTTTTTTTTTTTTTTTTACGAGTTCAAGTCCAACTTGAACCGTCCTAACCTTCGTTGTATCTTCCATGATCAACGAACACATCCTATTCCTTCAAAAAGAACATCAACATAGGGTCCTAAACAATCCATTGCTTCGCATCTTTCTCGAGTCCCACTCAAGTCATCTCATAACTCTATCGAGTCTAACTTGGGCAGTCCATACCATCGAATAGTCTTATCACGTCACGGCTGCCCATCACTGCTCGAGTAAACCAAGATATCATCCAATGAAAATCACAACAACCACTTATCTCTCACGCAGACCATCCTAGTCGACCTCGACATTCCCCGAGCACAAGCCCCAAAGGCCTAAACCAATATCAGACAAGCACCCAAGGAACATCTCCTCCGAGTTCAGACAATCTACGTGAGATGATATGAACAAAACATCCATAACTGACTCTGGCTATCCTCGCCAATCTTGCTTGAAACTATCATCGATCGCATGACCAAGTCCTGACCAAACTACTGTACATCCAATGCACATTTGCTTCTCTAACTCCCGTTATCATCTTCAGCATAAAGTAGGCGATCCAATACCACCTTCGTCCATCATCCATTCTAACGGTTGTCAAAGACTCTTCACAACCTACTACCACTCTATACCTTTGGAGTCAATCGACTCCCAAAATCAAGCCAAACCTAGTAAAGCTCGAAATAAAGCAATCAAAACAAACATACATCCATGACTCGATAAGATCAAATTACAACAAGTCATACTAAGGTTAGTCAAACCACCTATCGGGCTTGTCACTACTAAAGGTCTATCGACTACCTCGGCTTCCAATTCCAACCTATCTACCAGGTCACTAGGTACGAAGGAATGGGAAGTCCCGATATCAAACAAAGCTAGAACATGAACATCTTAAATAGAAAGCATACCTCGAATAACGACACCTTTTTCCTTCTACGCCGCAGTTGGGGCATTGGACGAAGAAGGAACAGCGTTGATAGCATATGCTTTCACGATCTGCTTCTCCCTAGGAGGTTGTGGACATTCATTCTTGTGATGTCCCGCCTGGCCACAATTAAAGCACTTCCTTTCCCCAGGCTTTTCTCGACAATCTCTGGCATAGTGGCCCTTCTTGCCACAACTAAAGCACTCGCCATCTTTCTTATTCTTCTTACTCTGACCATCCATGGTTTGGTCTTGTTTTCTCTTATTCTGGGAATTATTCTTGCCTCCACCGCCTGCTTGCGGCTTTGGCTCCTTTGCAGATGCAGTAGTGACCTCAGTCTTAGGCTTAGGGTAAAGACTTTCTGACCTTAATGCCTTTCCTACAACCAATTCAAACGTCTCATCGATGTGGTTTATAAGCCTTTCCCCCAAGTACCCATCTAAACCAGTTTTGAACTTCTCGTTCTTCTTCTCGGCAGTGTCGATAAGAGATAACCCATATTTCGATAAAGTATCGAACTCAGCAACATACTCTGAAACTGCCCTTCCGTTCTGCTTAAGCTCCAGAAACTTTCTAAACAATTCTGACTTCTGAGCAGCTGGTATAAACTTATCGCAAAAACGAGCCTTAAACTGATCCCACGTGATCTGATCCTCTGGAGTTGCTGCCTTAATAGCATTCCACCAATTCATTGCTCGTCCTTGAAGCTGACGGGATGCTAGCTTCCTCTTCATCGCATCCTCGATGCCCAAATCCTCGAAGATACGTTCGCAACTATCCAACCAATCCTGAACATCCGTGGCCGACTCCGTTCCGTGGAACAGCTTCCCACCAAGGCTAGTATAATCCTTATTAAGCTTGGCGAAGTCGACTCTTGGCGCCTGCACTATTGGACCACTACCATTTCCACCATTGGGAGCTGCTCTCTGTACATCTCTAAGCATCTCTCTCATGAGGTCAGTAAACATCGTCCTCATGTCAGCAGCATTCCCATTATTGGCTCCCCTACCAGCACCTCTAGTATATCGGCTCATCGTCAATCTGAAAAAGGAAACGATTAACGACTCCATAGTGGTGCTAGTGCAGTACGACTTCATCCTTATACTAGTAATAGTATATATATAGCTTTTAAAAATCAAAATAATCACAAATACGCTCTCTCGTATACGTATATTATCTCTCCCTGATAGCTTCCCTAGGTTAACTACGCAACCTAGAGCTCTGATACCAAGTGTGACGGCCTGCTCCGCACCAGCCTACATTTCCTCCGGAAGTGCGCTGTACACATGTCCCGACTAGCACGGAACGGTCGCCAAAGAAAGGAAAGAAGGGAATGAACTAATCAAGGGACCTGTAGAATGTCTCACAGCGCATGGAATAAAATATAATTATAACATAACTTTGACATAAAACAGGCGAGACAGTGCATAAGCTGAAAACTAAACCAACATGACCATCACAGCAGCGGAAATCCAAATACAGCTTATGATCCAAACCATCATTATTACAACTTTCAAAACTGTCTCTAAAGCAAAAGAAAGAAAATGTACACTACTAATGCCCAGAGTAGTGACCACCAGCGACACAGGGAGAATATCTATATATATCATACGTGGAAGCCTCCTGCTCGTCTCCGGATCAGCTACTCGTGCATACCACCTAACCTGTTTCTAGTCTGCTCGTGTGAGCACCCAGAGTAATAAGAAGAGACATAAAACTCTGGGTCAGACAAAAAGTCTGGTATGAGCGATAAGCAACCAAACAAACAGAATAACAATAACAGGTATAATCCAATCATACCTGAACATCTGGACCTGCAACCAAAGAGTTAGCACTACATACCGTACAATACTCTAAGGTGAAACTAACATATGGTGTGAATAGTACGTGGGTGGGGGTGTGCATGTCATAGTGATGGCAAACAATCAAGCATAGCAACCATCCTCACATCTCTCACTCAGTGCGTAAAGTATACGATACCCATTACTCTGTTCACCTAATCCTTTGGGCCATGACGGAATCCAATCCCGTACAACTATCACTACAAGCCCACTATCCGTCCCATAGGGGTGAACCAAAGCTATGTATACCGACAACCCCTTTGCACACGTCCCGCAGCAAAGTCCAATCACGAAGTTAACTCGAAGGTTCACAACTGGATCCTGAGTATAAACTTCCATTTGGACTACCTTTGCATCTCGGGTTATTGGTCATCACCGGATCGGCGGACTTCATCGGATCACTGGACTCCATCGGATCGCTGGACTTCATCGGATCGCCGGATCGCTGGACTCCGTCGGATCGCTGGACTTCATCGGATCGCTGGACTCCATCGGATCGCTGGACTATATCAGATCGTTGGACTCCATCGGATCGCTGGACTATATCGGATCGCCGGATCGCTTCGCCTTCACCAGGTCGGATCGGGTCGAGGCACTCCCACTGGTTCGGGTCGTGCTCCATAGCTCGTGGCGCTTCCCTTTGGTCATGGAGGCATATCGGTTCGGATCGTGAGCTTCTGAAGTGGATCGGTTCGGGTCGGAGTAGCTCATACTCACGAGAGGCGGATCGGGTCGGGTGGAGTGAGCGGGTCGGTTCGGATAGTGTGCTCCAACTTGTGATCCTCCATGGCTATCAATTCGCAAGCTTCCAGGTGGTTCAGATCGGTCTCCATCACCACAAGCGGTTCGTAGGGGCGGCTTCACAACGGTTCGGTTCGGGCCTCCCATCCGATCCGATCCGGTTCAGGTACTTTCCTGCACTGACTTTCCAGCGACTGTTTTGCGCCATACGACGGCGTCTTCGACCAATCTAACTATTCTAATCAATCACAATTCATGTCAAACTGTCATAGCAACATATAACATCAATTGCAACACCACAACAACAATTTGATGGATTAAAATGGACCAAACATAGCTAGAACCCCTCATTTTCCCTTAATCCCTCTTAATCATGTTTAAGCATACAATTAGCAAAACACATCGAAATTAACCCAAATTTCTAACAGAGCCTTAAAACATTATTTTAGAATTTTAGGAATTTTTCCAGAATTTATTTACGTATAAATTCGCTAATCTTCACTAATTACCCTTAATTACCGTAATTAGTGCAAAAACTATGCAAATCACTCACCTTTGCCACAATAAAACTTTCAGATCTGAAGTGAACCTCTGATTTGCACGAATTCCAGTATATAACAGCAGCTCTACCTCGGTCCTTGTGCTAATCCTCCTTGATTTGATGCCTCTAAGCCTTAATCCTTGATTAGGAAGTGATTTTGGGTGTTTTTAGAGAGATTTAGAGATTGGAGGCCATGGCTAGGTTAAGAGGAATGAAAGTGGCGGCTGGAAAATGTCTAAAGAAATGTTTTCTAACCCTAATCAGCCCCTATATACCCCTAAACCTGAAATTCCGCTTTGGGCCTAGCTGCTAATCACCCGGTTAAGCCCAGTTAAGCTGTTTTTCACCATCTGAAACTTGTTTCAGCCATATCTCCCAAACTGTAAGTCCGTTTGGCTAATGTGACCACTCTACGGAAAGAGAAACCATCATCCGAAGCCAATGGAAGTGGTTTTAGGTCAAAATTCAATTCCAGTCAAAAGTTATGGCCAAAACAGTGCCAACTAGGGGTAAAATGGTCATTTAAAAATCGGCAAAAATCATGAACATGGGAAATGACCCTACTAGTCGTTTCCCAAAGTTACATGACCATATGACTTGGTATCAAAGAGAAATAAATATTCTATGATCTTCCGATGCGTAGAATGCGGGTCGTTACAGGGTGTTAAGCAAGAGAATAAATTATCCGCCACCAAACATTCATACATTCGACAGAAAATCAATAAATACAAGATAAAGGAGTACAATGTCAGACACATTTCATTTATAAACTTATGCTCTGGGTCTGAGCGAAAGCCAAATCCGTACAAATCAACACTACGTCCGGGCAACTCCTACTATTAACCCTATCATGGTAGCGAGCCATTCTAAGGCAATAGTCATCATCGTCCATTCGATGTGAAGATTGACGGTCTTCAATCGCCGCCTTCCAATCTTGGATTTTTAAACGTCGTTTAATTATTTGGAATGAGATAAACTCGGACTTTCCAAATAATCCTCGTATATATATATATTTAAAATCCTTCTTACACATTAATAATTATTTTTATTAACGATTCATTCCTATTTTAATTATTTAAAATAATTAAATTTTTATATAACGACGCCTTAAGTCCATGGGCGACTATGGCGCTGCATTCAACCAATTTTTATTTTTACATTTCTCAGAATCTAACCGTTGGGTCTTAACGTAGTATATATCGTTGGAAATATTTTTCCAAGGCGGTCCTATCGGTTTCAGTTTCAAGAAAATCCGACGGTCGGATCTTCTTGTATAGTCGTTTAAAAGTACGATTTCAAAACGCGAACTACCACGCCCTATTCGTTTAATTTTAATTATATATATATATATATATATATATATATATATAATCATTGAATCGTAATAACGTCGTTTGATTAAAACAACGCTCTATACAATTACCGATACTTACTAACTTTTAATTCATTTGAAAATGAAGATAATATTACCGCATCCTAAATTCATTCTTTCCTTACATTGAAAATGTAAATTCCAACCTTTTTATTTACATAAAAATGTAAGTTTAATTCCTGTGCAAATTCCTATTTTTTTTTATTTACATGTAAAACAAATGTAAATTTTGATACATTCAAAATCCTACTTTTAAATTACATATAAAAACGTAGATTTCAACTTCAATGTACATTCTCATCTTAGTTACATTATAAAAATGTAACTTATATTTGCAGTGAAACCTATTTTAAATTTACATATAAAAATGTAAGTTTTATTTACAATGCAAACTCTACTTCTAATTTACATTGTAAAAATTTGATTTTTAATTACAATGCAACTCTACTCCCTATTTACATTGTAAAAATATGATTTTTAATTACAATGCAAACTCTTCTTCTAATTTACATTGTAAAAATATGATTTTTAATTACAATGCAAACTCTACTTCTAATTTACATTGTAAAAATATTATTTTTAATTACAATGCAACTCTACTCCTAATTTACATTGTAAAAATATGATTTTTAATTACAATGCAAACTCTACTTTTAATTCACATTGTAAAAATATGATTTTTAATTACAATGCAAACACTACTTCTAATTCACATTGTAAAAATATGATTTTTAATTACAATGCAAACACTACTTCCTATTTACATTGTAAAAAAAATATGATTTTTAATTACGATGCAAACACTACTTCCTATTTACATTGTAAAATATGATTTTTAATTACAATGTCACATTTCTACATCTAAATTACATATAAAATAAATAAATTTTATTTTTAATGTTCATTCTCATTTTATGTTACATATATATATATATATATATATATAAGAAAAATGTAAATTCTATCATACAATGAATTTGCATCCTTTAATTGCATAGAAAAATGTAGTTTTGTCATACGGTATACTTTCGTATTGACATTACATATAAAAATGTAATATTTAACACACAATGTAAATTCATGTTTTAATTACATATAAAAATGTAAATTTTATCCTACGATGTAATTCCCTATATAATGTACATATAAAAATGTAGATTTTAACATACGATGAAATTTCCATGTTAATTACAAAGGAAAATGTAATTTTTTAACATACGACATTAATTCACTTTATAATTTACATATAAAAATGTAAATTTTGACATACGATGGAATTCACTTGTTAATTACAAAGAAAAATGTAATTTTTGATCTACAGTATAATTTCCTATATAATTTACATATAAAAATGTAAATTTTAACATACGATGGAATTCATATGTTAATTACAAAGAAAAATGTAATTTTTAACATACCACAAAATTTCACTTTATAATTTACATATAAAAATGTAAATTTTGACATACGATGAAATTCTCATATTAATTACAAAGAAAAATGTAATTTTTGATCTACAGTATAATTTCCTATATAATTTACATATAAAAATGTAAATTTTAACATACGATGGAATTCATATGTTAATTACAAAGAAAAATGTAATTTTTAATATACGACATAAGTTCACTTCATAATTTACATATAAAAATGTAAATTTTGACATACGATGAAATTCTCATATTAATTACAAAGAAAAATGTAATTTTTGATCTACAGTATAATTTCCTATATAATTTACATATAAAAATGTAAATTTTAACATACGATGAAATTTCCATGTTAATTACAAAGAAAATGTAATTTTTAACATACAACAAAATTTCACTTTATAATTTACATATAAAAATGTAAATTTTGACATACGATGAAATTTCTATTTTATTTACACTAAAAATAATGTAAATTTCATACGGTGAAATTCTTATTTACTTTACATTAACAAAAATGTAGACTTCACATATGGTGAAATTCCTATATATTTACATTAATAAAAATGTAAACTTTACATACGGTGAAATCCCTCATTATAATCACATCTAAAAATGTCATTTATACTTTATCCTTCTTATTTACATTAAATTAACATATAAAAATGTCATTTGTACTTTATCGTTCTAATTTACATTAAATTAACATATAAAAATGTCATCTTTATTTCATCGTTCACATTTTACATTAAAATAACATATAAAAATGTCATCTTTATTTCATCGTTCATATTTTACATTAAAATAACATATAAGAATGTCATCTTTATTTACATTCAAATAACTTATAAAAATGTCATCTTTATTTACATTCAAATAACATATAAAAATGTCATCTTTATTTCATCGTTCATATTTTACATTAAAATAACATATAAAAATGTCATCTTTATTTCATCGTTCAATTTCAATGCATTAACATAACGGTTCAACTTCAACATCATAACATAACACAAAGTATAAGGTCCGACTTTGTGTGATAACATTCATGTGATGAACACATATAGATTTATAATTATCTATCATAGCAACATCATCAATCATATCTGAACAAAATAGATCTGAAGATTAACCATGGGATTACTGCGTAATGACAAAGTAATTATTTAATCAATTAATTTAAATGAGGAAATTTCACATCTAACACTTAATATTTCAGATCTAATATCATAACATCGCAACAATTCAGATCTACAACTTATATTAACATCCATCATCGATCCATTTATTTTTGATTCTCAACTTCTCATACGCAAGAATAACATCCAAATTAATTAAATTTATTTAAAAATAAATTCTCACCTTGATTAAAGCGAATAGAAAATCCAAAAATTCAGAAAATGGTCGCGCTTGATTTCAGCAACCTCTATTTGCCGTCATGGTCTCGCACAATCTGAAAATTTTCAGTTTGGATTTTGTATGTGTTAATTATCAAAATTTGAACAAAATTAACTTTTAACAACTGCAGTTGCCACAGCCAGAAGCGTGGCAAATTCTGAAATGAATTCCATACCCTTTTGTTCAAACTTTAATCTCGATTTTCAGGAGCTATAGTCGATGTTTTCAGGAACCGATTGCTGGAGGTCGAAGGGGGAGGAGAGGCGCCTGAACGCCGGAAAAGGGTGGGGGGGGGGGGTTGCGCACACGCCTGGTGGTAGCGGGAGGGCTCGAACGGCGGCGGCTTTACGGGGTCGGGGAGGCGGCTACAGGCCTTGAGACTGGGAGAAATGGGTATGGAATCGAAGAGCTCTGAAATCTCTTCGAAACGTGACAAACGGCGAAGGTTTTCGTTGAGAATTGAGGGAGAAATCAGGGTTTGAAGACTTGAGATGTGGTGGGTTTCGGTAGCGGCTGAACACGATGGGGGAAGATGAATGAATAGTGTTTTTATAATAAAATAATAGTATTAAATAATTAATTAGCCCAATAAAGGTTCGTTTTGCCACTAACTCGGAATTTGGCCTGCTTACTGTCGTTCTTAAGGGTTTGACGCCTTTTGAACGCAATGGGGCAGGTCTCGTGACCCAATTCCGAAATATGTAAATATTTCATTCAAATTTACATTAAAAATTAATTAATTAAATATTTACCATTCATTTAAATACGCCGGGGCCACATACGAAGTCAGAAAAATCCAGAAAAATTATTTTTGGCTTTCTTATGACGATACGATCCTAACAAAATTTATTTCGTCGAATTCTGAGACTGTTTGAAAAATGGCTATTTTTCAGTCAATTAATTTTGACCGAAATTGACAAAACACAGTTTCTTTTGCCACGCTCACATACTAGCTTCAAAAATCATGAAATTTGAAACTTAGCCATAATTTTACCTACCGGATCCAACAAAAGTGGTTTCGTCGAATTCCGAGGTCGTTTGAAAAATTACTATTTTCAAGGGCCATATATTTAATATTAAAAATACATTTTTAAACAAATTATCTCCGAAACTCGAAATATATAAGTGTTTACTGTTTTTCAATGCAGAAACATCATTCTGAACTCAATGGAAGTGGTTTCGAGTCCAAATTACTTCGTATGCAAAAAGTAGCATTTTTGACCTTTATATATTTCATAGCGACATTTCTAAATTTTAATTTGGGCATAACTTTTGATTCCCGCTATGAAATTTCAATTTTTTGGATTCGTTGGAAAGATATTTTTAAATAGATTCTAATATTTTTGGTTTCACTAAAATCCGTTAAATTTTGCATCCTGTATGGTCAGTCAAAGTTTAAGTTTGACTTTTCAAACTACCGCGCTATTTCTAACTCTTTTTATAATTAAAATTAAATTATTCGTTCTAACTTCGATTTAAATCAAATTTGTGATCATTATTATTTAAAATAGATTATTTTAAATATCAAAATTCATTAAAATTACTTAAAATAAAATTTTAAATTTCCCCCAAAATTCAGGGTTGTTACACCTTGGCCTCTCTGGCAGCCCATCGCTCAGCCAGCTTCTGGGACCTATGCGCCGTAGTATCGCCATCCTTGGTTTTCTCAAGGGTCTCGGTGGCCCTCCGCTGGGCTTCGTCATCCTCCTTTTTCTTCTGGGCCTCGTCGACAGCCACTTCTTTTCCGCCTCCTCCTCAGCCTTTCTCCACGCCACTGTCTTGGCGGGTCTCTCCTCAATGTCCTTCCTGGTCTTCATTAGGCCCTCCTTCCTGGCAGCCTCGTCTTGCCTCTGCTTCTCCTCTACCTCCTCACACTTGTCCATAATTCGTCCCTTTAAATTCTCCACCCGGTCATGCATCGAAGGCACATCGGCCTCCACTGGGCCTCTAACAGGGGCACTTTGTCCGTCAACCACTTCTCCATCCTCGAGAAGGCCTTCATAAAGAATGGATGTTATCCTTATACAGGAGAAAGTGTCCAGTTGATTGCTGCCCTCTCCAAATTGCATTCCCGTAAGTTCGGGCCCAGGTTCGGTCGCTTGTGGAATCACGAGGGCAAAGCCCGGTGTCTTGGTAGATTCGGGAAGGGTTGCACAGTAAAAACCCAACCTTTTTGTTCGCATATTCGGGAATCACATCCTCCTCGGGAATACACGGTAATGGGAATTTACCTCCAGTTAGGGATGGTGTAGGAATGGAAGAAAGTGTGCTCGTCATCGCCGATAGGGTGAATCCGGCCTCTTTCAGCTCTGGAAACTCAGGATTATACTCAACCGACATCTGCGCCAAAGCTGCCAAATTGCTATTGGTACCAGTTTCAAATGGCAACGGCTGATAAGAGCTTCCTCCAGCAAAGGATTCTACGACAACAACACTCTCACTAATAATAGACTTCCCTTTCTCCTCAGTAAGCCTCGCTAATCTCTCACTTTCTGCATCTTCTTGAAGCAACCTCCTCCCTTCTTCAAGCTTTTCACGTTCCTCATCGCTTGAGAAGTCAATCATTATCTGGCGTTCGTCCAATGTGCTCACAGCCACTTGGCGAAAATAAGCTTCATATAGGACCAACCTCTCCTAAGTCCAAGCTAGTTCGCGGGAGTAATCATCAACCCACGAAAGTCCGCGGAATCTCAGAACCTTAACATACATATTTCAGATATCTTCGAGCACTGACGATTCTACCCAAAATTCCATATCCTCCAGCTGTTCCCTCAATTTCTCCACCTCCATTTGGTGTTCGTCTTTCAATCCATCCACCGTACTCAGCACATCCTAATTGTTGGCCTCCACGTCCTCCTTTGCCTTCTTCATTTCCTCAAGCTGCCTTTCTAGGCTGTCATTCTCCGCTCTTAAGGCATTATTGTCATTCTGGAGCTGGATGACTCTCTCGTTATCCTTCTCCAGATCGGCAGATGCTTTCTCCACTTCGGCCTTTTCCCTCTTCAAGGCTATATTCTCGGTGGTTAAATCAGCGACAGTCTCCACAAAGGAGGAGCGGGAATGATCAACCTCTCTCTTGAGTGCCTCATACGCTTGCTTCATCTCCGCTGCAACAACCAAACCCTCGAGTTAATATTCAAAGATACAGGGGCAAGTAACGAAAGTTTCTCAATATAAAAAAGGCAGGCTCACCTATTTCTTTATTCAAATTTCTGACGGTGGTCTGCTCGACATCGACGGTTAGCCTTTGGTTGAGGTTCCCTAGGTTTTTTTCCTAACTAGTTCTGAGAGTTGGCGGGAGTACTTAAGAAGTTGGTCGGCCTGATGATATTCAGCCCTCACACGCGTCCAGACCTCCCCAGACTCCGTAACGGAGGGCGGATGGAGATTAGGGACGAACTTTATCTCATCAAAATAATGTTCTGGAAAGTTTCACTCCAGTAATGCTTTCTTCTTGTCAAGGGAGAGATCTGGCCTCTCGGGCTCTGCAAGGTCTTGCCTCCCAACTACCGTCCCTCCCGCCGGTCTCGAATGGCTGGATGCCGACTCCTTACCCTCAGTAGGTTGAGCGGGAGCCAGAGCTGCTATATATGAAGGGGCCGTCGACGATGGATGCCGAGAACCCCCTAAGTTAAGTCGAGAGTCTCCCTCAGACACCCAAATTGGAGGAGGAGTAGGAGGGATTGGAGACCGTCGAGATCGATCCCTACTTCGGTGTTCACTACCGCAATCTGGCGGGGGTGGAGGGTCGTTCAAGCTAGTCCCTCTTCTAAAGCCCTCGAAGAAAGGGTTCCTAGGGGATTGGCGGCCTCCATGTCCATAACCTCGTCTTCCGCGCCCCATGGCCATATCACCTGACAAAGGAACAAATCAACGTTAGACGGGTCACACACTCAGATGAGCCTCTATGCTATGCAGTATGTATGAGTGTATGCCCTAAGTGTTCTCTTAGAAAACCAGATTGTTTTCCGCTTGAAGGAATTAACTCCTCTGTAGCAAGAGCTAGTTCATCTATACTTGTCGTACCCGGCCATGGAGACAAGTCTATAGCAACTTTATTCAGACCAGCGAATTGGTCTACTGCCTCAAGTGAGGAGAGAGCCTCCAAAGAAGTTACAGGGGACTGTGGACTGACCGACGCTTCTCCCCCCGCCCCTCCCATCGAAGGTAGGACAGAAGCGTCCAACAAACACTCATCCCGAGTAACTATCTCCTCGCCACCAACCTCATCTCTACCAGTATCTCCTTTGAATTTAACAGCCTTTTTCGGCTTGGGCCCAGTAGGGGGCAACTTTCTTTTTTGACCAGGAGCTGTGGGACCTTTCATCACCTTCACTTTTGGTACACTGCTCGCAATGGCATGCTTGATTATAGCTCGATTGTCCAGAAGCAACCTGACGCGGCGAAGGTGCTCCTGACTTGTCACTGTGTTAGTAATGCGAAACCCTATGGGGATCGCCCGTAGAGCATTAAGGCGTTGCTGGTACTCATCGCCGGTAGGCGCCTCTGGATTTCCTGTTGCAGTCAAAACATGACAAAATGAGGCATTGGATCCAAAAAATTATACGATAAGAAGCGAGGTTCAAAAAGTACTCACTCCCTTCTAACCATCTCCTCGCGAAACCGGGAGGGAAGCGCACAAAGAACCACCCGTGTTTAAACACTGACGGCCTGTGCCACTTTCCAACGAAGAACTTTCTGGTAGATGATGCTTCCAGGGACCATTGGGAGGGTGACGTGCTTGCCGTTCTCCGAAGATGGGAAAAGTGCCGAATGACCTCCCTGGTAGGTTCCAAATGCAGATACTCATGGTAGAGAACATAAGTGCCTAATAGTGAAGCATAAGCGTTCAGGTGCAGCTGCGACGGTGCAAGGAAGAAATAGTATAACATGTCCCAAATAAAGTCATTAGCTGGGGGTACGCATCCGAAAATACAAGCCTGCGTGTTCCAAGCAGTAAAGCCCTCGAGCGGCAAGTGATCCCTATCACCCTCTCCCGGGGCATGGACAACATCCTACGATATATTGAACTGCAGCGCCATTTTCCTAACTGTTGTAGCATCCATGCGCGATGGTACCGAGTCTATCGGAATTTCCAAAATAACTGCGTCGGGCAGCATATCTGGGGCCACCGGAGCCACCGGTGCATCCCCACTAATAATGTCCACATTCTCGACCTTCTCGTGTATGACTGGAGAATGTTGTCTCTCAGTTTGATCTCCGTGTTCAGACACTCCAGGTGAACTGGCCGTTTGAGAAGGAACAGATCCCTCAGTAGTCTCAAGCTCGCTGCCAGTCGAGCTACCACTATGGGTAGAATCAAAGGTATGTGACGATGACGGGGAAGCCTCGGATTTCGTGGGTTTTTCAATATTTGATCTTGTCTGCATCGCTAGCTATACTTTAACGCATTAGTGTTAGACATCAAAGTAGAATAACCTGTGCCCCTCGTGCTGGTAAAAACTAACGCGCAAGTGCAGTGTTATGCAAAATTAGGATACATAGAATAAGTTCAAAGCAGTCCAACAGTTCAATCACAGTTCAAATATATGCGCTATCCTATGTGAAAGATTCAAATCCCTGTCCGCACAATCATCTGCATATGCATTGGCGCAATCGCGCAAGTGTATAGGTGAAATATAAATCCAAAGGCAGGCGGTCGGGAGATCGAAGTTCTGTACAAAAGAAACCATACGCCGCCAAGGCGCTGCACGAAGCAGTTGTGTGGAGCAATTACGGCAAAAGACTCAAACCTGTCCCAGGGCTCGAAAATTCGAACCCCATTCAGGGTTTGGAAATTCGAACCCCTAGAGGTTCGAAAATTCGAACCCCTCTCAGGGTTCGAAAATTCGAACCCTTCTTTGGGTTCGAAAATCCAAACCCCATCCAGGGTTTGAAAATTCGAACCCCCAGAGGTTCGAAAGTTCGAAACCCCAGAGGTTCGAAAGTTCGAACCCCTCTCAGGGTTCGAAAATGCGAACCCCTCTCAGGGTTCGAGAATTTGAACCCCTATCATGGTTCGGATTTTCGAAGCCCCTCCGAGGTTCAAAGTTCCCTCTCCGACTAGGTCTCGACGCTTCGACCTCCCTCCTCCTTTCTTTCTTCGACCCTGAGAAAATACCTAAGTCCGATTCGAAGCGTTGGGCTTTGGAGCTTTTAAATCAATGGCGGTCAAGGTAAGAAAAATGGAAGAAAGAAAATGAAAGGGGCCCCTTATAAAGAAAATTGAAATGCTCTTGGTATTCCCCATGATCCGAACCCATCGGGTTCGAAATTTCAAACCTCCACAGTTTGAAATTTCGCACCCCTAGGTTACGAGATTTCGAACCCCTGGGTGCGAAATTCCGTATCCCCCGGGGTTCGAAACATTATATCTAAAAAGAGAAATCAAAGGGAAAAAATCGATGGCATGACACGCGCGCAAACATACTCCGCACCCATGCATACCAAACACCGCGAACACACGGAGGTAATGCACTGCGAGTATTTAGCAAAGTGCACACATCGCCGTACCAACGACGGCTCGTTCGTAATTCCACAGCGAGTGAGCATAACAACTAACATCTGTCTTTCTTTAGTTTGCAAAATTAGTCGACAACTCGACTACTACCTCATCCAACGCAAATCTCATCATGTCAAGACAAGACGTACTTTGGGGGGGGGCAAATGTTAACCGACTTTTTGGTTCGGTTCCCAAAAATACATGAGACACGGTCGACTCAATGCATTGCATGGAACTAAAGCCGAGAGGGACGCCTAGGAGCGAAGGAAACAGGTTGAAGAGGGATCGCCCCAACAGAGACCTCGCAGCGCCCCAAACATATTTTCGAACCAAGGCTTCGAACCCCAAGTGTGATAGCCCGTAACCTCCCCGTGAAGGAAAGCACGTATTGCTTTGCGAACAAGACAGATCAGAACACGGACAGAAGAACATTTCATTGCTTACTACAACAATTCCATCAAAATACAAGAATATACAGAGTATGAATAAATATTATATATTTGAAAATTATCAGAGGTTTAAATACATTACTACAGCGAAAAAATAATACAAAAACATAACTGAAAGAAATACACGGATACTGAGCTTTTCGAATATCACTTCTGCTATAAACCAGGATCCTGTGAATATAATATCTGCAAAACCCAACTACTAGCTGCCCGTGCGGAAAATAAGGGCACCCAGAGTTTAGGTTAAAACAATAAACTCCAGGTTAGTCATGCAACTTGTGTGAGAACTAAAACAGTTATTAATCTTTATTTTTAAAGTTAGGTAAATCAAGGGACCACGCCGTATAATACGGAACGGGTTTCCTCCCAAGAATACCAGTGCATAAACAAACAGCGCAATGCTAAATAAAGAACAATGAAGCTATTATAAGACCCAGGTCCCATCACACAATGCAACGTAAGCCGTAGGATAGGGTTTTCCCTTATAATAGCCAAAGAATGCCTGATACGCAAAATTTAATCTTTTATTATTACTATAAGTGAAGAAAACACTTCAAATATAAATGTATCAACATAAACGGCATGGGTACCATATATGTCGCCATGCTAGGCTCTATAATCAAAACCGCAAAATGTCGTATTTGGAAATTGGATTTCCATCTGTGAACCGAGGTAAAAGATAGTCCTCACTGATTCGAAACTCTCTAGCCCGAGTTTCAGGAACAGTCGCAACTGCACCTTAGAGCGACAGGGCCGGTCCACACGAAGTGGATTAAACTTAAAACCTGAACAATACATCTTCCCGCCCTATGGGGCGTAAATGAGCCAACGAATGACTCCATCGGTCCCGGATCGACCGATATAACCGAGGCATCTCAAAATCCAACAACCACATGAGTCAAACTCGTCAGGGCTTGCAAACACTGATGCCACCCCTAGAGAGAAAGAGACGCATGTTCTCCCTGAGGTCCTCTCCAGTTTTTGGTTCACACCGGGGTGTGAGGCTCGCGAATTAACACTACACAAAGAGATGCCACAAAAGCCGTGCTTTGATCATCAACCACAAGACTCTGCTTTTCAACAAAAGCCTTGATCATTTGCATCTCAGCATGCCACACAGGCAATTCACGCTATGCAACCGATGTCTATCAATCACACAGAATGAAATCAAATGTCAGACACACAGTCCACTTACAAGTTCGTTCTGGGTCTGAACGAAACCGGAGGAACCTTATTCCTCGCATATTCGGTCGATCTCCAAGTACGTCTGGACAATCACCGCTTTTTCCATCGTCTTAGGTGTACAGCCCAATCAGGATATCAGTAATCAACCAACGCTGTGAAGACCTCCGGTCTTCAACCACTGTCTTCATCTTCGACTTATCGTCGTATCAGTTATTCAGAATGGGATAAACCCGGTCTTTCCGAATAACTCGCGTATATAATAAACAAGTGTTACACAAACACAACATACGCCTAATTCCAATTCAGAATATTCTTTTATTCATATATTCTTATTTCTAGGGAAAGGTTCCCATCAATTTTATCAAAACTAAATTCTTTTAAATTTATTCTTTAATCTTCCTTTGAATATCGATTCAAACCATATTAAAGTTTACCCAAACTAGTCAGGATTAGCGAACCATACCGAAGTAATCATTTATTTTATTTCCCAATCCCAACCTGTTCATCCCATAGAGCAAAACTTGTAATACTCCATATCTAACACCATGGTGTTATCAGTAAAATTAATTACCATTTCACATTCAAATCTAATTAAAGATTTAACTATCGCTTGGAGCAAAACTGGTGATACTCCATTCTCGATCATTTCAATCTAATTAAAGATTCATTAAAACTCCACTTAGTTTAATCTTTAACTGGGTTAAAGAACCAATGCCTTTTAAAACACGGCTCACGATAAACCCAAAATCACATTCCATTCATCAGTCTCTAACAATAAATTAGTAAGAGAACAATTCCCTAAGTATTAACCCCGAAGGCCGAAACCAACATCAGATCAATACCCAGGAAACTATTCAACTTAACTAATCTCCAGTTAGTTTCTAATTTTCTTAACTTTATTGGGTTTAAGAATAGTATTATTAAAGATACCATTCACGACAAACCCAAAATCACATTCAATTGTTAATCAGGTTAAAGAACAAGTGTTATTTAAAACACTGTTCACGGTAAACCCAAAAATCGTATTCCATTAATAATGGAATCTTCACAGAAAAATAGATCAATATATAATCGATATCAATTTCCGTATCCAACCAATAATATAGATGGAATAATGACAAAGCCTTTCAAATTCCATATATAGTAACGGTCTTCCTCCACAAAAGCTCGCTTCGATTACTACCAATCGAATTCCATTCAATTCCAATTAAATATTAATTAATTGGAAAACTTTCTCTAAATTATAACCATCCTCTAACCGTAAATTAGTAAGAGAACAATTCCCTAAGTATTAACCCCAAAGGCCGAAACCAACATCAGATCAATACCCAGTAAACCATTCAACTTAACTAATTTCCAGTTAGCTTCTAATTTTGTTTACAAGCGTTGTATTTTTATTCTAGTTATAACTAGCTCATTTTGATAAAATATATTTTTATCTTTTCAAATATGGGTTTTTCATCCCAATTCTTTCTAAATCATTTATTATGATTTTACACAAATTATTGATACTTTTAATAATTTTATCAAGGCCCGTACAGTCGATTTCCATAACCGGTCATCAAACTGCACTTACAACGACCTTTTCCAAATTTGATTTGGACATAACTCCATATCCAACCGTTAGATTTCAAATCTCTTATATTCTTTGGAAAGCTCTTTTCGATACGAACCCAACGGTTCTGGTTTCAGGAGAATCCAACGGTCGGATCTCCCGCAACGTCAGTTCGAAGTCAATGGTTGAAATTCGCGAACTGACGCAACGCGGCGCGTTCTATTCAGGCCATTAAATATATATTATATATATAATATATTATATATATAATATATTATATATATATATAATATATTATATATATATAATATATTATATATATTTCGTCAATTTACTTTAAAACGTGTTTTTTAAACCGTTTTAACTTCGTTTTAAAAATGATTCCAACTTCATTTTTCAAATTTATATCAAATTTGAATATTCTATATCGTTAATATATAAATGATAATATTTTCAAAATATTAGATTTTGAAATCGCTTCCTTTTCTATACTCATTATAAAACGAATATAAACGATATAAATATCGTTCGCGTCAAAATGGCGCATGTCTATTCAACACGGCTTTATATATATTTCAATAATTCATGTCCATCCAAAATCGGACATCAAAATCACATTTTGATCCTTTACAGAATATTATTTTAAAATATTCATTATTTTAAAATATTCGTTATTTTAAAATATTCTTCTGTTCTGAACTAGAATCAGACACAACCAATTACCATATAAAGTGATTTATATGGATTTCATACAACACTTGTATATCACAACAATGATAAATAATCAACCATCATCCAGAGTGGACCACACAACTACATAAGCATTATTATAAATAATTAACGCTTACATCAACCTGTCAACCAATCGATCGACATACAACTAAATAATTGGGACTAGTGTGCATCAAATGTCATCCCAACACCCGTGTGGGGTTTCAACCAACAAATACTGAATATTATTTGTGAAGTTGGGTGATGTGTAAAATTTATCGTCCCAATCCATATCAGTCAAATGAGTGTACATAAAAAAATCGTTTTGATTTGCAAATGAATATTTTATTTTATTTATTTATCTCATAAAAATGATATTATTATTTTTTCTAACATATTTTAGAAAATTTCGGCGGCATAACCGCGCGATACTAGAACCGGGGTAAGGTCTAAGCCTTATCCCTCGCCTTATAATGGCGCATGTCATACACAAACCAAATCCTAATCAATTCATTTCTTTTTCCAAACCAAATTCAACCAAATCATCAAATCAACTAAACAAGCAAACATACAAGTCGTCCATGGTCTGTGGACGACGGGGAGCAGTTCATATATGCAGTTATGAAATAAATAACTGTATAAAAAAACTTTGAGTGAGAAGGAGTTCTCACCTTGGGGATCCACTCCGCCAGTCCTATATTTCTGAATGGTTCGGATTTTGTTTTGATTTCAGTCCGTTCCATCGCACTCCTTTTCATGCTGTTCATAGTAAAAATCATATTTTTATCACTTCTGTTAGCCTACTTTGTGATTTAGGCTACACAAAGTCAAAAGGGGAATTGATAAAGAGTATATATCAGAAAAGCGTACGCTGCAGGCTCGGATAGGATCGGGAGTCACAAACCAAAGAAGAAGAAAGCGGAGCAGAAATCATAAGAAACTGGGAAAAATCCGGATCGGATCGAGGTGCTTCCGAACCGAAATGAGGCACATGAAAGATGGTTATCACCCACGATCCCTTGAAGCGCGGAGTGGTTATGCGCACGTCCCCCGCGTTCATCCACTACTGCTATGCGCTGGCAACATCTCCAAGCTTTATCCTCCGAACGGATCAGATTGCTTGCCACGTGTCCTCGAACCGGAGCCGCTCTAAAGGGATTTTCACCTATAAATACACCACCAAGGCACATTTGAGAGGATCTTTTGGCATTTTCAGAACTCAAACTCCTTTGTTATCCGAATTTCATCAACTTATTCAGATTACAATCATTTCTTGAAATATATTTTGAAGGAAATTGAGTGAAACAATGCATTGTATGAGTGAAAGAGAGTGAGAATCATTGTAGCACTTGCATTCTAATCATCAATTCGAAGAGTAGAAAGTGGACATAGGCTATTTCACGCCGAACCACTATAAATCGTGTGTTTTCTTTGTTTTTAATTTCATTTCAGTAGAAATTATCTCTAATTTGGGTGTTAGAGCCATTTTTGGATCTAACATTTTGGTGCTTTCACTGAGAATTTCTGAATTCTCTGCTTTTTGGGATCATCGTTCTACTTTTTGGACCTTCAAGTTCAAAGAAGTTAATACTTTGTTTCCGACATTTTTGAGTATTTACTGGTTAACTACTGAAGAATTGGATATTATGGCTAGAGGAAAAGGAAAAGAAGTGCATGGCACTCGGGAAAATGAAGCTAACAAAAATTCGGAAGCTATGATCATGACGAGGTCTCGGGGTCAGTGCTCTGACGCAGGCCGATCCGACCCGGTCATTCCGAACCGAATAGACCGTTCCACTCCGAATCGAAGCGGAGACATTGACGCTGCCTGCAACCCCCCACCGAACCGACACCACTTCCCTACTCTGACTCGATCTGAATATAACTGAAGCTGGTAACTCTACTCGAGCACCCACCAACGCTCCGATGCCGGCCGCGACGACCAGTACTCAGCCTGCTCCATCTGCACCAGTCACACACGGAGATCTCTCACGCTTCATTGATATATTAGGGAGTACTAAAAATGCTCTAGATGTTCACAAACGCGACAGTCTTCGCATGCAAGAGAACATGATCGCTATGAGTAGGGAAATCCGTGAATTTCGTGGGCAGAAGACACCTTCTCTGACACGCCTCCTTGCAGCAGATTCTTCGTCTTCTTCGAATGAAGAGCGTGCACGTGAAAGAAGGCCGCTCGAACGACCTGAAAACCTTGAACAGTTGACCTTTGGATCCTTGGGATCCCGTGAAGATGCTGCACGTGTGCTTGGGCCTGATGACCCAAGCCAAAGGGAGCCTATGCTGCTGCCTATGCGTGGATCTCACGTCTTACGCAGAGATCCTAATATCGCTAATCCCACACAAGGACAACTTCTTCCGCTCCTTCCTCCCATGATTGACCGGGAGCGTAGGGAACATCGTAGAGCTGGTGCTGCTAGAAATAGGAGGACGTCTCCTGATCAGGAACCCAGAGGAAATCCAAACATTAGAAGCAGAGAACCTGAGCCCACATTAATGAATGCTGATGTAGAAGCAATGGTGCGTCAAACCATGGCCGATATTCGACCCTATACCAATGAGGACTGGGGCATTGAACGAAGTCACACCCCATTCACCGACGATATTCTAGAATACCACTGTCCTCGGCGATTTAATTTGCCACAAATGGATCGCTATTCTGGGAGAACCGACCTGGGACAGCATTTAATGAGACATGCATGGTTCATGAATGTCGCAGCTGCTCTAGACGCTGTAAAATGCAAAGCATTCCCGATCTATTTAGAAGATGTGGCATTGATGTGGTTCACCGGACTTCCTCCGCGATCAATATCCACTTTCAAAGAACTGAGCGAACGCTTTATGAACCAATTTCGACTTCACGCTCGGAAATCTAAAAGCGTCATTGAGTTATCAAGGATTAAGCACGCTCCGGGCGAATCTTTAGAATCATATTTGGATCATTTCAATCTGGCTGTTACTGAAGTTAGTGATCCCCATGAACCCACTATTTTGATGGCCCTAATAGAAGGAGTCGATCCTGATACAGAGTTCATGGATTATCTATCTGGAAAACCACCTACCACTAGGGAATTGTTTTACTAAAAAGCCAATATTCGCTTAAGGCGAGAAGAAGCCTATGCAAATAGAAAGAGGAAATCTGAAGGGGCTTCTAAGGAAGATATTCAAAGCAATGTCATTGTGAAGCAGTCCGGCGATAGTTCAGGAAAAGTTGAAGTGAATGTTGGTAACAAAAACGAAGGTAACAATAACAGGAATGGAAATGGTAGTAGGAGGAATAGGAATCGAGGAAACAATTCCAGCAAAAGACCGCGATTCTAAACCTTTGAGAATTACTCACCATTGAACGGCACCTTGGAAAATATCTATATGGATACATACAACGTCCTACAGTATAAGAAACCTCCACCCAGGAACTCTACTGAAAAAGAGGTTGCGACTGGAAAGTTCTTCCTGTTCCACGGAACTCACGGGCACACCACGAATGAGTGTCATCACTTAAGTGATATCATCGAGAAACTACTTCGGGAAGGAAAGCTGGATGAGTATAAAGTTGCCCCGAGAGACAGAGGGCAAGGGGAACAAGCCCCAAATCAAAACCAGACTGCCCCTAAACCTACGGCTCAACAAAAGGGCAAAGGAGTTGTCATCAACACCATAGTAGGCGGACCTCATCCAGCCAGCCACAGTTACAGAGCAATGGACCAATATGTCAACGCAGCTAAACACATTAGTGTGGAGGAATGCAATAACCTTGAGGATATCGCTTCGGTGAAGCAACAAAAAACAATGTTCGACGATGTTGTATTCCGTAGCAGAGACGATGCTGGAGTTCAATCACCTACTGAAGATCCGTTAGTTATCACTACTACCATCGGCCCCGCTATAGTTCATAAGGTACTAGTGGAAAATGGAAGCTTAGTCAATATTATTTTCAAAAAAGCCTTCGATCAGATGATGCTAGAGCCAGAAGACTTGAAGCCTTGTGAGGGTTGGATTCGTGGCTTCAATGGCGCATCAACGGCTCCGATAGGGTACATAGAATTGTCAGTAGCATTGGGACAAGGAGACCGTCGGAGAGTAAGAATTCTTCAGTTCGTAGTCTTAGACATCGATTCGCCCTATAAGGCTTTCTTGGGTAGACCAGCACTTGCAGAATTCAGAGCCTGCATCGCACCTTGGTGCCTGTTGTTAAAGTTCCCAACCGAAGCCGGAGTTGGAGTAATGAGGGGAGATCAGGTCACCGGATGTGCCTGTTACATGGAAGAATTGAAGATGTTACTAAAAGGGATGAATTTAGGTCCCAAGGACACTCCTCCTCCCACCAAGGAGGATTCCACATAGCAACTATAGATTGTATCACCCAAGGAATCGCCTGATGAAACCCCTGAGGATATCGACCCCAGGGAAGATGATGAGCCAGAAGCTAGAAAGGCGACGCCCAATGAGGTGACTGTAGATATCCCAATCGATAACGATGATCCAACAAAGGTCTTGAAGATTAGGTATATGTGGAGGTATATGTGGATGACATGCTCGTAAAGTCTAAGCAGTCCTCTGAGCACACAAAGGATTTGGCGGAAATGTTCGACATCTTGCGAAGATATGGGATGAAATTGAATCCTCTGAAGTGTTCATTTGGGGTTGCGTCAGGGAAATTTCTTGGTTTTATTGTATGTTCTCGAGGAATCGAAATTAACCTTGATCAAATAGCAGCGATCAAGAACATCAAGGAACCACGAAAGATTAAGGACGTTCAGAGCTTAGCTGGAAAAGTTGCAGCGTTGAGCCGATTTATTTCTAAAGCAACTGACAAGTGTGTCCCTTTCTTCAATCTAATCAAGCAAGGGAAATGTAACTTTGAGCGGACTCCTGACTCTGTAGAGGCTTTTCAGAACCTGTTGGATTTGTTGGAGAAACCCTCGATATTGTCAAAACCCGTGGATCATGAAGATCTGTTCGTTTATCTTGCGGTATCATCTCATGCTGTTAGCACAGCATTGGTACGTGAAGAAGACAAGGTCCAGAGGTATGTATATTATGTGAGAAAGAAGTTAGCAGCTGCAGAACGTAACTATCCAAGAATAGAAAAGCTTGCTTACAGCCTCTTGATTGCTTCCAGAATGCTCCGTCATTACTTCCAAGCTCACCCGATAGTCATATGCACTGACCAACCACTGAGACAAATGTTACAAAGACCCGAAGCATCGGGGCGGTTAATTAAATGGAATATCGAGTTGAGCCAATTTGATTTGAAATTTCAGCCGAGGAGATCGATAAGGGGGCAGGCCTTAGCTGACTTCATAGCAGAGTTTACAATTCCCGAAGAGGAAATAGTGGATGACAAAGTTGTTGCTTCAGAGCAGGAGTTAGAACTTAATCCATGGAAGCTATTTATTTTGCCTTGCGACTAGAATTCCCCGCCACCAATAATGATTCAGAGTATGAAGCCTTGATTGCCGGGCTAAAACTCGCCAAGGAATTAGGAGCGAGGACGCTAGACATATTCTGTGACTCACAGATAGTTGTCTGCCAAGTCCAGAAGAAATTTGCATCTAAGGGACCTCGACTTATTACTTATCTGGAAAAAGTAGAGGAATTACTGGATAATTTGGAGCATTACCGCATAACGCACATTCCTAGAGCAGAAAACCAGAAGGCAGATCGACTGACCAAGCTAGCAAGTTCTGACAACCCTGAAGAAACTGAGATGGTTCCAATAGAAATATTGGAATCACCCAGCTTCGATCTAATGGAAGTTGAACTAGCTTTGGAAACCGAGCCGGAGAAAGAGTCATGGATGACACCGATTAAGAACTTCCTTAAGAGTGGAATTCTTCCATCGAAGAAGAGCGAAGGATGAGCGGTGGTCCGTAAAGCCGCGAGATATGTTTTGCAAGATGAGACCCTCTACCGCCAAGGTTTCTCTATGCCATTGTTACGGTGTATAGCACACGACGACATCAAGCATGTGTTGCAGGAAGTACATGAAGGTGAGTGTGGCGACCATACTGGGGGTCAAACATTAGCAAAGAAAGTATTGCAATACGGATATTTTTGGCCTACCGTGAACAGAGATGCAGCAAATTATTCACGATGATGCGACAAGTGTTAGAGGTTCGCTAGAATTCCCAGATCACCTTCGGCTCAGCTCAAGTCAATGGTAAGCCCATGGCCATTTGTCATGTGGGAAATTGATATTATTGGAGTCTTGCCAATTCCCAAATGAGGAGTGAAGTACTCGATCGTAGCGGTAGATTATTTCACAAAATGGGCAGAAGTCGAACCTTGACAAAATTAACTACGAAAAAGTTGATAAACTTCATAGTCAGGAATATCATTTGTCGATTTGGGATACCGAGGACCATCATAACTGACAACGGGGCTCAATTTGATAGCGCATAATTCAGAAACTTCTGCCAAAAGTATAAGATCGACAATAGGTACGCCGCAGTGGCACATCCTCAATCAAATGGACAGGTCGAGGCATTAAACAAGGTTACCAAGTCCATTCTGAAAAGGCGATTGGAGAAAGCAAAAGCCATGTGGGTTGACGAATTGCTGTTAGCTCTGTGGGCATATAGAACAACCTTCAAGGCATCCACGGGTCATACACTGATCTCACTTTCTTTTGGATCAGAAGTGGTGATTCCAGTGGAGCTCAATGTTCCTTCTCACCGGACAATTCACTCCGATCCAATGACAAATAACGCACTCCTTCTTGAATCCTTAGATATGGTCGAAGAAAAGAGGGATGAGGCGGACTCGCGAGCCTCTAGACATAGACGCCAAGTGGCACTATACTATAACAAGAGGGATCGACCACGCACATTCGAACATGGAGATTTAGTGCTGAAACGAGTCTTCCCACCTTCAACCCAATTGGGTCCAAAGTGGGAAGGACCATATGCCATCCAACGGAAGCTTGATACAGGAGCCTTCAAGCTAACGACCGTAGATGGTGAAGAGATTCCTAGAGCCTGGAATGCTCAACACTTGCGACGATATCTGAGTTAGATATATAGTGTTCTCTATTGTTTTTATAAGCTATGTAAAAAGGCACGACTTGCCTTGAAAAGCCTGTTTATATAAACAAAGGATTATAAAGTGGATGTAGGCTACGACTTAGCTGAACCACTATAAAAACATCGCGTGTCATTTACTTTTCCTGCATTATTTTCAACTTCTATGACTGTTCTGTCCTGATCACGAAATGTTAAACATTACATTAAAATTTAAAAGATTAAGGACAATTCATATGCAGGGAGCAAACAAGACAACCGTTTGCATGACAAGACAAAAGGAATGAGAAGACGACATTCCTAACTCTAACTCTCATAGAATGAGAGAATACAAAGGACGGGAAGACGACATCCTTCGAGGCGTGAAGGTGCACCCCGATGGGAGACCGCCTCAAAAAAACTCTAACCTGGTTATAAGACAGGAAAGTATAAAGATGCTAGAAAGACAAGCATCGACGACAAAAGAAAGTTAGCCCCGCCAGAGAGTCGGGGGCAACCGAATGTTGCGTATAATCAATCCCGAACAAGCCTTAATTAGTCAGCATATTCAAGATTGATTGGGGCATATATACACACATGTCCCCTTAATAATGAATTTATTCTTAATAATGAATTTATTGTATGACTGTGACATGACATATTGTTCATCTGTATTTTTGCTTGAATGATGGATTAACAAATATTTGACACTGTAGGAAACAGACTATATTATTCACAAACACGTGAATTTATACAGAGAAACTAAGCAAAAGACGCGAGGGCCGCACTTGCTACAACAACAGAGGACCAGTGGAATGTCAAAATAAAAAATGAAATACATTTTCATTTGGACTTTGGGGTAGACTTAGCCTTCTTGGCAGCCTTAAGAGCTTTTTCAGCTTCTTTTTCTGCATCGGACTTAAGCCGCTTCTGCTTTATCTTTTGCGAAGTGGAGGTGCTGGAGTCAACAGACTTCTTCCCAGAAATCGGAGCACTATGGTCAAGAGAAGATTTTTTAGCAAGTTCCTCGGTAATAGACCTAGTTGAAAGTTTGACAACTAACCTTGAGCCAGTAGGCACCATTGCAAGAGGCTTAAGACTTTCAGGATCTATCTCCTCAATTTTCACCTGTATGCTCTTGTCCTCTTCGGCCTTCCTATCAGCCAAAGTAGCACCATCAACATCCCCTGAATCCCCAGTTATAACAACATCGGGGTCTTCGTCATGCCCATCTTTACCACCGTCATCCTTTAAAGAATCTATAATATCACCGTCAAGAGGGGTTTCGGTGTCAGACAGTATAGAAGCCTTGTAAATAACCTCCCCAGTCTCACCTTCAGCCTCTCCTCCAGATTTAGCAGTAGCAACCGTATCCTAGCCTTCCTGAGTCTCTTCGATGGACTTTTCCTTAACGATGGTTTCCTGCTGCTTGTCAGTCTTCTCAGTTGGTTCAACTTCTACAGAACGAGTAGCAACAGTTATTAGCTCAGGGGAAAACAAGGGATCTTCGATTGATTGCCCGATGATATGACGAAAGGTGGAGATTGCTTAGACAAATTGGGGTGAAAAGGTAGAAATACCTTCCGATGATCTCTCAATCGGGGTGGCTACTGCCTCTGATGCTGATTCAGGTATGGGAGACAAAAGAGAACACGATATATCTAACTCAGATATCATCGCAAGTGCTGAGCATTCCAGGCTCTGGGAATCTCTTCACCATCTACGGTCGTTAGATTGAAGGCTCCTGTATCAAACTTCCGTTGAATGGCATATGGTCCTCCCCACTTTGGACCCAATTGGGTTGAAGGTGGGAAGACTCGTTTCAGCACTATGTCTTTAGGTTCGAATGTCCGTGGTCTAACCCTCTTGTTATAGTATCGTGCCACTTGGCATCTATGTCTAGAGGCTCGCAAGTCTGCCTCATCCCTCTTTTATTCGACCATATCTATGGATTCAAGAAGGAGTGCGTTATTTGTCATGGGATCGTAGTGAATTATCTGGTGGGAAGGAACTTTGAGCTCCACTGGAATCACCGCTTTTGATCCGAAAGAAAGTGAGAACTGGGTATGACCCGTGGCTGTCTTGAAGGTTGTTCTATATGCCCACAGAGCTAATGGCAATTCGTCAACCCACATGGCTTTTGCTTTCTCTAATCGCCTTTTCAGAATGGACTTGATAACCTTGTTTATTGCTTCGACCTGTCCATTTGATTGAGGATGAGCCACTACGGCGTATCTATTGTCGATCTTATACTTTTGGCAGAAGTTTCTGAATTCTGCGCTATCATATTGAGTCCTGTTGTCAGTTATGATGGTCCTCGGTATCCCAAATCGACAAATGATATTCCTGACTATGAAGTTTATCACCTTTTTCGTAGTTATTGTTGTCAAGGCTTCGGCTTCTGCCCATTTTGTGAAATAATCTACCGCTACGATCGTGTACTTCGCTCCTCCTTTGGCAATTGGAAAGACTCCAATAATATCAATTTCCCACATGGCAAATGGTCATGGGCTTACCATTGACTTGAGCTGAGCCGGAGGTGCTCTTGGAATTGCAGCAAACCTTTGACACTTGTCGCAGCGTCGTGAATAATCAGCTGCCTCTCTGTTCACGGTAGGCCAAAAATAACCATACCGCAATACTTTCTTTGCTAATGTTTGAACCCCGGTTTGGTCGCCACACTCACCTTCATGTACTTCCTGCAGCACATGCTTGATGTCGTCGTATGCTATACACCCATATATATACACATGTCCCCTTAATAATGACTTTATTCTTAATAATGACTTTATTGTATGACTGTGATATGACATATTGTTCATCTGTATTTTTGCTTGAATGATGGATTGACAAATATTTGACACTGCAGGGAACAGACTATATTATTCACAAACACATGAATTTATACAGGGAAACTAAGCAAAAGACGCGAGGACCGCACTCGCTACAACAATAGAGGACCAGTGGAATGTCAAAACAAAAAATGAAATACATTTTCATTTGGACTTTAAGGTAGACTTAGCCTTCTTGGCAGCCTTAAGAGCTTTTTCAGCTTCTTTTTCTGCATTGGAGTTAAGCCGCTTCTGCTTTATCTTTTGTGAAGTGGAGGTGCTGGTGTCAACGGACTTCTTCCTGGAAATTGGAGCACTAGGGTCAAGAGAAGATTTTTTAGCAAGTTCCTTGGTAATAGACCTAGTTGAAAGTTTGGAAACTAACCTTGAGCCATTAGGCACCATTGCAAGAGGCTTAAGACTTTCAGGATCTATCTCCTCAATTTTCACCTGTATGCGTTTTTCCTCTTCGGCCTTCCTATCAGCCAAAGTAGCGCCATCAACATCCCCTGAATCCCCAGTTATAACAACATCGGGGTCTTCGTCATGCCCATCTTTACCGCCGTCATCCTTTAAAGTATCTATAATATCATCGTCAAGAGGGGTTTCGGTGTCAGGCGGTATAGAAGCCTTGTCAATAACCTCCCCAGTCTGACCTTCAGCCTCTCCTCCAGATTTTGCAGTAGCAACCTTATCCTGGCCTTCCTGAGTCTCTTTGACGGACTTTTTCCTAACGATGGTTTCCTGCTGCTTGTCGGTCTTCTCAGTTGGTTCAACACCTACAGAACGAGTAGCAGCAGTTATTAGCTCAGGGGAAAATAAGGGATCTTCGATTGATTGCCCGATGATATGACGAAAGGTGGAGATTGCTTAGACAAATTGGGGTGAAAAGGTAGAAATACCTTCCGATGATCTCTCAATCGGGGTGGCAACTGCCTCTGATGTTGATTCAGGTATGGGAGACAAAAGAGAACACGACATATCTAAGTCAGATATCATCGCAAGTGCTGAGCATTCCAGGCTCTGGGAATCTCTTCACCATCTACGGTCTTTAGCTTGAAGGGTCCTGTATAATGCTTCCGTTGGATGGCATATGGTCCTCCCCACTTTGGACTCAATTGGGTTGAAGGTGGGAAGACTCGTTTCAGCACTGAGTCTCTAGGTTCAAATGTCCGTGGTCGAACCCTTTTTTATAGTATCGTGCCACTTGGCATCTATGTCTAGAGGCTCGCAAGTCCGCCTCATCCCTCTTTTCTTCGACCATATCTAGGGATTCAAGAAGGAGTGCGTTATTTTTCATTGGATCGTAGTGAATTGTCCGGTGGGAAGGAACTTTGAGCTCCACTGGAATCACCGCTTCTGATCCGAAAGAAAGTGAGAACAGGGTATGACCCATGGCTGTCTTGAAGGTTGTTCTATATACCCACAGAGCTGATGGCAATTCGTCAACGCACATGGATTTTGCTTTCTCCATTCGCCTTTTCAGAATGGACTTGATAACCTTGTTTATTTCCTCGACCTGTCCATTTGATTGAGGATGAGCCACTGTGGCGTATCTGTTGTCGATCTTATACTTTTGGCAGAAGTTTCTGAATTCTGCGCTATCAAATTGAGTCATGTTATCAGTTATGATGGTCCTCGGTATCTCAAATCGACAAATGATATTCCTGACTATGATGTTTATCACCTTTTTCGTAGTTATTGTTGTCAAGGCTTCGGCTTTTGCCCATTTTGTGAAATAATCTACCGCTACGATCGCGTACTTCGCTCCACCTTTGGCAATTGGAAAGACTCCAATGATATCAATTCCCCACATGGCAAATGGCCATGGGCTTACCATTGACTTGAGTTGAGCCAGAGTTGCTCTGGGAATTGTAGCGAACCTTTGACACTTGTCACAGCGTCGTGAATAATCAGCTGTATCTCTGTTCACGGTAGGCCAAAAATAACCGTACCGCAATACTTTCTTCGCTAATGTTTGAACCCCGGTATGATCGCCACACTCACCTTCATGTATTTCCTGCAGCACATGCTTGATGTCGTCGTATGCTACACACCCAAATATATACACATGTCCCCTTAATAATGACTTTATTCTTAATAATGACTTTATTGTATGACTGCGATATGACATATTGTTCATCTGTATTTTTGCTTGAATGATGGATTGACAAATATTTGACACTGTAGGAAACAGACTATATTATTCACAAACACGTGAATTTATACAGGGAAACTAAGGAAAAGACGCGAGGGCCGCACTCGCTACAACAATAGAGGACCAGTGGAATGTCATAACAAAAAATGAAATACATTTTCATTTGGACTTTAGGGTAGACTTAGCCTTCTTGGCAGCCTTAAGAGCTTTTTTAGCTTCATTTTCTGCATCGGACTTAAGCCGCTTCTGCTTTATCTTTTGTGAAGTGGAGGTGCTGGAGTCAACGGACTTCTTCCCAAAGATCGGAGCACTAGGGTCAAGAGAAGATTTTTTAGCAAGTTCCTTGGTAATAGACCTGGATGAAAGTTTGACAACTAACCTTGAGCCAATAGGCACCATTGCAAAAGGCTTAAGACTTTCAGGATCTATCTCCTCAATTTTCACCTGTATGCGCTTGTCCTCTTCGGCCTTCCTATCAGCCAAAGTAGCGCCATCAACATTCCCTGAATCCCCAGTTATAACAACATCGGGGTCTTCGTCATGCCCATCTTTACCATTGTCATCCTTTAAATCATTTATAATATCATCGTCAAGAGGGGTTTCGATGTCAGGCGGTATAGAAGCCTTGTCAATAACCTCCCCAGTCTCACCTTCAGCCTCTACTCCAGATTTTGCAGTAGCAACCTTATCCTGGCCTTCCTGAGTCTCTTCGAAGGACTTTTCCCTAATGATGGTTTCCTGCTACTTGTCAGTCTTCTTAGTTGGTTCAACGCCTACAGAACGAGTAGCAACAGTTATTAGCTCAGTGGTAAACAAGGGATCTTCGATTGATTGCCCGATGATATGACGAAAGGTGGAGATTGCTTTGACAAATTTGGGTGAAAAGGTAGAAATACCTTCCGATGGTCTCTCAATCGGGGTGGCTACTACCTCTTATGTTGATTCAGGTATAGGAGACAAAAGAGACGCTTTAGGAATTCCCGGATTATCAGGATCATATTTCTCCACTCTCGTGGCCTCAACTGTAGCTGAAGAGGAACCGGCTTCTATAATATTCTTTCCTTTGGCATGGTGCTTCTATTCTTCCATGGTGGCATCTATAAGATGACGCCCTTCGGCCAGATGTGCCGGTTCGTCATCCCTAAGGAAAGTCTCCATAAGTTTGTCTTCGTTAATGGAGTCCACCTTACGTTCTTCTTTTTCCCATTCGATGATTTTGTTCCACACATGGACCAGGGCTGTCGGATAATCCTCGATCCAAGAGATGTTTCGACGGCAGATTATATGAGCAAAGAAGTCTATCATCAATTCACCGAAAACATCCAATTCTTTTTTAGCCTCGAATAGCTGTGTATGGGTTTCCTCGGCGAACTTGATAGCACTATCCGCATTCCCTCGGCCAAGGCCGCTCTATTCTCAGCCTCCGTCAGCTTGGCCTCTAAGTTAGCATTTCGTTTATCCAACTCGGCATTCTTTCTCATTAGTTCGGCCTTTTATTGTTCAAGAGTACTGCAAGCTAGCTGTGCCTTGACACTTTCTGACTTAGCATCTTCGGCTTGCTTCCTTAGATCCAGGCGCTCTTGGCTATGGGATTCCAATAGGTCATGATAACGTTTTTGTAGTTCCTCAAACTGCTTTTTGAAGTTATTAGCATCCCGTTGAGTAATGGCAAGTTGAGCTTGTGTATCTTCTAGATCCTTCTCCAGATTTTTCAGAGCATTCTCATCAAGATCGTCCACGTTCTACATAGCATCAATGTCTGCGATTAGAGCCCAAATGATCCTGGAGATATTGCGCGAGTATTTATATATCTCCGAATACTGTTTCTCTACCGCATCGATCTTTGCCTTAGCATCATCTGCCCACCCTGAAGAAACATGCTCAAGTGTGGGTATGAAAGTTAAATGTTCAAAGTAACGATCTAGGAACTGTTCCTTCAGATATGTCAACCTTGCTTTGGAATCAGAATCTAGTGGTGCAGATTTGGAATGGATAGCTCGAAATGCTTTCGTTTGGAGGAAACGATAGCTGAATCACTCTTCTCAGGCCGCTTCTCAGAAACTCTATGTTTGGACTGCGGATCGGTATGCTTCGGTGAAGGTTTCTCTTGGAGACCCTTGCCCTTGGGATGAGATAAGTCTTTGGATGGCGGTTTGTCTCCTCCGCGACGGTCTTGATGGCCCTTGTATTTGTCTGGATCCGACCTAACAGGAGAGCGAGAACGTGAAGTATGAAGGTGCTGGGAATCGTGATGCCTTCTGTCATCTCTGCCATGATTCTCACGATAATCATGTTTGATGTCAGAAGCAGGCCAGGACAAGTTGCGACGAATTTTCCTAATACATAGTCAGGGCGTGACATTGTGCTTGCAAAACAATCTGAGTAGAGTTCAGAATCGATGTTAATGTAAAGCTCAAGTGCTGTGACGTGCAATGATATAGTTCAGCGTGTTTTCCTAAGTGGTGTTCCCCCCAAACAGACCAGAGTCTGGATTGGTATTAGTATGTGTAGTTTCCCCGGACTTTATGGGAGTCATCTCTTCCTCGGAAGTAAAAGTAAGAGGGTTTGTCGGGAAGTCTTCCTGAGAATAGAAGGTTTCGGGAGAGCCAAGATCTCCGAAACCTCGAAATGTGGACTTGTCTGCTGTAGAAGTATATCCTAGGGGTATAACGGTTGGCAACCCTTTTGGGGAAATTGGCCTCTCAGGAGTAACCGTTCCCTCGGGGGCAATATATTTATCCCTCTCCTCGGTCGGTATGTTTGCTAGTATATCATCTTGAGTTGAGGAGGATGATGGAGAAGGGATCTTGGTTGGCAATGGTGGACCCCTAAAACTTTCACCCGTCTCGGGGATAACATCAACTGGGGGTATGTACACGTAAGGAACTTTTCCATGACCTATGCTACGGGTAATAGATAACAATCCGTGACGATGGAGATATTCGTCCTTGAGGACTTCTTCGATAGTTACAAACTTTTGGTCACCAGTGAGTAGATGGTGTAAGCGATCAAAGTATGCTTGGCCCGTTACTTGCTTTGGATTAGGAACTGCGGATTAAAATGGAAATTAATTAATGAAAGAACTTAAGTATTTGAAGTTGGATCCCAAAGAGTCAACGCCTTACTTGACTTATCCACCTTCTTGCACACCCCGGTTGTTGTTTAATATAAAACCACTCGGGTTTTGGATCCCCAGCATTGCTACTGAATGGAACGATGATAATTTTTCTTTTCGGTACCGATTCGAAATATACAAAGGACGGAGTGTCATTGTTTCAATGCTTGAAGTTGTAAAAGAAATGAACGTCTTTGAAAGTTAATTCTTCACCAAGAATATCTTTGTAGGTTATGTACAAGGTATACAAATAGGCAAAAGAATTGGGAATAAGCTGCATGGGGGCAATCCTTAGCTGTCTCAGAAAATCGACAATAAAGGGAGGATAAGGAGGAATTGCCCCAACTAAGCACATCAATCTGGTGATGGCCATATATCCTTCCGGTGGGTAATGGGGACGATCTGTCTTCAAAGGCAATAGAGTGTTTGCTTTAGGAATTGCATGTTTCAGACGTATCCGCAACAACCTGTCACTGTCAATTGTTGATTCGACCGAATCCTTAATCGACTCCAAGATAACTGCATCTCTGAATTCGTCGGGAGCATGGTTATCTCCTACCCCGCCTTCTTCCTCATCACCGAGAGAAACATCACTTCTTGAAGATACTTCACTATTGCGAGTTTCCATGTCATAATCTGGGCCTTCGCTATCCCAGCCTGAATCGGAAGTAGAAGACACATCTTCAACAGTAGGGTTTTTAGCTGTCTCTTAGCCTCCCTTCTTTCTGCTAATCTAGATGTACGTCTCTAGGACATATCTGATGAACTATCGAAGAAACAATAGCAAAGATTAGGGTAAAGTTGCCCATATCCCCCGGTGCATGTGTGTGAGCTAAGATGTGCAAGTGTGTGCAATAATACAAAATAAGCGCATAAGACCACGATGTAAAAGTTTGACAAAACAATGATATGTTCAGAACGATCTTAAATGTTCTCTTATGTTCGTAAGGCGCTATCCTAACTGTTCATTAAGTTGTAGATCACGACAAACATTGATTGTGCAAGTCGGACACTTCATTTGCATTAATTTGGAGGTTTTTAGTCCAGTTCGGATATTCATGTCGGGATCGAATCGAACGTCCATAGAGGAAAGGGTTTGGACCGGGGGCAGAACCATATAAGGTCCAAAGCAGAAGTTAATGCACAACAAGCATATCAGTTTTGTTCGAAAGTGGGTACTTTTGATAATCCGGATTGATCTGAGTGCCCATATATTTTCATGATCCTTCCTCTCACACCGACCCGACCCGGTCAGATGGAACCGCCTCTCCTCTTCACTCTTATGCCTCTTCGCCCGAACCGATCCCAAACCTTTCCCTCTTCTTCTTCTCCAGCCTCTCTCTCTCCTAACCAACACCAAACCCAATCTCATGCCAAGAAAAAAACTGAATCGAAGCCAAGCGCCTACATGCTGGTACGTCTAACATTAGATTTTAACCCCCTCCATAACAACCTCGAGATGGCAACGAGGCCATTAACGACGATGGCGAGAAAGGGGGGAGTCATGGCGTCGAGATCAGCTAAGAACCGTGCCCAAATCGTCCAAATCATCCACGAATTTGAATCGAAGTCAATTAAAGAGGAATTAATTAAAGTTTTTCAACCTACCTATAAAATTAATTCAAGAATTGAAGGGAATTTTGTTACCTCAGAAATTAGGGTTTCTCTATTTGCAAAACTTGGAGGACGGTGATAATAAAGGAGAGAAAGAAAAAGGGGATGAACATTGAATTTATATGGATTTGGGATGGCCCTTAGTATTCCCTACGTTTTCATCCCATTCGGACCGATATGCTGGCCCATTTACATTTGGCCCAATAGTCTAGTAGTAGCGGGGTGAGAAATGCCGTTCAGATCGAAGACCGGACCCTAATAGAATCATGCACATGAACTTGACATATGAGTTGAATTCAAAGAAAAATATATATATATAATTTTACTGGAGGAGCTATTGGACATCAAGCATAGTTCTCAAAGTTGTGTGAAACGAAGAAAGAAATCTGTGAACTTTTTGATTAAATTTATAGGCCACAAAAGATACGACTTTATGAAGCAACACGGCCCTACAAACGAATGGAAACAACTATTCAGCAATTTTTGATTCAGAAAACAATAGACAGACCATTTCGAAGAACACTCTATCTTCAGTAGAAGCGCATTCGAGGGGGAAAAATGTTAGCCTACTTTGTGATTTAGACTACACAAAGCCAAAAGGGGAATTGATGAAGAGTATACATCAGAAAAGCGTATGCTGCAGGCTTAGATCGGATCGGGAGTCACAAACCAAAGAAGAAGAAAGCGGAGCAGAAATCAGAAGAAACTGGGACAAATCTGGATCGGATCGAGGTGCTATCGAACTGTAACGAGGCGCATGAAAGATGGTTATCACCCATGATCCCTTGAAGCGCGGAGCGGTTATGCGCACGTCCCCCATGTTCATCCACTACTGCTATGTGCTGGCAACATCTCCAAGTTTTATCCTCCAAACTGATCGGATTGCTTGCCACGTGTCCTCGAACCGGAGCCGCTCTAGAGGGATTTTTCACCTATAAATACACCACCAAGGCACATTTGAGAGGATCTTTTGGCATTTTCAGAACTCAAACTCCTTTGTTATCCAAATTTCATCAACTTATTCAAATTACAATCATTTCTTGAAATATATTTTGAAGGAAATTGAGTGAATCAATGCATTGTATGAGTGAAAGAGAGTGAGAATCATTGTAGTACTTGCATTCTAATCATCAATTCGAAGAGTAGAAAGTGGACGTAGGCTATTTAACGCCGAACCGCTATAAATCGTGTGTTTTCTTTGATTTTGATTTCATTTCAGTAGAAATTATCTCTAATTTGGGTGTTAGAGCCATTTTTGGATCTAACAGCTCCATTCAAATAGATAAAAATCATATTTTTATCGCTTCATCTAAAATAAAAATCACATTTTGACTTCACTATTTGTATAATAAAAATCAGATTTTTATTTCGCTACATATATAAAAATCATATTTTTATATTCTCTATTATATAAAAAATATATTTTGAACCCGCTACTCATATAAAAATCGAATCTTTATTCTTGCTACTTCATGATAAAAATAAAGTTCATATTTTTATTTCTCTATCTTCTATGTAAAGATTATATTTTTATTACTCTATCGTCTATGTACAGATTATATTTTTATTACTCTATCTTCTATGTAAAGATTATATTTTTATTACTCTATCTTCTATGTAAAGATTATATTTTTATTACTCTATCTTCTATGTAAAGATTATATTTTTATTTCAACCCCACATAGATAAAAATCACAACTTTATCACTACTTCTTATATAAAAATCTAATTTTTATATTGCTACTTTAAACTAAAACCCATATATTTATTATAAAATAAAAATCATATCTTTCATATGAATAAAAATCCGATCTCTTCCCTTTCAAAAATCTAATTTTTATAGTTATCTATATAATAAAAATTATATTTTTATAACACCACTAATATAAAAACCCTATTTTTATATTCATTACGTTCATATAAAAATATATAATCTTTATAAACTGAAAATTATAAGTTTTATAACCTAAAGATCTTCTCTTTAAACAGAAATAAAAAATCAAAGAGATTAAATCGAAGAAAGAAAACTCACCTTCATTCGATTTAATTTTTTGAAGGGGGGAGGGATTTCACCACTTCTTCAATCGAAGGGGGGTTTGGGATCAAATTGGGTCGGAGGAGGTGAATAGGTGGCGGTGGTATGGGGACTGGGCTCGACGTTTGTTGATTTGGGGGCTTAGAGGTTCGGCTGCGGAGGAGGTGCTGGCGCAGGCGTTGGTGGGTGGTCGGCGAGCCAAGGGGAGGTCGGTGGCTCTCTTCAGGTGGTGGCTGAGTGCCTGAAATGGCTGGTGGTGGCGCAGCGAGTTGGGGATCGCGGTGTGGTTTTGCAGCAGAGGGGAGAGGGAGTGCTCCGGCGGTGGAGTGGAGCTCGATGGTGGTGGGTCCGCCTGGAGGCGCAGCTAACACGATGGGGAGGGCGACGGGGGATCGATCGTGGGTTTTGGGGGTTATTTTATTTTTCTTTTCTAAAGCTGAAGTCAACGGGGGGGGGGGGGGGTGAAGGAGAAAAGGGGGTGATTATATATTTAATATTTAATTTAATTCAATTCACTTTAAAAACCAAAACCGTCACGAACTCCAAATCAACCCCAACGACTGTCGTCCCTAGCTAATCACCCCCATTCTGAACGCAATGGGATATGTTTTGCTAGCCATTTCTATCATTTCAATCTGTTTCCATTTAAATTAAAATATATATATATATATATATTAAATTCAAACGTACTTTTCAATTTATCGGGGCCACATACGGACTCTAAAAATTCTCGAAAAATTATTTCTAGCTTCGTATTAACGATACGGTCCTAACAAAACAAATTTCATCAAATTTGATGACCGTTTGAAAAATGGCCCTTTTCTAGTCGATTAAAATCAACTGAAATTGGTCAAACGCGTTTATATGCGCCATGCTCACATATTAATTCTAAAAATCATGAAAATTGGAATCTAGCAATAATTTGACATCCCGTATCCAACAAAAGTGGTTTCATCGAAAACGGAGGTAGTTTGCAAAATGGCTGTTTTTTAAGGGCCATTATATATATTAAAATATATATAAATTCCACAGCGACTTTTCTAGATTTTAAACTGGACGTAAATTATCATTTATAAAGTGAAATCTCACTTTCTTACATTCGTTAGAAAGATATTGTTAATCGAATTCAAATATTTCTTGTTTCGTCCAATTCTGACTTATATTGAACTCTGTATGTTCATTTGAAATTAGAAATCAAATTTTCGAACTACCGCGCCATTTCAGGCTCGTTATATAACTAAAATAAATTTATTCGTTCTAACTTCGTCGAAAATAAATTGTCCATCGTTATTATTTAAAATAAATCATTTTAAATAAACAAAATTCATTAAAATCGCTAAAATGAAAATTTTAAATTGGTTCTGATTTTCCGGGTTGTTACAATCTCCCCCGCTTAAAATCTTTTTATCCTCGAAAAGGAACGGAGCTGAAAGTTGTTTTACTATTCAACTCAACTTTCATTATTTTCATTATGGCTTAAGTTCTTCAACTTTTCAGTTTCTAAGAAATTTTCAAATTTTTCAAAAATTTGGATAACACCCTAAATTTTCGAAACATTTCGCCATAACCTCCCCTGTACCGGGAGCATCGGGAAAATTCCCAAACCACCACACAGGCCCTCTCATCTCAAAAAGAAAAAGAAAAAGCCAAGCGGCTAGCCAATCGGCTCATAAAATCATCCAAACCCAACAAATTAGTAAACATGTACCTATTTGTCGAGCATGCAATTTTATTCCTCTTCTTTAGCCTCCTTGCTATGACCTGTTCAATGTATACACATGTATATGCATGCATTTGCAATCAATTTTCCAATCAGTTCAATATTCGACACAATTTGGTTATATTCACCGTTCATTCACATAATGGTTTAAATGAATAATCACACACAACACAATCAGCCATCAATTAGTTGAATAATGTTTCAAAATCATAATTTTAATACATAGTCAAAAATCATGTTTTTGATGCCAAGTCACAGCAATAAATCCTTCTAGTTTTGGTTCTCACACCAGTCAATTGGAAATATATAGATATCCCACTTTCGAAACTCGAATATAAACTCTGATGATAAGTACTCAATCATCGGAACCATCTCTGGGCGACTAGAGTGTGATTTTATATCTGTCCAGTATATTTGAGGCTTCAAATACACGCTAGCTAGGCGTATACGCAAAATCTCTATAAACTCGATTGTCCAAATCAATATAAAAATAATATTGAAATACGTATAACAAGATTTATATTTCCAAAACAAAATTTGTTTTCAATTTTATTTTAAAAACAATACTCCTTGAACTCATTCTAGGATACTACTGATCCTATCTCTAACGAGTCACTCTTATTGGATATTACTAATCCAATCTCTGATGAATTCTTTCGTTTGGTTCTAATGTGTCTTGTTCTCGAGCTCTGTAAACCAAAGATTTGATACCAACTGTGATAGTCCGTAACCTCCCCGTGAAGGAAAGCACGGATTGCTTTGAGGACAAGACACATCAGAACACAGACAGAAGAACATCTCATTGCTTATTACAACAATTCCATCAGAATACAAGAATATACAGAGTATGAATAAATATTATACATTTGAAAATTATCAGAGGTTTAAATACATTACTGCAGCGGAAAAATAATACAAAAACATAACTGAAAGAAATACACGGATACAGAGCTTTCCGAATATCACTTCAGCTATAAACTAGGGTCCTGTGAATATAATATCTGCTAAACCCAACTACTAGCTACCCGTGCAGAAAATAAGGGCACCCAGAGTTTAGGTTAAAACAATAAACTCCAGGTCAGTCATGTGACCGGTGTGAGAACTAAAACAGTTATTAATCTTTATTTTTAAAGTTAGGTAAATCAAGGGACCACGCCGTATAACACGGAACGGGTTTCTTCCCAAGAATACCAGTGCATAAACAAACAACGCAATGCTAAATAAAGAACAATGAAGCTATTATAAGACCCAGGTCCCATCACACAATGCAACGCAAGCCGGAGGATAGGGTTTTCCCTTATAATAGCCAAAGAATGCCTGATACATGAAATTTAATCTTTTATTATTACTATAAGTGAAGAAAACACTTCAAATATAAATGTATCAATCGTAGACGGCATGGGTACTATATATCATGTCGCCATACTAGGCTCTACAATCAAAACCGAAAAATGTCGTATTTGGAAATTGGATTTCCATCTGCGAAATGAGGTAAAAGATAGTCCTCACCGATTCGAAACTCTCTAGCCCGAGCTTCAGGAACAGTCGCAACTGCACCTTGGAGCAACAGGGCCGGCCCACATGGAGAGGATTAAACTTAAAACCTGAACAATATGTCTTCCCGCCCTATGGGGCGTAAATGAGCCAACGAATGACTCCATTGGTCCCGGATCGACCGATATAACCGAGGCGCCTCAAAATCCAACAACCACATGAGTAAAACTCGTCAGGGCTTGCAAACGCTGACGCCACTCCTAGCTAGAAAGAGATGCAAGTTCTCCCTGAGGTCCTCTCCAGTTTTGGTTCACACCGGGGTGTGAGGCTCGCGAATTAACGCTACACAAAGCGATGCCACAAAGGTCGTGCTTTGATTATCAACCACAAGACTCTGCTTTTCAACAAAAGCCTTGATCATTTGCATCTCAGCATGCCACACAGGCAATTCACGCTATGCAACCGATGTCTATCAATCACACAGAATGAAATCCAATGTCAGACACACAGTCCATTTACAAGTTCGTTCTGGGTCTGAACGAAACCAGAGGAATCTTATTCCTCGCATATCCGGTCGATCTCCAAGTACGTCTGGACAATCACCGCTTTTTCCATCGTCTTGGGTGTATATCCCAATCAGGATATCAGTAATCATCCAAATGATGTGAAGACCTCCGGTCTTCAACCACCGTCTTCAACTTATCGTTGTATCAGTTATTCAGAATGGGATAAACCCGGTCTTTCCGAATAACTCGCGTATATAATAAACAAGTGTTACACAAACACAACATACGCCTAATTCCAATTCAGAATATTATTTTATTCAAATATTCTTATTTCTAGGGATAGGTTCCCATGAATTTCATCAAAAATAAATTCATTTAAATTTATTCTTTAATCTTCCTTTGAATATTGATTCAAACCATATTTAAGTTTACCCAAACTAGTCGGGATTAGCGAACCATACCGAAGTAATCATTTATTTTATTTCCCAATCCCAACATGTTCATCCCATGGAGCAAAACTGATAATACTCCATATCTAACACCACAGTATTATCGGTAAAATTAATTACTATTTCACGTTCAAATCTAATTAAAGATTTAACTATCGCTTGGAGCAAAACTGGTGATACTCCATTCTCGATCATTTCAATCTAATTAAAGATTCATTAAAACTCCACTTAGTTTTAATCTTTAACTGGGTTAAAGAACCAATGCCTTTTAAAACACGGCACACGATAAACCCAAAATCACATTCCATTCATCGGTTTCTAGCCGTAAATTAGTAAGAGAACAATTCCCTAAGTATTAACCCCAAAGGCCGAAATCAACATCAGATCAATACCCAAGAAACTATTCAACTTAACTAATCTCTAGTTAGTTTCTAATTTTCTTAACTTCATTAGGTTTAAGAACAGTATTATTAAAGATACCATTCACGACAAACCCAAAACCTCATTCAATTGTTAATTGGGTTAAAGAACAAGTGTTATTTAAAACATTGTTCACGATAAACCCAAAAATAGCATTCCATTAATAATGGAATCTTCACCGAAAAACAGATCAATATATAATCGATATCAAATTCCATATCCAACCAATAATATAAATGGAATAACGACAAAGCCTTTCAAATTCCATATATAGTAACGGTCTTCCTCCACAATATCTCGCTTCGATTACTACCAATCGAATTCCATTCAATTCCAATTAAATATTAATTAATTGGAAAACTTTCTCTAAATTATAATCTGCTTCTAACCAGAAATTAGTAAGAGAACAATTCCCTAAGTATTAACCCCGAAGGCCGAAACCAACATCAGATCAATACCCAGTAAACCATTCAACTTAACTAATTTCCAGTTAGCTTCTAATTTTATTTACAAGCGTTATATTTTTATTCTAGTTATAACTAGCTCATTTCGATAAAAATATATTTTTATCTTTTCAAATATGGGATTTTTCATCTCAATTCTTTCTAAATCAATTATTATGAATTTATACAAATTATTGATATTTTTAATAATTTTATCAAGGCCCGTACAGTCGATTTCCATAACCGGTCATCGAACTGCACTTACATCGACCTTTTCCAAATTATATTTGGACATAACTCCAATCTAACCGTTAGATTTAAAATCTCTTATATTCGTTGGAAAGCTCTTTTCGATACAAACCCAACGGTTCCAGTTTCAGGAGAATCCGACGGTCGGATCTCCCGTAACATCAGTTCGAAGTCAATGGTCGAAATTCGCGAACTGCCGCAGCGCGGCACGTTCTATTCAGGCCATTAAATATATATAATATATATTAGATATATTTCATCGATTTCCTTTTTAAAAACAATTCCAACTTCATTTTTCAATTTTAAATCAAATTTGAATATTCTATATCGTTAATATATAAATGATAATATTTTCAAAATATTAGATTTTGAAATCGCTTCCTTTTCTATATTCATTATAAAAACGAATATAAACGATATAAATATCGTTCGCGTCAAAATGGCGCGTATCTAATCAACATGGCTTTATATATATTTCAATAATTCGTGTCCATCCAAAATCGGACATCAAAATCACATTTTGATCCTTTACAGAATATAATTTTAAAATAATTGTTATTTTAAAATATTCGTTATTTTGAAATATTCTTCAGTTCTTAACTGGAATCAGACACAGCCAATTACCATATAAAGTGATTTATATGGATTTCATACAACACATGTATATCACAACAATGATAAATAATCAACCATCATCCAGAGTGCACCACACAACTGCATAAGCAATAATTATAAATAATTAATGCTTACATCAGCCTGTCAACCAATCGATCGAAATACAACTAAACAGTTGGGACTAGTGTACGTGAAATGTCATCCCAACACACGTGTGGGGTTTCAACCAACAAATACTGAATATTATTTGTGCAGTTGGGCGATGCTTAAAATTTATCGTCCCAATCCATATCAGTCAAATGGGTGTACATAAACAAATCATTTTGATTTGCAAATGAATATTTTATTTTATTCATTGATCTCATAAAAATGATATTTTTATTTTTTTCCAACATATTTTAGAAAATTTTGGCGGCATAACGGCGCGATACTAGAACCGAGGTAATGTCTAAGCCTTATCCCTCGCCTCATAATGGCGCACGTCATACACAAACCAAATCCTAATCAATTCATTTCGTTTTCCAAACCAAATTCAACCAAGTCATCAAATCAACCAAACAACCAAACATACAAGTCGTCCATGGTCTGTGGACGATGGGGAACAGTTCATATATGCAGTTATGAAATAAATAACTGTATAAAGAAAATTTGAGTGAGAAGGAGTTCTCACCTTGGGGATCCCCTCTGCCAGTCCTATATTTCTGAATGGTTTGGATTTTGTTTTGATTTCAGTTTGTTCCATCGCACTCCTTTTCACGCTGTTCATAGTAAAAATCATATTTTTATCGCTTCATTCAAATAGATAAAAATCATATTTTAATCGCTTCATCTAAAATAAAAATCACATTTTGACTTCACTATATATATAATAAAAATCAGATTTTCATTTCGCTACATATATAAAAATCATATTTTTATATTCTCTATTATATAAAAATAATATTTTTAACCCGCTACTCATATAAAAATAGAATCTTTATTCTCGCTACTTCATGATAAAAATAAAGTTCATATTTTTATTTCTCTATCTTCTATGTAAAGATTATATTTTTATTACTCTATCTTCTATGTGCAAATTATATTTTTATTACTCTATCTTCTATGTAAAGATCATATTTTTATTACTCTATCTTCTATGTAAAGATTATATTTTTATTACTCTACCTTCTATGTAAAGATTATATTTTTATTACTCTATCTTCTATGTAAAGATTATATTTTTATTTCAACTCCACATAGATAAAAATCACAACTTTATCACTACTTCTTATATAAAAATCTAATTTTTATATTGCAAATTCAAAATAAAAACCATATATTTATTATAAAGTAAAAATCATATCTTTCATATGAATAAAAATCTGATCACTTTCCTTTCAAAAATCTAATTTTTATACTGTTATCCATATAATAGAAATTATATTTTTATAACACCACTAATATAAAAACCCTATTTTTATATTCATTACGTTCATATAAAAATATATAATCTTTTTAAACTGAAAATTATAAGTTTTATAACCTAAAGATCTTCTCTTTAAACAGAAATAAAAAAATCAAAGAGATTAAATCGAAGAAAGAAAACTCACCTTCATTCGATTTAATTTGTTGAAGGGGGAGGGATTTCACCACTTCTTCAATCGAAGGGGGGTTTGGGATCGAATTGGGTCGGAGGAGGTGAATAGGTGGCGGTGGTATGGGGACTGGGCAAGGCGTTTGTTGATTTGGGGGCTTAGAGGTTCGGCTGCGGAGGAGGTGCTGGCGTTGGTGGGTGGTCGGCGAGCCAAGGGGAGTTCGGTGGCTCTCGTCAGGTGGCGGCAGAGTGCCTAAAATGGCCGGTGGTGGCGCAACGAGTTGGCGATCACGGTGTGGTTTTGTAGCAGAGGGGAGAGGGAGTAGGCGCTGGAAAGGGAGTGCTCCGGCGGTGGAGCGGAGCTTGACGGCGGTGGGTCCGCCTTGAGGCGCAGTTGACGCGATGGGGAGGAAATCAACCCCAACGTCTGTCGTCCCAAGCTAATCACCCCCATTTCGAATGCAATGGAATATGTTTCGCTAGCCAATTCTATCAATTAAATCAGTTTCCATTTAAATTAAAATATAAATCTATATATATTAAATTCAAACGTACTTTTCAATTTATCGGGGCCACATACGGACTCTAAAAATTCTCGAAAAATTATTTCTAGCTTTGTATTAATGATACGATCCTAACAAAAATGATTTCATCGAATTTGAAGACCGTTTGAAAAATGGCCCTTTTCTAGTCGATTAAAATCAACTGAAATTGGTCAAACGCGTTTAAATGCGCCACGCTCACATATTAATTCTAAAAATCATGAAAATTGGAATCTAGCAATAATTTGACATCCCGGATCCAACAAAAGTGGTTTCGTCGAAAAGGAGGTCGTTTGCAAAATGGCTATCTTTTAAGGGTCATTATATATATTAAAATATATATAAATTCCACAGCGACTTTTCTAGATTTTAAACTGGACGTAACTTATCATTTCTAAAGTGAAATCTCACTTTCTTACATTTGTTAGAAAGATATTGTTAATCAGATTCAAATATTTCTTGTTTCGTCCAATTCTGACTTATATTGAACTCTGTATGTTCATTTGAAATTAGAAATCGAATTTTCAAACTACCACACCATTTCAGGCTCATTATATAATTAAAATAAATTTATTCGTTCTAACTTCGTCGAAAATAAAATTTCCATCATTATTATTTAAAATAAATCATTTTAAATAATCAAAATTCATTAAAATCGCTAAAATAAAAAATTTAAATTGGTTTTGATTTTCCGGGTTGTTACACCAAGAGTCGCGAACCCGAATCCCGGGCCACCAAAGCACCCATGCACATAGTCTTCGCGCCCCTTGGGGCATGAACTTCGTACGCCTCAGGGTGCGAATTTTGCACCCCTAAGGGGTACGAAATTCGTGCCCTGTGGGGTACGAATTTTGTACCCAGCAGGGTACGAAATCCGAACCCCTCTGGTGCGAATCTCATACCCCAAGGGGGTACGAAACTCGTACCTAACAGGATACGAATTTCGCACCCCTATGGGGTGCTAAATTCGCATCCCAGAGGGGGTCGAAATATGTGCAGGCAGGCCGGGTGCGAAATTCTGGGTGCGGTCCCCTATTTCTACGTACTCCTACCTAACCACTCTCCTGTAAATACCCCTTGGCCTCACACTTCAAAGGGGTTGGAATTCTATCACTTAGGACCTCCAGAGAGCTTCAAGATCCTCTTTAATGGCATCTCCTCTTTGAGGAAGAAGGATTAAATTGTCTTTTTTCTAAACATTTTGTATATAGCCATTATGAACTCATATGACTTGGAAATGAATGTAATGAGATGTCATGGGATAGTCTCAACCTTGTAATCCTTGGTGATAAATAATATTCCAACGACTCTTCAAAGTGGACGTAGGCCTCCCTCGACGACGAACCACTATAAATCTCTCATGTTATTTATCGCTTTCCACTCTTGTCTATACGACCAAATTAATAATTCCTAGTAATTGGAATCTTGGGTGTTTACGACATTTTTTGTCGTTACAAGTTCTTTTTTAACCGCCTACGTTAAAGGAGGCATTATCGTCATCGTCATCATCTCTTTTGTCGTTTTTGTTGCAAGGTACTGTTACTAAAACTTGGCTCTCTATTTTGGCTTTCTCGTATGCTTCATTTCTCCTTGTACATTGCAAGGTGTTGCGGGAAGCATTCTTTATGATGATTTCTTTATTACTTTAATGATTTTTATTTGGTTTATCTGATTGGATGATTTTCATTTTAAAAAAAATAAGATTTTATTGGTTCATTTGACTTAAAATAATTAAAGGTTACATTAGTGTTACAAAGACAGTGAGTCGCAATCCTATGCGTTTCAGTGTCTCTTTATGTTATTTTCCGTTCAACTGTTAGAAGGTCATTTTTTTAACTATTATATACTATAATTTTAGACTTTCTTGAAATTGGCTGGATTTGGTAACTGTTCGGTTATAGGGACAGTCATCAGTTCTACGTATGTAATAATCTTTTCTTTATCGTCTAGGATGGCATAGGTTTCAGCGTACTATAATGAAGGCGTTACCATTTCCATTATCTCTTTTGTTGTCTTGATTAAAAGATACTATTAGTAAAACTTGGCTCTCCATTTTTACTACAGGTATGCTTCATTTATCCACACATGTTGTAAGACACTACAACATGCTTTCTCTGTGTTGATTTCTTTACTATGTTAATGCTGTCAATCCGGTTTATTGGATTGGAGTAATTTTAAGTTTGCGAAAAAGACACTACTGGTTCATTTTAATTAAAATAATTATGTTTAAAGGTTGCATTAGCGTCACAAGGTTGGTAAGTCCTAATCCACTTATTTGGTGACCCTAATACAGAATATATGTACAATACTCGAAATTGATTTTGGATACGTAGTGGGGATATTGACTGTATCTCTATTCTAACATTAGCATTACCATCAATAGATTAATATATTAATTGTAATTTTTTTACAAGACACATTATACTATGTATTTGATGTATATAGCGCTAATAGAGGATATAAATCTATTGACAAGCTCTCCATTGAATTATTTTTTTGTTTTTTGTACTTTGGCCTTGAACCATCAGATATAACCTGTAAATATTAGCATTTGTTTTTTGTCAAATGGGTTGGGTTGGTTCTAAATGGGTAGGGTCGAGTTTTGACCCAACCCATTTATGATCCATTCTCTTCGACCCATTTATTACCTAACCCGTTTATAACCCAACCCTCTAATAAGTGGGTTACCCATTTAATCCACTTAGGTATCTAAATTTGATTTAGCTAATAAAAAAAATGCTAAAATTTTAAAGTTAAAAAGGCAAAAATTAAGAAAATACCTTTTATTTTGAAAAAACTGAAAAAAATAAGTAAATTTCAAAAAATTACGAAATGAGAAGTAAAAAAAGAATTATTCGAAAATTACTATTTCTAAAGCTAAAAATATAAAGATTCGAAAATACCTTTCATATGGGAAAAAGTGGAAAAAATAAAAAACTTTCAAAAAATTCAGAAAATTATGAAATTAAAAGTAATAAAAGAATTATTCGAAAATAATAATTTTTAAAGTAAAAAGGCAAAATTATGAAAATGCCCTTCATGTCGAAAAGAGTGAAAAAAATAAATTTTTAAAAATCCATAAAATCACGAAATGAAAAGTAAAAAAAGAATTATTCGAAAATTACGATTTTTAAAGCTAAACATGTCAAAATTACGAAAATGCCCTTCATGTTGAAAAAAATGTAAAAAATAATAAATTTCAGAATATATAGTAAATTATTATTTTAAAAATCATTATTTTAAAATTATTGTTTTTACTTTCCATTTCGTAATTTTCTGAAAATTTTTCATTTTTTTCACTTTTTCCAAATTAAAGGTTATTTTCATAATTTTAGCATTTTTAGCTTTAAAATTCGTTATTCTAAATAATTCTTTTTTGCTTTTCATTTCGTAATTTTTTGGATTTTCTGAAATCTTTCATTTTTTCCACTTTTTCTAATATGAAGGGCATTTTCGTAATTTTGGTCCTTTTAACTTTAAAAATCGTTATTTTAAAATAATTCCTACTTTTCATTTCATAATTTTTTGGATTTTCTAAATATTTTTCATTTTTTTCACTTTTTTCAATATGAAGGGCATTTTCGTAATTTTGTTCATTTTAGCTTTAAAAATCGTTATTTTAAAATAATTCTTTTTTTACTTTTCGTTTCGTAATTTTCTGGATTTTCTGAAATTTTTCCCTTTTTTCTCTTTTTCCAAAATAAAGAGTATTTTCGTAATTTTGACATTTTTAACTTTTAAATTTTAAGTTTTTTTATAAATGTATGTTTTATAATTTATAATTTTAAATTATAAGTGTAAATGGATAAAATGGGTTACTCATTTATTACCCTCTTAAAAATGGGTTAACCCAACCCATTTAATAAAATTCATAAATGGGTTAACCCAACCCATTCGTGGATAGGTGTAACGACCCAAGGATTTCCGGCCCTGGAAATCGACATAAATGCCTTTACCGTAACTCATGCCGACCTTCCAAACACCGAAAACACTGGATAGTTATTAGAAAGAAATTAGAGGGTGAGATAAGAAAGAAAGAAATATTAGAATAGAAGAAGAAGAAAACAACACAACACAGAGTCTCATATCGCAGTGGGACAAAATATAATACAGAAATAAATCTTTATTGAAAGCTTTAAAAATACTTACAATCATCAGAGTACATCACACAATGTGACAGTTATAATATCCCGTTCCCATATACAACACACAATGGAATGGTAGCTATATAATATCATACGCCTGGACCCTTCCAGCTCGTCTCTTCATAGCATTCGATAACTTGAAACTGTACATCCCGGCCTAACCCAAGCATTTACAAAACACCGGGTCAGTCTGGTGAACCAGAGTGAGAAAAACTCACACAATATTAAGGGTATCACACAACCTGATTTTAAAGTTAAAATCATTTCAAAGGAAAAGGATAATCGTAAGACCAAATCCACACATAAACACGGACAGTTTTTACCTTATGATAACCCAAAACAGTTTTGAAACCGATATCTTTTCTGATATTATAATAATGTCTAAATACAAGTAATTATCAATCTAGCGGAACTCTTGCATCTCATGCTCCATATATACAGTATACAATCAAAACCGCAGGCGTTTATTGGAGATTGGATTCCAACTATGACAAGGTATGGGACCACCTGCCGATAATGTATCTCTAGAGGCGAATACACTGGGTTCAACAAGAACGTCTTACAACCCGGCCCACACATGACCAACCACTTATTTCGCTTGAGTGTATCGAATGTATATCACCGACGGTTGGGATCAGCAACCATCTCCCGAAAAGGGGCAGCATCGAATATAGATTAAAGAAGTAAATAGGAATTTCTCTAGATAGGTGATTATACGCCCTAATGGGAGCGCCCCACATAGCCATGCTGCTTGCCCGATTTTTGTCATTTCTCGGTTGATGAGGCTTGAGGTCAGAGTTTATTTTTGAAACATGTGATCACTATTCACTTTGAATGCCACATCGTCAGATCCGCCAGATATCACTAATTGACGCCCTAAAAAATACTCTAGCTGGAAGCTAAGAGAACGACAATTCTCCGCCAACAACTATAACAAGTTTGGAGAAATCAACATATGTGACCCTTTGGAAATACTCTGTCAGACACTCGTCCATACAAGTCATCCAGGAACAGGATGAACCGAAGGCACTCTCCTACCGCATCCAATATAGGAATCACCCCATGGATCAGTAGCGAGAAGTCCTTGCAACCCGTAAATTCCAACCACGACATAATCACAGCTTATCTCTGCTTGCCAGGCAGAGAAGATTAGTGGTTCTTCCGTTTATAAAAATCCACGGTCTTCAGTGCTCCATCTCGACCATCTTCTGATATCTTCACGTATTTGTTGGTCGGAATGGTTTTCGAATAGTAATTCGATCCAGTCTTCCCATACCAACAATCGTATTGGACATGTTTGATAGTCTGTGATTTAACTATCAAAATAAACAGTATTTCAATCATGACACACCAATGAGTTCACTGGTTCAGTATTCAGCACCACTTGGCCTTTTAACAAACTGATTCACTTTAGCTTAATTAAACTTCTAACTCTTTAAAAATACGATAATTGAATTCTTATATACTAACGATCTCAAAACCCTTTCTATATAATACTTAGTAAAATAACTCATAACCATATTCAATTCTTATTTTAATTCTCCTTTCAAACCTATTCAATCATTCCATGCTCTAAAAATCTTATTTCAATTTTCCCCTTGTTACTTGATCTCATTTTCAAATAACGTTAATTCAATATTAATGCTTTTACACTTTGAATCTCATTTATATACTCTGGTTTATCTTAAACCTTTCTATCATAATATCCTTTCACTTAATTCATATAATTAAGTAACCTTTATTTTAAGTTGTCATATTCGCTTAAAATTTTCTTTATAACTTCGTTATAAAAATTCGGGTTTAAATATAAAACCCGTTCACAAAATTCCTTTCACCTTTCTATTGGATTTCATTCCACTTCGTTTACTTTTGAAAAGTAATTTCCTAAATTTTTATTAATTAAATTAATAATTTATTTAAATCATTAACTACTCGGAAGTTAATTTCTTTATTAACTAAAATAAATAGTAAATCCTTTATAAAAATCTTATTTAAAGTTAAAACAATATTCTTTAACTATTTCATTTCGCAAATTCGAAACAAACTAATTTAATAGTTGATTCCATTTAAAACGGTCGATTTTGTCAACTTAAAACTTGATTATCTCATTAATTGATTCCAATTAGTTCTCACTTAAATTAATTAAAATAATTCCATTAATTGTTTTCTTTACAAAAAAATTATCAAAGTTTAACCATTCGATTCATTTCTTATTCTCATACTTGCAAATCTGATTAACATCATCATTTACTTTATAAAATAAATTATTAACAAATCAAAGTCTTAAATAAAAAAAAAATATTTCTCTTTAGTAACCTTTATTCAAAATAATATACTTCAAAATCTAACTCCAGTTATAAAATAAATTTTATAACTTCATCTCTATCGATTCACCTGACGGTGAATCAATATTATAAAACGATTGATTTTATAGGCCATACGCTGCCAAATACCCAACCAATACTGCCCATTTGTTTAAACAAACAGATGTTGAATATTCAATAATCGACACTCAAATCAATAACCCCAAACAAGACAGTTCATATATGGTAATATGAAAATAAATAAATAATATATTTGAGGAATCCGGTAGGATCCCTCCAACTTGTTCTTGCCTGTATTCAAAGTGGTTATCACCAAGCAGATCATTCAGTTTCATTTAACTGATAACAATAAATAATGGCCATTAATCAACCCACAAGCAATGAAACCAATCCAACAATTTAAACACGTTTATTTTATAAACGTGACTAACCAAGGTGAGTTACCTTTATTGGAATCAATCGTTAAAAATAACGATTTGGTATTTTACTGAAATTAAACACAGTTTAATTTCATCAGTTAAATCAACAAACAATGTGTAACTAGCAAACAGGCAACCATCAACAAGCAGAGCACACAAAATAAAAACCCAGTTTATATAAAATATAAATGGGGAAAACTGAGTGAGTTTAACTCACCTTGGTTTCCCTCTGTTGTTTAAACGGTTAAATTTAATTAAATTAAACATGCGTTTAACTTAATTAAAGTTCCCGTTGATTCCATCATTGCTCCTCCCAGCTCCATCACGTTGCGCTTGACGATACGGTTCCAACGGAACTGACCGCGCTTAATTATGACAATATATGATCGAGATATTGCATTCATTAGTTCATATAAATAATTACTTTAATTAAATTAATATTACCGGGCCTTTACCAAATATATGTCAGCACACCAATTCGCTGTTGCATTTAAAAGAACCGTCCCCATTATTTTTTCTAATTCTTCCATCCCTTCTGTCTTCACCATACCACCGTTCTCTTTTCCATAGTTTTCCCAACATTTGCATAACGGCCCAAAACCCATGCTTTACTAGCCGACTGCTACAAGAGAACAATCGGCAGCTACGACTCGTTCATCCCTTGTCTCACCTTTTTGGGCCTTCCCCGGCCCATTAATCCCATGTGTTCCCAATACCTTCTGACCCTCACATTTTGTTTTCCTTCCGCCCCAAATACCATACCTGGATTCGCCTCTTTCCTGTCATGCAAATCCACGTTGCCCTTCCCCAACAAAGAAAAAGAAACCCGCCTTCTTGCCTGCTAATTGACGCCAGCCGCTTTCTTTTTTTTATACCGGCCCAAAGCCCACTATTTTCGCACCCAAGCCCAACGCTGGACTTCATCTTCCCGAAACAAAGCTGCTGAAGCTCCATTTGTTTCCTCCTGTACACGCATAAATGTGACACTCTGCATCATAACCCAAACCACCGTAAAAACGACTCCATTCAACATCACTCCACGCTCTCGACTTGCCCGGCCCATCACCTTCCCCTCCGGTGCCTTAAACCGCCGACAGCCGTGGATCACAGTTCCCCTAGTGCGACATTTTCCAAACTCAGAATGCCCAAAATTTTCGCCACTTGAGCGCCGTACAACGCTGATCGTTCCTCCACACCTGAATCCACGTATAGATCGCTATATCTTAAGATAAACGGAAACCAAGATCTTGGCATCTAACGTTGGACAACAACGTTCCACTATTTATGATCGTGGAAATGTTGAGATGGGTTTCAGGGTGTTATTGATACTGATATCGTGATTTTTAATGGTACCGTTGGATCGAAATGATTTTTCCAAGGTTGGAGTTTCTTTTTCTTACTATAAACCAACCAAATGAAGAAGGAGACTGTATATATACTGGAGTGGAGACGGCTTGGATGCCACGGCATTTGAAATAACTTGGCCATCATGGCTCAAGTAAATTTGCTGAGCATGACATCAAGTAGCTTCGCTAGGATAGGCTCTAGTGTTTTCATAGCTGTGGAAATCTTGATGTTGATTGATACGGTTTAGATTAGGCTGATGAAATAAACAGGAGGTAGGGCATGTGTAAATTGTACTGTTACTATTGGTAGTAGCCCTGTGCATTTCTTATTTTAGGGTAGCTATTACTTAAATTAAACATGTGAGGTTTGAACGTTAAAGGCCATGCCACACATGTTTGTACTTGAGGTAAGGGATAGGATACGTTTTTTATTATTATTTTTCTTAAACTTTAAGTATACATGTACTTAAGTTGGAAAATCTCGATCACCGCGAAGTAGTTGATAAAAACCACCACAATTGATTTCTGTTCTCTGATTAAAAAGCTAATCTTAGTGCAAAAAGGAATTCCGAACCCAATGAGACAAGTTTCATCGAATTCCGACATCGTTTGAAAAAAATCCCTTATAAAACCAGAAATAAACACGCATTTAATTTTTTCACGATCACCAGATAAATCGAATCAACTTGAAACTTGTATATCTTACAATAATTTTTCAATACGAACCCAACGGCACTAGTTTCGTCGCATTCTGAGACTGTTTTCCCGGTAGGCTATTTTTATCGCGCACCGCAATGCCCATTTTGACACCAAATTGCCCGGTCTCCAAAAATAACAAACTATATACCTATCCTGAACCTAATCGATGATACAAACTCAACGGGACTGGTCTCGTGGCCTAATTCGATCGTCTGTTCAAGTTACACTCAAATATCCTTTTATTAAATTAAATACGCGATATAGAAAATGAACGGGCGTTTATGGCTACCATGGTCACATACGACATTGGTTTGCCATGCCATTTAACACCGTGCAATAATTTAACACTACGGTCCTAATGAAATTGATTTTGTTGAAATCCGAGATCGTTTGCAAAATTGCCATTTTAAAGGCCGATATTTAAATAACGATTTCCACAACGATTATTTCAAATTTTGATTTGGCCATAACTTACTATTTATAATATGAAATATGAATTTTTCTCTTTCATATAAATATTATCGTCAATACTGTCCCAACATTTCTTGTTTCATAGAAATCCGACTTATATCGGATCCTGTATTCTCAATTGAAGTTCAAAACTCCAATTTACGAACTACAGCGCTATTTCGAGCTCGATTTATAATTATATAGATATATAACGTTCGAACTTCGTTTAAATAACGAATTCAATATTAAATTCCATCGATATTCCAAATATAATATTTAAATTAAATTAAATATTTGACGGCCAAAAACACGGGTCGTTACAATAGGGTAAACGGGTTGGGTCATATTTTTACACACCTAATAAAAATGAACTACTTTTCTAATCGTTAAACTTGATATGGCATCTGTGCTGATTTACTGAGAGATTCCATCCATTCTTGTTGGTAGGAGGTTGTTTTAGATGAGTTTGTTGCGGGTTTGTGTTCATTTTGTGCTCAATTTAAGTGCGTCTAGCATTCCTTTGATGCATGTTATTTACAAGTGGGATTATGAATTTAGGCTCTATATGTAATGCAATATGTTGTTGGCTGTGCTGTTTAAATTCCAAAATGTAAGGTTTGCTCAAAAAAGAATAATTTGTGATGGTCGTTACAGATTAGTTGGTTCAGTTATCTATTCTATTAAAAACTTCAAGCTGTCTTGCCATAAAAAGTTGCATTATCTTCACTACCTATACCAATAAATATTAGAATTTAAGATGTTAAAATTGCTATGAGTTTCATATATGGGCCAATGCCATTGAATTATGTATAATTGAATTCATTAATATATTAAATTATCTATAAGACTTTAATACTATTTTTCTTCTCAACCCTACGTTCGTATATTAAAAGATTTAGGTAAGGGGAGATTCACTATCATTGCTCGTATACGGGCCAATGCATGCCACTGAATTCCATGCAAACCTGCAAAGAATTAGTATGAATCAAACAGGTTTACACATACAACATGACTGCAGTTATGGTAATGCACAGCAAAAAACAAAACATTTAAAATATGTTCTTTAGCCATGTTTTAGATGTTTGGAATTTTTGGTTTAGGAATTAACTTTTGGTAATTTTGCATTTTTGATGCTTTTATGCCATGAACCTTACGAGAAGTAGGCTAATCACATTGGTAATAAACAGTACACCAGTTGATTGTGTGGTTTATATATTAATGTGCATTGATTTATTTAGGGTCCCATCATGAGCACAGAGTGAATAATTTCATAGTGATACTGTTAATGATTTTATTGGACGATCTATTGATTTGTGTAAAATGGATTTCCTATTTTTTTAGTTATATGTTGATTTACATTATGAACACCTTATTAATTGTTTTGAATTTGTCGAAACTTTAAACTGACTACTACACTATTTGTTTAACCATTGCAACTTCATGTAGTTGCTGGTTCTTGCATTTTCAAGACATGCATGGAGACATATTTCAGATATGGTTCAAGTGACATTTGTTCTCTGAATTGTACGCCGATATCATAGGTGAGAACTAATCAACATAAAAGTATGTAACATATTTAGAACTATAAATTTCTATAATTAGATTATCGTTGGTTGTAGACAAATCATATGTACTTATACGTTTGGGAAAAGTGGAGGAACTGGTTAATAATAGAAGGAGCTGTTAGCAAGTTATGGTGTGAGAAAAATGTTATTTACAGAGTCTCGTAGATGATACTGACATATTTCCTTGTGGCTTCTCAATTTCTCTGCCAGTGTCGCTAGAATGCCCATGAATATATTTTTATACGTATTAGCTTGTGCGTATATATATTATTCTGTTGGTATATATACATACATACATAGTTCACAGACACCGTGAGTGCCAATTTTTGGTTGTCATTATTGTATGTCTATACATAGATCTGAAATACAGATGCTCACCAATTTATGGCTCTTATTTTTGAAATTATTCTAAAATTAGTTCTTATTCATTTTCTTGCTGTCATTAGACCAGCGTATCATATCTATACTAATACTGAATTTAAGTAAGGCTGTCTGCTACCAAATTAGGAATTTCGAAATGTTTTTCTATTTGGCACTGATCTGTACTCTGCTTATTTTGTTAATGCTGATTTAACAATTCCTTCTACATGACAATGTCATTTTATTTGCTGGATACACTTGTTATGTAACGACGGTCGGAACAAAGCCCCCTACCTTGCATGCATATGAGCTGACACGCAACTCCCATACAACAAAAGGAATCCCTGATGTTACGTGTCTACCAGCTCATATTTGTGCACAATTCCTTCAATATATTACGTGATGTGGGACTATTGTATCCAAACCATCATTTCTCCTTAAGAACATGCGAGGCAATCCTAACAGTCTCCCCCTTGACTCGCATCTTATGAGTATCTTTTGAGAGCACTGCCTTGCCTGCATGGCCTAGTCCGAACCTTCGGCTCTGATACCACTGTTATGTAATGACGGTCGGAACGAAGCCCCGCTTCCTTGCATGCATATGAGCTGGCACACAAATCCCATATAACAAAAGGAATCCCTTATGTTACGTGCGTACTAACTCATATTTGTACACAATTCCTTCAATATATTCCATGATATGGGACTATTGTATCCAAACCATCATTCCTCCTTAACAACATGCGAGACAATCCTAACAGTCTCCCACTTGACTCGCATCGTACGAGTATCTTTTGAGAGCACTGCCTTGCCTGCATGGCCCAGTCCGAACCTTCGGCTCTGATACCACTGTTATGTAACGACTGTCGGAACAAAGCCCCCTTCCTTGCTCGCGTATGAGCTGGCACACAACTCCCATATAAAAAAAGGAATCCCTTATATTACGTGTCTACCAGCTCATATTTGCACACAATTTCATCAATATATTACGTGATGTGGGACTATTGTATCCAAACCATCATTCCGCCTTAAGAATATGCGAGGCAATCCTAACAGTCTCCCCCTTGACTCGCATCCTATGAGTATCTTTTGAGAGCACTGCCTTGCCTGCATGGCCCAGTTCGAACCTTCGGCTCTGATACCACTGTTATGTAATGACAGTCGGAACAAAGCCCCCCCTTCCTTACAGGCATATGAGCTGTCACACAACTCCTATATAACAAAAGGAATCCCTTATGTTACGTGTGTACCAGCTCATATTTGTACACAATTCCTTCAATATATTTCATGATGTGGGACTATTGTATCCAAACCATCATTCCTCCTTAATAACATGCGAGACAATCCAAACAGATTCACCCTTGACTTGCATCCTATGAGTATCCTTTGAGAGCACTACATTGCCTGCATGGCCCAGTCCGAACCTTCGGCTCTGATACCACTGTTATGTAACGACGGTCGGAACAAAGTTCCCATTCTTTGCAGGCATATGAGCTGGCACACAACTCCCATATAACAATAGGAATTCCTTATATTACGTGTCTACCAGCTCATATTTATACACAATTCCTTCAATATATTATGTGATATGGGACTATTGTATCCAAACCATCATTCGTCCTTAAGAACATGCGAGGCAATCCTAACAGTCTCCCCCTTGACTCGCATCCTATGAGTATCTTTTGAGAGCACTGCCTTGCCTGCATGGCCCAGTCTGAACCATCGGCTCTGATACCACTGTTATGTAACCACAGTAGAAACAAAGCCCCCCTTCCTTGCACGCATATGAGCTGGCACACAACTCCCATATAACAACCCATATGTTCGTGCATACCAGCTCATATTTGAATACAATTCCTTCAATATATTCCATGATGTAGGACTATTGTATCCAAACCATCATTCCTCCTTAACAACATGCGAGACAATCCTAACAGTCTTCCCCTTGACTCGCATCCTACGAGTATATTTTGAGAGCACTGCCTTACCTGCATGTCCCAGTCCGAACCTTCGGCTTTAATACCACAGTTATGTAAACACAGTCAAAACAAAGCCCCCTTCCTTACACGCATATGAGCTGGCACACAACTCCCATATAACAAAAGGAATCCCATATATTACGTGTCTACCAGCTCATATTTGTACACAATTCCTTCAATGTATTACGTGATGTGGGACTATTATATCCAAACCATCATTCCTCCTTAAGAACATGCGAGGCAATCCTAACAGTCACCCCCTTGACTCGCATCCTATGAGTATCTTTTGAGAGCACTGCCTTGCCTGCATGGCCCAGTCCGAACCTCCGGCTCTGATACCACTGTTATGTAATGACGGTCGGAACAAAGTCCCCATTCCTTGCATGCATATGAGTTGCCACACAACTCCATATAACAAAAGGAATCCCTTATGTTACGTGCGTACCAGCTCATATGTGTACACAATTCCTTCAATATATTTCATGATGTGGGACTATTGTATCCAAACCATCATTCCTCCTTAATAACATGCGAGACAATCCTAACAGTCTCCCCCTTGACTCGCATTCTACAAGTATCTTTTGAGAGCAATGCCTTGCCTGCATGGCCCAGTCCGAATCTTCACTCTGATACCACTGTTATGTAACGACGGTCGAAACAAAGCCCTCCTTCCTTGCATGCATATGAGCTGGCACACAACTCCCATATAACAAAAGGAATCCCTTATATTACGTGTCTACCAGCTTATGTTTGTACACAATTCCTTCAATATATTATGTGATGTGGGAATATTGTATCCAAACCATCATTCCTCCTTAAGAACATGTGAGGCAATCCTAACAGTCTCCCCCTTGACTCGCATCCTATTAGTATCTTTTGGGAGCACTGCTTTGCCTGCATGACCCAGTCCGAACCTTCGGCTCTGATGCCACTGTTATGTAACGACGGTCGAAACAAAGCCCCCTTTCCTTTCATGCATATGAGCCGGCACACATCTCCCATATAACAAAAGGAATCTCTTATGTTACATACGTACCAGCTCATATTTGTACACAATTCCTTCAATATATTACATGATGTGGGACTATTGTATCCAAACCATCATTCCTCCTTAACAACATGTGAGACAATCCTAACAGTCTCCCCCTTGACTCGCATCCTCTGAGTATCTTTTGAGAGCACTGCCTTGCCTGCATGGCCCAGTCTGAACCTTCGGCTCTGATATTGTTGTTATGTAACGACGGTTTGAAAAAAGCCCCCTTCCTTGCACTCATATGAGCTGGCACACAACTCCCATATAACAAAAGGAATCCCTTATATTACGTTTCTACCAGCTCATATTTGTACACAATTCCTTCAGTATATTACGTGAGGTGGTACTATTGAATCCAAACCATCATTCCTTCTTTAGAACATGTAAGTCAATCCTAACAATCTCCCCCTTGACTCACATCCTATGAGTATCTTTTGAGAGCACTGCCTTTCCTGCATGACCCAGTCCGAACCTTTGGCTTTGATACCACTGTTATGTAACGACGGACGGAACAAAGCCCCCCTTCCTTGCACGCATATGAGCTGGCACACAACTCCCATATAACAAAAGGAATCCCTTATGTTACGTGCGTACCAGCTCATATTTGTACACAATTCCTTCAATATATTCCATGATGTGGGACTATTATATCCAAACCATCATTCCTCCTTAACAACATGCGAGACCATCCTAACAGTCTCCCCCCTTGACTCGTATCCTACGAGTATCTTTTGAGAGCACTGCCTTGCCTGCATGGCCCAGTCCGAACCTTTGACTATGATACCGCTGTTATGTAACGACGGTCGGAACAAAGCCCCCTTCCTTACACGCATATGAGCTGGCACACAACTCCCATATAACAAAAGGAATCCCTTATATTACGTGTCTACCAGCTCATATTTGTACACAATTCCTTCAATATATTACGTGATGTGGGACTATTGTATCCAAACCATCATTCCTCCTTAAGAACATGTGAGTCAATCCTAGCAATCTCCCCCTTGACTCGCGTCTTATGAGTATCTTTTAAGAGCACTGCCTTGCCTGCATAGCTCAGTCCGAACATTCGGCTCTGATACCACTGTTATGTAACGACAGTCGGAATAAAGCCCCCCTTCCTTGCACGCATATGAGCTGGCACACAACTCCCATATAACAAAAGAAATCACTTATGTTACGTGCGTACCAGCTCATATTTCTACACAGTTCCTTCAATATATTCCATGATGAGGGACTATTGTTTCCAAACCATCATTCCTCCTTAACAACATGCGAGACAATCCTAACATTGTCGTGCGTCTATACACTCCCGCTCTCTTAATTGTGTTGTATACACTGAATGCAATACGTACTTTCCACAATTCTGTTTCCAGTGTAACAAAGTGAAAGATGCACTCAATTTGCAACTTTATGATTAGAACGAGTTTGATATTAAAACATTGTTTTGGTTAACACTGTTCTCCATCCCGTTACACTTAAAATGTTATATGCATATACACAACTTAGCCTATCTTCTATAAAATTCATGTTCAATGCTTCTAATAGTTTCCTTCAAAATCATGTAACAAATGCATTGGTATATGCTTCCACCGAAAAAGAAAAACAATAAAAAATGGTAGCATCTTACTCATGTGTTAACTCGGTATACTACGATCCCTTTCTGGGTTGTGTAAGATCATAGCATTTTATGATATTTTAAGTGATTTTTGCATGTCTTTTTCTTTACCTCTTCATTCGCTTGTTTGTATCACATGCCAACTCCGCAACATTACAAGAGATATCTTAAATAAAAATAAAAATGTATCCTACAACGGCTTACTCTTAAAGGTTAATTTTTCTATATATATATATATATATATATATATATAAGGATTTGAAAGACAGATGGACCATCTATTCATTTTGTTTTCCTTGTATATGGGTAATATAACTTCATTATTGATGCAATATTCATCTGGATAAATCTAAAAGTTAAGTGGGCTTTTAGTTCTTTGTAAAAGGTCGCTTATTGTTTGTTGATTGTTAAAATAAATTTTATATTATTTATATTTACGTACCTATGAGTTCATGCTTTTGCCTACTGACATCCGTAATAAATGTAGTATGGAGATTTGGATGATGGATCGGATGAAGAGCAAGATGAAAATGCAAAGTTAGCATGTCATTTCAATGCTTTATGTTATTTGGACTCTTAGGGTTAAGTCCATAATGATCTTCAAAGTAACCTCATTCTTAAGTTTCCTTGCACAGGCCCGACCCTGGGCATAGGCCAGCTAGGCGGTGGCCTTATGCCCTGGATCCAGGAGGAGGAGGGTGTAACGAACCAGAATTTTCGACCCAGAAAATCAACATAAAACCCATGTCAATTATTCAGGCATCGAACATTCCAGATCACTAATAGAAAGAAATTAGAGGGTGAGAATAAATAAGATAGAAAATTAGAATAGAAGAAGGAGAAGAACATAACAACAGAATCAGAGTAACACGAATTTCACAACAGAACGAATAAAATATATTATATACATAATATTTGAAATATAAAACTTATAACTATATGTTCATACCATTTCAGAGTATAAAACCTAATATCACAGCAGAAATAAACAATATCTATATCCTGAAGCCTCCTGCTCCATCTCTCCAAGTATTTGTAAATCCCGACTACTTGACTGCCCATACGAAATTGGGCACCCAAGAGTTTAGGGAAAAAAAAACAAAATAAACTCTGGGTTAGTCATGTGACTGGTGAGTAAACTCCAACCATTTGTTTAACTTTAAAAATCCTTTTAAAAGAAAGGAAAATCGTAAGACCGATCCACACATAAACACGGATGGTTTCTACCTTACGACTACTCAAAATATTCTTTATATCACAACTCTTTTGATATTATAATAATGTCTAAATCAACTAAATAACAATATAGTAGAATGCATTCATCTCACGTTCTACATATATAATATACAATCAAAAACCATGGACTTTTATTGGGTAAGGGATTTCCAACTGTAACAAGGTGTGGAACCACCTTCCGATCAGTGTACTCTAGAAGCGATACACTGGAGTTCAACAAGAACATCTTGTAACTCGGCCACACATGACCGGCCATTCATTTCGCTTGAATGTTCCAAATATATTGTCACCTTACGGTTGATATACCAACATAACCGTTCCTAGGAGATACATAATTGAAAGAAGTAAGAAATATGAATATTCTCTAGATGGTGACAATATACCATAATTGGGTGCGACCCACTTAGCCATGCTGCCTGCCCGATTTCTGTCATTTCCTAGTTGATGAGGCTTGAGGTCATAACGTATCTTTTAGTAGATCATCCCTTTATTTACTTTGAATGCCACATCGTCATACCCGTCAAATCACAAATAGATTTTTCCAAAAATACCACGGGTATAAGCTAAGAGAAACGAATTCCTCCGCCACCAACGTAAATACGTTTGAAACGATCAATTTACGCAATCCACCAGATATACTCTGTCAGACGTTCGTCCATTCAAGTTGTCTTGGGCCTGGACAACCCGAAGGAATTATTCTGTAAATCAATCTTAGGCAATTTCTACCTAGGATCGTCAGAATAACCCTTGTATAAACTCTGTCTTCAATTGTCTTCGATCTACCTGATTTGAAACGATAATGCCCATACGGAGTGGTTTCAGATAATAAATCTGATCCCGGTCTCTCCGTATTGACAATGGAAATGGTAAAAAAGTTTGATAGTCGGTGATTTAACTGTCAAAGAAAAACATGTGTACAAACAATGGTCGTATTCCCAAATGGAAATCTTACCGATCAATCATCATTCAACACTTTTCCTTTTTAAATTAATTTATCATTAATTTATTCATTTCCCCATTTCTCGTTTCCATATATTCGTAAATGCTTATTTCTAAATTTAGAAAATAAACGTTATTAACATTGGAAAACATTTCCACTCCTTATGTATCACTATCTCTCTACATCTATCAGTCTCTAAATGTAAAGTAGTAAGAGAACAACTTCCCAAGTATAAACCCCGAAGGCCGAAACCTATATCAGATCAATACCCAGACAACTGTTCAACTTAACTAATCTCCAGTCAGTTTCTAATTCCTTTAACTCCATTTTAATTCCTATTTCAAAACCCAATTTCCTTTATAATATTTTTATTTGCAAAATATTTATTTAAATCCATTATTCACATCGAATGTGAATAGTATCTCTTTTATATAATCAATTCAGTCTGATTTCACATTTGAAATAATATCTCAAATCCAAATCCTATTTATACTTCTAATTATAGAATTATTCATATAAAATCTCATTTTATTCTTCTAACACTTATAACCCCATTTATAATCACCTTTATAAATGCTTCTCAAATTCCATTTAAAATATCGGTGTTAAAACCGATTCTTACTTCTCTATATAAATTCAGTCTTATATATTCCATTTATCAAATGATAAATATTTTATTTAATTTATAAAACATTATTCATAAATTAATCTTCTCAATCTATTTGTTAAAACAAATTTCTATTTAATATCTACTTGAAATCCATTTCATAGTTCATTTTATATCCCGCCATTTCCTTTTTTCATTATATTAATTTCCCAAAGATTACTTATTATAATTCTATTTATTTCCTCAACAATTCCTTTTTTAATTCTATTTATTTCATATAAATATTTTATTTTCAATATACACTTTCACAGATTATATATCACATCATATATCACAATATATGAAAAAACAATATTATAAATATTGAGGAATCCAGTTGGATCCCTCCAACCTTTTTCCCTGCATCCACAGATGTTAAACAATATAATTAACATCAATTTCATTTCGATATGAAATATTATGATAAACAGAATCAATCTTTGATTAACGATATTTATTTATATATATATATATATATCGTTATCTATAATTTCAACCAAATAAATTAGTTGTTCATCCACATAATCAACACACAGCAAACAACCATCATTTATCAATTCTAAAAATACGTTATAAAAATATAAACTGAACAGAGTTAGTGAGATTTACTCACATTGAACAGTTATCGTCAAATAACGAATAATGGTTGTTGATTCAGATCAGACAATTTATTTCGCTATAAATTGTAACGAGCTCCAATTCACTCCTAGACAGTTCCATTGCGTAGCCGCCGTCCATACAATCCCAACGGATCTTGTTTTGCTGAATTTGGATAATATATGGATAAAACGTAGCTTTTACTAGTTATTACGTTATTTAAAAAATTTTAAACTTAATATAAACTAGCAATTGGGCCAACAATTAAAAACCCGCCCACCTTCACACATTTAAGCCCATGCCGCTTATCTCCTTCTTCCTCATGTATTGGAAAATCCTGTCTCCAGTTTTTAGTTCGACACCACTGTCGATTCTTCCTCTCCAAATCTCCACTTCTACTTCATGATTTTCCAAACCAATCATACCATTAAACTTCCCTCCGAACTTTCCTTCCACCCATACCAGAAAGCATCAAACTCGCGTCTCTTGAATGGACTCCGTCCCCGGCCTCCTAACTCACGACCATTGCACAGTATCGACACCAATCGCCACATAATCTCCCGAAAATCGCACAAACGCATCTCCTCAACACCACGAACACAACTACAACATCTAAAAGTCGGATGGTTGCTCACATGTCTCGAAAATCCTAAATCAGGTCATCTAAAAGAAAGAAATGTTCCAGAAATTTGATCGAGCTTCACGTAATGCATATGATATTGAAGCATTTGAGTAGAGAAATCCAAATAATGAAGTCTTATAATTTGTAGAATTTTATTTGATTTCTTACTAGTTTTGAAGATGTAAATCCTTAGCTGGAAAAAAGAAAATGTAGCGGCACATTAATTTGACCAGAAGAAGAAAACAAATTTAGGGTTAGACAGTTGGTACTGTATTTATAGGATAGAAATAATAATTTTTTATTTGATTGTTATATTTATTTTTATTCCAACGCTTTTTATATTTGTCATTAAAAATTCCAATGATCACATAGAATATCTAAATTCGATAAAAATGGACATGTAGCTACAGCTCGACATTCCGGACCCAACTAAACTTGTTTCGTCGAATTCCGAATCCGTTTGCTCACACAGCGTATTTTTAAGGTCAAATTATTGAATGTATTTCACATTAAAATCCCGTACGACCACATACTGACTCCAAAAATCACGGAAATTGAAATCTAGCAATAATTTAATATTCCGGATCCAACAAAATTAGTTTCGTCGAAAACGGAGATCGTTTGCAAAACTGGTTATTTTTAAAGCTCGAAATAAACCAATTTAATATTAATATATTTAAAATAATTTAATTTAATATTAATAAATTAATATTATCATATATATTCACATGTAATATCTCTAGCTCCAAAATATACATATCTGGATTTATGACTCGATATTTCAAATCCATATTATATCGATATTCAATTTATACATAAAAATCCATTTATTATATAAATAAATCGTTATAAATTATAAAGAAATTCTATAGCGACTTTTCGAAAATTTGATTTGGACATAACTCGCAATCTATACGACGAAATCTCAATTTTTCTCTTCCATTAGAAAAATATAGTTCACCAGCTCCGAACGTTTCTTGTTTCACAAAAATCCGACTTAAAACGGATTATGTATATTCGTTTAAAGTTCGAATCGCCAATTTACGAACTGCCGCGCCATTTCAAGCTCGATTATAATTATAATATAAATTATACGTCCAACTCACATTTCTAAATAAATTCGTTAATATAATTCAATTCTAAACTGAATTATATATTTTAAATTGTCTAGTTCACATAATATTGTGAATTCTGTTATTTCCGATTATTTCGGAAATAAATGTATTATTCTATTATTTATATTAATTCAATATTCAGTATAATTTAATTTAAACCATTTAAATTTACTAAACCATTATTTAATAGTTAAATAAATTAATTATTAAACCGTAAAAATACGGGACATTACATTCTTCCCCCTATAAAATAATTTCGTCCTCAAAATTGCTAAGGTAGAAAACAAACCCTATTAACTGGGTAAAAATTATTTCTTTACCTCTTAACTCTAGTTTCACTGAACCAAATTGTTTTGACAAAATTGTTAATTCATTTCTATTAACAAAAATTTCCAAAATTTTTTTAAAACCTTAAATTTCTGAAAAATTTCGCCAGCAACTCCTTTGTATGGCTCAATCGGTACAACTACGACTCGCCTCTCTAGGCCTTCTCCAATTCAAAAGAAAATCAAACGGCCAAGCGGCTTGCCAAATCGGCTCATAAATCTCATACTCATATAAAATATAAACTTGTACCTTTTGTCGAGCATATCATTATATCCTTTCCATCTGTTACCAATTATGCATATACTTATGTCATCCCAATCAAACTCCAATCAGTTTTTATCTTCAACACAACTATTCGCTTATAACTAAGCCAAATTCGATCCTCAACTCTTAACTTGTCAATTCAATATATTTAACCAAGTTAAGTTCTATCCACCAATTTCATTAACTAATTAATTTCTCTAATCAGTCATCTTTATCCCAAAATCACAAATTCTGATTTTTATTTCCAAGAATCAATCCATTTCAATCCACAAGGGTCCAATCATATTCCAAATTCAAATTTTATCTCAACTCAAGTACCATTCTTGATTCCAAATCCTTAAATCGATTATCCAATTACATTTCAAATTCAAATCTCACAAATCCAATTTGTCTCGATCTAATTCTAATCCAATTCAATTTCAATTACCACTTAACTGACTTTATTTTAATTCCAATTTCCTTTCACAAATTTATATTAAATTTGTTTTCAATTCAAATTTGTTTTCAATTCAAATAGTCTTTTCCTGGGAATCTTAAACAGTTAATCTTTTCTAAAACCAGATATCCCTTTTCAAGATTCAAAGAGCTTATTTCCTGAAAACAATTCAAAAACAAAATCTTTGGTAGTAATCCATCACATAGAAACTTAAAAATGAACACCGATGATGTCCAGATCATCATCAGAATTGTTTTCTAGTGACCGAAGAGAGTTCAATACTATATCACCTTCAAAACCATTTCTAAACATTTCCATTTTGAAATACATTTAAAAATATTATTTACAATGCTTGTAAAACAAATTAAAATCTCCTAGGATTTTAAAATTCTCATATACTTAATACAAACACCTTTCCAAACCCAAGAGTTTTAAATTTCAATTCCGGTTTTAATTTAGTTTTAATTCATTTCGTAACACTTATACGAATTTTGATTGGTTATTTACAAAACCTTTTCAATTATAATCTTATTTGATTATAATCATAACCAACACATGCAATATACGATAATACTTCAAATACTAATCATCTTTTATTTCGAAATATAATTTGGATAAAATTATTTCATTTACCCTCTTTTCAAAACATACAGTGTTGGTTCATCGTATTCGAGTGTTTATGAACCCCTACCGATACAGTGGATCAAACTGATCGACCAGAACCCATAAACAACTCAACCAATAAATCCCCACAATATAAAACAATTTTAATATCAAATAACAAATACGTGCTCATATATGCACAGTCAAACTCAATCTAATTACTAACCCCATCTCTACTAAGTCACGCCACAGAGCCAAGGTAATTACTTAACCTTTAGCTCTAATACCACTGTAACGAACCAGAATTTTCGACCCAGAAAATCAACATAAAACCCATGTTAATTTTTCAGCCATCGAACATTCCAGATCATTAATAGAACGAAATTAGAGGGTGAGAATAGATAAGATAGAAAATTAGAATAGAAGAAGGAGAAGAACTTAACAACAGAATCAGAGTAACACGAATCTCACAGCGGAACGAATAAAAAATATTATATACATAATATTTGAAATACAAAACTTATAATTGTATGTACATACCATTTCAGAATATAACACCTAATATCACAACGAAATAAACAATAGCTATATAACCCTGAAGCCTCCTGCTTCAGCTCTCCAAGTATTTGTAAATCCCGAGTAATTGACTGCCCGTACAAAATATGGCACCCAAGAGTTTAGGGAAAACAAAACAAAATAAACTCTGGGTCAGTCATGTGACTGGTGGGAGTAAACTCCAACCATTTGTTTAACTTTAAAATTCCTTTTAAAAGAAAGGAAAATCGTAAGACCGATCCACACAAAAACACGGATGGTTTTTACCTTACGACTACTCAAAATATTCCTTATATCATGACTCTTCTGATATTATATGTCTAAATCAAGTAAATAACAATCTAGTAGAGCGCTTTCATCTCACGTTCTACATATATAATATACAATCAAAAACCGCGGACTCTTATTGGGTAAGGGATTTCCAAATATAACAAGGTATGGAACCACCTTCTGATCAGTGTACTCTAGAAGCAATACATTGGAGTTCAACAAGAACATCTTGTAACTCGGCCACACATGACCGGCCATTCATTTCGCTTGAATGTTTCGAATATATTGTCACCTTACGGTTGGTATACCAACATAACCGTTCCCGGGAGATACATAATTGAAAGAAGTAAGAAATATGAATATTCTCTAGATGGTGACAATATACCATAATTGGGTGCGACCCACTTAGCCATGCTGCCTGCCCGATTTCTGTCATTTCCTAGTTGATGAGGCTTGAGGTCATAACGTATCTTTTAGTAGATCATCCCTTTATTTACTTTGAATGCCACATCGTCATACCCATCAAATCACAAATAGATTTTCCCAAAAATACCACGAGTAGTCTAAGAGAAACGAATTCCTCCGCCACCAACGTAAATACGTTTGAAACGATCAGTTTACGCAATCCACCGGATATACTCTGTCAGACGTTCGTCCATTCAAGTTGTCTTGGGACTAGACAACCCGATGGAATTATTCTGTAAATCCATCTTAGGCAATTTCTACCTAGGATCGCCAGAATAACCCTTGTATAAACTCCATCTTCAATTGTCTTCGATCTATTTGATTCGAAACGATAGTACCCATACGGAGTGGTTTTCAGATAATAAATATGATCCCGGTCTCTCCGTATTGACAATGGAAATGGTCAATAACTTTGATAGTTGGTGATTTAACTATCAAATCAAAACATGTGTACAAACAACGATCGTATTCCCAAATGGAAATCTTACCGATCAATCATCATTCAACACTTTTCCTTTTTAAATTAATTTATCATTAATTTATTCATTTCGCCATTTCTCGTTTCCATATATTCGTAAATCCTTATTTCTAAATTTAGACAATAAACGTTATTAACATTGGAAAACATTTCCATTCCTTATTCACGTATCACTATCTCTCTACATCTATCAGTCCCTAAATGTAAACTAGTAAGAGAACAACTTCCCAAGTATAAACCCCGAAGGCCGAAACCAACATCAGATCACTACCCAGACAGCTGTTCAACTTAACTAATCTCCAGTCAGTTTCTAATTCCTTTAACTCCATTTTAATTCCTAACCCAATTTCCTTTATAACGTTTTTATTTGCAAAATATTTATTTAAATCCATTATTCACATCGAATGTAAATAATATCTCTTTTATATAATCAATTTAGTTTGATTTCGCATTTGAAATAATATCTCAAATCCAAATCCTTTTTATACTTCTATTATATAATTATTCATATAAAATATCATTTTGTTCTTCTAACACTTGTAATCCCATTTATAATCACCTTTATAAATGTTGCTCAAATTCCATTTAAAATATCGGTGTTAAAACCGATTCTTACTTCTCTATATAAATTCAGTCTTATATATTCCATTTATCAAATGATAAATATTTTATTTAATTTATAAAACATTATTTATAAATTAATCTTCTTAATATATTTGTTAAAACAGATTTCTATTTAAGATCTACTTTAAATCCATTTCATAGTTCTTTTTATATCCTGCCATTTCCTTTTTTTATTATATTAATTTTCCAAAGATTACTTTTTATAATTCTATTTATTACCTCAACAATTCCTTTTTTTAATTCTATTTATTTCATATAAATATTTTATTTTCAATATACACTTTGAAAATTCCCTTTTACATTCCCGTATTTCTTATGGTATTTAAGATACCAAATAACAAGACTAGTGTCATCATAATCAATCATAGATTATATATCACATCATATATCACAATATATGAAAAAACAATATTATAAATATTGAGGAATCCAGTTGGATCCCTTCAACCTGTTTCCCTGCATCCACAGATGTTAAACAATATAATTAACATCAATTTCATTTCGATATGAAATATTCTGATAAACAGAATCAATATTTGATTAGTGATATATATTTATCTATATATATCGTTATCTATAATTTCAACCAAATAAATTAGCAGTTCATCCACACAATCAACACACAACAATCAACCATCATTTGTCAATTCTAAAAATACGTTATAAAAATAAAAACTGAACAGAGTTTGTGAGATTTACTCACATTGGACAATTATCGTCAAGTAACGAATAATGGTTGTTGATTCAGATCAGCCAATTTATTTCGCTATAAATTGTAACGAGCTCCAATTCACTCCTAGACAGTTCCATTGCGCAGCCGTCGTCCATACGATCCCAATTGATCTTGTTTCGCTGAATTTGGATAATGTATGGATAAGATGTAGCTTTTACAAGTTGTTACGTTATTTAAAAAAAATTAAACTTAATATAAACTAGAAATTTGGCCAACAATTAAAAACCAGCCCACCTTCACACATTTAAACCCATACCACTTATCTCCTTCTTCCTCCTATATTGGAAAATCCCATCTCCAGTTTCTAGTTCGACACCGCTGCCGATTCTTCCTCTCCAAATCTCCACTTCTACTTCATGATTTTCCAAACCAATCACACCATTAAACTTCCCTCCGAACTCTCCTTCCATACTTGAAAGCATCAGCTCGCGTCTCTTGAATGGACTCCGTCCTCTACCTCCCAACTCACAACCATCACACATTATCGACACCAATTGCCACATAATCTCCCCAAAATCGCAAAAGCACATCTCCTCAACACCACGAATACAGCTACAACATTTAAAAGTCGGATGGTTGCTCACAAGTCTCAAAATTCCTAAACCTAGGTCGCCTGGAAGAAAGCAATGCCCCATAAATTTGATCGTGCTCCACGTAATGCATATGATATTGAAGCATTTGAGTAGAGAAGTCCAAATAACCAAGTCTTATAATTTATAGAATTTTATTTGATTGCTTATGAATTTTAAAGATGTAAATCCTAAGCTGGAAAAAAGAAAACGTAGCGGCGCATTCATTTGACCAGAAGAAGAAAAGTAATTTAGGGTTAGAGAGTTGGTACTGTATTTATAGGATAGAAATAATAATTTTATATTTGATTATTATATTTATTTTTATTCAAACACTGTTTATATTTGTCATTAAAAATTCCTATGATCACATACAATATTTAAATTCGATAGAAACGGACATGCAGCTACAGCTCGACATTCCAGATCCAAGAAAACTTGTTTCGTCGAATTCCGAATCCGTTTGCTCACACAGCGTATTTTTAAAATCAAATTATTGAATGTATTTCACATTAATATCCCGTACGGCCACATACTGACTCTAAAAATCACGGAAATTGAAATCTAGCAATAATTTAATATTCCGGATCCAACAAAATTAGTTTCGTCGAAAACGGAGATTGTTTGCAAAACTGGTTATTTTTAAATCTCTAAATAAACCATTTTAATATTAATATATTTAAAAAAATTTAATTTAATATAAATAAATTAATATTATTGTATATATTCACATAGAATATCTCTAGCTCCAAAATATACATATCTGGATTTATGACTCGATATTTCAAATCCATATTATATCGATATTCAATCTATATATTAAAATCCATTTATTATATAAATAAATCATTATAATTATAAAGAAATTCCATAGCGACTTTTCAAAAATTTGATTTGGACATAACTCACAATCTACACGACGAAATCTCGATTTTTCTCTTCCATCAGAAAAATATACTTCAATCCGACTTAAAACGGATTCTGTATATTCGTTTAAAGTTCGAATCGCCAAATTACGAACTGCCACGCCATTTCAAGCTCGATTATAATTATAATATAAATTATACGTTCAACTGACATTTATAAATAAATTCGTTAATATAATTCAGTTTTAAACTGAATTATGTATTTTAAATTGTCTAGTTCACATAATATTGTGAATTCTGTTATTTTCGATTATTTCGGAAATAAATATATTATTCTATTATTTATATTAATTAAATATTCAATATTATTTAATTTAAACCATATAAAATTACTAAACCATTATTTAATAGTTAAATTAATTAATTATTTAACCGTAAAATTACGGGACGTTACATTCTTCCCGCCTTAAAATAATTTCGTCCTCGAAATTGCTAATGTAGAAAACAAACCCTATTAATTGGGCAAAAATTATTTCTTTACCTCTTAACTCTAGTTTCACTAAACCAATTTATTTTAACTAAATTATTAATTCGTTTATATTAACAAAAATTTCCAAATTCAGAAAATTTTGTAACACCTTAAATTTCCGAAATTTTTTTGCCAGCACATCCTTTGTACGGCTCAATCGGTACAACTACAACTCGCCTCTCTAGGCCTTCTCTAATTCAAAAGAAAATCAAACGGCCAAGCGGCTTACTAAATCAGCTCATAAATCTCATACTCATATAAAATATAAACTTGTACCACTTAACTGACTTTATTTTAATTCCAATTTGCTTTCACAAATTTATATTAAATTTGATTTTAATTCAAACAGACTTTTCCTGGGAATCTTAAACAGTTTATCTTTTCTAAAACCAGATATCCCTTTTTTGGATTCAAACAGCTTATTTCCTTAAAACAATTCAAAAACAAAATCTTTGGTAGTAATCTGTCACTTAGAAACTCGAAAATTAACACCGATGATGTCCGGATCATCATCACAATTATTTTCCAGCGACCAAAGTGAGTTCAGTACTATATCACCTACAAAACCATTTCTAAACATTTCCAGTTTGAAATACATTTCAAAATATTATTCATAATGCTTGTAAAACAATTTAAAGTCTCCCGGGATTTTAAAATTCTCATATACTTAATCCAAATCCATTTACAAACACCTTTCCAAACCCCAGAGTTTTAAATTTCAATTCTGTTTTTAATTTAGTTTTAATTCATTTCGTAACACTTATACAAATTTTGATTGGTTATTTACAAAACTGTTTCAATTATAATCTTATTTGACTATAATCATAACCAACACATCCAATATACGATAATACTTCAAATACTAATCATCCTTTTATATCGAAATATAATTTGGATAAAATTATTTCATTTACCCTCTTTTCAAAATATACAGTGTCGGTTCATCGTATTCGAGTGTTTATGAACAGCTACCGATACAGAGGATCAAACTGTTCGACCAGAACCCATAAACAACTCAACCAATAAATCCCGACAATATAAAATAATTTTTATATCAAATAACAAATACGCGCTCATATATACACAGTCAAACTCAATCTAGGGCATTACTAACCCCATCCCTACTAAGTCACGCCACAGAGCCAAGGTAATTACTTAACCTTTAGCTCTGATACCACTGTAACGAACCGGAATTTTCGACCCAGAAAATCAACATAAAACCCATGTCAATTTTTCAGCCATCGAACATTCCAGATGATTAATAGAAAGAAATTAGAGGGTGAGAATAGATAAGATAGAAAATTAGAATAGAAGAAGGAGAAGAACATAACAACAGAATCATAGTAACACGAATCTCACAGCAGAACGAATAAAATATATTATATACATAATATTTGAAATACAAAAGTTATAATTGTATGTACATACCATTTCAGAGTGTAACACCTAATATCACAGCGGAAATAAACAATAGCTATATAATCCTGAAGCCTTCGGCTCTAGCTCTACAAGTATCTGTAAATCCCGACTACTTGACTGCTCGTACAAAATTGGGCACCCAAGAGTTTAGGGAAAACAAAAAAAATAAACTCTGGGTTAGTCATGTGACTGGTGCGAGTAAACTCCAACCATTTGTTTAACTTTAAAAATCCTTTTAAAAGAAAGGAAAATCGTAAGACCGATCCACACAAAAACACGGATGGTTTTTACCTTACGACTACTCAAAATATTCTTTATATCACAACTCTTCTGATGTTATAATAATGTCTAAATCAAGTAAATAACAATCTAGTAGAACGCTTTCATTTCACGTTCTACATATATAATATACAATCAAAAACCCCGGACTCTTACTGGGTAAGAGATTTCCAACTATAACAAGGTATGGAACCACGTTCCGATCAGTGTACTTTAGAAGCGATACACTGGAGTTCAACAAGAACATCTTGTAACTCGGCCACACATGATCGGTCATTCATTTCGCTTGAATTTTCCGAATATATTGTCACCTTACGGTTGATATACCAACATAACCGTTCCCGGGAGATACAAAATTGAAAGAAGTAACAAATATGAATATTCTCTAGATGGTGACAATATACCTAATTGGGTGCGACCCACTTAGCCATGCTGCCTACCGATTTCTGCCATTTCCTAGTTGATGGAGCTTGAGGTCATAACGTATCTTTTAACAGATCACCCCTTTATTTACTTTGAATGCCACATCGTCATACCCGTCAAATCACAAATTGATTTTCCCAAAAATAACACGGGTATAAGCTAAGATGAAACGAATTCCTCGCCACCAATGTAAATATGTTTGAAACGATCAATTTGCGCACTCCACCAGATATACTCTGTCAGACGTTCGTCCATTCAAGTTGTCTTGGGACTGGACAGTCCGAAGGAATTATTCTGTAAATCCATCTTAGGTAATTTCTACCTAGGATCGCTAGAATAACCGTTGTATAAACTCCTTCTTCAATTGTCTTCGATCTATTTGATTCGAAATGATAATGCCCATACAGAGTGGTTTTCAGATAATAAATATGATCCCGGTCTCTCTGTATTGACAACGAAAATGGTTAAAAACTTTAATAGTCGGTGATTTAACTATCAAAGAAAAACATGTGTACTAACAACGGTCGTATTCCCAAATGGAAATCTTACTGATCAATCATCATTCAAAACTTTTCCTTTTTAAATTAATTTATCATTAATTTATTCATTTCCCCATTTCTCGTTTCCATATATTCGTAAATCCTTATTTCTAAATTTAGAAAATAAATGTAGCGTCTCGCATTTTTTATCAGTTTGTATCTAAATATTTAAATCAGTTTAAATATTGAAATCGTAATATAAGTGGATTTATATATATATATATATAAAACGAAGTTGAACGTATAAAAATATATATTAGATATAATTGAGCTCATAACGATGCTGCAGTTCATAATTTAACGTTTTGAACTTCAACTGAGCGTACAAGATCTGTTACAAGTCGGATTTCCTCGAATCAAGAATCATTGGAATCCGTTGAACTATATTTTTCTAATGGAAGTGAAAAATCGAGATTTCAGATTATATATTGCAAGTTATGTCCAAATTAAATATTTAGAAAAATAGTGGTATATTCATTTTTGTCCACAACAGTTATTTAAATATATTTAAGTATCGGTCTTGAATTTAGACAAGATTCTTTTGAGATGTATTGATAATTTAATATTTAGAATTTTACTGTAATTTTTAACTAACTAAATACATAACTTTTTATTTGGAGTATTTCGCACCTTATATCGATATTTTGGGGTTTCACAATATTAGTTGATCTACCGATATTATTATTATTTAGGATCGTGGCACCTCGCTGGACACGATGGTATTTTTATTCTTGTCCATAGCAGTCCGTAAATAAACAAAATACCATATAATATAGATTATATATAGACTTCAAAGTGCAAATAAATATTGGACTCAAAACATATTTTATTGTACAATACTTCAAATAAGAGCAATTGTGTTCCTTCATACCAAAGGCAACATGACTAAATGTACAAATCGCGTACGCTAAAAGCACCCATCCCCCTAAACATCTACGTAGCCAAACCCATACCCTACTTCTCTCTTAAGTCTTCGTCAATCCATACCCTTACATTAAAAGAACCCCATGCCCTCCCATGAAATGAAAACCTACCCTATCCTGCTACCTTCCATGAATGGTCACCTCGCAGCTACCATACCATTTCTTTTCATATATCTATTCGTGCAACAAACTAGCAAATAGCACTCTATACCCTAATACTTAACCTTGAAGGTTTCTATACCTATATAAACCGCTGTCATTCATCTCCTTTTGGCCGTCAGTAATTTTCAAAACCCAAGCCTCATCTTTTCCTTAAAATAGCCAATACTATTAATATTAATAATATATAATCAAGTATATGCATAGATATACTAAAATTGGAACGTAAAGGAGCATATATGGATGGAAGTGGCAACAGGGATTAATGGATTGAGTACGTTTGCAGTATTGAAGTGGAGTGGGTAGTCTATATATTGCGTTTTAAATATTGTGAAGAAATAGGAAAGAAGAGAGGGGTGCGAAGTGGTAAGGTCATGCATGGGTACGGGGTCTTAAAGCTCACGGCAAGGGGTGGAGTGCGCAACATGTGAGGGAGTTCATGTTTTGGACAATGAAATGCGGTTCCCTATAGCATGTTAATGGGGAAGAGTGGCCACTGTATAGCAGGCACATGACCTTGCATGCTTTCACGTGAGGTTGAGGTATAACTTTGTGAAGGAGGTTTGCTGAGGTGATGAGTGCAAGGGAGCGTACAGTGCAAACTAGGAGAAAAAACATGGCGATGGTGTTTGCAGTTGGGACGACAGAATGGGAAGGTGTTGTTGAACATGGAGTAAACATTGTTTTATAGTGGAGTATGGTGATGACTGTGGAAAGTCTTGTGGCCTATGCATGTAGAGAAGGAGGGTGATGAGAATATTCATTTTTAATGAAGATGGAGTACTGTGTGGATGCGGTACTGTGCGGTATAGAGGAACGAAGAGATGGGATATGGTTGTTGCCAGAGTTGGAGGGTTTTCCAATGCTAAAAGGGTCGCTGCGTTTTAAATGTGTTATAGGAAGCCTGAGGTCGAGTTTTCTTTTGGGAAAAAGTTGCTGAAGGGAGATGGTACTAGTGACTGTAGTATTGGTATGTTGCGATTGAAGAAAGATGCACACGATGAAGTAAGAATCAGGACGCGGTGATTAAACTTTGGGAGAAAAGGAGTTCACGTTTTGTTTTGTTTGTGTGATGATGCATTTCAGCAGCAAGTGGTTTCAAGTTAGAAGAAGACGCTACTCTGGTCGGTGCGGATCTGAATGATTTTGTATACTGGGCTGGGTAATAATGAAGGCCCAATAATATATAAAATAAAATTAGTATGTTTTGGTGTTAAATTCGTGAAGAAGGGAGGGAATTGTTTTGTATTCACATAGGAGGGGATGCGGATATAATGTAAAGGAAAAAAGAAGGGTAAGGAAATATCGGTTGTGGGAAGTACAGTTTTGATCGTTGCATTGGTGAATGAAGAAATAGAGAAGAAAGGATTGGAAATTTTCACAAAAAAAGAAAAGGAAGCGTGTGGAAAAGAAAAGAAGAGGTTCTTGAATGGTTATGAAGACGAGAACAAAGTAGCAGGAAGGATCGACCGTTAAACAATTACACGAAACCGATCACGTTGGAATCTTAAAAACAGAATCTACCTTAGAGAACTGATGTGGTTGAGAACAAAGATACCGGTATTTCATAATAAAATCAATCGACGTAAATCGTTATTTAATGGTTAACGGGCGAAGGTGAGTAAATTCACTAACTCTGATCTATTTTAAAATATTGTAATTATATTTTAAATATTAGTTGAATGTTGTGTAATGGTTGGTAAATTACAGTTAAATTGGTTGAAATAGATATATATATATATATCGTTGCATATGTACACATCATTGGTTGGATAATGATTTGAGTAACATCTGTGGATGTAGGAAACCGGTTGGAGGAATCCAACCGGATTCCTTAATATTTATATGTACTGTTTGTTTTATATATGCACGGTTTGAATCATGTAGAATTGAAATTCTACGTTATAAATAGACGATAACGATTAAGAAAATAGCTATAGTCGACCATAAACCCATTCTTGTTAAGAAGTTGATTGGCCATCGGGCAAATCAACGAAGATAATTATAAAAATTATATTTTTATAATTTAAGCGAAGTTTAAATTATAATAGAAGTTCAATTATAAACATTATGTAGTTAGTTTTTATAAAGTAAGTATAAACGATTATTTGATGGATTATAAAGTATAAGGGGTTAGAGTTACGAACTTATACCTATTCTAAGATGAGAACATTGTCGATCAAGGTCTGAGAGGTAAATAAAATACCCCAACTTGAACGGCTTCACTATTGTCGAGGAATGGTATCAGTTTGTAATGGAAAGAGATGTTAAGATTAAGTATAAAAGGGATATTACAGCGTATGGCAAGTTTTTGAACTATAACGACAAATTAGCGTTGTTGACCAAGCTTAAGCGTGATTTCTAGATATATAGCTCTACTCCCTAGGAAATGAAACAGTTAGTTTGAAATCCCCTTATCCTAAAGCAATAAGTAACGATGTTGTCCAAAGAAATATAAGAATAAGTTTAAAAAGTGAAATTAGAGAATCATTTAATAAAACAATGACATCATTTCGATGTTCGAAATTTTGATTAGAATTAAACCATTAGGATTTGGAATTATAATTCGACAATGTCATATATTATGAAAATAAGTTATTTTTAGAAATTATAAATTGATAGGATAGTTAATACTTGGGTTTAAACCAATAAATTACAATAGAATATGTAATTAAGATTAAAGTTAAAACGTGATATCCCTTAACAAAAAGTGACTTAGAGACAGAGTTTATGAAATTAAATGGGAAGATAAAATTATAGAATAACTCGGTAAATAAGATTGAGCCTATAAGGGTATTTATTACTTAAATGAAGATTTGTTTGATAAACATGTTCAGATTTTTATAAATGGATTTTATTCACATTTTAAAGTGAATATGTTTAAAAAGGCGAATGTTGCAAATTAAATAGTTGTAATGAAAACTGGAAATGTTTTCCAAGAAGTATAAAGCTTAAACGGGTTTGGGAAATTATCTAGGAAGATATAGGAAACTTGAGAATTAATGTTAAAATGAAATGGGCCAGTGTTTGTGTGATACATTAGAATGGATGTTTGTTTTTACTTCGATAGTTAAATAAATGACTATCGAAGTGTTTTGACCATCGTAGTCAATACGGAGAGACCGGTTGGATATATTATCTGAAAACCACTCCGTATAGGCATAAGCGCTGCGAATTAGATTATGCTGAAGAAAATTGAAGACGGAGTAAAATACAAGGGTTGTCCTGTTCCAGAATGGTGTTTTTGTTTGTCCAGTCACAGGACAACTTGTATGGATGAGTGTCTGACAGAGTATACCACACAAATCACATATGGTTAATCTCTTAAAGGTATTACGTCTGGTGGTGGAGGAATTCGTTCCTCTTAGCTTTTTATACCCATGATATTTTTGGAAATCGATTAGTGAAATGACGGGTTTGACGATGTGGCATTCAAAGTGAATGGTCATCAGATGTTCTGAAGTTAGACGAAGCCTCTAGCCTCACAAATCGGATATGACAGAAATTGGGCAGAGCAGCATGGTTAGTTGGGTCATACCCAAGCAGGGTGTATTGTCATCGATCTAGAAAAAAAATCATATTTGTTCTTCTTTTGGATTCTGTATCTTCGGATTACGGTTGGATGGCCAACAACCGCGGATGGCAATATATTCGCTACACTCAAGCTAAATGAGTGGGCGGTCATGTAAGGCCGGGTTGCAAGACGTTCTTGTTGAACCCTAGTGTGTACCCTCTAGAGTACACTGATCGGAAGGTGCTCTCATACCTTGTCTGTTGGAATCCATTCTCCAATTAGCGCCCTACGGTTTATGATTTTTTTACTATATATATGGAGCGTGAGATGCAAGCGTTCTGCTACTTGGTTATTTATATTGATTAGACATTATAATAATATCACTGGATTTTAGTATCAAAATGGTTTGGGTTCTAGTAAGATAAAAACCGTCCATGTTTATGTGTGGGCTGGTCTTCTATCCTTTTGTTTCAAACGGATTTTCAAAGATAAGCAATATGATTGGAGTTTACTCACACCAGTCCCATGATTGACCCAGAGTTTTATTTTGTTTTTTTCCCTAAACTCTTGGGTGCCCAAATTTTTACGAGTAGTCAAGATATTTAGGCTTTTACGGATTCACTTGGAAGAGCTCAAAGAAGGAGACTTCACCATTAGTTATTTAGAGATTATTTCCGCTGTGATGTATATGAGTTATACTCTGATATGGTATGTATATATATATACAAATTCATATTTGTATTTCAAGATTATGTTATATAATACAATTTATTCATTCCGCTGTGAGTTTCGTGTTTACTCTGATTCTGTTCAGTTATGTTCTTCTTATTCTTCTATTCTATTAGTTCTACCTTATCTTTCTCACCTTCTAACTTCTTTCTATTAATGTCCCAGTATTTTCAATGCTTGAGTAATTGATAGTGTTTTTAAGTTGATTTTCGGGGTCGAAAATTCCGCGGTCATTACAGTGGTATCAGAGCTGAAGGTTAAGTGATTAACTTGGCTCTATGGCGTAACTCAATAGAGATGGGGTTAGTAATACCCTTGATTGAGTTTGAGTGCACATACATATGAGCACGTATTTGTAAATCGATATAAAAACTATTTTATTTTGTGTTGATGGATCTGTTGAGTGGTATATAAATTTCAGATTGACGCGTTTAGCTGACGAGGTCGATAGGGGTTTATAAACGCTTGGATAGAGAAATCCGACACAATATTGTTTTAAAAGCTGGGTAAATGAAATAATTTTACCCAAAATATATTTTGATATAAAAGAAGTATATATCTTGAGATTATTATAGAATATTGGATGTGTGATCATTATTATATTCGAATAAGATCATAATTGAGTTGGTTATGTAAACAACCAATCGAAATTCACGTAAGTATAAAATACAAATCAGATGAACTAAATCTGAATTTAAATCTAATTTGGAATTTAAAACTATGGAAAAGGTTTGTAAATGAAATTGGATTTAATATATGGAATTTTGAATCTTGGGGATTTAGAAATGTTTTTCCAAGCATTTTGAAAGGATATTTTGAAGTAATTTCGGAAATAAAGTGTTTAAAATGGTTTGGAAAGTGATATAGTATTGAACTTAGTTCGATCGCTGGGAAATAATTCTGATGATGACTGCAGCATCATCAGTGCTCATTTTCAGTTGAAAGTGACGGATTACTACCACAGATTTTGAATTGTTTTGAAATAAGTTGTGAGGAATTCAAATGAATATATTTGATTTCAAACTAATTTGAAATAAAACCCAGGAATTAGAATTCTGAAATTTAAAATTCACTTATGAAGTAAATAAATAGAGAATTTAACTAAGTCGAATAAAATTGGTTTGGATTAGAGATAATATGGAATGGAATTGAGTTGATAAATTAAGAGTTGGAAATGGGTTTCGAATTGGAGTTTGAAGGAAGTTATATGTGGATGATGTGGTTCGAGGATAATTTTAATGGAAATTAAGTGGAAATGAAATGGTATATGCTGATTGGCCAGCAAATGGAAGAGATTGATTGAAATACCAGACAAAAAGGTACATATTCATATTTTATATTGGATATGAGATTTCTATAAGTATTTTGGGAAAGCCACTTGGCTGTTGGAATTTCTTTTGGATTGGAGAAGGCCCAGAGAGGCAAGTTGTAGTAGTACCGATTGAGCCATGCAGAGTAGATGCTGGCAAAAAAATTTGAAAATTTGAAGTGTTAGAAATTTTCAGAAATTTTGAAATATTCGTTAATAAGAAGGAATTAATATTTTAAATTGAAATAAATTAATTTAGTTTAAACTAGAAGTCAGAAATTAAATAAAATATTTTTAACCTGGTTATAATAGGGATCATAACAATTTTTCTACCTTGGTAATTTCGGGGACGAAATTCTTTTAAGGGGGAATAATGTAGCATCCCGCATTTTTATCGGTTTGTATCTAAATCTTTAAATCAGTTTAAATATTGAAATCGTAATATAAGTGGATTTATATATATATTAAAACGAAGTTGAACGTATAAAAATATATGTTAGATATAATTGAGCTCATAACGACGCTGTAGTTCGTAATTTAATGTTTTGAACTTCAACTGAGCGTACAGGATCCGTAACAAGTCGGATTTCCTCGAATCAAGAAACGTTGAAATCCGCTGAACTATATTTTTCTAATGGAAGTGAAAAATCGAGATTTCAGATTATATATTGCAAGTTATGTCCAAATTAAATATTTAGAAAAACAGCGGTATATTCGTTTTTGGCCCTAACGGTTATTTAAATATATTTAAGTATCGGTCTTAAATTTAGACAAGATTCTTTTGAGACGTAGTGATAATTTAATTTTTAGAATTTTACTGTAATTTTTAATTAATTAAATACGTAACTTTTTATTTGGAGTATTTCGCACCTTATATCGATATTTTGGGGTTTCACAATATAAGTTGATCCACCGATATTATTATATATTTGGGATCATGGCACCTCGCTGGACACGATGGTAATTCTATTCTTGTCCATAGCAGTCTGTAAATAAACAAAACACTGTATAATATAGATTATATATAGACTTCAAAGTGCAAACAAATATTGGACTCAAAACATATTTTATTGTACAAAACTTCAAATGTGAGCAATCGCATTCCTTCATACCGAAGGCAACATGACTAAATGTACAAATTGCATACGCCAAAAGCACCCATCCCCCTAAATATCTACGTAACCTAACCCATACCCTACTTCTCTCTTAAGTCTTCATCAAATCAAATAAGATCCATACCCATACATTAAAAGAACCCCATGCCCTCCTATGAAATGAAAACCTACCCTATCCTGCTACCTTCCATGAATGGTCAACTCACAGCTACCATACCGTTTCTTTTCATTCGCGCAACAAACTAGCAAATAGCACTCTATACCCTAATACTTAACCTTGAAGGTTTCTATACCTATATAAACCGCTGTCATTCATCTCCTTTTGGCCTTCAGTAATTTTCGAAACCCAAGACTCATATTTTCCTTAAAATAGCCGATACTATTAATATTAATAATATATAATCAAGTATATGCATAGATAAACTAAAACTGGAACGTAAAGGAGCATATATGGATGGAAGTGGTGATAGGCATTAATGGATTGAGTATGTTTGTTGTATTGAAGTTGTGATGGCCTGCCCCGCACCAACCGACATTTACTCCAAAAGTGCGTTGTACACATGCCCAGTTAGCACGGAACGGGTCGTCAGAAGGAAAAGGAAGAATAAAATGAACATACAAAGAACCTGTAGAATGTCTCACAGCGCATAGAGCAAAATATAATAATAACATACTTGACATAAAACAGGAGAGACAGTGCATAAGCTATAAACTAGAACTAAGCATCATAGCAGCGGAAATCCAAAATATAGCTTATTACAACTTTTCAAACTGTTTCAAAGCAAAAGCAAGATAAAGGAGGTACGCTACTAATGCCTAAGTAGCGACCACCAACGACACAGGGAGAATATATATGTCATACGTGGAAGCCTCCTGCCCGCCTCCGAATCAGCTACTCGCGCACCACCAGCTAACCTGTCTCTAGTCTGCTCGTGTGAGCACCCAGAGTAATAAGAGGAGACATAAAACTCTGGGTCAGACATAAAGCCTGGTATGAGCGATAAGCATCTAAAGTGAACAATAACAGGTAGACTAAAACATACCTAAACCTGGACCTGCAACCAAAGAGTTAGCACTACATACTGTACAACACTGTAAGGTGCCATATCAAACGGTGTAAAGATACGGAGGTGGGGGTGTGCATGTCATAGTGATGGCAAACAATCAAACATAGCAACCATCCTCACATCTCTCACTCAGTGCGTAAAGCATACGATATTCACCACTTCGATCACCCACCCTTGCTACGATCACTTTGCCCCATGAAGTCATAAATGGCTTCACTGCACTGATAACGTAGCCACTAATCCTTCGCTATGTCCACTTGCACCAAGGAGTTATTCACCCCATCTGCGCTGGCTCATAGCCTTACCAATCCTTACTATGTCCACTTGCCCCATGGAGTTATTCACCCCATCTGCGCTGGCTCATAGTCTTACCAATCCTTTACTATGTCCACTTGCCCCCATGGAGTTATTCACCCCATCTGCGTTGGCCATAGTCTTACTACGCATCACCTTGCCCCTTGAGTCGTAATGACTCTACTGCACTGATAACGTAGTCTTGCTACCATCACCTTGCCCCTCGAGTCTCAATGACTCTACTGCACTGATAAGTAGCCCATCATTCATTTTCAGTGGTGAATCGAAGTTATGAACGTTGACAACTCCTTAGCACACGTCCCGCAGCAAAGCCCAACCATGAAGTGAACTCGTCGGTTCCCAACTGGATCCAGAGCTCTAACTTCCCTTTGGACTACCTTTGCATCTCGGGTTATTGGTCATCACCGGATCGGTTCATCCTTTATCATCTTTCAATGGATCGTGGTACCCTTCAGTTCGTGGTTCCCTGGCGCCCTTCGGTTCGTGACCGTGCTTCCTCACCGGTTCGCATCGTGCTCCACCTTCGTCAGGTCGGTTCGGGTCGAGGCACTCCCACTGGTTCGGGTCATGCTCCATAGCTCATGGCACTTCCCTTCGGTCGTGATGCTCCTCCACCTTCAGATCGTGGATGCACACAGGTTCGGATCGTGATCTTCTGAAGTGGATCGGGTCGGATCGGAGATGGCATGCGATCGGGTGCTCTAGCGCGTGACGCGGTTCGAGTTCGAGCTCCTCCCACCATCAGATCGTGGTCTCCGGTCCGGGTCGTGGCACATAGGGGCGATCCGCGATCCGGTCCCTTCACAGCTTCCCTGCGACTTGTTTCACGCCATTCGACGGCGTTTTCGACCAATCTAACACTTTTAAACAATCACAAAGCATACCATACAGTCATAGCAACATGTAGTATCGACCCCAAACACCAAAACATAAATCATAGCATGTAAAATGGATCAAACATACCCAAAACCCCTTAATTTCCCTTAAGCATGTTTAGGTAAAACTCACCATAGGATTAACAAAACTTAACCAAATTAACCCAAATTCATATCAGAGGTCTAAAACATCATTTAAGAATTTATGAACATTTTTCCAGAATTTTATCATGTTTAAATTCGCTAATTAACACTAATTACCCTCAATTAGCCATAATTAGTGCAAAACTATGCAAATCACTCACCTTAGCCACAAATAAACTAAGATCTGAAATAAATCTCTGATTTGATGCAAATCCCAATGCTAAACAGCAGCTCCAATGTTGCTTTGGTGTAGATCTTCCTTGATTAGAGGTTGCTAAGCTTAATCCTTGATCAAAATATGATTTGGAGGTGATTTAGAGGTTAGAGGCCATTTTTAGGGTTTCTTGGAGATAAGTGGAGGCTAGAAAACTGAAATGGAATGATTCTCTACTTCATTTCAGCCTCCCCATAACCTTAATCCCGAAATGGGTTATGGGCCTATCCACTAATCACCTTATTTGGCCCGGTTAAGCAGTTTTTCACCTTCCAAACCTTAATTCAGCCATATCTCCCAAACGGTAAGTCCGTTTGGCTATTGTGACCACTCTACGGAAAGGTAAACCATCAAACGAATCTAATGGAATTGGTTTCAGGTCAAAATTCCTTTCCAATCAAAAGTTATGGCCAAAACAATATCAGCTAGGGGCAAAATGATCATTTAAAAATCGTCAAAAATCATGAATATGGGAAATGACTCTAATAGATGTTTCCCAAAGTTACATGACCATACGATTTCATATGGGAAAGAAATAAATATTCTACGATCCTCCGATGCGTAGAATGCGGGTTGTTACATTCTTCCCCCTTAAGAAATTTCGCCCTCGAAATTCCCTAACCAAAACACGCAAAAGGGTCCCGCATGCCTATCAACCATAAAACAACCATCAAACATGCAAAACAAGTAAAATAAGTCTATCCTAGCATGCGGAATAGCTAAATCGCAAAGTAAATCTTACCAGGCAAAGAGTTCTGGATACGCCTTCCTAATGCTCTCCTTTGTTTCCCAAGTACAATCATTCTCGTTCTCGCCCGCACTGAACCTTGACTAGCTTCACCGCCTTCCTTCGAAGTTGCTTCGTATCGTGCCCCATAATACGAATCGGCTTGCGGTTCCCAACCGCCTCGTGTTCTACTTCGAAGTCCTCTAACTGATCAGGTGAAATAGTCATATCTGGGTCGTGAACGAACTTCCTTAGTTGGGAAACATGAAATACATTTTGAACTCCCGCCATTTTCTCTGGTAAGCCAACTCTATACGCCAAATTCCCGACTAGTTCAAGAACAGGGAATGGGCCAACAAATCTTGGTGCCAATTTGCCTCTCCTGCCAAATCGTGTCACGCTCTTCAACGGAGAAATTTTGACGAACACCAAGTCACCAATGGAGAATTTTAAGTCTCTTCTCCTCTTATCAGCATAACTCTTCTGCCTATCTTGGGCAGCTCTCATTCGTTGCTGAATGATCTTAATCTTATCGGAAGTTTCCCTCACCACATCTGGTCCAAGCACAAACTTCTCGCCAGTCTCTATCCAACATGATGGTGAGTTGCACGGTCTTCCGTACAAAGCTTCATATGGAGCCATACCGACACCGGATTGGTAGCTATTATTATATGCAAACTCTACTAGATGCAAATGGTCATCCCATGATCCACCAAAATCCAATATACAAGCTCTCAAGAGATCTTCCAATATACGATTCACCCTCTCCGTCTGACCGTCGGTCTGAGGATGATATGCGGTACTGAGATGTAATCCTGACCCTAGAGCCTCTTGTAAGCTCTTCCAAAACCCACTAGTGAACAACGGGTCTCGGTCACTCACAATGCTTTTGGGTACTCCATGAAATCTCACTACCCACTTCATATACAACTCTGCCAACTTGGCTGCCGTTCTGGTCGATTTGACTGGTATAAATCTTGCGCACTTAGTCAATCGATCAACAATTACCCAAATGCTATCGTATCCCGATCTTGTCCTTGGTAAACAATCGATGAAATCCATCGAGACTTGCTCCCATTTCCATTCGGGAATTTCTAATGGTTGCAACAACCCACTAGGCTTCTTTTGCTCGGCTTTAACTAGCTGGCAATTCATGCAATTGGATATAAACTTCCCAACGTCTCTTTTCATCCCTTCCTAGTAGTAAGTCTGCTTCATGTCTCGATACATCTTATTACCACCGGGATGTATAGTCAATTTTGAGTGATGACATTCTCTAAGCACTTCATCCCTCAAACCATTCACGTTGGGCACAACTAATCTTCCATTTTGTCTAAGCCACCCATCTCGATCAAGCCCATACGCATTCTTCTCCTCACCATCGATGTCCATCTCTAACTTGGAGATGATTTCCAATAGATTAGGATCGTTCCTCTGGCTGGAACCAATCCGTTCTATCAAAGTGGGTCTGATCATCAAACTAGCTAGCATGACTGGATCCAATTCGCACTTTGGTCTGAAATCAAACCCCGCGATATACTCTAGTTGCTTCCACTCAAGAAACATTGCCCCTAAACTGGCATATCTCCTACTCAAGGCATCGGCTACCGCATTACCCTTCCCAGGTGTGTATGCGATATCAAAATCATACGAAGCCAAGAACTCTGACCATCTCTACTGACGGAGATTCAGATCTTTCTGAGAGAAGAGATCCTTTAACGATTTATGATCGGTAAACAACTCAAATCTTTCTCCCAAGAGATAGTGTCTCCACATATTCAGCGCAAATACGACCGCTGCTAATTCAAAATCATGGGTACGATACTTCTTCTCATGCGGCTTTAGCTGTCGACTAGCATAAGCTACAACCCTACCTCCTTGCATCAATACAACACCCAGTCCGGTACCACAAGCATCCGTGTATACCGTCATCTCTTCATTCCCTTTAGGAATGACTAACACTGGCGTACGCATCAACCTTTCCTTTAGACTCATGAATTCCTTTTCACACACTCCGTCCCAGACGAAGGACTGATTCTTCTTAGTCAACTGAGTCAACGGTGCTGCTATCTTGGAGAAGTCCTGGATAAACTTTCGATAATATCCAGCTAATCCCAAGAAACTTCTTACATCTGTTGCATTCTTGGGTGTAGGCCAATCCTGTACCGTAGCCACCTTCGCAGGGTCCATGGCAATACAACTCTCTGAAACAACATGACCCAAGAATCTCACTTCCCTTCTCCAAAAATGACACTTAGAGAATTTCTCTTTCAATTGGTGTTTCCTCAACACCTCCATCACTATCCTCAAGTGTCCCTTGTGTTCCTCCTCTGTCCTTGAATAAACAAGGATATCATCTACGAACACAAGAACAAACTTATTCAATTGATCTCTGAATACTCGATTCATAAGATCCACAAAGTAGGCTGGTGCATTGGTCAACCCAAATGGCATGACCAACCACTCATAAAATCCAAACGGCGTCCTAAATGCCGTTTTCGGAAAACTCTCATCCGCTACTCGTAGCTGATGAAATCCTGTCGCGAGATCCAACTGGGAGAACACTCTTGCTCCTTCCAGTTGATCAAACAAATCATCTATCCGCGGTAGAGGATACTTATTCTTCCTCGTCACCTTATTCAACTCGCGATAGTCCACACACAAACGAAGGGAACCATCTTCCTTAGTGGCAAACACAACTGGTGCTCCTCATTCGGAGACACTCCTTCTAATAAGTCCCTTCTTCAAAAGATTGCTGACTTGCACCCCGAGCTCTCGCTGCTCCCTTGGTGCCATACGACGAAGTGGCATCACTATAGGTCTGGCATCTTTCACTAAATCAATACGAAACTCAATCTCTCGGTGTGGTGGAAGCCCGGTCACCTCCTCGAAGACGCCCGGATACTGGCCAACCACGGGCACATCTGACAACTCATCCTGCGGGATGTCGAGGGAATTTACAAAACTAACCATAACCCCATCACTAGGTAGACTACCAAACACTACCCTCCGCCCATCATCCGCCCTAACTATCACCAAAAAGCCCTCACAGTCTACCACCACCCCGTATATTTGGAGCCAATCGACTCCCAATATAATGCCATACCCAGTAAAGCCCAAAACAAAGCAATCACAAACATACATCCATGACTCGATAAGACCAAATTCCTGCAAATCATACTAAGGCTAGTCGAACCACCAATCGGGTTCGTCACAACCAATGGTCTATCGACTATCTCGGGTTCCAGTCCCAACCTATCTACCAGGTCACTAGATATGAAGGAACGGGAAGCCCCACTATCAAACAAAACTCGAACTAGTACATCATAAATAGAAAGCATACCTTGAATCACAACATTCTTTCCTTTCTCCGCCGCAGTTGGGGCATTCGACGAGGGAGGAACAGCATCAATAGCATATGCTTTCACAATCTACTTCTCCTTAAGAGGTTGCAGATATTTATTCTTGAAATGTCCCACTTAACCACAATTGAAGCACTTCTTATCCGCTGGCTTGGCCCGACAATTTTTAGCATAATGGCCCTTCTTACCACAGCTGAAGCACTCAACATCCTTCTTGTTCTTTTTCTGGCCACCCTTAGATTGGTCCTGCTTCCTCTTATTCTGAGAGTTATTCTTGCCTCCACCGCCTGCTTGCGGCTTTGGCCCTTCTGCAGATGCAGCCTCAGTCTTTGACTTAGGGTAAAGACTCTCTGATCTCAAAGCTTTCCCCACAATCGATTCAAAAGTCTCATCGATGTGGTTGATAAGCCTTTCCCCCAAGTATCCATCCAAACCAGTAATGAACTTCTCATTCTTCTTCTCAGGAGTATCAATAAGAGATAGCTCATACTTCAACAAGGTGTCGAACTCAGCAATATAGTCAGAAACTGCCCTTCCGTTCTGCTTGAGTTCCAAGAACCTCTTGAACACTGACTTCTGGTCAGCTGGAATAAACTTCTCGCTAAAGCGAGCCTTGAACTGAACCCAAGTAACCTGTTCCTCTGGAGTAGCTGTTCCAATGGCATTCCACCAATTCATCGCTCGCCCTTGCAGCTGACGAGACGCTAGCCTTCTTTTCATCGCATCCTCAAGACCCAAGTCATCGAATATACGATCACAGCTATCCATCCAGTCCTGAACATCTGTGGCTGACCCCGTCCCGTGGAATGGCTTCCCACCAAGATTAGTGTAATCCTTGCACAAATTGGCGAAATCGACCCTCGGCGCCTGCACTACTGGGCCAGCACCAACTCCGGGATTGGGAGCTGTCCCTTGCACTTCTATAAGCATGTCTCTCATGAGGTCGGTAAACATCGCCCTCATGTCAGCAGCATTCCCATTATGGACTCCACTATCGGCACCTCTAGCATACCGGCTCATCGTCAATCTGTAAAAGGGAAACGATTAACGACCCCATAGTGGTGCTAGAGCAGTACGACTTCATTCTTATACTACCAATTGTATATATATAGCTTTTGAAAACCAAAGTAATCACAAATACGCGCTCTCATATACGTATTATCTCTCCCTAGTGTCTTTCCCTAGGTTAACTACGCAACCTAGAGCTCTGATACCAAGTGTGACGGCCCGCCCCGCACCAACCGACATTTACTCCAAAAGTGTGCTATACAATTGCCTAGTTAGCACGGAACGGGTCATCAGAAGGAAAAGGTAGAAGAAAATGAACATACAAAGAACCTGTAGAATGTCTCACAGCACATAGAACAAAATATAATAATAACATACTTGACATAAAATAGGAGAGACAGTGCATAAGCTAAAAACCAGAACTAATCATCATAGCAGCGGAAATCCAAAATATAACTTATTACAACTTTTCAAACTGTCTCAAAGCAAAAGCAAGATAAAGGAGGTACACTACTAATGCCTAAGTAGCGACCACCAATGACACAGGGAGAATATATATATGTCATACGTGGAAGTCTCCTGCCCGCCTCCGAATCAGCTACTCGCGCAACACTAGTTAACTTGTCTCTAGTCTGCTCGTGTGAGCACCCAGAGTAATAAGAGGAGACATAAAACTCTGGGTCAGACATAAAGCCTGGTATGAGCGATAAGCATCTAAAGGAACAATAACAGGTAGACTAAAACATACCTGAACCTGGACCTGCAACCAAAGAGTTAGCACTACATATTGTACAACACTCTAAGGTGCCATATTAAACGGTGTAAAGATACGGAGGTGGGGGTGTGTATGTCATAGTGATGGCAAACAATCAAACATAGCAACCATCCTCACATCTCTCACTCAGTGCGTAAAGCATACGATATTCACCACTTCGATCACCCACCCTTGCTACGATCACTTTGCCCCATGAAGTCATAAATGGATTCACTGCACTGATAACGTAGCCACTAATTCTTCGCTATGTCCACTTGCCCCATGGAGTTATTCACCCCATCTGCGATGGTTCATAGCCTTACCAATCCTTACTATGTCCACTTGCCCCATGGAGTTATTCACCCCATCTGCGTTGGCTCATAGTCTTACCAAACCTTTACTATGTCCACTAGCCCCATGGAGTTATTCACCCCATCTGCGCTGGCTCATAGTCTTACTACGCATCACCTTGCCCCTTGAGTCATAATGACTCTATTGCATTGATAACGTAGTCTTGCTACCATCACCTTACCCCTCGAGTCTCAATGACTCTACTGCACTGATAAGTAGCCCATCATTCATTTTCAGTGGTGAATCGAAGTTATGAACGTCGACAACTCCTTAGCACACGTCCCGCAGCAAAACCCAACCATGAAGTGAACTCATCGGTTCCCAACTGGATCCTGAGCTCTAACTTCCCTTTGGACTACCTTTGCATCTCGGGTTATTGGTCATCACCGGATCGGTTCGGCCTTTATCATCTTTCAATGGATCGTGGTACCCTTCAGTTCGTGGTTCCCTGGCACCCTTCGGTTCGTGACCGTGCTTCCTCACCGGTTCGCATCGTGCTCCACCTTCGTCGGGTCGGATCGGGTCGAGGCACTCCCACTGGTTCGGGTCGTGCTCCATAGCTCGTGGCGCTTCCCTTCGGTTGTGATCTCCTCCCCCTTCAGATCGTGGATGCACACAGGTTCGGATCGTGAGCTTCTGAAGTGGATCGGGTCGGATCGGAGATGGAATGCGATCGGGTGCTCTAGCGCGTGACGCGGTTCGAGTTCGAGCTCCTCCCACCATTGGATCGTGGTCTCCGGTCCGGGTCGTGGCACATAGGGGCGATCCGCGATCCGGTCCCTGCACAGCTTCCCTGCGACTTGTTTCACGCCATTCGACGGCGTTTTCGACCAATCTAACACTTCTTAACAATTACAAAGCATACCATATAGTCATAGCAACATGTAGTATCGCCCCCAAACACCAAAACATAAATCATAGCATGTAAAATGGATCAAACATACCCAAAACCCCTTAATTTCCCTTAAGCATGTTTAGGTAAAACTCACCGTAGGATTAACAAAACTTAACCAAATTAACCCAAATTCATATCAGAGGTCTAAAACGTCATTTAAGAATTTATGAACATTTTTCCAGAATTTTATCATGTTTAAATTCGCTAATTAACACTAATTACCCTCAATTAGCCATAATTAGTGCAAAACTATGCAAATCACTCACCTTAGCCTCAAATAAACTAAGATCTGAAATAAATCACTGATTTGATGCAAATCCCAATGCTAAACAGCAGCTCCAATGTTGCTTTGGTGTAGATCTTCCTTGATTAGAGGTTGCTAAGCTTAATCCTTGATCCAAGGATGATTTGGAGGTGATTTGGAGGTTGGAGGCCATTTTTAGGGTTTCTTGGAGATAAGTGGAGGCTAGAAAACTGAAATGGAATGATTCTCAACTTCATTTCAGCCTTCCCATAACCCTAATCCCGAAATGGGTTATGGGCCTATCCACTAATCACCCTATTTGACACGGTTAAGCAGTTTTTCACCTTCCAATCCTTAATTCAGCCATATCTCCCAAACGGTAAGTCCGTTTGGCTATTATGACCATCTACGGAAAGGTAAACCATCAAACGAATCTAATAGAAGTGATTTCAGGTCAAAATTCCTTTCCAATCAAAAGTTATGGCCAAAACAAGATCAGCTAGGGGCAAAATGGTCATTTAAAAATCGACAAAAATCATGAATATGGGAAATGACTCTAATAGATGTTTCCCAAAGTTAGATGACCATACGATTTCATATGGGAAAGAAATAAATATTCTACAATCCTCCGATGCGTAGAATGCGGGTTGTTACAAAAGTGGAGTGAAGAAATAGGAAAGAAGAGAGGGGTGCGAAGTGGTTAGGTCATGCATGGGTATGGGGTCTTAAAGCTCATGGCAAATGGTGGAGTACGCAACATGTGAGGGAGTTCATGTTTTGGACAATGAAATGTGGTTCCCTAGAGCATGTTAATGGGGAAAAGTGGCCACTATATAGCAGGCGCATGACCTTGCAGCTTTCACGTGAGGTTGACGTATAACTTTGTGAAGGAGGTTTGTTGAGGTGATGAGTGCAAAGGAGCGTACAGTGCAAACTAGGAGCAAAAACATGGCGATGGTGTTTGCAGTTGGGAGGACAGAATGTGAAGGTGGTGTTGAACATGGAGTTATCATTGTTTTGTAGTGGAGTATGGTGATGACCGTGGAAAGTCTTGCATCCTGTGCATGTAGAGAAGGAGGGTGATGAGCATATTCATTTTTAATGAAGATGGAGTACTGTGTGGATGCAGTACTGTGCATTATGGAGGAACGAAGAGATAGGACGTGGTTGTTGCCAGACTTGGAGGGTTTTCCAACGCTAAAAGGGTCACTACGTTTTAAATGTGTTATAGGAAGCCTGAGGCCGAGTTTTCTTTTGTGAAACAGTTGCTGAAGGGAGATGGTACTAGTGACTGTAGAATTGGTATGTTGTGATTGAAGAAAGATGCACGGGGTGAAGTAAGAATCAGGTCGCGGTGATTAAACTTTAGGAGAAAAAGAGTTCACATTTTGTTTTGTTTGTGGGATGATGCATTTTAGCAGCAGGTGGTTTCAAGTTAGAAGAAGACGCTACTCTGGTCGGTGCCGTTCTGAATGATTTTGTATACTGGGCTGGGTAATAATGGGGGCCCAATAATATATAAAATAAAATTAGTATGTTTTGGGATTAAATTCGTGAAGAAGGGCGGGAATTATTTTTTTATTCACACAGGAGGGGACGTGGATATAATGTAAAGGGAAAAAGAAAGTTAAGGAAATATCGGTTGTGGGAAGTACAGTTTTGATCGTTGCATTGGTGAATGAAGAAATAGAGAAGAAAGGATCGGAAATTTTCACAAAAAAAGAAAAGGAAGTGTGTGGAAAAGAAAAGAAGAGGTTCTTGAACGGGTATGAAGACGAGAACAAAGTAGCAGGAAGGGTCGACCGTTATTTCCTTATAGAACTGATGTGGTTGAGAACAAAGCTACCGGTATTTCCTTATAAAATCAACCGACGCAAATCGTTATTTAACGGTTAACGCACGAAGGTGAGTAAATTCCTAACTCTGATCTATTTTAAAATATTATAGTTATATTTTAAGTATTAGTTGGATGCTTTGTGATGGTTGTTTAGGTAAATTACGGTTAAATTAGTTGAAATAGATATATATCATTGCATATGTACACATCATTGGTTGGATATTGATTTGACTAACATTTGTGGATGTAGGAAACCAGTTGGAGGAATCCAAGCGGATTCCTCAATATTTATATGTACTGTTTGTTTTATATATGCACTATTTGAATCATGTTGAATAGAAATTCAACATTATAAATAGACGATACCGATTAAGAAAATAGCAACAGTCGACCATAAACCCATTTTTGTTAAGAAGTTGATTGGCCGTCGGGCAAATCAACGAAGATAATTATAAAAATTATATTTTTATAATTTAAGCGAAGTCTAAATTATAATAGAAGTTCTATTATAAACATTCTATAGTTAGTTTTTATAAAGTAAATATAAACGATTATTTGACGGATTATAAAGTATAAAGGGTTAGAGTTACGAACTTATACATATTCTAAGATGAGAACGTTGTCGATCAAGGTATGAAAGGTAAATAAAATACCCCAACTTGAATGGCTTCACTATTGTCGAGGAATGGTAACAGTTTGTAACGGAAAGAGATGTTAAGATTAATTATAAAAGGGATATTACAGCGTATGGCAAGTTTTTGAACTATAACGACAATTTAGCGTTGTTGACCAAGCTTAAGCGTGATTTCTAGATATATAGCACTACTCCCTAGGAAATGAAACAGTTAGTTTGAAATCCACTTATCCTATAGCATAAAGTAACGATGTTGTCCAAAGAAATATAAGAATAAGTTTAAAAAGATAAATTAGAGAATCATTTCATAAAACAATGACATCGTTTCGATGTTCAAAATGTGATTAGTATTAAACCATTAGGATTTGGAATTATAATTCGACAATGCCAAATATTATGAAAATAAGTTATTTTTAGAAATTATAAATTGATAGGATAGTTAATACTTGGGTTTAAACCAATAAATTACAATAGAATATGAAATCAAGATTAAAGTTAAAACGTGATATCCCTTAACAAGAAGTGACTTAGAGACAGAGTTTATGAAATGAAATGGGAAGATAAAATTATAGAATAACTCAGTAAATAAGATTGAGCCCGTAATGTTTAAATGAAGATTTGTTTGATAAATGTGTTCAGATTTTTATAAATGGATTTTATTCACATTTTAAAGTGAATAGTGTTTAAGAAGGGGAATGTTGCAAATTAAATAGTTGTAATGAAAACTGGAAATGTTTTCCAAGAAGTATAAAGCTTAAACGGGTTTTGGAAATTATCTAGGAAGATATAGGAAACTGGAGAATTAATGTTAAAATAAAAAGGGCCAGTTTGTGTGATACATTAGAATGGATGTTTGTTTTTACTTCGATAGTTAAATAACCGACTATCGAAGTGTTTTGACCATCGTTATCAATACGGAGAGACCGGTTGGATATATTATCTAAAAACTACTCCGTATAGGCATAAGCGTTGCGAATAAGATTATGCTAAAGAAAAGTGAAGACGGAGTAAAATACAAGGGTCATCCTGTTCTAGAATGGGGCTTTTGTTTGTCCAGTCCCAGGACAACTTGCATGGACGAGTGTCTAATAGAGTATACCTAACAAATCACGTATGGTTGATCTCTTAAAGGTATTACGTCTGGTGGTGGAGGAATTCGTTCCTCTTAGCTTTTTATACCCGTGATATTTTTGGAAATCAATTAGTGAATTGACGGGTTTGACGATGTGGCATTCAAAGTGAATGGTGATCAGATGTTCTGAAGTAAGACGAAGCCTCTAGCCTCATAAACCGGATATGACAAAAGTTGGGCAGGCCAGCATGGCTAGTTGTGTAACACCCCACGTCCGTTAATGTCACTCACAAAGGGAATGCATTTACTTCCATGGAGCATTTTAAGTGAATATAGAACAGAAAATCACAACAAGACAGATATAAAGCAGTACTTGAAAATTTAAAACTTCATTTATTATAGAAGAAGGTAAATATGTTTGGTTACATCATCAAAAACCATAAACTAGAGTCAAGTACATAATATCCATCTTGATAAAAACAAAGTACATAATCCCACTACTACAAATAGCCATAAAGAAAATGATAAGCTGAACTTTACTCCAGCAGTCCAAGCTTTTCCAAAAGAGAGATAAAGCGATCCGATCAAGCTCCATTAGTGCTAGGTCCACCCCTGAGAACCTGGGGGAAAAGGAAGAAAAGAGGTGGAAACAAAGGGGGTCAGACATAAAGTCTGGCGAGTCCGATAACTCTAACAATATAATTATTAAAGTAACTAGGATAAGACATAAACTTGGTAAATAAGGAAATGACTGCGAATAAATTGCAAGACCAAGAAACCAAAGGAAATAGGATGAACAAAGATAACGCTAAAGGCGCACCTAATTGCTAAAGAATAATTACTACACTGAACCACACCAAACACCCTAAAGGTTGACCCCAATACAGAACTTAGAAATCATATTAGTAGTTTCGTGTACCCCTAGCTGACTACAAAGGTGCCGTCTGCCCCTATCTCCACTAGGTGTACCCACTAGCCCCCATGCGATCGGCTCCCTAACTCGTAGATACCCGTGTTGGTCCCACAGTGGGATGTATCATTTCCCAAAGTGGCAACGCGATACAACTCAAAGATGCACGGCTTATATCTACACGATGCAACAACGTCTTACCTACCAGCCCGGGCCCACGCACGCATATGACCCCGTTGGACTTTCGTTGCCACCATTAACCCGTTTTAACCTCTTACAATCAGAGTTAGTATGCGTGTCCCGTCCTCGACTTGGGTTGAGCCCACAAAGATACTTAATGGGTTACTGGTCTGAAAAGGGTCCTTATGTCTGACACAAGCCTTCCACCTACGCTTGGTCCCCTCTACTTAACCCCTCTTGTTCATGTCCACTTACATGTTTAAATTTGGTTAAGTATCTCTATTCGTGTTTCCACATGTCACCCAAATGTCACCCACTTAACCCCCATGTCCCACCACATGTTTACTTTGGTTAAGTGTTTCTTAGTTTATTACTACCGCAACCCTGTAGGACCTCTCACATTAGGCCGTCCTTTTGTGGTTGCTGGATTGTCGGGCGGGTCCGGGCAGTCTTACACCACAAATGGGCCTAACCTCGTGTCCATACAGTTGCCACGCATTTAATTTGTGCCTAGGACATCTCAAATTGGACTACCATTTGGGGCTACTGGATTTACCGGGCGGGTCCGTGCAGTTTTACGCCACAAATGAGTCCAACCTCGTGTCCTAAGCATTGATTATTACTTATAATCTTTTACCCCAATTTGAATTTTAATATCCCTATTCAAATTCAAATTAACTTATGTCCATAATTAGATTATGTCCATTACTGAACATTAATTACCAATTAATGCCTTAATTAAATTTTTTGCCTTTTAAGGAAATTTACACGAATTAATATCTCAAATTTGTTATATGCCTTTTATAAAGGCAATTAAATGCCAATTCTCAATAAGTGTATATTCAATATTATCCCCATCGCCCCCACGTTGTACGTTCCCTTAACATGACATATATATATATATATTAGACTAGCGAATAGTCTAACATATAAAAGGGAAGAAACAACACAAATTGACATAGTACACAAAATAGATCTAACTTGCATTTAACTTGCAAATAAGAATTTCAACATAACTTTGTATTTTCATGGTCTAAAACATAGATCTAATAGGTGTGAACTTGCATGAACTATACATGTCATAGATCCAAACTAAAAGTTGTAAACTTGCATAAGTTATATATGTCATAGATCCAAACCTAAAGGTGTAAACTTGCATAAGTTATACATGTCATAGATCTACACTAAAGGGTGTAAACTTGCATAAGTTATATATGTCATAGGTCTAAACTCAAGGGTGTAAACTTGCATAAATCATGTTACTTAATTCACATGTAAACTTGTGAACGATTCTCATATAAACTAGCATATAATCTAACACCCAAACTTGCATCAAATATGATGTCATAATGAATCAATGTTGAACATAGTGATTGGCATATAAAAAGGGATTCACAAAAAAACTATCATCATAAACAAATAGCATATATTCACAAAATACAATATCTTTCCAATGATCCACAAGCATAGCCATATAACCTCAATTACATCTCATCTTAATTAAATTAGTAATTATCTTACTAGAGAAATCGAACTCACAAACAAAGAGAGAGTCTTGAGTTTTGGTATCTGTTTTCTATAATTGATTAGCGTTCCCTTGATGTTGGCAAATTTGTTGATTAAGTTTGAATTGGATTGAATTGAGTTGCTTTACTTTGCTTCTAATTGGTGGCGGCTTCTCCAAGTTGCAGACTGATAGCATGACGACCATTGTTCTAATTTTTGATTAGGTTTTAGGTTTGAATCTACATGTGTTTTTATAGAATTTAGGATTAATTTAAGTCATCCGATCAAGATAAGAGCAACCAGAACCATCCAAGGAGCTACCTCAGCCCTAAAGACACCCAAAAACCCAGAAAATCACCCAGAACCCGACCAGGCCAGCCAGGACTCGGCCAGGTCGACTGGGTAGGTCGACCCCCAGGTGGACCCCCTGGTCGACCTGGGTCCTGGGCGGGAATTTTCCCGCCCAGCCCACTCCTGGTCCAGTTTTCGAATTTTGAACCTGTTTTTGAGCTGTTTGAATTTTTGAATTTTCTGGAGCTTCCGACTGCCATAACTTCTTCATACGAAGTCCAATTCACGCAAACTCGGACGCTATCTCAACCAGAATTCCGAGATGAGCACAATGGCGTAACCCATTTCCCTTAATTCCCACATTTATAATTAAGTATTCTTTAATTCGTTGGTTTTAGTGTTAACAGGAAATACGGGGTGTTACATTCTCCCCTCCTTAAAGGATTTCGACCCCGAAACTTCAAGTCAAGAAGAACGTATATCCTACCATCCAATCATCCATCTACTCAACCATCAAACACCGGCATCCATTGTCCTTACAGACTTCTAATGCTTTCATGTTTATATGCACAGTGGGTGTACATGTCCGTATCTAATGCAAAATCAGGCGGTCTACTGATTCAGTCGACCTCCTTAATGGAAATCATGATAGTGCCATACGTCCATTATGTATGCAAAAGATCCCTAATGATACATATTATTTCTATATGCGTGCACAACCATTCATCTGAATGCAGCATCCACATGATAGCACAACCATTATACATCCATTACCGTAAATAAGTACACATATTCATTTGCAATATGAAAGTGATTGAGCCAATCTAGTGGCTAAGGTGTGTGTATATGCATCCATGAGCTTCCACTAGCAAACACTTGCATCCACTAGCATCCACCAAACATAACATGTTTCAAACACACGTTTACAACTAAAGGAGCGTTCCTAACTAAAGATCGAAGATATCATCGCAAAGATATTTCAAACGATAGGACAAATATAAACAAAGCGGTAGAAAAAGGAGAAGATAAAAACATACCCTAAAAAAGAAAAGGGTATAGCGTACGCATCTTGTCTTCCATCTCCCAAGTCGCGTCTCTAAGATCATCTCCCCATTGCACTTTGACCAACTTGACCTCTTTGTTGCGTAGCTTTTTGACCTCCGATCCAAGTATGCGTGTAGGTGCTTGTCTGACTGTGGCATCTCGTTCTACTTCCACTACTTTGAGCGTGCTCGGCTCCACCACCACCACCGTATCATGTAAACACTTACGCAAATGTGAAACGTGAAGTACGTCGTGAACACCACTGAGCTTCTCTGGCAATGCTACTCTATACGCCATCGGTCCAATCCTTCCTGTAATAGGAAAGGGTCCAACGAACCTTGGTGCCAACTTCCCTACTGATCCAAAATGGACTACGTTCCTCAACGGTGACACCTTAACAAAGACCATGTCACCAACTTTGAACTCAAGATCGGTTCGTCTCTTGTCAGCATATGACTTCTGTCGGTCTTGCGTCGTCTTCATTTGCCGTCGAATCAAGTCTATCTTCTCCAAAGTCTCCCTTATCATATCGGGTCCAAGCAAAACCTTATCCGTGGATTCCCACCAACAAGTGGGTGATCGGCACGGTCGTCCATAAAGAGCCTCAAAAGGTGCCATGCCAATGCTAGCCTGAAAGTTGTTATTATAGGCGAACTCCACTAATGGAAGATGTTCCTCCTATGTTCCTCCAAAGTCTAAGATGCATAGCCTCAAAATATCTTCGAGAATCCGATTCACTCTCTCGGTCTGCCCGTCCGTCTGAGGGTGATAAGCGGTACTTAAACATAATTGGGTTCCAACCGCCTCTTGTAAGCTCTTCCAAAACTCGCTAGTGAAAATGGGATCTCTGTCGCTCACAATGCTAGAGGGTATGTCGTGCAGACGAACTATCTCTCGAAGATAAACAGATGCTAACCATGCGGCGGTCCTTCTACTTTTGATGGGAATGAAATGGGCACTTTTGGTAAGTCTGTCTACAACTACCCAAAATCCCATATTGCCCTTCCTTGACCTTGGCAATCCATCTACAAAATCCATGGAAACACTTTCCCATTTCCACAGAGGAATCTCTAAAGGATGGAGTAAACCACCAGGCTTCTTTTGCTCCGCCTTGACTTGTTGACACACCAAACATCTAGAAACGAACTCAGCCACGTCCTTCTTCATTCCGGCCCAGAAGAAAACTCTCTTCATATCTTTATACATCTTGTCAACACCGGGATGTATAGTCATCTTAGAGCGATGTGAGTCTTTAAGAATTGTCTTTCACAAGCTCTTGTCCTGTGGTACGCAAAGTCTCCCATCTCTACGTAACCAGCCTCTCTCATCAATAGTGTATCTACTAAGATGGCTCGAAGACTCCCCTCCTATAAGGTTGCCTACTATCTCAACCAACTGTGGGTCATCTCGCTGTGCCTCTCCAATCCGTCCCAAAAGTGTAGGTTGCACCTCTAGCGATGCCAACAATCCGGGCACATAATCAATAGATGGTGTGAAGTTAAAGGTGGATATATATTCCAAACTCTGTCGCTCTACAAACAAAGGGCTTAAGGTCTGCTTCTTTCTACTCAAGGCGTCTGCTACTACATTGCCCTTGCTAGGAGTATAGGAGATCTCAAAATCGTATGAGGCAAGAAACTCCATCCATCTTTGCTGCCTAAGATTGAGATCTTTCTGCGAGAAATGGTACTTTAATGATTTATGATCAGTATACAGTTCAAATTTCTCACCTAAGAGATAATGGCACCAAGACTTAAGTGCAAAAACAATGGCCGCCAACTCTAGGTCATGGGTTGGGTATTTTTTCTCGTGCACTTTCAACTGCCTTCCACCATAAGCTACTACCTTCCTTTCTTGCATCAAAACAGTGCCTAGTCCCGTGTCACATGCATCTGTGTATACTGTAAACATCTTGCTCCCATCTGGTAGTGTCAAAACCGGGGCTGTTGTCAGAGCCCTCTTCAAATGTCGGAAAGCGACTTCGCAATCCAAATCCCAAGTGAAAGTCAGGTTCTTCTTCATTAACCTTGTAAGAGGAGCTGAGATTTTCGCAAAGTCTTTAATGAACTTGCGATAAAAGCCTGCTAGCCCAAGAAAACTTCGGACTTCAGTTGCATTCTTTGGAACCTTCCAATCCTGGACCGCAACTACTTTTGCGGGGTCCATAGCTAAGCCCTCTCGGGACACCACATGTCCAAGAAATCTTACTTCTTCTCTCCAGTAGTGGCACTTGGAGAATTTTGCTTTCAACTGATGCGCACGGAGAGTATCCATGACTTCCCTTAAATGCAAAGCATGCTCTTCCTCATTCTTCGAGAAAATTAGAATGTCGTCTATGAAGACCACCACAAACTTGTTGAGGAATTCCCGGAATACCCTACTCATCGAATCAAAAAAATAAGCAGGTGCGTTTGTCAGGCCGAAAGGCATGACAAGCCATTCGAAGAAACCATCTGGGGTTCTAAATGCGGTTTTATCAATGCTATCCTCAGCCACTCTCAACTGATGGAAACCAGTGGTTAAGTCCAACTGCGAAAACACTGAGGCGCCAACTAACTAATCAAATAAATTGTCAATTCTCGGCAGCGGGTGCCTATTCTTCTTTGTAAGCTTATTAAGTTCTCTATAGTCCACACACAGTCTAAGAGACCCATCTGCTTCGTGGCAAAAACTACTGGAGCGCCCCACTCTGAAATAATACGCCTTATAAACCCCTTCTCAAGCAACTCTCTAACTTGCTTGCTGAGCTCTTTTCTCTCTCTTGGAGCCATGTGCCTAACAGATAAGGCGACGGGTTTTGCGTTGTCAACGAGGTATATGCGGAAGTCTATCTCCCTCTTCGGAGGTAAGCCCTTCATCTCCTCAAACACATCTGAATATTCTCGGACCACTCCAACCGACTGCAATTCTTCTACAGATGTATCAAGCGATTCTAGATAACTTAGCATAACAGAATTTATGGGATTACAAGAGATCCCGAGAGTGTTACCGAGGCAAGTCGTGAGTCTAACCACTCTCCTTTCACAATCTAGGATGGCACCATTTCTGGATAGCCAATCCATGCCTAGAATCAACCCATTACCCGTGAAGCCCAAAACATAGGCATCACATTTAAAACCAACGCTAAATATAGAAATTTTCAAATCCAAACAAATCATTGACAAATAAGCTGAGCCCCCAATTGGATTTGAAACAACTAAGGGATCCTCTACGAAACTAGTGTCTAGGTGCAGTGACTTAACTAAGGCATTTGATATAAAAGAGTGCGATGCGCCAGAATCAAATAAAGTACGAACAGGGTGATCGAACAAAAAAAACCAAACTTTTGACAGAAATATTTGTACCTCGCTCTTGCCCTGGTGCCATGAGAGCCTGAACCTGCCCTCTCACCTACCCAGGTGCCATGAGAGCCTGAACTTGCCCTCCAGATGCAGATCCTGCCCTCTGCCCTTGCCTTCTTGGGTAGTCTTTGATTAGATGCCCTCCCTCACCACAGTTAAAACAGCCAGTTTTTTCTTCTTTTGGCAATCCTTGCTCAGATGGCCTGGTGTCCCACAGTTAAAGCACCTCTTCTTTCCCTTGCCATTATTGTCCTTTCCTCCTTTCTTGTGTTGCTATTGCGATTTCTTCGGATCTCCTTTCTTCTCCGGTGCCCTATTAGCACTTGCACCTTTCTCTTCGTACATAAGCACCATGTCAACCAAATTCTCAAAAGTGGCCACTATAGGTATGTAGGTCATAGCTAACCCCTGCAGCGGCTCGTTCAACCCTTTAACGAATCGTAGGGCCTTCTTATCGTCCGTGTTCACTACGTCCAAGCCAAATCTCGCCAACTGATTAAATTGGTTGACGTACTCTTTCATTGACGAGTTTCCTTGCTTCAACGCCAAGAACCTTTCCATATATAGATTTTGTTCTGCCCGTGAGAGAAATTTTATCTCGAATTTGTGCCTGAAATCCATCCATGTTTCAACCAGACGTTCCCCATTCGTGACCTCCCACCAAAACGCAGCTTCGTTCTTCATTAACCATGCAGCCAATTGGACTTTCCTTCCATCTTCCAATTCGAAGATACCAAACAGATCTTCTGTCTCCTTTATCCAGTTTCGAGCCTCGACAAGCGTCTCTGTGCCATTAAAAGATTTTCCACCCATCTCCCTAAAGTCCTTGCAAGTTTTAGAAAAAGGATCCACGCGGGGTGGAGGAGCATCTGCTGGGCCTGCGGCATTAGCCTTTGCCTCCAATACCTTCTGAACAATCCAGGTATCTGTACGCCCTCTGGTAAATCGGGTAGATCAGCCATATTGAAAAGAAAAAGGAAAGATTCAAAAACGGAGAATTCGAAAGATAGATATATGGCTATTGGGGATTATGTTTTTCACAAAAACTTTTCTCTTAATATTACTCTTAAAGATATGTTTTTGAAAACGCTTCTTTCTAAAAATACTTTTTGAAAAATAGTTTTTCAAAATTTCTATCTGTTCTTGTAACCTTCAGCTCTGATACCACGTGTAACACCCCACGTCCATTAATGTCACTCACAAAGGGAATGCATTAACTTCCATGGAGCATTTTAAGTGAATATAGAACAGAAAATCATAACAAGACAGATATAAAGCAGTACTTGAAAATTTAAAACTTCATTTATTGCCGCAGAAGGTAAATATGTTTGGTTACATCATCAAAAACCATAAACTAGAGTCAAGTACATAATATCCATCTTGATAAAAACAAAGTACACAATCCCACTACTACAAATAGCCATAAAGAAAATGATAAGCTGAAGTTTACTTCAGCAGTCCAAGCTTTTCCAAAAGAGAGATAAAGCGATCTGATCAAGCTCCACTAGTGCTAGATCAACCCTGAGAACCTGGGGGGGAAAGGAAGAAAAGGGGTGGAAACAAAGGGGGTCAGACATAAAGTCTGGCGAGTCCGATAACTCTAACAATATAATTAATAAAGTAACTAGGATAAGACATAAATTGGTAAATAAGGAAATGACTGCGAATAAATGGCAAGACCAAGCAACCAAAGGAAATAGGATGAACAAAGATAACGCTAAAGGCGCACCTAATTGCTAAAGAATAATTACTACACTGCACCACACCAAACACCCTAAAGGTTGATCCCACTTACAGAACTTAGAAATCATATTAGAAGTTTCGTGTACCCTTAGCTGACTACACAGGTGCCGCCTGCCCCTATCTCCACTAGGTGTACCCACTAGCCCCTATGGGATCAGCTCCCTAACTCGTAGATACCCGTGCTGGTCCCACAGTGGGGTGTATCATTTCCCAAAGTGGCAACCCAATACAACTCAAAGATGCACGGCTTATAACTACACGATGCAACAATGTCTTACCTACAAGCCCGGGCCCACGCACGCACATGACCCCGTTGGACTTGCGTTGCCACCGTTAACCCGTTTTGACCTCTTACAATCAGACCTAGTATGTGTGTCCCGTCCTCGACTTGGGTCGAGCCCACAAAGATACTTAATGGGTTACTGATCTGAAAAGGGTCCTTATGTCTGACACAATCCTTCCACCTACGCTTGGTCCCCTCTACTTAACCCCTCTTGTTCATGTCCACTTACATGTTTAAATTTGGTTAAGTATCTTTATTCGTATTTCCACATGTCACCCACTTAACCCCCATGTCCCACCACATGTTTACTTTGGTTAAGTGTTTCTTAGTTTATTACTACCGCAACCCTGTAGGACCTCTCACATTAGGCCGTCCTTTTGTGGTTGCTGGATTTGCCGGGCGGGTCCGGGCAGTCTTACACCAAAAATGGGCCTAACCTCGTGTCCATACAGTTGTCACGCATTTAATTTGTGCCTAGGACATCTCACATTGGACTACCATTTGGGGCTACTGGATTTGCCGGGCGGGTCCGGACAGTTTTACACCACAAATGAGTCCAACCTCGTGTCCTAAGCATTGATTATTACTTATAATCTTTTACCCCAACTTGAATTTTAATATCCCTATTCAAATTCGAATTAACTTATGTCCATAATTAGATTATGTCCATTACTGCACATTAATTACCAATTAATGCCTTAATTAAATTTTATGCCTTTTAAGGCAATTTACACGAATTAATATCTCAAATTTGTTATATGCCTTTTTTAAAGGCAATTACATGCCAATTCTCAATATGTGTATATTCAATATTATCCCCATCGCCGCGACGTTGTACGTTCTCTTAACATGACACAACACACACACACACACACACACACACACACACATATATATATATATTAGACTGGCGAATAGTCTAACATATAAAAGGGAAGAAACATCACAAATTGACATATTACACAAAATAGATCTAACTTGCATTTAACTTGCAAATAAGAATTTCAACATAACTTGCATAACTTTGTATTGTCATGGTCTAAAACATAGATCTAATAGGTGTGAACTTGCATGAACTATACATGTCATAGATCCAAACTAAAAGGTGTAAACTTGCATAAGTTATATATGTCATAGATCCAAACCTAAAGGTGTAAACTTGCATAAGTTATACATGTCATAGATCTACACTAAAAGGTGTAAACTTGCATAAGTTATATATGTCGTAGGTCTAAACTCAAGGGTGTAAACTTGCATAAATCATGTTACTTAATTCACATGTAAACTTGTGAACGATTCTCATAGAAACAAGCATATAATCTAACACCCAAACTTGCATCAAATATGATGTCATAATGAATCAATGTTGAACATAGTGATTGGCATATAAAAAGGGATTCACAAAAAAACTATCATCATAAACAAATATCATATATTCACAAAATACCACATCTTTCCAATGATCCACAAGCATAGTCATATAACCTCAATTACATCTCATCTTAATTAAATTAGTAATTATCTTATTAGAGAAATCGAACTCACAAACAAAGAGAGAGTCTTGAGTTCTGATATCTGTTTTCTGTGATTGATTAGCATTCCCTTGATGTAGGCAAATTCGTTGATTAAGTTTGAATTGGATTGAATTGAGTTGCTTTACTTTGCTTCTAATTGGTGGCGGCTACTCCAAGTTGTAGACGGATAGCATGACGGTCATTGTCCTAATTTTTGATTAGGTTTTAGGTTTGAGTCTACATGTGTTTTTATAGAGTTTAGGATTAATTTAAGCTATCCGATCAAGATAAGAGCAACCAGAACCATCCAAGGAGCTACCTCAGCCCTAAAGACACCCAAAAACCCAGAAAATCGCCTAGAACCCGACCAGGCCAGCCAGGACTCGGCCAGGTCGACTGGGTAGGTCGACCTATAGGTCGACCCCCTGGTCGACCTGGGTCCTGGGCGGGAATTTTCCCACCCAGCCCACTCCTGGTACAATTTTCGAATTTTGAACCTGTTTTTAAGCTGTTTGAATTTTTGAATTTTCTGGAAACTTCCGACAGCCATAACTTCTTCATACGAAGTCCAATTCACGCAAACTCGGACTCTGTCTCAACCAAAATTCCGAGACGAACACAATGGCGTAACCTGTTTCCCTTGATTCCCACATTTATAATTAAGTATTCTTTAATTCATTAGTTTTAGTGTTAATAGGAAATACAGGGTGTTACAAGTTGGGTCATACCCAAGCAGGGTGTATTGTCATCGATCTAGAAAAAAAATCATATTTGTTCTTCTTTTCGATTCTGTATCTTCGGATTACGGTTGGATGGCCAACAACCGTGGATGGCAATATATTCGCTACACTCAAGCTAAATGAGTGGGCGGTCATGTGAGGCCGGGTTGCATGACGTTCTTGTTGAACCCCAGTGTATACCCTCTAGAGTACACTGATCGGAAGGTGCTCCCATACCTTGTCTGTTGGAATCCATTCTCCAATAAGCGCCCTGCGGTTTATGATTTTTACTATATATGTGGAGCGTGAGATGCAAGCGTTCTACTACTTGGTTATTTATATTGATTAGACATTATTATAATATCACTGGATTTTGATATCAAAATGGTTAGGGCTATAGTAAGGTAAAAACCGTCCACGTTTATGTGTGGGCTGGTCTTACTATTATCCTTTTGTTTCAAAAGGATTTTCAAATTTAAGCAATATGATTGGAGTTTACTCACACCAGTCCCATGACTGACCCAGAGTTTTATTTTGTTTGTTTTCTGTAAGAACCCGTAACTTCCACGGTAAGGAAAACACGGATTGCCTTGAGAACAACACACATCGGAACGCAAACAGAAGAACATTTCATTGTTAATTACAACAATCTCATTAGATTACAATAATATACAGAGTATAAACAAATAATATACATTACATAGCAGTGGAAAATAATACAAAACACAACTGAAGGAAATATACGGATACAAAGCTTTCCGGATGTCATTCCAGTTGTAAACCAGGTTCCTGTGAATATAAATCTGCAAAACCAAAACTACTAGCTGCCCGTGTCGAAAATAAGGGCACCCAGAGTTTAGGTTAAAACAATAAACTCCAGGTCAGTCATGTGACTGGTGTGAGAACTAAAACAGTTATTAATCTTTATTTTAAAGTTAGGTAAATCAAGGGACCACGCCGTATAACACGGAACGGGTTTCCTCCCAAGAATACCAATGCATAAAACAACAACGCAATGCTAAATAAAGAACAATAAAGCTATTATAAGACCCAGGTCCCATCACACAATGCAACACAAGCCGGAGGATAGGGTTTTACCTTATAATAACCAAAGAATGCTTGATATGCTAAATTTCATCTTTTAGTATTACTATAAGTGTATAGTGTCAAAACAATTTCAATCATAAGTATCAATCATAGATGGCATGGGTACCATATATCATGTCTCCATACTAGTTATACAATTAAAACCGCAAAATCACGTATTGGAAGTTGGATTATCATTTATGATATGAACCAAGGCTAGGGATCGTCCTCACCGATTCGAGACTGTCTAGTCCGAGCCTCAGGAACAGAACGCATCGTCCCTTGGACTCAGGGCCGGTCCACCGATGTGGATTATAATTCCTGAACACTGTGTTTCCCCGCCCTATGGGGTGTACGTCTGGTCCGTCTGCCGACCAGAATGCATCGCCTTAAATCGATATAACTGAGGCGCCTCAAAATCCATCATCCACATAAGCAATGTTAGCCAGTTCAAGCACTGACACCACTTCTAACTAGAAAGAAACGCATGTCCTCCCTGATGTCCTTCTCCCGTTTCTGGTTCACACCGGGTGTGAAACTCACGAATTAACGCTACACAAAGCTACGCCACAAAGGTCGTGCTTTGATCATCAACCACAAGACTCTGCTTTTCAACAGAACCCTTGATCATTTTCATCTTAGCATGCCACACAGGCAATTCACGCTATGCAACCGATATCAATAACACAGAATGAAATCCGATGTCAGACACACAATCCATTTACAAGTTCGTTCTGGGTCTGAACAAAACCGAAGGCACCTTGTTCCTCGCATATCCATCGACCTCCAAGTACGTTTGGACGATCACCAACTGATTCCCTCCTCTTGGGTGTACAGCCCAATCAAGATCATCAGTAATTATCCAAACGATGTGAAGACCTCCGGTCTTCAACCACCGTCTTCATCTTCGACTTATCGTCGATTCAGTTATTCAGAATGGGATAAACCCGGCCTTTCTGAATAACTCGCGTATATAATAAACAAGTGTTACACAAACACATCATACGCCTCAATCTAATTCATCTGTCACTAACCGTAAATTAGTAAGAGAACAATTCTCCAAATATTAACCCCGAAGGCCGAAACCAACATCAGATCAATACCCAGGAAACCATTCATCTTAACTAATCTTCAGTTAGTTGCTAAATTTCACATTCTTAGGGAAAGGTTCCAATTAATTTTATCAAAGATAAATTATTTAAATTTATTCTTAAATCTTCTTTTTGAATATCAATTCAAACCAAATTATGGTTTATCCAAACTAGTCGGGATTAACGAACCTTACCGAAGTAATCAATTGTTAAATTTCCCAATCCCAACCTATTCATCCCATGAAGTAAAACTGGTAATAATTCATATCTAACACCACGGTGTTATCGGTAAATTCAATTACCATTTCACGTTCAAATCTAGTTAAAGATTTAACTACCGTCTGGAGTAAAACTGGTGATACTCCATTCTCGATCATTTCAATCTAATTAAAGATTCATTAAAACCCCATTTGGTTTTAATATTCCCAAAAATCAATATTAATGATTGCTTAACTTGGGAAATCATATCCTGTCTTTAACTGGGTTAAAGAACCAATGTCATTTAAAACACGGTTCACGATAAACCCAAAATCACATTTCATTTCCACCAGCCTTTAACCGTAAATTAGCAAGTGAACAATTCCCTAAGTAATAGCCCCGAAGGCCGAAACCAACATCAGATCAATACCCAGGAAACCATTCAACTTAACTATTCTTTAGTTAATTTCTGATTTTCTTAATTCATTGGGTCTAAGAAGAGTATTATTAAAGATACCATTCACGACAACCCGAATCACAATCCATTGATTTTCGAGTTAAAGAACAAATGTTATTTAAAACACCGTTCATGATAAACCCAAAAATCAATTCCAATTCAATTCCAATTAAATATTATTTAATTTGTACACTTCATTAAATTTAAATAAAAATATTTATTCTTTTACTCAACTGGGTTTAAGAACAGTGTTAATGAAGACACCATTCACGACAAACCCAAATCTCATTTGATATTAAATACAAGGCTCTGAATAGAGAATATATCGGCTTATATTCAATATCAAATTCTACGACCAACAAATATCGTGTTGGAAATAACGATATAAATATATCTTTCAAATTTCCATAACAATATCTGTATAATCACAAAATCCCACATCGAAATATTCCGAAGACAATTTCGATTCAAATCCATTCCAATTCATATATTGGAAATTCTGGTTATTTTTAAAACCATTTTAAATCTAATTTATTTATTTTAAAAATATTGAATTATAATTTTAGTTCAAAACTAGTTCATTTCGATAAAAATCTATTTTTATCTTTTCAAATATGGAGTTTTTCACCCCAATTCTTTCCAAATCATTTCTTATGATTCTACACTAATTATTGATAAATAATTTTATCAAGGCCCGTACAGTCGATTTCCATCAACGGCCATCAAACTGCGCTTACAACGACCATTTCCAAATTTGATTTGGACATAATTCCAAATCCAACCGTTAGATTTTTAGTTTCTGATATTCGTTAGAAAGCTCTTTTCGATACGAACCCAACGGTTCCGGTTTTAGGAGAATCCGACGGTCGGATCTCCTGCAACGTCAATTGGAAGTCAATGGTCGAAATTCACGAACTGCCGCAGCGCGGCGCGTTCTATTCAGGCCATTATATTATATATATATATATATATAATATATTTCTTCGATTTCCATTTAAAATGTATTTTATAAATCGTTTTAAATTCGTTTTCAAAACGATTTCAACTTCCATTTCGAATTCAAATCAAAATTGAATTTTTCAATATAAATTCGTTTTAAATTCATTTCAAATCGGTTTCGATTCAATTTCAATTCGTTTATATTTAATTCGAATTTCAATTCAATTCGAAATTCAAATTTTTTCAAAATATCAGATTTCGAAATCACTTTCGATATTCATTGTAAAATGAATAAAATCGCCAAAATTCCTGTTCGTTTTAAAATGACGTTTAACTACTTAACACGGCTTCACATTTCAATATTCACTAAATATTATTTTGAAATATTCAATAATTCTGAACTGGAACCAGACACAGTCAATTACCATATAATGTGATTATATTTATTTCACACAACAAATGCGTATAACAACAATGAAAACAGCAATCCATCATCCAGAGTGCATTCTACACTGTATAAGCATTGAATATAAATATTCAACGCTTACACAGCCTGTCAATCTATCGATCGACATACAACTAATTATTGGGATTAGTGTATGTCATATTTCATCCCAATACCCGTGTGGGGTTTCAATCAATCAAACACAGTTTTATTTGTGCAGTTGGGCGATGTGTAAAATTTATCGTCCCAATCAATATCAGTCAAATGTGTGTATATAAACAAATCGTTCGATTTGTTTATAAATCTTTATTTTATATACACGTTAAAAATTATATTTTTAACTATAAAATATCTTCAACTATAAAATATTTTATTTCATTTCACATCACACAATCAACTACACATCAAAATCAATCAAACAAACAAGTCATCCATGGTCTGTGGACGACGGGTGTCGGGTGCTACTAAACACCGTCTGCATCCTAGTATATATATCAAACTAGAAATAAAAATAAAAGTGAAGAGTTATCACCGAGGGTTCCACTCCTCCATTCTTTATTTCCGAACGGTCTGGATTCTGTTTTGCTTCCAGTCAGTTCCATCACAAACTATTTCACACGGTTTACGTTAAAAATCCTATTTTTAAACAACAATCTTTATAAATAAAAGTCACATTTTCTTTCGATGATTATATATATAAAAGTCGTATTTTTATATTTTTTTTACCTTATAAAAATCATATTCTTATTATCTCTACTATATAAAAATCATATTTTTATATTGCTAACTTCTTAGTAAATATCGTATTGTTATATCGTTATACATGTAATAAAAATCGCGTTTTTATTATATCGCTAAATATATAAAGATCAAATTTTTACATTGCCACTTCATATATAAAAATCCGATCTTTATGAACTTTACATACATATACAAATCATATTTTTACTTATCTAATCTTCATGATAAAAATTCTATACTTTCTACATCTTAAAATCTAAACTTTACTTCTATAAAAATCTGAACTTTCTTTATGTAAAAATATGAACTTCCTTCATATAAAAAAAAGTGAACTTTCCTTAGGTAAAGATATAAATAAAAATCAAAGTTTTTTTGTTAAAGATACAAAAATAAAAATCAAAGTTTTTATATTAAATCCAATGTCATATATATATAAAGATCTTCTCTAATTACGTGACAAGAAAAATAGAAAAATAAATAAGTTAAAGAGCTCATAGTTTCGATCGGAGAAGGGGGAGGTCAAAGGCGGCGCTGTCAAAGGCGTGCGACGGTCGGGGGTACCTTCAGTTGGCGGCGGCAGGCCAGCCTTAGCCTGAGGCGGCGGGCTTCTTCGATTTGGGGCTTCAGGGTTTCGCGGGGGTTTAAAGAGGAGGGAGAAGCGGTGGAGGGGGGCTATGGATCGTCGGGGATGGGAGAGGGGACCGCCAACTGCGGTGCAGGCGGAGGAAGTAACGACAACGATCGATTTAGGGTTTTAATTTTTAAAAGGGGAGGCGGGTTTCAAGCGTTGACCACGCTGGGTGATTTGTGAGGGGTTTGACCCTTTTATTTTATATATATGTGTGTTTTTATTTCTTATTATTCAATTCCTTTACTTGTTTTTCAATTCGAACCCCATATCAAACCCAACGACTGTCGCCCCTAGCTTATTGCCCCCATTCCGAACACAATGGGATATGTTTCGTAACCCAATTCGGCCTTTACGATCAGTTTTCACTAAATTTAAAATATAAATCAGTTTATATTCAATTTAAACATACATTTCAATTTACTGCGGTCACATACTGACTTGAAAAATTCCATAAACATTATTTCTAGCTTCGTATTGATGATACGGTCCTAACAAAACTAATTTCGTCAAATTCTGAGACCGTTTGAAAAATGACCATTTTCTGGTCGATCGAAATTGACTGAAACTGTCAAAACACGTTTAACTTCACCACGCTCACATATCCAACAAAAGTGGTTTCGTCGAAAACCAAGGTCTTTTGCAAAATTTCCATTTTTAAGGGCCAGAATTTCATAGCGACTATTCTGAATTTTCATTTAGGCATAACTTTTGATTCCCGCTATGAAATTTTGATTTTTCAGATTCGTTGGAAAGATATTCTCAAATAGATTCTAATATATTTGGTTTCGCTAAAATCTGGTTTATTTTGAATCCTGTACATTCATTTAAACTTTGAAATCGAATTATCGAACTACCATACCATTTTCAATTCCTTTTATAATTAAAAATAAATAATTATATTCTAACGTCTATTCAAATAAATATATACGTTCTAATTCGATTCAAAATAAATTTCTCGTCGTTATTATTTAAAATAATTCATTTTAAATATTCAAAATTCAATAAAACTGCCAAAATAAAAATTTTAAATTGGCACAGAATTTCTGGGTTATTACAATCTCCCCCACTTAAAACTTTTCGTCCCCGAAAAGGAACGAAGCCGAAAGTTGTTTTACAAACCAACTCAACTTTCATTATTTTCATTATGGCTTAAGTTCTTCAACTTTTCAGTTTCTAAGAACTTTCCAAATTTTTCAAAAATTTGGCTAACACCCTAAATTTTCGAAAAATTTCGCCATAACCTCCCCTGCACCGGGGACTTCGGGATATTCATATAGCCTCCCTTGGCCTTCTTCACTCCAAAAGAAAACGAAAAGCCAAGCGGCTATCCAATCGGCTCATAAAATCATCCAAAACCCAAGAAATACGATAAACATGTATCTATTTGTCGGGCAAACAATTTTATTCCCCTTCTCTAGCCTCCTTGTTATGACATGTTCAATGTAAGTACATGTATATGTATGCAAATGCGACAAATTTTCAATACAACCCACTATTTGGTTCAATTTGGCTAAAGGTTCAACATTTAATTATTTAAACAACACAACCAGCAATCAATTAGTTGATTAACGTTTCAAATTCATAACTTTGATATATAGTCAAAAATCACATTTTTGATGCCAAATCACAATAATATGCCCTATCTAATTTTGGTTCTCACACTAGCCTAATGGAAATATAAAATTTCACACCTTCGAAACTCGAACAAAAATTCTGATGATGTAGCTACAATCATCAGAATAATCTCCGGGCGACTAGAGTGTGACTCCATATCTATCCAGTATATTAAAACTTCGAATATACGCAGATCAGACGTATATGCAAAAACTTTATACATTGGATTGTCCAAATTTAATACAAATAAATATTCAATTACGAATAATTGATTCAAAAATTTCAAAATAAACTTGTTTTCATTTTAAAAATATAATCTTCACACTCGTTCTAGGATACTACTGATCCCATCTCTAACGAGTGATTCTTATTGGATATTACTAATCCAACCTCTGATGAATTCTTTCGTTTGGTTCTAACATGTCTTGTTCTCCGAGCTCTGTAAACAAAAGCTCTGATACCACTGTAAGAACCCGTAACTTCCCCGGTAAGGAAAACACGGATTGCCTTGAGAACAACACACATCGGAACGCAAACAGAAGAACATTTCATTGTTAATTACAACAATCTCATCAGATTACAAGAATATACAGAGTGTAAACAAATAATATACATTACATAGCAGCGGAAAACAATACAAAACACAACTGAAGGAGATATACGGATACAAAGCTTTCCGGATGTTATTCCAGCTGTAAACCAGGTTCCTGTGAATATAAATCTGCAAAACCAAAACTACTAGCTACCCGTGTCGAAAATAAGGGCACCCAGAGTTTAGGTTAAAACAATAAACTCCAGGTCAGTCATGTGACTGGTGTGAGAACTAAAACAGTTATTAATCTTTATTTTAAAGTTAGGTAAATCAAGGGACCACGCCGTATAACACGGAACGGGTTTCCTCCTAAGAATACCAATGCATAAAACAACAGCGCAATGCTAAATAAAGAACAATAAAGCTATTATAAGACCCAGGTCCCATCACACAATGCAACACAAGCCGGAGGATAGGATTTTACCTTATAATAGCCAAAGAATGCTTGATACGCTAAATTTCATCTTTTATTATTACTATAAGTGTATAGTGTCAAAACAATTTCAAACAAAAGTACCAATCATAGACGACATGTGTACCATATATCATGTCGCCATACTAGTTATACAATTAAAACCGCAAAATCACGTATTGGAAGTTGGATTATCATTTATGATATGAACCGAGGCTAGGGATCGTCCTCATCTATTCGAGACTGTCTAGTCCGAGCCTCAGGAACAGAGCGCATCGTCCCTTGGTCTCAGGGCCAGTCCACCGATGTGGATTATAATTCCTGAACACTGCGTTTCCCCGCCCTATGGGGCGTAAGTCCGGTCCGTCTGTCGACCAGAATGCATCGGCCGAAACCGATATAACCGAGGCGCCTCAAAATCCATCATCCACATAAGCAATGTTGGCCAGTTCAAGCACTGACACCACTTCTAACTAGAAAGAAACGCATGTCCTCCCTGATGTCCTTCTCCCGTTTCTGGTTCACACCGGGTGTGAAACGCGAATTAACGCTACACAAAGCTACGCCACAAAGGCTGTGCTTTGATCATCGACCACAAGACTCTGCTTTTCAACAGAAGCCTTGATCATTTGCATCTTAGCATCCCACACAGGAAATTCACGCTATGCAACCGATATCAATCACACAGAATGAAATCTGATGTCAGACACACAGTCCATTTACAAGTCCGTTCTGGGTCTGAACGAAACCGAAGGCACCTTGTATGTAATGACCCAAAAATCCGATCCAATTTGAGCTAACGAAATAACACAAGTCCAACCCCAAATTGCACTGGAAATTAAAGAAATTAATAGAAAGAAGTTAGAGGGTGAGAATAGATAAGATAGAACTTATAGAATAGAAGAAGAAGAAGAAAAAGAACATCACCATCAGAGTAAGCACGAATCTCACAGCGGAACGAATGAAATATAACATAACTTTTGAAATACAAACAGTATATGTATACAATAGCACTTTTCAGAGTACAACACTTACAACAATAGCGGAAATAATAATAGCTATAGAAACTTGAAGCCTCCTGCTCCAAGCTCTCCAAGTGTATCTGTAAAATCCTGAACTACTTGACTGCTCGTACAAATTTAGGCACCCAAGAGTTTAGGTAGAACAAAACAAAGTAAACTCCGGGTCAGTCATGGGACTAGTATGAGTAAAACAGTTTAAAACAATTTGAACAAGTAAACAATATCTCATAAGACCACGCCGTATAACGGAACGGGTTTTTCCCTTATGAGAATCCAAAATATCTTTATATCAAAAAACTTTTGATATTATAATAATGTCTATCAACCACAACTATAATAATCATCTAGCAAAAACGCTTTCATCTCACATTCTACATATATAGCATACAATCAAAACCGCAAGCACGTATTGGGTAATGGATTTCCAACTATGACAAGGTATGGAATCACCTTCCGATCAGTGTACTCTAGGAACGATACACTAGAGTTCAACAAGAACATCTGGCAACTCAGCCACACGTGACCGACCACTCATTTCGCTTGAGTGTATCGAATGTACATCACCAACGGTTGGGATTAGTAACCGTTTCCCGTATATATATATATATATATATATATATATATATGGGACAACATTGATAGATTAAATAAGCAAATGAATATTCTCAAGATAGGTGATTATACACCCTACTTCGGTGCGACCGACTTAGCCATGTTGCCTGCCCGATTTTTGTCATTTATCGGATGTTGAGGCCGGAGGCTACGACTACTTTCCATTCATTGATAACATGATTACTTTGAATGCCACATTGTCAGATCCGTTAATCACTAATTGATTTGCACAAATATTCTGGATGTTATTTTAAGGAATAAATCCGTTGCAACCATATATATTTATACAGACCAACCCATTCGATCATTGGAAATACTCTGTCAGACACTCGTCCATTTACGTTCGTTCTGGGATTGAACAAAAACGAAGGCACTATTCAGTACATCCATCTTAGTCCATTGTTATCTAAGATTCGTACAACAGCCCTTGCACTTTACTCCGTCTTTAATATATTCAGCATATATGATTCGCATCGCTTATGCCAATACGGAGAGGTTCTTTGGATAAGAATCCAACCGGTCTCTCCATATTAACAACGTAAATATGGTCAAAACTTGATAGTCTGTGATTTAACTATCAAATGAAAACATGTCTGTGTACACACAACGATCTTAATTCCAAATGGAATTATCGATCAGATCATCAACCATATATATATGTATATATACATATTCATATTTCCTTATTTTCTATAATTAGAAAATATACGTTTTTAACCTTGGAAAACATTTCCAATCCTCATTCACGCTTCATTAACTTTTCAAAATCATCAGTTCCTAACTGTAAACTAGTAAGTGAACAATCCCCTAAGTATAAATCCCGAAGGCCGAAACCAACATTTGACCGATACTCTGGGAACCGTTCAACTTAACTAATCTCTAGTCAGCTTCTAATTTTTCTTAACTCTATTTCTTTAATTCAATTCGGTTAACTCTATTTGATTAACCCTAACTGGTTAACTCTAACTGATTAACTCAATTTCGAATAACTTATATTCGATTAACTCCTTTAAATAACGTTTTCCTTTTCATAACGGTTTCCTTTTCATAACATCCTATTCCGTTGCAAATAATTTCCTTTTTATAGCTCTATTTGTTTTCTAAATAAATATTCCTTTTTAAATCCTATTTGTTTTCTAACATATATTCCCTTTATAAAATCCTATCGATTTATAAATAATTCATTTTCAATAACACGTTGAAAATTTCTCTTTCTATATTCCAATATCACTTATGGGGTTTAACGTGTCATATCACAAATGATCAATATCATTCAAACATACCAAATCACAACAGATTTTGTAGCACAACATATATCACAATATATGAAAATGGTAAATTACATGTTGAGGAATCCTGTCGGATTCCTCCAACCTGTTCCCCTGCATCACAGATGTTAAACAATACAATTAACATCAACTTCATTTCAGTATGAAATGTTCTGATAAGCAACATCAATATTTAATGGTGTATATATATATTTATATATATATAATTTCAACTAACTGACTAGCAGTTCAATCAACCAATCTACACAGAACAGTTAATCAATATCTAGTAGTTCTAAAAGTACGTTATAAAAATATAACTGTTCAGAGTTCGTGAGTTTTACTCACATTAGAAGATCATCGTTAAATAATGATTTAAATGTCTTCGATTCAGACAGACAATTTATTTCGCTATAAATTGTAATGAGTCCCAGTTCATTCTGAACCAATTCCAGGTTGTTGTTCCCGTCCATACGATCCTGTCGGATCCGACCATTCTAAAATCTGATACAGTATGTACACATTATATAATTTACAAGTTGAAGTATTAAGTTTAAATTAAACTTGAATGAAATTTCAAATTGGGCTTTAATCTTTTTTATTATCTCCGGCCCATTCCCTCCTATTGAACCCAACCCATTTCGACTTTAATTCCATCTTCCCTAATTCACGAAATTATTCTCCCAGTATTTTGCTCCTTCACTGAACTTCATGCCATGGCATGCCTTCATTTATCTAAAGCCCATCTGCTATAAATCCCGGCCCAAACTCCTTTCATGTAGCCCGCATCCACCCTTCCTTCCTCTGACTTCACAATTTTCACGAACCAGAACCTTGCTTCCTCTCATCACTTCGCAACAGGGATAACTCAAAACAACTTCCCTCCTTCTACCTATCCTTAAAACTCATCACAACAGCCAACTCAACTCTTCCATTTATCTCGATCACCATGATTCCATCGACACCCAACTTTTTACCATAATCACTCCACTGTTTTCAGCGACGAGGCCACAACTATCTCCTTGTCTCGAGCTACAAGTGACTGCGTTCGGAAGCCGGAGTTCCAAACCAACTGACAACAACAAGTTTTAAACTTCCATTAACACCTCATACCCATCTACTCCCGCTGCTTCTCACCACTGACCCCCAACGACCTCCCCTTCGAACTCGGATTTCCACCGACGTTCCTCTCTTCGAATCCGCTTCTCAACCATCCCTTCACTCAGTGAAACCATCGACTTCATCTTCGCCCAAAACCCACTCCATCGTCACCGCCCTAAGCCCTAGGTTACCATAAAAAACCCATAGCACATAAGAATTGCGCCGAACTTCATGGAGGCTAAAGAATCACACAGGGTTCGATTTTCACCAAGTTTTTGAATTACTATGATTTTCTACAGCTCTCGTTTTTGTTTGGAAGAAAGAAAGTGGCGACGTGCTAATGTATTGACCAGAGAAGATAGAAATTAGGTTTAAGGAGTTTAGATCTTATATTTATAGGCAATATAAATATCTAGATATTTTATTAAGGTTACTGATTTCATAAAACTTCGTATATCTATGGACTGCTACGGACAAAAATAGAAATACAAGTGAGACGAGCAATGTCCCACGATCCTAAAAATATAAAAATATGGACTAGTTGACTAATTCTATGAAATCTCCAAAATATTGATTTAGGGTGCACAACACTTCAACTAAATTATATCCCTTTTTATCTTCTAAAAATTCCTACGGTCACATACAATATCCAAAAATCATGGAAATTTACACGAAGCTAGAGTTCGACATTACGGTCCCAACGAAACTGGTTTCGTCGAATTCCGACTTCGTTTGCTCACACAACGTATTTTTAACTATCGAAATATCGACTGTTTTTCACTCTAAAAATCCATACGGCCACATACTGACTCTAAAAATCACGAAAATTGAAATCTAGCAATAATTTGACATGGCGGATCGAGCAAAATTAGTTTCGTCGGATTCTGAGGCCGTTTGCAAAAGTGGCTATTTTTAAAGCTCTAACTAGCCCTTTTAAATATATAAATATAATTAAATTAAATACAAATAAATTTATATTATCGTATATACTCACAGTGGAATACCATACAGCTCTACTGGGATTTATAACTTGATATTTCAAATCCCGATTAAATCGATATTCGATTTAAAATGAAATTCCCTTTTTTTTAAATATAAATAATTCCTTTATAAATTATAAAGGAATTCCACAGCGACTTTTCTAAAATTTGATTTGGACATACATCAAAATCTACACGACGAAATCCCGAATTTTCTCTTCCGCTAGAAAGATATACTCCACCTGCTCCACAAATTTCTTGTTTCACAGAAATCCAGCTTAAAACGAATCCTGTACATTCAGTTGAAGTTCGAACCGCCAATTTATGAACTGCAGCGCCATTTCAAGCTCGATTTTAATTATAATATAATTATACGTTCAAACTGTCGTTCGAATAATATATTCATTATTCAAATTCAATTCCAAGCTGAAATAAATATCACAGATGATCCAGTTCACACCATATCGCCATTTCAGCCAATTCTGATTATTTCAGAATTAAATATATTATTTAATTTATTATTTTATATTAAATATTCACCATTATTTAATTAAACCACCATTTAATTCACTATATCACTATTTATATAATTAAATAAATAAATTGTAATACCTCTGCAAATGCGGGTCATTACAATCTTCCCCACTTAAAATAATTTCGTCCTCGAAATTGCTAAGGTTGAGGACGACCCTATCTATTGGGTAAATATTTATCGGTTTACCCCTTAACTTCATTTTCAACTAGACCGATTAATATCGACTAAAATATTAATTCATTCCAACTTACTAAAATTTTCAAAAATTCTGAAAATTTTCTAACACCCGGAATTTCTGGAAAATTTTGCCATATTCTCCTTTGTACAGCCCTATCTGTAAAACCACAACTCGCCTCTCTAGGCCTTCTCCAACTCAACGAAAAATCAAACAACCAAGCGGCTTGCCAAATCGGCTCATAAATCACCAAACTCATATGAAATATAAACTTGTACCTTTTTGTCGGGTATATCATTATATCACTTGCACCTGTTACCAACTTAGTATATACCATTGTCATACCAATCCAATCAAACTCAAATCGATTCATTCTCAAACCAAATCATTTGCTTATACTCAAGTAAAATTCCATTTCAAACTTAAGTTCACTTCTTGATTCCAAATTCTTATATCATCAACTTACTTGATATCATTATAATTTAATTCAATTTCTATTTCTCTTTGCTTTTACAAATTCTAATTTAATTTGTTTTAATTCAAATAATCTGTTTCTGGGAGTTTTTAAACAGCTTAGCCTTTTCCAAAAACAAGATATACACTTTCAGGATTCAAAACAACTTGTTTTCCACAAACAATTCAAAAACAAAATCTTTGGTAGTAATCCGTCACTTAGCAACTCGAAAATGAACACTGATGATGTGGCCACACTCATCAGGGTTATTTTCTAGTTATAAAAGTGAGTTCAATACTATATCATTTTCCAAACCATTCTTAAACATTTCCCATTTTGAAACCATTTCCAAATATCCTTCCAATGTTTGTAAACACATTTAAAATCTCCCTGGATTTTAAAATTCTCATATATTATACTTATATGAATTCTACTTGGTCATTTATATAACCATTTCAATTATAATCTCATTCGATTAAATAACAACCAACACATCCAATATACTATAATGATTCAAATCTTAACCATTCTTTTATATCAAAATATAATTCGGGTAAAATTACTTCATTTACCCACTTTCAAAACATACCGTGTCGACCCCTCGTATTCGAGTGTTTAGAAACCCTTATCGATATTGTGGTGCCCCACCATCGACTAGGATTCGTAAGCCACTCAACCAATAAAGCTCCACAATATGAAACAAATTTTTATATCAAATAACAAATATGTTCACTCGTATATATACACTCAACTCAATCTAGGGTATTACTAACCCTATCTCTACTGAGTCACGCCACAGAGCCAAGGAAATAACTAAACTTAAGCTCTGATACCAACTGTAATGACCCGAAAATCTGATCCAATTTGAGCTGACCAAATAACACAAGTCCAACCCCAAATTGCACTGGAAATTCAAGAAATTAATAGAAAGAAGTTAAAGGGTGAGAATAGATAAGATAGAACTTATAGAATAGAAGAAGAAGAAGAACATCACCATCAGAGTAAACACGAATCTCACAGCGAAACGAATGAAATATAGCATAAATTTTGAAATACAAACAGTATATGTATACAATATCACTTTTCAGAGTACAACACTTACAATAACAGCAGAAATAATAATAGCTATAGAATCTTGAAGCCTCCTGATCCAAGCTCTCCAAGTATATCTGTAAAATCCTGAACTACTTGACTAACTGTGAGAACCCATTACTTCCCCGTGAAGGAAAGAGCGGATACTTTGAGAACAACACACAAATGAACGCAGACGGAAGAACATTTCATTGTTATTACAACAATTCCATCAGATACAAGAATATACAGAGTATGAATAAATATAATACAACAAAGAATATCAGAGATTACAATAAATTACATAGCAGCGGAAAAATAATACAAAGCACAACTGAAGGTGATATACGGATACAGAGCTTTCCGGATATCATTCCAACTGTAAACCAGGATCCTATGAAAATAAATCTGCAAAACCAAAACTACTAGCTGCCCGTGCGGAAATAGGGGCACCCAGAGTTTAGGTTAAAACAATAAACTCCAGGTCAGTCATGTGACTGGTGTGAGAACTAAAACAGTTATTTAAAGCTTTACTTTAAAAGAGAGTAATTCAAGGGACCACGCCGTATAACACGGAACAGGTTTCCTCCCAAGAATACCAGTGCATAGAATAAACAACGCAATGCTTTTTCGAAAAATGAAGCTATTATAAGACCCAGGTCCCATCACACAATGCAACGCAAACCGGAGGATAGGGTTTTCCCTTATAATAGCCAAACATGCTTGGTACGTTTAAAACAAATCATTTGATACTATAGTAAGTGTAGTGTCAAAACAATTTCAACCATAAATATAAATCATAGACGGCATAGCATCCCATGCTACTATGTCGCCATACTAGGCTCTACAAATAAAGCCGAAATATCTCGTATTGGAAATTGGATTTCCGTCATGAGTCGAGGCAAGGGGCAAGCTCCTCTCCGCTTTCGAGACACTCTAGCAAATGTCTCAGGACTACACACTCTGGGCAACCCTGGATCCTCAGGGTCGGTCCTCACTTACGTTAGAGGATTGGCAATTCCTGAACACACGTTTCCCGGTCCTTACAGACCAAAAATCGAGGCGCCTCATCCAACAAGTGAAAAGTATATAAATGTCAGGGCTGGTAAGTCACTGACACCACCAAAGCTAGAAAGAAACGTCATGCTCTCCCTGCAGTCCGTATCCCGTTTTTGACTCATACCGAGGTGTGAGGCTCGCGAATTCACGTTATACACAAAGCTGCCACGTAGGCCGTGCTTTGATCATCAACCACAAGACTTTGCTTTTCAACAGAAGCCTTGATCAATGCAACTCAGCATGCCACACATGCAATTCATGCCATGCGATTGATATCTATCGTAATATAACCTCTAAGCTCGTACGTCTCAGAGAAGGGCGTTAAGCAAGAGAATAAATTCTCCACCGCCAAACAGATATATATTTAACAGAAATCAATCATCACAGAATAAAATCCAATGTCAGACACACAATCCATTTACAAGTTCGTTCTGGGTCTGAACGAAACCGGAGGCACTTTCCTCGCATATCCATCGATCTCCAAGTACGTCTGGACGACCACCAACTGATTCCCTCATCTTGGGTGTACAGCCCAATCAAGATCATCAGTAATCACCCAAACGATGTGAAGATTTCCGGTCTTCAACCACCGTCTTCATCTTCGACTTATCGTCGAATCGGTTATTCAGAATGGGTATAAACCCGGACTTTCCGAACAACCCGCGTATATTAAAACAAATGTTACACAAACACAACATACGCCTCATTCCAATGCAGAATATCCTTTTATTCACGAAATCACATTCTTAGGGAAAGTTTCCCATTAATTTTATCCAAGATAAATTCTTTAAAATTTATCCCTTAATCTTCCTTTGGATGTCATTTCAAACCAAATTATGGTTTTCTAAACTAGTCGAGATTAGCGAACCACACCGAAGTAATTATTTATTTTATTTCCCAATCCCAACCTATTCATCCCATAAAGCAAAACTGGTAATACTCCATATCTAACACCACAGTGTTGTCGGTAAAATTAATTACCCTTTCACGTTCAAATCTAATTAAAGATTTAACTATCGCTTTGGAGCAAAACTGGTGATACTCCATTCTCGCTCATTTTCTAAATTTGATAATTTGGATTATCAATTCACATTTCAATCTAATTACAGATTCATTAAAACTCCTTTTACTGGGTTAAAGAACTAATGTCCTTTAAAACACAGTTCACGAAAAACCCAAATCCCATTCTATTTATTTATCGGGTTAAAGAACAAGTGTCATGTAAAACACCCTTCACGATAAACCCACAAATCAATTCTATTTAAAACCCATTTCAAATCCAATTTATTTATTTAAAAATAAAAGGGTTTTAATTTTAGTTCAAAACTAGTTCACTTCGATAAAAATCTATTTTTATCTTTTCAAATATGGAGTTTTTCATCCCAATTTTCCCCAAATCATTTCTTATGATTTTACGCAAATTATTACTATTTTTAATAATTTTATCAAGGCCCGTACAGTCGATTTCCAACAATGGCCATCGAACTGCACTTACAACGACCTTTTCTAAATTTGATTTGGATGTATCTCCAAATCCAACCGTTAGATTTCAAATTTCCAATATTCGTTAGAAAGCACTTTTCGATACGAACCCAACGGTTCCAGTTTTAGGAGAATCCGACGGTCAGATCTCCCGCAATGTCCGTTTGAAATAAATGGTCGAAATTCGCGAACTGCCGCAACGCGGCGCGTTCTATTCAGGCCATTATATATAATATATATATATATATATTATATATATTTCATCGATTTCTATTTAAACCGAATTTTATAAATAGTTTTAAATTTGTTTCAAAAACATTTCAACTTCCATTTCCAATTCAATTCATTCTATGTTCAATTCAATTCTAATTTGCTTTATATATATTCGATTTTTATCTCTTTTCAATATTCATTATAAAAACGAATATAATCGATATAAATATCATTCGCGTCCAAATAGCGCATCTCTAATCCACACGGCTTTATATATTTCAATAATTCCGATATTCTATTCAACAAATGAATATTTATTCTATTCAATACGTGAATCTATATTTTCGCCAACACATGACTAATCTCAACGAATGAGTACTGTCAACGTGTGACTATTTTTGTTATTTAATATATTTTATAAAAATTTAGGTATCTATCATTCGATTTAAAATCAGACTCCAACCGTAAATTAGTAAGAGAACGATTCCCTAAATATTAACCCCGAAGGCCAAAACCAACATCAGATCAATATCCAGGAAACCACTCATCTTATCTATTTTCCAGTTAGTTTCTAATTTTATATCTAATAAAGATGTAAATTTTATTATTAAAATATTTCGTTCAACACATGACTAATCTCAACGAATGAGTACAGTCAACACATGAACCTTTATTTTATAATATTCTTTATTTTCCCGATTGGAATGAGGCCCAATCAATTACCATATAAAGTTAATTATATGGATTCCATACAACACATGTATATAATAGCAACGATAAATAATCAACCATCATCCAAAGTGCACTACACTGTATAAGCATCAAATATAGATATCTAACGCTTATAACAGCCTGTCAATCAATCGATCGACATACAACTAATTATTGGGATTAGTGTATGTCATATATTATCCCAATACCCGTGTGGGGTTTCAAACAATCAAACACAGATTTTATTTGTGCATTTGGGCGATGTGTAAAATTTATCGTCCCAATCAATGTCCTTCAAATAGGTGTACATAAACAAACCGTCCGGTTTGTAAATGAATATTTATTTATTCTCGTTCACGTTAAAAATTATATTTTTAATGACCAAATTATTTTATTCAACCTATGAATATTCTATTCAGTTCATTTATTAAATAAAATGATATCTTTATTTTTCTAACTTATTTTAGAAAATTTCGGCGGCATAACGACACGATACTAGAAACGGGACGAGGTCTAGCCTTATCCCCGGTCTAGTGAAGGCCCACGCCATTCACACATCAATCAAATCCATTCCATTTCACCAAACAATTCAATTCAAACCAAATAATCTAACCAACTACACAACCAAACAAACAAGTCCATGGTCTGTGGTTGATTGTGTCGGGTGCTACTAAACACCTTCTGCATTCTAGTATATATATATATATATATATAACTAGAAAAAGAGATTTTGAGTGAGAAGTTCTCACCAACTAGCTAATCCAATCATCTCGACTCTTCTTATGTAGAAAATCTTGTCGTTCTCGCCTTTTGTCACTTTCGTTGCCCGTAGCCACTACATGTATAAAAATCACATTTTTATTATCTATATTATATAAAAATCTTATCTTTATATCTTCTATAAGTTAAAAATCGGATTTTTATCCTCTCTATAATATAAAGATCATATTTTTATTTACTTCATATGTCAAAAACTGTAGAAGCTTTAAAATGGAGAAAACTCACTTTTTTTCTAACGCCCGGATTTGCTGTTCGGGTCCTAGAGTTTGCATACGAGCTTCAATCTTCACACCATTTTTTACCTAGCTTAAACGCGCCATTCCGGACAACTTTCGCCTAAGGGTCTTTTTGCCGAAAATGCACCAATTCGCCAGAATTCGCGAAAGTACACGAATTTTACCGCTTTTGAACAGCAGAATTCGAACGCGTTTTCCGAGCAGCTCCGAACTCCAAAACATGACTTCCATATAGCCAAATCGAAGAGAATTTCGTGCTCTACAACTTTGGTCCAGAGGGACTTTGGCCAAAAGCGCACCGTTTGAGAGATATAGGCCAAAACAGTCCGGGGTGTTTTGTGCAAAACGGGAATTTTGGTGAAAATGAGTTTTTGAGTGTAGCGGGGCCCACGGCCGGAGTTGGGTGGCTAGGGTTGGCCGCCGAACCTGATTGGGCGTGGGGAGCTCGCTGATGGGTGGTGGCGGTGGTGGTGGGGCCTGTGGTGGTGGCGGTGGTTGCTTGGGGTTTAGGGATTTGCAAATGGAGAGAGGAGAAGGAGGAGGAGGTTGCGCCGGAGGGGAGGAGGAGCGGTGGCGGCGGGTGGTGGCAGCGGAGGAGGGGCGGCAGCGGCGGTGGTGGGTGGAGGCCATTTTTGAGTTTTTTGAAGAGAAAGAGGGAAGTGAAATTGTGAAGAGAGAAATGGAGTAAATGTGATTATATGCTAGTTTCTCGCGTATCGCCTGAACGCTAACGATCTCCAATCGCCGCGGATTTCGGACACGAGATAGTAGACATGAAGACGAGTCCAACGAAACAAGTTTCGTCGAATTCCGAGTTCGTTTGACCGTTCAAAAAAATCACGAAAATGCTCAGATAAGCTCTAAAAATGCTATTTTGGCGCACCTTTTCTTCTCGCATGCTCACATGCTAACTCAAAAAATCAAGCCCTCTTGGATTTAACCATTATTAGACCATACGAATCCATAAAAAAAACGAAAACGAAATCGAATTCTGAGGTCGTATCAATAATATTCCTTTGTAAAATGACTGCTCGCTTTACCCGGAACTGTTTCAGCTCGCACGGCCACATATTAACTCCGTTCGACGCGCCATTTGGAACTCAACAATGATTTGTCATTATGAATCCATAAAAATTTATCTCGTCGAATTCTGAGCTCGTATGCAAAATTTCACTTTTTAAGGGCTATGTTTTGTTAACCGAAATGCTCCTGTCAATTGCCACAATTCCGGATATCGGAATATATCGAAGCTTATATTTTTCGGAGTTCTAAACGGAATTTTGAACTCAATGGAAGTGGTTTCGAGTCCAAATCTATTCATATGCAAAATTTGACTTTTTGGGCCATGTAGAATTTACATAGCGACTATTCTGAAATTTCAACTGGGCATAACTTTTGATTCCCGCTATGAAATTTCGATTTTTCGGATTCGTTGGAAATATATTCACGAATAGAATCTATTATTTTTGGTTTCACTAAAATTCGGATTGTTTTGCACCTGGTACATTCAATTGAAGTTTGAAATCGAATTATCGAACTACCGCGCCATTTTCAATTCCTTTTATAATTATATATAATTATTTATATTCTAACGACGACGCGTATAAATATATACGTTCTAAATATATTCAAAATAAATTTTCGTCGATATTATTTAAAATAATTCATTTTAAATATTCAAAATTCGCTAAAATTGCCAAAATAAAAAATTTAAACTGGCTCGCATTTCCGGGTTATTACAATCTCCCCCACTTAAAACTTTTCGTCCCCGAAAAGGAACAAAGTCGAAAGTGGTTTGATTAATCAATTCTACATTCGATCTTGCTTCCATTCTCCAACTTTTCAGTTTCTGAGAGTTTTCAAATTTTCAAAAATTTGGCTAACACCCGGAATTTTCGAAAAATTTCGCCATAACCTCCTTTGTACGGGGAGCACGGGAAAATCCCGAAATTGCCATATAGGCCTTCTGATCTCAAAAAGAAAAAGAAAAAGCCAAGCGGCTAGCCAATCGGCTCATAAAATCATCATCACCCAAACAAAACAGTAAATTATATAGCAAACATGTACCTATTTGTCAGGCAAACAAATTTTATTCTCTGCTCTAGCCTCCTTGCTATGACCTGTTCAATGTAAGCACATGTATATGCAAGCAAATGAGACCAATTTTCAATACAATTCAATATTTGATTCAATTAGGCATATCGGTTCAAAATTAGCAAACAAATAAACAAACAATACAAACATCAATCAATTAGTGGATTAGAGTTTCAAATTCATAATTTGATATATATACAGAAAATCATGTTTTTGATGCCAATTCACAACAATAAACCTATCTATATAAGTTTTGGTTCTCACAAAAGTCTAACGGAAATATATAGATATCATACCTTCGAACCACGAACATAAGTTCTGATGATGATCGATCAATCATCAGAATCATCTCCGGGTGTCTAAAATGTGATTCTATATCTATCCAGTATATTAAAACTTCGAATATACGTTCATGACGCGTACATGCAAAACCTTTATGTACTAGATTGTCCAAATCAGTATAAATAAATATTCAAATACGTTTAAAACGATTCAAATTTCAAAACAAAATTGTTTTCATTTGAAAAATATACTCTTCACACTCGTACTAGGATACTACTGATCCTATCTCTAACGAGTCATTCTAATTGGATATTACTAATCCAATATCTGATGAATTCTTTCGTATGGTTCTAATGTGTCTTGTTCTCGAGCTTTGTAAACCAAAGCTCTGATACCAACTGTGAGAACCCGTTACTTCGCCGTGAAGGAAAGAGCGGATACTTTGAGAACAACACACAAATGAACGCAGACGGAAGAACATTTCATTGCTATTACAACAATTCCATCAGATACAAGAATATACAGAGTATGAATAAATATAATACAACACAGAATATCAGAGATTACAATAAATTACATAGCAGCGGAAAAATAATATAAAGCACAACTGAAGGTGATATACGGATACAGAGCTTTCCGGATATCATTCCAACTGTAAACCAGGATCCTGTGAATATAAATCTGCAAAACCAAAACTACTAGCTGCCCGTGCGGAAATAGGGGCACCCAGAGTTTAGCTTAAAACAATAAACTCCAGGTCAGTCATGTGACTGGTGTGAGAACTAAAACAGTTTTTTAAAGCTTTACTTTAAAAGAGAGTAATTCAAGGGACCACGCCGTATAACACGGAATGGGTTTCCTCCCAAGAATACCAGTGCATAGAATAAACAACGCAACGCTTTTTCGAAAAATGAAGCTATTATAAGACCCAGGTCCCATCACACAATGCAACGCAAGCCGGAGGATAGGGTTTTCCCTTATAATAGCCAAACATGCTTGGTACGTTTAAAACAAATCATTTGATACTATAGTAAGTGTAGTGTCAAAACAATTTCAATCATAAATATAAATCATAGACGGCATAGCATCCCATGCTACTATGTCGCCATACTAGGCTCTACAAATAAAGCCGAAATATCTCGTATTGGAAATTGGATTTCCGTCATGAGTCGAGGAAAGGGGCAAGCTCCTCTCCGCTTTCGAGACACTCTAGCAAATGTCTCAGGACTACACACTCTGGGCAATCCTGGATCTTCAGGGCCGGTCCTCGCTTACGTTAGAGGATTGGCAATTCCTGAATACACGTTTCCCGGTCCTTACAGACCTAAAATCGAGGCGCCTCATCCAACAACCACATAGGTGAAAAGTATATAAATGTCAGGGCTGGTAAGTCACTAACACCACCAAAGCTAGAAAGAAACGCCATGCTCTCCCTGCAGTCCGTATCCCGTTTTTGACTCATACCGAGGTGTGAGGCTCGCGAATTCACGTTATACACAAAGCTGCCACGTAGGTCGTGCTTTGATCATCAACCACAAGACTTTGCTTTTCAACAGAAGCCTTGATCGATGCAACTCAACATGCCACACAGGCAATTCATGCCATGCGATTGATATCTATCGATATATAACCTCTAAGCTCGTACATCTCAGAGAAGGGCGTTAAGCAAGAGAATAAATTCTCCGCCGCCAAACAGATATATATTTAACAGAAATCAATCATCACAGAATAAAATCCAATGTCAGACACACAATCCATTTACAAGTTCGTTCTGGGTCTGAACGAAACTGGAGGCACTTTCCTCGCATATCCATCGATCTCCAAGTACGTCTGGACGACCACCAACTGATTCCCTCATCTTGGGTGTACAGCCCAATCAAGATCATCAGTAATCACCCAAACGATGTGAAGATTTCCAGTCTTCAACCACCGTCTTCATCTTCGACTTATCGTCGAATCGGTTATTCAGAATGGGTATAAACCCGGACTTTCCGAACAACCCGCGCATATTAAAACAAATGTTACACAAACACAACATACGCCTCATTCCAATGCAGAATATCCTTTTATTCACGAAATCACATTCTTAGGGAAAGTTTCCCATTAATTTTATCCAAGATAAATTCTTTAAAATTTATCCCTTAATCTTCCTTTGGATGTCGTTTCAAACCAAATTATGGTTTTCTAAACTAGTCGAGATTAGCGAACCACACCGAAGTAATTATTTATTTTATTTCCCAATCCCAACCTATTCATCCCATGAAGCAAAACTGGTAATACTCCATATCTAACACCACAGTGTTGTCAGTAAAATTAATTACCCTTTCACGTTCAAATCTAATTAAAGATTTAACTATCTCTTTGGAGCAAAACTGGTGATACTCCATTCTCGCTCATTTTCTAAATTTGATAATTTGGATTATCAATTCACATTTCAATCTAATTACAGATTCATTAAAACTCCTTTTACTGGGTTAAAGAACTAATGTCCTTTAAAACACAGTTCACGAAAAACCCAAATCACATTCTATTTATTTATCGGGTTAAAGAACAAGTGTCATCTAAAACACCCTTCACGATAAACCCACAAATCAATTCTATTTAAAACCCATTTCAAATCCAATTTATTTATTTAAAAATAAATGGGTTTTAATTTTAGTTCAAAACTAGTTCACTTCGATAAAAATCTATTTTTATCTTTTCAAATATGGAGTTTTTCGTCCAAATTTTTCCCAAATCATTTCTTATGATTTTACGCAAATTATTACTATTTTTAATAATTTTATCAAGGCCCGTACAGTCGATTTCCAACAATGGCCATCGAACTGCACTTACAACGACCTTTTCCAAATTTGATTTGGACGTATCTCCAAATCCAACCGTTAGATTTCAAATTTCCAATATTCGTTAGAAAGATCTTTTCGATACGAACCCAACAGTTCCAGTTTTAGGAGAATCCGACGGTCGGATCTCCCGCAATGTCCGTTTGAAATAAATGGTCGAAATTCGCGAACTGCCGCGGCGCGGTACGTTCTATTCAGGCCATTATATATAATATATATATTATATATATTTCATCGATTTCTATTTAAACCGAATTTTATAAATAGTTTTAAATTCGTTTCAAAAACATTTCAACTTCCATTTCCAATTCAATTCAAATTTCAATTCATTCTATATTCAGTTCAATTCTAATTTGCTTTATATATATTCGATTTTTATCTCTTTTCAATATTCATTATAAAAACGAATATAATCGATATAAATATCGTTCGCGTCCAAATAGCGCATCTCTAATCCACACGGCTTTATATATTTCAATAATTCCGTTATTCTATTCAACAAATGAATATTTATTCTATTCAATACGTGAATCTATATTTTCGCCAACACATGACTAATCTCAACGAATGAGTACTGTCAACGTGTGACTATTTTTGTTATTTAATATATTTTATAAAAATTTAGGTATCTATCGTTCGATTTAAAATCAGACTCCAACCGTAAATTAGTAAGAGAACGATTCCCTAAATATTAACCCCGAAGGCCGAAACCAACATCAGATCAATATCCAGGAAACCACTCATCTTATCTATTTTTCAGTTAGTTTCTAATTTTATATCTAATAAAGATGTAAATTTTATTGTTAAAATATTTCGTTCAACACATGACTAATCTCAACGAATGAGTACAGTCAACACATGAACCTTTATTTTATAATATTCTTTATTTTCCCGATTGGAATAAGGCCCAATCAATTACCATATAAAGTTAATTATATGGATTCCATACAACACATGTATATAATAGCAACGATAAATAATCAACCATCATCCAAAGTGCACTGCACTGTATAAGCATCAAATATAGATATCTAACGCTTATAACAGCCTGTCAATCAATCGATCGACATACAACTGATTATTGGGATTAGTGTATGTCATATATTATCCCCATACCCGTGTGGGGTTTCAAACAATCAAACACAGATTTTATTTGTGCATTTAGGCGATGTGTAAAATTTATCGTCCCAATCAATGTCCTTCAAATAGGTGTACATAAACAAACCGTCCGATTTGTAAATGAATATTTATTTATTCTCGTTCACGTTAAAAATTATATTTTTAACGACCAAATTATTTTATTCAACCTATGAATATTCTATTCGTTTCATTTATTAAATAAAATGACATCTTTATTTTTCTAACTTATTTTAGAAAATTTCGGCGGCATAACGGCACGATACTAGAAACGGGACGAGGTCTAGCCTTATCCCCGGTCTAGTGAAGGCCCACGCCATTCACACATCAATCAAATCCATTCCATTTCACCAAACAATTCAATTCAAACCAAATAATCTAACCAACTACACAACCAAACAAACAAGTCCATGGTCTGTGGACGATTATGTCGGGTGCTACTAAACACCGTCTGCATCCTAGTATATATATAAAACTAGAAAAAGAGATTTTGAGTGAGAAGTTCTTACCAACTAGCTAATCCAATCATCTCGACTCTTCTTATGTAGAAAATCTTGTCGTTCTCGCCTTTTGTCACTTTCGTTGCCCATAGCCACTACACGTATAAAAATCACATTTTTATTATCTATATTATATAAAAATCTTATCTTTATATCTTATATAAGTTAAAAATCGGATTTTTATCCTCTCTATAACATAAAGATCATATTTTTATTTACTTCATATGTCAAAAACTGTAGAAGCTTTAAAATGGAGAAAACTCACTTTTTTCTAACGTCCGAATTCGCTGTTCGGGTCCTAGAGTTTGCAAACGAGCTTCAATCTTCACACCATCTTTTATCCAGCTTAAACGCGCCATTCTGCACAACTTTTACCTAAGGGTCTTTTTGCCGAAAATGCTCCAATTCGCCAGAATTCGCGAAAGTACACGAATTTTACCGCTTTTGAACAGCAGACTTCGAACGCGTTTTCCGAGTAGCTCCGTACTCCAAAACATGACTTCCATATAGCCAAATCGAAGAGAATTTCTTGCTCTACAACTTTGATCTAGAGGGATTTTGACCAAAAGCGCACCGTTTGAGAGATATAGGCCAAAACAATCCGGGATGTTTTGTGCAAAACGGGAATTTTGGTGAAAATGAGTTTTTGAGTGTAGCGGGGCCCACGGCCGGAGTTGGGTGGCTAGGGTTGGGCGCCGGACCTGATTGGGCGTGGGGAGCTCGCTGATGGGTGGTGGCGGTGGTGGTGGGGCCCATGGTGGTGGCGGTGGTTGCTTGGGGTTTAGGGATTTGCAAATGGAGAGAGGAGAGAGAGGAGGAGGTGGCGCCGGAGGGGAGGAGGAGCGGTGGCGGTGGGTGGTGGCAGCGGAGGAGGGGCGGCAGCGGCGGTGGTGGGTGGAGGCCATTTTTGAGTTTTTTGAACAGAAAGAGAGAAGTGAAATTGTGAAGAGAGAAATGGAGTAAAAGTGATTATATGCTAGTTTCTCGCGTATCGCCTGAACGCTAACGATCTCCAATCGCCGCGGATTTCGGACACGAGATAGTAGACGTGAAGACGAGTCCAACGAAACAAGTTTCGTCGAATTCCGAGTTCGTTTGACCATTCAAAAAAATCACGAAAATGCTCAGATATGCTCTAAAAATGCTATTTTGGCGCACCTTTTCTTCTCGCACGCTCACATGCTAACTCAAAAAATCAAGCCCTCTTGGATTTAACCATTATTAGACGATACGAATCCATAAAAAAACGAAATCGAATTCTGAGGTCGTATCAATAATGTTCCTTTGTAAAATGACTACTCGCTTTACCCGGAACTGTTTCAGCTCGCACGGCCACATATTAACTCCGTTCGACGCGCCATTTGGAACTCAACAATGATTTGTCATTATGAATCCATAAAAATTTATCTCGTCGAATTCTGAGCTCGTATGCAAAATTTCACTTTTTAAGGGCTATGTTTTGTTAACCGAAAAGCTCCTGTCAATTGCCACTATTTCGGATATCGGAATATATCGAAGCTTATACTTTTCGGAGTTCTAAACGGCATTTTGAACTCAATGGAAGTGGTTTCGAGTCCAAATCTATTCATATGCAAAATTTGACTTTTTGGGCCATGTAGAATTTACATAGCGACTATTCTGAAATTTCAATTGGGCATAACTTTTGATTCCCGCTATGAAATTTGGATTTTTCGAATTCGTTGGAAAGATATTCACGAATAGATTCTACTATTTTTGGTTTCACTAAAATACGGATTGTTTTGCACCTGGTACATTCAATTGAAGTTTGTAATCGAATTATCGAACTACCGCGCCATTTTCAATTCCTTTTATAATTATATATAATTATTTATATTCTAACGACGACGCGTATAAATATATACGTTCTAAATATATTCAAAATAAATTTTCGTCGATATTATTTAAAATAATTCATTTTAAATATTCAAAATTCGCTAAAATTGCCAAAATAAAAATTTTAAACTGGCTCGCATTTCCGGGTTATTACACTACCCGTACAAATTTAGGCACCCAAGAGTTTAGGTAGAACAAAACAAAGTAAACTCCGGGTCAGTCATGGGACTGGTATAAGTAAAACAGTTTAAAACAATTTGAACAAGTAAACGATATCTCATAAGACCATGCCGTATAACGAAACGGGTTTTTCTCTTATGAGAATCCAAAATATCTTTATATCAAAAAACTTTTGATATTATAATAATGTCTATCAACCACAACTATAATAATCATCTAGCAGAAACGCTTTCATCTCACGTTCTACATATATAGTATACAATCAAAACCGCAAGCACATATTGGGTAATGGATTTCCAACTATGACAAGGTATGGAACCACCTTCCGATCAGTGTAATCTAGGAACGATACACTGGAGTTCAAAAAGAACATCTTGCAACTCAGCCACACATGACCGATCACTCATTTTGCTTGAGTGTATCGAATGTACATCACCAACAGTTGGTATCAGCAACCGTTTCCCGTATATATATATATATATATATATATATATATATATATATATATATATGGGACAGCATTGATAGATTAAAGAAGCAAATGAATATTCTCTAGATAGGTGATTATACACCCTACTTCTGTGCGACCGACTTAGCCATGTTGCCTGCTCGATTTTTGTCATTTACTGGATGTTGAGGCCAGAGGCTACGACTACTTTCCATTCATTGATAACATGATTACTTTGAATGCCACATTGTTAGACCCGTTAATCACTAATTGATTTGCACAAATATTCTAGATGTTCTGCTAAGGAATAAATCCGTTGCAACCATATATATATTTATACAGACCAACCCATTCGATCATTGGAAATACTCTGTCAGACATTCGTCCATTTACGTTCGTTCTGGGATTGAACGAAACCGAAGGCACTATTCAGTACATCCATCTTAGTCCATTGTTATCTAAGATTCATACAATAGCCCTTGCACTTTAATCCGTCTTTAATATATTCAGCATATATGATTCGCAACGCTTATGCCAATACGGAGTGGTTCTTTGGATAAGAATCCAACCGGTCTCTCCATATTAACAACGTAAATATGGTCAAAACTTGATAGTCTATGATTTAACTATCAAATGAAAACGTGTCTGTGTACACACAACGATCTTATTTCCAAATGGAATTATCGATCCAATCATCAACCATATATATATGTATATATATATATATATATATTCATATTTCCTTATTTTCTATAATTAGAAAATATACGTTTTTAACCTTGGAAAACATTTCCAATCCTCATTCACGCTTCATTAACTTTTCAAAATCATCAGTTCCTAACTGTAAACTAGTAAGTGAACAATCCCCTAAGTATAAATCCCGAAGGCCGAAACCAACATCTGACCGATACTCTGGGAACCGTTCAACTTAACTAATCTCTAGTCAGTTTCTAATTTTTCTTAACTCTATTTCTTTAATTCAATTCGGTTAACTCTATTTGATTAACCCTAACTGGTTAACTCTAACTGATTAACTCAATTTCGAATAACTTATATTCGATTAACTCCTTTTAATAACGTTTTCCTTTTTATAACGGTTTCCTTTTCATAACGGTTTCCTTTTTATAACGGTTTCCTTTTTATAACATCCTATTCCATTGCAAATAATTTCCTTTTTATAGCTCTATTTGTTTTCTAAATAAATATTCCTTTTTAAATCCTATTTGTTTTCTAACATATATTCTCTTTATAAAATCCTATCGATTTATAAATAATTCATTTTCAATAACACGTTGAAAATTTCTCTTTCTATATTCCAATATCACTTATGGGGTTTAACGTGTCGTACCACAAATGATCAATATCATTCAAACATACCAAATCACAACAGATTTTGTAGCACAACATATATCACAATATATGAAAACGGTAAATTACATGTTGAGGAATCCTGTCGGATTCCTCCAACCTGTTCCGCTGCATCACAGATGTTAAACAATACAATTAACATCAACTTCATTTCAGTATGAAATGTTTTGATAAGCAACATCAATATTTAATGGTATATATATATATATATATATTTATATATATATTTATAATTTCAACTAACTGACTAGTAGTTCAATCAACCAATCTACACACAACAGTCAATCAATATCTAACAGTTCTAAAAGTACGTTATAAAAATATAACTGTTCAGAGTTGGTGAGTTTTACTCATATTGGACGATCATCGTTAAATAATGATTTAACAGTCTTTGATTCAGACAGACAATTTATTTCGCTATAAATTGTAATGAGTCCCAGTTCATTCTGAACCAATTCCAGGTTGTTGTTCCCGTCCATACGATCCTGTCGGATCCAACCATTCTAAAATTTGAAACAGTATGTACACATTATATAATTTACAAGTTGAAGTATTAAATTTAAATTAAACTTGAATGAAATTTCAAATTGGGCTTTAACCTTTTTTATTATCTCCGGCTCATTCCCTTCTATTGAACCCAACCCGTTTCGACTTTAATTCCATCTTCCCTAATTCACGAAATTATGCTCCCAGTATTTTGCTCCTTCACCGAACTTCATGCCATGGCATGCCTTCAATTATCTAAAGCCCATCTGCTATAAATCCCGGCCCAAACTCCTTTCATTTAGCCCGCATCCAGCCTTCCTTCCTCTGACTTCACAGTTTTCACGAACCAGAACCTTGCTTCCTCTCATCACTTCGCAACAGGGATAACTCAAAACAACTTCCCTCCTTCTACCTATCCTTAAAACTCATTACAACAGGCAACTCAACTCTTCCATTTATATCCATCACCATGATTCCATCGACACCCAACTTTTTACCATAATCACTCCACTGTTTTCAGCGACGAGGCCACAACTATCTCCTTGTCTCGAGCTACAAGTGACTGCGTTCGGAAACCGGCGTTCCAACCCAACTGACAACAACAAGTTCTAAACTTCCATCAACACCTCTTACCCATCTACTCCCGCTGCTTCTCACCACTGATGTAACACCCCACACCCGCTATAGTCACTCACTAAGGGAATGCCATAGCATCGGTGGAGTATTTTTAGTGAGTATAGAACAGTAAAATTACAACAAGACAGATATAATGTAATACTTGAAAATTTAAAACATCATCTCATAGCAGCGGAAAGTAAAACATGTTTGGTTACATCATAAAACCATAACAAGAGTCAAGTACAAAATATCCATCCTGAATAAAATAAGTACATAATCCCACTACTCATAACAAATAGCCATAACAGAAAAGATAAGATAAGCTGAGCTCTACATCTACGGTCCAAGCTCCAAGAGATAGATAAAGCAAACTGATCAAAGCCCACTAGCACTAGGCCCAACCTGAGGACCTGAAGGAAAAAGATAAAAACAACGGGGGTCAGACATAAGCCTGAGTGAACCCTATCTCCTTAATAATACAATTATTAAAGTAATTAGGGTATGATATGAACTCGGTATGGTATCTTTGGGGATGATGACTACACTAAGTTGCCCACGAACACAGGACGAACTAAGATAACCGTAAAGACACATCTACCCACCCAAGGATAATTACTAACTGCACCACACCAGTCACTCCTACTCAAAGGTTGATCCCACCCAAGGATATCAAAGATAGATATAACCAGTAGTTTCCTGTACCCTAGTTGACTACATAGGTGCCGTCTGCCCCTATCTCTACTAGGTGTACCCCACTACCCCAAGCGATCGGCTCCCTAACGTAGATACCCGTGCTGGTCCCACAGTGGGGTGTATCACTCCCCTAAAGTGGCTACCCAATACTATCAACGGTGCACGGCTTTATATCTACACGATGCAACAACGGCTTATCTACCAGCCCGGGCCCACACACGCATATGAAACCCGTTGGACTTGCGTTGCCACCGCTACCCCGTTTTGGCCTCTTATAATCAAGCCCAATATGCGTGTCCCGTCACTCGACATGGGTCGAGCCCACAAAGATACGTTTGGGATATTGGTTGAAATGGGCCCCCCACAAGCTACTACTTAAGCTTGTCATTTTATCTAGTGCATCCCACTTAACCCCTTTTTATAATCATGCCCCCTTACATGTTAAGGTTTGGTTAAGTCATCCAATTATATTACAATTGCCCCTTAAGGCACCCACTAGATTTTCGCATGCCACCCAAGGCACTTACTTGATTCCCACATGCCACCCAAGGCACTTACTTGATTCCCTCATGCCACCCAAGGCACTTACCTGATTTCCCCATGCCACCCAAGGCACTTACTTAACCCTTTAATCATGTTTAGTTACATGTTCCACTTTGGTTAAGTATTCTTATCGTATTTTCTATTGCCACCCAAGGCAACCCACTAGTTTCCTCATGCCACCCAAGGCACCCCCACTAGTTACTATATGCCACCCAAGGCACCCACTTAACCCCTCATGTCCCACTACATGCTAATATGGTTAAGTGTTTCTTAATTAATTAAGACCGTGATCTCCCATAAAGACCTCCCACATTAGACTGGCTGTTATGACCGCCTGGTTAAGCCGGTAGAGTCCGGGCAGTCTTACGTCATAACAGAGTCTAACCTCGTGTCTTTACCTTAATCACGTATTTAATTTATGGCTAAGACCTCTCACATTGGGCTGACATTTGTAGCAACTGGTTAAGCCGGTCGGGTCCGGGCAGTTTTACACTACAAATGAGTCCAACCTCGTGTCTTAGTCGATTAATTACACCTAATTAATCACCCCCATATTAATTATTCCTAATTAATATCAAGTTTTCCATAACATGGGTAGACCTAACTCAATAGGTAAATTCCCATGGGGTAGACCTAACTCAATAGGTAAATTCCCACTTATGGTAATTTATTTTTATGGTATGCTTAATCATACCCAACCATGCTTTAATTAACATATTTACCAACCCCATCGTTTCCCCACGTAAATCGTTCTCATTTCATGACATAATAAAGGAGAAGATCCATCACAACTATCATGGGTTTAGCATACAACTTTGTCATGGGTTAAGAGGATGTCAACTTGCATATATGAGCATATATTAACCCAACTATATTCAACCCAAACTTGCATATTATCAAACATGTGTCTTACATAACATGTTGCATATGAACTTACATATCATCAAACATGTGATTTGCATAACATGTTGCATATGAACTTACATATCATCATACATGTGATTTGCATAGCATGTAGAACTTGCATTTTAGCATATACTTAACTTGCATAAGCACTCACATACTTGCATAAGCATTCATATACTTGCATAAGCTTGCATATCATGTTAAACTTGCATTTCAACATATACATAACTTGCGTAAACATTCACATACTTGCATAGGCTTGCATATTATGTTAAACTTGCATTTCAACATATACATAACTTGCATAAACATTCACATACTTGCATAGGCTTGCATATTATGTTAAACTTGCATTTCAACATATACGTAACTTGCATAAACATTCACATACTTGCATAGGCTTGCATATTATGTTAAACTTGCATTTCAACATATACATAACTTGCATAAACATTCACATACTTGCATAGGCTTGCATATTATGTTAAACTTGCATTTCAACATATACATAACTTGCATAAACATTTACATACTTGCATAGGCTTGCATATTATGTTAAACTTGCATTTCAACATATACGTAACTTGCATAAACATTCATATACTTGCATAAGATGTTAAACATGCATATAAGCATATACATGACTTGCATAAGTACTCACATACTTGCATAACATGTTTGCATAATGGATCCATATTCACTTAGTGTTTTGCGTCATAAACATCATGAAACAACTTGCATAAAAATATCATGATTACATATTATGAAACTTGCATGACATAAGGCATATAACTTGCAAAACACATAATATTCACTACATCAAGCTTGCATAAATATATGGATCCACAAACATAGCCATACTTTATCACATCTTATCATAATCAATTCAATAATTGATTATTAAGGGGATAGAAGCTCACCAAAACAAGATTAGCAAGTTAAATGAAGCAAATCCCAATGATTAAGTAGAAGAAGATGTAGATTAGCTTGCAAACCCTCTTAGGATTTTTAGTGGAGGCTCTCCAATTTTCTAAGTGGTGGCATAATGGCCTTAGATCTATTTTTGGTAAGGATAAGGGGGGTATTAGGGTGTATATATAGATTAGTTAGATGTTTTAGGACCATAGGATATACCCTAGAACCAATCCTAGCCTTTAAAGCATGTCTTGGGGAAGAAGTCAAGTGTAGGAACCATTTAGGGCCCAAAAAAAACAGCCCAAAACTCATCCCGGGCCTCAAAACATGAGCAGTTTTCGTTTTTGATTTTTCGTGAAACTTTGACGGGCCATAACTTGGTCATACGGACTCCGATTTACGAAAACTCGGACTCTATTTCGCGTATTTTTCCGAGACGAACGCAATGGCACAGCCTGTTTCCCCTGATTCAGAATATTAAATTTAATTCTGCTCTGATTTATGTTATAACAAGTTATTTAACATACGGGGTGTTACATTCTCCCCTACTTAAAGGATTTCGTCCCCGAAATCTCTAAGTCAAGAAGAACGTATCCTACCAACCAAACAACCATCTACTCAACCATCAAACACTGGCATCCATTGTCCTTAAAGTTTCTAATGTTGTATGAACATATGCAAAAAGTGTGTGTATATGTTCCCTATCTAATGCAAAATCAGGCGGTCTACTGATTCAGTTGACCTCCTTAATGCAAACCATGATAGTGCCATGCATCCAATATGTATGCGAAAGAACCCTATCGACACATACTATTTCTACATGCGTGCACAATCATTCACCGAATAAATGCATCATCCATATGATAGCACAACCATCATACATCCATTAATATAGCTACCTACACACATTTATATGCAATATGCAATATGAAGTGATTGAGCCGATCTAGTGCCTAAAGTGTGTGTGTATATGCATCCACGAGCAACCACTAGCAAACACTTGCATCCACTTGCATCCATCAATCATAACATGTCTCAAACACATGTTTCAACCATAGGTTTACCCTATCTAAAAGGTCAAAGGTGCTAACGAGAGGACATACTAAGGACAAGATAAGTACAAGATAGGCAATAAAGGAGAAGTTAAAGAACATACTCTCGAAAAGAAAAGGGTACAAAGAACGCATCTTCGCTTCCGTCTCCCAAGTAGCATTGCTCTCGTCATCTCCCCATTGCACTTTGACTAGCTGAACCTCTCTGTTTCTCAACTTCTTAATCTATGACCCAAGGATGCGAGTAGGAGCTCGTCGAATCGTCGCATCACGCTCTACTTCCACTTCTCTAAGCAAGCTCGGCTCTACCACCTCTGCGGTCTCATGTAGGCACTTCCTCAAATGTGACACATGGAAAACATCATGTATACCACTAAGTCTGTCTGGCAACTCCACCCTATATGCCATCCGTCCAATTCTTTCCTTGACAGGAAACGGTCCTACAAACCTCGGTGCTAACTTCCCAGCGGATCCAAAGCGAACAACATTCCGTAATGGAGACACTTTGACAAAAACCATGTCCCCAACTTCAAACTCAAGATCAGTCCTCCTCTTATCTGCATAAGATTTCTGTCTGTCTTGCGCTGCTTTCATCCTTCTTCGAATCAAATCAACCTTCTCTGAAGTCTCTCTAACCATATCGGGCCCTAGCAAGATCTTATCCGTAGATTCCCACCAACATGTAGGTGATCGACAAGGCCTTCCATAAAGAGCTTCAAAAGGTGCCATGCCAATACTAGACTGGAAGCTGTTGTTATATGCAAACTCCACCAAAGGAAGATGCTCTTCCCATGTACCTCCAAAATCCAAGATACAAAGCCTCAAAAGGTCTTCCAAAACACGGTTCACCCTCTCGGTCTGGCCGTCTGTCTGAGGATGATATGCGGTGCTCAAACACAACTGAGTCCCCACCGCCTCCTGTAAACTCTTCCAAAACTCACTAGTGAAGATAGGATCTCGATCACTCACTATGCTGGAAGGTACCCCATGCAATCGAACTATCTCTCGAACATAGACTGAAGCAAGCCATGGAGCAGTCCTCTTACTCTTTACGGGTATGAAATGGGCGCTCTTAGTAAGTCTATCAACCACGACCCAAATTCCTGTATTGCCCTTCCTCGATCTCGGTAAACCATCAATGAAGTCCATCGAGACACTATCCCACTTCCATATCGGAACTTCCAAAGGATGAAGCAACCCACCTGGCTTCTTTTGCTCTGCTTTTACTTGTTGGCACACCAAGCATCTAGCAACATACTCGGCCACATCTTTCTTCATACCGGCCCAGAAGAAAGTCCTTTTCATGTCTTGGTACATCTCGTCCCCACCGGGATGAATGGTCATCCTAAAACGGTGTGCATTATCAGGAATAACCTTCCTCAAACCCTCATCTTGCGGTACACAAAGTCTACCGTCTCTACACAAGCACCCCCTATCATCTAGGGTGTACCTACTCAAATGGCTGGACGACTCCCCCCTTATGAGCTTTTCTACTAACTCAACCAACTGTGGGTCGTCCCTCTGTGCTTCTACAATTTGCCCCAAAAGAGTAGGTCTAACTTCCAAGGAAGCTAGCAAACCGGGTACACAATTAACGGAAGGTCTGAAATCCATCATAGAAATAAACTCTAGGCTCCTTCGTTCAACGAACCACAAACTCGAGGACAATCCCTTTTTCTACTTAAGGTGTCCGCTACCATGTTACCCTTGCCAGGGGTATACGCTATCTCAAACACATAGGATGCTAAAAATCCCATCCACTTTTACTGTCCTAAGATTATGCGCTTGAAGAGCCTCCAGCACTTCCCTAAGATGTAGGGCATGCTCTTCTCCACCAGGATATCATCCAAAATCATCACGGCTATCCATCCCTCACGCAGACCACCCTAATCGAACTCGGCATTCCCCCAAATGCAAGCCCCAAAGGCCTAAACCAATATCAGACAAACACCCAAGGGATACCTCCTTCGAATTCAGACGACCTTCGTGAGATGATACTAGTAAAAACGGCTAAATAATTAAGCCCCTTGTCCAACCCTGGATGTCCCCGCCAGTCTTACTCCAAAACCACCGTTTTTCCCTAACTGGCTTTGCTCCTAGAAAAGACCAAGATGTCATCCACAAAGACCATCACAACTTATTTAGGTACTCCTTGAACACACTTCTTATCAAATCATCAAAGTATACGGGGGCGTTCGTCAAACCCAATGGCATCACCAGCCACTCATAAAAAAAATCATCCGGAGTCCTAAAGGCAGTCTTCTCTGTACTATCCTCAGCCACTCTCAACTGATGAAATCCCGTGGCTAAGTCCAACTGCGAAAATACTGAGGCGCCCACTAACTGATCAAAGAGATCATCAATCCTCGACAATGGGTGTCTATTCTTCTTTGTGAGTTTATTTAGCTCTCTTTAGCCTACACAAAGTCTGAGGGACTCATCCGCCTTCGTGGCAAAAACTACTGGAGCGCCCCACTCCGATATACTTCGTCTTATGAACCCCTTCTCAAGCAAATCGCCTACTTACTTATGGAGTTCCCTCCTCTCACGAGGAGCCACGTGGCACACTGGCCAAGACACTGGTTTAGCCTTACCCACCAGATATATTTGGGAGTCAATTTCCAGCTCCGGAGGTAAGCCCTTCACCACCTTATACACATCCGGGTATTCCCGGACCGCTCTAACAGATCACAAATTCTAGACCAACATGTCAAGCGATTCTAGATAACTTAGCATAACAGATTCTATGGGATTACAAGAGATCTCGAGAGTGTTACCCAAGCGGCCCATAAGCCTAACAACTCTCCCTCCAAAATCAAAAACGGCACCCCTACTGGATAACCAGTCCATGCCCAGAACTAACCCATAGCCCGTGAAGCCCAACAAGCATCACATCTAAACTCAATGCTAAGTATAAAAACTTTCAAACCCAACCACACCATGGAGCCCAATTGGGTTTGAAACAACTAAGGGATCATCAACCAAACTGGTGTCTAAGTGCAGTGACTCAACTACCAATGGTGAGATAAACGAACTCGATATATCAGGATCAAATAAAGTTTGAATCGGATAATAAAGAAATCCAAATTCCAACCTAGACGGTCTTATCCCCATCTGGTACCTTAGTCGTGAGGGAATACAATTACCCCCCAGAAGATTCCATACCTTGCCCTTGCTTCTTTGGACAATCCTAATAACGTGTCCTATTCCTCTCAAAAGGATAACTACTAGCCTTCCTCTTCCCTATTCTCCACTCACAACCTCCCACCAATGAGGTTTCACCCTTCATTAACCAAACAACTATTTGAGCCTTCCTCTCTTCTTGAACCAACTTCTAACCAGATTTACGTCTGAGTCCCTTGAAGTGGTTTTCCATCCTTATCCATCTTAGAAAGATCATCTATACGCGGAGGGGAAACTCAAAATGAGAGAGAGAGGAAGAGATTCAAAATGGAGAATTCGAAAGATATAGATATGGCTATTGGGGATTATGCTTTTCTTTCAAAAACTTTTCTCTTAAAAGACATGTTTTCGAAAATACTCCTTTCAAAAATATTCTTAGAAAATAGTTTTTCTAAAAAATTTATCTGTTCTGGTAACCTTAAGCTCTGATACCACGTGTAACACCCCACACCCGCTATAGTCACTCACTAAGGGAATGCCATAGCATCGGTGGAGTATTTTTAGTGAGTATAGAACAGTAAAATTACAACAAGACAGATATAATGTAATACTTGAAAATTTAAAACATCATCTCATAGCAGCGGAAAGTAAAACATGTTTGGTTACATCATAAAACCATAACAAGAGTCAAGTACAAAATATCCATCCTGAATAAAATAAGTACATAATCCCACTACTCATAACAAATAGCCATAACAGAAAAGATAAGATAAGCTGAGCTCTACATCTACGGTCCAAGCTCCAAGAGATAGATAAAGCAAACTGATCAAAGCCCACTAGCACTAGGCCCAACCTGAGGACCTGAAGGAAAAAGATAAAAACAACGGGGGTCAGACATAAGCCTGAGTGAACCCTATCTCCTTAATAATACAATTATTAAAGTAATTAGGGTATGATATGAACTCGGTATGGTATCTTTGGGGATGATGACTACACTAAGTTGCCCACGAACACAGGACGAACTAAGATAACCGTAAAGACACATCTACCCACCCAAGGATAATTACTAACTGCACCACACCAGTCACTACTACTCAAAGGTTGATCCCACCCAAGGATATCAAAGATAGATATAACCAGTAGTTTCCTGTACCCTAGTTGACTACATAGGTGCCGTCTGCCCCTATCTCTACTAGGTGTACCCCACTACCCCAAGCGATCGGCTCCCTAACGTAGATACCCGTGCTGGTCCCACAGTGGGGTGTATCACTCCCCTAAAGTGGCTACCCAATACTATCAACGGTGCACGGCTTTATATCTACACGATGCAACAACGGCTTATCTACCAGCCCGGGCCCACACACGCATATGAAACCCGTTGGACTTGCGTTGCCACCGCTACCCCGTTTTGGCCTCTTATAATCAAGCCCAATATGCGTGTCCCGTCACTCGACATGGGTCGAGCCCACAAAGATACGTTTGGGATATTGGTTGAAATGGGCCCCCCACAAGCTACTACTTAAGCTTGTCATTTTATCTAGTGCATCCCACTTAACCCCTTTTTATAATCATGCCCCCTTACATGTTAAGGTTTGGTTAAGTCATCCAATTATATTACAATTGCCCCTTAAGGCACCCACTAGATTTTCGCATGCCACCCAAGGCACTTACTTGATTCCCACATGCCACCCAAGGCACTTACTTGATTCCCTCATGCCACCCAAGGCACTTACCTGATTTCCCCATGCCACCCAAGGCACTTACTTAACCCTTTAATCATGTTTAGTTACATGTTCCACTTTGGTTAAGTATTCTTATCGTATTTTCTATTGCCACCCAAGGCAACCCACTAGTTTCCTCATGCCACCCAAGGCACCCCCACTAGTTACTATATGCCACCCAAGGCACCCACTTAACCCCTCATGTCCCACTACATGCTAATATGGTTAAGTGTTTCTTAATTAATTAAGACCGTGATCTCCCATAAAGACCTCCCACATTAGACTGGCTGTTATGACCGCCTGGTTAAGCCGGTAGAGTCCGGGCAGTCTTACGTCATAACAGAGTCTAACCTCGTGTCTTTACCTTAATCACGTATTTAATTTATGGCTAAGACCTCTCACATTGGGCTGACATTTGTAGCAACTGGTTAAGCCGGTCGGGTCCGGGCAGTTTTACACTACAAATGAGTCCAACCTCGTGTCTTAGTCGATTAATTACACCTAATTAATCACCCCCATATTAATTATTCCTAATTAATATCAAGTTTTCCATAACATGGGTAGACCTAACTCAATAGGTAAATTCCCATGGGGTAGACCTAACTCAATAGGTAAATTCCCACTTATGGTAATTTATTTTTATGGTATGCTTAATCATACCCAACCATGCTTTAATTAACATATTTACCAACCCCATCGTTTCCCCACGTAAATCGTTCTCATTTCATGACATAATAAAGGAGAAGATCCATTACAACTATCATGGGTTTAGCATACAACTTTGTCATGGGTTAAGAGGATGTCAACTTGCATATATGAGCATATATTAACCCAACTATATTCAACCCAAACTTGCATATTATCAAACATGTGTCTTACATAACATGTTGCATATGAACTTACATATCATCAAACATGTGATTTGCATAACATGTTGCATATGAACTTACATATCATCATACATGTGATTTGCATAGCATGTAGAACTTGCATTTTAGCATATACTTAACTTGCATAAGCACTCACATACTTGCATAAGCATTCATATACTTGCATAAGCTTGCATATCATGTTAAACTTGCATTTCAACATATACATAACTTGCGTAAACATTCACATACTTGCATAGGCTTGCATATTATGTTAAACTTGCATTTCAACATATACATAACTTGCATAAACATTCACATACTTGCATAGGCTTGCATATTATGTTAAACTTGCATTTCAACATATACGTAACTTGCATAAACATTCACATACTTGCATAGGCTTGCATATTATGTTAAACTTGCATTTCAACATATACATAACTTGCATAAACATTCACATACTTGCATAGGCTTGCATATTATGTTAAACTTGCATTTCAACATATACATAACTTGCATAAACATTCACATACTTGCATAGGCTTGCATATTATGTTAAACTTGCATTTCAACATATACGTAACTTGCATAAACATTCATATACTTGCATAAGATGTTAAACATGCATATAAGCATATACATGACTTGCATAAGTACTCACATACTTGCATAACATGTTTGCATAATGGATCCATATTCACTTAGTGTTTTGCATCATAAACATCATGAAACAACTTGCATAAAAATATCATGATTACATATTATGAAACTTGCATGACATAAGGCATATAACTTGCAAAACACATAATATTCACTACATCAAGCTTGCATAAATATATGGATCCACAAACATAGCCATACTTTATCACATCTTATCATAATCAATTCAATAATTGATTATTAAGGGGATAGAAGCTCACCAAAACAAGATTAGCAAGTTAAATGAAGCAAATCCCAATGATTAAGTAGAAGAAGATGTAGATTAGCTTGCAAACCCTCTTAGGATTTTTAGTGGAGGCTCTCCAATTTTCTAAGTGGTGGCATAATGGCCTTAGATCTATTTTTGGTAAGGATAAGGGGGGTATTAGGGTGTATATATAGATTAGTTAGATGTTTTAGGACCATAGGATATACCCTAGAACCAATCCTAGCCTTTAAAGCATGTCTTGGGGAAGAAGTCAAGTGTAGGAACCATTTAGGGCCCAAAAAAACAGCCCAAAACTCATCCCGGGCCTCAAAACATGAGCAGTTTTCGTTTTTGATTTTTCGTGAAACTTTGACGGGCCATAACTTGGTCATACGGACTCCGATTTACGAAAACTCGGACTCTATTTCGCGTATTTTTCCGAGACGAACGCAATGGCACAGCCCGTTTCCCCTGATTCAGAATATTAAATTTAATTCTGCTCTGATTTATGTTATAACAAGTTATTTAACATACGGGGTGTTACAACTGACCCCCAACGGCCTCCCCTTCGAACTAATATTTCCACCGACGTTCCTTTCTTCGAATCCGCTTCTCAACCATCCCTTCACTCAGTGAAACCATCGACTTCATCTTCGCCTAAAACCCACTCCATCGTCACCGCCCTAAGCCCTAGGTTACCGTAAAAAAAACCACAGCACATAAGAATTGCGCCGAACCCCTTCTAGTTGATACCGGATTGACAATCGAACTTCATGGAGGCTAAAGAATCACACAGGGTTCGATTTTAACCAAGTTTTTGAATTACTGTGATTTTCTACAGCTCTCATTTTTGGTCGGAAGAAAGAAAGTGGCGGCGTGCTAATGTATTGACCAGAGAAGATAGAAAATAGGTTTAAGGAGTTTAGATCTTATATTTATAGGCAATATAAATATCTAGATATTTTATTAAGGGTGCTGATTTCATAAAACTTCGTATATCTATGGACTGCTACGGACAAAAACAAAAATACTGGTGAGACGAGCAATGTCCCACGATCCCAAAAATATAAAAATATAGACTAGTTGACTAATTCTGTTAAATCTCCAAAATATTGGTTTAGGGTGCACAACACTTCAACTAAATTATATCCCTTTTTATCTTCTAAAAATTCCTACAGTCACATACAATATCCAAAAATCATGGAAATTTACACGCAGCTAGAGTTCGACATTACGGTCCCAACGAAACTGGTTTCGTCGAATTCCGACTCCGTTTGCTCACACAGCGTATTTTTAACTGTCGAAATATCGGTTGTTTTTCACTCTAAAAATCCGTAAGGCCACATACTGACTCTAAAAATCACGAAAATTGAAATCTAGCAATAATTTGACATTGCGGATCCAACAAAATTAGTTTCGTCAAATTTCGAGGTCGTTTGCAAAAGTGGCTATTTTTAAAGCTCTAAACAGCCCTTTTAAATATATAAATATTTTTAAATATAATTAAATTAAATACAAATAAATTTATATTATCGTATATACTCACAATGGAATACCATACATCTCTACTGGGATTTATAACTTGATATTTCAAATCTCGATTAAATCGATATTCGATTTAAAATGAAATTCCCTTTTTTTTAAATATAAATAATTCCTTTATAAATTATAAAGGAATTCCACAGCGATTTTTCTAAAATTTGATTTGGACATACATCAAAATCTACACGATGAAATCCCGATTTTTCTCTTCCACTAGAAAGACATACTCCACCAGCTTCACACGTTTCTTGTTTCACAGAAATCCGGCTTAAAACGAATCCTGTACATTCAGTTGAAGTTCGAATCGCCAATTTACGAACTGCAGCGCCATTTCAAGCTCGATTTTAATTATAATATAATTATACGTTCAAACTGTCGTTCAAATAATATATTCGTTATTCAAATTCAATTCCAAGCTGAAATAAATATCACAGATGATCCAGTTCACACCATACCGCCATTTCAGCCAATTCTGATTATTTCAGAATTAAATATATTATTTAATTTATTATTTTAAATTAAATATTCACCATTATTTAATTAAACCACCATTTAATTCACTATAGCACTATTTATATAATTAAATAAATAAATTTTAATACCTCTGCTAATGCGGGTCATTACATTGTACCTCGCATATGAATCGATCTCCATGTACGTCTGGACGATCACCAACTGATTCCCTCCTCTTGGGTGTACAGCCCAATCAAGATCATCAGTAATTATCCAAACGATGTGAAGACCTCCGGTCTTCGACCACCGTCTTCATCTTCGACTTATCGTCGATTCAGTTATTCAGAATGGGATAAACCCGGCCTTTCTGAAAAACTCGCGTATATATTAAACAAGTGTTACACAAACACATTATGCGCCTCATTCCAATTCATTTGTCACTAACCGTAAATTAGAAAGAGAACAATTCCCCAAATATTAACCCCGAAGGCCGAAACCAACATCAGATCAATACCCAGGAAATCATTCATCTTAACTAATCTTCAGTTAGTTGCTAAATTTCACATTCTTAGGGAAAGGTTCCCATTAATTTTATCAAAGATAAATTATTTAAATTTATTCTTTAATCTTCTTTTTGAATATCAATTCAAACCAAATTATGGTTTATCCAAACTAGTCGGGATTAACGAACCTTACCGAAGTAATCAATTGTTAAATTTCCCAATCCCAACCTATTCATCCCATGAAGTAAAACTGGTAATACTTCATATCTAACACCACCGTGTTATGGTAAATTCAATTACCATTTCACGTTCAAATCTAATTAAAGATTTAACTATCGTCTGGAGTAAAACTGGTGATACTCTATTCTCGATCATTTCAATCTAATTAAAGATTCATCAAAACCCCATTTGGTTTTAATCTTCCCAAAAATCAATATTAATGATTGTTTAACTTGGGAAATCATATCCTGTCTTTAACTGGGTTAAAGAACCAATGTCATTTAAAACACGGTTCAAGATAAACGCAAAATCACATTTCATTTCCATCAGCCTTTAACCGTAAATTAGCAAGTGAACAATTCCCTAAGTAATAACCTCGAATGCCGAAACCAACATCATCTCAATACCCTGGAAACCATTCAACTTAACTAGTCTTTAGTTAATTTCTGATTTTCCTAATTCCATTGGGTCTAAGAACTGTATTATTAAAGATACCGCTCACGACAACCCAAATCACATTCCATTGATTGTCGGGTTAAAAAAACAAATGTTATTTAAAACACCATTCACGATAAACCCAAAAATCAATTCCAATTCAATTCCAATTAAATATTATTTAATTGGTACACTTCATTAAATCTAAATAAAAAGATTTATTCTTTTACTCAACTGGGTTTAAGAACAGTGTTAATGAAGACACCATTCACGACAAACCCAAATCTCATTTGATATTAAATACAAGGCTCTGGATAGAGAATATATCGGCTTATATTCAATATCTAATTCTATGACCAACAAATATCGTGTTGGAAATAACGATATAAATATATCTTTCAAATTTCCGTAACAATATCTGTATAATCACAAAATCCCACATCGAAATATTCCGAAGACAATTTTGATTCAAATCCATTCCAATTCATATATTGGAAATTCCGGTTATTTTTAAAACCATTTTAAATCCAATTTATTTATTTTAAAAATATTGAATTATAATTCTAGTTCAAAACTAGTTCATTTCGATAAAAATCTATTTTTATCTTTTCAAATATGGAGTTTTTCTCCCCAATTCTTTCCAAATCATTTCTTATGATTTTACACTAATTAATGATATTTTTAATAATTTTATCAAGAGCTGTACAGTCGATTTCCATCAACGGTCATCGAACTACGCTTACAGCGACCTTTTCCAAATTTGATTTGGACATAATTCCAAATCCAACCGTTAGATTTCTAATTTCTGATATTCGTTAGAAAGCGCTTTTCGATATGAACCCAACGGTTTTGGTTTTAGGAGAATCCGATGGTCGGATCTCCCGTAACGTCAATTCGAAGTCAATGGTCGAAATTCACGAACTACCGCAGCGCGGCGCATTCTATTCAGGCCATTATATTATATATATATATAATATATATATTATATATTCTGTCGATTTCCATTTAAAACGTATTTTATAAATCGTTTTAAATTTGTTTTCAAAACAATTTCAGCTTCCATTTCAAATTCAAATCAAAATTGAATTTTTCAATATAAATTCGTTTTAAATTCATTTAAAATCGATTTCAATTCAAATCGATTTCAATTCAATTTCAATTCGTTTCAATTTAATTCGAATTTCAATTCATTTCAATTTAATTCGAATTTCAAATCTTTTCAATATATCATATTTTGAAATTACTTTCGATATTCATTGTAAAATGAATAAATCGCCAAAATTCCCGTTCGTTTTAAAATGACGTTTAACTACTTAACACGGCTTCACATTTCAATATTCACTGAATATTATTTTAAAATATTCGATAGTCCTGAACTGGAACCAGACACAGTCAATTACCATATAATGTGATTATATGGATTTCACACAACAAATGCGTATAACAACAACGAAAACAGCAATCCATCATCCAGAGTGCATTCTACACTGTATAAGCATTGAATATAAATATTCAATGCTTACACAGCCTGTCAATCTATCGATCGACATACAACTATTATTGGGATTAGTGTATGAGAATAGAGAATTCCAATTGCCACTTTTCTATTCTTGCAGTTGAAAACGAATTGTGATTTCAGATTGAAAACGAATTATAAGAGTAATTTCTATTGAATCACTCGAAAGTGCGATCACCCGTGGCTGAAGGTTCAGAGAAGCAGAAAACTAAGACTATGTCATATTTCATCCCAATACCCGTGTGAGGTTTCAATCAATCAAACAAAGTTTTATTTGTGCAGTTGGGCGATGTGTAAAATTTATTGTCCCAATCAATATCAGTCAAATGTTTGTATATAAACAAATCGTTCGATTTGTTTATAAATCGTTATTTTATATGCACGTTAAATATTATATTTTAACTATAAAATATCTTCAACTATAAAATATTTTATTTCATTTCACATCACACAATCAACTACACATCAAAATCAATCAAACAAACAAGTCATCCATGGTCTGTGGACGACGGGTGTCGGTGCTACTAAACACCGTCTGCATCCTAGTATATATTTCAAACTAGAAATAAAAATAAAAGTGAAGAGTTCTCACCGGGGGTTCTACTCCTCCATTCTTTATTTCTGAACGGTCTGGATTCTATTTTGCTTCCAGTCAGTTCCATCACAAACTGTTTCACACGGTTTACGTTAAAAATCCTATTTTTAAACAGCGATCTTTATAAATAAAAGTCACATTTTCTTTCGACGATTATATATATATAAGTCATTTTTTATATTCTTTACCTTATAAAAATCGTATTCTTATTATCTCTACTATATAAAAATCATATTTTTATATTGCTAACTTCTTAGTAAATATCGTATTGTTATAAATAAAAATCACATTTTTATTATATCGCTAAATATATAAAGATCAAATTTTTACATCGCCACTTCATATATAAAAATCCGATCTTTATGAACTTTACATACATATACAAATCATATTATTACATATCTAATCTTCGTGATAAAAATTCTATACTTTCTATATCTTAAAATCTAAACTTTACTTCTATAAAAATCTGAACTTTCTTTATGTAAAAATATGAACTTCCTTCATATAAAAAAAATGTGAACTTTCCTAAGGTAAAAATATAAATAAAAATCAAAGTTTTTATGTTAAAGATATAAATAAAAATCAAAGTTTTTTATATTAAATCCAATGTCATATATATATAAAGATCTTCTCTAATTACGCGATAAGAAAAATAGAAAAATAAATAAGTTAAAGAGCTCACAGTTTCGATCGGAGAAGGGGGAGGTCAAAGGCGGCGCTGTCAGTGGCATGCGGCGGTTGGGGGTACCTTCAGTTGGCGGCGGTAGGCCAGCCTTAGCCTGATGCGGCGGGCTTCTTCGATTTGGGGCTTCAGGGTTTCGCGGGGGTTTAAAGAGGAGGGAGAAGCGGTGGAGAGGGGGCTATGGATCGTCGAAGATGGGAGAGGGGACCGCCAACGGCGCCGCAGGCGAGGAAGCAACGGCAACGATCGATTTTGGGTTTTAATTTTTAAAAGGGGAGGCGGGTTTCAAGCGTTGACCACGCTGGGTGATTTGTGAGGGGTTTGACCCTTTTATTATATATATATATGTGTGTGTGTTTTTATTCTTATTATTTAATTCCTTTACTTGTTTTTCAATCTGAACCCCAAATCAAACCCAACGACTGTCGCCCCTGGCTAATTGCCCACATTCCGAACACAATGGGATATGTTTCGTAACCCAATTCGGCCGTTACGATAAATTTTCACTAAATTTAAAATATAAATCAATATATATTCAATTTAAACATACATTTCAATTTACTAGGGTCACATACGGACTCTAAAAATTCCAAAAAAATTATTTCTAGCTTCATATTGACGATACGGTCCTAGCAAAACTAATTTCGTCAAATTCTGAGACCGTTTGAAAAATGGCCATTTTCTAGTTGATCGAAATTGACTGAAACTGTCAAAACACGTTTAACTTCGCCACGCTCACATGTTGATTCGAAAAATTATGAATTTTGGAATCTAACAATAACTTGACATTACGGATCCAACAAAAGTGGTTTCATCGAAAACCGAGGTCTTTTGCAAAATTTCCATTTTTAAGGGCCAGAATTTCATAGCGACTATTCAAATTTTCATTTAGGCATAACTTTTGATTCCCGCTATGAAATTTTGATTTTTCGAATTCATTGGAAAGATATTCTCAAATAGATTCTAATATTTTTGGTTTCGCTAAAATCCGGTTTATTTTGAATCCTGTACATTCATTTGAACTTTGAAATCGAATTATCGAACTACCGCGCCATTTTCAATTCCTTTTATAATTAAAAATAAATATTTATATTCTAACATCTATTCAAATAAATATATACGTTCTAATTCGATTCAAAATAAATTTCTCGTCGTTATTATTTAAAATAATTCATTTTAAATATTCAAAATTCAAAATAATTGCCAAAATAAAAAATTTAAATTGGCTCAGAATTTCTGGGTTATTACATTTTCCCTAAACTCTTGGGTACCCAAATTTGTATAGACAGTCAAGTGTTTCAGGCTTTTACAGATTCACTTGGAAGAGCTCAAAGCAGGAAACTTCACCATTAGTTATTTATAGATTATTTCTGTTGTGATGTATATGAGTTATAATTTGATATGGTATGTGTGTGTGTGTGTATATATATATATATATATATATATATATATATATATACACACAAATTCAGAATTGTATTTCAAGATAATGTTATATAATACAATTTATTCATTCTGTTGTGAGTTTTGTGTTTACTCTGATTCTGTTCAGTTATGTTCTTCTTATTCTTCTATTCTATTAGTTCTAGCTTATCTTTCTCACCTTCTAACTTCTTTCTATTAATGTCCTAGTATTTTCGATGCTCGAGTAATTGACAGTGTTTTTAAGTTGATTTTCAGGGTCGAAAATTCCGCGGCCATTACAACAAACGTTATTAACATTGGAAAACATTTCCATTTCTTATTTACGTATCACTATCTCTCTACATCTATCAGTCTCTAAATGTAAACTAGTAAGAGAACAACTTCCCAAGTATAAACCTGAAGGCCGAAACCAACATCAGATCACTACCCAGACAGATGTTCAATTTAACTAATCTCCAGTCAGTTTCTAATTCCTTTAACTCCATTTTAATTCCTATTTCAAAACCCAATTTCCTTTATAACGTTTTTAATTGCAAAATATTTATTTAAATCCATTATTCACATCGAATGTGAATAATCTCTTTTATATAATCAATTCAGTTTGATTTCGCATTTGAAATAATATCCCAAATTCAAATCCTATTTATACTTCTAATTATATAATTATTCAAATAAATTCTCATTTTATTCTTCTAACACTTATAATCCCATTTATAATCACCTTTATAAATGCTGCTCAAATTCCATTTAAAATATCGGTGTTAAAACCGATTCTTACTTCTCTATATAAATTCAGTCTTTATATTCCATTTATCAAATGATAAATATTTTATTTAATTTATAAAGCATTATTTATAAATTAATCTTTTCAACCTATTTGTTAAAACAGATTTCTATTTAATATCTACTTTAATTCCATTTCATAGTTCTTTTTATATCCTACCATTTCCTTTTTTTCATTATATTAATTTTCCAAAGATTACTTTTTATAATTCTATTTATTTCCTCAACAATTACTTTTTTAATTCTATTTATTTCATATAAATATTTTATTTTCAATATACACTTTGAAAATTCCCTTTTTACATTCCTGTATTTCTTATGGTATTTAAGATACCAAATAACAAGACTAGTGTCATTATAATCAATCACAGATTATATATCACATCATATATCACAATATATGAAAAAACAATATTACAAGTATTTAGGAATCTAGTTGGATCCCTCCAACCAGTTTTCCTGCATCCACAGATGTTAAACAATATAATTAACATCAATTTATTTTCAATATGAAATATTCTGATAAACAGAATCAATATTTGATTAACGATATATATATATATATATATATATATATCGTTATCTATAATTTCAACCAAATAAATTAGTTGTTCATCCATACAATCAACACACAGCAATCAACCATCATTTATCAATTAAAAAATACGTTATAAAAATATAAACTGAACAAAGTTAGTGAGATTTACTCAAATTTGACAGTTATCGTCAAATAACGAATAATGGTTGCTGATTCATATCAGACAATTTATTTCGCTACAAATTGTAATGAGCTCCAATTCACTCCCAGACAGTTCCATTGCGTAGCCACCGTCCATACGATCCCAACGGATCTTGTTTCACTAAATTTAGATAACGTATGGATAAGATGTAGCTTTTACAAGTTATTACGTTATTTAAATTTTTTTAAACTTAATATAAACTAGCAATTGGGCCAACAATTAAAAACCAACCCACCTTCACACATTTAAACTCATACCGCTTATCTCCTTCTTCCTCCTGTATTGGAAAATCCCGTCTCCAGTTTCTAGTTTGACAACACTGCTGATTCTTTCTCTCCAAATCTCCACTTCCACTTCATGATTTTCCAAACCAATCACACCATTAAACTTCCCTCCGAACTTTCCTTCCACCCATACCAGAAAACATCAGCTCGCGTCTCTTGAATGGACTCCGTACTCGGTCTCCCAACTCATGACCATCGCACAGTATCGACACCAATCGCCACATAATCTCCCCAAAATCGCACAAACGCATCTCCTCAACACCATGAACAAAACTACAACATCTAAAAGTCGGATGGTTGCTCACATGTCTCAAAAATCCTAAACCTAGGTCGCTTGGAAGAAAGCAATGCTCCAGAAATTTGATCGAGCTCCACTTAATGCATATGATATTAAAGCATTTGAGTAGAGAAGTACAAATAACCAAGTCTTATAATTTATAGAATTTTATTTGATTTCTTGTGAAATTTGAAGATGTAAATACTTAGCTGGAAAAAAGAAAATGTAGCGGCGCATTCATTTAACTAGAAGAAGAAAAGTAATTTAGGTTAGAGAGTTGGTACTGTATTTATAGGATAGAAATAATAATTTTATATTTGATTATTATGTTTATTTTTATTCCAACGTTGTTTATATTTGTCATTAAAAATTCCTACGATCACATACAATATCTAAATTTGATAAAAATGGACATGCAGCTACAGCTCGACATTCCGGACCCAACAAAACTTGTTTCGTCGAATTCCGTATCCGTTTGCTCACACCATATTTTTAAAGTCAAATTATTGAATGTATTTCACATTAAAATCCAGTACGACCACATACTGACTCCAAAAATCACGGAAACTGAAATCTAGCAATAATTTAATATTCCGAATCCAACGAAATTAGTTTCGTCGAAAACGAAGATCGTTTGCAAAACTGGTTATTTTTAAAGCTCTAAATAAACCAATTTGATATTATTTAAACAATTTAATTTAATATTAATAAATTAATATTATCGTATATATTCACATAGAATATCTCTAGCTCCAAAATATACATATCTGGATTTATGACTCGATATTTCAAATCCATATTATATCGATATTTAATTTATATATAAAAATCCAATTATTATACAAATAAATCGTTATAAATTATAAAGAAATTCCATAGTGACTTTTCAAAAATTTGATTTGGACATAATTCACAATCTACATGACGAAATCTCGATTTTTCTCTTTCATTAGAAAAATATACTTCACTAGCTCCGAACGTTTCTTGTTTCACAAAAATCCGACTTAAAACGGATTCTGTATATTCGTTTAAATTTGGAATCACCAAATTATGAATTGCCGCGCCATTTCAAGCACTATTATAATTATAATATAAATTATACGTTCAACTGACATTTATAAATAAATTAGTTAATATAATTCAATTCTAAACTGAATTATATATTTTAAATTGTCCAGTTCACATAATATTGTGAATTCTGTTATTTCCGATTATTTCGAAAATAATTATATTGTTCTAATTAATTAAATATTCAATATTATTTAATTTAAATAACTAAACCATTATTTAATAGTTAAATAAATTAATTATTTAGCTGTAAAAATACGGGGCATTACAGAAGGAGAAGGGGGTCTCAATTTTGGGTTTTTTAGTTAAAAGATGATTTTATGTATTTGTTCTTGTGAATGTGAAATTGGTTTGGTTTGGAGGTAACATGCACATTTCCTTAGCCTGCATCCAAAGTTCGAGTCCTGCATTTGCTGTTACCTAGTTTTATTTTTCTTCCTTACGTTGATTTTGACACTCTTGCCTTGCAGTCTGCACAAAAATCTAGGCCTGCAAATTTTTTTTCCGTCTAGGGTCCCCATTTGCCAGGGCCGGCACCGTCCTGGCATATAACACATGATAAGTTCCATTGGTCCATAATGACCTTATCTTCATACTCAAGTTTCCTGGCATACACTACACGAACATTTTCATTTTTTCTTTTTGGTTATATTGGTTTAAAGTTTTCAGCCAACCAACTAGCATACCATAATTCCAATTTGCTAAAATGGCGGTGAAAACATAAAATACAAAATTATGCTAATTGCTATGCATAAAGATACGGTAAATACAAAATTATTTAAATGTTTTTAATTGTGTGTGCTTTCAATTTAACAGCCCAAAGAACTGTTTTGTCTAAGATGTCAAATTATTTTTGCATGATGCAATTCCATAATTGTTGCACCTGGTGCACAATAATCTTTCCTTCTTAAAGCAAAGTTTTCGCCTCTGCATTATCTGGTGCACCAGTCACGGTCTTCTGATTATAGTTCAACATATGTTCAAGAATAAGACCATTGTCTCCCCACGAATCATAACAGAAAGTGCATTTGTAATCCTGGGTTAGATTATGCCTAATATGTGGTAGTATGCAAGGTCTTAAATCGAGGAAAATTCTTAAGAACCAAGGGATTGTCTTTATAATTGAGTAAATCGTCAATATGTATAGCAGCATCAGCTTTGTTCTAAGTGTATGAGTATTGCTGATTTGGATTTATTAATCTGCAACACATTTATGGGGTAAAAGACCGTGACTATGCATCATTTATATATTGATATATACATATATTCGCTGTTGTGCATGCATTCTTAGTCTCTGTAATCAGAAGTTTAATATATGTGCTTGTCCAACACAAGATATGAATGGAAATTTCTCGTGAAATTAACATATGATTACTCACTAATTGTGATTTTGTATTCAGGTTCTGAACGCTCTCGAGTGGATGCTCTTCGGTTCAAAGCTTCGAGAAAAAAATATATTTCTAAATAGAGTGTGGCATTCCAGCAATTGTATTATTATTTTGGTAAAGTTAAAATATACTGTAGTACTATAATATTATTTTGACTACTGCTATTGAACTTTGTAATGCAAGGTAATATTACATTTGCTGTTGTAAACTGTTAGAGCTTTAAAGTATGTAAAGGTATATATTGTTGAGCTTCAAAAGTTTGTTGTGAAGTTTGGTTTTTATGTTGAATCTATTGGAAATATTCAGTTTATTGATCTTCCTTTTGTGATGTTATGTCAAATCTGCAAAGTTACAGAGTATGACGTGTAGAAGGAGGGGAAAAACCAGTAATTTTTTTTATGAAATTATACAAATTAGCAACGGCCAAAAGCCGTTGCTAAATCTCTATTCAGCAAGGGGCATTGTCCGTTCCAAATTACAGATTTAGCAACAGCTTTGAGCCGTTGCTAATTATTTGCTACTCCTTGTTTCGCAATGGCTCAAAGCCATTGCGAAATTAATTTGCAACGGCTTTAAGCCGTTGCGAAATAGCATTTAAGGTGTGGTGTTTATTCAAAATTGTTGCATGCTTGTATGCTTTTATTCAGAATAGTTGTATACTTGTATGCATTTATTTAGAATTGTTGCATGCTTGTATGCTTTTATTTTAGAATAGTTGCACACTTATATGCTATTATTCAGAATTGCTGCATGCTTGTATGCTTTTATTCAGAATTGTTGCATGCATGTATGCTTTTATTCAGAGTAGCAACCTTATTGTACGTGGGAGACAGAAGAGAAGATGAGGAAGACCTATCCAGAACTCTTCTTCGGTATGACCCATTGATGTCGTATCACCTTACATCATTGTAACTTGTACTCACTACAAGAAAAATACCCTATTGCAACTAGCTATTTGCAACAGGCGATAAATGACAGTTGCAGTAAATGGTATTTAGCAACATACCTATTATAGCAGTTGCAATAGATAAGATTTAGCAACAGGCGTTTTCTTTCTGTTGCGAGAAGCATATTTTTAGCAACTTCGCTTCGCTTCCTGTTGCAAAAACATACTTTTAGCAACTGTGCTACTATAACAGTTGCAACAAACATATTATTTGCAACTGCGCTGCCTAGCCAGTTGCGAATAAATATCTTTAGCAACTGTTTTCGCCACTTGCAATAACTGTATTTTTTACAAATAGTAAAGTTAATTGCGAAAAACATACTAAAAATAAGTATGAACTTTTAATGATTAACTTTTAATAATTAATTTTAAATAGTTACTATTAAATGATAAACTACTGGTAATTGTATAATAATTAAGAGTAATATTTAATAATTATTAATTAATAATAAATTTTAAGTATTATAAAGTGATATTTATAATTGATAATTAAATAATAATAATTAATAATTAACAAATAATAATAATTAACATTTAAAAATAATAAAATAAATAATTATTAAATAATAACAAATTTAATAAACATAGTTACTACTAAATACAAAAGTTCGAAGTAATAAGGAATATTTAGTTATAATATAAAAGTATTAAGTAATAATAATTAATTAACATGAATAAATCCAATTAACAACAAATTTTAAATAATTAATAAAATATTCATAATATTAAATTATTAATAAAATATTCATAATTTTAAATAATTAATAAAATATTCATAATTTTAAATAATTAATAAAATATTCATAATATTAAACTATTAACTAATAATAAATTTAATTATTATAAATTGATATTTATATTTAATAATATTATTCAGTAATTTGTTTTTTAATAATTAATATTAATAAGTATTTATTATTTACTAATTATAATAGAAAATCATATTTGATATTCAATAATTTAAATAATAAAGCTTAGAACTAAAATAAAACTAAAAATGTTCATAAGATTTCCTTTTTTCTCTTTAAATTTAAAAGTCAAAAATTTAAATTTTCTATAAGAACATTTAAAAAAATTGTGAATTCTAAAACGAAATTTATTGTATTGTGCATTGAAGATTTACAATTTTGACGACCAGTCGACTTTACCAAAAAAGTTTACAACTTTGTATTGTACAAAATAATATCAATTTTTTATGGTTCAACCCAACTTTGTGGCTCCAAATCTAAGTACTTTTTACTTTAAAACAAATTTACACTTATATACTTGTTAGCTATATGTTCGTGCCAATTTTTCCTCGATAATTTCATTTCCCGCTTTCACCCTCCCAAACCCAATAATCCAAATCCCCCGAAGGTTCCAGATCCCCTTCTCCACCTTCACCATCCATGCTGTCGCCATGCCTTTGTGTCCTCGATCCTCACTTTCAGCTTCTTCTGTATCTACATTAGCAACCGTACTTTGTGAGTCGATGCTTTTATTCCTTCTCAATCTTCATATTATCAAAACCAAGTGTGACGAAAAGGAATTTCGCTCGGTCTGAACCAGTCGCTAAACCGAGTTAGACCGTTCGATACGCCTGATTGTTTTGAGAACAACACACAACAGAACGCAGACGGAAGGATATTTCATTGTATATTACAACAATGCATCAGATTACAAGAATATACAGAGTATAAACAAATAATATACAACACAAATTATCAGAGATTACAATGAATTATATAGCAGCGGAAAATAATACAATACACAACTAGAAGAGATATACGGATACAAAGCTTTCCGGATATCATTCCAGCTGTAAACCAGGATCCTGTGAATATAAATCTGCAAAACCAAAACTACTAGCGGCCCGTGTCAAAATAGGGGCACCCAGAGTTTAGGTTAAAACAATAAACTCCAGGTCAGTCATGGGACTGGTGTGAGAACTAAAACAGTTATTGATCTTTATTTTTAAAGTCCGGTAAATCAAGAGACCACGCCGTATAACACGGAAAGGGTTTCCTCCCAAGAATACCAGTGCATAAAACAAACAGCGCAATGCTAAATAAAGAAAAATGAAGCTGTTATAAGACCCAGGTCCTATCACACAATGCAACGCAAGCCGGGGGATAGGGTTTTCCCTTATAACAGCCAAAGAATGCTTGATACGTTTAAAACAAATCATTTGATACTACTATAAGTGCATAGTGTATAAAACAACTTCAAATCATAAGTATCAATCATAGACGGCATGGGTACCATATATCATGTCGCCATACTAGTTCTACAATTAAAACCGCAAATGTCTCGTATTTGGAAATTGGGTTTCCATCTATGAACCGAGGCAAAAGATAGTCCTCAACCGATTCGAGACTGTCTAGCCCGAGTCTCAGGAGCAGAACGCATCGCCCCTTGGATCGTCAGGGTCGGTCCACCGATGTGGATTAGACGAAATCCCGAACACTGCATTTCCCCGCCCTTTGGGGCGTAAGTCTGCTTCGTCTGCCGACCAGAATGCATCGGCCGAAACTGATATAACCGAGGCGCCTCGCAACAGCAACAACCACACAGGTGAAAAGTATATAAATGTCAGGGCTGGTAGGTCACTGACACCACCCTAGCTAGAAGAAAACGCATGTCCTCCCTGAGGTCCGTCTCCCGTTTTTGGTTCACCACCGGGTGTGAGGCTCGCAAATTCACGTTACACAAAGCTGTGCCACACAGGCTGTGCTTTGATCATCACCACAAGACTTTGCTTTTCAACAGAAGCCTTGATCATTTGCATCTTAGCATGCCACATAGGCAAACCACTCTATGCAACCGATACCAGTCACACAGAATGAAATCCAATGTCAGACATACAGTCCATTTACAAGTCCGTTCTGGGTCTGAACGAAACCGGAGGCACCTAGTACCCCGCATATCCATCGATCTCCAAGTACGTCTGGACGATCACCAACTGTTTCTATCTTCTTGGGTGTACAGCCCAATCAAGATCATCAGTAATTACTCAAATGACGCGAAGACCTCCGGTCTTCGACCATCGTCTTCATCTTCGACTTATCGTCGTATCAGTTATTCAAAATGGGATAAACCCGGTCTTTCCGAATAACTCGCGTATATATAAACAAGTGTTACACAAACACAACATACGCCTCATTCCAATTTATCAGTCACTAACCGTAAATTAACAAGAGGATAATTCCCTAAATATTAACCCCGAAGGCCGAAACCAACATCAGATCAATATCCAGAAAACCGTTCTGCTTAGCTAACCGACAGTTAGTTTCTAAATTTCACATTTATAGGGAAAGGTTCCCATTAATTTTATCAAAGATAAATCATTAAAATTTATTCTCTAATCTTCTTTTGAATTTTGATTCCACTAGTCGGGATTAACGAACCTTACCGAAGTAATCGTTTGTTTTAATTTTCCAATCCTAACCTATTCATCCCATGAAGTAAAACTGGTAATACTTCATATCTAACACCACGGTGTTATCGGTAAATTCGATTACCATTTCACGTTCAAATCTAATTAAAGATTTAACTATCGCCTGGAGCAAAACTGGTGATACTCCATTCTCGATTATTTCAATCTAATTAAAGATTTATTAAAACTCCACTTAGTTTTAATCTGTGACTGGGTTAAAAAATCAGTGTCATTTAAAACACGGTTCACGATAAACCCAAAATCACATTTCATTAATTATCGGGTTAAAGAACGAGCGTTATTTAAAACACCATTCACGATAAACCCAAGAATCAATTCGAATTCAATTCCAATTAAATATTATTTAATTGGTACACTTCATTAAATCTAAACAAAAAGATTTAATCTTTTCTCAACTGTGTTCAAGAACAGTGTTAATGAAGACACCATTCACGACAAACCCAAATCACATTTGATATTAAACACAAGGCTCTGAATAGAAAATATACCGGCTTATATTCAATATCAAATTCTACGACTAACAAATATCGTATTGGAAATAACGATATATATATATATATATCTTTCAAATTTCCATAACAACATCTGTATAATCACGAAATCCAACATCGAAATATTCCGAAGACAATTTCGATTCAAATCCATTCCAATGCAATCATTGGAAATTCTGGTTATTTTCAAAACTATTTCAAATTCAATTTATTTATTTAAAAATAAATAGAATTATAATTCTAGTTCAAAACTAGTTCATTTCGATAAAAATCTACTTTTATCTTTTCAAATATGGAGTATTTCATCCCAGTTCTTTCTAAATCATTTCTTATGATTTTACACAAATTATTACTATTTTTAATAATTTTATCAAGGCCCGTACAGTCGATTTCCATCAACGGCCATCGAACTGCACTTACAATGACCTTTTTCAAATTAGATTTGGACATAATTCCAAATCCAACCGTTAGTTCAAATTTCTAATATTCGTTAGAAAGCTCTTTTCGATACGAACCCAACGGTTCCGGTTATAGGAGAATCCGACGGTCGGATCTCCCGCAATATCCGTTCGAAGTCAATGGTCGGAATTCGCGAACTACCGCGGCACGGCGCGTTCTATTCAGGCTATTATATTATATATATTATATATATAATATATATATTTCGTCGATTTCTATTTCAAACGAAATTTATAAATCGTTTTAAATTCGTTTTCAAAACGGTTCCAACTTCATATTCAATTTCAAATCAAAATTGAATATTCCAGTTTAAATTCATTTCAAATTGATTTCAATTCAAATTGATTTCAATTCAAATTGATTTCTAATTCAATTTCAATTCGTTTTCAATTCAGTTCGATTTCAATTCGAATTCATTTCTATTCAATTTCAATTCGAATTCATTTATATTCAATTTCAATTCGAATTCATTTATATTCAATTTCAATTCGAATTCATTTCTATTTAATTTCAATTCGAATTCGTTTCCATTCAATTTCAATTCGAATTCGTTTATATTCAATTTCAATTCGAATTCGTTTATATTCAATTTCAATTCGAATTTATTTATATTCAATTCTTTTCAAAATATCAGATTTTGAAATCACTTTCGATATTCATTATAAAATGAATAAAATCGATATAAATATCGTTCACGTCAAAATGGCGTCAATCTAATCAATACGGCTTCATATATTCCTATTTTCAAATATTCTATTTCAAATATTTCTTTTTCAAATATTTCTATTTTAAAACTGGAATGAGGCCCAATCAATTACCATATAATGTTAATTATATGGATTTTCTACAACACATGTATATATCAACAACGATGAATAATCAACCATCATCCAAAGTGCATTCTACACTGTATAAGCATCAAATATAAATATCCAATGCTTATAACAGCCTGTCAATCAATCGATCGACATACAACTAAACAATCGGGATTAGTGTACGTCAAATATCATCCCAATACCCGTGTGGGGTTTCAAGCAATCCAACACAGATTTTTATTTGTGCAGTTGGGTGATGTGTAAAATTTATCGTCCCAATCAATGTCCTTCAAATAGGTGTACATAAACAAACCGTCCGGTTTGTAAATGAATATTTATTTATTCACATTCATGTTAAAAAGTATATTTTTAACGATCAAACTATTTTATTCAACCTATGAATATTCTATTCGGTTCATTTATTAAATAAAATGTTATCTTTATTTTTCTAACTTATTTTTAGAAAATTTCGGCGGCATAACGACACGATACTAGAAACGGGACAAGGCCTAGCCTTATCCCCGGTCTAGTGAAGGCCCACGCCATTCACACATCAATCAAATCAATTTCATTTCACCAAACAATTCAATTCAAACCAAATAATCTAACCAACTACACAACCAAACAATTAAACAAACAAGCCATCCATGGTCTGTGGATGACGGGTGTCGGGTGCTTCTAAGCACCGTCTGCATCCTAGTATATATATAACTAGAAAAAGAAATTGAAGAGTGAGAAGTTCTCACTGAATAGCTAATCCAACGCCACGACTCTTCTTGGGTAGAAATCTTCGCCGTTCTTCCTCTTGTCACTTTCTTTGCCCGTATTCTCTACATATGTAAAAATCACATTTTTACTTCGCTATTCAATATATAAAAATCGAATTTTCACTATGTTATTCAATATATAAAAACTGAATTTTTACTATGCTATTCAATATATAAAAATCGAATTTTCACTTCGCTATTAAATATATAAAAACCGAATTTTCACTTCGCTATTCAATATATAAAAATCGAATTTTTACTATGCTATTCAATATATAAAAATCGAATTTTCACTATGCTATTCAATATATAAAAATCGAATTTTTACTATGCTATTCAATATATAAAAATCGAATTTTTACTATGCTATTCAATATATAAAAATCGAATTTTTAATCACTAATCACTTATGTCAAAATCCAATTTTCATTCACCGATGTCAAGCATAAAAACTGATTTTTATTATGTTGTAATCTCGATTAAACACTAATTACTTATGTCATAAATAAACAAATAAGTAAAGTAAAAAGAATAAAATAAAAAGAGAGGACTTACAGTAAAATCGAGAGAGGGAGGGTCTTCGGTCAGCAGTAGGAGAAAAAGGGGGGTCTTCGCCGAGCAGTAGAGGGTGGGTGGGTGCGGTGGAGAGAATCGCGGGTCTAGGGGGGTGCGGTGGAGAGAATCGCGGGTCGGGGGGGGGTCGTCGCCGAGCAGTAGAGGGTAGGGGGATCGTCGGCCGGCACGCGCGTGGTGGTGGTCCTACCTGGAGGCGCGGTGGCGCGATTTAGTTCTAGGGTTTTTTTTTCATTCTTATTCGATTTTTAATCGGGGGGGGGGGGGGGGGGTCTGCTGAGTGATATAAGAAGAGGGGAGAGGGTTATTTTTTTTATTATTTAATTTCAAAAAGTTGACTTTTACATACGACACCTAAAAGAGGCCCACCGCCTGTCGTCCATAGCATATTACCCCCATTCCGAACACAATGGGATACGTATCGTAAGCTGATTCGATCGTTTCGATCAGTTTTCGTCAAAATTAAATTATATCTCTATATATTGAATTTGAATGCGCATTTCAATTTACTGGGGTCACATACTAACTAGAAAAATTCCAGAAAAATATTTTCTAGCTTCGTATTGACGATACGGTCGTAACAAAACTAATTTCGTCGAATTCTGAGATCGTTTGAAAAATGGCCATTTTCCAGTCGATTAAAATCAACTGAAACTGGTTAAATGCGTTTTCCTTTGCCACGCTCACATATATTGAATTGAAAAATTATGAAATTTGAAACCTAGCAATAATTTGACATCACGGACCCAACAAAAGTGGTTTCGTCGAAATCCGAGATCGTTTGCAAAATTCCCATTTTTAAGGGCCTGAATTCCATAGCGACTATTCAGAATTTTCAACTGGACATATCTTTTGATTCCCGCTATGAAATTTTGATTTCCCGGATTCGTTGGAAAGATATTCACAATTAGATCCTATTGTTTTTGGTTTCGCTAAAATCCGGTTTGTTTTGCACCCGGTACACTCAATTGAAGTTTGAAATCGAATTATCGAACTACCTCGCCATTTTCAATTCTATTTATAATTATATATAATTATTTATATTCTAACGACGACGTATATAATATATACGATCGAATTCTATTCAAAATAAATTTCTCGTTGATTTTATTTAAAATAAGTCATTTTAAATAATTAAAATTCGCTAAAATTGCCAAAATAAAAATTTTTAATTGGCCCAGATTTCCGGGTTTTTACAATCTCCCCCACTTAAAACTTTTCGTCCCCGAAAAGGAACAAAATAGAAAGTGGTTTGATTAATCAACTCTACGTTCGATCTGGCTTCTATTCTCCAACTTTTCAGTTTCTGAGAATTTTCAAATTTTTCAAAAATTTGGCTAACACCCGGAATTTTCGAAAAATTTCGCCATAACCTCCCCTGCACCGGGAGCCACGGGAAAATCCCGAAATTGCCATATAGGCCTTCTGATCTCAAAAAGAAAAAAAAAGCCAAGCGGCTAGCCAATAGGCTCATAAAATCTTCATCACCCAAACAAAATAGTAAATTATGTAGTAAACATGTACCTATTTGTCGGGCAAACAATTTTATTCTTCTGCTCTAGCCTCCTTGCTATGACCTGTTTAATGTAAGCACATGTATATGCAAGCAAATGCGACCAATTTTCAATATAATTCAATATGTGATTCAATTAGGCTAAATGGCTAAAAATTAGCAAACAAATAAACAAACAAATAAACAAACATCAATCAATTAGTGAATTAGAGTTTCAAATTCATAATTTTGATACATATACAAAAATCATGTTTTTGATGCCAAATCACAACAATAGGCCCTGTCTAATTTTGGTTCTCACACCAGTCAATAGGAGATATATAAATATCACACCTTCGACACTTGAACACTAATTCTGATGATGTAGCTACAATCATCAGAATCATCTCCGGGCAACTAGAGTGTGAATCTATATCTATCCAGTATATAAAACTTCGAATATACGTTTGCAAGGCGCATATGCAAAATCTTTATATACTGGACTCTCCAAATCAATATAAAATAAATAATCAAATACGAATAATTGATTTAAATTTCAAAACAAAATGGGTTTTCATTTTTATTTTAAAAATTTACCTTTCACACTCGTTCTAGGATACAACTGATCCCGTCTCTAACGAGTCATTCCCATTGGATATTACTAATCCAATATCTAATGAATTCTTTCGTATGGTTCTAAGGTGCCTTGTTCTCTGAGCTTGGTAAACCAAAGATCTGATAACAAATGTGACGAAAAGGAATTTCGCTCGGTCCGAACCAGTTGCTAAACCGATTTAGACCGTTCGAAACGCCTGATTGTTTTGAGAAAAACACACAACAGAACGCAGACGGAAGGACATTTCATTGTATATTACAACAATGCATCAGATTACAAGAATATACAGAGTATAAACAAATAATATACAACACAAATTATCAGAGATTACAATGAATTACATAGCAGCAGAAAATAATACAATACACAACTAGAAGAGATATACGGATACAAAGCTTTCCGGATATCGTTCCAGCTGTAAACCAGGATCCTGTGAATATAAATCTACAAAACCAAAACTACAAGCTGCCCGTGTCAAAATAGGGGCACCCAGAGTTTAGGTTAAAACAATAAACTCCAGGTCAGTCATGGGACTGGTGTGAGAACTAAAACAATTATTAATCTTTATTTTTAAAGTCAGGTAAATCAAGAGACCACGCCGTATAACACGGAACGGGTTTCCTCCCAAGAATACCAGTGGATAAAACAAACAGCGCAATGCTAAATAAAGAAAAATGAAGCTGTTATAAGACCCAGGTCCTATCACACAATGCAACGCAAGCCGGGGGATAGGGTTTTCCCTTATAACAGCCAAAGAATGCTTGATACGTTTAAAACAAATCACTTGATACTACTAGAAGTGCATAGTGTATAAAACAACTTCAAATCATAAGTATCAATCATAGATGGCATGGGTACCATATATCATGTCGCCATACTAGTTCTACAATTAAAACCGCAAATGTCTCGTATTTGGAAATTGGGTTTCCATCTATGAAACGAGGCAAAAGATAGTCCTCAACCGATTCGAGACTGTCTAGCCCGAGTCTCAGGAGCAGAACGCATCGCCCCTTGGATCGTCAGGGTCGGTCCACCGATGTGGATTAGACGAAATCCTGAACATTGCGTTTCCCCGCCCTTTGGGGCGTAAGTCTGGTCCGTCTGCCGACCAGAATGCATCGGCCAAAACCGATATAACCGAGGCGCCTTGCAACAGCAACAACCACACAGGTGAAAAGTATATAAATGGCAGGGCTGGTAGGTCACTGACACCACCCTAGCTAGAAGAAAACGCATGTCCTCCCTGAGGTCCGTCTCCCGTTTTTGGTTCACCACCGGGGTGTGAGGCTCGCAAATTCACGTTAAACAAAGCTGTGCCACACAGGCTGTGCTTTGATCATCACCACAAGACTTTGCTTTTCAACAGAAGCCTTGATCATTTGCATCTTAGCATGCCACATAGGCAAACCACTCTATGCAACCGATACCAGTCACACAGAATGAAATCCAATGTCAGACACACAGTCCATTTACAAGTCCGTTCTGGGTCTGAACGAAACCGGAGGCACCTAGTACCCCGCATATCCATCGATCTCCAAGTACGTCTGGACGATCACTAACTGTTTCTATCTTCTTGGGTGTACAGCCCAATCAAGATCATCAGTAATTACCCAAACGACGCGAAGACCTCCGGTCTTCGACCATCGTCTTCATCTTCGACTTATCGTCGTATCAGTTATTCAAAATGGGATAAACCCGGTCTTTCCGAATAACTCGCGTATATATAAACAAGTGTTACACAAACACAACATACGCCTCATTCCAATTTATCAGTCACTAACCGTAAATTAACAAGAGGATAATTCCCTAAATATTAACCCCGAAGGCCGAAACCAACATCAGATCAATATCCAGAAAACCATTCTGCTTAGCTAACCGACAGTTAGTTTCTAAATTTCACATTTATAGGGAAAGGTTCCCATTAATTTTATCAAAGATAAATCATTAAAATTTATTCTCTAATCTTCTATTGAATTTCGATTCCACTAGTCGGGATTAACGAACCTTACCGAAGTAATCGTTTGTTTTAATTTTCCAATCCCAACCTATTCATCCCATGAAGTAAAACTGGTAATACTTCATATCTAACACCACGGTGTTATCGGTAAATTCAATTACCATTTCACGTTCAAATATAATTAAAGATTTAACTATCGCCTGGAGCAAAACTAGTGATACTCCATTCTCGATTATTTCAATCTAATTAAAGATTTATTAAAGCTCCACTTAGTTTTAATCTGTGACTGGGTTAAAGAATCAGTGTCATTTAAAACACGGTTCACGATAAACCCAAAATCACATTTCATTAATTATCGGGTTAAAGAACGAGTGTTATTTAAAACACCATTCATGATAAACCCAAGAATCAATTCGAATTCAATTCCAATTAAATATTATTTAATTGGTACACTTCATTAAATCTAAATAAAAAGATTTAATCTTTTCTCAACTAGGTTCAAAAACAGTGTTAATGAAGACACCATTCACGACAAACCCAAATCACATTTGATATTAAACACAAGGCTCTGAATAGAAAATATACCGGCTTATATTCAATATCAAATTCTACGACTAACAAATATCGTATTGGAAATAACGATATATATATCTTTCAAATTTCCATAACAACATCTGTATAATCACGAAATCCAACATCGAAATATTCCGAAGACAATTTCGATTCAAATCCATTCCAATGCAATCATTGGAAATTCTGGTTATTTTCAAAACTATTTCAAATTCAATTTATTTATTTAAAAATAAATAGAATTATAATTCTAGTTCAAAACTAGTTCATTTCGATAAAAATCTACTTTTATCTTTTCAAATATGGAGTATTTCATCCCAGTTCTTTCTAAATTATTTCTTATGATTTTACACAAATTATTACTATTTTTAATAATTTTATCAAGGCCCGTACAGTCGATTTCCATCAACGGCCATCGAACTGCACTTACAGCGACCTTTTTCAAATTTGATTTGGACATAATTCCAAATCCAACCGTTAGATTTCAAATTTCTAATATTCGTTAGAAAGCTCTTTTCGATAAGAACCCAACGGTTCCGGTTATAGGAGAATCCGACAGTCGGATCTCCCGCAATATCCGTTCGAAGTCAATGGTCGGAATTCGCGAACTGCCGCGGCGCGGCGCGTTCTATTCAGGCCATTATATTATATATATTATATATATAATATATATATTTTGTCGATTTCTATTTAAAACGAAATTTATAAATCGTTTTAAATTCGTTTTCAAAACGGTTCCAACTTCATATTCAATTTCAAATCAAAATTGAATATTCCAGCTTAAATTCATTTCAAATTCATTTCAAATTGATTTCAATTCAAATTGATTTCTAATTCAATTTCAATTCGTTTTCAATTCAATTCGATTTCAATTCGAATTCATTTCTATTCAATTTCAATTCGAATTCATTTATATTCAATTTCAATTCGAATTCATTTATATTCAATTTCAATTCGAATTCATTTCTATTCAATTTCAGTTCGAATTCGTTTCTATTCAATTTCAATTCGATTTCATTTATATTCAATTTCAATTCGAATTCGTTTATATTCAATTTCAATTCGAATTTATTTATATTCAATTCTTTTCAAAATATCAGATTTTGAAATCACTTTCGATATTCATTATAAAATGAATAAAATCGATATAAATATCGTTCACGTCAAAATGGCGTCAATCTAATCAATACGGCTTCATATATTCCTATTTTCAAATATTCTATTTTAAATATTTCTTTTTCAAATATTTCTATTTTAAAACTGGAATGAGGCCCAATCAATTACCATATAATGTTAATTATATGGATTTTCTACAACACATGTATATATCAACAACGATGAATAATCAACCATCATCCAAAGTGCATTCTACACTGTATAAGCATCAAATATAAATATCCAATGCTTATAACAGCCTGTCAATCAATCGATCGACATACAACTAAACAATCGGGATTAGTGTACGTCGAATATCATCCCAATACCCGTGTGGGGTTTCAAGCAATCCAACACAGATTTTTATTTGTGCAGTTGGGTGATGTGTAAAATTTATCGTCCCAATCAATGTCCTTCAAGTAGGTGTACATAAACAAACCGTCCGGTTTGTAAATGAACATTTATTTATTCACATTCACGTGAAAAATTATATTTTTAACGATCAAACTATTTTATTCAACCTATGAATATTCTATTCGGTTCATTTATTAAATAAAATGTTATCTTTATTTTTCTAACTTATTTTTAGAAAATTTCGGCGGCATAACGGCACGATACTAGAAACGGGACAAGGCCTAGCCTTATCCGCGGTCTAGTGAAGGCCCACGCCATTCACACATCAATCAAATCAATTTCATTTCACCAAACAATTCAATTCAAACCAAATAATCTAACCAACTACACAACCAAACAATTAAACAAACAAGCCATCCATGGTCTGTGGATGACGGGTGTCGGGTGCTTCTAAGCACCGTCTGCATCCTAGTATATATATAACTAGAAAAAGAAATTGAAGAGTGAGAAGTTCTCACTGAATAGCTAATCCAACGCCACGACTCTTCTTGGGTAGAAATCTTCGCTGTTCTTCCTCTTGTCACTTTCTTTGCCCGTATTCTCTACATATGTAAAAATCACATTTTTACTTCGCTATTCAATATATAAAAATCGAATTTTCACTATGCTATTCAATATATAAAAACCGAATTTTTACTATGCTATTCAATATATAAAAATCGAATTTTCACTTCGCCATTCAATATATAAAAACCGAATTTTCACTTCGCTATTCAATATATAAAAATCGAATTTTTACTATGCTATTCAATATATAAAAATCGAATTTTCACTATGCTATTCAATATATAAAAATCGAATTTTTACTATGCTATTCAATATATAAAAATCGAATTTTTACTATGCTATTCAATATATAAAAATCGAATTTTTAATCACTAATCACTTATGTCAAAATCCAATTTTCATTCACCGATGTCAGGCATAAAAACTGAATTTTATTATGTTGTAATCTCGATTAAACACTAATTGCTTATGTCATAAATAAACAAATAAGTAAAGTAAAAAGAATAAAATAAAAAGAGAGGACTTACAGTAAAATCGAGAGAGGGGGGTCTTCGGTCAGCAGTAGGAGAAAAAGGGGGGGTCTTCACCGAGCAGTAGAGGGTAGGGGGTGCGGTGGAGAGAATCGCGGGTCTGGGGGTGCGGTGGAGAGAATCGCGGGTCTGGGGGTATGTCGTCGCCGAGCAGCAGAGGGTAGGGGGGATCGTCGGCCGGCGCACGCGCGGTGGTGGTCCCACCTGGAGGCGCGGTGGCGCGATTTAGTTCTAGGGTTTTTTTTCATTCTGATTCGATTTTTAATCGGCGGGGGGGGGGGGTCTGCTGAGTGATATAAGAAGAGGGGAGAGGTTTTTTTTATTATTATTTAATTTCAAAAAGTTGACTTTTACATACGACCCCTAAACGAGGCCCACCGCCTGTCGTCCATAGCATATTACCCCCATTCCGAACACAATGGGATATGTATCGTAAGCTGATTCGATCGTTTCGATCAGTTTTCGTCAAAATCAAATTATATCTCTATATATTGAATTTGAACGCGCATTTCAATTTACTGGGGTCACATACTAAGTAGAAAAATTCCAGAAAAATATTTTCTAGCTTCGTATTGACGATACAGTCCTAACAAAACTAATTTCGTCGAATTCTGAGATCGTTTGAAAAATGGCCATTTTCCAGTCGATTAAAATCAACTGAAACTGGTCAAACGCGTTTTCCTTTGTCACGCTCACATATTGAATTGAAAAATTATGAAATTTGAAACCTAGCAATAATTTGACATCACGGACCCAACAAAAGTGGTTTCGTCGAAATCCGAGATCGTTTGCAAAATTCCCATTTTTAAGGGCCTGAATTCCATAGCGACTATTCAGAATTTTCAACTGGACATATCTTTTGATTCCCGCTATGAAATTTTGATTTCCCGGATTCGTTGGAAAGATATTCACAATTAGATCCTATTGTTTTTGGTTTCGCTAAAATTCGGTTTGTTTTGCACCCGGTACATTCAATTGAAGTTTGAAATCGAATTATCGAACTACCGCGCCATTTTCAATTATATTTATAATTATATATAATTATTTATATTCTAAAGACGACGTATATAATATATACGATCGAATTCTATTCAAAATAAATTTCTCGTTGATTTTATTTAAAATAATTCATTTTAATTAATCAAAATTCGCTAAAATTGCCAAAATAAAAATTTTAAACTGGCCCAGATTTCCGAGTTATTACACCAAGATGCAAAAATCCACCTGTCTTCTTCACTCTAGATCTTCTTTTCAACTTTTCACACCTTATCTTCTCATACATATTTTCGTCCTCCGGGGCCGCATGTGATTTGGTTGAGTCGATTTGGGTGAACATGTGAGGGTCAATTTGATTTGCGACTTGTAGATGTTACGGGAAGAGGAGCTCGATCGGTTCTTCTAAAGTGAAGACAAGGGTAAACGAGCGTCCTAAGATCTGTGGGTATGGTCCCTGGTGGGATGTCGCAGGAAGGAGGTAGTGTAGTCCTGGGGCAGCAGGCGGTATATAGGATGAAGAAAATACTTGTGGTATGATTTTGTTAACAACTGTTTTTTGATTCTTTTTCTCCGTCAGATCTGGAGAACTCGAGTTCAACCGGGGGAAGAGCGACGGGAGAGGAGCTGAAGGTCGACGTCAGGGAAGGATCGGATCGGCGGTCAGTCGCTTGTGGTTGCGTGCGCGGCCTAGGGTTCAAGTCGACAGTTGGGTTTAGGTTTCAAGAGTATTTCAAACGATGGAAGAAAGGATTAAGCAATGTAATTATGTTAAACATATATTTAATTAGTTAATTTTGTAATTAAAAGTTTAAAAGCCTTTATCTTGCTCAAATCTTGTCAAAATCGAACAGTTTCAGTTGTGTTGGAATCGTGGCTTCAAGATCTACACTATGAAGCTGACCGGATCTGAAACAAAATAGGTCAGATTTTGGAAAATTTTCAGATCTGAACTGATCGGAATTAAACGCTCGGTGAGATTTCTCTTTTAAAAATTTAATATTAATTATTTATTCCACTGTGAAATTTATATTTGTACTATTTAAAATTCTTGTTAATGTTGTGTATATAGTGATTTCAGTGTTGACTGTTTTATGTTGATGATGAATTACTGAATTGTTTTGTGTGTTTCATGGTTGTTATGATAACAGATAAAAACTTGTTATCACAAATAAAATCTCTTTTATTTGACATATTAGGATATAGAAATTGACGCACAAATAAAAATCTCTTTTTATTCGTCATTAGAATACATAGAAAAATATTTACATATAAAATATTCTTTTATATGTTATTAGAATGTATAGAAAAGTATAAACAAATAAAAGTATTCTTTTATTTGTTATTAGAACACATAGAAAAGTATAAAACAATAAAACACTCTTTTATATGTTGTTGGTATACATAGAAAATGTACGCACATGAAATACCCTTTTTTTATGTTATGAGAATACTTAGAAAAATGTAAACATATAAAATATTCATTTTTATTGTCTATATGAAATATCGGTTCTGTCAAAAACCATTTAGATGAGACAAATTTATCACTTTTGTTTAAACCAATTAGTTGAAACAAAACAAATTACTTTTATGTTATACTAGTATTGAAAATAAAGTTTGTTCTTTTATTTGCATTTACAAATGCAAATATATACTGAAAATAAAGTTTGTTCTTTTATTTGCATTCACAAATGCAAATATACATTGAAAATAAAATTTATTCTTTTATTTGCATTCACAAATGCAAATATATATTGAAAATAAAGTCTGTTCTTTTATTTGCATTCACAAATGCAAATATACATTGAAAATAAAATTTGTTCTTTTATTTGCATTCACAAATTCAAATATATATTGGAAATAAAGTTTGTTCTTTTATTTGCATTCACTATTGTAAATATACATTGAAAATAAGCTTGTTCTTTTTTTTTACATTCACGCAAATATACATAGAAATAAAAAGTTACATTTTTCATTTGCATTCCTTGTTGCAAATAAAACTAGAAATAAAAAGTTACATTTTTCATTTGCATTCCTTGTTACAAATAAAACTAGAAATAAAAAGTTACATTTTTTATTTGCATTCCTTGTTGCAAATAAAACTAGAAATAAAAAGTTATATTTTTTATTTGCATTCCTCGTTGCAAATAAAACAGGAAATAAAAAAATTGAATTTTTATTTGCATTCTTTGATGTAAATAAAACATGAAAATTAAAAGTTAAATTTTTATTTACATTCATTGATGTAAATAAAACATGAAATAAAAAGTTGAATTTTTATTTGTATCTTAGTTGGGAATAAAAACATAATTTAAAAGGTTACACTTTTATTTGCATATTAGATGCAAATAAAAGCTTAGTTTAATAAGTTACATTCTTAATACACCAAAAGTTACATTTTTGGTTTACATTTTTAGTTGTAATAAAAATGGTGAAATTGGAAGTTACATTTTTATCGTCATGTCAAATGAAATAAAAATAACAGAATTAAAAGTTACATCCTTATTGTCATTTTAAAGACAATTAAAAAGGTAGAATTAAATGCCACATTTTTATGATCATTTTATATGAAACAAAAATAATAGATTTAAACGTTTCATTTTTATTGTCATTTTAGAGACAATAAAAATAGTAGAACTAAAATCTTGTTTTATCATCATTTGGTTTCAACCAAAAAGAGTGAACATTAGGAATACATAATTTCAGTGTAACTTAGTTATCATTGGAAATAAATAGTCATTAAAACATGATTTATTCCCATTCATTTATTTTTATGAACGGTTGTTGGCTGAAAACCCCACAGGGGTATTGGGATACACTAGTCCCAATATTTAGTTGTATGTTGATCGATAGATTGACAAGCTGCGATTAGTGTTATTATTTCATTTTAATGCTCACATAGTTGTAAATTTCACTCTCGATGTGAATTGATTGTTTAATGTTTATTCATCATTATTGTCATGTTCATACGATGTATGAAATCCATATAATTGAAATTATATGGTAACTGATTGAGTCGCATTCTGATTTAGGATTTCTTTTAAACAAAGAATATTTTAAATAAAGAATATTTTTACATAAAACGTCTTTTTATAAAAAGAATGATTTTTTTAATAATGAATATTTTATAATAATATTCAACGGAGAATAAAATGATGATTTCTATGTCCGTTCTTGGATGGACAAAAGATAAATATGTTTTTATAGAAATAAACTAGTTATTAACTAGGATAAGTCTTTTAAGTTAAGATTTATTGAAGCCTTCTAATTAATTAATATTTAATTGGAATTAAATAAAGGAATTATATTTTGGGTTGTCGTGGATGGTTTCTTAAACAACACTGTTCTTAAACCCCGTATTAAAGAATAAATCTTTTAATTAAAATTTTTAGAGTTTCCAATTACATATTGTAATTGGAATAAATTGATATGTGAATTGGGTTTATCGTGAAACTATGTTTTAAATGACATTTGTTCTTCAACCCAATTGACAGTAAAAATATGATTTAGAATTTATAAATCTTTTATTAAGATTTAAAAAGAAATTTTCTAACGCCAAGATTTCCAGTTTAATAAATTAAATTGGAATTGAGTGGAAATTCGATTGGATAATAATCGAGATAGGCTTCTGTAAAAGAAGGCTGTTACTATATATGGAATTTAAAAGGCTTTGCCGTTATTCCATTTATATTATCGGTCTGATACAGGAATTTATATCGATTATATATTGACTTGATTTCTGTGAAAATTCCATATTTAATGGAAGGTGATTTTGGGTTTATCGTGAACCATGTTTTAAATGACATTGGTTCTTTAACCCAGTTAAAGATAGGATTTATTTCTTAATTTGGGATAATCATTTAATAATGATTTTTGATATTAAAACCCAGTGGGAGTTTTAATAAATCTTTTAAAAGAAGATTGAAGAATAAATTTAAAAGAATTTATCTTTGATAAATTGATGGGAGCCATTACCTAATAATATGAATATTTTATTAAAAGAATATTCTGGATTGGAATGAGGCGTTGATGTGTTTTTATAGCACTTGATTTTAAACTATATATATGCGAGAATCATTTGAAAAGGCCGAGTTCAATCTCATTTCAAATGATTATGCAACGATTTTAAATCGAAGATATTAAAGGCGGTGATTGAAGACCGGTGATCTTCACATCGAATGGACGACGTTAAACACCCCACCTCCGTTAGGGTCACTCTCAAAGGGAATGCCCTAATTTTGGTTGAGGTTTATAAGTATAAGTCAAAGATACACAAGACAGATGTAGATACACATATTTTTGAACAGCGGAAAACAACAGCAATCTTTTTATTTCAATAAAATACGTGTTACACAGACCATGTCATAATTGTCTTACAATACTTCCAAAAACATAACATCTTCACAACTGTCTTGATTACATTATTTAAAGAAGCATAAAAACATAAGTAAACTGCAGAAGTCCCGTAATTGCTGTCAAAAGCCATAGTCCAAAACGAAAAAGATCCAAGCAATACATTCTTTTTCTTCAAGCTGGATGTGAAAACTGGTCAAGCTGCGGTATTCCCTCCCTGTGGACCTGGGGGGGGGGGACGAGAGAAAAGAAGACGAAAGAAAAGTAGAGTCAGACATAAAGCCTGAGTAAGTCTAGGACTATTCAGTCTATGAATAGAGAACTGGGTATGATAAGTATAAACTGGAAACGGGAAAGCACCATAAACTAAGTTAAGTTGTCTAGAGTCGATTATACTATCGTACCCCATATTAATCTCTGCATCCATATAAACTAGTTCCCAACAAGCACTCCATAATCAGGGTGAAGTGATCCATTTCTAATGATCGGCTCCTACTCGCATAGTTAAATGTGTCTTACGGCCCCCGTTGTTGTAGTAACCTATGCTGGTCCCACCACTGGGTGTATCAAGTCCCATGGTGGCGGCCCGACACAATTCTAGAATGCACAGGTACGCTACTGGTGCCCAGTGCCTTATTTTTCTGCGCCGGAGTGTGTGCACGCCCGCACCCCGTTAGAACCTACACTGCTGCACCACCGCTGTCGATTTAACCTCTTACAGTCAGCCCAGTAATCGTGCCCTACCCTGTCTAGTTCAGGGTATCCTGATACACCTTGTAGGGTTACTGCTGAAAAGGGTCCCCCGCTACTAGGTTTTCTATTTCTAGCCAACATGCTAAGTTGGTTAAGTGTTTTGTAAACCTAACCCTCAATCAGTCTGTATAGTTTAGCACGTTCCATTTGATTAAGTATTAATTCAATTTACTTAATCCTATCAATCCTGACTCAGCCTTAATTGTCTTATTAAAGCCTTGACCTCTCACATTAGACAGGTATTGTTGTGGCTGCCTGTTGTCGGTTGGGTCCGGGAAGTCTTACGCCACAACTCAGTCTAAACTCGGGTTTTTATTGGGCTCCGTGTTTAACCACCCAGATTGGATAGGTATTGTTGTGACCACTGGACAGCCGGGCGGTTCCGGGCAGGTTTACATCACAACTCAATCCAACCTCGGGTTAAACACATCGTATTTTCTAAGTTTACATATTTTGTCTCTTTTCTTTTTATATGTAAATATTTGCGGCCCATTATTCAAATTCATCTTTATTGAGTAAAATTAATTTATACCACTTAATTGTTTTCAAGGTCGTTGGCATGCGTCAAACATGCCAACACATATGTTTATATTTTAACCCAAACGTCATTACCCCCGTTTTATACGTTCGCTACAATATAACATATGTTGGGTTTAACATTTAAACCCAACTTAGCCACATGAAAAGGGAGGAGGCCTAGAACATGGTGTTTATATATTCTAAGTAATTAACATAAAAAGGGGAGTGTGAACGCATGAACTTGCAATATAGCGAACTAATTAACATAAGTTTGGAACTTGTGAACTTGCATTGTAATAGCATATAATCATGGCATAAACATACTTAAACATGAATCATTCTATTCATATAACCATGGCATAAACATACCTAAACATGAACCATTCTATTCATATAATCATGGCATAAACATACCTAAACATGAACCATGGTTTTTAATCTATTCATGTAAACTTGCAATTGGAATGTAAATCTAGCTTAATTATGTGTCACATATATCATCATATGATTTTGATAACAACATAGGCTTAAAACATGTTTTCAACTAGGCATAACACCAAACATAGTTTAGTCATGTTCATAAAGATGCTTACTTTTGTCTCTAATTCAAAAGTATGGTTTTACACTTGAATCACGATGCCAATTCAAACATAAATTCATATAAACCATAATACTTAGTTGAATCCAATTACACCCTAAAAATGATCATAAAAGTATGTACATCATATTGGCATAATAGTGAATCGTATACTTGCATGAATCTCAAATAAACTACCACAACATATAGTCGTTAACATGAATCATATACTTGCAAATATCCAATAGGCCTAACATCGTTATACCACAATATCCCAAATCGATTCAGAATTATAATCATAGCAACATACAATCATGAATTAAATTAAGTACAATTCCATTTCTCATTTTACATAAATCAAAACTCAATTGTTCATTCACATCGGAATAGCACTCTACTTACAACGTATGACGAATCTTCAATTCAGGAATCTGAATTCTGAATTTGGAGATGCTATCCTTTGTTGTAGGCATTGTTTTGATTTAGTTGTCGTTGCTTTAAGCTTTTGAATTGTCTCCTAATCGTCTCTCAATTTTGACGGCTATGTCTAGTCCTTCCTCAGCAGCATGACGGTCTCATTCTTATTTTTGTTTCTATGAATTAGGTGGAGTCTTAGGCCCTTTTTATAGAGTTTGTGAATTGATTAGGACCATCGATGGAGCTTGGATTAATATTAGCCATTCATTTGAAGGAGAGACCAATCAGGAGCTGACACCTAGCCTTAGTGACAAGGCAAGACTCAGAAATTTGGCCAAACACAGACTAGGCCAGCCAGGGGGGCTGGGTTCGATCTGGCTCAAGGGCCAGGTTGACCCCCAAGTCGACTATGTAGTCGACCTGGGTGCCCCAGGTCGACTACCCAGTCGACCTGGGTGCCTTGGGCGGGAAAATTCCTGCTCTGGCCAATCCGGCCCGATTTTTGAAATTCGAATCTGATTTCTGAGATGTTTTGGTCTGTTTGAATTTTAAACTGAATTCTGAAACTTCCGGAGGCCATATCTCCCTCATACGGAGTCCGTTTTACGCAAACTCGGACTCTATTTCAAGTAGAATTCCAAGACAAACGCAATGGCATATCCCGTTTCCCTTAATTCTTTGATTTGAAATTAGTTATAATTTATTTTGTGAATTTCACTGTTATTGAATACACGGGGTGTTACATTCTCCCCCACTTAAAAGGATTTCGTCCCCGAAATCTTCAAGTTCAGGAAGAATGTACGTCCTAACATACAAACATCCATCTACTCATCCATCAAACACGAGCATCCATTGTCCTTAAAAGACTTCTAATGCTTCATGATCATATGCGAACTATGTGTACATGTACTTATCTAATGCAAAATCAATCGGTCTACTGATTCAGTTGACCTCCTTAATGCAAATTATGTAAGTGTCATGAATCCATTATGTATGAAAATTTTCCTATTCATGATTCAACATGAGTGCACAATCATTCATATATAAATGCAACATCCATATGGCAACACATTAAACTCCAACCATATACGAACATAAATACATTTATGCATATGCAATATGAAGTGACTGAGCCGATCTAAAACCTAGATTGTGTGTGTATATGCAACCACGAGCAACCACTAGCAATCACTTGCAACCAGTTGTAGCCATCATCCATAACATGTTTCAATTACATGTTTTCATCCAAAGAGTTTCTACCTAAAAGATAAGGTCGAGGAGATATACCTAAAAAGATAGATAAAAGCGCAACTAAAGGAAAAAGAAAGATCAAAGATGTACCCTCAAAAAGAAAAGGGTAGGATGCGTGTATTCTAGCTTCAGTTTCCCAAGTTGCGTCTCCCTCGCCGTCGCTCCACTGAACTTTGACGAGCTTGACTTCGCGGTTGCGTAGCTTCTTCACTTCCGTTCCTAATATGCGGTTTGGAACTTTCCTCACGGTTGCTTCGCGTTCCACTTCAGCTTCTTCTAGGATATTTGGCTCTACCACTTTAGTAGATTCGTGTAGACATTTTCGGAGGTGCGAAACATGAAAGACGTTGTGAACTCCGGCCAACTTTTCAGGTAGCTCTAATTTATAGGCCATTTCCCAGTTTTCTCGATAATAGGAAACGGTCCTATGAACCTTGGTGCTAACTTTCCTGTGGTTCCAAAACGAACAACGTTCCTTAGCGGAGATACCTTAAGAAAAACTCTGTCCCCAACCTCAAATTCAAGGTCGGTCCTTCTCTTGTCGGCGTAGGATTTTTGTCTATCTTGGGCTATCTTCATTCTTCTCTGTATTAAGTCTACTTTTTCTGAAGTCTCTCGGATCATATCCGGTCCAAGTATGAGCTTGTCAGTAGACTCCCACCAACAAGTGGGTGATCGGCACGGTCTTCCATATAGAGCTTCGAAGGGCGCCATTCCGATGGTGGCTTGGTAGCTGTTGTTGTAGGAAAATTCCACCAAAGGAAGATGGTCTTCCCACGTCCCTCCGAAGTCAAGGACGCACAGTCTTAAAAGGTCTTCCAAAGCTCTGTTCACTCTTTCTGTTTGGCCGTCGGTTTGGGGATGATAGGCTGTGCTCAAGCATAACTGTGTGCCTACCGCTTCTTGCAGACTCCGCCAAAACTCACTTGTGAAGATAGGGTCTCGGTCACTAACAATGCTGGATGGTATTCCATGGAGTCGAACAATTTCCTTGAGGTAAAGAGATGCTAGGGATGAGGCAGTTCTTTTACTTTTGATAGGTAAAAAGTGGGCACTTTTAGTAAGCATATCCACTATTATCCAAATGCTAGTGTTGCCTCTTCTAGACCTAGGCAGCCCATCAATGAAGTCCATTGAGATGCTATCCCGCTTCCACTGCGGGACCTCTAGAGGATGGAGCAGACCGCCAGGCTTTTTCTGTTCGCCTTAACCTGTTGGCACCCCATACACTTAGAAACGAAATCTGCCACGTCCTTCTTCATGTCGTTCCAAAAGAAAGTTCTCTTTATGTCCTTGTACATTTTATCTCCGCCTGGATGTATCGTCATCTTGGAGTGATGTGCTTCCTCGAGAACCTTCTTTACTAAATCCCTTGTCTGTGGGACGCATAGTCTTCCGTCCTGCCTTAGCCAACCCTTGTCGTTGATGGAGTATTTGCTGAGGTGACTTGAAGTCTCACCCCTAATGAGCCCATCAATCGTCTCCACAAGCTGAGGGTCTTCGCGTTGTGCTGTCCCTATTGCGTCCACTAAAGTCGGGCGTACTTCGAGAGATGCTAGCAAGCCCGGTACAAAATCGGAGGAGGGCCTAAAGTCAAAGCTGGCTATAAACTCTAGGCTTTGTCTTTCAACAAACAGCGGGCTTAGGGTTAGTTTCTTTCGGCTCAACGCGGCTGCCACTACGTTGCCTTTGCCCGAAGTGTAGGAGATCTCGAAATCGTACGAGGCAAGAAACTCCATCCATCTCTGTTGCCTCAAGTTAAGATCTTTCTACGAGAAAATATATTTCAACGATTTATGGTCAGTGTAAAGTTCGAACTTCTCACCTAGGAGATAATGTCGCCAAGATTTGAGTGCAAATACGATGGCAGCTAACTCAAGATCGTGGGTCGGGTAGTTCTTTTCATGAACTTTCAATTTCCTTCCACCATATGCTACTACCCTCCCTTCTTTCATCAAGACAACGCCTAGCCCTGTCCTACATGCATCTGTATAAACTGTGAACATCTTGCTTCCATCTGGCAACGTCAAAACTGGGGCTGTTGTAAGAGCCCTTTTCAGTCGTTGGAAAGCAAATTCGCAATCCAAATCCCAATTGAACACTAGATTCTTCTTGGTCAGCCTTGTGAGCGAAGCTGAGATTTTCGCAAAATCCCTTATGAATTTTCGGTAGAAACCTGCTCCCTAGAAAACTTCGGACCTCAGTTGCGTTTCTTGGTGTCTTCCAGTCCTGCACCGCTACTACTTTAGCAGGGTCCACAGCTAACCCATTTTTGGATACTATATGCCCAAGAAATCTTACTTCCTCTCTCCAAAAGTGGCATTTGGAGAATTTGGCTTTTAGTTGATGGACTCGCAGAGTTTCCATGATTGCCCTTAGGTGTTGAGCATGCTCTTCCTCACTCTTTGAGAAGATCAAGATATCGTCTACGAAAACCACTACGAACTTGTTGAGGAATTCTCTGAACACCCTACTCATCAGGTCCACGAAGTAAGCGGGTGCGTTTGTCAAGCCAAAAGGCATGACAAGCCATTCAAAGAAGACGTCTGGGGTTCTGAATGCCGTTTTATCGATGCTATCTTCAGCCACCCTTAGCTGATGAAAACCGGCCGCTAAATCGAGTTGGGAGAAAACAGACGCTCCTACAAGCTGATCAAACAGATCGTCAATTCTGGGGAGAGGGTGCCTATTCTTTTTCGTTAGCTTGTTGAGCTCCCTATAGTCAACATACAGACAGAGTGAACCATCCGCCTTTGTAGCGAACACCACTGGAGCGCCCCATTCTGAAATGCCCCTTCTAATGAACCCCTTTTCTAGAAGCTCTTTAATCTGTTTACTGAGCTCTTTCCTTTCCCGTGGAGCCATGTGTCTAACGGGCAACGCAACGGGCTTTGCATTATCTACAAGATATATGCAGAAGTCTATCTCTCGCTTCGGAGGTAAGCCCTTCACCTCTTCGAAGACAGCCGGATATTCCCGGACCACTCTAACCGGTTGCAAACTTTCAACAGAAGCATCTAGCGATTCAAGATAACTAAGCATAACCGCATACGAGGGATTACATGTAATTTCCAGAGTGTTACCGAGTTGGGTCAGAAGCCTAACCACCTTTTTCTCACAATCAAGGATGGCACCATTACTGGATAGCCAATCCATGCCCAAAATCAAACCATATCCCGAGAAGCCCAAAACAAAGGCACTACATCTAAATTCTACGCTTAGAATAGAAATTTTCAATCCCACACGGATCATAGACAGATGAGCTGGGCCCCCAATTGGATTTGAAACAATTAAGGGGTCCTCTACCATACTAGTTTCTAGGTGTAGAGATTCTACTAAAGTAGATGAGATAAAGGAGTGTGATGCGCCAGAATCAAATAAAGTGCGAACTAGGTGATCATAAAGATAAACTACACTTTCTACAGAAGTATTTATACCTTGCTGCTGCAGAGGTGGCGCTTCTAGCGCATGAACTTGTGCCCCTGAGGTGGATCCAGCCCTCTGCCCCTGCCCTCGCTTCTTTGGGCAATCCTTAACCATATGACCTGTTTCACCACAAGAAAAGCACCCACCATTCATCTTGGCCTTCTTTTTCCGGCAATCTTTCACCAAGTGCCCCACTTTGCCACAGAAATTACACTTCCTCTTCTCTTTGTTGTCTTTCCCGCCCTTCTTGAAGTCTGTCTTCTTAGGCTGCAAGCCCTCTTTCTTCCCTTGAGAGCTTTCTGCCTTTGTCTCCTTCTTGCCCTTATCCTCTTCGTTCAGCAATGCCATCTGCACCAACCTTTCATACGTAGCTCCTATGGGTATATGGGTCATGGCCAAACTGTGTAATGGCTCATTCAACCCCTTGACAAAGCAGAGAGCCTTCTTGTGCGGGGTGTTGACTAGGTCCAGTCCGAACCTAGCCAGCTGATCGAACAGGTTAACATACTCTTTGACTGTCATATTCCCTTGCTTAAGAAATAAGAATTTTTCCAACTGAAGACTCCTTTCACCTTCTGAGAGAAATTAAGCCTCAAACCTTGCCCTAAAGTCCTCCCATGTTTCCACTGGTCTTTCTGCATTAGTGACTTCCCACCAGTAGGAAGCTTCGCCTTTAAGTAGCCATACTGCCAGTTGTACCTTCTACCTATCTTCTACCTCAAAGATGACGAATAAGTCCTCGGTTTCTTTCAGCCAATTCCTGGCTACCACGAAGGACTCGGTTCCATGAAAGTCCTTTCCTCCCATAGCTTTAAAATATTTACATATCTTAGCAAAAGTATTTCCCCGCGGAGGGGGTAGAGGAAGAGGTGCTGCTGCAGCTGGATGATTTCCTGCAGCTGGGGGAGGAGGAACAGTAGGGCCTGGCTGAGTGGCCCTTGCTTCTAAGAATCGTCTGAACCAACCAGGTATTGGTATACCCTCTGGCAAGTTAAGTTCTTCGGACATGCTGAAACAAAAAGGATAGATTCAAAACGAAGGATAAAAGATAGTACCTATGGCTTTGGGGGGGACTATGCCTTTTTAAAATAAAATAATATTTTATCTTTAAAAATGCTTCTTTAAACTTTCTTTTGAAAATAAATTTTCAAAGCTTTTTAACTTATCTGGTAAACCTGGCTCTGATACCAAGTGGAACACCCCACCTCCGTTAGGGTCACTCTCAAAGGGAATGCCCTAATTTTGGTGGAAGTTTATAAGTATAAGTCACAGATACACAAGACAGATGTAGATACACTTATTTTTGAACAGTGGAAAACAACAGCAATCTTTTTATTTCAATAAAATACGTGTTACACAGACCATGTCATAATTGTCTTACAATACTTCAAAAAACATAACATCTTCACAACTGTCTTGATTACATTATTTAAAGAAGCATAAAAACATAAGTAAACTGCATAAGTACCATAATTGCTGTCCAAAGCCATAGTCCAAAACGAAAAAGATCCAAGCAATACATTCTTTTTCTTCAAGCTGGATGTGAAAACTGGTCAAGCTGCGGTATTCCCTCCCTGTAGACCTGGGGGGGAAACGAAAGAAAAGTAGAGTCAGACATAAAGCCTGAGTAAGTCTAGGACTATTCAGTCTATGAATAGAGAACTGGGTATGATAAGTATAAACTGGAAATGGGAAAGCACCATAAACTAAGTTAAGTTGTCTAGAGTCGATTATACTATCGTACCCCATATTAATCTCTGCATCCATATAAACTAGTTCCTAACAGGCACCCCATAATCAGGGTGAAGTGATCCATTTCTAATGATCGACTCCTACTCGCATAGTTACATGTGTCTTACGGCCCCCGTTGTTGTAGTTACCTATGCTGGTCCCACCATGGGGTGTATCAAGTCCCATGGTGGCGGCCCGACACAATTCTAGAATGCACAGGTATGCTACTGGTGCCTAGTGCCTTATTTTTCTGCGCCGGAGTGTGTGCACGCCCGCACCCCGTTAGAACCTACACTGCTGCACCACCGCCGTCGATTTGACCTCTTATAGTCAGCCCAGTAATCGTGCCCCACCCTGCCTAGCTCAGGGTATCCTGATACACCTTGTAGGGTTACTGCTGAAAAGGGTCCCCCGCTGCTAGGTTTTCTATTTCTAGCCAACATACTAAGTTAGTTAAGTGTTTTGTAAACCTAACCCTCAATCAATCTGTATAGTTTAGCACGTTCCATTTGATTAAGTATTAATTCAATTTACTTAATCCTATCAATCCTGACTCAGCCTTAATTGTCTTATTAAAGCCTTGACCTCTCACATTAGACAGGTATTGTTGTGGCTGCCTGTTGCCGGTTGGGTCCGGGCAGTCTTACGCCATAACTCAGTCTAAACTCGGGTCTTTATTGGGCTCCGTGTTTAACCACCCACATTGGATATGTATTGTTGTGACCACTGGACAGCCGGGCGGTTCCGGGCAGGTTTACATCACAACTCAATCCAACCTCGGGTTAAACACATCGTATTTTCTGAGTTTACATATTTTGTCTCTTTTCTTTTTATATGTAAATATTTGCGGCCCATTATTCAAATTCATCTTTATTGAGTAAAATTAATTTATACCACTTAATTGTTTTCAAGGTCGTTGGCATGCGTCAAACATGCCAACACATATGTTTATATTTTAACCCAAACGTCATTACCCCCGTTTTATACGTTCGCTACAATATAACATATGTTGGGTTTAACATTTAAACCCAACTTAGCCACATGAAAAGGGGGGTGGCTAAGAACATGGTGTTTATATATTCTAAGTAACATAAAAAGGGGAGTGTGAACGCATGAACTTGCAATATAGCGAACTAATTAACATAAGTTTGGCACTTGTGAACTTGCATTGTAATAGCATATAATCATGGCATAAACATACTTAAACATGAATCATTCTATTCATATAACCATGGCATAAACATACCTAAACATGAACCATTCTATTCATATAATCATGGCATAAACATACCTAAACATGAACCATGGTTTTTAATCTATTCATGTAAACTTGCAATTGGAATGTAAATCTAGCTTAATTATGTGTCACATATATCATCATATGATTTTGATAACAACATAGGCTTAAAACATGTTTTCAACTAGGCATAACACCAAACATAGTTTAGTCATGTTCATAAAGATGCTTACTTTTGTCTCTAATTCAAAAGTATGGTTTTACACTTGAATCACGATGCCAATTCCAACATAAATTCATATAAACCATAATACTTAGTTGAATCCAATTACACCCTAAAAATGATCATAAAAGTATGTACATCATATTGGCATAATAGTGAATCATATACTTGCATGAATCTCAAATAAACTACCACAACATATAGTCGTTAACATGAATCATATACTTGCAAATATCCAATAGGCCTAACATCGTTATACCACAATATCCCAAATCGATTCAGAATTATAATCATAGCAACATACAATCATGAATTAAATTAAGTACAATTCCATTTCTCATTTTACATAAATCAAAACTCAATTGTTCATTCACATCGGAATAGCACTCTACTTACAACGTATGACGAATCTTCAATTCAGGAATCTGAATTCTGAATTTGGAGATGCTATCCTTTGTTGTAGGCATTGTTTTGATTTAGTTGTCATTGATTTAAGCTTTTGAATTGTCTCCTAATCGTCTCTCAATTTTGACGGCTATGTCTAGTCCTTCCTCAGCAGCATGACGGTCTCATTCTTATTTTTGTTTGTATGAATTAGGTGGAGTCTTAGGCCCTTTTTATAGAGTTTGTGAATTGATTAGGACCGTCGATGGAGCTTGGATTAATATTAGCCATTCATTTGAAGGAGAGACCAATCAGGAGCTGACACCTAGCCCTAGTGACAAGGCAAGACTCAGAAATTCGGCCAAACACAGACTAGGCCAGCCAGGGGGGCTGGGTTCGACCTGGCTCAGGGGCCAGGTCGACCCCCCAGTCGACCCCCAGGTCGACTATGTAGTCGACCTGGGTGCCCCAGGTCGACTACCCAGTCGACCTGGGTGCCTTGAGCGGGAAAATTCCCGCCTTGGCCAATCCGGCCCGATTTTTGAAATTCGAATCTGATTTCTAAGCTGTTTTGGTCTGTTTGAATTTTAAACTGAATTCTGAAACTTCTGGAGGCCATATCTCCCTCATACGGAGTCCGTTTTACGTAAACTCGGACTCTATTTCAAGAAGAATTCCGAGACGAACGCAATGGCGTATCCCGTTTCCCTTAATTCTTTGATTTGAAATTAGTTATACTTTATTTTGTGAATTTCACTATTATAGAATACATGGGGTGTTACACGACGACTACTGATGCCTTTGATTGGAGTAGCTACCTTGAAGGGGCTACAGTGGTAGCCGCTCGGATGTACTTGTTGATTGACCGGATATGCGAGGACCTCTCAGGTGTCTCCGGTTTCGTTTAGACCCAGAACGGACTTGTAAATGGATTGTGTGTCCGACATTGAATTTCATTCTGTGTAATTAAATTGATTTTTATTAATGTATATCTGTTGGTGGTGGAGAATTTATTCTCTGCTTAACACCCTGGTATATATTAATAGTTATCGATCGCATGGCGTGAATCGTCAATGTGGCACACCAATATGCAAATGATCAAGGCTTTTGTTGAAAAGCAGAGCCTTGTGGGATGATCAAAGCATAGCCTATCTCGGCATAGCTTTCTGTATAACGTGACTTCGCGAGCCTCACACCCCGGTATGTGTCAGAAACGGAGCAAGGGAACGCAGGGAGTGCTCACGTTTCTTTCTAGCTAGAAGTGGTGTCAGGGACCTACCAGCGCTGACATTTTACTTATGTGGATGATGGAATTTTCGAGGCCTCGGATTTATTCGGTCGCCAATGGCCGTATTATAGGTTCAATAGGACCGGGGAGCGTGTGTTCAGGCATAACTAATCCAACCCATTGCACTATTGGGGGTGCGGCCCTGTTGTATCCAAGGGTTCGCCAGCGTCCAAATCCTAAGACATTGCTAGAGTGTCTCGAATCGGAAAGGAGACTGTTCCTAGCCTTGACTCGTGATGGAAATCCAACTTCCAATACGGCACCATCGGTTTTGATTGTATAACTAGTATGGCGACATAGTAGGATGGGGTACTATGCCGTCTATGATTAATACATTATGATTGAAATGTTTTTATCTAAAACATATACACACTAATATTAAATTTGTTTTATCGTATCAAGCATCTTTTGACCATTATAAGGTAAAACTCTATCCTCCGGTTTGCGTTGCATTGTGTGATGGGACTTGAGTCTTATAATGGTTTCATTTTTCTATAAAAGCATTGCGTTGTTTAACGATTTACTTTATTTTATGCATTGACAATCCAATGGAGTAAACCCGTTCCGCGTTAGCGGCATGGTCCTGTGATTAGCCTTATTATTAGATAAGTTATGTTAGATTTCTCATACCAGTCCCATGACCGACCTGTTGTAATGACCCGCATTGGCAGAGGTATTATGATTAATTTATTTAATTATATCAATGGTGGTATAGAGAATTAACTGGTCGTGGAATTAAATAATGGTGAATATTTAATTAAAATAATTAAAAAAAATATTATATTCTGAAATAATCAGAATTGGCTGAAATGGCGATATGATGTGAACTGGATCATCGGTGATATTTAATTCAGCTTGGAATTGAATTTGACTAACGAATATATTCAATCGTTGACAGTTGAATGTATAGTTTATAATATAATTTTAAACGAGCTCGAAATGGCGCTGCAGTTCGCTATTTGGCAATTCGAACTTCAACTGAATGTACAAGATTCGTTTTAAATCGGATTTCTGTGAAACAAGAAACATGTGGAGCTGGTGGAGTAAATCTTTCTAGTGGAAGAGAAAAATCGGGATTTCGTCGTGTATATTTTGAGATATTTCCAAATCAAATTTTAAAATAGTCGCTATAGAATCGTTTATCGACCGTATCAGTTTATTCGATATAACTAGAGATTGGGTTTGAATTTAGACAAGGTTCTTTTGGGACATAGTGATAATTTAATTTTTAGAATTTTTCTATAATTTTTAATTAATTAAATAAGCAACTTTTTATTTGGAGTATTTTGCACCCTTAATCAACGATTTTGAGGTTTCAAAATATGAGTTAATCTACCGGTATTATTACATTTCGGGAATCGGGACACCTCGCTCATCACGATGGTGTTTTTATTTCTGTCTGTAGCGGTATGTAACTATATAATTTTTTTAAAAATAATGTGGTAACAAAATGTGTGAAAGTAAACAAGGCCACACTTCTTTCTGTTTCACCACCCGTTCCTTGTGGATTCAAAACAAGAACCGTGGAGGAAGCAAATTCTCACAAACTAAATCAGATCCTATATAATACCCCCTAAACGCTTATTAACCTAATTCCGCATTCTGTAAAAAAATCGAGCCGTCGCCATTTAGTCTTTTCAGCAAAAACGAAACGAGAGAGAGAGAGATCGAATTAATCCCCTATATTATCATTCACCTAATATTAAATAGAAAACGTGAAGGGCGTATACTATAAGAGGACGGGGTCATGGGTCTTGCGTACAGGCAGCAGAGGTTTAAACGCTTTGTATAGGAGATGGGGGAGCTCGAAGTGATGATGCATAAGTGAGCAACGTTTAAAATTTGGGAGTTGGAAGCCAATCAGGAGTGCAAGTTCTTGAGTGGAGAAGAAATCGGTGACGTGGATGTTAAAGTGTAAGGGAGTAGTTGAGGATTTGGAAGTGGAAAACATGGAAGGGGTACATGCGGTGGTAAGGGACCGTTTGCTGTGTTACTAAGGGAGAAGATAGAAATGAGGAGCAGGTTTCTCGAATGGGCTATTGCCGGAATCACAACGCAAAGGACAGTGCGGAGAAAATTGGTATGAACGCTAGATAGGGGATAAGGATGCACGGCACGACCATTTTGGTGGAGTTGAGGAGCAGTTCCTGGCGGTGATAGGTTTAGTTTTGAGAAACAGTTGTTGGTGGGGATGGAAACTTGTTTTGTTAAATTTCGCATGGGAGGACTGGCCAGAAATGCGGATGGGTGATGATGGCTTAGAGGAGTACGTTGAAAGGAGGACATATTATGGAGTACTATGCAGGAGTGGCATGTATGTTGCACAGTGAACGAAGTGAAATACTGGAAGTTTACAAGTGGGGAAGAAATAGATCCTCACGTGGGTCTTAACAAAAGGGTATGGGACGAAGTAAACTAAAGTCCAAATGAATAAAAGGACAAAAGAAAAAGGGAAGGCCCAAATAAAATGACATAAAGAAATGTTTGATGCGGACTTGCTGTGAAGAAAGGGAGATCTGCATTAAGCGCTGGAACAAGCAAATGGGTACCGGGGTTTTAAAATTTGGAGAAGAAAGGCCGTGTAGCGTTGATGTCTGGGCTTAAGACATGGGTGGACCGACTATTATTGGTGAGCCCAATATTGAAGAAAAGAAGGAAGTTCGGAATTAGAAAGAAGAGGATCCGCAGGCACTATTTTATATAGGGGAGGAACTGTTTTATCGGGTCAGGCATGGTGCGGCAAAACCATAAAGAGGGTGGGTTATATATTTAAATTAATATAAGTTTAAATATTCGTATTAACTTATAATGTCAATAACTTATTCATATGAAATCAGAATCATGAATCGTAAGTTGCGTTGGGACCGTATGGACGAGTGCTTCACAATGAAGCTGAATGGAAGTGGATTGGTGATTGTTTGAATTTGTGGCGAATTAAATTGTTTGATTCAAATCAAACAACAGTTTATCGTTCTTTAAAGATGAACTGCGAATGTGAGTAAATCTCACCAACTCTGAACAGTTTATAATTTCATGTTGTATTTTTTGAACTGTTAGATATTGGTTGATTGACTGTGTGTTGACGGTTTGATTGAACTGCTAGTCAGTTAGTTGAATTTCTATATTGATTTTGTTTAACAGAATGTATCATATAGAACTGAAAGTGATGTTATCTATATTGTTTAACATCTGTGATGCAGGGAAACGGGTTGGAGGAATCCAACTGGATTCCTCAATATTTATTTTACTGTTTTCATATATTGTGATATATGATGTGTTATATAATCTGTTATGGATTATGGGTGTTGGAATGATGTTGATCATTTTTATTCGATATTTTAAATATCATAAAAGACCCTGGGATGTAAAAAGGATTTTTTTCAATGTATATTGAAATAAAGGGAGTTTATAAAATCAACAGATTTTATAAAAGGAAATATTTCAAAAGTAAATAAAAAGGGGAAATGTTTTTAAAACGAATAGAGTTTTATAAAAGGGAAATCATTTGTAAAGTGAAGAACTGTTACTAAAAGTAAATCTTTATAAATGATTAGTTTATTCGTATAGAATAAAGGAGTTAATCGATGATAGTTTAATCGATTAGTGTTAAAGTAAAATGAGTTAATCGAATATAGTTTATTCGAATAGAAAGTAAGTAAGGAAGTCAGTAAAGGAAATATAAAGTGAACTTTGCCTATTTCAAAGTTAGAAATGTTGTTCAGTTAAGGTCTGAGAGGTAGTTCTACCCCAACTTGATTGGCTTCGTTTTTAACTAAGGAGTAGTTAAGGTTCGACAGTAAAGGAAATGGTTTGAGTTGGGATCGCGATGGTTTGTTTAAACATATGTCTAAGTCCAATGAAGGAGCTTTGGAAATGTTTTCCAAATAAGAAACCAGAAATGTTTTCTAATAAAGAAAACAAGAAATGGAAATGTTTTCCATTGTTAATAACGTATATTTTCCAAATTTAGAAAATAAGAAATGTTGAATATAGGGAAACAGGAGATATATGATTGATGATTGATAGATAGAATTTCCATCTGGAAATAATATCGTTGTTTGCACACTTGTTTTTATTCGATAGTTAAATCAAAGACTATCGAAGTTTTGACCATTTTAACGTTGTTAATATGGAGAGACCGGTTGGATTATTATCCAAAGAACCACTCTGTATTGGCATAAGCGTTGCGAATCATATATGCCAAAGATAATTGAAGACGGAGTAAAGTGCAAGGGCTATTGTATAAGTCTTAGATAACACTACCTAAGATGGATGTACTGAATAGTGCCTTCGGTTCATCCTGTTCCTGGATGACTTGTATGGACGGATGTCTGACAGAGTATTTCCAGACGATCACGTATATTTATTTCTCCAACTGTACCAAGAGTGGAAGCGGAGAAGGAAACTTCTTTAGCTAACGCGTAATGTATGGTTGAGGACGTCAATCGGTGATTTGATGGATTTGACAATGTGGCATTCAAAGTGAATCTGATGTGATGATAAAGCGTAGCTTCTAGCCTCAACATCCGGTAAATGACAGAAATCGGGCAGGCAGCATGGCTAAGTCGGTCGCACCGAAGTAGGGTGTATAATCACCTGATCTAGAGTTTCATTTACTTCTAAAAATCTATTGTTGATGCTGTCCTATTCGGGAAACGTTTGCTGATCCCAGCCGTTGGTGATATACATTCGATACACTCAAGCGAAATGAGTGGTCGGTCATGTGTGGCCGGGTTGCAAGATGTTCTTATTGAACCCATCGTATTCCACTCTAGAGGTACACTAGCGAAAGGTGGTTCCATACCTTGTCGTAGTTGGAAATCCATTACCCAATACGTGCTTGCGGTTTTCATTGTATACTATATATGTAGAACGTGAGATGAAAGCGTTTCTGCTTGATGATTATATATACTGTGATTGATAGGCATTATTATAATATCAAAAGGGTTTTTGATATAATGTTATTTTGGATTCTCATAAGGGAAAAACCCGTTCCGTTATGCGGCGTGTCTTATGAGATATCGTTTACCTGTTCGAACTGTTTTTAAACTGTTTTACTCGTACCAGTCCCATGACTGACCCGGAGTTTATTTTGTTGTTTTCCCTAAACTCTTGGGTGCCTAAATTTGTACGGGCAGTCAAGTAGTCGGGATTTTACAGATATACTGGAAGAGCTTGGAGCAGGAGGCTTCAGGATCATATAGCTATAGTTATTTCCGCTGTGTTGTAAGTGCTGTACTTTGATAATGATATGTATATTCAAGTACCAATTTTGTATTTCAAATTTATGTTATGAAATATATTTATTCGTTCCGTTGTGAGATTCGTGTTACTCTGATATTGTGTTCTTCTTCTTCTTCTATTCTAAGTTTCTATCTTATCTTTCCTCACCCTCTAGTTTCTTTCACTAATTACCAGGATTTTTCGATGTTTTGGTTATCGACATCGTGTTTATGTCGATAACCAAAGTCGCTCAAAATCCGGGTTGTTACAGTTGGTATCCGAGCTTAAGTTAAGAATTACTTGGCTCTGTGGCGTGACTCGGTAGTGATAGGGTTAGTAATACCCTAGACTGAGATTGAGTGTATATATACGAGTGAACGTATTTGTTATTGTTATAAAAATTTGTTTTATATTGTGGAGATTCATTGGTTGAGTTGTTTGTGAATTCTGGTCGATCAGTTTGATCCACTATAGCGGTAGGAGTTACTAAACACTTGAATACGATGGGTCGACACGATATGTTTTGAAAAGAGGGTAAATTAAAATAAGTTTACCCAAGGCATATCTCGATATAGAGAAGATATAATATCAAAATTAGAATATAGTGGATATATTGGTTGTTATTATAATCGAGTAAGATTATAAATTAAATGGTTATGAAAATAACCAATCAGAATTCATATCAGTGAAATACGTGAAATCAGATAAGTTAAATCTGAATTTAAACCAGGAATTGATTTAAAACTCTGGAGAATTGGATAAGTGTTTGTAAATGGATTGGGATTAAAAATAAGGAAAATTTAAGATCCTGGGAGATTTTAAATTGTTTTACAAGCAGTGTGAATTATATTTTGAAATGAATTTCAAAGTGGAAATGTTTCGAAATGGTTTTATAGTATTGAACTCACTTCGATCGCTGGAAAATAGATACTGATGATGACTGCTGCATCATCAGTGTTCATTTTCGAGTTATAAGTGACGAATTACTACCAGAGATACTGTTTTGAATTTGTTTTGGGAAAGTCAAGTTGTGTTGAATTTCAAAATGGGATTTAAAATATAGAATTTAAATTTTTAAATAGATTTGAAATATTAACTTGTTTTAAAAGAAATAAAACAAGAAGTTCCTTTATAAACGAAGTTTATAAATAGTTCTTTTATAAACGAAGTTTACAAATGAAGTGGAAAGAATTATCATTGGATAATTCAGAAAAAAAGATACAAGTGTGAAATTGAAAGGGAAATCTATTTTCCAACGGTAGAAATATCGATTTCAAAAGGAATTGAAATTGAGACTTATGTAAAGAATGAATAAGGAAAGTTTGAAAAGGAATTTGAATAAAGGAAGTTCAAACATAGGATTTAAATATAGAAATTCAAATGAGATTTGAATAAAGAAGATTTAAATAATGGAAAATTGAATATAGAAATTCAAAGGGAGTTTGAATATATGAAATTCAATGGAAGTGAAATTGAAATTGAATATAGAAATTCAAAGGAAGTTTGAGTATATGAAACTCAATGGAAGTGATATAGAATTTGAATATAGGAATTCAAATGGCGTTTGGATATAGAAAATATAAAATATTTCAAATATAGGATTTGAATATCGGAAGTGAAAATGAAATTTGAATAAAGAATATTCAAATAGAATTGAAATTGCAAATTGGAATATAGAAGATTCAAATAGAATTGAAATGAAATTCAAATATAGAATTTGAATAAGGAAATTGAAACGAAATTCAAATATAAAGTTTGAATAAGAGGTTTGAAATGAAATTCAAATATAGAATTTGAATAAGAGGATTGAATTTGAAATTTGAATATAGGAAATTCAAATAGAATTGAAATGGAATTCAATTAGTTGATAAACAATTTAAACTTATATTTGAACATGTATATTCAAATAAAAAGGGTGAAACAGGTAAACCAGTTAATTAGCCATTAGTAAATGGATCTTGAATTGAAGTTGAACTTTGGATAAGAAAAGGGGACTGGTAAATTTATATTTGAAATCGAAGATGAAACCTGAGTTTGAAAAAAAGTAGAATTTGATTAGGTTATAAGTAAGTTAAAATATATTTCAACATGTCATGTTCAATATATAAAAGTGAAATAGACTAAAGAGTTAATTAACAAATCAATTAACGAATTGAGTTAAAACGATCAGGTATAGTTAAAATAGATTGGGCAGGTATAAATATACATGAGATAGGTATGGAAAAGGTTATGAAGGTATATAAATAGAATGCTCGACGGAAAGGTATGTATTTAATTCATATATGAGATTTTATGCGCCGTATCGGCTAGCCGCTTGGCTTTTCCTTTTTCTTTTTGAATAGAGAGGCATGTGTGGCAGTTTGGGGATTTTCCCGATGCTCCCAGTACAAAGGAGGTTATGGCGAATTTTTACAGGAATTTAAGGAGTTAAAATATTTTTAAGATAATTTGATAGTTAGAAATCAACGTATCGATATATATATATATATATATATATATATATATATATATATAGAAGTCGATAAGGAAACGAACTTAGAAATAGAATAGTAAAATCAAAAAGGAAGACTAGGAATAAAATCTAGTAAGAATAGAAAGAGAAAGCATATACGTGGTTAAAAGTGAATAAGTAGTTGTATGGTATTGATTATTCGAGTAAGTAGTCATATCTGTTTTGACGTTATAAATGTTATTCAGTCAAGGTCTGAGAGGTAGTTATACCCCAACTTGATCGATTTCATTATTAACAAATAAATGGTAAGATTTCAGGCTCGAAGATCAATGTTGAATAAGAGTTAGTTGAATATAGTAGTTGGGTGGTCGTAACGATGTTTTACACAACATCCGTTTTAACCCAAATAAGCGTAAGCTGGGAAATAAAAAAATATATATTTATATATTTCCTAAGTATAGAAATAAACGAGATCGAAAAAGAGATAAGTAATTGGAATATTTTCCAATTAGAAATAGCATATATTTTCTAAAGTTTAGAAAATAAAGGAAGGCGATATTCGGAAATGTTTTCCAAATAACATAAAAAGGCCAATATGGTTATTGAAAATATTTGGTTAACAAAGATTGATAAAGAAATAGAGAAGTGATTTAACTAATGGAATATTGATTTTGGGCTTAGTTGAATTTCAAAAAAAAAAATAAAAAAAAAATTGATATTTGAAAAAGTAAACTGTTTAAAATTCCCAGGAAGAGACTTCTTGAATTAAGAACAAAATTAAATAGAAGTTTGCGAAAGTAAGCTGAAATTGAATTGAAACAGTTAAGTGAAAACTGAATGGAAATAGAACGATATCAGGAAAAATTTGTTCTTGAATAAAATTGGATTGTCGAGATAAGAATTTGAAATGAAAATTGGATTGGGAAGTTAAGAGTTTGAAATCGAGAATGGAACTCGAATTTGAAATAAAATTCGACTTAGGATATAAGCGAATGGTTGTGTCGTGGATAAAAGAAGATGGGAATTTGATTGGGATAACCCTTGTATCCGCTGAATTGATAACAGGTGGAAAGGATAAAATGATATGCCGACAAAAGGTACAATATTATATTCCTATTGGATATAAGATTTATGAGCCGAATTGGCAAGCCGTTTGGCTGTTCGATTTTCTTTTGGGATGGAGATGGCCCAGAGAGGCGAGTGGTGGTTTGACCTATTGACCAGTACAAAGGAGGTGTTGGCGAAATTTTCCAAAAGAGTTAAGGCGTTAGAAAATTTTCAGGATTTTCGAAAATTTTCGTTAATAAGAATGAATAAATAATTTAAATAAAATTAAATTGGTTCAGTTGAAAACTGAAGTTAGGAAGTGAACAAATATGTTCTAACCAGTCGATAGGGTCGTTCTCTACCTTTTAGCAATTTCGAGGACGAAATTATTTTAAGTGGGGATGATTGTAATGACCCGCATTGGCAGAGGTATTATGATTAATTTATTTAATTATATCAATGGTGGTATAGTGAATTAACTGGTCGTGGAATTAAATGATGGTGACTATTTAATTAAAATAAAAAAAATTATATTCTGAAATAATCAGAATTGGCTGAAATGGCGATATGATGTGAACTGGATCATCGGTGATATTTAATTCAGCTTGGAATTGAATTTGACTAACGAATATATTCAATCATTGACAGTTGAATGTAAAGTTTATAATATAATTTTAAACGAGCTCAAAATGGCGTTGCAGTTCGCTATTTGGCGATTCGAACTTCAACTGAATGTACAGGATTCGTTTTAAATCGGATTTCTGTGAAACAAGAAACGTGTGGAGCTGGTGGAGTATATCTTTCTAGTGGAAGAGAAAAATCGGGATTTCGTCGTGTAGATTTTGAGACATGTCCAAATCAAATTTTAAAATAGTCGCTATAGAATCGTTTATCGACCGTATCAGTTTATTCGATATAGCTAGAGATCGGGTTTGAATTTAGACAAGGTTCTTTTGGGACATAGTGATAATTTAATTTTTAGAATTTTTCTGTAATTTTTAATTAATTAAATAAGCAACTTTTTATTTGGAGTATTTTGCACCCTTAATCAGCGATTTTGAGGTTTCAAAATATGAGTTAATCTACCGGTATTATTATATTTCGGGAATCGGGACACCTCGCTCGTCACGATGGTGTTTTTATTTCTGTCTGTAGCGGTATGTAACTATATAAATTTTTTAAAAATAATGTGGTAACAAAATGTGTGAAAGTAAACAAGGCCACACTTCTTTTTGTTTCACCACCCGTTCCTTATGGATTCAAAACAAGAACCGTGGAGGAAGCAAATTCTCACAAACTAAATCAGATCCTATATAATACCCCCTAAACGCTTCCTAACCTAATTCCGCATTCTGTAAAAAAAATCGAGCCGCCGCCATTTAGTCTTTTCAGCAAAAACGAAATGAGAGAGAGATCGAATTAATCCCCTATATTATCATTCACCTAATATTAAATAGAAAACGTGAAGGGCGTATACTATAAGAGGACGGGGTCATGGGTCTTGCGTACAGGCAGCAGAGGTTTAAACGCTTTGTATAGGAGATGGGGGAGCTCGAAGTGATGATGCATAAGTGAGCAGCGTTTAAAATTTGGGAGTTGGAAGCCAATCAGGAGTGCAAGTTCTTGAGTGGAGAAGAAATCGGTGATGTGGATGTTAAAGTGTAAGGGAGTAATTGAGGATTTGGAAGTAGAAAACATGGAAGGGGTACATGCGGTGGTAAGGGACCGTTTGCTGTGTTACTGAGGGAGAAGATAGAAATGAAGAGCAGGTTTCTCGCATGTGCTATTGCCGGAATCACAACGCAAAGGACAGTGCGGAGAAAACTGGTATGAACGCTAGACAGGGGATAAGGATGCACGGCACGACCATTTTGGTGGAGTTGAGGAGCAGTTCCTGGCGGTGATAGGTTTAGTTTTGAGAAACAGTTGTTGGTGGGGATGGAAACTTGTTTGGTTAAATTTCGCATGGGAGGACTGGCCAGAAATGCGGATGGGTGATGATGGCTTAGAGGAGTACGTTGAAAGGAGGACATATTATGGAGTACTATGCAGGAGTGGCATGTATGTTGCACAGTGAACGAAGTGAAATACTGGAAGTTTACAAGTGGGGAAGAAATAGATCCTCACGTGGGTCTTAACAAAAGGGTATGGGACGAAGTAAACTAAAGTCCAAATGAATAAAAGGACAAAAGAAAAAGGGAAGGCCCAAATAAAATGACATAAAGAAATGTTTGATGCGGACTTGCTGTGAAGAAAGGGAGATCTGCATTAAGCGCTGGAACAAGCAAATGGGTACCGGGGTTTTAAAATTTGGAGAAGAAAGGCCGTGTAGCGTTGATGTCTGGGCTTAAGACATGGGTGGACCGACTATTATTGGTGAGCCCAATATTGAAGAAAAGAAGGAAGTTCGGAATTAGAAAGAAGAGGATCCGCAGGCACTATTTTATATAGGGGAGGAACTGTTTTATCGGGTCAGGCATGGTGCGGCAAAACCATAAAGAGGGTGAGTTATATATTTAAATTAATATAAGTTTAAATATTCGTATTAACTTATAATGTCAATAACTTATTCATATGAAATCAGAATCATGAATCGTAAGTTGCGTTGGGACCGTATGGACGAGTGCTTCACAATGAAGCTGAATGGAAGTGGATTGGTGATTGTTTGAATTTGTGGCGAATTAAATTGTTTGATTCAAATCAAACAACAGTTTATCGTTCTTTAAAGATGAACTGCGAATGTGAGTAAATCTCACCAACTCTGAACAGTTTATAATTTCATGTTGTATTTTTTGAACTGTTAGATATTGGTTGATTGACTGTGTGTTGACGGTTTGATTGAACTGCTAGTCAGTTAGTTGAATTTCTATATTGATTTTGTTTAACAGAATGTATCATATAGAACTGAAAGTGATGTTATCTATATTGTTTAACATCTGTGATGCAGGGAAACGGGTTGGAGGAATCCAACTGGATTCCTCAATATTTATTTTACTGTTTTCATATATTGTGATATATGATGTGTTATATAATCTGTTATGGATTATGGGTGTTGGAATGATGTTGATCATTTTTATTCGATATTTTAAATATCATAAAAGACCCTGGGATGTAAAAAGGATTTTTTCAATGTATATTGAAATAAAGGGAGTTTATAAAATCAATAGATTTTATAAAAGGAAATATTTCGAAAGTAAATAAAAAGGGAAAAATGTTTTTAAAACGAATAGAGTTTTATAAAAGGGAAATCATTTGTAAAGTGAAGAACTGTTACTAAAAGTAAATCTTTATAAATGAATAGTTTATTCGTATAGAATAAAGGAGTTAATCGATGTTAGTTTAATCGATTAGTGTTAAAGTAAAATGAGTTAATCGAATATAGTTTATTCGAATAGAAAGTAAGTAAGGAAGTCAGTAAAAGGAATATAAAGTGAACTTTGCCTATTTCAAAGTTAGAAATGTTGTTCAGTTAAGGTATGAGAGGTAGTTCTACCCCAACTTGATTGGCTTCGTTTTTAAATAAGGAGTAGTTAAGGTTCGGCAGTAAAGGAAATGGTTTGAGTTGGCATCGCGATGGTTTGTTTAAACATATGTCTAAGTCCAATGAAGGAGCTTTGGAAATGTTTTCCAAATAAGAAACCAGAAATGTTTTCTAATAAAGAAAACAAGAAATGGAAATGTTTTCCATTGTTAATAACGTATATTTTCCAAATTTAGAAAATAAGAAATGTTGAATATAGGGAAACAGGAGATATATGATTGATGATTGATTGATAGAATTTCCATTTGGAAATAATATCGTTGTTTGCACACTTGTTTTTATTCGATAGTTAAATCAAAGACTATCGAAGTTTTGACCATTTTAACGTTGTTAATATGGAGAGACCGGTTGGATTATTATCCAAGAACCACTCTGTATTGGCATAAGCGTTGCGAATCATATATGCCAAAGATAATTGAAGACGGAGTAAAGTGCAAGGGCTATTGTATAAGTCTTAGATAACACTACCTAAGATGGATGTACTGAATAGTGCCTTCGGTTCATCCTGTTCCTGGATGACTTGTATGGACGGATGTCTGACAGAGTATTTCCAGACGATCACGTATATTGATTTCTCCAACTGTACCAAGAGTGGAAGCGGAGAAGGAAACTTCTTTAGCTAACGCGTAATGTATGGTTGAGGACGTCAATCGGTGATTTGATGGATTTGACGATGTGGCATTCAAAGTGAATCTGATGTGATGATAAAGCGTAGCTTCTAGCCTCAACATCCGGTAAATGACAGAAATCGGGCAGGCAGCATGGCTAAGTCGGTCGCACCGAAGTAGGGTGTATAATCACCTGATCTAGAGTTTCATTTACTTCTAAAAATCTATTGTTGATGCTTTCCCATTCGGGAAATGGTTGCTGATCCCAGCCGTTGGTGATATACATTCGATACACTCAAGCGAAATGAGTGGTCGGTCATGTGTGGCCGGGTTGCAAGATGTTCTTGTTGAACCCAGTGTATTCCTCTCTAGAGGTACACTAGCGAAAGGTGGTTCCATACCTTGTCATAGTTGGAAATCCATTACCCAATACGTGCTTGCGGTTTTGATTGTATACTATTTGTAGAACGTGAGATGAAAGCGTTTCTGCTAGATGATTATATATACTGTGATTGATAGGCATTATTATAATATAAAAAGGGTTTTTGATATAAAGTTATTTTGGATTCTCATAAGGGAAAAACCCGTTCCGTTATGCGGCGTGGTCTTATGAGATATCGTTTACCTGTTCGAACTGTTTTTAAACTGTTTTACTCATACCAGTCCCATGACTGACCCGGAGTTTATTTTGTTGTTTTCCCTAAACTCTTGGGTGCCTAAATTTGTACGGGCAGTCAAGTAGTCGGAATTTTACAGATATACTGGAAGAGCTTGGAGCAGGAGGCTTCAGGATCATATAGCTATAGTTATTTCCGCTGTGTTGTAAGTGTTGTACTTTGATAATGATATGTATATTCAAGTACCAATTTTGTATTTCAAAGTTACGTTATGAAATATATTTATTCGTTCCGCTGTGAGATTCGTGTTACTCTGATATTGTGTTCTTCTTCTTCTTCTATTCTAAGTTTCTATCTTATCTTTCCTTACCCTCTAATTTCTTTCACTAATTACCAGGATTTTTCGATGTTTTGGTTATCAACATCGTGTTTATGTCGATAACCAAAGTCGCTCAAAATCCGGGTCGTTACACCTGTAGTTTGTTTCACTGGCAAACTCGGGTGCCCATATTTTCCACACGGGCAGTCGAGTAGCTTTTTTGCAGATATATTTATAGGATCCTGGTTTACAGCAGAAGCGATATTTGGAAAGCTCTATATCCGTGTATTCCTTTCGGTTGTATATTTGTATTATTTTTCCGCTGCTATTTAAATGTAATTTAAACCTCTGATATTATTGTATTTCTTTTGTAATAAGTATTCATAATCTGTTATATTCTTATACTCTGATGTAATTGTTGTAATCAGCAATAAAATGTTCTTCAATTTGTGTTCTGATATGTGTTGTTCTCAAAACAATCTGGGCTTTCCTTACTGGGGAAGTTTGGGTCGTTTCATTTGGTATCATAGCTTTGGTTTACAGATCTCGAGAACAAGGCACATTAGAACCGAACGAAAGAATTCATCAGAGATTGGATTAGTAATATCCAATGAGAATAACTCGTTAGAGATAGGATCAGTAGTATCCTAGAACGAGTGCGAAGAGTATTATTTTCTTTAAAAATAAAAATAAATTTAGTAATAAAAAAATAAAAAAATTCTTAAAATACGTAATTGAATATTATATTTTATATTGAATTTGGACAATCTAGTATAGGGAGATTTTGAGTATATGCCTGACGAGGTGAATATTCGAAGCCTCGGATACTAGATAGATATAGAATCACACTTTAGCCGCCCGGAGATGATTCTGATGATGGGGCCCCATCATCAGTATTTATGTTCGAGTTTCAAAAGTGGGATTTCTATACATTTCCAATTGACTGGTATGAGAACCAAAATATAATTAGAATATATTGCTGTAATTTGCACTAAAAATATGATTTTTGACTATTTATAAAAGATATATATATTTGAAAAGTTAATCACCTAATTTATTGCTGGATGTGATGTTTGATAATTAGTTTAACTAATTAAAATATGGCAATGATAATTAATTTAACCAATATGAGAAAGAATAATAAATTTAGATAAATCAAATTAAATATTGAACTTAATTGAAAATTGATTAAATTTAAAAGTTGAGTTGGTTAATTAAACAATTTTTAGCTTCATTCCTTTTCGAGGACGAAAAGATTTTAAGTGGGGGAGATTGTAACAACCCGCAAATTCTGAATCAATTTAAACTTTTTATTTTAGAAATTTTAATGAATTTTAAATGTTTAAATTAAATTATTTTAAATAATAACGACGAAAAAATTATTTTAATCGAAGTTAAAACGAATAAATTTAATTTAATTATAAAAGGAGTTTGAAATGGCGCGGCAGTTCGATAATTCGATTTCAAATTTCAATTGAGTATACAGAATTCAATATAAGTCAGAATTGAACGAAACAAGAAATATTTGAATCTGTTTAATCATATCTTTCTAAAGAATCAGAAAAACTGAAATTTCACTTTAAAAATAGAAAGTTATGTCCAGTTTAAATTTTAGAAAAGTCGCTGTAGAATTTATATATATTTTAATTAAATATATAGCCCTTAAAAATAGCCATTTTTCAAACGACCTCCGTTTTCGACGAAACCACTTTTGTTGGAACCGGAATGTCAAATTATTGCTAGGTTTCAATTTTCATAATTTTTCGAATTAATATGTGAGCGTGGCAAAAGAAAACGTGTTTGACCAATTTTAGTTGAATTTAATCGACTTGAAAATAGCCATTTTTCAAACAGTCTCGAAATTCGATAAAATTAGTTTCGTTAGGACCGTATCGTCAAAACATAACTAGAAATATTTTTCTGTAATTTTTAGAGTTAGTATGTGACCCCGGTAGTTTAAAATATACGTTTAAATTTAATATATATGGATTTATATTTTAATTTAAAGAAAAATTATCGTAACAGCCAAATTAGGTTACGAAACATGTTCTATTGTGCCCGGAATGAGGTTTATTAGCTAGGGGCGACACTCGTTGGGTTCGATTTGGAGTTGATAGCAACGAACCATTATTTTTCAAGTTAAAGGAATTAAATAATTAAAATAAAATAATTAAATAGTATAAATACCGTATAAATACAGACAAATACTAAGCCCTAATCCTAATACTACCATGAGCCGCCGCCAAGAACAGTTCAATGGCCAAAACCGCTCCAACTTTTCCCCCTTAATTCCTCCTAAACCTTAACGAATTATCACATGATCCTAAAACAAAATCAGAGAACTTTCCGAGGCCTTTAACCCTATACGGTCGTGATCAATTTTAGCAAAGTATTTTACCCCAATTCTCAGCCCAAAGGGGCGTCGTTCAGAGGTGAATTGTGGCGAAATGGGGAACTCGAGTTCAACCGGGGGAAGAGCGATGGGAGAGGAGCTGAAGGTCGACGTCGGGGAAGGATCGGATCGGCGGTCAGTCGCTTGTGGTTGCGTGCGCGGCCTAGGGTTCAAGTCGACAGTTGGGTTTAGGTTTCAAGAGTATTTCAAACAATGGAAGAAAGGATTAAGCAATGTAATTATGTTAAACATATATTTAATTAGTTAATTTTGTAATTAAAAGTTTAAAAGCCTTTATCTTGCTCACATCTTGTCAAAATCGAACAGTTTCAGTTGCATTGGAATCGTGGCTACAAGAACTACGCTACGAAGCTGACGGGATCTGAAACAAAGTAGGTCAGATTTTGGAAAATTTTCAGATCTGAACTGATCAGAATTAAAAGCTCAGTGAGATTTCTCTTTTAAAAATTTAAAATTAATTATTTATTCCACTGAAATTTATATTTGTACTATTTAAAATTCTTGTTAATGTTGTGTATATAGTGATTTCAGTGTTGACTGTTTTATGTTGATGATGAATTACTGAGTTGTTTTGTGTGTTTCATGGTTGTTATGATAACAGATAAAAACTTGTTATCACAAATAAAATTTCTTTTATTTGACATATTAGGATATAGAAATTGACGCACAAATAAAAATCTCTTTTTATTTGTCATTAGAAAACATAGAAAAATATTTACATATAAAATATTCTTTTATCTGTTATTAGAATGTATAGAAAAGTATAAACAAATAAAAGTATTCTTTTATTTGTTATTATAACACATAGAAAAGTATAAAACAATAAAACACTCTTTTATATGTTGTTAGTATACATAGAAAATGTACACACATGAAATACCTTTTTTTTATGTTATGAGAATACTTAGTAAAATGTAAACATATAAAATATTCATTTTTATTGTCTATATGAAATATGGGTTTTGTCAAAAACCATTTAGATAAGACAAATTTATCACTTTTGTTTAAACCAATTAGTTGAAACAAAACATATCACTTTTATGTTATATTAGTATTGAAAATAAAGTTTGTTCTGTTATTTGCATTCACAAATGCAAATATATATAGAAAATAAAGTTTGTTCTTTTATTTGCAATCACAAATGCAAATATACATTGAAAATAAAATTTGTTTTATTATTTGCATTCACAAATGCAAATATATATCGAAAATAAAATTTGTTCTTTTATTTGCATTCACAAATGCAAATATACATTGAAAATAAATTTTGTTCTTTTATTTGCATTCACAAATGCAAATATATATTGAAAATAAAGTTTGTTCTTTTATTTGCATTCACTAATGTAAATATACACTGAAAATAAGCTTGTTCTTTTTTTTTACATTCACTCAAATGTACGTAGAAATAAAAAGTTACCTTTTTCATTTGCATTCCTTGTTCCAAATAAAACTAGAAATAAAAAGTTACATTTTTCATTTGCATTCCTTGTTACAAATAAAACTAGAAATAAAAAGTTACATTTTTTATTTGCATTCCTTGTTGCAAATAAAACTAGAAATAAAAAGTTATATTTTTTATTTGCATTCCTTGTTGCAAATAAAACAAGAAATAAAAAATTGAATTTTTATTTGCATTCTTTGATCCTTGTTGCAAATAAAACTAGAAATAAAAAGTTATATTTTTTATTTGCATTCCTTGTTGCAAATAAAACAGGAAATAAAAAAAATGAATTTTTATTTGCATTCTTTGATGCAAATAAAACATGAAAATTAAAAGTTGAATTTTTATTTACATTCATTGATGTAAATAAAACATGAAATAAAAAGTTGAATTTTTATTTGTATCTTAGTTGGGAATAAAAACATAGTTAAAAAGGTTACACTTTTATTTGCATATTAGATGCAAATAAAAGCGTAGTTTAAGAAGTTACATTCTTAATACACCAAAAGTTTCATTTTTGGTTTACATTTTTAGTTGTAATAAAAATGGTGGAATTGGAAGTTACATTTTAATTGTCATGTCAAATGAAATAAAAATAACAGAATTAAAAGTTACATCCTTATTGTCATTTTAAAGACAATTAAAAAGGTAGAATTAAATGCCACATTTTAAGATCATTTTATATGAAACAAAAATAATAGATTTAAACGTTTCATTTTTATTGTTATTTTAGAGACAATAAAAATAGATGGATGATGGATGGTAGGATACGTTCTTCCTAACTTGGAGATTTCGGGGACGAAATCCTTTAAGTTGGGGAGGATGTAACAACCCGAATTTTTAACAACATGTTAAGACAAGAATCAAAGCAGAATTAAATTATAAAATCTGAATCAGATAAAACGGGCTGTGCCATTGCGTTCGTCTCAGAAAAATACGTGAAATAGAGTCCGAAATTTCGTAAATCGGAGTCCGTATGACCAAGATATGACCTCGCGAAGTTTCACGAAAAATTCAAAAACGAAAACAGATTCAAAATTTCAGAAATCAAGCTAGGCGGGAAAAATCCCGCCAGAACCAGATCGACCTGGGGGTCGACCTGGGTGGGACCAGGTCGACTGGGGAGTCGACCCCAGGGTCGACCTGGGGGTCGACCTGCCTGGTCGGCCAGGTCGGCCAGGTGCACCTGTTTTGGCTCCTGGGTCTAGTTTTGAAGGCTTGTGACGATTTTTGAGGGCTTGGATCTATCCTAGGGTTAATCTAACGGCCTAAACTACTCCTAATCTCTATAAAAAGACCCTAAGCCTACCCTAAACCCCTCATAAATCACTCTTGCAACGAAGTGCTGCCCAAATCTACATTGATCATGGCCTCCATCTCCAATTCCTAGAGACTATGCATTCAAATCGGGTTCAAATCAAAAGGTGCAAGCTTGCTACACCAAATAGACGCCAAATCAACGTCGCTATGCGAGTTTCATGACGGTTCTTCGACAAAGGAGCCACCTTTCTCCGTCAAGATGATGCATGATCCTTTTCCTAAGCCTCGCTATGTAAGTTCTAGCTACTTGTAGATTCTAACGGTGGTTCTAATGTGACATGAGATAAAATGCGATGAAACATAAGTATGCTAGCTTATGTGAACCTAAATTTGCCCCTTTTCTATGATCTATGACCTTGGGCTAAGTTGTAGCGACTTAATCATGCCATTCATGTTATGTTTAACCTAGTATATCTTGCAAGTTTGAATCTTTATCTATGAAATGTTAGCATGAACCTTTGGGAACCACTTGACTTGTGAAAACATTGGCAAAGACTTGACTTTGGGGCTTATGCATGTAAATGAACCCAAACCCCTTATGTATCATGCATGTTTGTGGCCAAATTCACTTATGATACTATGCATACTTGTGGCCAAATTTCCTTATGAAACTATGCATGCTTGTGGCCAAATTCCCTTATGATACTATGCATGTTTGTGGCCAAATTCCCTTATGATATTATGCGTGTTTGTGGCCAATAGGTTGACATAATACCCTACTATGTGACTCGCTTCCACTTGGGTTGGAAATACGTTTGGGTAGCTTGGGAAAAACGTGGGTATGACATGAAAAACTTGACATGGGGCTTACATGAGAACATGACATTCATGATACATTTAAATATGGTCATGACACGTGGGAAAACATGGAACTTGAACTAGACATGGGTGGGTTGTAAGTGTAAAAAGACACTAGACCAAACATGAAAGTGGCCAACTCGAGGTTGGGTTGAGTTTTGTAACAACCCGTAAAATGCGAGCCAGTTTGAAATTTTTATTTTGGCAATTTTAGCGAATTCTGATTATTTAAAATAGATTATTTTAAATAAAATCGACGAGAAATTTATTTTGAATAGAATTCGACGTATATATTATATACGCCGTCGTTAGAATATAAATATTTATATATAATTATAAATAGAATTGAAAATGGCGCGGTAGTTCGATAATTCGATTTCAAACTTCAATTGAATGTACCGGGTGCAAAACAATCCGGATTTTAGTGAAACCAAAAACATTAGGATCCCTTTGTGAATATCTTTCCAACGAATCCGAAAAATCAAGATTTCATATCGGTAATCAAAAGATGTGTCCAGTTGAAAATTCTGAATAGTCGCTATGGAATTCAGGCCCTTAAAAATGGACATTTTGCAAACGACCTCGGATTTCGACGAAACCAGTTTTGTTGGGTCCGTGATGTCAAGTTATTGCTAGGTTTCAAATTTCATAATTTTTCGAATCAATATGTGAGCGTGGCAAAGGAAAACGCGATTGACCATTTTCAGTTGATTTTAATCGACTGGAAAATGGCCATTTTTCCAACGGTCTCAGAATTCGACGAAACTAGTTTTGTTAAGACCGTATCGTCAATACGAAACTAGAAAATATTTTTCTGGAATTTTTAAAGTTCGTATGTAACTCCGGTAAATTGAAATACGCGTTTAAATTCAATATATAGAGTTATATGTTGATTTCAACGGAAACTGATCGAAACAGTCAAATCAGCTTACGATACATATCCCATTGTGTTCGGAATGGGGGTAAAACGCTATGGACGACAGGCGGTGGGTTCGATTCTGAAGTCGTCAGAAAAGGTTGCTTTATGAGTATATAAATTTAATAATTAAATAAATAAATAAAATAAATATCTCTTCCCTCCTTAAAACACTCTGCCCCCCCCTCAGTCTCGATTCAGAGAAAAAAAAAAACGAAGACATCCAAATCGAACGAGAACCCGTCGCCCCTACCTCCCTCCGCCACGACCGCCGGAGCAGGCGCCGCTCCGATCAAGCCCCTCCCTCTTTGCCTCGCGCTCACTCCCCTTTTTCCCCCTTCCTCCATAGGAGGAAACCCCCGACCACCGAACCCCCCTAGCCACCTCCGGCGAACTCAGAGACCCTCCCCTCCTCCGATTCAAGCAAAGAAACCCCCTCCTGTCGAGTTGCTGCGCCAGCGAGCCTCCTCCGCCGTGATGGTCAGCGATGAACCCTCCTCTTTCTTGTCCAGCATATGTAAGTGTTTATATTGATTTTTAATTTATTTATATACAAAGAAAGTTTTGATTTTTCCTTTATATACAAAGAAAGTTTATATAACGTAAAGATTATATTTTTATTTATAAAAAGATTGGATTTTTATACATGATAAAAATTGGATTTTTATTTGAATGGCAAAATAAAAATAAATAAGATTTTTATATAAGTGGAGCGTTCATAAAAATAGGATCTTTCTTATGTGAGGAGCGTTATAAAGATGAGAATTTTAAAATATAAAAGTTATGATTTTTACTTAAAATATGAAAGGTCGAATTTTTAAAATATAAAAGATCAAAATTTTAAAATATAAAAGGTCGAATTTTTAAAATATGAAAGACGAAATTTCTCTTATGGAAAAGAGGTGATTTTTATAATGTAAACGAAGTGATAAAAATATAATTTTTATTATAGGAGAGAGATAAAAATATAATTTTTATTATAGTAGAGAGTCAAAAATATAATTTTTATAATATAGAAAGGTTAAAAATATAATTTTTATACTATTGGCATATTAAAAATATAATTTTTATAAGGTATAGAATATAAAAATTCGATTTTTATATATAGAACTTCGAAGTAAAAATATGATTTTTATGTATTGAATAGCATAGTAAAAATATGATTTTTATATGTTGAACTTCGAAATAAAAATATGATTTTTATATGTTGAACTTCGAAATAAAAATATGATTTTTATATGTTGAACTTCGAAATAAAAATATGATTTTTATATGTTGAACTTCGAAATAAAAATATGATTTTTATATGAGGAACTTCGAAATAAAAATATGATTTTTATATGTTGAACTTCGAAATAAAAATATGATTTTTATATGTGGAACTTCGAAATAAAAATATGATTTTTATATGTTGAACTTCGAAATAAAAATATGATTTTTATATATTGAATATCGAAGTAAAAATTCGATTTTTACATAGGTAGTGAAAGCGGGCGACGAAGGTAACAAAAAGGCGAGAACGAAGACTTCTATAAAAGAAGAGCCAAGATGGTTGGATAGCTATCGGTGAGAACTTCTCACCTTTCAATTTCTTTTTCTAGTTATATATATATATATACTAGGATGCAGACGGTGCTTAGTAGCACCCGACACCCGTCATCCACATACCATGGATGGCTTGTTTGTTAAATTGTTTGGTTGTGTAGTTGGTTAGTTTAATTGGTTTGGATTGAATTGTTTGGTGAAATTGAATGGATTTGATTGATGTGTGAATGGCGTGGGCCTTCACTAGACCGGGGATAAGGCTAGGCCTCGTCCCGTTTCTAGTATCGTGCCGTTATGCCGCCGAAATTTTCTAAAATATGTTAGAAAGATAAAAATATCATTTTTATTGTGTAAGTGAACTGAATACAAATTCAAGTGTTGAAATAAATATATTTGACGTTAAAAATATAATTTTTAACGTGAAAGTGAATAAATAAATATTTATAAACAAATCGGCCGATTTGTTTATTTACACTGATTTGACTGATATTGATTAGGTTGATAAATTTTACACATCGCCCAACTGCACAAACAAAAATGTGTGTTTGTTGATTTGAAACCCCACACGGGTGTTGGGATGAAATATGAATTCCACTCATCCTGATTAATTAAATATGTCGATCGATTGATTGACAGGCTGTATAAGCGTTAGATATCTATATTTGATGCTTATACAGTGTAGTGCACTTTGGTTGATGGTTGATCTTTTTTCAATGTTATTATATACATGTGTTGTATGAAAATCCATATAATTAATTTTATATGGTGATTGGTTGGGCCTCATTCCAATTTAGAAGATAAAGAATAATATAAAATAAAGGTTCATGTGTTGACTGTACTCATCCGTTGAGATCAGTCATGTGTTAAACGAATTATTTTTATAATAAAATTTACATCTTTATCAATATAAAATAAAGGTTCATGTGTTGACTGTACTCATCCGTTGAGATCAGTCATGTGTTGAACGAATTACTTTTATAATAAAATTTACATCTTTATCAATATAAAATAAAGGTTCATGTGTTGACAGTACTCATCCATTGAGATTGGTCATGTGTTGAACAAAATATTTTGATAATAACAACTATGTTGAAAAAGGAATATTTGAAATAGAATATTTGAAAATAGAAATTTATGAAGCCGTGTTGATTAGATTGACGCCATTTTGACGTGAACGATATCTATATCGATTTTAAACGATTTTGAAATGAATTGAATTGAAAACGATTTCGAAATGAATTGAATTGAAAACGATTTCGAAATGAATTGAAAACGAATTCAAATTGAATTGAAAGCAAATTGAAACGAATTCAAATTGAATTGAAATTTGAATTGAATAGAAATGAATTTTAAAACGAATTTATAGAGGAGAATTCAATTTTGATTTGAATTGAAAAGAAAGTTGAAATTGCTTTTGAAACGATTTCAAAACTATTTATATAATTCGTTTTAAATAGAAATCGACGAAATATATTATATATATATATTATATATATATAATATAATGGCCTGAATAGAACGCGCCGCGCCGCGGCAGTTCGTGAATTTCGACCATTTATTTCAAACGGACATTGCGGGAGATCCGACCGTCGGATTCTCCTAAAACCGGAACCGTTGGGTTCGTATCGAAAAGAGATTTCTAACGAATATTAGAAATTAGAAATCTAACAGTTGGATTTGGAATTATGTCCAAATCAAATTCGAAAAAGGTCGCTGTAAGTGCAGTTCGATGACCGTTGATGGAAATCGACTGTACGGGCCTTGATAAAATTATTAAAAATAGTAATAATTTGTGTAAAATCATAAGAAATGATTTGTGAAGATTTGGGATGAAAAACTTCATGTTTGAAAAGATAAAAATAGATTTTTATCGAAATGAACTGGTTTTGAACTAGAATTATAATTCTATTTATTTTTAAATAAACAAAATTGAATTTAAAAAGGGTTTTAAAAATAACCAGAATATCCAATGATTGCATTGGAGTGGATTTGAATCAAAATTGTCTTCGGAATATTTCGATGTTAGAATTCGTGATTATACAGATATTGTTATGGAAATTTGAAAGATGTATATTTATATCGTTATTTCCAATACGACATTTGTTAGTCGTAGAATTCGATATTGAATATAAGCCGATATATTTTCTATTCAGAGCCTTGTATTGAATATCGAATGTGATTTGGGTTTGTCGTGAGTGGTGTCTTCACTAACACTGTTCTTGAACCCAGTTGAGAAAAGGTTAAATCTTTTTATTTAGATTTAATGAAGTGTACCAATTAAATAATATTTAATTGGAATTGAATTGATATTGATTTTTGGGTTTATCGTGAACAGTGTTTTAAATAACACTCGTTCTTTAACCCGATAATTAATGAATGTGACTTTGGGTTTATCGTGAACCGTGTTTTAAATGACACTGATTCTTTAACCCAGTTAACGATTAAAACTAAGTGGAGTTTTAATGAATCTTTAATTAGATTGAAATAATCGAGAATGGAGTATCACCAGTTTTGCTCCAGGCGATAGTTAAATCTTTAATTAGATTTGAACGTGAAATGGTAATTGAATTTACCGATAACACTGTGGTGTTAGATATGAAGTATTACCAGTTTTACTTCATGGGATAAATAGGTTGGGATTGGGAAATTAAAACAAATGATTACTTCGGTAAGTTTGGTTAATCCCGGCTAGTTGAATCGAAATTCAAAAGTAGATTAAAGAATAAATTCAAGAATTTATCTTTGATAAAATTAATGGGAACCTTTCCCTATGAATGTGAAATTTAGAAACTAACTGTCGGTTAGCTAAGCAGAATGGTTTTCTGGATATTGATCTGATGTTGGTTTCGGCCTTCGGGGTTAATATTTGGGGAATTATTCTCTTGATTAATTTACGGTTAGTGACTGATGAATTGGAATGAGGCGTATGTTGTGTTTGTGTAACACTTATTTAAAATATACGCGAGTTATTCGGAAAGACCGGGTTTATCCCATTCTGAATAACTGATACGACGATAAGTCGAAGATGAAGACGATGGTCGAAGACCGGAGGTCTTCACGTCGTTTGGGTGATAACTGATGATCTTGATTGGGCTGTACACCCAAGAAGATGGAAACAGTTGGTGATCGTCCAGACGTACTTGGAGATCGATGGATATGCGGGGTACTAGGTGCCTCCGGTTTCGTTCAGACCCAGAACGGACTTGTAAATGGACTGTGTGTCTGACATTGGATTTTAGTCTGTGTGATTGATCTCTATTAAATATATATCTGTTTGGCGGCGGAGAATTTATTCTCTTGCTTAACGCCCTTCTCTGAGACGTACGAGCTCAGGGGTTATATATTGATGGATATCAAACGCATGGAGTGAATTGCCTGTGTGGCATGCCTAAGTGGCAATTGATCGAGGCTTCTATTGAAAAGCAAAGTCTTGTGGTGATGATCAAAGCACGGCCTTTGTGGCGTAGCTTTGTGTAACGTTTGCTTCGCGAGTTTCACACCCGGTATGAACCAAAAACCGGAGACGGACCTCAGGGAGGACTTGCGTTTCTTTCTAGCTAGAAGTGGCGTCAGTGGTTTTACACGCCCTGACGAGTTTGACTTATGTTGTTGTTGCTGTTGCGAGGCGCCTCGGTTTGATCGGACGATCCGGGTCCGATGGAGTCATTTGTTGGCTCATTTACGCCCCATAGGGCGGAGAGACGTAGTGTTCAGGCATAATAATCCACATCGGTGGACCGGCCCTGACGATCCAAGGCCCACCTGAGTCTGGGACCTGAGACATGGGCTAGATTGTCTCGAATCGGTAGAGGGCTATATCTTTTGCCTCGGTTCATAGACGGAAATCCAATTTCCAAATACGTGACATTTGCGGTTTTATTTGTAGAGCCTAGTATGGCGACATAGTGGGATGGGGCACTCATGCCGCCTATAATTGATACTTATGATTTGAAGTTGTTTTATACACTATGCACTTGTAATAGTATCAAATGATTTGTTTTCAATGTATCAAGCATTCTTTGGCTATTACAAGGTAAAAACCCTATCCTCCGGCTTGCGTTGCATTGTGTGATGGGAACTGGGTCTTATAATAGCTTCATTTTTCTTTATTTAGCATTGCGCTGTTTATTTTATGCACTGGTATTCTTGGGAGGAAACCCGTTCCGTGTTATACGGCGTGGTCCCTTGATTTACCTAATGATTTAAAATAAAGATTAATAACTGTTTTAGTTCTCACACCAGTCCCATGACTGACCTGGAGTTTATTGTTTTAACCTAAACTCTGGGTGCCCTTATTTTGACATGGGCAGCTAGTAGTTTCGGTTTTGCAGATTTATATTCACAGGATCCTGGTTTACAGCTGGAACGATATCCGGAATGCTTTGTATCTGTATATCTACTTCTAGTTGTGTATTGTATTATTTTCCGCTGCGATGTATTTAAATGTAATTTAAATCTCTGGTATTTCTGTGTAATATTTATTCATACTCTGTATATTCTTGTAATCTGATGCATTGTTGTAATATACAATGAAACGTTCTTCTGTTTGCGTTCTGTTGTGGTTTGTTCTCGAACTATCCGACACTTTCCTTTACGGGGAAGTTACGGGTCTTTACACGTGGTATCAGAGCTTTGGTTTACAAAGCTCAGAGAACAAGACACATTAGAACCATACGAAAGAATTCATCAGATATTGGATTAGTAATATCCAATGGAAATGACTCGTTTGAGATAGGACCAGTAGTGTCCTAGAACGAGTGTGAAGAATATATTTTTAAAATGAAAGCCAATTTTGTTTTGAAAATTTAGAATCAATTATTCGTATTTGATTATTTATTTATATTGATTTGGACAGTCCAGTATATAAAGATTTTGCATATACGCCTTGCAAACGTGTATTTGAAGTTTTAATATACTGGATAGATATAGAATTACACTCTAGTCGCCCGGGGGTGATTCTGATGATTGATCGATCATCATCCGAATTTATGTTCGAGTGACGAAAGTGGACTTTCTATATATTTCCTATTGATTGGTGTGAGAACCAAAATTAGATAGGGCTTATTGTTGTGATTTGGCATCAAAAATCTGATTTTTGTATATGTATCAAAATTATGAATTTGAAACTCTAATTCACTAATTGATTGATGTTCGGGTTGTTTGTTTAGTTGTTTGATATTTTTGAACCATTATGCCTAATTTGATCGAATAATGAATTGTATTGAAAATTGGTCGCATCTGCTTGCATATACATGTATATATTGAACAGGTCATAGCAAGGAGGCTAGAGCCGAAGAATAAAATTTGTTTGCCCGACAAATAGGTACATGTTTACTACAGAATTTACTGTTTTGTTTGGGTGATGATGATTTTATGAGCCTATTGGCTAGCCGCTTGGCTTTTTCCTTTTCTTTTTGAGATCTGAAGGACCGGGGAAGCTATTTGAAATTCCCCGATGCTCCCGGTGCAGGGGAGGTTATGGCGAAATTTTTCAAAAATTTAGGGTGTTAGCCAAATTTTTGAAATTTTGAAAATTCTCAGAAACTAAAAAGTTGGAGAATGGAAGCCAGATCGAACGTAGAGTTGATTAATCAAACCACTTTCGACTTTGTTCCTTTTCGGGGACGAAAAGTTTTAAGTGGGGGAGATTGTAACAACCCGTAAAATGCGAGCCAGTTTGAAATTTTTATTTTGGCAATTTTAGCGAATTCTGATTATTTAAAATAGATTATTTTAAATAAAATCGACGAGAAATTTATTTTGAATAGAATTCGACGTATATATTATATACGCCGTCGTTAGAATATAAATATTTATATATAATTATAAATAGAATTGAAAATGGCGTGGTAGTTCGATAATTCGATTTCAAACTTCAATTGAATGTACCGGGTGCAAAACAATCCGGATTTTAGTGAAACCAAAAACATTAGGATCCCTTTGTGAATATCTTTCCAACGAATCCGAAAAATCAAGATTTCATATCGGGAATCAAAAGATGTGTCCAGTTGAAAATTCTGAATAGTCGCTATGGAATTCAGGCCCTTAAAAATGGACATTTTGCAAACGACCTCGGATTTCGACGAAACCAGTTTTGTTGGGTCCGTGATGTCAAGTTATTGCTAGGTTTCAAATTTCATAATTTTTCGAATCAATATGTGAGCGTGGCAAAGGAAAACGCGATTGACCATTTTCAGTTGATTTTAATCGACTGGAAAATGGCCATTTTTCCAACGGTCTCAGAATTCGACGAAACTAGTTTTGTTAAGACCGTATCGTCAATACGAAACTAGAAAATATTTTTCTGGAATTTTTAAAGTTCGTATGTAACTCCGGTAAATTGAAATACGCGTTCAAATTCAATATATAGAGTTATATGTTGATTTCAACAGAAACTGATCGAAACAGTCAAATCAGCTTACGATACATATCCCATTGTGTTCGAAATGGGGGTAAAACGCTATGGACGACAGGCGGTGGGTTCGATTCTGAAGTCGTCAGAAAAGGTTGCTTTATGAGTATATAAATTTAATAATTAAATAAAAAAATAAAAAAAAATATCTCTTCCCTCCTTAAAACACTCTGCCCCCCCCCCTCAGTCTCGATTCAGAGAAAAAAAAACGAAGACATCCAAATCGAACGAGAACCCGTCGCCCCTACCTCCCTCCGCCACGACCGCCAGAGCAGGCGCCGCTCCGATCAAGCCCCTCCCTAAAAGGGGATCGAATTCGCAGCGGAATCATTTAGATCTGAAACCCTAGATAACGAATCGCACAGAAATTAATCAAAACAAGTACCTTTCTCCTTCGTTTTAGTAGAATCGAGTGAAGCCCTAGCCTTGAATTGTTAAATCAGATCACAAATCCTTTTTGAAACAAGCGCTTGAAATCAAAACGCCTCTATCGGAAATCCACTGGTGAAGCTCTCGCAGATGACAATCAAAACGAGGATGGAGAAGAGGTACTAGCCAACTTAAAATCGAATTGATTTGGGATTTTTAAATTTGGATCTAGGGTTTTTTTCTGTATTTCTCAGTAGTCTCAGTGAAGCACGTTCACCATTGTTTTATAATGAAAACAATCAAGAGATATCCGTTTTCCCTTTTATCCGTTCAAACCCGTTTAAAACAATGAAATAGTCAATACTATTTTATTTTAAATATTTTTCTCCATTTGCAACGCCAATAAGTGTGACCCGATAGGTTGTAATAGTGTTGGCAACAATTTAAACATTTAAATTGTAAACAATGAGTGGTATCTAGTAATACATCATTGCTACCCAAACTACGACAATATCTATGATTCGATACGACCTTTGTGAATAGTGTATCAATATAATTTAATCCTTTTAACCGTTATATCCAAGATTAAACAGAAGGCATGGATCGTATCATCTTCTTTTAATTTAATCTGTTTTCTTAATCAATGAGTAGACTGTTCAGAACAAATCAATATTTGAGCACGGCCATGCATTTCACAGTCTCGCTCAATCAAGAGGCCCATGGATATCACTATGAATATATCGTAGGGTTAAATTCCATCTAGATCATTCATAATTTATATTCGATTCCAGATATATCCAATAATCATCGTTATCATTACTCTGTTACGAAATAACTTTAGATGATATCAAAATACAAACATCCTCGATTAAAATTACAATGATCTCAGGTCTAAGGATCATTATATCACTATCACTATGAGAACAACTTGTGATACTGTAAATTATACTCCATACAGTTATCTCATGGTGGGTCAGCCCAATACATTATTCTCTAATACGTATTTATATCTTGACTTTAATATCATGTATATTAATGATCAATGAGATGTGATCATCAGTCAATCAATATACCAGTCTTAATGCTCTATTGTTGTCCTATAAACAATAGAACTCGACTAGGGACATTTAAGAATTATAATACTTAACTTATCATATAATCTCAAGTTCAGTCTTACTCGAACTATATAATACCGTATTACTATTCTAAGGACTTCCATTACAATAATATTTATTTCACGCAGTGAATATAATTATAATAGAAATTATTATTCCAAACAAAACATAACATAACATATACAATGTTATTATTATTCACATCTTACTGATTGCCTCTAGGGCACAAAATCTAACAATCTCCCACTTGCACTAGAGCCAATCACTCATGTATCGAATACCCATGAAACTAGTGTGACTATCATTCTTTTGCTGCGATAAAGCTTTAGTCAATGGGTCTGCAATATTATTATCCGTTGGGACTCTGCAGATATGTATATCTCCTCTGTCAACAATTTCACGGATGAGATGGTATCGCCGAAGTATGTGTTTGGATCGTTGATGTGATCTAGGTTCCTTAGCCTGAGCAATGGCTCCATTGTTGTCACAATAAAGATCTATTGGATCAACAATGGATGGAACAACAGAAAGTTCAGAGATGAACTTCTTAATCCAAACAGCTTCCTTAGCAGCTTCTGAAGCAGCAATGTATTCAGCTTCCATGGTCGAATCAGCGACTGTTTCTTGCTTTGAACTTTTCCAGCTAACAGCAGCACCATTCAGGAAAAACACATAACCTGACTGTGACTTAAAGTCATCTTTATCAGTCTGGAAACTAGCGTCTGTGTAACCTTTTACCATTAATTCCTCTTCGCCTCCATATACCAAGAATGAATCTTTAGTCCTTTTGAGGTACTTAAGAATATTCTTGACGGCTGTCCAGTGACTTTCACCCGGATCTGATTGGAATCTACTTGTCATACTTAAAGCATACGAGACATCTGGGCGGGTACATAACATTGCATACATGATTGACCCAATTGCCGAAGCATAAGGGATCTTCTTCATGCGTTCCTTATCATCTAATGATTTAGGACATTGAGATCTAGAAAGTGATATACCATGTGAAATGGGTACATATCCTTTCTTTGCCTCTTGCATGCCAAACTTTTTCAGCACTTTATCGATGTATGTATTCTGACTTAGGCCTATTAATTTTTTTCGATCTATCTCTATAGATCTTAATGCCTAAGATATAGGATGCCTCGCCTAAGTCTTTCATTGAGAAACTTTTCCCCAACCATGTCTTTATTGCTTGTAATGATTCAACATTATTCCCAATAAGTAATATGTCATCCACATATAATACTAGGAATATAATGTTACTCCCACTGATTTTCTTGTATACACAAGGTTCATCTTCATTTTTAGTGAAACCAAACCTTTTGACTATTTCATCAAAACGAAGATTCCAACTCCGAGATGCTTGTTTTAATCCATATATGGATCGATGCAGTTTACATACTTTTCTGGTTTCCTTTGGATTGACAAAACCTTCAGGTTGTGTCATGTACACATCCTCAATAAGATTCCCGTTAAGGAATGCAGTTTTGACATCCATCTGCCAGATTTCGTAATCGTAATAGGCTGCAATTGCAAGCATAATCCTTATGGATTTAACCATAGCTACAGGGGAGAAGGTTTCATCATAGTCAACTCCTTGAATCTGTTTGAAACCTTTCGCCACCAATCGGCCTTTATAGGTTTGTACTTTACCATCCATGTCGGTTTTCTTCTTGTAAACCCATTTACACCCAATTGGTTTTACCCCGTCAGGTGGATCAACCAAAGTCCACACTTGGTTGGTGTACATGGAATCCATTTCAGATTTCATGGCTTCAAGCCATTTCTCAGAATCAGGTCTATTCATAGCATCTTGATAGGAAATAGGCTCATCCTGATCTATCAGCATTACGTCTCCTATTTGAGTTACTAGATATCCAAAATATCTATTGGGCTCATGACGTATTCTATCAGATCTACGAACGCCTTGTGTAAGTTGAGTAGGTTCAGATTCCACAACAGTTTGTGGTTCTTCCTCAACTTCATATTCAGGTTCACTGATATTTTGTGGTTCTCGAATTTCATTGAGTTCTACTTTATTTCCATTGATATTATTAGAGGCTAGATCTCTTTCAACGAAAAAACCAGTTCGAGCAATAAACACTTTATGCTCAGAGGGTTTGTAGAAGTAATATCCTTTTGTTTCCTTTGGATACCCCACAAAATAGCATTTTTCCGATTTGGGTCGGAGCTTGTCAGAGTTAAGAAGCTTAACATAAGCCTCACATCCCCAAATCCTCATAAAAGAGACATTAGGACATTTTCCCGTCCATATCTGATATGGTGTGGACTGAACCGCTTTAGTGGGAACTCTATTAAGTACGAATGCAGCTGTTGTGAGGGCAAAACCCCAAAAACTTATTGGAAGATCTGTATGACTCATCATTGATCGTACCATATCCAATAAGGTGCGATTTCTTCTTTCAGAAACACCATTCCATTGTGGTGTTCCCGGTGGAGTGAGTTGTGAAACAATTCCACACTCTTTCAGATAGTCATTAAACTCTTGGCTTAAATATTCTCCTCCTCGATCTGTTCGAAGAGTTTTTATATTCTTACCAAGTTGGTTCTGAACTTCATTCTTGAATTCTTTGAACTTTTCAAAGGATTCAGATTTGTGTCTCATAAGATACACATATCCGTATCTACTGAAATCATCAGTAAATGTAATGAAGTAATAGAACCCACCTCTAGCAGATGTACTCATTGGTCCACATACATCACTATGTACAAGGGCCAATAGATCCTTAGCCCGTTCACTGTGTCCAGTGAAAGGAGCTTTTGTCATCTTGCCTAATAAACAAGATTTGCAATCTTCATATGATTCAAAATCAAATGAATCCAAAATTCCATCTTTATGGAGTTTTGATATGCGTTTCTCGTTTATATGGCCTAAACGACAATGCCAAAGGTATGTTGGATTTAAATAATTTGATTTAATCCTTTTGGTACTAATGTTATAAACTGGCGAATCAAAATTAAGAACATAGAGACCATTAATTAACTGTGCACTTCCATAAAATATCTCATTTAAATAAAATAAACAGCATCTGTTTTTTATTACAAATGAAAATCCTAACTTGTCCAAACAAGAAACAGAAATAATATTTGTCTTAATAGAAGGCACAAAATAACAATCTTCTAATTTTAAAACTAATCCAGTTGGTAAGGATAAGTGGCAGTTTCCTTTGGCTAATGCGGCAACTTTTGCTCCATTTCCAACACGCAAGTCCACTTCTCCTTCTGCCAAGTCTCTACTCCTTTGCATCTCCTGAAAATTGACACATATATGTGATCCACATCCAGTATCTAATACCCATGATGATGAAGTAGATAAGTTGACATATATAACATTTATACCTGAATTGGGCGAAGTCAAACTTCCCTTCTTCTTCTTTAGATCTTCCAGATAAGCATAACAGTTACGTTTCCAGTGACCTGGCTTTCCGCAGTAGTGACAATCACCCTCTTTGGGAACCCCTCCTTTAGGCTTTGATGCCCTTTTGAAATTGGTCTTATTAGCAGTCTTCTTAAGCTGCTTTTTCTTGTTCTTGCCCTTGCCTTTGGGTTTAGCAGTCTCCTTCTGTACCATCATCATGGCAGTCGGTTCTGCCTTTTTCATGTTATTCTCAGCAGTTCTCAACATGCTCAATAACTCAGTCAAGGGCTTCTCAATCTCATTCATGAGATAGGTCATAATAAATGAAGAAAACTTACTGTTCAATGATTGGAGCACAAGATCGGTTTGGGCTTCCGGTGTTAAAGGAAACCCTAACCTCTCGAGATACTCTATATAACCAATCATCTTCAGTACGTGTGGACCAACGGGTTCCTTATCACCCATCTTGCAGTGATATAGTGCTTTGCTCGTGTCATACCTTTCTTGACGAGCATGCCATTCGAACAACTTCTTAAGGTGCTCGATCATATTGTAGGCATCCATGAATTCGTGTTGCTTCTGAAGCACAGGATTCATTGTTGCCAGCATAAGACAACTAACATCAAGAGCGTCGTCTTGATGTTTCTTATGAGCATTAATCTCTGCACGGGGTGCATTACTCGGTGGCGCCTCTGGAGTGGGCCCATCAAGTACATACAGTTTCCTTTCCTGTTTGAGGACAATCCTCAAGTTACGGTGCCAGTCTAGGAAATTTATTCCATTCAGTTTTTCTTTTTCAAGAACAGACCTAAGTGATAGATTATTGTTGGTGTTGCTAGCCATTTAGAATCTACAATAGACAATAAATTGAAATAAATAACTTTGATAGTCAAAACGACAATAATCATAGCTAAATAAATTAATGTGTGCATAAATATGCTCCCACTCAAATCAACATCCCTATTTTAATATATATAACTGTATATATATTTGGTGTTCCAAAATCCACATCTAATCATGCCTTGACCTAGCTTTGGATAAACTCAAAACATAACATTTTAGGTAGACATCTTGTGTCAATTACATCGTTTATGTAATTTTTGGATCGCATGTCGAACATTTTGTTCTGTATTATTCTGTTGCTCAAAATATAGAATAAATCATGTTGTTTGTCTCTAATGCCATAATCGTATTATGCAGCCTAGTTAAATCAGACCCAATAATAGGTTGGAGCACCACATTTTACTCCATCGCATATAACCAAAATTAAAAGGTGCACAACGCTTTGGCGTTAGTTACAACCAATAATTTTGGACAGTGATGAGTATATCATTGGAAGACGTCACCTTGACTTAATATAAACTATAGTTTTGATAGGGATTTAAAATTTAGGTTGGCAAACCATGATATTCAAACATTTTGAATATAATATATTAAATTAAATATTTTAATTCCTCTTAAACATAATAAATAGAACACAAGATTTCTAAAACTTTGATGTTTAAAAGGAAAGAAATGCATACAATGCTTTAAGGTAAAAGCTCCAAATCTATTAATGTGTACAGTAAAACTTTTGCACAATTAGATTCACTAATCCATATGGCACATAATAAAATACATATAAATTAAAACCAGGATTTTCAGCCCAGTATGTCAGTTTCAAAAACTGATCGTTATACATATTTTAAACAAAATCATGAAACCATTTCATAGTTAAAACTGCTAACAAATAAAATGGCAGTATTCAGTGAAACAGATCTGCCATAACAACTCAAATGAAATAGCATGTTCAAGCATACATAACACAGATTCAATTCTAAGCATTCGCATATAGCAGTTCAAATATTATATAACAGGTACATAATTATCATTACATGTAAGCATACAAACTTGAAATTCCAGAACTAAATAACTGATCACAAACAACTGAACATTAATAATCACTTTGGATCACAACCATGAATTTTAGAACTTTTATCAAAGGCTGAAGATGAACTTAAAGTACAGCTTCACTGTTTTATCCAGACTTTAGTATATCAGCATATACTATGCAAGCACTTTGGTATGTTCATTAACATCCAACTTGCAAGCTACTGGATCGTTCCTGTGTATCAATATATACAAAACATGTCAAAGCTGATTATAACTTTCAGGTCATCATTTCAGAAGCATAAACATAATCAAGTTTAAAGGCATTTCTGACAGAATATTATAAGAGTTCAATTCATGGTTTCTAAAACACATTCAGTTTTATACATATATGTACAGTATCAAATATGATGTATTGTATATATATACTGTTATATATATGTATACAAATATATCTACAGTATCATCTATACAGTTTTATTTATAAATATATATATACAGTAATATACTATACTACTAACTATGGTAAGATAACATCACTACCATCTGAAAGTTTTTTAAAATTATAGGGATTGATCATATATCAATTATAAAAACATATAAGTTACAGAAACATTTTCCGCCACTTATATAACCTCAATCTTAATTATCTATAACTGAATCTGAACTTACCATAATATGAAAATTTGGTAAGTTTGTGACTCAGTTCAGATCATAACATACTAGCCTGTGTTAAACAGAATAAATTACTCTGTAGCAACTAGCAGAAATAAGATTGTCATATATATTATATGTGTAGTTCAAAACTTGGATTACCCAAAAATGAAGTTCAATATCTAAAATAACAGAGTAAAAGTTCACAGTATTAGGAGTTATTCATATTGTCTAAACCAAACACATACTGATGTGAAACTAACTATTATCTTAATCATATTCATAGGATTCAACATATCACTATTAACACATATAACATACATAGTTCGAAATCAAGTTGTAATATATATAAATCTCTGTAATAATTACAGTATGGAACCAACACTTGATTTCCCTTCTTTGAAACATATACAAATATAATTTAAACCAAATTATACTTACATAAGAATTGGGATTTTAAACATTCGTCACCGAATTAATAACTTGTACTAATTTAGATTCAGGCAGATGAACAATACTGATTTTGTTTATCACAAAACAATTTCAGTTCTGAATGAATGTTTACCAAATTCCAGATTTCAACTTCTCGATGTTCATAACATCAATCAGTATGTAACAGTAACAGTTTCAAGGCCTAAATTACATTTGATTCGTCATAACCTGGCTCTGATACCATTGAAAATTAAAAGGGGATCGAATTCGCAGCGGAATCATTTAGATCTGAAACCCTAGATAACGAATCGCACAGAAATTAATCAAAACAAGTACCTTTCTCCTTCGTTTTAGTAGAATCGAGTGAAGCCCTAGCCTTGAATTGTTAAATCAGATCACAAATCCTTTTTGAAACAAGCGCTTGAAATCAAAACGCCTCTATCGGAAATCCACTGGTGAAGCTCTCGCAGATGACAATCAAAACGAGGATGGAGAAGAGGTACTAGCCAACTTAAAATCGAATTGATTTGGGATTTTTAAATTTGGATCTAGGGTTTTTTTCTGTATTTCTCAGTAGTCTCGGTGAAGCACGTTCACCATTGTTTTATAATGAAAACAATCCGAGATATCCGTTTTCCCTTTTATCCGTTCAAACCCGTTTAAAACAATGAAATAGTCAATACTATTTTATTTTAAATATTTTTCTCCATTTGCAACGCCAATAAGTGTGACCCGATAGGTTGTAATAGTGTTGGCAACAATTTAAACATTTAAATTGTAAACAATGAGTGGTATCTAGTAATACATCATTGCTACCCAAACTACGACAATATCTATGATTCGATACGACCTTTGTGAATAGTGTATCAATATAATTTAATCCTTTTAACCGTTATATCCAAGATTAAACAGAAGGCATGGATCGTATCATCTTCTTTTAATTTAATCTGTTTTCTTAATCAATGAGTAGACTGTTCAGAACAAATCAATATTTGAGCACGGCCATGCATTTCACAGTCTCGCTCAATCAAGAGGCCCATGGATATCACTACGAATATATCGTAGGGTTAAATTCCATCTAGATCATTCATAATTTATATTCGATTCCAGATATATCCAATAATCATCGTTATCATTACTCTGTTACGAAATAACTTTAGATGATATCAAAATACAAACATCCTCGATTAAAATTACAATGATCTCAGGTCTAAGGATCATTATATCACTATCACTATGAGAACAACTTGTGATACTGTAAATTATACTCCATACAGTTATCTCATGGTGGGTCAGCCCAATACATTATTCTCTAATACGTATTTATATCTTGACTTTAATATCATGTATATTAATGATCAATGAGATGTGATCATCAGTCAATCAATATACCAGTCTTAATGCTCTATTGTTGTCCTATAAACAATAGAACTCGACTAGGGACATTTAAGAATTATAATACTTAACTTATCATATAATCTCAAGTTCAGTCTTACTCGAACTATATAATACCGTATTACTATTCTAAGGACTTCCATTACAATAATATTTATTTCACGCAGTGAATATAATTATAATAGAAATTATTATTCCAAACAAAACATAACATAACATATACAATGTTATTATTATTCACATCTTACTGATTGCCTCTAGGGCACAAAATCTAACACGCGCTCACTCCCCTTTTTCCCCCTTCCTCCATAGGCGGAAACCCCCGACCACCGAACCCCCCTAGCCACCTCCGGCGAACTCAGAGACCCTCCCCTCCTCCGATTCAAGCAAAGAAACCCCCTCCTGTCGAGTTGCTGCGCCAGCGAGCCTCCTCCGCCGTGATGGTCAGCGATGAACCCTCCTCTTTCTTGTCCAGCATATGTAAGTGTTTATATTGATTTTTAATTTATTTATATACAAAGAAAGTTTTGATTTTTCCTTTATATACAAAGAAAGTTTATATAACGTAAAGATTATATTTTTATTTATAAAAAGATTGGATTTTTATACATGATAAAAATTGGATTTTTATTTGAATGGCAAAATAAAAATAAATAAGATTTTTATATAAGTGGAGCGTTCATAAAAATAGGATCTTTCTTATGTGAGGAGCGTTATAAAGATGAGAATTTTAAAATATAAAAGTTATGATTTTTACTTAAAATATGAAAGGTCGAATTTTTAAAATATAAAAGATCAAAATTTTAAAATATAAAAGGTCGAATTTTTAAAATATGAAAGACGAAATTTCTCTTATGGAAAAGAGGTGATTTTTATAATGTAAACGAAGTGATAAAAATATAATTTTTATTATAGGAGAGAGATAAAAATATAATTTTTATTATAGTAGAGAGTCAAAAATATAATTTTTATAATATAGAAAGGTTAAAAATATAATTTTTATACTATTGGCATATTAAAAATATAATTTTTATAAGGTATAGAATATAAAAATTCGATTTTTATATATAGAACTTCGAAGTAAAAATATGATTTTTATGTATTGAATAGCATAGTAAAAATATGATTTTTATATGTTGAACTTCGAAATAAAAATATGATTTTTATATGTTGAACTTCGAAATAAAAATATGATTTTTATATGTTGAACTTCGAAATAAAAATATGATTTTTATATGTTGAACTTCGAAATAAAAATATGATTTTTATATGTGGAACTTCGAAATAAAAATATGATTTTTATATGTTGAACTTCGAAATAAAAATATGATTTTTATATGTGGAACTTCGAAATAAAAATATGATTTTTATATGTTGAACTTCGAAATAAAAATATGATTTTTATATATTGAATATCGAAGTAAAAATTCGATTTTTACATAGGTAGTGAAAGCGGGCGACGAAGGTAACAAAAAGGCGAGAACGAAGACTTCTATAAAAGAAGAGCCAAGATGGTTGGATAGCTATCGGTGAGAACTTCTCACCTTTCAATTTCTTTTTCTAATTATATATATATATATACTAGGATGCAGACGGTGCTTAGTAGCACCCGACACCCGTCATCCACATACCATGGATGGCTTGTTTGTTAAATTGTTTGGTTGTGTAGTTGGTTAGTTTAATTGGTTTGGATTGAATTGTTTGGTGAAATTGAATGGATTTGATTGATGTGTGAATGGCGTGGGCCTTCACTAGACCGGGGATAAGGCTAGGCCTCGTCCCGTTTCTAGTATCGTGCCGTTATGCCGCCGAAATTTTCTAAAATATGTTAGAAAGATAAAAATATCATTTTTAGTGTGTAAGTGAACTGAATACAAATTCAAGTGTTGAAATAAATATATTTGACGTTAAAAATATAATTTTTAACGTGAAAGTGAATAAATAAATATTTATAAACAAATCGGCCGATTTGTTTATTTACACTGATTTGACTGATATTGATTGGGTTGATAAATTTTACACATCGCCCAACTGCACAAACAAAAATGTGTGTTTGTTGATTTGAAACCCCACACGGGTGTTGGGATGAAATATGAATTCCACTCATCCTGATTAATTAAATATGTCGATCGATTGATTGACAGGCTGTATAAGCGTTAGATATCTATATTTGATGCTTATACAGTGTAGTGCACTTTGGTTGATGGTTGATCTTTTTTCAATGTTATTATATACATGTGTTGTATGAAAATCCATATAATTAATTTTATATGGTGATTGGTTGGGCCTCATTCCAATTTAGAAGATAAAGAATAATATAAAATAAAGGTTCATGTGTTGACTGTACTCATCCGTTGAGATCAGTCATGTGTTGAACGAATTATTTTTATAATAAAATTTACATCTTTATCAATATAAAATAAAGGTTTATGTGTTGACTGTACTCATCCGTTGAGATCAGTCATGTGTTGAACGAATTACTTTTATAATAAAATTTACATCTTTATCAATATAAAATAAAGGTTCATGTGTTGACAGTACTCATCCATTGAGATTGGTCATGTGTTGAACAAAATATTTTGATAATAACAACTATGCTGAAAAAGAAATATTTGAAATAGAATATTTGAAAATAGAAATTTATGAAGCCGTGTTGATTAGATTGACGCCATTTTGACGTGAACGATATCTATATCGATTTTAAACGATTTCGAAATGAATTGAATTGAAAACGATTTCGAAATGAATTGAATTGAAAACGATTTCAAAATGAATTGAAAACGAATTCAAATTGAATTGAAAGCAAATTGAAACGAATTCAAATTGAATTGAAATTTGAATTGAATAGAAATGAATTTTAAAACGAATTTATAGAGGAGAATTCAATTTTGATTTGAATTGAAAAGAAAGTTGAAATTGCTTTTGAAACGATTTCAAAACTATTTATATAATTCGTTTTAAATAGAAATCGACGAAATATATTATATATATATTATATATATAATATAATGGCCTGAATAGAACGCGCCGCGCTGCGGCAGTTCGGGAATTTCGACCATTTATTTCAAACGGACATTGCGGGAGATCCGACCGTCGGATTCTCCTAAAACCGGAACCGTTGGGTTCGTATCGAAAAGAGCTTTCTAACGAATATTAGAAATTAGAAATCTAACGGTTGGATTTGGAATTATGTCCAAATCAAATTCGAAAAAGGTCGCTGTAAGTGCAGTTCGATGACCGTTGATGGAAATCGACTGTACGGGCCTTGATAAAATTATTAAAAATAGTAATAATTTGTGTAAAATCATAAGAAATGATTTGTGAAGATTTGGGATGAAAAACTTCATGTTTGAAAAGATAAAAATAGTTTTTTATCGAAATGAACTGGTTTTGAACTAGATTTATAATTCTATTTATTTTTAAATAAATAAATTGAATTTAAAAAGGGTTTTAAAAATAACCAGAATATCCAATGATTGCATTGGAGTGGATTTGAATCGAAATTGTCTTCGGAATATTTCGATGTTGGAATTCGTGATTATACAGATGTTGTTATGGAAATTTGAAAGATATATATTTATATCGTTATTTCCAATACGACATTTGTTAGTCGTAGAATTCGATATTGAATATAAGCCGATATATTTTCTATTCAGAGCCTTGTATTGAATATCGAATGTGATTTGGGTTTGTCGTGGGTGGTGTCTTCACTAACACTGTTCTTGAACCCAGTTGAGAAAAGGTTAAATCTTTTTATTTAGATTTAATGAAGTGTACCAATTAAATAATATTTAATTGGAATTGAATTGATATTGATTTTTGGGTTTATCGTGAACAGTGTTTTAAATAACACTCGTTCTTTAACCCGATAATTAATGAATGTGACTTTGGGTTTATCGTGAACCGTGTTTTAAATGACACTGATTCTTTAACCCAGTTAACGATTAAAACTAAGTGGAGTTTTAATGAATCTTTAATTAGATTGAAATAATCGAGAATGGAGTATCACCAGTTTTGCTCCAGGCGATAGTTAAATCTTTAATTAGATTTGAACGTGAAATGGTAATTGAATTTACCGATAACACTGTGGTGTTAGATATGAAGTATTACCAGTTTTACTTCATGGGATAAATAGGTTGGGATTGGGAAATTAAAATAAATGATTACTTCGGTAAGTTTCGTTAATCCCGGCTAGTTGAATCGAAATTCAAAAGTAGATTAAAGAATAAATTCAAGAATTTATCTTTGATAAAATTAATGGGAACCTTTCCCTATGAATGTGAAATTTAGAAACTAACTGTCGGTTAGCTAAGCAGAATGGTTTTCTGGATATTGATCTGATGTTGGTTTCGGCCTTCGGGGTTAATATTTGGGAATTATTCTCTTGATTAATTTACGGTTAGTGACTGATGAATTGGAATGAGGCGTATGTTGTGTTTGTGTAACACTTATTTAAAATATACGCGAGTTATTCGGAAAGACCGGGTTTATCCCATTCTGAATAACTGATACGACGATAAGTCGAAGATGAAGACGATGGTCGAAGACCGGAGGTCTTCACGTCGTTTGGGTGATAACTGATGATCTTGATTGGGCTGTACACCCAAGAAGATGGAAACAGTTGGTGATCGTCCAGACGTACTTGGAGATCGATGGATATGCGGGGTACTAGGTGCCTCCGGTTTCGTTCAGACCCAGAACGGACTTGTAAATGGACTGTGTGTCTGACATTGGATTTTAGTCTGTGTGATTGATCTCTATTAAATATATATCTGTTTTGCGGCGGAGAATTTATTCTCTTGCTTAACGCCCTTCTCTGAGACGTACGAGCTCAGGGGTTATATATTGATGGATATCAAACGCATGGAGTGAATTGCCTGTGTGGCATGCCTAAGTGGCAATTGATCGAGGCTTCTGTTGAAAAGCAAAGTCTTGTGGTGATGATCAAAGCACGGCCTTTGTGGCGTAGCTTTGTGTAACGTTTGCTTCGTGAGTTTCACACCCGGTATGAACCAAAAACGGGAGACGGACCTCAGGGAGGACTTGCGTTTCTTTCTAGCTAGAAGTGGCGTCAGTGGTTTTACACGCCTTGACGAGTTTGACTTATGTTGTTGTTGCTGTTGCGAGGCGCCTCGGTTTGATCGGACGATCCGGGTCCGATGGAGTCATTTGTTGGCTCATTTACGCCCCATAGGGCGGAGAGACGTAGTGTTCAGGCATAATAATCCACATCGGTGGACCGGCCCTGACGATCCAAGGCCCACCTGAGTCTGGGACCTGAGACATGGGCTAGATTGTCTCGAATCGGTAGAGGACTATCTTTTGCCTCGGTTCATAGACGGAAATCCAATTTCCAAATACGTGACATTTGCGGTTTTATTTGTAGAGCCTAGTATGGCGACATAGTGGGATGGGGCACTCATGCCGCCTATGATTGATACTTATGATTTGAAGTTGTTTTATACACTATGCACTTGTAATAGTATCAAATGATTTGTTTTCAACGTATCAAGCATTCTTTGGCTATTACAAGGTAAAAACCCTATCCTCCGGCTTGCGTTGCATTGTGTGATGGGAACTGGGTCTTATAATAGCTTCATTTTTCTTTATTTAGCATTGCGCTGTTTGTTTTATGCACTGGTATTATTGGGAGGAAACCCGTTCCGTGTTATACGGCGTGGTCCCTTGATTTACCTAATGATTTAAAATAAAGATTAATAACTGTTTTAGTTCTCACACCAGTCCCATGACTGACCTGGAGTTTATTGTTTTAACCTAAACTCTAGGTGCCCTTATTTTGACACGGGCAGCTAGTAGTTTCGGTTTTGCAGATTTATATTCACAGGATCCTGGTTTACAGCTGGAACGATATCCGGAAAGCTTTGTATCTGTATATCTACTTCTAGTTGTGTATTGTATTATTTTCCGCTGCGATGTATTTAAATGTAATTTAAATCTCTGGTATTTCTGTGTAATATTTATTCATACTCTGTATATTCTTGTAATCTGATGCATTGTTGTAATATACAATGAAACGTTCTTCTGTTTGCGTTCTGTTGTGGTTTGTTCTCGAACTATCCGACGCTTTCCTTTACGGGGAAGTTACGGGTCTTTACAAGTTTGTAGCATAAATCTACCCGGACCCGCCCGGCTTAACTAGTGGCTACAAACAATAGGATCCAATGTGAGAAGTTGGTCATGTCGCGCTTAAGACCCGAGGTTAGACTAGGTTGTGGTGTAAAACTACCCGGACCCGCCCGGCTTAACTAGTAACCACAACAAGGTCTAATGTGAGAGGTTGAGAGTGCATTAATTAAATTAATGCCACATGATAAGGTTAAGTAAATTTGACTAATGACACTTAACCGATATGACACGAATGGGTAGGTTAAGTGGGACCGGGTTTGATTTCTTAATGACACTTAACCATACAAGATGATTAGGGGATGGGGTTAAGTAATTTACACTTAACTAATCCGACTTGGTAATTAGATGGGGTTAAGTAATTAAGGCTTAACTAATCTAAATACGGTAATTAGATGGGGTTAAGTAATTAAGACTTAACTAATCCAAACACGGTAATTAGATGGGGTTAAGTAACCTATACTTAACTAATCTAAACACGGGAATTCGATGGGGTTAAGTTAAACACTTAACCAATCTAAACTTGGTAATTCAATGGGGTTAAGTAACCAATACTCAACCAATTTAACATGATAATTTAATGGGGTTAAGTAACTTATACTTAACCAATTATACGTGATGATTTGATGAGGTTAAGTAACCTATACTTAACCAATCTAATAGGTGGACCTGATAGGGTTAAGTCACAAGACCTTTTAAAATTAGGCTTAACCATTGTAATACGATTAGTGGATGGGGTTAAGCTAACCCATGCTTAACCAATCCGACTCGATAATCTGATGGGATTAAGATAATCTATGCTTAATCAATCTAACATGATAATCTAATAGGGTTAAGACAAATAAATACTTAACCAATTCGACTTGATAGGGTTAAGTCATGAGCTTCTTGGTACACTTAACCAACTTGTAGGGCTAAGCCTTGAACTTGAGTACTTAGCCAATCTTGACATGATTCGTAGGCGGGTTAAGTCATGAACTGGGATAACAACACTTAACCCATTTGACAAAACCCTAGCTCAGGGGACTAGGTTGGAAATCGTAGTTAACAAGGATAGCGGAAAGAGGAGCTAAGTGGTAAACCTTAGTTAAGGATAACTAAGTAATAATTCTTAGCTAAGGACATGAGACTAGTTCATAAAGAGATGAGTAACCTGATACGGTAGGTCATCGCTTAGTATACGAGGAGGAGCAACTTATCTGACTTGGATAAGGGCTCCAACGAACTGGGTGACGAAGCGGTAGCTTCGGGGGACGTGAGGATGCTCTTGGTATCCCTCTGTGAGGTGGCAAGTGGTCCATGAAACCCGGCCTCATAGAGGTTAAGGTCTGCAGTAGAAGAGCCAAGAGTATGCCTTGGTTGCTATGCGAGTGATTGACACTGAAAAGTGTTTATTTTATTACTCTTATGCTTTATCTTTTGTAAATAAATAAATGATACTTTGGTTACTTTTGTATGTTTTTACAGGATGTCAAGAAATGCCTCCTTCAATTCAAATCAAAGGCCAACTACAAGAAAGAGCTACTTCCTCACATCAAATTCATTTCAATTGCAAAAGAAGTAGTAGCTCACTGGTAAAGGCATAGGAATTGGTGCTGAGAGACCTGAGTTCGAACCCCGTCAAGCTCACTTTTTGCCAAAGAAACGGAGCGCGTTCACACTGGCCCCTTTGCTTTGAGAAATATCTGGATTAGTGTTACGTTATATATATACATACACATATTCATGTGTATGTATTTATGATGTGCACCAATTAACATCTCAGCAATAGCCATATTCTCATCATGGAAGTAAATTCAAATCATTCAATTTCAATTAGAAGAATTTCTGATTGAATTGTTGCCAAGAAGAAAAACCAATTTTGAAGATTTTATCTTATATTGCCTTTGGAGTCTGATAAGCGTCCTTGTTTGGAAGAATTAATTAGATGCAATCTTCTATCAATCAAGCCACATGGGAAAATTGAAAGATATGGAAAATATTTACCATGATATGCCCAGATTTTCTCCAATCAGGTAGTCAAGGAAGGCAAGAAATATTCATGAATAAGGAAGGCCATTTATTCATAGACCTAGTTAGGGTTTTCCCATTCTCATCTATAAATATGTGATTGTAACCATTGTAAAAATTCATTCATTCTTCTGTACTCTCTTATTTTTAATAAAACTTTCGTTTCTTTAGCTTCTGCATTTTATTTTCATGGCAAATTGTGTTGTCTAGTCAATTAGATTTGCTAGAACACAATTTGCTATTGCTTTTATTTTTCTTACTAGTGATTGACCGTCTAATTAGATTCAGCGGTAATCTTAGTTTTTATTCTCAGTTGTTGATTTCCTTTCTGCAATTTTATTTCTAGTGTTCTATTTTATTTTAATCATTGAATTTACTACAGATCCGATTAGATTCGAATCTGTAGTGAATTTAATTGCATCTTTTATTCGTAGTTTCAGTTTTTATTTTGCTTTGCGAAAAAAATCAACCTCCAGCTTCGCCTAACACGCCCACGAAACATATAAATAATAAAATTTAACTTTCCTCCCTGTGTTCGACCTGTATGCTACACACCTGTATGCTTGCAGAATTTATTACAAATGTCGCGCTTTTCTAATTCATAGATTAGCGTCGATCAAGTTTTTGGCGCCGTTGCCGGGGAGGTAACGAGTAAATTTTGTTATTTATTTAATTTCTGATTCGTGTTAGTTTTATTTTATTTATTTATTTTTCCTTTAATTTTCGTGCATATAAAAAAAAAATCTTGTTTGTGATTTGATATATCAATTTCATTGGTACAATCATCCACTAATCAAAAAAAAAAAGAACTTGCCACTTTTTTTTATTCAGTTCTTTTCTTTGCACTTTCTTTCTTTTTTTCATTAGATTGACTTCTGCTTCTTCTTCTTTTTTTTATTTATTTAAAAAAAAACAAAACAAAAACAAAGGAAAAAAAAAGATCTTGCCACTTTTTTTTTCTCTCTTTCCTTCCCTTTTCTTTGATCAATTTCCACATTTGCTTCCTTTCCAAGATAAAAAAAAAAAAAAAAAAGTTGCCAAATTTTCTTTATTCCTTTCCTTTCAACTCTGTTTCCAGTACATAACTTTTTCTTCTTCTACAAGTCTCTCTTCTTTTCTCTCTAAAAAAAAAAGACAAAAAAAAAAAAAAACAACAAATATTTCTTTCGCAATATTTTGTCTTCTGCTGATTTCTTACTTGCTGCTTCTCTTCTGCCACCTCCTGTTAATTCACGTACAACAACACCAACCCTCTTTCTTCATCACAACAGTGCTGTTCAACATCCCTTCCTGAACCACGGTTACAACCCACAAACCACTACCAACCGCCGAGATCCATTAACCCCGTTCAATTCACACCGCAAGCACCCAGTTCCATCCTCTCCTCACCAAACTGTCTCTCATCAAAACTCCTCTACCAAGTTTAACAGCACAACCATTTTCATCAAAGATACCCATCCCTCTCACGCACAAACGAACAACGTTTTCACCAACCTGCAAACACAAACACTTTTGCCAATCACCACATCCCAGTTCGCATTAAAAAAAAAAAAAAAAAAGAGAACCCAATTCGAATTCCCCTAATTACACACACCATCTACCTCAAACAAGGCTTCTCCATCGTCCTCTGCCTCACGCACCGCGAAACCTCAGCATCAAACAAAATCGCAACCACCAGATTCAACTAGAAACACCTCAAGCACAAGCTCCCCAACGCAATCAAATTCCGACCAAATTCGTATCACAAAAAAAAAAAGAAAAAAAAAACAATTCAAAAGCCAAATCCTGAAAACCGTAGTCAATTCGATTTTTTTTGTGGCCCTGGAAACCGAACTCGAGCAACCAAAATACTCACATCAGAAGACCGATCAGCATCTTCGAAGATCCAGTCCACACCCTATTTTGAAGGCGAATTCCAATAAAAAGGGAAAAGTAAAGTTTTGGGGATTCGATTGTTCTAGATCGAGGATTTGTGATTTGTTTCCCGAATTAAATAATAAAGGAGCGATTGATTTCTCTGGAGTTTGGCTGTTTGATTTTAGTGCGTGGATACGGTCATATATTTTGGGCCGGCATGCGTGTCATCGAGCTTGCGTGTTTTATTTTTGGAGCTTCTGAATTTGTTTTACTGTGTGAGTCTTAGTATTGTTTTTAAGCTTTAATCCTTTGTTTATTTTTTTTTTAAGTCGAGTTCTTCTGTTTTTTTTTTATTTTTCTTCTTTTCTCCTCTTCTAGCTTAGTTCTTCTGTTTTTCTTTCAAAAAAAAAAAAAAAGGGGAGAATTTTTCAAAATCAGGTACAGCTGAAATTTTTAAAAAAAGGGTCTTAAAAAAAAAAATTCGGGCTCCTAGCCCGAACCCGTGCCGCAGCGCAGTCAAGAAATTAATAGAAGGGGACAACAACAGAAAGCAGCGGACGATTCAGATGGGTTGGAGCGGTTGCACACCAAGTGGGGTGTGAACGCGCTAGCGCTTCCCAAATTCACTGGAGGACTGCCGATCAAGGTGAAAACTTTTAAAACTCTACAGGTGCTCTGCCGCAAAGAAAAAAATATATAGACAATTGTTGTAAAATTTTCTGCAGGGGCAGCGGCTTTGAATGTACATTTTTTTTTTTTTTTGCAATTATTTTGTGTGATTGTTGTTATTTCTGCATCTTTATTCATTCTGTTAAGGGCAATACCCCAATTCACATAAGGTGAGGGATTTCATCACCCTTTCCTTAGCCCACAAATTGCATCTCATCGTAGAATTTGACTAATAATAACGGTTAGACGTTGGACTTAAGGGAGTCATGGGCTCATCTAGGGCTTAATTGTATTGTGATAGTTGATTCATTTGGAACGAATTATTTCTTGGTGTCTAGACTACGGCAGAGAAATAACCGTTTATAAATATTACGGTGATTCGTAAATATTATATCGGTTGTTACTCTGAAGGTACTTAAACCTTCGGCTGCATTGCTAGGGTGATTCCTGGTGCACCGATAACTCCTGTCCGTTAACTGGCTGAGAAATCTTTTGATCTAAGTAATCAAACACATCACTTTATAATTTTGGGTTAGGAGCCAATAAGGACAGAAAACTTCATTGTAGCTAATTTCTGTGCTTGCAGTTAACAACAATGAGTGAAAAAAGTGTTAGCCAACAAAATTCTCCTAGGGGTTCTCGAATCAACCAAAATTTTCCAACCGAATTGGATCAAAATCGAGTGAATCAAAACCTTCCAAACTTTGGGGATCAAAACCAAATAAATCAAAATTTTCAAAACCTCAATATCCAAATGGATAGACCCCTGTCTCTTCGTGATCGATGTTATCCTACTAGGACCGTTCAACCATCTGTCATTGTGTTCCCACCAGCTGAAGGAAACAATTTTGAGCTAAAACACTCTTTTATCCAAGGGGTACCAAAATTTACTGGGTCTGAAAATGCTTATGAATTTCTGAGTGAATTTGAATTGTATGCGTCCACAACAAAAATGCAACAATTGTCTAACGAATCGATCAAGCTAAGGCTAATCCCATTTGCACTACTTGAAAGCGCTAAAAGATGGCTAAATTCTCTTCCAAAACATTCCATAAGAAGTTGGGATGAATTTGTCACTGCATTTTTGAAAAAGTTTTTCCCTTTCCATAAAACTCTCAAAATCCGAACTGAGATAAATCAATTTTGTCAAAATGAGGGGGAAACTTTTTCAAAATATTTTGAGAGATTCAACCAACTACTGTATAGTTGTCCTCATCATGGAATTCTAAAAGACAACTTGTGTCAAATTGTATATGAAGGGCTTAACTATCAATCTAAAACTCAACTAGAATCAATGTGTGGAGGAGATTTTATGTCTAAAACAGCCGATGAAGCTTGGCGGTTCTTAGAAGATTATTCTGAAAAGGACATGCAATGGGAATCAATTCGCGTTCCCAATCGTACTTCTACTAGAGGAGTGCATGTCGTGGACCCAAATCAAATTCCCGTAGAAAATCAAACTCCTCAAGCCGGAGAAGGGTTACCCCACTACTACTCTCAGGACCAAGCCAATGCTATAGCTCAAAATAACCCTTACTCAGCCACGTACAATCCTGGTTGGAGGAACCACCCAAACTTTTCTTGGTCAAACCCCAATAATTCGGCAAACCCATCTCACATGCAACCCTTTATTCCAATCCGAATTACCAAGCTCCACCCCCCAATTCTCAAACCTCTCAAGCTGCACCTCAATCCAAACAACCGTATAGGCACTCCAATTTTCAATCATCGAACCAATCCTCTCAATCTTCTCAACCATCACAAGATATTGTTCGATTAGAAAAACAAATAAATAATCAAGACGCTAAAATCGACCAAATGTTTAATATGATGAAGGAATTTATGAAAAGTAATGAGAAGGGAAAATTGCCTAGTCAACCTGAGGTGAATCCAAAGTATAACTCTCGTGCTGTAAATTCTTGTGAGGACGAAAACCATAATCCAGTCAATGCTGTCACAACCCTTCGATCTGGAAAGAGGATTGATAATAACGTGGGCAACCCTGGCGAACCTTCTAACTCGACCCCAATCCCCATTCTTGATGATCACCCATTGGCTTCGAATGCCAACTCTTCTGAACCTCAAGTTCCCTTAAATGTTGGCAATCCCAACAGTTCTTCTCCCAGTGTCGGCAAACCCGACCCACCTTCGAAAACTAATGTTGGCAATCCCAACATTTCATCTTCTACATCCCTACCACCTTCTATCTCCTTGGATAAACCTTCTTCCTCGAATGATGAAACTGATCGTAGAGTCGAAAAACCAGTTGCTCCTTTTCCCCATAGACTCAATAATAAGAAGAAAGCGGCAAATTTTGATAAAATTTTGGAGATTTTCAAACAAGTCCGTGTGAACATTCCTCTTTTAGACACCATTGAACAAATCCCTCAATATGCCAAATGTCTTAAGGAATTGTGCACACAAAAACGTGCGACCAATGTCTCAAAAACCGCCTTTCTAACTGCGAATACAAGCTCTGTTCTTTCGAATCTTGCCCCAGTCAAGTATAAAGACCCTGGCTGCCCTACGATTGATTGTAAAATAGGAAACACTCACATCTCTCGTGCCCTACTCGACCTTGGTGCCAGTGTCAACCTTCTTCCTTATACTGTTTATCGTCAACTTGGACTAGGGGAGATTAAACCAACAAACATCACTCTTCAGCTAGCCGATCGATCTGTCAAAAAGCCATTGGGAATTATCGAAGACGTCTTGATACAGATTGAACAGTTTTACTTCCCTGTCGATTTTATAGTTCTAGAAACAGAGCCTGTCTCAAATCCCAACGTTCAAATACCATTGATCTTAGGACGCCCCTTCTTAGCAACCTCTAATGCTGTCATTAATTGTAGGAATGGTCAACTTCGACTTTCCTTCGGGCACCTAACCATTGAGCTAAACATCTTTAATCTCAACAAACAACCTAGGGATTTTGAGATCGATGAAATTGACATGATTCAAACCACAGTTGATGAAACCTCTAGTGACACTTCTGAAGCCTTGAAAATGTGTCTTGACCATTTCGACTCCGATTTCGATGAACTCGAATACATTTCTGAACTAAACAAAATTCTTGACTCCGACACTTCATCACCTGAATCTAATCAAGGAATGTTGACCAAAGTTGATACACAAGAACTTCCTAAGTTAGACCTCAAACCCTTGCCACCAGACCTTAAGTATTCCTACCTAGATTCCTCAGAAACTTTCCCTGTAATCTTGGCCTCTGATCTTACCGAAGACCAAGAAGAAAAAGTTTTGGAAACTTTACGGGAAAATAAGGACGCCTTGGGGTGGAAAATTAGCGATATAAAAGGAATTAGCCCATCAATCGTGGAACATCGCATACACTTAGTTGATGAGGCTAAACCCACCCGTGAAGTTCAAAGGCGATTAAACCCAAACATGAGAGAAGTGGTCAAGGAGGAGATAATCAAATGTCTAGACAATAACATCATCTATCCCATCTCTGATAGTACTTGGGTAAGTCCGGTACAAGTTGTACCAAAGAAGTCGGGAGTCACAGTGATCAAAAACGACAGTAATGAACTCGTCCCAACAAAAATCAAAACCAAATGGCGTGTGTGCATCGACTATCGAAAGCTTAACTCAGCCACACGAAAAGACCATTTTCCCTTGCCTTTTATTGACCAAATGCTCGAACGCTTAGCGGGACATGAGTACTACTGTTTTCTCGATGGATACTCTGGCTATAACCAAATTCCTGTTGCTTTAGAAGATCAACATAAGACCACCTTTACTTGACCCTTTGGAACCTTTGCTTATCGTCGCATGCCTTTCGGTCTTTGTAATGCCCCCGCGACTTTCCAAAGGTGTATGATGAGTATTTTCTCTGATATGGTGGAAGAATTCTTGGAAATATTCATGGACGATTTTTCAATATATGGATCATCTTTTTCCCAATGTCTCACTCATCTAGAACTCGTCCTTAAGCGTTGTAAGGAGAAATCACTCGTGCTTAATTGGGAGAAATGCCATTTTATGGTAAAAAGGGGGATAGTTCTAGGTCATGTCGTCTCCAAAGATGGCCTAGAAGTCGATAAATCCAAAATCGATTTGATTGCTAATTTACCTCCTCCTAAATCTGTCAAAGATGTTCGTTCATTTCTTGGCCATGCGGGATTCTATAGAAGATTCATTAAGGATTTCTCAAAAATTTCAAAACCTCTCTCGAATTTACTTGCTAAAGACGTAAAGTTTGAATTTTCCACTGATTGCCAAACATCTTTTGAAACTCTTAAATCACTCTTGACCACAACTCCCATCATTCAACCTCCTGATTGGACTCAACCCTTTGAACTTATGTGCGACGCTTCTGACTTTGCAATTGGAGCCATCTTGGGTCAGCGTATCGATAAACTCCCTCGAGTCATTTACTACGCTAGCAAAACCTTGAACGAGGCCCAATTGAATTACTCAACTACTGAAAAGGAATTTTTGGCAGTTGTATTCGCTCTTGAGAAATTCAGACCATATCTCATAGGATCCAAAGTCATAGTTTACACTGACCATGCTGCCTTACGATATTTGCTTTCTAAGAAGGATGCCAAGGCCCGCTTGATCCGTTGGATCCTTCTTCTTCAGGAGTTTGACATAGAAATACGAGATAAAAAGGGTTCTGAAAATGTCGTAGCTGATCATCTCTCTCGAATTGTGCACGAAAATGATAACGACACCCAAATCGATGACTATTTTCCTGACGAACAACTCCTTTCGATCTCTAACACCCCTTGGTACGCTGACATTGTGAATTATCTTGTCACACAACAAATGCCCGCTGAATGGTCGAAACAAGATAAACAAAAATTTCTCTCGAAAGTTCGAAACTTCTATTGGGACGACCCATATCTTTTCAAATACTGTCCAGACCAAATCATTCGAAGGTGTGTGCCCGATCATGAACACCAAAGTATTCTCTCCTTCTCACATGACCATGCTTGTGGCGGTCATTTTGGTGCAAGAAAGACTGCTGCAAAGGTTTTGCAAAGCGGTTTTTATTGGCCCACACTCTTCCGTGACGCTTTCGAATTTTGCTCTAAATGTGAGCGATGTCAAAGAACGGGTCGAATCTCTAAGCAAAACATGATGCCTCTCAACCCCATTCTAGTGATTGAGTTATTCGATGTTTGGGGCATCGATTTCATGGGACCATTCCCTAATTCATTTGGGAATCTTTACATCTTACTTGCGGTAGATTATGTCTCAAAATGGGTTGAAGCCATTCCGACCAAAACCAACGACAACAAGGTTGTTGTCAAATTCCTCAAAGAAAACATCTTTTCACGCTTTGGTACACCTCGAGCTATCATTAGCGATAATGGCACTCACTTCTGTAATCGTGCTTTTGAGTCCTTGCTCAAGAAATACTCAATCACACACAAGCTGTCGACCCCCTACCATCCACAAACGAGTAGGCAAGTAGAAGTTTCCAATAGACAAATCAAACAAATTCTTGAGAAAACCGTGATTTCCAATAGAAAAGATTGGTCTGTAAAACTGATTGATGCACTTTGGGCTTTTCGCACTGCCTATAAAACCAATCTAGGGATGTCACCATATCGATTAGTCTTTGGAAAGGCCTGTCACTTACCTCTTGAATTAGAGCATCGTGCTCTTTGGGCCATAAAATTTTTGAACTTTGACTTAGAAAAGGCCGGCTCACATAGGAAGTTACAAATATCTGAATTGGAGGAATTAAGAAATGAGGCGTATGAAAATGCGAAAATCTACAAAGAAAGAACCAAAGCCCAACACGACAAAAACATACTTCGTAAGGAATTCAACGTAGGTCAAAAAGTTCTTTTATACGACTCTAGACTTCACTTGTTTCCAGGAAAACTCAGATCTCGATGGACTGGACCTTATGTCGTGAAAACAGTATACCCTCATGGAGCGGTTGAAATTGAAAATCCTAGAGATGGAAAAGTCTTCAAAGTAAACGGTCAACGACTGAAACCATTTTTGGAATTCGAGCAATATGACGAAGACGACTCTATCGATCTGCATGATCATCCACCATGAAATCAGGTGGTACACGTTCTTTTTCTTTTATTTTTATTTTTCATTTTTTTTATTTTTGTTTTTCTGCCTTAGACAGTTGGGACACTGTCTGAATCAAGTGTGGGGGGGAGTCTGCATTTCATCCATTTTCATTTTATTTCTTTTTATTTTCAGCTATTTAAATAGGACCATCATACATTTTAGACTGTAGTAACATACCATAATTTTTTTTTTTTTGGAAATTACGACTCATTTTCGATTGATACAACAAAAAAAGTTTACAATTTTTAGTCAGTTGATAATATTTTTCTCTCTCAACTAAGATCAAATAAGAAATATGATGAAAAGTTGAATTTTGAGGGATAATAGTGTAACCGGTACATAGGGAGATTCTTAGGTGATGGCCATGAAATCTATTCTATATTGTAGACTTTGTTTAAATAAGTGGAGGACTTAAAATGCTTATAATGGCTTGTCAAATCTTTGAAACTAAGTTGTGTTAAGTTGAATTCGCGTAACTCTCTTTTGTGCTTATATTTTCGATAATAATAATAATAGTATTCCAAGGGTATCCAACATTGCTTGTATATCGAGCGTTGGTGTGCAAACCCGCCAAGCTCTATCCGACACGTTGTTGACAAAGTCAAAGTTGGAATATCTTGGTCTCATTTTATGAGATTGGACACCTAAGGATTACCGACACGTTGTTGACAAAGTCAAAGTCGGCCTGCACAATCCGCCAAGCTCCTTACCTACTCTCCGTTAGTCCGCGAGGTAGTGCATGGGTGGTAAACCTTGGTCTTTTTAGTTAGGTGTATGTACTTAATCATAAATCTTAAATTTTTATAGAATAAAGAATAAGCGATGATACCCAAACACTTCTTGACCTTATTGATTTGACTAGCCATACATGAGAAAATTAGAATACCACTTTGCAAACTGTGCCAAGCAAACTAAGAATTTATTTCATGGCTGCACTATGTTATCGACCGAACTAACTGGCCAAACTGGAATTTAACATTTGAAAACTTGATTTATATTGAAAATTTGTGACAAGACGAGGTATCTAAAATAAAATCAACTGACTAGAAATTGTTAACTTAATCTGTTGTACCACTTTCCTGAAACAAGTCGTGCTTTTATTTTTTTTTCGTTTTTATTTGCATATGTCCATTGCATTCATGTAGTTTCATTAGAATCATAGCATACTGCATTTGGATTTTGTGGGTAGTATCCGCTGAAAACCCTCACGAGACACCACTCGTCCTACTAGGGACAACTAGAGGTTTAACGGCTTGTTACATACGCTCAATGCAATCGTGTTTCCTACGAAAGTGCGACCTATCTAGTTAGTTTTCATTTTTTTTTTACTCGAGGACGAGTAAAAGATAAGTGTGGGGGTATTTGATTGACACTGAAAAGTGTTTATTTTATTACTCTTATGCTTTATCTTTTGTAAATAAATAAATGATACTTTGGTTACTTTTGTATGTTTTTACAGGATGTCAAGAAATGCCTCCTTCAATTCAAATCAAAGGCCAACTACAAGAAAGAGCTACTTCCTCACATCAAATTCATTTCAATTGCAAAAGAAGTAGTAGCTCACTGGTAAAGGCATAGGAATTGGTGCTGAGAGACCTGAGTTCGAACCCCGTTAAGCTCACTTTTTGCCAAAGAAACGGAGCGCGTTCACACTGGCCCCTTTGCTTTGAGAAATATCTGGATTAGTGTTATGTTATATATATACATACACATATTCATGTGTATGTATTTATGATGTGCACCAATTAACATCTCAGCAATAGCCATATTCTCATCATGGAAGTAAATTAAGAAAAACCAATTTTGAAGATTTTATCTTATATTGCCTTTGGAGTCTGATAAGCGTCCTTGTTTGGAAGAATTAATTAGATGCAATCTTCTATCAATCAAGCCACATGGGAAAATTGAAAGATATGGAAAATATTTACCATGATATGCCCAGATTTTCTCCAATCAGGTAGTCAAGGAAGGCAAGAAATATTCATGAATAAGGAAGGCCATTTATTCATAGACCTAGTTAGGGTTTTCCCATTCTCATCTATAAATATGTGATTGTAACCATTGTAAAAATTCATTCATTCTTCTGTACTCTCTTATTTTTAATAAAACTTTCGTTTCTTTAGCTTCTGCATTTTATTTTCATGGCAAATTGTGTTGTCTAGTCAATTAGATTTGCTAGAACACAATTTGCTATTGCTTTTATTTTTCTTACTAGTGATTGACCGTCTGATTAGATTCAGCGGTAATCTTAGTTTTTATTCTCAGTTGTTGATTTCCTTTCTGCAATTTTATTTCTAGTGTTCTATTTTATTTTAATCATTGAATTTACTACATATCCGATTAGATTCGAATCTGTAGTGAATTTAATTGCATCTTTTATTCGTAGTTTCAGTTTTTATTTTGCTTTGCGAAAAAAATCAACCTCCAGCTTCGCCTAACACGCCCACGAAACATATAAATAATAAAATTTAACTTTCCTCCCTGTGTTCGACCTGTATGCTACACACCTGTATGCTTGCAGAATTTATTACAAATGTCGCGCTTTTCTAATTCATAGATTAGCGTCGATCAGCGAGCGACCTAAAGACTGGGATGGATTAGCGTGGAGTCGACGATACTTGATTTTGCCCCGGGATAGCATGTCGCCGACTACCTACCATCTTTAGTCAATCGTGTACGTACGGAAAGGCAGGGAACTCCCAAAAGACCATATACTAGCTATCAAGTTATGGGTGAGGTTGGCTATCTGGAAGTGGGCATCGATGGGCCTTAGTGTAGTTCTCATACATGATTTTTTCTTGGATTGCCTTTCAGTAGTTGAGGGAGGGGTCACGTGGGACCATAGCCACGGGTACAAAAACAGACCTTGACATCTGCATCAGCAGACGACTTAAAGCTCCCGACCGAGTTCCGTATTTCTTGATTTGCCATGGCACGGAACTCGGATGGCACATTGAGGAACATGTGCGTCTAGACATGGAAAAACGGTTCACGATACATACGCGGGATAAAGGGCGCGGTTGACGGGTGGCATAATCCCTAGTGGTCCTAAGTGGCTGAACCCGAACCGAGACACGGAAACGTTCATTAGGTAGCATAAGCCCTAGTGGTCCTAGGTGGCATAAATCCTAAGTGAACGCGCGATAGTTCATGGTAAGGAAACATAACTAGATCAAGGGTAGCAGTCCAAAATAACCTCAAGGATAAAACGTTTACATGGGAAAGCCCGTATGGCCTACGGCAAAGGACTGAACCTATACATGGAAAGAAACATACGAGTTGGGAAAACCTACATATGCTATATATTAGGTTGACATGGACCATTACATGACATTGGGCAATGGGCATTCATAGTTCACACATGACGCGGGTTGGGATACTAGTACGAGAGGTGCAGAGCAAATATACATGTTAGAACCAGGAGAAACACACATGATAGATACCGTGGGATGTTATACAGGATAGATACCTTGGGATATTATACTTGATAGAAACCTGACGATGTGATACCTTGATTTATCATGACACCGTAGTTTATCATGATATCTTAGTTTACCTTGCTACAGTAGTTCAGCCTGTTACTCTGGTTTAGTTTATCTATCTTGTCGTCATCCTTATGTTTACTTTTAGTTTATGTATGTCATGTTACCTTTACCTGTTTTTATACTGGAAGTAGATAGGACTTACCATTCTTTATGACTGACCCCGTTTTCTTTCGCCTCTTGTCTTCCGTTCCCCCCCCCCCCAGGTTTTCAGGGAGGAAACACTGTTATCTAGTTCGGACTTCTTCTACTTGAAGGTCATCACGCATGGCTTGGACTTTTCTTGGCTATGGCTACTTTACTGTTTTGCTTGGGGAATAATTTATGAAATGGTTTTATGCTTCTTTACTATTGCAAGACAGGTTTTGATGTATTCTGATGTAAAAGGCTTTAGACCTTATTTTATAAGGTAATGAAATTTGTTTTACTTCCGCTGTTTTATATATATATATGTTCTGTCTTGTAATATTTCTGTGCATGTTTACCTCGATAATGCTTCACCAAACCTAGTGCATTCCCCTATGAGTGACCTTAGCGGAGGTGGGGTGTTACAGCTATTCATCCTGATGTGGATGGGCAGACTAGGTGGAAGGTGACAGGTGATTAGTGAGGGCGATGTTGTTATGCGGTGGGGAGCTGGAGGCTGGCGCATTACTTACGACAACGATAATTACATTCGGTATCAAAGCTCTAGTTATCAATTTTAGCCAAAGTTAGAAGCCTTAATTACGTTTGAGAGATGTATTTGTAAATTTCTGATGGATGTATACTATATAGTAGTATGTAGTTTAGTAGTGTTTGAACTCCATTAGCAGTTTTTCTTGTAAGTGAATAATCATTCTATATTGCAGATTAAGAATGAGTCGTCGACCATCGAGACACGTTGCTAGGGAGGAGGCTGTGCCTGGAGGGGGAAATGGCGGTATACCAGGTTACCCAGCCATGATATAGGCATTCATGAGAAGGGTACCCGCTCCAATGGCAGCCACGATAGATGTAGGTGCGTAGGTACCGAGGGTTGTGGATTTTGTGAAGCTGTGTAAAGACTTCACGTCTCTAAGGGGGAAAACCTTTCAAAGGGACAGAGCCGACCGAAGAAGTTCAAAGATGGTTAGATGCTTGTATTCACATGACTTGGGTATAAATGATGCAACTAAGAGAAAGCTTGCGTCAAGGCAGCTAGAGGGCAGGGCCATAGAGTGGTGGAATTTTGTTACACTTGAGACTCTGGAAGAAGAGATAACTTTAGAACATATCCAAGTTAAGTTCGAGACATAGTTTATCTCTACGGCTCAGAAGTCAGTTCTGATCAAAAAATATATGGAGCTGAAACAGAATGGTTGACCAGTGCTTGATTATGTTTCTGATTTTGAGGCCTTGTCGAAGTATGCTTGTTCGTATATAGACACCCCATATCAGAAGAACGAGAAGTTCGTTATGGTTTTGGACACCTACATAGGAAGACCATTGGTGGATCATCTTGACGATCCATATGAAAAGATTGTGGAAAAAGCTGTGAGACATGAAAGCCTGTTTCCGAAAGAAGAAACTGTTATTACCGCAAAGGAAGCTCCGAAACCACAGTAGGATGGTAATAATAATAATAAGAGGAAGTAGTAACAACAGAAAGGAAAGGATGGCAAGAAGAAATCTAAGAGTGAAGTGGTTTGCTTTAACTGCCAATAGAAATGTCATTTTGCTAATGAGTGTAAGAATCTGAAGGTTGAAAGGAAGTGTCGCAACTGTGGCGAGTCTGGCATCTCAAGAAGGACTGTCCGGAACCGGCTAAGGGAAAGCAGACAGTGAAGGCTTATGCCTTGGAATTTGTGCCATCGTCTTCAAGAGCTCCTACTGTTGAGGAGAAGGGAAAGGGTTTCATCGTCCAAGGTACCCTTTCTGTTCAGGGTGTGTCAGTTCATGTGTTATTTGATATAGGAGCATCGCATTCATTCATTTGTAATGAGCTTGTGTGCCGTTTGGGTTTGGAGCCCGAGATTTGTGACAAACCTTTGATTGTGACTAATTCAATTGAGGGTTCATCCAGCCTTTGTATGCTTTTGTCGTGATCTTGTGTTATCGAGTCATGGTTGCTCCTTTGTGTGTGATTGTTTTGTTCCTAACTTCGCCGGGTTTGTGATTATCTTGGGTATGGATTGGCTCAAGAGGTATGCGGCAAGAGTGAATTGTGAGCTGCTAGAGGTGAGAGTCGGGGATGCAGAAGGGAGAAAGGTTTTGATTCGATGTACGCCCAAAGACGGGGTCTTCGTGAGCTATTTATATTCGCTTGTGATTCCACAAGAAGATTTGTCATCGGTGTTGATCGCAAATGAGTTTGAGCATGTCTTTGACGAAGTCAAAGGGTTACCGCCACATCGTGAGATTTAGTTCAGAATCGATTTGGTCGAGGGTGTTAGACCTATCGTTATGCTTCTTAGAAAGATGGCACCTAGGTTACAACGAGAGTTAAAGGTGCAAGTTCGAGACCTTTTGGGAAAAGGATTCATTTAGAGAAGTTTTTCCGAATGGGGTGCACCAGTTATGTTTATAACCTAGGCAGATGGCTCGCTAAGATTGTATGTGGACTATCATGAACTGAACAAGGTGATCAAGAAGAACAAGTATCCTTTGCCAAGGATTGATGACTTGTTTGATTAGCTTCACGAAGCCAAAGTGTTTTCTCATATGGATTTGGCAACAGGATTTCACCAATTGAGAGTGGCGAAGGATAGTGTGCTGAAGACTGCTTTTAGGACACCATCTGGTTTCTTTGAATGATTGGTGATGCCATTTGGATTGACTAACGCGCCAGCGTATTTTGTGTATCTTATTAATAGAGTTTTCAGAGATCAATTGAACAAGTTTGTGCTTGTGTTCGTGGATGATATTCTTGTTTATTCCCGAAATGAGGAAGAGCACAAGATGCACTTGAGAGTTGTTTTGGAAATCTTGTGAAAGCATCAGCTGAAGGCTAAATTTTCGAAGTGTCACTTCTGGAAGAGTGAAGTGAGGTTCTTAGGCCATGTTGTTTTTGGAAATGTGATGGCAGTTGACCCCGCTAAAGTGACAACAATCCAAGACTGCGATAGACCTTAGAATGCGAAGGACATGAGAAGTTTCCTTGGGTTAGCGGGATATTATCGCCGTTTTATAAAGGATTTCTCCAAGATAGCTGCACCGCTAACAAGATTGACGACGAAGAAACAAATGTTCGCATGGGATGTAAAGTATGAGCAAGCGTTTGGAATCCTGAAAGAGAGACTGACGAATGCTCTTGTTTTGACCATTCCAAGTGGGAATGAAGAGATGGTGGTATACACCGATGCTTGCGGTATTGGACTTGGAGCAGTACTAATGCAGAAGGATAAGGTCGTGGCCTACGCGAGTCGACAACTAAAGCAGCATGAAAGAAATTATCTGACTCATGATTTAGAGTTGGCAGCGATTGTGTTTGTTTTGAAGATGTGGAGACATTACTTTTTGGGAGTTCGATTCGAGTTGTTTACGGGTCACAAGTCGTTGAAGTATCTTTTCTCCCAAAAGGATTTGAATCTTCGGCACCAATTGTGGTTATAGTTTCTGGCATCGCTGGATTTTGGTATAGCCTATACTCCTGGTAAAGGTAACACAGTTGTAGATGTGTTAAGTCGAAGACACACAAGTTTGGGAGCGATGTATTCAGAATGGAAAAGCCTCGAGTGCTTGGCAGAATTTGATTTCAGACCAAGGTGTAAGTTAGGACCTGAAATGTTGGCAAGCTTATCGATAAAACCTACTCTCATCGAAAGGAATGGAGAGATCCAAAAGCGTGATGCACAATTTACCAATAAATTACTATGGGTTTGTGACTTTTTGTGGCAATAGTATTTTATTTAATTCTAACATAAAATTTAGTGACTTTTCAACCACCAATGACAGCTCCATAGCTGATTTGAGATGGATTTTTCATGATATGTGACAAATAGCTTTCCATTTTTTAAAGGTAAAATTTTGCTATGATTTCCATATCCATGACAATTACATGACTAATTTACCACAGATTTGTTAGGGATTAATGTTACACCACAAAAAATATGTTGGTCAACAGAAAAATATATTTAAAAAAAAAACTTAAAAAGGAAATTTAGATCCATCTCAGATCCGACTCAATTTTACTAGGAATTTTTCCTTCACAATAGTTATGTCACTATAACAATATTTTCTAGTAGTGGCAATGAGAGGAAAGCGCTCATGTTCATTTATTATGCATGAATAAAACAAGGCAAACCAACACATCAAGTAGGTGTACACAAAATACTTAACAAGAATAATTATAGCAATTCCAAAAGGTGACCATCAATGAGATGATGAGCAATGACAACTTTCCTCTTATATGCAAAACAATACAATTAATTGAATAATAAAAAATTGAGCCACAAGTAAGCCAAACTTGACAACACTATCAAATATGGCATGGAACTTGTGAGAATTGGAAAAACTATCTGTGGTTGAAACATATGAGTCGACTGCATAAGAAAAAACTACATTGTGCAGAGGCAGTATCATTTCATTTCACTGAAGTGTATGGCATGAATATAAGACACTAACATCTACACATATTATCGGCATAGTTAACAAGTTGCGTACAAATAGCGACTGAAATGACAGGCATTGCAGTGTGGAGGAGCGACTGGTAGAGAAACGACTGAAATGCAATGCAGATTGAGAAGTTAGGCAGAAAATAGAGCATAAACTAAAATTCAATGCGAGCAGACAAACTTTTATAAGCTGGGCGTTGATTCAACATGCAAATAGTTTGACAGGCTCTAGTGTTGCATGCAAGTGGTTTGACAGTCGACTCTATTTGATTTCTAACTGTTCAAAAAACTACAACACAACACCCACCATTACCCTTGAATTATCGGCTTAAAGATTTGTGTCTTAACTATATATGTCCATCGAATCATAAAACTGATAAATTCAGCTTTCAGTGCTGACCATATGGTTACTGAGGCCCTACGAAAAAATGCAATAATGTTGCAAGGAATGGGGAAGAGAAAAAAAAAAAACCATGTAAATGCAAGGGGTTGAACTACAAACCACCACAAAGAAAGTTGTATAACTTAACCACTTCACCAACCACTAATTTAATTGTATATTGCTAACATTTAGATACATGCAGGTATGTACAAGTTTGAAGTCCCTCAACTAATCTGAGGCCCTAGGCAAAGGCCACCTGAAATCGGAGACCCTAGGCGGCCGCCTAGGCTGCCAATGCCCACGGCCGGGCATCAATTCTGCTTTTGTAATAGAACCCTCTTTGGATATTACCATAGGAAATATTTTTCAATAAGTATGTTCTTGCCTATTTTTGTCCATAAGAATATTAAAGAACATTAACAATCTCATCTTAGTAAGAGTATAGTCTGAAAACCTCTGCTGCTATGATTTTTTTTTCCCTCATCTATGTTCTTTTATAATGTTTTATTCTGCATTCTACTATACATATTTATGTTTTCATTTTTATTTTTAATAACAAATTTGCCTCTCTTTATTTTTTGTTATGTGCTAATCCTTAAAACCAAACATGTCTATGCAATTTTTACCCTTTTAGGTAGTTATTATTGGCATAGTGCTACATTTCAATTGTAATTGTACGTATCAATGAAACTACATAATATTTCGCCACATCCATGTCCAAAGCATGGATGATAACTTGTGATAGTTATTTATGTGTATAATTTACGTTATGTGATTGATTTGTTTATATATTTCATTTTTTTCATTTTTATTAATAAAAATATAGTTAATCTTGATGTAGTTTATTAGGAGAATCAGTGAATAATAATTTGCAAAAGTTATTTAAATAGTTTTAATTTTACGTAAATAATTATGAAATATCGTACTAAATGTAGGTAGTTGGAGCCAAAAAAACATAATTTTGTCATTTTTAGTATATGACAGAAATATTAGTTAATTGACTTCATTTAAATTACTTAAATTTTGTGTTTTGTAATCAAACCGACCGTTATGGAGGTTTCCCTATTGTAAGAGAGGCTAAATCAATTTGTCTGTCCCAATGAATATAGCCTCAAATATAGCAGCATTTTACTCCACCTTTCTCAGAATTGTTTTCTCCGATGTTTTTAATGGTTCAAATTCTAATGCTTAAAGTTTCTCCGAAATATCCATTAAATTTCAAATCTACTCCAGATTTACCATTAATATCATATTTCTACTACAATATCCTTTGATTCATCTACATAATTATTTAGAAAATGCAACAAAATTTAAAAAATACAACAAATTTTAATTTCTCCACTTTTGACTCCAAAAATTTATTTAATTTTAAATATTATCTATCACATTAGTTTTCGATATGAATAAAAAAAGCACATTAGTTTTTTATATTCAACTATGAATAAAAAAAACTAGTCTTTTTTAAGTTATACAATTTAAATGTCAGTTCCTCGCCGTTATGCGGTGGTACTAGTAATCTTTATTTTCTTTTTATCTGATATCAAAAAATGCATGATCTTATTTGAATTAAAATAAAGTTTAACAAATATGTTTTAACAAATAATTTTATTTTATATTGAACATTTTAACGGTCGGTTTTCCACCGTTGTGCGGTAATACTAGTTAATTTAAATATATGGACTTTAATATAAAATATTAGAAGCTAACTGCTAATAAATAACTGTGTAAACTTTGAAATTTCTATATTAAATGTAAAATGACAGAATAAGTAAAATAATGTGAGAGAAACAGTAAATAAATGTAAAATTATAATTTAATTTAAAAATAAAATATTCGCAGAGAATTAAAGAGAAGAGATGAAACTCCTAAAATTAAGGAGATTAATATATGTCATTCAGCCTAAAATCTTATATTTTTATGTAATTTTGACATTTACGCTATTTTTCTGTATAATAAAAAATAGTATAGGTGTTTTTTTAGCAATGGTAACAGATGCACTTTATTGGTTCCTTTAGCAGCTCACTATTTAACAGCTCGGTCCATTCCCAGCGATTTCCCCTTATCAAGAAATTCGCTAATTTTATTTCTTTAATCTCCCACAAATTAGCTATGGCGTGTAAAAGAGGCGGATCCCTTTTCTTACAGTCAATATCCTCTTCTCTAATAAGAAATCGAAATCATAACACCAGAGCTCTTTCGATTTGCAACGGGAAGAGAACTTCTCATCCTAACACTGCTTCCGTAAGAAATAGCCTTTTTTTCTTCTTAAATAATATTCTCGGTTGTGTTGATGCTTGATTGGAAATCAAATAATCAGCGTATGTGTTCAATATAGATAAACAAGATGGAGGAGGCGCAAGGTATTCCTACTGAGCAAGCTAAGGCGACTAGCACTGAAGAGGTTCCAAATGAAAACGCCCAGGTCTGTTTTTTTTTTTTTTTTTTTTTTTTTTTTTACTCACTAAATTCTTTTTCTGCTTTTTCAGAGACAGATTAAGTTTGTGCTTGTTTTAATTAGAAGTTCTGAATGTAAGGTTCTGATTTATAAATTAATCAAACTTTCTAAGGTACTGCTTGTGAATAAGTGTTCAGATCTGAAATGCTTATTCAGCGAATCCCTTTTGTTACAGTCAATGTCCTCTTCTCTAATAAGAAATCGAAATTATAACACCAGAGAAGTTCCTCTTTCGATTTGCAACGGGAAGAGAACTTCTCTTCCTAACACTGCTTCCGTAAGAAATCGCCTTTTTTTTTCTTAAATAACAATTTCGGTTTTGTTGATGCTTGATTGGAAATCAATTAATCAGTGTATGATTTGTGTTCAATACAGATATTAAGGAGAAGAGATGAAACTCCTGAAATTAAGGAGAAGAGATGAAACTCCTGAAATTAAGGAGATTAATGTATGTCATTCAGCCTAAAATCTTATATTTTTATGTAATTTTGACATTTACGCTATTTTCCTGTATAATAAAAAATTGTATAGGTGTTTTTTTAGCAATGGTAACAGGATGCACTTTATTGGTTCCTTTAGCAGCTCACTGTTTAACAGCCCGGTCCATTCCCAGCGATATCCCCTTCATCAAGAAATTCGCTAATTTTATTTCTTTAATCTCCCGCAAATTAGCTATGGCGTGTAAAAGAGGCGGATCCCTTTTCTTACAGTCAACATCCTCTTCTCTAATAAGAAATCGAAATCATAACACCAGAGCTCTTTCGATTTGCAACGGGAAGAGAACCTCTCATCCTAACACTGCTTCCGTAAGAAATAGCCTTTTTTTCTTCTTAAATAATATTCTCGGTTGTGTTGATGCTTGATTGGAAATCAAATAATCAGCGTATGTGTTCAATATAGATAAACAAGATGGAGGAGGCGCAAGGTATTCCTACTGAGCAAGCTAAGGAGACTAGCACTGAAGAGGTTCCAAATGAAAACGCCCAGGTCTGTTTTTTTTTTTTTTTTTTTTACTCACTGAATTCTTTTTCTGCTTTTTCAGAGACAGATTAAGTTTGTGCTTGTTTTAATTAGAAGTTCTGAATGTAAGTTCTGATTTATAAATCAATCAAACTTTATAAGGTACCGCTTGTGAATAAGTGTTCAGATCTGAAATGCTTATTCAGCGAATCCCTTTTGTTACAGTCAATACCCTCTTCTCTAATAAGAAGTAGAAATTATAACACCAGAGAAGTTCCTCTTTCGATTTGCAATGGGAAAAGAACTTCTCTTCCTAACACTTCTTCCGTAAGAAATAGCCTTTTTTTTCCTTAAATAACATTCTCGGTTGTGTTGATGCTTGATTGGAAATCAATTAATCAGCGTAGGCGTTTGATTTGAGTGGTCTTGAATCAAAATCCTTCACAACAAGTAGTTTGATGAAATTCGTTGAAAAACTATAACCAAATCCTAATATACACATGTACTGTGGTAGAAATTTCTTGTTTGTTTGTCATTGTGGATTTTTTGAACGTGGTTGAAGCAAGTCCCATTTGACTTTATTTTGTGTTTGGGTGATTGAGGGGTTGTAATTAATCATGCATTATTGACCACGTTTTTATATGAATACAGGTTCTACGCATTGAGAGCATTGAGAAAAAGCTTGTTGAATACGAGTTTAGGTGACTCCTTTTCCTTTTCTTTTTGAATTTTGTTCTCTTAGTTTTTCACTACTTCGTGGAATTCTGATATAAACAAACATAATTGCTCCCCATAATTGGCATTCTTATATCACTGGGTAGTTTATATGTTGAAAGATGTTAGGATGCTTAGAGAAGGAGTACAAAATATTATGCTTGCAAAGTTGAAAGTTGAAGCATAATGGTAGACTTAATCTACGGGGCCTTAATTTTCTCTCTATTCATATTATGCAAATTAATTAAGTAACCTCTTATTAAGTCAAATGTTTTGTGGTTGAGTTACTAATTTTATGTTTGTGATAAGTTGGCGTGAATATTTGTGCCTTTACTTAGTATATTTGAACTTTGAAACGTTTGATGTTCACCAGTTTACTAAGTTCTATGTCTTGGTGTAAAAACACTTATATAATCAAGGGGACACTGCTTATATTAATTTTTGTTTTAGTGGAGCGGGTCATTCTTTTAGCAAACTAGATAGTGCAAAGACTATTGGATTAGTTGGAAAAATTAGTAGGTTTAAGGTCTATGTTCTCATTTCTGCTTTGTATTTTTGTGCTTTTGTAGAAGGTTGTTTAAAATTAAGTCGAAGCATCTAAAATTTTAGTTTGATCTGTTATCGTTATAATTCAAACTGGCTAAAAGCTGTAAGCGGTTTATCATAGGATTTATTTTATGAATTTGTCTAATTTGGTCAATCAGTCATGTGAATTGTCTAAAAATGTATATTGAAATTTATCGGATTATCTTAAGAAAAATATCGATATCAATTTGGTGATAAAGAAATGAATTGTTGTGTTCAGTGATATTAGTGGGTTATTTATGCAAGTTTCCTGTAAATGAGCCCTTTTATATGCGAAGATATTGTAACAAAATTGGTTTTTGTTATGTATATACAAAATTGCAGACAGGCTGAAGAACGTTCTAAAGCTGACAAGGCCTTCAGCGATCTTAAAAAGGCGAGTAATGAGAATCTATGGTGAAACCATATAAAATTTTCTAATTATGTTTATTTGCTGCTAATAAAGAATCCTATATGTTTTGTACAGGAAATTGATGAATTGAAGCCGAAAACGAATATAGCATATTACTTTGCTTGTACAGGGTTCCTTGTGATTATGGTAAAAAGTTGGCTTTGAACATTTGGTTTAATTTGACAGCCATAAGGTCCAAGCCGCACAAAAATACTTTCTATGTGTTGTGATTTTCATTTTATGTTTTTTTCTTTAGTTAGAACAAATAGACAGTCTTTTGATGGCTCCAGAACTGTAATATAAGTTCCTTTTTGGATTGTTTGTTTGCTTGGTTAATGTTATGTTTTCTTTGTTCCTTAAAAGAATATAATAAGGTACAATTTGGTATGGGAAAAGACGTCATCTATATGGTTATGTTAACTTTTGGTGATATTAAATCACAAATAAGTAGGGGTGGGCATATGTCGGTTTGGTCCGGTTTGAGGCTGTGATTCAGGAGGAATCTCACGTGTAAAATAAGAGGAGCCGAACCTTCCTCATATGAGAGAGAGAGAGAGGGGGGGGGGGGGGGGGGGAGTGACTACATAATACTACTATTTAATTGCATAACTTCAAATATTAAACTACATCATCACTTCTATTTGAATATACCAAAAGTTGCTACGACATGGAACTGTATGAATATGTCAACTGCAGCATGAAATTTCTATTTTATAAATCATATAACTTCATTTCTCCAAGACCTTTCATAAATTTTTCATATTGGCATGCTCAGCAAGAACTAACAAAATATTTACAAATTGCAAGCCTGCAATGTTATTTTTCCATATCTACATTGCCTTTCTGGTTTGAGTTTGGAGACTGGACAAGAATCTAACTACAACAGATAGTTGCGATTTCTGGTTTTTGGTTTTGTTTGATAGTTCCGGTTAAGACCATCACTCGATCCAAAACGGGAAAAAAATTCACATTAGTATGTCGTGTCCATTTCGGAAATATAATTACGAGGTATATCCATTTGTTACTTCATTGAATTTCCGAATCTACCTTTATCGAAACATTCAATTGAGTTCTTAGCCTTGTATTCGAGAAAATTTTATTTCCAGAACTATTTTTTATTCCATTTTTAGTTATTTGATTTCATTTATCTAAGAAATGAACAAACATGAGCTACTTTATCACGTGTGTAAGATTCAGGACATAACATAAATAACAAATCAGACAATATAAAAGCTACCTAACCACATTACTACGGACCAGATTTTGGTGTTCCATATGCTTCTTTCCTTTTTATTATGAATATTGATTCTGTTGCAATCTTTTTCTTACTGTATTTGGATTCTTAGTGTACTTAGTGTAAATTTGTATATTATATTGTCAACTATCTTAGTGCATCTTAGTTCTGTAATTTCTACAATATATCAAAATTTTATTCATTTGAAAGGCCTATAATTCATACAATTCACCTATTATTTATGGACTTTGTGGACATTTCATGTCAGCGCAATCTCCAAACTGTCTAAGTTGGAGATAACTGATTTTGAGGACTTCTATACCTTTTGTAGAATAACAGGTAAATTTCAGATAGTATTTACGGAATTGGTGCTAAAATGGTTTCTCTAATAATTTATTATTTATTTTCCTTCCCAAATGATCAATTCCCGATCAATTATTGTGATCCACTTCCTTTGTCTATGCTATGTTAATGTTACTTAATATGTGTTAATTTCTGTGTCCTGATTGGTAGGTGACATGGTTCCGGCGTCGTTCTCTCCATCTTTGTATTGCAACTTGGTAATTAATGCTATTATCATTTACTGATCATAAGTTAGATTCTTTTACAGACTTATCTGCTTATTTATTTGATTTTTGTAACAATGTGTTATATCATGGTGCAACAATTCATTTGTTGCAGTACACTTATATGTGTTAGAGGAAATTTGAAATAAAGGAAAATTTTGATTTGTCCCACATCATGAAATATAACATGATATGCAACTATATATGTAAAAGCGTGATGTGTAATATCAGAAGAAAGAAGGGGAGAGATAAGGCAAGAACATGATATACATAACGTTGACATGATAAACATGATTACATTTAAAAGGTCAAAAGATGGGCCTTGGGCCTTGGGGTTCCTGGGGTCTCATTATCAAATGGGCCTACTTTGTAGCAAATGCTGTTTGAAGAGTTGCAATCTATTTAAAAAGAAGTAACAGTATCTCCTCACTGCTATATAAACTGGATCGTACTTCAATTTTAAATCACTTGAATTAATTCTCTACTTCTTCTTAATTCATACTCTTTCATTTTTTAAATATATTGCAAAAGGGTTTTAGTTCCTACAGGCTAAAATTCAAATCTCCTGTCACTGCAGACGAATAAATTCAGATAGTGAATCGTCGTGTTTGTGCAACTACGTCGATTAAAGATATTCAATATCTGGTCCGTTGTATCTTCGAACAGATTTGCTATTACTCGTGCACATAATATAAGAGGGCAAAAACTATTTTAGGATAGCGATCACCACATCGTGCCTCGGAGAATTGTATCTAAGAAGAATCAGCGACGAATTTAGTCGAACAATCTAAAATAGTATTTCGACAATGGCTCCTCACAGTCTTAAGGAATTTGCCGCTGATTTTACAAAGCTAGAAAGGTTCGATGGTGTTAACTTAGAAAGGTTCGATGGCAGAAAAAGATGCATTTCTTGCTGGCTTGAATGAAAGTGGTATATGTTCTAACTACGCTAAAACCAGTAGAGACGGAAGATGAAACGATTGCACAAATACGGGAAAGAGTCAAATGGGAACAGGATGATTACATTTGCAAAGGCCATATCTGTAATGCGACGACAGACACACTTTTTTCATATGTACTACAACAAGGCAACTACAAAGGATGTTTGAGATTCATTAGAGGCAAAGTATCTAATGGAGGACACAACTAGTAAGACATTTCTAGCCATCAAAATTTTTAATTACAAAATGACTGATGATCGTCCAGTTGTAAAGCAATTCAATGATACCATGCACATACTTAATCAATTCAGTCAGCATAAGTTAAATATGGATGAGGAAATTAAGGTTTCCTCGATAATAGACAAATTACCCCCTTCTTGGAAAGATCAGAGGAAACTTCTTAAACATAAGAAGGAGGATATGAGTCTAGACGGCCTTGCACAGTATTTACAAGTTGAACAACAATTGACACAGAAAGATGCTCAAGATGAAACAATTGTTGATACATCAAAAGTCCATATGGTGGAGGAAAATAAAGCAAATAATGCTTCGGATAACTCTTCTAATAAGAAGAGGAAAGGGCAGAACAACTGTAACACCCCGTATTTTCTGTGAACGTGTAAGTAACAAATCAGAGAATAATTAAATTATAAAATAAGAATCAAGGGAAACGGGTTACGTCATTGCGTTTGTCTCGAAATTCTGCTTGGAAACGAGTCTAAGTTTTCGAAAAACGGAGTCCGTATGACCAAGTTATGACCCTCCGAAGTTTTAGGAATTTTCAGAATAAAAAACAGCTCGAAATTCGAATTCGAAATTCGAATTCAAACCCCAGGGCAGACTGGGCGGAAAATTTCCCGCCCAGGACCAGGTCGACCTGGGGGTCGACACTATGGTCGACCTGCCAGGGACCAGGTCGACACTATGGTCGACCCTATGGTCGACCTGGTGCCGAAACCTTGTTTTCAGCCTGGGTTCACTCTGATGTTTTTGGACACGTTTTCAGCCTAGGTTCGTTCGCCTAAATCTATATAAACAGCCCCCTGGCCTCATTCTCTCTACACAATTTCATTCTGTCTATACTCTGCCTCTGTTCTAATAAAAAAAAATGGTGTCGCTACTCTGCTGGAATCAAAACTAGGACTGATGCATCTTCTTCCAACCTGAATAGAATTAAAAAGCTAAATCAAATCTCAAATCAAAGTTTAGAGCTACAACAACAATTAAAGAGGAGTAATCCAGCAATTCTGCATCAACAACAGTTTATTATCCTTTCTTAAACCACGAAAGGCAAGTGCAGTTATTTTCCGATATAAACTTTAATTATGATTGTGACATGATTGTAAATCTGAATTTGAGGTTATGTATGTTCTGTTCTGTTTGGATCTATCTTATTCTGTATCTCTTTCTTCTTTCTGTTATATAGCCAGGCTACCACGAGCCTGCGCCAAATCTCATAAGAGATTAACGCACAAACGATAAACCTTGGGATAAATAATGAATGATGGCACAATTGAGCATGACTAATCTGTGACTGATTTAAGTAAAAGGACATATGTTGTAAACATAGATTTAGATCTATGCATATTCTGTGATTTGGAAGAAGAGGAACCATTGTATGTTAACATATGACTTGAGACTTTGGACATAACGCATATTTTGAATTAAGATCCGATTTTGGGAGGTTATAGTTTAAAGATCTAGATGTTTGGGCATTTTTTTTTTTATATATTGGTTCATGACTTGAAAAAGGAATATGTGGCTTAGGCGTAAAGATCTATATTAAATAGGATAACTATTAATATGAATGCGCCTAAATATGGATTTTTGGATATTAACTATAATTTTGGCAAAGTTAATATTGTTTTGGGCTTTTAAGGAATATTCCGTACTGTACAAAGTTAATTTAAAAATTGGGGCATATGTTGTACTATTAATTATGGCCATGATTTGGGCATATAAGTTTAGACCTGATTAAGTTAATCTACTAAATTTGCCGTCTGTTTAAATCTGTTGAATTGCCTAAACTTCTAATTAGATTGAATTGCCTAATCTGCTAATTATGTAAAATTTGCCTAATCTGCTAATTATGTTATATTTCCTTATCTGCTAAATTTGCTAAATCGCCTAATCTGCAAGATCTGTTATCTGTTTAATCTGTTGAATTGCGTAATCTATTGGAACTGAAATGCTGAAATTTGAAGTACGTAAATCTTTATGCTCGATTTAAAATTGAGCGAAACTTGTTAATAGAACCTCGAATAATCTGTTGTAACTTGTAAATAAGTTAATTTGTTAAATTAGCATAATTAGTCTGATATTAGCATAATCTGTGAATGAATACATTGGCTAAACATGAAACATGGCTAACTCGAGGTTAGAATGAGTTTGCGGTGTAATCCTGCCTGGAACCGCCCGGCACATCCAGTGGCCTCAAACAATAGGTTCTAATGTGAGAAGTTAGTCATAACGTGTTCAAAACCCGAGGTTAGACTCAGTTTGCGGCAGAAACCTGCCCGGAACCAACCGGCCTAACCAGTGGCCGCAAACTGTCAGTCTAATGTGAGAGGTCTGCGCATTAATTTTTAATTAATACAAATCTAAGATAAATATGATGTCTAGAACGTGTTGGGTAGGGTTAAACCAATTGGTCTAATGAATTTAACAAACCCGTTTCGTGAATCTGTAGGCCCAATACAAAGTTAGACAAATCTGTTAAATCCGAATATCTGATCCGTTAGTCTGAAAACTTGTCTGATCTGTGAACTAGTTGATCTGAACTTTGTATGTCTGAACTTGTAAACAAGTTAATCTGAAATCTGTTAGTCTAGGGACACAAGGTTAGGAGGGAAATTACTTGTGTCCTCTGTTGTTTGAGACCCATATTAGTGAGTAACCCTTTTTGGTATCAAAACTTTGACCCAAAAGTAGGTAGGGTCCGGGCACGCTTACTGAACTAATTATAAGCGGCTCATTCTGATAATGGCGAGGGGTGTTGATGGTGCGTTCCAACCGGGTCATGTGCGTGCATGGATCCCGGTCTGCCTCTGAGGATGTAAGACGCCGTGACATCTGTAAATAGGTCTGTGTCATTCAAAGGTTGCGACTTTAGGGAATGATACACCCTTCTGTGGGGCTGGCACAAGGTATTTATGTATTAGGGAGCCGATCGCTTGGGGTAGGATTTAGGGTACACTTAGCTCTGTCTGTTTCTGTGGGGTACCGTCTGTTTCTGTTGGGTGGCAACACCTGTTTGCGTGGTACCTTTTGTTTATGTTTGGGTGGTAAAAGCCCGTCAGTAGTGTACACCTAATTCTACATTCTGTTTCTATATGGATTATTAATCTATTTTTGTTTCTGTACCGTCTATTTCTGTTCGGGAGGTAAAAGCCCATTATTAGCATTCTGTTTATGTAGAAATTATTTTGTTTCTGTTTCTGTTTAGACATTAGGGTGACACCTAATCCTGTTGTACTAGTATAAGTGCAGAGGAGTGAAAAGTTATAGCTTATATCATCATGTTTCTTCTGTTTAATTTAAGTATAACTGTTACTCCTGTCACTGTCATCTCTTATTCAACTTTACTTTCATGTTATGATTACTATTATCTGTTCATATGCTAAAAGTCACTGGACTTGCCAGACTTTATGTCTGACCTTGCTTGTTTTCGCCCCTTTTCCTTCCGTTCCCCCCAGGTTTCTAAGGAGGGAATACTTTAGCTTGATCTGGATACCTTCTACTTGAAGTGCCTGAAGTGCTTAAAGCATGGCTTGGCTCTTTATAGCGTTTGTTCTATGGGGATTATGTTTTTTAAAAGTATTGTACTCTGATGGTTTTAAACAAGGCTGATATCTATGTACTTGAGTTTTTAGTAAGGTTGTAACCAAACTGATTTCTGTTTTCCGCTGCAATAAAGTTATAAAGTTTTTCAAGTACTATTGTATATCTGTCTTGTAACATTTTGTTCTGTCTACTAAAACGCTCCATCTAAGTTAAGGCATTCCTTTTGTGAGTGACCTTAACGGAGGTGGGGTGTTACAACAACAATAATTCCCAGAACAAGAAAAAAAAATGGTTGCTACTTTTGTGGTAAACCATGACATTTCAAAAGGGATTGTCGCTTCTGGAAAAAGAAGCAACAATATGAAAAAGAAAAGTTTGCAGCAGTCATATCAGAAGTGAATATGATTGAACAAGACAATTCTTAGTGGATCGATTTTGGTGCTACTAAGCATATCTGCATAGATAAGAATCAATTCAAGAAACTGGAACCAACCAAAGATGAAGAATACCTATACATGGGAAATTCAGCAAAGGTGGAGGTCAAAGGGAAGGGGACCGTGGATTTGGAATTCACATCCGGAAAAGTTATGACATTTAGTGATGTATATTATGTACCTGAAACTAGGAAGAATCTAGTTTCGAGAAGTCTTCTTAATAAGTTTGGTTTCAAGCAAGTCTTTGAGTCAGACAAATATGTGTTGACCAAAGGCGGTGTGTTTGTAGGAAAAGGGTACATGTGTGATGGTATGTTTAAAGTGAATGTTGATATTATTAAAAGTATGAATTCTGCTTATATTGTTGACTCATTTTCATTATGACACAATAGATTAGGACATGTTAATCATAAACGTATGCTTGATACGATATCATTGAATCTGACTTCCAAACACCAAAATGATATGCTAAATAAGTGTAGGATATGTTCATTAACAAAGATCACTAGAAAACCATTTCCGAATAAAGGGGAAGGTGCAACAAAATTGTTACAACTTATTCGTAGTGATGTATGTGATATGCATAGTACTCCTACAAGAGGTGGAAAGAAATATTTTGTCACATTCATAGATGATTATTCAAAATATTGTTATGTTTATCTTATGCATGCTAAAAGTGAAGTGTTAAATTCATTTATGTCATATAAAACTGAAGTAGAAAACCAGTGTGATGCTAAAATAAAAACACTTAGATCTGATAGGGGAGGTGAGTATCAATTTCCTGAATATTGTGAATCAATAGGAATTATACACAATACATCTATTGCTTATACTCCACAACAAAATGGAGTGACTGAAGGAAAAATAGAAGATTATCGAAATGGTAAATACAATGTTGTGTAATTCTGGACTGAATGCTAGTTTCTGGGGTGAAGCTTTACTTACCGCATGTACCCTTTGCATATCATGTGCATGATATGCTTAACTATACTATCCGAAAGGTTACATGGATCAAGAATATTGAAAATGTGTTTCTAAGGTGCACTTATATTTCTAGATTCACATTCTAAATTGATCTTCAACAGCAGTACCATTGAGATGATGGGCATTTAGGTGCATTTGTATTTTACGATATGTATTCTCTTTCAATAGTAGTGTAGATCTTAGCTTTGGGATGTTGGGTACTGATAAGGTAAATACAGGCTCTTGGATGAAGTTTCTTCCTAGTTTGCACATTTCTTGGAAGTTAAATTGGGTGTGGTACATGTGCGCTGCTGTTCTTTGGTAGCTAATAGATGCTAAAATGTGTTTCAAATCAGTGGCTAACTTGCGAGCAAACCGAGTTGAATTTTAAAAGGCCTAAATGGTTTTGAGCACAATAGGATGAAAAGCTACTGGCTACTTGGAATTACACCTTTTGAACCTTTGGACTTATGGTGTAAGTTTTGAATAACAATGTAGGTATATTATTTCGTCTTCTAATGGCTTTAAGGAACTAGCTTTTAGTTTAGGTTTTCTGTTTGTCCTCTTCTTAGTGATTAAGATGGTAAATAATCAAAAATGCTATGAGGTCCGAAAATTAGTTTCTCAAAATGTCAGGAAACGGATCTGATGGTTGTTGTTACCCCCACTCCATGAATTCAACAGCTCCCCATGAATTGCGCTCATTTCCTGACTTTCCCGACCCCTACTTTTGGGGCTTTGTAGCATCTTCCGTAAATAATATGCTATAATTTTATTAAATGTCTACTAAGATTCTACACTATTTCATTTGTTAACTGCTCTACCCTTATTCTACCCATTAAGAAAACAATGCATCTTTACTTAGAAGTATGAAATATGGTATAAATAAAATATCACCATAGATCAATTTTTTATTATATATGAGTCATTACTCGCTTGGTGATTGTAATAGTTGCTACATAGGTGATTTGTTTGGTGTGCAACGAGGGACACGTGGTATTATTATTAAGCATCGATTATATATTATTGTTTGTAATTGGTAACTATTGATTTTCTGATCTGATAGCAATGTCATTACTGGATGAATTTTTGTCAATTTACAATTTTTTACCAAATTTGTCTACCTATTTAAGAGCCCATTAGTTTTACTCTTTTGTAAAATATGTGTCTTCTCAATTTTGGTTTATTCGAATATATTCATTTTCATATTTATCTTTTTTCTGATTCGTCAATTGTTAACATTTGGTTGTTTTCCAAGATAAAAGTTTCATAGTGTTAGTTTCTTTTGCTTATTCTTGCAAGCTATAACTTTTGACAGTCTTATGAAAAAGTAGACGGAGGCATCTTATTATAGTGTTATTTTCATATGAAAAACAATTATCCTAATAATTTTTCCTTAAGTGGTTTTCTTTATTTATTCGATTATTTTCACCAATTTATGGTCCACGTGGTAGTCTTGGCTTTTTGATTGTATTTAAACTAGGTTAGTCCCCGTGCAATGCACGACTGAAAAAATATACTTTAGGTTATCCCCCATGCAGTTGCACGGCTGTCTTCAATCGAACATCCATACAGTACCATGTCAAATAACCAACACATTGCACATTGTTTTTTAACCTTATAAGCAATAACATGGCATAAATCATAGAATCTAATTCATATGATATTACTAACGTGAAAAGCTGCACAGAGAAAAGAAAAGAAAAGATAAACATAGATACACCTTTCATATGGAGACCAATTTGAAGCCTTTTCTATCAGCATCCTACTTCTCTTGAAAATCATGATTTAAAAATAAAGCACGGAACCCCATCACTATATTTCAGAACATGCAACAAAATAATTGATAGTGAAATCTATTAAAGTAGAGCATGTACCTTAGTCAAATCAGTACAATTAAATGTAATCTACCACGCGAAACCAAGAAGTTCAAATTTTATAGAAGCAAGTTTGAAAATACAAAGGGAGAAAACACAGAAAAATATATATAACATGATATCATCACTTCTATCATGCACTACCCAAGTGCAGTAATCCAACTGGGCCCACGATTAGAAGAAGCATTGTGAGGTATTTTGTAAATGCAACTTTTGAATTGTCTGGTTGTTTTTTTCATCATCCATTCCTGCAAATGGTCAGCACACATATAGATAGAACATCACCAGTATCATGTTAAACATATCATCCACGCGAGCATAAAAATGTGTATAAATATTATTGTGAAATTTTGACGATGGATGCGTGGATGATTATATTTTACAGAAAGACTGGACAACGAGTATATAATATACGGATGTACTCGAAACAAAAGAAATTACCATGTCATATACCCAAATCAACCATTAAATCCTAAGCTAAAATACAGCAGCTCAATTATGTATTATGCTTTATACGAGCCGGAAAAAAAAAAAAATAGACTGTGTTGCTTGTAAAATTTAGAATCTAAAGCACACTACAACAAAAACACCATATTACAACTTTATTTTACAACTGTACGAAAAGCACAGCTGTAATAAATGCTTTTTACAACTGTGCAAAAAGCACAATTGTAATAAAGATTTTTTACGTCTATCAACTCTCTAAAGTTGTAATAAACATATATATCACAACTTTTCATTTTATTAGTTGTAATCCTATTACAAACTAAGGCTAATTAGTAATTGACTTTTAGTGTTTATAATTTGATATTAAATATTTAATAATAAATTTTACTAGTAAAAATTTCTATTCGAAAAATAATTAATTATCAATTACTAATAATTAATAAATAGAAATTAGTTATTGATAATTTGTATTGAATATTAAAATTAAAAACAACTATTAAATATTTGATATTTAACGATTGATAATGTATACATAATAATTAACTTTCGACAACAGTAATAAAGTAACCTAAAATATTTAAAAAGTAATATTTAATACTTTTTTAAAATCCAAGAAATCCATATTATAGTTAATATAAAATTTGACTTGTTAATTCTAGTCTTAGTACGTTTCTTACAAAACAGATGAGAACGTAACCAGGTTAACAAAAATTTGGCGGCATCCTATGAAATTGTTCGCCTCCATGGACTGAAAATACAAGCTATGAAAACTCTTGGCTTCTACAAACGAAAATTTGGCGCGTGAAATCGAAAAATTTGGCTCCATTGTAATTATTTTTGGTTAGGAGCCTAAAATTTCTTCAACTCTGCATTTATCCTCTAACTTCGGGTATGTTTCTCGCTTTAATTTTTCTCCCTCTTTCTCAAATCATTCTCCTTAACCCTAGATTTCACTCATTCTCCTCAATCACAATTTAGATCTTATAATCCCCAGATCTCCGTCATTCTTTCCAATCCTTATGGGTAGTTACCTCTGCGACGCGACTTCAAAAGGTCAATCGACGATGACCAAGGTAGAGCAGCGGCGTTCGATCCTCAAGTGGTGAGGCGATCTGCATCGAATCCGAGGTTGCGCCCTTCCGATGTTGCAGCGCTTGCTGCTTTGACTCATCTCGATTTTTTTGGATTATGGATTACAGATGCTGGGACAAATTGCTTGAAAGGTACGTATTCTTTGCTCTTTCCTTGTTCAGTTTTTTATATTGAAATACTGCACAAAATATTGCACCACTTAGATGTCATAAAAGCACTTGTATTCCATCAGAGAAGACATGGAACATTGTAATGAATTGTGTTAATGTAAAAGCACTTAGTTTAACTGCTGTTTATAGGAGGCGAATAGTGTACAATGTTCTTATTATGCCTAGTAATCTAGTACATAGTTTCAGATAAAGTATTGGCATATAACTCTATTTTAAACTTTTGAATGAAGATAACACTTTCCAGATGAAATAAACATGCCTGGTTTTGATAGTTTGTACTCTGGAAAAAGTGTGAAATGCTTAAGCTTCCTACCCCGATCTTTTTTCCCCTTTTCCGTGCAATAAAAAGGCAATGATGTTTGCCTTGTTACGTGTCTTTTGAAGAAAACACATAAAAACTGTTGTTATAATCTTATATATGTTGGATGCTTTGGTTACACATTATAACTGGACTTATGCTACGGGTACGGAACTTCTCCCTAAGATGATATTTGAAAATTTTTGTAGTGTCAAAACCAAATTTCTTAACATAATAAATAAAATAATATATTATTATAAATCTTTGAACAAAATTAGCAGCCTTATTCTAATAGTAGAATGAATGTTATTTTGGTTTTTTAGTATTGTTTTAGAGTCAGTGGAAAACTGAAACAAAGAGAAAACATAATATTTAGACATAGTTAATCTCGTTTGTTCAATCTTTTAATGATCGCAATGTAAAACCCCGTATTTGATGCGATTATTAAAATTAACAGAATTAAGAACATTTAATTTTTATAAAAAGAATTAAGGAAAACAGGTTATGCCATTGCGTTCGTCTCGGAATTCTGCTTGAGATAGAGTCCGAGTTTGCGTAAATCGGACTCTGTATGAAGGAGTTATGGAGTTCGGATGATTTCAAGTTTAAACATAAAATAAATTAAAATAATAATCTAAAGTCAAACCAGAATTCAAAATTCAAAAATCGGGTTCGAAATTCAAAAATCAGTCAGAGAGGCCTGAGCGGGAAATTTCCCGCTCAAGGAGTGTCGACCCACCCCCAAAGGGGAGTCGACATAGGTGTCGACCCCCCTATAGCGGAGTCGACATAGGTGTCGACCCCCCTGTGGGGAGTCGACCCCTTTGAGATCTGGTTCCTGTGACGAATTTCTGAGTTGAAGGGCTACATGGCGACTTCTGATTGGTCTAATGACGATTTTCTTTGGACTGAGTGGCTAGGATGGACTCTAGGTTGATCTAAAGGCAAGAAATAATCACATACACCTATATAAACACCTATAACCTTAGCCCTAACCTCATTTTCTGAAGCCACCATGCTGTCCTAGTCTAGCCACCTTCCTCTTCTCCAAATTATAAACCTAATTAGAAAGCTTCAAGTTAGAGAAAAAGATTCAAGGGATTTCTGCTTCAATCAAGTGGAATCGCTGCAATGTTGAACATTTCTTTTCTTTCTAATTTGATCACTGTAAGTGCAGTTATTACTTAGATTTAAACACCCTTCTTAGTAGAAATCATTACTTGTGATAAATTAAATCTGGAACTGTGCTTAAGTGTAAGATAATCAATCTTGATTCATGTTCATCTTAAATTACCTATGCCTATGATATTATTGTGGTTGATTCAATGGAACCTATCATGTTGCAAATTGAGTTTGTGGTTCTCTTATGTTTTAACATACGCAAGTTAAAATGCTAAGTCATGTTCATATATGTTTATGTGTTAAACCTACATGTTTATATGTTAGATCTATACCAAGTTCACATGTTAATTAGATCTAACTTAATCACAAGTTCACCTTCATATGTTTAATTAAATTGATGATGTTATATGCCAAGTTACACATGATTAGTTAGATATATTATTATATGCCTGTTGGAATGTTGCATGTCCCTTCCTTTTTCCTTTTGTTTATAAGTTAGGCTAATTTGCGAGCCTAACGTTTTATGTGAAATATGCGAACGTATAACAGGGGAAATGTTGGGAAAATATGAAATTACATGCTATTGGCATATATTGGCTCATAATCATGTAAATGATTAGCAACATGAAAAGGTATAATTTGTGTACCTAGAATTATAGACATAATTTAAATAGTAAATGTGACATATTTAAATTGACAACAATTGTGAGTAATTTACATATAAAAATTGGACATGAATAGTAAGCATGAAAATTAGACAAAAGATGAATATGCCTAACCCGAGGTTACACTGAGTTGTGGTATAAGACTGCCTGAAACCGTCCGGCACATCCAGCAACCACAACAACAGGTCTAATGTGAGAGATTAGTGCATCATGCCCAGAAAGACCCGAGGTTAGAATGAGTTTGCAGTAGAAATCAGCCCGGAACCGCCCGGCACATCCAGCAACCGCAAACAACAGTTCTAATGTGAGAGGTTGGTGCATTAATAAATTAATTAATGCCAATGAACAAGCATGCTAGGAATGGTGAGGTTAAGTAACATATGAATATGTGACACTTAACCAATACAACATGTTAATTTAAACAAATGGGTGGGATTAGGTTAATTGGAGAACACTTAACCGTAATAAAATGTTGGTTAGGAAACCCTAGTAGCGGGGACCCATTTCTGCAGTAACCCACATAGATGTATCACGGTACCCTAAACTAGGCAATGTGGGGCACGATTACTGGGCTGATTATAAGCGGTCAAAATAGCGGCGGGTGGTGCGTCAGTGTAGGTTCCAACGGAGTACGGGCGTGCACGTACTCCGGAGTGGAAAAAACAGGCACTGGGCAGCAGTAGTTATTCACTGTGCATCTTGATTAGTGTCGGGTTGCCACCATAGGGATTGATACACCCCATGGTGGGACCAGCACAGGTATCTACAATCAAGCGGGGCCGAACGACACAAGTAATGAATGCATGCGAGCAGAAGCCGATCGATAAGGGGTTCATTTCGTTATGAATACATGAGGCTGGTTGAAACAATGGTTAGTAGGTGCATAGAATAGAAATGGGTGCGATAGCATATTCAGTTTATTTTGTCTTATCTTGTCTTAGGTTACCTTGCTACTAAGGTATAGTCCTATATTCAGTTTATTCATGTCACGACCCTTTTTCCTGTTTAAATGCTAGTAATCACTGAGCTTACCAGTCTTATTGTCTGACCCGTTTTCTTTCTTCTTTTTTTCTTCCGTTTCTCCTCCCCTCCGGTCCGCAGGGAGGGAATACTTCAGCTTAGTTCAGATCATTTCCAGCTTGAAGAGAGTATATGCATTACTTGGATTCTCTTTTCTTGGGCTATGGTTTTGGTTACACTTTAATTGGGGTCTTATGCTTCTTTACTATTATTTATGGTTCTTTATGTACTTGAAGTTATTAACCAAGACAGTGGTTTTATTTTAATAATGTAGAAGTTGTGATTTTAGACAATGATTGTAATGTTTTGATTGAACCATTCTGCTTATGAAATAATTTCAGTCTTTCCGCTGTTTATATGTCTGTCTTGTAAGTTATCTGTATCTTTTACCTATAGCGCTCCACCGAAGTTAAGACATTCCCTTTGTGAGTGACCTTAATAGAGGTGGGGTGTTTCACCTGGTATCAGAGCTGATGGTTACCAGATCAGATAAAAGTTTTTGAAACTATTTTTCAAAAAGAAGTTTTAAAGAATCATTTTCAAGAAAAGTGTTGTTTACTTTAACGGCATAATCCTCAAGGCCATATGCACTATCTTTCTATCCTTTGTTTTGAATCTTTTTCTTTTCGTTTCACATGTCTGGGGAACAAAATATCCCTAATATCCCGGAGGGAGTCACCACACCCGGATGGTTCCGTAGGTACTTGGAGGCTACAGCACCCGCCGAAGGCCAAAGAAACATTCCTTCAGTTGCACCCATCACTCCTCCTCCTCCTCCTACGCGTGTGAATGCTTTCTCGAAGACATGTAGAGATTTTCGAGCTATGGGCGGAAAGAACTTTAATGGGACTGAATCATTCGTGGAAGCAAGAAACTAGCTCAAGGAGACAGAAGATTTGTTTGTCATCTTCGAAGTCGACGATAGGCAGAAGATACAGTTGGCTGTATGGTTACTTAAGGATGAAGCCTCTTTCTGTTGGGAGGTTACTAATGCTGAGAGACCGATTGAGACTTGGGAGGATTTCAGAATGAGATTTGAAATGAAATTCCTCTCACAAGATGAACAAAGCCTACAGATGGAGAAGTTCCTAAAACTCAAACATGGAAGCCTATCAGTTAAAGACTACGTCAATAACTTCAACCAGCTGGCTAGATTCGGACTGGACTTGGTAAACACTGCACCTAAGATGGCTCTCCGTTTCGCTAAGGGGTTAAATGAGCCAATACACAACCTAGCTATGTCTCATTTACCTATGGGCGCGACTTATGAGAAATTGGTGGAGATGGCGCTGTTACAGGAGGAAGACAAGAATGGGAAGTAAGAGGAAAAGAAGGAAGAATCTCTAGAAAAGAAAGTGGAGGGATCACAGAATAAGAAGACGGATCCCAAGAAGGGCGGGAAAAATAACAAACCCTATGACAAGAGGAAGTGCAAATTTTGTGGCATACCTTGACATCGGGTTAAGGACTGCAGGAAGAAGAAAAGGAAGATGGGTGGTTGCTTTCAATGCGGAGAAACAAGACATATGGCTAAGGACTTCCCAAGAAAGCAAATGCAAGGGCAGAGAACCGGATCTACTTCTGGAGGGCAGATTCACGCTCTCATCGCACCTACGCAAGAAAGAGGTAGAAATATTTCTGTTGAGAGTTTAGTTTATCTTTTTGATCATCCTGTTCGCACTCTTTTTGATTCTGACGCGTCGCACTCTTTTATATCTACTGCTTTAGTTGAATCTCTGCACCTAGACACCAGTATAGTAGAGGATCCCTTGGTTGTTTCAAATCCAATTGGGGGTTCAGCTTATTTATCAATGATTTGTTTAGATTTGGAAATTTCTATTCTAAGCGTTGGGTTTAGATGTAATGCTTATGTTTTGGGCTTCACGGGCTATGGAATGATTCTAGGCATGGATTGGCTATCCAGTAATGGTGTCGTCCTCGATTGTGAAAGGAGAGTAGTTAGACTTATGACTCGCCTCGGTAATGCTCTCGAAATCTCTTGTAATCCTATGAATTCTGTTATGCTTAGCTACCTAGAATCTCTTGATGCGTCTGTTGAAAAATTGCAATCTGTGAGAGTAGTCCGTGAGTACTCGGATGTCTTTGAAGAAGTGAAGGGCTTACCTCCAAAGCGGGAGATAGATTTCCGTATCTATCTATCTGGTTGATAATGCTAAACCGGTTGCTTTACCCATTAGACACATGGCTCCGAGGGAAAGAAAGGAGCTCAGCAAGCAAGTTAAAGATCTTCTCGAAAAGGGGTTCATAAGACGGTGCATTTCTGAATGGGGTGCTCCAGTGTTATTTGCAAACAAAGCAGATGGTTCACTTCGCCTTTGCGTGGATTATAGAGAGCTAAACAAGCTAACCAAGAAGAATAGGCACCCACTTCCAAGAATAAACGACTTGTTCGACCAGCTTGTTGGTGCATCGGTTTTCTCCCAACTGGATCTAGCTACCGGATTCCATCAGCTAAGAGTGGCTGAAGACATCATAGATAAGACCGCGCTCAGGACTCCGGACGGTTTCATCGAATGGCTTGTCATGCCTTTCGGCTAGACAAACGCACCCGCTTATTTCATTGACTTGATGAGCATGGTGTTTAGGGAGTACCTTAATAAGTTTATGGTGGTCTTCGTGAACGACATCTTGATTTTATCAAAGAGTGAGGAAGAGCATGCTTTGCATTTGAAGGAAGTTATGGATATTCTGCGAGCGAATCGGCTGAAAGCAAAATTCTCCAAATGCCATTTTTAGAAAGAAGAAGTGAGATTTCTTGGACATGTAGTGTCCAAGGAAGGGATAGTTGTGGATCCCGCAAAAGTAGTTACGGTGGAAGATAGGAAGATTCCGCGAAATGCAACCGAAGTACGAAGCTTTCTCGGGCTAGTGGGCTATTACAGAAAGTTTATTAAAGACTTTGCGAAGATCTCATTCCCACTTACAAGGTTGACGAAGAAGAATCTAGCTTTCTCTTGGGATTTGGATTGTGATGTTTCTTTCCAATGCTTGAAAAGGGCTCTTACAACAGCCCCAGTTCTGACATTGCCTGATGAGGGTAAGATGTTTACTGTATACACAGACGCATGCAGCACTGGATTGGGCGTTGTCCTGATGCAAGAAGGCAAGGTGGTTTGTTATGGGGCAAGGCAGTTGAAGGTACATGAGAAAAACTACCCAACTCATGATATAGAACTAACTGCCATTGTTTTCGCTCTAAAGTCATGGCGTCATTACCTTCTAAGAGAAAGGTTTCAATTGTTTACTAACCATAAATCATTAAAATACCTTTTCTCACAAAAAGATCTTAACTTAAGACAACAGAGGTGGATGGAGTTTCTTGCCTCATATGATTTTGAGATTGCTTACACCCCTGGCAAGGGCAATGTGGTAGCATACGCCTTAAGCAGGAAAAAGCTGACCTTAAGTCCTCTCTTTGTGGAAAGGCAAAACTTGGAGTACATAACAGCCTTTGACTTTAAACCCTTTTTCGAGTTTGTACCGGGTTTGTTAGCAACGCTGGAGGTGCGGCCTACGCTTTTGGACTCAATAGGAGCCGCGCAACGTGAATACCCTCAAATACTTGATAGAATGGAGAAGTTGATTAGACGTGAGACTTCTAGTCACCTCAATAGATACTCCATAGATGACAAGGGTTGGCTGAGATGGGATGGAAGGCTATGTGTCCCACAAGCAAGGGATTTGGTGAAGATAGTTCTTGAAGAAGCACACCATTCCAAGTTGACCATACACCCAGGTGGGGACAAGATGTACAAGGACATAAAGAGATTTTTCTTTTGGAGTGGCATGAAGAAGGATGTAGCCGAATTCGTCTCTAAGTGCTTGATATGCTAACAAGTCAAGGCGGAACAGAAGAAGCCTGGTGGTCTGCTTCATCCTCTAGAGGTCCCACAGTGGAAATGGGATAGCATTTCGATGGACTTTATAGATGGGTTGTCTAGGTCAAAAAGTGGCAATACCAGTATTTGGGTAATAGTTGACAGGCTTACTAAAAGCGCTCACTTTATACCTGTTAAGAGTAGGAGGACTGCCTCATCACTAGCATCCCTTTATCTTAAAGAAATAGTTCGACTGCACGGAATGTTGTATATAACGGTGTTGTATACACAATTATATGATTTTTGTTTGATGATAACAAACAAATATATTTTTATTATAAATGTGTTTGGTACTGTACTGTTATATATATACATCACAGCAATGAATATAATATTTATATTTAAATAAAAATACGACTGTACAGAAATTCAAATATTAACACAGTATTTTATTTAAATAGAATATTTTATTTCAATATTCAAATAGTACAACTATTTGTAACTCCACTATTTATACATTCACAGAATATTTGTACTTGTATAAATAGAATAAAATAGACAAGTTCGTTTGACAACAATAAAATGATATTTTATTTCAATCAAACTTGTTTATTACAGACATCAGTACATTTCATATATACACAGCTCCTCACTGCAACACTCATACATTCATTCAGTTTACATTTCATATATATCCATTTTCACTTGTATATACAGACACACTGACACTCTGTCCTTGTCTTCTATCTTCTGTCTTCACAGCTTTCTCTGTCAGTCTAGTCATCCTACACCTGTCATACACAGAAACACACACACAGTACACTGCAATAGAAATAAAAATTGAGTACATGCAGATTTGAATTTTAGTTTTTGAAATTTTATTTGCCTCAGTTTTCTGGTGTGTTTCTCATCATTTTTCTGACCTGATCTGATTTGTATCAGCCTCAACATACTACACTGGTTTGCTGATCAGAACCAGTTGATTCTGATCAGCCACAACACAGTGCAGTAGTCTGCTGATAAAATTCACGTATATACACACATGTATACACACACATACGTGCATATATACACATATGTATATGTAAAAGAAAATACATGTCAAACAGCAAAAGTGAACTATCAAAAATAATCAAAGCTGCTCAAAACTTCAAAACTGGTTCAAGCATGTGAACAAGCAAGAGGCAACAGTAAAGTATATGGATGCACAAGTATATATGGTGAAACAGAACAGGCCAAAGTGGTGCAACATGCACAAGTCAGTGGAGTGCAAGCTCAGAGTAACATTGAACATGAAGTTCATGTGCAAACAATAGTAGCATGTAGGTGAAGTAGCATTTCAGTATGCAGCAGCAATGGTTCAACAAAAAAAAAAAAACATGTAGGTCACAACAGCATGATCATGGTTAACAAGGTGATGAGATCCATCATGTACACACACAGCAATTTTCAACACAAACAACATGTTCAAGACAGGCGTGAAAAGTGGTCGAGCCTGTTTCATATCGAGTGCAAGTAGCAATACTACATTTTTTTTTTCAAGTGGACAACTCAAAACAGTGCAGCATAACAGATACACAACTTTGTGTATGCATACATGCTCACAGCAAACATTTGCACACACATATGGAGGCAGTTTCATCTATGAGTAAAAGGCAATGTGCAAAACTGGAAAGAGACCATGGCAACAATAAAGAAATTAAGCAGAGTAATTTTTGGAATAAATTAACATGGCAGTAAAGACATACATGGAGATGTATGGGCAAATGGTGGAGCCAGCATGATGATATCAAAAACAAAGCAATTAATTCATTCCAGAATTCAATCCTTTATTTTTGGCAAAGAGATTAATTCTGCAAACATATTTTGGTCATAAAATCTGTTCTGTTTTAGACAGTATCAATTTTGGCAAAAGATTGTTTGGCAAATATGAATTATCGGCAATCAGTCCAGAAATTCTAATATGAAATAAATTGGCATTCAAGTTCTAATGTTGATTCCAGATTTGGCTAAATGTATTTTCTGAAATGAATACACATGGAAATTCAATTTCAGATATGCACAATTTAGGTCATCGATCTGTTTTTGGCAAGTGGTTAATCATTGCAGAAATCTTTTTCAAAATGGTAAATACTTTCCGGAAATGCTCAATTTTTTTATGGCAACAATTCAACAATCTCGCAAGGAGCTATGGAAACTATTTTTTTGTTTCTAGTTTTTCAATCTGACATTCAAGTTTCACAATTTGTTTTGGTGCGCAAAAGGAATGCAAGGGGCCACATTTTCAAGTATTCTTTTCCAGATTTACTCACGTATCATTCAATCACACAAGGAATTCCAGGATCAAAATCACGCAAGGAAAATTCACTGAAGGGTAAATTCCAAGACCAGGTGCATCATATTAAATCAAGGCCAAGAATCTACAGAATTGCCATAATCAATCAAGTCAATTCTATCAGTGATTCAAAAAGGGAAATTGAGTAAAAAGCAGAATCAAGAATTTCAAAGGGAAAATTTTTAACTAGATTTATTTAAAGGGGCAGTAACATTTCTGGATTCAAAGCCATAAATCACGCAAGCAAGAAATCAAATCTTTTTCAGAAATGACTCCATTTATTCAAGAGACAGGAAATCGAATTGAAACAGAAACATTAAATCGGTTTGAATAGTTTTCCATACCCATATAAATCGAACCAAATCAGAAAGGGAAAGCTACACAATCAACGCAAATCAGTCCAAGTCATTCAGTGAAATCAGAGCTCAATTAAAGGATTTCTAAATCCTATAAACACAACCATTCATCACTGGCAAGAATCGATCGAAACCAAGCAAATTAACCGAGCAACCAAAGAATTAAAATCAGAAATCTTACCAAGTTTCGACCACCAGAAAATCCGATATCAGACGTGAAGATATCCATCGAAGAACTGAAGTTCATCAGAGAACCAGAATTCATCTATCTGGAGCTATTGCAATCGAATTGGGGCAAAGACGAGAAACCCTAGAATCGTTTTTTTTTTGGAGCAATTCTCAAATCAAAACACTGAAAGCATCCTTCGATTCAAGGCATCACTGAAACAAAATCATCATCAGATCGATCTGGATTTGGAGGATTTATCAGAAACCCTAGTTTCATTGAAGCCGCCATTTTCTATTTCCAGAGACAAAGAAATCGGGCCAGAAAAATAAAGGGGTGCACAAATTAAAACATGGCTGGCCAAGAATAAAAGGGGATGACCCCTTTGATATAAACACCTTTTTTATGTTTATTTTAAAAAACTAGGGTTTACATTTTTTTTTTACATTCTGTTTTTTTTTTTTTAAATTGTATTGTAAAATCATTTCTGAACAGTTCTAGGTCTGTAAAATCTAGGGGGATTTAGTCAAGGAGTTGACTGTCAGTTTCAGAGTCTGTAAATCTGAGTTACGAGTTACAGGGTTTGTAATTCGGGAAATCTGATCTAGGGGTTTAGATCAGTCTAGGGGTTTGAGCGTAGGGTTAGAATAGAAGCAGGGTTTGCGAGTGTACATGGTCTTGTATGCAGGAACTGTTCTATCACCTAGTAGAAACCTTAGAAATGCAGCAGTAGGCAGGGTTTTGCCGAAGCTGGGTATATCTGTGTGTGATTTATTTTCTGCATTTCAGTTCCTGATATTCTCTGTGATCTGTTTATTATTTTAATATCCTGTCAGATTTTTCATTTCAGTTAAAAACTGTGATAAACCCTATTCACCCCCCCTCTAGGGTTAATCTAGATCCAACAAGTGGTATCAGAGCAGGTATTCTTTAACTCTAGAGAAATGGTGAATCCTTGTTGTCAGTCGAAAGAGAGTCAGTCCAGTTCATCTCCAACTATTTTCACTGGAACAGATTTTTTAAACTGGAAATCCAGAATGGAATCTTATTTAAAATCTGTTAATATTAAATGTTGGGATGTTGTTATCAATGGGTACGATATGGTAGATAAAGTTTTTAATTCTCGTGCTACACATATTCTTTATTCTCATCTTGATGATAACCAATACAGTCTGATTTCCCATTGTTTAACTGCGCAGGAAATTTGGACTGCTCTTAATACGAAGTATGGTCAAATTGACAACTCCAGCTCAAAACCAGAGAAAGTCAACTCAGATTCAGAAGTCTGTTTAACAGGGTTTACAAATGAAAATTCAGAAGGGTCAGATGATGAAGAATCAACAGATGCTGAAGTTGAAAATTTCTCTTACGAAGATTTGGTTTATATGTGTGTTGATTTAACTAAATCTGTTGATAAACTCAAATCTAAAAACAAATCTTTGAAATCTGGGAATTCTGAGTTGACCAGAAAAATTGATTATTTGGAATCACAGCTTGAATATTTTAAAAATTCTTCAAATTCAGATTGCAAAAATTGTTTGAAATTGAAAACCAATCTTGTTCATCTCAGTAAAAATATTCAAAAGTTTGAAAAGGAAATTCTGGTCTTAAAAGCAAACAAGATTGAGTTATCAAATTTGAACAATCATCTGCAAAAGGAATTTGAAATTTTTAAAACTAATATTCATTCCAAACTTGAAATTGCAGAAAAAGAAAATCTGTTGAAATCGAATTCGATTTTGAAAGAACTTGAAAACGAGATTGAAAATTTCAAGAAATTTGAGTCTGAAAGTCGAAAACATTTTGAGGCTGAGATTGTTGAATCCCAAACCAAAATAAAGTTACTCAAAGATGAAAATTTGGTTTTGAAATCTGATTTTAAAAGATGTGAGATCACTAAAAATCGTTGTTCAGATTTATTGAAAGAAAATGGTAATCTTAAAACTGAAATTCAACAACTTGAAACAATCTTGTCTAATTTTTCAAACGGTGAAAAATCTTTGAATATGTTGTTGAAAAACCAATTTTCTGTTCAAAATAAACATGGACTTGGGTTTGAGAAAAATAATGTTTTTGAAAGACGAATTACAAATGATTTGAAAAATTCTTCAAACAATCTTGAAAAGAATCAATTTGAAAATTTGAACTCTTATAATTTCAAAGGTTTTTTGAGTCAAAATCAAAATGAGAAATTGTTTTATAATAATCCTTCTAAACAATCCTGGATCCCAAAAGGAAATAAACCAAACTTCGTGAAATTCAAACAGATTTGGGTTGCTAAGGGTACAAAGGTTTATTCTGATGGTTTGTTATATAAACAGGTTTGGGTACCAAAACGAACAAATACAACTGTGAGTGGTTTTACTACCTTTGTTAGACCACTCAATCCTCTAAACAGTTAGCTACCAAAGGAGGCTGAGGAACAACTGTGCTGAAAAGAGAAACTGATTCAAACTACTTCACATCATTGAATCATCTACTGTTCCTTAGCAAAGTCTGACGAGTTAGAGATCCACAACGTTTTCTGTGAATCAGGTATGATCTCTGACCTCAACCTTGTAAATATTTTTTTTCTACTTCTTCTACCTCTTTCTATTTTATTTTCTTCTATTTGTCTTTATTTGAGTTATCACTGCCATATCTTTGTTTATTCTGTGCTCCATTAACTTCCAATTGCAAAACTCATATTTATCTGGAAATTCATTTTATTTGTAGAAAACTCTCGTGTTTGTAATTATTTCCAGATCTTGAATTTATTTGTGTAAATATCTGCAATTGTTTTGAAGTTTTTTTTCTGATTTATGAATTCATAACAGTGTTGATGTATTCTTGTCAAATCTTGAACACTGTTAATTAGAATTCTAAATTTTGATGATCTGAAAATTTGATGAAGTTTCACACGCCACTGCTGTTTTGAGTTTCTTCTAATTCATTTTTAGAAAAGCTTGAAATATTACAGCACACCAATATTTATCAGTTGTGATAATTTCATTATTTTTCAGATTGGCTTGGATATTTTGAATTGTGTTGAATCTGTGATACATCTTGGAATTCATCTTATATTCATGATCATTGTACTTGGAATTTGTTTGTTTGAAATCAACTGAAATTCATGATATTTTGAATTTCACACACTTCTTAAAATTAAAATTATCAATATTGTGTGACTGACTCATTATATCTCAAACTTTGACATCGATTCAATTGATTTCAAATAAACTATTGTTTAATTGTGTAGATCATGAATATCTCTCATTTCTGATGTAAATGATCTGAAATAACTCTTCTGTTTGTCAGAAATATTTATGTAAATTCTTTGAGAATTGGGATTTGAATGTCATTGGTATTTCATGAATATTTGACTTGAATACTAGTTTGTTTAAAATCATTTGAATTTATTGATTTATTGAATCACACACATATTCTGAATCAAAAGTTTACAAACTGTGTGATTGATTCATTGAATCCGGATACCTTCACAATTCGTTCAAATGATTTAAAATAAACTATATTTAATCCTGAATCATGAACAATTCTTTGACTGTTTGAAATATCTTTGGAACATCCCCTTGACAAGTCTGCTTTGAAAATGATTTTTCTGTGCTGCTCTGATACTGTTTTTTGAAAAATGTTTGTTTTGGAATCATGCTGCTCTGATTATAAGAAATTGATTTGTAAATATTTTTTTTTTGACTGCTTGATTTGGTATCAAAGATTTATCGTACTCTGATAAATGAAATTTGTGTGCTTGAGTTGCTTGCTTTGTAATTAAGTATTTTCTGTTAACTGAGGTACCATTGTTTGCCACCAGGGTGTCATTAAAATCCTCGAGAAAGCGAGAACATTTGGTATCAGAAGCGCCTTATATTTGTCTCATCCATCTGTTCTGATTTTTCACTTTGTAGAGACACCATGTGGTATCAGTTTAAAAGTGCTGCATATTTTTTTTGCTGTATATATATATTTTTTCCCTCTTGTCATATATAGATCAGCATATTACTCTTGTAATTGATTTTCAATTTTAAAATTATTTATTGATTATTCATTCAGAAATTGAAATCAATATCCAAATTAAACTGTATTTATTATTCATCAAAATTATTATCGGATTTCGAAAATGTGATGAATTTTGATTGCAGTATATTTCACACTAAGAGGAGATTTTATCTGGATTTTCATGATGGTTGAATATTTATTATAATATCTTTGAACTGGCAATAATTTCACGACCATTCTCATTATCTATCATCCTTCTACCATCCATGATAATTTTATAATGTGGAGAGTTTAATATTTTTTTAAAATCATCTTGAATAAATGATGAAAATATTTGTGACAGAAATTGGACTTTGCTATTTTCTCAAAATTAGTGATAATCGAAAATTTTCAATGATCTCGGTACAGTTGATTATATTTCATAATATGATTAATTTAGAAATTTATTTCACAAACCATTCCTGTACCTACCACATTTCTATCATACATATTAGTTTTGTATACTGAGGAGTTTTTCATTTTGAAAGTGAAAATAATAATAATATAATATTCTGAAGTATTTCTCTAACCTCATTTAAAAATCCAAGCTCTGGTTATGCATGGTTATGAGATTACTTATATTTAAGCTGCAACTGATCTCATTTAAAAATCCAAGATCTGGTTATGTGTGGTCAGTGTGCTCTTAAATTAAAAGAAAAAGAAAAGAAAATAATTTGCTAATTAAATTTGTATATGAATTTCTCCTTGGTATATAAAAACTAGCCTATCAATCCATATTCTAATTTGTGAAATGTGTTGAAATCTTATGAAGTATTATGTTTTGTTGATTGATAGATATTGGGATTTGAGATTATTCGATCTTGTCACTTAAGTTGAATTTATAATTATAAGTCCGAATCCATCACTGTTTTTTTTTAACTCATTTTTATAAAATTCTTTTGAAAATATTTGGAAATCATTTTTTTTCTCTTCATTCTATATAAAATTCATCGTAAATCCGACATTCTCTAAAATGTGAAATATGCCACCTGTTCTCAGAATATTATGATTTTTGTTTGACTGATTGAGATTTATGATGATCGTTCTTCCTCTTTAGCTGAAATTATATTTTTAGTCACTATTCATCTATATTTTAAAATCTGTATCCTTTTGATGATAACAAAAGGGGGAGAATGGATTAGATTTTGACTTATGAGTGAATATTTTATAAATATTTTTTAATTTTGAAAATTTAATTATTCATACATTTCACTCATGCATAGTTATAGGGGGAGTTTCTGTTGTAGGGGGAGCATTTAAATAGGGGGAGTTCAAATATCCACGAACAAACACATTTATTATACTCAAAATCTTTTATTTGTTTGTCATCATCAAAAGGGGGAGATTGTTGTATATAACGGTGTTGTATACACAATTATATGATTTTTGTTTGATGATAACAAACAAATATATTTTTATTATAAATGTGTTTGGTACTGTACTGTTATATATATACATCACAACAATGAATATAATATTTATATTTAAATAAAAATACGACTGTACAGAAATTCAAATATTAACACAGTATTTTATTTAAATAGAATATTTTATTTCAATATTCAAATAGTACAACTATTTGTAACTCCACTATTTATACATTCACAGAATATTTGTACTTGTATAAATAGAATAAAATAGACAAGTTCGTTTGACAACAATAAAATGATATTTTATTTCAATCAAACTTGTTTATTACAGACATCAGTACATTTCATATATACACAGCTCCTAACTGCAACACTCATACATTCATTCAGTTTACATTTCATATATATCCATTTTCACTTGTATATACAGACACACTGACACTCTGTCCTTGTCTTCTATCTTCTGTCTTCACAGCTTTCTCTGTCAGTCTAGTCATCCTACACCTGTCATACACAGAAACACACACACAGTACACTGCAATAGAAATAAAAATTGAGTACATGCAGATTTGAATTTTAGTTTTTGAAATTTTATTTGCCTCAGTTTTCTGGTGTGTTTCTCATCATTTTTCTGACCTGATCTGATTTGTATCAGCCTCAACATACTACACTGGTTTGCTGATCAGAACCAGTTGATTCTGATCAGCCACAACACAGTGCAGTAGTCTGCTGATAAAATTCACGTATATACACACATGTATACACACACATACGTGCATATATACACATATGTATATGTAAAAGAAAATACATGTCAAACAGCAAAAGTGAACTGTCAAAAATAATCAAAGCTGCTCAAAACTTCAAAACTGGTTCAAGCATGTGAACAAGCAAGAGGCAACAGTAAAGTATATGGATGCACAAGTATATATGGTGAAACAGAACAGGCCAAAGTGGTGCAACATGCACAAGTCAGTGGAGTGCAAGCTCAGAGTAACATTGAACATGAAGTTCATGTGCAAACAATAGTAGCATGTAGGTGAAGTAGCATTTCAGTATGCAGCAGCAATGGTTCAACAAAAAAAAAAAAAAAAAAAAAAAACATGTAGGTCACAACAGCATGATCATGGTTAACAAGGTGATGAGATCCATCATGTACACACACAGCAATTTTCAACACAAACAACATGTTCAAGACAGGCGTGAAAAGTGGTCGAGCCTGTTTCATATTGAGTGCAAGTAGCAATACTACATTTTTTTTTCAAGTGGACAACTCAAAACAGTGCAGCATAACAGATACACAACTTTGTGTATGCATACATGCTCACAGCAAACATTTGCACACACATATGGAGGCAGTTTCATCTATGAGTAAAAGGCAATGTGCAAAACTGGAAAGAGACCATGGCAACAATAAAGAAATTAAGCAGAGTAATTTTTGGAATAAATTAACATGGCAGTAAAGACATACATGGAGATGTATGGGCAAATGGTGGAGCCAGCATGATGATATCAAAAACAAAGCAATTAATTCATTCCAGAATTCAATCCTTTATTTTTGGCAAAGAGATTAATTCTGCAAACATATTTTGGTCATAAAATCTGTTCTGTTTTAGACAGTATCAATTTTGGCAAAAGATTGTTTGGCAAATATGAATTATCGGCAATCAGTCCAGAAATTCTAATATGAAATAAATTGGCATTCAAGTTCTAATGTTGATTCCAGATTTGGCTAAATGTATTTTCTGAAATGAATACACATGGAAATTCAATTTCAGATATGCACAATTTAGGTCATCGATCTGTTTTTGGCAAGTGGTTAATCATTGCAGAAATCTTTTTCAAAATGGTAAATACTTTCCGGAAATGCTCAATTTTTTTATGGCAACAATTCAACAATCTCGCAAGGAGCTATGGAAACTATTTTTTTGTTTCTAGTTTTTCAATCTGACATTCAAGTTTCACAATTTGTTTTGGTGCGCAAAAGGAATGCAAGGGGCCACATTTTCAAGTATTCTTTTCCAGATTTACTCACGTATCATTCAATCACACAAGGAATTCCAGGATCAAAATCACGCAAGGAAAATTCACTGAAGGGTAAATTCCAAGACCAGGTGCATCATATTAAATCAAGGCCAAGAATCTACAGAATTGCCATAATCAATCAAGTCAATTCTATCAGTGATTCAAAAAGGGAAATTGAGTAAAAAGCAGAATCAAGAATTTCAAAGGGAAAATTCTTAACTAGATTTATTTAAAGGGGCAGTAACATTTCTGGATTCAAAGCCATAAATCACGCAAGCAAGAAATCAAATCTTTTTCAGAAATGACTCCATTTATTCAAGAGACAGGAAATCGAATTGAAACAGAAACATTAAATCGGTTTGAATAGTTTTCCATACCCATATAAATCGAACCAAATCAGAAAGGGAAAGCTACACAATCAACGCAAATCAGTCCAAGTCATTCAGTGAAATCAGAGCTCAATTAAAGGATTTCTAAATCCTATAAACACAACCATTCATCACTGGCAAGAATCGATCGAAACCAAGCAAATTAACCGAGCAACCAAAGAATTAAAATCAGAAATCTTACCAAGTTTCGACCACCAGAAAATCCGATATCAGACGTGAAGATATCCATCGAAGAACTGAAGTTCATCAGAGAACCAGAATTCATCTATCTGGAGCTATTGCAATCGAATTGGGGCAAAGACGAGAAACCCTAGAATCGTTTTTTTTTGGAGCAATTCTCAAATCAAAACACTGAAAGCATCCTTCGATTCAAGGCATCACTGAAACAAAATCATCATCAGATCGATCTGGATTTGGAGGATTTATCAGAAACCCTAGTTTCATTGAAGCCGCCATTTTCTATTTCCAGAGACAAAGAAATCGGGCCAGAAAAATAAAGGGGTGCACAAATTAAAACATGGCTGGCCAAGAATAAAAGGGGATGACCCCTTTGATATAAACACCTTTTTTATGTTTATTTTAAAAAACTAGGGTTTACATTTTTTTTTTTACATTCTGTTTTTTTTTTTAAATTGTATTGTAAAATCATTTCTGAACAGTTCTAGGTCTGTAAAATCTAGGGGGATTTAGTCAAGGAGTTGACTGTCAGTTTCAGAGTCTGTAAATCTGAGTTACGAGTTACAGGGTTTGTAATTCGGGAAATCTGATCTAGGGGTTTAGATCAGTCTAGGGGTTTGAGCGTAGGGTTAGAATAGAAGCAGGGTTTGCGAGTGTACATGGTCTTGTATGCAGGAACTGTTCTATCACCTAGTAGAAACCTTAGAAATGCAGCAGTAGGCAGGGTTTTGCCGAAGCTGGGTATATCTGTGTGTGATTTATTTTCTGCATTTCAGTTCCTGATATTCTCTGTGATCTGTTTATTATTTTAATATCCTGTCAGATTTTTCATTTCAGTTAAAAACTGTGATAAACCCTATTCACCCCCCCTCTAGGGTTAATCTAGATCCAACACGGAATACCCTCTAGCATAGTAAGCGACCGAGATCCTATCTTTACGAGCGAGTTTTGGAGAGTTTGCAAGAGGCTGTAGGCACACAGCTATGCTTAAGCACTGCCTATCACCCTCAAACCGATGGCCAGACGGAAAGGGTAAACAGAGCACTGGAAGATCTTTTGAGGATGTGCATCCTTGATTTTGGCGGAACGTAGGAAGATCACCTTCCTTTGGTGGAGTTCGCCTACAACAATAGCTACCAAGCCACCATAAGCATGGCACCCTTTGAGGCTTTATATGGAAGACCATGCCGCTCACCAACTTGTTGGTGGGAATCTACAGATAAGCTCGTACTTGGACCTGACATGGTCAGAGAAACTTCAGAGAAGGTGGACTTGATACGAAGACGAATGAAGACTGTACAAGATTGACAGAAGTCCTATGCAGATAAAAGAAGGACTGACCTTGAGTTTGAGGTTGGGGACAGAGTTTTCCTTAAAGTATCTCCTTTGAGAAATGTCGTTCGCTTTAGGTCTGCAGGAAAGTTGGCACCAAGATTTGTAGGGCCATTTCCTATCACTGAGAGGATTGGGAAGATGGCTTACAGAGTGGAGCTGCCTGAAAGTTTGGCTGGAGTTCACAATGTTTTTCATGTTTCTCATCTACGAAAGTGCTTACATGAGTCTGCTGAAATTGTGGAGCCAAGCATCCTACAGGAAGTAAAAGTGGAACGAGAAGCAACGGTGATGAGAGTTCCAACTCGTATCTTGGGAACAGAAGTCAAAAAGCTGTGAAATCGTGAAGTTAAGCTAGTCAGAGTACAATGGAGTTACGCTGAAGAAGACGCGAGTTGGGAGATTGAGGACAAGATACAAGCAGCCTACCCTTTTCGTTTTGAGGGTACATCCTTGATCTCTTTTTCATAAGTTTATGAATTCTTGTATCTATCTTTTAAGTATATCTTCTCGGTCCTATTCTTGATCCTTAAGTAGAAACCAATGGATGTAAACATTTATTTGAAACATGTTATGATTGATGGTTGCAAGTGGTTGCAAGTGGTTGTTCGTGGATGCATATACACACATTAGGCACTAGATCGGCTCAGTCACTTTTATATTACATATGCGTATATGTGTTTGCATAGGTATTGGAACTTGATATGTTATCATTTGGATGTTGCATTTTATGAAGGATTGTGCACCCATGTAGAAGTTATAAAGTACGATTAGGAGTAATTGCATACATAATGGACTCATGGCACTATCATGATTTACATTAAGGAGGTCAACTGAATCAGTAGACCGCCTGATTTTGAATTAGATAAGGAACATATACACACACTCCTTGCATATGTTCATACCGCATTAGAAATCTTTTAAGGACAATGGATGCCTGTGTTTGATGGTTGAGTAGATGGTCGATTAGATGTTAGGATACATTCTTCTTAACTTAGAGATTTCGGGGACGAAATCCTTTAAGGAGGGGAGAATGTAACACCCCGTATTTTATGCGAATATTAAAATTAACAGAATTAAGAACACTTAATTTTTAGAAAAGAATTAAGGGAAATGGGTTACGCCATTGCATTCGTCTCGGAATTCTGCTAGAGATAGAGTCTGAGTTTGCGTAAATCGGACTCCGTATGAAGGAGTTATGGAGTTCGGAAGATTTCAAGTTTAAACAAAAAAATAAATTAAAACAATAATTTAAAGTCAAACCAGAATTCGAAATTCAAAAATCGGGTTCGAAATTCAAAAATCAGTCAAAGAGGAATGAGCGGGAAATTTCCCGCTCAGGGGGTGTCGACCCTCCCCAGGGGAGTCGACATAGGTGTCGACCCCCCTATAGGGGTGTCGACATAGGTGTCGACCCCCCTATAGGGGAGTTGACATAGGTGTTGACCCCCCTGTAGGGAGTCGACCCCTTTGAGATCTGGTTCCTGTGACGAATTTCTGAGCTGGAGGGCTACGTGGTGACTTCTGATTGGTCTAGTGATGATTTTCCTTGGACTGAGTGGCTAGGATGGACTCTAGGTTGATCTAAAGGCTAGAAATAATCACATACACCTATATAAACACCTATAACCTTAGCCCTAACCTCATTTTGTGAAGCCACCATGCTGTCCTAGTCTAGCCACCTTCCTCTTCTCCAAATTATAAATCTAATTAGAAAGCTTCAAGTTAGAGAAAAAGATTCAAGGGATTTCTGCTTCAATCAAGTGGAATCGCTACAACGTTGAACATTTCTTTTCTTTCTAATTTGATCACTGTAAGTGCGGTTATTACTCAGATTTGAACACCCTTCTTAATAGAAATCATGACTTGTGATAAATTAAATCTAGAACTGTGCTTAAGTGTGAGATAATCAATCTTGATTCATGTTCATCTTAAATTACCCATGCCTATGATATTATTGTGGTTGATTCAATGGAACCTATCATATTGCAAATTGAGTTTGTGGTTCTCTTATGTTTTAACATACGCAAGTTAAAATGCTAAGTCATGTTCATATATGTTTATGTGTTAAACCGACATGTTTATATGTTAGATCTATACCAAGTTCACATGTTAATTAGTTCTAACTTAGTCACAAGTTCACCTTTATATGTTTAATTAAATTGATGATGTTCTATGCCTAGTTACACATTATTAGTTAGATATATTATTATAAGCCTGTTGGAATGTTGCATGTCCCTTCCTTTTTCCTTTTGTTTATAAGTTAGGCTAATTTGCGAGCCTAACGTTCTATGTGAATTATGCGAACGTATAACAGGGGAAAAGTTGGGAAAATATGAAATTACATGCTATTGGAATAGATTGGCTCATAATCATGCAAATGATTAGTAGCATGAAAAGGTATAATTTGTATACCTAGAATTATAGACATAATTTAAATAGTAAATGTGACATATTTAATTTGACAAAAATTGTGAGTAATTTACATATAAAAATTGGACATGAATAGTAAGCATGAAAATTAGACAAAAGATGAATATGCCTAACCCGAGTTTAGACTGAGTTGTGGTATAAGACTGCTCGGAACCGCCCGGCAGATCCAGCAACTACATCAACAGGTCTAATGTGAGAGGTTAGTGCATCATGCCCATAAAGACCCGAGGTTAGAATGAGTTTGCGGTAGAAGTCTGCCCGGAACCACCCGGCACATCCAGCAACCACAAACAACAGTTCTAATGTGAGAGGTTGGTGCATTAATAAATTAATTAATGCCAACGAACAAACATGCTAGGAATGGTGAGGTTAAGTAACATATGAATATGTGACACTTAACCAATACAACATGTTAATTTAAACAAGTGGGTGGGGTTAGGTTAATTGGAGAACACTTAACCGTAATAACATGTTGGTTAAGAAACCCTAGTAGCGGGGACCCATTTCAGCAGTAACCCACATAGATGTATCACGGTACCCTGAACTAGGTAGGGTGGGGCACGATTATTGGGCTGACTATAAGCGGTCAAAATAGCGGCGGGTGGTGTGTCAGTGTAGGTTCCAACGGAGTACGGGCGTGCACGTACTCCGGAGTTGAAAAAACAGGCACTGGGCATTAGTAGTTATACACTGTGCATCTTGATTAGTGTCGGGTTGCCACCATAGGGATTGATACACCCCATGGTGGGACCAGCACAAGTATCTACAATCAAGCGGAGCCGAACGACACAAGTAATGAATGCATGCGAGTAGAAGCCGATCGATAAGGGGATCATTTCGTTATGAATACATGATGCTGGTTGAAACAATGGTTAGTAGGTGCAGAGAATAGAAATGGGTGCGATAGCATATTCAGTTTATGTTGTCTTATCTTGTCTTAGGTTACCTTGCTACTATGGTATAGTCCTATATTCAGTTTATTCAAGTTATGACCCTTTTTCCTGTTTAAATGCTTGTAATCACTGAGCTTGCCAGACTTATTGTCTGACCCGTTTTCTTTCGTCTTCTTTTCTTTCGTTTCTCCACCCAGGTCCGCAGGGAGGGAATACTTCAGCTTATTTCAGATTCTTTCCAGCTTGAAGAGAGTAGATGTATTGCGTGGATTCTCTTTTCTTGGGCTATGGCTGTAGTTACACTTTAATTGGGGACTTATGCTTCTTTACTATTATTTATGATTTTTTATGTACTTGAAGTTTATAAGCAAGACAGTGGTTTTATTTTAATAATATAGGAGTTGGGATTTTAGACAATGATTGTAATGTTTTGATTGAACCATTCTGCTTATGAAATAATTTCAGTCTTTCCGCTGTTTATATGTCCGTCTTGTAAGTTATCTGTATCTTTTACCTATAGCGCTCCACCGAAGTTAAGGCATTCCCTTTGTGAGTGACCTTAATAGAGGTGGGGAGTTTCATACAATCTAAAAACACACAATGAGATTCAACGATTAGAATATATTGTGTTGATTTTGCTCTCCGTTTAGTCGCTCCATTATATGTTTATTTCATGCATAAAAGTGAGTATAGCTAATATGGAATTAAGTTAATGTTACACGATTCATTTCACCTGTTCCATGTTTTGATAATATCCGATGAGAACTTTGTCCAGTATTTTGTGCATAAAAGTGAGTATAAATGATGTGGAATTAAGTTAATGTCACACAATTCATGCGTAAACCGTCTTAAATTTATCTCAAAATGCAAAATTTACAGACAAGACTCTCGAGCTGATTTCTGGTTAGAAATTCTGTACTTTATATTGCAATATAGAACTTTGTCCATACCCATTAAACATTTTCAAACTTATATTCTATACCAAAAAAGAAAACTTTAGGTCCTAGCATGCTTACGGATTGAAGTAAGAAGCATTGTAAATATGGTTCTTTTAATGCTAATTGTGCATCACTGGATTGATTGAAGACATAGAAGAAATGGAAAAGTCAAGGACATAAAGAAATGGAAAAGTCGAGGTGGTGAAAAGTGTGGTTGTCAAGATGGACTACATGGCTTGAAGCAAAGAGGTATAATCAGAACCTTAAGTTACGTTCATTTTTCAATTGGATTTATTTGTACATATTTTATTTTTTCTCTCTAGTATTTTGTATAAATTTATGTACATACTAGTTAATTCAAAAGTGTGTAGAAGAATAAAGCTAATTTATGTTTAATTTTACAATTAACGGACAATGAAGTAGAGGAATCAGAGGCTGTTCATCTAGAAAAGAAGATAAGAAGGTAACCTAAGAAAAAGCTTGAAAGAGAAGTGGTATCTTCTGCATTAACATGTAAAATCATAGATGATGTGTAATTTGGACTTGTGATGGGTTTTGACTAGTGGAAAAAAAAATTGTGTCTGTGCATTGTTGGAGTACACTTTTAATTAAGGATGTTATGGTAACGGTTGTAATTTTATAAATTTTTATGTGGTATATGATTTATAATTTGTATTTTGGATATAAAGTTGTGACTTTTATAAATGAATGGATCATGATGCCTTTAAACTTATATCCATTTCTTATGTTATTTATCTATTTATTGTTGCACATATAAAATATATATAGATTATTATGCATATAATTTGTGGATATATTACAAATGTAAAAATTTATAATAAAATATATCACAACGCTTATAAATAGTTGTAAAAATTACAACAACAACGGTGCAAAAATGTTGTAATAAAGTTTATTACAACAGTGAAAAAAAGTTGTAAAATATACATATTACAACGATGTTGAAACAGTGCAAAAAAGTTGTAATAGATTTTAGTTTATTACAACTTCTTAATACACCACGGTTAGCCCACCATTGTAAAATATATATTACAACGGTTTTCCACCGTTGTAATATGGTCATTTTGTTGTAGTGATGGTGCATTAATTTAAACAAAATACATTACTTTACTGTCAAAAATAAAATGGTTGAGGCATGAAAAAAAATTCTTAGCAATGAAAATTTGTGTAGTGTCGACATATGAAGTACGTGGAAATTTCTTTAGTTCAGAGTTATTAACTCATATGGTTTCACAACTCTTTTACATTATATTTCAACCTCGTATGTAAGAAAGATTTGGATAGCTTATTACGAAATAGCATAATCCATCAGCTAGTACTGTTCACTTGAACATTTTACGTATAAATAAGCTTTCAATTGGAAATATGGGAGCAATCACTAAGCATGTAATATAACAGAAATAAAATATGACAATGCATGCTCGGTAATTTTTTTTCCAATAACAATGGATAACAAGCATATAACATATAGTTATACTCGAAACTTAAGAAATTATCAAATAAATTACCCAAATCAAACTATTATATCCTAAAATATAACTCAATTTTATGTTATGCATCAAGTATCAACCCAAAAAGAAATCATTTTCAAACTATACTGCTTGTAAAATCAAAAACCATGAAGCATTTACAATAATCTAAAAATAACACAATTTTTAGTCTAAAAAGATAAATAACCATGGAGCTTCTTGGTTAGAAGAGACCATAGCAATAATTGAAGGTTCGTGTATATCTATCAAACAAATAACTAAGAAAAGCACATGGAAAAATGACATGGAATCTAACTAAACATGACAAACTTTGCCCGCCTTGGAAGTAGGTCGACTGCCGTTTTAAAAAGATAGTAGCAGCTAAAGAATGGGTGAGGAGGAATGATCAGAAAACAAATATATGATGGTGCATCGAGGAAAATATCAATCAACCCATAAAAGCGAATATGATGGCCATTAAGTTAATTTAAAATGTTGAAATTTAGGGAGGGGGTGTGGATGAGCCGATCTATATACATGATATGGAGTAACTTAGGAGTTAGTAATAATTGTTTGAATGGACATCAAGAATTTCTAAGATCTAATATAAATCAAAATCAAGAAAAATAAATATAGTTACCTCTATATATCCAAGTTTTTAAAGATCTGAATGTTTCTTAGTCAAAGCCATGTATTCCTCGACACCTTCCTTTAACATTAATAATCCATTTGCAGATGCACTGAGCGTCGTTATCTTTGCATAACCGCAATAAAAATAAACCAAGAATCAAAATTTATCTAAAACACTGTAGCATGTTAACCAAAAGTGACACAGATATATAATAAAACTTGAACAACTACTTTTATGTAAACCAAAATGCGTGAAGCATCTTATAGTTTTTAAAAATCATATAATTAAGTAAATACAATGAAATAAAAAAATACAAATCAATATAGATACCTCCATATATCCAAGTTTTTTAAGATCCAAATCTTTCATTGTCAGGGCCATATATTCGTCGACACCTTCTTCTAATCTCATACTTTTTTTTGCAGATGTACTTAGCTTCGTTATCTTTAATTGTTTGCAATGCAAATTATACGAAATAAAAATATATTGATTTGATGTTGCCAATGACAACAGCAAAATGATGTTGCCAGTCATTATTTCGAAGGAGTAAGGACAACATAATCTATAACCACAAGCAGTTCTTAAACGCACAGAAGAAGTAAATTTGTCATATTAGAAGTGGAGAATCTAATTCTATGCATTAAAGTCGTATTTTTTTAAGATTTAATTCATATAACAATTTTTCTATATACGATCATAATGACTCTAAACTCGTAAGTTAATGCATAGAAAATTTAATGTAGAAGACTTACAACAGTTAGTAGTGAATGTACCATTATCACTGGGAAATATAATCGTACATAGAGCAATAAGCAGTGCCACTCCATTAAGTAGACAATTGCACAACAATTCTGTTGATTGCATAATAGCTACAGATAATAAACACAGGGTATGGGAAAGTATATTATTAAAAATAGGAGAAATTACCATAAAAATGAAATAAGAATAAGCAGTTAAAAAAGCACACCGAAATAATACACAATTTAGTAGTAGTCGTAGGTGGTAATTAAGATAATAGAGGGCTAAAGTTGTAGGAAGAAGTAATAATCTTTTATTAAAAGAAAGTTTATTACCACTTAAATTAATTATTATATATACGCTACCGCAAGCTGCATAATTATATATAAAATAAATAAATTAGTCAAACTTATGGAGGGAAAAATGGGAAAAAGTTTCTTGACCAAAAATGTAATTTAAAAGCGATACATGGTCTAGGTTAAGGAATATCAAATTCATGTTTTGTATACAATTCTATTTAGAATTATGAGTGTACAGGCATGAGGAAGTGTTTAACATTGCGTAAAAAGTTCATTTCAATATTGACCAAAATGATCCCAATTGCACAATCATTAAAGTCAACATAGAAAGACGATTAATATACAAAACAGATGTCAGTATAAACCTCAGAAAAATCATGAAATTTATGGCTTTGAATTGTCCTGTCAGTTAGGACTTAAAACTGAATTTGACATTCACTCATACGTAAGCAAGGCACCCTCTTATTAATAGATTCAATTTTATCCACCTATAGATAATTATTTTTATCGCCGACCTTCATAAAACAATCAATTATCATATGCAAACATGAATTAAATTATAGAAGCAACGACTTCAATCTGAAATTCAACCTGAAACTTTCAACCAAAAGGCCGTAGAATTTCCTTGCTTACATTATATCGAAGTGCTCTCTTCGCTGTTTTATTGGCTAAAAGTTCAAGCTTTGCAATCAAAGTAAGACTTGATTCCAAGAATGTAGTTCTTAAATTATATCTCTATATTGTTAGAATGGCTCTGTTACGGTGATAGCAAGGAAGTTCAACATATCAGATCTCTATGTTGTTAATTTTAATCTAAAATTTATATTTGTTGGAATAAATAACTAATAGAAGATCTTTCCAAATAAATAAATAAAAATTATAAAAATAGCTGATAAGTCGCCACAACTGCCATTTATTTAATTTTCATAAACATAATTAAATGGTCCCGGAAACATAATTGAATGGACAAACTATGTAATTGTACTCTCCATATATAAAATAAACACCAGTATATGAATTTTGAAGATTAAATATTGGCTGATTTTGTATTTCAAGCACATCCACAAAGTAATAAATGATATTAAACCTAATGTCATAATTATGGGCAATATGTCAACATAATTCAATGCTTAACAGTACACAAATTCAAAGCAACACAAAGAAAACATCCAAACAAATTTGAATTCCTCTAGTTTTATATATTGGGTTCAAAATTTTGTGCACCACATAGCGAAGAAAAACCCAATGTAATTAGGAAAAAAATTGTAAAAATGAGTCAATATTACAAACAACCAAAAAACCTCACACGTCTAATTACAAAGTTTTCCTATGAATTGTAACGTAACAATTAATCCAAAACCATCGAGTTAAAATTTTCCTTAGTTGATAAATATAATTAATGAAGAATGAAAATAGATTAATAGACCGAGTATGAATAAATACAGGAATGAAGAGCCAATTATAAGCATATATAAGTATGATCAGGAAAACAAATGGCCAAGTTACAACACTAATACCTTCCAATGGAGGCAGAATGAAATTATGATGGTGAAACTAATAGCTCTACTGCATTCCACTCAAACTAAGTGGTCCCTGGATGGAAAAGAAAAATAGAATTCAAGAAATATTAGATCCAATCATGCAAATAGATCCAAGCGCAGACGGCATAATTGAAGCAAAAGAGCCTTTTAGAAACGAGCGTATTAAATTTTGGTATCAACAGCAAACAAAACATTTCTAGGAAATTTCAAACCAATTTTTTTTTACTTGCTGCATATACACATTAAAAGGCTAGAAGCAAAAGCAACAATTTTACGATAAAGGATCAATTTTAATAACATTGTCATATAGGAAGTATAGTGTAGTCCTTCATGCATGGTATACCTTTTTTCTTTTTTCCTTATTTCATGTCATGTTTACATGCTAACTTATGAGATTTAGAGTACATCAGTCTTAATGATGATTAATTAACTGAATTAGGTTCAACTGCAAAATAATTACACAATGAAACTGTAATGGCTCAAACTTCCGTACTCTTTGAGTTGACTGTTTACACTACACGTCCAACCCAAATTGCACAGAAGTACGAATCATTAATAGAAAGAAGTTAGAGGATGAGAAGTAGAAAGAAAAGTTAGAATAGAAGAAAACGAAGAGCACAAATCTCAAAACGGAGTGAATAAAATATATTAGATAACATAACTTTTGAAATACAAATCAGTAACAGTATGTACATACCATTATCAGAGCACAACAGTTATTCCTGGAACAGTTATAAACACCTGTTTCTAGATATAACATAGTACACAACGGAAAATATGATAGTCTATAGCTAACTGATGAAGCCTCCTGCTTCAAGCTCCTCCAAGTGGATCTGTAAAATCCCGACTACTTGACTGCCCATACAAATTTGGGCACCCAAGAGTTTAGGGTAAAACAAACAAAATAGACTCTGGGTCAGTCATGGGACTGGTGTGAGTAAACTCCAATCATTGGTTTAACTTTTAAAAATTATTTCGAAAGAAATGATAATCGTAAGACTGATCCACACATACATGGATGGTTTTTACCTTACGATAACCAAAAATATTTTTGATATCAAATACGGTGATATTATAATAGTGTCTACATCAAATAAATAGAATATAGCGGAACGCTTGCATCTCACGCTCCATATATAATATAAAATCAAAAACCGTGGGGCGCTTATTGGAGATTGGATTCCGACTATGACAAGGTATGGAACCACCTTCCGATTAGTGTACTCTAGATGGGATACACTGGGGCTCAACAAGAACGTCTTGCAACCCGACCACACATGGCTGACTACTCATTTTATTTGAGTGTATCGAGCATATTATCACCAACGGTTGTGATCAGCAACCGTTACTGAAAGCATACAACAACGAATAGAATAAGAAGTAAATGGAATTTCTCTAGATCAGGTGATAATACCCCTAATGGGAATGACCCACTTGGCCATGTTGCCTGCCCGATTTCTGTCATTTCCCGGGTGATGAGGCTTGAGGTCACGAATAACTTTTCAGATCATCATATCACATTTTCTTTTGAATGCCACCTTGTCAGATTCGTTCATATATGTTGCCCTGGGATTGGACAAACCGAAGGCACTACCCTATCAATCCATCTTGGGCAATTTCTACCTAGGATTGGCAGAACGACCCTTGCACTTTACTCCGTCTTCAAACATCTTCAGCATAAGTTGATTCGAAATGCTTATGCCAATAAGGAGTGGTTTTCAGATAATAAACACGATCCCGATCTCTCCATATTGACAACGGAGATATAAAAAAAAATTCGACTTTGATAGCCAGTGATTTAACTATCAAAGGAACATCCATTCAATCAACGATCCTATTCCTAAATGGAAATTTTATCTATCAACCATCAAACAACACTGGCCCCTTTTTAAATCAATTCCTTGTTATATTATCATTTCCAATTCCCATTTCCCATCTTTCGTATCCTTTTAAAGCTCTATTTTCTCTCTCGATTCATGAAAAAAAAAACTTTTCCAATATCCTAATTTCTTTATTCGAGAAAAGATTCCAGTTAGAAAACATTTCTAAATATGTATGAATCCCTATTTTCTATATTCAGAAAATATACCTTATTAATATCGAAACTATTTCCATATTCCATTTATTAATCACTCGTTGACCAATTCATTTCATTTTCTATGCATAGAAAATATCTCTCATTTTATTTGGGGAAACATTTCAGAATCCTTTGAATTAATGCAATGTTATAAAACATCGTTATCATAACTCAAATCATTTATCATTTATTAACTCACCATATTGCTAACCAATCTTCACTATCGAACCTTAACCATTCCTCCATCAATCATGAAGTCAATCAAGTTAGGGTATAATTACCTCTCAGATCCTAATTGAACAACATTCTCAACTTTGAAATAGTCAAAGCTCACACTTCAAACCAAAAATCGCTTACACGACTCTCGGATTCAATCTAAGAATACACTTCTTTTACGAAAAAACATTGATTATAACGGTAGCGTTATAATCGCTGTTTCTAATTATTTGATTTATAAAACAATTATTTTAACGATAGCGATACAATCGCTGTTTAGCTTTTATATAACGTTTATTATAACAGTGGTGTTAAAATCGCTGTTTAGATTTATAAAGGCAGTGTTATAATCGTTGTTCCCAAATATTTGGTATATAAAAATATAATTTGTACTTATTAATTCAATTAATCAACAAAATAATAATAATAATTAAATAGTTAGATTTGATTCAAAACGGAAAGTAAAAAATAACTACTTCCCTAAATTCGATATAATCGAATTTCAATAAATAAACTCTATCTCGAATAATCTATATTCGATTATATTTCGAACTTCGGAATTTATCTACCATTCCAGGTTAATTTAAATTCCAAATTCACTTTTGAATTCACCCCTTCCAAATCATTATCAAATTCCATCATAACCATTCACTCTACAAAATGTTATCACACTTGGTTTTATATTCCGAATTTTGAAATAAGAGTCATCGTTTTCTTTTAAAACAATTACCCATTTCCCATTTCATTCAATTTTCAATCAGGATTCATATTTCAAATCTGAATTTCCTTTAGAGACATTTCATTTGCAAAGATTTTCTTTAAACCATTATTCACTTTAACCTTGAATATATTTCTTTTATATACAATCAAATCCATTTGATTTTATCATTTTAAATCCAAATTTCATTTATAACTTCTATTTAAAAAATTTCCATAGCAAATCTCTTTTTTTCCAAATATTTATAATCTCGTTCACAATTTCTTTTATAACTACTAAGTTTAAATCCAATTTCAAATATCAGTTTCAAAACCGTTTTTCACTTTTCTATATAAATTCAATTTATTCCACTACAAATTTTTCACTGAATTTAAAATGTCGTTCATAATTTAACCTTCTTAATTTATCTATTAAAAACATATTTCTATTTAAAATCTCCCTTTAAACCTTATAGCGATTTTTCATTCGATAATAAAACACCAATTTCAAGCCAAATATTAATTATTCAATGATAATTATTTCCCCTTCAGCCATAAATATCGTTTATAAATTTAACTACTTGTTTTATCCATCAAAATGAGCTTCTACTTTCAAATCTATTCGGAATCAAATTTAAAAATTTCAAATCTTTTTGATTCTCAAATTTATTTTCTACATTCGAAAATATATTTCGGTATTAAATACCAAAATTCTAAGGCCAGGGTAAATCAACATAGCAAAATCAATCACACTATATATCACAGTGAATATCAAACAATAATACAAATGTTAAGGGATCCAGTTGGATCCCTCCAACCTGTTTTCCTACATCCACAGATGTTAGTCAACATTAATTTCACATATATATGAAATATCATAGTAAACAGAACTAAAAATCGATCAATGATATAACTATATCAACCATTTCAACCAATTTTATCAACCATTCATCCAAACAACCATCACACATTATAAAATTATTATAAATAAATTTAAAACTCATTTATAAAAATATAAAAGAGTTAGAGTTGGTGAGTTTACTTGCCTAGTTTTGCAGTTGGTGATTTCTGCGTCGTTTCATATAATTTCAAACAAGAGTTTGAAATTATATAAAGTTTCAACAGGCTCTGATTAGTTCCATTCCAGCTTGCACGAGTAGTATTTTTTCATATGATTTCAACATTATTTGTTTCATGTAGTTCTGTTCATAATTGATCGAGTTATGATGATTATGTTATCAAGCATTGATTTAATATAATAATATTTAGTAAATTGAATTATCACTATAACTTAATAAAGTGATTTAACTTAAATCAGTCCCCATAAGCATTCTTCTTCACTGTCATCTTCAAGTCGCACCAGTATATAATCTATCACAAAAATGGACCAATAAACATCCAGCTTAAATCAATTTAACATTTAATAAACTAATCTTTGCTCAGCACTTAATTACCTTATTAAATGAATATAACTTCCCATGTTAGCCGGATAACTTGCTTCTCCAACTAAATGCACCAATCCTCATTACCACTAATTAACCACACCCAAATCATCAGATTTATCCGCTGTCCTTTCTTTCCGTACCACTTCTTCCCAAAAGAGGAAAAAAACACGAAGACTCCTCCTCCTTCAATGTCCACCAGCGACCGCCTTGAATCACCGGAGTTGAGCTGGCCAACCCCTTCGGCTGCGCCACCCGCTTGTCTCCCTTCCGAACGGACTGTAGCTCACTCATGAGTTCGAACAGCAACCCTCCTATGTTCAACTCGTCGTTGCTAACTATGTGTTATGTAAATAGAACAGAGAATAAAATGAGGTTTTCCACTGAATAAAAACCATTTGTTTTGGCCTTTGGATTTCTTGGAAGAAGGCCGAATGTTTTATTTGATTGTATGGTTTTAAATTTGAAGCTTGCGTTGAGGGAGCCATGGTGGGTTTCACTGTTTCGAAGAGAAATTAAAATGAAGGCGTGCCTTGCAATATTAATATAGGTACAAGACCTTGGTAGCCACGCATATAGGTGTTTAGACTAGGGTAGGTCTGCATGAAATACTTTGTCTGCACGTATTAACCTAGACACGTAGTTTCCTTTTTCTTTTAGGGTAGGGTGTTTTGTACGGAGGTGACAGGGTCGCTTCACAGTGCTTTTATTTTATAAAAAACTTTATTTTATTGTGAACATGGGTAGCCGCATATTTTGACTAGTTGGAAGATTCATACAGATTTTTTTTCCTAACTTTGGTTAGATTAAGATAACATTACATTTATTTTTCCAGTTGCAAATGTTTAGATGAAGATAACATTACATTTAATTTGCCAGCAGAAAATGTTCGGATGGATTATAAGTTTAGATAGTGACCGTATTTCTTTGATCTTTATTTCAAGTTTTATGCACGGTATATGTTATACAGAATTTTGTTTACTTGTGGACCATTATCGACACAAATAAATATATCATTACATCGAGCAATGTGCCACTATCCCAGAAATATAATAAAATAGAAAAGTTATTCTATTTTGTGAAACTCCAAAAATGCTGATATATAGTGTAAATTACTTTAAACGAAAAGTTGCTTATTTTTCAAATTAAAAATTACAGAAAAATTCTGTGAATTGAATTAGCAATATGTCATTAAAAATCTTATTAAAATTAGAAACTAATATTTTATTATTTTAAATAAATCGTTATGGTTTATAAATGATTCCATAGCAACTATCTGAAAATTTGATTTGGACGTAATTTACAATCTACAAGACGAAATCCCGATTTTTCACTTTAATTTGAAAGATACGATTTAATATATTCAAACGTTTCTTATTTCAAAGAAATCCGATTTATATTGGATCCTGTATATCCAATTGAAGTTTAAATCGTAAATTACGAACTACCGTGACTATTTCGAGCTCGTTTTAAATTTAAATAAAATTTAATACATTCACCATTCGTTTAATAAATAAATTCTCTATTATAATCCATTATATTATTCCATTTCAACATTTAATACAATTTAAATGTTCTGAATTTAATGTCCAAAAATCACGGTTAACATAGAATAACATAGAAGAACTTATGGATAGCGATTCATGTATTTGGCAATGGCGTAGAACATCGCTATGAGATGTTGTGTGTGAAAGATGAGTAAATCGAACACTAAATTTTGATACCTTTCCATAGGCAGTATGATAGGCAGATCAATACGAAGCATGCATTATTTATCGAACGACCTCTGAAAATGTTGCAGTGTAGCATCGACCGAAAGCAAACCATTAATGACAACTAATCTGGTGTTAAAAACTGATTTAAAGTAGAAAAATTAAAGAATATTCGGGAAAAACTCAATGCCTAATATTTAAAATTCATTAACCTTAAATGACACAGTGCAACTATAACTGTATGCAAAAATCTGGAAGTCAAAGTGAACCAAAAATAAATTGCTCATGAATAAGAAGTCTATAAAGTCTCCAAAAATAAGGCTATTGATTATATTAGTGCATGCTATAGAGGAATGCTAAGTAATTTTTTTATTTTAAATTATTCAACCATGCACTTTACTATTTTCAAGTGTTGGAAGCCAGTACCCGTTCAATACATTAAAATGAGTAAAATGAGCATGAAGGGTATTTTTTCTAGATATCACTAAAATATGTAATACAATATAAACTTAAAATTCAATGATGATTATATTTTTTTCCAAGTCCAAGAAATAACAGATGCAATTTGATGTATTCAGTCCAGTACTAATAGACAGGTGATCATGTGCATGAAATACTTTAATTCATCATAAAAACTTTATATACTTGTAACCCTAATTTAAAATCAACACAACTAAAAGAGGCTAAAAATGAAATCGACCCAAATTACCATCAATTCCAACCAAACCAGTTAATATGAAAATACAATATAATAAGCTCATCTAAAAGCATGGATAACAGAATGATCAAAGCAATATTAATCAAAATGATACCTGAATTCCGTCAATGCAATTATTCTTCCCTTAACGGTCATCAATAATTCAACGGCGCTGGGTCCGAAAGTAAGCAGGTGATTGAATCTGTAAAACGATGCAAAGGGAACAAAAATTAAAACCAATAGCAATAAAGGAAAAGGATTGAAAACTACCTGAAATTCAAGGTCACTGTAACAAAGATACGAAAATGCCAAAACATGGAGGAAGATTGTAACAACCCGAAAAATCAGAACAAATTTAAAATTTTTATTTTGGCTATTTTAATGAATTTTGAATAGTTAAAATAATTTATTTTAAATAATAACGATTAAAAATTTACTTAAATCAAAGTTAGAACGAATATATTTATTTTAATTATAAAAGGAGTTAGAAATAGCATGGTAGTTTGAAAATTTGAATTCGAACTTTGACTGAATGTACATGATGCAAAATAAATCGAATTTTGGTGAAACCAAAATTATTTAAATCTGTTTAAAAATATCTTTCCAACAAATCCGAAAATTTGAAATTTCATAGCGGGAATCAAAAGTTATGGCCAGTTGAATATTCAGAATAGTCGCTATGGAATATAATATATATATATCCCGTATAAACAACCATTTTGCAAACGACCTCCGTTTTCGACGAAACCACCCTGGTTGGATCCGAAATGTCAAATTATTGCAAGATTCCAATTTTCATAATTTTTGGAATTAATATGTGAGTGTGGAAAAAGGAAATGTGTTTTAACAGTTTCAGTCAATCTGGATCGACTAGAAAATGACCATTTTTCAAACGGTCTCCAAATTCGACGAAATCAATTTTATTGGGACTGTATCGTCAAAACAAAGCTAGATATATATTTTTTGAAATTTTTGGAGTCAGTATTTAGCTCTGGTAAATTAAAACGTCCGTTTAAATTAAATATATATTGATATATACTTATTTTAAAGAAAAACCTATCAAAACAATTGATTTGGCTTACGAGACATATCCTATTGTGTCCGGAATAGGGGTATTTGGTTGTGGGTGACACTCGTTTGGTTTGAATTGGAGTTCGTATGGGTTAAAGAGTATTTATTGAATTAAAAGAATTAGAATTAAAAATAAATAAATATAAAATACGTATATATGCGCCGTACTCATCTTTCCGTATAAACCCTAATACCCATTTTCAAAGCCGCCACCTTCGAAGCAATGGCACCATCCCCCAAATTTAATCCCTTACCAACTCTTAATCCAATTCGAATTAAGACCTCAATCCAAAGCAGAAATTGAAGTACTTCTCAAGCTCCATCAATCCGTATGGTTGGATCCTCCCCTAGTGACACGAACTCCGAGAATCGAACCCCTAAAGGACCGCCGTTCATCGCCGTCATACTCCATCCACCCGCCACCGAGTTCGACGTGGTGAGGACCTCCGGGCGCGCCTCTCCAAGGCCGACGTCGCTGCAACATCCGATCGTCTTCTCGGGCCTTGTGTGGATCGTGAGATCGAACCCTAGCTACGAATACAAACCGGAAACTGTCGGCTTTGATTTGATTGAAGAAGAAGGTGGTTTAATTTATTTAATTAATTTGATCATTATATTTAAATTGTTAATAAACTTCATAAAATCATATCTCAATCATACAATAACGAAATTCGATGAAACAGGAAACACTGGGACCGTAAATTCGCGATCTACCTTTTAGAACTGATCAGAGAATTTTTGGAGCATTCTACAATTTTAGAATAAATAAACGGTGAAGTGAGATTTCTGAATCCGAATTAAATCAATAAAATTAATTTAGGTTGTAGACGGAGTTTAGAAACTCCTGACACCCGTCGTCCACAGACCATGGACGACTTGATTGTTTTGTGATGTGTAATTGGTTGATTTTGGTGATTGATTATGGTTGGTTGTGGTTGAAACAAAATTGGAATTGTTTGTGGAAAAATTCAATGTGATATGAAATTGATCTTAGATCAGAAATTACCCCTAGGAAACGCCGTGAGGCCTAAGGTAGTGTGAGGAGCCATACATCGGCACGGTGCCGGTTTAGATTACCCTGTCGTTATGCTGCCAAAATTTTCTGAAAAATTCAAGTGTTGTAAAATATTCATATGTGAAATGAAAATTGTTTGAATATTAAAAATTCACATTTTTATTGTGAATGTATAAATTATAAAAATGATCATATTTTGAAAATAAAAATATGTTAACATTAAAACTCTCATTTTTTATGTAAAGAATGAAAGCTAGAAAAATGTTCATTGTTTAAATATAAAAATATGTTAACATTAAAATTCTAATTTTTAATGTAAAGTAGAAAACTAGAAAAATGATCATATTTTGAAAATAAAAATACGTTAACATTAAAATTCACATTTTTTATGTAAAGAATGAAAGCTAGAAAAATGTTCATTGTTTAAATATAAAAATATGTTAACATTAAAATTCTCAATTTTAATATAAAGTAGAATACTAGTAAAATGGTCATATTTTGAAAATAGAAATATGTTAACATTAAAACTCTCATTTTTTATGTAAAGAATGAAAGCTAGAAAAATGTTCATTGTTTAAATATAAAAATATGTTAATATTAAAATTCTCAATTTTATTGTAAAGTAGAAAACTAGAAAAATGATCATATTTTGAAAATAAAAATATGTTAACATTAAAATTCTCAATTTTAATGTAATGAAAGAAAACAAGAAAAATGTACATGTTTAAATATAAAAACATGTTTACATTAAAATTTACATTTTTAATGTAATGAAAGAAAACAAGAAAAATGTACATGTTTACATTAAAATTTACATTTTTAATGCAATGGAAGAAAACAAGAAAAATGTACATGTTTAAAAATGAAAACATGTTTACATTAAAATTTCATTTTTAATGTAATGTTAGAAAACAAGAAAAATGTTCATTGGTTAAAATGAGAATATGTTAACGTTAAAAATCTCATTTTTAATGAAAAGTAGCAAAGTAGTAAAATCTTCATGTTTAAATTATATAAACATGTTTACTTTAAAAATAATATTTTTAATGTCAAGAATGAAAGTAGAAAAATGTTCATGTTTAAATATACAAACATGTTTACATTAAAAATCATGTTTTTAATCTAATAAGAGCAAATAAGAAAATGCTCATGTTTAAATATACCAACATGTTTACATTAAAAATCATGTTTTTAATGTAATAAGAGAAGATAAGAAAATTGTTCTTTGTTTGAAATAAAAACTTGTTTACATTATGAACTCTTATTTTTAATAAAAAGAGTGATCCGTATGAAAGTTGTTCGTATTAGAATAAAAGTGTTGAAATATTAAAAATCATATTTTTAATGTAAAGATTGATTCATTAGAAAATTATTCATGTTTGAATGAAAATATGTTGACATTAAAAATTCCATTTCTAATGTAAAAGATTTAAGTTCAGTAAAAATGTATTAACATTAAAAATTCCATTTTTAACATAAAAATGATTCAATAGTAAACATATGTTAGAGAAGAATAAAATTGTTAAAACCTCATTTTTAACATGATTGTAGACATATATTAGAAAAGAATAAAATTGTTAAAACGTTATTTTTAACATGATTGTAAACATATGTTGGAAAATATAAAAATGTTAAAACATTATTTTTAACATGCCAGAGAAGAGGAAAAGAAACATATATTGGAATATGTTATTACATTAAAAATATTCTTTTTAATGTAAATACGGAGCATATAAAATTTACATGTCATGAATTATATTCATGTAATGAAATGAATGGATTTGAAATCGCCGAGCGAATTATATATATATATATATATATATATATATATATATATATATATATATATATACTAAAATTAAACGAGTCGCACGCGGTATTTCGCGATTTGGAATCGTAACTTTAAACGATTATACCGAGAGATCCGACCATCGGATTTTCCCAAAACTGGAACCGTTGGGTTCGCTTTGGAAAGATCTTTCCAACGATATATAATTTGGTAAGATCCAACGGTTAGATTTTGAGAAATGTGTAATTCAAATTTTAATGAAAACAGCGCCAGCGCCGCGTAATGACCTGAAACGTCGTTTAATTAAAATGGACTATTTATATATATATATATATATATATATATATATATATATATATATATATATATATATATATAAATGGCGATAAATCATTATAAAATATTATAAACGATATGGAATGTAAATAAACCAAATTCCTTTGGTTTATAAAGTAGTATGGACGGTTAGATTCAATCAACACTAATATATAACATTGGATTGAATTTGACCAAGAAAAGAAATGATTTGAATTATACATATATATTCGAGAATTATTTGGAAAGGCCGAGTTAAATCTCATTCTAAATAATTATATGATGATTAAGAGTCGAAGACGTTGAAGACGGTGGTTGAAGACCGGCGATCTTCACATCGAATGGATAACTACTGATGCCCTGGATCGGTTAGCTCCCAGGAGGTTTTAAAGTGGTAGTTGTCCGGACGTACTTGTTGATTGTCAGGATATGCCTTCGGCTTCGTTCAGACCCAGAATGGACCTGTAAATGGATGTGTGTCTGACATTGGGTTTCGTTCTGTGTGAATTGATTTCTATTTAGTATATATCTGTTTGGTGGCGGAGAATTTATTCTCTAACTTAACACCCTCTTATATATTGATAGTTATCGATCGCATGGTGTGATTTGTCAGTGTGGCATGCCAAAATGCAAATGATCAAGAATTTTATTGAAAAGCAGAGCCTTGTGGTTGATGATTAAAGCACAGCCCATTTTAGGCATAGCTTTGTGTATAGCGTAACTTCGCGAGCCTCACACCCCGGTATGAACCAGAAATGGGAGAGGACTGCAGGGAGGACATACGTTTCTTTCTAGCTAGAAGTGGTGTCAGCATTTACAATCCCTGGCATTTTTACTTATGTGGATGATGGAATGAGGCGCCTCGGTTTTGAGTCCTTAGTGGCTCTATATTTACGGCCAATAGGGTGGGAAAACGTATTTTTTAGGCATAACTAATCTTCTAAAGTATTTGTGGACTGGCCCTGAAGATCCAAGGGTCACTCGAGCTCTGATCCTAAGACATGGTAGGCTAGATTGTCTCGAATTTGGTAAGGACCATCCCTTGCCTTGGTTCATGATGGAAATCCAACTTCCAATACGACACCATGCAGTTTTGATTGTAAAACTAGTATGGCGACATAGTATATGGTAGCTATCCCGTCTATGATTGATACATTATGATTTAAAAGTTTTTGAAACATATATACACTTATAATAATATCAAATCCGTTTTATCGTATCAAGCATTTTTGACCATTATAAGGTAAAACTCTATCCTCCGGTTTGCGTTGCATTGTGTGATGGGACTTGAGTCTTATAATGGTTTCATTTTTCAAAAAGCATTGCGTTGTTTAACGATTTACTTTATTTACGCATTGGCAATCCAATGGAGTAAAATCGTTCTGCGTTAGCGGCATGGTCCTGTGATTAGCCTTATTATAAAATAGGTTAAGTAAGATTTCTCATACCATTCCCATGACTAACTCGTAGTTTGTTTCACTTTGCAAAATCGGGTGCCCTCTTAATTTCCACACGGGCAGCCTTGTATTCAGGTTTAGTAGACTCATTCTGGATAGCTATGGAGCTGAAGATGGATCTTATCATTTCTATTATGCTGTTCAGACTTCACTTAGTATATTATGTTTTATTTCGCTGCAGACATTTTATATTAAGTTGAAAACTGTATTTTGTACTAAGTATGATCCTATTATGTTGTGTAACTATGATGATATATATTATTCCCATTTTAATTTGAGATACATTTTCTGCTGTAATTCTATATTTCTGTTTTGTTGTTATTGTTTATGTGTTATATTCTAATGATTATCCTTGCTTTCGTAATACAGGAGTTTGGGGTTATCACAAAGATTGCATAAATACAAAGAAGGAGACCAACGACTGTTGATAGCTTGGAGGAACCTGATTCACAGAAGGGTTAGGGTTTACCTGATGAGAAATAACGTCAGTTATTGATTGGTGTACCTCGTAAGAACATAGAGACAAACTAGAAGGCTCGAGGAGGAAAATTGGAAGGTATGGATCCGGAATCAATCAAGCTGGCGACGACTGAAGGAGGGAAGTATGATGGTGATAAAGCGGAGCAGGCGATGGAGTTTCATAGCGATGGTGGAAGAAATGAGAAGAAGGGGGTCGTAGGTGCCGTATTTTGTGAGCCAGAGTTTCACGATAAGATTGGAGCAGTCGAGGTAGGAATAGAAAAGGGGAAAAAGGACGGTTTATTTCACAATATAGTAAGGATGAATGTGAGCTCTTGAAATGAGACTCATTAATTATAATATAGTGAAGAAGCTCCTCATATCTCAAGAAAACTCTGGAGACTTGTGCATCCATCTCAGTAATAATTTATTATTATTAAATGGCTGTGATTCTTATACTTGAAAACCAAGTTTATTATTAATTTATTATTGTCTTGGAAATCTATATCTAAATAATAATTACTTGCCTTGGAAACTAAAACCAATAATATTTTATTGTCTTTGCCTTGTTGGAAATCTATCTCAGCAATAATTAGTGTTAATTTTTTTTTAAAAAGGGGGGTGCACATGTAGGAAGGGAATGCATTTTGGTGGGAAATGAATTCACCGGGTGCTGCCATGTGTCCTCAGCGGGAAATGAAAGCATTTTTTGGAGGGAATTGGAGGGAATATTATTATTTATTAGTGGTGTTGTGGAGGGAAAAGAGTGAGTTTTAGAGCGAAAGTCGGCCTTGCTTTAGTACATAGTAAGGCAATATTTGTATTACAAAACTTCACTTTTACAAACCTTACGAGATTCCTTTCCTTTTCCACTTTTATAACAGGTTTATTGTACCCTGTTACTATGTTGAAAGAAACTTGTGAGAGTTTATGAATAATTTAAATCAATTGATATTATGCTAAACTAACAATATACAATCCTAAAATAGATTATTTTAAGCGTTTAGGTTTTAGGATTACATGTAGTTTATTTTACCGATATAATAGACTTTTTCAAGGATTGCATCTAAAAGAGAGTATATGAACACACATGCTTCCATACAATGTGTGGAAAATTACATCAAACGTTAGCAACACTAGCATATCAACTACTTCTCAAAAAACAACAATTACCTCAAACAATATTACACTCTGTCCGTGTGCGAAGCACGAGCCACTCACTAGTAGTCCTATATAATGCGTGTAATTGCATGGTGGGGAGATAAGAGTTAATTTGTAAGTGTTCAAAACTTCGGTTATGGGTTTCTAACATGGGTTGTGGGCCTTTATTAAGAAGTTGGACAAGATTAATTTTCCTAGGTTAATAATTAGTTAATTATTAGCTTTACTTCAAAAAGAAATAAACCATTCATGCGAAGTTTATCTAGCCCGCGGCTTTTTCCACTAAATTAGTGTTAGCAAATAGAATGCATCAATAAGACTATTTGACGTATTTTGTAAAATATTCAATTACGATAAAAGAATGGTGATTAAATATAATTTTATAGTTCATTGGTGTCATTCAACTAGCAGAATAAAATCCATTCAACTATGATTGAAATAATAAATGTTACTATTTATTATTGTTGTTGATTGATTATGTGATTTATGCTTGACCAGTATAAGAACATTTATTATTGTTTTTCGATTGTTGATTTTTGTTAGACCAGTCTATGAGCAAATAATTTTCATTTGGTGTGGCTTGGGTAAAAATCATTTGTATGCTAACACCTTACGATATATTACACAATTTGACTAAAAAGTGATTAACGATATTATTTGATTTATTTAATTATTATTTATACTATTAGTTTATTTTGATTTAATGAATTGTTTTAAAAATTGATTTTCATAAATATATTTGTTATGAAATGTTTTCTTTTAAAAGAAAAACATATTTTAGAAGTGATTTCATAATAAAGTGATTTATATAAAGATATTTATATAATTTATTTTATAAATAAAGAATTTCAAGGATTGAAAACAATGTGATATTTTTTTTCAAAGAAAAAACAATGTGATATTAATATAGCTTTCCAAATATTCTGGGGGAACTGAACAATGCTATATTTGAAAATATTTGTGTGACTATTAGTGTGAATGATTTATTACCTCGGGAACCAAAATGATTTTTTATGTTACCGATTTCAGATAAGCCTTATCTAGAAAGTATGTGCAGGGATTCTGTAACCTTGGATATAGTTCACTCTTTGTATAGAGGTATTTTCTTAACATTTATTTTGGAGAGGTCGAGTCTTAGTTGCCTTGTTTATGGGGAATAATCTCAATTTTGTTGCATATTGAGAAAAAGTAGATATTTGATTTTGAATTGATGTACTTTCATTCAATAATAAGCCATATATATAGGCTGACAAAACTTACAAAACTTACACGTATAAAAATATCTACAAATGCTATAAGAAATAAAATTTACAGATCCTATAATATGGTACATGCAACCCTATAATATGGTACACGCACAGTACCAAGTGATTCTAATATTATGGACGCACAGTACCAAGTACTCAAGCTGCAAAAATATCATGCGATCCTTGTAGATCCAAAATACTCGTTCAACATAAAAAATCTTCCTGCTGCATAATTGTTCAACACCCCCCGTCAAGTTGGAGCCGGAGTAGAAATGTCTAGTATGCCCAACATTCCAAGAAGTCGATTTAAAGTGTCGGTACCAAGTGGTTTGGTGAAGATGTCTAGTACCCCGTCAAGTTACGGGGGAGAAATGTCGCGCACGCCCAACTTTCCAGGTAGTCACTTAAAACTATCAACATCTAGTGGTTTTATGAAGATATCTGCTAGTTGGTCACGAGAACTGATATAGGATGGAGCAATGAGACCGAAGAGAATCTTTTCTCGAACAAAATGGCAATCTATTTCGATGTGTTTAGTCCTTTCAGGGAAGACGGGATTTTCAGCGATATGGATTGTAGCTTGACTATTGCAATGTATTATCACAGGAGAAAATGGTGGAAAACCAAGTTCGGATAGAATCGAACAGAACCACTGTACTTCAGAGGTAATAGCTGCAAGGGAACGATATTCAGCTTCATCCGATGATCGAGAAACAATTGGTTGTTTCTTTGATTTCCAAGAGATCGGATTAGAGTTGATCATTGTAAAATAACCGGTAGTAGAACGACGAATGACAGGACATCCTGCCCAGTCGGAATCGGCAAAGCCAACTAGAGAAAGAGAACTTGTCGCTGAAAAAAGTTGACCATTACCAATAGTTCCTTTCAAATATCGAAGAACTCTATTTGCAGCATCAAGATGAGTGGAACGAGGACTTTGCATAAATTGACTAAGTTTGTTAACATCATATTGAATATCAGGACGAGTGACCGTAAGATATAAGTGATGACCAATGAGTCGTCAGTAAAGAGATGTGTCAGGCAAGGGAACACCGTCATTTGGGAGCAGTTGAAGATGTTGTTCCATAAGGAATTGAGATGTACGACAATCAGGCATTTCATAGTTTTTTAATATGTCAAGAGTATATTTATGTTGACATTAATATAACCCCTTCTTGGAACGAGATACTTCTATACCAAGAAAATAGCTTAGATGACCAAGATCATTGATGGAGAAAGATTAAGCGAGAAATTCTTTTATTTTGGAAATAAAAGATCCATTATTTCCTGTAATGTTAATATCATCCACATAAACAAGAACAAATACTGATATATGATCACGAATATACGTTAAAGGACTGAAATCAGAGACAGATTGATGAAAACCACGTCCAATTAAAATGGAAGAAAATTTAGAGAACTATTGACGTGAGGCTTGCTTAAGTCCATAAATAGGTTTATGGAGCTTACAAACTTGTTTATTATGAAGATGTGAAAAACCAGGAGGAAGTTTCATAAAAACTTCTTCATTCAGGTCATCTTTTTAAAATGCATTATTGACATCTAATTGATGAAGATTCCAGTTTTTAATGGTAGCAATAGAAAGAAGTATACGAATAGTGACTAATTTTGCTACCGGAGCAAATGTATCATGATAGTCAATTCCTTCGACTTGAGTGTAGCCTTTTTCCACTAAACATGCTTTATATTGTTCAACAGAGCCATCGGAACAGTATTTAATTTTATAAACTCATTTACAACCAATTGGTGTTTTATCTGGGGGTAATGAGAAAATTGACCATGTTTTGTTTGCTTCGGGAGCACGAAGCTCAACACTCAATGCATCGCGCGAAACAGAATATTTAATGGTTTGATAATAGGCTTGAGGTTCATTACGATCATTGATTTTAGAAAAAAAACGTGATGAGAAGAACAGAACTTTTCTAAAGAAAAATACTTGGATAACGAAAAAGAAGTAGATAAATAAGAAATATTGCATGCATAATCACTAAGATGTGATTGTGGTCATCTAATTCGCTGAGGACGAATTAGATCAGCGGTGTCCGCGGGAATCACACTGGAAGAATTATTTTCACTCAGAGTTTCAACCTAAATAGGTGAAGGAATATCAGTAGGTACTGATGAATTATTTTGAAAAAAATATCTTATTAGTGGGTAAATCATCATCTAGAGGCATGATTGAAATATCATTAGGACGATGGTTTGAAATGTTTTTGTATGGAAAGACTAACTCATGAAAAATAACATCACATGAGACTGTTATGCAATGAGACGAAGGATCATAAATTCAGTATCCTTTTTGACCATAAGGATAGCCAACGAAAATGTATGGTTTACCTCATGCATCGAATTTACTTTTAATATGCACATTTTTGGCAAAACAAATACAACCAAACACGCGTAAAGAGGAATAAAACGAGGCTTTTCCATATAAAATTTCATGAGGAGATTTGAAATTAGGAGTACGTGTAGGTAATTTATTATTGAGAAATGCAGCAGTGAGAACGCATTCGCCCCAAAAAGAGGTGAAGATTAGCTTGGAATCGTAGTGAGCGAGCAACATCAAGCAAGTGTCGATGTTTACGTTCCACAATCCCATTTTGTTGAGGAGTGGCTATACAACTCCGTTGATGAATTATACCATGAGAATGTAACCAATTTTGAATCTCTAATGACACAAACTCAGTTCCATTGTCAGATCGAAGAGTTTGAACTTGTGGAATAAAAATACCACCATCTCCATATTGTATAGTGGAGACTGACAGTCCGAATTGTATATTAACTTGATTAAAAAAAGTTTTATCATATGTAAAGTTTGAGACTTGAATTTCATTAAATAGACCCAAGTGCATCTTGAATAATCATCAACAACGGTGAGAAAATACGTGAACCATTTTTAGATGGAACATTAAATGGTCCCCAAACATCAACATGTAATAATTCAAAACATACAGAAGAGCGAGATACAGTTTGCGGAAACGAACCACGAGATTACTTAGCTTGTAGGCAAACATCACAAATAAATTTATTATTCGTGGATATCTGGAAAATTATTAACAAGAAATTTAAAACGGAAAATACTAGGGTGACCAAGGCGAGAGTGCCAAAGATCAAAATTATCTGAATGCTAAAATGAAAGAACTGAATTCAAATGGGGAATATCCTCCAAGTAGTAAATGCCACAATGAACTCTACCCCGACCAATTGTCCTATTCGTCAACAGATCCTAAAAACGACATTGAGATTTAGATAAAATTACTTCACAATTAAGTTGTTTTGTTAATTGTGAGACAGATTATAAATATAATTTGAATGATGGGATAACATCTTTGAGAATAAGAAATTTTGAATGTTTAACAATCCCAATGTGAGTCACTGATGCAAAAGTGCTATCAGGTAATTGAACAGACTTATGTTTTTGCAATGGAACATATGAAGAAAAAATTGATAGTGATGTGCATATATGATTTGATGCACCTGAATCTGTAATCCAACAAGAAGACATACAAGACAGAATTGTGCCTGCTAAGTTAGCCGAGAGTTCACTGACTTCATCTTTGGCCAAGGGAGCAAGCAACTTGTGGTATTGTTGAGTTGTCAGATGATTGTTTTCATTAGCCATGATAAGAGATTGAGGAAGACAAGAGCGTAGTTTATTTAATGGTGCTCTGATACCAAGAGAAAAAGCAGATAGTTGATTTTGAATTGATGTACTTTCATTCAACAATAAGCCATATATATAGACTGACAAAACTTACAAAACTTACACGTATAAAAATATCTACAAATTCTATAAGAAATAAAATCTACAGATCCTATAATATGGCACACGCAACCCTATATTATGGTACGCACATAGTACCAAGTGATCCTAATATTAGGACACATAGTACCAAGTACTCAAGCTGCAAAAATATCATGCGATCCTTGTAGATCCAAAATACTCGTTCAACATAAAAAATCTTCCTGCTACATACTTGTTCAACACACATATATAATTTTGGCATGTTTTTATAGTGGTCAGTAACACTTTTTATTATAACCAGTACATAGACACGCCCGATGGGCATGTGCATAGATGAATTTGACCAAAGCTGAACATGAAGTTAAGAATGAGTAGTCTTTACGGCTCTTTCTATGTAGAAATTCTGGAATTTGGAAAACGAAGTAAACAAAACAGAAAATAGTTCGTGCAGTAAAAAAAGTATGCAGTTTACAAAGGAAAACAGTATTGCTGCGTCCTTACAGAAACGAACAATGGCTGGGCATGAAGAAAGAAAATTGTTGCGTAAAATGGTAGAAAACTTGAGTGCTGTTTAATGCAGCAGAAGGTTGAATATTAAATAATTGGGAAGTTAATAACAGAGGAAGCAAAATACATGCAATAATTGTTTATAATGTAGTTTGCTTTAGCTAGTAATAGTTATTTGGGAGTAGAAATTTAGAAAAGAACAACAGTGGGAAAAAAAACAAAAGGGAAGGGAAAACAGTGTAGCAAAAGCTGCAGCAGCATAAGCATTAACATGAACGTGAACGACTTTCAAGCTCAGCAAAAACCCTATCAATTTCTACATGCTGCAGGGAATGAAAAAAGGTAGTTAGAAGAAGGACTTATAAACTGTTAATATGATAGGAATAAGAAAATTTTATGAAGTTAAAAAAAGAACTGACCACTGTCGGGTCATTCCAGTAAGCATCATCGTCATTGTCAGCATTGTCAATGTGAAGAGCATTGTGTGAAGTGGCATCATGGTGGGTAACTTTGTTACCATTACGTGTGTGAAATTGAGTGCTGTTGTGGTCCAAGTCATCCGGTATTTTAGTAGGCATTTCATTGCTCGCAGAAGTACGATGTTTTGTATTACGGGAGCTCTTACGTGTCAACTTTTCAACAGGAGGCATTGTCGACTCCTTACCTTTGGCTAAACTTTTGGGTTGTGTGTGTAACAATATTAGTTGATAGTTTTTAAAGTGAGAGCAACAAATAAAGAGTTTAGGAAAAAAACACAGTAATGGTGGAAGCGATAGGGTTGTAGTACCTTTGTCATTTTTTGATTACCAAAGCACAGTCGTTTGGAACGAAAGTGAAGAAGAGTAAGGTAGATATGAAGAAAGTAGTGCAGGTGGGGAGATATATATAGCAGTAAAACAGTGTAGTTGCAAAGTTAGTGAACATGTGTAGGAAAAATGAGCAGTAGAAAGGAGAAAAAGGAGATCGGTAAGGGAAAAGGTTATGAATTGGTAATTTGTGGAGAGAAGTTAGCATGAAAACGTGGTAAACCAAATGAACGAAAAATGTGAGGTCTTTTTGTGTTTCTGTGCTCCGTGATGAGTATACTGAAGCATTAAAATATGGATTTGTCATTTGCAAAGCTAGTTATTATGGGTATACAAATCAAAGCAGAAAAAAATGAAGCATTTCAGGTTTAGATTCTTAAAATCTTGCGTACATTCATATTTCCTAACAAAATCAACTTAACATGTAACCAACACTTACCTCGTGATATGCATTGCTGAAACGGCAAATGTGAGGAAGCTCAGTTGAAGGTTTGGTAAGCTTCTTGTTGTTTCTTATGTATTACCCCTAGCAAGTTAAAATTTAACTAAAAACATGTTACATTATTAACCACAAAATTTCGAAAGATGCCGAATATGTATATGCACAGAAAACGTAATGAACATTACAAACTGGTGGCAAAAAAAATAGATTGTAGAAAAATACAACAATAGAATAAGTAAATGTGAGATAGTAACACATAAATATAAAACAAAATTAAATGCGAAAAAAAAAACAATGGTTAGTTTAAACTGAAAGAGATTAATACCTACATTATTCTTCATATCTTGTGACGTACTGGGTAATGTAGCTTCCAGTTTAATCTGGATAATCATCAGATAATACACACAACTTAATGTCTACAAATGTTCCTAGCGTCTCGCTGAAATGAACTTATTTAACCATTCAATAATGTACGTTTAAGGGTTCACACGAAGGATGGATAAATAAGGATAGTTAATGTTGTGTTAAGATTATGCATACAAAATTAACAGAAGATAACGTCATATGCATACAAAATTAACTTTATGACTCTTCGTCACCACAATAAATGTAGTTTAAAATACATTTCTGCCATCATTATTATTTGCCTTGTACTTTGAACACAAATTACTTAGCTTAACTGCCTACCTTAATGTAAATAGACTATTGCCGTCAAAGTTGCAGTACTACATAAAACTGTTACCAAGTAGAGCAATTAATACTACATTCAACCATGCATAAAATGATAGGAAGCACAAATGGGGGGTGGACTGGTATTAAATAAAGAACATATTTATATAGTGTGGTTTTCTATATATACGCCAATTGACACAAAATATCAAGTGTTAGCCGATTCATATCTGAAATAGAAAGTGAGTAATAGCATGGATAAAAAATGTTAACTGATTGGTTTAAGGTTGACAAACATGTAATAATATAAAATGGTAAAAGTTTCATTTCACATATTATTTTCAACCATATGAATCGGGTAATAATGTTACATACATTAGTAAATGGGGCATATACTTAATAAAATATAATCCAATTTATAATTCGGCTAAAATGTGAAAATACATCTATTAGTAAGGATTTTGATCGATTACTACTGATTTAATTATGTAGACAGAAGCAAACATACAACAATAACATATTTAATTAAAATGGGAATAAAAATTCAAAGATGGAATAGAAAAAAACATTAGTATATATAGCAGTGCATAAGCATGATATTATAAGTGCCAGTAGAGTGATTATTTGTAAAAGTAAAACGATTTTTATATTTTTATTTCCAGTAGAATGATTATATAATTTGTAGGCCAATGTCTTTCAACTTTAGACTAAATTTATATATTCAAGTTTCCAATTTAATTTGGCAGAACTTTTCTTCTACCAAATTCTCTATTTAAACTTGAACTGTGAAAAGTCAGGCAGGAAAAACATTCCCAAAGAAATCTCTAAATAAGGAACATGTTGTTGACAATTGTTGCCAGCTAAAACTATTTTTCCCGTAGGCTAGCAACATCGACAGTAACATAATGATTTTTCTTCTATAGAACTTTTTTCTTTTTGAAAAGTAAATCTATTATGTGAATCATAGAATTTTTAATTTCGTCTTTAAAACAGATGACAGGCAACAGTGTCCTAAATAGCGCAAAAACATATAAATTTATACAGTTGATAAAATAGGAATTTAGAGGAATATAGGCATACAAATATAGGTCCCTAAATAGCACACAAACAGATGAAAGGATAGATGACTGGCAACAGGTATCTAAACAAATGCATGTCGAAAAGTAAGGACTCGAAAACTCCAACGGTGAAACAGACCACTGGCAACGGTACATTTGATGGAGTAAAGGAATAAGGTTAATCGAAAACAACAAGTCATAAAAAGCATTATTTTGAAAGAAAAAAAAATGATAGTAACTGATATTGTGGGAAAAAATATACCTGAGTACTCGTCATGAATAAGAAAAAAATGTCTAACATGGAATGTAAACGAAGTGAAGAAAGTTGATTTCAGACATATATGGGTTTGAGGTACAACAGTCGACCAAACTCATATGTAAGAATTGGTTCTGCAATTTGTTATGTCACCTTGGTTTGCACACTGTTATCATCTCCTACAACAAACATTTATTTTAAATGCAGAAGGATAATAATTTGTAGCAGAACATTCATAGTTGAATATAAAAAAGTTTAGGAGAAAATAAGATATCTTTACTTAATATATATTGTCTTCACAAACTTGTTGCCATCCCTACGTTGTACATCAACATCAATGAAACCTGTTTCCCTGATTCCAATATGTAGATAACAATAAAATTAATGTTAACAGTGTATGATAATCTATTTATTATAATGTTGTAGTAATGAGTGATAAATGTTATGTTATCAAAAAATATACTGTAAATCGTAATAGCTAACTCCCAAATTAGGCTCCAGAAGACCTGTAATAGCAGTTAATATGCAAGAAGGAAAAAAAAATCAAAATATGGTACTAACATTGTTAGTTTTGTAATAATCAATAACTAACATGATTCCCATCACGCTGACATGAGCATATCAGGAGAGGGAGACATATTGAATGACCACTGTAGTGGTGTACAGTCCTGCGTTCCAGTTTGTAACTAGCATCTAACAGGATCATGCATTTCCAATTTCTAACCTCGCAAAAAAAATTCAAATATATCAGTGATCAATGAATACCTGCATGTGGAAAGTGTAAAAAGTTAAAAATTCCCCGCACTAAACGCAAATAAAACATTTTCTCTCCTCCTTTTTCGGGCTTGAGACCGGCATCAAATAATGAGATAGTTGATGACGGAGTTAAAAATGTTTTTTTATGGGAAAAATATTATAATTTTGAAATATTAGCATTGTGTTATAAAATAAAATAGAACAGAACATAAAAGAGAAGACATTAGAAAGAACATAAGAGATAAGGGAGAGACCTTTTTATTTCTCTTGATTCAGTGTACATAATTCTATTACATTGGCTCCCTTATATATTGGCTTTGGAGCTGATGTTAGCCTTACTCCCAAAATGTGGGACTAAAAATAATATGACAAATGCATATTCACTTATATGTATTACAACACTCCCCCTTGAATATGCGTACGTAAAGATGATAAGATTAATTGCCTCATTAAAAACCTTTTTATGAAAAACCCTGTAGGAAAAATCATAAACAAGGAAAAGAGTACAATTTTTTATTTCATCTCCAGAAAACATATTGACAATGCTCCAATGAGGGTTGATACTTCTGGATCAAATTAATGCCTTGTTAAAAACCTTATTAATAAAAACCCAGTGGGAAAAATATTAGTGAAGGAAAAGAGTGCATTACAACATAATATATGCTCCCCCTGATTCGTAACGCATTATTCAAATAGTTTGGTGATGCAAGCTGTGTATACCAATTTTATATATCGTCTTCTGCAATGTTGATTATGGAAGTGCCTTCGTGAATAGATCTGCTGGATTTTCGTGAGATTGGATTTTCTTCACTTCTACCTCATTGTCCTTTTGAAGCTCATGTGTGAAAAAGAATTTAGAAGAAGTATGTTTTGTCCTATAACCCTTGATATATCCCGCTTGAATCTGAGCTACGCATGCTGCATTGTCTTCATAAATAATAGTTGATCTTTCTATAGTTGAGGGAAGTTGACATGTGCTTCAAATATGTTCAATTAATGACCTTAACCAAACACATTCTCGACTCGCTTCATGTAGTGCTAGAATTTCAGAATGATTGGATGACGTTGCTAATGTTTGTTTTGTAGATCTCCATGAAATAGCTGCATTGTTGTTTGTAAATACATATCCAGTTTGTGATTTTGCTTTATGTGGATCGGAAAGGTAACTTTAACAATCCTCCTTAAATATGTGTCTTCAAATTCTTGAATGCTCTTATAGTAGCTTGAAATTATCCCCCTTGAAAAATTATTGCTCCCCCACATAGATATTGTCATAATAAAATGATATTTCTACTAAGAGTTCGATACTTCAGGATCGATGTAATGCCTCATTAAAACCTTACTAAGAAAAACCCTATGGGAAAAATCTTATTGAAGGAAAAAGAGTACAAAAACATATTTCCAATAATTTACTACATTAAATGTAGAATGATACTTCTGGATCAATATAATTCTTCAGTAAAGGAAAACCCAGTGGAAAAAACCTTAGTTAAGGATAAAAATACAGATTAACTCAAATAACATATTTGAGTTGATATTCCTTGATGTGGTGCTTGATTCTTCTAGATCAAGATAATGCCTCGTTATAACTTTCAATATTACTTTGAGGATGGTACTTCTGGATCAATATAATATCTCATTAGAACTTTACTAAGAAAAACCCGGTGAGAAAAATCTTAGTTAAAGAAAAAGAGTGCATACTTTTTGATATCTTAATTTTGTTATAGATACTTCTGGATCCATAAATATATATCTCATTGATAATATTACTTAAAAAAAATCTTGTATAGAAAATAAATTCAAGAGATAATAATCTTTACTCTTCATACTTCCGACGTTCATCATTTATTAACATTTGCCTCATTAAAACCTTCACAATGGAAAACCCTATGGGAAAAAACCAAAGTGGAGGAAAATGAGTACAACATCACAAGAAAATTCTTAATGAACTTTTCTTAAAAGACTTTTGTGTGCATTTTAATGCTTCAGGCATGTTTTCTTATTTAAAACACCTTTTGTTTGCGCTTGCTTGCTATACACTTCGAGTGTTTACAATTTTGTGCTTCAATCAGGTTTGCACACTGCAATACATTTGTAATGAACAATAATAGTTTCATTATAGCAATACTTATAAGCAGGAAGTAATCTACTCATCTTGAATTATATCATGATTTTCGTTACAACAATACTTAGAAGCATGTTGTAATCTATATTCTATGTTCTTTGCATTCTTTATAATCACTAAAGTTATTTATGTTCTTCAGGAACCTGTACACTTCAATGAATTTTACATATCGCAACTATACTCAAAAGTATATTAAATGTTTCATTACAACAATACTTAAAAGCAGGAAATAATCTACTCATCATGAATTATATCATGATTTTCTTTATAACAATACTTAAAAGAATGTTGTAATCAACTTTCTTTGTTCTTTATATTCTATATAACCAACAAAGTAGTTTATGTTCTTCAGGAACTAATATTCTTTCATCATTTCGTTTGATTTAACAAATATTCATACCTTCGAGGTTTATTCACTACTCTGTAGACTATAGGTCCACATTTCTCAATTAGAGAAGGATTCATGATGGCCAATCATGATTTAACATAAGCGCTTAACTTTTATAAATTTATCATCGATGATTATATATTGTCAGTTCTAGATATAATTTATTGAGATCTCTTTATTTATTTATGTTAGGTACCTAAACCACTTCTGGGGTTATTTGGCAATCACGCCATGGATCTCTTCAAGAGACTCCTTTGGTGTTTCTTCAAGAACACTCACCTCCTTCATCTGGCATCTTTATTACTTACTTCTAAAGTGTCTCAAACTGACTTTTAAACCAATCTTTAAATGTGGTTTATGCATTTTGATCCTTCAGGGATTCAAATATACATTGAAGCAAGTCTACAAGGGATATTATTTATAATTTATTCGTGTCTCAATTATTTAACACTGATACTCAAAATGAAATTGTATCCCTTTATCCTCCCCCTCAATGCTGACAAACATTGTCACACTATAATAATCATCATGGGATTCTCATTTTGATCCATTATCACATTGCTGCTGGCAAGTATATTATATGTATATCAGTTGTTGGAGGATAACCCTTTAATTAGTCGATAAGATGCATTCATCATTTTTTTTTAATTACTTATTCTCTTTCATTGATCTAGCAATATTGGAGGGATTATCTTATTATATAGGTTATTTGAATACACATATGACTTCAGGTCATTCAACATTCATGTTGACTGCAATTTAAATCACTAAATAATATTTATGCATAATCTATAAAATATGCTTATAACAAACTTTAGGTTGTTAGTCAAATATTTACAGATATGAATACATAAATACGTGCGTCCACGTATTATAAATTTTCATAGTCTTTCTCATTTGAGTTAGTGATTTAAGAATAAATTATTACAAAGATCAAACTATTGATTTCAATGTATTGATCAATGTCATTACAAATTCTTCAGGATCGTATGATAATGTTCAAAACTTCTGGTTTGAAAACATATTGAACTTCTGGTCCAAATAAATATATGAACAACTTCAAGTTGTTAAGTTGATGGAGTTTTAATATCACTTCTGCGATATTCCATAAACAACATTTGTGGAGTTTTGATACATATTTTCTCTTTTAGGAGAAATTTATGAACTTTTCTACAAATATTTATCACTTTTAATTGTAGAAATATCTTCTGGAGATATTTTATTATTTTCATATAAACAGATCTCTTCTAGAGATATCTTATCATTTCCAAATATACAAATATCCTCTAAAGATATTTTGTTATCACCGCTTCTGGGATGAACTTATCTCCTCCATGCAAACTATTGAAATATCATATCAATATACAAAAATACATATCAAACTTTAAATGCAGTAACGAAATTAGATGCGTTAAATAAAAATAAGATTCAAGAAAAGAAATCACTACTTCTGGAGTGTATGATATTCCTTCAGGTAACATTTTTTTTAATTTTTTATTTATGTAAACGATCATAGTTGATCCGGAATGACCTAAACGATCATGCCAAGGAATCAATTTCTTTGTATCTGTGAGCTTCTAGCTCATGTTTATAAAATGAGATTCAACTATGCCATTTTTTGTAAAGTGTAATCCAGTTGAAATTGTACCAATTTTATCTAAAATAAGCTTCTGGCTTTTAGTTTTAGAGAAAACACAAAGGTATTCTTTATTGTTTTCATTTATAGTTTCAATATGATATCCATTCATTCTTATATCTTTGAAGCTAAGCAAATTTCTTTTAAAATTGCTTGAATATAGTGCATTTTGAATGAATATATGTGTACCATTTAGTAACACTATATGGGCTCTTCCGGACCCTTCAATTATATTGGCTGAACCAACTATAGTTGAAACTTTATATGAAACATTTTCAGATAATTCTGAGAAAAACTTCGGTTTTTTCAATATCGTATGAGTAATTCCACTATCAACCAGACATATATCATCACTTAAACACCGTCAATCCATACCTTTAGAATAAAAAAACAATATAACTAGTTAATAACTGAAATAACTTATAAATATAGATAAATGTCCATGGGTGTAATAACCAGGAAATCCGAGCCAATTTAATTTTTTTTATTTTGGCAATTTTAATGAATGTTGGATATTTAAAATGAATTATTTTAAATAATATCGACGAAAAATTTATTTTGAATAGAATTCGAACGTATATATTTATTTGAATCGACGTTAGAATATAAATATTTATTTTTAATTATAAAAGGAATTGAAAATGGCGCGGTAGTTCGATATTTCGATCTCAAAGTTCAAATTAATGTACATGATTCAAATAAACCGGATTTTAGCAAAACAAAAACCAATAGAATCTAATAGAGAATATCTTTCCAACGAATCTGAAAATTTAAAATTTCATAGCGGGAATCAAAAGTTATGTCCAAATGAATTTTCAGAATAGTCGCTATGGAATTCTTGCCCTTAAAAATGGAAATTTTGCAAACGACCTCGGATTTCGACGAAACCACTTTTATTGGATCCGGGATGTCAAGTTATTGCTAGATTCCAATTTTCGTAATTTTCTGAATCAATATGTGAGCGTGGCAAAAGAAAACGCATTTGACCAGTTTTAGTTGATTTTAATCGACTGAAAAATGGCCATTTTTCAAACGGTCTCGGAATTTGACGAAATTAGTTTTGTTAGGACCGTATCGTCAATACGAAGCTAGAAAATATTTTTCTGGAATTTTTCGAGTTAGTACGTGACGCCAGTAAATTAAAATGTGTGTTCAAATTCAATATATAGAGTTATATGTTGATTTTGACGAAAACTGATCGAAACGATCGAATCAGCCTACGATACATATCCCATTGTGCTCGGAATGAGGGTAATTAGCTATGGACGACAGGCAGTGGGCTTGATTTAGAGTTCGAAATTAAAAGCTACTTTTTGAAATTTAAAAATAAAATTAAATAATATAATTATAATCACACCCTCCTTTCTCCTATTACAAGTCAACCCCCCCTTTTTTGACTTTCAGATCGAAACCGAGAAAAAAAAATGAAAAAAAACCGCGACGTCACCGTAACCCCCCGCCCCTGCCAGCGCCGCCGCTCGTCGCCACGCCCCCCCTCCGGCCGTCGTCCCCTCCAACGCCCCTCCAGCCCAATACGAGCAACCCTAGCTCAAGACACCCCACGCCCAAACCCGCCTCCGCTTGAACCTCTGGCCAGCGAGCCGCCCCCGCACCCTCTTCACTTCCGATCAGCCACCTCCCCGAGCCCCCTCCCTCCACCGCGACTTCCACCTTTCTCCCTTCTCGCTTGCGCAACCCCCTCCCGCTCGAAACCCAATCCCAAACCCCTCGCGCGAGCTACCGACCGCCAACCACCCCCTGCCATCAACCTCTAATGCCAGTGCCTGCTCCCTCTCCGCCATCTCCTCCTGAGCGCAATGATGACCCTCCCCTCCTTTAAAACAAAGGTAAACTTTAGTTATTTCATTTTATTTTATTTCAACCTCTTTAATTAATTACTTATATAAAACTGAAAATTAAAATGAGGATTTTAATGTAGGGAAAGATAAAATATCTCTCTCTCTCTCTCTCTCTATATATATATATATATATATATATATATATATATATATATATATATATACAGATGAAGTTATAATTTTTAAAAGGTTAAAAATGAGATTTTTTAATTGGTTAAAGACGAGATTTTTATATTATAGAAAGTATAAAAATATAATTTTTATATTAGTAGAAGATTAAAAATATGATTTTTATATTATATAGATAATAAAAATTCAATCTTTATATCATAGGAAGAATAAAAATACGATTTTTATTCATGTAGAGTAATAAAAATATAATTTTTATTATATTACTAGCAAGGTAAAAGTAGAATTTTAATATATATAGTAGCAGTATAAAAATAGAGTTTTTATAGACAAAGTACAGAATATAAAAATGTGATTTTTATATATGTAGCGAAATAAAAATCTGATTTTTATTATATATATGTTGAAATAAAAATGTAATTTTTATAGCGATGAAATAAAAATTCGATCTTTATATTAGAAGTAGAAATATAAAAATACAATTTTTATATAGAAAGAAGCGTTGTAAAAATATATAAAGTAGAAATAAAAATATGAATTTTATTTATCGAAATGAAGTGATAGAAATATAATTTTTATTATAAACAGCGTGAAAAGGACTGCATTGGAATTTCAGACAGATCCAGACGGTTTAGCAGTTCAACAGCAAAGCACGGCGGAGTGGAACCCTCTGTGAGAACTTCTCACTTTTAAATTTTGTTTTCTAGTTATATAAATATATACTAGGATGCAGATGGTGTTTAGTAGCACCTGACACCCGTCGTCCACAGACCATGGACGGCTTGTTTTTTTGATTGTATGTTGTTATGATAATCGATTGTGTGATGTGAAATAAAATATTTAGAATGAAATAAAATATTTTATAGTTAAAAATATAATTTTTAACGTGTACATAAAATGAAATAAATAAATATAAACAAATCGGACGATTTGTTTATATACACACATTTGACTGATATTGATTGGGACGATAAATTTTATACATCGCCCAACTGCACAAATAAAAACTGTGTTTGATTGGTTGAAACCCCACACGGGTATTGGGATGATATATGACATACACTAATCCCAATAATTAGCTGTATGTCGATCGATTGATTGACAGGCTGTTATAAGCGTTAAATATGTATATTTGATGCTTATACAGTGTAGAACGCAATTTGGATGATGGTTGATTGTTTATCTTCATTGTTGTATACATGTGTTGGATGAAATCCATATAATCAAATTATATGGTAATTGACTGTGTCTGATTCCATTTCAAAATTATCAAATATTTTAAAATAATATTCATCGAATATTGAAATGTGAAGCTGTGTTAAGTAGTTAAATGCCATTTCAACGCAAACGGGAATTTTGTCGATTTTATAATGAATATCGAAAAGAGATTTCAAAATCGAATATTTTGGAAAATATAATTCGAATTGAAATTTCATTGAAATTGAATTGAATTGAAATGAAATCAAATTGGAATTAAATAGAAAATGAATTCGATTGAATTGAAATAGAAAATGAATTAAATTCGAATTGAATAGAAAGTAAATTTGAATTCGAATTGAATAGAAATGAAAATGAATTCAAATTGAATTGAATTCAAATTGAATTGAATTCAAATTGAATTGAATTGAAACTGAATTAAAAACGAATGGAAATCGTTTTGAATGGAATTTAAAACGAACTGAAATTGAATTGAAATCGATTTGGATTGAAATCAGTTTGAAATGAATTTAAAACAAATTTATAAGGTAAAATTCACTTTTGATTTGAAATTGAATAAGAAGTTGAAATCGTTTTAAAACCAAATTTAAAACAATTTATAAAATTCATTTTAAATAGAAATCGACGAAATATATATTATAAATATAATATAATGGCCTGAATAGAACGCGCCGTGCTGCGGCAGTTCGTGAATTTCGACCATTGAATTCGAACGGACATTACGGGAGATCCTACCGTCAGATTCTCCTCAAACTAGAACCGTTGGGTTCGTATTGAAAAGATCTTTCTAACGAATATAAGAAATTAGAAATCTAACGGTTGGATTTGGAAATATGTCCAAATCAATTTCAGAAAAGGTCGTTGTAAGTGTAGTTCGATGACCGTTGATGGAAATCGACTGTATGGCCCTTGATAAAATTATTAAAAATATCTATAATCAGTGTAAAATCATAAGAAATGATTTGGAAAGAATTGGGATGAAAAACTCCATATTGGAAAAGATAAAAATGGATTTTTATCGAAATGAACTAGTTTTGAACTAGAAATATAATCCATTTATTTTGAAATAAATAAATTGGATTTGAAAGGGTTTTAAAAATAACCGGGATTTTCAATATATAGATTGGAAATGGATCTGAATCGAAATTGTCTTTAGAATATTTCGATGTGGGATTTTGTGATTATACAGATATTGTTATGGAAATTTGAAAGATATATTTATATCGTTATTTTCAATACGATATTTGTTGATCATAGAATTTGATATTGAATATAAGCCGATATATTTTCTATTCAGAGCCTTGTATTTAATATCAAATGGGATTTGGGTTTGTCGTGAATGGTGTCTTCATTTACACTATTCTTAAACCCAGTTGAGAAAAAGATTAAATCTTTTTATTTAGATTTAATGAAGTGTACCAATTAAATAATATTTAATTGGAATTGAATTGGAATTGATTTTTGGGTTTATCGTGAAAGGTGTTTTAAATAACATTTGTTCTTTAACCCGACAATTAATGGAATGTGATTTTGGGTTGTCGTGAATGGTATCTTTAATAATACTGTTCTTAGACCCAATGGAGTTAAGAAAATCAGAAATTAACTAAAGATTAGTTAAGTTGAATGGTTTCTTGGGTATTGTTCTGATGTTGGTTTCGGCCTTCGGGGTTATTACTTAGGGAATTGTTCACTTGCTAATTTACGGTTAAGGGCTGATGGAATAGAATGTTATTTTGGGTTTATCGTTAACCGTGTTTTAAATGACATAGGTTCTTTAACCCGGTTTAAGATTTAAAACTAAGTGGAGTTTTAATGAATCTTTAAATAGATTGAAAAGTGATTTTGATAATTAAAATTATCAAAATCAAGGAATGATCGAGAATGGAGTACCACTAGTTTTACTCTAGACGATAGTTAAATCTTTAGTTAGATTTAAACGTGAAATGGTAATTTAATTTACCGATAACACTGTGGTGTTAGATATGAAGTATTACCAGTTTTACTTCATGGGATGAATAAGTTGGAGTTGGGAAATTTAACAATTGATTACTTTTGTAAGGTTCGTTAATCCCGACTAGTTTGGATAAACCATAATTTGGTTTGAATTGATATTCAAAAGAAGATTAAAGAATAAATTTAAGTAATTTATCTTTGATAAAATTAATGGGAACCTTTCCCTAAGAATGTGAAATTTAACAACTAACTGAAGATTAGTTAAGATGAATGGTCTCCTGGGTATTGATCTGATGTTGGTTTCGGCCTTCAGGGTTAATATTTGGGGAATTGTTCTCTTAATAATTTACGGTTAGTGACAGATGAATTGGAATCAGGTATATGTTGTGTTTGTGTAACACTTGTTTATTATATACGCGAGTTATTCGGAAAGACCGGGTTTATCCCATTCTGAATAACTAATATGACGATAAGTCGAAGATAAAGACGGTGGTCGAAGACCGGAGGTCTTCACATCGTTTGGATAATTACTGATGATCTTGATTGGGCTGTACACCCAAGAGGAGGGAATCAGTTGGTGATCGTCCAGACGTACGTGGAGATCGATGGATATGCGAGGAATAAGGTTCCTCCGGTTTCGTTCAGACCCAGAACGGACTTGTAAATGGACTGTGTGTCCGACATTAGGAATCATTCTGTGTGATTGATGAATATCGGTTGCATGGAGTGTTTTGCCTGTGTGGCATGCTAAGATGCAAATGATCAAGGCTTCTGTTGAAAAGCAGAGTCTTGTGGTCGATGATCAAAGCACGGCCTTTGTGGCGTAGCTTTGTGTAGCGTTATTCGCGAGCCTCACACCCCGGTTGTGAACCAGAAACGGGAGAGGACATCAGGGAGGGCATGCGTTTCCTTCTAGCTAGGGTGGTGTCAGTGCTTAAACTGGCTGACATTTATATACTTTTCACCTGTGTGGTTGTTGCTGTTGCGAGGCGCCTCGGTTAGATCGGACGATCCAGGTCCGATGGAGTCATTCGTTGGCTCATTTACGCCCCAAAGGGCGGGGAAACGCAGTGTTCAGGCATTTTAATCCGCATCGGTGGACCGGCCCTGACGATCTAAGGGTTGATGCGCTCAGACCCTGAGGCTCGGGCTATAGAGTCTCGAAGTCGGTGAGGACGATCCTTAGCCTCGGTTCACAGACGGAAATCCAATTTCCAAATACGTGACATTTACGGTTTTGATTGTAAACCTATATATGGCGACATGATATATGGTACCCATGCCGCCTATGATGGATACTTATGATTGAAATTGATTTTTTCACTTATAGTAATAATAAAACATGAAATTTCACGTACCAAGCATTCTTGGCTATTATAAGGTAAAAACCCTATCCTCCGGCTTGCGTTGCATTGTGTGATGGGACATGGGTCTTATAATAGCTTCATTTTTCTTTATTTAGCATCGCTCTGTTGTTTTATGCACTGGTATTCTTGGGAGGAAACCCGTTCCGTGTTATACGGCGTGGTCCCTTGATTTGCCTAACTTTAAAATAAAGATTAATAACTGTTTTAGTTCTCACACCAGTCACATGACTGACCTGAAGTTTATTGTTTTAACCTAAACTCTGGGTGCCCCTATTTCGACACGGGCAACTTGTAGTTTTGGTTTTGCAGATTTATATTCGCAGGATCCTGATTTATAGCTGGAACGATGCTCGGAAAGTTTTGTATCCGTGTATTACTTTCAGTTGTGTTTTGTATTGTTTTTCCGCTGCTATGTAATTTATTGTAATCTCTGATATTTATCGAATGTATAATATTCATTTATACTCTGTATATTCTTGTATTCTGATGGAATTGTTGTAATAAACAATGAAATGTTCTTCCGTTTGCGTCCGGATGTGGCTTGTTCTCAAAGTATCCGCTCTTTCCTTACCGGGGAAGTTACGGGTTACTATAGGTGGTATCAGAGCTTTGGTTTACAAAGCTCGAGAAAAAGACACATTAGAACCATACGAAAGAATTCATCAGAGATTGGATTAGCAATATCCAATGAGAATGACTCGTTAGAGATAGGATCAGTAGTATCCTAGAACGAGTGTGAAGAGTATATTTTTAAAATGAAAACAAACTTTGTTTTGAAAATTTAAACCGTTTCGTACGTATTTGAATATTTATTTATAATTGAATTTGGACAATCCGATATATAAAGATTTTGCATATACGTCATGCAAACGTGTATTCGAGGTTTTAATATACTGGGTAGTTATAGAATCATACTCTAGTTGCCCGGGGATAATTCTGGTGATGGGGCACCATCGCCAGTATTTATTTTCGAGTTACGAAAGTGAGATTTCTATATATTTCCATTTGACTGGTGTGAGAACCAAAATATAGCTAGAATACATTGTTGTGAATTGGCACCAAAATTTGTTATTTTTGACTATATATCAAAGTTATGAATTTGAAATGATAATTCACTAATTGATTGCTGGTTGGGTTGTTTGATTATTGTTTGAATAATTAAATGTTGAACCTTTAGCCAAACTGAACCAAATATTGAATTGTATTGAAAATTTGTCGCATTTGCATACATATACATGTGTATCCATTGAACAGGTCATAGCAAAGAGGCTAGAGCAGAGGAATAAAATTGTTTGCCCGACAAATAGGTACATGTTTATTGTATTTCTTGAGTTTTGGGTGATTTTATGAGCCGATTGGCTAGCCGCTTGGCTTTTTCTTTTTCTTTTGGATTGAAGAAGGCCATGGGAGGCTATATAAAATATCCCGAAGTCCGCTGTGCAGGGGAGGTTATGGCGAAATTTTTCGAAAATTTAGGGTGTTAGCCAATTTTTGAAAAATTTGAAAAGTTCTTAGAAACTGAAAAGTTGAAGAACTTAAGCCATAATGAAAATAAGGAAAGTTGAGTTGGTTTGTAAAACAACTTTCAGCTTCGTTCCTTTTCGGGGACGAAAAGTTTTAAGTGGGGGAGATTGTAATAACCAGGAAATCCGAGCCAATTTAAAAAAAAAAAAATTGGCAATTTTAATGAATGTTGAATATTTAAAATGAATTATTTTAAATAATATCGACGAAAAATTAATTTTGAATAGAATTCGAACGTATATATTTATTTGAATCGATGTTAGAATATAAATATTTATTTTTAATTATAAAATGAATTGAAAATGGCGCGGTAGTTCGATATTTCGATTTCAAAGTTCAAATGAATGTACAGGATTCAAAATAATCCGAATTTTAGCGAAACCAAAAATAATAGAATCTAATAGAGAATATCTTTCCAACGAATCTGAAAAATTGAAATTCTATAGCGGGATTCAAAAGTTATGTCCAAATGAATTTTCAGAATAGTCGCTATAGAATTCTTGCACTTAAAAACGGAAATTTTGCAAATGACCTCGGATTTCGATGAAACCACTTTTTTTGGATCCGGGATGTCAAGTTATTGCTAGATTCCAATTTTTGTAATTTTCTGAATCAATATGTGAGCGTGGCAAAGGAAAACGCGTTTGACCAGTTTCAGTTGATTTTAATCGACTGGAAAATGGCCATTTTTCAAACGGTCTCGGAATTTGACGAAATTAGTTTTGTTAGGACAGTATCGTCAATACGAAGCGAGAAAATATTTTTCTGGAATTTTTCGAGTTAGTACGTGACCCCGGTAAGTTAAAATGTGCGTTCAAATTCAATATATAGTGTTATATGTTGATTTTGACGAAACGATCGAATCAGCCTACGATACATATCCCATTGTGTTCGGAATGGGGGTAATTAGCTATGGACGACAGGCGATGGGCTTGATTTAGAGTTCAAAATTAAAAGCTACTTTTTGAAATTTAAAAATAAAATTAAATAATATAATTATAATCACCCCCCTCCTTTCTCCTATTACAAGTCAACCACCCCTTTTTTTACTTTCAGATCGAAACCAAGAAAAAAAACCGCGATGCCACCGTGACCCCACGTCGCCACGCCCCCCATCCGGCCGCCGTCCCCTCTAACACCCCTCCAGCCCAATACGAGCAACCCTAGCTCAAGACACCCCACGCCCAAACCCGCCTCTGCTTGAACCTCTGGCCAGCGAGCCGCCGCCGCACCCTCTTCCCTTCCGATCCACCACCTCCCCGAGCCCACTCCCTCCACCGCGACTTCCACCTTTCTCCCTCCTCGCTCGCGCAACCCCCTCCCTCTCGAAACCCAATCCCAAACCCCTCGCGCGAGCTATCGACCGCCAACCACCCCCTGCCATCAGCCTCTAACGCCAGCGCCTGCTCCCTCTCCGCTATCTCCTTCTAAGCGCGATGATGACCCTCCCCTCCTTAAAACAAAGGTAAACTTTAGTTATTTCATTTTATTTTATTTCAGCCTCTTTAATTATTTACTTATACAAAACTGAAAATTAAAATGATGATTTTAATGTAGGGAAAGTTAGAATCTATATATATAGATGAAGTTATAATTTTTAAAAGGTTAAAAATGAGATTTTTTAATTGGTTAAAGACGAGATTTTTATATTATAGAAAATATAAAAATATAATTTTTATATTAGTAGAAGATTAAAAATATGATTTTTATATTATATAGATAATAAAAATTCGATCTTTATATCATAGGAAGAATAAAAATATGATTTTTATTCATGTAGAGTAATAAAAATATAATTTTTATTATATTACTAGCAAGGTAAAAGTAGAATTTTTATCTATATAGTAGCGGTATAAAAATAGTGTTTTTATATACATAGTAGAGAATATAAAAATGTGATTTTTATATATGTAGCGAAATAAAAATCTGATTTTTATTATATATATGTTGAAATAAAAATGTAATTTTTATAGCGATGAAATAAAAATTCAATCTTTATATTAGAAGTAGAAATATAAAAATACAATTTTTATATAGAAAGAAGCGTTGTAAAAATATATGAAGTAGAAATAAAAATATGAATTTTATTTATCGAAATGAAGTGATAAAAATATAATTTTTATTATAAACAGCGTGAAAAGGACTGCATTGGAATTTCAGACAGATCCAGACGGTTCAGCAGTTCAACAGCAAAGCACGGCGGAGTGGAACCCTCTGTGAGAACTTCTCACTTTTAATTTTTTTTTTCTAGTTATATAAATATATACTAGGATGCAGACGGTGTTTAGTAGCACCCGACACCCATCGTCCACAGACCGTGGACGGCTTGTTTGTTTGATTGTATGTTGTTATGATAATCGATTGTGTGATGTGAAATAAAATATTTAGAATGAGATAAAATATTTTATAGTTAAAAAAATAATTTTTAACTTGTATATAAAATGAAATAAATAAATATAAATAAATCAGACGATTTGTTTATATACACACATTTGACTGATATTGATTGGGACGATAAATTTTACACATCGCCCAACTGCACAAATAAAATCTGTGTTTGATTGGTTGAAACCCCACACGGATATTGGGATGATATATGACATACACTAATCCCAATAATTAGCTGTATGTCGATCGATTGATTGACAGGCTGTTATAAGCGTTAAATATTTATATTTGATGCTTATACAGTGTAGAACGCATTTTGGATGATGGTTGATTGTTTATCTTCATTGTTGTATACATGTATTGGATGAAATCTATATAATCAAATTATATGGTAATTGACTGTGTCTAATTCCAGTTCAAAATTATCAAATATTTTAAAATAATATTCATTGAATATTGAAATGTGAAGCTGTGTTAAGTAGTTAAATGCCATTTCAATGCGAATGGGTATTTTGTCGATTTTATAATGAATATCGAAAAGAGATTTCAAAATCGAATATTTTGGAAAATATAATTTGAATTGAAATTTCATTGAAATTGAATTGAGTTGAAATGAAATCAAATTGGAATTAAATAGAAAATGAATTCGATTGAATTGAAATAGAAAATGAATTCAATTCAAATTGAATAGAAAGTAAATTTGAATTCGAATTGAATAGAAATGAAAATGAATTCAAATTGAATTGAATTAAAACTGAATTAAAAACGAATGGAAATCGTTTTGATTGGAATTTAAAACGAACTGAAATTGAATTGAAATCGATTTGGATTGAAATCAGTTTGAAATGAATTTAAAACGAATTTATAAAGAAAAATTCACTTTTGATTTGAAATTGAATAAGAAGTTGAAATCATTTTGAAAACAAATTTAAAATGATTTATAAAATTCGTTTTAAATAGAAACCGACGAAATATATATTATATATATTATATATATAATATAATGGCCTGAATAGAACGCGCCGCGCTGCGGCAGTTAGTGAATTTCGACCACTGACTTCGAACGGACATTACGGGAGATCCGACCGTCGGATTCTCCTCATACCAGAACCGTTGGGTTCGTATCGAAAAGAGCTTTCTAACGAATGTAAGAAATTATAAATCTAACGGTTGGATTTGGAAATATGTCCAAATCAATTTCAGAAAACGTCGCTGTAAGTGTAGTTCGATGACTGTTGATGGAAATCGACTATATGGCCCTTGATAAAATTATAAAAAACATCTATAATCAGTGTAAAATCATAAGAAATGATTTGGAAAGAATTGGGATGAAAAACTCCATATTTGAAAAGATAAAAATAGATTTTTATCGAATTGAACTAGTTTTGAACTAGAAATATAATCCATTTATTTTGAAATAAATAAATTGGATTTGAAAGGGTTTTAAAAATAACCAGGATTTTCAATATATAGATTGGAAATGGATTTGAATCGAAATTGCCTTCGAAATATTTCGATGTGGGATTTTGTGATTATACATATATTGTTATGGAAATTTGAAAGATAAATTTATATCGTTATTTCCAATACGATATTTGTTGGTCGTAGAATTTGATATTGAATATAAGCCGATATATTTTCTATTCAGAGCCTTGTATTTAATATCAAATTGGATTTGGGTTTATTGATCTGATTATTTAGATTAAATCTTTTTATTTAGATTTAATGAAGTGTACCAATTAAATAATATTTAATTGGAATTGAATTCTAATTAATTTTTGGTTTTATCGTGAACGGTGTTTTAAATAACATTTGTTCTTTAACCCGACAATTAATGGAATGTGATTTTGGGTTGTCGTGAACGGTATCTTTAATAATACTGTTTTTAGACCCAATGGAGTTAAGAAAATCAGAAATTAACTAAAGATTAGTTAAGTTGAATGGTTTCTTGGGTATTGATCTGATGTTGGTTTCGGCCTTCGGGGTTATTACTTAGGGAATTGTTCACTTGCTAATTTACGGTTAAGGGCTGATGGAATAGAATGTTATTTTGGGTTTATCGTGAACCGTGTTTTAAATGACATTGGTTCTTTAACCCGGTTAAAGATTTAAAACTAAGTGGAGTTTTAATGAATCTTTAAATAGATTGAAAAGTGAATTTGATAATTAAAATTATCAAATTCAAGGAATGATCGAGGATGGAGTACCACCAGTTTTACTCCAGACGATAGTTAAATCTTTAGTTAGATTTAAACGTGAAATGGTAATTGAATTTACTGATAACACCGTGGTGTTAGATATGAAGTATTACCAGTTTTACTTCATGGGATGAATAGGTTTGGGTTGGGAAATTTAACAATCGATTACTTCGATAAGGTTCGTTAATCCCGACTAGTTTGGATAAACCATAATTTGGTTTGAATTGATATTCAAAAGAAGATTAAAGAATAAATTTAAGTAATTTATCTTTGATAAAATTAGTGGGAATCTTTCCCTAAGAATGTGAAATTTAACAACTAACTGAAGATTAGTTAAGATGAATGGTCTCCTGGATATTGATCTGATGTTGGTTTCGGCCTTCGGGGTTAATATTTGGGGAATTGTTCTCTTACTAATTTACGGTTAGTGATAGATGAATTGGAATCAGGCATATGTTGTGTTTGTGTAACACTTGTTTATTATATACGCGAGTTATACGGAAAGACTGGGTTTATCCCATTCTGAATAACTGATATGACGATAAGTCGAAGATAAAGACGGTGGTCGAAGACCGGAGGTCTTCACATCGTTTGGATAATTACTGATGATCTTGATTAGGCTGTACACCCAAGAGGAGAGAATCAGTTGGTGATCGTCCAGACGTACGTGGAGATCGATGGATATGCGAGGAATAAGGTTCCTCCGGTTTCGTTCAGACCCAGAACGGACTTGTAAATGGACTGTGTGTCCGACATTAGGAATCATTCTGTGTGATTGATGAATATCGGTTGCATGGAGTGTTTTGCCTGTGTGGCATGCTAAGATGCAAATGATCAAGGCTTCTGTTGAAAAGCAGAGTCTTGTGGTTGATGATCAAAGCACGGCCTTTGTGGCGTAGCTTTGTGTAGCGTTAATTCGTGAGCCTCACACCCCGGTTGTGAACCAGAAACGGGAGAGACATCAGGGAGGGCATGCGTTTCCTTCTAGCTAGGGTGGTGTCAGTGCTTAAACTGGCTGACATTTATATACTTTTCACCTGTGTGGTTGTTGCTGTTGCGAGGCGCCTCGGTTAGATCGGACGATCCAGGTCCGATGGAGTCATTCGTTGGCTCATTTACGCCCCAAAGGGCGGGGAAACGCAGTGTTCAGGCATTTTAATCCACATCGGTGGATCGGCCCTGACGATCCAAGGGTCGATGCGCTCTGACCCTGAGGCTTGGGCTAGAGAGTCTCGAAGTCGGTGAGGACGATCCCTAGCCTCGGTTCACAGACGGAAATCCAATTTCCAAATACGTGACATTTGCGGTTTTGATTGTAAACCTATATATGGCGACATGATATATGGTACCCATGTCGCCTATGATTGATACTTATGATTGAAATTGATTTCTTCACTTATAGTAATAATAAAACATGAAATTTCACGTACCAAGCACTCTTGGATATTATAAGGTAAAAACCCTATCCTCCGGCTTGCGTTGCATTGTGTGATGGGACCTGGGTCTTATAATAGCTTCATTTTTTTATTTATCATCGCGCTGTTGTTTTATGCACTAGTATTTTTGGGAGGAAACCCGTTTCGTGTTATACGGCGTGGTGCCTTGATTTGCCTAACTTTAAAATAAAGATTAATAATTGTTTTAGTTCCCACACCAGTCACATGACTGACTTGGAGTTTATTGTTTTAACCTAAACTCTGGGTGCCCCTATTTCGACATGGGCAGCTAGTAGTTTTGGTTTTGCAGATTTATATTCGTAGGATCCTGATTTATAGCTGGAACGATGCTTGGAAAGCTCTGTATCCGTGTATTACTTTCAGTTGTGTTTTGTATTGTTTTTCCGCTACTATGTAATTTATTGTAATCTCTGATATTTATCGAATGTATAATATTCATTTATACTCTATATATTCTTGTATTCTGATGGAATTGTTGTAATAAACAATGAAATGTTCTTTCGTTTGCGTCCAGATGTGGCTTGTTCTCAAAGTATCCGCTCTTTCCTTACCAGGGAAGTTACGGGTTACTACAATGGGAATAAACTACTTATCATGTCCAGCATTACATATTATTTCTGCAATTCCATAAGTACAAACTAAAAAGAAAGGCAAATAAATAAAAGTTTCAAACTAATACATTCTGAAAGGAAATGAAACAAAAAATCACATAGTTAGCTTCTGACTACTTATTACCATCATAGAAACTGCAGGTTCTAAGTTTTCCATTTTATAACAAAAATTACTTTTGCATTCACTTCCGGTGTGCAAAATTTAGATCAGTATTTAGATCTTAACTTAATATGATCTTCAGGATGCATATTTTCTTTATAAAAGTTTTCCTACGAAACAATAAATTATTTCTTCTAGAAATATAATATGACTATAATAAAACTTCAAGTTTTATCATAATTCATATAATGTTATTATATATTTTTAAATTGAAGCAACTTTTCTAGAAAGTGCTCTTTTTTTTCACATATGAGAGTCATTTTACTATTTTTCTTCAAGAAAATAGTATTGATTATAAATGTAATGATCTCTTCGAATAATAAGTTTCTTCAAGAAATTATTTGTAGCATAAATTTGGAATATGATGCTTTTTCCTCTTGTTAAAACTTTTCCTTTCATTGATTTTTCAAATCCTTTCCTATTATTGGTCATTTGCTATAAGCAAATATTAAATGCAATTATATGCTTTTATGTTTTATTTCATGTTTCTCAATTGAATATGAACTTCAGGTTCCTTGTGAAATTCAGGTCTCTCATTTGAAAGGATTTGTATATGAACTTTAGGTCATATGAACTTCAGGTCATTTTCATGTGAACTTCAGGTTCAACCACTCTTTCCTTGTGTTTGGAAGTATGACCGTCTTCTGGTGGTCATAACGCTCCTTCAGGGAGTTCCATAAGTGGATAGGATCTTTTTCAGTTAAATATCCTGATTTTAGATCATCTCGGATGTGGCACATATTTTAAAAATATCAGAGTCTTTGCTTTGTTCTACAAGGACATAGTATTACCATTTTTAATGGTATCCTCTAAGCATTAAGATTGTAAATGGATCTCATTGTTCGACATTTTTGTGAACTACACCAAAAAAAATTGCATAAGCTTAATTAAACAAAATTCACATATCAGTATACATATCCTATAATTAAATTGAATATATTACGACACGGAATCATAAAAAAATATCCAAATCTGCAAGTCTTTCTCTATACATTTACAATGAACTAATTACAATAATGAAACAATACAAACCGTCAAGAAGCCATACACCATATAATAAAAATAATGGCCACAGTAATACATATGTTGGCTAACAAGCAGCTTGCTTGTATTAGAAGATGAAAAAACATATAAAAGTAAGCAATACATGGAAATGTAATTCTAAATATTTAAATCCTGTCATCTGGCATTAGATTAAATAGTAAGCATTAGATTAAAAAAGAAGTAGCCTACAGTTTACATATATGCATACTTATTAGAAATGGCTTCTCTGTTATTGAAGAGATAAAGTAGCAAATGAAGATGTTTTATGTATGGCGTATGGGGTAAAAGATCCATATATAATATTATATATGGGGTAAAAGATCCATATATAATATTACAAAAAGAAATGAATTGATCTTCCTAAAAATATATTTGGTATACAATAATACCAGATCAAATATGAATAGGTGGATATCTAAACACCACTAAGCTAAAAATAATTAGATCTAAAATGTTAGATCCACTAGAACATAATCTAGATCTACAAAAAAAAATATAGATCCATAGATCAAATATTCTCAAATAAAAAATTACTTACATGACAAATTCATAGATGTGGATCTAGAAGATCTCAAAAAATAACAATAAAAGAATCTCGTGCTGATAACGTGTTATAAAATAAAATAGAACAGATCATAAAAGAGAAGACATTAGAAAGAACATAAGAGATAAGGGAGAGACCTTTTTATTTCTCTTGATTCAGTGTACATAATTCTATTACATTGGCTCCCTTATATACTGGATTTGGAGATGATGTTAGCCTTACTCCCAAAATGTGGGACTAAAAATAATATGACAAATGCATATTCACTTATATGTATTACAACACATTGAGTATATTGTGTGGAAAAAGTTTGGACCAAAATAAATAGTGTGCTAGGGATTAGTGTGTGACTGAAAAAATGAAACTAAATTTAAGAGCATATGTCAGGTGTTGATACGGTAGGTTAGAAGCAGGAGTTAACTCATGTAACAACCCACATTTTTATGACGATTAAAATGTACGTAGACGTTGGTGAAGCATAACAAGTTCATACATTGTAAAGAAGGAAAAATTAATACGATAACAATACAGAGGAATATATTAATTTCAATGTTAAAAATTAATGTGCAATAGAATTTACAATTAGAATAAAAAGAGATTAGTGCATAAAAGTAAATACAGTACGTTAAAAATGGGTAATGTGTAACACCCCACGTCCATTAACATCACTCACAAAGGGAATGCATTAACTTCCATGGAGGTTTTAAGTGAATGTAGAACAGAAAAATTACAACAAGACAGATAATAAGTAGTACTTGGAAATCTATAACTTTATTTCATTGCAGCGGAAATTAAACATGTTTGTTACATCATAAAACCATAAATCACAGTCAAGTACAATATCTATATTGATAAAACAAAATACAAAATCCCATTACATAAATAGCCATTAAAGAAGATAACAAGCTGGACGTTACTTCAACGGTCCAAGCTTTCCAAAAGAGAGATAAAGCAATTCAATCAGACTCCACTAGAGCTGGATCCGCCCTGAGGACCTGGAGGGGAAAAGGATAGAAATAGAGGGGGTCAGACGTAAAGTCTAGCGAGTATGATAATTCAAACAATACTATTATCAAAATAACTAGACTAAGGCATAAGCTGGAAAACAAGGAAATGTCTATGAACTATTGGGTATGGAAGAGCAGATAAAGATAACGTTAAAGGCACACCTAATTACTAACGAATAATTACTACACTACACCACACCAGTTACCCTAAAGGTTGATCCCACTTGCTTCACTTAGAAATTTTATAAATAACTTCGTGTACCCCTAGCTGACTACATAGGTGCCGCCTGCCCCTATCTCCGCTAGGTGTACCCCACTACCCACTTGCGATCGGCTCCCTACTCGTAGATACTCGTGCTGGCCCCACAGTGGGGTGTATCACTCCCCTAAAGTGGCAACCCGATACAACTTGAGGATGCACAGCTTATACCTACACGATGCAACGTCTTACCTACCAGCCCGGGTCCACACACACATATGAAACCTATTGGACTTTTGTTGCCATCGCTAACCCGTTTGGCCTCTTATAGTCAAGCCCAGTATGCGTGTCCCGTCCTCGACTTGGGTCGAGCCCACAAAGATACGTTTGGGTTACTGGTTGAAATGGGCCCCCAATTACTTACCACAAGCTATCCACCTAAGCTTGTCCCCACTAGTATATCCCACTTAACCCTCTTAGTCATGTTTATTTACATGTGTGTTTGGTTAAGTCTTACTAATCGTATTTCAAATGCCACTAAAGGCACCCACTAGATTCCTCATGCCACCCAAGGCACTTACTTAACCCCCATGTCCCACCTCACATGTTTATCTGGTTAAGTATTTCTTAATTCATTAAGGCCATAACCTTATAAAGACCTCTCACATTAGACTGGCATTTATGGCAGCTGGATTTGCCGGGCGGGTCCGGGCAGTCTTACACCATAAAAGAGTCTAACCTCGTGTCTTTACAACCGTTAGGCTTTAATTTGGGCCTAGGACCTCTCACATTGGGATGACATTTGTGACTACTGGATTTGTCGGTCGGGTCCGGGCAGGTTTACGTTATAAACGAGTCCAACCTCGTGTCCTAAGCATTGATTAACACTTATAATCTTTTACCCCAATTTTAAATATGTCCCTATTCAAATCATTAATTAATTCCAATTTTAATGATGTCCATAATTGACTCAATTATGGCCATCCACTTATGGTATGCAAAATCATATCAATTGCACCCCAATTTCTTGATATTAAATCCTTAATATCACCCTTACCCCACGTTATACGTTCGCTTATTCAACGCAAAATATACGTTAGACTCGAATAGTCTAACTCATAGCACAAAGATAAATTATCACAACATATAGACAAATAAAATAGATCTAATCATAATAGGGGTGAAACTTGCATAAAACTACACTTGTCATGGATCTAAAGGTGTCAACTTGTTTGGTAAAATGTCACAATTTACATAATATGATCATAATTCAAATTCATGTATAAACTTGCATATGTGGTTTATGCAACATATTGATGGTGTAAACTAGCATCTAACCCATAGAACTCACACATGTTATAACCTAATTTTAGATCTAAATAGATGTCATTGGATATGTGAGATTATACATACTAATCAATCTAAACTTGCATAGGTACATGTGATTTATCATGTGAATCATCATAGCCCAAACATATATATAATCAACACCATGATTTGATCAAGCATAAGCTAACTATAACATAAATAATAACATCATGACTTTGTAACATCGCAACTTAGCATAGAAACTTTCAACATATATAACATCATCATCACATAACATAGGATTTACAACATACATGATAGCCTAAGGTTTACAACATATATAATCAATAATTCACATCATCCTCTTATAATACATATCACAACTTAATCTAATTAGTTTGCTAATAATGTTATTAAAATCATCATACTCACAATTAGAAAAGAAAGAGAGTCTTGATTTGCTTTAGAGTTGAGTAGAATTAGAGTTTTGATTAGCTTTCTTCCTTCTTAGTTGGCGGCGGCTACACTGAGTTCCATGGCGACGGTATGACGGCGGCTATTCTATTTTTTATGTGAATTTAGAGTGAGAGACTACCTATGTATTTATAGAATTTAGGATTAGTTTAGGCCGTCTGATCAACCCAGAATTAATCTCAGCCAACCAGATCAGATCAGAACCCTAATGGGTCATCACTCAGTCAAAAACAGGCCCAGAATAAAAACTACTCGGGGGAGGCAGGTAGACTGCCAAGTCGACCCCCAGGTCGACTCTATAGTCGACCCGGTTGGGGCAGGTCGACTGCCCAGTCGACACTAGGGTCGACCTGGGCCTGGCGGGAATTTTTCCGCCTAGCCTGTTTTGACTCCGAATTTGAAATTTAAATTTTCTGAAATCTGTTTTGAATTTTCTGAAATTTCTGATGACCATAACTTCTTCTTACGAAGTCCAATTCACGCAAACTCGGGCTCTATTTCAACCAGAATTCCGAAACGAACACAATGGCGCAACCCGTTTCCCACAATTCTCACGTCTGAGATTAGTTATTCTTTAATTTGTGAATATTAATATTAACAGAATTACGGGGGTGTTACATTCTCCCCTCCTTAAAGGATTTCGACCACGAAATCTTCAAGTCAAGAAGAATGTATATCCTAACATCCAATTGTCCATCTACTCAACCATCAAACACAGGCATCCATTGTCCTTATAGACTTCTAATGCTTTTATGTTTAAATGCACCGTGTGTGTATATGTCCATATCTAATGCAAAATCAGGCGGTCCACTGATTCAGTTGACCTCCTTAATGCAAATCATGATAGTGCCATGCGTCCATTATGTATGCAAAAGTTCCTTAATGCTACATATTATCTCTATATGCGTGCACAATCATCATCTGAATGCAGCATCCAAATGATAAAAAAAATCCTCATACATCCATTTTACTAAATACATCCATATATATGCAATATGCAATATGAAGTGACTGAGCCGATCTAGTGCCTAATAGTGTGTGTATATGCGTCCACGAGCAACCACTAACAAACACTTGCATCCACTTTGCATCCATCATACATAACATGTCTCAAACACATGTTTCAACCATAGGATTATCCAAACTAAAGGTCAAAGATACTAGCGAGAGGACATACTAAAGATAAGATAGGTACAAGCTAAGCGATAAAGGAGAAATTAAAAGACATACCCTAAAAAAGAAAAGGGTACAACTAATGCATCTTCGCTTCTGTCTCCCAAGTAGCATTGCTCTCATCATCTCCCCATTGCACTTTGACTAGTCTGACCTCTCGATTCCTCAACTTCTTGATCTCCGACTCAAGAATGCATGTAGGGGCTCGTCGAATCGTCGCATCACGCTCTACCTCCACCTCTATAAGAAAGCTCGGCTCTACCACTTCCGCTGTCTCGTGCAAGCACTTCATCAAATGTGACACATGGAATACGTCGTGTACACCACTAAGTCTCTCAGGCAACTCCACTCTATACGCCATTTGTCCAATCTTCTCCTTAATAGGAAACGGCCCTACAAACCTTGTTGCTAATTTCCCAAAGGACCCAAAGCGAACAAAATTCCGTAATGGAGACACTTTGATAAAGACCATGTCCCCAACATCAAACTCAAGATCTGTCCTCCTTTTGTCTGCATAAGATTTCTGCCTATCTTGCGCCATCTTCATCCTCCTTCGAATCAAGTCGATCTTTTCCGAAGTCTCTCTAATCATATCGGGCCCAAGTAAGATCTTATCCGTAGATTCCCACCAACATGTAGGTGAATGACAAGGTCGTCCATAAAGAGCTTCGAAAGGTGCCATGCCAATGCTAGATTGAAAGATGTTATTATATGCGAACTCTACCAACGGAAGATGCTCTTCCCATGTACCCCCAAAGTCCAGGATACATAGCCTCAAAAGATCCTCTAGAATACGATTCACCCTCTTGGTTTGACCGTCCGTCTGAGGATGATATGCGGTGCTCAAACATAACTGAGTCCCTACCACTTCTTGTAAGCTCTTCCAAAACTCGCTAGTGAAGATAGGATCGCGGTCGCTTACTATGTTAGAAGGAACACCATGCAAATGAACTATCTCTCGAACGTATACAGAAGCTAACCATGGAGTAGTCCTCTTACTCTTCATGGGGATGAAATGGGTGCTTTTAGTAAGTCTATCTACTATAACCCAAATCCCCGTATTACCCTTCCTTGATCTTGGTAATCCATCCACAAAGTCCATCGAGACACTTTCCCACTTCCATAGTGGAACCTCCAATGGGTGAAGCAACCCACCGGGTTTCTTTTGCTCCGCTTTTACTTGTTGGCACACCAAGCATCTAGCGACATGCTCGGCCACATCCCTCTTCATACCGGCCCAAAATAAAACTCGCTTCATGTCTTTGTACATCTTATCCCCGCCGGGATGAATGGTCATCTTCGAACGATGTGCATCATCAAGAATAGTCTTCCTCAAGTCCTCGTCTCGTGGTACACAAAGTCTACTATCCCTACGTAACCAACCCTTATCATCTAGGGTATACCTACGGAGATGGCTTGATGACTCCCCTCTTTTGAAATTTTCTACTAACTCAACCAACTGTGGGTCGTCTCGCTGTGCCGCACCAATCCGTCCCAAAAGCATAGGTCTGACCTCCAATGATGCTAGCAAACCGAGTACAAAGTCAACGGAAGGTCTAAAATCAAACATAGAGATGAATTCTAAGTTTCGTCATTCAACAAACAACGGACTCAAGGACAGCCTTTTCCTACTTAAGGCATCTGCCACCACGTTACCCTTGCCAGGGGTATATGTTATTTCGAAATCGTAGGACTTTAAGAACTCCATCCACCTTTGCTGCCTTAAGTTCAAGTCCTTCTGAGAGAATAAGTATTTTAAAGATTTGTGGTCAGTGAATAATTCGAATTTCTCGCCAAGAAGATAATGGCGCCAAGACTTAAGCGTGAAAACAATAGCGGCCAACTCTAGGTCATGTGTAGGGTAATTTTTCTCATGCGCTCACAACTGTCTTCCCCCATAGGCTATTACCCTTCCCTCTTGCATTAAGACTGCGCATAGTCCTGTCCCACAAGCATCGGTATAAACAGTAAATGGCTTACTCCTGTCTGGCAGCACCAAGACTGGGGCTGAAGTCAAAGCTCTCTTCAAACGTTGGAACGCATCATCACAATCTACGTCCCATGTGAAAACTAAGTTCTTCTTCGTCAAACGTGTTAATGGAGCTCATATCTTTGCGAAGTCTTTGATAAACTTCCTATAGTAGCCAGCCAACCCCAAGAAACTCCTTACTTCGGTAGCATTTTTAGGGAACTTCCAATCTTGGATGGCCACCACCTTCGCGGGATCCACAGCTATCCCTTCTTTGGAAACCACGTGCCTTAAGAATCGCACTTCCTCTCTCCAGAAGTGACACTTAGTAAATTTAGCTTTAAGGTTATGCGCTCGTAGAGTCTCCAACACTTCCCTAAGATGTAGGGCATGCTCTTCTTCATTCTTGGAAAAGATCAAGATGTCATCTACAAAGACTACCACGAATTTATTAAAGTACTCCCTAAACACCCTACTCATCAAATCAACAAAGTATGCGGGGGCGTTTGTCAAACCGAAGGGCATCACTAGCCATTCATAGAAACCGTCTGGAGTCCTAAAGGCAGTTTTGTCTATGCTATCCTCAGCCACTCTCAACTGATGGAATCCAGTGGCTAAGTCCAACAGCGAAAACACTGAGGCGCCAACTAACTGATCGAAGAGATCGTCAATCCTCGGCAGTGGGTGTCTATTCTTCTTAGTAAGCTTATTAAGTTCTCTATAGTCCACACAGAGTCTAAGGGACCCATCCGCCTTCGTGGAAAATACTACTGGAGCACCTCACTCTGATATACTTCGTCTTATGAACCCCTTCTCAAGCAACTCCTTCACTTGCTTATTGAGTTCCCTCCTTTCACGAGGAGCCATGTGGCGTACTGGCAAAGATACTGGTTTTTCATTATCCACAAGATATATTCGAAAATCTATCTCCCGCTTCGGAGGCAAGCCCTTCACCTCCTCAAACACATCCGAATGTTCTTGGACCACTCTAACAGATCGTAGATTTTCCACCGACGCGTCAAGCGATTCTAGATAACTTAGCATAACAGAATTTATGGGATTACAAAAGATTTCGAGAGCGTTACCAAGGCGAGTCATGAGCCTAACTACTCTCCTTTCACAATCAAGAACGACCCCATTTCTGGATAACCAATCCATTCCAAAAATTATCCCATAGCCCGTGAAACCCAAAACATAAGCATCACATCTAAACTCAACGCTAAGTATAGAAATTTTCAAATCCAAACACATCATGGAGAAATAAGCTGAGCCCCCAATTGGATTCGAAACAACTAAGGGATCCTCTACTAAACTGGTGTTTAAGTGCAGTGATTCAACTAATGATGTAGAGATAAACGAATGCGATGCGCCCGAATCGAATAAGGTACGGACATGATGATCAAACAGAAAAACTAAGCTTTCAACAGAAATAGTTCTACCTCATTCTTGCAGCGGTGGGACCGTGAGAGCCTGAACTTGTCCCCTTGCCTGCCCTGGTGCCATAAGAGCCTGCACCTGTCCTCCCTAGGTAGACCCTGCCCTCTGCCCCTTCTTTGGGCAGTCCTTCACTAGATGTCCCGCTTCACCACAATGAAAACAGCCAGTCTTCTTTTTCTTTCTGCAATCCTTGCTGAGATGGCTTGGTGTCCCACAGTTAAAGCATCTTTTCTTTCCTTTGCCATTATTGTCTTTACCACCCTTCTTGTTTTGCTGTTGTGGTTTCTTTTGATCCCCTTTCTTCTCGGGTGCCTTATTAGCATTAGCTCCTTTCTCCTCGTGCATGAGTGCCATGTCTACTAGCTTCTCAAAGGTGGCCCCCATAGGGATGTGGGTCATAGCCAACCCCTGCAATGGTTCATTAAAGCCATTAACGAACCTCAGAGCCTTCTTCTCCTGCGTGTTCACCAAATCTAAGCCAAAACTTGCGAATTGGTTAAATTTGTTGACGTACTCTTTCACTGATAGATTTCCCTGCTTCAATGTCAAGAACCTTTCCATGTATAGATTCTCTTCTGCCCTTGAGAGAAACTTTGCCTCAAACCTACGTCTGAAATCCCCCCAAGAATCAATTGGACGCTCCCCATTAGTGACCTCCCACCAAAACGAGGCCTCTCCCTTCATTAACCAAGCTACTAATTTGACTTTCCTCCCTTCTTCTACTTCAAAGATTTCTAGCAATTCTTCCACCTCCTTAAGCCAATCTCTAGCTTCCACAAACGTTTCTGACCCTTGAAAAGGTTTTCCACCCATAGCCTTAAATTACTTGCATGTCTTTGTAAAAGTATCAGCGAGAGGAGGGGGAGAAAGAGGAGGAGGAGCGGGTGCAACTGGTGGTGGAGGAACAATGGATGGACCTGCAGCGGCCCTAGCCTCTAATAACCTCCTATACCATCCTGGTATCGTTACACCATCCGGAAGGTTAAGATCTTTAGCCATGCTGAAACGAAAAAGGAAAGATTCAAAATGGATAATTCGAAAGATAAAGATATATGGCTATTGGGGATTATGTTTTTCATAAAAACTTTCCTCTTTAAATTACTCATCAAGACATGTTTTTGAAAACACTTCTTCCAAAAATACTTTAGAAAAATAGTTTTTCTAAAAAAATTATCTGTTCTGCTAACCTTAAGCTCTGATACCACGTGTAACACCCCACGTCCATTAATGTCACTCACAAAGGGAATGCATTAACTTCCATGGAGGTTTTAAGCGAATATAGAACAGAAAAATTACAACAAGGCAGATAATAAGTAGTACTTGGAAATCTAAAACTTTATTTCATTGCAATGGAAATTAAACATGTTTGTTACATCATAAAACCATAAATCAGAGTCAAGTACAATATCTATCTTGATAAAACAAAATACATAATCCCATTACATAAATAGCCATTAAAGAAGATAACAAGTTGGACTTTACTTCAACGGTCCAAGCTTTCCAAAAGAGAGATAAAGCAATTCAATCAGACTCCACTAGAGCTGGGTCCACCCTGGGGAGCTGGAGGGGAAAAGGATAGAAATAGAGGGGGTCAGACATAAAGTCTGGCGAGTATGATAATTCTAACAATACTATTATCAAAATAACTAGACTAAGGCATAAGCTGGAAAACAAGGAAATGTCTATGAACTATTGGTTATGGAAGAGCATATAAAGATAACGTTAAAGGCACACCTAATTACTAACGAATAATTACTACACTGCACCACACCAGTTACCCTAAAGATTGATCCCACTTGCTTCACTTAGAAATTTTATAAATAACTTCGTGTACCCCTAGCTGACTACATAGGTGCCGCCTGCCCCTTTCTCCTCTAGGTGTACCCCACTACCCACTTGCGATCGGCTCCCTACTCATAGATACCCGTGCTGACCCCACAGTGGGGTGTATCACTCCCCTAAAGTGGCAACCCGATACAACTTGAGGATGCACGGCTTATACCTACACGATGCAACAACATCTTACATACCAGCCCGGGTCCACACACGCATATGAAACCCGTTGGACTTGCGTTGCCACCGCCAACCCGTTTGCCCTCTTATAGTCAAGCCCAGTATGCGTGTCCCGTCCTCGACTTGGGTCGAGCCCACAAAGAAACGTTTGGGTTACTGGTTGAAATGGGCCCCCAATTACTTACCACAAGCTATCCACCTAAGCTTGTCCCCACTAGTATATCCCACTTAACCCTCTTAGTCATGTTTATTTACACGTGTGTTTGGTTAAGTCTTACTAATCGTATTTCAAATGCCACTAAAGGCACCCACTAGATTCCTCATGCCACCCAAGGCACCTACTTAACCCCCATGTCCCACCTCACATGTTTATCTGGTTAAGTATTTCTTAATTCATTAAGGCCATAACCTTATAAAGGCCTCTCACATTAGACTGGCATTTATGGCAGCTGGATTTGCCGGGCGGGTCCGGGCAGTCTTACACCATAAAAGAGTCTAACCTCGTGTCTTTACAGTTGTTATGCTTTAATTTGGGACTAGGACCTCTCACATTGGGCTGACATTTGTGACTACTGGATTTTCCGGTCGGGTCTGGGCAGGTTTACGTCACAAATGAGTCCAACCTCGTGTCCTAAGCATTGATTAACACTTATAATCTTTTACCCCAGTTTTAAATATACCCCTATTCAAATCATTAATTAATTCCAATTTTAATGATGTCCATAATTGACTCAATTATGGCCATCCACTTATGGTATGCAAAATCATATCAATTGCACCCTAATTTCTTAATATTAAATCCTTAATATTACCCCTACCCCACGTTATACATTCGCTTATTCAACGCAAAATATACGTTAGACTCGAATAGTCTAACTCATAGCACAAAGATAAGTTATCACAACATATAGACAAATAAAATAGATCTAATCATAATAGGGGTGAAACTTGCATAAAACTACACTTGTCATGGATCTAAAGGTGTCAACTTGTTTGGTAAAATGTCACAATTTACATAATATGATCATAATTCAAATTCATGTATAAACTTGCATATGTGGTTTATGCAACATAATGATGGTGTAAACTAGCATCTAACCCATAGAACTCACACATGTTATAACCTAATTTTAGATCTGAATAGATGTCATAGGATATGTGAGATTATACATACTAATCAATCTAAACTTGCATAGGTACATGTGATTTATGATGTGAATCATCATAGCCCAAACATATATATAATCAACATCATTATTTGATCAAGCATAAGCTAACTATAACATAAATAATATGTAATAATCCGGAAATCTGGGCCAATTTAAAATTTTTATTTTGGCAATTTTAGCGAATTTTGAATATTTAAAATGAATTATTTTAAATAATATTGACGAGAAATTTATTTTGAATAGAATTCGTACGTATATATAATATAGATCGTCGATAGAATATAAAAATTTATTTATATTTATAAAAGGAATTGAAAATGGCGCGGTAGTTCGATAATTCGATTTCAAAATTCAAATGAATGTACCGGGTGCAAAATAAACCGGATTTTAGTGAAAGCAAAAATATTTGAATCTAATTGATAATATCTTTCCAACGAATCCGAAAAATAAAAATTTCATAGCGGGAATAAAAAGTTAGGTCCAGCTGAAAATTCTGAATAGTCGCTATGAAATTCAGGCCCTTAAAAATGGGGATTTTGCAAACGACCTCGGATTTCGACGAAACCACTTTTGTTGAATCCGCGATGTCAAATTACTGCTAGGTTTCAAATTTCATAATTTTTCGAATCAATATGTGAGCGTGGCAAAGGAAAACGCGTTTGACCAGTTTCAGTTGATTTTAATCGACTGGAAAATGGCCATTTTTCAAACGGTCTCAGAATTTGACGAAACTGGTTTTTTTAGGACTGTATCGTCAATACGAAGCTAGAAAATATTTTTTTGGAATTTTTCGAGTTAGTATGTGACTCCGGTAAATTGAAATGCGCGCTCAAATTCAATATATGTTGATTTTGACGAAAACTGATCAAAACGATCGATTCAGCTTACGATACATATCCCATTGTGTTCGGAATGGGGTTGATTAGCTAGGGACGACAGTCGGTGGGTCTCGTTTCGAAGTCGAAATAAAAAGTTACTTTGTGGTTAATTAAATTAATATAATTATACTTTCTAAAACCCCCTCCCTTTCATTTTCTGAAGTCAACTTCCCCTCCCCTTTACCTTACCCGTCAGTTCTTTATAAAAAAAAACCAAAGAAAGAAACCCGATGCGCCCCCCCTTCCACTGCGCCATCGACCGCCGCTCCCTTCGCCCATCTCTCCGACGATCCCCAGCCTCGCGCCCCCCTTCCGACGACGTGAGCTGTAACACCCCGCCTCCGCTAGGGTCACTCGCAAAGGAATGCACTAGCTTTAGAGGGGCATTATTGGTAAACATGCACAGAAATATCACAAGATAGAACATATAAAATAGCGGAAGTAAAATCAAACTTTCATAACATGAATAAATAAGGTCTAAAGCCTTTTACATCAGAGTACATCAAAACCTTTCTTTCAATAGTAAAGAAGCATAAAGACATTTTCATAAATTATTCCCCAAGTAAAAACAGTAAAGTAGCCATTAGCCAAGAAAAGTCCAAGCCATCCATGATGACCTTCAAGCAGAAGAAGTCCGAACTAAACAACAGTATTTCCTCCCTGTAACCTGGGGGGGGGGGAACGGAAGAAAAGAGGCGAAACAAAACGGGTCAGTCAAAAAGACTGAGTAAGCCCTATCTACTATTAGCATAAAAACTAGTAAAGTTAACTGACATGAGAAACTGAGATTAACATAAGCATGATAACAAGATAGATAAGCTAAATCAAAATAACAGGATGAACTACTGAACTCAGATAAACTAAGGTGTCATGATAAATTACGATGTCAAGATAAAACAAGGTATCACATCGTCAGGTTTCTATCAAGTATAATATCCCCAAGATATCTGTCACGTATAACGCCTCGTGATATCTATCCTGTATTTTAGCTCTGCACCTACCGTACTAGTATCCCCACCGTGTCATGTGTTAACCAAGAATGACCCTCACTCAAAAATCGTGTAATGGTCCATGTCAACCTAATATATCGCATATATAGGTTACTCAACTTGTATGTTTTATTCCATGTAAATGTTCAGTCCCTTGCCGTAGACCATACGGGCTTTCCCATGAGATTCTATATTACTTTAACATAGTTCCATGATCCTTAAGATCGGTTTGGACTGTTACCCTAAACCTAGCTAGGGTCTTCCAACATGAATTATTGTTTGTACAACTAGGACTTATGCTACCTAGGGCTGCTAGGGATTATGCTTACCTATTGCACATTTTCGTATCTCGGTTTGGGTTCAACCACCTAGGGCCACTAGGGATTACGCTAACCGCCAACCGCGCCCTTTTTCCCACGCATTCATCGTGAATCGCTTTTCCATGACTGTATGCACATGTATCACATCGTGCCATCCGAGTCCTGTCACAGGGCAAATCAAGAAATACAGGACTCGGTCGGGAGCTTTCGATTTATCTGCCGATGCAGATGCTAAGGTCTGTTTTTCTTATACGTGGCTATGGTCCCACGAGACCACTCCCTCAACTAGTGAAAGACAAGACAGGATAAATCCTGTATGAGAACACAACACTGGCCAACCCACATCCAAGCCTTACCGCAACCATAATTAGATAGCAATTATGGTCTTTTGGGTGTTCTCTGCCTTTCCATACGTACACGCTTGACCAAAGATGGTAGGTAGCCTGACGAAATGCTATCTAGGGTACGACCGTGTATCGTCGACTATCCCCTATCCATCCCCGTCTTTAGGTCGCTCGCATAGCAACAAAGGTATACTCTTGGCTCTTCTAACGCAGACCTTAACCTCTCATGAGCCTAGTATAATCACCTGGCAGCTCACAGAGGGATACCAAGAATATCCTCACGTTCCCCGAAGCCGCTGCTTCGTCACCCAGTTCGCTGGAGCCTTTATCTAAATCAGATACTTGCTCCTACTCGTATACTTAAATGATGACCTACCGTATCAGGTTACTCATCTATCTATGAACTGGTCTAAATTTCCTTGACTAAGAATCATTACTTAGTTATCCCTCAACTAAGGTTTACCACTTAGCCTTATTCCCGTTATCCTTGTTAACTAGGGTTATCCACCTAATCCTCAGAACTAGGGTTTACATAATGGATTAAGTGTCACTTAAGTTCATGACTTAACCCGTCTACAAACCATGTCAAAATTGGCTAAGTATCCAAGTCCAAGACTTAACCCTACAAACCATGTTCACGTTGGTTAAGTATATTAAGCAATTCACGACTTAACCCCGTCCAATTATCATTCCAGATTGGTTAAGTATATATTAACTTGACCCTATCAATTTTCTTAGTCAAATCGGTCAAGTGTATTCAAGCGATTCGTGACTTAGCCTTATCATGTTTTCACGTTAGATTGGTTGAGTATAGATTAACTTAACCTCAATAAATTCACGAGTTAGATTGGTTAAGTATAGGTCACTTAACCACCTCAATCATCATGTTAGATTAGTTAAGTGTTTAACTTAACTCTATTAAACTACCAAGTGGGATTAATTAAGTCTAGGCTAACTTAACCCCATCCGATTTCCATGCTTAGACTAGTGGAGTCTAATCTCATCCATTAACTGTATTTTTCGGTTAAGTGTCATTAAGAAAACTTACTTAACCATCCCCAAATTAACGTGTTGGATTGGTTTAGTGTTGGTTAACTTAACCTCGTCCACTAATCGTATAAAAATGGTTAAGTATCATTAGGCAAATCAAATTACTTAACCTACCCAACCTTGTCATGTTTTGTTAAGTATCATTAGCCTAAACCATTTACTTAACCCATTTGTCCATGTCATATTTGGTTAAGCGTCATTAATCAAATTAACTTAACCCTATCATGTGGCATTAATTACTTAATGCAACTCAACCTCTCACATTAGACTTTGTTGCGGTTACTAGTTAAGCCGGTCGGTTCCGGGTAGCTTTACACCACAACTTGGTCTAACCTCGGGTTCAAGCACAACATGACCAACTTCTCACATTGGGTCCTATTGTTTGCAACTACTAGTTAGGCCGGTCGGTTCCGGGTAGTTTTACGTTGCAAACTCAACCCAACCTCGAGTTGGCCACACTTATATTATCTAAGTGTCATGTCCATCATGTTTCCAAAACATGTTACAAGTTTTCAAGCATTTGGGTAGACCTAACTTAATAGGTAAATTCCCAAAGGGTAGACCTAACTTAATAGGTAAATTCCCAAGCTTATGTTTTCAAGCATACTTACATGTCAACTTCCATGTTATATTTCAAGTCATATTTTCATGCCATTAGAAATTACCCATACATAACCCAACGCTTTTACACTCACATATACGTTCGCAACAACGTAATGGATTAAAAGAAAAGACTTGGCAAAGGCATGACAAAAATGGATATTAAGCCACAAGTTAATCATGGTGGCAAATGAGGCATAAATGTGTTCATTAACTTGCATGTTACATTCTTAAGCCTCAAAACATGCATAAACCCAAACTTGGCACATAAGCGAATCATGGTGACAAAAGACATGGAATGATGACTAGTAACTCGCATATATCATCATATAAGGGTTATGACTTCATATGCAAGTTGACATAAAGGTTATGAGGGTTCTCATGTTGCATAATGCAACATTTCAACATAAAGGTTGTAGCTTTTAGCCCACAAGATCAAGATAATGACTTCATAAACTTGCATGACATGATAGCATGTATCATACTCAATGATCAAACCCAAACTTGCAACATGAACATTTAACTTCATAGTTAATATCTAAGAGTAGGGAAAGGGCTTACTTTGCTATGAAGGCACAAATCGATTAAATTAAAGATTGAGACAAAGCCTATGCATGCCATCATTCAAAAACCCAAAGATGAAAGCTCCAAATCAATAAAAAACCCATCTTGATGAACAAAGGTCAAAGCTTTGGCCTTGAAATCAACTTGAGAAGCTCTCATACTAACATAGAAACTCTCTAACACTCTCAAGATCATGAAACCTCTCATAGGAATTTACTTAGGAATTTTAGAATGAGGGTGGAGGCCATGAGAGTGAAAATTTTGCCATAGTTTAGTTGCAAGAATGAATAATGAGGGTTTAGGGTAGGCTTAGGGTCTTATTTATAGATTAGGCAAGTGTTTTAGGCCATAGGATTAAACCTAGATTCAATCCAAGCCATCAAAGCATGTCTTAGGGAAGAAGTCAAGTGTAGGAACCATCTAGGGCCTTTAGATTAAAGATGAACCATGAGAACCATCCAAATGCAAAATCTGCATTTGAGTGAATCGGCCCACGGGTTGACAGCCAAACACCCTGGATTAACCCCTAGTCGACCCAGCGGGCTTGGGTCGACCTCAAAAATCGGCCGGTTCGGTTATTCCCCTCTCCCAATTCGCTGTTTTGAACATTTTGGCATATTTATTTATTTTATTTTCAATTATATATATATATCAATATATATATATATTTCTCTGCGCAACCCATTTCACTTAATTAAGTATACTTTAATTTGGGAATTTTTCGTGAAACTTCGCGAGGCCATATCTTGGTCATACGGACTCCGATTTTCGAAAACTCGGACTCTATTTCGCGTATTTTTCCGAGACGAACGCAATGGCATAGCCCGTTTCCCTTGATTCAGATTTTACAGTTTAATTCTGCCTCCATTTATGTTATAACAGGTTATTGAAAATATGGGTTGTTACATTCTCCCCACCTTTTAAGATTTCGTCCCCGAAATCTCCAAGTTAGGAAGAACATATCCTACCATCCATCATCCATCTACTCAAAACATCATCCACAAGCAACCATTGTCCTTAGATGATTTCTAATGCTGTATGAATATATGCAAAACGTGTGTGTACATGTTCCTTAGCTAATGCTAATGATCAGGCCTGAATAATATTTCTAATGCAAAATATGTATAGTGCCATGAATCCAACATGTATGCAAATAGTCCTAGTCATATAGATACTATATGCGTGCACAATCATTCATTCATATGCAACAACCGCATGATAATACATTCGATTTCATCCATAAACAAGTATAAATACTCGTGCATATGCAATATGAAATGTGACCGAGTCGAGCTAGTATCTAATGTGTATTCGCGCATCCACGAGCAACCACTTGCAACCACTTGCAACCATATCAATCATAACATGTTTCGAATACATGTTTACATCCATAGGGTTCTACCTAGAATTCCCTGAAACAGGGTCGAGAAGATAAACAGGACAAACTCCTTACAGGGTTTGTAAGGGAGAATAGGACCGAGAGGATGTCCACAAAAGATAGCCTACAAGTAAGCTCTACAAAAAACAGGGATCAAGGTTATACTCCCAAAAAGAGATATCATGCGCGTATCTAGTCTTTGACCATCAAAGTCGTCTTTTAACTTCGCGATTTTGTAGCTTCTTATTCCTGTTTCCATAACATGAGCTGGAACTCATTTCTTCGTCGCCTCTCGTTCCACTTGCACTTATCCTTTTCCTAGAATACTTGATGCAAACATGACTGCGTACTCATGATCTCATGCAAGCTTTCCAAAATTCACTAGTGAATCTTGGATCTCGTTTATATACTATAAGGCATTCCATGTAGAAGAACTTTCTCTTGAAAGTAAATAGATGTCAATCAGGTTATCATGCGCACTTACTAGGGTGATCTCTATAACCCATGCATAAATGAAGTAAACCATCCGTCTTATTGGCGAACACCACTCGATCGGGCTTCAAATTTCCAATAAAGGCATCAAGGGATTCTAAGTAACTAGTCATGACAGAACCTCAAAAAGGTTACCCAATACTTCGAGGGCATTACCAAGGCTAGTCAAAAGGTCTAACTACCCTCCTATCAAAACCGAGAGTGGCACCCCCTACTGGATAACCACTTCATCCCTAGAATCCATCCATAGCTTATTAACATAAGCATTATTTCCAAACTCAACACTTGGCATAGACATTCCCAAATCCAAACAAGTCATGTATAAATGGACTGATTCTCCAATAAGACTTTGAGACAAAAATGGGATTCTCTATTACGCTAGTACTTAAGGTGCAGAGACTCAACTATCGAAGCAGACTTAAATGATACGAACAACGAAGTCCTAACGGGATGATAGAGAAGAAAAGCTAAACCTTTAACAAGATCGTTACCCTCCTTCCAAGGTAATCTAGAAATGAGAGCATACTACTGCCCTCCCGATGATCTTGTCTTTGTCCCATAATACTTAACTATCCGCCCCGTTTTACCATGCCAAAGGTACTCTCTCGTCATGGGTTTCATTGTTCATCTTTCTCCCTCCTTTGAGGACTAAGCCATACCAACAAGTTGCTCATCCTTAAGCTCGTATCCTTTATCCTTCTTTCTTACGATCCTTTCTTATAACGCGGCCACTGGTCTCTCGAGAACCACCTCCATCGTATGGAAAGCACTTTCGTAGGTAGAAAAGACTAGTCGCAGTTAAAACTACTGTGACTACAGATGGAGGAAAGAAAGGAAAAGAGACTCAATTAAGGAAACAAGGATAGTGCTAATGGCCTTTGGGGAATAGCCTTTTTCTTTTAAAAGAAAATTTTCTTGAAAAATGCTTCTTTGTAAACGGTTTTTTTTTTCAAATAGTTTTCAGAAGGTCTTTAAAAACTTTTGCCCAGTCTGGTAACCTTCTGCTCTGATACCACGTGTAACACCCCGCCTCCGCTAGGGTCACTCGCAAAGGAATGCACTAGCTTTAGAGGGGCATTATTGGTAAACATGCACAGAAATATCACAAGATAGAACATATAAAATAGCGGAAGTAAAATCAAACTTTCATAACATGAATAAATAAGGTCTAAAGCCTTTTACATCAGAGTACATCAAAACCTGTCTTGCAATAGTAAAGAAGCATAAAGACATTTTCATAAATTATTCCCCAAGTAAAAACAGTAAAGTAGCCATTAGCCAAGAAAAGTCCAAGCCATCCATGATGACCTTCAAGCAGAAGAAGTCCGAACTAAACAACAGTATTTCCTCCCTGTAACCTGGGGGGGGGGGAAACGGAAGAAAAGAGGCGAAACAAAACGGGTCAGTCAAAAAGACTGAGTAAGCCCTATCTACTATTAGCATAAAAACTAGTAAAGTTAACTGACATGAGAAACTGAGATTAACATAAGCATGATAACAAGATAGATAAGCTAAATCAAAATAACAGGATGAACTACTGAACTCAGATAAACTAAGGTGTCATGATAAATTACGATGTCAAGATAAAACAAGGTATCACATCGTCAGGTTTCTATCAAGTATAATATCCCCAAGATATCTGTCACGTATAACGCCTCGTGATATCTATCCTGTATTTTAGCTCTGCACCTACCGTACTAGTATCCCCACCGTGTCATGTGTTAACCAAGAATGACCCTCACTCAAAAATCGTGTAATGGTCCATGTCAACCTAATATATCGCATATATAGGTTACTCAACTTGTATGTTTTATTACATGTAAATGTTCAGTCCCTTGCCGTAGACCATACGGGCTTTCCCATGAGATTCTATATTACTTTAACATAGTTCCATGATCCTTAAGATCGGTTTGGACTGTTACCCTAAACCTAGCTAGGGTCTTCCAACATGAATTATTGTTTGTACAACTAGGACTTATGCTACCTAGGGCTGCTAGGGATTATGCTTACCTATTGCACATTTTCGTATCTCGGTTTGGGTTCAACCACCTAGGGCCACTAGGGATTACGCTAACCGCCAACCGCGCCCTTTTTCCCACGCATTCATCGTGAATCGCTTTTCCATGACTGTATGCACATGTATCACATCGTGCCATCCGAGTCCTGTCACAGGGCAAATCAAGAAATACAGGACTCAGTCGGGAGCTTTCGATTTATCTGTCGATGCAGATGCTAAGGTCTGTTTTTCTTATACGTGGCTATGGTCCCACGAGACCACTCCCTCAACTAGTGAAAGACAAGACAGGATAAATCCTGTATGAGAACACAACACTGGCCAACCCACATCCAAGCCTTACCGCAACCATAATTAGATAGCAATTATGGTCTTTTGGGTGTTCTCTGCCTTTCCGTACGTACACGCTTGACCAAAGATGGTAGGTAGCCTGACGAAATGCTATCTAAGGTACGACCGTGTATCGTCGACTATCCCCTATCCATCCCCGTCTTTAGGTCGCTCGCATAGCAACCAAGGCATACTCTTGGCTCTTCTAACGCAGACCTTAACCTCTCATGAGCCTAGTATAATCACCTGGCAGCTCACAGAGGGATACCAAGAATATCCTCACGTTCCCCGAAGCCGCTGCTTCGTCACCCAGTTCGCTGGAGCCTTTATCTAAATCAGATACTTGCTCCTACTCGTATACTTAAATGATGACCTACCGTATCAGGTTACTCATCTATCTATGAACTGGTCTAAATTTCCTTGACTAAGAATCATTACTTAGTTATCCCTCAACTAAGGTTTACCACTTAGCCTTATTCCCGTTATCCTTGTTAACTAGGGTTATCCACCTAATCCTCAGAACTAGGGTTTACATAATGGATTAAGTGTCACTTAAGTTCATGACTTAACCCGTCTACAAACCATGTCAAAATTGGCTAAGTATCCAAGTCCAAGACTTAACCCTACAAACCCTGTTCACGTTGGTTAAGTATATTAAGCAATTCACGACTTAACCCCGTCCAATTATCATTCCAGATTGGTTAAGTATATATTAACTTGACCCTATCAATTTTCTTAGTCAAATCGGTCAAGTGTATTCAAGCGATTCGTGACTTAGCCTTATCATGTTTTCACGTTAGATTGGTTGAGTATAGATTAACTTAACCTCAATAAATTCACGAGTTAGATTGGTTAAGTATAGGTCACTTAACCACCTCAATCATCATGTTAGATTAGTTAAGTGTTTAACTTAACTCTATTAAACTACCAAGTGGGATTAATTAAGTCTAGGCTAACTTAACCCCATCCGATTTCCATGCTTAGACTAGTGGAGTCTAATCTCATCCATTAACTGTATTTTTCAGTTAAGTGTCATTAAGAAAACTTACTTAACCTTCCCCAAATTAACGTGTTGGATTGGTTTAGTGTTGGTTAACTTAACCCCGTCCACTAATCGTATAAAAATGGTTAAGTATCATTAGGCAAATCAAATTACTTAACCTACCCAACCTTGTCATGTTTTGTTAAGTATCATTAGCCTAAACCATTTACTTAACCCATTTGTCCATGTCATATTTGGTTAAGCGTCATTAATCAAATTAATTTAACCCTATCATGTGGCATTAATTACTTAATGCACCTCAACCTCTCACATTAGACTTTGTTGCGGTTACTAGTTAAGCCGGTCGGTTCCGGGTAGCTTTACACCACAACTTGGTCTAACCTCGGGTTCAAGCACAACATGACCAACTTCTCACATTGGGTCCTATTGTTTGCAACTACTAGTTAGGCCGGTCGGTTCCGGGTAGTTTTACGTTGCAAACTCAACCCAACCTCGAGTTGGCCACACTTATATTATCTAAGTGTCATGTCCATCATGTTTCCAAAACATGTTACAAGTTTTCAAGCATTTGGGTAGACCTAACTTAATAGGTAAATTCCCAAAGGGTAGACCTAACTTAATAGGTAAATTCCCAAGCTTATGTTTTCAAGCATACTTACATGTCAACTTCCATGTTATATTTCAAGTCATATTTTCATGCCATTAGAAATTACCCATACATAACCCAACGCTTTTACACTCACATATACGTTCGCAACAACGTAATGGATTAAAAGAAAAGACTTGGCAAAGGCATGACAAAAATGAATATTAAGCCACAAGTTAATCATGGTGGCAAATGAGGCATAAATGTGTTCATTAACTTGCATGTTACATTCTTAAGCCTCAAAACATGCATAAACCCAAACTTGGCACATAAGCGAATCATGGTGACAAAAGACATGGAATGATGACTAGTAACTCACATATATCATCATATAAGGGTTATGACTTCATATGCAAGTTGACATAAAGGTTATGAGGGTTCTCATGTTGCATAATGCAACATTTCAACATAAAGGTTGTAGCTTTTAGCCCACAAGATCAAGATAATGACTTCATAAACTTGCATGACATGATAGCATGTATCATACTCAATGATCAAACCCAAACTTGCAACATGAACATTTAACTTCATAATTAATATCTAAGAGTAGGGAAAGGGCTTACTTTGCTATGAAGGCACAAATCGATTAAATTAAAGATTGAGACAAAGCCTATGCATGCCATCATTCAAAAACCCAAAGATGAAAGCTCCAAATCAATAAAAACCCCATCTTGATGAACAAAGGTCAAAGCTTTGGCCTTGAAATCAACTTGAGAAGCTCTCATACTAACATAGAAATTCTCTAACACTCTCAAGATCATGAAACCTCTCATAGGAATTTACTTAGGAATTTTAGAATGAGGGTGGAGGCCATGAGAGTGAAAATTTTGCCATAGTTTAGTTGCAAGAATGAATAATGAGGGTTTAAGGTAGGCTTAGGGTCTTATTTATAGATTAGGCAAGTGTTTTAGGCCATAGGATTAAACCTAGATTCAATCCAAGCCATCAAAGCATGTCTTGGGGAAGTAGTCAAGTGTAGGAACCATCTAGGGCCTTTAGATTAAAGATGAACCATGAGAACCATCCAAATGCAAAATCTGCATTTGACCGAATCGGCCCACGGGTTGACAGCCAAACACCCTGGATTAACCCCTAGTCGACCCAGCGAGCTCGGGTCGACCTCAAAAATCGGCCGGTTCGGTTATTCCCCTCTCCCAATTCGCTGTTTTGAACATTTTGGCATATTTATTTATTTAATTTTCAATTATATATATATATATATCAATATATATATATATTTCTCTGCGCAACCCATTTCACTTAATTAAGTATACTTTAATTTGGGAATTTTTCGTGAAACTTCGCGAGGCCATATCTTGGTCATACGGACTCCGATTTTTGAAAACTCGGACTCTATTTCGCGTATTTTTCCGAGACGAACGCAATGGCATAGCCCGTTTCCCTTGATTCAGATTTATAGTTTAATTCTGCCTCCATTTATGTTATAATAGGTTATTGAAAATATGGGTTGTTACATGAGCATCCCCCTTCCCTCGAGCTTCCTCTCTCCTCGTTTCCCCTTCTGAGACGCGACCCCCCTCATGCCCTAATCCCCAGTCGCGTCGACCTTCAACCCGACCACCCCGAAACCCTAGGCGCCGCCCAGGGCCACCGCACCTCCACCTCCCCCTCCGCTGAAAACCCAATCAATGTATGTCCTCCCTTCCCTTTTCCTTTTATTTTTATTTAGGTTTTAACTTGTTATAATAATAAATAAAAAAAAAACTGAATTTCGTTTAGTTTAAAAACTGAAAAAGTTTTGATTTTTAGTAAAGTAAAAAATAGAATTTTTAGTAAAGTAAAAATAGAATTTTTAGTAAAGTAAAAATAGATTTTTTAGCAAAGTAAAAATAGAAAGACTATATTTTTTATTATAGGAAGACGATTTTTATTGGTTAAAAGAAGTGATAAAAATGTGATTTTTGTCCATGTAAAAGAATTGATTTTTGTATGGTAAAAGCGTAGATTTTTTATATATACGAAAAGATTATATTTTTAAATATGAAAATATCGTATTTTTAAAAGTGAAAAGATCATATTTTCAATATAGGAAAGGTGAGATTTTTAGATAAGAAAAAAATTCGATTTTTATATATTGAATAGCGAAATAAAAATTCGATTTTGATATATTGAATAGCGAAATAAAAATTCAATTTTTATATATTGAATAGCGAAATAAAAATTCGATTTTTATATATTGAACAGCGAAATAAAAATGTGATTTTTATATATGTAGTGAATACGGGCAACGAAAGTGACAGAGGGCGAGTGGCGAAGATTTCTACCTAAGAAGAGTCATGGCGTTGGATTAGCAATTCTATGAGAACTTCTCACCTTTTAATTTAATTTTTCTAGTTATAAATATATACTAGGGTGCAGACGGTGTTTAGTAGCACCCAACACCCGTCGTCCACAGACCATGGACGACTTGTATGCTTGTTTGTTTGATTTTGTTGTGTTGTTGATTGTGTGATGTGATGTGAAATGAAATAAAATATTTATATAGCTAAAAATATTTTATAGTTAAAAATAGAATTTTTAACGTGTATACGAAAAGAAATAAAAATAAACAAATCGGACGATTTGTTTATATACACACATTTGACTGATATTGATTGGGACGATAAATTTTACACATCGCCCAACTGCACAAATAAAATCTATGTTTGATTGTTTGAAACCCCACACGGGTATTGGGATGATATTTGATGTACACTAATCCTAATTGTTTAGTTGTATGTCGATCGATCAATTGACAGGCTGCTATAAGCGTTGAATATTTATATTTGATGCTTATACAATGTAGAACGCACTTTGGATGATGGTTGATTATTCATCGTTGTTGATATATACATGTGTTGTAGAAAATCCATATAATTAACATTATATGGTAATTGATTGGGCCTCATTCCAGTTTCGAAATAGAAATATTTGAAATAGAAATATTTGAAATAGAACATTTGAAAATAGGAATATATGAAGCCGTGTTGATTAGATTGACGCCATTTTGACGTGAACGATATTTATATCGATTTTATTCATTCTATAATGAATATCGAAAGTGATTTCAAAATCTGATATTTCGAAAAGAATTGAAATTCGAATTTAAATGAATAGAAATGAATTCGAATTGAAAATGAATAGAAATGAATTCGAATTGAAAATGAATGGAAATGAATTCGAATTGAAAATGAATAGAAACGAATTCGAATTGAAATTGAATATAAATGAATTCGAATTGAAATTGAATATAAATGAATTCGAATTGAATTCAAATTGAATTAAAAACGAACTGAAATTGAATTAGAAATCAATTTGAATTGAAATTAATTTGAAATGAATTTAAAAAGAATTTATAAGGAAAAATTCAATTTTGATTTGAATTTGAAATGAAGTTGAAATCATTTTGAAAACGAATTTAAAATGATTTATATAATACGTTCATAAGGAAATCGACGAAGTAAATATTATTTATATTATACATATAATATAAGGGCCTGAATAGAACGAGTCGCGCTGCGGTAGTTCGTGAATTTCGACCATTGACTTCGAACGGATATTACGGGAGATCTGACCGTCGGATTCTCCTAAAACCGGAACCGTTGGGTTAGTATCGAAAAGAGCTTTCAAACGAATATTAGAAATTAGAAATCTAACGGTTGGATTTGGAATTATGTCCAAATCAAATTTGGAAAAGGTCGCTGTAAGTGCAGCTCGATGGCCATTAGTGGAAATCGACTGTACGGGCCTTGATAAAATTATTAAAAATAGTAATAATTTGTGTAAAATCATAAGAAATGATTTGAGAAGAATTAGGATGAAAAACTCCATATTTGAAATGATAAGAATAGATTTTTATTGAAATGAACTAGTTTTGAACTAGAATTATAATTCTATTTATTTTTAAATAAATAAATTGGATTTGAAATGGTTTTGAAAATAAGCAGAATTTCCAATAATTATATTGGAATGGATTTGAATCGAAATTGTCTTTGGAATATTTAGATGTTGGATTTCGTGATTATACAGTTATTGTTATGGAAATTTGAAAGATATATATTTATATCGTTATTTCCAATACGATATCTGTTGGTCGTAGAATTTGATATTGAATATAAGCCGGTATATTTTCTATTCAGAGCCTTGTATTTAATATCAAATGTGATTTGGGTTTGTCGTGAATGGTGTCTTCATTAATACTGTTCTTGAACCCAGTTGAGAAAAAGATTCAATCTTTTATTTAGATTTAATGAAGTGTACCAGTTAAATAATATTTAATTGGAATCGAATTGGTATTGATTTTTGGATTTATCGTGAACAATGTTTTAAATAACACTTATTCTTTAACCCGATAATTAATGGAACGTGATTTTGGGTTGTCGTGAACGGTATCTTCAATAATACTGTTCTTAGACCTAAAGGAGTTAAGAAAATCAGAAACTAACTGGAGACTAGTTAAGTTGAATGGTTTCCTGCGTATTAATTTGATGTTGGTTTCGGCCTTCGGGGTTAATACTTAGGGAACTGCTCACTTGCTAATTTACGGTCGGGGACAGATTGAAATATGATGTGATTTTGGGTTTATCGTGAACCGTGTTTTAAATGACATGGATTCTTTAACCCAGTTAAAGATTAAAACTAAGTGGAGTTTCAATGAATCTTTAATTAGATTGAAAAGATCGAGAATGGAGTATCACCAGTTTTGCTCCAGGCGATAGTTAAATCTTTAATTAGATTTGAACGTGAAATGGTAATTGAATTTGCCGATAACACCGTGGTGTTAGATATGAAGTATAACCAGTTTTACTTCATGGGATGAATAGGTCGGGATTGGGAAATTAAAACAAATGATTACTTCGGTAAGGTTCGTTAATCCCGACTAGTTGAATCGAAATTCAAAAGAAGATTAAAGAATAAATTGAAGGAATTTATCTTTGATTAAATTAATGGGAACCTTTCCCTATGAATGTAAAATTTAGAAACTAACTGTCGGTTAGCTAAGCAGAATGGTTTTCTGGATATTGATCTGATGTTGGTTCCGGCCTTCGGGGTTAATATTTGGGGAATTATTCTCTTGTTAATTTACGGTTAGTGACTGATGAATTGGAATGAGGCATATGTTGTGTTTGTGTAACACTTGTTTATAATATACGCGAGTTATTCGGAAAGACCGGGTTTATCCTATTCTGAATAACTGATACGACGATAAGTCGAAGATGAAGACGATGGTCGAAGACCGGAGGTCTTCACGTCGTTTGGGTGATTACTGATGATCTTGGTTGGGATGTGCACCCAAGAAGATGGAAACAGTTGGTGATCGTCCAGACGTACTTGGAGATCGAGGAATATGCGGGGTACTAGGTGCCTCCAGTTTCGTTCAGACCCAGAACGAACTTGTAAATGGACTGTATGTCTAACATTGGATTTTAGTCTGTGTGGTTGATTTCTATTAAATATATATATGTTTGGCGGCGGAGAATTTATTCTCTTGCTTAACGCCCTTCTCTTAGACGTACGAGCTCAAGGGTTATATACTGATGGATATCAAACGCATAGAGTGAATTGCCTGTGTGGCATGCCTAAGTGGCAAATGATCAAGGCTTCTGTTGAAAAGAAAAGTCTTGTGGTTAATGATCGAAGCATGACTTTTGTGGCGTAGCTTTGTGTAACGTTTACTTCGCGAGTTTCACACCCGGTATGAACCAGAAACGGGAGAGGACATCAGGGAGGGCATGCGTTTCTTTCTAGTTAGAAATGGCGTCAGTGGTTTTACACGCCCTGACGAGTTTGACTTATGTGGTTGTTGCTGTTGCGAGGCGCCTCGGTTTGATCGGACGATCCGGGTCCGATGGAGTCATTTAGTTGGCTCACCTACGCCCCATAGGGTGGGGAAACGCATGTTCAGGCATTTTAATCCACATCGGTGGACCGGCCCTGACGATCCAAGGGTCACTCGAGCTTTGATCCTGAGGGGCGGACTAGAGCGTCTCGAATCGGTTGAGGACTATCTTTTGCCTCGGTTCATAGATGGAAATCCAATTCCCAAATATGTGATTTTGCGGTTTTAAATTGTAGAACTTAGTATGGCGACATGATATATGGTACCCATGCCGTCTATGATTGATACTTATGATTTGAAGTTGTTTTATACACTACGCACTTATGATAGTATCAAATGATTTGTTTTAAACGTATCAAGCATTCTTGGCTATTATAAGGGAAAACCCTATCCCCTGGCTTGCGTTGCATTGTGTGATAGGACCTGGGTTTTATAATAGCTTCATTTTTCTTTATTTAGCATTGCGCTGTTTGTTTCATGCACTGGTACTCTTGGGAGGAAACCCGTTCCGTGTTATACGGCGTGGTCCCTTGATTTGCCTAACTTTTAAAATAAAGATTAATAACTGTTTTAGTTCTCACACCAGTCACATGACTAACATGGAGTTTATTGTTTTAACCTCAACTCTGGGTGCCCCTATTTCGACACGGGCAGCTAGTAGTTTTGGTTTTGCAGATTTATATTCACAGGATCCTGGTTTACAGCTGGAACGATATCCGGAAAGCTTTGTATCCGTATATCTCCTTCTAGTTGTGTTTTGTATTATTTCCGTTGCTATGTAATTTATTGTAATCTCTGATATTTTTTGTTGTGTAATATTTATTCATACTCTGCATATTCTTGTAATCTGATGATTTGTTGTAAGATGCAATGAAATGTTCTTCCGTCTGCGTTCTTCTGTGGCTTGTTCTCGAACTATCCGCGCTTTCCTCACCGGGGAAGTTGCGGGTCTTTACAGTTGGTATCAGAGCTTTGGTTTACAAAGCTCAGAGAACAAGGCATATTAGAACCATACGAAAGAATTCATCAGATATTGGATTAGTAATATCCAATGGGGATGACTCGTTAGAGATGGGATTAGTAGTATCCTAGAACGAGTATGAAGAGTATATTTTTAAAATTGAAAACAAGTTTTGTTTTGAAAATTTAAATCACTTATTCGTATTTGACCATTTATTATATATTAATTTGGATAATCCAATATATAAAGATTTTGCATATATGTCTTGCAAACGTGTATTCGAAGTTTTAATGTACTGGATGGTTATAGAATCACACTCTAGTGCCCGGGGATAATTCTGGTGGCGGGGCACCATCGCCAGTATTTATTTTCGAGTAACGAAAGTGAGATTTCTATATTTCCATTAGACTGGTGTGAGAACCAAAATTAGATAGGGCATATTGTTGTGATTTGGCATCAAAAATTGGATTTTTGACTAGGTATCAAAGTTATGGATTTCAAATGATAATCAACTAATTGATTGATGTTTGTGTTGTTTGGTTATTTGTTTGAAATTTTGAACCATTACGCCTAATAGAATCAAATATTGAATTGTATTGAAATTTGGTCGCATTTTCTTGCATATACATGTACTTACATTGAACAGGTCATAGCAAGAAGGCTAGAGCAGAGAACAAAATTTGTTTGCCCGACAAATAGGTACATGTTTACTATAATTTACTGTTTTGTTTGGGTGATGATGATTTTATGAGCCGATTGGCTAGCCGCTTGGCTAGCCGCTTGGCCTTTCCTTTTTCTTTTTGAGATCAGAAGGCCTGTATGGCAATTTCGGGATTTTCCCGTGCTCTCGGTGCAGGGGAGGTTGTGGCGAAATTTTTCGAAAATTTAGGGTGTTAGCCAAATTTTTGAAAAATTTGAAAAGTTCTTAGAAACTGAAAAGTTGAAGAACATAAGCCGTAATGAAAATAACGAAAGTTGAGTTGATTTGTTAAACAACTTTCGGCTTCGTTCCTTTTCGGGGACGAAAAGTTTTAAGTGGGGGAGATTGTAATAACCCGGAAATCTGGGCCAATTTAAAAATTTTATTTTGGCAATTTTAGCGAATTTTGAATATTTAAAATGAATTATTTTAAATAATATCGACGAGAAATTTATTTTGAATAGAATTCGTACGTATATATTATATAGATCATCGATAGAATATAAATATTTATATTTATAAAAGGAATTGAAAATGGCACGGTAGTTCGATAATTCAATTTCAAACTTCAAATGAATGTATCGGGTGCAAAATAAACCGGATTTTAGTGAAACCAAAAATATTTGAATCTAATTGATAATATATTTCCAACGAATCCGAAAAATCAAAATTTCATAGTGGGAATAAAAAGTTATGTCTAGTTGAAAATTCTGAATAGTCGCTATGAAATTCAGGCCCTTAAAAATGGGGATTTTACAAACGACCTCGGATTTCGTTGAAACCACTTTTGTTGGATCCGCGATGTTAAATTATTGCTAGGTTTCCAATTTCATAATTTTTTGAATCAATATGTTAGCGTGGCAAAGGAAAACGCGTTTTACCAGTTTTAGTTGATTTTAATCGATTGGAAAATGGCCATTTTTCAAACGGTCTCAGAATTTGATGAAACTTGTTTTGTTAGGTCCGCATCGTCAATACGAAGCTAGAAAATATTTTTTTGGAATTTTTCGAGTTAGTATGTGACTCCGGTAAATTGAAATGCGCGCTCAAATTCAATATATAGAGTTATATGTTGATTTTGACGAAAACTGATTGAAACGATCGATTCAGCTTACGATACATATCCCATTATGTTCGGAATGGGGGAGATTAGCTAGGGACGACAGTCGGTGGGTCTCGTTTCGAAGTTGAAATAAAAAGTTACTTTGTGGTTAATTAAATTAATATAATTATACTTTCTAAAACCCCCTCCCTTTCATTTTCTGAAGTCAACTTCCCCTCCCCTTTACCTTACCCGTTAGTTCTTTATAAAAAAAACCCAAAGAAAGAAACCCGATGCGCCCCCTTCCACTGCGCCATCGACCGCCGCTCCCTTCGCCCATCTCTCCGACGATCCCCAGCCTCGCGCCCCCCCTGCCGACGACGTGAGCATCCCCCTTCCCTCGAGCTTCCTCTCTCCTCGTTTCCCCTTCTGAGATGCGACCCCCCTCGTGCCCTAATCCCCAGTCGAGCCGACATTCAACCCGACCACCCCGAAACCCTATGCGCCGCCCAGGGCCACCGCACCTCCACCTCCCCCTCCGCTGAAAACCCAATTGATATAAGTCCTCCCTTCCCATTTCCTTTTATTTTTATTTAGGTTTTAACTTGTTATAATAATAATAAAAAAACTGAATTTCATTTAGTTTAAAAACTGAAAAAGTTTTGATTTTTAGTAAAGTAAAAATAGAATTTTTAGTAAAGTAAAAATAGAATTTTTAGTAAAGTAAAAATAGAATTTTTAGCAAAGTAAAAATAGAAAGACGATATTTTTAATTATAGGAAGACGATTTTTATTGGTTTAAAGAAGTGATAAAAATGTGATTTTTGTCCATGTAAAAGAATAGATTTTTGTATGGTAAAAGCGTAGATTTTTTTTATATACGAAAAGATTATATTTTTAAATATGAAAATATCATATTTTTAAAAGTGAAAAGATCATATTTTCAATATAGGAAAGGTGAGATTTTTAGATAAGAAAAAAATTCAATTTTTATATATTGAATAGCGAAATAAAAATTCGATTTTTATATATTGAATAGCGAAATAAAAGTTCGATTTTTATATATTGAATAGCGAAATAAAAATTCGATTTTTATATATTGAATAGCGAAATGAAAATTCAATTTTTATATATTGAATAGAGAAATAAAAATTCAATTTTTATATATTGAACAACGAAATAAAAATGTGATTTTTATATATGTAGTGAATACGGGCAACAAAAGTGACAGAGGGCGAGTGGCGAAGATTTCTACCTAAGAAGAGTCGTGGCGTTGGATTAGCAATTCTGTGAGAACTTCTCACCTTTTAATTTAATTTTTCTAGTTATAAATATATACTAGGATCCAGACGGTGTTTAGTAGCACCCAACACCTGTCGTCCACAGACCATGGATGGCTTGTATGCTTGTTTGTTTGATTTTGTTGTGTAGTTGATTGTGTGATGTGATGTGAAATGAAATAAAATATTTATACAGCTAAAAATATTTTATAGTTAAAAATAGAATTTTTAACGTGTATATGAAAAGAAATAAAAATAAACAAATCAGACGATTTGTTTATATACACACATTTGACTGATATTGATTGGGACGATAAATTTTACACATCGCCCAACTGCACAAATAAAATCTGTGTTTGATTGTTTGAAACCCCGCACGGGTATTGGGATGATATTTGACGTACACTAATCCCGATTGTTTAGTTGTATGTCGATCGATTAATTGACAGGCTGCTATAAGCGTTGAATATTTATATTTGATGCTTATACAGCGTAGAATGCACTTTGGATGATGGTTGATTATTCATCGTTGTTGATATATACATGTGTTGTAGAAAATCTATATAATTAACATTATATGGTAATTGATTGGGCCTCATTCAAGTTTCGAAATAGAAATATTTGAAATATAAATATTTGAAATAGAAATATTTGAAATAGAATATTTGAAAATAGGAATATATGAAGCCGTGTTGATTAGATTGACGCCATTTTGACGTGAACGATATTTATATCGATTTTATTCATTCTATAATGAATATCGAAAGTGATTTCAAAATCTAATATTTCGAAAAGAATTGAAATTCGAATTTAGATGAATAGAAATGAATTCGAATTGAAAATGAATAGAAATGAATTCGAATTGAAAATGAATAAAATGAATTCGAATTGAAAATGAATAGAAATGAATTCGAATTGAAATTGAATATAAATGAATTCGAATTGAAATTTAATATAAATGAATTCGAATTGAAATTGAATTGAATTGAAAACGAACTGAAATTGAATTAGAAATCAATTTGAATTGAAATCAATTTGAAATGAATTTAAAACGAATTTATAAGGAAAAATTCAATTTTGATTTGAATTTGAAATGAAGATGAAATCGTTTTGAAAACGAATTTAAAATAATTTATATAATATGTTTAAAAGGAAATCGACGAAGTATATATTATATATATTATATATATAATATAAGGGCCTGAATAGAACGCGCCGAGCTACGGTAGTTCGTGAATTTCGACCATTGACTTCGAACGGATATTACGGGGGATCCGACCGTCGGATTCTCCTAAAACCGAAACCGTTGGGTTCGTATCGAAAAGAGCTTTCTAACGAATATTAGAAATTAGAAATCTAACGATTGGATTTGGAATTATGTCCAAATCAAATTTGGAAAAGGTCGCTGTAAGTGCAGTTCGATGGCCATTAGTGGAAATCGACTGTACGGGCCTTGATAAAATTATTAAAAATAGTAATAATATGTGTAAAATCATAAGAAATGATTTGAGAAGAATTAGGATGAAAAACTCCGTATTTGTAAAGATAAGAATAGATTTTTATCGAAATGAACTAGTTTTGAACTAGAATTATAATTCTATTTATTTTTAAATAAATAAATTGGGTTTGAAATGGTTTTGAAAATAACCAGAATTTCCAATAATTATATTGGAATGGATTTGAATCGAAATTGTCTTCGGAATATTTCGATGTTGGATTTCGTGATTATACAATTATTGTTATGGAAATTTGAAAGATATATATTTATATCGTTATTTCCAATACGATATCTGTTGGTCGTAGAATTTGATATTGAATATAAGCCGGTATATTTTCTATTCAGAGCCTTGTATTTAATATCAAATGTGATTTGTGTTTTCGTGAATGGTGTCTTCATTAACACTGTTCTTGAACCCAGTTGAGAAAAAGATTAAATCTTTTATTTAGATTTAATGAAGTGTACCAGTTAAATAATATTTAATTGGCGAACTGGTATTGATTTTTGGGTTTATCGTGAACAGTGTTTTAAATAACACTTATTCTTTAACCCGATAATTAATGGAACGTGATTTTGGGTTTTCGTGAACGGTATCTTCAATAATACTGTTTTTAGACCTAAAGGAGTTAAGAAAATCAGAAACTAACTGGGGATTAGTTAAGTTGAATGGTTTCATGTGTATTGATCTGATGTTGGTTTCGTCCTTCGGGGTTAATACTTAGGGAACTGCTCACTTGCTAATTTACGGTCGAGGACTGATTGAAATGTGATGTCATTTTGGGTTTATCGTGAACCGTGTTTTAAATGACATGGATTCTTAAACCTAGTTAAAGATTAAAACTAAGTGGAGTTTTAATGAATCTTTAATTAGATTGAAAAGATCGAGAATGGAGTATCACCAGTTTTGCTCCAGGCGATAGTTAAATCTTTAATTAGATTTGAACGTGAAATGGTAATTGAATTTGCCGATAACACTGTGGTGTTAGATATGAAGTATAACCAGTTTTACTTCATGGGATGAATAGGTTGGGATTGGGAAATTAAAACAAATGATTACTTCGGTAAGGTTCGTTAATCCCGACTAGTTGAATCGAAATTCAAAAGAAGATTAAAGAATAAATTCAAGGAATTTATCTTCGATAAAATTAATGGGAACCTTTCCCTATGAATGTGAAATTTAGAAAATAACTGTCGGTTAGCTAAGCAGAATGGTTTTCTGGATATTGATCTGATGTTGGTTTCGGCCTTCGGGGTTAATATTTGGGGAATTATTCTCTTGTTAATTTACGGTTAGTGACTGATGAATTGGAATGAGGCGTATGTTGTGTTTGTGTAACACTTGTTTATAATATACGCGAGTTATTCGGAAAGACCGGGTTTATCCCATTCTGAATAACTGATACGACGATAAGTCAAAGATGAAGACGGTGGTCGAAGACCGGAGGTCTTCACGTTGTTTGGGCGATTACTGATGATCTTGATTGGGATGTACACCCAAGAAGATGGAAACTGTTGATGATCGTCCAGACGTACTTGGAGATCGAGGGATATGCGGGGTATTAGCTGCCTCCGGTTTCATTCAGACCCAGAACGAACTTGTAAATGGACTGTGTGTCTGACATTGGATTTTAGTCTGTGTGGTTGATTTCTATTAAATATATATCTGTTTGGCGGCGGAGAATTTATTCTCTTGCTTAACGCCCTTCTCTAAGACGTACGAGCTCAGGGGTTATATACCGATGGATATCAAACGCATAGAGTGAATTGCCTGTGTGGCATGCCTAAGTGGCGAATGATCAAGGCTTCTATTGAAAAGCAAAGTCTTGTGGTTGATGATCGAAGCACGGCCTTTGTGGCGTAGCTTTGTGTAACGTTTACTTCGCGAGATTCACACCCGGTATGAACCAGAAACGGGAGAGGACATCAGGGAGGGCATGCGTTTCTTTCTAGTTAGAAGTGGCGTCAGTGGTTTTACACGCCCTGACGAGTTTGACTTATGTGGTTGTTGCTGTTGCGAGGCGCCTCGGTTTGATCGGACGATCCGGGTCCGATGGAGTCATTTAGTTGGCTCACCTACGCCCCATAAGGCGGGGAAACACATGTTCAGGCATTTTAATCCACATCGGTGGACCGGCCCTGACGATCCAAGGGTCGCTCGAGCTCTGATCCTGAGGGGTGGACTAGAGCGTATCGAATCGGTTGAGGACTATTTTTTGCCTCGGTTCATAGATGGAAATCCAATTTCCAAATACGTGATTTTGCGGTTTTAAATTGTAGAACTTAGTATGGCGACATGATATATGGTACCCATGCCGTCTATGATTGATACTTATGATTTGTAGTTGTTTTATACACTACGCCCTTATGATAGTATCAAATGATTTGTTTTAAACGCATCAAGCATTCTTGGCTATTTTAAGGGAAAACCCTATGCCCTGGCTTGCGTTGCATTGTGTGACAGGACCTGGGTCTTATAATAGCTTCATTTTTCTTTATTTAGCATTGCGCTGTTTGTTTCTTGCACCGGTATTCATGGGAGGAAACCCGTACCGTGTTATACGGCGTGGTCCCTTGATTTGCCTAACTTTAAAAATAAAGATTAATAAATGTTTTAGTTCTCACACCAGTCACATGACTGACCTGGAGTTTATTGTTTTAACCTAAACTCTGGGTGCCCCTATTTCGACACGGGCAGCTAGTAGTTTTGGTTTTGCAGATTTATATTCACAGGATCCTGGTTTACAGCTGGAACGATATCCGGAAAGCTTTGTATCCATATATCTCCTTCTAGTTGTGTTTTGTATTATTTCCGCTGCTATGTAATTTATTCTAATCTCTGATATTTTCTGTTGTGTAATATTTATTCATACTCTGTATATTTTTGTAATCTGATGAGTTGTTGTAAGATACAATGAAATGTTCTTCCGTCTGCGTTCTTCTGTGGCTTGTTCTCGAACTATCCGCGCTTTCCTCACCGGGGAAGTTGCGGGTCTTTACATAATAACATCATGACTTTGTAACATCGCAACTTAGCATAGAAACTTTCAACATATATAACATCATCATCACATAACATAGGATTTACAACATACATGATAGCATAAGGTTTACAACATATATAATCAATAATTCACATCATCCTCTTATAATCCATATCACAACTTAATCTAATTAGTTTGCAAATAATCTTGTTAAAATCATCATATTCACAATTAGAAAAGAAAGAGAGTCTTGATTTGCTTTAGAGTTGAGTAGAATTAGTGTTTTGATTAGCTTTCTTCCTTCTTAGTTGGCGGCGGCTACACTGAGTTCCATGGCGACGGTATGACGGCGGCTATTCTATTTTTCATGTGAATTTAGAGTGAGAGACTACCTATGTATTTATAGAATTTAGGATTAGTTTAGGCCGTCTGATCAATCCAGAATTAATCTCAGCCAACCAGATCAGATCATAACCCTAATGGGTCATCACTTAGTCAAAAACAGGCCCAGAACAAAAACTGCTCGGGGGAGGCAGGTCGACTGCCAAGTCGACCCTAGGTCGACTCTATAGTCGACCTGGTTGGGGCAGGTCGACTGCCCAGTCGACACTAGGGTCGACCTGGGCCTAGCGGGATTTTTCCCGCCTAGCCTGTTTTGACTCCGAATTTGAAATTTGAATTTTCTGAAATTTGTTTTGAATTTTCTGAAACTTCTGATGGCCATAACTTCTTCATACGAAGTCCAATTCACGCAAACTCGGACTCTATTTCAACCATAATTCCGAGACGAACACAATGGCGTAACCTATTATCCATAATTCTCACGTATGAGATTAGTTATTCTTTAATTTGTGAATATTAATATTAACAGAATTACAGGGTGTTACATAATGTATCAGTGCAACGCATGCGATAAAAAGGAAATTGATTTCATGCAAAGGTATTAGGTTGCATGCAATGAATGTATTGCGTTAAAGGGTATCATAACCAGTACATACTAATACACAAACAAAAGAAAGAGGTAAATTAACGCATGTAATTAATTATGTGCATATGAATGTATGCATAATTAAGAATAAATTATGAAATTAATATTGTATTGTTTATGCATACCATAATTAAAACATACGTATGCATGAACATAAATCAAAATAAAAGAGAAAAGAGAGCATAACTTAATATTCAAGCGGTAAAGAAAGAATTGATGTGTTAATGCATGCAATAATGTTTAAAATAGGGAACATTATGTAATAAAAATAATAAATGCATATGCTAAACGCAATCAATTATATGAGAGAAAATGCATAGAATAATTAAAACATAAATATATAATGTATTGAAGAGGAAAGAATTGAGCGTATAAAAGAAGAATGCATTAATTGCACTAATAAATTAAGGATGGGAGGAAGAATGCATGTAAATATATTCAATTGCACAAGATAAAATAATACCAATTTCAAAATAAAGATTGTGCACAAAAAAAATGTATAGCAATCAGTGTAATCCATGAAAAGAAACCGCATGAAAAAATAGAGGAAAGATAATAACAAAAAGATGCATTAAATAAAGGGAAAGCAATGTGAAAGCAGTTTCAGTAGAAGGATTAAGTGTGAAAAGGGTTAGGTAGAAAGGCGGTTTCTTTTAATTAAAAGAGCAGCTAGTGGTTAAAAAGAGAAAAAAAATATAAATATATATAATAGCGCAGGCCCTTGAGAATGGTGTATGGGTGCAACGCACCCTGGCTGTGCTGGATGGGTTCTGGAATGTTCTTTTGTAGGGTGAGGTGGACGGTTTAGATGAGTTTTTTTATTTAAGCCTAAAGGCACAGTTCTTCTAACCCACCTATAAATAAAACCTTAAACCCACTGATTTATTCATCTAATTCTATGGCGACGCCATGGCCTCCTCCTTCTTCTTCTTCCCCAAGAAATTCTTGAATCTAATCTCTTTTCTTCTCTCCAAATCTCTTAATAAAATAAAAGATTAGATTTAGAATTTCTTCTGTTTCAAAATAAAGAGAAAAGGGATTTTGATCTACAATCTACGCCGCAAGAAAGGGAAGAACTTTGGATGCTAATCTAAATCCGACCTAGGAAAGCAAAAATCACTGTGAGTGGATTTAAATTACCCTTGTTGAATAATAATAGATGTATCGTTTAGCAATTCCCCAAGTTAATTTGTTTAATTCAATTGAAGTAATTCAGATTTTATTTTATGCGTATTCTGTTTTTCTTCTTCCCCTTTCCTTTTTATTTTTAAGATTAGGCTAACTTCGAGCCTAATCCAAATCTAGCTGAAAAGCATGCGTACGAACAAAGATTGGAATAGTGAAAATGATGTTTGGGAATAATTTGTAATTATGTAATTATGGAACAACATATAACATAACCCGAGATTGGGAAATTTGGGGAAATTGGCATATATATTAACCTATAACATAAAAGAAAGTATGTGCGATTAATATTGAGAACGATTAGATATGCTTGGGTATGTTGAATTAAGAATTTATGCATGAACTATATGTACATAAGAAAAGTTAGTATTAAAGATTTAGACATATGGGATTATAAGTTGAATTGGGATTTATGCAATAAGAATGAGGGTTGACATGAATTAATTGTTCTAAGCAATAAGAATGAGGGTTGACATGAATTATTGATAACTTTAAAGAATAATTAATTTGGGTATAATTAAGTATAACTTATATACATGAAAAGTAGGGCATAACATATAATAAGGATTATTGGCATAACTATGTACGAGATTATGTAATCATGGTAGAATTTATGTATCCAAATCAAATTGGAACCATAAACATGAAATTGGGTTTAGAAGCGTGAACATGAATTATTGGATTGGGATAAATAGGCATATAAAACCTAGATTGAAATTGTCAGTTAAAAGATGAACATGCCTAACCCGAGGTTAGATTGAGTTGCGGTGTAAGTCTGCCCGAAACCGCCCGGCACATCCATCAACCGCAACAACAGGTCTAATGTGAGAAGTTAGCGCATTAAGCCCAAAACCCGAGGTTAGAACGAGTTTGCAGTAGAAGTGTGCCCGGAACCGCCCGGCATATCCAGCAACCGCAAGCAACATGTCTAATGTGAGAGGTTGAGTGCATTAATAAAAAGATTAATGCTATGAAACAAACATGTCAAGTGTGCTAAGGTTAAGTAAACGAAGGCGTATAAACAAACTAAACCAATGTAATAATGGGGAATGGTAGCAAATCTTAGTTAAGAAAACTAGGTAAATAATGATGGATTATGGCAACATCAACAGATACGAGTATAACTGAATGGGAAGATAATAGTTAAGCTTGTTACAAGACAAGTAAGAATTATAACGAAGGTTATAATGATCGATACAAAGATGAAATAACTTATGAAAGAATGCAACCCGTACTTAATTGAAGATTAAGTAATCCGTGGGAACGGGAAAACATAAGTTATATGAGTAAGGGGAAAACTTATTAGTAAACCTTAGTTAAGATGTCTAAGTTAATGAGTAAACGATAAAGAGAATTTGTTAGTAAACCTTAGTTAAGAGAACTAAGTAAATAATCATGGAAAGTCATGTTGGTAAACCATAGTTAAGGGGACTAAGTAAACAGTTACAGAAAGTCGTGTTTGAGCTTGTTAGTAAAACTTAGTTAAGAGAACTAAGTAAATAATTAAAAGATCGCGGCTACATAAGAAATAGGGAAAGACTTATGAAAAAGAAACTTGGAAATTTAAAAACTAATATGGATGAGATAACCAAGTTAAAAAGAAAACCTAATGAGATAAAGAAAGCGCAAAATTAGAAGATTAGACTAAAGGTCTAATAACACGAAAGGGTAAGGCACTTGGACCAGTTCATACGATAGGGGATGAATAACCAAACACGGTAGATCATCACGATGCCGTAGGGCGCAAGGGGGAGCGAATGTCCATCTGATCAAGCAGAGGGCTCCAAGGGACTGGGTTACGAAGCACGCGGCTTCTGGGGACGTGAGGGTACTCTTGGTATCCCTCTGTGAGTGGCAGATGATACGTCTGTGCTCACAGAGGTTAGGTCTGTGTGGGAAGAACCAATGAGTATGCCTTTATTATAAAACAAGAGGCAATCAAAAGACTAATATGGACTAGCGTGATTCGGCGAGACCAGTTAGTTCCCTGTGATAACAACTCGTCGTCTACCTACCATCTTTAGTCAGTATGTGAAGCGGAAAGGCGGAGAACTCCAAAAGACCATATACTTTGCAATCTAGTTATGGGTGAGGTTGGCCAATAGGATTGAAGGGCACAGGGGGCCGGGGTTACAGTTCTCATTCTTGATATTCTTGGGTGCCTTTCATTAGTTGAGGGAGGGGTCCAGTGGGACCATAGCCACTATAAAAGCAGACCTTAGCAGCTGCATCGGCAGATATCTGAAAGCTCCCGACCGAGTTTCGTGTTTCTTGATTAGCCCTGCCACGGGACTCGGGCGCACATATAGAGAACATGTGAAAATAGACATCGAGTACGATTGACGATACGTACGTGTGAAAAGTTTAGGTACACTCATGTCGCTCTGGTAATGTACCATAGACTAGAGGGCATTATTCGATGATAGAATCTAGTAGGATCTAGAATGACAGTCCAAACGCTTACGTAACACAATGATGATAGTTTTATGCAAACGTAGCGTTGATATACATACGACATGCGATATTGGATAAGGGACTGCGTACATACGGTAAAGACCATGCGAGTAGAGTATACCTTAATTGGGGGTAGCTACATATACACTATATTAGGTTAATCTACTAGAGAGTAGATGGGTGCAACGTGTGTGTAAGCCTTGAGTGCTAATAACACAAACAACCTAATAAATAAGAAAATATAATTGAATGGTATATGTAGGATTATCCAAGAAGTGTAGTTTAAATTCATTCACACAGAACTTATGTTCTGACCCCCTCCTCATAACATTCGCAGGTTAGGTTCATGACATAGACTGTATAGCTTTAGATACTGGTTTAGCAGTATTATTATTAAGCTAAAGCTATGTTTCAACTACATCACATTTTATTCCTTCCGTTGTGAGATGTTTTCCGAACTCTGACATGTTTTATGTCTTTGTCTTTTCTGCAGGATACCAGAGCAAACCAACTCGGGTTTCGGTGGATTGGGATTTTGAAAAAAATTCGGTCTGTCAGAATTCGGGTTGTTACAATTCATGTCTGTAGTACATGCTACAAAAAACATCATTGTAAACCACATTTCTAGTATGTGTACCGTTTTTCCATTGGATTGTTCCGTTTTGTACCAAAATTCTTGTTGTTTGATGTCCAATTCCTCTAGATAAAGCAATATATAATTGACTGTGACTGAAAACATGTTGTGGTAGATAGATGCCGACGTTTGGAATGGTTTGTCCTTGTGATTTGTTAATTGTTAAAACAAATGCTAGTTTTATAGGAAATTGTTTTCTAATTAAAACAAAAGGCATAGAAACATTTTCTGATGGCTTCAATGGTATGCGAGGAATAAAAACTCTTATACCACGGAAATGACTGACAACAATTTCTACGTCAATAAGATTTATGTGGAAAACACGATAGATTAACCTAATGTCGTTACATAAACCAATTTTAGGGTCAATATTCCTAAGTAGCATTATAGGAGATCCAATTTTAAGAGTTAGTTTGTGTGGAGGTAAGTCGTCGTTGGAAAGAGAGTTAAGGAATTCATGTTGATATAAATTAAGTGTATCATCCTCAACAGAATCAAATGAATAATAAGTATATTCAACACCCGAAAACATGTTTATAACAGTATTATTGATTTCATCAACAATATCATTAGTTGGGGCCAGTATGGCTCTATTCATAATATACACTACACCATAATGGCCATTTGGCAACTCTTATTTTTTTCAACTGCCAACACTTATTTGTGTTGTCGACTAGTGACACTAATATGTGTTGCTATAGTAAAAATGTGTCACCAAAAATGTGCCAACACTTATTTGTATTGATATGCCTGGTCAACCCTTATATTCTGAGGGCAAAACGGTAAGTTCTCACCCATAAGCTAATCGCTACCTGAATCCTCTCTCCCTCAACGCTTATTCCTCTGAAAGCTGCTTCAGAAGCAAATAAAAATAAAAATGGACTTCAAATTGATATCAGCGATCCCTCTCTCTAATCGTTATCAATACCAACGATGCTAAGGATTTTGGATTTCTCAAATCGGTATTAGTCTCTCAAATCCTCTCTCCACCTGTTTCTCAATCATCGACTTCGAATTGGGGCTGCTGTTTGGTTCATTCACTGGGTCGCTCTTCGGCTTCGCAAATTAGGGGCAATCGACTTCGTCTTTGGGTGAATTACGGTTTCAAGGAATCACGGCTTCTAGGAATCACGATAATAGGTAAAAAAATCGATTTCACTTTCATTGTGTTTGGACTATAGATATGAAATTTTGCTATACATTTCTAAAATAAAATAGATGTAGCCTTACTGAATGTACAATAAAGATATTATGAAATTATATATATCAGATCTGATGTCAACCGGCCCGTCATTACGTACCCTGGTCATAGTGTGTGTGTCAAGTGCAATCTTCTTATGAAATTTTGTTGTAGATTTCTAAAATAAATTTATATTTTTGGAATATATAACTAGGATCATAGTGTGTGTGTCTAGGAGCTTACTGAATGTCCTGCATACAATACTTTGTATATATAAGTTGTGTTACTATGTAACGAGTCAGTCCGATATATCATATGATTCTTCTTGTTATTTGTTTTCTTTAATTTGTATTTCATTTCTTTGTCCTTGTCTCTTATTTATTTTGTTGTTTGGATGGGTTTGCTAGATACTGAAGCGTGCTCTTTAATTGTGCTACCTGTATGAATTCCTTAGCCACTACTTCACCATAATGATCATAAATTCAAGAAAAATCTTTTGCAACACCATTTTAACTGCAGTTCTGATTTTTTTATTGGAGAAGTTTAGCTAAGAAATTGTTAAGCTTCAAAATACATAATTTTATTATAATAAATATACATACATACATACATATATATATATATATCTATCATTTTTATTATAATGAATATCACATATTGCCCACTGAAACCATTTGATAAAATATTTTCTTCCGTCACATTTCAAGGATGAGACAACATTTTAACAATTTGGAACCAACTGTTATTCCATCTTCAAGCATTGAATTGATTCCACACTGACTATTTTGAATTAATCTTATCGTAACATGCTGAATTAGCTCATCGCTCAGAAGCAATGTTCCTCTTTTATCCCAAGATTCTAAGTTATTTCTGTCTCTGTTTGGATGCAGACTGTGAATTAGAATGGTGAAATTTAGAATTTGATTTGAGAATTACATGTTTGCTTACAATGTTAGAGTTGCTAATGTACAATGTTTTATTATTGTATGAATTTGAGTTTCTGCGATGGGAATTCTCTATTAACATTTCTAACTTTCAGTCAACACATTATTTAAATACGAAACTAAGAATTCTCAAAGACTAAAGTTTATGACTGACAGATTTAGCTCATTTTTCTATATATTAATGCCTGAAACTAGGATATACATGGTATCCTTAAATTATCTACATTTAACATAAAAACATTATTGATTTTCAACACAATCACTGGTTGGCCTGGTAGTATTTGTAAACATGTAATATACTTTTATCTGTAACCTTTTTCTATAGTTGGCTTGATATCTATTACTTTCGAGTAGGGTGCATGCTTAGGCATGCATGCACATATGAGTCGACTGTATGCACAAATATATGTATATATGTCTATAGATAGCCGTTCCCAAATTTTGTTCTTCACTACTCCATGTTTCCCTAGTATCCACATTTTCAACAATTTGTAATCTAGATAACAAGGGAGCAAGAAGAAGTATGGTATTTATTTGGTGATTGGCTGGGCTTATCCATTACTTTCTGACGTTGCAAATTATCATTATTTGAATAGTGCCTTTTAGTTACAAACCATTTTTGATCTTCCATACATCTACATGGATTTTTAATCGATGGCCAGTGGCAATTGCCATAATGGGATAATGACAAACTCTATATGTACCATTTGACAAGTACTCATGCATATTTTCAAGTTTTTTAAATTGTTTAATTATATTAGGAAGTAATGTATTTTATATTTATATAAATGCACATTCATTCAAATGTATATGAATGTATTGTCTCATCGGAAAACCAAGGCCATAGATATGTTTTATGGACTGTGTAAATAAAAGAAATTCTAAATTTCCACTACATTTGATTAGCTTTAAGAGCATCCATTTTTTAATAAAAGAAATCCTGGAAGATTGTATGCACATATTATGTGTTGATTTTTTGTTTGCTATCCCCTGCATGTGTAAGTTGTACTATTAGGATAGACTATGTTTACTAGCTACTATCATTTATATACATCTTGCTTCAGATGTGAACATCAGTGTAAAAACTTCTCCGCATAGCCTATACTATTTTATATCAGTTTTGTAACGACCACGGGATTTTCAACCCCGAAAATCGACATAAAACACGATGTCGACTATTCGGACATTGGAAATACCGGATCATTAATAGAAAGAAGTTAGAGGGTGAGAATAAAAACAAAGAAAATTAGAATAGAAGAACTCCGTATAACTGAATCAGAGTAAACACGAATCTCACAGCGAAACGAATAAAATATATCATATAACATAACTTTGAAATACAAAACTATACTGTATATACATACCATTATCATATAACACCACAACGGAAATAAACTCTAGCTATAACTAATGCTGAAGCCTCCTGCTCCAAGCTCTTCCAAGTATCTGTAAAATCCTAACTACTTGACTGCCCGTACAAATTTGGGCACCCAAGAGTTTAGGGTAAAACAAAACAAAATAAACTCTGGGTCAGTCATGGGACTGGTGTGAGTAAACTCCAATCATATTGTTTATCTTTGAAAAATCCTTTAGAAAGAAAAGGATAATAGTAAGACCAGCCCACACATAATCATGGACGGTTTTTACCTTACTATAACCCATAACATCTTCAAAACCAATACTTTTCTGATATTATAATAGTGTCTAATCACAAGTAAATACAATCTAGCAGAACGCTTGCATCTCACGCTCCACATATATAATATACAATCAAAACCGCGGGTGCTTATTGGGGATTGGTTTCCAACTATGACAAGGTATGGAACAACCTTCCGATCAGTGTACTCTGGAGGGGATAAACTGGAGTTCAACAAGAACATCTTGCAACTCAGCCACACATGACCGACCACTCATTTCTCTTAAGTGTATCGAATGTCTTGTCACCTTACGGTTGCTAGCAACATAACCGTTCCCGGGAGATACAGAAAATGAAAAAAGTACCAAATATGAATATTCTCTAGATGGTGAAAATACACCCTAATGAGAGCAACCCACATAGACATGCTGCCTGCCCGATTTTTGTCATTTCCCGGTTGTTGAGGCTTGAGGTTATAACGTATCTTTTGGCAGATCACACCTTCATTTACTTTGAATGCCACATCGTCATACCCGCCAAATCACAAATTGATTTCTCCAAAAATACCATGGGTATAAAGCTAAGAGAAACGAATTCCTCCGCCACCAAACGTGAATATGTTTGAAGAGATCAACTTACGCGATCAATTAGATAAACTCTGTTAGACATTCGTTCATTCAAGTTATCCTGGGTCTGGACAAACCGAAGGCAATATTCTATAAATCCATCTTAGGCAATTTCTACCTAGGATCTCCAAAACAGCTCATGCATAGACTCCGTCTTCAATTATCTTCATCATATTTGATTCACATATTGCCCATACGAAGTGGTTTTCAGATAATAAATCTGATCCTGGTCTCTCCATATTGACAACGGAAAAATGGTCAAAAACTTTGATAGCCGGTGATTTAACTATCAAAGGAAAACATTTATACACACAAGGATCTTATCTCTAAATGGAAATTTATCGATCAACCGTCCATCAACACTGAGCCCCTTAAATTAATTTATCAATAATTTATTCATTTCCCAAATTTCCTGTTTCCCATATTTCCCACGTATTTCTCGAAACCTGTTTTGCCTTACATGATCCTTGGAAAATGTTTCCATCTATTTTAAACGATTTATTTTCTATATTTGGAAAATATCACTTTTTAACATTGGGAATTAATTCCATATATCTACACTATTATCTTCTACATTTAGAAAATATACGTTATTTAACATCATGAAATATTTCCATTACTTATTCATGTATCACTATTCTTCCCCATTCATCTGTCTCTAACTATAAACTAGTAAGAGAATAATTTCCTAAGTATCAACCCCGAAGGCCGAAACCAAAATCAGATCGCTACCCAGAAAGTCGTCCAACTTAACTAGTCTCCAGTTAGTTCCTAATTTCTTTAACTTCATTTCTTAATTTCTTATTAAATTATTGCTTACGCAAACTCTCAGATTCGGTTTACGAATTCACCTATTTTACGAAAAATCTCGATTTTAACGATAGCATTAAAATCCCTGTTTCCAAAATATTCAACTTTAAAATATAACTTTGATTCTTTACTTTAATTAAGTAAATAATTATAAAATAAATAAATAGATAATAAAGGAGGTTAAATCATCAAAAAGGGAAAATAATTAATACCTTCCCGAATTTGACAATTGTCAGATTTCAATATATATAACCTTCTTTAAATAAATTTCATATTCGATCGACATTCCAAACTTCGAAATATATCTTTCCGAACTTTGTAATAATCTTATCCTTATAAATCAACTCAATTTCCTATTCCATTCAAATTCTTATTTGAATTCCTATTACCAAACCCAAATTCTTTTATAACCATTTCCAACTTCAAAACATTTTCTTTTCAAATCTTTATTCACTTTCACTAAACAACTTCAACTTCAAATTTCAAAATTTTGAATTACCATTTCAAAATATCCAATTATCCATTTCCGAAACGTTTATACGTTTCACTTTTAAATAACAAAGGATTTGATAATTTTAATTTCACTTTTGTTAACCCTCCTTTATAATTTAATATTTTATAACTTCTATTATATAATTTATTTCATAACCCAAATTTCCGTTTCAGCTCATTTACTAAATGTAAAGGCCCATTCCTTATCCATTCTCTTAATTTACAAACTGCATACCTTGCTTACGAAACAAATCATTATCACACTTCTAAAATGTTACAATTCCTCTTAAATTTTATGAACTCCTATTTATAAAATTACTTAGCTTATAAAATTCGGTTATAAGTTTCCATCTTTCAAATCTCATTTAAGGTCCCACTTATTTATAATTTTGTTTTTAAATCCGAATTGACTTCAAACTTAATAATAATAATATTGGTTCAAAACAAACATAAATCTACTTATTCAAATTTCAACTTCTGTTTGGAAAAATAAATTCCCGTTTTAAAATCTTAAAATTTCGTTTTCAGGATATTCTACATATTGATATTTTTGGGCCAGTGATATTCAATCAATACACAACCACCAACCATAAATTATTTAACACATCGTATAACACCATATACAAAACAAACAATATAAATTTTGCGGTTTGTAAATTATTTAACACATCGTATAACACATCATTTTCAGGACATATACACAGGTTTCCCAAGCATGTGTAACACATTTTCGGTTATGGCAGTAACAAATCTTTCTCCTTTAAAAGCAATGCAACCGAGTATGGCAATCATTTCGGTTTAATGGCTAAAATGACACATGTTTGAATGCCACAGTAATTCCTAGAAAATGTTCAAAATGATAAAATATGACTAGATGCAGTTTTAACTTTTAATAAAGCCCATATAGACACACCAATTATATGCATCTTCTTTGTGATGAAAGATGATAATCACAGTGATTCTGCTTTTTAAAGTTGATAAATCTAGATCCATACTTGAGATGATGAGCATACATATGTCAGGTGGGTGTATACCAATCACATAAATGCCTATGTTGTTACGACACACAAGTAATTTAATGTATAAGCAAAATATGTGACCCACATAGAAGTAACAAGCATAGTTGGGAGCAAACAAATGACAGAAAGTTTCAAAGGAAAATCCGGCCAATACTTCAACTACAACTCAAACGACAAAAAAAAAAACAAAAAACAAATATACGTCTACTGTTAGCTCAATTTGTTTAGCTAATATCCTACCATTTGGCAATAAACCCTGTCATACATTAATATACTACTTAAAAAATCAAAAGTGAATGGAGTTAACTGCCAGTTAGAGGACACAAGCGCTTAATCAATACAGCAGCTCAACACAACGCCAAATTTTAGGCAACAACATGGTCAGTCCTAGTCAACCAGGTTAGGTAATGATATTGAGTCTAGTGGCAAATGAAAAATGTCTACTGAAGCAATGCAGGGTTCAAGGAGGTCATTCACAATGTCAACATGCATATATACAGTCAAGATATACATATATAACAATATGCAGGGTATTGACAAACACATTTCTTTTCTAAAATTGGCTCCGGCATATTGTGTCATGTATGTAAAACAAGAACATCTTGGATTCAAGTATGCATGCATTGAATGGACAGACACTTTTCGAAACAACCACTGTGACATACATCAAGTTTCCCACACACTTATAAGTGTAATGTTACCAAGGGTATAATGTGTCATGTATCATTAAGGGCACACGACTATACGTACACAGGGTAACATGCAACAGGTTTCGGATTAGGCTAAGCATCATATATAAGAACAACATATTATACGGATATAAATATGAAAATTTGAAGGGGTCCAGGTGCCAAATTTATGGTGATCATGAACTAGAATGGTATGCTACCTCAACAGCATGTTAAATAATAACTAGTAACCAACAGTAAGGGACTCCATTGCACAGTGATTATTACTGAGATAAGAACGACGTTCCATCATATAGGGTTATAGGGAGTGTCGTGCATCAGAAAGGGGTATGCGTGAATCTTACTGAGGAAGGTTCATTTTTGGTTTGACTTAATATTTAACTGTACCGTGAACTGACCTTGAACCCTCCATATTCGTACCGCAAACACAGTCACCAAATACGACAAAAATTATATGTACCCTTTCGTTTTAGCATTCTGAATCCAATAAAATTCATTCGTTTGCAATTCGACTCTGTTTGTATATAATGTATTTAAAATTTTAAATTATTTATTGCTTCACCAATTTTATTACGTCTCTTCATCAATGACTCCGTTCGTTCCATTGGAAACGTTAAATTAAATTTCTTTACACATACAATTACACACATCCAGCTAATAAAATTCGCAATTCATTTAATGTCAACGATGTTTTATTTTTAAATTATGAAGATCCATAAATCGAATTTAAATATCCAACTCAATCCTAATATTCGACAATAAATATTTGGTCATCAACCAATCATTATGAATTGAATATTGAATTCCATTCATATTCAAAACCATACATTCGATTTACAATTTCTAATCCAAGCATCGGTATAAATATTATTATCGATAGTTAATTCTTTAATTAATTCCATATTTAGTTGTCGAAATTTCTAGGACATTACAATTTTAATGGACTTTGAATATTTAAAATGATTTATTTTAAATAATAATGATAAGAAATTTATTTATTTCGAAGTTAGAATGTATAAATTTATTTTAATTATAAAAAGAGCTTGAAATGGAGTGGTAGTTTATAAATTCAATTTCTAATTTCAATTGAACATACAAAATTCATTTTAAAACATAATTGGATGAAACAAGAAACGTTAGAATCTATTTAACTATATCTTTCTAGTGAATGTAAGAAATTGAGATTTCACTTTATAGATTGAAAATTATGTCCAGTTTAAAATTCAGAATAGTCGCTATGGAATTTATATATATTTTAATATAATATATAGCCCTTAAAAATAGCCATTTTGCAAACGACCTCTGTTTTCGACGAAACCACTTTTGTTGGATCCGAAATGTCAAATTACTGCTAGTTTCTCATTTTCATAATTTTTGGAGCTAGTATGTGGCCGTGAGCAATAAATTGTGAATCGATCAGTCATTTAAGGCCAAAACGTAACTTTTTGAGTAAACGGACTCGGAATTCGACGAAACTAGTTTTGTTGGGACCGTATCATCAAGACAGTAACAACCCGTATTTTTGAATAACATGTTATAACATAAATCAAGGCAGAATTAAATTTTAAATTATGAATCAAGGAAAACAGGCTGTGCCATTGCGTTCGTCTCGGAAAAATACGCGAAATAGAGTCCGAGTTTTCGAAAATCGGAGTCCGTATGACTAAGTTATGGCCCGTCAAAGTTTTCAGAGAATTTCAAGTTCAAAAACAGTTCAAAAACAGTTCAAATTTGAATTCAGAATTCAAATTCAGCCCAAGCAGGACAGGCGGGAAAATTCCCGCCAGCCCCAAGTCGACCGGGGAGTCGACTTCGGAGTCGACACACCCCAGGTGGTGTCGACTGCCCAGTCGACACCCCTGTTGACTTGGGTGGTCAGCCAGTTTGGCCTGGTGCACCTGTTTTGGCTCCTAGGTCTTGTTTTGTTGGCTAATGACGTGATTTGATGGCTCAGATCTGAATTACGGTTAATCCTATGGCCTAAACTAACCTAATCTTCTATAAAAAGACCCTAATACCTAGACTAAATCATCACAAATCATTCCTACAACTAAATTATGCCAAAATGCTTCCTAATCATGGCCTCCACCTTCATATCATGGCCTCCATCCTCTTCATGAAAGTTTGAATGTTCTAAGCTAGTAAAAGAGCCATCTTTCTTCATCAAAACAAGGATCTTTCTTCTTATTTCTCAAAGACAACTTGGAGCTTATATGCAATTAGGGATTTCTAGTGTGGCTTCGTCTCAATCTTGTTTTACTTTGTTCTAGTCTTCTTAGCCAAGCTTTGTAAGCCCTATTCTACTCTTAGATTTAAACTATGAAGTTAATATAATCATGTAGCAAGTTGAAATTGAGACTTTTGGGTATAATACCTGTCTTTGGGCTATATTTGTATGCATAGATCCATGTATGACTCTTTTGATCTATGATTGTGGCACTATCATGAACCTAGTATCATTTACCTTGATTTTTGGGTAGAAAGCTATGAGCTTTATTTGGTGGTTATGCATAATGCAACATGGAACTTGGTAGTTATGCATAATGTAACATAGATTCTCTCATGATCTTTATGTTAACTTGCCTATGATGTTATGAACTATTTGCTAATCACAAGTTATCACCCTATGTTAACTATGACCATGTTATCACCTATTTGCTAAGTAGATGTCATGCATGTTTTGAGGCCAATAACCTTATATGCTAGTATGTTGAACACCTTTGCCTCATATATCACCATGTTAAACTTGTGATAGACTTTGCCACTTTATGCCCAACTTGTCATAACATTATGTTCCCCCTTTTTTGATCTAATTGTGTTGATGCGAACTTACGTGCGATGGGGTTACGTTATGGGTAAATTTAAATGACATGAAACATGACTTGAAAATATGACATGTGATTATGCTTGAAAACATGAATGTGGACATGACATGTAGAAAATATGAAAGTGGCCAACTCGAGGTTGGTTTGAGTTTGTAGCATAAATCTACCCGGAACCAACCGGCTTAACTAGTGGCTACAAACAATAGGACCTAATGTGAGTAGTTGGTCATACCGCACTTAAAACCCGAGGTTAGACTAGGTTGTGGTGTAAAGCTACCCGGACCCGCCCGTCTTAACTAGCAACCACAACAAATTCTAATGTGAGAGGTTGGGGTGCATTAAGTTAATTAATGCCACATGGTAGGGTTAAGTCATGGACCACATGAATACTTAACCAATTGAGCACGATGGGTTGGATGGGGTTAAGTCATGAACCACTTGGGTGCACTTAACCAACTTGATACATGATGGGATTGGGTTAACCACACTTAACCCGTTAGAAACCCTAGTTACGCGGTCCTTTTCAGCAGTAACCCTCTTGGATGTATCAACGATACCCTAGGGACTAGGCTAAGGTGGGGCACGATTACTGGGCTGATTGTAAGCGACCAGAACGATCGTTGAGTTGGTGCGCCGGTGTAGGTTCAGGCGGACTATGGTCGTGCACATAGTCCGGAGTTGAAAAAGCAGGCACGGGCACCAGTAGGTTTAGACTGTGCGTGCTTGATTCGTGTCAGTGGTTGGCACCCTAGGACTTGATACCCCCTTGGGTGGACCTAGCACAGTTTGACTACATTCCGTGATTGGGCCGTATGACACCGACACTTGACGAGTTAGGCTTGTAGGGAGCCGATCGACTAGACCGTGTAGTTGGACCTTGATTTAGGTCATCTCATGATGTTGGGCCAACTTTGGGCCAAGGGATCATTTCTTGTTTATACTTGACATGGATTAGAATACTAGTACACTTGGTGCAACTTAACCTTGTATATGCGATGCCACACTTGATCTAGCTTGTTAACTTTTCACCATGCCAGTTGTTATCCTATGTTTCATCTTTGTTTTACATGTCCAGTTAACTTTATTAGTTTTTATACTAATAGTAGGTAGGACTTACCAGTCTTTTTGACTGACCCGTTTTCTTTCGCCTCTTTTCTTCCGTTCCCCCCCCTCCAGGTTCTCAGGGTGGGAACACTAGCACCTAGCTTGGATCTTTAGCTTGCGTTCTGGATAGCTCATGTACGGTTTGGACTTGAGCTCGCTATGGCTTTACCATGTATACTTTGGGGATAGTTTACTTTATGTTATTTATAGTTTTCAGTTTATGTTTCTAGACTTGTAGTAGTTGGAAAATAATGACTAAGTACTTTGATGTAACTTGACTATGGTTTTGAAATAGTAGTTTTATCCGCTGCTTTATTTACTCTGTTTTACTTATATGTTCTGTCTTGTGATATCTTCATGCATGTTTACCTTGTCCAACACCCCTCCAAAGCCAGTGTACTTGCAAGAGTGACCTTGGCGGAGGTGGGGTGTTACATTTGGTATCAGAGCATAAGGTTTACAAGATTTGAGCAAAAGGTTTTTAAAACTTACCTTTTGAAAAACTATTTTCAAAACCAATTAAGTATTTTCCAAGAAAAGTCTAGTTTATTTTAAAAGGCTATTCCCCAAAAGCCATTAGCACTATCCTTTGTTTCCTCGTTCTAAATCTATCTTTTCGCTTTTTCAGCATGGCCGATCTTAACCTTCCCGAGGGAGTAACCATACCCGGATGGTTCCGAAGGTACTTGGAAGCTAGGGCCAACGATGCGGGCCCAGCAAACACTCCCACCGTACCTGAGGTTCCTCCTCCTCCTCCTCAGCGTCCACAAGCGAATTTCGCAAAGATTTGCAAGGACTTTAAGGCGTTGGGTGGCAAGAATTTTATTGGGACGGAGACTTTTGTTGAGGCAAGAAATTGGTTAAAAGAAACTGAAGACCTCTTTGCCATCTTTGACGTGGAAGACCATAGAAAAGTTCTGTTGGCAATATGGCTATTGAAAGAGGAAGCTGCTTATTGGTGGGAGGTCACCAACGCTACTAGGCCTATAGAGACTTGGGCCGACTTTAGGATGAGGTTTGGGCTTAAGTTTCTATCATCTGCTGAGGAGAATCTACAAATGGAGAAGTTTATATCTTTGAAGCAAGGGGACATGACAATGAGTGAGTATGTGAATAAGTTTAATCAGCTTGCTCGATTCGGTTTGGACATGGTTAACACACCCCAGAAGAAGGCTCTACGCTTTGCACGAGGATTGAATGATCCATTATAAGGTTTAGCCATGTCCCATATACCCATGGGGGCCACTTTTGAGAGCCTAGTAGATATGGCATTGCTTTAGGGATATGATAACAATGGCAAGAAGGAAGTCAAGCCTAATGAGACTCAAACCAAGAAGGTGGACTCCAAGTGGGGAGGAAATCAGAGCAATCAGAACAACAAGGGTAACAAGGCCAACAACAACAAGGAAAAGGACACAAAAAAGTGCAGCTTCTGTGGGATTGTTGGGCACATAGCCAAAGATTGTAGGAAGAAGAAGAAGAAGAGGAAGTTGGGAGAATGATTTCATTGCGGAGAGACTGGACACTTCAGTAAGGATTGCCCAAAGAAGCAAGGCAGGGGCAAGGACAGGCTCATCGAGCATGACCTTATGGAGGGCAGATGCATGCTCTCAACACTGCTCCAGTTCCGGACCGAGGTAGTATTTCTGTAGAAAGTCTTGTTTATATTTCTGGTTTTCCTGTTCGAACTTTATTTGATTCTGGCGCATCGCATACCTTTATTTCTTCTGAGATTGTTGAAAGTTTGCACCTAAGTACTAGTCTTGTTGAGGATCCCGTTAGTGTTTCAAATCCAATTGGGGGTTCCGCCCATTTATCTATGATTTGTATGGATTTGAGGATTTCTATCTTGACCGTAGAATTCACATGTAATGCTTATGTTCTCGGGTTTTTGGGATACGGGTTGATTTTGGGCATGGATTGGTTGTCCAGTTATGGAGCCATTCTTGATTGTGAGCATAGGGTGGTGAGGCTCATGACTCGCCTCGCTAATACCCTAGAAATTTCTTGTAACCCTCTGGATCCCGTCATGTTATGTTATCTTGAATCTCTTGACTCGTCCAATGATGATCTGCAGTCTGTAAGGGTGGTCCGAGAATATCCCGATGTCTTTGATGAGGTTAAGGGGTTACCCCCTAAGCGAGAGATAGATTTCCGCATTTATCTTGTTGATAATGCCAAGCCAGTTTCATTGCCCGTTAGGCATATGACCCCGCGAGAAAGATGAGAGCTTAGCAAGCAAATCCAGGAGTTGCTTGAGAAAAATTTCATTAGGCGAAGCATTTCAGAATGGGGTGCTCCAGTGGTATTCTCTACTAAGGCGGATGGTTCGCTTCGTCTATGTGTTGATTATCGTGAGTTGAACAAGCTGACAAAGAAGAATAGACACCCGTTACCGAGGATTGATGATCTCTTTGACCAGCTTGTTGGTGCTTCTGTTTTCTCTCAGCTCGATCTAGCCACCGGATTCCATCAGCTTAGAGTGGCTGAGGATAGTATCGATAAGACTGCGTTTAGGACTCCAGATGGATTCTTTGAATGGATAGTCATGCCATTCCGTTTGACTAATGCACCCGCATACTTTGTTGATTTGATGAGTAGGGTGTTCAGGGAGTTCCTTAACAAGTTTGTGGTTGTCTTCGTGGATGATATTCTGATCTTCTCTAAGGACTAGGAAGAGCATGCTACACACCTCAAGGAGGTTATGGATACGCTTAGAGCTCATCAGTTGAAAGTTCTCTAAATGCCATTTCTGGAGAAAGGAAGTTCGGTTCCTTGGGCATATAGTTTCTAAGCAAGGCATAACTGTGGATCCCACTAAAGTGGTGGCAGTAGAAGACTGGAAAGTTCCGAAGAATGCAACTAAAGTGAGGAGCTTTCTCAGTCTGGCAGGATATTATAGGAAGTTCATTAAGGACTTCGCTAGGATTTCAGCCCCTCTTACTATGTTAACAAAGAAGAACTTAGTCTTTGCATGGGACTTAGAGTGTGAGCTTGCTTTTTCAAAGGCTTAAGAAAGCCCTCGCCACAGCTCCAGTTCTAGCATTGCCCGATGGAGGGAAGATGTTTACCGTGTACACCGATGCATATGGCACGGGATTAGGCGCTGTCCTGATGCAAGAAGGGAGAGTGATATGCTTTGGGGGTAGGCAACTCAAAGTTCATGAGAAGAACTATCCCACTCATGATTTGGAGTTGGCGGCGATCGTCTTTGCACTCAAATCCTGGCGCCACTATCTTCTAGGCGAAAGGTTTGAGTTATATACTGATCACAAGTCGCTCAAGTACCTCTTCTCGTAGAAAGATTTGAATCTAAGGCAGCAAAGGTGGATGGAATTCTTGGCATCATATGACTTCGAGATAGCTTATACCCCTAGCAAGGGAAATGTTGTGGTGGATGCGCTAAGCAGAAGGAGGTTGACTTTGAGTCCCTTGTTTGTTGAGATGAAGAGCCTGGAGTTCTTGGCAACCTTTGATTTCACACTGGCTGTTGAGTCAATGACTGGTTCGTTAGCATCCCTTGAGCTTAGATCTATACTTCTTGATCAAGTTGGGCCTTCACAAAGGGAAGATCCGCAGATTGTCGAGATCATGGACAAGTTGATTCGGGGGGAGACGTCAAGTCACCTCGCTAGATATACTATTGATGACAAGGGATGGCTAAGGCGTGATTGAAGACTATGTGTCCCACGAGTGGGAGACTTAGTAAATAAAGTTCTTGAGGAGGCGCATCACTCGAGGATGACCATACATCCCGGAGGGGATAAGATGTACCGGTATGTGAAGCACATTTTCTTTTGGGATGGGATGAAAAAGGATATGGCAGAGTTTGTTTCTAGATGCATTGTTTGCCAACAAGTGAAGGCCGAGTCGAAGAAGCCCGGTGGGCTATTGCATCCATTGGAGGTCCCGCTATGGAAGTGGGAAAGTATCTCTATGGATTTTGTGGATGGATTGCCGAGATCAAGGAAGGGGAATACTGGCATATGGGTAATAGTTGATAGACTTACGAAGAGTGCTCACTTTATTCCGGTGAAGATCAAGAGGACCGCATCATGGCTAGCATTTGTTTATCTTCGAGAGATAGTGCGATTGCATGGAGTTCCTTCTAGCATAGTTAGCGATCGTGACCCAATCTTCACTAGCCAGTTCTGGAATAGTTTGCAAGAAGCGATGGGTACGCGATTGAATCTAAGTACGACCTATCACCCACAGACGGATGGCCAGACCGAAAGGGTGAATAGGGTACTGGAAGATCAGTTGAGGCTATGTATTCTTGACTTTGGTGGTACTTGGGAAGATCATCTTCCTCTCGTAGAGTTTGCTTATAATAACAACTATCAGGCAAGCATAGGGATGGCACCATTCGAAGCTTTGTATGGGAGACGACGGATGAGCTTATACTTGGGCCCGACATGATAAGGGACACATCCGAGAAGGTTGAGTTGATTCGAAGGCGGATGAAAACGGCCCAAGACAGACAGAAATCCTATGTAGACAAGCGAAGGACAGACTTAGAGTTTGAAGTTGGAGATATGGTCTTTGTGAAGGTTTCTCCTTTGCGAAATGTGGTTCGTTTTGGAGCAATTGGGAAGCTGGCACCAAGGTTCGTAGGACCCTTCCCTATCATAGAGAGGATTGGGAAGATGGCTTATAAGGTGGAATTACCCGAGAAGCTGGCCGGAGTGCACAATGTTTTTCATGTCTCGCATCTCCGAAAGTGCCTACATGAGTCAGCCAAGGTAGTTGAGCCTAGCATTCTTGAAGACATGGAGGTAGAGAAAGAGGCAACTTTGAGATGAGCTCCGATTCATATCTTGGGAACGGAGATCAAGAAACTGAGGAATCGAGAAGTCAAGTTAGTAAAGGTTCAGTGGGGTGAAGCCGAGGAAGACACAACTTGGGAAATCGAGGAGAAGATGCGTGGGCTTTATCCATTCCTTTTTAAGGGTACATTCTCAATCTCTTTTCCTAGTTAGCATATCTTTCTTTTGCTATCTATGTTTATCTTGTTATCTCGTTAACCTTGTCATGAGAACCTTAGGTAAAAACCCTTTGGATGAAACATGTATTTGAAACATGTTATGCTTGATGTTTGCAAGTGGTTGCAAGTGTTTGCAAGTGGATACTCGTGGATGCATGATACACATTAGGCACTAAGATCGGCTCACACACTTTCATATTGCATATGCATGAGTGCTTATACTTGCTCATGGCTGAAACTTGTTATGCTATCACGTGGATGTCGCATATGGATGAATGTTATGTGCACTCATGTAGATATTATGAATTATGTTAGGAATTTGCATACATATGGACTCATTTTACTAACATACTCTGCAATAAGGAGGTTTACTGAATCAGTAACCGCCTGAATTTCGCATTAGATAAGTACATATACACACACCTTTCACATATGATCATACAACATTTAGAATCTTTTAAGGACAATGACTGCTCGTGGATGATGTTTTGAGTAGACGGATGATGGATGGTAGGATACGTTCTTCCTAACTTGAAGATTTCGGGGACGAAATCCTTTAACGTGGGGAGAATGTAACAACCTGTATTATTGAATAACATGTTATAACGTAAATCAAGGCAGAATTAAATTTTAAAATATGAATCAAGGGGAACGGGCTTTGCAATTACGTTCGTCTCGGAAAAATACGCGAAATAGAGTCCGAGTTTTCGAAAATCGGAGTCCGTATGACTAAGTTATGGCCCGTCAAAGTTTTCAGAGAATTTCAAGTTCAAAAACAATTCAAATTTGAATTCAGAATTCAAATTCAGCCCAAGTAGGACAGGCGGGAAAATTCCCACCAGCCCCAAGTCGACTGGAGAGTCGACTTCGGAGTCGACACACCCCAGGTGGTGTCGACTGCCCAGTCGACACCCCTGTCGACTTGGGTGGTCGGCCAGTTTGGCCTGGTGCACATGTTTTGGCTCCTGGGTCTTGTTTTGTTGGCTAGTGACGTGATTTAATGGCTCAGATCTGAATTAGGGTTAATCCTATGGCCTAAACTAACCTAATCTTCTATAAAAAGACCCTAATACCTAGCCTAAATCATCACAAATCATTCCTACAACTAAATTATTCCAAAATGCTTCCTAATCATGGCCTCCACCTTCATATCATGGCCTCCATCCTCTTCATGAAAGTTTGAATGTTCTAAGCTAGTAAAAGAGCCATCTTTCTTCATCAAAACAAGGATCTTTCTTCTTATTTCTCAAAGACAACTTGGAGCTTATATGCAGTTGGGGATTTCTAGTGTGGCTTCGTCTCAATCTTGTTTTACTTTGTTCTAGTCTTCTTAGCCAAGCTTTGTAAGCCCTATTCTACTCTTAGATTTAAACTATGAAGTTAATATAATCATGTAGCAAGTTGAAATTGAGACTTTTGGGTATAATACTTGTCATTGGGCTATATTTGTATGCATAGATCCATGTATGACTCTTTTGATCTATGATTGTGGCACTATCATGAACCTAGTATCATTTACCTTGATTTTTGGGTAGAAAGCTATGAGCTTTATTTGGTGGTTACGCATAATGCAACATGGAACTTGGTAGTTATGCATAATGTAACATAGATTCTCTCATGATCTTTATGTTAACTTGCCTATGATGTTATGAACTATATGCTAATCACAAGTTATCACCCTATGTTAACTATGACCATGTTATCACCTATTTGCTAAGTTGATGTCATGCATGTTTTGAGGCCAATAACCTTATATGCTAGTATGTTGAACATCTTAGCCTCATATATCACCATGTTAAACTTGTGATAGACTTTGCCACTTTATGCCCAACTTGTCATAACATTATGTTCCCCCTTTTTTGATCTAATTGTGTTGATGCGAACTTACGTGCGATGGGGTTACGTTATGGGTAAATTTAAATGACATGAAACATGACTTGAAAATATGACATGTGATTATGCTTGAAAACATGAATGTGGACATGACATGTAGAAAATATGAAAGTGGCCAACTCGAGGTTGGTTTGAGTTTGTAGCATAAATCTACCCGGAACCGACCGGCTTAACTAGTGGCTACAAACAATAGGACCCAATGTGAGTAGTTGGTCATACCGCACTTAAAACCCGAGGTTAGACTAGGTTGTGGTGTAAAGCTACCCAGACCCGCCCGGCTTAACTAGTAACCACAACAAAGTCTAATGTGAGAGGTTGGGGTGCATTAAGTTAATTAATGCCACATGGTAGGGTTAAGTCATGGACCACATGAATACTTAACCAATTGAGCACGATGGGTTGGATGGGGTTAAGTCATGAACCACTTGGGTGCACTTAACCAACTTGATACATGATGGGATAGGGTTAACCACACTTAACCCGTTAGAAACCCTAGTTACGCGGTCCTTTTCAGCAGTAACCCTCTTGGATGTATCAACGATACCTTAGGGACTAGGCTAGGGTGGGGCACGATTACTGGGCTGATTGTAAGCGACCAGAACGACGGTTGAGTTGGTGCGCCGGTGTAGGTTCAGGCGGACTATGGTCGTGCACATAGTCCGGAGTTGAAAAAGCAAGCACGGGCACCAGTAGGTTTAGACTGTGCGTGCTTGATTCGTGTCAGTGGTTGGCACCCTAGGACTTGATACCCCCTTGGGTGGACCTAGCACAGTTTGACTACATTCCGTTATTGGGCCGTATGACACCGACACTTGACGAGTTAGGCTTGTAGGGAGCCGATCGACTAGACCGTGTAGTTGGACCTTGATTTAGGTCATCTCATGATGTTGGGCCAACTTTGGGCCAAGGGATCATTTCTTGTTTATACTTGACATGGATTAGAATACTAGTACACTTGGTGCAACTTAACCTTGTATATGCGATGCCACACTTGATCTAGCTTGTTAACTTTTCACCATGCCAGTTGTTATCCTATGTTTCATCTTTGTTTTACATGTCCAGTTAACTTTATTAGTTTTTATACTAATCGTAGGTAGGACTTACCAGTCTTTTTGACTGACCCATTTTATTTCGCCTCTTTTCTTCCGTTCCCCCCCTCCAGGTTCTCAGGGTGGGAACACTAGCACCTAGCTTGGATCTTTAGCTTGCGTTCTGGATAGCTCATGTACGGTTTGGACTTGAGCTCGCTACAGCTTTACCACGTATACTTTGGGGATAGTTTACTTTATGTTATTTCCAGTTTTCAGTTTATGTTTCTAGACTTGTAGTAGTTGGAAAATAATGACTAAGTACTTTGATGTAACTTGACTATGGCTTTGAAATAGTAGTTTTATCCGCTGCTTTATTTACTCTGTTTTACTTATATGTTCTGTCTTGTGATATCTTCATGCATGTTTACCTTGTCCAACACCCCTCCAAAGCCAGTGTACTTGCAAGAGTGACCTTGGCGGAGGTGGGGTGTTACATTTGGTATCAGAGCATAAGGTTTACAAGATTTGAGCAAAAGGTTTTTAAAACTTACCTTTTGAAAAACTATTTTCAAAATCAATTAAGTATTTTCCAAGAAAAGTCTAGTTTATTTTAAAAGGCTATTCCCCAAAAGCCATTAGCACTATCCTTTGTTTCCTCGTTCTAAATCTATCTTTTCGCTTTTTCAGCATGGCCGATCTTAACCTTCCCGAGGAAGTAACCATACTCGGATGGTTCCGAAGGTACTTGGAAGCTAGGGCCAACGATGCGGGCCCAGCAAACACTCCCACCGTACCTGAGGTTCCTCCACCTCCTCCTCAGCGTCCACAAGCGAATTTCGCAAAGATTTGCAAGGACTTTAAGGCGTTGGGTGGCAAGAATTTTATTGGGACGGAGACTTTTGTTGAGGCAAGAAATTGTTTAAAAGAAACTGAAGACCTCTTTGCCATCTTTGACGTGGAAGACCATAGAAAATTTCTGTTGGCAATATGGCTATAGAAAGAGGAAGCTGCTTATTGGTGGGAGGTCACCAATGCTACTAGGCCTATAGAGACTTGGGCCGACTTTAGGATGAGGTTTGGGCTTAAGTTTCTATCATCTGCTGAGGAGAATCTACAAATGGAGAAGTTTATATCTTTGAAGCAAGGGGACATGACAATGAGTGAGTATGTGAATAAGTTTAATCAGCTTGCTCGATTCGGTTTGGACATGGTTAACACACCCCAGAAGAAGGCTCTACGCTTTGCACGAGGATTGAATGAGCCATTACAAGGTTTAGCCATGTCCCATATACCAATGGGGGCCACTTTTGAGAGCCTAGTAGATATGGCATTGCTTTAAGGAGATGATAACAATGGCAAGAAGGAAGTCAAGCCTAATGAGACTCAAACCAAGAAGGCGGACTCCAAGTGGGGAGGAAATCAGAGCAATCAGAACAACAAGAACAACAAGAACAACTAGGGTAATAAGGCCAACAACAACAAGGCAAAGGACACAAAAAAGTGCAGCTTCTGTGGGATTGTTGGGCACATAGCCAAAGATTGTAGGAAGAAGAGGAAGTTGGGAGAATGATTTCATTGCGGAGAGACTGGACACTTCAGTAAGGATTGCCCAAAGAAGCAAGGCAGGGGCAAGGACAGGCTCATCGAGCAGGACCTTCTGGAGGGCAGATGCATGCTCTCAACACTGCTCCAGTTCCGGACCGAGGTAGTATTTCTGTAGAAAGTCTTGTTTATATTTCTGGTTTTCCTGTTCGAACTTTATTTGATTCTGGCGCATCGCATACCTTTATTTCTTCTGAGATTGTTGAAAGTTTGCACCTAAGTACTAGTCTTGTTGAGGATCCCGTTAGTGTTTCAAATCCAATTGGGGGTTCCGCCCATTTATCTATGATTTGTATGGATTTGAGGATTTCTATCTTGACTGTAGAATTCACATGTAATGCTTATGTTCTCGGGTTTTTGGGATACGGGTTGATTTTGGGCATGGATTGGTTGTCCAGTTATGGAGCCATTCTTGATTGTGAGCATAGGGTGGTGAGGCTCATGACTCGCCTCGGTAATACCCTAGAAATTTCTTGTAACCCTCTGGATCCCGTCATGTTATGTTATCTTGAATCTCTTGACTCGTCCATCGATGATCTGCAGTCTGTAAGGGTGGTCCGAGAATATCCCGATGTCTTTGATGAGGTTAAGGGGTTACCCCTTAAGCGAGAGATAGATTTCCGCATTTATCTTGTTGATAATGCCAAGCCAGTTTCATTGCCCGTTAGGCAAATGGCCCCGCGAGAAAGATGAGAGCTTAGCAAGAAAATCAAGGAGTTGCTTGAGAAAAATTTCATTAGGCGAAGCATTTCAGAATGGGGTGCTCCGGTGGTATTCTCTACTAAGGCGGATGGTTCGCTTCGTCTATATGTTGATTATCGTGAGTTGAACAAGCTAACAAAGAAGAATAGACACCCGTTACCGAGGATTGATGATCTCTTCGACCAGCTTGTTGGTGCTTCTGTTTTCTCTCCGCTCGATCTAGCCACCGGATTCCATCAGCTTAGAGTGGCTGAGGATAGTATCGATAAGACTGCGTTTAGGACTCCAGATGGATTCTTTGAATGGATAAGTCCCGATGTCTTTGATGAGGTTAATGGATAGTATCGATAAGACTGCGTTTAGGCTCCACATACCCTCATTCTTTCCATTCTATTAAAATTGCGCAGCCAACCTCTCCACTCAAAAACATTTTGCAAAAAAGACCCCGAATCTTAAATAATTTATATCTTCCAATCAGTAAAAATTAGCCAAAACTCGTTAAAGCAATGTTGTAGATCATGATGATCTCTACCTACCACAAAAATTTCACGGTCTATCGTCCCACGGATTCGTCGGAATCGACGTTCAAAGTTAGAAAATGAATTTCGGTTTTTTGCGATTTTTGGTCAAACCGTGGGTTGTTGAGTGATGGCACTTGAGGGAAAGTTGTAGCCATGAGGGAGTGCTGAAACATTGCTTCACATTGTTTTGTCTAAAAGTGCTTGTTGTGACCGAAATTTATAGATGAACGTCGACGTCGAAATTTCAGATGCTGGGAACATTTTTCCTCTCACCGCCGGTGATGGGGGAGGAGTTGGTCGGTGGTGTCTGAAGAGAAATGGAGCGGCTTGGCATGGCGGTCATTTCTAGGGTGGCGTGCGACGCTGACGTGGCGTGGCGGCGCCGGAATTGGCTTCGAAACAGAAAGGGGGGAAACCGCCGATTCTGGTCAAAAGCGAGGTGCCGGCGGCCACCGTTCAAGGTGCGGGCGCACCTCGCATAGGAAAAGACGACGGTGGGGTCCAGCGACGGTCCGGTAGTCCAGGTTGGCGGCGAGGAGGTGATGGATGTGGTGAACGATGAGGAACAGAAATTTGGGGGTAATTTAATTATTAAATAATTGTTTAAACTTCGGACGTTAATAACTTTTTGCCACGTACTCCAAAGTGCATGAAACTTGATCCATTGTGATCGTTGAGTCGAGAGCTTCACAACAAAACTAACTAGGTCCAATTTGGAGCAAGTTAGAATTTGGGGAAAATACAAACCCAAACGGTACCAAAATCGCCAGTTAAAGACTGATGGAGTGGAAATCAAGGTGAGAACTCCTTCTCACTCAATATTTTATCATGTAGTATTTATTTTGGAGTTCAACACACGAATTCGCACAAATCATTTGAAATAGAAGCGATGTATGGATATTAGTGACACTCGCATTTCATACTCCGTGGATGGACATTTATGGTGCCGTAAATGGCATTTGGTTGTTGAGTATTTATTTATATGGATGATTTGGTGATATTACCTGAGTTCAACACATGAACTATTCACGACTCATCTGCACAAGAAGCGTTGTTTGAATATACGGCATCTGTATTTCCAACAATGTGGATACACTGTGTGATTGTTGAAATGTGATATATATATATATATCAATTTATTATTTAAAAGTGAAAATTGGTTAAGTAGAAAAATAATTCAAATTGAATTAGAATTGGTTAAATTTATTAACGAATGAGTTATTTAAATTAACTGTTGTTGATTGAAAACCCCACATGGGTATTGGGGTGATATTTGACATATACTAATCACAATATTTAGTTGTATGTCAATCAATGGATTGACAGACAGTTGTGAGCGTTGTTCATTTATTTTAATGCTTATACAGTGTAGAATGCACTCTGGATGTGTTTGAATGTTAAATGATTATTTATCATTATGGTTGGATACATGAGATGTATGAAATCCATATAACTAAAATTATATGGTAGTTGATTGATTCGCATTCCGATTCAGAATATAACGAATATTTAAAAATAATATTCAGTGAATAATCAAAATATGCTTTTGATGTCCGATTTTGGATGGACACGAAAATATTGAAATGCGAAGCCGAGTTAAGTAGTTATACGCCATTTTAACTCGAATGGATTTTTATATCGATTTTATTCATTTTATAATGAATATCGAAAAGGTTTGATTTCAAAATTTGATATTTTGAAAATATTATCATTTTAATAATACAATGATGTGGAATAATCAATTTTGATTAAAAATTGAAATGGAAGTGGGAATCGTTCTTATAAATATTTTATAAAATATGTTTTGATTGGAAATCAACGATGTAACACCCCGCATTTTTAAGTATAATTAAAAATGAAATAAAATATATGAAAATATGCTTATGATAGGTAAATAATGGTGATGCATAAGAAGAATTAATTAGTACATAAAAGAGAAGAAAAATTAGTCGGATAACGGTGTGTGTAACGGAAAAGATAGTAAAGTGAGGATAATTAATTTAAGAATCAGGAATTAGGTAAAATGGACATCACCATTGCGTTCCTCTCGAAATTTTACATGAAATAGAGTCCGAGTTTTCGAAAATCGGAGTCCGGATAAAGAAGTTATGGCCTGTAGAAGATTCAGAAGGTTTCGGTCAGCACAGAACTGGGCAGGTCGACCTAGGGATCGACCTGGGTCCAGGTCGACCAGAGGGTCGACCTGTAGGGGGGTCGACACTATATTCGACCCCCATGGGGGAGGCGGCCTGTTTCGGTTCAGAACACGTTTTTGAAGCCCAGGGACGATTTTTGATGGTCCGTATTGGTTTTAGGGTTAATCTGATGGCTGAAATGAATTGCTACACCTATAAAAACAACCTAAGACCTAGCCTTCTCTACACACAATTCTATTCTGCTTTTTCTCTGCCTCTGTTCTAAATAAAAATAAAAATGGCGTCGCTACTCTGCTGAAATCAAAACGAGAAGCTAATCAACATCAACCTAGGCAACTCAATTCAAATTAGAGATTAAAGCTTCTGCAACGATTCTACAACAATTAAAGTTCTTTCTTTAATCCAACCAAGGCAAGTGCAGTTATTTTCCGATATAGACTTTAATCATAATTGTGACATGGTTGTAAATCTGAATTTGAGATTGTGTATGTTCTGTTCTGATCTATTTTATTCTGTATCTCTTCTTCTTTTTGTTCTATAGCCATGTTACTACGAGCCTGCGCCAATCTCCTAAGAGATTAACGCACGAACGCTAAAACGTTTGGGACAAATAATGAATGTGGAATAATTGGACATTGTTAATCTGTGACTGATTTAAGAAAAAGGACATAGGTTGTAAACTAGATTTAGATCTATGCATATTCTGTGAATTGGAAGAAGAGGAACCATGGTATGTTGACATATGACTTGAGGCAAAGAAAATATGGCTTAGGTATAAAGATTTACATTAAGGTAGGACATCTACTGAATGTAAATAAACACCTAAGTAAGGGATCTTTGGGATATATGACATGCATAGTAATCGATGGTTATATTTGGTATATGATCGTAGTGTGAATCATGACAATTATTTAGGCATGCTTAGGCCAAATTTAAAAGTAGGCAAGATATGTTTGTGAAACTTTAAAGAATGATTAAATCTGTTATATTTGCCTAATCTGCTAGTTCTGTTATATTGCTTAATCTGCTAGTTCTGTTATATTGCTTAATCTGCTAGTTCTTCTCTACTGCCTAGTCTGCTAGATTTGTTCATCTGCCAAATCTGTCATCTGCTAAGTCTGTTAAAAATGCTAGATCTGCTAGCTTTCTTAATCTGCTAAATCCGTTAAGTCGCCTAATCTGAAAAATCTGTTATCTGCAATATCTGTTGAGTTGATATAATTAGTCCGCTATTGACATAATCTGAATTGGCTATAGTTATGAATAATTGACATGTATATTAGGCGTGGGTATAAATGGTAAATCATTAATTAATTGGCCGCAAAAATAAACATGGCTAACTCGAGGTTAGAATGAGTTTGTGGCGTAATTCTGCCCGGAACCACCCGGCATATTCCAGTGGTCGCAAACAATAGGTTCTAATGTGAGAAGTTAGTCCTAACGTGCTTGAAACCCGAGGTTAGACTCAGTTTGCGACAGAAACCTGCCCGGAACCAACCGGCCTAACCAGTAGCTGGAAACTGTCGGTCTAATGTGAGAGGTTTGGGCATTAATATTTAATTAATGAAAATCTGAGATAATTATGATGTCTAAAACGTGTTGGGTAAGGTTATACCAATTGGACCAATGAATCTTATAAACCCGTTTCGTGAATCCGTAGGCCCAATACAAAGTTAGATAATCTGTAACCAGTTAATCTATAAGTTTGTTAATCTGTAACCAGTTAATCTGTAAGCCTTTTAATCCGAACATCTGATCCGTTAGTCTGAAAACCTGTTAACTTGATTGTCTGATCTGTGAAATAGTTAATCTAAATTTTGTATGTCTGAAACTTGTAGACAAGTTAAGCTGAAATCTGTTAGTCTGGGGACACAAGGTTAGGAGGGGAATTACTTGTGTCATCTGTTGTTTGGGACCCATATTAGTCAGTAACCCTTTCTGGTATCAAAACTTTGACCCAACAGTAAGTATTGTCCAGGCAAGCTTACTGAACTAATTATAAGCGGTTCATTCTGATAATGGCAAGGGGTGTTGATGGTGCGTTCCAACCGGGTCATGTGCGTGCATGGATCTCGGTCTGCCTCTGAGGATGTAAGACGCCGTGACATCTGTAAATAGGTCTGTGCCAATTGATTGTCACTTTAGGGAGTGATACACCCTACTGTGGGGCCGACACAGGATATTTATGTATTAGGGAGCCGATCGCTTGGGGTAGGGTTTTAGGGTACACTTAGTTCTGTCTGTTTCTGTTGGTACCGTCTGTTTCTATTGGGTGGTAACACCTGTCTGTTCCTGCGTGGTACCGTCTGTTCGGGTGGTAAAGGCCCATTACTAGTGTAAACCTAATTCTACATTCTGTTTCCGTAGGGATTAATCTGTTTCTGCTTCTGTCTGTTTCTGATCGGGTAGTAAAGGCCCATTATTAGCATTCTGTTTCTGTTAAATTATTCTGTACCCGTTTCTGTTTCAGTTTAGACATTAGGGTGACACCTAATTCTGTTATACTAGTATTATTGCAGAGAAGTGTAAAACAATAGCTTATATCATTCTGTTCTTCTGTTATATCAGTTACACCTGTTACAGTTATCTCTCATCCTGTTTTATTTTCATGTCATGTTATTATTATCATCTGTTCATAACTGAAAATCACTGGACTTGCCAGACTTTTTGTTTTACCCTTGTTGTTTCGCCTCCTTTCTTCTGTTTCCTCCGCAGGTTATCCAAGGAGGGAATACTTTAGCTTGATCCGGATTTCTTCTGCTTGAAGTGCTTAAAGTATGGCCTGGCTCTGTATAGCTTCCGTTCTATGGGGATTATGATTTTAAACTATGCATTCTGAAGGCTTTTGTACAAGACTGATATTTTGTACTTGAATTCTGATAATGTGATTTGAAAGGATGTAACTAAGTTTATTTCAGTTTCTGTTGAAATAAATTTATAAATTTTTCAAGTACTATTTTATCTGTCTTGTAAGTTTCTGTTTTGTTTACTAAAATGCTCAACCAAAGTTAAGGCATTCCCTTTGTGAGTGACGTTAACCGAGGTGGGGTGTTACACTTGGTATCAGAGCTGAAGGTTAACAGATTGGGTAAAGTTTTTGGAAAACTATTTTTAAAAAGGTTTTGAAAGGAAGTATTTTCAAAAATAAAGCTTATTTTGAAAAACATGATCCCCAAGAGCCATTTATCTTTCCTTCAGTCCTTTTTGTATTGAATCTTTCCTTTTTCGTTTCAGCAAGTCTGAAGCATCTGAGATACCAGAGGGTGTTCATGTACCCGGTTGGTTTCGTCAATATCTTGAGGCTCGGACCGCCGCTGCAGGTACAGCAAATGATCCCCCTCCTCCTCCGCCCCCTCCTCGTGCAATTGCTTTCTCAAAGATCTGTAGAGATTTTAGGGCCATGGGTGGAAAGGATTTCAAGGGAACTGAATCATTCGTGGAAGCGAGGAACTGGCTCAAAGAAACTGAGGATCTATTCGTTATCTTCGAGGTGGACGATAGGCAGAAGGTACAGTTGGTGGTATGGCTGCTCAAAGACGAAGCTTCCTACTGGTGCGAAGTCACTAACGCCGAGAGGCCGGTTGAGACATGGATGGATTTCAGAACAAGGTTTGAGAAAAAATTACTCTCGCAAGCTGAACGGAGTTTACAACTGGAAAAGTTCTTATCTCTTAAGAAAGGAAGTATGACGGTCAAGGAATACGTCAACCAGTTCAACCAACTAGCTAGGTTCGGATTGAATTTAGTCAACACTCAACATAAAAAGGCTCTCCGCTTTGTTAAAGGATTGAACGAGCCACTGCACAGCCTATCCATGACCCACGTACCCATGGGAGCGACTTACGAGAAATTGGTGGACATGGCGCTAATGCACGAGGAAGACAAGGGCCCGAAAGAGACAAAGAAGGAAGAACCACAGAATAAGAAAGCAGGGCCCAAAAAAGAAACACAAAAGAAGGATGAGAAGTCTGAAGATAAGAAGGGGAAAAAGTGCTTTACTTGTGGAAGCTCGACTCATCTGAACAAGGATTGCAGAAAAAGGAAAGGCACTTGCTTCAACTGTGGAGAGATGGGACACTTCACTAGGGACTACCCGAAGAGACGAGGGCAGGCGAACACTCTCGAGGCTAGTGGCTAGGATAGAAATAGGAAAATTTCTATAGTAGGTTTAATTTCTTTATCTGATTATGGAGTTAAGACTTTTTCTGATTCTGGTATTTTGATTTTGTAATCGATACTCTGCACTTCAATACTAGTATTATTTCTGAATTCCGCTGTAGACTCAGACCCATAAGGGTTATGGCTCATCTGTTTGAGATTGGGGTTTGAGGGATATCTGTGTTAGGCGTCAAGTATGATGCATACATTCTGAGTTTTCGTGGGGTATGATTTTATCATGCTTAACTTCCTAAGAGCCATTAGGGAACCTGATCTGTACCAGTAGTCTGTAAATATCTGAATACTTCTGATAAGATTTCCAGTTTTGACATTGTCTAAAGAGGGTAGTCCTCTAGGTGTCAATTTGATGTTGGTTTCGGTCTTCGGGGCCGATACTTAGGACCCACGCCTAATAGGAACCAAGTTTTTGTTCTATCTGTACTCGCTTCCATCATTCGACTGTATCCTATCGATCGAATCTTCGAACTTTAGGTAGAAACTCATGGGTGTAAACATGTGTTTGAGACATGTTATGGTTTATGGTTGCAAGTGGATGCAAGTGGTTGCTAGTGGTTGCCCGTGGATGCATAAACACACACTAGGCACTAGATCGGCTCGAAAACACTCTCATACTGCATATGGATGTGTGAGCATTTTCAACTTTTGTGGATGCAAAATGATTGACTCAGCACATGGATGTTGCATATGACTGAATGGTTGTGCACTCATATAGAAATGATATGTATCGAGTAGGAAAATTGCATACATGTTGGACTCATGGCACTGGCATAATTCGCATTAAGGAGGTCAACAGAATCAGTGGACCGCCTGATCTTTGCATTAGACAAGGAACATATACACAAACTTCTTGCATATGTTCATACAGCATTAGAAATCTCTTAAGGACAATGAATGCCTGTGATTGGTGATTGAGTAGATGGATGATTGGATGGTAGGACACATTCTTCTTAACTTGAAGATTTCGGGGACGAAATCCTTTAAGGAGGGGAGAATGTAACACCCCGCATTTTTAAGTATAATTAAAAATGAAATAAAATATATGAAAATATGCTTATGATAGGTAAATAATGGTGATGCATAAGAAGAATTAATTAGTACATGAAAGAGAAGAAAAATTAGTTCGATAACGGTGTATGTAACGGAAAAAATAGTAAAGTGAGGATAATTAATTTAAGAATCATGAATTAGGTAAAATGGACATCACCATTGCGTTCCTCTCGAAATTTTACATGAAATAGAGTCCGAGTTTTCGAAAATCGCAGTCCGGATGAAGAAGTTATGGCCTGTAGAAGATTCAGAAGGTTTCGGTCAGCACAGAACTGGGCAGGTCGACCTGGGGGTCGACCTGGGGCCAGGTCGACCAGGGGGTCGACCTGAGAGTCGACCTCCCCCATGGGGGTCGACTATAGTGTCGACCCCCCTACAGGTCGACCTGGTCGGCCTGTTTCGGTACAGAACACGTTTTTGAAGCCCAGGGACGATTTTTGATGGTCCGGATTGGTTTTAGGGTTAATCTGATGGCTGAAATGAATTTCTACACCTATAAAAACAACCTAAGACCTAGCCTTCTCTACACACAATTCTATTCTGCTTCTTCTCTGCCTCTGTTCTAAATAAAAATAAAAATGGCATCGCTACTCTGCTGAAATCAAAACGAGAAGCTAATCAACATCAACCTAGGCAACTCAATTCAAATTAGAGATTAAAACTTCTGCAACGATTCTACAACAATTAAAGTTCTTTCTTTAATCCAACCAAGGCAAGTGCAGTTATTTTCCGATATAAACTTTAATCATAATTGTGACTTGATTGTAAATCTGAATTTGAGATTGTGTATGTTCTGTTCTGATCTATTTTATTCTGTATCTCTTCTTCTTTCTGTTCTATAGCCAGGCTACTACAAGCCTGCGCCAATCTCCTAAGAGATTAACGCACGAACTCTAAAATGTTTGGGACAAATAATGAATGTGGAATAATTGGACATGGTTAATCTGTGACTGATTTAAGAAAAAGGACATAGGTTGTAAACTAGATTTAGATCTATGCATATTCTGTGAATTGGAAGAAAAGGAACCATGGTATGTTGACATATGACTTGAGACAAAGAAAATATGGCTTAGGTATAAAGATTTACATTAAGGTAGGACATCTATTAAATGTAAATAAACACCTAAGTAAGGGATCTTTGGGATATATGACATGCATAGTAATCGATGGTTATATTTGGTATATGATCATAGTGTGAATCATGACAATTATTTAGGCATGCTTAGGCCAAATTTAAAAGTAGTCAAGATATGTTGGTGAAACTTAGGAATGATTAAATCTGTTATATTTGCCTAATCTGCTAGTTCTGCTATATTGCTTAATCAGCTAGTTCTGTTATATTGCTTAATCTGCTAGTTCTGCTCTACTGCCTAGTCTGCTAGATTTGTTCATCTGCCAAATCTGTCATCTGCTAAGTCTGTTGAAAATGCTAGATCTGCTAGTTTGCTTAATCTGCTAAATCCGTTAAGTCACCTAACCTGAAAAATCTGTTATCTGCAATATCTGTTGAGTTGATATAATTAGTCCGCTATTGACATAATCTGAATTGGCTATAGTTATGAATAATTGACATGTATATTAGGCGTGGGTATAAATGGGAAATCATTAATTAATTGGTCGCAAAGATAAACATGGCTAACTCGAGGTTAGAATGAGTTTGTGGCGTAATTCTGCCCGGAACCGCCCGGCATATTCCAGTAGTCGCAAACAATAGGATCTAATGTGAGAAGTTAGTCATAACGTGCTTGAAAACCCGAGGTTAGACTCAGTTTGCAACAGAAACCTGCCCGGAACCAACCGGCCTAACCAGTAGCCGCAAACTGTCAGTCTAATCTGAGAGGTTTTGGGCATTAATATTAATTAATGAGAATCTCAGATAAATATGATCTCTAAAACGTGTTGGGTGGGTAAGGTTAAACCAATTGGACCAATGAATCTGATAAACCCGTTTCGTGAATCCGTAGGCCCAATACAAAGTTAGATAATCTGTAACTAGTTAATCTGTAAGCCTTTTAATCCGAACATCTGATCCGTTAGTCTGAAAACCTGTTAACTTGATTGTCTGATCTGTGAAATAGTTAATCTAAATTTTGTATGTCTGAAACTTGTAGACAAGTTAAGCTGAAATCTGTTAGTCTGGGGACACAAGGTTAGGAGGGGAATTACTTGTGTCATCTGTTGTTTGGGACCCATATTAGTCAGTAACCCTTTCTGATATCAAAACTTTGACCCAACAGTAAGTATTGTCCGGGCAAGCTTACTGAACTAATTATAAGCGGTACATTCTGATAATGGCGAGGGGTGTTGATGGTGCGTTCCAACCGGGTCATGTGCATGCATGGATCCCGGTCTGCCTCTGAGGATGTAAGACGCCGTGATATCTGTAAATAGGTCTGTGCCAATTGGTTGTCACTTTAGGAAGTGATACACCCTACTGTGGGGCCGACACAGGATATTTATGTATTAGGGAGCCGATCGCTTGGGGTAGGGTTTTAGGGTACACTTAGTTCTGTCTGTTTCTGTTGGTACCGTCTGTTTCTATTGGGTGGTAACACCTGTCTGTTCCTGCGTGGTACCGTCTGTTCGGGTGGTAAAGGCCCATTACTAGTGTACACCTAATTCTACATTCTGTTTCCGTAGGGATTAATCTGTTTCTGCTTCTGTCTGTTTCTGATCGGGTAGTAAAGGCCCATTATTAGCATTCTGTTTCTGTTAAATTATTCTGTACCCGTTTCTGTTTCAGTTTAGACATTAGGGTGGCACCTAATTCTGTTATACTAGTATTAGTGCAGAGAAGTGTAAAACAATAGCTTATATCATTCTGTTCTTCTGTTATATCAGTTACACCTGTTACAGTTATCTCTCATCCAGTTTTATTTTCATGTCATGTTATTATTATCTGTTCATAACTGAAAATCACTGGAATTGCCAGACTTTTTGTCTGACCCTTGTTGTTTCACCTCCTTTCTTCCGTTTCCCCCCAGGTTATCCAAGGAGGGAATACTTCAGGTTGATCCGGATTTCTTCTGCTTGAAGTGCTTAAAGTATGGCCTAGCTCTGTATAGCTTCCGTTCTATGGGGATTATGATTTTAAACTATGCATTCTGAAGGGTTTTGTACAAGACTGATATTTTGTACTTGAATTCTGATAATGTGATTTGAAAGGATGTAACCAAGTTTATTTCGGTTTCTGTTGAAATAAAGTTATAAATTTTTCATGTACTATTTTATCTGTCTTGTAAGTTTCTGTTCTGTTTACTAAAATGCTCCACCAAAGTTAAGGCATTCCCTTTGTGAGTGACCTTAACGGAGGTGGGGTGTTACAAACGATATATATTATATATATTTAAATGGCCTGGATAGAATACGCCGCGCAACGACCGTTCGCGAATTTCGACCATTGATTTCAAATTGACGTAACGGGAAATCCAACAGTCGGATTCTCCTAAAACAGGAATCGTTGGGTTCGTACCGAAAAGAGCTTTCGAATGATAATAAGAGATTTGAAATCTAACGGTTAGATTTTAAAATATGTCCAAATCAGTTTTGGAAAAGGTCTTTGTAAATGCAGTTCGAAGACCGTATATGCAAATTGACTGTAAGTGCCTTATTAAAATCATTAAAAATATGAATAAATTATGTAAAATCATAATAAATGATTTGGAAAGAGTTTGGATGAAATATTCCATATTTGTAAAGATAAATGATATTTTTATCAGAATGAACTAGTTAACAACTAGAATAGAGAACTGAAAGGAAGTGAAATGGTTTTAAAATAACCAGAGTTTTCCAACGAATAATTGGAATAGATTTGAATAGAAATAATCTTCGGGATATTTCGATATTGAATTCCGTGATTATACGGATATTGTTGAGGAATTTGGAAGATATATATATATATATATATATCGTTATTCCCAATACGATATTTGTTGGTTTCGGAATTTGATATTGAATATAGCCGATATAATTTCTATTTAGAGTCTTATATTTAATGTCAAATTGGATTTTTGGTTTGTCGTGAATGGTGTCTTTAATAACACTGTTCTTAAACCAGTTGAGAAAAGAATAAATCTTTTAATTAAGATTTAGAGAAATTTTCCAATTAATAAATATAATTGGAACAAAATGGAAGTTGATTTTTGGGTTTATCGTGAACACAGTTTTAAACGACATTTGTTCTTTAACCCAATTTACAGTGAAGATATGATTTTGAATTTATAAATCTTGTAATTAAGATTTAATGGAAATTCTCCAAAGTAAATTTTCCAATTTAATATATTAAATTGGAATTGAATGGAATTCGATTTGGTAATAATCGAGATGAGCTCCTATATAGGAAGACCGTTACTATGTATGGAATTTAAAAGGATTTGTCGTTATTCCATTTATAGTATTGATTTGATACGGAAATTTATATCGATTATATATTGATCTGTTTTCCATAAAGATTCCATAGTTAATGGAAGATGATTTGGATTTATCGTGAACTGTGTTTTAAATGACATTGGTTCTTTAACCCAGTTAAAGACAGGATCGATTTCCTAAAATTGAATAATCATTGAATAATGATTTTTGGAAGATTAAAACCGAACTAGAGTTTTAATGAATCTTTAAGTTGATTAAAATTAGAATGGGATAATTAAATTCATCGAATTTATGAAATGATCAAGAATGGAGTACCACTAGTTTTACTCCAGGCGATAGTTAAATCTTTAATTAGATTTGAAAGTGAAATGGTAATTAAATTTACTGATAGCACCATGGGTCTTAGATATGGAGTACTACCAGTTTTGCTCCATGGGATGAATAGGTTGGGTTTGTATAATAAAAGAAATGATTACTTCAGTATGGTTCAATAATCCCGACTTGTTTTATAAACCTTAATTTGGTTTAAGTGTAGAAAAGATAATAAATCTTTTGGAAATGATATATAAAGGAAGATTAAAGAATAAATTTAAAAGAATAAAATTAATGGGAATATTTCCCTAAAAATGTGAATGTTTGAATAAAAGAATATTGTGAATTGGAAGGAGGCGTATGATGTGTTTTTATAGCACTTGATTATTGATTATAAGATACAAGAGTTATTCGGAAAGACTGAGTTTATCTCATTCTGAATAACTGATATGGTGACTAAAAGTCAGCGATGAAGATTGTGGTAGAAGACCGGAGATCTTCACATCGACGATGATTACTGGTGTCTTGATTGGGCTGTACACCCAAGATGAGGTAATAAGTGGTGATCGTCCAGACGTACTTGGAGATCGACCGGATATGAGAGGACCTCTCTCCTGTATTGGACATACGGGATGAGGAATAAGGTGCTTCCGATTTCGTTCAGACCTAGAATAGATTGTAAATGGATGTGTGTCTGACATTGGATTTCATTCTTTATTGATTGATTGTTATTAAATATATATCTGTTTGGTGGTGGACAATTTATTCTTTTGCTTAACACCCTTCTCTGAGACGTACGAGCTTAGTGGTTATATATTGATAGACATCAGTTGTATGGCGTGAATTGTCAGTGTGGCATGCTGAGATGCGAATGATTAAGGCTTTTGTTGAAAAGCAGAGTCTTGTGGATGATGATCAAAAGCACGACTTTAATTAGCAGAGCTTTGTGTATAGCGTTAATCCGCGAGCCTCACACCTCGGTATGAGTCAAAAACGAGATCGTGACTGCAGGGAGTGCACGACGTTCTTTCTAGCTAGGAGTGGTGTCATTGTATGGAGCCTAGACATTTTTACTTATGTGGTTGATGGATTGCGAGGCGCCTAGGATATTGAGTCACTTTGTGTAATAACCCGGAAAATGTGAACCAGTTTAAAAATTTTAAATTAGGTTATTACCAAGAAATTTGAATAGTTGAAATAGTATATTTCAATAAAATATAGAATTGTGTATAATATGGCAGTTTGAAATTTTGAATACAAACTTTGTCTGACTGTACCGGGTGGAAAATATAACGGATTTTGACGAAACTGAAAATATTTAAATCTGTTTATCAATACCTTTCTAACGAATCTGAAAAATCGAAATTTCATAACGGAAATCAAAAGTTATGGCCAAATGAATTTTCAGAAAGGTCGCTATATAGTATATATAGCCCTTGAAAATTGAGATTTTGCATACGACCTCGGAATTCGACGAAACCACTTTTGTTGGGTCCGGGATGTCAAATTATTGCTAAGTTTCAAATTTCATAATTTTTGAAGCTAGTATGTGAGCGGGGCAAAAGATAACGTGTTGGGTCAAATTCTGTTAAAATGGGTCGACCTAAAAATGGCCGTTTTTCAAACGAGCTCAGAATTCGATGAAACTGGTTTTGTTAGGACCGTATCGTCAAAACAAAGCTAGATTTATTTTTCTGGAATTTTTCGATTCAGTTTGTGGCCCTGGCAAATTGAAATGTACGTTTAAATTAAATATCGAATGTTTTATATTTTAAATTGAAAAATAACTGACTGTAACAGTCGAAATGGCCAACGAAACATATCCCATTGTGTCCGGAATGGGGGTATTTAGCTAGGGGCGACAGTCGTTGGGTTTAAAAAGGAGTCCGTTTGCAAAAACACTATTTAAAAATTTTCTATATATTTCTGGCCAATAGAAAATTTTCTTTCAAAAAAAATAAATAAAAAAAAACCCCAAAAACCCTCCGCCGTTCAAAAGAATCGACGATCCACGTCGTTCATTTCTTTCCGCCCACGCCGCCGCCGCTACAGGCCATTCCAGACCTTGCCACCACCGCCGTTCGCTCCGCCTCTTCCCCCTCTACAAATCCGACCCATCGCCGACCCCCATCGCCTCCGCCATCGTCGGAATCACCCCCACGAAGTTCCAAACTTCCCATCGCCAGATCTGCTCCGATCTGCCACCATCTCCGACCCCACCACCATCGACCTGACGCCCTCGACCTCCTCTACGACGCCATCACCTCCGATCAGACCCACGACGCACAGATTTCGCGAAAACAGCGAATCCCCTTTTGAACAAATAATAAAGGTAATTCCTTTATACATTTTTAACACTTTAAAGCGTTGCAAAGCTTTGAAAAATAATATCTTTTTCGTTCTTTAATGAAATTCGATGAAACAGGAGACACCGTGACCGCAAGGAGGCTCTCTACATTCTAGAAGAAGCCGCGGATTTTTCTGACCTTCCTACGATTTTTTGCACCGCAATAACCAATGTGAGGAATCTAAACTAATTGTGTGATTGAAATCGCGTTGTATAAATTATATAAGCGAAGTGTAAATTATATACGCATTGTATACCTCATGTACATGTGTTTTATAAGTTATATTAGCGATGTATAAATTATACAAGCGTTGTTTGAAATATATATGCTTTGAATTGTGATGAAATGCAAGTGAATTATTATATTATATATATATACTCCCCTCGTCCACAGACCATGGACGATATATATTGCTTGTGTTTGACGTGATATTATATGGTATGACGAATGGTTGGAAATAATTGTTTGTGGTTGATATTATGGTTGAAAAACACCTTTGTGGTTGAAAAATACCCTCTTGTGGTTGAAACAAAATAGAATAGGATTGTGGAATTGAAAATAAAACATGCCGCCTGCGTGCGAACTAGATGCATGATCCCCATTGTCAAAAACCGCGAGGTTTTAAGGTAGAGCGAGGAGCCGTACTAGGGACGGTCCCGGTTTTAACTACCCTGCCGTTATGCTACCGAAATTTTCTGAAATAATTATGTGTTAGAATAAATTTTCATTCGTTGAAATAAATTGCATAAACTATATCGAATATTCATGTGTTGATTTGCACTTCATTCGTTGAGTTGAAATTCATGTGTTGAATATTATTTGAATTTAAACAAATGGCTTTAGCGACAAAATCACATTTTTTATATATAAACTATATCGAATATTAATGTGTTGATTTGCAATTCATTCGTTGAGTTGAAATTCATGTGTTGAATATTATTTGAATTTAAACAAATGGCTTTAGCGACAAAATCACATTTTTTATATATAAACTATATCGAATATTCATGTGTTGATTTGCAATTCATTCGTTGAGTTGAAATTCATGTGTTGAATATTATTTGAATTTAAACAAATGGCTTTAGCGACAAAATCACATTTTTATATATTAACTATATCGAATATTCATGTGTTGATTTGCAATTCATTCGTTGAGTTGAAATTCATGTGTTGAATATTATTTGAATTTAAACAAATGGCTTTAGCGACAAAATCACATATATATATATATATATATATATATATATATATATATATATATATATATATATATAAACTATATCGAATATTCATGTGTTGATTTGCAATTCATTCGTTGAGTTGAAATTCATGTGTTGAATATTATTTGAATTTAAACAAATGGCTTTAGCGACAAAATCACATTTTTATATATAAACTATATTGAATATTCATGTGTTGATTTGCAATTCATTCGTTGAGTTGAAATTCATGTGTTGAATATTATTTGAATTTAAACAAATGGCTTTAGAGACAAAATCACATTTTTATATATAAACTATATCGATTATTCATGTGTTGATTTGCAATTCATTCGTTGAGTTGAAATTCATGTGTTGAATATTATTTGAATTTAAACAAATGGCTTTAGCGATAAAATCACATTTTTATATATAAACTATATCGAATATTCATGTGTTGAGTTGCAATTCATTCGTTGAGTTGAAATTCATGTGTTGAATATTATTTGAATTTAAACAAATGGCTTTAGCGATAAAATCACATTTTTATATATAAACTATATCGAATATTCATGTGTTGAATTGCAATTCATTCGTTGAGTTGAAATTCATGTGTTTAATATTATTTGAATTTAAACAAATGGCTTAGCAACAAAAATCACATTTTTATATATATACAAACTATATAGAATATTCATGTGTTGAATTGCAATTCATTCGTTGAGTTGAAGTTCATGTGTTGAATGTTATCATCTTTTAAAAATAAATTGAATCGACAATGAAAACTATATTTTTATAGTGAATATGAAGTGTTAAAAATACATATGTGTCGAATAAATATCTTTGATGATAAAAATACTTCTTTTATCATGTATACGCTTAGTTAAAAATACACATGTGTCGAAATAAATAATAGTTTGCTAGAAATATTATTATTAGCTTTGTTCTGCATATATATACATGTGTTGAACAGGAAAAAATGGATTAGCTGTAGAGTAAAGAAATTATTTGCGTGCCCGACAAATAGGCAAACCTTGATGAGTTGGCTGCGCAATTTTATTTATATATATCAACTCCTGTGAATGCCATTGGATGCGGAGTGCTGGTTTTTCTGTGTGAAATAATAAACAACGCCATAGGATAGTAACAATTAATTTTGAACTACACTACATGGCATACTTCTTGACGATAGGCATACTTCATCATATTCCACATAAGCAATTGGAGCTTGTGTGACGAGGTGGAAGATTTACCATATAAGCAAGAGGCTTGTATGGCGATGACTATGTACTACAGGTTGAACTAATGACTGATATGGACTATATAAATTATAACGATAAATTGCCTGATTAATAAAAACCCCACACGGGTCTGGAGTTGACAATAATCACGTCGCTCTAGTTATTAGATACGGCACATGGACTATTTATTTCCACACGGAAACGGGGTGACGAGAATTTATTCTCTGGAGTGATTATCAGTACATACTCCCCCGTAAACACCAGAATATATCACTATAAATATGTGAATGCTTTTTAGGATTTATTGGGTACCTAACACGGCCCAATAAATTTCCAAACCCCTCCCCGTACAAAGGAGGTTATGGCGAAATTTTTCGAAATATTAAGGCGTTAGTGAAATATTTGAAGTGAAAACGAAGTTGAAAATATAAAATGAACAATAGTTGAAATTATAGAATGAACTATATTTATATATATATATATATAAATATAAATATAATTAAAAGGAATAGAGGCCGTGCAGTTCGCATTTCGGAATCGTAATTTGAAATGATTAGTACGAGAAATCCGACCATCGGATTTTCCCGAAACTGCAACCGCTGGGTTCGCCTTGGAAATATCTTTCCAACGGCACCAACCTTGTAAAAATCCAACGGTTGGATTGTCCGGAATGTTTAATTCAAATCTGAAGAAAAACAACGCCAAAATCGTTTATATTTATATATATATATATAATTAAATTAAATCGAATAACGACGCTGCAGTTCGAATTTTGAAACCGTAACTTCAAACGACTAGTGTGGAAGATCCGAACGTCGGATTCTCACGAAACTGGAACCGTTGGGTTCTCTTTGGGAATATCTTCCCACTGATATAGACTTTGTAGAAATCCAACGGTTAGATTTTCCGATATGTGTAAAACAAATTAGGAGAAAAACAGCGCCAATGCCACGGCACGACCTGAAACGTCGTTTAATTAAATATGGCCATTTTTAAATAAATAAAAATGGCGGAAAAATCGTTATAAAATATTATAAGCAACATTGATTGAAAATAAACCAATTGGGCTTGAATTGTTTGATATTGGATGGTTGTATGTGTTTGACACGAAAATAACACTAAATAACTGAAAGATGGATGTCGAATAATATAACCATTGAAAGAATCGGTTTAAATTCTAATGACGTGAATTATTTGAAAAGGCCGAGCTAACCCTCATTTCAAATAATTTATCGAGCAATTCGAATTGGAAAATGCAAAGACGATTCAAGACCGACGATCTTCGTATCGGTTGGATGGGCGCTACTGAGGTTCCTAACCGGAGTAGCTACCGGAAGGGGACGGAAGTAGTAGCCGTCTGGACGTATGTGTTGATTGTACGGATTTGCGAGGAATTTGACGCCTCCGGTTTCGTTCAGACCCAGGACGGACTTGTAAATGGACTGTGTGTCTGACATTGGATTTTGTTCTGTACTGATTGATCCCTGTTAAATATATATCTGTTTGGCGGCGGAGAATTTATTCTTTTGCTTAACGCCCTTCTCTGAGACGTACGAGCTCAGGGGTTATATATCGATGGAAATCAATCGTATGGAGTGGACTGCCTATGTGGCATGCCAAGATGCTGTGATCAAGGCTTCTGTTGCAAAGCAAAGTCTTGTGGATGATGATCAAAGCACGGTCTGCGTGACCTGGCTTTGTGTATTTCGTAGATTCGCGAGCCTCACACCTCGGTATGAGTTAAAAACGGGATACGGGCCGCTGGGAGAGCACGACGTTTCTTTCTAGCTATGGTGGTGTCAGTGACTTACCAGCCCTGACATATATATCTATTTTTCACCTATGTGGTTGTTGGAATGCGAGGCGCCTCGATTATAGGTCTGTAAGGACCGGGAAACGTGTGTTCAGGAATTGCCAATCCTCAAACGTAAGAGAGGACCGGCCCAGCCGATCCAGGGGTTACCCAGAGTGTGTAGTCCCGAGGCATTTGCTAGAGTGTCTCGAAGCAGAGAGGAGCTTGCCCCTTGCCTCGACTCATGACGGAAATCCAATTTCCAATACGAAATAACGGACTTGATTATAGAACTAGTATGGCGACATAGTAGATGGTAGCTATGCCGCCTATGATTGATATTTATGATGCTATTCGCTTTTGAAACATATATGCACTAGTAATAATATCAATTGATTTTGCTTTATACGTATCAAGCATATTTGGCCCTTATAAGGTAAAACTCTATCCCCCGGCTTGCGTTGCATTGTATGATGGGACCAGAGTCTTATAATGGCTTCATTCTTTCTAAAAGCATTGCGTTGTTTTAAAAGAATTTACTTTGTTTTAAATGCACTAGCAATCACTTGAGTAAACCCGTTCCGCGAAAGTGGCGTGGTCCTATGATTTGCTATTTACTGTTGTTTAATTGTTAAATAGATTCCTCATACCAGTCCCCATGACTGACTCGTTGTTTGTTTCACTTTGCAAACGCGGGTGCCCTTATTTTCACACGGGCAGCCTAGTACACAGGTGACAGGTTGTTTTTGGCTCTGCACTGCTGTATAGAGTGCATTTTTGGCTCATGGCGAGGCTGACTTCACAGAGATGACTTTGACATTTACCGCCATTACTGTATTTATATTATGATTCTGCCACGGGCGATGCAGACTGATTTACTTTCCGTATTTCTCACTATATGTATATGTATTCCGCCTTCGGCGATGTAGACTGATACCCTTATTATGTCTCACTACATGTATGTATTCCGCCTCTGGCGATGATGACTGATCACTTTCCTTTTATTTACTAAGTTATATCCCACGTTATGCTATTCTGATATTCCTACATGTTGTGATTCCGCTGTCATATCCATGTAAAATTATTTTATTTATTGTTTCTGCTATTATCTGTACTCTGCTATGATGATTAATGTGTTATATTCCGATGATTATCCCTAATACCGCCCCTTGGATTTTGGGATCGTCACAGTTGGTATCGGAGCTTAGGTTAACCTTAGTTCCGAGATCTAACACATTAAACACCTCGTCAGAATAGAATCAGTAGATTTCTAATGCGAGTAGCTCATTAGAGATAGGATTAGCAATGTCCTAGAATGAGCTAAGCAGATTAGCAAAACAATTTGATCAGTACATCATCATTATCTTTCCTTGTATTCCCTTGCTTTATCATTTATGAAAATTATCAAATCTGTGAGCTTGACTCTTTTCTTGCTTATACAGTATTCTCTTAGATGGCTACACGAGCAGCAGCAGCTAGAGGAGGCCGTGGAGGCCGAGGAGATGCAGCAGGAGGACGGGGGAATATCCCCGTAGTTGTAGAAATCCCTATTGTTCAGCCACCAGCACCAGAAGACTTTGAGCTAGATAAAGTAGCAAAGAGGTACAGAAATCTTGGGGGAAAACCTTTTACTGGCACTGGTACAGTGACCGAGGCTATAGCTTGGCTGAAAACCTGTGAGAAAATCTTTGAAGGCATGGGTATGGGAATTAACAACAAAGCCCGACTTGGCATCTGGCTCCTTTAGGAGGAAGCAGAGCTGTGGTGGGATGCCATTACCTCAGTGGATGCAACTGGTACTGTTAGAACTTGGGAACAATTTAAAGCTATGTTCAATGAGAAGTTTGTACCTGAACAAGCTCTAGAGAGGATGCGAGAGCAATTTGCTAATCTCCAGCAAGGAGATCTCTCTATTCAGGATTATCTAAATAAGTTCACCTAATTGTCGCGCTATGCTCCAGAGCTGATTACGACCAACAAAGCAAAGAACAAGAGATTCATATTTGGGCTGAAGCGCAAGTACCATGATAGAGCTATGAGCAACATCAAACTCTCCTTTACAGAACTGGTAGAGATGGCTTGCAATTACGAAGACATGGATGAGAGGCACGCTAGCCAAGACCGCGCCAAAAGCCAAGCTGGAAATAAGCGCAAGGCTTCAACCGATCAACCCGAATCTAGCATTACCGTGGCCGCTACTCAGAAACCTGCAAAGATCCCGAAAGGAAATTGCTACAACTGCGGGAAGCCAGGTCACTTTTCTAATGTGTGCAAAGTTCCGAGGAAACCAAAGGCAAATGACTCAGCCGAATGCTACAACTGCCATAAGAAGGGGTACTATAGCAGGAACTGTCCTCTGAAGCAGAATGCACAAGTGGCTCATATCTATGACGGGAAGACCCCGCCAGCTATCACCGATGGATCAGGTAAACCCGATGTCTTGGGAGGTACCCTTACTATAAAAAATATTCCTGTTTCTGTACTTTTTGATACTGGTGCATCACGTAGCTTCATTTCTGGTAACATTGTTCACAAATTAAAATTGAAGCGAAGAAAACTTAAGGAACCAATTAAAGTTCGAAACCCGATAGGAGGTTCTGTTAGTCTCGGTATATATTGTAAAGTACCTATTTCCTTTTCTTGATACCGATTTCCTTTTGATTCGATTGTCATGGACCTTTCCGAATTTGATATTATTCTGGGACTTGATTGGTTGACAAACTTTAAGGCCGAAGTTAGATGTGCCGAAAGGATCGTGAAAGTTGAAACAAAATCGGGGTGTATCACTATACCATGTCATGGCTCAGAAATTAATAGAACAGAATTTTGGTCTTCTTTAGAAGTTACTCCCCCTTCGATAGAAAAGATACCGGTCGTTAAAAACTACGCGGATGTGTTTGAAGAAGTAGAAAACTTACCGCCGCAAAGAGAAATTGAATTTAGGATAGATCTAATTCCTAACGCCCGACCAGTAGTACATCCAATTAGAAGAATGGCCCCGAAAGAAAAGGAAGAATTAGGTAGTCAAACTCGAGAATTACTTTGGAAAGGTCTGATCAGACCGAGCTTTTCAGCGTGGGGAGCAGCAGTAGTATTTGTCCCGAAATCAGACGGTACTCTAAGACTCTGTGTTGATTACCGAGATCTCAATAAACAAACACTGAAGAACAAATATCCCTTGCCCCGTATAGATGATCTGTTAGATCAATTAAATGGAGCAACAGTATTCTCCAGAATGGACCTAGCTACAGGTTTCCACCAATTACGAATAGCCGAAGACTGTGTTCCTTTAACAGCCTTCAGGGGTCCCGATTTATTCTACGAATGGTTAGTAATGCCGTTCGGATAGTGTAACGCTCCAGCATACTTCGTCGATCTTATGAATAGAGTGTTCCGTGGTGTATTGAATAAATTTGTTCTAGTCTTCATCGATGACATTTTAATCTACTCTAAGTCGGAAGACGAGCATGCAAAACATTTAGAACAAGTGTTGAAAATTCTAAGGAGAAATGTCTTGAAAGCTAAATTTTCTAAATGTGTCTTCTGGTAGAATGAAGTTAAATTCCTAGGCCATGTCGTATCAAAGGAAGGAATTGCTGTAGATCCAAGCAAAATTACAGCGATTCAGAACTGGAAACAACCTACTACTCCCACAGAAGTTCGAAGTTTCCTCGGATTGGCTAGTTACTACCGGAAGTTCGTTCAGGATTTTTCGAAGATATCTAGTGTATTGACAATGCTTACAAAGAAGCATGAGAAATTCAAATGGACATCCGAATGTGAAGAAGCTTTCCAAGAGCTAAAGCTGAAGTTGACAACCGCGCCAGTATTGACCATAATAGAAGGCAACCAAGTGATCGCTTATGCCAGCCGTCAGCTAAAGCCGCATGAAAGAAACTATGCAACTCATGATCTTGAGTTATTAGCTATCGTGTTCGCTTTAAGAATCTGGAGGCATTATTTACTGGGCGAGAAGTTCGAACTATTTACCGATCATCAATCCTTGAAATATCTGTTCGCTCAGAAAGATTTAAACCTGAGGCAACAGCGTTGGTTAGAATTCCTTGCAGTATACGATTTTGAAATTCTATACACTCCAGGGAAAGCCAATGTGGTAGCGGATGCGCTCAGCAGAAAGAATGAAATCATCGCCAGTTTTGTCATCACGTCTTCATTAATAGACAGGATCCCGACCCTTCAGAAAGACGATGAATTTATTCAAAGAATCAGTCAAAGAGTCAAAGGAGGTGAATCCACAAGTTTTCGACTCGATGACAAAGGAGTTCTAAGATTAAAGGGCAGAATTTTCATCCCAAACCTTCCCGAGCTCAGAAGAGAAATACTTGATGAGTGCCACAAATCCAAATTAAGTATCCATCCCGGTGTGAGCAAAATGTATAACGATATCAAACGCACATTCTGGTGGAGAGCTATGAAAAGAGATATCTCATTATATGTTAGCAGATGCCCCACTTGTTAGCTAGTTAAGAGTGATCAACAGAAATTGGCTGGACTATTACAACCCTTAGAAATTCCAGGATGGAAGTAGGAAGAAATCTCGATGGACTTCATTGATGGTTTTCCTCGAACTAGAAAAGGAAATGACAGTATATGGGTAATCGTAGATCGCTTCACGAAGACTACCCATTTCATACCTGTCCGATCCAACAGAACGGCTCAAAGTCTAGCACAGATTTACTTCAAAGAAATAGTTAAACTTCATGGAGTGCCACTCAATATAGTCAGTGATAGAGATCCCCTATTTACTAGCAAATTCTGGGAAGCATTCCAGGAAGAGTTGGGAACCAAATGAATCTAAGCACCGCTTATCACCCTCAGACAGATGGGCAAACTGAGCGGGTGAATAGAATTTTAGAAGATTTGTTGCGGGCTTGCGTTATTGATTTTGGAGACTCATGGGAAGATCACTTACATTTAGCAGAATTCTCTTACAACAATAGCTATCAAGCAAGTTTGGGAAGGTCTCCATTTGAAGCATTGTACGGTAGACCGTGCAGATCTCCCGCATGTTGGGTAGAACCTGACAACAGACTTGTGTTAGGGCCCGATATGATTCAAGAAGCATCGGATAAAGTCGATTTCATTAAGAAGAGATTGAAAACCGCACAGAGCCGGCAGAAAAGTTATGCTGATGCGAGAAGAAGGGATATATCGTTTGCCGTTGGCGATTATGTTTATTTAAGAGTTTCTCCAATGCGAGGAGTAATCAGATTTGGCAAGACTGGGAAGTTGGCACCGAGATTTATTGGTCCCTTTCCTATACTTGAACGGGTTGGAACTCTTGCATATAGGGTTTCATTACCCAATTGGTTGCCTGGTATACATGATGTGTTCCACGTATCTCAACTCAGAAAACATGTTCATGATCCCGACCTTATTGTGGAAGAAGCAGCGCAACATGATATTGACATAACTCCAGAATTAGCACTCAGTAGAGAGCCATTAAAGATAGTTGGCAAAGAAACCAGAGAGCTAAGGAGGAAAAAGATTCATCTAGTTAAAGTGCAATGGAGTAGTGATCCTAGAGACTGTACTTGGGAAACTGAGGAAAGCATTAAACAAGCCTATCCCAAATGCAGAGTGGACATCTCTGACTAACTCCGGTGCAAGGTCAATTTATAATACTTTGCATTTACATTTTATTTCCTGCTTAACTATTATTTCCTTTTCGAGGACGAAAAGTTTTAAGTGGGGGAGATTGTAATAACCCGGAAAATGTGAACCAGTTTAAATTTTTTAAATTAGGTTATTACCAAGAAATTTGAATAGTTGAAATAGTATATTTCAATAAAATATAGAATTGTGTATAATATGGCAGTTTGAAATTTTGAATACAAACTTTGTCTAACTGTACCGGGTGGAAAATATAACGGATTTTGACGAAACTGAAAATATTTAAATCTGTTTATCAATACCTTTCTAACGAATCTGAAAAATCGAAATTTCATAACGGAAATCAAAAGCTATGGCCAAATGAATTTTCAGAAAGGTCGCTATATAGTATATATAGCCCTTGAAAATTGAGATTTTGCATACGACCTCGGAATTCGACGAAACCACTTTTGTTGGGTCCGGGATGTCAAATTATTGCTAAGTTTCAAATTTCATAATTTTTGAAGCTAGTATGTGAGCGGGGCAAAAGATAACGTGTTGGGTCAAATTCTGTTAAAATGGGTTGACCTAAAAATGGCCGTTTTTCAAACGAGCTCAGAATTCGACGAAACTAGTTTTGTTAGGACCGTATCGTCAAAACAAAGCTAGATTTATTTTTCTGGAATTTTTCGATTCAGTTTGTGGCCCTGGCAAATTGAAATGTACGTTTAAATTAAATATCGAATGTTTTATATTTTAAATTGAAAAATAACTGACTGTAACAGTCGAAATGGCCAACGAAACATATCCCATTGTGTCCGGAATTGGGGTATTTAGCTAGGGGCGACAGTCGTTGGGTTTAAAAAGGAGTCCGTTTGCAAAAACACTGTTTAAAAATTTTCTATATATTTATGGCCAATAGAAAATTTTCTTTCAAAAAAAAAATATAAAAAAAAAACCCAAAAACCCTCCGCCGTTCAAAAGAATCGACGATCCACGTCGTTCATTTCTTTCCGCCCACGCCGCCGCCGCTACAGGCCATTCCAGACCTTGCCACCACCGCCGTTCGCTCCGCCTCTTCCCCCTCTACAAATTCGACCCATCGCCGACCCCCATCGCCTCCGCCATCGTCGGAATTGCCCCCACGAAGTTCCAAACTTCCCATCGCCAGATCTGCTCCGATCTGCCACCATCTCCGACCCCACCACCATTGACCTGACGCCCTCGACCTCCTCTACGACGCCATCACCTCCGATCAGACCCACGACGCACAGATTTCGCGAAAACAGCGAATCCCCTTTTGAACAAATAATAAAGGTAATTCCTTTATACGTTTTTAACACTTTAAAGCGTTGCAAAGCTTTGAAAAATAATATCTTTTTCGTTCTTTAACGAAATTCGATGAAACAGGAGACACCGTGACCGCAAGGAGGCTCTCTACATTCTAGAAGAAGCCGCGGATTTTTCTGACCTTCCTACGATTTTTAGCACCACAATAACCAATGTGAGGAATCTAAACTAATTGTGTGATTGAAATCGCGTTGTATAAATTATATAAGCGAAGTGTAAATTATATACGCATTGTATACCTCATGTACATGTGTTGTATAAGTTATATTAGCGATGTATAAATTATACAAGCGTTGTTTGAAACATATATGCTTTGAATTGTGATGAAATGCAAGTGAATTATTATATTATATTATATATATATATATATATATATACTCCCCTCGTCCACAGACCATGGACGATATTTATTGCTTGTGTTTGACGTGATATTATATGGTATGACGAATGGTTGGAAATAATTGTTTGTGGTTGATATTATGGTTGAAAAACACCTTTGTGGTTGAAAAATACCCTCTTGTGGTTGAAACAAAATAGAATAGGATTGTGGAATCGAAAATAAAACATGCCGCCTGCGTGCGAACTAGATGCATGATCCCTATTGTCAAAAACCGCGAGGTTTTAAGGTAGAGCGAGGAGCCGTACTTGGGACGGTCCCGGTTTTAACTACCCTGCCGTTATGCTGCCGAAATTTTCTGAAATAATTATGTGTTAGAATAAATTTTCATTCGTTGAAATAAATTACATAAACTATATCGAATATTCATGTGTCGATTTACAATTCATTCGTTGAGTTGAAATTCATGTGTTGAATATTATTTGAATTTAAACAAATGGCTTTAGCGACAAAATCACATTTTTTATATATAAACTATATCGAATATTCATGTGTTGATTTGCAATTCATTCATTGAGTGGAAATTCATGTGTTGAATATTATTTGAATTTAAACAAATGGCTTTAGCGACAAAATCACATTTTTTATATATTAACTATATCGAATATTCATGTGTTGATTTGCAATTCATTCGTTGAGTTGAAATTCATGTGTTGAATATTATTTGAATTTAAACAAATGGCTTTAGCGACAAAATCACATTTTTATATATAAACTATATCGAATATTCATGTGTTGATTTGCAATTCATTCGTTGAGTTGAAATTCATGTGTTGAATATTATTTGAATTTAAACAAATGGCTTTAGCGACAAAATCACATTTTTATATATATAAAAATTATATCGAATATTCATGTGTTGATTTGCAATTCATTCGTTGAGTTGAAATTCATGTGTTGAATATTATTTGAATTTAAACAAATGGCTTTAGCGACAAAATCACATTTTTATATATAAACTATATCGAATATTCATGTGTTGATTTGCAATTCATTCATTGAGTTGAAATTCATGTGTTGAATATTATTTGAATTTAAACAAATGGCTTTAGCGACAAAGTCACATTTTTATATATAAACTATATCAAATATTCATGTGTTGATTTGCAATTCATTCGTTGAGTTGAAATTCATGTGTTGAATATTATTTGAATTTAAACAAATGGCTTTAGCGATAAAATCACATTTTTATATATAAACTATATCGAATATTCATGTGTTGAGTTGCAATTCATTCGTTGAGTTGAAATTCATGTGTTGAATATTATTTGAATTTAAACAAATGGCTTTAGCGATAAAATCACATTTTTATATATAAACTATATCGAATATTCATGTGTTGAATTGCAATTCATTCGTTGAGTTGAAATTCATGTGTTGAATATTATTTGAATTTAAACAAATGGCTTAGCAACAAAAATCACATTTTTATATATATACAAACTATATAGAATATTCATGTGTTGAATTGCAATTCATTCGTTGAGTTGAAGTTCATGTGTTGAATGTTATCATATTTTAAAAATAAATTGAATCGACAATGAAAACTATATTTTTATAGTGAATATGAAGTGTTAAAAATACATATGTGTCGAATAAATATCTTTGATGATAAAAATACTTCTTTTATCATGTATACGCTTAGTTAAAAATACACATGTGTCGAAATAAATAATAGTTTGCTAGAAATATTATTATTAGCTTTGTTCTGCATATATATACATGTGTTGAACAGGAAAAAATGGATTAGCTGTAGAGTAAAGAAATTATTTGCGTGCCCGACAAATAGGTAAACCTTGATGAGTTGGCTGCGCAATTTTATTTATATATATCAACTCCTGTGAATGCCATTGGATGCGGAGTGCTGGTTTTTCTGTGTGAAATAATAAACAACGCCATAGGATAGTAACAATTAATTTTGAACTACACTACATGGCATACTTCTTGACGATAGGCATACTTCATCATATTCCACATAAGCAATTGGAGCTTGTGTGACGAGGTGGAAGATTTACCATATAAGCAAGAGGCTTGTATGGCGATGACTATGTACTACAGGTTGAACTGATGACTGATATGGACTATATAAATTATAACAATAAATTGCCAGATTAATAAAAATCCCACACGGGTCTGGAGTTGACAATAATCACGTCGCTCTAGTTATTAGATACGGCACATGGACTATTTATTTCCACACGGAAACGGGGTGACGAGAATTTATTCTCTGGAGTGATTATCAGTACATACTCCCCCGTAAACACCAGAATATATCACTATAAATATGTGAATGCTTTTTAGGATTTATTGGGTACCTAACACGGCCCAATAAATTTCCAAACCCCTCCCCGTACAAAGGAGGTTATGGCGAAATTTTTCGAAATATTAAGGCGTTAGTGAAATATTTGAAGTGAAAACGAAGTTGAAAATATAAAATGAACAATAGTTGAAATTATAGAATGAACTATATTTATATATATATAAATATAAATATAATTAAAAGGAATAGAGGCCGTGCAGTTCGCGTTTCGGAATCGTAATTTGAAACGATTAGTACGAGAAATCCGACCATCAGATTTTTCCCGAAACTGCAACCGCTGGGTTCGCCTTGGAAATATCTTTCCAACGGCACCAACCTTGTAAAAATCCAACGGTTGGATTGTCCGGAATGTTTAATTCAAATTTGAAGAAAAACAGCGCCAAAATCGTTTATATTTATATATATATATAAATATAATTAAATTAAATCGAATAACGACGCTGCAGTTCGAATTTTGAAACCGTAGCTTCAAACAACTAGTGTGGAAGATCCGACCGTCGGATTCTCACGAAACTGGAACCGTTGGGTTCGCTTTGGGAATATCTTCCCACTGATATAGACTTTGTAGAAATCCAACGGTTAGATTTTCCGATATGTGTAAAACAAATGAGGAGAAAAACAGCGCCAGTGCCACGGCACGACCTGAAACGTCGTTTAATTAAATATGGCCATTTCTAAATAAATAAAAATGGCGGAAAAATCGTTATAAAATATTATAAGCAACATTGATTGAAAATAAACCAATTGGGCTTGAATTGTTTGATATTGGATGGTTGTATGTGTTTGACACGAAAATAACACTAAATAACTGAAGGATGGATGTCGAATAATATAACCATAGAAAGAATCGGTTTAAATTCTAATGACGTGAATTATTTGAAAAGGCCGAGCTAACCCTCATTTCAAATAATTTATCGAGTGATTCGAATTGGAAAATGCAAAGACGATTCAAGACCGACGATCTTCGTATCGGTTGGATGGGCGCTACTGAGGTTCCTAACCGGAGTAGCTACCGGAAGGGGACGAAAGTAGTAGCCGTCTGGACGTATGTGTTGATTGTACGGATTTGCGAGGAATTTGACGCCTCCGGTTTCGTTCAGACCCAGGACGGACTTGTAAATGGACTGTGTGTCTGACATTGGATTTTGTTCTGTACTGATTGATCCCTGTTAAATATATATCTGTTTGGCGGCGGAGAATTTATTCTTTTTCTTAACGCCCTTCTCTGAGACGTACGAGCTCAGGGGTTATATATCGATGGAAATCAATCGTATGGAGTGGACTGCCTATGTGGCATGCCAAGATGCTGTGATCAAGGCTTCTTTTGCAAAGCAAAGTCTTGTGGATGATGATCAAAGCACGGTCTGCGTGACCTGGCTTTGTGTATTTCATAGATTCGCGAGCCTCACACCTCGGTATGAGTTAAAAATGGGATACGGGCCACTGGGAGAGCACGACGTTTCTTTCTAGCTATGGTGGTGTCAGTGACTTACCAGCCCTGACATATATATCTATTTTTCACCTATGTGGTTGTTGGAATGCGAGGCGCCTCGATTATAGGTTTGTAAGGACCGGGAAACGTGTGTTCAGGAATTGCCAATCCTCAAACGTAAGAGAGGACCGGCCCAGCCGATCCAGGGGTTACCCAGAGTGTGTAGTCCCGAGGCATTTGCTAGAGTGTCTCGAAGCGGAGAGGAGCTTGCCCCTTGCCTCGACTCATGACGGAAATCCAATTTCCAATACGAAATAACGGACTTGATTGTAGAACTATTATGGCGACATAGTAGATGGTAGCTATGCCGCCTATGATTGATATTTATGATGCTATTCGCTTTTGAAACATATATGCACTAGTAATAATATCAATTGATTTTGCTTCATACGTATCAAGCATATTTGGCCCTTATAAGGTAAAACTCTATCCTCCGGCTTGCGTTGCATTGTGTGATGGGACCTGAGTCTTATAATGGCTTCATTCTTTCTAAAAGCATTGCGTTGTTTTAAAAGAATTTACTTTGTTTTAAATGCACTAGCAATCACTGGAGTAAACCCGTTCCGCGAAAGTGGCGTGGTCCTATGATTTGCTATTTACTGTTGTTTAATTGTTAAATAGATTCCTCATACCAGTCCCCATGACTGACTCGTTGTTTGTTTCACTTTGCAAACGCGGGTGCCCTTATTTTCACACGGGCAGCCTAGTACACAGGTGATAGGTTGTTTTTGGCTCTACACTGCTGCATAGAGTGCATTTTTTGCTCATGGCGAGGCTGACTTCACAGAGATGACTTTGACATTTACCGCCATTACTGTATTTATATTATGATTCCGCCACGGGCGATGCAGACTGATTTACTTTCCGTATTTCTCACTATATGTATATGTATTCCGCCTTCGGCGATGTAGACTGATACCCTTATTATGTCTCACTGCATGTATGTATTCCGCCTCTGGCGATGATGACTGATCACTTTCCTTTTATTTACTAAGTTATATCCCACGTTATGCTATTCTGATATTCCTACATGTTGTGATTCCGCTGTCATATCCATGTAAAATTATTTTATTTATTGTTTCTGCTATTATCTGTACTCTGCTATGATGATTAATGTGTTATATTCCGATGATTATCCCTAATACCGCTCCTCGGATTTTGGGATCGTCACACTTTGGGGCTCAGAGATAGGTTTGATAGGACCGGGAAACATGTATTCAGGAATAATTAATCCACAAAAGTAAGTGTGGACCGGCCCTGAAGATCCAAGTATTCACTGCGGGGGATCCTGAGGCTTTTGCTAGAGCGTCTCGAATCAGGAGGAGCCATCCCTTGCCTCGACTCATAGATGGAAATCCAATTTCCAATACGACACCTTTCGATTTTAGTTGTAAAACTTGTATGGCGACATAATATATGGTACCTATGTCGTCCATGATTGATACATTTATATTTGAAGTTGTTTTTAAGACTATGGACTTATAGTATCAAATAAGATTTGTTTTAAAACGTACCAAGCATATTTGGCTATTATAAGGGAAAACTCTATCCTTTGGTTTGCGTTGCATTGTGTGATGGGACCTGAGTCTTATAATAGCTTCATTTTTCCAAAAAGCATTGCGTTGTTTATTAAATCATTTTATTTCAAGCTTTGGTATTCACATGGAGTAAACCCGTTCCATACTATACGGCGTGGTCCCGTGAATTACCTAATTTTAAAATAAAGTTAATAACGGTTTTAGTTCTCACACCAGTCCAATGACTGACTCGGAGTTTATTGTTATAATCTAAGTTATAGGTGCCTATATTTTCCACACGGGCAGCTAGTAGTTTTGGTTTTGCAGACATTCATTTTCACAGGATCCTGCATTACCGCTGGAGCTATATTCAGAAAGCTTTATATCTGTGTATTTCTTTTAGTTGTGCTAATTGATGTATTTTTCGCTACGCCTTGTATTTATACATTTTATTTCCGCTGCTATGTATTTTAAATCTCTGATATTTCCCATTGTGTAATATTTATTCACACTATGATATATTCTTGTACCCTGATGTAAATTATTGTAATAACAATGACATTTTCTATTGTTTGTGTCTGATGCGTCATGTTCTCAAAGCAATCCGGGCTTCCAACGGTCTTGGTCGGTTTAGCGATCGATTCGGACCGAGCGAAATCCTTATCGTTACAGTTGGTATCAGAGCTTTGGTTTACAAAGCTCGAGAACAAGACATATTAGAACTAAACGAAAGAATTCATCGGAGATAGGACTAGTAACATCCTAAAAGAATAACTCGTTAGAAATATGATCAATATTATCCTAGAATGACACTACTACAATACAGGTCATTTGCATCAGTTGTTAAACCCATGTTGCATCAGTTGTTAAACTGATACAAGTGAAGATGATGCAACAAACAAATTTCTGTTGCATCAGTTAAAGAACTGATGCAAATGAAGATCACTTGCATCAGTTGTTTAACATAACTGATGCTATAGAGCAGATGCAAATGTTTGCATTTGCTTTTGAAGCCCTGGTCTATTGCATCAGATCTTTCAAACAACCGATGCTAATGAATAAATGCAAAAATGACATTTGTAATCACCTTTAGTGTATTGCATCAGTTGCCTATGCTATTACAACTGATGCAAATTTAGTCTGAAGTAAAAAAATATCCACTATTTTAGATTTTTAAACCTAAAGCAATATTAAATGAAATTTAAAATTTTACAAATGCATTATCACCACAAATATGATGAAACAAACAATATACTTGTATTATCAATCAACATAGTTTATGTGTAAAACCCAAAAAAACATAATATATACTCTAATCATAAAACTAAAGTCAACTTGCATAACAATAGACTTATAACTACATCCAATTATGAATGATATAAGTCGCTAAGCAATCCCAACTTCATCTGTCGATCATAAGAATCACATTGTGCAAAGTCGTGCAATTTATAAGAGTACTGTTTTATAACGTACGTAAATAACATTTAATGGCTAGGCGAATGAAATAATTTAAAGTACACCTTTTGTAAATCGATGCTTTAATTGTGGTGTTTTACTATGTCAAGCATATACCTCATCCCATAATATGCACAATCTATTGCTTCAGAATGCTGCAGACACTGGCAATAATACAAAATAGTGTAATATTTAGTTTAAAATGAATAGAAACAAAAAAGGCACAATTTGAATGTATAGCTCTAAGCAGTACGTGGAAACTCTCTGAACATTAAGTTAAAACTGCCATGTAAAACTATAGTGTAAATAAAATTGTTTGTTAAAACTGCAGTGTAAATAAAACTGCAGTGGGAGGTTCTGCAATCACCAAAGAAAACTGTTTGTTAAAACTGCAGTGTAAATAAAACTGTTTAGTTCGTTCTGGATTATGTTTGCAGACAACTTTAGTGTAAATAAAACTGTTTGTGGACAAGTGAAGGATGCTGGAGTATGCACACCACTAGAAGACTGTTTGTGAACTGTTTGTAAACTAATGAAATGCACACCACTAGAAAACTGATCGGATAACAGAATTTTTTTTAAAGTACTGCAGCTGAATTGATTTATGTTAAAAATGTAGTGGGAGGTCCTATCGTGTATTTAGCTTTCTCAAAAGTGCTGCATAAAATTGAATGGTTGAACAGCAACTGTCAATAAAAACAGAGTCAAACAGCCAAAGTTATGGTCAGCAAGTGTTATGTTATAAGTTTTCTTTGTATTAAAGCATACAAACACCAAGGATAACATTAATAACACGTAAAATGTGCCTGCATAATTCCATATCAGAATTAATATATTTTCCAAATAGTTAAAACACAAGTATACAGAATAAATTAATATATTTTTATAAATTGATGCTTGATGCTCAAATTTTATTTATTCAGAGTTTAATCTTGGTCATCCAGCGTTTGATATAGTCACAAATTAATACTCAAATTTTAAATGTTGTTTCATAACAGCTCTCTAAAATTACAAGCACTATTATGGGTTTTCTGGCCGAACTGTGATTGGACCATGCTTTAAGTCGTAAGGTGCTATTGTTTGGTAGAGTAGATTAACCATGTAAAACTAAACAAACACAACAGAAAATCAAAAATCAACCTTCATTTTGTTCACATAAAAAGTATCAAACGTTCCAAACTTCAATTAAACGATCAAATTGACATCGACGAGTGTCACGGTGATTAACACCTTCATCTTTGTTTGCATGGAACTTCTGACTATGCTAGACCATCCAATTCACATTGCATTATTTGTGCAACTGTAGCTTGCATTCAGATTTCAACCTAAATGGTAATACATATTGACTACCTTTGACTGCTTAGACTTAAGTACATGCTCCTTCATCGTAACATGGCGTTGGCTCCTATTTGGTAGCCACTTATTCACAAGTCAATACCTTTTGTTAAAATGTTGGTTTTGATAGGTAGTCCTAGCATCGAAACCAGTAATAGTTCTCTAACATCGGACGCAAGGCATTAATTCTTTCGCCGACAAATTTCCGATCACTCAGGACTCTGAGGCTGTAATCAGTCTCTTGGCCAGCAAGATTAACCTTAAAATATTGCTCCAGTCTCAATAAAAATTATTTTCAAACTAAAACTATGTTATGCCACTATTCCACTGTAAAATGTTGATAGAAAATTTAAACAGTAGTTGTGACATCCTCTCCATACTGAGTCACTGACTAAATTTTCTGGAGGAAAAAAAAGATGCAATCCCCTTCATCTTTGTTTGCATGGGAGTTCTATCTATGCAACAAAGATTAACCTTTTAAATATCTTATTCCGTCTAGCGTCGTGTATTTCAAAACATTTTAATCCTAAACACTGGATCTAATGTTCCAAAATATTTTAATCCAACGTTCCAAAATAATGATTTTGACGTTTAAAAGTGTTCATCTTATCAATTTTAAGCATGTTATAGTAATTCATTAAGTAATAATGATTGTAGGTGATATACATAAAATAGTGAAGAATTGTTTCAAAAGAACTCCGAGAAGACTAGGAGTGTTGCCTTCTTCCAGATTTTACAAATGCTCATCTATACAGTTGTCGTTGATATTATAAACAATTGGCATGTAAAGAGAGCATTTTTCCATAAACATTCCACCTTTTGAATAAGTGTATTCTATTTCAACTAAGATTTCCTATTACACTTACCATAATGTATTGTATCCCGTTGTGTGTAACGTTTTATATTCCTTTTTCATTGCGCATATAGCATCAATCACAAACCTGTTAACATTGTTTCTGCCATCATTGATCGTATAAAAGCAAGTACCCAAGCAATTATGCTATTTTCCTATTTTAATTTTTTAATTTTAATTAGAAATAACTAATGTACTGAAATTTTAAATTTCTTCAATCACAAATTTGAAATAACTAATGTCCTAGTGTAGCAAGCCCTTTCAATCCCCTTTCGATGACGCCATTTCAACCCAATATTGCATCTGTTCTAGCCCATAAAATTAATGAAACATCATTTTATTCAAATCATCATTTTAATGAAACATTATTTTAATGCCTTTTGTTCAATATTTTTTTTTTCTATCATAGTCCTACAACCTGGGTCCCTTTGATTTGGTTGGACTTTTTAATCTAAAACCATGTGGAATAAAGCAAAAGATGGTTCATGAACCTTTGAAAGACCTCCAAACAATGATTTGTTATGTGTGAAACAAAGTCACGACAATTCCAATAGATTGTAGCGATTAATTTGTAGGTTGCTTCATTTTGATATTTTGTGGCTTTCATAGTTCTAAAGGTGTCAAGGTGACATTATATAACTTAAGTGTACCATAGACTATTAAGCGGTTTGATTTGATAAAATTATCAAATGTGTCCATGCTTCTTGGAACGCCAAATTTATAGCGCTCGATTTTGGAGATAAAATGACACACTAAGTAAAAACATTTTGACGTGACTCAAGAGCATGTTCAGTAAAAAATATATTTATTTATTAATAATGTTGTGCTTTTTACGATCACTTTGTCTTTTTTTTTTCTTTGCACTGTATTGTTTAATTAATATTTTGTCAATGTTCTAGACCGTTTTACCACTTGTCCGACACCATGATATCATGGTGCCACTGGGATGATAAATGGATTCTGAACTGTAAAATTTTAGCTGTATGATGGTGTTTTGCATGGTTACTCTTGTGTGCAAAAATCATATTAATTAACATATATTATTATAAAACACATACGTGAATTAAAGCGAAAATTCCAAAATTTCTGAAATGGAACCGAAATTTGAAAATTTCTTGATGACGGAGACGAAAACAGAAAACAGAATTTGAACTTTGGTGTCTGTGTATGTGTTACATAGTGCTCGGTTTCACGGTAGTGTTTTAAATGCTTTAAGATGTTAAATAACGGGAGACGTAGCTTCCCATTATTATTTTTACATTTCTATAGGTAGTTTTTTATTTTGCTTGAAAGAAAAAAAATTACATACTGTACACCTAGTAACCAGGTAATAAGAAATGAGCGTCAACAACTTTACACAGGGATTTAGATTATATACGATTGAGTACACCCAAAGACATCAAGCATATTTAGCAGCTACTAAAAATCAAAGAAAGAATTAACAACATGAAATTACCTTGATCATTCTTGCAATATGCCTCGACGCCATGATCCATTAGAATAATAACAATATTGGTCTGATTGAACAGGGCGTCCTGCATGGGCATAACAATTAACCTAACGATCAGTGACATCATATGCACAAATAATAATTTTAAAGCAGATAAACATAAGTATGAAACACCCATATTTTAATATACAAATCCTACGTAAATACCGTATTCTTAAATCTAAATGAGAGAAGTTCCAGCCAAAAATAAAACAAAAAAGCTCAGTACCTAGGCGTTATCAACTAGTATAAAACTTCAACATATTTGCAAAAGACAATCAACAAGGCAAAGGAACCTACCAAGTAAGTGTAACAAAGTGGATCCCTGATTATCACGGTAGTTGGCATCCACACCCTTTCATGTTAAGGGATTTTTTTAGGCATAAAACAAACGAACAAAACTAGCTGAAAGTAAAACATGAACTCATAATACCTTGCTCAAAATCTTTTTGACTGCATTGAGATCGCCACTTTTAATAGCTTCTCTTAATCACTGATGATAAACAACAAAGATTACAAGAGCCTTGATTAGTACAAAATTTCAGATACAGTGCGCATTGCTATACTATTAGCATTCAATCAATGATTAACATTAACCTCTCCGCTGACTTCAATCATAGTTGACTGGATCTTTGTTCAAACTGTTATTATTTTCTTGACTAATAATAAAAAGGGGCTGTAAACAAACATGGTGTTAGGGGACTTCAAAAGATTTAAAAGAACAGGAATAATAACATAATTAGTCTGAAGTATTAAAATTAATAACCAGAATAACCATGGTTTGTTGTTTGAAGAAGAAGGCTGCTTTTTCGGAATGGCTTATGATTTTTTTCGTTTAGGAGTGGGCTGGGCAATTGAAGTAGTGCTACTCTATCAACGTCAACAAATAAAGCTATGATAAAATGCAAATTGCTATTAGTATATGTAAATAAAAGTAGACTGCATGAAGCTGCAACCCACTTCGTTTTAGTTCATATGGCAGGGAAACCCAAATTAAATTAATTTTTAGTCCTACTCCTGATGAAGAAAGAATGTGTCTTCAAAAAAGTTAATGCAAGTTTATAACTGGAAAAGGATCGTAGTAAGACAAAAGGTCAAGTGTGCATGCATATGTGCATATATCTACTAACCTGTTTTAGTGTAGGATCAGAAATTGGAGCCTCACATATACATAAAGGCATCCCACATTGCATTCAATAACAGGTATGGTTGAAGGTGCATATGTATTTACAACTGCATCATCCTCGATGCTTAATTTTTAAAATCTATCTACTACAGCACTAGATTGAACTGAAGAGTTTTGAGAACCGATTTGGATGGACCGACAAAGTAATAACGGCTTAATATTGTACATTTGCAGAATAATAACTGAACAAGAGTACCAAGTATGACTACATCTCCATGAAGACGAGCATAAAATATTACTACACAAAAATAAATGCATTGCAAACCCTTAATATTAATAGTTGTGTGTATTATACTAAGTATATGTAACATTATACTGCTATCTCCCATACATTTAAAAAGAAAAGGCATTTAAATTTTGACTATCAATACAAATATATCAAACCATATGAAATTGACTGAATAAAGAATCACACTTACAACTCTGCAAAACCGACCACCCGATCTCAAACTTCATCAACATCCAGCTGCCTGCTTCAACGCGGCCTCTACATGCACACAACCCGCTTTCTATACATAGAGTTAGTTTCGATCTCTATTCAGGACATGCTCGTGCCTAACGGATTGGATGGGTTGGTTATGAGCACTCCTTTTACATGTAGGTTCAGATTCTCTACCTGTTTTTATGCATTTTCCAAGGCTGATTTGGTGATCTAAATTTTTTTGTAACTCGGGCATTTGATTGGAACTATTTGCACTCCAGTTCTCCATTTCAGGTCCCCATCAACTGATAAGCTACATACAAAAGCAGAAATAAGCATATTACATTGCTAAGTCACAATATTAGACATATTAGTAATATATAATCCACACAAAAATATATAAGTTGCAAACAAAATAAGAACGACTTTAACTCTTCTAGTCACAATTCTCTTTTGTCAGGGGCATTTTTTTAAAAGAGATCTGGCAAGGTGCTCAAGTGCCATGGATAATGCTTGAAATATTGCTGGAGTAACAAAACTACATTAGAAACGCATAATTGAATTATATATGCGTAAATACTAGAACTGGCACTTAATCCATTTAAATTGAAATATATCATATCAAAAACAAGTTACCTACTCAGACAATGTTGGAACAAGCAGCACAACTACTTTTATTTATGGGTTGTTTGCACCTAGACTACATAGTAACTTACATGCAGGTATAATATATGTAGTCAAGTACATTTTGTAATAATAATTACCCTGCATAGTATGGAGTTGAACAAGAAACACCTCACTAGGATCAACAAGGCAGAACATGAGAGTTTCATTTGCAGATGTTGCACCAACAGTGAGAACCAAGTGGTCAGGGTCAAACTTCACTCTGTTGCTATTTAACTCGCCCATGAATTCCGTAAATGCCTGCATAAACATACATATTCTAACAAACTGCAGAATTATATGCTTCCAATGATCATAGAAACATTATGTCATATAAAATGACGGGATGCGGAACAGGCCCACGTTATCACTTGGGGCAGCTTAAATGATAACCCAGTTACATAATCTAATTATAATATTAGCAGAATGGGTAGCTTACATTCCTGAAAGCTAGAAGGCCATGATAATCCTGAAAAAGAGCCAATTCTATAAACATGGAAACATTGTTGGATTCAAATGCAGTAGCATCATGGTTGAGATCGATCCAAGATTCAATCAGATCGAAAGACAACCACAAATTACACAATGATAACACTTTGCGATACAATTTCAATAATTGAAATGTGCTATTATGAGAGTAAAATCATGGGTTGTGGCTAACCTGATTCACTGCAAGTACCGTTTGTATAACTCCTAAAGGATTGTGAGTTGGATGATATGGATTTCTCTCATACTCTTGCCAGCCGATGAAGAATGACAAGTCTTGTTCATGAGAATTGCATGAAGCTTTTTTTTGAAAACATGCAGTGCAACTCCGTAATATATACATCAGTTATGCATCAGTTAGAAAACCATGGAATACTTGTCAATACTGAGTAGATGCATATGGGTTGAAAAGTCAGTTTGCATGTGCATATTACGCTAATGTCATAACAATAACACATGCATAAACTCATCTGGTGTGCAGCAGCAGTCTGGTGGTCAGAGCTGACATTGCACCTACTACAATCTTTCTTTATCATTCAAATTTTAGAAACTAGGCACCTTCTAAATAACGAAATCGGAAAAAGCATACTCCTATGCTCTGTGTGACGCCGTCCTGCAATCCAAATAACGAAATCTTCAGTTAGAATACGCTGTTATGTTCTAACATGTTCCTTTTCTGGGTCCATCTAATTTCACTTAACCTGGTAGACTAAAGCTGCCAAATCTGTGTAAGAACGTGAGAATTAGTTTTGATGGGTGGATCCCTGAAATCCCCTGTTCATTTGCGTACCAATTAATCACAAACACTCATCAACATAAATTTATTAACATATGAGACCCATTAAAAGAAATTAATGATGGATAACTAATTGATTGTGCTAAACGTAGTTTGAACTACTTGTTGTACAAAAAATACATTATGTCAACTATCAAAATGAGTATCAACTGAAAAACAATTGCTGCAAAACCATATCTTACCAGAACTGAACATATAGCTCTCGACCCAATATGAACAAAGCAATCAAATAAGTTCATATCCAAATATACGAATAATCTAATTATAACTTCCAAAACCTCATATTAAGCAGTATACCATGTTTCAAACATAACAAGCACCATGACCCAATAACACTAGCTGTCGAACAAAAAATTTAACGAAATAAAAACGAAGTTTTAGCTCTAAACATAGCTTCATCTCTGGCTAGTTTCCTTAGAAGGTGGTGTAGCTACTGCTACAGGAGCGCTATCAGTAGAATATGTAGCAGCATTCTGCCCATAACTTGCATTATAGCTAGTCTGACTCTGTGGAGGCGCATTACCGTAAGTCCAGGTGCATAACCAGAAGGCGCGGGTGGAGCTCCATAACCATACCCAACTTGACAAGGTGGATGGCCGTAGTAAGCAGCATACGCACCACTAGCTGCACCACAACAACAACAGCTGTTTTCTATTGACCATTATACCCCTGTTGGGTGACAGGTGGTGTTTGCTGAGCTAGTGGTGCTGGGGAAGAACATTTAGCGGTAGTACCAGCGTTGGCGCTAGTATCTTGAGATGGGTAAGGGTAAGTCTACTGAGAGTATGCGGTATGCACTGTTGGTATGTGTAGGTGCAGCTTATGGGTTAACTTGCTGTTGAGAGGTATTATAGTAATCATATCTGTTTGGTTGAGCAGTTTGATTTCCTAACTGATCAGGGTAGGATGGGTAATGAGACGACGCGAACTTCCCCGTGAAGGAAAGCACGGATAGAATTGAGGACAACACACAAAAGGACGCAGACGGAAGAACATTTCATTGTTATTACAACAATTCCATCAGATACAAGAATATACAGAGTATAAATGAATAAATTACATTCGATAAATATCAGAGATTACAATAAATTACATAGCAGCGGAAAATAATACAAAATCACAACTAGAAGTGATACACGGATACAGAGCTTTCCGAGCATCGTTCCAGCTGTAAATCAGGATCCTGTGAATATAAATCTGCAAAACCAAAACTACTAGCTGCCCGTGTCGAAAATAGAGGCACCCAGAGTTTAGGTTAAAACAATAAACTCCAGGTCAGTCATGTGACTGGTGTGAGAACTAAAACAGTTATAATTCTTTATTTTAAAGTTCGGTAAATCAAGGGACCACGCCGTATAACACGGAACGGGTTTCCTCCCAAGAATACCAGTGCATAGAACAAACAGCGCAATGCTAAATAAAGAAAATGAAGCTGTTATAAGACCCAGGTCCCATCACACAATGTAACGCAAGCCGGAGGATAGGGTTTTTACCTTATAACAGCCAAAGCATGCTTGATACGTTTAAAACACATTATTTGATACTATTATAGGTATATAGTGTCAAAACAATTTCACATCATAAATATCAATCATAGGCGGCATTAATGACCCATACCACTATGTCGCCATACTAGGTTCTACAAATAAAACCGCACTATCACGTATTGGAAATTGGATTTCCGTCATGAGCCGAGGCAAGGGGCAAGCTCCTCTCCGCGTTCGAGACACTCTAGCAAATGCCTCAGGACCCCACTATGATCCTTGGATCTTCAGGGCCGGTCCTCTCTTACTTTTGAGGATTAGTTATTCCTGAACACACGTTTCCCGGTCCTTACAGACCTATATCCGAGGCGCCTCATATCCAACAACCACACAGGTGAAAAGTATATAAATGTCAGGGCTGGTAGGTCACTGACACCACCCTAGCTAGAAAGAAACGTCGTGCTCTCCCTGCAGTCACTATCCCGTTTTTGACTCATACCGAGGTGTGAGGCTCGCGAATTCATGTTATACACAAAGCTACGCCACACAGGCCGTGCTTTGATCATCAACCACAAGACTTTGCTTTTCAACAGAAGCCTTGATCAATTGCCACTTACGCATGCCACATTGGCAATTCACTCCATGCGACTGATGTCCATCGATATTCAACCTCTGAGCTCATACGTCTCAGAGAAGGGCGTTAAGCAAGAGAATAAATTTTCCGCCGCCAAACAGATGTATATTTAATAGAGATCAATCAACACAGAATAAAATCCAATGTCAGACACACAATCCATTTACAAGTTCGTTCTGGGTCTGAACAAAACCGGAGGCACTTTCCTCGCATATCCATCCATCTCCAGGTACGTCTGGACGATCACCAACTGTTTCCCTCATCTTGGGTGTACAGCCCAATCAAGATCATCAGTAATCACCCAAACGATGTGAAGACTTCCGGTCTTCTACCACCGTCTTCAACTTCGACATCTCGTCGAATCGGTTATTCAGAATGGGTATAAACCCGGCCTTTCTGAATAACCCACGTATATGATAAACAAAGGTTACACAAACACAACGAACGCCTCATTCCAATTCAGAATATTCTTTTATTCACGAAATCACATTCTTAGGGAAAGGTTCCCATTAATTTTATCCAAGATAAATTCTTCTAAATTTATCCTATAATCTTCCTTTGGATATCATTTCTAACTAGTCGGGATTAGCGAACCACACCGAAGTAATTATTTATTTTATTTCCCAATCCCAATCTATATATCCCATGGAGCAAAACTGGTGATACTCCATATCTAACACCACGGTGTTATCGGTAAAATTAATTACCATTTCACGTTCAAATCTAATTAAAGATTTAACTATCGCTTTGGAGCAAAACTGGTGATACTCCACTCTCGATCACTTTTCAGATTTGATAATTTAAATTATCAATTCACTTTTTTAATCTAATTAAAGATTCATTAAAACTCCACTTAGTTTTAATCTTCTCAAAAATCAATATCTTGCCTTTAACTGGGTTAAAGCACCAATGTCATCTAAAACACGATCCACGATAAACCCAAATCACATTTGATATTAAATACAAGGCTTTGAATAGAAAATATATCGGCTTATATTCAATATCAAATTCTGAAACCAACATATATCGTATTGGCAATAACGATATAAAATATATCTTTCAAATTCCCATAACAATATCTGTATAGTCACGAAATCCAACATCAAAATATCCCGAAGATAATTTCGATTCAACTCCAGTCCAATCCACGTATTGGGAATATTGATTACTTTTAAAATCACTTTCAAATTCAATTTATTTATTTCAAAAATGAATTGATTTTAATTCTAGTTCAAAACTAGTTCATTTCGATAAAAATCTATTTTTATCCTTTAATGTGGAATTTTCTAGCCCAATTCTTTCCAATTCACATATTATAATTTTACACAAATTATAGATATTTTTAATAATTTTATCAAGGCCCGTACAGTCGATTTCCATCAACGGCTATCGAACTGCACTTACAGCGACCTTTTTCGAATTTGATTTGGACATAATTCCAAATCCAACCGTTAGATTTCAAATTTCTAATATTCATTGGAAAGCTCTTTTCGATACGAACCCAACGGTTGCGGTTTTAGGAGAATCCGACGATCGGATCCCCCGCAACGTCAATTCGAAGTCAATGGTCGAAATTCACGAACTACCGCGGCGCGGCGCGGCGCGTTCTATTCAGGCCATTATATATATATAATATATATATATATATAATATATATATTTCGTCGATTTCCTTTTAAAACGTATTTTATAAATCGTTTCAAATTCGTTTCAAAAACAATTTCAACTTCATCTTCAATTTCAAATCGATTTGACTTCAATTCAATTCGAGTTCATTTCAATTCAATTCAAATTCAAATTCAAATTCGTTTCAATTCAATTCAATTCGAATTTAACTTCTATTTGATTCAATTCGAATTCGTTTCAAATTGATTTCAATTCAATTTCAGTTCATTTTAAATTTCAATTTCAATTTAATTCAATTTGAATTCATTTCTATTTTATTCGAATTCAAATTAGTTTCAATTCAATTCAATTCGAATTTACCTTCTATTTGATTCAATTCGAATTCGGTTCAAATTGATTTCAATTCAATTTCAGTTCATTTTAAATTTCAATTTCAAAATATTTAATTTCGAAATCACTTTTCAATATTCATTATACAACGAATAAAATCGATATAAATATCGTTCGCGTCAAAATAACGCATCTCTAATCAACACGGATTTATATTTTCAAAACTTCTATATTCTATCCAACAAATGAATATTTATCCCATTTAACACATGAATCTACATTTCTTTCAACACACAACTAATCTCAACACATGAGTACTGTCAACACATCACTATTTTTGTTATGTAAAATATTTTATAAAACTAAGGTATCTATCGTTTGATTTTCAATTAGACTTCTACTGGGAAGTAGTTCTAATTTTAAATGTGATAAAGATGTAATTTATTTTATTTAAAATATTTTACTCAACACATGAACATCGTCAACACATGACTATTTTTATATTCAACACATGAATTTTCTTTTATAATATTCCTTATTTTCCCGATTGGAATGAGGCCCAATCAATCACCATATAATGTTAATTATATGGATTTTCATACAACACATGTATATAATAACATTGAAAAATAATCAACCATCAACCAAAGTGCACTACACTGTATAAGCATCAAATATAGATATCTTACGCTTATAACAGCCTGTCGATCAATCGATCGACATATTTAATCCATCAGGATGAGTGAACTTCAAATTTCATCCCAACACCCGTGTGGGGTTTCAAACAATCAAACACAGATTTTAGTTGTGCAGTTGGGCGACGTGTAAAATTTATCGACCCAATCAATATCAGTCAAATCAGTGTATATAAACAAATCGGCCGATTTGTTTATAAATATTCATTTATTCACTTTCACGTTAAAATTATATTTTTAACGATAAAACAATTTATTTTAACACATGAATTTCTATTAGTTCATTTATTCCATAAAATGATATTTTTATTTTTCTAACATATTTTAGAAAATTTCGGCGGCATAACGGCACGATACTAGAAACGGGACGAGGCCTAGCCTTATCCCCGGTCTAGTGAAGGCCCACGCCATTCACACATCAATCAATCCATTCCATTTCGCCTAACAATTCAATTAAAACCAAACAAACTAACCAACAACTCAACCAAACAATTTAACAAACAAGCCATCCATGGTCTGTGGATGACGGGTGTCGGGTGCTACTAAGCACCGTCTGCATCCTAGTATATATATATAACTAAAAAAATTAAATTGAAAGGTGAGAAGTTCTCACCGAAAGCTATCCAATACCACGACTCTTCATTTATAGAAATCTTCTTCATCCTCGCCTTTTTATCATCTTCGTTTGCCCGTAGTCACTACATATATAAAAATCACACATTTTTATATTTCGATGTCTTTAAAATAAAAACCACATTTTTATTTATTCACTTTCAATTTAAAAGTCATATTTTTATAATCACTTCATATATTTAAAAATCGAATTTTCACTTCGCTGTTCAATATATAAAAATAAGCATATTTTCACAACGCTACTATATAGATAAAAATTATATTTTTATCCCCTTATTCTTCATATAAAAATTTCACCCTTTCAAAAAATAATGTTTTCGCCTTTATAAAAATAAAGTTTTCGCCTTTATAAAAATAAAGTTTTCGCCTTTTCTATTATTAAAATATCGTCTTTTTATTTTTAAAGATTTTACCTTTTCAATTCCATCCTATAGAAATCGCATTTTATTTTGCTACCTATAAAAAGATGATATTTTTAATATTCCTAACATGTAAAAATTATATTTTTAATTCTTTAAAAATATAAAAATCATATTTTTACATCTTCTATATAGTAAAGATTATATTTTTAATACTTTAAAAATATAAAAATCATACTTTTATTACTTTAAAAATATAAAGATCATACCTTTAACTTCTCTATACAATAAAAATTATATTTTTAGTATTTAATCTATATAAATATCACATCTTCCTTTTGCTACTATATAAAAATTACAACTTTCCATTCCGTTAACTATATAAAATCTCATTTTTATTTTTCAAATAAAAATCCTCCCTTTTATTTTAATTAAAGAAAAATATAATCAAAGACTGAAAATAAAACTAGCTAAGTAAAATAAAAACTTACTTTTCATTGCAGCGAAGGGGGGGCTTCAAGATCGCGGTGGTGGTTCTGGCGTCGAATGAAGTGGCTCCGGCTTTGAGTGGGGATGGGGACGCAACCGAGTGGCGCAGTCAAAGGGGAAGGAGAGGGGTCTGCGTAGGAGAGAGAGAGAGGGCGGAGGCTGAGGGTCGGAGGATGGTGCGGTCGGTGGCCCCACAGGCGCGGTGGCGGCGCTGTCTAGGTTTAAGGGGTTTGGACGCTGGAGGGGGGGTTCACGCGGTCGAAGGGGAAGTGGCACGATGGGGGAGGAGAGGGAGTTGGAGGGGGGGGGGGGGGGGGCGCCTCACGCCGGCGGTGGCGGCGCCCCAGAGGAGGACGACGGATCGACTGGGGTGAATCGCGATTTCCCCCCTTCTTCTTTCTTTCTTTTTTTATTTTTTTTCACCGTATGAATGAAATCGAGATAACAAGGGGGGGTGTATGTTTTATATTTTTAATTTTAATATTTTATTATTTTAAACTCCTTAAAAGAAACTTTTTATTCTGACCTCTAAATGAGGCCCACCGCCTGTCGTCCATAACGTTTTACCCCCATTCCGAACACAATGGGATATGTATCGTGAGCTGATTCGATCGTTTGAATCAGTTTCCGTCAAAATCTACATATAACTCTATATATTGAATTTGAACGCGCATTTCAATTTATCGGGGTCACATACTAACTAGAAAAATTCCCAAAAAATATTTTCTAGCTTCGTATTGACGATACGGTCCTAACAAAACTAGTTTCGTCGAATTCTGAGACCGTTGGAAAAATGGCCAATTTCCAGTCGATTAAAATCAACTGAAACTGGTCAAACGCGTTTTCCTTTGCCACGCTCACATATTGATTCAGAAAATTATGAAATTTGGAATCTAGCAATAATTTGGCATCACGGACCCAACAAAACTGGTTTCGTCGAAATCCGAGGTCATTTGCAAAATGTCCATTTTTAAGGGCCTGAATTCCATAGCGACTATTCAGAATTTTCAATTGGACATATCTTTTGATTCCCGCTATGAAATCTTGATCTTTCGGATTCGTTGGAAAGATATTATCAATTAAATCCTATTGTTTTTGGTTTCACTAAAATCCAGATTGTTTTGCACCCGGTACATTCAATTGAAGTTTGAAATCGAATTATCGAACTACCGCGCCATTTTCAATTCCTTTTTTAATTATATATAATATTTATATTCTAACGACGACGTATATAAATATATACGTTCGAATTCTATTCAAAATAAATTTCTCGTCGATATTATTTAAAATAATTCATTTTAAATGTTCAAAATTCGCTAAAATTGCCGAAATAAAAATTTTAAACTGGCCCAGATTTTCGGGTTATTACAATCTCCCCCACTTAAAACTTTTCGTCCCCGAAAAGGAACAAAGTCGAAAGTGGTTTGATTAATCAACTCTACGTTCGATCTGGCTTGCATTCTCCAACTTTTCAGTTTCTGAGAATTTTCAAAATTCTTCAAAAATTTGGCTAACACCCTAAATTTTCGAAAAATTTCGCCATTACCTCCCCTGCACCGGGAGCATCGGGGAATTTCAAATAGCTTCCCCGGTCCTTCAGATCTCAAAAAGAAAAAGAAAAAGCCAAGCGGCTAGCCAATAGGCTCATAAAATCATCATCACCCAAACAAAACAGTAAATTATGTAATAAACATGTACCTATTTGTCGGGCAAACAAATTTTATTCTTCGGCTCTAGCCTCCTTGCTATGACCTGTTCAATGTAATATATGCATATGCAAGCAAATGCAACCAATTTTCAATATAATTCAATATTCGGTTCAATTAGGCTAAATGGTTAAAATTATCAAACAAATAGGCAAACAACACAAACATCAATCAATTAGTGAATTAGAATTTCAAATTCATAATTTTTGATATATATACAAAAAATCATGTTTTTGATGCCAATTCACAAAAATGTATTCTAACTATATAAGTTTTGGTTCTCACACCAGCCTAATGGAAATATATAGAAGTCACACCTTCGAAACACGAACATAAATACTGATGATGTGGCCACATCACCAGAATTATCCCCGGGTGTCTAGAATGTGATTCTATATCTATCTAGTATATTAAAACTTCGACTATACGTTCATGACGCGTATACGCGAAATATTTATATATTGGATTGTCCATATTCAAAATAAATAAATAATCAAATACGTATAAAGCGATTTAAATTTCAAAACAAAATTGTTTTCATTTGAAAAATATACTCTTTACACTCGTTCTAGGATACTACTGATCCTATCTCTAACGAGTAATTCTAATTGGATGTTGCTAATCCAATATCTGATGAATTCTTTCGTATGGTTCTAATGTGTCTTGTTCTCTAGCTTTGTAAACCAAAGCTCTGATACCAAACTGAGAGATAGCCGACGAAATCCGGTAGGCTTTGCAACCATCCCTTCATCCCCCAAGCAGCAGGTAAAACCCACCGTGGCTCTCACATGGTCCCCCAGTTACTTGTTTTACGGCGACCCTCTCGAGTCTCGCGCCCACTGGCGAACCAACCCCCACCACAAGGGACATGTGGGGGTAAGAGTCTCCCGTTCGCCACCAAACCGCGAAGCGAGAACCCCCCATCACGACTGCAACAAGAACTGGTGATACTCCATATCTAACACCACGGTGTTATCGGTAAAATTAATTACCATTTCACGTTCAAATCTAATTAAAGATTTAACTATCGCTTTGGAGCAAAACTGGTGATACTCCACTCTCGATCACTTTTCAGATTTGATAATTTAAATTATCAATTCACTTTTTTAATCTAATTAAAGATTCATTAAAACTCCACTTAGTTTTAATCTTCTCAAAAATCAATATCTTGCCTTTAACTGGGTTAAAGCACCAATGTCATCTAAAACACGATCCACGATAAACCCAAATCACATTTGATATTAAATACAAGGCTTTGAATAGAAAATATATCGGCTTATATTCAATATCAAATTCTGAAACCAACATATATCGTATTGGCAATAACGATATAAAATATATCTTTCAAATTCCCATAACAATATCTGTATAGTCACGAAATCCAACATCGAAATATCCCGAAGATAATTTCGATTCAACTCCAGTCCAATCCACGTATTGGGAATATTGATTACTTTTAAAATCACTTTCAAATTCAATTTATTTATTTCAAAAATGAATTGATTTTAATTCTAGTTCAAAACTAGTTCATTTCGATAAAAATCTATTTTTATCCTTTAATGTGGAATTTTCCAGCCCAATTCTTTCCAATTCACATATTATAATTTTACACAAATTATAGATATTTTTAATAATTTTATCAAGGCCCGTACAGTCGATTTCCATCAACGGCTATCGAACTGCACTTACAGCGACCTTTTTCGAATTTGATTTGGACATAATTCCAAATCCAACCGTTAGATTTCAAATTTCTAATTTTCATTGGAAAGCTCTTTTCGATACGAACCCAACGGTTCCGGTTTTAGGAGAATCCGACGGTCGGATCTCCCGCAACGTCAATTCGAAGTCAATGGTCGAAATTCACGAACTACCGCGGCGCGGCGCGTTCTATTCAGGCCATTATATATATATAATATATATATTTCGTCGATTTCCTTTTAAAACGTATTTTATAAATCGTTTCAAATTCGTTTCAAAAACAATTTCAACTTCATCTTCAATTTCAAATCGATTTGACTTCAATTCAATTCGAGTTCATTTCAATTCAATTCAAATTCAAATTCGTTTCAATTCAATTCAATTCGAATTTACCTTCTATTTGATTCAATTCGAATTCGTTTAAAATTGATTTCAATTCAATTTCAGTTCATTTTAAATTTCAATTTCAATTTAATTCAATTTGAATTCATTTCTATTTTATTCGAATTCAAATTAGTTTCAATTCAATTCAATTCGAATTTACCTTCTATTTGATTCAATTCGAATTCGTTTCAAATTGATTTCAATTCAATTTCAGTTCATTTTAAATTTCAATTTCAAAATATTTAATTTCGAAATCACTTTTCAATATTCATTATACAACGAATAAAATCGATATAAATATCGTTCGCGTCAAAATAACGCATCTCTAATCAACACGGATTTATATTTTCAAAACTTCTATATTCTATCCAACAAATGAATATTTATCCCATTTAACACATGAATCTACATTTCTTTCAACACACAACTAATCTCAACACATGAGTACTGTCAACACATCACTATTTTTGTTATGTAAAATATTTTATAAAACTAAGGTATCTATCGTTTGATTTTCAATTAGACTTCTACTGGGAAGTAGTTCTAATTTTAAATGTGATAAAGATGTAATTTATTTTATTTAAAATATTTTACTCAACACATGAACATCGTCAACACATGACTATTTTTATATTCAACACATGAATTTTCTTTTATAATATTCCTTATTTTCCCGATTGGAATGAGGCCCAATCAATCACCATATAATGTTAATTATATGGATTTTCATACAACACATGTATATAATAACATTGAAAAATAATCAACCATCAACCAAAGTGCACTACACTGTATAAGCATCAAATATAGATATCTTACGCTTATAACAGCCTGTCGATCAATCGATCGACATATTTAATCCATCAGGATGAGTGAACTTCAAATTTCATCCCAACACCCGTGTGGGGTTTCAAACAATCAAACACAGATTTTAGTTGTGCAGTTGGGCGACGTGTAAAATTTATCGACCCAATCGATATCAGTTACATCACTGACCTGGAGTTTATTGTTTTAACCTAAACTCTGGGTGCCTCTATTTTCCGCATGGGCAGCTAGTAGTTTTAGTTTTGCAGATTTATATTCACAAGGTCCTGATTTACAGCTGGAACGATGCTCGGAAAGCTTTGTATCCGTGTATCACTTCTAGTTGTGCTTTTGTATTATTTTTCGCTGCTATGTAATTTATTGTAATCTCTGATATTTATCTAATGTAATTTATTCATTTATACTCTGTATATTCTTGTATCTGATGGAATTGTTGTAAAAACAATGAAATGTTCTTCCGTCTGCGTTCCAATTTGTCCTGTTCTCAAAACGATCAGGGGTTTCGAACGGTCTTAGTCGGTTTAACGATCGATTCGGATCGAGCGAAATTCCTTGCCGTTACAGTTGGTATCAGAGCTTTGGTTTACAGAGCTCGAGAACAAGACACATTAGAACCAAACGAAAGAATTCATCAGATATTGGATTAGTAATATCCAATTAAAATGACTCGTTAGAGATAAGATCAGTAGTATCCTAGAACGAGTGTGAAGAGTATATTTTTCAAATGAAAACAATTTTGTTTTGAAAATTTAATTCGTTTTAAACGCATTTGAATATTTATTTATTTTGAATATGGACAATCGAGTATATAAAGATTTCGCATATACGCGTCATAAACGTATATTCGAAGTTTTAATATACTAGATAGATATAGGATCACACTCTAGTCGCCCGGAGATAATTCTGGTAATGCGGCCCCATTATCAATATTTATGTTCGTGTTTCGACGGTGTGATTTCTATATATTTCCATTAGACTGATGTGAGAACCAAAATATAGCTAGAATTCATTGTTGTGAATTGGCATCAAAAACATGATTTTTTGTATATATCAAAATTATGAATTTGAAACGTTAATCCACTAATTGATTGATGTTTGTGTTGTTTGTTTATTTGTTTGATAATTTTGAACCATTTAGCCTAATTGTATCAAATATTGAATTGTATTGAAAATTGGTCGCAAATGCATGCATATACATGTACTTACATTGAACAGGTCATAGCAAGGAGGCTAGAACAGAGAATAAAATTTGTTTGCCCGACAAATAGGTACATGTTTATCATAATTTACTGTTTTGTTTGGGTGATGATGATTTTATGAGCCTATTGGCTTGCCGCTTGGCTTTTTCTTTTTCTTTTTGAGATCAAAAGGCCTATATGGCAATTTCGGGATTTTCCCATGGCTCCCGGTGCAGGGGAGGTTATGGCGAAATTTTTCGAAAATTTAGGGTGTTAGCCAAATTTTTGAAGAATTTGAAAATTCTCAGAAACTGAAAAGTTGGAGAATGGAAGCCAGATCGAACGTAGAGTTGATTGATCGAACCACTTTCGACTTTGTTCCTTTTCGGGGACGAAAAGTTTTAAGTGGGGGAGATTGTAATAACCCGAAAATCTGGGCCAGTTTAAATTTTTTAATTTGGCAATCTTAGCGAATTTTCTACATTTAAAATAGATTATTTTAAATAATATCAATGATAAATTTATTTTGAATAGAAATTCAACGTATGTATTATATACGTCGTCGTTAGAATATAAATAATTATATATAATTATAAAAGGAATTGAAAATCGCGCGGTAGTTCGATAATTCGATTTCAAACTTCAATTGAATGTACCGGGTGCAAAACAATCCGGATTTTAGTGAAACAAAAAACATTAGGATCTAATTGACAATATCTTTCCAACGAATCCGAAAAATCGAAATTTCATAGCGGGAATCAAAAGATATGTCCAGTTGAAAATTCTGAATAGTCGCTATGGAATTCAGGCCCTTAAAAATAGACATTTTGCAAACGACCTCGGATTTCGACGAAACCACTTTTGTTGGATCCGGGATGTCAAATTATTGCTAGGTTTCAAATTTCATAATTTTTCGAATCAGTATGTGAGCGTGGCAAAGGAAAACGCGTTTGACCAGTTTCAGTTGATTTTAATCGACTGGAAAATGGCCATTTTTCTAACGGTCTCAGAATTCGACGAAACTAGTTTTGTTAGGACCGTATCGTCAATACAAAGTTAGAAAATATTTTTCTGCAATTTTTAGAGTTACTATGTGAACCCGGTAAATTGAAATGCGCGTTCAAAATCAATATATAGAGTTATATGTTGATTTTGACGAAAACTGATCGAAACGATCGAATCAGCTTACGATACATATCCCATTGTGTTTGGAATGGGGGTAATACGCTAGGGACGACAGTCGGTGGGCGTGATTTCGAGTTCGTATTATAAAGCTACCTTTTTGAGAAAAATACTAATAAATTATTTATATATATAAATATATAGCCTCAATTCCCTTTCTCTCTCTCCCCTCATTTCAAAACCGTCGTTCACGAACCCAAGACCCCCCGTCGCCCTTGGTTTCGCCGCCGCCCCACCCTCTAGGCGTCGTCGCACCTCAGCCCCGGCCTCCCCACCTCCGACCGCACCTCCCCCTCCCCTCCGACGGCCCATCCCCGTCCCCCTCTTCGAGAATCGAACCCCAAAGCTCCAACGCCCCAAATCGAGCCGCCACAGTCCGTTTCCGTCCAACCACACTTGGCCGCACCTCCCAACCTCCAACCCCGACCCCAGGCGCCGCCCTTCCGACCACCAACCCCGACCAGTGGGCCCCCCAGTTAAAAATCTGATTTTTATTATTTTTCGAGTGTACATTTCAGTCCCCGAGATGTTTTAGCTCTTCTCCGAGCCTCCTCCGCCACTCTGACACCCCAAGTGAGTTTTATTTCAATTTTTATTCACTTATGCGATTAAAAATATGTTTTTTACATTGGATTTTAAAATAAAAATGTGATCTTTATCTATATAGAGTTGAAATAAAAACGTGATTTTTATATTAGGAGAAGAATAGAAAAGATTAGATTTTTAAAATAGAAAAGATAGGTTTTTGAAATTTGAAAAGGCGAAATCTTTATATAGAGAATAGTGTGATAAAAATATAATCTTTATAGTAGCGATGTAAAAATAGAATTTTTATCTATATAGTAGCGATGTAAAAATAGAATTTTTATCTATATAGTAGCGATGTAAAAATAGAGTTTTATCCATATAGCGTGATTATAAAAATTCAATTTTTATATATAAAAATTTGATTTTTATATATTGAATAGCGAAGTAAAAATTCGATTTTTATATATTGAATAGCAAAGCAAAATTTTGATTTTTATATACATAGCAACAATATAAAAATGTGATTTTTATATATGTAGTGAAAGCGGGCAACGAAAGTGACGAAAGGCGAGAACGACGAAGATTTATACTAATGAAGAGTCGTGGAGTTGGAATAGCTATTCGTGAGAAATTCTCACTCTAAATTTATTTTTCTAGTTATATATATATATATATATATACTAGGATGCAGACGGTGCTTAGCAGCACCCAACACCCGTCATCCACAGACCATGGATGGCTTGTTTGTTTGATTGATATGTTGTGAAAATTTGTTTGTGAAGTTGATGTGAAATAGATAATGAAATATATTCATGTGTTGAAATAAATATATTATCGTTAAAATTATAATTTTTAACGTGAAAGTGAATAAATAAATATTTATAAACAAATCGGCCGATTTGTTTATATACACTGATTTGACTAATATTGATTGGGATGATAAATTTTACACATCGCCCAACTGCACAAATAAAAATCTGCGTTGTTGATTTGAAATCCCACACGGGTGTTGGGATGATATTTGGCGCACACTAATCCCAATTATTTAATTGTATGTCGATCGATTGGTCGACAGGCTGTGTAAGCGTTAATTATTCATATTTGATGCTTATGCAGTTGTGTGGTGCACTTTGGTTGATGGTTGATTGTTTGTCATTGCTATTATATACATGTGTTGTGTGGAATCCATATAACTAACATTATATGGTGATTGATTGGGCCTCATTCCAATCGGGAAAATAATGAATATTATAAAAGAAAATTCATGTGTTGAATATAAAAATAGTCATGTGTTGACGATGTTCATGTGTTGAAAATATTCATGTGTTGAGTAAAATATTTTAAATAATAAAAATTACATCTTTATCATATTTACAATTAGAATATACTTCACGGTGGAGTCTAATTAAAATCAAATGATAGATACCATAGTTTTATAAAATATTTTACATAACAAAAATAGTCGTGTGTTGAAATAAATATTGATTCATGTGTTGAATAGAATAGATATTCATTTGTTGGATAGAATAAAGAAGTTTTTGAAAAATATAAAGCCGTGTGGATTAGAGATGCGTTATTTTGACGCGAACGATATTTATATCGATTTTATTCGTTTTATAATGAATATTGAAATGTGATTTCAAAATTTAATATTTTGAAATGAAATTCAAATTGAATTAGATTAAAATTCAAATTGAAATTTTATTGAATCAATTTGAAATGAATTCGAATCGAATAGAAAATGAATTCGATTCGAATTGAATAGAAAGTGAATTATAATTTGAATTGAATAGAAAGTGAATTTGAATTCGAATCGAATAGAAAATGAATTCTATTCTAATTGAATAGAAAGTGAATTAGAATTTGAATTGAATAGAAAGTGAATTTGAATTCGAATCGAATAGAAAATGAATTCGATTCGAATTGAATAGAAAGTGAATTAGAATTTGAATTGAATAGAAAGTGAATTTGAATTCGAATTGAATAGAAATGAATTCAAATTGAATTAAATTGAAATTGAATTAAAAACGAATTGAAATCGTTTTGAATGAAATTTAAAACGAACTGAAATTGAATTGAAATCGATTTGAAATGAATTCGAATTGAATTAAATAGAAGGTAAATTCAAATTGAATTGAATTGAAACGAATTAGAAATTGAATTAAATTGAAACGAATTTGAATTCGAATTAAATAAAATTGAAATGAATTTGAATTGAATTGAAATCAAATCGATTTGAAATTGAAGATGAAGTTGAAATGGTTTTGAAAATGAATTTAAAACGATTTATAAAATACGTTTTAAAAGGAAATCGACGAAATATATATATATATATTATATATATATATATATAGATAATGGCTGTAATAGAACGAGCCGCGCCGCGGCAGTTCGTGAATTTCGACCATTGACTTCGAATTGACATTAAGGGAGATCCGACCGTCGGATTCTCCTAAATCCGGAACCGTTGGGTTCGTATCGAAAAGAGCTTTCCAATGAATATTAGAAATTTGATATCTAACGGTTGGATTTGGAATTATGTCCAAATCAAATTTGGAAAAGGTCGCTGTAAGTGCAGTTTGATGGCCGTTGATGGAAATCGACTGTATGGGCCTTGATAAAATTATTAAAAATATCTATAATTGGTGTAAAATCATAAGAAATGATTTGGAAAAAATTGGGCTGAAAAACTCCATATATATAATGATAAAAATATATTTTTATCGAAATGAACTAATTTTGAACTAGAATCAAAATCAATTTATTTTTGAAATAAATAAATTGAATTTGAAAATGATTTTAAAAATAATCAATATTCCCAATACGTGGATTGGACGGGAGTTGAATCGAAATTATCTTCGGAATATTTCGATGTTGGATTTGGTGACTATACAGATATTGTTATGGGAATTTGAAAGATATATTTTATATCGTTATTTCCAATACGATATTTGTTGGTTTCAGAATTTGATATTGAATATAAGCCGGTATATTTTCTATTCAGAGCCTTGTATTTAATATCAAATGTGATTTGGGTTTGTTGTGAATCGTGTTTTAGATGTCATTGGTTCTTTAACCCAGTAAAGGCAGAATATTGATTTTTGAAAGGATTAAAACTAAGTGGAATTTTAATGAATCTTTAATTAGATTAAAATGTGAATTGATAATTTAAATTATCAAATCTGAAAAGTGATCGAGAGTGGAGTATCACCAGTTTTGCTCCCAAGCGATAGTTAAATCTTTAATTAGATTTGAACATGAAATGGTAATTAATTTTACCGATAACACCGTGGTGTTAGATATGGAGTATTACCAGTTTTGCTCCATGGGATGAATAGGTTGGGATTGGGAAATAAAATAAATAATTACTTCGGTGTGGTTCGCTAATCCCGACTAGTTTGGAAAACCATAATATGGTTTGAAATGATATCCAAAGGAAGATTAAAGAATAAATTTAGAAGAATTTATCTTGGATAAAATTAATGGGAACCTTTCCCTAAGAATGTGATTTTGTGAATAAAAGAATATTCTGAATTGGAATGAGGCGTTCGTTGTGTTTGTGTAACATTTGTTTACTATATACGTGGGTTATTCAGAAAGGCCGGGGTTATACCCATTCTGAATAACCGATTCGACGAGATGTCGAAGATGAAGACGGTGGTAGAAGACTGGAAGTCTTCACATCGTTTGGGTGATTACTGATGATCTTGATTGGGCTGTACACCCAAGATGAGGGAAACAGTTGGTGATCGTCCAGACGTACTTGGAGATCGATGGATATGCGAGGAAAGTGCCTCCGGTTTCGTTCAGACCTAGAGCGAACTTGTAAATGGATTGTGTGTCTGACATTGGATTTTATTCTGTGTTTATTGATCTCCATTAAATATACATCTGTTTGGCGGCGGAGAATTTATTCTCTTGCTCAACGTCCTTCTCTGAGACGTACGAGCTCAGAGGTTGTATATCGATGGACATCAGTCGCATGGAGTGAATTGCCAGTGTGGCACGCGTAAGTGGCAATTGATCAGGGCTTCTGTTGAAAAGTAAAGTCTTGTGGTTGATGATCAGAGCACGGCCTGTGTGGCGTAGCTTTGTGTATAACGTGAATTCGCGAGCCTCACACCTCGGTATAAGTCAAAAAGGGAGACGGACCGCTGGGAGAGCACGAAGTTTCTTTCTAGCTAGGGTGGTGTCAGTGACCTACCAGCCCTGACATTTATATACTTTTCACCTATGTGGTTGTTGGAATGCGAGGCGCCTCGGATATAGGTCTGTAAGGACCGGGAAACGTGTGTTCAGGAATTGCCAATCCTCAAAAGTAAGAGAGGACCGGCCCAGCCGATTCCAAGGATCAAAGTGGGGTCCTGGGACATTTGCTAGAGTGTCACGAACGCGGAGAGGAGCTTGCCCCTTGCCTCGACTCATAATGGAATCCAATTTCCAATACGTGATGTTGCGGTTTTAATTGTAGAACTAGTATGGCGACATGATATATGGTACCCATGCCGTCTATGATTGATATTTATGATCGAAAATGTTTTGACCCTATTCACCTATGATAGTATCAAATGATTTGTTTTAAACGTATCAAGCATTATTTGGCTATTATAAGGGAAAACCCTATCCTCCGGCTTGCGTTGCATTGTGTGATGGGACCTGGGTCTTATAATAGCTTCATTTTTCCAAAAAGCATTGCGCTGTTTTGTTGTATGCACTAGTATTCTTGGGAGGAAACCCGTTCTGTGTTATACGGCGTGGTCCCTTGAATCACTGTTTTTTAAAGCAAAGTTTTAAATAATTGTTTTAGTTCTCACACCAGTCACATGACTAACCTGGAGTTTATTGTTTTAACCTAAACTCTGGGTGCCTCTATTTTCCGCACGGGCAGCTAGGAGTTTTGGTTTTGCAGATTTATATTCACAGGGTCCTGATTTACAGCTGGAACGATGCTCGAAAAGCTCTATATCCGTGTATCACTTCTAGTTGTGCTTTTGTATTATTTTCCCCTGCTATGTAATTTATTGTAATCTCTGATATTTATCGAATGTAATTTATTCATTTATACTCTGTATATTCTTGTATCTGATGGAATTGTTGTAAAAACATTGAAATGTTCTTCCGTCTGCGTTCCAATTTGTCCTGTTCTCAAAACGATCAGGGGTTTCGAACGGTCTTAGTCGGTTTAACGATCGATTCGGATCGAGCGAAATTCCTTGCCGTTACATATTCTATTTTCAAATATTTCTACTTTCAAATATTTCCACTTCTAAACTGGAATGAGGCCCAATCAATTACCATATAATGTTAATTATATGGGTTTTCTACAACACATGTATACAATAACAACGACGAACAATCGACCATCATCCAAAGTGCATTCTATACTATATAAGCATCAAATATAAATATTTAACGCTCATAACAGTCTGTCAATCAATCGATCGACATATAACTAACTATTGGGATTAGTGTATGTCATATATCACCCCAATACCCGTGTGGGGTTTTCTAACATTCAAACATAGATTTTATTTGTGCAGTTGGGCGATGTAAAAAATTATCATCCCAATCAATATCAGTCAAATCAGTGTATATAAACAAATCTCCGATTTGTTTATAAATATTTATTTTATATACACGTTAAAAATTCTATTTTCAACTATAAAATATTTTCCACTATAAAATATTTTATTTCAACTATATAAATATTTTATTTCATTTCACATCACATCAAACAATCAACTACACATCAAAATCAAATAAACAAGTATACAAGCCGTCCATGGTCTGTGGACGACGGGTGTCGGGTGCTACTAAACACCGTCTGCATCCTAGTATATATTTTAACTAGAAAACAAAATTAAAAGGTGAGAAGTTCTCACAGAATTGCTAATCCAATCCCACGACTCTTCTTATGCAGAAATCTTCGCCGTTCTTGCCTCTTGTCACATTCTTTGCCCGTATTCTCTACATATGTAAAAATCACATTTTTACTTCGCTATTCAATATAAAAAATCACATTTTTACTTTGCTATTCAATATATAAAAATCACGTTTTTACTTTGCTATTCAATATATAAAAATCACATTTTTACTTTGCTATTCAATATACAAAAATCACATTTTTACTTTGCTTACATATATAAAAACTATATTTCTAACTTAATACTTGAATAAAAATTATATTTTGAACCTTTCTATCATATAAAAATTATATTTTTATTATCTCTATTATAGAAAAATCATATCTTTAATATTTCTATTATATAAAAATCACTTCTTTAATATTTCTATAATATAAAAATCACTTCTTTAATACTTCTATAATATAAAAATCACTTCTTTAATATTTTAAAAATATAAGCTTCCTCCTAATAAAAATATAAACTTTTTATTTTAAAAAAAATTCAGTTTTCAAACATATAAAAACTGAATTTTTTTCTTCTTTCCCTTTAAAACTAATTACTGTAAGTAAATAAAAATAATTAACTATATAATTAAAATTAAAAACTTATAATGGAATAAGGAGGAGGAGGGGGTTTTCTGGTTTCGACGAACAGGAGAGGTGGGGTTCGCTGCGGTGGTAGGCGGCCAGGGAGGTGGCGGATTCCGGTGCGGTTTGGGTAGGGGTCTCGCGGTGGGTTCGAGGAGGGGCTTCGCGTGTGGTATGGGGAAAGGAGAGAGGAACGAGGGCTGAGCAAGAAGGAGGGGATCGGAGGAGGAGGGGGGAAGAGAGAGGCGGCGCGGTTGGAGGAGGGACAGGCGGAGCGGAGGTGAGGAGGTGATGGCGGCGGAGGAGGAGGCGCGACATCGATTTGGGAAATTTCTTTTTTTTTTCTTTTGAAATGAACGGGATATGAAGAGAGAAAGGGAGGCAAGTGTTTATATAATTTATTTTATTATTTTTATATTCCAAAAAGCAACTTTTTATTTCGACCTCGAAACGAGGCCCACCGCCTGTTGTCCATAGCGTATTACCCCCATTCCAAACACAATGGGATATGTATCGTAAGCTGATTCGGTTGTTTCTATCAGTTTCCGTCAAAATCAACGTATAACTCTATATATTGAATTTGAACGTGCATTTAAATTTCATGGGGTCACATACTAACTCGAAAAATTCCAGAAAAATATTTTCTAGCTTCGTATTGACGATACGGTCCTATCAAAACTAGTTTCGTCGAATTCTGAGACCGTTTGAATAATGGCCATTTTCCAGTCAATTAAAATCAACTAAAACTGGTTAAACGCGTTTTCCTTTGCCACGCTCACATATTGATTCGAAAAATTATGAAATTTGAAACCTAGCAATAACTTTACATCACAAATCCAACAAAAGTGGTTTCCTCGAAATCCAAGGTCGTTTGCAAAATTTCCATTTTTAAGGGCATGAATTCCGTAGCCACTATTCAGAATCTTCAACTGGACATATCTTTTGATTCCCGCTATGAAATTTCAACTTTTTGGATTCGTTGGAAAGATATTCTCTATTAGATTCTATTATTTTCGGTTTCACTAAAATCCAATTTATTTTGAATCTTGTACATTCATTTGAATTTTGAAATCGAATTAACGAACTACCGCGCCGTTTTCAATTCCTTTTATAATTATAAATAAATATTTATATTCTAACGACGATCTATATAATAAATACGTTCGAATTCTATTCAAAATATATTTTTCGTCGTTATTATTTAAAATAATTCATTTTAAATAATCAAAATTCGCTAAAATTGCCAGTTTTAAATCGTTTTAAATTTGTTTTCAAAACGATTTCAACTTCTTATTCAATTTCAAATCAAAAGTGAATTTTTCCTTATAAATTCGTTTTAAATTCATTTCAAACTGATTTCAATTCAAATCGATTTCAATTCAATTTCCGTTCGTTTTAAATTCCATTCAAAACGATTTCCATTCATTTTTAATTCAATTTCAATTCAATTCGAATTCATTTTCATTTCTATTCAATTCGAATTCAAATTCACTTTCTATTCAATTCGAATTGAATTCATTTTCTATTTCAATTCAATCGAATTCATTTTCTATTTCAATTCAATCGAATTCATTTCAATAAAATTTCAATTCGAATTATATTTTCAAAATATTCGATTTTGAAATCTATTTTCGATACTCATTATAAAATCGACAAAATTCCCGTTCGCGTTGAAATGGTATTTAACAACTTAACACGGCTTCACATTTCAATATTCAATGAATATTATTTTAAAATATTTGATAATTTTGAACTGGAATCAGACACAGTCAGTTACCATATAATATGATTATATGGATTTCATCCAATACATGTATAAAACAATGAAGATAAACAATCAACCATCATCCAAAGTGCGTTCTACACTGTATAAGCATCAAATATAAATATTTAACGCTTATAACAGCCTTTCAATCAATCGATCGACATATAGCTAACTATTGGGATTAGTTTATGTCATATATCATCCCAATACCCGTGTGGGGTTTCAACCAATCAAACACAGTTTTTATTTGTGTAGTTGGGCGATGTGTAAAATTTATCGTCCAATCAATATCAGTTAAATGTGTGTATATAAACAAATCGTCCGATTTGTTTATATTTATTTATTTCATTTACACGTTAAAAATTCTATTTTTAACTATACAATATTTATTTTCCATATAAATATTTTATTTCATTTCACATCACACAATCAACTACACATCAAAATCAAACAAACAAGCATACAAGCCGTCCATTGCCTGTGGACGACGGGTGTTGGGAGCTACTAAACACCATCTGCATCCTAGTATATATTTTAACTAGAAAAGGAAAATTTAAGGTGAGAAGTTCTCACAGAGGGTTCCACTCCGCCGTGCTTTGCTTTTGAACTACTGAACCGTCTGGATCCCTTTGAAATTCCAATGCAGTCCTTTTCACGTTGTTCATATAAAAATTATATTTTTATTTCTTCATTTCAATAAATAAAAATCATATTTTTATTTCATATGTTTTTTGCAATGCTTCTTTCTATATAAAAATTATATTTTTATATTTCTACTTCATATATAAAGATCGAATCTTTACTAGTTATATAATATAAAAATCGTATTTTTACTTCACTAAAAATCATATTTTTATTTCTTCTATAAATTAAAAATCGAATTTTTATTCTTTCTATAATATAAAAATCATATTTTTATTATTTCTACATTATATAAAAATTTCGCCTTTCTCTATAAAAATATCGTCTTTCTCCATATATAAAAATACGACCTTTCATTATATAAAAATACGACCTTTCATTATATAAAAATACACCTTTCATTATATAAAATCATATCTTTATCTTCATGAACTCACTATTAAAATCCCTTCTTTATGGATCCGCTCATACGATAAAAATCCTATTTTTATTCCTATGCCATTCATATAAAAATGATTACTTTTCATAAAAATAAAAATCCTATCTTTCTTACAAATAAAAATCAGAATTTTATCTTATTAAAAATCTTAACGAAATTAGGAATTAAAGAAAAGAAAAATAATCAGAAACACTTACATTTTTTCATTTGATTGGGGGTGCCGCAGTTTGAACCGATGAAAGGGGGAGGCCTTGCGTAGGTGGTCGGAGTGCTCGGGTGACGAAATCGAGAAGGAGGTGAAGCAGAAGGGGATGGGCACAGGGAAGAACGGAGGGCGACGGATCGAGGATGTAGGGTTCACGGTCTTCGAGGTGGGCTAGGGTTTGGCTGGCGTTCAGGTTTAGAAGAAGGGAGGGAAGAAGAGGAGGAGGAGCACGAGGGGAGGAAGCAGTGGCGACGGTGTAACACCCCACATCCGTTAGTGTCACTCACAAAGGGAATGCACTAAGTTCTGTGGAGCATTTAGGGTAAAAGATGCAGATAAATTACAAGACAGACAGAAATTAAACAGCGGAAAATAAAACTTTGCTTTATTGATAAAATAGTTTGTACAAAGATTTCTTTACAATATCAGAGTATCATCTGTCTTACAAAATAAAGAAGCATAAAAACAACATTTATATTCCCCGATTTTTGCAAGAGCCAGCCATAGCATCTGAAAAGAGAATCCAAGCAAACTTCGACAAATCTTCAAGCTGGGAAAGAGTGGCAGCCCAACTTAACCTGAGCTAAACTATTCCCTCCTTTACTACCTGGGGGGGGGGGGGGAACGGAAGAAAAGAAGACGAAAGAAAAACAGAGTCAGACATAAAGCCTGAGTAAGTTCAGTAGCTTCTAGCATGTGAACATGGAAAACAAAACGACATGAATTAACTGAATACAAGATTACACCATGACGATAGGGTCAACAAGATTAGACAAGGTAATCACAAGATATGCTAAGATAAGATAAATTGGATACGCTTTAATACTTTCTCCGCTTCGCTATTTCCTTGTTATACTGGTTTCTATATCTCTGCACCACCTAACTAGTGTCCCAACTAGTAACGACAACGTGATCCCAATCCCAGTATTTTCCATTGCCTTCGAGCATCCATTTATTATTTATTACCTAGATCTAATCTAGGGTTTTCTATCCAGTTCTTTCTAGATTCAACTAGAGTTTACACTATCTACTGAACGCTTCTCGGATTCAGGATTTATGCCACCTAGTCCAACCAGGGATTATGCTACCTGTCGAACGATGCCCCCAAGTCTAGGACACACTACCTAGAGTGGTATATGTTCCTATACTTCCCCACGCATGTATCGCGAATCGTTATCGCTTGTCTAGATGCACATGTCATGTAATGTGCGGTCCGAGTCCTGTGTCAGGGCAAATCAAGGAATACAGAACTCGGTCGGGAGCTTTCAGATATCTGCCGATGCAGATGCTAAGGTCTATTTTTATTTCAGTGGCTATGGTCCCACTCGACCCCTCCCTCAACTAATGAAAGGCACACCTTGTAAAATGAGAACTATACGCCGGCCCCCGGTGCCCCACTATCCTATGACCATCCTCACCCATAACTAGATAGCAAGTATATGGTCTTTTGGAGTTCTCCGCCTTTCCGCTTCACGTATTTTGATTGACTGAAGATGGATGGTAGACGACGAGTCGCTATCACAGGGCTACCGTTTGCTCGCCGAACCACGCCGGTCCATCCTAGTCTTTAGGTTGCCATGTATTGCAACCAAGGCATACCCCTGGTTCTTCTACGCATACCTTAACCTCCGTGGGCCCAGGCGGATCATCTGCAGCCTCACAGAGGGATACCAAGAGTACCCTCACGTCCCCTCGAAGCCTCGGGCTTCGTAACCCAATTCGTTGGAGCCTTCTTTCTATTCAGATGGACATTCACTCCTTCCCGTGTTATACTAAGAATTACTACTTAGTTTTACTAACTAAGATTTACCACTTAGTTTCCAGAGTCATTGTTGTCTTAACTAAGGTTTTCTACTTAGTTCCCTTTCCCGTCAATTTGGATTGGTTAAGTGTCATTAGTCAATTCAAGCCAACTTAACCCTCTTCATTTACCCTGTTAAACTGGTTAAGTGTTGTCAGTAACTCATGTTGACTTTACCCTACCACAAACCAAGTTATATTGGTTAAGTATTTATTTCTTAACCCTACTCATTTACTCTGTGTTGGTTAAATATTCCTTTTTAACTTAACCTGGCCCGTCTGTTTTAACTATCATGTTATTATTAATGGTTAAGTGTCAATCTGAAACTAACCCCACCCATCAGTCTAGTTATCATGTTGAACTGGTTAAGTGTCTTAGTTAACTTAACCCTACTATTCTTGTTCTAGCTTTAACTAAATAAATTAAAGCCACTACCACTCACATTAGACAGGTATTGTTGCGAATACTGGATGTGCCGGTTGGTTCCGGGCAGGTTTACATCGCAACTCAGTCTAACCTCGGGTTAGGCATATTCGTGTTTTCTAAGTTCAAAGGGTTTCAACTTATTTTCAAATCAAGTTTTGAAAGTAACCATCCCGTTCGTCGGATCAGTTAGGGATAGCCAGGGAGAGCAGGAAACTTGTATTTTCCAAACTCAAGCCTAGACACTATCCTCTCTGTCACCCTAGAAATTTTTGGTGTGTCATTAAAAGAGATGCCGTTAATAAACTTTTAATTTTGTCTAAATTTACATTTCCTCTTTTAGGACAAATTCTATAAGTAAATTAATTGTAACACCCCACCTCCACCAGGGTGTCTCTTGCAAGCACTCTAACTTTGGAGGGGCGTTTGAATCAGGTAAACATGCATAATGATATATCAAGACAGAACAAGAACATATGTATATGAGTAAACAGAGTAAATAACATAGATAAAACAGCGGAAGATTTTTAAACCATTTCAAAACAAGTCTAATACATCATAATGTCAATTTCCCAAATAAATAAGTCTAGTACATAAAAACAACATCATCTGAAACTGAACAGAAAAACATAAGTAGCTATCCCCAAAGCAGAAAAACCATAGCGAGCTCAAGTCCAAAGCATACATGAGCTATCCAAGAAAGCAGGTAGGATCCAAGCTAAGCTCCTGTATTCCCTCCCTGAGAACCTGGGGGGGGGGGGAAACGGAAGAAAAGAGGCGAAAGAAAACAGGTCAGTCAAAAAGACTGAGTAAGCCCTACTACAATCAATGTAAACTAATAAAGTTAACTGTCATGAGCAGCAGGAATGAACATAAGGATAACTACATACTGGCACGATAGATAAAGGTGTCATCGCATAATCAAGACTAAGGTTTTGCACCACAGATGTACTAGCAAACTAACATGGCTTGAATAAACAAGTATTGATCCCCCTGGCCCATGCTTTGGCCCAATAACCTGAAGTGACCCTCATACGAGGTCCATGAAGTGACCCTGCCACAAGGTCCAACCCAACGGTCTAGTCGATCGGCTCCCTAAGCCTATCTCGTCACGTGTTGGTGTCAATACGGCCCAAACATGAATGTAGTCGAACTGTGCCGGGTCCACCCGTCGGGTGTATCAAGCCCTAGGGTGTCAACCCCTGGACACCATAAACATGAGTGCACAGTCTCGGTCTACCGGTACCCGTGCTTGTTTTCTCCGGCTACGGCCTATGTGCACGACCAGAGTCCGCCCAGAAATACACCGGCGTACCACTCGGCCGTCGCTTTTGGTCGCTTACCTCCAACCCAGTAATCGTGCCCCCTCCCTAGCCTAGTCCCTAGGGCCTTGATGATACAAACTTGGGATTACTGCGGAGTGGACCCCCATTACTAGGATTTTTCTAGTGGGTTAAGTATGGTTTAACCCCTTCACTAATCATGGATTTACTTGGTTAAGTGTAGCTATGAGTTCACGACTTAACCCCGATTACTCTACCGAGCCCAAGTTGGTTAAGTATTAAATGGTCCATGACTTAACCCAAATCACGAGGCATTAATTAATTAATGCGCCTTAACCTCTCACATTAGACTTTGTTGTGGTTACTAGTTAAGCCGGGCGGGTCCGGGTAGCTTTACACCACAACTTGGTCTAACCTCGGGTCCAAGGTACAACATGACCAACTTCTCACATTGGGTCCTATTGTTTGTAGCAACTAGTTAGGCCGGTCGGTTCCGGGTAGGTTTATGCTACAAACTCAACCCAACCTCGAGTTGGCCACACTTATCTTTTCTAAGTGTCATGTCCATCACATTACAAGTTTTCAAGAAATTGGGTAGACCTAACTTAATAGGTAAATTCCCAATGGGTAGACCTAACTTAATAGGTAAATTCCCAAGCTCATGTTTTTATGTCTTTTAAGTTTACCCAAACCCCAAACGCAATCCCATCGCTTACATATCGCAATAGCGCATAAAGGATAGAAAGAGGGAACTTCGCATAATCATGACATAAAAGTGTTAAAGCCACAAGTCCAACATGGTGGCATATGAAATGTTCATGTGTTCACACACTTGCATATTACATTTTTACGCCCAAAAAGCATTCATAACATGATAACATGAACCATATGACCATCCCAAACTTGCATAACATACTTGCATATCATAGGACAACTTGCATATCAAACTTGCATAAACAAACTTGCATAACTTATGACAACTTGCATATCATGCATTTAACTTCAAAGTTCAAGTATGAGAGGAATAGGGCTTACAATGCTTATGCGGACTCAAATGAGTATAGCAAATGTAAGAAACCTCTTATGCAACAAATTAAAACCCCAAAAATGCAAGCAAACTTGATCAAGACTCCTCCTTTATGATGAAAATATAAGAACTAGACTTTAATGCAAGCTAAAGAGGATCATACAAGCCTAAATACACTTGTATGCATGAGAATTTCTTAGAAATTTGTTTAGGAATTGTATGAAGAGAGTGGAGGCCATGAGAGGTTTGATTTTGCCATAGTTTAGTTGTAGGATAGATTAATGATGATTTATGGTAGGTTAGGGTCTTATTTATAGATTAGGCTAGTGATTTAGACCATAGGATTAAACCCTAGTTCTCATCTCAACCCTCCAAATCGAATCTGGCCCCCAAGCTCAACACAAACCCAAACTGGTGCACCTGGCAGAACTGGGCGTCTGAGCCAAGTCGACAGGGCTGTCGACCTGGTCAGACCGAGTCAACTCCCAAATCGACAGGGCTGTCGACTTGGGTACTGTGGCGGGAATTTTCCCGCCTGGCCCAACTGGCCCAATTCCCATTTACAGATTTGAATTTGAAATCTGTTTTTACTTAGGAATTTTCTGAAAACTTCGTTGGGCCTTAATCGGGTCATACGGACTCCGATTTTCGAAAACTCGGACTCTATTTCGCGTATTTTTCCGAGACGAACGCAATGGCATAGCCCGTTTCCCTTGATTCAGATTTTAGAATTAAATTCTGCCTCGATTTATGTTATAACAGGTTATTAAAAATACAGGTTGTTACATTCTCCCCTCCTTAAAGGATTTCGTCCCCGAAATCTTCAAGTTAGGAAGAACGTATCCTACCATCCAACATCCATCTACTGAAAACATCATCCACGAGCAATCATTGTCCTTACAAGATTCTAAATGCTGTATGAACATATGCAAAGGTGTGTGTATATGTACTTATCTAATGCAAATATCATCAATGCAGATTATGTTAGTGGAATGAATCCATATGTATGCAATTCCTAACATAATATATATCATCTATATGTGTGCACATAACATACACCCATATGCAACATCCATGTGACAACACACAATTTTCATCCACGAATAAGCATAAACACTCATGCATATGCAATATGAGGAGTGTGCGAGCCGATCTAGTGCCTAATCGTGTATAATGCATCCACGAGCAACCACTTGCAAACACTTGCAACCACTTGCAACCATCAAGCATAACATGTTTCAAACACATGTTTCATCCAAAGGGTTTCTACCTAAGGTTCTCATGACAAGATTAACACGATAATCTAGATAAATATAGATAGCAAAGAGAAAGATATGCTAACAAAGAAAAGAGATTGAGAGTGTACCCTCAAAAAGGAATGGATAAAGCCTACGCATCTTCTCCTCGGTTTCCCTTGCGTCTTCCTCGGCTTCACCCCATTGAACCTTCACCAACTTGACCTCTCGATTCCTTAGCTTCTTGGTTTCCGTCCCCAAGATACGAATCGGAGCTCTCCTCAAGGTAGCTTCTTTCTCCACTTCCACATCTTCCAGAACACTCGGCTCAACAACCTCTGCTGATTCATGTAAACACTTCCGGAGATGCGAAACATGAAAAACATCGTGCACTCCGGCAAGCTTCTCGGGCAACTTCACTCTATAAGCCATCTGCCCGATCCTCTCTATAATAGGGAAGGGTCCAACAAATCTCGGTGCTAACTTCCCAACGGCTCCAAATCGGACTACATTCCGCAAAGGAGAAACCTTTACGAAAACCATATCCCCAACATTAAACTCCAAATCAGATCTTCGCTTATCAGCATAGGATTTCTGTCGGTCTTGGGCCGCTTTCATCCGTCTCCGAATCAACTCGATCTTCTCGGATGTATCCCTGATCATATCAGGCCTAAGTATCAGCTTATCTGTAGTCTCCCACCAACATGTAGGGGACTTACACGGCCTCCCATATAAAGCTTCAAATGGTGCCATCCCTATGCTTGCCTGATAACTGTTATTATATGCAAACTCAACAAGAGGAAGATGGTCTTCCCAAGTACCACCAAAGTCCAGAATACACAGCCTCAACAGATCCTCGAGTACCCTATTCACCCTTTCGGTTTGGCCGTCCGTCTGTGGGTGATAAGCAGTACTCAAATTCAACCTCGTGCCCATGGCTTCTTGCAAGCTATTCCAGAACTGGCTTGTAAAGATTGGGTCACGGTCACTGACAATACTAGAAGGGACTCCATGAAGTCTCACAATCTCTCGAAGATATACGGACGCTAGCCAAGGTGCGGTCCTTTTGCTCTTTATCGGGATGAAATGAGCACTCTTCGTAAGTCTGTCTACAATAACCCAAATGCTCGTATTCCCTTTCCTTGACCTTGGTAGCCCATCAATAAAATCCATGGAAATACTCTCCCACTTCCATAGTGGAACGTCTAGAGGATGCAATAGCCCACCGGGCTTCTTTGACTCGGCCTTAACTTGCCGGCAAATGATACATCTAGAGACAAACTCTGCCACATCCTTCTTTATCCCAGGCCAAAAGAAAATACGCTTCATATCTTTGTACATCTTATCTCCGCCTGGATGTATAGTCAACTTAGAGCGATGTGCTTCCTCTAGAACTTTTCTTACTAAATCTTCTACCATGGGAACACATAACCTTCCATCTCTCCTCAGCCAACCCTTGTCATCAACAGAATATCGAGCGAGATGACTAGACGTCTCTCCTCGAATCAGCTTATCCATAATCTCAACTATCTGAGGGTCTTCCCTCTGCGAAGCCCCAACTTGATCAAGAAGGGTAGGTCTGAGTTCCAGAGATGCTAAAGAACCGGTCATCGACTCAACCGCCAAAGAGAAATCAAAGGTTGCCACATACTCTAAATTCTTCATCTCAATGAATAGAGGACTTAAGGTCAACTTTCTTCTACTCAATGCATCAGCTACCACATTCCCCTTGCCAGGGGTATAAGCTATCTCGAAATCATAGGACGCCAAGAATTCCATCCATCTTTGCTGCCTCAGATTCAGATCCTTCTGAGAAAAAAGATACTTCAATGACTTGTGATCGGTATAAAGCTCAAATCTTTCTCCCAGAAGATAATGGCGCCAAGCCTTGAGTGCATATACTATTGCTGCCAACTCTAAGTCATGAGTGGGATAATTCTTCTCATGCACCTTGAGTTGTCTACCGCCAAAGCATATCACCCTTCCTTCTTGCATCAAAACAGCTCCCAACCCCGTGCCACACGCATCGGTGTATACTGTAAATAATTGCCCTCCATCGGGCAAAGCTAGAACGGGTGCTGATGTGAGAGCTCTCTTGAGCTTCTGAAAAGCAAGCTCGCATTCAATGCTCCAAGCAAAAACTAAATTCTTCTTCGTCAATTTAGTGAGAGGAGCATAAATCTTCGCGAAGTCCTTGATGAACTTCCGATAAAAACCCGCAAGACCTAGAAAACTTCTCACTTCGGTTGCATTCCTTGGAGTCTTCCAATCTTGAACTGCAACCACCTTAGCGGGATCCACCGCTAAGCCTTGCTTAGATACTATATGCCCAAGGAATCTAACTTCGCTTCTCCAAAAGTGACACTTCGAGAACTTGGCCTTCAACTGATGCGCTCTAAGCGTATCCATCACCTCCATGAGATGCCTTGCGTGCTCTTCTTCATCCTTAGAGAAGATCAGAATATCATCTACGAAGACCACGACAAACTTGTTCAAGAACTCCCTGAACACCCTACTCATCATGTCCACGAAATATGCGGGTGCATTCGTCAAGCCGAATGGCATGACAAGCCACTCAAAGAATCCGTCTGGAGTTCTGAACGCAGTCTTGTCTATACTATCCTCAGCTACCCTGAGCTGATGGAATCCAGTAGCAAGATCAAGCTGAGAGAAGACAGAAGCACCGACAAGCTGGTCAAAGAGATCATCGATCCTTGGTAACGGGTGTCTGTTCTTCTTAGTCAGCTTATTCAACTCTCGATAGTCGACACATAGTCGGAGAGAACCATCCGCCTTGGTAGCAAATACCACAGGCGCTCCCCACTCAGATATACTTCGTCTAATGAAGTTCTTCTCAAGCAACTCTTTCACTTGCTTGCTTAGCTCCCGCCTTTCACGCGGAGCCATGTGCCGAACGGGCAAAGAAACCGGCTTTGCATTATCCACCAGATAAATGCGGAAATCAATCTCTCACTTAGGGGGCAAACCCCTAACTTCATCAAAAACATCGGGATACTCTCGGACCACTCTTACATACTGAAGAGTCTCCACTGACGAGTCGAGAGATTCAAGACAGCACAACATGACGGGACCTCTCGAATCACAAGAAATCTCTAGGGTGTTCCCGAGGCGAGTCACGAGCCTCACAACCCTATGCTCACAATCAAGAATGGCTCCATATCTGGACAGCCAATCCATGCCCAATATCAATCCGTATCCCCTGAAACCAAGGACATAAGCACTGCACAAGAAATCTACACTTAGTATAGAGATCCTCAAATCCCCACATATCATAGACAAATGGGCGGAACCCCCAATAGGATTTGAGACACGAACGGGATCCTCTACCAAGCTAGTACTAAGGTGCAAACTATCAACAAGATCAGATGAGATAAAGCTATGCGATGCACCAGAATCAAACAAAGTACGAACTGGAAAATCAGAAATATATACAAGGCTCTCAACAGAAATACTACCTCGATCGGGAACTGGAGTGGTAGTGAGAGCATGAACTTGCCCTCCTGCGGGTCCAGCACGCTGAGTCTGACCCTGGCCTTGCCCCTGTTTCTTCGGGCAATCCTTGCTGAGATGTCCAGCCTTACCGCATAAAAAGCATTCACCATTCTTTCTTTTTCTCTTCTTACAATCCTTAATAAGATGCCCAACTGTACCGCAATAATGGCACTTCTCCTTGTTGTTCTTGCCCTTGTTGTTGTTCCCATTGTTGCCTTGACCCTTGTTCTTGTTCTGATTGCCTTGACTGCTTTGACCACTAGTATTGCCCTGATTTCCCTTTCCCTGGGAATCGGTCTTCTTGACTTGAGTATCATTCTTCTTGACATCTCCCTGAAGTAACGCCATATCAACCAAACTCTCAAACGTGGCCCCATGAGGAATATGTGACATGGCCAATCCCTGTAACGGCTCATTTAACCCTCTAGCAAAACGAAGAGCCTTCTTCTGAGGAGTATTCACCATATCCAAGCCAAAACGAACTAACTGATTGAACTTGTTCACATATTCTTTGACAGACATATCTCCTTGCTTCAAAGTTATGAATCTCTCCATCTGCAGATTCTCCTCAGCGGAAGATGGAAACATAAGCATAAACCTTGCCCTGAAATCGGCCCAATTCTCAACAGGCCTAGTACAATTGGTGACTTCCCACCAATAAGCGGCTTCATCCTTCATAAGCCAAACCGCCAACAAGATCTTCCTCTGATCATCTATCCCAAAGATAGCAAACAAATCCTCGGTCTCTTTCAACCAATTTCTGGCCTCTACAAAAGTCTCTGTGCCTTGAAAGTTCTTGCCACCCATTGCTTTGAAATCCTTGCAAATCTTTGCGAAGTCAACTTGAGGATGCTGAGGGGGAGGAGGAAGAGGAGCCTCAGCGACAGGAGGAGGAGGAACATTAGCAACGGGAGGAGGAATATTAGCAACGGGAGGAGGAATATTAACTACTGGAGGAGGAGGAGGAGGGACATCTACGGGGCCGGCCTCGGTCGCCCTAGCCTCCAAAAGTCTCCTATACCAGATGGGTACATGCACTCCCTCCGAAATAACAAAGTTATCAGCCATACTGAAAAAAAAGAAAAAGACCGATTCAGAATGGAGAACAACGAAGGGATTTTTCTAATGGCTTCTTGGGGAATAGCCTTTTAAAATAAACTAGACTTTTCTTTGGAAAATACTTTATACTTGGTTTTGAAAATAGTTTTCCAACAGTTTTTCTAAAACCTTTTTGTTCCTTCTCGTAAACCATATGCTCTGATACCAAATTGTAACACCCCACCTCCACCAGGGTGTCTCTTGCAAGCACTCTGACTTTGGAGGGGCGTTTGAATCAGGTAAACATGCATAATGATATATCAAGACAGAACAAGAACATATGTATATGAGTAAACAGAGTAAATAACATAGATAAAACAGCGGAAGATTTTTAAACCATTTCAAAACAAGTCTAATACATCATAATGTCAATTTCCCAAATAAATAAGTCTAGTACATAAAAACAACATCATCTGAAACTGAACAGAAAAACATAAGTAGCTATCCCCAAAGCAGAAAAACCATAGCGAGCTCAAGTCCAAAGCATACATGAGCTATCCAAGAAAGCAGGTAGGATCCAAGCTAAGCTCCTGTATTCCCTCCCTGAGAACCTGGGGGGGGGGGGGAGGAAACGGAAGAAAAGAGGCGAAAGAAAACAGGTCAGTCAAAAAGACTGAGTAAGCCCTACTACAATCAATGTAAACTAATAAAGTTAACTGTCATGAGCAGCAGGAATGAACATAAGGATAACTACATACTGGCACGATAGATAAAGGTGTCATCGCATAATCAAGACTAAGGTTTTGCACCACAGATGTACTAGCAAACTAACATGGCTTGAATAAACAAGTATTGATCCCCCTGGCCCATGCTTTGGCCCAATAACCTGAAGTGACCCTCATACGAGGTCCATGAAGTGACCCTGCCACAAGGTCCAACCCAACGGTCTAGTCGATCGGCTCCTTAAGCCTATCTCGTCACGTGTTGGTGTCAATACGGCCCAAACATGAATGTAGTCGAACTGTGCCGGGTCCACCCGTCGGGTGTATCAAGCCCTAGGGTGTCAACCCCTGGACACCATAAACATGAGTGCACAGTCTCGGTCTACCGGTACCCGTGCTTGTTTTCTCCGGCTACGGACTATGTGCACGACCAGAGTCCGCCCAGAACTACACCGGCGTACCACTCGGCCGTCGCTTTTGGTCGCTTACCTCCAGCCCAGTAATCGTGCCCCCTCCCTAGCCTAGTCCCTAGGGCCTTGATGATACAAACTTGGGATTACTGCGGAGTGGACCCCCATTACTAGGATTTTTCTAGTGGGTTAAGTATGGTTTAACCCCTTCACTAATCATGGATTTACTTGGTTAAGTGTAACTATGAGTTCACGACTTAACCCCGATTACTCTACCGAGCCCAAGTTGGTTAAGTATTAAATGGTCCATGACTTAACCCTAATCACGAGGCATTAATTAATTAATGCGCCTTAACCTCTCACATTAGACTTTGTTGTGGTTACTAGTTAAGCCGGGCGGGTCCGGGTAGCTTTACACCACAACTTGGTCTAACCTCGGGTCCAAGGTACAACATGACCAACTTCTCACATTGGGTCCTATTGTTTGTAGCAACTAGTTAGGTCGGTCGGTTCCGGGTAGGTTTACGCTACAAACTCAACTCAACCTCGAGTTGGCCACACTTATCTTTTCTAAGTGTCATGTCCATCACATTACAAGTTTTCAAGCAATTGGGTAGACCTAACTTAATAGGTAAATTCCCAATGGGTAGACCTAACTTAATAGGTAAATTCCCAAGCTCATGTTTTTATGTCTTTTAAGTTTACCCAAACCCCAAACGCAATCCCATCGCTTACATATCGCAATAGCGCATAAAGGATAGAAAGAGGGAACTTGGCATAATCATGACATAAAAGTGTTAAAGCCACAAGTCCAACATGGTGGCATATGAAATGTTCATGTGTTCACACACTTGCATATTACATTTTTACGCCCAAAAAGCATGCATAACATGATAACATGAACCATATGACCATCCCAAACTTGCATAACATACTTGCATATCATAGGACAACTTGCATATCAAACTTGCATAAACAAACTTGCATAACTTATGACAACTTGCATATCATGCATTTAACTTCAAAGTTCAAGTATGAGAGGAATAGGGCTTACAATGCTTATGCGGACTCAAATGAGTATAGCAAATGTAAGAAACCCCTTATGCAACAAATTAAAACCCCAAAAATGCAAGCAAACTTGATCAAGACTCCTCCTTTATGATGCAAATATAAGAATTAGACTTTAATGCAAGCTAAAGAGGATCATACAAGCCTAAATACACTTGTATGCATGAGAATTTTTTAGAAATTTGTTTAGGAATTGTATAAAGAGAGTGGAGGCCATGAGAGGTTTGATTTTGCCATAGTTTAGATGTAGGATAGATTAATTATGATTTAGGGTAGGTTAGGGTCTTATTTATAGATTAGGCTAGTGATTTAGACCATAGGATTAAACCCTAGTTCTCATCTCAACCCTCTAAATCGAATCTGGTCCCCAAGCTCAACACAAACCCAAAATGGTGCACCTGGCAGAACTGGGCGTCTGAGCCAAGTCGACAGCCAAGTCGACAGGGCTGTCGACCTGGTCAGACCGAGTCGACTCCCAAGTCGACAGGGCTGTCGACTTGGGTACTGTGGCGGGAATTTTCCCGCCTGGCCCAATTCCCATTTACAGATTTGAATTTGAAATCTGTTTTTACTTAGGAATTTTCTGAAAACTTCGTTGGGCCTTAATCGGGTCATACGGACTCCGATTTTCGAAAACTCGGACTCTATTTCGCGTATTTTTCCGAGACGAACGCAATGGCATAGCCCGTTTCCCTTGATTCATATTTTAGAATTAAATTCTGCCTTGATTTATGTTATAACAGGTTAATAAAAATACGGGTTGTTACATTAATCCTAATTTACTTATTTCCCAATTACTCTTTTAATGTAAATTGTCAACATTTATTCTTATGGCCCATTTCCCCTTCTAAATCATATTTATGCTTTTTGGTATGTGGATTTTACCAAATTAAGTGTCACTAACCATGATTTTCCTAATCCTGACAGTTATTCTCAATTATGGCCAATTTCACATTTATGCCAATATACTTATCGTGCCAAATTAGCTAATCTAATTACGATTCAACATTCTAATTTACGTCAAACTAGACTTATTACTCTAGTTCACTATTCATGTAAATGCTAGATTTACATGTCAGTACTAGATTCAAATTACACATCTTATAATTCATGTCAAATTTATCCAATTTGCATTTATATGAACATGCCATAATACATGTTCCCAATTTATGCCAATTTCCTAGTTTATAACTATGTTTCTAGTAAATTTCATATTTTTCCCAAACCGCATTCCCACCGTTCGTATAATCGTGATTCAGTCTAGATTATAAATAAAGCTAAGCTCGTAGAAAATAGGGAATGAACCAAAGATGCTATGCAAAAGATAGACATACTAACTGGCATAAAAAGGGTTGAATAACGACGTCGGTTCAAGAACATGGGTAGACCTAACTTAATAGGTAAATTCCCAAGGTCTAAAACCAAGAATAGACAGAATAAAGGCGTAGGTACAAGAACATGGGTAGACCTAACTTAATAGGTAAATTCCCAAGGTCTAAAACCAAGAATACACAGAATAGATAATCGGGTTCACAGTCACAAAATTTTAAACACTTTCCTAGTCATGAACCATAGGTGCTTAATCACAGTTGTCCCATTTATGTCATAGACAATAGTTTTGCTTCCTAATCAAAGGTATAGGCTATAGTCATGGAAATAATTCTCATGGTCACAGTTACAGTCATAGGTAATGTCCATAGTCATAGTCAATGTTCATAGTCTTAGGCAATGTTCATAGTCTTAGGCAATGTTCATAGTCAAAGATGCATATGGTTCTAAGGGCCATAGTTTCATAGTTACAGTCTTATTTGTCCTCGAAATCATAACAGTTCTTAATTTGGTCCAAAGAAATAGGCACTGATTCAATAGAAAGAATTGGCATACTCTTTTATTCCTTTAATTTCATGTCACGAAAAGAGAAACGTTCAAATCTAGAAATAACTGACTTACAGAGATTAGATTAGAATAGAAAGATGGCGTTGCTACGATTCGTAGAAAAACGGTAGTTGTAGTCGTTCGAATCTTCACTTGAATTCTAGCTTGAATCTCCTCTTTGAAAGTCTTTGAGCAGCACCTCCTCGTCTTGATTTATTTTATATATATTATTTTATTTATTATTTGATTAAGAGGAGGAGAGGAAGCCATGTTTACTAAGAATCTTTGCAGCATAAGGGTAGAGAAGAATTGCGAATAGAGAAGAAGACCAGGGCTGTTTATATAGTTGCTCAAGACCTTATCGTACACGCAGCGCTGAGTCAGCATTGAACCTAGTTAAGAAAATAGTCCAGGTTCGCAGATGAATCTAGCCAAATCTTATCGTACATGCAGTGCTAAGTCAGCATTGGGTCCCACAAGCTGTTTTGGCGCAGAAATTTGAATTTCGATCTTTTGAATTCCTGAAATTTATTTAACTGTTTTATTCACATGAAATATTCTTATATGTATACAATTCCTTTAACGACCATTTTACGCGTATGTATATATATACGCACAACTTTCATTTTATTTTCAAAATTCAAACGATGTTGCACCGTTATTTAATTCTTGCCATATTTCATTTACTATAGCCTTATCTTAAATTTTATCTTTCGTATACATATATTTCTGCATATATATATATATATATTCTCATGTATATACATATATTTTCTTTATTTCCTTATATGTACGTTCTTATCCTTTCAAATTTTGAATTTGTATATGTACATATATTTGCATGTTCAGTTGGCCCTCTTTAAAACAGAGATAAAAATTATGCTGCCGACGGGGTTCGAACCACCGACCTCCATGTTACAAATCGAATGCCTTAACCAACTGAGCTACAAAGTCTTTTGTTAATAAGTCTTAGAACAATGATAATTATTGTTCTTTCCTTACTTCTCTTTTTCATGTTAGTTACAATACTTAAATTAAACCAATGCATGAATCTTTTTCTTTTAATGTTAATGCATTATGTTTGCAAATCAGTGCATGCAACATATTTACATCGCATGCAACCAATCTTTTTTTTCATATATTAATTAATTCTCATTATACATCACCATATTAATCCTATCTGTGGATATATATACATTTTTAATTACATTAAAAATACGGGGTGTTACATTCTCCCCCACTTAAAAGGATTTCGTCCCCGAAATCTTCTAGTTAGGAAGAATGTGTCCTACCATCCAATCACCCATCTACTCAACCATCCAATCACAGGCATCCATTGTCCTTAAAAGATTTCTAATGCTTTCATGTTCATATGCATAGTGTGTGTATATGTCTTTATCTACTGTAAAAATCAGGCGGTCTACTGATTCAGTCGTCCTCCTTAATGCGAATCATGTCGGTGCCATGCGTCCAATCATGTATGCAAGCATCCCTAGTTACGTAAATACTACATGCGTGCACGGCCATTCATCCATATGCAACATCCATATGATAACATATCAGGCTCAACTTAAATACATATCTGTAAATGCAGTATGAAAACGTCCAAACTGATCTAGTGTCTAATACGTATGCATATGCATTCACAAGCAACCATTAGCAACCACTTGCAACCATCAACCGTAACATGTTTCAAATACATGTTTACATCCATTGGCTTCTACCTAAGGATCGAAGATACGACCTAGGTGATATACTTTGGAAAGAGAGAAACAATTATGCGCAAAGCTCCTAAACAAAGAAATCAAGGATACACCCTTAAGAAAAAGGGTATGACGCTAGTATCTAGCCTTCTTGAGCTTTACTCCACTGTATCTTAACTAATTTAACTTTACGATTGTGAAGTTCCGGATCTCCATTTCCAAAATAAACAGATGTTAATCACGGCGCCAAGTATATGTACTAAAATGATTAGAGGTCTCCCTCCTAGCTTATCCATCATGCCATAACTATGAGAGTCAAAAGATCACTCCGTACTTTTTAGAGTACCTGCCACAACTATTCATCTTTCACGCAAACCATCCAAACCGAACTCGACATTCCTCAAGTACAAGCCCCAAAGGCCTAAACCAATATCAGACAAACACCCAAGGAATATCTCTTCCGAATTTAGACGATCCTCGTGAGATGATATAAGCAAACCCGATAGCTATCCCCAAATCCCTACTAACCAAAAATAAACTGGTCGGACCACCAAATGGGATTTGAGACTCTAGTGGGATCTTTCTACTATACAAGTACTATGGTGCAGAGACTCAACTATGGAAGTGGATATGAACAAATGCGAAGTGCTAAAACCAAAGGAAATAGTACGAACAGCAAAACTAGACTCTTCCAACAGAATTTTACTACCTTTCTCCTAGGTACGCTTGGTGGTGAAAGTATGTACTTGCCCTTCTGAAAATCTTGTCCTCGTTCTTGCCCTTGTCTTTAAGTATATGCCCTATCATACCCTAGTAAAGATACTTCCTCTTGTCTTAGGTCTTATAATTTCTTCCTCCTTCGTGTGCTAAGTCTACATCCATGAATTCCTCATCCTTGGGTTATGCTCCTTAGCTAAACTCCTCATCCCCTTCCGTGTGTAGTCATGTTGACTAATCTCTCGAAAACTGCCTCCATCGTCCGGAAAACCTTATAAGCTTTGAAAGAAAACTGCCCGTAGATGAAACAACTACGGCTATGGATGGAAGCCGGGCACTACTTTGCCCTTCGATGAGGTTACCTCCCAGAAAGACAGGAGCCCCAGAGACTCAAGAAAGAAGGAGACAAGAATTTAAACAGAGAAAGAGAAGATAGTGCGTATGGCTTTGGGGAATATGCCTTTAAAACAAATCTCTTCTTTTGAAAATGCTAACATGTCCTAAAAGTGATATTTTTATTCTAAATAAACATTTTATAACAAAGATGTACTTATATTCTATTTCAACATTTTACAACTAAAATAGCATTTAATCCCAATGTACATTTTATACTAAATGGCATTTTCACTTCTAACGTACATTTTCTAATAAAACATTCTTTTTAATTTCAAAAGAGAATGATGCTAGAAATGTTCTTTTTAGTTGAATCAACATGACGCTAAAAACATGTTATTTTTTAATCGAAATAACATTAAAATATGTTCACTTTTAATATTTCAACATGACACTAAAAATATGTACATTTTTAATGAAATGACATAACACTAAATATAATTTCATTTTTAATGAAATCACATAACTCTGATAGACAATTCTAACCAAAATTGTTATTTTTGTCTACACCAAAAATATTCTAACTAAGAATGTGATTTTTGTTTACACATTTCATTTTATAAATAAAATGATATTTGTCCTTACATAACATTTCATACAAAAATTATGGTTTAAATCTAATATGTCATTTCCAACATTTTATTACAACCCAATAAGTATCAAATAAACAGATCAACATACAACATCAATCATCAACCTACATTAAATCACGAATAACAACAAATACAATATCATACATCGCAGATCTGAATAAATTAGCATTCATACATGGAATTTAATTAACGAGAGATAATTGAATTTTAAAATATAGAAATCTCACCTTGCTTGGATTTAGATCTAAAATTTTCCTCAAATCTTGCTTTGCTCAGAATTGGTTCTAGTCGGTTCTATCACGTAGTACTTTTCGACACGGTTCCAACGGTGCTTTGTTTGTTCAATTCTGTTTTGATTTGGAGAAAATATGAAGGTTTAAACTTTAGTTCTTTTATTAAAATGATTAAATATTAATATAGTTAATTAACCTTTCCTAATCAAATTCAAGGCCGTTGACCTCCTTCTTCTTCCATCGTTCTTTTGTAAACCGAGAACCCATAAAGCTCCGGCCTTTGACCTTGAACGTACCACCACTGCTGGCACCAGAGTCCGATCCGTCGCCACCTCGTCGAAGCCCCGACCGCCGTCCACCATCGCCGAGACCGAGGGTGAGCTCGGTGGGCCCCAACGCCGCAAAAACTCCCCCCAATATCAGCCATTCTCGGTCAGAATCCGGCCACCAGAGAACGTTAAACTCCATCATCTCCGCACCAAAATAAAGCTCTTGATTAACCCTCGAATTCCCCTTTGAGATCATATTTTAATTCGCCATGTTTTGCGAGAATTTGATGAAACAAAGTAGGATGATTTTGGCCATTCAAAGATGAAGGTGGCGGCTGAACATTAGGGAATAGGGTTACGTATTTTGGACTGGATTGTACATAGTATATTTATATTATTTAAATGCTATTTTACAAATTAATCCACACATCTTAAACTAATCCAAACTCAGCCCAACGAAGAACGTTCCTAGGTAAATACCCCGTTCCGGACGCAATGGAATGGGTTTCGTCAGCCCAATCGGTTGTCTCAGCCTACTTTTATTTAATTTAATATATAAATTATTTATTTACTTAATTAAATCTAACAATTAAATTTACCGGGGCCACATAGGACCTCTAAAAATTGCAGAAAAAATATATTTGGCTTTGTTATGACGATACGGTCCTAACAAAACTATTTTCGTCGAATTCTGAGACTGTCTGAAAAATGGCTATTTTCAAGTCGATTAAATTCAACTGAAATTGGTCACGCTCACATACTAACTCAGAAAATTCTATAAATTGAAACCTATCAATAATTTGACATTCCGGTTCCAACAAAAGTGGTTTCGTCGAAAACCGAGGTCGTTTGCCAAATGGCTATTTTAAAGGCCAATATATTATATTAAAATATATATAAATTCTACACCGACTTTTCTAAATTTTAAACTGGACATAACTTTTGATATATAAAGTGAAATTTCAGTTTTTCAGATTCGTTAGAAAGATATTATTGTTTCGCTCAATTCTGATTTAAAATGAATCCTGTACATTTAGTCAAAGTTCAAATTCAAATTTTAAACTGCAACACTGTTTTAAACTCCTTTTATAATTAAATTGGATTTATTCGTTTTAAAATAAATTTTTAGTCGTTATTATTTAAAATAAATTATTTAAAATCCATTAAAATTTCTAAAATAAATTTTTTAAATTGGCCCCAAAATTCCGGTTTGTTACAATCGCCCCCACTTAAAATCTTTTCGTCCTCGAAAAGGAACGAAGCTAAAAGTTGTTTAATTAACCAACTTAATTAAATTTCTATTTATTATTTTCAATACTTTTATTAGCCAAACTAATAATCAAACATCGCAACCATCAATCAATTAGGTAATTAACTTTTCAAATATGTATAACTTTTATATATAGTCAAAAATCATATTTTTAGTGCAAATCACAGCAATGTGTACTAACTAAGTTTTGGCTCTCATACCAGTTAATGGAAATATATAGAAATCCCACTTTCGAAACTCGAACATAAACTCTGATGATGCTAGTAATCATCAGAACCATCTCCGGGTGACTAGAGTGTGACCCCATATCTATCTAGTATATTAAAACTTCGAATATCCGTTAATTACTCGTATATTCGAAATCTTTATATACTCGATTGTCCACATTAAAATAAAACAATATACTCAAATACGTAATTTAAGATAAAATTTTCAAAACTAACTTTGTTTTCATTTTTATTTTAAGGAAAGTAATACTCTTCACACTCGTTCTAGGATACTACTGATCCTATCTCTAACGAGTTATTCTCATTGGATATTACTAATCCAATCTCTGATGATTTCTTTCGTTCGGCTCTAATGTGTCTTGTTCTCGAGCTCTGTAAACCAAAGCTCTAATACCAACTGAAACGACCCAAACTTCCCAGTATAGGAAAGGCTGGATTGCTTTGAGAACAACACACATCAGAACATAAATTGAAGAACATTTTATTGCTGATTAAAACAATTACATCAGAGTACAAGAATATAACAGAGTTTGAATACTTATTACATAAAGAAATACCATAATATCAGAGATTTAAATTACAATTAAATAGCAGTGGAAAAATATTACAAATATACAACTGAAAGGAATACACGGATACAGAGCTTTCCGAATACCGCTTCAGCTGTAAACCAGGATCCTGTAGATATCTGCAAAAAGCTACTCGACTACCCGTGTGGAAAATATGGGCAACCGAGTTTGCCAGTGAAACAAACTTGTAACACCCCACGTCCGTTAGTGTCACTCACAAAGGGAATGCACTAAGTTCTGTGGAGCATTTTGGGTAAAAGATGCAGATAAATTACAAGACAGACAAATTATTAAACAGTGGAAAATAGAACTTTGCTTTATTGATAAAATAGTCTGTACAAGATTCTTTTACAATATCAGAGTATCATCTGTCTTTATAAAATAAAGAAGCTTGAAAATACATTCATATATTCCCCAATGTAGCAAGAGCCAGCCATAGCATCTGGAAGAGAATCCAAAGACAACTTCGTCAAATCTTCAAGCTGGGAAAGAGCAACGGTCCAGTCTAATCCTGAGTTATACTATTCCCTCCTCAACTACCTGGGGGGGGGGGGGGGACGGAAGAAAAGAAGACGAAAGAAAAACAGAGTCAGACATAAAGCCTGAGTAAGTTCAGTAACTTCTAGCATGTGAACATGGAAAAACAAAACGACATGAATTAACTGAATACAAGATTACACCATGACGATAAGGTCAACAAGATTAGACAAGGTAGTCACAAGATATGCTAAGATGACTGGATATGCTCTAATACTTTCGCAGCTTCGCTATTTCCTTGTTATACTGGTTTCTATATCTCTGCACCACCTAACAAGTGTTCAACTAGTAACGATAACGTGATCCCAACCCCTGTAGTTTCCATTGCCTTCAGGCATACATTTATTATTTATTACCTAGATCTAGTCTAGGGTTTTCTATCAAGTGCTTTATAGATTTAACTATAGTTTTACGCTATCTGCTGAACGCTTTTCGAGTTCAGGGTTTATGCCACCTAGTCCAACTAGGGATTACGCTACCTGTCGAACAATGCCCCCAAGTCTAGGACACACTACCTAGAGTGGTATATGTTCCTAGGCTTCCCCACGCATGTATCGCGAATCGTTATCGCTTGTCTAGATGCACATGTCCTGTAATGTGCGATCCGAGTCCTGTGACAGGGCAAATCAAGGAATACAGAACTCGGTCGGGGGCTTTCGGATATATGACGATGCAGATGCTAAGGTCTGTTTTTATTCCAGTGGTTATGGTCCCACTTGACCCCTCCCTCAGCTAATGAAAGGCACACCTTGTAAAATGAGAACTATACGCCGGCCCCCGGTGCCCCACTATCCTATGGCCATCCGCAACCATAACTAGATAGCAAGTATATGGTCTTTTGGTGTTCTCCGCCTTTCCGCTTCACGTATCTCGATTGACTCAAGATGGATGGTAGACGACGAGTTGCTATCACAGGGCTACCGTCTTCTCGCCGAATCACGCTGGTCCATCCTAGTCTTTAGGTTGCCACATATATATATTGCAACCAAGGCATACCCTCGGTTCTTCTAACGCAGACCTTAACCTCTGTGAGCCCAGGATGATCATCTGCAGCCTCACAGAGGGATACCAAGAGTACCCTCACGTCCCCTCGAAGCCTCGGGCTTCGTAACCCAATTCGTTGGAGCCTTCTTAAAACCATATGGATGTCCGCTCCTTCGTGTTATACTAAGAATTACTACTTAGTTCTACTAACTAAGGTTTACCACTTAGTTTCCAAATTCCTTGTTTTCTTAACTAAGTTTTACTACTTAGTCCCTTTTTCAACTGAGGTTTACTATTTAGTTTTCTTTCTCGCCAGGTTGGGTTGGTTAAGTGTCTTTAGTCGATTGAAGCTATCTTAACCCTCTTCCCTTATCCTATTACACTGGTTAAGTGTTATCCCTTTATGCTTTTTACTTAACCTTATTCATTTATCATATTCTGATGGTTAAGCATTCAAGTTTACTTAACCCTATGGTCTAGTCCAGCTAACATATTAATTTGGCTAAGTGTATTACTTAACCCCAACCTCTAGTCTAATTAACATGTTAAATTGGCTAAGTGTATTAACTTTACTTAACCCCACCTTCTAGTCTAGTCAACATGTTAATTTGGCTAAGTATTCCCATGGACTTAACCCTCCTATTCTAGCTTTAACTGTGCTAAGTTGGTTAAGTGTTCCTTAACCTTCCCATTCTAGCTTTAATTAATAAATTAAAGCCGCAACCTCTCACATTAGACAGATATTGCTGCGGTTACTGGATGTGCCGGTCGGTTCCGGGCAGGTTTACACCGCAACTCAGTCTAACCTCGGGTTAGGCATATTCATGTTTTCTAAGTTCAAAGGGTTTTTGATTAATTTCCAAATCTGGTTTTGAAAACAACCATCCCGTCCTTCGGATCAGTTAGGGATAGCCAGGGAGGGCAGGAAACTTGTATTTTCCAAACCCAAGCCTAGACACTATCCTCTCTGTCACCCTAGAACCTTCTGGTCTATGTGTTACAAAAAGGGATGTTATCAAAATACTTTTCTTTTGTTTATAAATTGTTAACAATTTATTCCAAAAGCCCATTTCCCCTTTTTAGACAAATTTGGCCTATATTTATTTGTCAAGCCTACTAGTATACTTATATTCTAGGCCCAAGTCCTAACCCAACATGTAGTTTAGGCCATTTCCTATTTCATTGCCGAAACTAGATTAAATATCCTAGTTTATACTTTATGGCCAAAATTTAACCAAGTTACATATTTTGTGGTAAATGAACAATTTATCATTTATGACGAATTCTATAAGTAAATTACTCCTAATTTACTGATTTCATTACTACTCTTTTAATGTACATTGTCACATTTATTATTATGGCCCATTCTCTCTTATTTATCATATTTATACTTTTTGGTATGTAAATTATACCAAGTTTAGTGTCGCTAACCATAATTTATTCTAAACATGACAATTGCTCACAATTATGAATAAATTCAAAATTGTGCTAATATACTTATTCCAAATCAACCTTAATTAACCCAATCTTGGTTTAACATCCTAATTCACAATTTATGGCAAAACTAGAATTATTTTTCTAGTTTACATTTTATGCCTAAAATTTAGCTTACTTACTAACGCTAAATTTAATATGTCAAAATCACATATTCCCTAATCCATGTCAAATTTCCCCGTTTTCATTTTAATATGCATGTCATAATACATATTCCAAATTATGCCAATTTCCAAGTTTACAACTACGTTCATATTCATTTCCATGTTTTTCCCCAAATCGCATTCCCACCGTTCGAGTAATCGTGATTCAACCTAGATTATAAATAAATCTAGATTCGTAGATAAAAAGGGAATGAATCAAAATGACAAGAAGGAATAATTGGCATAAAAAGGTTTGGATAACAATGTAGGTTCAAGAATATGGGTAGACCTAACTAAATAGGTAAATTCCCACTGTCTTAAAACCAAAGAATGGGCAAAATAGGTTCAAGAACGTGGGTAGACCTAACTTAATAGGTAAATTCCCACTATCTTAAAACCAAAGAAAAACCAAGGAACAGGTAGAATAAATAATTGGGTTTAGACCCAACTTCTCAATCACAAAACTAAAGCAATATTTTCCTAATCATAAATCATGGGTGTCAAAATCACAGTTGTCCTCATTATGTCATAAGTAATAGTTTATGTCCAAATCAAAGGTATAGGCCTAGTCAAGGAAATAATCCTTGTAGTCACAGTCACAGTCATAGGAAATGTCCATAGTCATATGCGATGTTCATAGTCCAAAAGGGAAAATAATTCCCATAGTCATAAGTCATTGTCATAGGCAATGTTTATATGTCCCAAAATCAAAGGCTTATGTCATAGTCCAAAGGCATATGCTTTCAAAGGCCACAGTTCTATAGTCATAGTCACGGTTACAGTCTTATTTGTCCTCGAATCATAACAGTTCTTAATTCAGTCCAAGAGTATAAACACAGATTCGAAGAGAGAGAGAGAGAGAGATTTGGCATATTCCTTTATTCCTTTAATTTCATGTCACAAATAAAACAAAATATTCAGATCTAGAAATAACCAACTTACAGAAAATAGATCTAGAAAAGAAGGAAAGCATGGCTATGATTCGTGCGTCGTTGCTTGAAACTTGTTTGAGCTAGCCTTTGAATTCTTCACTTGAAACTTTGATTTGAATCCCTCCTTAAAAGTCTTTTAGCAGCATCTCCTCGTCTTGAATCATATTTTATTTTATTTATTTAAGAAAATTTAGAAGAGGGGAAGAAGCCATGAATCTTAGCAGCATAAGGATAGAAGAGAATTGGTGCAAAGAGAATGAAGACTAGGGCTGTTTATATAGCTGCTCAAGACCTTATCGTACACGCAGCGCTGAGTCAGCATTGAATCTAGTTAAGAAAATAGTCCAGGTACGTAGATGAATCTAGCCAAACCTTATCATACACGCAGTGCTGAGTCAGCATTGGGTCCCACAAGCTATTTTGGCGTAAAAGTTTGATTTTCAAACTTTTGAATTTCTGGAATTTATTTAACTGTTTTATTCACATGAAATATTCTTATATGTATACAATTCCTCTAACTACCATTTTACGCGTATATATATACGCACAACTTTCATTTTATTTTCAAAATTCAAATGATGTTGCCATATTTCATTGACTGTAGCCTTATCTTGAATTTTATCTTTCGTATACATATATTTTTGCATATATATATTTATATTTATATTCTCATATGTATATATATATATATATATATATTCTTTATTTCCTTATATGTACGTTCTTATCCTTTCAAATTTTGAATTTGTATACGTACATATATTTGCATGTTCAGTTGGCCCTCTCTAAAACAAAGATAAAAAAAATTATGCCGTCGCCGGGGTTCGAACCCCCGACCTCCATGCTACAAATCCAATGCCTTAACCAACTGAGCTACAGAGGCTTTTGTTAATAAGTCTTAGAACAATAATAATTATTGTTCTCTCCTTACTTCTCTTTTTCATGTTAGTTACAATACTTAAATTAAACAACTGCATGGATCTTTTTCTTTTAATTTTTCTTTTAAAAATTAATTATACTTTAATTTGAGAATCTTAATGTCGCAGAATTACCGGGTGTTACATTCTCCCCCACTTAAAAGGATTTCGTCCCCGAAATCTTCAAGTTAGGAAGAATGTGTCCTACCATCCAATCACCCATCTACTCAACCATTCAATCACAGGCATTCATTGTCCTTAAAAGATTTCTAAAGCTTTCATGTTCATATGCATAGTGTGTGTATATGTCTCTATCTAATGCAAAATCAGGCGGTCTACTGATTCAGTTGACCTCCTTAATGCAAATCATGTTAGTGCCATGCGTCCAATCATGCATGCAAACATCCCTAGTCATGGAAATACTACATGCGTGCACAACCATTCATCCATATGCAACATCCATATGATATCATATCAAGTTCAACTTATAAACAAATGCATATATGTAAATGCAATATGAGAGCGTCCGAACTTGATCTAGTGCCTAATACGTATGCATCCACAAGCAACCATTTGCAACCACTTGCAACCATTCAACCATAACATGTTTCAAATACATGTTTACATCCATTGGCTTCTACCTAAGGATTGCAGATACGACCTAGAGGATATACTTTGGAAAGAGAGAAACAACTATGCGTAAAGCTCCTAAACAGAGAAATCAAGAATGCACCCTTAAGGAAAAAGGGTATGTTGCTAGTATCTAGCCTTCTTGAGCTTTACTCCACTGTATCTTAACCAATTTAACTTCACGATTGTGAAGTTTCCGACCTCCAATTCCAAAATAAACAGATGTAAATCACGGTACCAAGTATACGTACTAAGATGATTAGAGGTTTCCCTCTTATCCATCATGCCATAACTATAAGAGTCGAAAGGTCACTGCATGCTCTTTGGGGTGCCTACCACAACTATTCATCTCTCCCGCAAACCATCCAAACCGAACTCGACATTCCTCAAGTACAAGCCCCAAAGGCCTAAACCAATATCAGACAAGCACCCAAGGAATATCTCCCCGAATTTAGACGATCTACGTGAGATGATATAAGAAAACTCGATAGCTATTCTCAAATCCCTACTAAAAAAATAAACTGGTCGGACCACCAATTGGATTTGAGACTCTAGTGGGATCTTTCTACTATACAAGTACTATGGTGCAGAGACCCAACTATGGAAGTGGATATGAACAAATGAGAAGCGCTAGAACCTAAGGAAATAGCACGAACAGAAAACTAGACTCTTCCAACCGAACTACCTTTCTCCTAGGTGCGCTTCGTGGCGAAAGCATGTACTTGTCCTTCTGAAAATCTTGTCCTCGTTCTTGCCCTTGTCCTTAAGTATATGCCCTATCATACCCTAGTAAAAATACTTCCTCTTGTCTTAGGTTTTATAATTTCTTCCTCCTTCGTGTGCTAAGTCTACATCCATGAATTCCTCATCCTAGGGTTATGCTCCTTAGCCAAACTCCTCATCCCCTTCCGTGTGTAGTCATGTTAACAAATCTCACGAAAACTGTCTCCATCGTCCGGAAAACCTTATAAGCTTTGAAAGAAAACTGCCCGTAGATGAAACAACTACGGCTATGGATGGAAGCCGGGCACTACTTTGCCCTTCGATGAGGTTACCTCCCAGAAAGCCAGGAGCCCCAGAGACTCAAGAAAGAAGGAGACAAGAATTTAAACAGAGGAAGAGAAGATAGTGCGTATGGCTTTGGGGAATATGCCTTTAAAACAAATCTCTTCTTTTGAAAATACTTCTTTTAAAACCGTTTGAAAATAATTTTTCAAATCTATTATCTGATCTGGTAACCTTCAGCTCTGATACCACGTGTAACACCCCACGTCCGTTTGTGTCACTCACAAAGGGAATGCACTAAGTTCTGTGGAGCATTTAGGGTAAAAGATGCAGATAAATTACAAGACAGACAGAAATTAAACAGCGGAAAATAAAACTTTGCTTTATTGATAAAATAGTTTGTACAAAGATTTCTTTACAATATCAGAGTATCATCTGTCTTACAAAATAAAGAAGCATAAAAACAACATTTATATTCCCCGATTTTTGCAAGAGCCAGCCATAGCATCTGAAAAGAGAATCCAAGCAAACTTCGACAAATCTTCAAGCTGGGAAAGAGTGGCAGCCCAACTTAACCTGAGCTAAACTATTCCCTCCTTTACTACCTGGGGGGGGGGACGGAAGAAAAGAAGACGAAAGAAAAACAGAGTCAGACATAAAGTCTGAGTAAGTTCAGTAACTTCTAGCATGTGAACATGGAAAACAAAACGACATGAATTAACTGAATACAAGATTACACCATGACGATAGGGTCAACAAGATTAGACAAGGTAATCACAAGATATGCTAAGATAAGATAAACTGGATACGCTTTAATACTTTCTCCGCTTCGCTATTTCCTTGTTGTGCTGGTTTCTATATCTCTGCACCACCTAACTAGTGTCCCAACTAGTAACGATAACGTGATCCCAATCCTAGTATTTTCCATTGCCTTCGAGCATCCATTTATTATTTGTTACCTAGATCTAATCTAGGGTTTTCTATCCAGTTCTTTCTAGATTCAACTAGAGTTTACACTATCTGCTGAACGCTTCTCGGGTTCAGGATTTATGCCACCTAGTCCAACTAGGGATTATGCTACCTGTCGAATGATGCCCCCAAGTCTAGGACACACTACCTAGAGTGGTATATGTTCCTATACTTCCCCACGCATGTATCGCGAATCGTTATCGCTTGTCTAGATGCACATGTCCTGTAATGTGCGGTCCGAGTCCTATGTCAGGGCAAATTAAGGAATACAGAACTCGGTCGGGAGCTTTCAGATATCTGCCGATGCAGATGCTAAGGTCTGTTTTTATTTCAGTGGCTATGGTCCCACTTGACCCCTCCCTCAACTAATGAAAGGCACACCTTGTAAAATGAGAACTATACGCCGGCCCCCGGTGCCCCACTATCCTATGGCCATCCTCACCCATAACTAGATAGCAAGTATATGGTCTTTTGGAGTTCTCCGCCTTTCCGCTTCACGTATCTCGATTGACTGAAAATGGATGGTAGACGACGAGTCGCTATCACAGGGCTACCGTTTGCTCGCCGAACCACGCCGGTCCATCCTAGTCTTTAGGTTGCCATGTATTGCAACCAAGGCATACCCCTGGTTCTTCTACGCATACCTTATCCTCCGTGGGCCTAGGCGGATCATCTGCAGCCTCACAGAGGGATACCAAGAGTACCCTCACGTCCCCTCGAAGCCTCGGGCTTCGTAACCCAATTCGTTGGAGCCTTCTTTCTATTCTGACGGACATTCACTCCTTCCCATGTTATACTAAGAATTACTACTTAGTTTTACTAACTAAGATTTACCACTTAGTTTCCAGAATCGTTGTTGTCTTAACTAAGGTTTTCTACTTAGTTCCCTTTCCCGTCAATTTGGATTGGTTAAGTGTCATTAGTCAATTCAAGCCAACTTAACCCTCTTCATTTACCCTGTTAAACTGGTTAAGTGTTGTCAGTAACTCATGTTGACTTAACCCTACCACAAACCAAGTTATATTGGTTAAGTATTTATTTCTTAACCCTACTCATTTACTCTGTGTTGGTTAAGTATTCCTTTTTAACTTAACCTGGCCCGTCTGTTTTAACTATCATGTTATTATTAATGGTTAAGTGTCAATCTGAACCTAACCCCACCCATCAGTCTAGTTATCATGTTGAACTGGTTAAGTGTTTTAGTTAAACTAACCCTACTATTCTTGTTCTAGCTTTAACTAAATAAATTAAAGCCACTACCACTCACATTAGACAGGTATTGTTGCGAATACTGGATGTGCCGGTTGGTTCCGGGCAGGTTTACATCGCAACTCAGTCTAACCTCGGGTTAGCATATTCGTGTTTTCTAAGTTCAAAGGGTTTCAACTTATTTTCAAATCAAGTTTTGAAAGTAACCATCCCGTTCGTCGGATCAGTTAGGGAGAGCAGGAAACTTGTATTTTCCAAACTCAAGCCTAGACATTATCCTCTCTGTCACCCTAGAACTTTTTGGTGTGTCATTAAAAGAGATGCCGTTAATAAACCTTTAATTTTGTCTAAATTTACATTTCCTCTTTTAGGACAAATTCTATAAGTAAATTAATCCTAATTTACTTATTTCCCAATTACTCTTTTAATGTAAATTGTCAACATTTATTCTTATGGCCCATTTCCCCTTCTAAATCATATTTATGCTTTTTGGTATGTGGATTTTACCAAATTAAGTGTCACTAACCATGATTTTTCTAATCCTGACAGTTATTCTCAATTATGGCCAATTTCACATTTATGCCAATATACTTATCGTGCCAAATTAGCTAATCTAATTCCGATTCAACATTCTAATTTACGTCAAACTAGACTTATTACTCTAGTTCACTATTCATGTAAATGCTAGATTTACATGTCAATACTAGATTCAAATTACACATCTTATAATTCATGTCAAATTTATCCAATTTGCATTTATATGAACATGCCATAATACATGTTCCCAATTTATGCCAATTTCCTAGTTTAAAACTATGTTTCTAGTAAATTTCATATTTTTCCCAAACCGCATTCCCACCATTCGTATAATCGTGATTCAGTCTAGATTATAAATAAAGCTAGGCTCGTAGAAAATAGGGAATGAACCAAAGATGCTATGCAAAAGATAGACATACTAACTGGCATAAAAAGGGTTGAATAACGACGTCGGTTCAAGAACATGGGTAGACCTAACTTAATAGGTAAATTCCCAAGGTCTAAAACCAAGAATAGACAGAATAAAGGCGTAGGTTCAAGAACATGGGTAGACCTAACTTAATAGGTAAATTCCCAAGGTCTAAAACCAAGAATAGACAGAATAGATAATCGGGTTCACAGTCACAAAATTTTAAACACTTTCCTAGTCATGAACCATAGGTGCTTAATCACAGTTGTCCCATTTATGTCATAGACAATAGTTTTGCTTCCTAATCAGAGGTATAGGCTATAGTCATGGAAATAATTCTCATGGTCACAGTCACAGTCATAGGCAATGTCCATAGTCATAGGCAATGTTCATAGTCTTAGGCAATGTTCATAGTCTTAGGCAATGTTCATAGTCAAAGAGGCATATGGTTCTAAGGTCCATAGTTTCATAGTTACAGTCTTATTTGTCCTCGAAATCATAACAGTTCTTAATTTGGTCCAAAGAAATAGGCACTGATTCAATAGAAAGAATTGGCATACTCTTTTATTCCTTTAATTTCATGTCACGAAAAGAGAAACGTTCAAATCTAGAAATAACTGACTTACAGAGATTAGATTAGAATAGAAAGATGGCGTTGCTATGATTCGTAGAAAAACGGTCGTTGTAGTCGTTCGAATCTTCACTTGAATTCTAGCTTGAATCTCCTCTTTGAAAGTCTTTGAGCAGCACCTCCTCGTCTTGATTTATTTTATATATATTATTTTATTTATTATTTGATTAAGAGGAGGAGAGGAAGCCATGTTTACTAAGAATCTTTGCAGCATAAGGGTAGAGAAGAATTGTGAATAGAGAAGAAGACCAGGGCTGTTTATATAGTTGCTCAAGACCTTATCGTACACGCAGCGCTGAGTCAGCATTGAACCTAGTTAAGAAAATAGTCCAGGTTCGCAGATGAATCTAGCCCAATCTTATCGTACATGCAGTGCTAAGTCAGCATTGGGTCCCACAAGCTGTTTTGGCGTAGAAATTTGAATTTCGATCTTTTGAATTCCTAAAATTTATTTAACTGTTTTATTCACATGAAATATTCTTATATGTATTCAATTCCTTTAACGACCATTTTACGCGTATATATACACACAACTTTCATTTTATTTTCAAAATTCAAATGATGTTGCACCGTTATTTAATTCTTGCCATATTTCATTTACTATAGCCTTATCTTAAATTTTATCTTTCGTATACGTATATTTCTGCATATATATATATATATATATATATATATATATATATATTCTCATGTATATACATATATTTTCTTTATTTCCTTATATGTACGTTCTTATCCTTTCAAATTTTGAATTTGTATATGTACATATATTTGCATGTTCAGTTGGCCCTCTTTAAAACAGAGATAAAAATTATGCTGCCGCCGGGGTTCGAACCACCGACCTCCATGTTACAAATCCAATGCCTTAACCAACTGAGCTACAAAGTCTTATGTTAATAAGTCTTAGAACAATGATAATTATTGTTCTTTCCTTACTTCTCTTTTTCATGTTAGTTACAATACTTAAATTAAACCAATGCATGAATCTTTTTTTTTTTAATGTTAATGCATTATGTTTGCAAATCAGTGCATGCAACATATTTACATCGCATGCAACCAATCTTTTTTTTTCATATATTAATTAATTTTCATTATACATCACCATATTAATCCTATCTGTGGATATATATATACATTTTTAATTACATTAAAAATACGGGGTGTTACAGACGGCTTCTGGTTACGCAGTAGGAGGAGGGGCTCGCGTGAAGAATGAGAGGAAGATGGGGCGGCGTGCTGGAGGGGGTGGACTCGGCGCTGGCAGCGGCCTTCGAGGGGAACGATGGAGGATGGCAATCGCGACAGGCGATTTAGGTTTTTTTTTCTTTTTTCGTCTTTTTACCTGAGAGATATGAGGGAGGGAAAGGGAATTAATATATATAATTTATTTAATTTTATTATTCAATTAAAGTTGACTTTTTATTTTGATCTCGAAACGGGACCCACCACCTGTCGTCCATAGCTTATTACCCCCATTCCAAACACAATGGGATATGTTTCGTAATTTGATTCGACTGTTTCGATCAGTTTTCGCTAAAATCAACATATAACCTATATATTGAATTTGAACGCGCATTTCAATTTACCGAGGTTACATACTAACTCGAAAAATTCTAGAAAAATATTTCTAGCTTCGTATTGACACTACGGTTCTAACACAACTTGTTTCGTCGAATTCTGAGGCCGTTTGAAAAATGGCCATTTTCCAGTTGATTAAAATCAACTAAAACTGGTCAAACGCGTTTTCCTTTACCACGCTCACATATTGATTCAAGAAATTATGAAAATTGGAATCTAGCAATAACTTGACATCACAGATCCAACAAAAGTGTTTTTGTCAAAATCCGAGGTCGTTTGCAAAATTCCCATTTTTAAGGGCCAGAATTCCATAGCGACTATTCTGAAAATTCATTTGGACATAACTTTTGATTTCCGCTATGAAATTTCGATTTTTCGGATTCGTTGGAAAGATATTCTCAATTAGATTCTATTTTTTTGGTTTCACTAAATTCTGGTTTATTTTGAATCCTATACATTCATATGAAGTTTGAAATCGAATTATCGAACTACCGCGCCATTTTCAATTCCTTTTATAATTTAAAATAAATATTTATATTCTAACGACGATCTATATAAATATATACGTTCGAATTGTATTCTAAATAAATTTTTCGTCGTTATTATTTAAAATAATTCATTTTAAATATCCAAAATTCATCGAAATTGCCAAAATAAAAATTTTAAATTGGCTCGGATTTCCGGGTTATTACAAATGGGCCTTTGGATACGGGTCCAACTTTGACAACCTATTTGCTTTAACCGGTTTTCTTCAAAATTACGCAACTGATGCAAATAAACATACTTGCATCAGTTGTCGACATTGGTGATGCAAGCAAAAACATTTGCTTCTCATTATTTGCTTCAAAGTTGGTGCACAACCGACGCTAGCTACAATTTTACCTCTTATGTTGCTTCCTTTATGTCAATTACTTCAGAAGTTGAGGGGGAACCGACTCAACTAATATTATTTGCATCAGTTGTTTGTACAACTGACGCAACAGAGCCGAGGCAACAGGTTAGTTTTGTAGTAGTGTGAGTTAGAAGAGTGTTATTTATAAAAAAAAAATTAGCTTTAAAAATTATATCTTATTATACGTATTTAAATATTTTATTTGATATTTAATTTGGACTATCAGGTATATGAAGATTTTGAATATACGCGTAATTAACGTATATACGAAGCCTCAAATATACTGGATAGATATAGAATCACACTCTAGTCGCCCAGGGGTAATTCTGGTGATGCGGCAGCATTATCACTATTTATGTTCCAGTTTCGAAAGTGGGATTTCTGTATATTTCCCATTGACTGATGTGAGAACCAAAACTTAGTTAGGTTTATTGTTTGTGATTTGACACTGTTGACATGCTTTTTTGTCAAAGAAGTCACACGTCCGGTATTTGGTGAGCGACGCGCTCAAGTGTCAAAAAGCACAAAGCACTTGGGTCGAAGTCGCGTCGCAAACGCAAGGAGACCCTGATCCTCTATCATGTGGCCTCTGCCGGGCCCAATAAACACTTAATCTCACCGTCATCCGAGCCGAAGGCAAGCCGTGCTCCGAGCCGAAGGCGAGCCGTCAAGCGGGTCCGGGCGCAGCGTCGGTGGGGGTCCGGGGCCCCACATCCCGGTGGCGATCGACCTAACCGGTTAGGTCGAAACTGTGGGAACCGCCCGATTCATCCAATTTCCGCCAACAAGTTTGTTGCCAAGAATTACCAGAGCAGCTCAAAGTCAAGATTCAGCCAACAACTTCAGCAAACCTCGCCGCTCCTCCAGCACATTCCAGAACCAAGGCCTCGACATCCCCGGACGCACCGACCAGGATTTCGTGCCTCCGAGCTACTCGGACGGACCTCGCGCCTCTCAAATGGGATTTTCATACCCCCGAGAGGTGAGAAATTTTGTACCCTCGAGGTTTGAAATTCGTACCCTATGAGGTACGAATTTCGCACCCTCAGGATGTAACAACCCGGAACTGGAAAATCAGAACCAATTTAAAAATTTTATTTTAGCGATTTTAATGAATTTTGATAATTTAAAATAGTTTATTTTAAACAATAACGACTAAAAATTTATTTTCGACGAAGTTAAAACGAATAAATTTATTTAATTATAAAACGAGCCTGAAATGGCACGGTAGTTCGAGAATTTGATTTCTAATTTCAAATGAATATACAAAATTCGATATAAGTCAGAATTGGACGAAACAAAAAATATATGAATCTAATTAAGAATATCTTTCTAATGAAGTTAAGAAACTGAGATTTCACTTTATAGAGTGTAAGTTATGTCCAGTCTAAAATTTAGAAAAGTCGCTATGGAATTTATATATATTTTAATATATATAAAGCCCTTAAAAATAACCGTTTTGCAAACGACCTCCATTTTCAATGAAACCACTTTTGTTGGATCCGGGATGTCAAATTATTGCTAGATTCCAATTTTCATAATTTTTCGAATCAATATGTGAGCGTGGCACATTTAAACGCATTTGACCAATTTCAGTTGAATTTAACCGACAGGAAAATGACTGTTTTTCAAACGGTCTTCAGATTCGATGAAATTATTTTTGTTAGGACTGTATCGTCAATACGAAGCTAGAAATAATTTTTCTAGAATTTTTAGAGTCAGTATGTGACCCCGGTAAATTGAAATGTACATTTAAATTAAATATACATTGATTTATATTTCAATTTAAAGCAAAACTGATCGAAACGGTTGAATTGGCTTGCGGAACATATCCCATTGCGTTCGAAATGGGGGTAATTAGCTAGGGGCGACAGTCGTTGGGTCTCGATTGGAGTTCAAATAGAAAGTCAACTCTTTTGAGAATTAATAAATTATTAAAATAATATATATAATCGTTTAAAAATCTAAACCTAATTCATTATCCCTCCCCCACCTCCGACGATCCCCTTTCCCCCTTCTCTCTCCTCTCTCCTTCCTCTCAGGCGAGAATTCGAACCCAGACCCCCCATTTCAGGCCTTCGCCTCCACCGTGGGTTCAACCCAGACCATACGTCGCGTCCCTCCACCAAGCCCCACCTCCAGCGGCCCCCACTCGCTCCCCCGTCCTCTAATCGAAACCCCACCACCCATAAACCCTAAAACAGCACCGCCATCACCAATTAGACTCCGCCGCAGCCACTAGAGCGGGCCCCCGCCGCTTCAGCACCTCCAGCGTGACACGCAGCCCCCCCTCTCGACAAAGATTCAATTTTAGGCTAAATGTGAGCTTTTAATTATGTACTTACGTTTCCTTATTTATTTTTCAGTTTTAATATATATAGCGCGTATAAAAAGATCTGATTTTTACTCTATATAACCATGTTTAAAAATCTATTTTTTTTATTATATATGCCATGTTTAAAAATCTATTTTTTCATATATGAAAAGCGGTAAAGAAATGATTTTTTTAAAGAGGTAAAGATTGTATTTTTAGAAATGAAAAGATCATATTATTATTTTTACGTAAAAGGATTATATTTTTATGTAGGAAATAACAATGTAAAATTTGGATTTTTATGTCAAGAATGAAGGCAAAAAATGTGATTTTTATATGTATGGTATGAAAATAAAAATATGATTTTTAACTAGATAACTTCGCTTTAAAACTGTGATTCTTTTATAGGAAGTAGCGAATTAAAAACATGATCTTTAAAATATAAACAACGATATAAAAATATGATTTTTATATATGTAGCAAATAAGGATGACGAAAGTGAAAAAAGACGAACACGTCGAAGATTTTCTACATATGAAGAGTCGCGGCGTTTGGTTTAGCTTATGGGTGAGAACTCCTCACTCAAATTTTTTATACAGTTGTTTATTTTATAACTACATATATGAACTCTTCCCCATCGTCCACAGACCATGGACAACTTGTATGTTTGGTTGTTTGGTTGATTGGATTATTTGGTTGAATCTGGTTTGTGAAATGAAACGAATTGATATAATTTGGTTTATGTATGACGTGCGCTATTATGAGGCGAGGGATAAGGCTAGACCTTATCACGGTTCTAGTATCGCGCCGTTATGCCGCCGAAATTTCCAGAAATATGTTAGAAAAATAAAAAATTTATTTTTCTAAGATAAACGAATAAAATAAAATATTAGTTTACAAATCGGATGATTTGTTTATGTACACCCATTTGACTGATATGAATTGGGACGATAAATTTTACACATCGCCCAACTACACAAATAATATTCAGTATTTGTTGGTTGAAACCCCACACGGGTGTTGGGATGACATTTGACGTACACTAGTCCCAATTGTTTAGTTGTATGTCGATCAATTGGTTGACAGGCTGATGTAAGCGTTAATTATTTATAATTAATGCCTATGCAGTTGTGAGGTGCACTCTGGATGATGGTTGATTATTTATTATTGTTATGATATACATGTGTTGTATGAAATCCATATAAATCACTTTATATGATAATTGGCGGTGTCTGATTCCAATTCAAAACTGAAGAATATTTTAAAATAACGAATATTTTAAAATAAAATCCTGTAAAGGATTAAAATCGGATTTTTATGTCCGATTTTGGATGGACACAAATTATTGAAATATATAAAGCCGTATTGATTAGATATGCGCCATTTTGACACGAATGATATTTATATCGATTATATTCGTTTTTATAATGAATATCGAAAAGGAAGTGACTTCAAAATCTAATGTTTTGAAAATTTTATCATTTATGTATTAGTGATATGGAATATTCAATTTTGATTTGAAATTGAATATGAAGTTGAAATCGTTTTCAAAACGAAGTTAAAACGATTTATAAAATACGTTTTGATGGAAATCGACGAAATATATATAATAAATATATTATATATATTAAACGGCCTGAATAGAACGCGCCGCACAACGACCATTCGCGAATTTCGACCATTGACTTCGAATTGACATTACGGGAGATTCGACCGTCGGATTCTGAAATCTAACGGTTGGATTTGGAATTATGTCCAAATTAAATTTGAAAAAGGTCGTTGTAAGTGCAGTTCGATGACCGTTTTATGTAAATCGACTGTACAGGCCTTGATAAAATTATTAAAATATTAATAATTTGTGAAAAATCATAATAAATAATTTATAAAGGATTGGAATGGATTTGAGTTGAAATTATCTTTAGAATATTTTGATATTATATTTCGTGATTATACGGATATTGTGGAGGAATTTGGAAGATATATATATCGTTATTCCAAATACGATATCTGTTGATTTCAGAATTTGATATTGAATATAAGCCGATATATTTTCTATTCAGAGCCTTGTATTTAATATCAAACTGGATTTTGGTTTTGTCGTGAATGGTATCTTTAATAATACTGTAACACCCCACGTCCATTAATGTCACTCACAAAGGGAATGCATTAACTTCCATGGAGGTTTTAAGTGAATATAGAACAGAAAAATTACAACAAGACATATAATAAGTAGTACTTGGAAATCTAAAACTTTATTTCATTACGGCGGAAATTAAACATGTTTGTTACATCATAAATCCATAAATCAGAGTCAAGTACAATATCCATCTTGATAAAACAAAATACATAATCCCATTACATAAGTAGCCATTAAAGAAGATAACAAGTTGGACTTTACTTCAGCGGTCCAAGCTTTCCAAAAGAGAGAATAAGCAATTCAATCAGACTCCACTAGAGCTGGGTCCACCCTGACGACCTGGAGGGGGAAAAAGATAGAAATAGAGGGGGTTAGACATAAAGTCTGGCGAGTATGATAATTCTAACAAATACTATTATCAAAATAACTAGACTAAGGCATAAGTTGGAAAACAAGGAAATGTCTATGAACTATTGGTTATGGAAGAGCAGATAAAGATAACGTTAAAGGCACACCTAATACTAACGAATAATTACTACATTGCACCACACCAGTCACCCTAAAGGTTGATCCCACTTGCTTCACTTAGAAATTTTATAAATAACTTCGTGTACCCCTAGCTGACTACATAGGTGTCGCCTGCCCCTATCTCCGCTAGGTGTACCCCACTACCCACTTGCGATCGGCTCCCTACTCGTAGATACCCGTGCTGGTCCCACAGTGGGGTGTATCACTCCCCTAAAGTGGCAACCCGATACAACTTAAGGATGCACGGCTTATACCTACACGATGCAACAACGTCTTACCTACCAGCCCGGGTCCACACACGCATATGAAACCCGTTGGACTTGCGTTGCCACCGCTAACCCGTTTGGCCTCTTATAGTCAAGCTCAGTATGCGTGTCCCGTCCTCGACTTGGGTCGAGCCCACAAAGATACATTTGGGTTAATGGTTGAAATGGGCCCCTAATTACTTACCACAAGCTATCCACCTAAGCTTGCCCCCACTAGTATATCCCACTTAACCCTCTTCTTAGTCATGTTCATTTACATGTGTGTTTGGTTAAGTCTTACTAATCGTATTTCAAATGCCACTAAAGGCACCCACTAGATTCCTCATGCCACCCAAGGCACCTACTTTACCCCCATGTTCCACTTTACATGTTTATCTGGTTAAGTATTTCTTAATTCATTCAGGCCATAACCTCATAAAGACCTCTCACATTAGACTGGCATTTATGGCAGCGGGATTTGTCGGGCGGGTCCGGGAAGTCTTACACCATAAAAGAGTCTAACCTCGTGTCTTTACAACTTTTATGCTTTAATTTGGGCCTAGGACCTCTCACATTGGGCTGACATTTGTGACTACTGGATTCGCCGGGCGGGTCCGGGCAGTTTTACGTCAAAAACGAGTCCAACCTCATGTCCTAAGCATTGATTAACACTTATAATCTTTTACCCCAGTTTTAGATATATCCCTATTCAAATCATTAATTAATTCCAATTTTAATGATGTCCATAATTGACTCAATTATGGCCATCCACTTACGGTATGCAAAATCATATCAATTGCACCCCAATTTTCTTAATATTAAATCCTTAATATTACCCCTACCCCATGTTATACGTTCGCTTATTCAACGCAAAATATACGTTAGACTCGAATAGTCTAACTCACAGCACAAAGATAAATTATAACAACATATAGACAAATAAAATAGATCTAATCATAATAGGGGTGAAACTTGCATAAAACTACACATGTCATGGATCTAAAGGTGTCAACTTGTTTGGTTAAATGTCACAACTTACATAATATGATCATAACCCAAGTTCATGTATAAACTTGCATATGTGGTTTATGCAACATATGATGGTGTGAACTAGCATCTAACACATAGAACTCACACATGTCATAGTATAATTCTAGATCTAAATAGATGTCATAATTCTAGATCTAAATAGATGTCATACAATATGTGAGATTATACATACTAATAAATCTAAACTTGCAGAGGTACATGTGATTTATCATGTGAATCATCATAGCCCAAATATATATAATCAACATCATGATTCATAAGCTAACTACAACATAATAACATCACGGCTTTGTAACATCGCAACTTAGCATAGAAACTTGCAACATATATAATATCTTCATAGCATGATTTACAACATATAGGATGTCTTCATCACATAACATAGGATTGACAACATACATGATAGCATAAGGTTTACAACAACATATATGACATTTCACATCATTTTCTTATGATCCATATCACATCTTATTCTAATTAGTTTGCTAATAATCTTATTAAGATCATCATACTCACAATTAGAAAAGAAAGAGAGTCCTGATTTTCTTTAGAGTTGAGTAGAATTAGAGTTTTGATTAGCTTTCTTCCTTCTTAGTTGGCGGCGGCTACACTAAGTTCCATGGCGATGGCATGACGGCGGCTATTCTATTTTTCATGTGATTTTAGAGTGAGAGACTACCTAGGTATATATAGAGTTTAGGATTTATTTAGACTGTCAGATCAACTCAGAACTAACCTGAACCGTTAAATTAGCCAACTCAGCCCTAAAGACACATCAGCAGCTCAAGATTGGGCTCTGCCAAAACCTGGCCGACTGGACCAGGTCGACACCCAAGTCGACTGCGCAGTCGACCTGGTCCTGGGGGTGTCGACTGCCCAGTCGATTCCCCAGTCGACCTGGGGTGCTGGGAGGGAAATTTCCCGCCTAGCCTGTTTGACTTCGAATTTTGAATTTTGAATTTTCTGAAACTTCCGATGGCCATATCTCCTTCACACGAAGTCCAAATCACGCAAACTCGGACTCTGTTTCAACCAGAATTCCGAGATGAACACAATGGCGTAACCCGTTTCCCACAGTTCTCACGTCTGAGATTAGTTATTCTTTAATTTGTGAATATTAATATTTACATAATTACGGGGTGTTACATTCTCCCCTCCTTAAAGGATTTCGACACCGTAATCTTCAAGTCAAGAGGAATGTATATCCTAACATCTAATCGTCCATCTACTCAACCATCAAACACAGGCATACATTGTCCTTGTAGACTTCTAATGCTTTCATGTTTAAATGCACAGTGTGTGTATATGTCCATATCTAATGCAAAATCAGGCGGTCACCTCCTTAATGCAAATCATGATAGTGCCATGCGTCCATTATGTAGGCAAAAGTTCCTTAATGCTACATATTATCTCTATGTGCGTGCACAATCATCATCTGAATGCAGCATCCATATGATAAAAAAATCCTCATACATCCATTTTACTAAATACATCCATATATATGCAATATGCAATATGAAGTGACTGAGCCGATCTAGTGCCTAATAGTGTGTATATATGCATCCACGAGCAAACACTTGCATCCACTTTGCATCCATCATACATAACATGTCTCTAACACATGTTTCAACCATAGGATTATCCTAACTAAAGGTCAAAGATACTAGCGAGAGGACATACTAAAGATAAGATAAGTACAAGCTAAGCGATAAAGGAGAAATTAAAAGACATACCCTCAAAAAGAAAAGGGTACAACGAACGCATCTTCGCTTCTGTCTCCCAAGTAGCGTTGCTCCCATCATCTCCCCATTGCACTTTGACTAGTCTGACCTCTCGATTCCTCAACTTCTTGATCTACGACCCAAGAATGCATGTAGGAGCTAGTCGAATCGTCACATCACGCTCTATCTCCACCTCTCTAAGCAAGCTCGGCTCTACCACTTCCGCGGTCTCGTGTAGGCACTTCCTCAAATGTGATACATGGAATACGTCGTGTACACCACTAAGTCTCTCAGGCAACTCCACTCTATACGCCATCTGTCCAATCTTCTCCTTAATAGGAAACGACCCTACGAACCTTGGTGCTAATTTCCCCACGGACCCAAAGCGAACAACGTTCCATAATGGAGACACTTTGATAAAGACCATGTCCCCAATATCAAACTCAAGATCTGTCCTCCTCTTATCCGCATAAGATTTCTGCCTATCTTGCGCTGCTTTCATCCTTCTTCGAATCAAATCAATCTTCTCTGAAGTCTCTCTAATAATATCAGGCCCAAGTAAGATCTTATCCGTAGATTCCCACCAACATGTAGGTGAACGAGAAGGTCTTCCATAAAGAGCTTCGAAAGGTGCCATGCCAATGCTAGATTGAAAGTTGTTATTATATGCGAACTCTACCAACGGAAGATGCTCTTCCCATGTACACCCAAAGTCTAGGATACATAGCCTCAAAAGATCCTCTAGAATGCGATTCACCCTCTCAGTCTGGCCGTCCGTCTGAGGATGATACGCGGTGCTCAAACATAACTGAGTCCCTACCGCCTCTTGCAAGCTCTTCCAAAATTCGCTAGTGAAGATAGGATCACGGTCGCTTACTATGTTAGAAGGAACACCGTGCAAATGAACTATCTCTCGAACGTATACAGAAGCTAACCATGGAGCAGTTCTCTTACTCTTCACGGGAATGAAATGGGCGCTCTTAGTAACTCTGTCTACTATAACCCAAATCCCCGTATTACCCTTCCTTGATCTTGGTAATCCATCCACAAAGTCCATCGAGATACTTTCCCACTTCCAAAGTGGAACCTCCAATGGGTGAAGCAACCCACCGGGTTTCTTTTGCTCCGTTTTACTTGTTGGCACACCAAGCATCTAGCAACATACTTGGCCACATCCCTCTTCATACCGGGCCAAAAGAAAACTCGCTTCATGTCCTTGTACATCTTGTCCCCACCGGGATGAATGGTCATCTTCGAATGATGTGCTTAGTCAAGAATAGCCTTCCTCAAACCTTCGTCTCGAGGTACACAAAGTCTACTATCCCTATGTAACCAACCCTTATCATCTAGGGTATACCTACGGAGATGGCTTGATGACTCCCCTTTTTTGAGCTTCTCCACTAACTCAACCAACTGTGGGTCGTCTCGCTGTGCCTCACCAATCCATCCCAAAAGCGTAGGTCTGACCTCCAAGGATGATAGCAAACCGGGTACAAAGTCAGCGGAAGGTCTAAAGTAAAACATAGAGATGAATTCTAAGTTTCGCCGTTCAACAAACAACGGACTCAAGGACAGCCTTTTCCTACTTAAGGCGTCTGCCACCACGTTACCCTTGCCAGGGATATATGCTATTTCGAAATCGTAGGACGCTAAGAACTCCATCCACCTTTTCTGTCTTAGGTTCAAGTCCTTCTGAGAGAACAAGTATTTTAGCGATTTGTGGTCAGTGAACAATTCGAATTTCTCCCCAAGAAGATAATGGCGCTAAGACTTAAGCGCGAAAACAATAGCGGCCAACTCTAGGTCATGTGTAGGGTAATTTTTCTCATGCACCCTTAACTGCCTTCCACCATAGGCTATTACCCAACCCTCTTGCATTAAGACTGCGCCTAGACCTGTCCCACAAGCATCGGTATAAACAGTAAATGGCTTACTCCCGTCTGGCAGCACAAAGACTGGAGCTGAGGTCAAAGCTCTCTTTAAACGTTGGAATGCATCATCACAATCTACGTCCCACGCGAAGACTAGGTTCTTCTTCGTCAGGCGTGTCAATGGAGCTGATATTTTTTCGAAGTCTTTGATAAACTTTCTATAGTAGCCAGCCAACCCCAAGAAACTTCTCACTTCGGTAGCATTTTTAGGGACCTTCCAATCTTGGTTGGCCACCACCTTCGCGGGATCCATAGCTATCCCTTCTTTGGAAACCACGTGCCCTAAGAATCGCACTTCCTCTCTCCAGAAGTGACACTTAGTAAATTTAGCTTTAAGGTTATCGCTCGTAGAGTCCCCAACACTTCCCTACGATGTAGGGCATGCTTTTCTTCATTTTTAGAAAAGATCAAGATGTCGTCTACAAAGACCACCACGAATTTATTAAGGTACTCCCTAAACACCCTACTCATCAAATCAACAAAGTATGCGGGGGCGTTTGTCAAACCGAAGGGCATCACTAGCCATTCATAGAAACCGTCCGGAGTCCTAAAGGCAGTCTTGTCTATGCTATCCTCAGCCACTCTCAACTGATGGAAACCAGTGGCTAAGTCCAACTGCGAAAACACTGAGGTGCCAACTAACCGATCGAAGAGATCGTCAATCCTCGGCATTGGGTGTCTGTTCTTCTTAGTAAGCTTATTAAGTTCTCTATAGTCCACACAAAGTCTAAGGGATCCATCCGCCTTCGTGGCAAATACTACTGGAGCACCCCACTCCGATATACTTCATCTTATGAACCTCTTCTCAAGCAACTCCTTCACTTGCTTATTGAGTTCCCTCCTTTCACGAGGAGCCATGTGGCGTACTGGCAAAGATACTGGTTTTGCATTATCCACAAGATATATTCGAAAATCTATCTCCCGCTTCGGAGGCAAGCCCTTCACCTCCTCAAACACATCTGAATATTCTTGGACTACTTTAATAGATCGTAGATTTTCCACCGACACGTCAAGCGATTCTAGATAACCTAGCATAACGGAATTTATGGGATTACAAAAGATTTCGAGAGTGTTGCCAAGGCGAGTCATGAGCCTAACTGCTCTCCTTTCACAATCAAGAACGGCCCCATTTCTGGATAACCAATCTATTCCTAAAATTAGCCCATAGCCCGTGAAGCCCAAAACATAAGCATCACATCTAAACTCAATGCTAAGTATAGAAATTTTCAAATCCAAACACATCATGGACAAATAAGCTGAGCCCCCAATTGGATTCGAAACAACTAAGGGATCCTCTACTAAACTGGTGTTTAAGTGCAGTGATTCAACTAATGATGTAGAGATAAACGAATGCGATGCGCCCGAATCGAATAAGGTACGGATAGGATGATCAAACAGAAAAACTAAGCTTTCAACAGAAATGGTACTACCTCATTCTTGCAGCGGTGGGACCGCAAGAGCCTGAACTTGTCCCCTTGCCTGCCCTGGTGCCATAAGAGCCTGCACCTGTCCTCCCGAGGTAGGCCCTGCCCTCTGCCCCTTCTTTGGGCAGTCCTTCACTTGATGTCCCGCTTCACCATAGTGAAAACAACCAGTCTTCTTTTTCTTTCTGCAATCCTTGCTGAGATGGCCTGGTGTTCCACAGTTAAAGCATCTTTTCTTTCCTTTGCCATTATTGTCTTTACCACCCTTCTTGTTTTGCTGTTGTGGTTTCTTCTGATCCCCTTTATTCTCGGGTGCCTTATTAGCATTAGCGCCTTTCTCCTCGTGCATGAGTGCCATGTCTACTAACTTCTCAAAGGTGGCCCCCATAGGGATGTGGGTCATAGACAACCCCTGCAATGGCTCATTCAAGCCATTAACGAACCTCAGAGCCTTCTTCTCCTGCGTGTTCACCAAATCTAAGCCAAACCTTGCCAATTGGTTAAATTTGTTGACGTACTCTTTCACTGATATATTTCCCTGCTTCAATGTCAAGAACCTTTCCATGTATAGATTCTCTTCTGCCCTTGAGGGAAACTTTGCCTCAAACCTACATCTGAAATCCGCCCAAGAATCAACAGGACGCTCCCCATTAGTGATCTCCCACCAAAACGAGGCCTCTACCTTCATTAACCAAGCTGCTAATTTGACTTTCCTCCCTTCTTCTACTTCAAAGATTTCTAGCAATTCTTCCACCTCCTTAAGCCAATCTCTAGCTTCCACAAGCGTTTCTGACCCTTGAAAAGGTTTTCCACCCATAGCCTTAAATTCCTTGCATGTCTTTGCAAAAGTATCAGCACGAGGAGGGGGAGGAGGAGCAGGTGCAACTGGTGGTGGAGGAACATTGGCTGGGCCTGCAGCGGCCCTAGCCTCTAATAACCTCCTATACCATCCTGGTATCGTTACACCCTCTGGAAGGTTAAGATCTTCAACCATGCTGAAACGAAAAAGGAAAGATTCAAAATGGAGAATTCGAAAGATAAAGATATATGGCCATTGGGGAATATGTTTTTCATAAAAACTTTCCTCTTTAAATTACTCATCAAGACATGTTTTTGAAAACACTTCTTCCAAAAATACTTTAGAAAAATAGTTTTTCTAAAAAATTTATCTGTTCTGGTAACCTTAAGCTCTGATACCACGTGTAACACCCCACGTCCATTAATGTCACTCACAAAGGGAATGCATTAACTTCCATGGAGGTTTTAAGTGAATATAGAACAGAAAAATTACAACAAGACAGATAATAAGTAGTACCTGGAAATCTAAAACTTTATTTCATTGCAGCGGAAATTAAACATGTTTGTTACATCATAAATCCATAAATCAGAGTCAAGTACAATATCCATCTTGATAAAACAAAATACATAATCCCATTACATAAATATCCATTAAAGAAGATAACAAGTTGGACTTTACTTCAGCGGTCCAAGCTTTCCAAAAGAGAGAATAAGCAATTCAATCAGACTCCACTAGAGCTGGGTCCATCCTGAGGACCTGGAGGGGGAAAAAGATAGAAATAGAGGGGGTCAGACATAAAGTCTGGCGAGTATGATAATTCTAACAATACTATTATCAAAATAACTAGACTAAGGCATAAGCTGGAAAACAAGGAAATGTCTATGAACTATTGGGTATGGAAGAGCAGATAAAGATAACGTTTAAAGGCACACCTAATACTAACGAATAATTACTACACTGCACCACACCAGTCACCCTAAAGGTTGATCCCACTTGCTTCACTTAGAAATTTTATAAATAACTTCGTGTACCCCTAGCTGACTACATAGGTGCCGCCTGCCCCTATCTCCGCTAGGTGTACCCCACTACCAACTTGCGATCGGCTCCCTACTCATTGATACCCGTGCTGGTCCCACAGTGTGGTGTATCACTCCCCGAAAGTGGCAACCCGATACAACTTAAGGATGCACGGCTTATACCTACACGATGCAACAACGTCTTACCTACCAACCTGGGTCCACACACGCATATGAAACCCGTTGGACTTGTGTTGCCACCGCTAACCCGTTTGGCCTCTTATAGTCAATCCCAGTATGCGTGTCCCGTCCTCGACTTGGGTCGAGCCCACAAAGATACGTTTGGGTTACTGGTTGAAATGGGCCCCCAATTACTTACCACAAGCTATCCACCTAAGCTTGTCCCCACTAGTATATCCCACTTAACCCTCTTCTTTGTCATGTTCATTTACATGTGTGTTTGGTTAAGTCTTACTAATCGTATTTCAAATGCCACTAAAGGCACCCACTAGATTCCTCATGCCACCCAAGGCACCTACTTAACCCCCATGTCCCACTTCAGATGTTTATCTGGTTAAGTATTTCTTAATTCATTCAGGCCATAACCTCATAAAGACCTCTCACATTAGACTGGCATTTATGGCAGCTGGATTTGTCGGGCCGGTCCGGGCAGTCTTACACCATAAAAGAGTCTAACCTCTTGTCTTTACAACTGTTATGCTTTAATTTGGGCCTAGGACCTCTCACATTGGGCTGACATTTGTGACTACTGGATTCGTCGGGCGGGTCCGGGCAGTTTTACGTCACAAACGAGTCCAACCTCGTGTCCTAAGCATTGATTAACACTTATAATCTTTTACCCCAGTTTTAAATATATCCCTATTCAAATCATTAATTAATTCCAATTTCAATGATGTCCATAATTGACTCAATTATGGCCATCCACTTACGGTATGCAAAATCATATCAATTGCACCCCAATTTTCTTAATATTAAATCCTTAATATTACCCCTACCCCACGTTATACGTTCGCTTATTCAGCGCAAAATATACGTTAGACTCGAATAGTCTAACTCACAGCACAAAGATAAATTATCACAACATATAGACAAATAAAATAGATCTAATCATAATAGGGGCGAACCTTGCATAAAACTACACATGTCATGGATCTAAAGGTGTCAACTTGTTTGGTTAAATGTCACAACTTACATAATATGATCATAACCCAAGTTCATGTATAAACTTGCATATGTGGTTTATTCAACATAATGATGGTGTGAACTAGCATCTAACACAAAGAACTCACACGTGTCATAGTATAATTCAAGATCAAAATAGATGTCATAATTCTAGATCTAAATAGATGTCATACAATATGTGAGATTATACATACTAATAAACCTGAACTTGCATAGGTACATGTGATTTATCATGTGAATCATCATAGCCCAAATATATATAATCAACATCATGATTCATAAGCTAACTACAACATAATAACATCACGGCTTTGTAACATCGCAACTTAGCATAGAAACTTGCAACATATATAATATCATCATAGCATGATTTACAACATATAGGATGTCATCATCACATAACATAGGATTTAAAACATACATGATAGCATCAGGTTTACAACAACATATATGACATTTCACATCATTTACTTATGATCCATATCACATCTTAATCTAATTAGTTTGCTAATAATCTTATTAAGATCATCATACTCACAATTAGAAAAGAAAGAGAGTCTTGATTTGCTTTAGAGTTGAGTAGAATTAGAGTTTTGATTAGCTTTCTTCCTTCTTAGTTGGCGGCGGCTACACTGAGTTCCATGGCGATGGCATGACGGCGGCTATTCTATTTTTCATGTGATTTTAGAGTGAGAGACTGCCTAGGTATATATAGAGTTTAGGATTTATTTAGACCATCAAATCAACTCAGAACTAACCTGAATCGTTAAATTAGCCAACTCAGCCCTAAAGACACATCAGCAGCTCAAGATTGGGCTCTGTCAAAACCTGGCCGACTGGACCAGGTCGACACCCAAGTCGACTGCGCAGTCAACCTGGTCCTGGGGGTGTCGACTGCCCAGTCGACTCCCCAGGTGCTGGGCAGGAAATTTCCCACCTGGCCTGTTTGACTTCGAAATTTGAATTTTGAATTTTCTGAAACTTCCGATGGCCATATCTCCTTCATACGAAGTCCAAATCACGCAAACTCGGACTCTATTTCAACCAGAATTCCGAGACGAACACAATGGCGCAACCCGTTTCCCACAATTCGCAAGTCTGAGATTAGTTATTCTTTAATTTGTGAATATTAATATTAACATAATTATGGGGTGTTACAAATACTGTTCTTAAACCCAATGGAGTTAAGAAAATTAGAAACTAACTGGAGATTAGTTAAGTTGAATGGTTTTCTGGGTATTGATCTGATGTTGGTTTCGGCCTTCGGGATTAATACTTAGGGAATTGTTCTCTTACTAATTTACAGTTAGAGACTGATGGAATGTGAATTGGGTTTATCGTGAACTGTGTTTTAAACGACATTCGTTCTTTAACCCGATTAACAGTGAAATGTGATTTGGAATTTATAAATCTTTTTATTAAGATTTAAAGGAAATTTTCCAAAGTAAAGTTTTCCAATATATAAATTGGAATGGAATGGAATGGAATTTGATTTGGTAATAATCAAAGTGAGCTTCTATGGAGGAAGACCGTTACGATATATGGAATTTAAAAGGCTTCGCCGTTATTCCATTTATATTATTGGTTGGATATGGAAGTTTATACCGATTATATATTGATTTGTTTTTCGTGAAGATTCCATAATTAATGGAATAATATTTTGGGTTTATCGTGAATGGTATCATTAATAACACTGTTCTTAAACCCAATGGAGATAAGAAAATTAGAAACTAATTGGAGATTAGCTAAGTTGAATGGTTTCATGGGTATTGATCTGATGTTGGTTTCGGCCTTTGGGGTTAATACTTAGGGAATTGTTCTCTTACTAATTTACGGTTAGAGACTGATGGAATGTGATAACTAAAATTATCAATTCAAGAAAATGATCGAGAATGGAGTACCACCAGTTTTACTCCATGCGATAGTTAAATCTTTAATTAGATTTGAACGTGAAATGTAATTAATTTTACCGATAACACCGTGGTGTTAGATATAGAGTATTACCAGCTTCGCTCCGTGGGATGGATAGGTTGGGATTGGGAAACATAATAAATGATTACTCCGGTAAGGTTCGCTAATCACGACTAGTTTGGAAAACCTTAACATGGTTTAAAATTGTGAAAAGAATATTTGAATAAAAGAATATTCTAAATTGGAATGAGGCGTATGTTGTGTTTGCGTAGCACTTGTTTATTATATACGCAAGTAATTCGGAAAGATCGGGTTTATCCCATTCTGAATAACTGATATGACGATATGTCAAAGATGAAGACGGTGGTTGAAGACCGGAGGTCTTCACATTGTTGGGACGATTCCTGATAATCTTGATTGGGCTGTACACCCAAGAGGAGGGGATACGTCGGTGATCGTCTAGACGTACTTGGAGATTGAAGGATATGCAAGGACCTCACTCTTGTATTGGACATATAGGAGGCGGAATAAGGTGCCTCCGGTTTCGTTCAGACCTAGTACGAACTTGTAAATGGATTGTGTGTCTGACATTGGATTTCATTCTGTGTGATTGATATACATCAGTTGCATAGCGTGAATTGCCTGTGTGGCATGCTGAGATGTAAATGATCAGGATTTTGTTGAAAAGAAGAGTCCTGTCGTAGATGATCAAAGCATGACCTTTGTGGCATAGCTTTGTGTATAGCGTTAATTCGCGAGCCTCACACCCCGGTGTGAATCAAAAACTAGAGAGGACCTCAGGGAGGACATGCATTCCTTTCTAGCTAGGAGCGGTGTCAGTGGTTTTACAAGCCCTGACAAGTTTGACTCATGTGGTTGTTGGAATGCGAGGCACCTCGGATATATCGGTCGATCCAGGACCGATGGTTTGGTCAGTATATGACCAGTTTAAGCCCTATAGGGCGGGGAGACGTATATTCAGGGCTTAAGTTTAATCCACTTCATGTGGACCGGCCCTGACGATCCAAAGGCTTGACTGAGTACTTGCCCGAGACATGGTAGGCTAGATTGTCTCGAAGCGATGAGGACTATCTTTTGCCTCGGTTCACAGATGGAAATCCAACTTCCAAATACGACGTTTTGCGGTTTTAATTATAGAACTAGTATGGCAACATGATAGATGGTACCCATGCCGCCTATGATTGATACATTTATATTTGAATTTTATTTCTTCACTTATAGTATTAATATTAAAAGATTAAATTTCACGTATCAAGCATTATTTGGCTATTATAACGTAAAACCTATCCTCCGGCTTGCATTGTGTGATGGGACCTGGGTCTTATAATAGCTTCATTTTCTTTATTTAGCATTGCGCTGTTGTTATATGCACTGGTATTCTTGGGGTTAAAACCCATTCCGTGTTATACGACATGGTCCCTCGATTTACCAAACTTTAAAACCAATATTAATAACTGTTTTAGTTCTCACACTAGTCACATAACTGACCTAGAGTTTATTGTTTTAACCTAAACTCCGGGTGCCCTTATTTTCCACATGGGCAGCTAGTAGTTGGGTTTTTCTTATATTATATTCATAGGATCCTGGTTTATAGCAAAAGTGATATTCGAAAAGCTATGTATACGTGTATTTCTTTCAGTTATGTTTTGTAATATTTTTCCGCTGCAGTAATGTATTTAAACCTCTGATATTTATCAAATGTATATTATTGGTTCCTACTCTGTATATTCTTGTATTATGACGTAATTGTTGTAATAAGCAATATAATGTTCTTCTGTTTGTGTTCTGATTCGTCTTCTCCTTAAAGCAATCCGGGCTTTCCTTCACGGGGAAGTTTAGGTTTCTCACAGTTCGTATTAGTGCTTTGGTTTGCATAGCTTGAGAAAAAGACACATTAGAACCAAACGAAAGAATTCATCAGAGATTAGATTAGTAATATCCAATGAGAATGACTCGTTAGAGATAGGTCAGCAGTATCCTAGAACGAGTCTGAAGAGTGTTATTTTTAAAATAGAAATGAAAAAAAAATTTTGAAAACTTAAACTTTAATATTCATATTTGAATATTTATTTTAGATTGATTTGGACAATCGAGTATATAGAGATTTTGCTTTTACGCCTAGCTAGCGTGTATTCGAAGTCTCAAATATACCGGATAGATATAGAATCACGCTCTAGTCGCCCAAAGATGGTTCTGATGATCGTTATAGTACGTATATCATCAGCATTTATGTTCGAGTTTCGAAAGTGGGATATCTATATATTTCCAATTGACTGGTATGAGAACCAAAACTAGACAGGGCCTATTGTTGTGATTTGGCATCAAAAACATGATTTTTGACTATGTATTAAAATTATGTGTTTGAAACGTTATTCAACAAATTGATTGTTGATTGCTGATTGTGTTGTGAGTGATTATTCATTTAAACCATTATGTGAATGAACGGTGAATATAACCAAATTGTGTCAAATATTGAGCTGAATTGAAAATTCCTTGAATTTGCATGCATATACATGTATATACATTGAACAGGTCATAACAAGGAGGCTAGAGAAGAGGAATAAAATTGTATGCCCGACAAATAGGTACATGTCTACTAATTCATTGGGTTTGGATGATTTTATGAGCCGATTGGCTAGCCGCTTGGCTTTTTCTTTTTCTTTTTGAGATAAGACGGCTTATGTGGCAATTTGGGGATTTTCCCGGTAGCCCCGTACAAAGGAGGTTATGGCAAAAAAAATCGAAAATTTAGGGTGTTAGCCAAATTTTTGAAGAATTTGAAAATTCTTAAAAACTAAAAAGTTGAAGAATGAACGCCATAATAAAAGTTGAGTTGATTAGTTAAACAACTTTCAGCTCCGTTCCTTTTCGAGGACGAAAAGATTTTAAGTGGAGGAGATTGTAACAATCCGGAAAATCAGAACCAATTTAAATTTTTTATTTTAGCGAGTTTAATGAATTTTGATTATTTAAAATAGTTTATTTTAAATAATAACGACTAAAAATTTATTTTTAACGAAGTTAAAATGAATCAATTTATTTAATTATAAAACGAGCAAGAAATGGCGCGGCAGTTTGAGAATTCGATTTCTAATTTCAAATGAATATACATAATTCGATATAAGTCAGAATTGGACGAAACAAGAAACATATGAATCTGATTAAAAATATCTTTCTAATGAAGTTAAGAAACTGAGATTTCACTTTATAAAGTGTAAGTTATGTCCAATTAAAAATTTAAAAAAATCGCTGTGGAATTTATATATATATTAATATATATAAAGCCCTTAAAAATAGCCGTTTTGCAAACGACCTCCGTTTTTGACGAAACCACTTTTGTTGGATCCAGGATGTCAAATTATTGCTAGATTCCAATATTCATAATTTTTTGAATCAATATGTGAGCGTGGCGCATTTAAACTTGTTTGACCAATTTCAGTTGAATTTAACCGACAGGAAAATGACCATTTTTCAAACGGTCTTCAGATTCGATGAAATTAATTTTGTTAGGACCGTATCGTCAATACGAAGCTAGAAATAATTTTTCTAGAATTTTTAGAGTCAGTATGTGACCCCGGTAAATTGAAATGTACGTTTAAATTAAATATACATTGATTTATATTTCAATTTAAAGCAAAACAGATCGAAACGGTCGAATTGGTTTGTGGAACATATCCCATTGTGTTCGGAATGGGGTTGATTAGCTTGGGGCGATAGTCGTTGGGTCTCGATTGGAGTTCAAATAGAAAGTCATCTCTTTTCAGAATTAATAAATTATTAAAATAATATATATATATAATCTTTTAAAAGTCTAAACCTAATTCATTATCCCTCCCTGTCAAAACCTTCAGCCCCCTTTCCAACCCGTCGCCTATTTTCTGGTCCGCCGCCTCCCAAACCAGCACCGCCGCTGGCCTTCCCCCACCTCCCCCACCTCCGGCGATCCCCTTTCCCCCTTCTCTCTCCTCCCTCTCAGGCGAGAATTCGAACCCAGACCCCCCATTTCAGGCCATCGCCGCCACCATGGGTTCAACCCAGACCATCCGTCGCCTCCCTCTGCCAAGCCCCACCTCCAGCAGCCCCCACTTGCTCCCCCGTCCTCTAATCGAAACCCCACCACCCATGAACCCTAAAACAGCACCGCCGCCACCAATTAGACTCCGCCGCAGTCACCAGAACAGACCCCCGCCGCTTTAGCACCTCCGGCGTGACACGCAGCCCCCTCCCTCTCGACAAAGATTCAATTTTTGGATAATCTGAGTTTTTAATTGTTGGATCTAGATTAACCCTAGAGGGGGGGTGAATAGGGTTTATCATAGTTTTTAGCTTAATTAAAAATCTAACGGGATATATAATAATAAACAGATCACAAACTGTAGTAGAAATAGAAAGAAGAAAAGAAATAACACATAGAGATACGCAGCTTCAGCAAAATCCTGCCTACTGCTGCATTCCTAAGGTTTCTACTAGGTGTTATAAACAGATCCCGCATACAAAACCATGTACACTCGCAGCGCCTGCTCCTGTCCTAACCCTACGCTCAAAACCCTGGACTGACCGATATCCACTCGATCAGATTTCCCTGTTTACGACCCTGTAACCAGTAACCTAGATTTTACAGACTCTGTGAACTATCAGTCAACACTCTGACTGAAACTCCTAGTATTTTACAGACACTAGAAAACTGTTTTGACGATTTTTCAAATACAAAACAAAAATGCAAAGCAAAACCCTAGCTTTAAAAAGGAATATAAAAACCCCCCTTTTAACATTTCTAACTAGCATGGCCGACCATCTTTATGTGTGTTGCACCCATTTGTTCTTGTCCCTTTCCCTTTTACTATGGGAAACAAAAATGGCGGCCAGTGCTTGAACTAGGGTTTCAGTGAATTCCCAAATCAAATCGCTACTGGATAATTCGAAGTTGTAATCTCTGATGCTATTCTTCACGTTGTTTCTCTTTGATCAATGATTTGGGGCTTCTCTCTTTTGTCGATTGAATTGGATGTCGATCGAAAATAAATTGTGAGTATTCATTTTTATTTCTATGATTGCTCTTGATTTTGTTGTTGATTTTCAATGCTCCAAACTGCCTGTAATGATGTGGTGTTAGAAATAGGATTTCAAATTCATAGATTTCTCTGATTTCACGATAATGACTTGGCCTGAAATTAGGTGATTCCCCTTTTTGAATTTCTTGGTTCGAAAATGAATTTCGTGAGTTAATTTGTGAACCTAGACGAGATTTTGAACCACTGTAAACTTGGAGAAAATACTTTCCACTTATTCTAGACTTGTGTGGCTTTGAATTCTTTGTTTGATTTCATGGCAAAATTGCGTGACCATTTAATGATTCCTGGAATGTATTAGTTACCCAAAATTGTTGAGTAAAATATGCAGTTCCATTTGACTTTCCAAATTTGCTGTGAATTATTCAGAAGACAATAAGAATGTTTTGGTGTCCCCTTGTGATTATCCCTTGCGTCACTTGATTCATGAATGAATTGTTGCCTTAAAAAACTAACTGATATCCGGAAATAAATCATTTGGCACACAAACTTGTTCCTCGCCAAAAACACAAATATGATCAAGAACTGGAAAAATTTAAATGTTTTCCAAACTTGAAAAAAAACTCTTGCTTGATTCTGCTTGCCTTCCCAAAGACGATTTGTTGTAGTAATTCCTCAAAGATTTGTTTCCTTATGTTCCCTCGATTAGTTTGATCTGGCCTTAAAACTATTTATAGTTAATTCCACATCACTAGTTATTTATGGAGAAATACTTTCCCAAGTCGAAGCATGATTTCTGGAAATGTTTTAAATTAGCTGTACCGTATATATATGCTTTCCTGACCATGACAATCTGAAAGAGCTTGCTTGATTTGCTGAGATAGTTTGTTGCACCATTGAATATGTATTTCATTTGTTATGTTGGTTTTGTGCCATGGTTTAGCTCAACCAATTCTTCATGTTTGTAGTTACCCCAATGTCTGTTAATTGAGCTGTAGCTGTTGCGACCCATGCCTTTACTGATTGGACAATGGCTTGTACATACAAGCTTGACCATTTGTATTTCATGAATTCACATTGTTAACTCGACCACTTTGGCTATGTAAATGCTGATCACTTAAAACATGAAAACTGGAAATGACATTCATGCTGAATCCATGCTTGTTGTATACACTTAGAACTAAAATGTGTAAAAACTGTTTTTAAAGTTGTGTTTTTTTTTGGTATTGATGTATGATCACTTGTACACTTTGTGTGACGTCCCTGAAACTTCCACAAGTGAAAGCAAGGAGAAATCAAATGGAATACAACATAAATATAGTACAACAAATCACAGAAAACAACATAGCACAGGAAATCCATATAACAACAACATTATAGCAGCGGATATATAATGTCATCAGCAATAGAAAATCCACAGTCACAGAATCTAAATTATTACAGCAGGTTTTCAGAGAATTGCATAAGTTCCAACTCCAAATAAAACAACGTGGAATGGAAATAAGCCTGAAAATAAAAGGAAAGAAAAATGCGATAAACGAAAAGATAGGTCTTCAAAGCTCCATCACCTTATCTTCACCAAAAGCAACTCCAAGCGAAAAGGTAAAAGTAGCTCCAAAGAAACTCCAAGCAGAAAAAGAACCTGTCTACTTGGCTGCCCGTGTAGAAGAGAGGGCACCCAAGTTTGCAAAAAGGTGAAACAAACAATGGGTCAGTCGTGGGACTGGTGTGAGAGTTCTTAACTAAAATTACTCATACTACTAAGGCAAATCCAAGAACCATGCCGCTAATGCGGAACGGGTTGTACCAATGGATTGCCGTGCATAACTACAGTGTCAGTACAAATAAATAAAACGTAACACAGCGCAATGTCTTTTGAAAAATGAAACCACCATAAGACTCAGGTCCCATCACACAATGCAACGCACACCAAGAGGATAGAGTTTTACCTTATGGTGATTAAACATGCTAAATACGCCAAATACGAAACTAATATTATTATTAGGGTGTATATGTTTTAAAACAATTCAAAGCAATGTATTAATCCTAGGAAGCATAGGTACCATATATTATGCCTCCAATACTAGTAATACAAATCAAATCCGTCGGGGTCGTATTGGAAATTTGGGTTTCCGTCATGAGTCCAGGCTAGGGAGGACTCCTTACCGATTCGAGACACTCTAGTTAATGCCCCAGGATTACCCGCAGTTAACCCTTGGAAATGGCAGGGCCGGTCCTCACATACAGCTTAGAGGATTAGTTATTCCTAAGCACACGTTTCCCGGTCCTATAGGACCTATCCGAGGCGCCTCAATTCATCATCCTCCAAAAAGTAAAATGACTACTAACTAGAAAGAAACGTGCTACTTTCCCTGCGTTCCCTTCCCCCTTTTTAGACTCTATCGGTTTGTGAGGCTCGTGAGGTCGTGTATACCATACCACAGAATTTTGCTTTTCAACAAGAAACCCTGATCATTTCATCTTAGCACGCCACACCGTCATTCCATACCGTACCATCGACCGTCTGCCAATCTATAAACGGGTGTTAAGTAGAGAATGAATTCTCTACCACCAACATTTTTACATTAGCAGAAAATCGACAACATGATATTTAATGGAATACGGTGTCAGACATACTCTCCATTTACACCCATGCTCTAGGTCTGAACTAGGGTCAAACCCGTGAAATCAACGCGTACGTTTGGCCAATTACCCCGACTCGTAAATCGGGAGCTACCCAATTTAGAGTCTTGGTCGTTGTCCATTCGAGGGAAGATTTACGGTCTTCATACGCCGTCTTCATATTTAGATTCTTGAAATCGTAAAACTGTTTGGAATGGGATGAACCCGGACTTCCCAAACAATCTCGCATTCATAATTTAGAGAAAAACACATTTCATGTCGTTATGTTGTCTTATAACAATAAGTCCTTGCCTTAATTATTTAATATAATTAATTTCTTTAATTAACGACGCTTCAGGTCAGAGGCGACTTTGTCGCCGTTTTCCATCCATTTTGATTTTTACTTTTCCCCTTTACATTTTGAACAATGGACATTTTCTATGGTGTAACCCTTATACGTCATAAATAATGTAAATCTTCTCCTATGTTTCATTTCCCCCTTTTTTTTTCTATTTTGACAAAAAATCATTTTATGCAATGTAACCTCCTATTTTTCTATTTTGACAAAATGTCGTTTTATGCAAAGCAAGTTTCTACTTTTCTATTTTGACAAAATGTCGTTTTATGCAAAGCAAGTTTCTACTTTTCTATTTTGACAAAATGTCGTTTTATGCAATGCAAGTTTCTACTTTTCTATTTTGACAAAATGTCGTTTTATGCAATGCAAGTTTCTACTTTTCTATTTTGACAAAATGTCGTTTTATGCAAAGCAAGTTTCTACTTTTCTATTTTGACAAAATGTCGTTTTATGCAATGCAAGTTTCTACTTTTCTATTTTGACAAAATGTCGTTTTATGCAATGCAAGTTTCTACTTTTCTATTTTGACAAAATGTCGTCTTATGCAATGCAAGTTTCTACTTTTCTATTTTGACAAAATGTCGTCTTATGCAATGCAAGTTTCTACTTTTCTATTTTGACAAAATGTCGTTTTATGCAAAGCAAGTTTCTACTTTTCTATTTTGACAAAATGTCGTTTTATGCAATGCAAGTTTCTACTTTTCTATTTTGACAAAATGTCGTTTTATGCAATGCAAGTTTCTACTTTTCTATTTTGACAAAATGTCGTTTTATGCAAAGCAAGTTTCTACTTTTCTATTTTGACAAAATGTCGTCTTATGCAATGCAAGTTTCTACTTTTCTATTTTGACAAAATGTCGTTTTATGCAAAGCAAGTTTCTACTTTTCTATTTTGACAAAATGTCGTTTTATGCAAAGCAAGTTTCTACTTTTCTATTTTGACAAAATGTCGTTTTATGCAAAGCAAGTTTCTACTTTTCTATTTTGACAAAATGTCGTTTTATGCAAAGCAAGTTTCTACTTTTCTATTTTGACAAAATGTCGTTTTATGCAAAGCAAGTTTCTACTTTTCTATTTTGACAAAATGTCGTTTTATGCAAAGCAAGTTTCTACTTTTCTATTTTGACAAAATGTCGTTTTATGCAAAGCAAGTTTCTACTTTTCTATTTTGACAAAATGTCGTTAACATACAGTGCTCATGTTCTAATTTTAATATTGACAAAAATGTCAATTAAAATTACATTGCCAATTTGTTCCCAAAACTTACTGTCAAAACACTACGCTACATACAACGTCAAATTTTCACATGTCATAACATCGCAAAATAAATGGTATCAATTTCTTGTGTCATAACATCCAACAATTTATGGTGACAATTTCTACCACGTCATAACATCACAAATATAATGGTGTCAATTCATTTGTGATAAAATTTATCTTTCCCTTACTTATATAGCTAAACCATAAACATTTCACATAAAAATATGAATGGCAAATAAAATGGTATCAAATCCATCGTTATAGCATGGCAAATAAAATGTGATGTCAATTCATCGTTATAGCATGGCAAATAAAATGTGATGTCAATTCATCGTTATAGCATGGCAAATAAAATGTGATGTCAATTCATCGTTATAGCATGGCAAATAAAATGTGATGTCAAATTTCTAACCACATATACACTTAACAATTTGTTTATTCAAAAATAAATTTTTGTGGTTTAGATCTCTCACCTTGATTGGATAATAAATATAATAAATCCAATTAAATTTTCAGAATGCTCCAATTGATTTCAGCAGCATCCACTCGTAGTCACGGTCCTATTGGTTCTGAAAATTTAAGAATCCGAATTCATACGAATAAGTTATCAACGTTTTACTGAATCTGACTTTTAACAACTGTTTCTGTCACGCTTAAAAGTGTAGCGAAATCTGAAATAAAACATTACCCTTATAGTTCAGAATTGTTCAGAATTTCAAAATCAGTTTTCTCTTGATTCGCTGACCGGATTGGAGCGCCGTTTGTTGGACAGCGACCGGGGAGGGGAGGTCTTTGCACGGCTTGAAGGGGGTGGGGCGCGATGGGCTGCTGGCGGCGCGGCGGGAGCTCGACCGGCGGCGGTTCGGGGGGATGCAGGCGGCGGCACAGGCGACGGTTCGGGTTGAGGGTGGTACCAAATCGAAGATCTCGGATTCCTCTTCGAAACGGTATATGGTACGATAAATATCGTTGAGTATTGGAGGAGAAATCGATGGTCAAAGTTTTGATGGTAAATGGGTTCGGCGGCGGTAAAAAGAACGAAGAGGAAGAAGACTGTAGCAACATACGGTCCGTATTTATACATGTATTTTAGGGTTTTCTAATTATTAATTAATAAATTAATTAATTAATTTATCCGAGAAATTACCATTCTCTCATATGGACTCTGATTCGCGCTCAACGACTGTCGATCTTAACATTTTCATGCCTTCTGAACGCGATGGTGCTATCCCCATGGTCCAATTCTGAAGTTACAGACTGGTTTTATTTTATTTTCAAATTAAATTGTTTAATTTAAATTCGAACGTACATAATTTCCTGAGGCCACATACGGACTCAGAAAAATCCGGAAAAATTATTTTTGGCTTTCTTATGACGATACGATCACAACAAAATTCGTTTCGTTCAATTCTGAGCACTTTTGAAAAATGGCTATTTTCACGTCGTTCAATTTCAACTGTATTTGACCAAACACAGTTTCCTACGCCACGCTCACATATTAAATCGAAAAATTCTAAAAATTGAAACTTAGCCATATTATGACATTCCGGATCCAATGAAAGTGGTTTCGTCGGATTCCGAGATCGTTTGCAAAATGGTCATTTTCAACTGCTTCAAAGTTATTTGAAATTTTAAATTTTAAATTTTGACTCAAAAACCCAACAAAATTTCTTAAAATAAAATTTTCAAACTGGTTCAGATTTTCGGGTCATTACAATCTCCCCTCCTTAAGAACTTTTCGTCCTCGAAAAGGAAAAAGGAAAACAGAAGAGTAGGATTCAGCACAGAAAATACTGAAATGATTAAGCGTACCTCAAAATAAAATCTAATCTGAGATATCCACTCTGCATTTGGGATAAGCCTTTTTGAAACTCTCCTCAGTCTCCCAAGTGCAGTCCCTAGGATCGCCACTCCACTGCACTTTGACTAGGTTGATTCTTTTATTCCTCAGAGCTCGGGTTTCTTTGCCAATAATCTTTATCGGCTCTTTCCTCACTGTTAGGCTTGGAGTAATATCCATGACTTGCTGATTTAGCTCATCCTCAATCAAATCTGGGTCATGCACATGCTGGCGGAGTTGGGACACATGAAACACATCATGCACTCCTGGCAGCCAGTCGGGCAGTTGCACTCGATAAGCCAGAGTACCAATCCTTTCGAGGATAGGGAATGGACCAATGAATCTTGGCGCCAATTTCCCAAACTTCCCAAATCGAATCACACCCCTTAGAGGAGAAACTTTCAAGTACACATGGTCACCAACAGAGAATTGCAAATCTCTTCTACGCTTGTCTGCATAGCTTTTCTGTCGGCTTTGGGCAGCCAGCAACCGCTTCTTAATTTTATCAACTTTGTCTGAAGCTTCTCGGACCATGTCTGGACCTAAAACAAGGCGATCTCCTTTTTCAATCCAACAGGCTGGCGATCTACATGGCTTATCATATAAGGCTTCGAACGGAGCCATCTTCAAACTTGCCTGATAGCTATTGTTATATGAGAATTCAACTAAATGCAAGTGATCCTCCCAAGAACCTCCATAATCGAGTATGCAAGCTCGCAACAAATCTTCAAGAATGCGATTCACCCTCTCAGTTTGGCCGTCTGTCTGAGGGTGGTATGCGGTGCTGAGATTTAATTTTGTTCCTAATTCATTTTGGAGTGCCTCCCAAAACTTGCTAGTGAAGATAGGGTCACGGTCACTAACAATGCTGCTAGGAACACTATTTAAAACAAAAGGTTTTCCTTGGTTAGACATGAAAAGTTTCATTTAGAAAATGATGGAAAAAGGAAAGATTTAGTCTTATTACCCATATAGCCTGACTATTTCCTTGAGATAAATTTGTGCCAGACTTTGAGCAGTTCTGGTGGACTTGACAGGTATGAAATGAGCGACCTTGGTGAAGCGGTCCACGATCACCCAAATGCTGTCATTCCCTTTCTTAGAACGGGGCAAACCATCTATAAAATCCATGGAGACTTGGTCCCACTTCCCTTCGGGTACTGGCAATGGCTGCAACAATCCTGCAGGCTTTTGTTGATCGCTCTTCACTCGTTGACATGTAGGACATCTACTCACGTAAATGGATATATCCCTCTTCATATCTTTCCACCAAAACGTGCGCTTTAGATCGTGATACATCTTGCTAACGCCTGGGTGGATGGAAAGCTTTGATTTGTGCCCTTCATTTAAAACTTCCCTGATGAGCTCCGGGATTTTTGGAACACAGATCCTCCCTTGCAACCTAAGGGCTCCCCTTTGATCTATTTGAAAGCTCGTGCTCTCTCCTTCTTGAATACTCTTAATCATTCTTTGAATAAACTTATCTTCCTTTTGAAGGGTAGAAATTTTATCAATCAAAGAAGGGGTAACTATAAAGTTTGCGACCATGGCAGCTTTTCTACTGAGTGCGTCTGCCACAACATTGGCTTTCCCTGGCGTATACAAGATGTCGAGGTCATACGCCGCAAGAAATTCCAGCCACCTTAGCTGCCTTAAATTCAAGTCCTTTTGATCGAAGAGATATTTCAAAGATTGATGGTCTGTGAATAAGTCGAATTTTTCGCCCAAGAGGTAATGCCTCCAAATTTTTAAAGCAAAAACTATGGCTAAAAGTTCTAGGTCATGGACACGATAATTTTTCTCATGCGGCTTTAATTGACGGCTTGCATATGCAACCACTTTGCCCCTTTGCATCAATACAGCGCCAAGACCCCCACTTTGAGAAGCATCGGTATAGACAGCTAAATCTTGGTTGCCATCGATGATGGTTAACACGGGGGCAGTGGTCAAACTCTCCTTTAGCTTTTGGAAGGACTCCTCACACTCTGCTGTCCAAATGAACTTGGTGTTTTTCTTAGTGAGTTGCGTTAAAGGGCCAGATAGCTTGGCAAAGTTTTGGACGAACTTTCTGTAATATCCAGCCAACCCTAGGAAACTTCTTACTTCAGTGGGTGTAGTGGGCTGCTTCCAATCTTGAATGGCGGAAATTTTGCTTGGGTCCACAGCAATTCCTTCTTTTGACACAACATGGCCCAAGAATTTTACCTCCTCTTGCCAAAATGTGCATTTTGAAAATTTTGCTTTTAGAACATTTCTTTGCAGAATCTCTAGCACTTCTTTTAGATGCTCTTCATGCTCCTCCTTGGTTTTAGAAAAGATCAAGATATCATCAATGAAGACTAGTACGAATTTATTCAAGACCTCTCTGAAGACCGTATTCATCAAGTCAACAAAATAGGCTGGAGCATTGCACAGACCGAACGGCATTACCAACCATTCGTAGAATAAGTCAGGCCCTCTGAAAGCGGTCAAAGGGATGCATTCTTCCGCTATGCGAAGTTGGTGGAAACCTGTGGCTAGGTCCATCTTCGAAAACACCTTGGCTCCATTTAAATTGTCCATCAAATCATCTATACGAGGCAAGGGGTATTTGTTCTTTAAGGTTTGCTTATTGAGATCGCGGTAATCCACACAGAGCCTCAAAGTGCCGTCTGATTTGGGGACAAACACCACAGCTGCACCCCAATTGGAAAAGCTAGGCCGTATTAATCCCTTCTTTAGGAGCTGTTTGGTTTGGGCACTCAACTCTTCTTTTTCTTTAGGAGTCATTCTTCGAACAGCATGAACTACCGGCCTTGCATTAGGGACCAGATCGATTCTGAAATCGATTTCCCTTCGCGGTGGTAAACTATCTACTTCTTCAAATACGTCCGCATAATCCTTGACAATGGGAATATTCTCTGAAGATATGGGCGTGACTTCTAAGGAAGACCAAAAAGCTTTCCTGTCTGGCTTTAAGCCCTGGCAAGGTATAGCAACGGTGCTTCCGAAACCTGGTTTTGCCTTCACTACTCTTTCAGAACATAGTACTTCAGCGTCATATTTTGTTAGCCAATCAAGACCGAGGATGATATCAAATTCGGAAAAATCCATGATGATCAAGTTAAATGGAAATTTGAAACGAGAGTAGGATACTGGCACTTTACAGAATAGGCCTAGAGAGATGGAATCTCCTACAGGATTATGAACATTAATTGGCTCTTTAAGGCTTCGTTGTTTTATTCTCAACTTTTTAACTGCGTTGCTAGAAATAAAACTCCTTGACGCACCCGCGTCAAATAAAGCAGTAACAGGAATATTTTTAATAGAAACAGTACCATCCAGAACATCAGACTTACCTCCCTCAGTAGGTGCAGAGGAAGATGGTGTACCCGCTCCCTCATAAACATGTGCAATCTGAGCTCCTTTCAACAGTGGGCAATTGGCCTTAATATGGCCCTTTTTATGGCAGTTGTAGCAATCTTTGCTATCATCACCCCTGGCCCTCTTCGTACCTCTGCAGTCTTTGCTATAATGCCCGAACTTCTGACAGTTGTAACACTGGACCTTGGATTTGTCAAATGTCTTAGCAGCTCCAGAATTACTGCCTTCAGCTTTCTTTTCTGGTTGTTTCCTTTTGTTGCTGTTGGCTAAGCTCCTCTCTCTGTCCTGCTGAGAAACCTTCTTGTCATTCTCTTCATAACGACAAGCGAACTCCACCATCTTATTGAAGGAAAGGTCGATGTGGGCAGTGACTCTGTCAATATATTTTCTTGCAAGGCCATTTATGAATCTCTTATTCTTCTGAAAGTCATCACGAATCAGTTCGGGTGCGTAACGGGAAAGGTCCTCAAACCTACGAACATACTCTGAAATGGACTTGTCGCCTTGCCTCAGATTGGAGAATTCGTCGTGTAGCCTTTCTACTTCCTGCCTCGGAATGTATTTGTCGTTGAAGAGCTCTTTAAATCTGTCCCAAGACATATTATCTTCGTCGCCTCCAATGTTGACTACCTCCCGCCAGTTTTGCGCTTCACCTTGAAGATGCCATGCTGCAGTGAACCTCTTTCTTTGATCATCAAGTCCCAGTCCTCCAAATATCTTTTCACAATTTTTCAGCCACGCCTGAGCTTGTACCACGGTCTCAGAACCGGTGAATGGAACTCCACCCAAATTCTTGAACTTCTTTGCCACCTTGTCCAAGTCAAAGGGTGGCGGCGGCGGTGGTGGTTGTTGTTGTTGGACAGTGGGCTCCTCGGTTTCAGTGGTATTCTGCCTCCTCCTAGCGGCTCTAGCAGCTCTTGCAGCAGCGGTACTCATTTTAAGTTAGTTCTGTACAATCAAGGGAAGAGTCAGAACAACCTTAATGACGACGATTTTTAAGAAGTGATAAGGAAAAGGGATAGATGAAAGATGATGATAAAGTGACCGACTACTATGTATTCTTATGAAATGTTCGCCGTAGAATAATGTGATTCTACGTAAACGAGTTACTATAAATATGTTACATTGCGCTTTGTAAACCAAAGCTCTGATACCAACTGTGACGTCCCCGAAACTTCCACAAGTGAAAGCAAGGAGAAATCATATGGAATACAACATAAATATAGTACAACAAATCACAGAAAACAACATAGCACAGGAAATCCATATAACAACAACATTATAGCAGCGGATATATAATGTCATCAGCAATAGAAAATCCACAGTCACAGAATCTAAATTATTACAGCAGGTTTTCAGAGAATTGCATAAGTTCCAACTCCAAATAAAACAACGTGGAATGGAAATAAGCCTGAAAATAAAAGGAAAGAAAAATGCGATAAACGAAAAGATAGGTCTTCAAAGCTCCATCACCTTATCTTCACCAAAAGCAACTCCAAGCGAAAAGGTAAAAGTAGCTCCAAAGAAACTCCAAGCAGAAAAAGAACCTGTCTACTTGGCTGCCCGTGTAGAAGAGAGGGCACCCAAGTTTGCAAAAAGGTGAAACAAACAATGGGTCAGTCGTGGGACTGGTGTGAGAGTTCTTAACTAAAATTACTCATACTACTAAGGCAAATCCAAGAACCATGCCGCTAATGCGGAACGGGTTGTACCAATGGATTGCCGTGCATAACTACAGTGTCAGTACAAATAAATAAAACGTAACACAGCGCAATGTCTTTTGAAAAATGAAACCACCATAAGACTCAGGTCCCATCACACAATGCAACGCACACCAAGAGGATAGAGCTTTACCTTATGGTGATTAAACATGCTAAATACGCCAAATACGAAACTAATATTATTATTAGGGTGTATATGTTTTAAAACAATTCAAAGCAATGTATTAATCCTAGGAAGCATAGGTACCATATATTATGCCTCCAATACTAGTAATACAAATCAAATCCGTCGGGGTCGTATTGGAAATTTGGGTTTCCATCATGAGTCCAGGCTAGGGAGGACTCCTTACCGATTCGAGACACTCTAGTTAATGCCCCAGGATTACCCGCAGTTAACCCTTGGAAATGGCAGGGCCGGTCCTCACATACAGCTTAGAGGATTAGTTATTCCTAAGCACACGTTTCCCGGTCCTATAGGACCTATCCGAGGCGCCTCAATTCATCATCCTCCAAAAAGTAAAATGACTACTAACTAGAAAGAAACGTGCTACTTTCCCTGCGTTCCCTTCCCCCTTTTTAGACTCTATCGGTTTGTGAGGCTCGTGAGGTCGTGTATACCATACCACAGAATTTTGCTTTTCAACAAGAAACCCTGATCATTTCATCTTAGCACGCCACACCGTCATTCCATACCGTACCATCGACCGTCTGCCAATCTATAAACGGGTGTTAAGTAGAGAATGAATTCTCTACCACCAACATTTTTACATTAGCAGAAAATCGACAACATGATATTTAATGGAATACGGTGTCAGACATACTCTCCATTTACACCCATGCTCTAGGTCTGAACTAGGGTCAAACCCGTGAAATCAACGCGTACGTTTGGCCAATTACCCCGACTCGTAAATCGGGAGCTACCCAATTTAGAGTCTTGGTCGTTGTCCATTCGAGGGAAGATTTACGGTCTTCATACGCCGTCTTCATATTTAGATTCTTGAAATCGTAAAACCGTTTGGAATGGGATGAACCCGGACTTCCCAAACAATCTCGCATTCATAATTTAGAGAAAAACACATTTCATGTCGTTATGTTGTCTTATAACAATAAGTCCTTGCCTTAATTATTTAATATAATTAATTTCTTTAATTAACGACGCTTCAGGTCAGAGGCGACTTTGTCGCCGTTTTCCATCCATTTTGATTTTTACTTTTCCCCTTTACATTTTGAACAATGGACATTTTCTATGGTGTAACCCTTATACGTCATAAATAATGTAAATCTTCTCCTATGTTTCATTTCCCCCTTTTTTTTTCTATTTTGACAAAAAATCATTTTATGCAATGTAACCTCCTATTTTTCTATTTTGACAAAATGTCGTTTTATGCAAAGCAAGTTTCTACTTTTCTATTTTGACAAAATGTCGTTTTATGCAAAGCAAGTTTCTACTTTTCTATTTTGACAAAATGTCGTTTTATGCAATGCAAGTTTCTACTTTTCTATTTTGACAAAATGTCGTTTTATGCAATGCAAGTTTCTACTTTTCTATTTTGACAAAATGTTGTTTTATGCAAAGCAAGTTTCTACTTTTCTATTTTGACAAAATGTCGTTTTATGCAATGCAAGTTTCTACTTTTCTATTTTGACAAAATGTCGTTTTATGCAATGCAAGTTTCTACTTTTCTATTTTGACAAAATGTCGTTTTATGCAATGCAAGTTTCTACTTTTCTATTTTGACAAAATGTCGTCTTATGCAATGCAAGTTTCTACTTTTCTATTTTGACAAAATGTCGTTTTATGCAAAGCAAGTTTCTACTTTTCTATTTTGACAAAATGTCGTTTTATGCAATGCAAGTTTCTACTTTTCTATTTTGACAAAATGTCGTTTTATGCAATGCAAGTTTCTACTTTTCTATTTTGACAAAATGTCGTTTTATGCAAAGCAAGTTTCTACTTTTCTATTTTGACAAAATGTCGTCTTATGCAATGCAAGTTTCTACTTTTCTATTTTGACAAAATGTCGTTTTATGCAAAGCAAGTTTCTACTTTTCTATTTTGACAAAATGTCGTTTTATGCAAAGCAAGTTTCTACTTTTCTATTTTGACAAAATGTCGTTTTATGCAAAGCAAGTTTCTACTTTTCTATTTTGACAAAATGTCGTTTTATGCAAAGCAAGTTTCTACTTTTCTATTTTGACAAAATGTCGTTTTATGCAAAGCAAGTTTCTACTTTTCTATTTTGACAAAATGTCGTTTTATGCAAAGCAAGTTTCTACTTTTCTATTTTGACAAAATGTCGTTTTATGCAAAGCAAGTTTCTACTTTTCTATTTTGACAAAATGTCGTTTTATGCAAAGCAAGTTTCTACTTTTCTATTTTGACAAAATGTCGTTTTATGCAAAGCAAGTTTCTACTTTTCTATTTTGACAAAATGTCGTTAACATACAGTGCTCATGTTCTAATTTTAATATTGACAAAAATGTCAATTAAAATTACATTGCCAATTTGTTCCCAAAACTTACTGTCAAAACACTACGCTACATACAACGTCAAATTTTCACATGTCATAACATCGCAAAATAAATGGTATCAATTTCTTGTGTCATAACATCCAACAATTTATGGTGACAATTTCTACCACGTCATAACATCACAAATATAATGGTGTCAATTCATTTGTGATAAAATTTATCTTTCCCTTACTTATATAGCTAAACCATAAACATTTCACATAAAAATATGAATGGCAAATAAAATGGTATCAAATCCATCGTTATAGCATGGCAAATAAAATGTGATGTCAATTCATCGTTATAGCATGGCAAATAAAATGTGATGTCAATTCATCGTTATAGCATGGCAAATAAAATGTGATGTCAATTCATCGTTATAGCATGGCAAATAAAATGTGATGTCAAATTTCTAACCACATATACACTTAACAATTTGTTTATTCAAAAATAAATTTTTGTGGTTTAGATCTCTCACCTTGATTGGATAATAAATATAATAAATCCAATTAAATTTTCAGAATGCTCCAATTGATTTCAGCAGCATCCACTCGTAGTCACGGTCCTATTGGTTCTGAAAATTTCAGAATCTGAATTCATACGAATAAGTTATCAATGTTTTACTGAATCTGACTTTTAACAACTGTTTCTGTCACGCTTAAAAGCGTAGCGAAATCTGAAATAAAACATTACCCTTATAGTTCAGAATTGTTCAGAATTTCAAAATCAGTTTTCTCTTGATTCGCTGACCGGATTGGAGCGCCGTTTGTTGGACAGCGACCGGGGAGGGGAGGTCTTTGCACGGCTTGAAGGGGGTGGGGCGCGATGGGCTGCTGGCGGCGCGGCGGGAGCTCGACCGGCGGCGGTTCGGGGGGATGCAGGCGGCGGCACAGGCGACGGTTCGGGTTGAGGGTGGTACCAAATCGAAGATCTCGGATTCCTCTTCGAAACGGTATATGGTACGATAAATATCGTTGAGTATTGGAGGAGAAATCGATGGTCAAAGTTTTGATGGTAAATGGGTTCGGCGGCGGTAAAAAGAACGAAGAGGAAGAAGACTGTAGCAACATACGGTCCGTATTTATACATGTATTTTAGGGTTTTCTAATTATTAATTAATAAATTAATTAATTAATTTATCCGAGAAATTACCATTCTCTCATATGGACTCTGATTCGCGCTCAACGACTGTCGATCTTAACATTTTCATGCCTTCTGAACGCGATGGTGCTATCCCCATGGTCCAATTCTGAAGTTACAGACTGGTTTTATTTTATTTTCAAATTAAATTGTTTAATTTAAATTCGAACGTACATAATTTCCTGAGGCCACATACGGACTCAGAAAAATCCGGAAAAATTATTTTTGGCTTTCTTATGACGATACGATCACAACAAAATTCGTTTCGTTCAATTCTGAGCACTTTTGAAAAATGGCTATTTTCACGTCGTTCAATTTCAACTGTATTTGACCAAACACAGTTTCCTACGCCACGCTCACATATTAAATCGAAAAATTCTAAAAATTGAAACTTAGCCATATTATGACATTCCGGATCCAATGAAAGTGGTTTCGTCGGATTCCGAGATCGTTTGCAAAATGGTCATTTTCAACTGCTTCAAAGTTATTTAAAATTTGAAATTTTAAATTTTGACTCAAAAACCCAACAAAATTTCTTAAAATAAAATTTTCAAACTGGTTCAGATTTTCGGGTCATTACACTTTGGCACTGCTAAACATGATTGGGCTGTTTAAAAAGAAAGTGATTTGCCATGCTAAAACACTCGATTTCGAGTGATCTTGCCATGTTTGCTCCATCCAATTTCACATTCATAACTGTTGTTGCTTCACCATTCACCTTTTGAAGGCATGCACCACTGTATAAACTGTTTCCATGTTTAAATGATGTTGAACTGAAATGATCTTTGCTCCCATTCATGTTAGATTTGGTCGAGTTGTATTGACCACTTGGTCAATGCTGCTCCACTCCTATGTTGTGTTCATGTTGACTTGTTCGATGCTTATTGACCATTTATGTGTACATGCCCCGGCCATGTTATTTGAGCTGTTTATTGAACTTGACCACTCATGTTTTATTGACTTTGTTGTTAGGGCTTGATCACTTGCACTTCATTCATATGATGATGTTGACTTGTGTGCTGAAGCATCAGTCTTGATCATTTTTGCTGTTTGAATTTTTTTTTTGCTGATGCACATTTTGATTTTCATCTCTCTTTGTGATTTTGACCTGTCTTGTGTCAAATTTGATAATTGTGTATATATGTGCAACTGTGATACACATCAGCAGACTGAGTGTACTGTGTTGGGGCTGGTCAGAATCAGCTGAGTTTAATGCTGGTTCTGATTAGCAAACCAGTATGGTTATGTCGAGGCTGATCAGTGGGTACCAGAAATATATCAGATCAAGTCCTGAAAAATGATGAGAAACACACCAGAAAACTGAGGAAAATAAAAATTTTAAAATAAAAAATATTTGCTAGAGTATGAAATTATTTTTGTTCAAGATTACTGTGTGTGTTTCTGTTCATGACGGGTATGAAGACTGGTGACTGGACTGACAGTGAAGATGCTACGAAGACAGAAGATTGAAGATGAAGACAAGAACAGTATTGGTGTGTGTCTGTATTTGAAAGTGAAAATGTATGTATAAGTGAAAAAGTACTGAGTGTTGAGTGATATAGAGAGGAGCTAATGTATATGAAAAAGTGATTGTACTAATTATTTGAAATAAACAAAATCTGTTTGAAATAAAATATTATTTCATTGTTGTCAAACAGACTTGTCTATTCTATTCTGTTTATTTATAAGTACTAATATGTGAAGTGATTAAATAGTGGAGTTAAAATAGATGTACTGTTTGAATGTTAGAAATATGATACTTATACAGTAATATTTGAATTCCTGTACAGATGTAAATATAGAACGGTACAGTAACAAACACATTTATAAAATATATTTTGTTGTTATCATCAAGCAAAAATCATATAATTGTGTATACAACACCGTTATATACAACATTAATTATGTATTTACATTTCCTTATTTATTTTTTAGTTTTAATATATATAGCACGCATAAAAACATCTGATTTTTACTCTATATAACCATGTTTAAACATCTATTTTTTTATTATATATGCCATGTTTAAAAATCTAATTTTTAATATATGAAAAGCGGTAAAGAAATAAATTTTTTAAAAGAGGTAAAGATTGTATTTTTAGAAATGAAAAGATCGTATTTTTTTACGTAAAATGATTATATTTTTATATAGGAAGTAACAATGTAAAATTTGGATTTTTATGTTAAGAATGAAGGCATAAAAATGTGATTTTTATGTGTATGGTATGAAAATAAAATATGACTTTTATTTAGATAACTTCGCTTTAAAACTGTGATTCTTATATAGGAAGTAGCGAATTAAAAACATGATCTTTAAAATATAAACAACGATATAAAAATATGATTTTTATATATGTAGCAAATACGGACGACGAAAGTGACAAAAGGCGAACACGGTGAAAATTTTCTACATATGAAGAGTCACGGCGTTTGGTTTATCTTATAGGTGAGAACTCCTCACTCAAATTTCTTATACAATTATTTATTTTATAACAGCATATATGAACTGTTCCCCGTCGTCTACAGACCATGGACGACTTGTATGTTTGGTTGATTGGATTATTTGGTTGAATTTGGTTTGTGAAATGAAATGAATTGATATAATTTGGTTTATGTATGACGTGCACCATTATTAGGCGAGGGATAAGCCTAGACCTTATCCCGGTTCTAGTATCGCGCCGTTATGTCGCCGAAATTTCCTAAAATATGTTAGAAAAATAAATATCATTTTTATAAGATAAATGAATAAAATAAAATTTTTGTTTACAAATCGGACGATTTGTTTATGTACACCCATTTGACTGATATGAATTGGGACAATAAATTTTACACATCGCCCAACTACACAAATAATATTCAGTATTTGTTGGTTGAAACCCCACACGGGTGTTGGGATGACATTTGACGTACACTAGTCCCAATTGTTTAGTTGTATGTCGATCAATTGGTTGACAGGCTGATGTAAGCGTTAATTATTTATAATTAATGCCTATGCAGTTGTAAGGTGCACTCTGGATGATGGTTGATTATTTATTATTGTTATGATATACATGTGTTGTATGAAATCCATATAAATCACTTTATATGATAATTGGCGGTGTCTGATTCCAATTCAAAACTGAAGAATATTTTAAAATAACGAATATTTTAAAATAAAATCCTGTAAAGGATTAAAATCGGATTTTGATGTCCGATTTTGGATGGACACGAATTATTGAAATATATAAAGCCGTGTTGATTAGATATGCGCCATTTTGACGCGAACGATATTTATATCGATTATATTCATTTTTATAATGAATATCGAAAAGGAAGCGACTTCTAAATCTAATATTTTGAAAATTTTATCATTTATGTATAAATGATATGGAATATTCAATTTTGATTTGAAATTGAATATGAAGTTGAAATCGTTTTCAAAACGAAGTTAAAATGATTTATAAAATACGTTTTAAATGGAAATCGGCGAAATATATATAATAAATATATTATATATATTAAATGGCCTGAATAGAACGCGCCGCACAACGACCGTTCGCGAATTTCGACCATTGACTTCGAATTGACGTTACGGGAGATCTGACCGTTGGATTCTCTAAAACCGGAACCGTTGGGTTCGTATCGAAAAGAGCTTTCCAACGAATATAAAAGATTGGAAATCTAACGGTTGGATTTGGAATTATGTCCAAATCAAATTTGAAAAAGGTCGTTGTAAGTGCAGTTCGATGACCGTTATATGGAAATCGAGTGTACGTGCCTTGATAAAATTATTAAAAATATTAATAATTTGTGAAAAATCATAATAAATAATTTAGGAAGGATTGTAGTGGATTTGAATCGAAATTATCTTCGGAATATTTCGATATTGGATTCCGTGATTATACGAATATTGTGGAGGGATTTGGAAGATATATATATATATATATATATATATATATATATCGTTATTCCAAATACGATATCTGTTGATTTCAGAATTTGATATTGAATATAAGCCGATATATTTTCTATTCAGAGCCTTATATTTAATATCAAATTGGATTTTGGGTTTGTCGTGAATGGTATCTTTAATAATACTGTTCTTAAACCCAATGGAGTTAAGAAAATTAGAAACTAACTGGAGATTAGTTAAGTTGAATGGTTTTCTGGGTATTGACTGATGTTGGTTTCTGCCTTCGAGAATAATACTTAGGGAATTCTTCTCTTACTAATTTACAGTTAGAGACTGATGGAATGTGAATTGGGTTTATCGTGAACTGTGTTTTAAATGACATTCGTTCTTTAACCCGGTTAAAAGTGAAATGTGATTTGGAATTTATAAATCTTTTTATTAAGATTTAATGGAAATTTTCCAAAGTAAAGTTTTCCAATATATAAATTGGAATGGAATGGAATTCAATTTGGTAATAATCGAAGTGAGCTTCTGTGGAGGAAGACCGTTACTATATATGGAATTTAAAAGGCTTCGCTGTTATTCCATTTATATTATTGGTTGGATACGGAAGTTTACCGATTATATATATTGATCTGTTTTCCGTGAAGATTCCATATTTAATGGAATAAGATTTTGGGTTTGTCGTGAATGGTATCTTTAATAATACTGTTCTTAAACCCAATGGAGTTAAGAAAATTAGAAACTAACTGGATATTAGCTAAGTTGGATGGTTTCCTAGGTACTGATCTGATGTTGGTTTCGGCCTTCGGGGTTAATACTTAGGGAATTGTTCTCTTACTAATTTTCGGTTAAAGACCGATGGAATGTGTTAACTAAAATTATCAATTCAAGAAAATGACCGAGAATGGAGTACCACCAGTTTTACTCCAGGCGATAGTTAAATCTTTAATTAGATTTGAACGTGAAATGGTAATTAATTTTACTGATAACAGCATGGTGTTAGATATGGAGTATTACCAGTTTTGCTCGGTGGGATGGATAGGTTGGGATTGGGAAACTTAATAAATGATTACTCTTGTAAGGTTCGCTAATCCCGACTAGTTTGGAAAACCTTAACATGGTTTAAAATTGTGAAAAGAATGTTTGAATAAAAGAATATTCTAAATTGGAATGAGGCATATGTTGTGATTGTGTAGCACTTGTTTATTATATACGCGAGTTATTCGGAAAGACCGAGTTTATCCCATTCTGAATAACTGATACGATGATATGTCGAAGATGAAGATGGTGGTTGAAGAACGGAGATCTTCACATCGTTGGGACGATTCCTGATAATCTTGATTGGGCTGTACATCCAGGAGGAGGGAATACGTTGGTGATCATCCAGACGTACTCAGAGATCGATGAATATGCGAGGACCTCACTCCTGTATTGGACATATGGGAGGCAGAATAAGGTGCCTCCGGTTTCGTTCAGACCCAGAACGAACTTTTAAATGGATTGTGTGTCTGACATTGGATTTCATTCTGTGTGATTGATATACATCAGTTGCATAGCGTGAATTGCCTGTGTGGCATACTGAGATGCAAATGATCAAGGCTTTTGTTGAAAAGTAGAGTCTTGTGGTTGATGATCAAAGCACGGCCTTTGTGGCATAGCTTTGTGTATAAACTACTACAAAAGTGGACATATTCGACACTATTTTAATGTGACAGTAGATCAAAAAAGCGTTGCCGTAGGCCATTTTTTCAAATAGGCAACACCAGGGAGGTGTGGCATCCGCGGCCATTGCATTAGGCCTCTAAGGCAACGCTTTTGCCCATCTATGGCCATGGAAATAATGTGTTGCATTATAACCCTATATAACCCTATTGCAACAACATATGCATGTAATGCAACAACATACAGCGTTGCCTTAAGCAGAAACCAGAGCCTGACTTCCAGGTCATGATGTGAGGGCCACGTCAGCTTCCACGTAAGATACCCACGTGTCACACACCACGTCATCCCTCCATGTCAACTGCACATGTGTCATATGCCACGTCATATGTGGGGCCCACGTGCCATGTGAAATTAGTAATACTTTATTTAATGCAACACAACTGCATTATGTAATGCAACATCAGAAAAAAGCAAATGCAACAGCAGAAGAATTCAAATGCTACATTAGAAGAAAGAAAATACAACGCTTGATTTAAAAAAAAATCCAATACCAAAATTGTACATAGAAGAAACCCATCCAATACATTTATCATCACATTCAAACCATCCAAAATATTCTACATATCATATCTTCTTCAAATATATCACAATTTCCAACACATATGATCAAAGTACATAATTTAAAAGTATAATTCAAATATACTACATACCACCTTCAATACATATGCATACATAGAGCGACTTGTAGGCCGAGCTTGTCCTAGACATCAACGATGAAAACAATTGCGCCGTTTGCAACAAACAACGTAGATATGAAAACGTCACTTACTTGAAGATTAGAGTCCTCTATGCCTTCTAAAAAGTCAACAATTTCCATTTGCTTAATGATTGTGGCATGCAACACCTGATATGACATGCAGCAACTAATGCTTCTGATATACTTCTCTCGAGCAGGCATTGATCCACGTGTACCCAAATCAACAGCCATATCAACCACAACATAATGATCATCGCAACTATGATATGCTGTTGAATCACTTGCCCATACCTGTATAAATAAGCAATTAATCAAAAGTTGCATTTTCTCTACATTTATGGCACATTACCGAAAATGACAAATTTCACTGCTAATGTTGTTAGTTGAAACCAAAATTGATACCTATGTTATGTTTGTTACAACCAAAACTGAGTGTTAGCTTGATAAGCGGAGAAATCTTAATAAAATACTTCTGCAAAACAAGAATGCCAAACTATTAATTCTGAGGAAGGGAAAATTCAGTTGATCAAACATGTTATATAAATGAATTGAATATCAGAAAACAACAAAGAATGCTCATATGCAGATGACAAGAAAGCTGATGATAATAGAAGCATATGTGTATTTAAATATGACATCAATCATACTTCTTCATGAACTGGAGCTAGTAGAGCATATTCAGACATTCTTGATACATCAAAAAGCAGTTTAAATACGTCCTGTTGCAGTTACCTTCAATTTGTAGCATAAGTTAATTAGGTTGCCTCTAAATGCACTAGAACTTCACTTTTGGACTAAGTTTCGTCTAAGAGGTTTTTGGTTGTTTCACTTGTACTGTCCTGCAAAAAAATGTTTAAAAAAGGCATAAGAAACCGATCAAGGATTAGTTATTACCTGCAGTATATGTAATATGTAATCATTTAGTATATTGCATTCGTTTGAAATAAGATAGGTCTATAGTTATGCGGTGCTATCATTCAAAAATATGTGCCAAAAGGCCAACTGTCTCTAATAAAATAAGTACTCAACCGTAAGCAGCAACATGTATCTCAGGGGTTCAAGGCAGGGTATGTTTTCGGTTTACAACAGGGAAAAGCAATAGTACCAATTTGTTTTAATATATATATATATATATATACACACACACACACACACATACATACATGATTTGCTGAAGTTTAAAGGGTGCAGCTACATAAAACAAGTAGGATCAAACTGGACAACATAAACTCAACAGCTCATGCAGGCTACACAGCAATAAAATATCAAAGATAACCAAGGATTTTGTCTGCTGTTATAGGTAACAATAAATTAAAGAAGGCACATAAATAACCTAAACAGGGATATGTTAATCAAAAGTTTCAGGTTTATCATATAACAACAAGGATATGGCTAAAACAGTGTTATGCCAAGCTTACGAGCCAACATTAGGCCACAACATGATATTCTTAAGTAAGATCAGGTCATGATAAATACACACTACCAAGGGTCGAAAGTAATATGTACAATATGACTAACAGCCGATGGTGTCCAAGGCCAAACTCACAGCAAAATGGAAGACCAGTATATGTACACGGGATGTTCATTAATTTCAACATGTGCATGTAGGCCACTAATATCAGGTGTTACTCTATATGATATTTAAGTTATTTGATCTTCAGTTTCAGGTTGCCTACCAGTTCAAGGTCATTCATATTTTACTCAAGATGCTATAGGTCATATAAATGAAGCAGACCATGATCATCATGAGGTAAACCAGAGTCTACAAGTCATTTTACAATATTTGGTAAGTAACTACATATATAGATGCCATTCACATATATGTACATATACATATACACGTATATCCATATGAAGACATTTTCTACACATATATACGTATGAAGGCTTGTTTATATGTGCAGTTTCAGTTTAAACGGGAATGAAGTTAATTTTAATTTCGGTGGCGAAAAGGATGAGGCAAATGGATCAGAACGGTGGCCATTTTTGTTGATTTGGGGAAGGAAGCCATGGATTTCGGTGAGAAGGAATTTGGAAGGAATGATTTTTGAAACACCCCACCTCCGTTAGGGTCACTCTCAAAGGGAATGCCCTAATTTTGGTGGAGGTTTATAAGTACAAGTCACAGATATACAAGACAGATATAAGAACACATATTTGTAAACAGCGGAAGAACAACAAACTTTTATTTCATAAAATCGAATACGTGTTACAACAACATCCTTTCCAAAAATATAACATAACACTTTCATAATCTGTCTTGAGTACATTATTTAAAGAAGCATAAATAAAACATAGATAAACTGCAAAAGCCCCATAGTGGATTGTCCAAAGCCATAGTTCAAAACAGGAAAGTCCAAGCAATACATTTCTCTTCTTCAAGCTGGATGTTGAGGCTGGTCAAGCTGCTGTGTTCCCTCCCTGAGGACCTGGGGGGGAAACGGAAGAAAGAAGACGAAAGAAAAATAGAGTCAGACATAAAGCCTGAGTAAGTCTAGTACTACTTTGTCTATGAATAAAGAACTGGGTATAATAAGTAAAACAGGAAGTGGGCAAACACTATGAACTTGGTTAAGTTACCTAGGGTCGAATATACTATCGTACCCCATGTTAATCTAGCTTCACCCATATAAACTAGTTTCCAGTTTGCACCCCATAATCAGGGTGATGTGATCCATTCAATGATGATCGGCTCCTACTCGCATAGTTACATGTGTCTTACGGCCCCCGATGTCTGTAGTTACCTATGCTGGTCCCACCATGGGGTGTATCAAGTCCCATGGCAGCGGCCCGACACAACCTTAGAATGCACAGGTATGCTACTGGTGCCCAGTGCTTTATTTTTCTGCGCCGGAGTGTGTGCACGCCCGCACTCCGTTAGAACCTACACTGCTACACCACCGCCGTCGTTTTGACCTCTTACAATCAGCCCAGTAATCGTGCCCCACCCTGCCTAGTTTCAGGGTATCCTGATACACCTTTTAGGGTTACTGCTGAAAAGGGTCCCCCGTTACTAGGTTTTCTATCTCTAGCCAACATGCTAAGTTGGTTAAGTGTTTCCTAACCTAACCCCACCGGTCCGTTTAGTTTAGCATGTTCCATTTTGATTAAGTCTTTAGTTCACTTAATCCTAACAATCCTGACTCAGCCTTAATTGTCTTATTAAGGCCCTGACCTCTCACATTAGACAGATATTGTTGTGGCTGCCTGTTGCCGGTTGGTTCCGGGCAGTCTTACGCCACAACTCAGTCTAACCTCGGGTCCTTGCTGGGCTCCATGTTTAACCTCCCACATTGGATAGGTATTGTTGTGACTACTGGACAGCCGGGCGGTTCCGGGCAGGTTTACATCACAACTCAATCCAACCTCGGGTTAAACACATCGTATTTTCTACATTTACATATCTTGTCATTCTGCTTTATTTATATGTAAATATTTGCGGCCCATTATTAAGTTAATGGTGTAAAGATTACACCAATCACGGGCCCAACCCACACTTGAATTTGGGCCCTTCTATTTTATATTTTCATTCATTAATTAATTTTTACCCAACGTTATTTTCCCCCGTTTTACACATCCGTTCATATATATTGGGCTTAGCCTTTTAAAGCCCAATTCAGCCATGCGGAAAGGGGAGGCTTATGGCGTATACACAAAGAGGGGAAGGTGAGCGCATGAACTTGCAATACGACGTTGGAAATACAAAAATAGAAATTGGTGTACTTGCATAGTGGTAACATAGGTGACATGAATAAAAGCATGTGAACTTGCATAGGTTTTACTACAACATGAACCTATATTTTTATTTAGGCATAATGTCAAACATAAGCATGGCATAAATATTTCTAGCATAAGCATGGCATAATATCAAACATAAGCATGGCATAAGTAGTTCTAGCATAAGCATAAACAAGTCATGTTCATAAGGTTTCTACATGTTTACAAAGGGGATACTTTGTTACTAACACAAAAGCATAGTTCAACTTAATCATGGTTTAAGTCTAATCACATAACGATGGTATAAACATACTTATGCATAAATATTCCTAAACATGGTGTTTGCTTTAAACTTGAAAAAAGGGATTTTTGAGTCTAACCTAGCCATGTCTCACATATGTCATCATATAATTCTTTTAAACAAGATAGACTTAATCATAGATTTCAATTATGCCAAATATCATTCATAGCCTAGCCATATTCATAAGCTTTGCAAAAGCATGACTTAATACATGGATTATGGTGTCAAAATTCCAACATAGTTTCATATGAACTATAACAACCAAACTTGCTTCAATTACTTGCAAAATGATTTATGCATAAAATATACATCATGATGGCATAATAACAAAGCCCAAACTTGCATAAATCTCACTCAACTATATACATGTAGCTTCAACATAGACTACATAATTTGCGCAATATTCCAAACGTATATTTGCATAGAACTACCGCATGTAGTTCTTTATAATGAATAATATAATTCAAGAATATCCAAACGTATATAAATTGATAAGAACACACAAATATGAATTACTTCCATTGCCACAATTCAAGCATACACATCAACACAGTTGTTTATTATACCAAAGTAATACTCTACTTACAATGGTTGCGGCGAATTCTCTAATTAAGAGACACGATTCCTTTGTTGAATTGATTAGCTTTAGATTGCTTGAATTGCTTTAGGCTTTAGAACTTTCTTCCTAACTCTCTCTCTAGTCGGCGGCTACTCTTTGTCGTTCCTCAGCAACATGGCGGCTATAATCTTATTTTGAATGAATAGATTAGGGTTTAGTCTAGGGTTGTTTATATAGAGGTTAGGAATTGATTAGGACCCTTGATGTTGCTAGGTTAGATCATAGCCATTCATTAGGAAGAGAGACCAATAAAAACCCGCCACCTAGCCCTAATGACAAAGCAGACCACAGAAATCCGACCACACACCGACCTGGCCAGCCAGGTTGACTGGGCTCGACCAGGTCGATACCCCTGTCGACAGGGCTGTCGACAGCCCTGTCGACATGGGTAGCCCAGGTCGACAGCCCAGTCGACCTGGGTGGCCCAGGCGGGCGTTCTTCTGGCCCAATGGGCCCCACTTCGGAATATTTAATTGTTTAATTCTGTTTGAATTTTAAATTTAATTCAAAACTTCCGAAGGCCATATCTTCTTCATACGGACCCCGTTTTTCGAAAACTCGGACTCTATTTCGCGTATTTTTCCGAGACGAACGCAATGGCGTATCCCGTTTCCCTTAGTTCTTTGATTTCAGATTAATTATACTTTAATTTGTTAATTTCACAGTTATAGAATTTGCGGGGTGTTACATTCTCCCCCACTTAAAAGGATTTCGTCCCCGAAATCTTCAAGTTAGGAGGAATGTATATCCTAACATCCAATCATCCATCTACCCATCCATCAAACACGAGCATCCATTGTCCTTAAAAGACTTCTAATGCTTCATGATCATATGCGAAGTGTGTGTGTACATGAACTTATCTAATGCAAAATCAGGCGGTCTACTGATTCAGTTGACCTCCTTAATGCGAATTATGTAAGTGCCATGAATCCATTATGTATGCAAATTTTCCTATTCATGATTCTACATGAGTGCACAGTCATTCAATACAAATGCAGCATCCATATGACAACACATAAGAATTCAACCATATACGAATACAAACATATATGCATATGCAATATGAAGTGACTGAGCCGATCTAAACCCTAGATTGTGTGTGTATATGCAACCACGAGCAACCACTTGCAACCACTTGCAACCACTTGCAACCATCATCCATGACATGTTTCAATTACATGTTTTCATCCAAAAAGATTCTACCTAAAATATAAGGTCGAGGAAATATAACTAAGAAGATAGATAAAAGCGCAACTTAAGGAAAATGAAAGATCAAGGATGTACCCTCGAACAGAAAAGGGTAGGCTGTACGGATTCTAGCTTCAGTTTCCCAAGTCGCGTCTTCCTCGGCGTCGCTCCACTGAACTTTGACGAGCTTGACTTCGCGGTTGCATAGCTTCTTCACTTCCGTTCCTAAGATGCGGGTTGGAACTCTTCTTATGGTTGCTTCGCGTTCCACTTCGGCCTCTTCGAGGATGTTTGGCTCTACTACTTCAGCTGACTCATGCAGACATTTTCGGAGATGTGAAACGTGAAAAACGTTGTGGACTCCAGCCAACTTCTCGGGTAGCTCTAATCTATAGGCCATTTTCCCAATTTCCTCGATAATAGGGAATGGCCCTACGAACCTTGGTGCTAGCTTTCCTGTGGTTCCAAAACGAACAACGTTTCTTAGCGGTGATACCTTGAGAAAAACTTTGTCTCCAACCTCAAATTCAAGGTCGGTCCTCCTCTTGTCGGCATAGGACTTTTGTCTGTCTTGGGCCGTCTTCATCCTTCTTCGTATTAAGTCTACTTTCTCGGAAGTCTCTCGGATCATGTCTGGTCCAAGTATAAGCTTATCAGTAGACTCCCACCAACAAGTGGGCGATCGGCATGGTCTTCCATATAAGGCTTCGAAGGGCGCCATTCATATGGTTGCTTGATAGCTGTTGTTGTAGGCAAATTCCACCAAAGGAAGGTGGTCTTCCCATGTCCCTCCGAAGTCGAGGACGCATAGCCTTAAAAGGTCTTCCAAAACTCTATTCACTCTCTCTGTTTGGCCGTCGGTTTGAGGATGATAGGCTGTGCTCAAGCATAACTGCGTTCCTACTGCTTCTTGCAGACTCCGCCAAAATTCACTGGTGAAGATGGGGTCTCGGTCACTAACAATGCTAGATGGTATTCCATGGAGTCGAACGATTTCCTTGAGGTAAAGTGATGCTAGGGATGAGGCAGTCCTTTTACTTTTGACAGGTAAAAAGTGGGCGCTTTTAGTAAGCCTATCCACTATTACCCAAATGCTAGTGTTGCCTCTCCTAGACCTAGGCAGCCCATCGATGAAGTCCATTGAGATGCTATCCCACTTCCACTGCGGGACCTCCAGAGGATGCAGTAGTCCGCCAGGCTTTTTCTGTTCCGCCTTAACCTGTTGGCACACCATACACTTAGAAACGAACTCCGCCACGTCCTTTTTCATGCCGTTCCAGAAGAAAGTCCTTTTTATGTCTTTGTACATTTTATCTCCGCCTGGGTGTATCGTCATCTTGGAATGATGCGCTTCCTCGAGAACCTTCTTCACTAAATCTTTTGCTTGTGGGACGCATAGTCTTCCGTCTCGCCTTAGTACACCCTTATCGTCAATGGAGTATCTGTTGAGGTGACTTGAAGTCTCGCCCCTAATTAGCCTATCAATTATTTCCACAAGCTGAGGGTCTTCGCGTTGTGCTGCCCCTACTGAATCTACTAAAGTTGGGCGCACTTCGAGTGATGCTAGCAAGCCCGGTACGAAATCGGAGGAGGGCCTAAAGTCGAAGCTGGCTATAAACTCTAGGCTTTGTCTTTCAACAAACAACGGGCTTAGGGTCAATTTCTTTCGGCTCAACGCGTCTGCCACTACGTTGCCTTTGCCCGGAGTGTAGGAGATTTCGAAATCGTACGAGGCAAGAAACTCCATCCATCTTTGTTGCCTTAAGTTAAGATCCTTCTGCGAGAAAAGATATTTCAACGATTTATGGTCAGTGTAAAGTTCGAACTTCTCACCTAGGAGATAGTGTCGCCAAGACTTGAGTGCAAAGACGATGGCGGCTAACTCAAGATCGTGGGTTGGGTAGTTCTTTTCGTGCACCTTCAACTGCCTCCCGCCATAAGCTACTACCCTTCCTTCTTGCATTAAGACGGCGCCTAGCCCTGTCCCACATGCATCCGTATAAACAGTGAACATCTTGCTCCCATCTGGCAGTGTCAAAACTGGGGCTGTTGTAAGAGCCCTTTTTAGTCGTTGGAAAGCAAATTCGCAATCCAAATCCCAATTAAACACTAGATTCTTCTTGGTCAATTTCGTGAGCGGAGCTGAGATTTTCGCAAAATCCCTTATGAACTTTCGATAGAAACCTGCTAGTCCTAGGAAGCTTCGGACCTCAGTTGCATTCCTTGGTGTCTTCCAATCCTGTACCGCCACTACCTTCGCAGGGTCCACCGCTAACCCTTGTTTGGATACTATGTGCCCAAGGAACCTCACCTCTTCTCTCCAAAAGTGGCATTTGGAGAATTTGGCTTTTAGTTGATGGACTCGCAAAGTTTCCATGATTGCCCTTAAGTGCTGAGCATGTTCCTCTTCACTCTTTGAGAAGATAAGGATATCATCTACGAAGACCACTACGAATTTGTTGAGGAAATCTCTAAATACCCTACTCATCAGGTCCACGAAGTAAGCAGGTGCATTTGTCAAGCCGAAAGGCATGACAAGCCATTCAAAGAAGCCGTCTGGGGTTCTGAACGCCGTTTTATCGATGCTATCTTCAGCCACCCTTAGCTGATGAAAACCGGTTGCTAAATCGAGTTGGGAGAAAACAGACGCTCCTACAAGCTGGTCAAATAAATCGTCAATTCTAGGGAGAGGATGCCTATTCTTTTTCGTTAGCTTGTTGAGCTCCCTATAGTCAACACATAGACGGAGTGAACCATCCGCCTTTGTAGCGAACACAACCGGAGCGCCCCATTCTGAAATGCTCCTCCTAATGAACCCCTTTTCTAGAAGCTCTTTAATCTGTTTACTGAGCTCTTTCCTTTCTCGTGGAGCCATATGTCTAACGGGCAACGCAACGGGCTTTGCATTATCTACAAGATATATGCGGAAGTCTATTTCCCGCTTCGGAGGCAAGCCCTTCACCTCTTCGAAGACATCCGGATATTCCCGGACCACTCTAACTGATTGCAAGTTTTCAACAGAGGCATCTAGCGATTCAAGATAACTAAGCATAACCGCATACGAGGGATTACAAGAAATTTCCAAAGTATTACCGAGCTGGGTTAGGAGCCTAACAACCCTTTTCTCACAATCAAGGATGGCCCCATTACTGGATAGCCAATCCATACCCAAAATCAAACCATACCCCGAAAAGCCCAAAACAAAGGCACTACATTGAAATTCAACACTTAGGATAGAAATTTTCAATCCCACACAGATCATAGACAAATGAGCTGGGCCCCCAATCGGGTTTGAAACAATTAAGGGGTCCTCTACCATACTAGTTTTTAGGTGCAGAGATTCTACTAAAGCAGACGAGATGAAGGAGTGTGATGCGCCGGAATCAAATAAAGTGCGAACGGGGTGATCATAAAGATAAACTACACTTTCTACAGAAGTGTTTGTACCTCGCTGTTGCAATGGTGGCGCTTCTAGTACATGAACCTGTGCCCCTGGGGTGGATCCAGCGCCCTGCCCCTGTCCTCGTTTCCTTGGGCAGTCCTTAGCCCTGTGGCCTGTCTGACCGCATGAAAAGCACCCACCATTCTCCTTGGCCTTCTTTTTCCGGCAGTCCTTTACTAAGTGCCCCACTTTGCCACAGAAATTGCACTTTCTCTTCTCTTTGTTGCCTTTCCCGCCCTTCTTAAAGTCTGTCTTCTTAGGCTGCAAACCCTCTTTCTTCCCTTGAGAGCTTTCTGCCTTCGTCTCCTTCTTGCCCTTATCCTCCTCATTCAGCAATGCCATTTGCACCAATCTTTCATACGTGGCTCCCATGGGTATATGGGTCATGGCCAAACTGTGTAATGGCTCATTTAACCCTTTGACAAAACGGAGAGCCTTCTTGTGCGGGGTATTGACTAGGTCAAGTCCAAACCTAGCCAGCTCATCGAACTGATTCACATATTCTCTGACTGTCTTGTCCCCTTGTTTAAGAAATAGGAATTTTTCTAACTGCAAACTCCTTTCTGCATCTGAGAGAAATTTGGTCTCAAACCTTGCCCTAAAGTCCTCCCATGTCTCCACTGGTCTTTCAGCATTAGTGACTTCCCACCAGTAGGAAGCCTCGCCCTTCAATAGCCACACCGCCAGTTGTACTTTTTGTCTATCTTCTACCTCAAAGATGATGAATAGGTCTTCAGTTTCTTTCAGCCAATTCCTAGCTGCCACGAAGGACTCAGTTCCATGGAAATCCCTTCCTCCCATAGCTTTAAAATCTTTACATATCTTAGCGAAGGTGTTTCCCCGAGGAGGAGGTGGAGGAAAAGGTGCCACTGCAGCTGGATGATTTCCTTCCGCTGGGGGAGGAGGAATGGTAGGACCTGGCTGAGTGGCCCTTGCTTCTAAGAACCGTCTAAACCAACCAGGTATTGGCACCCCTTCAGGCAAGTTAAGTTCTTGGGACATGCTGAAACAAAAAGGATAGATTCAAAACGAAGGATAAGAGATAGTTCCTATGGCTTTGGGGAGTGGACTTTGCCTTTTTAAAATAAAATAATATTTTTCTTTTAAAAATGCTTCTTTAAATTTCCTTTTTGAAAATAATTTTTCAAAACTTTTTATCTTATCTGGTAAACCTATGCTCTGATACCAAGTGAAACACCCCACCTCCGTTAGGGTCACTCTCAAAGGGAATGCCCTAATTTTGGTGGAGGTTTATAAGTACAAGTCACAGATATACAAGACAGATATAAGAACACATATTTGTAAACAGCGGAAGAACAACAAACTTTTATTTCATAAAATCGAATACGTGTTACAACAACATCCTTTCCAAAAATATAACATAACACTTTCATAATCTGTCTTGAGTACATTATTTAAAGAAGCATAAATAAAACATAGATAAACTGCAAAAGCCCCATAGTGGATTGTCCAAAGCCATAGTTCAAAACAGGAAAGTCCAAGCAATACATTTCTCTTCTTCAAGCTGGATGTTGAGGCTGGTCAAGCTGCTGTGTTCCCTCCCTGAGGACCTGGGGGGGGAAACGGAAGAAAGAAGACGAAAGAAAAATAGAGTCAGACATAAAGCCTGAGTAAGTCTAGTACTACTTTGTCTATGAATAAAGAACTGGGTATGATAAGTAAAACAGGAAGTGGGCAAACACTATGAACTTGGTTAAGTTACCTAGGGTCGAATATACTATCGTACCCCATGTTAATCTAGCTTCACCCATATAAACTAGTTTCCAGTTTGCACCCCATAATCAGGGTGATGTGATCCATTCAATGATGATCGGCTCCTACTCGCATAGTTACATGTGTCTTACGGCCCCCGATGTCTGTAGTTACCTATGCTGGTCCCACCATGGGGTGTATCAAGTCCCATGGCAGCGGCCCGACACAACCTTAGAATGCACAGGTATGCTACTGGTGCCCAGTGCTTTATTTTTCTGCGCCGGAGTGTGTGCACGCCCGCACTCCGTTAGAACCTACACTGCTACACCACCGCCGTCGTTTTGACCTCTTACAATCAGCCCAGTAATCGTGCCCCACCCTGCCTAGTTTCAGGGTATCCTGATACACCTTTTAGGGTTACTGCTGAAAAGGGTCCCCCGTTACTAGGTTTTCTATCTCTAGCCAACATGCTAAGTTGGTTAAGTGTTTCCTAACCTAACCCCACCGGTCCGTTTAGTTTAGCATGTTCCATTTTGATTAAGTCTTTAGTTCACTTAATCCTAACAATCCTGACTCAGCCTTAATTGTCTTATTAAGGCCCTGACCTCTCACATTAGACAGATATTGTTGTGGCTGCCTGTTGCCGGTTGGTTCCGGGCAGTCTTACGCCACAACTCAGTCTAACCTCGGGTCCTTGCTGGGCTCCATGTTTAACCTCCCACATTGGATAGGTATTGTTGTGACTACTGGACAGCCGGGCGGTTCCGGGCAGGTTTACATCACAACTCAATCCAACCTCGGGTTAAACACATCGTATTTTCTACATTTACATATCTTGTCATTCTGCTTTATTTATATGTAAATATTTGCGGCCCATTATTAAGTTAATGGTGTAAAGATTACACCAATCACGGGCCCAACCCACACTTGAATTTGGGCCCTTCTATTTTATATTTTCATTCATTAATTAATTTTTACCCAACGTTATTTTCCCCCGTTTTACACATCCGTTCATATATATTGGGCTTAGCCTTTTAAAGCCCAATTCAGCCATGCGGAAAGGGGAGGCTTATGGCGTATACACAAAGAGGGGAAGGTGAGCGCATGAACTTGCAATACGACGTTGGAAATACAAAAATAGAAATTGGTGTACTTGCATAGTGGTAACATAGGTGACATGAATAAAAGCATGTGAACTTGCATAGGTTTTACTACAACATGAACCTATATTTTTATTTAGGCATAATGTCAAACATAAGCATGGCATAAATATTTCTAGCATAAGCATGGCATAATATCAAACATAAGCATGGCATAAGTAGTTCTAGCATAAGCATAAACAAGTCATGTTCATAAGGTTTCTACATGTTTACAAAGGGGATACTTTGTTACTAACACAAAAGCATAGTTCAACTTAATCATGGTTTAAGTCTAATCACATAACGATGGTATAAACATACTTATGCATAAATATTCCTAAACATGGTGTTTGCTTTAAACTTGAAAAAAGGGATTTTTGAGTCTAACCTAGCCATGTCTCACATATGTCATCATATAATTCTTTTAAACAAGATAGACTTAATCATAGATTTCAATTATGCCAAATATCATTCATAGCCTAGCCATATTCATAAGCTTTGCAAAAGCATGACTTAATACATGGATTATGGTGTCAAAATTCCAACATAGTTTCATATGAACTATAACAACCAAACTTGCTTCAATTACTTGCAAAATGATTTATGCATAAAATATACATCATGATGGCATAATAACAAAGCCCAAACTTGCATAAATCTCACTCAACTATATACATGTAGCTTCAACATAGACTACATAATTTGCGCAATATTCCAAACGTATATTTGCATAGAACTACCGCATGTAGTTCTTTATAATGAATAATATAATTCAAGAATATCCAAACGTATATAAATTGATAAGAACGCACAAATATGAATTACTTCCATTGCCACAATTCAAGCATACACATCAACACAGTTGTTTATTATACCAAAGTAATACTCTACTTACAATGGTTGCGGCGAATTCTCTAATTAAGAGACACGATTCCTTTGTTGAATTGATTAGCTTTAGATTGCTTGAATTGCTTTAGGCTTTAGAACTTTCTTCCTAACTCTCTCTCTAGTCGGCGGCTACTCTTTGTCGTTCCTCAGCAACATGGCGGCTATAATCTTATTTTGAATGAATAGATTAGGGTTTAGTCTAGGGTTGTTTATATAGAGGTTAGGAATTGATTAGGACCCTTGATGTTGCTAGGTTAGATCATAGCCATTCATTAGGAAGAGAGACCAATAAAAACCCGCCACCTAGCCCTAATGACAAAGCAGACCACAGAAATCCGACCACACACCGACCTGGCCAGCCAGGTTGACTGGGCTCGACCAGGTCGATACCCCTGTCGACAGGGCTGTCGACAGCCCTGTCGACATGGGTAGCCCAGGTCGACAGCCCAGTCGACCTGGGTGGCCCAGGCGGGCGTTCTTCTGGCCCAATGGGCCCCACTTCGGAATATTTAATTGTTTAATTCTGTTTGAATTTTAAATTTAATTCAAAACTTCCGAAGGCCATATCTTCTTCATACGGACCCCGTTTTTCGAAAACTCGGACTCTATTTCGCGTATTTTTCCGAGACGAACGCAATGGCGTATCCCGTTTCCCTTAGTTCTTTGATTTCAGATTAATTATACTTTAATTTGTTAATTTCACAGTTATAGAATTTGCGGGGTGTTACAATTTTGAAGCCTTTAGTATATTGCAATATGTAATAATTAAGTATATTTTTGCACTTAGTTGCTTCAATTGCTCTGTTACCAATGATTATTTTAAACCAATCTCTAGATCCCATGCTCTTTGATGGCAGCTTGGACTATCTCTACAGCATTCACTCTATACGTGTTTAAGGATATATATCATATTTTCTAAAATTAGTTCCCTTTTTCTATATAAACAAATTGAAGTACCATGCATTGTAATGCAATGGCTACTATAGTCCTAAGCATTGTAATAACTACTAATGCAGCCTTTTTTATGTCCCAAATGATATTGGCAGAGAAAACACTAGTGATATATAGAGAAGTAAAGCTTTGGAAATGGAACAGATGGAGTCCACTAAAAGGAAAGAAAGAAAGATTATTGCAGAAGTATAATTGATATCAGTGGATCAAAATATGTGAGATTGAGCAAATAGTAACAAAGAAGCCAGTGTGAATTGAGGTACAAGCAAAGCTAAATGGAGGTGCACGTATTGTGCATGATATTAATATGCACATGATGTATGCTTCATTTCTAAATTACATGCTTCCATACATTAATTCTGCATTTCACAGTTCATATTGTACAACCATATGATAGCTAATTTGTGGGCTAGGTAACAAACTGACTTTGAATTTAACTTAGAGTTCAATAGTCCCCACTTTTCACAACAAAGCAAAGTATGTAGAATGATGGTTTAAGGAATGAAATGGATGAATTAAACCGAGTTACAATACAATTATATTTGTGTGAATCTTCCCCATATAAACTCCACTATACCAAATACCAATATGAAATTTGATAAGCTTGCTAAAAATTAGCAAGTAAAAGAATCGACATAAAGTACAGGTTCCACATGTCATCTTATAATTTGCGAGTAAAATTTCATAACTTGTTAGCAAAGAGCAGCAATTTTTGAAAGAGGTAGAACAACCACTACTCAACTCAGACATTTATAACAGAAACAAAATTGTACCATAACCTTTTGAAATCTCAAAGGTATGCTAGAATTCATATTTGGGTATCACCTGGAGAAAGTATCCTGCCTCCATCCAAAGTAACATCTTCCCAGGTACTTAAACAAGCTATGATGCATATAGTTGAAATGAAAATACAGATTATAGCCAAAAATAACAATAAGTTATACCTCGCTATGATGCTTCAGAATTGGGTAATGATGATGCAAGACATGGTATATTTTTTCAACAAGATTGTAGAGTAGATCCACTTCATCTCCTAGTAGGTCCACCTATTTTGAAGGACATCCACCATGTACACTTCAGTACTAAACTCACTTTTCAACCTCCAATACTAAACTCACTTTTCAACCTCCAGGCCATGTAATTGTTCATGAAGTTACGTTTACCACTCATTGTCCAATTACCAACTACGTGACTAAGTTCAAAATTTCTGCCAGGTCAGCAAAGATATAAAGTAGGTACTGCAAGAACCCATAGCAAAGCTATCACTGTTTAAGTGAGGAAATTAGGTACTACAACCACGATATAGCATGACCATAACTGCCAAAATCCTGCACAAACGAATGAAAATGGAAATCCAGCCAAATAATTAAACACAAAATACCTAATCTCAAAGTGATACAAACCAGTATGTTTCGTAACTCACAGCAAAACAAAATACTTCACCAGTAAATTAGATCCAAGCATGAATAGACATTATCTCGTCAACTAGAAATCGATATCGTATGATGCTAAGATTGACTCAGATCAGAAACATATAAGGTCCTTGAACTGCACAAGGAAGAACCCCTATAGGATCATAACAGCAGTGAGATAGGGCAAAGGAACAAATCGATGGTCAGATCTGAGATAACAGTGGCATTGTGTGAAGCTCAAACTTAGGTCACTTAGGCATGGCAAAAGGTAGAAAGAAAGGGGAGAAAAAACCGATGGGAAGGCAAAAGAGGGAATGATGTCAGAGAAGAACAGGAGATGAAATCGAATTGGGAAAGTTAAAAAGCAGCATAATTTAGGTTTAAATTTTGGTGAATTTAGGTTTAAATTTTGTCAATAAAGGGGGAAAGTGAAGAGATGATGTCAGAGAAGAAGAACAATTAGTATTTCATGAAGAGGGGAAACATCGCGCCAAAATTTCAGATAACAAAAGAATGCAATGAGGTGGCTGTCACTGATTGGATGATGGGGTAATGTTTTAAATAGAAAGCAGAGATTGGTTTGAACCGTTGGATTAATCATGCATCTATGGTCATTTATTTATTTATTCTGACAACACGGATCGCTGACCTGTATTGTATTTATGTAAAGCTATGCTTTGAATTGGTGTTGCATGTCATAACACTAGAATTCCCACCGCAACAGTGCATTCACGTCTAATGCAACAACATATGACTACTGTTGCAGAAGATAAAAGAAAACATAGCTTTCGCCACACTTTTCATGCAACGCACACAAATTAGTGTCGAATATGCCCACTTTTGTAGTAGTGATATAGCGTTAATTCGCGAGCCTCACACCCCGGTGTGAACCAAAAACTGGAGAGGGCCTCTGGAAGGACATGCGTTTCTTTCTAGCTAGGAGTAGCGTCAGTGGTTTTACAAGCCCTGACAAGTTTGACTCATGTGGTTTTTGGAATGCGAGGCACCTTGGATATGTCGGTCGATCCGGGACCAATGGTTTAGTCAGTATATGACTAGTTTACGCCCATAGGGCGAGGAGACGCATGTTCAGGGTTTAAGTTTAATCCACTCCATGTGGACTGGCCTTGATGATCCAAAGACTTGAGCGAGTACTTTCCTGAGACATGGTAGGCTAGATTATCTCGAAGCGGCGAGGACTATCTTTTGCCTCGGTTCACAGATGGAAATCCAACTTCCAAATACGACATTTTGCGGTTTTAATTGTAGAACTAGTATGGCGACATGATAGATGGTACCCATGCCGCCTATGATTGATACATTTATATCTGAAGTTGATTTCTTCACTTATAGTAATAATATCAAAAGATTAAATTTCAGGTATCAAGCATTATTTGGCTATTATAAGGTAAAACCCTATCCTACGGCTTGCGTTGCATTATGTGATGGAACCTGGGTCTTATAATAGCTTCATTTTCTTTATTTAACATTGCGCTGTTGTTATATGCACTGGTATTCTTGGGGTTAAAACTCGTTCTGTGTTATACGACGTGGTCCCTCGATTTACCAAACTTTAAAACCAATATTAATAACTGTTTTAGTTCTCACACTAATCGCATGACTGACCTGGAGTTTATTATTTTAACCTAAACTCTGGGTGCCCTTATTTTCCACACGGGCAGCTAGTAGTTGGGTTTTGCAGATATTATATTCACAGGATCCTGGTTTATAGCTGAAGTGATATTCGGAAAGCTCTGTATCCGTGTATTTCTTTCAGTTATGTTTTGTATTATTTTTCCACTGCAGTAACGTATTTAAACCTCTGATATTTATCAAATGTATATTATTTGTTCCTACTTTGTATATTCTTGTATTCTGACGGAATTATTGTAATAAGCAATGAAATGTTCTTCTGTTTGTGTTCTGATTCGACTTGTCCTCAAAGCAATCCGGGCTTTCCTTCACGGGGAAGTTCGGGTTTCTCACACAGGAGGTACGAATTTCGCACCCCCCGAGGTGCAAAATTCGCACCCCTTGGTGGAGGTGCGAAAAAGCGGGGTGCAAGGGCCAGAGGTGCGAATTTTCTGTAGATGATCCCCATCTCTACCTACTCCTACCTAACCCCTACCTAACCTTCTCCTATAAATACCCCAAGCCTTCATTTGGATCCTTCTCCTTGGGAATTTTTGGATACTTGTGAGCTCCAAAGACCCATTAATGGCGTCGAACTCCTCCACCTTGGCCATGGGAGATGAGATGGATAATTAAAACATGGCATGCATGTTTTACTTCAACACTTTAACATTAACAAGGGTTCTCGTGCTACTTTTGAACTTCATAAACATGAGCACCAAACTTGGATACTATTGACCAAGTCAACGCTTTTCAACAAAGAAGAAGAAGGAAATTTAGTTAAAGTATAGACCGAGCATATATTTTGCTATTCTATTGTAACACTTTGTACTTAGCTATTGTCCGAACTTGTACGACTTTGTAATCGACCAAAGATATGGTGAATGAGAATTATAAAGTGGATGTAGGCATTAGTGCCGAACCACTATAAAAGCTGTGTCTCCCCGCATTTACATTATTTACTGCTTATTCTGATAATTGTTCACACGTACACATTGGGTGTTGGTGTGCGACAATTTTTCCCATCAACATACACTAAAAATATGATTTTTGAGTATATAAAAATTGTATGTTTGAAAAGCTAATTAACCAATTGATTACTGGTTCTGTTGTTTGATTATTAATGGAACTAATGAAAATATAAAAAAATGTTGGAATAATAAACCAATACGAGAATAAATCCAAATAAAATCTAAAGTTGAATTGAATTGAATATTTTGTTTGGGTTAGACATATATATATATATATATATATATATATATATGTTAAACATGTTATGGATTTGTTGTTGAGTAGGGAAATAAATTGCATGCTCGAAATACAGGTGCACCTTAATGAGTTGATTGTGCAATTTTATTTATTATATAAACTCCTGTGAGTGTTTTTGGATGCGTTGTGATGGATGTTCTGTGTGAGATTATAAATGTTGCCATAGGACAGCAACAAATAAATTATGAACTACACCGCATGGCATACTACAAGAAGATAGCTTATCATATCATATTCCATATGAGCATTTGGCGCTTATATGACGAGGTTTGATTTACCATACGAGCGAGATGCTTGTATGGCGATGACTGTTTTACAAGTTGAACAGAAGACTGACTATGGACTTAATTAAGAAATACATATAAAGGTGCTCGTGGTAGGATTTAATAAAAACCCTACACAGGTCTGGAAATGACAATAATTCACATCTCTCTTGATTTTAGATAAGGCACATGGATTATTTATTTTCCAACACTGGGGCAAGGTATTGAGATTTTTTCATTTTACATGTCTCCCTTGGGCATAGATAGATCACTAAAAATTGTGTATGCTTTTTCTTGATTTATTGGGTGCCTAATATGACCCAATAAAACTTTTAAAAGTCAACCCGTACGCAGGAGGTTATGACGAATTTTTTTCGAAAATTTGGGGTGTTAGCCAGTTTTTGAGAAATCAGAAAATTCTTAGAAACTGAAAAGCTGATGAATGAACGCCAGAATGAAAGTTGAGTTGGTTAGTTAAACAACTTTCAGCTCCATTATTTTTCGAGGATGAAAAGATTTTAAGTGGGGGAGATTGTAACAACCCGGGATTTCTGAACCAATTAATATTTTTTATTTTAGCTATTTTAATGGATTTTGAATATTTAAAATGATTTATTTTAAATAATAACGACTAGAAATTTATTTATTTCAAAGTTAGAAAGTATAAATTTGTTTTAATTATAAAACGAGCTTGAAATGGCGCGGTAGTTTGAAAATTCAGTTTCTAATTTCAGTTGAACATACAGAATTCATTTAAAACAGAATTGGACGGAACAAGAAACGTTAGAATCTATTTAACTATATCTTTCTAATGAATGTAAGAATTTGAGATTTCACTTTATAAATTGAAAGTTATGTCCAGTTTAAAATTCAAAATAGTCGCTATAGAATTTATATATATTTTAATATAATATATAACCCTTAAAAGTAGCCATTTTGCAAACGACCTCCGTTTTCGATGAAACTACTTTTGATGGATCCGGAATGTCAAATTGTTGCTAGTTTCCAATTTTCATAATTTTTGGAGCTAGTATGTGGCCGTGAGCACTAAATTGTGAATCGATCAGTCATTTAAGGCCAAAATAGAGTTTTTTAAGCAAACGGACTCGGAATTCGACGAAACCAGTTTTGTTGGGACCGTGTCGTCAATACAAAGTAGCATGTCAATTTTCATCGCCAACGGAGTTCGTGTGTGTCCATGGCATCGATAACTGTCGATTGGAGAGAGCGTGAATTAGAGGACCAATATAAAATCATACAATACTACTATATAGTATCTTTTCGTCCACAAACCCTCATTTTTCCATTCTATTAAAATTGGGCAGCCAACCCTCTCCACTCCAAAAACAACTTGCAAAAAAGACCCCGGATCTCAAATAATTTATATCTTCCAATCCGTAAACAATTAGCCAAAACTCATTGAAGCAATGTTGTAGATCATGATGATCTCTACCTACCACAAAAATTCCACAGCCTATCGTTGCACGGATTCGTCGGAATCGACGGTCAAAGTTAGAAAACGACTTTTGGTTTTTTGGCGATTTCTGGTCAAACCTTGGGGTGTTGGGTGATGGCACCTGAGGGAAGGTTGTAGCCAAGAGGAAGGGCTACAACATTGCTTCAAATTGTTTCGCCTGAAAGTGCATGTGGTGGGCGAAATTTGTAGATGAACGTCAACGTCGAAATTTCAGATGCTGGAAACCTATTTCCTTTCACCACCGGCGATGAGGGAGGAGTTGGTCGGTGGTGTCTGAAGAGAAGTGGAGCGGCTTGGCACGATGGTCATTTCTAGGGTGGCGTGCGATGCTAACGTGGCGTGGCGGCACCAGAATTGGCTTCGAAACGGAAAGGGGGGAAACCGCCGGTTCTGGTCAACGGTGAGGTAACGGCGGCCGCCGTTCAAGGCGCAGGCGCACCTCGCATAGGGGAAGACGACGGTGGGGTCCAACGACGGTCCGGTGGTCCAGGTTGGCGGCGCGAAGGTGATGGATGTGGTGAACGACGAGGAACAGAAATTTGGGGGTAATTTAATAATTTAAATATTTAATAATTTTTCTAAACTTTGGACGTTAATAACCTTTTGCCACGTACTCCAAATTTCATGAAACTAGATCCATTGCGATCATTGAGTCGAGAGCTTCGCAACAAAACTAACTGGGCCCAATTTGGAGCAATTTAAAATTTGGGGCAAATTCAAACCCAAACGGTACCAAAATCGCCAATTAAAGACTGACGGATTGGAAATCAACGTGAGAACTCCTTCTCACTCAATATTTTACCATGAAGTATTTATTTTGGAGTTCAACACACGAATTCACAAAAATCATTTGAAATAGAAGCAATGTATGGATATTAGCGACACTCGCATTTCATACTCTACGGATGGACATTTCTAGTGCCGTTAATGGCATTTGTTTGTTGAGTATTTATTTATATGGATGATTTGGTGATATTACTTGAGTTCAACACATGAACTATTCACGACTTATCTGCACAAGAAGCGTTGTTTGAATATACGACACCCGTATTTCAAACAATGTGGATACACTGTGTGATTGTTGAAATGTGATATATATATATATATATCCATTTATTATTTAAACAGTGAAAATTGGTTGAGTAGAAAAATAATTCAAATTGAATTAGAATTGGTTAAATTTATTAACGAATGAGTTATTTAAATTAACTGTTGTTGATTGAAAACCCCACACGGGTATTGGGATGATATTTGACATACACTAATCCCAATATTTAGTTGTATGTTAATCGATGGATTGACAGAGAGTTGTGAGCGTTATTTACTTATTTATTTTAATGCTTATACAGTGTAGAATGCACTCTGGATGATGTTTGAATGTTAAATGATTATTTATCATTATGGACGAATACATGAGATGTATGAAATCCATATAACTAAAATTATATGGTAATTGATCGAGTTGCATTCCGATTCAGAATATAAAGAATATTTTAAAATAATATTCAGTGAATAATCAAAATATGATTTTGATGTCCGATTTTGGATGTACACGAAAACATTGAAATGTGAAGCCGAGTTAAGTAGTTATACGTCATTTTTACTCGAATGGATTTTTATATCGATTTTATTCATTTTATAATGAATATCGAAAAGGTTTGATTTCAATATCTGATATTTTGAAAATATTATCATTTTAATAATATAATGATATTGAATAATCAATTTTGATTTAAAATTGAAATGGAAGTGGGAATCATTTTTATAAATATTCTATAAAATACATTTTGAATGGAAATCGACGATATATATATTATATATTTAAATGGCCTGAATAGAACGCACCGCGCAACGACCGTTCTCGAATTTCGACCATTGACTTCAAATTGACGTAACGGGAGATCCGACCCTCGGATTCTCCTAAAACCAGAACCGTTGGGTTCGTATCGAAAATAAATTTCAAATGATAATAGGAGAATTGAAATCTAACCATTATATTTTAAAATATGCCCAAATCAGTTTTGGAAAAGGTTGCTGTAAATGCAGTTCGATGACCGTATATGGAAATCAACTGTAAATGCCTTATTAAAATCATTAAAAATATGAATAAATTATGTAAAATCATAATAAATGATTTGGAAAGAGTTTGGATGAAATATTCGATATTTGTAAAGATAAATGATATTTTTATCAGAATGAACTAGTTAATAACTAGAATAGAGAACTGAAAGAAATTGAAATGGTTTTAAAATAACCAGAGCTTTCCAACGAATAAATTGGAATAGATTTGAATAGAAATAATCTTCGGTATATTTCGATATTGAATTCCGTGATTATACGGATATTATTGAGGAATTTGTAAGATATATATATCGTTATTACCAATACGATATTTGTTGGTTTCAGAATTTGATATTGAATATAAGCCGATATAATTTCTATTCGGAGTCTTATATTTAATATCAAATTGGATTTTGGGTTTTTGGTGAATGATGACTTTAATAACACTATTCTTAAACCCAGTCGAGAAAAGAATAAATCTTTTAATTAAGATTTAGAGAAATTTCCAATTAATAAATATAATTGGAACAAAATGGAAGTTGATTTTTGGGTTTATCGTGAACAGTGTTTTAGACGACATTTGTTCTTTAACCCAATTAACAGTGAAGATATGATTTGGAATTTATAAATCTTGTAATTAAGATTTAATAGAAAATTTCCAAAGTAAAGTTTTTTAATTTAATATATAAAATTGGAATTGAATGGAATTCGATTTGGTAATAATCGAGATGAGCTCCAATAAAGGAAGACCGTTACTATGTATGGAATTTAAAAGGATTTGTCGTTATTCCATTTATAGTATTGATTTGATATGGAAATTCATATCGATTATATATTGATCTATTTTCCATGAAGATTCCATAGTTAATGGAAGATGATTTGGATTTATCGTGAACTGTGTTTTAAATGACATTGGTTCTTTAACCTAGTTAAAGATAGGATTGATTTGTTAAAATTGAATAATCATTGAATAATGATTTTTGGAAGATTAAAACTGAACTAGAGTTTTAATGAATCTTTAAGTAGATTAAAATGAGAATGGGATAATTAAATTTATCGAATTTATGAAATGATCGAGAATGGAGTACCACCAGTTTTACTCCAAGCGATAGTTCAATCTTTAATTAGATTTGAATGTGAAATGGTAATTAAATTTTCCGATAGCACCATGGGTGTTAGATATAGAGTACTGCCAGTTTTGCTCCATGGGATGAATAGGTTGGGTTTGGGATAATAAAAGAAATGATTACTTCGGTATGGCTCGATAATCCCGAGTAGTTTTATAAACCTTAATTTGGTTTAAGTGGAGAAAAGATAATAAATCTTTTGGAAATGATACCCAAAGGAAGATTAAAGAATAAATTTAAAAGAATTTATCTTTGATAAAATTAATAGGAACCTTTCCCTAAAAATGTGAATGTTTGAATAAAAGATTATTTTAATTGGAATGAGGCATATGATGTGTTTTTATAGCACTTGATTATTGATTATAAGATACGAGAGTTATTCAGAAAGACCGGGTTTATCTCATTCTGAATAACTGATACGACGACTAAAAGTCGGCGATGAAACGATGGTAGAAGATTAGAGATCTTTACATCTTATGAATGATTACTGATGTCTTGATTGGGCTGTACACCCAAGACGAGGTAATAAGTGGTGATCATCCAGACGTACTTGGAGATCGGCCGGATATGCGAGGATCTCTCTCCTGTATTGGACATATGGGATGAGGAATAAGGTGCCTCCGGTTTCGTTCAGACCTAGAACGGACTTGGATGTGTGTCTGACATTGGATTTCATTCTATATTGATTGATTGCTATTAAATATATATATGTTTGGTATCGGAGAATGTATTCTCTTGCTTAACACCCTTCTCTGAGATGTATGATCTTAGATGTTATATATTGATAGACATTAGTTGTATGGTGTGAATTGTCAATGTGGATTGCTGAGATGCAAATTATCAAGGCTTTTGTTGAAAAGCAGAGTCTTGTGGACGATGATCAAAGAACGACTTTAATTAGCTTAGATTTGTGTATAGCATTAATTCACGAGCCTCACACCTCGGTATGAGTCAAAAATGGGATCGTGACTACAGGGAGTGAACGCCGTTTCTTTCTAGCTAGGAGTGGTGTCATTGTATGGAGCCCAGACATTTTTGCTTATGTGGTTGATGGATTGCGAGTAACCTCAGATGTTTAGTCACTTCGGGGCTCAGAGATAGGTCCAATAGGACCGGGAAACGTGTGTTCAGGAATAATTAATCCACTAAAGTAAGTGTGGACCGGCCCTGAAGATCCAAGGGTTCACTACGGGGGATCCTGAGGCATTTGCTAGAGTATCTCGAATCGGGAGGAGCCATCCTTTGCCTCGACTCATAGACGGAAGTACAGTTTCCAATACGTCACCTTTCGGTTTTGGTTGCAAAACTAGTATGGCGACATAATATATGGTACCTATGCCGTCTATGATTGATATATTTATATTTGAAGTTGTTTTTGACACTATGCACTTATAGTATCAAATGAGATTTGTTTTAATACCTAGCGTGTTTGGCTATTATAAGGGAAAACTCTATCCTCCGGCTTGCGTTGCATTGTGTGATGGGACCCGAGTCTTATAATAGCTTCATTTTTCCAAAAAGCATTGCGTTGTTTATTAAATCATTTTATTTCAAGCTTTGGTATTCACATGGAGTAAACCCGTTCCGTGTAATACGGCGTGGTCCCGTGAATTACCTAATTTTAAAATAAAGTCAATAACGGTTTTAGTTCTCACGCCAATCCCATGACTGTCTCGGAGTTTATTTTTTTAACCTAAACTCTGGGTGCCCATATTTTTCACACGGGCAACTAGTAGTTTTGGTTTTGCAGATATTAATTTTCACAAGATCCTAGATTACTGCTGGAGCTATATTCAGAAAGCTTTGTATTCGCGCATTTCTTTCAGTTGTGCTAATTGATATATTTTCCTCTAGGCCTCGTATTAATACATTTTATTTTCGCTGCTATGTGTTTTAAACCTCTGATATTTACCGTTGTGTAATATTTATTCACACTCTGATATATTCTTGTACTCTGATGTAAATTATTGTAATAACAATGAAATGTTCTATTGTTTGTGTCTGATGCGTCGTGTTCTCAAAGCCATCCGGGCTTCAAACGGTCTTGGTCGGTTTAGCGATCGATTTAGACCGAGCGAAATCCGTATCGTTACATGTTGTGTCTTCTCCCTTCACTGGATTTCAGTTTTAGGTGCGTATGTGTATTGGATGTTTCAGTTTTAGGTTCGTATATATTTTTTATATTTAGGCTTGGTGGTTGTGGCTGTTATATATATATATATATATATATATATATTAGTGGTTGGATATTTCCCACAGTACCATAATCGGATGTCCGCAGTATCATTAGCGGATGACCCTATACGCCCCACAATATATTATATCGGATGGCCTTCTATACCGCGATATCCAGCCTTGAAGCAGGATAGGTACTATCAGTGTTGGCTAACATATGTGGATGCAAGAAAACAGGTAGGAGGGATCCAACTGGATTTCTCAAAATTTATTATTTGTTTGATTTCATATATTTTATCATTTATGATGTGTTAAAAAAACCTGTGAAACTACCAAATGAAATTAAATAAATAAATAAATGAAGCAAATAAATAAATAAATAAATCTCTTCATTTTGATTATGAGTAAAATAGATTTATTGTGCAATAATACATGCCATCCACTGAATACTGTCAATTTGTGATGCCAAATGAAACTAAAGAAAATAAATAAATAAACCTCTTCGTTTTGATTACGAGTAAAATCGATTCACTTCCTTTTTTGTATTTATTTTTTCATTCTTTTCTTAGGACCGCCAATTTTGTTAATTTTGGTCTATTATAGCTTTTTTGGCTTGATTTGTGTGTTTATTCAAATTCAAATGATAAATAATTTCTCTAGAAACCCATATAAACTGAACGTGTTTTGACTTATTCTTCTTGATCACATTTGAAAGACGTGTTTTGAGTTGCAAACTAAGTTTGCACGCAACTGAATTGCAAACTCAGTTTGCGCACAACTGAGTTGCAAACTCAGTTTGCGCATCTGAGTTTGCAACTCAGTTTGCACAAAACTGAGTTGCGAAATCAGTTCGCCGTGCAACTGAGTTTGCAACTCAAGTGTGCTACATACTGAGTTGCAAACTCAGTTTGCGCGCAACTAAGTTTGCAACTCAGTTTGCGCAAAATTGGGTTGCAAACTCAGTTTGCCGCGCAAAACTGGTTTCTCTGAAAATAAAATAAAATTCTACTTTAAAACATAAGTTGGAAAAATGAAGAAAGAGTTCATACATAGGAAATATTTCTTACACTAAGACAAAAATAAATAAAAAGTAAATTATCCTTTTTTTTTAATTGGTAAGGTAACAATTTTACAGAACTTAGATGTCGTATTAATTATTTTTTTGAATCTTTTTTATTGATAGTCATAACCAAACAAACATCAAGAAGGTGGATTAGAATTCCACATAGAAATGAGGAAGAATATAATCATGGTGTTTAGAACTTTATCAGCTTCATCATGCCACACTCACCACATGATACTCAGTTAAGTGTGTGCCCTTGTAAGAAGTGTAAAAACTCTAAAAAAACTTCAATAGAAACAGTTGAGAAACACTTGATATTTTTTGGTATTCTTCCGACATATGATGTGTAGTTCTTTCATGGAGAGAGAAATGATACTACTATGCAAATGACTCATACATCGGATTCTGTCCAAGAGTCTCACATTCCAGACCAAATGCAAGTAGAAGAGTCTCATGAGGGCACTCTAGGAAATCTTGTTAATGATGCATTTAGAGTACATGATATGCCACAAGTTAGCAGTGAAGTAAATATTGAAGAGATAAATGTTAAGAAAATATACCATGAATACAAAAGCAAAGCAACCGAGAAATTATATCCTTCATATACCTTTTATTTTCCTTTTTTTGATAGGGTTACATACATTACATACATACACACATTCGTGAAAGTGTATATGTGTGTGTACGCAACACATACATGCACACACACACTTATACATACAAGTGCGTTTTTTATGTGTGTGTAATCCAGTGTTCTGAATTTGAATTCAGGTATGGTTGGTACCACGATTGCGACAACTGTAACAACCTCAATTTTAGGTGTATTTTATTTAATGATTTAATTAAAAAAAATTATTTCAATTTTTATTTTTGATTATTTAAAACTAAATTTGTTTGGATTTTTACAAAAACAAATGATTTCGTTTTGATATGAATATGATTTAATAATACAAATAAATATTGGGTATTATTTATGCTAAATTTTAATCAAGTTATTTATTTGATTTGCAAAATTGTTTGTTAATTATATATTGCCAACAACCGTTTTGAATTTAAAATTTTATATTTTCTTTAATTTGTGATCAATATTTAATCTTTTGAAATTTAACGTCTATTTATTAGTATGCTTTCCTCCCTTGCATTTTCATTATTTTCAAAATTTAACCGTTCATCTCCTTTTATATCGATTCCCATATTTTGGAGAAAATATATTTGATTTTCTAGCGAAATCATTCATTTCCATTTTTATTGACTCTTATTTGTTTTGGTTTCCTTTTTAACCGTGTTCATTGTTTTTCTGAAATTTTAATTAAAACATTTATTTTTGGATGAGATCACAAAATTTGTATGTGTTTCCTCAAAAACATCGCTCAATCCCAAAGTGTACATTTCCAATGCTTTTTGTAATAAACAAAAGAAAATTCAAAAAGGAAACTGCCAATCTTCCAATCCTAGCTTCTTGGGAAATGTACTGACATATCATCCCATTAATCCACTAATTAACTGACGTTAAAAATTGGAAAACCATGATTGATTATTTAGTGGTTTCCTTTCTTTATATCATCATTTTATTCATTCATATAACCATTCCCTTTTTTCTTCTTCTCCAAAATTCTCAGTCATCAACCATGGCTACAATTGATCTACATCTAAATCTAATGGAGAAATTTCTCAAACTTAAAAGTAAAAGCACCAAAATCCATCAATCTCTTCTCCTTTTTTCTCTTTTTATTTTCTAATTTTTTCAGATTTTGATCTGTATTGTAGGGACCATAACTTCCTCATACGGAACCCAAATTGACTTTTTTTTTCAAATTGAGTAAAATTAAAAGAGCTACAACTTTTATTTTGTACACTTTTTAAGATTTCGAATATTTCTAGGTCGAAACTATCAAATTTTCAGATGCATTTTTGGACTCAGATTTCATATCCAAATATTTGTCTATCGCTGTTTTGATCATATTTTCTTCAAATTTTGTCGAAAATCAGTTTTTCTTTTTTTTTAAATTGAAGAGAAAAGAATTTGCAACAACTTTCCAGTTTGTGATTGTTCCAAATTTTGAAATTAACTTGTTCGAAAATCACTTTTAAAATGGTAAAAAGTTTGTTCAGTTTTGTAAAATTTTGGTAAATAAATCAAGATCCATCCTTCTTGCATTTCCCTTGCCCATTGGGCCAAGTTAATTTTTTTATGGGTTTATCTTACTTAATTTTTGTGTGTGTTAAGTTATTTTTAATTTATTACATATATGTATATATGTTTGTTTGTTGGTTTGGGGCGTGCATTTTATTTTATTTCATTTGTATGTGTTTGTGCAATTATATAAGAGAAAGTCTATTTTGACACAAAGATTTGACACATATTGAGTGACACAAAATCTAAACCATAGGATTACCCCATGATTTGCACCCCTCGCATAAAGACAAATTATTCATGTGCCTGAGATTTTATGCCTTTTGATTTGTGTCAAAATTTTGTGTTCATATAGCTGCTCCCTTTATATAATATGTATATAGTTGTTGTGTGCGTGAGTTTGGATTAAGTTTGTATTTTTTTTTTCTTTTTACAAAAAAGAAAATATTTGTAAAAGGTTTGATAGGTGTTTGGATGTTATGTGTTGATATATTGAGTTGATTTTTTTTAATTTATTTTTAAATATTTTGATGTGTATGTTTTATATATATTATATATATAAGGTAATGGAATTTTTATGTAATTGTGTTTCTTCTTTTATACCCATGAAAAAAAAAGTTTCGTAAACTATTCCACCAATCCAATTTCCATGTTATTTTGCTGAGAAACTCCTTTCTCCTCTTATAAAATAAAATAATTTGAGTTGTTATCGAGTTTCCATCTACCTTGAGTTATGCTTGGGTGTCGTCATTCTATCGCTTATCTGTTTGTTTGCCGTCTCTATTCAATGCTACGAAAGGTGAGTTTATCTCACATGTGACTCACATTATTTCATAGATGTTAGATAAACTAAATGAAATGTGTAGGATTGCCAGTAGAAATTATTTGTTTAAAATATATACTTTCATATGTGACACGATATTCGTATGACATGTATGTACACTGTTTATATATGACTATGATGTGATTGATGATATGTGATGATTTGTTATGTTGTAGATACCCCTAGTTTAGGAAAAATAACTAAGGGTTGAAATGATACATATCCGAACGAACATTAGATTAGAAAAATCGTTATGGGTTGAAATGGTAGACCTGAACGATTTTTACTGAATTTGGGATTGCGGGTTGAAATGATAAACCCGTAGAAATTTTAAAAATTACGGTTTGAAATGACAAATATCCGTATCACTTGACCATAGGGTCGAAAATTATATACGGACACTGTTGGTCATGTTTTCGAATTAAAATGATTTGGAAAATTTGATTGTAATAATATTAATTTAAGATCTTATATTTATGTTTTAAAGATTAATACTTAAATTTAGAAATTTTTAAAATGATTTTATGAGTAAAAATGTATTTAAATGCTTATTTAAGATTTTACGTATGATTTATTTATTTTAAACTGTATAATTTAATCATATATGTATTTTTAACTTTAAATTAATATATTATAATAAATTATTCTTTTTAAAACCTATTACTAAATTATTTTAAACCTATATATATTTATAAAGCCATTTTCTATACAAAATTTATAACTTGTAAAATATCTTCAATGCTTATTTTATATATATTTTATAAACTTTAATAATAAACTCAATAGGTGAATAAGTTTTGTTTTTCAATTTAAATTCGCGGTTTAAAGATTTAAATTTATATAACAATACTTGATTCAATGAATTTGATTTTAAATCAACTAAATGCGATTTTAAATTGACTTAAATATTGAACTTTATAAGAAAAGAACGTGAATTGCATAATTGATTTGAATCTGAATTTATAATTGATACGAATATATGAATTCGATTATAAATTAACTGAATATGAATTGAAATAATTTTATATATGTAATTGATTCATAAACTGTTTGGTTTGAATTAAAGAAATTTCTTAAATCAATTTATTTCAAGATATGATTTTATTAAAATGGCCACGGTGTGAAAAATGTAAACGTTTGGTTGTTAACGAGACCAAGATCGGATATTGTCGTACTCTCTGCCAGTACCGAAAACCACTTTAATAACTGTGTATGCATTGGAATTTCAGAATGAAGTAGGTTGATTTGGAGGCGATTACTGGATTTGAAGAAAGAGAATGATGATGGATGTCCTTGACCTTCGAGTCATAATTAAAATGACTAAAACATGGCTATACCGGACCAAGTGGGGTTAGCTACCTCCATCGGCCAAACTTCTTCCTTTACTATAGTCCCTCGGTTTGATTGATTTAATTTGATGCACATCCGTGATCGGGAGTGTTGTTCTAGGTGGGCGGTAGTCGCAACTATGTGTTACCACCAGTCCGGGCGTGCAACTAGTATATTCCTACTCTGGGCATTCCTTGTGTGACTTGTCATATTATCTGATTGGGCTCCCTACGATTTTGATTGGACGTTGTCGTATAGCGGCGCATCACTATCCACTGACCATTACTGGTGTTTTATATGCAATGTTTACGACAATGTTTATAAACAGTGTAAGGGTAAAAATGTAATCCCGCTTACTCTATTTTAATATGTTATATTTAACCATAGACAATATTAAAATATTGTATTATATTATATGATATTAGTTTAACGGATCCTTAGAGGATGGTGATCCCAAACATCCTTTAATTTACTGATGCATTTCATTGAATATTTCATTTAAGTTGATTTACTTCCATGAGAATGTTAGTCCTGATCCGAGTTGTTTTGTTTTGCATTATTGCTCGGGACAGATCAAGTATTGCAGTGTTGAGATTTCACCTTTTGAAGCTAGAGCCTGTTGAAGATATCACCTCTACCTGTTGATTCTGGCTATTTCTCCTTTGTATTAAAAATTCTTGTATTTTGATTTCCGCTGTATTTAATTTTGTAACTCTGATATTTTGTATAAATTTTGATTTTTATTTAGTAGCTTCATGAACTACTATTGTATAATTTTTTTCTGGGTGCGTTTTTTAGAGGTCCCTATTAAGTTTCAAAATATAAAAAAAACCCGGTCATAAACTTATTGTAAATTAGGTCCCTATTTTTTGAAAAAGTCATAAAAAAATATAAAAAAATCACGTAAATTCGTATTTAAATAAAACATGTAAACACTAAAAAATTCAAAACAAAAAACCATCAAAGAAGGCGTCAAAAATAAAAAAACAGAAAAAACGAAAGTTCCAGTGAAATGCATAATAGTATGCACATATATCATTTTCCTGCATACATCCGTGCATATTTTTCACTACATACATCTTCGTTGATTTTTATTCATACAAAAACATGCTTACATGTGTGCAAATATACCCAATATTTGCACACATTTGTGCAGGTTTAGTTTCAAATTTTCAAACCGAACACAGCTTACGGAAAAGTTGCACACATATATGCAATTATCAGTAATAATTGCATAAATGTATGCAACTATTTTTTTTCCGTAGAATCCTTAATTTATTTCCATATTTTAGATTTTTTTTTTATGAAGGAACGTACTTTTTAAAAAAAAATAAAAAAAGGCGGAAGTAATAAAAAAAGGGGCTGGTTTAAAATTTTCAAATCTTTTTTTTTATATAGAAATTAGGTCCCTACTTTTATCCTATAAAAATGTTGCACACATGTGTGCATTTTTTTGAGAAATTTGCACATTTGGATGCAAATAAAAATGAACTGAAATATTAAGTTAAATCTATCCGCTGGAAGAACTGCAGTTAATTGCATATATGCATGCAATAAAATAAAAAAGGTGCATAATATTATGCATTTAACTGCAGTTTTTTCTGTTTTTTTGCTGTTTTCTTCTTTCTGACATTATTTTTGTTGTTTTTTGAACTGAATTTTTTGTATAATGCATAATTTATTTATTACTAATTTACGAATTTTTTTATTTTTTTAATTATTATTTTATAAGTTTTGAAAACAGGGACCTAATTTATACTAAGTTTATGACCGGATGTGAGCCTAATTAAGTTTCAAAATAGGGACGTGAGCCTAATATTCACTTTATTTATTCCGCTGCGAGATATTCTGTTTTTCTGAGTCTATGATTCTGTGATTTATTCTATTTACCTCAAAAGCTAACAACATTCTGTCATTTCGAATGGTTTGAGTTGGTTTAATTACCAGCTTGAAGTGGATGAAAGACAGTATGTCACATTTAGTATTAGAGCTTTAGTTTATCAAAGCTTTAGCCTACGGGGTAACAACTCATTAGAGATAGGGTGGTTATACCCTAGAATGAGTGGAATCAGTCGCAGAATCCTTCTGAAGAGAGAGTGTATTTTTTAAGTATAAGTAGTTTTAAATGGTTTTAAAAAGTTTTTAAATAAATATTTTTGGATATAAATTTTGTTTAATATTTAAATCTTTTATGAAATTTCCTTTCTAATTGAGTCCATCTTCCTTCATAGATCCTCGTTGATTAGGTTCTTTCGTTCGTTCATCTTTTAACTCGAATTTTACAACTTATCCTTGTTCATAACAAGTTAGGAAGTAGAAGGAGAGTATAAGTCTTCTAGCGAGTCTATCCCTATCTAAATATTGGTTTGAAATTGAAAGCTATTATAATATAAGATTTTCTTATTTGTTAATAATATTATGTTTTGGTAATACCAAAATTTTGATAAGATTTGATGTTTACACTTTAAGATTTTATAAACTATATATTTTGAATAAGATGTAAAAATGTAGATTTTGTAAGAAAATGATATTATCTTAGTTGAAATCCATAACGATATAGTTTATGAAGTTGTGCATATATCGGAATTTATAAATTTAAATAGATTATAAAGATTTTAATTTGTGATATATATATATATATATTTGTTGAATTTATGGAATTAAACTACTTTATAAGTTTAAATATAGATAACATGGGTTTGAAACATTTAAGTATAACATAGGATAATATTATTACGTATTTGATTTAATAATAATATTGTTTATATATTTATTATGGACTAAGGTTGAATTTTAATAAATGAGTAGGGGAGACATATAATTTTCCCTACTTAAAATTTTAATTCTTATGATTTGATATATATTGTTTATAATATATGTGTTAGACCAAAAAGTGGTTCTAACACCCGAATTGACTAAAATTGTAATAAAATAAGATTAAAAACAAAGAAGAGACACGAGATTTATAGTGGTTCGGCGTTAAAGAGCCTACGTCCACTTTATATCATTTTGTTTGATGATGTAAATGAAAGTACAACAAGATATTCACTCAATGTCACTCACTTTTCATATACATTCACTCAATTATATTCAAAATACACTTTGAATGATGATTTGGATTGTTTGGGAGTACTGAAATTCGGTTCTCAAGGATACTCAAATTCTCAAAGTGCCAAAAGATCCCTTCTAAATGCCTCTTGGTGGGGTATTTATAGGTGAAAATTCCTCCTGGAACCGGATCGGATCGGGTCCACGTGACCTCCATTCCACCATTTTCGGGTCCGGAGATGTTATGGTGATGACAACGCGCTTGGTTAGTGGCATACATGGGTAGAACATGTGTGTAACCGCTCCGATTATCAAGGAGAACGTGGGGTGAAGCAATCGGAGTTCCTGTGCCCGGTTCGGATGAACAGTCATATGGGGATCGAATCGGCCCCGCTACTTCCGATCCGATCCGAGTGCTTTCCTTCTTTTATCACCTTGTTTTTGCTTTGCTTCTACTCTTACTTCCAGAACTCCAATCTGAACTGGTTGCTCACCAGAATGTCCTTCGATTATGTGATCTTCTAATCTTTTGACTTTGTGTAGCCTAGTTCACAAATTAGGCTAACATTTTGCCCCCTCAAGGGACGCTTCTATCGAAGATGGAGTGTTCCATGACATCATCTATTCATTGATTCTTTCAATCTGAATCGTTGAGAAGTTGTTTCCATTGATGTTTAGAGATATGTTGCTTCAAAAATGCCGTGTCTCTTGGTGTCTATATATACCTTAAGTAAGGTGTAGATTACTCTCTTCATTTTCAAACAATTTTGAGAGCTCTTTTTAGTGTCTAGCGATTTCCCAGGTAAATCTCTCATTTATTTATTTTTCTTGAATTTAATATAGTTCAAATGCCAAATTCATGTATAAATTCTTAGTCGGTTCAGACTCCGACCCGAACAGCCTTTGTTTCTCTTTTGGTTAGCACTGGGTCAGTGGGCTGGAACGACTGGTGGGCTTATATCCATGTCCGAGCGGAAAGGAGTGCCGCATTAATAGGAACATGAAGAGACTTCTTCACCTAAGTATATAAATCCATCCGCCTCCTTTCTTTCTTTTACATTTACATTTTCAGCGACTTGCCCTAATTTCGAAGAGGGAAAAACCCTAATTCCAATTCTTGAATTCACGAAGTAAATTCTTCGATTTCCTGAATTAAATCCATAGGTGGGGCTTCAAACAGCGACTCAGTCCTCCTTTAATTAGTTCTGACTTGAATCCGTGAATGGTTTAAGTGATTTTAATGTGAAAATTTGTTGGCGTTGGCACCATGTCCTCTTCCTCTCCTCCTCCTCGTCGTTGACCTCGTCGCCACCTCGAGGTTGCTGCGGAGGAGGCCTGGAGAAGTCGTTGGTCGTGCCAATTTACAAGCCCTAACTTTACATCGATTTTTGAGTAAGGTGCTTGGTAGAAGATGAAGAAGCAGAGAGGAAGAAGAAGGAGATGGATTCGGTTTAGGTTGGATGCTTCAGGAGGATGGGAGGAAGGAGAAAGGTTAGTTCGGGTCGGAGGAGAAAGATGAGACAGGGGGTTGAAATAAATGGACTAGTCAAGTGATGCTGGTACGGTTCGGGTCGGGGTCGACTGATCCGACCAGGTCAGCCTTTGCCTATACTCCTCCTATCCGAACACGTCGTTCTCCTTGCTTCAATCTGAACTTGTTTAAATAAAGTACCCAAACCGATCCGACCATTGTGCTCGCACCGAACCGACTACCACATGTGTATCCGAACCGAAGAAGGCAATCCAATTTAACACTTAAAAACTTGCTTAACTAGCCTATTCAATTCCTGACATGATTTTCAACTTAATGGACAGTTAGGATAGTGCCTTGCGAGTCATAAGCATCGAGGAATGTTCTGAACATTATTGCTTCGTCAAAACTTTACATTACGCTTCCAAGTGTTTGCTTTACATGTTTTGCACACACCGTACACACTTTAGTTCACACATATGCACAGGGGGACACGAGCTAATTTACTCTAATTTCTGTTATTTCTTCTGCGATAGTTTATTGACCATGGACGCGAGACGTTCATCTCGATTAGCAGAAAAGAAAGAGGTCCCAAATACATCCAAGAAAATTACTATAGACGACATATCTTCTTCCTCAGATCCAGAATGGGATGACGAGGGCTCAGATTACGAAATGGAGGCACATAATAGTGAAGTGTCTTCTAGGAGTGATGTATCTCTGGGTGAGGAGGAGGAGGGAGGTGTTGGAGACAATCGTGCTCCCGATGAGTTTATATCTGCTACTGTACTGGAACCAGACAAAGACTCCGTTGAGTCAACAATCGATAATGATAGACTTGCCATAATATGTCTCAAGCATGGAATACTAAGAAGAGATACTAAGTTGCCTTCGAAAACGGACCGCCCCCACAACCCACCAGAAGGATTCATGGCCATCACTCGATTAATGTGTCTAGTTGGGGCGATACCTCCATTTTTGCCTTTTGTCGTCGATTTTATGAGACAAATGCGAATTACCCCCATGCAGCTGCATCCCAACTCTTATGCTTATCTATACACCGTGTACGTAGCATATAAAGAGATTCTAGGCATAGAGCCTACCTTCGATGATATCCACTTCTTTTATAATTTCAAACATCGGACTCAAGAGACTCCCTCCTTCTCTTACTTTGAATCAGTCCCGAAAAGAAAGATCATCACCGTTCCATTTAGTAGCAAGGCTGGTGACCCAAAACCTGAATGATTTTATACTAGACAACAGTCGGGGTGCGCTAGGAGATGGACCAAATCAAGTAAAACATCTATTTTCCAGATTCCAACTTGAAGTGTTCATGTTGGTATACTGACTTTCTTTCATTTTTATTTGCAGTTGACAACCCAAAGCAAATATCAGGTCAATTGTACTCTGATCGCTTACATCAGTTACTCAACGGTGACCAAAAGTTCTTGACCATTGACAGTGTTCTTAAGGATGAATATCTCCATTGTCACGGGTTACTATCTATCACCCGTAGTATCGGTCATGGGTCAGGTCCATACGTGTATATTCCCCTGGTTGACATTATCCCTGATACAGGTGAAGGTTCAAAAGGTCCAACAATACCTCTCAGGACTCCTCCCTCTCCATCTTCAACTCAAGACGATGAACTAGCTAACATAGCTGAGAAATACAGAGAGGGATACACCGTTCCTGATGCTGCCATTTCTCTTGAAAAGTTAACATCCCCTAATGAACTTCCCCCAGATGCCCCTCAAGGAGATGCTCCTGCTACTGACGATTCCACCTTTTAAGGCTTGGGAGATCTTTCTTTACCTGAAACTCTTTATACTCCGGAAGATTTTCCGACAAACCCCCTTATCTTTACCTCTTCAGAAGAGACTACTCCCATAAAGACCAAGGAGTCTACACGTGCTAGTCTGACTTCAGGCTCGGGTTTGTTGGGGGGAATCCCACTTAGGATGCACTTTGCACATTAACACTGCACGTCACAGCACTTATACCCTATGCTAATGTCGGCTCTGAACTTCACTTGTATTGTCGTGCAGGTACCAAGTCACGTCCTTATTACGATATTGGAAAGGTTCGTCGTAGCATGTCGAGACCTCCTGCTGAATCTGAGCATGATCGTCGTGAGAGTCGGGGCAGAGAAGATAGAAGGCATCATGATTCCTATCGACCCCACGTTTCACGCTCTCGTTCTCTAGTTCGACCGGATTCTGACCGATATAAGAGCCACCAGAGTCGCCGTGGGGGAGACACATCACAACCAAAAGACTCAACTCCTCTTCAAGATAAACATAATCAAGAAAAAAGTCCAAAGAAACGCACTGATCCGCGGGATAAGAAAAAAATTTCTGAGAAACAACCTGAGAAAGGAGGCATATCCATCGTCTCTACTAAGCGAAAACATTTTGAATTAACATATTGCAGACCTCCACCACTGGATGCCGATTCCCAAACAAAATTAGCTTACCTGGAGAAACAGTTCCCGGAGCACTACTTCGAAAATCTAACTTTCTTACCCGCACTCGAGCCTGTCTCTTCAAAATGGCCAGATGAAGCTAAGGCAAAGATTGATGTGGTAGAGAAATAGTACTCTGAGATGTATAAGTATTCACATAATCTTTTAGAATCATTCGGAACTTGATCACAGACGTTGATGCAATGAAGAAGAATGCAGATTCTGATGAAGAGGTCTTGAAAAACCTTGAGAAGGACCTGGATGATGCACAATGCAAACTTGTCATTGCTCAGCGGGATTCCAACAATTTCAAAAAACAATTCGAAGAGTTGCAAAAGCGTTATCATGACTTATTGGAATCTCATAGTTAAGAGCGCTTAGACTTGAAGAAACAGGCTGAGGACGCTAAATTGGAAAGTGTCAGAATGCAATCAGCATATAGCACTCATGAGCAAGAGAAAGCCGAGTTGGCGAGAAAAAATGCTGAGTTGGAATCCAAAATACTGGAGGCTGAGACTAGAGTCGCCTTAGCTGAGGGTAATTTAGATAACGCTATCAAGTCCGCTGAAGACGCCCATAAACAACTATCAGAAGCTCAAGAAGAATTGCAAGGTTTTGGCGAATTGATGATAGAATTTTTTGCACATATAATCTGCCGCTGAAACATTTCCTGGATCGAAGATTATCCAACTACCTTAGTTGATGTATGGAATCAGATCGTCGAATGGGAAAAAGATGAACTGAAGGTAGATTTTGTTGATGAAGATAAGCTCATGGAGAAGTATTTGAAAGACGATGAGCCAGCATGTCTAGCTGAGGGGCGTCGCCTTATTGCTGCTGCCATGGAGGAAGAAAGACGCCGAGTCAAAGGAAAAAATGTTCCTGAAGTTGGTTCCTCTTCCGTTTCTGCTGAAGCTGCTGAAGTAGAGAGATACGATCCTGAACATCCGGGAATTCCTAAAGCGCCTCTTTTATCTCCAATACCTGAATCAGCATCTGAAGCAGTAGCTACTCCAATTGAGAAATCCTCAGAAGGTATTTCCACCTTTTCGCCTCAGTTTGTCAAGGCAGTTTCTACCTTTCATCATATCATTGGGCAGTCCATCGAGGATTCTTTGTTTTCCCCTCAGTTGATAACTGTTGCTTCTCATTCTGTAGGTGTTGAACCGACCGAGAAGATTGATGTACATCAAGGAACCACCACTGGGGAAGAATCTGTGGAAAAAACTCGAAGAGGTCTGGATAAGGCTACTGTTATTGAGTCAGGAGGAGGGGCTGAAGGTAAGAAGGAAGAGACTGCCAATAAGACTCCCCTACCACTTAACGTCGATACTTCTCATGATGATGAGATAATAGATGCTCTGAAAGACGATGACGGTAACAACGAGCATGAAGAAGAAATTGAAGTTTCTATAATTGGGGACTCAAAGAATCCTGATAACGAGACTTTGGCTGAAATGAAGGCCGAGCACGACAAGTGTATGCAGCTAAAAGTCGAGGATGTAGATCCCGAAAGCGTCAAACCTCTTGCCGTGATGGATCCCGGGTCGAGGTTAGTTGTTAAGCTTTCTACTAGGACGATTAACGAAGAGCTTGCTAAAAAATCTTCTCTTGATTCCAGTGCTCAAACTACTGGGAAGAAGTATACTGATTCTGGAGCCTCAATCACAGAAAAGAAGAAGCCAAAGCGCCTCCTGTCTGATGCTGAGAAGGAAGCTAAAAAGGCTTTTGAGAGTGCCAAGAAATCCAAGTCCACTCCAAATCCTAAGTGATAATGTGCTTTGTTATTTTGATATCCAATTGGCCCGCTATTGTTGTAATGAGCGTGGCCCTTGCATCTTTTACTTGAATTCCCTATACAAATTCATGCATTTGTAAATAAAAAGTACGTTTCCTGCAATGTCAGATAGTTATAAGTTCATTATATCATGTTACAGTTATATAATAAAGTCGTTGTTAAAGGGGAACAACATGTATACACATATATGCCCCCAATCAATCTTGGATAATCGACCAAGGCTTATCCACGGTTGATTAAATTTAATCATCTAATTGCCCCCGATTCCCTAGCGGGGACAATTTTCTTTTGTCATTGATGCTCGTTTATCTTAGCATCTTTATACTCTCCTGTCTTGTTATTAGGTTAGAGTCATTTTTGAGGCGGTCTCTTGTCGGGGTGCACCTTCACGCCTCAGAGGACGTCGTCTTCCTGTCCTTTATACTCTCTCTCTTTTCACGAGAGTTAGAGTTAGGAATGTGGTCTTCTCATTCCTTCTGTCAAATTATTCAAACGGTCATTTTGTTTGTTCCTGCACGTAAATTCAAGTTTCGTTTCAAAATTCAGCACTTCATAATTGTGACAGACAAGTCACATAAAATAATGTAGGAAGGTAAATGACACAGGATATTGTTATAGTGGTTCAGCTAAGTCATAGCCTACATCCACTTTATAATCTTTTGTTAATATAAATAGTCTTTTCTAGGCAAGTCATGCCTTTTTACAGTGTTCATAAAAAACAAAAGATAATACAACATCCTTAATTTAAATATCGCCTCAAGTGCTGGGCATTCCAAGCCCTAGGCACTTCTTCACCATCTACGGTCGTTAACTTGAAGGCTCCTGTCTCAAGTTTCCGTTGGACGGCGAATGGTCCTTCCCACTTTGGACCGAGATGAGGAAGGGATGGAAAAACTCGCTTTAATACCAAATCCTCTGGCTCAAAGGTTCTAAAGTGAACTTTCTTGTCATAATAGCATGTCATCTGACGTCGAAGTCTTGACGCACGCAAGTCTGCCTCATCCCTTTTCTCTTCGACTTCATCAAGGGACTCGAGGAGGAGTGCCCGATTCGTCATCGGGTCATAATATGTCACCCTGTGGGAGGGAACTTCAAGCTCTACCGGGGTTACCGGTTCTGAACCAAATGAGAGAGAAAAAGGAGTATGGCCGATAGCTGTCTTAAACGTTGTTCGATATGCCCACAAAGCCACGGGCAATTCATCCACCCATTTTGCTTTTGCACGCTCCAACCACTTCTTGAGGATTGATTTTATGACTTTATTTATTACTTCTACTTGCCCATTCGACTATGGACGAGCGACTGCAGTGTACCGCTTGTCAATCTTGTATTTCTGGCAGAAATTTCTGAATTCGGCGCCATCGAACTGGGTTCCATTATCAGTTATAATGGCCCTTGGAATCCCAAATCGGCATATGATATTTCTAACCACGAAACTTATCACCTTTCTCTCTGTGATTTTGGTTAAGGGCTCAGCTTCCACCCACTTCGTAAAATAGTCCACGGCGACTATTGCATACTTCGCTCCTCCTTTTGCAATCGGTAGAACTTAGATGATGTCAATTCCCCACATGGAAAATGGCCACGGACTCACCATAAACTTGAGCTGGGTCGGTGGTGCTCCAGGGATCTTAGCAAACCTCTGGCATCTGTCGCAGCGTCGTGAGTAATCAGCTGCATCTTTATTAATAGTGGGCCAGAAATACCCATACCACAGCACCTTCTTTGCTAAAGTCTGAACCCTGTATGGTCTCCACACTCACCTTCGTGTACTTCCTTTAGTAAACGCCTGATGTCGTCATGCGCTATACACCGTAACAGGGGCATAGAGAATCCTTATCGATAAAGGGTATTGTCTTGAAGGACGTATCTGATAGCTTTGCGAACTACGACCCGCCTTTCACTTTTCTTTAACGGAAGCACTCCATCGCGAAGGAAATTCTTGATCGAGGTCATCCATGACTCCCTTTCTGGTTCTACTTCCAAGGCCAGCTCAATTTCCATCAGCTCAAAACTAGGCGATCCCAACGTCTCAATTGGAACCATTTCAGTTTCCTCCGGATTGTCTGAACTTGCCAACTTCGCCAGCCGGTCTGCCTTCTGGTTTTCAGCTCTTGGGATGTGTGTTATGTTATACGTTCCACGTTGCTCAATAGTTCCTCCACTTTTCCAAGATAGGAAATAAGTCAAGGTCCCCGGGCTACAAACTCCTTTTGTACCTGGCAGACGAATATTTTGGAATCATAGAATATATCTAATACCTTTATTCCGAACTCCTTAGCAAGTTTCAGCTCGGCAATCAGGGCTTCATATTCAGAGTCATTATTGGTTGCTGAAAACTCTAGTCGTAGAGCATAATATAAAGATCGTCCCTCAGGAGTAACTAAGACGACTCCAGCTCCGGACCTTCGGTCGTTCTTGGCTCCGTCAGTGTATAACTTCCATGGATCTAACTCTAATTCTTCCTCCAATTTGACCACCTTATCATCGATCGTCTCTTCTTCCGGAATTGTGAACTCTGCTATAAAGTCAGCAAAAGCTTGCCCCCTGATCGATCTCCGCGGCTGAAAGTTCAAATCAAACTGACTTAATTCAATATTCCACTTGATCAACCGTCCTGACGCTTCAGGTCTTTGCAACACTTGTCTCAGAGGCTGATCAGTGTATATGGTTATTGGGTGAGCTTGAAAATAATGGTGAAGTTTTCGGGAGGCGATCAGAAGGCTGTAAGCGAGCTTCTCAATTCTTGGGTAGTTACGCTCTGCAGCTGCCAATTTCTTACTTACGTAATATACTGGCCTTTGCACCTTGTCTTCTTCCCGGAACAAGGCGGTGCTAACGGCATGAGCCGATACTGCTAAGTAAACAAACAGCTCTTCATGATCCACTGGCTTCGACAAAATCGGCGGTCTCTCTAGTAAGTCCAATAGATTTCGAAAAGCCTTAACACAGTCCGGAGTCCATTCAAAAATTTTCTTTCCCTCTTTATTAGGTCAAAGAACGGAACGCATTTGTCTGTTGCTTTGGAAATAAATTTACTCAACGTATCCACTTTGCCCGCAAGACTTTGGACATCTTTGATTCTTCGTGGTTCCTCGATGTTCCTTATTGCTGCTATTTGACTGGGATTAATTTCAATTCCTCGAGAGCTCACGATGAAACCTAGAAACTTTCCAGATGCCACCCCAAACGAGCACTTCAAAGGATTTAGCTTCATTCGATACTTCCGCAGGATACCGAACATCTCTGCCAAGTCTTGCGTATGGCTAGAGGACTATTTCGATTTGACAAGCATATCATCCACATAAACCTCCATAGTCTTCCCTATTTGGTTATAAAACATCCTGTTTACCAAGCGTTGGTAGGTAGCTCCAGCATTTTTCAATCCGAAAGGCATGACCACATAGCAATACAACCCCAAATTTGTAATAAAGCTCGTGTGCTCTTGATCGGGCACATGCATGGGAATCTGGTTGTACCCGGAATATGCATCCATAAAAGAAAGGAGTTCATGTCCTGCCGTCGAATCCATAAGCTGGTCTATTCTAGGAAGTGGGAAGTTATCTTTCGGACAGGCTTTGTCCAAATCTGAAAAATCAATACATGTCTGCCACTTTCCGCTAGACTTCTTTACCAAAACGGGATTTGATATCCAGTCGGGATATGTCGAATCTCTAATAAACCCACTCTATTTTAGCTTCTCTACTTCTTCTTTCAGAGCTGCCGACCTCTCTGGGCCCAGCATACGTCTCTTTTTCTTTATAGGCGGGTGTTTCGGGTTATACTCAACGAATGACTCATGACGGATGGTGATATCCCACACATGTCAGCGTGGGTCCAGGAAAACACATCCAGGTTTGCCTTCGGAAAGTCAGCCAGTTCTTTGGCTCAGTGCGGATCCAACTGGGATCCTATCTTCAAAACTTTTGCTGGATCAGCTTCATCAATGGGTATATCCACTGTTGTTTTGTTAGGAGTTGCCTTCCTATCCTCAGGTTCCTCATCTTCTCTGGGATCTAGGTCCTCGGGCATTCCCTTGGGAAACTCATTCGGGGCTGATCCCTCTAATTGCTATGCCGAACCCTCCTTTGGAGGAGGTGAAGTACTTTTAGTATCGATGTTGAGTCCCTTCATCAGCATCTTTAATTCAGCAATATAACAAGCTCGCCCGGAGACTTGGTCTCCCCTCATTACTCCTGTTTCGGGTTCAGTTGGGAACTTTAGCAATAAGCACCATGGTGCGATGCAAGCTCTGAACTCTGCAAGGCAGGCCTTCCTAAGAAATCGTTGTAGGGTGAATCGATATCTAGCACTACGAACGGAAGCATTCGTACTCTTCGGCGATCCCCTTGTCCCAAGGTCACGGGTAACTCTATATACCCCATTGGAGTTGTTGATGCCCTATTGAAGCCACGGATCCAACCTTCACAGGGCTTCAAATCTCCACACTCGAGTCCCATCTGATCAAATGACTTCTTAAACAGAATGTTGACAGAGCTTCCATTGTCTACGAGTACCTTATGAACCAATGCCGACCCAATAGTAGTGGTAATAACCAACGGATCTTCGGTAGGTGACTGGATTTCGGTATCGTCTCTACTTCGGAACACCAAATCATCATACATTGTCCTCTTTTGTTTCACAGGGGTGATATCTTCCAAATCATTACACTCGTCCACATCTATGTGCTTAACTGCATTAACGTATTGGTCCATCGCTCTAAAACCGCGGATGGCTGGATGGAGTCCACCTACTATGGTGTTAATGACAATCCCTTTGCCTTTTTGTTGCGCTGTAGGCTTGGCAGCAGACTGATTCTAGTTTGGGGCCTGTCCTCCTTGCCCCCTGTCCCTTGGGGCAACCTTATACTCGTCCAACTTTCCTTCACGCAACAACTTCTCAACTACATCTGTCAAGTGTCGACATTCGTTCGTTGAATGTCCGTGGGTTCCGTGAAATAAACAAAACTTTCCGGTAGCAACTTCTTTCTCTGTCGAATCTCGTGGCAGTGGCTTTTTGTATTGCAAAACATTAAACGTGTCCAAATAGATGTTCTCCAACATATCATTCAATGGCGAATAATTTTCAAAATTCTGAAACCGGGGTCTTTTGTCAGAATTACTCCCTCGGTTCCAGTTTCTCCTATTACCATTCCCATTACGGTTGCTGTTGCCTCCGCTCCCACCATTATTGTTTCCATTCCTGTTTCCAACATTCACTTCGACTTTCCCAGAACTTTCTCCAGACTGTTTTATAGCAACATTACCCTTAACGGCTTCTTTTGAAGCCGCTCCGAACTTCCTCTTTCTGTTTGCCCGTGCTTCCTCCCTCTTAACTGAATATTGGCCTTCTCATAAAACAACTCTCTTGTGGGAGGCGGCTTTCCAAAAAGATAATCTCCAAACTCTGATTCAGGATCAACTCTCTCCATTAACGCCATCAAAATGGTACGCTAATTAGGGTCGTTGATTTCCATTACAGCTAAATTGAAATGGTCTAGATACGACTTCAAGGACTCACCCGGCGCTTGCTTAATTCTCGATAATTCGATAACAGTCTTAGACTTTCGGGCGTGAAGTCGGAATTGATTCATAAAACGTTCACTCAATTCTGTGAAATTCGATACCGATCGAGCAGGAAGTCGGGTGAACCATAGTAATGCTACGTCTTCCAAGTAAATTGGGAAAGCCTTACACTTCACAGCATCAGGGGCAGCTGCAGCATTCATAAACCATGCGTATCGCATCAGATGTTGTCCCGGGTCAGTCCTCCCGTTATATCTGTCCATCTGCGGCAAATTAAATCGTCGGGGGAACTGAAAGTCAAGAATGTCATCAGTGAAGGGAGTATGGCTTCGCTCAATACCGTAATCTTCATTGGTGTAATTTCGACTCTCAGACATAATTTGGCGCACCATAGCCCATACGTCAGAATTGGTCAAAGGCCATTCAGGCTCCCTGGCCCTGATATCCGGGTTTCCTCTGGATTCCTAATCAGGGGACACCCTCCTACTTCTAGCGGCTTCTGCTCTGCTTTTCTCCCTACGTTCCTGGTCGATCTCGGGAGGAAGGGGCCGAAGCATCGGTCCCTGAATGGGGTTGGTAAGGTTAGGATCTCTAGGCAGAACACGAGCAATATCTTCGTGGGATCCCAGAGATCCGAAAGTCATTTGTTCCAAATTCTGAGGTCGGTCAAGTGGCCTTCTTTCATGAGGTCGCTCTTCCTCTGAAGAAGAAGACTGATCCACTGCAGTGTGATGAACTGGGGAAGGGGTCCTCTGCATGCGAAGCTCACCAATCTCCCTACTCATGGTTCTCATATTCTCTTGCATCATAAGGTTGGTGCACTCATGGATTCTCATAGCCTCCCTAGTGCTCTTAAGCATGTCGAGAAGGCGCGAAAAATCTCCTTGTGTGACAGACGCAGACTGATTGATCTGTTCATTGGTCCTGGTGGCTGGAGTCAGAGCATTTGGAGGGGCTCGAGTAGAGGTTCCAACATCACCTAGAGTCGGATCGGATCAGAGCAATGTGACCTGACCGGATCGGTTCGGATTGGGGTAGCGCACTTCTTCAACATCTTCAACTCGGTTCGAATCGGAGCTCTCCCTATGCGACCGGTACGGATTTCCTGAACCGATCCGCTCCCGAGCTTTGCTCCCGAGACCTCGTCATAACCACATTTTGCTAATCTTCACCAACTTCGTTCCCTCGACTGGTTTGAACTTCCTTGCCTTTTCCTTTGGCCATAATTATTCAACAATCAACCAACAAGTACTTAACATCGTCGAAAATTGGGGATTAACTTCTTTGAACTCAACGGTCCAAAAAGTAGACCGATAATCCAGAAAAACAGAGAATTCAAATGATTCTCAATGAAAGCAACAAAAATGTTAGACCAAAAAGTGGTTCTAACACCCGAATTGACTAAAATTGTAATAAAATAGGATTAAAAACAGAGAAGAGACACGAACTTTATAGTGGTTCGGCGTTAAAGAGCCTACGTCCACTTTATATCATTTTGTTTGATGATGTAAATGAAAGTACAATAAGATATTCACTCAATCTCACTCACTTTTCATATGCATTCACTCAATTATAGTCAAAATACACTTTGAATGAGTATTTGGATTGTTTGGGAGTACCGAAATTCGGTTCTCACGGATACTCAAATTCTCAAAGTGCCAAAAGATCCCTTCTAAATGCATCTTGATGGGGTATTTATAGGTGAAAATTCCTCCTGGAACCGGATCGGATCGGGTCCACGTGGCCTTCATTCCACCATTTTCGGGTCTGGAGATGTTATGGTGATGATAGCATGCTTGGTTAGTGGCAGACATGGGTAGAACATGTGTGTAACCGCTCTGATTATCAAGGAGAACGTGGGGTGAAGCAATCGGAGTTCCTGTGCCCGGTTCGGATGAACAGTCATATGGGGATCGGATCGGCTCCGCTACTTCCGATCCGATCCGAGTGCTTTCCTTCTTTTATCGCCTTGTTTTTGCTTTGCTTCTACTCTTACTTCCAGAACTCCGATCTGAACTGGTTGCTCACCAGAATGTCCTTCGATTATGCGATCTTCTAATCTTTTGACTTTGTGTAGCCTAGTTCACAAAGTAGGATAACAATATGATTGAAAATTTGGTATATATATTGTTTAAATATAGAAAAATGTTTTGAGTCTTTGTTTGGCGTTAAAATTTGCCTATGGAAACTTAGTGATTTGGGTATATGTTTGATCAACGTATATGTTAAATCCTATGTGTATTAGATCGATATAGAGTCACACTGTAACAACCCGGAAAATCAGAACCAATTTAAAAAAAATGCATCAGAAATTAAAAATTCCATTTTAAATTAATAACAAAGCCTCTCTAATTTATCTAAAATGAGTTGGGCTTGTCTTCCGGCTATTGGGAGTGCTGGGGTACTTATGATTGGTTAGAAGGATAACCATTATAGACTTGTTCAGGGGATTCCTAAATTATATTCGTTGCACATAATTTTAGCCTCTCTAATTGATAATTCTTTATTAGGCATCTCCAATGTGTATTGTCCTCATGCTAAGTTAGAGAGGAGACTTTTGTGGGGGTGAATGTTCTGATTTTAGAAATCTTGTCCCCAATTAGTGGGTTGTGAGGGGAGATTTCAATGTCACTAGATTTATGAGGGAGAGAGCACATCGGGAGGGTGATTTCTCTGATATGGAGGAATTCAATGATTTCATTTTAGATAATAATTTGATTGAGATTCCTCTAAGTAATAGATCGTTCACTTGGTCTAATGTCAGAGATAGTCCTTCTTTTGCTTTATTAGATAGATTTTTTTATTAGTACCGAGGTGGATGACAAATTCTCTATTTGTAGAGTCAAGGGTTTACCTTTTTTATATTTCGATCATTGTCCTATCATCCTTTCGTGTGATTCGAATTTTGCTATTAGTAACAGTTTTAAATTCGAGAAGATGTGGTTATTGGATTCTAATTTTATTAATCTTATTTCGATTAAGTGGAATTCCTTGTTTTATTTTAACTATATGTACAGGGGTAGTTCTACGAAGATTTTTGTTGCGAAGTTTGGTAAGTTAAGATTTTTTCTCAAGCGGTGGAATAAGTATATTTTTGGTAGTGTTAGAATTAGGAAAGACAAGATTATGTGTGAGATGTTAGATTTAGACAAGATTAGAGAGTCCAGGATTCTTAACTCCAATGAGAGGGATATATTTGCAACCTTAGGAGTGATCTCAAGCAAATATTTGAAAAAGAAGAGATCATGTGGAAGCAAAGGGCTCGTGTTCAATGGATTAAGGAAGGGGATAATAACACGAATGTAACAACCTGAAAAATCGAAACCAATTTAAAATTTTTATTTTAGCAATTTTAATGGATTTTGAATATTTAAAATGATTTATTTTAAATAATAACGACTAAAAATTTATTTAAATCGAAGTTAGAACGAATAAATTTATTTTAGTTATAAAATGAGCCTGAAATGGCGCGGTAGTTTGAAATTTGATTTTTAATTTCAATTGAATGTATAGAATTCAATATAAGTCAGAATTGGACGAAACAAGAAATATTTGAATTTGTTTAAAAATATCTTTCTAACGGATGTAAGAAACTGAGATTTCACTTTATAAATTGTGAGTTATGTCCAGTTTAAACTTCAGAAAAGTCGTTATGGAATTTATATATATTTTAATATAATATACAGCCCTTAAAAATAGCCATTTGGCAAACGATCTCCGTTTTCGACGAAACCACTTTTGTTGGATTTGGAATGTCAAATTAGAGCTAGATTCCAATTTGCATAATTCTTGGAACTAATATGTGAGCGTGGCAAAAGAAAACGTGTTTTGACAGTTTCAGTCAATTTGGATCGAATAGAAAATGACCATATTTCAAATAGTCTCCAAATTCAACGAAATTAGTTTTGTTAGGACCGTATCATAAAAACATAGCCAGATTTATTTTTCTGGAATTTTTGGAGTCCGTATGTGTAACGACCCGACTTTTCGACCCTCAAATGTCGACACTAATACATCCACGGTATTCACGTGTCGAGCACCCAAGTGCCGAAAAGACGAAAAGTTAGGGTGAAATAAAATAAAAAGAAAATAGACTGAGGAAGAAGAGGACACAATATCAGAATCTCACAACGGAACGGTAACATATAATATAATGAATGATCTTTACCAAATAAAACTGTACGATTACAAGTATCAGAGAAGACTAACCTATCATCAACTTGGACAGTTATAACAACCTGTCCTCATAAATGTTGATGTACAACATAGAATGCAGCGGATATAAAAAGTACGGTAAGATGAAATCCAACTCTCTTCCCGAAGCTCCAAAGTAAAACCCGCCATACTACGTGAGGATTTTAGGGAAAACAAAAACCAAGCGTCAGACATCAGTCTGGTATAAGAAAACTCAAGATTGCATGTAACAATATTAAGGGGACCGTGCAGATTACCACTCCGGTTTTCCCCTCAAAAGAAACCAACCATTTATTAGGAGAAGTATAGTTGTATTATAAATAATGTCTAGGGTGTAGCATATAATTAAATTCACATAGAAGGAATGGTTACATTGGTTACATTCAACAACTATTAAGTGTACAAACAAAACCGAAAAGGCACGTTCGCATATTGGATTTTTCATCGTAGAACTCTCTGGATCAAGACGGATCCGAACTCCATGCACAAGGATCAGAGAACACCTTCCGAGCATCGTATATCTCTAGATAAAATATACCATAAGGTAAACATGACTGGCCCACGCACGAAAACACCGGTGTGCACCACGTGGAACCAAATATACCCAACTCCCGCGCGCAACTTCGATGAGCTCCCGCACGATTCGATAATAAGCATACACTAGATATGGAGTCAATATATCCTGCCGTGGTTTAGCAAAACCTCAGATCACACAGCCTACTTTGTCTTTAGCCATATCCGATGTTGAGGTTTCGTTTGGCATCTTTCACACGAGTCTTCATCACTCGAACAGAACACGAATTCCCAGTTGGAATCCCACAGTACGATCAATCTTGGAATCAGACATAGATTCCTTCATAGATCTCGGAATCACACATGGATTCCAATACATCAACAGATCTTGGAATCACACATAGATTCCTTCATAGATCTTAGAATCACTATACGTGTTCGAGCATCTCAACAGATCTCGAATCGCCACCTATCCTTCACTTCACAACCGCTTCCAAAACATAGAACCCGTATACTAGTTTTGAAGTGGTTTTTGATAAGTAGAACACTTACCAGTCCCGGTCTCCTCAAAACCAGTCGATAGATTTAAGGTCAAGTTCTATAGTTGATTAACCTACTACAATTAACATAATAGACGATTTTGTATTGAAAACAGCCTCGCTTAATTTCCATAACAAACGCTAAACATCCAAGGCAGTATCAAGGTCACGAAGCATGATAACAACCACATAACTATCAGGTCACAAAGCATGCTAACAGTTAAATCATTATCACGTCACAAAGCATGATAACAGTTAAATCACTAGCAAGTCACAAAGCATGATAACAGTCAAAGCACGATTAACTCATATAAACGTCTTTTAGTCCCGTTCCCATTTAATTAATCTTCCATTGATTAATACTCCTTTATTAGTAAACTTCTTTTAGCTAATAAAACTTTATTTGTCAAATAAGACTTCATTTATCTTATAAGACATCCCTTATGAATAAAACATCCTTTATTAATCAATAACTCATACTCGATTAATATTCCTTTATATACTAGTGTATATATTCAACTTATAGATATAAAGGTGTATATGTATACTCTACTAATTCTTTATTCCTTTTATAGCCTTGCTACTTCAAAAGGGTTTTAAGACACTTATCCCTTCGGTATAGTTATAATCACAATTCATTTTCAAGATTTCCTTTCTTAGCTTCTATACTTCAAAACGTATTCATATACTTATCCCTCCGGTATAAGTATATCTACAATTCAATTTCTAAGATTTCCTTTATAACTTCAATACTTGAAAACGTATTCATATACTTATCCCTTCAGTATAAGTATATCAACAATTCAATTTCTAAGAATTCCTTTATAACTTCAATACTTCAAAACGTATTTATATACTTATCCCTCCGGTATAAGTATATCCATAATTCACTTCTAAGATTTCCTAAAATATAATCAAAGAGGTTAAAACCATTGTTTAATAAAGAACCTCTTTTCTTTTATAAGTTAAACATCTTATTCAATATCTTTATCCCGAAAGATTTCTATACTTGTTTCTATCTTTAAAATCAATTATTAAAGATCTATGTATATTCAAAATCATTAAACTGTTTATTCTAGTTTAACTACATTCCAAGGGTTTCAAAACAAGTGTTGTTAAAACAATGTTTACAACAAACCCAAAACAAATCATTATAATCATCTTTAAACATTCGTTTAAAGATTCAATTATATTTACTTCGATGATATATCTGAGAGGGTTAAAGACTAATGTAATTAACACATTATCACGACAAACCCAAAACTATTTTATGCTTATAGAAATCACACTTCATGCACTTAACTCGTTTCCGACATTATCAACTTAACTATCCCTCGATCAAGAGTGAGGCCAGGTAAGTTAGAGCACTGGTTGCATATCACCCCTTTCCTAGACACCCTATTCTTGACACACACAGATAGAAAAGCCTACTCGTCGGCTTATTAGAATTAAGCACAGTAATCATGATATTCAATAAACAAGTAATTAGGAATTGCACTTATATGACTATTCTAGCTTCAAGCACTTTCAAACGTACTTCAATTTAACATACAAGTTAAACAACCATTTTAATATGATAAGAAATCACTAAGGATGTCATTGCATAGTTTCATACAGAGTGTTGAAAACACAACAAAACAAACTGCATCTATAGCGACTATCGCTATAAGTGCAGTTTCAAGTTCAAGTCCATAATATGTCAATCCATACTAATTCTTATGTGCTTTGTTTCAAATCCATTCCACTTGTTATACAAGTCAATTCAAATCCAATTCCAAGTCCATTCCAATTCATTAACACGGATCACATATGTCGCTTACTTTTAAAGTAAGAATCAAGTTAACATTTTTAACATAAGTTACCAACATTCAAGCAACTTTAAGCATAGTTAAAAACATGCAAAAGGGTTTATATTTTCTGTCCTAATTAGTGAGTAAACTCACCTTAATCCTTAGCAAATATGAGATCCAAGAATAAGAACAAAGATCCAAGAATAAGAACAAAGATCCAAGCTTGCAACCTCTTTCCTTTCCTTGCTTCCTTCCTTATAGCTCATGGCCAAAATATAAATTGAGATAGGCTTGGATTTTTCAACTTATAACTTTATAGAAGGTCTTGTAATGGCATAAGAAGGCTACACTCAAAGTTTGAGTTGATTTGGAGTTGGTTTGAGTATAGTTTGAGAAATTTCGTAAGGAAGAGGAAGAAGATGAAGAGAAACCATTAAAAAGCTTCATTAAGCTTTGGAATTTTGTGTAAGAAATAAGGAGGCATACCCCTCCTTATATAGGAAAAAGAAGTTGGGTGGGAAAAGACCAAAATGCCCTTAAAACCCTAAACGCACTCATGAAAGAAGTGAAAGGTGTGTAAGATGATGGTAAGTTTGCTTTTTCAAAGCTTAAGGATTAAGCTTCCATTTGTATAAATATAAGGAGCTTATATACATACACTTAGGATATTTTCTAAACTCTTGATGCGACTAATTACGATTACATATATATGTGTATGTGCATATATACAAATATATCAAACAACGTTGCAACGATATGAAACAACTTCTATTCAACGATAGGATGTGAATCTGGAAGTTGAACCTCGATCATATTTTTAGTTCTTTATCAAATGATTTATTCAAGTAAACAAAACTTGGAAATAAATTCATTAACTTATTTAAACAATTAAAACAAGCATATTCAAATTATAAAACATTTATTTGAATATTTAAATACCCAAAATACAAAAACTTTCCTTAAATGCTCATTTTTTAAAATGATGACATCATCAATATAGTTAGCCATAAATATGAAAAATACTTTTATTAGCTAATTAGTTTCCTTACGATTAATTAGACATTCACTAAAATTTTCAACAACTTTTATTAAGAAAATAGCCATTTATCGATAAAACGATTTTCGGCCATTTTATCAATATATTATCAAAAATATATTTTTGAAAGCATTTTTCCAAAACGAGTCTAGTATCATAAATTATTAATTAAATGATGTTTAACAAGGTTATAAAATCACATTTATAACATTTAACAATATTACAAATTGTTATGCTATTCAAAGATTAAGTGTTCGAATTTTCCGGGTCTTTACATTCTCCCCCAGCTAAAATATTTCGTCCCCGAAATTGCAACACGAGCAACCAAAGAAACTATAAACATCGATACTTAATAGTATCACACTACTAGCATACAAATCCCGTGGTTTTCTCAAGTTCAAACCCTCTCATCATGCAAGGATGATAAACAACCAACTAAGCGTGCCTTACGCTCAACAGCCTTAGGGATTACTTAGTCGATAATTCACAATACCTCATAACAAATCAAAGAGTCGTTTCCTAAACCCTCCACTAGCTACCAAACATACTAAATCCCATACGATGTTAATAAACCATCCGTACACATTGTTTGATCATATCGCTTTCCCGATCACAAGACTTCGTTTCCGAACTAGTATACCACACTTGACATATCTAGTACGTACTCCGATCTAGTTCCTTGACCATAAACTTCCATCTTCCTTACATAGCCATACACTATGATAGAAAACTTCAGGATCATATAAAAAATCTATATCAAGTATTCACTATCAAAGTCTAGTGAAGAACCCTTGTTCGGACCGGTGTAAATCACCTTCAAAATCCTATACTCGAATATGTACCAAGATCAACTATGTGAATAAAACGATCTACGAACAACTCGCGTATTTTATCCTATTTGTTTCTTAACTACCAATATCCTTTAGTAATTTGTAATAACCCGGAAATCTGGGCCAGTTTAAAAATTTTATTTTGGCAATTCTAGCGAATTTAGAATATTTAAAATGAATTATTTTAAATAATAACGACGAGAAATATATTTTAAATATAATTCGAACGTATATATTCGTTTGAATCGAGGAGAGAATATAAATATTTATTTATATTTATAAAAGGAATTAAAAATGGCGTGGTAGTTCGATAATTCTATTTCAAAGTTCAAATGAACGTACCGGGTGCAAAATAAACCGGATTTTAGTGAAACCAAAAATAATGGAATCTAATTGTGACTATCTTTCCAACGAATCTGAAAAATCGAAATTTCATAATGGGAATCAAAAGATATGTCCAGTTGAAAATTCTGAATAGTCGCTATAGAATTCAGGCCCTTAAAAATGGAAATTTTGCAAATGACCTCGGATTTCGACGAAACCACTTTTGTTGGATCCTTGATGTCAAGTTATTGCTAGATTGCAATTTTCATTATTTTTCGAAACAATATGTGAGCGTGGCAAAGGAAAACGCGTTTGACCAGTTTTAGTTGATTTTAATCGACTGGAAAATGGCCATTTTTCAAACGGTCTCAGAATTCAGCGAAACTAGTTTTGTTAGGACCGTATCGTCAATAGGAAGTTAGAAAATATTTTTCGAAAATTTTTAAAGTTCGTATGTGGCCCCAGTAAATTGAAATGCGCGTTCAAATTCAATATATTGAGTTATATTTTGATTTTGACGGAAACGGATCGAAACGATCGAATCAGCCTATGATACATATCCCATTGTGTTCGGAATGGGGGTAATTAGCTATGGACGACAGGTGGTGGGCCTCGTTTCGAGGTCGAAATAAAAAGTCAGCTTTTGTGAAATTAAATAATATAAATTAATATAAAAAAACCCTTACTTATACCCTTAGGCCCCTTTTCTTTTTAAAATCGATTTACAGAATAAAAAAAAAGAACGACGGGGGGGGGGGGGGGGGGGAGAACCCGCCGCTGCCACCGTCGGCGTGGCCATCGCGCCCCCAGTAGCAGCCCCATCTTCTTCTCCTTCTTCCCTCCTTGACCGCGACGACCACGAAGACCCCCTCCGTTCAGACCCCTCCCCTTACCTCGCCACCGCTACCTCCTCCTTCCTCCGCCTCCTTTCTTCTCCTCCTCCACTTCTTCTTCTCGGACTGCACCTCCTCCCAGCCCCTCCTTAGCCTCTCCGATCCCCCAAACCCCGCCTGACCGCGAGCCACCTCATCCACCGCCCCTCCAACCTCCAACGCCTTGAGCCGACACCCCCTCTAGACCTACTGTAAGTTTCTTAGTTTATTTTCATTTTTATTTTGTTTTTATTTTAGTTAATTGTAATTAGAAATAGGATTTTTAATTTGAAAAGATTATAATTTTTATGATGACAATGTTATGAGATATTCTAAGTAAAAAGGCGATTTTTAACCATATGAAAGCGAAGGTATAGAAAGGTTAAAAATGTAATTTTTATAATATAAGAAGGTTAAAAATATAATTTTTATATATTAGAAATATTAAAGATGTTATTTTTATAGAATAGAGATAATAAAACTATGATTTTTATAGTATAGAAAGAATAGAAATACGATTTTTATATTATATAACTAGTGAAAAGTTGATCTTTAGATATGTAGCGAAATAAAAATCTGATTTTTATTATATACATAGTGAAGTAAAAATGTAATTATTATAGCGATGAAATAAAAATTCGATCTTTATTTATGAAGTATAAATATAAAAATGTAATTTTTATATAGAAAGAAGCGTTATAAAAATATGATTTTTTATATTGAAATGAAGCAATAAAAATATAATTTTTATTTGAACAGCGTGAAAAGAACTGCATTGGAATTTCAAGCTGATCCAGATGGTTCAGCAGTTCAAAAGAAAAGCACGGCGGAGTGCCCTCGGTGAGAACTTCTCACCTTTTAATTTTGTTTTTCTAGTTAGAATATAAACTAGGATGCAGACGGTGTTTAGTAGCACCCGACACCCGTCGTCTACAGACCATGGACGGCTTGTATGCTTGTTTGTTTGATTTTGATGTGTAGTTGATTGTGTGATGTGATGTGAAATGAAATAAAATACTTGTATAGTTAAAATATTTTATAGTTGAAAATAGAATTTTTAATGTGTATTTGAAATGAAATAAATATAAACAAATCAGACGATTTGTTTATATACACACATTTGACTGATAATTGATTGGGACGATAAATTTTACACATCGCCCAACTGCACAAATAAAATCTGTGTTTGATTGTTTGAAAACCCCACACGGGTATTGGGGTGATATATGACATACACTAATCCCAATAGTTAGTTGTATGTCGATCGATTGATTGACAGACTGTTATAAGCATTGAATATTTATATTTAATGCTTATACAGTGTAGAATGCACTTTGGATGATGGTTGATTATTCGTCGTTGTTATTGTATACGTGTGTTGTAGAAAATCCATATAATTAACATTATATGGTAATTGATTGGGCCTCATTTCAGTTTTGAAAAAGAAATATTTGAATAGAAATATTTGAAAAAGAAATATTTGAAGTAGAATATTTGAAAATAGAAATATGTTAAGCCGTGTTGATTAGATTGACGCCATTTTGACATGAACTATATTTATATCGATTTATTCAATTTTCAATGTATATTGAAAGTGTTTTCGAAATTTGAATTATATTGAAAGTGATTTCGAAATTTGAATTATATTGAAAATAATCGAAATTTAAATTAAATTGAATAGAATTGAATTCGAATTGAAATCGAAAGGAATTGAATTCAAATTGAAATTGAAAAGAAATTTGAATTAAATTGAAATTGAATTGAAATCGATTTGAAATGAATTTAAAACGAATTTATATTGGAATATTCAATTTTGATTTGAAATTGAATATGAAGTTGAAACCATTTTGAAAATGAATTTAAAACGATTTATAAACCACGTTTTGTATTGATATCGACGAAGTATATATTATATATATTATATATATATAATATAATGGCCTGAATAGAACGCGCCGCACCGCGGCAGTTCGCGAATTTCGACCATTGACTTCGAATGGATACTGTGGGAGATCCGACCGTCGGATTCTCCTAAAACCGGAACCGTTGGGTTCGTATCGAAAAGAGCTTTCTAACGAATATTAGAAATTTGAAATCTAACGGTGGATTTGGAATTATGTCCAAATCAAATTTGGAAAAGGTCGCTATAAGTGTAGTTCGATAGCCGTTGATGGAAATCGACTGTACGGGCCTTGATAAAATTATTAAAAATATCAATAATTTGTGTAAAATCATAAGAAATGATTTGGGAAAAATCGGGATGAAAAACTCCATATTTGAAAAGATAAAAATAGATTTTTATCGTAGTGAACTAGTTTTGAACTAGAATAATAATTTATTTATTTTTGAAATAAATAAATTGAATTTGAAAAGGGTTTTGAAAGTAACCAGAATTTCCAATAATTGAATTGGAATGGATTTGAATAGAAATAGTCTTTGAAATATTTCAATGTTGGATTTAGTGATTATACAGGTATTGTTATGGAAGTTTGAAAGATATATATATACATATCGTTATTTCCAATACGATATTTGTTGGTCGTAGAATTTGATATTGAATATAAGCCGGTATATTTTCTATTCAGAGCCTTGTATTTAATATCAAATGTGATTTGGGTTTGTCGTGAATGGTGTCTTCATTAACACTGTTCTTAAGCCCAGTTGAGAAAAAGATTAAATCTTTTTATTTAGATTTAATGAATTGTACCAATTAAATAATATTTAATTGAAATTGAGTTGGTGTTGATTTTTGGGTTTATCGTGAACAGTGTTTTAAATAACACTTGTTCTTTAACCCGATAATTAATGGAATGTGATTTTGGGTTTACCGTGAACCGTGTTTTAAATGACATTGATTCTTTAACCCAGTTAAAAATTAAAACTAAGTGGAGTTTTAATGAATCTTTAATTAGATTGAAAAGATCGAGAAGGGAGTATCACCACCAGGCGATAGTAAATCTTTAATTAGATTTGAACGTGAAATGGTAATTGAATTTACCGATAACACCGTGGTGTTAGATATGAAGTATGACTAGTTTTACTTCATGGGATGAATAGGTTGGGATTGGGGAATAAAATAAATGATTACTTCGGTGTGGTTCGCTAATCCCGACTAGTTTGAATTGATATTCAAAAGCAGATTAAAGAATAAATTTAAAGGATTTATCTTTGAAAAAATTAATGGGAACCCTTCCCAAAGTATAAGAATATTTGAATAAAAGAATATTCTGAATTGGAATGAGGCGTATGTTGTGTTTGTGTAACACTTGTCTATTATATACGCGAGTTATTCAGAAAGACCGGGTTTATCCCATTCTGAATAACCGATTCGACGTGGTGTCGAAGATGAAGACGGTGGTTGAAGACCGGAGGTCTTCACGTTGTTTGGGTGGTTACTGATGATCTTGATTGGGCCGTACACCCAAGAGGAGGGAATCAATTAGTGATCGTCCAGACGTATTTGGAGATCGATGGATATGCGGGGTACTAGGTGCCTCCGGTTTCGTTCAGACGCAGAACGAACTTGTAAATGGACTGTGTGTCTAACATTGGATTTTAGTCTGTGTGATTGATTTCTATTAAATATACATCTGTTTGGCGGCGGAGAATTTATTCTCTTGCTTAACGCCCTTCTCTGAGACGTACGAGCTCAGGGGTTATATATTGATGGATATCAATCGCATGGAGTGAATTGCCTGTGTGGCATGCCTAAGTGGCAATTGATCAAGGCTTCTGTTGAAAAGCAAAGTCTTGTGGTGGATGATCAAAGCACGGCTTGCGTGGCATAGCTTTGTGTAACTTTGATTCGCGAGCCTCACACCCCGGTTGTGAACCAAAAACGGGAGAAGGATCCAGGGAGGTCATGCGTTTCCTTCTAGCTAGAAGTGGCGTCAGTGGTTTTACACGCCCTGACGAGTTTCACTTATGTGGTTGTTGCTGTTGCGAGGCGCCTCGGATATATCGGTCGATCCGGGACCGATGGAGTCATTGGACTCATTGACACCCCAAAGGGTGGGGAAATGCAGTGTTCAGGAATTTTAATCCACATCGGTGGACCGGCCCTGTGGCTCCTAAGGGTCACTCGAGCTCTGATCTTGAGACACGGGCTAGAGCGTCTCGAATCGGTAGAGGACGATCCCTGGCCTAGGTTCATAGATGGAAATCCAATTTCCAAATACGTGACATTTTTGATTTTATTTGTAGAGCCTAGTTTAGCGACATGATATATGGTACCCATGGTCGTCTATGATTGATAGTTATGATTTGAAATTGATTTCTTCACTTATAGCAATAATAAAAGATTTGTTTTAACGTATCAAGCATTCTTTGGCTATTATAAGGTAAAACCCTATCCTCTGGTTTGTGTTGCATTGTGTGATGGGACCTGGGTCTTATAATAGCTTCATTTTTCTTTATTTAGCATTGCGCTGTTGTTGTATGCACTGGTATTCATGGGAGGAAACCCGTTCCGTGTTATACGGCGTGGTCCCTTGATTTACCTAACTTTAAAATAAAGATTAATAACTATTTTAGTTCTCACACCAGTCCCATGACTGACCTGGAGTTTATTGTTTTAACCTAAACTCTGGGTGCCCTTATTTTGACACGGGCAACTAGTAGTTTTGGTTTTGCAGATTTTTATTCACAGGATCCTGGTTTACAGCTGGAACGATATCCGGAAAGCTTTGTGTCCGTATATCTCCTTCTAGTTGTGTTTTGTATTATTTCCGCTGCGATGTATTTAAATGTAATTTAAATCTCTGATATTTCTATGTAATATTTATTTATACTTTGTATATTCTTGTATTCTGATGGTATTGTTGTAATATACAATGAAATGTCCTTCCGTCTGCGTTCAATTTTGTCGTGTTCTCAAAACAATTCGTTCTTTCTCTTCTCTTCGGAGACCGGGGAAGTTCGGGTCATTTCATAATTCTTCTATATGTATAGTATGCCATTTTATTCTAATATCCTTCCTCTTTTTTTAGACATTCAATTATCACTTAGTATTTCTTAATTAATACTAAAACCACTTATGAATCATTTCATGAAACTTTACTTCAAGTTATTAAACACTGTACAACTTAAGTTTGTACACATATAATACTCTAATACATTATATGAGTATATCCAAACATCAAACTTGTTAAGTATGTTAATCAAATTTTGAACTTGTTCTAACTTGCTATCTAAATAATTCAAGTGTTATATAAACTCAACTTTATATTTTCACAAACACTTAACTTCAAGTTCTATAATAATTCAGAAGTTCTCAACTATCCAAAATCGTTGAAAATCCCATTTCATTTTAACAAATGAAACCTACCAAACTACAAATCATGGCATTATTCACATTTATAAAATCTTAATGCATAGACTACATGGATCTGTAAAATGACCTAGTCAAGATTCAATAATTTATATAAAGCACTTCTTTATCTAACTTATTTCACAAATTCTTATCATTATTCGGATTATAATTGAAGAATCATGTTAAAATTCAATTTAACCTAACGTCATCATTAAACGCCTTATAGCAAATTGTGAAACTTAATTCATAAGATGTTCTTATCTAATGTTCCCACTTATTACCATCTACCCAACCTATGTTCTTAAAAGGTAAACTAGTTATAAGTCAACAAGCAATAGTACATGCTCATAAACTGATCAAGCATAACTAATATTCAGTAACTGATAATAGTTGAATATTATCATTCCTAACAACCAAACACATCATAAATGACTATATAAATTTATGAAAGTTTTATATTTTTGTACAAAAATATAAACCTAGGTAAAATTATTTCATTTACCAATTTTAAAACCAATATTGTGTCGATTTGCCTTGTTTAAGTATTTAGAAATCCCTATCGATACTATGGCGTCCCACATATCAACCAGAATTCATAAACCACTCAACAGATTAACTAACACAACATAAAATATATTTATAGCACTAACAAATACGCGCTCTCATATATATAATACACCCAACTCATGTTAGGGCATTCCATTACCCTATCTCTTGATGAGTCATACCCAACCAAAGCCAAGGTGTTCGATCAACCTTGTGCTCTGATACCAAATGTAACGACCTGACTTTTCGACCCTCAAATGTCGACACTAATACATCCACGGTATTCACGTGTCGAGCACCCAAGTGCCGGAAAGACGAAAAGTTAAGGTGAAATAAAATAAAAAGAAAATAGACTGAGGAAGAAGAGGACACGGTATCAAAATCTCACAACGGAACGGTAACATATAATATAATGAATGATCTTTACCAAATAAAATTGTATGATTACAACTATCAGAGAAGACTAACCTATCATCAACTTGGACAGTTATAACAACCCGTCCTCATAAATGTTGATGTACAACATAGATTGCAGCGGATATAAAAAGTACGGTAAGATGAACTCCAACTCTCTTCCAGAAGCTCCAAAGTAAAACCCGCCATACTCAGCTTACTCGAAGGAGTACATGAGGATTTTAGGGAAAACAAAAACCAAGCGTCAGACATCAGTCTGGTATGAGAAAACTCAAGATTGCATGTAACAATATTGAGGGGACCGTGCAGATTACCACTCCGGTTTTCCCCTAAAAAGAAACCAACCATTTATTAGGAGAAGTATAGTTGTATTATAAATAATGTCTAGGGTGTAGCATATAAATAAATTCACATAGAAGGAATGGTTACATTGGTTACATTCAACAACTATTAAGTGTACAAACAAAACCGATAAGGCACGTTCACATATTGGATTTTCCATCAGAGATCTCTCCGGATCAAGCCGGATCCGAACTCCATGCACAAGGATCAGAAACCACCTTTCGAGCGTCGTATATCACCAGATAAAATATACCATAAGGTAAACATGACTGGCCCACACACGAAAACACCGGTGTGCACCATGTGGAACCAAATATACCCAACTCCCGCGCGCAACTTCGATGAGCTTCCGCACGATTCGATAATAAGCATACACTAGATATGGAGTCAATATATCCTGCCGCGGGTTAGCAAAACCCCAGATCACGTAGCCTACTCTGTCTTTAGCCATATCCGATGTCGAGGTTTCGTTCGGCATCTTTCACACGAGTCTTCATCACTCGAACAGAACACGAATTCCCAGTTGGAATCCCACAGTACGACCAATCTTGGAATCAGACATAGATTCCTTCACAGATCTCGGAATCACAAATGGATTCCAATACATCAACAGATCTTGGAATCACACATAGATTCCTTCACAGATCTTAGAATCACTATATGTGTTCGAGCATCTCAACAGATCTCGAATCGCCACCTAGCCTTCACAACCGCTTCCAAAACATAGAACCCATATACTAGTTTTGAAGTGGTTTTTGATAAGTAGAACACTTACCAATCCCGGTCTCCTCAAAACCAGTCAATGGATTTAAGGTCAAGTTCTATAGTCGATTAACCTACTACAATTAACACAATAGACGATTGTGTATGGAAAACAGCCTCGCTTAATTTCCATAACAAACGCTAAACATCCAAGGCAGTATCAAGGTCACAAAGCATGATAACAGCCACATAACTATCAGGTCACAAAGCATGCTAACAGTTAAATCATTATCACGTCACAAAGCATGATAACAGTTAAATCACTAGCAAGTCACAAAGCATGATAAAAGTCAAAGCACGATTAACTCATACAAACGACTTTTAGTCCCTTTCCCATTTAATTATTCTTCCATTGATTAATACTCCTTTATCAGTAAACTTCTTTTAGCTAATAAAACTTTATTTGTCAAAGAAGACTTCATTTATCTCATAAGACATCCCTTATGAATAAAACATCCTTTATTAAACAATAACTCATACTCGATTAATATTCATTTATATACTAGTGTATATATTCAACTTATACGTATAAAGGTGTATATGTATACTCTACTTATTTTCTATTCCTTTTATAGCCTTGCTACTTAAAAAGGGTTTTAAGATACTTAACCCTTCGGTATAGGTATAATCACAATTCATTTTCAAGATTTCCTTTCTTAGCTTCTGTACTTCAAAACGCATTCATATACTTATCCCTCCGGTATAAGTATATCTACAATTCAATTTCTAAGATTTCCTTTATAACTTCAATACTTCAAAACGTATTCATATACTTGTCCCTTCGGTATAAGTATATCTACAATTCAATTTCTAAGATTTCCTTTATAACTTCAATACTTCAAAACGTATTTATATACTTATCCCTCCGGTATAAGTATATCCATAATTCACTTCTAAGATTTCCTAAAATATAATCAAAGAGGTTAAAACCATTGTTTAATAAAGAACCTCTTTTCTTTTATAAGTTAAACATCTTATTCAATATCTTTATCCCGAAAGATTTCTATACTTGTTTCTATCTTTAAAATCAATTATTAAAGATCTAAGTATATTTAAAATCATTAAACCGTATATTCTAGTTTAACTTCATTCCAAGGGTTTCAAAACAAGTGGTGTTAAAACAATGTTTACAACAAACCCAAAACAAATCATTATAATCGTCTTTAAACATTCGTTTAAAGATTCAATTATATTTACTTCGATGATATATCTGAGCGGGTTAAAGACTAATGTAATTAACACATTGTCACGACAAACCCAAAACTATTTTATGCTTATAGAAATCACACTTCGTGCACTTAACTCGTTTCCGACATTATCAACTTAACTATCCCTCGATCAAGACTGAGGCCAGGTAAGTTAGAGCACTGGTTGCATATCACCCCTTTCCTAGACACCCCGTTCTTGACACACACAGATAGAAAAGCCTACTCGTCGGCTTATTAGAATTAAGCACAGTAATCATGATATTCAATAAACAAGTAATTAGGAAGTGCACTTATATGACTATTCTAGCTTCAAGCACTTTCAAACGTACTTCAATTTAACATACAAGTTAAACAACCATTTTAATATGATAAGAAATCACTAAGGATGTCATTGCAAAGTTTCATACAGAGTGTTGAAAACACAACAATTCAAACTGCATCTATAGCGACTATCGCTATAAGTGTAGTTTCAAGTTCAAGTCCATAATATGTCAATCCATACTAATTCTTATGTTCTTTGTTTCAAATCCATTCCACTTGTTATACAAGTCAATTCAAATCCAATTCCAAGTCCATTCCAATCCATTAACATGGATCACATATGTCGCTTACTTTTAAAGTAAGAATCAAGTTAACATTTTTAACATAAGTTACCAACATTCAAGCAACTTTAAGCATAGTTAATAACATGCAAAAGGGTTTATATTTTCTGTCCTAATTAGGGATTAAACTCACCTTAATCCTTAGAAAATATAAGATCCAAGAATAAGAACAAAGATCCAAGAATAAGAACAAAGATCCAAGCTTACAACCTCCTTCCGTTCCTTGCCTTTCCTTGCTTCCTTCCTTATAGCTCACGGCCAAAATATAAATTGAGATGGGCTTGGATTTTTCAACTTCTAAATTTCTATAAGGTCTTGTAATGGCATAAGATGGCTACACTCAAAGTTTGAGTTGATTTGGAGTTGGTTTGAGTATAGTTTGAGAAAGTTAGTAAGGAAGAGGAAGAAGATGAAGAGAAACCATTAAAAAGCTTCATTAAGCTTAGGAATTTTGTGTAAGAAATAAGGAGGCATACCCCTCCTTATATAGGAAAAACAAGGTGGATGGGAAAAGACCAAAATGCCCTTAAAACCCTAAACGCACTCATGAAAGAAGTGAAAGGTGTTTAAGATGATGGTAAGTTTGCTTTTTCAAAGCTTAAGGATTAAGCTTCCATTTGTATACATATAAGGAGCTTATATACATAGACTTAGGATATTTTCTAAACTCTTGATGTGACTAATTACGATTACATATATATGTGTATGTGCATATATACAAATATATCAAACAACATTGCAACGATATGAAACAACTTCTATTCAACGATAGGATGTGAATCTGGAAGTTGAACCTCGATCATATTTTTAGTTCTTTATCAAATGATTTATTCAAGTAAACAAAACTTGGAAATAAATTCATTAACTTATTTAAAAAATTAAAACAAGCATATTCAAATTATAAAACATTTATTTGAATATTTAAATACCGAAAATACAAAAACTTTCCTTAAATGCTCATTTTTTAAAATGATGACATCATCAATATAGCTAGCCATAAATATGAAAAATACTTTTATTAGCTAATTAATTTCCTTACGATTAATCAGACATTCACTAAAATTTTCAACAACTTTTATTGAGAAAATAGCCATTTATCGATAAAACGATTTTCGGCCAGTTTATCAATATATTATCAAAAATATATTTTTGAAAGCATTTTTCCAAAAAGATTCTAGTATCATAAATTATTCATTAAATGATGTTTAACAAGGTTATAAAATCACATTTATAACATTTAACAATATTACAAATTGTTATGTTATTCAAAGATTAAGTGTTCGAATTTTCCGGGTCTTTACAGTATGTGCCTTCGGTAATTTAAAATGTACGTTTAAATTTTATATATATTGATTTATATTTTAATTTTGATAACGATATATATATATATATATATATATATATCTTCCAAATTCCTCCACAATATCTGTATCATCACGGAATCCAATATCGAAATATTCCGAATAATTTCGATCCAATTCCCTTCCAATTCACATATTGGAAATTATGGTCATTTTTAAAACCATTTCAAATCCAATTTATTTATTTAAAAATAAATAGATTTTAATTCTAGTTAATACTAGTTCATTTCGATAAAAATATATTTTTATCTTTTCAAATAAGGAATTTTTCATCCCAATTTCTTTCAAATCATTTATTATGATTTTACACAAATTATCGATATTTTTAATAATTTTATCAAGGCCCGTACAGTCGATTTCCACTAACGGCCATCGAAATGCATCCATAGCGACCTTTTCCAAATTCGATTTGGACATAATTCCAAATCCAACCGTTAGATTTCAAATCTCTTATATTCGTTGGAAAGCTCATTCCGACAGAATCCAACGGTTCCGGTTTTAGGAGAATCCGATGGTTGGATCTCCCGTAATGTCAATGCGAAGTCAATAGTCGAAATTCGCGAACTGCCGCGGCGTGTTCTATTCAGGCCATTATATATATATATATTATATATTATATATATTCCGTTCAAAACGTATTTTATAAACTCGTTTTAAAATCGATTCCAACTTCTTTTTCAATTTTAAACCTAAATTGAATATTCTACATCATCATACTATAGATGATAATATTTTCAAAATATTTGATTTTGAAATCTTTTCCTTTTCGATATTCATTTTAAAAATGAATAAAATCGATATAAATATCTTTCGTGTCAAAATGGCGCAAATCTAGTCAACACGGCTTAATATATTTCAAATATTTCTATCTCAGATATTCTATTTCAAATATTCTATTTCAAATATTTCTATTTTCCAAATTGGAATGAAGCCCAATCAGTTGAGCATGTATATAATCAACCATCATCCAAAGTGCACTACACAAATTCATAAGCATTAAAAACAATTAATGCTTACAACAGCTTGTCAACCAATCGATTGACATACAACTAAACAATTGGGATTAGTGTACGTCAATTTTCATCCCAACACCCGTGTGGGGTTTCAATCAACAAACACATTTATTTGTGCAGTTGGGCGATGTGTAAAATATATCGTCCCAATCAATTTCAGTCAAATAGGTGTACATAAAACAAACCGTCTGGTTTGTATATGCATATTTATTTTTAACTAACTAAATTTTTCTAATACTTTTTAGAAAATTTCGGAAGCATAACGGCGCGATACCAGAAATGGGATAAGGTCTAGCCTTATCCCTCGCCTTATAACGGCGCACGTCATACCCAAACCAAATCATATCTAATCAATTTCCATTCCAAACCACATTCAAACAAATAAATCAACCAAAACAAACAACCAAACATCCATGGTTTCAGACAAAGGTGTCAGGTGCTACTAAGCACCGTCTGCATCCTAGTATATATTTTAACTAGAAAATAAATCAGAGTGAGGAGTTCTCACCTATAAGCTAAACCAAACGCTGCGACCCTTCTTATGTAGAAAATCTTCGCCGTGTTTCCAACGAGATCTGTTTCACGAGGTATATGTTAAAAATCACATTTTAACATCACTACATGTATAGAAAATATTATATTTTTACAACGCTATTTATATAGAAAACATTATATTTTTACAACGCTATATACATAGAAAATATTATATTTTTAAAGCACTATTTATATAGAAAACATTATAGTTTTACAACGCTATTTATATAGAAAAGATTATATTTTTACAACGCTATTTATATAGAAAAGATTATATTTTTAGAACGCTATTTATATAGAAAAGATTATATTTTTACAACGCTGTATATATAGAAAAGATTATATTTTTACAACGCTGTATATATAGAAAAGATTATATTTTTATAACGCTATATATATAGAAAAGATTATATTTTTACAACGCTATATGTATAGAAAAGATTATATTTTTACAACACTATATATATAGAAAAGATTATATTTTTTTCTTCTTTAAAAATCGAATTTTTTTCTCGCTACCTTATATTTTAAAAATAGAATCTTTTTGTAACACCCCATGGCCATTAATGTCACTCACAAAGGGAATGCATTAATTTCATGAAGCGTTATAGTAGTATAGAACAGATAAATTACAAGAGTAAATAAATAAAACACAGCGGAAGATAAAACTTATTTCATAGCATCATAACTTCAAAACAAGCTTACATGAGTAGTCTCCAAAACCATTACAACAGGATCAATTGTCTTTTCCAAAAACTTCAAAGTACATAAAGAAGCAAATACTTAAATAACATAAATGCATAAATCCTCACCGAGCATAAGCAAAGCTATAAAGATGAGAGAGTCCAAAGCGATACATCTACTCTTTTCAAGCAACTGAAAGAAATCGACACTAAGCTGTAGTATTCCCTCCTTGCAAACCAGAGGGGGGGGGGGGAGGAAAGAAAAGAGGTGGAAACAAAACGGGTCAGACATAAAGTCTGGCGAGTCCAATAATTTTAACAAATAATAGGTAAGATAAATGATCAAGACATAAACAGGCATCATGATATGGCTGTAACATAGATAAGGTAGATAAAAAGGATGGACAAGATGATTCTGTTCCTAAGTACTAAGACAATCCTACACCTTGGCTAAGCGAACAACCCTTTAAGTACTAACCCCGAAGACCGAAGTAACCATCAGACTAGCACCCAAAGGACTATCCAACTCAACCAACATGTATTTCGTTACACTGCACTTTTGCTAAGTTACACCACATTACTTAATTACACCGCACATCTACTAGTCTCTATTTACTAAAGGTTGATCCCTTCCCACTAACTGTACCCACATGACATACTTGGTAGTTACTTGTACCTAGCTGCTATCGTAGGTGTCGGCTTGCTCCTACCACCGCTAAGGTACCCTTACTCTACCCATTCGATCGGCTCCCTAACCCTCATAGGCACCCGTGCTGGCCCCACAGGGGGGTGTATCACTCCCCAAAGTGGCAACCCCGATACCAACATAAAATGCACGGCCATACCTACATGATGCAACAACGTCTTACCTACCAGCCCGGACCCATGCACGCACATGAACCTGTTGGACTTGCGTTGCCACAGCTATTCACGTTTTGACCTCTTACATTCAAGTCCAATAAGCGTGCCCCAACTCCGGCCTAGTACCGGGCCCAATTAGATACTCAAACGGGTTAATGGTTGAAACGGGTCTCCATCCGACACAAGCCTCCCACCTATGCTTGGTCCCTACTAGGTTTTTCTCCCACTTAACCATTTTAATTTAAATGTCCATGTCTTACACATGTTACGGTTAAGTACATACTTGCAGGTCATAATTTACATGTCTTATCTTATTCCGGTTAAGTCCATATTTACATGTCATAATTTACGTGTCACCCCACTTAACCCTCTAACCATACCCATGTCTTATTATGGTTAGTATTCCTTAATTCATTCCTTATGACAAATGGTGCATGACCTCCCACATTAGACCGAACACTTTGTGGCCGCTGGATTCGCCGGGCGGTTCCGGACAATCTTACGCCACAAACCGGGTCTAACCTCGTGTCATTAACCGTTACGCCTACAATTCATTCCTTTGACCTCTCACATTAGACGTCCAATTGTGGCAGCTGGATTTGCCGGGCGGTTCCAAGCAGTCTTACGCCACAATTGCGCCTAACCTCGTATCAAAGGTTTATTAATAATCATATTTCACCCATACCCAATTTTCATGTCATGTATATCCAATTAAAAATGTAATCATGTTTATAATATTTCCTATTCCAAATTGTCACTAATTACATATTAATTAACCTCAATTACTAATTCACAATTATAAGCAATTTCATCAATTCCATGTAATTCATACCCAAATATGCCAATTTCACATATTATCCAATTATCCAAAATGTCCAATAATATCCAATTTTCCATATTTCACATATTCCCCTCATTCCCAAGTATTTGCATTCGCGCGTATATTTAAAATAGGCTCGAAGGTAGCCTAGATCAAAAAATAAAAGGAATAGGGACAAGAAGAGAGAATCAAATCACAGAAAATTAGAATTAACACAACATCATGAAATAAAGGGGCATATAAACTGGCATAGAGGCATAATGACAGATTCAACATGAATAAACTGATAAAGGTATGAACTTTACATAGAAACATAGGCATATGATGACATGAATCAAAAAGGTGAAGACTTGGATGAGATTTAAATTACATACATAGATATGAATCCTCTTTACAACTTCATCATGTTACTTTTAATCCCATTATATTGTGAAAATCACCGTACTCACCTTTCATGGTTAAAGAATAGAATTATGCACTGAAATTGGTGTAGAAACATTGCGGTGTTGCTGATTTATCTTCTTGAATTGTTGTAGAAGCTCTAATCTTTAATTTGAGTTGAAGCTAAATACTTGAGATTTGATTTAGAGGCGGCGACTAAGGTTTAAGAGAGAGTTTGACAGCATAATTGTGTCATAGATAATATTTATGAATTAGGGTTAGGTCTTAGGGTGTATATATAGGTGTAGGAAGTTATTTAGGACCATTAGATTAACCCTGAACCATGAGAACCAATTAGATGTCACATCTGCCTTTGAGCGAATCGGCCCACGGGTTAGCAGCCAAACACCCTGAATCAACCCCTAGTCGACCCAACGGGGCTTGGGTCGACCTCAAAAATGAGCCGGTTCGGTTATTCCCCCTCCCTATTCGCTGTTTTGAACTTTTTTTGCATATTTATTTATTTAAATTTTTTTATATATATCTATATATATATATATATATATATCTCATATGCATACAAACTTCAAGGCTTAATAACATCTTCATAAGGTATCCCCCCCTCCCCTAGGTTCACAGGGAGGGAATATTACCATTTAGCTCAGTTTTCTTTCCATGATCGAAGATAGTCGATGTATTGCTTTGAACTCTCTTTTCCACTGCTATGGCGGGCTCATGCTTTATTGGGGAATATCATTGTCATTTTATGCTCCTTTATTTTGTTAAACAAGATAGACGCTTTGTTGTAATAGGTATTGGAAAACAATCTTTGTACAAGCTATTTTACCAAGCTGTTGTTTCATCAATGAAGTAAAGTTTTATTTATTTTCCGCTGTTTAAATTTTGTCTGTTTTGTAATTTATCTGTTCTATACACTTATGACGCTCTACCGAAGTTAATGCATTCCCTTTGTGAGTGACCTTAACGGAGGTGTGGTGTTACACGTGGTACCAGAGCTAAAGGTTACCAGAACAGATAAAAGATTTTTCAAAAGCATATTTTAAAAGGGGTGTTTTCTAAAACATGTTTTAAAGAAGAGTTTTTCAATAGAAAAGTATTGTTTTTAAAAGGTATATTCCCCAAAGCCATATGCACTATCTTTTGATTCTCTATTTGAATCTCTTCTTCCTTTCTTTTAGCCATAGTTTCATAGGCATACGACACATGTCGAGGGCTAAGTAGTGCCCAACCTCCATTTGTAGCAGTAGTAGTTTATCCTGCGGCTAATCTTCTTTTCAAGCTTTGTAGGTTGCCATGCGATGGAGGTAGTTTCGAGAAACTTGTCAACAAGCTACACAAGGATACTAAGGATAAGAATAAGGGAGTTTGGGCTAAGAAGCACAAGCCCAAGGATAAGAAGCTTGTTGATATGGCTTAATTCACGCAAAAGGAGAAAGGTGAAAAGAAAGAGGCCAAAGTGGAAGAATCACAAACAAGGGATTGGAATATAAGAAGGGTGGAAGAAATAATAGATCCCGCGATAAGAGGAAGTGTCTTTTCTGTGGTATAGCGGGTCATTTTATTATAGGAAGAAGAAGACAGGTGGTTGTTTTCCATATGGTGAAGCAGGGCATCTTAGCAAGGATTGCCGAAGGACAAGGACAAGGGCAAAGGACATAATCTTCTAGCGGGCAATTGCATGCTCTCACTGCTAGTGTATCTAAGAGAGGTAGGAACGTTTCTATTGAGAGTTTAGTTTTTCTTTTCGATCATCCTGTTAGTACTCTTTTGATTTTAGCGCTCCACATTCGTTTATATCTGCTTCCATAGTTGAGTCTCTGCACCTTAGTACTTGTATTGTAGAGGATCCTAATGTAGTCTCAAATCCTATTGGGGGTTCGGCTCATTTATCTATGATTTGTTTGGATTTGGGAATATCTATACTAAGCTTTGAGTATAGATGTAATGCTTACGTTTTTGGTTTCATGAGCTATGGGTTGATTCTAGGGATGGATTGGTTGTCCAGTAATGGTGCCATTCTCAATTGTGAAAGGAGGGTAGTTAGACTTTTGACTTGCTTGGTAATACCCTCGAAATCTCATGTAACCTTAAGTGTTCTGTCATGCTTAGTTACCTAGAATCTCTTGATGCATCTGTTGATAATTTGCAATTCGTTCAAGTGATCCGTGAGTATCCCGATGTCTTTGATGAAGGTTTACCCCCAAAGCGCAAAATAGATTTCCGCATATACTTGGTTGATAACGCAAAACCAGTTGCATTACCCGTATGAAACATGGCTTCTAGGGAGAGGAAGGAGCTCAGCAAGCAAATTAAAAGAGTTACTTGAAAAGGGGTTCATAAGCCGGAGTATTTCTGAAATGGGGTGCTCCCGTAGTGTTCGCAACCAAAGCGGGTGGTTCACTTCGCCTATGCGTGGATTATAGAGAATTAAACAAGATGACTAAAGAAAAATAGGCACCCACTTCCAAGAATAGATGATTTGTATGACCAGCTTGTAGGTGCGTCTGTTTTCTCCCAACTAGATTTGGCTACAGGGTTTCATCAGCTAAGAGTAGCTGAGGACAGTATAGACAATACTGCTTTTAGGACCCCTGACGGTTTCTTTGAGTGGCTCGTCATGCCTTTCGGTTTGACGAATGCACCCGCTTATTTTGTTGACTTGATGAGTAGGGTGTTTAGGGAGTTCCTTAATGAGTTTGTAGTAGTCTTCGTGGACGATAACTTGATTTTCTCAAAGAATGAGGAAGAACATGCTTAGCATTTAAGAGAAGTCATGGATACACTTCGAGCACATCAACTTAAGGAGAAATTCTCCAAAATGTCATTTTTGGAGAGAAGAAGTAAGGTTTCTAGGACACGTAGTGTCCAAAGAAGGGATAGCAGTAGATCCCGCAAAAGTAGTTGCGGTGCAAGACTGGAAGGTCCTAAGGAATGCAACAGAAGTAAGAACCTTTCTTAGGCTAGCGGGCTAATATAGGAAGTTCATTAAGAACTTTGTAAAGGTATTATCCCTACTTACTAGATTAACGAATAAGAATCTAACCTTTGCTCGGGGTATTGATTATGATGTCGCTTTCCAACGATCGAAGAGGGCTCTTACAACGGCCCCAGTTTTGACTTTTACCTTACAGTAGTAAAAGGTTTACGGTATACATGGATGCATGCAGCATGGGACTAGGCACCATTTCGATGTAAGAAGGAAGGGTAAGGTCGTAGCGGATGCCTTAAGAAGAAAAAGGTTGACTTCAAGTCCTCTTTATGTGAAAAGGAAAAGTTCAGAATACATATCAACCTTTGATTTTAAAACCTTCGGTTAAGTTAGTAGTTGGCATCGCTAGGAGTAAGACCTACGCTTTTGGATCAAATAGGGACTTCACAAAGAAAAGACTCTCAGATAGTTGATGCAATGGATAAGTTAAGTAGAGAAGAGACCTCTAATCACCTTAATAAATACACCTGGTAACACGGTTAGCATCTATTTATTTTCAAGAGATAGTTCTTCCACATGAAATACCCTCTAGTGAATTTTGGAAGACCTTTTTAGCATGACACAGCAGAAGTTATAGTGCCGAGTATACTAGAAGGAGAAGGGGTGGAACGAGAGGCGACAGTGAAATGAGTTCCAACTCGTATTTTGGAAACAGAAATTAAGAAGCTACGCAATCGTGAAGCTAAGACAGCCAGAGCACAATGGGGTGAAGCTCAAGAAGATGTGACTTAGAAGGCTGAAGACTAGATACGTGCATCATACCCTTTTTGAGGGTATATCCTTGATCTCTCTTTTTATGTAAAGTTTATTTGCATGCTAGTCTTTATCTTTTAAGTATATCCTCTCGGTCCTATCCTCGATCCTTAGGTAGAAGCCAATGGATGTAAACATGTGTTTGAGACATGTTATGTTCGGTGGATGCAAGTGGATGTAAGTGTTTGCTAGTGGTTGCTCGTGGATGCATATACACACACATTAGGCACTAGATCGGCTCTGTCACTTCCATATTGCATATGCATGAGTGGATTTTTATATATACAGATTGAAATTTGATGTGATATCATATGGATGATGCATTTGAATGGATGATTGTGCACTCATATAGAAGTTATAAAGTACCATAGTAATAACTGCATACATGTTGGACTCATGGCACTAACATAATTCGCATTAAGGAGTTCAACGGAATCAGTGGACCGCCTGATCTTTTGCATTAATATTGGGATATGTACACACACCCTTGCATATGTTCATATAGCATTAGAAATATTTTAAGGACATTGGATGCTTATGGATGATGGATGAGTAGATGGATGATGGATGGTAGGACACATTCTTCTTAACTTGGAGATTTCGAAGACGAAATCCTTTAAGGAGGGGAGAATGTAACTCCCTGAATTTTCTGTGTATATTAAAATAACAAATTAAAGAACACTTAATTTTTAAAAGAAGAATTATGGGAAACTGGTTGCGCCATTGCGTTCGTCTCGGAGTTCTGCTTGAGATAGAGTCCGAGTTTGCGTAAATCGGGCTCCGTATGAAGAAGTTATGGAGTTCAGAAGATTTCAAGTTTAAACAGAAATTAAATTAAAATAATAATTAAAAGTCAAAATAGTTCGAAATTCGAAATTCGGTCAGAGCGGGTTGAGCTGGAAATTTCCCGCTCAGAGGTGTCGACCCCCCCTAGGGGGAGTCGACATAGGTGTCGACCCCCCTCCCTCGTAGGGAGTCGACCCCTGTTTGATCCAGATCCAATGACGTATTTTTACAGCCTAAGGCTGATGTGTCATTACCTAATTGGCCTGATGACGAATTTTCTTGGACTGGATGGCTTGGATGGATACTAGGTCGATCTAAAGGCTCTGAATGGTCTCATACTCCTATATAAACACCTATAACCTTAAGCCTAAACCTCACAATCTCATTCTATGAAGCTGTCATGATGTCCATCCCTAAGATAACCTAGCCTCCTTCTTCTCCAAACTAGAAAATCAAATCCAAACTAGAAATCAATTAGAAGAACTTCAAACCAGAAGCCTACATCAAAGGTTAAGCTTAACAAATTCAGAAATCAGATCCCAGAAATCAAGGTCAATTCTTTTTCTATAAGTTCATGTTATTTTCAGATCTGAATGCCTGATTGTAATCTTGATTTGTAATAAAATGAATCGCAGCCTATACCTGATTGTAAGATAATCTTTTCAGATTTATCCCTATCCTTCTATGGAATCTATGACTTAACATGCTTTAGAGGTTATTTTTATTGATTAAATCAATCCTATCTTTGTTGTACATCAGGTTTATAATCCTCTTTGGTTCGTGATGTTATTCTTATGCCTGCGATAATGATTGTATCAGTTTATTCAAGAATCTATCTTTGTTGGATCCAAATCTCTTGTATTAGGTTTGTTGTTACATGCCTATTTTTTTACCTATCCTTATTTTATGCTCCTCCCTCTCTCTTCCCTATTTCTTTTTCTTTTATGAACCTGGGTTACCTTTGAACCTAGGCTGAAATCGCGAAATACGAACGATTGGAATACGGGGAATATTTTTGGGTAAATATTGGCCATAATGTATTCGGTGAAATGATTGGGCATAACATATTCGGTGAAATTGTTGGACATAATTTGTAACTTGTGATTTGGGGTATAAATGTTATTGTTGCAAACTTGGGTAAATTGAAATATTAAATCTAGATTGGGGCGGAAACTGTAAATTGGAATATTAAATCTAGATCGGGCTTAACTATTGGTTGGGATGCCAAGCATAATGTATATTGCAATTTGGGGGCATGGCTGTTATTGCAAATTTGGGAAGATTGGGTGTAACCTATTTTGAGTAATAACTTGTAATTGAATTTGTTGGGCATAACTTGGGAATTGGAACATGACTAGTTTGGTGAATTTGGGATAATTAGCATATAAAATCTAGACTTGGACATGTATAGTAAATATGTAAATTGCTAAAGATGAACGTGCCTAACCCAAGGTTAGATTGAGTTGCGGTGTAAGACTGCCCAGAACCGCCCGACACATCCAGCGACTGCAACAATATAGATCTAATGTGAGAGGTTAGCGCATTAAGCCCAAAACCCGATGTTAGAATGAGTTTGCGGTAGAAGTCTGCCCGGAACCGCCCGACACATCCAGCAACCGCAAACAGTTCTAATGTGAGAGGTTGAGGCATTAATAACTGAATTAATGCTAATGAACGGACATGCTAAGAATGGTAGGGTTAAGTTAACACAAGAGGGCAACACTTAACCAATATAACATGATGTGTGATAGGCAACGCTTAACCAATGTAACATGACAAGTGGTAGGGTTAAGTAACACAAGAGGGCAACACTTAACCAATGTAACATGACAAGTGGTAGGGTTAAGTTAACACAAGAGAGCAACATTTAACCAATATAACATGATGAACGAGTGGGGTTAAGTTAATGGGAAATACTTAACCAATATAACATGATGAACGAATGGGGTTAACCTAAGGGGAAACACTTAACCAATTACAACATGATGAATGAGAAGGGTTAGGTTAATAAGAAAACACTTAACCAACATGACATGACGTGTGGATGGATTAAGTTAACTTGAATGGATGGATAACACTTAGTCAATTTAGGGGATATACGAATAGACCCTAGGAAACCCTAGTAACGGGGACCCATTTCAGCAGTAACCCTCATAGATTTATCACGGTATCCTGAACTAGGTAGGGTAGGGCACGATTACTGGGCTGATTATAAGCGGTCAAAATAGCGGCAGAGGGTACGTCAGTGTAGGTTCCGACGGATTACGGGCATGCACGTACTCCGGAGTGGAAAAAGCAGGCACTGGGTACCAGTAGTTATACACTGTGCATCTTGAATCGTGTCGGGTTGCTATCATAGGGATTGATACACCTTATGGTGGGACCAGCACAGGGTATCTACATGCAAGAGAGGGTCGATTGACACAGACACAAGGAAAATTAATACAAGTAGGGAGCCGATCGATAGGGTAGTAAGGGTACATCTAACATCTTCATGGAAATTAGGCTGATTGAGGTAAGATCCTCATACTAGATGTACACCTGAAGGCTACCACAATTGCGGGGTTGGGATCACCTTATTATATAACATAGGATACTAGTTGGGACACTAGTAGGGAATACAGATCCTTTTTCACAGGACACTAGTTGGGACACTAGTAGGGAATACGAATCGTTCTATAAAAGACACTAGTTAGGATGCTAGTTGGGTGGTGCAGAGAAAATATGAAATCAGAGAAAGAACCGAAGCGCATTCAGTGATCTTACCTTGTCATATCTAACGATCACCATTTGTTGTCTTGCTATGCTTATTATCATGGTTATGGTCTGGTATCCAGTTTATTCATGGCATGATGCTTTTACCTATTTACATACTGAAAGTCACTGGACTTACCAGGCTTTATGTCTGACTCTGCTTTGTTTCGCTTTCTTTTCTTCCGTTCACCCCCCCCCCCCCTCAGGTTCACAAGGAGGGAATATTACCACTTAGCTCAGTTTACTTTCCAAACTCGAAGATAGTCGATGTATTGCTTTGAACTCTCTTTTCAACTACTATGGCTGGCTCATGCTTTATTGGGGAATATCATTGTCATTTTATGCTCCTTTATTTTGTTAAACAAGACAGATGCTTTGTTGTAATGAGTATTGGAAAACAATCTTTGTACAAGCTGTTTTACCAAGCTGCTGTTTCATCAATGAAGTAAAGTTTTATTTATTTTCCGCTGTTTAAATTTTGTCTGTTTTGTAATTTATCTGTTCTATACACTTATGACGCTCCACCGAAGTTAATGCATTCCCTTTGTGAGTGACCTTAACGGAGGTGTGGTGTTACAACTACACCGCACGACTTTTCAATATTTTTGCACCATTCAGTAAGTTCATCACATGAGTTAAAGATCAGAGTTATATATGAAAAATTAATTAGTTATATATCCTTTTTGTAATGTTAAAATATATTATTTTTTTGTGATACCTTAGTAGTTTGAAATGCGAAAGTGCAATCCCTGTCTAATACTTGATCTTTGGAGCAAAGTAGTGAACTATCCTGGATAACAAAATACCAAAGTAAATGTAAGAAAGAAAAATAATTTTTTATGTACAATAATCGAAAAAAATAAACTTAAAATTTACCATGCTAAAAGTTGATTTTTCAGGATTACCAACACATTGCTTCACATCATCATTGTTGCGTGTGTTTTCTTTTTTTGCTATTGTTGCATTTAGCCACTCCCCATCTGTCTCAATACTTATAATTTTTAAATATGTTAACCATTGTTCACTTTCGTTTGTACTAAAAATGTTGGTGTTCTCATTTGCATGGGAAGAACTATTCTTTTCATACATATTCCTGTTGAACCTAGATCAAAAGACATAAAATAAAATAAAACACTTTTGTATTATTAAATTTTCAGCAGCAAACACTGTAATTTCATTCATTTGTTTCGCATTAGTTTCAATTGTCAATAAATCAATAATTGATTTTGCAAGATGATATCATTTTGTAAAACAACTAAATTTACAATCAAAACTCTATTGCATATCGAATCATCTTTAAAAAAAAATCCTTTTTGAAAAAAGGTATCTTACCTTAACCATCTACTTTACTACTTCAAATTTGGATTTACTCTTCTTCATAGAGCATTATAATGAGAAGAAAAGGAGAGTAGTTTTGACAATTTTTCTTTTATTTTTGATTTATATGTATTTGAGATTTGATTATAAGAGAAGGAAGAAGGAGAAGCAGAGAAAGAGAATTATGAAAAGAGGAACGTGAAAACAAATAGAAAGTAAAATAAATTTTTAAAAGTGTGCTGCTATTCACACCTCACTTTAGACTACTGGCCACCTACACTAAAAAGCACCCCTAAAATTTCTATTTCCCACTTCTGGCCACCATCTAAAATAATAACATAATGATGCAGAGGCCACCACCCCCTTAAGGTAAACGAAAGCTTCCATCGTTACTAATTCCGTTGCCTACAATGAAGAAGGCGAGCTCCAGTCAACCAAGCGGCGGGTCCAAGAAGATCATCAGCGTTGGCGGCGGCGGTTCTCAGGGGTCGAATTCAAGTAAGCATAAAGCCATAATTTCACACTTCGGTTGAGTTTAAATTTTCTGCTCGTAAACCCTAAAATATTTACCCGGTCAACCTAGTTTAGATTGTGGTGATTTAGGAATGTAAATCCAATTAAATTTACAATTGTGGTGATTTAGGAATGTAAACCCTAAAATATTTTTTTGCTCATCAACCCATTTTTTCGATCATCCATTCTACGATTAATTTGATCTCGGTTGTATAACACTGAGATTGTGGTGATTTAGGCGGTCGTTGATGACCGACCAGGGAAAATGGATTACATTAATTTGATTGGTGCGGTTATGAACAACCGAAGGTTCAGATGTATACTCGGTTATTGAAGACCGAACAGTGAAAACTGTAGGGAAAAAACCATTAGTGTTCTTAACTAAATTTCAAGTAAAATTCCTGCTTTTATTGGCACTTAAAAGGTCCAGTTATCTTCCTATGTGGTTTTAATATAGATGGGGTATAAACAGAACATGATTTGGATATAATCTACTTTCAAATTAAAATGAATATCGTCAATTGTTATTAACAATGCGAACATAACAAAATTTTATTGCATGGAAATAAGAAATATGCAGACATATATGTGTTTATTATTATTGTATCTTCATGTTGAGTAATATTCACTATATAGTATTAACCTTATTTACAAAATTATGATTTTTATCATGATATTCTTAAAATGATAAAATTATTATTTCCTATGTATATGTTTGCTTTACCATTTATAATATCCTATTTAATGAGAATTAAATCTCATGTGAAAAATAAAATATAGCAAAATTATATGGCTCCCCATGTTAATCTAATTCATTAGACCAATCCCGAATTTACATCATATAACATGGTTCATTGATGCTAACAAATATCAAGTTTAGGGATCGTACTCGTTATATTTAATCCTATGGTTTAAGGTATCAACAAATTGGATCAACTCTATTGGCCTATAATAGTAATCTTAACTGAACTATGAATTACCATTACACTGAACTTTCTATCCGCGTATGTATTTTTCTCAAACATCTTTTATTTAAGTAGATGTTTCATAATATTTGGTTTGTGAATCCAAAATGTTTCATACTAGAACTTACCTATGGAGCACACAGATTTGGAACCAGTCCAGATGTTTGGAACCACTTCTCTAACTTACCATTTAAAATATGAACTTGGCACATGTAAGGGAGTACATTCATATAAATGATAAAATAAAATGAAAATTAAAGTCTGAACCTTGAACGTTGATACAATAATAAGAAATAACAAAACTAATATTGTTTAAATTAAATTACTGATTCAATAGTGTGTATAACTCTAGCAATCATGTATTGTAATAAACTTGAATGTTTTATGTCGTTTAAAGAGAAGAAGAAGCAACTCAAGACAGCTTCGGCTAGACGTAAACGTGCAGAGGCTGAGAAGCAAAAAAAGAAGGTTGTAGAACGAACTAAACACATAGAAGATGAAAATAGGGATGACGGACAACCAACAAATGGGTCCACCAAAGAAGATACGTGAAATGAGTTTGGTTCTCATGGTTCTGGAGATGGAATAGAGAAAGATGGCTCAAATAGTGAACAAACAGAAGCGGGAACAAATTTACCACCTACAGCCGGTCCCCCTTCTAGCAAATCTATTGCTCCTATACCTTTGAACACGTCCATATTAAAAAGCTTTGGAACACATATTGCATTTTCTATTTGGAATAAGGAAGAGGTTAGTTTGAATTTTGCCACCATTTAATCATTTATTTTTTGTAATGTATTAAGAATTGTTATATGTTTTATTTCAGGAGAGATGCCCGCTCAAGTGCCTTTCACATACCACGAAGCTAAAGGAATGGAGTATCGAGGACATGCCAATTCAAGTTGCACAGATGATTAAAAATTCTGGTCTGTATTATTTGGCACAGTACTCATACAAGCATGTTGACTATGTAACTATCTCAGCTTTCGTAAAGAGATGACATCCGAAAACTAATTCTTTTCACATGTCGTTTGGAGAGATGACAATTACATTAGACGACGTCGCACAAATTTTGAAAATCCCTATTGTTGGCACTTGTATTTACAAGGACACGAACAATCGTTCAACGGTCGATCTTTTAGTTGATTATCTGGGCGTTGAAAGAGATAAAGCTAAAAAAGAATTAAATTTTATGAATTCAATAAAGCTTAACTTCTTATCAGACAAATTTCAAGAGAAAGCAAATGAGGACAACGCAACTGAATGTGATTATGATGCTGTTGTGCGTGCCTACCTTCTTTATCTACTGGGTTGTACTTTATTCTGCGATAAGTCGGTGCATGAATTACCCTTTTCCAACTTTCAAAGAACATTTCGAAAACCTCATTTGTTTTAAACTCCGGTTTGCAATTTGTAATGACATTATTTCCCATGTGCCACAAACACATCAATAGGTTTGCCGGTGGAATTTTTTTCTTGATCTCATTTATCATTGCCCATTCTGTATCCGTAACTATTACCTCGGGTTCTTTTTCAGGTAAATAAAAATGTTTTAACTTTGTTAGAACACATTTGTAGTTTTCCTTATGCCTATGTGCTAGAAATGCATGAGCAATACTAAACGTTCGACCCGTTGAAGTCATACCAACCATTTCCAATAGAGACATATTATATAGGTTTGTCTTATATGTATAATCAAGCAGAAGAATGAATGAAAAATACTTACACAATACTGACGATTCCGGATGACACCACATGATATCTGTCAAATGATCGGTTTCCACATCAGCCCTACTAAAATTTATCATAGTGCTTCTCTGTAAGTAATTTCATTAGATGTTGCATCACGGATCTACACTTCATTGCTGATAGTTGCATTTTATATTTACCATTGTATATAGTCTTCAAAGTCGAGTAGTTTTCTGGATATGACTTTTAAATCGTAACCAATACATCTCTTGGCGGCACACCTGCAATACTCATGTCTTCTAATTTTTTTTCTCCTTGTCCATCAACCGTGTCGCGAAAAGATGTCCTTCTAACATGTGAGGAAGTTCATGATTATGCAGCCCATTGATTATAACTAATTTCCATTTATCTTCCTCCAAATATACACCCTTCAATCGAAATGGACTATTGCATTTTCTAGTTGCACTAGTTCTACATCGTTTCACCGTATTTTCCTCTTCTTCTGCCTTTGGTTGATGACTATGATAACTCCAGCCCTTTCACATTCCAATTGTAACCTTGGTTTCGTTTTAGGCCCAAATTTATCGGATTTTATAATTACTACAACAGTATTCAACTTTTCACCATTGTTTTACACCATCAAATCAGCGCGTTCTGCGAATCAAATACCTGAAATCACATAGTTTAACAAAAAAAATAACATACTTTCAGTTTTACATGAATATTAGTGATTATAAATTAACTACAAACTACATACGTCATCATTTGTAAAATGATCTGTCTAATCAACTTTTGTTTCTTCAACGGCATTTGATCGATCATCTTGCGGTCTATTGTTATCATCCACATAGTTCTCAGTGGGAACAATAATAGCACTCTCAACTTCATTAACGTTATCTTCCTACAAAAATCGAATAAAAATAATTAAAATGATGAATTTTTTTTTTTTTTTTGTAAAATATGACATATATGTTGTTGTATGAAGAAAACCCTAAAATTCAACAACTTAAATGTCATTCTCTATTACAATGTCATCAAATTTAATGTCTTCCGAACTCGAAGTAGAGAGAAGATTAGAAGAAATCTCCTTCAAAATAATAGAAAACCCTAAGCAATAGAAAAACCTAAAAAAAAACTATAACAACTGAATAGGTTGCGCAACATGATCTAAAAAACTAAGCTATTTTTGTCTTTATCTTCCATCCTCTACTCAACCATTTTATTTATTTATTTATGGTTTAGGGTTTGATATCATAGAGTTTACATTGTTTGTTTGAGAAGAGTAGAGACAATATGATTGTTATTGACTGAGTGAAAAGAAATAAAATGGTGGTAGGAAGTAGGTTAAAAATAGGGCATTGTTATTGTCACTCCAAATATTGTTAAAGGGGACCAATTTTTTATTTTTTCAGAAATTGTTAAGCGGAGTACCAATGACATTGAGGAAAATAGTCACTTAACAAATAAAGGTAATTTTACATTATTACCCATTTAGCCTCTTAACAAATATTGCAAGGATCATAGTATTATTTTTTCAATTCGCATATATCGATTTTTTTAAATTCTAAAGGACAAGCGTTTTCGGAGGAATAAGATCGAACTATATTTTATTTTATTTTTGATCGACATAAATATGCCGAATTTTATAATTACGAAGGTAATACACCGAAATGATCATTAATTTTCGACATATTACCATCGAATACATACATAATTGATTACGTGCTGCATTCGGTGCAGTGACGATGAACTGCTTATTTTAATTCGGTTTCCCTTATCGAATATGTTTTTTTTTAATCTAATTTGAAGGGGCAATCCGAGAATATTGAGTAGTGTGAAATAATATGTTTGTGTAGCTTCTTAACAATTTTTCAAAGAGTGTAATGTTTTTGAAGAATAACATTCCTTAACAATTGCTGGAGTGTCAATAACAACACCCTAAAAATAATCTAATCTATTAATTTTTTAAAGGTGACCAGTAGTCTAAAGTGGGGTGCGAATAGCAACACACTTTTAAAATTCAAATAACCATAAAATTAGGTAATAATCCTAAAATTTAGGATGGATTAACTAATAGGTGTGGTGGATAATAATAAAATTTCCCAAAAATAAATTGGATGGATGAACTAATTAATTTTAAATAATTAAGATACCAAAAATTTAAGTACTTATCCTAAAAGTTGGGTTGGGTTAATTAAAAACTAATAGGTATGATGGATAAGAATAAAATAACAAATATGATGGATAAGAATAAAATTTCTCTTTCATTAATTATGGAAAGTGGGGGAATAACGGTTGGAAATGATTTAGCGTAGAATAATTTAAAATGTTTTTTTAATTGGTTATAATAGCACCATTATATATTAAAAATGACAAATATGTTGATGGTTGCTTATAGTTTGAGCCAAAGTAGGCTAGGTCATGTGTAAAGCAAAGCTGCATAGTCTTAAAGGGGTAAAGTCACGAGCTAGTTTGTTCACACCTTTTTAACGGATGTCTAGTGGTCTTATGTTCACATCACGAACTAGTTTGTTCACGAGCTAGTTTGTTCACATCCGGTAAAAAGACGCAACAAACTCCTACTGGTAAAGTCACTGCTCCGACGCGAGGAGAAGCCCCGTGATTCCTTAAATTCATGATTCCATTTATTACGTGACGTGTATAAATAATATGTAAATGTAATCAAATTTCGCCTGGTTTCCAAGCTCATTCTCATCCCTACATTAAATAAATATTTAGTAGAAATCTCCTCCTCCTTGAACTCTTAACCCTAAATTCAATTCAAATCGACGGAAACTACCAACGATTTCTAGCCGATATGAAGTTTGGTGAAACAATTACAGAGTATTTGCATGGAGATCAAGAGTGGTTTCTACACAAATGCTCGCATGTCGAGTATAAAAGGCTTAAAAAAGTGCTTAAGAGATGTAGAGCTTTTCGCGCTGCAGATGACGAAAACGATGAGGATGAAAATCTGCAAAACTCCAAAACCTGCGATTGCGATTCATGTCCATGTAAGTCTTTTTTTTTTAGTTTGCATGTCGAACCAGAAATTAGATTATTCGCTTCTGATGGAATCATGATTGTATTTTTTTTGTGAGGTGCAGGATGGTTCTTATTTTAGCTTTTAAATAGTGGGTTGTTGCTCCAAAGTAAAAACTAAAGTGTTCCTTTATTAGCATAGTTGTTGGTCATTAGTCATTATGTGTTGTTGGTAGTGCTGCTGCAAAATTCATGATGTGTACTGGTGATATGTCCCATACCTCAAAATATGGGAGCTATTGGCTAGTATATTCAACTGAGAGTTTTTAGACTCACAAAATTGCAACGGCTAGGCAGCTAGGAAGATGCAATTCTTCTTATTTCTTCGAACTTTTTTTCTTGAATTTGTAGCGAGTTTTTGAAATTGTATTTGGACTTGAATTTGAATTTCTACAATTAATCATCAAGTATTAATCAAATATATTAACGAATGATTACTAACTGATAACTAATTTGAATATGAATGTGTAGTTTAATTTGAAATGTCTAAATGTGTATGGAGTGTTTGAATTTGAAGTTTGAAATTGGAACTGAATTTGCATTCCTAATTATAATTATTAAGTATTTAATTATCTTAAATTAATCACTCATGATCGATTATTAACTATTTATTAAAAAAAAAAAAAACTGCTTTTACCTCATACCCAACCTCTAATCAATACTTTTGCCCATGAATGCCAACCTTTTACATCTAATTCAACTATCCGCAAACGCATTGAGTTCAGTTAGAGTTGGACTGTGGTATGTAACATTTCACTTCGGATGTGTGTGAAATAAAATTTACAATGGTTGATGTGTTATTTCTTAAAGAGGGAATTAGTGAAAATGACAAACATAACTAAAAAAAAAAAAAAAAAAAAAAAAAAAATCTATGGTACTAGTTGTAAAATTTGTGGGAAATGTCAAACTTCATCCTTCAATTCGAGTTCCCTTTCAACTCATTACGGTCACCCTCGGACAGACAGTGTACTACCTCATTGTTGTCACCTCCCCCACTGCACCATATCAAGGCCACACCACATTGCCGCCCACATCTCATCTACCTCATCAACTAAAACTCCACCGACCTCATCTTCACCTAAGCACTTAAGATGTCACCATCACACTACAATGACACTCCATATAATCCGAGCTCGAAGCATCATCGTCGATTTGAAGTAAATAATTTCAACAGAAGACTAAAAACGCTAAATTAAGTCAACATAATGTTATATTTAAAATTTTTATAGTACAAAAAATGCTTAATTGAATCGGCATCAAACAACATAGTGCTATATTCATTTTTAAACTAGTATCATCATTCGTTTTCACAGTTTTAAAAAAGATGTTGAAATAACCTCTCGTCTTATACATATAATGCTATAGCTATTTTATGTTGTTCAGAAATTGCTAAATTATACTAACATATAATCAATGTAGTTGCAATATTCATTTTTCATAGTTAAAAAAGGCTTAATCAAACTAACGGCATCATTCATTTTTACAATTAAACAAATAAATAAATTAAATTAGTATCATACACATATAATGCTATATTCGTTTTTACTTACAGGAATGTTAGTTATATTTAACATTTTCGGTTGTAATAAGGATTGACTGCCAACCACGGTCTTCACTACCACCATCATAGACATCATGGCTCTACCATGCTTCTGTTTTGCACCTTAGACACCCATCTCTTGATCACCTTCCACCGACACAAAAACATTTAGTTTAGTAAAATAAAACTTAATCACCTTGACCAACCACTATCACCATCTCAAGTTGCCGCTACCTTGTCGCCTCCTAAGCTTCATTTATCACCTCATTGCCTGCCAAGTCGCCATCTTTTTAGTTGCGCTGAAACAAATTTGACGTTGCGATGCATATTCATAAGAAATTTTGCATTCATATTAGAAACGAAACATGGTGTTCTTGCATAAAAAATTATCCATGTGTTCGTCTTTGTTCATATTTTCAGCTTTGTTAGCAGTACATATGATTACAAACATGATGTCTGCTTGAAATATATTCATGTAATCTAAATATCTGGAGCATTAAATTTTTTAACAGTCTGGCGGTCCATGTCAAGAGATGGATATTGTTTTTTCTGTATAAATACCATCTTCGTATAACAGCTAGATCGAATCAATTGCTGGAAACCAAAACATATCTTTAGCTCTATTTATGTGGCGATCTCGACCAAGTTTGGTGCAATATGTGCATGTTTTCAATTGCAAGTTGAGTTTTGTAGTATGAAAAAAGATATTCAATATGTGGTCCCAGCAACATCATTTCGTTGTGGTGATTTGGTCATATAGGACACTTTCTTCTGGTTCATTCCTAATAAGGATGTTTGATTGGTAGACTTTCTGATTATGAGCCACCTTTTTTTTAGAATAAGAGTGGAGCTTTATGCAAGAAGAACATTCACTTTGATATCCGAAGTTTGAATTCAAGACCTTTAAAATTTAAGCCTAGAGCATTTGACCAGTTGGATTATGGATTTTTGACTTGGAGCAAAAAAAATTAATTTCCTGTCCAACATAGCCTCCACTTTTTCTATAAATTTGCACCTGAGAGATTGTTCTTTAATTTCACACTACTGATTTCTATCTTTGGCTTCTATTGTTGTGATTAGCATGGTGCTGTTATTATAGATTTTGCAGGAGCAACACACTAATAAGATGTGGTGTATGATAATTGTTAAATTAGGTTATTATGTTAATTTAAAGCGGTCTGGAGAAATAAACAGTTGTTTGTAAATACCTGTTTTTGTGTGCTTTACACTGCCTATGCAACCATATAATTTGTTTGCATGTTACGATTCAGTACCCTTATGAAAATCGATCATTTAAGAGTGTTTGTAATTTTGAATTTGATAAATTTAATGCCTGTGAGGCATGGGTTTCTGTATGTTCCATAAATGCACCCATTGTTGGCTAGAGGTTTAAAAGGGATATAAAAAATAATCAATTACTGTATTATAGCATTGAGTCTGGGGTCTGCATATTTTATGTTACATAGGGGTTCTTTACTAGGAGTCCACGATTCAGCTGTTGTCTTGTTTTTTCTTGTGAGTGTAATTTTAGACCTAGAGGTGTAGAAGTCGTTTCTTTGGGCTTCACTGCTATTGCTATTGTCCCAGGAGTGTACATGGTGGACATTATGTTATCTGTGCCAGACTGATCACAATATGTGCTTTCCAAGTCCATAGCAATGTATATTCCACCGGTGGATGCTATTTCATTTTTGAGATACCCCTTCTGTCTAATTTTGATGATTATTTTATTGTGTGTATGCAACACACACAAATATATATATATATATATATATATATATATATATATATATATATATATATATATACACACAGACACACACACACACATACATATATATAAACACAAAAGATTGACCCAAATTGAGGAATACAAAATCTGAACCATAAGATTACCCCATGATTTGCACCCTCATATAAAGACAAATTAATCATGTGGTTGAGATTTTGTGTCTTCTGATTTGTGTCAAACTTTTATGTTCATATAGATATATGGAATAGGATCAAGAGCATCTCAAACGTGCAACAACCATTTAGCCTTCCTGAGTGGTAGGTAGAAAATAGAGGGGCTAAAAGAGAGAGCACCCCTGTTTGCACCACCCTGATAGCATCCATATCCATTCGTGAGCTACGGTAATCCAAATCGAACGAGAATTTGTAGATGTTCAATCCATATGTATTTAAGGACCTATCCAAAATTTGAGCTCGTTTCGACATTCGTAATATATTCAAAATCTTAGCTCAATTATTCACCGTTCAGACATTTATTCAAGCCGTTAAATTTAAACATTAAATATATTATTGTATGAATGTCGGAACGAACTCATATTTTGGATATGTCATTATATATGTGTGGATTGAACATCTACAAATTTTCGTTCGATTTGGGTCACCGTAGCTCACGGACGGATGGGGTGCTAACATAGGTGTTGCAAACAAGCGTGCTCCCGATCGCTCCTTATATATATATATATATATATATATATATATATATATATATTGGAGGATATATGCATCGATAAATCTCCGTTGATTATAAAAAAAGGAAAAAATAAAGTAAAATAATCACACAACTTAGGGAAGTGGTCTTGCTAGAAATATTCATCTCACTTGCTGAATTTGATACCATTGTTGATGATAATATATTGACAACAGTCTATATATGAATTTATGTAAGTGTGTTCCCTAGCTAGCAATTTCTGGATACTCTTTTGCACCTCAAATATTCTGGGTAGTTGTGTTCATGGTTTTTCACTTTCCCTTAGTGAGGGTACATGAACTTAGGACTTAAGTAATTGCTTAAGTTCGTGTACTGTCCATGTTCGCTGTATCTTCATGCACCGCCAATACATGATGAAAGTCCATTTGCACCATTGAAATTGAAAATAGAAGTGCGCTTCTTGCGCGTTTTATTTCACACAATATCTCCAAATAATATATGAACTTAACTTACCCTTGACCTTTCAAACAAGATATCTACATTCTACAGTTTATCTTATTCAGGTACTTCATGGTCCCCCACTACATGAGGAATGTCCATTTGCACCATTGAAATTAAAAATAGTCGTGCGATTTAATACACACAATATCTCCAATAACATATGAGCTTGACATACCCTTTACTTTCAGACAAGATGTCTGCACTTTATTTTATTCATGTACCGCAGGGTCCCCCATTGTTTATTCGCTTTCTCCTCCCACTATGCTTTCCTTTTCAAGAACTTCTGGTTTAATAGCTGTGATCCCCTGAATCCTAGATTCATGTAATTTTGTTGATGTCTAGAGAATCAGTTTTTTCTTACTCATAAATTTCATCAACTGATATATTATATATTTTAATTTTGGATTATAATTGATTAATTTGTATATCTCATTAACTGAATAACCACTTATATATTATATGCATCAACGTGGAATTATAATTTCGTTAACTTTTGCCATTTATATTCCACCTGGCATTTATACTGTACCTTCGTATCCCCAAAGTAGGGAGGTCATTCAAATTGTTGTTTAATTAAAATAAAGAATAAATTCAAAGAAATACAAAAATTGGATACAGTGCACATATGTTCGCTCATTCTATTATTTGAATAATGACTATTTAAGTATTTTCTATGACTCATTTGAGCATGAGCCTAGTTAATTTTGAAATAGTGACACATTACCTTAGAATGCCTAAAGAATATTCTTAAAAGAAAAGAATTGCTGCACATGTAGTTTACCCTACGCATGCATTGCATGCGCAAAGAACTTTGGTTTATCAACAAGAATTGTAATGTAACCTTGAAGATAATATATTTAATTGGCAGTCAAATTCTTTAGATTCGAATATTTTTTGTTCAACTTGCTGACTGATTACTTGTGTAAGCTTGATTTTCATACAAATTATTAGAACCTTGTTGATATTGCTCTGTGTTTGTGTGTCCATTTTTCTTCTTGATATTGCTCTGTGTTGTTTAATATTCCACCATTAAGGTGTGTATTTCTTTGTAGCATTATATGGTTCTTTGAAGAATTTTTTGACGATGAATCTGTTGCTTTCAGTATGCGACCAAAAGTTTTTTTACGGAACTGACAAAAGATGCTTTAGAGGTTGTGGGGTGCTTCAGTTCAAGAGCGAGACGCCTCCTTAATCTTCATGCTAATTCAGGACCGTTAAATTTGATATGGAGACTTTGCCAATGTTTCACAGATGATCAACAAAACTTGATTCAAGAAGGAAGAATGTTACTTGATTATCTTACTATGAATGCTACTGCAATTCGTAAAATACTGAAAAAGTATGACAAAGTAAGCTGCTGACCCCAACACATTCACCATAATTCCGAGCACATTCTCCATATAACTATAGTATTTTGAGGTATTTACTAATTTATGGGCCTAACAGTATTAATTCTGGATAATTAGCTTATCCAAGTATCGTTGGTTATGGGTTGAAAAGAAATTGTTGATTGCATTAACAGATTATCCAAGCCGTAAAGAATTGAAGTTGAGTGCAAAATAGGAATATTCTGTAGTCAGTCAAATACATAGTTTGTAGAAAAAATTGAACTTAGATTTTGTTCCCAAACTTAGCTATAAATCGAGAAAGGTTTCTTGCATCTCTTAATTGTTCAACTCGAATGTTTGTCCCATGTTGAACTTAAAATGGCCTCTCTCTTTTTCTGGCAAACCAAAAATAAGTAGGATTTTTAGTATCTTAACTTGTATATCGCTTAAAGACTCATGTGCGAATCAAGTTGTCAAATCCAGATATTTTATGCTGCAGGTACATGGTTCCGTTACTGGCAGAAACTTTAAGATTAAACTGCGTGCAGAACATATCCAACTCTTACAGTCACCATGGTTAATAGAATTGGGTGCATTTTATGTAAACTGTAGCGGGTTAGATATGGGTGAGCCTGGTGAATTCTTCAGACGGTTATTGTGTGACTTGAGCGGCGATCAACCTGTGATTACTAATACTCTTTATGACTCCATTAAATATGAGTACAGCCTTACATGTGCCGTATGCTTAGTAAGATATCTTCTTCGCTCATTCATTTATATATTTCCATTTTTTTTAAATTTGCTATGCATTTTTACTCGATTACAGTAACAAAATGTTATAACTTTATATTCCTTATTTTGAAATGCTGATATGTTCGGTTATTATAAAAGTCAGTCATCATACTTTTTTTTGTCGGTTGGAAAGCCTAAGCATTCAAATATGCCTAATAAACTGCATTAATATAATCATAAGTCCATTGTGGCTGATAAGTGGATACATGTAAACAATGCTCATTACCTATTTTGCAGTGTTAAAAGTATGAATCTTTTTTCCCCATGTTAAACACATAGGTAGTTCTTAAAGAAGATCTTAAAATTTAACAAGTTTATTATATAAATGAAGACCTTGTGTCCAATAACTGCAGCATATATGCTGAAAACTTTGAGTTTTGAATAGCTTATAAGTAGTACTTCTTTCCACATCTACTACGATTTCGCTCAAGATGGCATGTTATTCCAAAGAAACACAGATCAATATATTGAACCATGGCCTTGTTCCCTTGGTGTTTTAATCAGAAAGTATTAGGTTTAATCAGTGTGAACTTTTTTTATGCAGGATACTGTATTCAACCCATACGCATTAAGGTGTGGGCATCTTTTTTGTAAAAGCTGTGCTTGTTCTTCAGCATCTGTATTACTATTTGAAGGCCTTAGAACAGCGACTAAAGCAGCCAAGTGCCCTGTTTGCAGATCTGTATGAATCAACTTAATAACTACTTCTATCTTACATTTTTTTCAGTTCTTCCACATATTAGAACAACGAACAATTTTGCTCACAAACTTGTTCACAGCTAGCTATTGTACCTTGCCTGATTAAACTCATATTTATCTAGGCTGTGAAAATATTCTATTCAAATGCTCATAGCGTATAGAATCTATAAAATAATATGTTACAAGTAACATCTTCTAACGTTATATAAATTAGAATTAATAAACACACAATGGTTTTAAAAGAATGGAATTTGCCAATATTGTAATATGTATATTATCCGGTATTCACTGAATTGACTTAGGCAACTATTTTACCTCGTAATTTTATATTTTGATTGTATGCCAACAAAATACAGTTATAAAACAACATATGATTTGATAAATATTTCCTGCATTTCATTTAGGCCGGTGTGTACGATGATGCCAGCTGTCAATGGGTCGGGTCAAGTCGGGTTCGGGTCAATTTTTAAACGGGTCGGGTGAACCCGTTTAATAAACATGTCATATTATGCCAATCCGAACCCAACTGGTTTATAAACGGGTCGGGTCGGATCAACCCGTTTTGACCCGTTTAATTTTGCAGATATCTCTTTATCACCTACATTTTGCAAAATAAAAGCATACCGAAATAGAATAATACATTGCTCAAAAACACAACAGTTAAAAAAGCACATACATGGTTTTACACTTAAAAATACCTCTCTGCTGGGCGTATGAATTCCATAAAAATGGTTTTATACGGCTTGGGCTTGGTATGTTTTATGTTAAACGGGTTAGGACGTGTCAACCCACGGGTTCGCGGGTCAACCCGTAACCCACCCGTTTATTAAACGGGTCAGAGGGGGTTGACCCGAAAATGACCCGTTTATAAATGGGTCGGGTCGGGTCGGATTTTTTCGTGCGGGTTACGAGTCGTGTTTCGGATCGTGTACGAAATTGACGGCCCTAAATTACATATGTTGGAACTCGACCTACTTCTGAAAAACAGGTACTCGAAACATCCAAGAATGTCAACTTACTTATTAATTTATAAGAAATAGACATAAAATATTTGGACTTTTACTATTGCCACTATAACTTACGTAGCTGCAAGGAGTACTGGAAGGAGAAGCAAAGGGAGGAGAGGACTGAGATGGTGAAGCAATCTAGAGAGTACTGGGGTTCCCAAAAAATGACTGCTATGGGTATCTGATATTGTAATTTTTAAGAATGGCTGTGGCTCTTTAGCGTGTTCACGACTATATTCGTATGTATTGTTGTTGATTCACGTTGGCCACTGAAGGGTTCTGTACCATAGCGAACATGGTGACTGTCACACAGGGATAATTAAAAAATATATATGATTTTGTGTTTTGCTTGTTTATGTCATAGATAAACAGGATGGTTTGAATTTGAGTTGCTTGTTTGTATGTCAGTGTGTATGATTAATATATCGTGCTTTCATTATTTATTATTAAGTATCTTTTTGGGTACAGAAGCCGCAAAATAGGAAGTTCCGTTGCCGGGACTTATACCCGGGTCTTTCGGGTGAGAGCCCAATATCCTGACCAACTAGACTACAACGGAGCTGTTTATTTTAATCAAATACATTTTTATTGAATTCGTAGGTGATGGTACAATCACCCAGCTTTGCAGTCAAAATTGGGTGCTTGATGAAAACGCCACCAAGTTTCCTTTTAAGAAGCTAATGTTCTTTCAGATAAATTGGAATCTAGAAATCCGTTTGTCAAAGCTCCCATTAGTCCAGCTTTCTATTCAATAGTTCCAGGAACATCTCCCCTGAACATGAGAACTAAGATCACATGGTTACAACCCAACAACGCTTCCAGCAATTGCTTAAATTGTGTAATACTAAAGTTTTTTCATATCAAATCTATAATGAGGAAAATAGGGATAGGACAAACATAAAGAAAAATTCAAACGTAATGACAAAATGTTTTCTTTTCCGTGGACAAAGTTGCCACCAATGTACAGTGAATTGCCAAACTTAGGAGGAGACTAAAACTATGGTGGCTGGATTGACGATGCCACGATGTGGCATCGGATGACTTTAAGAGAATCGAGGAGGTGGCAACAGCTTTGTTGTGGGTGGGGGGTTAAGACAGCAAGTTGGCAGCGGGTCAAGAGATGGCTACAGTGGTTGGTTCAGGCAACGATGCTGCACCGGATTAGGAGACATAATTAGAATCTTCAATTCCAAAATCACTTCAAGCTATACGATAAACTGAGCTCTGATACCAAACTGTTATGCAAAAATTGCTCTGGTAACAAACTGTTGGGATTTTGTGCGCAGTGGAAGTTTGACAAAACGTCATTTGAAGATGAATTTAATTGAAAATAACAACATAACAAGTCGGGAATAATAAAAGTACACTAATATTTCACCCAACCACCCTCTTTATTGATTCACAAAATACAAATTTTGTTTATACTCAATGGATTACAACCAGAAATAAATAAAATATAATAAATCAATAACCTTATTGAGATAAGCAAAGAATATCTAGAAGACTACCAATATTGTTGAAGCAGAAAAACGATAAAGAACGACGACAAACCCTTGGACAATCTAGAGGCACCAATTGCGTCTTCCAGCAGTAAATAGAAACAACTACGTTCAGCCCAAATTCCTACATCTTCCTCCCCAGGGCGCAAGCCCATGGAGGCACACAATCTCATCAGATATTCTAACATGGTTTCTTGTTCTTTATTAATTGTCACAATCTAATCAAGAAGGCTGCATATATATGGGAGAATGGAAAGCCTATGCAAATATCCAAGTTGTCCCTTCAAGATATCTCCAAAATATAACCATTCATTTCTCCCTTCTATGATCAAATCGATTAATTAACCAATAAATAAATCAATCAATCAACCAATAAGTCAATTAATTAATCATTCCAATCAATCAATCAATACAATCAATCAATCGATTTTTTTTTTTGTTGAAAAGATAAAAAAGGCCCAAAGCCCATGAATCGGAACAAGCCCGAACAACTAATACAACATCAACACATGGCAAACCCTAGCCGCCACTATTCTCAAACCAAACCCTAGTGAATAAACACTGGAAATGGCGGACTGCTTGAGAAATCAGCTCTTCCATCTTCACGGCGGATTCCAGACAAAATTCTCAATGACTTCACTTCTCTTGTCTTTAGTTCCAAGCTTGTTAACGGCTCTTTTGTCTCTCGTACACCAATTTCTATCGCTGGTACTTTGAGGGATAACACCTATCGGATCTGAGCTTTTTGAGCTGTCAGAGTCTCTCTTCCTCCTTATAGGATCTCTGATAACGTCTGAGGGTCCTCCACTGCTACTTTCACCTTCTAACCAGTTGGAAAGATGATAGATCTGGTGATTAAGTAAGCTTTTGTAGTGATTATCACCAATTTTCTGTAAAAGTCTGATTTTTCCTTCTGTCTTCTTTGTTTCCAAGTGATTGTGAGGATCTGGATCACTGCTGAAGGTACCTCCCCCTGTATCAGGTAAAAGTATGCATTTACTATTCAATTTAGCACTAAAATCACGCACAAAAGATGCTGATTTATGTTTACTTCCCTCACAGTTATAAGAATTGATATCGGGGTTGATGGATGTTTTAGGAAGGAAGTCAAGTCTTTCGAAATCACTGTATCTGACCTCTAATTCTTCTCTGCGAGTGATCTGGTCTCTAAAATCAGCATTAGGCAAGTGAGAAGTATTAAAATTCTTACTATTAGTCCTAATAAAGTTGTAGTTAGCATTAGCATGATAACTCCCTTTGTTTTTAGGACCACTGGTAGCAGATTGGGGATTAGTATCACCAGGAGGGGATTTAGAGAACATACTGCTGGTGTTCTGCTTGCCATTAAGTAAGAAATCTTCCACTATTTTATCACAGTCATTGTTGTTATTACAATGACCCTGGCTATGCACTTTGTCCTGCAAATGTCTGTTAGCTTTTTGCAAAACAATGCTACTATCATATAAAATAGTATGCCAAAGCTGAGTACAACTAATCTCTTTGCCTGTGTGTAACCTTTGATTTCTCTCCCTCCATATAAAATATATGGTAGCAGTCAGTAAGACACAGGCTTTTTTGAATTTAATGGTCTTGGGCTTAAAAAACTTTAAAATGTAATGAACACTATCTCTAATGTTAAAAGTAACATAATTTTGATTGAAACCCAAAGTGCTTTTGGCATTAAACCAAATGTACTGGGAGTATTTACAATCAAAAAATAAATGTGTGGAGCTTTCATCCTCATTTTTGCAAAGTAAACAATTTTTTTCAGACCCTTTGTTCCAATTGCAACATTTATCCCTAGTGGGAAGCTTATTTAAAAGAGCAAAATAGGCACAGTGAGCCATTTTGGGGGCAATTAGATTTACTCCAAATAACTTTATGCCAATCCACTTCTACATCACCACCCTATAAGAATTCCCAAACCTTTTTGAAAGAAAACTTATCTTTAAAACAAAGGTTCAAACACCAATGATCTTTGTATCTATTTTGATCAATATGATAATCTAAAATAGCATTTTTGAAGATCTAAGCTGCAGGATTATTGTGAAGGCTCCAACAGTTATTTATAATAATGCTATTAACTCTGTCATTAACCCCTCCCAATATGTGCAAGTTATCCCATCCAAGAAGGTTTATTAATGAATTTCCATTTAATCATGGATCAAACCATAAACTGGTTTGAGTTCCATCTTTAAACTTTCTATGAATGAGATTCCTGCCCATATTTCTGCAATCTAAAATGTTTTTCCAAATGTATGAATGGTGATTCTCTTTTTTTGCCAATCAGAAATTTTTGTTTTTTAAATATTTGGCTCTCATCCATCTGGCCCAAAGAGAATTACCATTCAAAAAATTCCAAAACAGTTTAAATTTGCTAACTTCAGCTATGTCTTTTAAGTTCCTAAGCCCAAGCCCACCAAACTTTCTAGGCTTACAAACTATGTCCCAGGCAACCTTATGGTATTTACCTCTCCAAATAAAATTAGAGCAAATTTTGTCAATTTTATGAATGACATTAGCTGGGATGTTGTGTGTTTGGACCCAATACATGATCATAGCAGTGATGACAGTATGAGTGAGTTCATGTCTACCAGCTATAGATAAGAGTTTGCTAGACCAACCATCTATCTTTCCTTGAATCATGTCTATTAATTTGGAACAGTGTAACACCCCGTATTTTCTGAGAATATAAAAAAAATGGTTAATTATGAAGAAGTTATTAAGCCTTGAAGTTTGTATGCATATGAGAGAAATATATATAGATATATATAAAAATTAAATAAATAAACATGCAAAAAAAGTTCAAAACAGCGAATTGGGAGGGGGAATAACCGAACCGGCCCATTTTTGAGGTCGACCCGAGCCCCGTTGGGTCGACTAGGGGTTAATCGGTGCTTGGCTGTCATCCCGTGGGCCGATTCGCTCAAATGCAGATTTTGCATTTGAATGGTTCTCATGATTCAGGGTTAATCTAATGGTCCTAAATAACTTCCTACACCTATATATACATCCCTAACCTAAACCTAAATCTCATATACAATTCTCTAGCCTCCATTGCTCTCTTCCTCTCTAAAAATAAATAAATCAATGGCGTCTCTACTCTGCTGAAACCTAAGCTAGGACTTGTGCTTCTTCTTCCTCCAATTCTGATTAGGATTAAAAGAGAACAGCTACAACACCTTTTTCTTTTAGAATCCAACCAAGGCAAGTGCAGTTATATTCCGATATAAACTTTAATTATAATTGTGACATGATTGTAAATCTGAATTTGAGATTGCGTATGTTCTGTTATGATCTATTTTATTCTATATCTCTTTCTTCTTTCTGTTCTATAGCCAGGCTACCCCGAGCCTGCGCCAAAACTCATAAGAGATTAACGCACGAACGTTAAACTTTGGGGCAAATAATGAATGATGACATAATTGGACAAGGCTAATCTGTGACTAAAAGGACATAGCTTGTAAACTAGATTTAGATCTGTGCATATTCTGTGAATTGGAAGAAGAGGAACCATTGTATATTAACATGTGACTTGACACATTGGACATAACGCATATTTTTGAATTAAAGATCTGCTATAATTTAGAGTTCTAGATTGTTGGGCATATTGTTTATATAGAGATTCATGATTTGGGATAAAAAAGGAATATGACTTAGGTGTGAAGATTTATGTTAAGATTTGATAACTATTAAATGTGAATAACACCTAAGTGGGAGATTTTTGAATATATGACATGCGTTGAAATCGATGGCTATATTTGGTATAATTTATATGTGAATCTTTTGTACTAGGCAAGTTTAACTAAATTTGAGACGTATGTTATATGGTAAATTATGACCATAATCTATGCCATGTAAATTCAATGCAAACGTGGGGTATATGATCATAATGTGAATCATGACAACTATTTAGGCATGCAAACTTAGGCCAATTTTTTTAATTAGGCAAAATATGTTTATGAAACTTTAAGGAATGATTAAATCTGTTATATGGCCTAATCTGCTAGTTCTGTTATATTGCATAATTTGCTAGTTCTGTTATATTGCCTAATCTGCTAGTTCTGCTATAATCTGCTATATCTGTTCATATACCAAATCTGTCATCTGCTAAGTCTGCTGAAGATGCATAAACTGTTATATGCTAAATCTGCTAAACTGCATAATCTGCTGAATCCGTTAAGTCGCCTAATCTGCTAAATCGGTTATCTGCCATATCTGTTGAGTTGATATATTTTGTCTGTTATTGACATAATCTGAATTGGCTATAATTATGAAAATTGACATGTATATTAGGCGTGGGCATAAATGGTAAATTAATAATTAATTGGCCGCAAAGATAAACATGGCTGACTCGAGGTTAGAATGAGTTTGCGGCGTAATCCTGCCCGGAACTGCCCGGCACATCCAGTGGCCGCAAACAATAGGTTCTAATGTGAGAAGTTAGTCATAACGTGCTTGAAACCCGAGGTTAGACTCAGTTTGCGGTAGAAATCTGTCCGGAACCAACCGGCCTAACCAGTAGCCGCAAACTGTCAGTCTAATGTGAGAGGTCTGGGCATTAATATTTAATTAATGAAAATCTGAGATAAATATAATTCCTAAAACGTGTTGGGCGGATAGGGTTAAACCCACTAGACTGATGAGTTTAATAAATCTGTTCCGTGAATCGGTAGGCCCAATTACAAAGTTAGACAAATCTGTAAATATTTTAAATCCGTATATCTGATCCGTTAGTCTAAAACTTGTCTGACCTGTGAACTAGTTGATCTGAATTCTGTATGTCTGAACTTGTTAATATGAAATCTGTTAGTCTAGGACACAAGGATAGGAGGGGAATTACTTGTGTCATCTGTTGTTTGGGACCCATATTAGTCAGTAACCCTTTCTGGTATCAAAACTTTGACCCAACAGTAGGTTGGGTCCGAGCACGCTTACTGAACTAATTATAAGCGGTTCATTCTGATAATGGCAAAGCGTGTTGATGGTGCGTTCCAACCGGGTCATGTGCGTGCATGGATCCCGGTCTGCCTCTGAGGATGTAAGACACCGTGACATCTGTAAATAGGTATGTGTCATTCAAAGGTTGCCACTTTAGGGAATGATACACCCTTCGGTGGGGCTGGCACAGGGTATTTATGTATTAGGGAGCCGATCGCTTGGGGTAGGGTTTTAGGGTACACTTAGTTCTGTCTGTTTCTGTTGGTACCGTCTGTTTCTGTTGGGTGGCAACACCTGTCTGTTTCTGCGTGGTACCGTCTGTTCAGGTGGTAAAGGCCCAATTACTAGTGTACACCTTATGCTACATTCTGCTTCTCTCTGTTTCTGATCGGGTGGTAAAGGCCCATTACTAGCGTGGAAATTATTCTGTACCTGTTTCTGTTTCAGTTTAGACATTAGGGTGACACCTAATTCTGTTATACTAGTATTAGTACAGAGAAGTGTAAAGCAATAGCTTATATCATTATGTTCTTCTGTCATATCTGCTACATCTGTTACAGTTATCTCTCATCCAGTTTTATTTTCATGTCATGTTATTATTATCTGTTCATAACTGAAAATCACTGGACTTGCCAGATTTTTGTCTGACCCTTGTTGTTTCGCCTCCTTTCTTCCGTTTCTCCCCCCAGGTTTTGTAGAAGGGAATACTCTAGCTTGATCCAGATTTCTTCCGCTTGCAGTGCTTAAAGTATGGCTTGTCTTCTTCTGTGGGGATTATGATTTTAAACTATGCATTCTGAAGGCTTTTGTACAAGACTGATATTTTGTACTTGAATTCTGATATTGTGATTTGAAAGGATGTAACCAAGCTTCTATTGAAATAAAGTTATAATTTTTTCAAGTACTATTTTATCTGTCTTGTAAGTTTCTGTTCTGTTTACTAAAATGCTTCACCAAAGTTAAGGCATTCCTTTGTGCGTGACCTTAACGGAGGTGGGGTGGTACACTTGGTATCAGAGCCAGGTTACCAGATTGGGTAAAGTTTTTGAAAACTATTTTCAAAAAGGTTTTGAAAGGAAGTATTTTTAAAAATAAAGCTTATTTTGAATAACATGATCCCCAAGAGCCATATATCTTTCCTTCAGTCCTTTTTTTTGTATTGAATCTTTCCTTTTTTTTCTTTTTGTTTCAACATGTCCGAAGCATCTGAGATACCAGAGGGTGTTCACGTACCCGGTTGGTTTCGTCAATATCTTGAGGCTAGGACCGCCGCCGCAGGTCCAGCAAATGATCCTTCTCCTCCACCCCCTCCTCGTGCAATTACTTTCTCAAAGATCTGTAGAGATTTTTGGGCCATGGGTGGAAAGGATTTCAAGGGAACTGAATCATTCGTAGAAGCGAGGAACTGGCTCAAAGAAACTGAGGATCTATTCGTTATCTTCGAGGTGGACGATAGGCAGAAGGTACAGTTGGCGGTATGGCTGCTCAAAGGCGAAGCTTCCTACTGGTGGGAAGTCACTAACGCCGAGAGGCCGATTGAGACATGGATGGATTTCAGAACAAGGTTTGAGACAAAATTCCTCTCGCAAGTTGAACGAAGTTTACAACTGGAAAAGTTCTTATCTCTTAAGCAAGGAAGTATGACGGTCAAGGAATACGTCAACCAGTTCAACCAACTAGCTAGGTTCGGATTGGATTTAGTCAACACTCAGCATAAAAAGGCTCTCCGCTTTGTTAAAGGATTGAACGAGCCACTGCACAGCCTAGCCATGACTCATGTACCCATGGGAGCGACTTACGAGAGATTGGTGGACATGGCACTACTGCACGAGGAAGACAAAGGCCCAAAAGAGACAAAGAAGGAAGAACCACAGAATAAGAAAGCAAGGCCCAAAAAGGAAACGCAAAGGAAGGATGAGAAGTCTGAAGATAAGAAGGGGAAAAAGTGCTTTACTTGTGGAAGCTCGACTCATCTGAACAAGGATTGCAGAAAAAGGAAGGGCGCTTGCTTCAACTGTGGGGAGATGGGACACTTCACTAGGGACTGTCCGAAGAGACGAGGACAAGGAGGCCAGGCGAACACTCTTGAGGCTAGTGGCTAGGATAGAAGTAGGAAAATTCCTATAGTTGGTTTAATTTCTTTATCTGATTATGGAGTTAAGACTTTTCTGATTCTGGTATTTTGATTTTGTAATTGATACTCTGCACTTTAATACTAGTATTGTTTCTGATTCCGTTGTAGACTCAAACCTATAAGGGTTATGACTCATCTGTTTACGATAGACTGGGGTTTGAGGGATATCTGTGTTAGACGTCAAGTATGACGCATACATTTTGAGTTTTTGTGGGATATGATTTTATCATGCTTAGCTTCCTAAGAATCATTAGGGAACCTGATCTGTACCAGTAGTCTATAAATATTTGAATAATTCTGCTTTCCAGTTTTGACATTGTCTAAAGGAGGTAATCCTCTGGGTGTCAATCTGATGTTGATTTCGGTCTTCGGGGTTGATACTTAGGGGAATTATTTTCTCAACCAATGTATAATGGGAACCAAGTCTTTGTCTTATCTGTACTCGCTTCCATCATTCGACTGTATCCTATCGATCGAATCTTCGAACTTTAGGTAGAAACTAATGGGTGTAAACATGTGTTTGAGACATGTTTTGTTTGATGGTTGCAAGTGGATGCAAGTGGTTTCTCGTGGATGCATATACACACACTAGGCACTAGATCGGCTCAAAAACACTCTCATACTGCATATGGATGTGTGTGCATTTTTCAATTTTTGTGGATGCAGAATGATTGACTCCTCACATGGATGTTGCATTTGGATGAATGGTTATGCACTCACATAGAAATGATGTGTATCAAATAGGATTTCTTGCATACATATTTGGACTCATGACACTAACATGATTCGCATTAAGGAGGTCAACTGGATCAGTAGACCGCCTGATTTTGCATTAGATAAGAAACATACACACACACTTTGCATATGTTCATACGGCATTATAAACCTTTTAAGGACAATGGATGCTTGTGATTGAATGGTTGAGTAGATGGATGTTGGATGTTAGGATACATTCTTCTTAACTTGAAGATTTCGGGGACGAAATCCTTTAAGGAGGGGAGAATGTAACACCCCGTATTTTCTGAGAATATAAAAAAAATGGTTAATTATGAAGAAGTTATTAAGCCTTGAAGTTTGTATGCATATGAGAGAAATATATATAGATATATATAAAAATTAAATAAATAAACATGCAAAAAAGGTTCAAAACAGCGAATTGGGAGGGGGAATAACCGAACCAACCCATTTTTGAGGTCGACCCGAGCCCCGCTGGGTCGACTAGGGGTTAATCCATGGTGTTTGGCTGTCATCCCGTGGGCCGATTCGCTCAAATGCAGATTTTGCATTTGAATGGTTCTCATGATTCAGGGTTAATCTAATGGTCCTAAATAACTTCCTACACCTATATATACATCCCTAACCTAAACCTAAATCTCATATACAATTCTCTAGCCTCCATTGCTCTCTTCCTCTCTAAAAATAAATAAATCAATGGCGTCTCTACTCTGCTGAAACCTAAGCTAGGACTTGTGCTTCTTCTTCCTCCAATTCTGATTAGGATTAAAAGAGAACAGCTACAACACCTTTTTCTTTTAGAATCCAACCAAGGCAAGTGCAGTTATATTCCGATATAAACTTTAATTATAATTGTGACATGATTGTAAATCTGAATTTGAGATTGCGTATGTTCTGTTATGATCTATTTTATTCTATATCTCTTTCTTCTTTTTGTTCAATAGCCAGGCTACCCCGAGCCTACGCCAAAACTCATAAGAGATTAACGCACGAACGTTAAACTTTGGGACAAATAATGAATGATGAAATAATTGGACATGGCTAATCTGTGACTAAAAGGACATAGCTTGTAAACTAGATTTAGATCTGTGCATATTCTGTGAATTGGAAGAAGAGGAACCATTGTATATTAACATGTGACTTGACACATTGGACATAACGCATATTTTTGAATTAAAGATCTGCTATAATTTAAAGTTCTAGATTGTTGGGCATATTGTTTATATAGAGATTCATGATTTGGGATAAAAAGGGAATATGACTTAGGTGTGAAGATTTATGTTAAGATTTGATAACTATTAAATGTGAATAACACCTAAGTGGGAGATTTTTGAATATATGACATGCATTGAAATCGATGGCTATATTTGGTATAATTTATATGTGAATCTTTTGTACTAGGCAAGTTTAACTAAATTTGAGACGTGTGTTATATGGTAAATTATGACCATAATCTATGCCATGTAAATTCAATGCAAACGTGGGGTATATGATCATAATGTGAATCTTGACAACTATTTAGGCATGCAAACTTAGGCCAAATCTGCTAGTTCTGCTATAATCCTCTATATCTGTTCATATACCAAATCTGTCATCTGCTAAGTCTGCTGAAGATGCCTAAACTGTTATATGCTAAATCTGCTAAACTGCTTAATCTGCTGAATCCGTTAAGTTGCCTAATCTGCTAAATCTGTTATCTGCCTATCTGTTAAGTTGATATATTTAGTCTGTTATTGACATAATCTGAATTGGCTATAATTATGAAAATTGACATGTATATTAGGCGTGGGCATAAATGGTAAATTAATAATTAATTGGCCGCAAAGATAAACATGGCTGACTCGAGGTTAGAATGAGTTTGCGGCGTAATCATGCCCGGAACCGCCCGACACATCCAGTGGCCGCAAACAATAGGTTCTAATGTGAGAAGTTAGTCATAACATGCTTGAAACCCGAGGTTAGACTCAGTTTGCAGCAGAAATCTGCCCGGAACCAACCGGCCTAACCAGTAGCCGCAAACTGTCAGTCTAATGTGAGAGGTCTAGGCATTAATATTTTATTAATGAAAATTTGAGATAAATATAATGTCTAAAACGTGTTGGGCAAATAGGGTTAAACCCACTAGACTGATGAGTTTAATAAATCTGTTCCGTGAATCGGTAGGCCCAATTACAAAGTTAGACAAATCTGTAAATCTTTTAAATCCGTATATCTGATCCATTAGTCTAAAACTTGTCTGACCTGTGAACTAGTTGATCTGAATTCTGTATTTCTGAACTTGTTAATCTGAAATCTGTTAGTCTAGGACACAAGGATAGGAGGGGAATTAATTGTGTCATCTGTTGTTTGGGACCCATATTAGTCAGTAACCCTTTCTGGTATCAAAACTTTGACCCAACAGTAGGTAGGGTCCAGGCACGCTTACTGAACTAATTATAAGCGGTTCATTCTGATAATGGCGAGGGGTGTTGATGGTGCGTTCCAACCGGGTCATGTGCGTGCATGGATCCCAGTCTGCCTCTGAGGATGTAAGACGCCGTGACATCTGTAAATAGGTATGTGTCATTCAAAGGTTGCCACTTTAGGGAATGATACACCCTTCGGTGGGGCTGGCACAGGGTATTTATGTATTAGGGAACCGATCGCTTGGGGTAGGGTTTTAGGGTACACTTAGTTCTGTCTGTTTCTGTTGGTACCGTCTGTTTCTGTTGGGTGGCAACACCTGTCTGTTTCTGCGTGGTACCGTCTGTTCGGGTGGTCAAGGCCCAATTACTAGTGTACACCTTATGCTACATTCTGCTTCTGTCTGTTTCTGATCGGGTGGTAAAGGCCCATTACTAGCGTGGAAATTATTCTGTACCTGATTCTGTTTCAGTTTAGACATTAGGGTAACACCTAATTCTGTTATACTAGTATTAGTAAAGAGATGTGTAAAGCAATAGCTTATATCATTCTGTTCTTCTGTCGTATCTGCTACATCTGTTACAGTTATTTCTCATCCAGTTTTATTTTCATGTCATGTTATTATTATCTGTTCATAACTGAAAATCACTGGACTTTCGATACTTTTGTCTGACCCTTGTTGTTTCGCCTCCTTTCTTCCGTTTCTTCCCCCCAGGTTTTGCAGAAGGGAATACTCTAGCTTGATCCAGATTTCTTCCGCTTGCAGTGCTTAAAGTATGGCTTGTCTTCTTCTGTGGGGATTATGATTTTAAACTATGCATTCTGAAGGCTTTTGTACAAGACTGATATTTTGTACTTGAATTCTGATATTGTGATTTGAAAGGATGTAACCAAGCTTCTATTGAAATAAATTTATAAAATTTTCAAGTATTGTTTTATCTATCTTGTAAGTTTCTGTTCTGTTTACTAAAATGCTTCACCAAAGTTAAGGCATTCCCTTGTGAGTGACCTTAACGGAGGTGGGGTGTTACAAACAGTCCCTATCATTAATTATGTTAATGCTTAAAGGGAGGCCAAGGTACTTAACAGGAATATTACCCTCTTTAAAATTCAAAAGCTGCAGAATTTCAAACTTATTACTAGCATATTTGTTGAAATAAATTTTGCTTTTACTATCATTGACAGCTAACCCAACATATTTATCCATATTTTTTTAAAATACTGTGAACAGCAATAGCGCTGTCTTTGTCAGCTTTTAGAAATAGGAGCATGTCATCAACATATAATAAGTGAGTGATGTGTGGCTTAACTCTGTTAATAGGTTTAATGTTTCCCCTTAACACTTCAATATCCATTTGGATAGAGAAGTATTCCATGATTATGGAGAAAAGGTAAGGTGACAAGGGATCACCTTGCCTTATCCCCCTATTGCTATGAATAAAACCTTTAGGGGAACCATTGACCATAACTGAGTGTGTTACATTGCTGATACATTCCTTAATCATATCACAAAACCTGTTATTAAACCCCATTTTTTGCAAAATAAAAATAATAAAACTCCTATTAACTTTATCAAAGGCCTTATGCAGATCAATTTTAATACACATAAGGTTTTTATTCCTCATATTAAAATTCCTTATTAGCTCATGAGCTAATAAGGAATTTTCTGAAATCAATCTGCCTGGTATAAAGGCACTCTGATAATATGAAATTGTAAATTTTAAAAAACATTTTAATCTGTTGCAAATAAGAGATGAGATAATTTTATAAACAAAGTTACAACAGGCTATGGGTCTGTAATCCTCTAGTCCAGAAGGGTTCTCCACTTTAGGAATTAAGGTCAAAAAAGTGTGATTTGTGTTCTTCAATAAGTTTCCTGAACTAAAAAATTCATTTATGTAATCACACAAAATAGACTGAATATCAATCCAACATGTTTTATAAAATTTGGCCCCAAACCCATCTGGACCTGGACTTTTGTCAACATTAGCATTAAAGATAATATTTTTAATCTCTTCCTGCCTAATAGGAGCCATAAGAATATCATCACTATTGCTGTTCACAGTATATTTAAATTCTAAATCAGGAAAAACTGTAGGATAATCATTGGTATTATATAATGAATTGAAATAACTAATAGCCTCTAATTCAATATTAGAGGCTTTGTTAATTATTTCACCATTGGCATCCATTAATTTACCAATATTATTCCTGTTTTTCCTGCAAGGCATTTTAGGGTAAAACAATTTACTGGCTTCATCACCAGCAGTTAACCAATTCACCTTGGCTTTCTGTTTAAGATTAACAGAATTAATATGAAGAGCATTAACCAATTTGGCTTCAGAATTAAAAAAATTCTCAGCTTTGGACTTGTCTGAGCTATCTTTGTCAAGATCATTTTGAAACCTCTCACATTCATCCCTAATAGCTTTAATGTCATTACTGTTTCTAGTAGAGTTCCAACTTTTGAGATTAGTTTTAACCAACTGCAAAGTTTTATTAAATTTGTATTGAGCAGTTCCAAAAATATTATTAGTAAAGCATTTGGAAACCACCTCTTTGCAATTATGATCATACACCCAACCATTCACAAATCTAAATGGGGCATTATTATGCATATCCATATCTGAATTAAAAGAGACTAGAGTAGGTGAATGATCACTAGTGTTTTGAGGCAGGGTATAACACTTTATGTTAGAGAAGAGGTTTATGAAATTTTGATTAAATAAGACCCTGTCCAATTTGCAATGAATATTCCTGTATTTACCAGACTTCCAGGTATACATATTGCCAGAGATGATAGGTTCTATTAATCCAGATTTCATCATAAAATTAACAACTTTTTCTAATTTAGAAAAAGGGAAAAAATTTCCTCCCCTTTTTTCAAAATTGTGAAAAACAGTGTTAAAATCCCCTAAAAACATCCAAGGCTTTTTAATAATATTGCTTAACTGCTCAATGCAACTCCATAACATATTTCTGTCATTTTCAAAATTGGAAGCATATATAAAGGTGACAATTATTTCCAGACCACCTTTGTTTTTAAAAGTGCAGTGTATGTACTGCTTATCAATGAAATAATTGATGAGTGTCCAAATGATCGGATTGAAAAAAAACCATAATCCTACCATTTCCACCCATCAGATTATTATTGATCAGGTTCCAATTTGAAAAAAAAATCTGTTTTGCAGATCATTAATCCTAATATCATTTAGCTTATGCTCAACTAAACCTAGAATACTAGGCTTGAACTTGTTCACAAAGTTGGCAAGGTCAAGTTGTCTAGCAGGGAGACCCCTAATGTTCCAAACTATGATATCCATAAATAAAAATAAAATAAGAAAAAAGATGGATATCACCTATTTAAGATGGACCAGAGCTTTTGCTGCTATCCACTCTCCCCTTTGGCTGTTTGCCACTCCTTTTAAAGCTGGTGTTTTCTGCAGCCTTTAGTTTCTTTTCCCATTTAGAGTTCTTATTAATATATTTCTGCCTGAAATCATGATCCTTTTTATCCTCTGTTTCTTCAACTGAAATTATGTCTGTTAGGATTTTTGTCCTGCTTTTCTTTTTCTTTTTTGGTGATGTAGGTTTTGAGGACTTGGAACCAACCAAAGCATGGTTGACTGCCTTTTGAATGCTGTCCTCAGTTACAGATTTAGAAGGAGCAAGGCTCTCAGCCAACAGTGATTCGTCAGTGAAGATTGGATCATTCGAAAGCAAATTCGCACACTCCAAATCTTTTTCTTTCATTTTATTGATTTTCAGATTTGTAATTAAACTTGGATCCTCCTTTGGGGGTGAGGATTCAATGACCTGAGATGTTGAAATCCCCCTTTTGTTTTTTTTTTGATTTTCAGTTAATGCAGAGGTTTGATCATTCAGATCTAAGGATGCGGTGAAACTGTCATCCTTAGTTTTGTTTTGATCATTATCTTGTTGTTTGTTTTGAAAAAAGCTTGCGGCTCTCTGCAAATGATGGGTTTCAGGTGATTATGAATTACCCATTTTAGGGTTAGAAGCATCAATATTCATGTCTTCTTCTTGATGAAGCTCCGAACTATGTGCACATTTTGAGTTAAATCTTTAGGGTTAATTCCTTCATCCGGTTCTTTATCAAGATTTGTTTGTACCTTTGATGATTCGTTCGAATCTTTGTTATGAGAACAGTTTTCGAACGAGTGTCCAAAGCACTTGCATACCTTGCATCTATCAGGAATTAACTCGTAGGTTATCGGCTGAGAGATAATCTCTCCGTCGTGCATGTAGATCGACGCTTCATTAGGTAATTCAGCGTCAGCGTTGATTTCAACAAGGATTCTAGCATAACTCAAATGCGATTCTTTCGCTGTTTGTTCATCCATTTTAAGTGGAGTTCCAATTAAACTCGCGATGGCGCTGAAAACTTATCCCATAATCTCAAATTTAACTCAGGTACCCTTACCCAAACGGGCATGGTACTGAGCAAGTCGCGATCAAGAATTCATTTCTTGGTCCACTTCTTAAGAATAATAAGTTTCCCATTGATGAAATAGGGTCCTCCCATTTGTATTTTGGCACAATCTTCGTGATTAGTGAATCGAATAATAAAGAATCCGTTTTCTCTAGTGAATATTTCAAATGACCCTGTCGGATTACATGTTCTAATCACAAAAGCTCTAAAATGGTGATAAGGGGGGCGTTTACCAAACACATAAGCCACAATAGACATCTCCCATTTCCCTTCTGTTCGTGCACTAGTTTCCTCGCTGATAATAACAATTTTCTCCTCACCTAGAGTTTCTGTTCGCTCAATGTAACTCAAATCAAAATTGGTGCTCTGGCCACCGTTCTTGACCATGTCTGTCCAAGACGAGGCCTTTCCCTCTGTTGGCAACCTGTTCTTGATAGGTTGTTTGTTTTCTTGGGTAGTGCTGACCCGAATTCTAGGCTGAAACCTTTTACCATTTGAAGCAGGAAATGGTTTGTAATTATTTCTGGTAGGGATTTCGTTGGATCTTCCAGCGCCCTGCCGAAAGTGAGCAGAATCATTAGAATTCTGCTTAGGTTTTAGCCCTTTCTTGCGGTTATTAACTGTGGTGAAACCCTCTTCATCAACAATAAAGTGAGGAGGAGATTGAGGAAGATTGCTATAAGGGATGGAGAAGGATAGGGGAGGAGAAGAGGAGAACCCTTTTTGATTAGGGTTATTGTCGAAAATAGGATACAAGTAGGGTTTGGTGGCAGCCATGGCTGCAGAGGACAGAAAGTTTTTTTATGATGTTTTACTTCTTGCAAAAGTAATTCGTAGATTCATTCAATTCGATACTTTCTCAATTCAATTTAGGAAGACTATCAATCATTTAATTGATTACATACTCTTCGATATTTGAATGAAAAAAATTCAACAATACTATATTCCTATATAAGCACACCACTCACCTCAATTTCACGTAGTTCAACGAATTAATTTAATGCTCTCTATGTCTTTCACATAACAGTCTAAAACGTTTACCAATTTTGATGTTAATTCACAAAGCATCATTTTATTTTATTTCAATCACAGTTCCACTCAATCTTAAAGCAACGATATTTATATTATTAATATCAATCACTTTTTTTTGAACTATTCCATCAACCTTTATCTATGGAATGACCGAAGTTGGAAATTTTTTAAAGCAGAACAATGAAAAATTACAATGCAAAGTATTTGAACAAAAAAAATCACATTTGTAATGGTGGTGTGTTATTATTATTATTATTTGAGGTGGTGGGTGATGCGGAAGGGTTAGGGTTGATTAAACGCCAAATTTATTGATCTAAAGTCTCAAATGTTAAAAATCAAACAACAAAAGATACTGAGCACTAATAATTTGTGGTATGTTTTCTTTCAATTTTGTTTTACACCTCTTGCACATTTAATATTCCATGTATGTGGGTGTGATTTAAAATAGAGAACTGTGGCTAATAATCTGTTTAACCAACAGTACGTTATATAATATAACGTTAAGATACATTTCTACTTGTTCGTGCATGCTTATGACATGTTATCACAACATCATAAATTGAAATCGTCATGTACGAATATCGGAATATAGTGCAGAGACTGTAAGAGCACAACTAACAATGGCTTGATCAGTTACTAAACAAGCCATGGAGCAATCAGGTGTGGCTTGTTTACTTCCCCGTGGCTAGTTTGGACCAAATTTGGGGTTGGTTGACTGAACAGAGGCTAGTTGGTAAAACGGCGAAGATTTAGTCGTTATAGGTTTATAACGGCAAAGTCCTTGCCATTTTATGTTTATAACGGCAAAGAGTTTGCCGTTATAAACTTTTGAGTATAAAATAATATATAATACAGTATAAATCGCGGTTTGTTTGATAAAATTATGCGAGAGGGTGAACTGGTTCGTGACTGGTTTATACCTATCTGGTTGCAAAACTCGTTCACCAAGTTAAAAGTGTGAGAGAGAGTGAACTGAACAAGCTACATTGTTGTATATGGTCTAAGTAACTAAAAGAAAAGTGAAGATGTAATACCCCATAATTTATAATCAGCTAGTTAAAGAGTAATTCCTAAATGAGAAACTAGTTGGGAAAATGGTGATGAACCAATAAAGTAAGAAAAAGCTGATGAACAAATGGGTGAAAAGGTTAGGAGAGCCATAACCCAAATAATTATTGGACAGTAGACATAACTTTATCCTCGTTTCTTCATTATAGGACAGTAGACATAACCTTATATACATACACACACATCAAAATTGAATCAATACCCAGGGCTATCTGTACTGAACCTGTGGTTAATTTAAATCTAGCATAGAGATATAGAAGCAGTAAATAGTAGAAAAAGAACAAAGAAATGCATTACTTTTTTTGTAGTGGTTTGCAGTCTTTATCTAACATCCACCTTGTGTGTTTATTACTTGAGAGTTTAAGAGATTCAGAGTCACTGATACACAGGGATTGACATGCTTTTAGGTTTAGAACTTCCAACGATGTTTTTATATATGAATATTGTAAGAGAGACGGGAGATGAAAAAAGTCCAGCAAAAATCAAAGTGGAGAAGATCAGTTCAAAAGTTCATTCTTTACTTGCTTTAAAGTTGATATTTATGGAGAAATAACTGTACAAATTTAGAAGCCCACTCAAGTCGAAGTGCGTGAGAAGGTCCAATGAGGTACAAGTGAGCATGTTGACCCACGTGTAAAATAAACATCTTGGTACGCGGTGATCTCTCAGTGTAGGGCTGTAGGTAGTCTTGCTCAAGGACGAAGCCAGGATTTGGACTAGAGGGGAGCAAATTTAGGAAGAGAGGGAGGGAGGGGGGCAACAATTTTTTTTACAATGCAATATATGATAAACATTGATGTGAAATACATAAACTATTAATTAAAATTATTATTATTATTGGTGTGTAATTTATGTTCTATAGCTTATGAAAACAATATATATATATATATATATATATATATATATGTATATATGTGTGTGTGTGTGTGTGTGTGTGTGTGTGTGTATTTGAGAATTTTTTTAAAGTTTTTTGTTTATACAGATATATGTTGATACTGATGTATGTTAGTAATTTATTTGATGAATTAGCTAATATTATTTAATAGAATTTGTTTAAATAAGTTAAATGTAAAATTACAAAGTTAGTTTAACTATATAGCATAACAGGAAGAACTGAAAAGAAATTTGAGAAAAAACTATATAGACTTTTTGTGGAGTTATTGACATTTAAAATTAACGTATATATTTTAGGGCTATTAGTAAAATTGACTAATACTCTCCAAAATTGTTTAAATAATTATGAATTATCATTTCATGAGTAGTTTAAACATATGGATTGGAATATAAAATATCATGAAAGAATTTAAAAAGTTCAATAAACAATTGTGAAAATATCTAAATGCAGGTATTTAAAGCGTAAATTTTCTTCAATTTGTATTGAAATAAGTATATAATATATTAAATTTTTTATTATTGTTTTACATATATTATTTACACTGTGTAATTTATTTAACTTTCACTATGCCATAGATGGCTTACTGCAACGAAAATCCAAGGTGCTGCCAGCTAAAATGTTGCCAAAGCTATGCTAATTTTTATCTATTGCAACACACGTTTTAATGTGTTAGCATAGATGTCAAATTGTGTTGCAGTAATTATAGATATAAACTTATAGGTTTAATTTGCCATGTCATCAGTCCACACCTATAAAACCATGCATATCTATCCATCAGTTTACCTTTTAAAAACAACATTTGTAGTTGATACGTCACTAATCCATTAAAATTACACACCACTAATAGGAAATCAAGCCATTTCATTTCTCTTTCTAAACTTTCTAGATTTCTTTCTCAACTTCTCGTGGATCTACAGAAAACCCCAAGTAAGAAAAACCAATTTTTGAAAACCCTGAATCAGATTTCTCGTGGATTTATCAGTGATGGTAAATACTCCTCTATCAGCGATGGTGAATACTCCTCTATCAATATTTCGCAACTCCCAGTCAAAATCAAATCAGTAATTCCCAAACTTCAGCCCTTAACTTACTAAAACAAGAAGATGCAAGACCTAACCTCGCAATCACCGTGATTCTTTTTCTCGAACGCTACCGCTTCCGCTCCATCCAACGCCTCCCACCATCGCATCGCGATCGACGTTGATCTCTCTGACGAATCGGCATGCGCCGTGAGATGGGCCATCCTGAACTACCTTCGACCAGGATCACGACATGAAGGAGGCTCTGTGTTTGGAGGTGGAGCGGTTGGGGTTAAGCGCGGTGATTATGGGGAGTAGAGTATTTGGGGCTTCTAGAAGGAGTAATAGCAAAGAGGAAAGGCTGGGTAGCATGAGTGACTACTGCATGCATCACTATGTTTGTCCAGTCGTTGTGGTCAGGTTTCCGAATGAGATGGCAGCAGCTTTGAGCGTCGCAGAGAAGAAGGAGGCGGAGTTTCATGATGCGGTCAAGGAGAAGTTGAAAGGTGAAATACACTTATTATATGATTGTTTAATGTCAAATTTGTTTTGATGTACAAAACCGGAAGTTCTAGCCAATTGTATTACCTTTAAAATAAAATAAAAATAGCAAGGACTTCCTGGTACTAGATAATGATTTGAGTCAATGGGGTTGAATTTATCTTCTTGTGTTCTTGATATGCTATGTGCATATAAGATTACACAATTAAATAAAAGAAATTTTTGGTATCAACTATCTTTAGAACAGAAAGGGACAGGTCAAGTGTAACGGTTTAGAACTAGGACTATGGATGGTTGGTGTGTTGAATGAACATGAGCGAGTTGCAGAAATTGCATTTTAATATTTTTATTTTATTTTAAAGAATTGTTTCTTTGGTCTTATAGGTTGCTAGCCGAGTTATGGTAGTTTTAGCAACACACAATGCTGATATGCTAGGAAAAGCGGATATATAGCTGACAGATTGATAAAACATCCTTCATAAAAATGTAGTCATTTTCTATATTAAGATACGCTGATGACAGTATGATTGGCAATTAAGGATTGTTTGTATATATATATATATATATATATATATATATATATATATATATATATATATATATATATATAGTTTCAATGATAAATATCAGCAGAAAGAATGAGGCAATTTTCTGTATGGAAACTAAACTACAATCTTGCAAAGAAATCTAGTTAGAGACTAATAGATTATCTTGTTTATTGTACAATGCATTACAACCCAGAAAGAGTATAGAGTAAAAAGATCAGGGTCACTAACCTTAAAATTATTGTGATTGGTGGTATCAACCAGAATGACTGGTTATAGTAGCTGTAATTCTTTTCATAGAGACACTATCTTCTATATCTGCATGTGTATAGCGTTTCATGGTACAGGTCATTAACCATAGAACATTTATTTTACTATGTATATATTTGAGAATGATTTAGTTGTCAATGTCTTGTTGTCTACTGTTACCAGTTCAAATGGTTTCGGTTTTAAGAACCATGTTCTTCTTTACAAGTAATATACAAAAAATCGATTGTTTAAGAACTCTGTTCTTCTTTCGTTATTATATTACATTTTTTACAGGGCAAGAACTATATGAAACCAGAGTTTGGACCATGAGAGATTTAAAGTTGCTCATGAGGTGAAGTATCAGAGCCCCAAATTTCTTGAGACATGGGATCATTTTACCATTTCACTTATGTTTAATTTTAATTAGTACTGTCATTTTTTAGTTGCGCTGACAAGGATACATGGAAGGTGTTGAAGTTGGTATGCGGCATGTATGCATTGGACCGGATTTGGAAGGACATGGGCACATATGGTATTGTGGATTATGTGGCTCCAAATAAAGCTAAGGTAAGAATTTCTGAATTACATTACCTGAATTTATGCGAACAAACATGATTTTTCACCCTCAACCATGACATCTGCTTGAAGTTATTGTTTTTTGCTTGAAAAATATAATGCTTTGAAGTAATCTTTAATACAATAGTGTAACTGTATTTTGTTATAACGTTGCAAATTAAATAAAGAAGGGTAATATATTTTTGACCTCTTTCTCTTCATTGTCCATAACTTCATAGCATAAGCAGAAATAAAACAGTTCAATATTTTTGTATAAACAAATGCTTACGCCTTTGTTTTCTTATAGAGGCTATCATAATTCCATTTGCAGACTTTTAATATTTTGAAGTGTTTGCCTTATGGACACTCTTATTTTATAAATGGTACGTTTGGGGAACAAATTCCTAGTCAAACTAAACCTTTATTAGAAAACTATATGCATATTAGATTTTAGGTTGTGTTTTTTATGCTGAACTAGTCAATAACAGTTTTTATAGGAAGCTATAGTTAAATAACATTGTGAGTAGATTATGTAGTCAAAATTCTCTAAGTTCCATAGAAAATTAAAGTTTTAATATGAAGAATATCTGCCAATGGTTAACACATTTCACCAAGCTTGCATTTATTGGCCATGTCATTCTCCCTTTCATGCTACATACTAGCTTATTCTGACTCCATGACATTTGACGTATCCCATTTGCTTTTGCAGGCCACACAGGCCATTCATGATTGAACTAGGGAAGTTGCATTTGCGAGAGAATCATCAGAAGGCGAAAAAAGTTAAAGACAGTAGTTTATATAATCATTTTCATGTATTTTTTTCTTATGGTTGTATGTGTGAGTCTGCATATGAGTGAATTTAGTGACAATGTAGCGAGGAATGTATGTAAATATGAATGATTATGTAATATACGAGTGAATGTACAATAGTGGAGTTAAAAATTTTGTACCATTTGAAATATTGAAATAAAATATTTATTTGAATAAAATACTATGTTATAAAAATATTTATTATAATATTATGAAATCTTTGATTAATAGCAGTTGAGGTCTAATTACTTTTAGCAGTTGTAAAACAAATTTTAACAAATGCTAGAAACAGTAGTAAAAAAGGTTGACTTTATTATGATTGCCAGCTGTACTTAACATATTACAACTGTTTTTGGCAGTTGTGAAAGGGTATTTTTTTATTGTAGTGGTACCTGTAGCAACACCTGTACTGATATTACCATAGAGTCGCTAAGGTGTTGCCTTTGACTCTAAGGCAACGCGACAAAAGACAACCCCGAGAAAGTGTTGCCACAGATCATTTTTTGCCTATAGCAACACTCTTTTGGCACTTCCTGCATCACTTCTCCGGTGTTGCAGTATGCAATCTATATCGTAATGTTTATATATCAAAGAAAGACGGATTTTAGCATTTTTGTTGACATGAACATGGTGTACATTTTAATTAAAACATCACACTTAACGTTAATTAAACGAATTAACTATAATTTATTGATTAAACTCATTTGTTAAGTTCAAAATCATATAATTAATTTAAACATATTGACATAAATGTATAATATTAAGCGATATTGTGCAATGTTTTGTAAATAACTAAATAAATTTTAAAATGTAGGCATTGTACATTAATATTATAATACAATACACAGTAAATACATTGACGTAAATGAGTTCAACTTCGAACTTGTGATAGTTGTTTATGTGTATAATTTATGTTATGTGATTGACGTATTTATATATCTGGTTTCTTTTCATTTTTGTCAATATGAATACAGTTAATCCTGATGTGATTTATTTGGCGAATCATTGAAAAATAGTTCGCTAAAGTTATTTAAATAGGTTCAATATTGTGTAATTAATTGTAAAGTATGATACTAAATAAAATGTTAGAAATGAATTAAGAGGGACTTAAATCATTATAGAAAATTTGAATTCTAAGTATTGGGAGCCAAAAAACGTAATTTTTCATTTTTAGTATTTAAAAGACATATTAATTAATTAAATTTATTTAAATTACTTAAATTTTGGATTTTGTAATTAATTTAAATAAGTGGACTTAAATATAAAGTGTTAGCAACTAATTGTAAATAAATTATCGTGTAAACTTTGAAATGTTATATCAAAATGTAAAATAACAGAAGAATTCAAATAACGTAAGAGAAATAGCAAATATGTGTAAACTGATAGACTAATTTAAAAATAAAATATCTGGAGAGAATCAAGGAGAAGAGAGAAAACTCATAGAATTAAGAAGAGAACTCTAAAAGGTTCTACTTTACTATTATTTAATAGATTTGATGTATTTTAAGTTCTTTACCATGAATATTAAGTTTGTTTTGATGATTTCCTTGATAATGTTCAGCTTTTTCTGCTTTTTTCTCGTCAGTCCTTAAAGCTATTTGTCCAATCTATGAGGAAAGCACTTGATGATGAGCGGTTAAAAAAGAATATGAAGCGTTTGGGTTTTGTGAGACCAAAAAGAGAAGGAAAAACCACTTAGTATCGACAGGGTCTATAACGACCCAAAAAATTCGACTTGTAGAATATGAATTAAATTAATATTTAATGTTAAAAATAAATGTTTATACTTGGAATTTTATCTATTTTGAACGATATTTGAGTTTACTTTTAAATAAAAATTCTTTTCGTAAACTTAATTTCAATATGAACGTTTGTCAAAGCAAACATTATTAACTAATTTGAGTTGTTTGAATATTTGAAATTTAACGTTAGAACTAAAATCAACTTTGAAAAATAAAATTTTCAATTTTATTAAGAAATGATTCGTTTTTTTTGAAAGAAAAAATGTGTGATCTTCTAAGAAGAAGAGAGCACACATATATGTAAAGTAAAATATAGTCTACAATATCTGTCTACAAACCAGAAAAGGGCCAAAAACAAAACTACACTAGTTATGACTATATGAATGTATAGAATGATAGATAGCTGAGCTCCTGATAAACCATCGCTCATCAAACTTCAATATCGAGTACCGGCATGGCCACCACCCGATTGTGAAGTATATCTACTCCTACACAATACACTAGTCACTCCAAACAAGTACTACAAATACATGAGAACATAACATCTCAAAATAAAAAACTCTCCAAAACCGCACTCTAAAAAACTCCATAGTATATATCATCTGTAATCCAAAAACAGCTCTCCAAAAGCTCCTCAGCTAAATTCCATAATCTGTGACCAAAGCAGCTCTCCAATAAGCTCCTCAACCAATATCAACTACTTGAGACCTGAAAAAAGGCTAGTCAACCATAAACTACCATCGCATATATATATATATATATATATGTGTGTGTGTGTGTGTGTGTGTGTGTGTTTATATATATCAAAAGAATATATATAAATATATCCATATATATATATATATGCAAAAAAGAAAGAAAACAAAGAAAAAGGAGGCAAACAAGAAACTCAAAAGAGCATGAATCAGTAACAAATGCAAATTCCATTGCAACTAAAATACCTATTTAATATAATAAACAAACTCAAATTAATTCTAACCTTCATCAAATATCTCTTAAATCGAGAATCTCTATATAACTTATTGTGAGAGTTAGACATCAAATCCAGACTAAAAGATACAATCCTAATGATTAGATTATCAATAGAATCAGAATTAAAATGAAACAATCTCTGATTTCCCTCTAACCAAATAAACCAGCAAATAATAGTAACTAAATAATCCAACACATATCTATATTTAAAATTGAAAACAAATCTAAAACAGTTCCAATAATAATCATAGTTACTAAAAGAATTGACATGGTTAAAAACAAAAATACTTAAAACCATTTTTAAAATATAATAGGTCTTAGTGCAAGAGAAAAATAGATGGTCAACATTCTCATCCAAAATACTACAGAAACCACACTTAACATCAAAAATAATATTCTTCTTCTTTAATTGCTCCACCATTTTAAGTTTCTTATGAATAATCAACCACATAAGAAATTTTGCTTTAGGCGGAGAATTAGTCTTCCAAAGAAACTTAAAAACGAACATAGAAACACCAGAAAAATTAAGAAACTTATACATAGATTTAGAAGTATACAGAAGACTCTTATCTAGACCCCAATAAAGGTTATCACCACTATTATCCAAATGATGCATAGATAACTTTGCATGCAGTAAGGCAAATTTCCTGAACACTGACCCCTCTAAAATATTATCAAAAGTAAATTCCCACGGGGGATCTAAACTACCTCGATAAACATCAATAATCAAAGCATTCTTAAAGCAGCAATTCCCAAAAAGCTCTCTAAATTCTATTCTAAGGGGCACACGAGAGATCTAAGAATCATGCCAGAAAAATGTAATATTACCCGAATGGACCGTCAGTTTACAACCTAAATTAAAAAAATCAAAATATTTCAAGATAGAATTCCAAAAATAAGATAATCTATTGATCCAACTATAGCTAGAATCAACAATAAATTTGCCCCCAACATAATAAAATTTGGAAACAATTTGCTTCCAAGTAGCCTTCACTTTTGGACTCCTAAATTTCCATAACCATTTGGCTAATAAGGAAGAGTTAAAATTATATAAATTAATGATCCTTAGACCCCCTTACTTCGTGGATCTACAACAAACTTCCCAATTAACTAAATATTTATAGCTTCTACACATGTTATCTCCACTTCAGAGAAAATTACGCCTAATTCTGTCAATTTTTCAATTACCATTGAGGAAATCGATGAGCGACCATCCAGTAAGTAGGAATGACAGACAACACTGAGTTGACAAGAACTAATCTACCAGCTCTTGATAAAAATCTGCTATTCCAACCAGATAATCTATTATTAATCTTATCTATAATAACTAACCAATCTTCATGCTTAAGTTTCGAAGGCCTAATTTTAAAACTCAAATAATCAAAAGGAAATTTCATAGTAGAACAATTTAAGGTGTTAGCCACTTGATTTTTGACATTGTCAAAGTCATTGAGAATCATAATCGAACTCTTATCAAAATTGATCCTGAGACCAGATAACATCTCAAAACAATAGGGAATAAACTTCAAAGCAATAATATGCTTGGGTAAGTGAGAGGAAAATAATAATGTATCATCTGCAAAATGAAGTATAGATAATTCATTATTAAAATCCTCATTACCAACAAAATCTAAAACACCTAACCTCAAAGCTCTCTTAATAATTTTAGCGAAAACATCGACAGCGAGATTAAATAGAAGTGGTGATAAGGGATCACCTTGCCTAAGGCCTCTTTTAGATTGAATTTTCTTACCAATAACCCCATTAACCACAATACTGGAACACCCAGATTTGAGCAAAAGCATGATCCAACTGGTCCATCTAACACTAAAACCTCTAGCTAAATATAACTCGCAAATAAAACCCCAATCAAATGAATCGAAGGCCTTCTTAAAATCAATTTTCAAAATAGCACAAGAAAAATTATTTTTACAACAAACATTGATATATTCCTGAACAGCGGCCACCCCATCAACTATGTTCCTACCTTTTATAAAGGCAGTTTGTGAACAATCAATAAGATCATTCATCTTAATACTAAGCCTATTCACCAAGACTTTAGTAATAATTTAAATAGAACAGTTGATTAAGGATATAGGCTTAAAATCCTTTAAAGAATTAGCACCTAATTTCTTATGAATAAGGATAACACTAGCAGAATTAAAACTACCTAACCGCAAATTCCCATTATAAAAATCATTAAATGAGTTAATAATATCAAATTTCGAAACATCACAAAATTGCTTATAAAAAAGAATAGGAAAACCATCTCGACCATAAGCTATGTCACTCGGCATATCATTAATAGCCTTCCAAATCTCATGTTCTGAGAAAGGCTTATCTAAATCTACTATATCAATCTTAGAATAAGCAAAATAAATGTCATTCCATCTATCGTTGATCCTTCTCTTAATCTTAGAACCAAAAATCTGCTTATAATAACAAGTAAAAGCCTCATTTAAATCCCTTTGAACAGGCAATTCCACATCATTAACAAAAATTGAATGAATCAAATTATTACGTCTTCTCTCATTAGCCACACTTTGGAAGAATTTCGTGTTATTATCCCCTTCCTTAATCCAATGAACTCGAGCTCTATGCTTATACATGACCTCTTCTTTCTCCAATAGCAACTTAAGATCCCGCTTAAGGTTGCAAAGTTTATCCCTCTCATTGGAATTAAGAATCCTGGACTCACTAATCTTATCTAAGTCCAACATCTCACATATAATCTTGTCTTTGCTAATTCTAACACTACTAAAAACATACTTATTCCAACACTTGAGAAAAATATCTCAACTTTCCTAACTTCGCAAAAAAATCTTAGCTGAATTACCAATATACAAATTATTAAAATAAAACAATGAATTCCATTTAACAACAACTAAATTAGAAAAATTAGAATCTAACAGCCACATTTTTTCAATTTTGAAACAATTACTAATGGCTAAATTCGAATCACAAGAAAGAATGATGGAACAATGATCAAAAAAGGCAAACCTTTAACTCTACAAATAGAAAACCTATCTTCCACCTCATTACTAATAAAAAAATCTGTCTAAAAGGGCAAAAGAAGGAATATATCTCACATTAGACCATGTAAAAGATCTATTATTTAGAGGAATCTCGATCAAATTATTTTCTAAAATGAAATCATTAAATTCCTCCATATCAGAGAAATCCCCTTCTCGAAGTGATTTCTCCCCTAAAAATCTAGTAACATTGAAATCTCCCCCCCAATCCATTGATTGGGAATAAGATTCCTAAAATTAGTACATTCTTCCCACAACAGCCTCCTCTCTATCTTAGTATGAGGTCCATGCACATTAGAATTACCTAAGATTGTATTGTCTGTAAGGGAGGCTAATATAATGTGCAAAGAAAACAATTTAGGAATTTCCTGAATGAGCCTAAATTGATTATCATTCCAACCAATCATAAGTCCCCCGACACTGGAAGACACGCCCAATTACGAAAGTGAGTCCCCCCAACCTCATATAAAAGCTATAATCAGGGTTTTCAATTTTAGTTTCCTGAAGTAAAGCAATATCAATATGAAAGTGTTTAAAAAATGATCCAATTTATCGCATTTTTTAGGCACATTAAGACCCCTAATATTACAGCTAACAATTCTCAACATCTCGATGAATTAACTCTCTCTAGTTCCCTACTTCTAATTTAATCCACATCTAACTCAATGTCAAAAGAAATAGAAGTTGTATCGTCGGCAAGTTGACATAGCTGGTTAGTAGTAAGGCTACCAAAGCGAAAGGTGTATAATCGCTACCATAAACAGGTACCATACTTGAGCCCAAATTCGAATTGTTACTATTAGCATCCGAATTTGGGAACCTACCATGATAAGAAGATGTGTTAGATCTAATCCTCGCGCTGCGATGGACCAATCCAGTACTGGGAGTTCCTCTCTGGTGCCTCCCCCTCCTAGTCAATGAAGTGGTCACGTTAGTAACAGGAGAACGCTCTCTCCAATCCTCTTGCATTCTTTCCGTACCAGAAACGATTCATTTTTAAATTGATTTGTGGAATATAAGTTGTAATTTTTCTTAAGAATTTATTTAATTATCTTTGAACTTGAAATTAAATTTAAACATTATACTTGGTTAATTTATAACGTGTTTAAAACAAGAAAACTACGTTGTCCATTTATATTAGTTTTGCTTGCCTAACGCTTTGTTCAAACAAAGAAATAAAATATGTGGAGTTATAGAATCCTATTGGTATATTTCATTCAAACCATTTTCATCGTTCATCCCAGCGTTTACCTCTAACCATATCTAAGAATTTTAACTCAAAGATTTAGTTGCTGATATATTTGCCACTTGTTTTCACATTGTTATAGTTTAAACCAATAGTCCACTTCTGTCTGAAATTGTTCCACGTTGCTATCTGTTCTGTCAATGGTTCCCTTAGTTCGTATTATATAACTCATACCCCTTTTTCTCTTTTCATGCAACACAACTTTCTCCCCTCTTAATTTTTAATAGTCGTTTGTCTTTCCATTTTTTCCCTAAATTAATTTTCCCCAAAATCACCGATAATAGCCACCGATAAATTCGCCTTCTGCCTCTCCCCTCCTCATCGATGTCGCCTGAAGCACCGCAGCCACCCTCGAAGCCAGAACCCCATCACGAGCCATTGCCGGTCGTGTGCCATATGACCGAAATTCTCCTTCCCAAAAATCAAAGTCGCGCCTCCTTCACTGATGACGACCGACCGTCCTTCGCACCTAAACCCTTCTTCCTTCTTGGCATGTCACCCATCGCCTCTGATCCTCCCAGTCTTGCGCAACTTCTAGCTCGTCGCTGTTGTCTGCACCGTTCGCACCGGCCATAAAGCTCTCCGCCCGTCCGTCATCGCATGATGGGAAGTTTACCTTACGATTAAATTTACTACACGATCTCTACTTCGCATTTACTGAATATAATTTGTTGTGGGCTGTTTTTGCTACTGCATTTTCGAATTTTGCTTACCCAGATCTGCTGTAACTCGGCCAGATTTGCCATGACCGTATACTTGCACCCTTACGCTCACACAAACATATATATATGTTTATGTGTGTGTGTGTATAAGTACACGAATCCTGGTTCATGCGACTCGATCCAGGTTTGCATTGCCTTGCTACTTTTGTTTCCATGCTAGCATGAGAATTTCGCTACTGCGAATATGTTAAGGTGCTGCTAACACCTCGCCTGTTATTATCCATTTTGCTGTGAGCTTTCCTTTGCTTCTTGTGGCCATACATGCTGTAATCTTTCTTGTATTTGCACTTGCTCTCGCAAGTCTAACACACCCACGACTTACTTTTCACTTGGTTTAAACAAAGTCACCTGTGCCTGCACTTGGCCACTTGTTTAGTTTCCATGCTGAATGTTATGTGCATAGCTGTCTACATGTATGTGATGGCCCGCAAATCCGTATTACCTGAGTTGACTAAATACACAGTACGTCCAACCCAAATATCACAGAAATACGAATCATTATTAATAACAAAGAAAAAGGTAGAAGAAGAACAAAAATAACAATACAGAATCTCACATCGCAGCAGAACAAAATATAATATATATATATATATATATATCAGCTTTTGGAGTACAAATTATTTTTCTGTATATACATATCATCATCAGAGTACAACACTTACAACACAGCGGAAAAACAATAACCAGATAACGCTTAAGCCTCCTGGTCCAAGCTCCTTTGAATAAATATGTAAAATCCTGAACTACTTGAGTGCCCGTACAAATTTGCGCACCCAAGAGTTTAAAGAAAACATAGAAAAATAAAATCTGGGTCAGTCATGGGACTGGTATGAGTAAAATTTTTAAAACAGTTTGAGAAAATAAATGATATCTCATAAGACCACGTCGTATAACACGGAACGGGTTTTTCCCTTATGAGAATCTAAAACACTTGATTTAACTTTCAATTCCTTTTGAAAGAAAATGATAATGTTTATATCAAAACTCTTTTGATATTATAATAGTGTCTAAATCAAATGAATAGAAATCTTGTGGAACGCTTTCATCTCACGCTCCACATACATAATATACCATCAAAACCACGGATACTTATTGGGTAATGAATGTACAACTATGACAAGGTATGGAACCACCATCTGATAGTGTATCTCTAGAGAGGAATACACTAGGTTCAACAATAACATCTTATAACCCGGCCACACATGACCGACCACTCCTTTTGCTTGAGTGTATCAAATGTATATCACCAACGGTTGGGATCAGCAAACGTTTTCCCGAATGGGACAACATCGAAAAGAATAAAGAAGGAAATAAATTTGCTCTAGATTGGTGATAATACACCCTAATTGTAAGCTACCAACTTAGCCATGCTGCCTACCCGATTTTTGTCATTTCTCGGTTGTTGAGGCCTGAGGCTACACTTACTTACTTTTCATCGATAGCACAATCACTTTGAATGCCACATTGTCAGATCCATTAATCACTAATTGATTTGCACAAATATATTTTGGATATTATGCTAAGAGAATAAATTTTCTTCCACCATATATATCTATGCAGCCCAACATATTTGATCATAGTAAATACTCTGTCAGACACTAGTCTATACAAGTTCGGTCTAGGACTGAACGAAACCGAAGGCACAATTTCCATTAATCCATCTTAAGCAATTTCTACCTACGATTAACAAAAAAAAACCCTTGCACTTTACTCCGTTTTCGATTATCTTCATATAATCTGCTTTGCAACGCTACTGCCAATACAGAGTGGTTCTCAGATAATAATCCAACCGGTCTCTCCATATTGACAACGATATTGGAAAATACTTTGATAGTCGGTTATTTAACTATCAAAGAAAAACAACATTCATCCAAATCAACAAGCAATCACAGGGCCCCCTTAATTAATATTTCATTAATTAAATTACTTCTCTATTTCCTTATCAATATTTGTTAACCAAATATTTTGAACAATCATCTTGGCCTCTTACACTATTTGGAAAGCATTTCCAACTATCAACTTCCTTTATTTTATATATTTAGAAAATATCTTTTATTTATAATTGGAAACATTCCAATTATTTATCTCTTCCACGACCGTTCATTTCTACACTCAGGAAATATTTATTTAGTATATTTCCAAAATTCAACTTACTTAGGTTAAAACGAATGTTGTATAAAACACCGTTATTTCATTCAACTAAATTTCTTTAAATATTTATCTTTGAGACTAAATCCACTTATTTATCGGATAATAATTAAATCAATCAAGTTGGGGTATAATTACCTCTCTGACCTTGACTGCAAACATCATTAACTTCAAAACAGATAAGACCACTTGCCTCAAATAATCAACACCATAAAAATCAATTACTCATTTTAAAACCGTATACGTTGCTCTTTCTAATTTTACCAGATTTAATATACATTTTCTTTTCGTTTATAATATTCTATTTTTAAGTTCGTTTCCCTATCGAATTATATATATATATATATCGATACATTGATTTCTAACTATCAAATTTTCTTAAAATATTCTAACTCCTTAAATTTTCGGAAAATTTCGCCAGCACCTCCTTTGTACCGGTAAAAAGCTCAAACTCCAACTCGCCTCTCGAGGTCCATTCCATTTGAAAAGAAAAATTAAAAAGCCAAGCGACTTGCCGATTCGGCGCATAAAATCTCATATGAAATTTAAATGTGTACCTTTATGTCGGGCACTCTCGTATTATAATCTTCACACACTTCATTCCATACCTGTCTAACCCATATACATCCATTCCCAATTTATCCCAGCTAAACCCAATCATTTTTAACTCAATTTACTAATTTATTCTTTAATTAGCTCTTTTGCCTACTTTACTTTTTAATCGAACATATCACATTAATATACAAATTTTAATTTTCTTACTAACCAATCAAATTCCATTGTTTTAACTCGAGTTTCATATTCGATTTTGAATATGGATTTACGAATCCTCATCCAAAGCACAATTTCAATTCAAAGTTCCATTAACTAATTATTCTTCAAATTAGTTAATTCTATTCAGTATTTAAAAATTCTGATTTTTTGTTTCAAAAATCAGTTCACTTACTCCACTTGAGTTCAGATATATTTTATAACTCAAATCTGGATTTTTCTAATGGAAATTCAAATTTTATTTGTTTAAAACCCTTTTATTAATTTAAATAAACCATTATGGTTTTATAATGGTTATGGCACTGTTTTTCTGAAAATTTGATTTTGACATAACTCAAAATCTATAAGACGAAATCCAGATTTTTCTCTTTCATTAGAAAACCATCGTTCGATCGGTCCGGTCGATTTTTGTTTCAAAGAATTCTAACTTAAATCTAGTCCTATATACTCAATTGAAGTTTGATACGCTAATTTACGAATTGCCGCGCTGGGGTAAGTTTGTTTTAAATATATTTATATATAAACATTTAAACTTCATTTGTAAATAAATTTCAACTCCATTCAAATATATTTTTAATACATATTAAATCCATTTTTCAAATCCAACTTAATATTTTTGATTATCTCTAATCGTCGATTTTTCATTACTCAGTTATCATTTCAATTACAACTCCATTTTTGTTATTATTTTCTAATTCCATTAGAAATAAATTAGTTTATAAAATTCGATGAAATCGAATTATAATTATAACTCGTTGGATTTTTCTGAATTCAGTTTATATTCCGAATTCCAGAATATAATCAGTCGTTCTTTATTTCAACACGTTTTCCAATTCACTTTTAAATTCATACTTGAATTTAAACTTCTAAATTATCTAATGATAATTTATCTCACTCAATTTATTAACATCTTTTATAAATTTAACTTCCTTGTTTTATTAAAATGAGTTTTTATTTCAAATTCCATTTTGATTATTTATCATAACTTATACATATAATTGTAGAATCAATTTTCATATTTAATTTCAATTAATATCTAATACAATTTAAATATCCTTTTTGAAAATAATATATATTTTTAATAAATTCGACATAGTCGAATTCATATCATAAATCCATATGGATTTATTTTAATTCAATTTACATTCCGAATTTTGGAATAAATTTCATGGTTCCCTTTTTAATACGATCCCCAAATTCTCATTTTAAATTCATATTTGAATTTAAATATTTAAATTATCCAAATGATAAATTTTCTTTATTTATAAACAACATTTATATTACTTGTTTATATATATTTAAAAAAGTCTCGATTTCAAATCCAATTGAAATTAAATTTCTACTTTAAAAAAATGAATTTCCCTTTTTAAATTCACATCTGAATTAAGACTTCCCAAATTATCAAAATGATAATTTTTCCATTTCAGTTATAAACACCATTTATAAACTCACTTAAATTCCCCACATTATTTAATTTATAAACATCATTTAAAAATTTACCACTTTAGTTTCCTGCATTATTTAATTTGTAAACATCGTTTATAAATTCCATTACTTGTATTTATTATTCAAAACAAGTAAATATTTCTTAGCCCATTCGAAATTCAAATTCTATTTTTGAAAAATAGATTTTCCATTTTAAATCTTGAAATATCCTTTTCACAATATTTTTATAAATCAACATTTAGGGTCCAGTGATATTTAAATAATCAAATACGAATAATTGATTTTAAATTTTCAAAACAAAATTGGTTTTCATTTTAAAAATATACTCTTCACACTCGTTCTAGGATACTACTGATCCTATCTCTAACGAGGCATTCTCCTTGGATATTACAAATCCAATTCCTGATGAATTCTTTCGTATGGTTCTAATGTGCCTTCTTCTCTGAGCTTTGTAAACCAAAGCTCTGATACCAAATGCAACGACCCGAACTTCCCCAGTGAGGAAAGCCCGGATTGAGTCGAGGACAAGCCACAACAGAACGCAGACGGAAGAACATTTCATTGTATATTACAACAATTCCATCAGAATACAAGAATATACAGAGCAATAACAAATTATATACATTCAATAATATCAGAGATTACAATACATTACATAGCAGCGGAAAATAATACAAAATACAACTGAAGGAGATATACTGATACAAAGCTTTCCGGATATCGTTCCAGCTGTAAACTAGGATCCTATGAATATAAATCAGCATAACCAAAACTACTCGCTTCCCGTGCCAAAATAAGGGCACCCAGAGTTTAGGTTAAAACAATAAACTCCAGGTCAGTCATGAGACTGGTGTGAGAACTAAAACAGTTATAAATCTTTATTTTAAAGTTAGGTAAATTAAGGGACCACGCCGTATAACACGGAACGGGTTTCCTCCCAAGAACACCAGTGCATAAAATAACAGCGCAATGTTAAATAAAGAAAAATGAAGCTATTATAAGACCCAGGTCCCATCACACAATCAACGCAAGCCGAAGGATAGGGTTTTTACCTTATAATTGCCAAGAATGCTTGATACGTTTAAAACAAATCATTTGATACTATTATAAGTGCATATTGTATAAAACAACTTCAAATCATAAGTATCAATCATAGACGACATAAGCGCCCCGTCCCACTATGTCGCCATACTCGGCTCTACAAATAAAATCGCAAAGTCACGTATTGGAAATTGGATTTCCTTCTATGAACCGAGGCAAGGGATCGTCCTCTACCGATTCAAGACTGTCTAGCCCGAGTCTCAGGGACAGAATGCATCGACCCTTGGAGCGACAAGGCCGGTCCACCAATGTGGATTAGACGAAATCCTGAACACTACGTCTCCCCGCCCTATGGGGCGTAAATGAGCCAACGAATGACTCTATCGGTTCGAGAAAGATCGATATATCCGAGGCGCCTCGCAACAGAAACAACCACATAAGTCAAATTCGTCAGGGCGTGTAAAACCACTGGCGCAACTTCTAGCTAGAAAGAGACGCATGCCCTCCCTGAGGTCCTCTCCCGTCTTTGGTTCACAACCGGGGTGTGAGGCTCGCAAATCAACGCTACACAAAGCTATGGCACAAAGGCCGTGCTTTGATCATCAACCACAAGACTCTGCTTTTCAACAGAAGCCTTGATCAATTGCCACTTAGGCATGCCACACAAGCAATTCACTCCATGCGTTTGATATCCATCAATATATAACCCCTGAGCTCCTACATCTCAGAGAAGGGACTTGTAACGACCCAGCGGTTTTCGGCCCCGATAATCGACATAAATACCTGTATTGTATCTCATGCCGACTTTTCAAACCCCGAGAACACCGGATTGTCAATGAAAGAAATTAGAGGGTGAGATAAGAAAGAAAGAAATATAAGAATAGAAGAAGAAGAAGAACCCAACACAGAGTCTCACATCGCAGCGGAACAAAATATAATATATAAATAAATAAATCTTTATTGAGAGGTATAGATAAAACTTACAATCATCAGAGTACATGAACACATCTGGACAGTTATAATAATCTGCCCTCATACAACACAGCGGAATAATATCATACGTCTGAACTCTTCCAGCCCGTCTCTTCACAGCTTCGAACCTGAACCTGTACACTCCGGGCTAACCCGAGCATTTACAAAACACCGGGTCAGTCTGGTGAACCAGAGTGAGATAAACTCGCACAGTATTTAGGGTAAATCATCCAATCCTGATTTTTAAGTTCAAAATCATTGCAAAAGAAAAGGATAATCGTAAGACCAAATCCACACATAAACACGAACGGTTTTTACCTTACGATGACCCAAAACAGTTTTGAAATCATATACTTGTCTGATATTATAATAATGTCTAAATACAAGTATATAACAATCTAGTGGAACGCTTGCATCTCACGCTCCACATATATAGTATACAATCAAAACCGCAAGCGCTTATTGGAGATTGGGTTCCATCTTTGACAAGGTATGGGACCACCTTCCGAACGTGTATCTCTGGAGACGAATACACTGGGTTCAACAAGAACGTCTTGCAACCCGGCCCACACATGACCGACCACTCATTTCGCTTGAGTGTATCGAATGTATATCACCGACGGTTGGGATCAGCAACCGCCTCCCGAAAAGGGACAGCATCGAATATAGATTTAAGAAACAAATGGAATTCCTCTAGATAGGTGATCATACATCCTAATGGGAGCGACCCACATAGCCATGCTGCCTGCCCGATTTTTGTCATCTTCCGGTTGATGAGGCTTGAGGCTAGAATTCCTCTCTTCGAACATCTGGCCATCATTCACTTTGAATGCCACATCGTCAGATCCTCTGGACATCACTAATTGACGTCCACAAAAATACTCTAGTTGATAAGAGAACCGTCGTCCTCCGCCACCAACTATCGTACGTTTGAAGAAATCAACGTACGTGATCCCATTGGAAATACTCTGTCAGACACTCGTCCATACAAGTCACCCAGGAACAGGATGAACCGAAGGTACTCTCCTACTGCATCTCATATAGGAATCACCCCATGGATCAGTAGTGAGAAGTCCTTGCAACCCGTAGATTCCAATCACGACAGAATCACTGTCGAAATATCTTCGGCCGCTAAACCAGAGAAATCCAATCAGTGGTTCTTCCGCTCATGAAGATCAACGGTCTTCAATTTTTCCATCTGCACAAATCTTCTTTCACGTATTCGCTGGTGGGAATGGTTTTTCGAATATAAATTCGATCCCGGTCTTTCCGAACTAATGATCGCATAGGTCAGATTTTGATAGTCTGTGATTTAACTATCAAATAAACAAGTGTGCAAACAACGATATTATTTCCAGATGGAAATTTCTATCGACCAAACATCATCCAATGTTTATTTCCTTTCGGATTAAATTATCCTTGACCTAGTCATTTCCCATTTACATAATTCCTTATTTCCTACATTTAGAAAATATACTTGATTATCATTGGGACAATTTCAGAATTACTTCTTTTGCTTATTTCTATAAACATTTCTGATCTTTGTTTGGAAAAAATATTTCCCAACTTCTTCATTTGATTAAAACTGATGTTTAAATAAACCATCACTCAGCCAATTCAACTCTTTTCACTTATTAGCTCAATTTACTCGATCAATCTTCACCACCGAACCTTACCCATTCCTTAGTTAAAAACGAAGCCAATCAAGTTGGGGTATAATTACCTCTTAGACCTTAACTGAACAACCTTTCCAACTTCGAAATAAACAAGGCTCATCTTCGGAATCTTTCACAACTTCTTTTCGAATAACCATACTCAATTTATCATTCTTTCGAATAAAACTGTATTCGAAAATCTCTTTCTTGCGGATGAACCATATCCAATTAACTATCTCTTCGAATAACTCATATTCGATTTAATTCACTTCTCGAATAAATTACATTCGACGACTCTACTTCGAATAAGTGATATTCGATAAACTCCTTTTTACTATTCTATTCACTTTATTACTACTCGATTAATTCAAACCTGATTAATCCCATTTGAATAACTCTGATTCGATTTAATTCCAATCGTTTTACTTTAAATCGATTAACCATAACTGGTTAACTCTAACAGCTTAACTTACTCGACTAACTCGACTTATTTAACAAGATTTTTGCCAACTCGACCTAATCAACTCAACTTTGACTAACTCGATTTAATTAACTTATTGATTTACTACTATTTGAACTAACACCATTCGCTCGACTCTAGATCACAGCGATCAAAATGGTTACGCCTGATTCACTCAAGAAACATCCGACCGCCGTAGGCTATCTGCAGCCCTGCGAATTTCGCTAGCAGTCTTACAAAATGGTACTTATCTTGAATAACTATGTTTGACTGACTCTGTCTCAAATAACTATATTTGATTAATTCAAATTTAATAAAAATGATTCAATTTAATCCTAACTCGATTAACTGGATAATAAAAATCCTTATTTCTCTTTAAAACTGTTCTATTCAGAATAATATACTTAAACTTATTTTATATTCTAAAATAAATTTATATATTTCATAAGGGTCGACCCACTTGATAAAAATTCATGATTTCTGACACGCAAGGTGATACCAAATTATTCAACCAATACTGGTTAAACTAAATCAAACGTTGAATTTCAATCCAACTGTCTATCAATCAAATCAATTTCCCATCCCAACTGTTTCCTTTATCTGGTGATAAAGGACGACCCTCAATCAATAATCAGATCATGCAAACAATTCAAGTAATTTCATACACGATTATTTCATAAATGTGTAAATCAAGGAAAATTTCCTTTATTGGATTTAATCGTTAAAAATAACGATTCTATAATTCACTGAATTTAAACAACCGTTTAAATTCCATTTTCAAATCAACAAGATATAACTTGCAGACAATCCATTCCTAGCAACCAGAATATATAAAACAAAACCCAATTTATATCAAATATAAATGGGAGGAAACTGAGTGAGGTTAAATCACCTTTGATTCTCACTGTTGCCAACTTCTTTCCGATTCTGTTCTGCTTGTTGTCATGATCGTAACACGAGTTGTTCTGCCCATTTATGTTCATATATGAATTGAGTTGTAATATTAGAATATTAACGCCTTTGTTAAATTAATTAAATCCTTATTAAATAAACTAATACTTATTTAATTGAATTAATTATCCCGTTATACACACCCTAACTAATTCCCTTTTATTCCTATGTTTTAAATTAAATTAATTATATAAATTAAAACGATATCCTTAACCATATTAAATTATATTAAACAAATAATTAAATATGGTTTTAAACTGATTAATGAAATTAACATGACCAATTAGACTTAATAATGAAATGGTTTAAGTTTCACTAATTAAACTAACTCCCCTTAATTAAAATTCTTTAATAAATCACTAATATACTAACTTAAACCTTCTTTAAAATTAACTAACTATTATATAATACAATCGGCCATACCTTATTGTCTTCAGCCCATACGTTTAAAGCCCGCACCCCTCTTTTACCATAAAAACCGAAACCCTTCATTAGCAAAACATCGGATCCACTTTCATTTCAAACCCTCCGCCGCCACTCTCAAATTCCAGAAAACCGAAACCCTACCACCTTAAACCCTTGCCGCCGACGCTCCATACCACCGGATCCCACACCCCTGCCCTCACCAGAGGCGCCGCCGTCCACAGCTTCCATCTTGACTCCCCTTTGCCTCCGTCCAACACTGCAGGCATCACCGCACTCAAACTAACGGAAGTCGTCCCTTCCGATTCACCTAGGTCGAATCCTTCCCCATAAAAGCTAAGTAATTTTACTCTAACTTAAATTTCTGTTTTTGATTTCTTTTGTGGATTTGAATTCGGTTATTTCTTTGTTGAAATTGATCTGGTTTGTTCTGAATACCTGATGCGTATTTATACTCGTGAATGGTTACAGTGATTTTTGAATTGTCATATCCTAGTTAGAGACTTTACAGCGCTTAGGGTTTAGGTGATGTTTTCCTCCTTACTTCGGTCCTGCTATGAACTGTGCGTGTGATGTTTACCAGTGCCTATGGAGATTTGCATTAGGATTCTCCATGTATTGTCTTATTTAGATCCTAGGTGATTTTCCTTGATTATTTCAGTCATGTGGCCGAACTGTTTGGTGATCTCCTTGGTTTTTGTGTGACATTGATAGTGAAAATGTTGGATTTCATATACTGCCTGTGCTTAGAATTGCACATGGATGAGCTGTTCCTATAAAAATTTGCACAGTTATGCATTGTCATTTCAGATTTGTCAATTCAGCCATTAAATTGTTAGTTCATTTCCTATGCGGGTTTGTGCTATGATATATATGTGGTATGGTCAGAAAATCTTATGGATTTGTACTTGCAATTTTATGTGCAGATATTTGTCTGTAAATTCATATATTTTTTCTGTTTGAATTGTCCTTTCATTTCATAGAGTTGAAATTTGGGTTTGGTCGATCTTGTATGGGGTTTTCAAATGGTCAAAACGTTGCTTTCATTTGAACATGCCTGTTGGCAAAAGTACCGACAATTCCCTTTGCATACTTTCCTTATCTTCTCTATTGATTTACCAGATTTAAATCATTTTTACTTTTACTGTTTCTTTACTGTTGTAACCATAACTTTTTATGTCCTTTTTTTTATTGGAAATCTTTCGCTGTTTATAGCAGTGTACCCTACTGTCTTCTTTAGTTGTAGAATCACTCTTTTTTTTTCTATCTATTGTTTCACTGTCGATTCATTGTTTTCATGTGGTTTTCCTGACTGGAAATTTCTATACTAAATTGCTAGCTACTCATAGCTTTTCCTTTTTGAATTATAGGTGATGAAGACATGATGGTTGCGGTGCTTAACAGTATAGGTTGAAGATTTGCAATAGAATTTCCTTGAAGATATGCATTCATTATTTGAATTGTCAATTCATACCGTACAATGTAATTTTGCTGTTCATATAAAGATGTAGATTTGTTGTAAAGATTTTATTGTAATAGTTGTTCATCTTTGCGGATTTTCTGCTATACTGGTATATACCCATTTTACTTGTGATCTTAGTTGTCGAATTGACTATTTCTTAGCTGTTGTCATTACTGTGATTTTTGATGTATCTTGATCTCATTTATGGACCAAAGGTGTAGTAACATTACTTTTCATCTAACTCGTGATTGCCGAAATACTGAACTGTGGATGTAAGTAGAAGACGCATGCTTTAATTATAGAGACAAGTTGATTATTGGTAGAATTTAACTGGAAGAACTCCTATCGGTAGCTGATTAGGATTATGTTTCCTTCTATGCTTTTAGCCGCTAATTTCTTCGCCATAGTTGCGATTTTGAGCTTTAATTGAAATCGTGATCGTATGGAAATTGCTTTTGTATAAATTTTGATTGTATATCATACCTAGCTTGTTCATTTCGACTAATTCTAAAGCCTATTAAATATCATATAATTTATTCGAAATTCAACAGTTAAATTAAATAATAATAATAACCTGATCTTATCGAATATATTCAAGTGAAATACTTTATAACCAAAAAAAAACTATGATTGCTTTCCAAATTCGACATTTAGAAATTTGCCTTAACAATATCTGAATGTATGTAAAACCCATTAATATTCTAATTAATAACGAATTAAATGTTAAAAACCATTATATTCCCAAATATAATATTTAAAATAAATAAATTAAATTAAATATTTGATAGCCAAAAACACGGGTCGTTACAGGAGTTAAGCAAGAGAATAAATTCTCCGCCGCCAAACAGATATATATTTAACAGAAATCAATCACACAGACTAAAATCCAATGTCAGACACACAGTCCATTTACATGTTCGTTCTGGGTCTGAATGAAACCGGAGGCACCTAGTACACCGCATATCCGTCGACCTCCAAGTATGTCTGGACGGTCACCAACTGTTTCCTCCCTCTTGGGTGTACAGCCCAATCAAGTTCATCAGTAATCACCCAAACGACATGACGACCTCCGGTCTTCGACCACCGTCTTCATCTTCGACACCACGTCGAATCAGCTATTCGGAATGGGATAAACCCGGTCTTTCCGAATAACTCGCGTATATAATAAATGAGTGTTACACAAACCCAACATAGGCCTCATTCCAATTCAGAATATTCTTTTATTCAAATATTCTTATACTTTGGGAAAGGTTCCTATTAATTTTATCAAAGATAAATTCTTTAAATTTATTCTTTAATCTTCATTGAGTAGCAATTCAAACTAGTCCGGATTGCGAACAACACCGAAGTAATCATTTATTTTATTTCCCAATCCCAACCTATTCATCCCATGAAGTAAAACTAGTCATGCTTCATATCTAACACCACAGTGTTATCGGTAAATTCAATTACCATTTCACGTTCAAATCTAATTAAAGATTTAACTATCGCCTGGAGTAAAACTGGTGATACTCCATTCTCGATCTTTTCAATCTAATTAAAGATTCATTAAAACTCCACTTAGTTTTAATCTTTAACTAGGTTAAAGAATCAGTGTCCTTTAAAACATGGTTCACGATAAACCCAAAATCACATTCCATTAATTATCAGGTTAAAGAACAAGTGTTGTTTAAAACACCGTTCACGATAAACCCAAAAATCAATACCAATTCAATTCCAATTAAATATTATTTAATTGGTACACTTCATTAAATTTAATAAAAAGATTTAATCTTTTTCTCCACTGGGCTTAAGAATAGTGTTAATGAAGACACCATTCACGACAAACCCAAATCACATTTGATATTAAATACAAGGCTCTCAATAGAAAATATATCGGCTTATATTCAATATCAAATTCTACGACCAACAAATAACGTATTGGAAATAGCGATATATAAATATCTATCAAATTTCCATAACAACATCTGTATAATCACGAAATCCAACATCGAAATAATTCAAAGACAATTTCGATTCAAATCCATTCCAATTCAATTATTGGAAATTCTGGTTATTTTTAAACCCTTTTCAAATTCAATTTATTTATTTCAAAAATAAATAAATTATTATTCCGGTTCATAACTAGTTCACTTCGATAAAAATCTATTTTTATCTTTTCAAATATGGAGTTTTTCATCCCAATTCTTCATAAATCATTTCTTATGATTTTACACAAATTATTGATATTTTTAATAATTTTATCAAGGCCCGTACATTCGATTTCCATCAACGGCCATCGAACTGCACTTACAGCGACTTTTTCCAAATTTGATTTGGACATAATTCCAAATCTAACCGTTAGATTTCTAATTTCTCACATTCATTAGAAAGCTCTTTTCGATATGAACCCGACGGTTCTGGTTTTAGGAGAATCCGACGGTCGGATCTCCCGCAATATCCGTTCGAAGGCAATGGTCGAAATTCGCGAACTGCCGCGGCGCGGCACGTTCTATTCAGGCCATTATATTATATATAATATATATAATACATACTTCGTCGATTTCCTTTTAAAACGTATTTTATAAATCGTTTTAAATTTGTTTTCAAAACGATTTCAACTCAATTTCAAATTCAAATCAAAATTGAATTTTCCCTTACCAATTCGTTTTAAATTCATTTCAAATTCATTTCAATTCAAATCGATTTTCAGTTCAATTTCAATACGTTTTAAACTCAAGTCAAAACGATTTCAATTCTATTTCAATCTAATTCGAATTTCAATTCTATTCAGTTTAATTCGAATTTCAATTCTTTTCAATTTAATTCGAATTTCAAATCAATTCCAATGTTCATTGTAAAATGAATAAAATCGATATAAATATCGTTCACGTCAAAATGGCGTCAATCTAATCAACACGGCTTCATATATTTCTATTTTCAAATATTCTGTTCCAAATATTTCGTTTTAAATATTTCTATTTCAAAACTGGAATGAGGCCCAATCAATTACCATATAATGTTAATTATATGGATTTTCTACAACACATGTATAAAATAACAACGATAAATAATCAACCATCATCCAGAGTGCATTCTACACTGTATAAGCATCAAATATAAATATTTAACGCTTTTGACAGTCTGTCAATCAATCGATCGACATATAACTAAACAATCGGGATTAGTGTACGTCAAATATCATCCCAATACCCATATGGGGTTTCAAACAATCAAACACAGATTTTATTTGTGCAGTTGGGCGGTGTGTAAAATTTATCGTCCTAATCAATATCAATCAAATCAGTGTATATAAACAAATCTCCGATTTTTTATAAATATTCATTTCATATACACGTTAAAAATTCTATTTTTAACTATCAAATATTTTCCACTATAAAATATTTTATTTCATTTCACATCACATCACACAATCAACTACACATCAAAATCAAACAAACAAGCATACATGCCGTCCATGGTCTGTGGACGACAGGTGTCGGGTGCTACTAAACACCGGGTGCATCCTTGTATATATTTTAACTAGAAAACAAAATTTAAAGGTGAGAAGTTCTCACCAAAGCTATCCCAATCCACGACACTTCAAATGTAGGATATCTTCATCGTTCTTCCTTTTGTCACTTCCACCATCCGTGTTCGCTACATATATAAAAATCACATTTTTATATTATCACTCCATGGATAAAAATTATATTTTTATATCGCTTTATACCTTTTTATCGCTATTCTACGTATATAAAAATCAAATTTTTACTTCGCTATTCAATATATAAAAATCGAATTTTTACTTCGCTATTCAATATATAAAAATTGACTTTTTACTTTGCTATTCAATATATAAAAATCGAATTTTTACTTCGCTACTATATAGATAAAAATTCTATTTTTACATCGCTATAAAAATCACATTTTTACTTCAACCTATATATAAGAAAAATCAGATTTTTATTTCGCTACATATATAAAGACAATATTTTTATATTCTCTATTATATAAAAATCATATTTTTATTACTTCTACTTTATAAAAATCATATTTTTATCCTTTCTATAATATAAAAATCATATTTTTGTTACTTTTACTTTATAAAAATTATATTTTTAATACTTCTACTATATAAAAATCATATCTTTAAATCTCTATTATATATAAAAAAAATTCTATTTCTACCTTTTACTATAATAAAAATCATTTCTTTTTAAAGATTACGTTTCCTACACAATGATAAACATATAAAGATTTCGTTTTTTTCTCTATTTAGTTATAAAAATCTATTCTTTACTTCAAAAAAAAATGATTATGGTAAATAAACAAAAATAAATAACTAATTAAAATAAAATCAAAACTCACAGTGTAAACCGAGGGGGGGGGGGCTTGCTATCGCGTTCAGAGGCGGAGGTAGGCTTCGCGGCTCAGGGTGGCGGATGGTGGTGCTAGGGGAAGGGGTGTGAGGCTCGCGCTGTCGCTGGCAGTAGCGGATCTCGATGAGGGGGGGGGGGGGGAGGGGACTGGGGCGATTGGGCTTTGAAGCTTCGGTTGGAGAGGGAGAGGAGGGCGCGGAGGAGAGGGGGGGGGGAGGGGAATCCGCCTGAGGTGCGGCGCCGACAAGGAGGGAAGGGCCGGCGGAAAAACCGAGGTCGAGGGGGGGGGCGATTAGTTCAGGAGCGATTTTTTTTCCTGTTATGTTTGACTTACGGTTTTGACTGAGAGGGAGAGGGGATGAGAAATATAAATACATATAATAATATTAGTTTATTATTTTAAACTCCAAAAATGTTTGCTTTCATGTCTGGCCATCAAATCAAACCCAACGACCGTCGTCGCCAGCTAAATACCTCGATTCCGAACTCAATGGGATATGTTTCACAAGCCAATTCGAACCTTATGATCAGTTTTTGTTAAATTTAAAATATAAATCATTATATTTTAATTTCAAATGTACATTTCAATTTGCCGGGGCCACATACTGACTCTAAAAATTCCCGAAAAATATTTTCTAGCTTCGTATTGACGATACGGTCCTAACAAAACTAATTCCGAGACCGTTTGAAAAATGGCCAATTTCCAGTCGATTAAAATCAACTGAAACTGGTCAAATGCGTTTTCCTTTGCCACACACACATATTGATTCAAAAAATTATGGAAATTGGAATCTAGCAATAACTTGACATCACAGATCCAACAAAAGTGGTTTTGTCGAAATCCGAGGTCATTTGCAAAATCTCTATTTTTAAGGGCCTGAATTCCATAGCGACTATTCTGAAATTTCAACTGGACATAACTTTTGATTCCCGCTATGAAATTTCATTTTTTCGGATCGTTGGAAAGATATTCTCAATTAGATTCAAATATTTTTGGTTTCACTAAAATCCGGTTTATTTTGAATCCTGCAATTTCATTTGAATTTTAAAATTGAATTATCGAACTACCGCGCCATTTTCAATTCCTTTTATAATTATAAATAAATATTTATATTCTAACGACGATTCGACTAAATACATACGTTCGAATTCAATTCAAAATAAATTTCTCATCGTTATTATTTAAAATAATTCATTTTAAATAATCAAAATTCGCTAAAATAGCCAAAATAAAAATTTTAAATTGGCCCAGATTTCCGGGTTATTACAATCTCCCCACTTAAAACTTTTTGTCTACGAAAAGGAACGAAGCCGAAAATTGTTTAACTAATCAACTCAACTTTCAATATTTTCACTACGGCTTAAGTTCTTCAACTTTTCAGTTTCTAAGAACTTTTCAAATTTTTCAAAAATTTGGCTAACACCCTAAATTTTCGAAAAATTTCGCCATAACCTCCCTTGCACCGGGGACTTTGGGATATTTCATATAGCCTCCCATGGCCTTCTTCAATCCAAAAGAAAAAGAAAAAGCCAAGCGGCTAGCCAATCGGCTCATAAAATCATCATCACCCAAACAAAACAGTAAATTATGATAAACATGTACCTATTTGTCGGGAAAACAATTTTATTCTTCATCTGTAGCCTCCTTGCTATGACCTGTCCAATATAAGTACATGTATATGCATGAAAATGCGACTAATTTTCAACACAATTCACTATTTAGTTCAATTTGGCTAAACGGTTCAACATTTAATTAATTAAACAATAATCAAACAACACAACCATCAATCAATTAGTCGATTAGTTTTTCAAATTCATAACTTTGATATATAGTCAAAAATCACATTTTTTGATGCCAATTCACAACAATATGCCCTATCTAATTTTGGTTCTCTCACCAGTCAATAGGAAATATATAGATATCACACCTTCGTCGCTCGAATATAAATTCTGATGATGTTTCGAACCACCATCAGAACATCCACGGGCGACTAGAGTGTGATTCTCTATCTATCCAGTATATTAAAACTTCCAATACACGCTAGCTAGGCGCATATGCAAAATCTTTATATATTGGATTGTCGAAATCAATATAAAATAAATAATCAAATACGAATAATTGATTTTAAATTTTCAAAACAAAATTGGTTTTCATTTTAAAAATATACTCTTCACACTCGTTCTAGGATACTACCGATCCTATCTCTAACGAGTTATTCTCCTTGGATATTACAAATCCAATTCCTGATGAATTCTTTCGTATGGTTCTAATGTGTCCTCTTCTCTGAGCTTTGTAAACCAAAGCTCTGATACCAAATGTAACGACCCGAACTTCCCCGGTGACGAAAGCCCGGATTGAGTCGAGGACAAGCCACAACAGAACGCAGACGGAAGAACATTTCATTGTATATTACAACAATTCCATCAGAATACAAGAATATACAGAGCATTAACAAATTATATACATTCACTAATATCAGAGATTACAATACATTACATAGCAGCGGAAAATAATACAAAATACAACTGAAGGAGATATACGGATACAAAGCTTTCCAGATATCGTTCTAGCTGTAAACTAGGATCCTGTGAATATAAATCTGCAAAACCAAAACTACTAGCTACCCGTGTCAAAATAAGGGCACCCAGAGTTTAGGTTAAAACAATAAACTCCAGGTCTGTCATGGGACTGGTGTGAGAACTAAAACAGTTATAAATCTTTATTTTAAAGTTAGGTAAATCAAGGGACCACGCCGTATAACACGGAACGGGTTTCCTCCCAAGAACACCAGTGCATAAAACAACAGCGCAATGCTAAATAAAGAAAAATGAAGCTATTATAAGACCCAGGCCCCATCACACAATGCAACGCAAGCCGGAGGATAGGGTTTTTACCTTATAATGGCCTAGAATGCTTGATACGTTTAAAACAAATCATTTGATACTATTATAAGTGCATATTGTATAAAACAACTTCAAATCATAAGTATCAATCACAGACGACATAAGCGCCCCATCCCACTATGTCGCCATACTCGGCTCTACAAATAAAATCGCAAAGTCACGTATTGGAAATTGGATTTCCTTCTATGAACCGAGGCAAGGGATCGTCCTCTACCGATTTGAGACTGTCTAGCCCGAGTCTCAGGGACAGAACGCATCGACCCTTGGAGCGACAGGACCGGTCCACCGATGTGGATTAGACGAAATCCTGAACACTACGCCTCCCCGCCCTATGGGGCGTAAATGAGCCAACGAATGACTCCATCGGTTCGAGAACGACGGATATATCCGAGGCGCCTCGCAACAGTAACAACCACATAAGTCAAACTCGTCAGGGCGTGTAAAACCACTGACGCCACTTCTAGCTAGAAAGAGACGCATGCCCTCCCTGAGGTCCTCTCCCGTTTTTGGTTCACAATCGGGGTGTGAGGCTCGCGAATCAACGCTACACAAAGCTACGCCACAAAGGCCGTGCTTTGATCATCAACCACAAGACTTTGCTTTTCAACAGAAGCCTTGATCAATTGCCACTTAGGCATGCCACACAAGCAACTCACTCCATGCGTTTGATATCCATCAGTATATAACCCCTGAGCTCGTACGTCTCAGAGAAGGGCGTTAAGCAAGAGAATAAATTCTCCGCCGCCAAACAGATATATATTTAATAGAAATCAATCACACAGACTAAAATCCAATGTTAGACACAGTCCATTTACAAGTTCGTTCTGGGTCTGAACGAAACCGGAGGCACCTAGTACCCCGCATATCCATCGACCTCCAAGTATGTCTGGACGATCACCAACTGTTTCCCTCTCTTGGGTGTACATCCCAATCAAGATCATCAGTAATCACCCAAACGACGTGAAGACCTCCGGTCTTCGACCACCGTCTTCATCTTCGACACAACGTCGAATCAGTTATTCGGAATGGGATAAACCCGGTCTTTCCGAATAACTCGCGTATATAATAAATGAGTGTTACACAAACCCAACATATGCCTCATTCCAATTAAGAATATTCTTTTATTCAAATATTCTTATACTTTGGGAAAGGCAACCATTAATTTTATCAAAGATAAATTCTTTAAATTTATTCTTTAATCTTCATTGAGTAGCAATTCAAACTAGTCGGGATTTGCGAACCACACCGAAGTAATCATTTATTTTATTTCCCAATCCAACCTATTTATCCCATGAAGTAAAACTGGTCATACTTAATATCTAACACCACGTTGTTATCGGTAAATTCAATTACCATTTCACGTTCAAATCTAATTAAAGATTTAACTATCGCCTGGAGTAAAACTGGTGATACTCCATTCTCGATCTTTTCAATCTAATTAAAGATTCATTAAAACTCCACTTAGTTTTAATCTTTAACTGGGTTAAAGAATCAGTGTCCTTTAAAACACGGTTCACGATAAACCCAAAATCACATTCCATTAATTATCGGGTTAAAGAACAAGTGTTATTTAAAACACCGTTCACGATAAACCCAAAAATCAATACCAATTTAATTCCAATTAAATATTATTTAATTGGTACACTTCATTAAATCTAAATAAAAAGATTTAACCTTTTTCTCGACTGGGCTTAAGAATAGTGTTAATGAAGACATCATTCACGACAAACCCAAATCACATTTGATATTAAATACAAGGCTCTCAATAGAAAATATATCGGCTTATATTCAATATCAAATTCTACGACCAACAAATAACGTATTGGAAATAGCGATATATAAATATCTTTCAAATTTCCATAACAACATCTGTATAATCACGAAATCCAACATCGAAATAATCCAAAGACAATTTCGATTCAAATCCCTTCCAATTCAATTATTGGAAATTCTGGTTATTTTTAAAATACTTTTCAAATTCAATTTATTTATTTTAAAAATAAATAAATTATTATTCTAGTTCAAAACTAGTTCACTTCGATAAAAATCTATTTTTATCTTTTCAAATATGGAGTTTTTCATCCCAATTCTTCACAAATCATTTCTTATGATTTTACACAAATTATTGATATTTTTAATAATTTTACCAAGGCCCGTACATTCGATTTCTATCAACGGCCATCGAACTGCACTTACAGCGACCATTTCCAAATTTGATTTGGACATAATTCCAAATCCTACCGTTAGATTTCTAATTTCTCACATTCGTTAGAAAGCTCTTTTCGATACGAACCCAACGTTTCTGGTTTTAGGAGAATCCGACGGTCGGATCTCCCGCAATATCCGTTCGAAGTCAATGGTCGAAATTCGCGAACAGCCGCGGCGCGGCGCGTTCTATTCAGGCCATTATATTATGTATATAATATATATAATATATACTTCGTCGATTTCCTTTTAAAACGCATTTTATAAATCGTTTTAATTTTTTTTTCAAAACGATTTCAACTCAATTTCAAATTCAAATCAAAATTGAATTTTCCCTTACCAATTCGTTTTAAATTCATTTCAAATTGATTTCAATTCAAATCGATTTTCAGTTCAATTTCAATACATTTTAAACACAAGTCAAAACGATTTCAATTCTATTTCAATCTAATTCGAATTTCAATTCTATTTAGTTTAATTTGAATTTCAATTCTATTCAGTTTAATTCGAATTTCAATTCTTTTCAATTTAATTCGAATTTCAAATCAATTCCAATGTTCATTGAAAAATGAATAAAATCGATATAAATATCGTTCACATCAAAATGGCGTCAATCTAATCAACACGGCTTCATATATTTGTATTTTCAAATATTCTGTTCCAAATATTTCGTTTTAAATATTTCTATTTCAAAACTGGATTGAGGCCCAATCAATTACCATATAATGTTAGTTATATGGATTTTCTAAAACACATGTATAAAATAACAACGATAAATAATCAACCATCATCCAGAGTGCATTCTACACTGTATAAGCATCAAATATAAATATTTAACGCTTTTGACAGTCTGTCAATCAATCGATCGACATATAACTAAACAATCGGGATTAGTGTACGTCAAATATCATCCCAATACCCGTGTGCGGTTTCAAACAATCGAACACAGAATATTTTTGTGCAGTTGGGCGATGTGTAAAATTTATCGTCCCAATCAATATCAATCAAATCAGTGTATATAAACAAATCTCCGATTTGTTTATAAATATTCATTTCACATACACGTTAAAAATTCTATTTTTAACTATCAAATATTTTCCACTATAAAATATTTTATTTCATTTCGCATCACATCACACAATCAACTACACATCAAAATCAAACAAGCATACATGCCGTCCATGGTCTGTGGACGACGGGTGTCGGGTGCTGCTAAACACCGTCTGCATCCTTGTATATATTTTAACTAGAAAACAAAATTTAAAGGTGAGAAGTTCTCACCAAAGCTATCCCAACTCCACGACACTTCAAATGTAGGATATCTTCATCGTTCTTCCTTTTGTCACTTCCACCATCCGTGTTCGCTACATATATAAAAATCACATTTTTATATTATCACTCCATGGATAAAAATTATATTTTTATATCGCTTTATACCTTTTTATCGCTATTCTACGTATATAAAAATCAAATTTTTACTTCGCTATTCAATATATAAAAATCGAATTTTTACTTCGCTATTCAATATATAAAAATTGAATTTTTACTTTGCTATTCAATATATAAAAATCGAATTTTTACTTCGCTACTATATAGATAAAAATTCTATTTTTACATCACTATAAAAATCACATTTTTACTTCAACCTATATATAAGAAAAATCAGATTTTTATTTCGCTACATATATAAAGATAATATTTTTATATTCTCTGTTATATAAAAATCATATTTTTATTACTTCTACTTTATAAAAATCATATTTTTATCCTTTCTATAATATAAAAATCATATTTTTATTACTTCTACTTTATAAAAATTATATTTTTAATACTTCTACTATATAAAAATCATATCTTTAAATCTCTATTATATATAAAAATTCTATTTCTACCTTTTACTATAATAAAAATCATTTCTTTTTAAAGATTACGTTTCCTACACAATGATAAACATATAAAGATTTCGTTTTTTTTCTCAATTTAGTTATAAAAATCTATTCTTTACTTAAAAAAAAAACTGATTTTGGTAAATAAATAACTTATTAAAATAAAATCAAAATTCATAGTGTAAATCGACGGGGTGGGCTTGCTGTCGCGTTCGGAGGCGGAGGTAGGCTTCGCGGCTCAGGGTGGCGGATGGTGGCGCTAGGGGAAGGGGTGTGAGGCTCGCGCCGTCGCTGGCAGTAGCGGATCTCGATGGGGGGGGGGGGGAGAGGACTGGGGCGATTGGGCTTTGAAGCTTCGGTTGGAGAGGGAGAGGAGGGCGCGGAGGAGAGAGGGGGGAGGGGAATCCGCCTGAGGTGCGGCGTCGACAAGGGGGGAAGGGCCGGCGGAAAAACCGAGGTTGAGGGGGGGGGGCGATTGGTTCAGGAGTGATTTTTTTTCCTGTTATGTTTGACTTATGGTTTTGACTGAGAGGGAGAGGGGATGAGAAATATAAATATATATAGTAATATTAGTTTATTATTTTAAACTCCAAAAATGTTTGCTTTCATGTCCGACCATCAAATCAAACCCAACGACCGTCGTCCCTAGCTCAATAAACCCATTCCGAACTCAATGGGATATGTTTCACAAGCCAATTCGAACATTACGATCACTTTCTGTTAAATTTAAAATATAAATCATTATATTTTAATTTCAAATGTACATTTCAATTTGCTGGGGCCACATAATGACTCTAAAAATTCCCGAAAAATATTTTCTAGCTTCGTATTGACGATACGGTCCTAACAAAACTAATTCCGAGACCGTTTGAAAAATGGCCAATTTCCAGTCGATTAAAATCAACTAAAACTGGTCAAATGCGTTTTCCATTGCCACACTCACATATTGATTCGAAAAATTATGAAAATTGGAATCTAGAAATAACTTGACATCACGGATCCAACAAAAGTGGTTTTGTCGAAATCCGAGGTCGTTTGCAAAATCTCTATTTTTAAGGACCTGAATTCCATAGCGACTATTCTGAAATTTCAACTGGACATAACTTTTGATTCCCGCCATGAAATTTCATTTTTTCGGATTCGTTGGAAAGATATTCTCAATTAGATTCAAATATTTTTAGTTTCACTAAAATCCGGTTTATTTTGAATCCTGCACATTCATTTGAATTTTGAAATTGAATTATCGAACTACCGCGCTATTTTCAATTCCTTTTATAATTATAAATAAATATTTATATTCTAACGACGATTCGACTAAATATATACGTTCGAATTCAATTCAAAATAAATTTCTCATTGTTATTATTTATTCATTTTAAATAATCAAAATTCGCTAAAATAGCCAAAATAAAAATTTTAAATTGGCCCAGATTTCCGGGTTATTACATATATGATAATATATATATGAAAACAAACAATAATAAATTTTGAGGAATCCAGTTGGATCCCTCCAACCTGTTTTCTGGCATCCACAGACGTTAGCTACATAAATAATACTCGTCTTACTTCAAGGCAGGATATCGCAGTATAAAAGGTCATCCAGTATCATATTGTAAGGTGTATAGGGTCATCTGCTAATGATACTACGGGCATCCGCTAATGGTACTGCGAGAACTATCCAAACATCAATATATAAAATAACCACAAATACCAATCCTAAATAACTAATATATATTTAACAATAGCCACAATAATATTTTAATGCAACCAAACAACCAACAATTATTTTTAACGATTAAAAATAATTCTAAATAATAATTTGTGAGTGAGATTTACTCACCGTGATTTATTTTGATCCATTCTGATTCCATTTAAATTTCCGATTAGGTATCTCGCAGCTATGGATTCCATGATTGATTCCGTTCGATAGGATCTTGTATAAATTTAACAATATATATCCATTATTAAGCTAGTGAACAAATTTAAATGTAATTAAATATTTATTTCTAAATTAAAAAATATTTACCTTAATTATATTTCTTATCCTTTGTCCAATTATCAACCTTCTTCTCCATTAATATAAAAGCCTGATCCCTTTCTTGTTGCTCCATGACCGAAACTTTTACAAGCCATTTCCCACTTCAGACCTCTATGAAATTTCAGAATCGTCTTCACCAACCTCCCTTTTGTCAAACTCCTCTTCCATCAACAACCGCAAACACCAACAAATCCCTTGCCCAATAACTGAAACCGAACCTAAAAACTTGCCCTCACCTAACTGAATTCGCACCGGTCAGTACATGCACCATCACATCCAATCTTCCTCAGATCAAACCATCGCATCCTTCCAGAGTACAACAGTGGGCATTGGAACCTTATTTCAACTCACGCAAACACTTCCTAAACCCGAAACTGCGACTGTTCCCCTTACGTTCAACACCAGGCCGAGATTTAGATCTTCGCACACACCAAATCCTCCCAACTGTCAACCTTCGCCCATATCGTGACCTTGCGATTTGAACTCTACTCGCGTCGATGTCAATCTGGAGCATAAGCCTAGCCCACGACTTTGGCCTGACCCCCTTTTAGTTCGCGATGATCGATCGAGCTTTCCCCCCCCCCTTGAATCGCGATTTGCTTCTTTCCAGTCCTCAAATCGAATGATTTCGATTTGTACATTTTATTTTTTTATTCTTGGGAATGATTTCGATTTATTTCAGAAGAGGAGATCGCAATTTTAATTTTAGGGAAAGGAGCGGCCATTTAGTTTATTGAAGTCGATTATGCTGAAATGAAAAGGAAATGTCACGACCATTTCTATTTTGATTTTCCAGAAGAAAGGAAATGAGGGAGGGTAGTCCGTTTATATAAGTAGAGAATACTTCACCATTAAGTATGTATAGTACATTTAATTAAATTCGATTTGATCTTTGATTAAATATGATTTGGTTTTGTTCTTATCCATTTAGATTTTATAAAAATATATTTCAAGGTCCTGAATTCCAACCGAATCACAACAACTGACACTTCTAGGGTTAAACCGCTATTTCGAACACACTGGGACAGGTTTCATAGCCTCATTCGATCATATGGAGAGGATATTAATTTAAATCAATATAAATTAAATCCAAAACAATTAATTTCTTCGATAATAAATTATTATTATCGTTTTATTTCACGTAGAATTTTATACTGATCATCTAAATCATTTTGATTCAGTTTCTAACTTCGATTTTAATTACATTTCGTATTACGATAATTTAATATATTCGATATTAAATCGAAATCGAATTTTAAATTGATAACTTAATATAAAAATTCCTTTATATTATCAATTCAATATTTAAAAGAATATTAAATATTTAAAAATTAATCGATCAAGAATCCGGGTCGTTACATTTTCCCCCCTTAAAAGAATTTCGTCTCCAAAAATACTAAGGCAGGAATAATGCTACACACCTATTTACTTTTCAAAAACTCACTTATGCTGAAACACAACTCTTCATACTTTAACAATTTTAGTTCTACCAAAACTTTTGGTTTTGACTCTTATTACACATCATATATGTAACAACCAGCAAATCCATAATATCAGAGTTGACTACATACACCATACATCCAATCCAAATATCACGAAAATACGAATCATTTTTTTAGAAGAAAAAGGTAGAAGAAGAACAGAAATAACAACACAGAATCTCACATCGCAATGGAACAAAATATAATATATCATAACTTTTGAAATACAAAATTTCAACTGTATAACATACACTTATCAGAGTACAACACTTACAACACAGCGGAACAAAACTCTATATAACTAACGCTGAAGCCTCCTGCTCTAAGCTAATTTAGATAGATCTGTAAAATCCTGAACTACTTGACTGCCGTACATATTAAGGCACCCAAGAGTTTAGGTAGAACAAAACAAAATAAACTCTGGGTCAGTCATGAGACTGGTATGAGTAAATAGTTTAAAACAGTTTCAGAAAACTAAATGATATCTCATAAGACACGCCGTATAACAAGGAATGGGTTTTTCCTTTATGAGAATCCAAACAATTGACTTAACTTTCAAATCCTCTTTGAAGGAAATGGTAATCATTATATCAAAACTCTTTTGATATTATAATAATGCCTAAATCAAGTAAATAACAATCTAGTGGAACGTTTGCATCTCACGTTCCACATACATAATATACAATCATAAACCGCGGGCACTTATTGGAGATTGGTTTCTGGCTATGACAAGGTATGGAACCACCTACCGCTGGTGTATCTCTAGAGGAGAATACACCGATTTCAACAAGAACATCTTGCAACTCAGCCACACATGACCTACCACTCATTTCGCTTGAGTGTATCGAATGTATATCACCAACGGTTGGGATCAGGAACCGTTTCCCGAATGGGACATCATCGAATAGAATAAGGAATTAAATGAATCTCTAGATAGGTGATGATACACCCTAATGGAAGCTACCCACATAACCATGCTGCCTGCCTGATTTTTGTCATTTCCCGGTTGTTGAGGCCAGAGGCTACGATTACTTTCCATTGATAACACAATTACTTTGAATGCCACATTATCAAATCCGTTAATCATTAATTGGTTTACACAAATATTCTGGATGTTATGCTAAGGGAATAAATCCGTTGCAACCATATATATTTATACAGACCAAACCATTCGATCATTGGAAATATTCTGTCAGACATTCGTCCATATACGTTCGTTCCGGGACTGAACGAAACCGAAGGCACAATTTCTATTAATAGAAAAAGTCCTTGCACTCTACTCCGTCTTCGATTATCTTCATATAATCTGATTCGCAACGCTACTGCAAATATGGAGTGGTTCTTTGGATAATAATCCAACCGGTCTCTCTGTATTAACAACGATGGTCAAAACTTCGATAGTCTGTGATTTAACTATCGAATAAAAACAAGTGTTCATTCAACATATTAGACAAGTCATTGGACTCTTTAATTAATATTTCATTAATTAAATCTCTTCTCCATTACCTTATCAATATTTGTTAACCAAATATTTTCGATAATCATCTTGGCCTTTTACGTTAATTGGAAAACATTTCCATATATCGTCTTCTTTTATTTTCTGTACGTAGAAAATATCTTCTATTTATAATTGGAAAATATTCCAATTACTTATCTCTTTCCTGAACTTGTTTATTTCTATACTTGGGAAATATTTATAATCATATTTCCAAAATTTCAGTTTCTTGGGTTAAAACGAATGTTGTGTAAAACATCGTTACGACAACCCAAAACACTGCATTCAACTAACTCTTATTCAAACATTCCTCTTTGAGATCGGATCTTGCTATTTATCGGTTAACAATGAAATTAATCAAGTTGGGGTATAACTACCTCTCGGACCTCGACTGAAAACATCCTTAACTTCAAAATAGACAAGACCACTTACCTCGAATAACTAACATCATATAAAACCAATTTTCCATTTTTAAAACGTATATACAATTCCCTTTCTATTTCTAGATTATCGATTTCCTTTTTGTTTATAATATTTTATTTTCAAGTTCATTTCCTTATCGAATTCTATATATATCGATACGTTGATTTCAAACTATCAAATTATCTTAAAAATATTCTAACTCCTTAAATTTCCAGAAAAATTCGCCGTAACGTCCTTTGTACCGGGAGCATCGGGAAAATCCCCAAACCGCCACACAGGCCTCTCTATTCAAAAAGAAAAATCAAAAAGTCAAGCGGCTAGCCAATACGGTGCATAAAATCTCATATACGAATTAAATACATACCTTTTTGTCGAGCACTCTATTTATATCTCTTCGTTAACTTCATTCCAACCCGTCTCATGTATGTCCATACATTCCTAATTCATTTCAACTTAATACACCCGTTTTTACTCAACTCGTTAATTAACTTGCTAGTTTACTCCTTTTCCCGTTTTACTTTTATATGTGAACATAACATGTTCCAAAATAATTCAAATTCACTTATAAATCTTTGGATTCGATGTTTAATTTAAGTTTCATATTCGATTTCGAATATGAATCCACAAATCCAGTTCACTTTTCAAGGTTTAACTTCAATTCAAAATTTCCATTAACTAGTTGCTAATTAACCGTTTTGCCTATTTCACCCTTTTTATTTGAATATAACTTGTTCTAAAATATGTTAACTTGTTTGTACACTAATCAAATTCCATTCTCAACCTAAGTTTCATATTCGATTTCGAATATAAATTTACTAACCTAATTCTCTTATCCAAAGTCAAGTTCGATTCAAAATCCCATTTCAATTCTATTTAAATTTCCTATATTCAATTTCCATTTCAACTCTATTTGAATTTCCTATATTCAAATTCCCATTTCAACTCTATTTGAATTCTGTATTGAAATTCTATTTCAATTCTATTTGAATTCTATATTCAAATTCCCATTTCAACTCTATTTGAATTTCCTATATTCAAATTCCCATTTCACTTTCTATATTCAAATTCTATATTTGAATTTCCTTTATATTTTCTATATTCAAATTCAATATTTGAATTCCATTTGAATTTCTATATTCAATTTCTATTTGAATTTTCCTTATTCAAATTCTATATTCAATTCTATTGAGTTTCATATATTCAAACTCTACTTGAATTTCTATATTCAAATTCTATTTATATTTTCTTTATTAATTCTTAAACAAGTCTCGATTTCAATTTATTTTGAAATCGATATTTCTTGTAATGACCCGCATTTCCAGCAGTATAATAATTAATTTATGTAATTATTTAAAAGGTGATTAAATAATGGTGAATATTTAATTAAAATAAACAATTAAATAATATATTTAATTCTGGAATAATCAGAATTGGCTAAATTGGCGATATGGTGTGAACTGGATCATCTGTGATATTTAATGCAGTTTAGAATTTGAATTTGAATAACGAATATATTATATAAACGACAGTTTGAATGTAGAGTTATAATATAATTAAAATCAAGCTCGAAATGGCGATGCAGTTCGTAAATTGGCGATTCGAACTTCAACTGAATGTACAGGATTTGTTTTAAGCCGGATTTCTGTGAAACAAGAAACGTGTGGAGCTGGTGGAGTATATCTTTCTAGTGGAAGAGAAAAATCGGGATTTCGTCTTATAGATTTTGATTTGCGTCCAAATCAAATTTTAGAAAAGTCGTTGTGGAATTCCTTTATAATTTATAAAGGAATTATTTATATTTTAAAAAGGGATTTCAATATAAATTGAATATCGGGTTGACCCAGAAGTGAATATCGAGTTAGAAATTCATATAGTAATATTCTAGAGGTGTATGGTATTCCACTTTGAATATATACGATAATATAAATTTATTTATATTTAATTTCATTATATATAAATATATTTATATATTTAAATGGGTCATTTAGAGATGTAAAAATAAGCCACTTTTGCAAACGAAGTCGGAATTCGACGAAAATAATTTTGTTGAATCCACAATGTTAAATTATTGCTAGATGTCAAGTTTCGTGATTTTTAGAGTCACTGTGTGGTCGTACGGACTTTTAGAGTGAAAAACAGTCAGTATTCAGTATTTTGACAGTTAAAAATACGTTGTGTGAGCAAACGGAGTCGGAATTCGACGAAACCAGTTTCGTTGGGACCATAATGTCGAGCTCTAGCTACATGTCCAATTTCGTGATTTTTAGGTATCGTATGTAATCACTGGGATTTTTAGAAGGCATATACAAGGAGAAAATCGATAAAATAAAATATAAAAATCAAATATGAAAATATCCACCCATTTTTATTGGACAATATGGAGGCCAAGCAGCCTGTATTCCCTGCCACAAGTACCACCAACCAAGAACAGTGTATATATACCACATAAAACCCAAAACGCAGCAAGAACAATGCAAAGAAAAATCATAAAATCATAAAGCTTGTATATATGTATTCCTCGTTACTTATATTTCGATCATATACCAATTTTATAAAGGCCGACGATGATTTTTGTCAAAGTGATTTGGTACAGCGTGAGTCCCATGCTTGCTAGGGTTCGAAAAATGAGGAGATGTAAGCGCTTGTGCTCGATTTGGTTATGATTTCTGAAATGAGGAAGTAAAACCGCAGGTGTATGCGATTTTTGGGGGAAATTGGTGCTGATAAGTGACACAAGGGGTCACCGTGTCGAGCCGGAGTTGCTGAAGATGCCTGCGAGATGGTGAAACCGAGTTCTGTCAGATTGGGATGGTGTTGTTGAGGTTTGGAAGGGGTGATCGATGATGGTTTTTGTTTTGAATTTCATGGAGAGATGGAATAACGGTTGGAGGTGGAAGAATCTGAAATGGTGAGGGCTTTCGGGTTCAACGAATTTTCCAGAAGGGAGGAAGAAGATGCGGGTGCCACGTACGGGTTTGTGGGCTTAGAAAATGTGTTGGGCTGAAAACTAAGTGGTAAAGCCCAACTTAAAGGAGAATAAAAAGTAAAACAAAATATAAGGGAGTAATCGACCATGAATCTGTAATGATGAGGAGCGTTCGGTGTGAACTGAACGGGGAAGAAGTAGATGGGGTCATGGGCTTCTAAAAGATGAAGGGCCGTTTGGAAAATATGGGTAAAGCCAATTTAAATAGATTTAATTAAGTTTGTTTTAATTTAAATTGTGTACTAACTTGGTAATGCAATAACATGGGCATACGATATCAGAATCACGAACGGTCAGATCCGTTAGTATCGTATGGACGGGAGAAACACAATGGAACTGACTGGGAGCGGATTTGTGCTCGTTTGAATTTATGGCGAAATAAATTGTTTGATTCAAATCAAACAACAGTTTATCGTTCTTTAACGATGAACTGCCAATGTGAGTAAATCTCACTAACTCTGAACAGTTTATAATTTCATGTTGTATTTTTAGAACTGTAAAATATTGGTTGATTGACTGTTTGATTGAACTGCTAGTCAGTTAGTTGAATTTCTACATTTATTCTATTTATCAGAATATATCATATGGAACTGAAAGTGATGATGATTTTATTGTGTAAAATCTGTGGATGCAGGGAAACAGGTTTGAGGAATCCGACTGGATTCCTCAATATTTATTTTACTGTTTTTCATATATTGTGATATATGATGTGTTATATGATCTGTTATGGATTGTGTGTGTTAGAATGATATTGATCCTTGTTATTCGATATTTTAAATATCATAAAAGACCCTGGGATATAAAAGAATTATTTCAATGTATATTGAAATAAAGGGATTTTATAAAATCAACATATTTTATAAAAGGAATTATTTCGAAAGTAAATAAAAAGGGAAATGTTTATAAAACGAATAGAGTTTTATAAAAGGGAAAATGTTGATAAAACGAATAGAATAGAATAAAGGAATATCTATTTAGGAAAATAAATAAGTTATTAAAGGAGTATTTATTTAGGAAATAAATAGAATTATAAAGGAATATTTAGTTAGGAACTAAATAGGATTCTAAAAGGAAATTGACGAGATAAAAAGGGGTTAATCAAATTTAGTTTATCAAAAGGAGTTAATCAAACGTAGTTTATCAAAAAGGAGTTAACCAGACATTGTTATTTAGGAAAAGTTACCATTTAGCATGACTGCTAGCGTAATTCACAGGGCTGCAGATAGCCTACGGCGGTCGGATGTTTCCTGAGGGAATCAGGCGTAACCATTGTGATCGCTGCGATCTAGATTTAAGCGAATGGAGTTAAATCGAACATAGTTATTCGAATTAGAGTTAATCAATAAGAATTAGTCGAATATTAGTTTTTTGAATTAGAGTTAATCAAATAGAGTAAATCGAATAGAGGTAAAGAAATAGAGTTAAACAAGATTAGAAATTGACTAGAGATTAGTTAAGTTGAATAGTTTTCTGAGTATCGATCTGATGTTGGTTTCGGCCTTCGAAATTGATACTTAGAAAATTGTTCTCTTATAGTTTATAGTTAGGGACTGATAGTTGTAGAAGAATAGTGACACGTAAATAAGTTATGGAAATGTTTTTCAGCGTTAACATATATTTTATAAACATAGAAAATAAGGAAATATATATATATATATATATATATGATTGATGATTGATTGATAGAATTTCCATTTGGAAATAATATCATTGTTTGCACACCTGTTTTTCTTTGATGGTTAAATCACAGAGCATCGAAGTTTTGACCATTTTAACGTTGTTAATATAGAGAGACCGGTTGGATTATTATCCAAAGAACCACTCTGTATTGGCATAAGCGTTGCGAATCATATATGCCAAAGATAATTGAAGACGGAGTAAAGTGCAAGGGCTATTGTATAAGTCTTAGATAACAGTGCCTAAGATGGATGTACTGAATAGTACCTTCGGTTCATCCTGTTCCTGGATGACTTGTATGGATGAATATCTGACAGAGTATTTCCAAAAAGGTCATGTACATTGATCTCTTCAACCGTACCAAGAGTGGAAGCGGAGAAGGAAAATTCTTTAGCTAACACGTAATGTACTGTTGTAGACGTCAATCGGTGATTTGATGGATTTGACGATGTGATATTTGAAGTGAATCTGGTGTGATGATAAAGCGTAGCTTCTAGCCTCACATCCGGTTAATGACAGAAATCGGGCAGGCAGCATGGCTATGTAGGTCGCACCTATTAGGGTGCATAATCACCTGATCTAGAGTTTCATTTATTTCTAAAAATCTATTGTCGATATTGTCCCATTCGGGAAATGGTTGCAGATCCCAACCGTTGGTGATATACATTCGATACACTCAAGCGAAATGAGTGGTCGGTCATGTGTGGTCGGGTTGCAAGATGTTCTTGTTGAACCCAGTGTATTCCTCTCTAGAGGTACACTAGCGAAAGGTGGTTCCATACCTTGTCATAGTTGGAAATCCATTACCCAATACGTGCTTGCGGTTTTGATTGTATACTATATATGTAGAACGTGAGATGAAAACGTTTCTGCTAGATGATTATTATATTGTGGTTGATAGACATTATTATAATATCAAAAGGTTTTTGATATATTTGATTCTCATAAGGGAAAAACCCGTTTTGTTATACGGCGTGGTCTTATGAGATATCATTTACTTGTTCGAACTGTTTTAAACGGTTTTACTCACACCAGTCCCATGACTGACCCGGAGTTTATTTTGTTTTGTTTTCCCCAAACTCTTGGGTGCCCAATTTTGTACGGGCAGTCAAGTAGTCGGGATTTACAGATACTTGAAGAGCTGGAGCAGGAGGCTTCAGGATCATATAGCTATAGTTTATTTCCGCTGTGTTGTAAGTGCTGTACTTTGATAATGATGTATATTCAAGTACAGATTTATATTTCAAAGTTATGTTATATATATTATATGTTATTCGTTCCGTTGTGAGGTTCGTGTTACTCTGATGTTGTGTTCTTTTTCTTCTATTCTATGTTTCTATCTTATCTTTCCTCACCCTCTAATTTCATTCATTAACTACCGGTATTTTTCGATGTTTGGTTAGTCGTCATTGAGTTTATGTCGATAACCAAAGTCGCTAAAAACCGGGTCGTTACATTTCTACTTTTGGAAAATAGAATTCCCTTTTTAATTTCACACTTGTATTTTTATTTTTGAATTATCCAATGATAGTTCATTTTACTTCATTTATAAACTTTGTTTATAAATGAACTATTTATAAACTTCGTTTATAAAGGAACTACTTGTTTTATTTTTCAAAACAAGTTATCATTATCTATTCTAAATTTTCTCGTCGTTATTATTTAAAATAATTCATTTTAAATAATCAAAATTCGCTAAAATTGCAAAAATAAAAATTTTAAATTGGCTCTGATTTCCGGGTTATTACAATCTCCCCCACTTAAAACTTTTCGTCCCCGAAAAGGAACGAAGCCGAAAGTTGTTTAACTAATCAACTCAACTTTCATTGTTTTGATTACGGCTTAAGTTCTTCAACTTTTCAGTTTCTAAGAACTTTTCAAATTTTTCAAAAATTTGGCTAACACCCTAAATTTTCGAAAAATTTCTCCATAACCTCCCCTGCACCGGGAGCACGGGAAAATCCCGAAATTGCCATACTGGCCCTCTGATCTCAAAAAGAAAAAGAAAAAGCCAAGAGGCTCATAAAATCATCATCACCCAAACAAACAATAAATTATGGTAAACATGTACCTATTTGTCGGGCAAACAATTTTGTTCTTCTGCTCTAGCCTCTTTGCTATGACCTGTTCAATGTAAGTACACGTATATGCAAGCAAATGCGATAAATTTTCAATACAATTTACTATTTGATTCAATTGGCTAAATGGTAAAAAAAATTTTATCAACCAACAATCAACAACACAACCATCAATCAATTAGTTGATTAGCTTGTCAAATTCATAATTTTGATACATAGTCAAAAAATCAGATTTTTGATGCCAAATCACAACAATAAGCCCTATCTAGTTTCGGTTCTCACACCAGTCAATTGGAAATATATAGAAATCTCACTTTCGAAACACGAAAATAAATACTGGCGATGGTGCCCTGCCACCAGAATTATCCCCGGGCACTAAAGGGATTCTATATCTACCCAGTATATTAAAACTTCAAATACACGTTTGCAAGAGGTATATGCAAAATCTTTATATATTGGATTGTCCAAATTCATATATAATAAATGATCAAATACGAATAAGTGATTTAAATTTTCAAAACAATGTTTTTTTCATTTTTAAAAATATACTCTTCGCACTCGTTCTAGGATTCCACTGATCCTATCTCTAACGAGTCATCCCCATTGGATATTACTAATCCAATATCTGATGAATTCTTTCGTATGGTTCTAATGTGTCTCGTTCTCTAGCTTTGTAAACCAAAGCTCTGATACCACGCTGAAACGACTTGAACTTCCCCGGTCTCCGAAGAGAAGAGAAAGAACGAATTGTTTTGAGAGCACGACAAACAGAACGCAGACGGAAGAACATTTCATTGTATATTACAACAATACCATCATAATACAAGAATATACAGAGTATAAATGAATATTACACAGAAATATCAGAGATATAAATTACATTTAAATACATAGCAGCGGAAAATAACACAATACACAACTAAAAGAGATATACGGATACAAGGCTTTTCGGATATCGTTCCAGCTGTAAACCAGGATCCTTTGAATATAAATCTGCAAAACCAAAACTACTAGCTGCCCTTGTCGAAATAAGGGCACCCAGAGTTTAGGTTAAAACAATAAACTCTAGGTCAGTCATAGGACTGGTGTGAGAACTAAAACAGTTATTTAAAACTTTATTTTTAAAGTTCGGTAAATCAAGGGACCACGCCGTATAACACGGAACGGGTTTCCTCCCAAGAATACCAGTGCATAAAACAACAGCGCAATGCTAAATAAAGAAAAATGAAGCTATTATAAGACCCATGTCCCATCACACAATGCAACACAAGCCGGAGGATAGGGTTTTCCCTTATAATAGCCAAAGCATGCTTGATACGTTAAAAACAAATCATTTGATACTATTATAAGTGTATAGTGTCAAAACGATTTCAATCATAAATATCAATCATAGACGGCATGGGTACCATATATCATGTCGCCATACTAGGCTCTACAATCAAAACCGCACAGTCACGTATTGGAAGTTGGATTTCCATCTATTAACCGAGGCAAAAGATAGTCCTCTACCGAATTCGAGACTATCTAGCCCGAGCCTCAGGCTACAGCCGCAACAGCACATAGGAGCCACAGGACCGGTCCACCGATGTGGATTAAAATGCCTGAACACCGCGTTTCCCCGCCTTTTGGGGCGTAAATGAGTCCAATGATCCCATCGGTCCCGGATCGACCGATAAATCCGAGGTGCCTCGCAACAGCAACAACCACATAAGTCAAACTCGTCAGGGCGTGTAAAACTACTGACGCCACTTCTAGCTAGAAAGAAACGCATGCCCTCCTTGGATCCTTCTCCCGTTTTTGGTTCACAACCGGGGTGTGAGGCTCGCGAATCAACGTTACACAAAGTTATGCCACACAGGCCGTGCTTTGATCATCACCCACAAGACTTTGCTTTTCAATAGAAGCCTTGATCAATTGCCACTTAGGCATGCCACACAGGCAATTCACTCCATGCGATTGATATCCATCAATATATAACCCCTAAGCTCATACGTCTCAGAGAAGGGCGTTAAGCAAGATAATAAATTCTCCGCCGCCAAACAGATATATACTTAATAGAAATCAATCGCACAGACTAAAATCCGATGTCAGACACACAGTCCATTTACAAGTTCATTCTGGGTCTGAACGAAACCGGAGGCACCTAGTACCCCGCATATCCATCGATCTCCAAGTACGTCTGGACGATCACTAACTGATTCCCTCCTCTTGGGTGTACGGCCCAATCAAGATCATCAGTAATTATCCAAACGACGTGAAGACTTCCGGTCTTCAACCACTGTCTTCATCTTCGACACCACGTCGAATTAGTTATTCAGAATGGGATAAACTCGGTCTTTCTGAATAACTCGCGTATATAATAAACAAGTGTTACATAAACACAACATCCGCCTCATTCCAATTCAGAGTATTCTTTTATTCAAATATGCTTATACTTTGGCAAACGTTCCCATTAATTTTATCAAAGATAAATTCTTTTAAATTTACTCTTTAATCTTCTTTTGAATATCAATTCAAACTAGTCGGGATTAGCGAACCACACCGAAGTAATCATTTATTTTTAATTTCCCAATCCCCACCTATTCATCCCATGAAGTAAAACTGGTTATACTTCATATCTAACACCACAGTTTTATCGGTCAATTCAATTACCATTTCACGTTCAAATCTAATTAAAGATTTAACTATCGCCTGGAGCAAAGCTGGTGATACTCCATTCTCGATCTTTTCAATCTAATTAAAGATTCATTAAAACTCCACTTAGTTTTAATCTTTAACTGGGTTAAAGAATCGATGTCTTTTTAAAACACGGTTCACGGTAAACCCAAAATCACAATCCAATAATTATCGGGTTAAATAACAAGTGTTATTTAAAACACTGTCCACGATAAACCCAAAAATCAATACCAATTCAATTCCAATTAACTATTATTTAATTGGCACACTTCATTAAATCTAAATAAAAAGATTTAATCTTTTCTCAACTGGGTTCAAGAACAGTGTTAATAAAGACACCATTCACGACAAACCCAAATCACATTTGATATTAAATACAAGGCTCTGAATAGAAATTATATCGGCTTATATTCAATATCAAATTCTACGACCAACAAATATCATATTGGAAATAGCGATATATAAATATCTTTCAAATTTCCATAACAACATCTGTATAATCACGAAATCCAACATTGAAATAATCCAAAGACAATTTCGAATCAAATCCATTCCAATTCAATTATTGGAAATTCTGGTTACTTTTAAAACCCTTTTCAAATTCAATTTATTTACTTTAAAAATAAATGAATCATAATTTTTGTTCAAAACTAGTTCATTTCGGTAAAAATCTATTTTTATCTTTTCAAATATGGAGTTTTTCATCCCAATTCTTTCTAAATCATTTCTTATGATTTCACACAAATTATTACTATTTTTAATAATTTTATCAAGGCCCGTACAGTCGATTTCCATCAACGGCCATCGAACTGCACTTACAGCGACCTTTTCCAAATTTGATTTGGACATAATCCCAAATCCAACCGTTAGATTTCTAATTTCTAATATTCGTTGGAAAGCTCATTTCGATACGAACCCAACGGTTCCGGTTTTAGGAGAATCCGACGGTAGGATCTCCCATAGTATCCGTTCGAAGTCAATGGTCGAAATTCGCGAACTGCCGCGGCGCGGCACATTCTTTTCAGGCCATTATATTATATATATAATATATATAATATATACTTCGTCGATTTCAATTCAAAACGTGCTTTATAAATCGTTTTTAAATTCATCTTCAAAATGGTTTCAACTTCATATTCAATTCCAAATCTAAATTGAATATTCCAATATAAATTCGCTTTAAATACATTTCAAATCGATTTCAATTCAAATTGATTTCTAATTCAGTTTCAGTTCGTTTTCAATTCAATTCAATTTCAATTTGAATTCATTTATATTCAATTTCAATTCGAATTCATTTGTATTCAATTTCAATTCGAATTCATTTGTATTCAATTTCAATTCGAATTCATTTATATTCAATTTCAATTCAAATTCATTTATATTCAATTTCAATTCAAATTCATTTATATTCAATTTCAATTCGAATTCATTTATATTCAATTTAAATTCGAATTCATTTCTATTCCATTTCAATTCGAATTTATTTATATTCAATTTCAATTCGAATTCATTTCTTTTCAAAATATCAGATTTTGAAATCACTTTCGATATTCATTATAAAATGAATAAAATTGATATAAATACCGTTCATGTCAAAATGGCGTCAATCTAATCAACACGGCTTCATATTTTTTTTTATTTTCAAGTATTTTATTTCAAATATTTCTATTTCAAATATTTCTTTTTCAAATATTTCTATTTCAAATATTTCTTTTTCAAATATTTCTATTTCAAATATTTCTTTTTCAAATATGGAATGAGGCCCAATCAATTACCATATAATGTTAATTATATGGATTTTCTACAAAACATGTATACAATAACAATGATACATAATCAACCATCATCCAAAGTGCATTCTACACTGTATAAGCATCGAATATAAATATTTAACGCTTATAACAGTCTGTCAATCAATCGATCGACATACAACTAAACAATTGGGATTAGTGTACGTCAAATATCATCCCAATACCCGTGTGGGGTTTCAAACAATCAAATATAGATTTTATTTGTGTTGGGCGATGTGTAAAATTTATCGTTCCAATCAATATCAGTCAAATGTGTGTATATAAACAAATCGTTCGATTTGTTTATAACTATTTATTTCATTTTAAATACATGTTAAAAATTCTATTTTTAACTATAAAATATTTTTAACTATATAAATATTTTATTTCATTTCACATCACATCACACAATCAACTACACATCAAAATCAAACAAACAAGCATACAAGCCGTCCATGGTCTGTGGGCGACGGGTGTCGGGTGCTACTAAACACCGTCTGCATCCTAGTATATATTTCAACTAGAAAAATAAATTAAAGGTGAGAAGTTCTCACCGATAGCTAATCCAAACATCTCGACTCTTCTTATGTAGAAAATCTCCGCCGTTTCTTCTTTTGTCACTTTCATCATTCGTATTCACTACCTATATAAAAATCGAATTTTTACTTCGCTATTCAATATATAAAAATTGAATTTTTACATTGTTGTCATGTGTATAAAAATCACATTTTTATACTACTACTATATATATAAAAATTCTATTTTTACACAGCTAAAAATCGTATCTTTTCTATTTTAAAAATCTAATTTTTTCTATTTTAAAAAATCTAATCTTTTCTATTTAAAAAATCAGTTTTTATATAGTAGAGAAATCATTTTTTATATGGTAGAGAAATCATTTTTTATATGGTAGAGAAATCAGTTTTTTTTATATTAAAAATTATTACACAAAAAAAAACTGAAATAAAATAACTAAAATAAAATAAATACTTACTGTTATTTGAAGAGTAGAGGCGCAGGGGGTCGGGGACGACGCTGGTGGTCGGCGGCGGCGTTCAGGTGGCCAGGGCGTGGCGATTTGGTCAGGGGGCGCGGGGTTTGAGCGACAGAGGAGAGCGGAGGAGAAGGGAGGGGCGGAGGGGGGGAGGGACCTGGGGAGTGCGGTGGTGGAGTGCGCCTCGGCGGTGGCACCATCGACGAAGGGGGGGGGGGGGGGGCGACGAGCGGTTTACCCCCTTTACTTTCTTTTTCTTTTCTTCGATCTGAGTGGGAGAGAGAAGGTAGAGTAGTTATATATAAATAAATATATATTTTATTATTAAATTTTCTAAAAAGTAACTTTTGTTTTCGACTTCGAAACGAGACCCACCGCCTGTCGTCCATAGCTAATTACCCCCATTCCGAACACAGTGAGATATGTATCGTAGGCCGATTCGATCGTTTCGATCAGTTTTCGTCAAAATCAACATATAACTCTATATATTGAATTTGAACGCGCATTTCGATTTACTGGGGTCACACACGGACTCGAAAAATTCCAGAAAAATATTTTCTAGCTTCGTATCGACGATACGGTCCTAACAAAACTAATTTCATCGAATTCTGAGACCGTTTGAAAAATGGCCATTTCCCAGTCGATTAAAATCAACTGAAAATGGTCAAACGCGTTTTCCTTTGCCACGCTCACATATTGATTCGAAAATTTATGAAATTTGAAACCTAGCAATTACTTGACATCACGGATCTAACAAAAGTTGTTTCGTCGAAATCCGAGGTCGTTTGCAAAATGGCTATTTTTAAGGGCCTGAATTTCATAGCGACTATTCAGAATTTTCAACTGGACATATCTTTTGATTCCCGTTATGAAATTTTGATTTCCCAGATTCGTTGGAAAGATATCCTCAATTAGATTCCATTATTTTTGGTTTCACTAAAATCCGGTTTATTTTGCACCCGGTACGTTCATTTGAATTTTGAAATCGAATTATCGAACTACCGTGCCATTTTCGATTCCTTTTATAATTATAAATAAATATTTATATTCTAACGACGACGTATATAAATATATACGTTCCAATTCTATTTAATAAATTTTCTCATCGTTATTATTTAAAATAATTCATTTTAAATAATCAAAATTCGCTAAAATTGCCAAAATAAAAATTTTAAATTGGCTCTGATTTCCGGGTTATTACAATATGGTTAAGTATTACTTTGGCTCTATGGCGTGACTCGGTAGAGATAGGGTTAGTAATATCCTAGATTAAGTTTGAGTGTATATATACGAGTGAACGTATTTGTTATTGATATAAAAAAATTGTTTTATATTGTGAAGAATTATTGGTTGAGTTATTTATGTGTTCTGGTCGATCAGTTTGATCCACTGTATCGGTAGGAGTTTATAAACACTCAAATACGATGGGTCGGCATGATATGTTTTGAAAAGAGGGTAAATGAAAATAAATTTACCCAAAGTATATTTTGATATATATTGGATATATTGGTTGATATTATAATCGAATAAGATTATAAAAATGTGAAATGGTTATGTAAATAACCAATCGGAATTCAGATAAGTAGAATGAATTGAATTAAATCTGAAATTTAAACCAGAATTGAAATTGAAACCCTGAAAATTTGAAACAGAGTTTTAAATAGACTTGGATTAAATATATGTAAATTTTAACATCCTGGGAGATTTTAAATTGTATTCCAAGCATTTGTGAATGATATTTTGAATTGATTTCAAAATAAAAGTGTTTAAGAATGATTTTGAAAGTGATATAGTATTGAACTCACTTCGATAGCTGGGAAATAACCCCGATGATGAGCTAGACATCATCGGTGTTCATTTTCGAGTTGCTAAGTGACAGATTACTACCAAAGGTTTTGTTTTTAAATTTGTTATGAGAAAAACAAGTTATTGAAATCCGAAAAGGAATATTTGGTTTTTGAAAAGCTAAGTGATTTAAAAATTCCCAGGGAAATATTGTTGATTTAAAACCAAACTAATTTAAAATTTGGGAAAGCCAATTTGAATTAAAGTAAAGCCAGTAAAGTGGTAACTGAGATTGAATTTGAATGATATCAAGACAGATTGGATTGTGAGATTCGAATTTGAAGTTTGGGAATCGAGAATGAAACTCGAGTTTGAAATGATATTTGGCTCGGATATAAGCGAATGGTTGTTTTGTGGATAAAAGCAGATTTGAATTTGATTGGGATGACCTTTGTATCTGCTGGATTGATAACAGGGGGAAAGGATATAATGATATGCCCGACAAAAAGGTACAAGTTTATATTTCTATTGGATATAAAATTTATGAGCCGAATTGGCAAGCCGCTTGGCTGTTTGATTTTCTTTTGGGTTGGAGATGGCCCTGAGAGGCGAGTGGGAGTTTGCCCAATTGACCAATACAAAGGAGGTGCTGGCGAAATTTTCAGGATTTTTGAAAATTTTCGTTGATAAGAATTAATTAATATTTAATTGAAATTAAATTGGTTCAGTTGAAACTAAATATTTAGAAGTGAACAAATAAGTCTGGTTAGTTGATAGGGTTTGTTTTCTACCTTAGCAATTTCGAGGACGAAATTATTTTAAGTGTGGAATAATGTAATGACCCGCATTTTCAATGGTATAATAATTAATTTATTTAATTATTTAAAAGGTGATTAAAAGGATTTGATGGTCATTGAATTAAATAATGGTGAATATTTAATTAAAATAATAAATTAAATAATACGTATAATTCTGGAATAATCAGAATTGGCTGAATTGGCGATATGGTGTGAACTGGATCATCTGTGATATTTAATGCAGTTTAGAGTTTGAATTTGAAAAACGAATATATTATATAAATGATAGTTTGAAAGTAGAGTTATAATATAATTAAAATCGAGCTCGTAATGGCGCTGTAGTTCGTAAATTGGCGATTTGAACTTCAACTGAATGTACAAGATTCGTTTTAAGCTGGATTTCTGTGAAACAAGAAACGTGTGGAGCAGATGGAGTATATCTTTATAACACCCCACGTCCATTAATGTCACTCACAAAGGGAATGCATTAACTTCCATGGAGGTTAATAGTGAATATACAACAGAAAAATTACAACTAGACAGATAATAAGTAGTACTTGGAAAACTAAAACTTCATTTTATTGCAGGGGAAATTAAACATGTTTGTTACATCACAAAACCATAAATCAGAGTCAAGTACAATATCCATCTTCATAAAAACAAAATACATAATCCCATTACACAAATAGCCATTAAAGAAGATAACAAGCCGGACTTTACTTCAACGTTCCAAGCTTTCCAAGAGAGATAAAGCAATCCAATCAAACTCCACTAGAGCTGGGCCCAACCTGAGGACCTGGAGGAGGAAAAAGGATAGAAACGGAGGGGGTCAGACATAAAGTCTGGCGAGTATGATAATTCTAACAATACTATTATCAAAATAACTAGACTAAGGCATAAGCTGGAAGACAAGTAAATGTCTATGAACTATTAGATATGGAAAGTAGATAAAGATAACGTTAAAGATAATTTTAGAGATAACGTTAAAGGCACACCTAATTACTAACGAATAATTGCTACACTGCACCGCACATTACTACACTGCACCGCACCAGTCACCCTAAAGGTTGATCCCACTTGCTTCACACAGAAACTATATAAATAGCCTTACGTACCTCTAGCTGACTACATAGGTGTCGTCTTCCCCTATCTCCACTAGGTGTACCCCACTACCCACTTTCGATCGGCTCCCTACTCGTAGATACCCGTGCTGGCCCCACAGTGGGGTGTATCACTCCCCTAAAGTGGCAACCCGATACAACTTGAGAATGCACGGCTTATACCTACACGATGCAACAACGTCTTACCTACCAGCCCGGGTCCACACACGCATTTGAAACCCGTTGGACTTGCGTTGCCACCGCTCCCCGTTTTGGCCTCTAATAGTCAAACCCAGTATGCGTGTCCCGTCCTCGACTTGGGTCGAGCCCACAAAGATACGTTTGGGATACTGGTTAAAATGGGCCCCCACAAGCTACCCACCTAAGCTTGTCCACTAGTGTATCCCACTTAACCCCCTTAGTCATTTTCATTTACATGTGTGTTTGGTTAAGTCTTACTAATTGTATTTCACATGACACTAAGGGCACCCACTAGATTCCTCATGCCACCCAAGGCACCTACTTAACCCCCATGTCCCACCTTACATGTTTATCTGGTTAAGTATTTCTTAATTCATTCAGGCCATAACCTCATAAAGACCTCTCATATTAGACTAACATTTATGGCAGCTGGATTTGCCGGGCGGGTCCGGGCAGTCTTACACCATAAAAGAGTCTAATCTCGTGTCTTTACAACTGTTATGCTTTAGTTTAGGCCCAGGACCTCTCACATTTGGCTGACATTTGTGACCACTTGATTTGCCGGGCGGGTCCGGGCAGGTTTACGTCACAAACGAGTCCAACCTCGTGTCCTAAGCATTGATTATCACTTATAATCTTTTACCCCAGTTTTAATAATTCCCTATTCAAATTGTTAATTAAGTCCACTTTTTATTGATGTCCATAATTGATTCAATTATGGTCATCCACCCATGGCATGCAAAATCATATTAATTGCACCCCAACTTCTTATTATTAAATCCTTAATATTACCCCTACCCCACGTTTATACGTTCGCTTATTCAACGCAGAATATACGCTAGACTTGGATAGTCTAACACATAGCACAAAGATAAATTATCACAACATATAGACAATTAAAGTAAATCTAATCATAATAGGGGTGAAACTTGCATAAACTACACATGTTAAGGATCAAAAGGTGTCAACTTGTTAAATGTCACAATTAACATGATATGATCATAGCCCAAATTTATGTATAAACTTGCATATGGGGTTTTAGGCAACATAATGATGGTGTGAACTAGCATAGAATATCACATATGTCATAGCATAATTCTAGATGTCATAATAGATGTCATGGCATATGTTCATAATCTCAACCTAAACTTTCACATGTGACTTGTCATATAGATCAACATAGCCCAAATAATATCAACATCATGATTTGATTAACATGAACAAATTAGCATAGATAGTAACATCATGGCTTTTTAACATGTATGATTCATCACAACATAGCATAGAAACTCTCAACATACATGACATCATCATAGCATGATCTACAACATATAGGATATCATCACCACATAGCATAGAATTTATAACATACATGATAGCATAAGGTTTACAACAACATATATGACAATTAACATCATCTACTCGTAATCCATTCATGACTTAACCTAATTAAAATAATAATAATCTTGTTAAGATCATCATACTCATAATTTAGAGATGAAAAGAGAGTCTTGATTTGCTTTAGAGTTGAGTAGAATTAGGTTTTGATTAGCTTTTCTTCCTTCTTAGTTGGCGGCGGCTCCACTGAGTTCCATGGCGGCGGTATGACGGTAGCTATTCTATTTTTCATATGAATTAGGGTGAGAGACTACCTAGGTATTTATAGAGTTTAGGGTTTATTTAGACCGTCAGATCAACTCAGAACTAAACTGAACCGTTTAATTTGCCAACTCAGCCCTAAAGACACATCAGCAGCTGATGATTGGGCTCAGTCAAAACCCTAGCCGACTGACCAAGTCGACACCCAGGTCGACACTATAGTCGACCTGGAGCGGGGAGGGGTGGGAGGTCGACACTAGTGTCGACTCCCCAGTCGACCTGCCTGGGCGGGAATTTTTCCCGCCCAGCCCGCTTTCGCACTTTCAGTTTGAATTTTAAATTTCCTGCGAGCTGTTTTGAATATTCTGAAACTTCCGATGGCCATAACTTCTTCATACGAAGTCCAATTCACGCAAACTCGGACTCTATTTCGACCGGAATTCCGAGACGAACACAATGGCGTAACCCGTTTCCCACAATTCTCATGTCTGAGATTAGTTATTCTTTAATTTGTGAATATTAATATTAACAGAATTACGGGGTGTTACATTCTCCCCTCCTTAAAGGATTTCGACCCCGAAATCTTCAAGTTAAGAAGAATGTATATCCTAACATCCAATCATCCATCTACTCAACCATCAAACATAGGCATCCATTGTCCTTATAGACTTCTAACGCTTTCATGTTTAAATGCATAGTGTGTATATGTCCATATCTAATGCAAAATCAAGCGGTACACTGATTTAGTTGACCTCCTTAATGCATATCATGATAGTGCCATGCGTCCATTATGTATGCAAAAGTTCCTTAATGCTACATATTATCTCTACATGCGTGCACAATCATCATCTGAATGCAGCATGCATATGATAATACAATCATCATACATCCATTTTATTAAATACAGCCATATATATATGCAATATGAAGTGACTGAGCCGATCTAGTGCCTAACGGTGTGTGTATATGCGTCCACGAGCAACCACTAGCAAACACTTGCATCCACTTTGCATCCATCATACATAACATGTCTCAAACACATGTTTCAACCATAGGATTATCCTAACTAAAGGTCAAAGATACTAGCGAGAGGATACTCTAAAGGTAAGATAAGTACAAGATAAGCGATAAAGGAGAAATTAAAGGACATACCCTCGAAAAGGAAAGGGTATCGTGAACGCATCTTCTCTTCGGTCTCCCAAGTAGAGTTGCTCTCATCATCTCCCCATTGTACTTTGACTAGTCTGACCTCTTGATTTCTCAGCCTCTTGATCTCTGACCCAAGAATGCGCGTTGGAGCTCGTCGAATCGTCGCATCACACTTGATCTCCACCTCTCTAAGCAAGCTCGGCTCTACCACTTCCACGGTCTCGTGCAAGCACTTCCTCAAATGTGACACCTGGAATACGTCGTGTACACCACTAAGTCTCTCAGGCAACTCCACTCTATACGCCATCTGCCCATTCCTTTCTTTAATAGGAAACGGTCCTACGAACCTTGGTGTTAACTTCCCAATGGACCCAAAGCGAACAACGTTCCGTAATGGAGACACTTTGATAAAGACCATGTCCCCAACTTCAAACTCGAGATCTTTCCTCCTCTTATCTGCATAAGATTTCTGCCTGTCTTGCGCTGCTTTCATCCTCCTTCGAATCAAGTCGATCTTCTCTTAAGTCTCCCTAATCATATTGGGCCCAAGTAAGATCTTATCCGTAGATTCCCACCAACATGTAGGCGAACGACAAGGTCGTCCATAAAGAGCTTCGAAAGGTGCCATGCCAATGCTGGACTGAAAGCTATTATTATAAGCGAACTCTACCAATGGAAGATGCTCTTCCCATGTACCCCCAAAGTCTAGGATACATAGCCTCAAAAGATCCTCTAGAATGCGATTTACCCTCTCGGTCTGGACGTCCGTCTGAGGATGATACACGGTGCTCAAACATAACTGAGTCCCTACCGCCTCTTGCAAGCTTCTCCAAAATTCGCTAGTGAAAATAGATCGCGGTCGCTCATTATGCTAGAAAGAACACCGTGCAAACGAACTATCTCTCGGACGTATACAGAAGCTAACCATGGAGCAGTCCTCTTACTCTTCACGGGAATAAAATGGGCGCTCTTAGTTAGTCTATCTACTATAACCTAAATCCCCGTATTACCCTTCCTCGATCGCGGTAATCCATCCACAAAATCCATCGAGACACTCTCCCACTTCCATAGTGGAACCTCCAATGGGTGAAGCAACCCACCGGGTTTCTTTTGCTCCGCCTTTACTTGTTGGCACACCAAGCATCTAGCGACATACTCGGCCACGTCCCTCTTCATGCCGACCCAAAAGTAAACTCGTCCCATATCCATGTACATCTTGTCCCCGCCGAGATGGATGGTCATCTTCGAACGATGCGCTTCGTCAAGAATAGTCTTCCTTAGGTCATCGTCTTTTGGTACACAAAGTCTACCGTCCCTACGTAACCAACCTTATCGTCTAGGGTATACCTACGGAGATGGCTTGATGACTCCCCTCCTTTGAGCTTTTCTACTAACTCAACCAACTGTGGGTCGTCTCGCTGTGCCTCGCCAATCCGTCCCAAATGCGTAGGTCTGACCTCCAAGGATGCCAGCAAACCGGGTACAAAGTCAAAGGAAGGTCTAAAGTCAAACATCGAAATGAATTCTAAGCTTCGCCGCTCAACAAACAAAGGACTTAAGGATAATCTTTTTCTACTTAAGGCATTTGCCACCACGTTACCCTTGCCAGGGGTATAAGCTATCCCGAAGTCGTAGGATGCTAAGAACTCCATCCACCTTTGCTGCCTTAAGTTCAAGTCCTTCTAAGAGAATAAGTATTTTAGCGATTTGTGGTCAGTGAATAGCTCGAATCTCTCGCAAAGAAGATAATGACGCCAAGACTTAAGCATGAAAACAATAGCGGCCAACTCTAGGTCATGTGTGGGGTAAAATTTCTCATGCGCTCTCAACTGCCTTCCACCATAGGCTATTACCCTACCCTCTTGCATTAAGAATGCGCCTAGTCCTATCCCACAAGCGTCAGTATAAACAGTAAATGGCTTACTCCCGTCTGGCAGCACTATGACGGGGCCTGAGGTCAAAGCTCTCTTCAAACGTTGGAACGCATCATCACAATCTACGTTCCATGTGAAAACTAAGTTCTTCTTCGTCAAGCGTGTCAATGGAGCTGATATCTTTATGAAGTCTTTGATAAACTTCCTATAGTAGCCAGCCAACCCCAAGAAACTTCTCACTTCGCTAGCATTTTTAGGGACCTTCCAATCTTGGATGGCTACCACCTTCGCGGGATCCACAACTATCCCTTCTTTGGAAACCACGTGCCCTAGGAATCGTACTTCCTTCCTCCAGAAGTGTCACTTAGAAAATTTGGCTTTAAGATTATGTGCTCGTAGGGTCTCCAATACTTCCCTAAGATGTAGGGCATGCTCTTCTTCATCCTTAGAAAAGATCAGGATGTCGTCTACAAAGACTACCACGAATTGGTTAAGGTACTCCCTAAACACCCTACTCATCAAATCAACAAAGTATGCGGGGGCGTTTGTCAAACTGAAGGGCATCACTAGCCATTCATAGAAACTATCCGGAGTCCTAAAGGCAGTCTTGTCAATGCTATCCTCAGCCACCCTCAACTGATGGAAACCAGTGGCTGAGTCCAACTCCGAAAACACTGAGGCACCAACTAACTAATCGAAGAGATCATCAATCCTCGGCAGTGGGTGTCTGTTCTTCTTAGTAAGCTTATTAAGTTCTCTATAGTCCACACAAAGTCTAAGGGACACATCCGCCTTCGTGGCAAATACCACTGGAGCACCCCACTCTGATATACTTCGTCTTATGAACCCCTTCTCAAGCAACTCCTTCACTTGCTTATCGAGTTCCCTCCTTTCAGGTGGACCCATGTGGCGCACTGGCAAAGATACTGGTTTCGCATTATCCACAAGATATATTCGAAAATCTATCTCCCGCTTCGGAGGCAAACCCTTCACCTCCTCAAACACATCCGAATATTCTCGGACCACTCTAACGGATTGTAGATTTTCCTTAGACGCGTCAAGCGATTCTAGATAACATAGCATAACGGAATTTATGGGACTACAAAAGATTTCGAGAGTGTTACCAAGGCAAGTCACGAGCCTAACTACTATCCTTTCACAATCAAGAACGACCCCATTCTTGGATAACCAATCCATTCCTAAAATTAGCCCATAGCCCGTGAAGCCCAACACATAAGCATCACATCTAAACTCAACGCTAAGTATAGAAATTTTCAAATCCAAACACATCATGGACAAATAAGCTGAGCCCCCAATTGGATTCGAAGCAACTAAGGGATCCTCTACTAAAGTGGTGTTTAAGTGCAGTGATTCAACTAACGATGTTGAGATAAATGAATGCGATTCGCCCAAGTCGAATAAGGTACGGACAGGCTGATCAAACAGAAAAACTAAGCTTTCAAAAGAAATGGTTCTACCTCGTTCTTGCAGCGGTGGGACCGCGAGAGCCTGAACTTGTCCCCTTGCCTGCCCTGGTGCCATAAGAGCCTGCACCTGTCCTCCCAAGGTAGCTCCTGCCCTCTGCCCCTTCTTTGGGCAGTCCTTCACTAGATATCCTGCTTCGCCACAGTGAAAACAACCAGTCTACTTTTTCTTTCTGCAATCCTTGCTGAGATGGCCTGGTGTCCAACAATTAAAACATTTCTTCTTTCCCTTGCCGTTATTGTATTTACCACCCTTCTTGTTTTGCTGTTGTGGTTTCTTCTGATCCCCTTTCTTCTCGGGTGCCTTATCAGCTTTAGCGCCTTTCTCCTCGTCCATGAGTGCCATGTCTACAAGCTTCTCAAAGGTGGCCCCATAGGGATGTGGGTCATAGCCAACCCTTGCAACGGTTCATTCAAGCCATTGACGAACCTCAGAGCCTTCTTCTCCGGCGTGTTCACTAAGTCCAAGCCAAACCTTGCTAACTAATTAAATTTGTTGACATATTCTTTCACTGATGAGCTTCCTTGCTTTAATGTCAAGAACCTTTCCATATATAGATTCTCTTCTGCCCTCGAGAGAAACTACGCCTCAAACCTACGTCTGAAATCCGCCCAAGAATCAACAGGACGCTCCCCATTAGTGACCTCCCACCAAAACGAGGCCTCTACCTTCATTAACCAAGCTGCTAATTTGACTTTCCTCCCTTCTTCTACTTCAAAGATTTCTAGCAATACTTCCACCTCCCTAAGCCAATCTCTAGCTTCCACAAATGTTTCTGACCCTTGAAAAGGTTTTCCACCCATAGCCTTAAATTCCTTGCACGTTTTTGCAAAAGTATCTACGCGAGGAGGAAGAGGAACGGGTGCAACCGGTGGTGGAGGAACATTGGCCGGACCTGCGGCAGCCCTAGCCTCCAACAGCCTCCTATACCCTCCTGGTATCATTACACCGTCAGGTAGGTTAAGAACTTCAGCCATGCTAAAACGAAAAAGGAAAGATTCAAAATGGAGAATTCAAAAGATAAAGATATATGGCTATTGGGGATTGTGTTTTTTTTTTCATAAAAACTTTCCTCTTCAAATTACTCATTAAAACATGTTTTTGAAAGCACTTCTTCCAAAAATACTTTAGAAAAATAGTTTTTCTAAAAATTTTATCTGTTCTGGTAACCTTAAGCTCTGATACCACGTGTAACACCCCACGTCAATTAATGTCACTCACAAAGGGAATGCATTAACTTCCATGGAGGTTGATAGTGAATATAGAACAGAAAAATTACAACAAGACAGATAATAAGTAGTACTTGGAAAAGTAAATCTTCATTTTATTGCAGTGGAAATTAAACATGTTTGTTACATCACAAAACCATAAATCAGAGTCAAGTACAATATCCGTCTTCATAAAAAACAAAATACATAATCCCATTACACAAATAGCCATTAAAGAAGATAACAAGCCGGACTTTACTTCAACGGTCCAAGCTTTCCAAGAGAGATAAAGCAATCCAATCAAACTCCACTAGAGCTGGGCCCAACCTGAGGACCTGGAGGGGGAAAAAGGATAGAAACGGAGGGGGTCAGACATAAAGTCTGGTGAGTATGATAATTCTAACAATACTATTATCAAAATAACTAGACTAAGGCATAAGCTGGAAGACAAGTAAATGCCTATGAACTATTAGATATGGAAAGCAGATAAAGATAACGTTAGAGATAATGTTAAAGGCACACCTAATTACTAACGAATAATTGCTACACTTCACCGCACATTACTACACTGCACCGCACCAGTCACCCTAAAGGTTGATCCCACTTGCTTCACATAGAAACTATATAAATAGCCTTACGTACCTCTAGCTGACTACATAGGTGCCGTCTTCCCCTATCTCCACTAGGTGTACCCCACTACCCACTTTTGATCGGCTCCCTATTCGTAGATACCCATGCTGGCCCCACAGTGGGGTGTATCACTCCCCTAAAGTGGCAACCCGATACAACTTGAGAATGCACGGCTTATACCTACACGATGCAACAACGTCTTACCTACCAGCCCGGGTCCACACACGCATATGAAACCCATTGGACTTGCGTTGCCACCGCTCCCTGTTTTGGCCTCTTATAGTCAAACCCAGTATGCGTGTCCCATCCTCGACTTGGGTCGAGCCCACAAAGATACGTTTGGGATACTGGTTGAAATGGGCCCCCACAAGCTACCCACCTAAGCTTGTCCACTAGTGTATCCCACTTAACCCCCTTAGTCATTTTCATTTACATGTGTGCTTGGTTAAGTCTTACTAATCGTATTTCACATGCCACTAAGGGCACCCACTAGATTCCTCATGCCACCCAAGGCACCATCTTAACCCCCATGTACCACCTTACATGTTTATCTGGTTAAGTATTTCTTAATTCATTCAGGCCATAACCTCATAATGACCTCTCACATTAGACTGGCATTTATGGCAGCTGGATTTGCCGTGCGGGTCCGGGCAATCTTACACCATAAAAGAGTCTAACCTCATGTCTTTACAACTGTTATGCTTTAGTTTAGGCCTAGGACCTCTCATATTGGGCTGACATTTGCGACCACTGGATTTGCCGGGCGGGTCCGGGCAGGTTTACGTCACAAACGAGTCCAACCTCGTGTCCTAAGCATTGATTATCACTTATAATATTTTACCCCAGTTTTAATAATTCCCTATTCAAATTGTTAATTAAGTCCACTTTTTATTGATGTCCGTAATTGACTCAATTATGGTCATCCACTCATGGCATGCAAAATCATATCAATTGCACCCCAACTTCCTATTATTAAATCCTTAATATTACCCCTACCCCACGTTTATATGTTCGCTTATTCAACGCAGAATATACGTTAGACTTGGATAGTCTAACACATAGCACAAAGACAAATTATCACAACATATAGACAATTAAAGTAAATCTAATCATAATTGGGGTGAAACTTGCATAAACTACACATGTTAAGGATCAAAAGGTGTCAACTTGTTAAATGTCACAATTTACATGATATGATCATAGCCCAAATTTATGTATAAACCTGCATATGGGGTTTTAGGCAACATAATGATGGTGTGAACTAGCATAGAATATCACATATGTCATAGCATAATTCTAGATGTCATAATAGATGTCATGGCATATGTTCATAATCTCAACCTAAACTTTCACATGTGACTTGTCATATAGATCAACATAGCCCAAATAATATCAACATCATGATTTGATTAACATGAACTAATTAGCATAGATAGTAACATCATGGCTTTTTAACATGTATGATTCATCACAACTTAGCATAGAAACTCTCAACATACATGACATCATCATAGCATGATTTACAACAAATAGGATATCATCACCACATAGCATAGAATTTATAACATACATGATAGCATAAGGTTTACAACAACATATATGACAATTCACATCATCTACTCATAATCCATTCATGACTTAATCTAATTAAAATAATAATAATCTTGTTAAGATCATCATACTCACAATTTAGAGAAGAAAAGAGAGTCTTGATTTGCTTTAGAGTTGAGTAGAATTAGGTTTTGATTAGCTTTTCTTCCTTCTTAGTTGGCGGCGGCTCCACTGAGTTCCATGGCGGCGGTATGACAGTAGCTATTCTATTTTTCATATGAATTAGGGTGAGAGACTACCTAGGTATTTATAGAGTTTAGGGTTTATTTAGAACGTCAGATCAACTCAGAACTAAACTGAACCGTTTAATTTGCCAACTCAGCCCTAAAGACACATCAGCAGCTCAAGATTGGGCTCAGTCAAAACCCTAGCCGACTGACCAGGTCGACACTATAGTTGACCTGGGGGGGGAGGGGGGAGGTCGACACTAGTGTCAACTCCCCAGTCGACCTGCCTGGGCGGGAATTTTTCCCGCCCAGCCAGCTTCTGCACTTTCAGTTTGAATTTTAAATTTCCTGCGAGCTGTTTTGAATATTCTGAAACTTCCGATGGCCATAACTTCTTCATACGAAGTCCAATTCACGCAAACTCGGACTCTATTTCAACCAGAATTCCGAGACGAACACAAGGGCCCAACCCGTTTCCCACAATTCTCACGTCTGAGATTAGTTATTCTTTAATTTGTGAATATTAATATTAACAGAATTACGGGGTGTTACAATCTTTCTAGTGGAAGAGAAAAATCGGGATTTCGTCGTGTAGATTTTGATTTGCGTCCAAATAAATTTTAGAAAAGTCGCTGTGGAATTCCTTTATAATTTATAAAGGAATTATTTATATTTTAAAAAGGGATTTCAATATAAATTGAATATCGGGTTGACCCAGAAGTGAATATCGAGTTAGAAATTCATATAGGAATATTCTAGAGCTGTATGGTATTCCACTGTGAATATATATGATAATATAAATTTATTTATATTTAATTTAATTATATTTAAATATATTTATATATTTAAATGGGTCATTTAGAGCTGTAAAAATAAGCCACTTTTGCAAACGAAGTTGGAATTCGACGAAACTATTTTTGTTGGATCCGAAATGTTAAATTATTGCTAGATGTCAAGTTTCGTGATTTTAGAGTCACTGTGTGGCCGTACGGACTTTTATAGTGAAAAAACAGTCAGTATTTTGACAGTTAAAAATAATCTGTGTGAGCAAACGGAGTCAGAATTCGACGAAACCAGTTTCGTTGGGACCGTAATGTCGAGCTCTAGCTACATGTCCAGTTTCGTGATTATTAGGTATCGTATGTAATCACTGGGATTTTGAGAAGGCAGATACAAGGAGAAAATCGATAAAATGAAATATAAAAATCAAATATGAAAATATCCACCCATTTTTCTTGGACAATATGGAGGCCACGAAGCCTGTGTTCCCAGCCACAAGTACCACCAACCAAGAACAGTGTATATATACCACATAAAACCCAAAACGCAGCAAGAACGATGCAAAGAAAAATCATAAAATCATAAAGTTTGTATATATGTATTCCTCGTTACTTATACTTCAATCATATACCAATTTTATAAAGACCGACGATGATTTTTGTCAAAGTGATTTGGTACAGCGTGAGTCCAATGCTTGCTAGGGTTCGAAAAATGAGGAGATGTAAGCGCTTGTGCTCGATTTGGTTATGATTTCTGAAACGAGGAAGTAAAACCGCAGGTGTATACGATTTTTGGGGGAAATTGGTGCTGATAAGTGACGCAAGGGGTCACTGTGTCGAGCCGGAGTTGTTGAAGACGCTTGCGAGATGGTGAAACCGAGTTCTGTTAGATTGGGCTGGTGTTGTTGAGGTTTGGAAGGGGTGATCGATGATGGTTTTTGTTTTGAATTTCATGGAGAGATGGAATAACGGTTGGAGGTGGAAGAATCTAAAATGGTGAGGGCTTTCGGGTTCAACGAATTTTCTAGGAGGGAGGAAGAAGATGCAGGTGCCACGTACGGGTTTGTGGGCTTAGAAAATGTGTTGGGCTGAAAACTATGTGGTAAAGCCCAACTTAAAGGAGAATAAAAAGTAAAACAAAATACAAGGGAGTAATCGACCATGAATCTGTAATGATGAGGAGCGTTCGGTGTGAACTGAACGGGGAAGAAGTAGATGGGGTCATGGGCTTCTAAAAGATGAAGGGCCGTTTGGAAAATATGGGTAAAGCCCATTTAAATAGATTTAATTAAGTTTGTTTTAATTTAAATTGTGTACTAACTTGTTAACGCAATAACATGGGCATACGATATCAGAATCACGAACGGTCGGATCCGTTCGGATCGTATGGACGGGAGCAACGCAATGGAACTGACTGGGCGCGGATTGGTGCTCGTTTGAATTTATGAAGAAATAAATTGTTTGATTCAAATCAAACAACAGCTTATCGTTCTTTAACGATGAACTGCCAATGTGAGTAAATCTCACTAACTCTGAACAGTTTATAATTTCATGTTGTATTTTTAGAACTGTAAAATATTGGCTGATTGACTGTGTGTTGACTGTTTGATTGAAATGCTAGTCAGTTAGTTGAATTTCTACATTTATTCTGTTTATCAGAATATATCATATGGAACTGAAAGTGATGATGATTTTATTGTGTAACATCTGTGGATGCAGGGAAACACGTCTTCGTAGTTGCATGTCATTTCCACCAGTTCGTTGAATTCCAGCTTGACATGGGCCATGGCTCTATCATGATACTGTCGCCTTAGACCAAGGATAAACCTCTTATTTTGGGACTTTGCAGTGGCGACTAGCTCCGGAGCATAGGGCGACAACAGTGTAAATTTATTCAGATAATCCTGCACGGAAAGATCCCCCTGCTGGAGGTTGGCGAAGTCATCGTGCATTCGTTCTAGTGCTTGTTCTGGGACATATTTCTCCTTGAAGAGTTCTTTGAATCCATCCCATGTTCTTCCAGCTTCTCTATTCCCGGTGGTGAGAGATTCCCACCATAGTTCAGCTTGTTCCTGCATAAGCTAGGCACCCATAATAGCTTTATCTTAGTCTCCAAGCCTTAGGCCTTCCAGAATTTTCTCGCATGTTTTGAGCCATGCGAGGGCCTCTATTACTGTGCCAGTTCCCGAGAAGGTCTTGCCTCCTAAGTTTTTGTATCTCTTAGCTACACGGTCTAGCTCGAAGTATTGAGCGGCCGGAGGTTGTATCAAAAGTCCTTCTTGAACTGGGGCTTCTCCCCGTCCTCGGCTGGCATGGCCTCCTCTAGCGGCGGCTGCTCTGGTAGCCATTTTTCAAATTCTGTGTAAGCAAGAAAAGAGTCAGCAAACAGAAATAATAGTTTATTGCATGATTAAGCAGAAAATTTACGGAAAGATAACGATGGACTGATCAATTTGTTTTTGCTATTCTGCTCGGCTCATTCTAGGACTTTACTAGTCCTATCTCTAATGAGCGACTCGCCTTAGAATACTACTAATTCTATTTTGACCAAGTGTTTAATGTGTTAGACTCCAGAACTAAGGTTAACCAAAGCTCTGATACCAGCTGTGACGATCCCAAAACCCCGTGACACGGTGTTAAGGATAATCATTGGAATATAACACATTAATCATCATTAGCAGATCACAAATAACAGCATAAACAGAAAATAGAATAATTTACACACATATGACAGCGGAATCATATAGATATCATCACATCAGAGAAGCACAGTACAGGATACAACTTAGTGCATAATGATACATAATCAGTCACCATCGCCTGAGGCGGAATCATACATAAAGAGTACACAAAATAAATATCAGTCTACATCGCCAATGGCGGAATCATAATATAGATACAATAATGGCGGAGAAAATCCAAGTCAGCACGGTGTAGTCAAGCTTCGCCATGAGCCAAAAGTACATCAGAAACCTGTAACTAGGCTGCCCGTGTGAAAATGAGGGCACCCGAGTTTGCAAGGTGAAACAAACTACGAGTCAGTCATGGGACTGGTATGAGAAATCTGCATAACTTATTAACAACAATAATAAGGCAAATCAAAGGACCACGCCACTTTCGCGGAACGAGTTTACTCCAATGAGTGCTAGTGCAGGAAATAAAGTAAATGATTAAATCATCGCAATGCTTTTTATAAAATGAAGCCATTATAATACTTAGGTCCCATCACACAATGCAATGCAAGCTGGAGGATAGAGTTTTTACCTTATAATGGCCAAAAATGCTTCATACGAATAAAACAAAAGTGTTTGATATTATTACTAGTGCATATATGTTTCAAAAGCGATTTCAATCATAAATATCAATCCTAGGCGGCATAAATGACCCATACCACTATGTCGCCGTACTAGTAATACAATCACGTCCGCATGTTTCGTATTGGAAATTGGATTCCTTCATGAGTCGAGGCAAGGGGCAAGCTCCTCTCCGATTCGAGACACTCTAGCAAATGTCCCAGGACCCTACTATGATCCTTGGATCTTCAGGGCCGGTCCTCTCTTACTTTTGAGGATTAGTTATTCCCGAACACACGTTTCCCGGTCCTTACAGACCTATATCGAGGCGCCTCGCATTCCAACAACCACACAGGTGAAAAGTATATATAATGTCAGGGCTAGTAGGTCACTGACACCACCTTAGCTAGAAAGAAACGTCGTGCTCTCCCTGCAGTCACTCTCCCGTTTTTGACTCATACCGAGGTGTGAGGCTCGCGAATTCACTTTATACACAAAGCTACGTCACACAAACAATGCTTTGATCATCAACCACAAGGCTTTGCTTTGCAACAGATGCCTTGATCATATGCCACTCAGGCGTGCCACACAGGCAATCCGCTCCATGCGACTGATTTCTATCAATATATAACCTCTGAGCTCGTATGTCTCAGAGAAGGGCGTTAAGCAAGAGAATAAATTCTCTGCCGCCAAACAGATATATATTTAATAGAGATCAATCAGCACAGAACAAAATCCAATGTTAGCCACACAGTCCATTTACAAGTCCGTTCTGGGTCTGAACGAAACCGGAGGCACCAATTCCTCGCATATCCGTACGATCAACTGTATGTTTGGACGGTTAGTTCTTCAGTTCCTTCATGGTAGCTACTCCAATCACGAGCATCAGTAGCGCCCATCCATCCAATGTGAAGATTGTCGGTCTTCAACCGTCTTCCACTCTGCGACTTCTCAACGTCGATCGATTATTTGAAATGAGATGAACTCGGCTTTTCCAATAACCCACGTATATTTAGATTTTCAAATCAATTTATCACATGGTTGGACTATTCAACATTCACATTTCAGTTCATTAATTATAATTTCCATGTTAAATACATTCAACCATCACATATCAAGCAAACACAACAAAATTGGTTTATTTCCACTCAATATCGTATATAGTATTTTATAACGAGATATCGCCATTTTTATTTAATTTAAAACGGCCATATTTAATCAAACGACGTTCCAGGTCGTGCCCATGCACTGGCGCTGGTTTTCACTAATTTTGTTTTACACATATCTGAAAATTTAATCGTTGGATCTTCACAAATTTTATATCATTAGAAAGATCATTTCAAAACGAATCCAATGGTTTCAGTTTTGGGAAAATCCGACGGTCGGATCTTCCACACTAGTCATTTGAAGTTACGATTTCAATTTACGAACTGCAGCATCGTTATTCGATTTAATTTAATTATATATATATATATATATATATATATAAATATAATCATTTCTGGCACTGTTTTTCTTCAGATTTGAATTAAACATTCCAGAGAATCCAACCGTCGGATCTTCACAAAGTTGGTGCCGTTGGAAAGATATTTCCAAGGCGAACCCAATGGTTGCGGTTTCGGGAAAATCCAATGGTTGGATTTCCCGCACTAGTCATTTGAAATCACGGTTTCAAAACACAAACTGCACGGCCACGTTTCGTTTTAATTTTGTTTATATTTATATATTTATATAAATATAGTTCATTCAAAAATTCCTATATCGTTTTCACTTCAATTATTTCTCTAACGCCTTTAAATTTTGGAAAATTTTGCCATAACCTCCTTTGTACGGGAGGGGCTGGGAAAATTCCCAAATAGCCACACGGGCGTCTCATGTCAAAAAGAAAAAGAAAAAGCCAAGCGGCTAGCCAACAGGCTCATAAAATCATCACCCAAACAAAACAGTAAATGTGTACCTATTTGTCGGGCACAAAATTTTATTCCTCTTCTCTAGCCCCTTTGCTATAACCTGTTCAATAATTATGCATGTACATATATACAATTTTTATCACTTATCATTTTCCATTCAACTTCATATTTGATTTACTTTGGTTTAAAAACACCATTCATTCTAATGTTGCATGCATAGGCTAAAATCATATCATTAGCTAATTAATGTATATTTCAACTCATGCACATTTATTTGAACAAGTGGCTATTTTTAACACTTCACATTTCAAAGATGATGACTTTGGTGAACTAAAATACATTTCAACACATGACTATTTTATTTAGTTCCTATGCATGTTAAAAATAATATTTCTTCACAAATATTTATTTCAACGTCCGCATATCTTTAGCATATCACATATATGATAAAAAATGATATTTTAATCATTTAAAATATTTACTCGACAAATGGATGTTTTCAACACTTCATAGTTTCAATAAAAATGTAATTTTTATCGCTCGATCTTTTTATTCAACACATGAACTTTTCCACTACACACCCTTCTCAACACATGAGCATTTCCACACATGGATATTTTATTTATGTTGTTCATATTAGAAAGATGGAATTTTTATTGTTGAAACTATTTATATAAGGCGAATATTTTTCATACTTCATATGTATTATAAAATGTGATTTTTATTGTTTAGACACTTCATTCATTCACAAATGAATTTAATTTTCACACATCACTTTTCAACACATGAACATTTCCACGCATGGATATAGTTTCAACATATGGCTTTAATTTCAATGCAAGAAGATAATTTCAATATATGAAAATAATTCTAACACATGAATATTATTCAAAATTTCGGCAGCATAACGGCAGGGTAGTTAAAACCGGCACCGTCCCTAGTACGACTCCTTGCTCTACCTTAAAACCTCGCGGTTTTTGACAATGGGGATTCATGCATCTAATTCGCACGCAGGCGGCATGTTTTTTTTTCCACAAATATTTCCAATTCATTTCAATCACCAATGGGTATTTTTCAACCACAACCAAACAATATCAACCACAAACAATTATTCAACCATTCGTATTTTTCATCCAATATTTCACATCAATTCACAACAATAAATATCGTCTATGGTTTGTGGACGAGGGGAGTATATATATACATATTATTGCTATATTTCACTTGCATTTCAACACATATATCAATTATTCTATGCATGTATAATTCATACTTCGCGTATATAGCTTACACTACGCATGTACAGAAGGTATACAACACGTGTGTAATTTATATTTCGCTAATATAATTTATACACGACATTTTCCATTCAAATTCATATTTATTTAGATTTCTCACATTGGTTTTCGGAGTGCTAAAAATCGTAGGTGACTCAGAAAAATCCGCGGCTTCTTCTATGTGGTAGAGTGCTTCCTTGCAGTCCCGATGTTTCCTGTTTTATCGAATTTCGTCAGCACACCAAAAAGATATGATTTTTCAAAGTGCAGACATCAAAAAGGACTCACCATTCTATTTGGTTCGAAACTAGGTTTGAGGTTTTCGCGAAATCCGCTGGCCTAGATGACGATCAGGGAGTTGGACGTGGAAGAGCTTCGAGTGGGGGTCCTGTCGGTGGTGGTGAGGTGCAGCTCGGTGGTCGGATCTGGCCACGGCGGCGATGGGAAGTGGTGGACTTTGGGCGCTCGATTCAGGCGGAGGAGGCGTCGAGAGAGGGGGTGCTGGGGTCGGATTTGAAGAGGAGGCGGAGCTGCGTCGAGGGGTGGTGGTGGCGTTGGCTGGAAGTGGCGGAGTCGGACGGAAAATTGGCTGGAAGGTTGGAGCGCGATGGACCGTCGAGAGCGAGGGAGGCGGCTAGGTTTTCTGGAGTTATATTTTTTTTATGAAAGAAAAAATCCTATTAGCCGAGGATTTATAGTAAATTTTAAATAGTGTTTTTACAAACGAACTCCTTTTCCAACCCAACGACTGTTGTCCCATCTCGGACACAATGGGACATGTTTCGTTAGCCAATTTGACTGTTACGGTCAGTTATTTTTCAAATTAAAGTATAAAACATTTAATATTCAATTTGAACGTACATTTCAATTTGCCAGGGCCACAAACTGATTCGAAAAATTCCCGAAAAATAAATCTTGCTATGTTTTGACTCTATGGTCCCAACAAAACTAGTTTCGTCAAATTCTGAGATCGTTTGAAAAATGGCCATTTTCTGGTCGATCCAATTTAACAGAAATTGTCCAAACACATTTTCTTTTGCCACGCTCACATACTAGCTTCAAATATTATGAAATTTAAAACCTAGCAATAGTTTGACATCCCGGACCCAACAAAAGTGGTTTCGTCGAATTCCGAGGTCGTATGCAAAATATCAATTTTCCAAGGCTATATATTCTATATAGCCACCTTTCTGAAAATTCATTCGGCCATAACTTTTGACTCCCGCTATGAAACTTCGATTTTTCAGATTCGTTAGAAAGGTATTGATAAACAGATTTAAATATTTTTAGTTTCACTAAAATCCGTTAAATTTTCCACCCTGCACAGTCAGTCAAAGTTTGAATTCAAATTTTCAAACTGACTCACTATTTCTAATTCACTATTTTATTGAAATATTCTATTTCAATTGTTCAAATTCCTTTTAAATCACCAATTTAAAATCTTTAAATTGGCTTGTATTTTCTGGGTTATTACAATCTCCCCCACTTAAAACTTTTCGTCCTCGAAAAGGAAACAACAGTAAAGTAGGAAAAAAAATGTAAATGCAAAGTATTGTAAAGGTACCTTGCACCGGAGTTAGTCAGAGATGTCCACTCTGCATTTGGGGTAAGCTTGCTTAATGCTTTCCTCAGTCTCCCAAGTACAGTCTCTAGGATCACTGCTCCACTGCACTTTAACTAAATGAACCTTTTTGCTTTTTAGTTCTCTAGTTTCTTTGCCCACAATCTTTAATGGCTCTCTTCTGAGGGCTAATTCTGGAGTTATATCTATATCCTGTTGCGCTGCTTCTTCTACAACAAGATCCGGACCATGCACATGTCTTCTAAGTTGAGATACGTGAAATACATCATGCACTCCAGGCAACCAATCTGGTAATTGAACCCTATAAGCAAGAGTTCCAATTCGTTTGAGTATAGGAAAGGGACCAATAAATCTCGGTGCCAACTTCCCAGTTTTGCCAAATCTGATTACTCCTCTCATCGGAGAAACTTTCAAATAAAGATGATCACCAACAGCAAATGTCAAATCCCTTCTTCTAGAATCTGCATAACTTTTCTGTCGGCTTTGTGCGGTTCTCAAACGCTTTTTGATGAAGTCGACTTCATCAGATGCTTCTCTAATCATATAGGGTCCTAACACAAGTCTGTTGCCAGGTTCTACCCAACATGCTGGAGATCTGCAGGGTCTGCCAGATAATGCTTCAAATGGCGACATTCACAAACTTGCTTGATAGCTATTGTTATATGGGAATTCTGCCAAATGCAAGTGATCTTCCCATGACCCACCGAAATCAATTATACAAGCCCGTAATAAATCTTCTAGAATTCTATTCACCCGCTCAGTCTGGCCATATGTTTGAGGGTGATAAGTGGTGCTCATATTCAGTTTCGTTCCCAATTCGGTCTGGAAAGCCTCCCAGAATTTGCTAGCAAATATCGGGTCTCTATCACTAACTATGCTAATGGGAATTCCATGCAGCTTAACGATTTCTTTGAAATATATCTGTGCTAGACTTTGAGCGGTTCTATTGGATCTGACAGGTATAAAATGGGCAGTCTTCGTGAAGCGATGTACGATTACCCAAATGCTGTCATTACCTTTCCTGGTTCGCGGCAAGCCATCTATGAAATCCATGGAAATCTGTTCCCATTTCCAACCTGGGACTTCTAACGGTTGCAACAGTCCAGCTAGCTTCTGTTGGTCGCTCTTGACCAATTGACAAGTAGGGCATCTGCTGATATACAACGAAATATCCCTTTTCATTGCCTTCCACCAGAAAGTGCGTTTGATATCGTTGTAAATTTTACTCACCCCAGGATGAATGCAAAATTTGGATTTATGGCATTCATCTAGCACCTCTCTTTTGAGCTCAGGAATGTCGGTAACACATATTCTTCTATTCAATCTCAGAACTCCCTCACTATCCACTTGGAAACTGGAGCCTTCGCCCCTTTGAATCCTTCTTATCATCTCTTTCGCAAAATTGTCACTTTTCTGAAGAACAGATATTTTATCAATCAATCCTGGCATAACTATAAGATTGGCAACGATTGCGGTTTTCCTACTAAGCGCATCCGCTACTACGTTAGCCTTCCCCGGCGTATACAGGATATCTAGATCATACGCTGCAAGAAATTCTAGCCAACGCTGTTGTCTAAAATTCAGATCTTTTTGGGTGTATAAATGCTTCAATGATTGATGATCTGTATACAGTATAAATTTCTCTCCCAATAAATAATCCCTCCAGATTTTCAATGCAAAAACGATAGCTAGCAACTCAAGATCATGAGTCACATAATTCTTCTCATGCGGTTTCAGTTGGCGGCTTGCATAAGCGACTACTTGGCCTCTTTGCATTAACACTGCACCAAGACCTCTAATAGAAGCATCTGTCTAAACCGTTAGATCCTGATTGCCATCAATAATGGTTAACACTGGAGCAGTGGTCAGTTTTGATTTCAATTCCTGGAAAGCTTCTTCACAGTCGGAAGTCCACTTGAATTTCTCATGTTTCTTCGTGAGCTTCGTTAACGGACCGGATATCTTTGAAAAATCCTTAACGAACTTTCGATAATAACTAGCCAACCCCATAAAACTTCTAACTTCTGTGGGAGTAGTGGGTTGTTTCCAGTCTTGAATTGCTGTTATTTTGCTTGGGTCAACAGAAATTCCTTTCTCTGACACGACATGGCCAAGAAATTTTACTTCTTCTTGCCAGAAGACACATTTAGAGAATTTGGCTTTGAAGACGTTCTTTCTTAGAATCTCCAATACTTCTTCTAAGTGTTTTTCATGCTCGGGTTTTGATTTGGAGTAGATTAAAATATCATCGATGAATACGAGGACAAATTTATTCAGATTTCCCCTGAACACTCTATTCATTAGATCGACAAAGTATGCTGGAGCATTGCATAGGCCGAACGACATTACTAACCATTCATAAAATATGTCTGGACCTCTGAAAGTTGTCAAAGGAACACACTCTTCTGCTATTCTCAATTGATGAAAACCTGTAGCTAGGTCCATTCGGGAAAATACTTTCGCCCCATTCAATTGGTCTAGAAAATCATCGATGCGGGGTAATGGATACTTATTTTTGAGCATCTGTTTGTTGAGGTCTCGGTAATCAACGCATAATCGAAGAGTACCGTCTGACTTTGGGACAAACACAACAGCTGCACCCAATTAGAAAAACTAGGTCTGATTAGACCCTTCCATAACAGTTGACGAGTTTGATCGCCTAATTCTTCTTTTTCCTTTGGAGTCATTCTGCGAATTGGATGCACCACTGGTCTGGCATTGGGAATTAGATTGATTCGGAACTCTATTTCTCTTTGCGGAGGTAAGTTTTCAACTTCTTCAAACATGTCCGCATAGTTTCTAACAATCGAAATCTTTTCCAAGGAAGTGGGGATAAGTTCTAATGCCGACCAAAATTCTTTTCTATCTGGATTCGAGCCATGACAGGGTACCGTAATATATCTAAGCTTCGTTCGAATTTTAACGATTCTTTCTACACAATTCACTTCGGCTTCGTATTTCATTAACCAATCAAGCCCGAGAATGATATCGAATTCGGGAAAACCCATGATGACCAAATTGAAAGAAAATTTGTAGGAAGAATAAGAGATTAGCATTCTATAACATGAACTGAGAATTAGAGATCCTCCTATCCGGTTATGTACTTCAACCGAATCTTTAAGCTTTCTCTGTTTTAACTTTAATTTGTGCATTGTGTTACTAGTAATAAAACTACGCGACGCACCCGTGTCAAACAATACAGAAACAGGAATATTTTTAATTGTAAGGGTACCTCCCAAAACATCGGGTTTACCTGCTCCATCGGAAGCAGCTGGCGGGCTCGACCCGTCATACACATGAGCTACTGTGGCCTTCTTCAGCAAAGGACAGTCTTTAGCTAGATGATCGGTCTTGCGGCAATTAATGCAGGAGCGAGGGTTCTGAGAACCCTGGCTTGAACCTTGTGAATTTGTCTTCTGCCTCTTCGGGGCTGTGCACACATTAGTGTAGTGCCCCACTTTGCCACAGTTAAAGCAGCTTCCTCTTGGCGGCTTGCCAGTCTGAGGCTTTGAAGATGCAGCTTGGCTTGACTCAGCTTGATTCGCAGCAGGCTTGCGTTTGTTCCCGGCTTGGCTTCTAGCGCGATCCTGCTCCAGATGCCTATGGTCAAGGTCTTCATAGTTGCATGTCATTTCCACCAGTTCGTTGAGTTCCAGCTTGACATGGGCCATGGCTCTATCATGATATTGTCGCCTTAGCCCAAGGATAAACCTCGTATTTTTGGACTTTGCAGTGGCGACAAGCTCCGGAGCATAGGGCGACAACAGTGTAAATTTATTCAGATAATCCTGCACGGAAAGATCCCCCTGCTGGAGGTTGGCGAAGTCATCGTGCATTCGTTCTAGTGCTTGTTCTGGGACATATTTCTCCTTGAAGAGTTCTTTGAATCCATCCCATGTTCTTCCAGCTTCAATATTCCCGGCGGTGAGAGATTCCCACCATAGTTTAGCTTGTTCCTGCATAAGCTAGGCACTCATAATAGCTTTATCTTAGTCTCCAAGCCTTAGGCCTTACAGAATTTTCTCGCATGTTTTGAGCCATGCAAGGGCCTCTATTACTGTGCAAGTTCCCGTGAAGGTCTTGCCTCTTAAGTTTTTGTATCTCTTAGCTACACGGTCTAGCTCGAAGTATTGAGCGGCCGGAGGTTGTATCAAAGGTCCTTCTTGAACTGGGGCTTCTCCCCTTCCTCGGCCTCGGCCGGCACGGCCTCCTCTATCGGCGACTGCTCTGGTAGCCATTTTTCAAATTCTGTGTAAGCAAGAAAAGAGTCAGCAAACAGAAATGATAGTTTATTGCATGATTAAGCAGAAAATTTACGGAAAGATAACGATGGACTGATCAATTTGTTTTTGCTATTCTGCTCGGCTGATTCTAGGATATTACTAGTCCTATCTCTAATGAGCGACTCGCCTTAGAATACTACTGATTCTATTTTTACCAAGTGTTTAATGTGTTAGACTCCAGAACTAAGGTTAACCAAAGCTCTGATACCAGTTGTGACGATCCCAAAACCCCGTGACACGGTGTTAAGGATAATCATTGGAATATAACACATTAATCATCATTAGCAGATCACAGATAATAGCATAAACAGAAAATAGAATAATTTACACACATATGACAGCGGAATCATATAGATATCATCACATCAGAGAAGCACAGTACAAGATACAACTTAGTGCATAATGATACATAATCAGTCACCATCGCCTGAGGTGGAATCATACATAAAGAGTACTCAAAATAAATATCAGTCCACATCGCCAATGGCCGAATCATAATATAGATACAATAATGGCGGAGAAAATCCAAGTCAACACGGTGTAGTCAAGCCTCGCCAGGAGCCAAAAGTGCGTCAGAAACCTGTAACTAGGCTGCCCGTGTGAAAATGAGGGCACCCGAGTTTGCAAGGTGAAACAAACTACGTGTCAGTCATGGGACTGGTATGAGAAATCTACATAACTTATTAACAACAATAATAAGGCAAATCAAAGGACCACGCCACTTTCGCGGAACGGGTTTAGTCCAATGAGTGCTAGTGCAGGAAATAAAGTAAATGATTAAATCATCGCAATGCTTTTTGTAAAATGAAGCCATTATAAGACTCAGGTCCCATCACACAATGCAACGCAAGCCGGAGGACAGAGTTTTTACCTTATAATGGCCAAAAATGCTTCATACGAATAAAACAAAAGTGTTTGATATTATTACTAGTGCATATATGTTTCAAAAGCGATTTCAATCATAAATATCAATCCTAGGCGGCATAAATGACCCATACCACTATGTCGCCGTACTCGTAATGTAACAACCCGAAAATCTGGGCCAGTTTAAAAATTTTTGTTTTGGCAATTTTAGCGAATTTTGAATATTTAAAATGAATTATTTTAAATAATATTGACAAGAAATTTATTTTGAATAGAATTCGACGTATATATTATATACGTCGTCGTTAGAATATATAATATTTATATATAGAATTGAAAATGGCGCGGTAGTTCGATAATTCGATTTCAAACTTCAATTGAATGTACTGGGTGCAAAACAATCCGGATTTTAGTGAAACAAAAAATAATAGGGTTTAATTGGGAATACCTTTCCAACGAATCCGAAAAATCAAAATTTCATAGCGGGGATCGAAAGATATGTCCAGTTGAAAATTCTGAATAGTCGCTATGGAATTCAGGCCCTTAAAAATGGGAATTTTGCAAACGACCTCGGATTTCGACGAAACCACTTTTGTTGGGTCCGTGATGTCAAAATTATTGCTAGGTTTCAAATTTCATAATTTTTTGAATCAATATGTGAGCATGGCAAAGGAAAACGCGTTTGACCTGTTTCAGTTGATTTTAATCGACTGGAAAATGGCCATTTTTCCAACGGTCTCAGAATTCGACGAAACTAGTTTTGTTAGGACCGTATCGTCAATACAAAGCTAGAAAACATTTTTCTGCAATTTATAGAGTTAGTATGTGACCCCTGTAAATTGAAATGCACGTTCAAATTCAATATATAGAGTTATACGTTGATTTTAACGGAAACGGATCGAAAAGATCGAATCAGCTTGGGATACATATCCCATTGTGTTCGGAATGGGGGTGAAACACTATGGACGACAGGCTGTGGGCCTCGTTTAGAGGTTGTATGTAAAAGTCAACTTTTTCATAATTAAATAAAAAAAATATAAAATTCTCTCTCCCTCCTCCTTAAATCACTCTGGCCCCCCGCCCTTTTTCAATTCGCTGCAGAACGAAAAAGAAAGAAAAAAGGGGGGATTTAATCGCAACGCCGCCTAAACCTCCGGCCACCGCACCCGCCGCCTACCCCACGCCAGCGTCAGCCTCGCCCTGTTCACCCCTTCCCCTTCTCCTTCTCTTCCCGCTCCCTCTTCCTCCCACCGCGAGAACCCCCACCGCCAGAAACCCAACACTAAACCGCCGCTACCCCCAATTCGAGCACCCCCTAGCCACCGCAAGCCCCAAACACCCTGGAACCCGCCGCCGACCCCCAAGGCGCCACCCACCTGACCTCCTCCGACCGCTCCACCATCCTCCTCCGCCTCCAACAGCCCAACACCCCTCTTCCCAGTTAAAGGCAGAAAAATGTGAGTTTTTTTTTTATTTTGTTATTTAATTAGTGGCATTTAACTTAGTAATAAAATTAGGATTTTTATTCATATGGCTTTGCATTAAAAATCTGATTTTTATTTGACTATTGTTTGGAAAAGATAATTTTTGATAGCTTATAAAGGAAGTGATCTTTAAACTATAAAAGATTAGATTTTTAAAATAGAAAGTTGGAATTTTTAAAATAGAAGGTTAGAATTTTTATAAAGGAAAAGTTAGAATTTTTAAAATAGAAAGGCGAAATCTTTAAAATAGAAAGGCGAAATCTTTAAAATTGAAAAGGCGAAATCTTTTAAATTGAAAAGGCGAAATCTTTAAAATTGAAAAGGCGAAATCTTTATATGAAAAATAGCGAAGTAAAAATTCGTTTTTTATATATAAAATAGCGTGATAAAAATAGGATTTTTATATACTGGATAGCAAAGTAAAAATTCGATTTTTATATATGTAGTGGCTACGAGCAGCAAAAGTGACAAAAGGCGAGAACGATGAAGATTTCTCTAAAAGAAGTGTCATGAAGTTGGATTAGCTATTGGTGAGATCTTCTCACTCTTCAATTTCTTTTCTAGTTATATATATATATATATATATATATATATATATATATATATACTAGGATGCAGACGGTGTTTAGTAGCACCCGACACCCGTCATCCACAGACCATGGATGGCTTGTTTGTTTAATTGTTTGGTTGCATAAATTAGATAGATGATTTGATTTGAATTTGGTTGTTTGGTGAATTTGATTGATGTGTGAATGGCGTGGGCCTTCACTAGACCGGGGATAAGGCTAGGCCTCGTCCCGTTTCTAGTATCGTGCCGTTATGCCGCCGAAATTTTCTAAAATATGTTAGAAAAATAAAAATATCATTTTTATTGTGTAAATGAACTGAATAGAAATTCATGTGTTGAAATAAAATATTTTATCGTTAAAAATATAATTTTTAACGTGAATGTGAATAAATAAATATTCATTTACAAACCGGACGATTTGTTTATGTACACCTATTTGAAGGACATTGATTGGGACGATAAATTTTACACATCGCCCAACTGCACAAATAAAATCTGTGTTTGATTGTTTGAAACCCCACACGGGTGTTGGGATGAAATTTGAAGTTCACTCATCCTGATTGATTAAATATGTCGATCGATTGATTGACAGGCGGTTATAAGCGTTAAATATCTATATTTGATGCTTATACAGTGTAGTGCACTTTAGATGATGGTTGATTATTTATCGTTGCTATTATATACATTTGTTGTATGGAATCCATATAATTAACTTTATATGGTAATTGATTGGACCTCATTCCAATTTAGAAAATAAAGAATATTATAAAATAAAGGTTCATGTGTTGACCATACTCATCCGTTGAGATTAGTCATGTGTTGAACGAAATATTTTAATAATAGAATTTACATCTTTATCAATATAAAATAAAGGTTCACGTGTTGACAGTACTCATCCGTTGAGATTAGTCATGTGTTGAACGAAATATTTTAAAAATAGAAATATTTGAAATAGAAATATTTGAATAGGAAATATTTGAAAAAGAAATATTTAAAATAGAATATTTGAAAATAGAAATATATGAAGCCGTGTTGATTAAATTGACGCCATTTTGATGTGAACGATATTTATATCGATTTTATTCATTTTAAAATGAATACTGAAAAGTGATTTCGAAATCGAATATTTTGAAATGAAATTTGAATTAAATTGATAGAAAATGAATTGAGTTTAAATTAAATAGAAAACAAATTTGATTTGAATTGAATAGAAAACCAAATTGAATTCAAATTGAATAGAAAACCAAATTTGGGTTGAATTGAATAGAAAACAAATTTGAATTGAATCGAATAGAAAACCAATTTGAATTGAATCGAATAGAAAACCAATTTGAATTGAATCGAATAGAAAACCAATTCGAAATGAACTGAATATAAAACGAATTCGAATTGAAATGAAAACGAATTCGAATTGAATTGAAAACAAATTGAAATGAATTCAAATTGAATTGAAATTTGAATTGAATAGAAATGAATTTTAAAACGAATTTATAAGGAAAAATTCAATTTTGATTTGAATTTAAATGGAAGTTGAAATTGTTTTTGAAACGAATTTGAAACTATTTATATAATTCGTTTTAAATAGAAATCGACGAAATATATATTATATATATTATATAATGGCCTGAATAGAACGCACCGCGCCGAGGCAGTTCGTCAATTTCGACCATTTATTTCGAACGGACATTATAGGAGATCCGACTGTCGGGTTCTCCTAAAACCGGAACCGTTGGGTTCGTATCGAAAAGAGCTTTCTAGCGAATATTAGAAATTTAAAATCTAACGGTTGGATTTGGAGATACGTCAAAATCAAATTTGAAAAAGGTCGCTGTAAGTGCAGTTCGATTGCCGTTGATGGAAATCTACTGTACGGGCCTTGATAAAATTATTAAAAATAATAATTAGTGTAAAATCATAAGAAATGATTTGGGAAAAATTGGGATGAAAAACTCCATATTTGAAAAGATAAAAATAGGTTTTTATCGAAATGAACTAGTTTTGAACTGAAATTAAAACCCATTTATTTTTAAATAAAATAAACTAGAATTGAAATGGTTTAAATAGAATTGATTCATGGGTTTATCGTGAACTGTGTTTTAAATAACACTAGTTCTTTAACCCGATAATAAATTGAATGTGATTTGGGTTTATCGTGAATTGTGTTTTAAATGACACTAGTTCTTTAACCCAGTAAAAGGAGTTTTATTGAATTTGCAATTAGATTGAAAAGTGAATTGATAATTTCAATTATCAAATTTGGCAAATGAGCGAGAGTGGAGTAGCACCAGTTTTTCTCCAAGGTGATAGTTAAATCTTTAATCAGATTTGAACGTGAAATGGTAATTAATTTTACCGATAACACTGTGGTGTTAGATGTGGAGTATTACCAGTTTTACTTCATGGGATGAATAGGTTGAGACTGGGAAATAAAATAAATAATTACTTCGGTACGGTTCGGTAATCTCGACTAGTTTGGAAAACCATAATTTGGTTTTGAAATGACATCCAAAGGAAGATTATAGAATAAATTTAGAAGAATTTATCTTGGATAAAATTAATGGGAACCTTTTCCTAAGAATGTGATTTTGTGAATAAAAGAATATTCTGAATTGGAATGAGGTGTATGTTGTGTTTGTGTAACATTTGTTTTAATATACGCGGGTTCTCGGAAAGGCCGGGTTTATACCCATTCTGAATAATTGATTCGACGATATGTCGAAGATGAAGACGGTGGTTGAAGACCGGAAGTCTTCACATCGTTTGGGTGATTACTGATGATCTTGAATGGGCTGTACACCTGTAATAACCCAAAAATCTGAGCCAATTTAAATTTTTTATTTTGGCAATTTTAGCGAATTTTGATTATTTAAAATAGATTATTTTAAATAGTATCGACGAAAATTTATTTTGAATATAAATAGAATGTATATATTATATACGCCGTCGTTAGAATATAAATATTTATATATAATTATAAATAGAATTGAAAATGGCGCGGTAGTTCGATAATTCAATTTCAAACTTCAATTGAATGTACCGGGTGCAAAGCAATACGGATTTTAGTGAAACCAAAAACATTAGGATCTAATTGGCAATATCTTTCCAACGAATCCGAAAAATCGAAATTTCATAGCGGGAATCAAAAGATATGTCCAGTTGAAAATTCTGAATAGTCGCTATGGAATTCAGGCCCTTAAAAATGGACATTTTGCAAACGACCTCGGTTTTCGATGAAACCATTTTTGTTGGATCCGGGATGTCAAAATATTGCTAGGTTTCAAAATTCATAATTTTCTGAATCAATATATGAGCGTGGCAAAGTTAAACGTGTTTTTTTCAGTTTTAGTCAATTTCGTTCGACCAGAAAATGGTCATTTTTCAAACGGTCTCAGAATTCGATGAAACTAGTTTTGATAGGACCGTATCATCAATACGAAGGTAGAAATAATTTTTCGGTAATTTTTAGAGTCAGTATTTGGCCCCGGTAATTTGAAATGTGCGTTTAAATTTAATATATAAAGATTCATATTTTAATTTAAACGGAAACGGATCGTAACAGCCGAATTGGGTTACGAAACATATCCCATTGTGTTCGGAATGGGGGTATTTAGCTAGGAGCGACAGGCGTTGGGTTTGATTTGGAGATCGTATGCAAAAACCCTATTTTTACGAAATAAATAATATTATATATATACCTAACCCTATTTTCTTTTTGGTCAAGCCCTCATTTGGTTTAAACCCGCGGTCAACGCCTGTATCGCGCCTCCCTCCCTTGAACACTCGACGGAAAAGCTTCAAAACTTTCCGTTCATTTTTCTTTTGATCCACTATGAAATTCGATAATTCCTGAAGGCAAATCAAAGCGTTTTCCTCCCCCTACAAATCCATACGAGTCAGAGCAGCTATCGTTCAGTATTCAGGGAGAATTTGGGGCGCAAACTGACGCCGTTCGAGCCCCTTTTTCTGGCGAACAAGACTACCGGACGGCGCGCGCTTCCTGGTGATGGTGGCGTGAACGACGGGCTTCATGGTGGGGGTGACGGATTGGTGACCGACGGCCTGTGTAAGTGGCGATGGCTAAACCTAGGAGGCGACGTGCTTTTATAGTTCAAGAACGATGACAGTGAGCTTTCTTTTGTTTTATTTATTTTAGTTTAAGTAATTTAACTTATATAACTTTGTTAAAAATCTGTTTTTTTACTAATATGTATATATATTATATTGTTTTGAAAAAAAATCTGAAAATGTATATATATTATTGTTTTGAAAAAAAATCTGAAAATGTATATATATTATTGTTTTGAAAAAAAATCTGAAAATGTATATATATTATTGTTTTGAAAAATCTGAAAATGTATATATATTATTGTTTTGAAAAATCTGAAATTTTATTTTATAAATAACATTGAGTTACCTTTAGATTTTTAAATAACTTTGTTTTAAAATATGATTTTTATATTTTTAAAGTATTAAAAATATGATTTTTATATTTTTAAAGTAGTAAAAATATAATCTTTTATATTGAAGAAAGATAAAAATATGATCTTTGCATTGTAGGAATATTAGAAATAACATCTTTGTATATGTAGCGAAATAAAAATGTGATTTTTATAATAATATATTTTTGAAAAGGCGAAATCTATATTTTTGAAAAGGCGAAATCTATATTTTTGAAAAGGCGAAATCTTTTTATATAGCAGCGATGTAAAAATAGGATTTTTATATATTGAATAGCAAAGTAAAAATTCGATTTTTATATATTGAATAACGTAGTAAAAATTCGATTTTTATATATTGAATAGCAAAGTAAAAATTCGATTTTTATATATTGAATAACATAGTAAAAATTCGATTTTTATATATTGAATAGCAAAGTAAATATTCGATTTTTATATATTGAATAACATAGTAAAAATTCGATTTTTACATATTGAATAGTATAGTAAAAATTCGATTTTTATATATTGAATAGCGAAGTAAAAATTCGATTTTTGCATATGTAGTGGCTACAGCAACAAAGATGACGAAGATGCGATAATGATGAAGATTTCTATCAATGAAGTGTCGTGGAGTTGGATAGCTATCAGTGAGAATTTCTCACCTTTCAATTTCATTTTCTAGTTATATATATACTAGGATGCAGACGGTGCTTAGTAGCACCCGACACAATCGTCCACAGACCAAGGACTTGTTTGTTTGATTGCATAAATTAGTTAGATGATTAGATTTGAATTTGGTTGTTTGGTGAATTTGATTGATGTGTGAATGGCGTGGGCCTTCACTAGACCGGGGATAAGGCTAGGCCTCGTCCCGTTTCTAGTATCGTGCCGTTATGCCACCGAAATTTTCTAAAATAAGTTAGAAAAATAACAATATCATTTTATAGAATAAATGAATTGAATAGAAATTCATATGTTGAAATAAAATGTTTTGTCGTTAAAAATATAATTTTTAACGTGAATGTAAATAAATAAATATTCATTTACAAACCAGACGGTTTGTTTATGTACACCTATTTGAAGGACATTGATTGGGTCGATAAATTTTACACATCGCCCAACTGCACAACCAAAATCTGTGTTTGATTGTTTGAAACCCCGCATGGGTGTTGGGATGAAATTTGAAGTTCACTCATCCTGATTGATTAAATATGTCGATCGATTGATTGACAGGCTGTTATAAGCGTTAGATATCTATATTTGATGCTTATACAGTGTAGTGCACTTTGGTTGATGGTTGATTATTTTTCTATGCTATTATATACATGTGATGTATGAAAATCCATATAATTAATATTATATGGTGATTGATTGGGCCTCATTCCAATTTAGAAGATAAAGAAAATATAATAATAAAATTTACATCTTTATCAATATTAAATAAATGTTCATGTGTTGACTGTACTCATCCGTTGAGATTAGTCATGTGTTGAACGAAATATTTTAATAATAAAATTTACATCTTTATCAATATTAAATAAAGGTTCATGTGTTGACTGTACTCATCCGTTGAGATTAGTCATGTGTTGGACGAAATATTTTAAAAATAAAATTAACATCTTTTTCAATATTAAATAAAGGTTCATGTGTTGACTGTACTCATCCGTTGAGATTAGTCATGTGTTGAACGAAATAATTTAACAAAAATAGTCACACGTGGACAGTACTCATTCGTTGAGATTAGTCGTGTGTTGACAAAAATAAATATTCATTTGTTGAATAGAATAAAGGAATATATGAAACCGTGTTGATTAGATTGACGCCATTTTGACGTGAACGATATTTATATCGATTTTATTCATTTCGAAATGAATTGAATTGAAAACGATTTCGAAATGAATTGAATTGAAAACGATTTCGAAATGAATTGAATTGAAAACGATTTCGAAATGAATTGAATTGAAAACGATTTCGAAATGAATTGAATAGAAAACGAATTTGATTTCAATTGAATATATAATGAATTTGATTCAAATAGAAAACGGAAATGAATTGAATATAAAACGATTTCGAAATGAGTTGAATATAAAACGATTTCGAAATGAATTGAATATAAAACGATTTCGAATTAAATTGAATAGAAAACAAATTGAATTCAAATGGAATAGAAAACCAATTTGAAATTGAATCGAATAGAAAACCAATTTGAATTGAATCGAATAGAAAACGACTTTAAAATCGAATTGAATTGAAACCGAATTCAAATTGAATTGAAAGCAAATTGAAATGAATTCAAATTGAATTGAAACTTGAATTGAATAGAAATGAATTTTAAAACGAATTTATAAGGAAAGATTCAATTTTGATTTGAATTGAAATGGAAATTGAAATTGTTTTTGAAACGAATTTAAAACGATTTATAAAATTCGTTTTAAATAGTAATCGACGAAATATATATTATATATATATAATATAATGGCCTGAATAGAACGCGCCGCGCCGCGGCAGTTCGCGAATTTCGACCATTTATTTCAAACGGACATTACGGGAGATCCGACCGTCGGATTCTCCTAAAATCGGAACCGTTGGGTTCGTATCGAAAAGAGCTTTCTAACGAATATTAGAAATTTGAAATATAACGGTTGGATTTGGGGTTACGTCCAAATCAAATTTGAAAAAGGTCGCCATAAGTGCAGTTCGATGGCCATTGTTAGAAATCGATTGTACGGGCCTTAATAAAATTATTAAAAATAGTAATAATTTGTGTAAAATCATCAGAAATGATTTGGGAAAAATTGGGGTGAAAAACTCCACATTTGAAAAGATAAAAATGGATTTTTATCGAAATGAACTAGTTTTGAACTAAATTTAAAACCCAATTATTTTTAAATAAATAAATTAGATTTAAAAAGGGGTTTTAAATAATCGGAATTTCTAATATATTTGATTGGATTTGAAATGGGTTTATCGTGAACGGTGTTTTAAATAACACTAGTTCTTTAACCCGATAATAAATAGAATGTGATTTGGGTTTGTCGTGAACTGTGTTTTAAATAACACCTAGTTCTTTAACCCAGTAAAAGGAGTTTTAACGAATCTGCAATTAGATTGAAATGTAAATCTATAAGCTAAATTATCAAATTTAGAAATGAGCGAGAATGGAGTATCGCCAGTTTTGCTCCAAAGCGATAGTTAAATCTTTAATTAGATTTGAACGTGAAATGGTAATTAATTTTACCAATAACACCATGGTGTTAGATATGGAGTATCACCAGTTTTGCTTCATGGGATGAATAGGTTGGGATTGGGAAATAAAATAAATAATTACTTCGGTGTGGTTCACTAATCTTGACTAGTTTAGAAAACCATAATTTGGTTTGAAATGTCATCCAAAGGAAGATTAAAGGATAAATTTTAAAGAATTTATCTTGGATAAAATTAATGGGAACCTCGCCCTAAAAATGTGATTTTGTGAATAAAAGAATATTCTGAATTGGAATGAGGCGTATGTTGAATTTGTGTAACATTTGTTTTTAATATACGCGGGTTGTTCGGAAAGGCCGGGTTTACACCCATTCTGAATAACCGATTCGACGATATGTCGAAGATGAAGACGGTGGTTGAAGACCGGAAGTCTTCACCTCGTTTGGATAATTACTTACGATCCTGATTGGGCAGTACACCCAAGAGGATGGAAATAGTTGGTGGTCGTCCAGACGTACTTGGAGATGGATGGAAATGCGAGGAAAGTGCCTCCGGTTTCGTTCAGACCCAGGACGAACTTGTAAATGGATTGTGTGTCTGACATTGGATTTTATTCTGTGTTGATTGATTTCTGTTAAATATATATCTGTTTGGCGGCGGAGAATTTATTCTCTTGCTTAACGCCCTTCTCTGAGACGTACGAGCTTAGAGGTTATATATCGATAGATATCAATCGCATGGCATGAATTGCCTGTGTGGCACGCTGAGTTGCATTGATCAAGGCTTCTGTTGAAAAGCAAAGTCTTGTGGTTGATAATCAAAGCACGGCCTACGTGGCAGCTTTGTGTATAACTTCGCGAGCCTCACACCTCGGTATGAGTTAAAAAGGGGATACGGACCGCTGGGAGAGCACGACGTTTCTTTCTAGCTATGGTGGTGTCAGTGACTTACCAGCCCTGACATATATATACTTTTCACCTTTGTGGTTGTTGGAATGAGGCGCCTCGATTATAGGTCTGTAAGGACCGGGAAACGTGTGTTCAGGAATAACTAATCCTCTAACGTAAGTGAGGACCGGCCCAGACGAATCCAGGGTTGCCCAGAGTGCGTAGCCCTGAGGCATTTGCTAGAGTGTCTCGAGCGCGGAGAGGATCTTGCCCCTTGCCTCGACTCATGACGGAAATCCAATTTCCAATACGTGTATTGCGGTTTTAATTGTAGAACTAGTACGGCGACATGATATATGGTACCCATGCCGTCTATGATTTATATTTATGATTGAAATGTTTTGACACTATACACTTATTATAGTATCAAATGATTTGTTTTAAACGTACCAAGCATGTTTGGCTATTATAAGGGAAAACCCTATCCTCCGGCTTGCGTTGCATTGTATGATGGGACCTGGGTCTTATAATAGCTTCATTTTTCGAAAAAGCATTGCGTTGTTTATTCTATGCACTGGTATTCTTGGGAGGAAACCCGTTCCGTGTTATACGGCGTGGTCCCTTGAATTAATCTCTTTCAAAGTAAAGTTTTAAATAACTGTTTTAGTTCTCAAACCAGTCACATGACTGACCTGGAGTTTATTGTTTTAACCTAAACTCTGGGTGCCCTATTTTCCGCACGGGAAGCTAGTAGTTTTGGTTTTGCAGATTTATATTCACAGGATCCTGGTTTACAGCTAGAATGATATCCGGAAAGCTCTGTATCCGTATATCACCTTCAGTTGTGCTTTGTATTATTTTCCGCTGCTATGTAATTTATTGTAATCTCTGATATTTTCCGAATGTAATTTATTCATTTATACTCTGTATATTCTTGTATCTGATGGAATTGTTGTAATAACAATGAAATGTTCTTCCGTCTGCGTTCTATTTTGTCTTGTCCTCGCAGTAATTTGTTCGTTCTCATCTCTTCGGAGACCGGGGAAGTTCGGGTCGCTACATTTGGTATCAGAGCTTTGGTTTACAAAGCTCGAGAACAAGACACATTAGAACCATACGAAAGAATTCATCAGATATTGGATTAGTAATATCCAATTAGAATGACTTGTTAGAGATAGGATCAGTAGTATCCTAGAACGAGTGTGAAGAGTATATTTTTTCAAATGAAAACAATTTTGTTTTGAAAATTTAAATCACTTGATACGTATTTGAATATTTATTTATTTTGAATATGGACAATCTAGTATATAAAGGTTTTGCATATACGCGTCATGAAAGTATATTCGAAGTTTTAATATATTAGATAGATAAAGAATCACACTCTAGTCGCCCGGACATGATTCTGATGATGGCGCGCCATCACCAGTATTTATTTTCGGGTTTCGAAGGTGTGATAACTATATACTTCCATTAGACTGGTGTGAGAACCAAAACTAATATAGCTAGAACACTTTGTTGTGAATGGGCATCAAAAACAAGATTTTCAGTATATATCAAAATTATGAATTTGAAACTTTAATCCACTAATTGATTGATGTTTGTGTTGTTTGTTTATTTGTTTGAAAATTTTGAACCATTTAGCCTAATTGTACCAAATATTGAATTATATTAAAAATTGGTCGCATTTGCTTGCATATACATATTCTTACATTGAACAGGTCATAGCAAGGAGGCTAGAGCCAGAGAATAAAATTTGTTTGCCCGACAAATAGGTACATGTTTACTACATAATTTACTGTTTTGTTTGGGTGATGATGATTTTATGAGCCTATTGGCTAGCCGCTTGGCTTTTTCTTTTTGAGATCAGAAGGCCTATATGGCAATTTCGGGATTTTACCGTGGCTCCCGGTGCAGGGGAGGTTATGGCGAAAATTTTCGAAAATTTAGGGTGTTAGCCAAATTTTTGAAAATTTGAAAATTCTTAGAAACTGAAGAGTTGGAGAATGGAAGCCAGATCGAACGTAGAGCTGATTGATCAAACCACTTTCGACTTTGTTCCTTTTCGGGGACGAAAAGTTTTAAGTGGGGGAGATTGTAATAACCCAAAAATCTGAGCCAATTTAAAAATTTTTATTTTGGCAATTTTAGCGAATTTTAATTATTTTAAATAGTATCGACGAAAATTTATTTTGAATATAAATAGAACGTATATATTATATACGCCGTCGTTAGAATATAAATATTTATATATAATTATAAATAGAATTGAAAATGGCGCGGTAGTTCGATAATTCGATTTCAAACTTCAATTGAATGTACCGGGTGCAAAACAATCCGGATTTTAGTGAAACCAAAAACATTAGGATCTAATTGGCAATATCTTTCCAACGAATCCGAAAAATCGAAATTTCATAGCGGGAATCAAAAGATATGTCCAGTTGAAAATTCTGAATAGTCGCTATGGAATTCAGGCCCTTAAAAATGGACATTTTGCAAACGACCTCGGTTTTCGATGAAACCACTTTTGTTGGATCCGGGATGTCAAAATATTGCTACGTTTCAAAATTCATAATTTTCTGAATCAATATATGAGCGTGGCAAAGTTAAACGTGTTTTTTTCAGTTTTAGTCAATTTCGTTCGACCAGAAAATGATCATTTTTCAAACGGTCTCAGGATTCGACGAAACTAGTTTTGATAGGACCGTATCATCAATACGAAGGTAGAAATAATTTTTCGGTAATTTTTAGAGTCAGTATTTGGCCCCGGTAATTTGAAATGTGCATTTAAATTTATTATATAAAGATTCATATTTTAATTTAAACGGAAACGGATCGTAACAGCCGAATTGGGTTACGAAACATATCCCATTGTGTTCGGAATGGGGGTATTTAGCTAGGGGCGACAGGCGTTGGGTTTGATTTGGAGATCGTATGCAAAAACCCTATTTTTACGAAATAAATAATATTATATATATACCTAACCCTATTTTCTTTTTGGTCAAGCCCTCATTTGGTTTAAACCCGCGGTCAACGCCTATATCGCGCCTCCCTCCCTTGAACACTCGACGGAAAAGCTTCAAAACTTTCCGTTCATTTTTCTTTTGATCCACTATGAAATTCGATAATTCCTGAAGGCAAATCAAAGCGTTTTCCTCCCCCTACAAATCCATACGAGTCAGAGCAGCTATCGTTCAGTATTCAGGGAGAATTTGGGGCGCAAACTGACGCCGTTCGAGCCCCTTTTTCTGGCGAACAAGACTACCGGACGGCGCGCGCTTCCTGGTGATGGTGGCGTGAATGACGGGCTTCATGGTGGGGGTGACGGATTGGTGACCGACGGCCTGTGTAAGTGGCGATGGCTAAACCTAGGAGGCGACGTGCTTTTATAGTTCAAGAACGATGACAGTGAGCTTTCTTTTGTTTTATTTATTTTAGTTTAAGTAATTTAACTTATATAACTTTGTTAAAAATCTGTTTTTTTACTAATATGTATATATATTATATTGTTTTGTAAAAAAATCTGAAAATGTATATATATTATTGTTTTGAAAAAAAATCTGAAAATGTATATATATTATTGTTTTGAAAAATCTGAAATTTTATTTTATAAATAACATTGAGTTACCTTTAGATTTTTAAATAACTTTGTTTTAAAATATGATTTTTATATTTTTAAAGTATTAAAAATATGATTTTTATATTTTTAAAGTAGTAAAAATATAATCTTTTATATTGAAGAAAGATAAAAATATGATCTTTGCGTTGTAGGAATATTAGAAATAACATCTTTGTATATGTAGCGAAATAAAAATGTGATTTTTATAATAATATATTTTTGAAAAGGCGAAATAATATATTTTTGAAAAGGCGAAATCTATATTTTTGAAAAAGTGAAATCTATATTTTTGATAAGGGCAAATCTATATTTTTGAAAAGGCGAAATCTTTTTATATAGCAGCGATGTAAAAATAGGATTTTTATATATTGAATAGCAAAGTAAAAATTCGATTTTTATATATTGAATAACATAGTAAAAATTCAATTTTTATATATTGAATAACAAAGTAAAAATTCGATTTTTATATATTGAATAACATAGTAAAAATTCGATTTTTATATATTGAATAGCAAAGTAAAAATTCGATTTTTATATATTGAATAACATAGTAAAAATTCGATTTTTACATATTGAATAGCATAGTAAAAATTCGATTTTTATATATTGAATAGCGAAGTAAAAATTCGATTTTTGCATATGTAGTGGCTACAGCAACGAAGATGACGAAGATGCGATAACGATGAAGATTTCTATCAATGAAGTGTCATGGAGTTGGATAGCTATCAGTGAGAATTTCTCACCTTTCAATTTCATTTTCTAGTTATATATATACTAGGATGCAGACGGTGCTTAGTAGCACCCGACACAATCGTCCACAGACCATGGACTTGTTTGTTTGATTGCATAAATTAGTTAGATGATTAGATTTGAATTTGGTTGTTTGGTGAATTTGATTGATGTGTGAATGGCGTGGGCCTTCACTAGACCGGGGATAAGGCTAGGCCTCGTCCCGTTTCTAGTATCGTGCCGTTATGCCGCCGAAATTTTCTAAAATAAGTTAGAAAAATAACAATATTATTTTATAGAATAAATGAATTGAATAGAAATTCATATGTTGAAATAAAATGTTTTGTCGTTAAAAATATAATTTTTAACGTGAATGTAAATAAATAAATATTCATTTACAAACCAGACGGTTTGTTTATGTACACCTATTTGAAGGACATTGATTGGGTCGATAAATTTTACACATCGCCCAACTGCACAACCAAAATCTGTGTTTGATTGTTTGAAACCCCGCACGGGTGTTGGGATGAAATTTGAAGTTCACTCATCCTGATTGATTAAATATGTCGATCGATTGATTGACAGGCTGTTATAAGTGTTAGATATCTATATTTGATGCTTATACAGTGTAGTGCACTATGGTTGATGGTTGATTATTTTTCATTGCTATTATATACATGTGATGTATGAAAATCCATATAATTAATATTATATGGTGATTGATTGGGCCTCATTCCAATTTAGAAGATAAAGAAAATATAATAATAAAATTTACATCTTTATCAATATTAAATAAATGTTCATGTGTTGACTGTACTCATCCGTTGAGATTAGTCATGTGTTGAACGAAATATTTTAATAATAAAATTTACATCTTTATCAATATTAAATAAAGGTTCATGCGTTGACTGTACTCATCCGTTGAGATTAGTCATGTGTTGAACGAAATATTTTAATAATAAAATTTACATCTTTTTCAATATTAAATAAAGGTTCATGTGTTGACTATACTCATCCGTTGAGATTAGTCATGTATTGAACGAAATAATTTAACAAAAATAGTCACACGTGGACAGTACTCATTCGTTGAGATTAGTCGTGTGTTGACAAAAATAAATATTCATTTGTTGAATAGAATAAAGGAATATATGAAGCCGTGTTGATTAGATTGACGCCATTTTGACGTGAACGATATTTATATCGATTTTATTCATTTCGAAATGAATTGAATTGAAAACGATTTCGAAATGAATTGAATTGAAAACGATTTCGAAATGAATTGAATAGAAAACGAATTTGATTTCAATTGAATATATAATGAATTTGATTCAAATAGAAAACGGAAATGAATTGAATATAAAACGATTTCGAAATGAATTGAATATAAAACGATTTCGAAATGAATTGAATATAAAACGATTTCGAATTAAATTGAATAGAAAACAAATTGAATTCAAATGGAATAGAAAACCAATTTGAAATTGAATCGAATAGAAAACGACTTTGAAATCGAATTGAATTGAAACTGAATTCAAATTGAATTGAAAGCAAATTGAAATGAATTCAAATTGAATTGAAACTTGAATTGAATAGAAATGAATTTTAAAACGAATTTATAAGGAAAGATTCAATTTTGATTTGAATTGAAATGGAAGTTGAAATTGTTTTTGAAACGAATTTAAAACGATTTATAAAATTCGTTTTAAATAGTAATCGACGAAATATATATTATATATATATAATATAATGGCCTGAATAGAACGCGCCGCGCCGCGGCAGTTCGCGAATTTCGACCATTTATTTCAAACGGACATTACGGGAGATCCGACCGTCGGATTCTCCTAAAATCGGAACCGTTGGGTTCGTATCGAAAAGAGCTTTCTAACGAATATTAGAAATTGAAATCTAACGGTTGGATTTGGGGTTACGTCCAAATCAAATTTGAAAAAGGTCGCCATAAGTGCAGTTCGATGGCCATTGTTGGAAATCGATTGTACGGGCCTTAATAAAATTATTAAAAATAGTAATAATTTGTGTAAAATCATCAGAAATGATTTGGGAAAAATTGGGGTGAAAAACTCCACATTTGAAAAGATAAAAATGGATTTTTATCGAAATGAACTAGTTTTGAACTAAATTTAAAACCCAATTATTTTTAAATAAATAAATTAGATTTAAAAAGGGGTTTTAAATAATCGGAATTTCTAATATATTTGATTGGATTTGAAATGGGTTTATCGTGAACGGTGTTTTAAATAACACTAGTTCTTTAACCCGATAATAAATAGAATGTGATTTGGGTTTGTCGTGAACTGTGTTTTAAATAACACCTAGTTCTTTAACCCAGTAAAAGGAGTTTTAACGACTCTGCAATTAGATTGAAATGTAAATCTATAATCTAAATTATCAAATTTAGAAATGAGCGAGAATGGAGTATCGCCAGTTTTGCTCCAAAGCGATAGTTAAATCTTTAATTAGATTTGAACGTGAAATGGTAATTAATTTTACCAATAACACCATGGTGTTAGATATGGAGTATCACCAGTTTTGCTTCATGGGATGAATAGGTTGGGATTGGGAAATAAAATAAATAATTACTTCGGTGTGGTTCGCTAATCTCGACTAGTTTAGAAAACCATAATTTGGTTTGAAATGTCATCCAAAGGAAGATTAAAGGATAAATTTTAAAGAATTTATCTCAGATAAAATTAATGGGAACCTCTCCCTAAAAATGTGATTTTGTGAATAAAAGAATATTCTGAATTGGAATGAGGCCTATGTTGAGTTTGTGTAACATTTGTTTTTAATATACGCGGGTTGTTCGGAAAGGCCGGGTTTACACCCATTCTGAATAACCGATTCGACGATATGTCGAAGATGAAGACCGTGGTTGAAGACCGGAAGTCTTCACATCGTTTGGATAATTACTGACGATCCTGATTGGGCAGTACACCCAAGAGGATGGAAATAGTTGGTGGTCGTCCAGACGTACTTGGAGATGGATGGAAATGCGAGGAAAATGCCTCCGGTTTCGTTTAGACCCAGGACGAACTTGTAAATGGATTGTGTGCCTGACATTGGATTTTATTCTGTGTTGATTGATTTCTGTTAAATATATATCTGTTTGGCGGCGGAGAATTTATTCTCTTGCTTAACGCCCTTCTCTGAGAAGTATGAGCTTAGAGGTTATATATCGATAAATATCAATCGCATGGCATGAATTGTCTGTGTGGCATACTGAGTTGCATGGATCAAGGCTTCTGTTGAAAAGCAAAGTCTTGTGGTTGATGATCAAAGCACGGCCTTTGTGGCGTAGCTTTGTGTATAATGTGAATTCGCGAGCCTCACACCTCGGTATGAGTTAAAAACGGGATACGGACCGTTGGGAGAGCACGACGTTTCTTTCTAGCTTTGGTGGTGTCAGTGACTTACCAGCCCTGACATTTATATACTTTTCACCTTTGTGGTTGTTGGAATGAGGCGCCTCGATTATAGGTCTGTAAGGACCGGGAAACGTGTGTTCAGGCATAATTAATCCTCTAACGTAAGTGAGGACCGGCCCAGCCGAATCCAGGATTGCCCAGAGTGTGTAGTCCTGAGACATTTGCTAGAGTGTCTCGAACGCGGAGAGGAGCTTGCCCCTTGCCTCGACTCATGACGGAAATCCAATTTCCAATACGTGTATTGCGGTTTATTTGTAGAACTAGTATGGCGACACGATATATGGTACCCATGTCGTCTATGATTTATATTTATGATTGAAATTGTTTTAACACTATACACTTATTATAGTATCAAATGATTTGTTTTAAACGTACCAAGCATGTTTGGCTATTATAAGGGAAAACCCTATCCTCCGGCTTGTGTTCCATTGTGTGATGGGACCTGGGTCTTATAATAGCTTCATTTTTCGAAAAAGCATTGCTCTGTTTATTATATGCACTGGTATTCATGGGAGGGAACCCGTTCCGTGTTATACGGTGTGGTCCCTTGAATTACTCTCTTTTAAAGTAAAGTTCTAAATAACTGTTTTAGTTCTCACACCAGTCACATGACTGACCTGGAGTTTATTGTTTTAATCTAAACTCTGGGTGCCCCTATTTTCTGCACGGGCAGCTAGTAGTTTTGGTTTTGCTGATTTATATTCACAGGATCCTGGTTTACAGCTGGAATGATATCCGGAAAGCTCTGTATCCGTATATCACCTTCAGTTGTGTTTTATATTATTTTTCCGCTGCTATGTAATTAATTGTAATCTCTGATATTTATCGAATGTAATTTATTCATTTATACTCTGTATATTCTTGTATCTGATGGAATTGTTGTAATAACAATGAAATGTTCTTCTGTTGGCGTTCAAATTTGTCTTGTCCTCACAGTAATTCGTTCTTTCTCATCTCTTCGGAGACCGGAGAAGTTCGGGTCGCTTCATTTGGTATCAGAGCTTTGGTTTACAGAGCTCGAGAACAAGACACATTAGAACCATACGAAAGAATTCATCAGATATTGGATTAGTAATATCCAATTAGAATGACTCGTTAGAGATAGGATCAGTAGTATCCTATAACGAGTGTGAAGGGTATATTTTTCAAATGAAAACAATTTTGTTTTGAAAATTTAAACCATTTTATACGTATTTGAATATTTATTTATTTTGAATTTGGACAATCCAATATATAAAGATTTTGCATATACGCGTCATGAACGTATATTCGAAGTTTTAATATACTGGATAGATATAGAATCACACTCTAGTCGCTCGGAGATGATTTTGATGGTGGAGCTCCATCACCAAAATTTATGTTCGTGTTTCGAAGGTGTGATTTTCTATATATTTCCATTAGACTGGTGTGAGAACCCAAACTTATATAGCTAGAACACTTTGTTGTGAATTGACATTAAAAACATGATTTTCTATATATGTATCAAAATTTATGAATTTGAAATGTTAATTCACGAATTGATTGATGTATGTATTGGTTGTTTATTTGTTTGATAATTTTGAACCATTATGCCTAATAGAATCAAATATTGAACTGTATTGAAAATTAGTCGCATTTGCTTGCATATACATGTTCTTACATTGAACAGGTCATAACAAGGAGGCTAGAGCAGAGAATAAAATTTGTTTGCCTGACAAATAGGTACATGTTTACTATATAATTTACTGTTTTGTTTGGGTGATGATGATTTTATGAGCCTATTGGCTAGCCGCTTGGCTTTTTCTTTTTCTTTTTGAGATCAGAAGGCCTATATGGCAATTTCGGGATTTTCCCGTGGCTCCCGGTGCAGGGGAGGTTATGGCGAAATTTTTCGAAAATTTAGGGTGTTAGCCAAATTTTTGAAAATTTGAAAATTCTCAGAAACTGAAAAGTTGGAGAATGGAAGCCAGATCGAACGTAGAGTTGATTAATCAAACCACTTTCGACTTTGTTCCTTTTCGGGGATGAAAAGTTTTAAGTGGGGGAGATTGTAACAACCCGAAAATCTGGGCCAGTTTAAAAATTTTGTTTTGGCAATTTTAGCGAATTTTGAATATTTAAAATGAATTATTTTAAATAATATCGACGAGAAATTTATTTTGAATAGAATTCGACGTATATATTATATACGTCACCGTTAGAATATATAATATTTATATATAATTATAAATAGAATAGAAAATGGCGCGGTAGTTCGATAATTCGATTTCAAACTTCAATTGAATGTACCGGGTGCAAAACAATCCGGATTTTAGTGAAACCAAAAATAATAGGATCTAATTGGGAATACCTTTCCAACGAATCCGAAAAATCAAAATTTCATAGCGGGGATCGAAAGATATGTCCAGTTGAAAATTCTGAATAGTCGCTATGGAATTCAGGCCCTTAAAAATGGGAATTTTGCAAACGACCTCGGATTTCGAAGAAACCACTTTTGTTGGGTCCGTGATGTCAAAATTATTGCTAGGTTTCAAATTTCATAATTTTTCGAATCAATATGTGAGCGTGGCAAAGGAAAACGCGTTTGACCAGTTTCAGTTGATTTTAATTGAGTAGAAAATGGCCATTTTTCCAACGGTCTCAGAATTCGACGAAACTAGTTTTGTTAGGACCGTATCGTCAATACGAAGCTAGAAAACATTTTTCTGCAATTTATAGAGTTAGTATGTGACCCCAGTAAATTGAAATGCACGTTCAAATTCAATATATAGAGTTATACGTTGATTTTAACGGAAACGGATCGAAACGATCGAATCAGCCTGGGATACATATCCCATTGTGTTCGGAATGGGGGTGAAACGCTATGGACGACAGGCGGTGGGCCTCGTTTAGAGGTCGTATGTAAAAGTCAACTTTTTCATAATTAAATAAAAAAATATATAATTCTCTCTCCCTCCTCCTTAAATCACTCTGCCCCCCCTTTTTCAATTTGCTGCAGAACGAAAAAGAAAGAAAAAAAGGGGATTTAATCGCGACGCCACCTACACCTCTGGCCACCGCACCCGCCGCCTACCCCACGCCAGCGTCGGCCTCGCCCTCTTCACCCCCTCCCCTTCTCCTTCTCTTCCCGCTCCCTCTTCATCCCACCGCGAGAACCCCAGCGCCTGAAACCCAACCCTAAACCGCCGCTACCCCCAATTCGAGCACCCCCTAGCCACCGCAAGCCCCAAACACCCTTGAACCCGCCGCCGACCCCCAGGGCGCCACCCACCTGACCTCCTCCGACCGCTCCACCATCCTCCTCCGCCTCCAACAGCCCAGCACCCCTCTTCGCAGTTAAAGGCAGAAAAATGTGAGTTTTTTTTATTTTGTTATTTAATTAGTGGCATTTAACTTAGTAATAAAATTAGGATTTTTATTCATATGGCTTTGCATTAAATATCTGATTTTTATTTGACTATTGTTTGGAAAAGATAATTTTTGATAGCTTATAAAGGAAGTGATCTTTAAACTATAAAAGATTATATTTTTAAAATAGAAAGTTGGAATTTTTAAAATAGAAGGTTAGAATTTTTATAAAGGAAAAGTTAGAATTTTTAAAATAGAAAGGCGAAATCTTTAAAATAGAAAGGCGAAATCTTTAAAATTGAAAAGGCGAAATCTTTAAAATTTAAAAGGCGAAATCTTTAAAATTGAAAAGGCGAAATCTTTATATGAAAAAGAGCGAAGTAAAAATTCGATTTTTACATATAAAATAGCGTGATAAAAATAGGATTTTTATATACTGGATAGCAAAGTAAAAATTCGATTTTTATATATGTAGTGGCTACGGGCAGCAAAAGTGACAAAAGGCGAGAACGATGAAGATTTCTCTAAAAGAAGTGTCGTGAAGTTGGGTTAGCTATTGGTGAGATCTTCTCACTCTTCAATTTCTTTTCTAGTTATATATATATATATATATATATATATATATATACTAGGATGCAGACGGTGTTTAGTAGCACCCGACACCCGTCATCCACAGACCATGGATGGCTTGTTTGTTTAATTGTTTGGTTGCATAAATTAGTTAGATGATTTGATTTGAATTTGGTTGTTTGGTGAATTTGATTGATGTGTGAATGGCGTGGGCCTTCACTAGACCGGGGATAACGCTAGGTCTCGTCCCGTTTCTAGTATCGTGTCGTTATGCCGCCGAAATTTTCTAAAATATGTTAGAAAAATAAAAATATCATTTTTATTGTGTAAATGAACTGAATAGAAATTCATGTGTTGAAATAAAATATTTTATCGTTAAAAATATAATTTTTAACGTGAATGTGAATAAATAAATATTCATTTACAAACCGGACGGTTTGTTTATGTACACCTATTTGAAGGACATTGATTGGGACGATAAATTTTACACATCGCCCAACTGCACAAATAAAATCTGTGTTTGATTGTTTGAAACCCCACACGGGTGTTGGGATGAAATTTGAAGTTCACTCATCCTGATTGATTAAATATGTCGATCGATTGATTGACAGGCGGTTATAAGCGTTAAATATCTATATTTGATGCTTATACAGTGTAGTGCACTTTAGATGATGGTTGATTATTTATCGTTGCTATTATATACATTTGTTGTATGGAATCCATATAATTAACTTTATATGGTAATTGATTGGGCCTCATTCCAATTTAGAAAATAAAGAATATTATAAAATAAAGGTTCATGTGTTGACCGTACTCATCCGTTGAGATTAGTCATGTGTTGAATGAAATATTTTAATAATAAAATTTACATCTTTATCAATATAAAATAAAGGTTCATGTGTTGACAGTACTCATCCGTTGAGATTAGTCATGTGTTGAATGAAATATTTTAATAATAAAATTTACATCTTTATCAATATAAAATAAAGGTTCATGTGTTGACAGTACTCATCCGTTGAGATTAGTCATGTGTTGAACGAAATATTTTAAAAATAGAAATATTTGAAATAGAAATATTTGAATAGGAAATATTTGAAAAAGAAATATTTGAAATAGAATATTTTAAAATAGAAATATATGAAGCCGTGTTGATTAGATAGACGCCATTTTGACGTGAACGATATTTATATCGATTTTATTCATTTTAAAATGAATATTGAAAAGTGATTTTGAAATCGAATATTTTGAAATGAAATTTGAATTAAATTAATAGAAAACGAATTGAATTTAAATTAAATAGAAAACAAATTTGATTTGAATAGAATAGAAAACCAAATTGAATTCAAATTGAGTAGAAAACCAAATTTGGGTTGAATCGAATAGAAAACAAATTTGAATTGAATCGAATAGAAAACCAATTTAAATTGAATCGAATAGAAAACCAATTCGAAATGAACTGAATATAAAACGAATTCGAATTGAATTGAAAACGAATTCGAATTGAATCGAATAGAAAACCAATTCGAAATGAACTGAATATAAAACGAATTCGAATTGAATTGAAAACGAATTCGAATTGAATTGAAAACAAATTGAAATGAATTCAAATTGAATTGAAATTTGAATTGAATAGAAATGAATTTTAAAACGAATTTATAAGGAAAAATTCAATTTTGATTTGAATTTAAATGGAAGTTGAAATTGTTTTTGAAACGAATTTGAAACTATTTATATAATTCGTTTTTAATAGAAATCGACGAAGTATATATTATATATATTATATATTATATATATATATATATATAATATAATAGCCTGAATAGAACGCGCCGCGCCGCGGCAGTTCGTGAATTTTGACCATTTATTTCGAACGGACATTATAGGAGATCCGACCGTCGGATTCTCCTAAAACCGGAACCGTTGGGTTCGTATCGAAAAGAGCTTTCTAGCGAATATTAGAAATTTAAAATCTAACGGTTGGATTTGGAGATACGTCAAAATCAAATTTGAAAAAGGTCGTTGTAAGTGCAGTTCGATGGCCGTTGATGGAAATCGACTGTACGGGCCTTGATAAAATTATTAAAAATAATAATTAGTGTAAAATCATAAGAAATGATTTGGGAAAAATTGGGATGAAAAACTCCATATTTGAAAAGATAAAAATAGGTTTTTATCGAAATAAACTAGTTTTGAACTGAAATTAAAACCCATTTATTTTTAAATAAATAAACTGGATTTGAAATGGTTTAAATAGAATTGATTCATGGGTTTATCGTGAACTGTGTTTTAAATAACACTAGTTCTTTAACCCGATAATAAATAGAATGTGATTTGGGTTTATCATGAATTGTGTTTTAAATGACACTAGTTCTTTAACCCGGTAAAAGGAGTTTTATTGAATCTGCAATTAGATTGAAAAGTGAATTGATAATTTAAATTATCAAATTTGGCAAATGAGCGAGAATGGAGTATCACCAGTTTTGCTCCAAGGCGATAGTTAAATCTTTAATCAGATTTGAACGTGAAATGGTAATTAATTTTACCAATAACACTGTGGTGTTAGATGTGGAGTATTACCAGTTTTTCTTCATGGGATGAATAGGTTGGGGCTGGGAAATAAAATAAATAATTACTTCGGTACGGTTCGTGTAACACCCCGCGAATTCTATAACTGTGAAATTCACAAATTAAAGTATAATTAATTTCAAATCAAAGAACTAAGGGAAACGGGATACGCCATTGCGTTCGTCTCGGAAAAATACGCGAAATAGAGTCCGAGTTTTCGAAAAACGGAGTCCGTATAAAGAAGATATGGCCTTCGGAAGTTTCTGAATTAAGTTTAAAATTCGAACAGAATAAAACAGCTCAGAAAAACAAGTTTAAATTCCAAAAATCGGGCCCAATTGGCCAGGGCGGGAAAACTCCCGCCTAATGCACCCAGGTCGACTGGGCTGTCGACCTGGTCTAGCCAGGTCGACAGGGCTGTCGACAGGGCTGTCGACCTGGTCCAGAGCCAGGTCGAACCCAGCCCAACCTGGCTGGCCTATTCTATGTTGGTCGATTTTCAGAAGTCTGCTTTGTCATTAGGGCTAGGTGGCAGGCTCTAATTGGTCTCTCTTTCGAATGAATGGCTACGATCAATCCAAGCAACATCAATGGTCCTAATCAGTTCATAACCCCTATAAAAATGACCCTAGACTCAACCTAATCTATTCATTCAAAAATAAGAACAAGGCCATAATGTTGCTGAGGAACGACTAAGAGTAGCCACCAATTGGAGAGAGAATTAGGAGGCAAATTCTAAAGCATAAAGCAACTTAATCAAATAAAATCAACAAGGAATCGCATCTCCAAATTCCTAAATTGGAGAATTCGTCACACAATTGTAAGTAGAGTATTATTTTGGTATGAACAAATAACTGTGTTGGTTTGTATACTTGATTGTGGTGATAAATAATTCATATTTGTGCATTACTATGATTCTTATCGATTTGGAATATTGTATAGCGATTGGATATTCGCAAAGTATGTTATTCATTATAAAAACTACATGTTTGCGGTAGTTTTATGCAAGTATACGTTTGGATATTCTCAAAATATGTAATTCATGTTGAAGCTACATGTATATAGTTGTTTAATTGAATTCATGCAAGTTGAGGTTTTGCTACTATGCCATCATAATGTATATTTTTGTACAAAAATCATTTTGTGCGAAATTGGAACAAATTTGGGTTATTATAGTTCATATGAAACTATGTTGAAATTTTGGCACCATGATCTATGTATTAAGCCATGCTTTTGTACTAGAAAACTTATTTGCAAACTTATGAATATGACTAGGCTATGATTGATATTTTGCATAATTGAAATCCATGTTAGGTCTATATTGTTAACAAGAATTATATGATGACATATGTGGTACATAGCTAGGTTAGATTCAAAATCCCATTTGCAAGTTTGCATGACTAAAGTAAAAATCATGATTTCATGTTAGAAATATTTATGCCATGGTTATGTGAATAGATTTAAAATCATGATTAAGTTGAACTATACTTTTGTGTTAGTAACAAAAGTAAGCACCTTTGTAAACATGCAGTAATCTTATGAACATGATTTGCTTATGTTTGACATTATGCCTAAATAAAAATATAGGTTTATGTTGTAGTTAAGACTATGTGTCAATAATGATATCCAATTTAGATGCTTAACTTAACTACAAGTTTACATGCTTTGATTCATGTCACTTATGCTACTATGCAAGTACACCAGTTTCTGTTTTGTAGTTCCAACGTTATGTTGCAAGTTCATGCGTTCACATTTCCCTTTTTGTGTATGTAATCACGCTTTAAGCCTCCCCTTTTTCTCATGGCTAAGTTGGGCTTAAAAGCCTAAGCCCAACATATATTATGATAAACGAACGTATTAAACGGGGGAAAATAGCGTTGGGACAAATTAATTAATAAATGAAAATATAAAGTAGAAGGGCCCAAATTCAATATGGGTTGGGCCCATGATTGGTGTAACCTTTACACCATTAACTTAATAATGGGCCGCAAATATTTACATATATGAAAATAAAGAAGAAAGACAAAATATGTAAATGTAGAACATACGATGTGTTTAACCCGAGGTTGGATTGAGTTGTGATGTAAACCTGCCCGGAACCGCCCGGCTGTCCAGTAGTCACAACAATACCTATCCAATGTGGGAGGTTAAACATGGAGCCCAATAAGGACCCGAGGTTAGACTGAGTTGTGGCGTAAGACTGCCCGGAACCATCCGGCAACAACAGCCACAACAATACCTGTCTAATGTGAGAGGTCAAGGCTTTAATAAGACAATCAAGGCTGAGTCAGGATTGTTAGGATTAAGCGAACCAAAGATTTAATCAAAATGGAACATGCTAAACTAAACGGACTGGTGGGGGTTAGGTTAGAAAACACTTAACCAACTTAGCATGTTGGCTAGAGATAGAAAACCTAGTAACGGGGGACCCTTTTCAGCAGTAACCCTAGAAGGTGTATCATGATACCCTGAAACTAGGCAGGGTGGGGCACGATTACTGGGCTGATTGTAAGAGGTCAAATCAACGGCGGTGGTGTAGCAGTGTAGGTTCTAACGGGGTGCGGGCTTGCACACACTCCGGCGCAGAAAAATAAGGCACTGGACACCAGTAGCATACCTATGCATTCTAGGATTGTGTCGGGCCGCCACCATGGGACTTGATACACCCCATGGTGGGACCAACATAGGTAACTACAACATCGGGGGCCGTAAGACACATGTAACTATGCGAGTAGGAGCCGATCATCATAGAATGGATCACTTCACCCTGATTATGGGGTGCCAGTTGGAAACTAGTTTATATGGGTTCAGAGATTAACATGGGGTACGATAGTATATTCGACCCTAGACAACTTAACCAAGTTTATAGTGCTTTCCCACTTCTTGTTTATACTTATCATACACAGTTCTTTATTCATAGACAGAATAGTCCTAGACTTACTCAGGCTTTATGTCTGACTCTACTTTTCTTTCGTCTTCTTTTCTTCCGTTTCCCCCCCCCAGGTCCACAGGGAGGGAACACTGCAGCTTGACCAGCCTTAACATCCAGCTTGAAGAGGAGAAATGTATTGCTTGGACTTTTTCGTTTTGAACTATGGCTTTGGACAACCACTATGGGGCTTTTGCAGTTTATCTATGTTTTATTTATGCTTCTTTAAATAATGTAATCAAGACAGATTATGGAAGTGTTATGTTTTTGGAAAAGATGTAAGACAATTATGGATCAAAGTTGTTGTAGCACGTATTTGCCTTTATGAAATAAGAGTTGTTGTTTTTCCGCTGTTTACAAATATGTGTTCTTATATCTGTCTTGTATATCTGTGACTTATACTTATAAACCTCCACCAAAATTAGGGCATTCCCTTTGAGAGTGACCCAAACGGAGGTGGGGTGTTTCACTTGGTATCAGAGCATAGGTTTACCAGATAAGATAAAAAGTTTTGAAAATTTATTTTCAAAAAGGAAATTTAAAGAAGCATTTTAAAAAAAAAATTATTTTATTTTAAAAGGCAAAGTCCACTCCCCAAAGCCATAGGTACCATCTCTTATCCTTCGTTTTGAATCTATCCTTTTTGTTTCAGCAAGTCCGAAGAACTTAACTTGCCAGAAGGGGTTCCAATACCTGGTTGGTTTAGACGGTTCTTAGAAGCAAGAGCCACTCAGCCAGGTCCTACCGTTCCTCCTCCCCCAGCTGCCGGAAATCATCCAGCTGCAGCGGCACCTTTTCCTCCACCTCCTCCTCGGGGAAACACTTTTGCTAAGATATGTAAAGATTTTAAAGCTATGGGAGGAAAGGATTTCCATGGAAATGAGTCCTTCGTGGCAGCTAGAAATTGGCTGAAAGAAATGGAGGACCTATTCATCATCTTTGAGGTAGAAGATAGACAAAAAGTACAACTGGCAGTATGGCTATTAAAAGGCGAGGCCTCCTACTGGTGGGAAGTCACTAATGCAGAAAGACCAGTGGAGACATGGGAGGACTTTAGGGCAAGGTTTGAGACTAAATTTCTCTCAGATGCGGAAAGAAGTTTGCAGTTGGAAAAATTCTTATTTCTTAAGCAAGGGGACAAGACAGTCAGAGAGTATGTGAATCAGTTCGATGAGCTGGCTAGGTTTGGGCTTGACCTAGTCAACACCCCGCACAAGAAGGCTCTCCGTTTCGTCAAAGGGTTGAATGAGCCATTACACAGTTTGGCCATGACCCATATACCCATGGGAGCCACGTATGAAAGATTGGTGCAAATGGCATTGCTGAATGAAGAGGATAAGGGCAAGAAGGTGACAAAGGCAGAAAGCTCTCAAGGGAAGAAAGAGGGTTTGCAGCCAAAGAAGACAGACTTTAAGAAGGGCGGGAAAGGCAACAAAGAGAAGAGGAAGTGCAATTTCTGTGGCAAAGTGGGGCACTTAGTTAAGGACTGCCGGAAAAAGAAGGCCAAGGAGAATGGTGGGTGCTTTTCTTGCGGTGAGACAGGCCACAGGGCTAAGGACTGCCCAAAGAAACGAGGACAGGGGCAGAGGGCTGGATCCACCCCAGGGGCATAGGTTCATGTGCTGGAAGCGCCACCTCTGCAACAGCGAGGTATAAATACTTCTGTAGAAAGTGTAGTTTATCTTTATGATCACCCCGTTCGCACTTTATTTGATTCTGGCGCATCACACTCCTTTATCTCGTCTGCTTTAGTAGAATCTCTGCACCTAAAAACTAGTATGGTAGAGGACCCCTTAATTGTTTCAAAACCAATTGGGGGCCCAGCTCATTTGTCTATGATCTGTTTGGGATTGAAAATTTCTATCCTAAGTGTAGAATTTCAATGTAGTGCCTTTGTTTTGGGCTTTTCGGGTTATGGTTTGATTTTGAGTATGGATTGGCTATCCAGTAATGGGGCCATCCTTGATTGTGGGAAAAGGGTTGTTAGGCTCCTAACCCAGCTCGGTAATACTTTGGAAATTTCTTGTAATCCCTCATACGCGGTTATGCTTAGTTACCTTGAATCGCTAGATGCCTCTGTTGAAAATTTGCAATCAGTTAAAGTGGTCCGGGAATATCCGGATGTCTTCGAAGAGGTGAAGGGCTTGCCTCCGAAGCGGGAAATAGACTTCCGCATATATCTTGTAGATAATGCAAAGCCCGTTGCGTTACCCGTTAGACACATGGCTCCACGGGAAAGGAAAGAGCTCAGTAAACAGATTAAAGAGCTTCTAGAAAAGGGGTTCATTAGGAGAAGCATTTCAGAATGGGGCGCTCCGGCGGTGTTCGCTACAAAGGCGGATGGTTCACTCCGTCTATGTGTTGACTATAGGGAGCTCAACAAGCTAACGAAAAAGAATAGGCACCCGCTCCCTAGAATTGACGATTTGTTTGACCAGCTTGTAGGAGCGTCTGTTTTCTCCCAACTCGATTTAGCAACCGGTTTTCATCAGCTAACGGTGGCTGAAGATAGCATCGATAAAACGACATTCAGAACCCCAGACGGCTTCTTTGAATGGCTTGTCATGCCTTTCGGCTTGACAAATGCACCTGCTTACTTCGTGGACCTGATGAGTAGGGTATTCAGAGATTTCCTCAACAAATTCGTAGTGGTCTTCGTAGATGATATCCTTATCTTCTCAAAAAGTGAAGAGGAACATGCTCAGCACTTAAGGGCAATCATGGAAACTTTGCGAGTCCATCAACTAAAAGCCAAATTCTCCAAATGCAACTTTTGGAGAGAAGAGGTGAGGTTCCTTGGGCACATAGTATCCAAACAAGGGTTAGCAGTGGACCCTGCTAAGGTAGTGGCGGTACAGGATTGGAAGACACCAAGGAATGCAACTGAGGTCCGAAGCTTTCTAGGACTAGCAGGTTTCTATCGAAAGTTTATAAGGGATTTTGCGAAAATCTCAGCTCCACTCACGAAATTGACTAAGAAGAATCTAGTGTTCAATTGGGATTTGGATTGCGAGTTTGCTTTCCAACGACTGAAAAGGGCTCTTACAACAGCCCCAGTTTTGAAGCTGCCAGATGGGAGCAAGATGTTCACTGTTTATACGGATGCATGTGGGACAGGGCTAGGTGCCGTCTTAATGCAAGAAGGAAGGGTAGTAGCTTATGGCGGGAGGCAGTTGAAAGTGCACGAAAAGAACTACCCAACCCACGACCTTGAGTTAGCCGCCATCGTCTTTGCACTCAAGTCTTGGCGACACTATCTCCTAGGTGAGAAGTTCGAACTTTACACTGACCATAAATCGTTGAAATATCTTTTCTCGCAGAAGGATCTTAACTTGAGGCAACAAAGATGGATGGAGTTTCTTGCCTCGTACGATTTCGAAATCTCCTACACTCCGGGCAAAGGCAACGTAGTGGCAGACGCGTTGAGCCGAAAGAAATTGACCCTAAGCCCGTTGTTTGTTGAAAGACAAAGCCTAGAGTTTATAGCCAGCTTCGACTTTAGGCCTTCCTCCGATTTCGTACCAGGCTTGCTAGCATCTCTCGAAGTGCGCCCAACTTTAGTGGATTCAGTAGGGACAACACAACGCGAAGACCCTCAGCTTGTGGAAACAATTGATAGGCTAATTAGGGGTGAGACTTCAAGTCACCTCAACAGATAATCCATCGACGATAAGGGGTTGCTAAGGCGAGACGGAAGACTATGCGTCCCACAGACAAAAGATTTAGTAAAGAAGGTTCTCGAGGAAGCACATCACTCCAAGATGACGATACATCCAGGCGGAGATAAAATGTACAAAGATATAAAAAGGACTTTCTTCTGGAGCGGCATGAAAAAGGACGTGGCAGAGTTCGTTTCTAAGTGTATGGTGTGCCAACAGGTTAAGGCGGAACAGAAAAAGCCTGGCGAACTGTTACATCCTCTGGAGGTCCCGAAGTGGAAGTGGGATAGCATCTCAATGGACTTCATCGATGGGCTGCCTAGGTCTAGGAGAGGCAACACTAGCATTTGGGTAATAGTGGATAGGCTTACTAAAAGCGCCCACTTTTTACTTGTCAAAAGTAAAAGAACTGCCTCATCCCTAGCATCACTTTACCTCAAGGAAATCGTTCGACTCCATGGAATACCATCTAGCATTGTTAGTGACCGAGACCCCATCTTCACCAGTGAGTTTTGGCGGAGTCTGCAAGAAGCAGTAGGAACGCAGTTATGCTTGAGCACAGCCTATCATCCCCAAACCGACGGCCAAACAGAGAGAGTGAACAGAGTTTTGGTAGACCTTTTAAGGCTATGCGTCCTCGACTTCGGAGGGACATGGGAAGACCACCTTCCTTTGGTGGAATTTGCCTACAACAGCAGCTATCAAGCAACCATCGGAATGGCGCCCTTCGAAGCTTTATATGGAAGACCGTGCCGATCGCCCACTTGTTGGTGGGAGTCTACGGATAAGCTCATACTTGGACCAGATATGATCCGAGAGACTTCAGAGAAAGTAGACTTAATACGAAGAAGGATGAAGACGACCCAAGACAGACTAAAGTCCTATGCCGACAAGAGAAGGACCGACCTTGAATTTGAGGTTGGAGACAGAGTTTTTCTCAAGGTATCACCGCTAAGGAACGTTGTTCGTTTTGGAACCACAGGAAAACTGGCACCAAGGTTCGTACGGCCATTCCCTATCATCGAGAAAATTGGGAAAATGGCCTATAGATTAGAGCTACCCGAGAAGTTGGCTGGAGTCCACAACGTTTTTCACGTTTCACATCTCCGAAAATGTCTACATGAGTCAGCCGAGGTGGTAGAGCCAAATATCCTCGAAGAGGCCGAAGTGGAACGCGAAGCAACCATAAGAAAAGTTCCAACCCGCATATTAGGAACGGAAGTGAAGAAGCTACGCAACCGTGAAGTCAATCTCGTCAAAGTTCAGTGGAGCGACGCCGAGGGAGACGCGACTTGGGAAACTGAAGCTAGAATACGCACTGCCTACCCTTTTCTGTTCGAGGGTACATCCTTGATCTTTCCTTTTCCTTAAGTTGCGCTTTTATCTATCTTTTTAGGTATATTTCCTCGACCTTATCTTTTAGGTAGAAACCCTTTGGATGGAAACATGTAATTGAAACATGTTATGGATGATGGTTGCAAGTGGTTGCAAGTGATTGCTAGTGGTTGCTCGTGGTTGCATATACACACACAATCTAGGTTTTAGATCGGCTCAGTCACTTCATATTGCATATGCATATATGTTTGCATTCGTATATGGTTGAACTCTAATGTGTTGTCATATGGATGTTGCATTTGTATTGAATGATTGTGCACTCATGTAGAATCATGAATAGGAAAATTTGCATACATAATGGATTCATGGCACTTACATAATTCGCATTAAGGAGGTCAACTGAATCAGTAGACCGCCTGATTTTGCATTTGATAAGTACATGTACACACACACTTCGCATATGATCATGAAGCATTAGAAGTCTTTTAAGGACAATGGATGCTCGTGTTTGATGGATGAGTAGATGGATGATTGAATGTTAGGATATACATTCCTCCTAACTTGAAGATTTCGGGGACGAAATCCTTTTAAGTGGGGGAGAATGTAACACCCCGCGAATTCTATAACTGTGAAATTCACAAATTAAAGTATAATTAATTTCAAATCAAAGAACTAAGGGAAACGGGATACGCCATTGCGTTCGTCTCGGAAAAATACGCGAAATAGAGTCCGAGTTTTCGAAAAACGGAGTCCGTATAAAGAAGATATGGCCTTCGGAAGTTTCTGAATTAAGTTTAAAATTCGAACAGAATAAAACAGCTCAGAAAAACAAGTTTAAATTCCAAAAATCGGGCCCAATTGGCCAGGGCGGGAAAACTCCCGCCTAATGCACCCAGGTCGACTGGGCTGTCGACCTGGTCTAGCCAGGTCGACAGGGCTGTCGACAGGGCTGTCGACCTGGTCCAGAGCCAGGTCGAACCCAGCCCAACCTGGCTGGCCTATTCTATGTTGGTCGATTTTCAGAAGTCTGCTTTGTCGTTAGGGCTAGGTGGCAGGCTCTAATTGGTCTCTCTTTCGAATGAATGGCTACGATCAATCCAAGCAACATCAATGGTCCTAATCAGTTCATAACCCCTATAAAAATGACCCTAGATTCAACCTAATCTATTCATTCAAAAATAAGAACAAGGCCATCATGTTGCTGAGGAACGACTAAGAGTAGCCACCAATTGGAGAGAGAATCAGGAGGCAAATTCTAAAGCATAAAGCAACTTAATCAAATCAAATCAACAAGGAATCGCATCTCCAAATTCCTAAATTGGAGAATTCGTCACACAATTGTAAGTAGAGTATTATTTTGGTATGAACAAATAACTGTGTTGGTTTGTATACTTGATTGTGGTGATAAATAATTCATATTTGTGCGTTACTATGATTCTTCTCGATTTGGAATATTGTATAGCGATTGGATATTCGCAAAGTATGTTATTCATTATAAAAACTACATGTTTGCGGTAGTTTTATGCAAGTATACGTTTGGATATTCTCAAAATATGTAATTCATGTTGAAGCTACATGTATATAGTTGTTTAATTGAATTCATGCAAGTTGAGGTTTTGCTACTATGCCATCATAATGTATATTTTTGTATAAAAATCATTTTGTGCGAAATTGGAACAAATTTGGGTTATTATAGTTCATATGAAACTATGTTGAAATTTTGGCACCATGATCTATGTATTAAGCCATGCTTTTGTACTAGAAAACTTATTTGCAAACTTATGAATATGACTAGGCTATGATTGATATTTTGCATAATTGAAATCCATGTTAGGTCTATATTGTTAACAAGAATTATATGATGACATATGTGGTACGTAGCTAGGTTAGATTCAAAATCCCATTTGCAAGTTTGCATGACTAAAGTAAAAATCATGATTTCATGTTAGAAATATTTATGCCATGGTTATGTGAATAGATTTAAAATCATGATTAAGTTGAACTATACTTTTGTGTTAGTAACAAAAGTAAACACCTTTGTAAACATGCAGTAATCTTAAGAACATGATTTGCTTTTGTTTGACATTATGCCTAAATAAAAATATAGGTTTATGTTGTAGTTAAGACTATGTGTCAATAATGATATCCAATTTAGATGCTTAACTTAACTACAAGTTTACATGCTTTGATTCATGTCACTTATGCTACTATGCAAGTACACCAGTTTCTGTTTTGTAGTTCCAACGTTATGTTGCAAGTTCATGCGTTCACATTTCCCTTTTTGTGTATGTAATCACGCTTTAAGCCTCCCCTTTTTCTCATGGCTAAGTTGGGCTTAAAAGCCTAAGCCCAACATATATTATGATAAACGAACGTATTAAACGGGGGAAAATAGCGTTGGGACAAATTAATTAATAAATGAAAATATAAAGTAGAAGGGCCCAAATTCAAGCATGGGTTGGGCCCATGATTGGTGTAACCTTTACACCATTAACTTAATAATGGGCCGCAAATATTTACATATAAGAAAATAAAGAAGAAAGACAAAATATGTAAATGTAGAACATACGATGTGTTTAACCCGAGGTTGGATTGAGTTGTGATGTAAACCTGCCCGGAACCGCCCGGCTGTCCAGTAGTCACAACAATACCTATCCAATGTGGGAGGTTAAACATGGAGCCCAATAAGGACCCGAGGTTAGACTGAGTTGTGGCGTAAGACTGCCCGGAACCAACCGGCAACAGGCAGCCACAACAATACCTGTCTAATGTGAGAGGTCAAGGCTTTAATAAGACAATTAAGGCTGAGTCAGGATTGTTAGGATTAAGCGAACCAAAGACTTAATCAAAATGGAACATGCTAAACTAAACGGACTGGTGGGGGTTAGTTTAGAAAACACTTAACCAACTTAGCATGTTGGCTAGAGATAGAAAACCTAGTAACGGGGGACCCTTTTTAGCAGTAACCCTAGAAGGTGTATCATGATACCCTGAAACTAGGCAGGGTGGGGCACGATTACTGGGCTGATTGTAAGAGGTCAAATCAACGGCGGTGGTGTAGCAGTGTAGGTTCTAACGGGGTGCGGGCGTGCATACACTCCGGCGCAGAAAAATAAGGCACTGGACACCAGTAGCATACCTGTGCATTCTAGGATTGTGTCGGGCCGCCACCATGGGACTTGATACACCCCATGGTGGGACCAACATAGGTAACTACAACATCGGGGGCCGTAAGACACATGTAACTATGCGAGTAGGAGCCGATCATCATAGAATGGATCACTTCACCCTGATTATGGGGTGCCAGTTGGAAACTAGTTTATATGGGTTCAGAGATTAACATGGGGTACGATAGTATATTCGACCCTAGACAACTTAACCAAGTTTATAGTGCTTTCCCACTTCTTGTTTATACTTATCATACACAGTTCTTTATTCATAGACAGAATAGTCCTAGACTTACTCAGGCTTTATGTCTGACTCTACTTTTCTTTCGTCTTCTTTTCTTCCGTTCCCCCCTCCCCCCCAGGTCCACAGGGAGGGAACACTGCAGCTTGACCAGCCTTAACATCCAGCTTGAAGAGGAGAAATGTATTGCTTGGACTTTTTCGTTTTGAACTATGGCTTTGGACAACCACCATGGGGCTTTTGCAGTTTATCTATGTTTTATTTATGCTTCTTTAAATAATGTAATCAAGACAGATTATGGAAGTGTTATGTTTTTGGAAAAGATGTAAGACAATTATGGATCAAAGTTGTTGTAGCACGTATTTGCCTTTATGAAATAAGAGTTGTTGTTTTTCCGCTGTTTACAAATATGTGTTCTTATATCTGTCTTGTATATCTGTGACTTATACTTATAAACCTCCACCAAAATTAGGGCATTCCCTTTGAGAGTGACCCAAACGGAGGTGGGGTGTTTCAGTTCGCTAATCTCGACTAGTTTGGAAAACCATAATTTGGTTTTGAAATGACATCCAAAGGAAGATTATAGAATAAATTTAGAAGAATTTATCTTGGATAAAATTAATGGGTACCTTTTCCTAAGAATGTGATTTTGTGAATAAAAGAATATTCTGAATTGGAATGAGGCGTATTTTGTGTTTGTGTAACATTTGTTTTAATATACGCGGGTTGTCGGAAAGGCCGGGTTTATACCCATTCTGAATAACCGATTCGACGATATGTCGAAGATGAAGACGGTGGTTGAAGACCGGAAGTCTTCACATCGTTTGGGTGATTACTGATGATCTTGATTGGGCTGTACACCCAAGATGAGGGAATCAGTTAGTGGTCGTCCAGACGTACCTGGAGATCGATGGATATGCGAGGAAAGTGCCTTCGGTTTCGTTCAGACCCAGAACGAACTTGTAAATGGATTGTGTGTCTGACATTGGATTTTATTCTGTGTTGATTGATTTTTGTTAAATATATATCTGTTTGGCGGCAGAGAATTTATTCTCTTGCTTAACGCCCTTCTCTGAGACGTACGAGCTTAGAGGTTATATATCGATAAATATCAATCGCATGGCATGAATTGCCTGTGTGGCATACTGAGTTGCATGGATCAAGGCTTTTGTTGAAAAGCAAAGTCTTGTGGTTGATGATCAAAGCACGGCCTTTGTGGCGTAGCTTTGTGTATAATGTGAATTCGCGAGCCTCACACCTCGGTATGAGTTAAAAACGGGATACGGACCGCTAGGAGAGCACGACGTTTCTTTCTAGCTTTGGTGGTGTCAGTGACTTACCAGCCCTGACATTTATATACTTTTCACCTTTGTGGTTGTTGGAATGGGGCGCCTCGATTATAGGTCTGTAAGGACCGGGAAACGTGTGTTCAGGCATAATTAATCCTCTAACGTAAGTGAGGACCGGCCCAGCCGAATCCAGGATTGCCCAGAGTGTGTAGTCCTGAGACATTTGCTAGAGTGTCTCGAACGCGGAGAGGAGCTTGCCCCTTGCCTCGACTCATGACGGAAATCCAATTTCCAATACGTGTATTGCGGTTTTAATTGTAGAACTAGTATGGCGACATGATATATGGTACCCATGCCGTCTATGATTTATATTTATGATTGAAATTGTTTTGACACTATACACTTATTATAGTATCAAATGATTTGTTTTAAACGTACCAAGCATGTTTGGCTATTATAAGGGAAAACCCTATCCTCCGGCTTGCGTTGCATTGTGTGATAGGACCTGGGTCTTATAATAGCTTCATTTTTCGAAAAAGCATTGCGCTATTTATTCTATGCACTGGTATTCATGGGAGGAAACCCGTTCCGTGTTATACGGCGTGGTCCCTTGAATTACTCTCTTTTAAAGTAAAGTTCTAAATAACTGTTTTAGTTCTCACACCAGTCACATGACTGACCTGGAGTTTATTGTTTTAACCTAAACTCTGTGTGCCCCTATTTTCCGCACGGGCAGCTAGTAGTTTTGGTTTTGCAGATTTATATTCACAGGATCCTGGTTTACAGCTGGAATGATATCCGGAAAGCTCTGTATCCGTATATCACCTTCAGTTGTGTTTTATATTATTTTTCCGCTGCTATGTAATTAATTGTAATCTTTGATATTTATCGAATGTAATTTATTCATTTATACTCTGTATATTCTTGTATCTGATGGAATTGTTGTAATAACAATGAAATGTTCTTCTGTTTGCGTTCAAATTTGTCTTGTCCTCACAGTAATTCGTTCTTTCTCATCTCTTCGGAGACCGGGGAAGTTCGGGTCGCTTCAAGTAATACAATCACATCCGCATATTTCGTATTGGAAATTGGATTCCATCATGAGTCGAGGCAAGGGGCAAGCTCCTCTCCGATTCGAGACACTCTAGCAAATGTCCCAGGACCCCACTATTGTCCTTGGATCTTCAGGGCCGGTCCTCTCTTACTTTTGAGGATTTGTTATTCCTGAACACACGTTTCCTGGTCCTTACAGACCTATATCGAGGCGCCTCACATTCCAACAACCACACAGGTGAAAAGTATATATAATGTCAGGGCTGGTAGGTCACTGACACCACGTTAGCTAGAAAGAAACGTCGTGCTCTCCCTGTAGTCACTCTCACGTTTTTGACTCATACCGAGGTGTGAGGCTCGCGAATTCACGTTATACACAAAGCTACGTCACACAGACAATGCTTTGATCATCAACCACAAGACTTTGCTTTGCAACAGAAGCCTTGATCTTATGCCACTCAGGCGTGCCACACAGGCAATCCACTCCATGCGACTGATTTCTATCAATATATAACCTCTGAGCTCGAACGTCTCAGAGAAGGGCGTTAAGCAAGAGAATAAATTCTCCACCGCCAAACAGATATATATTTAACAGAGATCAATCAGCACAGAACAAAATCCAATGTCAGACACACATTCCATTTACAAGTCCGTTCTGGGTCCGAACGAAACCAGAGGCACCAATTCCTCGCATATCCGTCCGATCAACTATATGTTTGGAAGGCTACTACTTCAGTTCCTTCATGGTAGCTACTCCAATCACGAGCATCAGTAGCGCCCATCCATCCAATGTGAAGATCGTCGGTCTTCAACCGTCTTCCACTCTTCGACTTCTCAACGTCGATCGATTATTTGAAATGAGATGAACTCGGCTTTTTCAAATAACCTACGTATATTTAGATTTTCAAATCAATTTATCACATGGTTGGACTATTCAACATTCACATTTCAGTTCTTTAATTATAATTTCCATGTTAAATACATTCAACCATCACATATCAAGCAAACACAACAAAATTGGTTTATTTCCACTCAATTTCGTCTATAGTATTTTATAACGACATATCGCCATTTTTATTTAATTTAAAACGGCCATATTTAATCAAACGACGTTTCAGGTCGTGCCCATGCACTGGCGCTGGTTTTCACTAATTTTGTTTTACTCATATCTGAAAATCTAACCGTTGGATCTTCAAAAATTTTATATCATTAGAAAGATCATTTCAAAACGAATCCAACGGTTTCAGTTTTGGGAAAATCCGACAGTCGGATCTTCCACACTAGTCATTTGAAGTTACGATTTCAATTTACGAACTGTAGCGTCGTTATTCGATTTAATTAAATTATATATATATATAATCGTTTCTGGCGCTGTTTTTCTTCAGATTTGAATTAAACATTCCAGACAATCGAACCGTCGGATCTTCACAAAGTTGGTGCCGTTGGAAAGATATTTCCAAGGCGAACCCAACGGTTGCGGTTTCGGGAAAATCCAATAGTCGGATTTCCCGCACTAGTCGTTTGAAATCACGGTTTCAAAACACGAACTACACGGCCACGTTTCATTTTAATTTTATTTATATTTATATATTTATATAAATATAGTTCATTCAAAAATTCCTATATCGTTTTCACTTCAATTATTTCACTAACGCCTTTAAATTTTGGAAAATTTCGCCATAACCTCCATTGTACGGGAGGGGCTGGGAAAATTCCCAAATAGCCACACGGGCGTCTCATGTCAAAAATAAAAATAAAAAGCCAAGCGGCTAGCCAACAGGCTCATAAAATCATCACCCAAACAAAACAGTAAATGTGTACCTATTTGTCGGGCACAAAATTTTATTTCTCTCCTCTAGCCCCTTTGCTATAACCTTTTCAATAAATATGCATGTACATATATACAATTTTTATCACTTATCATTTTCCATTCAACTTCATATTTGATTTACTTTGGTTTAAAAACACCATTCATTCTCATGTTGCATGCATAGGCTAAAATCATATCATTAGCTAATTAATGTATATTTCAACTCATGCACATTTATATGAACAAGTGGCTATTTTTAACACTTCACATTTCAAAGATGATAATTTTGGCGAACTAAAATACATTTCAACACATGACTATTTTATTTAGTTCCTATGCATGTTAAAAATAATATTTCTTCACAAATATTTATTTCAACGTCCGCATATCTTTAACATATCACATATATGATAAAAAATGATATTTTTATCATTTAAAATATTTATTCGACAAATGGATGTTTTCAAAACTTCATATTTCAATAAAAATGTATTTTTTATCGCTCGATCTTTTTATTCAACACATGAACTTTTCCACTACACACCCTTCTCAACACATGAGCATTTCCACACATAGATATTTTATTTATGTTGTTCATATTAGAAAGATGGAATTTTTATTGTTGAAACTATTTATATAGGGGGAATATTTTTCATACTTCATATATATTATAAAATGTGATTTTTATTGTTTAGACACTTTATTCATTCACAAATGAATTTAATTTTCACACATCACTTTTCAACACATGAACATTTCCACACATGGATATAGTTTCAACATATGGCTTTAATTTCAACGCATGAAGATAATTTCAACATATGAAAATAATTCTAACACATGAATATTATTCAAAATTTCGGCAGCATAACGGCAGGGTAGTTAAAACCGGCACCGTCCCTAGTACGACTCCTTGCTCTACCTTAAAACCTCGCGGTTTTTGACAATGGGGATTCATGCATCTAATTCGCACGCAGGCGGCATGTTTTTTTTCCACAAATATTTCCAATTCATTTCAACCACCAATGGGTATTTTTCAACCACAACCAAACAATATCAACCACAAACAATTATTCAACCATTCGTATTTTTCATCCAATATTTCACATCAATTCACAACAATAAATATCGTCCATGGTTTGTGGACGAGGGGAGTATATATATATATATATATATATATATTATTGCTATATTTCACTTGCATTTCAACAAATATATCAATTATTCTATGCATGTATAATTCATACTTCGCTTATATAACATACACTACGCATGTACAGAAGGTATACAACACGTGTGTAATTTATATTTTGCTAATATAATTTATACACGACATTTTCCATTCAAATTCATATTTATTTAGATTTCTCACATTGGTTTTCGGAGTGCTAAAAATCGAAGGTGACTCAGAAAAATCTGGGCTTCTTCTATGTGGTAGAGAGCTTCCTTGCGGTCCCGATGTTTCCTGTTTTATCGAATTTCGTCAACACACCAAAAAGATATGATTTTTCAAAGTGCAGACATCAAAAAGGACTCACCTTTCTATTTGGTTCGAAACTAGGTTTGAGGTTTTCGCGAAATCCGCTGGCCTAGATGACGATCAGGGAGTTGGACGTGGAAGAGCTTCGAGTGGGGGTCCTGTCGGCGGTGGTGAGGTGCAGCTCGGTGGTCGGATCTGGCCACGGCGGCGATGGGAAGTGGTGGACTTTGGGCGCTCGATTCAGGCGGAGGAGGCGTCGAGGGAAGGGGTGCTGGGGTCGGAATTGAAGAGGAGGCGGAGCTGCGTCGAGGGGTGGTGGTGGCATTGGCTGGAAGTGGTGGAGTCGGACGGAAAATTGGCTGGAAGGTTGGAGCGCGATGGACCGTCGAGAGTGAGGGAGGCGGCTGGGTTTTCTGGAGTAATATTTTTTTTATGAAAGAAAAAATCCTATTGGCTGAGGATTTATAGTAAATTTTAAATAGTGTTTTACAAACGAACTCCTTTTCCAGCCCAACGACTGTCGCCCCGAGCTAAATACCCCCATCCCGGACACAATGGGATATGTTTCGTTGGCCAATTTGACTGTTACAGTCAGTTATTTTTCAAATTAAAGTATAAAACATTTAATATTCAATTTGAACGTACATTTCAATTTGCCAGGGCCACAAACTGATTCGAAAAATTCGAGAAAAATAAATCTAGCTATATTTTGACTCTACGGTCCCAACAACACTAGTTTCTTCGAATTCTGAAATCGTTTGAAAAATGGCCATTTTCTGGTCGATCCAATTTAACAGAAATTGACCAAACACATTTTCTTTTGCCACGCTCACATACTAGCTTCAAAAATTATGAAATTTGAAACCTAGCAATAGTTTGACATCCCGGACCCAACAAAAGTGGTTTCGTCGAATTCCGAGGTCGTATGCAAAATATCAATTTTCCAGGGCTATATATTCTATATAGCGACCTTTCTGAAAATTCATTCGGCCATAACTTTTGATTCCCGCTATGAAACTTCGATTTTTCAGATTCGTTAGAAAGGTATTGATAAACAGATTTAAATATTTTTAGTTTCACTAAAATCCGTTAAATTTTCCAGCCTTCACAGTCAGTCAAAGTTTGAATTCAAATTTTCAAACCGACTCACTATTTCTAATTCACTTTTTATTGAAATATTCTATTTCAATTGTTCAAATTCCTTTGAAATCACCAATTTAAAATTTTTAAATTGGCTCGTATTTTCTGGGTTATTACAGAAATATTTCGAAAGTAAATAAAAAGGGAAATGTTTATAAAACGAATAGAGTTTTATAAAAGGGAAAATGTTGATAAAACGAATAGAATAGAATAAAGGAATATTTATTTACAAAAATAAATAAGTTATTATAGGAGTATTTATTTAGGAAATAAATAGAATTATAAAGGAATATTTAGTTGGAAACTAAATAGGATTATAAAAGGAAATTGACGAGATAAAAAGGAGTTAATCAAATGTAGTTTATCAAAAGGAGTTAATCAAACGTAGTTTATCAAAAAGGAGTTAATCAGACATAGTTATTTAGGAAAAGTTACCATTTAGCACGACTGCTAGCGTAATTCACAGGGCTGCAGACAGCCTACGGCGTTCGGATGTTTCCTGAGGAAATCAGGCGTAACCATTGTGATCGCTGTGATCTAGAGTTAAGCGAATGGAGTTAAATCGAACATAGTTATTCGAATTAGAGTTAATCAATAAGAATTAATCGAATATTAGTTATTCGAATTAGAGTTAATCAAATAGAGTAAATCGAATAGAGGTAAAGAAAAAGAGTTAAACAAGATTACAAACTGACTAGAGATTAGTTAAGTTGAATAGTTTTCTGAGTATCGATCTGATGTTGGTTTTGGCCTTCGGGATTGATACTTAGAGAATTGTTCTCTTACTAGTTTATAGTTAGGGACTGATAGTTGTAGAAGAATAGTGACACGTAAATAAGTTATGGAAATGTTTTCCAGCGTTAACATATATTTTATAAACATAGAAAATAAGGAAATATATATATATAATTGATGATTGATTGATAGAATTTCCATTTGGAAATAATATCGTTGTTTGCACACTTGTTTTTCTTTGATGATTAAAACACAGACTATCAAAGTTTTGACCATTTTAACGTTGTTAATATGGAGAGACTGGTTGGATTATTATCCAAAGAACCACTCTGTATTGGCATAAGCGTTGCGAATCATATATGCCAAAGATAATTGAAGACGGAGTAAAGTGCAAGGGCTATTGTATAAGTCTTAGATAACAGTACCTGAGATGGATGTACTGAATAGTGCCTTTGGTTCATCCTGTTCCTAGATGACTTGTATGGATGAATGTCTGACAGAGTATTTCCAGAAAGGTCATGTACATTAATCTCTTCAACCGTACCAAGAGTGGAAGCGGAGAAGGAAACTTCTTTAGCTAACACGTAATGTACTGTTGTAGGCGTCAATCGGTTATTTGATGGATTTGACGATGTGACATTCGAAGTGAATCTGGTGTGATTATAAAGCGTAGCTTCTAGCCTCACATTCGGTAAATGATAAAAATCGGGCAGGCAGCATGGCTATGTAGGTCGCACCTATTAGGGTGTATAATCACCTGATCTAGAGTTTCATTTATTTCTAAAAATCTATTGTCAATACTGTCCCATTCGGGAAAAGGTTGCTGATCCCAACCATTGGTGATATACATTCGATACACTCAAGCGAAATGAGTGGTCGGTCATGTGTGGCCGGGTTGCAAGATGTTCTTGTTGAACCCAGCGTATTCCTCTCTAGAGGTACACTAGCGAAAGGTGGTTCCATACCTTGTCACAGTTGGAAATCCATTACCCAATACGTGCTTGCGGTTTTGATTGTATACTATATATATAGAACGTGAGATGAAAGCGTCTCTACTAGATGATTATTATATTGTGGTTGATAGGCATTATTATAATATCAAAAGGTTTTTGATATAAAGATATTTTGGATTCTCATAAGGGAAAAACCCGTTCCGTTATACGGCGTGATCTTATGAGATATCATTTACTTGTTCGAACTGTTTTAAACGGTTTTACTCACACCAGTCCCATGACTGACCCGGAGTTTATTTTGTTTTGTTTTCCCTAAACTCTTGGGTGCCCAATTTTGTACAGGCAGTCAAGTAGTCGGGATTTACAGATACTTGAAGAGCTGGAGCAGGAGGCTTCAGGTTCATATAGCTATAGTTTATTTCCGCTGTGTTGTAAGTGTTGTACTTTGATAATGATGTATATTCAAGTAAAGATTTATATTTCAAAGTTATGTTATATATATTATATGTTATTCGTTCCGTTGTGAGGTTCGTGTTACTCTGATGTTGTGTTCTTCTTCTTCTATTCTAAGTTTCTATCTTATCTTTCCTCACCCTCTATTTTCTTTCATTAACTACCGGTATTTTTCAATGTTTGATTAGTCGTCATTGAGTTTATGTCGATATCCAAAGTCGCTAAAAACCGGGTCGTTACATTTCTACTTTCGGAAAATAGATTTCCCTTTTTAATTTCACACTTGTATTTTTATTTTTGAATTATCCAATGATAATTCATTTTACTTCATTTATAAACTTTGTTTATAAATGATCTATTTATATTTTATTTTTCAAAACAAGTTAATATTTTAAATCTACTCTAAATTTCAAATTCTATTTTTTTTAAAAATAGAATTTTCCTTTTTAAGTCTCAAATATTCTTTTTCATGATATTTTTAAATATCAACACTTAGACCCAGTGATATTTAAACACCAAACAACAAATTATAAATTTCAGGTTTTCTAACACATCATATATGACAGTATATATGCAAACAAATAAACAACAGATAATATATTTTTGAGGGATCCAGTTAGATCCCTCCAACCTGTTTTCCTTCATCCAAAGACGTTAGTTAACATAGTAATACGCATCCTGCTTCGAGGCAGGATATCGCGGTATGAAGGTCATCCAGTAATATATATTTGTGGGGCGCACAGGGAAATCATCCGCTATGAAACTGCGGGCATCCGCTAATGAGACTACGGGAATCGTCCAACCACCAAACCAATATATATATATATATATATAATAGTCAAGCTTAAATAACTAATATATAGTCAACACAAAAATATTTAAATGCATCCAAGCAACAATCAATTATTTTTAACAACTAAAAATAATTCTAATTAAATGGTGAGTGAGATTTACTCACTGAGATTTTTTTTTTGTAGAATATCCAATTAAAATCCCATCTCCTGCGGCAACGAATCGATTTCAATAAATTATTTCTGTACCTGTGGTTATTTAAATTTATTTGTCGATTAGACGACTATTCATTAAAATTAACTAGTGACATAATTAAATAAAGTATTCTAGGTATATTTAAATTTTGATAAAAATATACCTTACTATCACCGCATTTTACTCGACGAATAAATGAACAAATCTCTGAATAGTCCTAAAACTAAAATCAGCTTTACGTTGACATTTCATTGAACATCAACAACTCGTCTCCAAAACAACTATATGAACTCCTTGTACTCCACTATCAAATCCTCAAATCAACCCCAGTTACCCATTGAACATCCAAACTCAATTAAGTTATGAGAGACTAACTCCGGCTTCTCCATATTGACACTGACTCTTCCTTTCTTACTACTAAAACCATTCCTCTTCCCTGCCTTGCATTCATGATTTCCACAACCATCTCCCCTTTCGGCATTAGCATTAAACTATCATCATTTATCACCGAACTATCCATCAGCAATAGTTATAACCTTTGGCTCCCATTCACACTTCGAATTGCAAACACTAGCTTCAGATTTACCATGTTCAATTTCTGATCCTCCTAAGCTTAACTCAGTCGTTACCAATACCATTCAGTTCAACCGAAAATCTCAATCTCCCCTGCTACAGCAGCTCTTGCCTCCACTCCACTAATTGCTTCCTGAACCCTGCATTAGGTTTCGCCAAAATCTTCCACTGTCGATCACTGCTTCTACAGATCTGAACTCCCTGTCACTCCATCACAACTCAGAAGCTCACAAAAATCCCTATCGAAATCCATAGAAAATCGCGAGTCCATGAAATTGAATCCCAACATCATCGCGAGCCTCCACTGTGTTGAGCTTCATGGAAAACTCGCAGTTTCACATCGTGACTCCACCTCCTCAACACTTCGATGCAGCACCCTAACCAAGCCTCTACGATTTGGATTCGCATCATCGCACCCCTTCTCCAACCTCGCAGCGCCATCGTCCACTCCCAGAACCCCGTCGCTATCATTTTGCCCCCAAAAATCAAAGTCTGACATCCCACTTTAAATGTGGTTTGCGGAACTAACCAGAACGATGGCGTCGAACTCCTGAGGCCTCACACCCATTGATTTATACGAAGAACAGGGCTTCGATTTTAAATGGAAGCAGAGTTCGACCTTTTTGATTTCTGTTGAAGCTCTCGATTGATTTTTTTGCTTGAATTATTAGCAGATGAAGGGGAATGGAATGAAACAAAATTGAGGGTCATCGTGGTTTTATATAGGTGAATTTCGATTGAAGAGGAGAAGGCCATGGGTTTGTTTTACTTTATGGAAGAAAAGAATCCACCGTTTGTTTTAGTTTTTCCCTTGTAGCTCTTTTTCTGACCACACAACAAGAGAAGGAATTTTCTTAATGGTATTTTATTTTAAATTTTAATTAGTTATGAACCGGTTTTATTTGATTTAAATTACCTTGTGATTCTGAACTCCTATCTGAAACCACCAACTGACATTCCTAGGGTAAAACTGCTATTCTGAACACACTGGGACAATTATCGAAACACCATTTGATCATCTGGAGAAGATATCACTTTAAAGTGATATAAGTTAAAGTTTAAACCATTTAAATTCTTCGATAATAATTAAATATTATTATTCTAACTTAAATTGAATTTTATACTGATCATCTGAACTGATTCAATTCAGCTGTATATTTTTAAATTAAATTATTACTGAATTACGATAATTTAATTTATTCGATATTAAATCGAAATTGATAACTCAAATATAAAACACCATTTATATTATCAACTAAATATTTAAAACAGTATAAAATGTTTTAAAATTAATTGACACTAACCGGGGTCGTTACAATATATACTCACATTCACTTTACTTGAATGATTTACATTCAATACATTTACATCCTATCTGTATTCCATTAATCTATTCAGATTGATTCTAGTCAATTTATTCACTTCAATCCATTTAACTTGCTTAAGTTATATTTTAAATTCTAGAATTCAAATCCCTAGGTTTTCATTTCAAATCGTTTTGAAATCCCATAAATATATACATATATTTATAACCATCTCAAATTCAAACAATTGAATTTTTCAAAACAACTTGTTTTCTTTCAAACAAATTTCCAAAAAAAAACTTTTTTTTAAAGTAGCAATTCATCACTTAGAAACTCGAAAATGAACACTGATGATGTCGCGATCATCCAGAATTATTTTCTTGTCATTGAAGTGAGTTCAGTGCTTTATCACTTTCAAAATCCATCTAAAATGATTTTTATTCCAATATCCTTCCAAAACAAACCTATATTATTTTAATATACTTCAAAAAAATATTTTGCAACTTCCCAGGATTACATTTTGATTTCTAGTTTGAATTCAATTTTAATTCATTTCATTTATATATTTTATTCATATACAAATTTTATTTGATTATATATAACCATTTCAAATTTATAATCTCATTTGGATTATAATAACAACGGACACATCCATATATTATAATAATTTCAAAAAATTATTCTTTCTATATTAAAATAGAAATTTGGGTAAATTATTTCATTTACCCACTTTAAAACAATATTGTGTCAAATTTCTCAGTTCAAGTGTTTAGAAGCTCCTATCGACTTCGTGGCATCCCATGGTTCAATCAGAATTCCTAAACCACTCAACAGACAAGCCAACATAATATAAAACAATTTTTATATCAATTAACAAATACGCGCTCTCGTGTATATACACTTAACTCATTCTAGGGTTCTACTGACCCTATCTCTAATGAGTACAGCCCTCCAAAGCCTAGGTGTTCGCTCAACCTAAGCTCTGGTACCAACTGTGATGTCCCGCAAATCCATACTACCTGAGTTGACTAAATACACCACACGTCCAACCTAAATATCATAGAAATACAAGGTAACAACCTAGAATTTCTGAACCAATTTAAAATTTTTATTTTAGATATTTTTATGGGTTTTGAATATTTAAAATGATTTATTTTAAATAATAACGAATAAAAATTTATTTAAATCGAAGTTAGAACGTATAAATTTATTTTAATTATAAAACAAGCCTGAAATGGCGTGGTAGTTTGAAAATTCGATTTTAAATTTCAATTGAATGTATAAGATTCAAAATAAATCAGAATTTAGATAATATATAGCCCATAAAAATAACCATTTTGCAAACGACCTCCGTTTTTGACAAAGCCACTTTTGTTGGATTCGGAATATCAAATTATTGCTAGATTCCAATTCTCGTAATTTTTGGAGCTAGTATGTGGTCGTGCGCAATAAATTGTGAATCGATCAGTCGTTTAAGCTAGAAACAGAGTTTTTTGAATAAACGGATTTGGAATTCGATGAAACCAGTTTTGTTAGGACCGTATCGCCAAGAAATACCAACATGTCAATTTTCATCGCCAACGGAATTCGCATGTGACCACGGCTTCGCTAAACGTCAAATGAAGAGAGCATGAACTAGAGAATTACTATAAAATCCTACAACACTACTATATAATATCTTTTCTCTCCATAAACCCTCATTTCTCTTCTTCCTCTTTCTATTTTTGTAGCACCCCTTCTTCCTCTAAAATTATTTTGCAAAAAAGATCCCGGATCTTAAATAATTTTTTCTTCCAATCCGAAAACAAGTAGCCCAAACACATAAAAGTAATATTGTAGTTTATGATTATCTCTATCTACCACAAAAATTTCATGGCCTATCGTCGCACGGATTCACCGGAATCGATGGTCAAAGTCAGAAAATGGGTATCGGATTTTTAAGTTTTGTGATCAAACCGTCGAGTATTAGGTGATGGCAACAAAGAGAAAGTTGTAGACAAGGAAGTGGGATATTAGATTGCTTCAGATGGTTTCGCCTGAAAGTGGACGTAGTGGCAGGAATCTTGAGATGAACGAAGGCAGCGGTTTTCAGTTAGCAGCAACGGATTTCGACTTCTAGGGGCCGCCACAGGCGACGATGGTCGGGGGGTGTCTGAAGAAAAGTGGAAGAGTGGTGGGAGGCGCGTCGATTGGGGGTGGTGCGCGACCGTGGCATCGCCTCTGGCGGGTGGAATTTAGGTCGACGACGATTTGGGTCTCGGCGGAAATTCTAGCGAACGGGGAGGCCAGAAGCGACGGCGTTCAAAGTAGGGCGACGCCGTGGACTGGCGAAGGCGGCATGGGGGGTCTGGTCGGCGTCTAAGTGGCTGTAGGCGTCCAACAAAGCTTCAAATGGGGATGAACGACATTGAACATGAAATGGAAGGTGATTAGTGTTTTAATTAAATTAATAATTATTTAAGTATGTAATTAATGTTCGGACGTTAATAACTTTTTGCCACGAACTCAGAATCGTTCGAAACTGGGTCCACTGCGATCGTGGAGTCGAGCAACAAACTAACTAGGTCCAATTTGGAGCAAGTTAAAATTTGGGGCAAATTAAAAACCAAACAGTACTAAAATCGCCAATTAAAGAATGACGTAGTGGAAAACAAAGGTGAGAACTCGCTCACTAAATAATTTTATTAGGTTATTATGTCGTAGTTACTTATGCATTTTAGGTTTCCAATTAGAAATTGCATCATGTAGTTATATTCCCCTTTACATGTAATTTCCTTTTTGGAGTTCAACACATGAACTCTTCACAAATCCCTTGCATTAGAAGCCTTGTATGGATATTAGCGACACTCGCATTTCATATAACGTGGATGGACACTTGTGGCGCCTTGAATGGCATTGGATGTTGAATATTTATTTATTTATTTATGATTATTATATGCGATTGATGGTTGATGATTAGTATTGGTTGTTTAGGGCGCAAGCCAAGTCAGAAGAGAGGTAACGCATAGACATTATTCCGGTGCCACAAAATAGCACTGTTACAATGGCGATTTTTTTTTTTTGAAATTGGAATAAATATTCATTTACCAGTCAGACGACTTGTTTATGTACACCTATTTAAGTGATGTTGATTGAGAGGATAATTTTTACACATCTCCCAAGTGGACAAACAATAATAAATATTTGTTGGATGAAAACCCTACAAATGTATTGGGATGATATTTGACATACACTAATCCCAATTGTTTAGTTGTATGTCAATCGATTGATCGACGGACTATTGTAAGCGTTATTTATTTATTTAATGCTTATATAGTTGAAGAATGCACTTTGGATGTTGCTTGAGTGTTGAACGATTGTTTATCTCTATAGTTGAATACATACGATGTATGAAATCCATGCAATTAAAATTGTGCGGTAATTGATTGAGTCACATTCCAATTTAGAAATAACGAATATTTTAAAATAATATTCAATGAAGAATTAAATTATGATTTTGATGTCCGATTTTGGATAGACACAAAAATATTGAAATGTGAAGCTGAGTTAAGTAGTTAAACGCCATTTAACTCGAACGGGTTTATCAAAAGATTTTATTCATTTTATAAATGGATACGAAAAGGAAATGGATTTCAAAATCAGATATTTTGAAAATATTATTATTTTAATATTATAATGATATGAAATATTCTGTTTTGATTTAAAATTGAAATGGAAGTTGGAATCGATATTTAAAACGGATTTATAAAATATGTTTTGAATAGAAATCGATGATATATATTATATATATTTAAATGGCCTGAATAGAACGCGTCGCGCAACGACCGTTCTTGAATTTCGACCATTGACTTCAAATTGGCATTACGAGAGATCCAACCGTCAGATTCTCCAAAAACAAGAATCATTGGGTTCATATTGAAAAGAGCTTTCAAATGATAATTTTGAAATCTAACGTTAGATTTTAAGATATGTCCAAATCAATTTCAGAAAAGGTCACTATGAATGCAGTTCGGTGGCCGATATTGGAAACCGACTGTAAGGGACTTAATAAAATTATTAAAAATATGGAAAAGTTATGTAAAATCACAATTAATGATTTGGAAAGATTTTGGATGAAAAATTCCAAGTTTTGAAAAGATAAAAGATAGTTTTATCTAGATGAACTGGCTATTAACTAGAATATTAATCTAATGATTTTTAATTTAATAAATTGCATTTGAAATGGTTTTAAAATAACCAAAATTTTCCAATGTATGAATTGGAAAGGATATAAATGGAAATAATCTTTGGAATATTTCGATATTGTTCCGTGATTATATGGATATTGTTGAGGAATTTGGAAGATATTGATATCGTTATTCCCAATACGATATCCGTTAGTTTCAGAATTTGATATTGAATAAGTCGAATAATTTCTATTAAGAGCCTTGTATTTAATATCAAAATTAGATTTTGGGTTTGTCATGAATGGTGTCTTTAATAACATTGTTCTTAAACCAGTTGAGAAAAGAATAAATCTTTTAACTAAGATTCAATGAAGTTTTCCAATCAGTTAATGAAATTGGAATTAAATGGTAGTTGATTTGGGGTTTATCGTGAATTGTGTTTTAAATGACATTTGTTCTTTAATCCAATTAACAGTAAAGCTATGATTTGGAATTTATAAATATTTTTGTTAAGATTTAATGGAAAATTTCCAAAGCAAAGTTTTCCAATTTAATATATTAAATTGGAATTGAATGGAATTCGATTTGGTAATAATCGAGCTGAGCTTCTGTGAAGGAAGACCATTTGCCGTTATTCCATTTATATTATTAGTCTGATATGGAAATTCATATTGATTATGACTGATCTGATTTCCGTGAAGATTCCATTTTGATGGAATATGATTTTGGGGTTTCTCGTGAACTGTGTTTTAAGTGACAATGGTTATTTAACCCAATTAAAGACAGGATTGATTTCCTAAATTTTAATAATCATTAAATAATGATTTTTGGCACGATTAAAACCAAGATGAAATTTTAATAAATATTTAATTGGATTGGGATGAGAATGGGGTAATTAAATTTATCGAATTCATGAAATGATCGGGAATGGAGTACCACCGGTTTTGCTCCATGTGATAGTTAAATCTTTAATTAGATTTAAAACGATAAATGGTAATTAATTTTACCAATAACACAATAGGTGTTATACATGGAGTACTACCAATTTTTCTCCATGGGATGAATAGGTTGGGATTGGGTTAATAAAATAAATGGTTACTTCGGTAAGGCTCGATAATCCCGACTAGTTAATAAAATCTACTGGAATTGATATCCAAAGGAAGATTAAAGAATAAGTTTAAAAAAATTTATCTTTTGTAAAATTAATGGGAACCTTTCCCTAAAAATGTGAATATTTGAATAAAAGTATATTATGAAGTGGAATGAGGCATATGAAATGTTTTTAAAGCACTTGATTACAAACTAAGCAGGTTATTCCAAAAGACCGGGTTTATCCCATTCCGAATAACTGATACAGCGACTAAAAGTCGATGATATGAAGACTGTGGTGGAAGACCGGAGATCTTCACATTGTTTGGATGATTACTGATGTCTTGATTGGTATGTACACCCATGACAAGGTAATAAGTGGTGGTCGTCCAGACGTACTTGGAGATGGACAGGATATACAAGGGCCTCTACCCTGTATTGGACATATGGGATGAGGAATAAGGTGCCTACGGTTTTGTTCAGACCCAGAACGGACTTGCAAATGGATGGTATGTCTGACATTACATTCCATTATATTGTATTCGTTGATCTCTGCTAAATACATATATCTGTTTGGTGGCGGAGAATTTATTCTCTTGCTTAACACCCTTCTTTGAGACGTACGAGCTTAGAGGTTATATATTAGTGGAAATCAGTGGTACGGTATGGATTGACGATGTGGCATGCTGAGATGCATGGATCAAAGCATTTGTTGAAAAGAAAAGCTTTGTGGTTGATTGTAACGACCCGCCCTGTACTAGCCGACATTTCCTCCGGAAGTGCGCTGTACACATGTCTAACTAGCACGGAATGGTCGTCGGAAGGAAAGAAGGGAATGAACTAATCAAGGAACCTGTAGAATGTCTCACAGCGCATGGAATAAAATATAATAATAATATACTTGACATAAAACAGGCGAGACAGTGTATAAGCTGAAAACTAAATCATGTCTAACATGGCAGCGGAAATTCAAAATACAGCTTATGATCCAAGCCATTATAACAACTTCAAAAATACTGTCTCTAAGCAAAAGAAAGGAAAGGTACACTACTAATGCCCAAGTAGTGACCATCGATAACACAGGGAGATAATACATAAATATCATACGTGGAAGCCTCCTGCTCGTCTCCAGTATAGCTACTCGTGCATCCACCTAACCTGTCTCTAGTCTGCTCGTGTGAGCACCCAGAGTAATAAGAAGAGACATAAAACTCTGGGTCAGACAAAAGTCTGGTATGAGCGATAAGCAACAAAGCATACATCTCTAAGATGAACAATAACAGGTATAATACTCTAAGAAATCATACCTGAACCTGGACCTGCAACCAAAGAGTTAGCACTACATACTGTACAATACTCTAAGGTGACACTAGCATAAAGTGTGTAAGAAATACGGGGGTGGGGGTGTGCATGTCAAGGTGATAGCAAACAATCAAACATGGAAATCATCCTCACGTCTCTCACTCAGTGCGTAAAGCATACGATATCCACTACTCGATCACCCAATCCTTGGCTACGATTACTTTGCTCCATGGAGTCACCATGACACCATTGCACTGATCCATAGCCACTAATCTGTCCATAAGTGGTAAACTAAAGTTATGGATATCGATAACCCCTTCGCACACGTCCCGCAGCAAAGTCCAACCACGAAGTTAACTCATTCTCATCAGGATCCTGAGCTCAACTTCGTATTTGAACTACCTTTGCATCTCGGGTTATTGGCCACCTTCTTCTGGATCGGTTCGGTCATCTTCATCTCTGATCGGTCCAGGAACTCGGTCGGTTTCGTTTCTCCCCCGGTCGGTCGCACTTCGTTCCTCCTCTGGTCGGTCGGTTTTCACCATCCCTGGTCGGTCTGAAGTTCATACGGGGTCGGTCGGTCAGAAGCCCCTCCTGGTCGGTCCAAAATCTGGTCGTTCGAAACTCACCTGGTCGTCCAAACTCGGTCGCTCGAAACTCCCCTGGTCGATCGAAAAGCTGGTCGGTCGAAGCTCCTCTGGCCGGTCCAAAACCTGATCGGTCGAAGCTCGTCAACCCTGGTCGGTCGTTCTGTTCCCCACGGTCGGTCGGAGCCTGGTCGGTTTTTCCTCCTGGTCGTTTATACCGATCCCAAAACCTGCATCATTCCAGCAAGCTATTTTCGCCTCTCGACGGCGTTTTCGACCAATCTAACACTTCTAATCAATCACAAAGCATACCATGCAATCATAGGAACATAGGGAATCAACCACAAACACCAAAACAACAATTTAATCATAACAATATGGACCAAACATAGCCAAAACCTCATATTTTCCCTTAATCCCTCTTAATCATGTCTAAGCATATGATTAGAAAAACTTATCCAAATTAGTCAAATTTCATATCAGAGGTCTAAAACATTATTTAGGAATTTCTGAATATTTTTCCAGATTTTAATCTTGCATAAATTCGCTAATTATCACTAATCACCCATTAATCCCCCAAATTCCGGGATTTGCAAAATTAGTCGAAATTAATCCAAATTCATTTCAGAGGCATAAAATGATGATTTAGAATTTTAGGAATTTTTCTAGATTTTTCTGAGCCATAATTTCGCTAATCTTCGCTAATTACCATAACTAGCCGTAATTAGTGAAAAACAATGCAAATCACTCACCTTTGCCACAATTTAACTTTCATAACTGAAACTCCTCTGATATAGATCCAATCTCTATGTGTTCCAGCAGCTCTATCCCAAATCCTATGCTAATTCACCTTGATTTGATGTAGTTTTGCTTAATCTTTGATTAGAAAGTGATTAGAGGTGATTTGGAATGATTCTAGATGTTGGAGGCCATGACTAGGGTTGAAGAAAATAAGTGGCGGCTGGAAAAATGAAGTAAAAACCGAAATCCTAACCCTAGCAGCCCTTAAATACAACTAATCCCGAAATCCCCCTTTGGGCCTAGCTGCTAATTACCCGGTTAAGCCCAATTAGCTGAAAATAACCCTTTAAACCTTAATTCAGCCATATCTCCCAAACAGTAAGTCCGTTTGGCTATTATGACCACTCTACGGAAAGAGAAACCATCATCCGGAGTAAATGGAAGTGGTTTCAGGTCAAAATTCCTTTCTAGTCAAAAGTTATGGACGAAACAAGATCAACTAGGGGCAAAAAGGTCATTTAAAAATTGGCAAAAATCATGAACATGGGAAATGACCCCACTAGTCGTATCCCAAAAGTACACGACCATACGACTTACCAAGAAAAAGAAATAAATATTCTACGATCCTAGAAGCGTAGAATGTGGGTTGTTACATTCTCCCCCCCCTTAAGAAATTTCGCCCCCGAAATTCCTTAACTAAGTAACAACAATGGGTCCCACATGCCTATCAACCCATTTCAAACAATCAAACATACATGATGGTACAACAAGCATATCCTAGCATGCGGTTTTCTAACAAAGGATGAATCATCGCCGCTAAGATCTTACCGGACAAAGATCTTCAAATACGACCTTCTTATGTCATCCTCTACTTCCCAAGTACAGTCGTCCTCTCGCCATCGATTCCCATCTTTATCCTAGAGGCGATTTCCAATAGGTTAGGATCGTTCCTCTGACTGGAACTGTTCCACTCAATCCAGATCGATCTAATCGTCAAGCTTACTAGCGTTTCTGAATCCAATTCACACTTAGGTCTGAAGTCATGCCCCATGATATACTCTAGTAGCTGCCATTCCAGAAACATAGCCTCTAAACTGACATGTCTCCTACCCAATGCATCAGCTACCGCACCTAGTCCGGTACTACGGCATCCGTCTGTACTGTCATCTTCTTAGGTAATCCAACCATATACATCAAATTACCAACTACATTCCAAATGTCCTTTCAAGTCTAACCCGAATCTTGCCTACATCCATACTGCACGTCCAACATATATTCACCTCTTAGAGGCAAACTAGATCCATCCAATGACCCTAGGCACTACATCTATATCCGTACTGTACATCTAACGTACATTCACCTTCTAAAGGTGAACTAGACTCATCTAATGAATCTAGGTACCTTACCCATATCTGTACTGCACGTCCAACATACATTCACCTTCTAAAGGTGAAATAGACTCATCCAATGAATCTAGGTACCCTACCTATGAGTCCAAGTCCAACTTGAATCTCCTATATCCGCTGAATCTCCAAGATCAACAGACGCTCCACAATGCCCAAACATACTTCAAGTCTAACGTAAAGTATCATACACCCATCATCTCACTATGATCAACAAACCTATCCTATTTCCATTTAACAGGATCCTTACAGGTGATAGTCTAATCAAGAGAAGAAAGGTAGGAACAAACATAGCAACCATAGCATCCATCAAACAAATCCTATCTATCACCTGCTAAATCCTTGAATACATCAACACCTATATGTCTGGTCCAACCAACATCAATAACTAATGGAAGCCCAGCCTCCAAACGGACTACTGTACGTCCAACGCATGTTTATCCTCCAAGTATAACTAGATCAAGTCCAATGGATCCAAGGTAACGGGCGTCCCCAGATACCCCTGCTTTTAGTCCGCCTGAAACACTCGAGTCCCACCCAAGTCTATCCATTATCCTGCTGCCCTCTCAAGTCTAACTCGAGCCAATCCAAATCCTCGCAGCCTCCTCAAGTCCAACTCGAGTCAATCTATTACCCATAACTCAGACCCAGTCTTGAGTATCCATTACCTACAAACTCTAGTCCAACGTGAGTCGTCTCCCTATTCGTTGCATCTCTAAGATCAATCGAACATCTATTTTATTTTACGAGTTCAAGTCCAACTTGAATCATCCTAACCTTCGTTGTATCTTCCATGATCAACGAACACATCCTATTCCTTCAAAAAGAACATCAACATAGGGTCCTAAACAATCCATTGCTTCGCATCTTTCTCGAGTCCCACTCGAGTCATCTCATAACTCTATCGAGTCTAACTTGGGCAGTCCATACCATCGAATAGTCTTATCACGTCACGGCTGCCCATCACTGCTCGAGTAAACCAAGATATCATCCAATGAAAATCACAACAACCACTTATCTCTCACGCAGACCATCCTAGTCGACCTCGACATTCCACGAGCACAAGCCCCAAAGGCCTAAACCAATATCAGACAAGCACCCAAGGAACATCTCCTCCGAGTTCAGACAATCTACGTGAGATGATATGAACAAAATATCCAAACACTCAAGCATCCATAACTGACTCTGGCTATCCTCGCCAATCTTGCTTGAAACTATCGTCGATCGCATGACCAAGTCCTGACCAAACTACTGTACATCCAATGTACATTTGCTTCTTTAACTCTCGTTATCATCTTCATCATAAGGTAGGCGATCCAATACCACCTTTCGTCCATTATCCACTCTAATGGTCGTCAAAGACTCTTCACAATCTACTATCACTCCATACATTTGGAGTCAATCGACTCCCAAAATCAAGCCAACCCTAGTAAAGCTCGAAATAAAGCAATCAAAACAAACATACATCCATGACTCGATAAGACCAAATTACAACAAGTCATACTAAGGTTAGCCAAACCACCTATCGGGCTTGTCACTACTAAAGGTCTATCGACTATCTCGGGTTCCAATTCCAACCTATCTACCCGGTCACTAGGTACGAAGTAATGGGAAACCTTGTTATAAAAACAAAACTCGAACAGAAACATCTTAAATAGAAAGCATACCTCGAATAACGACACCTTTTTCCTTCTGCGCCGCAGTTGGGGCATTCGACGAAGAAGGAATAGCGTTGATAGCATATGCTTTCACGATCTGCTTCTCCCTAGGAGATTGTGGACATTCATTCTTGTGATGTCCTGCTTGGCCGCAATTAAAGCACTTCCTTTCCCCAGGCTTTTCTCGACAATCTCTGGCATAGTGGCCCTTCTTGCCACAACTAAAGCACTCGCCATCTTTCTTATTCTTCTTACTCTGACCATCCATGGTTTGGTCTTGTTTCCTCTTAGTCTGGGAATTATTCTTGGCTCCGCCGCCTGCTTGCGGCTTTGGCTCCTTTGCAGATGCAGTAGCGACCTCAGTCTTAGGCTTAGGGTAAAGACTTTCTGACCTTAATGCCTTTCCTACAATCGATTCAAACGTCTCATCGATGTGGTTTATAAGCCTTTCCCCCAAGTACCCATCTAAACCAGTTATGAACTTCTCGTTCTTCTTCTCGGCAGTGTCGATAAGAGATAACCCATATTTCGATAAAGTATCGAACTCAGCAATATACTCTGAAACTGCCCTTCCGTTCTGCTTAAGCTCCAGAAACTTTCTAAACAATTCTGACTTCTGAGCAGCTGGTATAAACTTATCGCAAAAACGAGCCTTAAACTGATCCCATGTAATCTGATCCTCTGGAGTTGCTGCCTTAATAGCATTCCACCAATTCATTGCTCGTCCTTGAAGCTGACGGGATGCTAGCTTCCTCTTCATCGCATCCTCGATGCCCAAATCCTCGAAGATACGTTCGCAACTATCCAACCAATCCTGAACATCCGTAGTCGACTCCGTTCCGTGGAACGGCTTCCCACCAAGGCTAGTATAATCCTTATTCAGCTTGGCGAAGTCGACTCTCGGCGCCTGCACTATTGGACCACCACCATTTCCACCATTGGGAGCTGCCCTCTGTACATCTCTAAGCATCTCTCTCATGAGGTCAGTAAACATCGTCCTCATGTCAGCAGCATTCCCATTATTGGCCCCTCTACCGGTACCTCTAACATATCGGCTCATCGTCAATCTGAAAAAGGAAACGATTAACGACCCCATAGTGGTGCTAGTGCAGCACGACTTCATTCTTATACTACTAATAGTATATATATATAGCTTTTAAAAATCAAAATAATCACAAATACGCTCTCTCGTATACGTATATTATCTCTCCCTGATAACTTCCCTAGGTTAACTATGCAACATAGAGATTTGATACCAAGTCTAACGACCCGCCCTGTACTAGCCGACATTTCCTCCGGAAGTGCGCTGTACACATGTCTAACTAGCACGGAACGGTCGTCGGAAGGAAAGAAGGGAATGAACTAATCAAGGAACCTGTAGAATGTCTCACAGCGCATGGAATAAAATATAATAATAATATACTTGACATAAAACAGGCGAGACAGTGTATAAGCTGAAAACTAAATCATGTCTAACATGGCAGCGGAAATTCAAAATACAGCTTATGATCCAAACCATTATTACAACTTCAAAAATACTGTCTCTAAGCAAAAGAAAGGAAAGGTACACTACTAATGCCCAAGTAGTGACCATCGATAACACAGGGAGATAATACATAAATATCATACGTGGAAGCCTCCTGCTGGTCTCCAGTACAGCTACTCGTGCATCCACCTAACCTGTCTCTAGTCTGCTCGTGTGAGCACGCAGAGTAATAAGAAGAGACATAAAACTCTGGGTCAGAAAAAAGTCTGGTATGAGCGATAAGCAACAAAGCATACATCTCTAAGATGAACAATAACATGTATAATACTCTAAGAAATCATACCTGAACCTGGACCTGCAACCAAAGAGTTAGCACTACATACTGTACAATACTCTAAGGTGACACTAGCATAAAGTGTGTAAGAAATACGGGGGTGGGGGTGTGCATGTCAAGGTGATAGCAAACAATCAAACATGGCAATCATCCTCACGTCTCTCACTCAGTGCGTAAAGCATACGATATCCACTACTCGATCACCCAATCCTTGGCTACGATTACTTTGCTCCATGGAGTCACCATGACACCATTGCACTGATCCATAGCCACTAATCTGTCCATAAGTAGTAAACTAAAGTTATGGATATCGATAACCCCTTCGCACACGTCCCGCAGCAAAGTCCAATCACGAAGTTAACTCATTCTCATCCGGATCCTGAGCTCAACTTCGCATTTGAACTACCTTTGCATCTCGGGTTATTGGCCACCTTCTTCTGGATCGGTTCGGTCATCTTCAGCTCTGATCAGTCCAGGAACTCGGTCGGTTTCGTTCCCCCCCCAGTCGGTCGCACTTCGTTCCTCCTCTGGTCGGTCGGTTTTCACCATCCCTGGTCGGTCTGAAGTTCATACGGGGTCGGTCGGTCAGAAGCCCCTCCTGGTCGGTCCAAAATCTGGTCGTTCGAAACTCCCCTGGTCGTCCAAACTCGGTCGCTCGAAACTCCCCTGGTCGGTCGAAAAGCTGGTCGGTCGAAGCTCCTCTGGCCGGTCCAAAACCTGATCGGTCGAAGCTCGTCAACCCTGGTCGGTCGTTCTGTTCCCCATGGTCGGTCGGAGCCTGGTCGGTTTTTCCTCCTGGTCGTTTATACCGATCCCAAAACCTGCATCATTCCAGCAAGCTATTTTTGCCTCTCGACGGCGTTTTCGACCAATCTAACACTTCTAATCAATCACAAAGCATACCATGCAATCATAGGAACATAGGGAATCAACCACAAACACCAAAACAACAATTTAATCATAACAATATGGACCAAACATAGTCAAAACCTCATATTTTCCCTTAATCCCTCTTAATCATGTCTAAGCATATGATTAGAAAAACTTATCCAAATTAGTCAAATTTCATATTAGAGGTCTAAAACATTATTTAGGAATTTCTGAATATTTTTCCAGATTTTAATCTTGCATAAATTCGCTAATTATCACTAATCACCCATTAATCCCCCAAATTCCGGAATTTGCAAAATTAGTCGAAATTAACCCAAATTCATTTCAGAGGCATAAAATGATGATTTAGAATTTTAGGAATTTTTCTAGATTTTTCTGAGCCATAATTTCGCTAATTACCATAACTAGCCGTAATTAGTGAAAAACAATGCAAATCACTCACCTTTGCCACAATTTAACTTTCAGAACTGAAACTCCTCTGATATAGATCCAATCTCTATGTGTTCCAGCAGCTCTATCCCAAATCCTATGCTAATTCGCCTTGATTTGATGTAGTTTTGCTTAATCTTTGATTAGAAAGTGATTAGAGGTGATTTGGAATGATTCTAGATGTTGGAGGCCATGACTAGGGTTGAAGAAAATAAGTGGCGGCTGGAAAAATGAAGTAAAAACCGAAATCCTAACCCTAGCAGCCCTTAAATACCACTAATCCCGAAATCCCCCTTTGGGCCTAGCTGCTAATTACCCGGTTAAGCCCAATTAGCTGAAAATAACCCTTTAAACCTAATTCAGCCGTATCTCCCAAACGGTAAGTCCGGTTGGCTATTATGACCACTCTACGGAAAGAGAAACCATCATCCGGAGCAAATGGAAGTGGTTTCAGGTCAAAATTCCTTTCCAGTCAAAAGTTATGGACGAAACAAGATCAACTAGGGGTAAAAAGGTCATTTAAAAATTGGCAAAAATCATGAACATGGGAAATGACCCCACTAGTCGTTTCCCAAAAGTACACGACCATACGACTTACCAAGAAAAAGAAATAAATATTCTACGATCCTAGATGCGTAGAATGTGGGTTGTTACATTGATGGCCAAAGCACAGCTTGAAATAACTTAGCTTTGTGTAGCGTTAATTCGCGATCTTCACTCCCCGGTATGAACCTAAAACGGGATTGGGGACAGCAGGGAAATGGACATATGTTATTTTCTAGCTACGAGTAACGTCTTGGTATGGAGCCCAAACATTTTACTTATGTAGATGCTAGAAAACTTTATGACAGAAAGCGAGGTACCTCGGATTTGATTTGAGTCCCTATTGGCTCTTTACATGGTCGAAAATTGGCAGATTTGTCGATGTACTGACCATTTTGGATGTTCGATAGAACCGACTAACATATAGTTTATGGTATAACTAATCATTAACGGATGACCGGCCCTGAAGATCCAAGGGCTTGCCAGCGTCCGAGTCCTGAGGAATTGCTAGTGTGTGTCGAAATCGGAAGGAATATCCATTGCCTTAGTTCATAGATGGAAACCTAATTTACAATATGCTATTTTACGATTTTAGTTGTAAACCTATATGGCGATGCAATATAATGGTACTGAAACGACCCGAACTTCCCCGGCCTCCGAAGAGAAGAGAAAGAACGAATTGTTTTGAGAACACGACAAAATAGAACGCATACAGAAGAACATTTCATTGTATATTACAACAATGCATCAGATTACAAGAATATACAGAGTATGAATGAATATTACACAGAAATATCAGAGATTTAAATTACATTTAAATACATCGCAGCGGAAGATAATACAATACACAACTAGAAGAGATATACGGATACAAAGCTTTCCGGATATCGTTCCAGCTGTAAACCAGGATCCTGTGAATATAAATCTGCAAAACCAAAACTACTAGCTGCCCGTGTCAAAAATAGGGGCACCCAGAGTTTAGGTTAAAACAATAAACTCCAGGTCAGTCATGTGACTGGTGTGAGAACTAAAACAGTTTTTAATCTTTATTTTCAATCATTGGGTAAATCAAGGGACCACGCCGTATAACACGGAACGGGTTTCCTCCCAAGAATACCAGTGCATAAAACAACAGCGCAATGCTAAATAAAGAAAAATGAAGCTGTTATAAGACCCAGGTCCTATCACACAATGCAACGCAAGCCGGGGGATAGGGTTTTTACCTTATAACAGCCAAGAATGCTTGATACGTTTAAAACAAATCATTTGATACTATTATAAGTGCATAGTGTATAAAACAACTTCAAATCATAAGTATCAATCATAGGCGGCATGAGTGCCCCATCCAACTATGTCGCCATACTAGGCTCTACAAATAAAACCGCAAATGTCACGTATTTGGAAGTTGGATTTCCGTCTATGAACCGAGGCAAAAGATAGTCCTCAACCGATTCGAGACAATCTAGCCTACCATGTCTCAGGAACAGAGCTCGAGTGTCCCTTGGATCCTCAGGGCCAGTCCACCGATGTGGATTAAACTTAAACCCTGAACATGCGTCTCCCCACCCTATGGGGTGCAAGTCTGGTCCGTCTGCCGACCAGAATGCATCGGCCAAAACCGATATAACCGAGGCGCCTCGCAACAACAACAACCACATAAGTCAAACTCGTCAGGGCGTGTAAAACCACTGACGCCACTTCTAGCTAGAAAGAAACGCATGCCCTCCCTGACGTCCTCTCCCGTTTTTGGTTCACAACCGGGGTGCGAGGCTCGCGAATTCACGTTACACAAAGCTGTGCCACACAGGCTGTGCTTTGATCATCACCACAAGACTTTGCTTTTCAACAGAAGCCTCGATCAATTGCCACTTTGGCATGCCACACAGGCAATTCACTCCATGCGTTTGATATCCATCAATATATAACCCCTGAGCTCGTACGTCTCAGAGAAGGGCGTTAAGCAAGAGAATAAATTCTCCGCCGCCAAACAGATATATATTTAATAGAGATCAATCACACGGACTAAAATCCAATGTCAGACACACAGTCCATTCACAAGTCCGTTCTGGGTCTGAACGAAACCGGAGGCACCTAGTACCCCGCATATCCATCGATCTCCAAGCACGTCTGGACGATCACTAACTGTTTCCATCTTCTTGGGTGTACAGCCCAATCAAGATCATCAGTAACCACCCAAACGACGTGAAGACTTCCGGTCTTCGACCACCGTCTTCATCTTCGACACCACGTCGAATCAGTTATTCAGAATGGGATAAACCCGGTCTTTCCGAATAACTCGCGTATATTTAAATAAGTGTTACACAAACACAACATACGCCTCATTCCAATTCAGAATATTCTTTTATTCAAATATTCCTATACTTTGGGAAAAGTTCCCATTAATTTTATCCAAGATAAATTCTTTAAATTTATCCTTTAATCACCTTTGAATATCAATTCAAACTAGTCGGGATTAGCGAACCACACCGAAGAAATCATTTATTTTATTTCCCAATCCCAACCTATTCATCCCATGAAGTAAAACTGGTAATACTTCATATCTAACACCACAGTGTTATCGGTAAATTCAATTACCATTTCACGTTCAAATCTAATTAAAGATTTAACTATCGCCTGGAGTAAAACTGGTGATTCTCCATTCTCGATCTTTTCAATCTAATTAAAGATTCATTAAAACTCCACTTAGTTTTAATATTTCTCTGGGTTAAAGAATCAGTGTCGTTTAAAAACACAGTTCACGATAAACCCAAAATCACATTCATTAATTATCGGGTTAAAGAACGAGTGTTATTTAAAACACTGTTCACGATAAACCCAAAAATCAATATCAATTCAATTCCAATGAAATCTCATTTAATTGGTACACTTCATTAAATCCAAATAAAAAGATTTAATCTTTTCACAACTGGGTTCAAGAACAGTGTTAGTGAAGACACCATTCACAACAAACCCAAATCACATTCGATATTCAATACAAGGCTCTGAATAGAAAATATATCGGCTTATATTCAATATCGAATTCTACGACTAACAAATGTCGTATTGGAAATAACGATATAAATATATATCTTTCAAATTTCCCTAACAACACCTGTATATTCACGAATTCCAACATCGAAATATTCCGAAGACAATTTCGATTCAAATCCACTCCAATGCAATCATTGGAAATTTTGGTTATTTTCAAAACCATTTCAAATTCAATTTATTTATTTAAAAATAAATAGAATTTTAATTCTAGTTCAAAACTAGTTCATTTCGATAAAAATCTATTTTTATCTTTTCAAATATGGAGTTTTTCATCCTAATTCTTCACAAATCATTTCTTATGATTTTACACAAATTATTACTATTTTTAATAATTTTATCAAGGCCCGTACAGTCGATTTCCAACAACGGCCATCGAACTGCACTTACAGCGACCTTTTTCAAATTTGATTTGGACGTATCTCCAAATCCAACCGTTAGATTTCAAATTTCTAACATTCGTTAGAAAGCTCTTTTCGATACGAACCCAACGGTTCCGGTTTTAGGAGAATCCGACGGTCGGATCTCCCGTAATGTTCGTTTGAAATAAATGGTCGAAATTCGCGAACTGCCGCGGCGCGGCGCGTTCTATTCAGGCCATTATATTATATATATAATATATATAATATATACTTCGTCGATTTCTATTTAAAACGAATTATATAAATAGTTTTAAATTCGTTTCAAAAGCAATTTCAACTTCCATTTCAATTCAAAGCAAAATTGAATTCTTCTCTATAAATTCGTTTTAAAATTCATTTCTATTCAATTCAATTTGAATTCGTTTTCAATTCAATTCATTTTGAATTCGTTTTCAATTCAATTCATTTCGAAATCACTTTCTATTCAATTCACTTCGAAATCACTTTCAATTCAATTCATTTCGAAATCACTTTCAATTCAATTCACTTTGAATTCGTTTTCAATTCAATTCATTTCGAAATCACTTTCAATTCAATTCATTTTGAAATATTCGATTTCAAAATTACTTTTTAATATTCATTTTAAAATGAATAAAATCGATATAAATATCGTTCACGTCAAAATGGCGTCAATCTAATCAACACGGCTTCATATATTGACATTTTCAAATATTCCATTTCGAATATTTCTATTTCAAATATTTCTATTTCAAATATTTCTATTTCAAATATTTCTATTTCAAATATTTCTATTTTAAAACTGGAATGAGGCCCAACCAATTACCATGTAAAGTTAATTATATGGATTTTTCGTACAACACATGTATATAATAGCAACGATAAATAATCAACCATCAACCAAAGTGCACTACACCGTATAAGCATTAAATATAGATATCTAATGCTTATAACAGCTTGTCAATCAATCGATTGACATATTTAATCAATCAGGATGAGTGAACTCCAAATTTCATCCCAACACCCGTGTGGGGTTTCAAACAATCAAACACAGATTTTTATTCGTGCAGTTGGGTGATGTGTAAAATTTATCGACCCAATCATTGTCCTTCAAATAGGTGTACATAAACAAACCGTCTGGTTTGTAAATGAATATTTATTTATTCACATTCACGTTAAAAATTATATTTTTAACGATAAAACATTTTATTCCAACATATGAATTTCGATTAAGTTCATTCTTTAAATAAACTGATATTTTTATATTTCTAACGTATTTTAGAAAATTTCGGCGGCATAACGGCACGATACTAGAAACGGGACGAGGCCTAGCCTTATCCCCGGTCTAGTGAAGGCCCACGCCATTCACACATCAATCAAATCAATTCGTTATGTAAACCACAAAATTTGGAGTAAGAGTCTAACCTAGCCTTACTCCTTCGCCTTATAACGGCGCACGTCTAATCCTAACCAATTTATCGATTCGATTTTTCACACCACAAACCACATTCAAACCAATATCGCAATCAATCACCAAACAGCCAAACAAACAAGTCCATGGTCTGTGGACGATTGTGTCGGGTGCTAATAAGCACCGTCTGCATCCTAGTATATATATATATAACTAGAAAAGAAATTGAAAGGTGAGAAATTCTCACATATTGCTATCCTAGCTCCACGGCACTTCTTTTGCAGGAAATCTTCATCGCCATCGCACCTTCATCATCTTTATTGCCCGTAGCCACTACATATATAAAAATCACATTTTTATATTTCGATGTCTTTAAAATAAAAATCACATTTTTATTTACTCACTTTCAATTTAAAAGTCATATTTCTATAATCACTTCATATATTTAAAAATCGAATTTTCACTACGATGTTCAATATATAAAAATCTCATTTTTACTATGCTATTCAATATATAAAAATCATATTTTTACTATGCTATTCAATATATAAAAATCATATTTTTACTACGACGCTATATGGATAAAAATTCTATTTTATCACGCTATTCTCTATATAAAGTTTCCGCCTTTTCAAAAATAGATCTTTCACCTTTTCTACAATAAAGATTTCGCCCTTATAAAAATATAGACTTCGCCTTTTCTAATATGAAGTTTTCGCCTTTATAAAAATAAAGTTTTCTCCTTATAAAAATCACCACTTTATCTCAACGTATATAAAATAAAAATCAGATTTTTATTTCGTTACATACACAAAGATGATATCTTTATATTCTCTATCCTATAAAGATTATATTTTTAATACCTTAAAAATATAAAAATCATACTTTTAATATTTCTATATAGTAAAGATTATATTTTTAATACTTTAAAAATATAAAAATCATACTTTTACTTCTTCTACTCAATAAAAATTCCGCCTTTTCTATTTTAAAGTTTAAACCTTTTTTTCTTCAAAGTTTAAACCTTTAAAATAAAATCAGTTTTAAAACTATTATAAAAGAAACAGTTTTTAAATTCTAAAAAAAAAAAAAAACAGTTTTTAAATCTTTATAAATTCAGTTTTTACTTTCTTTAAAAAAACAGTTTTTAAACCTAAAAAAAAAATCAATTTAGTTTTAAACCTAATTAAATTTTCAGTTTAAACCTTATTTTATAAATTCAGTTTTTTTTTTTATAAAAATTACGCTTATATAAAAAAAATATAAAAATAAAATAATAAAAATATAAAGAAATACTTACAGGGGGGAGGGGGATCCTTCGTCGCCGATCAGCAGCAGGGGGGGGGGGTTCACGCCATCGCGAGGGGGAGGGGGGGTTTCAGTCGGCGGTTTTCACGAGGGGGGGGGGGTCTGCGATGCTCGCGAATGGTCAGAGGAGGGGAGAGGGAAGCATCGGCTTCGGGTAGGAGGAGGGAATCGGGAGGAGGGAGGTGTCGAGGCAAATGGTGGCGGCGATGCGCCCCCCCCTGGGCGGCGACGTGGATCGACGGCCATTGTTTTCTTTTTTTTTTCTCTGGTAAAATCGATTAGGAAATAAAAAGAAAAGGGGGAGGGGCCAGAACGAAATAAAGGGGAAGGGTTTAGTTTTTTTTTATTTAATTTAATTATTTTATATTTTTTCAAAAAGTTGACTTTCACATACGACCTCTAAACGAGGCCCACCGCCTGTCGTCCATAGCGTTTTACCCCCATTCCGAACACAATGGGACATGTTTCGTATGTTGATTCGATCGTTTGAATCAGTTTCCGTTGAATTAACATTTAAATCACTATATTGAATTTTAAACGTACATTTCAAATTACCGGGGTCACATACCAACTAGAAAATTCTAGAAAAATATTTTCTAGCTTCGTATTGACGATACGGTCCTAACAAAACTAGTTTCGTTGAATTCTGAGACCGTTTGAAAAATGGCCATTTTCCAGTCGATTAAAATCAACTGAAACTGGTCAAACGCGTTTTCCTTTGCCCCGCTCACATATTGATTCGAAAAATTATGAAATTTGGAATCTACCAATAACTTGACACTGCGGACCCAATAAAACTGGTTTCGTCGAAATCCGAGGTCATTTGCAAAATGTCCATTTTTAAGGGCCTGAATTCCATAGCGACTATTCAGAATTTTCAACTGGACATATCTTTTGATTCCCGCTATCAAATTTTGATTATTCGGATTCGATAGAAAGATATTATCAATTAGATCCTATCATTTTTGGTTTCACTAAAATCCGGATTGTTTTGCACCCGGTACATTCAATTGAAGTTTGAAATCGAATTATCGAACTACCGCGCCATTTTCAATTCTATTTATAATTATATATAAATATTTATATTCTAACGACGACGCGTATAATATATACGTTCGAATTATATTCAAAATAAATTTCTCGTCGATTTTATTTAAAATAATCTATTTTAAATATTCAAAATTCGCTAAAATTGCCAAAATAAAAATTTCAAACTGGCTCGCATTTTACGGGTTGTTACAGGTACCTACGCCGCCTATTATTAATACATTTATATTTGAAGTTGATTTCTTTACTTATAGTAATAATAAAAGATGTCGCGTATCAAGCATATTTGGCTATTATAAGGAAAAATTCTATCCTCTACTGCGTTCATTGTGTGTTGGGACCTGAGTCTTATAATAGCTTCATTTTTCAGTTTATCACTGCGCTATTTGTTTTATGCACTGGTATTCTTGGGGTTAAACCCGTTCCGTATTATACGGTGTAGTCCCTTGATTTACCTAACTTTAAAATCAAGCTAATAACTGTTTTTGTTCTCACACCAGTCCCATGACTGACCTGGAGTTTATTGTTTTAACCTAAACTCTGGGTGCCCATATTTTCCAGAAGGACACTTAGTAATTTTGGTTTTGCAGATTTCTTTCGATAGGAGCCTGGATTTACAGCTGGAGCCATATTCAGAAAGCTTTGTATCTGTGTATTTCTTTCAGTTGTGTTAGTTGTTGTAGCTCCGCTAAGCATTATTCTTATGTATTATTTTTCGCTACATTGTAATTTAAATCTCTGATATTTTTCAATGAATAATATTTATTTGAACTCTGATGTAAATTGTTGTAATAGCAATGAAATGTTCTGTTGTTTGTGTTCAGATGAGCCATTTTCTCAACGCAATCCGTGTTCTCGCTCAGTCTAGGCCAGATGGGGATTTCGGGTCTTGTCAGCTTGGTATTAGTGCTTTGGTTTACAAGGCTCGAGAATAAGACACGTTAGGACCAAACGAAAGAATTCGTCAAAGGTAGGAATAGTAACATCCTATAAGAATGACTCGTTAGAGATAGGGTTAGTAATACCCTAGAATGGGTTTGAAGAGTATTATTTCTAAAAAACAATTTTAATTTTGAAAATTATATCTTATTATACGTATTTGCGTATTTTATTTTATATTGATTTTGGACTATTAGGTTTAAGGAGATTTTTAATATACATCTGATCCATGTGTATTCGAAGTTTCAAATATACTGGGTAGTTATAGAATCACATTCTAGTCGCCCGGAGATGATTCTGATGTTAGTCTAGACATTATCTGTATTTATGTTCGAGTTTCGAAAGTGGGATATCTATATACTTCCAATTGACTGGTGTGAGAACCAAACTTAGTTGGAATCTATTGTTTGTGATTTGGCATTGAAAATATGATTTTGACTATACATTATAGATACATGTTTGAAAAGCTAATTAACCAATTTATTGTTGGTTGTGTTGTGTGATAATTAATTTAACGAATAAAAATATTGGAATGATAAAATCAATAAAAGAATGAATGATAAGTAAAGCCAAATCAAATATAATGTAGAGCTGAATTAAAAATTTAGTGAATTGGATTTATGTATATTGATAGATAGATATGCACACATATATATTTATTTTGGATAGTTTGTTGAGTAAAGAAATAAATTGCGTGCCAACATACAGGTGCAACTTAATGAGTTGGTTGCACAGTTTTATTATTATATCGACTCTTGTGAGTGATTTGGATGAGTGGGATGGTTGTTCTGTGTGAAATTTAAACCCACGCCATAGGATAGCAAAAATAAATTATGAACTACACCGTACGACGTACTACATGAAGATAGCTTATCATATCATATTCTATATAAGCATTTGGCGCTTATATGACGAGGTTTGGATTTCCATACGAGCGATATGTTTGTATAGCGATGACTGAATTACAGATTAAACAGAAGACCAATCATGGACTTAATAAAATACATGTAACGGTGCTTGCGGAAGGGTTTAATAAAAACCCAACATAGGTCTGGAGATGAAAAAAATTCATGTCTCTCTTGTTTTAAATTACGGAACATGGATTATTTTATTTCCAACACTAGGGCAAGGTATGACATTTCGACTTTTTACACGTTTCCCTTAGGCATAGATAAGTCCCAAAATTGTGTATGCTTTTTATTGATTTATTAGGTGCTTAATACGGTCCAATAAAATTTTCAAACCCTCCCCGTACAAAGGAGGCTATGCAAAAAAATTCAAAAATTTAAGGTGCTAGTCAAATTTTTGAGAAATTAGAAAGTTCGTAGAAACTGAAAAGTTGAAGAATGAAAGCCAGAATGAAAGTTGAGTTGGTTAGTTAAACAACTTTCAGCTCCGTTCCTTTTCGAGGATGAAAAGATTTTAACTGGGGGAGATTGTAACAACCCGGAATTTCTGAATCAATTTAATTTTTTTATTTTAGCTATTTTAATGGGTTTTGAATATTTAAAATGATTTATTTTAAATAGAATGACTAATTTTTTTTAAAATCGAAGTTAGAACGTATAGATTTATTTTAATTATAAAATGAGCCTGAAATGGCGCGGTAGTTTGAAAATTCGGTTTTAAATTTCAATTGAATGTATAAGATTAAAAAAAAATTTGATGAAACAAGAAACGTAAGGACCCATTTAATTATATTTTTCTAATGAATGTGAGAAATGGAGATTTCATGAAATGACCCAAACTCGCCCGTAAGGGAAAGCCCGGATTGGGTTGAGAACACGACAAATTCAAATGCAAACAAAAGAACATTACATTGCCTATTACAAAAATTACATTAGAGTACAAGGATATAACAAAGTATGAGTAAATAATATACATCAGAAAAAAAATCAGAGATTAAATTACAAAGCAGCGGAAAATTAATACATAACACAATTGTAAGAAATACAAGAATACAGAGCGTTCTGAATATAGCTCTAACTGTAAATCTAGGATCCTGGGAAAATAATATCTGCAAAAACCAAAATTACTAGCTGCCGGTGTGGAAAATAGGGGCACCCAGAGTTTAGGTTAAAACAATAAACTCCAGGTCAGTCATGGGAGTGGTGTAAGAATTAAAACAGTTATTAATTCTTTACGTTAGAAATAAAGTAAATCAAGGGACCACGCCGTATAACACAGAATGGGTTTCTCCCAAGAATACCAGTGCATAAAACAGTTTATAAACAGCACAATACTTTTCGAAAATTCAAGCTATTGCAAGAATCAGGTCCCATCACACAATGCAACGCAAGCCGAAGGATAGAGTTTTCCCTTATAATAGCCAAACATGCTTGGTACGTATAAAACAAATCATTTTGATATTACTATAAGTGCATAGTGTCAAATCAACTTCAAATATAAATGTATCAATCATAGACGACATGGGTACCATATATCATGTCGCCATAAAAGTTCTACAATTTAAACCGAAATGTCACATTTTGGAAATTGAATTTCCGTCATGAGTCGAGGCCAGGGATGGCTCCTCAGCGATTTGAGACACTCGAGCAAATGTCTTAGGATTACACATCGCGGGACAACCCTTGGTTCCTGCAGGGCCGGTCCACACGTACTTTAGTGGATTAGTTATTCCTGAACACACGTTTCTCGGTCCTATCGAACCTATCCTTCGGCCCCGTAGTGACCAATATATCTGAGGCTCCTCGTTATCCATCATCCACATTGTTAAAAAATATAAATGTCTAGGCTGCATATCATGACACCACCAATAGCTAGAAGGAAACGTCATGTCCTCCCTGTGTCCCTTATCCTGGTTTTGACTCCTACCGAGGTGTGAGGCTTGCGAATTAACACTATACACAAAGCTATCCTATTTAAAGCTGTGCTTTGATCATCAACCACAAGACTCTGCTTTTCAACAGAATCCTTTATCATTTGCATCTCAGCATGCACCACTGACAATTCACGCCATGTGACTGATGTCTATCGATATATAACCTCTTAGCTCGTACGTCTCAGAGAAGGGTGTTAAGCAAGAGAATAAATTTTCCGCCACCAAACAGATATTTATTTAATAGAAATCAATCAACACAGAATAAAATCCAATGTCAGACACACATCCATTAACTAGTTCGTTCTGGGTTTGGACGAAACCGAAGGCACCTTATTCCTCGTCCAATATGTCCAATACAGGAGAGAGATCCTCACATATTCAGTCGATCTCCAATTACGTCTGGATGATCACCACTTATTACCTTGTCTTGGGTGTACAGCCTAATCAAGACATTAGTAATCATCCAAACGATGTGAAGAACTCCGCTCTTTAACCACCATCTTCATCGTCGACTTATCGTTGAATCAATTATCCAGAATGGGTATAAACCCGGCCTTTCCGAATAATTTACGTATTTTAAAATCAAGTGCTATAAAAACACAATATAGGCCTCATTCCAATTCTGAATATCCTTTTGTTCAAATATTCACATCATTAGGGAAAGGTTCCCATTAATTCTATCAAAGATAAATTCTTTAAACTTATTCTTTAATCTTCCTTTGGATATTAATTCAAACCAAATTAAGGTTTATCCAAACTAGTTGGGATTATCGAACCACACCGAAGTAATCATTTCTTTTTATTACCCCAATCACAACCTATTCATCCCATGGAGGAAAACTAGTAATACTCAATATCTAACACCACGGTGTTATCGGTAAATTTAATTACAATTTCACGTTCAAATCTAATTAAAGATTTAATTATCGCTTGGAGTAAAAACTGGTGGTACTCCATTCTCGATCATTTCCCAAATTTGATAATTTAAATTATCACTTTCACATTTTAATCTAATTAAACATTCATTAAAACTCTACTTAGTTTTAATCTTCCAACAATCATTATTAATAATTATTTAACTTTGGAAAATCAAACATGCCGCATCGACAATCTACACAGTACCACTAATTTTTGCCAATATATAACCTCTAAGCTCGTACGTCTCAGAGAAGGGTGTTAAGCAAGAGAATAAATTCTCCGCCACCAAACAAATATATATTTAGCAGGGATCAACAATATGGTTCGAAATACAATGTTAGACATGAAATCCTGTCTTTAACTGGGTTAAAGAACTAATGTCATTTAAAACACAGTTCATGATAAACCCAAAATTCAATTTAGTATTAAATACAAGGTTATGAATAGAAAATATATCGGCTTATATTCAATATCAAATTCTGAAACTAACGGATATCGTATTGGGAATAGCGATATCTGTATCTTCCAAATTCCCATAACAATATCCGTATAACCACGGAATCCAATATTGAAATATTCTGAAGATTATTTCCATTCCAATCCATTCCAATTTATTAATTGGAAAATTCTGGTTATTTTTAAAACCATTTCAAATCCAATCTATTTCATTAAAAATATTGGATTATTATTCTAGTCAATAACTAGTTAATTTTGATAAAAATATATTTTTATCTTTACAAACATTGAATTTTTCATCCCAATTCATTCCAAATTATTTATTATGATTTTACATTAATTATTAATATTTTTAATAATTTTATCGAGGCCCTTTTAGTCGATTTCGATAAACGGTCATCGAACTGCACTTACAGTGGCCTTTTTCAAATTTGATTTGAACATAATTCCAAATCCAACCGTTAGATTTTAAATCTCTTATATTCGTTGGAAAGATCTTTTCTATATGAACCAAACGGTTCCGATTTTAGGAAAATCCGACGGTCTGATCTTATGTAATTTCAATTTGAAGTCAATGGTCGAAATTTGCTAATAATCGCGGTGCGGCGCGTTCTATTCAGGCCATTAAATATATCTAATATATATTATATATTTTTTGTCGATTTCCATTTGAAACTTATTTTATAAATCGTTTCTAAATTCGTTTTAAAATGATTCTAACTTCATTTTCAGTTTTAAATCAAAATTGAATATTCTATATCATTATAATATTTAAATTATAGTATTTTCAAAATACCAGATTTTGAAATCATTTCCCTTTTGATATTCATTATAAAAATGAATAAAATCGATATAAATATCGTTTGCGCCAAAATGGCGCATCTCTAATCAATACGGCTTCATATATTTCAATATTTTCGTGTCCATCCCAAATCGGACATTGAAATCACATTTTAATTCTTTACGGAATATTATTTTAAAATATTCGTTGTTTTAAAATATTCATTATTTTAAAATATCTGTTATTTCCGAAATGGAATCAGACACATTTAACTGCAATATAATATTATTTATATGGATTTCATACACACATGTACACAACAATAAATATACACAGTTAACCATCATTCAAAGTGCATTACACAACTGCGTAAGCATTAAATATAAATAATTAACGCTTACAACAGTCTATCAGCCAATCGATTGACATATAACTAAACAATTGAGATTAGTGTACGCCAAATATCATCCCAATACTTGTGTTGGGTTTTAACCAACAAATAGTAAATATTATTTGTGCAGTTGGGCGATGTGTAAAATTATCGACCCAGTCGAAATCACAAAAATAGGCGAGCATAAACAAGTCGTCCGACTTGTAAATGGATGTGTAAACTTATTTTTAACTATCTAATAAATATATAGAACTTTATAACTTTGCTTATAAAATTCTATACAATGCCTAAATAATTTTATTCATCGCAGTTGTAAACTAAAAATAATATTTTTAGCGAACTAGTATTTATTCCATAACATAGCCATTTTATATATCTCATATATGCATGTTAAAAATAATATTTTTAACTAGCTATTAATTTTTCTAACACATTTTAGAAAATTTCGATAGCATAACGGTGCGATATTAAAACCGGAATAAGGTTTAGTCTTATGCCTCGCCTAATACTGGCTCGTGCCATACACAAACCAATTCCAATCAATCCATAACCAATTTTACAATCAACATCCAAATTTCCACAATACAATCCAAACCAAACAACATGGTTTGTACGATAAATAGTGTCGGGGGCTACTAAGCCCCGTATGAATCCGAGTATATATTTAAATGTAAAATAAGTTGAGTGAGAAGGAGTTCTCACAACGGGATCCACTCCGCCGTGTTTTTCTGAAGTTCTGATTCGCTGTTCTTATCCCAGAATTTGCAAATGAGCTCCAATATTAACACCGTCTTTTTTTCTAGCCTAAGCGCGCCATTACGGACAACTTTCGCCTAGTGGCCTTTCTTTCAAAATTGGCCATTTCGCCAGAAATCACGAAAATACATTATTTGGACAGTAGTCTTTGGACGCCTTTTCTGAACAACTCCGCAATCCAAAATCTGACTTTCATATACTCAAATCGAAGAGAAAATCGTGCTCTTCGACTTTGGTATTATGGAGTTTTAGCTAGAAGTGCTCGGGTTGGGAGGTATGGGCTAAAACAGGTCAGGGTGTTTATTGCAAACTGAAAATGTATAAAAATTGGATTTTTAGTGGTGGAGGGGGCCACGACCGGAGCTGGGGGCCGAGGGGACGGCGGCGGTGCCTGACATGGCTGGGGGTGGCGTTGGTGGCCGGCAGTGGCGCTGGAGCGGCTAGGGTCCGCGGGTTGAACGGGGTTTAGGAGGAGAGAGGGAGGGAATGGCGATGGGGAGGAGGAGGATAGCCGGGGGAGGGTGGCGCGCAGTGTTCGGGCGTGATGGTGTGTCTCCGGTGCGGCAGGGCGTTGGGAAGTGGGGAGTGATTGGGAAAAAGGGGGGCTGAAACAATGGAATTGACTTTCGGGAGAAGAGAATAAGGGTTTGACCCCCCCCTTTGACCTTATATAATAATAATTGTTATTATTTCAAAAAGTTACTTTTTCACTTAGTCTTTAAATCGACCTGACAACTGTCGTCCCCAGCGTAATACCCCCATTCCGGACATAATGGGAAATGTCCCGTAAGCCAATTCGACTGTTTTAATCAGTTTTCATCAAAATTAAAATATAAACTGATTTAACGTTCAAAATAGATTTCAACGTTCATTTTAATTTACCGAGGTCACATATCAACTCCAAAAATCCCAGAAAAACAAAGCTAGCTATGTTTTGATGATACGGTCCTCACAAAACTAATTTCATAAAATTTGGAGACCGTTTGAAAATTGGTCATTTTCCAGTCGATTAAATTCAAACTGAAAGTACGAAACATGTTTAACTTTACCATGCTCACATATTAATTCCAAAAATTATGAAAGTTGGAGTATAACAATAATTTGACATTCCGGATCCAACAAAAGTGGTTTCGTTGAAAACGGAGGTCATTTACAAAATGGCTATTTTTAAGGGCTATATATTATATAAAATATATGTAAATTCCATAGCGACTATTTTAAACTGAATATAACTTTCAATTTATATTATGAAATCTCAGTTTCTTAACTTCATTAGAAAGATATTATTAAACAGATTCAAAATGTTTTTGGTTTTACTGAAATCCGGTTTATTTTGAATCCTATACATTCAATTGAAATTTAAAATCGAATTTTCAAGCTACTACACCATTTCAAGATCGTTTTATAATTAAAATAATTTTATACGTTCTAACTATGATTTAAATAAATTTTTAGTCATTATTATTTAAAATAAATCATTTTAAATTCTCAAATTCATTAAAATAGCTATAATAAAAATTTTATATTGGTTCTGAAAATCTGGGTTGTTACAATCTCCCCCACTTAAAATCTTTTCGTCCTCGAAAAGGAACGGAGATTAAAGTTGTTTAACAACCAACTCAACTTTCATTCTGGCTTTCATTCTTCAACTTTTAGTTTCTAAGAATTTTCAAATTCTTCAAAAATTTGGCTAACACACTAAAATTTTGAAAAATTTCGCCAGAACCTCCTTTGTACGGGGAGACCTTTAAAACCGCAACTTGCCTCACAGTGCCCTCACCAATCCAAAAGAAAAAGGCAAGCGGCTAACCAATCGACTCATAAAATCATCAAAACCCAAGAAAATAGTAAACATGTAACCATTTGTCGGGCATACACTTTTATTCCTCTTTTTAGCATCCTTGCTATGTCCTGTTCAATGTATATACATGTACATATATGCAATTCCAAATAATTTTCAATTCAGTTCGATAGTTGCTCGATTTGGCCAAATTTTCCTTTCACTTACATATTAGTTTCAATAATTTTATTAGTTAAACTAATAATCAAACAACACAACCAGCAATCAATTAGTTGAATAGCTTTTCAATCATATATCTTTAATATATTCAAAAATCATGTTTTTAGTGCCAAATCACAAACAGTAACCCTAAGTAGGTTTTGGTTCTCACACCAGTCAATTGGAAATATATAGAAATCCCACTTACGAAACTTGAACATAAATGCTGATGATGCAACTGCTATCATCAGAATCATCTCCGAGAAACTAGAGTGCGATTCCATATCCATCCAGTATATTTGAGACTTCGAATATACGTTCACGACGCATATATGAAAAATCTTCGTATACTAGATAGTTCAAATTCAATATAAAATAAAATATTCAATATGTATAATATGATATAATTTTTAAAACTAAATTTGTTTTCAATTTATTTTAAAAATAACACTCTTCACACTCATTCTAGGATACTACTGATCCTATCTCTCACGAGTCATTCTCACTGGATATTACTAATCCAATCTCTGATGTATTCTTTCGTTTGGTTCTAATATGTCTTGTTCTCAAGCTCTGTAAACCAAAGCTCTGATACCACGTCTGAAACTACCCAAACTCGCTCGTAAGGGATAGCTCGGATTGAGTTGAGAACATGACAAATTCGAACGCAAACAGAAGAACATTTCATTGCTTATTACAACAATTACATTAGAGTACAAGAATATAACAAAGTATGAATAAATAATATACATCGGAAAAAAATATCAGAGATTAAATTACAAAGCAACGGAAAATTAATACATAACACAACTGTAAGAAATACACAGATACAGAGCGTTTCGAATATAGCTCCAGCTGTAAATCCAGGATCGTCTTAAAATATATCTACAAAAACCAAAACTACTAGCTGCCCATGTGGAAAATAGGGCACCCAGAGTTTAGGTTAAAACAATAAACTCCAGGTCAGTCATGAGAATGGTGTGAGAACTAAAATAGTTATTAAATCTTTACTTTAGAAATAATCAGGGGACCACGCCATATAATATGGAACAGGTTTTCTTCCAAGAATACCAGTGCATAAAACAGTTTATAAACAGCGCAATGCTTTTCGAAAAATGAAGCTATTATAAGACTCTGGTCCCATCACACAATGCAACGCAGGCTGGAGGATAGAGTATTCCCTTATAATAGCCAAACATGCTTGGTACGTTTAAAACAAATCATTTTGATATTACTGTAAGTGCATAGTGTCAAAATCAACTTCAAATATAAATGTATCAGTCATAGACGGCATCAGTAGCATATGTCATATCACCATACTAGTTCTACAATTAAAACTGAAATGTCACGTATTGGAAATTGGATTTCCGTCATGAGTCGAGGCCAGGGACAGCTCCTCACCGATTCGAGACACTCTAGAAAATGCCTCAGGATTACACACTGCGGGGGAACCCTTGGTTCCTGTAGTGTTGGTCTACACATACTTTAGTGGATTAGTAATTCCTGAACACACGTTTGCTGGTCCTATCCATCGACCCCTAGTGATCGATATATCTGAGGTGCCTTGCTATCCATCATCCACATAGGTAAAAAATATAAATGTCTGGGCTCCATACCATGATACCACCCAAAGCTAGAAGGAAACATCATGTCCTCCCTGCGTCCCCTATCCCGTTTTTTACTTATACCGAGGTGTGAGGCTCACGAATTAACGTTATACACAAAGCTATGCTATTTAAAGCCGTGCTTTGATCATCAACCACAAGACACTGCTTTTCAACAGAAGCCTTGATCATTTGCATCTCAGCATGCCACACTGACAAATCACACCATGCGACTGATGTCTATCGATATATAACCTCTTAGCTCGTACGTCTCAGAGAAGGATGTTAAGCAAGAGAATAAATTTTCCGCCACCAAACAGATATTTATTTAATAAAAATCAATCAACACAGAATAAAATCCAATGTTAGACACACATCCATTAACTAGTTCGTTCTGGGTTTCGACGAAACCGAAGGTACCTTATTCCTCGTCCAATATGTCCAATACAGGAGAGAGATCCTCGCATATCTGGTCGATCTCCAAGTACGTATGGATGATCACCACTTATTACCTTGTCTTGGGTGTACAGCCCAATCAAGACATCAGTAATCATCCAAATGATGTGAAGAACTCCGGTCTTCAACCATCGTCGACTTATCGTCGAATCAATTATTCAGAATGCGTACAAACTCGGCCTTTCCAAATAATTCACGTATGTAACAACCCGAAAATCCGTGCTAATTTAAAATTTTTATTTTGGCAATTTTAGCGAATTTTGAATATTTAAAATGGATTATTTAAAATAGTAGCAATGAAAAATTTATTTTTAATATAATTAGAACGTATATATTTATATAGATCGTCGTTAGAATATAAATATTTATTTATAATTATAAAAGGAATTGAAAATGGCGCGGTAGTTCGAAAATTCGATTTCAAACTTCAAATGAATGTACAGGATTCAAAATAACCCGGATTTTAGCGAAACCAAAAATATTAGAATCTAATTGAAAATATCTTTCCAATGAATCCGAAAAACTGAAATTTCATATCGGGAATCAAAAGTTATGGCCAAATGAATTTTCAGAATAGTCGCTATGGAATTCTGGCCCTTAAAAATGGAAATTTTGCAAACGACCTCGGATTTCGACGAAACAACTTTTGTTGGATCTGTGATGTCAAGTTATTTCTAGATTCCAAAATTCGTAATTTTTCGAATCAATATGTGAGCGTGGCAAAGGAAAACGCGTTTGGCCAGTTTTAGTTGATTTTAATCGACTGGAAAATGACCATTTTTCAAACGGTCTCAGAATTTGACGAAACTAGTTATGTTAAGACTGTATCGTCAGTACGAAGCTAGAAATATTTTTTCTGAAATTTTTGGGATCCGTATGTGGCCCCAGTAAATTGAAATGTGCATTTAAAATTGAATATATAGATTTATATTTTAATTCCAATCAAACCTGATCGTGACGGTCGAATGGCCTACGATACTGTAACAACCCGCATTCTACGTATCGGAGGATCGTAGAATATTTATTTATTTCTCATACTAAGTCGTATGGTCATGTAGAGTTATGGAACGAATATTGGGGTCATTTCCCATGTTCATGATTTTTATCGATTTTTAAATGACCATTTTACCCCTGGCTGATCTTGTTTCGTCCATAACTTTTGATTGGAAAGGAATTTTGACCTAAAACTACTTCCATTGGCTTCAGATGATGGTTTACCTTTCCGTAGTGTGGTCACATGTGAAAAACGGACTTACCGTTTGGGAGATATGGCTGAAATAAGGTTTGAAGGTGAAAAACTGCTTAACCGGGCCAAATAGGGTGATTAGTGAATGGGCCCATAACCCATTTCGGGATTAGGGTTATGGGGAGGTGAAATGAGTTAGGTTTTCATTTCATTTCAGTTTTCTGCCTAAAAATGGCCTCCAACCTCTAAATCACCTCCAAATCACTTTCTACTTGAAGATTGGGCTTAGCAACATCAAATCAAAGCAAATCAACACCAAATCAAGATTAGAGCTGCTGTTTAGCATTGGTATTCGCACCAAATTAGAGATTTATTTCATATTTAAGTTCTTGTGTGGCTAAGGTGAGTGATTTGCATAGTTCCTCACTAATTATGGTTGATTAAGGGTAATTAATGAAGATTAGCGAATTTATACATTAATAAATTCTGGAAAAATACTTATAAATTCTTAAAATAGGCCTCTGATATGTATTTAGGTTAATTTGGCTAAGTTTTGCTAATCCTATCATTAATTATGCTTGAACATGCTTAAGGGAAAATATGAGGTTTTGGTTATGTTTGATCCATTTTAACCAATCATATTGATGTTTTGGTGTTTGAGGTCACTTCTACTTATTGCTATGACTTTGTGGTATGCTTTGTGATTGATTAAAATAGATAGAATGGTCGAAAACGTCGTCGAATGGCGTAAAATGCTCGCTGGAAAAGTTGCAGAAAAACAGTGCAGGCTTTCGGATCGGATCGGATGGACGGGCTCGGATCGGGCAAAAGATCACCGAACCAAACCGTAGCTTAGCACAAGAGAAAGTATGGCAAAAAGGGAGGCCACAATGGTTGAACGGGGATCGGATCGGGCTAAGGAAGGGGGAACGGATCAGAGCGGATGGGAATAGGAAGGGGGATCAGATCGGAGTGGATGGGAATAGGAATAGGGATCGAAGCGGATGGAACAAGGAAGGGGATCTGATCGGACCAGAAGGCCAAGCCAGGAGCTAAGAGAGAGAGAACGGACCGGATCGTGACAGGGGACCCGAACCGAACCGATGGAGCAAACTGATGGAGCAAAAGGAACCCGAACCGAACCAATACTATGTGAAGGACCCGAACCGAACCAAGATGCATATCTATGACCGAACCGAACCGATGGCTAGCAGGAATCTGAACCGATCCAGTATTGACAAAAAATCCGAGATGCAAAGGTAGTCCAAGTTAGAAGTTAGAGCTTAGGATCCAGTTGGGAACCAACAAGTTCACTTCATGATTGGGCTTTGTTGCGGGACGTGTGCTAAGGAGTTGTCGACGTACATAACTTCGATTCACCATGTAAGAACTCGTAACTTCCCCGTGAAGGAAAGCGCGGATAGTTCGAGAAAAAGCCACCACAGAGCGCAGCCGGGAGAACATTTCATTGTTTATTACAACAATTCCATCAGAATACAAGAATATACAGAGTATAAATGAATATTACACAGAAATATCAGAGATTTAAATTACATTTAAATACATAGCAGCGGAAAATAATACAATACACAACTAGAAGAGATATACGGATACAAAGCATTCCGGATATCGTTCCAGCTGTAAACCAGGATCCTGTGAATATAAATCTGCAAAACCAAAACTAATAGCTGCCTGTGTCAAAATAGGGGCACCCAGAGTTTAGGTCTAAAAAATAAACTCCAGGTCAGTCATGTGACTGGTGTAAGAACTAAAACAGTTATTATTCTTTATTTTAAAGTACGGTAAATCAAGGGACCACGCCGTATAACACGGAACAGGTTTCCTCCCAAGAATACCAGTGCATAAGACAAACAGCGCAATGCTAAATGAAGAAAAATGAAGCTATTATAAGACCCAGGTCCTATCACACAATGCAACGCAAGCCGGGGGATAGGGTTTTTCCCTTATAATAGCCAAACATGCTTAGTACGTTTAAAACAAATCATTTGATACTATAATAAGTGTATAAAACAACCTCCAATCATAAATATCAATCATAGACGGCGTAGCATCCCATGCTACTATGTCGCCATACTATGCTCTACAAATAAAACCGCAAAGTCACGTATTGGAAGTTGGATTTCCATCTGTGAACCGAGGCAAAAGATAGTCCTCTACCGATTCGAGACAATCTAGCCCATGTCTCAGGAACAGCCGCAACTGCCCCATGGATCGTCAGGGCCGGTCCTCCGATGTGGATTATTATGCCTGAACACTATGTTTCCCCACCCTTTGGGGGTGTAAATGAGCCAACGAATGACTCCATCGGACCCGGATCGTCCGATCTAACCGAGGCGCCTCGCAACAGCAACAACCACACATGTGAAAAGTATATAAATGTCAGGGCTGGTAGGTCACTGACACCACCGTAGCTAGAAGGAAACGCATGCCCTCCCTGATGTCCTCTCCCGTTTCTGGTTCACAACCGGGGTGTGAGGCTCGCGAATTCACGTTACACAAAGCTATGCCACACAGGCCGTGCTTTGATCATCAACCACAAGACTTTGCTTTTGTAACGACCCGTATTCTACGCATCATAGGATCGTAGAATATTTATTTTTTTCACATACGAAGTCGTATGGTCATGTAACTTTGGGAGACGACTATTGGGGTCATTTCCCATGTTCATGATTTTTCCCGATTTTTAAATGACCATTTTACCCCTAGTTGGCACTCTTTAGGCCATAACTTTTGATTGGAAAGGAATTTTGACCTGAAACCACTACCATTGGCTCCGGATGATGGTTTACAATTCCGTAGAGTGGTCACATTAGCCAAACGGACTCACCGTTTGGGAGATATGGCTGAAACAAGTTTCAGATGGTGAAAAACAGCTTAATTGGGCTTAACCGGGTGATTAACAGTTAGGCCCAGAGGGGAATTTCGGGTTTAGAGGCATAGGAGGGCTGATTAGGGTTAGGAAATCACTTTCATTTCAGTTTTGAGCCGCCACAAACCTTCTTGAGACCCTAGTAATGGCTTCCATCCTCTAAAACCACTCTAAAACACATTTTTAGTGAAGATTAATCCTAAACTGCATCAAATCAGGGCCAAATAGCAACAGAGCAAGGTTGGAGCTGCTGCTATACATAGGAATTCGACCTAAACAGAGAGTATTTCAGATTTGGTGTTTTATTTTGTGGCCAAGGTGAGTGATTAGCATCGTTTTGGCACTAATTACAGTTAATTAAGGGTTATTAGTGAAGATTAGCGAATTTATACACTAATAAATTCTAGAAAAATGTTTAGAAATTCTTAAATAATATTTTATGCCTCTGTTAGAAATTTGGTTCGATTTGGTTAAGTTTTGTTAACTCTATGATTAGTTTTACTTAAACATGCTTAAGGGAAAAATGGGAATTTGGGTATATTTGATCCATTTTGACATGTAAATTCATTGTTTTGGTGTTTGTGGTTAGTTTGCTATGTTGCTATGACTGTTTGGTATGATTTGTGATTGATTAGTATAGTTAGATTTGTCGAAAACGTCGTCGAATGGCGTAAACAAGTTGCTGGAAAAAGTTTCATAAAGTTGTGCAGGGTTTCGGATCGGATCAGATATGGGCTTGGATCGGATTGGAGACTGGGCAAGGAACCCGACCCGAACCGGAATCTGGCACATAAGAGGCTTGGCAAAAAGGGAGGCCATCTTGGTTAAGCTGGAGATCGGATCGACTTGGAGACGAAGGGCTCGGATCAGAACTTAACACTTGGGAGAACTGGCAAGAGGGAAGGCCACGCGGATCAGATGGCGAAGGAGGGATAGGATCGGAACACGTGAAGAACGAGGGAGCGGATCGGAGCGGAAGCACGAACTGGAAGGGAGATGGCACCCGACCCGACCCGGAGGAGGACACCCGACCCGACCCGAAGTGGAATACCCGACCTGAACCGATGCGACGCTGTGGACCCGAACCGAACCGCTACAGGAGAAGACTACGAACCGACCCGAAGTAGAGGACCCGACCCGAACCGATGGCTAGAAGGAAAACCCAACCCGACCCAGTATTGACCAATAACCCAAGATGCAAAGGTAGTCCAATATGGGAAGTTAGAGCTCAGTATCCAGTTGGGAACCAACGAGTTCACTTCATGATTGGACTTTGCTGCGGGACGTGTGCCAAGGGGCAGTCGATGTTTATGACTTTGGATCACTATGTATGGGAAGTACGCAGACGGATTCAGGGCTGCAATGGCCTAGGTACGACTAACAGGGCTATAAACCAATGAAGTGGGGTCATTTGTAAAGATTTGGTCATGACTCCATGTGGTAAGCTTGGTAGTAGCAGTAGTTGTACAAGTTGAACTCCGTCACTACTTCGATGGGTCTAGTGATTGACAGTGGTGGACATCGTATGCTTTACGCACTGAGTGAGAGATGTGAAGATGGTTGCTATGGTTGTTTTGTTTGCTATCATTATGACACGCACACCCCAACCCCGTATTCTTTACACTATTTATTATGGCACCTTAGAGTATTGTACGGTATGTGGTACTAACTCTTTGGTTGCAGGTCCAGGTTCAGGTATGGTTTAGTATACCTGCTATTGTTCTGTTTAGATGCTTATCGCTCATACCAGGCTTTATGTCTGACCCAGAGTTTTATGTCTCCTCTTATTATTCTGGGTGCTCACACGAGCAGACTAGAGACAGGTTAGCTGGTGATGCACGGGTAGATGATCCGGAGACGAGAAGGAGGCTTCCACGTAATACATATATATAGTATTCTCCCTGTGTTGTTGAAGATCACTTCTTGGGCATTGGTGGTGCATCTTCTACTTTAGCTTTCTTTTTTTTAGAGACAGTAAATTTGAAAAGTTGTAATAAGCTGTATTTGGATTTCCGCTGCCCTGATGTTGATGTTGATTTTAGTTATTAGCTTATGCACTGTCTCACCTGTTTTATGTCAAGTATGTTATTATTATATTTTATTCCATGCGCGGTGAGACATTCTACAGGTTCCTCGTTTAGTTAATTCCCTTCTTTCCTTTCTTCTGACGACCGTCCCGTGCTAGTCGGGCATGTGTACATCGCACTTTCGGAGGAAATGCAGGTTGGTGCGGGGCGGGCCGTCACAGCTTTTCAACAGAAGCCTTGATCATTTGCCACTTAGGCATGCCACGCAGGCAATTCACTCTATGCGTTTGATATCCATTAGTATATAACCCCTGAGCTCGTACGTCTCAGAGAAGGGCGTAAGCAAGAGAATAAATTCTCCGCCGCCAAACAAATATATATTTAATAGAAATCAATCACACAGACTAAAATCCAATGTCAGACACACAGTCCATTTCAAGTCCGTTCTGGGTCTGAATGAAACCAGAGGCACCTAGTACCCCGCATATCCATCGATCTCCAAGTATGTCTGGACGATCAACGACTATTTCCATCTTCTTGGGTGTACAGCCCAATCAAGATCATCAGTAATCACCCAAGTGACGTGAAGACTTCCGATCTTCAACCACCGTCTTCATCTTCGACACCACGTCGAATTAGTAATTCAGTATGGGATAAACCCGGTCTTCCCGAATAACTCGCGTATATTTTAAATAAGTGTTACACAAACACAACATACGCCTCATTCCAATTCAGAATATTCTTTTATTCAAATATTCATATATTTTGGGAAAGGTTCCCATTAATTTTATCAAAGATAAATTCTTTAAATTTATTCTTTAATCTTCTTTGAATATCAATTCAAACTAGTCGGGATTAACGAACCTTACCGAGGTAATTATTTGTTTTAATTTCCCAATCCCAACCGATTCATCCCATGAAGTAAAACTGGTAATACTTCATATCTAACACCACGGTGTTATCGGTAAATTCAATTACCATTTCACGTTCAAATCTAATTAAATATTTAACTATCGCCTGGAGTAAAACTGGTGATACTCCATTCTCGATCTTTTCAATCTAATTAAAGATTCATTAAAACTCCACTTAGTTTTAATCTTTGACTGGGTTAAAGAATCAGTGTTATTTAAAACACGGTTCACGATAAACCCAAAATCACTTTCCATCAGTTATCGGGTTAAAGAACAAGTGTTATTTAAAACACTGTTCACGATAAACCCAAAAATCAATACCAATTCAATTCCAATTAAATATTATTTAATTGGTACACTTCATTAAATCTAAATAAAAATATTTAATCCTTTTCTCAACTGGGCTTAAGAACAGTGTTAATGAAAACACCATTCACGACAAACCCAAATCACATTTGATATTAAATGCAAGGCTCTGAATAGAAAATGTATCGGCTTATATTCAACATCAAATTCTACGACTAATAAATATGGTATTGGAAATACCGATATATATATCTTTAAAATTTCCATAACAACATCTGTATAATCACGAAATCCAACATCGAAATATTCCGAAGACAATTTCGATTCAAATCCGTTCCAATTCAATTATTGGTAATTCTGGTTATATTTCAAAACCATTTCCAACTCACATTATTTATTTTAAAAATAAATAAATTACTATTCTAGTTCAAAACTAGTTCATTTCGATAAAAATCTATTTTTATCTTTTCAAATATGGAGTTTTTCATCCCAATTTTTCACAAATCATTTCTTATGATTTTACACAAATTATTGATATTTTTAATGATTTTATCAAGGCCCGTACTGTCGATTTCCATCAACGGCCATCGAACTGCACTTATAGCGACCTTTTCCAAATTTGATTTGGACATAATTCCAAATCCAACCTTTAGATTTCAAATTTCTAACATTCGTTAGAAATCTCTTTTCGATACGAACCCAACGGTTCCGTTTTTAGGAAAATCCGACGGTCAGATCTCCCGCAATATCCGTTCGAAGTCAATGGTCGAAATTCGCGAACTGCCGCGGTGCGTTCTATTCAGGCCATTATATTATATATATAATATATATAATATATACTTCGTCGATTTCCTTTTAAAGCGTATTTTATAAATTGTTTTAAATTCATTTTCAAAACGATTTCAACTTCTATTTAAAATTCAAATCAAAATTGAATTTTTCCTTATAAATTCGATTTAAATTCATTTCAAATTGATTTCAATTCAAATTGATTTCTAATTCAATTTCAGTTCGTTTTCAGTTCAATTCAATTTCAATTCGAATTCATTTATATTCAATTTCAATTCGAATTCACTTATATTCAATTTCAATTCGAATTCACTTATATTCAATTTCAATACGAATTCATTTCTGTTCAATTTCAATTCGAATTCATTTCTTTTCAAAATATCAGATTTTGAAATCACTTTCGATATTCCTTATAAAATGAATGAAATCGATATAAATATCGTTCACATCAAAATGGCGTCAATCTAATCAACACGGCTTCATATATTTCTATTTTCAAATATTTTATTTCAAATATTTCTTTTTCAAATATTTCTATTCAAATATTTCTTTTTCAAATATTTCTATTCAAATATTTCTTTTTCAAATATTTCTATTCAAAACTGGAATGAAGCCCAATCAATTACCATATAATGTTAATTATATGGATTCTCTACACCACATGTATACAATAACAACGATGAATAATCAACCATCATCCAAAGTGCATTCTACACTGTATAAGCATCAAATATAAATATTTAACGCTCATAACAGTCTGTCAATCAATCGATTGACATACAACTAATTATTGGGATTAGTGTATGTCATATATCATTCCAATACCCGTGTGGGGTTTCAAACAATCAAACACAGATTTTATTTGTGCAGTTGGGCGATGTGTAAAATTTATCATCCCAATCAATATCAGTCAATGTGTGTATATAAACAAATCGTCCGATCTGTTTATTTTTGTTTCATTTCATATACACGTTAAAAATTCTATTTTTAACTATAAAATATTTTCCACTATTAAATATTTTATTTCATTTCACATTACATCACACAATCAACTATACATCAAAATCAAACAATCAAGCATACAAGTCGTCCATGGTCTGTGGACGACGGGTGTCGGGTGCTACTAAACACCGTCTGCATCCTAGTATATATTTTAACTAGAAAATAAAATTACAAGGTGAGAAGTTCTCACCAAAGCTATCCCAACTCCACGACACTTCAAATGTAGGAACTCTTTACCTTTTCGCCTTTTGTCACTTTCGTTGTCCGCTTTCACTACATATATAAAAATCACATTTTTACTTTGCTATTCAATATATAAAAATCGAATTTCTACTTTGCTATTCAATATATAAAAATCGAATTTTTACTTTGCTATTCAATATATAAAAATCGAATTTTTACTTTGCTATTCAATATATAAAAATCGAATTTTTACTTTGCTATTCAATATATAAAAATCGAATTTTTTACTTTGCTATTCAATATATAAAAATCTCCACTTTTCCAACTATAAAGATTTCGCCTTTACTATATATATATATATATAAATAATCGTATTTTTATTCTTCTACTTTATAAAATTTACATTTTTATTCCTTCTATAGTATAAAAATCATATTTTAAATATGCCACTAGTGTAAAATTTATATTTTTAACCTCTCTATAATATAAAAATATCACCTTTGTTATAAAAAAAATCACGTCTTTGCTTTAATAAAAATCACATCTTTTGTTGTTATAAAAATCTCAACATTTACTAATAAAAAATCTAACCTTTGCTTTGCTTAAAATCCGACTTTTACTTTGTTAAAAATCTGACTTTTACTTCGCTAAAATCATTACTTTAACATCGTAAAAATCATTGAAAAGAAGAAAGAAAAATAATAAAACAAACGATAAATGCTTACAGTTAATCGAACGGAGGAGGTGGAGTTGACGGACTGGGGGAGGCACGGAGCTGCCGGGGGCGGTGGGTCTGTGGCACTGTCGAGGGGAAGGGAAGGCGGAGATTGGAGGGGGAGGCGCTGAGGAGGCGGGTCGGCTAGGGCGTCGTTCGATTTAGTTGATTTGGGTGGGGGGGGGGGGGGGGGGGTTGGGATCGGCGGTTTCAACGGGGAGGAGAGAGGAGGAGGGCGAGCGGAAGGGGGGAGGGGCGGGGACGAAGGAGGAGGGCGACGCTGGATGTGGGGTGGTGGCGCTCGCCAGCGTGGTGGAGGGGGGGCTGAGCGACGAGGCCATCGGTGCGTGGTTTTTTTTCTTCTGTCAAAATGAAAGAGGGGGTGGGTTTATATAAAATATATCTATTTAATTATTTATTGATTTCAAAAAGCAACTTTTATTTTCGAACTCGAAACGGGACCCACCGCCTGTCGTCTGTAGCGTTTTACCCCTATTCTGAACATAATGGGATATGTATCGTAAGCTGATTCAGCTGTTTCGATCAGTTTCCGTTAAAATCAACATATAACTCTATATATTGAATTTGAACGCGCATTTCAATTCACTGGGGTCACATGCTAGCTCTATAAATGCCATAAAAATATTTTCTAGCTTCGTATTGACGATGCGGTCCTAACAAAACTAATTTCGTCGAATTCCGAGACCGTTGGAAAAATGGCCATTTTCCAGTCGATTAAAATCAATTGAAACTGGTCAAACGCGTTTTCCTTTGCCACGCTCACATATTGGTTCGAAAAATTATGAAATTAGGAATCTAGCAATAATTTGACATCAAGGATCAAACAAAAGTGGTTTCGTCGAAATCCGAGGTCTTTTGCAAAATTTCCATTTTTAAGGGCCTGAATTCCATAGCGATTATTCAGAATTTTCAACTGGACATATCTTTTGATTTTTTGGATTCGTTGGAAAGATATTATCAATTAGATTCAAATATTTTTGGTTTCACTAAAATCCGGTTTATTTTGCACCCGGTATATTCAATTGAAGTTTGAAATCGAATTATCGAACTACCGCGCCATTTTCAATTCCTTTTAGAATTTAAAATAAATAATTATATTCTAACGATGATCTATATAATATATACATTTGAATTATATTCAAAATAAATTTCTCATCGATATTATTTAAAATAATTCATTTTAAATAATCAAAATTCGCTAAAATTGCCAAAATAAAATTTTAAACTGTCCCAGATTTCCGGGTTATTACAATCTCCCCCACTTAAAACTTTTCATCCCCAAAAAGGAACAAAGCCGAAAGTTGTTTCACAAATCAACTAAACTTTCATTATTTTTATTATGGCTTAAGTTCTTCAACTTTTCAGTTTCTAAGAACTTTTGAAAAATTTGGCTAGCACCCTAAATTTTCGAAAAATTTCGCCATAACCTCCCATGCACCGGGAGCACGGGAAAATCCCGAAATTGCCATACAGGCCTTCTGATATCAAAAAGAAAAAGAAAAAGCCAAGCGGCCAGCCAATCGGCTCATAAAATCATCATCACAAAAAAAACAGTAAATTATGATAAACATGCACCTATTTGTCGGGCAAACAAATTTTATTCTTCTGCTCTAGCCTCTTTGCTATGACCTGTTCAATGTAAGTACATGTATATGCATGCAAATGCGACAAATTTTCAATACAATTCACTATTTGATACCATTTGGCTAAAGGTTCAACATTTTAATTAATCAAACTATAATCAAACAACACAATCAGCAATCAATTATTTGATTATCATTTCAAATTTATAACTTTGATATATAGTCTAAAATCAGATTTTTGATGCCAAATCACAACAATAGGCCCTATCTAATTTTGGTTCTCACACCCGTCAATAGGAAATATATAGATATTACATGTTCGTCACTCGAATATAAATTCTGATGATGACATATCAATCATCAGAATCACCCCCGGGCGACTAGAGTGTAACTCTATATCCATCCAATATATCAAAACATCGAATACACGCTAGCTAGGCGCATACGCAAAATCTTTATATATTGGATTGTCCTAATCAATATGAAATAAATAATCAAATACGAATGATTTATTTTAAATTTCCAAAACAAAATTCGTTTCATTTTAAAAATATACTCTTCTCACTCGTTCTAGGATACTACTGATCGTATCTCTAACGAGTCATTCTCGTTGGATATTTCTAATCCAGTTCCTGATGAATTCTTTCGTATGGTTCTAAGGTGCCTTGTTCTCTGAGCTTTGTAAACCAAAGCTCTGATACCACATGTAAGAACCCGTAACTTCCCCGTAAAGGAAAGCGTGAATAGTTCGAGAACAAGCCACCACAGAGCGCAGACGGGAGAACATTTCATTGTTTATTACAACAATTCCATCAGAATACAAGAATATATAGAGTATAAATGAGTATTACACAGAAATATCAGAGATTTAAATTACATTTAAATACATAGCAGCGGAAAATAATACAATACACAACTAGAACAGATATACGGATACAAAGCTTTCCGGATATCGTTCCAGCTGTAAACCAGGATCCTGTGAATATAAATCTGCAAAACCAAAACTACTAGCTGCCCGTGTCAAAATAGGGGCACCTAGAGTTCAGGTCAAAACAATAAACTCCAGGTCAGTCATGTGACTGGTGTGAGAACTAAAACAGTTATTATTCTTTATTTTAAAGTACGGTAAATCAAGGGACCACGCCGTATAACACGGAACAGGTTTCCTCCCAAGAATACCAGTACATAAGACAAACAGCGCAATGCTAAATGAAGAAAAATGAAGCTATTATAAGACCCAGTGTAACAACCCGTATTTTCAATAACCTGTAATGATGTAAATCGAGGCAGAATTTAATTCTAAAATCTGAATCAAGGGAAACGGGCTATGCCATTGCGTTCGTCTCGGAAAAATACGCGAAATAGAGTCCGAGTTTTTGAAAATCGGAGTCCGTATGACCCGATTAAGGCCCAACGAAGTTTTCAGAAAATTTCAAAGTAAAAACAGATTTCAAATTCAAGTTTGAATTTGGAAAATTGGGTAAGATTGGGCCAGGATGGAAAATTCCCGCCAGAGTACCCAAGTCGACAGCCCTGTCGACTTGGGAGTTGACTTGGTTGGACCCAAGTCGACAGCCCTGTCGACTTGGTCCAGCCGGGCTGTTTAGCCTGGTGCACCATTTAGAGATTGTGTTGAGCTTGGGGGCCAGATTCGGTTTTGAGGGCTGAGATTGGAACTAGGGTTTAATCCTAAGGTTGAAACTAGTCCTAATCTCTATAAATAAGGCCCTAACCTAACCCTAAATCATCATTATTCATTCATACAACTAAACTATGGCAAAATCATTCCTCTCATGGTCTCCACTCTCTTCATAAAATTCCTAAATAAATTTTTATGAGATTTTCCATGCATACAAGTGTTTTCAAGCTTGTATGAGCATCATTAGCTTGCATTCAAGTCAAGTTTCTATATTTGCATCATAAAGAAAGAGTTTTGATCATTTTGGCTCAAGGGTTTTGCTTGCATTTTGGGTTTATTTGATTTAATAAGGGCTTTGGCATTGTAAGCCCTATTCTACTTTCATACTTAAACTCTAAAGTTAAATGTATGATATGCAAGTTTGCCATGATATGCAAGTTTACTAAGTTATGTTATGCAAGTATGTCATGTTATGATATGCAAGTTTATCATGTTATGATATGCAAGTTTATATGCAAGTTTATCATGTTATGATATGCAAGTTTATATGCAAGTTTGCCATGTTATGTTATGCAAGTTTGCCATGTTATGATATGCAAGTATGTTATGCAAGTTTGGGATGATCATTTTGTTCATGTTATCATGTTATGCAAGATTATCTTGAGTATGTGAACATAAAGCTTCAAGCTTTAGGCTAAAGGTTGCATTTTGGTAACATGTAAGTTATCATATCCCTTATGATAACTTGCATGTGAGGCTAAATGCGAACTTATGGCCATTTCTACATGTCATTTAGCACCATGTATCACCAATATGCCAAGTTTGGTTTTATGCATGCTTTTGAGGCCTAAAAATGTAATATGCAAGTGTATGAACATATGAACATTTCATATGCGACCATGTTAAACTTGTGGCTTCAATACCTTTACGTCATGATTATGCCAAGTTCCCTCTTTCTATCCTTTATGCGCTATTGCGATATGTAAGCGATGGGATTGCGTTTGGGGTTGGGTAAACTTAAAAGACATAAAACATAAGCTTGGGAATTTACCTATTAAGTTAGGTCTACCCATTGGGAATTTACCTATTAAGTTAGGTCTACCCAATTGCTTGAAAATTTGTAACATGTTTTGGAAACATGATGGACATGACACTTAGAAAAGATAAGTGTGACCAACTCGAGGTTGGGTTGAGTTTGTAGCGTAAACCTACCCGGAACCGACCGGCTTAACTAGTTGCTACAAACAATAGGACCCAATTTGAGAAGTTGGCCATGTTGTACCTTGAACCCGAGGTTAGACCAAGTTGTGGTGTAAAGCTACCCGGACCCGCCCGGCTTAACTAGTAACCACAACAAGGTCTAATGTGAGAGGTTAAGGCGCATTAAATTAATTAATGCCTCGTGATTAGGGTTAAGTCATGGTCCACTTAATACTTAACCAATTTGGGCTTGGTAGATTAATCAGGGTTAAGTCGTGAACTCATCGTTACACTTAACCAAGTTAATCCATGATTAGCAAGAGGGTTAAACCGTACTTAACCCACTAGAAAATCCTAGCAATGGGGGCCCACTCCAGCAGTAATCCCAAGTTTGTATCATTAAGACCCTAGGGACTAGGCTAGGGAGGGGGCACGATTACTGGGCTGGAGGTAAGCGACCAAAAGCGACGACAGGGTGGTACGCCGGTGTAGTTCCGGGCGGACTCTGGTCGTGCACATAATCCGTAGCCGGAGAAAACATGCACGGGTAGCAGTAGATCGAGACTGTGCACTCATGTTCATGGTGTCCAGGGGTTGACACCCTAGGGCTTGATACACCCGAAGGGTGGATCCGGCACAGTTCGACTACAATTATGTTTGGGCCGTATTGACACCAACACGTGACGAGTTAGGCTTATAGGGAGCCGATCGACTAGACCGTTTGGTTAGACCTTGTATTAGGGTCATTTCATGTTATTGGGCCAAAGCTTGGGCCAAGGGATCAATACTTGTATATTCAAGTCATGTTAGTTTGCTAGTACACCTGTGGTGCAAAACCTTAAACCTGATTATGCGATGACACCTTTATCTACCTTGTTGGCTAATCATCATGCTAGTATGTTGTTATCCTTATGATCTTACCTGCTTCTCATGCCAGTTAACTTTATCAGTTTACATTGATTGTAGTAGGGCTTACTCAGTCTTTTTGACTGACCTGTTTTCTTTCGCCTCTTTTCTTCCGTTTCCCCCCCCTCCCAGGTTCTCAGGGAGGGAATATTGGAGCTTAGCTGGATTTCTGATCGCTTGCTTGTGGGATTTTAGCTCATGTACGGTCTTGACATGAAGCTAGCTATGGTTATCACTTATTTTGGGGATAGTACTTATGTATTTCAGTAATGTTGTTTTTATCTAGACTTGTGTATTTGGAAAGTTAACATTATGTTGTACCAGACTTGTTTTGAAATGGTTTGAAAATCTTCCGCTGTTTTATCTATGTTATTTACTCTGTTTACATATATACATATGTTCTTGTTCTGCCTTGATATATCATTATGCATGTTTACCTAATTCAAACGCCCCTCCAAAGCCAGAGTGCTTGCAAGAGCCACCCTGGCGGAGGTGGGGTGTTACATTTGGTATCAGAGCATATGGTTTACGAGAAGGAACAAAAAGGTTTTTAGAAAACTTTTGGAAAACTATTTTCAAAACCAAGTATAAAGTATTTTCCAAAGAAAAGTCTAGTTTATTTTAAAGGCTATTCCCCAAAAAGCCATTAGCAAAATTCCTTTATTTTTCTCCATTCTGAATCTGTCTTTTTCTTCATTTCAGTATGGCCGATAACTTTCCTATTCCGGAGGGAGTACACGTACCTGTTTGGTATAGGAGACTTTTGGAGGCTAGGGCGACCGAAGCCGGCCCCGCAGATGCCCCTCCTCCTCCTCCTCCAGTAGTTAATGTTCCTCCTCCTCCGGTAGTTAATGTTCCTCCTCCTCCTATCGCTGAGGTTCCTCTTCCTCCTCCCCCTCAGCATCCTCAAGCTGACTTCGCAAAGACTTGCAAAGATTTCAAAGCAATGGGTGGCAAGAACTTTCAAGGCACTGAGACTTTTGTAGAGGCCAGAAATTGGTTGAAAGAGACCGAGGATTTATTTGCTATCTTTGGGTTAGACGATCAGAGGAAGATCTTGTTGGCGGTTTGGCTTATGAAGGATGAAGCCGCTTATTGGTGGGAAGTCACCAATGGTACTAGGCCTGTTGAGACTTGGGCCGATTTCAGGGCAAGGTTCATGCTTAAGTTTCTATCTTCTGCTGAGGAGAATCTGCAAAAGGAGAGGTTCATAACTTTGAAACAAGGAGATATGTCTGTCAAAGAATATGTGAACAAGTTCAATCAGTTAGCTCGTTTTGGCCTGGATATGGTGAATACTCCTCAGAAGAAGGCTCTTCGTTTTGCTAGAGGATTGAATGAGCCGTTGCAGGGATTGGCTATGTCACATATTCCCCATGGGGCCACGTTTGAGAGCTTGGTTGATATGGCGTTACTTCAGGGAGATGTCAAGAAAGAAACCAAGATGAATGATACTCAAGCCAAGAAGACTGATTCCCAGGGAAAAGGAAATCAGGGTAATCCAAGTGGTCAAAGCAGTCAAGGCAATCAGAACAAGAACAAGAGTCAAGGCAACAAGGGGAACAACAACAAGGGCAAGAACAACAAGGAGAAGTGCCATTATTGCGGTTCAGTTGGGCATCTTATTAAGGATTGTAAGAAGAGGAAAAGGAAGAATGGTGAATGCTTTTTCTGCGGTAAGTGTAACTCCCGTATTTTTCGATAACGTGTTAAGAAGAGAATCAAGGCAGAATTTAATTATAAATTCTGAATCAAGTGAAACGGGCTGTGCCATTGCGTTCGTCTCGGAAAAATACGCGAAATAGAGTCCGAGTTTTCGAAAATCGGAGTCCGTATGACCAAGTTATGACCCAACGAAGTTTTCAGAAAATTTCAAAGTAAAAACAGATTTCAAATTCAAGTTTGAATTTGAAAATTTGGGCCAGTTTGGGCCAGGCGGGAAAATTCCCGCCAGAGCACCCAAGTCGACAGCCCTGTCGACTTGGGAGTCGACTTGGTTGGACCCAAGTCGACAGCCCTATCGACTTGGCTGTCGACTTGGTCCAGCCGGGCAGTTCTGCCTGGTGCACCATTTTGAGTTTGTGTTGAGTTTGCGGGCCAGATTCGGTTTTAAGGGCTGAGATTGCAACTAGGGTTTAATCCTATGGCCTAAAACACTTGCCTAATCTATAAATAAGCCCCTAACCCTCTCCTAAATCCTCATTATTCATTCATGCAACTAAACTATGGCAAAATTTTACCTCTCATGGCCTCCACTCTCTTCATAAAATTTCTAAATTGTTTCTATGAGAGATTTTCCATGCATACAAGTGTTTTCAAGCTTGTATGAATGTCACAAGCTTGCATTCAAGTCAAGTTTCTATCTTTGCATCATAAAGCAAGGGTTTTGATCATTTTGGCTCAAGGGTTTTTATGTTAGAGCTTGCATTTTGGGTCTAGTTGATTGCATAAGGGCTTTGTCATATCTTTTGTGCCTTCATAGCAATGTAAGCCCTTTCCCTACTCTTAGATATTAACTATGAAGTTAAATGTTCATGTTGCAAGCTTGGGTTTGATCATTTAGTATGATACATGCTATCATGTCATGCAAGTTTATGAAGTCATTATCTTGATCTTGTGAGCTAAAAGCTACAACCTTTATGTTGAAATGTTGCATTATGCAACATGAGAACCCTCATAACCTTTATGTCAACTTGCATATGAAGTCATAACCCTTATATGATGATATATGCGAGTTACTAGTCATCATTCCATGTCTTTTATCACCATGATTTGCTTATGTGCCAAGTTTGGGTTTATGCATGTTTTTGGGGCTTAAGAATGCAACATGCAAGTTAATGAACACATTTGTGCCTCATTTTCCAGCATGATTAACATGTGGCTTAGTATCCATTTTTGTCATGCCTTTGCCAAGTCTCTTCTTTTAATCCATTACGTTGTTGCGAACGTATATGCGAGTTTAAAAGCGTTGGGTTATGTTATGGGTAATTTCTAGTGACATGAAAATATAACTTGAAAATATGACTTGAAATATAACATGGAAGTTGACATGTAAGTATGCATAAAAACATAAGCTTGGGAATTTACCTATTAAGTTAGGTCTACCCTTTGGGAATTTACCTATTAAGTTAGGTCTACCCAAATGCTTGAAAACTTGTAACATGTTTTGGAAACATGATGGACATGACACTTAGATAATATAAGTGTGGCCAACTCGAGGTTGGGTTGAGTTTGCAACGTAAAACTACCCGGAACCGACCGGCCTAACTAGTAGTTGCAAACAATAGGACCCAATGTGAGAAGTTGGTCATGTTGTGCTTGAACCCGAGGTTAGACCAAGTTGTGGTGTAAAGCTACCCGGAACCGACCGGCTTAACTAGTAACCACAACAAAGTCTAATGTGAGAGGTGAAGGTGCATTAAGTAATTAATGCCACATGATAGGGTTAAGTTAAATTGATTAATGACTCTTAACCAAATATGACATGGACAAATGGGTTAAGTAATTTGATTAGGCTAATGATACTTAACAAAACATGACAAGGTTGGGTAGGTTAAGTAACTTGATTTGCCCAATGACACTTAACCATTTTTATGTGACTAGTGGACGGGGTTAAGTTAACCAACACTTAATCAATCCAACGCGATAACTTGGTAAGGTTAAGTAAGTTTTCTTAATGATGCTTAACCGAAAAATACGGTTAACGGATGGGGTTAAGATTAGACTCAACTAGTCTAAACATGGAAATCGGATGGGGTTAAGTTAGCCTAGACTTAATTAATCCCACTTGGTAGTTTAATGGGGTTAAGTTAAATACTTAACTAATCTAAACATGATGAATTGATGTGGTTAAGTGACCTATACTTAACCAATCTAACTCGTTAATTTATTGTGGTTAAGTTAACCAATACTTAACCAATATAACGTGAAAACATGATAAGGCTAAGTCACGAATCGCTTGAATACACTTGACCGATTTGACTAAGTAAATTGATAGGGTCAAGTTAATATATACTTAACCAACCTAGAATGATAATTGGACGAGGTTAAGTCGTGAATTGCTTAATATACTTAACCAACTTGAGCATGGTTTGTAGGGTTAAGTCTTGAACTTGGATACTTAGCCAATTTTGACATGATTTGTAGATGGGTTAAGTCATGAACTTAAGTGACACTTAATCCATTATGTAAACCCTAGTTCTGAGGATTAGGTGGATAACCGTAGTTAACAAGGATAGCGGGAATAAGGCTAAGTGGTAAACCTTAGTTGAAGAATAACTAAGTAATGATTCTTAGTCAAGGAAGTTTGGACCAGTTCATAGATAGATGAGTAACCTAATACGGTAGGTCATCGTTTAAGTATACGAATAGGAGCAAGTATCTGATTTGGATAAAGGCTCCAGCGAACTGGGTAACGAAGCAGCGGCTTCGGGGAACGTGAGGGTATTCTTGGTATCCCTCTATGAGCTGCCAGGTGATTATACTAGGCTCATGAGAGGCTAAGGTCTGCGTTAGAAGAACCAAGAGTATGCCTTGGTTGCTATACGAGCGACCTAAAGACGGGGATGGATAGGGGATAGTCGACGATACACGGTCGTACCCTAGATAGCATTTCGTCAGGCTACCTACCATCTTTGGTCAAGCGTGTATGTACGGAAAGGCAGAGAACACCCAATAGACCATAATTGCTATCTAATTATGGTTGCGGTAAGGCTTGGATGTGGGTTGGCCAGTGTTGTGTTCTCATACAGGATTTATCCTGTCTTGTCTTTCACTAGTTGAGGGAGTGGTCTCGTGGGACCATAGCCACGTATAGGAAAAAAACAGACCTTAGCATCTGCATCGGCAGATAAATCGAAAGCTCCCGACCGTGTCCTGTATTTCCTGGTCTTCCCTGTGACAGGACTCGGATGGCACGATGTGATACATGTGCATACAGTCATGGAAAAACGATTCACGATATATGCGTGGGAAAAAGGGCGTGGTTGGCGGTTAGCGTAATCCCTAGTGACCCTAGGTGGTTGAACCCAAACCAAGATACGAAAACGTGCAATAGGTAAGCATAATCCCTAGTAGCCCTAGGTAGCATAAGTCCTAGTTGTACAAACGATAATTCATGTTGGAAGTACCTGGCTAGGTTTAGGGTAACAGTCCAAACCGATCTTAAGGATCATGGAACTATGTTAAAGTAATATAGAATCTCATGGGAAAGCCCGTATGGTCTACGGCAAGGGACTGAACATTTACATGGAATAAAACATACAAGTTGAGTAACCTATATATGCGATATATTAGTTTGACATGGACCATTACACGACTTTTGGGTAAGGGTCATTCATGGTTAACGCATGATACGGCGGGGATACTAGTACGGTAGGTGCAGAGCTAAAAGACAGGACAGATACCATGGGATGTTATACGTGATAGATATCTTGGGGATATTATACTTGATAGGAACCTGACGATGGGATACCTTGTTTTATCTTGACATCGTAATTTATCATGACACCTTAGTTTATCTGAGTTCAGTAGTTCATCCTATTATTTTGATTTAGCTTATCTATCTTGTCATCATGCTTATGTTCATCTCAGTTTCTCATGTCAGTTAACTTTACTAGTTTTTATGCTGATAGTAGATAGGGCTTACTCAGTCTTTTTGACTGACCCGTTTTGTTTCGCCTCTTTTCTTCCGTTTCCCCCCAGGGTACAGGGAGGAAATACTGTTGTTTAGTTCGGACTTCTTCTGCTTGAAGGTCATCATGGATGGCTTGGACTTTTCTTGGCTATGGCTACTTTACTGTTTTTACTTGGGGAATAATTTATGAAAAAGTTTTTATGCTTCTTTACTATTGCAAGACAGGTTTTGATGCACTCTGATGTAAAAGGCTTTAGACCTTAATTATTAATGTTTATGAAAGTTCGATTTTACTTCCGCTATTTTTATATGTTCTATCTTGTGATATTTCTGTGCATGTTTACCAATAATGCCCCTCTAAAGCTAGTGCATTCCTTTGCGAGTGACCCTAGCGGAGGCGGGGTGTTACATTTGGTATCAGAGCAGAAGGTTACCAGACTGGGCAAAAGGTTTTAAAAGACCTTCTGAAAACTATTTGAAAACCGTTTACAAAGAAGCATTTTTCAAGAAAATTTTCTTTTAAAAGAAAAAGGCTATTCCCCAAAGGCCATTAGCACTATCCTTGTTTCCTTAATTGAATCTCTTCTCCTTTCTTTCCTCCAGCTGTAGTCACAGTGGTTTTAACTGCGACTAGTCTTTTCTATCTACGAAAGTGCTTTCCATACGATGGAGGTGGTTCTCGAGAGACCAGTGGCTGCGTTATAAGAAAGGATAGTGAGGAAAAGGATAAAGGATACGAGCTTAAGGATGAGCAACTTGTTGGTATGGCTTAATCCTCAAAGGAGGGAGAAAGATGAACAATGAAACCCATGATGAGAGAGTATCTTTGGCATGGTAAAACGGGACGGATAGTTAAGTATTGTGGGACAAGGACAAGATCATCGTGAAGATAATTGTATACCCTCACTAGAGTACCTGAGTAGGGGGATAACATCCTTGTTGAAGATCTAGTTATTCTTTTCTTTCATCCCGCCAAAACTTTGTTTTGATCCCCGCATCATTTAAGTCCGCTTCGGTAGTTGAGTCTCTGCACCTTAAGTACTAGCGTAATAGAGGATCCCATTTTTGTCTCAAGGTCCTATTGGAGAATCAGTCCATTTATACATGACCTGTTGGGATTTGAGAATGTCTATGCCAAGTGTTGAATTTGGAAATAATGCTTATGTTTATAAGCTATGGATGGATTCTAGGGATGAAGTGGTTATCCAGTAGGGGGTGCCACTCTCGGTTTTGATAGGAGGGTAGTTAGACCTTTTTGACTAGCCTTGGAAATGCCCTCGAAGTATCGTGTAACCTTTTTGAGGTTCTGTCATGACTAGTTACTTAGAATCCCTTGATGCCTTTATTGGATATTTGAAGCCCGATCGAGTGGTGTTCGCCGATAAGACGGATGGTTTACTTCATTTATGCATGGGTTATAGAGATCACCCTAGTAAGTGCGCTTGATAACCTGGTTAACATCTGTTTACTTTCAAGAGAAAGTTCTTCTACATGGAATACCTTATAGTATACAAACGAGATCCAAAGATTCACTAGTGAATTTTGGAAAGATTGCATGAGATCATGAGTACGTAGTCATGTTTGCACCAAGTATTCTAGAAAAAGGATAAGTGCAAGTGGAACGAGAGGCGACGAAGAAATGAGTTCCAGCTCATGTTATGGAAACATGAAATAAGAAGCTACGAAATCGCGAAGTTAAAAGACGGTCAAGGCACAATGGAATTAAGTTCGAGGAAATACGACTTTGATGGTCAAAGACTAGATACGCGCATGATATCTCTTTTTGGGAGTATATCCTTGATCCCTGTTTTCTGTAGAGCTTACTTGTAGGCTATCTTGTGTGGACATCCTCTCGGTCCTATTTTCTGTTACAAACCCCGTAAGGAGTTTGTCTTGTTTATCTTCTCGACCCTGTTTCAGGGAATCCTAGGTAGAACACTATGGATGTAAACATGTATTTGAAACATCTTATGATTGATATGGTTGCAAGTGGTTGCTCGTGGATGCGCGAATACACATTAGATACTAGCTCGACTCGGTCACATTTCATATTGCATATGCACGAGTATTTTTGTTTATGGATGAAATCGAATGTATTATCATGCGGTTGTTGCGTATGAATGAATGATTGTGCACGCATATAGTATCTATATGACTAGGATTATTTGCATACATGTTGGATTCATGGCACTATACATATCTTGCATTAGAAAGATTATTCAGGCCTGATCATTTACATTAGATAAGTGCATATACACACACCTTTTGCATGTATTCATACAGCATTAGAAATCATCTAAGGACAATGGTTGCTTGTGGATGATGTTTTGAGTAGATGGATGATGGATGGTAGGATATGTTCTTCCTAACTTGGAGATTTCGGGGATGAAATCCTAAAAGGTGGGGAGAATGTAACAACCCGTATTTTTCGATAACGTGTTAAGAAGAGAATCAAGGCAGAATTTAATTATAAATTCTGAATCAAGTGAAACGGGCTGTGCCATTGCGTTCGTCTCGGAAAAATACGCGAAATAGAGTCCGAGTTTTCGAAAATCGGAGTCCATATGACCAAGTTATGACCCAACGAAGTTTTCAGAAAATTTCAAAGTAAAAACAGATTTCAAATTCAAGTTTGAATTTGAAAATTTGGGCCAGTTTGGGCCAGGCGGCAAAATTCCCGCCAGAGCACCCAAGTCGACAGCCCTGTCGACTTGGGAGTCGACTTGGTTGGACCCAAGTCGACAGCCCTGTCGACTTGGCTGTCGACTTGGTCCAGCCGGGCAGTTCTGCCTGGTGCACCATTTTGAGTTTGTGTTGAGTTTGGGGGCCAGATTCGGTTTTAAGGGCTGAGATTGCAACTAGAGTTTAATCCTATGGCCTAAAACACTTGCCTAATCTATAAATAAGCCCCTAACCCTCTCCTAAATCCTCATTATTCATTCATGCAACTAAACTATGGCAAAATTTTACCTCTCATGGCCTCCACTCTCTTCATAAAATTTCTAAATTGTTTCTATGAGAGATTTTCCATGCATGCAAGTGTTTTCAAGCTTGTATGAATGTCATAAGCTTGCATTCAAGTCAAGTTTCTATCTTTGCATCATAAAGCAAGGGTTTTGATCATTTTGGCTCAAGGGTTTTTATGTTAGAGCTTGCATTTTGGGTCTAGTTGATTGCATAAGGGCTTTGTCATATCTTTTGTGCCTTCATAGCAATGTAAGCCCTTTCCCTACTCTTAGATATTAACTATGAAGTTAAATGTTCATGTTGCAAGCTTGGGTTTGATCATTTAGTATGATACATGCTATCATGTCATGCAAGTTTATGAAGTCATTATCTTGATCTTGTGAGCTAAAAGCTACAACCTTTATGTTGAAATGTTGCATTATGCAACATGAGAACCCTCATGACCTTTATGTCAACTTGCATATGAAGTCATAACCCTTATATGATGATATATGCGAGTTACTAGTCATCATTCCATGTCTTTTGTCACCATGATTTGCTTATGTGCCAAGTTTGGGTTTATGCATGTTTTTGGGGCTTAAGAATGCAACATGCAAGTTAATGAACACATTTGTGCCTCATTTGCCAGCATGATTAACTTGTGGCTTAATATCCATTTTTGTCACGCCTTTGCCAAGTCTCTTCTTTTAATCCATTACGTTGTTGCGAACGTATATGCGAGTTTAAAAGCGTTGGGTTATGTTATGGGTAATTTCTAGTGATATGAAAATATAACTTGAAAATATGACTTGAAATATAACATGGAAGTTGACATGTAAGTATGCATAAAAACATAAGCTTGGGAATTTACCTATTAAGTTAGGTCTACCCTTTGGGAATTTACCTATTAAGTTAGGTCTACCCAATTGCTTGAAAACTTGTAACATGTTTTGGAAACATGATGGACATGACACTTAGATAATATAAGTGTGGCTAAATCGAGGTTGGGTTGAGTTTGCAACGTAAAACTACCCGGAACCGACCGGCCTAACTAGTAGTTGCAAACAATAGGACCCAATGTGAGAAGTTGGTCATGTTGTGCTTGAACCCGAGGTTAGACCAAGTTGTGGTGTAAAGCTACCCGGAACCGACCGGCTTAACTAGTAACCACAACAAAGTCTAATGTGAGAGGTGAAGGTGCATTAAGTAATTAATGCCACATGATAGGGTTAAGTTAAATTGATTAATGACTCTTAACCAAATATGACATGGACAAATGGGTTAAGTAATTTGATTAGGCTAATGATACTTAACAAAACATGACAAGGTTGGGTAGGTTAAGTAACTTGATTTGCCTAATGATACTTAACCATTTTTATGTGACTAGTGGACGGGGTTAAGTTAACCAACACTTAATCAATCCAACGCGATAACTTGGTATGGTTAAGTAAGTTTTCTTAATGACGCTTAACCAAAAAATAAGGTTAACGGATGGGGTTAAGATTAGACTCAACTAGTCTAAACATGGAAATCAGACGGGGTTAAGTTAGCCTAGACTTAATTAATCCCACTCGGTAGTTTAATGGGGTTAAGTTAAATACTTAACTAATCTAAACATGATGAATTGATGTTGTTAAGTGACCTATACTTAACCAATCTAACTCGTTAATTTATTGTGGTTAAGTTAACCAATACTTAACCAATATAACGTGAAAACATGATAAGGCTAAGTCACGAATCGCTTGAATACACTTGACTGATTTGACTAAGTAAATTGATAGGGTCAAGTTAATATATACTTAACCAACCTAGAATGATAATTGGACGAGGTTAAGTCGTGAATTGCTTAATATACTTAACCAACTTGAGCATGGTTTGTAGGGTTAAGTCTTGAACTTGGATACTTAGCCAATTTTGACATGATTTGTAGACGGGTTAAGTCATGAACTTAAGTGACACTTAATCCATTATGTAAACCCTAGTTCTGAGGATTAGGTGGATAACCGTAGTTAACAAGGATAGCGGGAATAAGGCTAAGTGGTAAACCTTTGTTGAAGAATAACTAAGTAATGATTCTTAGTCAAGGAAGTTTGGACCAGTTCATAGATAGATGAGTAACCTAATACGGTAGGTCATCGTTTAAGTATACGAATAGGAGCAAGTATCTGATTTGGATAAAGGCTCCAGCGAACTGGGTAACGAAGCAGCGGCTTCGGGGAACGTGAGGGTATTCTTGGTATCCCTCTATGAGCTGCCAGGTGATTATACTAGGCTCATGAGAGGTTAAGGTCTGCGTTAGAAGAACCAAGAGTATGCCTTGGTTGCTATACGAGCGACCTAAAGACGGGGATGGATAGGGGATAGTCGACGATACACGGTCATACCCTAGATAGCATTTCGTCAGGCTACCTACCATCTTTGGTCAAGCGTGTACGTACGGAAAGGCATAGAACACCCAATAGACCATAATTGCTATCTAATTATGGTTGCGGTAAGGCTTGGATGTGGGTTGGCCAGTGTTGTGTTCTCATACAGGATTTATCCTGTCTTGTCTTTCACTAGTTGAGGGAGTGGTCTCGTGGGACCATAGCCACGTATAGGAAAAAAAAGACCTTAGCATCTGCATCGGCAGATAAATCGAAAGCTCCCGACCGAGTCCTGTATTTCCTGGTCTGCCCTGTGACAGGACTCGGATGGCACGATGTGATACATGTGCATACAGTCATGGAAAAACGATTCACGATATATGCATGGGAAAAAGGGCGTGGTTGGCGGTTAGCTTAATCCCTAGTGGCCCTAGGTGGTTGAACCGAAACCGAGATACGAAAACGTGCAATAGGTAAGCATAATCCCTAGTAGCCCTAGGTAGCATAAGTCCTAGTTGTACAAACGATAATTCATGTTGGAAGACCCTGGCTAGGTTTAGGGTAACAGTCCAAACCGATCTTAAGGATCATGGAACTATGTTAAAGTAATATAGAATCTCATGGGAAAGCCCGTATGGTCTACGGAAAGGGACTGAACATTTACATGGAATAAAACATACAAGCTGAGTAACCTATATATGCGATATATTAGGTTGACATGGACCATTACACGACTTTTGGGTCAGGGTCATTCATGGTTAACGCATGGTACGGTGGGGATACTAGTACGGTAGGTGCAGAGCTAAAAGACAGGATAGATACCATGGGATGTTATACGTGATAGATATCTTGGGGATATTATACTTGATAGGAACCTGACGATGGGATACCTTGTTTTATCTTGACATCGTAATTTATCATGACACCTTAGTTTATCTGAGTTCAGTAGTTCATCCTGTTATTTTGATTTAGCTTATCTATCTTGTCATCATGCTTATGTTCATCTCAGTTTCTCATGTCAGTTAACTTTACTAGTTTTTATGCTGATAGTAGATAGGGCTTACTCAGTCTTTTTGACTGACCCGTTTTGTTTCGCTTCTTTTCTTCCGTTTCCCCCCAGGGTATAGGGAGGAAATACTGTTGTTTAGTTCGGACTTCTTCTGCTTGAAGGTCATCATGGATGGCTTGGACTTTTCTTGGCTATGGCTACTTTACTGTTTTTACTTGGGGAATAATTTATGAAAAAGTCTTTATGCTTCTTTACTATTGCAAGACAGGTTTTGATGTACTCTAATGTAAAAGGCTTTAGACCTTAATTATTAATGTTTATGAAAGTTCGATTTTACTTCCGCTATTTTTATATGTTCTGTCTTGTGATATTTCTGTGCATGTTTACCAATAATGCCCCTCTAAAGCTAGTGCATTCCTTTGCGAGTGACCCTAGCGGAGGCGGGGTGTTACAGTAAGACTGGACATTTCAGTAAGGATTGCCCGAAGAAGCAAGGGCAAGGCCAGGGTCAGACTCAGCGTGCTGGACCTTCAGGAGGGCAAGTTCATGCTCTCAATGTCGCTCCAGTTCCCGACCGAGGTAGTATTTCTGTTGAGAGCCTTGTATATATATTTGATTTTCCAGTTCGTACCTTGTTTGATTCTGGTGCATCGCATAGCTTTATCTCATCTGATCTTGTTGATAGTTTGCACCTTAGTACTAGCTTGGTAGATGATCCCGTCTGTGTCTCAAATCCTATTGCGGGTTCCGCCCATTTGTCTATGATATGTGGGGATTTGAGGATCTCTATACTGAGTGTAGAGTTCTTGTGCAGTGCTTATGTTCTTGGTTTTAGGGGATACGGATTGATATTGGGTATGGATTGGCTGTCCAGATATGGAGCCATTCTTGATTGTGAGCATAGGGTTGTGAGGCTCGTGACTCGCCTCGGAAACACCCTAGAAATTTCTTGTAATCCGAGAGGTCCCGTCATGTTGTGCTATCTTGAATCACTCGACTCGTCAATGGAAACTCTTCAGTCTGTGAGAGTGGTTCGAGAGTATCCAAATGTTTTCGATGAAGTTAGGGGGTTGCCCCCTAAGCGAGAGATTGATTTCCGCATTTATCTGGTGGATAATGCAAAGCCGGTTTCTTTGCCCATTCGGCACATGGCTCCGCGTGAAAGGCGGGAGCTAAGTAAGCAAGTGAAAGAGTTGCTTGAGAAGAACTTCATTAGACGAAGTATATCTGAATGGGGAGCGCCTGTGGTATTTGCTACCAAGGCAGATGGTTCTCTCCGACTTTGTGTTGACTATCGAGAGTTGAATAAGCTGACTAAGAAGAACAGACACCCGTTACCGATGATTGATGATCTCTTTGACCAGCTTGTCGGTGCTTCTGTTTTCTCTCAGCTTGATCTTGCTACTGGATTCCATCAGCTCAGGGTAGCTGAAGATAGTATAGACAAGACTGCGTTCAGGACTCCAGATGGATTCTTCGAATGGCTTGTCATGCCGTTCGGCTTGACTAATGCACCCGCATATTTCGTGGACTTGATGAGTAGGGTGTTCAGGGAGTTCTTGAACAAGTTTGTCGTGGTCTTCGTAGATGATATTCTGATCTTCTCTAAGGATGAGGAAGAGCACGCAAGGCATCTCGTGGAGGTGATGGATACGCTTAGAGTGCATCAGTTGAAGGCCAAGTTCTCCAAGTGTCACTTTTGGAGAAGAGAAGTTAGATTCCTTGGGCATATAGTATCTAAGCAAGGCTTAGCGGTGGATCCCGCTAAGGTAGTTGCAGTTCAGGATTGGAAGACTCCAAGGAATGCAACCGAAGTGAGAAGTTTTCTAGGTCTTGCGGGTTTTTACCGGAAGTTCATCAAGGACTTCGCGAAGATATCCGCTCCTCTCACTAAATTGACGAAGAAGAATTTAGTTTTTGCTTGGAGCATAGAATGCGAGCTTGCTTTTCAGAAGCTCAAGAGAGCTCTCCCATCAGCACCTGTTCTAGCTTTGCCCGACGGAGGGAAGTTATTTACAGTATACACCGATGCATGTGGCACGGGGTTAGGAGCTGTCCTGATGCAAGAAGGAAGAGTGATATGCTTTGGCGGTAGACAACTCAAAGTGCATGAAAAGAATTATCCCACTCATGACTTAGAGTTGGAAGCAATAGTATATGCACTCAAGGCTTGGCGCCATTATCTTCGGGGCGAAAGATTTGAGCTTTATACCGATCACAAGTCATTGAAGTATCTCTTTTCTCAGAAGGATCTGAATCTGAGGCAACAAAGATGGATGGAATTCTTGGCGTCCTACGATTTTGAGATAGCTTATACCCTTGGCAAGGGGAATGTGGTAGCAGATGCATTGAGTAGAAAAAGGTTGACTCTGAGTCCTCTATTCGTTGAGATGAAGAATTTAGAGTATGTGGCAACCTTTGATTTCTCTTTGGCGGTTGAGTCGATGACCGGTTCTTTAGCATCTCTGGAACTCAGACCTACCCTTCTTGATCAAGTTGGGGCTTCGCAGAGAGAAGACCCTCAGATAGTTGAGATTATGGATACGCTGATTCGAGGAGAGGCGTCTAGTCATCTCGCTCGATATTCTATTGATGACAAGGGTTGGCTAAGGAGAGACGGAAGGTTATGTGTTCCAATGGTAGAAGATTTAGTAAGAAAAGTTCTTGAGGAAGCGCATCGCTCTAAGTTGACTATACATCCGGGCGGAGATAAGATGTATAAAGATATGAAGCGCATTTTCTTTTGGCCTGGGATGAAGAAGGATGTGGCAGAGTTTGTCTCTAGATGTATCATTTGCCAGCAAGTTAAGGCCGAGTCGAAGAAGCCCGGTGGGCTATTGCATCCTCTAGACGTTCCACTATGGAGGTGGGAGAGTATTTCCATGGATTTTGTCGATGGGCTACCAAGGTCAAGGAAAGGGAATACGAGCATTTGGGTTATTGTGGATAGACTTACGAAGAGTGCTCATTTCATTCCGGTGAAGAGCAAGAGGACCGCATCTTGGCTAGCATCTGTATATCTTCGTGAGATTGTGAGACTACATGGAGTCCCTTCTAGTATTGTCAGTGACCGTGAACCAATCTTTACAAGTCGATTCTGGAATAGCTTGCAAGAAGCTATGGGCACGAGGTTGAATTTAAGTACGACTTATCACCCACAGACAGACGGTCAAACCGAAAGGGTGAATAGGGTACTCGAGGATCTATTGAGGCTTTGTATTCTGGATTTTGGTGGTACTTGGGAAGACCATCTTCCTCTTGTTGAGTTTGCGTATAATAATAGTTATCAGGCAAGCATAGGGATGGCACCATTTGAAGCTTTATATGGGAAGCCGTGCAAGTCACCTACATGTTGGTGGGAGACTATAGATGAGCTTATACTTAGGCCAGATATGATCAGAGATACATCCGAGAAGATCGAGTTGATTCGGAGACGGATGAAAGCAGCCCAAGACCGACAGAAATCCTATGCTGATAAGCGAAGAACTGATTTGGAGTTTGATGATGGGGATATGGTTTTCGTGAAGGTTTCTCCTTTACGGAATGTGGTCCGATTTGGAGCCTTTGGGAAGTTAGCACCGAGGTTTGTTGGACCATTCCCTATTATAGAGAGGATCGGGCAGATGGCTTATAGAGTGAAGTTGCCCGAGAAGCTTGCCGGAGTACACGATGTTTTCATGTTTCGCATCTCCGGAAGTGTTTACATGAATCAGCAGAGGTTGTTGAGCCAAGTGTTCTGAAAGATGTGGAAGTGGAGAAAGAGGCTACCTTGAGGAGAGCTCCGATTCGTATCTTGGGGACAGAGACCAAGAAGCTAAGGAATCGAGAGGTCAAGTTGGTGAAGTTTCAATGGGGTGAAGCCGAAGAAGACGCAACTTGGGAAACCGAGGAGAAGATGCGTGGGCTTTATCCATTCCTTTTTGAGGGTACACTCTCAATCTCTTTTCTTTGTTAGCATATCTTTCTCTTTGCTATCCATGTTTATCTAGTTTATCGTGTTAATCTTGTCATGAGAACCTTAGGTAGAAACCCTTTGGATGAAACATGTGTTTGAAACATGTTATGCTTGATGGTTGCAAGTGGCTGCAAGTGTTTGCAAGTGGTTACTCGTGGATGCATTATACACATTAGGCACTAGATTGGCTCACACACTCCTCATATTGCATGTGCATGAGTGTTTATGCTTATTCATGGATGAAAATTTTTGTGTTATCACATGGATGTTGCATATGGATGTATGTTATGTGCACACATATAGATGTTATACATTATGTTAGGAATTGCATACATATGGATTCATTTCACTAACATAATTTGCATTGATGATATTTGCATTAGATAAGGACATATACACACACCTTTGCATATGTTCATACATCATTTAGAATCTTGTAAGGACAATGATTGCTCGTGGATGATGTTTTGAGTAGATGGATGATTGGATGGTAGGATACGTTCTTCCTAACTTGAAGATTTCGGGGACGAAATCCTTTAAGGAGGGGAGAATGTAACAACCCGTATTTTCAATAACCTGTAATGATGTAAATCGAGGCAGAATTTAATTCTAAAATCTGAATCAAGGGAAACGGGCTACGCCATTGCGTTCGTCTCGGAAAAATACGCGAAATAGAGTCCGAGTTTTCGAAAATCGGAGTCCGTATGACCCGATTAAGACCCAACGAAGTTTTCAGAAAATTTCAAAGTAAAAACAGATTTCAAATTCAAGTTTGAATTTGGAAAATTGGGTAAGATTGGGCCAGGTTGGAAAATTCCCGCCAGAGTACCCAAGTCGACAGCCCTGTCGACTTGGGAGTCGACTTGGTTGGACCCAAGTCGACAGCCCTGTCGGCTTGGCTGTCGACTTGGTCCAACCGGGCTGTTTAGCCTGGTGCACCATTTAGAGATTGTGTTGAGCTTGGGGGCCAGATTCGGTTTTGAGGGCAGAGATTGGAACTAGGGTTTAATCCTAGGGTTGAAACTAGTCCTAATCTCTATAAATAAGGCCCTAACCTAACCCTAAATCATCATTATTCATTCATACAACTAAACTATGGCAAAATCATTCCTCTCATGGCCTCCACTCTCTTCATAAAATTCCTAAATAAATTTTTATGAGATTTTCCATGCATATAAGTGTTTTCAAGCTTGTATGAGCATCATTAGCTTGCATTCAAGTCAAGTTTCTATATTTGCATCATAAAGAAAGAGTTTGATCATTTTGGCTCAAGGGTTTTGCTTGCATTTTGGGTTTATTTGATTTAATAAGGGCTTTGGCATTGTAAGCCCTATTCTACTTTCATACTTAAACTCTAAAGTTAAATGTATGATATGCAAGTTTGCCATGATATGCAAGTTTACTAAGTTATGTTATGCAAGTATGTCATGTTATGATATGCAAGTTTATCATGTTATGATATGCAAGTTTATATGCAAGTTTATCATGTTATGATATGCAAGTTTATATGCAAGTTTGCCATGTTATGTTATGCAAGTTTGCCATGTTATGATATGCAAGTATGTTATGCAAGTTTGGGATGATCATTTTGTTCATGTTATCATGTTATGCAAGCTTATCTTGAGTATGTGAACATAAAGCTTCAAGCTTTAGGCTAATGGTTGCATTTTGGTAACATGTAAGTTATCATATCCCTTATGATAACTTGCATGTGAGGCTAAATGCGAACTTATAGCCATTTCTACATGTCATTTAGCACCATGTATCACCAATATGCCAAGTTTGGTTTTATGCATGCTTTTGAGGCCTAAAAATGTAATATGCAAGTGTATGAACATATGAACATTTCATATGCCACCATGTTAAACTTGTGGCTTCAATACCTTTATGTCATGATTATGCCAAGTTCCCTCTTTCTATCCTTTATGCGCTATTGCGATATGTAAGCGATGGGATTGCGTTTGGGGTTGGGTAAACTTAAAAGACATAAAACATAAGCTTGGGAATTTACCTATTAAGTTAGGTCTACCCATTGGGAATTTACCTATTAAGTTAGGTCTACCCAATTGCTTGAAAATTTGTAACATGTTTTGGAAACATGATGGACATGACACTTAGAAAAGATAAGTGTGACCAACTCGAGGTTGGGTTGAGTTTGTAGCGTAAACCTACCCGGAACCGACCGGCTTAACTAGTTGCTACAAACAATAGGACCCAATGTGAGAAGTTGGCCATGTTGTACCTTGAACCCGAGGTTAGACCAAGTTGTGGTGTAAAGCTACCCGGACCCGCCCGGCTTAACTAGTAACCACAACAAGGTCTAATGTGAGAGGTTAAGGCGCATTAAATTAATTAATGCCTCGTGATTAGGGTTAAGTCATGGTCCACTTAATACTTAACCAATTTGGGCTTGGTAGATTAATCAGGGTTAAGTCGTGAACTCATCGTTACACTTAACCAAGTTAATCCATGATTAGCAAGAGGGTTAAACCGTACTTAACCCACTAGAAAATCCTAGCAATGGGGGCCCACTCCAGCAGTAATCCCAAGTTTGTATCATTAAGACCCTAGGGACTAGGCTAGGGAGGGGGCACGATTACTGGGCTGGAGGTAAGCGACCAAAAGCGACGGCAGGGTGGTACGCCGGTGTAGTTCCGGGCGGACTCTGGTCGTGCACATAGTCCGTAGCCGGAGAAAACATGCACGGGTACCAGTAGATCGAGACTGTGCACTCATGTTCATGGTGTCCAGGGGTTGACACCCTAGGGCTTGATACACCCGAAGGGTGGACCCGACACAGTTCGACTACAATTATGTTTGGGCCGTATTGAGACCAACACGTGACGAGTTAGGCTTATAGGGAGCCGATCGACTAGACCGTTTGGTTAGACCTTGTATTAGGGTCATTTCATGTTATTGGGCCAAAGCTTGGGCCAAGGGATCAATACTTGTATATTCAAGTCATGTTAGTTTGCTAGTACACCTGTGGTGCAAAACCTTAAACCTGATTATGCGATGACACCTTTATCTACCTTGTTGGCTAATCATCATGCTAGTATGCTGTTCTCCTTATGATCATACCTGCTTCTCATGCCAGTTAACTTTATCAGTTTACATTGATTGTAGTAGGGCTTACTCAGTCTTTTTGACTGACCTGTTTTCTTTCGCCTCTTTTCTTCCGTTCCCCCCCCTAGGTTCTCAGGGAGGGAATATTGGAGCTTAGCTGGATTTCTGATCGCTTGCTTGTGGGATTTTAGCTCATGTACGGTCTTGACATGAAGCTAGCTATGGTTATCACTTATTTTGGGGATAGTACTTATGTATTTCAGTAATGTTGTTTTTATCTAGACTTGTGTATTTGGAAAGTTAACATTATGTTGTACCAGACTTGGTTTGAAAATCTTCCGCTGTTTTATCTATGTTATTTACTCTTTTTACATATATACATATGTTCTTGTTCTGCCTTGATATATCATTATGCATGTTTACCTAATTCAAACGCCCCTCCAAAGCCAGAGTGCTTGCAAGAGCCACCCTGGCGGAGGTGGGGTGTTACACCCAGGTCCTCTCACACAATGCAACGCAAGCCGGGGGATAGGGTTTTCCCTTATAATAGCCAAACATGCTTAGTACGTTTAAAACAAATCATTTGTTACAATAATAAGTGTATAAAACAACTTCAAATCATAAATATCAATCATAGACGGCATAGCATCCCATGCTACTTTGTCGCTATACTAGGCTCTACAAATAAAACCGCAAATTCAAGTATTGGAAGTTGGATTTCCATCTGTGAACCGAGGCAAAAGATAGTCCTCTATCGATTCGAGACAATCTAGCCCATGTCTCAGGAACAGCCGCAACTGCCCCATGGATCGTCAGGGCCGGTCCACCGATGTGGATTATTATGCCTGAACACTACATTTCCCCACCCTTTGGGGTGTAAATGAGCCAACGAATGACTCCATCGGACCCGGATCGTCCGATCTAACCGAGGCGCCTCGCAACAGCAACAACCACACAGGTGAAAAGTATATAAATGTCAGGGCCGGTAGGTCAGTGACACCACCCTAGCTAGAAGGAAACGCATGCCCTCCCTGATGTCCTCTTCCGTTTCTGGTTCACAACCGAGGTGTGAGGCTCGCGAATTCACGTTACACAAAGCAATGCCACATATGCCATGCTTTGATCATCAACCACAAGACTTTGCTTTTCAACAGAAACCTTGATCATTTGCCACTTAGGCATGCCACACAGGAAATTCACTCTATGCATTTGATATCCATCAGTATATAACCCCTGAGCTCGTACGTCTCAGAGAAGGGCGTTAAGCAAGAGAATAAATTCTCCGCCGCCAAACAGATACATATTTAATAGAAATCAACCACACAGAAAAAAATCCAATGTCAGACACACAGTCCATTTACAAGTCCGTTCTGGGTCTGAACGAAACCGGAGGCACCTAGTACCCCGCATGTCCATCGATCTCCAAGTACGTCTGGACGATCACCGACTGTTTCCATCTTCTTGGGTGTATAGCCCAATCAAGATCATCAGTAATCACCCAAGCGACCTGAAGACTTCCGGTCTTCAACCACCGTCTTCATCTTCGACACCACGTCGAATTAGTTATTCAGAATGTGATAAACCCGGTCTTCCCGAATAACTCACGTATATTTTAAATAATTGTTACACAAACACAACATACGCCTCATTCCAATTCAGAATATTCTTTTATTCAAATATTCATATATTTTGGGAAAGGTTCCCATTAATTTTATCAAAGATAAATTCTTTAAATTTATTCTTTAATCTTCTTTGAATATCAATTCAAACTAGTCGGGATTAACGAACCTTACCGAGGTAATTATTTGTTTTAATTTCCCAATCCCAACCTATTCATCCCATGAAGTAAAACTGGTAATACTTCATATCTAACACCACGGTGTTATCGGTATATTCAATTACCATTTCACGTTCAAATCTAATTAAGGATTTAACTATCGCCTGGAGTAAAACTGGTGATACTCCATTCTCGATCTTTTCAATCTAATTAAAGATTCATAAAAACTCCACTTAGTTTTAATCTTTGACTGGGTTAAAGAATCAGTGTCATTTAAAACACGGTTCACGATAAACCCAAAATCACTTTCCATCAGTTATCGGGTTAAAGAATAAGTGTTATTTAAAACACTGTTCACGATAAACCCAAAAGTCAATACCAATTCAATTCCAATTAAATATTATTTAATTGGTACACTTCATTAAATCTAAATAAAAAGATTTAATCCTTTTCTCAACTGGGCTTAAGAACAGTGTTAATGAAAACACCATTCACGACAAACCCAAATCACATTTGATATTAAATACAAGGCTCTGAATAGAAAATGTATCGGCTTATATTCAACATCAAATTCTACGACTAACAAATATCATATTGGAAATAACGATATATATATATATCTTTCAAATTTCCATAACAACATCTGTATAATCACGAAATCCAACATCGAAATATTCCGAAGACAATTTCGATTCAAATCTATTCCAATTCAATTATTGGAAATTCTGGTTATATTTCAAAACCATTTCCAACTCACTTTATTTATTTTAAAAATAAATAAATTACTATTCTAGTTTAAAACTAGTTCATTTCGATAAAAATCTATTTTTATCTTTTCAAATATGGAGTTTTTCATCCCAATTTTTCACAAATCATTTCTTATGATTTTACACAAATTATTGATATTTTTAATGATTTTATCAAGGCCCGTACAGTCGATTTCCATCAACGGCCATCGAACTGCACTTATAGCGAACTTTTCCAAATTTGATTTGGACATAATTCCATCCAACCGTTAGATTTCAAATTTTTAACATTCGTTAGAAAGCTCTTTTCGATACGAACCCAACGATTCCAGTTTTAGGAGAATTCGACGGTCAGATCTCCCGCAATATCCGTTCGAAGTCAATGGTCGAAATTCGCGAACTACCGCGGCACGGCGCGTTCTATTCAGGCCGTTATATAATATATATAATATATACTTCATCGATTTCCTTTTAAAACGTATTTTATAAATCGTTTTAAATTCATTTTCAAAACGATTTCAACTTCTATTTCAAATTCAAATCAAAATTGAATTTTTCCTTATAAATTCGATTTAAATTCATTTCAAATTGATTTCAATTCAAATTGATTTCTAATTCAATTTCAGTTTGTTTTCAGTTCAGTTCAATTTCAATTCGAGTTCGTTTATATTCAATTTCAATTCGAATTCACTTATATTCAATTTCAATTCGAATTCACTTATATTCAATTTCAATTCGAATTCATTTCTACTCAATTTCAATTCGAATTCATTTCTTTTCAAAATATCAGATTTTGAAATCACTTTCGATATTCCTTATAAAATGAATGAAATCGATATAAATATCGTTCACGTCAAAATGGCGTCAATCTAATCAACACGGCTTCATATATTTCTATTTTCAAATATTCTATTTCAAATATTTCTTTTTCAAATATTTCTATTCAAATATTTCATTTTCAAATATTTCTATTCAAATATTTCTTTTTCAAATATTTCTATTCAAAACTGGAATGAAGCCCAATCAATTACCATATAATGTTAATTATATGGATTTTCTACACCACATGTATACAATAACAACGATGAATAATCAACCATCATCCAAAGTGCATTCTACACTGTATAAGCATCAAATATAAATATTTAACGCTCATAACAGTCTGTCAATCAATCGATCGACATACAACTAATTATTGGGATTAGTGTATGTCGTATATCATCCCAATACCCATGTGGGGTTTCAAACAATCGAACACAGATTTTATTTGTGCAGTTGGGCGATGTGTAAAATTTATCGTCCCAATCAATATCAGTCAATGTGTGTATATAAACAAATCATCCGATCTGTTTATTTTTATTTCATTTCATATACACGTTAAAAATTATATTTTTAACTATAAAATGTTTTATTTCATTTCACATTACATCACACAATCAACTATACATCAAAATCAAACAAACAAGCATACAAGTCGTCCATGGTCTGTGGACGACGGGTGTCGGGTGCTACTAAACACCGTCTGCATCCTAGTATATATTTTAACTAGAAAATAAAATTACAAGGTGAGAAGTTCTCACCAAAGCTATCGCAACTCCACGACACTTCAAATGTAGGAAATCTTCACCTTTTCGCCTTTTGTCACTTTCGTTGTCCGCTTTCACTACATATATAAAAATCACATTTTTACTTTCCTATTCAATATATAAAAATCGAATTTCTACTTTGCTATTCAATATATAAAAATCGAATTTTTACTTTGCTATTCAATTTATAAAAATAGAATTTTTACTTTGCTATTCAATATATAAAAATCGAATTTTTACTTTGCTATTCAATATATAAAAATCGAATTTTTACTTTGCTATTCAATATATAAAAATCGAATTTTTTACTTTGCTATTCAATATATAAAAATCTCCACTTTTCCAACTATAAATATTTCGCCTTTACTATCTATATATATAAAAGAATCGTATTTTTATTCTTCTACTTTTTAAAAATTACATTTTTATTCCTTCTATAGTATAAAAATCATATTTTTAATATGCCACTAGTGTAAAAATTATATTTTTAACCACTCTATAATATAAAAATATCACCTTTGTTATAAATAAAAAATCACGTCTTTGCTTTAATAAAAATCACGTCTTTTGTTGTTATAAAAATCTCAACATTTACTAATTAAAAATTTAACCTTTGCTTTGCTTAAAATCCGACTTTTACTTTGTTAAAAATCTGACTTTTACTTCGCTAAAATCATTACTTTAACATCGTAAAAATCTATGAAAAGAAGAAAGAAAAATAATAAAACAAACGATATAAGCTTACAGTTAATCGAACGGAGGAGGTGGAGTTGACGGACTGGTGGAGGCACGGAGCTGCCAGGGGCGGTGGGTCTGTGGCACCGTCGAGGGGAAGGGAAGGCGGAGATTGGAGGGGGAGGCGCTGAGGAGGCGGGTCGGTTAGGGCATCGTTCGATTTAGGTGATTTGGGGGGGGGGGTTTGGGATCGGCGATTTCAACGGGGAGGAGAGAGGAGGAGGGCGAGCAGGAGGGGGGAGGGGTGGGGACAAAGGAGGAGGGCGGCGCTGGATGTGGGGTGGCGGCGCTCACCAGCGCGGTGGAGGGGGGGCTGAGCGACAAGGCCATCGGTGCGTGGTTTTTTTTTCTTCTGTCAAAATGAAAGAAGGGGGGTTTATATAAAATATATATATTTAATTATTTATTGATTTCAAAAAGCAACTTTTATTTTCGAACTCGAAACGGGACCAACCGCCTGTCGTCTGTAGCGTATTACCCCCATTTCGAACACAATGGGATATGAATCGTAAGATGGTTCAGCTGTTTCGATAAGTTTACGTTAAAATCAACATATAACTCTATATATTGAATTTGAACGCGCATTTCAATTCACTGGGTTCACATGCTAACTCTATAAATCCCAGAAAAATATTTTCTAGCTTCGTATTGACGATATGGTCCTAACAAAACTAATTTCGTTGAATTCCGGGACCGTTGGAAAAATGGCCATTTTCCAGTCGACTAAAATCAACTGAGACTGGTCAAACGCGTCTTCCTTTGCCACGCTCACATATTGATTTGAAAAATTATGAAATTTGGAATCTAGCAATAATTTGACATCATGGATCCAACAAAAGTGGTTTCGTCGAAATCCGAGGTCATTTGCAAAATTTCCATTTTTAAGGGCCTGAATTCCATAGCGACTATTCAGAATTTTCAACTGGACATATCTTTTGATTCCCGCTATGAAATTTTGATTTTTCGGATTCGTTGGAAAGATATTATCAATTAGATTCAAATATTTTTGGTTTCACTAAAATCCGGTTTATTTTGCACTCGGTATATTCAATTGAAGTTTGAAATTGAATTATTGAACTACCGCACCATTTTCAATTCCTTTTATAATTTAAAATAAATAATTATATTCTAACGACGATCTATATAATATATACGTTTGAATTCTATTCAAAATAAATTTATCGTCGATATTATTTAAAATAATTCATTTTAAATAATCAAAATTCGTTAAAATTACCCAAATAAAATTTTTAAACTGGCCCAGATTTTCGGGTTATTACACACCATGAATGATAGGACTACGTTATCAGTGCAGTAGAGTCACTATGACTCGTGGGGCAAAGTGATCGTAGTAAGACTATGAGCCAGTGCAGTAGAGTTGTCATGACTCGAGGGGCAAAGTGGACATAGTAAAGGATTAGTAAGACTATGAGCCAGCGCAGTTGGGGTGAACAACTACATGGGGCAAAGTGGACATAGTAAAGGATTAGTAAGGCTATGAGCCAGCGCAGATGGGGTGAATAACTCCATGGGGCAAGTGGACATAGCGAAGGATTAGTGGCTATGTATCAGTGCAGTGAAGCCATTTATGACTTCATGGGATAAGGTGATCGTAGCAAGGTATTGAGGTGATCGAAGTGGTGAATATCGTATGCTTTACGCACTGAGTGAGAGATGTGAGGATGGTTGCCATGCTTGATTGTTTGCCATCACTATGACATGCCCACCCCCGTATGCTTGTACACCATATGTTAGTGGCACCTTAGAGTGTTGTACAGTATGTAGTGCTGACTCTTTGGTTGTAGGTCCAGGTTTAGGTATGGTTTAGTGTGCCTGTTATTGTTTTGTTAACTGCTTATTGCTCATACCAGACTTTTGTCTGACCCAGAGTTTTATGGCTCTTCTTATTACTCTGGGTGCTCACACTAGCAGACTAGAGACAGGTTAGCTGGTGATGTATGAGTAGCTGATTCGGAGACGAGCAGGAGGCTCCTACGTATGATATCTACATATATTCTCCCTGTGTCATTGGTGGTCACTACTTGGGCATTAGTAGTGTACCTTCCATATCTTGCTTTTGCTTTAGAGACAGTATTTTAAAGTTGTAATAAGCTGTATTTTGGATTTCCGCTGCTATGATGCTTAGTTTGTTTTCAGCTTATGCACTGTCTCGCCTGTTTTATGTCAAATATGTTGTTATTATATTTTGTTCTATGCGCTATGAGACATTCTACAGGTTCTTTGTTGATTCTTCGTCTTCTTTCTTTTCTTCTAACGATTCTCCCGTGCTAACTGGACATGTGTACAGCGCACATTTGGAGTGAATGTCGGTTGGTGCGGGGCGGGCCGTCACATTTGGTATCAGAGCTCTAGGTTGCGTAGTTAACCTAGGGAAAGACACTAGGGAGAGATAGTACATATATGAGAGTGTGTATTTGTGATTACTTTGGTTTTCAAAATCTATATATATATATATATACTATTAGTAGTATAAGGATGAAGTCGTACTGCACTGGCACCAATATGGAGATGGTTAATCGTTTTCTCTTTACAGATTTGACGATGAGCCGAAACACGAGGGGTGCTAGTAGAGAGGCCAATAATGGGAATGCTCCTGACATGAGGACGATGTTCACTGACTTCATGAGGGAGATGCTTAGGGATGTTCAGGGAGCAGTTCCCAATGCTGGTAATGGTGGTGGTCCAGTAGTGCAGGCGCCTAGGGTCGATTTCGCCAAGTTATGCAAGGATTACACTAACCTTGGTAGGAAACCGTTCCACGGAACGGAGTCAGCCACGGATGTTCAGGATTGGTTCGATAGCTGTGATCGTATCTTCGAAGACTTGGGTATAGAGGATGCGATGAAGAGAAGGCTAGCGTCTCGTCAGCTGCAAGGGCGAGTGATGAATTGGTGGAATGCTATTAAGACAGCCACTCCCGAAGATCAAGTTACTTGGAATCAGTTCAAGGCTCGCTTTAGCGACAAGTTTATCCCAGCTGCTCAGAAGTCCGAATTGTTTAGGAAGTTCTTGGAGCTTAGGCAGAATGGTAGGGCAGTCTCAGACTATATTGCTGAGTTTGACACTTTGTCGAAGTATGGATTATCTCTTATCGATACTCCTGAGAAGAAGAATAAGATGTTCATTATTGGTTTGGATGGATACTTGGGGGAAAGGCTTATCAACCGCATCGATGAGACTTTTGAATCGGTTGTTGGGAAAGCTTTGAGGTCAGAGGGTCTTTACCCTAAGCCAAAGACTGAGGTTGCATCTATAGAAGGGCCAAAGCCGCAAGCAAGTGGTGGAGGCGAGAATAACTATCAGAACAAGAGGAGGCAGAATTAGACCAAGGATGGCCAGAAAAAGAGTAAGAGGGATGTGGAGTGCTTCAGCTGTGGTAAGAAGGGCCATTATGCTAAGGATTGTCGGGCCAAGTCAGCGGATAAGAAGTGCTTCAATTGTGGCCAAGCGGGACATTTGAAGGATAAGTGTCCACAACCTCTTAAGGAGAAGCAGATTGTGAAAGCATATGCTATCAATGCTATTCCATCTTCGTCGAATGCCCCAACTACGACAGAGAAAGGAAAGAATGTCGTCATTTAACGTATGATTTCTATTTCTGATGTACCTGTTCGAGTTTTGTTTGATACTGGGGCTTCCTGTTCCTTCATATCTAGTGACCTGGTAGATAGGTTGGGACTGGAACCCGAGATAGTCGATAGACCTTTGGTTGTGACGAACCCGATTGGTGGTTCGACTAACCTTTGTATGATTTGCCGAAATTTGGTCTTATCGAGTCATGGATGTATGTTTGTTTGTGATTGATTTGTTTTGGGCTTTACTAGGTATGGCATTATATTGGGAGTCGATTGGCTCGAAAGATACGGGGTGGTGGTAGACTGTGAGGGCTTTTTGGTGACAGTTAGAGCGGATGATAGGCAGATGGTAGTGTTTGGTAGTCTACCTAGTGATGGGGTAATGGCTAGTTTTATAAATTCCCTCGACATCCCGCATGATGAGTTGTCAGATGTGCCCGTGGTTGGCCAATATCCGGACGTCTTCGAGGAAGTGACCGGGCTTCCACCACACCGACAGATTGAGTTCCGTATTGATTTAGTGAAAGATGCCAGTCCTATAGTGATGCCACTTCATCGTATGACACCAAGGGAGCAGCGAGAGCTCGGGGTGCAAGTAAGCGAACTTTTGAAGAAGGGATTTATTAGAAGAAGTGTCTCCGAGTGGGGAGCACACGTTGTGTTTTTCATTAAGGAAGATGGTTCCCTTCGTTTGTATGTGGACTATCGCGAGTTGAATAAGGTGACGAGGAAGAATAATTATCCTCTATCGCGGATAGATGATTTGTTTGATCAACTGGAAGGAGCAACAGTGTTCTCCCAGTTGGACCTCGTGACATGATTTCATCAGCTCTGAGTAGCAGCTGATAGTATAGCTAAAACGATATTTAGGACGCCGTCTGGGTTTTATGTGTGGTTGGTCATGCCATTTGGGCTGACCAATGCACCAGCATACTTCGTGGATCTTATGAATAGGGTATTCAGGGATCAATTGAATAAGATTGTTCTTGTGTTCGTGGATGATATCCTTGTTTACTCGAGGACAGAGGAGGAACACAAGGAGCATCTGAGGATAGTGTTGGAGGTGTTGAGAAAACACCAACTGAAAGCGAAGATTTCTAAGTGTCACTTCTGGAGAAGGGAAGAGAGGTTTTTGGGCCACGTTGTTTCATATAATGGTATTGTCGTGGACCCTGCAAAGGTGGCTACGGTACAGGATTGGTCTACGCCCAAGAATGCAACAGATGTAAGAAGTTTCTTGGGGTCAGTTGGATATTATCGTAAGTTTATCCAAGACTTCTCCAAGATAGCGGCACCGCTGACTCAGTTGACTAAGAAGAATTAAGCCTTCATCTGGGACGGAGTGTGTGAAAATGCATTCAAGAGTCTAAAGGAAAGGTTGAGGCGTGCACCAGTGTTAGTCATTCCTAAAGGGAACTAATAGATGACGGTATACACGGATGCTTGTGGTACCGGACTAGGTGCTGTATTGATGCAAGGAGGTAGGGTAGTAGCTTATGCTTATCGGCAACTAAAGCCGCATGAGAAAAAGTACCCTACCCATGATTTGGAATTGGCAGCGATCGTGTTTGCGCTGAAGATGTGGAGACATTATCTCTTGGGAGAAAGATTCGAGTTGTTTACCGATCATAAATCGTTAAAGTATCTTTTCTCTCAAAAGGATCCGAATCTCCGTCAGCAGAGATGGTTAGAGTTCTTGGCTTCATATGATTTTGATATCGCATATACACCTGGGAAGGGCAATGCGGTAGCCAACGCCTTGAGTAGGAGACATGCCAGTTTAGGGGCTATGTTTCTTGAATGGAAGCATCTAGAGTATATCACAGGGTACGATTTCAGACCAAAGTGCGAATTAGATCCAGAGATATTAGCTAGTTTAACGATCAGACCCACTTTGATTGAGTGGATTGGTTCCAGTCAAAGGAACGATCCTAACCTATTGGAAATCATCTCCAAGTTAGAGACGGGAATCAATGAGGAGATGACTTTGTATGGGCTTGATCGAAAAGGATGGCTTAGAAAGAATGGAAGACTAGTAGTACACAACGTGTAACACCCCACGTCCGTCAGTGTCACTCACAAAGGGAATGCACTAAGTTCTGTGGAGCATTTAGGGTAAAAGATGCAGATAAATTACAAGACAGACAGAAATTAAATAGCGGAAATAAAACTTTGCTTTATTGATGAAATAGTTTGTACAATGGTTTCTTTACAATATCAGAGTATCTTCTGTCTTACAAAATAAAGAAGCATAAAAACAACATTTATATTCCTCGATTTTAGCAAGAGCCAGCCATAGCATCTGAAAGGAGAATTCAAGCAAACTTCGACAAATCTTCGAGCTGGAAACAGTGGCAGTCCAACTTAACCTGAGCTGTACTATTCCCTCCTTTACCACCTTGGGGGGGGGGGGGAACGGAAGAAAAGAAGACGAAAGGAAAACAGAGTCAGACATAAAGCCTGAGTAAGTTCAGTAACTTCTAGCATGTGAACATGGAAAACAAAACGAAATGAATTACTGAATACAAGATAACACCATGATGATAGGATCAGCAAGTTTAGACAAGATTAACACAAGATATGCTAAGATAAGACTGACTGGATATGCTCTAATACTTTCGCCCCTTCGCTATTTCCTTGTTATACTATATCTCTGCAGCACCTAACTAGTGTCCCAACTAGTAACGATAACGTGATCCCAATCCCTGTATTTTCCATTGCCTTCCGGCATACATTCATTATTTGTTACCTGGATCAAATCTAGGGTTTTCTATCAAGTGCTTTCTAGATTTAACTAGAGTCTATGCTATTTGCTGAACGCTTCTTGGATTCAGGATTTATGCCACCTAGTTCAACTAGGAATTATGCTACCTGTCGAACGATGCCCCCAAGTCTAGGACACACTACCTAGAGTGGTATATGTTCCTATACTTCCCCACGCCTATATCGCGAATCGTTATCACTTGTCTAGATGCACATGTCCTGTAATGTGCGACCCAAGTCCTGTGTCAGGGCAAATCAAGGAATACAGAACTCGGTCGGGAGCTTTCAGATATCCGCCGATGCAGATGCTAAGGTCTGTTTTTATTCCAGTGGCTATGGTCCCACTTGACCCCTCCCTCAACTAATGAAAGGCACCCTTTGTAAAATGAGAACTATACGCCGGCCCCCGCTGCCCCACTATCCTATTGCCATCCTCACCTATAACCAGATAGCAATTATGGTCTTTTGGAGTTCTTCGCCTTTCCACTTCACGTATCTCGACTGACTCAAGATGGATGGTAGACGACGAGTTGCTATCACAGGGCTACCATTTTCTCGCCGAATCACGCCGGTCCATCCTAGTCTTTAGGTTGCCACATATATTGCAACCAAAGCGTACCCCTGGTTCTTCTACGCAGACCTTAACCTCTGTGAGCCCAGGAGGATCATCTGCTGTCTCACAGAGGGATACCAAGAGTACCCTTACGTCCCCTCGAAGCCTCGGGCTTCGTAACCCAATCCGTTGGAGCCTTCTCGGACGGACATTCGCTCCTTCCCGTGTTATACTAAGAATTACTACTTAGTTCTCTTTCCCGTCAATTTGGGTTGGTTAAGTGTCATTAGTCAATTCAAGCTAACTTAACCCTCTTCATTTATCCTGATTAACTAGTTAAGTGTTATCAATAATTCATGTTGACTTAACCTTACCCTAAACCAAGTTATATTGGTTAAGTATTTCTTATTACTTAACCCTACCCCTTCACCCTGTATTGGTTAAGTGTTCCCTTTTAACTTAACCTTGCCCGTCTGTTTTAACTAACATGTTATTAATGGTTAAGTATTATCTCTTCATGTTTTAGACTTAACCCCATTTATCACAACCTGATGGTTAAGTGTTCAAGTTTACTTAACCCCTATGGTCTAGCCCAGCTAACACATTAAATCGTCTAAGTGTATTAGATTTTACTTAACCCCAACCTCTGGTCTACTTAACATGTTAATTTGGCTAAGTGTATTAACTTTACTTAACCCCAACCTCTAGTCTAGTTAACATGTTAATTTGGCTAAGTGTATTAACTTTACTTAACCCCTACAAATCTTGTCTTGTTACCTTGAGTCTGGTTAAGTGTTTCTATGGACTTAGCCCTCCCATCCTAGCTTAACTGTGTTAAGTTGGTTAAGTGTTCCTATGGACTTATCCCTCCCATTCTAGCTTAACTATGTTAAGTGTTTTTATGAACCTAACCCCACCCATCAGTTTAGTTGTCATGTTGAACTGGTAAAGTGTCTTAGTTAACTTAACCCTACCATTCTTGTTCTAGCTTTAATTAAGTAGATTAAAGCCACGACCACTCACATTAGACAGATATTGTTGCGAATACCGGATGTGTCGGTTGGTTCCGGGCAGGTTTACATCGCAACTCAGTCTAACCTCGGGTTAGGCATATTCGTGTTTTCTAAATTCAAAGGGTTTGGATTAGTTTTCAATTCAGGTTTTGAAAGTAACCGTCTCGTCCGTCGGATCAGTTAGGGATAGTCAGGGAGAGCAGGAAACTTGTATTTTCCAAACCCAAGCCTAGACACTATCCTCTCTGTCACCCTAGAACTTTCTGGTGTGTTATTAAAAGAGATGTCGTTTAACAAACCTTTAATTTGTCTAAGTTTACATTTCTCATTTAGAACAAATTCAATAAGTAAATTATTCCTAATTTACTTATTTCCTAATTTCCCTTTTATTGTAAATTGTCAACATTCATTCTTATGGCCCATTTTACCCTCTAAATCATGTTTATGCTTTTTGGTATGTAAACTATACCAAATCAAGTGTCAGTAACCATGATTTTGCTAAACCTGCCAATTACTCCCTATTATGGCCAATTTCAAATTTAGGCCAATATATTTACCGTTCCAAATTAGCTAATCCAATTCCAATTCAACATTCTAATTCATGTCAAACTAGACTTATTACTCCAGTTCACTATTCATGTAAATGCTAGATTTACATGTCGATACTAGATTCAGGCTACTCAATCTATAGTTCCTGTCAAATTTATCCAACTTGCATTCTTATGAACATGCCATAATGCGTGTTCCCAATTTATGCCAAATTCCAAGTTAAACTACGTTTTTAGTAAATTTCATATTTTTCCCAAACTGCATTCCCACCTTTCGTATAATCGTGATTCAGTCTAGATTTATAAATAACGCTAGGTTCGTAGAAAATAGGGAATGAACCAAAGATGCTATGCGAAAGATAGACGTACTAACTGGCATAAAAAGGGTTGAATAATGATGTCGGTTCAAGAACATGGGTAGACCTAACTTAATAGGTAAATTTCCAAGGTCTAAAACCAAAGAAAACCAAGAATAGACAGAATATAGACGTAGGTTCAAGAACATGGGTAGACCTAACTTAATAGGTAAATTACCAAGGTCTAAAACCAACGAAAACCAAGGATAGACAGAATAGAAAGATCAGGTTTAGAACCAATTTCACAACAACCTTTTCCTAGTCAGAAATCATAGGTGTTTAGTCAAAGTTGTCCTTGTTATGTCATAGGCAATAGTTTATGTTTCCAAATCAAAAGCATAAACTTAGTCAAGGAAATAATTCTCATAGTCACAGTCATAGGCAATGTCCATAGTCATAGGCAATGTTCACAGTCATAGGCAATGTCCATAGTCATAGGCATTGTTCATAGTCAAAGAGGCATACAGTCTTATTTGTCCTTGAATCATAACAGTTCTTAATTAGGTCCAAGAATATAGGCACTGATTCGAATAGAGAGAGGGAGATTTTCCAAATTCTTTTATTCCTTTAATTTCATGTCACAAACAAAGAAAAACGTTCAAATCTAAAAATAACTGACTTACAGAGATTAGATTAGAATAGAAAGGAGGCATTGCTTTGATTCGTGCGGCGTTTAGCCTTTAATCCTTATCTTGAAGCTTTGAATCTCTTCTAGAAAACTTGAGCAGCATAACCTTGTCTTGGATTTTTGTATTATCTTCTTAATTTTATATTTTCTCAGAGGCAGCATAAGGATAGAAAAGAATTATGAATAGAGAAGAAGACCGGGGCTGTTTTGAGACGACCCGAATTCCCGTTCAGACGGAAACAAGGTTATCTTTGGAATATAACACAGAAGCAAATAATAGCAGAACAAAATTAAATAAATACACCAGAATGAACAACAAAATATACTGGATAAAAGTAATCATCAGAGTTACACAGTATACAGGATCTTACTTAGTACAAATACAGTTCAGCTATACATAAATGTCTACAGCGGAAATAAACAAAATATGTACAATAGGAGCTGAACAGCATAAAAAGAAATAAATGATAGAACCCATCTTCAGCTCCAGCTATCCAGAAAGAAGAACCAGCTAAACCTGAATACAAGGCTGCCCGTGTAGAAAAAGGGGCACCCGAGTTTGAGAGTGAAACAAACTACAAGTCAGTCATGGGACTGGTATGAGAAATCCACTCAACACATATATAATTGGCTAATCACAGGACCACGCCACTTTCGTGGAACGGGTTTACTCCATTGGATTGCCAGTGCTTTAAAACAAATCTTTCTTTTAAACATCGCTATGCTTTTTATAAAAATGAAACCGTTATAAGACTCAGTTCCCATCACACAATGCAACGCAAACCGGAGGATAGAGTTTTTACCTTATAACGGCCAAGATATGCTTGATACGAATAAAACAAAGGCATTTGATATTATTGCTAGTGTTTATATGTTTTGAAAACAATTTCAAATCATAACTATCAATCATAGACGGCATTAATGCCCCATACCACTATGTCGCCATATATAGGTATACAATCAAAATCGCACAGTCACGTATTTGGAAATTGGAATTCCGTCATGAACCAAGGAAAAAGATAGTCCTTACCGAATTCGAGACTGTCTAGCCCGAGCCTCAGGACCCAGACTCAGGTGGGCCCTTGGAGCGACAGGGCCGGTCCACCGATGTGGATTAAAATGCCTGAACAATGCGTTTCCCCACCCTTTGGGGTGTAATTGAGCCAACGAATGACTCCATCGGACCCGGATCGTCCGATCAAACCGAGGCGCCTCGCAACAGCAACAACCACATAGGTGAAAAGTATATAAATGTCAGGGCTGGTAGGTCACTGACACCACCCTAGCTAGAAAGAAACGCATGCCCTCCCTGAGGTCCTTCTCCCGTTTTAGGTTCATACCGGGATGTGAGGTTCGCGAATTCACGTTATACACAAAGCTATGCCACACAGGCGGTGCTTTGATCATCACCACAAGACTTTGCTTTTCAACAGAAGCCCTGATCACTGCATCTTAGCATGCCACACAGGCAATTCATGCCATGCGACTGATGTCCATCGATATACAACCTCTGAGCTCGTGCGTCTCAGAGAAGGGCGTTAAGCAAAAGAATAAATTCTCCGCCGCCAAACAGATGTATATTTAATAGAGATCAATCAACACAGAATAAAATCCAATGTCAGACACACAGTCCATTTACAAGTCCGTTCTGGGTCTGAACGAAACCGGAGTCACTAAATACCTCGCAAACCCTTCGATCACCACGTACGTCTGGACGATCACCACTCATTATCCATGTTTCGGGATGCCTCCCAATCAGGACCTCGGTTACCATCCAAACGAGGTGAAGATCTCCGGTCTTCGACCATCGTCTTTATCTTCGACTTTCAATCGTCGGTCCATTATTTGAAATGAGAATTAACTCGGCCTTCTCAAATAATTCACGTATATTTAGAATTTCAATTCAATCTATTTCAATGGTTAAATTATTCGACAACACCAATTTTGTTCTTTAATGTAATTTTCACACCAAACACATTCAACCATCAAAAGCCACATAAATCAAGCAAATTCAGTTTATTTCCATTCCATATCGCTTATGATATTTTATAACTATTTATCGCTATTTTTATTTATTTTAAAATAGCCCATATATTCAAAACGACCCTTCGGGTCATAAAGCGGCCGCGGCGCTGTTTTTCTTCAGATTTGATTTACACATATCTGAAAATCTAACCGTTGGATCTTCACAAAATTTACATCATTAGAAAGGTCTTTTCAAAACGAATCCAACGGTTCCAGTTTCGGGAAAATCCGACGGCCGGATCTCCCGGTACAATCGTTTGAAGTTTCGATTTCAAAATATGAACTGCAGCGTCGTTATTCGATTAAATATATAATTATATTTAGATATATATATAAATATAATCGCTTCTGGCGCTGTTTTTCTTCAGATTTGATTTACACATATCTGAAAATCTAACCGTTGGATCTTCACAAAATTTACATCATTAGAAAGGTCTTTTCAAAACGAATCCAACGGTTCCAGTTTCGGGAAAATCCGACGGTCGGATTTCCCGCACTAGTCGTTTGAAATCACGGTTTCGAAATACGAACTGCACGGCTTCGTTTCGTTTTAATTTTATTTATATTTATATATTTATATAAATATAGTTCATTCAATGATTTCCATATCGTTTTCACTTCAAATATTTTTCTAACACCTTAAAATTTTGGAAAATTTCGCCATAACCTCCCCTGCACCGGGAGCATCGGGAAATCGCAAATAGTGTTCCCGGTCCTTGTAATCTCAAAAAGAAAAAGAAAAAGCCATGCGGCTAGCCAACAGGCTCATAAAATCATCACCCAAACAAAGCAGTAAATGTGTACCTATTTGTCGGGCACAAAATTTTATTCCTCTTCTCTAGCCCCTTTGCTATAACCTGTTCAATAAATATGCATGTACATATATATACAGTTCTTATCATTTATCATTTTCTATTCAACTTCATATTTGATTTCTATTTGGTTTAAAAACACCATTCATTCTAATGTTACATAAATAGGTGCAAATCATTCCATTAGCTAATTAATGAATATTTCAACTCATATATGTTGATTTTGAAAAAGTGGCTATTTTTAACACCTCACATTTCAACGATTTATGCATACAATAAAAATGTGATTTTTATTGTAAAACAATTCCTTTCAAAACACTACTTTTCTATATAGTTCATATAGTCGATAAAAGGTGATTTTTATTATCAAACAATTTATTTCAAAATATGAATACCATTCAACACATGAATTTCTAATCAACGAATGAATATCAATTCAACACATGAATGTTTTCTATAGTTTCTATATATAGATAAAAATGTGATTTTTTATTATCGAACAATTTATTTCAAAATATGAATACCATTCAACACATGAATTTCTAATCAACGAATGAATATCAATTCAACACATGAATGTTTTCTATAGTTTTTATATATAGAAAAAAGGTGATTTTTTTTATCGAACAATTTATTTCAAAATATGAATACCATTCAACACATGAATTTCTAATCAACGAATGAATATCAATTCAACACATGAATGTTATCTATAGTTTTTATATATAGATAAAAGGTGATTTTTATTATCGAACAATTTATTTCAAAATATGAATACCATTCAACACATGAATTTCTAATCAACGAATGAATATCAATTCAACACATGAATGTTTTCTATGGTTTTTATATATAGATAAAAATGTGATTTTTATTATCGAACAATTTATTTCAAAATATGAATACCATTCAACACATGAATTTCTAAACAACGAATGAATATCAATTCAACACATGAATGTTTTCTATAGTTTTTATATATAGATAAAAGGTGATTTTTATTATCGAACAATTTATTTCAAAATATGAATACCATTCAACACATGAATTTCTAAACAACGAATGAATATCAATTCAACACATGAATGTTTTCTATACAATGAATAAATATAGTTTAAGCATATGAAAATAATTCAAACACACAAATATTATTCAAAATTTCGGCAGCATAACGGCAGGGTAGTTAAACCGGCACCGTCCCTAGTACGGCTCCTCGCTCTACCTTAAAACCTCGCGGTTTTTGACAATGGGGATCATGCATCTAGTTCGCACGCAGGCGGCATGTATATATTTATTTCATTTCCACAAACTAATCCTATGTGCTTTCAACCAAATATTTCACAATCACAAACGGGTATTTTTCAACCACAATCAACCAATATCCATCACAAACAATCCCAAACAACCATTCGCTATCAATCAATTTTCACAACAATTTCAACCAATAAATATCGTCCATGGTTTGTGGACGAGGGGCGTATATATATATATATATATATATATATAGATATTTATATATAGCAATTCACTTTCATTTCCAACACATATATATAATTTTTAAATCAGAAATCTCACCAATAGCTATCCAACTTCACTTAGAGAAATCTTCGCCTTTTGTCGCTTTCGTTGCCCGTATTCTCTACATATGTAAAAATCGAATTTTTACTATGTAATTCGATATATAAAAATCGAATTTTGACTTCGCTATTCAATATATAAAGATTATATTTTTAATATTTCTATGATGTAAAAATTATATTTTTATTGCTTTAAAAAATATAAATTTTCATATCTTACTTCTTCTACTTAATAAAAATTCCGTCTTTTCTCTTTTAAAAATATGATCTTTATTTTTCCAAGTTCAAATCTTTTTCTATTTTAAATTCAAACCTTTTTCTATTACTATTCAACCATAAAAATAATATTTTTATACGTTAAAGACTGAAAATAAATCCAAAGTGAATTCATATTAAAATCTAAAAATAAATCCATGTTGTTTACTTTCAGAAATCAAATTTTTAATAATCAAAGTTATTTATATAATGAAACTGATTTTACAATGCTATATATTTATATTTTCAAAACAAAGCATTTTTTTTATATTTTTAAAACAAAGATAATTTTATTTTTAAAGCAATGATAACTTTAATATAAAGATATTTTTTTTTAACACAATGTTGTATATGTTAAATAATATAATTAGTTTACATAAAATAAATAAAAGAAAGAGACCTTCCTCATTCTGAAACAGGCGACAGGAACCCATCAGCTCCCAGGAGGAAACCACCCATCGCACCACCATCTTCACTCCGTCCATCGATCTGACCCTGCCGCTTTGAAGTCGTCGGAGTCACCATCCTCCTCCCTCGCAGTGCGCCAAGCTCGGCCCCACGATCTCCCCCAAAAACCATAGCGAACGACTCACTTTTGAGCTTCAATTTCGCACCAAAGACCACGCGAGGTTCGATCTAACCAGTATCGATTTCAAGATCGGAGAACGCTCTGCGATTTTTGTTTAGATTGAATGATCAATTAGTTGAGGGATTGAATGATTTTAAAGGAGAATGGATCGAGGAATTTTCCGTGTTGAAACTAGAGAGAGCGGCGACTTCTGAGTAATAGTTAATTAGGGTTCTAATTTTCATGAATTTATACCCTTATTGTTTTATATATTTTTAATTTAAACATTAGTTTTAGTAACTTTTTAATACGAACTCCAAACGATACTCAACGAATGTCAGCCCTAGCTAACTACCCCCATTCCGAACATAATAGGATATGTATCGTAGGCTGATTCGATTGTTACAATCAGTTTCCTTTTGAATTTTCATTTAAATCACTATATTGAATTTTAAACGTACATTTCAAATTACCGGGGTCACATACTGACTAGAAAAATTCTCGGAAAATATTTTCTAGCTTCGTATTGACGATACGGTCCTAACAAAACTAGTTTCGTCGAATTCTGAGACCGTTTGTAAAATGGCCAATTTCCAGTCGATTAAATTCAACAGAAACTGGTCAAACGCGTTTTCTTTTGCCACGCTCACATATTGATTTGAAAAATTATGAAATTTGGAATCTAGCAATAACTTTACATCATGGACCCAACAAAAGTAGTTTCATCGAAATCCGAGTTCGTTTGCAAAATGTCCCTTTTTAAGGGCCTGAATTCCATAGCGACTATTCAGAATTTTCAACTGGACATATCTTTTGATTCCCGCTATCAAATTTCGATTGGTCGGATTCGTTAGAAAGATATTCACTAATAGATTTAAATACTTTTGGTTTCACTAAAATCCGGATTGTTTTGCACCCGGTATATCCAATTGAAGTTTGAAATCGAATTATCGAACTACCGCGCCATTTTCAATTCTATATATAATTATAATTAATTATATTCGTTTTCAAATGTCGATTCAAACTCAGTTTTCATCGCCATTATTTAAAATATTTATTTTAAATATTTAAAATCCATTATTTTAGCCAATTTAAAAAATTTAAATTGGTTCAGATTTTCTGGGTCGTTACAATCTCCCCCACTTAAAACTTTTCGTCCCCGAAAAGGAATAAAGTTGAAAGTGGTTTGATAAATCTACGATCACACAACACTACAACCAATCCAATTGTTTTTAACCTTTTTAACTTTTCAAATATATATCTTTTATATATTCAAAAATTATATTTCTAAAACCAGACTATATATATATAATCACAAACACGTTATTTAAAAACATATTACTCTCGACTCGTTCTGGGGCACTTCTGACCCCATCTCTAACGAGTTGTTCTGATTCTGCTATACTCATACTAGGATATTACTGATCCTATCTGTATAGAGTTACCCGTCCTAGAACACTTCTGGTTCTATTTCTGACGAGTTCATTCAAATGTTACATTCCAGAACTAAGCTTAACCAAAGCTCTGATACCACGATGAGACGACCTGAATTCCCGTTCAGACGGAAACGAGGTTATCTTTGGAATATAACACAGAAGCAGATAATAGCAGAACAAAATTAAATAAATACACCAGAATGAACAACAAAATATACTGGATAAAAGTAATCATCAGAGTTACACAGTATACAGGATCTTACTTAGTACAAATACAGTTCAGCTATACATAAATGTCTACAGCGGAAATAAACAAAATATGTACAATAGGAGCTGAACTGCATAAAAAGAAATAAATGATAGAATCCATCTTCAGCTCCAGCTATCCAGAAAGAAGAACCAGCTAAACCTGAATACAAGGCTGCCCGTGTAGAAAAAGGGGCACCCGAGTTTGAGAGTGAAACAAACTACGAGTCTGTCATGGGACTGGTATGAGAAATCCACTCAACACATATATAATTGGCTAATCACAGGACCACGCCACTTTCGTGGAACGGGTTTACTCCATTGGATTGCCAGTGCTTTAAAACAAATCTTTCTTTTAAACATCGTTATGCTTTTTATAAAAATGAAACCGTTATAAGACTCAGTTCCCATCACACAATGCAACGCAAACCGGAGGATAGAGTTTTTACCTTATAACGGCCAAGATATGCTTGATACGAATAAAACAAAGGCATTTGATATTATTGCTAGTGTTTATATGTTTTGAAAACAATTTCAAATCATAACTATCAATCATAGACGGCATTAATGCCCCATACCACTATGTCGCCATATATAGGTATACAATCAAAACCGCACAGTCACGTATTTGGAAATTGGAATTCCGTCATGAACCAAGGCAAAAGATAGTCCTTACCGAATTCGAGACTGTCTAGCCCGAGCCTCAGGACCCAGACTCAGGTGGGCCCTTGGAGCGACAGGGCCGGTCCACCGATGTGGATTAAAATGCCTGAACAATGCGTTTCCCCACCCTTTGGGGTGTAATTGAGCCAACGAATGACTCCATCGGACCCGGATCGTCCGATCAAACCGAGGCGCCTCGCAACAGCAACAACCACATAGGTGAAAAGTATATAAATGTCAGGGCTGGTAGGTCACTGACACCACCCTAGCTAGAAAGAAACGCATGCCCTCCCTGAGGTCCTTCTCCCGTTTTAGGTTCATACCGGGATGTGAGGTTCGCGAATTCACGTTATACACAAAGCTATGCCACACAGGCGGTGCTTTGATCATCACCACAAGACTTTGCTTTTCAACAGAAGCCCTGATCACTGCATCTTAGCATGCCACACAGGCAATTCATGCCATGCGACTGATGTCCATCGATATACAACCTCTGAGCTCGTGCGTCTCAGAGAAGGGCGTTAAGCAAAAGAATAAATTCTCCGCCGCCAAACAGATGTATATTTAATAGAGATCAATCAACACAGAATAAAATCCAATGTCAGACACACAGTCCATTTACAAGTCCGTTCTGGGTCTGAACGAAACCGGAGGCACTAAATACCTCGCAAACCCTTCGATCACCACGTACGTCTGGACGATCACCACTCATTATCCATATTTCGGGATGCCTCCCAATCAGGACCTCGGTTACCATCCAAACGAGGTGAAGATCTCTGGTCTTCGACCATCGTCTTTATCTTTGACTTTCAATCGTCGGTCCATTATTTGAAATGAGAATTAACTCGGCCTTCTCAAATAATTCACGTATATTTAGAATTTCAATTCAATCTATTTCAATGGTTAAATTATTCGACAACACCAATTTTGTTCTTTAATGTAATTTTCACACCAAACACATTCAACCATCAAAAGCCACATAAATCAAGCAAATTCAGTTTATTTCCATTCCATATCGCTTATGATATTTTATAACTATTTATCGCTATTTTTATTTATTTTAAAATAGCCCATATATTCAAAACGACGCTTCGGGCCATAAAGCGGCCGTGGCGCTGTTTTTCTTCAGATTTGATTTACACATATCTGAAAATCTAACCGTTGGATCTTCACAAAATTTACATCATTAGAAAGGTCTTTTCAAAACGAATCCAACGGTTCCAGTTTCGGGAAAATCCGACGGTCGGATCTCCCGGTACAATCGTTTGAAGTTTCGATTTCAAAATACGAACTGCAGCGTCGTTATTCGATTAAATATATAATTATATTTATATATATATATATAAATATAATCGCTTCTGGCGCTGTTTTTCTTCAGATTTGATTTACACATATCTGAAAATCTAACCGTTGGATCTTCACAAAATTTACATCATTAGAAAGGTCTTTTCAAAACGAATCCAACGGTTCCAGTTTCGGGAAAATCCGACGGTCGGATTTCCCGCACTAGTCGTTTGAAATCACAGTTTCGAAATACGAACTGCACGGCTTCGTTTCGTTTTAATTTTATTTATATTTATATATTTATAAAAATATAGTTCATTCAATGATTTCCATATCGTTTTCACTTCAAATATTTTTCTAACACCTTAAAATTTTGGAAAATTTCGCCATAACCTCCCCTGCACCGGGAGCATCAGGAAATCGCAAATAGCGTTCCCGGTCCTTCTAATCTCAAAAAGAAAAAGAAAAAGCCAAGCGGCTAGCCAACAGGCTCATAAAATCATCACCCAAACAAAGCAGTAAATGTGTACCTATTTGTCGGGCACAAAATTTTATTCCTCTTCTCTAGCCCCTTTGCTATAACCTGTTCAATAAATATGCATGTACATATATATACAGTTCTTATCATTTATCATTTTCTATTCAACTTCATATTTGATTTCTATTTGGTTTAAAAACACCATTCATTCTAATGTTACATAAATAGGTGCAAATCATTCCATTAGCTAATTAATGAATATTTCAACTCATATATGTTGATTTTGAAAAAGTGGCTATTTTTAACACCTCACATTTCAACGATTTATGCATACAATAAAAATGTGATTTTTATTGTAAAACAATTCCTTTCAAAACACTACTTTTCTATATAGTTCATATAGTCGATAAAAGGTGATTTTTATTATCAAACAATTTATTTCAAAATATGAATACCATTCAACACATGAATTTCTAATCAACGAATGAATATCAATTCAACACATGAATGTTTTCTATAGTTTCTATATATAGATAAAAATGTGATTTTTTATTATCGAACAATTTATTTCAAAATATGAATACCATTCAACACATGAATTTCTAATCAACGAATGAATATCAATTCAACACATGAATGTTTTCTATAGTTTTTATATATAGAAAAAAGGTGATTTTTTTTATCGAACAATTTATTTCAAAATATGAATACCATTCAACACATGAATTTCTAATCAACGAATGAATATCAATTCAACACATGAATGTTTTCTATAGTTTTTATATATAGATAAAAGGTGATTTTTATTATCGAACAATTTATTTCAAAATATGAATACCATTCAACACATGAATTTCTAATCAACGAATGAATATCAATTCAACACATGAATGTTTTCTATGGTTTTTATATATAGATAAAAATGTGATTTTTATTATCAAACAATTTATTTCAAAATATGAATACCATTCAACACATGAATTTCTAAACAACGAATGAATATCAATTCAACACATGAATGTTTTCTATAGTTTTTATATATAGATAAAAGGTGATTTTTATTATCGAACAATTTATTTCAAAATATGAATACCATTCAACACATGAATTTCTAAACAACGAATGAATATCAATTCAACACATGAATGTTTTCTATAAAATGAATAAATATAGTTTAAGCATATGAAAATAATTCAAACACACAAATATTATTCAAAATTTCGGCAGCATAACGGCAGGGTAGTTAAACCGGCACCGTCCCTAGTACGGCTCCTCGCTCTACCTTAAAACCTCGCGGTTTTTGACAATGGGGATCATGCATCTAGTTCGCACGCAGGCGGCATGTATATATTTATTTCATTTCCACAAACTAATCCTATGTGGTTTCCACCAAATATTTCACAATCACAAACGGGTATTTTTCAACCACAATCAACCAATATCCATCACAAACAATCCCAAACAACCATTCGCTATCAATCAATTTTCACAACAATTTCAACCAATAAATATCGTCCATGGTTTGTGGACGAGGGGCGTATATATATATATATAGATATTTATATATAGCAATTCACTTTCATTTCCAACACATATATATAATTTTTAAATCAGAAATCTCACCAATAGCTATCCAACTTCACTTAGAGAAATCTTCGCCTTTTGTCGCTTTCGTTGCCCGTATTCTCTACATATGTAAAAATCGAATTTTTACTATGTAATTCAATATATAAAAATCGAATTTTGACTTCGCTATTCAATATATAAAGATTATATTTTTAATATTTCTATGATGTAAAAATTATATTTTTATTTCTTTAAAAAATATAAATTTTCATATCTTACTTCTTCTACTTAATAAAAATTCCGTCTTTTCTCTTTTAAAAATATGATCTTTATTTTTCCAAGTTCAAATCTTTTTCTATTTTAAATTCAAACCTTTTTCTATTACTATTCAACCATAAAAATAATATTTTTATACGTTAAAGACTGAAAATAAATCCAAAGTGAATTCATATTAAAATCTAAAAATAAATCCATGTTGTTTACTTTCAGAAATCAAATTTTTAATAATCAAAGTTATTTATATAATGAAACTGATTTTACAATGCTATATATTTATATTTTCAAAACAAAGCATTTTTTTTTATATTTTTAAAACAAAGATAATTTTATTTTTAAAGCAATGATAACTTTAATATAAAGATTTTTTTTAACACAATGTTGTATATGTTAAATAATATAATTAGTTTACATAAAATAAATAAAAGAAAGAGACCTTCCTCATTCTGAAACAGGCGACAGGAACCCATCAGCTCCCAGGAGGAAACCACCCATCGCACCACCATCTTCACTCCGTCCATCGATCTGACCCTGTCGCTTTGAAGTCGTCGGAGTCACCATCCTCCTCCCTCGCAGCGCGCCAAGATCGGCCCCATGATCTCCCCCAAAAACCATAGCGAACGACTCACTTTTGAGCTTCAATTTCGCACCAAAGACCACGCGAGGTTCGATCTAACCAGTATCGATTTCAAGATCGGAGAACGCTTTGCGATTTTTGTTTAGATTTAATGATCAATTAGTTGAGGGATTGAATGATTTTAAAGGAGAATGGATCGAGGAATTTTCCGTGTTGAAACTAGAGAGAGCGGCGGCTTCTGAGTAATAGTTAATTAGGGTTCTAATTTTCATGAATTTATACCCTTATTGTTTTATATATTTTTAATTTAAACATTAGTTTTAGTAACTTTTTAATACGAACTCCAAACGATACTCAACGAATGTCATCCCTAGCTAACTACCCCCATTCCGAACATAATAGGATATGTATCGTAGGCTGATTCGATTGTTACAATCAGTTTCCTTTTGAATTTTCATTTAAATCACTATATTGAATTTTAAACGTACATTTCAAATTACCGGGGTCACATACTGACTAGAAAAATTCTCGGAAAATATTTTCTAGCTTCGTATTGACGATACGGTCCTAACAAAACTAGTTTCGTCGAATTCTGAGACCGTTTGTAAAATGGCCAATTTCCAGTCGATTAAATTCAACAAAAACTGGTCAAACGCGTTTTCTTTTGCCACGCTCACATATTGATTCGAAAAATTATGAAATTTGGAATCTAGCAATAACTTTACATCACGGACCCAACAAAAGTGGTTTCATCGAAATCCGAGTTCGTTTGCAAAATGTCCCTTTTTAAGGGCCTGAATTCCATAGCGACTATTCAGAATTTTCAACTGGACATATCTTTTGATTCCCGCTATCAAATTTCGATTGGTCAGATTCGTTAGAAAGATATTCACTAACAGATTTAAATACTTTTGGTTTCACTAAAATCCGGATTGTTTTGCACCCGGTATATCCAATTGAAGTTTGAAATCGAATTATCGAACTACCGCGCCATTTTCAATTCTATATATAATTATAATTAATTATATTCGTTTTCAAATGTCGATTCAAACTCAGTTTTCATCGCCATTATTTAAAATATTTATTTTAAATATTTAAAATTCATTATTTTAGCTAATTTAAAAATTTTAAATTGGTTCAGATTTTCTGGGTCGTTACATGTTTATATAGTGTTAGGCGGACGAACCTGGTCAGAATGGCGTCTAGATACAGAAGAACGAACTAGGTGCAGAAAACTGGATTTCGGGACCCAGGTTGACACCCATGTCGACTGGGCAGTCGACATGGGGGAGGGGTGGTGTCGACTGCGCAGTCGACACCCCTGTCGACTTGACCTGGGCGGGAATTTTCCCGTCCTGCCCCCTGTGTGTTTTGAATTCGAAGTTGGCTCTAGTTTTTAAACTGTTTTGAACTTTGAATTTTCTGAAAACTTTGACGGGCCATATCTTGGTCATGCGGACTCCGATTTTCGAAAATTTGGACTCTATTTCGCGTTTTTTCCGAGACGAACGCAATGGCATAGCCCATTACCCTTGATTTTGATTTTAACTCTTAATTCTTCCCTGATTCGTGAATCTTAGTGTTACAGAATTACGGGGTGTTACATTCTCCCCCACTTAAAAGGATTTCGTCCCCGAAATCTCCAAGTTAGGAAGAATGTGTCCTACCATCCAATCACCCATCTAATCAACCATTCAATCACAGGCATTCATTGTCTTTAAAAGATTTCTAATGCCTTCATGTTCGTATGCATAGTGTGTGTACATGTCTTTATCTAATGCAAAATCAGGCGGTCTACTGATTCAGTTGACCTCCTTAATGCGAATCATGTCAGTGCCATGCGTCCAATCATGTATGCAAGCATCCCTGGTTACGTAAATACTACATGCGTGCACGGTCATTCATCCATATGCAACAACCATATGATAACATATCAAGCTCAACTTACAAACAAAACATATGTGTAAATGAAATATGAAAGCATCCGAACTGAGCTAGTGCTTAATACGTATGCATATGCATCCACGAGCAACCATTAGCAACCACTTGCAACCGCCAACCATAACATGTTTCAAACACATGTTTACATCCATTGGCTTCTACCTAAGGATCGAAGATACGACCTAGGTGATATACTTCGGAAAGAGAGAAACAATTATGCGTAAAGCTCCTACACAAAGAAATCAAGGATGCACCCTTAAGAAAAAGGGTATGACGCTAGTATCTAGCCTTCTTGAGCTTTACTCCACTGTATCTTAACTAATTTAACTTAACGATTGTGAAGTTTCTGACCTCCAACTCCAAAATAAACAGATGTCAATCATGGTACCATGTTTATGTACTAAGATGATTAGAGGTCTCCCTCTTATCCGCCATGCCATAACTATAGTGGTCGAAAGGTTACTACGTGCTTTTTAGAGTACCTGCCATAACTGTTCATCTCTCACGCAAACCATCCTAGTCGAACTCGACATTCCTCAAGTACAAGCCCCAAAGGCCTAAACCAATATCAGACAAACACCCAAGGAATATCTCCTCCGAACTTAGACGATCCTCGTGAGATGATATACGCAAACTCGATTGGTATCCTAAAAAACTGGTCGGACCACCAATTGGATTTGAGCCTCTAGTGGGATTTTTCTACTATACAAGTACTATGGTGCAGAGACTCAACTATGGAGGTGGATATGAACAAATGCGAAGCGCTAAAACCAAAGGAAATAGTACGAACAGCAAAACTAGACTCTTCCAACAGAACTTTACTACCTTTCTCCTAGGTACGCTTGGTGGTGAAAGTATGTACTTGCCGTTCCGAAAATCTTGTTCCTTGTTCTTAATTATATGCCCTATCATACCCTAGCAAAGATACTTCCTCTTGTCTTAGGTTTTATGATTTCTTTCTCCTTCGTGAGCTAAATCTACATCCACGAATTCCTCATCCTCGGGTTGTGCTCCTTAGCCAAACTCCTCATCCCCTTCTGTGTATAGTCATGTTGACAAATCCCTCGAAAGCTGCCTCCATCGTACGGAAAATCCTACTAAGCTTGGAAGAAAACTAACCGCAGGTGAAACTACTACGGTTATAGATGGAAGTCGGGCACTACTTCGCCCATCGATGAGGTTACCTCCCAGAAAGCTAGGAGCCCCAGAGACTCAAGAAAGAAGGAGACAAGAATTCAAACAGGGGAAGAGAAGACAATGCGTATGGCTTTGGGGAATATGCCTTTAAAACAAATCTTTTCTCTTGAAAATGATTCTTTTAAAATCGTTTTGAAAATAATTTTTTTCAAATCTTTTATCTGATCCGGTAACCTTTAGCTCTGATACCACGTGTAACACCCTACGTCCGTTAGTGTCACTCACAAAGGGAATGCACTAAGTTCTGTGGAGCATTTAGGGTAAAAGATGCAGATAAATTACAAGACAGACAGAAATTAAATAGCGGAAATAAAACTTTTCTTTATTGATGAAATAGTTTGTACAATTGTTTCTTTACAATATCAGAGTATCTTCTGTCTTACAAAATAAAGAAGCATAAAAACAACATTTATATTCCCCGATTTTAGCAAGAGCCAGCCATAGCATCTGAAAGGAGAATCCAAGCAAACTTCGAAAAATCTTCGAGCTGGAAAGAGTGGAAGTCCAACTTAACCTGAGCTATACTATTCCCTCCTTTACCACCTGGGGGGGGGGGACGGAAGAAAAGAAGACGAAAGGAAAACAGAGTCAGACATAAAGCCCGAGTAAGTTCAGTAACTTCTAGCATGTGAACATGGAAAACAAAATGACATGAATTAACTGAATACAAGATAACACCATGATGATAGGATCAGCAAGTTGGACAAGATTAACATAAGATATGCTAAGATAAGACTGACTGGATATGCTCTAATACTTTTGCTCCTTTGCTATTTCCTTGTTATACTATATCTCTACACTACCTAACTAGTGTCCCAACTAGTAACGATAACGTGATCCCAATCCCTGTATTTTCCATTGCCTTCCGGCATACATTCATTATTTGTTACCCGGATCAAATCTAGGGTTTTCTATCAAGTGCTTTCTAGATTTAACTAGAGTCTACGCTATCCGCTGAACGCTTCTCGGATTCAGGATTTATGCCACCTAGTTCAACTAGGAATTATGCTACATGTCGAACGATGCCCCCAAGTCTAGGACACACTACCTAGAGTGGTATATGTTCCTATACTTCCCCACGCCTGTATCGCGAATCGTTATTGCTTGTCTAGATGCACATGTCCTGTAATGTGCGACCCGAGTCCTGTGTCAGGGCAAATCAAGGAATACAGAACTCGGTCGGGAGCTTTCAGATATCCGCCGATGCAGATGCTAAGGTCTGCTTTTATTCCAGTGGCTATGGTCCCACTTGACCCCTCCCTCAACTAATGAAAGGCACCCTTTGTAAAATGAGAACTATACGCCAGCCCCCGCTGCCCCACTATCCTATGGCCATCCTCACCCATAACCAGATAGCAATTATGGTCTTTTGGAGTTCTCCGCCTTTCCGCTTCACGTATCTCGACTGACTCAAGATGGATGGTAGACGACGAGTTGCTATCACATGGCTACCGTTTTCTCGCCGAATCACGCCGGTCCATCCTAGTCTTTAGGTTGCCACATATATTACAACCAAGGCATACCCCTGGTTCTTCTATGCAGACCTTAACCTCTGTGAGCCCAGGAGGATCATCTGCAGTCTCACATAGGGATACCAAGAGTACCCTCATGTCCCCTCGAAGCCTCGGGCTTCTTAACCCAATTCGTTGGAGCCTTCTCGGATGGACATTCGCTCCTTCCCGTGTTATACTAAGAATTAATACTTAGTTCTCTTTCCCGTCAATTTGGGTTGGTTAAGTGTCATTAGTCAATTCAAGCTAACTTAACCCTCTTCATTTATCCTGATAAACTGGTTAAGTGTTATCAATAATTCATGTTGACTTAACCTTACCCGAAACCAAGTTATATTGGTTAAGTATTTCTTATTACTTAACCCTACCCCTTCACCCTATATTGGTTAAGTGTTCCCTTTTAACTTAACCTTGCCCGTCTGTTTTAACTAACATGTTATTAATGGTTAAGTATTATCCCTTCATGTTTTAGACTTAACCCCATTTATCACAACCTGATGGTTAAGTGCTCAAGTTTACTTAACCCCTACGGTCTAGCCCAGCTAACATATTAAATTGGCTAAGTGTATTAGATTTTATATAACCCCAACCTCTGGTCTAGTTAACATGTTAATTTGGCTAAGTGTATTAACTTTACTTAACCCCAACCTCTAGTCTAGTTAACATGTTAATTTGGCTAAGTGTATTAACTTTACTTAACCCCTACAAATCTTGTCTTGTTACCTTGAGTCTGGTTAAGTGTTTCTATGGACTTAGCCCTCCCATCCTAGCTTATCTGTGTTAACTTGGTTAAGTGTTCCTATGGACTTAACCCTCCCATTCTAGCTTAACTGTGTTAAGTGTTTTTATGAACCTAACCCCACCCATCAGTTTAGTTGTCATGTTGAACTGGTTAAGTATCTTAGTTAACTTAAACCTACCATTCTTGTTCTAGCTTTAATTAAGTAGATTAAAGCCACGACCACTCACATTGGACAGATATTGTTGCGAATACTGGATGTGCCGGTTGGTTCCGGGCAGGTTTACATCGCAACTCAGTCTAACCTCGGGTTAGGCATATTCGTGTTTTCTAAATTCAAAGGGTTTTGATTAGTTTTCAATTCAGGTTTTGAAATTAACCATCTCGTCCGTCGGATTAGTTAGGGATAGCCAGGGAGAGCAGGAAACTTGTATTTTCCAAACCCAAGCCTAGACACTATCCTCTCTGTCACCCTAGAACTTTCTGGTGTGTTATTAAAAGAGATGTCGTTTAACAAACCTTTAATTTGTCTAAGTTTACATTTCTCATTTAGAACAAATTCAATAAGTAAATTATTCCTAATTTACTTATTTCCTAATTTCCCTTTTATTGTAAATTGTCAACATTCATTCTTATGGCCCATTTTTTCCTCTAAATCATGTTTATGCTTTTTGGTATGTAAACTATACCAAATCAAGTGTCAGTATCCATGATTTTGCTAAACCTGCCAATTACTCCCTATTATGGCCAATTTCAAATTTAGGCCAATATATTTACCGTTCCAAATTAGCTAATCCAATTCCAATTCAAAATTATAATTCATGTCAAACTAGACTTATTACTCTAGTTCACTATTTATGTAAATGCTAGATTTACATGTCGATACTAGATTCAGGCTACTCAATCTATAGTTCATGTCAAATTTATCCAACTTGCATTCTTATGAACATGCCATAATGCGTGTTCCCAATTTATGCCAATTTCCAAGTTAAACTACATTTTTAGTAAATTTCATATTTTTCCCAAACTGCATTCCCACCGTTCGTATAATCGTGATTCAGTCTAGATTTATAAATAAAGCTAGGTTCATAGAAAATAGGGAATGAACCAAAGATGCTACGCGAAAGATAGACATACTAACTGGCATAAAAAGGGTTGAATAATGACGTCGGTTCAAGAACATGGGTAGACCTAACTTAATAGGTAAATTCCCAAGGTCTAAAACCATAGAAAACCAAGAATAGACAGAATAGAGACGTAGGTTCAAGAACATGGGTAGACTTAACTTAATAGGTAAATTCCCAAGGTCTAAAACCAATGAAAACCAAGGATAGACAGAATAGAAAGATTAGGTTTAGACCCAATTTCACAACAACCTTTTCCTAGTCAGAAATCATAGGTGTTTAGTCACAGTTGTCCTTGTTATGTCATAGGCAATAGTTTATGTTTCCAAATCAAAAGCATAAGCTTAGTCAAGGAAATAATTCTCATAGTCACAGTCATAGGCAATGTCCATAGTCATACGCAATGTTCATAGTCATAGGCAACGTTCACAGTCATAGGCAATGTCCATAGTCATAGGCAATGTTCATAGTCAAAGAGGCATACAGTCTTATTTGTCCTTGAATCATAACAGTTCTTGATTAGGTCCAAGAATATAGGCACTGATTCGAATAGAGAGAGAGATTTGGCATATTCTTTTATTCCTTTAATTTCATGTCACAAACAAAGAAAAACGTTCAAATCTAAAAATAACTGACTTACAGAGATTATATTAGTATAGAAAGGAGGCGTTGCTATGATTCGTGTGACGTTTAGCCTTTAATCCTTATCTTGAAGCTTTGAATCTCTTCTAGACAACTTGAGCAGCATAACCTTGTCTTGGATTATTGTATTATCATCTTATTTTTATATTTTCTCAGAGGCAGCATAAGGATATAAAAGAATTGTGAATAGAGAAGACCGGGGCTATTTATATAGTGTTAGGTGGACGAACCTGGTCAGAATGGCGTCTAGATACAGAAGAACGAATTGGGTGTATAAAACTGGATTTCGGGACCCAGGTCGACACCCATGTCGACTGGGCAGTCGACATGGGGGGGTGTCGACTGCGCAGTCGACACCCCTGTCGACTTGACCTAGGCTGGAATTTTCCCGCCCTGCCCCCTGTGTGTTTTGAATTCGAATTTGGCTCTAGTTTTTAAACTGTTTTGAACTTGGAATTTTCGAAAAACTTTGACGGGCCATATCTTGGTCAAACGGACTCTGATTTTCGAAAATTCGGACTCTATTTCGCGTATTTTTCTGAAACGAACGCAATGGCGTAGCCCGTTTCCCTTGATTTTGAGTTTAACTCTTAATTCTGCCATGATTCGTGAATCTTAGTGTTATAGAATTACGGGGTGTTACACAACGTGAATGGATTGAGAGATGAAGTGCTTAGAGAATGTCATCACTCAAAACTGATTATAGTCCCCGGTGGTGATAAGATGTATCGAGACATGAAACAGACTTACTACTGGGAAGGGATGAAAAGAGACGTTGGGAAGTTTATATCCAATTGCATGAATTGCCAGCTAATTAAAGCTGAGCCAAAGAAGCCTAGTAGTTTGTTTCAACCATTAGAAATTCCCGAATGGAAATGGGAGCAAGTCTCGATGGATTTCATCGATGGGTTACCAAGGACTAGATCGGGACATGATAGCATTTGGGTAATTGTGGATCGATTGACCAAGAGTGCAAGATTTATACCAGTCAAATCGACCAGAACGACGACTAAGTTAGCAGAACTGTATATGAAGTGGGTAGTGAGATTTCATGGAGTACCCAAAGGCATTGTGAGTGACCGAGATCCGTTGTTTACTAGTGGATTTTGGAAGAGCTTACAAGAGGCTTTAGGGTCAGAATTGCATCTCAGTACCGCGTATCATCCTCAAACCGACAGTCAGACAGAGAGGGTGAATCGTATATTGGAAGATCTCTTGAGAGCTTGTATATTGGATTTTGGTGGATCATAGGATGACCATTTGCATCTAGTAGAGTTCGCATATAATAATAGCTACCAATTCAGTATTGGTATGGCTCCATATGAAGCTTCGTACGGAAGACCGTGCAACTCACCATTATGTTGGATAGAGACCGGTGAGAAGTTTGTACTTGGACCAGATGTGGTAAGAGAAACTCCAGATAAGATTAAGATCATTCAACAACGAATGAAGGCTACCCAAGATAGGAAGAAGAGTTATGCTGATAAGAGGAGAAGAGACTTAAAATTCTCCGTTGGTGCCTTGGTGTTTGTCAAGATCTCTCCATTGAAGAGCGTGATCCGCTTTGGAAGGAGAGGCAAGTTGGCACCAAGATTTGTTGGCCCATTCCCAGTTCTTGAGCAAGTTAGGAATTTGGCGTATAGAGTTAACTTACCAGAGAAGATGGCGGGAGTTCACAACGTATTTCATGTTTCCCAGCTAAGGAAGTTCGTGCATGACCCAGATATGACCATTTCACCTGATCAGTTAGAGGACTTCGAAGTGGAACCCAAGGCGGTTGGGAACCGCAAGCCGATTCATATTGTCGAGCACGATACGAAGCAACTTCGAAGGAAGGCGGTGAAGCTAGTCAAGGTTCAGTGGGGGCGAGAACGAGAATTACTGTACTTGGGAGACAGAGGAGAGGATTAGGAAGACATATCCAGAACTCTTTGCCTGGCAAGATTTACTTCGCGATTTAGTTATTCCGCATGCTAGGATAGACTTGTTTTGCTTGGTTTGCATGTTTGATTGTTGTTTTATGGCTGATAGGCATGCGGGACCCTTTGTGTGTTTTGGTTAGGGAATTTCGGGGGCGAAATTTCTTAAGGAGGGAGAATATAACAACCCGCATTCTACGTATCAGAGGATCGTGGAATATTTATTTGTTTCTCGCACTAAGTCGTATGGTCATGTAGAGTTGGGGAACGACTATTGGGGTCATTTCCCATGTTCATGATTTTTACCAATTTTTACATTTTACCCCTAGCTGATCTTGTTTCGTCCATAATTTTTGATTAGAAAGGAGTTTTGACCTGAAACCATTTCCATTGGCTTCGGATGATGGTTTACCTTTCCGTAGAGTGGTCACATGTGAAAAACGGACTTACCGTTTGGGAGATATGGCTGAAATAAGGTTTGGAAGGTGAAAAACTGCTTAACCGGGCCAAATAAGGTGATTAGTGAATGGGCCCATAACCCATTTCAGGATTAGGGTTATGGGGAGGCTAAAATGAGTTAGGTTTTCATTTCATTTCAGTTTTCTAGCCTCCACTTACCTCTTAGAAACCCTAAAAATGGCCTCCAACCTCTAAATCACTTCCAAATCATTTTCTACTTGAAGATTGGGCTTATCAACATCAAATCGAAGCAAATCAACACCAAATCAAGATTAGAGCTACTGTTTAGCATTGGTATTCGCACCAAATCAGAGATTTATTTCAGATCTAAGTTTTTTTATGGCTTAGGTGAGTGATTTGCATAGTTCTTCAATAATTATGGTTGATTAAGGGTATTTAGTGAAGATAAGCGAATTTATACTTTAATAAATTCTGGAAAAATACTTATAAATTCTTAAATAATTTTTTAGACCTCTGATATGAATTTGGGTTAATTTGGTTAAGTTTTGCTAATTCTATCATTAATTATGCTTGAACATGCTTAAGGCAAAATATGGGGTTTTGGCTATGTTTGATCCATTTTAACCTATCATATTGATGTTTTGGTGTTTGAGGTCACTTCTACTTGTTGCTATGACTTTGTGGTCTGCTTTGTGATTGATTAAAATAGATAGAATGGTCGAAAACGTCGTCGAATGGCGTAAAATGCTCACCGGAAAAGTTGCAGAAAAACAGTGCAGGCTTTCGGATCAGATCTGATGGACGGGCTCGGATCGGGCAAAGGATCACCGAACCGAATCGTAGCTTAGCACAAGAGAAAATATGGCAAAAAGGAAGGCCACAATGGTTGAACTGGGATCGGATCTGGCTAAGGAAGGGGGATCGGATCGGAGCGGATGGGAATAGGAAGGGGGATCAGATCGGAGTGGATGGGAAAAGGAATAGGGATCGGAGCGGATGGAACAAGGAAGGGGATCAGATCGGACCAGAAGGCCAAGCCAGGAGCTAAGAGAGAGAATGGACCGGATCGTGACAGGGGACCCGAACCGAACCGATGGAGCAAAAGGAACCCGAACCGAACCAATGCGACGTGAAGGTCCCGAATCGAACCGACGAACCGAACCGAGATGCATATCAATGACCGAACCGAACCGATGGCAAGCAGGAATCCGAACCGATCCAGTATCGACCAAAAACCCGAGATGTAAAGGTAGTCCAAGTTGGAAGTTAGAGCTCAGGATCCAGTTGGGAACCAACAAGTTCTCTTCATGATTGGGCTTTGCTGCGGGACGTGTGCTAAGGAGCTGTCGACGTTCATAACTTCGATTCACCGTGAATGATAGGACTACGTTATCAGTACATTAGAGTCACTATGACTCGAGGGGCAAAGTGATCGTAGTAAGACTATGAGCCAGTGCAGTAGAGTCGTCATGACTCGAGGGGCCAAGTGGACATAGTAAAGGATTAGTAAGACTATGAGCCAACGCAGATGGGGTGAACAACTACATGGGGAAAAGTGGACATAGTAAAGGATTAGTAAGGCTATGAGCCAGCGCAGATGGGGTGAATAACTCCATGGGGCAAGTGGACATAGCGAAGGATTAGTGGCTATGTATAAGTGCAGTGAAGCCATTTATGACTTCATGGGGCAAGATGATCGTAGCAAGGTATTGAGGTGATCGAAGTGGTGAGTATCGTATGCTTTACGCACTGAGTGAGAGATGTGAGGATGGTTGCTATGCTTGATTGTTTGCCATCACTATGACATGCACACCCCACCCTCGTATGCTTGTACACCATATGTTAGTGGCACCTTAGAGTGTTGTTGTAACAACCCGGAAAATCTGAACAAGTTTAAAAATTTTAAATTGACTATTTAAGTGAATTTTAAATATTTAAAATAGATATTTTAAATAATAACGATGAAAAGTAAGTTTGAATCGACATTTGAAAATGAAAATAATTAATTCTAATTATAAACAAGGCCGGAAATGGCGCGGTAGTTTCAAAATTTGAATTCAAACTTCGCCTGACTGTACCAGGTGCAAAACAAAACGGATTTTAGTGAAACCAAAAATATTTAAATCTGTTAGTGAATATCTTTCTAACGAATCTGAAAAATTGAATTTTCATAGCGGGAATCAAAAGTTATGGCCGAATGAATTTTTAGAAAGGTCGCTATAGAGAATATACCGCCCTTGAAAATAGACATTTTGCAAATGACCTCGGAATTCGACGAAACCACTTTGTTGGATCCGGGATGTCAAATTATTTCTAGGTTTAAAATTTCATAATTTTTGAAGCTAGTATGTGAGCGTGGCAAAGGAAAATGTGTTTTGGTCAATTACAGTTAAATTGGATCGACCAGAAAAGGGCCATTTTGCAAACGACCTCAGAATTCGACGAAACTAGTTTTGTTGGGACCGTATCGTCAAAACATAGCTAGATTTATTTTTCGGGAATTTTTAGAATCAGTATGTGGCCCCGACAAATTGAAATGTACGTTAAAATTAAATATTGAATGTTTTATATTTTAATTTGAATGAAAACTGACTGAAACATTCCAATGGGCCTTTGAAACATATCCTATTGTGTCCAGGATAGGGGTAATTAGCTAGGGACGACAGTCGTTGGACTTGAATTGGAGTTCGTGTGAGAAAATCCTAATTTTCAAAATATATAAATAGCGGGCCAATAGGATTTTTCCTTTGTTATTTTTATTTTCCCCAAAATTGGAAAAACCCGCCCGCCTCTCTCCTGATCAACGATGACTGCTGCTCCTCCATTCTCGACCACTTTCCCGCCGCCTCCGTCCACGCTAGCCTCCGCCACCACCCAAAATCGAAAGCCCTCCTCCTCCCCTTCAAATCCGACCAACCCTCGCCTTCCCTTGCCTCGTCTCCGTCGAGAACTGGGCCCACGAAGTTTGCCCGTTCATCGCCTGATTCCGCCGCAACCATCAGTTCGAGCTCGACCATGGGAGGACCCGCTGACGCGCCTCTCGACCCTCGACGACGCTGTACCACCTGATCGGCCCCACGCTGCACGGATTTCGCGAATTTCCCTGACCTAATTTCGAACCACTTCGACAGGTAACGACCTGATGTGAATTAAATAGATTATAACACTTTTAAGTGTTGGAAATTTAGATTTCACTGAAAAATCGTATTTTTTTCGTTTGTGGTTGAAACTCAGCGAAACAAGAGACACCGGGACCGTAAGGACGTCCTCTACCTTCTAGAAGAGACCGGATATTTTTCTGAGCTTTCTGCTATTTTTGGTGGAGTGGAACCCAATGTGAGATTTCTAAATTATAAACGATATGGAAAATGACGATGTATAAAATATATAGTCGAGGTATGAGTTATATAAGCGTTGTACAACTCATGTATAAGCATTGTATAAGTTGTATGTTCGATGTATAAGTTATATATGCGTTGTAAAAATTATATATGTGTTGAATAGAAGTGAAATTTACTTATATATATATATATATATATATATATATATATATATATATATATATATATATATATATACGCCCCTCGTCCACAAACCATGGACGATATTTATTGGTTGTAATTGGTGTGAAAATTGGTTGATAGCGAATGGTTGATGTGAATTGTTTGTGGTTTGAAATTGATTGATTGTGGTTGAAAAATACCTGTTTGTGGTTTAGAATTATTTGGTTGAATCCACATAGGATTAGTTTAGTGGAAAAGAAAAATATACATGCCGCCTGCGTGCGAACTAGATGCATGAAATCCCCATTGTCAAAAGCTGCGAGGCTTTAAGGTAGAGCGAGGAGCCGTACTAGGGACGGCTCCGGTTTTAACTACCCTGCCGTTATGCTGCCGAAATTTTGAATAATATTCCTGTTTTTGAATTATTTTCATGTGTTGAAATTAGATGTGTGTTAAATAGGAATTCATGTGTTGAACGACATTCATGTTTTGAAATAAATCCTTTTTAATAAAAATCACATTTTTATCACCAGTTTGAACTGTATAAATTAATCGTGTTTTGAAATAAATCCTTTTATAATAAAAATCACATTTTTATCACTTGTTTGAACTATATAAAATAATCGTGTTTTGAAATAAATTCTTTTATAATAAAAATCATATTTTTATCATCTGTTTGAACGATATAAAATCTTCGTGTTTTGAAATAAATTCTCTTACAATAAAATCACAATTTTATTATATACACGAACTGTTAAAAATAGTGATGTGTTGGAATAAATATCTATAGGATAAAAATATCATTTTTATCCAATGTATGAAATGAATATGGTTTTGAAATCGAAGAATGGATTATAATTATATATATATATAATTATAATTAAAATATATCGAATAACGAAGCTGCAGTTCGTAATTTGAAACCATGATTTCAAATGATTATTGCGGGGGATCCGGCCATCGGATCTTCCTGAAACTGCAACCATTGTGTTCGCCTTGGAAATATCTTTCCAATGGCACCAACTTTGTAAAGATCCAACGGTTGGATTGTCTGGAATGTTTAATTCAAATATGAAGAAAAACAGCGCCAGAATCGATTATATATATATATATATAATTAAATTAAATCGAATAACGATACTGTAGTTCGTATTTTGAAATCGAAACTTCAAATGATTGTGCTGGGAGATCCGACTGTCGGATTTTCCTGAAACTGGAACCATTGGATTCGCTTTGAAAAGATATTTCTATTGATATAAATTTTGTGAAGATCCAACGGTTAGATTTTCATATATGTGTAAATCAAATCCAGAGAAAAACAGTGCCACGGCCGCGTTATGGCCTGAAGCGTCGTTTAAATAAAATAAGCTATTTTTAATTAAATAAAATAGTGGAAAATCGTTATAAAATATTATAAATGATATGGAATGACAATGAACTGATTTAAATTCTAAATATACGTGAATTATTTGAAAAGGTTGAGTTAAATCTCATTTCAAATAATTGGTCGACGATAAGAAGTCGATGATAAAGACGGTGGTCGAAGACCGGAGAGATTCACGTCGTTTGGATGGTAACTGATGTCCTGATTGGGAGGCATCCCGAAATACGGATAATGAGTAGGGATCGTCCAGACATACGTGGAAATCGATGGGTATGCGAGGGATATAGTGCCTCTTGTTTCGTTCAGACCCAGAACGGACTTGTAAATGGACTGTGTGTCTGACATTGGGATTCATTCCGTGTGATTGATAGCCATCAGTTACATAACGTGAATTGCCTGTGTGGCATGCTAAGATGCAGTGATCAAGGCTTTTGTTGAAAAGCAAAGTCTTGTGGTTGATGATCAAAGCACCGCCTGTGTGGCGTAGCTTTGTGTGTAACGTGAATTCGCGAGCCTCACACCCCGGTATAAACCAGAAACGGGAGAGGACATCAGGGAGGGCCTGCGTTTCTTTCTAGCTAGAGGTGGTGTCGGTGCTTAAACTGGCTGACATTTATATTATTTTCACCTATGTGGTTGTTGCTATTGCGAGGCGCCTCAGATATACCAGTGACTATGTGAAGCCGAAGGAGCCATTCGTTGGCTCATTTACGCCCCAAAGGGCGGGGGGACGCAGTGTTCAGGCATAATAATCCACATCGGTGGATCGACCCTAACAATCCAAGGGGCAGTTGCGGCTGTTCCTGAGGGGCGGGCTAGAGTGTCTCGAATTCGGTGAGGACGATCCCTTGCCTCGGTTCATGATGGAAATCCAATTTCCAAATACGACACCGTGCGGTTTTGATTGTATACATATATTTGGCGACATAGTGGTATGGGGCATTAATGCCGTCTATGATTGATAGTTATGATTAAAATTGTTTTGAAACCTATAAACACTAATAATAATATCAAATGCTTTTGTTTTATTTGTATCAAGCATATTTTGTCCTTTATAAGATAAAACACTATCCTCCGGTTTGCGTTGCATTGTGTGATGGGAACTGAGTCTTATACTGGCTTCATTTTTATAAAAAGCATTGCGATGTTTTAAAGATTTACTTGTTTTAAAGCACTGGCAATCCAATGGAGTAAACCCATTCCGCGAAAGCGGCATGGTCCTATGATTAGCCATATTATGAAATGTGTTAAGTAGATTTCTCGTACCAATCCCATGACTGACTCGTAGTTTGTTTCACTTGCAAACTCGGGTGCCCCTTTTTCTACACGGGCAGCCTTGTATTCAGGTTTTAGCAGGCTCTTTCTGGATAGCTGGAGCTGAAGATGGATTCAATCATTTATCTCTTTTTATGCTGTTCAGCTCCTATTGTACATATTATGTTTGTTTTCCGCTATTGACATTTATGTATAGCTGAACTGTATTTGTACTAAGTATGATCCTGTATACTGTGTAACTCTGATGATTATTTTTATCCAGTGTATTATTTGTTCATTATCTGGTGTATTTATTTAATTCTGTTCTGTTATTTCTGTTTATGTCTTATATTCCAAAGATTATCCTTAACACCGTAGTACGGGGTTTTGGGGCCGTCGCACATGGTATCAGAGCTTTGGTTAAGCTTAGTGCTGAAATATAACATAATAACGAACTCGTCAGAAATAGAACCAGTAGTGTTCTTGGACGCGTAACTCATTACAGATAGGATCAGTAATATCCTAGTATGAGTAAAGCAGAATGAAATGCACCCCAGTAGACACATTTACATTCAGGTATATGTCTCTATGTCTTGAAATATCTTTTCTGTTGACCTGACACTTGATTTGCTATTTGCAGAAGTACTAGAAAATGAGTGTTAGAAGCAGAAGGAATGCAGAACCAGATATTGAGGCTCTATTAATTAAGTATCGAAATATGGGTGGAATACCATTCTCGGGCGAAGAATCTATTATGAAAACACAAGCTTGGATTCGTTCGACTGAGAAAATCTTTGACGGTTTAAAGCTGAGGGATGACCAGAAAAGATTAGTGGCATCTTGGGCACTCAAAGACGAAGCTTTGTTCTGGTGGGATTCGATTATTAAAGATAATCCAGAAGGTGATATCACCTGGGATAGATTCAAAGTGATTTTCCTAGAAAGATTTACTCCTCCTGAAGCAACTGAGCGGTTATGTGATGAATTCTCTTATCTGATACAAGGAGATATGACAATTCCCGAATATCATAAGAAATTCAATGAACTTTCTCATTTTGCCCCTCATCTGATTCAAAATCCGAAGAGAAAGAATCTGAGGTTTATTCATGGCCTATAAAGAAGGTACCAGAATAGTGTAATAAGGCAAGTGAAGCGTCCTTTTTCTGAAATGATATACATGGCTTATCAATATGAAGATCTGGCTAAGGAAGGTATGTTGCGCGACGAAGAGGAAGTCAGTTCGAGTAACAAAGTGGAGTCGGTGACTGGTAACCCTGAGGCCAGTACGATGCCTGAGGTCAGTAAGGAGTCCAGAGCCAAGAGAAAAAGGACTAGATCTGAGAAAGAACCGTTAAAGACTGCCACATGCTCAAGTTGCAATAGGCAAGGGCATTTGGCGATAAGTTGTAAATCTTCGAACAAACGAAGAAAGGATGAATCTAAATCCAAGAACAAGTTTCAATCAACCCGAGAATGTAATCTTTGTCATCGGGCTGGTCACGTAAAGCAAGACTGCTGGATGTTAAAAAGGACCAAAGTGCATGTGAATGAAGTTGCAGAAACCGCAACACCCTCAGCTAGTCAGGGGAGGGATGATGTTTTGGAACGCATGCTTACTGTCAAAAACATTCCAGTCAAAGTACTGTTTGACACAGGCGCGTCACGAAGCTTTATTGCAAAGGATGTGGTCAAGAAGTTAGATTTGAAATTGAGAAAGCTCAAGGAACCCATCACTGTCCACAATCCGATTGGGGGTTCTCTCGATCTTAGCTGGATTTGTGCGATGCCTGTCTCTTTTTCTTGTTATAAGTTCCCTACTGTGTCTATCATAATTAATTTTACTGAATTCGATCTTATTTTAGGATTGGATTGGTTAACCAAATATGAAGTAGAGGTTAAGTGCGCCGACAGAGTTGTTAGGGCCATGATTAAACTAGGAGATTATATAACCATTCCCTGTGAAGGTCAGAATTCTGATAGAAAAGACTTTTGGTTAGCTCTTGATGTTTCCCCTGCTCAAATAGAAAATGTCCCTGTATTCGTAGAGGATATTCCTGACCTCATCAAAGATATTCCTGTCGTAAAGAGTTATGCGGATGTGTTCGAAGAAGTGGTTAGCTTACCTCCAGAGAGAGAAATATATTTCAAAATTGCTTTAATCCTGAATGCAAGGCCAGTAGTGCACGCTATTCGGAGGATGACCCTAAAGGAGAAAGAAGAACTAGACAATCAAACTCGACAGCTTGTATGGAAGGGTCTGATCAGACCTAGTTTCTTTGATTGGGGAGCAGCAGTGGTGTTTGTCCCAAAGTCTGACAGTACTCTACGACTATGTGTGGACTATCGTGACTTGAACAAGCAAACAATAAAGAATAAATATCCATTGCCGCGAATCGATGATTTGTTGGATCGTCTGAATGGAGCCCAAGTATTTTCAAGGATGGACCTAGCTACAAGTTTCCATCAGCTTCGTATTGCCGAAGAGTGTGTTCCTATGACAGGATTCAGAGGTCCAGACTTATTCTATGAGTGGTTAGTAATGCGTTTGGCTTATGTAACGATCCATCTTACTTCGTCGATTTAATGAATACAGTGTTCAAAGGGGTCTTGAATAAGTTTGTCTTGGTTTTTATTGATGATATTCTAATCTTCTCTAAGTCAAAGGCCTAACATGAAAACCATTTGGAGCAAGTTCTGGAAATTCTGAGAAGGAATGTATTGAAAGCTAAATTGTCCAAATGTATATTCTGGCAAGATGAAGTGAAGTTTCTTGGCCACGTCATGTCAAAAGAGGGAATTGCTGTGGATCCAAGTAAAATCACCGCGATTCAAAATTGGAAACAGCCTCGTACTCTCACAGAAGTCAGAAGTTTTCTCGGGTTGGCCAGTTATTATCAGAAATTCATTAAGGATTTCGCAAAGACATCCAGTTCCTTAACGAAACCGACTAAGAAACATTCGAGGTTCAATTGGACTCCAGTATGTGATGAAGCTTTCCAAGAGCTGAAATTGAAACTGACAACTGCTCCAGTGCTAACAATAATAGACGGTAATGAGGACTTGAAAGTCTGGACAGATGCCTCTAGAGAAGGCCTTGGTGCGGTATTAATGCAAAGAGGTCCGGCGGTAGCTGATGCTAGCCGTCAGCTGAAGCCACATGAAAAGAACTACGTTACTCATGATCTTGAGTTGTTGGCTATCGTATTTGCTTTAAAAATCTGGAGACACTATCTTCTGGGCGAGAGGTTCGAACTATATACTGATCATCAGTCGCTAAAGTATTTGTTAACCCAGAAATACCTGAATCTGAGGCAGCAACGTTGGCTAGAGTTCCTTGCAGCATACGATTTTGGGATTCTGTACACTACAGGGAAAGCCAATGTCGTCGCCGATGCACTAAGTCGAAAGAGTGTAATGATCGCCAGCTTTATTATTACGACTTCCTTGATTGAAAAAATATCTATTCTTCAGAAGGATGATAATTTTATTTAGGATATGATCAGAAGGATTCAAAAAGGAGAACCTGAAACACCCCACCTCCGTTAGGGTCACTCTCAAAGGGAATGCCCTAATTTTGGTGGAGGTTTATAAGTATAAGTCACAGATATACAAGACAGATATAAAAAAAACACATATTTGTAAACAGCGAAAAAAACAACAACTTTTATTTCATAAAAGCAAATACGTGTTACAACAACATTACCATAATTGTCTTACATCCTTTCCAAAAACATAACATAACACTTTCATAATCTGTCTTGATTTCATTATTTAAAGAAGCATAAATAAAACGTAGATAAACTGCAAAAGCCCCATAGTGGTTGTCCAAAGTCATAGTTCAAACGAAAAGATCCAAGCAATACATTTCTCCTCTTCAAGCTGGGTGTTAAGGCTGGTCAAGCTGCTGTGTTCCCTCCCTGTGGACCTGGGGGGGGGGGGGGGACAGAAGAAAAGAAGACGAAAGAAATGTAGAGTCAGACATAAAGCCTGAGTAAGTCTAGGACTATTCTGTCTATGAATAAAGAACTGTGTATGATAAGTATAAACAAGAAGTGGGAAAGCACTATAAACTTGGTTAAGTTGTCTAGGGTCGAATATACTATCGTACCCCATGTTTATCTCTGAACCCATATAAACTAGTTTCGAACTGGCACCCCATAATCAGGGTGATGTGATCCATTCTATGATGATCGGCTCCTACTCGCATAGTTACATGTGTCTTACACCCCCCCCCGATGTTGTAGTTACCTATGCTGGTCCCACCATGGGGTGTATCAAGTCCCATGGTGGCGGCCCGACACAATCCTAGAATGCACAGGTATGCTACTGGTGTCCAGTGCCTTATTTTTCTGCGCCGGAGTGTGTGCACGCCCGCACCCCGTTAGAACCTACACTGCTACACCACCGCCGTCGATTTGACCTCTTACAATCAGCCCTGTAATCGTGCCCCACCCTGCCTAGTTTCAGGGTATCATGATACACCTTCTAGGGTTACTGCTGAAAAGGGTCCCCCGTTACTAGGTTTTCTATCTCTAGCCAACATGCTAAGTTGGTTAAGTGTTTTCTAACCTAACCCCCACCAGTCCGTTTAGTTTAGCATGTTCCACTTTGATTAAGTCTTTAGTTCACTTAATCCTAACAATCCTGACTCAGCCTTAATTGTCTTATTAAAGCCTTGACCTCTCACATTAGACAGGTATTGTTGTGGCCGCCTGTTGCCGGTTGGTTCCGGGCAGTCTTACGCCACAACTCAGTCTAACCTCGGGTCCTTATTGGGCTCCATGTTTAACCTCCCACATTGGATAGGTATTGTTGTGACTACTGGACAGCCGGGCGGTTCCGGGCAGCTTTACATCACAACTCAATCCAACCTCGGGTTAAACACATCGTATGTTCTACATTTACATATTTTGTCTTTCTTCTTTATTTTCTTATATGTAAATATTTGCGGCCCATTATTAAGTTAATGGTGTAAAGGTTACACCAATCATGGGCCCAACCCATACTTGAATTTGGGCCCTTCTACTTTATATTTTCATTTATTAATAAATTAAACCCAACGTTATTTTCCCCCGTTTAACACGTCCGTTTATTATATATATGTTGGGCTTAGCCTTTTTAAGCCTAATCTTAGCCATGAGAAAAAGGGGAGGCTTAAAGCGTGATTACATACACAAAAAGGGGAATGTGAACGCATGAACTTGCAACGTGACGTTGGAACTACAAAATAGAAACTGGTGTACTTGCATAGTGGTAACATATACTTTGGTCATAAAGCATAAGTGACATGAATCAAACCATGTAAACTTGTAGTTAAGTTAAGAATATCACTATTGACACATAGGCTTAACTACAACATAAACCTATATTTTTATTCAGGCATAATGTCAAACATAAGCAAATCATGTTCATAAGATTACTACATGTTTACAAAGGTGCTTACTTTTGTTACTAACACAAAAGTATAGTTCAACTTAATCATGATTTTAAATCTATTCACATAACCATGGCATAAATATTTCTAACATGAAATCATGATTTTTACTTTAGTCATGCAAACTTGCAAAAGGGATTTTTGAATCTAGCCTAGCTATGTACCACATATGTCATCATATAATTCTTGTTAACAATATGGATTCCAATTATGCAAAATATCAATCATAGCCTAGTCATATTCGTAAGTTTGCAAATAGGTTTCTTAGTACAAAAGCATGGCTTAATACATAGATCATGGTGCCAAAATTTCAACATAGTTTCATATGAAATATAATAACCCAAATTTGTTCCAATTACGTACAAAATGATTTATGTACAAAAATATACATTATGATGGCATAGTAGCAAAACCCCAAACTTGCATGAATTTCAATTAATCAACTACATACATGTAGCTTCAACATGGATTACACAATTTGCGAATATTCCAAACGTATACTTGCATAAAACTACCGCAAACATGTAGTTTTTTATAATTGAATAACATAATTCGAGAATATCCAAACGTATACAATATCCCAAATCGATAAGAATCATAGTAACGCACAAATATGAATTACTTTATCGCCACAAATCAAGTATACAAACCAACACAATTATTTGTTCATACCAAAATAATACTCTACTTACAATTGTGTGGCGAATTCTCCAATTTAGGGATTTGGAGATGCGATTCCTTGTTGATTTGATTTGATTAAGTTGCTTTATGCTTTAGAATTTGCCTCCTAATCCTCTCTCCAATTGGTGGCTACTCTTAGTCGTTCCTCAGCAACATGATGGCCTTGTTCTAATTTTTGAATGAATAGATTAGGTTGAGTCTAGGGTCATTTTTATAGGGTTTATGAACTGATTAGGGCCATCGATGTTGCTTGGATTGATCGTAGCCATTCATTCGAAAGAGAGACCAATTAGAGCCTGCCACTTAGCCCTAATGACAAAGCAGACTTCTGAAAATCGACCAACATAGAATAGGCCAGCCAGGTTGGGCTGGGTTCGACCTAGCTCTGGACCAGGTCGACAGCCCTGTCGACAGCCCTCTCGACCTGGCTAGACCAGGTCGACAGCCCAATCGACCTGGGTGTCTTAGGCGGGAATTTTCCCGCCCTGGCCAATTTGGCCCGATTATTAATTTTTTTCTGAGCTGTTTTATTCTGTTCGTATTTTAAACTTAATTTAGAAACTTCCGAAGGCTATATCTTCTTCATACGGACTCCGTTTTTCGAAAACTCGGACTCTATTTCACGTATTTTTCCGAGACGAACGCAATGGCGTATCCCGTTTCCCTTAGTTCTTTGATTTGAAATTAATTATAGTTTAATTTGTGAATTTCACAGTTATAGAATTCGCGGGGTGTTACATTCTCCCCCACTTAGAAGGATTTCGTCCCCGAAATCTTCAAGTGGGGAGGAATGTATATCCTAACATCCAATCATCCATCTACTCATCCATCAAACACGAGCATCCATTGTCCTTAAAAGACTTCTAATGCATCATGATCATATGCGAAGTGTGTGTGTACATGCACTTATCTAATGCAAAATCAGGCGGTCTACTGATTCAGTTGACCTCCTTAATGCGAATTATGTAAGTGCCATGAATCCATTATGTATGCAAATTTTCCTATTCTTGATTCTACATGAGTGCACAATCATTCAATACAAATGCAACATCCACATGACAACACATTAGAGTTCAACCATATACGAATGCAAACATATATGCATATGCAATATGAAGTGACTGAGCCGATCTAAACCCTAGATTGTGTGTGTATATGCAACCACGAGCAACCACTAGCAATCACTTGCAACCACTTGCAACCATCATCCATAACATGTTTCAATTACATGTTTCCATCCAAAGGGTTTCTACCTAAAAGATAAGATAGATAAAAGCGCAACTTAAGGAAAAGGAAAGATCAAGGATGTACCCTCGAATAGAAAAGGGTAGGCAGTGCGTATTCTAGCTTCAGTTTCCCAAGTCGCGTCTCCCTCGGCGTCGCTCCACTGAACTTTGACGAGCTTGACTTCGCGGTTGCGTAGCTTCTTCACTTCCGTTCCTAATATGCGGGTTGGAACTTTTCTTATGGTTGCTTCGCGTTCCACTTCGGCCTCTTCGAGGATATTTGGCTCTACCACCTCAGCTGACTCATGTAGACATTTTCGGAGATGTGAAACGTGAAAAACGTTGTGGATTCCAGCCAACTTCTCGGGTAGCTCTAATCTATAGGCCATTTTCCCAATTTTCTCGATGATAGGGAATGGCCCTACGAAGCTTGGTGCCAGTTTTCCTGTGGTTCCAAAACGAACAACGTTTCTTAGTGGTGATACCTTGAGAAAAACTCTGTCTCCAACCTCAAATTCAAGGTCGGTCCTTCTCTTGTCGGCATAGGACTTTTGTCTGTCTTGGGCCGTCTTCATCCTTCTTCGTATTAAGTCTACTTTCTCTGAAGTCTCTCGGATCATATCTGGTCCAAGTATGAGCTTATCAGTAGACTCCCACCAACAAGTGGGCGATCGGCATGGTCTTCCATATAAAGCTTCGAAGGGCGCCATTCCGATGGTTGCTTGATAGCTGTTGTTGTAGGCAAATTCCACCAAAGGAAGGTGGTCTTCCCATGTCCCTCCGAAGTCAAGGACGCATAGTCTTAAAAGGTCTTCCAAAACTCTGTTCACTCTCTCTGTTTGGCCGTCGGTTTGGGGATGATAGGCTGTGCTCAAGCATAACTGCGTTCCTACTGCTTCTTGCAGACTCCGCCAAAACTCACTGGTGAAGATGTGGTCTCGGTCACTAACAATGCTAGATGGTATTCCATGGAGTCGAACGATTTCCTTGAGGTAAAGTGATGCTAGGGATGAGGCAGTTCTTTTACTTTTGACAGGTAAAAAGTGGGCGCTTTTAGTAAGCCTATCCACTATTACCCAAATGCTAGTGTTGCCTCTCCTAGACCTAGGCAGCCCATCGATGAAGTCCATTGAGATGCTATCCCACTTCCACTGCGGGACCTCCATAGGATGTAGCAGTCTGCCAGGCTTTTTCTGTTCTGCCTTAACCTGTTGGCACACCATGCACTTAGAAACGAATTCTGCCACGTCCTTTTTCATGCCGTTCCAGAAGAAAGTCCTTTTTATATCTTTGTACATTTTATCTCCGCCTGGGTGTATCGTCATCTTGGAGTGATGTGCTTCCTCGAGAACCTTCTTTATTAAATCTTTTGTTTGTGGGACGCATAGTCTTCCGTCTCGCCTTAGCAAACCCTTATCGTCGATGGAGTATCTGTTGAGGTGACTTGAAGTCTCACCCCTAATTAGCCTATCAATTGTTTCCACAAGCTGAGGGTCTTCGCGTTGTGCTATCCCTACTGAATCCACTAAAGTTGGGCGCACTCCGAGAGATGCTAGCAAGCCTGGTACAAAATCGGAGGAAGGCCTAAAGTCGAAGCTGGCTATAAACTCTAGGCTTTGTCTTTCAACAAACAACGGGCTTAGGGTCAATTTCTTTCGGCTCAACGCGTCTGCCACAACATTGCCTTTGCCCGGAGTATAGAAGATTTCGAAATCGTACGAGGCAAGAAACTCCATCCATCTTTGTTGCCTCAAGTTAAGATCCTTCTGCGAAAAAAGATATTTCAACGATTTATGGTCAGTGTAAAGTTCGAACTTCTCACCTAGGAGATAGTGTCGCCAAGACTTGAGTGCAAAGACGATGGCGGCTAACTCAAGATCTTGGGTTGGGTAGTTCTTTTCGTGCACTTTCAACTGCCTCCCACCATAAGCTACTACCCTTCCTTCTTGCATTAAGACGGCGCCTAGCCCTGTCCCACATGCATCCGTATAAACAGTGAACATCTTGCTCCCATCTGGCAGCGTCAAAACTGGGGCTGTTGTGAGAGCCCTTTTCAGTCGTTGGAAAGCAAACTCGCAATCCAAGTCCCAATTGAACACTAGATTCTTCTTGGTCAATTTCGTGAGCGGAGCTGAGATTTTCGCAAAATCCCTTATGAATTTTCGATAGAAACCTGCTAATCCTAGAAAGCTTCGGACCTCAGTTGCATTCCTTGGTGTCTTCCAATCCTGTACCGCCACTACCTTAGCAGGGTCCACTGCTAACCCTTGTTTGGATACTATGTGCCCAAGGAACCTCACCTCTTCTCTCCAAAAGTGGCATTTGGAGAATTTGGCTTTTAGTTGATGGACTCGCAAAGTTTCCATGATTGCCCTTAAGTGCTGAGCATGTTCCTCTTCACTTTTTGAGAAGATAAGGATATCATCTATGAAGACCACTACGAATTTGTTGAGGAAATCTCTGAATACCCTACTCATCAGGTCCACGAAGTAAGCAGGTGCATTTGTCAAGCCGAAAGGCATGACAAGCCATTCAAAGAAGCCGTCTGGGGTTCTAAATGCCGTTTTATCGATGCTATCTTCAGCCACCCTTAGCTGATGAAAACCGGTTGCTAAATCGAGTTGGGAGAAAACAGACGCTCCTACAAGCTGGTCAAATAAATCGTCAATTCTAGGGAGAGGGTGCCTATTCTTTTTCGTTAGTTTGTTGAGCTCCCTATAGTCAACACATAGACGGAGTGATCCATCCGCCTTTGTTGCGAACAGCACTGGAGCGCCCCATTCTGAAATGCTCCTCCTAATGAACCCCTTTTCTAGAAGCTCTTTAATCTGTTTACTGAGCTCTTTCCTTTCTCGTGGAGCCATGTGTCTAACGGGCAACGCAACGGGCTTTGTATTATCTACAAGATATATGCGGAAGTCTATTTCCCGCTTCGGAGGCAAGCCCTTCACCTCTTCGAAGACATCCGGATATTCCCGGACCACTATAACTGATTGCAAATTTTCAACAGAGGCATCTAGCGATTCAAGGTAACTAAGCATAACCGCGTATGAGGGATTACAAGAAATTTCCAAAGTATTACCGAGCTGGGTTAGGAGCCTAACAACCCTTTTCTCACAATCAAGGATGGCCCCATTACTGGATAGCCAATCCATACCCAAAATCAAACCATAACCCGAAAAGCCCAAAACAAAGGCACTACATTGAAATTCTACACTTAGAATAGAAATTTTCAATCCCAAACAGATCATAGACAAATGAGCTGGGCCCCCAATTGGGTTTGAAACAATTAAGGGGTCCTCTACCATACTAGTTTTTAGGTGCAGAGATTCTACTAAAGCAGACGAGATAAAGGAGTGTGATGCGCCAAAATCAAATAAAGTGCGAACGGGGTGATCATAAAGATAAACTACACTTTCTAAAGAAGTATTTATACCTCGCTGTTGCAGAGGTGGCGCTTCCAGCACATGAACCTGTGCCCCTGGGGTGGATCCAGCCCTCTGCCCCTGTCCTCGTTTCTTTGGGCAGTCCTTAGCTCTGTGGCATGTCTCACCCAAGAAAAGCACCCACCATTCTCCTTGGCCTTCTTTTTCCGGCAGTCCTTTACTAAGTGCCCCACTTTGCCACAGAAATTGCACTTCCTCTTCTCTTTGTTGCCTTTCCCGCCCTTCTTAAAGTCTGTCTTCTTAGGCTGCAAACCCTCCTTCTTCCCTTGAGAGCTTTCTTCCTTTGTCTCCTTCTTGCACTTATCCTCTTCATTCAGCAATGCCATTTGCACCAATCTTTCATACGTGGCTCCCATGGGTATATGGGTCATGGCCAAACTGTGTAATGGCTCATTCAACCCTTTGACGAAACGGAGAGCCTTCTTGTGCGGGGTATTGACTAGGTCAAGCCCAAACCTAGCCAGCTCATCGAACTGATTCACATACTCTCTGACTGTCTTGTCCCCTTGCTTAAGAAATAAGAATTTTTCCAACTGCAAACTTCTTTCCGCATCTGAGAGAAATTTAGTCTCAAACCTTGCCCTAAATTCCTCCCATGTCTCCACTGGTCTTTCAGCATTAGTGACTTCCCACCAGTAGGAAGCCTCGCCCTTCAATAGCCACACTGCCAATTGTACTTTTTGTCTATCTTCTACCTCAAAGATGATGAATAGGTCCTCAGTTTCTTTTAGCCAATTTCTAGCTGCCACGAAGGACTCAGTTCCATGGAAATCCTTTCCTCCCATAGCTTTAAAATCTTTACATATCTTAGCAAATGTGTTTCCCCGTGGAGGAGGTGGAGGAAAAGGTGCCGCTGCAGCTGGATGATTTCCAGCAGCTGGGGGAGGAGGAATGGTAGGACCTGGCTGAGTGGCTCTTGCTTCTAAGAACCGTCTAAACCAACCAGGTATTGGCACCCCTTCTGGCAAGTTAAGTTCTTCGGACATGCTGAAACAAAAAGGATAGATTCAAAACGAAGGATAAGAGATAATACCTATGGCTTTGGGGGGACTTTGCCTTTTTTAAAATAAAATAATATTTTTCTTTTAAAAATGCTTCTTTAAATTTCCTTTTTGAAAATAAATTTTCAGAACTTTTTATCTTATCTGGTAAACCTATGCTCTGATACCAAGTGAAACACCCCACCTCCGTTAGGGTCACTCTCAAAGGGAATGCCCTAATTTTGGTGGAGGTTTATAAGTATAAGTCACAGATATACAAGACAGATATAAAAAAAACACATATTTGTAAACAGCGAAAAAAACAACAACTTTTATTTCATAAAAGCAAATACGTGTTACAACAACATTACCATAATTGTCTTACATCCTTTCCAAAAACATAACATAACACTTTCATAATCTGTCTTGATTTCATTATTTAAAGAAGCATAAATAAAACGTAGATAAACTGCAAAAGCCCCATAGTGGTTGTCCAAAGCCATAGTTCAAACGAAAAGATTCAAGCAATACATTTCTCCTCTTCAAGCTGGGTGTTAAGGCTGGTCAAGCTGCTGTGTTCCCTCCCTGTGGACCTGGGGGGGGGGGGGAACGGAAGAAAAGAAGACGAAAGAAAAGTAGAGTCAGACATAAAGCCTGAGTAAGTCTAGGACTATTCTGTCTATGAATAAAGAACTGTGTATGATAAGTATAAACAAGAAGTGGGAAAGCACTATAAACTTGGTTAAGTTGTCTAGGGTCGAATATACTATCGTACCCCATGTTTATCTCTGAACCCATATAAACTAGTTTCCAACTGGCACCCCATAATCAGGGTGATGTGATCCATTCTATGATGATCGGCTCCTACTCGCATAGTTACATGTGTCTTACGGCCCCCCCGATGTTGTAGTTACCTATGCTGGTCCCACCATGGGGTGTATCAAGTCCCATGGTGGCGGCCCGACACAATCCTAGAATGCACAGGTATGCTACTGGTGTCCAGTGCCTTATTTTTCTGCGCCGGAGTGTGTGCACGCCCGTACCCCGTTAGAACCTACACTGCTACACCACCGCCGTCGATTTGACCTCTTACAATCAGCCCAGTAATCGTGCCCCACCCTGCCTAGTTTCAGGGTATCATGATACACCTTCTAGGGTTACTGCTGAAAAGGGTCCCCCGTTACTAGGTTTTCTATCTCTAGCCAACATGCTAAGTTGGTTAAGTGTTTTCTAACCTAACCCCCACCAGTCCGTTTAGTTTAGCATGTTCCACTTTGATTAAGTCTTTAGTTCACTTAATCCTAACAATCCTGACTCAGCCTTAATTGTCTTATTAAAGCCTTGACCTCTCACATTAGACAGGTATTGTTGTGGCCGCCTGTTGCCGGTTGGTTCCGGGCAGTCTTACGCCACAACTCAGTCTAACCTCGGGTCCTTATTGGGCTCCATGTTTAACCTCCCACATTGGATAGGTATTGTTGTGACTACTGGACAGCCGGGCGGTTCCGGGCAGCTTTACATCACAACTCAATCCAACCTCGGGTTAAACACATCGTATGTTCTACATTTACATATTTTGTCTTTCTTCTTTATTTTCTTATATGTAAATATTTGCGGCCCATTATTAAGTTAATGGTGTAAAGGTTACACCAATCATGGGCCCAACCCATACTTGAATTTGGGCCCTTCTACTTTATATTTTCATTTATTAATAAATTAAACCCAACGTTATTTTCCCCCGTTTAACACGTCCGTTTATTATATATATGTTGGGCTTAGCCTTTTTAAGCCCAATCTTAGCCATGAGAAAAAGGGGAGGCTTAAAGCGTGATTACATACACAAAAAGGGGAATGTGAACGCATGAACTTGCAACGTGACGTTGGAACTACAAAATAGAAACTGGTGTACTTGCATAGTGGTAACATATACTTTGGTCATAAAGCATAAGTGACATGAATCAAACCATGTAAACTTGTAGTTAAGTTAAGAATATCACTATTGACACATAGGCTTAACTACAACATAAACCTATATTTTTATTCAGGCATAATGTCAAACATAAGCAAATCATGTTCATAAGATTACTACATGTTTACAAAGGTGCTTACTTTTGTTACTAACACAAAAGTATAGTTCAACTTAATCATGATTTTAAATCTATTCACATAACCATGGCATAAATATTTCTAACATGAAATCATGATTTTTACTTTAGTCATGCAAACTTGCAAAAGGGATTTTTGAATCTAGCCTAGCTATGTACCACATATGTCATCATATAATTCTTGTTAACAATATGGATTCCAATTATGCAAAATATCAATCATAGCCTAGTCATATTCGTAAGTTTGCAAATAGGTTTCTTAGTATAAAAGCATGGCTTAATACATAGATCATGGTGCCAAAATTTCAACATAGTTTCATATGAACTATAATAACCCAAATTTGTTCCAATTACGTACAAAATGATTTATGTACAAAAATATACATTATGATGGCATAGTAGCAAAACCCCAAACTTGCATGAATTTCAATTAATCAACTACATACATGTAGCTTCAACATGGATTACACAATTTGCGAATATTCCAAACGTATACTTGCATAAAACTACCGCAAACATGTAGTTTTTTATAATTGAATAACATAATTCGAGAATATCCAAACGTATACAATATCCCAAATCGATAAGAATCATAGTAACGCACAAATATGAATTACTTTATCGCCACAAATCAAGTATACAAACCAACACAATTATTTGTTCATACCAAAATAATACTCTACTTACAATTGTGTGGCGAATTCTCCAATTTAGGGATTTGGAGATGCGATTCCTTGTTGATTTGATTTGATTAAGTTGCTTTATGCTTTAGAATTTGCCTCCTAATCCTCTCTCCAATTGGTGGCTAGTCTTAGTCGTTCCTCAGCAACATGATGGCCTTGTTCTAATTTTTGAATGAATAGATTAGGTTGAGTCTAGGGTCATTTTTATAGGGTTTATGAACTGATTAGGGCCATCGATGTTGCTTGGATTGATCGTAGCCATTCATTCGAAAGAGAGACCAATTAGAGCCTGCCACCTAGCCCTAATGACAAAGCAGACTTCTGAAAATCGACCAACTTAGAATAGGCCAGCCAGGTTGGGCTGGGTTCGACCTGGCTCTAGACCAGGTCGACAGCCCTGTCGACAGCCCTGTCGACCTGGCTAGACCAGGTCGACAGCCCAGTCGACCTGGGTGTCTTAGGCGGGAATTTTCCCGCCCTGGCCAATTTGGCCCGATTATTAATTTTTTTCTGAGCTGTTTTATTCTGTTCGAATTTTAAACTTAATTTAGAAACTTCCGAAGGCCATATCTTCTTCATACGGACTCCGTTTTTCGAAAACTCGGACTCTATTTCGCGTATTTTTCCGAGACGAACGCAATGGCGTATCCCGTTTCCCTTAGTTCTTTGATTTGAAATTAATTATACTTTAATTTGTGAATTTCACAGTTATAGAATTCGCGGGGTGTTACAGAACCCTTGGTTTTTCAAATAGATAACGAGGGGATTCTGAGATTGGGAGGAAGGATTTGTGTTCCCGACGTCCCCGAGCTCAAAAGAGAAGTGTTAGACGAATGTCACAAATCCAAGCTGAGTATCCATCCAGGTGTGAGCAAAATGTATAACGATCTCAAGCAAACATTCTGGTGGAAGGCTATAAAGAGGGATGTTTCAATATATGTCAGCAGGTGTCCTACTTGCCAACTAGTCAAAAGCGACCAGCAGAAACTTGCCGGATTGTTGCAACCATTGGATGTTGCAGGTTGGAAATGGGAACACATTTCTATGGATTTCATAGATGGGTTGCCCAGGACCCGAAAAGGAAATGACAGTATTTCGGTGATCGTAGATCGCTTCACGAAGACCGCCCATTTCATACCTGTCAGATCAAATAGAACTGCTCAGAGTCTAGCGCAGATTTATTTCAAAGAAATTATTAGGCTACATGGAGTGCCGCTCAGTGTAGTTAGTGATCGAGATCCAATATTTACCAGCAAATTCTGGGAGGCATTTCAAGTAGAACTGTTAACGAAACTGAACTTGAGCACCGCTTATCATCCTCAGATAGATGGTCAAACTGAGAGGGTAAATCGTATTCTAGAAGATTTGTTGCGGGCTTGTGTTCTAGACTTTGGTGGATCATGGGAAGACCATTTACATTTGGCTGAGTTCTCATACAACAATAGCTATCAAGCAAGCCTGACCATGTCACCATTTGAAGCATTGTATGGTAGACCGTGCCGATCTCCTGCTTGTTGGGTTGAACCTGGTAATAGGCTTGTATTGGGACAATATATGATTCGCAAAGCTGCGGATAAAGTCGATTTCATTAAGAAATGATTACTAGTAGCTCAAAGCCGATAGATAAGTTATGCGGATTCTAGAAGAAGATATGTGTCGTTTGCTGTTGGCGATTATATGTATCTTAAAGTTTCTCCGATGAGGGAGTAATCAGATTCGATAAAACTGGGAAGTTATTACCGAGATTCATTAGTCCCTTTCATATTCTTGAATGGATGGAACTCTTGCTTATAGAGTTAAATTACCTGACTGGTTGCCTGGAGTACATGATGTGTTCCACGTATCTCAACTTAGAAAGCATGTACATGATCCGGACTCGGTTGTGGAAGAAGCATCTCAAGAGTTCTTGGATATTACTCCAGAATTGGCTGTGAGGAGAGAGCCGATAAAGATTATTGGCAAAGAAACCAAAGAGCTGAGGAACAAGAAGGTTCACTTAGTCAAAGTGCAGTGGAGATCCGCGAGACTGTACTTGGGAAACTGTGGAGAGCGTTAAGAAAGCCTATCCCAAGTGCAGGGTGGACATCTCTGATTGACTCTAGTGCAAGGTACATTTACCGTATTATGCAATTTCCATTTGTTCTCTACTTAGTTGTCGTTTCTTTTCATGAATGAATTTTTTTAATCATATAGTCTGAATTATTTTAAAGGAGTATATGAATTAATTCGAGTAGTTTTGAAAAGTTAAAAATAAATTGTTTGATGTTTGTGTTGTGTGATTTAGAGTTTGATGGATTAAATTATTAGAATGATAGTTAATTAAATCAATAATAGAATGAATGGAAGAATTTATTCGAATAAACCACACATTGAACTGATTAGAGGATTAACTAGAAATATATACATGTGCACTATATATATTTGAACAGGTAAATGGATTAGCTGTTGAGTAAAGATTTTATTTGTGTGCCCGACAAATAGGTAAACCTTAATGAGTTTGATGCGCAATTTTATTATTATATCAACTCCTGTGAGTGCCATTGGATGCGGAGTGCTGGTTATACTGTGTGTAATTAATAAATGTCGTCATAGGATAGTAACAATTAATTTTGAACTACACTGCATGGCATACTTCTTGAAGATGGCATACTTCTTGAAGATAGCATACTTCATCACATACCACACAAGCATTTGGAGCTTGTGTGACGAGGTTGAAGATCTACCATACGAGCGAGAGGCTTGTATGGCGATGACTATATATTACAGGTTGAACTGATGACAGCTATGAACTTTATATTACAGGTTGAACTGATGATAGCTATGGACTATATATTACAGGTTGAACTGATGAATGATATGGACCATATAAAATTGTAACGGTAAAATTGTCAGATTAATAAAAATCCCACACGGGTCTGGAGTAGACAATAATCACGTCTCTCTAGTTATTAGATACGGCACATGGATTATTTATTTCCCACATCGGACGAGGTGACGAGAATTTATTCTCTGGAGCAATTAAAAATACACATTCCCTCAGTCTTTGACAGGGTGATGAGAATTTATTCTCTGGAGTTATTATCTGTACATGCTCCCCTGTAAAAACCAGAATATATCACTATAAATATGTGTATGCTTTATAGGATTTACTGGATACCTAATACGACCCAATGAATTTCCAAAACCCTCCCCGTACAAAGGAGGTTATGGCGAAATTTTTTGAAAATTCCGGGTGTTAGCCAAATTTTTGAAGGATTTGAAAATTCTTAGAAACTGAAAAGTTGGAGAATGGAAGCCAGATTGAACGTAGAATTGATTAATCAAACCACTTTCGACTTTGTTCCTTTTCGGGGACGAAAAGTTTTAAGTGGGGGAGATTGTAACAACCCGGAAAATCTGAACTAGTTTAAAAATTTTAAATTGACTATTTAAGTGGATTTTAAATATTTAAAATAGATATTTTAAATAATAACGATGAAAAGTAAGTTTGAATCGACATTTGAAAATGAAAATAATTAATTCTAATTATAAACAAGGCCTGAAATGGCGCGGTAGTTTCAAAATTTGAATTCAAACTTCGCCTGACTGTACCAGGTGCAAAACAAAACGGATTTTAGTGAAACCAAAAATATTTAAATATGTTAGTGAATATCTTTCTAATGAATTTGAAAAATTGAAGTTTCATAGCGGGAATCAAAAGTTATGGCCAAATGAATTTTCAGAAAGGTCGCTATAGAGAATATATCACCCTTGAAAATAGACATTTTGCAAACGATCTCGGAATTCGACGAAACCACTTTTGTTGGATCTGGGATGTCAAATTATTGCTAGGTTTCAAGTTTCATAATTTTTTAAGCTAGTATGTGAGCGTGGCAATGGAAAATGTGTTTTGGTCAATTAAAGTTAAATTGGATCGACCAGAAAAGGGCCATTTTGCAAACGACCTCCGATGTAACACCCCACGTCCATTAATGTCACTGACAAAGGGAATGCATTAACTTCCATGGAGGTTATAAATGAATATAGAATAGAAAAATTACAACAAGACAGATAATAAATAGTACTTGGAAATCTAAAACTTCATTTTATTGCAGCGGAAATTAAACATGTTTGTTTCGTCATAAAACCAAGTACAATATCCATCTTCATAAAACAAAATACATAATCCCATTACATAAATAGCCATTAAAAAGATAACAAACTGGACTTTACTTCAACGGTCCAAGCTTTCCAAAGAGAGATGAAGCAATTCAATGAAACTCCACTAGAGCTGGGCCCAACCTGAGGACCTAGAGGGGGAAAAGGATAGAAATAGAGGGGGTCAGACATAAAGTCTGGCGAGTATGATAATTCTAACAATACTATTATCAAAATAACTAGACTATGGCATAAGCTGGAAGACAAGTAAATGTCTATGAACTCTTAGGAAGATAAAGATAGCGTTTAAGATAACGTTAGAGATAACGGTAAAGGCAAACCTAATTACTAACGAATGATTACTACACTGCACCGCACATTACTACGCTGCACCACACCAGTCACCCTATTGTTTGATCCCACTTGCTTCACACAGAACTTTATAAATAGCCTTACGTACCCCTAGCTGACTACATAGGTGCCGTCTGCCCCTATCTCCACTAGGTGTACCCAACTACCCACTTTCGATCGGCTCCCTACTCGTAGATACCCGTGCTGGCCCCACAGTGGGGTGTATCACTCCCGTAAAGTGGAAACCCGATACAACTTGAGAATGCACGGCTTATACCTACACGATGCAACAACATCTTACCTACCGGCCCGGGTCCACACACGCATATGAAACCCGTTGGACTTGCGTTGCCACCGCTCCCCGTTTTGGCCTCTTACAGTCAAACCCAGCATGCGTGTCCCGTCCTCGACTTGGGTCGAGCCCACAAAGATACGTTTGGGATACTGGTCGAAATGGGCCCCCACAAGCTACCCACCAAAGCTTGTCACTAGTATATCCCACTTAACCCTCTTAGTCATGTTCATTTACATGTGTGTTTGGTTAAGTCTTACTAATCGTATTTCACATGCAACTAAGGGCACCCCCTAGATTCCTCATGCCACCCAAGGCACCTACTAAACCCCCATGTCCCACCTTACATGTTTATCTGGCTAAGTTTTTCTTAATTCATTCAGGCCATAACCTCATAAAGACCTATCACATTAGACTGGCATTTATGGCAGCTGGATTTGCCGGGCGGGTCCGGGCAGTCTTACACCATAAAAGAGTCTAACCTCGTGTCTTTACAACTGTTATGCTTTAATTTAGGCCTAGGACCTCTCACATTGGGCTGACATTTGTGACCACTGGATTTGCCGGGCGGTTCCGGGCAGGTTTACGTCACAAATGAGTCCAACCTCGTGTCCTAAGCATTGATTAACACTTAAAATCTTTTACCCCAGTTTTAATAATTCCCTATTCAAATTATTAATTAAGTCAACTTTAAATGATGTCCATAATTGACTCAATTATGACCATCCACTTATGGCATGCAAAATCATATCAATTGCACCTCAACATCTTATTATTAAATCCTTAATATTACCCCTACCCCACGTTTATACGATCGCTTATTCAATGCATAATATAGGCTAGACTTGAATAGTCTAACACGTAGCACAAAGATAAATTATCACAACATACATACAATTAAAATAAATCTAATCATAATAGGGGCGAAACTTGCATAAACTACACATGTTAAGGATCAAAAAGTGTCAACTTGTTAAATGTCTCAATTTACATGATATGATCATAACCCAAATCTATACATAAACTTGCATATGGGGTTTTTAGGCAACATAATGATGGTGTGAACTAGCATAGGATATCACATATGTCATAGCATAAATCTAGATGTCATAATAGATGTCTTGGTATATGTTCATAACTTTTCTAATCAATCTAACTTGCATATGTTACTTGTCATATAGATCAACATAACCCAAACATGATGATTTAATTAATATGAACTAACTAGCATATATGGTAACATCATGGCCTTTTTAACATGTATGATTCATCACAACTTATCATAGAAACTTTCAACATACATAACATCATCATAGCATGATTTACAACATATAAGATATCATCATCACATAACATTGGATTTACAATATACATGATAGCAAAAGGGGTTTACAACAACATATATGATAATTCACATCATCTACTCATAATCCATTCATAACTCAACCTAATTAAAATGATAATAATCTTGTTAAGATCATCATACTCACAATTTAGAGAAGAAAAGAGAGAGTTTTGCTTTGCTTTAGGATTGAGATAATTAGAATTGAATTTGCTTTTCTTCTTTCTTAGTTGGCGGCGGCTCCATTGATTCCCATGGCGACGGTAACTATTCTATTTTAATTAGGTTTAGGGTTAGCATTAGGATGTATTTATATGTGTAGGAAGTTATTGAGGACCATTAGATTAACCCTGAACCATGAGAACCAATCAAATGCAAAATCTGCATTTGAGCGAATCGGCCCACGGGTTGACAGCCAAACACCCTGGATTAGCCCCTAGTCGACCCAGCGAGGCTCGGGTCGACCTCAAAAATGGGCCGGTTCGGTTTTTCCCCCTCCCAATTCGCTGTTTTGAACTTTTTCGCATATTTATTTATTTATTTTTTAATTTGTATATATATATCAATATATATATATTTCTATGCGCAACCAATTTCACTTAATTCTTTTCTAAAAATTAAGTATACTTTAATTTGTGAATTTTAATGTTATAAAATTACGGGGTGTTACATTCTCCCCTCCTTAAAGGATTTCGTCCCCGAAATCTCCAAGTCAAGAAGAATGTATATCCTACCATCTAATCGTCCATCTACTCAACCATCAAACACCAGCATCCATTGTCCTTAAAAGACTTCTAATGCTTTAATGTTTATATGCACAGTGTGTGTATATGTCCATATCTAATGCAAAATTGGGCGGTCTACTGATTCAGTCGACCTCCTTAGTGCAATTCACGATAGTGCCATGCGTCCAATATGTATGCAAAAGATTCCTAATGATACATATTAATTCTATATGCGTGCACAACCATCCACCCGAATGCAGCAACTAAATGATAATACAACCATTATACATCCATTTTACTAGATACATCTATATATATGCAATATGCAATATGAAGTGACTGAGACGATCTGGTGCCTAATAGTGTGTGTATATGCATCCACGAGCAACCACTAGCAAACACTTGCATCCACTTAGCATCCACCATACATAACATGTCTCAAACACATGTTTCAACCATAGGAGTATCCTAATTAAAGGTCAAAGATACTAGCGAGAGGATATACTAAAGATAAGATAAGTACAAGCTAAGAGATAAAGGAGAAATTAAAGGACATACCCTCAAAAAGAAAAGGGTATCGTGAACGCATCTTCTCTTCCATCTCCGAAGTAGCGTTGCTCTCATCATCTCCCCATTGCACTTTGACTAGTCTGACCTCTCGATTCCTCAACCTATTGATCTCCGACCCAAGAATGCGCGTAGGAGCTCGTCGAATTGTCGCATCACGCTCTATCTCCACCTCTCTAAGCAAGCTCGGCTCTACCACTTCCGCGGTCTCGTGCAAGCACTTCCTCAAATGTGACACATGGAATACGTCATGTACACTACTAAGTCTCTCGGGCAACTCCACTCTATACGCCATCCGTCCAATCCTCTCCTTAATAGGAAACGGCCTTACAAACCTTAGTGCTAATTTCCCAACGGACCCAAAGCGAACAACGTTTCGTAATGGAGACACTTTGACAAAGACCATGTCCCCAACTTCAAACTCGAGATCTGTCCTCCTCTTATCCGCATAAGATTTCTGCCTATCTTGCGCTCCTTTCATCCTCATTCGAATCAAGTCGATCTTCTCCGAAGTCTCCCTAATCATATCGGGCCCAAGTAAGATCTTATCCGTAGATTCCCACCAACATGTAGGTGAGCGACAAGGTCGTCCATATAGAGCTTCGAATGATGCCATACCATTGCTGGACTGGAAGCTATTATTATATGCGAACTCAACCAATGGAAGATGCTCTTCCCATGTACCCCCAAAGTCTAGGATACATAGCTTCAACAGATCCTCTAGAATGCGATTCACCCTCTCGGTCCGGCCGTCCGTCTGAGGATGATATGCGGTGCCCAAACATAACTGAGTCCCTACCGCCTCTTGTAAGCTTCTCCAAAATTCGCTAGTGAAAATAGGATCGTGGTCGATCACTATGCTAGAAGGAACACCGTGTAAACGAACTATTTCTCGAACGTATACGGAAGCTAACCATGGAGCCGTCCTCTTACTTTTCACGGGAATGAAATGGGCGCTCTTAGTAAGTCTATCTACTATAACCCAAATTCCCGTATTACCCTTCCTCGATCGCGGTAATCCATCCACAAAATCCATCGAGATGCTTTCCCATTTCCATAGTGGAACCTCCAATGGGTGAAGCAACCCACCGGGTTTCTTTTGCTCTGCTTTTACTTGTTGGCACACCAAGCATCTAGCGACATACTCGGCCACGTCTTTCTTCATGTCGGCCCAAAAGTAAACTCTCTTCATGTCTTTGTACATCTTGTCCCCACCGGGATGAATGGTCATCTTCGAATGATGTGCTTCGTCAAGAATAGTCTTCCTTAGGTCATCGTCTTTTGGTACACAAAGTCTACCGTCCCTACGTAACCAACCCTTATCGTCTAGGGTATACCTACGGAGATGGCTTGATGACTCCCCTCCTCTGAGTTTTTCTACTAACTCAACCAACTGTGAGTCGTCTCACTGTGCCTCGCCAATCCGTCCCAAAAGCATAGGTCTGACCTCCAAGGATGCTAGTAAACCGGGTACGAAGTCAACGGAATGTCTAAAGTCAAACATCGAAATAAATTCTAAACTTCGCCGCTCAACAAACAAAGGACTTAAGGATAATCTTTTTCAACTTAAGGCGTTTGCCACCACGTTACCCTTGCCAGGGGTATAGGCTATTTTGAAGTCGTAGGATGCTAAGAACTCCATCCACCTTTGCTGACTTAAGTTCAAGTCCTTTTGAGAGAATATGTATTTTAAAGAATTATGGTCAGTGAATAATTCGAATTTCTCGCCAAGAAGATAATGACGCAAAGACTTAAGCGCGAAAACAATAGCTGCCAATTCTAGGTCATGTGTAGGATAATTTTTCACATGCGCTCTCAACTGCCTTCCACCATAGGCTATTACCCTACCCTCTTGCATTAAGACTGCGCCTAGTCCTGTCCCACAAGCATCAGTATAAACGGTAAACGGCTTACTCCCGTCTGGCAATACTAAGACTGGGGCTGAAGTCAAAGCTCTCTTCAAACGTTGGAACGCATCATCACAATCTATGTCCTATGTGAAAACTAGGTTCTTCTTCGTCAAGCGTGTCAATGGAGCTGATATCTTTGCAAGGTCTTTGATAAACATCCTATAGTAGCCAGCCAACCCCAAGAAACTTCTCACTTCGGTAGCATTTTTAGGAACCTTCCAATCTTGGATGGCCACCACCTTCGCGGGATCTACAGCTATCCCTTCTTTGGAAACCATGTGTCCTAAGAACCGTACTTCCTTCCTCCAAAAGTGACACTTAGAAAATTTATCTTTAAGCTTATGCGCTCGAAAAGTCTCCAACACTTCCCTAAGATGTAGGGCATTCTCTTCTTCATCCTTAGAAAATATCAAGATGTCATCTACAAAGACTACCACAAATTTGTTAAGGTACTCCCTAAACACCCTACTCATCAAATCAACAAAATATGCTGGGGGTTTGTCAAACCGAAGGGAATCACTAGCCATTCATAGAAACCGTTCGGAGTCCTAAAGGCAATCTTGTTTATGCGATCCTCAGCTCCTCTCAACTGATGGAACCCAGTGGCTAAGTCCAACTGTGAAAACACTGAGGCGCCAACTAACTGATCGAAGAGATCGTCAATCCTCGGCAGTGGGTGCCTGTTCTTCGTAGTAAATTTATTAAGTTCTCTATAGTCCACACACAGTTTAAGGGACCCATCCGCCTTCGTGGCAAATACTACTGGAGAACCCCACTCCGATATACTACATCTTATGAACCCCTTCTCAAGCAACTCCTTAAATTGCTTATCGAGTCCCCTCCTTTCATGTGGAGCCATGTGGCGTACTAGCAAAGATACTGGTTTCGCATTATCCACAAGATATATTCGAAAATCTATCTCCCGCTTCGGAGGCAAGCCCTTCACCTCCTTAAACACATCCGAATATTCTCGGACCCCTCTAACAGATCATAGATTTTCCTCAGACGCGTCAAGCGATTCTAGATAACTTAGCATAACCGAATTGATGGGATTACAGAAGATTTTGAGAGTGTTGCCAAGGCGAGTCATGAGCCTAACTACTCTCCTTTCACAATCAAGAATGGCCCCATTTCTGGATAACAAATCCATTCCTAAAATTAGCCCATAGCCCGTGAAGCCCAACGCATAAGCATCACATCTAAATTCAACGCTAAGTATGGAAATTTTCAAATCCAAACACATCATGGAAAAATAAGCTAAGCCCCCAATTGGATTCGAAACAACTAAGGGATCCGCCACTAAACTGGTGTTTAAGTGCAGTGATTCAACTAATGATGTAGAGATAAACGAATGTGATGCGCCCGAATCGAATAAGGTACGAACATGATGATCAAACAGAAAAACTAAGCTTTCAACAGAAATGGTTCTACCTCGTTCTTGCAGTGGTGGGAACGCGAGAGCCTGAACTTGTCCCCTTGCCTGCCCTGGTGCCATAAGAGCCTGCACCTATCCTCCCGAGGTAGCTCCTGCCCTCTGCCCCTTCTTTGGGCAGTCCTTCAGTAAATGTCCCGCATCACCACAATGAAAACAGCCTGTCTTCTTTTTCTTTCGGCAATCCTTGCTGATATGGCCTGGGGTTCCACAGTTAAAGCACTTCTTCTTTCCCTTGCAATTATTGTCTTTTCCACCCTTCTTGTTTTGCTGTTGTGGTTTCTTCTGATTCCCCTTCTTCTCGGGTGCCTTATCAGCTTTAGCGCTTTTCTCCTCATGCATAAGCGCCATTTCTACTAACTTCTCAAAGGTGGCCCCCATAGGGATGTGGGTCATAGCCAACCCTTGCAATGGTTAATTCAAGCTATTCACGAACCTCGGCGCCTTCTTCTCCGGCGTGTTCACTAAGTCCAAGCCAAACCTTGCTAACTGATTAAATTTATTGACATATTATTTCACTGATGAGCTTCCTTGTTTCAATGTCAAGAACCTTTCTATATATAGATTTTCTTCCGCCCTTGAGAGAAACTTCGCCTCGAACCTATGTCGGAAATCCGCCCAAGAGTCAACAGGACGCTCCCCATTAGGGCTCCCACCAAAACGAGGCCTCTCCCTTCATCAACCAAGCTACTAATCGAACTCTCCTCCCTTCTTCTACTTCAAAGATTTCTAGCAATTCTTCCACCTCCTTAAGCCAATCTCTAGCTTCCACAAACGTTTCTGACCCTTGAAATGGTTTTCCACCCATAGCCTTTAATTCCTTGCACGTCTTTGCAAAAGTATCTACGCGAGGAGGAGAAGGAGGAACGGGTGCAACTGGTGGTGGAGGAACATTGGTTGGACCTGCAGCGGCCCTAGCCTCTAATAACCTCCTATACCATCCTGGTATCGTTACACCGTCGGGTAGATTAAGATCTTCAGCCATGCTGAAACGAAAATGGAAAGATTAAATGTGGAGAATTCGAAAGATAAAGATATGTTGCTATTGGGGATTATGTTTTTCTTAAAAACTTTTCTCTTTAAATTTCTCATTAAAACATGTTTTTGAAAACACTTCTTCCAAAAATAACTATTTTTCTAAAGTATTTTTATCTGTTCTGGTAACCTTAAGCTCTGATACCACGTGTAACACCCCACGTCCATTAATGTCACTCACAAAGGGAATGCATTAACTTCCATGGAGGTTATAAGTGAATATAGAACAGAAAAATTACAACAAGACAGATACTAAATAGTACTTGGAAATCTAAAACTTCATTTTATTGCAGCGGAAATTAAACATGTTTGTTTCATCATAAAACCAAGTACAATATCCATCTTCATAAAACAAAATACATAATCCCATTACATAAATAGCCATTAAAAAGATAACAAGCTGGACTTTACTTCAATGGTCCAAGCTTTCCAAAGAGAGATGAAGCAATTCAATCAAACTCCATTAGAGCTGGGCCCAACCTGAGGACATGGTGGGGGGAAAAAGGATAGAAATAGAGGGGGTTAGACATAAAGTCTGGCGAGTATGATAATTCTAACAATACTATTATCAAAATAACTAGAGTAAGGCATAAGCTGGAAGACAAGTAAAAGTCTATGAACTCTTAAGAAGGTAAAGATAGCGTTTAAGATAACAGTAGAGATAATGGTAAAGGCACACCTAATTACTAACGAATGATTACTACACTGCACCGCACATTACTACAATGCACCACACCAGTCACCCTATTGTTTAATCCCACTTGCTTCACACAGAAACTTTATAAATAGCCTTACGTACCCCTAGCTGACTACATAGGTGCCGTCTGCCCCTATCTCCACTAGGTGTACCCCACTACCCACTTTCGATCGGCTCCCTACTCGTAGATACCCGTGCTGGCCCCACAGTGGGGTGTATCACTCCCCTAAAGTTGTAACCCGATACAACTTGAGAATGCACGGCTTATACCTACACGATGCAACAACGTCTTACCTACCAGCACGGTTCCACACACGCATATGAAACCCGTTGGACTTGTGTTGCCACCGCTCCCCATTTTGGCCTCTTACAGTCAAACCCAGCATGCGTGTCCCGTCCTCGACTTGGGTCGAGCCCACAAAGATACGTTTGGGATACTGGTCGAAATGGGCCCCCACAAGCTACCCACCTAAGCTTGTCACTAGTATATCCCACTTAACCCTCTTAGTCATGTTCATTTACATATGTGTTTGGTTAAGTCTTACTAATCGTATTTCACATGCCACTAAGGGCACCCCCTAGATTCCTCATGCCACCCAAGGCACCTACTTAACCCCCATGTCCCACCTTACATGTTTATCTGGTTAAGTATTTCTTAATTCATTCAGGCCATAACCTCATAAAGACCTCTCACATTAGACTGGCATTTATGGCAGCTGGATTTGCCGGGCGGGTCCGGGCAGTCTTACACCATAAAGGAGTCTAACCTCGTGTCTTTACAACTGTTATGCTTTAATTTAGGCCTAGGACCTCTCACATTAGGCTGACATTTGTGACCACTGGATTTGTCGGGCGGTTCTAGGCATGTTTACGTCACAAACGAGTCCAACCTCGTGTCCTAAGCATTGATTAACACTTAAAATCTTTTACCCCAGTTTTAATAATTCCCTATTCAAATTATTAATTAAGTCAACTTTAAATGATGTCCATAATTGACTCAATTATGACCATCCACTTATGGCATGCAAAATCATATCAATTGCACCTCAACATCTTATTATTAAATCCTTAATATTACCCCTACCCCACGTTTATACGATCGCTTATTCAATGCATAATATAGGCTAGACTTGAATAGTCTAACACGTAGCACAAAGATAAATTATCACAACATACATACAATTAAAATAAATCTAATCATAATAGGGGCGAAACTTGCATAAACTACACATGTTAAGGATCGAAAAGTGTCAACTAGATAAATGTCTCAATTTACATGATATGATCATAGCCCAAATCTATACATAAACTTGCATATGGGGTTTTTAGGCAACATAATGATGGTGTGAACTAGCATAGGATATCACATATGTCATAGCATAATTCTAGGTGTCATAATAGATGTCTTGGTATATGTTCATAACTTTTCTAATCAATCTAACTTGTATACGTGACTTGTCATATAGATCAACATAACCCAAACATGATGATTTAATTAATATGAACTAACTAGCATAGATGGTAACATCATGGCCTTTTTAACATGTATGATTCATCACAACTTAGCATAGAAACTTTCAACATACATAACATCATCATAGCATGATTTACAACATATAAGATATCATCATCACATAACATTGGATTTACAATATACATGATAGCAAAAGGGGTTTACAACAACATATATGATAATTCACATCATCTACTCATAATCCATTCATAACTCAACCTAATTAAAATGATAATAATCTTGTTAAGATCATCATACTCACAATTTAGAGAAGAAAAGAGAGAGTTTTGCTTTGCTTTATGGTTGAGAGAATTAGAATTGATTTTGCTTTTCTTCTTTCTCAGTTGGCGGCGGCTCCATTGATTCCCATGGCGACGGTAACTATTCTATTTTAATTAGGTTTAGGGTTAGCATTAGGATGCATTTATAGGTGTAAGAAGTTATTCAGGATCATTAGATTAACCCTGAACCATGAGAACCAATCAAATGCAAAATCCGGATTTGAGCGAATCGGCCCACGGGTTGACAGTCAAACACCCTGGATTAACCCCTAGTCGACCCAGCGGATCTCGGGTCGACATCAAAATTGGGCCGGTTCGGTTATTCCCCCTCCCAATTTGCTGTTTTGAACTTTTTCGCATATTTATTTATTTAATTTTTAATATATATATATATATATATATATATATATATCAATATATATATATATTTCTCTGCGCAACCCATTTCACTTAATTATTTTCTAAAAATTAAGTATACTTTAATTTGTGAATTTTAATGTTATAAAATTACGGGGTGTTACATCAGAATTCGACGAAACTAGTTTTGTTGGGACCGTATCGTCAAAACATAGCTAGATTTATTTTTCGGGAATTTTTAGAATCAGTATGTGGCCCCGGCAAATTGAAATGTACGTTCAAATTAAATATTGAATGTTTTATATTTTAATTTGAATGAAAACTGACTGAAACATTCAAATGGGCCTTCGAAACATATCTCATTGTGTCCAGGATAGGGGTAATTAGCTAGGGACGACATTCGTTGGACTTGAATTGGAGTTCGCGTGAGAAAATCCTAATTTTCAAAATATATAAATAGCGGGCCAATAGGATTTTTCCTTTATTATTTTTATTTTCCCCAAAATCAGAAAAACCCGCCCACCTCTCTCCTAATCAACGACGACTGCTGCTCCTCCGTTCCCGAGCACTTTCCCGCCGCCTCCGTCCACGCCAGCCACCGCCACCACCCAAAATCAAAATCCCTCCTCCTCCCCTTCAAATCCGACCAACCCTCGCCATCCCTTGGCTCATCTCCGTCGAGAACTGGGCCCACAAAGTTCACCCGTTCATTGCCTGATTCCGCCGCAACCATCAATTCGAGCTCGACCGTGGGGGGACCCGCTGATGCGACTCTCGACCCTCGACGATGTTGCACCATCTGATCGGCCTCACGCTGCACGGATTTCACGAATTTCCCTGACCTAATTTCGAACCACTTCGACAGGTAATGACCTGATGTGAATTAAATAGATTATAACACTTTTAAGTGTTGCAAATTTAGATTTCACTGGAAAAATCGTATCTTTTTGGTTTGTGGTTGAAATTCAGTGAAACAAGAGACACCAGGACCGTAAGGACGTCCTCTACCTTCTATAAGAGACCGGATATTTTTCTGAGCTTTCTGCTATGTATAAGTTGTACACCTTATGTATAAGCATTGTATAAGCTGTATGTTCGATGTGTAAGTTATATATGCATTGTAAAAATTATATATGTGTTGAATAGAAGTGAAATTTACTTATATATATATATATATATGTGTACGCCCCTCGTCCACAAACCATGGACGATATTTATTGGTTGTAATTGGTGTAAAATTGGTTGATAGCGAATGGTTGATGTGAATTGTTTGTGGTTTGAAATTGATTGATTGTGGTTGAAAAATACCCGTTTGTGGTTGAGAATTATTTGGTTGAATCCACGTAGGATTAGTTTTGTGGAAAAGAAAAATATACATGTCGCCTGCGTGCGAACTGGATGCATGAAATCCCCATTGTCAAAAGCTGCGAGGCTTTTGGTAGAGCGAGGAGCCGTACTAGGGACGACCCCGGTTTTAACTACCTTGCCGTTATGCTGCCGAAATTTTGAATAATATTCCTGTGTTTGAATTATTTTCATGTGTTGAAATTATATGTGTGTTAAATAGGAATTCATGTGTTGAACGTCATTCATGTTTTGAAATAAATCCTTTTTAACAAAAATCACATTTTTATCACCTGTTTGAACTATATAAAATAATCATGTCTTGAAATAAATCCTTTTATAATAAAAATCACATTTTTATCACCTGTTTGAACTATATAAAATAATCGTGTTTTGAAGTAAATTCTTTTATAATAAAAATCATATTTTTATCATCTGTTTGAACGATATAAAATCATCGTGTTTTGAAACAAATTCTCTTACAATACAAATCACAATTTTATTATATACATGAACTGTTAAAAATAGTGATGTGTTGGAATAAATATCTATAGGATAAAAATATCATTTTTATACAATGTATGAAATGAATATGGTTTTGAAATCGAAGAATCGATTATAATTGTATATATATAATTATAATTAAAATATATCGAATAACGAAGCTGCAGTTCGTAATTTGAAACCGTGATTTCAAACGATTATTGCGGGGCATCTGGCCATCGGATCTTCCTAAAACTGCAATTGTTGGGTTTGCCTTGGAAATATCCTTCCAATGGCACCAACTTTGTAAAGATCCAACGGTTGGATTGTCTGGAATGTTTAATTCAAATCTAAAGAAAAACAGTGCCAGAATCGATTATATTTATATATATATATATAATTATATTAAATCGAATAACGATGCTGCAGTTCGTATTTTGAAATCGAAACTTCAAACGATTGTGCCGGGAGATCCGACCATCGGATTTTCCCGAAACTGGAACCGTTGGATTCGTTTTGAAAAGATATTTCTAATGATATAAATTTTATGAAGATCCAATTGTTATATTTTCATATATGTGTAAATCAAATCTGGAGAAAAACGCGCCACGACCGCGTTATGGCCTGAAGCGTCGTTTAAATAAAACAAGCTATTTTTAATTAAATAAAAATAGCGGAAAATGGTTATAAAATATTATAAATGATATGAAATGACAATGAACTGATTTAAATTCTAAATATATGTGGATTATTTGAAAAGGCCGAGTTAAATCTCATTTCAAATAATTGGTCGACGATAAGAAGTCGATGATGAAGACGGTGGTCGAAGACCGGAGAGATTCACGTCGTTTGGATGGTAACTGATGTCCTGAATGGGAGGCATCCCGAAATATGGATAATGAGTGGGTATCATCCAGACGTACGTGGAAATCGATGGGTATGCGAGGGATATAGCGCCTCCGGTTTCGTTCAGACCCAGAACGAACTTGTAAATGGACTGTGTGTCTGACATTGGGATTCATTCTGTGTGGTAGATAGCCATCAGTTACATAACGTGAATTGCCTGTGCGGCATGCTAAGATGCAGTGATCAAGGCTTTTGTTGAAAAGAAAAGTCTTGTGGTTGATGATCAAAGCACTGCCTGTGTGGCGTAGCTTTGTGTATAACGTGAATTCGCGAGCCTCACACCCCGGTATGAACTAGAAACGGGAGAGGACATCAGGGAGGGCCTGTGTTTCTTTCTAGCTAGAGGTGGGGTCGGTGGTTAAACTGGCTGACATTTATATTATTTTCACCTATGTGGTTGTTGCTGTTGCGAGGCGCCTCGGATCTACCGGTGACTATGTGAAGCCGAATGAGCCATTCGTTGGCTCATTTACACCCCAAAGGGCGGGGGGACGTAGTGTTCAAGCATAATAATCCACATCGGTGGACCGGCCCTGACGATCCAAGGGGCAGTTGCGGCTGTTCCTGAGGGGCGGGCTAGAGCGTCTCGAATTCGGTGAGGACGATCCCTTGCCTTGGTTCATGATTGAAATCCAATTTTCAAATACGACACCGTGCGATTTTGATTGTATACCTATATTTGGCGACATAGTGGTATGGGGCATTAATGCCGTCTATGATTGATAGTTATGATTGAAATTGTTTTGAAACCTATAAACACTAATAATAATATCAAATGCTTTTGTTTTATTCGTATCAAGCATATTTTGGCCATTATAAGGTAAAACTCTGTCCTCCGGTTTGCGTTGCATTGTGTGATGTGAACTGAGTCTTATAATGGCTTCATTTTTATAAAAAGCATTGCGATGTTTTAAAGATTTACTTGTTTTAAAGCACTGGCAATTCAATGGAGTAAACCCGTTCCGCGAAAGCGGCGTGGTCCTATGTTTAGCCATATTATGAAATGTTTTAAGTAGATTTCTCATACCAGTCCCATGACTGACTCGTAGTTTGTTTCACTTGCAAACTCGGATGCCCCTTTTTCTACACGGGCAGCCTTGTATTCAGGTTTTAGCAGGATCTTTCTGGATAGCTGGAGCTGAAGATGGATTTTATCATTTATCTCTTTTTATGTTGTTCAGCTCCTATTGCACATATTATGTTTGTTTTCCGCTGTTGACATTTATGTATAGCTGAACTATATTTGTACTAAGTATGATCCTATATACTGTGTAACTCTGATGATTATGTTTATCCAGTGTATTATTTGTTCATTATCTGATGTATTTATTTAATTCTGTTCGGTTATTTCTGTTTATGTGTTATATTCCAAAGGTTACCCTTAACACCGTAGTACAGGGTTTTGGGGCCGTCACAGTTGTACAGTATGTAGTGCTAACTCTTTGGTTGCATGTCCAGGTTCAGTTATGGTTTAGTATACCTGTTATTGTTTTGTTTAGCTGCTTAACGCTCATACCACACTTTTGTCTGACCCAGAGTTTTATGTCTCTTCTTATTACTCTGGGTGCTCACACGAGCAGACTAGAGACAGGTTAGCTGGTGATGCACGTGTAGCTAATTCGGAGACGAGCAGGAGGCTCCTACGTATGATATCTATATATATTCTCCCTGTGTCGTTGGTGGTCACTACTTGGGCGTTAGTAGTGTACCTTCCTTATCTTGCTTTTGCTTTAGAGACTGTATTTTAAAGTTGTAATAAGCTATATTTTGGATTTCCGCTGCTATGATGCTTAGTTTGTTTTCAGCTTATGCACTGTCTCGCCTGTTTTATGTCAAGTATGTTGTTATTATATTTTGTTCTATGCGCTGTGAGACAATCTACAGGTTCTTTGTTGATTCTTCGTCTTCTTTCTTTTCTTCTGACGACCGTCCCGTGCTAACTGGACATGTGTACAACGCACATTTGGAGTGAATGTCGGTTGGTACGGGGCGGGCCGTCACAGATACATATCCCATTGTGTTCGGAATGGGGATAATACGCTAGGGACGATAGTCGGAGGGAACGATTTCGAGTTCGAAATAAAAAGTCGCTTTTTTGGATGAATAAAATATTAAAAATAAAATAAAAAAATAAACACCCTCTCTCTTCTTTAACCCCCTCCCCTTTGCCGTTGACTTCAAACAGGAAATCAAATTAAATAAAAAAAAAGGCGTCCTCCCTCCATGGAATCATCCGTCGCTTTCCTCCCCCATCCACCGTCGAGCGCGCCACCGTACGCTCCGCAACCTCCTTCTTCCCCTAGCCTCTCTCCTCCGTACCTCCTTCTCCTTCAACCCCCTTCGTTCAAATCTGATACCCGTTGCCCCCTTCTCTAAATCCCTAACTCCCCCGCACTTCCCCCCCTTTCGCCATCGTCGGCGCCCTGTACTCCGGCCACCGCCTCCCCATTTGAAACCCCACGCTGCGCAACACTGCAAACCACCCCTAATGCTGACCATCATGATGAGACGCCTCCCACCTCGAGTCACCAACTCGCGCTAGAGCTCCAGCATCCATCTCCAGTGAGTTTTTGCCTTCTTCTATTTGATTAGGCAATTTAAAAATCTGTTTTTTAAAGGTTAGATTTTTACGCTACAAAGTTTAGATTTTTAAATGCAGAAAGTTAAGATTTTTAAATGTGAAAGATCGTATTTTTACAATGTGAAAGATCGTATTTTTACAATGTGAAAGATCGTAATTTTTACAACATGAAATGATCTTTATATAAAATTAGAAATTAGTTGTTTTTAAAGTAAATAAAAATCAGATTTTTAAAGAATAAAAATAAGATTTTTAAAGAAGGAAAGACGAGATTTTTTGTAAAGGAAAGGCGGGATTTTTAAAATATCAAAGCTTCGATTTTTAAAAAAATAAAAGATTTGATTTCTAAAGTTAAAGATCGGATTTTTAATAGAACAAAGCTATGATTCTTATTGTTGAAAGAAAACATTGTTGGCAAGTTGAAAATATTTTTAAAGGTATAAAAATATGATTTTTATACTTATAGCAAATTAAAAATATGATCTTCATATAATAGAAGATATAAAAATATTATTTTTATATAGGTAGAGTATTAAAATTATAATTTTTGTAATATAGAAAGGTTAAAAATATAATTTTTGTAATATAGAAAGGTTAAAAATATAATTTTTATAATATAGAAAGGTTAAAAATATAATTTTTATAATATAGAAAGATTGAAAATATAATTTTTATACTAGTGGCATATTAAAAATATGATTTTTATTCATGTAGAGTAATAAAAATATAATTTTTATTAGGAGAAGAGCAATATGAAAATATAATTTTTATAACGAAGTGAAGATAAAAATATGATTTTTATATACTAGAGAAGATAAAAATGTGATTTTTATATGTGTAGTGAATACGGGAGATGAAAGTAACAAAGGGCGAGCACGACGAGGATTTCCTACATAAGAAGAGTCGTGGCGTTTGGATTAGCTCTTGGTGAGAACTTCTCACCTTAAATTTACTTTTCTAGTTAAATATATATACTAGGATGCAGACGGTGTTTAGTAGCACCCGACACCATCGTCAACAGACCATGGTCTTGTTTGTTTGGTTGTTTGGTTGTTTGGTTATTGATTTGAATATTTGTTGAAATTTTTTGGTGTGAATAATGAAATTGATTTGATTGATATGTGTATGGCGTGGGCCATTATTAGACCGAGGATATGGCTAGGCCTGCTCCCATTCCTAGTATCGTGCCGTTATGCCGCCGAAATTTTCTAAAATAAGTTAGAAAAATAAAAATACCATTTTTAGTGTATAAATGAACTGAATAGAAATTCATGTGTTGAAATAAAATATTTTATCGTTAAAAATATAATTTTTAACGCGTGTGTGAATAAAATTAAATATTCATTTAGAAATCAGACGATTTGTTTATGTACACTGAATTGACTGATATTGATCGGGACGATAAATTTTACACGTCGCCAACTGCACAAATAATATTCTTTGTTTGTTGATGTGAAACCCCACACGGGTATTGGGATGATATTTGATGTACACTAGTCCCAATAATTAGTTGTGTGTCGATCGATAGGTTGACAGACAGTTGTGTTGTGCACTTTGGATGATGGTTGATTATTTATTGTTGCTATTATATACATGTGTTGTATGGAATCCATATAATTAACATTATATGGTAATTGATTGGGCCTCATTCCAATTTAGAAAATAAAGAATATAAAGAAATATATATTCATGTGTTGAAAAGAAATATATATTCATGTGTTGAAAAGAAATATATATTCATATGTTGAAAAATATATATATTCATGTGTTTAAGAAAATATTCATTTGTTGAATAAAATAACGAAGTTATTGAAATATATAAAGCCGTGTTGATTAGATTTGCGCCATTTTGACGTGAACGATATTTATATCGATTTTATTCGAATATCAGAAAAGAAGTGATTTCAAATATAACATTTTGAAAATATTATCATTATATATATATGTATGTATGTATATATATCGATGATATGGAATATTCAATTTTGATTTAAAATTGAATATGAAGTAGAAATCGTTTTGAAAACGAATTTAAAACGAATTTTGAAATACGTTTAGAAGTGAAATCGGTGAAATATATATAATATATATATTAAATGGCCTGAAGAGAACGCGCCGCGCCGCGGCAGTTCGTGAATTTCGACCATTGACTTCAAATTGACATTACGGGAGATCCGATCAACAAATTATCCTGAAACCGAGACCGTTGGGTTCGTATCGAAAAGGTCTTTCCAATGAATATTAGAAATTTGAAATCTAACGGTTCGATTTGGAGACACGTCCAAATCAAATTTAGAAAAGGTCGCAGTAAGTGCAGTTCAATGACCGTTATTGGAAATCGACTGTACGGGCCTTGAAAAAATTATATAAAATATCTATAATTTGTGTAAAATTAAAATATATGAATTGGAAAGAACTGGGATGAAAAATTCCCTATTTGAAAGGACAAAATTATATTTTTATCGAAATGAACTAGAATTAAAATCCAAAATTTTTAAATAAATAAATTGGGTTTGAAGTGGTTTTAAAAATAATTAGAATTTGATATTGAATATAAGCCGTTATATGTTCTATTCAGAGCCTTGTATTTAATATCAAATGGAATTTTGGGTTTGTCGTGAACCGTGTTTTAAATGACGTTGGTTCTATAACACAATTAAAGATTAAAACTAAGTGAAGTTTTAATGAATCTTTAATTAGATTGAAATGATCGAGAATGGAGTATCACCGGTTTTTCTCCAAAGCGATAGTTAAATCTTTAATAAGATTTGAACATGAAATGTTAATTAGTTTTACCGATAACACCATGGTGTTAGATATGGGGTATTACCCGTTTTGCTCCATGGGATAAATAGGTTGGGATTGGGAAATAAATTAAATAATTACTTTGGTGTGGTTCGCTAATCCCGACAAGTTTGAAATGATATTCAAAGGATGATTAAAGAATGGATTTCAAAGAATTTATCTTTGATAAAATTAATGGGAACCTTTCCCGAAGAATGTGAAATTGACTGTTGAATTGGAATGAGGCGTATGTTGTGTTTGTGTAACAATTGTTTATTATATACATGGGTTATTTAGAAAGGCCGTATCTATACCCATTCTGAATAACCGATTCGACGATAAGTCGAAGATGGAGACGGTGATATTCAAGGAAAGTGCCTCCGGTTTCGTTCAGACCTAGAATGAACTTGTAAATGGACTATGTGTCTGACATTGGATTTTATTCTGTGTGATTGATTTCTATTAAATATATATCTGTTTGGCGGCAGAGAATTTATTCTCTTGCTTAACGCCCATCTCTAAGACATACGAGCTCAGAGGTTATATATTGATGGATATCAATCACATGGAGTGAATTTCCCGTGTGGCATGCATAAGTGGCAGATGATCAAGGCTTCTGTTGAAAAGCAAAGTCTTGTGGTTGATGATCAAAGCACGACCTACGTGGCTCAGCTTTGTGTATAGCGTGGATTCGCGAGCCTCGCGCCTCGGTATGAGTCAAAAACGGGATACGGACTGTAGGGAGAGCACGACATTTCTTTCTAGCTATGGGTGGTGTCAGTGCTTAAACTGGCCGACATTTACATACTTTTTACCCGTGTTGTTGGAATGTGTGGTACCTCGAATATATATGGCGATAACAGGCACTTTGTGAGCCGACATACTGACCATTATATATATAGGTCCGATAGGACCGGGAAACATGTGCCCAGGAATACTAATCCTCCAAAGTTAGGTGAGGACCGGCCCTGAAGATCCAAGGATCATAGTGGGGTCCTGAGACATTTGCTAGAGTGTCTCGAATCGGAGAGGAGCTTGCCCCTTGCCTCGACTCATGATGGAATCCAATTTCCAATGCGTGTCATTCAATTTTATTTGTAGAGCCTAGTATGGCGACATAGTGGTATGGGACACTATGCCGTCTATGATTTATACTTATGATTGAAGTTGTTTTCTTCACTTATAGTAATATTAAAAGATGAAATTTCGTGTATCAAAGCATTCTTTGGCTGTTATAAGGGAAAACCGTATTCTCCGGCTTGCGTTGCATTGTGTGATGGGACCTGGGTCTTATAACAGCTTCATTGTTCTTTATTTTAGCATTGCGCTGTCTGTTTATGCACTGGTATTCTTGGGGTAAAACCTGTTTCGTGTTATACGGCATGGTCCTTGATCTACCGAACTTTAAAAATCAAATTTAACAGTTTTAGTTCTCATACCAGTCACATGACTGACTTGGAGTTTATTGTTTTGACCTAAACTCTGGGTGCCCTTATTTTCCGCACGGGCAGCTAGTAGTTGGGTTTTATAGATTTATATTCACAGGACCTGGTTTATTGCTGAAGTGATAATCGGAAAGCTCTGTATCCGTGTATTCCTTCCAGTTATGTTTTGTATTATTTTTCCGCTGCAGTATTGTATTTAAATCTCTGATATTTCCTGTTGTATAATATTTATTCATACTCTGTATATTCTTGTATTCTGATGGAATTGTTGTAATAGGCAATGAAATGTTCTTCTGTCTGTGTTCCGATGTGTGTTGTTCTCAGAGAATCCGGGCTTTCCTTACCGAGGAGGTTACGGGTCTTCACAATGTATCTTAAAATTAATTGCTATAAAAACACAACATACACCTCATTCCAGTTCTGAATATTCTTTTATTCAAATATTCACATCATTAGGGAAAGATTCCCATTAATTTTATCAAAGATAAATTCTTTAAATTTATTCTTTAATCTTCCTTTGGATATCAATTCAAACCAAATTAAGGTTTATCCAAACTAGTCGGGATTATCGAACCATACCAAAGTAATCATTTCTTTTTATTATCCCAATCCCAAGCTATTCATCCCATGGAGCAAAACTAGTAAAACTCCATATCTAAAACCATGGTGTTATCGGTAAATTTAATAACCATTTCATGTTGAAATATAATTAATGATTTAACTATCGCTTGGAGTAAAAACTGGTGGTACTCCATTCTCGATCATTTCCCAAATTTGATAATTTAAGTTATCACTTTCACATTTTAGTATAATTAAAGATTCATTAAAACTCAACTTAGTTTTAATCTTCCAACAATCATTATTAGTGATTCTTTAACTTTGGGAAATCAAACTTGCCGCATCGACAATCTACGTCGTACCACTGATTTCTGCCGATATATAACCTATAAACTCGTACGTCTCAGTGAAGGGTGTTAAGATAAAGAAAAAAATTCTCCGCCACCAAATAGATATATATTTAGCAGGGATCAATAATACTGTTCGAAATACAATGTTAGACATGTAATCCTATCTTTAACTTGGTTAAAGAACTAATGTCATTCATAGCACAGTTCACGATAAACCCAAAATCCAATTTAATATTAAATACAATACTATGAATAGTAATTATATCGGCTTATATTGAATATCAAATTCTGAAACTAACCGATATCGTATTGGGAATAACGATATTTGTATCTTCCAAATTCCCATAACAATATCCATATAACCACGAAATGCAATATCGAAATATTTCAAAGATTATTTCCATTCCAATCCATTCCAATTTATTCAATGGAAAATTCTAGTTATTTTTAAAACCATTTCAAATCCAATTTATTTCTTCGAAAATATTGGATTATTATTCTAGTCATTAACTAGTTCATTTTGATAAAAATATATTTTTATCTTTACAAACGTGGAATTTTTCATTCCAATTCTTTCCAAATTATTTATTATGATTTTACACAAATTGTTAATTGTTTTAATAATTTTATTAAGGCTCTTTCACTCGATTTCCATAAACGGTCTTCGAACTGCACATACAACGTCCTTTTCCAAATTTCATTTGGACATAATTCCAAATCCAACCATTAGATTTCAAGTCTCTTATATTCGTTGGAAAGCTTTTTTCGATGCGAACCCAACGATTCCGGTTTTAGGAGAATCCGACGGTCGGATCTCCCGTAATGTCAATTCGAAGTCAATGGTCGAAATTCTCGAACGGTCGCGGCGCGACGCGTTCTATTCAGGCCATTAAATATATATTATATTTATTTCATTGATTTTGATTTAAAACGTATTTTATAAATCGTTTATAAATTCGTTCTAAAACGATTCTAACTTCATTTTCAATTTTAGATCAAAATTGAATATTCCATATCATTATAATATTTAAATGATAATATTTTCAAAATATCATATTTTGAAATCATTTCCCTTTCGATATTCATTATAAAAATGAATAAAATCGATATAATATCGTTCGCGCCAAAATGGAGCATCTCTAATCAACACAGCTTCATATATTTCAATATTTTCGTGTCCATCCCAAATCGGACATTAAAATCATATTTTAATTCTTTACGGAATATTATTTTAAAATATTCCTTATTTTAAAATATTCATTATTTTAAAATATTCATTATTTCTAAATTGGAATCAGACATAGTCAATTACCATATAATGTTATTTATATGAATTTCATACACACATGTACACAACAATAAATATACACAGTCAACCATCATTCAGAGTGCATTACACAACTGCATAAGCATTAGATATAAATAATTAACACTTACAACAGTCTATCCACCAATCGATTGACATACAACTAAACAATTGGGATTAGTGTACGCCAAATATCATCCCAATACCCGTGTGAGGTTTCAACCAACAAATACTGAATATTATTACTGTAGTTGGGCAATGTGTAAAATTATCGACCCAGTCGATATCACAAAAATAAGCGAGCATAAACAAGTTGTCCGACTTGTAAATGGATGTGTAACCTTATTTTTAAATATATGGAATTTTATAACTTTGCTTATAAAATTCTATACAACGCCTAAATAATTTTATTCATCACAGTTATAAACTAAAAATAATAGTTTTAGCGAATTATTATTTATTCCATAACATAGCCATTATATATATATCTCATATATATGTTAAAAATAATATTTTCAATTAGATATTAATTTTTTTAACACATTTTAGAAAATTTCGGCAGCATTACGGCGCAATATTAAAATCGAAATAAGGTCTAGCCTTATCCCTCATCTAATACTGGCTCGCACCATACACAAACCAATTCCAATCAATTCACAATCAATCCACAAACAATTCTACAATCAACATCCAAATTTCCACAATACAATCTAAATCCAACATGGTTTGTACAATAAATAGTGTCGGGGGCTACTAAGCCCAGTCTACATCCTAGTATACATTTAACTGTGAAATAAATTGATTTAGAAGGAGTTCTCACATTGGGATCCACTCCACCGTGTTTTTCTGAAGATCTGATTCGCTGTTCTGATCCCAGAATTTACAAACAAGTTCCAATCTTCACACCATCATTTTTTCTAGCCTAGGCACGCCATTCTGGACAACTTTCGCCTAGTGGCCGTTCTTTCGAAATTGGTCCATTTCGCCAGAAATCTTGAAATACATTATTTGGATAACAGACTTTGGATGTGTTTTCTGAACAACTCCACAATCCAAAATCTGACTTCCATATACTCAAATCGAATAGAAAATCATGCTCTTCAATTTTGGTATTGATGTGTTTTGGCCAGAAGTGCTCGTTTTGGGAGATATGGGCTAAAACAGGTCAGGGTGTTTATGGCAAAACTGAAAATGTTTAAAAATTGAATTTTAAGTGGTGGAGGGGCCCACGGCTAGAGCTGAGGGCCGAGGGGGCGGGAACGGTGCCTGACATGGCTGGGGGTGGCGTTGTTGGCCGATGATGGTGCTGGAGCAGCTAGGGTTCGCGGGTTGTATGGGGTTTATGAGGAGAGAGCGAGAGGGCGACGAGGAGGAGGATGGCCGGGGGAGGGTGGCGCGCAGCGATGGGGCACATTGGTGGGTTTCCAGTGTAGCGGTGAGGCATTGGGACGTGGGGCACGATTGGGAAAAAGGTGGGCTGAAACAGCGGGTTTGACTTTGGGGGAGAAAAGAATAAGGGTTTGACCCCTCCTTGGACCTTATATTAAAAAAAATTCTTCAAAAAATCACTTTTTCACTTAATCTCTAAATCGAACCCAACAACTAATGTCGCTAGCGTAATACCCCTATTCCGGACACAATGGAATTTGTTCCATAATCCAATTCGAATGTTTCGATTAGTTTTCATCAAAATTAAAATATAAATTGATTTAACGTTTAAAATTGATTTCAACATAATTTTAATTTACCAGGGTCACATACCTACTCCAAAAATCCCAGAAAAATAAATCTAGCTATGTTTTGACGATATGGTCCTAACAAAATTAATTTCATCGAATTTGGAGACCGTTTGAAAAATGGTCATTTTCCAGTCGATTAAATTCAAACTGAAAGTACCAAACACGTTTAAATTCACTATGCTCACATATTAATTTCAAAAATTATGAAAATTGGATTATATCAATAATTTGACATTCGGTATTCAAAAAAATTCGTTTCGTCGAAAATGGAGGTCATTTACAAAATGACTATTTTTAAGGGCTGTATATTATATAAAAAATATATAAATTCCATAGCGACTATTTTATATTTTAAACAGGACATAACTTCGAAATTTATATTATGAAATCTCTGTTTCTTAACTTCGTTAGAAAGATATTATTAAACAAATTCAAATATTTCTGGTTTTACTGAAATCCGGTTTATTTTGAATCCAATAATCCAATTGAAATTTAAATTCGAATTTTCAAACTACCGCACCAATTCAAGCTCGTTTTATAATTAAAATAAATTTATACATTCTAACTTCGATGTAAATAAATTTTTAGTCGTTATTATTTAAAATAAATTATTTTAAATTCTCAAAATCCATTAACATGGCTAAAATAAAAAAAATAAATTGGTTCTGAAAATCCGGGTTGTTACATTTTACTTTATAAATTGTAAGTTATGTCCAGTTTAAAATTGCGAATAGTCGCTATGGAATTAATATATATATATATATATATATATATATTAGATAATATATAGCCCTTAAAAATAGCCATTTTGCAAACGACCTCCATTTTTTGACGAAACCACTTTTGTTGGCTCCGGAGTATCAAATTATTGCTAAATTCCAATTTTCGTAATTTTTGGAGCTAGTATGTGGTCGTGCACAATAAATTGTGAATCAATAAGTCATTTATGCCAATAACAGAACTATTTGAGCAAACGGACTCGGAATTCGACAAAACCAACTTTGTTAGGACCGTATCGTGAAGACATAGTAGCATGTCAATTTTCATCGCCAACGGAGTTCGCATGTGACTGTGGCATCGCTAAACGTCGAACAAAGAGAGCGTGAACAATAGAATTAATATAAAATCCTACAACACTAATATTCTCTCCACAAACCCTCATTTCTCTTCTTCCTCTTTCTATTTTCGCAGCAGCCCCTTCTTCCTCTAAAATTATTTTGTAAAAAAACCCCGGATTTTAAATAATTTATATCTTCCAATCCGAAAACAATTTGCCTAAACATATAAAAGCAATATTGTAGTGTATGATGATCTCTACCTACCACCAAAATTTCATGGCCTACCGTCACACGGATTTGCCGAAATCGATGGTCAAAGTAGGAAAATGGGTTTTTGGTTTTTGGGTTTTGTGATTAAACCGTTGAGTATTAGGTGATGGCAACAAAGAGAAAGTTGTAGATAAGGAAGAGGGCTACAAGATTGCATCAGATTATTTCGCTTGAAAGTGGACGTGGTGGCGGGGATCTTGAGATGAATGGTGGCGGCGATTTTCGGTTAGCTGCAGATGGACTTCGACTTGTGGCGGTCGCCACAGGCGACGATGTTCGGGGTGTCTAAAACAAAGTGTAAGAGGGATCCGAGGCGTGTCGATTAGGGGTGGTGTACGACTGTGGCATCGCCTCTGGCAGTCGGAATTTAGGGCGACAACGATTTGGATTTTGGTGGAAATTCTGGTGAACGGGGAGGCCAGAGGCGGCGGCGTTCAAGGTGGTGCGGCGCCGTGGACTGGCGAAGGCGGCATGGGGGTCTGGTCGGTGTCTGGGTGGATGTAGGCGGCGAACGAAGCTTCAGATGGGGATGAACGACATTGAACGTGAAATGGAAGGTGATTAGTGTTTTAATAAAATTAATAATTATGTAATTATGTAACTAATGTTCATAAGCTAATAACTTTTTGCCACGAACTCAAAATCATGCGAAACTAGGTCCGTTGCAATCGTGGAGTCGAGAGCTTCGCAACAAAATTAACTGGGTCGAATTTGGAGCAAGTTAGAATTTAGGCCAAATTCAAGCCCAAACAGTACTAAAATCGCTAATTAAAGAATGACGGAGTGGAAAAAAAGGCGAGAACTCGCTCACTAAATAATTTTGTTGGGTTATTATGTCATAGTTTATTATGCATTCTAGGTTGCCAGTTAGAAATTGCATCATGTAATTATATTTCCCTTTACATGTAATATCCTTTTTGTAGTTCAACACATGAACTCTTCACAAATCCCTTGCATTAGAATCGTTGTATGGATATTAGTGACACTCGCATTTCATACAACGTGGATGAACACTTGTGGCGCCTTAAATGGCATTGGATGTTGAGTATTTATTTATTTATAATTATTATATGTGATTGATGGTTGATGATTGGTATTGGTTGTTTATGGTGCAAGCCAAGTCAGGAGAGGGGTAATGCATAGACACTATTCCGGTGCTACAAAATAGCGCCGTTATAATGGTGTTTTTTTTTTGAAATTGGAATAAATATTAATTTACAAGTTGGACAATGTTAGACCAAAAAGTGGTTCTAACACCCAAATTGATTAAAAGCAAAATGAAATGAGATAAAAATAAAAATGAACACACAGGATTTATAGTGGTTCGGCGAAGAAATGCCTACGTCCACTTGTTTTTCACTATTTTCACTGATTTATGCAAGTACAATGAAATATTCACTCGATCTCTCTCACAACTCACTTACAATCACTCAATTGTTTGAAAACAAATAATGAAAGAAGATTTGGATTTTTCGGGATTGCTGGAATTCGGGTTATGAAGGTGGTTGAACTCTCCAAGTGCCAGAAAAAGATCCTTTTCTTTGTCTCCAGATGGGGTATTTATAGGTGTGAATTTGCTCAGAACCCGATCCAGATCGGAGCCACGTGTCATCCACCCCATCAGCCTCGGGTTCGGATGCATTTCTATGTTGACAACGCATCAGAGTAATGGACGTTGTGGGCAGGAACTGGTCATAGCCGATCCAGATATCAAGGCGCTTATGCAGGGGAGTGATATGGAGAATGGGTTCAGATCTGAAGAGTAGTCTCCAGGGGTTCGGATCGCCTCTTCCGATCCGAACAGGATTAAGTGAGGACCAATTCTCTCTTCTTTTTACTCTGCTCCGCTCCGACCTATCTCTGTAGCAATTGGGTGGCTTTCCGATCCGACTGGAAATAGATTCCCCTCTGACCCGAATAGCTGTGCTTCTTTAATTCCAAGAGTAATAGTTCACCGATCCGAACAGCAGACTTTACCCTATCCGAACCGCTATCCTGCTCCGATCCGACCCGCTTCAGAGTTTTTCAAGTTCTTCAGTATTTCATATCTTGACTTTGTGTTGCCCAGTTCACAAAGTGGGCTAACATTTTGCCCCCTCAAAGGATGCTTCTGTTGGAGACGGAGCATGCTTTGACCATCAACGCATAGCGCTCTTCGAGGTAATTTCCCTTTTGGTTTTCCTGGCGTTTTTATCCTTTTCTTCAAATTTCAATTCAGTTTGCTGCTGAGCTAAAGAATTCGGTTCGGTTCGGAATCCGATCCGAACAGACCCCTTCTTCTCTCTATCTTTTGCTGGAGTATTAGGCCAAGCTTCGCTTCTGGGCTGTCCATCCGATCCGAACAGGGGTTCTCCTATTGGGCCGCCGATCCGAATGGGGAGACGAATAGTCATCTTCTTCTTCGATATAAACTTCGCCTTCTTCCTCCTTTCACTTTCACTGTTTCATTTGCGAAGTTCTGTAAAACGAAAGAGAAAATACTCAATTCGTGAAACTTCAAAATTCTTCTTAATTCTCGAAGTAATCACACTGATAGGTTATAAAACTTTGAACAATCATTTCTTTAATCGTTTTCGAGTCGGATTCTTCAAAATTCAATCAAAAAACTCTGATGACCTTGCCGCCGTGACCCTCCCCCTCGTCATCGTTATCAATAGACGCGTCGCCGTCTTGAGGTTGGAACGGAGGGAACGAGGATCTGTAGTGGAATACACCAGCATGTAATTGCTTGGTTTTGTCTTGAGGAAATGGCACGAGATTGGCCCTGGGGTCGGAAAGGGAAGAAAGAGGGTGAAGGAGAAGAAGAAGATGATGGAGAATCGGTTCGGAAGGATATGGAAGGTGAAAAACAAAGGAAGAAGGAAGGAAATTTAGGAGGTCGGATCGGGTCGGGGCGAGCACAGAAAGAGAAAAGAAACGAAATCTAGGTGATCGGATCGGGTCGGAGCAAGCATTTAAGACAGGAGGGAAGGAGCCTCCCAAACCGGATCGGATCGTAAAATGATGGAAGAGAAATATAACTACATGATCCGATCCGAACTGTTAGGGGACTTTTTCTCCGATCCGATCCGACTTCAATTTCTGAGCTTCAATAAGATTTCCAAGCTTAAGGTCACGCCCCCGATCCGATCCCAATGAATGAATCCAAACCGAACCGAAGCACAGTCTATCTTAACGCATAAAAACTCGTCTAACTAGCCCAATCAAACTTTGGCATAATCTTCAATCTTATGGACAGTTAGGATAGTGCCTTGCGAACGTAACTGGACATCAAGAATTACGTCAACTCTTTAAATCTTGCCAAACTTTTTCGTCGTACATTTAAACATTTACTTTGCACTTTCCGCATACACTGTTCACACTTTAGTTTGCACACACGCACGGGGGGATACAGGCTAATTTGCTCTAATTTGTGCTATTGCTTCTTCAATAGAACTATGACCATGAGACCCAGACGCTCTTCCAGACTAGCTGAGAGGAAAGAAGCCTCGGAAACCTCTAACAAAATCACTCTCGAGGACATATCTTCTCCGTCAGATCCAGAATGGGACAATGAGGGTCCAGACTACGGGGTTGGAAATCGGGAAAGCAACGAGGTGTCTTCAGAAAATGAAGTTTCTCTGGGTTTTGAGGAGGAAGGAGGGATTGGTGACGATCGAGCCCCCGATGAATTTGAATCGGCCATTATATTGGAATCACCTCTAGATTCCGTTGAATCAACAATCGACAATGATCGATTTATCCGAATTTGCTTAAAATACGGGATAATGAAAAGGGACACTCTAGTGCCTTCAAGCTCTGACCGTCCCCACAACCCTCCAGAAGGATATATGGCAGTCACTAGGTTGATGTGTATGGTCGGCGCTATCCCACCGTTTTCTCCTTTCATCATTGACTTTCTAAGACAAATGCGGATTGCCCCCATGCAGCTGCATCCCAATTCTTATGCCTACTTGCACACTTTGTACATAGCATACCGTGAGATCTTAGGCATAGAGCTCACGTTCGATGACGTTCATTTCTTCTATAACTTCAAGCATCGGACTCGAGAAACTCCATCTTTCTGCTATTTTGAGTCTGTTCCTAAGAGGAAGATAATCTCGGCGCCATTCAGCAGTAAAGCTGGAGACTCCAGACTGGAATGGTTCCATGTGAAGCGACAGCCTGGATGTGCCAGGAGGTGGACGAAATCAAGTAAAGCACTGATTTTCTAAATCCGGGCTCTATACACTCGAGTTATCACCTTAACTTGTTTTCCTTTTTGTTTGCAGTCGAAAATCCAAAATAAATATCATATCAGGTGTTCTTTGACCGGATGCATCAACTTCTTAATGGCAATCAAAAATTCTTGACTATCGACGAAGTCCTTAAAGACGAATGTCTTCACTTTCATGGGCTGTTATCCGTTTTTCTTAGCATTGGTCATGGGATGGCTCCATATGCATATATTCCTCCAGTGGAGGTAGTCCCAGAGACAGGAGAAGGCTCAGGAGTTCCTACAGTGCCTCTTCAAACTTCACCTTCTCCATCTTCTACTCAGGATGACGAATTGGCTAACCTGGCCGAAAAGCATCGTGAAGGATATATTGCCCCCGAGGAGGCTACTTCTCCGGAAAAGTCAACATCCTCCCAAGAGTCGCCACTTAATGCTTCCGAGGGGGATGTCCCTAGTACTGATGACCAAATATTTTAGGGTTTGGGGGATCTCCCCTTACCTGAAACTATATACACTTCAGAGGATTTTAGGAAGGATCCTTTAGTCTTCACCTCTTATGAAGAGACCACTCCTGCTAAGGCTAAAGAGCCAGCCCGTACTTGTCTAGCTTCAGACTCGGGTTGGTTGGGGGGAAACACACCACTTAGGACACACTTTATACAACAACATTAGCATTCATTGCACCTATTTTTCTGTGAATCCATTAATTCTAAATTTCGTTTGTCTTATTGTGCAGGTACGATGTCTCGATCCTACTATGATATCAGGAAGCTTCGCCGCAGCATGTCCAATCCTCCTTAGGATGTCGAGTATGATCGCCATGATGATAGTGGTAGGGATGAGAGAAGGCCTTATGGTCCCTATCGTTCTCGACCCTCACGTTCTCGCTCACCAGTTCGGCCGGAACAAGAGAAATACAAGGTTTATCAAAGCCGTAGGGAAGAGGACAGACCACAATCTAAAGACTCCACTTTTTCCCATGAAAAGCGCAGTAGAGAGAGAAGTCCTCCGAAAGAAACCGGGTCTCGGAGTAAGCACAAGGTCCCTGCTACTAAACGACCTAGGACAGACAAAGAAACTACCGAATCCTCCTCACACAGGGAGACCGAATTGACAATCCCCGATCCTCCCCCACTAGATGCGGAAACTGCAGTAAAGCGGGCATATTTGGAGGAGCAATTTCTCGAACACTACTTCGAGACTTTGACTTTTTTACCTGCCCTTGAACTTGTTTCTTCTAGGTGGGCAGATGAGGCCAAATCAAAGATAGATGCGGTTGAAAAACAATATACTGAGATGTTTAAATACTCACGCAATCTTTCCAGAATTATCCGCACTCTAATCACGAATACTGATTCGATGCAAAAGACCGCGGAGGAGGATGCCAAGGCTTTAAAAGCTCTAGGAAAAGTTTTGGAAGACACTCAAGCTCAGCTAGCTATCACTCAAAGGGACGCTTCTAACTTCAAACAACAATTTGAGGACATGCAAAAACGTTATCATGACTTGCTTGAATCTCACACTCAAGAGCGTTCTGAGTTAAAAAAGCAAGCTGATGAGGCTAATTTAGAAGCTGTTAAGACACGCCTTGCTTATGCTGACCTCGAACGGAAAAATTCCGAGTTAGCAAAGAGGAGTGCTGAACTAGAAAAGAAGAATGCTGACTTGGCTTCAAAGCTATTAGAGGCAGAGAACAGAGCTGCCCTGGCTGAGGGCAATGTGGAGTGTGCTATCAAATCTGCAGAGGAAGCCCGCAAACAACTGTCAGAGGCGGAGGCTGATATTCAGGGTTTCGGCGAATTAATGATTGAATTCTTCGCACATATCATCCGTCGCCGAAACATTTCTTGGATCGAGGATTATCCATCCACTCTAGTTCAATTATGGAATCAGATCGTCGAGTGGGAAAAAGAGGAACTTAAGGTCGATTCCATCGATGAAGATAAGCTAATGGAGAAATATTTGAGGGATGATGAACCGGAGCGCCTAGCTGAAGGGCGCCGCCTCATTGCTGAGGCCATGGAAGAAGAGAGACGGAAGTCTAAACAAAAGAATGTTCTCGAAGCTGGTTCCTCTTCTCCTGCCCCTGCGACTTCTGAAGTAGAGGGGTATGATCCTGAAAATCCGGGAATTCCCCGAACAAACCTGCTATCCCCTATTCCTGAAACAACATCAGAGGTAGTAGTCACTCCTACCGAGAAGTCTTCAGAAGGTATCCCTACCTTTTCTCCTCAGTTTGTCAAGGCTATTTCTACCTTTCGCCACGTGATTGAGCAATCGATGAAAAACCCATTGTTTTCGCCTGAGCTGATAACTGTTGCTTCTCATTCTGTAGGTATTGAGCCATCCGGAAAGACAGATGTGACTCAAGGAGCCACCGCTGGGGTAGAGCCCGCGGAAAAGGCAAAAGGAGGGGAGGACAAGGCTGCTCCTGTAGACTTGGGAGAAAAAAATGAGCCGACCAAGGCCGACACTCCCCATGATGAAGAAATAATAGCAGCTTTAAAGGATGATGGCGGTGACGGAGGTCATGAAGAGGAGCCAGAAGTCACAATAGTCGGGGAGTCAAAAAACTGCTGATGATGTTACTTTGGCTGCAATGAAAGCTGATCAAGACAGACGCTTGCAATTAAAAGCCGAAGAACTAGACCCTGAAGCCCTCAAGCCCCTCGCAGTTGTGGATGCGGGATCAAGGTTAGTTGTTAAGCTCTCAACTAGATCTATTACAGAGGAACTCGCTAAAAAATCTTCTCTTGATTCCAACGCTCCGCCCTCCGGGAAGAAGTCAACCGGTTCCTGTACCGCATCTTCAGGAAAGAAGAAATCTAAACGAATCTTGACAGAGGCTGAGAAAGAAGCAAAGGATGCGGAGAAAACCGCCAAGAAGTCCAAGGCTCACTCGAAACATAAATAGTGGATTGCCTTGTATCGTTTTAGCATTTAGTGAACCAACAATTGCTGCTACAAGAGCGGCTCTTGCACCTTCTTTTTTAGCTACTTTCCTGTACAAATTCATTCATTCGTAAATAAAAAATAATAATTCATTTTCTGCAATGTCTGTTTGTCAGTAGTTCTGCACTTATATAAAAATCCATGTCTTACTATAGTTATGAAATGAAGTCACGGAGGGAGGAAATATGCGTATACATATATGCCCCCAGTCAATTCCCACAAATTATTTAATGCTTAATCAAGCAATCTGAATGCTCCCGATTTTCTGACGGGATAGCACTTCCTGTGTCGTCAGTACCTGTCGTTTTTTCTGGCATTTCTTTTATACTCTCTCTCTCTCTTTCTCTTGAGAGTTAGAGTTCGAGCTCAGCAATCTTTTCATTCCCCAGTCTTTCAGCGGGGAAAGATTTCTTTCTCAGCGCTCAGTCAGAGACGCTTTTATACTCTCTCTCTCTCTCTGGAGAGTTAGAGTTAGGGGAAGAATTTCTTTTTCAGCGCTCAGTCGGAGACGCTTCTATACTCTCTCTCTCTGGAGAGTTAGAGTTAGGGGAAGAATTTCTTTTTCAGCGCTCAGTCGGAGACGCTTTTATACTCTCTCTCTCTCTGGAGAGTTAGAGTTAAGAATGTCGTTTTCTCATTCTTTTATGTCTTGTCGCACAAATAGTCGCTGTGCTTTTTCTTATGTTTAAACTGTCTTTAACCTTTTCAGGTTTTGAATCATCCTGTATTCCATAATCACAACAGAATAATTGATGAATGTATATATGTAATGCATAAAAGTAAATAACACACAATATTTTATAGTGGTTCGGCTAAGTCGTAGCCTACATCCACTTTATAGTCCTTTATTCATATCGTCAGATTTTCCCAAGGCAAGTCGTGCCTTATTACAGAGTTCATAAGAAAAATAACAAAGAGTACAGCATTTCTAATCCAAATATCGCATTAAGTGTTGGGCATTCCATGCTCTAGGGACTTCTTCGCCATCTACGGTCGTTAACTTGAAGGTTCCTTTTTCAAGTTTCCGTTGGATGACAAAGGGTCCTTCCCACTTTGGACCGAGGTGAGGAAGGGATGGAAAGACTCTCTTTAGCACCAAATCTCCTGGTTCAAAAGGCCTGAGGCGAACTTTTTTGTCGTAATAGCGTGCCATCTGACGTCGATGTCTTGCCGCACGCAAATCTGCTTCGTCCCTTTTTTCATCGACTTCATCAAGAGACTCAAGTAAGAGCGCCCGATTCGTCATCGAGTCATAATACATCACCCTATGGGAAGGAACTTCCAGTTCAATTGGAATTACTGCTTCTGAGCCAAAGGAGAGAGAGAAAGAGGTGTGACCGGTGGCCGTCTTAAATGTTGTTCGATATGCCCACAAAGCTAGGGGCAATTCGTCAACCCATTTTGCCTTTGCACGCTCTAACTGTTTCTTAAGGATGGATTTTATTACTTTGTTTATTGCCTCTACTTGCCCGTTCGACTGCGGATAGGCAACTGCAGTATATCGCTTGTCAATCTTATACTTCTGGCAGAAATTTCTGAATTCAGTACTATCAAGTTGGGTTCCGTTGTCAGTTATAATCGTCCTTGGGATCCCGAATCGGCATATAATATTTCTGACCACAAAACTTATCACCTTTCTTGCCGTGATCTTGGTCAAGGGCTCAGCTTCCACCCACTTCGTAAAATAGTCCACGACCACTATTGCATATTTAGCTCCTCATTTAGCAATTGGCAGAACTCCAATGATATCAATTCCCTATGTGGCAAATGTCCAAGGACTCACCATTGATTTAAGTTGGGTCGACGGTACTCTGGGGATTTTGGCGAATCTCTGGCACTTATCGCAGCGTCGTGAATAATCAGCTGCATCTTTATTAATTGTAGGCCAGAAGTATCCGTATCGCAATATCTTCTTTGCTAAAGTCTGACCACCTGTATGATCTCCACACTCACCTTCGTGTACTTCTCTTAGTACACGCTTGATGTCGTCGTGTGTTACACATCGTAACAGGGGCATAGAAAATCCTTGCCTATAAAGAGTATCATCTTGTATGACATATTTGGTAGCCTTGTGAACTACAGCCCTTTTCTCACTCTTCTTTGATGGGAGTGTCCCATTCTTAAGGAAATTCTTAATTGGAGTCATTCACGACTCCTTCTCCGGTTCCGCTTCGAAAGCGAACTCAACTTCCATTGACTCAAAGCTTGGCGATTCCAACGTTTCAATTGGAATTATTTCAGTCTCTTCTGGGTTGTCGGAACTAGCCAGCTTTGCCAGCCTATCCGCCTTCTGGTTTTCGGCTCTTGGGATGTGTGTTATATCGTACCGCTCCAAGCTACTCAATAGCTCTCTCACTTTCCTGAGGTGGGCGATAAGTCGAGGCCCCCGAGCCACAAATTCCTCTCGCACTTGGCAAACAACGATTTTAGAGTCACAGAATATGTCCAATGTTTTTATTCCGAGGTCTTTAGCAAGCTTCAGCCCGGCAATCAGGGCTTCATATTCAGAGTCATTGTTAGTCGCCGAAAATTCTAATCGTAGAGCATAATATAACGACCGTCCTTCAGGAGTGACTAAGACGATTCCAGCTCCGGACCTTCGGTCGTTCTTGGCTCCATCTATGTATAGTTTCCACAGATCTATCTTTAACTCATCCTCAGACTTAACCACTCTGTCATCGATTACTTCCTCCTCTGGGATGGTGAACTCCGCAATAAAGTCTGCCAGAGCTTGCCCCCTGATCGACTTTCGTGGTTGAAAATTCAAATCAAACTGACTTAATTCTATATTCCATTTGATCAACCTTCCCGATGCTTCGGGTCTCTGCAACACCTGCCTCAAGGGCTGGTCGGTGTATATGGTTATTGGATGAGCTTGGAAATAGTGACGAAGTTTTCGGGATGCGATTAGGAGGCTGTAAGTGAGCTTCTCAATCTTTGGGTAGTAGCGCTCTGCCGCTGCTAATTTCTTGCTTACATAATACACTGGCCTTTGTACTTTGTCTTCTTCTCGAACCAGGGCTGTGCTAACGGCGTGAGCCGAGACTGCCAAGTAAACAAACAATTCTTCGTGATCTACTGGCTTTGACAAAATCGGCAGTTTTTCTAGCAGTTCCAACAAATTTCGAAAGGCCTCAACACAGTCCGGAGTCCACTCGAAGTTCTTCTTTCCTCTTTTAATCAGATCAAAAAACGGAACGCATTTATCTATGGCTTTGGAGATGAATCTACTCAGCGCAACTACTTTCCCTGCAAGACTTTGGACGTCTTTATTTCTCCTCGGCTCTTCAATGTTTCTAATCGCTGCTATCTGGCTAGGATTGATTTCAATTCCTCGGGAACTCACAATGAAACCTAGGAACTTTCCCGATGCCACTCCAAATGAGCATTTCAGAGGATTCAACTTCATCCGATATTTTCGCAGGATACCAAACATTTCCGCCAAGTCTTGCGTATGGCTGGAGGACTGTTTCGATTTGACAAGCATATCATCCACGTAAATTTCCATATTCTTCCCTATTTGATTATAAAACATTCTGTTCACCAAGCGCTGTTAAGTGGCTCCGGCATTTTTCAATCCGAATGGCATTACAACATAACAAAATAACCCCAAATTCGTAATGAAGCTCGTATGCTCTTGATCTGGCACGTGCATAGGAATTTGATTATATCCGGAATATGTATCCATGAAAGAGAGAAGTTCATGACCTGCTGTCGAATCTACAAGCTGGTCAATCCTGGGAAGTGGGAAACTATCTTTTGGGCAAGCTTTGTTCAAATCTGAAAAATCAATGCAAGTCCGCCACTTTCCATTCGGCTTCTTTACCAAGACGGGATTGGATATCCAGTCGGGATATGTCGAATCTCAAATAAATCCGTTCTGCTTCAGCTTCTCCACTTCCTCTTTGAGAGCAGCCGACCTCTCTGGGCCCAGCGTACGTCTCTTTTGCTTCACAGGCGGATGCTTCGGGTTTACATTTAATTTGTGACTTATAATGGATGGCGATATCCCACACATGTCAGCATGGGTCCAGGCAAACATGTCCAAGTTTGCCTTCAAGAAGTCCGTTAGTTCTTTGGCTCGACATGGATCCAATTGAGAACCAACCTTCAAAACTTTTGTCGGATCAGTTTCGTCAATGGGAATTTCCACTGTCGCTTCATTAGGAGTTGCATTTCTAGTCTCTGGTTCCTCGTCTTTTTTGGGATCCAGGTCCTCAAGCGTTCCTTTGGGCAACTCCTTCGGGGTCGATTTCTCTAATTGCTATGCCGAGCCCCCCTTTGGGGGAGGCAAGGCATCTTTACTCTCAATGTTAAATCCTTTCATCAGCATCTTTAGTTCGGCCACATAGCAGGCCCGTCCGGAAACTTGATCCCCTCTCATTACTCCAGTTCCGGCTTCGGTTGGGAACTTAAGCAATAAACACCAGGGGGCGATACAAACTCTGAATTCAGCAAGGGCAGGCCTCCCCAAAAATGCATTATAAGGCGAATCTACGTCCAATACTACGAACTGAAGCATCCTCACTCTTCTGCGTTCTCCTTGCCCCAAGGTCACGGGAAACTCTATGTATCCCATGGGAGCTGTTGACGCCCCGTTGAAGCCTCTGATCCATCCTTCACATGGCTTCAAATCTTCGGATTCAAGCTTCATCTAATCGAATGACTTTTAAATAAAATATTGACAGAACTTCCGTTGTCTACTAATACCTTATGGACCAAGGCCGGCCCAATAGTGGTAGTAATAACCAACGGATCATCAGTGGGTGATTGGATCCCAGTATTATCTCGGCTGCGGAATACCACGTCGTCAAACATGGTCTTCTTTTGTTTTATGGGGGTGATATCTTCCAAATCATCACCTTCATTCACATCTAGGTGCTTGGCAGCATTTACATATTGATCCATTGATCTGAAACTACGGATTGCCGGGTGAGGTCCGCACACTATGGAGTTGATAACAATTCCCTTACCCTTCTGCTGCGCTGTAGGCTTGGGAGCAGGTAGAATCTGTTTTGGAGCCTGCTCTCCTTGCCCCCTGTCCCTCGGGGCAACCTTTTATTCATCCAACTTCCCTTCACGCAGCAGCTTCTCAATCACATCTCTCAAATGCCGACATTCATTGGTTGAATGCCCATGAGTTCCATGAAACAAACAAAACTTCCCTGTCGCCATCTCTTTCTCGGTCGAATCACGAGGTGGCGGTCTTTTATACTGCAAAACGTTGTACGTATCCAGGTAAATATTCTCCAGGGTGTTGTTCAATGGTGTATAATTCTCGTAGGTCTGGAATCGGGGTCTTTTGTTAGGATCACTTCCCCTATTTCTATTTCTTCTGTTTCCGTTCGCATTACGGTTACTGTTGTTGCCCCCGTTTCCAGCATTGTTGTTTCCACCCTTGTTTCCCACATTTACTTCAACCTTGTCGGAACTTTCCCCAGACTGCTTCACGGCGACGTTACTCTGCACATTTTCTTTTGAAGCCGCCTCAGACTTTCTCTTTCGGTTTGCCCTGGCCTCCTCTCGCCTTAAATAAATATCGGCTTTTTCATAGAATATCTCTCTTGTGGAGGGTGTCTTCCCAGAAAGGTAATCCCCGAACTCAGATTCAGGATCGACTCCTTCCTTTAATGCCATCAGAATGGTGGGCTCATGCGGGTCACTAACTTCAGTCACAGCTAAGTTAAAACGGTCAAGATATGCCCTCAAAGACTCTCCTGGTGCCTGCTTGATTCTTGATAATTCAATAACACTTTTGGACTTTCGGGCATGGAGTCGGAACTGGTTCATAAAACGTTCGCTCAGTTCCCTGTAATTCGAAATCGAACGAGGAGGAAGTCGGGTAAACCAGAACAGCGCCACATCTTCTAAGTAGATTGGGAATGCTTTGCACTTCACTTCATCAGGGGCAGCAGCAGCATTCATGAGCCACGAGTATCGCATCAAATGCTGTACCGGATCTGTCCTTCCGTTGTACTTGTTCATCTGTGGCAAGTTAAAGCGCCGGGGAAACTGGAAGTCGAGGATATCGTCAGTGAAAGGAGTATGGCTTCGATCAATGCCATATTCTTCATTTGTATAGTTCCGGCTCTCGGACATGATCTGGCGAACCATTGCCTGTACATCAGCATTAGTTAGGGGCCGCTCAGGTTCCCTGGCCCTAGTATCCGAGTTCCTTCTGGGCTCTTGTTCAGGAGATGCCCTTCTTCTTCGAGCTGCTTCTGCTCTATTCCGTTGCCTGCGCTCCCGGTCGATCTCGAGAGGAGGGGACTGGAGCCTTTGCCCCCGAGTGGGGTCATTGTTTCCTAGTGCTCGTGCAATATCCTCACGAGATCCCAAAGATCCAAATGTCAGCTGCTCCACATTCTGAGGTCGTTCGAGGGCCTTCGTTCACGGGGCCGCTCTTCCTCGGAAGATGAAGACTGATCCACTGGTGTGTGACGAACCGGTGATGGAGTTCTCTATCGTTGGAGTTCGCTAATCTCCCTACTCATGAGCCTCATATTCTCCTGCATCATGAGATTAGTGCGCTCGTGGACTTTCATAGCCTCCCTTGTACTTTCAAGCATATCAAGTAGGCGCGAGAAATCTCCTTGAGTAATGGGCGCAGATGGATTGACCTGATCACTGACCCTGGCGGCTGGAATCGGAGCATTTGTAGGGACTCGAGTAGAAGTTCCAACATCACCAAGAGTTGGATCGGATCGGAGATGGGAGGTCGGGTCGGTTCGGAGCTGGGGAGTCTGGTCGGGTCGGTACATGGCAAGCTGCTCGGGTCGGTTCAGATTGGGGGAATGCACTACTTCAGAATCTCCTACCCGGATCGGGTCGGAGCTTTCCCCCTGAAGACGGCTCGGATTTCCTGCATTGGTTCGTCCTGCTGCTGAACTCTGCCCACGAGACCTTGTTACAACCGCATTTTGCTGATCTTCGCCAGCTCCATTTCCTCGAACAGATTGAACTTCTTTGCCTTTTCCTTTGGCCATGTTTCTTTGACAATCACTTCGACAAATATCCAAGGGCGTTGAAACTTAAGGATTAACTTCTTTGAACTCAATGGTCCAAAAAGTAGAATGATAATCCCGGAAAACAAAGAATTCAGATGAGTTCTCAGTGAAAGCACCAAAATGTTAGACCAAAAAGTGGTTCTAACACCCAAATTGATTAAAAGCAAAATGAAATGAGATAAAAATAAAAATGAACACAGAGGATTTATAGTGGTTCGGCGAAGAAATGCCTACGTCCACTTGTTTTTCACTATTTTCACTGATTTAGTTGCAAGTACAATGAAATATTCACTCGATCTCTCTCACAACTCACTTACAATCACTCAATTGTTTGAAAACAAATAATGAAAGAAGATTTGGATTTTCCGGGATTGCTGGAATTCGGGTTATGAAGGTGGTTGAACTCTCCAAGTGCCAGAAAAAGATCCTTTTCTTTGTCTCCAGATGGGGTATTTATAGGTGTGAATTTGCTCAGAACCTGATCCGGATCGGAGCCACATGTCATCCACCCCATCAGCCTCGGGTTCGGATGCATTTCTATGTTGACAACGCATCAGAGTAATGGACGTTGTGGGCAGGAACTGGTCATAGCCGATCTGGATATCCAGGCGCTTATGCAGGGGAGTGATATGGAGAATGGGTTCGGATCAGAAGAGCAGTCTCCAGGGGTTCGGATCGGCTCTTCCGATCCGAACAGGATTAAATGAGGACCAATTCTCTCTTCTTTTTACTCTGCTCCGCTCCGACCTATCTCTGTAGCAATTGGGTGACTTTCCGATCCGACTGGAAGTAGATTCCCCTCCGACCCGAATAGCTGTGCTTCTTTAATTCCAAGAGTAATAGTTCACCGATCCGAACAGCATACTTTACCCTATCCGAACCGCTATCCTGCTCCGATCCGACCCGCTTCAGAGTTTTTCAAGTTCTTCAATATTTCATATCTTGACTTTGTGTTGCCCAGTTCACAAAGTGGGCTAATAGACGACTTGTTTATTTAAAACTATTTAAGTGATGTTGATTGAGACGATAGTTTTTACACATCGCCCAAGTGCACAAACAATAATAAGTATTTGTTGGATGAAACTCCGCACGGGCATTGGGATGATATTTGACATATACTAATCCAAATTGTTTAGTTGTATGCCAATCGATCAATCGAAAGACTGTTGTAACCGTTATTTATTTATTTATTTATTTATTTAATGCTTACACAGTTATAGAATACACTTTGGATGTTGCTTGAATGTTTAATGTCTGTTTATCATTGTAGCTGAATACATATAATGTATAAAATCATGTAATTAAAATTATATGTTAATTGATTGAGTCACGTTCCAATACGAAAATAACGAATATTTTAAAATAATATTCAATGATGAATTAAATTATGACTTTGTTGTCCGATTTTGGATAGACACAAAAATATTGAAATGTAAACACGAGTTAAGTGGTTAAACGCCATTTTAACTTGTACGGGTTTATCAAACAATTTTAATTATTTTATAAATGGATACGAAAAGGAAATGGATTTCAAAATCAGATATTTTGAAAATATTATCATTTTAATATTATAATGGTATGAAATATTCAATTTTGATTTAAAATTGAAATGGAAGTTGGAATCGTTATTTAAAATGAATTTATAAATTACGTTTTGAATAGAAATCAACGATATATATTATATATATTTAAATGGCCTAAATAGAACGTGCTGCGCAGCGAACATTCGTGAATTTCGACCATTGACTTCGAATTGGCATAACGGGAGATCCGACCGTTGGATTCTCCTAAAACCGGAACCATTGGGTTCTTATCGAAAAGAGCATTCGAATGATAATAAGAGATTTGAAATCTAACAGTTGGATTTTAAGCAATGTCCAAATCAATTTCAGAAAAGGTCTCTATGAATGCAGTTCGATGGCCGGTATTGGAAACCGACTGTCAGGGTTTAATGAAATTATTAAAAATATGGAATAATTATGTAGAATCATAATTAATGATTTGGAAAGATTTTGGATGAAAAATTCCAGGTTTTGAAAAGATAAAATATATTTTTATCTAGATGAACTAGCTATTAACTAGAATATTAATCCAATGATTTTTAAATTAATAAATTGGATTTGAAATTATTCTTAAAAATCAAAATTTTCCAACGTATGAATTGGAAAGGGTATAAATGGAAATAATCTTCAGAATATTTTGATATTGGATTCCATGATTATACAGACATTATTGAACAATTTGGAAGATATAGATATCCTTATTCCTAATACAATATCCGTTAGTTTCAGAATTTGATACTGAATATAAGTCTATATACTTTCTATTCAGAACCTTGTATTTAGTATCAAAATTTGATTTTGGGTTTGTCAGAATGGAGTCTTTAATAATACTGTTCTTAAACCCAGTTGAGAAAATAGTAAATCTTTTAACCAAGATTAAATGAAGTTTTCTAATCAGTTAATTAAATTGGAATTAAACAGTAGTTGATTTCAGGTTTATCGTGAACTGTGTTTTAAATAACATTTGTTCTTTAACCCAATTAACAATAAAGCTATGATTTGGAATATATAAATCTTTTTATTAAGATTTAAGGGAAAATTTCCAAAGTAAAGTTTTCCAATTTAATATATTAAATTGGAATCGAATGGAATTCAATTTGGTAATAATCGAGATGAGCTTCTGTGAAGGAAGACCGTTACTATATATGGAATTTATAAGGCTTCACTGTTATTCCATTTATATTATTAGTCCGATATGGAAATTCATATTGATTACGACTGATCTGATTTCCGTGAAGATTCCATTTTGATGGAATATGATTTTGGTGTTTCTCGTGAACTGTGTTTTAAGTGACATTGGTTCTTCAACCCAATTAAAGACAGGATTGATTTCCTAAAGTTTAATAATCATTAAATAATGATTTTTGGAAAGATTAAAACCAAGATGAAATTTTAATAAATCTTTAATTAGATCGGGATGAGAATGGGGTAATTAAATTTATCGAATTCATGAAATGATCGAGAATGGAGTACCGCCAGTTTTTCTCTATGCGATAGTAAAATCTTTAATTAGATTTGAAATGGTAAATGGTAATTAATTTTACCAATAACACAATGGGTGTTAGATATGGAGTACTACCAGTTTTGCTCTATGGGATGAATAGGTTGGGATTGGGTTAATAAAATAAATGGTTACTTCGGTAAGGCTCGATAATCCCGACTAGTTAATAAAATCTATTGGAATTAATATCCAAAGGAAGATTAAAGAATAAGTTTAAAAGAATTTATCATTGATAAAATTAATGGGAAACTTTCCCTAAAAATGTGAATATTTGAATAAAAGAATATTATGAATTGGAATGAGGTGTATGATGTGTTTTTAAAGCATTTGATTATAAACTATGTAGGTTATTCGGAAAGACCGGGTTTTTCCCATTTTAAATAACTGATACAGCGACTAAAAGTCGATGATATGAAGATGGTGGTGGAAGACCGGAGATCTTCACATCGTTTGGATGATTACTGATGTCTTGATTGGGATGTACACCTAAGATAAGGTAATAAGTGGTGATCGTCCAGACGTACTTGGAGATCGACCGGATATACGAGGGCCTCTCTCCTGTATTAGACGTATGGGATGAGGAATAAGGTACGAGCTGAGATGTACGAGCTGAAATGTACGAGCTGAAATGTTATTTATTGGTGGAAATCAATGGTACGGTATGGATTGACAATGTGGCATGCTGAGATGCATGGATCAAAGCTTTTGTTGAAAAGCAAGGCTTTATGGTTGATGATCAAAGCACAACTTTAAATAGCATAGCTCTGTGTAGCATTAATTCGCGAGCTTCACTCCTCTGTATGAACCTAAAACGGGATTAGGGACTGCAGGGAAATGAACATATGTTAGTTTCTTGCTACAAGTAACGTCATGGTATGGAGCCCAGACATGTGGATGTTGGAAAACTTTATGACGGAAAGCGACGTACCTCAAATTTCATTTGAGTCCCTACTGGCTCTTGACATGGTCGAAAACTGTCAAATTTGTTGACGTACTGACCATTTTGGAGGTTCCATAGAACCAGCTAACATATAGTTTATGATATAACTAATCATCGATGGATGACCGACCCTAAAGATCCAAGGGCTTGCCAGCGTCCGAGTCCTGAGGCATTGCTAGTGTGTCTCGAAATCGAAAGGAATATCCTTTGCCTTAGTTCATAGTTGGAAACCCAATTTCCAATGCGCGATTTTACGATTTTAGTTGTAAACCAATATGGCGACGTAATATAATGGTACCTACGCCGCCTATGATTGATACATTTATATTTGAAGTTGATTTCTTCACTTATAGTAATAATAAAAGATGAAATTTCGTGTATCAAGCATATTTGGCTATTATAAGGAAAAAAACTCTATCCTTGACTGCGTTCATTTTGTGATGGGACCTGAGTCTTATAATAGCTTTATTTTTCGGTTTAGCATTGTTCTGTTTGTTTTATGCACTGGTATTCTTGGGGTTAAACCCGTTTCGTGTTATACGGCGTGGTCCCTTGATTTACCTAACTTTAAAAATCAAGCTAATAACTGTCTTAGTTCTCACACCAGTCCCATGACTGACCTAGAGTTTATTGTTTTAACCTAAACTCTGGGTGCCCATATTTTTTACACAGGCAGTCGGTAGTTTTGGTTTTGCAGGTTTCTTTTCACAGGAGCCTGGATTTACAGCTAGAGCCATATTCGGAAAGCTTTGTATCCATGTATTTCTCCCAATTTTGTTAGTTGTTGTAGTTCTGCTAAGCATTATTCTTATGTATTATTTTTTGCTGCATTGTAATTTAAATCTCTGATATTTTTCAATGAATATTATTTATTTGTACTCTGATATAAATTATTGTAATAGAAATGAAATGTTCTGTTGTTTGTGTTCTGATGAGCCATGTTCTCAGCGTAGTTCGCGTTCTCGCTTGGTCTAGGCCAGATGGGGATTTCGGGTTGTGTCATATGAATCATTATTAATAAAGAAGAAAAATGCAGAAGAAGAACAAAAATAACAATACAGAATCTCACATCGCAGCAAAAAAATATAATATATATATATACATATATATATATATATATATATATGTATGTATCAGCCTTTGGAGTACAATTTTTTTTCTTTTGTATATACATATCATCATCAGAGTACAAAACCTACAACACAGCTGAAAAACAATAACTAGATAATGCTTAAGCCTCCTGCTTCAAACTCCTTTGGATAAATCTGTATTGTTATTTTGGACACCCAAGAGTTTAGGAAAAACTTAGAAAAATAAACTCTGGGTCAGTCATGGAACTGGTATGAGTAAACAATTTAAAACAGTTTTAGAAAATAAACGATATCTAATAAGACCACGCCGTATAAAACGGAACAAGTTTCTCCCTTATGAGAATCTAAAACACTTGATTTAACTTTCAAATCCTTTTGAAAGAAAACGATAATATTTATATCAAAATTCTTCCGATATTATAATAATTCCTAAATCAAATAAATAGAAATATAGTGGAATGCATTCATCTCACGTTCCACATACATAATATATGATCAAAACCATGGGCACTTATTGGGTAATGAACTTCCTACTATGACAAGGTATGGAACCACATTCCGATAGTGTATTTCTAGAGAGGAATACACTGGGTTCAACAAGAACATCTTGTAACACGGCCACACATGACCGACCGGTCATTTCGCTTGAGTGTATCGAATGTATATCACCAACGGTAGGGATCAGCAACCGCTTTCCCGAATGGTACAACATCAAATAGAATAAACACGGTAATAAATTTTCTCTAGATTGGTGATAATACACCCTAATTGGAAGCTACCCACTTAGACATGTTGTCTGCCCAATTTCTGCCATTCCCGGGTTGTTGAGGCCTGAGGCTACACTTACTTACTTTTCATCGATAGAAAAATCACTTTGAATGCCACATTGTCAGATCCATTAATCACTAATTGATTTGCGCAAATATATTCTGGATATTATGCTAAGAGAATAATTTCTCTGTCACCATATATATCTATACAGACCAACATATTTGATCATTGGAACTACTCTATCAGACACTAGTCTATACACGTTCGTTCTAGGACTGAACGAAACCATAGGCACAATTTCCAATAATCCATCTTAGGCAATTTTTACCTAGGATTAATAGAAAAAACCCTTGCACTTTACTCTGTCTTCGATTATCTTCATATACTCTGATTTGCAACGCTACTACCAATACGGATTGGTTCTTGGATAATAATCCAACCGGTCTCTGCATATTGATAACGATATTTGCAAATACTCCGATAGTCGGTTATTTAACTATCGAAGAAAAACAATATTCTTCCAAAGCAACAAACAATCACGGGGCCCCTTAATTAATATCTCATTAATTAAATTACTTCTACCTTTCCTTATCAATATTTGTTAACCAACTATTTTCAACAATCATCTTGGCCTCTTACACTATTTGGAAAACATTTCCGTTTATCAACTTCTTTTATTTTCTATATTTTGAAAATATCTTTTATTTATAATTCAAAACATTCCAATTATTTATCTCTTCCAAGACCATTCATTTCTACACTCAGGTAATATTTATTTATTATATTTCCAAAATTCAACTTACTTGGTTAAAACGAATGTTGTATAAAACACCGTTATAACAATCCAAATTATTTCATTCAACTAAATTTCTTTAAACATTTATCTCCGAGACTAAGTCCTCCTACTTATTGGTTAATAATTAATTCAATCAAGTTGGGGTATAATTACCTCTCAGATTTGATTGAAAACATCATTAGCTTCAAAACAGACAAGACCACTTGCCTCAAATAATCAACACCATAAAAATCAATTACTCATTTTAAACCCATATACGTTGCTCTTTCTAATTTTACCAGATTTAATTATAGATTTCCTTTTTGTTTATAATATTCTCTTTTTAATTTCGTTTCCTTATCGAATTCTATATATATATACATACATATATATATACATATATACATATATCGAAACATTGATTTCTAACTATCAATTTCTCTTAAAATATTCTAACTCCTAAAACTTTCAGAAAATTTCGCTAGCACCTCCTTTTATACCGGTCAAAAGCTCAAACTCCAACTCGCCTCTCTAGGCCCTTTCCATTCAAAAATTAAAATTAAAAAGCCAAGCGGCTTCCCGATTCAGCGCATAAAATCTCATATGGAATTTAAACGTTTACCTTTATGTCGGGCACTCGTATTATAATCTCCATACACTTCATTCCATACCTGTCTAACCCATATACATCCATTTCCAATTTATCCCAACTCAATCCAATCATTTTTAACTCAGTTTGCTAATTTATTCTTTAATTAGCTCTTTTGCCTATTTTACTTTTTAATCGAACATATCATGTTCATATACAAACTTTAATTTGCTTACTTACCAATCAAATTCCATTTTTTAACTCAAGTTTCATATTCGATTTTGTATATGGATTTACAAATCCGATTCACTTATCCGAAGCCCAATTTCGATAGAAAATTCCATTAACTAATTATTCTTCAAATTAGTTAATTCTATTCAATAATTAAAATTTCTGATTTTTTGTTTCAATAATCAGTTCACTTAATCCACTTGAGTTCAGATATATTTTATAACTTAAATCTGGATTTTTCTAATGGAAATTCGGATTTTATTTGTTCAAACCCTTTTATTAATTTAAACAAACCATTATGGTTTTATAATGGTTATGACGATGTTTTTCTGAAAATTTGATTTTGACATAACTCAAAACCTGTAGGACAAAATCCAGATTTTTTTCTTTCATTAGAACACTATCATTCAATCGGTCCTGACGATTCTTGTTTCAAAGAATTTCGACTTAAATTGAGTCCTATATACTTAATTGAAGTTCGAAACGCCAATTTACGGACTACCACACTGCGGCGAGTTCGTTTTAATTATATTTATATATAAACATTTAAACTTCATTTATAAATAATTTCAACTCCATTCTAATATATTTTTAATATATATTAAATCCATTTTTCAAATCCAACTTAACATTTTCGACCGTCTCTAATCGTCAATTTTTCATTACTCAGTTATCAATTCAATTACAACTCTATTTATGTTATAATTTTCTAATTCCATTAGAAATAAATTAGTTTATAAGATTCATGAAATCGAATTCTATTTATAATCCGTTGGATTTTTTCTGAATTAAGTTTATATTCCGAATTCCAGAATATAACTAGTCGTTCTTTATTTCAACACGTTTTCCAATTCACTTTTAAATTCATACTTGAATTTAAACTTCTAATTTATCTAATGATAATTTATCTCACTCAATTTATAAATGTCGATTATAAAGTTAACTTCCTTGTTTTATTAAAACAAGTTTTTATTTCAAATTCGATTTTGATTATTTATAGTAACTTATACATATAATTGTAAAATCTATTTTCATATTTAATTTTAGTTTATATCTAATATAATTTAAATATCCTTTCTAGAAATAATATAGATTTTTAAAAATCCGACATAGTTGAATTCATATCATAAATCCGTATGGATTTATTTTAATTCAATTTACATTTCGAATATCGAAATAAATTTCATGGTTCCCTTTTTAATATGATCCCCAAATTCTCATTTTAAATTCATATTTGAATTTAAATATTTAAATTATCCAAATGATAATTTTTCTTTATTTGTAAACATCGTTTAAATTACTTGTTTATATATATTTAAACAAGTATCGATTTGAAATCCAATTGAAATTAAATTTCTACTTTAAAAAAATGAATTTCCCTTTTTAAATTCACATCAGAATCTAGACTTCCCAAATTATCAATATTATAATTTTTCCATTTCATGAAACGACCCAAACTTCCCCTATCCCCATAGAGACGGAGGAGCCAGGATAGTTCTGAGAACACGACGCATCAGAACACAAACAGTAGAACATTTAATTGCTATTATAATAATTTACATTAGAGTACAAAAATAAATCAGAGTATGAATAAATATTACACAATGGAAAATATCAGAGATTTGAAATACATAGCATCGGAAATAAAATGTATAAATACAATGCGTAGCGGAAATACATCAATTGACACAACTGAAAGAAATAGACGAATACAAAGCTTTCCTTATATAGTTCCAACTGTAATCCAGGATCCTATGAAAAGAAATATCTGCAAAACAAAACTTGAAACAACCCAAACTTGCCCTTACGGGAAAGCCCAGATTAAGTTGAGAACACGACAAATCAGAACACAAATAGAAGGACATTTCATTGATTATTACAATAATTTACATCAGAGTACAAGAATATACCAGAGTATGAATAAATAATACACATTTGAAAAATATCAGAGATTCAAATTACAAAGCAGCAGAAAAATAATATATAACACAACTGGAAGGAATACACGGATACAGAGCTTTCCGAATATAGCTTCAACTGTAAATCCAGGATGCTGGAAAAGAAAAATCTGCAAAAACAAAGCTACTAGCTTCCCGTATGGAAAATAGGGGCACCCAGAGTTTAGGTTAAAACAATAAACTCCAGGTCAGTCATGGGACGGGTGTGAGAACTAAAACAGTCATTTAAAACTTTACTTGAAAATTTGGTAGATCAAGGGACCACGCCATATAACACGGAATGGGTTTCCTCCCAAGAATACCAGTGCATATAACAAACATCGCAATGCTTTTTGGAAAAATGAGGCTTAGGTCCAATCACATATGGCAACGCAAGCCGAAGGATAGAGTTTTCCGTTATAATAGCCAAACATGATTGGTACGTTTAAAACAAATCATTTTGATATTACTACAAGTATATAGTGTCATAAATCACTTCAAATGTAAATGTATCAATCATAGACGGCTTAGTATCCCATGCTACTAAGTCGCCATACTAGGTTCTACAATCAAAACTGAAATGTCACATATCGGAAATTGGATTTCCGTCTGTAAGGACCCGTAACTTCCCCGTGAAGGAAAGAGCAGATACTTTGAGAACATGACAAAATAGAACTCAGACGGAAGAACATTTCATTGTATGTACCACCCAACGTCCATTAATGCCACTCATAATGGGAATGCATTAACTTCCATGGAGTTTATAAGTGAATATAGAACAGAAAAATTACAACAAGACAGATAATAAGCAGTACTTGGAAATCTAAAACCTCATTTTATTGCAGCGGAAAATAAACATGTTTGTTACATCATCAAACCATAAATCATAGTCAAGTACATTATCCATCTTACTAAAACAAAATTACATAATCCCATTACACAAATAGCCATTAAAGAAGATAACAAGATGGAATTTACTTCAACGGTCCAAGCTTTCCAAAGAGAGATGAAGCAATCCAATCAAACTCCACTACAGCTGGGTCCAACCTGAGGACCAGGAGGGAAAAAAGGATAGAAATGGAGGGGGTCAGACATAAAGTCTGGCGAGTATGATAATTCTAACAATACAATTATAAAAATAACTACATTAAGGCATAAGCTGGAAGACAAGTAAATGTCTATGAACTATTAGGAAGATAAAGATAGCGTTTAAGATAACGTTAAAGATAACGGTAAAGGCACACCTAATTACTAACGAATAATTACTACACTGCACCGCACCTTACTACACTGCACCGCACCAGTCACCCAAAAGGTTGATCCCAATTGCTTCACACAGAAACAATATAAATAGCCTTACGTACCCCTAGCTGACTACATAGGTGCCGTCTGCCCCTATCTCCACTTGGTGTACCCCACTACCCACTTTCGGTCGGCTCCCTACTCGTAGAAACCCGTGCTGGCCCCACAGTGGGGTGTATCACTCCCCTAAAGTGGCAGCCCAATACAACTTGAGAATGCACGGCTTATACCTACATGATGCATCAACGTCTTACCTACCAGCCCGGGTCCACACACGCATATGAAACCCGTTGGACTTGCGTTGCCACCGCTCCCCGTTTTGGCTCTTACAGTCAAGCCCAGTATGCGTGTCCCGTCCTCGACTTGGGTCGAGCCCACAAAGAAACGTTTGGGTTACTGGTTGAAATGGGCCCCCACAAGCCACCCACCTAAGCTTGTCAATAGTATATCCCAATTAACCCTCTTAGTCATGTTCATTTAAATGTGTGTTTGGTTAAGTCTTACTAATCGTATTTCACATGCCACTAAGGGCACCCACTAGATTCCTCATGCCACCCAAGGCACCTACTTAACCCCCATGTCCCACTTTACATGTTTATCTGGTTAAGTATTTCTTAATTCATTCAGGCCATAACCTCATAAAGACCTCTCACATTAGACTGGCATTTATGGTAGCTAGATTTGCCGGGCGGGTCCGGGCAGTCTTACACCATAAAAGAGTCTAACCTCATGTCTTTACAACTGTTATGCTTTAGTTTAGGCCTAGGACTTCTCACATTGGGCTGACATTTGTGACCACTGGATTTGCCGGGCGGGTCCGGGCAGGTTTACGTCACAAACGAGTCCAACCTCGTGTCCTAAGCATTGATTAACACTTATAATCTTTTACCCCAGTTTTAATAATTCCCTATTCAAATTATTAATTACTTCCAATTTTAATGATGTCCATTATTGACTCAATTATGGCCATACATTCATGGTATGCAAAATCATATCAATTGCAGCCCAACATCTTAGTATTAAATCCTTAATATTACCCCTACCCCACGTTTATACGTTCGCTTATTCAACGCATAATATAGGCTAGACTTGAATAGTCTAACACATAGCTCAAAGATAAATTATCACAACATATAGACAATCAAAATAAATCTAATCATAATAGGGGTGAAACTTGCATAAACTACATGTGTTAAGGATCAAAAGGTGTCAACTTGTTAAATGTCACAATTTACATGATATGATCATAGCACAAATCTATACATAAACTTGCATATGGGGTTTTTAGGCAACATAATGATGGTGTGAACTAGCATAGGATATTACATATGTCATAGCATAATTCTAGATGTCATAATAGATGTCATGGCCTATGTTCATAACATTTCTAATCAATCTAACTTGCATATGTGACTTGTCATTTAGATCAACATAGCCCAAACATGATGATTTAATTAAAATGAACTAACTAGCATAGATAGTAACATCATGGCTTTTTAACATGTATGATTCATCACAACTTAGCATAGAAACTTTCAACATACATAACATCATCATAGCATGATTTACAACATATAGGATATCATCACCACATAGCATAGGATAAATAACATACATGATAGCATAAGGTTTACAACAACATATATGACAATTCACATCATCTACTCATAATCCATTCATGACTTAACCTAATTAAAATGATAATAATCTTGTTAAGACTATCATACTCACAATTTAGAGAAGAGAAGAGTCTTGCTTTGCTTTAGAATTGAGTAGAATTTGTATTTGATTAGCTTTTCTTCCTTCTTAGTTGGTGGCGGCTCCACTGATTTCCACGGCGACGGTATGACGGTAACTATTCTATTTTTCTTATGAATTAGGGTGAGAGACTACCTAGGTATTTATAGAGTTAGGATTTATTTTAGGCTGTCAGATCATCTCAGAACTAATCCCTGCCAACCAGATTAGGTCAGAAACCCTAATGGGTCATTACTAAATTAAAAACAGGTCAGCTAGAAACCCTAGCCGCCGGACCAGGTCGACACTACAGTCGACCTGGGGGGGGGGGGGGGGGAGGTCGACATGGTAGTTGACTTGGGGGGGGGGAGGTTGACACTAGTGTCGAATCCCCAGTCGACCTGCCTGGGCGGGAAAATTCCCGCCCAGCCCGCTTCTGCACTTTCTGTTTGAATTTTGAATTTCCTGCGAGTTGTTTTAAATTTTCTGAAACTTCCGATGGCCATAACGTCTTCATACGAAGTCCAAATCACGCAAACTCGGACTCTATCTCAACCAGAATTCCGAGACGAACACAATGGCACAACCCGTTTCCCACAATTCTCATGTCTGAGATTAGTTATTCTTTAATTTGTGAATAATAATATTAATAGAATTACGGGGTGTTACATTCAACCCTCCTTAAAGGATTTCGTCCCCGAAATCTTCAAGTTAATAAGAATGTATATCCTAACATCCAAACAACCATCTACTCAACCATCAAACACAGGCATCCATTGTCCTTATAGACTTCTAATGCTTTCATGTTTAAATGCACAGTGTGTGTATATGTCCCTATCTAATGCAAAAATCAGGCGGTCCACTGATTCAGTTGACCTCCTTAATGCAAACCATGATAGTCCCATGCATCCATTATGTATGCAAAAGTTCCCTAATGCTATATATTATCTCTATATGCGTGTACAATCATCATCTGAATGCAGCATCCATCTGATAATACAATCATCATACATCCATTTAACTAAATACAACCATTTATATGCAATATGCAGTATGAAGTGACTGAGCCGATCTAGTGCCTAATAGTGTATGTATATGTGTCCACGATCAACCACTAGCAAACACTTGCATCCACTTTGCATCCACCATACATAACATGTCTCAGACACATGTTTCAACCATAGGATTATCCTAACTAAAGGTCAAAGATACTAGTGAGAGGATACTCTAAAGATAAGATAAGTACAAGATAAGCGATAAAGGAGAAACTAAAAGTCATACCCTCAAAAAGAAAAGGGTATCGTGAACGCATCTTCTCTTCTGTCTCCCAAGTAGCGTTGCTCTCGTCATCTCCCCATTGTACTTGGACTAGTCTGACCTCTCGATTCCTCAACTTCTTGATCTCTGACCCAAGAATGCGCGTAGGAGCTCGTCGAATCGTCGCATCACGCTCTATCTCCACCTCTCTAAGCAAGCTCGGCTCTACCACTTCCGCGGTCTCGTGCAAGCACTTCCTCAAATGTGACACATGGAATACGTCGTGTACACCACTAAGTCTCTCAGGCAACTCTACTCTATACGCCATCTGTCCAATCTTCTCCTTAATAGGAAACGGCCCTACGAACCTTGGTGCTAATTTCCCAACGGACCCAAAGCAAACAACGTTTCGTAATGGAGACACTTTGACAAAGACCATGTCCCCAACTTCAAACTCGAGATCTGTCCTCCTCTTATCCGCATAAGATTTCTGTCTATCTTGCGCTGCTTTCATCCTCCTTCGAATCAAATCGATCTTCTCTGAAGTCTCCCTAATCATATCGGGCCCAAATAAGATCTTAGCCGTAGATTCCTACCAACATGTAGGTGAACGACAAGGTCGTCCATAAAGAGCTTCGAAAGGTACCATGCCAATGTTGGACTGAAAGCTGTTATTATATGCGAACTCCACCAATGGAAGATGCTCTTCCCACGTACCCCTAAAGTCTAGGATGCATAGCCTTAATAGGTAGTCTAGAATACGATTCACCCTCTCGGTCTGGCCGTCCGTCTGAGGATGATATGCGGTGCTCAAACATAACTGAGTCCCTACCGCCTCTTGCAAGCTTTTCCAAAATTCGCTAGTGAAAATAGGATCGCGGTCGCTCACTATGCTAGAAGGAACACCGTGCAACCGAACTATTCTTGAACGTATACAGAAGCTAACCATGGAGCAGTTCTCTTACTTTTCACGGGAATAAAATGGGCGCTCTTAGTAAGTCTATCTACTATAACCCAAATCCCCGTATTACCCTTCCTTGATCTTGGTAATCCATCCACAAAATCCATCGAGACACTTTCCCACTTCCATAGTGGAACCTCCAATGGGTGAAGTAACCCACCGGGTTTCTTTTGCTCCTCTTTTACTTGTTGGCACACCAAGCATCTAGCGACATACTCGGCCACATCTTTCTTCATGCCGGCCCAAAAGTAAACACTCTTCATGTATTTGTACATCTTGTCCCCACCGGGATGAATGGTCATCTTCGAACGATGTGCTTCGTCAAGAATAGTCTTCCTTAGGTCATTGTCTTTTGGTACACAAAGTCTACCGTCCCTACGTAACCAACCCTCATCATCTAGGGTATACCTATAGAGATGGCTTGATGACTCCCCTCCTTTGAGCATTTCTACTAACTGAACCAACTGCGGGTCGTCTCATTATGCCTCGCCAATCCGTCCCAAAAGCGTAGGTCTGACCTCCAAGGATGCTAGCAAACCGGGTACGAAGTCAACGGAAGGTCTAAAATCAAACATAGAGATGAACTCTAAACTTCGCCGCTCAACAAAAAAATGACTTATGGATAATCTTTTTCTACTTAAGGCATCGGCCACCACGTTACCCTTGCCAGGGGTATATGCTATCTCAAAGTCGTAGGATGCCAAGAACTCCATCCACCTTTGCTGCCTTAAGTTCAAGTCCTTCTGAGAGAATAAGTATTTTAAAGATTTGTGGTCAGTGAATAATTCGAATTTCTCGCCAAGAAGATAATGACGCCAAGACTTAAGCGCGAAAACAATAGCGGCCAACTCTAGGTCACGCGTGGGGTAATTCTTCTCATGCGCTCTCAACTGCCTTCCACCATAGGCTATTACCCTACCCTCTTGCATTAAGACTGCGCCTTGTCCTGTCCTACAAGCGTCAGTATATACGGTAAATGGCTTACTCCCGTCTGGCAGCACTAAGACTGGGGCTGAGGTCAAATCTCTCTTCAAACGTTGGAACGCATCATCACAATCTACGCCCCATGTGAAAACTAGGTTCTTCTTCGTCAAGCGTGTCACTGGAGCTGATATCTTTGCGAAATTTTTGATAAACTTCCTATAGTAGCCAGCCGACCCCAAGAAACTTCTCACTTCGGTAGCATTTTTAGGAACCTTCCAATCTTGGATGGCCACCACCTTCGCGGGATCCACAGCTATCCCTTCCTTGGAAACCACGTGCCCTAAGAATCGTACTTCCTTCCCCCAGAAGTGACACTTAGAAAAATTTTCTTTAAGGCTGTGCGCTCGAAGAGTCTCCAACACTTCCCTAAGATGTAGGGCATGCTCTTCTTCATCCTTAGAAAAGATCAAGATGTCGTCTACAAAGACTACCACGAATTTGTTAAGGTACTCCCTAAACACCCTACTCATTAGATCAACAATGTATGCGGGGGCGTTTGTCAAACCGAAGGGCATCACTAGACATTTATAGAAACCATCTGGAGTCCTAAAGGCAGTCTTGTCAATGCTATCCTCATCCGCTCTCAATTGATGGAAACCAGTGGCTAAGTCCAACTGCGAAAACAATGAGGCGCCAACTAACTGATCGAAGAGATCGTCAATCCTCAGCAGTGGGTGTCTGCTCTTCTTAGTAAGCTTATTAAGTTCTCTATAGTCCACACAAAGTCTAAGGGACCCATCCGCCTTCGTGGCAAATACTACTGGAGCACCCCACTCCGATATACTTCGTCTTATGAACCCCTTCTCAAGCAACTCCTTCACTTGCTTATCGAGTTCCCTCCTTTCACGAGGAGCCATGTGACGTACTGGCAAAGATACTGGATTCGGATTATTCACAAGATATATTCGAAAATCTATCTCCCGCTTCGGAGGCAAGCCCTTTACCTCCTCAAACACATCCGAATACTCTCGAACCACTCTAACAGATCATAGATTTTCCTCAAACACGTCAAGCGATTCTAGATAACTTAGCATAACAGAATTTATGGGATTACAAAAGATTTCGGGAGTGTTGCCAAGGCGAGTCACGAGCCTAACTACTCTACTTTCACAATCAAGAACGGCCCCATTTCTGGATAACCAATCCATTCCTAAAATTAGCCCATAAGCCGTGAAGCCCAATACATAAGCATCACATCTAAACTCAACGCTAAGTATAGAAATTTTCAAATCCAAACACATCATGGACAAATGAGCTGAGCCCCCAATTGGATTCGAAACAACTAAGGGATCCTCTACTAAACTGGTGTTCAAGTGCAGTGTTCAACTAATGATGTAGAGATAAACGAATACGATGCGCCCGAATCGAATAAGGTACGGACAGGATGATCAAACAGAAAAACTAAGCTTTCAACAGAAATGGTTCTACCTCGTTCTTGCAGCGGTGGGACCGCGAGAGCCTGAACTTGTCCACTTGCCTGCCCTGGTGCCATAAGAGCCTGCAGCTGTCCTCCCGAGGTAGTCCCTGCCCTCTGCCCCTTCTTTGGGCAGTCCTTCACTAGATGTCCCGCGTCGCCACAATGAAAACAGCCAGTCTTCCTTTTCTTTCGGCAATCCTTGCTGAGATGGCCTGGTGTCCCACAGTTAAAGCATTTCTTCTTTCCCTTGTCATTATTATCTTTACCACCCTTCTTGTTTTGCTGTTGTGGTTTCTTCTGATCCCCTTTCTTCTCGGGTACCTTATTAGCACTAGCGCTTTTCTCCTCATGCATGAGCGCCATTTCTACTAACTTCACAAAGGTGGCCCCCATAGGGATGTGGGTTATAGCCAACCCTTGCAACGGTTCCTTCAAGCCATTAACGAACCTCAGCGCCTTCTTCTTCGACGTGTTCACTAAGTCCAAGCCAAACCTTGCTAACTGATTAATTTTTTTAACATATTCTTTCACTGATGAGCTTCCTTGCTTCAATGTCAAGAACCTTTCCCTATATAGATTTTCTTCCGCCCTCGAGAGAAACTTCGCCTCGAACCTACGTCTGAAATCCGCCCAAGAATCAACAGGACGCTCCCCATTAGTGACCTCCCACCAAAACGAGGCCTCTCCCTTCATCAACCAAGCTGCTAATCGAACTCTCCTCCCTTCTTCTACTTCAAAATTTTCTAGCAATTCTTCCACCTCCTTAAGCCAATCTCTAGCTTCCACAAACGTTTCTGACCCTTGAAAGGGTTTTCCACCCATAGCCTTGAATTCCTTGCACGTCTTTGCAAAAGTATCTACGCGAGGAGGAGGAGGAGGAACGGGTGCAACTGGTGGTGGAGGAACATTAGCTGGACCTGCAGCGGCCTTAGCCTCCAATAACCTCCTATACCGTCCTAGTATCGTTACACCGTCGGGTAGATTAAGATCTTCAGCCATGCCAAAACGAAAAAGGAAAGATTCAAAGTGGAGAATTCGAAAGGTAAAGATATATGGCTATTGGGGATTATGTTTTTCATAAAAACTTTCCTCTTTAAATTTCTCATTAAGACAATTTTTGAAAGCACTTCTTCCAAAAATACTTTAGAAAAATAGTTTTTCTAAAAATTTTATCTGTTCTGGTAACCTTAAGCTCTGATACCACGTGTAACACCCGACGTCCATTAATGTCACTCATAATGGGAATGCATTAACTTCCATGTAGGTTATAAGTGAATATAGAACAGAAAAATTACAACAAGACAGATAATAAGTAGTACTTGGAAATCTAAAACCTCATTTTATTGCAGCGGAAATTAAACATGTTTGTTACATCATCAAACCATAAATCATAGTCAAGTACATTATCCATCTTACTAAAACAAAATTACATAATCCCATTACGCAAATAGCCATTAAAGAAGATAACAAGCTGGACTTTACTTCAACGGTCCAAGCTTTCCAAAGAGAAATGAAGAAATCCAATCAAACTCCACTAGAGCTGGGTCCAACCCGAGGACCTGGAGGGGGAAAAAGGATAGAATTGGAGGGGATCAGAAATAAAGTCTGGCGAGTATGATAATTCTAACAATACAATTATCAAAATAACTAGACTAAGGCATAAGCTGGAAGACAAGTAAATGTCTATGAACTATAAGGAAGATAAAGATAGTGTTTAAGATAATGTTAAAGATAACGGTAAAGGCACACCTAATTACTAACGAATAATTACTACACTGCACCGCACAATACTACACTGCACCGCACCAGTTACCCTAAAGGTTGATCCCACTTGCTTCACACAGAAACAATATAAATAGCCTTACGTACCCCTAGCTGACTACATAGGTGCCGTCTGCCCCTATCTCCACTAGGTGTACCCCACTACCCACTTTCAATTGGCTCCCTACTCCAAGATACCCGTGCCGGCCCCACAGTGTGGTGTATCACTCCCCTAAAGTGGCAACCCGATACAACTTGAGAATGCACGGCTTATACCTACACGATGCAACAACGTCTTACCTACCAGCCCGGTTCCACACACGCATATGAAACCCATTGGACTTGCGTTGCCACCGCTCCCCATTTTGGCCTCTTACAGTCAAGCCCAGTATGCGTGTTCCGTCCTCGACTTGGGTCGAGCCCACAAAGATACGTTTGGGTTACTGGTTGAAATGGGCCCCCCACAAGCCACCCACCTAAGCTTGTCACTAGTATATCCCACTTAACCCTCTTAGTCATGTTCATTTACATGTGTGTTTGGTTAAGTCTTACTAATCGTATTTCACATGCCACTAAGGGCACCCACTAGATTCCTCATGCCACCCAAGGCACCTACTTAACCACCATGTCCCACTTTACATGTTTATCCGGTTAAATATTTCTTAATTCATTCAAGCCATAACCTCATAAAGACTTCTCACATTAGACTGGCATTTATGGCAGCTGGATTTGCCGGGCAGGTCAGGGCAGTCTTACACCATAAAAGAGTCTAACCTCGTGTCTTTACAACTATTATGCTTTAGTTTAGGCCTAGGACCTATCACATTGGGACGACATTTGTGACCACTGGATTTGCCGGGCGGGTCCAGGCAGGTTTACGTCACAAACGAGTCCAACCTCGTGTCCTAAGCATTGATTAACACTTATAATCTTTTACCCCAGTTTTAATAATCCCCTATTCAGATTATTAATTACTTCCAATTTTAATGATGTCCATAATTGACTCAATTATGGCCAACCATTCATGGCATGCAAAATCATATCAATTGCATCCCAACGTCTTAGTGTTAAATCCTTAATATTACCCCTACCCCATGTTTATACGTTCGCTTATTCAACGCATAATATAGGCTAGACTTGAATAGTCTAACACATAGCACAAAGATAAATTATCACAACATATAGACAATTAAAATAAATCTAATCATAATAGGGGCGAAACTTGCATAAACTACACGTGTTAAGGATCAAAAGGTGTCAACTTGTTAAATGTCTCAATTTACATGATATGATCATAGCCCAAATCTATACATAAACTTGCATATGGGGTTTTTAGGCAACATAATGATGGTGTGAACTAGCATAGGATATTACATATGTCATAGCATAATTCTAGATGTCATAATAAATGTCATGGCCTATGTTCATAACTTTTCTAATCAATCTAACTTGCATATGTGACTGGTCATATAGATCAACATAGCCCAAACATGATGATTTAACTAATATGAACTAACTAGCATAGATAGTAACATCATGGCTTTTTAACATGTATGATTCATCACAACTTAGCATAGAAACTTTCAACATACATAACATCATCATAGCATGGTTTACAACATATAGGATATCATTACCACATAGCATAGGATAAATAACATACATGATAGCATAAGGTTTACAACAACATATATGACAATTCACATCATCTACTCATAATCCATTCATGACTTAACCTAATTAAAATGATAATAATCTTGTTAAGACTATCATACTCACAATTTAGAGAAGAAAAGAGTCTTGCTTTGCTTTAGAATTTAGTAGAATTAGTATTTGATTTGCTTTTCTTCCTTCTTAGTTGGTGGCGGCTCCACTGATTTCCATGGCGACGGTATGACAGTAACTATTCTATTTTTCTTATGAATTAGGGTGAGAGACTACCTAGGTAGTTATAGAGTTAGAATTTATTTTAGACCGTCAGATCATCTGAGAACTAATCCCAGCCAACCAGATTAGGTCAGAAACCCTAATGGGTTATTACTCAATTAAAAACAGGTCAGCCAGAATGTAACACCCCACGTCCATTAATGTCACTCACGAAGGGAATGCATTAACTTCCATGGAGGTTATAAGTGAATATAGAACAGAAAAATTACAACAAGGCAGATAGTAAATAGTACTTGGAAATCTAAAACTTCATTTTATTTCAGCGGAAATTAAACATGTTTGTTACATCATAAAACCATAGATCATAACCAAGTACAATATCCATCTTCATAAAAACAAAATACATAATCCCATTACATAATAGCCATTAAAAAGATAACAAGTTGGACTTTACTTCAACGGTCCAAGCTTTCCAAAGAGAGATGAAGCAATTCAATCAAACTCCACTAGAGCTAGGCCCAACCTGAGGACCTGGTGGGGGAAAAAGGATAGAAATAGAGGGGGTCAGACATAAAGTCTGACGAGTATGATAATTCTAACAATACTATTATCAAAATAACTAGACTAAGGCATAAGCTGGAAGACAAGTAAATGTCTATGAACCCTTAGGAAGATAAAGATAGCGTTTAAGATAACGTTGAAGATAACGGTAAAGGCATACCTAATTAATAACGAATGATTACTACACTGCACCGCACATTACTACACTGCACCGCACCAGTCACCCTAAAGGTTGATCCCACTTGCTTTACACAGAAACATATAAATAGCCTTACGTACCCCTAGCTGCCTACATAGGTGCCGTCTGCCCCTATCTCCACTAGGTGTACCCCACTACCCACTTTCGATCGGCTCCCTACTCGTAGATACCCGTGGTGGCCCCACAGTGGGGTGTATCACTCCCCTAAAGTGGCAACCTGATACAACTTGAGAATGCACGGCTTATACCTACACGATGCAATAACGTCTTACCTACCGGCCCGGGTCCACACACGCATATGAAACCCGTTGGACCTGCGTTGCCACCGCTCCCCGTTTTGGCCTCTTATAGTCAAACCCAACATGCGTGTCCCGTCCTCGACTTGGGTCGAGCCCACAAAGATACGTTTGGGATACTGGTTGAAATGGGCCCCCACAAGCTTCCCACCTAAGCTTGTCACTAGTATATCCCACTTAACCCTCTTAGTCATGTTCATTTACATGTGTGTTTGCTTAAGTCTTACTAATCGTATTTCACATACCACTAAGGGCACCCCCTAAATTCCTCATGCCACCCAAGGCACCCACTTAACCCCCATGTCCCACCTTACATGTTTATCTGTTTAAGTATTTCTTAATTCATTTAGGCCATAATCTCATAAAGACATCTCACATTAGACTGGCATTTATGGCAGCTGGATTTGCCGGGCAGGTCCGGACAGTCTTACATCATAAAAGAGTCTAACCTCGTGTCTTTACAATTGTTATGCTTTAGTTTAGGCCTAGGACCTCTCACATTAGGCTGACATTTGTGACCACTGGATTTGCCGGGCTGGTCCGTGCAGGTTTACGTCACAAACGGGTCCAACCTCGTGTCCCAAGCATTGATTAACACTTAAAATCTTTTACCCTAGTTTTAATATTTCCCTATTCAAATTATTAATTAAGTCAACTTTCAATGATGTCCATAATTGACTCAATTATGGCTATCCACTTATGGCATGCAAAATCATATCAATTGCACCCCAACTTTTTAATATTAAACCCTTAATATTACCACTACCCCACGCTTATACGTTCGCTTATTCAACGCATAATATAGGCTAGACTTGTATAGTCTAACAACTAGCACAAAGATAAATTATCACAACATATAGACAATTAAGATAAACCTAATCATAATAGGGGTGAAACTTGCATAAACTACACATGTTAAGGATCAAAAGGTGTCAACTTGTTAAATGTCTCAATTTACATGATATGATCATAGCCCAAATCTATACATAAACTTGCATATGGGGTTTTTACGCAACATAATGATGGTGTGAACTAGCATAGGATATCACATATGTCATAGCATAATTCTAGAGTCATAATAGATGTCTTGGCATATTTTCATAACTTTTCCAATCAATCTAACTTGCATATGTGACTTGTCATATAGATCAACATAACCCAAACATGATGATTTAATTAATATGAACTAACTAGCATAGATGGTAACATCATGGCCTTTTTAACATGTATGATTTATCACAACTTAGCATAGAAACTTTCAACATACATAACATCATCATAGCATGATTTACAACATATAAGATATCATCATCACATAACATTGGATTTACAATATACATGATAGCAAAAGGGGTTTACAACGACATATATGATAATTCACATCATCTACTCATAATCCATTCATAACTCAACCTAATTAAAATGATAATAATCGTGTTAAGATCATCATACTCACAATTTAGAGAAGAAAAGAGAGAGTTTTGCTTTGCTTTAGGTTGAGAGAATTAGAATTGAATTTGCTTTTCTTCTTTCTTAGTTGGCGGCGGCTGCATTGATTTCCATGGCGATGTAACTGTTCTATTTTAATTAGGTTTAGGGTTAGCATTAGGATGTATTTATAGGTGTAGGAAGTTATTTAGGACCATTAGATTAACCTTGAACCATGAGAACCAATCAAATGAAAAATCTACATTTGAGCGAATCGGCCCACGGGTTGACAGCCAAACACCCTAGATTAACCCCTAGTCGACCCAGCAGAGCTCGGGTCGACCTCAAAAATGGGCCGGTTCGGTTATTCCCCCTCCCAATGCGCTGTTTTGAACTTTTTCGCATATTTTTTTATTTAATTTTTAATTTATATATATATATATCAATATATATATATTTCTCTGCGCAACTCATTTCACTTAATTCTTTTCTAAAAATTAAGTATACTTCAATTTGTGAATTTTAATGTTATAAAATTACGGGGTGTTACATTCTCCCCTCCTTAAAGGATTTCGTCCCTGAAATATACAAGTCAAGAAGAATGTATATCCTACCATCTAATCATCCATATACTCAACCATCAAACACCAGCATCCATTGTCCTTAAAAGACTTCTAATGCTTTAATGTTTATATGCACAGTGTGTGTATATGTCCATATCTAATGCAAAATTAGGCGGTCTACTGATTCAGTCGACCTCCTTAGTGCAATTCATGATGGTGCCATGCATCCAATATGTATGCAAAAGATTCCTTATGATACATATTAATTCTATATGCGTGCACAACCATCCCCCCGAATGCAACAACTATATGATAATACAACCATTATACATCCATTTTACTAAATACATCTATATATATGCAATATGCAATATGAGGTGACTGAGCCGATCTGGTGCCTAATAGTGTGTGTATATGCATCCGCGAGCAACCACTAGCAAACACTTGCATCCACTTTGCATCCACCATACATAACATGTCTCAAACACATGTTTCAACCATAGGATTATCCTAACTAAAGGTCAAAGATACTAGCGAGAGGATATACTAAAGATAAGATAAGTACAAGCTAAGCGATAAAGGAGAAATTAAAGGACATACCCTAAAAAAGAAAAGGGTATCGTGAACGCATCTTCTCTTCCTTCTCCCAAGTAGCGTTGCTCTCATCATCTCTCTATTGCACTTTGACTAGTCTGACCTCTCGATTCCTCAACCTCTTGATCTTCGACCCAATAATGCGCGTAGGAGCTCGTCGAATTGTCGCATCACGCTCTATCTCCACCTCTCTAAGCAAGCTTGGCTCTACCACTTCCGCGGTCTCATGCAAGCACTTCCTCAAATGTGACACATAGAATACGTCATGTACACCACTAAGTCTCTCGGGCAACTCCACTCTATACGCCATCCGTCCAATTCTCTCCTTAATAGGAAACGACCCTACAAACCTTGGTGCTAATTTCCCAGTGGACCCAAAGCGAACAACGTTTCGTAATGGAGACACTTTGACAAAGACCATGTCCCCAACTTCAAACTCGAGATCTGTCCTTCTCTTATCCGCATAAGATTTCTGTCAATCTTGCGCTGCTTTCATCCTCCTTCGAATCAAGTCGATCTTCTCCGAAGTCTCCCTAATCATATCGGGCCCAAGTAAGATCTTATCCGTAAATTCTCACCAACATGTAGGTGAAGGACAAGGTCATCCATATAGAGCTTCGAATGGTGCCATACCAATGCTGGACTGAAAGCTATTATAATATGCGAACTCAACCAATGGAAGATGCTCTTCCCATGTACCCCCAAAGTCTAGGATACATAGCCTCAACAGATCCTCTAGAATGCGATTCACCCTCTCAGTCTGGTCGTCCGTCTGAGGATGATATGCGGTGCTCAAACATAACTGAGTCCCTATCGCCTCTTGTAAGATTCTCCAAAACTCGCTAGTGAAAATAGGATTGCGATCGCTCACTATGCTAGAAGGAACACCGTGCAAACGAACTATCTCTCGAACGTATACAGAAGCTAACCATGGAGCAGTCCTCTTAATCTTCACCGGAATAAAATGGGCGCTCTTAGTAAGTCTATCTACTATAACCCAAATTCCCATATTACCCTTCCTCGATCGCGGTAATCCATCCACAAAATCCATCGAGATGCTTTCCCATTTCCATAGTGGAACTTCCAATGGGTGAAGCAACCCACCGGGTTTCTTTTGCTCCGCTTTTACTTGTTGGCACACCAAGCATCTAGCGACATACTCGGCCACGTCTTTCTTCATGCCGGCCCAAAAGTAAACTCTCTTCATGTCTTTGTACATCTTGTCCCCGCCGGGATGAACAGTCATCTTCGAATGATGTGCTTCGTCAAGAATAGCCCTCCTTAGGTCATCGTCTTTTGGTACACAAAGTCTACCGTCCCTACGTAACCAACCCTTATCATCTAGGGTATACCTACGTAGATGGCTTGATGACTCCCCTCCTTTGAGCTTTTCTACTAACTCAACTAACTGTGGGTTGTCTCGCTGTGCCTCGCCAACCCGTCCCAAAAGTGTAGGTCTGACCTCCAAGGATGCTAGCAAACCGGGTACGAAGTCAACGGAAGGTCTAAAGTCAAACATCGAAATGAATTCTAAACTTTGCCGCTCAACAAACAAAGGACTTAAGGATAATCTTTTTCTACTTAAGGCATCGGCCACCACGTCACCTTTGCCAAGGTTATATGCTATCTCAAAGTCGTAGGACGCTAAGAACTCCATCCACCTTTGCTGCCTTAAGTTCAAGTCCTTTTGAGAGAATAGGTATTTTAAAGATTTGTGGTCGGTGAATAGTTCGAATTTCTCGCCAAGAAGATAATGATGGTAAGACTTAAGCGCGAAAACAATAGTGGCCAACTCTAGGTCACGTGTGGGGTAATTCTTCTCATGCGCTCTCAACTGCCTTCCACCATAGGCTATTACCCTGCACTCTTGCTTTAAGATTGCGCCTAGTCCTGTCCCACAAGCGTCAGTATAAACGGTAAACAGCTTACTCCCGTCTGGCAATACTAAGACTGGGGCTGAAGTCAAAGCTCTCTTCAAACGTTGGAACGCATCATCACAATCTACGTCCCATCTAAAAACTAGGTTCTTCTTCGTCAAGCGTGTCAGTGGAGCTGATATCTTTGCGAAGTCTTTGATAAACTTCCTATAGTAGCCAGCCAACCCCAAGAAACTTCTCACTTCGGTAGCATTTTTAGGAACATTCCAATCTTGGATGGCCACCACCTTCGCGGGATCTACAGCTATCCCTTCTTCGGAAACCACGTGTCCTAAGAACCGTACTTCCTTCCTCCAAAAGAGACACTTAGAAAATTAAGCTTTAAGCTTATGCGCTCGAAGAGTCTCCAACACTTCCCTAAGATGTAGGGCATGCTCTTCTTCATCCTTAGAAAAGATCAAGATGTCATCTACAAAGACTACCACAAATTTGTTAAGGTACTCCCTAAATACCCTACTCATCAAATCAACAAAGTATGCGGGGGCGTTTGTCAAACCGAAGGGCATCACTAGCCATTCATAGAAACCGTCCGGAGTCCTAAACGCAGTCTTGTCTATGCTATCCTCAGCCACTCTCAACTGATAGAAACCAGTGGCTAAGTCCAACTGCAAAAACATTGAGGCGCCAACTAACTGATCGAAGAGATCGTCAATCCTCGGCAGTGAGTGTCTGTTCTTCTTAGTAAGCTTATTAAGTTCTCTATAGTCCACACAAAGTCTAAGGGACCCATCCGCCTTCGTGGCAAATACTATTGTAGCACCCCACTCCGATATACTTCGTCTTATGAACCCCTTCTCAAGCAACTCCTTCACTTGCTTATCGAGTTCCCTCCTTTCACGTGGAGCCATGTGTCGTACTGGCAAAGATATTGGTTTCGCATTATCCACAAGATATATTCGAAAATCTATCTCCCGCTTCGGAGGCAAGCCCTTCACCTCCTCAAACACATCCGAATATTCTCGGACCACTCTAACAGATCGTAGATTTTCCTCAGACGCGTCAAGCGATTCTAGATAACGTAGCATAACCGAATTTATGGGATTACAAAAGATTTCGAGAGTGTTGCCAAGGCGAGTCACGAGCCTAACTACTCTCCTTTCACAATCAAGAATGGCCCCATTTCTGGATAACCAATCCATTCCTAAAATTAGCCCATAGCCCGTGAAACCCAACACATAAGCATCGCATCTAAATTCAACACTAAGTATGGAAATTTTCAAATCCAAACACATCATGGACAAATAAGCTGAGCCCCCAATTGGATTCGAAACAACTAAGGGATCCTCTACTAAATTGGTGTTTAAGTGCAGTGATTCAACTAATGATGTAGAGATAAACGAATGTGACGCGCCCAAATCGAATAAGGTACGGACAGGATGATCAAACAGAAAAACTAAGCTTTCAACAGAAATGGTTCTACCTCGTTCTTGCAGCGGTGGGACCGCGAGAGCCTGAACTTGTCCCCTTGCCTGCCCTGGTGCCATAAGAGCCTGCACCTGTCCTCCCGAGCTAGATACTGCCCTCTGCTCCTTATTTGGGCAGTCCTTCACTAAATGTCCCGCATCGCCACAATGAAAACAGTCTGTCTTCCTTTTCTTTCGGCAATCCTTGCTGAGATGGCCTGGTGTCCCACAGTTAAAGCACTTCTTCTTTCCCTTGCCATTATTGTCTTTTCCACCCTTCTTGTTTTGCTCTTGTGGTTTCTTCTGATCCCCCTTCTTCTCGGGTGCCTTATCAGCTTTAGCGCTTTTCTCCTCATGCATGAGCGCCATTTCTACTAACTTCTCAAAAGTGGCCCCCATCGGGATGTGGGTCATAGCCAACCCTTGCAATGGTTCATTCAAACCATTCACGAACCTTAGAGCCTTCTTCTCCAGCGTGTTTACTAAGTCCAAGACAAACCTTGCTAACTGATTAAATTTATTGACATATTCTTTCACTGATGAGCTTCCTTGCTTCAATGTCAAGAACCTTTCCATATATAGATTTTCTTCCGCCCTAGAGAGAAACTTCGCCTCGAACCTACATCTGAAATCCGCCCAAGGGTCAACAGGACGCTCCCTATTAGTGACCTCCCACCAAAACGAGGCCTCTCCCTTCATCAACCAAGCTGCTAATCGAACTCTCCTCCCTTCTTCTATTTGAAAGATTTCTAGCAATTCTTCCACCTCCTTAAGCCAATCTCTAGCTTCCACAAACGTTTCTGACCCTTGAAATGGTTTTCCACCCATAGCCTTGAATTTCTTGCATGTCTTTGCAAAAGTATCTACGCGAGGAGGAGGAGGAGGAACGGGTGCAACTGGAGGTGGAGGAACATTGGCTGGACCTACAGCGGCCCTAGCCTCTAATAACCTCCTACACCATCCTGGTATCGTTACACTGTCGGATAGATTAAGATCTTCAGCCATGCTGAAACGAAAAAGGAAAGATTCAGAATGGAGATTTGAAAGATAAAGATATGGGCTATTGGGGATTATGTTTTTTTTTTCTTAAAAACTCTTCTCTTTAAATTTCTCATTAAAACATGTTTTTTAAAACACTTCTTCCAAAAATAACTATTTTTCTAAAGTATTTTTATCTGTTCTGGTAACCTAAACTCTGATACCACGTGTAACACCCCACGTCTATTAATGTCACTCACGAAGGGAATGCATTAACTTCCATGGAGGTTATAAGTGAATATAGAACAGAAAAATTACAACAAGACAGATAGTAAATAGTACTTGGAAATCTAAAACTTCATTTTATTGCAGCGGAAATTAAACATGTTTGTTACATCATAAAACCATAGATCATAACCAAGTACAATATCCATCTTCATAAAAACAAAATGCATAAACCCATTACATAAATAGCCATTAAAAAGATAACAAGCTGGACTTTACTTCAATGGTCCAAGCTTTCCAAAGAGAGATGAAGCAATTCAATCAAACTCCACTAGAGCTGGGCCCAACCTGAGGACCTGGAGGGGGAAAAAGGATAGAAATAGAGGGGATCAGACATAAAGTCTGGCGAGTATGATAATTCTAACAATACTATTATCAAAATAACTAGACTAAGGCATAAGCTGGAAGACAAGTAAATGTCTATGAACTCTTAGGAAGATAAAGATAGCGTTTAAGATAACGCTGAAGATAACGGTAAAGGCATACCTAATTACTAACGGATGATTACTACACTGCACCGTACATTACTACACTGCACCGCACATTACTACACTGCACCGCACTAGTCACCCTAAAGGCTGATCCGACTTGCTTTACACGGAAACATATAAATAGCCTTACGTACCCCTAGCTGCCTACATAGGTGCCGTCTGCCCCTATCTCCACTAGGTGTACCCCACTACCCACTTTCGATCGGCTCCCTACTCGTAGATATCCGTGCTGGCCCCACAGTGGGGTGTATCACTCCCCTAAAGTGGCAACCCGATACAACTTGAGAATGCACGGCTTATACCTACACGATGCAACAAAGTCTTACCTACCAGCGCGGGTCCACACACGCATATGAAACCCGTTGGACTTGCGTTGCCACCGCTACCCGTTTTGGCCTCTTACAGTCAAACCCAGCATGCGTGTCCCGTCCTCGACTTGGGTCGAGCCCACAAAGATACGTTTGGGATACTGGTCGAAATGGGCCCCCACAAGCCACCCACCTAAGCTTGTCACTAGTATATCCCACTTAACCCTCTTAGTCATGTTCATTTACATGTGTGTTTGGTTAAGTCTTACTAATCGTATTTCACATGCCACTAAGGGCACCCCCTAAATTCCTTATGCCACCCAAGGCACCTACTTAACCCCCATGTCCCACCTTACATGTTTATCTGGTTAAGTATTTCTTAATTCATTCAGGCCATAACCTCATAAAGACCTCTCACATTAGACTGGCATTTATGGCAGCTGGATTTGTCGGGCGGGTCCGGGCAGTCTTACACCATAAAAGAGTCTAACCTCGTGTCTTTACAACCGTTATGCTTTAGTTTAGGCCTAGGACCTATCACATTGGGCTGACATTTGTGACCACTGGATTTGCCGGGCAGGTTTACGTCACAAACGAGTCCAAACTCGTGTCCCAAGCATTGATTAACACTTAAAATCTTTTACCCCAGTTTTAATAATTCCCTATTCAAATTATTAAATAAGTCAACTTTTAATGATGTCCATAATTGACTCAATTATGGCCATCCACTTATGGCATGCAAAATTATATCAATTGCACCCCAACTTTTTAATATTCAATCCTTAATATTACCCCTACCCACGCTTATATGTTCGCTTATTCAACGCAAAATTTAGGCTAGACTTGTATAGTCTAACACCTAGCACAAAGATAAATTTTCACAACATATAGACAATTAAGATAAATCTAATCATAATAGGGGTGAAACTTGCATAAACTACACATGTTAAGGATCAAACGGTGTCAACTTGTTAAATGTCTCAATTTACATGATATGATCATAGCCCAAATCTATACATAAACTTGCATATGGGGTTTTTAGGCAACATAATGATGGTGTGAACTAGCATAGGATATCACATATGTCATAGCATAATTCTAGATGTCATAATAGATGTCTTGGCATATGTTCATAACTTTTCTAATAAATCTAACTTGCATATGTGACTTGTCATATAGATCAACATAACCCAATCATGATGATTTAATTAATATGAACTAGCTAGTATAGATGGTAACATCATGGCCTTTTTAACATGTATGATTTATCACAACTTAGCATAGAAACTTTCAACATACATAACATCATCATAGCATGATTTACAACATATAAGATATCATCATCACATAACATTGGATTTACAATATACATGATAGCAAAAGGGGTTTACAACAACATATATGATAATTCACATCATCTACTCATATTCCATTCATAACTCAACCTAATTAAAATGATAATAATCTTGTTAAGATCATCATACTCACAATTTAGAGAAGAAAAGAGAGAGTTTTGCTTTGCTTTAGGGTTGAGAGAATTAGAATTGAATTTGCTTTTCTTCTTTCTTAGTTGGCGGCGGCTCCATTGATTTTCGTGGCGACGGTAACTATTCTATTTTAATTAGGTTTAGGGTTAGCATTAGGATGTATTTATAGGTGTAGGAAGTTATTTAGGACCATTAGATTAACCCTGAACCATGAGAACCAATCAAATGCAAAATCTGCATTTGAGCGAATCGGCCTACGGGTTGACAGCCAAACACCCTGGATTAACCCCTAGTCGACCCAGCAAGGCTCGGGTCGACCTCAAAAATGGGCTGGTTCGGTTATTCCCCCTCCCAATTCGCTGTTTTGAACTTTTTCGCATATTTGTTTATTTAATTTTTAATTTTTATATATATATATCAATATATATACATTTCTCTGCGCAACCCATTTCACTGAATTCTTTTCTAAAAATTAAGTATACTTTAATTTGTGAATTTTAATGTTATCAAATTACGGGGTGTTACATAGAAACCCTAGCCGCCAGACCAGGTCGACACCCTGGTCGACACTACAGTCGACCTGGGGGGGAGGTCGACATGGTAGTCGACTTGGGGGGGGGGGGGGGGAGGTCGACGCTAGTGTCGACTCCCCAATCGACCTGCCTGGGTGGGAAAATTCCCGCCCAGCCCGCTTCTACACTTTCTGTTTGAATTTTAAATTTCCTGCGAGCTGTTTTAAATTTTCTGAAACTTCCAATGGCCATAACTTCTTCATACGAAGTCCAAATCACACAAACTCGGACTCTATCTCAACCAGAATTCCGAGACGAACACAATGGCGCAACCCGTTTCCCACAATTCTCACGTCTGAGATTAGTTATTCTTTAATTTGTGAATATTAATATTAATAGAATTACGGGGTGTTACATTGTATATTACAACAATTCCATCAGATACAAGAAAATACAGAGTATAAATGAATAAACTACATTCGACAAATATCAGATTACAATAAGGTACATAGCAGCGGAAAAATATACAAAAGACAACTGAAAGTGATACAAGGATATAGAGCTATCTGAGCATCATTCCAACTGTAAATCAGGACCCCGTGAATATAAATTTGCAAAACCAAAACTACTAGCTGCCCGTGTCGAAAATAAGGGCACCCAGAGTTTAAGTTAAAACAATAAACTCTAGGTCAGTCATGGGACTGGTGTGAGAACTAAAACAGTTATTAATCTTTATTTTTAAAGTTAGGTAAATCAAGGGACCACGCCGTATAACACGGAATGGGTTTCCTCCCAAGAATACCAGTGCATAAAACAAACGCCGCAATGCTAAATAAAGAAAAATGAAGCTGTTATAAGACCCAGGTCCCATCACACAATGCAACGCAAGCCGGAGGGTAGGGTTTTTATCTTATAACAGCCAAAGCATGCTTGATATGTTTAAAACACATTATTTGATACTATTATAGGTGTATAGTGTCAAAACAATTTCAATCATAAATATAAATCATAGACGACATAAGCGCCCCATCCCACTATGTCGCCATACTAGGCTCTACAAAGAAAACCGAAACACACGTATTGGACATTGGATTCCATCATGAGTCGAGGCAAGGGGCAAGCTCCTATCGTTCGAGACACTCTAACAAATGTCTCAGGACCCCACTTTGATCCTTGGAATCGGCTGGGCCGGTCCTCTTTTAATTTTGAGGATTGGAAATTCCTGAACACACGTTTCCCGGTCCTTACAGACCTATATCCGAGGCGCCTCGCATTCCAACATCCACACAAGTGAAAAGTATATAAATGTTAGGGCTGGTAGGTCACTGACACCACCATAGCTAGAAAGAAACGTCGTCCTCTCCCAGCTGTCCGTCTCCCGTTTTTGACTCATACCGAGGTGTGAGGCTCGCAAATTCATGTTATACACAAAGCTACGCCACACAGGCCATGCTTTGATCATCAACCACAAGACTTTTCTTTTCAACAGAAGCCCTGATCTATTGCCACTTACACGTGCCACACTGGCAATTCACTCCATGCGACTGATGTCCATCGATATACAACCTCTGAGTTCGTAAGTCTCAGAGAAGGGCGTTAAGCAAGAGAATAAATTCTTCGCCGCGAAACAGATGTATATTTAATGGAGATCAATCAACACAGAATAAAATCCAATGTTAGACACATAATCCATTTACAAGTTCGTTCTGGGTCTGAACGAAACCGGAGGCACTTTTCTCGCATATCCAACCATCTCCAAGTACGTCTGGACGATCACCAACTGATTCCCTCATCTTGGGTGTACAGCCCAATCGAGATCATCAGTAATCACCCAAACGATGTGAAGACTTCCGGTCTTCAACCACCGTCTTCATCTTCGACATCTCATCGAATCGGTTATTCAGAATGGGTATAAACCCCATATATAGTAAACACGTGTTACACAAACACAACAAACGCCTCATTCCAATTCAGAATATTCTTTTCTTCACAAAATCACATTCTTAGGGAAAGGTTCCCATTAATTTTATCAAAGATAAATTCTTCTGAATTTATTCTTTAATCTTCCTTTGGATATCATTTCAAACTAGTCGGGATTAGCGAACCACACTGAAGTAATTATTTATTTTATTTCCCAATTCCCAACCTATTCATCCCATGGAGCAAAACTGGTAATAATCCATATCTAACACCACGGTGTTATCGGTAAAATTAATTACCATTTCACGTTCAAATTTAATTAAAGATTTAATTATCGCTTTGGAGCAATACTGGTGGTACTCCATTCTCGATCACCTTTCAGATTTAATAATTTAAATAATCGATTCACTTTCAATCTAATTAAAGATTCATTAAAACTCCACGTAGTTTTAATCTTCACAAAAATAAATATCTTGTCTTTAACTGGGTTAAAGAACCAATGTCATTTAAAACACGATTCATGATAAACCCAAATCACATTTGATATTAAATACAAGGCTCTGAATAGAAAATATACCGGCTTATATTCAATATCAAATTCTGAAACCAACAAATATCGTATTGGAAATAACGATATAAATTATATCTTTCAAATTCCCATAACAATATCTATATAGTCACGAAATCCAACATCGAAATATTCCGAAGATAATTTCGATTGAACTACAGTCCAACTCACGTATTGGAAATAATGATTATTTTTAAAATCACTTTCAAATTCAATTTATTTATTTCAAAAATAAATTGATTTTAATTCTAGTTCATTTTGACAAAAATCTATTTTTATCATTTCAAATGTGGTGTTTTTCATCCTAGTTCTTTCCAATTCGTATATTATGATTTTACACAAATTATTACTATTTTTAACAATTTTATCAAGGCCCGTACAGTCGATTTCCATCAACGGCCATCGAACTGCACTTACAACGACCTTTTTCAAATTTGATTTGGACATAATTCCAAATCCAACCATTAGAATTCAAATTTATAATATTCATTGGAAAGCTCTTTTCGATACGAACCCAACGGTTCCGGTTTCAGGAGAATCCGACGGTCGGATCTCCCGTAATGTCAATTCGAAGTCAATGTTCGAAATTCACGAACTGCCGCGGCGCTGCGCGTTCTATTCAGGCCACTATATATATATAATATATATATATATATTTCATCGATTTCCTTTTTGAAATGTATTTTATAAATCGTTTTAAATTCGTTTTCAAGACCATTTCAACTCTATATTCAATTTCAAATCAAAATTGATATTTCATATCATTACTATATAAATGATAATATTTTCAAAACGTTATATTTTGAAATCACTACCTTTTCTATATTCATTATAAAAACGAATATAATCGATATAACTATCGTTCACGTCAAAATAGCGCAACTCTAATCAAAACGGCTTCATATGTATATTTCAATAAATCCGTTATTCTTTTCAACAAATGAATATTTATTCCATTCAACACATGAATATATATTTCTTTCAACCCACGACTAATCTCAACACATGAGTACTGTCAACACATAACTATTTTTGTAATGTAAAATATTTTATAAAATTATGGTATCTATCATTTGATTTTTAATTAGACTCCTACTGGAAAGTAGTTCTAATTTTAAATATGATAAAGATGTAAATTTTATTATTAAAATATTTTAATCAACACATGAATAGTTTCAACACATGAACATCGTCAACACATGACTATTTTTATATTCAACACATGAATTTCCTTTTATAATATTCATTATTTTCCCGATTGGAATGAGGCCCAATCAATTACCATATAAAGTTAATTATATGGATTCCATGCAACACATGTATATAATATCAACGATAAACAAACAACCATCATCCAAAGTGCACCACTCAACTGTATAAGCATCAAATATAAATAATTAACGCTTACACAGCCTGTCGACCAATCGATCGACATACAATTAAATAATTGGGATTAGTGTACGCCAAATATCATCCCAACACCCGTGTGGGGTTTCAAATCAACAAACACAGATTTTTATATGTGCATTTGGGCGATGTGTAAAATTTATCGACCCAATCAATATCAGTCAAATCGGTGTATATAAACAAATCGACCGATTTGTTTATAATTATTTATTTATTCACATTCACGTTAAAAATTATATTTTTAACTATATAAATATTTTATTTCCTTTCAACACAAGAATATTTTATAATTCAATCATTCCACAACATAATCAATTTTCACAACACATCAATCAAACAAACAAGCCGTCCATGGTCTGTGGACGACTGGTGTCGGGTGCTTCTAAGCACCGTCTGCATCCTAGTATATCTATATATAACTAGAAAAAGAAATTTAGAGTGAGAAGTTCTCACCGATAGCTAATCCAAACGCCACGACTCTTCTTATGTAGAAGTCTTCGCCGTTCTCGCCTTTTGTCACTTTCGTTGCCCGTTGCCACTACATATATAAAAATCACATTTTTATATTGTTGCTATGTATGTAAAAATCATATTTTTACAACTCTACTATATAGATAAAAATTCTATTTTTACAACGATACTATATAGATAAAAATTCTATTTTTACAACGAAACTATATAGATAAAAATTCTATTTTTACATTGCTACTATATAGATAAAAATTCTATTTTTACATTGCTACTATATAGATAAAAATTCTATTTTTACAACGGTGTTTATATACTAAAGATTATATTTTTATCACACTATTCTCTACATAAAGATCTCGCCTTTTCAAATACAAAGATTATATTTTTATATTTTATATTTTATAGAAATTATATTTTCAATACACTACTTACACAAAAATAGTATTTTTATATCTTCTACTATATAAAGGTCATATTTTTGATTCACTACATATATAAAGATCAAAATTTTAACGCTTCTATAATGTAAAAATCATATTTTTCTCCTTCTACAATATAAAAGATTATATTTTTCTCCTTCTACAATATAAAAGATTATATTTTTCTCCTTCTACAATATAAAAGATTATATTTTTATCCTTCTACAATATAAAATATTATATTTTTATCCTTCTACAGTATAAAATAAAACTGAAATTAAATTAAAAATTGAGTTAATAAAGTAAAAAATCAACTTCATCAGTTGTAGGGGCCGGAGAAGGCACAGGGAGGGGCGTCGGAGCTACTATGACCGACTGTCAGTCAGTGGTGGGGCGGTGGATTGGAGAAAGGGGGAAGGAGAGAGAAGCTGAGGACGGAGGGGGGTTTCTGGCGGGGTCTGGGCTCGCGGATTGATGGGGAAGGAGGGGAGCAGTCGGCGGGGGGCGGCTCTGGTGGGGCTCGGAGGCCGAGCGTGGCGTCAGGCGGCGGGGCTTAGCAGGGAGGAGGGGGCACGAGGAGGAGATGCGGAGGGAGGAGCGGGGCTCGAGGGAGGGAGGGGGTAGCGGCAGGTGTTGGCGCCCCACCTTGGGAGGCGCGGTGCGCGACGGTAGGAGGAGCGACGGCTCCTCCCCCTTCCTTCTTTTTTTTTTCATTGAAATGGAATCTGGGAGGGCTGAGAGGAAGCGAGGAGAGGAAGGGGGATTTTGTTTTTTAATTATTTTAATTATTTAATTTACAAAAATTAGCTTTTTCATACGACCTATAAACAAGGCCCACCGCCTGTCGTCCATAGCTAATTACCCTCATTCCGAACACAACGTGATATGTATCGTCGGCTGATTCGACCGTTTCGATCAGTTTTCGTTAAAATCCAAATATAACTCTATATATTGAATTTGAACGCGCATTTCAGTTTACCAGGGTCACATACTAACTAGAAAAATTCCAGAAAAATATTTTCTAACTTCGTATTGACGACACGGTCCTAACAAAACTAGTTTCGTCGAATTCTGAGACCGTTGGAAAAATGGCCATTTTCCAGTCGATTAAAATCAACTGAAACTGGTCAAACGCGTTTCCTTTGCCACGCTCACATATTGATTCAAAAAATTATGAAAATTAGAATCTAACAATAATTTGACATCACGGATCCAACAAAAGTGGTTTCGTCGAAATCCGAGGTCGTTTACAAAATTTCCATTTTTAAGGGCCCGAATTCATAACGACTATTCAGAATTTTCAACTGGACATATCTTTTAATTCCCGCTATGAAATCTCAATTTTTCGGATTCGTTGGAAAGATATTATCAATTAAATCCCATTATTTTTGGTTTCACTAAAATCCGGTTTATTTTGCACCCGGTACATTCAATTGAAGTTTGAAATCGAATTATCGAACTACTGCGTCATTTTCAATTCCTATTTATAATTATATATAATTATTTATATTCTAACGATGACGTATATGAATATATACGTTCTAATTCTATTCAAAATAAATTTCTCGTCGTTATTATTTATAATAATATAATTTAAATATTCAAAATTCATTAAAATTGCCAAAATAAAAATTTTAAACTGGCTCGCATTTTCCAGGTTGTTACACCGTCTGTGAACCAGGGCAAGGGATAGTCCTTACCGAATTCGAGACAATCTATCCCATGCCTCAGGACTCAAACTCAGGTGAGCCCTTGGAGCGTCAGGGCAGGTCCACACATACGTTAGTGGACTATAATTCCTGAACAATGCATTTCTCCGCCCTATGGGGTGTAAGTCTAGTCACTATGTCGACCATGACATCCATCGGCCTTGTAACAAATATATCTGAGGCGCCTCGCTATCCATCAAATAACATGCAACATCTACATGAGTAAAATGTCTGGGCTCTGTACCATGACACCACTCCTAGCTAGAAAGAAACGCATGTCCTCCCTGAGGTCCTCTCCCATTTGTAGTTCATGCTGGGGTGTGAGGCTCGCGAATTAATGCTATACACAAAACTATGCTATTTAAAGCCGTGCTTTGATCATCAACCACATGACTCTGCTTTTCAACAAAATCCTTGATCATTTGCATCTCAGCATGCCACACTGACAATTCACGCCATGCAACTGATGTCTATCGATATATAACCTCTAAGCTCGTACGTCTCAGAGAAGGGTGTTAAGCAAGAGAATAATTCTCCGCCACAAACAAATATATATTTAATAGAAATCTATGAACACAGAATAAAATATAATATCAGACACACATCAATTTACAAGTCTGTTCTGAAACCGGAGGCACCTTATTCCTCGTCCCATATCTCCAATACAGGCGAGAGGTCCTCCATATCCGGTCGATCTACAAGTACGTCTATACGATCACCACTTATTACCTTGTCTTCGGTGTACAGCCCAATCAAGACATCAGTAATCATTCAAACGATGTGAAGATCTCCAGTTTTCAATCACCGTCTTCATTGTCGACTTATCATCATATCAATTATTCAGAATGGGATAAACCCGGTCTTTTCGAATAACCCGCGTATTTCATAAACAAGTGCTATAAAAACACAACATACGCCCCATTCCAATCCAGAATATTCTTTTATTCAAATTAACTATTCACAATTATAACCAAGTTACGGTTTTCCAAATTAGTCGAGATTAGCGAACCTTACCGAAGAAATCATTTATTTTATTTCCCAATCCCAACCTATTCATCCCATGGAGCAAAACTGGTAGCACTCCATATCTAACACCCACGGTGTTATCGGTAAAATTAATTACCATTTCACGTTCCAATCTATTTAAAGATTTAACTATTGCCTGGAGTACAACTGGTGGTACTCCATTCTCGATCATTTCCCAAATTTGATAATTTAAATTATCACATTCACATTTCAATCTAATTAAAGATTCATTAAAACTTCACTTAGTTTTAATCTTCCTAAATCATTACTTAATGATTATTCAAATTTAGGATATAAATCCTGTCGTTAACTGGGTTAAAGAACTAGTGTCATTTAAAACACAGTTCACGATAAACCCTAAAATCACATTCCATCAAAATGGAATCTTCACGGAAAGCAGATCAATATATATAATTGATATAAATTTCCGTATCAAACTAATAATATAAATGGAATAACGGCAAAGCCTTTTAAATTCCATATATATTAGCGGTCTTCCTTTACAGAAACTCATCTCGATTATTACCAAACAGAATTCCATTCAATTCCAATTTAATATATTAAATTTGAAAACTTATTTTGGAAAATTTCCACTAAATCTTAATAAAAAGATTTATAAATTCCGAATCATCTCTTCATTGTTAATTGGGTTAAAGAACAAATGTTATTTAAAACACCGTTAACGATGAAACCCAAAAATCCATTTTTCAATTCAATTCCAATTAAATATTAATTGATTGGTAAGCATATCTAAATCTAATTTAAAAGATTTATTCCTTCCTTATCGGGGTTTAAGAACGGTGTTAATAAAGACACCATTTATGACAAACTCAAAATCCATTTTGATATTAAATACAAGGCTCTGAATAGAAATTATATTGGCTTATATTCAATATCAAATTCTGAAACTAACGGATATCGTATTGGGAATAACGATATCTGTATCTTCCAAATTCCCATACAATATCCGTATAACCACGGAATCCAATATCGAAATATTCTAAAGATTATTTCCATTCCAATTTATTCATTGGAAAATTCTGGTTATTTTTAAAACCATTTCAAATCCAATTTATTTCTTTAAAATTATTGGATTATTATTCTAGTTAATAACTAGTACATTTAGATAAAAATATATTTTTATCTTTACAAATATAAATTTTTTCATTATAATTTTTTCCAAATCATTTATTATGATTTTACACAAATTATTAATATTTATAATAATTTTATTAAGGCCCTTTCAGTCGATTTCCGTAAAAGGTCATCGAAGTACACTTGCAGCGACCTTTTCCAAATTTGATTTGGACATAATTCCAAATCCAACTGTTAGATTTCAAATCTCTTATATTCGTTGGAATGCTCTTTCCGATACAAACCCGATGGTTCCGGTTTTAGGAGAATCCGACGGTTGGATCTCCCATAATGTCAATTCGATGTCAATGGACGAAATTCGCGAATGGTCGCGGCACGGCGCATTTTATTCAGTCCATTAAATATATATATAATATATATATTTTATATATTTCATCGATTTCCATTTAAAACGTATTTTACAAATCATTTATAAATTCGTTTTAAAACGATTCCCACTTTTATTTCAATTAAAAATCAAAATTGAATATTCCTTTATAAATTCGTTTTAAATTCATTTCAAAACGATTTCAATTTCATTTCAATTTTCAAATCAAAATTGAATACTTCTTTATATATTCGTTTTAAATTCATTTTAAAATGATTTTCAGTTTCATTTCAATTTTCAAATCAAAATTGAATATTTTTTAATATACTCGTTTGAAATTCATTTTAAAACGATTTTCACTTTCATTTAAATTTTCAAATCAAAATTGAATATTTCTTAATATACTCGTTTTGTATTCATTTCAAAACGATTTTCACTTTCATTTCAATTTTCAAATCTAAATTGAATATTTCTTAATATATTCGTTCTAAATTCATTTTAAAACTATTTTCTCTTTCATTTCAATTTTCAAATCAAAATTGAATATTTCTTAATATATTCGTTTTAAATTCATTTTAAAATGATTTTCATTTTTCATTTCAATTTTCAAATCAAAATCGAATATTTCTCATCATTATAATATTAAAATGATATATTTTCAAAATATCTGATTTAGATTATACACTGAATATTATTTAAAAATATTCGTTAATTCTAAATTGGAATCAGACTCAATCAATTAACATATAATTTCACTTATATGGATTTCATACATCGCATGTATACAACGATAATGATAAACAATCGTCAAAAATTCGTGCAACATCCAAAGTGCATTTTACAACTGTATAAGCATTAAAAGAAATAAATAACGCTTATACAGTCTGTCAACCTATCGATTGACATACCACTAATTATTGGGATCAGTGTATGTCAAATACCATCCCAATACCCGTGTGGGGTTTTCAAACAACAAATACTGATTATTATTTGTGCAGTTGGGCGATGTGTAAAATATTATCGTCCCAATCATCGTCAGTTAAATAGGTGTACTTAAACAAATCATCAGGCATGTAAATGAATATTTATTTTCATTCCAGGAGAATTTTATGTCATTCATATACGGTAAAAAATTATATTTTTACCGATAAAATATTTTATTCAACAAATGAATATTTTATAGTGTTCATACATTCAATAAAAATGATATATTTATTGTTCAATCATTTTATTCAACACATGAATATTTCATATACATTTCACATCACAACACAATACAGTCCAAACAAACAACCATGCTTTTACAATAAATAATGTCCGGGGCTACTAAGCCCCATCTGCATCCTAGTATATATTTATCTATAAAGTAATTTTAGTGAGAAGAAGTAATTATAAAGTGCTATAAAAACACATCATTCTGAATGACTATAAAGAAAATTTCAAACTCAATTGTGTTACGATCGTGGAAACGAACACTACAACATGAAACTGACTAGGACTAAAATGGAGCTTGTTATTCAGAATGGGATAAACCCGGTCTATATGAATAACTCGCGTACTTTATAATCAATAGTCAAGTGCTATAAAAACACATCATATGCCTCATTCCAATTCAGAATATTCTTTTATTTAAATATTCACATTTCTAGGTAAAGGTTTCCATTAATTTTATCAAAGATAAATTCTTTTAAATTTATGCTTTAATATTCCTTTGGATATCAATTTCAAACGATTTTATTTTATCCTTTAACAATTCTAAACCAAATTAAGGTTTATAAAAGTAGTAGGGATTACCGGGCTTTACCAAAGTAATCATTTATTTTATTTTCCAATACCAACCTATTCATCCCATGGAGCAAAACTGGTAATACTCCATATCTAACACCCATTGTGTTATCGGTAAATGTAATTACCATTTTACGTTCAAATCTAATTAAAGATTTAACTATCGCCTGGAGTAAAACTGGCAGTACTACATTCTCGATCATTTCCTGAATTTGAGAAATTAAATTATCTCATTCCATTTCAATCTAATTAAAGATTCATTAAAACTCCCCCTTTGTTTTAATATCAAAAATTATTACTTAATGATTGTTTAATTTTGTGGAAATTAGTCCCTCTGTTAACTGGGTTAAAGAAATTAATCATTTAAAAAAAGTTCACGATAGATCCAAAATCATCTTTCATCGAAATGAAATCTTCAAGGAAATCATAACAATATATAATCGATATAAATTTCCGTATCAAATCAATACTATAAATGGAATAGCGGCAAAGGCTTTTAAATTCCATAAATAGTAACGGTCTTCATTCACAGAAGCTCATCTCGATTATTAAATCGAATTCCATTCAATTCCAATTTCTTTTATTAAATTGGAAAACTTTACTTTCGAAAATTTCAATTAAATCTTAATAAAAGATTAATAAATTCCAAATCATGTCTTAACTGTTAATTGGGTTAAAGATTAAGTGTTATTAAAAACATAGTTCATGATAAACCCAAAATCAACTTCCATTTAACCCCAATTGATAAACATATTTGGAAAACTTCATTTATCCTAATTAAAAGAATTATTCCTTTCTTAACTAGGTTTAAGAACAGTGTTATTTAAGGCATCATTCATGACAAACCCAAAATCCAATTTGATATTAAATACAAGGCTCTAAATAGAAATTATATCAGCTTATATTCAATATCAAATTTTGAAACCAACGGATATCGTATTGGCAAAAACGATATCTGTATCTTTCAAATTCCTCAACCATATCCGTATAATCATGGAATCTAGTATCAAAATATTTCAAAGATTATTTCCATTTAAATCGATTCCAATTCATAGGTTGGAAAATTTTGGTTATTTTAAAACCATTTACAAATCCAATTTATTTATTTAAAAACATTGGATTTTTATTCTAGTTAATAAATAGTTCATTCTTATAAAAATATCATTTATCTTTACAAATATGGAATATTTCATGCAAAATCTTTCCAAATCATTTATTATGATTTTTTAAAATTTATTCATAATTTTAGTGAATTAAATATCGCCATTTCAGTCGATTTCCATATATGGTCATCGAACTGCATTTATAGCGACCTTTTCCAAAACTGATTTGGGAATATTTTAAAATCTAACCATTAGATTTCAAATCTCTTATATTCATTGGAAAACACTTTTTGATACGAATCCAACGGTTCCGGTTTTAGGAGAATCCGACAGTCGGATCTCTCGTTGCATTAGTCTGAATTTAATGGTTCAAATTCGCGAACGGTCGCTACGCGGCGCATTCTATTCAATCCATATATATATATTATATTTCAATGATTTCTGTTTAAAACGTATTTTATAAATTCGTTTTAACTTCTATTTCAATTTTAAATCAAAATTGAACATTCCATGTTATTATCATATTAAAATGATAATATTTTCAAAATACCATATTTTGAAATCAATTCTCTTCGATATTATTTTATAATGAATAAAATTGATTAAAAAACCAATTCGGGTTAAAATGGTGTTTAGCTACTTACTCGGCTTCATATATTTCCATATTTTCGTGTCCATCCAAAATCGGACATCAAAATCATATTTTGATCATTCAGTGAATATTATTTTAAAATATTTGTTCATTAATTTAAATCTTCACTGAATATTATTTTTAAAATATTCGTTATTTAAAAATATTCGTTATTTCTTAATCGGAATACGACTTAATCAATTAAGATATAGTTTCAGTTATATGGATTTCATATATCACATGTATTCAACAATAATGATAAATAATCATTCAACACAAAAACATCATCCAGAGTGCAATTTACCATTGTATAAGCATTAAAATAAATAAATAACGCTCATAGCAGCCTGTCAACCCATCGATTGACATACAGCTAAATATCGGGGTAAGTGTATGTCCAATATCATCCCAATACCCGTGTGGGATTTTCAAACAACAACAGTCAATTTAAATAAATCATTGGTTAATAAATTTAACCAATTCCAATTCGGTTTGAATTATTTTTCTATTTAACCAATCTTCACTAATTAAATTATAAATAAATATTATAATTTAATTTCAACTACCACATTAATCTTAACATTGTTTGTAATACGTCAGGCATTTCAACAACATTATCAACACACAATACAATTAACTAAATCGTCCATGGTCTGTGGATGTGGGAGGTGAGCAAACAGGCACCGTATACAATTTATAATGATTAAAACTGATAAAAATATACACTAACAATTTTATATATTTTTATACATTAATACGACAAAATAATTATGAGTGAGAAGGAGTTCTCACTTTGGTTTCCTCTCCATCATTCTTTAATTGATGAATTTTATTTTTGGAACTAAATTAAACAGGCGTTTAATTTAGCCTAAAAATAAACTAGCCCCAAATCAGTCCTAGTCAGTTCCATGTTGTAGAGTTCGTCGAGATGAGTCCAACGCATTTTGAATCGTCGGATTTGGACCTCGTATGAAGAAGATACAATATTTTATACGTTAATAACTATTCAAGATAATTAATTAAATTAATCACTAATTAATTACATCACTTAACACTAATCCCTCTTCCCCTTTCATCGTTCAAAACCGAACCACGCTCGACTAGGAAATCCCTCTGCCGTTGCCAATCCCGACCGCTTGGACCAGATCAGACTCCGCCTCGCTCTCGGGCTTCGCGCCCTCCCTCACCGCCGCGATTCATGGCGATCTCCCCCTTTGTCAAAAAAATGCACTCTAGCAGCCGATGTTTAATCCCCAATTTCTCACGATTTAGTCCACTAGAAGCAACGAAGCCTATATAGATTTGAAGATTAGAGAATTCACTTCGATTTTTGCTTTATGAGATTTGCGAATTGGTTTGTGGATTGAGGATGATTGAGATTTAAAAATTTGATGATTTCCACCGTTAAACGATGAGGAGTGATTTTCTGGGAAAGTAGATTATGTTTTAACGTTATAATGTGTATATATATATTAATATTAATTTATTCCAGAAAAGTTAGATTTTGTATCCGAACTCCAAATCAAACCCAACGACTATCGCCCCTAGCCAAATACCCCCATTACGGACATAATGGAATATGTTTCATAAGCCAATTCGACTGTTTCGGTCAGTTTTTATCAAAATTTAAATATAAATTAATATATATTGAATTTCAACGTACATTTTAATTTACCGGGGCTACATACTAACTCCAAAAATTACAAAAAAATAAATATAGCTATCTTTTGATGATACAGTTATAACAAAACTAATTACATTGAATTTGGAGACCGTTTGAAAAATAGCATTTTTCCCAGTCGATTAAATTTAAACCGAATTGACAAAACACGTTTAAATTCACTGTGCTCACATATTAATTCCAAATGAAATTTGAAACCTAATAATAATTTGACATTCCGGATCCAACAAATTTGGTTTCATTGAAAACAAAGGTCCAAAATGGCTATTTTTAAGGGTTATATATTATTTAAATATATATATAAATTCCATAGCGACTATTCAAAATTTTAAACTGGACATAGCTAACAATTTATAAAGTGAAATCTCGGTTTCTTACATTCGTTAGAAAGATATAATTAAAATGATTCTAACGTTTCTGGTTTTACTGAAATTCGGTTTATATTGAATTCTATACATTCAGTTAAAATTAAAAATCGAAGTTTCAAACTTCCACGCCATTACAAGCTCGTTTTATAATTAAAATAAATTTATACATTCTAACTTCGGTTTTAATAAATTTTTTATTAGTTATTACTTAAAATAAATCATTATAAATATTCAAAGCCAATTAAAATAGCTAAAATAAAAAATTTAAATTGGTTTAGAAATTCTGGGTTGTTACAATCTCCACCACTTAAAATCTTTTCATCCTCGATAAGGAATGAAGTTGAAAGTTGTTTAACTATACAACTCAACTTTCATTCTGGCTTTCATTCTTCAACTTTTCAGTTTCTAAGAACTTTCTAATTTCTCAAAAATTTGGCTAAAACCCTAAAATTTCGAAAAATTTCGCCATGACCTCCTTTGTGTGGGTTGATCGGTAAAACTGCAACTTGCTTCACAGGGCCCTCATCAATCAAAAAGAAAAAGTAGCTAGCCAATCGGCTCATAAAATCATCAAACCCAACGAATATAGTAAACATGTACCTATTTGTTGGGCATACAATTTTATTCCTCTTCTTAGCCTCCTTCCTATGACCTGTTCATATATATATACATGTATATATATATATGCAATTCCAATCAATTTTCAATTCAGTTCAATGTTAAATTCGTTTTGGCTAAATTTACCTTTTCATTCTCTTATTGGTTTCATTATTTGAATTAATAATCAAACATCACAACCAGCAATCTATTAGTTGATTAGCTTTTCAAATATATAACTTTTATATATACTCAAAAATCCAATATCAAGACCAAATCACAAACAATAAATTCCATCTAAGTTTTGGTTTTCACACCAGTCAATTGGAAATATATAGATCTCCCATTTTCCAAACTCAAATATAGATACTGATGATGTACGTACTATCATCAGAATCATCTCCGGGCGACTACAGTGTGATTCTATATCTATCCAATATATTTGAGACTTCGAATATACGTTCATGACGCGTATATGCAAAATCAGTCTATACTTGATAGTCCAAAATCAATATAAAATAAAAATATTCAAATACGAATAATAGATATAAAATTTCGAACTAGATTTGTTTTTACAAATAATACTCTTGAGCTAATTCTAGGTTATTACTAATTCTATCTTTAATGAGTCATTTTATAGGATGTTACTAATCCTATCTCTGATGAATTCTTTCGTTTGGTAATGTGTCTTGTTCTCTAGCTTTGTGAACCAAAGCTCTGATACCACAATGAAACGACCCAAACTTTCCTGATCCCCAAAGGGACGAAGGAGCCCGGATAGTTTTGAGAACACGACGCATCATAACACAAACTGCAGAATATTTCATTGCTATTATAACAGTTTACAGCAGAGTACAAGAATTGATCAGAGTATGAATAAATTTTACAAAACGAAAAATATCAGAGATTTAAAAACATAGCAGCGAAAATAAAATGTTTAAATACAATGCGTAGCAGAAATACATCAACCGACACAACTGAAAGAAATAGACGGATAAAAAGCTTTCCGAATATAGTTCCAACTATAATCCACGGTCCTGTGAAAAGAAATATCTACAAAACCAAACTACCAGCTGCCTGTGTGGAAAATATGGGCACCCAGAGTTTAGGTAGAAACAATAAACTCCGAGTCAGTCATGAGACTTGTGTGAGAACTAAAAAAGTTATTAAATCTTTAATTTCAAAGTTGGGAAAACATGGGACCACATCGTATATCACGTAACGAGTTTACTCCACATGAATCTATGGAATAAAACAATTCATAAACAATGCAATGCTTTTTGGAAAAATGAAGCTATTATAAGACTCAGGTCCTATCACACAATGCAACGCAAGCCAGAGGATAGAGTTTTCCCTTATAATAGCCAAACATGCTTGGTATGTTTTAGAAACAAATCATTTTGATATTACTATAAGTGTATAATGTCAAAACAACTTCAAATATAAATGTATCAATCATAGACGACATAGTACCCCATGCTACTATGTCTCCATATAGGTTTACAACTAAAACCGAAAAGTGTCGTATTGGAAATTGGATTCCATCAATGAGTCGAGGCAAGGGGTGGCTCCTCCCGATTCAAGACACTCTAGCAAATGCCTCAGGATTCAAACGCTGGCGAACCCATGGATCTTCAGGGCTGGTCCACACTTACTTTAGTGGATTAATTATTCTTGAACACACGTTTCCCGGTCCTGTCGGACCTATCACTTGGCCAGTAGAAACCAATATTCGAGGCGCCTCATTCCATCATCCACATAAGTAAAAATGTATGGGCTCCATACTGAAACACCCCACCTCCATTAACGTCACTCACAATGGGAATGCCTTAACTTTGCTGGAGGTTTATAGGTAAAAGTCACAGATAAAACACAAGACAGATGTATATATAAGCAGCGGAAAACAAACAGACTTTCATTTCATAAATACAAGTTCATATAAAAACATTTCCATAATTGTCCTACAATAACTTCCAAAATATTACAACATCATTTCTGTCTTGATTATTGAATAAAGAAGCATATAACATAATTAAAAACTGTATAAATCCCCATAGGATGTGTCCAAAAGCCATAGCTAATGAAAGAGAGTCCAAACCATACATCTACTATCTTTAAGTTTGCAAAGAGTCTGACTAAGCTGGGTTGTTTCCTCCCTGTGGACCTGGGGGGGGGAACGGAAGAAAAGAAGACGAAAGAAGAACAGAGTCAGACATAAAGCCTGGTAAGTCTAGTGACTCTTCAGTATGTGAATAAGAAAAGAGCATGGCAGGAATAAACTGGAAATAGGAAAGTATCATAACTAAGATAAAGTAGTTTAGAACCGAATATACTATCGCACCCCACACTATATCTCTGCACCTACTAGTACTTATTCTGATTGGCACCCCATGATCAGGGTGAAGTGATCCGCTTTTTCTAAAGATCGGCTCCTACTCGCATAATCATATGTGTCATACAACCCCCAATGATTGCAGACAACTATGCTGGTCCCACCATGGGGTGTATCAAGTCCCGTGGTGGCGGCCAGAAACAATTCTAGAATACATAGGTTATACTACTGGTGCCCAGTGTCCTATTTGTCTGCTCCGAAGTGTGTGCACGCCCGCACTCCATTAGAACCTACACTGCTGCACCAACCGCCGTCGCTTTTGAACGCTTATAATCAACCAAGTAATCGTGCCCCACCCTGCCTAGTTTCAGGGTACCATGATACCTAATTGGGTTACTGCTAAAATGGGTCCCCGTTACTAGGGTTTTCTAGTCAAACATTTTAAGTGGTTAAGTGTCTGTATTAACCTAACCCCACCCATCAGTTTTTGTTAACATGTTGAATTTGGTTAAGTGTTTTAGTTAACTTTAACCTACCATCCTGACTAGTCTGTCCTTATCTTTAAATCAGTTAAAGCACCAACCGCTCAGATTAGACAGGTGTCGTTACGGTAACTAAATGTGTCGGTCGGTTCCGGGCAGGTTTACACCGTAACTCGGTCTAACTTCAGGTCCTTATTGGGCTCAATGCCTCAACCTCCAACATTGGATAGGTATTGTTGTGATTACTGGACATCCGGGCGGGTCCGGGCAGGTTTACATCACAACTCAATCTAACCTCGGGTTAAGCGTACTCGTATTTTCTAAATTTACATATTTGTCTCTTTTACATGTTATATGTAAATTTGTTAACCATTAAATGTTATGGCCCACTTTCCAAGTTCATCATTTTTAGGTATATAATTTATACCGTTTTATGCCATAAATTACCTAGGTGATTTTTCACCCATTTATGTCAAGTTTCCTATAATTACCAATTTTCCCAATGTTACCCGATCTAAATATTAGGCCAACAATCTTAGCCTAATTTTTCGCTCGTATGATTTTTGACATATAATATTAGGCTAAAAATTTAGCCTAATTTAGCGTACAAAATTTGCATAAAGGAATCCATTAACATAAACATGTCATAGGTGTAAACTTGGCATTTGGGGCATAGTCAATATGAACATAATAGGGGTGAACTTGCAAAGTAGTCATCATGAATGTCATAGGTGTGAACTTGGCATTTGTGGCATAGTCAATATGAACATAATAGGGGTGAACTTGCAAAATAGTCATCACAAATGTCATAGGTGTGAACTTGCAACGTAGAGTAAACCACATACATATATGAAACACCCCACCTCTGTTAAGGTCACTCACAAAGGGAATGCCTTAATTTTGGTGGAGGTTTATAAGTAAAAGCCACAGATAAACTCAAGACAGATATAAATACACATATTTTAAACAGCGGAAACCAAACATACTTTCTATTTCATCAACGTGTGTTCAAAACATAACATTCCATAATTGTCTCAAAATACTTCCATCATTACAACCTCAAAACTGTCTTGATTATTAAAGAAGCACAAAGCATAAATAAATTGACAAAAATCCCTAAAGTGATATCCAAAGCCATAGTCCGAGCAAAAGAGAACCAAATCATACATTTACGTTCTTGGAGCTTGTACAGAGCCTGACTGAGTTGAGCTGTTTCCTCCTTGTGGACCTGGGGGGGGGGGGGGGACGAAAGAAAAGAAGACGAAAAGAAAATAGGGTCAGACATAAAGCCTGAGTAAATCTAGTAACTCTTCAGTATGTGAATAAGAAAAGGGCGTGATAGATATATAATGAAAATAGGATGGTGTCACAAGCTAAGGAACTGTCGAATGTACTATCGCACCCATACTATATCTCTGCATCTACTTAAGTTTATTGTAACTGGCACCCCATGGTGAGGGTGAAGTGATACCCATTTTCGAAAGATCGGCTCCTATTCGCATTAATATGTGTCATACGGCACCCAAGAATTGTAGACACCTATGTTGGTCCCACCATGGGGTGTATCAGGACCCATGGTGGCGGCCCCGACACAAATTCTAGAAGGCATAGGTTATATTACTGGTGTCCCCAGTGCCCTGGTTTTCTGCTCCAAAGTGTGTGCACGCCCGCACCCCGTTAGACCTGCACTGTGCACCCACCGCCGTCGTTTGACCGCTTATAATTAGCCCAGTAATCGTGCCCCACCCTGCCTAGTTTCAGGGTACCATTGATACCTAACTTTGGGTTATTGCTGAAATGGGTCCCTCGTTACCAGGATTTCTAGTCAACCATGTTAAGTTTAAGTGTCTGTATTTACCTAACCCCACTCATCGACTCTTGTTAACATGTTGAATTTGGTTAAGTGTTATAGTTGACTTAACCCTACCATCTGTCCTTAGCCTCTTAGGAGCACCTGACCACTCACATTAGACAGGAATTGCTACGGTTACTGGATATGCCGGTCGGTTCCGGGCAGGTTTACACCGTAGCTCAGTTTAACCTCGGGTCATTATTGGGCTCAATGCTTAACCACCCACATTGGATAGGTATTGGTGTGACTACTGGACAGCAGGGCGGTTCCGGGCAGGTTTACATCACAACTCAATCCAACCTCGGGTTAAGCATGTCGTGTTTTCTAAATTTACATATTTTATTATTTCTCAAATATATACGTAAATGTCATATCTTTTATTTTTGGGTATATTAATTCATACCGCTTTAAATGTCATTGTCATTGGCATGTGCCAAACATGCCAACATATACTTTCATGTTTTACACCCAACGTTATTACCCCCGTTTATACGTTTGCAATGTTATAACAAGTGTTGGGCTCAACACAATTCAGCCCAACCTTATAAACGTAAGAAAAGGGGAAATCAAGAACATGTAATATTTTTCAACATATAAGGGTGTGTGGCGCATGAACTTGCAATTTAGCGATACTAACATAAATGATGGGTCATGTGAACTTGCATTCAAATCAAAATATAACTAAGCAGGTGACATATGAGATGGCATAGTTTAGGCTAATACAAACTTGTGTTTAAACATGTTTAATTTGGCATAATGTCAAACACAAGACTAGCATGATGTATGTTCACCAAAATGTAAAATTTTAACATCTAATCATATAGCCTATGAACTTGCATAGTTTATGAAACATAGATCCAATTATACTTGCAAATAGACATAATCTTGCATAGTTTATGAAACATAGATCCAATTATACTTGATGAAACATAGGTCCAATTATATTTGCAAATGAACTTGCATAGTTTATGAATCATAGATCTAATTATACTTGCAAATAAACATAAGAACAATATCATAGGTTTTGGATCATGTAGGCATAAAAGGTCTGTAACATGTTTACATAAATTCCAACTTAGACATAGTCCATGCCATCACAATATACATAAAATGATCAAATTCTAATTTTTGCCACAAACTTGCAAGTACAAACGTTCTATAGGCTTGCATCAATCAATTTTATGCCACAAACATCAATACATAAGTCATGATAGAACCCTCTCAATACATAGAATAATAACACAATTCTATTTTCATATACATCGAATCACATCACAGTTTTTATTCATATTCTGAAAGGTTACTATACTTACAACGTGTGATGTATTCTTGTTTTCTGATTTCTGTTATTCTGATTTGGAGATGCTCTCCTTTGGGGAGCAAAGTTGCGTTGAATGATTTGATTAAGCTTTGATCTTCTTTTAATTTGATTCGTCTCATAGGCTTGTTGGCTTGTCTCTAGGGTTTCTAATTGACGGCCATTCCTAGTTCCTTTCCAACAGCATGACGGCAATTGTATTATATTATTTGTGTGATTTTAGGGTTGGGTTTGAGTTGTATTTATAGGATTTCAATCTAATTAGAGCCTTCGATGAAGCTAGAGTAAATCCATACCATCCATCTCAAGAGAAGCCACTCAGAAAGTGACATGTAAGCCCTAGTGACTCAGCCAAGCATCAGAATTCGACCAGACCCTGATTAGGCCAGCCAAGACCTGACCAGCAGGTCATTCGGACCTGGACGCACTTGGCAGGTGCGCCAGGCCAAAAATGTACAGGCGCACTTCCCAAGTGCGCCAGTTCATTTCTGTTCTGGCGCACTTCCCAAGTGCGCCAGTGCATTCTGACCCATTTTTTGGTTTTTCTACCTAAATTCGTTCGTCCATATCTTCTTCATACGATATCCGTTTTACGCAAACTTGGACTCTATCTCAAGCAGAATTTCGAGACGAACGCAATGGTGTAACCCATTTCCCTTGATTTCATCATTTATAATTAATTATACTTTAATTCGTGAAGCTTAACGTTATAGAATTCACGTGATGTTACATTCTCCCCCACTTGAAAGGATTTCGTCCTCGAAATCTTCAAGTTAGGAAGAATGTATATCCTACCATCCAACAGTCCATCTACTCAACCAACAAACACAGGCATCCACTGTCCTTAAAAGACTTCTAATGCTTCATGATCATATGCATAGTGTGAGTAAATATCCTTATCTAATGCAGAAATCAGCCGGTCTACTGATTCAGTTGACCTCCTTAATGCGAATCATGTAAGTGTCATGAATCCATTATGTATGCAAATTTTTCCTACTCATAATTCTACATGAGTGCACAACTATTCATATAAATGCAATGACCATATGACAGCATATCAAGTTTACAACCATATACAAATAAGAATACATATATGCTTATGCAGTATGAAGTGATTGAGCCGATCTAAGACCTAGGTTGTGTGTGTATATTCATCCACGAGCAACCACTAGCAACCACTTAAAACCACTTGCAGCCATCAACCATAACATGTTTTCAAATACATATTTACATCCAAAGGGGTTTCTACTTAATGATAAAGGATAATATCGAGGAGATATACCTAAAAAGATAGATACAAGCACAACATAAGAAAAGGAGAGGTCAAAGATGTACCTTCAAAAAGAAGAGGGTAGGCAGCGCATATTCTGTCCTCAGTTTCCCAAGTCGCGCCTTCCTCGGCGTCGCTCCATTGAACTTTAACGAGTTTGACTTCGCGGTTGCGTAGCTTTTTTACTTCAGTTCCTATGATGCGGGTTGGAACTCTCCTCACAGTTGCTTCGCGTTCCACTTCGGCTTCTTCTAGAATGCTTGGCTCCACCACTTCCGCTGATTCATGTAGACATTTCCGGAGATGAGAAACATGAAAGACGTTGTGAATTCCAGCCAATCTTTCAGGCAGATCTACTCTATAAGCCATTTTCCCAATCTTCTCGATGATAGGGAACGGTCCTACAAATCTTAATGCTAGCTTTCCTACGGATCCAAAGCGAACGACGTTCCTTAAAGGGGATACCTTAAGGAAAACCCTGTCCCCAACCTCAAACTCAAGGTCGGTCCTTCTTTTGTCGGCGTAGGATTTCTGTCTGTCTTGGGCTGTCTTCATTCTCCTACGTATCAAGTCCACTTTCTCTGAAGTTTCTCGAATCATGTCTGGCCCAAGTATAAGCTTATCTGTAGACTCCCACAAACAAGTTGGTGATTTACATGGTCTTCCATACAAGGCTTCGAAGGGTGCCATGTCGATGGTAGCTGTTGTTGTAGGCAAATTCCACTAAAGGAAGGTGATCCTCCCACGTCCCTCCAAAGTCAAGAACACAAAGTCTTAAAAGATCCCCTAAAACTCTATTCACCCTTTCCGTCTGGCCATCTGTTTGGGGGTGATAGGTCGTGCTCAAACATAGCTATGTGCCTACAGCTTCTTGCAGACTCTGCCAAAACTCACTTGTGAAGATAGGGTCTCGGTCACTAACAATGCTGGAGGGTATCCCATGAAGTCGAACTATTTCCTTGAGATAAAGAGATGCTAGAGATGAGGCAGTCCTTCTACTCTTGATAGGTATAAAGTGGGCGCTTTTAGTAAGCCTATCCACTATTACCCAAATGATAGTGTTTCCTCTCCTCGACCTAGGCAGTCCATCAATGAAGTCCATTGAAATGCTATCCCACTTCCACTATGGGACCTCTAGAGGGTGAAGTAGTCCTCCAGGCTTCTTTTGTTCCGCCCTGACCTGTTGGCAGGTCATGCACTTAGAAACGAAATCTGCCACGTCTTGCTTCATGCTGCTCCAAAAGAAAGTCCTTTTTATATCCTTGTACATCTTATCACCGCTAGGGTGAATAGTCATCTTGGAATGATGCGCTTCCTCAAGAACCTTCTTTGTCAACTCCCTTGCTTGTGGGATGCATAATCTTCCATCTCGTCTCAGCCAATCTCTATCATCGATGGCGTACCTACTGAGGAGACTAGAAGTCTCTCCCTTAATAAGTTTATCAATCACATCAACAAGCTGAGGGTCTTCACGTTGTGCTGCCCATATTGAGTCTAAGAGAGTAGGGCGTACTTCAAGAGATGCTAACAATCCCGGTATAAAATCCGAGGAGGGCCTAAAGTTGAAACTGGCTATATATTCCAAGTTTTGCCTTTCCACAAAGAGAGGGCTTAGGGTCTGTTTCTTTCGGCTCAACGCGTCCGCTACCACGTTGCCATTTCCGGGAGTATAGGAAATTTCAAAATCATACGAGGCAAGAAACTCCATCCATCTTTGCTGCCTCAAGTTCAGATCCTTCTGGGAGAAGAGATATTTCAATGATTTATGGTCAGTGTATAATTCAAACTTCTCACCTAGGAGATAATGGCGCCAAGACTTATGTGCAAAGACAATGGCGGCCAACTCAAGATCGTCGGTTGGGTAGTTCTTTTCATGAACCTTCAATTGTTTTCCTCCATAAGCTACTACCCTTCCTTCTTGCATTAGGACAACGCCTAGTCCTGTTCCACATGCATCCGTGTATACTGTGAACATTTTTCTTCCGTCAGGCAGAGTTAGAACCGGGGCTGTTGTGAGAGCCCTTTTTAATCGTTGGAAAGCAAACTCGCAGTCCAAATCCCAAGTGAATGCCAGATTCTTCTTTGTTAGCCTTGTGAGTGGGGCTGAGATTTTCGCGAAATCCCTAATAAACTTTCAATAAAAACTGGCTAGTCCAAGAAAGCTTCGAACTTCGGTTGCATTTCTTGGTGTCTTACAATCTTGTACAGCCACCACTTTCGCGGGATCCATAGCCAACTCTTCTTTGGACACTATATGCCCAAGAAAACTTACTTCTTTTCTCCAGAAGTGACACTTGGAGAATTTGGCTTTTAGTTGATGTGCACGGAGAGTATCCATGATTTCTTTCGGATGTTGCGCATGTTCTTCCACACTCTTTGAGAAGATTAAGATATCATCTACGAAGACAACCACAAATTTGTTGAGGAATTCTCTGAACACCCTGCTCATTAGGTGTACGAAATAAGCGGGTGCGTTTGTCATGCCGAAAGGCATGACAAGCCACTCGAAGAAACCGTTTGGGGTTTTGAACGCTGTCTTATCAATGCTGTCTTCAGCTACTCTTAGCTGATGGAACCCAGTTGCCAGATCAAGTTGGGAGAAGACCATCGCACCTACAAACTGATCAAACAAATCATCGTTTCGGGGAAGAGGGTGCCTATTTTTCTTTGTCAATTTGTTTAACTCCCTATAGTCGACGCAAAAGCGAAGCGAACCGTCTGCTTTGGTTGCAAACAACGCTGGAGCACCCCATTCTGAAATGCTCCGTCTAATGAACCCCTTTTCAAGAAGTTCTTTAACCTGCTTACTGAGCTCCTTTCTCTCCCTTGGAGCCATGTGTCTGACAGGTAAAGCTACAGGCTTTGCTTTATCCACAAGATATATGCGGAAGTCTATTTCACGCCTCAGAGGTAAGCCTTTCACTTCCTCAAAGGCATCCGGATATTCCCGGACTACTCTAACTGATTGCAAATTCTCATCAGAGGCATCAAGTGACTCTACTCTAGATAACTAAGCATAACAGCATTCAAGGGATTACAAGAAATTTCTAGAGTGTTACCAAGCCGAGTCAAGAGCCTAACTACTCTTTTCTCACAGCCAAGAATGGCACTATTACTGGATAACCAGTCCATGCCAAAAATCAAACCATATCCCGAGAAGCCCAAAACAAAGGCATTACAACTAAACTCAACGCCGAGAATAGAGATTTTCAAACCCAAACAAACCATTGACAAGTAATTGGAGCCCCCAATTGGATTTGAAACTATTAAGGGATCTTCTACCATACTAGTGTCTAGATGCAGAGATTCTACTAAGGTAGATGAAATAAAAGAGTGCGATGCGCCAGAGTCAAAAAGTGTACGAACTAGATGATCATAAAGATAGACTACACTTTCTATAGAAATAATACTACCTTGTTCCTGCTGAGGTGCTACTAGCACATGAACCTGACCCCCTGAAGTGGATCCGGATTTCTGTCCCTGCCCTTTCTTCTTTGGGCAGTCCTTAGCTTGGTGTCCAGTTTCTCCACAATGGAAGCAGCCACCCATCTTCGCCTTCCTTTTCCGGCAGTCTTTTGATATATGGCCCACAATGCCAAAGAAATTGCACCTTCTCTTCTCACGGGGCTTAATGTTCTTCCCTCCTTTCTTGAAGTCTGTTTTCTTTGCTTGTAGACCTTCTTTCTTCTCTTCCCCCTTAGTTTCTTTCTTTCCGTGATCTTCTTCGTGTAGCAATGCCATGTCCACCAAGCTTTCGTAAGTCGCTCCCGTGGATACATGGGTCATGGCAAGGCTGTGCAGAGGCTCATTCAAACCCTTGACGAAGGAAGTGCCTTCTTGTGTTAGGTGTTTACTAAATCTAGCCCAAATCTGGCCAGCTGATTAAACTGATTAACATATTCCCTGATTGTCATGCTTCATTGTTTCAGATTTAGAAACTTTTCCATTTGCAGGCTTCTTTCGTCTTGGGAGAGGAGTTTCATCTCAAACCTTGTCATGAAGTCTTCCCATGTTTCCACCGCCCTCTGAGCATTAGTAACTTCCCACCAATAGGAAGCTTCATCCTTAAGTAACCACACCGCAAGTTGTATCTTTTGCCTGTCATCCACTCCAAAGATGAAAAACAAATCCTCAGTCTCCTTTAATCAGTTTCTTGCTCCAACAAAAGATTCTGTCCCATAAAAGTCTTTTCCACCCATAGCCTTTAAGTCTCTACATGTTTTTGCGAAGGCATTTCCGAGAGGAGGCGGAGGAGGAGGAGGAACCGCGGCCATTGGAGGAGGGATGTTTGCTGGACCCGTGCCATTGGCCCTTGCTTCTAAGTACCTCCTAAACCAACCGGGAATCGGCACTCCTTCCAGAAGATTAATGTCTCTAGACATGCTGAAACAGAAAGGAAAGATTCAAAACGAAGGATAGAGAAGGATAGATAGGGCACATGGCTTTGGGGGATTTTGTCTTTTTATTAATATAACACTTTTTTTTTCTAAAAAAATGCTCCTTTAAACTTTCTTTTTGAAAATTTCAAAAACTTTTATCTTGTCTGGTAAACCTATGCTCTGATACCAAGTGAAACACCCCACCTCCGTTAAGGTCACTCACAAAGGGAATGCCTTAATTTTGGTGGAGGTTTATAAGTAAAAGCCACAGATAAACTCAAGACATATATAAATACACATATTTTAAACAGCGGAAACCAAACATACTTTTTATTTCATCAATACATGTTCAAAACATAACATTTCATAATTGTCTCAAAATACTTCCATCATTACAACCTCAAAACTGTCTTGATTATTAAAGAAGCGCAAAGCATAAATAAATTGACAAAAATCCCCAAAGTGATATCTAAAGCCATAGTCCGAGCAAAAGAGACCCAAATCATACATCTACGTTCTTGGAGCTTGTACAGAGCCTGACTGAGTTGAGCTGTTTCCTCCCTGTGGACCTGGGGGCGGGGGGGAGGGGGGACGAAAGAAAAGAAGACGAAAAGAAAATAGGGTCAGACATAAAGCCTGAGTAAATCTAGAGACTCTTCAGTATGGGAATAAGAAAAGGGCATGAAAGATATATACTGAAAATAGGATGGTGTCACAAGCTAAGGAAGTGTCGAATGTACTATTACACCCATACTATATCTCTGCATCTACTTAAGTTTATTCTAACTGGCACCCCATGGTGAGGGTGAGGTGATCCCCATTTTCAAAAGATCGCTCCTATTCGCGTTAACATGTGTCATACGACCTCCAATAATTGTAGATACCTATGTTGGTCCCACCATGGGGTGTATCAAGACCCATGGTAGCGGCCCCGACACAAATTCTAGAAGGCATAGGTTATACTACTGGTGTCCCCAGTGCCCTGGTTGTCTGCTCCGAAGTGTGTGAACGACCGCACCCCATTAGACCTGCACTGTGCACCCACCGCCGTCGTTTGACCGCTTACAATCAACCCAGTAATCGTGCCCCACCTTGCCTAGTTTCAGGGTACCGTTGATACCTAACTTTGGGTTACTGCTGAAACGGGTCCCTCGTTACCAGGATTTTCTAGTCAACCATGTTAAGTGGTCAAGTGTCTGTATTTACCTAACCCCACCCATCGACTCTTGTTAACATGTTGAATTTGGTTAAGTGTTATGGTTGACTTAACCCTACCATCTGTCCTTAGCCTCTTAGGAGCACCTGACCACTCACATTAGACAGGTATTGCTACGGTTACTGGATATGCCGGTCGGTTCCGGGCAGGTTTACACCGTAGCTCAGTCTAACCTCGGGTCATTATTGGGCTCAATGCTTAACCACCCACATTGGATAGGTATTGCTGTGACTACTGGACAGCCGGGCGGTTCTGGGCAGGTTTACATCCCAACTCAATCCAACCTCGGGTTAAGCATGTCATGTTTTCTAAATTTACATATTTTATTATTTCTAAATATATATGTAAATGTCATATCTTTTATTTTTGGGTATATTAATTAACACCGCTTTAAATGTCATTGGCATGTGCCAAACATGCCAACATATACTTTCATGTTTTACACCCAATGTTATTACCCCCGTTTATACGTTCGCAATGTTATAACAAGTGTTGGGCTCGACACAATTCAGCCCAACCTTATAAGCGTAAGAAAAGGGGAAATCAAGAACATGTAATATTTTTCAACATATAAGGGTGTGTGGCGCATGAACTTGCAATTTAGGGATACTAACATAAATGATGGGTCATGTGAACTTGCATTCAAATCAAAATATAACTAAGTAGGGGACATATGAGATGGCATTGTTTAGGTTAATACAAACTTGTGTTTAAACATGTTTAATTTGGCATAATGTCAAACACAAGACTAGCATGATGTATGTTCACCAAAATGTACAATTTTAACATCTAATCATATAGCCTTTGAACTTGCATAGTTTATGAAACATAGATCCAATTATACGTGCAAATAGACATAATCTTGCATAGTTTATGAAATATAGATCCAATTATACTTGATGAAACATAGGTCCAATTATACTTGCAAATGAACTTGCATAGTTTATGAATCATAGATCTAATTATACTTGCAAATAAACATAAGAACAATATAATAGGTTTTGGATCATGTAGGCATAAAAGGTCTATAACATGTTTACATAAATTCCAACTTAGACATAGTCCATGCCATCGCCATATACATAAAATGATCAAATTCTAATTTTTGCCACAAACTTGCAAGTACAATCGTTCAATAGGCTTGCATCAATAAATTTTATGCCAAAAACATCAATACATAAGTCATGATAGAACCATCACAATACATAGAATAATAATACAATTTTATTTTCATATACATCGAATCACATCACAGTTTTTATTCATATTCTGAAAGGTTACTATACTTACAATGTGTGATGAATTCTTGTTTTCTGATTTCTGTTATTATGATTTGGAGATGCTCTCCTTTGGGTAGCAAAGTTGCGTTGAATGATTTGATTAAGCTTTGATCTTCTTTTAATTTGATTCGTCTCTTAGGCATGTTGGCTTGTCTCCAGGGTTTCTAATTGACGGCCATTCCTAGTTCCTTTCCAGCAGCATGATGGCTATTGTATTCTATTATTTGTGTGAGTTTAGGGTTAGGTTTGAGTTGTATTTATAGGATTTCAATCTAATTAGAGCCGTCGATGAAGCTATAGTGAATCCAGACCATCCATCTCAAGAGAAGCCAATCAGAAAGTGACAAGTAAGCCCTAGTGGCTCAGCCAAGCATCAGAATTTGACCAGACCCTGATCATGCCAGCCAAGACCTGACCCGCAGGTCATTCTAACCTGGGCGCACTTGGCAGGTGCGCCAGGCCAAAAATGTACTGGCGCACTTCCCAAGTGCACCAGTTCGTTTCTGTTCTGGTGCACTTCCCAAGTGCGCCAGTGCATTCTGACCCGTTTTCTGGTTTTTCTGCCCAACTTCGTTCGTCCATATCTTCTTCATACGATATCCGTTTTACGAAAACTTGGACTCTATCTCAAGCAGAATTTCGAGACGAACGCAATGGCGTAACCCATTTGCCTTGATTTCATCATTTATAATTAATTATACTTTAATTCGTGAAGCTTAACGTTATAGAATTCACGGGGTGTTACAATATATGTGAATTTACAACACAGACTAGATCATCTTACATATATGTGAACTTGCAAATCAATCACAAACATATGAATAGGTGTTAACTTGCAATATGACATGGGTTTATTTTATACACATAAACATGTAGAACTAATATTTGGTCACATATATGATAGGATTTTACAACCTAAAACTTGCATAAACGTAAGCCTAAACATATTTTTATCTAGGCATAACTTCAAACACAAACTAGCATGTGACAAAGTTAATATAAAAACATGTAGGTGTAAATCCTAACTTTAACCATATACTTGTATGTGATGTTGCCTTCATTCTTAATGTACAATAGGACCAACATCAAGTCAATTATACCACAAACATCCCAATATCATTCATAATACAATCATTGCAATACACAGAAACGAATTAACATCATCGTTATACAATAGTACAATTCCATTTCCATTTTACATCGAATCAAGTCTTAATTTTATTCTCATCGGAAAAATAACTATACTTACAACCAACAACGATCTTGGTTTCTGGTTTCTGAGTTCTGAATTTGCAATGCTTTCCTTTGGGTAGACAAACGTTGTTTGAATCTTGTTTCAATTTAGTTTTTCTCGTCTCTAAGCTTTTTTACAAGTGGAGGCTCCTCTCAGTTTTCTCCCGACAGCATGGCGGCTCCGTCTCTAATTTTATGTGAATTTAGGTTAGAGACTTAAGTTGTTTATATAGAATTTCAGATTGATTTGAGCCCTCAGATGATCATACATGAATCTAGACCATTCACTTCGAGAGAACCCCAGGTCGACCATGTGGTCGACCCCTAGGTCGACCATGTGGTCGACCTGGTCACCCAGGTCGACCCCATGGTGGACCTGGGTCCTGGGCGGGAATTTTCCCGCCCAGCCCAGTTTGGGTCTGTTTTTGAATTTCGAACTGATTTCGAACTGTTTGAATTTTAAATCGAATTCTGAAACTTTTGGATGTCGTAAATCCTTCATATAGAGTCCGATTTATGCAAACTCGGACTCTATCTCAAGCAGAATTCTGAGATGATCGCAACGGCGAAACCCGTTTCCCTTAATTCATTCATTTTGAATTAATTATACTTTAATCTGTGAAACTTAATGTTATAGAATTATGGGGTGTTACATTCTCCCCCTCTTAAAACGATTTTGTCCCCGAAATCATCAAGTTAAGAAGAATGTATATCCTACCATCCAATTGTCCATCTACTCAACAAACAAACACAGGTGTCCATTGTCCTTAAAAGACTTCTAATGCTTCATGATCATATGCATAGTGTGTTTACATGTCCTTATCTAATGCAAAAATTAGGCGGTCTACAGATTCAGTTGACCTCCTTAATGCGAATCATGTAAGTGTCATGAATCCATTATGTATGCAAATTTTCCTACTCATAATTCTACATGAGTGCGCAACCATTCATACAGATGCGACATCCATATGGCAACATACCAAGTCTCAACCACATACAAATATGAATACATATATGCATATGGAATATGAAGTGACTGTGCCGATCTAAAACCTAGGGTGTGTGTGTATATGCATCCACGAGCAACCACTAGCAATCACTAGCAACCACTTGCAGCCATCATCCATAACATGTTTTCAATTGCATGTTTGCATCCATTAGTTTTCTACCTAAGGAGTTAAGAAAAGGACCGAGAAGATATACCTAAAAAGATAGATACAAGCATAACTTAAGGAAAAAGAGAGATCAAAGATGTACTGTCAAAAAGAAAAGGGTAGGCAGCGCGTATTCTGTCCTCAGTTTCCCAAGTCTCGTCTTCCTCGGCATCGCTCCATTGGACTTTAACGAGCTTGACTTCACGGTTGCGTAGCTTTTTGATTTCAGTTCCCAAGATACGAGTTGGAACTTTGCTCATAGTTGCTTCTCATTCTACCTTGACTTCTTCTAGAATGCTTGGCTCCACTACTTTTGCAGACTCATGTAAACATTTCCGGAGTGGAGAAACGTGAAAGACATTGTGGACTCCAGCCAATTTTTCGGGCAGCTCTACTCTATAAGCCATCTTCCCAATCTTCTCGATGATAGGGAACGGCCCAACAAATCTTGGTGCTAGCTTTCTTTCGGATCCATAGCGAACGACGTTCCTTAAAGGGGATACCTTAAGGAAAACCCTGTCCCCAACCTCAAACTCAAGGTCAGTCCTTCTTTTGTCGGCATAGGATTTCTGTCTATCTTGGGCCGTCTTCATCCTTCTTTGTATTAAGTCCACTTTCTCTGAAGTCTCTCTAATAATGTCTGGCCCAAGTATATGCTTATCTGTAGACTCCCACCAACAAGTTGGTGATTGGCACGGTCTTCCATACAAGGCTTCGAAGGGTGCCATGCCTATGGTGGCTTGGTAGTTGTTGTTGTAGGCGAATTCCACTAAAGGAAGATGATCCTCCCATGTCCCTCCAAAGTCAAGAACGCATAGTCTCAAAAGATCCTCTAAAACTCTATTCACCCTTTCCGTCTGGCCATCAGTTTCGGGGTGATAGGTCGTGCTCAAGCATAACTGTGTGCCTACAGCTTCTTGCAGACTCCGCCAAAATTCGCTTGTAAAGATAGGGTCACGGTTACTAACAATGCTGGAGGGTATCCCATGGAGTCGAACTATCTCTTTAAGATAAAGAGACGCTAGAGATGAGGCAGTCCTTCTAGTCTTGACAGGTAAAAAGTGGGCGCTTTTTGTGAGCCTGTCCGCTATTACCCAAATGCTAGTATTGCCCCTTCTTGACCTATGTAGCCCATCAATGAAGTCCATTGAAATGCTATCCCACTTCCACTGTGGGACCTCTAGAGGATGAAGCAGTCCTCCAGGCTTCTTCTGTTCCGCCTTGACCTGTTGGCAGGTCATGCACTTAGAAACGAAATCTGTCACGTCCTTCTTCATGCCACTCCAAAAGAAAGTTCTTTTTATATCCTTGTACATCTTATCTCTGCCAGGGTGTATAGTCATCTTGGAATGATGTGCTTCCTTGAGAACCTTCTTTATCAACTCCCTTGCTTGTGGGACGCATAGTCTTCCATCCCGCCTCAGCCAACCCTTATCATCGATGGTGTATATATTAAGGGGACTAGAAGTATCACCCCTAATAAGCTTGTCAATCACATCAACAAGCTAAGGTTCTTCACATTATGCAGTCCCTATTGAGTCCAAAAGAGTAGGGCGCACTTCAAGAGATGCTAACAAACCCGGTACAACATCAGAGGAGGGCCTAAAGTTAAAACTGGCTATATACTCCAGGCTTTGCCTTTCTACAAAGAGACGACTTAGTGTCAACTTCTTTCTATTCAAGGCGTCTGCTACTACATTGCCCTTGCCAGGAGTATAGGAAATCTCGAAATCATACGAGGCAAGAAACTCCATCCACCTTTGTTGCCTCAAGTTAAGCTCTTTCTGCGAGAAAAGATACTTCAAAGATTTATGGTCAGTGTATAATTCGAACTTCTCACCTAGGAGATTATGGCGCCAAGACTTAAGGGCAAAAACGATGGCGGCCAACTCAAGGTCGTGGGTTGGGTAGTTCTTTTCATGAACTTTCAATTGCCTCCCACCATAAGCTACTACCCTACCTTCTTGCATTAGAACAGCGCCTAGTCCCGTACCACATGCATCCGTTTATATTGTGAACATTTTGCTTCCGTCAGGCAAAGTTAGAACTGGGGTTGTTGTAAGAGCCCTTTTCAAGCGTTTGAAAGCAAACTTGCAATCCAAGTCCCAAGAGAAAGTCAAGTTCTTCTTCGTTAGCCTTGTAAGAGGGGCTGAGATTTTTCCAAAGTCTCTGATGAACTTTCGGTAAAAGCCTGGTAGTCCAAGAAAACTTCGGACTTCGGTTGCGTTCCTTGGTGCCTTCCAATCTTGCACCGCAACTACTTTCGCGGGGTCCACGGTCAACCCCTCTTTGGACACTACATGCCCAAGAAACCTTACTTCTTCTCTCCAAAAGTGACACTTGGAAAATTTTGCTTTTAGCTGATGTGCACGGAGAGTATCAATGATTTCTTTTAAATGTTGAGCATGCTCTTCCTCATTCTTTGAGAAGATCAAAATATCGTCTACGAAGACCACCACAAACCTATTGAGGAATTCTCTGAACACCCTGCTCATTAGGTCTACGAAATAAGCGGGTGCGTTCGTCAAGCCCAAAGGCATGACAAGCCACTTGAAGAAACTGTCTAGGGTCCTGAACGCCGTTTTATCAATGCTATCTTCAGCCACTCTGAGCAGATGGAACCCAGTAGCCCGATCAAGTTGGGAGAAAACCGACGCACCTAAAAGCTGATCAAACAAATCGTCGATTATGGGAAAAGGCTGCCTATTTTTCTTGGTCAGCTTGTTTAGCTCCCTATATTCAACACAAAGGCGAAGCGAACCGTCCGCTTTGGTTGCAAACACTACTGGAGCACCCCATTCCGAAATGCTCCGTCTAATGAACCCCTTCTCGAGAAGCTCTTTAACCTGCTTACTGAACTCCTTTCTCTCCTTTGGAGCCATGTGTCTGACAGGTAAAGCTACGGGCTTTGCATTATCAACAAGATATATGCGGAAGTCTATTTCCCGCCTCGGAGGTAAGCCCTTCACCTCCTCAAAGACATCCGGATATTCACGGACCACCCTAACTGACTGCAAATTCTCAACAGATGCATCAAGCGACTCTAGATAACTAAGCATAACAGCATTCAAGGGATTACAAGAAATTTCTAGAGTGTTACCGAGCCGGGTCAAGAGTCTAACCATTCTCTTCTCACAGTCAAGAATGGCATCGTTACTGGATAACCAGTCCATGCTTAAGATCAATCCATATCCCAAAAAACCCAGAACAAAGGCACTACATCTAAATTCAACACTTAGAATAGAGATTTTCAAACCCAAACAAACCATTGAAAATAAGCTGAGCCCCCAATTGGGTTTGAAACAACCAAGGGATCCTCTACCATACTAGTGTCTAGGTGCATAGATTCTACTAAAGCAGATGAAATAAAGGAGTGTGATGCGCCAGAATCAAAGAGAGTGTGAACTGGATGATCATAAAGATACACTACACTTTCTACATAAATATTACTACCTCGTTCGTGTGGAGGTGCCACCAGTGCATGAACCAGTCCCCCCGAAGTGGATCCAGTCCTCTGTCCCTGCCCTCGCTTCTTTGGGCAGTCCTTAGCTAAGTGTCCATTCTCTCCGCAATGGAAGAAACCACCACTCATCTTCGCCATCTTCTTTCTGCAGTCTTTCACTATATGTCCAACAATGCCACAGAAATTACACCTTCTCTTTTCATAGGACTTATTGTTCTTCCCGCCTTTCTTGATGTCTGTTTTCTTAGCCTGTAAACCCTCTTTCTTTTCTTGAGACACTTCCACCTTTGCCTCTTTCTTGCCCTTGTCTTCCTCGTGCAGCAATGCCATGTCTACCGAGCTTTCATAAGTCGCTCCAGTGGATACATGGGTCATAGCAAGGCTGTATAGAGGCTCATTTGTACCTATGATGAAGCGAAGAGCCTTCTTATGTTGGGTGTTACTAAATCCAGCGCAAATCTGGCCATCTGATTAAACTGATTGACGTACTCCCTGATCGTCATACTTCCTTGTTTAAGAGTTAGGAACTTCTCCATTTGCAGGCTTCTTTCAGCTTGGGAGAGGAATTTCATCTCAAACCTCATCCTGAAATCTTCCCATGTTTCCACTGGCCTCTCGGCATTGGAGATCTCCCACCAATAAGAAGATTCATCTTTAAGTAACCACAATGCTTGCTGTATCTTTTGCCTGTCATCAACTTCGAAGATGACAAACAGATCCTCGATCTACTTTAGCCAGTTCCTTGCTACTACAAAGGCTTCAGTTCCATAAAAGTCCTTTCCACCCATAGCCTTAAAGTCTCTACATGTCTTTGCGAAAGCATTTCCACGAGGAGGAGGAGGAGGAGGAACCGCTGCCACTGAAGGAGGAATGTCTGTTGGGCCCGTGCCATTGGCGCTAGCCTCTAGGTACCTCCTGAACCAGCCGGGTATCGGTACTCCTTCTGGAAGGTTAAGATCTCTAGACATGCTGAAACAAAAAGGAAAGATTTAAAACGAAGGATAGAGAGATAGTGCATATGGCTTTGGGGGATTATGCCTTTCTAAAACAACAACACTTTTTCTTGAAAAATGCTTCTTTAAACTTCTCTTTTGAAAATACTTTCAAAAACTTTTATCTAATCAGGTAAACCTATGCTCTGATACCTAGTGAAACACCCCACCTCCATTAAGGTCACTCACAAAGGGAATGCCTTAACTTTGATGGAGGTTTATAGGTAAAAGTCATAGATAAAACACAAGACAGATGTAAACAAATATATATAAGCAGCAGAAAACAAACAGACTTTCATTTCAAAAATATGTGTTCATAGAAAAACATTTCCATAATTGTCTTACAATAACTTCCAAAATACTACAACATCATTTCTGTCTTGATTATTGAATAAAGAAGCATATAACATAATTAAAAACTGCATAAATCCCCATAGGATGTGTCCAAAAGCCATAGCCAATGAAAAAGAGTCCAAACCATACATCTACTATCTTGAAGCTTGCAAAGAGTCTGACTAAGCTGGGTTATTTCCTCCTTGTGGACCTGGAGGGGGGAAACGGAAGAAAAGAAGACGAAAGAAAAACAGAGTCAAACATAAATCCTGGTAAGTCTAGTGGCTCTTCAGTATGTGAATAAGAAAAGAGCATGGCAGGAATAATCTGGAAATAGGAAAGTATCATAAACTAAGATAAAGTAGTTTAGAACCGAATATACTATTTCACCCCCACACTATATCTCTCCACCTACTTGTACTTATTCTGACTGGCACCCCATGATCAGGGTGAAGTGATCACCTTTTTCTAAAGATTGGCTCCTACTCGCATAATCATATGTGTCATATGGCCCCCAATGATTGTAGACACCTATGCTGGTCCCACCATGGGGTGTATCAAGTCCCGTGGTGGCGGCCCGACATAGTTCTAGAATACTTAGGTTATACGACCGGTGCCCAATGTCCTGTTTGTCTGCTCCGAAGTGTGTGCACGCCCGCACTCTGTTAGAACCTACACTGCCGCACCAACCGTCGTCGCTTTTGACCGCTTATAATCAACCCGGTAATCGTGCCCCACACTGCCTAGTTTCAGGGTACCATGATACCTAATTGGGTTACTGCTGCAATGGGTCCCCATTACTAGGGTTTTCTAGTCAAACATGTTAAGTGGTTAAGTGTTTGTATTAACCTAACCCTACCCATCAGTTTTTGTTAATATGTTGAATTTGGTTAAGTGTTTTAGTTAACTTAACCCTACCATCCTGACTACTCTGTCCTTAGCTTTAAATCAGTTAAAGCACCAACCACTCAGATTAGACAGGTGTTGTTACGGTTACTGGATGTGCTGGTCGGTTCCGGGCAGGTGCACACCGAACTCAGTCTAACCTCGGGTCCTTATTGGGCTCAATGCCTCAACCTCCCACATTGGATAGGTATTGTTGTGATTACTCGACAACCGGGCGGGTCCGGGTAGGTTTACATCACAACTCAATCCAACCTCGGGTTAAGCATACTCGTATTTTCTAAATTTACATATTTGTCTCTTTTACTTGTTATATATAAATTTGTTAACCATTAAATGTTATGGCCCACTTTCCAAGTTCATCATTTTCAGGTATATGATTTATACCGTTTTATGCCATAAATTACCTAGGTGATTTTTCACCCATTTATGTCAAGTTTCCTATAATTACTAATTTTTCCCAACCTTACCCCGTCTAAATATTAGGCTAACAATCTTAGCCTAATTTTTCACTCGCATGATTTTTGACATATAATATTAGGCTAAAAACTTAGCCTTATTTAGCGTACAAAATTTACATAAAGGAATCCATTTACATAAACATGTCATAGGTGTAAACTTGGCAATTGTGGCATAGTCAATATGAACATAATAGGGGTGAACCTGCAAAGTAGTCATCATGAATGTCATAGGTGTGAACTTGGCATTTGTGGCATAGTCAATATGAACATAATAGGGGTGAACTTGCAAAATAGTCATCACAAATGTCATAGGTGTGAACTTGCAACGTATACTAAACCACATATATATATGTGAATTTACAACACAGACTAGATCATCTTACATATATGTGAACTTGCAAATCAATCACAAACATATGAATAGGTGTGAACTTGCAATATGACATGGGTTTAATATATACACATAAACATGTAGAACTAATATTTGGTCACATATGTGATAGGATTTTACAACCTAAAACTTGCATAAACGTAAGCCTAAACATATTTTTATCTAGGCATAACTTCAAACACAAACTAGCATGCGACAAAGTTAATATAAAAACATATAGGTGTAAATCCTAACTTTAACCATATACTTGTATATGATGTTGCCTTCATTCTAAATGTACAATAGGACCAACATCAAGTCAATTATACCACAAACATCCCAATATCACTCACAATACAATCATTGCAATACACAGATACGAATTAACATCATCGTTATACAATAGTACAATTCCATTTCCATTTTACACCGAATCAAGTCTTAGTTTTATTCTCATCGGAAAAATCACAATACTTACAACCAATGACGATCTTGTTTTCTGGTTTCTGAGTTCTGAATTTGCAATGCTTTCCTTTGGGTAGACAAATGTTGTTTGAATCTTGTTTTACTTTAGTTTTGCTCGTCTCTAAGCTTTTCTACAAGTGGAGGCTCCTTTCAGTTTTCTCCCGACAGCATGGCGGCTCCGTCTCTAATTTTTATGTGAATTTAGGTTGGAGACTTAAGTTGTTTATACAGAATTTTAGATTGATTTGAGCCGTCAGATGATCATAGATGAATCTAGACCATTCACTTCGAGAGGAGCCAACCAAAACGTGACAAGTCAGCCCTAGTGACACACCAGAGCCCAGAAATTTGACCAGAACCTGACCAGGCCAGTCAGGGACTGACCAGGTCGACTGGGTAGGTCGACCGCCATGTCGATCCCCAGGTCGAGCCCCAGGTCGACCTGGGTCCTGGGCGGAAATTTTCCCGCCTAGCCCAGTTTGGGTCTGTTTTTGAATTTCGAACTGATTTTGAACTGTTTGACTTTTAAATCGAGTTATGAAACTTCCGGACGTTGTAACTTCTTCATACGGAGTTCGATTTATGCAAACTCGGACTCTATCTCAAGCAGAATTCCGAGATGATCACAACGGCGAAACCTGTTTCCCTTAGTTCTTTCATTTTGAATTAATTATAATTTAATCTATGAAACTTAATGTTATAGAATTACGGGGTGTTACACATACCATGACACCACTCCTAGCTAGAAAGAAACGTCATGCACTCCCTGCAGTCACTATCTCGTTTTTGACTCATACCGAGCTTGAGACTAGAGAATTAATGCCACAACACAAAGCAATGCTAATTAAAGCCGTTCTTTGATCATCATCCACAAGACTCTGCTTTTCAACAAAAGCCTTGATCATTTGCATCTTAGCATGTCACATTGACAATTCACGCCATACGACTGATGTCAATCAATATATAACCTCTAAGCTCGTATGTCTCAGAGACAGGTGTTAAGCAAGAGAACAAATTCTCCGCCACCAAACAGATATGTATTTAATATAAATCAATCAATACAGAATGAAATCCAATGTCAGACACACATCCATTTACAAGTCTGTTCTGGGTCCGAACGAAACCGGAGGCATCTTATTCCTCGTCCCATATGTCCAATACAGGAGAGAGGTCCTCACATATCCGGCCGATCTCCAAGTACGTCTGGACGATCACCACTTATTACCTTGTCATGGGTGTACAACCCAATCAAGACATCTGTAATCATCCAAACGATGTGAAGATCTCCAGTCTTCAACCATCCTCTTCATCATCGACTTTTAGTGGTTGTAACAGTTATTCAGAATGGGATAAACCTGGTCTTCCCGAATAATTCACGCACTTTATAATCAATAATCAAGTGCTATAAAAACACATCATATGCCTCATTCTAATTCAGAATATTCTTTTATTCAAATATTCACATTTATAAGGAAAGGTTCCCATTAATTTTATCAAATATAAATGATTTTAAATTTATGCTTTAATCTTCCTTTGGATATCAATTTCAAACGAATTTGTTTAATCCTTTAACAATTCTAAACCAAATTAAGGTTTAAAAACAAGTCGGGATTATCGGGCCTTACGAAGTAATCATTTATTTTATTTTCCAATCCCAACCTATTCATCCCATGGAGCAAAACTGGTAATACTCCCTATCTAACACCCACTGTGTTATCGGTAGATTTAATTACCATTTCATGTTCAAATCTAATTAAAGATTTAACTATCGCCTGTAGTAAAACTGGCGGTATTCCATTTACGATCATTTCCTGAATTTGAGAAATTAAGTTATCTCATTCCGATTTCAATCTAATTAAAGATTCATTAAAACTTCCCCTTGGTTTTAATATCAAAAATCATAACTTAATGGTTGTTTAATTTTATGGAAATTAATCCCGCCATTAACTAGATTAAAGAATCAATGTCATTTAAACAAAGTTCACGATAAATCCAAAACCATTTTCCATCGAAATGGAATCTTCACGGAAATCATAACAGTATATAATCGATATAAATTTCCGTATCAAATCAATACTATAAATGGAATAGTGGCAAAGCCTTTTAAATTCCATAAATAGTAACGGTCTTCACTCACAGAAGCTCATCTCGATTATTAAATCGAATTCCATTGAATTCCAATTTCTTTTATTAAATTGGAAAACTTTTCTTTGGAAAATTTCCATTAAATCTTTATAAAAAGATTAATAAATTCCAAACCATGTCTTAACTGTTAATTGGGTTAAAGAACAAGTGTTATTAAAAACACAGTTCACGATTAACCCAAAATCAACTTCCATTTAATCCCAATTGATAAACTTAATTGGAAAACTTCATTAATCTTAATTAAAAGATTTATTCCTTTCCCAACTGGGTTTAAGAACAGTGTTATTTAAGACACCATTCATGACAAACCCAAAATCCAATTTGATATTAAATACAAGGCTCTAAATAGAATTTACGCCAGCTTATATTCAGTATTAAATTCTGATACCAACAGATATTGTATTGGGAATAATGATATCTGTATCTTCAGAATTCCTCAACCATATCTGTATATTCACGGAATCCAATATCGAGTTGTTCTGAAGATTATTTCCATTTATATCCATTCCAATTCATACGTTGGAAAATTTGGGTTATTTTAAAATCATTTACAAATCCAAATTATTTATTAAAAAACATTGTATTTTTATTCTAGTTAATAACTAGTTCAATCTGATAAAAATATCATTTATGTTTATAAATATGGATTTTTTCATCCAAACTCTTTCCAAATCATTTATTATGATTTTTCATAATTTATTCATATTTTTAATGATTTTAATATCGTTATTTCAGTCAATTTCCATATACATACATCGAACTGCATTTACAACGACCTATTCCAAAACTGATTTGGACATATTTTAAAATCTAACCATTAGATTTCAAATCTCTTATATTCATTGGAAATATCTTTTCGATACGAGCCCAACGGTTCCAGTTTTAGGAGAATCCGACGGTCGAATCTCCCATTACATCATTTTGAATTTAATGGTTGAAATTCGCGAACGGTCGCTGCGCGGTGCGTTCTATTCAGGCCATTCTAATATATATATATATATATATATATATATATATATATATATATATTTCGTCAATTTCCATTTAAAACGTATTTTATAAATTCGTTTTAAAAACGATTCCAGCTTCTATTTCAATTTTAATCAATATTGAATATTCCATATTATTATAATATTAAAATGATAATATTTTCAAAATATCAAATTTTGAAATCAATTCTTTTCGATATTATTTTATAATGAATAAAATCGATCGATAAACCCGTTCGGGTTAAAATGGCTTTTAGCTACTTACTTGGCTTCATATATTTCAATATTATTGTGTCCATCCAGAATAAAATATCAAAATCATATTTTGATCATTCAGTGAATCATATTTTAAAATATCCATTCATTAATTTAATTCTTTACTGTATATTATTTTTAAAGTATTCTTTATTTAAAAATATTCGTTATTTCTGAATCGGAATATAACTCAATCAATTACTATATAATTTCAGTTGTATGGATTTCATACATCACATGTATTCAACAATAATGATAAATAATTATTCAACATTTAAACATCATCTAGAGTGAAATTTACAACTGTATAATCATTAAAATAAATAACGCTCATCACAGCCTGTCAACCCATCAATTGACATACAACTAAATATTGGGATTAGCGTATGTCTAGTATCATCCTAATACCCATATGGGGTTTTCAAACAACAACAGTTGATTTAAATAAATCATTAGTTAATAAATTTAACCAATTCCAATTCGGTTTGAATTATTTTTATATTTAACCAATCTTCACTGTTTAAATTATAAATAAATATTTGTAATTTAATTTCAACTACAATATTAATGTTAAACAATATTTGTAATACGTCAAGCATTTCAACAACACAATCAACACACAATACAGTCGATTAATTCGTCCATGTCCTATGGACGAGGGAGGTGAGCTAACGGGCACCGTATACAATTTATAATGATTAAAACTGATAAAAATCTACACTGGCAATTCTATATATTTTTATACATGAATACAATAACATGATAAAATAATTTTGAGTGAGAAGGATTTCTCATTTTGGTTTCCACTCCGTCATTTTTTAATTGATGAATTTTATTTTTGGAACTAAATTAAACAGGCATTTATTTCAGCCCAAAAATAAACTAGCTCCAAATCAGTCCTAGTCAGTTCCATGTTGTAGAGTTCGTTGAGACGAGTCCAAGGCATTTTGAATCGTCGGATTTGGACTTCGTATGAAGGAGATACAATATTTTATACGTTAATAACTATTCGAGATAGTTAATTAAATTAATCACTAATTAATTAGATCACTTAACACTAATCCCTCTTCCTCCTTCATCGTTCAAAACAGAACCACGCTCCACCAGGAAATCCCTCTGCCAGTGCCACTCCCGACCACTTGGACTAGATCAAACTCTGCCTTGCTCTCGGGCTTTGCGCCTTCCCCTACCACCGCCATTCATGGCGAGCTTGAGCTCCCCCTTAGTCAGAAAACGCTCTTGAACCGCCGGCATTTCATCCCTAATTTCTCACAATTTAGTCCATTATAAACATTGATGTCTACATAGATTTGAAGACTAGAGAATTCACTTTGATTTTTGCTTTATGAGATTCATGCATCGGTTTGTGGATTGAGGATGATTGGGGTTTCAAAATTTGATGATTTCCGCCGTTAAACGATGAGGAGTGACGGGTTTGATTTTCTAGGAAAGTAGGTTGGGTTTTAACATTATTATATATATATATATATATATTAATTTATTCCAGAAAAGTTAGATTTTGTATCCGAACTCCAAATCAAACCCAATGACTATCGCCCCTAGCCAAAAAACCCCATTCCGGATACAATGGAATATGTATCGTAAGTCGATTCGATTGTTTCGATAAGTTTTTATCAAAATTAAAATATAAATTAATATATATTGAATTTCAACATATATTTAAATTTACCGGGGCCACATACTAACACCAAAAATTACAGAAAAGTAAATATAGCTATGTTTTGTTGATATAGTCCTAACAAAACTAATTTATTTGAATTTGGAGACCGTTTGAAAAATGGCATTTTTCCCAGTCGATTAAATTTAAACTAAATTGAAACCTAACAATAATTTGACATTCTGTATCCAACAAAAGTGGTTTCATCGAAAATGGAGGTCGTTTGCAAAATGGCTATTTTAAGGGATATATGTTATTTAAAATATACATAAATTCCATAACGACTATTCTAAATTTTAAACTAGACATAACTAACAATTTATGAAGTGAAATCTCAGTTTCTCACATTCGTTAGAAATATATAATCAAACAGATTCTAACGTTTCTAGTTTTACTGAAATCCAATTTATATTGAATTATATACATTCAATTGAAATTAAAAATCGAATTTTCAAACTACCGCCCCGTTTTAGCTCGTTTTATAATTAAAATAAATTTATACATTCTAACTTCGATTTAAATAAATTTTTAGTCGCTATTATTTAAAATAAATCATTTTAAATATTCAAAACCCATTAAAATAGATAAAATAAAAATTTTAAATTGGTTCAGAAATTCCGGGTTGTTACATTTTAGTTATAAACACCGTTTGTAAGCTCACTTAAATTCCCTACATTATTTAATTTCTAAACATCGTTTATAAATTCACCACTTCAATTTCCTGTATTATTTAATTTATAAACATCGTTTATAAATTCCATTACTTGTTTTTATTATTCAAAATAAGTAAATATTTCTTATCCCGTTCGAGATTCAAATTCTATTTTTGAAAAATAGATTTTCCATTTTAAATCTCGAAATATCCTTTTCACAATATTTTTATAAATCAACATTTAAGGTCCAGTGATATTTAAATAATAAAACCACCCAATTATCAATCAACACATCATATATGATAATATATATATATATATATATATATTTATATATATATATATGAAAACAAACAATAATAAATTTTGAGGAATCCAGTTGAATCCCTCTAACATGTTTTCATGCATCCACAGACGTTAGCCAACATAAATAATATTCATCCTGCTTCGAGGCAGGATATCGTAGTATAGAAGGTCATCCACTATCATATTGTGGGGCATATAGGGTCATCCGCTAATGGTACTGCGGGCATCCGCTAATGGTACTGCGGGAACTATCCAATCACCAGTATATATAATAACCACAAACACCAATCATAAATAACTAGTACATATTTAATAATAGCCACAATAATATTTTAATGCAACCAAACAACCAACAATTATTTTTTATGATTAAAAATAATTCTAAATAATAATTTGTGAGTGAGATTTATTCACTGTGATTTATTTTGATCCCTTCTGGTTCCATTTAAATTTCCGACTAGGTATCTCGCAGCTACGGATTCCATGATTGATTCCGTTTGATAAGATCTTGTATAAATTTAACAATTTATGTCCATTATTAAGCTAATGAACAAATTTAAATGTAATTAAATATTTATTTCTAAATTAAAAAATATTTACCTTAATTATATTTCTTATCCTTAGTCCAATTATCAACCTTCTTCTCCATCAATATAAAGCCTGAACTCCCTTTCTTGTTGCTCCATGACCGAAACTTTTACATGCCATTTTCCACTTCGGTCCTCCATGAAATTTCAGAATCGTCTTCACCAACCTCCCTCTTGTCAAAATTTCCTTCCATCAACAACCGCAAACACCAACAAATCCCTTTCCCAATACCTGAAACCGAACCCAAAAACTTGCCCTCATCCAGCTGAATTTGCACCGGCCAGTACATGCACCATCACATCCAATCTTCCTCAGATCAAACCATCACATCCTTCCAGAGTACAACAGTGGGCATCGGAACCTTATTTCAACTCACGTAAACCCTTCCCAAACTCGAAACCGCGACTGTTCCCCTCACGTTCAACACCAGGCTGAAATCCAGATCATCGCACACACCAAATCCTCCCAACTATCAACCTTCGCCCTTATTACATCGTGACCTCACGATCTGAACTCTACTTGCGTCCATGTCAATCTGGAGCATAAGCCGATCCCGTGACTTTGGCCTGCCCTTTTAGCTCGCAATGATCGATAGAGTTGTCCCCCATTGAATTGCGATTTGCTTCTTTCCGGTCCTCAAATAGAATGATTTCGATTTGTATATTTTATTTTTTTGTTCACGGAAATGATTTTGATTTTGTTTCAAAAGAGGTGCTCACGATTTTGATTTTAGGGAAGGGAGCGACCATTTTGTTTATTGAAGTCGATTGTGTTGAAATGAAAGGAAATGTTACGGCCATTTCTATTTTGATTTTCCAGAAGAAAGGAAATGAGGGAGGGTAGTCTGTTTATATAAGTAGAGAATACTTCACCATTAAGTATGTATAATAAATGTAAATAAATTCGATTTGTTCTTTGATTTAATCTGATTTGATTTTGTTCTTATCCATTTAGATTTTATAATAATATATTTCGAGGTTTTGAACTCCAATCGAATCACAACAACTGACATTTCTAGGGTTAAACCACCATTTTGAACACACTGGGACAGGTTTCATAGCTTCATTCAATCATATGGAGAGGATATTAATTTAAATCGATATAAATTAAATTCAAGAAAATTAATTTCTTCGATAACAAATTATTATTATCGTTTTGTTTCACATAGGATTTTATACTAATCATCTAAATCATTTTGATTTAGTTTTTAACTTCGGTTTCAATTATATTTCGTATTACGATAATTTAATATATTCAATATTAAATCGAAATCAAATTTAAATCGTTAATTTAATATAAAAATTCCTTTATATTATTAATTCAATATTTAAAACAATATTAAATATTTTAAAATTAATCGATCAAAAATCTGGATCTTTACAATGTATTTTGTGTATATTTCGATTTTGGCACACTTGTGTTGCTTTTATTGCTTTTATTGAGTAATGTTTGGCATTCTTACATGCTGCACATATATTTTATCTAAACAAAATTATTTTTAAAGGCATGCTAAACTCATGTCATTCATGCTTTACAACTTTCTTTCCTTAAACACCAGTACATAAATATGTTGCTTAAGATAGTATGCCTTGCGTGTTTTAAATCGGTAACTTTGCACCTGCTTCTCTTTGTTATTTTGCTAGCATGAGCATCTCACTATCATATATATTTCAAATTGTGGTATCACGTATGCTCATTTTGGCGTTTTCTATGTAGGTTTCCTAATGATATTTTTCCTTTGACATGTTATTTCAAGCATAAAACCACACAACATGTTAACTGATGTACTATTTTTGGTTGCCATTCCAATAATGGGCACATTATGTTGTTTGAATTCATGATTAAAACTAAACCAATATGTTGTTTCACATATATAAATATTTGAAATGATGGATTTGGGTTTAGAAGCAATCATATATACATATATATCTTTTGAAAATTGGTTCACTTTATTATCTACTATAAAACAGTACAAAAGTCAGGTTAACATACTGACCATTAAAATTAAAAAAAAAAAAGAAATACAAGCAAATTTAAATATAACTAACACAAACTCGTCCCATGATGAGGCCTTCATCCCACTATTGCATGCAATTCACTGGACCACAGACAAACTAAGAGCTCCGCATCTGCATCGGCCCGCTATCTACACAAACCTTGTGCATGATACTACACAAATATTTCTCCACAAACCCTCTGCAAAGCATACAAACATATTGCTCCATACATCCAATTATTTTTATATCTGATACCATAAGCACCAAAATACCAAATTCTTCTAGTTGCATGAAGTAAATCTAAGTCAGACTGCGAGCCAGATTGTTATTCAGATTACCCATGTTGAAAACCATCTTAGTAGGGCTATGAATACAACTAGTTGCCAAAGATGATTTGCTGCAACAATACGAATGGAGTAAACAGAAGATTCAAGTACTATTTTGAGAAACTCAGATGCTGTCTGGATCAAAATGTGAAGAAATGTTGAAAATTTGTCATTTTCCAAAGGAAAAAAAAATAGATTAACAAGTAATATATCATCACCCATAACTTCCCATTCTTTGTGTTAAACATTTCAGCAATCTGCCTTAAACTGCTTCCCAACCATATACAAATCACCATTCCAAGATCTGAAGTAGCTAGATGTAACTGACACCTGAATTCATCAATAATTTCTTGCTATTGAACCAATTCATTATATACCAGAGAATCCAAAGTACCACATACTTAATAACCCTTATCCATTTAAAAACTGGAATAGATCATTGGACAATAATATCCACGGTCTAAGGGTAAGCAGCCATCAAATTAAAGGGAATAACAAAGGTAGACTTCAAAATTCCCAGAAATAAATCTAAAATTGGTATTCAAGACTAATTGATAAACCAGCGAAGGAATTTTCCCAGTATCATTGATAATATTCCCATTAACATCTTACTGGGAGAACTTGACAACCCATTTAAAGATAAAACCAAATATGGGTATCCTGCAAATTAAAATCTAAATATGATTCCATGAGCACCAATTACCCAAAAGAAGCTACCATTTTACAGAAGAAAAAAAATGAAGTAATACTTATGTACTGGACAATATTGTTTAACCCATAAACTCTTTCTCCCCATCAAACGCAATTAAAAATTATCATTAATAGATAACTCCACAAGCTTCCCTGTAAACTACAAACACCAAATAGCACATAATTTTTCAAACCATAGAATACGAAAATGATGAAAAAGATGGGAAGATCGGTTATGAGGAGTTGGAAGTGAACCATTTACGCTGGCAATGCCAGATCCCAACTCCCCTTATGGCTTGACCCCCTGGTTTCAAACAAATTCGCATTTGATTAGCGAATCTACATTCGGCGATGCTTAGATCTGGGATCTGGGGTTGTTGCGAATCTGGAAAACCCTGTTGAAATTTTGAATTGAAAAGCACAACCACGTTTGTAGAAGAAGAATCGGATCTGATTAACTTATTTGACTGGCGACGTAAAAACATTTGGATCAACAATTAAATATCGCGGCGGTTAAAAGTCGATCACAGATGGATTTCATATGCGAGAAGAAAATTAAATAAAATATCTTATGGATTATCAACAAAAACGAAATATGAATTTGTTGAAGGTTGGTAGAAGAAATTGGATAAAATAAAAGATGAAATTGGGGATAGAAAGAGGGCTCACGCATAATGAAATCAAGTAGGAACATTCCTCCTATCACCATTAGTAGGCCCCCATTCTCCCAACCTTTGTGTGTGTGTGTCTATATATATATATATATATATATATATATATATATATATATACATGTGACTGATGGAAAAAATAACAGGAAAGGATAAAACGCATCATATTTACATATCCTGCTAATTTGAAACTCATGCATATGTAACTAGTATTTATCTATTGTTATCCTTACATGCCTTCGGCTTAAGCTCATCATTTTTCGTGCATACTTCACGCATGTTGTGTGCATTGAATTTGGATAGTAATTTCCGATATGGGTGCCATTATAACCTACTTTATGCATGACTTGTTATTTTTCCATATGAAGTTGCTGTAGCATTTCCTTAATTGTGTTTGTTATTCCTTGATATTTGGTCCGTGCCTCATGCATGAAAACGTACCCGCATGTTGCATTTTTTTATGATGTTTATATTTAGATAGTTCACGGGTTATTATCCTCGAATTATTTAATATATTGTCCGAATTTACAATTATATTTATGTGTTTATTCGAAGTGACTAACTTGAAATAAGTTTAATCCTGACTCAAGTGTTTTGTTTTTTGCATGGAACGCTCGGGTTAGACCCAAGTGTTACATATATAAGGATTTTTCAGCTCGCAGAGAAGAGAGGCACATGAAGACGCATGTGCGTGCAAGTCTGACAAAACTACAAAAATTTATTTATTCAAATTTATGTATTTTTTTTTTACGCTGTACAAATATTGCTAACTCTGATATTTGTATAAAGTTTATTCCATTGCAAATATTATATTCTGTGATTCTATGTCTAATTCTATTTAAACCCTGTAAGTCAAAGCAATATGCCGTTTTGAACTTTTCGAGTTGGTTTAATTACCGACTTAGGGCGGCTAAAAGGCAGGCCATTACAAGGTCCTCTTTGTATTGAGTGATTTACTTAGATTTAAATGTGATTATTTTTCTTGAGTTTCATTCTCTCCAGATTTTCAAGTTATCTAGTCATTAGTCTTCGTTTTGATCTTCTACTTTAGGTTGAATTTTTCCTGATTAAATACATGATTAGCACTTACTCTCAAAGAGTATGATTTTGTTGAGAATAAAGTGCGTTATAGTTCGACAAAACTTCTGATACTCTATCTCCTAACTTTAGTTATTAGTTTAGGATCTACATTGAAGCACTGTATTTATCCATTTGGGTGTTCATCCAGTAGCTTTACATTGCCAGAATTACATTCTTCCTTTATGTCACTGTCAAGGTGTAACACCCCTTAGTTCATATGAAATTAGAAGTCCTACTGTAACGACCCGGGTTTTCGCGATCCTGGTTATCGACACCAAACATGATGTCAACTAATCAAGCATCGGAAATACCGGATAGTCCATGAAAGAAATTAGAGGGTGAGAATAGATAAGGTAAAAACTTAGAATAGAAGAAGTAGAAGAACACTCAACATCAGAGTAACACGAATCTCACAGCGGAACGAATAAAATATAACATAACTTTATAATAAAAGATTGTACTTGAATATACATATCATTATCAAAGTACAGCACTTACAACACAGCGAAAATAAACAATAGCTATATAAACGCTGCTGAAGCCTCATGCTCCAGCTTTCCAAGTATATCTGTAAAATCCCGACTACTTGACTGCCGTACAAAATTGAAAATTGGGCACCCAAGAGTTTAGGGAAAACAAAACAAAAACAAACTATGCGTCAGTCACGGGACTGGTGTGAGTAAAACAGTTTGAGCAATTAAACGATATCTCATAAGACCACGCCGTATAACGGAACGGGTTTTTCCCTTATGAGAATCCAAACAAATTTGATTTAACGTTCAAATCATTTTGAAAGAAACAATGATCTTTTGTATCAAAACTATTTTTGATATTATAATAGTGTCTATCAACCACAATATAATAATCATCTTGTAGAACGCTTTCATCTCACGTTCCACATATATAGTATACAATCAAAACTGCGAGCACTTATTGGGTAATGGATTTCCAACTATGACAAGGTATGGAAACACCTTCCGATAGTGTACCTCTAGGGAGGAATACACTGGGTTCAACAAGAACATCTTGCAACCTAGCCACACATGACCGACCACTCATTTCGCTTGAGTGTATCCAATGTATATCACTAACGGTTGGGATCAGCAACCGTTTCCCGAATGGAACAGCATCGACAATAGATTATAGAATGAAATGAATATCTCTAGATAGGTGATAATACACCCTAATTGGCAGCCAACCACTTAGCCATGTTGTCTGCCCGATTTTTGTCATATCCCGGTTGTGAGGCTAGAGGCCATACTTATCTCTGACAGATCACAAAAAATTTCACTTTGAATGTCACATCGTCATACCCGCCAAATCACAAATTGATTTCCCCAAAAGTACCACAGGTATACAGCTAAGAGAAACGAATTCCTCCGCCACCAAACGTAAATACGTTTGAAGAGATCAACTTATGCGATCCATTAAATATACTTTGTCAGACATTCTTCCATACAGGTCGTCCTGGGACAAGACAAACCGAAGGCACTATTCTGTAAACAGGACAGCCCTTGCATAACTCCATTTTCAATTATCTTCATCATATTTGATCGCAATGCTAACGTCCATACAGAGTGGTTTTCAGGTCATGAATCTGATCCCGATCACTCCGTATTGACGATGGAAAAATGGTCAAAAACTTCGATAGTCGGTGATTTAACTATCAAAGGAAAACATGTGTGCAAACAGGATATTATTTCCAGAAGGAAATTCTATCGATCAATCATCAATCATCATTTCTTTCTTAAAATAATTTATCGTTAATTTTACTCCTTCTCCATTTCCTGTTTCCGTAAATATACATAAATTCTTATTTTCTAAATTTAGAAAATATACGATACTAACATTTGAAAACATTTCCATTTCTTGTTTTCTATATTAGAAAACATTTATGATTCTTATTTGGAATTTTTTTCCAAAACTCCTACATTTGATTTAAACAGATGTTTAAATCAAACTTCGCTATGCCAACTCACCATTATACTCGTTAACTAAATTCACTTAACCAATCTTCACTGTCGAACCTTAACCATCCCTTAGTTAAAAATGGAGTCAATCAAGTTGGGGTATAACTACCTCTTAGACCTTAACTGAAAAACATTTCTAACCTCGAAACAAACAAGGTTCACCTTTTTAAACCTTTAACAAACTTCCTTATGTAACTCTCTTTCGAATAAATCTCTATTCGATAACTCTTTCCTTCGAATAAACTATATTCGATAGTCTCTCTTCGAATAGCCGTATTCGATTAACTCTATTCTATTAATACTATTCGGTTAACTCTATTCGATTAACTCTATCCTATTTTGTCTCTTTGATTAACTCGATTGGATTAACTCTATTGGATTAACTCTATTGGATTAACTCTATTGCGTTAACTATATTGATTTACCCTAATCAATTAACTCCTATCAACTTACTCCTTTTGAATAACCTATATTCAATTAACTCCTTTAACTCTATTCGAATAAACTATATTCGGTTAACTCCTTTAACTCTATTTGAATAAACTATATTCGATTAACTCCTTTCGAATAACTAATATTCGATAACTCCTTCCGAATAACTAATATTCGATAACTCCTTTCGAATAACTAATATTCGATAATTCCTTCCGAATAACTATATTCGATAACTCCTTTCGAATAACTAATATTCAATAACTTATTTCGAATAACTAATATTCGACTAACTCTTGTTCGATTAACTCTAGTTCGATTTAACTCTAATCGATTAACTCTAACTGGTTAACTCTAACTGGTTAATTCTAACTGGTTAACGCTAACTGATTAACTCTAACTGGTTAACTCTAACTGATTAACCCTAACCGGTTAACTCTAACTGATTAACCTTATCCAATTTACTCTTCGTCCATATTTAGTTCAAATATCGATGTTAAAATCGATTCTTACTTCTCTACATAAGCCCTGACTTATATATTCTATTTATCCAATGATATACATTTTATTTAATTTATAAAACCTTATTTATGAATTAATCTTCTTGCTTTATCTGTTAAAACAGATTTCTTTTAAATGTTCACTTTGAATTCATAATCTGTTATAACCGTGTGCGAGGCACGGGTCTGAGCCTTCCTAGTGTAAAATTCTCTTTTTATACAATTCTATTCATTTTTCAATTGTTTCCTTTTATAATCTATTTATTTTCGAAATAAATATTTCCTTTACAATTTTATTTATTTTCTAAATAAATATTTCTATTTATAATCTATTTGTAAATGTTTTACGAATATTTCCTTTTCAATTCCATTTGTAAATGGTTTACAAATATTTCCTTTTCTATTCCATTTGTAAATGGTTTACAATTATTTCCTTTTCAATTCCATTTGTAAATGGTTTACAAATATTTCCATTTCTATTCCATTTGTAAATGTTTTACAAATATTTCCTTTTCTATTCCATTTGTAAATGGTTTACAATTATTTCCCTTTTATAATTATCCTTTGATTTTATAATTATTTTATTTATAAAATCCTTTTCCTTTTATATATAAAATCCTTTGATTTTATAAAAATAATTCATTATCAAAACAAACTTTGAAAATCCTCTTTTCTACATCCCAATATTTCTTATGGTATTTAAAATATCCAAATAACAATGATCGATATTATTCAACACACGTAATCAACACAGATTATCTATCACATCATATATTACAATATATGAAAAATAGTAAAATAAATGTTGAGTAATCCAATTGGATTCCTCCGACCTGTTTCCTTGCATCCACAGATGTTAAACAATACAATTAACATCAATTTCATTTCACTATGAAATATTATGCTAAACAGAATCAATTTATATATTTATTTATTTATTTATTTTTATATATATAACCAAATCTATAATTTCAACCAATCACTTAGCAGTTCAACCAAACAGTCAACACACAACAATCATTCATCATTTACCAGTTCTAAATATACGTTATAAAAATGTGAACTGATAGAGTTGATGAGTTTTTGTAACGATCGGGAATTTCGCTCGATCCGAATCGGTTGCTAAACCGACCAAGACCGTTCGAAGCCCCTGATTGTTTCGAGAACACGACAAATTAGAACGGAAACAGAAGAACATTTCATTGTATATTACAATAACTCCATCGGATACAAGAATATATAGAGTATAAATGAATAAATATTACACATTATAAAATATCAGAGATTACAGTAAATTACGTAGCAGCGGAAAATAATACAAAACACAACTGAAGGAGATATACGGATACAAAGCTTTCCGGATATCGTTCCAGCTGTAAACCAGGATCCTGTGAATATAAATCTGCAAAACCAAAACTACTAGCTGCCCGTGCCAAAATAACGGCACCCAGAGTTTAGGTTAAAACAACAAACTCCAAGTCAGTCATGTGACTGGTGTGAGAACTAAAACAGTTATTAATCTTTATTTTAAAGTTAGGTAAATCAAGGGACCACGTCGTATAAAACGGAACGGGTTTCCTCCCAAGAATACAAGTGCATAAAACAACAGCGCAGTACTAAATATAGAACAATGAATCTATTATAAGACCCAAGTCCCATCACACAATGCAACGCACGCCGGAGGATAGGGTTTTACAGTATAATAGCCAAAGAATGCTTGATACTTTAAAACAAATCATTTGATACTATAATAAGTGTATAGTGTTTAAAACAATTTCAATTATAAGTATCAATCGTAGACGGCATGGGTACCATATATCATGTCGCCATACTAGGTTCTATAATCAAACCCGCAAAGTCACGTATTGGAAGTTGGATTTCCATCTGTGAACCAAGGAAAAAGATAGTCCTTAACCGAATTCGAGACACTCTTGCCCGTGTCTCAGGCAAGCGCGCAGACAAGCCTTGGAGCGACAGCGCCGGTCCACCGATGTGGATTAAAATGCCAGAACACTGCGTTTCCCCGCCTTTTGGGGCATCAACGAGCCCACTGACTCCTAATCCGAGGTGCCTCGCAACAGCAACAACCACACAGGTGAAAAGTATATAAATGTCAGCCAGTTTAAGCACTGACACCACCTAGCTAGAAGAAAACGTATGTCCTCCCTGAAGTCCTCGTCCTGTTTTTGGTTCATACTGGGGTGTGAGGCTCGCGAATTAATGCTACACAAAGCTACGCCACAAAGGCCATGCTTTGATCATCAACCACAAGATTCTTCTTTTTAACAGAAGCCTTGATCATTTGCATCTCAGCATGCCACACAGGAAATTCACGCTATGCAACTGATATCAATCCCACAATGAAATCCGATGTTAGACACACAGTCCATACAAGTTCGCCCTGGGTCTAAACGAAACCGGAGGCACCACGTACCTCACATATCCATCGATCTCCATGTACGTCTGGACAACCACCAACTATTTCCCTCCTCTTGGGTTTACACCCAATCACGATCATCAGTAATTATCCAAACGATGTGAAGACCTCCGGTCTTCGACCACCGTCTTCATCTTTGACTTATCGTCGTATCAGTTATTCAGAATGGGATAAACCCGGTTTTCTGAATGACTCGCATATATAATAAACAAGTGTTACGCAACCACAACATACGCCTAATTCCAATTCAGAATATTCTTTTATTCAAATGTTCTTATTCTTTGGGAAAGGTTCCCATTAATTTTATCAAAGATAAATTCTTTAAATTTATTCTTTAATCTTCTTTTGAATATCAATTCAAACTAGTTGGGATTAGCGAACCACACCGAAGTAATCATTTATTTTATTTCCCAATCCCAACCTATTCATCCCATGAAGTAAAACTGGTCATACTCCATATCTAACACCACGGTATTATCGGTAAATTCAATTACCATTTCACGTATAAATCTAATTAAAGATTTAACTATCGTCTGGAGTAAAACTGGTGGTACTCCATTCTCGATTATTCCTTGAATTTGATAATTTTAATTATCATATTCACTTTTCAATCTATTTAAAGATTCATTAAAACTCCACTTAGTTTTAATCTTTAACTAGGTTAAAGAACTAATGTTATTTAGAACACGGTTCACGATAAACCCAAAATCACATTTCAATTCAATTCCAATTAAATATTATTTAATTGGTACACTTCATTAAATCTAAATAAAAAGATATAATCTTTTTCTCAACTTGGTTTAAGAACAGTGTTAATGAAGACACCATTCACGACAAACCCAAATCTCAATTGATATTGAATACAAGCCTCTGAATAAAAAATATACCGGCTTATATTCAATATCAAATTCTACGACCAACAAATACCGTATTGGAAATAACGATATAAATATATCTTTCAAATTTCCATAAAAATATCTGCATAATCACAAAATCCCACATCGAAATATTCCGAAGACAATTTTGATTCAAATCCATTTCCAATCTATACATTGGAAATCCTGGTTATTTTTAAAACCCTTTCAAATTTAATTTATTTATTTTAAAAATAAAGGGATTATAATTCTAGTTCAAAACTAGTTCATTTCGATAAAAATCTATATTTATCTCTTCAAATATGGAGTTTTTTCATCCCAATTCTTTCCAAATCATTTCTTATGATTTTATATTAATTATTATTATTTTTAATAATTTTATCAAGGCCCGTACAGTCGATTTCCATCAACGGCCATCGAACTGCACTTATAGCGACCTTTTCCAAATTTGATTTGGACATAATTCCAAATCCAACCGTTAGATTTCTAATTTCTTGTATTCATTAGAAAGCTCTTTTCGATATGAACCCAACGGTTCTGATTTTAGGAGAATCCGACGGTCGGATCTCCCGTAATGTCCATTCGAAGTCAATGGTCGAAATTCACGAACTGCCGCAGCGCGGCGCGTTCTATTTAGGCCATTATATTATATATATAATATATATAATATATATTTCGTTGATTTCCTTTTAAAACGTATTTTATAAATCGTTTTAAATTCATTTCAAATTGATTTCAATTCAAATCGATTTCAATTCAATTTCAATTCGTTTTAAATTCATTTCAAAACGATTTCAATTCTATTTCAATTTAATTCGAATTTCAATTCATTTCAATTTAATTCGAACTTCAATTCATTTCAATTTGATTCGAATTTCAAATCATTTTCAATATTCATTGAAAAATGAATAAAATCAATATAAATATCGTTCACGTCAAAATGGCGCAAATCTGATCAACACGACTTCATATATTTGTATTTTCAAATATTTTATTTCAAAACTGGAATGAGGCCTAATCAATTACCATAGATTTTATTTCTATGGATTTCCATTCAACGCATGTAAATATCAATGATGACAAATAATCAACCATCATCCAAAGTGCATTCTACACTGTATAAGCATCAAATATGAATATTCAATGCTTATAACAGTCTGTAAATCAATCTATCGACATTTAGCTAATTATTGGGATTAGTGTATGTCATATATCATCCCAATACCCATGTGAGGTTTCAAACAATCAAACATAGATTTTATTTGTGCAGTTGGGCGATGTGTAAAATTTATCGTCCCAATCAATACCAGTCAAATGTGTGTATATAAACAAATCGTTCGATATATTTATAAATATTTATTACAATTACACGTTAAAAATTATATTTTTAACTATAAAATATTTTTAACTATATAAATATTTTATTTCATTTCACACAATCAACTACACATCAAAATCAAACAAACAAGAAAGCCGTCCATGGTCTGTGGATGACGGGTGTCGGGTGCTACTAAACACCGTTTGCATCCTAGTATATATTATAACTAGAAAATTAAATTAAAGGTGAGAAGTTCTCACAGAGGGTTCCACTCCGCCGTGCTTTATTTCTGCGCATTTCCGCATTGGGTTTGCTTTCCACCAGTTCCATCACACAATGTTTCACGCTGTTCATGATAAAAATTATATTCTTATCACTTTATTTCAATAAATAAAAATCATATTTTAATCCTTACTATATTTTTACTTCAAATCTCCCTTTTTTATGCTATTAATATATATAAAGATCAAGTTTTTATATAAGCAAAAATCAAATTTTTATAACATTATATAAACAAAAATCATATTTTTGTTTTCTCTATTATATAAAAAATCATATCTTTCTTCATCAAAATTTCGATCTTTATATTTTTTAAAATCTAACCATTTATGATAAAAAGGAAATCGTATATTTTTCTATAATGCTACATGAATAAAATCATATTTCTATTCTCTATAATTATAAATAAAAGCCCTATGCTTTTTCCTAATCAAAAATCTAAACATTTTACTAATAAAAATTTAATCTTTCTAGCTAAAAAAAAAAAGAAATCAAAACTTTTATTTATAAAAACAAAACTTTTTCAATATGAAGATCAAAGCTTTTTTACTTTGAAAAAAATCAAATCTTTATCATTACTATATAAAGAAAATTATCTTCCTTAATAAAAATCCTCATTTTATTTTTCAGTTTTATATGAAATAAATAATTAAAAGAAACTGAAATAAATAAAATAAAATTTACCTTGTTTTAAAAAGAGGGTGTTCATCAACGTCGCCAAAAGGGGAAGGGGGTTCGTCAGCACGTCGGGATCAACAGGGGGTTTCTCGCGAGGGCTGTGGGGAAGAAAGGACGGGCGGAGGAAGTGGAAGGGGAGTGGATCGGAGGGGTGGGGGTCTTGCCAAAGGTCGGCGTTGCCGCTTCCAAGCGCGACGGCGCAGTACGATGGAGCCACAGAGGGAGGCAGGTTTGGGTATCGAGTTTGTAAAGACCCGAAAATCCCCGCCCTTTGGATCGACCATAAACCACACAGGTCTGACCCAAAAAGTGAAAATCTACGAATACTTTTACTTTGGGAATACAACATATTAAAACAACAGAAGACTTTTATAACATATCATATAATGTTGCATCAGAGTACAGAATATCAGAGTACATTGAATAAAAAAAACAGCAGAAGAATAAGTTACAATAATTAAAATATATTGCAGCGGAAGAAACACAGCGGAAGACTCTCTATCTCTGGACACAGCTTTAAGCTTCAACCCAGAATCCTGCTTAAAATATCTGCAAATAGATACTCGACTACCCGTGTGGAAAATATGGGCACCCGAGTTTGCCAGTGGACAAACTACAGGTCAGTCATGGGACTGGTGTGAGAATTCTACTTAACCTATATAATATAATAAGGCTAATCACAGGACCACGCCACTTTCGCGGAACGGGTTTTCTCCTATAGATTGCCGGTGCATGACTAAAGTAAATCGTCAAAATAGCGCAATGCTTTTTAGAAAAATGAAACCATTATAAGACCCAAGTCCCGTCACACAATGCAACGCAAACCGGAGGATAGGGTTTTACCTTATAATGGTCAAGAAATGCTTGATACGATAAACACGGTATTATATAATAATAATGTGCAACCAATTTGAAATACATCAAAGTAAATGTATTAATCCTAGACGGCGTGAGTGCCCTATCCCACTATGTCGCCATATATAGGTATACAATCAAAACCACGTGATGTCGTATTGGAAATTTGGGTTTCCATCTAAGTCAAGGCTAGGAAGGAGATCCTTACCGATTCGAGACACTCTAGCAATGTCCCAGGATTGGTACTCTGTCCAACCCTTGGATCCTGCAGGGTCGGTCCACACTTACTTTTGTGGATTAGAAATGCCTGAACACACGTTCCCCGGTCCTTTTGGACCTATAATACGGCCAGTGGCGACCGCATAAACCGAGGCCTCGAAAAATCCAACAACCACAATGAATAAATGCCAGCGGTGGTAGGTCCCTGGCACCACTCTAGCTAGAGAGAAACGTGTGCACTCCCTGCGTTCCCTTCTCCCGTTTTAGACTCTACCGGGCTGTGAGGCTCGCGAAGTTACGTTACTCAAAGCTATGCCTAAATAGACTATGCTTTGATCATCCCACAAGGCTCTGCTTTGCAACAATAAGCCTTGATCAAGGGCAACTTGGCATACCACATCAACAACTCATATCATGCGATCGGTAATTATTTAACATACAAAAGGGTGTTAAGTAAGAGAATAAATCCCCGCCACCATGCATTTATATATTAAATAAAAACCAATTTAATTACATGAAATAAATTTCAATGTCAGGCATGCTATCCATTTACAAGTCCGTTCTGGGACTGAACGAAACAACGTATCCGTCGATCTCCAGTACGTCTGGAAGATCATCACTATTTACCTTGCCTTGGGGGATCAGTCCCAATTCAAGATATTGGTCATCATCAACCAAACGATGTGAAGCTCTCCGGTCTTCAGTCACCGTCTTCATCTTCGACTCTTGATCGTCGTGATGATTATTCAGAATGGGTTAGACCCGGTCTTCCTGAATAACTCGCGTATTCTTAATTAAAATCAACCATGCGCCACATTCCAACTCTGAACATTCTTTTTTAAATAGAAATATTATTTATATTAAAAGATTCTCATTAATTTTATCAAAGATAAAATAAATTAAATTTTTAATCTTTCTAAAAAGATTTATTAATATTCCAATTTTTATTTTTAATACAAGAATCATTATTACAAGATTATTAATTTCAATAAACCAATCTTGTCTTAAATTGGGTTAAATAACTAGTGTCATTTAAAACACAGTTCACGATAAACCCAAAACCAATTTCCAAAATATGGAATTTCTACAGAAACCAAATCAACAAATAATCGTTATAAATTTCTGTACCGGACTAACATTATAAATGGAATAACGGCAAAGCCTCTTAAATTCCATATATAATATCGGTCTTCTTTTACAGAAGCCCATCTCGATTATTATCAATCGAATTTCCACTTAATTCCAATTTAATATATTAATTTGGAAAAGTCTGATTTTAGAAAATCTTCTTTTAAATTTATAAAATAGATTTATAAATTTCAAATAGTAATTTCAATGTAAATTGGATTAAAGGATAAATGTTATTTAAAACATCGTCCACTACAAATCCAATTCACATATCAATCACCAAACATAATTGTTAAGATCTAATAATCTTAAATAAAAGGTTTATCCTAAAGATATTAATTCATTACTATATAAAAAAAACCTATTTTAAAATAATCAATAAAATATTCTATATATAAAAGATTCTGAATGTAAAATATTCTTTATAATACAAAATCTTTTATTTTACAAAAATCCTTTTATTATATAAAAATTCTTTATTTAAAAAGAAATTCTGCATTGGAATGCGACTCAACCATGTACCATAGAATTTGGGTCATATGGGTTTTCATACATTTCATGTATAGGGTAATAACAGGAAATATTTCTCAATCCATCCATTAACAACCAAAGTGACGATTTCAACTGTGTGAGCGTTAAAATGAAATAATAATGCTCATCGCAGCCTGTCGATCAATCGATAGACATATAATTAAACATTGGGATTTGTGTCAGTCAAGTATCGTCCCAATACCCGTGTGGGGTTTTCAGCCAACAACAGTTCATATAAATAAATTAATACAATATTGGTTAATAGGTTTAACCAATTTCAATTTCACTAAACATGTCACTTATATCGAGTAAAATATATTTTACTCGTATGACTTCCCTATATATTCCTAAAGTTACATAAAGGGCAATTTATTTATATAGCTTTATTGTGGATGACAAATGGGATATAATTTCCATTATTCTTTATTTGTATGAAGTTTCTTAACACTACTTTTCAGTGTATATTTTGACCAACAATACAATTGTATATTAGAATATAAATTCTAATGCAAGTTTTGCAAATAAAAATTGGATTTTATATTTGCGTATAAATTCTACTGTATATTATGCAAATAAAAGTGATTCTTATATTTTCACATAAATTCTGTTTCAACAAAGATGAGTAAAAGTGATATACTCATTTCGTTAACAATTCAATTTCAACAAATACAATGTAAATAAAAGTGTGTTTCTAATCTTGTACTTTTATTTGTGCATAAAACACAAATAAAAGTGTATCTCATGTATTTGTCTTTTTATTTGACAAAACAATGTTAATAAAAATGTTCTTTTATATCTTGTACTTTTATTTAACAAAACAATGGTAAATAAAATGTCTTTTTAACTCTTTTACTTTTATTTAACAAAACAATGACAAATAAAAGTATAATTTTCTTCTATGCTTTATTTGCATCTAAAAATGCAAATAAGAAATATAACTCTCTTTTTACTTTTTCTTTACAATAGAAAATGTAAATAAAATGGTTCACACAATTTTGTTCTTTTTCTTTACAATAGAAAATGTAAATAAAAGGATTCACATTATTTTGTTCATTTTCATTTACAATAGGGAATGTAAATATGTGTATTTCTAAATTCCATTCTTCTTATTTACATAAGAAAATGTAAATAATTGTAATTTCAAATTCCATTCTTTTTACTTACATAAGAAAATGTAAATAATTGAAATTTCAAATTTCATTCTTTTTACTTACATAAGAAAATGTAAATAATATATTTTTCTAAATTTTATTCTTTTTATTTACATAAGAGAATGTAAATAATCGCATTTTCAAATTCTATTCTTTTATTTACATAAGGAAATTTAAATAAATGTATTTTCTAAATTCTATTCTTTTTATTTACATAAGAGAATGTAAATAATTGCATTTTCAATTTCTATTCTTTTTACTTACATAAGAAAATGTAAACAAATACATTTCTAAATTTTATTCTTTTTATTTACATAAGAGAATGTAAATAATTGCATTGTATATGCGATGCGAATTTTACGTCTTTTAATTACATAAGAATGTAATTTTCCATATCATGCGTATTCTCAAATTTCTAGTTACATATAAAAGTGTAATTCTTAATTTACAATGCAAATCCTCATTTCTAATTACATAAAATGTAACTTTTTAATTCACGATGCAAATTCTCTTATCTCATTACATAAAAATGTAATTTAATTTATTTGTGAATCTTACTTCTTTATTACATTATAAAAAATGTAATTTTTATTTTACATTATAAATTCATGTCCCAATTACATAAAGAAATGTAATTTTCATAATACAATACAAATTCATATTTTAATTTCATTGAAAAATATAATTTTTATCATACCGTTATAACTCATATATAAATTACATAGAAAAATGTCATTTTTATTTTATCGTTCTAATTCACATCTAAATTACATAGAAAAATGTAATCTTTATTATGCTATGGGAATTCATATTTTAATTACATAGAAAAATGTAATTCCTATCATACGACATAAATTCATATTTAAATTACATCTAAAAATGTAGTTTTTATCCTATAGTGCAAATTCACATTTTAATTACATGTAAAAATGTAATTTTCATTCTACCGTTATTTTTCATCTCTAAATTACATTGAATAATGTAATTTTAATCATGTAATGTAAATTTACATTTTTATATCATAGAAAAATGCAATTTTTGTCATACGGTGCAAATTCATATATAAATTACATATAAAAATGTAACTTTTGTTATGCAAAGTAAATTCAACTTTTTAATTACGTATAAAAATGCAATTTTATTCATACGGTGGAAATTCATTCATAAATATCATACAAAAAATGTAATTTATTTCATACGGTGTGAATTCATTCATAAATATATATAAAAATGTTATTTATTTCATACGATGAAAAATCATTCATAAATAACATATAAAAATGTTATTTATTTCATGCGATGAAAAATCATTCATAAATAACATATAAAAATGTTATTTATGTCATGCGATGAAAAATTATTCATAAATAACATATAAAAATGTTATTTATTTCATGCTATGGAAATTCACTTATAAATTCCATAATAAAATATGTTTTATTTCATACAATGTAAAAACATCTTTCTTTTTTTATGTACAATGTAAAAATATCATCTTTTTATATTTCACAATGTAAAAATATAATCTTTTCTATTTTACAATGTAAGAATAATAACTTCTTTATTTTAAATATAAAAAGATCGTCTTTTTACTCCTATCGTCAAAATTTCATCTTTTCCTTTTCAATATAAAAAGATTGTCTTTTTATTTTAAATATAAAAAGATCGTCTTTTTATTTTCATCGTCAGAATTTCATCTTCTTGTTTTCAATATAAAAAGATTGTCTTTTTATTTTAAATACAAAAAGATCGTCTTTTTATTTTCATCGTTCAATTTTACATTTTAAAATAATCATATAAATATGTAAATCTTCCTACTTTAATTCACAACAAAAATAATGTAAATTGCATAACGATGTAAATTTCACGACGATGCGAATTTCCTACTTTAATTCACGTTAAAATAATGTGAATTGCATAACGACGTATATGATGATGGATTTATATATGATTCATATCCATAAGGCATACTTCAACAAATTTAAACGAGGAAAAATCTAATTTTTCCTACCGATCTATGTTTAAAATTAACAGATCTATGAATAAATATAATGGATCTACAATCATAGCATCACAACAATTTGAATCCATCACATGGCAACATTTCATCGCAAATTCAATTGTGTTTGACTTTCAATTTCACACAACGCCATAATAATAATAATAGTAATTAAATTAATTAAATTTAAATAAAAATAAATTCTCACCTAGGCCGGATCTGAAATGGATTGTCAATTTTGATCAGGTCTTGTGTTTGTATTCAAAACGATTTCGGATCTGAAATGATTCAAAAACAAGTTCATATGAAAAATCAAAATTCAGCCCTTTAACAACTGACACAGCGACGCTACAAAGCGTGACAAAATCTGAAATAATTATACCTTAATTTTCAGAATTGTTCAAAACTTTGAATGCGGATTTCAGGAGCTGTAGTCGACGGTTTTACGAACGGTTTGCGGGGGATTGAAGAGCTACGAGAGGGCTATCTTCACCGGGAGTTGGAGGAGGTGCGGCTGCAAGGAGGAGGCACGGCGGCGGCATGTTTAACCGAACTTTGCGGAGGTGAATCGAGAGCTACCGGCAACGGTTTGATGTGAGATTTGTTGGAGAAGAAAGAGGAAGTAAAGAGCTTCAAAAAGTTTCACTACGGCATGGTTTAATTCTTAGTGGTTTGGGAGATAGGGAGGAGAGAAGTTTCGGCCATGATGGGTTTGTGCGGCTGGAAAAATGACGGGTTGGGGAAGAAGAAGCCGATCCCTTTATAATATTATTTTATTAGGTTGATCCAATTATTATTTAATTAGCCCGTTTAAGCCCGTTTTGGTCCGAACTCCGATTTAGGCCCAACGACTGTCGTTCCTACCATTTATCCCCCATTTCGAACACATCTGGATATGTCTCATCAGTCCAAACTGTCATCTAGGCCTCCGTTTTTTAGTTTTAAAATTTAAGTCCTTTATTTCTAATTTTTCCGTACAAATAATTTTACCGGGGAAACAAATTAACTCAGAAAAATCCAGAAAAATTATTTTTGGCTTTCTTATGTCTATACGGTTCTAACAAAATTTATTTCGTCGAATTCTGAGACATTTTGAAAAATGGCCATTTTAAGTCGTTTAAATTTAACTGTAAATTGACAAAAAAGAAATCTTTTTGCCACGGCCACAAATAAAATCCAAAAATCATGAAAAATTAAACTTAACAATATTTTGACATTTCGGATCCAACAAAAGTGGTTTCGTCGAAAACGGAGGTCGTTTGAAAAATGACTATTTTCAAGGGCTATATATTATATTTAATTTAAATAAATATTTATATAAATTCCATAGTGACTATTTTAAATCTTAAACTAACCATAACTTTCACTATATATTATGAAATCTCAGTTTTTCACATTCGTTGGAAAGATATTGTTAAACAGAGTTAAAATTTCTTGGGTTGTCCCCTTTCCTGATTAAAAATGAGTTCTATATATTAAATTGAAATTTAAAATCTAAATTTCAAACTGCAAGGCTATTTCAAGCTCTATTATAATTGAATTGAATATTATTCGTTTTAACTTCAATAAAAATAAATTTTTATTTATTATTATTTAAATAAATTATTTTATATTGTCAAAATTCTTTAAAATTTTCTAAAATAAATTTTTTAAATTGATCCTGATTTTGCGGGTTGTTACAATCGCCCCCACTTAAAAACTTTTCGTCCTCGAAAAGGAACGTAGCTAAAAATTGTAAAATTAACTATCTTAATTTTAAATTTCAATGGTTAATTATCTTTTCAAAATATATATAAAAATCATATTTCAAAGAATAGGTTATAAATATCAAAAATACGTTAATTATAAATTCGTAACTCTTAACTCGTTCTAGGGCATTATTAACCCCATCTCTAACGTGTTCACTCATTCTAGGATACTGCTGACCCTATCTCTAATGAGTATTCTTATTGGACATTAATAATCCAATCTCTGATGAGTCTTCTGTTCAGTTCTAATGAGTTGTACCCCAAAGATTTGAGCTAACCAGAGCTCTGATACCAACTGTAAAGACCCGAAAATCCCCGCCCTTTGGATCGACCATAAACCACACAGGTCTGACCCAAAAAGTGAAAATCAACGAATACTTTAACTTTGGGAATACAACATATTAAAACAACAATAGAAGACTTTTATAACATATCATATAATGTTACATCAGAGTACAGAATATCAGAGTACATTGAATAAAAAAAACAGTGGAAGAATAAGTTACAATAATTAAAATATATTACAGCGGAAGAAACACAGCGGAAGACTCTCTATCTCTGGACACAGCTTTAAGCTTCAACCCAGAATCCTGCTTAAAATATCTGCAAAAATAGCTACTTGACTGCCCGTGTGGAAAATATGGGCACCCGAGTTTGCCAGTGGAAAACTACAGGTCAGTCATGGGACTGGTGTGAGAATTCTACTTAACCTATAAAATATAATAAGGCTAATCACAGGACCACGCCACTTTCGCGGAACGGGTTTTCTCCTATAGATTGCCAGTGCATGACTAAAGTAAATCGTCAAAATAACGCAATGCTTTTTAGAAAAATGAAACCATTATAAGACCCAAGTTCCATCACACAATGCAACACAAACTGGAGGATAGGGTTTTGCCTTATAATGGTCAAGAAATGCTTGATACGGTAAACACGGTATTATATAATAATAATGTGCCACCAATTTGAAATACATCAAAGTAAATGTATTAATCCTAGAGGGCATGAGTGCCCCATCCCAATATGTCGCCATATATAGGTATACAATCAAAACCGCATGATGTCGTATTGGAAATTTGGGTTTCCATCTGAGTCAAGGCTAGGGAGGAGATCCTTACCGATTCGAGACACTCTAGCAATGTCCTAGGATTGGTACTCTGTCCAACCCTTGGATCCTGCAGGGCCGATCCACACTTACTTTTGTGGATTAGAAATGCCTGAACACACGTTCCCCGATCCTTTTGGACCTATAATACGGCCAGTGGCGACCGCATAAACCGAGGCCTCGAAAAATCCAACAACCACAATGAATAAATGCCAGCGCTGGTAGGTCCCTGGCACCACTCTAGCTAGAGAGAAACGTGTGCACTCCCTGCGTTCCCTTCTCCCGTTTTAGACTCTACCGGGCTGTGAGGCTCGCGAAGTCACGTTACACAAAGCTATGCCTAAATAGACTATGCTTTGATCATCCCACAAGGCTCTGCTTTGCAACAATAAGCCTTGATCAAGGGCAACTTGGCATACCACATCAAGAACTCATATCATGCGATCGGTAATTATTTAACATACAAAAGGGTGTTAAGCAAGAGAATAAATCCTCTGCCACCATGCATTTATATATTAAATAAAAACCAATTTAATTACATGAAATAAATTTCAATGTCAGGCATGCTATCCATTTACAAGTTCGTTCTGGGTCTGAACGAAACAACGTATCCGTCGATCTCCAGTACGTCTGGAAGAACATCACTTTTTACCTTGCCTTGGGGGATCAGTCCCAATTCAAGATATCGGTTATCATCAACCAAACGATGTGAAGCTCTCCGGTCTTCAGTCACCGTCTTCATCTTCAACTCTTGATCGTCGTGATGATTATTCAGAATGGGTTAGACCCGGTCTTCCTGAATAACTCGCGTATTCTTAATTAAAATCAACCATGCGCCACATTCCAACTCTGAACATTCTTTTTTAAATAGAAATATTATTTATATTAAAAGATTCTCATTAATTTTATCAAAGATAAAATAAATTAAATTTTAAATCTTTATAAAAAGATTTATTAATATTCCAATTTTGATTTTTAATACAAGAATCATTATTACAAGTTTATTAATTTCAATAAACCAATCTTGTCTTAAATTGGGTTAAAGAACTAGTGTCATTTAAAACACAGTTCACGATAAACCCAAAACCAATTTCCAAAATATGGAATTTCTACAGAAACCAAATCAACAAATAATCGTTATAAATTTCTGTACCGGACTAACATTATAAATGGAATAACGGCAAAGCCTCTTAAATTCCATATATAATATCGGTCTTCTTTTACAGAAGCCCATTTCGATTATTATCAATCGAATTTCCACTTAATTCCAATTTAATATATTAATTTGGAAAAGTCTAATTTTAGAAAATCTTCTTTTAAATTTATAAAATAGATTTATAAATTTCAAATAGTAATTTCAATGTAAATTGGATTAAAGGATAAATGTTATTTAAAACATCGTCCACTGCAAATCCAATTCACATATCAATCACCAAACATAATTGTTAAGATCTAATAATCTTAAATAAAAGGTTTATCCCAAAGATATTAATTCATTACTATATAAAAAAAACATATTTTAAAATAATCAATAAAATATTCTATATATAAAAGATTCTGAATGTAAAATATTCTTTATAATACAAAATCTTTTATTTTACAAAAAACCTTTTATTATATAAAAATTCTTTATTTAAAAAGAAATTCAACATTGGAATGCGACTCAACCATGTACCATATAATTTGGGTCATATGGGTTTTCATACATTTCATGTATAGGGTAATAACAGGAAATAATTCTCAATCCATCCATTAACAACCAGAGTGATGATTTCAACAGTGTGAGCGTTAAAATGAAATAATAATGCTCATCACAGCCTGTCGATCAATCGATAGACATGTAATTAAACATTGGGGTTTGTGTCAGTCAAGTATCGTCCCAATACCCGTGTGGGGTTTTCAGCCAACAACAGTTCATATAAATAAATTAATACAGAATTGGTTAATAGGTTTAACCAATTTCAATTTCACTAAACATGTCACTTATATCGAGTAAAATATATTTACTCGTATGACTTCCCTATATATTCCTAAAGTTACATAAAGGGCAATTTATTTATATAGCTTTATTGTGGATGACAAATGGGATATAATTTCCATTATTCTTTATTTGTATGAAGTTTCTTAACAATACTTTTCAGTGTATATTTTGACCAACAATACAATTGTATATTAGAATATAAATTCTAATGCAAGTTTTGCAAATAAAAATTGGATTTTATATTTGCGTATAAATTCTACTGTATATTATGCAAATAAAAGTGATTCTTATATTTTCACATAAATTCTGTTTCAACAAAGATGAGTAAAAGTGATATACTCATTTCGTTAACAATTCAATTTCAACAAATACAATGTAAATAACAGTGTGTTTCTAATCTTGTACTTTTATTTGTACAAAAAACACAAATAAAAGTGTATCTCAAGTATTTGTCTTTTTATTTGACAAAACAATGTTAATAAAAATGTTCTTTTATATCTTGTACTTTTATTTAACAAAACAATGGTAAATAAAATGTCTTTTTAACTCTTTTACTTTTATTTAACAAAACAATGACAAATAAAAGTAAAATTTTCTTTCTATGCTTTATTTGCATCTAAAAATGCAAATAAGAAATATGACTCTCTTTTTACTTTTTCTTTATAATAGAAAATGTAAATAAAATGGTTCACACAATTTTGTTCTTTTTCTTTATAATAGAAAATGTAAATAAAAGGATTCACATTATTTTGTTCATTTTCATTTACAATAGGGAATGTATATATGTGTATTTCTAAATTCCATTCTTCTTATTTACATAAGAAAATGTAAATAATTGTAATTTCAAATTCCATTCTTTTTACTTACATAAGAAAATGTAAATAATTGAAATTTCAAATTTCATTCTTTTTACTTACATAAGAAAATGTAAATAATATATTTTTCTAAATTTTATTCTTTTTATTTACATAAGAGAATGTAAATAATCGCATTTTCAAATTCTGTTCTTTTATTTACATAAGGAAATGTAAATAAATGTATTTTCTAAATTCTATTCTTTTTATTTACATAAGAGAATGTAAATAATTGCATTTTCAATTTCTATTCTTTTTACTTACATAAGAAAATGTAAACAAATATATTTCTAAATTTTATTCTTTTTATTTACATAAGAGAATGTAAATAATTGCATTGTATATGCGATGCGAATTTCACGTCTTTTAATTACATAAGAATGTAATTTTCCATATCATGCGAATTCTCAAATTTCTAGTTACATATAAAAGTGTAATTCTTAATTTACAATGCAAATCCTCATTTCTAATTACATAAAATGTAACTTTTTAATTCACGATGCAAATTCTCTTATCTCATTACATAAAAATGTAATTTAATTTATTTGTGAATCTTACTTCTTTATTACATTATAAAAAATGTAATTTTTATTTTACATTATAAATTCACGTCCCAATTACATAAAGAAATGTAATTTTCATAATACAATACAAATTCATATTTTAATTTCATTGAAAAATATAATTTTTATCATACCGTTATAACTCATATATAAATTACATAGAAAAATGTCATTTTTATTTTATCGTTCTAATTCACATCTAAATTACATAGAAAAATGTAATCTTTATTATGCGATGGGAATTCATATTTTAATTACATAGAAAAATGTAATTCCTATCATACGACATAAATTCATATTTAAATTACATCTAAAAATGTAGTTTTTATCCTATAGTGCAAATTCACATTTTAATTACATGTAAAAATGTAATTTTCATTCTACCGTTATTTTTCATCTCTAAATTACATTGAAAAATGTAATTTTAATCATGCAATGTAAATTTACATTTTTATATCATAGAAAAATGCAATTTTTGTCATACGGTGCAAATTCATATATAAATTACATATAAAAATGTAACTTTTGTTATGCAAAGTAAATTCACCTTTTTAATTACGTATAAAAATGTAATTTTATTCATACGGTGGAAATTCATTCATAAATAACATACAAAAAATGTAATTTATTTCATACGGTGTGAATTCATTCATAAATACATATAAAAATGTTATTTATTTCATACGATGAAAAATCATTAATAAATAACATATAAAAATGTTATTTATTTCATGCAATGAAAAATCATTCATAAATAACATATAAAAATGTTATTTATTTCATGCGATGAAAAATTATTTATAAGTAACATATAAAAATGTTATTTATTTCATGCTGTGGAAATTCACTTATAAATTCCGTAATAAAATATGTTTTATTTCATACAATGTAAAAACATCTTCTTCTTTTTGTATGTACAATATATAAATATCATCTTTTTATATTTCACAATGTAAAAATATAATCTTTTCTATTTTACAATGTAAGAATAATAACTTCTTTATTTTAAATATAAAAAGATCGTCTTTTTACTCCTATTGTCAAAATTTCATCTTTTCCTTTTCAATATAAAAAGATTGTCTTTTTATTTTAAATATAAAAAGATCGTCTTTTTATTTTCATCGTCAGAATTTCATCTTTTTGTTTTCAATATAAAAAGATTGTCTTTTTATTTTAAATATAAAGAGATCGTCTTTTTATTTTCATCGTTCAATTTTACATTTTAAAATAATCATATAAAAATGTAAATCTTCCTACTTTAATTCACAACAAAAATAATGTAAATTGCATAACGTTGTAAATTTCACGACGATGCGAATTTCCTACTTTAATTCACGTTAAAATAATGTGAATTGCATAACGACGTATATGATGATAGATTTATATATGATTCATATCCACAAGGCATACTTCAACAAATTTAAACGAGGAAAAATCTATTTTTTCCTACCGATCTATGTTTAAAATTAACAGATCTATGAATAAACTTAATGGATCTACAATCATAGCATCACAACAATTTGAATCCATCACATGGCAACATTTCATCACAAATTCAATTGTGTTTGACTGTCAATTTCACACAACGCCGTAATAATAATAGTAATTAAATTAATTAAATTTAAATAAAAATAAATTCTCACCTAGGCCGGATCTGAAATGGATTGTCAATTTTGATCAGGTCTTGTGTTTGTATTCAAAACGATTTCGGATCTGAAATGATTCAAATACAAGTTCATATGAAAAATCAAAATTCAGCCCTTTAACAACTGACACAGCGACACTACAAAGCGTGACAAAATCTGAAATAATTATACCTTAATTTTCAGAATTGTTCAAAACTTTGAATGCGGATTTCGGGAGCTGCAGTCGACGGTTTTACGAACGGTTTGCGGGGGATTGAAGAGCTACGAGAGGGCTATCTTCACCGGGAGTTGGAGAGGTGCGGCTGCAAGGAGGAGGCGCGGCGGCGGCATGTTTGGCCGAACTTTGTGGAGGTGAATCGAGAGCTACGGGCAACGGTTTGATGTGAGATTTGTTGGAGAAGAAAGAGGAAGAAAAGAGCTTCAAAAAGTTTCACTACGGCATGGTCTAATTCTTAGTGGTTTGGGAGATAGGGAGGAGAGAAGTTTCGGCCATGATGGGTTTGTGCGGCTGGAAAAATGACGGGTTGGGGAAGAAGAAGCCGATCCCTTTTGGTCCGAACTCCGATTTAGGCCCAACGACTATCGTTCCTACCATTTAGCCCCCATTCCGAACTCATCTGGATATGTCTCATCAGTCCAAACTGTCATCTAGGCCTCCATTTTTTAGTTTTAAAATTTAAGTCCTTTATTTCTAATTTTTCCGTACAAATAATTTTACCGGGGAAACAAATTAACTCAGAAAAATCCAGAAAAACTATTTTTGGCTTTCTTATGTCAATATGGTTCTAAAAAAATTTATTTCGTCGAATTCCGAGACCTTTTGAAAAATGGCCATTTTAAGTCGTTAAATTTAACTCTAAATTGACAAAACAGAAATCTTTTTGCCACGGCCACAAGTAAAATCCAAAAATCATGAAAAATTAAACTTAACAATATTTTGACATTTCGGATCCAACAAAAGTGGTTTCATCGAAAACGGAGGTCGTTTGAAAAATGACTATTTTCAAGGGCTATATATTATATTTAATTTAAATAAATATTTATATAAATTCCATAGTGACTATTTCAAATCTTCAACTAACCATAACATTCACTATATATTATGAAATCTCAGTTTTTCACATTCGTTGGAAAGATATTGTTAAACAAAGTTAAAATTTCTTGGGTTGTCCCCTACCCTGATTAAAAATGAGTTCTATATATTAAATTGAAATTTAAAATCTAAATTTCAAACTACAAGGCTATTTCAAGCTCTATTATAATTGAATTGAATATTATTCGTTTTAACTTCAATAAAAATAAATTTTTATTTATTATTATTTAAATAAATTATTTTATATTGTCAAAATTCATTAAAATTTTCTAAAATAAAATTTTTAAATTGGTCCTGATTTTGCGGGTTGTTACAGAGTTTATAGGTTTTGGGGGGAGTCTTCAACGCAGGCGGGGGAGAGGAGGAAGCGAGGGGGAGGGGAGCGCATCCGAGAGGCGGTGGTGGCGTGGGCCTGAACGGCGGTGGAAGCGGATCGATGGGGCTAGGGCACGGTCAACGCGGGTTTTATTATTTATTTATTTCCTTTTTCTTTTGAACGAGATGAGTGGAGAGAAAAGGGGGTAAGGGGGGTTTAGTAATAATAAATATATTTATTTTAATATTTAATTAAATCCATAAAAGTTCACTTTTCTTTCGAACTCGAAATTGGACCCAACGACTATCGTCCCTAGCATAATATCCCCATTCCGAACACAATGGGATATGTATCGTACGCTGATTCGATCATTTTTCATCAAAATCAACATATAAATCTAAATATTGAATTTGAACGCGCATTTCAATTTACCGGGGTTACACACTAACTCGAAAAATTCCAGAAAAATATTTTCTAGCTTCGTATTGACGATACGGTCCTAAAAAAACTAGTTTCGTCCAACTCTGAGACCGTTTGGAAAATGGCCATTTTCCAGTTGATTAAAATCAATGAAACTGGTCAAACGCATTTTCCTTTGCCACACTCACATATTGATTCGAAAATTTATAAAAATTTAAACCTAGCAATAAATTGACATCCCGGATCCAACAAAAGTGGTTTTGTCGAAATCCGAGGTCGTTTGCAAAATTCATATTTTTAAGGGCCAGGATTCCATAGCGACTATTCTAAAAATTCATTTGACTATAACTTTTGATTCCCGCTATGAAATTTTGATTTTTCGGATTCGTTGGAAAGATATTCTCAATTAGATTCTATTATTTTTGGTTTGGCTAAAATCCGGTTTATTTTGAATCTTGTACATTCATTTGAAGTTTGAAATCGAATTATCGAACTACCGCGCCATTTTCAATTCCTTTTATAATTTAAAATAAATATTTATATTCTAAGGACGATTCAAATAAATATATACGTTCGAATTATATTTAAAATAAAATTTCTCATCATTATTATTTAAAATAATTCATTTTAAATATCCAAAATTCATGAAAATTGCCAAAATAAAATTTTTAAATTGGCTCGGATTTCCGGGTTATTACAGTTTTTCTCGCATTGGACGATCATCGTTAATAACGATAACCATCGCTTGATTTGATTCCAACAATTTATTTCGCTATAAATTGTAACGAGCTCCAATTGACACCTAGTCAGTTCCATTGCATAGCCGTCGTCCATACGATCCCAATGGATCTGACCTTTCGAAAAACTGATAATGTACGGATAAATTATGGATGTTAAAATTTAATACACTATTTATTTTAAAATTAAACTATATCTATGAATAACCGGGACTCACCCCTTTTAGAAACCGGCCCACTACCCTCCTATTCTCCAATCTAGCCCAATAAATCCTCTAGACTCGTTAACAGTGCTCTTCCTCTTCCTCCCAATAAACCCGTAACTCCCTCCTTCCTTGTTGACATTGCTGATTACGTCTAGCATCCCCCGACTTCATTCCTTCACCGAAAATCAACAAACATTACCAAAAAACAAATCCTTGAATTCTCTGCCAATGCTTACCCAAATTGATGACCACGACTTCCTGAATCGAAATGCGTTCCTAGCATTTCTTCAATGTCCACAGTGGATCGTCGAACTTTATCGTCACTGATACCTTCCAGGTTTTGCACGCTAACTCTTTTCGATCACCTAAACCCAAAACTAATCTCCAAACCACTCATTTCTCTCCCATTTTCGAGATTTTAGGAGCCCTAGGTTTACTGTAATAATTCCAAGCATTTTGAAATAGCATCACACACATTGATTTATACATCGAAATGAAGCTTAGTGTTCAAGGATTATAAATATACGGGTTTTGAGATTTTAGGATGATTGTGGGATTTTCTAAAAATGAAAGAAGAATTAAAAAAAAAAAAAAAACATCGCTAGGTTTCCATTTGAAGGCTTTGGTTTCTTCCTGAAATAAATGGAAGAAGATGGGTACTTGTTGTGGAATTTATATGAATACGAACCTTACTGCTTAAGTAAGGTAGGTGGTAGATAAGCTATGAGTTTTCTTTTCTATCGTCAGTTTTGATTTGGAAAGCAGTCTGGTATGAATTTTTATATCATTTGAAGGGGGTTATTTATATCATTTAATGTTGGTTTCTCTTGTGGATTATTGAATGCCATGAATTAGTTTTGTGGACCGAGGGAAACAAGCGGTTGTGATGAAGAATTGTGGCTTGCATTTTGATCGGAGAAAGAAATGAAAAGATTAAGATATTTTAAAATATATTAAGTTAAAAAGGTAGGTTACTTGTTATATAAAATTCTCTTCGTATACAAACTGCTACAGACAAAAAAAAAATATAGTCATGTCGAGTATTTCACCACGATTCCAAAAATATAAACATATCGGTAGGTTAACTCATATTGTGAAACCCCAAAATATTGATATAGGGTGCAAAATACTCCAAATAAAAAGTTGCATATTTAATAAATTAAAAATTACAGTAAAATTCTAAAAATTGAATTATAAATACGTCTAGGAGGATTTGTCCAAATTCGATACCAGTATTTAATTATAATTAAATATATCGTTATGGCTCATAGCGATTTCATAGCGACTATTTGAAAAGTTGATTTGGTCATATCTTACAATCTATAAAGTGAAATCTCCATTTTTCTCCTCCAGTAGAAAAATATTCTTCGCCAGCTCAGAACGATTCTTGTTTCACAGAAATCCGGCTTAAAACGGCTTCTGTATATTCGTTTAAAGTTCAAATCGCCAAATTACGAACTGCCGCGCCGTTTCGAGCTCGATTATATTTATAATATAATTTATACATTCAAACTTCGTTTAAATAATATATTCGTTACTATAATTCAATTCCAAACTGAATTATATATTTTGAATTGTCCAATTCACACAATATTGTTAATTCAATTTAATTCTGATTATTTCAGAATTAAATATATTATTCTATTATTTATATTTATTAAATATTTAATATTATTTAATTAAACGGCCATTTAATTCTCTAAATCACTATATAAATAATTAAATAAATTAATTATTATACTGCAAATATACGGGACATTACATTCTTTCACCTTAAAATAATTTCGACCTCGAAATTGCTAAGGTTTAAAACTAACCCTATTAACTGGGTAACAATTGTTTATTTACTTATTTAACTCCAGTTTCAGTGAAACAATTTAATTTCAATTAAATTACTAATTAATTCTTGTCAACGAAAATTTTCAAAAATCCTAAAAAATTTCTAACGCCTTAACTTGTCGAAAAATTATGTCAGCACCTCCTTTGTACTGGTCAACAGCTCAAGCCCTAGCTCGCCTCTCGGGCCTTCTCTAACCCAAAAGAAAATCAAACAACCAAGCGGCTTGCCAATTCGGCTCATAAATATGATACCGTAAGAAATATAAACTTGTACCTTTTTGTCGGGCATATCATTATATCCTTTCCATCAGTTATCAATTCTGCATATATCGATGTCATCCTAATCAAACTCCAATCATTCTATACCCAAACCAATTATCAATCTCGACTCCATTCTTAATTCCAAGATTTTAACTTGTCAATTCACCATACTTAACCAAGGAAAGTTCCATTTATATATCCCATTTAATTCCACTCAACTGACTTAAATTCCTATTTACTTCCACAAATTTCTATTTAAATTTGTTTTTAATTCAAACAGTCTCTTCCTGGGAGTTCTAAACAACCTTGCTTTTCTAAAAAAACAAATATTCCCTTTCGGAATCAAAACAACTTGTTTTCTCAAAAAATTCAAAACAAAATCCTTGGTAGTAATCTGTCACTTAGAAACAAGAAAATGAACACTAATGATGCCGCGATTCATCATCAGTGTCATTTCCCAACTATCGAAGTGAGTTCAATACTATATCCCTTTCAAAATCATTTCTAAACACTTCCATTTTGAAATCAATTTAAAATATCATTTGCAATGCTTTAAACAATTTAAAATCTCCCAGGATTTTAAAATTCTCATATATTTAATCCAAATTCGTTTACATCACTTATTCAAATCTCTAGGGTTTTAATTTCGATTCTGATTTAAATTCATATTTAATTCATTTCGTAACACTTATACGAAATTTGGATTGGTTATTTACATAACCATTTAATTTATAATTTTACTCGATTATAATAACAACCAATATATCCAACATATTATAATTTCAATACATATATTTTCTCTATATCAAAATATACTTTGGGTAAACTTATTCTCATTTACCCTCTTTTTAAAACATATCGTGTCGACCCATCGTATTCGAGTGTTTATAAATCCCTACTGATACAATGGATTAAACTGATCGACCAGAACCCATACACAACTCAACCAACAAAGCTCCACAATATGAAATCATTTTATATTGAATAACAAATACGTTCACTAGTATATATACACTCAACTCAATCTAGGGCATTACTAACCCTTATACACTCAACTCAATTAGGGCTGGTAGGTCACTAACACCGCCCATAGCTAGAAAGAAACGTCGTGCTCTCCCTGTAGTCACTATCCCGTTTTTTCCGCATACCGAGGTGTGAACCGCGAGAATTAACGCTATACACAAAGCTATGCCACACAGGCCGTGACTTGATCATCAACCATAAGACTTTTCTTTTCAACAGAAGCCTTGATCATTTGCCACTTAGAAATGCCACACAGGCAATTCATTCCATGTGATAGATATCCATCAATATATAACCTCTGAGCTCGTACGTCTTAGAGAAGGGCGTTAAGCAAGAGAATAAATTCTCCGCCGCCAAACAGATATATATTTAATAGAAATCAATCACACAGAATAAAATCCAATGTCGGACACACAGTCCATTTACAAGTTCGTTCTGGGTCTAAAATTAACCGGAGGAACCTTATTCCTCGCATATCCATAGATCTCCAAGTACGTCTGGACGATCATCAACTGATTCCCTCTTCTTGGGTGTACATCCCAATCAAGATCATCAATAATCATCCAAACGATGTGAAGACCTCTGGTCTTCAACCACCGTCTTCATCGTCGACTTATTGTCGAATCGGTTATTCAGAATGGTATAAACCCGGCCTTTCCAAATAACCCGCGTATATAATAAACAAGTGTTACACAAACACAACATATGCCTCATTCCAATTCAGAATATTCTTTTATTCAAATATTCACCTTCTTAGGGAAAGGTTCCCATTAATTTTATCAAAGATAAATTCTTTTAAATTTATTCTTTAATCTTCCTTTGGATATCATTTCAAACCATATTATGGTTTTCCAAACTAGTCGGGATTAGCGAAACACACCGAAGTAATTATTTATTTTATTTCCCAATCCCAACCTATTCATCCCATGGAGCAAAACTGGTAATACTCCATATCTAACACCACGATGTTATCGGTAAATATTAATTACCATTTCATGTTCAAATCTAATTAAAGATTTAACTATCACTTGGAGCAAAAGTGGTGATACTCCATTCTCGATCATTTCAATCTAATTAAAGATTCATTAAAACTCCACTTAGATTTAATCTTCCCACAAATCAATATTAATGGTTATTCAAAGATAAGAAGTTAATCTTATCATAACTGGGTTAAAGAACCAATGTCATTTAAAAACACAGTTCACGACAAACCCAAAATCCCATTTGATATTAAATAAAAGGCTCTGAATAGAAACTATATCGACTTATATTCAATATCAAATTCTGAAACCAACGAATACCGTATTGGAAATAACGATATAAATATATCTTTCATATTTCCACAACCATATCTGTATAATCACAAAATCTAACATCGAAATATTCCAAAGATAATTTCGATTCAAATCCATTCCAATTCGTATATTGGAAATTCTGATTATTTTTAAAACCACTTCAAATCCAATCTATTTATTCAAAAATATTGGATTATAATTCTAGTTCATAACTAGTTCATTTCGATAAAAATATATTTTTATCCCTTTTAAATATGGGATTTTTCACCTCAATTCTTTCTAAATCATTTATTATGATTTTACACAAATTATTTATACTTTTAATAATTTTATCAAGACCCGTACAGTTGATTTCCAACAACGGCCACCGAACTGCACTTACATTGACCTTTTCTAAATTTGATTTGGACGTATATCCTAATCCAACATTTAGATTTCAAATCTCTAATATTCGTTGGAAATCTCATTTCAATACGAACCCAACGGTTCCAGTTTTAGGAGGATCCGACGGTCGGATCTCCCATAACGTCTATTCGAAGTCAACGGTCGAAATTCGCGAACTACCGTGGCGCGGCGCGTTCTATTCAGGCCATTTAATATATTTAATATATATATTATATATATTTCGTCGATTTCAATAAAAAAACGTATTTTATAAATCATTTTAAATTCGTTTTCAAAACAATTTCAACTTCACATTCAATTTCAAATCAAAATTGAATATTTCATATCATTAATAAATAATTGATAATATTTTCAAAACGTTATATTTTGAAATCACTTCCTTTTCTATATTCATTATAAAAACGAATATAATCGATATAAATATCGTTCGCGCCGGAATGGTGCATCTCTAATCAACACGGCTTTATATATTTCAATAACTTCGTTAAGGTCACTCACAAAGGGAATGCCTTAACTTTGGTGGAACATTTTAGTAAACAGAACAGAAACTTACAAGATAGATAACATAGTACTTGAAAATTTTATAACTTTATTTCAACAAAAGCTTAGTTACATCCTTTCAAATCACAATATCAGAATTCAAGTACAAAATATCAGTCTTGTACAAAAGCCTTCAGAATCCATAGTTTAAAATCATAATCCTCACAGAAGAAGACAAGCCATACTTTAAGCACTGCAAGCTGAAGGAATCTGGATCAAGCTAGAGTATTCCCTTCTACAAAACCTGGGGGGAAACGGAATAAAGGAGGTGAAACAACAAGGGTCAGACCAAAAGTCTGGCTAGTCCAGTGATTTTCAGTTATGAACAGATAATAATAACATGACATGAACATAAAACTGGATGAGAGATAACTGTAATAGGTGTAGCAGATATAACAGAAGAACAGAATGATATAAGCTATTGTTTTACACTCCTCTGCACTAATACTAGTATAACAGAATTAGGTGTCACCCTAATGTCTAAACTGAAATAGAAACGGGTACAGAATAATTTCCACGGAAGAGAGTGCTAGTAATGGGCCTTTACCACCCGAACAAAAACAGACAGAAGCAGAAACAGATTAATCCCTACGGAAACAGAATGTAGAATTAGGTGTACACTAGTAATTGGGCCTTTACCACCCGAACAGACGGTACCACGCAGAAACAGACAGGTGTTGCCACCCAACACAAACAGACGATACCAACAGAAACAGACAGAACTAAGTGTACCCTAAAACCCTACCCTAAGCGATCGGCTCCCTAAACATAATTACCCTGTGTCGGCCCCACAGTAGGCTGTATCACTCCCTAAAGTGACAACCAATTGGCACAGACCTATTTACAGATGTCACGGCGTCTTACATCCTCAGAGGCAGACCGGGATCCATGCACACACATGACCCGGTTGGAATGCACCATCAACACCCCTCGCCATTATTAGAATGAACCGCTTATAATTAGTTCAGTAAGCGTGCCCGGACCCTACCTACTGTTGGGTCAAAGTTTTGATACCAGAAAGGGTTATTGACTAATATGGGTCCCAACAACAGATGACACAAGTAATTCCCCTCCTAACCTTGTGTCCCCAGACTAACAGATTTCAGATTAACTTGTTTACAAGTTCCAGACATACAGAGTTTAGATCAACTAGTTCACAGTTAACAGACTTACCGATTTACTGGTTACAGATTAACCGGTTACAGATTGTCTAACTTTGTATTGGGCCTACAGATTCACAAAACGGGTTTATCAGATTCATTGGTCCAATTGGTTTAACCTTACCTACCCAACACGTTTTAGACATCATATTTATCTCAGATTTTCATTAATTAAATATTAATACCCAGACCTCTCACATTAGACTGACAGTTTGCGGCTACTGGTTAGGCCGGTTGGTTCCGGCCAGGTTTCTGTCGCAAACTGAGTCTAACCTCGGGTTTCAAGCACGTTATGACTAACTTCTCACATTAGAACCTATTGTTTGCGGCCACTGGAATATGCCGGGCTTTTCCGGGAAGAATTACGCCGCAAACTCATTCTAACCTCGAGTTAGCCATGTTTATCTTTGTGGCCAATTAATTAATGATTTACCATTTATACCCACGCCTAATATACATGTCAATTATTCATAACTATAGCCAATTCAGATTATGTAAATAGCGGACTAATTATATCAACTCAACAGATATAGCAGATAACAGATTTTGCAGATTAGGCGACTTAACGGATTTAGCAGATTAAGCAAACTACCAGATAACAGATTAGGCATATCAAAGATTTAGTTTAGCAGATTTGGCATTTTCAACAGACTTAGCAGATGACAGATTTGACAGATGAACAAATCTAGCAGATTAGGCAGTAGAGCAGAACTAGCAGATAACAGAACTAGCATATTAGGCGATATAACAGAACTAGCAGATTAGATAAATATAGAAGAACTAGCAAATTAGGAAAATATAATAGATTTAATCATTCCTTAAAGTTTCACAAACATCTCTTGCCTAATTATAAATTTGGCCTAAGTTCACATGCATAAATAATGGTCATGATTGATCATATACCCCATGTTCGCATTAAATTTACATAGCACAGATTATGGTCATAATTTACTATATATCATATGTTTCAATTTTTATTAAACTTGCATAGTACAGAAGATCCATATATAATTTATATCAAATATAGCCGTCGATTACTATGCATGTCATATATCCCAAAGATCCCTTACTTAGGTGTTTATTTACATTAATAGATACCCTACTTTCATGTAAATCTTTATACCTAAGCTATACTCTCTTTATCTCAAATCAAATGTTCAATACCCCTTTATGTTATAAATATAACATGTCCAATCATATGTCTCAGATTTATGTTCTAGCTACAGTCCATGTTCTTTCCTCAAATTAGTCACCTATTGGTCATGCCCAATTTATGCATCATTCATTTTACTGTCCCAAACATTTTAGCGTATGTTAATCTCTTATGAGATTGGCTCAGGCTCGTGGTAGCCTGGCTATAAAACAGAAAGAGGAAAGAGATACAAAATAAGATTTAAACAGAACAGAACAAATATAACCTCAGATTCAGATTTTACAATTCATGTCACAATCAGAATTAACGTTTATATCGGAAAATAACTGTACTTGCCTTGGTTGGATTAAAGAAAGAACTTTAATTGTTGTAGAATCGTTGCAGAAGCTTTAATCTCTAATTTGAATTGAGTTGCTTAGGTTGATGTTGGTTAGCTTCTAGTTTTGATTCTAGCAGAGTAGCGACCCCATTTTTATTTTTACTTAGAACAGAGGCAAAGAAGAAGTAGAATAGAATTGTGTGTAGAGAAGGCTAGGTCTTAGGTTGTATTTATAGGTGTAGGAACTCATTTAGGCCCTCAGATTAACCCTAGAACTCATCAGGTCCGTCAAAACACGTCACTGCCTTCAAAATCGCACACACACGCACCAGGTTCGACCCCTAGGTCGACTGCCCAGTCGACCTGGTCTGGGCGGTCGACTGCCCAGTCGACTCCCCAGTCAACCTGGGTCTTGGGGGTTCGACTGCCCAGTCGACTTGGGCCCTGGGCGGGAAATTTCCCGCCCAGCCCGCTTCTGGGTTTGAATTCGAATTTTGAATTCGAATTTCGAGCTGTTTTCAATTCTGAAATTTCCTGAAACATCGGAGGGTCATATCTCCTTCATACGGACTCCGATTCTCACAAACTCGGACTCGTTTTCATGCAGAATTTCGAGACGAACGTAATGGAGCAACCCGTTTCACTTGATTCTTATTTAAAAAATTAATTATCCTCTGATTTGTTACCTTTACGTTCACAGAAAATACGGGGTGTTACATTCTCCCCTCCTTAAAGGATTTCGTCGCCGAAATCTTCAAGTTAAGAAGAATGTGTCCTACCATCCAACATCCATCTACTCAATCATCAATCACTGTCGTCCATTGTCCTTAGAAACTTCTAATGTTGTATGAACATATGCAAAGATGTGTGCATATGTTCCTTATCTAATGAAAAGATCAGGTGGTCCACTGATTCAGTTGACCTCCTTAATGCGAATTATGCCAGTGCCATGAGTCCAACATGTATGTAAATTTTCCTATTTGATACATATCATTTCTATATGAGTGCACAACCATTCAGTCATATGCAACATCCACGTGCTGAGTCAATCATTTTGCATCCACAAAAATTGAAAATGCTCACACATCCATATGCAGTATGAGAGTGTTTTCGAGCCGATCTAGTGCCTAGTGTGTGTATATGCATCCACAAGCAACCACTAGCAACCACTTGCATCCACTTGCAACCATCAAACATAACATGTCTCAAACACATGTTTACACCCATTAGTTTCTACCTAAAGTTTGGAGATTCGATCAATAGGATACAGTCGAATGATGGAAGCGAGTACAAAAACTTGGTTCCTATTAGACATGGGTCCTAAGTATCGGCCCTGAAGACCGAAGCCAGCATCAAATTGACACACAGAGGATTACCCTCTTTAGATAATGTCAAAACTAGAAATCAGAATTATTCAGATATTTACAGACTACTGGTACAGATCAGGTTCCCTAATGATTCTTAGGAAGCTAAGCATGATAAAATCATATCCCACAAAACCTCAGAATGTATGCGTCATACTTGACGCCTAACACAGATATCTCTCAACCCCAATCTATCACAACAGATGAGTCATAACACTTATGGGTCTGAGTCTATAGCGGAATCAGAAATAATACTTGTATTAAAGTGCAGAGTATCGATCGCAAAATCAAAATACCAGAATCAGAAAGAGTCTTAACTCCATAATCAGATAAAGAAATTAAACCTACTATAGTAATTTTCCTATTTCTATCCTAGCCACTAGCCTTAAGAGTGTTCGCCTGCCCTCCTTTCCCTCGTCTCTTCGGGCAGTCCCTAGTGAAGTGTCCCATCTCACCATAGTTGAAGCAAGTGCCCTTCCTTTTTCTGCAATCCTTGTTCAGATGAGTCGAGCTTCTACAAGTAAAGCACTTTTTCCCTTTCTTATCTTCAGACTTCTCATCCTTCCTTTGTGTTTCCTTTTTGGGCCCTACTTTCTTATTATGTGGTTCTTCCTTCTTTGTCTCTTTCGGGCCTTTGTATTCCTCGTGCAGTAGTGCCATGTCCACCAATCTCTCGTAAGTCGCTCCCATGGGTACATGAGTCATGGATAGGCTGTGTAGTGGCTCGTTCAATCCTTTAACAAAGCGGAGAGCCTTTTTATGCTGAGTGTTGACTAAATCCAATCCGAACCAAGCTAGTTGGTTGAACTGGTTGACGTATTCCTTGACCGTCATACTTCCTTGCTTAAGAGATAAGAACTTTTCCAGTTGTAAACTTCGTTCAACTTGCGAGAGGAATTTTGTCTCAAACCTTGTTCTGAAATCCATCAATGTCTCAACCGGCCTCTCGGCGTTAGTGACTTCCCACCAGTAGGAAGCTTCGCCTTTGAGCAGCAATACCGCCAACTGTACCTTCTGCCTATCGTCCACCTCGAAGATAACGAATAGATCCTCAGTTTCTTTGAGCCAGTTCCTCGCTTCTACGAATGATTCAGTTCCCTTGAAATCCTTTCCACCCATGGCCCAAAAATCTCTACAGATCTTTGAGAAAGTAATTGCACGAGGAGGGGGTGGAGGAGGAGGAACATTTGCTGGACCTGCGGCGGCGGTCCTAGCCTCAAGATATTGACGAAACCAACCGGGTACGTGAACACCCTCTGGTATCTAGGACGCTTCAGACATGCTGAAACGAAAAAGGAAAGGTTCAATACAAAAAGGACTGAAAGAAAGATATATGATTCTTGGGGATCATGTTTTTCAAAATAAGCTTTATTTTTGAAAATACTTCTTTTCAAAACCTTTTTGAAAATAGTTTTCAAAAACTTTACCCAATCTAGTAACCTTCAGCTCTGATACCAAGTGTAACACCCCACCTCCGTTAAGGTCACTCACAAAAGGAATGCCTTAACTTTGGTGGAGCATTTTAGTAAACAGAACAGAAACTTACAAGACAGATAAAACAGTACTTGAAAAATTTATAATTTTATTTCAACAGAAGCTTGGTTACATCCTTTCAAATCACAATATCAGAATTCAAGTACAAAATATCAGTCTTGTACAAAAGCCTTCAGAATGCATAATTTAAAATCATAATCCCCACAGAAGAAGGCAAGCCATACTTTAAGCACTGCAAGCGAAAGGAATCTGGATCAAGCTAGAGTATTCCCTTCTACAAAACCTGGGGGGAACGGAAGAAAGGAGGCGAAACAACAAGGGTCAGACAAAAAGTCTGGCAAGTCCAGTGATTTTCAGTTATGAACAGATAATAATAACATGACATGAACATAAAACTGGATGAGAGATAACTGTAACAGGTGTAGCAGATATAACAGAAGAACAGAATGATATAAGCTATTGTTTTACACTCCTCTGCACTAATACTAGTATAACAGAATTAGGTGTCACCCTAATGTCTAAATTAAAACAGAAATGGGTACAGAATAATTTCCATGAAAGAGAGTGCTAGTAATGGGCCCTTACCACCCGAACAGAAACAGAAACAGACAGAAGCAGAAACAGATTAATCCCTACGGAAACAGAATGTAGAATTAGGTGTACACTAGTAATTGGGCCTTTACCACCCGAACAGACGGTACCACGCAGAAACAGACAGGTGTTGCCACCCAACAGAAACAGACGGTACCAACAGAAACTGACAGAACTAAGTGTACCCTAAAACCCTACCCCAAGCGATCGGCTCCCTAAACATAAATACTCTGTGTCGGCCCCACAGTAGGGTGTATCACTCCCTAAAGTGACAACCAATTGGCACAGACCTATTTAGAGATCTCACGGCGCCTAACATCCTCAGAGGCAGACCGGGATCCATGCACGCACATGACCCGTTTGGAACGCACCATCAACACCCCTCGCCATTATCAGAATGAACCGCTTATAATTAGTTCAGTAAGCGTGCCCGGACCCTACCTACTGTTGGGTCAAAGTTTTGATACCAGAAAGGGTTACTGACTAATATGGGTCCCAACAACAGATGACACAAGTAATTCCCCTCCTAACCTTGTGTCCCCAGACTAACAGATTTCAGATTAACTTGTTTACAAGTTTCAGACTTACAGAGTTTAGATCAACTAGTTCACAGATTAACAGACTTACAGTTTTAGTGTTATAGATTAACCGGTTACATATTGTCTAACTTTGTATTGGGCCTACAGATTCACGAAACGGGTTTATCAGATTCCTTGGTCCAATTGGTTAAACCTTACCTACCCAACACATTTTAGACATCATATTTATCTCAGATTTTCATTAATTAAATATTAATGCCCAGACCTCTCACATTAGACTGACAGTTTGCGGCTACTGGTTAGGCCGGTTGGTTCCGAGCAGGCTTCTGTCGCAAACTGAGTCTAACCTCGGGTTTCAAGCACGTTATGACTAACTTCTCACATTAGAACCTATTGTTTGTGCCCACTGGAATATGCCGGGCGGTTCCGGGCAGAATTACGCCGCAAACTCATGCTAACTTCGAGTTAGCCATGTTTATCTTTGCGGCCAATTAATTAATGGTTTACCATTTATACTCACGCCTAATATACATGTCAATTATTCATAACTATAGCCAATTCAGATTATGTAAATAACGGACTAATTAAATCAACTCAACAGATATAACAGATAATAGATTTTGCAGATTAGGCGACTTAACGGATTTAGCAGATTAAGCAAACTAGCAGATAACAGATTAGGCATCTCAACACATTTAGTTTAGCAGATTTAGCATTTTCAACAGACTTAGCAGATGATAGATTTGGCAGATGAACAAATCTAGCAGACTAGGCAGTAGAGCAGAACTAGCAGATAACAGAACTAGCATATTAGGCGATATAACAGAACTAGCAGATTAGACAAATATAGCAAAACTAGCAAATTAGGCAAATATAACAGATTTAATGATTCCTTAAAGTTTCACAAACATCTCTTGCCAAATTATAAATTTGGCCTAAGTTCACATGCATAAATAATGGTCATGATTGATCATATACCCCATGTTTGCATTAAATTTACATAGCACAGATTATGGTCATAATTTACTATATATCACATGTTTCAATTTTTATTAAACTTGCATAGTACAGAAGTTCCATATATAATTTATACCAAATATAGCCATCGATTTATATGCATGTCATATATCCCAAAGATCCCTTACTTAGGTGTTTATTTACATTAATATATACCCTACTTTCATGTAAATCTTTATACCTAAGCTATATTCTCTTTATCTCAAATCATATGTTCAATACCCCTTTATGTTATAAATATAACATGTCCAGTCATATGTCTCAAATTTATGTTCTAGCTACAGTCCGTGTTCTTTCCTCAAATTAGTCACCTATTGGTCATGCCCAATTTATGCATCATTCATTTTACTGTCCCAAACATTTTAGCGTATGTTAATCTCTTATGAGATTGGCTCAGGCTCGTGGTAGCCTGGCTATAAAACAGAAAGAGGAAAGAGATACAAAATAAGATCTAAACAGAACAGAACAGATATAACCTCAGATTCAGATTTTACAATTCATTTCACAATCAGAATTAACGTTTATATCGGAAAATAACTATACTTGCCTTGGTTGGATTAAAGAAAGAACTTTAATTGTTGTAGAAGCTTTAATCTCTAATTTGAATTGAGTTGCTTAGGTTGATGTTGGTTAGCTTCTAGTTTTGATTCCAGCAGAGTAGCGACGCCATTTTTTTTATTTAGAACAGAGGCAGAGAAGAAGTAGAATAGAATTGTGTGTAGAGAAGGCTAGGTCTTAGGATATATTTATAGGTGTAGGAACTCATTTAGGCCCTCAGATTAACCCTAGAACTCATCAGGTCCGTCAAAACAAGTCACAGCCTTCAAAATCGCACACACACGCACCAGGTTCGACCAGGGCTCGACCCCCAGGTCGACTGCCCAGTCGACCTGGTCTGGGGGGTCGACTGCCCAGTCGACTCCCCAGTCGACCTAGGTCCTGGGGGGTCGACTGCCCAGTCGACTCCCCGGTCGACATGGGCCCTGGGAGGGAAATTTCCCAACCAGCCCGCTTCTGGGTTTGAATTCGAATTTTGAATTTGAATTTCGAGCTGTTTTCAATTCTGAAATTTTCTGAAACTTCGAAGGGTCATATCTCCTTCATACGGACTTCGATTCTCGCAAACTCGGACTCGTTTTCATGCAGAATTTCGAGATGAATGCAATGGCCCAACCCATTTCCCTTGATTCTTAATTTAAAAATTAATTATCCTCTGATTTGTTACCTATATGTTCACAGAGAATACAGGGTGTTACAATATCAACCAAACCAAACAAGTCGTCCATGGTATGTGGACGACGGGTGTCGGGTGCTACTAAGCACCGTCTGCGTCCTATTATATAATTAACTAGAAAATAGAATTTAAAGTGAGAAGTTCTCACCGAGAGCTAAACCAAATGCCTCGACACTTCATATGTAGAAAATCTTCGCTGCGTTTCCAACGAGATCTGTTTCACGCGGTATATGTTAAAAATTATATTTTAACAACGCTACTTCCTATATAAAGATTATATTTTTATAACGCTACTATATGAATAAAAAATCCCATCTTTATATGTATATGAAAAACATCTCTTTATGACGCTCCTCACACTATAAAAATCATATCTTCATTTTAACACTATATGGATAAAATCCTATTTTTAAACCGCTACTATATAGATAAATTTTTTTTTATAGATTAGATCTCTTTATAAAAATCATATTTTCCTTATAGCTACCATATAATAAAAACCATATTTTTATTATGTTATACATATAATAAAGATCATATTTAATCGTATATTTTAACTAAATAAAAATAATATCTTTAATCAAATAAAAATTTAATCTTTGTTTTACAAAAATATAGACCTTATTCACATCAATCTATATTAAAAATCTATTTTTTTTTACTTATACGAATAAATAAAATAAAATAAAGACTTACGGTGAAATGGGAGCTTCCACTGGTCGGAGGAGGGATACTAGGGGCGGTGCAGGAGCTCTGACAATCGGCGTTGGGGTGGGGATGGCCGGAGCAGGTGGTTCTAGGTGGTGGCGGCCTAGGGTTTGGGCTTTGGGAAGTTGGCGCGCTGATTTGGGGGTTTTGTGGTCTACAGGAGGGCGATGGGAGGGGAGCTGATGGTCGAGGTGGCGTTGTAGGTGGCGGGGGTGCCTCATCAGGTCGGCGGCGGCTCCCTCCTTGGCTGGTGGTGTGGCGAACAGGCGACGGTTTAGGGTTATCTCGATTTGGGGGTTATTGAAGAGAGGGGGAGGCGACCGGGATGGATCATCGGAGAGAGGAGGCGCGTCGGCTTCAGCGGTAGCGCGACGGTCTTCGTCGACAGAGGCTCTGAACGAAGTCGCGATTTCCTTTTTTTTGACTGAAACAAGAATGAACGGGGAGAGAGAAAGGTGGGTGAGGGGATTATATATTATTTTATTTAATTTAATTTATTCCATAAAGCAACTTTTTATTACGAACTCAAAATCGAACCCACCGCTGTCGTCCCTTGCTAACTACCCCCATTCCGAAAACAATATGATATGTTTCGTAAGCCGATTCAACTGGTTCGATCTATTTCCGTCAAAATCAAAATGTAAATCTATATATTGAATTTGAATGCACATTTCAATCTACCAGGGCAACATACAGACTCTAAAAATTCCCGTAAATTATTTTCTAGCTTCGTATTGACGATACGGTCCTAACAAAATTAATTTCATCAAATTCCCGGACAGTTTGAAAAATGGCCGTTTTCAGGTCGATCGAAATTGACTAAAACTGTTAAAGCACGTTTTATTTCGCCACGCTCACATGTTGATTTGAAAAATTATGACTTTTGAAACCTAGCAATAATTTGACATCCCGGATCCAACAAAAGTGGTTTCGTCAAAAACCGAGGCCGTTTGCAAAATTTCCATTTTTAAGGGCCAGAATTCCATAGCGAATATTCTGAATTTTCAACTGGGCATAACTTTTTATCCCCGCTATGAAATTTCAAATTTTTGGATTCGTTGGAAAGATATTCTCATTTAGATTCTGATATTTTTGGTTTCTCTAAAATCAGGTTTATTTTGAATCCTGTACATTCATTTGAAATTTGAAATTGAATTTTCAAACTACCGCGCCCTTTCTTTTTCCTTTTATATTTAAAATAAAATATTTATATTCTAACGACGACTCAAATAAATATATACATTCTAATTCTATTCAAAATAAATTTCTTGTCGTTATTATTTAAAATAATTCATTTCAAATATTCAAAATTCATTAAAATTGCCAAAATAAAATTTTTAAATTGGCTCAGATTTTCCGAGTTGTTACAATAGACCACGCCGTATAACGAAACGGGTTTTTCCCTTATGAGAATCCAAACCAATTTGATTTAACTTTCAAATCATTTTGAAAGAAACAATGATCTTTTATATCAACACTATTTTTGATATTATAATAGTGTCTATCAACCCCAATATAATAATCATCTTGCAGAATGCTATCATCTCACGTTCCACATATATAGTATACAACCAAAACCGCGAGCACTTATTAGGTAATGGATTTCCAACCATGACGAGGTATGGAACCACCTTCCGATAGTGTACCTCTAGAGAGGAATACACTGGGTTCAACAAGAACATCTTGCAACCCGGCCACACATGACCGACCACTCATTTCGCTTGAGTGTATCGAATGTATATCACCAACGGTTGGGATCAACAACCATTTCCCAAATGGGACAGCATCGACAACAGATTATAGAATGAAATGAATATCTCTAGATAGGTGATAATACACCCTAATTGGCAGCCAACCACTTAGCCATGCATCCTGCCCGATTTTTTCATTTCCCGATTGTGAGGCTAGAGGACACGCATATCTCTGACAGATCACACAATTTTTCACTTTGAATGTCACATCATCATACCTACCAAATCACAAATTTATTTCTGCAAAAATACCATGGGTATACAGCTAAGAGAAACAAATTCCTCCACTACCAATCGTAAATACGTTTGAAGAGACCAACTTACGCGATCCATTAAATATAGTCTGTCAGACATTCTTCCATACAGGTCGTCCTGGGACTTGACAAACCGAAGGCACTATTCTATAAACAGGACAGCCCTTGCATAACTCCATTTTCAATTATCTTTATCATATTTGATCACAACGCTAATGTCCATACAGAGTGGTTTTCAGGTCATGAATCTGATCCCGGTCTCTCCGTATTGACGATAGAAAAATGGTCAAAAACTTCGATAGTCGGTGATTTAACTATCAAAGGAAAACATGTGTGCAAGCTAGATATTTTTTCTAAATGGAAATTCTATCGATCAATCATCATTTATTTCTTAAAATAATTTATCATTAATTTTACTCCTTCTCCATTTCCTGTTTCCGTAAATATACATAAATTCTTATTTTCTAAATCTAGAAAATATACGTTATTAACATTTGAAAACATTTCCATTTCTTGTTTTCTATATTAGAAAACATTTATGATTCTTATTTGGAAAACTTTTCCAAAACTCCTACATTGGATTTAAACAGCTGTTTAAATCAAACATCGCTATGCCAACTCACCATTATACTCGTTAACTAAATTCACTTAACCAATCTTCACTGTCGAACCTTAACCATCCCTTAGTTAAAAATGGAGACAATTAAGTTGGGGTATAACTACCTCTCAGGCCTTAACTGAACAACATTTCTAACTTCGAAACAGACAAGGTTCACCTTTTTAAACCTTTAACAAACTTCCTTACATAACTCTCTTTTGAATAAATCTCTATTCGATAACTCTTTCCTTCGAGTAAACTATATTCGATAATCTCTCTTCGAATATCCATATTCGATTAACTCAATTCTACTAATATTATTCGGCTAACTCTATTCGATTAACTTATTCTATTAACTCTCTTTGATTAACTTTATTGGATTAACTCTATTGGATTAACTCTATTGGTTTAACTCTGTTGGATTATCTCTATTGGATTAACTCTACTGTTTTACCCTAATCAATTAACTCCTATCAACTTACTCCTTTCGAATAAACTATATTCGATTAACTCCTTTAACTCTATTCGAATAAACTATATTCGATTAACTCCTTTAACTCTATTCGAATAAACTATATTCGATTAACTCCTTTCGAATAACTAATATTCGATAACTCCTTCCGAATAACTAATATTCGATAACTCCTTTCTAATAACTAATATTCGATAATTCCTTCCGAATAACTAATATTCGATAACTCCTTTCAAATAACTAATATTCGATAAATTATTTCGAACAACTAATATTCGACTAACTCTTGTTCGATTAACTCTTTTTGAATAACTCTAGTTCGATTTAACTCTAATCGATTAACTCTAACTGATTAACTCTAACTGGTTAACTCTAACTGATTAACTCTAACTGGTTAACTCTAACTGATTAACTCTAACTGGTTAACTCTAACTGGTTAACTCTAACTGATTAACTCTAACTGGTTAACTCTAACTGGTTAACTCTAACTGATTAACCCTAACTGGTTTAGTCTAACTGATTAACCCTATCCAATTTACTCTTCGTCCATATTTAGTTCAAATATCGATGTTGAAATCGATTCTTACTTCCCTATATAAGTCCTGACTTATATATTCTATTTATCCAATGATAAATATTTTATTATATTTATTAAACCTTATTTATAAATTAATCTTCTTACTTTATCTATTAAAACAGATTTCTCTTAAATGTTCACTTTGAATTCATATTCTGTTATACCCGTGTGCGAGGCACGGGTCTAAACCTTCCTAGTGTAAAATTCTCTTTTTATACAATTCTATTCATTTTTCAGGTGTTTCCTTTTGTAATCTATTTATTTTCAAAATAAATATATCCTTTATAGTTCTATTTATTTTCTAAATAAATATTCCTATTTATAATCTATTTGTAAATGTTTTACAAATATTTCCTTTTCAATTCCATTTGTAAATGGTTTACAAATATTTCCTCTTCTATTCCATTTGTAAATGGTTTACAATTATTTCCTTTTCAATTCCATTTGTAAATGTGTTGCAAATATTTCCTTTTCTATTCCATTTGAAAATGGTTTACAATTATTTCCCATTTATAATTATCCTTTGATTTTATAATTATTTTCTTTTATAAAATCCTTTTCCTTTTATATATAAAATCCATTGATTTAATATAAATAATTCATTTTCAAAATACACTTTGAAAATTCTCTTTTCTACATCCCAATATTTCTTACGGTATTTAAAATATCCAAATAACAATGATCGATATTATTCGACACACGTAATCGACACAGATTATCTATCACATCATATATTACAATATATGAAAAACAATAAAATAAATGTTGAGGAATCTAGTTGGATTCCGCCGACCTATTTCCCTGCATCCACAGATGTTAAACAATACAATTAACATCAATTTCATTTCACTATGAAATATTTTGCTAAACAGAATCAATTTATATATGTATATATAACCAGATATATAATTTCAACCAATAACTTAGCAGTTCAACTAAACAGTCAACACACAACAATCAATCATCATTTATCAGTTCTAAATATACGTTATAAAAATGTGAACTGATAGAGTTGGCGAGTTTTACTCACATTGGACAATCATCGTTAATAACGATAACCATCGCTTGATTTGATTCCGACAATTTATTTCACTATAAATAGTAACGAGCTCTTATTGACTCCTAGTTAGTTCCATTGCGTAGCCGCCGTCCATACGATCCCAACGGATCTGATCGTTCGAAAAACTGATAATGTACGGAAAAATTATGGATGTTACAAGTTAATACACTATTTATTTTAAAATTAAACTAAATCTATGAATAACTGGGCCTCACACCTTTTAGAAACCGGCCCACTACCCTCTTATTCTCCAATCTGGCCCAATAAATCCTCTAGACCCGTTAACAGTGCTCTTCCTCTTCCTCCTAGTAAACCTGTAACTCCCTCCTTCCTTGTTGACATTGTCGATTACTTCAAGCATCCCACGACTTCATTCCTTCACCGAAAATCAACAAACATTACCAAAAATCAAATCACTGAATTCTCTTCCAATGCATACCCAAATTGATGACCACGGCTTCCTGAAACGAAATGCATTCCTGGCATTTCTTCAATGTCCACAGTGGAGCGTCGAACTTTATCGTCATCGATACCTTCTAGGTTTTGCGCGCCAACTCTTTTCGATCACCTAAACCCAAAACTAATCTCCAAACCACTCATTTCTCGTCCATTTTCGAGATTTTAGGAGCCCTAGGTTTACTGTAATAATTCCAAGCATTTCGAAATAGCATCACACACATTGATTTATACATCGAAATGAAGCTTGGTGTTCAAGGAATATAAATATACGGGTTTTGAGATTTTAGGACGATTGTGGGATTTTCTAAAAATGAAAGAAGAATTAAAAAAAACATAGCTGGGTTTCCATTTGAAGGCTTTGGTTTCTTGCTGAAGTAAACGGAAGAAGATGGGTACTTGTTGTGGAATTTATATGAATACGAACCTTACTGCTTAAGTAAGGTAGGTGGTAGATAAGCTATGAGTTTTCATTTCTACCATCAGTTTTGATTTCGAAAGCAGTCTGGTATGAATTGTTATATCGTTTGAAAGGGGTTATTTATATCATTTAATGTTGATTTCTCTTGTGGATTATTGAATGCCACGAATTTGTTTTGAGGACCAAGGGAAACTAGTGGTTGAGAAGAAGAATTGTGGCTTGCATTTTGATCCGAGAAAGAAATGAAAGCGTTAAGATATTTTAAAATATATTACGTTAAAAAGGTAGGTTACTTGTTATATAAAATTCTCTTCGTATAAAAAACTGCTACGGACAAAAATAAAAATATAGTCATGTCGAGTATTTCACCACGATTACAAAAATATAAAAATATCGGTAGGTTAACTCATATTGTGAAACCCCAAAATATTGATATGGGGTGCAAAATACTCCAAATAAAAAGTTGCATATTTAATAAATTAAAAATTACAGTAATATTCTATAAATTAAATTATAACTATGTCTAGGAGGATTTGTCCAAATTCGATACCAATATTCAATTATAATTAAATATATCATTATAGCTTATAGCGATTTCATAGCGACTATTTGAAAAGTTGATTTGGTCATATCTTACAATCTTTAAAGCGAAATCTCCAATTTTCTCCTCCATTGGAAAAATATACTTCACCGGCTCAGAACGTTTCTTATATCACAGAAATCCGGCTTAAAACGGCTTCTGTATATTCTTTTAAAGTTCGAATCGCCAAATTACGAACTGCCGCGCCATTTCGAGCTCGATTATATTTATAATATAATTTATACATTCAAACTTCGTTCAAATAATATATTCGTTACTATAATTCAATTCCAAACTGAATTATATATTTTGAGTTGTCTAGTTCACACAATATTGTCAATTCAACTTAATTCTGATTATTTCAAAATTAAATATACTATTTTATTATTTATATTAATTTAATATTCAATATTATTTAATTAATCGGCCATTTAATTCTCTAAATTACTACATAAATAATTAAATAAATAAATTATTATACTGCGAATATACGGGACATTACACTTACAACATGGAATTAGGGTATGAAGTGAAACTCAAATAATAAAGCACAACCTTTTAATAGCATCGAGGCATTTTGAGGAACAAAACCCCACCTACATGCGGATTAAATTAGTAATAATACCTTTGTGAACGGAGGTGGGGGTTATTATAAAAGCCTTAGCTTGGAAAATTACTTCATGCCTTAAATAGTTACTTTATCTTTTCTATACATTTTTGGACCAAAGAAAAACCTATTGGTACTTAGAGGTTCCTCCTAGCACTGAGACGATTCTCCTTTCACCAGGTGCTTACAAATGGCTTTAAACTTAGAATTTTTTCTTAGATTTTCATTTCTCACATGACTGGTTACTCCGTGCTGACTCTTCTTATCCTACACTCTCCAACTTTTTGTATGCTCGTGCTTCTAACCATTTTTACCAGCATTAACTTTAATTTATTGTCATCATTTCAGATCAGCTGCTACCAGGTTGCTACCATAAAGGTTTCAAGTTCGATCCTATCTTCCTCTAATTGAAATTAACTTTGAATTTGATTAATGTGGATGGCTGACTCTTGGCACGATTTTGGTGATGACGATAGTAGTGTGATTGATTCTCCTTAACGGTAGATGGTCGGAGTTTGGGTTGTGCTTGAACAATTGTAAGTACGAGTTTTTCCTTCCTTAATTATATGCACACCATATTGGTCTTTATTAGGAAAATGGAGTCTAATTCATTCAGTGCATTTCTAAATTTTGGTTTAGATAAAATACATAATTTTATTTAATTTGATTGATTCAGTTTATATACACATGTATTATATACAGTGTGTGTACATGTGTAACTAATATGATAACCCATAAATATATGATATACTTATATACAGATATTGGGATATACATTGCAGCTGACACATAAGCTCATTTTGTATATATTCTGTGATGTATAAATATGTTCATGAATATATGCATATATATTTTGAAGTTCACAAATTTGATTTATATGTATAAATGTGAATATGGAAATACGAATAAATAACTATATATTTATATGTACACATAATATATATATATTCTAATTATACATATAATCAAGGGTGTGTGTGTATATTTATTTATTTATTTATAAAGTCAGGCAATAATTTTTTAAACATAACTAGACCTAAAGGAAAATTACTTTGGAGAAATAAATTCTATAATTTTTAAGTAATTGTTTGAAAATATATTATAGGCTTTCAACTTTAATAATTCAATATAAAATAATTATTTGTTAAAATAATCAATTTTTATTTATTTGAAATTCAAAGATTAAAAATAATGGTTACAAAAAAATTTGGTGAAATTTTCAATTAAATTATGTTTTTAATAATTATTATACAATTCAAATACATGGTTTTGGCCATAGTAATTTAACATAAAATGGTTATCTGTTAAAATTCAAATTTAGATTTTTTGAAACTTAAGGATCACAAAATACTAGTAAGATAATTTAGTGAATTTTTGAATTAAACTATTATTTTAATAATTGGTCAAGCGTTACGAAAATATAATATTAATTATTAGATATACTAAATGTTGATAAAAATATCTAATTTTTTTTTCTTTTCTTACCTTGATGATGTAATAATCTTAATAAATATTGAGATTTAAATTTTATGAATTTTTAGATGTAATAGACAATTCAAAAAATAATAAATGTTAAATTAAAATATATAGGAAGAATGATTTCGAATTTTACTATTTATATTGCATATAAATAAGTGTAAGAAAAAATTAAAATTGTATATATACATTATATATGTACATCATCACATATGCAATAATGTGAGAGAAATATATACTAACATGTACATGAATTAGTATATTATATCTATAAAATAATTATTGATTTGATTTTGTATGGCAAACTGTTTTCTTATACATAAATTATAAATTGTAACAATCAAATCATGGACATAACCAAACCAATTTTTGGAAACTACGTCTTACCAGCAAAAACTCACCAAATGAAACATATGACAGTAATATGTATATTCATATATCAAAATGTTATTTAGTAGTTCCTAAAATATTATTTGACTTCCAGAATATAAGTAGAAAATTTACTAGTTGTGGATGCTTTTGAATCCATGAAGAAGAAATGAATTCTCTTCTTTACGCATCTTCCAATTCGTTAATTGCTATTCTAGAACTGACGACCTTCTATTTTTGGCAATGTCAACTGGATTTTAAAGTGGTCCATAACATTTTTTCATTATAACACATAATGAATACAAAATATAACAGGAGATAGGCTATTGCCCATTGCTACAGACATCTTTAGCCCTAACTACATCCTAAATTGTTATCTATCGTCACGTAGGGTGAGACGAGTTACAGAAAATAGTTACAAGCTGAAACAATATAATACACATTGCACTTGCACTATCAACCTGCAAGCAGTCCTAGTGAACGATACAATTTGGTATAACAGGCTGTTAGCAGTCCTGTTCTAATAAAAAAACTTTAATTCTCCACACAGGGAGGAAACTTGATTACTTACTTATGGCTATCAACTAAAATAGTCATAGGTTGACCTAGCTACTAGAATTCATAGACTGTAGAGACAGAAATCCAAATATTCCCAACACCAGAGTCTCTACAACAACCCATCCACGCTACTTACCAGATTATTTCAGCAAACGCAACACCAAGACGATAAATTCTCAAACCAGACGACAACTTGCTTTCAAGCATCCACTGTCAACCTACCAACAAGCACCAAGCAAAGTATAAACTCAGACGACGTTTTATTGTCGAATAGTATTCGATTTAATTTAATTTTATATGAGATATTAGGGGCTAGTTTGTAAATGTGTTTTTCTAGATATAAGAGGATAAATAGAGGTCAAAAGAGTCGTGGAAGTATAAGTTTAGAGATCCTTATCTATAGGTGCATAAGAGATAAAAAGTGCTTAGCATTCAAAACTTCTACTCGATCTAGCTGTAGTCACTCGAAAGATAATATGACATGATTTCGCTATTATCGAAGCGGATCTTTAAGTTAAAGATCCCTGATATTACCATGTTAAGAGAACTTTGTAGATTAGTCACATCAACTTTGACATTCGCTATACTAACCAACAGAAAATTATTGATTGAGTCATTTTGTAGCTATCTAATTATTTTTATTATGTAACCTCTACGTGCACCCAACAATCATGAATAATGCATGTTTAAGTCATCGCAAATTAAATAATGGCGGCAAATCTATTCTGTCTCCCCTTCCTCTATGTCTAATCCTCTCACTTCCTCTCCACCGTTTCTTCCCCTATGCCATCCTATCGATGGTCAAAAGCAGGAATGAGAAAACACAACTCAACTCTGGGTCTCGGTCTAATAAATCCAGCGCTAGATCTGTCGCCATTAAAAGAAATTTGCAGCTGACCTTGAAGAAGATTTAGCTTCAATCGAATCTGATTCTTCGGAGTCTTCGTTGCCACCGTCTGGCCTAGCTTCTACTGAAGCGTTGGAATCTCTTCTTCGTAAAATACCTATGGCTCTCAACCTGACATTTGAGCCTCCACTAATTTCTGAAGCAACCACAATCTCCTCAATGATCGCTGCAGCTAGCTCTTCTTGGTTGACTTCTCAAGGTACGTCACTTCGTCAAATGGTTTTGGGAGAACATGATAGTGAATCTGTGGTTTTAGTGGAGATTGTTGTGAATGTTAATGTCACCGTTGTGAATATAAATTTTTAAGGTGATGTTGAATGCAATGTTGTGCCAACTATGCTAGTGCATGGGAATCATGAGATTGATGAATGTAATTAAGTTAATACTGAGGTGAATGTGGCACAGGCTTACACACAAGATAATCGGCAGAATGCCAAGTACACAATGTCTAACTGGAAATCACTTTTTGAAATACTACCTAACATTGCTGGAGCTTATGAATCTATACACTTCTCCATCCGTGATCCTGTCTCCGGTCCAGCACCACCATCTGAAATACTTAAGGAAGCTAAAAACTTTTGGAAAGATCATGTTATTGGTTTCTTTTTAGATTCAACATTTCCAAATTTTGGTATGCGAGAAGCGTGCCATGGAGCCTAGCGGCTACACGGGCAACTATGGATCACTCATGTCAATGGAATGTTCTGTATGAAATTCTCGTCTATCGCAGAAAAGCATAGGGTATTAGATGCAGCTCCAACCATAATTAGAGGGAAGTCGTTTATAGTCACGCCTTGGTATGATTTTGTGGATAGAGCACGTGACCAAGTCCTATCTATCCCTGTGTGGGCTCAACTCAACAATGTACCTTCAGCTCTGCAACCTCTAATTGGGCTCAATTGGCTTGCGTGTCACATCGGCAATTTAAAATGCTTTGACTCTAACACGGTAGCAAGGATAAACCTTGTTTTTGCGAGCATTGATTGAAGTGACTCCAGTTAAGCCTCTTCCAAAGAAATTGAAGGTTTGCGTTGAAGAACATATTTATTTTGTTGACGTGACTTACTAATGGACACCTGATATATGCAGTCAGTGCAAATCCTTTGGTCATATTAAAGAGAAATGTACTGCCTCGAGTAACAGTATCCAGACTAAGAAAGTTCCTCTACCTCATGCCCCTCCTATGATTTTGGTCCCCAAAGTTAAGCCTGTTGTTATTCCTACTGCTAGTAATTTGGATGGTGCCGATAAGACTGATAATGTGCCAACTGCTGGACAAACTTTTGAATGGAACAAAGTAGAAAGGATTCTGACACACATTAACACAGGTATGAATCACAAGTTGAGTGTAGGTTCATTCTACATTCGTGTTGAAAAGGCTGATGTGACAAGGAAGTTAATGTACCAAGCGAAAAGTGGAGGGATTATATTAGCGAAGAACGGTGAGGATGGTAAAAACAACAAGCAAATACTCCAGGACTCAGGTGGGGACAGAAGTCTACTATATTCAGAGATCTCTCCTTTTTTTGTGACTGATCGAGCTACCCATTTTGTTGAGGCCATGCTGGAAGTATCACCAGGTGATGTTGTTGGAGACTAGTTTCTCTGACAGTGCTTAGTAGTCTAGGTATATTTGCTTAGCTCCTGTATCTCTTTTATATGTAAGCGGTGGAAGGACCACCTTAAAAACCTAAGCTGATTTTTAACCCCAATCCTCTGTACTTCATGAATTTTATTATTGGTTATAATAAAAGGTGTTTGCAGTCACCTTGAAAACCGGTCGGCTTTACCTAAAAAAACAATCATGAATAATGCACAGCCTAATATTTAGAGAGCATTTAGTACTCCGGTCTCAACGGATATAACGATATCTTATCTCGATGTGTCTTAATTGGGAACATCTATACTATATATATATATATATATATATATATATATATTATAATTAATGAGTTAAAAATGGAGTGCTCTGAACCATTCCACGTCAATCCAGAACCCAACCATCTTTTTTCACCTTTTTTGCGTTAGGCCAATTTTAATCGGTGTTCCCCTTTCCCTCTTCTCATCCTCCATTTTTTCCTACTATGTGATATTCAAACGGCCTTAATTTCTATCCAACTTGCTTTGATCATTGGATCCTCAGCATCTCCGATCCCCTTTAGATTTGGAACTTCGTGTTCATCTCCTATAACACTCTCCTCAATTTAAATTGGATCGAAGTTCATTGAATCACCACTGCCTGCTTCGCAACAGTTACTCCTAATCGTGCTTTTCCTTTCCCTTTGCAACTACAGTGCATAACAATATTCAAGCTTAGCTGATTGCTCATCATAGGTATGGTATCTGGTAAAATTTCAAACCCTAAATTTCTATCAATGGTCTATTTACACGATTCCCTTCAATGTTGTTGGAATTGGTTGTTGAACTTAACATCTTTCATATATTTAGTAATTCTTATCCATTTCATATCTTTAGTCCTACGAATAATTTAGCAAAAGATGTATCATTCTAAGATCACTGGTATTTGTTATTTAGGGTTATATTGGTCTCTATTATGCATGGACAGAGTATTCAGTCGAGTCCGGCATCATGAGTATATATTATATATAACAAATAATAATTCAATTGAGTCCTTAACAATCTGGTATCATGGAAGATAAATCAAGAATATTCAATTGATTAAAATATTAAAGTATACTGATTCAGTTTTAAAAGAAGAAACAATTTGGGTTTTCCTATTATTTTGGGTAACAACGTGCCTGAATCTACTCCTTGATCATCTTCTAGTTAGTACAAAAAAGTAATTCATGTGGCTCTTAGGAACAATTAATCATTTTTGAAAGATGATGGATATTTGTGCTTAATTAAGGCATAAAACCTTAGTTATGATTGCACTTTTGTTTACTGAATTTACAAATACTCATATAAGCATTTTAAAGTATATGATTATTTAAAATTCTGAATACAGAAACAATATTTTGTACACGTATATTAGATACCGTAGGCTATTGTGCTAATTAATCATTATTTAAGTGAAATTTATTTACTATCCATAATTGATATTTAGTTACTTACTATCCATAATTGAAATTTAGATACAGTTACTCCTAATCGTGCTTTTCCTTTCCCTTTGCAGCTACAGTGTGTATAACTATTCAAGCATCGCCGATTGCTCATCATAGGTATGGTATCGGGTAAAATTTCAAACCCTAAATTTCTATCGATGGTCTATTTACACGATTCCCTTCTATGTTGTTGTAATTGGTTGTTGAACTTAACATCTTTCATATATTTAGTAATTCTTATTCATTTCATATCTTTAGTCCTATGGATAATTTAGCTAAAGATGTATCATTCTAGATCACTGGTATTTGTTATTTAGGGTTATATTGGTCTCTATTATGCATGGACAGAGTATTCAGTCGAGTGCGGCATCATGAGTATTATATATAACACATATTAATTCAATTGAATACTTAACAATCTGGCATCATGAAAGATAAATCAAGAATATTCAATTGATTAAAATATTGAAGTATACTAATTCAGTTTTAAAAGAAAAACAGTTTGGGTTGTCCTATTATTTTGGGTAACAACATGCTTGAATCCATTCCTTGATCATTATCTAATTAGTACAAAAAAGCAATTCAGGTGGCTATTAGGAATAATTAATCATCTTTGAATGCTAAATGATGTTTTCTTAATTAAGGCATAAAACCATAGTTGTGATTGCACTTTTGTTTAGTGTAGCGACCCGAACTTCCCCATTCTCCGAAGAGAAGAGAAAGAACGAATTACCGTGAGTACAAGACGAATCAGAACACAAATAGAAGAACATTTCGTTGTTAATTACAACAATTCCATCATAATACAAGAATATACAGAGTATGAATAAACAAAATACATTCGATGAACATCAGAGATTACAATAAATTACATAGCAGCGGAAAAACAATACAAAACACAACTGAAAGTAATACACGGATACAAAGCTTTCCGAGCATCTTTCCAGCTGTAAATCAGAATTCTGTGAATACAAATCTGCAAAACCAAAACTACTAGCTGCCCGTGTCGAAAATGGGGGCACCCAGAGTTTAGGTTAAAACAATAAACTCCAGGTCAGTCGTGTGACTCGTGTGAGAACTAAAATAGTTATTTAAACTTTACTTCAAAAGAGAGTAATTCAAGGGACCACGCCGTATAACACAAACGGGTTTCCTCCCAAGAATACCTGTGCATAGAATAAATAACTCAATGCTTTTTGGAAAAATGAAGCTATTATAAGACCCAAGTCCCATCACACAATGCAACGCAAGCCGGAGGATAGAGTTTTCCCTTATAACAGCCAAACATTCTTGGTACGTATAAAATGAAATCATTTGATATTATTACTAGTGCATAGGTGTTTCAAAACAATTTCAATCATAAGTATCGATCATAGACGGCATAAGCGCCCCATCCCACTATGTCGCCATACTAGGCTCTACAAATAAAACCGAAATATCACGTATTGGAAATTGGATTCCATCATGAGTCGAGGCAAGGGGAAAGCTCCTCTCCGCTTCGAGACACTCTAGCAAATGTCTCAAGGCTACTCTCTCTTGGTAACCACTTGGATGCTTCAGGGCCGGTCCTCTCTTACGTTTGAGGATTAAGTATTCCTGAACACACGTTTCCCGATCCTAACAAACCTAAAATCGAGGCGCCTCATTCCAACAACCACATAGGTAAAAATAATATAAACGTCAGCCAGTTTAAGCACTGACACCACCCATAGCTGAAAGAAACGCCGTGCTCTCCCTGCAGTCCTTATACCGTTTTTGACTCATACCTAGGTGTGAGGCTCGCAAATTCACGTTATACACAAAGCTACGCTGTATTAAAGCCATGCTTTGATCATCAACCACAAGACTCTGCTTTTCAACAAAATCCTTTATCCATGCAACTCATCATGCCCCACAGGCAATTCATGCCATGTGATTGATATCTATCGATATATAACCTCTGAGCTCGTACATCTCAGAGAAGGGTGTTAAGCAAGAGAATAAATTCTCTGCCGCCAAACAGATATATATTTAACAGAAATCAATCAACACAGAATAAAATCCAATGTCAGACACATAACCATTTACACGTCCATTCAGGGTCTGAACGAAACTGGAGGCTCTATATACCTCTCATAACCATCGATCTCCAAATACGTCTGGACGATCACCAACTATTTCCATCCTCTTTGGTGTCCAGCCCAATCAGGATCATCAGTAATTATCCAAACGATGTGAAGACCTCTGGTCTTCGACCACCGTCTTCATCTTCGACTTGTCGTCGATTCGGTTATTCAGAATGGGTATAAACCCGGCCTTTCTAAATAATCCGCGTGTATAATAGACACGTGTTACACAAATGCAACATACGCCTCTTTCTAACCGATCAGTCACTAACCGTAAATTAGTAATAGAGAAATTTCCCAAATATTAACCCCGAAGGCCAAAACCAACATCAGATCAATACCCAGGAAACCATTCTTCTTAGCTAACCTACAGCTAGTTTCTAAATTTCATATTCTTAGGGAAAGGTTCCCATAAATTTTATCAAAGATAAATTCTTTAAAATTTATTCTTTAATCTTCCTTTGGATGTCATTTCAAACCAAATTATGGTTTTCCAAACTAGCCGAGATTAGCGAACCACACCGAAGTAATTATTTATTTTATTTCCCAATCCCAACCTATTCATCCCATGGAGCAAAACTGTTATTACCCCCATAACTAACACCACAATGTTATCGGTAAATTTAAGTACCATTTCACGTTCAAATCTAATTAAAGATTTAACTATAACTCGGAGCAAAACTGGCGATACTCCATTCTCGATCCTTTCCTATATTTGAAATTTTTTATTACCAATCCACATTTCAATCTAATTAAAGATTCATTAAAACTCCATTTAGTTCTAATCTTTAGCTGGGTTAAAGAACCAATGTCATTTAAAACACGGTTCACGATAAACCCACATCACATTCCATTTTATTAGTCTCTAATTGTAAATTAGTAAGAGAACAGTTCCCTAAATATTAACCTCGAAGGCCGAAACCAACATCAGATCAATACCTAAGAAACCATTCAACTTAACTTATTCCCAGTTAGTTCCTAATTTTCTTAACTCCATTTGGGTTTAAGAACAGTATTATTAAAGATACCATTCACTATGAACCAAAATCCCATTTGACATTAAATACAAGGCTCTGAATAGAAAATATATCGGCTTATATTCAATATCAAATTCTGAAACCAATAAATATCGTATTGGAAATAACAATATAAATATACCTTTCAAATTTCCATAACAACATCTGTATAATCACAAAATCCAACATCGAACTATTCCGAAGATGATTTCGATTCAAATCCATTCCGATCCGTTTATTGAAAATTCTGGTTATTTTTAAAAGCATTTCAAATCCAGTTTATTTATCTTAAAAAAGAAATTAAATTTATAATTCTAGTTCAAAACTAGTTCATTTCGATAAAAATACATTTTTATCTTTTCAAATATGGGATTTTTCATCCTAGTTCTTTTCAATTGATATATTATAATTTTACACAAATTATAGACATTTTTAATAATTTTGTCAAGTCCCGTACAGTCGACTTCCTATAACGGCCATCGAACTGCACTTACATCGACCTTTTCCAAATTTGTTTTGGAAATATCTCCAAATCCAACCGTTAGATTTATCATTTCTTATATACATTAGAAAGCTCTTTCGATTCGAACCCAACGGTTCTGGTTTTAGGAGAATCCGACGGTCGGATCTCCCATAATGTCCGTTCGAAGTCAATGGTCGAAATTCGCGAACTACCGCTGCGCGGCGCGTTCTATTCAGGCCATTATATTATATATATAATATATATTTCGTCGATTTCTATTTAGAACGCATTTTATAAATCGTTTTAAATTCGTTTTCAAAACAGTTTCAACTTCCACTTCAAATTCAAATCAAAATTGAATTTTTCCTTATAAATTCGTTTTAAATTCATTTCAAATTGATTTCAATTTAAATTGATTTCAATTTAAATTGATTTCAATTCAATTTCAGTTCGTTTTCAATTCGTTTTTATTTCGTTTTCAATTCATTTTGAATTCTTGTCAATTCGTTTGCAATTCATTTACAATTCGATTTGAATTCATTTTCAATTCAATTTAATTCAATTTCTATTTCAATCCATTTGAATTCATTTCTATTTAATTTGAATTCAAATTCATTTTCTATTCAATTCAATTCGAATTCATTTTCTATTCTATTTCAATTCGAATTCAATTCTATTCAATTTCAATTTGAATTCAATTCTATTCAATTTCAATTCGAATTCAATTCTATTCAATTTTAATTCGAATTCATTTCTATTCAATTTTGAAATCACTTTCAATATTCATTATAAAACAAATAAAATCGACTAAATTCCCGTTTGTGTTAAAATGGTGTTCAACTACTTAACACGACTTCACATTTCAATGTTCACTGAAAATTATTTTAAATTATTCGATAATTTTGAACTGAAATCAGACATAGTCAATTACCATATAATGTTGATTATATGGATTTCATCCAATTCAATTATACAACAATGGCGATAAACAATCAACCATCATCCAAAGTGCATTCTACACTGTATAAGCATCAAATATAAATATTTAACGCTTATAGCAGTCTGTCAATCAATCGGTCGACATACAACTAATTATTGGGATTAGTGTAAGTCATATATCATCCCAATACCCGTGTGGGGTTTCAAACAATCAAACACAGTTTTTATTTGTGCAGTTGGGGGATGTGTAAAATTTATCGTCCCAATCAATATCAGTCAAATGTGTGTATATAAACAAATTATTCGATTTGTTTGTAATCATCTATTTCATTTCATTTTTATATATACGTTAAAAATTCTATTTTTAACTATAAAATATTTTTAACTATATAAATATTTATTTCATTTCACACACACATTCAATCTTCACAACAAAATCAATCAAACAAACAAGTCGTCCATGGTCTGTGGACGACGGGTGTCGGGTGCTCCTAAACACCGTCTGCATCCTAGTATATATTTTAACTAGAAAATAAAATTAAAGGTGAGAAGTTCTCACAGAGGATTCCACTCCGCCGTGCTTTGCTTTTGAACTGCTGAACCGTCTGGATCTGTTTGAAATCCCAATGTAGTTCTTTTCATGTTGTTCAAATAAAAATTATATTTTTATTGCTTCATTCAATAAATGAAAATCATATTTTTATTTCTACTTCATATATTTTTACAACGCTTCTTTCTATATAAAAATTATATTTTTAAATTTCACATATGATAAAAATCATATTTTTATTATTTTTATAATATAAAAATCATATCTTTATTAGGATAAAAATCCAACCTTTCCTAATAAAGATCAAATCTTTATCCCTTTTAAAAATAATCTCTTATGTTATAAAAATATAATCTTTCATTAAACAGAAATCATATTTTTATTTAATCAAAAATCAAATCTTTTAAACAAATAAAAATCACTTCTTTCCTAAATAAAAATCCTATTTTAAATTTACTACTTTTTAAAGTAAAAATCAAATCCCTTTTTTATTATAAAAACCAATTCTTTTTCCTTGTAAAAATAAATTCTTTTAGCGAATAAAAATCTAGTCTTTACGCGCTATTATATAAAAACCCTATCTTTAAATCATGCTTCATCAAAACTGATTTTAACATCACCTTCACGTGAAAATAAACGGATTTAAAACTGATTTAATTTATAAAAACTGAATTTATAAATTGAAAATCACCTTGGTTCCATCGCAGGGGGTCAGATTCGGCGTCAGTTGGCCGGCAGAGACCCAGAGGAGGAGGCGCTGGCGATTTCCGATCGTTCTGGGCTAGGGCGTAGGGACTGACTGCATCGAGATGGGGAGAGGAGGAGGTGAACGTGAGAGGAGGGGTTGTGGCAGGCGAAGGTCGGAGGGGGTGTTTGCGTAGTCAACGAGGTCTGGGCGGGTTAGGGCGTCACGCGGTCATCGATTGGAGTAGAGGAGGAGCAGGGACGGAGGGGATTAATCGGAGAGAGAGAGAGGATAGAGGAGGAGGGCGGCGGATCGCTGATGGGGCGCGGCGGCGCCCCCCATCAGAGGAGCGACGGCTCCTCCGTTTTCTTTTTTTTAATTTTTGGTTTGATTTTTAACGGGGGGCCTAAGAGGGTATAGAGAGGGGTGAGGTATTTTTATATTTAATTATTTATTTTCAAAAAAAATTGACTTTTTTATTCGACCTCTAAACGAGGCCCACCGCATGTCGTCCACAGCTAATTACCCCCATTCCGAACACAATGGGATATGTATCGTAGGCTGATTCGATCGTTTCGAACAGTTTTCGTCAAAATCAAAATATAACTCTATATATTGAATTTGAACGCGCATTTCAATTTACTGGGATCTAATAATAACTCTAAAAATTCCAGAAAAATATTTTCTTGCTTGGTATTGACGATACGTTCCTAACAAAACTAATTTCATCAAATTCCGAGACCGTTTGAAAAATGGTCATTTTACGGTTGATTAAAATCAACTGAAACTGGTCAAACGCGTTTTCCTTCGCCATGCTCACATATTGATTCAGAAAATTATGAATTTTGGAACATAGCAATAACATGACATCATGGATCCAACAAAAGTGGTTTCGTCGAAAACCGAGGTTGTTTGCAAAATTTCCATTTTTAAGGGCCAGAATTCCATAGCGACTATTCTGAATTTTCAAGTGGGCGTAACTTTTTATTCCCATTATGAATTTTTTTTTTTCAGATTCATTGGAAAGATATTCTCAAATAGATTCTAATATTTTTGGTTTCGGTAAAATCCGGTTTTTTTTGAATCCTGTACATTCATTTGAAGTTTAAAATCGAATTATCGAACTAACGCGCCATTTTCAATTCCTTTTATAATTTAAAATAAATATTATATTCTAACGTCGATCTATATAAATATATACATTCGAATTCCATTCAAAATAAATTTTTAGTCGTTATTATTTAAAATAATTCATTTTAAATATTAAAAATTCATTAAAATTGCCAAAATAAAAATTTTAAATTGGCTCGGATTTTCCGGGTTGTTACAATATACCCCACTTAAAACTTTTCGTCCTCGAAAAGGAACGAAGCTAAATGTTTTTTTTACAAATCAACTCAACTTTCATTATTTTCACTACGGCTTAAGTTCTTCAACTTTTCAGTTTCTAAGAACTTTTCAAATTTTTCAAAAATTTGGCTAACAACCTAAATTTTCGAAATTTTTTTCCATAACCTCCCCTGCACCGGGGACTTCGGGATATTTCATATAGCCTCCCATGGTCTTCTTCAATCCAAAAGAAAAAGCCAAGCGGCTAGCCAATCGGCTCATAAAATCATCCAAAACCCAGGAAATACAATAAACATGTACCTATTTGTCGGGAAAACAATTGTATTCCTCTTCTCTAGCCTCCTTGCTATGACCTGTTCAATGTATATACATGTATACGCATGCATTCTAAACAATTTTCAATATAGTTCAATATTTGGTTCAATTTGGCCTAAATTCACCGTTCTTTCAAATAATAGTTTAAAGGAATAATCATACATCACAACCATCAATCAATTAGTGAATGAACGTTTCAAATCCATAACTTTGATATATATATATATACAGAAAATCATGTTTTTGACGCAAATTTACAACAATGTATTCTAGCTATATTTTGGTTCTCACACCAGTCTAATGGAATTATATAGAAATCTCACTTTCGAAACTCGAAAATAAATACTGGCGATGGTGCCCTATTACCAGAATTATCCCCGGGCAAATAGAGTATGATTCTATAACTATCCAGTATACTTAAACTTCGAATACACGCTTGCAAGGCGTATATGCAAAATCTTTATATATCGGATTGTCCAAATCAATTATAAATAAATATTCAAATACGTATAATACGATTTAAATTTTCAAAACAAAGTTGGTTTTCATTTTAAAAATATACTCTTCACGCTCGTTCTAGGATACTACTGATCCTACCTCTAACGAGCCATTCTTATTGGATATTGCTAATCCAATCTCTGATGAATTCTTTCATACGGTTCTAATGTGTCTTGTCCTCGAGCTCTGTAAACCAGAGCTCTGATACCAAATGTAGCGACCCGAACTTCCCCATTCTCCGAAGAGAAGAGAAAGGACGAATTACCTGAGTACAAGACGAATCAGAACACAAACAGAAGAACATTTCATTGTTAATTACAACAATTCCATCAGAATACAAGAATATACAGAGTATGAATAGACAAAATACATTCGATGAATATCAGAGATTACAATAAATTACATATCAGCGAAAAAACAACACAAAACACAACTGAAAGTAATACATGGATACAGAGCTTTCCGAGCATCGTTCCAGCTGTAATTCAGGATCCTATGAATATAAATCTGCAAAACCAAAACTACTAGCTGCCTGTAACAATCCGAAAATCTGGGCCAGTTTAAAAAAAATTATTTTGGCAATTTTAGCGAATTTTGAATATTTAAAATAGATTATTTTAAATAATATCGACGTGAAATTTATTTTGAATAGAAATTCGTCGTATATGTTATATACGTCGTCGTTAGAATATAAATAATTATATATAATTATAAATAGAATTGAAAATGGCGCGGTAGTTCGATAATTTGATTTCAAACTTCAATTGAATGTACCGGATGTAAAACAATCCGGATTTTAGCGAAACCAAAAACATTAGGATCTAATTGAGGATATCTTTCCAACGAATCCGAAAAATCGAAATTTCATAGCGGGAATCAAAAGTTATGTCCAGTTGAAAATTCTGAATAGTCGCTATGGAATTCAGGCCCTTAAAAATGGGAATTTTGCAAACGACCTCGGATTTCGACGAAACCACTTTTTTTGGATCCGTGATGTCAAATTATTGCTAGGTTTCAAATTTCATAATTTTTCGAATCAATATGTGAACGTGGCAAAGGAAAACGCGTTTGACCAGTTTTAGTTGATTTTAATCGACTGGAAAAGGGCCATTTTTCCAACGGTCTCGGAATTCGACGAAACTAGTTTTGTTAGGACCGTATCGTCATTACGAAGCTAGAAAATGTTTTTCTGGGATTTATAGGGTTCGTATGTGACCCCGGTAAATTGAAATGCGCGTTCAAATTCAATATATAGAGTTATATGTTGATTTTGACGAAAACTGATTGAAACAGTCGAATCAGCTTATGATACATATCACATTGTGTTCGGAATGGGGGTAATTAGCTATGGACGATAGGCGGTGGGCCTCGTTTAGGGGTCGAAAATAAAAGTTGCTTTTTGGGAAGTAATTAAATAAAATAAATTTAAAAAAATATATAAAACTCTCTTTCTTCCCTTTATTCGTTCTGCCCCCCCCCCCCCCTCTTTCTCGTTTTTCATTAGTTCAGAAAAGAAAAAAAAGAGCCGATCGCGATCGACGATCGCGGGGGGGCTCGTCGCCGCCGCCGCCACTGGTGGCAGGCGCACCACTGCCTCCCTCTCTCACGCGCTCTCTTCCTCTTCTTCTTCCCTTCGATTTCAGCCCACCGCGCCGCCTCCCACCGCACCCCATTCCGCCGCCGCCGCCCCTAAAACCCTAACTCCGACCTCCATCTGCTCCACCGCCCCTCCTCCATCAATAAACGCACCTCGCGCTGTTCGCCTGGCCACCCAGTCGCCGGAGCCCCCACCAAACCCTAGCGCCGCCTGTTCCCCCTTCTCCGACCACCCCTCAGCCACGTGACGCCCCCGTCTGCAGTCGAACACTGTAAGCTCCCTTTTTTATTTTTATTTCTATTTTGTTTTTATTTAATAAAATCAGTTTGTTTACATAATAAAAATATAATCTTTTATGTTGTAGAGTAATAAAAATTTGATTTTCATATTATATAGATAATAAAAATGTGATCTTTATATGGTAGGATATAAAAAGATGATATTTTTATGTAGTGAAAGACGACATTTTTAAAGTAAGAAAACGGCAAAATCTTTATATATAGTAGCGTTGTAAAAATAGAATTTTTATCTATATAGTAGTGTTGTAAAAATTCGATTTTATATATTGAATAGCGAAGCAAAAATTCGATTTTTATATATTGAATAGCGAAGTAAAAATTCGATTTTTATATATTGAATAGCGAAGCAAAAATTCGATTTTTATATATTGAATAGCGAAGTAAAAATTCGATTTTTATATATTGAATAGCGAAATAAAAATTCGATTTTTATATATTGAATAGCGAAGTAAAAATTCGATTTTTATATGTGTAGTGGCTACGGGAAACGAAAGTGAAGAAAGGCGAGCACGGTGAAGATGTTCTACATAGGAAGTGCCGTGGAGTTCGGATAGCTATTGGTGAGAACTTCTCACTCTTCAATTTCTTTTTCTAGTTATATATATATATATATATATATATATATATATATATATATACTAGGATGCAGACGGTGCTTAGTAGCACCCGACACCCGTCATCCACAGACTATGGATTGCTTGTTTGTTTAATTGATGTGTTGTGAAATTTGTTTGTGAAATTGATGTGAAATAGATAATGAAATATATTCATGCGTTGAAAGGAAATAAAATATTTATATAGTTAAAAATATTTTATCGATGAAAATATAATTTTTAACGTGAAAGTGAATAAATAAATATTTATAAACGAATCGGCCGATTTGTTTATATACACTGATTTGACTGATATTGATTGGGATGATAAATTTTACACATCGCCCAACTGCACAAATAAAAATCTGCGTTTGTTGATTTGAAACCCCACACAGGTGTTGGGATGATATTTGGCACACACTAATCCCAATTATTTAATTGTATGTCGATCGATTGGTCGACAGACTGTGTAAGCGTTAATTAGTTATATTTGATGTTTGTGCAGTTGTGTGGTGCACTTTGGATGATGGTTGATTGTTTATCATTGCTATTATATACATTTGTTGTATGGAATCCATATAATTAACATTATATGGTGATTGATTGGGCCTCATTCCAATCGGGAAAATAATGAATATCATAAAAGAAAATTCATGTGTTGAAACTATTTATGTGTTGAGTAAAATATTTTAACAATAAATTTTACATCTTCATCATATTTACAATTAGAATCTACTTTACGGTGGAGTCTAGTTAAAAATCAAACGATAGATACCATGATTTAATAAAATATTTTACATAACAAAAATAGTCGTGTGTTGAAAGAAATATAGATTCATGTGTTAAATAGAATAAATATTCATTTGTTGAATAAAATAAAGAAGTTTTTGAAAAATATAAAGCCGTGTGGATTAGAGATGCGTTATTTTGACGCGAACGATATTTATATCGATTTTATTCGTTTTATAATAAATATTGAAAAGTGATTTCAAAATTTAATATTTTGAAATTAAATTCAAATTGAATTAGATTAAAATTCAAATGGAAATTTTATTGAATCAATTTGAAATGAATTCGAATCGAATAGAAAATGAATTCGATTCGAATTGAATAGAAAGTGAATTAGAATATGAATTGAATAGAAAGTGAATTTGAATTCGAATTGAATAGAAATGAATTCAAATTAAATTAAATTCAAATTGAATTAAAAACGAATTGAAATCAATTTGAATAGAATTGAAACGAATTAGGGTTTGAATTGAATTGAAACGAATTAGAATTTGAATTGAATTGAAACGAATTAGAATTTGAATTGAATTGGAACGAATTTGAATTCGAATTAAATAAAATTGAAATGAATTCGAATTGAATTGAAATCAAATCGATCTGAAATTGAATGTAGCGTTGAAATGGTTTTGAAAACGAATTTAAAACGATTTATAAAATATGTTTTAAAAAGGAAATCGATGAAATATAAATAATATATATATTATATATATAATGGCCCGAATAGAACGCGCCGCGCCGCGGTAGTTCGTGAATTTCGACCATTAACTTCGAATTGACGTTGCGGCAGATCCCACCGTCGGATTCTCCTAAAATCAGAACCGTTGGGTTCGTATCGAAAAGAGCTTTCCAAAGAATATTTGAAATTTGAAATCTAATGGTTGGATTTCGAATTATGTCCAAATCAAATTTGAAAAAGGTCGTTGTAAGTGCAGTTCGATGGCCGTTGATGGAAATCGACTGTACAGGCCTTGATAAAATTATTAAAAATATCTATAATTTGTGTAAAATCATAAGAAATGATTTGGGAAAAATTGGGCTGAAAAACTCCATATATGAAATGATAAAAATAATTTTTTATCAAAATGAACTAGTTTTGAACTAGAATTAAAATCAATTTATTTTGGAAATAAATAAATTGAATTTGAAAGTGATTTTAAAAATAATCAATATTCCCAATACGTGGATTGGACTGGATTTGATTCGAAATTATCTTCGGAATATTTCGATGTTGGATTTTGTGACTATACAGATTCTGTTATGGGAATTTGAAAGATATATTTTATATCGTTTTTTCCAATACGATATTTGTTGGTTTCATAATTTGATATTGAATGTAAGCCGATATATTTTCTATTCAAAGCCTTGTATTTAATATCAAATATGATTTGGGTTTATCGTGAATCGTGTTTTAGATGACATTGGTTCTTTAACCCAGTTAAAGGCAGGATGTTGATTTTTGAAAAGATTAAAACTAAGTGGAGTTTTAATGAATCTTTAATTAGATTAAAATGTGAATTGATAATTTAAATTATCAAATCTGAAAAGTGATCGAGAGTGGAGTATCACCAGTTTTGCTTCAAAGCGATAGTTAAATCTGTAATTAGATTTGAACGTTAAATGGTAATTAATTTTACCGATAACACCATGGTGTTAGATATGGAGTATTACCAGTTTTCCCCATGGGATATATAGGTTGGGATTGGGAAATAAAATAAATAATTACTTCGGTGTGGTTCGCTAATCCCGACTAGTTTGAAATGATATCCAAAGGAAGATTAAAGAATAAATTTAGAAGAATTTATCTTGGATAAAATTAATGGGAACCTTTCCCTAAGAATGTGATTTTGTGAATAAAATAATATTCTGAATTGGAATGAGGCGTTTGTTGTGTTTGTGTAGCATTTGTTTATTATATACGTGGGTTATTCAGAAAGGCCGGGTTTATACCCATTCTGAATAACTGATTCGACGAGATGTCGAAGAGGAAGATGGTGGTTGAAGACCGGAAGTCTTCACATTGTTTGGGTGATTACTGATGATCTTGATTGGCCTGTACACCCAAGATGAGGGAAACAGTTGGTGATCGTCCAGACGTACTTGGAGATGGATGGATATGTGAGGAAAGTGCCTCCGGTTTCGTTCAGACACAGAACGAACTTATAAATGGATTGTGCGTCTTACATTGGATTTTATTCTGTGTTGATTGATCTCTACTAAATATACATCTGTTTGGCGGCGGAGAATTTATTCTCTTGCTTAACGCCCTTCTCTGAGACGTACGAGCTCAGAGGTTGTATATCGATAGACATCAGTCGCATGGAGTGAATTGCTAGTGTGGCACGCGTAAGTGGCAATTGATCAAGGCTTCTGTTGAAAAGCAAAGTCTTGTGGTTGATGATCAAAGCACGGCCTGTGTGGCGTAGCTTTGTGTATAACGTGAATTCGCGAGCCTCACACCTCGGTATGAGTCAAAAACGGGATAGTGACTGCAGGGAGAGCACGACGTTTCTTTCTAGCTAGGGTGGTGTCAGTGACCTACCAGCCCTGACATTTATATACTTTTCACCTGTGTGGTTGTTGGATACGAGGCGCCTCGGATATAGGTCTGTAAGGACTGGGAAACGTGTGTTCAGGAATAATTAATCCTCAAAAGTAAGAGAGGACCGGCCCTGAAGATCCAAGGATCATAGTGGGGTCCTGGTACATTTGCTAGAGTGTCTCGAACGCGGAGAGGAGCTTGCCCCTTGCCTCGGCTCATGACGGAAATCCAATTTCCAATACGTGATATTGCGGTTTTAATTGTAGAACTAGCATGGAGACATGATATATGGTACCCATGCCGTCTATGATTGATATTTATGATTGAAATTGTTTTGACACTATACACTTATTATAGTATCAAGTGATTTGTTTTAAACGTACCAAGCATGTTTGGCTATTATAAGGGAAAACCCTATCCTCCGGCTTGCGTTGCATTGTGTGATGGGACCTGGGTCTTATAATAGCTTCATTTTTTCAAAGAGCATTGCGTTGTTTTGTTATATACACTAGTATTCTTGGGAGGACACCTGTTCCGTGTTATACGGCGTGGTCCCTTGAATTACTCACTTTTAAAGTAAAGTTTTAAATAACTGTTTTAGTTCTCACACCAGTCCCATGACTGACCTGGAGTTTATTGTTTTAACCTAAACTCTGGGTGCCCCTATTTTCCACACGGGCAGCTAGTAGTTTTGGTTTTGCAGATTTATATCCACAGGGTCCTGATTTACAGCTGGAACGATGCTCGGAAAGCTCTGTATCCGTGTATCACTCTCAGTTTTGTTTTGTATATTTTTCTGCTGCTACGTAATTTATTGTAATCTCTGATATTTGTCGAATGTAATTTATTCATTTATACTCTGTATATTCTTGTATCTGATGGAATTGTTGTAATAACAATGAAATGTTCTTCCGTATGGGCTCTTTTGTGTGTTGTTCTCAGAGTATCCGCTCTTTCCTTCACGGGGAAGTTACGGGTTCTTTCACTGCCCATGTCAAAAATGGGGGCACCCAGAGTTTTGGTTAAAACAATAAACTCCAGGTCAGTCATGTGACTGGTGTGAGAACTAAAACAGTTATTTAAACTTTACTTCAAAAGAGAGTAATTCAAGGGACCACGCCGTATAACACGGAACGGGTTTCCTCCCAAGAATACTAGTGCATAGAATAAATAACGCAATGCTTTCTAGAAAAATGAAGCTATTATAAGACCCTGGTCCCATCACACAATGCAACGCAAGCCGGAGGATAGGGTTTTCCCATATAATAGCCAAACATGTTTGGTACGTAAAAAATGAAATCATTTGATATTATTACTAGTGCATAGGTGTTTCAAAGCAATTTCAATCATAAGTATCAATCATAGACGGCATAAGCGCCCCATCCCACTATGTCGCTTCGAGTTCCTCTCCGCTTCGAGACACTCTAGCAAATGTCTCAGGGCTACTCTCTCTGGGTAACCACTTGGATGCTTAAGGGCCGGTCCTCTCTTACGTTTGAGGATTAATTATTACTGAACACACGTTTCCTAGTCCTAACAGACCTAAAATTGAGGTGCCTCATTCCAACAACCACATAGGTAAAAATAATATAAATGTCAGCTAGTTTAAGCACTGACACCACCCATAGCTAGTAAGAAACGTCGTGCTCTCCCTACAGTCCTTATCCCGTTTTTGACTCATACCGAGGTGTGAGACTCGCGAATTCACGTTATACACAAAGCTACGCTGTATTAAAGCCGTGCTTTGATCATCAACCACAAGACTCTGCTTTTCAACAAAAGCCTTGATCTATGCAACTCAGCATGCCACACAGGCAATTCATGCGATGCGATTGATATCTATCGATATATAACCTCTGAGCTCGCACATCTCAGAGAAGGGCGTTAAGCAAGAGAATAAATTCTCTGTCACCAAACATATATATATTTAACAGAAATCAATCAACATAGAATAAAATCCAATGTCAGACACACAATCCATTTACACGTCCGTTCTGGGTCTGAACGAAACCGGAGGCACTATATACCTCGCATAACCATCGATCTCCAAATACGTCTAGATGATCACCAACTATTTCCATCCTCTTGGGTGTCCAGCCCAATCAGGATCATCAGTAATTATCCAAACGATGTGAAGACCTCTGGTCTTCGACCACCGTCTTCATCTTCGACTTATCGTCGAATCGGTTATTCAGAATGGGTATAAACTCGATCTTTCTAAATAACCCGCGTGTATAATAGACACGTGTAACACAAATGCAACATACGCCTCATTCTAACCGATCAGTCACTAGCCGTAAATTCGTAAGAGAGCAATTTCTCAAATATTAACCCCGAAGGCTGGAACCAACATCAGATCAATACCCAGGAAACCATTCTTCTTAGCTGACCTACAGCTAGTTTCTAAATTTCATATTCTTAGGGAAAGGTTCCCATAAATTTTATCAAAGATAAATTCTTTAAAATTTATTCTTTAATCTTCCTTTGTAAGTCATTTCAAACCAAATTATGGTTTTCCAAACTAGTCGAGATTAGCGAACCACACCAAAGTAATTATTTATTTTATTTCCCAGTCCCAACCTATTTATCCCATAGAGCAAAACTGTTAGTACCCCATAACTAACACCACGGTTTTGTTGGTAAATTTAATTACCATTTCACGTTCAAATCTAATTAAAGATTTAACTATCGCTCGGAGCAAAACTGGCGATACTCCATTCTCGTTCCTTTCTTATATTTGATAATTTATATTATCAATTCTCGTTTCAATCTAATTAAAGATTCAATAAAACTCCACATAGTTCTAATCTTTAGCTGGGTTAAAGAACCAATGTCATTTAAAACACGGTTCACGATAAACCCACATCACATTCCATTTTATTAGTCTCTAACCGTAAATTAGTAAGAGAACGGTTCCCTAAATATTAACGCTGTAGGCCAAAACCAACATCAGATCAATACCCAAGAAACCATTCAGCTTAACTGATCATCAGTTAGTTCCTAATTTTCTTAACTCCATTTGGGTTTAAGAACAGTATTATTAAAGATACCATTCACTACAAACAAAAATTCCATTTGATATTAAATACAAGGCTCTGAGTAGAAAATATATCGGCTTATATTCAATATCAAATTCTGAAACCAACAAATATCGTATTGGAAATAACGATATAAATATACCTTTCAAATTTCCATAACAACATCTGTATAATCACGAAATCCAACATCGAACTATTCCGAAGATGATTTCGATGCAAATCCATTCCGATTCATATATTGAAAATTCTGGTTATTTTTAAAACCATTTCAAATCCAGTTTATTTATTTTAAAAAAATATTAAATTTATAATTCTAGTTCAAAACTAGTTCATTTTGATAAAAATACATTTTTATCTTTTCAAATATTAGATTTTTCATCCCAATTCTTTTCAATTCATATATTATAATTTTACACAAATTATAGATATTTTTAATAATTTTATCAAGGCCCGTACAGTCGATTTCCTATAACGGCCATCGAACTGCACTTACAACGACCTTTTCCAAATTTGATTTGGACATATCTCCAAATCCAACCGTTAGATTTATCATTTCTTATATACGTTAGAAAGCTCTTTTCGATACGAACCCAACGTTTCTGGTTTTAGGAGAATCCGACGGTCGGATCTCCCATAATGTCCGTTCGAAGTCAATGGGCGAAATTCGCGAACTGCCGCAGCGTGGCGCGTTCTATTCAGGCCATTATATTTTATATATATAATATATAATATATATTTCGTCGATTTCTATTTAAAATGCATTTTATAAATCGTTTTAAATTCGTTTTCAAAACAGTTTCAACTTCCACTTCAAATTCAAATCAAAATTGAATTTTTCCTTATAAATTCGTTTTAAATTGATTTCAAATTGATTTCAATTTAAATTGATTTCAATTCAATTTCATTTCGTTTTCAATTCGTTTTTATTTCATTTTGAGTTCTTGTCAATTTGTTTGCAATTCATTTACAATTCAATTTAAATTCATTTTCAATTCAATTTGATTCAACTTCTATTTCAATCCAATTTGAATTCATTTTCATTTCTATCCAATTTGAATTCAAATTCATTTTCTATTCAATTCGAATTCATTTCCTATTCAATTTCAATTCGAATTCAATTCTATTCAATTTCAATTCGAATTCAATTCTATTCAATTTCAATTCGAATTCATTTCTATTCAATTTCAATTCGAATTCATTTCTATTCAATTTTGAAATCACTTTCAATTTTCATTATAAAACAAATAAAATCGACTAAATTCCCGTTCGTGTTAAAATGGTGTTCAACTATTTAACACGGCTTCACATTTCAATATTCACTGAATATTATTTTAAATTATACGATAATTTTGAACTGAAATCAGACACAGTCAATTACCATATAATGTTGATTATATGGATTTCATCCAATTCAAATATACAACAATGACGATAGACAATCAACCATCATCCAAAGTGTGTTCTACACTGTATAAGCATCAAATATAAATATTTAATGCTTATAGCAGTCTGTCAATCAATCGATCGGCATACAACTAATTATTGGGATTAGTGTAAGTCATATATCATCCCAATACCCGTGTGGGGTTTCAAACAATCAAACACATTTTTTATTTGTGCAGTTGGGCGATGTGTAAAATTTATCGTCCCAATCAATATTAGTCAAATGTGTGTATATAAACAAATCGTTCGATCTGTTTATAATCATCTATTTCATTTTATATATACGTTAAAAATTCAATTTTTAACTATAAAATATTTTTAACTATATAAATATTTTATTTCATTTCACACACACATTCAATCTTCACAACAAAATCAATCAAACAAACAAGCCGTCCATGGTCTGTGGACGACCGGTGTCTGGTGCTACTAAACACCGTCTGCATCCTAGTATATATTTTAACTAGAAAGTAAAATTAAAGTTGAGAAGTTCTCACAGAGGGTTCCACTCCGTCGTGCTTTACTTTTGAACTGCTGAACCGTCTAGATATGTTTGAAATCCCAATGTAGTTCTTTTCATGCTGTTCAAATAAAAATTATATTTTTATTGCTTCATTCAATAAATAAAAACCATATTTTTATTTCTACTTCATATATTTTTACAATGCTTCTTTCTATATAAAAATTATATTTTTAAATTTCACATATGATAAAAATCATATTTTTATTATTTTATAATATAAAAATCATATCTTTATTCGGATAAAAATCCAACCTTTTCCTAATAAAGATCAAATCTTTATCCCTTTTAAAAATAATCTCTTGTGTTATAAAAATATAATCTTTCATTAAATAAAAATCATATTTTTATTTAATCAAAAATCAAATCTTTTAAACAAATAAAAATCACTTCTTTCCTTAATAAAATTCCTATTTTAAATTTACTGCTTTTTAAAGTAAAAATCAAATCCTTTTTTTATTATAAAAACCAATTCTTTTTCCTTGTAAAAATCAATTCTTTTAGCGAATAAAAATCTAATCTTTACACGCTATTATATAAAAACCCTATCTTTAAATCATGCTTCATCAAAACTGATTTTAACATCACCTTCACGTGAAAATAAGCGGATTTAAAACTGATTTTATTTATAGAAACTGAATTTATAAATTGAAAATCACCTTGGTTCCATCGCAGAGGGTCGGATTCGGTGTCAGTTGGCCGGCGGCGACCCAGGGGAGGAGGCGCTGGCGATTTCCGATCGTTCTGGGCTAGGGCATGGGGATTGACTGCATCGAGATGGGGAGAGGAGGAGGTGAATGCGAGAGGAGGGGTGGTGGCAGGCGAAGGTTGGAGGGGCATTGGCGTAGTCGACGAGGTCTGGGCGGGTTAGGGCGTCACGCGGTCATCGATTGGAGCAGAGGAGGAGCAGGGACGGAGGGGGTTGATCGGAGAGAGAGAGGATAGAGGAGGAGGGCGGCAGATCGGTGATGGGGCGCGGCGGCGCCACCCATCGGAGGAGCGACGGCTCCTCCATCTTTTTTTTTTAATTTCTAGTTTGACTTTTTTATTCGACCTCTAAACGAGGCCCACCACCTGTCGTTCACAGCTAATTACCCCCATTCCGAACACAATGGGATATGTATCGTAGGCTAATTCGATCGTTTCGATCAGTTTTCGTCAATATCAAGATATAACTCTATATATTGAATTTGAATGCGCATTTCAATTTACTGGGGTCACACACTGACTCGAAAATTTCCAAAAAAATATTTTCTAGCTTCGTATTGACGATACGGTCCTAACAAAACTAATTTCATCAAATTCCGAGACCGTTTGAAAAATGGCCATTTTCCAGTCGATTAAAATCAACGGAAACTAGCCAAACGCATTTTCCTTTGCCACGCTCACATATTGATTCAGAAAATTATGAATTTTGGAACTTAGCAATAACCTAACATCACGGATCCAACAAAAGTGGTTTCATCGAAAACCGAGGTTGTTTGCAAAATTTCCATTTTTAAGGGCAAGAATTCCATAGCGACTATTCTGAATTTTCAACTGGTCGTAACTTTTGATTCTCGCTATGAAATTTTGATTTTTTGGATTCATTGGAAAGATATTCTCAAATAGCTTCTAATATTTTTGGTTTCGCTAAAATCCGATTTATTTTGAATCTTGCACAATCATTTGAAGTTTGAAATCGAATTATCGAACTACCGCGCCATTTTCAATTCCTTTTATAATTTAAAATAAATATTATATTCTAACGTCGATCTATATAAATATACACATTCGAATTCCATTCAAAATAAACTTTTCGTTGTTATTATTTAAAATAATTCATTTTAAATATTAAAAATTCATTAAAATTGCCAAAATAAAAATTTTAAATTGGCTCGGATTTTCCGGGTTATTACATTTAGTGAATTTACAAATACTCATATAAGCATTTTAAAGTACATGATTATTTAGAATTCGTAATATAGAAACATTATTTTATACACGTTACAGTAGATACAATAGGCTATTGTGCCAATTAATCATTATTTAAGTGATATTTATTTACTTACTATCCATAATTGATATTTAATTACTTACTGTCCATAACTGATATTTAATTACTTGCTGTGCATAATTGATATTTTATTACTTACTGTCCATAATTGATATATAATTACGATACTAGAAAATTACATTTCAATGGTTGCTTGATACTCTGACTGCAACTTTAACTAACAATATATCATTTATATATTATGTTTTCTCAAATTACTTATTAAAATATCTTATTATATACATAGAAATAATTCACATGCATATGTAAACTAAGAATTAAGTAATCATTATGAATCTGTTAAATATTTTTATATATTACACGATACCATTCTTCTTCGCCTTTTGTTGCTTAGCCCCTGTTTCTTTTGTCTCTCTCGCATCGTAGTATTGTTTCAGTTGGGTGTCCTTGACGATTGCTACAGTTCATTCTCATCTTTCCTTTGTCTTGCCGATTTTAACTTATTATTGTTTGCCTGCATTTGTGCCATGATACCTTTGCTGCAACTGGGCTTTTCTTCAATCGATGCTTTGTTCCACGTAACTGTTTTCCCTCGATCATGTCTTTTGATTTCATGTTTGCTTTATTCTGTTTTCATTTATGCCTTCTTCAGTTTCCATATCCTTCCCCCTCCCCCTCTAACGAATGTTACTTATGTTGATTTATTATAATAGTTTGAAATAGTTTCCACCTATTTTTTTCTACCTATACATATTACAGGTAATTTATGAAGGAAATGCTTTTTAAATTATTCAGTTCAGACGTCTCTTTGTTTTGATTCTACTCTCTTCTATTTTTACACTAACTAAAAGCACTCACACATTTAATTATTTTCATTAACCTTTGTTTTGTGTCATCTATATACATATTCATGGATGCTAGATTTAGAGGATAAATTGATTTCTAACGACCAAGAGAAAGATAATTCAAAAGGTTAATGCATAACTATTTCAAATGACTCGCCATTTCAGGGTTTTTTTTGGTCTGATTTATAAAAGTAGATCTAGAATTTTAATGGTGAAAAGGTGTATAACACTGCAATAAAGGTCCGCCTACTATCCACACTTTTATGTATGTAGATCGTCGATACTCTAATCGTAGATTTTCCAATCCTCTATCACATTATCAGTGCCACTCAAGTAGCATTAAAGCTGCCCTGGATTTTGTTGTTTGGTTCTAAAAAATGGAAGCTTCTAAGGGTGAATCGAAGAAGGTATTATTTTTGTCTTTCATCTACATATGTTGCTCTCCACATGGATTTATCCAGTAAAATGCTTTTGTTGGCTGCTATGTCTACTGGTAGTGCTAGAAATTTGAAATCGTTTACAAAATCGTGATTCAATGTGTCATCTGGTTGCTATCTAAATGTTATAATAATCATTTTTTTGGGCGGACAACTTTCTAAATGAGCATGTATATCTTTCTAACACCTATTCTATATCTTGCGAGGATTGCAAATAACTTTTACCCGTGCTTCTTATGCAACGTTTCTTCAGTTTACTGCAGTTGTTTTTTATACTTATATTTGGATGTTAACTCTTACCCTAAGAAATATATGAATGTGGCAAGTTGGCTTATTCAAGTAAAATTAAAATTATTTTTACCTTTCCTCAAGTAAACGAATAGAAAGATCAATCATAAATAATCTTTCATGTTTTTTGCATTAGCATGACTACATTCACTGCTATTTTGTGCATTTGAATGCCAATTGAACTTCATGTTTTCCTACATAATTGTATATTGCTAACAAAGTGGGATGTTATGATCCCTTTTTTGCATGACCAAATAATTTAAGTGTGTTTATATAAGCTATTGATAAACTTTTCAACAAAGAAAAAATGCTTGTTTTTCTTACATGCTTAATGAGATCATACATGTTGTCAGTTGTATTTCATCTTTTTTTAGATGTTTACTTTCAAATTTAATTCGAATAACTGAATTTTTGATGATGTCTTGATTTTTTAATAGAAATAATTTTGGATTATTTTCGATATATTCCATGCTGAATTTTCAATAACTTATCTAAAACCTTTCCGTGGATTTATCTTATTCCACGTATACTGTGTTTTTTTCTCCCAATATATTGTATTTTCCCTTATTACTAATTTTTTTTGCAGTTTTTGTTTTCAAAATATATTCAAATTTTCACAAATTTGACTTATATATTAAGTGACATAATTTATACTCTTTGATTTCATGGATTTAAAATTTTGCAACAATAAAATTACTTTTGAATATTTTAATATATGTGTTATGATTGAATTTCATAATTTTTAAATTACATAGATTTAAAATTACCATATGATTTACATGTTGTTTTTACTTCTTTTGTTCATCAAAAACTGAGTTTTGATTTTTTTTTTAATATTTTTTTTGTAGTTTACCACCATCTGACATTTATACGCACTGCGAAAATCTAACAAACGTTGTCCTTATAGTTTAACATGTTGGCACTGGAATATAAACGTTTTCTCAGTTTTCACAACAAATATTAAAGTCAACCATATCATAAATATTTTTCTCTTTTACCTTCTTGGTAAAAAGTAATTTTTTTTTTTTTGTAAAATTGCTGCAGCTCCTTAACCTATATATTCCGTCGTTATACCGTGCTTTCATGCATTCTTTTAAGGAAATCAATGTGTATACGCATCTGAAATATGCGAATTTAACAACCGTTCAGCTTAATATGAGTGTATGAATGGATGTCCATAAACTATTTTTTGCTATGTAAGAATATAAGGGGTCATAAATTACTTTTCATGATTTTTGGATTAGCCTGACTACAATCACCGTGATTTTGTGCGATTTCATATTTTCCTATATTATTGTATATTACTAACCAAGTAGGATGTTATGATCCGTTTTATGCATGACAACTCAATTTAACTGTGTATATGACCTATTGATAAACTTTTCCACAAACAAAAATATATGCTTACATGCTTAACGAGATCATACATGTTGCCTATTGGATTTCATCTTAGTTTAATGTATACTTTCAAATATAATTTTCATTTTAGTAGCATTACGGAAAGTTCACAAATGTTTTGTTATACATTGTATGAATGTCTTGATTTTCTAATGAAAATGTCATGGATTCTTTTCTGTAATTTTGAATAATTCATCTAAAACCTTCACATTGATTTAACTTATTCCTCATATATAGTGTGCTTACTAGAAATGTATTACAAATTTTCTTATTACTACAGTTTTTGTTTCCACATTGCATTCAAATTTTGCAAATTTGACTTATATGGTAAGTGATGGAATTTATACCCTTTGATATCTTGGAATATTTTTTTTACTCCTTTAGCGACTGCCAATGTCGAATGCCAATCGTTAATGCCCTCAATTTATTTGGAAAATGAACAACATTATAGACGATCTCATAGCCCCTTGAATAATACTCAAATCTCTTTCCAATTATGTATTGCCTTTTCAGTGATAAGTCGTGATAATGACTATTGTAAGTTTACAAAATTACAATTTTTGTTTACATGTCCATAGTTTTACTTAGGGTTGTTTAGTTAGATTCTTTTGTTTGATCTGTATCTACGGTGTAAAAATGAATTTTTTTGGGCCTAGACTTCTTTGTTACCTTAGAGGTCGATGGTATTTTATATAGATTCTTATAAAGTTCCTTAACCTCAGTTGCCATCACACAATTAAGATACTTGAGGCTTCATTCAAGGTCAACGTCTGTTCAATCACAATAAGATCAGTGTAACATTTTGTAGTATTATATATTTTCCATGTTGACACAGACCTTAAAAGAAAATACTTCTTCATATTTTCAAATTAGTCAATAAATTTATTTTTATCTCTTAAAATTTTATATCCAGAATTGTTTCTATATTTTTACGAAGCAATATTATTTCACATTTTTCCTTATGAAAACATGAATAACAAGGGTTGTAGTAGCGCTATCTATTAGATATTTTTTGTTATTTGAGAACTATATAAAGAAATATGATTGCAAGTGAAGGTACAGTTATTTTTTTAATCAGGTGGAACAATTTTACCAATCATTTGTTGTTAACGATATTTTTCGTCAACATCCGAATTACATGTAATGTGTGTATTCACGAAATTTTTTGTGTCATGACTCAAAATTCTGAGGAAATGATCCTGAATCTGGGATGGGTAGGTTTCTGGGCCATGACAACTGCACTGTGTATTTCAATAAGAAAAAAACAGGCTAACGGCTCCCTTGAGTTCATGGATGAAGGCACTGCAATATTCGCTATCTTCGATGGCTCCATTGTACTAGATTTTCCTGGGGGAGGAGTCCAAATTACAACGTAGGTCGAGCTAGGAATTCATATACGATTTTGTCACATCAATGTTTGAGAAGCGTTAGGCTCAGCATAAGAGTATGGATCAATCATGGCGGCTCTGCAAGGTGAGGAGAAGGGGAATTCACATTTCTATCAAGTTCCCTTCCTCCGGTACTGGAGCATCTTGATTGATCTCCTCATCAGAAAGGTTAGTGTTAACTCCCTGTTTCATCATTATGGTACTACAAGATTATCAAATCGCATGACATATGGTACTCGGAATTCTCCATTTATATATTACAGATAGATTACAGGAATTAATGATTTGCTCTCCTTGAGAAAGAAGGAGCTAAATTGAGAAATGAAAAGTTCGTCCCCCATTATGGAGTATCTGGGGTCCTATTTATAGAGAATCTGGGGTCTTTCCATCAATAGGTTGTTGGGCCTGAATGATTCCTAACGGCCGCTTTTTTCTGGGTTTCGGGCATCGGCCTATCGGTCCTCCTCGTGGTGTCGGTTACAGTTCCTTGAAGTGATGGCTCCGGGTGAATTGGGGTCTCTCCTAGGTGGAAGGGGCCTTTTTGCTGCGACAGATCGCAAATGTCTCCTAGGTGGAAATGATGGCTTCGAGTGAATTGGGGTGTCTCCTAGTGAATTGGAGTCTCTCCTAGGTGGAAGGGTGAATTGGGTCCTCCTCGTGAGTACTCGGAGGGGCCCGCCTTCATGTCATGCGCAAATGTTTGCCGATTTAGAACCGTTAATAGTTCAGATACTAAGTGGATTAGTACGAGCAGCCCGTACCCTTACTTGAGTCTTGGTTTAGCCTTCCGGTTTTGCTCTCTGGAGGGTAGATTTCGGTGATACTCGTGTTACTTACGAAAGTAACCCCTTTCTATATCCATGGAGTCGTTCTTCGATGTTTGATTTCAAACCATCTTTATGCTCCAACTCGATACTCATCCTCTTTCAATGTGTTGGTATCCATCGGTTGATTCTTAGCGGATAGATCCCGTCGGATTCACCCTTGCCGATACCTGGTAGGTTTCGGGTCCCTTTTCTCCAGAGGGGGTATCGGCCTGAGTTGCTCTCGAGTTCCTCATTCTTTCTGTAACACCCTACGTCCATTAATGTCACTCACAAAGGGAATGCATTAACTTCGATGGAGGTTTTAAGTGAATATAGAACAGAAAAATTACAACAAGACATATAATAAGTAGTACTTGGAAATCTAAAACTTCATTTTGTTGCAGTGGAAATTAAACATGTTTGTTACATCATAAGACCATAAATCAGAGTCAAGTACAATATCCATCTTCATAAAAACAAAATACATAATCCCATTACACAAATAGCCATTAAAGAAGATAACAAGCTGGACTTTACTTCAACGGTCCAAGCTTTCCAAGAGAGATAAAGCAATCCAATCAAACTCCACTAAAGCTGGGCCCAACTTGAGGACCTGGAGGGGGGAAAAAGGATAGAAATGGAGGGGGTCAGACATAAAGTCTGTCGAGTATGATAATTCTAACAATACTATTATCAAAATAACTAAACTAAGGCATAAGCTGGAAGACAAGTAAATGTCTATGAACTATTAGGTACGGAAAGCAGATAAAGATAACGTTTTAGATAACGTTAAAGGCACACCTAAGTACTAACAAACAATTGCTACACTGCACCGCACCAGTCACCCTAAAGGTTGATCCCACTTGCTTCACACAGAAACTATATAAATAGCCTTACGTACCCCTAGCTGACTACATAGGTGCCGTCTACCCCTATCTCCACTAGGTGTACCCCCACTACCCACTAGCGATCGGCGCCCTACTCGTAGATACCCGTGCTGGCCTCACAGTGGGGTGTATCACTCCCCTAAAGTGGCAACCCGATACAAATTGAGAATGCACGTCTTATACCTACACGATGCAACAACGTCTTACCTACCAGCCCGGGTCCACACACGCATATGAAACCCATTGGACTTGCGTTGCCACCGCTACCCGTTTTGGCCTTTTATAGTCAAACCCAGTATGCGTGTCCCGTCCTCGACTTGGTTCGAGCCCACAAAGATACGTTTGGGATACTGGTTGAAATGGGCCCCCACAAGCTACCCAACTAAGCTTTTCCACTAGTACATCCCACTTAACCCTCTTAGTCAAGTTCATTTACATGTGTGTTTGGTTAAGTCTTACTAATCGTATTTCAAATGCCACTAAGGGCACCCACTAGATTCCTCATGCCACCCAAGGCACCTACTTAACCCCCATGTCCCACCTTACATGTTTATCTGGTTAAGTATTTCTCATTTCATTCAGGCCATAACCTCATAAAGACCTCTCACATTATACTGGCATTTATGGCAGCTGGATTTACCGGGCGGGTCCGGGCGGTCTTACACCATAAAAGAGTCTAACCTCGTGTCTTTACAACTGTTATGCTTTAGTTTGGACCTAGGACCTCTCACATTGGGCTGACATTTGTGACCACTGGATTTGCCGGGCGGGTCCGGGCAGGTTTACGTCACAAACGAGTCCAACCTCGTGTCCTAAGCATTGATTATCACTTATAATCTTTTACCCCAGTTTTAATAATTCCCTATTCAAATTATTAATTAACTCCAATTTTAATGATGTCCATAAATGACTCAATTATGGCCATCCATTCATGGTATGCAAAATCATATCAATTGCACCCCAACATCTTAATATTAAATCCTTAATATTACCCCTACCCCACGTTATACGTTTGCTTATTCAACGTAGAACATATGTTAGACTCGAATAGTCTAACTCATAGCACAAAGATAAATTATCGCAACATATAAACAAATAAAATAATCCAATCATAATAGGGGTGAAACTTGCATAAATTACACATGTTAAGGATCTAAAGGTGTCAACTTGTTAAATGTCACAATTTACATGATATGATCATAACTCAAATTTATGTATAAACTTGCATATGGGGTTTTATGCAACATAATGGCAGTGTGAACTAGCATATAATACATAGAATTCACATATGTCATAGCATAATTCTAAATCTAAATAGATGTCATGGCATATGTTCATAAACTTTACTAAATCAATCTAGACTTGCATATGTGATTTGTCATATAGATCAACATAGCCCAAATAATATCAATATTATGATTTGATTAACATGAACTAATTAGCATAGATAGTAACATCATGGCTTTTTAACATGTATGATTCATCACAACTTAGCATAGAATCTCTCAACATACATAACATCATCATAGCATGATTTACAACATATAGGATATCATCACCACATAGCATAGGATTTATAACATACATGATAGTATAAGGTTTACAACAACATATATGGCAATTCACATCATCTACTCATAACCCATTCATAACTTAATCTAATTAATTTAATAATAATCTTGTTAAGATCATCATACTCACAATTTAGAGAAGAAAAGAGAGTCTTGATTTGCTTTAGAGTTGAGTAGAATTAGGGTTTTGGTTGGCTTCTTCCTTCTTAGTTGGTGGCGGCTAGACTAAGTTCCATGGCGGCGGTATGACGGTAGCTATTCTATTTTTCATGTGAATTAGAGTGAGAGACTACCTAGGTATTTATAGAGTTTAGGGTTTATTTAGACCGTCAGATCAACTCAGAACTAAACTGAACCGTTTAATTTGCCAACTCAACCCTAAAGACACATCAACAGCTCAAGATTGGGCTTAGTCAAAACCTTAGCCGCCTGGATAGGTCGACAACCAAGTCGACACCCAGGTCGACACCCCAGTCGACTTAGGGGGGGTCGACTACCCAGTCGACTCCCCAGTCGACCTAGGGTGTTGGGCGGGAATTTTCCAGCCTAGCCTGTTTTGACTCCGAATTTGAAATTTAATTTTTCTGAAATCTGTTTTAAATTTCCTGAAACTTCCAATGGCCGTAACTTCTTCATACGAAGTCCAATTCACGCAAACTCGGACTCTATTTCAACCAGAATTCCAAGATGAACATAATGGCGCAACCCGTTTCCCACAATTCTCACATCTGGGATTAGTTATTCTTTAATTTGTGAATATTGATATTAATCGAATTACGGGGTGTTACATTCTCCCCTCCTTAAAGGATTTCGAATCCCGAAATCTTCAAGTTAAGAAAAATGTATATCCTAACATCCAATCGTCCATTTACTCAACCGTCAAACACAGGCTTCCATTGTCCTTATAGACTTTTAATGCTTTCATGTTTAAATGCACAGTGTGTGTATATGTCCCTTATCTAATGCAAAATTAGGCGGTCCACCGATTCAGTTGAACTCCTTAATGCAAACCATGATAGTGCCATGCGTCCATTATGTATGCAAAAGTTCCTTAATGCAACATATTATCTCAACATGCGTGCACAATCATCATCTGAATGCAGCATCCATATGATAGCACAACCATTATACATCCATTTTATTAAATACAGCCATATATAAGCAATATGCAATATGAAGTGACTGAGCCGATCTAGTGCCTAACGGTGTGTGTATATGCGCCCACGAGCAACCACTAGCAAACACTTGCATCCACTTTGCATCCATCATACATAACATGTCTCAAACACATGTTTCAACCATAGGATTATCCTAACTAAAGGTCAAGGATACTAGCGAGAGGATACTCTAAAGGTAAGATAGGTACAAGATAAGCGATAAAGGAGAAATTAAAGGACATACCCTCGAAAAGGAAAGGGAATCGTGAATGCATCTTCTCTTCTGCCTCCCAAGTAGCGTTGCTCTCATTATCTCCCCATTGTACTTTGACTAGTCTGACCTCTCGATTTCTCAGCTTCTTGATCTCTGACCCAAGAATGCACGTAGGAGCTCGTCGAATCATCGCGTCATGCTCGATCTCCACCTCTCTAAGCAAGCTCGGCTCTACCACTTCTGCGGTCTCGTGCAAGCACTTCCTCAAATGTGACACATGGAATACGTCGTGTACACCACTAAGTCTCTCGGGCAACTCCACTCTATACGCCATCTGTCCAATCTTTTCCTTAATAGGAAACGACCCTATGAACCTCGGTGCTAATTTCCCAACGGACCCAAAGCGAACAACGTTCCATAATGGAGACACTTTGATAAGGACCATGTCCCCAACATCAAACTCAAGATTTGTTCTCCTCTTGTCCGCATAAGATTTCTGCCTATCTTGCGCTGCTTTCATCCTCCTTCGAATCAAGTCGATCTTCTCCGAAGTCTCCCTAATCATATCGGGCCCAAGTAAGATCTTATCCATACATTCCCACCAACATGTAGGTGAACGACAAGGTCGTCCATAAAGAGCTTCGAAAGGTGCCATGCCAATGCTGGACTGAAAGCTGTTATTATATGCGAATTCCACCAATGGAAGATGCTCTTCCCATGTACCCCCAAAGTCTAGGATACATAGCCTCAAAAGGTCCTCTAGAATACGATTCACCCACTCGGTTTGGCCGTCCGTCTGAGGATGATATGCGGTGCTCAAACAAAACTGAGTCCCTACCGCTTCTTGCAAGCTCTTCCAAAATTCGCTAGTGAAAATAGGATCGCGGTCGCTTACTATGCTATAAGGAACACCGTGCAAACGAACTATTTCTCGGACGTATACAGAAGCTAACCATGGAGCAGTCATCTTACTCTTTACGGGAATGAAATGGGCGCTCTTTAGTAATTCTGTATACTATAACCCAAATTCCCGTATTACCCTTCCTTGATCTTGGTAATCCATCCACAAAGTCCATCGAGACACTTTCCCACTTCCATAGTGGAACCTCCAATGGGTGAAGCAACCCACTGGGTTTCTTTTGCTCCGCTTTTACTTGTTGGCACACCAAGCATCTAGCGACATACTTGGCCACATCTCTCTTCATACCGGCCCAAAAGAAAACTCGCTTCATATCTTTGTACATCTTGTCCCCGCCGGGATGAATGGTCATCTTCGAACGATGTGCATCATCAAAAATGGTCTTCCTTAGGTCTTCGTCTTTTGGTACACAAAGTCTACCGTCCCTACGTAACCAACCCTTATCATCTAGGGTATACCTACGGAGATGGCTTGATGACTCCCCTCCTTTGAGCTTTTCTACTAACTCAACAAACTGTGGGTTGTCTCGCTGTGCCTCACCAATCTGTCCCAAAAGCGTAGGTCTGACCTCCAAGGATGCTAGCAAACCGGGTACAAAGTCAACGGAAGGTCTAAAGTCAAACATCGAAATGAATTCTAAGCTTCGCCGCTAAACAAACAAAGGACTTAAGGATAATCTTTTTCTACTTAAGGCATCGGCCACTACGTTACCCGTGCCAGGGGTATATGCTATTTCGAAGTCGTAGGACGCTAAGAACTCCATCCACCTTTGCTGCCTTAAGTTCAAGTCCTTCTGAGAGAATAAGTATTTTAGCGATTTGTGGTCAGTGAAAAATTCGAATTTCTCGCCAAGAAGATAATGACGCCAAGACTTAAGCGCGAAAACAATAGCGGCCAACTCTAGGTCATGCGTGGGCTAATTCTTCTCATGCGCTCTCAACTGCCTTCCACCATAGGCCATTACCCTTCCCTCTTGCATTAAGACTGCGCCTAGTCCTGTCCCACAAGCGTCAGTATAAACGGTAAATGGCTTACTCCCGTCTGGCAATACTAAGACTAGGGCTAAAGTCAAAGCTCTCTTCAAACGTTGGAACGCATCATCACAATCTACGTCCCATGTGAAAACTAGGTTCTTCTTCGTCAAGCGTGTTAATGGAGCTGATATCTTTGCAAAGTCTTTGATCAACTTCCTATAGTAGCCAGCCAACCCTAAGAAACTTCTCACTTCGGTTGCATTTTTAGGGACCTTCCAATCTTGGATGGCCACTACCTTCGCGGGATCCACAGCTATCCCTTCCTTGGAAACCACGTGCCCTACGAATCGTACTTCCTTCCTCCAGAAGTGACACTTAGAAAATTTAGCTTTAAGGTTATGCGCTCGTAGGGTCTCCAACACTTCCCTAAGATGTAGGGCATGCTCTTTTTTGTCCTTAGAGAAGATCAAGATGTCATCTACAAAGACTACCACGAATTTGTTAAGGTACTCCCTAAACACCCTACTCATCAAATCAACAAAGTATGCAGGGGCATTTGTCAAACCGAAGGGCATCACTGGCCATTCATAGAAACCATCTGAAGTCCTAAAGGCAGTCTTGTCAATGCTATCCTCAGCCACTCTCAACTGATGGAAACCAGTGGCTAAGTCCAACTGCGAAAACACTGAGGCGCCAACTAACTGATCGAAGAGATCGTCAATCCTCGGTAGTGGGTGTCTGTTCTTCTTAGTAAGCTTATTAAGTTCTTTATAGTCCACACAAAGTCTAAGGGACCCATCCTCCTTTGTGGCAAATCCTACTGGAGCACCCCACTCCGATATACTTCGTCTTATGAACCCCTTCTCAAGCAACTCCTTCACTTGCTTATCGAGTTCCCTCCTTTCACGTGGAGCCATGTGGCGTACTGGCAAAGATACTGGTTTTGCATTATCCACAAGATATATTCGAAAATCCATCTCCCGCTTTGGAGGCAAGCCCTTCACCTCCTCAAACACATCCGAGTATTCTCGGACCACTCTAACAGATTGTAGATTTTCCTCAGACGCGTCAAGCGATTCTAAATAACTTAGCATAACGGAATTTATGGGACTACAAAAGATTTCGAGAGCGTTACCAAGGCGAGTCATGAGCCTAACTATTCTCCTTTCACAATCAAGATCGGCCCCATTTCTGGATAACCAATCCAATCCTAAAATTAGCCCATGCCATGAAGCTCAACACATATGCATCACATCTAAACTCAACGCTAAGTATAGAAATTTTCAAATCCAAACACATCATGGACAAATAAGCTGAGCCTCCAATTGGATTCGAAACAACTAAGGGATCCTCTACTAAACTGGGGTTTAAGCACAGTGATTCAACTAATGACGTAGAGATAAACGAATGCGATGCGCCCGAGTCGAATAAGGTACGGATAGGATGATCAAACAGAAAAACTAAGCTTTCAACAGAAATGGTTCTACTTCGTTCTTGTAGCGGTGGGACCGCGAGAGCCTGAACTTGTCCTCTTGCCTGCCCTGGTGCCATAAGAGCCTGCACCTATCCTCCCGAGGTAGCTCCTGCCCTCTGCCCCTTCTTTGTGCAGTCCTTCACTAGATGTCCCGCTTCGCCACAGTGAAAACAGCCAGTCTTCTTTTTCTTTCGACAATCCTTGCTGAGACGGCCTGGTGTCCGACAGTTAAAGCATTTCTTCTTTCCCTTGCCGTTATTGTCTTTACCACCCTTCTTGTTTTGCTGTTGTGGTTTCTTCTGATCCTCTTTCTTCTCGGGTGCCTTATCAGCTTTAGCGCCTTTCTCCTCGTGCATGAGTGCCATGTCTACAAGCTTCTCAAAGGTGGCCCCCATAGGGATGTGGGTCATAGCCAACCCTTGCAATGGCTCATTCAACCCATTAACGAACCTCAGAGCCTTCTTCTCTGGCGTGTTCACTAAGTCCAAGCCAAACCTTGCTAACTGAATAAATTTGTTGACATATTCTTACACTGATGAGCTTCCTTGCTTTAATGTCAAGAACCTTTCCATATATAGATTCTCTTCTGCCCTTGAGAGAAACTTCGCCGCAAACCTACGCCTGAAATCCGCCCAAGAATCAACAGGACGCTCCCCATTAGTGACCTCCCACCAAAACGAGGCCTCTCCCTTCATTAACCAAGCTGCTAACTTGACTTTCCTCCCTTCTTCTACTTCAAAGATTTCTACCAATTCTTCCACCTCCCTAAGCCAATCTCTAGCTTCCACAAACGTTTCTGACCCTTGAAAAGGTTTTCCACCCATAGCCTTAAATTCCTTGCACGTCTTTGCAAAAGTATCAGCGCGAGGAGGAGGAACGGGTGCAACTGGTGGTGGAGGAACATTAGCTGGACCTGCGGCGTCCCTAGCCACTAATAACCTCCTGTACCGTCCTGGTATCGTTACACCGTCCAGAAGGTTAAGATCTTCAGCCATGCTGAAACGAAAAAGGAAAGATTCAAAATGGAGAATTCGAAAGAAAAAGATATATGGCTATTGGGGATTATGTTTTTTTCATAAAAACTTTCCTCTTTAAATTACTCATTAAGACATGTTTTTGAAAACACTTCTTCCAAAAATACTTTAGAAAAATAGTTTTTCTAAAAAATATATCTGTTCTGGTAACCTTAAGCTCCGATACCACGTGTAACACCCCACGTCCATTAATGTCACTCACAAAGGGAATGCATTAACTTCCATGGAGGTTTTAAGTGAATATAGAACAGAAAAATTACAACAAGACAGATAATAAGTAGTACTTGGAAATCTAAAACTTCATTTTATTGCAGCAGAAATTAAACATGTTTGTTACATCATAAAAACATAACTCAGAGTCAGGTACAATATCCATCTTCATAAAAACAAAATACATAATCCCATTACACAAATAGCCATTAAAGAAGATAACAAGCTGGAATTTACTTCAACGGTCCAAGCTTTCCAAGAGAGATAAAGCAATCCAATCAAACTCCACTAGAGCTGGGCCTAACCTGAGGACCTGGAGGGGGGAAAAAGGATAGAAATGGAGGGGGTCAGACATAAAGTCTGACGAGTATGATAATTCTAACAATACTATTATCAAAATAACTAGACTAAGGCATAAGCTGGAAGACAAGTAAATGTCTATGAACTATTAGGTATGGAAAGCAGATAAAGATAACGTTTAAGATAACGTTAAAGGCACACCTAATTACTAACAAACAATTGCTACACTGCAATGCACCAGTCACCCTAAAGGTTGATCCCACTTGCTTCACACAGAAACTATATAAATAGCCTTACGTACCCATAGCTGACTACATAGGTGTCGTCTGCCCCAATCTCCACTAGGTGTACCCCACTACCCACTTGCGTTCGGCTCCCTACTCGTAGATACCCGTGCTGGCCCGACAGTGGGGTGTATCACTCCCCTAAAGTGGCAATGCGATACAACTTGAGAATGCACGGCTTATACCTACACGATGCAACAACGTCTTACCTACCAGCTCAGGTCCACACATGCATATGAAACCCGTTGGACTTGAGTTGCCACTGCTCCCCGTTTTGGCATCTTATAGTCAAACCAAATATGCATGTCCCGTCCTCGACTTGGGTCGAGCCCACAAAGACACGTTTGGGATACTGTTTGAAATGGGCCCCCACAAGCTACCCACCTAAGCTTGTCCACTAGTACATCCCACTTAACCCTCTTAGTCATGTTCATTTACATGTGTGTTTGGTTAAGTCTTACTAATCGTATTTCACATGCCACTAAGGGCACCAACTAGATTCCTCATGCCACCCAAGGCACCCACTTAACCCCCATGTCCCACCTTACATGTTTATCTGGTTAAGTATTTCTTAATTCATTCAGACCATAACCTCATAAAGACCTCTCACATTAGACTGGCATTTATGGTAGCTGGATTTGCCGGGCGGGTCCGGGCAGTCTTACACCATAAAAGAGTCTAACCTCGTGTCTTTACAACTGTTGTGCTTTAGTTTGGGCCTAGGACCTATCACATTGGGCTGACATTTGTGACCACTGGATTTGCCGGGCGGGTCCGGGCAGGTTTACGTCACAAACGAGTTCAACCTCATGTCCTAAGCATTGATTATCACTTATAATCTTTTACCCCAGTTTTAATAATTCCCTATTCAAATTATTAATTAACTCCAATTTTAATGTTTCCCATAATTGACTCAATTATGGCCGTCCATTCATGGCATGCAAAATCATATCAATTACACCCCAACTTTTTAATATTAAATCCTTAATATTACCCCTACCCCATGCTATACGTTCGCTTATTCAACGCAGAACATATGTTTGACTCGAATAGTCTAACTCATAGCACAAAGATAAATTATCGCAACATATAAAAAAATAAAATAATCCAATCATAATTGGGGTGAAACTTGCATAAACTACACATGTTAAGGATCTTAAGGTGTCAACTTGTTAAATGTCACAATTAACATGATATGATCATAACCCAAATTTATGTATAAACTTGCATATGGGGTTTTATGCAACATAATGGCGGTGTGAACTAGTGTCTAATACATAGAATTCACATATGTCATAGCATAATTCTAAATCTAAATAGATGTCATAGCATATGTTCATAAACTTTACTAAATCAATCTAGACTTGCATATGTGATTTGTCATATAGATCAACATAGCCCAAATAATATCAATATTATGATTTGATTAACATGAACTAATTAGCATAGATAGTAACATCATGGGTTTTTAACATGTATGATTCATCATGACTTAGCATAGAAACTCTCAACATACATAACATCATCATAGCATGATTTACAACATATAGGATATCATCACCACATAGCATAGGATTTATAACATACATGATAGTATAAGGTTTACAACAACATATATGACAATTCACATCATCTACTCATAACACATTCATAACTTAATCTAATTAATTTAATAATAATCTTTTTAAGATCATCATACTCACAATTTAGAGAAGAAAAGAGAGTCATGATTTTCTTTAGAGTTGAGTAGAATTAGGGTTTTGATTAGCTTCTTCCATCTTAGTTGGCGGCGGCTAGACTGAGTTCCATGGCGGCGGTATGACGGTAGCTATTCTATTTTTCATGTGAATTAGAGTGAGAGACTACCTAGGTATTGATAGAGTTTAGGGTTTATTTTGACCGTCAGATCAACTCAGAACTAAACTGAACCGTTTAATTTGCCAACTCAGCCCTAAAGACACATCAGCAGTTCAAGATTGGGCTCAGTCGAAACCCTAGCCGCCTGGACAGGTCGACACCCCAGTCGACCTGGGGGGGGGGGGTCGACTACCCAGTCGACTCCCCAGTCGACCTGGGTGCTGGGCGGGAATTTTCCCGCCTAGCCTGTTTTGACTCCGAATTTGAAATTTAAATTTTCTGAAATCTGTTTTAAATTTTCAGAAACTTCCGATGGCCATAACTTCTTCATTCGAAGTCCAATTCATGCAAACTCGGACTCTATTTCAACCAGAATTCCGAGATGAACATAATGGCGCAACCCGTTTCCCACAATTCTCACGTCTGAGATTAGTTATTCTTTAATTTGTGAATATTAATATTAATCGAATTACGGGGTGTTACACTTTCCTTATATTCATTTGACATCCCTTCACCTATCGTCTTATGCCAAGATCATTTTGGTAGTAACATTTTCCCCCCTAGTGCAGGGGTGTCTTCGACTTTCCAAGTCAAGCTTATTTCACCTGGCCTTTGCCTATTTTCTTGCCAATTATTTTCCCATGCTAAATTATGCCACAGGTCTTGTCAAAGAGACATGTTTTCGAAGCCTTTTGGCGGAATGACTTAACTTAGATTCAGGCTTTGATGGAAGATCGAAAACCTTTTCCGACAATGATGTTGAGTCGAACACTATCCAGGCTAGGACGAATCAAGATTAAAGAGCTGAATCCATCCAGATTCGAGAACTTAAAGTTTGAAGGCAGGGAACCATCCCGGTGTTATTGAGGAGCCGGATCCACCCAGATTCGGGTGTTTTTAGATTGGGGACCGGAAACCCTACCGGCATTACTGAAGAGCCGAATCCACCCAGATTCAGGTATTTTTAGATTTAAGGACCAGAAACCATTTTAGCATTACTGAAGAGCTGAATCCACCTAGATTCGTATATTGTTAGATTTAAGGACCAGAAACCCTTCTGGCATTATTGAAGAGCCGAATCCACCGAGATTCGAGTATTAGTATAGAGAACCGGAACCTTTTCCGGTATTAATAGAGCACCGAATTGACCTAGATTCAGGTATTAGTATAAAGAACCAGAACTTCCTCCGGTATTAATAGAGCGTCGAATTGACCCAGATTCGGGTATTAGTATAGAGAACCAGAACCTCCTCCGGTATTAATAGAGCACCGAATCGATCCAGATTCAGATATCAGTATAGAGAATCGGAACCTCCTCCAGTATTAATAGAGCGAGTATCCCCTTTGGATTTGATTCAGGAATCAGAGGTTGTACGTGCTTCTTGAGCCTCCCTTGGGCTTTTTTTGTAACAACCCAGAATTTTGGGGCTAATTTAAAATTTTTATTTTAGGAATTTTAATGTATTTTTAATATTTAAAATAATTTATTTTAAATAATAATGACTAAAAATTTATTTAAATCAAAGTTAAAATGAATAAATTTAATTTAATTATAAAAGGATTTTAAAACAGCGCTGCAGTTTGAAAATTTGATTTTGAACTTTGACTGACTATACAGGATTCATTTTAAATTAGAATTGAGCGAAACAAGAAATATTTAAATCTGTTTAATCATATTTTTCTAACGAATGTAAGAAACTGAAATTTCACTTTGAAAACAGAAAGATATGCCCAGTTTAAAATTCAGAAAAGTCGCTGCAGAATATATAAATTTTAATTAAAAATATTGGCCTTAAAAATAGGCATTTTGCAAACGACCTCTGTTTTCGACGAAACCACATTTGTTGGAACCAGAATGTCAAATTATTGTTAAGTTTAATTTTCCAGAATTTTTCGAATTAATATGTGAGCATGGCAGAAGAAAATGTGTTTTGTCAGTTTTAGTCAAATTTAATCGACTTGAGAAAGGCTATTTTCTCAAACGTTCTCAGAATTCAACGAAATTAGTCATGTTAGAACCGTATCGTCAAAACATATCTAGAAATAATTTTTCTGTAATTTTCTGAGTCCGTATGTGGCCCCGGTAATTTAAAATGTACGTTCGAATTAAATAAATAAATGATTTATATATTAAATTTAAGAAAAACATATCGTAACAGCCGAATTGGGTTACGAAACATGTTCCATTGGGTCCGGGATGGGGCTTATTGGCTGGGGGCGACATTCGTTGGGTTCGATTCGGAGTTAGTTACAACGAACAAACATTCTCTTGAATTAAAATAAATAAATGGTAAAAAAAAATACATTATAAAATACACAGTATAACTACCCTTAGAATACGCTACAGTATAACCCTATTCTACAACCGCCGTATGCCCAATTCGAATGGCTGATGAACTCCGAAATCAAATCCCCAATTGCTTTTAATCCATGCTGAATTGGTACTAGATCCAAAGCTAATATTGAAGTGCTTCTCCTCCTCTATCGATTTGTACAGTTGGATCCCGTATAGGCTTGTATTTCGCCCGAACCAGACCCATGAACTGACGTCATTCATCAGTGAACCGCCGTCCCAGGTCGAGTTCGAGTTAGACGAGCAAGGCACCATTAGGTGCGCCGCTCCTTGGTCCTCCACGTGGCGGGTCTTGATCGAGTTCCGGCGTCCCGGGTCGTGCGCAGATCTGAACCCTAGGTTCGAACAGAGGCCTGAAAACATCGGCCTGGGCAATTTGTAGAATTAGATGTAATTTTTCTAACTATTTTATTGTATTTATTTTTTATTTTAATTTAAATGTTTACAATGTAAATTCAATCATAACTCATCGATACGAACATGAAGTTGAATAATTTCAGAAGCTGTGCGATCGTAAGACAGAGATCTGCAATTCTAAACTGACTGGGGCGAATTCTGAGCAGATCGGATTTTGGCAGAATTTTGAATCTGAACAATTCAGAATAAAAACCTAATGTGAGAAATCTATATTTTTTATTTATTATTTAAAAATAATTCTGAATTTATTATTACAAATCTACGTTTATTTTCATGTTTGCTATTATTCATGATTGTTCTGTGTTGAATGTAATATATGGATCTGTTTGTTTGGTGATATTATTTGGTGATAAATGGTTAAACATATTGTCGGAAGAAAATTTGCTAGAAACATTTAGATCAAACCGTAGTGATAAAGGGAGCAAAACAAAAATATAAATTTTATAGAATAAAATTGTTGAGACAATAATTTGTCATGTTTGTCGAAAACAAATTTGTTAAAACAAATTTGTTATTTTTGTCAAGAATAGATAATTAGAATAAAATTATCGTTTATGTTAGAATTTACATATGTGAATTAAAATACCGTTTTGTTAGAAAATAGGTTATGTGAATTAAAATACTGTTTTGTTAGAAAACATGTTATGTGGATTAAAATACCATTTTATTTGAAAAGTCATGTTAATGGAAAATGTCACATTTGTTAGAAATCACATTTTTTATGTGAAATGTCATAATAGATAAAGAAATCACATTTTTATGTGAAATGTTATATTAGAAAAAGAAATCACATTTTTATGTGAAGTGTTATATTAGAAAATAGAATATCATGTTTATTTTAAAAGTGACAAAATAGAATAGACAATAAATATTACATTTTTGTTGTTATATAAAACATTAGAAAACAAAAGAAATTACATTTATTTGAAAAATGTGACATTAGCAAAAGAAATAACATTTCTATTTTAAAATGTGGCATTAGATAAAAATAACATTTTAATTATAAAATGTTAAAGCAAAGGAAAATAACATTTTAGTTATAAAATGTTAAGGTGAATAAAAATAACATTTTTTTGGGTCAAAACTCGATTAGTAATAAAAATAACATTTTTTGGTCAAAACTCGATTAGTGATTAAGATAACATTTTTTGGTCAAAACTCGATTAGTGATTAAGATAACATTTTTTGGTCAAAACTCGATTAGTGATTAAAATAACATTTTTTGGTCAAAACTTGATTAGCGATTAGAATAACAATTTTTGGTCAAAACTTGGTTAGTGAAATAGAATAACATTTTCGATTAGAAACATGTTATGAAAATAAAAACAACATTTTTATTTGAAATATAATATGCAGATCAAAAATGACCTTTTTGACTAGAAATTTGTTAGAAAAATAAAAACAACGTTTTTATTGGAAAATATATTATGCATATAAAATGGACATTTTTATACAATAAAAAGAAGAAGTTAAAAATGTATATTTTTATACATTAAAAAGAAGAAGTTAAAAATGTATATTTCTATACATTAAAAAGAATGAGTTAAAAATGTATATTTTTATACATTAAAAAGAATGAATTAGTAATGGACATTTTTGTCACATTAAAAAAGTATGAAGTAGAAATACACATTTTGTCATATATAAGGAATGAAACAAAAACATTTATTTTTGGTCATTTAATAAGGATTTTACAAAATTCACATTCTTGTCATTTAATAAGGATTATATTAAAATAACATTTTTGTTTACATTGAAAGATTAGACAAAAGTATCATATTTTCTATATTAAAAAGGAATTAGACAAAATTACAATTTTTGTCACTTTAAAAGAATTAGAATAAAAGAGACATTTTTGTCATTTTAAAAGAGATAAAGTAAAATATTCATTTTGTCATTAAAATGAATGAGACCAAAAATATACTTTTTGGTCAATAACTAAGAGTTAAGATTTTATTGTCATTTGTTAACAATAAAAAGTATTGAAATAAAAGTTAAGATTTTTATTGTCATTTGTACACAATAAAAAGAATTGAAATAGATGTCTATGATGTTGTAATGTTTGATATGTTAAATATATGGTTAGTATATCCAAACTGAATACTACACTTCCTTTTACAAGTCATCCGACTTGTTTATGTGATTGGGTCGATAATTTTTACACATCGCCCAAGTGCACAAATAATTTATTATTTGATTGTTGGATGAAACCACACACGGGTGTTGGGATGATATTTGATCTACACTAGTCCCAATATTTAGTGTAGAATCCAATCTGGTTGATTAATTGGATGTTTGATAATTATTTATCATAATTGTTGATAACATGCTATATATGGTTGTTGATTAGATCACATTCCAATAAAGAATATTCTAGAAAAATAATATTTTAGAAAACATCTTAGAAAAAGAAACATTTTAGAAAAGAATATATTTTAGAAAACAATTCATTGATATTAACTAGTTATTAACTAGAATAGATCATTAAATTTAGATTAAATGAATTTTTCCAATTTGTTAATATCTAATTGATGTTTAAATTGAATAAATTGGATTTTGGGTTCGTCGTGAATAGTGTCTTCAATAACACTGTTCTTAAAACCCCGTATGAAAGAATAACTCTTTTAAATAAGATTATTACAGTTTTCAATTATATTTAGTAATTGGAATAAGATGAAATGTGAGTTGGGTTTATTGTGAACCATGTTTTTAAGTGACATGTGTTCTTTAACCCAAATGACAACGAAAATGTGATTTGGAATTTACAAAACTTTTATTAAGATTTAAATGGAAATTATCCTAAAGTAAAGTTTTCTAATTTAATATATTAAAGTGGAATTGAATAGAATTCGAATTAATAATAACCGAGATAAGATTCTGTAAAAGAAGACCGATACTACATATGTAATCTAAGAGGCTTCGTCGTTATTCCATTTATATTATTGGTTGGATACAGAAATTTATAACGATTATATATTGATTTGATTTCTGGGAAGATTTCATATTTTATGGAAGATGATTTTGAGTTTACCGTGAACAATGTTTTAAATGACATTAGTTCTTTAACCTAGTTAAAGATAAGATTAATTTCTTGAATGTAAATAATCATTGAATAATGATTTTCGATATTTAAAACCAAATTGAGGTTTTAATAAATCTTTAAAAGAAAGACTTATGAATAAATTTAAAGAATTTATCTTTGATAAGATAATGTGAATAATTTATTTAAATGAATATTCTGAATTGGAATGAGACGTTGGATGAGCTTTTATAGTACTTGATTTTTAATTTTAAAAATACGCGAGTATTCAGAAAGACCGGGTTTAACCCATTCCGAATAATCGCTACGGCGATAAAGAGTCGAAGTTGAAGACAGTGATTGAAGACCGACGATTTTCACATCAAATGGATGTGTTACTACTGAGACCCATGATGGGAGTAGCTACCTTGAAGGGGCTTCAGTGGTAGCAGTCCGGACTATTGTTGATTGTTTCGGATATGCGAGGACCTCTCAGGTGTCTCCGGTTTCGTTCAAACCCAGAACGGACTTGTAAATGGATGCGTGTGTGACATTGGATTTCGTTCCATGTGAACTAAATTGATTTCTATTAAAGCATGTCTGTTTGGTGGTGGAGAATTTATTCTCTACTTAACACCCTGGTATATATTAATAGTGATTGATCGCATGGCGTGAATTGTCAATGTGGCACACCAAGATGCAAATGATCAAGGCTTTTGTTGAAAAGCAGGGCCTTGTGGGATGATCAAAGTATGGCCTTTAATGGCATAGCTTTGTGTATAGCATGACTTCGCGAGCCTCACACCCCGGTATGAGTCAAAAACGTGATTAGGATTGCAGGGAGTGCACACGTTTCTTTCTAGCTAGGAGTGATGTCAGTGCTTAAACTGGCTAACATTTTACTTATGTGGATGGTGGATTTTTAGGCGCCTCGAATTTATAGGCCGTTAGTGGTCATATGGAGGTCCAAAGGGACCGGGAAGCGTGTGTTCAGGCATAACCAATCCAGCGCCGATAGGCGGGGACCGGCCCTGAATATCCAAGGGTTCACTGCGGGGGATCCTGAGGCATTCGCTAGAGTGTCTCGAATCGGAGAGGACAATCCCTAGCCTCGACTCATGATGGAAATCCAATTTCCAATACGACCTTGCGGTTTTGATTGTAGAACTAGTATGGCGACATAGTATGATTGGGTACTATGCCGTCTATGATTGATACATTATGATTGAAATGTTTTTAAAATATATATATACCCATAGATATACACACTAATATTAAATCCGTTTTATCGTATCAAGCATCTTTTGACCATTATAAGGTAAAATTCTGTAACACCTCACCTCCGCCAGGGTCACTCACAAGAGAATGCACTAGCTTTGGAGGGGTGTTGTCTAGGTAAACATGCACAGAAATATTACAAGACAGAACATATAAAACAGCGGAAGAAAAACCAAATTTCATTACCTCATTAAATTATAAGGTCTAAAGCCTTTTACATCAAAATGCCTTTAAAAGTCATTACATTGGAAACCTGTCTTGCAATAGTTAAAGAAGCATAAAATCACAGTCATAAAATATTCCCCAAGTAAAATGGTAAAGCATCCATAGACAAGAAAAATCCAAGCCATACATGCTGACCTTGAAGCAGAAGAAGTCCAAGCTAAATAACAGTATTTCCTCCCTGAAAACCTGTGGGGGGGGAATGGAAGACAAAGAGGCGAAAGAATTGGGGTCAGTCATAAAGACTGGTAAGTCCTATCTACTTCCAGCATAAAAACAGGTAAAGGTAACATGACATGCATAAACTGAAAGTAAACATAAGGATGATGACAAGATAGACAAGCTAAACCAAGGTAACAGGATGAACTACTGTATCAAGATAAACTACGGTCACTATGAATCAAGTATAAGATCCCAAGGTTCTATCGAGTATAACACCCCAAGGTTCTATCAAGTATAACACCCCAAGGTTCTATCGAGTATAACACCCCAAGGTTCTATCGAATAACACCCCAAGGTTCTGTCAAGTATAACACCCCAAGGTTCTATCGAGTATAACACCCCAAGGTTCTATCGAGTATAACACCCCAAGGTTCTATCAAGTATATTTGCCTTGCACCATCCGTACTAGTATGCCAACCCGTGTCATGTGTTAGCTACAAAATGTCCCTTGCCCAATGTCATGAAATGGTCCATGTCAACCTAATGTAGGTTTTCCCAACTCGTATGTTTCTTTCCATGTATAAGTTTAGTCCTTTGCCGTAAATCCTACGGGCTTCCTCACGTAGTTCTATACTACTTCAACGTAGTTCCATTATCCTTGAAATCATTTGGACTGTCACCCTTGATCTAGCTGTATTTTCTTACCATGAATTCTCGAATGTTCGGCTAGGATTTATGCCACCTAGGACCACTAGGGATTACACTACCTACTAAACGTTTTCGTAACTCAGTTTGGATTTGAGCCACCTAGGACAGCTAGGGATTACGCTACCCGTCAACCACGCCCTTTTTCCCACGTATGTATCGTGAATCGTTTTTCCATGTCTAGATGCACATGTATCTCAATGTGCCATCGGAGTCCCGTGACAGGGCTAATTCAAGAAATACAGGACTCGGTCAGGAGCTTTTGGTTATCTGCCGATGCAGATATCAAGATCCGTTTTTCTACTGGTGGTTATGGTCCCACGTGACCCCTCCCTCAACTACTGAAAGGCAATCCAAGAAAATCATGCACGAGAATTATACTCCGGCCATCCATGCCCCACTTTCCTATTGGCCAACCTCACTCATAACTAGATAGCAAGTACATGGTCTGTTGGGAGTTCTCTGCCTTTCCGCATACGTACACGATTGACTAAAGATGGTAGATAGTCAACGACGTGCTATCACAGGGCTAAACTATGTATCGCCAACTCCACGCTAATCCACCCCAGTCTTTAGGTTGCTCACAAAGCAACCAAGGCATACCATTGGTTCTCCTACCGCATACCTTAACCTCTGTGAGCCCAGGAAGATCATCTGCAACCTCACAGAGGGATACCACGAGTACCCTCACGTCCCCCGAAGCTACCGCTTTGTCACCCAGTTCGCTGGAGCCTTTGTCTAAGTCAGTAAACATTTGCTCCTCCTCGTGTGTTTGTTTAAACGATGACCTATCGTATCAGGTTACTCATCTATTTGTGAACTGGTCCAATTCTCTTGACTAAGAATTATTACTTTGTTATCCTTAACAAAGGTTTATCACTTAGTTTCCCTTCCCGCTATCCTTGTTAACTACGATTTTCCACTTAGTCCCCTGAACTAGGGTTTTGTCAAATGGGTTAAGTGTTGTCATTCAAGTTCATGACTTACCCCGCCTACGAATCATGTCGAAATTGGCTAAGTATTCAAGTTTAAGACTTAGCCCTACAAACCATGTATCAAGTTGGTTAAGTATATCAAGAAGTTCACGACTTAACCCTAGGTTATCGAGTCAGATTGGTTAAGTATAGGTTAACATTACCCCATTTAATTATCGAGTCGGATTGGTTAAGCATATTTAAGAGGTTCGTGACTTAACCCTATCAAATCATCAAGTCAGATTGGTTAAGTGTAAGTTAACTTAACCCCATCAAATTACCGAGTCGGATTGGTTAAGTGTAGGTTAACTTAACCCCATCCACTAGTCGTATTTATAATGGTTAAGTATCATTCTTGTGGGTTTACTAAACCCTACCACGCATCGCGTTATCCCAGTCGGGTGTTATCAACCCATTTAGGTTAAACTAACCCATCCGCTAATCGTGTTATATGGTTAAGTGTCTTTAATAATCAAGTCTGGTCTTACTTAACCTACCCATTCATGTCATATCGGTTGAGTGCCGTTAGTCAAATTAACTTAACCTTATCATGTGGCATTAAGTAAATTAATGCACCCCAATCTCTCACATTAGACTTTGTTGTGGTTATTGTTTACACCGGGCGGGTTCGGTCAGCTTAACACCACAACCTAGTCTAACCTCGGGTTTTGAGCGCTATATGACCAACTACTCACATTGGGTCTTATTGTCTGTAGCTACTGGATTTGCCGGGCGGTTTCGGGAAGATTTATGCTACAAACTCAACCCAACCTCGAGTTGGCCACTTTCATGTCTTCCTACTTGTCATGTTCATGTCAAATTTAGGCTACGACAAAGTCCACGTTTTCCACTTATGCCCATTGTCCCATTACTTAATTCATGTTAAGTTTCATAGCCCATCTCAAGTTTGCCTAAACTACCCAAGGCGTATTCCCAACGCAAGTGAAAGCGAGTCAACATAGTAGGAATAATATGACAACATATTGTCCCTCAACATATATGATAGCATAAAGGGATTGGGCTCAAACATATATGATAGCATAAAGGGATTGGCCTCAAACATGTATGATAGCATAACACTGGTTCATCACCATAGGCATGCAAATGGTCATGAGGAGTTTAGGTTCTTTTACATGCATAAGCCCCAAGTCAAGTTCATATGAATGTTCCACAAGTCAAATTATTCTAAGGGTTCATGCCAACATTCCACAAGTCAAGATTCAATCTTGCATGATAAACTAGGTCAAACACAACATGAGCGGCATGATTTAATCACTAAGAAATAGCCCAAAGTCATAGGTTCAAGAGAGGGGCAAGACTAGATTCACATAGACTAACATACTTAGGTTTTATCTCATTTTATTCCATGTCATCATTAGAACTACCGTTTAGATCTAAAAGTAACTAGAACTTACAAAGCATGGCTAGAGATTTATGAGCAAGAATTTGTCGTAGAACGGTGTTGAGATGATGCTCTACTTCCTTGATTTGATGTAGAAAGTTTGCTCCTTTGACTTAAATCTAGTTTGCATGCTTAAGCCCTTCAAGTTGAAGATGGAGGCCATGATTCAAGAGACATTTGGGCAGCACTTTGTTGTTAGGATGGTTTGTAGTGAATTAGGCTAGGTCTTAGGGTGTTTTTATAGAAGTTAGGACTAGTTTAGGCCCTTAGATTAACCCTAGTTTAGATCTGAACCATCCAATCTCGTCACAGGCCAACAGAACAGACCCAAAGGAGCAAGCAGGTGCACCAGGCCAACCTGGCTCGACCAGGGAGGTCGACCCCCAGGTCGACACCCAGGTCAACTGCCGTGTCGACCTGGTCCCTGGGGGGTTGACTCCCCAGTCGACCTGGGGCTGGGCGGGAAATTTTCCCACCCGGTCTGTTTGGGGCTAATTCGAAATTTGAAAATCTATTTTAGTTTTATGATTTTTCGTGAAACTTCTAGAGGCCATATCTCGGTCATACGGACTTCGATTTACGAAATTTCGGACTTGTTTCCAACCAGAATTCCGAGGAGAACGTAACGGCGCAACCCGTTTCGCTTGATTCGTAATTTACAATTTAATTCTGCATCGATTCTTGTCTTAACACATTATTAAAATTCCTGTTGTTACATTCTCCCCTCCTTTAAGGATTTCGTCCCAAAATCTCCAAGTTAGGGAGGATGTGTCCTACCATCCAATCATCCATCTACTCAAAGCATCATCCACAGGCAACCATTGTCCTTAAAAGATTTCTAACGCTGTATGAACATATGCAGAAAGTGTGTGTATATGTGTTCCTTATCTAATGCAAATGATCAGGCCTGATTGATCTTCTAAATGCAAAATATGTTTAGTGCCATGAATCCACATGTATGCAAATAGTCCTAGTCACATAAACACTATATGTGTGCACAACCATTCATCCATATGCAATATTCACATGATAACACATTCAAATACATCCATAAACAAGTATAAACACGTATACATATGAAATATGAAATGTGACTGAGCCATCTAGTGCCTAGTGTGTATTCGTGCATCCACGAGCAACCACTTGAAACCATATCAATCATAACATGTTTTCAAATACATGTTTACATACACAGGGTTCTACCTAAGGTCCTCAAGATAGGACCGAGAAGATAAGCAAGATAAACTCCTTTTGGATTACAAGAAATCCCTTTCTAAACCCATATCCTATAAAGCCCAAAAGGTTTAGTTAACCTAACGGACACCTTCAAACCCTGACATGTATTATTAACCGATGAGTCATACCCCCTATGGAGTTTGCAACAGAAATAAGATCGAGAATAGGACCGAGAGGATATGCATAAAAGATAGCATGCGGGTAAGCTCTACAGGAAAACAGGGATCAAGAATATACTCTTAAAAAAAGAGATATGATGCGCGTATCTTGTCTTTAATCTTCTAAGTCGCATTTCCTTGAGCTTAATTCCATTATGCTTTGACCATCTTTAACTTCATGATTTCGTGGCCTCTTAACTCCTATTTCCAAATATGAGCTGAAACCCACTTCATTGTCACCTCTCGTTCCACTTTTACTTATTCTCCCTCTAGTATACATTGCTCAACCATATCCGTGCACTCATGGTTTCATGTAAGCTCTCCAAAATTCACTAGTGAATCACGGATCTCGTTTACTCGCTCTACGGCATTCCTCGCAGAAGAACTTATCTCTTGAAAACAAGCAGATGCTGTAACACCCCGAATTTTCTATTAACACTAAAGTTGCTAAAATAATAATAAGTGTGTAGAAGGGGGGATGTATCTAATATGAATATAATAATATTAATAAGTGTGTAAGAGAGGGGATGTACCTAATATGAATATAAAAATATTAATAAGTGTGTAAGAGAGGGGATGTATCTAATATGTATATAAAAACAATAATAAGTGTGTAAAAGGGGGGATGTATCTAATGTGTACATTGTAGAATATATATATATATATATATATATATATATATTGCTGAGTGTTTGCTGAGTCACTTCTGACTCATTGCTGAGTCAACAAGATAAACCCCATCTTGTCTGAACGGCTGCGGTTATTTCTAGGTTAAATCTAATGGCCTAAATGCATTCTAAAATCTATAAATAAGTGGGTAGACCCTAAACCTAAATCACTTGTAAAATTAGAGAAGCTACCGTCATGCTGCTGCCATGGAGTTCAGCGTAGCCGTCACAAACTAAGAAGAGGAAGCCTAATCATCTACAACTAAATTCTACTCATCAAAACAAATCAAACCCAAGAACTCTCTCTCTCAAATTCTTTTCTTTTGTTCGTGAGTATGATGATTCTCACAAGACTATTACAAACTAATTTGACTCAGTTATGAATGGATCACAAGAAAGTGATGTGATTTGTAATTGTAAATTCTATATATTGTGGATCTCTTATTATGTTATTATGTTGTCGTATGATGTAAATTATATATGCTATGTCATGCTATGTTGTAAATTCTCTTATGCTATGTCGTGCTATGTTGAGAATCATGTCAAGCTATGTTATACTATCATACTATGCCATGTTATAAATCATGCTATATTATGTTGTAAAATCATGATGTTGTTGGAACATGCTTAAAGTTATGTTTTTTTTCTTAATTTAAATGGATCTTGTTTATGGGAATTTGCCTATTAGGTTAGGTGTACCCATAAACTTGAAACTATAATTAAATAAAACTTGAATATGGGAATTTGCCTATTGAGTTAGGTGTACCCATATAAAACCATGTTGTTAAAAAATTAGATGATGTTGATTCACACATGTTCATATGTAAGTTTATGAAAATTGATTGAGATTATATTAGGTGAATTTTGAACAAGTTGACACCTTTAGATCCATGACATGTATAATCTATGCAAGTTGGACATATGCAAGTTTCACCCCTTATTATGATTCATTTGGTCACATATACATGTTGTTATTATGATAATCTCTTTTATGCTATGAGTTAGGCTATTCGAGTCTAACATATATTTTGCGAATAAACGTTCAAACATGGGGTAGGGGTAATATTAGGAATTAATAAATTGGGTGCAATTTTGTAAGATTTTGCATACCATGAATGGATGTCCATAATTGAGTCAATTATGGACATTGTTAAAAATTGGAAGTAATTAATAATTCAAGTAGGGAATTATTAAAATTGGGGGAAAGTGGATTATTATTAATAATCAATGCTTAGGACACCAGGTTGGACCCGTTTGTGATGTAAACCTGCCCGGACCCGCCCGGCAAATCCAGTAGTCACAAATGTCGGCCCAATGTGAGAGGTCCTAGGCCTAAACTAAAGCATAACAGTTGTAAAGACACGAGGTTAGACTCTTTTATGGTGTAAGACTGCCCGGACCCGCCCGGCAAATCCAGTTGCCATAAATGCCAGTCTAATGTGAGAGGTCTTTATGAGGTTATGGCCTTAATGAACTAAGAAATACTTAACCAGATAATCATGTAAGGTGGGACATGGGGGTTAAGTAGGTGCCTTGGGTGGCATGAGGAGTCTGGTGGTTGCCTTTAGAGGCATTTGAAATACGATTAGACTTAACCAAACACACATGTAAATGAACATGACTAAGTGGGTTAAGTGGGATGGACTAATGGGGACAAGCTTAGGTGGAATGCTTGTGGTAAATAGTGGGGGCCCATTTCAACCAGTATCCCAAAACGTATCTTTGTGGGCTCGACCCAAGTCGAGGACGGGACACGCATACTGGGTTTGACTATAAGAGGCCAAAACAGGGAGCGGTGGCAACGCAAGTCCAACGGGTTTCATATGCGTGTGTGGACCCGGGCTGGTAGGTAAGACGTTGTTGCATCGTGTAGGTATAAGCCGTGCATGTCCGTTGTATCAGGTTGCCACTTTAGGGGAGTGATACACCCCACTGTGGGGCCAGCACGGGTATCTACGAGTTAGGGAGCCGATCGAATAATGGGAAGTAGGGTACACCTAGTGGAGATAGGGGCAGGCGGCACCTATGTAGTCAGCTAGGGGTACGTAAAGCCATTGGGAAAGTTTCTAAGTGAAGCTAAGTGGGATGAGTCTTTAGGGTGACTGGTGTGGTGCAGTATAGTGTTTATCCTTTAGTATTTAGGAGCGCCTATAACGTTGCCTTTAGCGATTGTCTATGTCCTTAATCTGCTCTTCATAGACATTTTCTTGTTTTCCAGCTTATGCCTTAGTCCAGTTATTTTGGTAATAGTATTGTAGAATTATCATATTCACCAGACTTATGTCTGACCCCCTCTTTTCCATCCTTTTTCTCCCTTCAGGTCCGCAGGTTGGGCCAAGTTCTAGTGGAGTCTAGTTGGATCGCTTATCTTCTGGAAAGCTTGGACTGCTGAAGTAAAGTCGAGCTTGTTATCTTTCTTTTTAATGGCTATTCATGTAATGGGATTATGTACTTGTTTTATCAAGATAGATATTGTACTTGACATTGAATATGGTGTTATGATGTAACCAAACATGTTTTGACTTCTGCTACAATGAAATAAAGTTTTTGAAATTCCAAGTACTATTTTATATCTGTCTTGTTGTAATTTTACTGTTCTATATTCACTTAAAACCTCCATGGAAGTTAATGCATTCCCTTTGTGAGTGACATTAATGGACGTGGGGGTGTTACACGTGGTATCAGAGCCAGGTTACCAGAACAGATAAAAAAATTTTAGAAAAATATTTTTTTTCTAAAGTATTTTTGGAAGAAGTGCTTTCAAAAAAAAAAAACGTGTTATTTAAAGAGAGTTTTTATGAAAAACATAATCCCAAATAGCCACATCCTTATCTTTATCTTTCGAATTCTCCATTTTGAATCTTTCCTTTTTCGTTTCAGCATGGCTGAAGATATTAATCTCCCAGAAGGCGTGACGATTCCAGGGTGGTTTAGGAGATACTTGGAGGCTAGGGCCACCACTGCAGGCCCAGCGGATACTCCTCCACCCCTAGTTGCACCCATTCCTCCTCCTCCTCCTCCTCGTGTTGACACTTTTGCAAAGACGTGCAAGGAATTCAAGGCTATGGGAGGAAAAACTTTTCAAGGGACTGAGACGTTTGTGGAGGCCAGAGATTGGCTTAAGGAGACTGAGGAATTGTTGGATATCTTTGAAGTGGAAGATGGGAGGAAAGTCTGTTTAGCTGCTTGGTTAATGAAGGGAGAGGCCTCGTTTTGGTGGGAGGTCACTAACGGGGAACGTCCAGTTGATTCATGGGCGGATTTCAGACGAAGGTTTGAGGCAAAGTTTCTTTCAAGGGCAGAGGAGAACTTAAATATGGAAAAATTCCTGGCACTAAAGCAAGGGAGCTCATCAGTAAAGGAATATGTCAATAAATTTAATCAGTTAGCAAGGTTTGGCTTGGAGTTGGTGAACACGCCAGAGAAGAAAGCTTTGAGGTTCGTTAGAGGCTTGAATGAACCGTTGCAAGGGTTGGCTATGACCCACATCCCTATGGGAGCCACCTTTGAAAAGCTAGTAGAAATGGCACTTATGCATGAGGATAAGGCAGTTGAAAAGAAAGGGGATCAGAAGAAACCCCAACAACAAAATAAGAAGGGTGGTAAAAACAATAATGGCAAAGGGAAGAAGAAATGCTTCAATTGTGGGACGCCTGGCCATCTCAGCAAAGATTGTAGAAAGAAAAAGAAGACTGGTTGTTTTCATTGTGGAGATGCGGGACATTTAGTGAAGGACTGTCCAAAGAAGGGGCAGAGGGCAGGGTCTACCTCGGGAGGACAGGTGCAGGCTCTTATGGCACCAGGGCAGGCAAGGGGGCAAGTTCAGGCTATTGCGGCCCCACCGCTGCAAGAAAGAGGTAGAACAATTTCTGTTGAAAGCTTAGTTTTTCTGTTTGATCATCCTGTCCGTACCTTATTCGATTCTGGCGCATCTCATTCGTTTATTTCTGCATCATTAGTTGAATCACTGCACTTGAACACCAGTCTAGTAGAGGATCCCTTGGTCGTTTCAAATCCAATTGGGGGTTCGGCTCATTTGACCATGATATGTTTGGATTTGAAAATCTCTATACTTAGCGTTGAATTTAGATGTGATGCTTATGTATTGGGCTTCACGGGCTATGGGCTAATTTTAGGAATGGATTGGTTGTCTAGAAATAGGGCCATTCTTGTTGTGAAAGGAGAGTAGTTAGGCTTGTGACTCGCCTTGGTAATGCTCTCGACATCTTTTGTAATCCCATAAATTCCGTTATGCTAAGTTATCTTGAATCGCTTGACGCGTCTGTAGAGAACCTGCGATCGGTAGAAGTGGTCCGGGAATATCCGGATGTGTTTGAGGAGGTGAAGGGCTTACCTCCAAGGCGGGAGATAGACTTTCGAATTTATCTTGTGGATAATGCTAAACCCGTATCTTTGCCAGTGCGCCACATGGCTCCTCGTGAAAGGAGGGAAATCAATAAGCAAGTAAAGGAGTTGCTTGAGAAGGGGTTCATAAGACGTCGTATATCGGAGTGGGGTGCTCCAGTAGTTTTTGCCACAAAGGCGGATGGGTCTCTTAGACTTTGTATGGACTATAGAGAACTAAACAAGCTTACTAAAAAGAACCGACACCCACTGCCGAGGATTGACGATCTCTTTGATCAGTTAGTTGGCGCCTCAGTGTTTTCGCAGTTGGACTTAGCCACTGGCTTTCATCAACTGAGAGTGGCTGAGGATAGTATAGATAAGACTGCTTTTAGGACTCCTGACGGATTCTATGAATGGCTAGTGATGCCCTTTGGTTTGACAAACGCCCCTGCATATTTTGTTGATTTGATGAGTAAGGTGTTTAGGGAATACCTTAACAAATTCGTGGTAGTCTTTTTGGATGACATCTTAGTCTTTTCTAAGAATAAAGAAGAGCACTCCCTACATCTTAGGGAAGTGTTGGAAACCCTTCGAGCACATAACCTTAAGGCAAAATTTTCTAAGTGTCACTTCTGGAGGAAGGAAGTACGGTTCTTAGGGCACGTGGTTTCCAAAGAAGGGATAGCAGTGGATCCCGCAAAGGTGGTGGCCATCCAAGATTGGAAGGTCCCTAAAAATGCAACCGAAGTAAGAAGTTTCTTGGGGTTGGCTGGCTATTATAGGAAGTTTATCAAAGACTTCGCAAAAATATCAGCTCCATTAACACGGTTAATGAAGAAGAACATGGTTTTTACGTGGGATAAAGATTGCGATGATGCGTTCCAACGTTTAAAGAGAGCCTTAACTTCAGCCCCAGTCTTAGTGCTGCCAGACGGGAATAAACCGTTTACCATCTATACTGATGCTTGTGGGACGGGACTTGGCGCGGTCCTCATGCAAGAGGGAAGAGTAATAGCCTATGGTGGAAGGCAGTTGAGGGTTCATGAAAAGAATTACCCCACGCATGACTTAGAGCTAGCCGCAATTGTTTTCGCGCTTAAGTCTTGGCGTCACTATCTTCTTGGTGAGAAATTCGAACTATTCACTGACCACAAATCATTAAAATACTTATTCTCTCAGAAGGATTTGAATTTAAGGCAGAAACGGTGGATGGAATTCTTAGCCTCCTACGATTTTGAAATAGCATATACCCCGGGCAAGGGTAACGTGGTGGCAGACGCCTTAAGTAGGAAAAGGTTGTCCTTGAGTCCGTTGTTTGTTGAACGACAAAGCTTAGAATTCATCTCTATGTTTGACTTTAGACCCTCCGTTGACTTAGTACCCGGTCTGTTAGCATCCTTGGAGGTTAGACCTACACTTCTAGGACGGGTTGGTGAGGCACAGCGAGACGACCCACGGTTGGTTGAGATAGTAGAAAAGCTCAAAGGGGGGGAGTCGTCAAGCCATCTTCGTAGGTATACCCTAGACGATAAGGGTTGGTTACGAAGGGATAATAGACTTTGTGTACCGCAAGACGAAGACTTAAGGAAGGCCATTCTTGATGATGCTCATCGCTCAAAAATGACCATTCATCCCGGCGGGGATAAGATGTACAAAGATATGAAGCGGGTTTTCTTTTGGGCCGGTATGAAAAAGGATGTGGCCGAGTACGTCGCTAGATGCTTGGTGTGCCAACGAGTTAAAGCAGAACAAAAGAAACCCGGTGGGTTGCTTCACCCATTAGAAGTTCCACTATGGAAATGGGAAAGCATCTCAATGGATTTTGTGGATGGATTACCAAGATCAAGGAAGGGTAACACGGGGATTTGGGTTATAGTAGATAGACTTACTAAAAGCGCCCATTTTATTCCCGTGAAAAGTAAGAGGACTGCTCCGTGGTTGGCTTCTGTATACATTAAGGAGATAGTTCGTTTGCACGGTATTCCTTCTAGTATAGTAAGCGACCGTGACCCCATCTTTACTAGCGAATTTTGGAAGAGTTTACAAGAGGCGGTAGGGACTCAGCTATGTTTGAGCACCGCATATCATCCTCAGACAGACGGCCAGACCGAGAGGGTGAATCGCATTCTAGAGGATCTTTTAAGGCTTTGTATCCTAGACTTTGGGGGTACATGGGAAGAGCACCTCCCGTTAGTAGAATTCGCATATAACAATAGCTTTCAGTCTAGTATTGGCATGGCACCTTTCGAAGCTCTTTATGGAAGGCCTTGCCGTTCGCCTACATGTTGGTGGGAATCTGCCGATAAAATCCTACTTGGGCCCGATATGGTTAGGGAAACCTCGGAGAAGATTGAGTTGATTCGAAGGAGGATGAAAGCAGCACAAGATAGGCAAAAATCGTATGCTGATAAGAGGAGGACAGATCTTGAGTTTGACATTGGGGACATGGTTTTTATCGAAGTATCTCCGTTACAGAATGTTGTTCGCTTTGGGTCCGTGGGGAAATTAGCACCAAGGTTTGTAGGGCCGTTTCCTGTAAAAAACAGGATTGGGAAGATGGCATATAGGGTGGAGTTGCCTGAGAAACTTAGTGGAGTACACGACGTATTCCATGTATCACATTTGAGGAAGTGTTTGCACAAGACCGCGGAGGTGGTAGAGCCGAGCTTGCTTAAAGAGGTGGAAATAGAGCGTGATGCAACAATTAGACGAGCTCCTACATGCATTCTTGGGTCGGAGATCAAAAAGTTGAGGAATCGAGAGGTCAGACTGGTCAAAGTGCAATGGGGAGATGATGAGAGCAACGCAACTTGGGAGACAGAAGAGAAGATGCGTTCGTTGTACCCTTTTCTCTTTGAGGGTATGTCTTTTAATTTCTCCTTTATCGCTTAGCTTATCTTATCTTATCTTTAGTATGTCCTCTCATTAGTATCTTTGACCTTTAGTTAGGATAATCCTATGGTTGAAACATGTGTTTGAGACATGTTATGTATGATGGATGCAAAATGGATGCAAGTGTTTGCTAGTGGTTGCTCGTGGATGCATATATACACACACTTTAGGCACTAGATCGGCTCAGTCACTACATATTGCATATTGCATATATATGGATGTATTTAGTAAAATGGATGAACGATGGTTGTATTATCATGTGGATGCTGCATTCAGATGATGGTTGTGCACGCATATAGAAGTATTATGTAGCATTAAGAATCTTTTGCATACATAATGGATGCATGGCACGATCATAGTTGCATTAAGGAGGTCAACTGAATCAGTGGACCGCCTGATTTTGCATTAGATACGGACATATACACACACTGTGCATTTAAACATGAAAGCATTAGAAGTCTGTAAGGACAATGGATGCCTGTGTATGATGGATGAGTAGATGGACGTTTGGATGGTAGGATATACATTCTTCCAGACTTGAAGATTTCGGGGACGAAATCCTAAAAGGAGGGGAGAATGTAACACCCCGAATTTTCTATTAACACTAAAGTTGCTAAAATAATAATAAGTGTGTAGAAGGGGGGATGTATCTAATATGAATATAATAATATTAATAAGTGTGTAAGAGAGGGGATGTATCTAATATGAATATAAAAATATTAATAAGTGTGTAAGAGAGGGGATGTATCTAATATGTATATAAAAACAATAATAAGTGTGTAAAAGGGGGGGATGTATCTAATGTGTACATTGTAGAATATATATATATATATATATATATATATATATATATATATATATTGCTGAGTGTTTGCTGAGTCACTTCTGACTCATTGCTGAGTCAACAAGATAAACCCCATCTTGTCTGAACGGCTGCGGTTATTTCTAGGTTAAATCCAATGGCCTAAATGCATTCTAAAATCTATAAATAAGTGGGTAGACCCTAAACCTAAATCACTTGTAAAATTAGAGAAGCTACCGTCATGCTGCTGCCATTGAGTTCAACGTAGCCGTCACAAACTAAGAAGAGGAAGCCTAATCATCTACAACTAAATTCTACTCATCAAAACAAATCAAACCAAAGAACTCTCTCTCTAATTCTTTTCTTTTGTTGGTGAGTATGATGATTCTCACAAGACTATTACAAACTAATTTGACTCAGTTATGAATGGATCACAAGAAAGTGATGTGATTTATAATTGTAAATTCTATATATTGTGGATCTCTTATTATGTTATTATGTTGTCGTATGATGTAAATTATATATGCTATGTCATGCTATGTTGTAAATTCTCTTATGCTATGTCGTGCTATGTTGAGAATCATGTCAAGCTATGTTATACTATCATACTATGCCATGTTATAAATCATGCTATATTATGTTGTAAAATCATGATGTTGTTGGAACATGCTTAAAGTTATGTTTTTTTCTTAATTTAAATGGATCTTGTTTATGGGAATTTGCCTATTAGGTTAGGTGTACCCATAAACTTGAAACTATAATTAAATAAAACTTGAATATGGGAATTTGCCTATTGAGTTAGGTGTACCCATATAAAACCATGTTGTTAAAAAATTAGATGATGTTGATTCGCACATGTTCATATGTAAGTTTATGAAAATTGATTGAGATTATATTAGGTGAATTTTGAACAAGTTGACACCTTTAGATCCATGACATGTATAATCTATGCAAGTTGGACATATGCAAGTTTCACCCCTCATTATGATTCATTTGTTCACATATACATGTTGTTATTATGATAGTCTCTTTTATGCTATGAGTTAGGCTATTCGAGTCTAACATATATTTTGTGAATAAACGTTCAAACGTGGGGTAGGGGTAATATTAGGAATTAATAAATTGGGTGCAATTTTGTAAGATTTTGCATACCATGAATGGATGTCCATAATTGAGTCAATTATGGACATTGTTAAAAATTGGAAGTAATTAATAATTCAAGTAGGGAATTATTAAAATTGGGGGAAAGTGGATTATTATTAATAATCAATGCTTAGGACACGAGGTTGGACCCGTTTGTGATGTAAACCTGCCCGGACCCGCCCGGCAAATCCAGTAGTCACAAATGTCGGCCCAATGTGAGAGGTCCTAGGCCCAAACTAAAGCATAACAGTTGTAAAGACACGAGGTTAGACTCTTTTATGGTGTAAGACTGCCCGGACCCGCCCGGCAAATCCAGCTGCCATAAATGCCAGTCTAATGTGAGAGGTCTTTATGAGGTTATGGCCTTAATGAACTAAGAAATACTTAACCAGATAATCATGTAAGGTGGGACATGGGGGTTAAGTAGGTGCCCTGGGTGGCATGAGGAATCTGGTGGTTGCCTTTAGAGGCATTTGAAATACGATTAGACTTAACCAAACACACATGTAAATGAACATGACTAAGTGGGTTAAGTGGGATGGACTAATGGGGACAAGCTTAGGTGGAATGCTTGTGGTAAATAGTGGGGGCCCATTTCAACCAGTATCCCAAAACGTATCTTTGTGGGCTCGACCCAAGTCGAGGACGGGACACGCATACTGGGTTTGACTATAAGAGGCCAAAACAGGGAGCGGTGGCAACGCAAGTCCAACGGGTTTCATATGCGTGTGTGGACCCGGGCTGGTAGGTAAGACGTTGTTGCATCGTGTAGGTATAAGCCGTGCATGTCCGTTGTATCAGGTTGCCACTTTAGGGGAGTGATACACCCCACTGTGGGGCCAGCACGGGTATCTACGAGTTAGGGAGCCGATCGAATAATGGGAAGTTGGGTACACCTAGTGGAGATAGGGGCAGGCGGCACCTATGTAGTCAGCTAGGGGTACGTAAAGCCATTGGGAAAGTTTCTAAGTGAAGCTAAGTGGGATGAATCTTTAGGGTGACTGGTGTGGTGCAGTATAGTGTTTATCCTTTAGTATTTAGGAGCGCCTATAACGTTGCCTTTAGCGATTGTCTATGTCCTTAATCTGCTCTTCATAGACATTTTCTTGTTTTCCAGCTTATGCCTTAGTCCAGTTATTTTGGTAATAGTATTGTAGAATTATCGTATTCACCAGACTTATGTCTGACCCCCTCTTTTCCATCCTTTTTCTCCCTTCAGGTCCGCAGGTTGGGCCAAGTTCTAGTGGAGTCTAGGTTGATCGCTTATCTTCTGGAAAGCTTGGACTGCTGAAGTAAAGTCCGTCTTGTTATCTTTCTTTTTAATGGCTATTCATGTAATGGGATTATGTACTTGTTTTATCAAGATAGATATTGTACTTGACATTGAATATGGTGTTATGATGTAATCAAACATGTTTTGACTTCTGCTACAATGAAATACAGTTTTTGAATTTCCAAGTACTATTTTATATCTGTCTTGTTGTAATTTTACTGTTCTATATTCACTTAAAACCTCCATGGAAGTTAATGCATTCCCTTTGTGAGTGACATTAATGGACGTGGGGTGTTACAGATGCCAACCATGTTGCCAAGTATACTTACTAGAGTGATTTCCATAACTCATGCACAAGCGAAATGAACCATCCGCCTTAGTGGCGAACTCTACTCGAATGGATTACCAACAAATGCATCAAGAGGTTCTAGGTAACCAATCCTGACAGAACCCTAAAGGTTACACGAGACTTCGAGGGTATTACCGAGGCAAGTCAAGAGCCTAACTACCCTCCTTTCAGAACCGAGAATGGCACCCTTACTGGATAACCACTCCATTCTTAGAATTCAACACATAGCTTAAAATCATAAGCATTATTCCCAAAAGTCATAGACGTCCTCAAATCCAAACATGTCATGAATAAATGGACCGATTCCTCAACAAGATTTGAGACAAAAAATGGGATCCTCTACTATGCTAGTACGAAGGTGCAGAGACTCAACTATCGAAGCAGACTTAAATGATGCGTTGATCAAAGCAAAGTCGTGACGGGATGATAGAGAAGAAAAGTTAAACCTTACACAGAAACGTTACCATCCTTCTTAGGTACACTAACAGTGTGAGCATACTATTGCCCTCTCGGTGATCTTGTCCTCGCCTCATAATACTTGACTATCTTTCCCTTTTTACCCAACTAGAGACACTCTCCCTTGTCATGGGTTTTATCATTCACCCTTTTCCTCCTTTGTGGATTAAGCCATATCAACAAGTTGCTTGTTCTTAAGCTTGTATCCTTTATCCTTGTTCTTACTATCCTTTCTTATAACGTGGTAACATGTCTCTTGAGAACTACCTCCATCGTACCGAAAACACTGATGTAGTTAGAAAAGGATTAGTCGCAGTTTGAACCTTTGTGACTACAGGTGAAAGAAAGAAAGGAAAAGAGATTCAATCAAGGGAACAAAGGATAATGCTAATGGCCTTTGGGGAATAGCCTTTAAAAATAAAACTTTCCTTGAAAAATGCTTCTTTGTAAACGGTTTTCAAATAGTTTTCAGAAGGTTTTAAAACTTTTGCCCAGTCTGGTAAGCTTCTGCTCTGATACCAAATGTAACACCCCACCTCCGCCAGGGTCACTCACAAGAGAATGCACTAGCTTTGGAGGGGTGTTGTCTAGGTAAACATGCATATAAATAATACAAGACAGGACATATAAAATAGCGGAAGAAAAACCAAATTTCATTACCTGATAAAATTATAAGGTCTAAAGCCTTTTACATCAAAATGCCTTTAAAAGCCATTACATTGGAAACCTGTCTTGCAATAGTTAAAGAAGCATAAAACCACAGTCATAAAATATTCCACAAGTAAAACGGTAAAGCAGCCATAGCCAAGAAAAATCCAAGCCATACATGATGACCTTGAAGCAGAAGAAGTCCAAGCTAAATAACAGTATTTCCTCCCTGAAAACCTGGGGGGGAAACGGAAGACAAAGAGGCGAAAGAAACGGGGTCAGTCATAAAGACTGGTAAGTCCTATCTACTTCCATCATAAAAACAGGTAAAGGTAACATGACATGCATAAACTGAAAGTAAACATAAGGATGATGACAAGATAGACAAGCTAAACCAAGGTAACAGGATGAACTACTGTATCAAGATAAACTACGGTCACTATGAATCAAGTATAAGATCCCAAGGTTCTATCGATTATAACATCCCAAGGTTCTATCGAGTATAACACCCCAAGGTTCTATCAAGTATAACACCCCAAGGTTCTATCGAGTATAACACCCCAAGGTTCTATCGAATATAACACCCCAAGGTTCTATCAAGTCTAACACCCCAAGGTTCTATCGAGTATAACACCCCAAGGTTATATCAAGTATATTTGCCCTGCACCATCCGTACTAGTATCCCAACCAGTGTCATGTGTTAGCTACAAAATGCCCCTTGCCCAATGTCATGAAATGGACCATGTCAACCTAATGTAGGTTTTCCCAACTCGTATGTTTCTTTCCATGTATAAGTTTAATCCTTTGCCGTAAATCCAACGGGCTTCCTCACGTAGTTCTATACTACTTCAACGTAGTTCCATTATTCTTGAAATCGTTTGGACTGTCACCCTTAATCTAGCTGTATTTTCTTACCATGAATTCTCGAATGTTCGGCTAGGATTTATGCCACCTAGGACCACTAGGGATTACGCTACCTACTAAACGTTTTCGTAACTCGGTTTGGGTTTAACCCACCTAGGACCGCTAGGGATTACGCTACCTGTCAACCACGCCCTTTTTCCCACGTATGTATCGTGAATCGTTTTTTCCATGTCTAGATGCACATGTATCTCAATGTGCCATCCGAGTCCCGTGACAGGGCTAATTCAAGAAATACAGGACTCGGTCGGGAGCTTTAGGTTATCTGCCGATGCAGATATAAAGGTATGTTTTTCTACCGGTGATTATGGTCCCACGTGACCCCTCCCTCAACTACTGAAAGGCAATCCAAGAAAATCATGCACGAGAACTATACTCCAGCCATCCATGCCCCACTTTCCTATTGGCCAACCTCACACATAACTAGATAGCAAGTATATGGTCTGTTGGGAGTTCTCTGCCTTTCCGCATACGTACACGATTGACTAAAGATGGTAGGTAGTCGACGACGTGCTATCACAAGGCTAAACTAAGTATCGCCGACTCCACGCTAATCCACCCCAGTCTTTAGGTTGCTCGCACAGCAACCAAGGCATACCTTTGGTTCTCCTACCGCAGACCTTAACCTCTGTGAGCCCTGACGGATCATCTGCAACGTCACAGAGGGATACCAAGAGTACCCTCACGTCCCCCGAAGCTACCGCTTCGTCACCCAGTTTGGTGGAGCCTTTGTCTAAGTCAGATAAACATTCGCTCCTCCTCGTGTGTTTGTTTAAATGATGACCTACCGTATCAGGTTACTCATCTATTTGTGAACTGGTCCAATTCTCTTGACTAAGAATTATTACTTAGTTATCCTTAACTAAGGTTTATCACTTAGTTTCCCTTCCCGTTATCCTTATTAACTACGATTTTCCACTTAGTCCCCTGAACTAGGGTTTTGTCTAATGGGTTAAGTGTTGTCATTCGAGTTCATGACTTACCCCGCATACGAATCATGTCAAAATTGGCTAAGTATTCAAGTTCAAAACTTAGCCCTACAAACCATGTATCAAGTTGGTTAAGTATATCAAGAAGTACACGACTTAACCGTAGCTTATCGTGTCAGATTGGTTAAGTATAGGTTAAGTTAACCCTGTCAAATTACCGTGTCAGATTCGTTAAGTATAGGTTATCTTAACCTCATCAAGCTACCGCGTCAGATTGGTTAAGTATAGGTTGTCTTAACCTAATCAAATCATCGAGTAAAATTGGTTAAGTTTAGGTTAACTTAACCCCATTTAATTATCGAGTCGGATTGGTTAAGTATAGGTTAACTTTACCCCATTTAATTATCGAGTCGGATTGGTTAAGCGTATTTAAGAGGTTCGTGACTTAACCCTATCAAATCATCATGTCAGATTGGTTAAGTGTAAGTTAACTTAACCCCATCAAATTACCGAGTCGGATTGGTTAAGTGTAGGTTAACTTAACCCCATCCACTAGTCGTATTTATAATGGTTAAGTATCATTCTTGTGGGTTTACTAAACCCTACCACGCATCGCGTTATCCCATTCGGGTGTTATCAACCCATTTAGGTTAAACTAACCCATCCGCTAATCGTGTTATATGGTTAAGTGTCTTTAAGTAATCAAGTTCGGTCTTACTTAACCTACCCATTCATGTCATATCGGTTGAGTGCCATTAGTCAAACTAACTTAACCTTATCATGTGGCATTAAGTAAATTAATGCACCCCAACCTCTCACATTAGACTTTGTTGTGGTTATTGGTTACACCGGGCGGGTCCGGGCAGCTTAACACCACAACCTAGTCTAACCTCGGGTTTTGAGCACGATATGACCAACTACTCACATTGGGTCTTATTGTTTGTAGCTACTGGATTTGCCGGGCGGTTCCGGGAAGATTTATGCTACAAACTCAACCCAACCTCGAGTTAGCCACTTTCATGTCTTCCTACTTGTCATGTTCATGTCAAATTTAGGCTACGACAAAGTCCACGTTTTCCACTTATGCCCATTGTCCCATTACTTAATTCATGTTAAGTTTCATAGCCCATCTCAAGTTTGCCTAAACTACACAAGGCGTATTCCCAACGCATGTGAAAGCGAGTCAACATAGTAGGAATATTATGACAACATATTGTCCCCAAACATATATGATAGCATAAAGGGATTGGGCTCAAACATATATGATAGCATAAAGGGATTGGCCTCAAACATGTATGATAGCATAACACTAGGTTCATAACCATAGGCATGCAAATGGTCATGAGGAGTTTAGGTTCTTTTACATGCATAAGCTCCAAGTCAGGTTCATATGAATGTTCCACAAGTCGAATTATTCTATGGGTTCATGCCAACATTCCACAAGTCAAGATTCGATCTTGCATGATAAACTAGGTCAAACACAACATGAGCGGCATGATTTAATCACTAAGAAATAGCCCAAAGTCATAGGTTCAAGAGAGGCGCAAGACTAGATTCACATAGACTAACATACTTAGGTTTCATCTCATTTTATTCCTTGTCAACATTAGAACTACAGTTTAGATCTAAAAGTAGCTAGAACTTACAAAGTGTGGCTAGAGATTTATGAGCAAGAATTTTTCGTAGAATGGTGTTGAGATGATGCTCTACTTCCTTGATTTGATGTAGAAAGCTTGCTCCTTTGACTTGAATCTAGTTTGCATGCTTAAGCCCTTCAAGTTGAAGATGGAGGCCATGATTCAAGAGACATTTGGGCAGCACTTTGTTGTTAGGATGGTTTGTAGTGAATTAGGCTAGGTCTTAGGGTATTTTTATAGAAGTTAGGACTAGTTTAGGCCCTTAGATTAACCCTAGTTTAGATCTAAACCATCCAATCTCGTCACATGCCAACAGAACAGACCCAAAGGAGCAAGCAGGTGCACCAGGCCAACCTGGCTCGACCAAGGAGGTCGACACCCAGGTCAACTGCCCTGTCAACCTGGTCCTTGGGGGGTTGACTCCCCAGTCGACCTAGGGCTGGGCAGGAAATTTTCACGCCCGGTCTGTTTAGGGCTAATTCGAAATTTGAAAATCTGTTTTCGTTTTCTGATTTTTCTTGAAACTTCTAGAGGCCATATCTCGGTCATACGGACTCCGATTTACGAAATTTCGGACTTGTTTCCAACCAGAATTCTGAGACGAACGCAATGGCGCAACCCGTTTCACTTGATTCTTATTTTACAATTTAATTCTGCATCGATTCTTGTCTTAACACGTTATTAAAATTCCGGTTGTTACATTCTCCCCTCCTTTAAGGATTTCGTCCCCAAAATCTCCAAGTTAGGGAGGATGTGTCCTACCATCCAATCATCCATCTACTCAAAGCATCATCCACAGGCAACCATTGTCCTTAAAAGATTTCTAATGCTGTATGAACATATGCAGAAAGTGTGTGTATATGTGTTCCTTATCTAATGCAAATGATCAGGCCTGATTGATCTTCTAAATGCAAAATATGTTTTGTGCCATGAATCCACATGTATGCAAATAGTCCTAGTCACATAAACACTATATGTGTGCACAACCATTCATCCATATGCAATATTCACATGATAACACATTCAAATTCATCCATAAACAAGTATAAACACGTATACATATGAAATATGAAATGTGACTGAGCCATCTAGTGCCTAGTGTGTATTCGTGCATCCACGAGCAACCACTGGCAACCATAACATGTTTTCAAATACATGTTTACATCCACAGGGTTCTACCTAAGGTCCTCAAGATAGGACCGAGAAGATAAGCAAGATAAACTCCTTTTGGATTACAAGAAATCCCTTTCTAAACCCAACCCATATCCTATAAAGCCCAAAAGGTTTAGTTAACCTAACGGGCACCTTCAAACCCTGACATGTATTATTAACCGATGAGTCATACCCCCTATGGAGTTTGCAACAGAAATATGACCGAGAATAGGACCGAGAGGATATGCATAAAAGATAGCATGCGGGTAAGCTCTACAGGAAAACAAGGATCAAGAATATACTCTTAAAAAAGAGATATGATGCGCGTATCTTGTCTTTAATCTTCTAAGTCGCATTTCCTTGAGCTTAATTCCATTATGCTTTGACCATCTTTAACTTCATGATTTCGTGGCCTAACTCCTATTTCCAAATATGAGCTGGAACTCACTTCATTGTCACCTCTCGTTCCACTTTTACTTATTCTCCCTCTAGTATACTTGGCTCAACCATATCCGTGCACTCATGGTTTCATGAAAGCTCTCCAAAATTCACTATTGAATCATGGATCTCGTTTACTCGCTCTACGGCATTCCTCGCAGAAGAACTTATATCTTGAAAACAAGCAGATGCCAACCATGTTACCAAGTGTACTTACTAGAGTGATTTCCATAACTCATGCACAAGCGAAATGAACCATCCGCCTTAGTGGCGAACTCTACTCGAACGGATTACCAACAAATGCATCAAGAGGTTCTACGTAACCAATCCTGACAGAACCCTAAAGGTTACATGAGACTTCGAGGGTATTACCGAGGCAAGTCAAGAGCCTAACTACCCTCCTTTCAGAACCGAGAATGGCACCCTTACTGGATAACCACTCCATTCCTAGAATTCAACCCATAGCTTAAAATCATAAGCATTATTCCCAAAAGTCATAGACGTCCTCAAATCCAAACATGTCATGAATAAATGGACCGATTCCTCAACAAGATTTGAGACAAAAAATGGGATCCTCTACTATGCTAGTACGAAGGTGCAGAGACTCAACTATCGAAGCAGACTTAAATGATGCGGTGATCAAAGCAAAGTCGTGACGGGATGATAGAGAAGAAAAGCTAAACCTTTCACAGAAACCTTACCATCCTTCTTAGGTACGCAAACAGTGTGAGCATACAATTGCCCTCTCGGTGATCTTGTCCTCGCCTCATAATACTTGAATATCTTTCCCTTTTTACCCTACTAGAGATACTCTCCCTTGTCATGGGTTTTATCATTCACCCTTTTCCTCCTTTGTGGATTAAGCCATATCAACAAGTTGCTTGTTCTTAAGCTCGTATCCTTTATCCTTGTTCTTACTATCCTTTCTTATAACGCGGTAACAGGTCTCTTGAGAACTACCTCCATCGTACCGAAAACACTGACGTAGTTAGAAAAGGATTAGTTGCAGTTTGAACCTTTGTGACTACAGGTGGAAGAAAGAAAGGAAAAGAGATTCAATCAAGGAAACAAAGGATAATGCTAATGGCCTTTGGGGAATAGCCTTTAAAAATAAAACTTTCCTTGAAAAATGCTTCTTTGTAAACGGTTTTCAAATAGTTTTCAGAAGGTTTTAAAACTTTTGCCTAGTCTGGTAACCTTCAGCTCTGATACCAAATGTAACACCCCACCTCTGCCAGGGTCACTCACAAGAGAATGCACTAGCTTTGGAGGGGTGTTGTCTAGGTAAACATGCACAGAAATATTACAAGACAGAACATATAAAATAGCGGAAGAAAAACCAAATTTCATTACCTCATAAAATTATAAGGTCTAAAGCCTTTTACATCAAAATGCCTTTAAAAGCCATTACATTGGAAACCTGTCTTGCAATAGTTAAAGAAGCATAAAACCACAGTCATAAAATATTCCCCAACTAAAACGGTAAAGCAGCCATAGCCAAGAAAACTCCAAGCCATACATGATGACCTTGAAGCAGAAGAAGTCCGAGCTAAATAACAGTATTTCCTCCCTGAAAACCTGGGGGGGAAACAGAAGACAAAGAGGCGAAAGAAACGGGGTCAGTCATAAAGACTGGTAAGTCCTATCTACTTCCATCATAAAAACAGGTAAAGGTAACATGACATGCATAAACTGAAAGTAAACATAAGGATGATGACAAGATAGACAAGCTAAACCAAGGTAACAGGATGAACTACTGTATCAAGATAAACTACGGTCACTATGAATCAAGTATAAGATCCCAAGGTTCTATCGATTATAACATCCCAAGGTTCTATCGAGTATAACACCCCAAGTTCTATCAAGTATAACACACCAAGGTTCTATCTAGTATAAAACCCCAAGGTTATATTGAATATAACACCCCAAGGTTCTATCAAGTATAACACGCCAAGGTTCTATCGAGTATAACACCCTAAGGTTCTATCAAGTATATTTGCCCTGCACCTTCCGTACTACTATCCCAACCAGTGTCATGTATTAGCTACAAAATGTCCCTTGCCCAATGTCATGAAATGGTCCATGTCAACCTAATGTAGGTTTTCCCAACTCGTATGTTTCTTTCCATGTATAAGTTTAGTCCTTTGCCGTAAATCCTACGGGCTTCCTCACGTAGTTCTATACTACTTCAACGTAGTTCCATTATTCTTGAAATCGTTTGGACTGTCACCATTGATCTAGCTGTATTTCCTTACCATGAATTCTCGAATGTTCGGCTAGGATTTATGCCACCTAGGACCACTAGGGATTACGCTACCTACTAAACGTTTTCGTAACTCGGTTTGGGTTTAACCCACCTAGGACCGCTATGGATTACGCTACCTGTCAACCACGCCGTTTTTCCCACGTATGTATCGTGAATCGTTTTTTCCATGTCAAGATGCACATGTATCTCAATGTGCCATCCGAGTCCCGTGACAGGGCTAGTTCAAGAAATACAGGACTCGGTCTGGAGCTTTAGGTTATCTGTCGATGCAGATATAAAGGTATGTTTTTCTACCGGTGATTATGGTCCCACGTGACCCCTCCCTCAACTACTAAAAGGCAATCCAAGAAAATCATGCACGAGAACTATACTCCGGCCATCCATGCCCCACTTTCCCATTGGCAAACCTCACCCATAACTAGATAGCAAGTATATGGTCTGTTGGGAGTTCTCTGCCTTTCCGCATACGTACACGATTGACTAAAGATGGTAGGTAGTCGACGACGTGCTATCACAAGGCTAAACTAAGTATCGCCGACTCCACGCTAATCCACCCCAGTCTTTAGGTTGCTCGCACAACAACCAAGGCATACCCTTGGTTCTCCTACCGCAGACCTTAACCTCTGTGAGCCCAGGCGGATCATCTGCAACCTCACAGAGGGATACCAAGAGTACCCTCACGTCCCCCGAAGCTACCGCTTCGTCACCCAGTTCGCTGGAGCCTTTGTCTAAGTCAGATAAACATTCGCTCCTCCTCGTGTGTTTGTTTAAATGATGACCTACCGTATCAGGTTACTCATCTATTTGTGAACTGTTCCAATTATCTTGACTAAGAATTATTACTTAGTTATCCTTAACTAAGGTTTATCACTTAGTTTCCCTTCCCGTTATCCTTGTTAACTGCGATTTTCCACTTAGTCCCCTGAACTAGGGTTTTGTCTAATGGGTTAAGTGTTGTCATTCGAGTTCATGACTTACCCCGCCTGCGAATCATGTCAAAATTGGCTAAGTATTTAAGTTCAAGACTTAGCCCTACAAACCATGTATCATGTTGGTTAAGTATATCAAGAAGTTCACGACTTAAACCTAGGTTATCGTGTCAGATTGGTTAAGTATAGGTTAACTTAACCCTATCAAATTACCGTGTCAGATTGGTTAAGTATAGGTTATCTTAACCTCATCAAGCTACCGCGTCAGATTGTTTAAGTATAGGTTGTCTTAACCTCATCAAATCATCGAGTAAAATTGGTTAAGTGTAGGTCAACTTAACCCCATTAAATTATCGAGTTGGATTGGTTAAGTATAGGTTAACTTTACCCCATTTAATTATCGAGTCGGGTTGGTTAAGCATATTTAAGAGGTTCGTGACTTAACCCTATCAAATCATCAAGTCAGATTGGTTAAGTGTAAGTTAACTTAACCCCATCAAATTACCGAGTCGGATTGGTTAAGTGTAGGTTAACTTAACCCCATCCACTAGTCGTATTTATAATGGTTAAGTATCATTCTTGTGGGTTGACTTAACCCTACCACGCATCGCGTTATCCCAGTCGGGTGTTATCAACCCATTTAGGTTAAACTAACCCATCCGCTAATCGTGTTATATGGTTAAGTAAGTCCGGTCTTACTTAACCTACCCATTCATATCATATCGGTTGAGTGCCATTAGTCAAATTAACTTAACCTTATCATGTGGCATTATGTAAAATAATGCACCTCAACCTCTCACATTAGACTTTGTTGTGGTTACTGGTTACGCCGGGCGGGTCCGGGCAGCTTTACACCACAACCTAGTCTAACCTCGGGTTTTGAGCGCGATATGACCAACTACTCACACTGGTTCTTATTGTCTGTAGCTACTGGATTTGCCGGGCGGTTCCGGGCAGATTTATGCTACAAACTCAACCCAACCTCGAGTTGGCCACTTTCATGTTTTCATCCTTGTCATGTTCATGTCAAATTTAGGCTACGACAAAGTCCACGTTTTCCACTTATGCCCATTGTCACATTACTTAATTCATGTTAAATTTCATAGCCCATCTCAAGTTTGCCTAAACTACCCAAGTCGTATTCCCAACGCAAGTGAAAGCGAGTCAACATAGTAGGAATAATATGACAACATATTGGCCCCAAACATATATGATAGCATAAAGGGATTGGGCTCAAACATATATGATAGCATAAAGGGATTGGCCTCAAACATGTATGATAGCATAACACTAGGTTCATCATCATAGGAATGCAAATGGTCATGAGGGGTTTAGGTTCTTTTACTTGCATAAGCACCAAGTCAAGTTCATATGAATGTTCCACAAGTCAAATTTTTCTAAGGGTTCATGCCAACATTCCCCAAGTCAAGATTCAATCTTGCATGATAAACTAGGTCAAACACAACATGAGTGGAATGATTTAATCACTAAGAAATAGCCCAAAGTCATAGGTTCAAGAGAGGGGCAAGACTAGATTCACATAAACTAACATACTTAGGTTTCATTTCATTTTATTCCATGTCAACATTAGAACTACCGTTTAGATATAAAAGTAGCTAGAACTTACAAAGCATGGCTAGAGATTTATGAGCAAGAATTTGTCGTAGAACGGTGTTGAGATGATGCTCTACTTCCTTGATTTGATGTAGAAAGCTTGCTCCTTTGACTTGAATCTAGTTTGTATGCTTAAGCCCTTGAAGTTGAAGATGGAGGCCATGATTCAAGAGACATTTGGGCAGCACTTTGTTGTTAGGATGGTTTGTTGCGAATTAGGCTAGGTCTTAGGGTGTTTTTATAGAAGTTAGGACTAGTTTAGGCCCTTAAATTAACCCTAGTTTGGATCTGAACCATCCAATCTCGTCACAGGCCAACAGAACAGAACCAAAGGAGCAAGCAAGTGCACCAGGCCAACCTGGCTCGACTAGGGAGGTCGACTCCCAGGTCGACACCCAGGTCGAATGCCCAGTCGACCTGGTCCCTGGGGGGTCGACTCCCCAGTCGACCTGGGGCTGGGCGGGAAATTTTCCCGCCCAGTCTGTTTGGGGCTAAATTCGAAATTTGAAAATCTGTTTTCGTTTTCTGATTTTTCGTGAAACTTCTAGAGGCCATATCTCGGTCATACGGACTCCGATTTACGAAATTTCGGACTCGTTTCTAACCATAATTTCGAGACGAACACAACGGCGCAAACCGTTTTGCTTGATTCTTAATTTACAATTTAATTCTGCATCGATTCTTGTCTTAACACGTTATTAAAATTCGGGTTGTTACAAACTCTATCCTCCGGTTTGTGTTGCATTGTGTGATGGGACTTGAGTCTTATAATCATTTCATTTTTCTAAAAAGCATTGCGTTGTTTAATGATTTACTTTATTTTATGCACTGGTAATCCAATGGGGAAAACCCGTTCCGCGTTAGCGGCGTGGTCCTGTGATTAGCCTTATTATTAGATAATTTAAGTTAAGATTTCTCATACCAGTCCCATGACTGACCTGTAGTTTGTTTCACTGGCAAACTCGGGTGCCCATATTTTCCACACGGGCAGTCGAGTAGCTCTTTGTAGATATATTTACAGGATCCTGGTTTACAACTGAAGCGATATTCGGAAAGCTCTGTATCTGTGTATTCCTTTCAGTTGTATATTTGTATTTTCCGCTGCTATTTAAATTGTAATTTAAATCTCTGATATTATTGTATTTCTTTTGTGTAATATTTATTCATACTCTGTTATATTCTTGTACTCTGATGTAATTGTTGTAATTAGCAATAAAATGTTCTTCAGTTGTGTCCTAATGTGTATTGTTCTCAATGCAATCCAGTCTTTCCTTTATGGGGAAGTTTAGGTCGTTTCATTTTTTGTCAAAACAGAGGATGTACGTGCTTTGTTGGCTACTCTCTGGGCCAGTGCGTCTGGAGCACTTGGCTAACTTATCCACAAGCAGGGCCCAAGGACTTACCCAACCTCCCTCCAGGAGGCACCTTATCCTGACCATCGTAGGCGATGATAAGGGCTTAGAAACTTAGACGGGGCCATCATAGGCATAAAACTAAGGTTTACTCTTTTGACGCTCTACACGAGCCATTGTAGGCATTGATAGAGGCTTATACGCCACCCCCTCCAAGGGGTTCCCTATCCTGACCATCGTAGGCGATGATAGGGGTTTGCGCTGCCTTCTTCGGGTAACGCGGAACATAAGTAGAGGTAGGACGTGCTCTTCTACGAGCAGAGGTAGGACGTGCTCAGTTCGAGCAGAGGCAGGGCATGCTAAATTTTAGATGCACCGCCACGACCATCTCTGGTGTGAAACGGTGACTTATGCTTTCAATGCTTTAACCCTGCCCCCTCTAGTTTGGTCAAGGATAAAGACTAACACAATCAACCCCCTTCGGTGGATGCCTCACCCCGGCTAATTTGGCGATAACAAGGGATTCAATCCTTTTATTTTCAGCTCGACCCCTTTTGGGTTTCTTACGAGCTACTGGGAGGGTTTCCATGCCCCTAGTTGCATGACGATTTCTAGCGGAAAAGATCTTGTCCTCTATTTTTCTATGGTTGGAAAATATGGCCTCAAATGTTTTGAGTTCCATATCCTTGGAACAAGATCGCCGTTGGGCCTACATAGCCGATATGTGCCAGGTATGACTTCTTGATAGACAATTAGAGGTCCTTCCCAATTTGGACCGAGAAGACCATTAGCCGGATCTTTGGTGTTAGCCATTACTTTTCGTAGTACCAATTTACCCTTAGTAAAGGTCCTAGTTTTGACCTTCAAATTATAATATTTTGTGACCCTTCTTTAGTATTCGGCGGTTCTGATTGCAGCCTCATCCCTTAGTTCTTGTATCAAGTCTAATGATTCTTTTCTTAACTCCTTGTTGGGGTCAAATGTGTATGTTATCCTTCGGTGCGACGGAACTTCGACCTCAACTGGAAGCATAGCCTCGCAACCATATGTCAGGGAAAAGGGGGTGTGTCCCGTAGTTGTTTTGGTGGAAGTCCTATATGCCCATAGCACTAGAGGCAAATCCTCTGCCCAATTTCCTTTGGCTTGATTTAGACGTTTCTTAAGGATCGTCTTAATGGTCTTATTTGCGGCTTTCACAACTCCGTTAGCTTTCAGATGGGCCACTGAAGAGAAACTTTTGTCGATTCCATTTTTCTCGCATAATCGGGTGAATTCTTCACTCTCGAATTGTGTTCCATTATCCGATATGATCTTATGGGGGATCCCGAAGCAGGTAACGATATTCTTTATTACGAATCTTAACACTTTCTTGGATGTGATAATCGGAAGGGGTTCCTCCTCAACCCACTTGGTGAAATAGTCGATAGCTACTATGACATATTCAGCTCCTCCCTTGGTGAGTTACAAGGGCCCGATCAAATCTATCCCCCATATGTTGAAAGGCCAGGGGCTCGATACAGTGGTTAGGTTACTAGGGGAAGTCGTGGTAACTTAGAGTACTTTTGACGTTTGTCACATCTCTTAATGTATTCGACCACCTGACTAACCATCCATAGCCAATAATAACCCTATTGCATAACCTTTTGGCCAGTTTAACCCCATTGGAATGGTCCCCGCACCATCCTTCATGAATTTCTTTTAACAGCATGAGCCCAACTTCGAAACTTACAAACCTTAGATAAGGAAGTGAGTGTCCCTTTTTATAAAGTATACTGTCTATGATTATGAATGTGGGAGCTTGGTGTTTCATCTTTCTTGCATCTTGCTTACTAAGGGGTAATGTCCCTTCCAAGAGGTAGTCCTCTATAGGTTTCATCCATGTAACTTCTTGTTGGGGGAGTGCTTCCGTTATAGGGGATTCCCTCTCGGAGTTTCGTTCTTGGTCTCCTCCGTTTCCCCTTCTCAAGACTTGGGATCGGGTCAAAAACAACAACTCTTTTCCTATTTCCGATTCTTTATGTTCGATGCTGGGCATCTCCTGATATCCCACCGGCACTATCTAGGTTTCGGGGGCTCCTCGGGAGCGGGCTAATTTGGCTAGCAAATCCGCCTGGGTATTCTCCCCGCGAGGCATTTGATGAACTGAGAAATCTTCAAACAGGGAAAGCATCTTTATTACCTTCTTCATGTATAAGATGAGCCACTTGTCATTGGTTTGATATGTCTGTTTTATTTGGTTTAACATTAGTTGCGAGTATCTAAAAATTTCTATCCTCGGTATCTCCAACTATAATGCTAGATTCAGACCAGCTATCATGGATTCATATTCAACCACATTGTTGGTTGCCGGGCACCCTAACTTCATGGCGTAGTGCAAGTGGTGCCCGTCAGGGGTGATTAGAACATAACCTTCCACCGCCCCCTTCTCGTTGGAAGCTCCATCTACAAAGAGCTGTCATTTGACCTTTGAGTCATTTTCTTTGACCGACTGTTCTAAAATAAAGTTCGTGCACCCGTTCACGAAATCTGTGAGAGCTTGCCCTTTAATCACTGCTCGAGGATGGAACTCAATTTCGTATTGGCTGAGCTCAATACCCCATTTAATTAGCCTCCCAGAGGTTTCCAGTTTGCTGAACACTTGTTTGAGCAGGAAGCTAGTTAAGACTTTAATAGGGTGTACCTGGAAATAACCTCTGAGCTTTCGTGCAGTAAGGATTAAGAAATATGGCAATTTCTCTATGATGGGGTATCGAGTTTCCGCGTCTTTTAGCCTCCGGCTAACATAATAGATATGGTGTTGAGTCCCCTTATTCTCTCTTATCATTAATGAGTTCACTGCATGTTCGGAGACAGCCATGTACAGGTATAGAGTTTCTCCCTTCTCGGGACTGGCCAAAACCGAAGGTGTTCCCGTATAGACTTTCAACTCTTGGAATGCCTTCCTACACTCTTTGTTCCATTCAAAATTCTTCTTCTTTATGGCATTGAAGAAATGGACGCACTTATCAGTGGCTTTAGAAATGAACGTGTTGAGTGTCGCTACCTTCCCATTTAGGATCATGACCTCTTTACTGGTTTTAGGTTCCTCCATGTCCTTAATTTCCTGTATTCGGTCAGGGCTGGCCTCGATTCCTTGCTCGCTTACCACATATCCCAAAAACTTCCTAGATTGAACTCCATGGGAACATTTTTGAGGGATCATCTTCATCTGGTAACTTCTCAAGATACCAAACATTTCTTCCAGGTCCTTTAGACGATTCTCTGTTTCGGTAGACTTCACTAGCATGTCGTTGACATATATCCATATTTTGCCCTATCTGCTCTTGGAACATTCTGTTTACCAACCTTTGGTACATTGCCCCTGCATTCCTCAAACCGAAAGGCGTTACTATATAACAAAATGTTCCTTAGTCAGTAATAAAGCTTGTATGTTCCTCGTTGGGTTTATGCATTGGTATTTGGTTGTACCCCCGAATAAGCGTCCATAAGGGATAGTATCTTATGTCCACTCATGGCATCAACCAACTGATTGATCTGTAGAAGAGAGTAACAATCTTTTGGACAAGATTTTTTTAAATCTTTGTAATCGACACACGTCCTCCACTTCCTGTTAGACTTCTTCAGTAGCACGAGATTAGCTAACCATTTTGGGTAATGGACCTCTCTGATAAACCCGTTAGTTTCCAACCTTTTGACTTCCTCCTTCAAGGCTTCAATCCGATCACTATTATATTGACTCTTCTTTTGTTGGATCGGGATTATCGTAGGGTTGATGTTTAAGGCGTGGCTCATGATTGAAGGATCGATACCAACCATGTCCGAATAGGTCCACGAGAAAACATCTTTGTTGAGCTGCAGGAAACGGACTAAGTTGCTTCGGAGAGGTTTCGTTAGCTTTTTCCCTATGATGATGACCTTTGATTTATCCTTCGGGTCAATGTTTACTTCTTTTACTTCTTCTATTGGTTTGATCCTTTCGATGTCTCCTCTAGAGTCTAAATCTGTGATAATTTCTCCTTCTTCAGTCGAGTTCACCTCATTGGACCTTTTTCTTTTCCTTTATAGAGAAGTGTACCTACCATTTGTGCATTTGTTAGTCCTATTTATTTTTATCTTGGCTTCAAATTAGGGATGTAAGAATCCCTTATCTGAAGGCATAAAAACAGTAGAAGAATCAAAATACGAAAAATACTCCCTTTTGTATTTTTGACCGTTGCAGTACAACTCTTGGGAGCTAAACTTTTCTCCTTGGATAATACCCCATCCTTGTTTGGTCAGAAATTTTAACATGAGATATTTGGAAGATACGAAGGTATCCATCTCCTCTAAAGCCGGTCGTCCGAAGAAGGCATTGTAATAGGACGACTTATCAATCATGACGAAGAGAGTTTCAAAAGTCTTGTGGAGAGGGGACAACCCAACTTGAACCAAGAGGTTGATTTGACCCACCGGAGTTGACCCTTTATTATTGACCCCGAAAATCGGCTCATTGTTAGGCTCCATCTTGTTTTAGGAAATCCCCATCTGATCGAAGGCGTAGTTGAAGATGACATTGATAACGCTTTCGGTATCCACCAATATTTTAGAAATGACCGAAAGCCCTGTCTGCGACGTTATCATGAGGGGGTCGTAATGTGGGTGACAGACCCTTTTTTCATTTCTTCCGGAGAGATCACAAGGTTATGCATCTTGAGGGAAAAACGTGTACTTTTCAATGACGGTTCCTCTTGGATGGAGAAGATTCCCTCCAAGGCTTCTTTCAGATATTGGTGCCTGGCTTTCGGACAGCTTCCGACAGGGTGAGGTCCCCCATGAATCACATTGATTTGGTTTACGGGAGGCCGCAAATCTAGGTTGTTCTCCCCCGTAGTGACTCCAATCGTATTTACCGAAACCTTCTGCTGTCCTCCTGCACGTTGAGCTGGTGTTGCTCTATTTGAAACACACTCCTTCAGGTGCCCCTCCCAGATTAGTTTCTGGATAATCCCGTCTAAGACCTTGCATTCGTCTGTCTTGTGCCCGTTGGTTTTATGGAACTCGCAGTATTTACCGCTAGCATGAGGTTCGGGACAATTTTCGGCTTTAAACGAGACAGGGAAGTTATTGACCCTTTCTTTTGCGACAACGTACACCTACGAGATGGACTTGTTCAAGGAAACCGAGTTGGTGTTAGAGTCTTCCCATCTCGATCTCCTCTGAGTCCCTTTCGGGAGCTTTCGTCTGAAGTTCATCCTTCCTCCCTCTCCTCGAGGCCCGAACTTTGTAACAACCCGAATTTTTATAACATGTTAAAACAAGAAATCAGAGCAGAATTAAATTATAAGTTAAGAATAAATGGGAACGGGTTATGCCATTGCGTTCGTCTCGAATTTCTGCTTGAAAACGAGTCCGAAATTTCGTAAATCGGAGTCCGTATGACCAAGATATGGCCCATAGAAGATTTCAGAAAATTCAAAATTTGGCCAGAAATTCAAATTCAGCCCCAAACAGATTGGGCGGGAAAATTTCCCATCCAACCCCAGGTCGACTGGGTAGTCGACTAGGGAGTCGACCTGCCCCAACCCAGGTTGACTGCCCAATCGACTTAGGTGTCGACCTGGGGGTCGACTTCCCTGGTCGGCCATGTTTGCCTGGTGCACCTGTTTGCTCCTTTGGGTCTGTTCAGTTGGCCTATGATGGGATTTGATGGTTCAGATCTAAACTAGGGTTAATCCTATGGCCTAAACTTGTCTCTACACCTATAAAAAAACACCCTAAGACCTAGCCTAAACCACCACAAATCATCCTAACAACTAAGTGCTGCCAAAATGCTCCTAAATCATGGCCTCCATCTTCATCATTGAGAGCTTGAGAGTTCTAAACTAGAGCTAAGGCAAAAGGAGCAATCTTTCTCCATCAAATCAAAGGAGCTACTTATTTCTCAAGGCTTCTAGTGTTGCTACATCATTCCCAGAGCTTCTACAACATCTCTATCTTGTTCTATTTGGTTCTAGTTCTCATAGCCATGATTTGTAAGCCCCACTCTACTCTTAGATTTAAACTATGAAATTAATATGAACATGTAGCAAGTTGAAATGGGACTCTTGTGTAATACTTGTCTTTGGTCTATCATTTTATGCATAGATCCATTTATGACTCTTTTGATCTATGTTTGTGGAACTATCATGAACCTAGTACCGTTCATCTTGATTTTTGGGTAGAAAGCTATGAGCTTTATTTGGGGATTATGCATAATGCAACATAGAACCCCTCATAACATTAATGTTAACTTGCCTATGATGTTGAACTACATGCTAGCCCCAAGTTTATCACTCCATGTCAACTGTTATCATGTTATCACCCTATTTGCTAAGTTTGATGTCATACACGTTCTGAGGCCAATAATCCTATATGCTAGTTGTGATGAACACCTTTGCTTCAAATATCATCATGTTTAACTTATGACCAACTTTACCACCTTATGCCCATCTTGGTCAAATTTTTATGTCCCTTGACTCATTTGTATTGATGCGAATTTATGTGCGATGGGGATACGTTATGGGTAGTTAGGCGAACTTGAAATGACATGAAAAACATGACTTGAAATGTGACATAAAACATGATTATGCTTGAAAACTTGAATGTGGTCATGACATGTAGAAAACCATAAAGTGGCCAACTCGAGGTTGGGTTGAGTTTGTAGCGTAAATCTGCCCGGAACCGCCCGGCAAATCCAAAGGCTACAAGCAATAGGACCCAATGTGAGAAGTTGGTCATATCACGCTTGAAACCCGAGGTTAGACTAGGTTATGGTGTAAAGCTGCCCGGACCCGCCCGGCATATCCAGTAACCACAACAAAGTCTAATGTGAGAGGTTGGGTGCATTAAATTAATTAATGCCACATGTTAGGGTTAACTCACGAACCACTTGGATACACTTAACCAACTTGATACATGATTGGATAGGGTTAACCACACTTTACCCATTAGAAACCCTAGTTACGTAGTGCTTTTCAGCAGTGACCCTCTTGGATGTATCACGATACCCTAGGGACTAGGCTAGGGTGGGGCACGATTACTGGGCTGATTGTAAGCGAGCAGAAAGACGGCTGAGTAGGTGCGCCAGTGTAGGTTCAGGCGGGCTATGGTCATGCACATAGTCCGAAGTTGAAAAAAAAAACAGACATGGGCACCAGTAGGTTTAGACTGTGCATTTTTGATTTGTGTCAGTGGTTGGCACCCTAGGGCTTGATACACCCTAGGGTGGACCTAGCACAGTTGACTACATTCCGTGATTGGGCCGTAGGACACCGACACTCGACGAGTTAGGCTTATTGGGAGCCGATCGACTGGACCGTACAGTTGGCCTTGACTTGGGTCATCTCATGATACTGGGCCAAGGGATCATTTCTTGTTTATACTTGACATGGGTTGGAATACTAGTACTATTGGTGCAAAAACTAAACCTTGTATATGCGATGCCACACTTGTTCTACCTTGTTATCTATTTATCATGCCAGTTAGTTACCATCTTTATGTTTCATCTCAGTTTCTCATGTTTAGTTAACTTCATTAGTTTTTATACTAATAGTAGGTAGGACTTACCAGTCTTTATGACTGACCCTTTTTCTTTTCCCTCTTTTCTTCTGTTCCCCCCTCCCCCCCCCCAAGTTCTCAGGGAGAGAAAACTAGTGCTTAGCTTGGACATTTGGCTTGCTTTCTTGACAGCTCATGTACGGTTTGGACTTGAGCTTGCTATGGCTTCACCACATCTATTTGGGGATAGTTTACTTTATGTTATTTTCAGTTTATGTTTCTAGACTTGTGGTAGTTGGAAAATAATGACTAAGTATTTTGATGTAAGCTGACTTTGGTTTTGAAATGGTTAACTATGGTTTATAAATTTCTACCACTGCTTTACTTATTTATTTATCTATGTTCTGTCTTGTGATATCTTTGTGCATGTTTACCTAGACAACACCCCTCCAAAGCTAGTGTGATCACTCGTGAGTGGCCCTGGCGGAGGTGGGGTGTTACATTTGGTATCAGAGCATGAGGTTTACTAGACCGGACAAAAGTTTTAAAAACCCTTTTGAAAAACTATTTTCAAAACCAATTTAGTATTTTTCCAAGGAAAGTCTAGTTATTTTAAAAGGCTATTCCCCAAAATCCATTAGCACTATCCTTCGTTTCCACGTTCTAAATCTATCTTTTACTTTGTTTCAGTATGGCCGATAACTTTATCATCCCGGAGGGAATACTGGTACCTATTTTGTTTAGGAGGTACATGGAGGGTAGGACAAATGGAGCCGGCCCAGCAAACACTACCACTCCTCCTCCCGTAGCTGAGGTTCCTCCTCCTCCTCCTCCTCAGCGTCCACAAGCGGATTTCGCAAAGATTGGCAAAGACTTTAAGGCGATGGGTGGCAATAATTTTGTTGGGACAGAGACTTTTGTTGAGGCAAGAAACTGGTTAAAGGAAACTGAAGACCTTTTTGCTATCTTTGATGTAGAAGATCGTAGGAAAGTTCTGTTGGCAGTATGGCAATTGAAAGAGGAAGCTGCTTATTGGTGGGAAGTCACCAACGCTACTAGGCCTATAGAGACTTGGGCCGACTTTAGGATGAGGTTTGGGCTTAAGTTTCTATCATCTGCTGAAGAGAATCTGCAAATGGAGAGGTTTATATCTTTGAAGCAAGGGGACATGACCGTGAGGGAGTATGTGAATAAGTTTAACCATCTTGCTCGATTCGGTTTAGACATGGTTAACACACCTCAGAAGAAGGCTCTACGCTTTGCTCGAGGATTGAATGAGCCATTGCAAGGTTTGGCCATGTCTCATATACCCATGGGGGCCACTTTTGAGAGCTTAGTGGATATGGCCTTGCTTCAAGGAGATGATAAGAATGGCAAGAAAGAATTTAATCTTAATGAGACTCAAACCAAGAAGGTGGACTCCAAGTGGGGAGGCAACCAAAACAACCAGAACAACAAGAACAACAAGGGTAACAAGGCCAACAACAACAAGGCAAGGGAGACAAGGAAGTGCAACTTCTATGGGATCACTGGACACATAATCAAAGATTGTAGGAAGAAGAAGAGGAAGTTGGGAGAATGCTTTCATTGCGGAGAGTCTGGACACTACAGTAAGGATTGCCCAAAGAAGCAGGGACATGGGCAAGGACAGACTCAGCGAGCAGGACCTTCTAGATGGCAGATGCATGCTCTCAACACTACTCCAGCTCCGGACCGAGGTAGTATTTATGTAGAAAGCCTTGTTTACATTTCTGGTTTTCCTGTTCGAACTTTATTTGATTCTGGCGCATCGTATACCTTTATTTCTTCTGACATTGTTGAAAGTTTGCACTAAAGTACTAGTCTAGTTGAGGATCCCATTAGTGTTTCAAATCCAATTGGGGGTTCCGCCCATCTATCAATGATTTGCATGGATTTGAGGATTTCTATTTTGACCATAGAATTCACATGTAATGCTTATGTTCTCGGGTTCATGGGATACGAGTTGATTTTGGGCATGGATTGGTTGTCCAGTTATGGAGCCATTCTCGATTGTGAGCATAGGGTAGTGAGGCTTATGACTCGCCTTGGCAATACCCTAGAGATTTCTTGTAACCCTATGGATCCCGTCATGTTATGTTATCTTGAATCCCTCGACTCGTCTATTGAAAATCTTCAATCTGTGAGGGTGGTCCGAGAATATCCTGATGTTTTTGATGAGGTGAAGGGGTTACCCCCTAAACACGAGATAGACTTCCGTATTTATCTTGTTGATAATGCCAAGCCAGTTTCATTGCCTGTTAGGCACATGGCCCCACGAGAAAGAAGAGAGCTTGGCAAGCAAGTCAAGGAGTTGCTTGAGAAAAATTTCATTAGGCGAAGCATTTCTGAATGGGGTGCTCCTGTGGTATTCGCTACTAAGGCAGATGGTTTGCTTCGTCTATGTGTTGATTATCGTGAGTTAAACAAGCTGACAAAGAAGAATAGGCAATCGTTACCGAGGATTGATGATTTCTTTCACCAGCTTATAGGTGCTTCTGTTTTCTCTCAACTCGATCTAGCCACCGGATTCCATCAGCTTAGAGTGGCTGAGGATAGTATTGACAAGACTGCGTTTAGGACTCCAGATGGATTCTTTGAATGGCTCATCATGCCATTCGGTTTGACTAATGCACCCGCATACTTCATTGATTTGATGAGTAGGGTGTTTAGGGAGTTCCTTAACAAGTTTGTGGTCGTCTTCGTGGATGATATTCTGATCTTCTCTAAGGACGAGGAAGAGCATGCTACACATCTCAAGGAGGTTATGGATACGCTTAGGGCTCATCAGTTAAAAGCCAAGTTCTCCAAATGCCATTTTTGGAGAAGGGAAGTTCGGTTCCTTGGGCATATAGTTTCTAAGCAAGGCATAACTGTGGATCCCGCTAAAGTAGTGGCGGTACAAGACTGGAAAGTTCCGAAGAATGCAACTGAAGTGAGAAGCTTTCTCGGTATGGCAGGATTTTATAGGAAGTTCATTAAGGACTTCGCTATGATTTCAGCCCCTCTTACTAAGTTAACGAAGAAGAACTTAGTCTTTGCATGGGACTTAGAGTGTGAGCTTGCTTTTCAAAGGCTCAAGAAAGCCCTCACCACAGCTCCAGTTTTTGCATTACCCGATGGAGGGAAGTTGTTTACCGTGTACACCGATGCATGTGGCACGGGATTAGGCGTTGTCCTGATGCAAGAAGGGAGAGTGATATGCTTTGGGGGTAGGCAACTCAAAGTTCATGAGAAGAACTATCCCACTCATGATTTGGAGTTGGTGGCGATCGTCTTTGCACTCAAATCTTGGCGCCATTATCTTCTAGGTGAAAGGTTTGAGTTATATACTGATCATAAGATGCTCAAGTACCTCTTCTCGCAGAAAAATTTGAATCTAAGGCAGCAGAGGTGCATGGAATTCTTGGCATCATATGACTTCGATATAGCTTATACCCCTGGCAAGGGTAATGTTGTGGCGGATGCACTAAGTAGAAGAAGGTTGACTTTGAGTCCCTTGTTTGTTGAGATGAAGAGCCTAGAGTTCTTGGCAACCTTTGATTTTACACCTGTTGTTGAGTCGATGACTGGTTCGTTAGCATCCCTTGAGCTTAGACCTACACTTTTTGATCAAGTTGGGACTTCACAGAGGGAAGACCCGCAGATAGTCGAGATCATGGACAAGTTGATTCGGGGTGAGACGTCAAGTCACCTCGCTAGATATACTATTGATGACAAGGGGTGGCTAAGGCGTGATGGAAGACTATTTGTCCCACAAGTGGGAGACTTAGTAAATAAATTTCTTGAGGAGGCGCATCACTCGAGGATGACCATACATCCCGGAGGGGATAAGATGTACCGGGATATGAAGCGCATTTTCTTTTGGGATGGGATGAAAAAGGATGTTGCAGAGTTTGCTTCTAGATGCATTGTTTGCCAACAAGTAAAGGACGAGTCGAAGAAGCCCGGTGGGCTACTGCTTCCATTGGAGGTCCCGCAATGGAAGTGGGAAACTATCTCTATGAATTTTGTGGATGGATTGCCGAGATCAAGGAAGGGGAACACTAGCATATGGGTCATAGTGGATAGACTCACGAAGAGCGCTCATTTCATTCCAGTGAAGAGCAAGAGGACCGCATCATGGCTAGCATCTGTTTATCTTCGAGAGATAGTGCGATTGCATGGAGTTCCTTCTAGCATAGTTAGCAATCGTGACCCAATCTTCACTAGCCAATTTTGGAATAGTTTGCAAGAAGCGATGGGTACGCGATTGAATCTAAGTACAGCCTATCACCCACAGACGGATGGTCAGACCGAAAGGGTGAATAGGGTACTAGAAGATCTGTTGAGGCTATGCATTCTTGACTTTAGTGGAACTTGGGAAGACCACCTTCCTCTCATAGAGTTTGCTTATAATAACAGCTACCATGCAAGCATAGGGATGGCACCATTCGAAGCTTTGTATGGGAGGCCGTGCAAGTCACCAACATGTTGGTGGGAGACGACGGATAAGCTTATACTTGGGCCCGACATGATAAGGGACACATCCGAGAAGGTTGATTTGATTCGAAGGCGGATGAAGACGGCCCAAGACAGACAGAAATCCTGTGCAGACAAGCGAAGGACGGACTTAGAGTTTGAAGTTGGAGATATGGTCTTTGTGAAGGTTTCTCCCTTACGAAATGTGGTTCGTTTTGGAGCAGTTAGAAAGCTAGCACCAAGGTTCATAGGACCCTTCCCTATCGTCGAGAAGATAGGGCAAATGGCTTATAAGGTGGAATTGCCCGAGAAGCCGGTAGGAGTGCACAATGTCTTTCATGTCTCGCATCTCCGAAAATGCCTACATGAATCAGCCGAAGTAGTTGAGCCTAGCATTCTTGAAGGCGTGGAGGTAGAGAAAGAGGCAACCCTGAGGCGAGCTCCGATTCGTATCTTTGGAACGGTGATCAAGAAGCTGAGGAATCGAGAAGTCAAGTTAGTAAAGGTTCAGTGGAGTGAAGCCGACGAAGATGCAACTTGGGAAACCGAGGGGAAGATGCGTGGGCTTTATCCATTTTTTTTAGGGTACATTCTCAATCTCTTTTCCTAGTTAGCATATCTTTCTTTTGCTATCCATGTGTATCTTGTTATTTCGTTAATCTTTTCATGAGAACCTTAGGTAGAAACCCTTTGGATGAAACATGTATTTCAAACATGTTATGCTTGATGGTTGCAAATGGTTGCAAGTGTTTGCAAGTGGTTACTCGTGGATGCATGATACACGTTAGGCACTAAGATCGGCTCACACACTTTCATATTGCATATGCATGAGTGTTTATGCTTATTCATGGATGAAACTTGTTATGCTATCACGTGGATATTGCATATGAATGAATGTTCTGTGCACTCATGTAGAGATTATAAATTATGTTAGGAATTTGCATACATTTGGACTCATTTCACTAACATATTCTGCATTAAGGAGGTTTACTGAGTCAGTAACCGCCTGATTTTCGCATTAGATAGGTGCATATACACACACTTTAGCATATGTTCATACAACATTAGTAATCTTTTAAGGACAATGATTACTTGTGGATGATGTTTTGAGTAGATGGACGATGGATGGTAGGATACGTTCTTCCTAATTTGGAGATTTCGTGGACGAAATCCTTTAAGGTGGGGAGAATGTAACAACCCGAATTTTTATAACATGTTAAAACAAGAAATCAGAGCAGAATTAAATTATAAGTTAAGAATCAATGGGAACGGGTTATGCCATTGCGTTCGTCTCGAAATTCTACTTGAAAACGAGTCCGAAATTTCGTAAATCGGAGTCCGTATAACCTAGATATGACCCATAGAATATTTCAGAAAATTCAAAATTCGGCCCGAAATTCAAATTCAACCCCAAATAGATTGGGCGGGAAAATTTCCCGCCCAACCCCAGGTCGACTAAGGAGTCGACCTGCCCCATCCTAGGTCGACTGCCCAGTCGAATTGGGTGTCGACCTGGGGGTCGACTTCCCTGGTCGGCCATGTTTGCCTGGTGCACCTGTTTGCTCCTTTGGGTCTGTTCAGTTGGCCTGTGACGGGATTTGATGGTTCAGATCTAAACTACGGTTAATCCTATGGCCTAAACTTGTCTCTACACCTATAAAAAAAACACCCTAAGACCTAGCCTAAACCACCACAAATCATCCTAACAACTAACTGCTGCCAAAATGCTCCTAAATCATGGCCTTCATCATTGAGAGCTTGAGAGTTCTAAACTAGAGCTAAGGCAAAATGAGCAATCTTTCTCCATCAAATCAAAGGAGCTACTTATTTCTCAAGGCTTCTAGTGTTGCTACATCATTCCTAGAGCTTCTACAACGTCTCTATCTTGTTCTATTTGGTTCTAGTTCTCATAGCCACGATTTGTAAGCCCCACTCTACTCTTAGATTTAAACTATGAAATTAATATGAACATGTAGCAAGTTGAAATGGGACTCATGTGTAATACTTGTCTTTGTTCTATCATTGTATGCATAGATCCATTCATGACTCTTTTGATCTATGATTGTGGAACTATCATGAACCTAGTATCGTTCATCTTGATTTTTGGGTAGAAAGCTATGAGCTTTATTTGGGAATTATGCATAATGCAACATAGAATCCCTCATAACCTTGATGTTAACTTGCCTATGATGTTGAACTACATGCTAGCCACAAGTTTATCACTCTATGTCAAATATTATCGTGTTATCACCCAATTTGCTAAGTTTGATATCATACACGTTTTGAGGCCAATAATCCTATATGCTAGTTGTGATGAACACCTTTGCTTCAAATATCATCATGTTTAACTTATGACCAACTTTACCACCTTATGCCCATCTTGGTCATATTTTTATGTTCCTTGACTCATTTGTATTGATGCGAATTTATGTGCGATGGGGATACGTTATGGGTAGCTAGGCGAACTTGAAATGACATGAAAAACATGACTGGAAATGTGACATAAAACTTGATTATGCTTGAAAACTTGAATGTGGTCATGACATGTAGAAAACCATAAAGTAGCCAACTCGAGGTTGGGTTGAGTTTGTAGCGTAAATCTGCCCGGAACCGCCCGGCAAATCCAGTGGCTACAAACAATAGGACCCAATGTGAGAAGTTGGTCATATCGCGCTTAAAACCCGAAGTTAGACTAGGTTGTGGTGTAAAGCTGCCCGTACCCGCCCGGCACATCCAGTAACCACAACAAAGTCTAATGTGAGAGGTTGGACGCATTAAATTAATTAATGCCACATGTTAGGGTTAATTCATTAACCACTTGGATACACTTAACCAACTTGATACATGATTGGATAGGTTTAACCACACTTAACCCGTTAGAAACCCTAGTTACGTGGTCCTTTTCAGCAGTAACCCTCTTGGATGTATCACGATACCCTAGGGACTAGGCTAGGGTGGGCCACGATTACTGGGCTGATTGTAAGTGACCAGAAAGACGGCTGAGTAGGTGCGCCAGTGTAGGTTCAGGCGGGCTATGTTCGTGCACATAGTCCGGAGTTGAAAAAAAACAGACATGGGCACCAGTAGGTTTAGACTGTGCGTGCTTGATTTGTGTCAGTGGTTGGCACCCTAGGGCTTGATACAACCTAGGGTGGACCTAGCACAGTTGACTACATTCCGTGATTGGGCCGTAGGACACCGACACTCGACGAGTTAGGCTTATAGGGAGCCGATCGACTAGACCGTATAGTTGGACCTTGACTTGGGTCATCTCATGATATTGGGCCAAGGGATCATTTCTTGTTTATACTTGACATGGGTTAGAATACTTGTACTATTGGTGCAAAAACTAAACCTTGTATATGCGATGCCACAATTGATCTACCTTGTTATCTATTTATCATGTCAGTTAGTTACCATCTTTATGTTTCATCTCAGTTTCTCATGTTTAGTTAACTTCATTAGTTTTTATACTAATAGTAGGTAGGACTTACCAGTCTTTATGACTGACCCTTTTTCTTTTGCCTCTTTTCTTCTGTCCCCCCCCCCTCCCCCAAAGGTTCTCAGGGAGGTAACACTAATGCTTAGCTTGGACATTTGGCTTGCTTTCTTGAAAGCTCATGTACGGTTTGGACTTGAGCTTGCTATGGCTTCACCACATCTATTTTGGGGATAGTTTACTTTATGTTATTTTCAGTTTATGTTTCTAGACTTGTGGTAGTTGGAAAATAATGACTAAGTATTTTGATGTAAGCTGACTTTGGTTTTGAAATGGTTAACTTTGGTTTTTAAATTTCTACCGCTGCTTTACTTATTTATTTATCAATGTTCTGTCTTGTGATGTCTCTGTGCATGTTTACCTGGACAACTCCCCTCTAAAGCTAGTGCGATCACTCGTGAGTGGCCATGGCGGAGGTGGGGTGTTACAAACTTCCTCTTCGTGAAGTATAGTTCATCCATGCGGATAAACTTGTCTGCTTGAAAATGAAAATCTTGCAAGTCCTTACAGTCGTGGATATATAACTCCTTCCAGAAGGGAGTGTTTTCTAACAACCCTAAATGTACGTCAATCAGCTTGTCGCGGTCATTCATATCTTTTAGCTTTTAAGGCCTCGATGTTGAACCTTTTGAGATAGTCCCCGAGAGACTCCCCTTGTCTCTGTTTGATGTTAGCGATTACCATATAATCTACAGTTGGATCTTTGCAGATGCAACACTGCATGGAGAAATCATAGGAGAATTGCTTCCACGAGTAAATGGTGTTTTTTCCGTACCGGCGATACCATTTCGCCGTTGCACCTTGGAAGGTCACCGGGAAGAGGCGACATCTGACTGCTCCGGAATCGTTGTAAAGATCCATCTAGCTGTCGAAAGCCATCAAATGGTTGTCGGGGTCGGTCATTCCCAGATATTTCATGGTTGGGACTTTGACTCTTGACGGTATCACGGTGTTCATAATCTCATCAATGAACGGGGCTACCCTCTCGTTGTCGTTAAGCTTGTCATCATGGGTTCTCTTCCCCTTGCTTCCCAGCAAGTCCTTGACGGTCTTCTGAGTGACATCTCTGATGTAAGCCTCCGTGTTGTCATAATCTTCTCTCTTGGGGTCCTATCCTTTTGAAGTGGAGCTCCCGGACTGTTCCTGCTCGCCTTGATTTCCTTGATGATCTACTCCCGTCATATGAGAATTCTTTTTCTTGGAAGAGGTTGCTTTAGGTCACCCTTTCGCTTCTGACTGTTGAACGGGGGCCTTCCTTTTTGGAGATTCGTTCGTCTCTCCCTGACTAGATCTGGTGAGCCTCGAGGACTTCTGCACCTGTACTGCATTGACTTGAGCCTGCATTTCTTGGAGATGCTTTTCCAAGGTCAAGATTCTCATGACAATATCCTCCATGGCGTTTGGATCTGGTAGCAGCTATGGGTTAAGCGCAGCTTCTTTCTCGTTATTATTCGGGTTAAGTGTTGGGCTCTCATTTCCTTCGAGGGTGACGTTGGGGTCCAGTTCTTTGTTTTGTTCCTTCAATTTCTTCGTCTTCATTGTTTCCTACCATGGAACGATGAATTTAGCTTGTTCTTCTTTTTCGACTTTGGCTTTTATTAGCACATCTTTTTTGGCCTTTATCTCGACCAAGGTCGTGCAGTCAGCTTGTTCTAAGCCATGTCGTCATCCTCCTCGTTTCCATCACCACCATCATCCTCTTTCAGAGCATCTGTCATGTATCCGTCCTTGGGGGCATCGGTCATAGATGGGATGAGAGATTTACTGGCATCTTCTCCCTTTTCCTCCTCCGCCTTCTCAACAGAGGTTGCTTCAATAACTTCTCCCGGTTGTTCCTTAGTCTTTCCGGCTGTCTCCGGAACCACAGGGCGAGAAGCAACAGTTTTGGAAGAACACAAATGATAAAACATACATTTTTTTTAAATGAAGTAAAAGTGAGTAGCAAGTAGTTAGATACAAATATTCTATCACTAAGATTTTTTTCTGTAAGTAGAAGTGAGTAGCAAGTAGTCAAACATATTTTTCTGGGTCCTCCAAGTATGTTATGCAGTATACTTCAATTCTCTCTGTTTAACATTTTGATTTGTTTCTGTTTAACAGTATGCTTCAATTCTCTCTGCAGGCAAAAAGCATTCTAAACAGCTTTCTGATTAACAATATACTTTTATTCCCTTTGCAAGCAAAGAGCTTCCTAAACAGTGCACAAGATATGGTGCTGCAACTAAATTAGCACACAGAAAGCAAATTGGAGTTAGAATTCTAGATGATGCTATATGTCAAGCAATACTCTGAAACTTGGATGCACCTTTAATTAGCACAAGGTTAGCTATAAGTACTTTTTGGAGAAAAAAACTTTCTATTCTTCCACTTATAATAGAAAAAAATAACTATATCACTAATGTTATGGCTCTCGACTAGAAGAAAATGGTAATAATTTATGCATTATATATGCTTTGAATGAAACCAATTGTTTTCCTAGTAGTTTGAGTAGTAGTTCGTTTCGACCTGCTTAAGCCATGGCTGAGTGTGCAAGTGATACTAGTATCTTTTGGCATAATTATGATAACATTCAAAATTACTACCATTTTCAACACATATATGAACAGTTATGAAATGATGTAAGGACGTCTTTATATCTGTTTCTGTATCTATTTTTTCGGATATTAAATATTCATCTGCTTCTCAGATGTAGATGTAGACGTACACGAACTTTTTATTTTTTGGATGTCAAATAAACTTATTTATATGTTTGGCTATACATTAGCAAACTTGATTTGATTTGCAATAGTTGAATAGTTTTACCGATCTACAATTGATTGTTATTTTGATATGTTTTCTTTTTTTGTTGTTGATTCATATTTTGTTTTTACCTGAATAATTCACAGTTTGTTTAGCATTATTAGGAATATTTGAAAGGAAGATGCTCTATAGAAAAGTCATGAGATGCCAGTAAAAAGATCAGCTGAACAGAGGTTAAGGCGATATCATTTTTCCTAAGAATAATAGAAAAGAAACAAATTTTGTCATGGTTTCTGTTTGTTTCAGATAATGTTGGCGAAACAGGCTTTGAAACAAATTTTACTTTTGTAATTTAATTCTATTGTGTCTAATCATCTTTAATTATTTTTTCATTGAAACAAAATTATATTTTTCCAATATATGCCTAATTCGAACATTTGTTTTGCTACATTAACTACGTCTATGTAGGCTTTCTTGAGTTGATTGTAATGATCATCAATAAGTTTACTGCAATGACACAAGGGGTTTAAAGGTAAGAATTATAGTTAATCATGTGACTCAGAAATATGATGTGTTACTTCTTGTGTGAAGTTGCCAGAATCGTCAAGTAATTTTTCACTTAACATATCACCTTCTTAGAATATAGTTTGCTCCGTATAACTTGTAGTTGCTTCAGGTTGTCCATTATCAGGTTCACCTTTTTCTGTTTCTTGTTTCGACAGTGGAACTGGATGTAGCGGCAGCAGATCCGGATTTACCTCCTATGTCAACATCAAAAGCGAGGCAGTCAAACATTTTGGAGGCAGTGGTAGTGGTCAAAGCCTCATCCTTACTAGTAGCATTGAATCTTGATGAATGTGCATTTACTTGGTTAGCATGTTTTCTATTGTTTCAGAAGTACCACTCTTTTCGTTTGCATCAGATGCAACAATTTCATCATTTGTTTGTGTAGTGTCACTCGACTGTTTTGCTGCCATGTGTGAGTGTATGAGAATTTGCAGTTTTTTGTACTATATCCACAAACTATGCAAACAGTGTAAAAAAATATATTTGTGACATGCTAATATATACCTTGAAAGTTGTAATCGATTCAGTATATCCGTTCAGTTGCATATAAATTTTAAAAATAGATTGCTAACTCATGTGTTAATTGACTTAATTCACTGACTTATGCTTCATGGATCTCCTTTTGCAGTATTTTCTTTATTGGATTATTCGAGGTTTGAAATATATCACTAAACAAAGTCCTTGACAGAGATTTGAAGCTAAATAATTCTCTCTTAAATGCCAACTGCAATTTGAAAATTTGGACCTGTGCAACAACCGCTGGAACATATCTTTGACAAAATATGATATCAGATTGCATCGTGTGCTGGAGTTCTTAAATTTTCCAGATTATAAACCAGCAGTTGATGTTTGGTCAGTAGCAATAGGATAATGTAATCTCATTTTTACATTCCCAATGTTTAACCCCCCCATTTAAAATGTGTGTTTTTATCTTTGCTGCATATGCTTTGCACCAGATGACTGTAATTATTTTAAATTTGTATTTGATCACTAATTTTACTTTTCTTCATTATTGGTAATTAAAGACATTTGTATGCAAAACTGAAGAAGGATGATACATTTTTTTTAAGCTTTTAATTTTGGCGTGTCTTTGGCAACTCATAGATTGAAAGGCCGGTTCATCCCAACGGTTTCCCCTTCATTAAGAAATTCGCTAATTTAAGACCGTTTCGTCGCCCAGCGGTTTCCCCTTCATCAAGAAATTCGCTAATTTAAGACCGTTTCGTCGCCCAGCGGTTTCCCCTTCATCAAGAAATTCGCTAATTTTATTTCTTTAATCTCCCACAAATTAGCTATGGCGTGTAAAAGAGGCGGATCCCTTTTCTTACAGTCAATATCCCCTTCTCTAATAAGAAATCGAAATCATAACACCAGAGCTCTTTCGATTTGCAACGGGAAGAGAACTTCTCATCCTAACACTGCTTCCGTAAGAAATAGCCTTTTTTTTCTTCTTAAATAATATTCTCGGTTGTGTTGATGCTTGATTGGAAATCAAATAATCAGCGTATGTGTTCAATATAGATAAACAAGATGGAGGAGGCGCAAGGTATTCCTACTGAGCAAGCTAAGGCGACTAGCACTGAAGAGGTTCCAAATGAAAACGCCCAGGTCTGTTTTTTTTTTTTTTTTTTTTTTTTTTTACTCACTAAATTCTTTTTCTGCTTTTTCAGAGACAGATTAAGTTTGTGCATGTTTTAATTAGAAGTTCTTATTGTAAGTTTTGATTTATAAATCAATCAAACATTCTAGCTGAAAGCTGGATGCCGATAGCCGGACGCTGATAGCTGAATACTGATTGCTGAATGTTGTAATTTTTTTTTTTTTTTTTTTTTTTTTTTTGCACATTTACCACGATTGTTTGGGGGTTTGATTTGAGTGGTCTTGAATCAAAATCCGTCACAACAAGTCGTTTGACGAAATTCGTAGAAAAACTATAACCAAATCCTAATATACACATGTACTGTGGCAGAAATTTCTTATTTGTTTGTCATTGTGGATTTTTTAAACGTGGTTGAAGCAAGTCCCATTTGACTTTATTTTATGTTTGGGTGATTGAGGGGTTGTAATTAATCATGCATTATTGACCATGTTTTTATATGAATACAGGTTCTACGCATTGAGAGCATTGAGAGCGTTGAGAAAAGGTTTGTAGGATTGCTGGGTGAAATTCATGAAATCAAGTATGAGAACGTTTTGACGATTTTACTCCGTGTTAAATATGCTAATGAGAGATCCTTTTTCTTATTATAATGTATAATACCCCGGATTATATCTTAACAGGTACAACTTTGAAAAGGAGGCTGGAAAACTTGAACACAAGTTTAGGTGACTCCGTTTCTTTTTTTTTTTTTTTTTTTTTTTAATTTCGTTCTCTTATTTTTTCACTACTTCGTGGAATTCTGATAACAAACATAAATGCTCCACATAATTGACATTCTTATATCACTTGGTAGTTTATATGTTGAAGGATGTTAGGATGCTTAGAAAAGGAGTACAAAATGTTATGCTTGGAAAGTTGAAAGTCAAACATAACGGTAGACTTAATCTGCGGGGCCTTAATTTTCTCTCTATTCATATTATGCAAATTAAATAAGTAACCTGGTATTAAGTCAAATGTTTTGTGGTTGGGTTACTAATTTTTATGTTTGTGATTAGTCGGCGTGAATATTTGTGCCTTTACTTGGTATATTTGAACTTCAAAATGTTTGGTGTTCACTAGTTTACTAAGTTCTATGTCTTGATGTAAAAACACACATATAATCATGGGGACACTGCTTATATTAATTTTTGTTCTAGTGGAATGGTTCATTCTTTTAGCAAACTAGATAGTGCAAAGACTATTGGATTAGTTGGAAAAATTAGTAGGTTTAAGGTTTATGTTCTCATTTCTGCTTTGTGTTTTTGTGCTTTTTTGTTGGAGGTTGTTTAAAATTAAGTCGAAGCATGTAAAATTTTAGTTTGAGCTATTATCGTTTTAGTTCAAACTGGCTAAAAGCTGAAAGCGGTTTATCATAGGATTTATTTTATGAATTTGTCTAGTTTGGTCAATCAGTCATGTGAATATTCTAAATGTATACTGAAATTTATCAGATCATCTTAAGAAAAATATCGATATCAATTTGGTGAATAAGAAATGGATGGTTGTGTTCAGCGATATTGGTAGGTTATTTATGCAAGTTTTCCTGTAAATGAGCCCTTTTATATGTTAAGAAAATTGATTTTTGTTATGTATATACAAAATTGCAGACAGACTGGCGAAGCTGACATCAGCCTTCTTAAAAAGGTGAGTAATGAGAATCTATGGTGAAACGCACCAATTCTTCCGTCTTCATTTTTTGTCTCTCCCATGTCCCATCCAATCACAACTTCCTGATTTTCACCTTTTGCAGTTAAATCTCTCAATTGTTGGGGGATTTAAATGCAAAAAAACGAAAATCAGGGAATCTGATTGAAGGGACATGGAGAATGGGGACAGAAGAATTGAACCCTTCCATATAAAGTGTTCTAATTATGTTGTTTATTTGCTGCTAGTAAAGAATCCTATATGTTTTGTACAGGAAATTTTTGACTTGTGGGCAAGATCGAGTTTTGCATATTTCTTTGCTTTGACAGGATTCATTGGGACGCTGTACAAACTTTGGGGTTGAACATTTGGTTTAATTTGACAACCATAACCAAGCCGCACAAAAATGCTTTCTATGTGTTGTGATTTTCATTTTATGCTTTTCTTTAGTTGGAACAAATAGACAGTCTTTTGATGGCTCCGGAAATGTAATGTTATGTTTGTTTGCTTGCTTGGTTAATGTTGCGTTTTCGTTGTTCCTTAAAGAATATAATTTGGTATGGGAAAAGACGTCATCTATGTAGTTATGTTAACTTTTGTTGATATCAAATCACAAACAGATGGAAACAAATATGCAAAACGGAAATTAAATATTTTTAGGCTAATTCTATTCAAACCTCTGTTATTGCTGAGTTGCCCTTCCTATTGAAAAAAAATGATATACCTCCGTTTTAACTGAGTAGACCCCTTTCATATTCCAATATTACCCTCGTATGTCAAAATCAATCTGTGTTAAACCCTAGGTAACAAAACTCTCGAGCTTTGCACCAGCGCCGTTCATCTCTTGTCCTCCGCTTCACCAGCTTACACTGCGTCACCAGCGCCTCAGCTATACAACGCCGCTCCTCTGGTCACCCCGTCCATTGAGCTCTACAACTGTGAAGGTACTCTTCCTCTATTCTAACTAGTTGAAATCGATATGGTACTTTTGTGGTGATAACGAATTGAGGAACGACTGTTAAAGTCATTGTATTGTGGTACTTTTCAATTCAGTATTCCACGCAGAGACATTTTTTTTTTGAATTCAGTATACCACGCGGAGAACATAGGGGGAAGGAAATGAAACCACAGATTAAAGATACGTGGTCGATATAAAAACAACGAACCCTTCCTACGTGGTATGATATATTTCCACGTATTTGCACCCCGTGGTTTCTTCTTCTACCACGTAAATCGTCTTCGTGGTGACTGTAAATTGCAAAAAGAAAAGGTAGTGTTTACTTCTACCTTATTACGACATGCTAATGGTTGTCGCGTTAGGCATGTCCCTTATTGCGAAATGAACTTGGTTTTGCATACTAGTGAACACAATGTTTTTTTTTGGCATGCATTTTGCATCTTAATAAACCAATCCACTTACTTGATTATATTTTCATTTTAAACAGATGGTCCGCATACCTATGACAACAACGGAAAGAAAGCGACGAACGGAAAAAGCAGTTGCACAAACAAGTGCGGACGTGAACGCCGAAGAACAGGAGGAGGATGTGGATCCTTCACAGTTTGAGGTTGCTGCACATGGTAGTGATGATAACGGAGATGGTTTGGACTCTTCAGGGGAAGATGAAGATGGAAACGGGTCAGATTCTTCGGGGGAAGAAGGAGACAAAGATGGTTCAGATTCTTCAAGGGAAGAAGGAGATGAAACAGCGGAGGATTCTGAGACAGGTGATGATGATGAGCCAGAAGGTCATTCCGAGGAGGAAGCTGAAGCCGAAGAAGAATTGCAGGACAAAGCTGGACCTAAAAGCAATGATGTGATTAGACAGCTTGGATTAGCGTCTCGGATGGGTGTCAAACAGATTGCAGGATTTCTATATTTGCTCGAGTCATGGATATTCGAACATTTTCCTTGCTTCCATCCTTCTACAAAGCTGTACTATGAGATTTTACCCCGTGCAGCTCGCTGGAATCCCTCTACTGATACCGGTGCGTCAGTCGTTGATCTACGCATTTTTCTTGATAATATTCAGATATAGCAGGTACCTTTTATGAATTATTCAGCTTTCTACTTTTATTCATCTGTATGTCTTGAGTTTTTTTGATAATTCAAATATCGTTGGACATGTTATTTTTGATCCGTATATATGTGCTCGGCATTATTATCCATTTCATGGTATAGCGTGCTATAGGGGGTGCATTTTATGCTTAAATGTTGTGGAGCCGTACCATCCCGATAAAGTATTGTGACAATTTGGTAGAGTGCAGAGCATTCCAATGGCTCTTATTCCTCCGGTACCAATAAATGAACGGCGCGGTACAACCTCGACTACATACACTCGTGTGCTTTATCATTTTTTGGAAAGTATATGGGAGAGTTGGTATCATCATGTGATTGCAGAAGATCGTAGATCGATTCCATTACATCAGTCTGTTATGAGTTGCACGGATGATTATATGGAGTGGTATAGGAATCATAGTGTCCCGCGTGTTCACAATCCCGCAAATTTACCGAATAATGTAATGATGGGAGCACCACATTTTCAACCAACCTATGACTAAATGTTTTCGGTACGTTTGTTTTTCTTTTTACACTTATTTTTACACCGTACTGAATTTCATTATACTTTTTGTAGACTCTTTATGATGTTCATGGCCTTTTGAATGAGGCTAACGCTCAAGTGGAGCTTGCTAGAGTTGCCGCCGGACGTTTCATTCATCATCATGATTAGTTTGCTTGTAGATGGATTATTTGGGCCTTGCTTTATGTATGGGTTTAAGGATGTTTTTGTTATGTATGGATTTGATATGCAAGGATGTTATGAAGTTTAAGGATTTGGTATGTATGGATACGGTATGTATTTGTTATGTATGGATACGGTATGTATTTGTTATGTATGGATGGTTGGGATGTCTGATTTCTTGTTTTTCATGTTTTCATGTTTTCTGGTATGTCTAATGTCTGATTTTTTGGTATGTCTGATTCCATTATAGCAGTATATATTTTTTTTTTTAAATTTTTGACCACCTCGGAGAGAGCATGTATGGTCTTGAGAAAAACCACAAAAAGAGGATACAGGGAACTCGACAGAACCACGAACTAGTACATCGTGGTTTGTTTCCGAACCGCATGTGCTCACTTCGAACTGGAACATAAATCACGTGTAGCTGCTATGTGGTAGCTGTAAATGTTAAAAAAATATGACATTATACACTCATGCAGTTTCTTTCTTAAAACAATGTCATGAACACAGAGGTACGCACAAATATGTTGGCAAACACATGAGATGGTTAGGAGAGTGTACGTTGTTCAGTGGCCTTCCACGTATAACGACTACGTGGTATACATATGTACCACGTATAGGGTCCTCGTGGTTTTTTGACCTACGGCATGGTAGTTCCCCGACCTGGAACGTGTATCTCGTAGGCACACCCCGTGGTAATTGGAATTCTGGAAAACAAAAATAGAAAATGCAACTCAATACAAAGCAGTACAATAAGCCGTAATAAAACTAACATTGCCATTTAATGCAGTGCCATAAAACTAACAATGTCATTCAATACGATGCAAAACAATGTCATACAATACTATGCCATTCAATACATAACAATGTATACCCATACAATACAAAACAATGCCATTCAATTCCACTTAACAGTTTGAGTTCTTTCTTCCCATGCTTGCCGTCGATCTCTGTAAATATGCACCCAACCAGCCGCGTCCTTATGACAACCGGATGCCCATTTTGAAATTATAGGTGGCACCGGATGCTTCAGTTCCAACTTTACCTACATAACAAATTGACAATATATGACGAATGTAGCATGGATTACAATACATGACAAATATAATACTTACTTGAACAAAATGATTATCGTAAACAAAAGCAACTGCTATTTCTGAGCGATGAATAGGAGGCGGAACTCTTCCTTTTAATGGCGGTATTGTCAAGTTAAGCCTTTCACTAATGCTAAGTACCACATCTTCACTAATGTCAAGTCAAGATAACCCATTTCCGGCATTATCATCCATTTATCCGATGGTGCAAATCTGTCTTCGTAGTTTTATAATTGCGCAGGTAAATCTTTGCATCGATCATTTTCAACGAATACTTTTCCATATAGATCTTGATTTTCATACAATTCTTCATACAACTCTTCACGAACTTGATGCCATGACGATTCCCCCATTCCTAGTAGTGCCGCAATATAACGAAATCCGCAATTGCCATCCGCCTCAACATCCATAATATCGGTGACATATGGCTTTAATTCACAAGGAATTTGGTTGATGTAGCGTTTCATATGTGGACTACATTGGTCATACTGCAATGGCTTTCTGATTTGAAGTTTTTGCTTCTTCGGTTTGTTAACACTTAGTTGACTAGACGGGTCATGGGATGAGAAACTATCGACTAATTCAAAAGAGGAAGGCATTCTCTTTGTTGAGGTATTCGTTGATTTCTTACTTTCTCTTCCTTTGGTTTTCACCTTACTAATAGGTGAGCTAAGCATGGACGTTTGTGGATGCACAACTTCCATCAATTTTTTGTAAATATGAAGTTGATGAGGAGTGTCCATTTTTTTAACATCGTTGAATAGAGTTTCCATTTTCTCAACAACACCATCATCATTACTCTTACCCCGTGGAATTAAATGTAGTCGTCTCCAATGTACATCAATTAAATCAAGAGGTATTGGAGTAGAAGGACCAAGACGAGCCAATTCATGAGCAAAAGGAAGTCCATGTGTTTTTCGAATGACACAACCATAAAGAAATTCATCGTCTCCAACCGATTTCATCCGTACTAGTTCAGAATGAAGTAAATCAAGAGCCACATTAGAAATAACACCACGTAGAAACTTGAACTCTCTAACATGGAAAACATGTTTCACTCTACTTGAAATTTGCACGAACGAGGCTTTTAGCTCGACAAAAGATAACTCTAGTAAGGAATATATTTTTACCCGAAATTACATAGGCAAGTAGATAAGTGTTTCTTCAACTTTGAGTGTGCTGCTTCGGCCCTGCAATTATTAACCATAGTTTAATAATTAGTACTTACCGGTTAAATTTCATATACAAAGTAATAGAAAGAAAATTACCTTTTTGATGTATAGTTTCCGAAATGCATATATTCATCCGTCCACATTTGCACAAAACGATCTTTATATGGATCCAACCAACTATCGTGTACATACTTCAACAAAGATTCATGATTGCTGTATTTTTCATGCAGCAACTGCAAATTTTCATTGTATATCATACTATTTTTCGAACACACAAGTTCATTCTAGTCCCACAAGAAAGATTTTCTCTCCACTACATCCATTTCATTGACATTCTTCTTCTTTCCCATAAACGTAAGTATGTTATTCTTAATATGCCACTTACATAACATATGAGCGGATTTAGGAAAAACAATTTCAATAGCATTCATCAATGCCAACTGAAACACCCCACCTCAGTTAAGGTCACTCACAAAGGGAATGCCTGAACTTTGGAGGAGGTTTATAGATACAAATCACAGATAAAAACACAAGACAGATATAAAACAAAAGTATAGCATCGGAAAAACAAACATACTTTCATTCCACAAATACTTGTTCATACAAAACATTACCATAAATTGTCTCAATAAAACCAACTACCATTATTACATCAAAATACTTCCTTGACTACATTTAAAGAAGCAACACAACATAAATCCCCAAAAGAGTGTCCACTAGCCATAGCCATGCAAAAAGAGTCCAAACCGTACATCAACTATCCTGAAGCTTGCAAAGAGTTTGACTAAGATGAATTGTTTCCTCCCTGTGGACCTGGAGGGAGGGACGAAAGACAAAGGGGCGAAAGAAAAGGAGAGTCAGACATAAATCCTGGTAAGTCTAATGACTTTTTAGTACACGAATAAGAACAAGGGCATGATAGGTATAACTGGAAATGAGAACATACAATAAACACATTAAGCGATTAAACCGAGTATACTATCGCACCCCATATTAATCTCTGCACCCACTAATCCACTAGTATTTATCCAACTGGCACCCCATGATTTGGGTGAAGTGATCCCCATTTTCTAATGATCGGCTCCTAATCAAATAATCACATGTGTCCCATGGCCCCCAATTGACTGTAGCTTCCTATGTTGGTCCCACACCTGGGGTGTATCAAGTCCCACGGTGGCGGCCCGACACAATTCTAGAATACATAGGTTATACTACTGGTGCCCAGTACCTAATTTTTCTGCTCCGAAATGTGTGCACGTCCACACTCCGTTAGAACCTATACTGCTGCACCACTCGCCGTTTATTTTTGACCGCTTATAATCGGCCCAGTAATCGTGCCCCACCCTGCCTAGTTTTCAGGGTACCATGATACCTAATTGGGTTACTACAGAAACGGGTCCCACCTTACAAGGGTTTTCTAGTCAAACATGTTAAGTGGTTAAGTGTCGATATAGACCTAACCCCCATCCATCCATTCAGTTAACATGTTGAATTTGGTTAACTATTCATTTTCTTGTCTTAACCCTATCAGTCCTGACTTAGCTTTTTATTAAAGCATCGACCACTCACATTACACAAATATTGTTGCGGTTACTGAATGTGCCGGTTGGGTCCGGGTAGGTTTACAACGCAACTCAGTCTAACCTCGGGTCCTTATTGGGCTCAATGCCTTAAACACCCAAATTGGATATGTATTGTTGTGATTACTGGAGAGCCGGGCGGGTCCGGGCAGGTTTACATCACGACTCAATCCAACCTCGGGTTAAGCGCACTAGTATTTTCTAATTTACATATGTTGTCACTTTTCAATTTATATGTAAATGTCATGTCTTTTATTCTTGGGTATAACAATTTATACCACTTAAATGTCACAGTCGTTGGCATTTGCCAAACATGCCAACTCATATAATTTCATGGTTTACACCCACCGCTAATACCCCCGTTTGTACGCTCGCAACATTATAACTAATGTTGGGTTTGACACAATTCAACCCAACTTTATAAACATGAGAAAAAGGGGAAAGCCAAGAACATGTAACTTTTTACAATACATAAAGGTGTGGCGCATGAACTTGCAAATTAGCGATTCAACATAAATTATGGGTCTAGTGAACTTGCATTCAAATAAGAACATAGCTAACTTGGTGTCACATGAAATGGCATACTTTTTGACTTGCATAAACATGGGTTAACCATATATACATACATATATATATATATATATATATATATATAAAATTAGGCATAATGTCAAACACCCAAACTAGCATGTTACATAAAAATGTCCACTTTTTGTCATAACCCAAAAATGTAACCCTACTCCAATTCAAGTGGTCTATGTAAACATAAAACTAGCATAATTGGTGTAACCAACGGTACTTACATAAACCCAACTTTAACTTGCAATTTAACACAAGAACGTATACATAAGTTTATGAGTCATGTAGGCATAAAAGGTCTCAAACTAGAACATATTTACATAGGCCTTAATTTAGACTTAGAAATGTATACAGTCCATGTTGTTGTCATAAACATACAGATGTCAATTCTTGTTTTTGCTACAAACTTGCAGGTGATATCGTTTACATATACAAAGGTCCAGTAGGCTCACATCAATCAATTTATGCCACAAACATTAACCACAAACTATGACAGAAACATCGCAATACACAGAATTACATCATTATTTTACAATAGAAAAACCCTAATTTCAATTACATCGAATCATGTCACAGTTTTATTCATATTCTAAAATGTCACTATACTTACAACGGGCGCTGAAATCTTGTTTTCTGGTTTCTATTATTCTGAATTTGCAAAGCTTTCCTTTGGAGTAGAAAACGTTGCGTAGAGATTAGATTAGACGTTTGATTCTTCTTAATTTGATTCGTCTTTAAGCTTTTCCTCTTGACGGCTATTCTCAAACTCCTCTCGGCAGCATGACGGCTCTAGGTTTATTTTTTTGATGTGTTTTAGGTTGAGTCTTATGTCATTTTATACAATTTCAAGTTGTTTTGAGCCGTTCGACGAAGCAAGAAGAAATCTAGTCCATTCATGCCAAGAGTAACCACTCAAATATCGACACGTCAGCCCTAGTGACACACAGGTCTTCAGACCCTGCCAGCCAGGTCGACCAGGCAGGTCGACTGGCAGGTCGACGCCCAGGTTGACACTATGGTCGACCTGGGGTGGCCAGGTCGACACCATGGTCGACCCTATGGTCGACCTAGTCCCTGGGCGGGAATTTTCCCGCCCAGCCCAGTTTGAACCTGTTTTTCGAATTTTGAATTTGAAACTGAGCTGTTTGAATTTTAAATTTATTTCTGCAACTTCCTAAGGTCATAACTCCTTCATACGGAGTCCGATTTACGCGAACTCGGACTCTGTCTCAAGTAGAATTCCGAGACGAACGCAATGGCATAAGCCATTTCCCTTAATTCTTACTTTTTGAATTAATTATACTTTAATTTTTTAATTTAGTCTTAACAGAAACTCGGGGTGTTACATTCTCCCCTCCTTAAAGGATTTCGTCCCCGAAATCTTTGAGTCTGGAAGAACGTATATCCTACCATCCAATCAACCATCTACTCAACCATCATACACAGGCATCCAATGTCCTTAAAAGACTTCTAATGCTTCATGATCAAATGCGTAGTGTGTGTATACATGTCCTTACCTAATGCAAAAATCAGGCGGTCTACTGATTCAGTTGACCTCCTTAATGCAAATCATGTAAGTGTCATGAATCCATTATGTATGCAAATTTTCCCTACATAATTCTACATGAGCGCGCAACCATTCATATAAATGCGACATCCATACGACAACACATTTAAAATTTCAACCATATACAAACGTAAACACATACATGCATATGCAATATGAAGTGATTGAGCTGATCTAAACCTTAAGGTGTGTGTGTGTATATGCATCCACTAGCAACCACTTGCAACCATTTTCAATCATCAACCATAACATGTTTACATCCAAATGGGTTTCTACCTAAGGTTAATAGATATAATCGAGGAGACATATCAAAAAGATAGATACTAGCATAAACTTAAGGAAAAAGAGGGATTAAAGATGTACCCTCAAAAAGAAAAGGATAAGCCGCCCGTATTCTGTCCTCTGTTTCCCAAGTCGCGTCTTCCTTAGCATCGCTCCACTGAACTTTGACAAGTTTGACTTCGCGGTTGCGTAGCTTTTTCGCTTCAGTTCCTAAGATGCGAGTTGGAACTTTCCTCACAGTTGCTTCCAGTTCTATTTCAACCTCTTCTAGAATGCTTGGCTCCATTACCTCTGCTGACTCATGTAAACATTTTCTGAGGTGCGAAACGTGAAAGACATTGTGAACTCTAGCCAACTTTTCAGGCAGCTCTACTCTATAAGCCATTTTCCCAATCTTCTCGATGATAGGGAACGGTCCTACAAATCTTGGTGCAAGCTTTCCTGCTGATCCAAAGCGAACGACGTTCCTTAGAGGAGATACCGTAAGAAAAACCCTATCTCCAACCTCAAACTCAAGGTCGGTCCTTCTCTTGTCTGCGTAGGATTTTTGTCTGTCTTGGGCTATTTTCATCCTTCTTCGTATCTAGTCTACTTTATCTGAGGTCTCCCTTATCATGTCTGGTCCAAGTATCAGCTTATCTGTAGATTCCCACCAACAAGTTGGGGATCGACACGGCCTTCCGTATAGGGCTTCGAAAGGTGCCATGCCGATGGTGGCTTGGTAGCTGTTGTTGTAGGAAAATTCCACCAAAGGAAGGTGATCCTCCCATGTCCCTCCAACGTCAAGGACACATAGTCTCAAAAGGTATTCTAACACTCTATTCACCCTTTCCATCTGGCCATCGGTTTGGGGGTGATATGCTGTGCTTAAACATAGCTGTGTGCCTACTGCTGCTTGCAAACTCTGCCAAAACTCACTTGTAAAGATAGGGTCTCTATTGCTTACTATGCTGGAGGGTATCCCATGGGGTCGAACTATTTCCTTGAGATAAAGAGATGCGAGAGATGAGGCAGTCCTTCTATTCTTGACAGGTAAAAAGTGGGCGCTTTTAGTAAGCCTGTCCACTATCACCAAAATGCTAGTATTGCCCCTTCTCGACCTAGGCAGCCCATCTATGAAGTCCATTGAGATGCTATCCCACTTCCACTATGGGACCTCTAGAGGATGGAGCAGACCTCCAGGCTTCTTCTGCTCCGCCTTGACCTGTTGGCATATCATACATTTAGAGACGTAATCTGCTACGTCCTTCTTCATGCCATCCCAAAAGAAAGTTCTTTTGATGTCCTTGTACATTTTGTCTCCGCCTGAATGTATTGTCATCTTGGAGTGGTGTGCTTCCTCAAGAACCCTTTTCACTAATTCCCTTTCATGTGGGACGCATAGTCTTCCATCCCGCCTCAGCCAGCATTTATCATCGATGGAGTACCTATTGAGGTGACTAGAAGTCTCACCCCTAATTAATTTGTCAATCACATCCAAAAGCCGAGGGTCCTCACGTTGTGCTGTCCCTATCAAGTCCAAAAGAGTGGGTCGCACTTCTAGCGATGCTAGCAACCCCGTTACAAAATCAGAGGAAGGCCTAAAACCAAAACTGGCTATAAACTCCAAGCTTTGCCTTTCCACAAAGAAAGGACTTAGGGCCAGCTTCTTCCTACTCAAGGCATCTGCCACTACATTGCCCTTGCCAGGAGTGTAGGAAATCTTGAAGTCATACGAGGCAAGAAATTCCATCCACCTTTGTTGCCTCAAGTTTAGGTCTTTCTTTGAGAAAAGATATTTCAAGGACTTATGGTCAGTATACAATTCAAATTTCTCACCTAAGAGATAATGGAGGCAAGACTTAAGCGCAAAGACAATGGCGGCCAACTCAAGATCGTGGGTCGGGTAGTTCTTTTCATGCACTTTTAATTGCCTTCTGCCATAAGCCACTACCCTTCCTTCTTGCATCAAAACAGCGCGTAGCCCTGTGCCGCACGCATCCGTGTATACTGTAAATATTTTTCTTCCATCTGGCAAGGTCAGAGCTGGGGCTGTTGTAAGAGCCCTTTTCAATTTTTGGAAAGCAAACTCGCAATCCAAATCCCAAACGAACGCTAGGTTCTTCTTAGTCAACCATGTGAGCGGAGCTGATATTTTTGCAAAATCTCTGATGAATTTCCTGTAAAAGCCTGCTAGCCCGGGAAAGCTTCGGACTTCGATTGCATTCTTTGGTGCCTTCCAATCTTGCACCGCTACAACTTTTTCGGGGTCCACAGCTAACCCCTCTTTGGATACTACATGTCCAAGAAACCTTACCTCTTCTCTCCAAAAGTGGCACTTGGAGAATTTGGCTTTTAGCTGATGAACTCGAAGAGTTTCTATGACCTCTTTTAGATGCCGATCATGCTCTTCCTCGTTCTTTGATAAGATTAAAATATCGTCTATGAAGACAACCACAAACTTATTCTGGAATTCTCTGAACACCCTGCTCATTAAATCAACAAAGTAAGCGGGTGCATTTGTCAAGCCGAAAGTCATGACAAGCCATTCAAAGAAACCATCTTAGGTTCTAAACGCCGTCTTATCAATACTATCTTCAGCCACTCTTAGATGATGAAACCCCGTAGCCAAGTCGAGTTGGGAGAAAACCGACGCACCTACAAGCTGATCAAACAAATCATCGATTCTAGGAAGAGGGTGCCTATTTTTCTTAGTCAGCTTGTTTAGCTCCCTATAGTCCACACAAAGACGTAGTGAACCATATGCTTTGGTGGCGAACACCACTGGAGCGCCCCATTCTGAAATGCTCCTTCTAATGAACCCTTTCTCTAGAAGCTCTTTAACTTGCTTACTGAGCTCCTTTCTTTCCCTAGGAGCCATGTGCCTAACAGGTAAAGCCACGGGCTTTGCATTATCAACCAGATATACGCGGAAGTCTATCTCCCACTTTGGAGGTAAGCCCTTCACCTCTTCAAAGACATCCGAATATTCTCGGACCACCCTAACTGACCGTAAATTCTCAACAGAAGCATCAAGCGACTCTAGATAACTAAGCATAACAACATTCAAGGGCTTACAAGAAATTTCTAGAGTATTACCGAGCCGAGTCAAGAGTCCAACCACTCTCTTCTCACAATCAAGAATGGCACCGTTAATGGATAGCCAGTCCATGCCTAAGATCAACACATATCCCATGAAGCCCAAAACAAAGGCACTACATCTAAACTCCACGCTTAGAATAGAGATTCTCAAATCCAGACAAACAATTGACAAATAAACTGAGCCCCCAATTGGATTTGAAACAACTAAGGGATCCTCTACCATACTAGTGTCTAGGTGCAGAGATTCTACTAAATCGGATGAAATAAAAGTGTGGGATGCGCCAGAATAAAAAAGAGTGCGAACTGGATGATCATAAAGGTAAACTACACTTTCTACAGAAATATTTCTACCTCGTTGTTGCACAGGTGCCACCAGTGCATGAACTTGTCCACCTAAAGTGGATCCAACCCTCTGTCTCTGCCCTCGTTTCTTTGGGCAGTCCTTAGCCAAGTGTCCAGTCTCGCTGTAATGAAAGCACCCACCGGTCATTTTTGCCTTCTTCTTTCTACTGTCTTTCACCAAATGCCCAACAATGCCACAGAAATTGCATTTTCTTTTCTCATGGGGTTTGCTGTTCTTCCCGCCTTTCTTGAAGTCTGCTTTCTTAGCCTGTAAGCCCTCTTTCTTTTCTTGAGGCACCTCCACTTTTGCTTCCTTCTTGCCACTTTGGTCCTCTTCTTGTAGGAGTGCCATTTCCATTAGCCTTTCAAAGGTTGCCCCCATAGGAATGTGGGACATAGCCAAGCCGTGCAGTGGTTCATTCAGCTCTTTCACAAAGCGAAGCGCCTTCTTGTGTGGAGTATTTACTAACTCCAGTCCAAACCTAGCCAGCTGATTAAATTGATTGACATATTCTTTAATTGATAGGCTTCCTTGCATGAGAGATATGAATTTCTCCATCTGTAGGCTCTGCTCTGCTTGAGAGAGAAATTTCAGTTCAAACCTTCCCCTAAAATCTTCCCAATTCTATACCGGTCTTTCAGCATTTGTAACCTCACACCAGAAGGAGGCTTCATCTTTTAGCAACCAGACTGCTAGCTGCACTTTCTGCCCATCAGTAACATCAAACATAGAAAACAGGTCCTCCGTTTCTTTGAGCCAGTTCCTTATTTCTATGAACGACTCAGTCCCATTGAAATTTCTGCCACCCATTGCTCGGAAATCTTTACATACTTTCGACAAGGGATTCATTTGTGGTGGAGGAGGAGGAGGAGGAACTTCAGCTACTTGAGGAGGAGGAGGAACTTTGGCCATTGGAGGAGGAGGAGGAGGAGCGTCTGCTGGGTCGGCTTCATTAGCCCTGGCCTCCAAGTACCTTCTAAACCAACCAGGCACTGGCACGCCCTCCGGTAAGTTAAGGTCTCCAGACTTACTGAAACGAAAAAGGAAAGATTCAAACAAGGGATAAAGAGATAGTACATATGGCCTTAGGGGGATTATGCCTTTTAAACTTTAAAACAATACTCTTTCTTAGAAAAATGCTTCTTTAAATTCCTTTTTGAAAATATATTTTTTTCAAATTTTTTTATCTGGTTTGGTAAACCTTTGCTCTGATACTAAGTGAAACACCCCACCTCTGTTAAGGTCACTAACAAAGGGAATGCCTTAACTTTGGAGGAGGTTTATAGGTACAAATCACAGATAAAAACACAAGACAGATATAAAACAAAAGTATAGCAGCGGAAAAACAAACATACTTTCATTCCATAATTACTTGTTCATACAAAACATTACCATAAATTGTCTCAATAAAATCAACTACCATTATTACATCAAAATACTGTCTTGACTACATTTAAAGAAGCAACATAACAAAATAACATAAATCCCCAAAAGAGTGTCCACTAGCCATAGCCATGCAAAAAGAGACCAAACCATACATCAACTATCCTGAAGCTTGCAAAGAGTCTGACTAAGCTGAATTATTTCCTCCCTGTGGACCTGGGGGGGGGGGGGGACGAAAGACAAAGGGGCGAAAGAAAAGGAGAGTCAGACATAAAGCCTAGTAAGTCTAATGACTTTTCAGTATACGAATAAGAACAAAGGCATGATAGGTATAACTGGAAATGAGAACATACTATAAACACACTAAGCGATTAAACCGAGTATACTATCGCACCGCATATTAATCTCTGCACCCACTAATCCACTAGTATTTATCCCAACTGGCACCCCATGATTTGGGTGAAGTGATCCCCATTTTCTAATGATCGGCGCCTACTCAAATAATCACATGTGTCCCACGGCCCCCAATTGACTGTAGCTTCCTTTGTTGGTCCCACCCCTGGGGTGTATCAAGTCCCACGGTGGCAGCCCGGCACAATTCTAGAATACATAGGTTATACTACTGGTGCCCAGTACCTAATTTTTCTGCTCCAAAATGTGTGCACGACCACACTCTGTTAGAACCTATACTGCTGCACCACCCGCTGTTTATTTTTGACCACTTATAATCAGCCCAGTAATCGTGCCCACCCTGCCTAGTTTTCAGGGTACTATTATACCTAATTGGGTTACTGCTGAAACGGGTCCTACCTTACTAGGGTTTTCTAGTCAAACATGTTAAGTAGTTAAGTGTCTATATAAACCTAACCCCCATCCATCCATTCAGTTAACATGTTGAATTTGGTTAACTATTCATTTTCTTGTCTTAACCCTGTCAGTCTTGACTTAGCTTTTTATTAAAGCACCGACCTCTCACATTAGACAAATATTGTTGCGGTTACTAGATGTGCCGGTTGGGTCCGGGCAGGTTTACACCGCAACTCAGTCTAACCTCGGGTCCTTATTGGTCTCAATGCCTTAACCACCCACATTGGATATGTATTGTTGTGATTACTGGGCAGCCGGGCAGGTCCGGGCAGGTTGACATCACAACTCAATCCAACCTTGGGTTAAGCGCACTCGTATTTTCTAATTTACATATGTTGTCACTTTTCAATTTATATGTAAATGTCATGTCTTTTATTCTTGGGTATAACAATTTATACCGCTTAAATGTCACCGTCGTTGGCATGTGCCAAACATGCCAACTCATATAATTTCATGCTTTACACCCACCGCTAATATCCCCGTTTGTACGCTCGCAACATTATAACTAATGTTGGGTTTAACACAATTCAACCCAACTTTATAAACATGAGAAAAAGGGGAAAGCCAAGAACATGTAACTTTTTACAATACAAAAAGGTGTGGTGCATGAACTTGCAAATTAGCTATTCAACATAAATTATGGGTCTAGTGAACTTGCATTCAAATAAGAACATAGCTAACTTGGTGTCACATGAAATGGCATACTTTTTGACTTGCATAAACATGGGTTAACCATATATATATATATATATATATATATATATATATATATATATATATATAATTAGGCATAATGTCAAACACCCAAACTAGCATGTTACATAAAAATGTCCACTTTTTGTCATAAACCAAAAATGTAACCCAACCTCGATTCAAGTGGTCTATGTAAACATAAAACTAGCATAATTCGTGTAACCAACGGTACTTACATAAACCCAACTTTAACTTGCAATTTAACACAAGAACGTATACATAAGTTTATGAGTCATGTAGGCATAAAAGATCTCAAACTAGAACATATTTACATAGGCCTTAATTTAGACTTAGAAATGTATACAGTCCACGTTGTTGTCATAAACATAAAGATGTCAATTCTAGTTTTTGCTACAAACTTGCAAGTGAGATCGTTTACATATACAAAGGTCCAATAGGCTCACATCAATCAATTTATGCCACAAACATTAACCACAAACTATGACAGAAACATCGCAATACACAGAATTACATCATTATTTTACAGTAGAAAAACCCCAATTTCAATTACATCGAATCATGTCATAGTTTTATTCATATTCTAAAATGTCACTATACTTACAACGGGCGCTGAAATGTTGTTTTCTGGTTTCTATTATTCTGAATTTGCAAACTTTCCTTTGGAGTAGAAAATGTTGCGTAGAGATTAGATTAGACGTTTGATTCTTCTTAATTTGATTCGTCTTTAAGCTTTTCCTCTTGACGGCTATTCTCAAACTCCTCTCGATAGCATGACGGCTCTAGGTTTATTTTTTTGATGTGTTTTAGGTTGAGTCTTAGGTCCTTTTTAAAGAATTTCAAGTTATTTTGAGCCGTTCGATGAAGCCAGAAGAAATCCAGTCCATTCATGCCAAGAGTAACCAATCAAATGTCGACACGTCAGCCCTAGTGACACAAAGGGCTTCAGAATTCGAGCAAGAACCAGACCCTGCCAGCCAGGTCGACTGGCAGGTCGACATCCAGGTCGACACTATGGTCGACCTGGGGTGGCCAGGTCGATACCATGGTCGACCCTATGGTCGACACGGTCCCTGGGCCGGAATTTTCCCGCCCAGCCCAGTTTGAACCTGTTTTTCGAATTTTGAATTTGAAACTGAGCTGTTTGAATTTTAAATTTAATTCTGAAGCTTCCGAAGGTCATAACTCCTTCATAGGGATTCCGATTTACGCAAACTCGAACTCTATCTCAAGTAGAATTCCGAGACGAACGCAATGGCGTAAGACATTTCATTTGATTCTTACTTTTTGAATTAGTTATACTTTAATTTGTTAATTTAGTCTTAACAGAAACTCGGGGTGTTACACCAATTCTCTATCATTTATGAATATATTGGGCATTTCCGCATCACAATCAATTATAATAGACTTCAAACATTCTAAAGCCCAAATATAATTCTCTTCACCTTCGGTAACTAAGTACGCTATGGCAATGCAAAATATATGATCCGTAGATGTGACACTAATGATTTCAAGTAGCGACATATTGTACCGATTAGTTTTATAAGTACAATCAAGTATTATAACTCGAGGAAATGTGTGTAAAAATCCAAACTAACGGGATGTGCCCAAAATATATCTTTTATAATATCGGTTCCATCTAAAGTTCGTCTATGCCATTCAAAATATCCACACTCCTTTAGTTTAGAAAGCATATATTGAACTTGAGATCATCCACCTCGTTCTATAAGGTTTTATGCATGAATAACATTGTAGATGGTTTTGATGGTGGTACTATTCGAAGAACCATTTCTTTTCAAAGTATGTAGGATTTCCTTAGCTTTAACCATATTCCTATGCATATCCATAACTAATTTAATCTCCGCCGCACTTAATCTTTGTAATGTCCTGGTTTTTAGATGACTTTGTTAATGATAAACATTGATCTCAATATGATAATAGAAGTTTGATCAATAAACAAAATAAAAAAATCATATGTGTAAAATATAAGTATGTATATTTAATTATGATTTAACTGGAAAACAAAATATATGTATGCAACATATAACACAAATCATATTGAAAATATATATGTGAATGAACACACTAATATGCATATATATTTGATTATACCTTAACTTGAAAACATCATATAAAGTTGAAAAAGGAAACCTGAAATATAAATGAATGTATATGAAAATGTATACTCTAATATGCATACATACTTATGTTAATATTTAAAGATGACTGTGGGTATAAAAAAGTATGAACAACAAAAGGGGTAAAATGTGCCACTAATCAATGCAAACAAACCATACATGGACACAAGGTATATGATAAAATTCCCCAAATAAGATGACAAAGAAAAGACATATAATGCAACTTGTATATATATACATACATGGTCCTGAACCAAACCAGTATATATCTACAAATATATCAAAGGAGATTGTGCACGACATGGTTGATGAAATGATGCAGTAAAAATATAAAAGGGAAATTGCCTAACTAACAAACAAGGATAAGGTGATAAGGTCAATGCTCTTTAATGAGATTTAATGGAAATAGTAAGGCTACGAATACAAAGCCATCACCTAAAAACCCTTAGCAAATCTACTTGCAAATATATAATACTTTCAAGCAAAATATCATGCCATACAAACCCATTTTTCTATTGCAAACCAATGAGAAAGGCTTCTAGAAGGAGAGATGAAGACAAGAGTATATGTAAATATCCTAAGTAAATAATTCTTTCCTATATGCCTAAGTTTCCAGAAAAATAATCAAATAAGCATTTGAATAGGAAGTCTAAATAATTAACACTTTAGCGCTTACAAATCCTTATGATATAGGCCAATAGTTTAATAATGAATCCTGTCTATAAACACCACTCGAAACCACGTATTTCTCTACACAAAAAAATCATCATTTGAAAATCTAGAAAGCAAAACTGAAGTAGGAACTTAGAAAACAAAAGGGAAATTATGGAATGAGGAGATAGGAACAATTGTGAGTAAACTCTTTAATTTTCTATATTGTTTTAATATTATTTGATCATGTATATGTTTGCCATCATGTTTTCCATACTATTGAGATTAGTAAATTTACAGTAGCGGCAAACACATAATCTATGTAAGAGAACTCCAAAACATCTTCTCTGTTTTAACCATTCCAGTTCTTCTTGATTTTAAACTGTATATTTGTCTATAGGAATATATCATGGAGGGTCGAAATAATGAGGTTACCTCTACAAACAGTTGATCAATTTGGAATGATGATGCAAAAAAAAAAAAAATATAATATGAACATACTGTGAAATAAATATATATCTTGCTACTGTGTCCTCACCTTGATATCTGCTTCGAATGAATATCTAACAAAGTAAATTTATTTACGCTATCAAATTTTGAAAGAACATCGTTTTTTACATTTGGTATTGAGCTTTGCAATGGACGGATAAAAATACTACTTCACTATACTGAAGAGAAGAAAGCAAACTATTTTCATACTTGATTATGATCCATTTGTTACCAACAATTCTTAAAAACATGGAAGTGACAAATTAAATATACAATGATATTCGAAACCGTTTAGTTCGTTGAAACCGCGAGCTCGAAAGCTTCATCCTCATATGTTGTTGCGAAGATCGATGATAAGTTGGATTGCGGAAAATATATAGGCAGCGAAGGTTTTGGTCCACATAGGCGGAGATGGGCATGGATGTGGTGGAGGATGGATGTGCAGGTTCGGATGGTGGAGTCGGCACGTGAACGGTGGTCGGGGAAGAAGAAAGTAGTAGGAGAAAGCTACAACATGTGGGAAATAGGGACAATAGGAAGAATTTTGCGGGGATATGAAAATTAACGTGAGCTGTGTTTAGGAGTTGCGGCTTTGGACCTTAAAAAAACTTTATATGACGCAACAAATTCCCGTTGTTGTTAGCGGCACCGGAGCAGAGACCGCGAAGGATGTAGTCACCGAACGTTTTGCACTTCTCCTGTAGCCATGAACAGACATCGGGAACATGTTTTGTATGGGGGTGTTATGCTGGGTGCGTCGGTGATGAGGTGTGAGGGGGGTTATCGGATGCCGGAACAGTTATGGTCAATGGCAACGGGTTCGGGTGAGGTGACGTGATCTGCAGGGAGGATTTTGGCATGGGGTTGGTGAACATTGTAAGTGTGCATGTACACAGTACACAGACTGTGCACTATAAATAGGAAACTGGTAGTGTGTTAGAAAAAGTAAGGAAAGAAGTGCCCACCTTTTGATGGACCTATAACTCCAGAAAGGAAGTGTAACACCCCGTATGTTGAATAACTTGCTATAATATAAAATAGGGCAGAATTACATTTAAAAATCTGAATCAGGGGAAACGGGCTACGCCATTGCGTTCGTCTCGGAAAAATACAAGAAATAGAGTCCGATTTTTCGATAATCGGAGTCCGTATGACCCAAATAAGGCCCAAAGAAGTTTCAGGAAATTTAAATTCAGATTTAAAAACAAAATTTTCAATTTTCAGAAGTGGCGGGAAAAATCCCGCCAGACCGAGGGGGTCGACCTGGGGGTCGACTGGGGAGTCGAACTGCCCACCAGGTCGACTGGGGAGTCGACCCTAGTGTCGACCGGGGGGTCGACCTCCCTGATCGAGCCCAGGTAACCTGGGTGCACCAGCTTGTCTTTTGGGCTGTGTTTTAGTGGCTAGGACGTGATCTGATGGCTCTAATCTAATTTAGGGTTAATCTAATGGCCTAAAACACCTAACTACTCTATAAATACACCCTAAGACTACCCTAATTCATACTAAAAATAGATACAATGCCGTCATGCCGTCAAAATGCAACTTGAAGGAGCCTCCATCAATTTGTAGAAGAAGATAGCATCTCAAATCAATCTCTAATCAACTCTAGCAACTTAATCTTCTTCTTAGGAGTGCTAATCAACAAGTTATGAGTTTTCTATAGCCTTAATGACCAATTATTGAAATGATTATGATAGGATATAATGAGGTTATGGCTATGAATGTGGATCAATGCATGTTATGAAAGTTATATGCTATGTATTAATGATGTTATGCATGTTATGCAAGTTATATGCTATGTGTTAATAATGTTATGCATGTTATGCAAGTTATATGCTATGTGTTAATGATGCTATGCAAGTTATGCAAGTCATATGGTACATGTTCATGATGTTATGCAAGTTATGCAAGTCATATGCTACATGTTCATGATGTTATGCAAGTTAAGCAAGTCATATGCTACATGTTCATGATGTTATGCAAGTTATGCAAGTCATATGCTATGTGTTTGTGATGTTATGCAAGTTATGCAAGTCATATGAGAAACATTGATCCATTATGACACCATGATATGCAAGTTTGGTGTATGATTATATGCAAGTTCATATATGATATGTTATGCAAGTTTGGTGTATGATTATATGCAAGTTCACATATGACATGTTATGCAAGTTTGGTGTTTGATGATATGCAAGTAACATGTGCAAGTTTACACCTTAGAATGATATGCATACATATGCAAGTTAACCCCTTTGTATGTCATACATACATATGCAAGTTTACCCCTTTGTATGACATAAATAACTTATGCAAGTTAACATCCTTATGACATATGTGATTCATGCAAGTTTGGGTTGATTATTTATGCTAGTTGGGTTAATGCTATATGCATGTTGACACCTTTAAACCCATGTTGATGCTAATGCTATGCAAGTTGAACCCATTATATTTATGATGAATCTTCCCTTTTATGTCATGTTAGCGAATTACGTGGGGAACGATGGGGTTAATATACATGTTAATGAAATGGTGTGAAGTTGGAATGATTATGCATACCATAAAGTGATGGACATAATTGAGTCAATTATGTACATCATTAAAATTGGAATTAATTAGGGAAAATTAATTCGTGGGTGATTAATTAGGTGTAATTAATCGACTAAGACACGAGGTTGGACCCTTTTGTAGCATAAGACTGCCCGGAACCGACCGGCAAATCCAGCGGCTACAAATGATTGGTCCAATGTGAGAGGTCTTAGGCACAAACTATATACGTGACAAGTGTAAAGACACGAGGTTAGACTCGGTTATGGCGTAAGGCTGCCCGGACCCAACCGGCAAATCCAGCTGCCATAAAAGATAGTCTAATGTGAGAGGTCTTTACAACGGTTACGTTCTTAATCAATTAAGAAACACTTAACCAGATAAGCATGTAGTGGGCATGAGGGGTTAAGTGGGTGCCTTGGATGGCATGTGGAAATCAAGTAAGTGCCTTGGGTGGCATGAGGAAATCTAGTGGGTTGCCTTGGGTGGCAATAGAAAATACGATTAGAATACTTAACCAAGTGGAAACATGTAATTAAACATGATTAAAGGGTTAAGTGGGATGCACTAGATAAATTGACAAGCTTAGGTGGTAGCTTGTGGGGGCCCATTTCAACCAGTAACCCATATGTATCTTATTGGGCTCGACCCATGTCGAGGACGGGACACGCGTACTGGGCTTGATTATAAGAGGCCAAAACGGGTTAGTGGTGGCAACGCGAGTCCAACGGGTTTCATATGCGTGTGTGGACCCGGGCTGGTAGGTAAGACGTTGTTGCATCGTGTAGGTATAAGCCGTGCACCATTTGTTGTATCGGGTTGCCACTTTGGGGAGTGATACACCCCATTGTGGGGCCAGCACGTGTATCTACGGTAGGGAGCCGATCGCTTGGGAGTAGTGGGTACACCTGGTGGAGATAGGGGCAGACGACACCTATGTAGTCAGCTATGGGTACACGAAACTACTGGGTAAATTCTCTAAGTCCTTGGGTGGGATCAACCTTTAAGTAGGAATGACTGGTGTGGTGCAGTTAGTAATTATCCTTGGGTGGGTAGATGCGTCTTTACCGTTATCCTAGCTTACCTTATGTCTAGTTGGCTACTTAGTGTAGTCATTTATCCCCAGTCATCCCGTACCAAGTTTATATCATACCCTAATTACTTTAATGATTGTGTTGTTAAAGTTATAAGGCTCACTCAGACTTATGTCTGACCCCGTTGTTTTTATCTTTTTCCCCCTCAGGTCCTCAGGTTGGGCCTAACACTAGTGGGCTTTGATCAGATTTCTTTGTCTATCTTCTGGATCTTGGACCGTGATGTAAAGCCCAGCTTATCTTTTCCTTTATGGCTATTGTTTATGTAGTGGGATTATGTACTTATGTTTTTATCAGGATGGATATTTAGTACTTGACTCTTTATGGTGTTGTAACTAAACATGTTTACCTTCTGCTGCAATGAAATGATGTTTTAGAATTTCAAGTATTTATATCTGTCTTGTGTAATTTTTCTGTTCTATATTCACTTAAAATGCTCCACCGAAGTTAAGGCATTCCCTTAGTGAGTGACCTTAGTGGGTGTGGTGTGTTACACGTGGTATCAGAGCGAAGGTTACCGGAACAGATAATTTTTTTAGAAAACTATTTTTCTAAAAACATTTTTGGAAGAAATATTTTCAAAAACATGTCTTTAAAGAGAAAAGTTTTTGAAAGAAAAGCATAATCCCCAATAGCCATATCTTTATCTTTCGAATTCTCCGTTTTGAATCTTTCCTTTTTCGTTTCAGCATGGCAGAAGATCTTAACTTTCCGGACGGTGTGACGATACCAATATGGTAAAGGAGATTGATGGAGGCTAGGGCCGCCACTGTGGGTCCAGCAAATGTTCCTCCACCAACCATAGCACCCGATCTTCCTCCTCCCCCTCCTCCTCCTCGTACGGATACTTTTGCTAAGACTTGCAAAGAATTTAAAGCTATGGAAGGGAAACCTTTTCAAGGATCAAAATCTTTTGTGGAGGCTAGAGATTGGCTTAAAGAGGTGGAAGAGTTGATAGACATCTTTGAGATGGAAGAAGGAAAGAAAGTCAAGTTAGCTGCTTGGTTAATGAAGGGGGAGGCCTCATTCTGGTGGGAGGTCACTAATGGAGAACGCCCCGTTGATTCTTGGGCGGATTTCAGGCAAAGATTTGTGGCAAAATTTCTCTCAAGGGCGGAGGAAAATTTGTATATGGAAAGGTTCTTGACTCTAAAGCAAGGAAATCTCTCGGTGAAGGAATATGTCAACAATTTTAATCAATTGGCAAGGTTTGGCATAGACATGGTGAATACACCGGAGAAGAAGGCTTTGAGGTTCGTTAAAGGCTTGAATGAACCGATGCATGGATTGGCTATGACTCACATCCCTATGGGGGCCACCTTTGAGAAGCTAGTTGACATGGCACTTATGCATGAGGAAGAGAAGGGTCCCAATGCTAATAAGGCACCCGAGAAGAAGGGAGATCAAAAGAGACCTCAACAGCAACAAAACAAAGGTGGGAAAGGCAACGGTGGCAAGGGGAAGAAGAAGTGCTTCAATTGCGGGATACCAGGCCACATAAGCAAAGATTGTCGGAAGAAGAAGAAGACTGGCTGCTACCACTGTGGTGAAGCAGGGCATCTAGTGAAGGACTGCCCTAAGAAGGGGAAAAGGACGGGATCTACCTCAGGAGGACAGCTGCAAACTCTTATGGCACCGGGTCAGGCAAGGGGGCAAGTTCAGGCTCTCGCGGTTCCACCGATTCAGGAAAGAGGTAGAACTATTTCCGTTGAAAGTCTGGTTTTTCTGTTTGATTATCCTGTCCATACATTTTTTGATTCTGGCGCATCGCATTCGTTTATCTCATCATCATTAGTTGAGTCACTGCACTTAGACACCAGTCTAGTAGATGATCCCTTGGTTGTTTCAAACCCAATTGGGGGCTCCACTTATTTGTCCATGATATGTTTGGGTTTGAAGATTTCTATACTTAACATTGAGTTTAGATGTGATGCTTTTGTTTTGGGCTTCACGGGCTATGGGTTGATTTTGGGCATGGACTGGTTATCCAGTAATGGTGCCGCTCTTGATTGCGAAAGGAGAGTTGTTAGGCTTATGACCCATTTGGGGAACACTCTCGAGATCTCTTGTAATCCCATGGAATCTGTTATGCTAATTTATATTGAATCGCTTGACGCTTCGGTCGAGAGTTTGCGATCTGTTAGAGTGGTCCAGGAATACTCGGATGTGTTTGAGGAGGTGAAGGGCTTACCTCCGAAGCGGGAGATAGACTTCCGAATATATCTGGTGGATAATGCTAAACCTGTATCTTTACCAGTGCGCCACATGGCTCCTCGTGAGAGGAGGGAACTCCATAAGCAAGTAGGGGAGTTGCTTGAGAAGGGGTTCATAAGACGAAGTATATCAGAGTGGGGTGCTCCAGTAGTTTTTGCTACGAAGGCGGATGGGTCCCTCAGACTTTGTGTAGACTATAGAGAACTCAACAAGCTCACGAAGAAGAATAGACATCCATTGCCAAGGATTGATGATCTCTTTGATCAGTTGGTTGGCGCTTCAGTATTTTCTCAGTTGGACTTAGCCACGGGGTTTCATTAGTTGAGGGTGGCTGAGGATAGCATAGACAAGACTGCCTTTAGGACTCCGGATGGTTTCTATGAGTGGCTCGTGATGCCATTTGGTTTGACGAACGCCCCTGCATACTTTGTTGATTTAATGAGTAGGGTGTTCAGGGAGTTCCTTAATAAGTTCGTGGTGGTCTTTGTGGATGACATCTTAGTATTTTCTAAGAGTGAAGAAGAGCATGCCCTACATCTTAGGGAAGTGTTGGAGACTCTTCGAGCGCATAGCCTTAAGGCTAAATTCTCTAAATGTCACTTCTGGAGGAAGGAAGTGCGGTTCTTGGGGCACGTGGTCTCCAAGGAAGGGATAGCTGTGGATCCCGCGAAGGTAGTATCCATCCAAGATTGGAAGGTTCTGAAGAATGCTACCGAGGTGAGGAGTTTCTTGGGGTTGGCTGGCTACTATAGGAAGTTTATCAAGGACTTCGCGAAGATATCAGCCCCATTAACTCGCTTGACGAAGAAGAATCTAGTCTTCGCGTGGGACGTAGATTGTGATGATGCGTTCCGACGGTTAAAGAGAGCTTTAACCACAGCTCCAATCTTAGTGTTGCCAGATGGGAGTAAGCCATTTGTTGTCTATACCGATGCTTGTGGGACTGGACTGGGCGCAGTCTTAATGCAAGAGGAAGGGTAATAGCCTATGGTGGAAGGCAGTTAAGAAAGCATGAGAAAAATTACCCTACCCATGATTTAGAGTTGGACGCTATTATTTTTGCGCTTAAGATTTGGCGCCATTATCTTCTTGGAGAGAGGTTCGAATTATTCACTGACCACAAATCATTGAAGTACTTGTTTTCTCAGAAGGATTTGAATTTGAGACAGCAAAGGTGGATGGAGTTCTTAGCATCCTATGATTTCGAGATAGCGTATAACCCTGGCAAGGGTAACGTGGTGGCGGACGCCTTGAGTAGAAAAAGGTTGTCCTTGAGTCCATTGTTTGTGGAACGACAAAGCTTGGAATTTATCTCAATGTTTGATTTCAGACCTTCCGTTGATTATGTACCCGGTTTGCTAGCATCCTTGGAGGTCAGACCTACTCTTTTGGGGCGGATTGGAGAAGCACAGAGGGACGACCCACAGTTGGTTGAGTTGGTAGAGAGGCTCATAAGGGGGGAGTCGTCCAGCCATTTGAGTAGGTACACCCTAGACGATAGGGGGTGCTTGCGTGGAGACGGTAGACTTTGTGTACCGCAAGACGAGGGTTTGAGGAAGGCTATTCTTGATGATGCACACCGTTCTAGGATGACCATTCATCCCGGTGGGGACAAGATGTACCAAGACATGAAGCGAGTTTTCTTTTGGGCGGGTATGAAGAAAGATGTGGCCGAGTATGTCGCTAGATGCTTGGTGTGCCAACAGGTGAAAGCAGAGCAAAAGAAACCAGGTGGGTTGCTTCACCCATTGGAAGTTCCGCAATGGAAGTGGGATAGCGTCTCGATGGATTTTGTTGATGGGTTACCTAGATCGAGGAAGGGTAATACGGGAATTTGGGTTGTGGTAGACAGACTTTCTAAGAGTGCCCATTTCATACCCGTGAAGAGCAAGAGGACTGCTCCATGGATAGCTTCAGTATATCTTCGAGAGATAGTTCGATTGCATGGGGTACCCTCTAGCATAGTGAGTGATCGAGATCCTATCTTCACTAGCGAGTTCTAGAAAAGTTTGCAAGAAGCAGTGGGGACTCAATTGTGTCTGAGCATCGCATATCATCCTCAGACGGACGGCCAGACCGAGAGGGTGAATCGTGTTTTGGAAGACCTTTTGAGGCTTTGTATCTTAGATTTTGGAGGTACTTGGGAAGAGCATCTTCCATTGGTGGAGTTCGCATATAATAACAGCTTTCAGTCCAGTATTGGTATGGCTCCTTCTGAAGCTCTTTATGGAAGGCCTTGTCGATCACCTACATGTTGGTGGGAATCTACGGATAAGATCTTGCTTGGGCCTGATATGGTTAGAGAGACTTCAGAAAAGATTGATTTGATTCGAAGAAGGATGAAAGCAGCGCAAGATAGGAAAAAATCTTATGCGGACAAGAGGAGGACGGATCTGGAGTTTGAGATTGGGGACATGGTCTTTGTCAAAGTATCTCCATTACGGAATGTAGTTCGCTTTGGGTCTGTTGGGAAGTTAGCTCCAAGATTTGTTGGGCCGTTTCCTATTAAGGAAAGGATTGGACGGATGGCATATAGAGTGGATTTACCCAAGAGATTTAGTGGGGTACATGACGTATTCCATGTGTCACATTTGAGGAAGTGCCTACATGAGACCGCAGAGGTGGTAGAGCCGAGCTTACTTAAAGAAGTGGAGGTAGAGCGTGATGCGACTATTCGACGAGCTCTTACCCACATCCTTGGGTCAGAGATTAGGAAGTTGAGGAACAGAGAGGTGCGACTAGTCAAAGTGCAATGGGCAGAGGATGAGAGCAATGCTACTTGGGAGACAGAAGCGAAGATGCGTTCACTATACCCATTCCTTTTTTAGGGTATGTCTTTTAACTTCTCCTTTATCGTTTGTCTAGTACTTATCTTATCTTTAGTATGTCCTCTCATTAGTACCTTTGACCTTTAGATAGGGTAAAACCTATGGTTGAAACATGTGTTTGAGACATGTTATGTTTGATGGATGCGTGTGGATGCAAGTGTTTGCTAGTGGTTGCTCGTGGATGCATATACACACACTCTAGGCACTAGATCGGCTCAATCACTTCATATTGCATATTGCATATAATTGTGTGTAGGTAGCTATATTAATGGATGTATAATGGTTGTGTTATCATATGGATGATGCATTTTGGTGAATGATTGTGCACTTTTGTAGAAATAGTATGTGTCGATAGGGTTCTTTCGCATACATATTGGATGCATGGCACTATCATGGTTTGCATTAAGGAGGTCAACTAAATCAGTAGACCGCCTGATTTTGCATTAGACAGGGAACATATACACACACTCTTTGCATATGTTCATACAGCATTAGAAACTCTAAGGACAATGGATGCCAGTGTTAGATGGTTTAGTAGATGGTTGTTTGTTTGGTAGGATACGTTCTTCTGGACTTAGAGATTTCGGGGACGAAATCCTTAAAGTAGGGGAGAATGTAACACCCCGTATGTTGAATAACTTGCTATAATATAAAACAGGGAAGAATTAAATTTAAAAATCTGAATCAGGGGAAACGGGCTATGCCATTGCGTTCGTCTCGGAAAAATACGCGAAATATAGTCCGAGTTTTCGAAAATCGGAGTCCGTATGACCCAGATAAGGCCCAAAGAAGTTTCAGGAAATTTAAATTCAAATTTAAAACAAAATTTTCAATTTTCATAAGTGGCGGGAAAAATCCCTCCAGACCCAGGCGGTCGACCTAGGGGTCGACTGGGGAGTCGACCTGCCCACCAGGTCGACTGGGGAGTCGACCCTAGTGTCGACCTGGGGGTCGAGCCCAGGTAACCTGGGTGCACCAGCTTGTCTTTTGGGCTGTGTTTTAGTGGCTAGGACGTGATCTGACGGCTCTAATCTAATTTAGGATTTATCTAATGGCCTAAAACACCTAACTACTCTATAAATACACCCTAAGACTACCCTAATTCATACTAAAAATAGATACAATGCTGTCATGCCGTCAAAATGCAACTTGAAGGAGCCTCCATCAATTTGTAGAAGAAGATAACATCTCAAATCAATCTCTAATCAACTCTAGCAACTTAATCTTCTTCTTAGGAGTGCTAATCAACAAGTTGTGAGTTTTCTATAGCCTTAATGACCAATTATTGAAATGATTATGATAGGATATAATGAGATTATGGCTATGAATGTGGATCAATGCATGTTATGCAAGTTTTATGCTATGTATTAATGATGTTATGCATGTTATGCAAGTTATATGCTATGTGTTAATAATGTTATGCATGTTATGCAAGTTATATGCTATGTGTTAATGATGCTATGCAAGTTATGCAAGTCATATGCTACATGTTCATGATGTTATGCAAGTTATGCAAGTCATATGCTACATGTTCATGATGTTATGCAAGTTATGCAAGTCATATGCTACATGTTCATGATGTTATGCAAGTTATGCAAGTCATATGCTACATGTTCATGATGTTATGCAAGTTATGCAAGTCATATGAGAAACATTGATCCATTATGACACCATGATATGCAAGTTTGGTGTATGATTATATGCAAGTTCATATATGATATGTTATGCAAGTTTGGTGTATGATTATATGCAAGTTCACATATGACATGTTATGCAAGTTTGGTGTTTGATGATATGCAAGTAACATGTGCAAGTTTACACCTTAGAATGATATGCATACATATGCAAGTTAACCCCTTTGTATGTCATACATACATATGCAAGTTTACCCCTTTGTATGACATAAATAACTTATGCAAGTTAACCTCCTTATGACATATGTGATTCATGCAAGTTTGTGTTGATTATTTATGCTAGTTGGGTTGATGCTATATGCATGTTGACACCTTTAAACCCATGTTGATGCGAATGCTATGCAAGTTGAACCCATTATATTTATGATGAATCTTCCCTTTTATGTCATGTTAGCGAATTACGTGGGGAACGATGGGGTTAATATACATGTTAATGAAATGGTGTGAAGTTGGTACGATTATGCATACTATAAAGTGATGGACATAATTGAGTCAATTATGTACATCGTTAAAATTGGAATTAATTAGGGAAAATTAATTCGGGGGTGATTAATTAGGTGTAATTAATCGACTAATACACGAGGTTGGACCCTTTTGTAGCATAAGACTGCCCGGAACCGACCGGCAAATCCAGCGGCTACAAATGATTGGCCCAATGTGAGAGGTCTTAGGCACAAACTATATACGTGACAAGTGTAAAGACACGAGGTTAGACTCGTTTATAGCGTAAGGCTGCCCGGACCCAACCGGCAAATCCAGCTGCCATAAAAGATAGTCTAATGTGAGAGGTCTTTACAACGGTTACGTTCTTAATCAATTAAGAAACACTTAACCAAATAAGCATGTAGTGGGCATGAGGGGTAAAGTGGGTGCCTTGGGTGGCATGTGGAAATCAAGTAAGTGCCTTGGGTGGCATGAGGAAATCTAGTGGGTTGCTTGGGTGGCAATAGAAAATACGATTTGAATACTTAACCAAGTGGAAACATGTAATTAAACATGATTAAAGGGTTAAGTGGGATGCACTAGATAAATTGACAAGCTTAGGTGGTAGCTTGTGGGGGCCCATTTCAACCAGTAACCCATATGTATCTTATTGGGCTCGACCCATGTCGAGGACGGGACACGCGTACTGGGCTTAATTATAAGAGGCCAAAACGGGTTAGCGGTGGCAACGCGAGTCCAACGGGTTTCATATGCGTGTGTGGACCCGGGCTGGTAGGTAAGACGTTGTTGCATCGTGTAGGTATAAGCCGTGCACCATTTGTTGTATCGGGTTGCCACTTTGGGGAGTGATACACCCCATTGTGGGGCCAGCACGGGTATCTACGGTAGGGAGCCGATCGCTTGGGAGTAGTGGGTACACTTGGTGGAGATAGGGGCAGACGGCACCTATGTAGTCAGTTAGGGGTACACGAAACTACTGGGTAAATTCTCTAAGTCCTTGGGTGGGATCAACCTTTAAGTAGGAATGACTGGCGTGGTGCAGTTAGTAATTATCCTTGGGTGGGTAGATGCGTCTTTACCGTTATCCTAGCTTACCTTATGTCTAGTTGGCTACTTAGTGTAGTCATTTATCCCCAGTCATCCCGTACCAAGTTTATATCATACCCTAATTACTTTAATGATTGTGTTGTTAAAGTTATAGGGCTCACTCAGACTTATGTCTGACCCCGTTGTTTTTATCTTTTTCCCCCCTCAGGTCCTCAGGTTGGGCCTAGCACTAGTGGGCTTTGATCAGATTTCTTTGTCTATCTTCTGGAGCTTGGACCGTAATGTAAAGCCCAGCTTATCTTTTCCTTTATGGCTATTGTTTATGTAGTGGGATTATGTACTTATGTTTTTATCAGGATGGATATTTAGTACTTGACTCTTTATGGTGTTGTAACTAAACATGTTTACCTTCTGCTGCAATGAAATGATGTTTTAGAATTTCAAGTATTTATATCTGTCTTGTGTAATTTTTCTATTCTATATTCACTTAAAATGCTCCACCGAAGTTAAGGCATTCCCTTAGTGAGTGACCTTAGCGGGTGTGGGGTGTTACAGGAAGGGCAAAACTGGGGAGGTGTCGCGTGTCCTATTTAGGTGATGCGTGTTCTTGTGAAGTGTTGATGTAGCCTGTAGAAGAAGTATTCAAACCTTTCTTTAAATAGGAAAGGGGAAATAACAGATCAAAGAAACTAAGGGAGTGAGGAAGTATACAGCAGAAGGGAAAGGAAACAATAGGATGTACAACGAAGGAAAAAATCAAAGAATGGGAAAAGACTAAAGAGTAACAGCGTGGATTTGTGGTAGAATGAGCATGCGATCTTTGGGCTTTAACTAAAATGAAATGAAAAAAAATAGAAACAAAGGAAGAAGCGGCAAAACAGTTCTGATTGAAGAAAATGTGTCAGGCAGGAAGAAACATTGGATAAGAGGGGAAACAGGCCTTAATTTCGCAAATGGGCCAAATGGGAATAGTAAATTAAAAGGAGTAAGAAAAGTAAAATTTGAAAATATATATATATATATATATATATATATATATATATATATATAATAAAGAAGAAAAATACTATTTGATGCTTGCATGAACGAATCAAACGAATATGTGATTGTAGAGGCCCGTACTGCTTGACTTTGAAAGTAAGAAACGGATTGTTACTAGCTTAACTCTGTATCTTCAAGGCATTGTGAATTTATTTCAAAGGAAATATAAAATAAAGAGAAAATATATATAAAATAAAAAGAAGGGTTTAAATTTAATAGGATTAAAGGAAGCCACACATATTGGTCCGATGAGGATGAAGATGGGCCATAGCAGTCAAATTTTAAAAGGATTCGACAAGATTAAAATTAAATCAAAAAGGAAATATAAATTATAAAAATAGAGAATTTATATTTGACTTAAATTATTAATGTTTGTTCGAAATAAAACGATAATTTACAAAGGTGTAAATTGCAAATAATTATCAAAATAAATGAACTAACATTATTGTATAAACTACCGTGTGCGAAGCACGTGCTTTAGTTGTTCATTTATAAAAGACATTACGCTGATCGTTTCGAAGAGTCCGGGATATATATACCATTTCGATTTGATTTATATGACGCGTGTCAAAGATTATTGAAGAAAATTGAAGATGGAGATATGCAAGGGCTGTTTTGTTTTACAGAATAGTGCCTTCGGTTTGTCCAGTCCCAGGACTACATGTATGGACGGATGTATGACAGGAGATTTCAAAAGGGGTCATGTACGTTGATTTCCTCAAACGTATTCTGTGGTGGCGAGAAGACACCTTCTCTTAAAACACTTACATCCCAATTATTTTTGTGGAAATCAATTAGTAATTTCTGATGGATTTGACGATGTGGCATTCAAAGTGAATGGTGGATAGGTGATCTAGAAGATTACGTAGCCTCTATCCTCACAAACAGGAAGTAACAAAAGTTGGGCTAGGCAGCATTGCTGGGTGGGTCATTCCCAAGCAGGGTGTATTATCACAGTCTAAAGAAATTCCTTTTCTCTTCTTAATTTATATTTCGCTGCTGCAGATTTTCGGGACGGTTGGCTAGCTACCACCGTGGGGTGATAATATATTCACTACACTCAAGCTAAATGTGTGGGCGGTCATGTGTGGCCGGGTTGCAAGACATTCTTTTTGAACCCCAGTGTATCCCCTCTAGAGTACACTGATCGGCAGGTTCTCCCATACCTTGTCAGTTGGAATCCAATCTCCAATAAGAACCCACGGTTTTTGATTATATTATATATATGTGGAGCGTGAGATGCAAGCGTTCCGCTAGATGGTTATTTATTTGATACAAACTATTATAATATCAGACGATTTTGATATCAAATATGTTTTAGGTATAGTAAGATAAAAACCGTCCGTGTTTATGTGTGGGCTGGTCTTACTATTATATTTTCTTTCAAAACATTTTTGAAAGGTTAAACTAATTATTCTGTAACTCATGAGGGAAAAACTCGTTCCGTTTTAATGGCGTGGTCTTATGAGATATACTATACTAGTTAAGATCTGTTTTAAAATCATTTACTCACACCAGTCCCCTGACTGACCCAGAGTTTATTTTTCTGTGTTTTTCCTAAACTCTGGGGTACTCATAACACTTGTTATGGGTAGACAAGTGATCCAGGTAGTCAATGGAAATCTGTTGGAGTATTTTGGACCGGGAAGTCATGTAGTCAGCTTAGAAGTTCTGTCTATATCTAATTATCAAGTTGTATGTTGTATTGGGCCCGTATCATGTAAGATAAGTTTTCTATGATGTAACAGACTCTAATATGTAATATATCATGTTTTTTTGTGAAATTCTGCTGTGAGATTCTAATGTTTTCTTATTTTTCCGTTCTATTAGTTCTATCTTTTCTATCTCATCTTCTAAATTCTTTCATAATGACATGAATTTCGAGGGCATCGAAAATCGCACCATTACAGTTGGTATCAGAGCTATTGGTTGAGTAGTAACCTTGGCTCTGTGGCGTAACTCAGTAGAGATAGGGTTAGTAACACCCTAGATTGAGTTAATGTAAGTAATGAGAGGGCATATTTTGAAAATTTAAGCAATAAAATTAATTATATACTTAGTATAGATTAACTTAAGTTACCAACTTGAGTTATTTCATCTCCCGATCAAATAAAAGATTGGATAATATATGAATCCAAGTTACAACTAGAAAAGGTTAAATGGATTAGAATCGACATTTGGTTAAGTTGAATTAAATTTAGAAGAATATCTAGTAAATAACATTGGTTTTCTCGGTAATAAAAATCAGGTTTAAGTTATCTATTGGATATAAACACATATGGGTTAAGTAAACTGATTTTAAAATAAAATCAGAATTTTAGAAATAAGTTGACAAAATTCCAAATAAATAAGGAGTTTGTTTGGAAGGTACATACATGTAAGAATTTAACTTTGAGTAAAAACTGAATTCTGCTCGTATCTCTTTAATTTCGGGGACAAATTCTTTTAAGGGGGGTAGATTATTGTAATGTCCCGGTTTTTAGACGGCTTTGTTAATGATAAACATTGATCTCAATATGATAATAGAAGTTTGATTAATAAACAAAATAAAACAATCATATGTGTAAAATATAAGTATGTATATTTAATTATGATTTAACTAGAAAACAAAATATATGTATGCAACATATAACACAAATCATATTGAAAATATATATGTGAATGAACACACTAATATGCATATATATTTGATTATACCTTAACTTGAAAACATCATATAAAGTTGAAAAAGGAAACCTGAAATATAAATGAATATATATGAAAATGTATACACTAATATGCATACATACTTATGTTAATATTTAAAGATGAGCTGTGGGTAGAAACAAGTATGAACAGCAAAAGGGGTAACATGTTCCACTAATCAATGCAAACAAACCATACATGGACGCAAGGTATTTGATAAAATTCCCCAAATAAGATGACAAAGAAAAGACATATAATGCAACTTGTATATATATACATACATGGTCCTGAACCAAACCAGTATATATCTACAAACATATCAAAGGAGATTGCACACGACATGGTTGATGAAATGATGCAGTAAAAATATAAAAGGGAAATTTCCTAACAAACAAACAAGGATAAGGTGATAAGGTCAATGCTCTTTAATGAGATTTAATGGAAATAGTAAGGCTAAGAATACAAAGCCGTCACCTAAAAACCCTCAGCAAATCTACTTGCAAATATATAATGCTTTCAAGCAAAATATCATGCCATACAAACCCATTTTTCTATTGCAAACCAGTGAAGGACCATACGCAGCAATTAATTTAGTTATGGATGAAATGTGAAAGGCTTCTAGAAGGAGAGATGAAGACATGTGTATATGTATATATCCTAAGTAAATAATTCTTTCCTTTATGCCTAAGTTTCCAGAAAAATAATCAAATAAGCATTTGAATAGGAAGTCTAAATAATTTACACTATAGCGCCTACAAATCCTTATGATATAGGCCAATAGTTTAATAATGAATCCTGGCTATAAATACCACTCGAAACCATGTATTTCTCCACAAAAAAAAAATCATCATTTGAAAATCTAGAAAGCAAAACTGAAGTAGGAACTTAGCAAACAAAAGGGAAATTATGTAATGAGGAGATAGGAACAATTGTGAGTAAACTCTTTAATTTTCTATACTGTTTTAATATTATTTGATCATGTATATGTTTTCCATCATGTTTTCCATACTATTGAGATTAGTAAATTTACAGTAGCGGCAAACATATAATCTATGTAAGAGAACTCCAAAACATCTTCTCTGTTTTATACATTCCAGTTCTTCTTGATTTTAAACTGTATATTTGTCTATAGGAATATATCATGGAGGTTCGAAATAATGAGGTTACCTCTACAAATAGTTGATAAATTTGGAATGATGATGCAAAAAAAAAAAAAATATAATATGAACATACTGTGAAATAAATATATATCTTGCTACTGTGTCCTCACCTTGATATCTACTACGAATGAATATCTAACAAAGTAAATTTCTTTACGCTATCAAATTTTGAAAGAACATCGTTTTTTACATTTGGTGTTGGGCTTTGCAATGGATGGATAAAAATACTACTTCACTACACTGATGAGAAGAAAACAAACTATTTTCATACTTGATTATGATCCATTTGTTACCAACCTTTCTTAAAAACATGGAAGTGACAAATTAAATATACAACGATATTCGAAACCGTTTAGTTCGTAGAAACCGCGAGCTCGAGAGCTTCATCCTCATATGTTGTTGCGAAGATCGATGATAAGTTGGATTGCAAAAAATATATAGGCAGCGAAGGTTTTGGTCCACATGGGCGGAGATGGGCACGGATGTGTTGGAGGATGGAAGTGCAGGTTCGGATGGTGGAGTCGGCACGTGAACGGTGGTCGGGGAAGAAGAAAGTAGTTGGATAAAGCTACAACATGTGGGAAATAGGGACAATAGGAAGAAGTTTGCGGGGATACGAGAATTAACGTGAGCTGTGTTTAGGAGTGGCAGCTTTAGTCCTTAAAAAAAACATTATATGACGCAACAAGTTCCTATTGCCGTTAGCGGCACCGGAGCAGAGACCGCGAAGGGTGTAGTCACCGAAGGTTTTGCACTTGTCCTGTAGCCATGAACAGACATCAGGAACATGTTTTGTATGGGTGTGTTAAGCTGGGTGCGTCGGTGATGAGGTGCGAGGGGGTTTACCGAATGCCGGAACAGTTATGGTCAATGGCAACGGGTTCGGGTGAGGTGACGTGATCTACGGGGAGGATTTCGACATGGGGTTGGTGAACATTGTAAGTGTGCATGTACACAGTACACGGACTGTGCACTATAAACGGGAAACTGGTAGTGTGTTAGGAAAAGTAAGGAAAGAAGTGCCCACGATTTGATGGACTGATAACTGCAAAAAAGAAGGGCGAAACTGGGGTGGTGTCGCGTGTCCTATTTAGGTGATGCGTGTTCTTGTGAAGTGTTGATGTAGCCTGTAGAAGAAGTATTTAAACCTTTCTTTAAATAGACAAGGGGAAATAGCAGATCAAAGAAACTAAGGGAGTGAGGAAGTTTACAACAGAAGGGAAAGGAAACAATAGGATGTACAACAAAGGAAAAAATCAAAGAATGGGAAAAGACTAAAGTGTAACAGCATGGGTTCGTGGTAGAATGGGCCTGCGAGCTTTGGGCTTTAACTAAAATGAAATGAAAAAAAAAAATAGAAACAAAGGAAGAAGTGGCAAAACAGTTCTGATCGAAGAAAATGTGCTAGGAAGGAAGAAACATTGGATAAGAGGGGAAACATGCCTGAATTTCGCAAATGGGCCAAATGGGTTTTATATAAAGAAGAAAAGAGATTAAAAACGGGTATACGGGCCAGAGAAGTGGGCATGTGGAGTTGGGATATAGCTATAATGAAATAGAGAGAACTAAGAAAGATAAAAGAAATATAAAGGAAGTAGAAATTTAAGAAAAAAAGCCAAAATTAGAAAAGAGGGAATTAAAAGAAATGGGCCAGAAGTGATGGGCCTGGAAAGAAAATGTGCTTTATGACTTAAGCAAAGTAGAATAGAATAGTAAATTAAAGAGGAGTAAGAAAAGTAAAATTTGAAAAAAAAAATATATATATACAAAATAAAGAAGAAAAATACTATTTGATGCTTGCATGAACGAATCAAACGAATATGTGATTGTAGAGGCCCGTACTATTTGACTTTGAAAGTAAGAAACGGATTGTTACTAGCTTAACTCTGTATCTTCAAGGCATTGTGAATACATTTCAAAGGAAATATAAAATAAAGAGAAAATATATACAAAATAAAAAGAAGGGTTTGAATTTAATAGGATTAAAGGAAGCCACACATAATGGGCCGATGAGGAGGAAGATGGGCCATAGCAGTCGGATTTTAAAAGGATTCGACAAGATTAAAATCAAATCAAAAAGGAAATATAAATTATAAAAATAGATAATTTACATATGACTTAAATTATTAATGTTTGTTCGAAATAAAACGATAATTTACAAAGGTGTAAATTGCAAATAATTATCAAAATAAATGAACTAACATTATTGTATAAACTACCATGTGTGAAGCACGTGCTTTAGTTGTTCATTTATAAAAGACATTACGCTGATCGTTTCGAAGAGTCCGGGATATATATACCACTTCAATTTGATTTATATGACGCGTGCCAAAGATTATAGAAGAGAATTAAAGACGGAGATATGCAAGGGCTACTTTGTTTTACAGAATAGTGCCTTCGGTTTGTCCAGTCCTAGGACAACTTGTATGGACGGATGTCTGACAGAGTACTTCCAAAGGGGTCATGTACGTCGATTTCCTCAAACGTATTCTGTGGTGGCAAGAAGACACCTTCTCTTAAAACACTTACTATAACGACCCAAAAAATCTGAACCAATTTAAAAATTTTAAATTGGCTAAAATAATGGATTTTAAATATTTAAAATAAATATTTTAAATAATAGCAATGAAAAATGAGTTTGAATCGATAATTGAAAACGAATATAATTAATTATAATTATAAACAAGGCCTGAAATGGCGCTACAATTTCAAAAATTGAATTCAAAATTTGTCGGACTGTACCGGGTGCAAAACAAAACGGATTTTAGCGAAACCAAAAATATTTAAATCTGTTAGTGAATAACTTTCTAACGAATCTGAAAAATCGAATTTTCATAACGGAAAGCAAAAGTTATGGCCAAATTAATTTTCAGAAAGGTCGCTATGGAATTTATATTGCCCGTGAAATTGGCCATTTTGCATACGACCTCGGAATTCGACGAAACCACTTTTTTTGGATCCGGGATGTGAAGTTATTGCTAGGTTTCAAATTTCATAATTTTTGAAGCTAGTATGTGAGCGTGGCAAAGGAAAATGTGTTATGGTCAATTACAGTTAAATTGGATCGACCAGAAATGGGCCTTTTTGCAAACGGTCTCAGAATTCGACGAAACTAGTTTTGTTGGGACCGTATCGTCAAAACATAGCTAGATTTATTTTTCTGGAATTTTTCGAATCAGTTTGTGGCCCTGGCAAATCGAAATGCACGTTCAAATCAAATATTCAATGTTTTATATTTTAATTTGAAGGAAAACTGACTGAAATAGTCGAATGGGCCTACGAAACACATCCCATTGTGTTCGGAATGGGGGTAAAACGCTAGGAACGACAGTCGTTGTGTTTGAATTGGCGTTCGTCGGTGACAAGGGGTATTTTAGAGATTTTAAAAATTATAAATTAAAATAAAAAAAATCCTATTGGCCCATTATCTTTCTCTCTCCCCGTATGATATCGAGCGACGACGGAAAACCTTCATGAGCTTCCCGTCCATTTTCTGATCAATCCACTCACTAATATCAAGAGCTCCAGTTGAAGATTTTGTAGAGCTCGGAGAGATCTTCAAATCCATATATAGTTTGGATTTTTTCGTGCAGCGTTTGGAGAGTTTCGACCCTGGGAAGTTCCGCCGTTTCGAGCCAGATCGCGCCTCCACCGCCGCGCCGAGTTGAGCGCCACCACCCTCGTCCTGAGCGCCTCTCCAAGCTCTTCGCCGCTGCGAAGGCCGATCATCCTAACACGCATCGATTCGCACGAAATCTGGTGACCTAGTTTCGAACAGTTTTCTGAGGTAAGCGGCTGTTTAATTTAAAACTGATTTTAACAGTTTAAAACCGTTGCAAACTTCGAAAAATCATATCCTTTTCGTTCGTTAACGAAATTCGATGAAACAGGAAACATCGTGACCAGGTGGACGTCTTCTACATTTTAGAAGAGACCGCATATTTTTCTGAGCCTTCTGCTATTTTTGGTGGAGTGGAACCCAATGTGAGATCTCTAATTTATAAACGATATGGAAAATGACGATGTATAAATTATATAGTCGATGTATGAGTTATATAAGCGTTGTATAAGTTGTACGTTCGATGTATAAGTTATATATGCGTTGTAAAAATTATATATGTGTTGAAATAGAAGTGAATTGCTATATATATATATATATATATATATATATATGCCCCTCGTCCACAAACCATGGATGATATTTATTGGCTGTGATTGGTGTGAAAATTGATTGATAGCGAATGGTTGTTTGGGATTGTTTGTGGTTGATATTGATTGGTTGTGGTTAAAAAATACCCATTTGTGGTTGAGAAATATTTGGTTGAAACCACATAGGATTAGTTTGTGGAAATGAAATAAATAAAACATGCCGCCTGCGTGCGAACTAGATGCATGATCCCAATTGTCAAAAACCGCGAGGTTTTAAGGTAGAGCGAGGAGCCGTACTAGGGACGGTCCCGGTTTTAACTACCCTGCCGTTATGCTGCCGAAATTTTGAATAATATTCATGTGTTTGAATTATTTTCATTTGCTGAAACCAAATTTATTCATTGAATAGAAAACCTTCATGTGACGACCAGGGATTTCGCTCGATCCGAATCAGTCGTTAAACCGATCTAGACCGTTCGAAACCCCTGATCGTTTTGAGAACAAGACAAATCAGAACGCAAACAGAAGAACATTTCATTGTATATTATAACAATGCATCAGATACAAGAATATACAGAGTATGAATGAATAAATTACATTCGATAAATATCAGAGATTACAATAAATTACATAGCAGCGGAAAAAAATACGAAGCACAACTGAAAGTGATATACGGATACAGAGCTTTCCGGATATCATTCCAGCTATAAACCAAGATCCTGTGAATATAAATCTGCAAAACCAAGACTACTAGCTGCCCGTACGGAAAATAAGGACACCCAGAGTTTAGGTTAAAACAATAAACTCCAGGTCAGTCATGTGACTGGTGTGAGAACTAAAACAGTTATTTAAAAACTTGACTTTAAAAGAGAGTAATTCAAGGGACCACGCCGTATAACAAGGAACGGGTTTCCTCCCAAGAATACCAGTGCATAGAAAAGACAACGCAAAGCTTTTTCGAAAAATGAAGCTATTATAAGACCCAGGTCCCATCACACAATGCAATGCAAGCCGGAGGATAGGGTTTTCCCTTATAATAGCCAAACATTCTTGGTATGTTTAAAACAAATCATTTGATACTATAATAAGTGTATAGTGTCAAAACATTTCAACCATAAATATCAATCATAGGCGGCATGGGTACCATCTATCATGTCGCCATACTAGTTCTACAATTAAAACCGCAATACACGTATTGGAAATTGGATTCCCGTCATGAGTCGAGCCAAGTGGCAAGCTCCTCTCCGCTTTCGAGACACTCTAGCAAAATGTCTCAGGACTACACACTTTGGGCAATCCTGGATCTTCAGAGCCGGTCCTCACTTACGTTAGAGGATTATTTATTCCTGAACACACGTTTCCTGGTCCTTACAGACCCAAAATCGAGGCGCCTCATCCAACAACCACAAAGGTGAAAAGTATATAAATGTCAGGGCTAGTAAGTCACTGACACCACCAAAGCTAGAAAGAAACATCGTGCTCTCCCTGCAGTCCGTATCCCATTTTTAACTCATACCGAGGTGTGAGGCTCGCGAATTCACGTTATACACAAAGCTGCCATATAGGCCGTGCTTTGATCATCAACCACAAGACTTTGATTTTCAACAGAAGCCTTGATCCATGCAACTCAGCATGCCACACAAGCAATTCATGCCATGTGATTGATATCTATCGATATATAACCTCTAAGCTCGTACATCTCAGAGAAGGGCGTTAAGCAAGAGAATAAATTCTCCGCCGCCAAACAGATATATATTTAACAGGAATCAGTCAACATAGAATAAAATCCAATGTAAGACACACAATCCATTTACTAGTTCGTTCTGGGTCTGGACGAAACCGGAGGCACTTTCCTCGCATATCCATCCATCTCCAAGTACGTCTGGACGACCATCAACTATTTCCATCCTCTTGGGTGTACAGCCCAATCAGGATCATCAGTAATTATCCAAACGATGTGAAGACTTCCGGTCTTCGACCACCGTCATCATCTTCGACTTATCGTCGAATCGGTTATTCGGAATGGGTATAAACCTGGACTTTCTGAACAACCCGCGTATATTAAAAACAAATGTTACACAAACACAACAAACGCCTCATTCCAATTCAGAGTATTCTTTTATTCACAAAATCACATTCTTAGGGAAAGGTTCCCATTAATTTTATCCAAGATAAATTCTTCTAAATTTATTCTATAATCTTCCTTTGGATGTCATTTCAAAACCAAATTATGGTTTTCCAAACTAGTCGAGATTAGCGAACCGTACCGAAGTAATTATTTATTTTATTTCCCAATCCCAACCTATTCATCCCATGAAGCAAAACTGGTAATACTCCATATCTAATATTATGGTGTTATCGGTAAAATTAATTACCATTTCACGTTTAAATCTAATTAAAGATTTAACTATTGCTCTGGAGCAAAACTGGTGATACTCCATTCTCGCTCATTTTCCAAATTTGATAATTTAGGTTTTCAATTCACGTTTCAATCTAATTGCAGAATCATTAAAACTCCTTTTACTGGGTTACAGAACTAATGTCCTTTAAAACACAGTTCACGATAAACCCAAATCACATTCTCTTTATTATCGGGTTAAAGAACAAGTGTTATTTAAAACACTGTTCACGATAAACCCATGAATCAATTCTATTTAAACCCATTTCAAATCCAATTTATTTATTTAAAATTAAATGGGTTTTAATTTCAGTTCAAAACTAGTTCATTTTGATAAACATCCATTTTTATCTTTTCAAATATGGAGTTTTTCATTCCAATTTTTCCCAAATCATTTCTTATGATTTTACACAAATTACTACTATTTTTAATAATTTTATCAAGGCCCGTACAGTCGATTTCCATCAATGGCCATCGAACTGCACATACAGCGACCTTTTCCAAATTTGATTTGGACATATCTCCAAATCCAACCACTAGATTTTGAATTTCTAATATTCGTTAGAAATCTCTTTTTGATACGAACCCAAAGGTTCCGGTTTTAGGAGAATCCAACGGTCGGATCTCCCGTAATGTCCGTTCGAAGTAAATGGTCGAAATTCGTGAACTACCGCAGCGCGGCGCTTTCTATTCTGGCCATTATATTATATATATAATATATATTTCGTCGATTTCTATTTAAAACGAATCTTATAAATAGTTTTAAATTCGTTTCAAAAACAATTTCAACCTTTTTTTCAAATTCAAATCAAAATTGAATTTTTTCTTATAAATTCGTTTTAAAATTCATTTTTTTTTCAATTCAATTTTCAATTCAATTTTCAATTCAATTTTCAATTCAATTTGAATTCATTTCAATTCGTTTTCAATTCAATTTGAATTCGTTTTCAATTCAATTCGAATTGGTTTTCAATTCAATTCAATTCAAATTGGTTTTCTATTCAATTCAATTCAAATTGGTTTTCTATTCGATTCAATTCAAGTTGGTTTTCTATTTGATTCAATTCAAATTGGTTTTCTATTCGATTCAATTCAAATTGGTTTTCTATTCGATTCAATTCAAATTGGTTTTCTATTCGATTCAATTCAAATTCGTTTTCTATGTATTCGATTTTTAAATCTCTTTTCAATATTCATTATAAAACGAATATAATCGATATAAATATCGTTCACGTCAAAATAGCGCATCTCTAGTCAACACGGCTTTATATATTTCAATAATTCCGTTATTCTATTCAACAAATGAATATTTACTCTATTCACTATGTGAATCTATATTTTTGTCAACACATGACTAATCTCAACGAATGAGTACTGTCCACGTGTGACTATTTTGTTGTTTAATATATTTTATAAAAATTATGGTATCTATCGTTAAATTTCAAATCAAACTCCAACCGTAAATTAGTAAGAGAACGATTCCAAAAATACTAATCCCGAAGGCCGAAACCAACATCAGATCAATATCCAAGAGACCACTCATCTTATCTATTTTCCAGCTAGTTTCTAATTTTATATATGATGAAGATGTAAATTTTATTGTTAAAATATTTCGTTTAACACATGACTAATCTCAACGGATGAGTATTGTCAACACATGAACCTTTATTTTATAATATAAAGATGTAAATTTTATTGTTAAAATCTTTCGTTCAACACATGACTAATCGCAACGGATGAGTACTGTCAACACATGAACTTTTATTTTATATTATTCTTTATCTTCTAAATTGGAATGAGGCCCAATCAATTACCATATAAAGTTAATTATATGGATTCCATACAACCAATGTATATAATAGCAACAATATATAATCAACCATCATCCAAAGTGCACTACACTGTATAAGCATCAAATATAGATATCTAACGCTTATAACAGTCTGTCGATCTATCGATCGACATACAACTAATTATTGGGATTAGTGTATGCCGTATTTTATCCCAATAAACGTGTGGGGTTTCAAATCAACAAACACATATTTTATTTGTGCAGTTGGGCGATGTGTAAAATTTATCGTCCCAATCAATGTCATTCAAATAGGTGTACATAAACAAACCGTCCGGTTTGTAAATGAATATTTATTTATTCACATTCACGTTAAAAATTATATTTTCAACGACCATAATATTTTATTCAAACTATGAATATATTTTGTTATCTATTTCACATCAACATCACAAACAATTTTCACAACACATCAATCAAACAAACAAGCCATCCATGGTCTGTGGATGATGGGTGTCGGGTGCTGCTAAGCACCGTCTGCATCCTAGTATATATATATATATAGCTAGAAAAGGAAATTTGAGTGAGAAGTTCTCACCAATAGCTATCCCAACTCCACGACACTTCATTTATAGAAATTTTCGTCGTTCTCGCCTTTTTGTCACCTTCGTTGCCCGTATTCTCTACATATGTAAAAATCGAATTTTTACTTCGCTATTCAATATATAAAAATCGATTTTTTACTACGCTATTCAATAAATAAAAATCGAATTTTTACTATGCTATTCAATATATAAAAATCGAATTTTTACTATGCTATTCAATATATAAAAATTGAATTTTTACTATGCTATTCAATATATAAAAATCAAATTTTTACTATGCTATTCAATATATAAAAATCGAATTTTTATATTGTTGCTATGTATGTAAAAATCATATTTTTATCCTTCCACAAGTTTGAAAATTATATTTTTAACCCTTCTACATTATAAAAATTATATTTTTATCAAAGTAAAAATCATATTTTTACTTCACTACTTATATCAAAATATCGTCATTTCACTTTTAAAAATATCGTCTTTTCACTTTTAAAAATCTAATCTTTGCTATGATAAAAATCCAACTTCGTTTATATATAAAAATCTAAGCTTTTTCTATATAAAAATCCCGTTTTTATCTATAAAAAAACCTAAACTTTTATGGTGTTATTCATATCATCAAAACACTATATTTTTCCATAAAATAAAATAGAGAAAAACATGGAACTCACTAGTTTTCGGATTAAGGCGGAGGAGGTTGTCTTTACGGCGGAGGAGGGGTCCAGTGGCGGCGCCAGGTGTTTGCATCGGGGAGGGGGGAGGTACTGGCATCGGTGCGAGGCTAGGGGGGTTTGGTCGAGGCCGAGGAGGAGGATGGGGGTTGTGTCGTGAGGGCAGGAGGGGTATTGCGTCGATCGAAGAGGGGGGGTGTCTGCGCGGCCGAGGTGGAAGGGGGGTGGGTTCGGAGGTGGCGCCCCTCCTTTGAGGCGGCGGCGATCAATCAGGGGGGGGGGGCCGGCGGCGGCGGGTTCCCCCCGTCTTCCTCTTTCCTTTTATTTTTTTTTATTTTTCTGATTTTGATTTTTAACGGGGGGCCAGATAAAGGAAGGAGAGAGAGAGAGAAAGCTTTAATTTATTATTTAATTATTTTATTTTCCACCAAAAAGCAACTTTTATTTTTAACCTCAAAACGAGGCCCACCTCCTGTCGTTCATAGCGTTTTACCCCCATTACGAACACAATGGGATATGTATCAAAGGCTGATTCGATCGTTTCGATCAGTTTTCGTCAAAATCAACATATACTTCTATATATTGAATTTGAACGCGCATTTCAATTTACCGGGGTCACGTTCTAACTCTATAAATCCCAGAAAAATATTTTCTAGCTTCGTATTGACGATACGGTCCTAACAAAACTAATTTCATCGAATTTTGAGACCGTTGGAAAAATGACCAATTTCTAGTCGATTAAAATTGACTGAAACTGGTCAAACGCGTTTTCCTTTGCCACGCTCACATACTGATTCGAAAAATTATGAAATTTGAAACCTAGCAATAATTTGACACTGCGGATCCAACAAAAGTGGTTTTGTCGAAATCCGAGGTCGTTTGCAAAATTCCCATTTTTAAGGGCCTGAATTCCATAGCGACTATTCAGAATTTTCAACTAGACATATCTTTTGATTCCCGCTATGAAATTTCGATTTTTCGGATTCGTTGGAAAGATATCATCAAATAGATCCTAATGTTTTTGGTTTCACTAAAATCCGGATTGTTTTGCACCCGGTACATTCAATTGAAGTTTGAAATCGAATTATCGAACTACCGCGCCATTTTCAATTCCTTTTATAATTATAAATTATTATTTATATTCTAACGACGGCGCGTATAAATATATACGTTCTAATTATATTCAAAATAAATTTCTTGTTGATATTATTTAAAATAATCTATTTTAAATAATCAAAATTCGCAAAAATTGCCAAAATAAAAATTTTAAACTGGCTCAGAATTCCCGGGTTATTACAATCTCCCCCACTTAAAACTTTTCATTCCCGAAAAGGAACGAAGTCGAAAGTGGTTTGATTAATCAACTCTACGTTCGATCTGGCTTTCATTCTCCAACTTTTCAGTTTCTGAGAATTTTCAAATTCTTCAAAAATTTGGCTAACACCCTAAATTTTCGAAAAATGTCGCCATAACCTACCCTGCACCAGGAGCCATGGGAAAATCCCGAAATTTCCATACAGGCCTTCTGATCTCAAAAAGAAAAAGAAAAAGCCAAGCGGCTAGCCAATAGGCTCATAAAATCATCATCACCCAAACAAAACAGTAATTTAAAGTAAACATATACCTATTTGTCGGGCAAACAATTTTTATTCTTCGGCTCTAGCCGCCTTGCTATGACCTGTTCAATGTAAGCATATGTATATGCAAGCAAATGCGACCAATTTTCAATACAGTTCAATATTTGATTCAATTAGGCAAAAATGGTTAAAAGTTATCAAACAAATAAACAAACAACACAAACATCAATTAATTAGTTGATTAGAGTTTCAAATTCATAATTTTGATATATATATAGAAAATCATGTTTTTGATGCCAAATCACAACAATGTATTCTAGCTATATTAGTTTTGGTTCTCACACCAGTCTAATGGAAATATATAGATATCATACCTTCGAAACACAAAAATAATTACTGATGATGACGCGTCAATCATCAGAATCAGGTCCGGGCGACTAGAGTGTGATTCTATATCTATCCAGTATATTAAAACTTCGAATATACGTTCATGACGCGTATATGCAAAATCTATATATACTCGATTGTCCAAATTCTAAATAAATAAATATTCAAATATGTGTAAAACGATTTAAATTTTCAAAACAAAAATTGTTTTCATTTGAAAATATACTCTTCACACTCGATCTAGGATACTAGTGATCCTATTTCTAACGAGTCATTCTAATTGGATATTGCTAATCCAATATCTGATGAATTCTTTCGTATGGTTCTAATGTGTCTTGTTCTCGAGCTCTGTAAACCAAAGCTCTGATACCAAATGTGACAGCCAGGGATTTCGCTCGATCAGAATCAGTCGTTAAACCGATCTAGACCGTTCGAAACCCCTGATCGTTTTGAGAACAGGACAAATCAGAACGCAAACAGAAGAACATTTCATTGTATATTATAACAATGCATCAGATACAAGAATATACAGAGTATGAATGAATAAATTACATTCGATAAATATCAGAGATTACAATAAATTACAAAGCAGCGGAAAATAATACGAAGCACAACTGAAGGTGATATACGGATACAGAGCTTTCCGGATATCATTCCAGCTGTAAACCAGGATCCTGTGAATATAAATCTGCAAAACCAAAACTACTAGCTGCCCGTGCGGAAAATAAGGGCACCCAGATTTTAGGTTAAAACAATAAACTCCAGGTCAGTCATGTGACTGGTGTGATAACTAAAACAGTTATTTAAAAACTTGACTTTAAAAGAGAGTAATTCAAGGGACCACGCCGTATAACACGGAACGGGTTTCCTCCCAAGAATACTAGTGCATAGAAAAGACAACGCAATGCTTTTTCGAAAAATGAAGCTATTATAAGACCCAGGTCCCATCACACAATGCAACGCAAGCCGGAGGATAGGGTTTTTCCTTATAATAGCCAAACATGCTTGGTACGTTTAAAACAAATCATTTGATACTATAATAAGTGTATAGTGTCAAAACATTTCAATCATAAATATCAATCATAGGCGGCATGGGTACCATCTATCATGTCGCCATACTAGTTCTACAATTAAAACCGCAATACACGTATTGGAATTTGGATTTCCGTCATGAGTCGAGGCAAGGGGCAAGCTCCTCTCCGCTTTCGAGACACTCTAGCAAATGTCTCAGGACTGCACACTCTGGGCAATCCTGGATCTTCAGGGCCGATCCTCACTTACGTTAGAGGATTATTTATTCCTGAACACACGTTTCCCGGTCCTTACAGACCTAAAATCGAGGCGCCTCATCCAACAACCACAAAGGTGAAAAGTATATAAATGTCAGGGCTGGTAAGTCACTGACACCACCAAAGCAATAAAGAAACGTCGTGCTCTCCCTGCAGTCCGTATCCCGTTTTTAACTCATATCGAGGTGTGAGGCTCGCGAATTCACGTTATACACAAAGCTGCCACGTAGGCCGTGCTTTGATCATCAACCACAAGACTTTGCTTTTCAACAGAAGCCTTGATCCATGCAATTCAGCATGCCACGCAGGCAATTCATGCCATGCGATTGATATCTATCGATATATAACCTCTAAGCTCATACGTCTCAGAGAAGGGCGTTAAGCAAGAGAATAAATTCTCCGCCGCCAAACAGATATATATTTAACAGGAATCAATCAACATAGAATAAAATCCAATGTAAGACACACAATCCATTTACAAGTTCGTTCTGGGTCTGAACGAAACCGGAGGCACTTTCCTCGCATATCCATCCATCTCCAAGTACGTCTGGACGACCACCAACTATTTCCATCCTCTTGGGTGTACAGCCCAATCAGGATCATCAGTAATTATCCAAACGATGTGAAGACTTCCGGTCTTCGACCACCGTCATCATCTTCGACTTATCATCGAATCGGTTATTCAGAATGGGTATAAACCCGGACTTTCTGAACAACCCGCGTATATTATAAACAAATCTTACACAAACACAACAAACGCCTCATTCCAATTCAGAATATTCTTTTATTCACAAAATCACATTCTTAGGGAAAGGTTCCAATTAATTTTATCCAAGATAAATTCTTCTATTTATTCTATAATCTTCCTTTGGATGTCATTTCAAAACCAAATTATGGTTTTCCAAACTAGTCGAGATTAGCGAACCGTACCGAAGTAATTATTTATTTTATTTCCCAATCCCAACCTATTCATCCCATGAAGCAAAACTGGTAATACTCCATATCTAATACTATGGTGTTATCGGCAATTACCATTTCACGTTCAAATCTAATTAAAGATTTAACTATCGCTCTGGAGCAATACTGGTGATACTCCATTCTCGCTCATTTGCCAAATTTGATAATTTAGGTTATCAATTCACGTTTCAATCTAATTGCAGATTCATTAAAACTCCTTTTACTAGGTTACAGAACTAATGTCTTTTAAAACACAGTTCACGATAAACCCAAATCACATTCTCTTTATTATCGGGTTAAAGAACAAGTGTTATTTAAAACACTGTTCACGATAAACCCATGAATCAATTCTATTTAAACCCATTTCAAATCCAATTTACTTATTTAAAATTAAATGGGTTTTAATTTCAGTTCAAAACTAGTTTATTTCGATAAACATCCATTTTTATCTTTTCAAATATGGAGTTTTTCATTCCAATTTTTACCAAATCGTTTCTTATGATTTTACACAAATTACTACTATTTTTAATAATTTTATCAAGGCCCGTACAGTCGATTTCCATCAATGGCCATCGAACTGCACTTACAACGACCTTTTTCAAATTTGATTTGGACTTATCTCCAAATCCAACCGTTAGATTTTGAATTTCTAATATTCGTTAGAAAGCTCTTTTCGATACAAACCCAACGGTTCCGGTTTTAGGAGAATCCGACGGTCGGATCTCCCGTAATGTTTGTTCGAAATAAATGGTCGAAATTCGCGAACTGCCGCAGCGCGACGCGTTCTATTCAGGCCATTATATTATATATATAATATATATTTCGTCGATTTCTATTTAAAACGAATCTTATAAATAGTTTTAAATTCGTTTCAAAAACAATTTCAACCTTTATTTCAAATTCAAATCAAAATTGAATTTTTCCTTATAAATTCGTTTTAAAATTCATTTTTTTTCAATTCAATTTTCAATTCAATTTGAATTCATTTCAATTCGTTTTCAATTCAATTCGAATTCGTTTTCAATTCAATTCGAATTGGTTTTCAATTCAATTCAATTCAATTCAAATTGGTTTTCTATTCAATTCAATTCAAATTGGTTTTCCATTCGATTCAAATTGGTTTTCTATTCGATTCAATTCAAATTGGTTTTCTATTCGATTCAATTCAAATTGGTTTTCTATTCGATTCAATTCAAATTGGTTTTCTATTCGATTCAGTTCAAATTGGTTTTCTATTCGATTCAATTCAAATTGGTTTTCTATTCGATTCAATTCAAATTTGTTTTCTATGTATTCGATTTTTAAATCTCTTTTCAATATTCATTATAAAACGAATATAATCGATATAAATATCGTTCACGTCAAAATAGCGCATCTCTAGTCAACACGGCTTTATATATTTCAATAATTCCGTTATTCTATTCAACAAATGAATATTTACTCCATTCACTATGTGAATCTATATTTTTGTCAACACATGACTAATCTCAACGAATGAGTACTGTCCACGTGTGACTATTTTGTTGTTTAATATATTTTATAAAAATTATGGTATCTATCGTTAAATTTCAAATCAGACTCCAACCGTAAATTAGTAAGAGAACGATTCCCTAAATATTAATCCCGAAGGCCGAAACCAACATCAGATCAATATCCAAGAGACCACTCATCTTATCTATTTTCCAGTTAGTTTCTAATTTTATATATGATGAAGATGTAAAATTTATTGTTAAAATATTTCGTTCAACACATGATTAATCTCAACGGATGAGTATTGTCAACACATGAACCTTTATTTTATAATATAAAGATGTAAATTTTATTGTTAAAATCTTTCGTTCAACACATGACAAATCTCAACGGATGAGTACTGTCAACACATGAACCTTTATTTTATATTATTCTTTATCTTCTAAATTGGAATGAGGCCCAATCAATTACCATATAAAGTTAATTATATGGATTCCATACAACCAATGTATATAATAGCAACGATATATAATCAACCATCATCCAAAGTGCACTACACTGTATAAGCATCAAATATAGATATCTAACGCTTATAACAGCCTGTCGATCTATCGATCGACATACAACTAATTATTGGGATTAGTGTATGTCGTATTTTATCCCAATACCCGTGTGGGGTTTCAAATCAACAAACACAGATTTTATTTGTGCAGTTGGCCGATGTGTAAAATTTATCGTCCCAATCAATGTCATTCAAATAAGTGTACATAAACAAACCGTCCGGTTTGTAAATGAATATTTATTTATTCACATTTACGTTAAAAATTATATTTTCAACGACCATAATATTTTATTCAAACTATGAATATATTTTATTATCTATTTCACATCAACATCACAAACAATTTTCACAACACATCAATCAAACAAACAAGCCATCCATTGTCTGTGGATGACGGGTGTCGGGTGCTGCTAAGCACCGTCTGCATCCTAGTATATATATATAACTAGAAAAGGAAATTTGAGTGAGAAGTTCTCACCAATAGCTATCCCAACTCCACGACACTTCATTTATAGAAATCTTCGTCGTTCTCGCCTTTTTGTCACCTTCGTTGCCCGTATTCTCTACATATGTAAAAAACGAATTTTTACTTCGCTATTCAATATATAAAAATCGAATTTTTACTATGCTATTCAATATATAAAAATCGAATTTTTACTATGCTATTCAATATATAAAAATCGAATTTTTACTATGCTATTCAATATATAAAAATTGAATTTTTACTATGCTATTCAATATATAAAAATTGAATTTTTATATTGTTGCTATGTATGTAAAAATCATATTTTTATCCTTCCACATGTTTGAAAATTATATTTTTAACCCTTCTACATTATAAAAATTATATTTTTATCGAAGTAAAAATCATATTTTTACTGCACTACTTATATCAAAATATCGTCTTTTCACTTTTAAAAATATCGTCTTTTCACTTTTAAAAATATCATCTTTTCACTTTTAAAAATCTAATCTTTGCTATGATAAAAATCCAACTTCATTTATATATAAAAATCTAAGCTTTTTCTATATAAAAATCCCATTTTTATCTATAAAAAAACCTAAACTTTTATGGTGTTATTCATGTCATCAAAACCCTATATTTTTCCATAAAATAAAATAGAGAAAAACATGGAACTCACTAGTTTTCGGATTAAGGCGGAGGAGGTGGTCTTTACGGCGGAGATGGGGTCCAGTGGCGGCGTCAGGGGTTTGCATCGGGGTGGGGGGAGGTACTGGCGTCGGTGCGAGGCTAGGGGGGGTTTTGGTCGAGGCTAAGGAGGAGGATGAGGGCTGTGTCGCGAGGGCAGGGGGGTATTGCGTCGATCGAAGAGGGGGGTGTATGCGCGGCCGAGGTGGAAGGGGGTGGGTTCGGAGGTGGCGCCCCTCCTCTGAAGCGACGACGATCAATTAGGGGGGGCGACGGCGGGTTCCCCCCGTCTTCCTCTTTCCTTTTTTTTTTTTTTCTGATTTTGATTTTTAACGGGGGGGCCAGATAAATGAAGGAGAGAGAGAGAGAAAGAAAGCTCTAATTTATTATTTATTTATTTATTTTATTTTCCACCAAAAAGCAACTTTTATTTTCGACCTCAAAATGAGGCCCACCGCCTGTCGTCCATAGCGTTTTACCCCCATTATGAACACAATGGGATATGTATCGTAGGCTGATTCGATCGTTTCGAACAGTTTTCGTCAAAATCAACATATACTTCTATATATTGAATTTGAACGCGCATTTCAATTTACCGGGGTCACGTACTAACTCTATAAATCCCAGAAAAATATTTTCTAGCTTCGTATTGACGATACGGTTGTAACAAAACTAATTTCATCGAATTCTGAGACCGTTGGAAAAATGGCCAATTTCCAGTCGATTAAAATTGACTGAAACTGGTCAAACGCGTTTTCCTTTGCCACGCTCACATACTGATTCGAAAAATTATGAAATTTGAAACCTAGCGATAATTTGACACTGCGGATCCAACAAAAGTGGTTTCATCGAAATCCGAGGTCGTTGGCAAAATTCCCATTTTTAAGGGCCTGAATTCCATAGCGACTATTCAGAATTTTCAACTGGACATATATTTTGATTCCCGCTATGAAATTTCAATTTTTTGAATTCGTTGGAAAGATATCATCAAATAGATCCTAATATTTTTGGTTTCACTAAAATCCGGATTGTTTTGCACCCGGTACATTCAATTGAAGTTTGAAATCGAATTATCGAACTACCGCGCCATTTTCAATTCCTTTTATAATTCTAAATAATTATTTATATTCTAACGACGGCGCGTATAAATATATATGTTCTAATTATATTCAAAATAAATTTCTCGTCAATATTATTTAAAATAATCTATTTTAAATAATCAAAATTCGCTAAAATTGCCAAAATAAAAATTTTAAACTGGCTCAGAATTTCCGGGTTATTACACTTCATGTGTTGAATCGATATTCATTCGTTGATTAGAAATTCATGTGTTGAATGGTGTTCGTATTTTAAATATAAAAATCACATTTTTATCTATATATAGAAACTATAGAAAACCTTCATGTGTTGAATCGATATTCATTCGTTGAATTGAAATTCATGTGTTGAATGATATTTACATTTTGAAATAAATTTTTTTATAATAAAAATCACCTTTTATCAACTATATGGACTATGTAAAATAATCTCGTTTTAAAAGAAATTGTTTTATAATAAAAATCCTATTTTCATCACCTATATAAACTATATAAAATAATAGTGTTTTGAAATGGATTGTTTTACAATAAAAATCACATTTTATTATATACAGGAATTTTTGAAATGTGAAGTGTTAAAAATAGCAACTCGTTCGAATAAATATGCATGAGTCGAAATATTCATTAATTAGCTAATGATATGATTTTTGCCTATGCATGCAACATTAGAATGAATGGTGTTTTTAAACCAAATGGAATCAAATATGAAGTTGAATGGAAAATGATAAGTGATAAGAACTGTATATATGTACATGCATATTTATTGAACAGGTTATAGCAAAAGGGGCTAGAGAAGAGGAATAAAATTTTGTGCCCGACAAATAAGTACACATTTACTGTTTTGTTTGGGTGATGATTTTATGAGCCTGTTGGCTAGCCGCTTGGCTTTTCCTTTTTCTTTTTAGACATGAGACGTCCGTGTGGCTATTTGGGAATTTTCCCAGCCCCTCCCGTACAAAGGAGGTTACGGCGAATTTTTCCAAAATTTAAAGGCGTTAGTGAAATATTTGAAGTGAAAATGATATTGAGATTGTTGAATGAACTATATTTATATAAATATTTAAATATAAATAAAATTAAAACGAAACATGGCCGTGCAGTTCGTTTTTTGAAACCGTGATTTCAAACGATTAGTACGGGGAGATCCGACCATCGGATTTTCCTGAAATCGGAACCGTTGGGTTCGCTTTGGAAAAACCTTTCCAACGGCACCAACTTTGTAAAAATCCAACGGTTGGATTGTCTGGAATGTTTAATTCAAATCTAAAGAAAAACAGTGCCAGAATCGATTTTATTTATGTATATGTATATAAATATAATTATATTTAATCAAATAACGACGCTGCAGTTCGTATTTTGAAATCGAAACTTCAAACGATTAGTACGGGAGATCCGACCATCGGATTTTCCTGAAATCGCAACCGTTGGGTTCGCTTTGGAAAAATCTTTCCAACGGCACCAACTTTGTAAAAATCCAACGGTTGGGTTGTCTAGAATGTTTAATTCAAATCTGAAGAAAAACAACGCCAGAATCGATTATATATATATATATAATTATACTTAATCGAATAACGACGCTGTAGTTCGTATTATGAAATCGAAACTTCAAATGATTATACCGGGAGATCCGACCATCGGATTTTCCCGAAACTGGAACCATTGGATTCGTTTTGAAAAGATCTTTCTAATGATGTAAATTTTGTGAAGATCCAACGGTTAGATTTTCAGATATGTGTAAATAAAATCTGAAGAAAAACAGCGCCACGGTCGGGTTATGGCCCGAAGCGTCGTTTTGAGTAAATTAGCTATTTTAAAATAAATAAAAATAGCGATAAATCGTTATAAAATATTATAAACAATATGGATGTGATTTAGAAATTAACTGAAGGTTGGCTAAGTCGAATGATTTCCTGGGTGTTGATCTGATGTTGGTTTTCGCCTTCGGGGTTAATATTTGGGAAATTGTTCTCTTACTGATTGACGGTTAGTGACTAATGAATTGAAATGATGCGTGTATGTGTTAGTGTTGCACTTGTTTATTATATACGCGTGTTGCTCAGAAAGACCGATTTTATCCCATTCTGAATAACTGAATCGACGATAAGAAATCGAAGATGAAGACGGTGGTCGAAGACCGGAGATCTTCACCTTGTTTGGATGGTAACCGAGGTCCTGATTGGGAGGCATCCCGAAATATGAATAATGAGTTGTGATCGTCCAGACGTACGTGGTGATCGATGGGTTTGCGAGGTATTTAGTGCCTCCGGTTTCGTTCAGACCTAGAACGGACTTGTAAATGGACTGTGTGTCCGACATTGGATTTTATTCTGTGTTGGTTGATCTCTATTAAATATACATCTGTTTGGCGGCGGAGAATTTATTCTTTTGCTTAACGCCCTTCTCTGAAACGCACGAGCTCAGAGGTTGTATATCGATAGACATCAGTCGCATGGCATGAATTGCTAGTGTGGCATGCCTAAGTGGCAAATGATCAAGGCTTCTGTTGAAAAGCAAAGTCTTGTGGTGATGATCAAAGCCCCGCCTATGTGGCGTAGCTTTGTGTATAATGTGAATTCGCGAGCCTCACACCCCGGTATGAACCAGAAACGGGAGAAGGACCTCAGGGAGGGCATGCGTTTCTTTCTAGCTAGGGTGGTGTTAGTGACCAACCAGCCCTGATATTTATATACTTTTCACCTATGTGGTTGTTGCTATTGCGAGGCGCCTCGGTTTGATCAGACGATCCCGGTCCGATGGAGTCATTCGTTGGCTCGTTTACGCCCCAAAGGGCGGGGAAACGTATTGTTCAGGCATAATAATCCACATCTGTGATAACCCCAAACCTCCGTAGAACGAAAGCTGAGATGATCGTTGGAATACAACATAAATATAGCAACACATAACACAGATAACAACATAAATATAAGAATCTATTAAACAACAACATCAACATAGCAGCAGAATATGGATGTCATCATAACACAGAATCCCAGTCACAGAGTCCTACTTATTACATCAAAGTCCCAACAAAGGAAAACAAGTACATAATGTCAAAAGTACAGTTTGAAATGAAATGGAATACGATCAGAATGTCTCAAAGTCTAAGCAGAAACAAAGGTAAAGATGAGGGTCTGCATAGTCCAGCAAAGCACCTCGAAGCAGCAACACCAAAGGAAATAAGCAAGCTCCAAGATCAGCAACTCCAAGGAAGCAAACTAACAACCTGTCAATTGGCTGCCCGTGTGGAAAGAGGGCACCCGAATTTGCAAAGTGAAACAAAATTCGAGTCAGTCGTGGGACTGGTATGAGAAATCTTTCTATACTAACTAATCATATGGCGAATCACAGGACCACGCCGCTAAGGCGGAACGGGTTTACTCCATTGGATTGCCAGTGCATAATTAAGTAAGTCGTTTAAATAACGCTATGCATTTAAAGAAAAATAAGATCGTTATAAGACCCAAGTCCCATTACACAATGCAACGCACACCAGAGGAAAGGGTTTTTCCTTATAATGATCAAAAGATGATAAATACGTCAAACGTATTACTACTAGTGTGCATATGTTTTCATAAATCATTTCAATATAAATGTATTAATCCTAGACGACATAGGTACCATATATTATGCCGCCGTATATAAGTATACAACTAAAATCGTAATGTCGTATTGGAGAATTGGTTTCCATCATGAGTCGAGGCTAGGGGCAAGCTCCTCTCCGATTCGAGACACTCTAGCAAATGCCTCAGGATTCCCCGCAGTGAACCCTTGGATCTTCAGGACCGGTCCACACATATGTGCATGGATTAGTTATGCCTGAACACACGCTTCCCGGTTCCTTTGAACCTATAATGTGACCACCAACGGCCTATAAACAACGAGGTACCTCAAAATCCATCATCCACATAAGTAAAATGTCAGCGCTGGTAGGTCCCTGACATCACTCTAGCTAGAAAAAAAAGTGTGCACTCCATGCAGTCCGTATCCCGTTTTGACTCATATCGGCTTGTGAGGCTCGTGAGGTTACGCTATACACAAAGCTACGCCTAAACAGGCCATGCTTTGATCATCTTCCACAAGGCCTGCTTTTCAACAAAACCTTGATCATTCGCATCTTAGTGGGCCACATTGACAATTCACGTTAAGCTATCGATAGCTACTAACATATACCCGGGTGTTAAGCAGAGAATAAATTCTCTACCACCAAACAAGCATACATTAATAAAAATTGATTTAGTTACACGAAACGAATTCCAACGTCAGACGCGCGTCCATACAAGTCTGTTCTGGGTTTGAACGAAACCGGAGATACCAGAGAGGTTCTCGCTTATCCGGACAATCAACCCATACGACCGGCCAACTACTACGTCGACCCCTTCCTGGGAGCAAGTCAGTCTAAGGTCTCAATAATCGTTGTCCGTTCGACGTGAAGATCGCCGGTCTTCAACATCGTCTTCTATTATTTCGGTTTAAATCGTCGTTTGATTATTTGAAATGAGTTAAACTTGGCCTTTTCAAATAATGATCGCATAATTATCATTTAAATCATTTTACGTCGTTTATTTTAATTTGTAGCAATTTATTTCTATTTTTATTTATTTAAAGATAGTGCGAATTAATTAAACGACGCTTTGGGTCGATAGGCGACTCTGGCGCTATTTTTACCAAAATTTGTTTTAGACATATCTTAAAATCTAACCGTCAGATTTTGGTAAATTTTATGTCTTTGGAAAGCTCTTTCCAAGACGGTCCTAACGGATCCAGTTTTGGGAAAATTCAACGGTCGGATCTTTCTGTACACCCGTTTAAAGTTATGATTTCAAAACGCGAACTACCGCGCGTGTTTCGCTTAGTTTTAATTTATATTATATATATATAAATCAAACCATTTGGTGATTTCCATTATTTCAAAATCCATTCTTTTATTTATAACATGATATTTTTGTCCGCTAATTCTAATGCGACAAAAATCCTTGATTTTAACTATGTATATTTCTATATTAAATAAAAATAATATTTTCCCTTATTCTTTTATTTACATATACACTGTAAATGTCATTTTATTCTCTCTACATTGAAAATGTAAAATTCTCTTTTTATTTGTATTTTACATAGAAAATGTAAATGTTTTCTTTTATTTTACCTTTACATAGAAAATATACATATATTTTTATTTTACTTTTTACATAGAAAATGTAAATGTTACTTTTATTTTCTTTTTCATTGAGAAATAATATGACTCTTTTTCTTTACATTAACAAATTGTAACTCTTTATTTTACATTAGAAAAATGTAACTCTTTAGTTTATTTTAATTTTACATTAGAAAGATGTCTTTTTATTTTATTTTACTTTACATTAGAAAAATGTAACTTTTTATTTTATTCTTCTTTACATTAGAAAAGATATAACTTTTTAGTTTATTTCTTATACATTGAAACAAATGTAAATGTCTTTTATTCTTTTACATTGAAACAAATGTAAAAGTCTTTTATTCTTTTACATTGAAACAAATGTAAAAGTCTTTTATCCTTTTTCATTGAAATAAATGTCTTTTATTCTTTTACATTGAAATAAATGTCTTTTATTCTTTTACCTTACATAGTCAATATTACAAAAATAACTATATTTTCAATGCTAATATTTGATTCATTTCAATTATACAACATGACGGTGAAAATTTATGTCATTTCCACTAAATTAACACAATGGTGAATTTTGTGTCATAATACCCACATTAACACAACGCTGGAATTTATGTCATGATGCTTAAATTAACCAACGATGAGATTTGCGTTGTAATACCTAAATTAACACAACGGTGTAAATTGTGTCATCGCAATAATGTTAACCCAATGATGTAAATTTGTGTTGTTACAACAATATTAATACGATGATGTAAAATTGCGTCATCACAATAATGTTAACACAACATATAGATTGGTGTCATCACAATAATGTTAACACAACACATAAATTGGTGTCGTCACAACATGATTAACGCAACATATAAATTGGTGTGGTCACAACATGGTTAACGCAACATATAAATTGGTGTGGTCACAACATGGTTAACGCAACATATAAATTGGTGTGGTCACAACATGGTTATGATTGGGAGTATAATTCCCATGAATCAATATAAAGGCCTCACCTTTTATTTTTATTTGTAAATGGAAATAAAGATTAAAATTTACATTTTGTTTTATAAATAAAGATTTAACTTGCATTTTGTAAAATAAAGATAAAAATGGGTATTTTAATCTGTATACAAGACAAAGATAAAAATTGTCCTTTTATTTGAGTTGACAAACTGAACACAAAAATTGCCCTTATATTTAAGTTAACAAAATGAGCACAAAAATTGTTCTTTTATTATGTTAACAAATGACATAAAAATTTGTCTTTTTATCATGTTAACAAAATAACATAAAAACTTGTCCTTTTTATTTTGTTAACAAAATGACATAAAAATTTGTCCTTTTATTATGTTAACAAAATAACATAAAAACTTGTCCTTTTTATTCACAAACAAAATTAAATGTCAAAACTTGTTTTTAATTTGTAAACAAGATAAACAAACAAGATTAAATGTTTTGATTTTATTTAAGAAAATAAAATGAGAATAAAAATTAAAGTAAAACTTTGTCGTTTATTTTGTAAACCAAATTTATATAAAAATTTTGTCTTTTATTTTGTAAACAAAATAAATGACAAAAATTGTCTATAAATTTTGTTAACAAAATTAAGATCCAAACTTTACATTTATGTTTGCGAATCAAAATAAAGTTCCCATTTTCATTTTATTTAATAAAATAAAATTTCCATTTTCAAAAAAAAAAAAAAGAAAGAAAGAAAGAAAAAAAATGAGAATAAGATTAATAAAGATGAGGACTTATAGAGATTAAATCAGGATGCAGAACTGGACTAACATAGCTATTTCACACAGCATAAGATCATTACAAATCACACAACAATATATATTCTACATTACCACATCGCAAATCCATAATATTAACATACATACAAATCCAAATTATTGCGAATAACAATTTATATTATTTAATTATTAAAATTTAAGAAATCTCACAGTTGTCGACGATTTTTGGCCAAAATTCGAACTGTTCAGAATCAACTCCGGTCAGTCTAGAATTGTAGATCGCAGTCTCACGAGTCCAACGGTCCTGAAATCATTAAATTCCGAGTTCGTTTGGATTAGATATGATTAAATTTAGGTTAGTAATATTTTAAATAAATTATAAGTACATCTTCTTCTACCTCTGGAACTTAGGCCGATGGTTCAACGTATTAAGTTCGATATTAGGGCTCGACTTTGCGCTCCAGTCGAGGCACGAGGTGCCGATCTGATGCTACCACGGTGACGGCCTCTGGAAGGCGCCCCCGAACCTCCCCTCCCCGTCCAACTCGCACGCCGCCTGTGGTGGGCATTCTCCGACGAACGGCGTCGGTTTCCGGGCCTCGTTCTCGATGGTCGTGGCTCCAGGGAAAGATCAGGCCGTATCAAATCGAAGAGGAGGAAGGCCTCTTCGTTGATGTCAAATGGAGGGGTGGGTTTCGGTGAATGGATCAGTAGAAATTAGGAGAAGAAGATCGATGCATTTCGGCCATGCGTTCAATACAGTGGCGGCTGAGAAGAAGAGTACGGCGTATAGGGCTTGGGTATAATATACGGTATACATAGTGGTATTTAGGTTTTTATTTAATTAATTAAATTCCATTTAATTCAAACAAATCCCGTTCACTTCAAACGAACTCAGATTCAAACCCAACGAGTGTCGCCCCTAGCTAAATACCCCCATCCCGGACATAATGGGATATGTCCCGTCAGCCAAAACAACTGTTTCGATAGTTTTTTCTTTAAATTAAATATATACATCAATATATATTTAATTTAAACGGACATTTTAAATTTACCGGGGCCACATGCTGATACTAAAAATTACAAAAAAAATATATTTAGCTTTGTTTTGACGATATGGTCCCAACTAAACTAATTTCGTCGAATTCTGACACTGTTTGAAAAATGGCTATTTTTCAGTCGATTAAATTTGATTGAAATCGACCAAACATATTTTTCTTCGCCACACTCACATATTAATTCGGAAAATTCTAAAAATTGAAACCTAGCAATAATATGATATTCCAGTTCCAATGAAATTGGTTTCGTCGAAAACAGAGATCGTTTGAAAATTGACTATTTCCACTGGCTTTAATATTATTTAAAGATGGAATTTTTTTCTTCTACCATATTTTTCCACCCAATAATTTAAAATAAAAATTTTAAATTGGTTCGGATTTTCCGGGTCGTTACAATCTCCCCCACCTAAAAGCTTTTCGTCCTCGAAAAGAAAATAAAAGTAGGAAACGATGGAAATGTAAATTGTGGTAAATGTACCTTAACACAAGAATCATTTGGAAATGTCCTCTCTGCAGTGGGGGTAAGCCCTTTTGAAGCTATCCTCTGTCTCCCACGTACAATCCCTAGGATCCCCACTCCACTGCACCTTGACTAGGTGAATCTTCTTATTCCTCAGAACCCGGGTTTCTTTGCCAATGATCTTCATCGGATCCTTTCTCACTGTCAGATTAGGAGTAATATCCAAGACCTGTTGATTCAATTCATCCTCAATCAAATCAGGATCATGCACATGCTTGCGGAGTTGAGACACATGAAATACATCATGCACCCCAGGCAACCAGTCGGGCAACTGCACTCGATAAGCAAGCGTACCAATCCTTTCGAGGATAGGAAAAGGACCAATGAACCTTGGCGCCAATTTCCCAGTCTTCCCAAAACGAATCACGCCCCTCAATGGAGAAACCTTCAGATATACTCGATCACCAACAGAAAATTCTAAGTGTCTTCTTCGCTGATCTGCATAACTCTTCTGTCGGCTCTGAGCAGCCAACAGGCGCTTCTTAATCAAATCAACCTTGTCCGATGCTTCACGAACCATGTCGGGACCCAAGACTAATCGATTGCCTGGCTCCACCCAACATGCCGGGGACCTGCATGGTCTGCCATATAGTACCTCAAACGGTGACATTCCCAATCTGGCTTGGTAGCTATTATTGTAGGAGAACTCTACCAAGTATAAATGGTCCTCCCATGAACCACCATAGTCAAGAATGCACGCTCGCAACAAGTCTTCTAAAATGCGGTTCACCCTCTCAGTCTGGCCATCTGTCTGAGGGTGATAAGCTGTGCTCAGATTCAACTTAGTACCGAGTTCTTCTTGGAAGGCTTCCCAGAACTTGCTCGTAAATATTGGGACCCGATCACTGACAATGCTTCTTGGGATCCCATGCAGTCTGACAATCTCTTTAAGATAAAGCTGCGCCAAACTCCGAGCTGTTCTGTTGGTCTTGACAGGGATAAAATGGGCAGACTTTGTTAAGCGGTCAACAATTACCCATATACTATCGTTCCCTTTTCTGGTACGGGGCAAACCATCAATAAAGTCCATAGAAATTTCCTCCCACTTCCAGCCTGGAACTCCTAGCGGTTGCAATAGACCTGCTAGCTTCTGCTGATCACTTTTGACTTGCTGACAAGTGGGACATCTAGAAACATAAATAGAAATATCTCTCTTCATGGATTTCCACCAGAATGTGCGCTTGAGGTCTTGATACATCTTGCTCACCCCTGGATGAATACTAAGCTTAGATTTGTGGCACTCATCCATAACTTCCCTTCTGAGCTCAGGAATGTACGGAACACAAATTCGACCAGAAAGCCTCAGAACCCCTCTGTCGTCAATTTGGAAGCTAGTGGATTCGCCACCCTGAATTCTTTTGATAATCTTCTGAATAAATTTATCATTCTTCTGGAGAGCAGAGATTTTATCAATCAGAGTAGAAGTTATAATGAGGTTGGCGAGAAGGAGTTTGTCTCCCTCGGCATTCTTTCTATTGAGTGCGTCGGCTACAACATTGGCTTTCCCTGGAGTATATAGGATAACAAAATCATATGATGCAAGAAATTCAACCCAGCGTTGCTGCCTCATATTCAAATCTCTTTGGGTAAAAAGATGCTTCAAGGATTTGTGATCCGTGTATACTTCGAACTTCTCACCCAAGAGATAGTGCCTCCAAATTTTAAGAGCAAATACAATGGCCATTAGCTCAAGATCATGTGTGGCATAATTCTTTTCATGCGGTTTCAATTGGCGGCTAGCATATGCGACTACTTTGCCTTGCTGCATCAGCACCGCACCAATACCTTGAATGGATAAAGGAATAATATGTTAAAATGAGATTTGACATTAAAAGGAAATGTTATCTCAGACATGTTGATTTATATATAAAGAAACAACCTTGCCTAGAAGCGTCAGTCCAGACTGTCAAATCCTGATTGCCATCTATAATGGTCAACACAGGAGCATTGGTCAACCTCTCTTTTAAATCTTGGAAAGCTTTCTCGCATTCGGGCGTCCAAATAAATTTTGCATGCTTCTTGGTCAGGTTTGTCAATGGGAAAGCTATCTTCGAAAAATCTTTGACAAATTTCCGATAATAGCCAGCCAGCCCTAAGAAACTTCTGACCTCTGTGGGAGTTCGAGGCTGCTTCCAGTCTTGGATGGCTGAGATTTTTCCTGGATCAACTGAAATGCCTTCTTTTGATACGACATGTCCGAGGAATTTCACCTCTTCTTGCCAGAATATGCATTTGGAGAATTTGGCTTTCAGCACATTTCTACGCAAAATTTCCAAGACTTCCCTCAGATGTTGTTCGTGCTCAGCAGTGGATTTAGAAAAGATGAGGATGTCATCGATGAACACAAGCACAAATATATTTATAACATCTCTGAAAACCCTATTCATCAGATCAACAAAATATGCTGGAGCATTACATAGACCGAAAGGCATTACCAGCCATTCATAAAAGATATCCGGCCCTTTGAAAGCAGTTAGAGGCACACATTCTTCTGCGATGCGAAGTTGATGGAAGCCTGTAGCTAGGTCCATTCTAGAGAAAACTCGCGCCTCATGCAAGCGGTCGAGCAAGTCATCAATACGAGGCAGTGGGTACTTGTTCTTTAGAGTTTGTTTGTTGAGATCATGGTATTCCACACATAACCTGAGGGTACCGTCTGATTTTGGAACGAACACCACGGCTGCGCCCCATTCTGAGAAGCTAGGCCTGATCAAACCCTTAAACAAAAGTTGGTTGGTTTGATTTCTCAGCTCTTCTTTTTCTTTGGGTGACATTCTCCGAATAGGATGTACGACAGGCCTTGCATTCGGAGCCAAGTCAATTCTGAAGTTGATTTCTCTGCGTGGGGGTAAGCCTTCAACTTCCTTGAACACATCAGCATAATCTCTGACAATAAGAATTTCTTCAATAGAAGTAGGTGTGACTTCTAGAGAGGACCAGAATTCTTTTCTGTCAGCGGCTAAGCCGTGGCAGGGTATGGTGATATTGGCAAGCTTAGTTTTGACTTTGATAATCCTCTTAGCACATACCAATTCAGCCTCAAATTTGGTTAGCCAATCCATCCCCAATATAATGTCATAACCAGAGAAATTCATGACAATCAGATTAAAGGGGAACTGATAACAAGAATAGGAGATCGACACTCTACAGTATTGATCTAGAACAAGGGAACCTCCTATCGGACTATGAGCTCTAATTAATTCCTTAAGTTTCCTTGGATTTAATTTTAGCTTTTTAATGGTGTCAGAAGAAATAAAACTACGTGCTGCACCGGTGTCAAATAGGACGGTAATAGGGATATTTTTAATGTTAAGAGTACCACTTAAAACATCAGGTGTACCTGGGCCCTCGGTAGGAGCTGGTGTAGTCGTACCCTCATATACATGTGTCACCTGAGCATTCTTCAGCAATGGGCAATTTGGCTTGATATGCCCCTTCTGATGGAAGTTGTAGCACTCCAGGTTGCGGTGAGGATTCTGGCCACTATTCTGAGAATTCTGACCCTGATTCCGAGAGCTCTGACCACGGTTCTGACTGGGGCCTGAATCATTTCTCTTGACTCTTTTAGGCGCTTTACACTCGTAATCAAAGTGCCCGGTCTTGCCACAATTAAAGCATGTCAACTTGCTCCGGTCTCTCTTCTTCCCCTGTAGCTTTGCAGCTGAAGAATTTCCTGTCTCTGATTTGTAACGCCCCGTGTATTCTATAACTGTGGAATTAACAAATTAAAGTATAATTAATTTGAAATCAAAGAACTAAGGGAAACGGGATACGCCATTGCGTTCGTCTCGGAAAAATACGCGAAATAGAATCCGAGTTTTCGAAAAACGGAGTCCGTATGAAGAAGATATAGCCTCTGGAAGTTTCTGAATTAAGTTTAAAATTCGAACAGCTCAGAAAAGAAGTTTACAATTAAAAATCGGGCCCAATTGGCCAGGGCGGGAAAATTCCCGCCTAAGACACCCAGGTCGACTGGGCTGTCGACCTGGTCTAACCAGGTCGACAGGGCTGTCGACAGGGCTGTCGACCTGGTCCAGACCCAGGTCGAACCCAGTCCACCCTGGCTGGCCTATTCTATGTTGGTCGATTTTCTGTGGTCTGCTTTGTCATTAGGGCTAGGTGGCAGGCTCTAATTGGTCCCTCTTGCGAATGAATGGCTACGATCAATTCAAGCAACATCGATGGTCCTAATCAGTTCATAAACTCTATAAAAATGGCCCTAGACTCTACCTAGGTTTCTTACACAATTCTCTAGCCTCCATTGCTCTCTTCTTCTAAACATAAAAATGGCGTCTTTGCTCTGCCGGAATTAAAACTAGAAGATAATCAACATCAGCCTAAGCAACTCAATTCAAACTAGAGGTTAAAGTTCTACAAAGATTCTACAACAAGTTAAAGTTCTTTCTTTAATCCAATCAAGGCAAGTACAGTTATTCTCCGCTATAAACGTTAATTATAATTTTGATATGCATTTAAATCTGAGTTTGAGGTTGTATTCTCTTCTGTTAGATCTGTTTTCTGTGACTGTTCTATATTCCTTTCTTCTTTTCTGTTTCTATAGCCAGGCTACCACGAGCCTGTGCCTAATCTCATAAGAAATGAACGTATGAACGCAAGTTTTGGGATGAATGATGAGAAATTTGACAAAACCAAATTGAATGTATGACTTTAGGTCTGAGGCATAAAATATATTGGACATATGACTTGGGATTGGATGCATAAATTTGACTATGAACATATAATTTATGCATGTTGTATGCATAGTTATGTTGTAATCTAGACCTGTAATTAATTAAAAAAAAAATAGCATATGTTATAAACTAGTTTTAGACCTATGCATATTTTGTGATAAAAGAAGAAGAGGTACCACTGTAAAGATTACATATGATTTGAGACTTTGGACAAAATGCATATAAAAAAGGCAAGATCTGATTTTTAGAAGATATGGTTTAAAGATTTATATTATTGGGGATAGTTTGCATAATAATTCATGACATGAAAAGAAGGAAGATATGGAAACTTAAGATTTACATTAATTAGGATATCTATTATTGTAATTACACCTAAATAGGGATTTTTGGATATATGACATGCATTGAAATTAATGGTTATATTTGGTATAATCTATATTGGAACATATGTTATATGGCAAATTATGTCCATATTCTGCGCTTAAGCAAACATGGAATATATGTTGTGAATCATGAAAAATTATGTAGGCATATGAATTTAGGCCTAATTTATGACTAGGCAAGGCATGTAAATAGAACCTTTAGAATTATTAGATTTGCTAAATCTGCTAATTTGCTAAGTTGCCTAAACTGCTAGTTTTGTTATATTGCCTAGACTGCTAATTAGATTGAAATGCCAAATCTGTTAAATTTGTCTGTTGAGATGCCTAATCTGTTATATGCCAAAATCTGCTAAGTGCTAAATCGGTTAAATCTGTTAAGTCACCCAATCTGCTAAAATCTGTTATCTGCTATATCAGTTGAGTTGATGTGATCATTCTGTTATTGATATAATCTGAATTGGCATATATATTGGGTGTGCGCATAAACGGTAATTAATTAATTAATTGGCCGCAAAGATGAATATGGCTAACTCGAGGTTAGAATGAGTTTGCGACGTAAATCTGCCCGGAACCGCCCGGCACATCCAGTGGCCGCAAACAATAGGTTCTAATGTGAGAAGTTAGTCATAACATGCGTAAGACACGAGGTTAGGTCTGGCTTGTGGCAGAAGTCTGCCCGGAACCGCCCGGCATATCCAGCGGCCACAAGCTACCGACCTAATGTGAGAGGTCTGTGCATTAATAATTAATTAATGCAAATCTAAGATAAGAATGACGTCTAAAACGCATTGGGGAAAATAGGGTTAAACCAAAGGGATTAATAGATGTAGTAAAACCCGTCCATGAATCTGTAGGCCCAATACAAAGTTAGACAAATCTGAAAAATCTGTACATCTGATCCGTTAGTCTGAAAACTTGTTAACTCAATTTGTGAACTAGTAAATCTGAATTCTGTATGTCTGAACTTGTAAACAAATAAATCTGAAATCTGTTAGTTTGGGGACACAAGGTTAGGAGGGGAATTACTTGTGTCATCTGTTGTTTGGGACCCATATTAGTCAGTAACCCTTTCTGGTATCAAAACTTTGACCCAACAGTAGGTAGGGTCCGGGCACGCTTACTGAACTAATTATAAGTGGTCCATTCTGATAATGGCGAGGGGTGTTGATGGTGCGTTCCAACCGGGTCTTGTGCGTGCATGGATCCCGGTCTGCCTCTGAGGATGTAAGACGCCGTGACATCTGTAAATAGGTCTGTGCCAATTGGTTGTCACTTTAGGGAGTGATACACCCTACTATGGGGCCGACACAGGATATTTATGTATTAGGGAGCCGATCGCTTGGGGTAGGGTTTTAGGGTACGCTTAGTTCTGTCTGTTTCTGTTGGTACCGTCTGTTTCTGTTGGGTGGTAACACCTGTCTGTTTCTGTGTGGTACCGTCTGTTCGGGTGGTAAAGGCCCATTACTAGTATACACCTAATTCCACATTCTGTTTCCATAGGGATAAATCTGTTTCTTCTTCTGTCTGTTTCTGATCGGGTAGTAAAGGCCCATTATTAGCATTCTGTTTCTGTTAAAGTATTCTGTACCCGTTCCTGCTTCAATTTAGACATTAGGGTGACCCCTAATTCTGTTATACTAGTATTAGTGCAGAGAAGTGTAAAACAATAGTTTATATCATTCTGTTTTTCTGTTATATCTGCTACACCTGTTATATTTATCTCACATCCAGTTTTATGTTCATATCATATTATTGTTATCTGTTCATATGCTGAAAATCACTGGACTTGCCAGACTTTTTGTCTGACCCTTGTTGTTTCGCCTTCTTTCTTCCGTTCCCCCTAGGTTATCCAAGGAGGGAAATACTTTAGCTTGATCCGGATTTCTCTTTGCTTGAAGTGCTTAAAGTATGGCTTGGCTCTGTATAGCTTCCGTTCCATGGGGATTATGATTTTAAACTATGCATTTTGAAGGCTTTTGTACAAGACTGATATTTTGTACTTGAATTCTGAAATTGAAAGGATGTAACCATACTAATTTCTGTTTTCCGCTGTAATAAAGTTAAAAATTTTCAAGTACTGTTTTATCTGTCTTGTAAGTTTCTGTTCTGTTTACTAAAATGCTCCACCAAAGTTAAGGCATTCCCTTTGTGAGTGACCTTAACGGAGGTGGGGTGTTACACTTGGTATCAGAGCTGAAGGTTACCAGATTGGGTAAAGTTTTTGAAAACTATTTTCAAAAAGGTTTTGGAAAGGAAGTATTTTCAAAAATAAAGCTTATTTTGAAAAAAACATGATCCCCAAGAGCCATATATCTTTCTTTCAGTCCTTTTTTGTATTGAACCTTTCCTTTTTCGTTCCAGCATGTCTGAAGCATCTGAGATACCAGAGGGTGTTCATGTACCCGGTTGGTTTCGTCAATATCTTGAGGCTAGGACCGCCGCTGCAGGTCCAGCAAATGATCCCCCTCCTCCACCCCCTCCTCGTGCTATTGCTTTCTCAAAAATCTGTAGATATTTTAGGGCCATGGGTGGGAAGGATTTCAAAGGAACTGAATCATTCGTAGAAGCAAGGAATTGGCTCAAAGAAACTGAGGATCTGTTCGTTATCTTCGAGGTGGACGTTAGGCAGAAGGTACAGTTGGCAGTATGGCTGCTCAAAGACGAAGCTTCCTACTGGTGGGAAGTCACTAACGCCGAGAGGCCGGTTGAGACATGGATGGATTTCAGAACAAGGTTTGAGACAAAATTCCTCTCGCAAGCTGAACGAAGTTTACAATTGGAAAAGTTCTTGTCTCTTAAGCAAGGAAGTATGACGGTCAAGGAATACGTCAACCAGTTCAACCAACTAGCAAGATTCGGATTGGATTTAGTCAACACTCAGCATAAAAAGGCTCTCCGCTTTGTTAAAGGATTGAATGAGCCACTGCACAGCCTAGCCATGACCCATGTACCCATGGGAGCAACTTACGAGAAATTGGTGGATATCGCACTACTGCACGAGGAAGACAAGGGCCCGAAAGAGACAAAGAAGGAAGAACCACAGAATAAGAAAGCGGGGCCCAAAAAGGAAACACAAAAGAAGGATGAGAAGTCTGAAGATAAGAAGGGGAAAAAGTGCTTTACTTGTGGGAGCTCAACTCATCTGAACAAGGATTGCAGAAAAAGGAAGGGCGCTTGCTTCAACTGTGGGGAGATGGGACACTTCACTAGGGACTACCCAAAGAGACGAGGACAAGGAGGGCAGGCGAACACTCTTGAGGCTAGTGGCTAGGATAGAAATAGGAAAATTTCTATAGTAGGTTTAATTTATTTATCTGATTATGAAGTCAAGACTTTTTCTGATTCTGGTATTTTGATTTTGTAATCGATACTCTGCACTTTAATACTAGTATTATTTCTGAATTCCGCTGTAGACTCAGACCCATAAGGGTTATGGATCATCTGTTTGGGACTGGGGTTTGAGGGATATCTGTGTTAGGCGTCAAGTATGACGCATACATTCTGAGTTTTCGTGGGGTATCAATTTGATGTTGGTTCCGGTCTTTGGGGCCGATACTTAGGACCCATGTCTAATGGGAACCAAATTTTCATTCTATCTGTACTCGCTTCCATCATTCGACTGTATCCTATCGATCAAATATTTGAACTTTAGGTAGAAACTAAAGGGTGTAAACATGTGTTTGAGACATGTTATGTTTGATGGTTGCAAGTGGATGCAAGTGGTTGCTAGTGGTTGCTCGTGGATGCATATACACACACTAGGCACTAGATCGGCTCGAAAGCACTCTCATACTGCATATGGATGTGTGAGCATTTTTAAATTTTTATGGATGCAAAATGGTTGAATCAGCATATGGATGTTGCATATGAATGAGCAGTTGTGCACTCATATAGAAATGATATGTCTCAAATAGGAAAATTTGCATACATATTGGACTCATGGCACTAACATGATTTGCATTAAGGAGGTCGACTGAATCAGTGGGCCGCCTGATTTTGCATTAGATACGGACATGAACACACACTGTGCATTTAAACATGAAAGCATTAGAAGTCTATAAGGACAATGGATGCCTGTGGTTGATGATTGAGTAGATGGATGATTGGATGGTAGGACACATTCTTCTTAACTTGAAGATTTCGGGGACGAAATCCTTTTAAGTGGGGGAGAATGTAACACCCCGTGTATTCTATAACTGTGGAATTAACAAATTAAAGTATAATTAATTTGAAATCAAAGAACTAAGGGAAACGGGATACGCCATTGCGTTCGTCTCGGAAAAATACGCGAAATAGAGTCCGAGTTTTCGAAAAACGGAGTCCGTATGAAGAAGATATAGCCTCTGGAATTTCTGAATTAAGTTTAAAATTCGAACAGCTCAGAAAAGAAGTTTAAAATTAAAAATCGGGCCCAATTGGCCAGGGCGGGAAAATTCCCGCCTAAGACACCCAGGTCGACTGGGCTGTCGACCTGGTCTAACCAGGTCGACAGGGCTGTCGACAGGGCTGTCGACAGGGCTGTCGACCTGGTCCAGACCCAGGTCGAACCCAGTCCACCCTGGCTGGCCTATTCTATGTTGGTCGATTTTCCGTGGTCTGCTTTGTCATTAGGGCTAGGTGGCAGGCTCTAATTGGTCCCTCTTGCGAATGAATGGCTACGATCAATTCAAGCAACATCGATGGTCCTAATCAGTTCATAAACTCTATAAAAATGGCCCTAGACTCTACCTAGGTTTCTTACACAATTCTCTAGCCTCCATTGCTCTCTTCTTCTAAAAATAAAAATGGCGTCTCTGCTCTGCCGGAATTAAAACTAGAAGATAATCAACATCAGCCTAAGTAACTCAATTCAAACTAGAGGTTAAAGTTCTACAAAGATTCTACAACAAGTTAAAGTTCTTTCTTTAATCCAATCAAGGCAAGTACAGTTATTCTCCGCTATAAACGTTAATTATAATTTTGATATGCATTTAAATCTGAGTTTGAGGTTGTATTCCCTTCTGTTAGATCTGTTTTCTGTGACTGTTCTATATTCCTTTCTTCTTTTCTGTTTCTATAGCCAGGCTACCACGAGCCTGTGCCTAATCTCATAAGAAATGAACGTATGAACGCAAGTTTTGGGATGAATGATGAGAAATTTGACAAAACCAAATTGAATGTATGACTTTAGGTCTGAGGCATAAAATATATTGGACATATGACTTGGGATTGGATGCATAAATTTGACTATGAACATATAATTTATGCATGTTGTATGCATAGTTATGTTGTAATCTAGACCTGTAATTAATTAAAAAAAAATAGCATATGTTATAAACTAGTTTTAGACCTATGCATATTTTGTGATAAAAGAAGAAGAGGTACCACTGTAAAGATTACATATGATTTGAGACTTTGGACAAAATGCATATAAAAAAGGCAAGATCTGATTTTTAGAAGATATGGTTTAAAGATTTATATTATTGGGGATAGTTTGCATAATAATTCATGACATGAAAAGAAGGAAGATATGGAAACTTAAGATTTACATTAATTAGGATATCTATTATTGTAATTACACCTAAATAGGGATTTTTGGATATATGACATGCATTGAAATTAATGGTTATATTTGGTATAATCTATATTGGAACATATGTTATATGGCAAATTATGTCCATATTCTGCGCTTAAGCAAACATGGAATATATGTTGTGAATCATGAAAAATTATGTAGGCATATGAATTTAGGCCTAATTTATGACTAGGCAAGGCATGTAAATAGAACCTTTAGAATTATTAGATTTGCTAAATCTGCTAATTTGCTAAGTTGCCTAAACTGCTAGTTTTGTTATATTACCTAGACTGCTAATTTGATTGAAATGCCAAATCTGTTAAATTTGTCTGTTGAGATGCCTAATCTGTTATATGCCAAAATCTGCTAAGTGCTAAATCGGTTAAATCTGTTAAGTCACCCAATCTGCTAAAATCTGTTATCTGCTATATCAGTTGAGTTGATGTGATCATTCTGTTATTGATATAATCTGAATTGGCATATATATTGGGTGTGCGCATAAACGGTAAATAATTAATTAATTGGCCGCAAAGATGAATATGGCTAACTCGAGGTTAGAATGAGTTTGCGACGTAAATCTGCCCGGAACCGCCCGGCACATCCAGTGGCCGCAAACAATAGGTTCTAATGTGAGAAGTTAGTCATAAAATGCGTAAGACACGAGGTTAGGTCTGGCTTGTGGCAGAAGTCTGCCCGGAACCGCCCGGCATATCCAGCGGCCACAAGCTACCGACCTAATGTGAGAGGTCTGTGCATTAATAATTAATTAATGCAAATCTAAGATAAGAATGACGTCTAAAACGTATTGGGGAAAATAGGGTTAAACCAAAGGGATTAATAGATGTAGTAAAACCCGTCCATGAATCTGTAGGCCCAATACAAAGTTAGACAAATCTGAAAAATCTGTACATCTGATCCGTTAGTCTGAAAACTCGTTAACTCAATTTGTGAACTAGTAAATCTGAATTCTGTATGTCTGAACTTGTAAACAAATAAATCTGAAATCTGTTAGTTTGGGGACACAAGGTTAGGAGGGGAATTACTTGTGTCATCTGTTGTTTGGGACCCATATTAGTCAGTAACCCTTTCTGGTATCAAAACTTTGACCCAACAGTAGGTAGGGTCCGGGCACGCTTACTGAACTAATTATAAGTGGTTCATTCTGATAATGGCGAGGGGTGTTGATGGTGCGTTCCAACCGGGTCATGTGCATGCATGGATCCCGGTCTGCCTCTGAGGATGTAAGACGCCGTGACATCTGTAAATAGGTCTGTGCCAATTGGTTGTCACTTTAGGGAGTGATACACCCTACTGTGGGGCCGACACAGGATATTTATGTATTAGGGAGCCGATCGCTTGGGGTAGGGTTTTAGGGTACGCTTAGTTCTGTCTGTTTCTGTTGGTACCGTCTGCTTCTGTTGGGTGGTAACACCTGTCTGTTTCTTTGTGGTACCGTCTGTTCGGGTGGTAAAGGCCCATTACTAGTGTACACCTAATTCCACATTCTGTTTCCATAGGGATAAATCTGTTTCTTCTTCTGTCTGTTTCTGATCGGGTAGTAAAGGCCCATTATTAGCATTCTGTTTCTGTTAAAGTATTCTGTACCCGTTCCTGCTTCAATTCAGACATTAGGGTGACCCCTAATTCTGTTATACTAGTATTAGTGCAGAGAAGTGTAAAACAATAGTTTATATCATTCTGTTTTTCTGTTATATCTGCTACACCTGTTATAGTTATCTCACATCCAGTTTTATGTTCATATCATATTATTGTTATCTGTTCATATGCTGAAAATCACTGGACTTTCCAGACTTTTTGTCTGACCCTTGTTGTTTCGCCTTCTTTCTTCCGTTTCCCCCCCAGGTTATCCAAGTAGGGAAATACTTTAGCTTGATCCGGATTTCTCTTTGCTTGAAGTGTGGCTTGGCTCTGTATATCTTCCGTTCCATGGGGATTATGATTTTAAACTATGCATTTTGAAGGCTTTTGTACAAGACTGATATTTTGTACTTGAATTCTGAAATTGAAAGGATGTAACCATACTAATTTCTGTTTTCTGCTGTAATAAAGTTAAAAATTTTCAAGTACTGTTTTATCCGTCTTGTAAGTTTCTGTTCTGTTTACTAAAATGCTCCACCAAAGTTAAGGCATTCCCTTTGTGAGTGACCTTAACGGAGGTGGGGTGTTACATGATTTCTTGCTAGTCTGCTCTTTCTGGCTATTATTCTGATTCTTTGCTCTCTCTTGTTGGGCAGACTTATCATTTTCTTCGTAGCGGCTGGCAAAGGTGATAACTTCATGGAAGGGAAGATCGATATGAGCTGTAACCCTATTCAGATACTTTGTAGCGAGGCCCTTAATGAATTTCTTGTTCTTCTCAGTTGGGTCTTGAATTAGGTTAGGGGCATAACGGGAAAGCTCATCAAATTTCATCGCATATTCAGCAACTGTCATATTTCCCTGTTTCAGATTGACAAATTGTTCACGAAGGCGTTCTCTTGCTTGTGGAGGAATGTATTTCTTATTGAAAAGTTCTTTGAATTTTGCCCAGGAAATGTTGGCTACATCATTTCCAATCTTAACGGTGTCCCACCAGTACTACGCTTGATCTTTGAGTTGCCATGCTGCCAGGAAACGCTTTCTCTGATCCTCAAGTTCCATCCCTTCTAAGATCTTCTCACAATTCTTGAGCCATGACTCTGCTTCAACAGCAGACTCTCTACCAGTGAAAGGAACTCCGCCCAAGTTTTTGAATTTCTTTGACATCCGTTCTAGGTCGAATGGCTGTGCGACTATACGGTCGGGCTGCTCATGAATGGGCTCTTCTTCGGGTGTCCCTCTAGCTCCACCTCTCCCACCTCCACGGGTTCTAGCTCTAGTACTCATAATGAATTAGTCTGTAACATCAAGGGGAGAGTCAGACCAACAGAAATGAAAATTCAAAGGAAAGGCTAAGAGGTGAAAATGATGTAACGACTGATAAATATGTGCTATTATGTTATGCTCACTCTAGGACTTTAGTCCTATCTCTAATGAGACGTATTGCTATAAATATGTTATATCCCAAAACTAAGGTTAAACCAAAGCTCTGATACCAACTGTGATAACCCCAAACCTCCGTAGAACGAAAGCTGAGATGATTATTGGAATACAACATAAATATAGCAACACATAACACAGATAACAACATAAATATAAGAATCTATTAAACAACAACATCAACATAGCAGCGGATTATGGATGTCATCATAACAAAGAATCCCAGTCACAGAGTCCTACTTATTACATCAAAGTCCCAACAAAGGAAAACAAGTACATAATGCCAAAAGTACAGTTTGAAATGAAACGGAATACGATCAGAATGTCTCAAAGTCTAAGCAGAAACAAAGGTAAAGATGAGGGTCTGCATAGTCCAGCAAAGCACCTCGAAGCAGCAACACCAAAGCAAATAAGCAAGCTCCAAGATCAGCAACTCCAAGGAAGCAAACTAACAACCTGTCAATTGGCTGCCCGTTTGGAAAGAGGACACCCGAATTTGCAAAGTGAAACAAAATTCGAGTCAGTCGAGGGACTGGTATGAGAAATCTTTCTATACTAACTAATCATATGGCGAATCACAGGACCATGCCGCTAAGGCGGAACGGGTTTACTCCATTGGATTGCCAGTGCATAATTAAGTAAGTCGTTTAAATAACGCTATGCATTTAAAGAAAAATAAGATCGTTATAAGACCCAAGTCCCATCACACAATGCAACGCACACCAGAGGAAAGGGTTTTTCCTTATAACGATCAAAAGATGATAAATACGTCAAACGTATTACTACTAGTGTGCATATATTTTCATAAATCATTTCAATATAAATGTATTAATCCTAGACGACATAGGTACCATATATTATGCCGCCGTATATAAGTATACAACTAAAATCGTAATGTCGTATTGGAGAATTGGTTTCCATCATGAGTCGAGGCTAGGGGCAAGCTCCTCTCCGATTCGAGACACTCTAGCAAATGCCTCAGGATTCCCCGCAGTGAACCCTTGGATCTTCAGGGCCGGTCCACACATATGTGCATGGATTAGTTATGCCTGAACACACGCTTCCCGTTTCCTTTGAACCTATAATGCGACGACCAACGACCTATAAACAACGAGGTACCTCAAAATCCATCATCCACATAAGTAAAATGTCAGCGCTGGTAGGTCCCTGACATCACTCTAGCTAGAAAGAAACGTGTGCACTCCCTGCAGTCCGTATCCCGTTTTGACTCATACCGGGGTGTGAGGCTCATGAGGTTACGCTATACACAAAGCTACGCCTAAACAGGCCGTGCTTTGATCATCTTCCACAAGGCCTGCTTTTCAACAAAACCTTGATCATTCGCATCTTAGCGGGCCACATTGACAATTCGCGTCATGTTATCGATAACTACTAACATATACCAGGGTGTTAAGCAGAGAATAAATTCTCTACCACCAAACAAGCATACATTAATAAAAATTGATTTAGTTACACGAAACGAATTCCAACGTCAGACGCGCGTCCATACAAGTCCGTTCTGGGTTTGAACGAAACCGGAGATACCAGAGAGGTTCTCGCTTATCCGGACAATCAACCCATACGACCGGCCAACTACTACATCGACCCCTTCCTGGGAGCAAGTCAGTCCAAGGTCTCAATAATCGTTGTCCCTTCGACGTGAAGATCGCCGGTCTTCAACATCGTCTTCTATTATTTCGGTTTAAATCGTCGTTTGATTATTTGAAATGAGTTAAACTCGGCCTTTTCAAATAATCATCGCATAATTATCATTTAAATCGTTTTACGTCGTTTATTTTAATTTATAGCAATTTATTTCTATTTTTATTTATTTAAAGATAGTGCGAATTAATTAAACGACGCTTCGGGTCGATAGGCGACCTTGGCGCTATTTTTACCAAAATTTGTTTTAGACATATCTTAAAATCTAACCGTCAGATTTTGGTAAATTTTATGTCGTTGGAAAGCTCTTTCCAAGACAGTCCTAACGGATCCAGTTTTGGGAAAATTCAACGGTCGGATCTTTCTGTACAACCGTTTAAAGTTATGATTTCAAAACGCGAACTACCGCGCGTGTTTCGCTTAGTTTTAATTTATATTATATATATATAAATCAAACCATTTGGTGATTTCCATTATTTCAAAATCCATTCTTTTATTTATAACATGATATTTTTGTCCGCCAATTCTAATGCGACAAAAATCCTTGATTTTAACTATGTATATTTCTATATTAAATAAAAATAATATTTTTCCTTATTCTTTTATTTACATATACACTGTAAATGTCATTTTATTCTCTCTACATTGAAAATGTAAAATTCTCTTTTTATTTGTATTTTACATAGAAAATGTAAATGTTTTCTTTTATTTTACCTTTACATAGAAAATATACATATATTTTTATTTTACTTTTTACATAGAAAATGTAAATGTTACTTTTATTTTCTTTTTCATTGAGAAATAATATGACTCTTTTTCTTTACATTAACAAATTGTAACTCTTTATTTTACATTAGAAAAATGTAACTCTTTAGTTTATTTTAATTTTACATTAGAAAGATGTCTTTTTATTTTATTTTACTTTACATTAGAAAAATGTAACTTTTTATTTTATTCTTCTTTACATTAGAAAAGATATAACTTTTTAGTTTATTTCTTATACATTGAAACAAAGTAAATGTCTTTTATTCTTTTACATTGAAACAAATGTAAAAGTCTTTTATTCTTTTACATTGAAACAAATGTAAAAGTCTTTTATCCTTTTTCATTGAAATAAATGTCTTTTATTCTTTTACATTGAAATAAATGTCTTTTATTCTTTTACCTTACATAGTCAATATTACAAAAATAACTATATTTTCAACGCTAATATTTGATTCATTTCAATTATACAACTTGATGGTGAAAATTTATGTCATTTCCACTAAATTAACACAACGGTGAATTTTGTGTCATAATACCCACATTAACACAACACTGGAATTTATGTCATGATGCTAAAATTAACCAACGATGAGATTTGCGTTGTTATACCTAAATTAACGCAACGGTGTAAATTGTGTCATCGCAATGATGTTAACCCAGCGATGTAAATTTGTGTTATTACAACAATATTAATACGATGATGTAAAATTGCGTCATCACAATAATGTTAACACAACATATAGATTGGTGTCATCACAATAATGTTAACACAACACATAAATTGGTGTCGTCACAACATGATTAACGCAACATATAAATTGGTGTGGTCACAACATGGTTAACGCAACATATAAATTGGTGTGGTCACAACATGGTTAACGCAACATATAAATTGGTGTGGTCACAACATGGTTATGATTGGGAGTATAATTCCCATGAATCAATATAAAGGCCTCACCTTTTATTTTTATTTGTAAATGGAAATAAAGATTAAAATTTACATTTTGTTTTATAAATAAAGATTTAACTTGCATTTTGTAAAATAAAGATAAAAATGGGTATTTTAATCTGTAGACAAGACAAAGATAAAAATTGTCCTTTTATTTGAGTTGACAAACTGAACACAAAAATTTCCCTTATATTTAAGTTAACAAAATGAGCACAAAAATTGTTCTTTTATTATGTTAACAAATGACATAAAAATTTGTCTTTTTAACATGTTAACAAAATAACATAAAAACTTGTCCTTTTTATTTTGTTAACAAAATGACATAAAAATTTGTCCTTTTATTATGTTAACAAAATAACATAAAAACTTGCCCTATTTATTCACAAACAAAATTAAATGTCAAAACTTGTTTTTAATTTGTAAACAAGATAAACAAACAAGATTAAATGTTTTGATTTTATTTAAGAAAATAAAATGAGAATAAAAATTAAAGTAAAACTTTGTCGTTTATTTTGTAAACCAAATTTATATAAAAAAAATTTCTTTTATTTTGTAAACAAAATAAATGACAAAAATTGTCTATAAATTTTGTTAACAAAATTCAGATCCAAACTTTCCATTTATGTTTGCGAATCAGAATAAAGTTCCCATTTTCATTTTATTTAATAAAATAAAATTTCCATTTTCAAAAAAAAAAGAAAGAAAGAAAGAAAAGAAAAGAAATGAGAATAAGATTAATAAAGATGAGGACTTACAGAGATTACATCAGGATGCAGAACTGGACTAACATAGCTATTTCACACAGCATAAGATCATTACAAATCACACAACAATATATATTCTACATTACCACATCGCAAATCCATAATATTAACATACATACAAATCCAAATGATTGTGAATAACAATTTATATTATTTAATTACTAAAATTTAAGAAATCTCACAGTTGTTGACGATTTTTGGCCAAAATTCGAACTATTCAGAATCAACTCCGGTCAGTCTAGAATTGTAGATCGCAGTCTCACGAGTCCAACGGTCCTGAAATCGTTAAATTCCGAGTTCGTTTGGATTAGATATGATTAAATTTAGGTTAATAATATTTTAAATATAATAAATAATTTAAATAAATTATAAGTACATCTTCTTCTACCTCTGGAACTTAGGCCGATGGTTCAACGTATTAAGTTCAATATTAGGGCTCGACTTTGCGCTCCAGTCGAGGCACGAGGTGCCGATCTGATGCTACCACGGTGACGGCCTCTGGAAGGCGCACCCGAACTTCCCCTCCCCGTCCAACTCGCAAGCCGCCTGTGGTGGGCGTTCTCCGACGAACGGCGTCGGTTTCCGGGCCTGGTTCTCGACGGTCGTGGCTCCAAGGAAAGATCAGGCCGTATCAAATCGAAGAGGAGGAAGGCCTCTTCGTTAATGTCAAATGGAGGGGTGGGTTTCGGTGAATGGATCAGTAGAAATTAGGAGAAGAAGATCGATGCATTTCGGCCATGCGTTCAATACAGTGGTGGCTGAGAAGAAGAGTACGACGTATAGGGCTTGGGTATAATATACGGTATATATAGTGGTATTTAGCTTTTTATTTAATTAATTAAATTCCCTTTAATTCAAACAAATCCCGTTCACTTCAAACGAACTCCGATTCAAACCCAATGAGTGTCGACCCTAGCTAAATACCCCCATCCCGGACATAATGGGATATGCCCCATCAGCCAAAACAACTGTTTCGATAGGTTTTTCTTTAAATTAAATATATACATCAATATATATTTAATTTAAATGGACATTTTAAATTTACCAGGGCCACATACTGATACTAAAAATTATAAAAAATATATATTTAGCTTTGTTTTGACGATACGGTCCCAACTAAACTAATTTCGTCGAATTCTGACACTGTTTGAAAAATGGCTATTTTTCAGTCGATTAAATTTGATTGAAATCGACCAAACATATTTTTCTTCGCCACGCTCACATATTAATTTGGAAAATTCTAAAAATTGAAATTTAGCAATAATATGATATTCCGGTTCCAATGAAATTGGTTTCGTCGAAAACAGAGATCATTTGAAAATTGACTATTTCCACTGGCTTTAATATTATTTAAAGATGGAATTTTTTTCTTCTGCCATATTTTTCCACCCAATAATTTAAAATAAAAATTTTAAATTGGTTCGGATTTTCCGGTTCGTTACAACATCGGTGGACCGGCCCTGACGATCCAAGGGGCAGTTGCGGCTGTTCCGGAGACATGGGCTAGATTGTCTCGAAGTCGGTAAGGACTATCTTTTGCCTTGGTTCATGACGGAAATCCAATTTCCAAATACGACATCGTGCGGTTTTGATTGTATATATATTTGGCGACATAGTGGCATGGGACGCTCATGTCGTCTATGATTGATAGTTATGATTTGAAATTGTTTTTAAAACGTATAAACACTAGCAATAATATCAAATGCTTTTGTTTTATTCGTATCAAGCATATTTTGGCCATTACAAGGTAAAACTTTATCCTCCGGTTTGCGTTGCATTGTGTGATGGGAACTGAGTCTTATAATGGCTTCATTTTTATAAAATGCATTGCGTTGTTTAAAAGAAAGATTTGTTTTAAAGCACTGGCGATCCAATGGAGAAAACCCGTTCCACGAAAGTGGCGTGGTCCTGTGATTGGCCAAATTATATATGTGTTGAGTAGATTTCTCATACCAGTCCCATGACTGACTCGTAGTTTGTTTCACTTTCAAACTCAGGTGCCCCTTTTTCTACACGGGCAGCCTTGTATTCAGGTTTAGCTGGTTCTTTCTGGATAGCTGGAGCTGAAGATGGATTCTATCATTTATCTCTTTTTATGCTGTTCAGCTCCTATTGTACATATTTGTTTATTTCCGCCGTAGACATATATATATAGTTGAACTGTATTTGTACTAAGTATGATCCTGTATACTGTGTAACTCTTATGATTATTTTTATCCAGTATATTCTATTGTTCATTATCTGGTGTATTTAATTATTCTATTCTGCTATCATCTGTTCCTGTGTTATATTCCATGGATTACCCTTGCCGCCGTCAATACGGGGTTTGGGGTCGTCTCATTTGGTATCAGAGCTTTGGTTAAGCTTAGTCCTGGAATATAACATTTGAACGAACTCGCAGTAGTGTTCTAGGATGGGTTACTCTATACAGATAGGATCAGCAATATCCTAGTATGAGTAAAGCTCGATAGACACATTTACATTTGATGTATATGTTTCTATGTTTTAAAATTATCTTTTCTATGACCTGACACTTGATCTGCTGTTTGCAGAAGTGCTAGAAAATGAGTGTCAGAAACAGAAGGAAAACAGAACCGGATATTGAGGCCCTATTAATCAAATATCGAAATATGGGTGGAATACCGTTCTCTGGTGAAGAATCTATTATGAAGGCACAGGCTTGGATTCATTCGGCTGAAAAGATCTTTGATGGTTTAAAGATAAGGGATGACCAGAAAAGATTACTGGCCTCCTGGGCTCTCAAAGATGAAGCTTTGTTCTGGTGGGATTCAGTTATTGAGAATAATCCGGAAGGTGACATCACCTGGGATAGATTCAAAGTGAATTTCCTAGAAAAATTTACTCCTCCAGAAGCAACCGAGCGATTATGCGACAAATTTTCAGATTTGATACAAAGAGATATGACAATCCCCGAATATCATAAGAAATTCAACGAACTTTCTCACTTTGCTCCCCATCTAATTCAGAATACGAGGAGAAAGAATCTGAGATTTATTTACGGGCTTCAAAGGAAATATCAGAATAAAGTAATAGGCATGTGAAGCTTCCTTTTTCAGAAATGATTTATATGGCTAATCAGTATGAAGATCTCCATAAGAAAGGCATGTTGCGCGACGAAGAGGAAGTCAGCTCTAGTAATAAAATTGAGTCTGAAACTGATCGTCCTGAGGTTACAACGATGTCTGAAGTCAGTAAGGAGCCCAAAGTCAATCGGAAAAGGGCCAGATCCGAAAAAGAACCAGCAACGACTGCCATATGCAATAACTGCCATATGAAAGGGCATTTGCAAGGAAATTGTAAATCCTCGAAGAAACGAAAGAATGATGGATTTAAATCTGGCGGAAAGCTTCAGGAAAGTAGAGAATGCAATCTCTGCCAACAAGCTGGTCATGTAAAGCAAGATTGCTGGCTATTGAGAAAGACCAAAGAGGCTTAGGCAAATGAAGTGGCAGAAACGTCTGCACCCTCAGCTATTCAGGAAAGGCCAGATGTTTTTGAAGGCACGCTTACTATCAAAGATATTCCAGTTAAAGTGCTGTTTGACACAGGCGCGTCACAAAGCTTCATTTTGAAGGATGCAGCTAAGAAACTGGATTTGAAATTGAAAAAGCTCAAGGAACCAATGACGGTCCAGAATCCGGTTGGGGGTTCCATTGTTCTCAGTTGGGTTTGTGGAGTGTCGGTTTCTTTCTCTCGTTATCGGTTTCCCACCATCGCGGTCGTCATGAATTTTAAAGAGTTTGATCTTATTTTGGGGTTAGACTGGTTGACCAAATATGAAGCTGAAGTTAAATGCGCCGACAGAGTCGTAAAGGCGAAGATTAAATCAGGTGATTATATAACCATTCCCTGTGAAGGTCAGAATGCTAATAGAAAAGACTTCTGGGCAGCTTTGAATGTTTCTCCAACTCAAATAGAAAATGTCCCTGAGGTTACAGAGAATATTCCTGACCTCATCAAAGACATTCCTATCGTCAAAAATTATGCGGATGTGTTTGAAGAAGTTGTTCGCTTACCTCCGCAGAGAGAAATAGATTTCAAAATTGCTTTAATTCCGAATGCAAGGCCGGTAGTTCACGCTATTCGAAGAATGTCCTTGAAAGAGAAGGAGGGATTAGACAATCAAACACGACAGCTCATATGGAAGGGTCTGATCAGGCCTAGTTTCTCTGATTATGGAGCAACAGTGGTGTTTGTCCCAAAATCTGACGGTACTCTACGACTATGTGTGGATTATCGTGATTTGAACAAACAGACAATAAAGAATAAATATCCATTGTCGCGGATTGATGATTTGTTGGATCGATTAAATGGAGCACAAGTATTTTCACGAATGGACCTAGCTACAGGCTTCCATCAACTTCGAATTGCCGAAGAGTGTGTTCCAATGACAACATTCAGAGGTCCCGACCTATTTTACGAGTGGTTAGTAATGCCGTTCGGCTTATGTAACGCTCCTGCTTACTTCGTTGATCTGATGAATAGGGTATTCAGGGGGGTTTTGAATAAATTTGTTCTGGTTTTCATTGACGATATTCTAATCTTCTCTAAATCAAAGGCAGAACATGAAAAGCATCTGGAACAGGTTCTAGAAATTCTGAGACAGAATGTATTAAAAGCCAATTTTTCCAAATGTATCTTCTGGCAAGATGAAGTAAAATTTCTAGGCCATGTCGTATCTAAAGAAGGAATCGCTGTGGATCCAAGCAAAATCACAGCTATTCAGAATTGGAAACAGCCCAGTACCCCCACTGAAGTCCGCAGTTTTCTCGGATTGGCTAGCTATTACTGGAAGTTCGTTAAAAAGTTTTTGAAGATATCTGGTCATTTAACAAAGCTTACGAAGAAGCACTCTAAATTCAAATGGACTCCAGAAAGTGAGGAGACTTTCGAAGAGCTAAAGTTAAGACTAACGACAACTCCAGTGTTAACCATCATCGATGACAATCAGGATTTGAAAGTCTGGACTGATGCTTCTAGAGAAGGCCTTGGCGCAGTGTTAATGCAGAGGGGCCAAGTGATTGCTTATGCTAGCCGTCAACTGAAGCCGCACGAGAAAAACTATGTAACTCATGATCTTGAGTTATTGGCTATAGTATTCGCCTTGAAAATATGGAGACACTATCTTCTGGGAGAGAGATTTGAACTATTTACAGATCACCAGTCGTTGAAGTATCTGTTCACCCAAAAAGACCTAAATCTGAGGCAGCAACGTTGGCTAGAGTTCCTTGCTGCATACGACTTTGAGATTATATACACCCCAGGGAAAGCCAATGTCGTGGTCGATGCGTTAAGCCGAAAGAATGAAATGATCGCCAGTTTTATCATTGCGACTTCGTTGATTGACAAGATATCGGCTCTCCAAAAAGACGACCAATTTATCAAAGGAATGAGTCAGCGAATTCGTGAAGGCAATGCTTCAGATTTCCAGCTCGACAGCGAAGGGATTCCGAGATTAGAAGGACGAATATGTGTTCCAGAAATTCCTGAACACAGGAGAGATGTGCTTGATGAATGCCACAAATCTAAGCTCAGTATCCATCCGGGTGTGAGTGAAATGTATAACGATATCAAGCGCACATTCTAGTGGAAGTCGTTAAAAAGAGACATCTCGATATATGTTAGTCGATGCCCTACTTGCCAGCTAGTCAAAAGCGACCAACAGAAACTGGCTGGATTATTGCAACCGCTGGACGTTCCAGGCTGGAAGTGGGAACATATTTCCATGGACTTCATTGATGGTTTGCCCAGAACCAGAAAAGGAAATGACAGTATTTGAGTGATCGTAGATCGCTTCACGAAGACCGCCCATTTCATACCTGTCAGATCAAACAGAATTGCTCAGAGTCTGGCGCAGATTTATTTCAAGGAAATTGTTAGACTACATGGAGTGCCGCTCAGTATAGTCAGTGATAGAGACACAATATTTAGTAGCAAATTCTGGGAAGCATTTCAGGTCGAGCTGGGAACGAAGTTGAACTTAAGCACCACTTATCATCCTCAGACAGACGGTCAGACTGAGAGGGTGAATCGTATTTTAGAAGATCTATTGCGGGCTTGTGTTATAGATTTCGGTGGATCCTGGGAAGACCATCTGCATTTGGCTGAATTCTCATATAATAACAACTACCAGGCGAGTCTGACAATGTCGCCATTCGAAGCATTGTATGGTAGACCGTGCCGATCTCCTGCTTGTTGGGTCGAGCCCAGAAATAGACTTGTATTGGGGCCAGATATGATTCGAGAGGCTGCCGACAAAGTCGATTTTATTAAGAAACGATTATTGGCCGCTCAAAGCCGACAAAAGAGCTATGCCGATAGAAGAAGAAGAGATATATCCTTTTCTGTTGGCGACTACGTATATTTGAAAGTATCGCCGATGAGAGGAGTTATCCGGTTTGGTAAAACTGGGAAGTTGGCACCCAAATTCATTGGTCCGTTTCCTATTCTGGAACGGATCGGAACTCTTGCTTATAGGGTCAAATTGCCTGACTGGTTGCCTGGAGTTCATGATGTATTTCATATATCTCAACTTCGAAAGCACATTCATGATCCAGACTTGATCGTGGAAGAAGCAGCTCAACAGGACATTGAAATTACCCCAGAATTAGCTGTGAGACGAGAGCCGCTAAAGATCATCGGCAAAGAGACCAAAGAACTGAGGAACAAGAAGGTTCACTTAGCCAAAGTGCAATGGAGTGGAGATCCGCGAGATTGTACTTGGGAAACCGAGGAGAGCATTCAGAAAGCTTATCCTAGATGCCGAGTGGATATCTCTGATTGACTCCGGTGCAAGGTACATTTACCCTACTTTGCATTACCAATCAGTTCTCTATTCTGTTGTTATTTTCTTTCCATGGATGTGCACTTTTAATTCTATAGTCTGAATGATTTTAAAAGAATATATGAATTAATTTGTATGATTTTGAAAGGTTAAGAACAATTTGAATTGTTGCTTGTGTTGTGTGATAGTAAATTTGACTAATTAGATTATTGAAACAATAGTTAATTTAATCAACATTAGAATAATGGTAGAATTTATTCGATTATATCACACATTGAACTGATTAGAAAATAGATAGGAATATATATACTTGTGCATTATATATGTTTGAACAGGTAAATGGATTAGCTGTTGAGTAAAGATTTTATTTGCGTGCCCGACAAATAGGTAAACCTTAATGAGTTGGATGCGAAATATTATTATATCAACTCCTGTGAATGCCATTGGATGCGGAGTGCTGGTTATTCTGTGTGAAATAATAAACGTCGCCATAGGATAGTAACAATTAATTTTGAACTACATTACATGGCATACTTCAGAAGATAGGCATACTTCATCATATACCACATAAGCATTTGGAGCTTGTGTGACGAGGTGGAAGGTTTACCATATGATCAAGAGGCTTGTATGGCAATGACTATATTTTACAAGTTTAACTGATAACCGATATGGACTATTTAAATTGTAACGATTAAATTGCCAGATTAATAAAAACCCAACACGGGTCTGGAGTTGACAATAACCACGTCTCTCTAGTTATTAGATACGGCACATGGACTATTTATTTCCCACACGGGGCAGGGTGACGAGAATTTATTCTCTGGAGTTATTATCAATACATGCTCCCCTGTAAACACCAGAATATATCACTATAAATATGTGTATGCTTATTAGGATTTATTGGGTACCTAATACGGCCCAATAAATTCCCAAACCTCTCTCCGTGCAAGGGAGGTTATGGCGAAATTTTTCAAAAATTCCGGGTGTTAGCCAAATTTTTGAAGACTTTGAAATTTCTCAGAAACTGAAAAGTTGGAGAATTGAAGCCAGATCGAACGTAGAGTTGATTAATCAAACCACATTCGACTTTGTTCCTTTTCGGGGACGAAAAGTTTTAAGTGGGGGGGGATTGTAACGACCCAGAAAATCTGAACCAATTTAAAATTTTTAAACTGGCTAAAATAATGGATTTTAAATATTTAAAATAATTATTTTAAATAATAGCAATGAAAACTGAGTTTGAATCGATAATTGAAAACGAATTTAACTAATTATAATTATAATCAAGGCCTGAAATGGCGATGTAGTTTCAAAAATTCAATTCAAACTTTGTCGGACGGTACCGGGTGCAAAACAAAATGGATTTTAGCGAAACCAAAATATTTAAATCTGTTAGTGAATACCTTTCTAAGAATCTGAAAAATCGAATTTTCATTACGGAAAGCAAAAGTTATGGCCAAATGAATTTTCAGGAAGGTCGCTATGGAATTTATATAGCCCGTGAAATTGGCCATTTTGCATACGACCTCGGAATTCGACGAAACCACTTTTGTTGGATCCGGGATGTGAAGTTATTGCTAGGTTTCAAATTTCATAATTTTTGAAGCTAGTATGTGAGCGTGGCAAAGGAAAATGTGTTTTGGTCAATTATAGTTAAATTGGATCGACCAGAAATGGGCCTTTTTGCAAACGGTCTCAGAATTCGGCGAAACTAGTGTTGTTGGGACCGTATCGTCAAAACATAGCTAGATTTATTTTTCTGGAATTTTTCGAATCAGTTTGTGGCCCTGGCAAATTGAAATGCATGTTCAAATCAAATATTGAATGTTTTATATTTTAATTTGAAGGAAAAATGACTGAAACAATCAAATGGGCCTACGAAACATATCCCATTGCGTTCGGAATGGGGGTATAACGCTAGGGACGACAGTCGTTGGGTTTGAATTGGCGTTCGTCGGTGACAAGGGGTATTTTAGAGACTTCAAAAATTATAAAATAAAATAAAAAATCCTATTGGCCCATTATCTTTCTCTCTCCCCGTATGATATCGAGCGACGGCGGAAAACCTTCATGAGCTTCCCGTCCATTTTCTGATCAATCCAATCACTAATATCAAGAGCTCCAGTTGAAGATTTTGTAGAGCTCGGAGAGATCTTCAAATCCATATATAGTTTGGATTTTTTCGTGCAGCGTTTGGAGAGTTTCGACCTTGGGAAGATCCGCCGTTTCGAGCCAGATCGCGCCTCCACCGCCGCATCGAGTTGAGCGCCACCACCCTCGTCATGAGCGCCTCTCCAAGCTCTTCGCTGCTACGAAGGCTGATCATCCTAACACGCATCGATTCACGCGAAATTTGGTGACCTAGTTTCGAACAGTTTTCTGAGGTAAGCGGCTGTTTAATTTAAAACTGATTTTAACAGTTTAAAACCGTTGCAAACTTCGAAAAATCATATCTTTTTCGTTCTTTAACGAAATTCAATGAAACAGGAAACATCGTGACCGTGTGGATGTCTTCTACATTTTAGAAGAGACCGCATATTTTTCTGAGCCTTCTGCTATTTTTGGTGGAGTTGAACCCAATGTGAGATCTCTAATTTATAAACGATATGGAAAACGACGATGTATAAATTATATAGTCGATGTATGAGTTATATAAGCATTGTACATCTCTTGTATAAGCGTTGTATAAGTTGTACGTTCGATGTATAAGTTATATATGCGTTGTAAAAATTATATATGTGTTGAAATAGAAGTGAATTGCTATATATATATATATATATATATATATATATATATATATATATATATATATATATATATATATGTATATGTATATATATACGCCCCTCGTCCACAAACCATGGACGATATTTATTAGTTGTGATTGGTGTGAAAATTGATTGATAGCGAAAGGTTGTTTGGGAGTGTTTGTGGTAGATATTGATTGATTTTGGTTGAAAAATACCCATTTGTGGTTGAGAAATATTTGGTCGAAACCACATAGGATTAGTTTGTGGAAATGAAATAAATAAAACATGCCGCCTGCGTGCGAACTAGAGGCATGATCCCCATTGTCAAAAACCGCGAGGTTTTAAGGTAGAGCGAGGAGCCGTACTAGGGACGGTCCCGGTTTTAACTACCCTGCCGTTATGCTGCCGAAATTTTGAATAATATTCATGTGTTTGAATTATTTTCATTTGCTATTCATTGAATAGAAAACCTTCATGTGTTGAATCGATATTCATTCGTTGATTAGAAATTCATGTGTTGAATGGTATTCGTGTTTTAAATATAAAAATCACATTTTTATCTATATATAGAAACTATAGAAAACCTTTATGTTTTGAATCGATATTCATTCGTTGAATTGAAATTCATGTGTTGAATGTTATTTACATTTTGAAATAAATTGTTTTATAATAAAAATCACCTTTTATCAACTATATGGACTATGTAAAATAATCTCGTTTTAAAAGAAATTGTTTTATAATAAAAATCCTATTTTCATCACCTATATAAACTATATAAAATAATAGTGTTTTGAAATGGATTGTTTTACAATAAAAATCACATTTTAATATATACATGAATTGTTTAAATGTGAAGTGTTAATAATAGCAACTCGCTCGAATAAATATGCATGAGTTGAAATATTCATTAATTAGCTAATGATATGATTTTTGCCTATGCATGCAACATTAGAATGAATGGTGTTTTTAAACCAAATGGAATCAAATATGAAGTTGAATGGAAAATGATAAGTGATAAGAACTGTATATATGTACATGCATATTTATTGAACAGGTTATAACAAATGGGGCTAGAGAAGAGGAATAAAATTTTGTGCCCGACAAATAGGTACACATTTACTGTTTTGTTTGGGTGATGATTTTATGAGCCTGTTGGCTAGTCACTTGGCTTTTCCTTTTTCTTTTTAGACATGAGTCGCCTATGTGGCTATTTGGGAATTTTCCCAGCCACTCCCGTGCAAAGGAGGTTATGGAGAATTTTTCCAAAATTTAAAGGCGTTAGTGAAATATTTGAAGTGAAAACGATATTGAGATTGTTGAATGAACTATATTTATATAAATATAAATAAAATTAAAACGAAACATGGCCGTGCAGTTCGTATTTTGAAACCGTGATTTCAAACGATTAGTACAGGAGATCCGACCATAGGATTTTCCTGAAATCGCAACCGTTGGGTTCGCTTTGGAAAAATCTTTCCAATGGCACCAACTTTGTAAAAATCCAACGGTTTGATTGTCTGGAATGTTTAATTCAAATCTGAAGAAAAACAGCGCCAGAATCGATTTTATTTATATATATATAAATATATTTATATTTAATCGAATAACGACGCTGTAGTTCGTATTTTGAAATCGAAACTTCAAACGATTAGTACGGGAGATCCGACCATCGGATTTTCCTGAAATCGCAACCGTTGGGTTCGCTTTGGAAAAATCTTTCCAACGGCACCAACTTTGTAAAAATCCAACTGTTGGATTGTCTGGAATGTTTAATTCAAATCTGAAGAAAAACAGCGCCCGAATCGATTTTATATATATATATATATATATATATAATTATATTTAATCGAATAACGACGCTGCAGTTCATATTTTGAAATCGAAACTTCAAACTATTATACCGGGAGATCTGACCATCGGATTTTCCCGAAACTGGAACCATTGGATTTGTTTTGAAAAGATCTTTCTAATGATGTAAATTTTGTGAAGATCCAACGGTTAGATTTTCAGATATGTGTAAATCAAATCTAAAGAAAAACAGCGCCACGGTCGCGTTATGGCCCGAAGCATTGTTTTGAGTAAATTAGCTATTTTAAAATAAATAAAAATAGCGATAAATCGTTATAAAATATTATAAACAATATGGACGTGATTTAGAAATTAACTGAAGGTTGGCTAAATCGAATGATTTCCTGGGTGTTGATCTGATGTTGGTTTCGGCCTTCTGGGTTAATATTTGGGAAATCGTTCTCTTACTGATTGACGGTTAGTGACTAATGAATTGAAATGATGCGTGTATATATTAGTGTTGCACTTGTTTATTATATACGCGCGTTGCTCAGAAAGACTGGGTTTATCCCATTCTGAATAACTGAATCGACGATAAGAAATCGAAGATGAAGACGGTGGTCAAAGACCGGAGATCTTCACCTCGTTTGGATGGTAACCGAGGTCCTGATTGGGAGGCATCCCGAAATATGGATAATGAGTAGTGATCGTCCAGACGTACATGGTGATCGATGGGTTTGCGAGGTATTTAGTGCCTCCGGTTTTGTTCAGACCCAGAACAGACTTGTAAATGGACTGTGTGTCTAACATTGGATTTTATTCTGTGTTGGTTGATCTCTATTAAATATACATCTGTTTGGCGGCAGATAATTTATTCTTTTGCTTAACGGCCTTCTCTGAAACGCACAAGCTCAGAGGTTGTATATCGATGGACATCAGTCGCATGGCATGAATTGCTAGTGTGGCATGCCTAAGTGGCAAATGATCAAGGCTTCTGTTGAAAAGCAAAGTCTTGTGGTGATGATCAAAGCCCCGCCTGTGTGGCGTAACTTTGTTTATAATGTGAATTCGCGAGCCTCACACCCTGGTATGAACCAGAAACGGGAGAAGGACCTCAGGGAGGGCATGCGTTTCTTTCTAGCTAGTGTGGTGTCAGTGACCTACCAGCCCTGACATTTATATACTTTTCACCTATGTGGTTGTTGCTATTGCGAGGTGCCTCGGTTTGATAGGACGATCCGGGTCCGATGGAGTCATTCGTTGGCTCGTTATGCCCCAAAGGGCGGGGAAACGTATTGTTCAGGCATAATAATCCACATCGGTGGACCGGCCCTGACGATCCAAGGGGCAGTTGCGGCTGTTCCGGAGACATGGGTTAGATTGTCTCGAAGTCGGTAAGGACTATCTTTAGCCTTGGTTCATGACAGAAATCAAATTTCCAAACACGACATCGTGCGGTTTTGATTGTATATATATTTGGCGACATAGTGGCATGGGATGCTCATGTCGTCTATGATTGATAGTTATGATTTGAAATTGTTTTCAAAACGTATAAACACTAGCAATAATATCAAATGCCTTTGTTTTATTCATATCAAGCATATTTTGGCCATTATAAGGTAAAACTCTATCCTCCGGTTTGCGTTGCATTGTGTGATGGGAACTGAGTCTTATAATGGCTTCATTTTTATAAAATGCATTGCGTTGTTTAAAAGAAAGATTTGTTTTAAAGCACTGGCGATCCAATGGAGAAAACCGGTTCCACGAAAGTGGTGTGGTCCTGTGATTGGACAAATTATATATGTGTTGAGTAGATTTCTCATACCAGTCCCATGACTGACTCGTAGTTTGTTTCACTTTCAAACTCAGGTGCCCCTTTTTCTACACGGGCAGCCTTGTATTCAGGTTTAGCCGGTACTTTCTGGATAGCTGGAGCTGAAGATGGATTCTATCATTTATCTCTTTTTATGTTGTTCAGCTCCTATTGTACATATTTTTTTGTTTCCGCTATAGACATATATGTATAGTTGAACTGTATTTGTACTAAGTATGATCCTGTATACTGTGTAACTCTGATGATTACTTTTATCCAGTATATTATATTGTTCATTATCTGGTGTACTTAATTATTCTATTCTGCTATCATCTGTTCCTGTGTTATATTCCACGGATTACCCTTGCCGCCGTCGGTACGGGGTTTGGGGTCGTCTCACTTACAGCCCGATTATTTTTGTGGAAATCAATTAGTGATTTCTGATGGATTTGACGATGTGGCATTCAAAGTGAATGGTGGACAGGTGATCTAGAAAATAACGTAGCCTCTAGACTCACAACCAGGAAGTAACAAAAGTTGGGCTAGGCAGCATGGCTAGGTGGGTCATTCCCAAGCAGTGTGTATTATCACTATCTAGAAAAATTCCTTTTGTCTTCTTAATCTATATTTCACTGCTGCAGCTTTTTGGGACGGTTGGCTAGCTACCACTGTGGGGTGATAATATATTCTCTATACTCAAGCTAAATGAGTGGACGGTCATGTGTGGCCGGGTTGCAAGACATTCTTGTTGAACCCCAGTGTATCCCCTCTAGGGTACACTGATCGGTAGGTGCTCCCATACCTTGTCAGTTGGAATCCAATCTACAATAAGAACCCACGGTTTTTGATTATATTATATATATTTGTGGAGCGTGAGATGCAAGCGTTCCGCTAGATGGTTATTTATTTGATACAAACTATTATAATATCAGACGATTTTGATATCAAATATGTTTTGGGTTATAGTAAGATAAAAACCGTCCGTGTTTATGTGTTGGCTGGTCTTACTATTATCTTTTCTTTCAAAACGTTTTTGAAAAGGTTAAACTAATTATTCTGTATCTCATGAGGGAAAAACCCGTTATGTTTTTACGGCGTGGTCTTATGAGATATACTGTACTAGTTAAGACTCTGATATGTAATATATTATGTTTTTTTGTGAAATTCCGCTGTGAGATTCTGATGTTTTCTTATTCCTCTATTCTATTAGTTCTACCTTTTCTATCTCATCTTCTAAATTTTTTCATAATGACATGACTTTCGAGGGCATCGAAAATCGCGCCATTACAATTTTTACGCATATGAATGACCTTCACTATGTTTTAGTTCCAAATGATTATGCACTCCATTAACAACTACCAAACGCCAATTCTCCACTGATGGAAGTTTCACTCCTTTAAGCCTAAACGGACAATTGCATTTTTTTGGTACCCATCAATCTATAGTTGTCAGGGTTTTTAACTTTTTTTCTAGAATACACACCACTACGTTCGCAACCAAACAATACTCTCGGTTTCTTAGTAGATGCACCAGTGTCCGATTTAACAATTATAATGAAAAAACCTAGACGTTTACCGGTGTTACGAACCCAATCAACTAGCTATTGCCGTGATGGATAAATGTGAAAAAAAAGAGCATATAAAAATGAAAACTTATTATATCAAAACAATCATAGAAAGCAAAAATTAATCTTGCATCAAACGTTGTAAATTCATTGCTATAATCCATCAACATTTCATTGTTCATGTGTACATCAGACGAGTCATCAACATCCTCAAAGCAACGATATAATTCAAGTCAAAGATGAAAAAAAACATTACAGTTACTAACAGAAAAAACTCAGTGGTTATCACAGAAACCACGCAAGGCATACACGTGGTTCTAACGTTCACCACGTAGGGTATTTACGCGGATATATTCCATACCACGTAGGCCCATTCCGTGGATGATATCCCATCCACGTATTTCTTTTCCGTGGTTTTTGATCGAACCCCACAATTTTTCCTCCCCGAACTACAGATAAATTTTACACAAAATATGATGAAAAATAAAAAAAAGGAACTTTACCTCTTCTCTATCCTGTAGAAGTGCTATATGCTCATTAACTTCCATTTCCGTAGATTAGAAACCAAAAATTTCAACGATCTTTGGTTGAAGATTGCATAAACTAGGGTTTGAAAGAGGGTTTGAGAGTTAGCTAGGATTTTGAGAGTGAGGAAGAAGAAAGATAATGAATGAAAGAGAGAGGGTATTTTTGACCTATGAAAAATAAAAAAAATGGGGGGGGGGGGGGACTCAGCACTTTTAGAGGTTTAAATAAAATTTTCCATACTTTTAATATGTGGAAAATAGGGAGAAGGGAAAACTTAACAAAAAAACTGGCAAAAAGTATGTAAAGTTTAGAATTTAATGAGAAGGACAAATGATAGTGTAATTGGGAAAAGGTTAGTGGGCCCCTTGAATTCCACCTTTAGTGTAAATGTGTCCTTAATTTTGAAACTTTCCATACTTTCACAAAAAAAATTCAAAGTTTTTCCTTTAAAAGAAAATCCTCTTTTTAATATAGAAATGCATGAAATATTGATTTCATTTGCATGAGATGGCAAAAAATAAATACAGTCATTAATTTCTTCTATCTATTGCTAAGAAAAGCGATTAATTTACTTGTTATGTTTGCACATTTTGTTGTCTTTGTAATTTTCTTCTATTATCTTTTTACTATATCTTGGTAAGATAATTGATGATTTACATATATTCCACTGGTTATATTGGGTGTAAATTTTATTGTAAACCCATTCTTGAATGCTGCCGGTGATCTCCAAATGGAGTGTCTCTTCTTCTTAAGCTTAATTTCAGATTTGGATATGTAAACTATTATTCTGTAATCTTCTATAATTCTCTCATGTGGAATAAAATCACTCTTTGAACTAGACGTACACTATCTCGATGGAAGTGGAATCAGTATAAATGTTGTGATGTCTCTTTGTTTCTTCGTTGTAGTTATTTACTATTTGTATAAAGTAATAGAATAATTGCTATCATATTAGATTAATGTTCAATTAGCAAATCTATCATGTTTATTGTTCTTCCGCATCTGTGCAATTTTTGCACAACAAATTATATATGCAAGCGCACATATGTACGTATGTGCGTGTAGGGTTATGTGTTTTCGTTTTCATGTATCAAAAATTATTGATGTTCTTTTTCCTACCCCATTGAACAGATTTGCCTTATTTATATATTAGCGTCATGTTCAAAGTTTAGAAATGACTATCTCTAAGAACAAATATTCTATTCAAATAGTTTAAAAAATATATACCAAGAAATGAATATAGGTGAACAATATTCTTCTAAAATCGATTAGGCAGAAGGTGGTGTGTAGAAGTGAAGTGAAGTATCGTCGAGATATGACATTGTGATATGTAAAGCCTCTAGTCCAAAATAACTTTACTTTACTTCTAGAATACAACAACAAAAATATACTTCTTGGATGCAACTAATGCATACGTATAGCAAAACGTTGTTGAAATTTGAAAGAAGTGTGATGTGTGAAGCCTTTAGTCCCAAATAGGTTTACTAACGTATATATGTGTTATATAAATTACTAACATGTTTTTAAATCAGGAACAATGTTCGATTATTATGTCAATCGTACTTGGATGTATTAAGTTTGAACCGGAATGAAAAGTTTAATAAAAGAATATTTCTACAATGATGTAAATGAATTTGTTAGATTCACAGTATTTAATAATCAAAATTATGAGAAACTTCATTGTCTGTGTAGTAAGTGCAAACTGATGAGCTTTTGAAAACAAGACATAGTTAAAGTACATTTTTATTAATTTGATTTTATGCCAAATTATTATTTACGAGACCGTCACGGAGAAATTGTTGTACCTACTGCGAATCCTATAGTGTCATAGGTCGACTTAATCATGATGAATCCAATAGAAGATACGGTAAAAGATGCAGCATGGTCAATGTTCCTTACTTGTCATGTAATGATCAGCAAATCCGTACCACTTGAGTCGACTGAATAAAACTCACATCTAACCCAAATTCCATGAAAATATGAATCATTAACAGAAAGAAGTTAGAGGGTGAGAAATAGAAAGAAAAAAAGTTAGAATATAAGAAAATAGAACTGAACAACAACGTAGAATCTCACAATTGTAGCAGAATATATTACATATATTATATATATTATATATATAATCACCCTTTAGATATAAACTATATTTATACTTACATACATCATCAGAGTACATCACATAGACAACACAATGGAGTAAACTCTAAATATCTAACATTGAAGTTTTCTAATCCAAGCTCCTCTAGTATTTGTAAATTCCCTAACTACTTGACTATCCGTACAAATTTGGGCACCCAAGAGTTTAGGGAAAACATAGAAAAATAAACTCAAGGTCAGTCATGGGACTGATGTGAGTAAATTATTTTTAAAATAGCTTGAGAAATAAAGGGTATCTCATAAGATCACGCTGTATAAAATACAGAACGTGTTTTTCCCTTTTGAGAACCCAAAATACTTTGTTTACCTTTCAAAATCATTTTGAAAGTAAAGATAATCGTAAGACCGATCCACACAAAAACATGGATGTTTTTTACCTTACAATAACCCAAAACGTTTTTGTATCAAAACTCTTCTAATATTATAACAGTATCTGAATCAAATAAATAACAACTAGTAGAACGCTTGCATCTCACGCTCCACATATACAATCAAAACCATGAGCGCTTATTGGATAATGGATTTCTAACTATGAAAAGGTAGGGAACCACCTTCCGATAGTGTATCTCTAGAGAGGAATACACTGGGTTCAACAAGAACATCTTGCAGCCCGGCCATACGTGATCGACCACTCATTTCGCTTGAGTGTATCGAATATATTATCACCAACGGTTGGGTGCGATCCACCGTTTCCCGAAAGGGTAAACATCGATATAATAAAGAAGCAAGGGAATTTTCTCTAGATATGTGACAATACACCCTAATGGGAGCGACCCACATAGCCATGCCACCTGCCTGCTTTTTGTCATTTCCCGGTTGTGAAACATGAGGCCACGCTAACCTTTAGACATAACATGTCTTCATTCACCTTTGAATGCCACATTGTCAACCCTGCCAAATCACAAATTGATTTCCTCAAAAATAACATGGGTATAAAGCTAAGAGAAGCGAATTCCCCCACCACCAACATAAATACGTTTGAGGACGCAATTTATTAGGCATACATTGTCAGACATTCGTCCATACAAGTTTCCCTGAGACTGGACAAACCGAAGGAACTATCCTGTAAATCCATCTTAGGCAATTTCTGACCTAGTATCAACAGAACAACCCTTGCATAAACTCCATCTTCAATGGTCTTCAATAATCTCTGACACACAATGAATAGATCAGATCAAAGTGGATATTTAGACTCCAGACCCTTCGAAATGATAGTCGATAAGGTAAATGGCCCAGATTTGATAGTCAGTTATTTAACTCTCAAATATAAAATAAAGGGATTTATTTCCATTCGATCTTCTAAACTTATTTAAATAATCTTTAAATTATTTAAAATTTAACACTTATTTTTTTTATATGTTATTTGAAAACATAAGTATTAATTAACTTAGAAATTCTAATTATCAATCTTACGTGATAATCTTACTTTTGACTATACGTTTAATAGCTGAAAGCGATATTCAATTCTAATACTCAATTCAAACAAAAACTAATACTATTTATCAGATAATAGTGAAATCGTTCAAGTTGGGGTATTTTAATTGCCGCTCAGACCTTGAGTTGAAGTCATTTTTATCGTTAAGATTCGTAGAAGTTCGATATCCAAAATATTCGACAAACCAGAATTTGTAAATCCATTTGATTTCCAAATCATAAACCATTTTCAAAAAAAGATTGTTGTTTTGAACCAGTCATCTGGTTAACTTAATTAACTTAAATATTAAATTACGAATTTAAACCAAATAATCGATTTGATTTTCTTATCCATTTATAATTAAATTATCTTTAAAACTTACTAATTAAGAGATGAATTATGTTAAAAACATTATCTTGGATAATTTATCCAATTTTGATTGCACCGTTAACTTATCAAAATTGTTAATTAAACATCAACTGCCTTTATAAAATATTATTAAATTTTAAATAGTCATTTGTTAGAATCATTTCTATTAAATTAATTTAATAATCAATTTCCATTTAAAACAGTTGCTTTACATCAAGCAAATCGATTAAATGATTATAATTAATCTATCCATCGCAAATTAATTAATAATATAATTAATTTAAAATAATCCATTTAATTGTTTCTCAAAAACAATTTATATCCAATTATTAAAACTTAAGTTTATTTCTGAGTTACTTTACATAAATTATAACTTTGCAGTTCCAATGGAATAGAGCAGTTCTTTAACAGACGACATTCAAAGCGTTTACCCAATTTACACAGCAACCATGTAAATACAATTTTATATTATCAATTGATAATATAATATCTCAATAACATATATTTACATATGCAATATGTCAATCTAATATAATAGTAGAATGATGTTTATTTCTGCTGTAGGATGTCCAAATAATTCAGTTAATTCAATTTTTAGTGGAATAGTGTTTACTTCCACTAACAGATGTCAATAAAAATATATAATTACGATTAACGTAGTTGAACACAACTTAATTAATTAAATAATTAATTGAACAACCAAATTTAGAATTTACTGAATTACAGATCATTATTGATCAATAATTTACGCGTTAATTTAGTTTAGCAACTTAATTTACGTTCGATAAAGTTTTAATGATAATTAGTATTAAAATCACTTTTAACAAATCAATTTATTTTAAATTGAATTGTTTAAACTCGATAACTACGCCGATTTACTCATTATCGATCGATTCAACTGCATACACACGAGCCATGACTATTCGATCATAACTGCTTGATCTAAACTTAACAATATATATATACACGTCAATATATATATATATATATATTTTACATTAGAATTTAACTTTAAATACGGTTTATTTTCTATTTAATTGTTTTGTAATGGGCCGAGCCCTATTACATAAGCCCACATACCCTATATATATATATATATATATATATATATATATATTTACTATATATACAATCTTTGAACTAAATTTAAATTAAAAACTTTCCTTTTTTTTAATATGGGCAAAGCCCAGGGCCCAAAATCAATGACCTACTAAACCGCATACACCCAATTTTCCCCCTTTTTTTCTTTATTTGTTTCTGCTGTTTCTTCTTTTCCTACTACTACTCACTACATCTTCTTTTGCCAAATGCACCAAAATAAAACACCGGTTTGGAAATCAGAGAAATCGTGATCAATTTGCTCGTTCCTCCTCCCTTTTGTCTTCGAACTGCAGTTGCTGAAACTTCTTTCTTCTTCTTTTGTTTGAACATAAACCAGTGCACACCCGTTCACCTACACTATCGACCCCATCACCTGAGACCCATCGCTACCCCACCCACAGGTCCATGTCAGACCAGATTCATCACCGACCGACCATCTCAACCCAAAACTCTGTCCTCTTCAAATACCCTGTTCAACGACATTAACTCGAAAGACACAACTCCAAGTCATCCCTATATCGACCTCTCCCAGTCACCTTCGACCACATGAACCACCTACAGCACCGGCCACCGCTTCCCTGACCCTAGAGCACCTCCACCCCCAATTTTAGCAAACTCGATCACGTGAGGCCCCCTACATGAGATGTTCAAAACCCATACCCAAAACGTTAACCCAAAACCTAAATTTGGTTCCGCAGACAACCACGACCACCAGAGTTCGGCAAATTCTTTCTGTACCTTCATCTATTACCCACACAACTCCCCAAAAAGCAATTTTAAAAATCATTAACATATAACATGAATTTAATTTTTAAACCCCAAATCAACTCTCGATCTTTTCTCACAACATAGGTTATCAAAATGTAATAACCCGAAAATCTGGGCCAGTTTAAAATTTTTATTTTGGCAATTTTAGCGAATTTTGAATATTTAAAATAGATTATTTTAAATAAAAACGACGAGAAATTTGTTTTGAATATAATTCGAATGTATATATTATATACGTCGTCGTTAGAATATAAATATTTATATATAGTTATAAATAGAATTGAAAATGGCGTGGTAGTTCGATAATTCGATTTCAAACTTCAATTGAACATACCGGGTGCAAAACAATCCGGATTTTAGTGAAATCAAAAACATTAGGATCTAATTGATGATACCTTTCCAACGAATCCGAAAGATCAAAATTTCATAGCGGGAATCAAAAGATATGTCCAATTGAAAATTCTGAATAGTCGCTATGGAATTCAGGCCCTTAAAAATAGACATTTTGTAAACGACCTCGGATTTCGACGAAACCACTTTTGTTGGGTCCGTGATGTCGAATTATTGCTAGATTCCAAATTTCATAATTTTTCGAATCAATATGTGAGCGTGGCAAAGGAAAACGCGTTTGACCAGTTTCAGTTGATTTAAATCGACTGGAAAATAGCCATTTTTCTAACAGTCTCAGAATTCAACGAAATTAGTTTTGTTAGGACCGTATCGTCAATACGAAGCTAGAAAATATTTTTCTGGAATTTTTAAAGTCCGTATGTGGCCCCGGTAAATTGAAATGTACGTTTAAAATTCAATATAATGATTTAAATGTAAATTTGACGGAAACGGATCGAAACGACCGAATTGGCCTGCGGTACATATCCCATTGTGTTTGGAATGGGGGTAACTAGCTAGGGACGACAGTCGGTGGGTTCTATTTCGAGTTCGAAAATAAAAGTTACTTTTGGATTTTAAAATTTAAATTAAAATAATATATAAACTAATACCCCTACACCCCTCTTTCTCTCTTCATTCAGAATTAAATTAAAATTAAAAAAAAAACCCCATTGACCTCCAACCCACGAACCCCGTCTCCCATGCGATGCTATCGCCGCCGCTTCCAGGCGGGCTTCCCACCTCCGATCTCCCACCAACGGCCTCCCTTCCTCTCCTCTCTCTCTACGCCCTCCTCCATCCAAATCGAAGTCGCCAGAACCCCTAACCCACCGCGAACCCTATACCACCGTACCCCACTGCCCAGCCACCTCCGACCGCCTCCACCACCACTCCAACTCGCGAGCTCCACCACCAGGACTCCGATGTGAGCCCCTCCAAGCGGCAAAGATCCAATTTGTTTTACAGTGAAATGTGAGTTTCTTTGTTAACATTTTTTTTTGTGCTATTAATTTGATTGAAAATCGAGGGTTTTGTAAATACAAAGATGATAAAAGGTAGGATTTTTCAATGATAAAAGGTAGGATTTTTCAATGATACAAGGTAGGATTTTTCAATGATAAAAGGTAGGATTTTTCAATGATAAAAGTTAGGATTTTTATCACTTAGAAGTTAGGATTTTTATCACTTAGAAGTTAGGATTTTGATCACTTAAAAGTTGAGATTTTTAACTACTCAAAGTTGAGATTTTTAACTACTCAAAGTTGAGATTTTTAACTACCTAAAGACGAGATTTTTAATGTGTTAAAAATGTAATCTTTTTAGTGTATATCGCGTTGTAAAAATATAACCTTTTTATTTAAAGTATGGTGAAAAAGATATAATCTTTCTCATATATAAAGAAAGTTAAAAATATAATTTTTATATGATAGGAAGGTTCAAAATATAATTTTTATTCGAGTGGTAAGTTAGAAATATAATTTTATATAGTATAGATAATAAAAATATGATTTTTATATTATACAGATAATAAAAATACGATCTTTATATGAATGTGAACGATGTAAAAATATTATTTTTATTATATGTGAAGATTAAAAATATGACTTTTATATAGTAGAAGTTATAAAAATATAATTTTTATAATGAAGTGAAGTTAAAAATTTGATTTTTATATATACGAAGTGAAGATAAAAATATGATTTTTATTATATGAAAAGTGAAATAAAATATGAACCTTATTTTTATCGTGAACAGTGTGAATAAGAGTGCGATGGAATTGAGCGGGAGCAGAACAGAAATCCAGATCGATCAGAAATTCAGAAAACAGGAGGAGTGGATCCCTCGGTGAGAATTTCTCACCTTTCAATTTCTTTTTCTACTTATATATATATATATATATATATATACTAGGATGCAGACGGTGCTTAGTAGCACCCGACACAATCGTCCACAGACCATGGACTTGTTTGTTTGGTTGCATAAAATTAGTTAGATTATTTGATTGAAATTGAATTGTGTGGTGAAATGAATTGATTTGATTGATGTGTGAATGGAGTGGGCCTTCACTAGACCGGGGATAAGGCTAGGCCTCGTCCCGTTTCTTGTATCGTGCCGTTATGCCGCCGAAATTTTCTAAAATAAGTTAGAAAAAATAAAAGATATCATTTTATTTGATAAATGAAATGAATAGAAATTCATGTGTTAAAATAAATTGTTTTATCGTTAAAAATATAATTTTAACGTGAAAGCGAATAAATGAATATTTATAAACAAATCGGCCGATTTGTTTATATACACTGATTTGACTGAAATTGATTGGGATGATAAATTTTACACATCGCCCAACTGCACAAATAAAATATGTGTTTGATTGTTTGAAACCCCACACGGGTGTTGGGATGAAATTTGAAGTTCACTCATCCTGATTGATTAAATATGTCGATCGATTGATTGACAGGCTGTTATAAGCGTCAGATATCTATATTTGATGCTTATACAGTGTAGTGCACTTTGGTTGATGATTGATTATTTTTCAATGCTATTATATACATGTGTTGTATGGAATCCATATAATTAACATTATATGGTGATTGATTGGGCCTCATTCCAATCGGGAAAATAATAAATATTATAAAAGAAAATTCATGTGTTGAATATAAAAATAGTCATGTGTTGACGATGTTCACGTGTTGAGTGAAATATTTTAAATAAAAAAAAATTACATCTTTATCATATTTAAAATAAGAACTACTTCCCAGTAGAAGTCTAATTAAAATCAAACGATAGATACCATAGTTTTATAAAATATTTTACATAACAAAAATAGTGATGTGTTGACAGTACTCATGTGTTGAGATTAGTCGTGTGTTGAAAGCAATATAGATTCATGTGTTGAATGGGATAAATATTCGTTGGTTGGATAGAATAAAGAAGTTTTGAAAAATATAAAGCCGTGTTGATTAGAGATGCGTTATTTTGACGCGAACGATATTTATATCGATTTTATTCGTTGTATAATGAATATTGAAAAGTGATTTCAAAATTAAATATTTTGAAATGAAATTCAAATTGAATTAGATTAGAATTCGAATTGAATCAAACAGAAGGTAAATTCGAATTGAATTGAATCGAATCGAATTGAATTGAATTGAAACGAATTGAATTGAAACGAATTTGAATTGAATTGAATTGAAACGAATTGAATTGAAACGAATTTGAATTTGAATTGAATTGAAATGAACTCGAATTGAATTGAAATCAAATCGATTTGAAATTGAAGATGAAGTTGAAATTGTTTTGAAACGAATGTAGAACTATTTATAAAATTCGTTTTAAAAAGGAAATCGACGAAATATATATAATATATATATATATATATATTATATATAATGGCCTGAATAGAACGCGCCGCGCCGCGGCAGTTCGTGAATTTCGACCATTGACTTCGAATTGACGTTGCGGGAGATCCGACCGTCGGATTCTCCTAAAACCGGAACCGTTGGGTTCGTATTGAAAAGAGCTTTCCAATGAATATTAGAAATTTGAAATCTAACGGTTGGATTTGGAATTATGTCCAAATCAAATTTGAAAAAGGTCGCTGTAAGTGCAGTTCGATAGCCGTTGATGGAAATCGACTGTACAGGCCTTTATAAAATTATTAAAAATATCTATAATTTGTGTAAAATCATAATATATGATTTGGGAAAAATTGAGCTGAAGAATTCCACATTTGAAAGGATAAAAATAGATTTTTATCGAAATGAACTAGTTTTGAACTAGAATTAAAATCAATTTATTTTTGAAATAAATAAATTGAATTTGAAAGTGATTTTGAAAATAATCGATATTTCCAATACGTGAATTGGACTGGAGTTGAATCGAAATTATCTTCGGGATATTTTGATGTTGGATTTCGTGACTATACAAATATTGTTATGGGGATTTGAAAGATATTTTATATCGTTATTTCCAATACGATATTTGTTGGTTTCAGAATTTGATATTGAATATAAGCCGATATATTTCCTATTCAGGGCCTTGTATTGAATATCAAATGTGATTTGGGTTTATCGTGGATCGTGTTTTAGATGACATTGGTTCTTTAACCCAGTTAAAGGCAAGATGTTGATTTTTGAAAAGATTAAAACTAAGTGGAGTTTTAATGAATCTTTAATTAGATTAAAAATGTGAATTGATAATTTAAATTATCAAATTTGAAAAGTGATCGAGAGTGGGGTATCACCAGTTTTGCTCCAAAGCGATAGTTAAATCTTTAATTAGATTTGAACGTAAAATGGTAATTAGTTTTACCGATAACACCGTGGTGTTAGAAATGGAGTATCACCAGTTTTGCTCCATGGGATATATAGGTTGGGATTGGGAAATAAAATAAATAATTACTTCGGTGTGGTTCGCTAATCCCGACTAGTTTGAAATGATATCCAAAGGAAGATTATAGAATAAATTTAGAAGAATTTATCTTGGATAAAATTAATGGGAACCTTTCCCTAAGAATGTAATTTTGTGAATAAAAGAATACTCTGAATTGGAATGAGGCGTTTGTGGTGTTTGTGTAACATTCGTTTATTATATACGTGGGTTATTCAGAAAGGCCAGGTTTATACCCATTCTGAATAACCGATTCGACGAGATGTCGAAGATGAAGACGGTGGTTGAAGACCGGAAGTCTTCACATCGTTTGGGTGATTACTGATGATCTTGATTGGGCTGTACACCCAGGATGAGGGAATCAGTTGGTGATCGTCCAGACGTACTTGGAGATGGATGGATATGCGAGGAAAGTGCCTCCGGTTTCGTTCAGACCCAGAACGAACTTGTAAATGGATTGTGTGTCTGACATTGGGTTTTATTCTGTGTTGATTGATCTCTATTAAATATACATCTATTTGGCGGCGGAGAATTTATTCTCTTGCTTAACGCCCTTCTCTGAGACATACGAGCTCAGAGGTTGTATATCGATGGACATCAGTCGCATGGAACGAATTGCCTGTGTGGCACGCGTAAGTGGCAATTGATCAAGGCTTCTGTTGAAAAGCAAAGTCTTGTGGTTGATGATCAAAGCACGGCCTTTGTGGCATAGCTTTGTGTATAACGTGAATTCGCGAGCCTCACACCTCGGTATGAGTCAAAAACGGGATACGGACCCAAGGAGTGCACGACGTTTCTTTCTAGCTAGGGTGGTGTCAGTGACCTACCAGCCCTGACATTTATATACTTTTCACCTGTGTGGTTGTTGGATATGAGGCGCCTCAGATATAGGTCTGTAAGGACCGGGAAACGTGTGTTCAGGAATAATTAATCCTCAAAAGTAAGAGAGGACCGGCCTTGGAGGTTCCAAAGGATCATAGTGGGGTCCTGAGGCATTTGCTAGAGTGTCTCGAACGCGGAGAGGAGCTTGCCCCTTGCCTCGGATCATGACGGAAATCCAATTTCCAATACGTGATGGTGCGGTTTTATTTGTAGAACCTAGTATGGCGACATAGTGGTATGGGTCATTAATGCCGCCTATGATTGATATTTATGATTGAAATTGTTTTGACACTATACACTTATAATAGTATCAAATAATGTGTTTTAAACGTATCAAGCATGCTTTGGCTGTTATAAGGTAAAAACCCTATCCTCCGGCTTGCGTTGCATTGTGTGATGGGACCTGGGTCTTATAACAGTTTCATTTTTCTTTATTTAGCATTGCGCTGTTTGTTTTAAGCACTGGTATTCTTGGGAGGAAACCCGTTCCGTGTTATACGGCGTGGTCCCTTGATTTACCTTACTTTAAAAATAAAGATTAATAACTGTTTTAGTTCTCACACCAGTCACATGACTGACCTGGAGTATATTGTTTTAACCTAAACTCCGGGTGCCCCTATTTTCCACACGGGCAGCTAGTAGTTTTGGTTTTGCAGATTTATATTCACAGGGTCCTGATATACAGCTGGAACGATGCTCGGAAAGCTCTGTATCCGTGTATCACTTCTAGTTGTGCTTTTGTATTATTTTCCGCTGCTATGTAATTTATTGTAATCTCTGATATCGAATGTAATTTATTCATTTATACTCTGTATATTCTTGTATCTGATGGAATTGTTGTAATAACAATGAAATGTTCTTCTGTATGCATTCTATTTTGTTGTGTTCTCAAAGTATATGCGCTTCCCTTCACGGGGAAGTTACGGGTTCTTTCAGTTGGTATCAGAGCTTTGGTTTACAGAGCTCGAGAACAAGACACTTTAGAACCATACGAAAGAATTCATCAGATATTGGATTAGTAATATCCAATTAGAATGACTCGTTAGAGATAGGATTAGTAGTATCCTAGAACGAGTGTGAAGAGTATATTTTTCAAATGAAAACAATTTTGTTTTGAAATTTAAATCGTTTTATACGTATTTGAATATTTATTTATTTTGAATATGGACAATCGAGTATATATAGATTTCGCGTATACGTGTCATGAACGTATAGTCGAAGTTTTAATATACTGGATAGATATAGAGTCACATTCTAGACACCCGGGGATAATTCTGGTGATGTGGCCACATCATCAGTATTTATATTCGTGTTTCGAAGGTGTGATTTCTATATATTTCCATTAGACTGGTGTGAGAACCAAAACTTATATAGCTAGAACACATTGTTGTGAATTGGCATCAAAAACATGATTTTCTGTATATATATATCAAAATTATGAATTTGCAACTCTAATTCACTAATTGATTGATGTTTGTGTTGCTTGACTATTTGTTTGCTAATTCTGAACCATTATGCCTAATTGAACCGAATATTGAATTGTATTGAAAATTGGTCGCATTTGCTTGTATATACATATACTTACATTGAACAGGTCATAGCAAGGAGGCTAGAGCCGAAGAATAAAATTTGTTTGCCCGACAAATAGGTACATGTTTACAACATAATTTACTGTTTTGTTTGGGTGATGATGATTTTATGAGCCTATTGGCTAGCCGCTTGGCTTTTTCTTTTTCTTTTTGAGATCTGAAGGACCGGGGAAGCTATTTGAAATTCCCCGATGCTCCCGGTGCAGGGGAGGTTATGGCGAAATTTTTCAAAAATTTTGGGGTGTTAGCCAAATTTTTGAAGAATTTGAAAATTCTCAGAAACTGGAAAGTTGGAGAATGGAAGCCAGATCGAATGTAGAGCTTAATAATCAAACCACTTTCGACTTTGTTCCTTTTCGGGGACGAAAAGTTTTAAGTGGGGGAGATTGTAATAACCCGAAAATTTGGGCCAGTTTAAAATTTTTATTTTGGCAATTTTAGCGAATTTTGAATATTTAAAATAGATTATTTTAAATAAAAACGACGAGAAATTTGTTTTGAATATAATTCGAACGTATATATTATATACGTCGTCGTTAGAATATAAATATTTATATATAGTTATAAATAGAATTGAAAATGGCGTGGTAGTTCGATAATTCGATTTCAAACTTCAATTGAACATACCGGGTGCAAAACAATCCGGATTTTAGTGAAACCAAAAACATTAGGATCTAATTGATGATACCTTTCCAACGAATCCGAAAGATCAAAATTTCATAGCGGGAATCAAAAGATATGTCCAATTGAAAATTCTGAATAGTCGCTATGGAATTCAGGCCCTTAAAAATAGACATTTTGCAAAACGACCTCGGATTTAGACGAAACCACTTTTGTTGGGTCCGTGATGTCGAATTATTGCTAGATTCCAAATTTCATAATTTTTCGAATCAATATGTGAGCGTGGCAAAGGAAAACGCGTTTGACCATTTCAGTTGATTTTAATCGACTGGAAAATAGCCATTTTTCTAACAGTCTCAGAACTCGACGAAATTAGTTTTGTTAGGACCGTATCGTCAATACAAAGCTAGAAAATATTTTTCTGGAATTTTTAGAGTCCGTATGTGGCCCCGGTAAATTGAAATGTACGTTTAAAATTCAATATAATGATTTAAATGTAAATTTGACGGAAACGGATCGAAACGACCAAATTGGCCTGCGGTACATATCCCATTGTGTTTGGAATGGGGGTAACTAGCTAGGGACGACAGTCGGTGGGTTCGATTTCGAGTTCGAAAATAAAAGTTACTTTTGGATTTTAAAATTTAAATTAAAATAATATATAAACTAATACCCCTACACCCCTCTTTCTCTCTTCATTCAGAATTAAATTAAAATTCAAAAAAGAAAAAAGAAAAAAACCCCATTGACCTCCAACCCACGAACCCCGTCGCCCATGCGATGCTATCGCCGCCGCTTCCAGGCGGGCTTCCCACCTCCGATCTCCCACCAACGGCCTCCCTTCCTCTCCTCTCTCTCTACGCCCTCCTCCATCCAAATCGAAGTCGCCAGAACCCCTAACCCACCGCGAACCCTATACCGCCGTACCCCACTGCCCAGCCACCTCCGACCGCCTCCACCACCACTCCAACTCGCGAGCTCCACCACCAGGACTCCGACGTGAGCCCCTCCAAGCGGCAAAGATCCAATTTGTTTTACAGTGAAATGTGAGTTTCTTTGTAAACATTTTTTTTTGTGCTATTAATTTGATTGAAAATCGAGGGTTTTGTAAATACAAAGATGATAAAAGGTAGGATTTTTCAATGATAAAAGGTAGGATTTTTCAATGATACAAGGTAGGATTTTTCAATGATAAAAGGTAGGATTTTTCAATGATAAAAGTTAGGATTTTTATCACTTAGAAGTTAGGATTTTTATCACTTAGAAGTTAGGATTTTTATCACTTAAAAGTTGAGATTTTTAACTACTCAAAGTTGAGATTTTTAACTACTCAAAGTTGAGATTTTTAACTACTTAAAGACGAGATTTTTAATGTGTTAAAAATGTAATCTTTTTAGTGTATATCGCGTTGTAAAAATATAACCTTTTTATTTAAAGTAGGGTGATAAAGATATAATCTTTCTCATATATAAAGAAAGTTAAAAATATAATTTTTATATGATAGGAAGGTTCAAAATATAATTTTTATTCGAGTGGTAAGTTAGAAATATAATTTTATATAGTATAGATAATAAAAATATGATTTTTATATTATACAGATAATAAAAATACGATCTTTATATGAATGTGAACGATGTAAAAATATTATTTTTATTATATGTGAAGATTAAAAATATGACTTTTATATAGTAGAAGTTATAAAAATATAATTTTTATAATGAAGTGAAGTTAAAATTTCGATTTTTATATATACGAAGTGAAGATAAAAATATGATTTTTATTATATGAAAAGCGAAATAAAATATGAACCTTATTTTTATCATGAACAGTGTGAATAAGAGTGCGATGGAATTGAGCGGGAGCAGAACAGAAATCCAGATCGATCAGAAATTCAGAAACCAGGAGGAGTAGATCCCTCGGTGAGAATTTCTCACCTTTCAATTTCTTTTTCTAGTTATATATATATACTAGGATGCAGACGGTGCTTAGTAGCACCCGACACAATCGTCCACAGACCATGTACTTGTTTGTTTGGTTGCATAAAATTAGTTAGATTATTTGATTGAAATTGAATTGTGTGGTGAAATGAATTGATTTGATTGATGTGTGAATGGCGTGGGCCTTCACTAGACCGGGGATAAGGCTAGGCCTCGTCCCGTTTCTAGTATCGTGCCGTTATGCCGCCGAAATTTTCTAAAATAAGTTAGAAAAATAAAATATATCATTTTATTTGATAAATGAAATGAATAGAAATTCATGTGTTAAAATAAATTGTTTTATCGTTAAAAATATAATTTTAACGTGAAAGCGAATAAATGAATATTTATAAACAAATCGGCCGATTTGTTTATATACACTGATTTGACTGAAATTGATTGGGATGATAAATTTTAGACATCGCCCAACTGCACAAATAAAATATGTGTTTGATTGTTTGAAACCCCACACGGGTGTTGGGATGAAATTTGAAGTTCACTCATCCTGATTGATTAAATATGTCGATCGATTGATTGACAGGCTGTTATAAGCGTCAGATATCTATATTTGATGCTTATACAGTGTAGTGCACTTTGGTTGGTGATTGATTATTTTTCAATGCTATTATATACATGTGTTGTATGGAATCCATATAATTAACATTATATGGTGATTGATTGGGCCTCATTCCAATCGGGAAAATAATAAATATTATAAAAGAAAATTCATGTGTTGAATATAAAAATAGTCATGTGTTGACGATGTTCATGTGTTGAGTGAAATATTTAAAAAAAAAAAATTACATCTTTATCATATTTAAAATTAGAACTACTTCCCAGTAGAAGTCTAATTAAAATCAAACGATAGATACCATAGTTTTATAAAATATTTTACATAACAAAAATAGTGATGTGCTGACAGTACTCATGTGTTGAGATTAGTCGTGTGTTGAAAGCAATATAGATTCATGTGTTGAATGGGATAAATATTCATTGGTTGGATAGAATAAAGAAGTTTTGAAAAATATAAAGCCGTGTTGATTAGAGATGCGTTATTTTGACGCGAACGATATTTATATCGATTTTATTCGTTGTATAATGAATATTGAAAAGTGATTTCAAAATAAAATATTTTGAAATGAAATTCAAATTGAATTAGATTAGAATTCGAATTGAATCAAACAGAAGGTAAATTCGAATTGAATTGAATCGAATTGAATTGAATTGAATTGAAACGAATTGAATTGAAACGAATTTGAATTGAATTGAATTGAAACGAATTGAATTGAAATGAATTTGAATTTGAATTGAATTGAAATGAACTCGAATTGAATTGAAATCAAATCGATTTGAAATTGAAGATGAAGTTGAAATTGTTTTGAAACGAATGTAGAACTATTTATAAAATTCGTTTTAAAAAGGAAATCGACGAAATATATATAATATATATACATTATATATATAATGGCCTGAATAGAACGCGCCGCGCCGCGGCAGTTCGTGAATTTCGACCATTGACTTCGAATTGACGTTGCGGGAGATCCGACCGTCGGATTCTCCTAAAACCGGAACCGTTGGGTTCGTATTGAAAAGAGCTTTCCAATGAATTTTAGAAATTTGAAATCTAACGGTTGGATTTGGAATTATGTCCAAATCAAATTTGTAAAAGGTCGCTGTAAGTGCAGTTCGATAGCCGTTGATGGAAATCGACTGTACGGGCCTTTATAAAATTATTAAAAATATCTATAATTTGTGTAAAATCATAATATATGATTTGGGAAAAATTGAGCTGAAGAATTCCACATTTGAAAGGATAAAAATAGTTTTTTATCGAAATGAACTAGTTTTGAACTAGAATTAAAATCAATTTATTTTTGAAATAAATAAATTGAATTTGAAAGTGATCGATATTTCCAATACGTGAATTGGACTGGAGTTGAATCGAAATTATCTTCGGGATATTTCGATGTTGGATTTCGTGACTATACAAATATTGTTATGGGGATTTGAAAGATATTTTATATCGTTATTTCCAATACGATATTTGTTGGTTTCAGAATTTGATATTGAATATAAGCCGATATATTTTCTATTCAGGGCCTTGTATTGAATATCAAATGTGATTTGGGTTTATCGTGGATCGTGTTTTAGATGACATTGGTTCTTTAACCCAGTTAAAGGCAAGATGTTGATTTTTGAAAAGATTAAAACTAAGTGGAGTTTTAATGAATCTTTAATTAGATTAAAAATGTGAATTGATAATTTAAATTATCAAATTTGAAAAGTGATCGAGAGTGGGGTATCACCAGTTTTGCTCCAAAGCGATAGTTAAATCTTTAATTAGATTTGAACGCAAAATGGTAATTAATTTTACCGATAACACCGTGGTGTTAGAAATGGAGTATCACCAGTTTTGCTCCATGGGATATATAGGTTGGGATTGGGAAATAAAATAAATAATTACTTCGGTGTGGTTCGCTAATCACGACTAGTTTGAAATGATATCCAAAGGAAGATTATAGAATAAATTTAGAAGAATTTATCTTGGATAAAATTAATGGGAACCTTTCCCTAAGAATGTAATTTTGTGAATAAAAGAATACTCTGAATTGGAATGAGGCGTTTGTGGTGTTTGTGTAACATTCATTTATTATATACGTGGGTTATTCAGAAAGGCCGGGTTTATACCCATTCTGAATAACCGATTCGACGAGATGTCGAAGATGAAGACGGTGGTTGAAGACCGGAAGTCTTCACATCGTTTGGGTGATTACTGATGATCTTGATTGGGCTGTACACCCAGGATGAGGGAATCAGTTGGTGATCGTCCAGACGTACTTGGAGATGGATGGATATGCGAGGAAAGTGCCTCCGGTTTCGTTCAGACCCAGAACGAACTTGTAAATGGATTGTGTGTCTGACATTGGGTTTTATTCTGTGTTGATTGATCTCTATTAAATATACATCTATTTGGCGGCGGAGAATTTATTCTCTTGCTTAACGCCCTTCTCTGAGACATACGAGCTCAGAGGTTGTATATCGATGGACATCAGTCGCATGGAACGAATTGCATGTGTGGCACGCGTAAGTGGCAATTGATCAAGGCTTCTGTTGAAAAGCAAAGTCTTGTGGTTGATGATCAAAGCACGGCCTATGTGGCATAGCTTTGTGTATAACGTGAATTCGCGAGCCTCACACCTCGGTATGAGTCAAAAACGGGATACGGACCCAAGGAGTGCACGACGTTTCTTTCTAGCTAGGGTGGTGTCAGTGACCTTCCAGCCCTGACATTTATATACTTTTCACCTGTGTGGTTGTTGGATATGAGGCGCCTCGGATATAGGTCTGTAAGGACCGGGAAACGTGTGTTCAGGAATAATTAATCCTCAAAGTAAGAGAGGACCGGCCTTGGAGGTTCCAAAGGATCATAGTGGGGTCCTGAGGCATTTGCTAGAGTGTCTCGAACGCGGAGAGGAGCTTGCCCCTTGCCTCGGCTCATGACGGAAATCCAATTTCCAATACGTGATGGTGCGGTTTTATTTGTAGAACCTAGTATGGCGACATAGTGTTATGGGTCATTAATGCCGCCTATGATTGATATTTATGATTGAAATTGTTTTGACACTATACACTTATAATAGTATCAAATAATGTGTTTTAAACGTATCAAGCATGCTTTGGCTGTTATAAGGTAAAAACCCTATCCTCCGGCTTGCGTTGCATTGTGTGATGGGACCTGGGTCTTATAACAGTTTCATTTTTCTTTATTTAGCATTGCGCTGTTTGTTTTAAGCACTGGTATTCTTGGGAGGAAACTCATTCCGTGTTATACGGCGTGGTCCCTTGATTTACCTTACTTTAAAAATAAAGATTAATAACTGTTTTAGTTCTCACACCAGTCACATGACTGACCTAGAGTTTATTGTTTTAACCTAAACTCCGGGTGCCCCTATTTTCCACACGGGCAGCTAGTAGTTTTGGTTTTGCAGATTTATATTCACAGGGTCCTGATATACAGCTGGAACGATGCTCGGAAAGCTCTGTATCCGTGTATCACTTCTAGTTGTGCTTTTGTATTATTTTCCGCTGCTACGTAATTTATTGTAATCTCTGATATCGAATGTAATTTATTCATTTATACTCTGTATATTCTTGTATCTGATGGAATTGTTGTAATAATAATGAAATGTTCTTCTGTATGCGTTCTATTTTGTTGTGTTCTCAAAGTATCCGCGCTTCCCTTCACGGGGAAGTTACGGGTTCTTTCACAAAAAATCTGATTCCTGTTTAAAAAATCATGTTTTTTCTATTACAAATTCAACCATATTCCTGAATTTAAATTTTACAATGATTAAATTTTTTAGTTTAAAACCCCTTTTACTGTACCATATACATATCAGTATATATAGAGACGTATTTGAAGTAAACCTATTTTTAAAATAAACCACACTTAATTTTGAAAGTCTTTTATGTTGGAGTCAGATCCTCCATTGCACTAGAAATTGAGTTATGGATTCTTGTTCAATGCATTGGTTTATTACAACAAAACTGAGCCTAAATTTCATGCTACATGCATATATATTGCTTCAGATCTCTTCTAGCTATTATTTATTTCAGATGAAAACTATTTCACCATAACACATACATATGCATATATATTGTCATCATTATATATATCAATTAGTAATAGATTAAATTGGTAAAAATGGTTTACTCACAATAATATTGATTCACGGTTTTGGTTATAGGTTTATAAGCTTTTACCGCCATGGTTTTGCTTCAGTTTTCATTCAATATGTGAGTATGTGATGGGGTAGTAGTTGTATTCATAGGGTGCAATAAGTAGCAAAATATTGTCTAGCCTAGGCTTTAGATGGGGTACTTGATGGAATGTTTGAGTGCTGCTACTAGGTGATTGAAAAGGATGGAGTTATGGGTTTAGCTGTGCACAGATTGATTAGATTATAGCTTAGGATACATTGCTATGTGCAGATTATAGGAATGTTTGTAATGATGTATTTCATCATGTGCATGGCCAGTCCCTCTTTACTCGGTCGTGAAGGAATTTATCTTTAGTGTACACTTGATTTAGCCCTCCCACCAAGTGTAAAGCTAAGCTATTCATAGCAGCACACATTAATTGTACAAACATGGGTAATAAATGCATTAAACCAATAAGCTTGGCTGCCAAGTATCTGTGTATATATCCATGTGAAAAAAATATTATTTTAAAATTCAATCTAGCTTCTAAGGCAATTCTAGCTATTTAATAGACGTGTACCCCTCTTTTCATATCAATTCATAGTCATATTTTATACATACTTGGATGTGAAGTTACTTTAGATTTTATTTTATATATTATCATTAGTTATAAAATCAAAAACCATTTTTCTACATGTGTTTAAAACAAATTTAAGTACAAACAAATATTAAAACACCAATTACTGGTGTATATATATAACAAGTAAAAATATACACATAAGGTTTTTAAATAATTATTGTTCTAATTTTCTAAAATATTCAAATATAATATTATTTGTATTTACAAGAGCTAAAAATTTAATAATACAAACAAAATGGCCAAAATATTACTTACCTATTTCATATATCTATATCCATTGGTTAAAAAATTTAAACCATTAATATATATATATATATATATATATATACTGAAAATTGGTTCACTTTTATTATATATAGAAAACTGTACAAAGTTAAGGTTAACATACGAACCGTTACAAACATAAAACAAAAACGAAGAAACAATAATAAAAAACAGGAATACAAGTAAATTTAAAACTAAGTAACGTAATTCACGCCTATGATTAGGCCTCCATCCCACTATTGAGTCTTGAGTGCAACTCGCTGCACCACACCCGAGCCTCGTGCTCCATTCGTGGATGATCATAATGGAAGAGAAAACAACTCCACATTCAATCTTGAACAAATATGATCAACACCAGAATATAGTAAAGCACATCTTAATGCTAATTTACATATCTTCCAGTATCAAATTCCCAATAGCATATATTACATAAAATTGAAAACATAAATCAGAATTGGTACCATCTTCATTTGTTACCACTCTCTGTCACGTTGAAAAATTACGTGATAACCCAAGAGAAGGAGTATATAATACCTTCTTCTCAGTGAACAGAATGAGCATACCAATTTGAGCATACTTGAAAAACAGTTTGGATCAACACGCATCAGATCCCCACGTTAAACAAAAATAAAACCAACACCAATTGCCTGTGAAATGTCCATCCTTTTGCGAAAATTCATCCAAATGAAAACAATATTTACCAAATCTATTGCGAAAAAATCGAAGTAGAAAAAGGTGCAAAGTTGAACATATGAAGAAATCAGTCAGGAGAAATTGAAATGTAATCTACTACGCTGGGGCGTGCCAGAACCCCGGATCTCAAGTGGCTTGATCCCCATATTCGATCATATTCACCATATTCCAGAACGATTAATATCATTGAATCAGATCTCAACATAGATGTGGAGATTCATGAGATGATGTACCAGAAAATACGATGCAATGAGATTGGTCGGCAAATTAGGGATAGATCCGATTTTTATATTTTGTGGTAAGACGATGAAAAATTGGTTGATAGATTTGGGAATATTAGTATATCTGTTTTTTAGGTGCTGATTCAAAATGCTACGAATAATAGTAGATCCAAGATCTGGCTCATCAATTGTGGTAATAAAATGAAATATCAAATGGCTTATCAACGAAACGCATGGTTTCGTCGAAGGTTGGAAGAAATTAGTTAGATGTAAAAGATGTTATTAGGGTTAAGGGAAACTTACGCACAACGAAAACAGAAGATAAAATTGTTTGTCTCCATTAACAAGCTTTCCCCTTCGCTCATCATATATATATACACACACTTAGAATTCTCCAATATTTATCATTCACAATTTATTTAATTAAAATTAGTCACTGAAATAATCCATAATAAATTGTATCACAAAATCATCAAAGCTGAGTATTTACAATCTATCCCCTTAAAAGAATTTCGTCCCCGAAATTAAAGAGTAACGAGAAGATGCTAGTTATAACTAGAGTTATAGACTTATCCTCATACATAAGTATATATAAACAATCAAAGCAAACAAGGCATCCAAAACACTCAGGTTTTCTATCAAACATTTTATCTCAAGTAGCTTCATTATCTCATTTCTATTTAAGAAAATATTTCTAATTGAATTTGGAAAATAATCCCAAAACTAATTTACTTCATTAGTTTGGATTAATCAAGTCCAAACACAACTGCCTGTTTCAAATTCTCTTTTCAAATTCAAATCCATATTCAATTCACTAATCTAGTTCACTTAACTATGTTAAGTCCTATTCACATTCACCATTAAGTAATTAATTTACTAAATTTGTTATCTCTGTTCTGGAACCAAAAATCTGATATTTGTTGCAAAAATCAATTCATTTAACTTATATGGGTTCTTATCCGGTTAAAAATTTAATTCTGGATTTTATTACTAGAAAATCAAATTTTATTCTATTAAAATTCCTTGTATTTAATTAAATAAATCGTTATAGTTATAAATGATTATGCTGCTTTTTTTTTGGAAATTTAATTTTGACATAGCTAAAAATGTATAACATGAAATCCTAATTTTTGTCTTTCATTAGAAAACTATGATTCAATAGATTCAAAAGATTCTTGTTTCAAAGAATTTTGACTCATGTTGAATCTTATACATTCAATTAAAGTTCAAATCTTTAAATTATGAGCTACAGCGTTGTAGTAAGCTCGTTTTTAATTATATTAAAATTAATAAGCTTAATAATTCTAATCTCATATTTTAATATAAACTGTAACATCCCGCCTTTTTGACAGCTTTAAATGGGTAATTAAAACCATTTAAAACGTTCAAATCGACGAATCGTTATTTAGCTTACAAAGTTTAAAATAGAATCAACACAAAAAAAAAACAGAATAAATAAATAACACAATATTAAACAGCGGAATAAAACTTTTATTTATTAATCAGAGTTTTGAATATAATATATTTATATACAGCGGAATGTAAAAGAAACAATTTGAATATAATAAAAATATTTACTGGTTTAAAACATCAAAGTGCACATCTTCAAAATCTCCAGCTTCGACAGTCTTTGAATCATAAGCTGTAATCTTTAAAATCTGAATTGCTCGGCTCTGACCCGAGAATTCCATGAAAAAACATAAAACACTTGAGTCAGGATTAAATCATAGTTCAAGTAAATTAATTTCAATAGAAACTAAAATATAATCGTTAACCCAACATAACACTTGGGACGAATAAGTCAAGATAGCACGTACTTATATATATATATATTTATATTTATATACTCACACACATATACGTATGTCAATACAAGCAACAAGCCCAAGTGAAGCCTCAATTTATGTCAAATTACCAATAATTGCTGCCAAAATTATATAGTTGGAAAAAATACCAAATACTCACTGTCACTAAATTTAGTTAGCAAAATACGAAGTGCTCACTGTCACTAACATGGTTTGCAAAATATCAATATATAAAAACGGTACTAAATTTCAAAAGTTAATCAAATCTTTCAAAGCAGTAAGATTTTTAACTATGCCAAAATACTCGTTCGTTATAATATGGTCATAATTAAACCCCTGCAAAACTCAAATTTTCAAACGAACAAGGATACATGATTTAATGCCAAATATTCACAGTATGAAAAGAATAGAACCCATGTTCAGTTAATCATTTGGTCCAAAATTCAATTACCAATCAATGACCAGCGCAGGAATGAATACATGGGGTCTGACCTGGGAGGGCAAACAAAGTGATAGCCTTATTTAAATGACATGAGTTTTCAAGTAGGGCCAGTAGTTAATAAATTCCTTTATGCATTATGCACTGAATGTATCCATATGTTTTAATGCAATCAGATGCATCACCATACGTGTATTACAAGGGTAAACAAATGTGTGTACATTTAGCTAAGCATTCAACAGACGATGACTAGTTACTCAAAACCAAGAAGTATGTATTAATGTTATAGTAGTGCCTTGGCACATGTAGGTAGCAAATGACAAAAGTACTAATGTATGCATTTAGGGACTAGTCTGACAGCCATGCAACAATGTAAAATACGAGCAAACTAATTTTCCTAACATAGCAATTTATGAACGTGTTCTTGTTCAAAGTTAGGTGCGACATCTCCTTTAAGCATCACTAACAGGTGAAAGTCCAGCATTTAAGAACATTGATCTACCTGCTTTAGTTACTAACTTTACAAAAAAAAAAATCTAGTCAACATAAAATTAATCATACATGAATACTGACAGGGGATCTTCTGTGTAAACCTTATATGGCCTCCCTTCCATCTAGTAAGCTTGTCAGATATATTAGTCACTTAATGGGTTGGATGCATCCTTTCAGTTTACTACTTCGACCTAAATCTGGGAATAAAATGCAACGTACTTTCGATGATATACATGCCTGAATGAAAATTTTCTTTTCTTCCTTTGATAATATTCATTGTTTGCATTTACCTTGGTTTGAATATGTATGTGAAAGCGAATAGTAAATTACAAGTTTAGTATTTTCTCAAGCAGTACACATATCCTGAAATTGTGATCAAATACAGAAGCAAACAAGCATTTCATTTCATGTTGTATACCTAAAACCTATTTTAACTTATACGTCCAACATATCACAAATTCTCTATTAGTAACGAGGTGCTACATGTGTTATCACAACAAGACATATTTGGAAGTTACACCCTAAATTATTCAAAATGCAAATATAATAGATACTATCGTATTCCAAAATGTGCCAATAACAATAGAAAGAATGCATGCACTCATATGCATGTACACCTACATAGATGTATATAGGTCACACGCAACAAGGCAGTTCGTGACAGCAAGGGCATATGAAATGCAATGACATAGCGCTTGTAACAACCCGGAAATTCTGAGCCAATTTAAAATTTTTATTTTGGCAATTTTGATGAATTTTGAATATTTAAAATGAATTATTTTAAATAGTAACGACGAGAAATTTATTTTGAATAGAATTTGAATGTATATATTTATTTGAATCGTCGTTAGAATATAAATATTTATTTTAAATTATAAAAGGAATTGAAAATGGCGCGGTAGTTCGATAATTCGATTTCAAAGTTCAAATAAATGTGCAGGATTCAAAATAAACCGGATTTTAGCGAAACCAAAAATGTAACAACCCGCAAATTCTGAACCAGTTTAAATTTTTTTAATGAATTTTAAGAATATAAAATGATTTATTTTAAATAATAATGGCTAAAAAATTTATTTTAATCGAATTTAAAACGAATAAATTTAATTTTAATATAAAAGGAGTTAGAAATGGCGCGGTAGTTTGAAATTTAATTTCTAAACTTTGACTGAACGTACAGGATTCAAAATAAATCAAAATTGAGTGAAACCAAAAATATTTAAATCTGTTTAATCATATCTTTCTAACGAATTTGAAAAATTGAAATTTTGTTTTAAAAATCAAAAGTATGGCCAGTTCAATTTTCAGAAAGGTCGCTGTAGAATATATATATATATATATATATATATAATATATACGGTCCAAAAGGGTACTTTTCACATACTAAGGAATTTGGACTCAAAACCACATCCATTGAGTCCGGAATAATGTTTCTGCATTTAAAAAGTATAAACACTTATATATTTCGAGTTTCGGGAATTATTTATTTAAAAATGTATTTTTAATATTAAATTAATAGCCCTTGAAAATAGTCAATTTTCAAATGACCTCCGTTTTCGACGAAACCGCTTTTGTTGGATCCGGAATGTCAAATTATTGTTAAGTTAAATTTTTCATAATTTTTAGAATTAATATGTGAGCGTGGCAAAGGAAAATGTGTTTTGTTAATTTCAATTGAATTTAAACGACTTTGAAAAGGCCATTTTTCAAACAGTCTCGGAATTCGACGAAATTAGTCTTGTTAGAACCGTATCGTCAAAACATAACTAAAAATAATTTTTTTTGGATTTTTCTGAGGTCGTATGTGGTCCCGGTAAATTAAAATGCACGGTTAAATTTAATAAATAAATGAATTAAATATTAAATTAAATAAAATAAGCTGTAGACTTTGGATTATGCCTCGGGACATGTTCCATTGGGTCCGGAAGGGGGGTATTTGCCTAAGGACATTTTTTGTTGGGCTGAAATTGGATCAGGATTGGATGAACGGGCTTAAACTAGAAAATTTGATATAATGATATTATAAATAACATTAAAATATTCAAAACCCTAGCCTATTCTCTTCCAGCCGCCGTCCTTATTTTGAACGGCCATGGAGCTCCGAAATTCGTTCATCAATTTCTCACAAATTACAGCGAATTAAAACTCAAACCATATACCGAATCGGAGAGATTTTCAAGGCCTTTAATTTGGTACGGATGTGATCGGATATTGTTCACCGCAGGGACCGGGATTGGCGCAGGAAGTGGCGGGCTTTAGGTGTGGATTCAGCGGTGTGGTGTCCACCGAGTTGGACGGCGGCTTGGGCGTAGGGGGAATCGAGGTCGGCGGTGCGAGGGGTGGTATTTGATGGGAGGCCGACGGTCGGTGGAGGGCGGCGCACGGTGCTTCTCAATGACGAAGTTGGGTCTTTTTTTTTACAGAGAACGAAGAAGAAGGAACCAGAAAAGGGGGGCCGCGTTTTTCCTAACCGATGTAATTAGTCTAAATTATTAATTAATTATTTAATTAATATTATCTAATCTTTAAACAACTATAACTTTTGCAAACACAGACGGAATTCAACGAAACGAATTGCGTTGTGATCACAAAAATGAGAGCTTCGCAATGGAACCAACCAGGACGGATTCTGAGCACATCCAATTTTAGGTCAAATTCGAATCTAAACGCAAATCAAGGTGAGAAATCTATTTATTTCTTTCTTTTATAATTAAAAATAATTCCTGAAATTATTGTTGTTAATCTACAGTTGATTCATGTTGTTGTTATCCTGTGTTAAATATATGTTATACATCTGTTTGTTGATTTTGTGATGTGGCAATAGAATGATTGAAAATAACATTTCTGTAAATTTGAATTAGACTAAAACAAAATTATCATTTGTTTATTGTACTGCTGGAATTGAAACAATTCTGTTAAACAAAAATATATAATTTTTGTTTATATAAAAGGATCACATGTATGAAGCAACGGATTTTGCAAATATGTTGATTTAGAAATTTTCAACATACATGTAACACAGAATTTTGATAATTGGTTAAACCAGCCATTTTGCAAAAACATGATTACATATTTTTGTGTTATTCTGTTAGACTAGTTTTTCAATAAATAATTAAAGAAGAATGAATTAGAGAAATGTTCATATTTTGATAAAGTAAAATATGTTAACCTTAAAATATAAAACTTGATTAGCGAATTAATGTTACATTTTTGTCAAAAACTTGATTAACGAAGAAAATTCACATTTTTGTTAATTAGATTATTAAAAAAAAACTAAAATTAACACTTTGTTAATCTGATTATAAAGAACAAATTTAATATTTTGATAATTAGGTAATGTGAATGAAATAAAAAGGACATTCTTGTCACTTTTAGAAGAATGAAATAAAATAATTTTTTTTTATATACATTAAAAAGAAGAAGTTTAAAATGTATATTTCTATACATTAAAAGGTTTGAAATGAAAATGTATATTTTATGCATTAAAAAGGTTATGAATTGAAAACGTATATTCTTATACTAAAAAAAAGTTGCATTTTAATTTATATTTTTGATATGAATAAAATATCGTTTTAAAGTTACATTTTTTATCTGCATTCTTTAATGCATTTAAAACCTGAATTGAACGTTTCATTTTCAAATTGTAAGTGCTACCTTTTATTTCACATTTTCAGATGCACATAAAAGTTAGATTTTAGAATTTCATTTTTACATGAAATAAAAAGAGTCATTCTTTTGTCATTCTAAAGAATGAATTGAAAATGTTAATTTAGCGATTGAAAGAGAATGAAACAAAATATGATTTAAAAGGCTGCATTTTGTTTAACAATTTCAGGTGCAAACAAATTTTACATTTTTCCTATGTATTTTAGTTACAAAAAGAAATATGCATTTTTGTTTGTAAATTTAGTTGCAAACAAAACCTATAATAAAAGATTATATTTTATTTGCATATTTTATTGCAAATAAACATGGTAGTTAAAAGATTTTATTTTATTTGCACATTTAGATGCAAATAATCATTGTAGTTAACAGATTATAATTTATATTTGCATAATTAGAGGCAAATAAACACCGTAGTAAAAAGAAGCCTTTTGTTTACAACTTTATATGTAAACAAAATATTAAAATCAAAAGTCATCTTTTTTATTTGTAATCCTTATTGCAAATAAACTAGAAATAGAAAGTTACTATTTTTATTTACATTCCTCGATGTAAATAAAGCATGAAATAGAAGGTTATATTTTTATTTGAAATCAAAAGATACATTTTTTTACATTCTTTATTGTAAATAAAACATGAAATCAAAGAGTATATTTTTATCTACATTTTAGATGTTATATTAAAATTAAAGGGCTACATTCCTAATGTGATACAAAATTAGATTTATTTAATATAAAAGGGATATCAATTTTTTTTTTATGTAATTTAAAAAGATTACATTTCATTTTAAGTGAATTAACATTAGAATTTACCTTTTTGGATAAAAATGAATCAGAAGGAAGATTTATTGTTTCTTTTGATAAATTACATTATCATTATACATGAAATGATTCCTCTTTTATGTTACTGAAATGTTACACTTCCATTTACAAGTTACCTGACTTGTTTATGTGATTGGGTCGATAATTTTCACACATCGCCCAAGTGCACAGGTAATTTACTATTTGTTTTGATTGGATGAAACCCCACACGGGTGTTGGGATGAAAATTGAAATACACTAATCCCAATATTTAATTGTATGTCTATCGATAGATCGACAGGCTGCGATGAGCGTTAATATTTTATTTTAATGCTCACATAGTCATTGATTTCACTCTGGATGTGAATGGATGTTTGATGATTGCTTATTTTTATTGCTATATACGTTCAATGTATGAAATCCATATAACTCAAGTTATATGGTGACTGATTGTGCCGCATTCCAATAAAGGATTTCTTTTATATAAGGAATATCTTTTTAAATAAAGAATATTTGGAATAAAGAATATTATAGTACAAATACCTTTTATAATAAGGAATACTGTTTTATAAAGAATATTTTATATAGATAATCTTTTCATACAAAGAATATTTTATAATGAATATTTTAAAGAATATTTAACAAAAGATGAAATAATGATTCCTATGCCGTTCTTGGACGGACAAAAGATAAAAGATATTCCTTTGAATAAACTGGTTAGTAACTAGAATGAATTTATTAAATTAAGATTTAATAGAGTTTTCCATTTAATAAATATTTAATTGGAATTGTTTTAATAAATTGATTTTTGGGTTTATTGTGAACTGTGTTTTAAAACAACATTTGTTCTTTAAACCAATCGACAGTGACAAAGTGATTTAGAATTTATAAATCTTTTTATTAAGATTTAAAAAGAATTTTCTAAACTCAAGTTTTCCAATTTAATATATATTGAATTGGAATTGAATGGAAATTCGATTCGATAATATTCGAGATAGGCTTCTGTAAAAGAAGACTGATACTATATATGGAATTTAAAAGGGCTTTGCCATTATTTCATTTATATTATTGGTCTGATACAGAAATTTATATCGATTATATATTGACTTGAATTCTGTGAAAATTCCATAATTAATGGAAGAAGATTTCGGGTTTATCGTGAACAATGTTTTTAAATGACATTGATTCTTAAACCCAATTAAAGATAAGATTTATGTCTTAAATTCGAATAATCGTTTAATAATGATTTCGATATTAAAACCCAATTGGAGTTTTGATGAATGTTTAAAAGAATATATTTTAAAGAATTTATCTTTGATAAAATTAATGGGAACTTTCCCCTAATAATATGAATATTCTATTTAAAAGAATATCCTGCATTGGAACGAGGCGTTGGATGTTTTTCTTTAGCACTTATTATTTATTAGAATACGCGAGTTAATCGGAAAGACCGGGTTTAACCCATTCCAAAAAATCACTACGGCGATGAAGAGCCGAAGATGAAGACGGTGTTTGAAGACCGACGATCTTCACATCGAATGGATGTGTTGCTACTGAGACCCATGATGGGAGTAGCTACCTTGAAGGGGCTTCAGTGGTGGCCGTCCGGACTATTGTTGATTGTTCGGATTTGGTTTTCGCTCAGACCCAGAGCATAAGCTAGTAAATGGATGCGTGTCTGACATTGGATTTCATTCCATATGAATTAAATTGATTTCTGTTAATATATGTCTGTTTGGTGGTGGAGGATTTATTCTCTGCTTAACACCCTGGTATATATTAATAGTGATTGATCGCATGGCGTGAATTGTCAATGTGGCACGCCAAGATGCAAAAGACCAAGGCTTTTGTTGAAAAGCAGGGCCTTGTGGAATGATCAAAGCATAGCCTATTACGGCATAGCTTTGTGTATATCGTGACTTCGCGAGCCTCACACCCCAGTATGTGTCAAAAATGGGATATGGGCCGTAGGGAGTGCACACGTTTCTTTCTAGCTAGAGTGATGTCAGGGACCTACCAGCGCTGACATTTTACTTATGTGGATGATGGATTTTGAGGCGCCTCGGATTTTTATATGCCGTTAGTGGTCATACTATAGGTTCAAAGGAACCGGGAAACGTGTGTTCAGGCATAACCAATCCACTGCCAATAGGCGGGGACCGGCCCTACCGCTCCAAGGGTTCACTGCGGGGGATCCTGAGGCATTTGCTAGAGTGTCTCGAATCGGAGAGGAGCTTGCCCCTAGCCTCGACTCATGATGGAAAATCCAATTTCCAATACGACCTTGCGGTTTTGATTGTAGAACTAGTATGGCGACATGATATATGGTACCCATGCCGTCTATGATTGATACATTATGATTGAAATTGTTTTTGAAATATATATATACCCATATATATACACACTAATATTAAATCCGTTTTATCGTATCAAGCATCTTTTGACCATTATAAGGTAAAACCCTATCCTCCAGTTTGCGTTGCATTGTGTGATGGACTTGGGTCTTATAATGGTTTCATTTTTCTAAAAAGGCATTGCGTTGTTTAACGATTTACTTTATTTTATGCATTGGCAATCCAATGGAGTAAACCCGTTCCGCGTTAGCGGCGTGGTCCTGTGATTCGCCTTATTATTAGATAAGTCTAGTTAAGATTTCCCATACCAGTCCCATGACTGACTTGTAGTTTGTTTCACTGGCAAACTCGGGTGCCCATATTTTCCACACGGGCAGTCGAGTAGCTTTTGCAGATATATTTACAGGATCCTGGTTTACAGCTGAAGCGGTATTCGGAAAGCTCTGTATCCGTGTATTCCTTTCGGTTGTATATTTGTATTATTTTCCGCTGCTATTTAAATGTAATTTAAATCTCTGGTATCGTTGTATTTCTATTGTGTAATAAATTCATACTCAGTTATATTCTTGTACTCTGATGTAAATGTTGGAATCAACAACAAAATGTTCTTCAGTTTGTATTCTGATGTGAGTTGTTCTCAAAGCAATCCATGCTTTCCTTTACGGGGAAGTTTGAGTCGTCACAAAAAATATTAGAATCTAATTGAGAATATCTTTCCAACGAATCCAAAAAATCAAAATTTCATAGCAGAAATCAAAATTTATGCCCAGTTGAAATTTCAGAATAGTCGCAATGGAATTCTGGCACTTAAAAATCGAAATTTTGCAAACGACCTTCGTTTTCGACGAAACCACATTTGTTGGATCCGGGATGTCAAATTATTGCTAGGTTTCAAAATTCATAATTTTCTGAATCAATGTTTGAGCGTGGCGAAGTTAAACGTGTTTTAACAATTTCAGTCAATTTCAATTAACTAGAAAATGGCCATTTTCAAACGGTCTCAGAATTTGACGAAACTAGTTTTGTTCGGACCGTATCGTCAATACGAAACTGGAAATAATTTTCCGGGAATTTTTAGAGACTGTATGTGGCCCCGGTATATTGAAATGTGCGTTTAAATTGAATATATAAAGATTTATATTTTAATTTCAACGAAAACTGATCGTAATGGCCAAATTGGCTTGTATGGCATATCCCATTGTGTTCGGAATAGTGGTAATTAGCTAGGGACAACAGTCGTTGGGCCTCGTTCGGGGTTCGTTTATGAAAGCACACTTTTAGAGAAAATTAAAAATTAAATAAATAAATAAATTATCAAAACCCTCACCTAACCCTCCCTATCTCTCTCCCCGTCTTCATTGCTGAAAGATCGAAAATGAAATAAAAAAAAAGCGAAGCCCATCTCCTTCCATCAGCGCGTCGCGCTCTGGCCAGCCACCGCTGGTGGTACCCCACCGCGACCCCTAGCCATCGACGCCCCCCATGCAGTCAGCTCGGCGCTAAGACCCCCCTAACTTTCCCCTATTTCAAAACCCCCAACCCCCGTAAAACTGCGCCGAACTCCGTCTGGCCACTGACCCGCCTGTGAGCACCCCCTGCACCTCCGATGGTGACGCCTCTTGCTAGTGACAACGTGAAACCCCCTCCGGCGTGAAAAACAGCGAAGCAAGGTAATTCAAATTAATTTATATATTAAATTAGTTAATAGTGATTACACATTGATTTAAAAACTGATTTTTTTCTTTGGTATATAAACATATGGTTTTTAGAAGGAAGGAGGAAGAAAAATATATTTTTTATTATGTAGAAGGAAGGAAAATATAATTTTTATTATGTAGGAGGAAGAAAAATATAATTTTTGTTATGTAAAGGTATGATTTTTAATCGTGTATATAAAAGAAAGATTTGATTTTTAGATTTGCAAAGAAGTGGTTTTTAAATTTGCAAAGATATGATTTTTAGATAGTAGAGATTATAAAAATACGATTTTTATAAGGTAGAGAAGATAAAAATTCGATTTATATATATATGAAGTGGAAATAAAAATATAATTTTTATGTACGTGTAGCGATAATAAAAATGTGATTTTTAATGTGAACAGCGTGAAAAAGATTGTGTTGGAAGTACGGGCAAATCCAGATTGTTCTGAATTTCAGAAATAAAATGGCGGAGTGGAACCCTCTGTAAGAACTCCTCACTTTTATTTTATTTCTAGTTAAAATATATACTAGGATGCAGACGGTGTTTAGTAGCACACGACACCCGTCGTCCACAGACCATGGATGACTTGTTTGTTTAATTGATGTGTTGTGAAAGTTGATTGAGTTATGTGGAATGAAATAAAATATTTTATATACTTGAAATATTTTATAGTTAAAAATATAATTTTTAATGTGTATATAAAATAAAGATTTATAAACAAATCGAATGATTTGTTTATATACACACATTTGAGTGATATAGATTGGGATGATAAATTTTACATATCGCCCAACTGCACAAATAAAATTTGTGTTTGTTGTTTGAAAACCCCACACGGGGATTGGGATGAAATTTGACGTACACTAATCCCAATAATCAGTTGTATGTCGATTGATTGATCGACAGATTGTGTAAGCGTTAAATATTTATATTTGATGCTTATACAGTGTAGAATGCACTCTGGATGATGGATTGATGTTTTCATTGTTGTTATACACATTTGTTGTCTGGAAAACCATATAATCAACATTATATGTTAATTGACTGTGTCTGATTCCAGTTCAGAATTATTGAATATTTTAAAATAGTATTCAGTGAAAATTGAAATGTGAAGCCGTGTTAAGTAGTTAAACGCCATTTTAACACAAACGGAAATTTTGTCGATTTTATTCATTTTATAATGAATATCGAAAGTGATTTCAAAATCTGGTATTTTGAAAAGAATTGAAATTCGAATTAAATTGAAAAGAATTGAAATTCAAATTAAATTGAAATGATTTGAAATTCGAATTAAATTGAAAAGAAATGAAATTCGAATTGAATTGAAATGATTTGAAATTCGAATTAAAGTGAAAAGAATTGAAATTCGAATTAAATTGAAATGAACTGAAATTCGAATTAAATTGAAATGAATTGAAATTCAAATTAAATTAATATGAATTGAAATTCGAGTTAAATTGAAATGATTTGAAATTCGAATTAAATTGAAATAGAATTGAAATCATTTTGAATTGAATTTAAAACGGATTGAAATTGAATTGAAATCGATTTAAATTGAAATCGATTTGAAATGAATTTAAAACGAATTTATATTGGAAAATTCAATTTTGATTTGAATTTGAGATAGAAGTTGAAATCCTTTTGAAAACGAATTTAAACAATTTATAAAATACGTTTTAAAAAGGAAATCGATGAAATATATATTATATATATAATATAATGGCCTAAATAGAACGCGCCGCGCTGCGGCAGTTCGCGAATTTCGACCATTGACTTCGAATGGACATTTTGGGAGATCCGACCGTCGGATTCTCCTAAAACCAGAATCGTTGGGTTCGTATCGACGATAGATTTCTAACGAATATTAGAAATTTGAAATCTAATTGTTGGATTTGGGGATACGTCCAAATCAATTTCAGAAAAGGCCTATGTAACTGCAGTTCGATGTCCGTGGATGGAAATCGACTGTACGGGCCTTGATAAAATTGTTAAAAATATCAATAATTAGTGTAAAATCATAAGAAATTATTTGGAAAGAATTGGGATGAAAAACTCCATATTTGAAAAGATAAAAATAGATTTATATTGAAATGAACTAGTTTTGAACTAGAATTATAATTCAAATGTTTTTAAATAAATAAATTTGATTTGAAATTGTTTTGAAAACAACCAGAATTTCCAATATGTAGATTGGAAATGGATTTGAATCGAAATTGTCTTTGGAATATTTCGATGTTGGATTTCGTGATTATACAGATATTGTTATGGAAATTCGAAAGATATATTTATATCGTTATTTCCAATACGATATTTGTTGGTCGTAGAATTTGATGTTGAATATAAGCCGATATATTTTCTATTCCGAGCCTTGTATTTAATATCAATTGGGATTTGGGTTTGTCGTGAATGGCGTCTTCATTAACACTATTCTTAAACCCAGTTGAGGAAAATATTAAATCTTTTATTTAGATTTAATAAAGTAGACCAATCAAATAATATTTAATTAGAATTGAATTGTATTTCATTTTTGGGTTTATCTTGAACGGTGTTTTAAATAACACTTGTTCTTTAACCCGATAATTAATGGAATATGAATTGGGTTTATCGTGAACTGTGTTTTAATGACACTCGTTCTTTAACCCGATTTACAGTGAAATATGGTTTGGAATTTATAAATCCTTTGTTAAGATTAAATGAGCTTTTCCAAAGTAAAGTTTTCCAATTTAATAAAATAAATTGTAATGGAATGGAATTCGATTTGGTAATAATCGAAGTGAATTTATGTGGAGGAAGACTGCTAATATATATGGAATTTAAAAGGCTTTGCCGTTATTCCATTTATATTATTAGTTGGATGTGGAAGTTCATATCGATTACATATATCGATCTGTTTTCTATGAAAATTCCATTGTAAATGGAATGTGATTTTGGGTTTATCGTGAACCGTGTTTTAAATGACATTGGTTCTTTAACCCAGTTAAAGATAGGATTTATTTCCAGGATTTGAATAATCATTAAGTAATGACTTTTGTAAATTAAAACTGAATTAGAGTTTTAATGAATCGTTAATTAGATTAAAAAGTAAATTTGATAATTAAAATTATCAAATTCAAGAAATGATCGAGAGTGGAGTACCACCTGTTTTACTCCAGAAGATAGTTAAATCTTTAATTAGATTTGAACGTGAAATGGTAATTGAATTTACCGATAACACCATGGTGTTAGATATGGAGTATGACCAGTTTTACTTCATGGGACGAATAGGTTGGGATTGGGAAATAAAATAAATGATTACTTCGGTGTGGTTCGCTAATCCCGACTAGTTTGAAATGATATTCAAAAGAAGATTAAAGAATAAATTTAAAGAATTTATCTTTAATAAAATTAATTGGAACCTTTCCCAAAGTATAAGAATATTTGAATAAATGAATATTCTGAATTGGAATGAGGCGTATGTTGTGTTTGTGTAACACTTGTTTATAATATACGCGAGTTATTCAGAAAGACCGGGTTTATCCAATTCTGAATAACTGATTCAACGAGGTGTCGAGAATAAAGACGGTGGTCGAAGACCGGAGGTCTTCACATCGTTTGGATAATTACTAAAATCTTGATTGGGCTATACACCTAAGAGGAGGGAATCAGCAGGTGATTGTCCAGACGTACTTGGAGATCGATGGATATGCGAGGAATATGGTTCCTCCGGTTTCATTCAGACCCGGAACGGACTTGTAAATGGATGTGTGTCTGACATCGGATTTCATTCTGTGTGATTGATATCGGTTGCATAGCGTGAATTTCCTGGGTGGCATGCTGAGATGCAAATGATCAAGGCTTGTGTTGAAAAGAAGAGTCTTCCGGTAGATGATCAAAGCACGGGCTTGTAATAACCCGGAAAATCTGGGCCAGTTTAAAATTTTTATTTTGGCAATTTTAGCGAATTTTGAATATTTAAAATGAATTATTTTAAATGATATCGACGAGAAATTTATTTTGAGTATAATTTGAACGTGTATATTTATACGCGTCGTCGTTAGAATATGAATATTTATATATAATTATAAATAGAATTGAAAATGGCGTGGTAGTTCGATAATTCGATTTCAAACTTCAATTGAATGTACCTGGTGCAAAACGATCCGGATTTTAGTGAAACCAAAAACATAAGGATCTAATTGATGATATCTTTCCAACGAATCCGAAAAATCAAAATTTCATAGCGGGAATCAAAAGACATGTCCAGTTGAAAATTCTGAATAGTCGCTATGGAATTCAGGCCCTTAAAAATGGACATTTTGCAATCGACCTCGGATTTCGACGAAACCACTTTTGTTGGATCCGCAGTGTCAAATTATTGCTAGGTTTCAAATTTCATAATTTTTAGAATCAATATGTGAGCGTGGCAAAGGAAAACGTGTTTGACCAGTTTCAGTTGATTTTAATCGACTGGAAATTGGCCATTTTCCAACGGTCTCGGAATTCGACGAAACTAGTTTTGTTAGGACCGTATCGTCAATACGAAGCTAGAAAATATTTTTCGGGAATTTTTAGAGTTCATATGCGACCCCGGTAATTTGAAATGTACGTTTAAAATTCAATATAGTGATTTAAATGTAAACTCAACGGAAACTGATTGTAACAATCGAATCAGCTTACGATACATATCCCATGGTGTTCGGAATGGGGGTAAAACGCTATAGACGATAGGCGGTGGGCCTCGTTTAGAGGTCATAAGTAAAAGTCAACCTTTTGAAATTAAAAATAAGTAAAAATTAAAAAAATAATAATAAAAAATAATATCTCCTTTCCTATTACCCTGGCCCCCCCTTTCCACGTTCAGATTCAAAAACAAAAATTAAAAAAAAAAGGGGAAAGAAGAGGGCGACGGGGGGTGAGCCGCCGCCTCCATCGCGCGCCCCCCTGGTGTTCGACGCCGCCTAGGGCCACCGTCCTCCCCCTCGTTTCCTCCTTCAGACCGCACCCGGACCCCCCCCCCCCAACGGCGCGACAACCGCGAAGTCCCCCCCCCCCCCCAAAACCGCACCCTCCTCCGCCCCTCCTTCCTCCTCCGCCGACCACCGTCCTGCCTACCGCCACTTCCAGCTCCTCCCCTACCCCGAAGCCGACTGTTTCACCCCCTCCTCCGATCAAAGTAAGTTTTAATTACTAATCTAATTTTATTTTCAGTTTTAATTAAAATTAGCATAGGTTAAAACTGATTTTAATATGATTTTTATATTTTTAAAGTAATAAAAATATGATTTTTATATTTTTAAAGTATTAAAAATATAATCTTTACTATATAGAAGATGTAAAAATATGATTTTTGGTTAGGTAGAGAATTAAAAATATAATTTTTACATGATAGGAATATTAAAAATATCATCTTTATATTGTAGAAAAATAAAAATGAGATTTTTATAAAGATGAAATCTTTAAATTTGAAAAGGCGAAGTCTATGATTTTATAAAGGCGAAATCTTTATTTTAGAAAAGGCGAAATCTTTATATGGAAAATAGCGTGATAAAAATATAATTTTTATCCATATAACATAGTAGTAAAAATTCGATTTTTATATATTGAATGACAAAGTAAAAATTCGATTTTTATATATTGAATAACGGAATAAAACTTCGATTTTTAAATGTAGGAAGCGATTATAAAAATATGATTTTTATTTTAAAGACATCAACAAATATAAAAATGTGTGATTTTTATATGTAGTGGCTACGGGCAACGAAGATGACGAAGATGCGATATCGATGAAGATTTCTATCAATGAAGTGTCGTGGAGCTAGGATAGCTATCTGTGAGAATTCCTCACCTTTCAATTTCATTTTCTAGATATATATATATATGTATATATATATATATATATATATATATATATATATACTAGGATGCAGACGGTGCTTAGTAGCACCCGACACAACCGTCCACAGACCATGGACTTGTTTGTTTGGTTGCATAAAATTAGTTAGATTATTTGATTGAAATTGAATTGTTTGGTGAAATGAATGGATTTGATTGATGTGTGAATGGCATGGGCCTTCACTAGACCGGGGATAAGGCTATGCCTCGTCCCGTTTCTAGTATCGTGCCGTTATGCCGCCGAAATTTTCTAAAATAAATTAGAAAAATAAAGATAACATTTTATTTAATAAATGAATCGAATAGAATATTCATAGGTTGAATAAAATAGTTTGATCGTTAAAAATATAACTTTTAACGTGAATGTGAACAAATAAATATTCATTTACAAACCAGACGGTTTGTTTATGTACACCTATTTGAAGGACATTGATTGGGACGATAAATTTTACACATCGCCCAACTGCACAAATAAAATCTGTGTTTGATTGTTTGAAACCCCACACGGGTGTTGGGATGAAATTTGAAGTTCACTCATCCTGATTGATTAAATATGTCGATTGATTGATTGACAGGCTGTTATAAGCGTTAGATATCTATATTTGATGCTTATACAGTGTAGTGCACTTTGGTTGATGGTTGATTATTTTTCAATGCTATTATATGCGTATGATGTATGAAAATCCATATAATTAATTTTATATGGTGATTGATTGGGCCTCATTCCAATTTAGAAAATAAAGAATATTATAAAATAAAGGTTCATGTGTTGACTGTACTCATCCGTTGAGATTAGTCATGTGTTGAACGAAATAATTTAACAAAAAAAATTGTCACACATGGACAGTACTCATTCGTTGAGATTAGTCGTGTGTTGACAACAATAAATATTCATTTGTTGAATAGAATATTTGAAAATAGAAATATATGAAGCCGTGTTGGTTAGATTGACGCCATTTTGACGTGAACGATATTTATATCGATTTTATTCATTTTAAAATGCATATTGAAAAGTGATTTCGAAAACGCGTATTTTGAAATGTAATCGAAATGTATTGAATATATAACGATTTCAAAATGGATTGAATATATAACGATTTTGAAATGAATTGAATATATAACGATTTCGAAATGAATTGAATATATAACGATTTCGGAATGAATTGAATATATAACGATTTCGAAATGAATTGAATATATAACGATTTCGAAATGAATTGAATGTATAACGATTTCGAAATGAATTGAATATATAACGATTTCGAAATGAATTGAATATATAATGAATTCGAATTGAATGAAAACGAATTTGATTTCAATTGAATAGCAAACGAAACGAATTCGAATTTAATTGAATAGAGAACGAATTTGAATTGAATTGAATATAAAACCAATTCGAATTGAATTGAAAACGAATTCGAATTGAATTGGAGACAAATTGAAATGAATTCAAATTGAATTGAGATTTGAATTGAATAGAAATGAATTTTAAAACGAATTTATAAAGAAGAATTCAATTTTGCTTTGAATTGAAATGGAAGTTGAAATGGATTTTGAAACGAATTTAAAACTATTTATATAGTTCATTTTAAATAAAAATCGACGAAAGATATATTATATATATTATATATATATATATAATATAATGGCCTGAATAGAACGCGCCGCGCCGCGGCAGTTCGCGAATTTCGACCATTTATTTCAAACAGACATTACGGGAGATCCGACCGTCGGATTCTCCTAAAACCGGAACCGTTGGGTTTGTATCGAAATGAGCTTTCTAACGAATATTAGAAATTTGAAATCTAACGGTTGGATTTGGAGATACGTCCAAATAAAATTTGAAAAAGGTCGCTGTAAGTGCAGTTCGATGGCCATTGATGGAAATCGACTGTACGGGCCTTGATAAAATTATTAAAAATAATAATAAATTGTATAAAATCATAAGAAATGATTTGGGAAAAATTGGGATGAAAAACTCCATATTTGAAAAGATAAAAATAGATTTTTATCGGAGTAAACTAGTTTTGAACTAGAATTATAATTCTATTTATTTTTAAATAAATAAATTGAATTTGAAAAGGGTTTTAAAAATAACCAGAATTTCCAATGATTGCATTAGAGTGGATTTGAATCGAAATTGTCTCCGGGATATTTCGATGTTGGAATTCATGATTATACAGATGTTGTTATGGAAATTTGAAAGATATATATTTATATCGTTATTTCCAATACGACATTTGTTAGTCGTAGAATTTGATATTGAATATAAGCCGATATATTTTCTATTCAGAGCCTTGTATTGAATATCAAATGTGATTTGGGTTTGTCGTGAATGGTGTCTTCACTAACACTATTCTTGAACCCCGTTGAGAAAAGATTATATCTTTTTATTTAGATTTAATGAAGTGTACCAATTAAATAATATTTAATTGGAATTGAATTGATATTGATTTTTGGGATTATCGTGAACAGTGTTTTAAATAACACTTGTTCTTTTACCCGATAATTAATGGAATGTGACTTTGGGTTTATCGTGAACCGTGTTTTAAATGACACTGATTCTTTAACCCAGTCACACATTAAAACTAAGTGGAGTTTTAATGAATCTTTAATTAGATTGAAATAATCGAGAATGGAGTATCACCAGTTTTGCTCCAGGCGATAGTTAAATCTTTAACTAGATTTGAACGTGAAATGGTAATTGAATTTACCGATAACACTGTGGTGTTAGATATGAAGTATTACCAGTTTTACTTCATGGGATGAATAGATTGGGATTGGGGAATTAAAACAAATGATTACTTCGGTAAGTTTCGTTAATCCCGACTAGTTGAATCGAAATTCAAAAGATGATAAAAGAATAAATTCAGGAAATTTATCTTGGATAAAATTAATGGGAACCTTTCCCTATGAATGTGAAAACTAGAAACTAACCGTCGGTTAGCTAAGCAGAATGGTTTTCTAAATATTGATCTGATGTTGGTTTCGGCCTTCGGGGTTAATATTTGGGGAATTATTCTCTTGATTAATTTACGGTTAGTGACTGATGAACTGGAATGTGTTGTGTATAACGGTGTTGTATACACAATTATATGATTTTTGTTTGATGATAACAACCAAATATATTTCTATTATAAATGTGTTTGGTACGGTACTGTTATATATATATCACAGCATTGAATATAATATTTAAATAAAATACGACTTTACAGAAATTCAAATATTAACACAGTATTTTATTTAAATAGAATATTTTATTTCAACATTCAAACAGTACAACTTTGTATAACTCCACTATTTAAACATTCACTGTATATTGTACTTGTATATAAACAGAATATAATAGACAAGTTTGTTTGACAACAATAAAATGATATTTTATTTCAATCAAATTTGTTTATTACATATATCTGTACAATTCTCTCACAGCTCCTCAGTACAGTTCATTCATTGTCACTCAGGCATACATACACACAACATATACACAGTTACATTTCATATATATTCATTTTCACTTGTATATACAGACTCATACATTCATTGACACCGCACACTATCTTCTTATCTTCAGCCTTCAGTCCAGTCATTTTCAGTCCAGTCATCACAGTCAGTCCAGTCATCTTCATGCTTACCTGTCATTCACAGAAATACACACACAGTATATGGAACAGAAATAATATTCTAATTACACGCGAATATAAATTTTATTTTTAAAATTTTATTTGCCTCAGAATTCGGTGTGTTTCTCATCCTTTTTCATGACTTGATCTGAATCATAAAACCATCAATCTGTGTCTAGACAGCTTGTAATATTCACAGTGATACACTGTAAATACCACAAGATAGACAGTATATATATATATATATATACAATGCAGGGACAGGAAAATTTGTCTGATGGCTGCATATACACACGTGCGTATATACACACGTGTGCACTGCCTCGCCAATCAGCGAGCAACTGAGGAGTAGCCGCGTGGGCCATCTCAACTCAGCGCACAGTCAACAGTGGGAAAATCAAATACAAGGGACAACTCAAACAAAATGACAAAGCAGCTCAAATCCAAGTACACAGCACAACCCAAATAAAATGGCCGGGCGCATATGCATCAATGAACAAGTGTGCATACACAACAAAGCATAGGGATAAATGTCAGGACAACATGCCACAACACAAGACAAACAAAGTCAACTCAGCATTGACAAAGTGGTCGAGGCAATCAAAACAAGTAGCATAATCATGCAAAACAGTGAAACCAAACATGTGAATACAAGAAGAAAAGTAGCTCAACAAAACAAGGCCAAAATGTTGTCGAGCAGATGTCAACATATATGAATGATACAGCATAGTGAAAACAGTAGGATCAAGCCAAATGCATGGTGATCAAATCCATGGTTCAGCATAGTCAAGATGCGACAAACATAAAATCAAGTCTAGGTGTCGAGGAGCAATGAAAATGAACATTTCAGCATGTAACATGTTCAAGACAGAATGCATAAAGCAACATGTGATATTCAGCAGCATACAAAGTCATAAAAGCCAAGTATTCGAGCAAAAGTCAAGTGCACATGAACTGGTTTAAAAGGCTCAACGCATGGAGCACATGCAACAATCAATGGACAGAAAACATGGACAACATGCTAGTGGAGCATGGCAAGAGAAATGGTGTCATAACAGATGTATTCAAGCAAACTAACATGGTCGAAGCATTTCAGGTGGTACAAGTAACAATGTCGAGTAATTCAAATACCAACATACATGAGGGTGCAACTTGGTTCAGAAAACTCAAATGAAAAAGCAAGCATGGTTCAGTCATAATGTATTGGCAAGCCAACGCAGTCGAGCACAAAAATGAACAAGGGACAGCAATGAAATGGCATAATACAATGTGCAGTGAGTTCAAAGGATAGTCAAGCAACACAAATGCACAGTTTAGGTTAAGTTACAAGTGCTTGGAGTTTCAGTTTCAAGTATATAGTGCAACGCTTTGTTGAAGCAACTCAGCAAGAATACAGAGAGGAGCAGATTATAAATGCTTATGGCATGCACAAGTTAATTAGTGAATTAGTTTATGGCATGGTCAATCAAAGCTTTCCAGTATTATTATATATGGCAGGATGACAAAGGAAAATCAAACTCGGCAGCAAGTTAAAAATCACAGCATCTTTGACAATTAAGTTTTTGTTTCCTGTTTTGAACAAAACTTGGCAAGAGGATTTAATGGTGTAGAAGAAATAGTCATTCAAACACCATTTAAATAATCATGCAAGGTTTCCAGTTTTGACATAGCATTCAAGGAATTTCAGTATTTGGCAAGAAGTGAATTATTGGCTCCAGAAAATCAACCAATGTTTAAATAAATTTATCAAGATCAAGGCAACTTTCAAAAGGGACAAGTTTTATTTCCAGAAATGACTCAGTTTTTTTTACGGTTTTAAATCAAGGAAACTAATCACACAAAAATCATCAAGGGACCACAAGTCATTAGTTTCCAGTATTTCATTCACCAAAATCAAAGCCGAGGAAACCAGAATTGCAGAAATTCACGCAGACAATCAAGCAGTTTTTTAACCAAAGGCCGATTCAAATTTAAACAGAGCCAATTTTATCAAAGCCGAGAAATCAAGGCAAATCAAAAAGGGAAACACACACAAATCAGTCAAGCCATCAATTGAAATCAGATTCGATTAGGGTTTTTATTTTTTGCCCTATATTTACACCATTTTTCATCATAGGCAGAGTGGGAAATCGAAATCGAAACCAACAACAACTAAATCAAAGAGCAAGCAATTTCAAGCAGATACTCAAAATCAAAATTACTCACAGTTTCGATCAGACCAGAGAACAACCCTCAAATCAGAGACCAATAGATTGAAGAAACAAGGCGCAAGAGAATTGAAGCAATAACAATCATCATCTCGCTCAGAAACCGATTGATTTGGGGAGAATTGCAAAACCCTAGCCGCCATATTTTTTTCTCAGAGGCAAAAGAGGATCGGGCAGAAGAATGAAGCAAGAAAAGAAAATGGGCCGGCCGTTTTTTAATAGGAAAAGGGGATGACCCCTTTAATATAAAATCTCTTTTTTTATTTTATTTTAAGAACTAGGGTTTACATTTTTTTGTTTTACATTCTGTTGTTTTTTTTGTGTTATAAAATCATTTCTGAACAGTTCTAGGTCAGTAAAATCTAGGGGGATTTAGTCAAGGAGTTGACTGTCAGTTTCAGAGTCTGTAAATCTGAGTTACGAGTTACAGGTTTTGTAATTCGGGAAATCTGATCTAGGGGTTTAGATCAGTCTAGGGGTTTGAGCGTAGGGTTAGAATAGGAGCAGGGTTTGCGAGTGTACATGGTCTTATATGCGGGAACTGTTCTATCACCTAGTAGAAACCTTAGAAATGCAGCAGTAGGCAGGGTTTTGCCGAAGCTGGGTACATCTGTGTGTGATTTATTTTCTGCATTTCAGTTTCTGCTATTTTCTGTGATCAGTTTATTATTATATATCTCGTTAAGTTTTTAATTCAGTTAAAAACTGTGAAAAACCCTATTCACCCCCCCTCTAGGGTTATTCTAGATCCAACAAGTGGTATCAGAGCCTGGTTCTTTGATTAACTCTAGAATCATGTTTTCCCCTTGCTGTCAGTCTTCTAAGAGTCAGTCCAGTGATATCCCATTTATTTTCAATGGAACAGATTTTCAAATATGGAAATCAAATTTTGAATTATATTTAAAATCTGTTAATTCTGAGTATTGGAATATTATTGAAAATATGGGAGACTTGTTAGACAAGAGGAATAAGGTCTTAAATGCTCGCGTCATACATATTATTTATTCCTGTCTTGATAATGATCAATTAAAATTTATCTCTCATTGTTTAACCGCGCAGGATGTCTGGAAAACTCTCAACACGTTGTATGGAAAATCTGACAGCTGTTCAAAACTCTCAACTGCCAACTCAGATTCAGATCTGTGCTTAGCTGGAGATATTCATGACGACTCAGACGATGTGGACTTATCATATGAAGATTTGATATCTCTTTGTAATAATTTAACAAGAACCGTTGATCGCCTCAAACGGAAAACCAAGTCTTTGAAATCTGAAAATTCTGAGTTGACCCACAATAACAATATGTTGAAATTAAAATTTGAAGACTCTGAGTGTAAGAATTGTTTTAACTTGAAAACTGATTTAGCTCAACTAAATGAGAATTCTAGAAAGTTTGAAAATGAATTTTTGATTTTGAAAAATCAAGAAGATGAGCTAATTCATGAAAACAATACTTTGCAGAAGGAGTTGAATAAGGTTAATTTCGAACATGAAAATTTTGAAATGGAAAATTTGTTGAAATCAGAATCTGCTTTAAAGGAACTTGAAAAAGAAATTGAAAAATTCAAAATTTTTGAAATTGAAAAACAAAAGCTCTTTGATTCTAAGATTTCTGAATATAAAGGCAAAATTGAGAAGTTTTTAAACGAGAATGATCTTCTGAAATCCAGAATCAATGATCTTGAGTTGAGTCTGAAACGTTGTTCTTTCGGAGAAAAATCTTTGAATATGCTTTTGAATAATCAGTTCTCTCATGGAAATAAAAGAGGTCTAGGCTTTGGAAAAAATAATGTTTTTGAAAAACGAAATTCAAATGAGTTGAGAAGTCCCTCAAACTGCCTTGGAAATAGTTGTTTTGATAATTTGAACTTTGACAATTCCAAAGGATTTTTGAATCAAAAGCAAAATGTGAATTTGTTTTGTAATAAACCATTAAAACATTCTTGGATCCCAAATGAAAATAAAACGGGTTTTGTTAGATTCAAATCGATTTGGGTTCCTAAGGGTACAAAAGTTAATTCTAATGGTTTGTTGTACAGACAAGTTTGGGTACCTAAAGCTGTGAACAAAACTGTGAGTGGTTTTACAAATTTTGTTAGACCACTCGATTCTCAAATCTGTTAGGTACCGGAGGAGGCTGAGGAACTGCTAGGCAAAAGAGATTTGGATTCAAATTGCTCAATACTTCTGAAATCATTCACAGTTCCTTAGCCACATCTGCTGAGTTAGAGATTCTGATTTACACTGGATTCTGGTATGATCTCTAAACTCACCTCTGTAAATATTTTTTTGTTTTGATTTTTTTCTTTTGCTTATTTCTTCTTCTCACTTCTATCTCTTTCTTCTGTTTTTTCTAAATTTGATTTATCATTGTCATTTTTTTTGTGCTTCTAGAATTGCAGTATTTGAATTGCAGTATTCATGATATACCGGAAATTTGTTTTGTGTGTATAGAACTCTGATACTTTTAATCATGCCCAGATACTATTTTTTTTCTTGCAATAGTTTTGAAGTTCTTTTTCTGTTTTCTGAATTCATAACAGTGTTGATGTATAATTGTCATATCCTGAACACTGTTAATCAGAATTCTAAAGTTTTGAAGATCTGAAAATTTGATGGAATTTCACACGCCACTGCTGTTTTGAGTTTTCACTAATTCAGTTTAGGAAAGCTTAAAATAACATACTCATTACGGCACTCTGTTACTTATCAGTTATGATAATTTCATTAATTTTCAGATTGGCTTGAATAAATTGTCTTGAATCAGTGATTCATCTTGAAATTCATCTTATTCATGAGTATTATGATTGAAATTATTTTTGTTTGAAATCATCTGAAATTCTTAATATTTTGAATATCACACACCGTTTAAATCTGAAATTATCAATCTTGTGTGAATATTCATTATATCTCAAACTTGACATTGATTCAAATGATTTCAAATAAATTGGTTTGGATCATGAATATCTCTCAAATCTGATATAAATGATCTGAAATCTCCTGAGGACTTGTCAGAAAATTCTTGTGAAAATTCTTTGAAAATCCGGTCTTGAATTTCTCTGTTATTTCATGGTTATATGATTTAAATATTTGTTTGTTGAAAATTGTTTGAAATTGTTGATTTATTAAATCTCACACATATCTCAATTCAAAAATTTATAAATTGGTGTGATTGATTTATTAAATCCTGATATTTTTCATATTCCTCAAATGATTTCAAATAAACAGTATTTCTAATCTTGGATCATGAATGATCTTATGTGACCATCCGCTGACAAGTCTGACGTGATTTTATGTTCTGTGTTGCTCTGATACTGTTTTCAAATAACTGCCTGCTTTAATCTGACCGCTGCTCTGATACATGTGCATAGTCTGTTATCTTGTCTGATTGGGCTTTGTATTTATGATTCTTTTGTCTATGACATTCTTGTTCAGTATCATGTTAAAATTCCTCGTAATTAGAGACACCAAGTGGTATCAGAAGTGCCTTACTTTTGTCTTACCCATCTGTACTTAGAATCAAATCTTCACAATGTATAAATCCACACACTCTTTCTGTCTTGTACACATTTTTTTTCTCTTGTCATGTATAGATCAGCATATTACACTTGTAATTGATTTTCAATTTTAAAATTATTTATTGATTATTCTTTCAGAAATTGAAATCAATATCCAAATTAAACTGTATTTATAATTCATCAAAATTATAATCAGATTTAGAAATTGTGATGAATTGTGACTGCAGTATATTTCACAACAAGAGGAGAATTTTATTTAGATTTTCATGATGGTTGAATATTTATTATAATATCTTTGAACTGGCAATTATTTCACGGCCATCTTCATTACTTATCATCCTTCTGCCATCCGTTATGATTTTATATAAATGTGGAGAGTTTAATTTTTTTTTCTTTCTTAAAATCATTTTAAATAAACAGTGAAAATTTTTGTGATGGAATTGTGGTTATATTATTATTCAGAATTAGTGATAAATGAAAATTTTCAATAATCCCGGTACAGTTCATGCATATCTCATAATATAATTAATTTAGAAATTTATTTCACAGTCCATCTCTGTACTTACCACATTTCTATCATCCATACTGGTTTTATATATCGAGGAGTTTTTTCTTTAAAGGCTGAAAATGATATAATTAATATATAAGTGTGTTTCTAACCTCATTTAAAAATCCAAGCTCTGGTCATGAATGGTTAAGAGACAACTTATAATTTAAGCTGCGATTGACCTCATTTAAAAATCCAAGCTCTGGTTATGCGTGGTCAGGGTGCTCTTAAACCAAAAGAAAAAGAAAATAATTTGCAATAAATAAATTTCTATGTGAAATTCTCCTTGGTGTATATTAACCAGCCTATCAATCCACTTTCTAATCTGTGAAATGTGTTGTAATTTTATGACGTATTATGATTTGTTGATTGATATTGGAATTTGAGATTATTCGATTTTGTCATTTAAAATTGAATTTATAATTATAAGTCCGAATTCATCACTGTTTTTGAACTCATTTTTATAAAATTCTTTTGAAAATATTTGGAAATCATTTTTTTTCTCCATTTTATATAAAATTCCTCGTAAATCCGTCATTCTCTAAAATGTGAAATATGCCACTTGTTCTCAGAATATTATGATTTTTGTTTGACTGATTGAGATTTATGATGATCGTTCTTCCTCTTAAGCTGATATAATATTTGTTAATCACTATTTATCTATATTTTAAAATCTGTATCCTTTTGATGATAACAAAAGGGGGAGAAAGGATTAGATTTTGATTTATGAGTGAATATTTTATAAATATTTTTAATTTTGAAAATTTAATTATTCATACATTTCACTCATGCACAGTTATAGGGGGAGTTGTCTGTTGTAGGGGGAGCTAATAAATAGGGGGAGCTCAATATTCACTGTCAAACACATTTATTATTTTCAAAATCTTCATGTTTGTTTGTCATCATCAAAAGGGGGAGATTGTTGTGTATAACGGTGTTGTATACACAATTATATGATTTTTGTTTGATGATAACAACCAAATATATTTCTATTATAAATGTGTTTGGTACGGTACTGTTATATATATATATCACAGCATTGAATATAATATTTAAATAAAATACGACTGTACAGAAATTCAAATATTAACACAGTATTTTATTTAAATAGAATATTTTATTTCAACATTCAAACAGTACAACTTTGTATAACTCCACTATTTAAACATTCACTGTATATTGTACTTGTATATAAACAGAATATAATAGACTAGTTTGTTTGACAACAATAAAATGATATTTTATTTCAATCAAATTTGTTTATTACATATATCTGTACAATTCTCTCACAGCTCCTCAGTACAGTTCATTCATTGTCACTCAGGCATACATACACACAACATATACACAGTTACATTTCATATATATTCATTTTCACTTGTATATACAGACTCATACATTCATTGACACCGCACACTATCTTCTTATCTTCAGCCTTCAGTCCAGTCATTTTCAGTCCAGTCATCACAGTCAGTCCAGTCATCTTCATGCTTACCTGTCATTCACAGAAATACACACACAGTATATGGAACAGAAATAATATTCTAATTACACACGAATATAAATTTTATTTTTAAAATTTTATTTGCCTCAGAATTCAGTGTGTTTCTCATCCTTTTTCATGACTTGATCTGAATCATAAAACCATCAATCTGTGTCTAGACAGCTTGTAATATTCACAGTGATACACTGTAAATACCACAAGATAGACAGTATATATATATACAATGCAGGGACAGGAAAATTTGTCTGATGGCTGCATATACACACGTGCGTATATACACACGTGTGCACTGCCTCGCCAATCAGCGAGCAACTGAGGAGTAGCCGCGTGGGCCATCTCAACTCAGCGCACAGTCAACAGTGGGAAAATCAAATACAAGGGACAGCTCAAACAAAATGACAAAGCAGCTCAAATCCAAGTACACAGCACAACCCAAATAAAATGGCCGAGCGCATATGCATCAATGAACAAGTGTGCATACACAACAAAGCATAGGGATAAATGTCAGGACAACATGCCACAACACAAGACAAACAATGTCAACTCAGCATTGACAAAGTGGTCGAGGCAATCAAAACAAGTAACATAATCATGCAAAACAGTGAAACCAAACATGTGAATACAAGAAGAAAAGTAGCTCAACAAAACAAGGCCAAAATGTTGTCGAGCAGATGTCAACATATATGAATGATACAACATAGTGAAAACAGTAGGATCAAGCCAAATGCATGGTGATCAAATCCATGGTTCAGCATAGTCAAGATGTGACAAACATAAAATCAAGTCTAGGTGTCGAGGAGCAATGAAAATGAACATTTCAGCATGTAACATGTTCAAGACAGAATGCATAAAGCAACATGTGATATTCAGCAGCATACAAAGTCATAAAAGCCAAGTATTCGAGTAAAAGTCAAGTGCACATGAACTGGTTTAAAAGGCTCAACGCATGGAGCACATGCAACAATCAATGGACAGAAAACATGGACATAATGCTAGTGGAGCATGGCAAGAGAAATGGTGTCATAACAGATGTACTCAAGCAAACTAACATGGTCGAAGCATTTCAGGTGGTACAAGTAACAATGTCGAGTAATTCAAATACCAACATACATGAGGGTGCAACTTGGTTCAGAAAACTCAAATGAAAAAGCAAGCATGGTTCAGTCATAATGTATTGGCAAGCCAACGCAGTCGAGCACAAAAATGAACAAGGGACAGCAATGAAATGGCACAATACAATGTGCAGTGAGTTCAAAGGATAGTCAAGCAACACAAATGCACAGTTTAGGTTAAGTTACAAGTGCTTGGAGTTTCAGTTTCAAGTATATAGTGCAACGCTTTGTTGAAGCAACTCAGCAAGAATACAGAGAGGAGCAGATTATAAATGCTTATGGCATGCACAAGTTAATCAGTGAATTAGTGTATGGCATGGTCAATCAAAGCTTTCCAGTATTATTATATATGGCAGGATGACAAAGGAAAATCAAACTCGGCAGCAAGTTAAAAATCACAGCATCTTTGATAATTAAGTTTTTGTTTCCTGTTTTGAACAAAACTTGGCAAGAGGATTTAATGGTGTAGAAGAAATAGTCATTCAAACACCATTTAAATAATCATGCAAGGTTTCCAGTTTTGACATAGCATTCAAGGAATTTCAGTATTTGGCAAGAAGTGAATTATTGGCTCCAGAAAATCAACCAATGTTTAAATAAATTTATCAAGATCAAGGCAACTTTCAAAAGGGACAAGTTTTATTTCCAGAAATGACTCGGTTTTTTTTACGGTTTTAAATCAAGGAAACTAATCACACAAAAATCATCAAGGGACCACAAGTCATTAGTTTCCAGTATTTCATTCACCAAAATCAAAGCCGAGGAAACCAGAATTGCAGAAATTCACGCAGACAATCAAGCAGTTTTTTAACCAAAGGCCGATTCAAATTTAAACAGAGCCAATTTTATCAAAGCCGAGAAATCAAGGCAAATCAAAAAGGGAAACACACACAAATCAGTCAAGCCATCAATTGAAATCAGATTCGATTAGGGTTTTTATTTTTTGCCCTATATTTACACCATTTTTCATCATAGGCAGAGTGGGAAATCGAAATCGAAACCAACAACAACTAAATCAGAGAGCAAGCAATTTCAAGCAGATACTCAAAATCAAAATTACTCACAGTTTCGATCAGACCAGAGAACAACCCTCAAATCAGAGACCAATAGATTGAAGAAACAAGGCGCAAGAGAATTGAAGCAATAACAATCATCATCTCGCTCAGAAACCGATTGATTTGGGGAGAATTGCAAAACCCTAGCCGCCATATTTTTTTCTCAGAGGCAAAAGGGGATCGGGCAGAAGAATGAAGCAAGAAAAGAAAATGGGCCGGCCGTTTTTTAATAGGAAAAGGGGATGACCCCTTTAATATAAAATCTCTTTTTTTATTTTATTTTAAGAACTAGGGTTTACATTTTTTTGTTTTACATTCTGTTGTTTTTTTTGTGTTATAAAATCATTTCTGAACAGTTCTAGGTCTGTAAAATCTAGGGGGATTTAGTCAAGGAGTTGACTGTCAGTTTCAGAGTCTGTAAATCTGAGTTACGAGTTACAGGTTTTGTAATTCGGGAAATCTGATCTAGGGGTTTAGATCAGTCTAGGGGTTTGAGCGTAGGGTTAGAATAGGAGCAGGGTTTGCGAGTGTACATGGTCTTGTATGCGGGAACTGTTCTATCACCTAGTAGAAACCTTAGAAATGCAGCAGTAGGCAGGGTTTTGCCGAAGCTGGGTACATCTGTGTGTGATTTATTTTCTGCATTTCAGTTTCTGCTATTTTCTGTGATCAGTTTATTATTATATATCTCGTTAAGTTTTTAATTCAGTTAAAAACTGTGAAAAACCCAATTCACCCCCCCTCTAGGGTTATTCTAGATCCAACAGAATGAGGCGTATGTTGTGTTTGTGTAACACTTATTTAAAGTATACGCGAGTTATTCGGAAAGACCGGGTTTATCCCATTCTGAATAACTGATACGACGATAAGTCGAAGATGAAGACGATGGTCGAAGACCGGAGGTCTTCACGTCGTTTGGGTAATTACTGATGATCTTGATTGGGCTGTACACCCAAGAAGATGGAAACAGTTGTTGATCGTCCAGACGTGCCTGGAGATCGATGGATATGCGGGGTACTAGGTGCCTCCGGTTTCGTTCAGACCCAGAACGGACTTGTAAATGGACTGTGTGTCTGACATTGGATTTTAGTCCGTGTGATTGATCTCTATTAAATATATATCTGTTTGGCGGCGGAGAATTTATTCTCTTGCTTAACGCCCTTCTCTGAGACGTACGAGCTCAGGGGTTATATATTGATGGATATCAAACGCATGGAGTGAATTGCCTGTGTGGCATGCCTAAGTGGCAATTGATCGAGGCTTCTGTTGAAAAGCAAAGTTTTGTGGTGATGATCAAAGCACGACCTTTGTGGCATAGCTTTGTGTAACGTTTGCTTCACAAGTTTCACACCCGGTATGAACCAAAAACGGGAGAAGGACCTCAGGGAGGGCCTACGTTTCCTCCTAGCTAAAAAGTGGCGTCAGTGGTTTTACACGCCCTGACGAGTTTGACTTATGTGGTTGTTGCTGTTGCGAGGCGCCTCGGTAAGATCGGACGATCCGGGTCCGATGGAGTCATTCGTTGGCTCGCTTACGCCCCAAAGGGCGGCGAAACGTAGTGCTCAGGCATTTTAATCCACATCGGTGGACCGGCCCTGACGGTCCAAGGGTCGATGCGTTCTGATCCTGAGACTCGGGCTAGGCAGTCTCGAATCGGTTGAGGACTATCTTTTGCCTCGGTTCATAGATGGAAATCCAATTTCCAAATACGTGACTTTGCGATTTTGATTGTATAACCTATATATGGCGACATAGTGGTATGGGGCATTCATGCCGCCTATGATTGATACTTATGATTTGAAGTTGTTTTATACACTATACACTTATTATCGTATCAAATGATTTCTTTTAAACGTATCAAGCATTCTTGGCTATTATAAGGTAAAAACCCTATCCCCCGGCTTGCGTTGCATTGTGTGATAGGACCTGGGTCTTATAATAGCTTCATTTTTCTTTATTTAGCATTGCGCTGTTGTTTTATGCACTGGTATTCTTGGGAGGAAACCCGTTTCGTGTTATACGGCGTGGTCCCTTGATTTACCTAATGATTTAAAATAAAGATTAATAACTGTTTTAGTTCTCACACCAGTCACATGACTGACCTGGAGTTTATTGTTTTAACCTAAACTCTGGGTGCCCCTATTTTGACACGGGCAGCTAGTAGTTTTGGTTTTGCAGATTTATATTCACAGGATCCTGGTTTACAGCTGGAACCATATCCGGGAAGCTTTGTATCCGTATATCTCATTCTAGTTGTGTATTGTATTATTTTCCGCTGCTATGTATTTCTGTGTAATATTCATTTATACTCTGTATATTCTTATATTCTGGTGCATTGTTGTAATATACAATGAAATGTTCTTCTGTATGTGTTCTGTTGTGGCTTGTTCTCGAACTATCCGTGCTTTCCTTTTCGGGGAAGTTACGGGTTTCCACAGTTGGTATCAGAGCTTTGGTTTACAAAGCTCAGAGAACAAGACACATTAGAACCATACGAAAGAATTCATCAGATATTGGGTTAGTAATATCCAATGGGAATGACTCGTTAGAGATGGGATCAGTAGTATCCTAGAACGAGCGTGACGAGTATATTTTTAAAGTGAAAACAAATTTTGTTTTGAAAATCTAAATCAATTATTCGTATTTGATTATTTATTTGTATTGATTTGGACAGTCCAGTATATAAAGGTTTTGCATATGCGCCTTGCAAACGTATATTCGAAGTTTTAATATACTGGATAGATATAGAACCACACTCTAGTCACCCGGGGATGATCCTGATGATGGTGCATCATCATCAGCATTTATATTCGAGTGTCGAAGGTGTGATAAATATATATTTCCATTAGACTGGTGTGAGAACCAAAACTAATGTAGCTAGAACACTTTGTTGTGAATTGGCATCAAAAAAATGATTTTTGCATATATGTATCAAATTATGAGTTTGAAACGTTAATCCACTAATTGATTGATGTTTGTGTTGTTTGTTTATTTGTTTGCTAATTTTGAACCATTATGCCTAATAGAACCAAATATTGAACGGTATTGAAAATTGGTCGCATTTGCTTGCATATACATATACTTACATTGAACAGGTCATAGCAAGGAGGCTAGAGCCGAAGAATAAAATTTGTTTGCCCGACAAATAGGTACATGTTTACTACATAATTTACTGTTTTGTTTGGGTGATGATGATTTTATGAGCCTATTGGCTAGCCGCTTGGCTTTTTCTTTTTCTTTTTGAGATTAGAAGGACCGGGGAAGCTATTTGAAATTCCCCGATGCTCCCGGTGCAGGGGAGGTTATGGCGAAATTTTTCGAAAATTTAGGGTGTTAGCCAAATTTTTAAAATTTGAAAATTCTCAGAAACTGAAAAGTTGGAGAATGGAAGCCAGATCGAACATAGACTTGATTAATCAAACCACTTTCGACTTTGTTCCTTTTCGGGGACGAAAAGTTTTAAGTGGGGGAGATTGTAATACCCGGAGGGCCAGTTTAAAAATTTTATTTTGGCAATTTTAGCGAATTTTGAATATTTAAAATGAATTATTTTAAATAATATCGACGAGAAATTTATTTTGAATATAATTCAAACGTGTATATTTATACGCGTCGTCGTTAGAATATGAATATTTATATATAATTATAAATAGAATTGAAAATGGCGCGGTAGTTCGATAATTCGATTTCAAACTTCAATTGAATGTACCGGGTGCAAAACGATCCTGATTTTAGTGAAACCAAAAACATTAGGATCTAATTGATGATATCTTTCCAACGAATCCGAAAAATCAAAATTTCATAGCGGGAATCAAAAGATATGTCCAGTTGAAAATTCTGAATAGTCGCTATGGAATTCAGGCCCTTAAAAATGGACATTTTGCAAACGACCTCGGATTTCGACGAAACCACTTTTGTTGGATCCACAGTGTCAAATTATTGCTAGGTTTCAAATTTCATAATTTTTAGAATCAATATGTGAGCGTGGCAAAGGAAAACGTGTTTGACCAGTTTCAGTTGATTTTAATCGACTGGAAATTGGCCATTTTTCCAACGGTCTCGGAATTCGACGGAACTAGTTTTGTTAGGACCGTATCGTCAATACGAAGCTAGAAAATATTTTTCAGGAACTTTTAGAGTTCATATGTGACCCCGGTAATTTGAAATGTACGTTTAAAATTCAATATAGTGATTTAAATGTAAACTCAATGGAAACTGATTGTAACAATCGAATCAGCTTACGATACATATCCCATTGTGTTCGGAATGGGGGTAAAACGCTATAGACGACAGGCGGTGGGCCTCGTTTAGAGGTCATAAGTAAAAGTCAACTTTTTGAAATTAAAAATAAGTAAAAATTAAAATAAATAAATAAATAAATAATATCTCCTTTCCTATTACCCTGGCCCCCTTTCCATGTTCAGATTCAAAAACAAAGATTAAAAAAAAGAAAAAAGGGGAAAGAAGAGGGCGACGGGGGGTGAGCCGCCGCCTCCATCGCGCCCCCCCCTGGTGTTCGACGCCGCCTAGGGCCACCGTCCTCCCCCTCGTTTCCTCCTTCAGACCGCACCCGAACCCCCCCCCCAACGGCGCGACAACCGCGAAGCCCTCCCCCCCAAAACTGCACCCTCCTCCGCCCCTCCTTCCTCCTCCACCGACCACCGTCCTGCCTACCGCCACTTCCAGCTCCTCCCCTACCCCGAAGCCGACTGTTTCACCCCCTCCTCCGATCAAAGTAAGTTTTAATTACTAATCTAATTTTATTTTCAGTTTTAATTAAAATTAGCATAGGTTAAAACTGATTTTAATATGATTTTTATATTTTTAAAGTAATAAAAACATGATTTTTATATTTTTAAAGTATTAAAAATATAATCTTTACTATATAGAAGATGTAAAAATATGATTTTTGGTTAGGTAGAGAATTAAAAATAAAATTTTTACATGATAGGAATATTAAAAATATCATCTTTATATGTGTAGAAAAATAAAAATGAGATTTTTATAAAGATGAAATCTTTAAATTTGAAAAGGTGAAGTCTATGTTTTTATAAAGGCGAAATCTTTATTTTAGAAAAGGCGAAATCTTTATATGGAAAATAGCGTGATAAAAATATAATTTTTATCTATATAACATAGTAGTAAAAATTCGATTTTTATATATTGAATGACAAAGTAAAAATTTGATTTTTATATATTGAATAACGGAATAAAAATTCGATTTTTAAATGTAGGAAGCGATTATAAAAATATGATTTTTTTTTAAAGACATCAGCAAATATAAAAATGTGTGATTTTTATATGTAGTGGCTATGGGCGACGAAGATGACGAAGATGCGATAGCGATGAAGATTTCTATCAATGAAGTGTCGTGGAGCTAGGATAGCTATCTGTGAGAATTCCTCACCTTTCAATTTCATTTTATAGATATATATATATATATATATATATATATATATATATACACTAGGATGCAGACGGTGCTTAGTAGCACCCGACACAACCGTCCACAGACCATGGACTTGTTTGTTTGGTTGCATAAAATTAGTCAGATTATTTGATTGAAATTGAATTGTTTGGTGAAATGAATGGATTTGATTGATGTGTGAATGGCGTGGGCCTTCACTAGACCGGGGATAAGGCTAGGCCTCGTCCCGTTTCTAGTATCGTGCTGTTATGCCGCCGAAATTTTCTAAAATAAATTAGAAAAATAAAGATAACATTTTATTTAATAAATGAATCGAATAGAATATTCATAGGTTGAATAAAATAGTTTGATCGTTAAAAATATAACTTTTAACGTGAATGTGAACAAATAAATATTCATTTACAAACCAGACGGTTTGTTTATGTACACCTATTTGAAGGACATTGATTGGGACGATAAATTTTACACATCGCCCAACTACACAAATAAAATCTGTGTTTGATTGTTTGAAACCCCACACGGGTGTTGGGATGAAATTTGAAGTTCACTAATCCCGATTGATTAAATATGTCGATTGATTGATTGACAGGCTGTTATAAGCGTTAGATATCTATATTTGATGCTTATACAGTGTAGTGCACTTTGGTTGATGGTTGATTATTTTTCAATGCTATTATATGCGTATGATGTATGAAAATCCATATAATTAATTTTATATGGTGATTGATTGGGCCTCATTCCAATTTAGAAAATAAAGAATATTATAAAATAAAGGTTCATGTGTTGACTATACTCATCCGTTGAGATTAGTCATGTGTTGAACGAAATAATTTAACAAAAAAAATTGTCACACGTGGATAGTACTCATTCGTTGAGATTAGTCGTGTGTTGACAACAATAAATATTCATTTGTTGAATAGAATATTTGAAAATAGAAATATATGAAGCCGTGTTGGTTAGATTGACGCCATTTTTACGTGAACGATATTTATATCGATTTTATTCATTTTAAAATGCATATTGAAAAGTGATTTCGAAAACGCATATTTTGAAATGTAATCGAAATGAATTGAATATATAACGATTTCGAAATGAATTGAATATATAACGATTTCGAAATGAATTGAATATATAACGATTTCGAAATGAATTGAATATATAACGATTTCGAAATGAATTGAATATATAACGATTTCGAAATGAATTGAATATATAACGATTTCGAAATGAATTGAATGTATAACGATTTTGAAATGAATTGAATATATAACGATTTCGAAATGAATTGAATATATAATGAATTCGAATTGAATGAAAACGAATTTGATTTCTATTGAATAGCAAACGAAACGAATTCGAATTTAATTGAATAGAAAATGAATTTGAATTGAATTGAATATAAAACCAATTCGAATTGAATTGAAAACGAATTCGAATTGAATTGGAGACAAATTGAAATGAATTCAAATTGAATTGAGATTTGAATTGAATAGAAATGAATTTTAAAACGAATTTATAAAGAAGAATTCAATTTTGCTTTGAGTTGAAATGGAAGTTGAAATGGATTCTGAAACGAATTTAAAACTATTTATATAATTCGTTTTAAATAGAAATCGACGAAATATATATTATATATATTATATATATATAATATAATGGCCTGAATAGAACGCTCCGCGCCGCGGCAGTTCGCGAATTTCGACCATTTATTTCAAACAGACATTACGGGAGATCCGACCGTCGGATTCTCCTAAAACCGGAACCGTTGGGTTTGTATCGAAAAGAGCTTTCTAACGAATATTAGAAATTTGAAATCTAACGGTTGGATTTGGAGATACGTCCAAATCAAATTTGAAAAAGGTCGTTGTAAGTGCAGTTCGATGGCCATTGATGGAAATCGACTGTACGGGCCTTGATAAAATTATTAAAAATAATAATAAATTGTGTAAAATCATAAGAAATGATTTGGGAAAAATTGGGATGAAAAACTCCATATTTGAAAAGATAAAAATAGATTTTTATCGGAGTAAACTAGTTTTGAACTAGAATTATAATTCTATTTATTTTTAAATAAATAAATTGAATTTGAAAAGGGTTTTAAAAATAACCAGAATTTCAAATGATTGCATTAGAGTGGATTTGAATCGAAATTGTCTTCGGGATATTTCGATGTTGGAATTCGTGATTATACAAATGTTGTTATGGAAATTTGAAATATATATATTTATATCGTTATTTCCAATACGACATTTGTTAGTCGTAGAATTTGATATTGAATATAAGCCGATATATTTTCTATTCAGAGCCTTGTATTGAATATCAAATGTGATTTGGGTTTGTCGTGAATGGTGTCTTCACTAACACTGTTCTTGAACCCCGTTGAGAAAAGATTAAATCTTTTTATTTAAATTTAATGAAGTGTACCAATTAAATAATATTTAATTGGAATTGAATTGATATTGATTTTTGGGTTTATCGTGAACAGTGTTTTAAATAACACTTGTTCTTTAACCCGATAATTAATGGAATGTGACTTTGGGTTTATCGTGAACCGTGTTTTAAATGACACTGATTCTTTAACCCAGTCACAGATTAAAACTAAGTGGAGTTTTAATGAATCTTTAATTAGATTGAAATAATCGAGAATGGAGTATCACCAGTTTTGCTCCAGGCGATAGTTAAATCTTTAACTAGATTTGAACGTGAAATGGTAATTGAATTTACCGATAACACCGTGGTGTTAGATATGAAGTATTACCAGTTTTACTTCATGGGATGAATAGATTGGGATTGGGGAATTAAAACAAATGATTACTTCGGTAAGTTTCGTTAATCCCGACTAGTTGAATCGAAATCCAAAAGATGATAAAAGAATAAATTCAGGAAATTTATCTTGGATAAAATTAATGGGAACCTTTCCCTATGAATGTGAAAACTAGAAACTAACTGTCGGTTAGCTAAGCAGAATGGTTTTCTGAATATTGATCTGATGTTGGTTTCGGCCTTCGGGGTTAATATTTGGGGAATTATTCTCTTGATTAATTTACGGTTAGTGACTGATGAACTGGAATGAGGCGTATGTTGTGTTTGTGTAACACTTATTTAAAGTATACGCGAGTTATTCGGAAAGACCGGGTTTATCCCATTCTGAATAACTGATACGACGATAAGTCGAAGATGAAGACGATGGTCGAAGACCGGAGGTCTTCACGTCGTTTGGGTAATTACTGATGATCTTGATTGGGCTGTACACCCAAGAAGATGGAAACAGTTGGTGATCGTCCAGACGTGCTTGGAGATCGATGGATATGCGGGGTACTAGGTGCCTCCGGTTTCGTTCAGACCTAGAACGGACTTGTAAATGGACTGTGTGTCTGACATTGGATTTTAGTCCGTGTGATTGATCTCTATTAAATATATATCTGTTTGGCGGCGGAGAATTTATTCTCTTGCTTAACGCCCTTCTCTGAGACGTACGAGCTCAGGGGTTATATATTGATGGATATCAAACGCATGGAGTGAATTGCCTGTGTGGCATGCCTAAGTGGCAATTGATCGAGGCTTCTGTTGAAAAGCAAAGTCTTGTGGTGATGATCAAAGCATGGCCTTTGTGGCATAGCTTTGTGTAACGTTTGCTTCGCGAGTTTCACACCTGTTATGAACCAAAAACGGGAGAAGGACCTCAGGGAGGGCCTACGTTTCCTCCTAGCTAAAAGTGGCGTCAGTGGTTTTACACGCCCTGACGAGTTTGACTTATGTGGTTGTTGCTGTTGCGAGGCGCCTCGGTTAGATCGGACGATCCGGGTCCGATGGAGTCATTCGTTGGCTCGCTTACGCCCCACAGGGCGGCGAAACGTAGTGCTCAGGCATTTTAATCCACATTGGTTGACCGGCCCTGACGATCCAAGGGTCGATGCGTTCTGATCCTGAGACTCGGGCTAGGCAGTCTCGAATCGGTTGAGGACTATCTTTTGCCTCGGTTCATAGATGGAAACCCAATTTCCAAATACGTGACTTTGCGATTTTGATTGTATAACCTATATAAGGCGACATAGTGGTATGGGGATTCATGCCGCCTATGATTGATACTTAAGATTTGAAGTTGTTTTATACACTATACACTTATTATAGTATCAAATGATTTCTTTTAAACGTATCAAGCATGCTTGGCTATTATAAGGTAAAAACCCTATCCCCCGGCTTGCGTTGCATTGTGTGATAGGACCTGGGTCTTATAATAGCTTCATTTTTCTTTATTTAGCATTGCACTGTTGTTTTATGCACTGGTATTCTTGGGAGGAAACCCGTTCCGTGTTATACGGCGTGGTCCCTTGATTTACCTAATGATTTAAAATAAAGATTAATAACTGTTTTAGTTCTCACACCAGTCACATGACTGACCTGGAGTTTATTGTTTTAACCTAAACTCTGGGTGCCCCTATTTTGACACGGGCAGCTAGTAGTTTTGGTTTTGCAGATTTATATTCACAGGATCCTGGTTTACAGCTGGAACCATATCCGGAAACTTTGTATCCGTATATCTCATTCTAGTTGTGTATTGTATTATTTTCCGCTGCTATGTATTTCTGTGTAATATTCATTTATACTCTGTATATTCTTATATTCTGGTGCATTGTTGTAATATACAATGAAATGTTCTTCTGTATGTGTTCTGTTGTGGCTTGTTCTCGAACTATCCGCGCTTTCCTTTATGGGGAAGTTACGGGTTTCCACAGGGCTTTGTGGCGTAGATTTGTGTAGCGTTAATTCGCGAGCCTCACATCCCGGTTTGAATCAAAAACGAGAGAAGGACCTCAGGGAGGGCATGCGTTTCCTTCTAGGTAGGAGTGGTGTCAGTGTTTTACACGGCCTGACATTTTACTTATGTGGATGATGGATTGCGAGGCGCCTCTGTTAGATCGGACGATCCGGGTCCGATGGAGTCATTTGGCTCATTGACACCCCATAGGGTGGGGAAACGCAGTGTTCAGGCATTTTAATCCCCATCGGTGGACCGGCCCGGACGATCCTAGGGTCAATCGAGCTCTGATCCTGAGGGGCGGGCTAGAGCGTCTCAAAGCGGTAAGGACAATCCCTTGCCTCGGTTCACGGATGTAAATCCAACTTCCAATACGTGACTTTGCGGTTTTGATTATATAACCTATATATAGCGACATAGTGGTATGGGGCACTTATGCCGTCTATGATTGTACTTATGATTGAAATTGTTTTGACACTATACACTTATAGTACTATCAAAATAGTTTGTTTTAAAACGTATCAAGCATTCTTTGGCTATTATAAGGTAAAACCCTATCCTCCGGTTTGTGTTGCATTGTGTGATGGGACCTGGGTCCTATAATAGCTTCATTATTCTTTATTTAGCATTGCGCTGTTGTTTTATGCACTGGTATTTTTGGGAGGAAACCCGTTCCTGTTATACGGCGTGGTCCCTTGATTTACCTAACTTTAAAATAAAGATTAATAACTGTTTTAGTTCTCACACCAGTCACATGAGTGACCTGGAGTTTATTCTTTTATCCCAAACTCTGGGTGCCCCTATTTTCGACACGGGCAGCTAGTAGTTTTGGTTTCGCAGATTTATATTCATAGGATCCTGATTTACAGCTGGAACGATGCTCGAAAAGTTCTGTATTCGTGTATTGCTTTCAGTTGTGTTTCGTATTGTTTTTCCGCTGCTATGTAATTTATTGTAATCGCTGATATTTATCGAATGTATAATATTCATTTATACTATGTATATTCTTGTGTCTAATGGAATTGTTGTAATAAAAAATGAAATGTTCTTCTGTCTGCGTTCTGATTCGTCTTGTCCTCAATTCAATCCGTGCTTTCCTTCATGGGGAAGATCAGGTCGTCTCAGTTTGGTATCAGAGCTCTGGCTTACAGAGCTCGAGAACAAGACACATTAGAACCATACGAAAGAATTCATCAGAGATTGGATTAGCAATATCCAATGAGAATGACTCGTTAGAGATGGGATCAGTAGTATCCTAGAGCGAGTGTGAAGAGTATGTTTTTAAAAAAGAAAACAAATTTTGTTTTGAAATTTAAATCGTTTTATACGTATTTGAATATTTATTTGTATTGAATTTGGACAATCCAATATATAAAGATTTTGCATATACGCGTCATGAACGTATATTCGAAGTTTTAATATACTGGATAGATATAGAATCACACTCTAGTCGCCCGAGGATAATTCTGATGATGATGCATCATCATCAGTGTTTGTGTTCGAGTTTCAAATGTGTGATATTTATATATTTCCATTAGACTGGTGTGAGAACCAAAATATAGCTAGAATAAATTGTTGTGAATTGGCACCAAAAATGTGATTTTTGACTATATATTAAATTTATGAGTTTGAAACGTTAATTCACTAATTGATTGATGGTTGTGTTGTATGATTATTTATTTAAACCATTATGTGAATGAATAGTGAATATAGGCCAAATTGAACCAAATATTGAACTGTATTTAAAATTGTTTGAATTTGCATACATGTACATGTATATATGTGTGAACAGGTCATTGTAAGGAGGCTAGAGAAGAGGAATAAAATTGTTTGCCCGACAAATAGGTACATGTTTATTGTATTTCTTGGGTTTTGGATGATTTTATGAGCCGCTTGGCTTTTTATTTTTATTTTGGATTGAAGAAGGCCATGGGAGGCTATATGAAATATCCCGAAGTCCCCGGTGCAGGGGAGGTTATGGCGAAATTTTTCGAAAATTTAGGGTGTTAGCCAAATTTTTGAAAAATTTGAAAAGTTCTTGGAAACTGAAAAGTTGAGGAACTTAAGCCGTAATGAAAATAATGGAAATTGAGTTGGTTTGTAAAACAACTTTCAGCTTCGCTCCTTTTCGGGGACGAAAAGTTTTAAGTGGGGGAGAATATAACAACCCGGAAATTCTGAGCCAATTTAAATTTTTTATTTTGGCAATTTTGATGAATTTTGAATATTTAAAATGAATTATTTTAAATAATAACGATGATAAATATATTTTGAATAGAATTTGAATGTATATATTTATTTGAATCGTCATTAGAATATAAATATTTATTTTAAATTATAAAAGGAATTGAAAATGGCGTAGTAGTTCGATAATTCAATTTCAAAGTTCAAATGAATGTGCAGGATTCAAAATAAACCGGATTTTAGCGAAACTAAAAATATTAGAATCTAATTAAGAATATCTTTCCAACGAATCCAAAAAATCAAAATTTCATGCCAAAAATCAAAAGTTATGCCCAGTTGAAATTTCAGAATAATCGCTAAGGAATTCTGGCCCTTAAAAATCGAAATTTTGCAAACGACATTCGTTTTCGACGAAACAACTTTTCTTTGATTCGGGATGTCAAATTATTGCAAAATTTCAAAATTCATAATTTTCTGAATCAATGTGTGAGTGTGGCGAAATTAAACGTGTTTTAACAGTTTCAGTCAATTTCGATCAACCAGAAAATGGCCATTTTTCAAATGGTCTCAGAATTTGACGAAATTTGTTTTGTTAGGACCGTATCGTCAATACGAAACTAGAAATAATTTTTTGGGAATTTTTAGAGACTATATGTGGCCCCGGTATATTGAAATGTGCATTTAAATTGAATATATAAAGATTTATATTTTAAATTCAACGAAAACTGATTGTAACGGCCAAATTGGCTTGTGTGGCATATCTCATTGTGTTCGGAATAAGGGTAATTAGCTGTGGACGACAGTCGCTGGGCCTCATTCGGGGTTCGATTATGAAAGCACACTTCTAGAGAAAATTAAAAATTAATTAAATAAATAAATTATCGAAACCCTCACCTAACCCACCCTTTCTCTCTCCCCGTCTTCATTGTTGACAGATCAGAAATGAAAAAAAAATAGCGAAGCCCGTCTCCTTCCATCAGCGTGTCGCACTCCGGCCAGCCACCGCCGGTGGTGCCCCACCGCGACCCCTACCCATCGACGCCCCCCTGCAGTCAGCTCGACACCAAGACCCCCCTTCCTTTCTCCGATTACAAAACCCCCAACCACCGTAAAACTGCACCGACCCCCCTCTGGCCACTGACCCGCCAGTGAGCACCCCTGCACCTCCGATGGGGACGCCTCGTGCCAGTGATGACGTGAAACCCCCTCCGTCATGAAAAACAGCGAAGCATGGTAATTCAAATTAATTTATTTATTAAATTAGTTAGTGGTGATTACGCATTGATTTAAAAACTAATTTTTTTTCTTTGGTATATAAACATATAGTTTTTAGAAGGAAGGAGGAAGAAAAATATAATTTTTATTATGTAGAAGGAAGGAAAATATAATTTTTATTATGTAGGAGGAAGAAAAATATAATTTTTGTTATGTAAAGGTACGATTTTTAATCGTGTATATAAAAGAAAGAATTGATTTTAGATTTGCAAAGAAGTGGTTTTTAAATTTGCAAAGATATTATTTTTAGATAGTAGATATTATAAAAATACGATTTTTATAAGGTAGAGAAGATACAAATTTGATTTTTATATATATGAAGTGGAAATAAAAATATAATTTTTATGTACGTGTAGTGATAATAAAAATGTGATTTTTAATGTGAACAGCGTGAAAAAGATTGTATTTGAAGTACGGGCAAATCCAGACTGTTCTGAATTTCAGAAATAAAATGGCGGAGTGGAACCCTCTACGAGAACTCCTCAGTTTTATTTTATTTCTAGTTGAAATATATACTACGATGCAGACGGTGTTTAGTAGCACCCGACACCCGTCGTCCACAGACCATGGATGACTTGTTTGTTTAATTGATGTGTTGTGAAAGTTGATTGAGTGATGTGGAATGAAATAAAATATTTTATATACTTGAAAATATTTTATACTTAAAAATATAATTTTTAACTTGTATATAAAATAAAGATTTATAAACAAATCGAATGATTTGTTTATATACACACATTTGACTGATATAGATTGGGACGATAAATTTTACACATTGCCCAACTGCACAAATAAAATTTGTGTTTGTTGTTTGAAAACCACACACGGGTATTGGGATGAAATTTGACGTACACTAATCCTAATAATTAGTTGTATGTCGATCGATTGATCGATAGACTGTGTTAGCATTAAATATTTGTATTTGATGCTTATAGAGTGTAGAATGCACTTTGGATGATGGATTGCTATTTTCATTGTTGTTATACACATTTGTGGTGTGGAAACCCATATAATCAACATTATATGGTAATTGATTGTGTCTGATTCCTGTTCAGAATTATCGAATATTTTAAAATAATATTCAGTGAAAATTGAAATGTGAAGCCGTGTTAAGTAGTTAAACGCCATTTTAACACGAACGGAAGTTCTGTCGATTTTATTCATTTTATAATGAATATCGAAAGTGATTTCAAAATCTGATATTTTGAAAAAATTGAAATTCAAATTAAATTGAAAAGAATTGAATTTCGAATTTAATTGAAATGATTTGAAATTCGAATTAAATTGAAAAGAATTGAAATTCGAATTAAATTGAAATGATTTGAAATTCGAATTAAAGTGAAAAGAATTGAAATTCGATTAACTCCTTCGAGAGTGGAGTACCACCAGTTTTACTCCAGACGATAGTTAAATCTTTAATTAGATTTAAACGTGAAATGGTAATTGAATTTACCGGTAACACCGTGGTGTTAGATATGGAGTATGACCAGTTTTACTTCATGGGATGAATAGGTTGGGATCGGGAAATAAAATAAATGATTACTTTTGTGTGGTTCGCTAATCCCGACAAGTTTGAATTGATATTCAAAAGAAGATTAAAGAATAAATTTAAATAATTTATCTTTGATAAAATTAAAGGGAACCTTCCCCGAAGTATAAGAATATTTGAATAAATGAATATTCTAAATTGGAATGAGGCGTATGTTGTGTTTGTGTAACACTTGTTTATAATATACGCGAGTTATTCAGAAAGACCGGGTTTATCCCATTCTGAATAACTGATTCGACGAGGTGTCGAGAATGAAGACGGTGGTCGAAGACCGGAGGTCTTCACATCGTTTGGATAATTACTGATGATCTTGATTGGGCTGTACACCCAAGAGGAGGGAATCAGTTGGTGATTGTCCAGACGTACTTGGAGATCGATGGATACGCGAGGAATAAGGTTCCTCCGGTTTCGTTTAGACCCAGAATGGACTTGTAAATGGATGTGTGTCTGACATCGGATTTCATTCTGCGCGATTGATATCGGTTGGATAGCGTGAATTGCCTGTGTGGCATGCTGAGATGCAAATAATCAAGGCTTCTGTTGAAAAGCAGAGTTTTGCGGTAGATGAGTAAAGCACGACCTTTGTGGCGCAGCTTTGTGTAGCGTTAATTCGCGAGCCTCACATCCTAGTGTGAACCAAAAACGGGAGAAGGACCACAGGGAGGGCATGTGTTTCCTTCTAGCTAGGAGTGGTGTCAGTGTTTTACACGGCCTAACATTTTACTTATGTGGATGATGGATTGCGAGGCGCCTCGGTTAGATCGGACGATCCGGGTCCGATGGAGTCATTTGGCTCATTGACACCCCATAGGGTGGGGAAACGCAGTGTTCAGGCACTTTAATCCACATCGGTGGACCGGCACTAACGATCCTAGGGTCACTCGAGCTATGATCCTGAGGGGCAGCTGGAGCGTCTCGAAGCAGTGAGGACGATCTCTTGCCTTGGTTCATGGATGGAAATCCAACTTCCAATACGTGACTTTGCAGTTTTGATTATATAGCCTATATATAGCGACATAGTGGTATGGGGCACTTATGCCGTCTATGATTGATACTTATGATTGAAATTGTTTTGACACTATACACTTATAGTACTATCAAAATAGTTTGTTTTAAAACGTATCAAGAATTCTTTGGCAATTATAAGGTAAAACCCTATCCTCCGGTTTGTGTTGCATTGTGTGATGGGACCAGGGTCTTATAATAGCTTCATTATTCATTATTTAGCATTGCGCTGTTGTTTTATGCACTGGTATTCTTGGGAGGAAACCCGTTCCGTATTATACGGCGTGCTCCCTTGATTTACCTAACTTTAAAATAAAGATTAATAACTGTTTTAGTTCTCACACCGGTCACATGACTGACCTGGAGTTTATTGTTTTAACCTAAACTCTGGGTGCCCCTATTTTCGACACGGGCAGCTAGTAGTTTTGGTTTTGTAGATTTACATTCACAAGATCCTGATTTCTAGCTGGAACGATGCTCGGAAAGCTCTATATCTGTGTATTAGTTTTAGTTGTGTTTTGTATTGTTTTTCCGCTGCTATGTAATTTATTGTAATCTCTGATATTTATCGAATGTATAATATTCATTTATACTATGTATATTCTTGTATCTGATGGAATTGTTGTAATAAACAATGAAATGTTCTTCTGTTTGTGTTCTGATTCGTCTTGTCCTCAATTCAATCCGTGCTTTCCTTCACGGGGAAGTTCGGGTCGTCTCAGCGCTAAAACGACAGGAGGGTTCATGGTCAGTATTCAAGTGTAACCGAATGACAAATCATATTTATAACCGTATAGCGAGTTGATTTGAGTGTATATATGGTCACCCTTACATAAAAGTTATGGTTACACTTGATATTTATGATCCAAGTTGGAATATTAATACATGTCAAGTATAAAATAGTATATATGAATATTACAAGTTGATATAACACAATGGCCATATGAAATACAAGTTATGATAACAAATTTTTAATTGTGTAAATAAGTTAACAGTATATTCAAATATAAATTAGCTTTCAATAACATTTGGTATATTGATACATGTTATATTAACATATAATTGATAGTTTGTAAATTTATCGTATATTCACACATTTGGTTAAATTGATAATAATTCAATTTAATACCATATATAGGTCTGTTAAACTATCAGAATATAACGGATTATATTCAGTTTAAGTTCTACTTTAAGTAACTTAACTAATATAAAATTTCAATATATTTAGCTAATACAGTGGTACCTCAAATATTCGCCATTGTAATTGTGTAAAACATTGCTCTATAATCATTAATTAACCTTGATATTATCATTCTTATGTATCAAAGGAGCAGTGTAACGACCCGAGTTTTCGCGATCCTAGTTATCGACATAAACTTAATGTCGACTATCCAAGTATCGGAAATACTGGATAGTTAATGAAAGAAAATAGAGGGTGACAATAGATAAGATAGAAACTTAGAATAGAAGAAGAAGAAGGACATACAACAACAGAGTAACACGAATCTCACAGCGGAACGACATATAATAGATGACATACCTTTGAAATATAATCAGTATATGTATACAGTAACATTATAAGAGTACAGCACTTACAACACAGAGGAAATAACAATAGCTATATAATCCTAAAGCCTCCTGCTCCAAGCTCTTCAAGTATATCTGTAAATCCCGACCACTTGACTGCCCATACAAAATTGGGCACCCAAGAGTTTTGGGAAAACAAAATAAACTCTGGGTCAGTCATGGGACTGGTATGAGTAAACACTTTAAAACAGTTTGGGAAAATAAGCGATATCTCATAAGACCACGCCGTATAATGGAACGGGTTTTTCCCATATGAGAATCCAAAACACTCGATTCAACTTTCAAAATTCTTTTGAACAAACGATGATCTTTGTATCAAAAACTGTTTTGATATTATAATAATGTTTATCAACCACAATATAATAATCATCTTGTAGAACGCTTTCATCTCACGTTTCACATACATAATATACATTCAAAGCCGCGGGTGCATATTAGATAATGGATTTCCAACTATGACAAGGTATGGAACCACTTTCCGATAGTGTATCTCTAGAGGAGAATACACCGAGTTCAACAAAAACATCTTGCAACTCAGCCACACATGACCGACCACTCATTTCGCTTGAGTGTATCAAATATATATCACCAACGGTTGGTATCATCAACCGTTTCCTGATAAGGGACAACATCGATAGATTAAAGAAGGAAATGAATATTCTCTAGATAGGTGATTATACACCCTAATGGGAGCTACCACATAGCCATGTTGCCTGCCCAATTTTTGTCATTTCCCAGTTGTGAGGCTAGAGGCCATAACTTACCTTTTTACATATCATATCTTCATTTAATTTGAATGCCACATCGTCCTACCCATCAAATCATTACCGATTTCCTTAAAGGTATCACGAGTATAAAGCTAAGAGAAACGAATTCCTCCGCCACCAAACATAATACGTTTGAGGAGATCAATGTATATATGATCTGTTAAGCATACTCTGTCAGACATTCGTCCATACAAGTTGTCCTGGGGCTGGACAAACCGAAGGCACTCTTCTATGAATCCATCTTAGGCAATTTCTACCTAGGATTAACAAAACAGCCCCTGTACTTTACTCCGTCTTTATTATCTTCAGCATATTTGGTTTGCAACACTTATGTCAATACGGAGTGGTTCTCCGGATAATAATCCAACCGGTCTCTCCATATTAACAATGTAATAATGGTCAAAAATTTGATAGTCGGTGATTTAACTATCAAGTGAAAACACGTGTGCAAACAACAAACTTATTTCCAATTGGAATTTCTATTGATCAATATTCATATATATATATATATATTCATATTTCCTTATTTTCTATATTAAGAAAATATATGTTATGAACATTGGAAAACATTCCCATTGCTTATTTACTTATCACTATTATTCCACATCTATCAGTCTCTGACTGTAAACTAGTATGAGAACAATTCCCTAAGTATCAATCCCGAAGGTCGAAACCAACATCAGATAGACACTTAGAAAACCATTCAACTTAACTAATCTCTAGTTAGTTTCTAATTTAGCTTAACTCCATTTCTTATTTCCTTATAAATAAAACATTCCATTTTCTATGTTTAGGAAATATCTCTTATTCTATAATTGGAAACCGTTTCCAAAACTCATTTATATGGATTTCAAACTAACGTTGTATAAAACATCGTTACGACCGCTCAATCCATTAATCGCTTATTACTTAACTTTATTTCTAACTAACTCTCGCCATCGAACCTCAACTATTTCTTAGTCAATCACGAAGTCAATCAAGTTCGGGTATAATTACCTCTCAGACCTTAACTGAACAACGTTCTTAACCTTGCAATAGATAAAGCTCACCGCTCCAATTTCTACAATCATTTGCTTACGCAAATTCTTGGATTCAGATTAAGAATCCACTACTTTTATGAAAAACATTTATTATAATGCTAACGTAATAAACCCTACTTCTGAAATATCTAACTTAGAAATCTAACTTAAATTATTATTTTGATTAAATAAACAAATAACTAATTTATTAATAAATAAACAAATCTTGATTAAAAATAGGAAAGTAAATAATACTTTCCCGAATTCGATATAATCGAATACGACGTATAACTCTCTCTTGAGTAATCTCTATTCGATTAACTCCCTCGAATAACTAATATTCAATTAACTCCCTTCGAATAACTTATATTCGATTAACTCTCCTCGAATAACTAATATTCGATTATTTCTCTTCGTATAACTTATATTCGATTTTCTCTAATTTGAATAAACTATATTCGATTAACTCCTTCAAATAAACTATATTCGATTATCTCTCTTTGTAACACCCCACGCCCGCTATGGTCACTCTCTAAGGGAATGCCATAACATCGGTGGAGTATTTTGAGTGAATATAGAACAGAGTAATTACAGCAAGACAGATATAAGTAATACTTTGAAAATTTAAAACCTCATTTCAATTGCAGCGGAAAATAAAACATGTCTGGTTACATCATAAAAACCATAATAGAAGTCAAGTACAAATATCCATCCTGCTAAATAAAAATACATAATCCCAATACATGAACTGATAGCCATAAAAGAAAAAGGGTAAGCTGAGCTCTACATCTAGGGTCCAAGCTCCAAGAGAGTAATAAAAGCAGCCTGATCAAAGCCCACTCGCGCTGGGCCCACTCTGAGAACCTGAGGGTTGGGAAAAAGATAAAAACAACGGGGTCAGACATAAGTCTGAGTGAGTCCTATAACTTTAACAATGTAATCATTAAAGTAATAAGGATATGATATAACTTGGTACGGTGTGACTGGGGATAAATGACTACACTCAGTAGCAAATCAGACTTAGAGTGAACTAAGATAACGATAAAGACGCATTTACCCACCCAAGGATAATTACTACACTGCACCACACCAGTCATTCCTACTTAAAGTTTGATCCCCCTAAGTGTACTTAGTAATTTAGTAGTTTCTTGTACCCCTATCTGACTACATAGGTGTACCCACTACTCCCCAAGCGATCGGCTCCCTTACGTAGATACCCGTGCTGGTCCCACGATGGGGTGTATCATTCCCCAAAGTGGCAACCTGATAATATCAACGGTGCACGGCTTTATACCTACACGATGCAACAACGACTTACCAACCAGCCCGGGCACACACACGCATATAAAACCCGTTGGTCCTGCGTTGCCACCGCTATCCCGTTTTGGCCTCTTATAGTCAAGCCCAATATGCGTGTCCCGTCACTCGACTAGAGTCGAGCCCACTAAGATACGTTTGGGATATTGGTTGAAATGGGCCCCCACAAGCTACCCACCTAAGCTTGTCATTTCTAGTGTATACCACTTAACCCTTTAATCATATTTTAATTACATGTTCCACTTTGGTTAAGTATTCTAATCGTATTTTCTATTGCCATCCAAGGCAACCACTAGATTTCCACATGCCACCTAAGGCACCCACTTAACCCCTCATGTCCCTCTACATGCTAATATGGTTAAGTGTTTTCTTAATTAATTAATTAAGATCATGACCTCATAAAGACCTCTCACATTAGAACATCTTTTATGACTGCTGGATATGCCGGTTGGTTCCGGGCAGACTTCTGTCATAAAAAGGGTCTAACCTCGTGTCCTTACTTTAATCACTTATTTAATTTATGACTAAGACCTCTCACATTGGGCCAATCATTTGTAGCCGCTGGATGGCCGGTCGGTTCCGGGCAGACTTCCGCTACAAAATGGTCCAACCTCGTGTCTTAGTTGACTAATTACACCTAATTAATCACCCCCATAATTAATTATCCCTAATTAATTACACATTTTTAAGAATATGGGTAGACCTAACTCAATAGGTAAATTCCCAATTCCATAGTATGGGTAGACCTAACTTAATAGGTAAATTCCCAACTCCATAATGTGGGTAGACCTAACTTAATAGGTAAATTCCCAATTATGTCCATTCATTTTATGTTATGCTTAATCATAACAACTTTACACCTTTTTATAAACATGCATATTAACCCCATCGTTTCCCACGTAATTCGTTTACATAACACGTCATTCATAGGGACAACTTTGCATATGTTATGCACATCATAAAAAGAGACAAACTTGCATATGAACTTGCACATAAACTTGCATAATACTTGCATATGAACTTGCATATGAACTTGCATAAAACTTGCATATGAACTTGCATATGAACTTGCATAAAACTTGCATATGAACTTGCATAAAACTTGCATAAGAACTTGCATATGAACTTGCATAAAACTTGCATAAAACTTGCATAAGAACTTGCATATGAACTTGCATAAAACTTGCATAAAACTTGCATAAGAACTTGCATATGAACTTGCATAAAACTTGCATAAGAACTTGCATACCATGTCATATCACAAAGGCAAACTTGCATATGTTATGCACATCATAGAAAGAGACTAACTTGCACATGAATCTTGCATATAAACTTGCATATCATGTCATATCACAAAGGCAAACTCGCATATGCTATGCATATTATAAAAAGAGACTATCTTGCATATGATCTTGCATATAAACTTGCATATCATGTCATATCACAAAGGAAAACTCGCATATGCTATGCATATCATAAAAAGAGACTAACTTGCATATGATTTTGCATAAGAGCTTGCATAAAACTTGCATATGATCTTACATAACACATCATATCATAAAAAGAGGCAAGTTTACATATGAACTTATAACATATGACAACCACAACTTGCATAATCCACATTTACATCCATAGCCTCCTAATATCCTATCCTAATTAGTTTAGCAATTACTTGCTAAAGGCATAAGAACTCACCAAAACCAAGATTAGCAAACTTATGAAGTAGAACTAGTTGCAATATTTGGAGGAGATGATGATTAGATTGCAACTTCCTTCATAAACTAGTGGAGGCTCCTCTTAGGTTTGATTTTGGTGGCATGAGGCCATCATTTCTATTTTTAGTATGGATTAGGCTTGCATTAGGGTGTATTTATAGGATTAGGGTGTGTTTTAGACCATAGGATTAACCCTAGGTTAGATTAGGTCCGTCAGATTTAGGATGTCTCTAGAACACAGCCCAGCCCTAGCCAGAAAACCAGACCTGGTGCACCCAGGCCATCTGGCTCGACACCCTGTGTCGACAGGAAAGTCGACAGGGCAGTCGACCTCCCAGTCGACAGCCCTGTCGACATGGCTAGGGCGGGAACTTTCCCGCCTGCCCTGCTGGTTCTATTTTCTAAATCTGAATTTGAATTTTAAATCTGTTTTTAACCTTAAATTTTCTGCAAACTTCATTGGGCCATAACTGGGCCATACGGACTCCGATTTACAAAATTTCGGACTCTATTCTGCGTATTTTTCCGAGACGAACGCAATGACGCAGTCCAATTCTCCCATTTGAGATTATTTATTCTGCAATTAGTGAATTTTAGCATTAACTGAAATACGGGGTGTTACATTCTCCCCTCCTTAAAGGATTTCGTCCCCGAAATCTCTAAGCTAAGGAGAATGCATATCCTACCATCCAAACAACCATCTACTCAATCCATCAAACACGGGAATCCATTGTCCTTAAAACAATTTCTAATGATGTATGAGCATATGCAAAGAGTGTGTGTATATGTTCCCTATCTAATGTATGAACATATGCAAACCATGATAGTGCCATGCATCCATTATGTATGCGAGAGAACCCTATCGACACATACAATATCTACATGAGTGCACAATCATTCACTAAAATGCATCATCCATATGATAACACAATCATTACACATCCATAAATATAGCTTCCTACACACAATTTTATGCAATATGCAATATGAAGTGATTGAGCCGATCTAGTGCCTAGAGTGTGTATATATGCATCCACGAGCAACCACTAGCAACCACTTGCATCCACATGCATCCATCAAACATAACATGTCTCAAACACATGTTTCAACCATAGGTTTACCCTACCTAAAGGTCAAAGGTACTTAATGAGAGGACATACTAAAGATAAGATAAGTACTAGTCAAACGATAAAGGAGAAGTTAAAAGACATACCCTCAAAAAGGAATGGGTACAATGAACGCATCTTCGCTTCCGTCTCCCAAGTAGCGTTGCCCTCGTCTTCTCCCCATTGTACTTTGACTAGTTGAACCTCTCGATTCCTCAATTTCCTAGTCTCTGACCCAAGGATGCGGGTAGGAGCTCGTCGAATAGTCGCATCACGCTCTACTTCCACTTCTTTAAGCAAGCTCGGCTCTACCACCTCTGCGGTCTCATGTAAGCACTTCCTCAAATGGGACACATGGAATACATCATGTACACCACTAAGTCCGTCGGGCAACTCCACTCTATATGCCATCCGTCCAATTCTTTCCTTGATGGGAAATGGCCCTACGAACCTTGGTGCTAACTTCCCAACAGATCCAAAGCGAACCACATTTCGTAACGGAGACACTTTGACAAAGACCATGTCCCCAACTTCAAACTCAAGATCCGTCCTTCTCTTGTCCACATAAGATTTTTTCCTATCCTGCGCTGCTTTCATCCTTCTTCGAATCAAGTCAATCTTCTCAGAAGTCTCCCTAACCATATCAGGCCCAAGCAAAATCTTATCCGTAGATTCCCACCAACATGCAGGTGATCGACAAGGCCTTCCATAAAGAGCTTCGAAAGGAGCCATACCAATACTGGACTGAAAGCTATTATTATATGCGAACTCCACCAATGGAAGATGCTCTTCCAATGTACCTCCAAAATCTAAGATACAAAGCCTCAAAAGGTCTTCTAGGACACGATTCACCCTCTCAGTCTGGCCGTCCGTCTGAGGATGATATGCGGTGCTCAGACACAATTGAGTCCCCACTGCTTCTTGTAAATTTCTCCAGAACTCACTAGTGAAGATAGGATCTCGATCACTTACTATGCTAGAGGTGTAACAACCCGTAAAATGCGAGCCAGTTTGAAATTTTTATTTTGGCGATTTTAGCGAATTTTGAATATTTAAAATAGATTATTTTAAATAATATCGACGAGAAATTTATTTTGAATATAATTTGAACGTATATATTATATACGTCGTCGTTAGAATATATAATAATTATATATAATTATAAAAGGAATTGAAAATGGCGCGGTAGTTCGAAAATTCGATTTCTAATTTCAAATGAATATACAGAATTCAATATAAGTCAGAATGGAACGAAACAAGAAATATTTGAATCTGTATAACTATATCTTTGTAACGAAGTTAACAAACTGAGATTTCATTTTAGAAATGATAAGATATGTCCAGTTTAAAATTAGAAATAGTCGCTGTGGAATTTATATATATTTTTATATATATAAGGCCCTTAAAAATAGCAATTTTGCAAACGACCTCGGATTTCGACGAAACCAGTTTTGTTGGGTCCGTGATGTTAAGTTATTGCAAAATTTCAAATTTCATAATTTTTCGAATCAATATGTGAGCGTGGCAAAGGAAACGAGTTTGACCAGTTTCAGTTGAATTTAATCGACTGGAAATTGGCCATTTTTCAAACGATCTCAGAATTCGACGAAACTAGTTTTGTTAGGACCAGATCGTCAATACGAAGCTAGAAAATATTTTTCTAGAATTTTTAAAGTTCGTATGCGATCCCGGTAATTTGAAATGTACGTTTAAAATTCAATATAGTAATTTAAATGTAAATTTAATGGAAATTGATTGTAACAGTCGAATCAGCTTACGATACATATCCCATTATGTTCGAAATGGGGGTAATTAGCTATAGACGACAGTCGGTGGGATTCGTTTAGAGTTCGAATGTAAAATTTCATAAGGATTGAATAAAATATTATTTAATATAATATATATTAACAAATTTTCCCCATAACCCTAACTAAAACCCTCGTTCCCAAAACAGCCGCTGTCATTTGCTAATCGAAGGTCCAGGATGCTCGAAAATACATGCCCCGATTTTTCTAAATCCTCAAACTAATTTCAAAACTTCCTAAACAAAAATGGTAGATCCATCTTCGATTTCATGTGAATGTGATCCTCTCTGGTGCTGAAATCGACTCGGATTTTGGGCTCCAAGCTTGGAGTTTGATCGGCTTTCTGGTGAGGGAAGAGACTTCGAGTCCGACGCGGTGGCCAGCAGGGGAAGGAGGCACTCCAGCGCATCTCTTGGCGTTCGTCGATCAGGGTCCAGCTCTGCCTGGCGGTGGCGCGATGATGCCCCAAGGGCTAAGCTATTTCGTCGTTTTCTTGATGAAGACCAACGAGGAAAACAAGAGCAGTGACCGGTTTCTCTTTGTCGACAAATGGGTTCGAATACATGTTTTCCCTGAAGAGTGTTTTCACGAAGGAAGATGAACACAGTGAGCCTCTTTATTGTGTTTTAAAAATATAAACATACTGTGTTTTAAAAATATAAACATACTGTGTTTTAAAAATATAAACATACTGTGTTTTAAAAATATAAACATACTGTGTAAAATATATATATATATATATATCTAAATATCGTGATAAAAATATGATTTTTATATGAAGAGATTTGAAATAAAAATAGGATTTTTATATATTGTACTTCGAAATAAAAATAGGATTTTTATATATTGTACTTTTAAATAAAAATAGGATTTTTATATATTGTACTTCGAAATAAAAATAGAATTTTTATATATTGAACTTTGAAATAAAAATATGATTTTTACATATGGAATAGCGAAGTAAAAATTCGATTTTTACATAGGTAGTGAAAGCGGACAACGAAGATGACGAAGATGCGATAGCAATGAAGATTTCTATCAATGAAGTGCAGTGGAGCTAGGATAGCTATCTGTGAGAATTTCTCACCTTTCAATTTCATTTCTAGTTATATATATATATACTAGGATGCAGACGGTGCTTAGTAGCACCCGACACAATCGTCCACAGACCATGGACTTGTTTGTTTGGCTGTGTTGTTAGTTAGATTGTTTGAGTTGATTTGAATTGTTTGGTGAAATTGATGTGTGAATGGCGTGGGCCTTCACTAGACCGGGGATAAGGCTAGGCCTTGTCCCGTTTCTAGTATCGTGCCGTTATGCCGCCGAAATTTTCTAAAATAAGTTAGAAAAATAAAAATATCATTTTATTTAAAGAATGAATTGAATAGAAATTCATAGGTTGAAATAAAATGTTTTATCGTTAAAAATATAATTTTTAACGTGAAGTGAATAAAATAGAATATTCATTTACAAACCAGACGGTTTGTTTATGTACACCTATTTGAATGACATTGATTGGGACGATAAATTTTACACATCGCCCAACTGCACAAATAAAATCTGTGTTTGATTGTTTGAAACCCTACACGGGTGTTAGGATGAAATATGCAGTTCACTCATCCTGATTGATTAAATATGTCGATCGATTGATTGACAGACTGTTATAAGCGTTAGATATCTATATTTGATGCTTATACAGTGTAGTGCACTTTGGTTGATGGTTGATTATTTTTCAATGTTATTATATACATGTGTTGTATGAAAATCCATATAATTAACTTTATATGGTAATTGATTGGGCCTCATTCCAATTTGAAAAATAAAGAATATTATAAAATAAAAGTTCATGTGTAGACAGTACTCATCCATTGAGATTGGTCATGTGTTGAACGAAATATTTTAGTAATAAAATTTACATCTTTATCGATATAAAATAAAAGTTCATGTGTTGACAGTACTCATCCATTGAGATTGGTCATGTGTTGAACGAAATATTTCGATAACAACTATTTTGAAAAAGAAATATTTGAAATAGAATATTTGAAAATAGAAATTTATGAAGCCGTGTTGATTAGATTGACGCCATTTTGACGTGAACGATATTTATATCGATTTTATACGATTTCGAAATAAAATGAATTGAAAACGATTTCGAAATAAAATGAATTGAAAACGATTTCGAAATGAATTGAATTGAAAACGATTTCGAAATGAATTGAATTGAAAACGATTTCGAAATGAAATGAATTGAAAACGATTTCGAAATAAAATGAATTGAAAACGATTTCGAAATAAAATGAATTGAAAACGATTTCGAAATGAATTGAATTGAAAACGATTTCGAAATGAATTGAATTGAAAACGATTTCAAAATAAAATGAATTGAAAACGATTTCGAAATATAATGAATTGAAAACGATTTCGAAATAAAATGAATTGAAAACGATTTCGAAATGAATTGAATTGAAAACGATTTCGAAATGAATTGAATTGAAAACGATTTCGAAATGAAATGAATTGAAAACGATTTCGAAATAAAATGAATTGAAAACGATTTCGAAATGAATTGAATTGAAAACGATTTCGAAATGAATTGAATTGAAAATGATTTCGAAATAAAATGAATTGAAAATGATTTCGAAATAAAATGAATTGAAAACGATTTCGAAATGAATTGAATTGAAAACGATTTCGAAATGAATTGAATTGAAAACGATTTCGAAATGAATTGAATTGAAAACGATTTCGAAATGAATTGAATTGAAAACGAATTCAAATTGAATTGAAAATGAATTCAAATTGAATTGAAAGCGAATTGAAATGAATTCAAATTAAATTGAAATTTGAATTGAATAGAAATGAATTTTAAAACGAATTTATAAAGAAGAATTCAATTTTGATTGAATTAAAAAGAAAGTTGAAATTGCTTTTGAAATGAATTTTAAAACTATTTATATAATTCGTTTTAAATAGAAATCGACGAAATATATATTATATATATAATATAATGGCCTGAATAGAATGCGCCGCGCCGCGGCAGTTCGTAAATTTCGACCATTAATTTCAAACGGACATTACGGGAGATCCGACCGTCGGATTCTCCTAAAACCGGAACCGTTGGGTTCGTATCGAAAAGAGCTTTCTAACGAATGTTAGAAATTTGAAATCTAACGGTTGGATTTGGAATTATGTCCAAATCAAATTCGAAAAAGGTCGTTGTAAGTGCAGTTCGATAACCGTTGATGGAAATCGACTGTACGGGCCTTGATAAAATTATTAAAAATAGTAATAATTTGTGTAAAATCATAAGAAATGATTTGTGAAGAATTGGGATGAAAAACTCCATATTTGAAAAGATAAAAAGAGATTTTTATCGAAATGAACTAGTTTTGAACTAGAATTATAATTCTATTTATTTTTAAATAAATAAATTGAATTCGAAAAGGGTTTTAAAAATAACCAAAATTTTCAATGATTGCATTGGAATGGATTTGAATCGAAATTGTCTTCGGAATATTTCGATGTTGGATTTCGTGACTATACAGATGTTGTTATGGAAATTTGAAAGATAGATATATATATCGTTATTTCCAATACGATATTTGTTGGTCGTAGAATTTGATATTGAATATAAGCTGGGATATTTTCTATTCAGGGCCTTGTATTGAATATCAAATATGATTTGGGTTTGTCGTGAATAGTGTCTTCACTAACACTGTTCTTGAACCCAGTTGAGAAAAGATTAAATCTTTTTATTTAGATTTAATGAAGTGTACCAATTAAATAATATTTAATTGGAATTGAATTGATATTGATTTTTGGGTTTATCGTGAACAGTGTTTTAAACAACACTTGTTCTTTAACCCGATAATTAATGAATGTGACTTTGGGTTTATCGTGAACCGTGTTTTTAAATGACACGGATTCTTTAACCCAGTTAACGATTAAAACTAAGTGGAGTTTTAATGAATCTTTAATTAGATTGAAATGGTCGAGAATGGAGTATCACCAGTTTTGCTCCAGGCGATAGTTAAATCTTTAATTAGATTTGAACGTGAAATGGTAATTGAATTTACCGATAACACCGTGGTGTTAGATATGAAGTATTACCAGTTTTACTTCATGGGATGAATAGGTTGGGATTGGGAAATTAAAACAAATGATTACTTCGGTAAGGTTCATTAATCCCGATGAGTTTGAATTGATATTCAAAAATAGATTAAAGAATAAATTCAAGAAATTTATCTTGGATAAAATTAATGGGAACCTTTCCCTATGAATGTGAAATTTAGAAACTAACTGTCGGTTAGCTAAGTAGAATGGTTTTCTGGATATTGATCTGATGTTGGTTTCGGCCTTCGGGGTTAATATTTGGGGAATTATTCTCTTGATTAATTTACGGTTAGTGACTGATGAATTGGAATGAGGCGTATGTTGTGTTTGTGTAACACTTATTTAAAATATACGCGAGTTATTCGGAAAGACCGGGTTTATCCCATTCTGAATAACTGATACGACGATAAGTCGAAGATGAAGACGATGGTCGAAGACCGGAGGTCTTCACGTCGTTTGGGTGGTTACTGATGATCTTGATTGGGCTGTACACCCAAGAAGATGGAAACAGTTGGTGATCGTCCAGACGTACTTGGAGATCGATGGATATGCGGGGTACTAGGTGCCTCCGGTTTCGTTCAGACCCTGAACGAACTTGTGAATGGACTGTGTGTCTGACATTGGATTTTAGTCTGTGTGATTGATCTCTATTAAATATATATCTGTTTGGCGGCGGAGAATTTATTCTCTTGCTTAACGCCCTTCTCTGAGACGTACGAGCTCAGGGGTTATATATTGATGGATATCAAACGCATGGAGTGAGTTGCCTGTGTGGCATGCCTAAGTGGCAAATGATCGAGGCTTCTGTTGAAAAGCAAAGTCTTGTGGTTGATGATCGAAGCACGGCCTTCGTGGCGTAGCTTTGTGTAACGTTTACTTCGCGAGTTTCACACCCGGTATGAACCAAAAACGGGAGACGGACCTCAGGGAGGGCATGCGTTTCCTTCTAGATAAAAAGTGGCGTCAGTGGTTTTACACGCCCTGACGAGTTTGACTTATGTGGTTGTTGCTGTTGCGAGGCACCTCGGATTGATCGGTCGTTCTCGAACCGATGGAGTCATTTAGTTGGCTCATTTACGCCCCAAAGGGCGGGGAAACGTAGTGTTCAGGCATTTTAATCCACATCGGTGGACCGGCCCTGTCGCTCCAAGGGTCACTCGAGCTCTGATCCTGAGACATGGGCTAGATTGTCTCGAATCGGTTGAGGACTATCTTTTGCCTCGGTTCATAGACGGAAATCCAATTTCCAAATACGTGACATTTGCGGTTTTATTTGTAGAGCCTAGTATGGCGACATAGTGGGATGGGGCGCTCATGCCGCCTATGATTGATACTTATGATTTGAAGTTGTTTTATACACTATACACTTATAATAGTATCAAACGATTTGTTTTAACCGTATCAAGCATTCTTTGGCCGTTATAAGGGAAAACCCTATCCTCGGCTGCGTTGCATTGTGTGATGGGACCTGGGTCTTATAACAGCTTCATTTTTCTTTATTTAGCATTGCGCTGTTTGTTTTATGCACTGGTATTCTTGGGAGGAAACCCGTTCCGTGTTATACGGCGTGGTCCCTTGATTTACCTAACTTTAAAATAAAGATTAACTGTTTTAGTTCTCACACCAGTCACATGACTGACCTGGAGTTTATTGTTTTAACCTAAACTCTGGGTGCCCCTATTTTGACACGGGCAGCTAGTAGTTTTGGTTTTGCAGATTTATATTCACAGGATCCTGGTTTACAGCTGGAACGATATCCGGAAAGCTTTGTATCCGTATATCTCCTTCTAGTTGTGTATTGTATTATTTTCCGCTGCGATGTATTTAAATGTAATTTAAATCTCTGATATTTCTGTGTAATATTCTTTTATACTCTGTATATTCTTGAAATCTGATGCATTGTTGTAATATACAATGAAATGTTCTTCTGTATGCGTTCTATTTTGTCCTGTTCTCAAACGATAGGGCGTTTCGAACGGCCTGGATCGGTTTAGCGACTGGTTCGGATCGAGCGAAATTTCCTGCCGACACAGTTGGTATCAGAGCTTTGGTTTACAAAACTTAGAGAACAAGACACATTAGAACCATACGAAAGGATTCATCAGATATTGGATTAGCAATATCCAATTAGAATGACTCGTTAGAGATAGGATCAGTAGTATCCTAGAACGAGTGTGAAGGGTATATTTTTCAAATGAAAACAAATTTTGTTTTGAAAATTTAAATCAATTATTCGTATTTGATTGTTTATTTATGTTGATGTGGACAATCCAGTATATATAGATTTTGTGTATACGTCTGATCCGCGTGTATTCGAAGTTTTAATATATTGAATAGATATAGCATCACACTCTAGTCGCCCGAAGATGGTACTGATGATTGTCATGACATCATCAGTATTTATGTTCGTGTTTCGAAGGCGTGATTTTCTATATATTTCCATTAGGCTGGTGTGAGAACCAAAACTTATATATAGCTAGAACACATTGTTGTGAATTGGCATCAAAAACAAGATTTTCAGTATATATATCAAAATTATGAATTTGAAACGTTAATCCACTAATTGATTGATGTTTGTGTTGGTTGTTTAGTTGTTTGATAATTTTAAACCATTTAGCCTAATTGTATCAAATATTGAACTATATTGAAAATTGGTCGCATTTGTTTGCATATACATATATATCATTGAACAGGTCATAGCAAGGAGGCTAGAGCAGAGAATAAAATTTGTTTGCCCGACAAATAGGTACATGTTTACTACATAATTTACTGTTTTGTTTGGGTGATGATGATTTTGTGAGCCTATTGGCTAGCCGCTTGGCTTTTTCTTTTTCTTTTTGAGATCTGAAGGACCGGGGAAGCTATTTGAAATTCCCCGATGCTCCCGGTGCAGGGGAGGTTATGGCGAAATTTTTCGAAAATTTAGGGTGTTAGCCAAAATTTTGAAATTTTGAAAATTCTCAGAAACAGAAAAGTTGGAGAATGGAAGCCGGATCGAACATAGAGTTGAATTATCAAACCACTTTCGACTTTGTTCCTTTTCGGGGACGAAAAGTTTTAAGTGGGGGAGATGTAACAACCCGTAAAATGCGAGCCAGTTTGAAATTTTTATTTTGGCGATTTTAGCGAATTTTGAATATTTAAAATAGATTATTTTAAATAATATCGACGAGAAATTTATTTTGAATATAATTTGAACGTATATATTATATACGTCGTCGTTAGAATATATAATAATTATATATAATTATAAAACGAATTGAAAATGGCGCGGTAGTTCGAAAATTCGATTTCTAATTTCAAATGAATATACAGAATTCAATATTTGTCAGAATGGAACGAAACAAGAAATATTTGAATCTGTATAACTATATCTTTGTAACGAAGTTAACAAACTGAGATTTCATTTTAGAAATGATAAGATATGTCCAGTTTAAAATTAGAAATAGTCGCTGTGGAATTTATATATATTTTTATATATATAAGGCCCTTAAAAATAGCAATTTTGCAAACAACCTCGGATTTCGACGAAACATGTTTTGTTGGGTCCGTGATGTTAAGTTATTGCTAGATTTCAAATTTCATAATTTTTCGAATCAATATGTGAGCATGGCAAAGGAAACGCGTTTGACCAGTTTCAGTTGAATTTAATCGACTGGAAATTGGCCATTTTTCAAACGATCTCAGAATTCGACGAAACTAGTTTTGTTAGGACCAGATCGTCAATACGAAGCTAGAAAATATTTTTCTAGAATTTTTAAAGTTCGTATGCGATCCCGGTAATTTGAAATGTACGTTTAAAATTCAATATAGTAATTTAAATGTAAATTTAACGGAAACTGATTGTAACAGTCGAATCAGCTTACGATACATATCCCATTATGTTCGAAATGGGGGTAATTAGCTATAGACGACAGTCGGTGGGATTCGTTTAGAGTTCGAATGTAAAATTTCATAAGGATTGAATAAAATATTATTTAATATAATATATATTAACAAATTTTCCCCATAACCCTAACTAAAACCCTCGTTCCCAAAACAGCCGCTGTCATTTGCTAATCGAAGGTCCAGGATGCTCGAAAATACATGCCCCGATTTTTCTAAATCCTCAAACTAATTTCAAAACTTCCTAAACAAAAATGGTAGATCCATCTTCGATTTCATGTGAATGTGATCCTCTCTGATGCTGAAATCGACTCGGATTTTGGGCTCCAAGCTTGGAGTTTGATCGGCTTTCTGGTGAGGGAAGAGACTTCGAGTCCGACGCGGTGGCCAACAGGGGAAGGAGGCACTCCAGCGCATCTCTTGGCGTTCGTCGATCAGGGTCCAGCTCTGCCTGGCGGTGGCGCGATGATGCCCCAAGGGCTAAGCTATTTCGTCGTTTTCTTGATGAAGACCAACGAGGAAAACAAGAGCAGTGACCGGTTTCTCTTTGTCGACAAATGGGTTCGAATACATGTTTTCCCTGAAGAGTGTTTTCCTGAAGGAAGATGAACACAGTGAGCCTCTTTACTGTGTTTTAAAAATATAAACATACTGTGTTTTAAAAATATAAACATACCGTGTTTTAAAAATATAAACATACTGTGTTTTAAAAATATAAACATACTGTGTAAAATATATTTATATATATATATATATCTAAATATCGTGATAAAAATATGATTTTTATATGAAGAGATTTGAAATAAAAATAGGATTTTTATATATTGTACTTCGAAATAAAAATAGGATTTTTATATATTGTACTTTGAAATAAAAATAGGATTTTTATATATTGTACTTCGAAATAAAAATAGAATTTTTATATATTGAACTTTGAAATAAAAATATGATTTTTACATATGGAATAGCGAAGTAAAAATTCGATTTTTACATAGGTAGTGAAAGCGGACCACGAAGATGACGAAGATGCGATAGCAATGAAGATTTCTATCAATGAAGTGCAGTGGAGCTAGGATAGCTATCTGTGAGAATTTCTCACCTTTCAATTTCATTTCTAGTTATATATATATATATACTAGGATGCAGACGGTGCTTAGTAGCACCCGACACAATCGTCCACAGACCATGGACTTGTTTGTTTGGCTGTGTTGTTAGTTAGATTGTTTGAGTTGATTTGAATTGTTTGGTGAAATTGATGTGTGAATGGCGTGGGCCTTCACTAGACCGGGGATAAGGCTAGGCCTTGTCCCGTTTCTAGTATCGTGTCGTTATGCCGCCGAAATTTTCTAAAATAAGTTAGAAAAATAAAAATATCATTTTATTTAAAGAATGAATTGAATAGAAATTCATAGGTTGAAATAAAATGTTTTATCGTTAAAAATATAATTTTTAACGTGAAGTGAATAAAATAGAATATTCATTTACAAACCAGATGGTTTGTTTATGTACACCTATTTGAATGACATTGATTGGGACGATAAATTTTACACATCGCCCAACTGCACAAATAAAATCTGTGTTTGATTGTTTGAAACCCTACACGGGTGTTAGGATGAAATATGCAGTTCACTCATCCTGATTGATTAAATATGTCGATCGATTGATTGACAGGCTGTTATAAGCGTTAGATATCTATATTTGATGCTTATACAGTGTAGTGCACTTTGGTTGATGGTTGATTATTTTTCAATGTTATTATATACATGTGTTGTATGAAAATCCATATAATTAACTTTATATGGTAATTGATTGGGCCTTATTCCAATTTGAAAAATAAAGAATATTATAAAATAAAAGTTCATGTGTTGACAGTACTCATCCATTGAGATTGGTCATGTGTTGAACGAAATATTTTAGTAATAAAATTTACATCTTTATCGATATAAAATAAAAGTTCATGTGTTGACAGTACTCATCCATTGAGATTGGTCATGTGTTGAACGAAATATTTTGATAACAACTATTTTGAAAAAGAAATATTTGAAATAGAATATTTGAAAATAGAAATTTATGAAGCCGTGTTGATTAGATTGACGCCATTTTGACGTGAACGATATTTATATCGATTTTATACGATTTCGAAATAAAATGAATTGAAAACGATTTCGAAATAAAATGAATTGAAAATGATTTCGAAATGAATTGAATTGAAAACGATTTCGAAATGAATTGAATTGAAAACGATTTCGAAATGAAATGAATTGAAAACGATTTCGAAATAAAATGAATTGAAAACGATTTCGAAATGAATTGAATTGAAAACGATTTCGAAATGAATTGAATTGAAAACGATTTCGAAATAAAATGAATTGAAAACGATTTCGAAATAAAATGAATTGAAAACGATTTCGAAATAAAATGAATTGAAAACGATTTCGAAATTAATTGAATTGAAAACGATTTCGAAATGAATTGAATTGAAAACGATTTCGAAATGAAATGAATTGAAAACGATTTCGAAATAAAATGAATTGAAAACGATTTCGAAATGAATTGAATTGAAAACGATTTCGAAATGAATTGAATTGAAAATGATTTCGAAATAAAATGAATTGAAAACGATTTCGAAATAAAATGAATTGAAAACGATTTCGAAATGAATTGAATTGAAAACGATTTCGAAATGAATTGAATTGAAAACGATTTCGAAATGAATTGAATTGAAAACGATTTCGAAATGAATTGAATTGAAAACGAATTCAAATTGAATTGAAAATGAATTCAAATTGAATTGAAAGCGAATTGAAATGAATTCAAATTAAATTGAAATTTGAATTGAATAGAAATGAATTTTAAAACGAATTTATAAAGAAGAATTCAATTTTGATTGAATTGAAAAGAAAGTTGAAATTGCTTTTGAAATGAATTTTAAAACTATTTATATAATTCGTTTTAAATAGAAATCGACGAAATATATATTATATATATATAATATAATGGCCTGAATAGAATGCGCCGCGCCGCGGTAGTTCGTAAATTTCGACCATTAATTTCAAACGGACATTACGGGAGATCCGACCGTCGGATTCTCCTAAAACCGGAACCGTTGGGTTCGTATCGAAAAGAGCTTTCTAACGAATGTTAGAAATTTGAAATCTAACGGTTGGATTTGGAATTATGTCCAAATCAAATTCGAAAAAGGTCGCTGTAAGTGCAGTTCGATGACCGTTGATGGAAATCGACTGTACGGGCCTTGATAAAATTATTAAAAATAGTAATAATTTGTGTAAAATCATAAGAAATGATTTGTGAAGAATTGGGATGAAAAACTCCATATTTGAAAAGATAAAAATAGATTTTTATCGAAATGAACTAGTTTTGAACTAGAATTATAATTCTATTTATTTTTAAATAAATAAATTGAATTCGAAAAGGGTTTTAAAAATAACCAAAATTTCCAATGATTGCATTGGAATGGATTTGAATCGAAATTGTCTTTGGAATATTTCGATGTTGGATTTCGTGACTATACAGATGTTGTTATGGAAATTTGAAAGATAGATATATATATCGTTATTTCCAATACGATATTTGTTGGTCGTAGAATTTGATATTGAATATAAGCCGGGATATTTTCTATTCAGGACCTTGTATTGAATATCAAATATGATTTGGGTTTGTCGTGAATAGTGTCTTCACTAACACTGTTCTTGAACCCAATTGAGAAAAGATTAAATCTTTTTATTTAGATTTAATGAAGTGTACCAATTAAATAATATTTAATTGGAATTGAATTGATATTGATTTTTGGGTTTATCGTGAACAGTGTTTTAAACAACACTTGTTCTTTAACCCGATAATTAATGAATGTGACTTTGGGTTTATCGTGAACCGTGTTTTTAAATGACACGGATTCTTTAACCCAGTTAACGATTAAAACTAAGTGGAGTTTTAATGAATCTTTAATTAGATTGAAATGGTCGAGAATGGAGTATCACCAGTTTTGCTCCAGGCGATAGTTAAATCTTTAATTAGATTTGAACGTGAAATGGTAATTGAATTTACCGATAACACCGTGGTGTTAGATATGAAGTATTACCAGTTTTACTTCATGGGATGAATAGGTTGGGATTGGGAAATTAAAACAAATGATTACTTCGGTAAGGTTCATTAATCCCGACGAGTTTGAATTGATATTCAAAAATAGATTGAAGAATAAATTCAAGAAATTTATCTTGGATAAAATTAATGGGAACCTTTCCCTATGAATGTGAAATTTAGAAACTAACTGTCGGTTAGCTAAGCAGAATGGTTTTCTGGATATTGATCTGATGTTGGTTTCGGCCTTCGGGGTTAATATTTGGGGAATTATTCTCTTGATTAATTTACGGTTAGTGACTGATGAATTGGAATGAGGCGTATGTTGTGTTTGTGTAACACTTATTTAAAATATACGCGAGTTATTCGGAAAGACCGGGTTTATCCCATTCTGAATAACTGATACGACGATAAGTCGAAGATGAAGACGATGGTCGAAGACCGGAGGTCTTCACGTCGTTTGGGTGGTTACTGATGATCTTGATTGGGCTGTACACCCAAGAAGATGGAAACAGTTGGTGATCGTCCAGACGTACTTGGAGATCGATGGATATGCGGGGTACTAGGTGCCTCCGGTTTCGTTCAGACCCAGAACGAAGTTGTGAATGGACTGTGTGTCTGACATTGGATTTTAGTCTGTGTGATTGATCTCTATTAAATATATATCTGTTTGGCGGCGGAGAACTTATTCTCTTGCTTAACGCCCTTCTCTGAGACGTACGAGCTCAGGGGTTATATATTGATGGATATCAAACGCATGGAGTGAATTGCCTGTGTGGCATGCCTAAGTGGCAAATGATCGAGGCTTCTGTTGAAAAGCAAAGTCTTGTGGTTGATGATCGAAGCACGGCCTTCGTGGCGTAGCTTTGTGTAACGTTTACTTCGCGAGTTTCACACCCGGTATGAACCAAAAACGGGAGACGGACCTCAGGGAGGGCATGCGTTTCCTTCTAGATAAAAAGTGGCGTCAGTGGTTTTACACGCCCTGACGAGTTTGACTTATGTGGTTGTTGCTGTTGCGAGGCGCCTCGGATTGATCGGTCGTTCTCGAACCGATGGAGTCATTTAGTTGGCTCATTTACGCCCCAAAGGGCGGGGAAACGTAGTGTTCAGGCATTTTAATCCACATCGGTGGACCGGCCCTGTCGCTCCAAGGGTCACTCGAGCTCTGATCCTGAGACATGGGCTAGATTGTCTCGAATCGGTTGAGGACTATCTTTTGCCTCGGTTCATAGACGGAAATCCAATTTCCAAATACGTGACATTTGCGGTTTTATTTGTAGAGCCTAGTATGGCGACATAGTGGGATGGGGCGCTCATGCCGCCTATGATTGATACTTATGATTTGAAGTTGTTTTATACACTATACACTTATAATAGTATCAAACGATTTGTTTTAACCGTATCAATCATTCTTTGGCCGTTATAAGGGAAAACCCTATCCTCGGCTGCGTTGCATTGTGTGATGGGACCTGGGTCTTATAACAACTTCATTTTTCTTTATTTAGCATTGCGCTGTTTGTTTTATGCACTGGTATTCTTGGGAGGAAACCCGTTCTGTGTTATACGGCGTGGTCCCTTGATTTACCTAACTTTAAAATAAAGATTAACTATTTTAGTTCTCACACCAGTCACATGACTGACCTGGAGTTTATTGTTTTAACCTAAACTCTGGGTGCCCCTATTTTGACACGGGCAGCTAGTAGTTTTGGTTTTGCAGATTTATATTCACAGGATCCTGGTTTACAGCTGGAACGATATCCGGAAAGCTTTGTATCTGTATATCTCCTTCTAGTTGTGTATTGTATTATTTTCCGCTGCGATGTATTTAAATGTAATTTAAATCTCTGATATTTCTGTGTAATATTCTTTTATACTCTGTATATTCTTGAAATCTGATGCATTGTTGTAATATACAATGAAATGTTCTTCTGTATGCGTTCTATTTTGTCCTATTCTCAAACGATAGGGCGTTTCGAACGGCCTGGATCGGTTTAGCGACTGGTTCGGACCGAGCGAAATTTCCTGCCGTCACAAGAGGGTACCCCATGCAATCGAACTATCTCTCGAAGATATACTGAAGCTAGCCATGGAGCAGTCCTCTTGCTCTTCACAGGTATGAAATGGGCGCTTTTAGTAAGTCTGTCTACCACAACCCAAATTGCCGTCTTACCCTTTTTTGATCTGGGTAACCCGTCAATAAAATCCATCGAGACGCTATCCCACTTCCATAGCGGAACCTCCAATGGGTGAGGCATCCCACCGGGTTTCTTCTGCTCTGCTTTTATTTGTTAGTACACCAAGCATCTAGCGCCATTCTCGGCCACGTCTTTCTTCATACCGGCCCAGAAGAAAACTCGTTTCATGTCTTGGTTCATCTTGTCCCCCCCGGGATGAATGGTCATCTTTGACCGATGTGCATCATCAAGTATAGCCTTCCTCAACCCTCGTCTTGCGGTACACAAAGTCTACCATCTCTACGCTACCACCCCTTACCATCTAGGGTTTACCTACTCAAATGGCTGGACGACTCCCCATCCCCATGAGCTTCTCTACTAACTCAACCAACTGTGGGTCGCCCCGCTGTGCTCCGCCAACATACCCCAAAAGAGTAGGCCTAACCTCCAAGGAGGCTAGCAAACCGGGTACAAAGTCAACGGAAGGTCTAAAGTCAAACATAGAAATAACTCTAAGCTCCGTCGTTCAACGAACAATGATCTCAAGGGCAACCTTTTTCTACTTAAGGCGTCCGCTACCCCGTTACCCTTGCCAGGGGTATACGCTATCTCAAACTCATAGGATGCTAAGAATTCCATCCACTTAAGACATTGTGCTCAAAGAGTTTCCAACACTCCCCTAAGATATAGGGCATGCCTTTCTCCACTTCTAGAGAAAATCAGGATATTCTCCCATGCAAAATCATCATAACTATCCATCTCTCACGCAGACCTCCTTAGTCGAACTCGACATCCCCCAAATGCAAGCCCCAAAGGCCTAAACCAATATCAGACAAACACCCAAGGGATACCTCCTTCGAATTCAGACGACCTACGTGAGCGGATACTAGTAAAAATGGCGAAATAATCAAGCCCTTGTCCAATTCTGGATGTCCTCGCCAGTCTCGCTCCAAAACCACCGTTTATCCCATAACGGGCTTTGCTCAACCTATTGAGCATATACGAAAACTCATTTCGCTCCTCAAAAAGACCAAGATGTCATTTACAAAGACCATCACGAACTTATTCAGGTACTCCCTGAACACCCTTTTCATTAAATCAACAAAGTATGCAGGGGCGTTCGTCAATCCAAATGGCATCACCAGCCACTCATAGAAACCATCCGGAGTCCTAAAGGCAGTCTTGTCTATGCTATCCTCAGGCACCCTCAACTGATGAAACCCCGTGGCTAAGTCCAACTGAGAAAATACTGAGGCGCCAACCAACTGATCGAAAAGATCATCAATCCTCGGCAATGGGTGTCTATTCTTCTTTGTGAGCTTGTTGAGTTCTCTATAGTCTACACAAAGTCTGAGGGACCCATCCGCCTTTGTAGCAAAAACTACTGGAGCACCCCACTCCGATATACTTCGTCTTATGAACCCCTTCTCAAGCAACTCCCCTACTTGCTTATGGAGTTCCCTCCTCTCATGAGGAGCCATGTGGCGCACTGGTAAAGATACAGGTTTAGCATTATCCACCAGATATATTCGGAAGTCAATCTCCCGCTTCGGAGGTAAGCCCTTCACCTCCTCAAACACATCCGAGTATTCCCGGACCACTCTAACAGATTGCAAACTCTCGACCGAAGCGTCAAGCGATTCAAGATAACTTAGCATAACAGAATCCATGGGATTACAAGAGATCTCGAGAGTGTTACTCAAGCGGGTCATGAGCCTAACAACTCTCCTTTCGCAATCAAGAACAGCACCATTACTGGATAACCAGTCCATGCCCAAAATCAACCCATAGCCCGTGAAGCCCAAAACAAAAGCATCACATCTAAACTCAATGCTAAGTATAGAAATCTTCAAACCCAAGCATATCATGGACAAATAAGTGGAGCCCCCAATTGGGTTTGAAACAACCAAGGGATCATCTACTAGACTGGTGTCTAAGTGCAGTGACTCAACTAATGATGATGAGATAAACGAATGCGATGCGCCTGAATCAAACAATGTACGGACAGGATGATCAAATAGAAAAACCAGACTTTCAACGGAAATAGTTCTACCTCTTTCCTGAATCGGTGGGACCGCGAGAGCCTGTACTTGCCCCCTAGCCTGACCCGGTGCCATAAGAGCTTGCACCTGTCCTCCTGAGGTAGATCCCGTCCTTTGCCCCTTCTTAGGGCAATCCTTCACTAAATGCCCTGCTTCGCCACAGTGAAAGCAACTAGTCTTCTTCTTCTTTCTACAATCTTTGCTTATGTGGCCTGGTATCCCGCAATTGAAGCACTTCTTCTTCCCCTTGCCACTGTTGCCTTTCCCACCTTTGTTTTGTTGTTGTTGCTGAGGTCTCTTTTGATATCCCTTCTTCTCAGGTGCCTTATTAGCATTGGGACCCTTCTCTTCTTCATGCATGAGTGCCATGTCAACTAGCTTCTCAAAGGTGGCCCCCATAGGGATATGAGTCATAGCTAACCCATGCATTGGTTCATTCAAGCCTTTCACGAACCTCAAAGCCTTCTTCTCCGGTGTATTCACCATGTCTAGGCCAAACCTTGCCAATTGATTAAACTTGGTGACGTATTCCTTCACTGAGAGATTTCCTTGCTTTAGAGTCAAGAATATTTCCATATACAAGTTTTCCTCCGCCCTTGAGAGAAACTTTGCCACAAATCTTTCCCTAAAATCCGCCCAAGAGTCAACGGGGCATTCTCCATTAGTGACCTCCCACCAGAATGAGGCCTCTCCCTTCATTAACCAAGCAGCTAACTTGACTTTCTTTCCTTCTTCCATCTCAAAGATATCTATCAACTCTTCCACCTCCTTAAGCCAATCTCTAGCCTCAACAAAAGTTTCAGATCCTTGAAAAGGTTTTCCTCCCATAGCTTTGAATTCCTTACAAGTCTTAGCAAAAGTATCTGTGCGAGGAGGAGGGGGAGGAGGAAGATCGGGTGCTACGGTTGGTGGAGGAACATTTGCTGGACCCGCAGTGGTGGCCCTGTCCTCCATCAATCTCCTATACCATACTGGTATCGTCACACCCTCCGGAAAGTTAAGATCCTCAGCCATGCTGAGACGAAAAAGGAAAGATTCAAAACAGAGAATTCGAAAGATAAAGATATGGCTATCGGGGATTATGCTTTTCTTTCAAAAACTTTTCTCTTTAAAGACATGTTTTTGAAAATATCTCTTCCAAAAATGTTTTCAGAAAAATAGTTTTCCAAAAAATTTATCTGTTCCGGTAACCTGGCTCTGATACCACGTGTAACACCCCACGCCCGCTATGGTCACTCTCTAAGGGAATGCCATAACATCGGTGGAGTATTTTGAGTGAATATAGAACAGAGTAATTACAGCAAGACAGATATAAGTAATACTTTGAAAATTTAAAACCTCATTTCAATTGCAGCGGAAAATAAAACATGTCTGGTTACATCATAAAAACCATAATAGAAGTCAAGTACAAATATCCATCCTGCTAAATAAAAATACATAATCCCAATACATGAACTGATAGCCATAAAATAAAAAGGGTAAGCTGAGCTCTACATCTAGGGTCCAAGCTCCAAGAGAGTAATAAAAGCAGCCTGATCAAAGCCTACTCGCGCTGGGCCCACTCTGAGAACTTGAGGGTTGGGAAAAAGATAAAAACAACGGGGTCAGACATAAGTCTGAGCGAGTCCTATAAGTTTAACAATGTAATCATTAAAGTAATAAGGATATGATATAACTTGGTACGGTGTGACTGGGGATAAATGACTACACTCAGTAGCAAATCAGACTTAGAGTGAACTAAGATAACGATAAAGACGCATTTACCCACCCAAGGATAATTACTACACTGCACCACACCCGTCATTCCTACTTAAAGGTTGATCCCCCTAAGTGTACATAGTAATTTAGTAGTTTCTTGTACCCCTATCTGACTACATAGGTGTACCCACTACTCCCCAAGCGATCGGCTCCCTTACGTAGATACCCGTGCTGGTCCCACGATGGGGTGTATCATTCCCCAAAGTGGCAACCTGATAATATCAACGGTGCACGACTTTATACCTACACGATGCAACAACGACTTACCAACCAGCCCGGGCACACACACGCATATGAAACCCGTTGGTCCTGCGTTGCCACCGCTATCCCGTTTTGGCCTCTTATAGTCAAGCCCAATATGCATGTCCCGTCACTCGACTAGAGTCGAGCCCACTAAGATACGTTTGGGATATTGGTTGAAATGGGCCCCCACAAGCTACCCACCTAAGCTTGTCATTTCTAGTGTATACCACTTAACCCTTTAATCATGTTTTAATTACATGTTCCACTTTGGTTAAGTATTCTAATCGTATTTTCTATTGCCATCCTAGGCAACCACTAGATTTCCACATGCCACCTAAGGCACCCACTTAACCCCTCATGTCCCTCTACATGTTAATATGATTAAGTGTTTTCTTAATTAATTAATTAAGATCATGACCTCATAAAGACCTCTCACATTAGACCATCTTTTATGACTGCTGGATATGCCGGTTGGTTCCGGGCAAACTTCTGTCATAAAAAGGGTCTAACCTCGTGTCCTTACTTTAATCACGTATTTAATTTATGACTAAGACCTCTCACATTGGGCCAATCATTTGTAGCCGCTTGTAACAACCCGTATTTTTAATAACCTGTTATAACATAAATCGAGGCAGAATTAAATTATAAAATGGGAATCATGGGAAACGGGCTATGCCATTGCGTTCGTCTCGGAAAAATACGCGAAATAGAGTCCGAGTTTTCGAAAATCGGAGTCCGTATGACCCAGTTAAGTCCCATTGAAGTTTGCAGAAAATTCCTAAGTAAAAATAGATTTAAATTTTAAAATTAAAAACAAGGGTTAGGGCAAACTGGCGCAGGAGGGAAAATTCCCGCCCAGGACCCGCATGTCGACAGGCCTGTCGACAGGGTCCCCAGGGTGTCGACAGCCCTGTCGACAGCCCTGTCGACACAGGGTGGTCGGGCAGTATTGCCTGGTGCACCATTTCTGATTTGGGGTTGATTGGGGGGCTTGGTTCTGGAGAGTTCCGAAATCTGATGGCCCTAATTCAACCTAGGGTTAATCCTATGGTCTAAATCACTAACCTAATCTATAAATAAGACCCTAACCTACCCTAAATCACTCATTATTCATTCTAGCAACCAAACTATGTCAAATTGAATTCTCAAATGGCCTCCACCTAAGAACCCTAGCCTCCACCCTCTTCTTGAATCATTTCTATGAAGGTTTTGATGTTCATACAAGCATTTCTAAGTTGTATGAATGATCATTAGCTTGCATACATCATCAAGTTGCAAGCTTTAATTGCTAAAGCTAGAGTTTTGGGATTTTTGATGATTGGAGCTTTGATTGGGTTTTTATATGCTTGCATAAAAAGGGCTTCTCAATATTTATTAGTAGATTTGGGTCTTCATAATATTTGTAAGCCCTCTTACCTTCATTTTACAAACTCTAAAGTTAATATGTGATGAAAGTTGAGTTATGCATGGTTATGCAAGTTCACTAAGTCATGATTTGCAAGTTTAACAAGCCATGCATGTTTATGCAAGTTCACCAAGCCATGATTTGCAAGTTAATTGAGTTATGCATGTTTATGCAAGTTCACCAAGCCATGATTTGCAAGTTAATTGAGTTATGCATAGCCATGATTTGCAAGTTTATTGAGTTATGCATGTTTATGCAAGTTCCCTATACATGTTAGGCAAGTTTAACATGGTATGCACGTTTATGGTAATGTGCAAGTTCACTATGCTAAGTTGTGCAAGTCTAACATGTTATGCATGTTGTTGCGATATGCAAGTCCATCATGTATGTTGTGCCAAGTTCCCTCTTCCTATCCTTTATGCGTTATTACGAATATGTAAGCGATAGAATGACGTTGGGAGGGTTTTTGGGTAAACTTAAAATGCATGAAAATATAAGAGTGGGAATTTACCTCTTAAGTTAGGTCTACCCCTTGGGAATTTACCTATTAAGTTAGGTCTACCCAAGTATTTGTTGACTTGTAATTATGTTTTGAAATAAAGTGGACATGACACTTAGAAAACATAAGTGTGGCCAACTCGAGGTTGGGTTGAGTTTGTAGCGTAATTCTACCCGGAACCGACCGGCTTAACTAGTGGCTACAAACAATAGGACCCAATGTGAGAAGTTGGTCATGTGGTGCCAAGACCCGAGGTTAGACCAAGTTGTTGTGTAAAGCTACCCGGACCCGCCCGGCCTAACTAGTAACCACAACAAGGTCTAATGTGAGAGGATAAGGTGCATTAAATTAATTAATGCCTCATGATTAGGGTTAAGTCAGGGTCCACTAATACTTAATCCATTTGGGGATTCGAGGGATTGAAATGGGGGTAAGTGTGAACTGTCGGTTACACTTAACCAATTTAATCCATTTGGGGATTCGAGGGATTGAAATGGGGTTAAGTGTGAACTGTCGGTTACACTTAACCAATTTAATCCAATTGGGGGTTTAGGGATTGAAATGGGGTTAAGTGTGAACTGTCGGTTACACTTAACCAATTTAATCCAATTGGGGGTTTAGGGATTGAAATGGGGTTAAGTGTGAACTGTCGGTTACACTTAACCAATTTAATCCAATTGGGGGTTTAGGGATTGAAATGGGGTAAGTTGTGAACTGTGGGTTACACTTAACCAATTTAATCCATTTGGGGGTTCGAGGGATTGAAATGGGGTTAAGTGGTGAACTGTTGGTTACACTTAACCAATTTAATCCATGATTAGTGAAGGGTTAAATCGCACTTAACCCTCTTAGTAAACCCTAGCAACGGGGTCTGTTCCAGCAGTAATCCCAGTTTGGTATCATCACAACCCTAGAGGCTAGGCTAGGGCGGGGCACGATTACTGGACTGATGTAAGCGACCAAAGCGATGGCCGAGTGGTACAGCGATGCGGGTCCAGGCGGGCTACGGACGTGCACGTAATCCGGTATTGGACGAACTCGAGGCACGGGTACCAGTAGGTTTAGACTGTGCATTATTGCTTCAGTGTCTGGGGTTGACACCCAAGGGCTTGATACACCCAAAGGTGGACCCAGCACAGTCTGACTACATCCATATGTGGGCCGTATGGACACCAACACTTGGTGTGTTAGGTTTATAGGGAGCCGATCGACTAGACCGTTGGGCTGGACCTTGTATTAAGGTCACCTCATGTTATTGGGCCAAAGTTTGGGCTGAGGGATCAATACCTGTTATGTTGGTTTGCTAGTACACCGTGGTGCAGAACTTAACCTGGCTTATGCGATGACACCTCTGTCTATCTTGTAGTTAATTTATCATGCCAGTATGTTGTTATCTATGATCATCTCAGTTTCCATCATGTTGTTAACTTTATTAGTTTATAGACTGATCGTAGCAGGGCTTACTCAGTCTTTTTGACTGACCTGTTTTCTTTCGCCTTTTTTCTTCCATTCCCCCCCCCCCCAGGTTCTCAGGGAGGGAATACAGGAGCCTAGCTTGGATCTTAGCTGCTTTCTTGGATAGCTCATGTATGCTTGGGACTTGAGCTCGCTATGGTTTTTCCATTTTGGGGATAGCTACTTTATTGTTTTCTTTTTCAGTTTCAGATGATGTTATTTCATGTACTAGACTTGTTTATTTGGGAAATTGACATTTTGATGTACCAGACTTGTGTTTTGAAATGGTTTAAGAATCTTCCGCTGTTTTATCTACTTACTCTGTTTATTTACATATATATATATATATATATATATATATATATATATATGTCATGTCCTGCCTTGCTATATCATTATGCATGTTTACCTTGTTTTAAAAACGCCCCACCAAAGTCAGAGTTGCTTGCAAGAGCCGCCCTGGCGGAGGTGGGGTGTTACATTTGGTATCAGAGCATATGGTTTAAGAGAAGGGATAAAAAGGTTTTTAAAACTTTTGAAAAACTATTTTCAAAACCAAGTATAAAGTATTTTCCAAAGAAAAGTATAGTTATTTTTAAAGGCTATTCCCCAAAAGCCATTAGCACTATCCTTTGACCCCTCGTTTGAACTCTTTTCTTTTCGTTTCCAGCATGTCTGATAGTCTCATCTTGCCCGAAGGAGTAACAATACCCGATTGGTTTCGTCGGTGCTTGGAAGTTACGGCACCGGTCCCGGGTGTCTCTAATGTTGTCTCTCCAGTCAAGGCCGCTGTTCCTCCTCCTCCTTCCGTAGCTGATGTTCCTCTTCCCCCTCAGCCTCCACAAGCGGATTTTGCGGAAACTTGTAAGAACTTTAAGATGATGGGTGGCAAGAATTTTAGTGGAACAGAGACTATTGTAGAGGCAAGGAATTGGTTGAAAGAGATCGAAGATCTTTTAGCCACCTTTGATATAGGTGACCGCAGGAAGGTTTTATTGGCAGTATGGTTGCTAAAGGAAGAAGCTGCACGTTGGTGGGTAGTCACCACCGCTACTAGGCCAATTGAGACTTGGGATGATTTTAGAGGAAGGTTTGGACTAAGGTTCTTATCACTGAAGCAAGGGGACATGACTATTAGGGAATACATAGATAAGTTTAATCAACTGGCTCGGGTCGATTTAGACTTGGTTAATACAGCTCAGAAGAAGGCCCTACACTTTGCTCTAGGATTAAACGAGCCATTACATGGTTTGGCCATGTCTCACATGCCCTTGGGGGTGACTTTCGAGAGTTTGGTGAATATGGCCCTACTTCAAGAAGAAGATAAGAATGACAAGAAAGAGGTCAGGGCGGATGAGTCTCAAGGCAAGAATAACAACAACCGCAAGGACAAGCCAAGAAAAAAAAATAGGAAATGCAACTTCTGTGGTAAAGTTGGACATATATCCAGGGAATGTAGGAAGAAGAAGAGAAAGCGGGGCGAATGCTTTCATTGTGGTGAGTCTGGACATCTCAGCAGGTATTGCCCAAGGAAACAAGGGCAAGGTCAGACTCAGTATGCAGGACTGTCTGGAGGGCGAGTTCATCCCCTTAACACCGTTCTTCCAGCTCGTGATAGAGGTAGTGTTTCTGTTGAAAGTCTTGTTTACATTTTCTGACTTTCCCTGTTCGTACTTTGTTGGATTCTGGCACATCGCATAGTTTTATTTCATCTGATCTAGTTGAAAGTTTGCACCTAAGTACTAGTCTAGTTAATGATCCCGTATGTGTTTCAAATCCAATTGGGGGGTTCCGCCCGATTGTCTGTGGTCTGGGTGGATTTGAACATTTCTATCTTGAGTATAGAATTCTCGTGGGATGTTTATATTCTCGGTTTCAGGGGATACGGGTTGGTTTTGGGCATGGAATGGTTGTCCTGTTTTAGAGCCATTCTTGGTTTTTGTGCATAGGGTTGTGAGGCTCATGATCCGCCTCGGTGATACCCTAGAAATTTCTAGTAACCCTATGGACCCCGTCATGTTATGTTATCTTGAAATCCCTCGACTCGTCTATCGATAGTTTGCAATCTGTGAGGGTGGTCCGAGAATATCCTGATATCTTGGGCGGAGTAAAGGGGTTACCCCTAGACGTGGGATAGATTTCCACATTATCTGGTTGGTAATACCAAGCCAGTTTCGTGGCCGGTTAGGCACATGACCTCACGAGATGAGAGTTAAGAAACCAAGTCAAGGAGTTGCTTGAGAAGAACTTCCTGAGACGAAGCATTTTCGAGTAGGGTGCTCCAATAGTATTCATTACTAATATTGACAGTTTGCTTCGTCTATGTGTTGATTATCGTAAGGAGAATAGACAACCGTTATCAAGGGTTGATGATTTGTTTGATCAGCTTGTAGGAGCATCTGTTTTCTTTTGATCCAGGTACCAGATTCCATCAGCTTAGGAGGGCCGAGGATGGAATTGACAAGACTGAGTTTAGGACTCTAGATGGATTTTTGGAATGGCTAGTCATGCTATTTGGTTTGACTAAGGCACCCGCATATTACGTAAACTTGATGGGTAGGGTGTTTAGGGAGTCCTTGAACAAGTTTGTCGTGGTAGTCGTAGACGATATTTTGATCTCCTTAAAAGAACGAGGAAGAGCATGCTAAGACATCTCAAGGAGGTGATGGGTACGCTTAGAGCCACCAGTTGAAGGTCAAGTTCTCCAAATGTCACTTTGGAGAAAAGAAGTTGGATTTCTTGGGCACATAGTTCCTAAGAAGGCTTAGCGGTGGATTCCGCTAAAGTGATTGCGGTTTAAGACCGGAAAGCTCTGAGGAGGGCAATTGAAATAAGAAGCTTTCTCCGTTTGACTAGTTAGTTAGCATTCCCTGAGCTTAGGCTTACTCTTCTGGATCAAGAAGGGGGTTTTCACAGGAAGAAGACCCACAGTAAGTCAAGAACATGGACCAGTTGGTTCGAGGCGAGATGTTAAGTCACCTCGCTAGATATATTATAGATGACAAGGGAAAGTGTGAAAACATCTCGATAGATTATGTGGATGGACTACCTAGATCAAAGAAAAGGAATACGGGTATGAGGGTCATAGTAGGTGGACTCACGAAGAGTGCTCATTTCAGTCCGGTGAAGAGCGAGAGGACTGCATCATGGTTAGCAACGGTTTACCCTCAAGAAGTTGGCCAGTTTTGAAATAGCCTACAGGAAGCCATGGGTAGGCAACTGAATCTAGGTATGGCCTATCACTCATAGGTGGATGGTTCATTTCGATTAAGCATGATTTATAGAAAATCACGTTTATAAGGGCAATTAGCAACGTGGATTGGTATTTTCAAGAAAAGTTCTGCTGCGTGGAAGACTTTATAGTAAGTAGACGAGATCCAGGATTCACTAGTGAATTTTGGAGAGCTTGCATGAAATCATGAGGTTACAGTTATGTTTAAGCCAAGTATACAGGAAGAAGAATAAGTGGAAAAGAAAGACGAGAGGCGATAATGAAATAAGTTCCAACTCGAATTTGGGAAATAAGAGTTAGGAAGCCAAGAAACCATGAAGTAAAAGACGGTCAAAGCACAATGGAGTTAAGCTCAAGGAAACGTGACTAAGAAGAGTGAAGACTAGACACGCGCATCATATCTCTTTTTAAGAGTGCATCCTTGATCCTTGTTTTCCCTGTGGAGCTTGCTTGCAAGTTATCTTTTGTATATATCCTCTCGGTCCCATTCTCGATCTTATTTCCGTTGTAAACTCCATAAGCGGGTTATGACTCATCGGTTAGTACTATATGTCAGAGTTTGAATGGATTTCTTGTAATCCAAAAAAGGAGTTTATCTTGCTTATCTTCTAAGCATATCACTCTGTCCATTCTTATCTAGTTTATCTAGTTTATCGTGTTTATCTTGTCATGAGAGCCTTAGGTAGAAACCCTTTGGATGAAACATGTATTTGAAACATGTTATGCTTGATGGTTGCAAGTGGTTGCAAGTGTTTGCAAATGGTTGCTCGTGGATGCATTATACACATCAGGCACTAGATCGGCTCACACACTCTCCATGTTGCATATGCATGAGTGCTTACACTTATTCTTGGTTGAAACTTGTTGTGCTACCACATGGATGTTGCATATGGATGAATGTTATGTGCACTCATATAGATACTATGAATTATGTTAGGAATTTGCATACATATGGATTCATTTCACTGACATACATATGCATTAAGGAGGTTTACTGTATCAGTAACCGCCTGATCTTTGCATTAGGACATACATATGCATTAAGGAGGTTTACTGTATCAGTAACCGCCTGATCTTTGCATTAGATAAGTACATATACACACACTTTTGCATATGTTCATACAGCATTTAGAATCTTGTAAGGACAATGATTGATCGTGGATGATGCTTTGAGTAGATGGATGATTGGATGGTAGGATACGTTCTTCCTAACTTGAAGATTTCGGGGACGAAATCCTTTAAGGAGGGGAGACTTTAACAACCCGTATTTTTAATAACCTGTTATAACATAAATCGAGGCAGAATTAAATTATAAAATGGGAATCATGGGAAACGGGCTATGCCATTGCGTTCGTCTCGGAAAAATACGCGAAATAGAGTCCGAGTTTTCGAAAATCGGAGTCCGTATGACCCAGTTAAGTCCCATTGAAGTTTGCAGAAAATTCCTATGTAAAAACAGATTTAAATTTTAAAATTAAAAACAAGGGTTAGGGCAAACTGGCGCAGGCGGGAAAATTCCCGCCCAGGACCCGCATGTCGACAGGCCTGTCGACAGGGTCCCCAGGGTGTCGACAGCCCTGTCGACACAGGGTGGTCGGGCAGTATTGCCTAGTGCACCATTTCTGATTTGGGGTTGATTGGGGGGCTTGGTTCTGGAGAGTTCCGAAATCTGATGGCCCTAATTCAACCTAGGGTTAATCCTATGGTCTAAATCACTAACCTAATCTGTAAATAAGACCCTAACATACCCTAAATCACTCATTATTCATTCTAGCAACCAAACTATGTCAAATTGAATTCTCAAATGGCCTCCACCTAAGAACCCTAGCCTCCACCCTCTTCTTGAATCATTTCTATGAAGGTTTTGATGTTCATACAAGCATTTCTAAGTTGTATGAATGATCATTAGCTTGCATACATCATCAAGTTGCAAGCTTTAATTGCTAAAGCTAGAGTTTTGGGATTTTTGATGATTGGAGCTTTGATTGGGTTTTTATATGCTTGCATAAAAAGGGCTTCTCAATATTTATTAGTAGATTTGGGTCTTCATAATATTTGTAAGCCCTCTTACCTTCATTTTACAAACTCTAAAGTTAATATGTGATGAAAGTTGAGTTATGCATGGTTATGCAAGTTCACTAAGTCATGATTTGCAAGTTTAACAAGCCATGCATGTTTATGCAAGTTCACCAAGCCATGATTTGCAAGTTAATTGAGTTATGCATGTTTATGCAAGTTCACCAAGCCATGATTTGCAAGTTAATTGAGTTATGCATAGCCATGATTTGCAAGTTTATTGAGTTATGCATGTTTATGCAAGTTCCCTATACCATGTTAGGCAAGTTTAACATGTTATGCACGTTTATGGTAATGTGCAAGTTCACTATGCTAAGTTGTGCAAGTCTAACATGTTATGCATGTTGTTGCGATATGCAAGTCCATCATGTATGTTGTGCCAAGTTCCCTCTTCCTATCCTTTATGCGTTATTACGAATATGTAAGCGATAGAATGACGTTGGGAGGGTTTTTGGGTAAACTTAAAATGCATGAAAATATAAGAGTGGGAATTTACCTATTAAGTTAGGTCTACCCCTTGGGAATTTACCTATTAAGTTAGGTCTACCCAAGTATTTGTTGACTTGTAATTATGTTTTGAAATAAAGTGGACATGACACTTAGAAAACATAAGTGTGGCCAACTCGAGGTTGGGTTGAGTTTGTAGCATAATTCTACCCGGAACCGACCGACTTAACTAGTGGCTACAAACAATAGGACCCAATGTGAGAAGTTGGTCATGTGGTGCCAAGACCCGAGGTTAGACCAAGTTGTGGTGTAAAGCTACCCGGACCCGCCCGGCCTAACTAGTAACCACAACAAGGTCTAATGTGAGAGGTTAAGGTGCATTAAATTAATTAATGCCTCATGATTAGGGTTAAGTCAGGGTCCACTAATACTTAATCCATTTGGGGATTCGAGGGATTGAAATGGGGGTAAGTGTGAACTGTCGGTTACACTTAACCAATTTAATCCATTTGGGGATTCGAGGGATTGAAATGGGGTTAAGTGTGAACTGTCGGTTACACTTAACCAATTTAATCCAATTGGGGGTTTAGGGATTGAAATGGGGTTAAGTGTGAACTGTCGGTTACACTTAACCAATTTAATCCAATTGGGGGTTTAGGGATTGAAATGGGGTTAAGTGTGAACTGTCGGTTACACTTAACCAATTTAATCCAATTGGGGGTTTAGGGATTGAAATGGGGTTAAGTTGTGAACTGTGGGTTACACTTAACCAATTTAATCCATTTGGGGGTTCGAGGGATTGAAATGGGGTTAAGTGGTGAACTGTTGGTTACACTTAACCAATTTAATCCATGATTAGTGAAGGGTTAAATCGCACTTAACCCTCTTAGGAAACCCTAGCAACGGGGTCTGTTCCAGCAGTAATCCCAGTTTGGTATCATCACAACCCTAGAGGCTAGGCTAGGGCGGGGCACGATTACTGGACTGATGTAAGCGACCAAAGCGATGGCCGAGTGGTACAGCGATGCGGGTCCAGGCGGGCTACGGACGTGCACGTAATCCGGTATTGGACGAACTCGAGGCACGGGTACCAGTAGGTTTAGACTGTGCATTATTGCTTCAGTGTCTGGGGTTGACACCCGAGGGCTTGATACACCCAAAGGTGGACCCAGCACAGTCTGACTACATCCATATGTGGGCCGTATGGACACCAACACTTGGTGTGTTAGGTTTATAGGGAGCCGATCGACTAGACCGTTGGGCTGGACCTTGTATTAAGGTCACCTCATGTTATTGGGCCAAAGTTTGGGCTGAGGGATCAATACCTGTTATGTTGGTTTGCTAGTACACCGTGGTGCAGAACTTAACCTGGCTTATGCGATGACACCTCTATCTATCTTGTAGTTAATTTATCATGCCAGTATGTTGTTATCTATGATCATCTCAGTTTCCATCATGTTGTTAACTTTATTAGTTTATAGACTGATCGTAGCAGGGCTTACTCAGTCTTTTTGACTGACCTGTTTTCTTTCGCCTCTTTTCTTCCGTTCCCCCCCCCCCCCAGGTTCTCAGGGAGGGAATACAGGAGCCTAGCTTGGATCTTAGCTGCTTTCTTGGATAGCTCATGTATGCTTGGGACTTGAGCTCGCTATGGTTTTTCCATTTTGGGGATAGCTACTTTATTGTTTTCTTTTTCAGTTTCAGATGATGTTATTTCATGTACTAGACATGTTTATTTGGGAAATTGACATTTTGATGTACCAGACTTGTGTTTTGAAATGGTTTAAGAATCTTCCGCTGTTTTATCTACTTACTCTGTTTATTTACATATATATATGTCATGTCCTGCCTTGCTATATCATTATGCATGTTTACCTTGTTTTAAAAACGCCCCACCAAAGTCAGAGTTGCTTGCAAGAGCCGCCCTGGCGGAGGTGGGGTGTTACACCGCTGGATGGCCGGTCGGTTCCGGGCAGACTTCCGCTACAAAATGGTCCAACCTCGTGTCTTAGTTGATTAATTAAACCTAATTAATCACCCCCATAATTAATTATCCCTAATTAATTACACATTTTTAAGAATATGGGTAGACCTAACTCAATAGGTAAATTCCCAATTCCATAGTATGGGTAGACCTAACTTAATAGGTAAATTCCCAACTCCATAATGTGGGTAGACCTAACTTCATAGGTAAATTCCCAATTATGTCCATTCATTTTATGTTATGCTTAATCATAACAACTTTACACCTTTTTATAAACATGCATATTAACCCCATCGTTTCCCACGTAATTCGTTTACATAACACGTCATTCATAGGGACAACTTTGCATATGTTATGCACATCATAAAAAGAGACAAACTTGCATATGAACTTGCACATAAACTTGCATAATACTTGCATATGAACTTGCATATGAACTTGCATAAAACTTGCATATGAACTTGCATATGAACTTGCATAAAACTTGCATAAGAACTTGCATATGAACTTGCATAAAACTTGCATAAGAACTTGCATAAGAACTTGCATAAAACTTGCATAAAACTTGCATAAGAACTTGCATATGAACTTGCATAAAACTTGCATAAAACTTGCATAAGAACTTGCATATGAACTTGCATAAAACTTGCATAAGAACTTGCATACCATGTCATATCACAAAGGCAAACTTGCATATGTTATGCACATCATAGAAAGAGACTAACTTGCACATGAATCTTGCATATAAACTTGCATATCATGTCATATCACAAAGGCAAACTTGCATATGCTATGCATATTATAAAAAGAGACTAACTTGCATATGATCTTGCATATAAACTTGCATATCATGTCATATCACAAAGGCAAACTCGCATATGCTATGCATATCATAAAAAGAGACTAACTTGCATATGATTTTGCATAAGAGCTTGCATAAAACTTGCATATGATCTTACATAACACATCATATCATAAAAAGAGGCAAGTTTACATATGAACTTATAACATATGACAACCACAACTTGCATAATCCATATTTACATCCATAGCCTCCTAATATCCTATCCTAATTAGTTTAACAATTACTTGCTAAAGGCATAGGAACTCACCAAAACCAAGATTAGCAAACTTATGAAGTAGAACTAGTTGCAATATTTGGAGGAGATGATGATTAGAGGTTGATTAGCTTGCAACTTCCTTCATAAACTAGTGGAGGCTCCTCTTAAGTTTGATTTTGGCGGCATGAGGCCATCATTTCTATTTTTAGTATGGATTAGGCTTGCATTAGGGTGTATTTATAGGATTAGGGTGTGTTTTAGACCATAGGATTAACCCTAGGTTAGATTAGGTCCGTCAGATTTAGGAAGTCTCTAGAACACAGCCCAGCCCTAGCCAGAAAACCAGACCTGGTGCTCCCAGGCCGTCTGGCTCGACACCCTGTGTCGACAGGCAAGTCGACAGGGCAGTCGACCTCCCAGTCGACAGGCCTGTAGACAGCCCTGTCGACATGGCTAGGGCGGGAACTTTCCCGCCTGCCCTACTGGTTCTATTTTCTAAATCTGAATTTGAATTTTAAATCTGTTTCTAACCTTAAATTTTCTGCAAACTTCATTGGGCCATAACTGGGCCATACAGACTCCGATTTACAAAATTTCGGACTCTATTCTGCGTATTTTTCCGAGACGAACGCAATGACGCAGCCCGTTTCCCCCAATTCTCCCATTTGAGATTATTTATTCTGCAATTAGTGAATTTTAGCATTAACTGAAATACGGGGTGTTACACTCTTCGAATAACTTATATTCGATTAACTCTCCTCGAATAACTAATATTCGATTATCTCTCTTCGAATAACTTATATTCGATTAACTCCTTCGAATAACTAATATTCGATTAACTCCCTTTTCGAATAAACAATATTTGATTAACTCCTTTTCGAATAAACTATATTCGATTATCTTTCTTCAAATAAACTATATTCAATTAACTCCTTGGAATAACTAATATTCGATTAACTCCCATTTCGAATAAACTATATTCGATTAACTCCTTTTCGAATAAACTATATTCGATTATCTTTCTTTGAATAAACTATATTCGAAAACCTCTGTTCAAATAACTATATTCGATTTAACCCTATTCGCTTAACTCTAATCAATTAACTCTATTCAATTAACTCTAATTAATTTACTCTATCTATTAACTCTAACTCGATTAGCTCTAACCGATTAACTCTAATTCGACTAACTCTAATTAATTTACTCTATCTATTAACTCTAACTCGATTAACTCTAATCGATTAACTCTAATTCAATTAATTCTAGTCGATTAACTCTAACACGATTAACTATAATTAATTTACTCTATCTATTAACTCTAACTCGATTAACTCTAATCGATTAACTCTAATTCAATTAACTCTAATTGATTAACTCTAACACGATTAACTCTAATCGACTAACTCTAATAAGTTTGACTTCATATTTCAAAATAGTATTGCATTTCCAAATTCTATTTATACTTTTATTTATAGAATTATTCATACGAAATCTCCTTTTTATTTCTAACACTTAAATCTCTATAATTTTTTTCTTTTATAACTCTATTTATTTCATAAATAAATATTTCATATTATAACTTTATTTATTTCATAAATAAATATTTCCTTTTACTTATTCTATTTATTCCATAAATAAATATTCCTTTTACTTATTCTATTTATTTTCTAAATAAATATTCCTTATAATATCTAATTTATTTTGTAAATAAATATTTCTTTTATAAAATTCTATGATTTTATAAATATTTCCTTTTCTATTTTCTAGTATTCCTTATGGTATTTAACGTACCATATAACAATGTTCAGTATCATTCAAACATACAAAATCAGCAACAAATTTCATATCACATCATATAACACAATATATGAAAAACAGTAAAATAAATGTTAAGGAATCCAGTTGGATTCCTCCGACCTGTTTCCCTGCATTCACAGATGTTACAAAATATAATTCACATCAATTTCCTTTCAATATGAAATATTCTGATAAACAGAATCAATATTTGATTAACGATATATATATATAACTATATTGATATTTTTGACCAATCAATTAGGAGTTCAACCAAACAGTCATCACACAATAATCAATCATTATTTATCAGTTCTATAAATACGTTATAAAAATATGAACTGGTAGAGTTGGTGAGTTTTACTCACATTGGACTGTTATTGTTAAATAACAATTAAATGTCTTTGATTCAGACAAACAATTTATTTCGCTAGAAATTGTAACGAGCTCCTATCCATTCCCAGTTTGTTCCATTGTGGAGATCTCGTCCATACGATTCCAAAGGATCTTGTTTTGCTGAATTTCGATGACGTATAACAAAGTTATACCTTATACAAGTTAATACATTTGTTTAAATTAAACTTATCATAATTATTATGTAATTTGGGCCATACCCATTTTCTTCAGCCCAACATCAAACATTCTGCTCCACCCTCTTATTCACTGACCCGCATCCACAATTCATCTTCCCCAAATTAAATCGCGCTTCCTTCCTTCTGCACACAACGTTGATCGCGCCTTTGACCTTCGCCACCCAACACCTCGGCCACCAGTTGGCTTCACAACCACCACCATCCTATTTAGCATCAAAATCTCAACCCCAATGTCATAATTACCTCACACTCGATCCCTCCCTTCATGGAGTGACCTACAGCTTCGAACCCGCCCCCATCACTGTTAATTTTAGTTCGACTGGCACCACCATTCGTAATCAACCGACCACCGTCCAACTCCTTGCCTCTCCACGAGTCCACCTATGCCCTCAATTTAACCTCTGGCTCCACCATTGAAAATCCGACCTTGTGCCTCATCGCAGACCCCTGCTACAGGCAGCGACGCTTTCTGGCACTAAACACAACCACAGTTTGCCAACGACCTCTCATCGAACCACGAACACGCCCGTCTCCTCCAGATAACCTTCAAACGTCCCTTAGTTCAAGGCGTCCTGTGCCCTAACAGCGTGTAAGAACCCGTAACTTCTCCGTGAAGGAAAGCGCGGATACTTTGAGGACAACACAAAATAGAACGCAGATGGAAGAACATTTCATTGCTTATTACAACAATTCCATCAGAATACAAGAATATACAGAGTATAAATGAATAAATTACATTCAATAAATATTAGAGATTTAAATTACATTTAAATACTTCGCAGCGGGAAATAATACAAAAGAACAACTAGAAGTAATGCACGGATACAGAGCTTTCCGAGCATCGTTCCAGCTGTAAAGCAGGATCCTGTGAATATAAATCTGCAAACCAAAACTACTAGCTGCCCGTGCGGAAAATAGGGGCACCCAGAGTTTAGGTTAAAACAATAAACTCTAGGTCAGTCATGTGACTGGTGTGAGAACTAAAACAGTTATTTAAAAACTTTACTTTTAAATAGAGTAATTCAAGGGACCACGTCGTATAACACGGAACGGGTTTCCTCCCGAGAATACCAGTGCATAGAAAAGACAACGCAATGCTTTTTCGAAAAATGAAGCTATTATAAGACCCAGGTCCCATCACACAATGCAACGCAAGCCGGAGGATAGGGTTTTCTCTTATAATAACCAAACATGCTTGGTACGTTTAAAACAAATCATTTGATACTATAATAAGTGTATAGTGTCAAAACAATTCAATCATAAATATCAATCATAGGCGGCATGGGTACCATCTATCATGTCGCCATACTAGTTCTACAATTAAAACCACAATATCACGTATTGGAAATTGGATTTCCGTCATGAGTCGAGGCAAGGTGCAAGCTCCTCTCCGAATCGAGACACTCTAGCAAATGTCCCAGGACCCCACTATGATCCTTTGGAACCTCCAAGGCCAGTCCTCTCTTACTTTTGAGGATTAATTATTCCTGAACACACGGTCCTTACAGACCTATATCCGAGGCGCCTCGTATCCAAACAACCACACAGGTGAAAAGTATATAAATGTCAGGGCTGGTAGGTCACTGACACCACCCTAGCTAGAAAGAAACGTCGTGCACTCCTTGGGTCCGTATCCCGTTTTTGACTCATACAGAGGTGTGAGGCTCGTGAATTCATGTTATAAACAAAGCTACGCCACACATGCCATGATTTGATCATCAACCACAAGACTTTGCTTTTCAACAGAAGCCCTGATCAATTGCCACTTACGCGTGCCACACTGGCAATTCACTCCATGCGACTAACGTCCATCGATATACAACCTCTGAGCTCGTACGTCTCAGAGAAGGGCGTTAAGCAAGAAAATGAATTCTCCTCCGCCAAACAGATGTATATTTAATAGAGATCAATCAACACAGAATAAAATTCAATGTCAGACACACAATCCAATTTCAAGTTCGTTCTGGGTCTGAACGAAACCGGAGGCACTTTCCTCGCATATCCATCCATCTCCAGGTACGTCTGGACGATCACCAACTGATTCCCTCATCTTGGGTGTACAGCCCAATCAAGATCATCAGTAATCACCCAAATGATGTGAAGACTTCCGGTCTTCATCCACCGTCTTCATCTTCGACATCTCGTCAAATCGGTTATTCAAAATGGGTATAAACCCGGCCTTTCTGAATAACCCACGTATATAATAAACAAATGTTACACAAACACAACTAACGCCTCATTCCAATTCAGAATATTTTTTATTCACAAATCACATTCTTAGGGAAAGGTTCCCATTAATTTTATCCAAGATAAATTCTTCTAAATTTATTCTTTAATCTTCCTTTGGATATCATTTCAAACTAGTCGGGATTAGCGAGCCACACCGAAGTAATTATTTATTATATTTCCCAATCCCAACCTATTCATCCCCTGGAGAAAAACTGGTAATACTCCATATCTAACACCATGGTGTTATCGGTAAAATTAATTACCATTTAACGTTCAAATCTAATTAAAGATTTAACTATCGCTTTGGAGCAAAACTGGTAGTACTCCATTCTCGATCACCTTTCAGATTTGATAATTGAAATTATCAATTCACATTTCAATCTAATTAAAGATTCATTAAAACTGCACTTAGTTTTAATCTTCTTAAAAATCAATATTCTGCCTTCAACTGGGTTAAAGAACCAATGTCATCTAAAACACGATCCACGATAAACCCAAATCACATTCTATTGTTAATCGGGTTAAAGAACAGGTGTTGTTCAAAACACCACTCACGATAGACCCAAAAATCAATTCAAATTCAATTCAATTCCAATTAAAATCAATTCAAATTCAATTCAAATTCTATTGTTAGTCGGATCTCCCGTAATGTCGATTCGAAGTCAATGGTCGAAATTCACGAACTGCCGCGGCGCAGCGCATTCTATTCAGGCCATTATATATATATAATATATATATATATATTATATATATTTCGTCGATTTCCTTTTAAAACGTATTTTATAATTCGTTTTAAATTTGTTTTCAAAACCATTTCAACACTATATTCAATTTCTAATCAAAATTGAATATTTCTTATCACTACTATATAAATGATAATATTTTCAAAACGATATATTTTGAAATCACTACCTTTTCTATATTCATTATAAAACGAATATAATCGATATAAATATCGTTCACGTCAAAATAGCGCAACTTGTAACACCCCACACCCACTAAGGTCACTCACTAAGGGAATGCCTTAGTTTTGGTGGAGTATTTTTAGTGAGTATAGAACAGAAAAATTACAACAGGACAGATATAAGTAATACTTGAAAATTTAAAACATCATTTCATTAACAAAACATGTTTGGTTACATCACAAAACCATAACAAGAGTCAAGTACATAATATCCATCCTGATAAAATAGAAGTACATAATCCCACTACATAGATAATAGCCAAAATAGAAAAGATAAACCGAGCTTTACTTCTACGGTCCAAGCCCAAAAGATAGATATAGCGGTCTGGTCCAAGCCCACTAGTGCTAGGCCCACTCTGATAACCTGAGGGTTGGGAAAAAGATAAACAACAACGGGGTCAGACATAAGTCTGAGTGAGTCCTATAACCCTAACAATACAATCATTAAAGTAATTAGGGTATGATATAAACAAGGTACGGTACCTCCGGGGATAATGACTACACCAAGTAGCCAACTAAACATAGGATATACTACGATAACCGAAAAGACGCATTTATCCACCCAAGGATAATTACTAGCTTACACCACCCCAGATCTACCCACCCAAGGGTAATTCCTACACTGCACCACACCAGTTCTACCCACCAAGAGTAATTCCTACTTAAAGGTTGATCCCACTAAGTGTACTTAGAAATTTTTACCCAGTAGTTTCTTGTACCCCTACACAGGTGCCGTCTGCCCCTATCTTTACTAGGTGTACCCACTACTCCCAAGCGATCGGCTCCCTACCGTAGATACCCGTGCTGGTCCGACCATGGGGTGTCTCATTCCCCATGGTGGCCACCTGATAATATCAACAGTGCACGGCTTTATATCTACACGATGCAACAACGACTTACCAACCAGCCCGGGCCCACACACGCATATGAAACCCGTTGATCCTGCGTTGCCACCGCTAACCCGTTTTGGCCACTTATAGTCAAGCCCAATATGTGTGTCCCGTCACCCGACTAGAGCCGAGCCCACAAAGATACGTTTGGGATATTGGTTGAAATGGGCCCCCCACAAGCTACTACTTAAGCTTGCCACTTTTATCTAGTGCATCCCACTTAACCCCTTATATAGTCATGCCCACTTACATGTTAAGATTTGGTTAAGTCATCAATCATATTTCAATTGCCACTTAGGGCACCCACTAGATTTCCACATGCCACCCAAAGCACTTACTTAACCCTTTACCCATGTTTTAATTACATGTTCCACTTTGGTTAAGTATTCTAATCGTATTTTCTATTGCCACCCAAGGCAACCCACTAGTTTCCTCATGCCACCCGAGGCACCCCCACTAGTTACTACATGCCACCCAAGGCACCCACTTAACCCTCATGTCCCACTACATGCTAATTTGGTTAAGTGTTTCTTAATTAATTAAGACCGTGATCCTCATAAAGACCTCTCACATTAGACTATCTTTTATGACCGCTGGTTAAGCCGGTTGGGTCCGGGCAGCCTTACGTCATAACCGAGTCTAACCTCGTGTCTTTACGTTAATCACGTATTTAGTTTGTGCCTAAGACCTCTCACATTGGGCTAACATTTGTAGCAACTGGTTAAGCCGGTTGGGTCCGGGCAGTTTTACACTACAAATGAGTCCAACCTCGTGTCTTAGTCGATTAATTACACCTAATTAATCACCCCCACATTAATTATCCCTAATTAACATCAAGCTTTTCTTAACATGGGTAGACCTAACTCAATAGGTAAATTCCCATGGGGTAAACCTAACTCAATAGGTAAATTCCCACTTATGCTTATTCATCTTATGGTATGCTTAATCATAACCATTTCACACCATTTCATTAACATGTCTATTAACCCCATCGTTTCCCCACGTACTTATGCTAACACAACATATTTCCAAGAGAAGATTCTTTCACAATTAACATGGGTTTCACTTAGCATACATTAGCATTAATCATGGGTTAAAAGGTGTCTACTTACATCATAATATTAACCCAACTAGCATTGCTAAATAACCCAACTTGCATGAACATACATATGTCATATATAAAGGCCACTTGCATAAGTATTCATAGGTTATACAAAGGTGAACTTGCATGTGTCCTAAAGGTGTGAACTTGCACAACATGTTACATGTTAACTTGCATAACATCATACACATAACTTTCATAATATCATAAACATAACTTGCACATCAACATACACATAACTTGCATAGCATCATGCACATAACTTGCATAACATCATACACATAACTTGCATATGAACTTGCATAACAACATGCGCATAACTTACATAACATCATACACCTAACTTGTATAACATGTTGAACTTGCATATAAGCATACACATAACTTGCTTAACATGTTGAACTTGCATATAAGCATACACATAACTTGCATAACATGTTGAACTTGCATATAAGCATACGCATAACTTGCTTAACATGTTGAACTTGCATATAAGCATACACATAACTTGCTTAACATGTTGAACTTGCATATAAGCATACACATAACTTGCTTAACATGTTGAACTTGCATATAAGCATACACATAACTTGCTTAACATGTTGAACTTGCATATAATCATACACATAACTTGCTTAACATGTTGAACTTGCATATATGACTTGCATCTTAAAGGAGGGTAAACATGCATAGCATATAAAGGTGTCATCTTGCATATGTATGCATCACATTTAAAAGGGTAAACTTGCATGTCATGATTTATGCATAATACCAAACACTTAGCATGCATAAAACCACATACTTAGCATGCATAGAATCAATTACTTATTATGCATAAACACACCACTTAACTTGCATAAACCCAAACACTTAGCATGCATAAAACCCAATACTTAGCATGCATACCATCAAATACTTAGCATGCATAAAATCAAATACTTAGCATGCATAAAATCAAATACTTAGCACGCATAAAACCAAATACTTAGCATGCATAACACCAAATACTTAGCATGCATAAAATCACATGCATAACTTGCATATCATGTTACATACATATACTCTCACATATAGTTTGCATAACATGTTACATATGCATAAATGTTCAACATAGTGTTTTGCATCATAAAACATGGCATTAAACTTGCATATAGCATAAAATTTGCAAATCACATATCATACAAACTTGCATAAACACATTTATCCACAAACATAGCCATGTCTTATCACATCCTACCATAATCAATTTAACAATTGATTATTAAAGCCATAGGAACTCACCAAAACCAAGATTAGCAAACTTATGAAGTGGAATTAGTTGCTCTAGTTGAAGAAGATGTTGATTAGAGGTTGATTAGCTTGCAACTCTCTTCATTGATTTGTGGAGGCCATGATCAAGTTTCATTTTGCCATAGTTTAGTTACAAGATCTAATTACTAATGAATTAGGGTAGGGTTGGGGTCTTATTTATAGGATTAGGTAGTGTTTTAGGCCCTTAGATTAACCCTAGATTAGATTAGGACCGTCAGATTTAGGAAATCTCTAGAACACAGCCCAAGACTCAACCAAAAACCAGATCTGGTGCACCCAGACCAACAGGACCGACACCCTGTGTCGACAGGCAAGTCGACAGGGCAGTCGACACCCCTGTCGACAGCCCTGTCGACAGCACTGTCGACATGGCTAGGGCGGGAATTTTTCCCGCCTGGCCCCTGCTGACCCCAATTCGAAATCTGATTTAAATATTTAATTCTGTTTTTATCTTAAATTTTCTGCCAACTTCATTGGGCCATAACTGGGCCATACGGACTTCGATTCTCGAAAACTCGGACTCTATTTCGCGTATTTTTCCGAGACGAACGCAATGACGCAGCCCATTTCCCCCAATTCTCACATCTGAGATTATTTATTCTGTAATTAGTGAATTTTAGCATTAACCGAAATTCGAAGTGTTACATTCTCCCCTCCTTAAAGGATTTCGTCCCCGAAATCTCTAAGCTAAGGAGAATGCATATCCTACCATCCAAACAACCATCTACTCAATCCATCAAACACGGGCATCCATTGTCCTTAAAACAATTTCTAATGATGTATGAGCATATGCAAAAAGTGTGTGTATATGTTCCCTATCTAAATGTATGAACATATGCAAACCATGATAGTGCCATGCATCCATTATGTATGCGAGAGAACCCTATCGACACATACAATATCTACATGAGTGCACAATCATTCACCAAAAATGCATCATCCATATGATAACACAATCATTATACATCCATTAATATAGCTACCTACACACATAAATATGCAATATGCAATATGAAGTGACTGAGCCGATCTAGTGCCTAAAGTGTGTATATGCATCCACGAGCAACCACTAGCAAACACTTGCATCCACTTGCATCCATCATACATAACATGTCTCAAACACATGTTTCAACCATAGGACTATCCTATCTGAAGGGAAAAGGTACTAACGAGAGGACATACTAAGGATAAGATAAGCACAAGATATGCGATGAAGGAGAAGCAAAAGGACATACCCTCCGAAAGAAAAGGGTACCTCGAACGCATCTTCGCTTCCATCTCCCAGGTAGCGTCGCTCTCTTCATCTCCCCTTTGTACTTTGACTAGTTGAACCTCTCTGTTTCTCAACTTCCAAATCTCTGACCCAAGGATGCAAGTAGGAGCTCGTCGAATCGTCGCATCACGCTTTACCTCCACTTCTCTAAGCAAACTTGGCTCCACCACCTCTGCGGTCTCATGTAGGCACTTCCTCCCATGGAATACATCATGTACACCACTAAGTCTGTCGGGCAACTCCACCAATGGAAGATGCTCCACCCATGTACCTCCAAAATCCAAGATACATAGCCTCAAAAGGTCTTCTAAAATATGATTCAACCTCTCGGTCTGGCCGTCCGTCTGAGGATGATATGCGGTACTCAAACACAACTGAGTCCCTACCGCCTCTTGCAAACTCTTCCAAAACTCTCTAGTGAAGATAGGATCTCGATCGCTCACCATACTGGAGGGTACACCATGCAATCTAATAATCTCTCGAATATAAACTGAAGCTAGCCATGGAGCAGTTCTCTTACTCTTCACAGATATAAAATGGGCACACTTGGTAAGTCTGTCTATCACAACCCAAATTCCCGTATTACCCTTCCTCGATCTAGGTAACACGTCAATAAAATCCATCGAGACACTATCCCACTTCCATTGCGGAACTTCCAATGGGTGAAGCAACCCACCTGGTTTCTTTTGCTCCGCCTTCACTTGTTGGCACACCAAGCATCGAGCGACATACTCGGCCACATCTTTCTTCATACCGGCCCAAAAGAAAACTCGCTTCATGTCTTAGTACATCTTGTCCCTATCGGGGTGAATGGTCATCTTTGACTGATGTGCATCATCGAGTATAACCTTCCTCAAACCCCTTGTCTTACGGTACACAAAGGCTACCGTCTCTACGCAACCACCCCTTACCATCTAGGGTGTACCTACTCAAATGGCTGGACGACTCCCCCTCCTCATGAGCTTCTTTACTAACTCAACCAATTGTGGGTCGTCCCGCTGTGTTTTGCCAATACGCCCCAAAAGAGTAGGCCTAACCTCCAAGGAGGCTAGCAAACCGGGTACAAAGTCAACGGAAGGTCTGAAGTCAAACATAGAAATAAACTCTAAGCTCCGTCGTTCAACGAACCACAAACTCGAGGACAACCTTTTTCTACTTAAGGCGTCCGCTATCACGTTACCCTTGCCGTGGGTGTACGCTATCTCAAACTCATAGGACGCTAAGAATCCTATTCACTTTTGCTGTCTCAAGACTATGCGCCTGGAGAGTCTCCAATACTTCCCTAAGATGTAGGGCAGGTTCTTCTCCACTCCTAGAGAAAATCAGGATATTTTCCCATGCAAAATCGTCACAACTATCCATCTCTCACGCAGACCACCCTAGTTGAGCTCGATGTCCCCCAAATGCAAGCCCCAAAGGCCTAAACCAATATCAGACAAACACCCAAGGGATATCTCCTTCGAGTTCAGGCGACCTACGTGAGATGATACTAGTAAAAATGGCTAAACAATTAAGCCTTTGACCAACTTTGGATGTCCTCGCCAGTCTCGCTCCAAAACCACCGTTTTTCCTATAACTGGCTTTGCTCACCCTATTGAGCACATACGAAAACTTATTTCGCTCCTAGAAAAGACCAAGATGTCATCCACAAAGACCAACACGAACTTATTTAGGTACTCCCTGAACACCCTTCTCATCACATGCGGGGGCGTTCGTCAAACCAAATGGCATCTCCAGCCACTCATAAAAACCATCCGGAGTCCTAAAGGTAGTCTTCACTATACTATCCTCAGTCACTCTCAACTGACGAAACCTCGTGGCTAAGTCCAACTGCGAAAATACTGAGGCGCCCACTAACTGATCAAAGAGATCATTAATCCTTGACAATGGGTGTCTATTCTTCTTTGTGAGTTTATTTAGCTCTCTTTAGCCTACACAAAGTCTGAGGGACCCATCCGCCTTCGTGGCAAAAACTACAGGAGCACCCTACTCCGATATACTTCGTCTTCTAAACCCCTTCTCAAGCAAATTGCCTGCTTGCTTATGGAGTTCCCTCCTCTCACGAGGAGCCACGTGGCACACTGGCCAAGACACTGGTTTGGCATTGTCTACCAGATATATTTGGAAGTCAATCTCCCGCTTCGGAGGTAAGCCCTTCACCTCCTCAAACATATCCGAGTATTCCCGGACCATTCTAACAGATCGCAAACTCCCGACCGACGTGTCAAGCGATTCTAGATACTTAGCATAACAGATTCCATGGGATTACAAGAGATCTCGAGAGTGTTACCCAAGCGGGTCATAAGCCTAACACTCTCCCTTCAAAATCAAGAACGGCACCCCTACTGGATAACCAGTCCATGCCCAAAACTAACCCATAGCCCGTGAAGCCCGACAAGCATCACATCTAAACTCAACGCTAAGTATAGAAACTTTCAAACCCAAACACATCATGGAGCCCCAATTGGGTTTGAAACAACTAAGGGATCATCTACCAAACTGGTGTCTAAGTGCAGTGACTCAACTAACAATGATGAGATAAACGAACTCGATATATCAGAATCAAATAAAGTTTGAATCGGATAATAAAGAAATCCAAATTCCAACCTAGACGATCTTATCCCCATCTGGTACGCTAGTCATGAGGGAATACAACTACCCTCCAGAAGATTCCATACCTTGCCCTTGCTTCTTTGGACAATCCTAATAAGGTGTCCTATTCCTCCCAAAAGGATAACTACTAGCCTTCTTCTTCCCCATTCCCCACTCGTAACCTCCCACTACTGAGGTTTCATCCTTCATTAACAAAACAACTATTTGAGCCTTCCTCTCTTCTTGAACCCACTCCTAATCTGATTAACGTCTAAGTCCCTTGAAGTGGTTTTCCATCCTTATCTATCTTAGAAAGATCATCTATACGCGGAGGGGAAACTCGAAATGAGAGAGAGGAAGAGATTCTAAACGGAGAATTCGAAAGATATAGATATGGCTATTGGGGATTATGCTTTTCTTTCAAAAACTTTTCTCTTAAAAGACATGTTTTTGAAAATACTCCCTTCAAAAATATTTTTAGAAAATAGTTTTTCTAAAAAATTTATCTGTTCTGGTAACCTTAAGCTCTGATACCACGTGTAACACCCCACACCCGCTAAGGTCACTCACTAAGGGAATGCCTTAGTTTTGGTGGAGTATTTTTAGTGAGTATAGAACAGAAAAATTACAACAGGACAGATATAAGTAATACTTGAAAATTTAAAACATCATTTCATTAACAAAACATGTTTGGTTACATCACAAAACCATAACAAGAGTCAAGTACATAATATCCATCCTAATAAAATAGAAGTACATAATCCCACTACATAGATAATAGCCAAAATAGAAAAGATAAACCGAGCTTTACTTCTACGGTCCAAGCCCAAAAGATAGATATGGCGGTCTGGTCCAAGCCCACTAGTGCTAGGCCCACTCTGATAACTTGAGGGTTGGGAAAAAGATAAACAACAACGGGGTCAGACATAAGTCTGAGTGAGTCCTATAACCCTAACAATACAATCATTAAAGTAATTAGGGTATGATATAAACAAGGTACGGTACCTCCGGGGATAATGACTACACCAAGTAGCCAACTAAACACAGGATATACTACGATAACCGAAAAGACGCATTTATCCACCCAAGGATAATTACTAGCTTACATCACCCCAGATCTACCCACCCAAGGGTAATTCCTACACTGCACCACACCAGTTCTACCCACCAAGAGTAATTCCTACTTAAAGGTTGATCCCACTAAGTGTACTTAGAAATTTTTACCCAGTAGTTTCTTGTACCCCAACACAGGTGCCGTCTGCCCCTATCTTTACTAGGTGTACCCACTACTCCCAAGCGATCGGCTCCCTACCGTAGATACCCGTGCTGGTCCCACCATGGGGTGTATCATTCCCCAAGGTGGCCACCTGATAATATCAACAGTGCACGGCTTTATATCTACACGATGCAACAACGACTTACCAACCAGCCCGGGCCCACACACGCATATGAAACCCGTTGATCCTGCGTTGCCACCGCTAACCCGTTTTGGCCACTTATAGTCAAGCCCAATATGCGTGTCCCGTCACCCGACTAGAGCCGAGCCCACAAAGATACGTTTGGGATATTGGTTGAAATGGGCCCCCCACAAGCTACTACTTAAGCTTGCCACTTTTATCTAGTGCATCCCACTTAACCCCTTATATAGTCATGCCCACTTACATGTTAAGATTTGGTTAAGTCATCAATCATATTTCAATTGCCACTTAGGGCATCCACTAGATTTCCACATGCCACCCAAAGCACTTACTTAACCCTTTACCCATGTTTTAATTACATGTTCCACTTTGGTTAAGTATTCTAATCGTATTTTCTATTGCCACCCAAGGCAACCCACTAGTTTCCTCATGCCACCCGAGGCACCCCCACTAGTTACTACATGCCACCCAAGGCACCCACTTAACCCTCATGTCCCACTACATGCCAATTTGGTTAAGTGTTTCTTAATTAATTAAGACCGTGATCCTCATAAAGACCTCTCACATTAGACTATCTTTTATGACCGCTGGTTAAGCCGGTTGGGTCCGGGCAGCCTTACGTCATAACCGAGTCTAACCTCGTGTTTTTACGTTAATCACGTATTTAGTTTGTGCCTAAGACCTCTCACATTGGGCTAACATTTGTAGCAACTGGTTAAGCCGGTTGGGTCCGGGCAGTTTTACACTACAAATGAGTCCAACCTCGTGTCTTAGTCAATTAATTACACCTAATTAATCACCCCCACATTAATTATCCCTAATTAACATCAAGCTTTTCTTAACATGGGTAGACCTAACTCAATAGGTAAATTCCCATGGGGTAGACCTAACTCAATAGGTAAATTCCCACTTATGCTTATTCATCTTATGGTATGCTTAATCATAACCATTTCACACCATTTCATTAACATGTCTATTAACCCCATCGTTTCCCCACGTACTTATGCTAACACGACATATTTCCAAGAGAAGATTCTTTCACAATTAACATGGGTTTCACTTAGCATACATTAGCATTAATCATGGGTTAAAAGGTGTCTACTTACATCATAATATTAACCCAACTAGCATTGCTAAATAACCCAACTTGCATGAACATACATATTTCATGTATAAAGGCCACTTGCATAAGTATTCATAGGTTATACAAAGGTGAACTTGCATGTGTCCTAAAGGTGTGAACTTGCACAACATGTTACATGTTAACTTGCATAACATCATACACATAACTTTCATAATATCATAAACATAACTTGCACATCAACATACACATAACTTGCATAGCATCATGCACATAACTTGCATAACATCATACACATAACTTGCATATGAACTTGCATAACAACATGCGCATAACTTACATAACATCATACACCTAACTTGTATAACATGTTGAACTTGCATATAAGCATACACATAACTTGCTTAACATGTTGAACTTGCATATAAGCATACACATAACTTGCATAACATGTTGAACTTGCATATAAGCATACACATAACTTGCTTAACATGTTGAACTTGCATATAAGCATACACATAATTTGCTTAACATGTTGAACTTGCATATAAGCATACACATAACTTGCTTAACATGTTGAACTTGCATATAAGCATACACATAACTTGCTTAACATGTTGAACTTGCATATAAGCATACACATAACTTGCTTAACATGTTGAACTTGCATATATGACTTGCATCTTAAAGGAGGGTAAACATGCATAGCATATAAAGGTGTCATCTTGCATATGTATGCATCACATTTAAAAGGGTAAACTTGCATGTCATGATTTATGCATAATACCAAACACTTAACATGCATAAAACCACATACTTAGCATGCATAGAATCAATTAATTATTATGCATAAACACACCACTTAACTTGCATAAACCCAAACACTTAGCATGCATAAAACCCAATACTTAGCATGCATACCATCAAATACTTAGCATGCATAAAATCAAATACTTAGCATGCATAAAATCAAATACTTAGCATGCATAACACCAAATACTTAGCATGCATAACTTGCATATCATGTTACATACATATACTCTCACATATAGTTTGCATAACATGTTACATATGCATAAATGTTCAACATAGTGTTTTGCATCATAAAACATGGCATTAAACTTGCATATAGCATAAAATTTGCAAATCACATATCATACAAACTTGCATAAACACATTTATCCACAAACATAGCCATGTCTTATCACATCCTACCATAATCAATTTAACAATTGATTATTAAAGCCATAGGAACTCACCAAAACCAAGATTAGCAAACTTATGAAGTGGAATTAGTTGCTCTAGTTGAAGAAGATGTTGATTAGAGGTTGATTAGCTTGCAACTCTCTTCATTGATTTGTGGAGGCCATGATCAAGTTTCATTTTGCCATAGTTTAGTTACAAGATCTAATTACTAATGAATTAGGGTAGGGTTGGGGTCTTATTTATAGGATTAGGTAGTGTTTTAGGCCCTTAGATTAACCCTAGATTAGATTAGGACCGTCAGATTTAGGAAATCTCTAGAACACAGCCCAAGACTCAACCAAAAACCAGATCTGGTGCACCCAGACCAACAGGGCCGACACCCTGTGTCGACAGGCAAGTCGACAGGGCAGTCGACACCCCTGTCGACAGCCCTGTCGACAGCACTGTCGACATGGCTAGGGCGGGAATTTTTCCCACCTGGCCCCTGCTGACCCCAATTCGAAATCTGATTTAAATATTTAATTCTGTTTTTATCTTAAATTTTCTGCCAACTTCATTGGGCCATAACTGGGCCATACGGACTCCGATTCTCGAAAACTCGGACTCTATTTCGCGTATTTTTCCGAGACGAACGCAATGACGCAGCCCATTTCCCCCAATTCTCACATCTGAGATTATTTATTCTGTAATTAGTGAATTTTAGCATTAACCGAAATTCGGGGTGTTACACAACTCTAATCAAAACGGATTTATATAATTCAATAAATTCGTTTTTCTATTCAACAAATGAATATTTATCCCATTCAACACGTGAATCTATATTTCTTTCAACACACGACCAATCTCAACACATGAGTACTGTCAACACACAACTATTTTTGTTATGTAAAATATTTTATAAAATTATGGTATCTATCCTTTGATTTTTAATTAGACTCCACTGTAAAGTTGTGTCTAATCTTAAATATGAAAAAGATGTAAATTTTATTCTTAAAATATTTTACTCAACACATGAATAATTTCAACACATGAACATCGTCAACACATGACTATTTTTATATTCAACACATGAATTTTCTTTTATAATATTCATTATTTTCCCGATTGGAATGAGGCCCAATCAATTACCATATAACGTTAATTATATGGGTTCCATGCAACACATGTATATAATAGCAACGATAAACAATCAACCATCATCCAAAGTGCACCACACAACTGCATAAGCATCAAATATAAATAATCAACGCTTACACAATCTGTCGACCAATCGATCGACATACAATTAAATAATTGGGATTAGTGTACCCAAATATCATCCCAATACCCATGTGGGGTTTCAAATCAACAAACACAGATTTTTATTTGTGCAGTTGGGCGATGTGTAAAATTTATCGACCCAATCAATATTAGTCAAATCAGCGTATATAAACAAATTGGCCGATTTGTTTATAAATATTTATTTACTCACATTCACTATATTCATATTCACGTTAAAATTTTTATTTTTAACGATAATTAATTTATTTCAACCCTCTACCTTTTATTATCGATTTCACATTAACAACACAAACAATTTTCACAACACATCAATCAAACAAACAAGCCATCCATGGTCTGTGGATGACGGGTGTCGGGTGCTACTAAGCACCGTCTGCATCCTAGTATATATATATATAACTAGAAAAGGAAATTTAGAGTGAGAAGTTCTTACAAATAGCTAATCCAATTCCACGACACTTCCAATGTAGGGAATCATCGCTATTCTCGCCTTTCGTCACTTTCGTTGCCCGTAGCCACTACATATATAAAAATCACATTTTTATATTGTTGCTATATATATAAAAATCATATTTTTATAATTACTCCATATGGATAAAAATTCAATTTTTACATCGCCACTATATAGATAAAAATTCTATTTTTACACTGCTATTATCTAGATAAAAATTCTATTTTTACATCGCTACTATATAGATAAAAATTCTTTTTTTGCGTCACTACTATATAGATAAAAATTCTATTTTTTACATCACTACTATATAGAAAAAAAAATCTATTTTTTACATCGCTACTATATAGAAAAAAAATTCTATTTTTACATCGCTACTATATAGATAAAAATTCTATTTTTGCATCGCTACTATATAGATAAAAATTCTATTTTTTTACATCGCTACTATATAGATAAAAATTCTATTTTTTTACATCGCTACTATATAGAAAAAAAATTCTATTTTTTTTACATCGCTACTATATAGAAAAAAAATTCTATTTTTACATCGATGTTCATATAAAAAAGATTATATTTTTATCACGCTATTCTTCATATAAAGATTTCGCCTTTTCCTACTTTAAAAATGTCGTCTTTTTATATCCTACCATATAAAGATCACATTTTTCTTATCTATATAATATGAAAATTATATTTTCAACCTTTACATGCGATAAAAATTATATTTTTAATTTCTACATATAATAGAAATTATATTTTGACTCTATACGATTTTATTCTAATTTAAGAATTAAAATGAACTACAAAAAAATATAGAATAAAACAAAAGTAAATAAAACAAGGAGGCTTACAGCGATTGAAGAGGAGGAGGGGGTTTCGGCGCGCGGATGCAGGCGCGGTGGAAGCGGAAGGCGGCGTTGACGGGGGGAGGCGGCGCTAGGGCTGAAGGGGGTGCGGTTTGGGTCTGTGGGCTCGGGACTGGGGGCTTGCGCGAGAAGAACAAGGGGAGGAGGAAGAAGAAGGAGAGGGGGCGGCGGCAGGTGGTGGCACCCCACCTGGGGAGGTGCGGTTGGGGTGGCGCCGCGGTTTCCTGGATCCGTCGCTTTGTTTTTTTTATAATCCTCGAACGAATGAGGAACAAAGGAGGGGGGCCAGAGTGATAAAGGGTTTTATTTTAATTATTTTTAATTATTTAACTTACAAAAAGTTGACTTTTTATTCGATCTCAAAACGAGGCCCACCGCCTGTCGTCCATAGCTAATTACCCCCATTCCGAACGAAATGGGATATGTATCGTAGGCTGATTCGATCGTTTCGATCAGCTCTCGCCAAAAATCAACATATAACTCTATATATTGAATTTGAACGTGCATTTCTACTTACTGGGGTCACATACTAACTCGAAAAATTCCAAAAAAATATTTTCTAGCTTCGTATTGACGATACGGTCCAAACAAAACTAATTTCGTCGAATTATGAGACCGTTGGAAAAAGGGTCATTTTCCAGTCGATTAAAATCAACTGAAACTGGTCAAATGCGTTTTCCTTTGCCACGCTCACATATTGATTCGAAAAATTATGAAATTTGGAAGCTAGCAATAACTTGACATCACGGACTCAACAAAAGTGGTTTCGTCGAAATCCGAGGTCGTCTGTAAAATTGCTATTTTTAAGGGCCTGAATTCCATAGCGACTATTCAGAATTTTCAACTGGACATATCTTTTGATTCCCGCTATGGAATTTCAATTTTTCGGATTCGTTGGAAAGATAGTCACAATTAGATTTCATTATTTTTGGTTTCACTAAAATCCGGATTGTTTTGCACCCGGTACATTCAATTGAAGTTTGAAATCGAATTATCGAACTACCGCGCCATTTTCATTCCCTTTTATAATTATATATAATTATTATATTCTAACGACGACGTATATAAGTATATACGTCGAATTCTATTCAAAATAAATTTCTCGTCGATATTATTTAAAATAATCTATTTTAAATGTTCAAAATTCATTAAAATTGCCAAAATAAAAATTTTAAACTGGCCCGCATTTTTCGGGTTGTTACACAGCGCCTGCGAAAAATGGAGCTACAGTAAACATAATCGGACCCAATTCTGAGACTTTAGATGTGAAGCCGTAACGAACGCGCGTTCAACGAATCAAAACTTTGGTGATTTCATCAACTATTGCGTTAGATTTAATTTTCTTGAAGATTAGGCAAAGTGGCGGCTGACTTTTAGTTACAGAAGAAGATGAAGTGTATTAGGTTATAAGGATTTAAGGTGATTTTATAGTGGTGAAGGTTTTAGATATTTATGTTAGATATTTTCTATTATTATATTCGATTGTATTCCGTAATGCGTTATAAACTTGTATGACTTCATACTAAACCCGAATGTCACCAAATTTGACAGTCCGCTATATTTCAGTATCCCAAACTCAATAAAACTAGTTTCATCGAATTCCGAATCCGTTTGATCACACAACGTATTTTTAAAGGTCAAATTATCGATTCTTTTCACATTAAAATCCCGTACGGCCACATACTGACTACAAAAATCACGAAACTTAACATCTAACAATAATTTAACATTCCTGATCCAACAAAATTAGTTTCGTCGAAAACGGAGCTCATTTGCAAAAGTAACTATTTTCTAAGGCCTAAATAAACCCATTTAAATATAAATATATTTAAAAATAATTAAATTTAATATAAATAAATTAATATTATCGTATATATTCACAGTGGAATACCATATAGCTCCCAAAATATTTCTACTAAATGTATAACTCGATAGTTCAAATCCAGTGTTAAATCAGTATTCAATTTATATTGAAAATATATTTAAATATAAATAAATCGTTATAAATGATAATGGAATTCCATAGCGACTTTTCGAAAATTTGATTTGGACATAACTCAAAATCTACACAATGAAATCCCGATTTTTCTCTTCTATTAGAAAAATATACTTCATCAGCTCTGAACATTTCTTATTTCATAGAAATCCGGCTTAAAACGGATTCTGTATATTCGTTTAAAGTTCGAATCGCCAAATAACGAATTGGTGCGCCATTTCGAGCTCGATTATAATTATAATATAATTTATACGTTCTACTGTCGTTTAAAACAATATATTCGCTATTATAATTAAATTCTAAACTGAATTATATACTTCAAATTATCCAATTCACACCATAATGTGAATTCTACTATTTCTGACTATTTCAGAAATTAAATATATTATTCTATTATTATTTTAATTAAATATTCAAAGTTATTTAATTAAACGACCATTTAATTCTCAAAATCACTGTTTAAATAATTAAATAAATTGATTATTACACCGTAAAAATACGGGACATTACATTCTTCCCCCCTTAAAATAATTTCGACCTCGAAATTGCTAAGGTAGAAAACAAACCCTGACTGGTTAGAACTTATTTGTTCACTTCTTAACTTCAGTTTCAACTGAAGCAATTTAATTTCAATTAAATATTTATTCATTCCTACTAATGAAAATTTTCAAACATCCTGAAAATTATCTAACACCTTAACTTTTCAAAAAATTTCACCAGCACCTCCTTTGTACTGGTCAATAGCTCAAACTCCAACTCGCCTCTATAGGCCTTCTCCAAGCCAAAAGAAAATCAAACAGCCAAGCGGCTTGCCAATTCGGGTCATCAAAATCTCAAACCCAATAGAAATATAAACTAGTACCCATATCATTATATCCTTTGCATCTGTTACCAATTCTGCATATACCAATGTCATCCTAATCACTCGGCTATACCCAGGCCAAATTCTGTTCTTAACTCAGATTCCATTTTAGATTATTCTCTGATCAATTCCAGTTTTTGTTAACTTAGTTCAAGTTAACTTCTAGTTCATTTATTTTCCTTAACCATTTCATTATATTTAACTTCACAAGTTAAATTTAAATTCTAGAATTTAAATTCCTGGGTTTTTATTTCAAATCAATTTGAAATCATAATAACAACTCAAAACCTTTGAATTTCTGAATAACTTGTTTTCGAAAAACAATTTAAAACAAAATCTTTGGTAGTAATCTGTCACTTAGAAACTCGAAAATGAACACTGATGATGTCGCGATTCATCATCATGGTTATTTCCCCGCCACCGAAGTGAGTTCAATACTATAGCACTTTCAAACCCACTTTTAAACACTTCCATTTGAAATTTATTTCAAAATATAATTCACACTGCTTGTAAAACAAATTTAAAATCTCCTAGGATTTTAAAATTCACGTATATTTAATCCAGATTTAATTCACTTCATAACACTTATCTGAATTCTGATTGGTTATTTACATAACCATTTCACTTTTATAAACTTATTCGATTATAATCACAACCAACACATCCTATATATGTTAATAATTTCAATATATATACTTCTTTATACCAAAATATATTCTAGGCAAAATTATTTCATTTACCCTTTTCAAAACATACTATGTCGGTTCATTGTATATAAGTGTTTAGAAACCCCTACTGATACAGTGGATCAAACTGATCGACCAGAACTAATAAACAACTCAACCAATAAATCTCCACAATATAAAACAATTTTAAATCAAATAACAAATTCGTTCACTCGTATATATACACTCAACTCAATCTAGGGTATTACTAACCCCATCCCTACTGAGTCACGCTACAAAGCCAAAGTAAATCACTTAACCTTCAGCTCTGATATCAACTGTAACGACCCAGGTTTTCGCGATCCCGGTTATCGACATAAACTCAATGTAGACTTTCCAAGCATCGGAAATACCAGGTAGTTAATGAAAGAAAATAGAGGGCGAGGATGGATAAGATAGAAACCTAGAATAGAAGAAGAAGAAGAACATACATCAACAGAGTAACAAACATACAACAACAGAGTAACACGAATCTCACAGTAGAAGGAACAACATATAATAGATAATATACCATTGAAATATAATCAGTATATGTATACAATAACATTATCAGAGTACAACACTTACAACACAGCGGAAATAACAATAGCTATATAATCCTGAAGCCTACTGCTCCAAGCTCTTCAAGCATGTCTGTAAATCCTGACTACTTGACTGCCCATACAAAATTGGGCACCTAAGAGTTTATGGAAAACAAAACAAAATAAACTCTGGGTCAGTCATGGGACCGGTATGAGTAAACACTTTAAAACTGTTTGGGAATATAAGCGATATCTCATAAGACCACGCCATATAACGGAACGGGTTTTTCCCTTATGAGAATCCAAAACAATCGATTAAACTTTCAAAATTCTTTTGAACAAACGATGATCTTTATATCAAAAACTATTTTGATATTATAATAATGTCTATCAACCGCAATATAATAATCATCTTGTAGAATGCTTTCATCTCACGTTCCACATACATAATACACAATCAAAACTGCAGGTGCATATTAGATAATGGATTTCCAACTATGACAAGGTATGGAACAACCTTCCAATAGTGTATCTCTATAGGAGAATACATGGAGTTCAACAAGACCATCTTGCAACTCAGCCACACATGACTGACCACTCATTTCGCTTGAGTGTATTGAATGTATATCACCAACGGTTGGGATCAACAACCGTTTCCCGATAAGGGACAACATCGATAGATTAATGAAGGAAATGAATATTCTCTAGATAGGTGATTATACATCCTAATGGGAGCTACCCACATAGCCATGCTGCCTGCCCGATTTTTGTCATTTCCCAGTTGTGAGGCTAGAGGCCATAACTTACCTTTTTACATATCATATCTTCATTTACTTTGAATGCCACATCGTCCTACCCGTCAAATCATTATCAATTTCCTTAAAGGTATCACGGGTATAAAGTTAAGAGAAACGAATTCCTCCGCCACCAAACATAGTACGTTTGAAGAGATCAATGTATATATGATCTTTTAAGCAAACTCTATCAGACATTCGTCCATACAAGTTGTCCTGGGGCTGGACAAACCGAAGGCACTCTTCTGTGAATCCATTTTAGGGAATTTCTACCTAGGATTAAACAACCCAGGTACTTTATTCCGTCTTTAATTATCTTCAACATATTTGGTTTGCAACGCTGATGTCAATACGGAGTGGTTCTTCGGATAATAATCCCACCTGTCTCTCCATATTAACAACATAAAAGTGGTCAAAAACTTTGATAGTCGGTGATTTAACTATCAAATGAAAACACGTGTGCAAACAACAAACTTATTTCCAATTGGAATTTCTATTGGTCAATCATATATATATATATATATATATATACATTCATATTTCCTTATTTTCTATATTCAGAAAATATATGTTATGAACATTGGAAAACATTCCCATTGCTGATTTACTTATCACTATTCTTCCACATCTATTAGTCTCTGACTATAAACTAGTATGAGAACAATTCCCTAAGTATCAATCCCAAAGGTCGAAACAAACATCAGATGGACACTTAAAAAACCATTCAAATTAACTAATCTCCAGTCAGTTTCTAATTTAGCTTCACTCCATTTCTTAATTCCTTATAAATAAAACATTCCATTTTCTATGTTTAGGAAATATCTCTGATTCTATATTTGTAAACCGTTTCCAAAACTCATTTATATGGATTTCAAACTAACGTTGTATAAAACATCGTTACGACCTTTCAATCCATTAATCGCTTATTACTGAACTGTATTTCTAACTAACTCTCACCATCAAACCTCAACTATTTCTTAGTCAATTACGAAGTCAATCAAGTTGTTGTATAATTACCTCTCAGACCTTAACTGAACAACGTTATTAACCTTGCAATAGACAAAGCTCACCGCTCCAGTTTCTACAATCATTTGCTTTTGCAAATTCTCAGATTCAGATTTTGAATCCACTTCTTTTATGAAAAACATTTATTATAACGCTAACGTTATAAACCCTACTTTTGAAATATCTAACTTAGAAATCTAGCTTAAATTCTTATTTTGAATAAAGAAACAAATAACTAATTAATTAATAAATAGAAAAATCTTGATTAAAAACCGGAAAGTAAATAATACTTTCCCGAATTCGATATAATCGAATTCGACGTATAACTCTCTCTCGAGTAATCTCTATACGATTAACTCCCTCGAATAACTAATACTCGATTAACTCCCTTCGAATAACTTATATTCGATTAACTCTCCTCGAATAACTAATATTTGATTATCTCTCTTCGAATAACTTATATTTGATTTTCTCTAATTCGAATAAACTATATTCGATTAACTCCTTCGAATAAACTATATTCAAATATCTCACTTCGAATAACTTATATTCGATTAACTCTCCTCGAATAACTAATATTTGATTATCTCTCTTCGAATAATTTAAATTCAACTAACTCCTTTGAATAACTAATATCCGATTAACTCCCTTTTCGAATAAACTATATTCGATTAACTCCTTTTCAAATAAACTATATTTGATTATCTTTCTTCGAATAAACTATATTTGATTAACTCCTTCGAATAACTAATATTCGATTAACTCTCTGTTCGAATAAACTATATTCGATTAACTCCTTTTCGAATAAACTATATTCGATTATCTTTCTTCGAATAAACTATATTCGAAAACCTCTATTCGAATAACTATATTCGATTTAACCCTATTCGCTTAACTCTAATCAATTAACTCTATTCGATTAACTCTAATTAATTTACTCTATCTATTAACTCTAACTCGATTAACTCTAATCAATTCACTCTAATTCGATTAACTCTAATTAATTTACTCTATCTATTAATTCTAACTCGATTAACTCTAATCGATTAACTCTAATTCGATTAACCCTAATCGATTAACTATAATTAATTTACTCTATCTATTAACTATAACTCGATTAACTCTAATTCGATTAACTCTAATCGATTAACTCTAACACGATTAACTCTAATCGACTAACTCTAATAAGTTTGACTTCGTATTTCAAAATAGTATTCCATTTCCAAATTCTATTTATACTTTTATTTATAGAATTATTCATACGAAATCCCCTTTTTATTTCTAACCCTTAAATCTCAATAATTATTTTCTTTTATAACTCTATTTATTTCATAAATAAATATTTCATTTTATAACTTTATTTATTTCATAAATAAATATTTCCTTTTACTTATGTTTATTTATTCCATAAATAAACATTCCTTTTACTTATTCTATTTATTTTCTTAATAAATATTCCTTATAATATCTTATTTATTTTCTTAATAAATATTTCTTTTATAAAATTCTATGATTTTATAAGTATTTCCTTTTCTATTTTCTAGTATTCCTTATGGTATTTAACTTACCATATGACAATGATCAGTATCATTCAAACATACAAAATCAGCAACAGATTTCATATCACATCATATAACACAATATATGAAAAACAGTAAAATAAATGTTGAGGAATCCAGTTGGATTCCTCCGACCTATTTCCCTACATACACAGATGTTACACAATATAATTCACATCAATTTCCTTTCAATATGAAATATTCTGGTAAACAGAATCAATATTTGATTAACGATATATATATATATACATATATATATATATATATAACTATATCGATATTTTCAACCAATCAATTAGCAATTCAACCAAACAGTCAACACACAGCAATCAATCATCATTTATCAGTTCTATAAATACGTTATAAAAATTTGAACTGGTAGAGTTGGTGAGTTTTACTCACATTGGACTGTTATCGTTAAATAACTATTATCCGTCTTTGATTCAGATAGACAGTTTATTTCGCTATAAATTGTAACAAGCTCCTATCCATTCCAGTCAACTCCATTGTGGAGCTCTCGTCCATACAATCCCAACGGATCTTGTTTTGCAGAATTTCGATAACGTATAACAAAGTTATACCTTATACAAGTTAATACATTTGTTTAAATTAAACTTATCATAATTATTATGTAATTTGGGCTATACCCATTTTCTTCAGCCCAACATCAAACATCCGCTCCACCCTCTCATTCACCGACCCGCATCCACAATTCATCTTCCCCAAATTAAATCGCGCTTCCTTCCTTCTGTACACAACGTTGATCGCGCCTTTGACCTTCGCCACCCAACACCTCGGCCACCAGTTGGCTTTGCAACCACCACCATCCTATTCAGCGTCAAAATCTCAACCCCACTGTCATAATTACCTCACACTCGATCCCTCCCTTCATAGAGCGACCTACAACTTCAAACCCGCCCCCATCACTGCTAATTTTAGTTTGTCTGGCTCCACCATTCATCATCAACCGACCACCTTCCAACTCCTTGCCTCCCCACGTGTCCACCTATGCCCTCAATTTAACCTCTGGCTCCACCGTTGAAAATCCAACCTTGTGCCTCATTGCAGAACCTTGCTAGAGGTAGCGACGCTTTCTGCAACCAAACACAACCACAGTTTGCCAACTGACTTCTCATCGAACCACGAACTCTCCCGTCTCCTCCAGATAACCTTCAACGTCCCTTAGTTCAAGGCATCCTGTGCCCTAACCGCGCCTGCGAAAAATGGAGTTCCAGTAAACATGATCGGACCCAATTCTGAGAATTTAGATGCAAAGCCGTAACGAACGTGAGTTCAACGAATCAAAACTTGGGTGATTTCATCAACTATTACGTTCGATTTAATTTACTTGAAGATTAGGCAAAGTGGCGGCTCATTTTTAGTTTACAGAAGAAGATGAAGTGTATTAGGTTATAAGGATTTAAGTTGATTTTATAGTGGTGAAGGTTATAGATATTTATGTTATATATTTTCTATTATTATATTCGATTGTATTCTGTAACGCGTTATAAACTGGTATGACTTCATACTAAACCCGAATGTCACCAAAATTGACAGTCCGCTATATTTCAATATCCCAGACTCAATAAAACTAGTTTCATCGAATTCCGAATCCATTTGATCACACATCGTATTTTTAAAGGTCAAATTATTGATTCTTTTCACATTAAAATCCCGTACGGTCACATACTGACTTCAAAAATCACGAAACTTGATATCTAACAATAATTTAACATTCCTGATCCAACAAAATTAGTTTCGTCGAAAACGGAGCTTGTTTGCAAAAGTAACTATTTTCTAAGGCCTACATAAACCCATTTAAATATAAATATATTTAAAAATAATTAAATTTAATACTAATCAATTAATATTATCGTATATATTCACAATGGAATACCATACAGCTCCCAAAATATTTCTACTGAATGTATAACTCGATAATTCAAATCAAGTGTGAAATCAGTATTCAATTTATATTGAAAATCTATTTAAATATAAATAAATCATTATAAATTATAAAGGAATTCCATAGCGACTTTTTGAAAATTTGATTTGGACATAACTCAAAATCAACACAATGAAATCCCGATTTTTCTCTTCCATTAGAAAAATATACTTCACCAGCTCTGAACATTTTTTGTTTCACAAAAATCTGGCTTAAAACGGATTCTGTAAATTCGTTCAAAGTTCGAATCATCAAATTACGAACCGCCGCGCCATTTCGAGCTCGATTATAATTATAATATAATTTATACGTTCAACCGTTGTTTAAAATAATTTATTCGCTATTATAATTAAATTCTAAACTGAATTATATACTTCAAATTATCCAATTCACACCATAATTTGAGTTCTACTATTTCTGACTATTTCAGAAATTAAATATATTATTCTATTATTATTTTAGTTAAATATTCAAAGTTATTTAATTAAACGACCATTTAATTCTCTAAATCACTATTTAAATAATTAAATAAGTTAATTATTACACCGTGAAAATACGGGACATTACAAGCAGCAAATATAAGGAGTTACTTATATAAAAAATAATAACAATTTAACAGATATATCATGAATCAATGTTACCTAAGGATAACATATCATATATCCAAAAGAGTGACCATGCTTCTTTAAACGACAATGCGCAGTCACAATCAAAATAAAAACGCATGCTTGGGTTACTTGGGTTCGAAGAGCAAAAACAACAATCAAAAGGTAACATATATCTTAACATAGTCTTTACTCTATTATAAATTTGATTATCATTCTCGATTAAAAGCACACATATGCAGCCATACATACATCGTCATATACACACACATGTTGTCACACAGACATATGCAGTCATATGAATATGCATGCATACCGTCTCACATACGTATGAAGTCATATGAATACACACACATACCGTCTCACATACATATGAAGTCATATGAATACGCACGCATACCATCTCACAAACATATACGCACACATATCACATGTGCCTTATTTGTAGAGCAAACTAGGTATAAAATCTGTAAAGACCCATAACTTCCCCGTGAAGGAAAGCGCGGCTAGTTCGAGAACAAGCGACAACAGAACGCAGACGGAAGAACTTTTCATTGTTATTACAACAATTCCATCAGATACAAGAATATACAGAGTATAAATGAATAAATTACATTCAACAAATATCAGAGATTTAAATTACATTTAAATACATCGCAGTGGAAAAATAATACAAAAGCACAACTGAAAGTAATACACGGATACAGAGATTTCCGGATATCGTTCCAGCTGTAAACCAGGATCCTGTGAATATAAATCTGCAAAACCAAAACTACTAGCTGCCCGTGTCAAAATAAGGGCACCTAGAGTTTAGGTTAAAACAATAAACTCCAGGTTAGTCATGGGACTGGTGTAGGAATTAAAACAGTTATTAATCTTTATTTTAAAGTCAGGTAAATCAAGGGACCACGCCGCTAACGCGGAACGGGTTTCCTCCCAAGAATACCAGTGCAAAAACAAACAGCACAATACTATATAAAGAAAAATGAAGCTATTATAAAACCCAGTTCTCATCACACAATGCAACGCAAGCCGGAGGATAGGGTTTTTACCTTATAATAACCATGAATGCTTGATACGTTTAAAACAAATAATTTGATACTATTATAAGTGTACAGTGTATAAAACAACTTCAAATCATAAGTATCAATCATAGACGACATAAGCGCCCCATCCCACTATGTCGCCATACTAGGCTCTACAAATAAAATCGCAAATGTCACATATTGGAAGTTGGATTTCCATCTGTGAACCGAGGCAAAAGATAGTCCTCAACCGATTCGAGACAATCTAGCCCATGTCTCAGGATCAGAACGCATCAACCCTATGGATCGTCAGGGCTGGTCCACCGATGTGGATTATTATGCCTGAACACTACGTTTCCCCACCCTTTGGGGCGTAAATGAGCCAACGAATGACTCCATCGGACCTGGATCGTCCGATCTAACCGAGGGGCCTCGCAACAGCAACAACCACATAAGTCAAACTCATCAGGGCGTGTAAAACCACTGACGCCACTTTTAGCTAGAAGGAAACGCATGCCCTCCCTGAGGTCCGTCTCCCGTTTTTGGTTCACACCGGGGTGTGAGGCTCGCGAATCAATGTTACACAAAGCTATGCCACAAAGGCCGTGCTTTGATCATCCACCACAAGACTCTTCTTTTAAACAGAAGCCTTGATCATATTGCCACTTAGGCATGCCACACAGGCAATTCACTCCATGCGTTTGATATCCATCGATATATAACCCCTAAGCTCGTACTTCTCAGAGAAGGGCGTTAAGAAAGAGAATAAATTCTCCGCCGCCAAACAGATATATATTTAATAGAAATCAATCACACATACTAAAATCCAATGTCGGACACACAGTCCATTTACAAGTTCGTTCTGGGTCTGAACGAAACCGGAGGCACCTAGTACCCCGCATATCCATCGATCTCCAAGTACGTCTGGACGATCACCAACTGTTTCCATCTTCTTGGGTGCACGACCCAATCAAGATCATCAGTAATTATCCAAACGGCGTGAAGACCTCCGGTCTTCAACCACCGTCTTCATCTTCGACTTATCGTCGTATCAGTTATTCAGAATGGGATAAACCCGGTCTTCCCGAATAACTCGCGTATATAATAAACATGTGTTACACAAACACAATATACGCCTCATTCCAATTCATCAGTCACTAACTGTAAATTAACAAGAGGATAATTCCCCAAATATTAACCCCGAAAGTCGAAACCAACATCAGATCAATATCCAGAAAACCATTCTGCTTAGCCAACCGACAGTTAGTTTCTAAATTTCACATTCATAGGGAAAGGTTCCCATTAATTTTATCAAAGATAAATTCTTTAATTTATTCTTTAATCTACTTTTGAATATCAATTCAAACTAGTCGGGATTAACGAACCTTACCGAAGTAATCGTTTGTTTTAATTTCCCAATCCCAACCTATTCATCCCATGAAGTAAAATGGGTCTTACTTCATATCTAACACCACGGTGTTATCGGTAAATTTAATTACCATTTCACGTTTAAATCTAATTAAAGATTTAACTATCGCCTGGAGCAAAACTGGTGATACTCCATTCTCGATCATTTCAATCTAATTAAAGATTCATTAAAACTCCACTTAGTTTTAATTTGTGACTGGGTTAAAGAATCAGTGTCATTTAAAACACGGTTCACGATAAACCCCAAAATCACATCACATTTCAATCAGTCCCTAACCGTAAATTAGCAAGTGAGCAATTCCCTAAGTATTAACCCCGAAGGCCGAAACCAACATCAGATCAATACCCCAGAAACCATTCAACTTAAGTAATCTCCAGTTAGTTTCTGATTTTCTTAACTCCGTTGGGTCTAAGAACAGTATTATTGAAGATACCATTCACGACAACCCAAAATCACATTTCATTAATTATCGGGTTAAAGAACAAGTGTTATTTAAAACACTGTTCACGATAAACCCAAAAATCAATATAAATTCCAATTAAATATTATTTAATTGGTACACTTCATTAAATCTAAATAAAAAGATTTAATCTTTTCTCAACGGGGTTCATGAACAGTGTTAATGAAGACACCATTCACGACAAACCCAAAGCACATTTGATATTAAACACAAGGCTCTGAATAGAAAATATATCGGCTTATATTCAATATCAAATTCTACGACCAACAGATATCGTATTGGAAATAATGATATATATATATATATATATATATCTATATCTTTCAAATTTCCATAACAACATCTGTATAATCACGAAATCCAACATCGAAATATTCCGAAGACAATTTCGAATCAAATCCATTCCAATGCAATCATTGGAAATTATGATTATTTTCAAAACCATTTCAAATCCAATTTATTTATTTAAAAAATAAATAAATTACTATTCTAGTTCAAAACTAGTTCATTTCGATAAAAATCTATTTTTATCTTTTCAAATATGGAGTTTTGCATCCCAATTCTTCACAAATCATTTCTTATGATTTCACACAAATTATTAATATTTTTAATAATTTTATCATGGCCCGTACAGTCGATTTCCATCAACGGCCATCGAACTGCACTTACAACGACCTTTTCCAAATTTGATTTGGACATAATTCCAAATCCAACCGTTAGATTTGAAATCTCTAATATTCGTTAGAAAGCTCTTTTTGATGCGAACCCAACGGTTCCTGTTTTAGGAGAATCCGATGGTCGGATCTCCCGTAATATCCGTTCGAAGTCAATGGTCGAAATTCGTTAACTGCCGCAGCGCGGCGCGTTCTATTCAGGCAATTATATTATATATATAATATATACTTCATCGATTTCCTTTCGAAACAAATTTTATAAATCGTTTTAAATTCGTTTTCAAAACGATTTTAACTTCTTTTTTTCAAATTCAAATCAAAATCGATTTTTCCCTTACAAATTCGTTTTAAATTCATTTCAAATTGATTTCAATTCAAATCGATTTTCAGTTTAATTTCAATACGTTTTAAATTCAATTCAAAATGATTTCAATTCTATTTCAATCTAATTCGATTTTCAATTCTATTCAATCAAATTCGAATTCATTTTCTATTCAATTTAATTCGAATTCATTTTCTATTCAATTCAGTTTCAATTTGAGTCGAATTTCTATTCTTTTCAATATAATTCGAATTTCATTTCAAAATATTCAATTTTGAAAGCACTATTCAATATTCATTATAAAAATGAACGTAATCGATATAAATATCGTTCACGTCAAAATGGCGTCAATCTAATCAACACGGCTTTATATGTTTCTATTTTCAAATATTCTATTTCAAATATTCTATTTCAAAACTGGAATGAGGCCCAATCAATTACCATATAATGTTAATTATATGGATTTTCTACAACACATGTATACAATAACAACGTTGAATAATCAGCCATCATCCAAAGTGCATTCTACACTGTATAAGCATCAAATATAAATATTTAACGCTCATAACAGTCTGTCAATCAATCGATCGACATACAACTAATTATTGGGATTAGTGTATGTCATCTATCACCCCAATACCCGTGTGGGGTTTTCAAACAATCAAACACATATTTTATTTGTGCAGTTGGGCGATGTGTAAAATTTATCGTCCCAATCAATATCAGTCAAACGTGTGTATATAAACAAATCGTCCGATTTGTTTATTTTTATTTCATTTCATATACACTTTAAAAATTCTATTTTTAACTATAAAATATTTTATACTTTAAAATATTTTATTTCATTTCACATCACATCACACAATCAACTACACATCAAAATCAAACAAACAAGCATACAAACCGTCCATGGTCTGTGGACGACGGGTGTTGGGTGCTACTAAACACCGTCTGCATCCTAGTATATATTTAACTAGAAAATTAAATAAATGGTGAGGAGTTCTCACCTAAAGCTAATCCAAACGCCGCAACTCTTCATATGTAGGAAATCTTGTAGTTCCCGCCTTTTGTCACTTTCGTTGCCCGTATTCACTACATATATAAAATCACATCTTTATATATGCTACGTATATAAAAATTCTTTTTTTACTCCGCTACTATATAGATAAAAATTCAAATTTTACATTGCTACTATATAGATAAAAATTCTATTTTTACATCGCTATTTGCTATATAAAGATTTCGGCTTTTCAAATATAAAGAATATATTTTTATATTCTCTATTATATAGAAATTATATTTTCAATACACTACTTATATAAAAGATTATATTTTTATTAATCTACAATATAAAAGATAATATTTTTATTACTCTACAATATAAAAGATTATATTTTTCCTTATTTCAAAATCTCACCTTTTCTAATTTAACAATCAAATCTTTTTTCCATGAAAAATCTATTCTTTTTACTAGGAAAAATCATTTCTTTTCTCTCTATTCTAATCAAGTAAAAATCATGTTTTGAACAACGCTAAATATAAATACAAAAACTGATTTTATAAATACACTTTAACATATAAGAAAAATCGGTTTTTAAAAATAAAAACAAAGCAAAAACTCACTGTTAATTTTTGAGAGGCGGAGAGTGGAGTTGTTCGCTGCTGGTGGTTCCAGAGGGGGAAGGCGGCACCTCACAGTGTCGGTGGTTGGGCAGTGGGCCCTAGGGCGCGGTGGCTCAGGGAAGAAAAAAGGGGGGGGGCGCGGTCGGTTGCGTTCCAGGCGGAGGAGGGAGCGAAGGTAGGAGAAGAAGGAGAAGGCGCAGCGGAGGGGGGGTTGCCTGGTGGCGCGACGCGCCTGAAAGGGGGGAGGCGGCAGATCGATGGGCTAGGGCATTTTTTTTTCTTTTTTTTTGACAGGTCTGAAGTGAAGAAGGGGGGCAAAGTTTATATATTAATTATTTAATTATTTATTGATTTCAAAAAGCAACTTTTACGTTTGAACTCGAAATCGAACCCACCGCCTGTCGTCCATAGCTAATTACCCCCATTTCGAACACAATGGGATAAGTACGTAAGCTGATTCGGCCGTTTCGATCAGTTTTCATCAAAATCAACATATAACTCTATATATTGAATTTGAACGCGTATTTCAATTTACTGGGGTCACACACTAACTCTAAAAATTTCCGAAAAATATTTTCTAGCTTCGTATTGACGATACGGTCCTAACAAAACTAATTTCATCGAATTCTGAGACCGTTGGAAAAATGGCCATTTTCCAGTCGATTAAATCAACTAAAACTGGTCAAACGCGTTTTCCTTTGTCACGCTCACATATTGAATCAAAAAATTATGAAAATCAGAATCTAACAATAATTTGACATCCTGGATCCAACAAAAGTGGTTTCGTCGAAATCCGAGGTCGTTTGCAAAATGGCTATTTTTAAGGGCCTGAATTCCATAGCGACTATTCAGAATTTTCAATTGGACATATCTTTTGATCCCCGCTATGAAACTTTGATTTTTCGGATTCGTTGGAAAGATATTACCAATTAGATCCTATTATTTCTGGTTCCGTTAAAATCCACTTTATTTTGCACCAGGTACATTCATTTGAAGTTTGTAATCGAATTATCGAACTACTGCGCCATTTTCAATTTTATTTATAATTATATATAATTATTTATATTCTAGCAATGACGTATATAAATATATAAGTTCTAATTCTATTCAAAATAAATTTCTCATCGATATTATTTAAAATAATCCATTTTAAATGTTCAAACTTCACTAGAATTGCCAAAATAAAATTTTTAAATTGGCTCGGATTTCCGGGTTATTACAGAAGCATATATTTTTCTTTTATCATAAATATCATCAGGTGTACATTATTAGGATCATTTTGTTGGTCCTAGAGGACAGGAACTAATGCATGAAGGTTTCAGCATAAAAAAGGGTAGGTAGTCCATATATGGATATCTTAGCCAGCCCACTAGGATATCAAACTACACTAATTTCTAAGTGAGTACCACAATATCAACACATATATTATTTGTTTACCGTAATAAGAGTATAATATTAAATTATTTACTTAATCCAGGTGATCAACAAAAACAACTAGTATATTCTAGTTTTCAAGACTAGATGTACCAACAAAGATAACATGTGGCCAGTGACTCAACTCGATGGGAAAATGACTTAAATTTTAACAGAGTTAGGTCTCAAACAAGTGCAACTTGTTATATAAAAGTATGTCAAGTAATGAGTCTGTGCTACCCGAATTAAGAAGCTAAATCGATTGTAGTATAATTTTGTTGGCAATCTAGCCTTATTAGACGTTAGAATAAAATTTACTTGTAACCATCCAACAACAAAGACCAGAACACATACCAACAAAGCAACAAACAACTAGCACGAATCTTGACTATTATATTCTGGTTTATACTGATATTAAATTACTAGAAAATAGGATTAATCTTGAGTGTGTTTCTCACCTTAGGACGATAGGCGATGGGTGACAGTCGGACTGAGGTGGTCCGGTGGGGCTTTCGAAGTTCGATCTACGTTGTCTTGGACAGGATAAAACATGCGTTGGCGATTTGATTTGTGGTGCTCGTGGCGATGAGAGGGCTGTCTATGGTGGCGTTGGCTTCAGCGATGAAGGAAGAAGCATTGTTTGATTAAGGGAGGAATTCATTTGAAGCCATTAACGATGGTTTGGGGTGGAAATTGATTAGGGGCTTTTGTGCTGAAGGAAAGTTGAACTGAGGGCATGATTTTATAGGAAGACACGAAAAAGATAAGAACAACGTGAAATCGCTTAGGGTTAGGGTAGCGGCCTACTCCAGAGACAGGTTTACGCGAATGTTATTTGGGGTAGGTTATATCTGTGTTTAATTAAATATTTAACTGTACTGTAAACCATTGTGAACCGCTCAATATTCGTATCATTCACACATGCTCCAATTGCAATGAAATTTGACGATCCTCAATATCTTCGCATTCTAAATCCAACAAAATTAGTCTGGTTGGATTTTGACTATGTTTGCATATAACGTTATTCTGATTATGAATTATTTATCTGTTCGCTATTTATTCACAACACAACTTCGTTCGATTCAAACTTTTGAAATGTTACGTTTCAGCACACATATCCTACCCAAAACTTCATATATTTTTAACAAATAAAAACTCGAATTTAATGTTAATTGACGTTTATCTTTAAATTCAATAACTTATATTTTCAGTCGAATTTCAAATTCAATTCGAATATACAACCAAATCCAAATCCAGTATTCAACAATAAATATTGGATTCACGACCGATCCTTCTGAATTAAATTTATACTCAAGACCATATATTTGATTTTTAATTTCTAATCCCAGTATCAATAAAAATTTGATTATTAACTGTTCATTCTTCAATTAATTCCATTCCAAATTGTCAATATTTCCGGGACGTTACATTCTCCCCCCTTTAAAACTTTTCGTCCTCGAAAAGAGAGATCGTTAGAGTTACGCCAACGTATACTTCAAATTTTCATATCTGTGTGAAAATTTTCCACAACTAATTTAAATATTGATATTTAAGTCATCGATCCTCTTTATTATCCATCATATTCAATCAACTCGGAAAAACAATTTTCTTATTGAAACCATTCCTCAAATTTCAAATTTTGCACACATTCGATTTACGCATCTCCAATCATTCCAAATTTCTTTTATTAATCTGTCAATATTTACTTATCAATTGTTCCACAAGTTCAACCATATCGCCAGATATTCAATCCATTTTATCTCCCCCAACACTCTTTGAAGAGTGTGATTATCATTTTCTTTTTAAGTCATAAATTGTCGGCTTGAAATTTTTAGAATCCGAAATCTTTATAATTTCTGTACAGAAAATATTGGTATTATTACTACTTAGCTATGGATTTGTAAATTTTCCAAAATCATTTTTCTTAATTTATAGAGCTAGGTACAAATTTAAATTTCAAACTATTGATTTGAAAATATGTGATAACTCGAAGTTTGACAAGTCTATTGTCGTTCTCACAGATGTTAGAGATACGATGGCCAGACGCGTGACTAAAATCTCCAAGTACTAAATATCCTTGCTTCAACTCCTAATGAAAATATTTCAAAAATTCTTTCTAAAGAAACAGATACGGAAAGTACCAATGTGATATTGATATGTTGATTGGTCATGAATTGCAGATACACAATGGTTGTGTCTAGATCCCCCAGAAAACATTCGTATCCGTAAGTTATCAATTCCCTACGAATTTCGTCATGAACAGATCAACGGAAGATATTTTAAAATCAAAAGAAAACTAAGGTTACTGAGCGTTAACTACTCTATCTCAGGGTCACGAAAACAAATTATCAAGTTATGAAGATAAACCAAATCGTGAGGACAGATCAAATCATGAGTACAAATCAAGTCACGAAGACCAATCAAGTCACGAAGACGAATCCAGTCACGAAGACACAGTGCTGCATCAAACCAGTGGCTCCACATCACTAAGGTATCTCAAACACCACATGGCTCCATTCTACCTTTAGTATCTCTAGTGGTTACATCTCTTTCACTTGTAGATATGCCATGTGGACCGCAGGTACACAATGGTTACGCCTGATTCCCTCAGGAAACATCCGTACCCGTAAGCTTTCACAGATCTGCGGATTACGCCACCATCACGACCGTAGATCGTAGCATACACAATGGTTACGCTTGGTTCCCCCAAGAAACATCCGTCCGCCATAGGCCATCTACAACCCTGCGAATTTCGCTAAACGGTCTTGTTATTCCAGGAACTGACAACTCATGAGTTTTACGTCTGGATAACCTACTACCACCACCAGCACATTACACAAAGCTCGAAATTCAAAGGAGAAGGAAGGTACTTCCCTTATTTTGCTTTGGAAACATATAATACTGTGTACATATAGTACTTCAATTTATATTCCTCATAAATCATACTTATGTCAACATACATAAGATTTTTCTTTCTAAATCAAACATCTTATTCTTCTGTTATATAATATTTCATTTTAACTCGATTTCCTTCCAATCCAGTAGTTTTCGAGTTCACCACATTCTTATATATTTTCCATATAAGTTTACAAAACTTCTATATCTAAAACTAATTTTTCTCAAATTTCCATTCAAATTTCAAATTTTCAGATTGGTCTCTTAATCAACTCAGCTATTTGATAATTTCTCAAACTCAAATTTTTGAATCCTTTGGCTATAAAATAAATTTCTTCCAATTTTCCAATTGTTAAGGTCACCACTTGATTCAAACCTTTATGCTTTCAAATTTTCATAATTTTCCATTCTAATATCAAATTCTCTTTCACGCATTATTACTCCTCCATATTCACATCCTTCGACCATAAGTTAGCAAGCGAACAACTCCCTAAGTATCAATCCCGAAGGCCGAAACCAACATCAGATCAACTCTCAGGAAATTATTCAGCTTAACTAATATCCAGTCAGTTTCTAAATTCCTTAACTCCATTTCTTAATTTTTATCAGATAATTTTTTACAAATCTCGAATTCAGTTTGAAAATTCATTCCTCTTACGCTGTGCCGCCCTTCGTTTTCGACGTGCGGCTCTTTGTTCTTCAATCATTGCCATTGGAAAATAATTCCATATATTCACACATCTTTATTTCCTATAGAATTGTACTTTATCCTCATGGGAATCATTCATAATTTTGTTATTTGGATTAAATAGATGTTAAATAAAACATTGTTATTTCTAATTAACTGTTAATACTTACTTCACTTAACCTACTCTTGCTATCGAACCTTAACCATTTCTTAGTCAATAATGAAGTCAATCAAGTTGGGTTATATTTACCTCTCAGACCTTAACTGAACAACATTATTAACTTCAAAATAGATAAAATTCACAACTTTAAATACCGGCAAACACGTATTCTCGTGATTTTTGAATTCAAGTAAAAGATTTTTTCCTCTTACAAAAATCGCAGATTAAAACAATAGTCCATGCCTTCGAAATATTTAATCTTCAAATTATACTTTATTCATTAATATGAACTATTAATTTGATATTATATTAAATTTTTAATTAAAACGGAAAGTAAATAGTATTTCCCTGAAATTCAACATAATTGACTACCATGAATGTCTTCATTTCGGATAATCTATTTTCCGATAATATATTCCGAACTTCAAAAAAATCACATTTGATTTATATTCTGAACTTCAGAATATAATCTCTACGTACAGGTTAACTCCATCTCATCTATCACCAATTTCATTTGCGGCATTTTCGCTTTCAAACGTTCTTACTTCTATAAAGTAAATACTATTCCTTTTATCGAAATCTGAACTCCTACATAAAATTAAATTTGATTCCATTCAAACACAGGTTCAAATCTCTTTAAAATCACCATCCATATCTCGCTTCATGTATAACTCATGTTCATAATGAACTTCTTGTCAATTAACTAACAAGTTTATACTTACTATCGAATTCATATATTCAATTATACATCATTGGTTTGAAACCAATTATAATTTATCTTGTCATGTTTAAATAAATTAATCAAATTTAACACAGTCGTATCCCAAATTTTATCCCTTTTCAAAATTTATTTTCATTAACTAATATTCCGAATATCGATATAAAATTCATCGTTTCATTTTTTGAAACAATTCCAAGTTTCTCTTTTCATTCAAGTTCTCACCTGAAATTTATTTCCAATAAATTGCAGTCGTCTTTGATTCTAAAATACATGATTACAGAAATTGATTCTTCGATTCTATTATACTTATTCTCCTTAGATACCATTCGATAGTGGATTCAAGATTCAAACCTAAAGAGACCTTATCAAAGAACTGGCTCTAGCAAATCTTGATTCTGAAGACTCTGGGGATTCCAAAAAGAATTTTAAATATCAAAACAAATTTTTGCTTCCACTGTATTAGTTTCAAAATATTAATTTCCAAATTATATAATATCTCCAAATTGATTTCCTTTTCAAAATTTACTTTAAAGATATTTTCATTTCAAAATTTATATTTCCAAATCTTTTTATTTGTTTTTCTAGTGTCGATCCTACTCACTTTAAACCCGATAAGCTATGCTTTGAATAAACCAAAGCTCTGATACCACTTGTAACATCCCGCCTTTTTGACCGCTTCAAATGGGTAATTAAAACCATTTAAAATGTTCAAATCAACGGATCGTTATTTAGCTTACAGAGTTTAAAATAGAATCAACACAGAAAAATACAGAATAAATAAATAACACAGTATTAAGGAGTGGAATAAAACATTTATTTATTTATCAGAGTTTTGAATAGAAGATATTTATATACAACGGAATGTAAAAGAAACAATTTGAATACAAGAAAAATCTTTATTGGTTTAAAACTTCAGAGTGCACATCTTCGAAATCCCCAGCTTCGACAATCTTCGAATCATAAGCTGTAATCTTTAAAATCTAAATTTCTCGGGTTTGACCCGAGCATTCCATGAAAAAACATAAAACACTCGAGTCAGGATTAAATCATAGTTCAAGTAACTTAATTGCAATAGAAACTAAAATATAATCGTTAACCCAACATAACACTTGGGACGAATAAGTCAGGACAGCATGTACTTTTATATGCATAAGTATGTCAATACAAGAAACAAGCCCAAGTGAAGCCTCAGTTTATGACAAATTATCAATAGATGCTGCCAAAATATACAGTTGGAAAAAATACCAAATACTCATTGTAACTAAATTTAGTTAGCAAAATACGAAGTGCTCACTGTCGCTAACATGGTCGGAAAAATATCAATATATAAAAATAATACTAAATTTCAATAATTAATCAAATCTTTCAAAGCAATAAGATTTTAGATTATGCCAAAATACTCGACCATTATAATATGGTCATAATTAAACCCCTACAAATCTCAAATTTTCAAATGAACAAGGATACATGACTTAATGCCAAATATTCACAGTATGAAAAGAATAGAACCCATGTTCGGTTAAACATTTGGTCCGAAATTCAATTACCAATCAAGGACCAGCACAGGAATGAATACACGGGGTCTGACCTGGGAGGGCAAACAAAGTGATAGCCTTATTTAAATGATATGAGTTTCAAGTAGGGCCAGTAGTTAATAAATTCCTTTATGCATTATGCACTGAATGTATCAATATGTTTTAATGTAATCAGATGCATCCCCATACGTGTATTACAAGGGTAAACAAATATGTGTACATTTAGCTAAGCATTCAACAGAGATGACTAGTTATTCAAAATTAAAAAGCATGTATTAGTGTTATAGTAGTGCCTTGGCACATTTAGGTAGCAAATGACAAATGTACTAATGTATGCATTTCAGGGACTAGTCTGACAGTTGTAACAACCCGGAAAATCAAAGCCAATTTAAAATTTTATTTTAGCAGTTCTAATGGATTTCGAATATTTAAAATGATTTATTTTAAATAATATCAACGAAAAATTTATTTTCGACGAAGTTAGAACATATAAATTTATTTTAATTATAAAACAAACTCGAAATGGCGCGGTAGTTTTAAAATTCGATTTTAAAGTTTGAATGATTACACAGAATTCAGTATAAGTCAGAATTGGATAAAACTGAAAAAACTTAGGAACGTATTAACTATATCTTTCTAATGAATGTAAGAAATTTAGATTTTACTTTAGCAATCGTAAGTTATGGCTGAATGAAAATTCAGAATAGTCGCTATGGAATTTATATATATTTTAATATATATAAAGCCCTTAAAAATAGCTGTTTTGCAAATGACCTCCGTTTTCGACGAAACTACTTTTGTTAGATCTAGAATGCCAAATTATTTCTATATTCTATAATTCATAATTTTTGGAATTAATATGTGAGCGTGGCGCATTAAAACGTGTTTTGTCAGTTTCAGTTAATTTGGATCGACCAGAAAATGGCCATTTTTCAAACGGTCTCGAAATTCGACAGAACTAGTTTTGTTAGGATCATATCATTAATATGAAACTAGAAATTATTTTTCTAGAATTTTCGGAGTCTGTATGTGGCCACGGTAAATTAAAATATATGTTAAAATCTAGTTTGACTATTATATTAATTTATATTTTAAATTGAATGAAAACTGACTGTAACAACTGAATTGGATTATGAAACATATCCCTTTGTGTTCGGAATGAGGGTTATTAGCTAGGGGCAATAGTCATTGCGCTCAATTTGGAGTTCGGATTAAAAAGAAACTTTTTGAATTTAAAATTAGAATAAATTTTTTTATTTTTATTATAAGGTACCTCCCCCTTTTACTTCCTCTCTCCCTGTCGGATTAGAAAGAAATAAAAAACTCCTGATTCTCCAAATTGAAGGCGACGATGGCCATCACCATCGCCCCCCAGCTGCGTCCCTCGCCGACGGCGCCAGTCCCCCTCCTCCTCGCGACGGCGCCCACGTCTTCCCCCCTTCTCCGTTCGAATCCGCGCCCCCCTCAAAAGCCCTAGCCCCGAAAATTACGATGCCTACAACCCACCATTGGCCGTATTTGCCTCCCCCCACCACCAGTAGGTCCTGGCGCCCCCTCTGGACCCCCACCTCCGACGTGGACCCCCTCCGGCGTAAGATTCAATTTTTTTTCAATGGAAAGGTGATTTTTATTTTAAGATAATTAGTTTAAAAATACATACATATATATATATATATATATATATCAGTTTTCTACTTATATATATTAGTGGAAAATATAAAAAGATGATTTTTATTATATTACATAATACATAAATAATACTTTTTTAAAGGAAAAAATAAAAAGATTTGATTTTTTTATGATATAAAGTTTTGATATTTACCTAGATAAAAATGTGATTTTTATAATGTAAGTAGTGTAATAAAAATTTGGTTTTTATATATAAAATGGCATGATAAAGAGGCGATTTTTATATATATGAAAGTGAAATAAAAATATGATTTTTTTGTGTGTTGATTTAAAATAAAAATACGATCTTTAGTTGATGAAAATATGATTTTTATGTGACAACCCAAACCCCGTAACATGAAGGCAAGGGTAATCTTTGGAATATAACACATAAACAGATAACAGCAGAAAATAAATAAATAAATACACTAGATAATGTACAACTGAATATACTGGATTAATATAAACATCAGAGTTACATAGTATACAGGATCATACTTAGTACAAATATGGTTCAGCTATACATGAATTTCTACAGCGGAAAAACAAACATAAATGTACAGTAGGAGCTAAACAGGATAAAAAAGGTTAAATGATAAAATCCATCTTCAGCTCCAGCTATCCAGAAAGAGTCTGCTAAAACCTGAATACAAGGCTGCCCGTGTAGAAATAGGGGCACCCGAGTTTGCAAGTGAAACAAACTACGAGTCAGTCATGGGATTGGTATGAGTAATCTACTTAACACATTTTATAATATGGCCAATCACGGGACTACGCCACTTTCGCAGAACGGGTTTACTCCAGTGATTGCCAGTGCTTTAAAACAAGTAAATCTTTTAACACCGCAATGCTTTTTATAAAAATGAAGCCATTATAAGACTCAGGTCCCATCACACAATGCAACACAAACCGGAGGATAGAGTTTTACCTTATAATGGCCAAAATATGCTTGATACGAGCAAAACAAATCATTTGATATTATTGTTAGTGTTTATATGTTTCAATAACAATTTGAGTCATAACTATCAATCATAGACGACATGGGTACCATATATCATGTCGCTATATATATATATATACACACACACACAATCAAAACCGCACGATGTCGTATTTGTAAATTGGATTTCCATCATGAACCGAGGCCAGGGATCGTCCTCACCGCTTCGAGACAATCTAGCCCATGTCTCAGGACCCAGACATAGGTGGGGCTTGGATCATCAGGGCCGGTCCACCGATGTGGATTAAAATGCCTGAAACTGCGTTTCCCCGTCCTTTGCGGCGTAAATGAGCCAACGAATGACTCCATCGGTCCTGGATTGACCGATATAACCGAGGCGCCTCGCAATAGTAACAACCACATAGGTGAAAGTAATATAAATGTCAGGGATGGTAGGTCACTGACACCACCCTAGCTAGAAGGAAACGCATGTCCTCCCTGAAGTCCTCTCCCGTTTCTGGCTCATACCGGGGGGTGAGGCTCGCGGAACAACGATAAACACAAACCTATGCCACACAGGCGGTGCTTTGATCATCAACCACAAAGCTCTGCTTTTCAACAAAAGCTTTGATCACAACATCTCTGTATGCCACGTTGTCAATATATAACGTCAGACACATGTCCATTTACAAGTCCGTTCTGGGTCTGAACGAAACCGGAGGGTCTTTATTCCTCGCTCATCCATACAATCAACATGTACGTCCGGACGGCTACTACATCAGCCCCTTCAAGGTAGCAACTCCTATCATGAACGTCAGTAGCACCCCTCCATTCGACGTAAAGATCATCGGTCTTGCACCATCTTCATATCTTCGACTTTTAATCGTCGATCAATTGTTTGAAAGGAGAATTAACTCGGCCCTTTCAAATAATTCACGTATATTTAATATTTCGAAACAATTCATTTCAATGGTTAATTATTCGACATCAATCATTTTGTTCTTTAATGTAATTTTCACGCCAAACACATTCAACCATCAAATATCTAATAAACCGAGCAAATTTAGTTTATTTTCATTCCATATCGTTTATAATATTTTATCACGATTTATCACTATTTTTATTTATTTAAAATTAGCTAATTCATTCAAACGACGCTTCAGGCCATAACGCGACCATGACGCTATTTTTCTTCAGATTTGATTTAAACCTATCTGAAAATCTAACTGTTGGATCTTCACAAATTTTATATCATTAGAAAGATCTTTTCAATACAAATCCAACAGTTTCAGTTTTGGGAAAATCCGACGGTCGGATCTCCTGGTACGATCGTTTGAAGTTTCGATTTCAAATTTCAAACTGCAGCGTCGTTATTCGATTTATTTTAATTAATTATATATATATAATCGATTCTTCGATTTCAAAACCATATTCATTTCATACCTTTGATGAAAATGATATTTTTATCCAACAGATATCACTATTTCTAACAATTCATATATATAATAAAAGTGTGATTTTTATTATAAAACAATTTATTTCAAAACACGATTATTTTAAATAGTTCAAACAGTTGTGAAAATATGATTTTTAATATAAAACTATTTATTTCAAAACACGATTATTTTATATAGTTCAAACAGGTGATAAAATGTGATTTTTATTATAAAACAATTTATTTCAAAAACACGATTATTTTTCAATACATGAATTTCTATTCAACAAATGAATATAGTTTCAACAAATGAAAATAAATCAAACACAGAAAGATTTCTGGAAATTTCGGCAGCATAACGGCAGGGTAGTTAAAACCGGGACCGTATCGGTGTACGGCTCCTCGCTCTACCTTAAAACCTTGCGGTTTTTGACAATGGGGATTTCTTGCATTTAATTCGCATGCATGCGAGCATGTTTTTCTTTCATTTCCACAACCTATTCTAATTTTGTTTTCAACCACAAATGGGTATTTTTCAACCATAATCAATCATTCTCAACCACAAACAATTCTATCAACCATTCGCATTATTCACCAAATTTCATATCAACCAAATAATCCAAACAATATCACAACCAATAAATATCGTCCATGGTCTATGGACGAGGAGAGTATATATATATATATTCGTATATAAATCTATTTCAATTCACTTTAATTCATTTCAATGTCATTTCACTGCATATATAATTTTTACAACGCATATATAACATATACATCGAACATACAACTTATACAACGCTTATACAAGAGGTGTACAACGCTTATATAATTTGACGACAAGAAATTTCGCTCGATCCGAATCAATCGTATAACCAACTAAGATCGTTCGAAACCCCTGATCGAATGAGAACAGGACAAATCAGAACACAGACAGAAGAATATTTCATTGTTATTACAACAATTCCATCACATACAAGAATATATAGAGTATGAATAAATATAATACGTTCAATAAATATCAGAGATTACAATAAATTACATAGCAGTGGAAAAAAATTACAAAACCCAACTGAAAGTAACACACGAATACAGAGCTTTACGAGCATCATTCCAGCTGGAAATCAGGTTCCTGTGAATATAAATCTGCAAAACCAAAACTACTAGCTGCCCTTTTCGAAAATAGGGGCACCCAGAGTTTAGGTTAAAACAATAAACTCCAGGTCAGTCATGTGACTGGTGTGAGAACTAAAACAGTTATTAATTCAATTTCAAAGATAAGGAAAATCAAGAGACCACGCCGTATAACACGGAACAGGTTTCCTCCCAAGAATACCAGTGCATAGAATAACCAACGCAATGCTTTTTGAAAAAATGAAGCTGTTATAAGACCCAGGTCCCATCACACAATGCAACGCAAGCTGGAGGATAGGGTTTTCCGTTATAATAGCCAAACATGCTTGATACGTTTAAAACAAATCAGTTGATACTATTATAAGTGTATAGTGTCAAAACAATTTCAATCATAAGTATCAATCATAGGCGGCATGAATGACCCATACCACTATGTCGCCATACTAGGTTCTACAATTAAAACTGAGATATCACGTATTGGAAATTGGATTTCCGTCATGAGTCGAGGCAAGGGGCAAGCTCCTCTCCGATTCGAGACACTTTAGCAAATGTCTCAGGACCCCACTATGATCCTATGGAACCTCCAAGGCCGGTCCTCACTTACTTTCGAGGATTGGTAATTCCTGAACACACGTTTCCTGGTCCTAACAGACCTAATATTGAGGCACCTCATCCAACAACCACGCAGTTGAAAAGTATATAAATTGTCGGCCAGTTTAAGCACCAACACCACCCATAGCTAGAAAGAAACGTCGTGCACTCCTTGGGTCCTTATCCCGTTTTTAACTCATACCGAGGTGTGAGGCTCGCGAATTTCACGCTATACACAAAGTTGCGCTACACATGCCATGATTTGATCATCAACCACAAGACTTTGCTTTTCAACAGAAGCCTTGATCATCTGCCACTTAGGCATGCCACAACGCAATTCACTCCATGCGACTGATGTCCATCGATATACAACCTCTGAGCTCGTACGTCTCAGAGAAGGGCATTAAGCAAGAGAATAAATTTTCCGCTGCCAAACAGATGTATATTTAATAGAGACCAATCAACATAGAATAAAATCCAATGTTAGACACAAAGTACATTTACAAGTTTGTTCCGGGTCTGAACGAAACCGGAGGCACTTTCCTCGCATATCCATCGATCTCCAAGGACGTCTGGACGATCACCAACTGATTCCCTCATCTTGGGTGTACAGGCCAATCAAGATCATCAGTAATCACCCAAACGATGTGAAGACTTCCGGTCTTCAACCACCGTCTTCATCTTCAACATATCGTCGAATCGGTTATTCAGAATGGGTAAAACCCGGTCTTTCCAAATAACCCACGTATATAATAAACAGATGTTACACAAACACAACATACGCCTCATTCCAATTCAGAATATTCCTAGGGAAAGGTTTCCATTAATTTTATCAAAGATAAATTCTATAAAATTTATTCTTTAATCTTCCCTCGGATGTCATTTCAAACTAGTCGGGATTAGCGAACCACACCGAAGTAATTATTCATTTTATTTCCCAATCCCAACCTATTTATCCCATGGAGCAAAACTATTATTACCCCATAACTAACACCACGGTGTTATCGGTTGTGACGGAAAGGAATTTCGCTCGGTCCGAACCAGTCGCCAAACCGACCCAGACCGTTCGAAACGCCCTATCGTTTGAGAACACGACAAAACAGAACGCAGACGGAAGAACATTTCATTGTATATCACAACAATGCATCCGATTACAAGAATATACAGAGTATAAACAAATAAATATTACACAGAAATATAAGAGATTACAATAAATTACGTAGTAGCGGAAAATAATACAATACACAACTAGAAGGGGATATACGGATACAAAGCTTTCGGATATCGTTCCAGCTGTAAACCAGGATCCTGTGAATATAAATCTGCAAAACATAAACTACTAGCTGCTCGTGTCAAAATAAGGGCACCCAGAGTTTAGGTTAAAACAATAAACTCCAGTTCAGTCATGTGAATGGTGTGAGAACTAAAACAGTTATTAATCTTTATTTTTAAAGTTAGGTAAATCAAAGGACCACGCTGTATAACACGGAACGGGTTTCCTCCCAAGAATACCAGTGCATAAACAAACAGCGCAATGCTAAATAAAGAAAAATGAAGCTGTTATAAGACCCAGGTCCTATCACACAATGCAACGCAAGCCGGGGGATAGGGTTTTCCCTTATAACAGCTAAAGAATGCTTGATACGTTTAAGACAAATCATTTGATACTATTATAAGTGCATAGTGTATAAAACAACTTCAAATCATAAGTATCAATCATAGGCGGCATGGGTACCATATATCATGTCGCCATATATAGGTTTACACATAAAACCGCAAATGTCACGTGTTTGGAAATTGGATTTCTGTCTATGAACCGAGGCAAAAGATAGTCCTCAACCGATTCGAGACTGTCTAGCCCGAGTCTCAGGATCAGAGCTCGAGTGACCCTTGGATCGTCAGGGCCGGTCCACCGATGTGGATTAAACTTAAACCCTGAACATGCGTTCCCCCGCCCTATGGGGCGTAAATAAGCCAACGAATGACTCCATCGGACCCGGATCGTCCGATCAAACCGAGGCGCCTCGCAACAGCAACAACCACATAAGTAGAACTCGTCAGGGCGTGTAAAACCACTGACGCCACTTCTAACTAGAAAGAAACGCATGCCCTCCCCGAGGTCCGTCTCCCGTTTTTGGTTCATACCGGGTGTGAAACTCGCGAAGTAAACGTTACACAAAGCTACGCCACAAAGGTCGTGCTTTGATCATCACCACAAGACTTTTCTTTTCAACAGAAGCCTCGATCAATTGCCATTCAGGCATGCCACACAGGCAATTCACTCCATGCGTTTGATATCCATCAACATATAACCCCTGAGCTCGTACGTTTCAGAGAAGGGCGTTAAGCAAGAGAATAAATCCTCAGCCGCCAAACAGGTATATATTTAATAGAGATCAATCACACGGACTAAAATCCAATGTCAGACACACAGTCCATTTACAAGTCCGTTGTGGGTCTGAACGAAACCGGAGGCACCTAGTACCCCGCATATCCATCGATCTCCAAGTACGTCTGGACGATCACCAACTGTTTCCATCTTCTTGGGTGTACAGCCCAATCAAGGTCATCAGTAATCACCCAAACGATGTGAAGACTTCCGGTCTTCAACCACCGTCTTCATCTTCGACATCTCGTCGAATCGGTTATTCAGAATGGGTATAACCCGGCCTTTCTGAATGACCCACGTATATAATAAACGAATGTTACACAAACACAACAAACGCCTCATTCCAATTAAGAATATTCTTTTATTCACAAAATCACATTCTTAGGGAAATGTTCCCATTAATTTTATCCAAGATAAATTCTTCTAAATTTATCCTATAATCTTCTTTTGGATATCATTTCAAACCATTTTATGGTTTCCCAAACTAGTCGGGATTAGCGAACCACACCGAAGTAATTATTTATTTTATTTCCCAATCCCAACCTATATATCCCATGGAGCAAAACTGGTGATACTCCATTCCTAACACCACGGTGTTATCAGTAAAATTGATTACCATTTCACGTTCAAATCTAATTAAAGATTTAACTATCGCTTTGGAGCAAAACTGTTGATACTCCACTCTCGATCACTTTTCAGATTTGATAATTTAAATTATCAATTCACATTTTAATCTAATTAAAGATTCATTAAAACTTCACTTAGTTTTAATCTTCTCAAAAATCAATATTCTGTCTTTAACTGGGTTAAAGAACCAATGTCTTCTAAAACACGATTCACGACAAACCTAAATCACATTTGATATTAAATACAAGGCTATGAATAGAAAATATACCGGCTTATATTCAATATCAAATTCTGAAACCAACAAATATCGTATGGGAAATAACGATATAAAATATATCTTTCAAATTCCCATAACAATATCTGTATAGTCACGAAATTCAACATCGAAATATTCCGAAGATAATTTCGATTCAACTCTAGTCCAATTCACGTATTGGGAATATTGATTATTTTTAAAATCACTTTCAAATTCAATTTATTTATTTCAAAAATAAATTGATTTTAATTCTAGTTCAAAACTAGTTCATTATGATAAAAATCTATTTTTATCTTTTCAAATGTGGAATTCTCCAGCTCATTTCTTTCCAATCCATATATTATGATTTTACACAAATTATAGATATTTTTAATAATTTTATCAAGGCCCGTACAGTCGATTTCCAACAACGGCCATCGAACTGCACTTACAGCGACCTTTTTCGAATTTGATTTGGACATAATTCCAAATCCAACCGTTAGATTTCAAATTTCTAGTATTCAATGGAAAGCTCTTTTCGATACGAACCCAACGGTTCCGGTTTTAGGAGAATCCGACGGTCGGATCTCCCGCAACGTCTATTCGAAGTCAATGGTCGAAATTCACGAACTACCGCGGAGCGGCGCGTTCCATTCAGGCCATTATATATATATATATTATATATTTCGTCAATTTCCTTTTAAAACGTATTTTATAAATCATTTTAACTTTGTTTCAAAACCATTTCAAAAATATTTCAATTTCTAATCAAAACTGAATATTTTATATCCTTACTATATAAATGATAATATTTTCAAAACGTTATATTTTGAAATCACTTCTTTTCTATATTCATTATAAAAATGAATATAATCGATATAAATATCGTTCACGTCAAAATAGCGCAACTCTAATCAACACGGCTTTATATATTTCAATAAATCCGTTATTCTATTCAACAAATGAATATTTATTGCATTCAACACATGAATCTATATTTCTTCCAACACCTGACTAATCTCAACACATGAGTGCTGTCAACACATCACTATTTTTGTTATGTAAAATATTTTATAAAACTGTGGTATCTATCGTTTGATTTTCAATTAGACTTCAACCATAAAGTAGTTCTAATTTTAAATATGATAAAGATGTAAATTTCATTGTATGAAATATTTCACTCAACACATGAACATCGTCAACACATGTCAATTTTTAAGGGCCTGAATTCCATAGCGACTATTCAGAATTTTCAACTGGACATATCTTTTGATTCCCGCTATGAAAATTTGATTTTTCGGATTCGTTGGAAAGATATTCACAATTAGATCCTAATGTTTTTGGTTTCACTAAAATCCGGATTGTTTTGCACCCGGTACATTCAATTGAAGTTTGAAATCGAATTATCGAACTACCGCGCCATTTTCAATTCTATTTATAATTATATATAATTATTTATATTCAAACGACGACGCGTATAATATATACGTTCTATTAATATTCAAAAATAAATTTCACGCCGATATTATTTAAAATAATCCATTTTAAATATTTAAAATTCGCTAAAATTGCCAAAATAAAAATTTTAAACTGGCCCAGATTTTCGGGTTATTACAATCTCTCCCACTTAAAACTTTTCGTCCCCGAAAAGGAACAAAGTCGAAAGTGGTTTGATTAATCAGCTCTACATTTGATCTGGCTTGCATTCTCCAACTTTTCAGTTTCTGAGAATTTCCAAATTTTCAAAAATTTGGCTAACACCCTAAATTTTCGAAAAATTTCGCCATAACCTCCCCTGCAATGGGAGCATCGGGGAATTTCAAATAGCTTCCCCGGTCCTTCTAATCTCAAAAAGAAAAAGAAAAAGCCAAGCGGCTAGCCAATAGGCTCATAAAATCATCATCACCCAAACAAAACAGTAAATTATGTAGTAAACATGTACCTATTTGTCGGGCAAACAAATTTTATTCTCTGCTCTAGCCTCCTTGCTATGTCCTGTTCAATGTAAGTACAAGTATATGCAAGCAAATGCGACCAAATTTAAATACAATTCAATATGTGATTCAATTAGGCTAAATGGCTAAAAATTAGCAAACAAATAAACAAACAACACAAACATCAATCAATTAGTGAATTAGAGTTTCAAATTCATAATTTTGATACATATACAAAAATCATGTTTTTGATACCAATTCACAACAAATAAATCTAGCTATATTGGTTTTGGTTCTCACACCAGCCTAATGGAAATATATAGAAAGCACACCTTCGTCACTCGAAAATAAATTCTGATGATGTTTCGAACCACCATCAGAACATCTTCGGGCTACTAGAGTGCGGTTCTATATCTATCCGATATATTAAAATTCCGAATATACGTTCATGACGCGTATATGCAAAACCTTTATATATCGGATTGTCCATATTTAAAATAAATAAATTATTCAAATACGGGTAAAATGGTTTAAATTTTCAAAACAAAATTGTTTTCATTTGAAAAATATACTCTTCACACTCGTTCTAGGATACTACTGATCCTATCTCTAACGAGTCATTCTAATTGGATATTACTAATCCAATATCTGATGAATTATTTCGTATGGTCCTAATGTGTCTTGTTCTCGAGCTCTGTAAACCAAAGCTCTGATACCAACTGTGAAGGCAAGGAATTTCGCTCGGTCCGAACCAGTCGCCAAACCGACCCAGACCGTTCGAAACGCCCTATCGTTTGAGAACACGACAAAACAGAACGCAGACGGAAGAACATTTCATTGTATATCACAACAATGCATCAGATTACAAGAATATACAGAGTATAAACAAATAAATATTACACAGAAATATCAGAGATTACAATAAATTACGTAGCAGCGGAAAATAATACAATACACAACTAGAAGGGGATATACGGATACAAAGCTTTCCGGATATCGTTCCAGCTGTAAACCAGGATCCTGTGAATATAAATCTGCAAAACCAAAACTACTAGCTGCCCGTGTCAAAATAAGGGCACCCAGAGTTTAGGCTAAAACAATAAACTCCAGGTCAGTCATGTGACTGGTGTGAGAACTAAAACAGTTATTAATCTTTATTTTTAAAGTTAGGTAAATCAAAGGACCACGCCGTATAACACGGAACGGGTTTCCTCCCAAGAATATCAGTGCATAAAACAAACAGCGCAATGCTAAATAAAGAAAAATGAAGCTGTTATAAGACCCAGGTCCTATCACACAATGCAATGCAAGCCGGGGGATAGGGTTTTCCCTTATAACAGCCAAAGAATGCTTGATACGTTTAAGACAAATCATTTGATACTATTATAAGTGCATAGTGTATAAAACAACTTCAAATCATAAGTATCAATCATAGGCGGCATGGATACCATATATCATGTCGCCATATATAGGTTTACACATAAAACCGCAAATGTCACGTATTTGGAAATTGGATTTCCGTATATGAACCGAGGCAAAAGATAGTCCTCAACCGATTCGAGACTGTCTAGCCCGAGTCTCAGGATCAGAGCCCGAGTGACCCTTGGATCGTCAGGGCCGGTCCACGGATGTGGATTAAACTTAAACCCTGAACATGCGTTCCCCCGCCCTATGGGGCGTAAATGAGCCAACGAATGACTCCATCGGACCCGGATCGTCCGATCAAACCGAGGCGCCTCGCAACAGCAACAACCACATAAGTCAAACTCGTCAGGGCGTGTAAAACCACTGACGCCACTTCTAACTAGAAAGAAACGCATGCCCTCCCTGAGGTTCGTCTCCCGTTTTTGGTTCATACCGGGTGTGAAACTCGCGAAGTAAACGTTTCACAAAGCTACGCCACAAAGGCCGTGCTTTGATCATCACCACAAGACTTTGCTTTTCAACAGAAGCCTCGATCAATTGCCATTCAGGCATGCCACACAGGCAATTCACTCCATGCGTTTGATATCCATCAATATATAACCCCTGAGCTCGTACGTCTCAGAGAAGGGCGTTAAGCAAGAGAATAAATCCTCAGCCGCCAAACAGATATATATTTAATAGAGATCAATCACACGGACTAAAATCCAATGTCAGACACACAGTCCATTTACAAGTCCGTTCTGGGTCTGAACGAAACCGGAGGCACCTAGTACCCCGCATATCCATCGATCTCCAAGTACGTCTGGACGATCACCAACTGTTTCCATCTTCTTGGGTGTACAGCACAATCAAGGTCATCAGTAATCACCCAAACGATGTGAAGACTTCCGGTCTTCAACCACCATCTTCATCTTCGACATCTCGTCGAATCGGTTATTCAGAATGGGTATAACCCGGCCTTTCTGAATGACCCACGTATATAATAAACGAATGTTACACAAACACAACAAATGCCTCATTTCAATTCATAATATTCTTTTATTCACAAAATCACATTCTTAGGGAAATGTTCCCATTAATTTTATCCAAGATAAATTCTTCTAAATTTATCATATAATCTTCTTTTGGATATCATTTCAAACCATTTTATGGTTTTCCAAACTAGTCGGGATTAGCGAACCACACCGAAGTAATTATTTATTTTATTTCCCAATCCCAACCTATATATCCCATGGAGCAAAACTGGTGATACTCCATTCCTAACACCACGGTGTTATCAGTAAAATTGATTACCATTTCACGTTCAAATCTAATTAAAGATTTAACTATCGCTTTGGAGCAAAACTCTTGATACTCCACTCTCGATCACTTTTCAGATTTGATAATTTAAATTATCAATTCACATTTTAATCTAATTAAAGATTCATTAAAACTTCACTTAGTTTTAATCTTCTCAAAAATCAATATTCTTTCTTTAACTGGGTTAAAGAACCAATGTCTTCTAAAACACGATTCACGACAAACCCAAATCACATTTGATATTAAATACAAGGCTATGAATAGAAAATATACCGGCTTATATTCAATATCAAATTCTGAAACCAACAAATATCGTATGGGAAATAACGATATAAAATATATCTTTCAAATTCCCATAACAATATCTGTATAGTCACGAAATTCAACATCGAAATATTCCGAAGATAATTTCGATTCAACTCTAGTCCAATTCACGTATTGGGAATATTGATTATTTTTAAAATCACTTTCAAATTCAATTTATTTATTTCAAAAATAAATTGATTTTAATTCTAGTTCAAAACTAGTTCATTTTGATAAAAATCTATTTTTATCTTTTCAAATGTGGAATTCTCCAGCTCAATTCTTTCCAGTCCATATATTATGATTTTACACAAATTATAGATATTTTTAATAATTTTATCAAGGCCCGTACAGCCGATTTCCAACAACGGCCATCGAACTGCACTTACAGCGACCTTTTTCGAATTTGATTTGGACATAATTCCAAATCCAACCGTTAGATTTCAAATTTCAAGTATTCAATGGAAAGCTCTTTTTGATACGAACCCAACGGTTCCGGTTTTAGGAGAATCCGACAGTCGGATCTCCCGCAACGTCTATTCGAAGTCAATGGTCGAAATTCACGAACTGCCGCGGAGCGGTGCGTTCCATTCAGGCCATTATATATATATTATATATATTTCGTCAATTTCCTTTTAAAACGTATTTTATAAATCGTTTTAACTTTGTTTCAAAACCATTTCAACACTATTTCAATTTCTAATCAAAACTGAATATTTTATATCCTTACTATATAAATGATAATATTTTCAAAACGTTATATTTTGAAATCACTTCTTTTCTATATTCATTATAAAAACGAATATAATCGATATAAATATCGTTCACGTCAAAATAGCGCAACTCTAATCAACACGGCTTTATATATTTCAATAAATCCGTTATTCTATTCAACAAATGAATATTTATTCCATTCAACACATGAATCTATATTTCTTCCAACACTTGACTAATATCAACACAAGAGTGCTGTCAACACATCACTATTTTTGTTATGTAAAATATTTTATAAAACTATGGTATCTATCATTTGATTTTCAATTAGACTTCAACCGTAAAGTAGTTCTAATTTTAAATATGATAAAGATGTAAATTTCATTGTATAAAATATTTCACTCAACACATGAACATCGTCAACACAAGACTATTTTTATATTCAACACATGAATTTTCTTTTATAATATTCCTTATTTTCCCGATTGGAATGAGGCCCAATCAATCACCATATAATGTTAATTATATGGATTCCATACGACACATGTATATAATAGCATTGAAAAATAATCAACCATCAACCAAAGTGCACTACACTGTATAAGCATCAAATATAGATATCTTACGCTTATAACAGCCTGTCAATCAATCGATCGACATATTTAATCAATCAGGATGAGTGAACTTCCAAATTTCATCCCAACACCCGTGTGGGGTTTCAAACAATCAAACACAGATTTTATTTGTGCAGTTGGGCGATGTGTAAAATTTATCGTCCCAATCAATGTCCTTCAAATAGGTGTACATAAACAAACCGTCCGGTTTGTAAATGAATATTTTATTTTATTCACTTCCACGTTAAAAATTATATTTTTAACGATAAAATATTTTATTTCAACACATGAATTTTTGTTCAGTTCATTTACACAATAAAAATGATATTTTTATTTTTCTAACATATTTTGGGAAATTTCGGCGGCATAACAGCACGATACTAGAAACGGGACGAGGCCTAGCCTTATCCCCGGTCTAGTGAAGGCCCACGCCATTCACACATCAATCAAATCAATTTCAATTCACCAAACAATTCAATTCAGCCCAAATCATCTAACTAATTTATGCAACCAAACAAACAAGTCCATGGTTTGTGGACGATTGTGTCGGGTGCTACTAAGCACCGTCTGCATCCTAGTATATATATATATATAACTAGAAAAAGAGAATTTAGAGTGAGAAGTTCTCACCGATAGCTATCCTAACTCCACGGCACTTCATTTAGTGAAATCTTCTTCATTTTCGCCTTTTTATCATCTTCGTTGCCCGTAGTCACTACATATATAAAAATCACACATTTTTATATTTTGATGTCTTTAAAATAAAAATCACATTTTTATTTATTCACTTTCAATTTAAAAATCATATTTTTATAATCACTTCATATATTTAAAAATCGAATTTTTACTACGATGTTCAATATATAAAAATTATATTTTTACTATGCTATTCAATATATAAAAATCGAATTTTTACTTCAAATTCATATGGATAAAAATCGCATTTCCATACCGCTAATATATAGATAAAAATTCTATTTTTATAACGCTATTCTCCATATAAAGATTTCGCCCTTTCATAAATAAAGTTTTCGCCTTTATAAAAATAAAGTTTTCGCCTTTATAAAAAATAAATTTTTCGCCTTTATAAAATAAAGTTTTCGCCTTTATAAAAAATAAAGTTTTCGCCTTTATAAAAAATAAAGTTTTCGCCTTTTCTAATTTAAAAATCTCGCCTTTTCTAATTTAAAAATCTCGCCTTTTCTAATTTAAAAATCTCGCCTTTTCTAATTTAAAAATCTCATTTTTAAGCTGAAAATCCTATTTAAAAATAAAAATAATAATCATAGCCTTTTAAATAAATAAAAATCAAAATTTTAAACTATATAAAATTCAGAAATTTAAATTACAGTAAAAACTTACTTTGGCTTTCGGAGGGGGGGGGGGGGCTGCGGGTTTCAACAGTGGAGGGGTTGGAGGATGAACGGAGGGAAGGTCGGTGGGGGTGAGGCGGTGGTCCAGGCGGCGGAAGGGGGACTGGAGCATCGGATTGGGGGTGGGTCTTCGGGTGGAGGCGCTGTCGCGTCTGGCGGAGGGCGTCGAGCGAGGGCGAGGCAGGCGGAGGGAGAAGAAGAGGGGGCGGCGGCGGCTACTCCCCCCTGGCGGCGTCGCGATGGTCGATTGGGGGGGGGGGGGGGCGTCGATTCCTTTTTTTTATATTTTTTTTTTCTCTGTTGAATGAATTTAATCGGGGGGTGGGGGGCAGAACGAGATTAAGGGGAAGAAAAGGGGTTTTTTTTGTTTTATTTTATTTTTATTATTTAATTATTTTATTTTCTAAAAAGTTGACTTTTACATACGACCCCTGAACGAGGTCCACCGCCTGTCGTCCATAGCGTATTACCCCCATTCCGAACACTATGGGATATGTAACATAAGCTGATTCGATCGTTACGATCAGTTTTCGTCAAAATCAACATATAACTCTATATATTGAATTTGAACGCGTATTTCAATTTACCGGGGTCACACACGAACACTATAAATTGCAGAAAAATATTTTCTAGCTTCGTATTGACGATACGGTCCTAACAAAACAAGTTTCGTCGAATTCCAAGACCGTTGGAAAAATGGCCAATTTTCAGTCGATTAAAATCAACTGAAACTGGTCAAACACGTTTTCCTTTGCCACGCTCACATATTGATTCGAAAAATTATGAAATTTGAAACCTAGCAATAATTTGACACTGCGGATCCAACAAAAGTGGTTTCGTCGAAATCCGAGATCGTTTGATAAATGTCAATTTTTAAGGGCCTGAATTCCATAGCGACTATTCAGAATTTTCAACTGGACATATCTTTTGATTCCCACTATGAAATTTTGATTTTTCGGATTCGTTGGAAAGATATTCACAATTAGATCCTAATGTTTTTGGTTTCACTAAAATCCGGATTGTTTTGCACCCAGTACATTCAATTGAAGTTTGAAATCGAATTATCGAACTACCGCGCCATTTTCAATTCTATTTATAATTATTTATATTCAAACGACGACGCGTATAATATATACGTTCCATTAATATTCAAAAAAAAAAATTCACGCCGATATTATTTAAAATAATCCATTTTAAATATTCAAAATTCGCTAAAATTGCCAAAATAAAAATTTTAAACTGGCCCAGATTTTCGGGTTATTACATCGGTAAGTTTAATTACCATTTCATGTTCAAATCTAATTAAAGATTTGACTATCGCTAGGAGCAAAACTGGCGATACTCCATTTTCGATCATTTCCTATATTTGATAATTTATATTATCAATTCCCGTTTCAATCTAATTAAAGATTAATTAAAACTCCTTTTTCTGGGTTAAAGAACTAATGCCATTTAAAACACAGTTCACGATAAACCCAAATCACATTCTATTTATTATCGGGTTAAAGAACAAATGTTATTTAAAACACAGTTCACGATAAACCCAAAAATCAGTATAAATTCAATTCCAATTAAATATATTAATTAATTGGTATATTTCATTAAATCTAAATAAAAAGATTTAATCTTTTCTCATACTGGGTTCAAGAACAGCGTTAATGAAGACACCATTCACGACAAACCCAAATCTCATTTGACATTGAATACAAGCTCTGAATAGAAAATATATCGGCTTATATTCAATATCAAATTCTGATTATTTTTAAAACCACTTCAAACCCAATTTATTTATTTAAAAATATTGGTTTTTAATGCTAGTTCAAAACTGGTTCATTTCGATAAAAGTACACTTTTATCCTTTCAAATAGGGAAATTTTCATCCCAGTTCTTTCCAAATCATGCATTACAATTTTACACAAATTATAGATATTTTTAATAATTTTATCAAGGCTCGTACAGTCAATTTCCACCAGTGGCCATCGAACTGCACTTATAGCGACCTTTTTTGAATTTGATTTGGACGTATCTCCAAATCCAACCGTTAGATTTCTAATTTCTAATATTCCTTGGAAAGCCCTTTTCGATTCGAACCCAACGGTTCTGGTTTGAGGAGAATCCGACGGTCGGATCTCCCGTAATGTCCGTTCGAAATCAATGGTCGAAATTTTCAAACTGCCGAAGCGCGGCGCGTTCTATTCAGGCCATTATATAATATATATATATATATATATATATAATATATTTCGACGATATCTATTTAAAACGAATTTTAATATAGTTTTAGATTCAGTTTCAAAACAATTTCAACTTCTTATTCAATTTCAAATCAAAAGTGAAATTTTCCTTTCAAATTCGTTTTAAATTCATTTCAAATTGATTTCAATTCAAATCGATTTCAATTCAATTTCAGTTCATTTTAATTTCACTCAATACGATTTCAATTCATTTTTAATTCAATCTCAATTTAATTCAATTTGAATTCATTTCTATTCAATTCGAATTCAAATTCACTTTCTATTCAATTCAAATCGAATTCATTTCAATTTCACTTCAATTTGAATTCATTTCAAATTGATTCAATTAAATTTTAATTTAATATAATTCGAATTTCATTTCAAAATATTCAATTTTGAAATCACTTTTAAATATTCATTATAAGACGAATAAAATCGATATAAATATCGTTCGCGTCAAAATAACGCATCTCTAATCAACACGGCTTTATATTTTTCATAGACTTCTTTATTCTATTCAACAAATGAATATTTATTTTATTCAACACATGAATCTATATTTCTTTCAACACTTGACTAATCTCAACAAATGAGTACTGTCAACACGTGACTAATTTTGTTATGTAATATATTTTATAAAATTTTGATAAAGATATTAATTTTTATCGTTAAAATATTTCGTTCAACGCCTGACTAATCTCAACAAATGAGTACGGTCAGCACATGAACCTTTATTTTATAGTATTCTTTATTTTCCCAATTGGAATGAGGCCCAATCAATTACCATATAATGTTAATTATATGGATTCCATACAACACATGTATATAATAGCAACGATAAATAATCAACCATCATCCAAAGTGCACAACACAACTGTATAAGCATTAAATATAAATAATTAATGCTTACACAGTCTGTCGACCAATCGATCGACATACAACAAAATAATTGGGATTAGTGTATGCCAAATATCATCCTAATACCCATGTGGGGTTTTAATCAATCAGACACAGATTTTATTTGTGTGGTTGGGCGATGTGTAAAATTTACCGTCCCAATCAATATCAGTCAAATATGTGTATATAAACAAATCGTCTGATTTGTTTAAAACTATTTATTTAATATTATATACATGTTAAAAATTCTATTTTTAACTATACAATATTTATTTTCTATATAAATATTTTATTTCATTTCACATCACACAATCAACTACACATCAAAATCAAATAAAACAAACAAGCATACAAGCCGTCCATGGTCTGTGGACGACGGGTGTCGGGTGCTACTAAACACCGTCTGCATCCTAGTATATATTATTAACTAGAAAAATAAAATTAAAGGTGAGAAGTTCTCACAGAGGGATCCACTCCGCCGTGCTTTGTTTTTGAACTACTGAATCGTCTGGATTGGTTTGAACTCCCATTGCCGTTCTTTTCACGATGTTCAAATAAAAAAAATATTTTTATCACTTCATTTCAGTAACTAAAAATCATATTTTTATTTCATATATTTTTACAGCGCTTCATTCTATATAAAAATTATATTTTTATATTTCTACTTCTTATATAAAGGTCGAATTTTTATTTCATCGCTAAAAAAATCACATTTTTATTTCAACATATATTTAAAAAAAACCAGATTTTTATTTCGCTACATATATAAAGATCAAATTTTTATATTCTCTATTATATAAAAATCATATTTTTAATACTTCTACTTTATAAAAATTATATTTTTATATTTCACATATGATAAAAATCATATTTTTATTCTTTTTATAATATAAAAATCATATGTTTCCAACTACAAAGATATAATCTTTTCACTTTTTCATTATAAAAATCATTCCTTTATCTCTTCTATAAAGCAAAAATAAAATTTTTTATTCCTTCGAAAATATAAAAATTATATCTTTAACCTTTCTAAAATATAAAAATTATATTTTTAACCTCTTACTATAATAAAAATTATATTTTGAACCTTCTACATAAACAAAAATCATATTTTTATATTTCTAGAAATCATATCCTTTTGTTACTAAAAATATAACATTTCCTCGATTAAAAATTAAATCTTCCTTTGGTTAAAAATATAATCTTCCTTTGGTTAAAAATATAATCTTTTATAAAATAAAAATCACATCATTCACGATATAAAAATCAAAGCCTTTCAAATTAAAAAAAAACAAAACTTTATATTCCTAAAGAAATTATATCCTTATAAATTTAAAGTTATATATATAAAAAAATTGATTTTATATAAAAACTAAATTCTAATAAAAACTGATTTTCAAATAAAACTGAAATTAAAGCAAAATAAATGCAAATAAATAGAAAACTCATATCTTTTCGGACGTAGGGGTTGAAGGAGGGTTGCTCGGGGTCAGTGGCTGCTGGAGGAGGCGTCGGAGATGGACTGACGGGGGCGGGGGAGCTTCTGACTGTCAGAGGTGGGGTCTCGCGGGGTTTTACAGAGGAAAGGGGGTGGAGCTCGGGTGAAGAAGGAAGAGAGAGGAGAGGGGGAGGGTCAGTGCGGCGTCATGGGGGATGGAGGGAGGGCGGTTGCTGGGTTTCGTCGGGTATGGGGTTCAAACGAGGAGAGGGGCGCGAGGTAGGTCGAGTTGGAGGAGGATGCGGTGGAGCTGGCGATTTGAGGGGGGTGGGGGAGGGGGCGATGGCAGCAGTGGCCCCCCCGTCGCTTTCCTCTTCCCCCTTTTTTTTACTTTATTCGATTAGAAATGGACGTGGGGGAGGGGGGGGGGGCTGAGAGGGAATATAGAGAGTAGGTTTTATTTTATTTTTAATTAATTTAATTAATTTGATTTCAAAAAGGTACTTTTATTTTCGAACTCGAAATCGAACCCACCGCCTGTCATCCATAGCTAATTACGCCCATTCCGAACACAATGGGATATGTATCGTAGGCTGATTCGATTGTTTCAATCAGTTTTCGTCAAAATCAACATATAACTCTATATATTGAATTTTAACGTGCATTTCAATTTACTGGGGTCACATACTAACTCGAAAAATTCCAGAAAAATATTTTCTAGCTTCGTATTGATGATACGGTCCTAACAAAACTAATTTCGTCGCATTCTGAGACCGTTTGAAAAATGGCCATTTTCTAGTCGATTAAAATCAACTGAAACTGGTCAAACGCGTTTTCCTTCGCCACGCTCACATATTGAATCGAAAAATTACAAAAATTGGAATCTAGCAATAACTTTCCATCACGGATCCAACAAAAGTGGTTTCGTCGAAATCCGAGGTCGTTTGCAAAATTTCCATTTTTAAGGGCCAAAATACCATAGCGACTATTCTGAATTTTCATTTGGGCATATCTTTTGATTCCCGCTATGAAATTTTGATTTTTCGGATTCATGGGAAAGATATTCTCAATTAGATTCTATTATTTTTAGTTTCGCTAAATTCCGGTTTATTTTGAATCCTGTACATCCATTTGAAGTTTGAAATCGAATTATCGAACTACCGCGCCATTTTCAATTCCTTTTATAATTTAAAATAAATATTTGTATTCTAACGACGATCTATATAAATATATACGTTCGAATTATATTCAAAATAAATTTTCTATCGTTATTATTTAAAATAATCTATTTTAAATATTCAAAATTCATTAAAATTGCCAAAATAAAATTTTTAAATTGGGTCGGATTTTCGGGTTATGACATATAACTCGTACATCGACTATATAATTTATACATCGTCTTTTCCATATCGTTTATAACACAAAAATCTGACATTGGGTTCCACTCCGCCCAAAATTGCAGAAGGCTCAGAAAAATATGCAGTCTCTTCTAAAATGTAGAAGACGTCCTCACGGTCCCGGTGTCTCTTGTTTCACTGAATTTCGACAAGAAACGAAAAAGATATGATTTTTATCGTGAAATAAAAGTTTGCGACACTTTAAAGGTGTTGAAATCATTTTAGAAATCATAAGGCCGTACCTTTCACGAAGGGTTCAAACAAGGGCTTCGATTTTCTAGCCAAACAGGGTAGCGTTGTGCCAATCGGGTTGTACCACCGCGGAGAGCCTCAAGAGGCGCGCAAACCCGTGGTGGTGGCGCCAGGTGCGATGGCGCCTAGAGGTGGCGGCGACTTTGGAGGAGGAGATCTCGTAATTTACTTGACGAGGGGGGTGCAACGACTATGGATTTGAAGCTCGAGGGGAGCTCTTCAAAAACCCAAACTGGGTCGAAGGCTATCGATGCGTGTAGGAGGAGAAAACGAGGAGAGAAGGAAAGAAACTCTTTCCGTCGTTCGTCGAGAGGGATCGGGTAGAGAGAGAGAGTGATGGCCAATGAGAAATTTTTATTTTATTTATATATTTAAAAATCCAAAAATACCCCCTTTTCCTATGAACTCCAATCCAAACCCAACGACTGTCACCCCTAGCTAAATACCCCCATTCCGAACACAATGTGATATGTTTCGAAGGCTCATTCGACTGTTTTAGTCAGTTCTCCTTCAAATTAAAATATAAAACATTCAATATTTGATTTGAACGTACATTTCAATTTGCCGGGGCCACATACTGATTCTAAAAATTCCCAAAAAATAAATCTAGCTATGTTTTGACGATACGGTCCCAACAAAACTAGTTTCGTCGAATTCTGAGATAGTTTGAAAAATGGCCCTTTTCTGGTGGATCCAATTTAACTTTAATTGAACAAAACACATTTTCCTTCGCCACGCTCACATATTAACTTCATAAATTACAAAATTTGAAACCTAGCAATAATTTGACATCCCGGATCAAACAAAAGTGGTTTCGTCGAATTCCGAGGTCGTATACAAAATGTCTATTTTCAAGGGCGATATATTCTCTATAGTGACCTTTCTGAAAATTCATTTGGCCATAACTTTTGATTCCCGCTATGAAACTTCGATTTTTAAGATTCGTTAGAAAGATATTCACAAACAGATTTAAATATTTTTGGTTTCACTAAAATCCGTTTTATTTTGCACCCGGTACAGTCAGCTAAAGTTTGAATTCAATTTTTGAAACTACAGCGCCATTTCAGGCCTTGTTTATAATTTAAAATAATTATATTAATTTTCAAACGTCGATTCAAACATACTTTTCATCGTTATTATTTAAAATATTTATTTTAAATATTTAAAATCCACTATTTCAGTCAATTTAAAATTTTTAAACTGGTTCAGATTTTCCGGGTTGTTACAATTTATTTAAGTAGTAGCAAAGAAAAAGATTTGATTTTTTATAAAGATAAAGATTTGATTTTTAACAATATAAAGTAATGTTTTTATTAATAAAAAATATTATATATATAATAGCGTAATAAAAATATGAACTTTATTATCTATGGAGCGAAATAAAAATATGAACTTTATTTTATATGGAGAGTGATAAAAATTCCATCTTTATAATATATTTAGCAAGGTAAAATTTATATTTTTATATAGGAAGTAGCGGTATAAAAATGTGATTTTTATACGAACAGTATAAGAATAAAAATGTGATCTTTGTTTATAAATAAAAATATTATTTTTATGATATGAATGGCTACGTAAGATTATGATTTTTAAAATATAAACATCGATATAAAAATATATTTTTTTTATAAAGATAACACTGAAATAAAAACGCGATTGCTATATGAACGATATATGATAAAAATGTGATTTTTATTTATAAAGTAGCGTTGTTAAAAATATGATTTTTAACATATACCGCATGAAACAGATCTAGTTGGAAACACGAAGATTTTCTACATATGAAGAGTCGCGGCGTTTGGTTTAGCTTCTAGGTAAGAACTTCTCACTAAAATATCTTATACAGTTATTGGTTTTATAACTGCATATATGAACTGTTCCTCATCGTCCACAGACCATGGATGACTTGTGTGATTGTTTAGTTTGGTTGATTGGATTGTTTGGTTGAATTTGGTTTGGGGAATGAAATGGAATTGATTAGATTGGTATGTGTATGGCGCGGGCCATTATTAGATTGGGGATAAGGCTAGACCTTATCCCGTTTCTAGTATCGCGCCGTTATGCTGGTAAAATTTTCTAAAAAGTGTTAGAAAAATTTAGTTAATTAAAAATATTATTTTTAGCTTATAACTGAGATAAATAAAATAATTATTGGATAGTTAAAAATAAGTTAACACATCCATATACAAGTCGGACGACTTGTTTATGCTCGCCTATTTTTATGATATCGACTGGGTCGATAATTTCAGACATCGCCCAAATGCACCAATAAAATCTGTGTTTGTTGTTTGAAACCCCACACGGGTATTGCGATGATATTTGACTTAAACTAATCCCAATTGTGTAGTGATATGTCGATCGATAGGTTGACAGACTGTAGTAAGCGTTAATTATTTTTATTTAATGCTTATACAGTGTAGAAAGCACTTTGGATGATGGTTGATTATTTATTTTGCTTGTTATGTACATGTGTTGTATGAAATCCATATGACTAACATTATATGGTAACTGATTGGGTCTGATTCCAGTTCAAAAATAACGAATATTTTAAATGAAGAATATTTTAAAATAATATTCAGTAAAGGATTAAAATATTGAAAAACATGAAGCCGTATTGATAAGAGTTGCGCCATTTTAACGCGAACGATATTTATATTGATTTTATTCATTTTTATAATGAATATCGAAAAGGCAAAGTTTTCAAAATCAGATATTTTGAAAATATTATCATTAAAATATTATAATGATAAAGACTATTCAATTTTGATTTAAAATTGAAGTAAAAGTAAGAATCATTTTAAAACGAAATTATAAAATATGTTTTGAACGAAATATATATAATATATATATTAATGGCTTGAATAGAATGCGCCGCGCCGCGGCCGTTCGCGAATTTCGACCATTGAATCTGAATGGATATTACGGGAGATCCAACCGTCGGATTCTCCTAAAACTGGAACCATTGGGTTCGTATCGAAAAGAGCTTTCCAATGAATATAAGAAATTTGAAATCTAACGGTTGGATTTGGAATTATGTCCAAATCAAATTTGGAAAAGGTTGTTGTAAGTGTAGTTCGACGACCGTTTATGGAAATCGACTAAAAGGGCCTTAATAATATTATTAAAAAAATCAATAATTTGTGTAAAATCATAATAAATGATTTGGAAAAAATTAGGATGAAAAATTCCATATTTGAAAAGATAAAAATATATTTTTATCGAAATGAACTAGTTATGAACAAGAATTATAATCCATTATTTTTAAATAAAATAAATTGGATTTGAAATGGTTTTAAAAATAACCATAATTTCCACTTTATGAATTGGAATGGATTTGAATCGAAATTATTTTCGGAATATTTCAATATTGGATTCCGTGATTATACGGACATTATTATGGAAATTTGGAAGATATATTTATATCGTTATTTCCAATACGATATTTGTTGGTTTCAAAATTCGATATTGAATATAAGCCTATATAATTTCTATTCAGAGCCTTATATTTAATATCGAATTGGATTTTGGGTTTGTCGTGAATGGTGTCTTCATTAACACTGTTCTTAAGCCTAGTTGAGAAAAGAATAAATCTTTTAATTAAGATTTAGGGAAATTTTCCAGTTAATTAATATTTAATTGGAATTAAATTTAAATTGGATTTTTGGGTTTATCATGAACGGTGTTTTAAATAACGCTGGTTCTCTAACCGGATTAACAATAGAATGAGATTTTGGGTTTGTCGTAAATGGTATCTTTAATAATACTGTTCTTAAACCAAATGGAGTTATGAAAATTAAAAACTAACTAGAGATTAGCTAAGTTGAATGGTTTCCTGGGTGTTGATCTGATGTTGGTTTTGGCCTTCGGGATTAATACTTAGGGAATTGTTCTCTTACCAATTTACGGTTAGTGACTAATGGAATGAGACGACCTGAACTACCCCGTGTAGGAAAATCCGGATTGTAATGAGGACAAGACGAATCAGAACACAGACAGAAGAACATTTCATTGTTTATTACAACAATTACATTAGAGTACAAGAATATAACAGAGTATAAATGAATAAATATTATACAATAGAAAATATCAGTATTTAAATTACATTTAAATACATAGCAACGGAAAAATAATTCAAAGAACAACTGAAAGAAATACATAGATACAGAGCTTTCCGAATATCCCTTCAGCTATAAACCAGGATCCTGTGAATATTATATCTGCAAAAACCCAACTACTAGCTGCCCGTGTGGAAAATAAGGGCACCCTGCAATGACCCAAAATTCCTAGAACATTATTTTTACAAACAGCTAGGTATCATTTTCATACATACCTAAGTATCGGTTTTATCCATATGATATAGAAGTATCACTTTTGTATGCACAATGGTATCAGTTTATATTTTACTGAACCTTTAATAAATTTAATTGAGATTAGTCATGTTCTGGACTGTGTGCATGAATGCATGTGTGTGCACATGTGTACAACAGGGGACATGCACAAGGCTACACCATAATCCTAAGGTACATATATATATATATATATATATATATATATATATATATGTGTGTGTGTGTGTGTGTGTGTGTGTAGTATGATCCATGTGTGTGAGTATACTTGTGTTTTCTGTAATTGAATCATATGAACTGATTTTAATACACCCTAAAAGGATGCTTGAAACAATACACATACATATTAATGGCAAGAACAAGTGTACATAAATTCCTGCAGCAATTAAGTTAAATCACATGGGCTGATTTAGTATACAATATAAAGAAAGCTTGATACAATAACATATATAGTATGATTCATGTATATGCCTAGTAATTAATAAATTAAATCATTTGAACTAATTCAGTTCACAATACAAGGTAGACCCAAGATAATATTTTCATAAATATGGTAAGGCATGTTATATAGGGAAATATATTATAAATAAGCAAATTTAGAAAGGGGCCAAGTCCTCATTTTTGTCATGACATGAAATAGGAGGAAAGAAAATTTCTTTTAAAATAAAGATAGTGCTTTATTTCTGGAAAAAGAAACCAGACCTTACCTAACCATTTCTTACCCGAGCATCCAAAGTAAAAATATGGTGAAAATGATAGATGTTATATCATTCTTGGAACATGCCATAAGCATGATCAGGGGCAAGAATGGTGAGACGACCCGAGATCCCCCTTGTGGGAAATCACAGATTGAATTGAGAACAACACACATCGGAACACAAACAGAAGAACATTTCATTGTTAATTACAACAATTTCATCAGATTACAAGAATATACAGAGTATGAACAAATAATATACATTTGATAAATATCAGAAATTACAATACATTACATAGCAGCGGAAAATAATACAAAACTTGACTGAAGGAGATATACGGATACAAAGCTTTTCGGATATCATTCCAGCTGTAAACCAGAATCCTGTGAATATAAATCTGCAAAACAAAAACTACTAGCTGCCCGGGTCGAAAATAAGGGCACCCAAAGTATAGGTTAAAATAATAAACTCCAGGTCAGTCATGTGACTGGTGTGAGAACTAAAACAATTATTAATCTTTATTTTAAAGTTAGGTAAATCAAGGGACCACGCCGTATAGCACGTAATGGGTTTCCTCCCAAGAATACCAGTGCATAAAACAACAACGCAATGCTAAATAAAGAACAATGAAGCTATTATAAGACCCAGGTCCAATCACACAATGTGTAACACCCCACCTCCGCCAATGCCACTCTTGCAAGTGCATTAGCTTTGGAGGGGCGTTAAACAAGGTAAACATGCATGCAGATATCATAAGACAGAACATATAAGTAAAACAGAGTAGTAAAGCAGCGGATAAAACTTAGCATTTCAAAACCATAGTCATGTTACAACAAAGTACTTGGTCATTATTTTCCAACAACAAAGTCTACATAAAAGCATAAACTGAAAAACTGAAATACATAAAGTACTATCCCCAAAATGAAGTGATAAACCATAGCTAGCTCAATGTCCAAAACCGTACATGAGCAAATCCAGTAAGCAAGCTGTAAAGATCCAAGCTAAGCTCCAATGTTCCCACCCTGAGAACCTGAGGGGGGGGGGGAACGGAAGAAAAGAGGCGAAAGAAAACAGGTCAGTCAAAAAGACTGGTAAGCCCTACTACTATCTGTCTATGAACTAGTAAAGTTAACTGGCATGAGAAGCTGAGATGAACATAAGGATAACAACATACTGGCATGATGATTAACTAACAAGATAGATAAAGGTGTCATCGCATAATTAAGGTTAAGTTTTGCACCACGGGTGTACTAGCATTCTAACATGTCAAGTAAAAACAAGAATTGATCCCTTGGCCCAAGTTTGGCCCATCATCATGAGGTGACCTAAATTAAGCTCCAACTACACGGTCTAGTCGATCGGCTCCCTATAAGCCTAACTCGTCAAGTGTCTGTGTCATACGGCCCAAACATGCAATGTAGTTAAAAAGCGCTAGGTACACCCTAGGGTGTATCAAGTCCTAGGGTGTCAACCTCAGACACGAATCAAGTATGCGCAGTCTAGATCTACTGGTACCCGTGCCTGATTCTCCAACTCCGGACTATGTGCACGACCATAGTCCGCCTGGACCTACACCGGCGTACCTACTCAGCCGTCGTTTTGGTCGCTTACATGTCAGCCCAGTAATCGTGCCCCACCCTAGCCTAGTCCTAGGGTCTTATGATACTATCAAGAGGGTTACTTCTGAAAAGGACCACGCAACTAGGGTTTCCTTAACGGGTTAAATGTGGTTAACCCGATCCAAACGTGGATTAAATTGGTTAAGTATACCCAAGGTTCGTGACTTAACCCCGATTAACCCATCCAGCCCAAATTGATTAAGTATTAAGTGGACCATGACTTAACCCTAACCAGGAGGCATTAATTAACTTAATGTGCTTTAACCTCTCACATTAGACTTTGTTGTGGTTACTAGTTAAGCCGGGCGGGTCCGGGTAGCTTTACACCACAACTTGGTCTAACCTCGGGTTCGAGCACAACATGACCAACTTCTCACATTGGGTCCTATTATTTGTAGCCACTAGTTAAGCCGGGCGGGTCCGGGTAGATTTATGCTACAAACTCAACCCAACCTCGAGTTGGCCACACTCATATTTTCTAAGTGTCATGTCCATTATGTTTCCAAAACATAATTACAAGTTAACATATCACGTTATGTTATAAAAATCATGTTCATGTCATAATTTTACCCAACCCCAACGTAATCCCATTGTTTACATAATCGCAACAACGCATAAAGGGTAAAATAGGGAACTTGGCATAATCATGACAAAAAGGTGTTGAAGCCACAAGTTTATCATGGTGGCATATGAGATGTACATATGTTCATATACTTGCATATTGCATTGTTAGGCTTCAAAAGCATGCATAAAACCAAACTTAGCATATGAGTGATACATGGTGATAAATGACATGTAGAAGTTGCTAGAAGTTCGCATTTAGCCTCACATGCAAGTTATCATAAGGGATATGATAACTTTCATGTTGCCAAAATGCAACCTTTGATATAAAGCTTGGAGCTTTATGCTCACAACATCAAGTTTAACTTGCATAACATAGCAATATGTGTCATACATAATGATTAAACCAACTTGCATAGCGTAATGATTAACCAAACTTGCATATCATAATAATCAACCAAACTTGCATATCATAATGATCAACCAAACTTGCATATCATAATGATCAACCCCAAACTTGCATCATTCATTTAACTTTAGAGTTCAATAAAAAGAAAGTAGAAAAGGGCTTACTACGCTATGAAGACACAAATGAATATTTATTATAAAGATTGAGACGAAGCCCTTATGCAAGCACCAAAATATGAAAGCCCCAATTGAAAAACCCTTGTGCCAAATCAATAAAAATCCTTGCTTTGAAATAGAAATGTTGCAACTTTACTTGAATGCAAACTAAGAACACTCATACAAGTTTGAAAGCACTTGTATGAACTCACAATCTCTCATAGAAATAGGCTTAGGAATTTTAGCATGAGAGTGGAGGCCATGAGAGGAACAAATTTGACATAGTTTAGTTGTAGGATTGAATAATGGTGATTTAGGCTAGGTTTAGGGGTCTTTTTATAGAGGATTAGGATAGTATTAGCCATAGGATTAACCCTAGATTCAATCCAAGCCATTAAAGCATGTCTTGGGGAAGAAGTCAAGTGTAGGAACCATCTAGGGCCTTTAGATTAAAGCTGAACCATGAGAACCATTCAAATGCAAAATCTGCATTTGAGCGAATCGGCCCACGGGTTGACATCCAAACACCCTGGATTAACCCCTAGTCGACCCAGCAAGCTCGGGTCGACCTCAAAAATCGGCCGGTTCGGTTATTCCCCTCTCCCAATTCATTGTTTTGAACATTTTTGCATATTTATTTATTTAATATTCAATTATATGTATATATATATCAATATATATATTTCTCTGCGCAACCCATTTCACTTAATTAAGTATACTTTAATTTGTGAATTTTTATGTTCAAATTACGGGGTGTTACATTCTCCCCTCCTTAAAGGATTTCGTCCCTGAAATCTCCAAGTTAGGAAGAACGTATCCAACTATCCATCATCCATCTACTCAAAACATCATCCACGTGCTGTCATTGTCCTTAAAGGATTCTAAATGTTGTATGATCATATGCAAAGGTGTGTGTATATGTACTTATCTAATGCAAAAAATCAGGCGGTTACTGATGCAGTAAACCTCCTTAATGCAAAATATGTTAGTGAAATGAGTCCATATGTATGCAAATTCCTAACATTATTTATAATCTCTACATGAGTGCACATAATATTCATCCATATGCAACATCCACGTGATAGCTCAACAAGTTTCATCCATGAATAAGTATAAGCACTCATGCATATGCAACATGAAAGTGTGTGAGCCGATCTTAGTGCCTAATGTGTATCATGCATCTACGAGTATCCACGTGTAAACACTTGCAACCACTTGCAACCATCAAGCATAACATGTTTCAAATACATGTTTCAACCAAGGGTTTCTACCTAAGGTTCTCATGACAAGATCTACGAAACAAGATAAACTAGATAAACGCGGATAAAAAGAAAGATATGCTAATTAGGAAAAGAGATCGAGAATGTACCCTCAAAAAGAAATGGATAAAGCCCACGCATCTTCTCCTCGGTTTCCCAAGTTGCATCTTCGTTGGCTTCACCCCACCTCTCGATTCCTTAGCTTCTTGATCTCTGTTCCCAAGATACGAATCGGAGCTCTTCTCAAGGTTGCTTCTTTCTCTACCTCAATGTCTTCAAGAATGCTTGGTTCAACCACCTCAGCGGACTCATGTAGGCACTTTCGGAGATGCGAGACATGAAAGACATTATGCACTCCGGCTAGCTTCTCGGGCAATCCCACCTTATAGGCAATCTTTCCAATTCTCTCTATGATAGGGAAGGGTCCTACGAGCCTTGGTGCCAGCTTCCTCGCTGCTCCAAAACGTACCACATTTCGCAAAGGAGAAACCTTCACGAAAACCATGTCTCCCACTTCGAATTCCAAATCTGCCCTTCGCTTGTCAGCATAGGATTTCTGTCTATCTTGGGCCGCTTTCATCCTTCTTCTTACTAATTCAACTTTCTCGGATGTGTCTCGTATCATATCGGGCCCAAATATAAGTCTATATGTTGTCTCCCACCAACAAGATGGTGACCTACACGGCCTCCCATATAAAGCTTCAAATGGTGCCATCCCTATGCTGGCTTGATAGCTATTATTATAAGCAAATTCTACAAGAGGAAGGTGGTCTTCCCAAGTACCACCGAAGTCGAAAACACAAAGCCTCAAGAGATCTTCTAGCACTCTATTCACCCTTTCGGTTTGGCCATCCGTCTGGGGGTGATAGGCTGTACTCAAATTCAATCGCGTACCCATCGCTTCTTGCAAACTGTTCCAGAACTGGCTAGTGAAAATCGGGTCACGATCACTAACTATGCTAGAAGGAACTCCATGCAACCGCACTATTTCTCGGAGATAAATAGACGCCAGCCCTGATGCGGTCCTCTTGCTCTTTACTGGGATGAAGTGAGCGCTCTTCGTAAGTCTGTCAACTATGACCCATATGCTTGTGTTCCCTCTCCTTGACCTAGGCAATCCATCCACAAAATCCATAGAAATACTCTCCCACTTCCATTGTGGGACCTCCAATGGATGTAATAGCCCACCTGGTTTCTTTGACTCGGCCTTCACTTGTTGGCACACCATGCACCTTGAAACATACTCTGCCACATCTTTCTTCATTCCATACCAAAAGAAACTACGCTTCATATCTCTATACATCTTATCTCCTCCCGGATGTATAGTCATCTTCGAGTGATGCGCTTCTTCAAGAACTCTATGGACCAAATCTCCCACCCGAGGAACACATAATCTCCCATCATGCCTTAGCCATCCTTTATCATCAGTAGTATATCTGGCAAGGTGACTAGACGTCTCATCCCGAATCAAGTTGTCCATAACTTCGACTATCTGTGGATCTTCCCTCTGCGAAGCCCCAACTTGATCAAGAAGTGTGGGTCTAAGCTCAAGGGATGCTAATGAACCCGTCATCAACTCAACAGCCGTCGTGAAATCAAAGGTTGCCAAGAATTCCAAGTTCTTCATCTCAATGAACAAGGGGCCTAAAGTCAATCTCCTTCTGCTTAGTGCATCCTCCACAACATTACCCTTGCCAGGGGTATAAGCTGTCTCGAAGCCATAAGATGCCAAAAATTCCATCCACCTTTGCTGCCTTAGATTCAGATCTTTTTGTGAGAAGAGGTATTTGAGTGACTTGTGATCAGTATACAACTCAAACCTTTCGCCTAGAAGATAGTGGCGCCAGGATTTGAGTGCAAAGACGATCGCCGCTAACTCCAAATCATGAGTGGGATAGTTCTTCTCATGAACTTTAAGTTGCCTACCCCCATAACATATCACTCTTCCCTCTTGCATCAAAACAGCTCCTAACCCTGTGCCACATGCATCTGTGTACACGGTAAACATCTTACCACTATCGGGTAATGCCAAAACTGGAGCTGAGGTAAGGGCTCTTTTGAGCTTTTGAAAAGCAAGCTCACACTCCAAGTCCCATGCAAAGACTAAGTTCTTCTTCCTCAACTTAGTGAGAGGGGCCGAAATCTTAGCGAACTCTCTAATGAACTTCCTATAGTAGCCCGCCAAACCGAGAAAGCTTCTTACTTCGGTCGCATTCCTAGGAGTCTTCCAATCTTGAACCACAACCACTTTCGCGGGATCCACCGCTATGCCTTGCTTAGAAACTATATGTCCAAGAAACCGAACTTCCCTTCTCCAGAAATGATATTTGGAGAACTTGGCTTTCAACTGATGCTCTCTAAGCGTATCCATCACTTCCTTAAGATGTCTGGCATGTTCTTCCTCGTCCTTTGAGAAGATCAGAATATCATCCACGAAGACAACAACAAACTTGTTGAGGAACTCCATGAACACCCTACTCATCAAGTCTATGAAGTAGGCGGGTGCATTAGTCAATCCGAATGGCATGACAAGCCATTCAAAGAATCCGTCCGGAGTCCTAAACGCAGTTTTATCAATGCTATCCTCAGCTACTCTAAGCTGATGGAATCCGGTGGCTAGATCGAGCTGAGAGAAAACAGAAGCACCTACAAGCTGGTCAAAGAGATCATCAATCCTCGGTAACGGGTGCCTATTCTTCTTTGTCAGCTTGTTCAACTCTCGATAATCAACACATAGACGAAGCGAACCATCCGCCTTAGTAGCGAATACCACCGGAGCACCCCATTCGGAAATGATTCGTCTAATAAAACCCTTCTCAAGCAGCTCCTTAATTTTCTTACTGAGCTCCCTTCTCTCACGAGGGGCCATGTGCCTAACGGGCAATGATACTGGCTTGGCATTATCAACTAGATAAATGCGGAAATCTATCTCTCGTTTAGTGGGTAACCCCTTAACTTCTTCAAAGACATCAGGATAGTCTCGGACCACCCTTACAGATTGCAGATCATCGATGGACGAGTCGAGAGATTCAAGATAGCATAACATGACGGGACCTCTAGGGTTACAAGAAATTTCTAGGGTATTACCGAGGCGGGTCATGAGCCTCACCACCCTATGTTCACAATCGAGAATGGATCCATAACTGGACAACCAATCCATGCCCAAGATTAACCCATATCCCGTGAATCCGAGAATATAAGCATTACACGCGAATTCTACAGTCAAGATAGAAATCTTCAAATCCACACAAATCATAGATAGATGGGCGGAACCCCCAATTGGATTTGAAACACAAACGGGATCCTCAACTAAGCTAGTACTTAGGTGCAAACTTTCAACAATGTCAGAAGAAATAAAACTATGCGATGCGCCAAAATCAAATAAGGTGCGAACAGGATAATCAGAAATATAAACAAGACTTTCTACAGAAATGCTACCTCGATCCTGAACTGGAGCGGCGTTGAGAGCATGCACTTGCCCTCCAGAAGGTCCTGCACGCTGATTCTGTCCTTGCTTCTTGGGGCAATCCTTGCTAAAATGTCCGGTCTCTCCACAATGAAAGCATTTGCCCGACTTCCTCTTCCTTTTCTTACAGTCTTTAGCTATGTGCCCTACATTCCCACAGTAGTGGCATTTTCTTGGGTTCTTTGCCTTGGCCTTGTTTCCCTTGTTGTTCTTGTTGTTTTTGTTGTTCTGATTGCTCTGATTTCCTCCCCACTTGGAGTATGTCTTCTTGGCTTGGGCATCATTAGCCTTCACTTCCTTCTTGCCATTCTTATCGTCTCCTTGAAGTAATGCCATGTCTACTAGACCTTCAAAAGTGGCCCCCATAGGTATATGAGATTGGGCTAAACCTTGTAGTGGCTGATTCAACCCTCGTGCAAAGCGCAAAGCCTTCTTCTGGGGAGTATTAATCATGTCCAAACCAAATTGGGCGAGCTTGTTAAACTCATTCACGTACTCCCTCACTGTCATGTCTCCTTGCTTCAAAGGTATAAACTTCTCCAATTGCAAATTCGCCTCAACTGATGATAGAAACTTAAGCCCAAATCTTGTCCTAAAGTCGGCCCAAGTCTCTATAGGCCTCGTAGCATTGGTTACCTCCCACCAATAAGCAGCTTCTTCTTTCAATAACCATGCTGCCAATAGAACCCTTCTATGATCTTGCACATCAAAGATGGCGAAGAGATCTTCAGTTTCTTTCAACAAATTTCTTGCCTCCACAAAAGTCTCCGTCCCAATAAAGTTCTTGCCACCCATCGCCTTAAAGTCTTTTCCAATCTTAGCGAAATTTGCTTGCGGGTTCTGAGGAGGAGGAGGAGGAGGAACCTCAGTTATATTGGGGGTATTTGCTGGGCCCACATCGTTGGCCCTAGCTTCCAAGTATCTCCGGAACCATCCGGGAATGGTCACTACCTCGGGAAGGTTAAGATCGGCCATACTGAAAAAGGAAAAAGATAGATTCAGAACGAAGAAACGAAGGATAGTGCTATGGCGTTCGGGGAATAGCCTTTTTAAAATAACTAGACTTTTCTTGGAAAATACTTAATTGGTTATGAAAATAGTTTTTCAAAAGTTAAGTTTCAAAAACACTTTTGCTCAAATCTTGTAAACCTTATGCTCTGATACCAAATGTAACACCCCACCTTCGCCAATGCCACTCTTGCAAGTGCGTTAGCTTTGGAGGGGCGTTAAACAAGGTAAACATGCATGCAGATATCACAAGACAGAACATATAAGTAAAACAGAGTAGTAAAGCAGCGGATAAAACTTAGCATTTCAAAACCATAGTCATGTTACAACAAAGTACTTGGTCATTATTTTCCAACAACAAAGTCTAGATAAAAGCATAAACTGAAAAACTGAAATACATAAAGTACTATCCCCAAAATGAAGTGATAAACCATAGCTAGCTCAATGTCCAAAACCGTACATGACCAAATCCAGTAAGCAAGCTGTAAAGATCCAAGCTAAGCTCCAATGTTCCCACCCTGAGAACTTGAGGGGGGGGGGGGAACGGAAGAAAAGAGACGAAAGAAAACAGGTCAGTCAAAAAGACTGGTAAGCCCTACTACTATCTGTCTATGAACTAGTAAAGTTAACTGGCATGAGAAGCTGAGATGAACATAAGGATAACAACATACTGGCATGATGATTAACTAACAAGATAGATAAAGGTGTCATCGCATAATTAAGGTTAAGTTTTGCACCACGGGTGTACTAGCATTCTAACATGTCAAGTAAAAACAAGAATTGATCCCTTGGCCCAAGCTTGGCCCATCATCATGAGGTGACCTAAATTAAGGTCCAACTACACGGTCTAGTCGATCGGCTCCCTATAAGCCTAACTCGTCAAGTGTCGGTGTCATACGGCCCAAACATGCAATGTAGTTAAACTGCGCTAGGTACACCCTAGGGTGTATCAAGTCCTAGGGTGTCAACCTCAGACACAAATCAAGTATGCGCAGTCTAGATCTACTAGTACCCGTGCCTGATTCTCCAACTCCGGACTATGTGCACGAATATAGTCCGCCTGGACCTACACCGGCGTACCTACTCAGCCGTCGTTTTGGTCGCTTACATGTCAGCCCAGTAATCGTGCCCCACCCTAGCCTAGTCCTAGGGTCTTATGATACTATCAAGAGGGTTACTGCTGAAAAGGACCACGCAACTAGGGTTTCCTTAACGGGTTAAATGTGGTTAACCCGATCCAAACGTGGATTAAATTGGTTAAGTATACCCAAGGTTCGTGACTTAACCCCGATTAACCCATCCAGCCCAAATTGATTAAGTATTAAGTGGACCATGACTTAACCCTAATCAGGAGGCATTAATTAACTTAATGTGCTTTAACCTCTCACATTAGACTTTGTTGTGGTTACTAGTTAAGCCGGGCCGGTCCGGGTAGCTTTACACCACAACTTGGTCTAACCTCGGGTTCGAGCACAACATGACCAACTTCTCACATTGGGTCCTATTGTTTGTAGCCACTAGTTAAGCCGGGCGGGTCCGGGTAGATTTATGCTACAAACTCAACCCAACCTCGAGTTGGCCACACTCATATTTTCTAAGTGTCATGTCCATTATGTTTCCAAAACATAATTACAAGTTAACATATCACGTTATGTTATAAAAATCATGTTCATGTCATAATTTTACCCAACCCCAACGTAATCCCATCGTTTACATAATCGCAACAACGCATAAAGGGTAAAATAGGGAACTAGGCATAATCATGACAAAAAGGTGTTGAAGCCACAAGTTTATCATGGTGGCATATGAGATGTACATATGTTCATATACTTGCATATTGCATTGTTAGGCTTCAAAAGCATGCATAAAACCAAACTTAGCATATGAGTGATACATGGTGATAAATGACATGTAGAAGTTGCTAGAAGTTCGCATTTAGCCTCACATGCAAGTTATCATAAGGGATATGATAACTTTCATGTTGCCAAAATGCAACCTTTGATATAAAGCTTGGAGCTTTATGCTCACAACATCAAGTTTAACTTGCATAACATAGCAATATGTGTCATACATAATGATTAAACCAACTTGCATAGCATAATGATTAACCAAACTTACATATCATAATAATCAACCAAACTTGCATATCATAATGATCAACCAAACTTGCATATCATAATGATCAACCCCAAACTTGCATCATTCATTTAACTTTAGAGTTCAATAAAAAGAAAGTAGAAAAGGGCTTACTACGCCATGAAGACACAAATGAATATTTATTATAAAGATTGAGACGAAGCCCTTATGCAAGCACCAAAATATGAAAGCCCCAATTGAAAAAATCTTGAGCCAAATCAATAAAAATCCTTGCTTTGAAATAGAAATGTTGCAACTTGACTTGAATGCAAACTAATAACACTCATACAAGTTTGGAAGCACTTGTATGAACTCACAATCTCTCATAGAAATAGGCTTAGGAATTTTAGCATGAAAGTGGAGGCCATGAGAGGAACAAATTTGACATAATTTAGTTGTAGGATCGAATAATGGTGATTTAGGCTAGGTTTAGGGGTCTTTTTATAGAGGATTAGGATAGTATTAGCCATAGGATTAACCCTAGATTCAATCCAAGCCATCAAAGCATGTCTTGGGGAAGAAGTCAAGTGTAGGAACCATCTAGGGCATTTAGATTAAAGCTGAACCATGAGAACCATTCAAATGCAAAATCTGCATTTGAGCGAATCGGCCCACGGGTTGACAGCCAAACACCCTTGATTAACCCCTAGTCGACCCAGCGAGCTCGGGTCGACCTCAAAAATCGGCCGGTTCGGTTATTCCCCTCTCCCAATTCGCTGTTTTGAACATTTTTGCTTATTTATTTATTTAATTTTCAATTATATATATATATATATATATCAATATATATATATTTCTCTGCGCAACCCATTTCACTTAATTAAGTATACTTTAATTTGTGAATTTTTATGTTCAAATTACGGGGTGTTACCCAATGCAACACAAATCGGAGGATATGGTTTTAACTTATAATAGCAAAAGAATGCTTGATACGCTAAATTTCATCTTTTATTATTACTATAAGTGTACAGTGTCAAAACAATTTCAATCATAAGTATCAATCATAGACGGCATGGGTAACATATATCATGTCGTCATACTAGTTCTATAATTATAACCGCAAAATCACGTATTTGGAAGTTGGTTTTCCATCTATGAAACCGAGGCAAGGGATCGTGCTCTACCGATTTGAGACTGTCTAGCCCGAGCCTCAGGATTAGAGCTCGAGTGACCCTTGGATCGTCAATGCCGAACCACCGATGTGGATTAAAATGCCTGAACACTGCGTTTCCTCGCCCTTTGGGGCATAAATGAGCCAACGAATGACTCCATCGGTCCCAGATTGACCGATATAACCGAGGCGCCTCGCAACAGCAACAATCACATAGGTGAAAATAATATAAATGTCAGGGCTGGTAGGTCACTGACACCACCCTAGCTAGAAGGAAACCCATGCCCTCCCTGATGTCCTCTCCCATTTCTGGTTCACTACCGGGGTGTGAGGCTCGCAAATTAACGATACACAAAGCTACGCCACAAAGGTTGTGTTTTGATCAACAACCACAAGACTGCTTTTCAACAGAAGCCTTGATCATTTGCATCTCAGCATGCCACGTTGTCAACCCAACGTCAGACACACATCCATTTACAAGTCCGTTTTGGGTCTGAACGAAACCGGAGGCACCACGTACCTCGCATATCCAACGATCTCCACGTACATCTAGACGATCACCAACTGATTCCCTCCTCTTGGGTGTACATCCCAATCAAGATCATCAGTAATTATCCAAACGATGTGAAGACCTCCGGTCTTTGACCACCGTCTTCATCTTCGACTTATCGTCGTATCAGTTATTCAGAATGGGATAAACCCGGTCTTTCCGGATAAATCGCATATATAATAAACAAGTGTTACACAAACACAACATACACCTCATTCCAATTCATCTATCACTAACCGTAAATTAGTAAGAGAACAATTTCCCAAATATTAAACTCGAAGGCCGAAACCAACATCAGATCAATACCTAGGAAACCATTCATCCTAACTAATCTTCAGTTAGTTGCTAAATTTCACATTCTTAGGGAAAAGTTCCCATTAATTTTATCAAAGATAAATTATTTAAATTTATTCTTTAATCTTCTTTTGAATATCAATTCAAACCAAATTATGGTTTATCCAAACTAGTCGGGATTAACGAACCTTATCGTAGTAATCAATTGTTAAATTTCCCAACCCCAACCTATTCATCCCATGAAGTAAAACTGGTAATACTTCATATCTAACACCACGGTGTTATCGGTAAATTCAATTACCATTTCACGTTTAAATCCAATTAAAGATTTAACTATCATCTGGAGTAAAACTGGTGGTACTCCATTCTTGATCATTCCTTGAATTTGATAATTTTAATTATTAAATTCACTTTTCAATCTATTTAAAGATTCACTAAAACTCTAATTCAGTCTTAATTTCCAAAAATCATTACTTAATGATTATTCAAATCCAGGAAATAAATCCCATCTTTAACTGGGTTAAAGAACCAATGCCATTTAAAACACGGTTCACGATAAACCCAAAATCACTTTTCATTTCCATCATCCTTTAACCGTAAATTAGCAAGTGAATGATTCCCTAACTAATAACCCCGAAGGCCGAAACCAACATGAGATCAATACCTAGGAAACCACTTAACTCAACTAATCTCCAGTTAGTTTCTGATTTTCTTAACTCTGTTGGGTCTAAGAACAGTATTATTAAAGATACCTTTCACGACAACCCAAATCACATTCCATTAATTATCGGGTTAAAGAACAAGTGTTATTTAAATCACCGTAGATAAACCCGAAAATCAATTCCAATTCAATTCCAATTAAATATTACTTAATTGGCACACTTCATTAAATCTAAGTAAAAAGATTTAAACTTTTTCTCAACTGGGTTTAAGAACAGTGTTAATGACGACACCATTCACGACAAACCCAAATCCCATTTGATATTAAATACAAAGATCTGAATAGAAAATATATCAGCTTATATTCAATATCAAGTACTACAACCAACAAATATCGTGTTGGAAATAACGATATATATATCTTTCAAATTTCCATAACAATATCGGTATAATCACGACATTCAATATCAAAATATTCCTAAGATAATTTCGATTCAAATCCATTTCCAATTTATATATTGGAAATTCTGGTTATTCTCAAAACCATTTCAAGTCCAAATTATTTATTTCAAAAATAAATGGATTATAATTCTAGTTCAAAACTAGTTCATTTTGATAAAAATCTATTTTTATCTTTTCAAATACGGAGTTTTTCATCCCAATTCTTTCCAAATCATTTCTTATGATTTTACACTAATTATTGATATTTTTAATAATTTTATCAAGGCCCGTACAGTCGATTTCCATCAACGGTCATCGAACTGCACTTACAGCGACCTTTTCCAAATTTGATTTGGACATAATTCCAAATCCAACCATTAGATTTATAATTTCTAATATTCATTAGAAAGATCTTTTCGATACGAACCCAACAGTTCCAGTTTAAGGAGGATTCGACGGGGGATCTCCCGTAATGTCCGTTCGAAGTCAATGGTCGAAATTCACGAACTACCGCAGCGCGGCGCGTTCTATTCAGGCCATTATATATTATATATATATATAATATATAATATATAATATATATTTCATCTATTTCAATTTAAAAAGTATTTTATAAATCGTTTTAAATTCATTTTCAAAATGATTTCTACTTCCATTTCAAATTCAAATCAAAATTGAATTTTTTCAATATTAATTCGTTTTAAATTCATTTCGAATCGGTTTCAATTCAATTTCAATCTGTTTTAAATTCAATTCAAAACGATTTCAATTCTATTTCAATTTAATTCGAATTTCAATTCAATTCTATTTAATTTGAATTTCAATTCAATTCTATTTAATTTGAATTTCAATTCAATTCTATTTAAATTTAAATTTCAATTCAATTCTATTTATCAAATTTTGAAATCACTTTCGATATTCATTGTAAAATGAATAAAATCGATAAAATTCCCGTTTGTGTTAAATTGGCGTTCGACTACTTAACAGGGCTTCACTTTTCAATATTCACTGAATATTATTTTTAAATATTCTGAACTGGAATCAAACACAGTTAATTACCATATAAGGTTGATTAAACGGATTTCACACAACAAATGTGTATAACAACAATGAAAACAACAATCCATCATCCAAAGTGCATTCTACACTGTATAAGCTTTAAATATAGATATTCGACGCTTATACAGTCTGTCAATCAATCGATTGACATACAACTAATTATTGGGATTAGTGTATGTCCAATTTCATCCCAATACCCGTGTGGGGTTTTCAATCAATCAAACACAGGTTTTATTTGTGCAGTTGGGCGATGTGTAAAATTTATCGTCCCAATCAATATCAGTCAAATGTGTGTATATAAACAAATCGTCCGATTTGTTTATAAATATTTATTTTATATACACATTAAAAATTAAATTTTTAACTATAAAATATTTATAACTATATAAATATTTTATTTCACATCACATAATCAATTTTCACATCAAAATCAAACAAACAAGTATACAAGCCGTCCATGGTCTATGGACGACGGGTGTCGGGTGCTACTAAACACCATTTGCATCCTAGTATATATTTTAAATTAGAAATTAAAATAAAAGTGAGTTCTCACAGACGGTTCCAGTCCTCCATAGAATTTTCTGAAATTCAGAACAGTCTGGATTTGCCTGTACTTCCAACGTAGTCTTCTCCACGCTGTTCATATTAAAATCACATTTTTAATATGATGTTCTATACATTAAAAATCATATTTTTAATACTCTACCAATATAAAAATCATATTTTTATCTTATTAAAAATCGCTTCTTTAACACAATAAAAATCACTGCTTTAACATAACAAAAACCGCTGCTTTTTATCTTGACATGATATATATAAAAACTGAATCTTTATCTTGTTAGATTATATATAAAAATCGGATCTTTAAAGTTATAAAGATCTAATCTTTTTAAATGGAAATAAAATCTTTACATGGTTAAAAATCTAAAGTTTATACCGTTAAAAATATAAACTTTATACTGTTAAAAATATAAACTTTATACTGTTAAAAATATAAACTTTATACTATTAAAAAGATAATCTTTTTCCTATCTAAAACTCATATTTTTATTTATTCTACATACATATAAAAATCTTATCTTGCCACTATATAATGTAAAAATCGAATTTTTATCTAAAAAAACAATTCCATATTTATTTACAAAGGTCTGAAATTTAAAGCTGATTTTACTTAACTTAAACTTATTATTTTAATTAAATAAAAACAAAAACTTACTTTCCCTTGAAGAAAATAAAGAAATCATATCTTCATTGGTGAAAGGGGGCGTCCACGTCAACTATGGGGGTGGGGAGGCGCGCCAGACCTGCGGCGGTCGTAGTTGGTCAGAGCACAGCCATCTCTGGCAGTTTCAGGGTGCTTGAGCGTTGGGCTCTCGATGTTGTGGAGGCTCGTGGGGTTAGATTTGGGCTAGGGCATGGTGGCGCGCGGTGGTCCGGCGCGGTGGAGGGCTGGAGGTGGAGGCGGTCGCGCGAACGAGTGGCGGTGGTGGGTGCTCCCTAGTGCGATGGCGAATTGCGATTTCCCCCTTTCCTTTTTTTTATTTCATTCGATTTGAATGAGAAGGGGAGTGTTGACCATGTATGAGGGAGAAAAGGGGAGGGGCCAACCCTATATAATTATTATATTTAATTAATTTAAATTCCAAAAGGTAACCTTTTTATTCAAACTCCAAATCGCACCCAACGACTGTCACCCCTAGCTAATTACCCCTATTCCGAACATAATGGGATATGTTTCGTAGGCCAATTCGACTGCTAAGATCGGTTTCCGTTGAATTTAAAATATAAATCTTTATATATTCAATTTAAACGCACATTTCAAATTACCGGGGCCACATACTGACTCTAAAAATTCCAGAAAAATTATTCCTAGCTTCGTATTGACGATATGGTCCTAAATAAATTTCGTCAAATTATGAGACCGTTTGAAAAATGGCCATTTTCCAGTCGATTAAAATCAACTGAAACTGCTCAAACGCATTTTCCTTCGCCACACTCACATATTGATTCGAAAAATTATGAATTTTGGAATCTAACAATAACTTGACATGGTGGATCCAACAAAAGTCGTTTCGTCGAAAACCGAGGTTGTTTGCAAAATTTCCATTTTTAAGGGCCAGAATTCCATAGCGACTATTCTGAATTTTTCAATTGGACGTAACTTTTTACCCCCACTATGAAATTTCAATTTTTCGGATTCGTTGGAAAGATATTCTCAATTAGATTGTAATATTTTAGGTTTTGCTAAAATCCGGTTTATTTTGAATCCTATACATTCATTTGAAGTTTGAAATCGAATTATCGAACTACCACGCCATTTTCAATTCCTTTTTATAATTTAAAATAAATATTTATATTCTAACGATGATCTATATAAATATATATGTTCGAATTATATTAAAAAAAAATTCTCGCTATTATTATTTAAAATTAATCATTTTAAATAACCAAAATTCATCAAAATTGCCAAAATAAAAATTTTAAATTGGTTCGGATTTCCGGGTCATTACAAATGGAAAACCAATAAAGCCATAGGATACATTTTCCCTTTTCACATAAAATGAGCCGACCACAGTTATATAACTGGATAAGTTTTAAACCAGATAAAGGGAGAGGGAAAGTGACATTGGCCAGGGTGAAATGGGTAGAGCCATTATCTAAAACCCTAGGATGCTAGCTATAAATAAACATGAGTGCAATAGAAAATGAGTTAGTCATTTTCTCCCTCACAAAACAAACTGTAAAAATAAATCATGGCTGAAGGAATGGCAATGGGGAATTTGGGTTGATAGGCTATTTTTGCTCGTCAACACAACTAAGATAAATGGGGTGATGGAAGTAGCTTTTAGAGGGTAGCATGACTACATCAGACCAGAATTAGAGGATCAAAGAAGAAATAATGGCCATAGAATTTATGTGAGTATTCTCACTTTAAAACTTAAGGCATTAAGTCCTGATTTTAATAGGCAGCCAATATTTTTATACATGTTCATTTTACTTAAGTCTGATTTTCTGAATTGTCTCACCTGTTTATATGTGACTGGAAAAATGCTAATGACTTTATTAAGAAACATATTTGGTTTTAATATTATGGATCTGAAGTTATTATTTAAAACTGCTCAGTTTTATGATCCCTTAAAAACTCCTTAACTAATACCTTGAAAACCTTATAAAGAAATCTGGATATATATATGATATGAATCTATGGCAATCTTTCATGAAACATTGATATGAGCGGCAATATACTTGTGTATAGGTGCTGAGGCTCTATGAATGATTGATTTAGATAGCAATAGATTTTCTATGTGCTGATCTCTAATCAAGAATGCAAACATTATGCCTCAGCTAGGTTTTAAAATTAATTTGAAACCAGTTTGGACAAAGTGGAAAAATCTCTCAAAAATATTCCTAAAAGGCATGGATTAATACCAGATCTATGTCTAGAAAAGCATATATATCTACATAAGTGACTGTATGTAGATAAGGATTTTACCTTATTGAAACTCCAAGACAAAATGACTCACTGAAAAGTATACATATACATTAGATGACTTATATTCTTGCCTGAATAGGTGTTTATACTTCTATGAGTACTGATCGCCATTCATTTGTAATGTTATGTGATGATCTATAATTAAAAAATTATATCACATATGCAGTTTAATGATTTATTGGCTGAATGGAAAATTGATTCCTCTTTGAGTGAATGTTTGCAAGTCCAATGGACTATAGTGTGCTCAATGGGTGCTTAAGTGCATGTTTTATTCATTTGCTTGAATAACAAGAAATGACATTAAACACTTAATAACTCAACTTAATTAGGTCAAGAATCTGTGGAATGGCTTGCACTTGAGTTTGCAAGTTTGGTACATGGCCTAAACTTGGTCCTGAGATCTTTGTGTAGTAGTGTGAATTAGACTACTACAATGTGCCCCAATGATTCCTTATGGCAAATGAGACAGGAAACTTAAATAACGGATATGCCAGGAATTAAATAGAAGGAATTTGAGTTTTCCTGGAGGATTTCCTAGGGCAGTTATAGATACAAATCATGATGTTAACAGGGTGAATTAGCCTGTTATGTATTTATGTTTGATTTATGTGCATATACTGATTTTGAGTGCTTATTTCATGTGTTTTATAAATCAGTGAAGGTGCACATGCACAAGGATTCCTTTATGAAACTACATCTCAGACTGCTTTGAAATATTCATTGCTTTAAATGGGTGTGTGCATTAGATTATGCATTGTTATCCCATGAATGAATGAATGGATAAGGAATTTTAAGACTCGCTGATTTCACATAAAAGGTTTGTGCACATGCACATGGACACAAGGCATACACATTTTTTTCAAATGTAATTCTAAACATGATTTTAAGACTTTTAATCCTATTTTATCTTTTATGCTGTGATTACATGAATACTCATACCAAACAAGCATGTCTGGCCCTATTTTGCTCATGGCATATGAGGTGTCTCATTTATAATGAGGCAGCCTCCATTGCTTTTACAGGAAATGAAGACATTAAGTAAAAGATTAAAGACATGTCTTTGGGAAAATAAAAATTAGCAAGCATAGCTTAGCATAAGAAAGGATTTCCAGGGTGTTTAATCTGCATAAGTTTCAAGATATATCTTATTGTTAAGATCATGTAAAAAAAATTTGTTAAATGTATGACTGTTTAAGGAGTCATATAATTTTATAGTTATGTAATTGTTTTAAGTTAAACTCAAAGTTTACTTGAATGGCATTACCTTTTGAGTTCTTCTATGAAAACTGGAGTTTTGAGTATAAATATGTTTTATCATTTGTTTTGAATCTGGAGTTGTTTTCGAAATTTTTTATGCATAAGTTATATGCACTGTCTAGAAGGTATCATTTATATTATCTTAAAGTTATCAGTTTTGACAGTGCCATTTGAAGGTATCATTTTAATGAGTTTAAGAATATCATTTTTATAAGTATTATTTGAGAGGATCATTTATGTATGCATAAAGTATCACTTTTAAAAGATCTAATTTTATCAAGTATCATTTCTTCATACAGCTAGGGGTCATTTTAGAAGACTTCCTTTTCTGTAGAAACCACAGTATCATTTTTATATGCACTGAAGTATCATTTTTAGAAAATATTAATTCTATAAGCACTAAAGCATCATTTTTGCACATACTTGAGTATCAGTTTCATCTCTGTGATATAAAAGGATCACTTTAGTATGCATATAGTCATCAGTTTATTTTATCTGTGTTCAACATTGATTTTTAATGAGATCAATGGATCTCTTGCCTTCTTTCTACTCTGATAAAAGGCAAGAGGGGTGTATATATCTTCATATATATATATATATCAAAATGTTTTTATATGCATATATTGGTAAATATGGGATCCTGGATGTTTTGGTTTGAATAGGTGGCTCTGGCTTTTAAATTAGAGAAACTTTTTATATTAAAAAAAAACAGGCTATAAAATTTATATAAAAGATGGGTCATTTCATTTGGTATCAGAGTTGTGGTTGTAAGATACACAGCTAGAAAAAAAACTTATTATAATTATTAATAAACCTGGTTGATAGATTCATTGTTTTTTTGAATATCGATGTATGGATGCATGTTTTGCATACCTGGTTGAAAATGACACTTTAAGTAGGGAAGAAAACTTCACTTTCATTAGTGATGATGTCTGATGTATGAAAACGCTTTTGAAAAGAAAGAAAACCTACCAATACAATAGTTTATTTGTAATAAGAAATGTGTGGGTTAAACCCAAGATATTTTGAAAATTGCTGGTAATAGAACTGGGTTAAATTTTGGTTAATCCAAGAAGGAATATATCACAAGGAAGATATGCATCTTTTATGTATACATAGAAGTGATATTTATATGGTTATCTGGATGGAAAAATTAAAAGCCCTTTTGTTAAAAAGGGTAAAATACAAGTGGTCAAACTAATTATAAAATTGGCCAGGTATTGTAGAAAATTTTGTCGCAATTTAAATTCTGAAGGGAAGGATATATTTACATTTGTAAATACTCAGTCAAGCAACATGGAAATATATAAAATGATTCAGTTAATATTTCCTGGTGGAATAGATTTATATACATAAACAGAGTACCCTAATTTGATAAAATAAATGGGAAAAAGGATAGGGTACTAGCATGTGAAATAAAAATTAGTAAAGATGGATGCATGCTTTAATTCTTATGCCATGAAATACCAAAGGGTTAAACATATACATATACATATACATACATATATATATATATATATATATATATGATCAAATGGGAAAAATTGAACTGGCTATGTTAGATGTATTTATTCAAATGTGAAAATATCTATGTAGCTAAGTTATCCAATCTGAAGAATGAAATGTCATGATATTGGAATAAATTAACATTTTGCCTCAGATTAGTAATTTAAACAACCTATATGGAAAATTTACTATAGTCTATGTATGTTAATTATTTTTTGAAACCTCATGTGAAATGGGAGGCTTTTGACACTTATAAATAAATAAGTGTGTATAAAACACAATTTTAAGCAATCCAAAATCTGGAAAATGTGTATGGAAATAATCATACATATACATTTTAGATTTCCTATATACCTAAGGAAATCAAACAGTTAATAATCTAACTGGTGAAAAGAAAAATGAATTGGTAAGCTAGAAGCTTTGCTAAGCAAAATAAATATCATCTTCTAACCAGAATGAATAATTCATAAAAAGAAGTTTTTCTGGAAGCCAGTAAAAAATTAAATTGTTGAGAAGTAAGCACATATATGCCTCTGTAAGAAGTAGTAGGAATTTACTGTACCTAAATTTACATAGAGATAAAGGAGACTATCAGAAGATTAAATACATGTGTATGAGTAAGCAAAGAGATTAACCTGAGCATAAGTACAAAATAATTCTAATTTAGGAATTTGTTAATACAAGAAATAAGCATTTCAAATTTTAGAATGGTTTTAAGTCCTGAGAGAGGAATGAATGAAATGCAAACTTTGACATATATGAACAGACTCTTTCTTAGTAAAGAAGATCAAATGGAAATACACTTAGTAAACTAACCTGATGATATTAGTATCAGAATTTTTGAAGTTGATTTGTTTCTTAACCATTCCAGGTGTGTAATATTAATAAAGTACACCAATATGTGGGTATAAAAGAAAGGTAAATGCAAACATGTCTATGACATAAGTAAATAAACCTCTAAGATTTGTAAACTATTTGCAAAATGAACTAGCTATATTTATGAATATAATAAAATGTAAGAATTGCTTTTGAGCTAAGAAGCAGATCCATTTTTTTGGAATATAAGTAGCCAAGACAAAACATAAAATATGATTGTTTTATTTTCTGATGCATAGTATATACATCAATCCGATTTGCAAAAATATCACATCTATGTGTCTGGCTAAACATATGTATTGATGTCTGTGTGTGTGTGTTCTCTTTAGAAGGCATGAGGAATTGCATTACCCAAACCTCAACCCTACTTAGAATAGCATGATAGATAGTGGACAACAACAACCCACAGAAGAATCAAACGAACCCCAAGGATGGACATGAGAGTTTCAAAGAATGATAAACAAGGTAAGCTACAAAAAGGGGCTGATAGAATATAAGCAAAGTTGATATGAATGGGAAAGAAAAGAGGAAGGAAAATATATATTGGAACTAAGAAAACAGGTGAAACCATTGCAGTTAAGGCCAGAAGGAAAGTGATAACATGTTATTATAATGGAAAAAGTACATATACATATAAAACCTGAAAGTTCAATGGATTTATATATATATATATGCCAATTTAAAAGAGTTGCATTGTAAAGGAAGGCCATACCAAAAATGAAATTACCCAAAATTCATGAAGGCATGTGTAACAACCCGTATTTTTATAACTTGTGATAACTATAAATCAAGGTAGAATTAATTTTTAAAATAAGAACTAAGGGCAACGGGTTACGCCATTATGTTCGTCTCGAAATTCTTCTTGGAAACGAGTCCGAGTTTTCGAAAATCGGAGTCCGTATGACCAAGTTATGGCCCTCTAAAGTTTTCCGAATTTTCAAAGTTCAAAACAGTTCGAATTCGAATTCAAATTTCGAATTCAAACCCCAGAATAGACTGGGTGGGAAATTTCCCACCCAGGACCAGGTCGACCTGGGGGTCAACCATAGTGTCGACCTGCCCATGACCAGGTCGACCATAGAGTCGACCTGGGGGTCGACCTGGTGACAAAACTCATTTTTGAGTCTGAGTTCGTTTTGATGTTTCTAGCCCCATTTCTGTCTACATTCGTTGGCCTGACCCTATATAAACAGCAACTAACACTAGTCTCTCTACACAAAATCTCTCTGACCTTATGCTGCTCAAATTCTGGTTGAAAATTTAGAGAAAGGGACTACTTCTTCTACCTCGAAACTACGTTGACAGATTTGCTGATTTGGGTATTTCTGTTAGGACTCGACTAAGCACATAAAGATTCAACATCGACTTTCTTTTTCTAAATCTCGAACCACGATCTGTAAGCCAAGTTACTTTTAGATTTAAACTATAAATGTAATATGAATATGTTGTAAATTGAAATTGGACCTGTGTATGATGACTGTTTCACATCCATTCTTGTTCATCTTGGATCTTGATTTTTGGGAATATTACTATGACATTGATTTGGGGCCTATTCATGTTATAAATCAAAAAGAACCCCTCATATTATCATGCCTGTAATGTTGAATCTGTTATTAGTCAAAAGTTTATAACTATCACCTTATGTCAACCATTACCATGACTATCACCTTATGTCAACTATTATCATGACTAGTCCTTATTTTTCTAGATTTGGAATCTTAATGTTTGAGGCTGACATTCCATATGCCAGTAATGTTGTAATCATTTATTTCAATTTATACCATGCTATGTTAGAAATCACTGTTGCCACCTTATACCCGTCCCTTTTATGTTATTCTCTAATAAGATCTAATTGTATCGATTCGAATTTACGTGCGATGGGAATACATTTTGGGTAGTTTAGGCAAACTTGAATTGGCTATGAATTTGACATGATTTGACATGAAACATGACATGCAAACTTGACATGAAATTATACTTGAAAACTTGAACATGGACATGACACTTAGATAAACTTAAAAATGGCCAACTCGAGGTTGGGTTGAGTTTGTAGTATAAATCTGCCCAGAACCGCCCAGCAAATCTAGTAACTCCAAACAATAAGATCCAATGTGGGTAGTTGGTCATATCGCGCTTAAGACCCGAGGTTAGACTATGTTGTGGTGTAAATCTGCCCGGAACCGCCCGGTGAATCCAGTAACCACAACAACTAGTCTAATGTGAGAGTTTGGGGTGCATTAATGATTTAATGCCACAAGATAGGGTTAAGTCATGAACCACTTGGATATACTTAACCAACTTGATGTATGATTTGGTAGGGTTAAGTCATGAATCGCTTGAACACACTTAACCAACTTGATACATGAATGGATAGGGTTAAGTCACGAATTTAAATGACAACACTTAACCCATTAGAAACCTTAGTTACACGGTCCTTTTTAGCAGTAACCCACTTAGGAATATCACGATACCCTGGGACTAGGCAGGGTGGGGCACGATTACTGGGCTGATTGTAAGCGACCAGAACGACGGCTGAGTTGGTGTGCCATTGTAGGTTCAGCGGACTATGGTCGTGCACGTAGTCTGGAGTTGAAAAAGCAGGCATTGGGAACCCGTAGTTTTACAATGTGCGTGCTTGATTCGTGTCGATGGTTGGCACCCTAGGACTTGATACACCCTATGGTGGACCTAGCACAGGTGACTACATTTCATGATAGGGCCGTATGACACAGACACATGACGAGCTAGAACTTGTAGGGAGCCGATCGATTAGTTGATCGTTCTGTAGGACCCCGTAATGGGTCATTTCATGATATTGGGCCAAGGGATCATTTCATGGTTAACACTTGGAACGGGTTAGAATACTAGTACAGTTGGTGCAGCGAAATCTTGAATATGTGATGCTAGACTTGACATATCTTGTTATCTCAGTTATCATACCTATCCTGCTTTTATCCTTATGTTTAATTCCAGTTTTCACATGTCATGTTACCTTTACTAGTTTATATACTGAAAGTCACTAGGACTTACCAGTCTTTATGACTGACTGTTTTCTTTCGCCTCTTTTTCTTTCGTTTCCCCCCAGCTTCTCAGGGAGGAAACTCTAGCTCTTATCATGGATCTCGCTTGCTTTTCTGACAGCTCATGTACGGTTTGGTCTTGAGCTATGCTATGGCTGCACTACTGCTATTTTGGGGAATAATTTACTATTGTTATTTTAATTTTATGCTTCTTTATGTAGAACTTGATGTAATGGAATAATTTGTACTTTGGATAAACGAGGTTTTGACTCTTTCCACGAAAGTAATGAAATTTGGTTTTTAATTTCTACCGCTGCTTTATTTATGTTCTGTCTTGCGATATCTCTGTGCATGTTTACCTAGATAATGCTCCACCAAAACTAGTGCATTCCCTTTGCGAGTGACCCTAGTAGAGGTGGGGTGTTACAATTTGGTATCAGAGCAGAAGGTTACCAGACTGGGCAAAAGTTTTAAAAATCTTCTGGAAACTATTTTCAAAACCATTTATAAAGAAGCATTTTTCAAGAAAAGCTTATTTGTTTAAGAAAAGGCTATTCCCCAAAAGCCATTAGCACTTTCCTTCATTTCCTCGTTTGAATCTTTTTCTTTTCGTTTTTCAGCATGGCTGATCTTAACCTTCCTGAGGGAGTACCTGTACCTGGATGGTTCCGAAGGCACTTAGAAGCTAGGGCCAACGGCGTGGGCCTGGCAGACATCCCTCCTCCTCCTCCCCCATTGGCTGAGGTTCCTCCTCATCCACCTCCTCCTGGTACCGCCTTTGCAAAAATATGCAAAGACTTTAAAGAAATGGGTGGCAAGAACTTCGTTGGAACTGAAACCTTCGTTGAGGCATGAAACTGGCTAAAGGAGACTGAAGACCTGTTTGTTATTTTCGATGTGGAGGATCATAGGAAAGTTCAGTTGGCAACATGGTTGTTGAAAGAGGAAGCTACATTTTGGTGGGAAGTCATCAACGCTACCAGGCCAGTTGAGACTTGGGCAGACTTTAGAGAGAGGTTTGGGCTTAAATTCTTATCATCAGCAGAAGAGTACCTTCAGATGGAGAGGTTCTTGGCACTCAAGCAAGGAGACATGTCTGTTAGGGAGTACGTGAATAGGTTTAATCAGCTTGCTCGGTTTGGTGTGGACTTAGTCAACACGACTCAGAAAAAGGCTCTACGCTTTGCTCGAGGATTAAGCGAGCCACTTCACAGTTTGGCCATGACCCATGTACCCACAGGGGCGACTCTTGAAAGCTTGGTGGATATGGCTCTACTTCATGAGGAAGACAAGAATAGCAAGAAGGAGGTTAAGCCTAATGAGACTCAGAATAAGAAGGTTGACTTCAAGAAAGGAGACAATAAGAATAACAAGAATAACAAGAGCAACAACAACAATGCTAACAAACCATGTGAGACAAGGAAGTGCAACTTTTGTGGTATTACGGGACATCTGGCTAAAGACTGTAGAAGGAAGAAGAGAAAGTTGGGTGAATGCTTTCATTGTGGAGATACTAGACACATCATCAAGTATTGCCCTAAGAAGCAAGGGAAGGGCAGGCCCAAGGAGCAGGACCTTCTGGAGGGCAGTTGTATGCTCTCAACACCACTCCAGCTCTTGACCGAGATAGTAATATTTCCGTAGAAAGCCTTGTTTACATTTTTGACTTTCCTGTTCGAACCTTATTTGACTCTGGCGCATCGCATACTTTTATTTCTTATGATATTGTTGAAAATCTGCACCTAAGTACTAGTCTAGTTGAGAATCTCGTTATGGTTTCAAACCCAATTGGGGGCTCCGCTCATTTGTCTATGATATGTGTGGATTTGAGGATCTCTATCTTAAGCGTAGAATTCACGTGTAATACTTATGTTCTCGGATTTGTGGGATACGGTTTGATCCTAGGTAAGGATTGGGTGTCCAATTATGGAGCCATTCTTGATTAGGAACAAAGGGTAGTGAGGCTCACGACTCACCTTGGTAATACCCTTTAAATTTCTTGTAACTGTAACACCCCACCTCCGCTAGGGTCACTCTTTCGGGGGCACTAGCTTCTGGGGGGTGTTAGAACTGGGTAAGCATGCATAATGATATATCAAGGAAGAACAGGAACATAAACATATATGTAAAACAGAGTAAATGAGAATAAAACAGCGGAATATCTCAAACCATCTCAAAAGTAGTCTAGTACATCATAAAGTCATCTGCCAAAATAAATATGTCTAGTACAACATAAACAGAAATACTGAAATACATAGTGCTATCCCCAAAAATAAAAGTGATAAGCCATAGCGGGCTCAATATCCAGACATACATGAGCTATCCAGCGAACAAGCAAGCGATCCAAGCTAAGCACCACTGTTCCCTCCCTGAGAACCTGGGGGGGGGACAGAAGAAAAGAAGCGAAAGAAAACAGGTCAGTCAAAAAGACTGGTAAGCCCTACTACGATCAGTCTATAAACTAATAAAGCTAACATCATGTTGGAAACTGAGATGAATATACTGGCAATAGATAAAGGTGTCATCACATAAAGAAGATTAAGCTTTGCACCACAGTGTACTAGCAAACTAACATAACAGGTAATGATCCCTCAGCCCAAAACTTTGGCCCAATAGCAGGAGGTGACCTTAATACAAGGTCCAGCCCAACGGTCTAATCGATCGGCTCCCTATAAACCTAACACGTCAAGTGTTGGTATCCATACGGCCCACCATGGATGTAGTCAGACTGTGCTGGGTCCACCTTCGGGTGTATCAAGCCCTTGGGTGCCAACCCCAGACACTTAAGCAATAATGCATAGTCTAAACCTACTGGTACCCGTGCCTCGAGTTTGTCCAATACCGAACTACGTGCACGTCCGTAGCCCGCTTGGACCCGCACCGCTGTACCACTCAGCCGTCGCTTTGGTCGCTTACATCAGTCCAGTAATCGTGCCCCGCCCTAGCCTAGCCTCTAGGGTTGTGAATGATACCAAACTGGGATTACTGCTGGAACAGACCACGTTGCTAGGGTTTCCTATGAGGGTTAAGTGTGGTTTAACCCCTCCCTAATCATGGATTAAATTAGTTAAGTGTAACCAACAGTTCACCACTTAACCCCATCTAATCCCTCGTATCCCCAAAATTGGTTAAGTATTAGTGGGCCATGACTTAACCCTAATCATGAGGCATTAATTTAACTGTACCTTAACCTCTCACATTAGACTTTGTTGCGGTTACTAGTTAAGCCGGGCGGGTCCGGGTAGCTTTACACCACAACTTGGTCTAACCTCGGGTCCCAGGTACACATGACCAACTTCTCACATTGGGTCCTATTGTTTGTAGCAACTAGTTAAGCCGGTCGGTTCCGGGTAGGTTTACGCTACAAACTCAACCCAACCTCGAGTTGGCCACACATGTTTTCTAAGTGTCATGTCCACTTTATTTACAAACCATAATTACAAGTTTAACTTGGGTAGACCTAACTTAATAGGTAAATTCCCAAGGGGTAGACCTAACTTAATAGGTAAATTCCCAATCTTATATTCTCATGTATTTTAAGTTTCACCCAAAACCCCCCAACGTCATTCTATCGCTTACATATTCGTCATAACGCATAAAGGATAGGAAGAGGGAACTTGGCACAACATACATGATAAACCTTACATGTCATAATAAGCATGCATAACATGTTGGACTTGCATAACTTAGCATAGTGAACTTGCATAAACATGCATAACTTGTTAAACTTGCAAATCATGGCATGGTGAACTTGCATAAACATGCATAACTTGTCAAACTTGCAAATCATGGCATAGTGAACTTGCATAAGCATGCATAACTTGTCATACTTGCAAATCAAGGCATAGTGAACTTGCATAAACATGCATAACTTGTTAAACTTGCAAATCATGACTTAGTGAACTTGCATAAACATGCATAACTTGTTAAACTTGCAAATCAAAACATGCATACTTCATCAAACATGTGTAACATAGCATAGTGAACTCACATAAGCATGCATAACTCATTAAACATGCATAACATAGCATAGTGAACTCGCATAAGCATGCACAACTCATTAAACACACAAAAATCCCAATTTTCATCACATATTAACTTTAGATTTTCTAAAATGAAGGTAAGAGGGCTTACAAATATTATGGAGACACAAATCCACTAATAAAGATTAAAAAGCCCTTTGTGCAAGCATATAAAAACCCAAAACAAAGCTCCAATTAGCAAAAACCCCAAAAACTTTAGTTTAGCAAATAAAGCTTGCAACTTGATGATGTGTGCAAGCTAATGATCATTCATACAACTTAGAAACGCTTGTATGAACATCAAAATCCTCATAGAATTGATTATTGAAGAGGGTGGAGGCTAGGGTTCTTAGGTGGAGGCCATTTGAGAATTCAATTTGACATAGTTTGGTTGCTAGAGTGAATAATGAGGGTTTAGGGTAGGATTAGGGGGTTATTTATAGAAGATTAGAGTGTTTTTAGCCCTAGGATTAACCCTAGGTTAGTTTTGGCCCGTCAGATTTCGGAATTCTCTAGAACCAAGCCACAAGACCCAGCCCAAATCAAAATGGTGCGCCAGGCAACATTGCCTGGCTACCACCTGTCGTCGACAGGGCTGTCGACACCATAGGGACCCTGTCGACAGGCCTGTCGACATGCGGGTCCTGGCGGGAATTTTCCCGCCTGCGCCAGTTTGCCCTAACCCTTGTTTTTTAATTCGAAATTAAAATCTGTTTTTACTTAGGAATTTTCTGAAAACTTCAATGGGCCTTAACTGGGTCATACAGACTCCGATTTTCGAAAACTCGGACTCTATTTCGCGTATTTTTCCGAGACGAACGCAATGGCATAGCCCGTTTCCCTTGATTCAGATTTCTAAATTAAATTCTGCCTCGATTTTCATTATTACAGGTTGTTGAAAATACGGGTTGTTACATTCTCCCCTCCTTAAAGGATTTCGTCCCCGAAATCTTCAAGTTAGGAAGAACATATCCTACCATCCAACATCCATCTACTCAAAACATCATCCACGAGCAATCATTGTCCTTAAAGGATTCTAAATGTGGTATGAACATATGCAAAAGTGTGTGTATATGTACTTACCTAATGCAAAAATCAGGCAGTTACTGATACAGTAAACCTCCTTAATGCATATGTATGTAAATCAGGCGGTTACTGATACAGTAAACCTCCTTAATGCACATGTATGTCAGTGAAATGAATCCATATGTATGCAAATTCCTAAATTCATAGTATCTATATGAATGCACATAACATTCATCCATATGCAACATCCATGTGGTGGCACAACAAGTTTCAATCATGAATAAGCATAAACACTCATGCATATGCAACATGAAGAGTGTGTGAGACGATCTAGTGCCTAATGTGTATAATGCATCCACGAGTAACCACTTGCAAACACTTGCAACCACTTGCAAACATCAAGCATAACATGTTTCAAGTACATGTTTTATCCAAAGGGTTTCTACCTAAGGTCCTCATGACAAGATAAACACGATAAACTAGATAAACTAGATAAACATGGACAGAGAGATATGCATCCATTCAAACTCTGACATATAGTACTAACCGATGAGTCATAACCCCCTTATGGAGTTTACAACAGAAGTAAGATCGAGAATGGGACCGAGAGGATATATATAAAAAAAAAAACTTGCGAGCAAGCTCCACAGGAAAACAAGGATCAAGGATGCACTCTTTCAAAGAGATATGATGCGTGTATCTAGTCTTCACTCTTCTTAGTCGCGTTTCCTTGAGCTTAACTCCACTGTGCTTTGACCGTCTTTTACTTCATGGTTTCTTGGCTTCCTAACTCTTATTTCCCAAATCCGAGTGGGAACTCATTTCATTATCGCCTCTCGTCTTTCTTTTCCACTTATTCTTCTTCCTGTATACTTGGCTTAAACATAACTGTAACCTCATGATTTCATGCAAGCTCTCCAAAATTCACTAGTGAATCCTGGATCTCATCTACTTACTATAAAGTCTTCCACGCAGCAGAACTTTTCTTGAAAATACCAATCCACGTTGCTAATTGCCCTTATAAACGTGATTTTCTATAACTCATGCTTAATCGAAATGAACCATCCGTCTATGAGTGATAGGCCATACCTAGATTCAGTTGCCTACCCATGGCTTCCTGTAGGCTATTTCAAGACTGGCCAACTTCTTGAGGGTAAACCGTTGCTAACCATGATGCAGTCCTTTCGCTCTTCATCGAACTGAGATGAGCACTCTTCGTGAGTCTACCTATTCTGACCCACCTACCCGTATTCCCTTTCTTTGATCTAGGTAATCTATCCTCATAATCTATCGAGATGTTTTCATACTTCCCTTGCGGAACCATAATGGCCCGCCGGCTTTTATGACTTGGCCTTACCCTGGTGGCACAACATGCATCCTTAGACCAACTCGGCCACCTTCTCGAGTGATGCGCATCTTCAAGAACCTTCTTTACCAAGTCTTCCACTCGAGGAACACATAATCTTTCTTCGCGCGTTAGTCATCCCTTGTCATCTATAATATATCTAGCGAGGTGACTTAACATCTCGCCTCGAATCAACTGGTCCATGTTCTGGACTAACTGTGGGTCTTCTTCTTGTGAAAACCCCCTTCTTGATCCAGAAGAGTAAGCCTAAGCTCAGGGAATGCTAACTTAACTAGCCAAACGGAGAAAGCTTCTTACTTCAATTGCCCTCCTCAGAGCTTTCCGGTCTTAAACCGCAATCACTTTAGCGGAATCCACCACTAAGCCTTCTTAGGAACTATGTGCCCAAGAAATCCAACTTCTTTTCTCCAAAGTGACATTTGGAGAACTCGACCTTCAACTGGTGGCTCTAGGCGTACCCATCACCTCCTTGAGACGTCTTAGCATGCTCTTCCTCGTTCTTTTAAGGAGATCAAAATATCGTCTACGACGACCACGACAAACTTGTTCAAGGACTCCCTAAACACCCTACCCATCAAGTTCGCGTAATATGCGGGTGCCTTAGTCAAACCAAATAGCATGACTAGCCATTCCAAAAATCCATCTAGAGTCCTAAACTCAGTCTTGTCAATTCCATCCTCAGCCCTCCTAAGCTGATGGAATCTGGTAGCTGGATCAAAAGAAAACAGATGCTCCTACAAGCTGATCCAACAAATCATCAACCCTTGATAACGGTTGTCTATTCTCCTTACGATAATCAACACATAGACGAAGCAAACTGTCAATATTAGTAACGAATACTACTGGAGCACCCTACTCGAAAATGCTTCGTCTCAGGAAGTTCTTCTCAAGCAACTCCTTGACTTGGTTTCTTAACTCTCATCTCGTGAGGTCATGTGCCTAACCGGCCACGAAACTGGCTTGGTATCACCAACCAGATAATGCGGAAATCTATCCCACATCTAGGGGTAACCCCTTCACTTCCCCCAAGATATCAGGATATTCTCGGACCACACTCACAGATTGCAAACTATCGATAGACGAGTTGAGGGATTCAAGATAACATAACATGACGGGACCCATAGGGTTGCTAGAAATTTCTAGGGTATTACCGAGGCGAGTCATGAGCCTCACAACCCTATATACAAAAACCCAGAATGGCTCCAAAACAGGACAACCATTCCATGCCCAAAACCAACCCATATCCCCGGAAACCGAGAATATAAACATTCCACGAGAATTCTATACTCAAGATAGAAATTTTCAAATCCACTCAGACCACAGACAAACGGGCAGAACCCCCAATTGGATTCGAAACACATACGGGATCATCAACTAGACTAGTACTTAGGTGCAAACTTTCAACTAGATCAGATGAAATAAAACTATGCGATGTGCCAGAATCAAACAAAGTACGAACAGGGAAAATCTGAAAATGTAAACAAGACTTTCAACAGAAACACTACCTCTATCATAAGCTGGAAGAACGGTGCTGAGGGGATGAACTCGCCCTCCAGATAGTCCTGCACACTGAGTCTGACCTTGCCCTTGTTTCCTCGGCCAATCCTTGCTGAGATGTCCAAACTCACCACAATGAAAGCATTCGCCCCGCTTTCTCTTTTCCTTCTTCCTACATTCCCTGGCTATATGTCCAACTTTACCACAGAAGTTACATTTCCTATTCTCTCTTGGCTTGTCTTTGAGGTTGTTGTTATTCTTGCCCCGTTTCCCGGAATTTACCCTCTTGCCTTGAGACTCATTCGCCTTGACCTCTTTCTTGTCATTGTTATCTTCTTCTTGAAGTAGGGCCATATTCACCAAACTCTCGAAAGTCGCCCCCAAGGGTAGATGAGACATGGCCAAACCGTGCAATGGCTCGTTTAATCCTAGAGCGAAGTGTAGGGCCTTCTTCTGGGCTGTACTACCCAAGTCTAAATCGACCCGAGCCAGTTGATTAAACTTATCTATGTATTCCCTAATAGTCATGTCCCCTTGCTTTAGTGATAAGAACCTTAGTCCAAACCTTCCTCTAAAATCATCCCAAGTCTCAATTGGCCTAGTAGCGGTGGTGACTACCCACCAACGTGCAGCTTCTTCCTTTAGCAACCATACTACTAACAAAACCTTCCTGCGGTCACCTATATCAAAGGTGGCTAAAAGATCTTCGGTCTCTTTCAACCAATTCCTTGCCTCTACAATAGCCTCTGTTCCACTAAAATTTTTGCCACCCATCATCTTAAAGTTCTTACAAGTTTCCGAAAAATCCGTTTGTGGAGGCTGAGGGGGAAGAGGAACATCAGCTACGGGAGGAGGAGGAGGAACAGCGGCCTCGACTGGAAAGACAAAATTAGAGGTACCCGGGACCGGTGCCGTGACTTCCAAGTACCGACGAAACCAATCGGGTATTGTTACTCCTTCGGGCAAGACGAGATTATCAGACATGCTGGAAACGAAAAGAAAAGAGTTCAAACGAGGGGTCAAAGGACAGTGCTAATGGCTTTTGGGGAATAGCCTTTAAAAATAACTAGACTTTTCTTTGGAAAATACTTTATACTTGGTTTTGAAAATAGTTTTTCAAAAGTTTTAAAAACCTTTTTATCCCTTCTTGTAAACCATATGCTCTGATACCAAATGTAACACCCCACCTCCGCTAGGGTCACTCTTTCGGGGGCACTAGCTTCTGGGGGATGTTAGAACTGGGTAAGCATGCATAATGATATATCAAGGCAGAACAGAAACATAAACATATATGTAAAACATAGTAAATGAGAATAAAACAGCGGAATATCTCAAACCATCTCAAAAGTAGTCTAGTACATCATAAAGTCATCTGCCAAAATAAATATGTCTAGTACAACATAAACAGAAATACTGAAATACATAGTGCTATCCCCAAAAATAAAAGTGATAAGCCATAGCGGGCTCAATATCCAGACATACATGAGCTATCCAGCGAACAAGCAAGCGATCCAAGCTAAGCACCACTGTTCCCTCCCTGAGAACCTGGGGGGGGGGGGGAACGGAAGAAAAGAAGCGAAAGAAAACAGGTCAGTCAAAAAGACTGGTAAGCCATACTACGATTAGTCTATAAACTAATAAAGCTAACATCATGATGGAAACTGTGATGAATATACTGGCAATAGATAAAGGTGTCATCACATAAAGAAGATTAAGCTTTGCACCACAGTGTACTAGCAAACTAACATAACAGGTAATGATCCCTCAGCCCAAAACTTTGGCCCAATAGCAGGAGGTGACCTTAATACAAGGTCCAGCCCAACAGTCTAATCGATCGGCTCCCTATAAACCTAACACGTCAAGTGTTGGTATCCATACGGCCCACCATGGATGTAGTCAGACTGTGCTGGGTCCACCTTCGGGTGTATCAAGCCCTTGGGTGCCAACCCCAGACACTTAAGCAATAATGCACAGTCTAAACCTACTGGTACCCGTGTCTCGAGTTTGTCCAATACCGAACTACGTGCACGTCCATAGCCCGCCTGGACCCGCACCGCTGTACCACTCAGTCGTCGCTTTGGTCGCTTACATCAGTCCAGTAATCGTGCCCCGCCCTAGCCTAGCCTCTAGGGTTGTGAATGATACCAAACTGGGATTACTGCTGGAACAGACCACGTTGCTAGGGTTTCCTAAGAGGGTTAAGTGTGGTTTAACCCCTCCCTAATCATGGATTAAATTAGTTAAGTGTAACCAACAGTTCACCACTTAACCCCATCTAATCCCTCGTATCCCCAAAATTGGTTAAGTATTAGTGGGCCATGACTTAACCCTAATCATGAGGCATTAATTTAACTGTACCTTAACCTCTCACATTAGACTTTGTTGCGGTTACTTGTTAAGCCGGGCGGGTCCGGGTAGCTTTACACCACAACTTGGTCTAACCTCGGGTCCCAGGTACACATGACCAACTTCTCACATTGGGTCCTATTGTTTGTAGCAACTAGTTTAGCCGGTCGGTTCCGGGTAGGTTTACGCTACAAACTCAACCCAACCTCGAGTTGGCCACACATGTTTTCTAAGTGTCATGTCCACTTTATTTACAAACCATAATTACAAGTTTAACTTGGGTAGACCTAACTTAATAGGTAAATTCCCAAGGGGTAGACCTAACTTAATAGGTAAATTCCCAATCTTATATTCTCATGTATTTTAAGTTTCACCCAAAACCGCCCAACGTCATTCTATCGCTTACATATTCGTCATAACGCATAAAGGATAGGAAGAGGGAACTTGGCACAACATACATGATAAACCTTACATGTCATAATAAGCATGCATAACATGTTGGACTTGCATAACTTAGCATAGTGAACTTGCATAAACATGCATAACTTGTTAAACTTGCAAATCATGGCATGGTGAACTTGCATAAACATGCATAACTTGTCAAACTTGCAAATCATGGCATAGTGAACTTGCATAAGCATGCATAACTTGTCATACTTGCAAATCAAGGCATAGTGAACTTGCATAAACATGCATAACTTGTTAAACTTGCAAATCATGACTTAGTGAACTTGCATAAACATGCATAACTTGTTAAACTTGCAAATCAAAACATGCATACTTCATCAAACATGTGTAACATAGCATAGTGAACTCACATAAGCATGCATAACTCATTAAACATGCATAACATAGCATAGTGAACTCGCATAAGCATGCACAACTCATTAAACACACAAAAATCCCAACTTTCATCACATATTAACTTTAGAGTTTCTAAAATGAAGGTAAGAGGGCTTACAAATATTATGGAGACACAAATCCACTAATAAAGATTAAAAAGCCCTTTGTGCAAGCATATAAAAACCCAAAACAAAGCTCCAATTAGCAAAAACCCCAAAAACTCTAGTTTAGCAAATAAAGCTTGCAACTTGATGATGTATGCAAGCTAATGATCATTCATACAACTTAGAAACGCTTGTATGAACATCAAAATCCTCATAGAATTGATTATTGAAGAGGGTGGAGGCTAGGGTTCTTAGGTGGAGGCCATTTGAGAATTCAATTTGACATAGTTTGGTTGCTAGAGTGAATAATGAGGGTTTAGGGTAGGATTAGGGGGTTATTTATAGAAGATTAGAGTGTTTTTAGCCCTAGGATTAACCCTAGGTTAGTTTTGGCCCGTCAGATTTCGGAATTCTCTAGAACCAAGCCACAAGACCCAGCCTAAATCAAAATGGTGCGCCAGGCAACATTGCCTGGCTACCCACTGTCGACAGGGCTGTCGACACCATAGGGACCCTGTCGACAGGCCTGTCGACATGCGGGTCCTGGCGGGAATTTTCCCGCCTGCGCCAGTTTGCCCTAACCCTTGTTTTTTAATTCGAAATTTAAATCTGTTTTTACTTAGGAATTTTCTGAAAACTTCAATGGGCCTTAACTGGGTCATACAGACTCCGATTTTCGAAAACTCGGACTCTATTTCGCGTATTTTTCCGAGACGAACGCAATGGCATAGCCCGTTTCCCTTGATTCAGATTTCTAAATTAAATTCTGCCTCGATTTTCATTATTACAGGTTATTGAAAATACGGGTTGTTACAGTAACCCTAAGGGTCCGGTCATGTTATGTTATCTTGAATCTCTTGACTCGTCCATCGACAATTTGCAATCCGTAAGGGTGGTCTGAGAATATCCTGATGTCTTTGATGAGGTGAAGGGGTTACCCCCTAAACATGAGATAGACTTCCGAATTTATCTTGTTGATAATGCCAAGCCGGTTTCATTGCCTGTTAGGCACATGTCCCCGCGAGAAAGAAGAGAGTTCGGTAAACAAGTCAAGGAGTTGCTAGAGAAAAATTTCATAAGACGAAGCATTTCTGAATGGGGTGCTCCAGTGGTATTCGCTACTAAGGAGGATGGTTCGCTTCGTCTGTGCGTAGATTACCGTGAGTTAAACAAGCTGACAAAGAAAAATAGGCACTCACTACCAAGAATCGACGATCTTTTTGACCAGCTTGTAGGAGCGTATGTTTTCTCTCAACTCGATCTAGCCACAGGATTCCATCAGCTTAGAGTGGCTGAGGATAGCATTGACAAAACGGCGTTTAGGAATCCAGATGGGTTCTTCGAATGGCTCGTCATGCCATTTGGGTTAACGAATGCACCCGCGTACTTTGTAGAATTGATGAGCAGGGTGTTTCGGGAGTTCCTTAACAAGTTCATGGTGGTTTTTGTGGACGATATTTTAATCTTCTCAAGGGATAAAGAAGAGCGTGCCAGACATCTCAAGGAAGTCATGGATACGCTTAGAGCACATTAGTTAAAGGCTAAATTCTCCAAATGCCATTTTTGGAGGAAGGAAGTTCGGTTTCTTGGACATGTAGTTTCTAAGCAAGGTTTAGCTGTGGACCCCGCAAAGGTAGTTGCGGTGCAAGACTGGGAAATTCCTAAGAATGCAACAGAGGTGAGAAGCTTTCTCGGTTTGGCGGGTTTCTATAGGAAGTTCATTAAGGACTTCGCTAAGATTTCAGCCCCTCTTACTAAGTTAACAAAGAAGAACCTAGATTTTGCATGGGACATAGAACGTGACGTTGCTTTTCAAAGGCTTAAAAGAGCCCTTACCACAGCTCTAGTTTTGGCATTACCTGACGGAGGCAAGATGTTTATGGTGTACACAGATGCGTGCGGCACGGGATTAGGCACTGTCCTAATGCAAGATGGGAGAGTAATATGGTACGGGGGCAGATAACTTAAATTTCATGAGAAAAACTATCCCACACATGACTTGGAGTTGGCGGCGATCGTTTTTGCACTTAAATCTTGGCTCCATTACCTCCTAGGTTAGAGGTTCGAGCTGTATACCGACCACAAATCGCTTAAGTACCTCTTCCCACACAAAGATTTGAATCTGAGACAACAACGGTGGATGGAATTCTTGGCATCATATCACTTCGATATAAATTATACCCCTGGCAAGGGTAACGTGGTGGCGGATGCGCTAAGTATGAAAAACTTGACCTTGAGCCCCTTGTTTGTTGAAAGAAAAAAGTCTTGAATTTATACCATCCTTTGATTTTACACAAGCTGTTGAGTCACTGGCTGCTACGCTAGCATATCTTGAATTAAGGCCTACACTTCTAGATCAAGTAGGGACTTCACAGAAGGAAGACCTACAGATAGTTGAGATCATGGGATAGTTGATTAGTGGTGAGATGTCAAGTCACCTCAGTAGGTATGCCACAGATGACAAGGGATGGCTAAGGCGCGATGGAAGGCTATGTTTCCCACAAGTGGGAGACTTAGTAAGGAAAGTTCTCGAGGAGGCGCATCACTCGAAGATGAACATACATCCCGGAGGAGATTAGATGTACAGGGATATGAAATGAATTTTCTTTTGGGCTGGAATGAAAAAGGACGTGGCAGAGTTCGTTTCAAAGTGCATGGTGTGCCAACAAGTAAAGGCCGAGTCGAAAAAGCCCGGTGGGCTATTACATCCTCTGGAGGTTCCGCAATGGAAATGGGAGAGTATCTCGATGGATTTCGTGGATGGAGTGCCTAGGTCAAGGAAGGGAAATACTAGCATATGGGTCATAGTTGATAGGCTCACGAAAAGTGCTCATTTCATTCCAGTGAAAAGCAAGACGACTGCATCATGGCTAGCATCTGTTTACCTTCGAGAGATAGTACGATTGCACGGGGTTCCTTATAGTATAGTAAGTGATCGTGATCCGATTTTCACTAGCCAGTTTTTGAATAGCCTGCAAGAAGCAATGGGCACAAGACTGAATTTAAGCACGGCTTATCACCCGCAGACAGATGGACAAACCGAAAGGGTAAATAGGGTACTAGAGGATCTTTTGAGGCTATGCATTCTTGACTTTGGTGGTACTTGGGAAGACCATCTTCCTCTCATGGAGTTTGCATACAATAAAAGCTACCAAGCTAGCATAGGTATGGCACTGTTCGAAGCCCTGTATGGAAGACCGTGGAGGTCACCAACTTGTTGATGGGAGATGATAGACAGACTTATACTTGGGCCCGACATGATAAGGGACACTTCTGAGAAGGTTGAATTGATATGAAGACAAATGAAGGCGACCCATGATAGACAGAAATCTTATGTGGACAGGAGAACAACAGACCTAGAGTTCGAAGTCGGAGATATGGTCTTTATAAAAGTTTCTCTTTTACGCAATGTGGTTCGTTTTGGAGCGGTTGGAAAGCTAGCACCAAGGTTCGTAGGACCGTTCCCTATCACTGAAAGGATTGGGCAGATGTCCTATAAGGTGGAATTACCCGAGAAGTTGGCTGGAGTACACAATGTCTTTCAAGTCTCGCATCTCCGAAAATGCTTACATGAATCAGCCGAAGTGGTCGAGCCAAGCATCCTTGAAGACGTAGAAGTGGAAAAAGAAGCAACCATGAGGCGAGTTCCAATCCATATTTTAGGAACAGAGATCAAGAAGCTGAGGAATCGAGAAGTCAAACTAGTTAGAGTACAATGGAGTGAAGCCCAAGAAGGCGCAACTTGGGAAACTGAAGAGAAGATACGTGCACTCTACCCCTTTCTTTTTGGGGGAACAATCTCAATCTCTTTATCCTATAAGCTTGAAAATCTTTCGTATCATGCTTTTACTACCTATGTTTGTCTTGTTATCTTCTTGATCTTATCTTGGGAACCTTAGGTAAGAACCATATGGATGTTAACATGTGATTGAAACATGTTATGTTTGATGTTTGCAAGTGGTTGCAAATGTTTGCAAGTGGTTGCTTGTGGATGCATGACACACATTAGGCACTAGATCGGCTCAGTCACATTTTCATGTTGCATATGCATGAGTGCTTATACTTGTACATGGATGAAACTTGTTATGCTATCACCTGGATGTTGCATATGAATGAATGTTATGTGCACTCACGTAGGGATTATAAAGTATGTTAGGAATTTGCATACATGTTGGACTCATTACACGAGCATATTTTGCATTAAGAAGGTTTACTGAATCAGTAACCGCCTGATCTTTTGCATTAGATAAGTACATATACACACTTACTGCATATGTTCATACAACACGAGAAATCTTTTAAGGACAATGGTTGCTTGTGGATGATGTTTTGAGTAGATGGATGATGGATGGTAGGATTCGTTCTTCCTAACTTAGAGATTTCGGGGACGAAATCCTTTAAGGAGGGAAGAATGTAACAACCCGTATTTTTATAACATGTGATAACTATAAATCAAGGCATAATTAATTTTTAAACAAGAACCAAGGGCAACAGGTTACGCCATTACGTTCGTCTCGAAATTCTGCTTGGAAACGAGTCCGAGTTTTCGAAAATTGGAGTCCGTATGACCAAGTTATGGCCCTCCAAAGTTTTCAGAATTTTCAGAGTTCAAAACAGTTCGAATTTTAATTCAAATTTGGAATTCAAACCCCAGACCAGACTGGGCGGGAAATTTCCCGCTCAGGACCAGGTCGACCTGGGGGTCGACCATAGTGTCGACCTGCCCCGGACCAGGTCGACCATAGAGCCGACCTGGGGGTCGACCTGGTGACAGAACTCATTTTTTAGTCTGAGTTCGTTTTGATGTTTCTAGCCCCGTTTCTGTCTACATTTGTTGGCCTGACCCTATATAAACAGCCCCTAACACTAATCTCTCTATACAAAATCTCTCTGACCTTATGCTGCTCAAATTCTGGTTGAAAAGTTAGAGAAAGGGACTACATCTTCTACCCCGAAACTGCGTTGAGATATTTGCTAATTTGGGGATTTCTGTTAGGACACGACTAAGCACATAGAGATTCAACTTCGAATTTCTTTTTCTAAATCTCGAACCACGATCTGTAAGCCCAGTTACTTTGAGATTTAAACTATAAATGTAATATGAATATGTTGTAAATTGAAATTGGACCTGTGTATGATGACTGTTTCTCATCCATTCTTGTTCATCTAGGATCTTGACTTTTGGGAATATTACTATGACATTGATTTGGGGCCTATTCATGTTGTAAATCAAAAAGAACCCCTCATATTATCATGCCTGTAATGTTGAATCTGTTATTAGTCAAAAGTTTATGACTCTCACCTTATGTCAACCGTTACCATGACTATCACCTTATGTCAACTGTTATCATGACTAGTACCTTATTTTTCTAGATTTGGAATCTTAATGTTTGAGTCTGACGGTCCATATGCTAGTAATGTTGTAATCATTTATCTCAATTTATACCATGCTATGTTAGAAATCACTGTGGCCACCTTATATCTGTCCCTTTTATGTTATTACCTAATTAGATCTAATTATATCGATTCGAATTTACGTGCGATGGGAATACGTTTTGGGTAGTTTAGGCAAACTTGAATTGGCTATGAATTTGACATGATTTGACATGAAACATGACATACAAACTTGACATGAAATTATACTTGAAAACTTGAACATGGACATGACACTTAGATAAACTTGAAAATGGCCAACTCGAGGTTGTGTTGAGTTTGCAGTATAAATCTGCCCGGAACCGCCCGACAAATCTAGTAACTGCAAACAATAAGATCCAATGTGGGTCGTTGGTCATATCGTGCTTAAGACTCGAGCTTAGACTATGTTGTGGTGTAATTCTACCCGGAAATGCCCGGCGAATCCAGTAACCACAACAACTAGTCTAATGTGAGAGGTTGGGGTGCATTAATCAATTAAAGCCACAAAATAGGGTTAAGTCATGAACCACTTGGATATACTTAACCAACTTGATGTATGATTTGGTAGGGTTACGTCATGAATCGCTTGAACACACTTAACCAACTTGATACATGATTGGATAGGGTTAAGTCACGAATTAAAATGACAACACTTAACCCATTAGAAACCCTAGTTGCGCGGTCCTTTTCAGCAGTAACCCACTTAGGAGCACGATACCCTAGGACTAGGCAGGATGGGGCACGATAACTGGGCTGATTGTAAGCGACCAGAACGACGGCTGAGTTGGTGCGCCATTATAGGTTCAGGCGGACTATGGTCGTGCACGTAGTCCGGAGTTGAATAAGCAGGCATTGGGCACCCGTAGGATTACACTGTGCGTGCTTGATTCGTGTCGATGGTTGGCACCCTAGGACTTGATACACCCTATGGTGGACCTAGCACAGGTGACTACATTTCATGATAGGGCCGTATGACACAGACACATGACGAGCTAGAACTTGTAAGGAGCCGATCGATTAGTAGATCGTTCTGTAGGACCCCGTAATGGGTCATTTCATGATATTGGGCCAAGGGATCATTTCACGGTTAACACTTGAAACGGGTTAGAATACTACTACAGTTGGTGCAGCGAAATCTTGAATATGCGATGCTAGACTTGACTTATCTTGTTATCTTAGTTATCATACCTATCCTGCTTTTATCCTTATGTTTAATTCCAGTTTTCACATGTCATGTTACCTTTACTAGTTTATATACTGAAAGTCACTAGGACTTACCAGTCTTTATGACTGACCCGTTTTCTTTTGCCTCTTTTTCTTTCGTTTCCCCCCTAGGTTCTCAGGGAGGAAACTCTAGCTCTTAGCTTGGATCTTGCTTGCTTTTCTGATAGCTCATGTACGGTTCGGTCTTAAGCTATGCTATGGCTGCACTACTGGTATTTTGGGGAATAATTTACTATTGTTATTTTAAGTTTATGCTTCTTTATGTAGAACTTGATGTAATGGAATAATTTGTACTTTGGATAAATGAGGTTTTGACTCTTTCCACGAAAGTAATGAAATTTGGTTTTTAATTTCTACCGCTGCTTTATTTATGTTCTGTCTTGTGATATCTCTGTGTATGTTTACCTAGATAATGCTCCACCAAAACTAGTGCATTCCCTTTGTGAGTGACCCTAGTAGAGGTGGGGTGTTACAGCATGGTGGCTATTTTTGGAAAAAAAAACCAATGAATGGTAAACCCCAATTGTGAGAGGACAAGAAAAAAATGGAAGGTGCACTGTTTATAGGACTATTTGCCAATGGCTATAGTATATACTGTAGAGACTGCAAAGTCACAAATATCCTAAAAATATAGCACCAAAATTCCAGGATGAACTGTTTAAATTTTTATTGGTGTTTGAATTTGCTTGCTAAGTTTGAATTTGCTTGCAAAATTTTGAATGCTTTAATCTATGAATGAATGTGAATTATGGATGAAACCGTGGATGAATTACGTGCTTTCAATTGTGTTCTTGTTTTCATTTTCTGAATGAAAGTGGATTGTGTTTTGTTCTAAGTTGCTTGTGAACAAGCCAAGTAATTGACTTGGAAAAATATGAACCAAATGTTTGGAGGGGAAAATGAATCACCACAAATTACCTGATACTGAACTTGAATATACGAGTTATTAGATATTGAAATTTTTGTTGTTGTTTGAATTTTTTGTCTATTTGAATGCAAAAATTTGATGTCTTGATGCTTGAAAATTGGGTGTGTTAGCACAAAGATTAAATTCTCCGGAATTGAGTGAATAATTACAAACAAGTACAAGAAAATTATGAGGACGCAATTCCTAATAGTTGGGGTATTTGCAATGACCCAAAATTCCTAGAACATTATTTTTACAAACAACTAGGTATCATTTTCATACATACCAAAGTATCAGTTTTATCCTTATGTTATAGAAATATCACTTTTGTATGCACAATGGTATCAGTTTATATTTTACTGAACCTTTACTAAATTTAATTGGGATTAGTCATGTTTTGGACTATGTGCATGAATGCATGTGTGTGCACATGTGTACAACAGGGGACATGCACAAGGCTACACCATAATCCCAGGGTACAAATATATATATATATATATATATATGTGTGTGTGTGTGTGTGTGTGTGTGTGTGTGTAGTATGATCAATGTGTGTGAGTATACTTGTGTTTTATGTAATTGAATCATATGAACTGATTTTAATACACCCTAAAAGGACGCTTAAAACAATACACATACATATTAATGGCAAGAACAAGTGTACATAACTTCATGTAGCAATTAAGTTAAATCACATGGGCTGATTTAGTATACAATATAAAGAAGGCTTGAGATAATAATATATATATAATATGATTCATGTATATGCATAGTAATTAATAAATTAAATCATTTGAACTAATTTAGTTCACAATACAAGGTAGACCCGAGATAATAGTTTCATAAATATGGTAAGGCATGTTATACAGGGAAACATATTATGAATAAGCAAATTTAGAAAGGGGCCAAGTCCTAATTTTTGTCATGACATGAAATAGGAGGAAATATATTTTCTTTTAAAATAAAGATAGTGCTTTATTTCTGGAAAAAGAAAGCAGACCTTACCTAACCATTTCTTACCCGAGCATCCAAAGTAAAAATAAGGTGAAAATGATAGATGTTTTATCATTCCTGGAACATGCCATAAGCATGATCAGGGGCAAGAATGGAAAACCAATAAAGCCATAGGATACTTTTTCCCCTTTCACATAAAATGAGCCATTATGGATCTGAAGTTATTATTTAAACCTGCTCAGTTTTATGATCCCTTAAAAATCCCTTAACTGATACCTCGAAAACCTTATAAAGAAATCTGGATATATATATGATACGAATCTATGGCAATCTTTCATGAAACATTGATATGAGCTACAATATACTTGTGTATAGGTGCTGAGGATCTATGAATGATTGATTTAGAGAGCAATAGATTTTCTATTTGTTGATCTCTAATCAAGAATGCAAACATTATGCCTCAGCTAGGTTTTGAAATTGATTTGAAACCAGTTTGGACATAGTGGCAAAATCTCTCAAAAATATTCCTAAAAGGCCATGGATTAATATCAGATATATGTCTAGAAAAGCATATATATCTACATAAGTGACTGTATGTAGATAAGGATTTTACCTTATTGAAACTCCAAGACAAAATGACTCATTGAAAAGTATACATATACATTAGATGACTTATATTCTTGCCTGAATAGATGTTTATACTTCTATGAGTACTGATTGCCATTCATATGTAATGTTATGTAATGATCTATAATTGAAAAATTATATCACATATGCAGTTTGATGATTTATTGGCTAAATGGAAAATTGATTCCTCTTTGAGTGAATGTTTGCAAGTCCAATGGACTATAGTGTGATCAATGGATGATTAAGTGTATGTTTTATTCATTTTCTTGAATAACAAAAAATGAAGTTAAACACTTAATAACTCAACTTAATTCGGTCAAGAATCTGTGGAATGACTTGCACTTGAGTTTGCAAGTTTGGTACATGGCCTAACCTTGGTCCTGAGATCTTTGTGTAGTAGTGTGAATTAGACTGCTACAATGTGCCCTAGTGATTCCTTATGGCAGATGAGACAGGAAATTAAATAACTGATATGCCAGGAATTAAATAGAAGGAAGTTGAGTTTCCCTGAAGGATTTCCGAAGGTAGTTATAGATACAAATCATGATGTTAACAGGGTGAATTATCCTGTTATGTATTTATGTTTGATTGATGTGCATATACTTATTTTGAGTGCTGATTTCATGTGTTTTATAAATCAGTGAATGTGCACATGCACAAGGATTCCTTTATGAAACTACATCTTAGACTGCTTTGAAATATTCATTGCTTTAAATGGGGTGTGTACATTAGATTATGCATTGTTATCCCATGAATGAATGAATAAATAAGGAACTTTAAGACTCATTGATTTCACATAAAAGGTTTGTGCACATGCACATGGACACAAGGCATACACATTTGTTCAAATGTAATTCTAAACATGATTTTAAGACTTTTAATCCTATTTTATCTTTTAAACTGTGTTTACATGAATTCCCATACCAGACAAGCATGTCTGACCCTATTTTTCTCATGGCATATAGGGTGTCTCATTTATAATGAGGCAGCCTCCATTGCTTTTACAAGAAATGAAGACATTAAGTAAATGATTAAAGACGTGGCTTTGGGAAAATAAAAATTAGCAAGCATAGCTTAGCATAAGAAAGGAGTCCCAGGATGTTTAATCTGCATAAGTTTCAAGATATATCTTATTGCTAAGATCAGGTAAAAAAAATGTTAAATGTATGGTTGTTTAAGGAGTCATAGGATTTTATAGTTATGTAATTGTTTTAAGTTAAACTCAAGTTTACTTGAATGGCATTACCTTTTGAGTTCTTCTATGAAAACTGGAGTTTTGAGTATAAATATGTTTTATCATTTGTATTGAATCTGGAGTTGTTTTAGAAAGATTTTATGCATAAGTTATATGCACTGTCTAGAAGATATCATTTATATAGTCTTAAAGATATCAGTTTTGACAGTGCCATTTGAAGGTATCATTTTAATGAGTTTAAGAATATCATTTTTATAAGTACTATTTGAGAGGATCATTTATGTATGCATAAGGTATCACTTTTAAAAGATCTAATTTTATCAAGTATCATTTCTTCATATAGCCAGGGGTCATTTTAGAAGACTTCCTTTTCTGTAGAAACTACAATATCATTTTTATATGCACTGAAGTATCATTTTTAGAAAATATTAATTCTATAAGCACTTAAGCATCATTATTGCACATACTTGAGTATCAATTTCGTCTCTGTGATATAAAAGGATCACTTTATTATGCATATAGTTATCAGTTTATTTTATCTGTGTTCAACATTGATTTTTAATGAGATCAATGGATCTCTTGAATTCTTTCCACCTTGATAAAAGGCAAGAGGGGTATATATATCTTCACACACACACACACATATATATATATATATATATATATATATATATATATCAAAATGTTTTTATATGCACTGATATTTTTATATTGGTAAATTTGGGATCCTGAATGTTTTGGTTTGAATAGGTGGCTCTTGCTTTTAAATTAGAGAACCTTTTTATATTAAAAAAATAGACTAGAAAATTTATATAAAAGCAGGGTCATTTCACACCCGGAGTTTAGGTTTAAAACAATAAACTCCAGGCCAATCATCTGACTGGTATGAGAACTAAAACAGTTATTAACTTGATTTTTTAAAGTTAGGTAAACCAAGGGACCACGCTACATAACACGGAACGAGTTTATTCCCAAGAATACTAGTGCCTAAAATAAGCAGCGCAATGCTAATGAAGAAGAATGAAGCTATTATAAGACTCAAGTCCCATCACACAATGCAACGCAAGCCAGAGGATAGAGTTTTACCTTATAATAGCCAAATATTATTGGTACGTTTTAAAACTAATCTTTTATTATTACTATAAGTGAAGAAATCAACTTCAAATATAAATGTGTCAATCATAGATGACAAGAATGTACCATACCACTATGTCGCCATATATAGTACACAATCAAAACCGCAAAATGTTTTGTTGGAAGTTTGGATTTCCATACTGGTGGCTCCTGATCCGAAAGATCGACCGCGTTGTACAATTCCCAACGACTTACGTCGTAGGCAAGCGAGAACACCGTAATACATAACTGCACTATCCTGGAAATCAAGCATCTCAACGGCTTACGTCGCAGGCATGCGAAAACGCAGCATACCCTATCCAATATGGGAATCGGGGGGGGGGGGGGAGGGGGTGTGCCCCTATCCCTCCTGAGCGTGGGGCGACCACACTCAGCTCATCTCGGTCGACCAAATCCACGACACCACTAAGGCGTCTATCATCTAAAAAATATACTTATCTAACCATCAGTTCACCACCATACCGAGGTGTGAGACTCGCGAATTAACGCTATACACAAAGCGGCGCTATATTAAAGTTGTTCTATGATCATCACCCACAAGAATCCGCTTTTCAACAGAAGCCTTGATCATTTTCCACTTAGGCATGCCACACAGGCAATCCACTCCATGCGACTGATGTCTACCGATATACAACCTCTAAGCTCGTGCGTCTCAGAGAATGGTGAAGTAATGGAATACATTACCCTTCACCAGACAGATGTATATTTAATAGAGATCAATCGACATAGAATGAAATCCAATGTCAGACACACAGTCCATTTACAAGTTCGTTCTGGGTCTGAACGAAACAAGAGGCACCTTATTTCTCTCCCATATGTCCAATACAGGAGAGAGGCCCTCGCATATCCCTACAATCAACAAGTACGTCCGAACGACTACCACTGTAGCTCCTTCAAGGTAGCTACTCCAATAATGAGCAACAGTAGCAACCCATCCATACGATGTGAAGATCGTCGGTCTTGCACCGTCTTCTATCTCTTCGACTTTTCGTCGTATCAGTTATTTAGAATGGGTTAAACCCGACCTTTCTGAATAACACGCGTATATTATAATCAAGTGCTATAACAACACATCATATGCCTCATTCCAATCTAGAATATTCTTATATTCAAATGTTCTCATCATTAGGGAATAGGTTTCCATTAGTTTTATCAAAGATAAATTCTTTTAAATTTATTCTTTAATCTTTCTTTGGATATCAAACCATATTAAGGTTTTCCAAACTAGTCGGGATTAGCGAACTACATCGAAGTAATCATTTATTTCATTTCCCAATCCCAACCTATTCATCCAATGGAGAAAAACCGGTAATACTCCATATCTAACACCACAGTGTTATCGGTAAATATTAATTAACATTTCACGTTCAAATTTAATTAAAGATTTAACTATTGCTGGGAGCAAAACTGGTGATACTCCATTCTTGATCATTTCCTAAATTTGATAATTTAAATTATCTCTTTCTCCTTTCAATCTAATTAAAGATTCATTAAAACTCCACTTGGTTTTAATATCATAAATCATTACTTAATGATTATTCAAAGTTAAGAAATTAATCTTATCTTTAACTGGGCTAAAGAACTAATGTCATTTCGAACATAGTTCACGATAAACCAAAATCACATTCCATTAATTATGGAATCTTCACGTAAAACAGATCAATTTATAATCGATATCAATTTTTGTATCCGATTAATAATATAAAGGGAATAACGGCAAAGCCTTCTAAATTCCATATATAGTAACAGTCTTCCTCCACTGAAGTTCACTTCGATTATTACCAAATAGAATTCCATTCAATTCCAATTTGTTTTATTAAATTGGAAAACTTTGCTTTGGAAAATTCCATTAAATCTTAATTAAAAGATTTATAAATTCCAAATCATCTTTCACTATTAATTGGGGTTAAAGAACAAGTGTTATTTAAAACACAGCTCACGATAAACCGAATTCACATTCCTTTTCAATTCCAATTAAATGTAAATTAATCGGAAATTCTAATAATCTTAATTAAAAGATTTATTCTTTTCACAGGGGTATAAGAGTAGTGGTAATGAAGACACCGTTCTATCTGTCTCTAACCGTAAATTAGTAAGAGAACAATTCCCTAAGTATTAATCCCGAAGGCCGAAACCAACATCAGATCAATACCCAGGAAACCATTCAACTTAGCTAATCTCTAGTTAGCTTCTAATTTTCTTAACTCCATTGGGTTTAAGAACAACATTTTTAAAGATACCATTCACGACAAACCCAAAATTCAATTCAATTCAATTCAATTCCAATTAAATATTAATTAATTGGTAAACTTCATTAAATCTTAATAAAAAGATTTAATCTTTTCTCAACTGGGTTTAAGAGCAGTGTTAGTGAAGACACCATTCACGACGAACCCAAAATCCAATTTGATATTAAATACAAGGCTGTGAATAGAAAATATATTGGCTTATATTCAATATCAAATTCGGAAATCAACAAATATCGTATTGGAATAACGATATATATATCTTCCAAATTCCTCCACAATGTCCGTATAATCACGGAATCCAACATCGAAATATTCCGAAGATAATTTTGATTCAAATCCATTTCAATTCATATATTGGAAATTCCGGTTATTTTTAAAACCATTTCAAATCCATTTTATTTATTTAAAAATATTGGATTATAATTCTAGTTCATAACTAGTTCATTTCGATAAAAATATATTTTTATCTCTTCAAATATGGAATTTTTCATCCCAATTCTTTAAAAATCATTTATTATGATTTTACACAAATTATTTATATTTTAAATAAATTTATCAAGGCCATTTCAGTTGCTTTCCATAAACGGTCATCGAACTGCACTTACATTGACCTTTTCCAAATTTGATTTGGACATAATTCCAAATCCAACCGTTAGATTTCAAATCTTTTATATTCTTGGAAATCTCTTTTCGATACGAACCCAACGATTCCTGTTTTAGGAGAATCCGACGGTCGAATCTCCCATAACATCAATTCGAAGTCAATGGTTGAAATTCGCGAACGGTCGTTGCGCGGCGCGTTCTATTCAGGCCATTATAATATACACATATATATATATTATATTTCGTCGATTTCCATTTAAAACGAATTTTATAAATCGTTTTAAATTCGTTTTAAAAACGATTCCCACTTCCATTTAAATTTCAAATCAAAATTGAAATTTTCCTTTTAAATTCGTTTCAAATTCATTTTTAAAACTATTTCAATTTTATTTTCAAATTCAAATCCAAATTGAATATTCTATATATATTATTTTTAAATTCATTTCAAATCAACTTCAATTTTATTTTCAAATTCAAATCCAAATTGAATATTCCATATCATTTCAATATTAAAATGATAATATTTTCAAAATATCAGATTTTGAAATCACTTTCCGATATTCATTATAAAATGAATAAAATCGACCAAATTTCCGTTCGTGTTAATATGGCGTTTAACTACTTAACACGGCTTCACATTTCAATATTTTCTGAATATTTTTTTAAAATATTCGGTAATTCTGAACTGGAATCGGACTCAATTAATTACCATATAATTTTATTAATATGGATTTCAACATCACATGTATACAATAATAACGATAAACAATCATTAAAAATTCATACAACATCCAGAGTGTATTCTACTACTGTATAAGCATTAAAATAAATAAATAACTCTTATACAGTCTGTCAACCCATCGATCGACATACCACTAATTATTGGGATCAGTGTATGTCAAATTTTATCCCAATACCTGTGTGGGGGTTTCAAACAACAAATACTGTTTATTATTTGTGCAGTTGGGCGATGTGTAAAATTTATCATCCCAATCCATATTAGATAAATAAGTGTACACTAACAAACCATCCAGTTTTTAAATGAATATTTATTTTATTTCTTTTCATGATAATTTATATATATATTTTATTTACATCACAATCACAATCAATTACAATCCCAATCACAATCCACACAAAAAATACAATCAAAGAAGTCGTCCATGGTCTGTGGACGATGGGGAGCAGTTCATATATGCAATTACAAAATAATTTAAATAACTGCACAAAAATAATAGTGAGAAGTTCTCACCTTGATTGGTTCGACTTTCTGTTTTATTACGGTTCAGATTTGAATTTGCTTCATTTTCTACTTTGCTCCATTCTTGTCTGAACTGATTTCAATGCATAGAGTTTTTCATGAGGATTCCAACGCATTTGATTTCGTCTGATTCCGCCGTTGTATGAACATGTTATGACAGTTTTTATATTAATTACACAATTAGAATAATTAAATAACTTAATCACCCCTTAATTACAATTAGAGTCACTGACGCCTTTCCTCCCCATCTGTTTGAAATCCTCCAGGTCTTCATCCTGAAACTGAAACCCAAACTGCCCATCTTTTAAACCAAATCGCACCCCCTTATCCATGATTATCCGATGATTTGAGAACACCACGTTGAACCGCGAGCCAGCCTCTTCCTCCGCCTGCCATGGTGGCGCCGCCGAACTCCCCCATCCTCACGAAAAAGGGTGCGACAGTCAGCTCTTTGAGGGCAAAAATCGAAAGATTCAGGCCACGGAAATTAATCAGACCCGTAAGGAATTGAAGATCCTGGAGACCACTTCGATTTTTGTTTTGAAGTATTGAATCAATTCGAAGTCCATTAGGAGAAAATAAGGGATGAAATTCTGATGTTTTTATCCATTCAAAATGAAGAACGGCGGCCCATTGCTGAAAAGGGAATTAGGGTTTCAGTTATAAGCAAGGGGTATATATAATATTTATGTATATTAATATTTAATTCAATTAATCTCTTTAATGTGAAATTTTCGTTCGAACTCCAAATCAAACCTAACGACTGTCGCCCTTAGCTAAATGCCCCCATTATGAACGCAATGGGATATGTCTCGTAAGCCAATTCAACTGTTTCGATCAGTTTCCATTAAAATTAAAATTAAAATCAATATATATTGAATTTAAACGTACATTTTAATTTGCCAGGGCCACATACTGACTCCAAAAATTCCAGAAAAATAAATCTGGCTATGTTTTAACGATACGGTCCTAACAAGACTAATTTTGTTGAATTTGGAGACCGTTTGAAAATTGGCCATTTTCTGGTCGATCCAATTCAATTGAAATTGACAAAACACGTTTTCTTTTGCGGCGCACACATATTGAATCCAAAAATTATGAAAATTGGAATCTAGCAATAATTTGACATTCCGGATCCAACAAAAGTGGTTTCGTCGAAAACGGAGGTCGTTTGCAAAATGGTTATTTTAAGGGCTTTATATATATTAAAATAAATATAAATTCCACATCGACTTTTCAGAAATTTAAACTGGACATAACTTACAATTTATAAAATGAAATCTCATTTTCTTATATCCGTTAGAAAGATATTGTTAATCAGATTCAAATATTTCTTGTTTCATCCAATTCTGACTTATATTGTATTATGTATGTTAAATTGAAATTAGAAATCGAATTTTCAAACTACCGCGCCATTTCAGGCTCGTTTTATAATTAAAATAAATTTATTTGTTCTAACTTCGATTAAAATAAATTTTTAGTCGTTATTATTTAAAATAAATCATTTTAAATAATCAAATTCCATTAGAATTGCTAAAATAAAATTTTAAATTGGTTTTGATTTTTCGGGTTGTTACAATCTCCCCCTCTTTAAATCTTTTCGTCCTCGAAAAGGAATGGAGCAGAAAGTTGTTTAACTAACCAACTCAAATTTCATTATTTTAATTATGGCTTAAATTCTTAAACTTTTCAGTTTCTAAGAACTTTTCAAATTCTTCAAAATTTGGCTAACACCCTAAATTGTCCGAAAAAATTCGACATAACCTCCTTTGTATGCGGAGCATCGGGAAAATCCTCAAATCGCCACACAGGCCCTCTCCATCAAAAAGAAAAGGAAAAAGCCAAGAGGCTCATAAAATCATCAAAACTCCAAGACATACAATAAACATGTACCTATTTGTCGGGCAAACAATTTTATTCCTCTTCTTAGCTTCCCTGCTATGACCTGCTCAATGTATATACATGTACATATATGCAATTCTAATCAATTTTCAATTCAGTACAATATTTGCCTTGATTTGGCTAAATTAACTTTGGTGTTCTCTTATTGGTTTAAATTTGGTTAAATTCAACTTTTCATTCTCATATGGGATTCATTAATTTTATTAGCTAAATTAATCACACAACACTATCAGCAATCAATTTGTTGATTAATCTTTCCAAAACATATAACTTTTGTATATATATTCAAAAATCGTATTTCTAGTGTTAAATTCCAAACAATAAACCATATCTAAGTTTTGGTTCTCACAACAGTCGATTGGAGATATATAGATATCTCGCTTTCGAAACTCGAACATACATGCTGATGATGCTATAGCGATCATCAGAATCATCTCCGGGCGACTAGAGTGTGATTCTATATCTATCCAGTATATTTGAGACTTCAAATACACGTGGATCATACATATAAGAAAAGTTTTGTTATACCTGATAGTCCAAAATCAATTTAAAATAAAATACTCAAATACGTATAATAAGTTATAAATTTGCAAAACTAAATTTGTTTTCATTTTAATTTAAAAATAACACTCTTCACACTCGTTCTAGGATACTACTGATCCCATCTCTAACGAGTCACTCTTATTGGATTTTACTAATTTAATCTCTAATGATTTCTTTTATTAGGTTCTAATGTTTCATGTTCTCGAGCTCTGTAAACAAAAGCTCCGATACCACCTGAGACGACCCGAACTTCCCCATGAAGGAAAACCCGGATTGTAATGAGGACAAGACGAATCAGAACACAGACAGAAGAACATTTCATTGTTTATTACAACAATTACATCATAGTACAAGAATATAACTGAGTATAAATGAATAAATATTATACAACAGAAAATATCAGAGTTTAAATCACATTTGAATACATAGCAGTGGAAAAATAATACAAAACACAACTGAAAGAAAAACACGGATACAGAGCTTTCTGAATATCCCTTCAGCTATAAACCAGGATCCTGTGATTGTAATATCTGCAAAAACCGAACTACTAGCTGCCTGTGTGGAAAATAGGGGCACCTAGAGTTTAGGTTTAAAATAACAAACTCCAGGTCAGTCTTGTGACTGGTGTGAGAACTAAAACAGTTATTAACTTGATTTTTTAAAGTTAGGTAATCAAGGGACCACGTTGTATAACACGGAACGGGTTTACTCCCAAGAATACCAGTGCCTAAAATAAACAGCGCAATGCTAATGAAGAAGAATGAAGCTATTATAAGACTCAGGTCCCATCACACAATGCAACACAAGCCGAAGGATAGAGTTTTACCTTATAATGGCCAAATATGCTTGGTATGTTTTAAAACAAATCTTTTATTATTACTATAAGTAAAGAAATCAACTTCAAATATGAATGTTTCAATCATAGACAACATGAATGTCCCATACCACTATGTCGCCATATATAATATACAATCAAAACCGCAAAATGTCGTATTGGAAGTTATGATTTCCATACTGGTGGCTCCTGATCCGAAAGATCGATCGCGTAGTACAATTCCAAACGGCTTATGTTACAGGCATGCGAAAACGCCATAATGCACATCTGCACTATCCTAAAAATCAAGTATATCAACGGCTTACATCACAGGCATGCGAAAACGCTGTATACCCTATCCAATATGGGAATCGAGGGGGGGTGTGCCCCTATCCCTCTTGAGCGTGGGACGACGACACCCAGCTCATCTTGGTCGACCAAAGCCACGACACAACTAAGGTGTCTATCCTCTAAAAAGTATACTGATCTAACCATCAGTTCACCACCATACCGGGGTGTGAGGCTCGCGAATTAACGCTATACACAAAGCAGCGCTATATTAAAGCTGTGGTTTAATCATCATCCACAAGACTCTGCTTTTCAACAAAAGCCTTGATCATTTACCACTTAGGCATGCCACATAGGCAATCCACTCCATGCGACTGATGTCTACCGATATACAACCTCTAAGCTCATGCGTCTCAGAGAAGGGAGAAGTAAAGGAATAAATTCCCCTTCACCAGACATATGTATATTTAATAGAGATCAATCGACAAAGAATAAAATCCAGTGTCAGACACACAGTCCATTTACAAGATCGTTCCGGGTCTGAACGAAACCGGAGGCACCTTATTCCTCTCCGATATATCCAATACAGGAGAAAGGCCCTCGCATATCTGTACAATCAACAAGTACGTCCGAACAGCTACCACTGTAGCCCCTTCAAGGTATCTACTCCAATCATGAGCAATAGTAGCAACCCGTCCATTCGATCTGAAGATCGTCGGTCTTGCACCGTCTTCAATCTCTTCGACTTTTCGTCGTATCAGTTATTCAGAATGGGTTAAACCTGGCCTTTCTGAATAACTTGCGTATCTTATAATTAAGTGCTATAACAACACATCATCGCCTCATTCCAATCCAGAATATTCTTTTATTCAAATATTCTCATCATTAGAGAATAGGTTCCCATTAATTTTATCAAAGATAAATTCTTTTAAATTTATTCTTTGATCTTCCTTTGGATATCAAACCATATTAAGGTTTTCCAGACTAGTCGGGATTAGTGAACTACACCGAAGTAATCATTTATTTTATTTCCCAATCCCAATCTATTCATCCCGTGGAGCAAAACTGGTAATACTGCATATCTAACACCACGGTTTTATCGGTAAATATTAATTACCATTTCACGTTCAAATCTTATTAAAGATTTAGCTATCGCTGGGAGCAAAACTGGTGATACTCCATTCTCGATCATTTCCTAAATTTGATAATTTAAATAACATCTTTATCCTTTCAATATAATTAAAGATTCATTAATACTCCACTTAGTTTTAATATCATAAATCATTACTTAATGATTATTCAAAGTTAAGAAATTAATATTATCTTTAACTGGGTTAAAGAACTAATGTCATTTCAAACATAGTTCACGATAAACCAAAATCACATTTATAATCGATATCAATTTCCATATCCGACTAATAATATAAATGGAATAACGGCAAAGCCTTCTAAATTCCATATATAGTAACAGTCTTCCTCCACTGAAGTTCACTTCGATTATTACCAAATCGAATTCCATTCCATTCCAATTTATTTTATTAAATTGGAAAACTTTGCTTTAGAAAATTCCATTAAATCTTAATTAAAAGATTTATAAATTCCAAATCATCTTTCACTGTTAATCGGGTTAAAGAACAAGTGTTATTTAAAACACAGCTCACGATAAACCCAATTCACATGACTTTTCAATTCCAATTAAATGTAAATTAATTGGAAATTCTAATAATCTTAATTAAAAGATTTATTCTTTTCACACGGGGTTTAAAAGCAGTGCTAATGAAGACACCATTCCATCAGTCTCTAACCATAAATTAGTAAGCGAACAATTCCGTAAGTATTAATTTCGAAGGCCAAAATCAACATCAGATCAATACTCAGGAAACAATTCAACTTAGCTAATCTCTAGTTAGTTTCTAATTTTCTTAACCCCATTGGGTTTAAGAACAACATTTTGAAAGATACCATTCACGACAAACCCACAATTCAATTCATTTCCAATTAAATATTAATTTATTGGTAAACTTCATTAAATCTTAATAAAAAGATTTAATCTTTTCTCAACTAGGTTTAAGAGTAGAGTTTGTGAAGACACCTTTCACGACAAACCCAAAATCCAATTTGATATTAAATACAAGGATCTGAATAGAAAATATATCGGCTTATATTCAATATTAAATTCTGAAATCAACAAATATCGTATTGGAATAACGATATATATATATATCTTCCAAATTCCTCCATAGTGTCTGTAACAACCCGAACTTCCCTAGTCTCCGAAGTGAAGTGAAAGAACGGATAGTAATGAGAACAAGACAAATCAGAAGAGAAACAACAAAACATTTCATTGCTTATTACAACAATTCCACCAGAATACAAGAATATTACATAGTATGAGTAAATAATATACATTCGATAAATATCAGAGATTTAAATGATAAATGCAGCGGAAAAATAATACATAACACAACTGAAAGGGATACACGGATACAGAGCTTTCCGAATATCATTCCAGCTGTAAATCCGGGATCCTGTAAGAATAAATCTGCAAAACCAAAACTACTAGCTGCCCGTGTGGAAAATAAAGGCACCCAGAGTTTTGGTTAAAACAATAAACTCCAGGCCAGTCATGTGACTTGTAACACCCCGTAATTCTGTTAATATTAATGCCACAAATTTAAGAATAACTAATTACACATGTGAGAAATAAGGGAAACGGGTTTTGCGGTTGCATTCGTCTCGGAAAAATACGCGAAATAGAGTCCGAAATTTCGAAAATCGGTGTCAGTATGACCGAGATATGGCCTTCAGAAGTTTCACGAAAAATCAGAAAAACGAAACAGATTTCAAAAATGCAGAAAACGAGCCAGGCGGGAAAATTCCCGCCCAGACCAGGTCGACCTGGGGGTCAACCTGGGGGTCGACCTGGAGGGGACCAGGTCGACTTGGGTGTCGACCCTAGGGTCGACCTGGGAGTCGACCCCCCCTGGTCGAGCCAGGTCGGCCTGGGTGCTCCTGGATGGGTTTTTGGGCTGTTTTGGTGAGCCTGTGATGAATTCTGACGGTTCTGATCTATTTTAGGGTTTATCTAAAGGCCTAAAACAACTAAACACACCTATAAATACATCCTAAGACCTAGCCTCCTCTACACACAATTCTATTATGCTTCTTCTCTGTCTCTGTTCTAAATAAAAATAAAAATGGCGTCGCTACTCTGCTAGAATCAAAACTAGAAGCCAATCAACATCATCCTAAATTCAAATTTGAGATAAAAGCTTCTGCAACAATTCTGTAACAATTAAAGTTCTTTCTTTAATCCAATCAAGGCAAGTATAGTTATTTTCTGCTATAAACATTAATTATAATTCTGATATGCTTTTAAATCTGAATCTGAGATTGTATATCTGTCAGATCTGTTTTTCTGTGACTGTTCTGTATCCCTTTCTACTTCCTTTCTGTTTCTATAGCCAGGCTACCACGAGCCTGTGCCTAATCTCATAAGAGATTAACGTATGAATGCAAATTTTGGGACAAATAATGAATGATGTGAAATTTGACAAGACTGAATTGAACGTATGACTTTAGATCTGAGGCATAAAATATATTGACATATGACTTGGGATTGGATGCATGAATTTGACTGTAAACATATAATTTATATATGTTGTATGCATAGTGTACGTTGTAATCTAGATCTGTAACTAATTAGAGAAATGAACATATGTTATTTAGATCTGTAATTAATTAGAAAAATAAGCATATGTTGTAAACTAGTTTTAGACCTATGCATATTCTGTGATAAAAGAAGAAGAGGAACCATTGTAAGATTACATATGATTTGAGACTTTGGACAAAATGCATATAAAAGTCAAGATCTAATTTTTAGAAGATATGATTTAAAGATTTAGATTGTTGGGTATAGTTTGCATAATGATTCATGACTTAAAAAGAAGAAGATATGGAAACTTAGGTGTAAAGATTTACATTAATTAGGATATCTATTATTGTGATTACACCTAAATAGGGATTTTTGAATATATGGCATGCATTGAAATTAATGGTTATATTTGGTATAATTTATATGTGAATCTGTTGTAAAATGCTAGTTAACAAAAATTGGAACATATGTTATATGGTAAATTATGTCCATATTCTGCGCTTATGCAACATGGAGTATATGTTCATATTGTGAGTCATGACAATTATGTAGGCATATGAATTTAGGCCAATTTATGATTAGGCAAGGCATGTAAATAGAACCTTTAGAAATATTAAATTTGCTAAATCTGCTAATTTTCCAAGTTGCCTAAACTGCTAGTTTTGTTATATTGCCTAGACTGCTAATTAGATTGAAGTGCCTAATCTGTTAAATTTGTCGGTTGAAATGCCTAACCTGTTATATGCCAAAATCTGCTAAGTTGCTAAATCTGTTAAATCCGTTAAGTCATATAATCTGGAAAACCCGTTATCTCCTAAAATCTATTATCTGCTGTGTTGATATAATCATCCTGTTATTGATATAATATGAATTGGCATATATATTGGGCGTGCGCATAAACGGTAAATTATTAATTAATTGGCCGCAAAGATAAACGTGACTAACTCGAGGTTAGAATGAGTTTGCGGCGTAATTCTGCCCAGAACCGCCCGTCACATCCAGTGGCCGCAAACAATAGGTTCTAATGTGAGAAGTTATTCATAACCTGCTTAAGACACGAGGTTAGGTCTGGCTTGTGGTAGAAGTCTGCCCGGAACCGCCCGGCCCATCCAGCGGCCACAAGCTAGCGACCTAATGTGAGAGGTCTGGGCATTAATAATTAATTAATGCAAATCTAAGATAAGAATGATGTCTAAAACGTATTGGGGGAAATAGGGTTAAACCAACTGGATTAATAGGTGTAGTAAACCCGTCCATGAATCTGTAAGCCCAATACAAAGTTAGACAAATCTAAAAAATCTGTACATCTGATCTGTTAGTCTGAAACCTTGTTAACTTAATCTGTGAACTAGTAAATCTGAATTTTGTATGTCTGAACTTGTAAACAAGTTAATCTGAGATCTGTTAGTCTGGGGACACAAGGTTAGGAGGGGAATTACTTGTGTCATCTGTTGTTTGGGAACCATATTAGTCAGTAACCCTTTCTGGTATCAAAACTTTGATCCAACAGTAGGTAGGGTCCGGGCACGCTTACTGAACTAATTATAAGTGGTTCATTCTGATAATGGCGAGGGGTGTTGATGGTGCGTTCCAACCGGGTCATGTGCGTGCATGGATCCCGGTTTGCCTCTGAGGATGTAAGACGCCGTGACATCTATAAATAGGTCTGTGCCAATTGGTTGTCACTTTAGGGAGTGATACACCCTACTGTGGGGCCGACACAGGATATTTATGTATTAGGGAGCCGATCGCTTGGGGTAGGGTTTTAGGGTACACTTAGTTTTGTCTGTTTCTGTTGGTACCGTCTGTTTCTGTTGGGTGGTGACACCTGTCTGTTTCTGTGTGGTACCGTCTGTTCGGGTGGTAAAGGCCCATTACTAGTGTACACCTAATTCTACATTCTGTTTCCGTAAGGATTAATCTATTTCCGTTTCTGTCTGTTTTCTGATCGGGTAGTAGAGGCCCATTATTAGCATTCTGTTTCTATTAAATTATTCTGTACCCGTTCCGGCTTCAATTTAGACATTAGGGTGACACCTAATTATGTTATACTAGTATTAGTGTAGTGAAGTGTGAAGCAATAGTTTATGTCATTCTGTTCTTCTGTTATATCTGCTACACCTGTTACAGTTATCTCACATCCAGTTTTATGTCATATCATATTATTATTATCTGTTCATATGTTGAAAGTCACTGGACTTGCCAGACTTTTTGTCTGACCCTTGTTGTTTCGCCTCTTTTCTTCCGTTTCCCCCCCAGGTTATCCAAGGAGGGAATACTTTAGCTTGATCCGGATTTCTCTTTGCTTGAAATACTTAAAGTATGGCTTGGCTCTGTATAACTTCCGTTCTATGGGGGTTATGATTTTAAACCATGCATTTTGAAGGCTTTTGTTCAAGACTGATATTTTGTACTTGATATTGTGATTTGAAAGGATGTAACCATATTAATTTCTGTTTCCGCTGTAATAAAGTTAAAAATTTTCAAGTACTGTTTTATCTGTCTTGTAAGTTTCTGTTCTGTTTACTAAAATGCTCCACCAAAGTTAAGGCATTCCCTTTGTGAGTGACCTTAACGGAGGTGGGGTGTTACACTTGGTATCAGAGCTGAAGGTTACCAGATTTGATAAACAATTTTTGAAAACTATTTTCAAAAAGGTTTTGAAACGGAAGTATTTTCAAAAGTAAAGCTTATTTTGAAAAACATAGTCCCCTAAGCCATATATCTATCTTTTGATCCTCTGCTTGAATCCTTGTTTCCTTCTTGCTTGAGTCTCTGGGGCTCCTGGCTTTCTGGGAGGTAACCTCGTCGAAGGGCAAAGTAGTGCCCGACTTCCATCGATAGTTGTAGTAGTTTCACCTGCGGCTAGTTTTCTTTAGAGCTTTGAAGGATTTTTCCGGGCGATGGAGGCAGCTTTCGAGGGATTGGTCAACGTGTTACACAAGGATAGTAAAGATGAGAATGATGAGGTTTGGCTAAGGAGCACAACCCAAAGGTGAGAAACTCATATAGACTTAGTTCACAATGGAGGCAAAAGGGAAACACAAAAGAAGGAAGGAAAGTTTGAAGATAAGGAGGAGGAAAGTGTTTTACTTATGGAAGCTCGACTCATCTGAATAAGGATTACCGAAAGAGGAAGGGGAGGGTGCTTGCTTCAACTATGGTGAGATGGGGCACTTTAATAGGGACTGTCCGAAGAAACGAAGGCAAGGACAGAGGACAGGACCAACTTCTAGAGGGCAGGCAAACACTCTCAAGGCTAGTGGATAGGATAGAAATTGGGAAAATTTCTATAGTAGGTTTAATTTCATTATCTGATTATGGAGTTAAGATTTTTTTTTTCTGATTCTGGTATTTTGATTTTGTAATCGATACTCTGCACTTTAATGCTAGTATTATTTCTGAACTATGCTGTAGACTCAGACCCATAAAGGGTATGACTCATCTGTTTTAAGTTAAGGTTTGAGGGATATCTGTGTTAGGCGTCAAATATGACGCATATATTCTGAGTTTTTGTGGGATATGATTTTATCTTTCTTAGCTTCCGAAGAATCATTAGGAAACCTGATCTGTACCAGTAGTCTGTAAATATCTGAATACTTCTGATAAGATTTCCAGTTTTGACATTGTCTAAAGAGGGTAACCCTCTGGGTGTCAATCTGATGTTGATTTCGGTCTTCGGGGTTGACCCTTAGGGGAATTATTTTCTCAACCAATGTCTGATAGGAATCAAGTTTTTGTTTTATCTGTACTCGCTTCCATCACTCGACTATATCCTATCGATCGAGTGTTCAACTTATAGATAGGAATCCTAATGGGTGTAAACATGTGTTTGAGACATGTTATGTTTGATGGTTGCAAGTGGATGCAAGTGGTTGCTCGTGGACGCATATACACACACTAGGCACTACATCGGCTCGAAAACACTCTCATACTGCATATGGATGTGTGAGCATTTTAATTTTTTGTGGATGCAAAATGATTGACTCAGCACATGGATGTTGCATATGACTGAATGGTTGTGCACTCATATAGAAATGATATGTATCGAGTAGGAAAATGGCATACATTTTGGACTCATGGCACTGGCATAATTCGCATTAAGGAGGTCACTGAATCAGTGGACCGCCTGATCTTTGCATTAGACAAGGAACATATACACACACTTCTTGCATATGTTCATACAGTATTAGAAATCTCTTAAGGACAATGAATGCCTGTGATTAGTGATTGAGTAGATGGATGATTGGATGGTAGGACACATTCTTCTTAACTTGAAGATTTCGGGGACGAAATCCTTTAAGGAGGGGAGAATGTAACACCCCGTAATTCTGTTAATATTAATGCCACAAATTTAAGAATAACTAATTACAGATTTGAGAATTAAGGGAAACGGGTTTAGCGGTTGCGTTCGTCTCGGAAAAATACGCGAAATAGAGTCCGAAATTTCGAAAATCGGAGTCAGTATGACCGAGATATGGCCTTCAGAAGTTTCACGAAAAATCAGAAAAACGAAACAGATTTCAAAAATGCAGAAAACGAGCCAGGCGGGAAAATTCCCGCCCAGACCAGGTCGACCTGGGGGTCGACCTGGAAGGGACCAGGTCGACTTGGGTGTCGACCCTAGGGTCGACCTGGGAGTCGACCCCCCTAGTCGAGCCAGGTCGGCCTAGGTGCACCTGGATGGGTTTTTGGGCTGTTTTGGTGAGCCTGTGACGAATTCTGACGGTTCTGATCTGTTTTAGGGTTTATCTAAAGGCCTAAAACAACTAAACACACCTATAAATACATCCTAAGACCAAGCCTCCTCTACACACAATTATATTCTGCTTCTTCTCGGTCTCTGTTCTAAATAAAAATAAAAATGGCATCGCTACTCTGCTAGAATCAAAACTAGAAGCCAATCAACATCATCCTAAATTCAAATTTGAGATAAAAGCTTCTGCAACAATTCTGTAACAACTGAAGTTCTTTCTTTAATCCAATCAAGGCAATTACAATTATTTTCTGCTATAAACATTAATTATAATTCTGATATGCTTTTAAATCTGAATCTGAGATTGTATATCTGTCAGATCTATTTTTCTGTGACTGTTCTGTATCCCTTTCTGCTTCCTTTCTGTTTCTATAGCCAGGCTTCCACGAGCCTGTGCCTAATCTCATAAGAGATTAACGTATGAACGCAAATTTTGGGACAAATAATGAATGATGCGAAATTTGACAAGACTGAATTGAACGTATGACTTTAGATCTGAGGCATAAAATATATTGACATATGACTTGGGATTGGATGCATGAATTTGACTGTAAACATATAATTTATATATGTTGTATGCATAGTGTACGTTGTAATCTAAATCTGTAACTAATTAGAGAAATGAACATATGTTATTTAGATCTGTAATTAATTAGAAAAATAAGCATATGTTGTAAACTAGTTTTAGACCTATGCATATTCTGTGATAAAAGAAGAAGAGGAACCATTGTAAGATTACATATGATTTGAGACTTTGGACAAAATGCATATAAAAGTCAAGATCTAATTTTTAGAAGATATGATTTAAAGATTTAGATTGTTGGGTATAGTTTGCATAATGATTCATGACTTAAAAAGAAGAAGATATGGAAACTTAGGTGTAAAGATTTACATTAATTAGGATATCTATTATTGTGATTACACCTAAATAGGGATTTTTGAATATATGGCATGCATTGAAATTAATGGTTATATTTGGTATAATTTATATGTGAATCTGCTGTAAAATGCTAGTTAACAAAAATTGGAACATATGTTATATGGTAAATTATGTCCATATTCTGCGCTTATGCAACATGGAGTATATGTTCATATTGTGAGTCATGACAATTATGTAGGCATATGAATTTAGGCCAATTTATGATTAGGCAAGGCATGTAAATAGAACCTTTAGAAATATTAAATTTGCTAAATCTGCTAATTTTCCAAGTTGCCTAAACTGCTAGTTTTGTTATATTGCCTAGACTGCTAATTAGATTGAAGTGCCTAATCTGTTAAATTTGTCGGTTAAAATGCCTAACCTGTTATATGCCAAAATCTGCTAAGTTGCAAAATCTGTTAAATCCGTTAAGTCATATAATCTGGAAAACCCGTTATCTCCTAAAATCTATGTATTAGGGAACCGATCGCTTGGGGTAGGGTTTTAGGGTACACTTAGTTCTGTTTGTTTCTGTTGTTACCGTCTGTTTCTGTTGGGTGGTAACACCTGTCTGTTTCTGCGTGGTACCGTCTGTTCGGGTGGTAAAGGCCCATTACTAGTGTACACCTAATTCTACATTCTGTTTCCGTAGGGATTAATCTGTTTCTACTTCTGTCTGTTTCTGATCGGGTAGTAAAGGCCCATTATTAGCATTCTGTTTCTGTTAAATTATTCTGTATCCGTTTCTGATTCAGTTTAGACATTAGGGTGACACCTAATTCTGTTATACTAGTATTAGTGCAGAGAAGTGTAAAACAATAGCTTATATCATTCTGTTCTTCTGTTATATCTGTAACACCTGTTACAGTTATCTCTCATCCAGTTTTATTTTCATGTCATGTTATTATTATCTGTTCATCACTGAAAATCACTAGACTTGCCAGACTTTTTGTCTGACCCTTGTTGTTTCGCCTCTTTTCTTCCGTTTCCCCCCCAGGTTATCCAAGGAAGGAATACTTTAGCTTGATCCGGATTTCTCTTTGCTTGAAGTACTTAAAGTATGGCTTGGCTCTGTATAGCTTCCGTTCTATGGGGATTATGATTTTAAACCATGCATTTTGAAGGCTTTTGTACAAGACTGATATTTTGTACTTGATATTGTGATTTGAAAGGATGTAACCATATTAATTTCTGTTTCCGCTGTAATAAAGTTAAAAAATTTCAAGTACTATTTTATCTGTCTTATAAGTTTCTGTTCTGTTTACTAAAATGCTCCACCAAAGTTAAGGCATTCCCTTTGTGAGTGACCTTAACGGAGGTGGGGTGTTACATGACTGGTGTGAGAACTAAAACAGTTATTTAAAACTTTACTTTATAAATAAGGTAAATCAAGGGACCACGCCGTATAACACAGAACGGGTTTCCTCCCAAGAATACCAATGCATAAAATAAACAATGCAATGCTAATTAAAGAAAATGAATCTATTATAAGACCCAGGTCCCATCACACAATGCAACACAAGCCGGAGGATAGGGTTTTACCTTATAATAGCCAAATAATGCTTGATACGCGAAATTTAATCATTTATTATTACTATAAGTGAAGAAAACAACTTCAAATATAAATGTATCAATCATAGGCGGCATGGGAACCATCTATCATGTCCCCATACTAGGCTCTACAATCAAAACCGAAATGTCACTTATTGGAGATTGGATTTCCGTCATGAGTCAAGTCAAGGGATGTACTCCTTTCCATTTCGATACACACTAGCAAATGTCTCGGGACTACACACTCTGGGTAACCCCTGGATCCTGCAGTGCCGGCCCACACTTACGTTAGTGGATTAGTTATTCCTGAACACACGTTTCTCGTTCCTAACAGACCTATCCATCGTCTTCGTAGAGACCAATATAGCTGAGGTGCCTCGCAATCCAACAACCACATAGGTAAAAATAATATAAATGTTAAGGCTTGTAAAACGCTGACACCACCCATAGCTAGAAAGAAACGTCATGCACTCACTACGTTCCCTTATCCCGTTTTTGACTTATACTGAGGTGTGAGGCTCACGAACTAACGCTATACACAAAGCTATGCCCTTTAAGGCCGTTCTTTGATCATCAACCACAAGACTTTGCTTTTCAAAAAAAGCATTGATCACTGCATCTCCGTATGCCACACAGGCAATTCACGCCATGCAACTGATTTCTATCGATATATAACCTCTGAGATCGTACATCTCAGAGAAGGGCGTTAAGCAAGAGAATAAATTCCCCGCCGCTAAACAGATATATATTTAATAGAGATAAATCAACACATAATAAAATCCAATGTCATACACACATCCATTTACTAGTTCGGTGTTGGTCTGAATGAAACCGAAGGCAACTTATTCCTCTCCCATATGTCCAATACAGGAGAGAGGTCCTCGCATATCCATCGATCTCCAAGTACATCTGGACGATCACCACTTATTACCTCATCTTGGGTGTACAGCCCAACCAAGACATCAGTAATCATCCAAACGATGTAAAGACCTCCGGTCTTCAACCACCATTTTTATCGTCGACTTATCGTCGAATCAGTTATTCAGAATGGGTATAAACCAGGCCTTTCCGAATAACTCGCATATATAATAAACATGTGCTATAAAACACAACATACGCCTCATTCCAATTCAGAATATTCTTTTATTCAAATATTCATACTCTTTGGGAAAGGTTCCCATTAATTTTATCAAAGATAAATTCTTTTAAATTTATTCTTTAATCCTCCTTTGGATATCATTTCAAACCATATTAAGGTTTTCCAAACTAGTCGGGATTAGCGAACCACACCGAAGTAATCATTTATTTCATTTCCCAATCCCAACCTATTCATCCCATGGAGCAAAACTGGTAATACTCCATATCTAACACCACGGTGTTATCGGTAAAATTAATTAATCATTTCACATTCAAATCTAATTAAAGATTTAACTATCGCTTCGAGTAAAAACTGTTGGTACTCCATTCTCGATCATTTCCCAAATTTGATAATCTAAATTATCACATTCTCATTTTAATCTAATTAAAGATTCATTAAAACTCTACTTAGTTTTAGTCTTCCCAAAAATATCAATATTGATTATTTTTCTGAGCTAAGAAATTAATCTTATCTTTAACTCGGTTAAAGAACCTATGTCATCTAAAACACGGTTCATGATAAACCCAAATCACATTCCATAAGTCCCTAACCGTAAATTAGTAAGAGAACAATTCCCTAAGTATAAATCCCAAAGGCCGAAACCAACATCAGATCAATATCCAGGAAACCATTCAACTTAGCTAATCTCCAGTTAGTTTCTAATTTTCTTAACTCCATTGGGTTTAAGAACAGTATTATTAAGGATACCATTCACGACAAACCCAAACTCTCATTCCATTTTTAATCGGCTTAAAGAACAAGCGTTATTTAAAACACTGTTCACAATAAACCAAAAAATCCAATTTAAATTCAATTCCAATTAAATATCAATTAACTAGAAAATCTCACTAAATCCTAATTGAAAGATTTATTCTTTTCTCAACTGGGTTTAAGAACAGTGTTAGTGAAGTCACTGTTCACGACAAACCCAAAATCCCTTTTGATATTAAATACAAGGCTCTGAATAGAAAATATATCGGCTTATATTCAACATCAAATTCTGAAATCAACAAATATCATATTGAAATAACGATATATATATATGTATATATATATATATATATGTGTATATATATGTATATATATATCTTCCAAATTCCTCCGCAATGTGCGTATAATCACGGAATCCAATATCGAAATATTCAGAAGTTAATTTCGATTCAAATCCATTCCAATTCATATATTGGAAATTCCGGTTATTTTAAAACTATTCCAAATCCAATTTATTTATTTAAAAATATTGGATTATAATTCTAGTTCATAACTAGTTCATTTCGATAAAAATATATTTTTATCTTTTCAAATATGGAATTTTTCATCCTAATTCTTTCCAAATTATTTATTATGATTTTACACTAATTATCAATATTTTTATTAAGGCCCTTTCAGTCGATTTCCATAAATGGTCGTCGAACTGCACTTACAGCAACCTTTTCCAATTTGATTTGGACATAATTCCAAAGCCAACCGTTAGATTTCAAATTTCCTATATTCGTTGGAAAGCTCTTTTCGATACGAACCCAACGGTTCCGGTTTTAGGAGAATCCGACAGTCGGATCTCTCGTAATATCTATTCGAAGTCAATGGTCGAATTTCGCGAACGGCCGCGCCGCGGCGCGTTCTATTTAGGACGTTGATATATGTATAATATATATATATATATATATTATATATTTCGTTCAAAACGTATTTTATAAATTCATTTTAAAATGACTCCCACTTTTACTTCAATTTTAAATCAAAATTAAATAATCCTTATCATTATAATATTTTAATGATAATATTTTCAAAATATCAGATTTTGAAAGAATTTCCTTTTCGATATTCATTATTAAAATGAATATAATCGATATAAATATCATTCTCGTTAAAATGGCGCAACTCTAATCAATACGGCTTCACATATTTCAATATTTTAATCCTTTACTGGATATTATTTTGAAATATTCGTTATTTAAAATATTCGTTATTTTTGAACTGGAATCAGACCCAATCAGTTACCATATAATGTTAGTTATATGGATTTCATACAACACATGCATATAACAAGCAAAATAAATAATCAACCATCATCCAAAGTGCTTTCTACACTATATAAGCATTAAATATAAATAATTAACGCTTACTACAGTCTATCAACCAATCGATCGACATATCATTACACAATTGGGAATAGTGTAAGTCAAATATCATCCCCATACCCATGTGGGGTTTAAACTAACAAACATAGATTTTATTTGTGCAGTTGGGTGATGTGTAAAATATTATCGTCCCAATCGATATCATAAAATGGCGAGCATAAACAAGTCTTGTATATGGATGTGTTAACTTATTTTTTTACTATCCAATAATTATTTTATTTATCGTCGTTATAAGCTAAAAATAATATTTTACTTAACTAAATTTTTCTAACAATTTTTAGAAAATTTCGGCAGCATAACGGCACAATACTAGAAACGGGATAAGGTCTAGCCTTATCCCCAGTATAATAATGGCCCGCGCCATACACATACCAATTCTAATCAATTCCATTTCATTCCCCAAACCAAATTCAACCAAATAAACCAATCAACCAAACAACCAACACCATATAATCAAACAAGTCGTCCATGGTCTGTGGACGACGGGGAGCAGTTCATATATGCAATTATAAAATAAATAACCGTATTAATAAATTCAGTGAGAGAGTTCTCACCCATAAACTTAACCAAACACCATGACTCTTCATATGTAGAAAATCTTCACCGCGTTTCCAACGAGATCTGTTTCACACGGTATATGTTAAAAATCGTGTTTTTAACTTTGCTATATATATAAAAATCATATTCTTATACCGATGTTGATATTATAAAAATCTAATTTTTATTTCAATGTTATATGGATAAAAATCATATTTTTATGCCACTACTATATTTATAAAAATCATATTTTTAATTCGCTACTTATATAAAAATAATAATTTTATATTCTCTATTATATAAAAAATCAAAACTCTAAGGTTCTAAAAATCAAATCTTTATGGTTCTAAAAATCAAATCTTTTTAACTATAAAAATCTAATCTTTTCTAGTTATAAAAATCTTATCTTTTCTAGTTATAAAAATTTAATCTTTTCTAGTTATAAAAATCTAATTTTTTTCTAGTTATAAAAATCTAATCTTTTCTAGTTATAAAAATCTAATCTTTTTTAGTTATAAAAATATAATCTTTTCTAGTTATAAAAGTCTAATCTTTTTCATTTTAAAAATCATAACTTCTTATATAAACAAAAAAACAATTTGTTTTCAAAAAAAATCAAGTCTTTTTAGTTTATAAAACTCAAATCTTTTTATTTATAAATCAAACCTTTCTATTTATAAAAATCTAATCTTTATAGCGCTATCATGTGTATAAAAATCAAATTTTTATACGCTATCCATGTAAATAAAAATCATATCTTTATAGTGTTACTACATACATGAAAATCCCATTTTTGTACTTGGTTAAGTAAATAAAAATCATACTTTTATCCTAAAGCTATACATACCTAACACCCCTATTTTTATTTCAAAGTAGTTTATATAAAATCATTTCTAAAACGATGATTTTATATATAAAAACTGTTTTTTTATATATAGCATAGAATAAAAATAAAGTAAAGTAATAAAATAAACAAAAACAAACACTCACTGTTTTTTGTTTCTAGGAGGTTGGAGTCGCGACAGTCGGGGAGGAGGTCGTCGGTGGCTCGCTGGTGGCGGCCGAAGTGGGCGGAGGCGGAGCTGAGGCTCAGGGGATGGCGGCTTCGGTTTTGGGGAGGGAGTTTATAGGAGAGCGGGTGAGAAGGATGGGGGGTTGGCGCAGCGTTGCCGGCGGTGGGGGGATCAACGTCGCTGGTGGGGTCTGGCCTGGAGCGGCGGTGGCACCGTAGTGAGGGGGCGACGGGCTGACATCATCGGTTTTTTTCTTTTCTTCAATCGATTTGAACGATAGTAAAGGGAGGGGGCGTTGACTAAGGAATAAAGGATAAATGGGGGCTTTATTATAGTTTTCATATTATTTTTAATTTCTCCCAAAAAGTAACTTTTAATTTCGAACTCCGATTCAAATCCGACGACTATCGTCCATAACTAATTACCCCCATTCCGGACGCAATGGGATATGTCCTGTAAGCCAATTCGACCATTTCGATCAGTTTCCATCAAAATTGAAATATAAATTAATATAACATTCAAATTTGACTTTAACGTACATTTTAATTTACCGGAGCCACATACGAACTCCAAAAATTCCAGAAAAATAAATCTTGCTATGTTTTGACGATATGGTCCTAACAAAACTAATTTCGTCGAATTTGGAGACTGTTTGAAAACAAACATTTTTCAGTCGATTAAATTCAAACTAAAAATACCAAACACGTTTAAATTCGCCACGCTCACATATTAATTCCAAAAATTATGAATTTTGGAATCTAACAATAGTTTGACATTCCAGATCCAACAAAAGTGGTTTCGTCAAAAACGGAGGTAGTTTGCAAATCGGCTATTTGTAAGGGACTTATATTATTAAAATATATGTAAAATTCCATAGCGACTTTTCAAAATTTTGATTTAGCCATAATTTACGATTTCTAAAGTGAATTCTAACTTTCTCACATTCATTATAAAGATATAGTTTAATAGATTCTAACGTTTCTTGTTTCGTCCAATTCTGACTTACATTGAATTCTGTATATTCATTTGAAATTAGAAATTGAATTTTCAAACTACCGCGCCATTTCAGGCTCGTAATATTTTTTATTTAAATTTATAAGTTTTAACTTCATCGAAAATAAAATTTTAGTCGTTAATATTTAAATTAAATCATTTTAAATATTGAAAATCTGTTTAAATCGCTAAAATAAATTTTTTAAATTGGTTCTGATTTTCCAGGTTGTTACAATCTCCCCCGATTAAAATATTTTCGTCCTCGAAAAGGAATGGAACTAAAAGTTGTTTTACTAATCAACTCAAATTTCATAATTTTAATTATGGCTTAAGTTCTTCAACTTTTCAGTTTCTAATGACTTTTCAAATTTTACAAAAATTTAGCTAACACCCTAAATTTTCGAAAAATTTCGCTATAACCTCCTTTGTATGGGAGCACCGGGAAAATCCCCAAACCTTCACATAGGCCCTCTCATCTCAAAAAGAAAAAGAAAAGGCCAAGCAGCAAGCCAATCGGCTCATAAAATCATCAAAACCCCAAGAAAGACAATAAACTTGTACCTATTTGTCGGGCATACAATTTTATTCCTCTTCTCTAGCCTCCTTGTTATGAACTGTTCACACATATATATGTACATGCACGCAATTTAAATCAATTTTCAAGTCAGTTGAATATTTGACACAATTTGGCTACACTTCTCATATGGGTTACAATCATTTTATTATTTAAACTAATAATTAAACAACACAACCAGTAATCAGTTTGTTGATTAACGTTTCAAACATATAATTTTAATATGTATTCAAAAATCTTGTTTTTGATGCCAAATGTAGCGACCCGAACTTCCCCGGTCTCTGAAGAAATGAGAAAGAACGAATTACTGTGAGGACAAGACAAATCAGAACACAGACGGGAGAACATTTCATTGCTATTACAACAATTCCATCAGAATACAAGAATACACAGAGTATAAATGAATAAATATTATACAACAAAGAATATCAGAGATTTAAATATAGTATTGCAGCGGAAAAATAATACAAAACACAACTGAAAATAATACACGGATACAGAGCTTTCCGAGTATCGTTCCAGCTGTAAACCAAGATCCTGTGAATATAAATCTGCAAAATCAAAACTACTAACTGCCCGTGTCGAAAATAGGGGCACCCAGAGTTTAGGTTAAAACAATAAACTCCAGGTCAGTCATGTGACTGGTGTGAGAACTAAAATAGTTATTTAAAACTTTACTTTAAAAGAGGGTAATTCAAGGGACCACGCCGTATAACACGGAACGGGTTTCCTCCCAAGAATACCAGTGCATAGAATAAACAACGCAATGCTTTTTCGAAAAATGAAGCTATTATAAGACCCAGGTCCCATCACACAATGCAACGCAAGCCGGATGATAGGGTTTTACCTTATAACAGCCAAACATGCTTAGTACGTTTAAAACAAATCATTTGATACTATAGTAAGTGTATAGTGTCAAAACAATTTCAATCATAAATATAAATCATAGACGGCATAGCATCCCATGCTACTATGTCGCCATATTAGGCTCTACAAATAAAACCGAGATACACGTATTGGAAATTGGATTTCCGCCATGAGTCGAGGCAAGGGGCAAGCTCCTCTCCGCTTCGAGACACTCTAGCAAATGTCTCAGGACTACACACTCTGGGTAACCCTGGATCTTCAGGGCCGGTCCTCACTTACTTTAGAGGATTGGCAATTCTTGAACACACGTTTCCCGGTCCTTACAGACCTAAAATTGAGGCGCCTCATCCAACAACCACATAGGTGAAAAGTATATAAATGTCAGGGCTGGTAAGTCACTGGCACCACCAAAGCTAGAAAGAAATGTCGTGCTCTCCCTGCAGTCCGTATCCCGTTTTTGACTCATACCGAGGTGTGAGGCTCGCGAATTCACGTTATACACAAAGCTACGCCCCAAAGGTCGTGCTTTGATCATCAACCACAAGACTTTGCTTTTCAACAGAAGCCTTGATCCATGCAACTCAGCGTGCCACATAGGGAATTCATGCCATGCGATTGATATCTATCGATATATAACCTCTAAGCTCGTACGTCTCAGAGAAGGGCGTTAAGCAAGAGAATAAATTCTCCGTCGCCAAGAAGATATATATTTAACAGAAATCAATCAACACAGAATAAAATCCAATGTCAGACACACAATCCATTTACAAGTTCGTTCTGGGTCTGAACGAAACCGGAGGCACTTTCCTCGCATATCCATCCATCTCCAAGTACATCTGGACGACAACCAACTGATTCCCTCATCTTGGGTGTACAGCCCAATCAAGATCATCAGTAATCACCCAAAGGATGTGAAGACTTCCGGCCTTCAACCACCATCTTCATCTTCGACATATCGTCGAATCGGTTATTCAGAATAGGTATAAACCCGGCCTTCCCGAACAACCCGCGTATATTAAAAACAAATGTTACACAAACACAACATACACCTCATTCCAATTCAGCAGCCACTAACCGTAAATCAACAAGAGAACAATTTCCCAAATATTAACCCCGAAGGCCGAAACCAACATCAGATCAATACCCAGGAAACCATTCATCTTAGCTAACCTACAGCTAGTTTCTAAATTTCATATTCTTAGGGAAATGTTCCCATTAATTTTATCCAAGATAAGTTCTTTGAATTTATTCTTAAATCTCTCTTTGGATGTCATTTCAAGCCAAATTATGGTTTTCCAAACTAGTCGGGATTAGCGAACCGTAACGAAGTAATTATTTATTTTATTTCCCAATCCCAACCTATTCATCCCATGAAGCAAAACTGGTAGTACTTCACATCTAACACCACAGTGTTATCAGTAAAATTAATTACCATTTCACGTTCAAATCTAATTAAAGATTTAACTATCGCTTTGGAGCAAAACTGGCGATACTCCATTCTCGCTCATTTTCCAAATTTGATAATTCAGATTATCTATTCACATATCAATTTAATTGCATATTCATTAAAACTCCTTTTACTGGGTTAAAGAACTAGTGTCATTTAAAACACAGTTCACGACAAACCCAAATCATATTCTACTTATTACAGGGTTAAAGAACAAGTGTCATTCAAAACACCCTTCACGATAAACCCACAAATCAATTCTATTTACAACCCATTTCAAATCCAATATATTTATTTAAAAATAAATGGGTTTTAATTTTAGTTCAAAATTAGTTCATTTCTGAAAGAACCCGTAACTTCCCGGTGAAGGAAAGAGTGGATACTTTGAGAACAACACATAAATGAACGCAGACGGGAGAATATTTCATTGTTATTACAACAATTCCATCAGATACAAGAATATACAGAGTATAAATGAATAAATTACATTCAATAAATATCAGAGATTACAATAAATTTCATAGCAGCGGGAAAATATACAAAACACAACTGAAAGTGATACACGGATACAGAGCTTTCCGAGCATCGTTCCAGCTGTAAATCAGGACCCTGTGGATATAAATCTGCAAAACCAAAACCACTAGCTGCCCGTGTGGAAAATAGAGGCACCCAGAGTTTAGGTTAAAACAATAAACTCCAGGTCAGTCATGTGACTGGTGTGAGAACTAAAACAGTTATTTAAAACTTTACTTTATAGATAGTAATTCAAGGGACCACGCCGTATAACATGGAACGGGTTTCCTCCCGAGAATACTAGTGCATATAACAAAACAACGCAATGCTTTTTGAAAAATGAAGCTATTATAAGACCCAGGTCCCATCACACAATGCAACGCAAGCCGGAGGATAGGGTTTTCCCTTATAATAGCCAAATAATGCTTGATACGTTTAAAACAAATCATTTGATACTATTATAGGTGTATAGTGTCAAAACAATTTCAATCATAAATATCAATCATAGACGGCATGGGTACCATATATCATGTCGCCATACTAGTTCTACAATTAAAACCGCAATATCACGTATTGGAAATTGGATTTCCGTCATGAGTCGAGGCAAGGGGCAAGCTCCTCTTCGCGTTCGAGACACTCTAGCAAATGTCCTAGGACCCCACTATGATCCTTGGATCTTCAGGGCTGGTCCTCTCTTACTTTTGAGGATTGGCAATTCCTGAACACACGTTTCCCGGTCCTTACAGACCTATATCCGAGGCGCCTCATATCCAACAACCACACAGGTGAAAAGTATATAAATGTCAGGGCTGGTAGGTCACTGACACCACCCTAGCTAGAAAGAAACGTCGTGCTCTCCCTGCAGTCACTATCCCGTTTTTGACTCATACCGAGGTGTGAGGCTCGCGAATTCACGTTATACACAAAGCTACGCCACACAGGCCGTGCTTTGATCATCAACCACAATACTTTGCTTTTCAACAGAAGCCCTGATCAATTGACACTTATGCGTGTCACACTAGCAATTCACTCCATGCGACTGATGTCCATCGATATACAACCTCTGAGCTCGTACGTCTCAGAGAAGGGCGTTAAGCAAGAGAATAAATTCTCCGCCGCCAAACAGATGTAAATTTAATAGAGATCAATCAACACAGAATAAAATCCAATGTCAGACACACAATCCATTTACAAGTTCGTTCTGGGTCTGAACGAAACCGGAGGCACTTTCCTCGCATATCCATCCATCTCCAAGTACGTCTGGACGATCACCAACTGATTCCCTCATCTTGGGTGTACAGCCCAATCAAGATCATCAGTAATCACCCAAACGATGTGAAGACTTCCGGTCTTCGACCACCGTCTTCATCTTCGACATCTCGTCGAATCGGTTATTCAGAATGGGTATAAACCCGGCCTTTTTGAATAACCCACGTATATGATAAAAAAATGTTACACAAACACAACGAACGCCTCGTTCCAATTCAGAATATTCTTTTATTCATAAAATCACATTCTTAGGGAAAGGTTCCCATTAATTTTATCCAAGATAAATTCTTCTAAATTTATTATTTAATCTTCCTTTGGATATCATTTCAAACCATTTTACGGTTTTCCAAACTAGTCGGGATTAGCGAATCACACCGAACTAATTATTTATTTTATTTCCCAATCCCAACCTATATATCCCATGGAGCAAAACTGGTAATACTCCATATCTAACACCACGGTGTTATCAGTAAAATTAATTACCATTTCACGTTCAAATCTAATTAAAGATTTAACTATCGCTTTGGAGCAAAACTGGTGATACTCCACTCTCGATCACTTTTCGGATTTGATAATTTAAATTATCAATTCACTTTTCAATCTAATTAAAGATTCATTAGAACTCCACTTAGTTTTAATCCTTTCAAAAATCAACATCTTGCCTTTAACTGGGTTAAAGAACCAATGTCATCTAAAACACGATTCACGACAAACCCAAATCACATTTGATGTTAAATACAAGGCTTTGAATAGAAAATATATCGGCTTATATTCAATATCAAATTCTGAAACCAACATATATCGTATTGGAAATAACGATATAAAATATATCTTTCAAATTCCCATAACAATATCTGTATAGTCACGAAATCGAACATCGAAGTATTCCGAAGATAATTTCGATTCGACTCCAGTCCAATTCACGTATTGGGAATATTGATTATTTTTAAAATCACTTTCAAATTCAATTTATTTATTTCAAAAATAAATTGATTTTAATTCTAGTTCAAAACTAGTTCATTTCGATAAAAATCTATTTTCATCATTTCAAATGTGGAATTTTCCATCCCAGTTCTTCTCAAATCATTTCTTATGATTTCACACAAATTATCAATATTTTTAATAATTTTATCAAGGCCCGTACAGTCGATTTCCAAAAATGGCCATCGAACTGCACTTACAGCGACCTTTTTCAAATTTGATTTGGACATAATTCCAAATCCAACCGTTGGATTTCAAATTTCTAATATTCATTGGAAAGCTCTTTTCGATACGAACCCAACGGTTCCGGTTTTAGGAGAATCCGACGGTCGGATCTCCCGCAATGTCAATTCGAAGTCAATGGTCGAAATTCAAGAACTACCGCGGCGCGGCGCGTTCTATTCAGGCCATTATATATATAATATATATATTATATATATTTCGTCGATTTCCTTTTTAAAATGTATTTTATAAATCGTTTTAAATTCGTTTTCAAAACAATTTCAACACTATATTCAATTTCAAATCGATTTTATTTCAATTCAACTCGAATTCATTTCAATTTTATTTAATTCGAATTCAAATTCGTTTCAATTCAATTTAAATTTACCTTCTATTTAATTCAATTCGAATTCATTTCAAATTGATTTCAATTAAATTTCAGTTCATTTTAAATTTCATTCAAAATGATTTCAATTCGTTTTTAATTCAATTTCAATTTAATTCAATTTGAATTCATTTCTATTTAATTCGAATTCAAATTCACTTTCTATTCAATTTGAATTCAAATTCACTTTCTACTCAATTCGAATCGAATTCATTTTCTATTCGACTCAAATTCATTTCAAGTTGATTCAATAAAATTTCAATTTGAATTTTAATCTAATTTAATTTGAATTTCATTTCGTAATATTAAATTTTGAAATCACTTTTCAATATTCATTGTAAAACGAATAAAATCGATATAAATATCGTTCACGTCAAAATAGCGCAACTCTAATCAACACGGCTTTATATATTTCAATAAATTCGTTATTCTATTCAACAAGTGAATATATATTCTATTCAACACATGAATCTATATTTCTTCCAACACACGACTATTTTTGTTATGTAAAATATTTTATAAAACTATGGTATCTATCATTCGATTTTAATTAGACTCCACCGTGAAGTAGTTCTAATTTTAAATATGATAAAGATGTGAATTTTATTATTAAAATATTTTACTCAACACATAAATATTTTCAACACATGAAGATCGTCAACACATGACTTTTTTTTTAACACATGAATTTTCTTTTATAATATTCATTATTTTCCCGATTGGAATGAGGCCCAATCAATCACCATATAATGTTAATTATATGGATCTTCATACATCACACGTGTATAATAGCATTGAAAAATAATCAACCATCAACCAAAGTGCACTACACTGTATAAGCATCAAATATGGATATCTAACGCTTATAACAGCCTGTCAATCAATCGATCGACATATTTAATCAATCAGGATGAGTGAACTTCAAATTTTATCCCAACACCCGCATGGGGTTTCAAACAATCAAACACAGATTTTAGTTGTGTAGTTGGGCGATGTGTAAAATTTATTGACCCAATCGATATTAGTCAAATCAGTGTATATAAACAAATCGGCCGACATGTTTATAAATATTTATTTATTCACTTTCACGTTAAAAATTATATTTTTAACGATGAAATATTTTATTTTAACACCTGAATTCCTATTCAGTTCATTTATACTTTAAAAATGATATTTTTATTTTTCTAACATATTTTAGAAAATTCCGGCGGCATAACGGCACGATACTAGAAACGGGACAAGGCCTAGCCTTATCCCCGGTCTAGTGAAGGCCCACGCCATTCACACATCAATCAAATCAATTTTATTTCACCAAACAATTCAATTCAAACCAAATAATCTAACCAACTACACAACCAAACAATTTAACAAACAAGCCATCCATGGTCTGTGGATGACGGGTGTCGGGTGCTACTAAGCACCTTCTGCATCCTAGTATATATATATCTAGAAAAAGAGAATTTAGAGTGAGAAGTTCTCACCGATAGCTATCCAACTTCACGACACTTCATTTAGAGTAATCTTCGTTGTTATCGCATCTTCGTCATCTTCGTTGCCCGTAGCCACTAAATATGTAAAAATCGAATTTTTACTTCGTTATTCAATATATAAAAATCGAATTTTTATTATGCTATTCAATATATAAAAATCGAATTTTTACTATGCTATTCAATATATAAAAATCGAATTTTTATTATGTTATATAAATAAAAATTCCATTTCAAAAATATAGATTTCGCCTTTTCAAAAATAAATATTTCACCTTTTCAAATATAAAGATTTCGCCTTTTCAAATATATCCTTATAAAAATCACATTTTTATTTTTCTACACATATAAAGATGGTATTTTTAATATTCCTATCATGTAAAAATTATATTTTTACTTCTCTACATAAACAAAAATCATATTTTTACATCTTCTATATAGTAAAGATTATATTTTTAATACTTTAAAAATATAAAAATCATATCTTTAACCCACTACATATGTAAAAATCACGCCTTATCCATTTTAAAGATATCGTCTTTTCTATTTTAAAAATATCGTCTTTTCTATTTTAAAAATATCGTCTTTTCTTATTTTAAAAATCTAACTTTCCTATTTTAAAAATCATAGCTTTTCTATTTTAAAAATCATAGCTTTTCTATTTTAAAAAATCATACCATTTCAACGCTGAAATATGTATTAAAATCAGATTTTATAAAGGTATATATAAATTAAACTAACACAAAAAAAATGAAATTAAATAAATAAAAATAAAGGAGCTTACTGTTTCACTGTCGGAGGGTGCTGAGCTGGTCGTCGGAGTTCGCTGGAGGGTTCGGGGGTGCTGGTGGGGCTCGCGCAGCGGTGGCTCAGGCCGGAGCGGTGGCTAGGGTTCGATCTCATGAGGGTTGCACTCGAATTGGGGTCGTTCTCATCGTCGCAGGCGGTTGGGGCTTGGAGGAGGAGGGGCATCGGCGGGGGAGTTCGTCGTCGGTGGCATCGATCTGGGGAGGGAGGCGGCGGCTCGAGATCGGGGTTAGGGCAAAGGCGCGTGTTTTTTCCTTCTTTTTTTATTCTGACTTAAACTAACGAGGAGGGAGATAAAGGGGAAAGGGGGTTTTATATTTTAATATTATTATTTTATTATTATTTTATTTATCACTAAAAAGCAACTTTTATTTTCGACCTCTTAACGAGGCCCACTGCCTGTCATCCACAGCGTTTTACCCCCATTCCGAACACAATGGGATATATATCGTAAGCTGATCTGGTAGTTTCGATCAGTTTTCGTTAAAATCAACATATAACTCTATATATTGAATTTGAACGCGTATTTCAATTTACCGGGGTCACATACGAACTCTAAAAATTGCAGAAAAATATTTTCTAGCTTCGTATTGACGATACGGTACTAACAAAACTAGTTTCGTCGAATTCTGAGACCGTTGGAAAAATGGCCATTTTCCAGTCGATTAAAATCAACTAAAACTGGTCAAACGCGTTTTCCTTTGCCACGCTCACATATTGATTCGGAAAATTATGATATTTGGAATCTAGCAATAATTTGACACCGCGGATCGAACAAAAGTGGTTTCGTCGAAATCCGAAGTCGTTTGCAAAATGTCCATTTTTAAGGGCCTGAATTCCATAGCGACTATTCAGAATTTTCAACTGGACATATCTTTTGATTCCCGCTATGAAATCTTGATTTTTCGAATTCGTTGGAAAGATATTATCAAATAGATCCTATTATTTTTGGTTTCACTAAAATCCGGATTGTTTTGCACCCGGTACATTCAATTGAAGTTTGAAATCGAATTATCGAACTACCGCGCCATTTTCAATTCTATTTATAATTATATATAAATATTTATATTCTAACGACGACGCGTATAATATATACGTCGAATTATATTCAAAATAAATTTCTCGTCGAAATTATTTAAAATAATTCATTTTAAATGTTCAAAATTCGTTAAAATTGCCAAAACAAAAATTTTAAACTGACCCAGATTTTCCGGGTTATTACAATCTCCCCCACTTAAAACTTTTCGTCCCCGAAAAGGAATAAAGTCGAAAGTGGTTTGACTAATCAACTCTACGTTCGATCTGTCTTCCATTCTCCAACTTTTCAGTTTCTGAGAATTTTCAAATTCTTCAAAAATTTGGCTAACACCCTAAATTTTCGAAAAAATTCGCCATAACCTCCCCTGCACCGGGAGCCACGTGAAAATCCCGAAATTGCCGTATAGGCCTTCTGATCTCAAAAAGAAAAAGAAAAAGCCAAGCGGCTAGCCAATAGGCTCATAAAATCATCATCACCCAAATAAAACAGTAAATTATGTAGTAAACATGTACCTATTTGTCGGGCAAACAAATTTTATTCTCTGCTCTAGCCTACTTGCTATGACCTGTTCGATGTAAGTATATGTATATGCAAGCAAATGCAACCAATTTTCAATACAATTCAATATTTGGTTCGATTAGGCTAAAAGGGTTCAAAATTATCAAACAAATACACAGACAACACAAACATCAATCAACTAATGGATTAGAGTTTCAAATTCATAATTTTGATATATCTACAAAAAATCATGTTTTTGATGCCAGTTCACAACAATGTGTTCTAACTACATTAGTTTTGGTTCTCACACCAGCCTAATGGAAATATATAGAAATCAAACCTTCGAAACACGAACACAAATTCTGATGATGATATATCAATCATCAGAATCATCTCCGGGCGTCTAGAATATGATTCTATATCTATCCAGTATATTAAAACTTCGACTATACGTTCATGACGCGTATACGTGAAATATTTATATATTGGATTGTCCATTTTCAAAATAAATAAATAACCAAATACGTATAAAGCGATTTAAATTTTAAAACAAAATTGTTTTCATTTGAAAAATATACTCTTCACACTCGTTCTAGGATACTACTGATCCTATCTCTAACGAGTAATTCTAATTGGATATTGCTAATCCAATATCTGATGAATTCTTTCGTATGGTTCTAATGTGTCTTGTTCTCGAGCTCTGTAAACCAAAGCTCTGATACCAACTGAAAGAACCCGTAACTTCCCCGTGAAGGAAAGAGCGGATACTTTGAGAACAACACACAAATGAACGCAGACGGGAGAACATTTCATTGTTATTACAACAATTCCATGAGATACAAGAATATACAGAGTATAAATGAATAAATTACATTCAATAAATATCAGAGATTACAATAAATTACATAGCAGCGGGAAAATATACAAAACACAACTGAAAGTGATACACGGATACAGAGCTTTCCGAGCATCGTTCCAGCTGTAAATCAGGACCCTTTGGATATAAATCAGCAAAACCAAAACTACTAGCTGACCGTGTGGAAAATAGAGGCACCCAGAGTTTAGGTTAAAACAATAAACTTCAGGTCAGTCATGTGACTGGTGTGAGAACTAAAACAGTTATTTAAAACTTTACTTTATAGATAGTAATTCAAGGGACCACGCCGTATAACACGGAACGGGTTTCCTCCCGAGAATACTAGTGCATATAACAAAACAACGCAATGCTTTTTGAAAAAATGAAGCTATTATAAGTCCCAGGTCCCATCACACAATGCAACGCAAGCCGGAGGATAGGGTTTTCCCTTATAATAGCCAAATAATGCTTGATACGTTTAAAACAAATCATTTGATACTATTATAGGTGTATAGTGTCAAAACAATTTCAATCATAAATATCAATCATAGATGGCATGGGTACCATATATCATGTCGCCATACTAGTTCTACAATTAAAACCGCAATATCACGTACTGGAAATTGGATTTCCGTCATGAGTCGAGGCAAGGGGCAAGCTCCTCTCCGCGTTCGAGACACTCTAGCAAATGTCCCAGGACCCCACTATGATCCTTGGATCTTTAGGGCCGGTCCTCTCTTACTTTTGAGGATTGGCAATTCCTGAACACACATTTCCCGGTCCTTACAGACCTATATCCGAGGCGCCTCGTATCCAACAACCACACAGGTGAAAAGTATATAAATGTCAGGGCTGGTAGGTCACTGACACCACCCTAGCTAGAAAGAAACGTCGTACTCTCCCAGCAGTCACTATCCCGTTTTTGACTCATACCGAGGTGTGAGGCTCGCGAATTCACGTTATACACAAAGCTACGCCACACAGGCCGTGCTTTGATCATCAACCACAAGACTTTGCTTTTCAACAGAAGCCCTGATCAATTGCCACTTTGTAACACCCCACCTCCGTTAAGGTCACTCACAAAGGGAATGCCTTAACTTTGGTGGAGCATTTTAGTAAACAGAACAGAAACTTACAAGACAGATAAAACAGTACTTGAAATTTTTTAACTTTATTACAGCGGAAACAGAAATTAATATGGTTACATCCTTTCAATTTCAAAATTCAAGTACAAAATATCAGTCTTGTACAAAAGCCTTCAAAATGCATAGTTTAAAATCATAATCCCCATGGAACGGAAGCTATACAGAGCCAAGCCATACTTTAAGCACTTCAAGCAAAGAGAAATCCGGATCAAGCTAAAGTATTTCCCTCCTTGGATAACCTGGGGGGGAAACGGAAGAAAAGAGGCGAAACAACAAGGGTCAGACAAAAAGTCTGGCAAGTCCAGTGACTTTGAGCATATGAACAGATAATAATAATATGATATGAACGTAAAACTGGGTGTGAGATAACTATAACAGGTGTAGCAGATATAACAGAAAAACAGAATGATATAAACTATTGTTTTACACTTCTCTGCACTAATACTAGTATAGCAAAATTAGGTGTCACCCTAATGTCTAAATTGAAGCAGGAACGGGTACAGAATATTTTAACAGAAACAGAATGCTAATAATGGGCCTTTACTACCCGATCAGAAACAGACAGAAGAAGAAACAGATTTATCCCTATGGAAACAGAATGTGGAATTAGGTGTACACTAGTAATGGGCCTTTACCACCCGAAAAGACGGTACCACACAGAAACAGACAGGTGTTACCACCCAAGAGAAACAGACGGTACCAACAGAAACAGACAGAACTAAGCGTACCCTAAAACCCTACCCCAAGCGATCGGCTCCCTAATACATAAATATCATGTGTCGGCCCCACAGTAGGGTGTATCACTCCCTAAAGTGACAACCAATTGGCACAGACCTATCTACAGATGTCACGGCGTCTTACATCCTCAGAGGCAGACCGGGATCCATGCACGCACATGACCCGGTTGGAACGCACCATCAACATCCCTCGCCATTATCAGAATGAACCTCTTATAATTAGTTCAGTAAGCGTGCCCGGACCCTACTTACTGTTGGGTCAAAGTTTTGATACCAGAAAGGGTTACTGACTAATATGGGTCCCAAACAACAGATGACACAAGTAATTCCCCTCCTAACCTTGTGTCCCCAGACTAACAGATTTCAGATTAACTTGTTTACAAGTTCAGACATACAAAATTCAGATTTACTAATTCACAAATTAAGTTAACAAGTTTTCAGACTAACGGATCAAATGTACAGATTTTTCAGATTTGTCTAACTTTGTATTGGGCCTACAGATTCATGGACGCGTTTTACTACATCTATTAATCCCTTTGGTTTAACCCTATTTTTCCCCAATACATTTTAGACATCATTCTTATCTTAGATTTGCAGTAATTAATTATTAATGCACAGACCTCTCACATTAGGTCGGTAGCTTGTGGCCGCTGGATATGCCGGGCGGTTCCGGGCAGACTTCTGCCACAAGCCAGACCTAACCTCGTGTCTTACGCATGTTATGACTAACTTCTCACATTAGAACCTATTGTTTGCGGCCACTGGATGTGCCGGGCGGTTCCGGGCAGATTTACGCCGCAAACTCATTCTAACCTCGAGTTAGCCATGTTTATCTTTGCGGCCAATTAATTAATAATTTACCGTTTATGCGCACGCCCAATATATATGCCAATTCAGATTATATCAATAACAGGATGATTATATCAACATAGCAGATAACAGATTTTATATGACTTAACGGATTTAACAGATTTAGCAACTTAGCAGATTTTGGCATATAACAGGTTAGGCATTTCAACCGACAAATTTAACAGATTAGGCATTTCAATCTGATTAGCAGTCTAGGCAATATAACAAAACTAGTAGTTTAGGCAACTTGACAAATTAGCAGATTTAGCAAATTTAATATTTCTAAAAGTTCTATTTACATGCCTTGCCCAATCATAAATTGGCCTAAATTCATATGCTTACATAATTGTCATGATTCACAACATATACTCCATGTTTGCATAAGCGCAGAATATGGACATAATTTGCCATATAACATATGTTCCGATTTTTGTTAAACTAGCATTTTACAGCAGATTCACATATAAATTATACCAAATATAACCATTAATTTCAATGCATGCCATATATCCAAAAATCCCTATTTAGGTGTAATCACAATAATAGATATTCTAATTAATGTAAATCTTTTACACCTAAGCTTCCATATCTTCTTCTTTTTAAGTCATGAATCATTTATCCAAACTATACCCAACAATCTAAATCTTTAAATCATATCTTCTAAAAATCAAATCTTGACTTTTATATGCATTTTGTTCAAAGTCTCAAATCATATGTAATCTTACAGTGGTTCCTCTTCTTCTTTTATCACAAAATATGCATAGGTCTAAAACTAGTTTATAACATATGCTTATTTTTTTTCTAATTAATTACAGGTCTAAATTACAACATAACTATGCATACAACATGCATAAATTATATGTTCATAGTCAAATTTATGCATCCAATCCCAAGTCATATGTCCAATATATTTTATGCCTCAGACCTAAAGTCATACATTCAATTTAGTCTTGTCAAATTTCTCATCATTCATCCCAAAATTTGTGTTCATACGTTCATCTCTTATGAGATTAGGCACAGGCTCGTGGTAGCCTGGCTATAGAAACAGAAAAGAAGAAAGGAATATAGAACAGTTACAGAAAACAGATCTAACAGAAGAGAATACAACCTCAAACTCAGTTTTAATTGCATATCAAAATTATAATTAACGTTTATAGCGGAGAATAACTGTACTTACCTTGATTAGATTAAAGAAAGGACTTTAACTTGCTGTAGAATCTTTGCAGAAACTATAATCTCTAGTTTGAATTGAGTTTCTTAGGCTGATGTTGATTATCTTCTAGTTTTAATTCCAGCAGAGCAGAGACGCCATTTTTATTTTTTTATTAGAAGAAGAGAGCAATGGAGGCTAGAGAATTGTGTAAGAAACCTAGGTAGAGTATAGGGTCATTTTATAGAGTTTATGAACTGATTAGGACCATCGATGTTGCTTGGATTGATCGTAGCCATTCATTCGCAAGAGGGACCAATTAGAGCCTGCCACCTAGCCCTAATGATAAAGCAGACCACAGAAAATCGACCAACATAGAATAGGCCAGCCAGGTTGGGCTGGGTTCGACCTGGCTCTGGACCAGGTCGACAGCCCTGTCGACAGCCCTGTCGACCTGGCTAGACCAGGTCGACAGCCCAGTCGACCTGGGTGTCTTAGGCGGGAATTTTCCCGCCCTGGCCAATTGGGCCCGATTTTTAATTTCAAACTTCTTTTCTGAGCTGTTCGAATTTTAAACTTAATTCAGAAACTTCCAGAGGCTATATCTTCTTCATACGGACTCCGTTTTTCGAAAACTCGGACTCTATTTCGCGTATTTTTCCGAGACGAACGCAATGGCGTATCCCGTTTCCCTTAGTTCTTTGATTTCCAATTAATTATACTTAATTTATGACTTTCACGGTTGTAGAATACACGGGGTGTTACATTCTCCCCCACTTAAAAGGATTTCGTCCCCGAAATCTTCAAGTTAAGAAGAATGTGTCCTACCATCCAATCATCCATCTACTCAATCATCAACCACAGGCGTCCATTATCCTTATAGACTTCTAATGCTTTCATGTTTAAATGCACAGTGTGTGTTCATGTCCGTATCTAATGCAAAATCAGGCGGCCCACTGATTCAGTCGACCTCCTTAATGCAAATCATGTTAGTGCCATGAGTCCAATATGTATGCAAATTTTCCTACTTGAGACATATCATTTCTATATGAGTGCACAACTGCTCATTCATATGCAACATCCATATGCTGATTCAACCATTTTGCATCCATAAAAATTTAAAAATGCTCACACATCCATATGCAGTATGAGAGTGCTTTCGAGCCGATCTAGTGCCTAGTGTGTGTATATGCATCCACGAGCAACCACTAGCAACCACTTGCATCCACTTGCAACCATCAAACATAACATGTCTCAAACACATGTTTACACCCATTAGTTTCTACCTAAAGTTCAAATATTCGATCGATAGGATACAGTCGAATGATGGAAGCGAGTACAGATAGAAAGAAAATTTGGTTCCCATTAGACATGGGTCCTAAGTATCGGCCCCAAAGACCGAAACCAACATCAAATTGACACCCAGAGGATTACCTTCCTTAGACAATGTCAAAACTGGAAATCCTATCAAAAGTATTTAGATATTTACAGACTACTGGTACAGATCAGGTTCCCTAATAATCCTTAGGAAGCTAAGCATGATAAAATCATACCCCACGAAAACTCAGAATGTATGCGTCATACTTGACTCCTAACACAGATATCCCTCAAACCCCAATCTCAAACAGATGATCCATAACCCTTATGGGTCTGAGTCTATAGAGGAATTCAAAAATAATACTAGTATTAAAGTGCAGAGTATCGATTACAAAATCAAAATACCAGAATCAGAAAAAAGTCTTGACTTCATAATCAGATAAATAAATTAAACCTACTATAGAAATTTTCCTATTTCTATCCTAGCCACTAGCCTCAAGAGTGTTCGCCTGCCCTCCTTGTCCTCGTCTCTTCGGGCAGTCCCTAGTGAAGTGTCCCATCTCCCCACAGTTGAAGCAAGCGCCCTTCCTTTTTCTGCAATCCTTGTTCAGATGAGTTGAGCTCCCACAAGTAAAGCACTTTTTCCCCTTCTTATCTTCAGACTTCTCATCCTTCTTTTGTGTTTCCTTTTTGGGCCCCGCTTTCTTATTCTGTGGTTCTTCCTTCTTTGTCTCTTTCGGGCCCTTGTCTTCCTCGTGCAGTAGTGCCATATCCACCAATTTCTCGTAAGTTGCTCCCATGGGTACATGGGTCATGGCTAGGCTGTGCAGTGGCTCATTCAATCCTTTAACAAAACGGAGAGCCTTTTTATGCTGAGTGTTGACTAAATCCAATCCGAATCTTGCTAGTTGGTTGAACTGGTTGACGTATTCCTTGACCGTCATACTTCCTTGCTTAAGAGATAAGAACTTTTCCAATTGTAAACTTCGTTCAGCTTGCGAGAGGAATTTTGTCTCAAACCTTGTTCTGAAATCCATCCATGTCTCAACCGGCCTCTCGGCGTTAGTGACTTCCCACCAGTAGGAAGCTTCGTCTTTGAGCAGCCATACTGCCAACTGTACCTTTTGCCTATCGTCCACCTCGAAGATAACGAATAGATCCTCAGTTTCTTTGAGCCAATTCCTTGCTTCTACGAATGATTCAGTTCCTTTGAAATCCTTCCCACTCATGGCCCTAAAATCTCTACAGATCTTTGAGAAAGCAATTGCACGAGGAGGGGGTGGAGGAGGGGGATCATTTGCTGGACCTGCAGCGGCGGTCCTAGCCTCAAGATATTGACGAAACCAACCGGGTACATGAACACCCTCTGGTATCTCAGATGCTTCAGACATGCTGGAATCGAAAAAGGAAAGGTTCAATACAAAAAGGACTGAAAGAAAGATATATGGCTCTTGGGGATCATGTTTTTCAAAATAAGCTTTTATTTTCGAAAATAATTCCTTTCAAAACCTTTTTTTGAAAATAATTTTCAAAACTTTTTTATAAAATCCGGTAACCTTCAGCTCTGATACCAAGTGTAACACCCCACCTCCGTTAAGGTCACTCACAAAGGGAATGTCTTAACTTTGGTGGAGCATTTTAGTAAACAGAACAGAAACTTACAAGACAGATAAAACAGTACTTGAAAATTTTTAACTTTATTACAGCGGAAACAAAAATTAATATGGTTACATCCTTTCAATTTCAAAATTCAAGTACAAAATATCAGTCTTGTACAAAAGCCTTCAAAATGCATAGTTTAAAATCATAATCCCCATGGAACGGAAGCTATACAGAGCCAAGCCATACTTTAAGCACTTCAAGCAAAGAGAAATCCGGATCAAGCTAAAGTATTTCCCTCCTTGGATAACCTGGGGGGGGGGAAACGGAAGAAAGGAGGCGAAACAACAAGGGTCAGACAAAAAGTCTGGCAAGTCCAGTGACTTTCAGCATATGAACAGATAATAATAATATGATATGAACGTAAAACTGGGTGTGAGATAACTATAACAGGTGTAGCAGATATAACAGAAAAACAAAATGATATAAACTATTGTTTTACACTTCTCTGCACTAATACTAGTATAGCAAAATTAGGTGTCACCCTAATGTCTAAATTGAAGCAGGAACGGGTACAGAATACTTTAACAGAAACAGAATGCTAATAATGGGCCTTTACTACCCGATCAGAAACAGACAGAAGAAGAAACAGATTTATCCCTATGGAAACAGAATGTGGAATTAGGTGTACACTAGTAATGGGCCTTTACCACTGTAATAACCCGGAAAATCTGGGCCAGTTTAAAATTTTTATTTTGGCGATTTTAGCGAATTTTGAATATTTAAAATGGATTATTTTAAATAATATCGACGAGAAATTTATTTTGAATATAATTCGACGTATATATTATATACGTCGTCGTTAGAATATAAATATTTATATATAATTATAAATAGAATTGAAAATGACGCGGTAGTTCGATAATTCGATTCCAAACTTCAATTGAATGTACCGGGTGCAAAACAATCCGGATTTTAGTGAAACCAAAAATAATGGGATCTAATAGTGAATATATTTCCAACGAATCCGAACAATCAAAATTTCATAGCGGGAATCAAAAGATATGTCTAGTTGAAAATTCTGAATAGTCGCTGTGGAATTCAGGCCCTTAAAAATGGACATTTTGCAAACGACCTCGGATTTCGACGAAACCAGTTTTGTTGGGTCCGTGATGTTAAGTTATTGCTAGATTCCAAATTTCGTAATTTTTCGAATCAATATGTGAGCGTGGCAAAGGAAAACGCGTTTGACCAGTTTCAGTTGTTTTTAATCGACTGGAAATTGGCCATTTTTCTAACGGTCTCGGAATTCGACGAAACTAGTTTTGTTAGGGCCGTATCGTCAATACGAAGCTAGAAAATATTTTTCGGGAATTTTTCTAGTTAGTATGTGACACCGGTAATTTGAAATGTACGTTTAAAATTCAATATAGTGATTTAAATGTTAATTCAACGGAAACTGATTGTAACAGCCGAATCAGCATACGATACATATCCCATTGTGTTCGGAATGGGGGTAGAACGCTATGGACGACAGGCGGTGGGCCTCGTTTCGAGGTCGTAGGTGAAAGTCAACTTTTAGAAATTAAATAATATAAAATATATATATATATATATATATTCCCTCCTTCCCTTTAATACTTCTGCCCCCCCCCCTTCCGAAATCAAAACAGGCAGAATAAGAAAAAAAAAAAAACCCCTCCGATCTCAACCCGTCGCCCCTCTCTTCCACCGCGCCACCGCGCGTTGACCAACCCCCCCTCCTCCACCAGTCGCGCGCCTCCCCGCCTTCCTCTTCCCCTCTCTCTCCGCTTCTCCCTACCCCCGACGCTCTCGAAGACCGCACCCAAATCGAGGCCGACGTCCACGAGCCCACCACAAGACCACCGCGCGAGCATATGACCCCCTCCCGATCGACGCTGAAACCCCCCCTTCTCTCTGCAACTCACGGTAATTTTTTTTTTTGTTGTTTTGTGATTTTATTTTTAAGATTTTAAAAACTGATTTAAAAAGTAATTAAAACTAATTTTTTTCAGATTTAAAAATTGATTTGTTAAATATTTATAAACTAATTTTTTTCAGATTTAAAAACTGATTTTTAATTTGAACTTTAAAAGAAAAAAAGGATTAGGACTTTAAAAAGAAAAAGATTAGACTTTTAAATAAGGAAAGTTAGGATCTTTAATTGTGTAACGTTGGGTTTTTATATGATAAAAGTTGTGACTTTTAAACTAGTAAAAATTCGATTTTTATATATTGAATAGCAAAGTAAAAATTCGATTTTTATATATTGAATAGCAAAGTAAAAATTCGATTTTTATATATTGAATAGCAAAGTAAAAATTCGATTTTTATATATTGAATAGCAAAGTAAAAATTCGATTTTTGTATATTGAATAGCAAAGTAAAAATTCGATTTTTATATATTGAATAGCAAAGTAAAAATTCGATTTTTATATATTGAATAGCAAAGTAAAAATGTGATTTTTATATATTGAATTAGCGTAGTAAAAATTCGGTTTTTACATATGTAGTGGCTATGGGCGAAGAAACTAATTAGAGAGGAGAACAGGGAAGATTGCCTGCATTAGAAGTGTCGTGGAGCTTGGATAGCTATATGTGAGAATTTCTCACCTTTCAATTTAATTTTTCTAGTTATATATATATACTAGGATGCAGACGGTGCTTAGTAGCACCCGACACAATCGTCCACAGACCATGGACTTGTTTGTTTGGTTGCATAGATTAGTTGAATTATTTGTTTGAATTGAATTGTTTGGTGAGATGAAATTGATTTGATTGATGTGTGAATGGCGTGGGCCTTCACTAGACCGGGGATAAGGCTAGGCCTTGTCCCGTTTCTAGTATCGTGCCGTTATGCCGCCGAAATTTTCTAAAAAGTGTTAGAAAAATAAAAATATCATTTTATTTAAAGAATGAACTTAATCGAAATTCATATGTTGGAATAAAATGTTTTATCGTTAAAAATATAATTTTTAACGTGAATGTGAATAAATAAATATTCATTTACAAACCAGACGGTTTGTTTATGTACACCTATTTGAAGGACAATGATTGGGTCGATAAATTTTACACATCACCCAACTGCACGAATAAAAATCTGTGTTTGATTGTTTGAAACCCCACACGGGTGTTGGGATGAAATTTGAAGTTCACTCATCCTGATTGATTAAATATGTCAATCGATTGATTGACAGGCTGTTATAAGCATTAGATATCTATATTTGATGCTTATACGGTGTAGTGCACTTTGGTTGATGGTTGATTATTCATCGTTGCTATTATATACATGTGTTGTATGAAAAATCCATATAATTAACTTTATATGGTAATTGATTGGGCCTCATTCCAGTTTTAAAATAGAAATATTTGAAATAGAAATATTCGAAATGGAATATTTGAAAATATCAATATATGAAGCCGTGTTGATTAGATTGACGCCATTTTGACGTGAGCGATATTTATATCGATTTCGAAATGAATTGAATTGAAAACGATTTCGAAATGAATTGAATTGAAGACGATTTCGAAATGAATTGAATTGAAAACGATTTCGAAATGAATGGAATTGAAAACGATTTCGAAATGAATCGAATTGAAAACGATTTCGAAATGAATTGAATTGAAAACGATTTCGAAATGAATTGAGTTGAAAACGATTTCGAAATGAATTGAATTGAAAACGATTTCGAAATGAATTGAATTGAAAACGATTTCGAAATGAATTGAATTGAAAACGAATTCAAATTGAATTGAAATTTGAATTAAATAGAAATGAATTTTGAAACGAATCTATAAAGAAGAATTCAATTTTGCTTTGAATTGAAATGGAAGTTGAAATAGATTTTGAAACGAATTCAAAACTATTTATATAATTCGTTTTAAATAGAAATCGACGAAATATATATTATATATATTATATATATAATATAATGGCCTGAATAGAACGCGCCGCGCCGCGGCAGTTCGTGAATTTCGACCATTTATTTCAAACGGACATTACGGGAGATCCGACCGTCGGATTCTCCTAAAACCGGAACCGTTGGGTTCGTATCGAAAAGAACTTTCTAACGAATATTAGAAATTTGAAATCTAACGGTTGGATTTGGAATTATGTCCAAATCAAATTTGAAAAAGGTCGCTGTAAGTGCAGTTCGATGGCCATTGGTGGAAATCGACTGTACGGGCCTTGATAAAATTATTAAAAATAGTAATAATTTGTGTAAAATCATAAGAAGTGATTTGAGAAGAATTGGGATGAAAAACTCCATATTTGAAAAGATAAAAATAGAATTTTATCGAAATGAACTAGTTTTGAACTAGAATTATAATTCTATTTATTTTTAAATAAATAAATTGAATTGGAAATGGTTTTGAAAATAACCAAAATTTCCAATGATTGCATTGGAGTGGATTTGAATCGAAATTGTCTTCGGAATATTTCGATGTTGGAATTCGTGATTATACAGGTGTTGTTATGGAAATTTGAAAGATATATATTTATATCGTTATTTCCAATACGACATTTGTTAGTCGTAGAATTCGATATTGAATATAAGCCGATATATTTTCTATTCCGAGCCTTGTATTGAATATCGAATGTGATTTGGGTTTGTCGTGAATGGTGTCTTCACTAACACTGTTCTTGAACCCAGTTGAGAAAAGATTAAATCTTTTTATTTAGATTTAATGAAGTGTACCAATTAAATAATATTTAATTGGAATTGAATTGATATTGATTTTTGGGTTTATCGTGAACAGTGTTTTAAATAACACTCGTTTTTTAACCCGATAATTAATGAATGTGATTATGGGTTTATCGTGAACTGTGTTTTAAAAGACACTGATTCTTTAACCCAGTTAACGATTAAAACTAAGTGGAGTTTTAATGAATCTTTAAATAGATTGAAAAGATCGAGAATGGAGTATCACCAGTTTTACTCCAGGCGATAGTTAAATCTTTAATTAGATTTGAACGTGAAATGGTAATTGAATTACCGATAACACTATGGTGTTAGATATGAAGTACTACCAGTTTTACTTCATGGGATGAATAGGTTGGGATTGGGAAATAAAATAAATGATTACTTCGGTGTGGTTCGCTAATCCCGACTAGTTTGAATTGATATTCAAAGGTGATTAAAGAATAAATTTAAAGAATTTATCTTGGATAAAATTAATGGGAACTTGTCCCAAAGTATAGGAATATTTGAATAAAGGAATATTCTGAATTGGAATGAGGCGTATGTTGTGTTTGTGTAACATTTTTATAATATATACGCGAGTTATTCAGAAAGACCGGGTTTATCCCATTCTGAATAACTGATTCGACGTGGTGTCGAAGACGAAGACGGTGGTCGAAGACCAGAAGTCTTCACGTCGTTTTGGGTAATTACTGATGATCTTGATTGGGCTGTACACCCAAGAAGATGGAAACAGTTAGTGATCGTCCAGACGTACTTGGAGATCGATGGATATGCGGGGTACTACGTGCCTCCGGTCTCGTTCAGACCCAGAACGGACTTGTAAATGGACTGTGTGTCTGACATTGGATTTTAGTCCATGTGATTGATCTCTATTAAATATATATCTGTTTGGCGGCGGAGAATTTATTCTCTTGCTTAACGCCCTTCTCTGAGACGTACGAGCTCAGGGGTTATATATTGATGGATATCAAACACATGGAGTGAATTGCCTGTGTGGCATGCCTCAGTGGCAATTGATCGAGGCTTCTGTTGAAAAGCAAAGTCTTGTGGTGATGATCAAAGCATAGCCTGTGTGGCACAGCTTTGTGTAATGTGAATTCGCGAGCCTCGCACCCCGGTTGTGAACCAAAAACGGGAGAGGACGTCAGGGAGGGCATGCGTTTCTTTCTAGCTAGAAGTGGCGTCAGTGGTTTTACACGCCCTGACGAGTTTGACTTATGTGGTTGTTGTTGTTGCGAGGCGCCTCGGTTATATCGGTTTCGGCCGATGCATTCTGGTCGGCTGACGGACCAGACTTACACCCCATAGGGTGGGGAGACGTAGTGTTCAGGCATAATAATCCACATCGGTGGACCGGCCCTGAGGATCTAAAAGGCTTGCCTGCGCGCTTGCCTGAGACACGGGCTAGAGCGCCTCGAATCGGTTGAGGACTATCTTTTGCCTCGGTTCATAGATGGAAATCCAATTTCCAAATACGTGACATTTGCGGTTTTATTTGTAAACCTATATATGGCGACATAGTGGCATGGGACGCTCATGCCGCCTATGATTGATACTTATGATTTGAAGTTGTTTTATACACTATGCACTTATAATAGTATCAAATGATTTGTTTTAAACGTATCAAGCATTCTTTGGTTGTTATAAGGAAAAACCCTATCCCCCGGCTTGCGTTGCATTGTATGATAGGACCTGGGTCTTATAACAGCTTCATTTTCCTTTACTTAGCATTGCGCTGTTTGTCTTATGCACTGGTATTCTTGGGAGGAAACCCGTTCCGTGTTATACGGCGTGGTCCCTTGATTTACCTAATGATTTAAAATAAAGATTAATAACTGTTTTAGTTCTCACACCAGTCCCATGACTGACCTGGAGTTTATTGTTTTAACCTAAACTCTGGGTGCCCCTATTTTCGACACGGGCAGCTAGTAGTTTTGGTTTTGCAGATTTATATTCACAGGATCCTGGTTTACAGCTGGAACGATATCCGGAAAGCTTTGTATCCGTATATCTCCTTCTAGTTGTGTATTGTATTATTTTCCGCTGCTATGTATTTAAATGTAATTTAAATCTCTGATATTTCTGTGTAATATTTATTCATACTCTGTATATTCTTGTATTCTGATGCATTGTTGTAATATACAGTGAAATGTTCTTCTGTACGCGTTCTGTTTTGTCTTGTTCTCAAACGATAGGGCGTTTCGAACGGTCTGAGTCGGTTTAGCGACTGGTTCGGACCGAGCGAAATTCCTTGCCGTCACATTTGGTATCAGAACTTTGGTTTGCAAAGCTAGAGAACAAGGCACATTAGAACCATACGAAAGAATTCATCGGATATTGGATTAGTGATATCCAATTAGAATGACTCGTTAGAGATAGGATCAGTAGTATCCTAGAACGAGTGTGAAGAGTATATTTTTAAAATGAAAGTCAATTTTGTTTTGAAAATTAAAAATCAATTATTCGTATCTGATTATCTATTTATATTGAGTTGGACAGTCCAGTATATAAAGATTTTGCGTATACGTCTGATCCGCGTGTATTCGAAGTTTTAATATATTGGATAGATATAGATTCACACTCTAGTCGCCCGAAGGTGATTCTGATGATTGTAGCTACATCATCAGAATTAATATTCGAGAGTCGAAGGTGTGATATTTATATACTTCCTATTGACTGGTGTGAGAACCAAAATTAGATAGGGCATATTGTTGTGATTTGGCATCAAGAACATGATTTTTGTATATGTATTAAAATTATGAATTTGAAACTCTAATCCACTAATTGATTGATGTTTGTGTTGTTTGTTTATTTGTTTGATAATTTCGAACCATTATGCCTAATTGCAACAAATATTGAACTGTATCGAAAATTGGTCGCATTTGCTTGCATATATATACTTACATTGAACAGGTCATAGCAAGGAGGCTAGAGCAGAGAATAAAATTTGTTTGCCCGACAAATAGGTACATGTTTACTACATAATTTCCTGTTTTGTTTGGGTGATGATGATTTTGTGAGCCTATTGGCTAGCCGCTTGGCTTTTTCTTTTTCTTTTTGAGATTTGAAGGACCGAGGAAGCTATTTGAAATTCCCCGATGCTCCCGGTGCAGGGGAGGTTATGGCGAAATTTTTCAAAAATTTAGGGTGTTAGCCAAATTTTTGAAATTTTGAAAATTCTCAGAAACTAAAGAGTTGGAGAATGGAAGCCAAATCGAGCGTAGAGCTGATTAATCAAACCACTTTCGACTTTGTTCCTTTTCGGGGACGAAAAGTTTTAAGTGGGGGAGATTGTAATAACCCGGAAAATCTGGGCCAGTTTAAAATTTTTATTTTGGCGATTTTAGCGAATTTTGAATATTTAAAATGGATTATTTTAAATAATATCGACGAGAAATTTATTTTGAATATAATTCGACGTATATATTATATACGTCGTCGTTAGAATATAAATATTTATATATAATTATAAATAGAATTGAAAATGACGCGGTAGTTCGATAATTCGATTCCAAACTTCAATTGAATGTACCGGGTGCAAAACAATCCGGATTTTAATGAAACCAAAAATAATGGGATCTAATAGTGAATATATTTCCAACGAATCCGAACAATCGAAATCTCATAGCGGGAATCAAAAGATATGTCCAGTTGAAAATTCTGAATAGTCGCTATGGAATTCAGGCCCTTAAAAATGGACATTTTGCAAACGACCTCGGATTTCGACGAAACCAGTTTTGTTGGGTCCGTGATGTTAAGTTATTGCTAGATTCCAAATTTCGTAATTTTTCGAATCAATATGTGAGCGTGGCAAAGGAAAATGCGTTTGACCAGTTTTAGTTGTTTTTAATCGACTGGAAATTGGCCATTTTTCTAACGGTCTCGGAATTCGACGAAACTAGTTTTGTTAGGGCCGTATCGTCAATACGAAGCTAGAAAATATTTTTCGGGAATTTTTCTAGTTAGTATGTGACCCCGGTAATTTGAAATGTACGTTTAAAATTCAATATAGTGATTTAAATGTTAATTCAACGGAAACTGATTGTAACAGCCGAATCAGCATACAATACATATCCCATTGTGTTCGGAATGGGGGTAGAACGCTATGGACGACAGGCGGTGGGCCTCGTTTCGAGGTCGTAGGTGAAAGTCAACTTTTAGAAATTAAATAATATAAAATAAAATAAAATAATAAAAAAAAAAATATATATTCCCTCCTTCCCTTTAATACTTCTGGCCCCCCCTTCCGAAATCAAAACAGGCAGAATAAGAAAAGAAAAAAAAAAACCCTCCGATCTCAACCCGTCGCCCCTCTCTTCCACCGCGCCACCGCGCGTTGACCAACCCCCCCTCCTCCACCAGTCGCGCGCCTCCCCCCCCCTTCCTCTTCCCCTCTCTCTCCGCTTCTCCCTACCCCCGACGCTCTCGAAGACCGCACCCAAATTGAGGCCGACGTCCACGAGCCCACCACAAGACCACCGCGCGAGCATCTGACCCCCTCCCGATCGACGCTGAAAACCCCCATCCCCTTCTCTCTGCAACTCACGGTAATTTTTTTTTTTTGTTGTTTTGTGATTTTATTTTTAAGATTTTAAAAACTGATTTAAAAAGTAATTAAAACTAATTTTTTTCAGATTTAAAAACTGATTTGTTAAAGATTTATAAACTAATTTTTTTCAGATTTAAAAACTGATTTTTAATTTGAACTTTAAAAGAAAAAAAAGGATTAGGACTTTAAAAAGAAAAAGATTAGACTTTTAAATAAGGAAAGTTAGGATCTTTAATTGTGTAACGTTGGGTTTTTATATGATAAAAGTTGTGACTTTTAAACTAGTAAAAATTCGATTTTTATATATTGAATAGCAAAGTAAAAATTCGATTTTTATATATTGAATAGCAAAGTAAAAATTCGATTTTTATATGTTGAATAGCAAAGTAAAAATTCGATTTTTATATATTGAATAGCAAAGTAAAAATTCGATTTTTATATATTGAATAGCAAAGTAAAAATTCGATTTTTATATATTGAATAGCAAAGTAAAAATTCGATTTTTATATATTGAATAGCAAAGTAAAAATGTGATTTTTTTATATTGAATTAGCGTAGTAAAAATTCGGTTTTTACATATGTAGTGGCTATGGGCGAAGAAACAAATTAGAGAGGAGAACAGGGAAGATTGCCTGCATTAGAAGTGCCGTGGAGCTTGGATAGCTATATGTGAGAATTTCTCACCTTTCAATTTAATTTTTCTAGTTATATATATATACTAGGATGCAGACGGTGCTTAGTAGCACCCGACACAATCGTCCACAGACCATGGACTTGTTTGTTTGGTTGCATAGATTAGTTGAATTTTTTGTTTGAATTGAATTGTTTGGTGAGATGAAATTGATTTGATTGATGTGTGAATGGCGTGGGCCTTCACTATACCGGGGATAAGGCTTAGCCTTGTCCCGTTTCTAGTATCGTGCCGTTATGCCGCCGAAATTTTCTAAAAAGTGTTAGAAAAATAAAAATATCATTTTATTTAAAGAATGAACTTAATCGAAATTCATATGTTGGAATAAAATGTTTTATCGTTAAAAATATAATTTTTAACGTGAATGTGAATAAATAAATATTCATTTACAAACCAGACGGTTTGTTTATGTACACCTATTTGAAGGACAATGATTGGGTCGATAAATTTTACACATCACCCAACTGCACGAATAAAAATCTGTGTTTGATTGTTTGAAACCCCACACGGGTGTTGGGATGAAATTTGAAGTTCACTCATCCTGATTGATTAAATATGTCAATCGATTGATTGACAGGCTGTTATAAGCATTAGATATCTATATTTGATGCTTATACGGTGTAGTGCACTTTGGTTGATGGTTGATTATTCATCGTTGCTATTATATACATGTGTTGTATGAAAAATCCTTATAATTAACTTGATATGGTAATTGATTGGGCCTCATTCCAGTTTTAAAATAGAAATATTTGAAATAGAAATATTTGAAATGGAATATTTGAAAATATCAATATATGAAGCCGTGTTGATTAGATTGACGCCATTTTGACGTGAGCGATATTTATATCGATTTCGAAATGAATTGAATTGAAAATGATTTCGAAATGAATTGAATTGAAAACGATTTCGAAATGATTTGAATTGAAAATGATTTCGAAATGAATTGAATTGAAAACGATTTCGAAATGAATCGAATTGAAAACGATTTCGAAATGAATTGAATTGAAAATGATTTCGAAATGAATCGAATTGAAAACGATTTCGAAATGAATTGAATTGAAAACGATTTCGAAATGAATCGAATTGAAAACGATTTCGAAATGAATTGAGTTGAAAACGATTTCGAAATGAATTGAGTTGAAAACGATTTCGAAATGAATTGAATTGAAAACGATTTCGAAATGAATTGAATTGAAAACGATTTCGAAATGAATTGAATTGAAAACGATTTCGAAATGAATTGAATTGAAAACGATTTCGAAATGAATTGAATTGAAAATGATTTCGAAATGAATCGAATTGAAAACGATTTCGAAATGAATTGAATTGAAAACGATTTCGAAATGAATTGAGTTGAAAACGATTTCGAAATGAATTGAATTGAAAACGATTTCGAAATGAATTGAATTGAAAACGATTTCGAAATGAATTGAATTGAAAACGAATTCAAATTGAATTGAAATTTGAATTGAATAGAAATGAATTTTGAAACGAATCTATAAAGAAGAATTCAATTTTGCTTTGAATTGAAATGGAAGTTGAAATAGATTTTGAAACGAATTCAAAACTATTTATATAATTCGTTTTAAATAGAAATCGACGAAATATATATTATATATATTATATATATAATATAATAGCCTGAATAGAACGCGCCGCGCCGCGGCAGTTCCTGAATTTCGACCATTTATTTCAAACGGACATTACGGGAGATCCGACCGTCGGATTCTCCTAAAACCAGAACCGTTGGGTTCGTATCGAAAAGAACTTTCTAACGAATATTAGAAATTTGAAATCTAACGGTTGGATTTGGAATTATGTCCAAATCAAATTTGAAAAAGGTCGCTGTAAGTGCAGTTCGATGGCCATTGGTGGAAATCGACTGTACGGGCCTTGATAAAATTATTAAAAATAGTAATAATTTGTGTAAAATCATAAGAAGTGATTTGAGAAGAATTGGGATGAAAAACTCCATATTTGAAAAGATAAAAATAGATTTTTATCGAAATGAACTAGTTTTGAACTAGAATTATAATTCTATTTATTTTTAAATAAATAAATTGAATTGGAAATGGTTTTGAAAATAACCAAAATTTCCAATGATTGCATTGGAGTGGATTTGAATCGAAATTGTCTTCGGAATATTTCGATGTTGGAATTCGTGATTATACAGGTGTTGTTATGGAAATTTGAAAGATATATATTTATATCGTTATTTCCAATACGACATTTGTTAGTCGTAGAATTCGATATTGAATATAAGCCGATATATTTTCTATTCCGAGCCTTGTATTGAATATCGAATGTGATTTGGGTTTGTCGTGAATGGTGTCTTCACTAACACTGTTCTTGAACCCAGTTGAGAAAAGATTAAATCTTTTTATTTAGATTTAATGAAGTGTACCAATTAAATAATATTTAATTGGAATTGAATTGATATTGATTTTTGGGTTTATCGTGAACAGTGTTTTAAATAACACTCGTTCTTTAACCCGATAATTAATGAATGTGATTTTGGGTTTATCGTGAACTGTGTTTTAAAAGACACTGATTCTTTAACCCAGTTAACGATTAAAACTAAGTGGAGTTTTAATGAATCTTTAAATAGATTGAAAAGATCGAGAATGGAGTATCACCAGTTTTACTCCAGGCGATAGTTAAATCTTTAATTAGATTTGAACGTGAAATGGTAATTGAATTACCGATAACACTATGGTGTTAGATATGAAGTACTACCAGTTTTACTTCATGGGATGAATAGGTTGGGATTGGGAAATAAAATAAATGATTACTTCGGTGTGATTCGCTAATCCCGACTAGTTTGAATTGATATTCAAAGGTGATTAAAGAATAAATTTAAAGAATTTATCTTGGATAAAATTAATGGGAACTTGTCCCAAAGTATAGGAATATTTGAATAAAGGAATATTCTGAATTGGAATGAGGCGTATGTTGTGTTTGTGTAACATTTTTATAATATATACGCGAGTTATTCAGAAAGACCGGGTTTATCCCATTCTGAATAACTGATTCGACGTGGTGTCGAAGACGAAGACGGTGGTCGAAGACCAGAAGTCTTCACGTCGTTTTGGGTAATTACTGATGATCTTGATTGGGCTGTACACCCAAGAAGATGGAAACAGTTAGTGATCGTCCAGACGTACTTGGAGATCGATGGATATGCGGGGTACTAGGTGCCTCCGGTCTCGTTCAGACCCAGAACGGACTTGTAAATGGACTGTGTGTCTGACATTGGATTTTAGTCCGTGTGATTGATCTCTATTAAATATATATCTGTTTGGCGGCGGAGAATTTATTCTCTTGCTTAACGCCCTTCTTTGAGACGTACGAGCTCAGGGGTTATATATTGATGGATATCAAACGCATGGAGTGAATTGCCTGTGTGGCATGCCTCAGTGGCAATTGATCGAGGCTTCTGTTGAAAAGCAAAGTCTTGTGGTGATGATCAAAGCACAGCCTGTGTGGCACAGCTTTGTGTAACGTTAATTCGCGAGCCTCGCACCCCGGTTGTGAACCAAAAACGGGAGAGGACGTCAGGGAGGGCATGCGTTTCTTTCTAGCTAGAAGTGGCATCAGTGGTTTTACACGCCCTGACGAGTTTGACTTATGTGGTTGTTGCTGTTGCGAGGCGCCTCGGTTATATCGGTTTCGGCCGATGCATTCTGGTCGGCTGACGGACCAGACTTACACCCCATAGGGTGGGGAGACGTAGTGTTCAGGCATAATAATCCACATCGGTGGACCGGCCCTGAGGATCTAAAGGCTTGCCTGCGCGCTTGCCTGAGACATGGGCTAGAGCGTCTCGAATCGGTTGAGGACTATCTTTTGCCTCGGTTCATAGATGGAAATCCAATTTCCAAATACGTGACATTTGCGGTTTTATTTGTAAACCTATATATGGCGACATAGTGGCATGGGACGCTCATGCCGCCTATGATTGATACTTATGATTTGAAGTTGTTTTATACACTCTGCACTTATAATAGTATCAAATGATTTGTTTTAAACGTATCAAGCATTCTTTGGTTGTTATAAGGAAAAACCCTATCCCCCGGCTTGCGTTGCATTGTATGATAGGACCTGGGTCTTATAACAGCTTCATTTTCCTTTACATAGCATTGCGCTGTTTGTCTTATGCACTGGTATTCTTGGGAGGAAACCCGTTCCGTGTTATACGGCGTGGTCCCTTGATTTACCTAATGATTTAAAATAAAGATTAATAACTATTTTAGTTCTCACACCAGTCCCATGACTGACCTGGAGTTTATTGTTTTAACCTAAACTCTGGGTGCCCCTATTTTCGACACGGGCAGCTAGTAGTTTTGGTTTTGCAGATTTATATTCACAGGATCCTGGTTTACAGCTGGAACGATATCCGGAAAGCTTTGTATCCGTATATCTCCTTCTAGTTGTGTATTGTATTATTTTCCGCTGCTATGTATTTAAATGTAATTTAAATCTCTGATATTTCTGTGTAATATTTATTCATACTCTGTATATTCTTGTATTCTGATGCATTGTTGTAATATACAGTGAAATGTTCTTCTGTACGCGTTCTGTTTTGTCTTGTTCTCAAACGATAGGGCGTTTCGAACGGTCTGAGTTGGTTTAGCGACTGGTTCGGACCGAGCGAAATTCCTTGCCGTCACAACCACCCGAACAGACGGTACCACACAGAAACAGACAGGTGTTACCACCCAACAGAAACAGACGGTACCAACAGAAACAGACATAACTAAGCGTACCCTAAAACCCTACCCCAAGCGATCGGCTCCCTAATACATAAATATCCCGTGTCGGCCCCACAGTAGGGTGTATCACTCCCTAAAGTGACACCCCTCGCCATTATCAGAATGAACCTCTTATAATTAGTTCAGTAAGCGTGCCCGTACCCTACTTACTGTTGGGTCAAAGTTTTGATACCAGAAAGGGTTACTGACTAATATGGGTCCCAAACAACAGATGACACAAGTAATTCCCCTCCTAACCTTGTGTCCCCAGACTAACAGATTTCAGATTAACTTGTTTACAAGTTCAGACATACAGAATTCAGATTTACTAATTCACAAATTAAGTTAACAAGTTTTCAGACTAACGGATCAGATGTACAGATTTTTCAGATTTGTCTAACTTTGTATTGGGCCTACAGATTCATGGACGGGTTTTACTACATCTATTAATCCCTTTGGTTTAACCCTATTTTTCCCCAATACATTTTAGACATCATTCTTATCTTAGATTTGCATTAATTAATTATTAATGCACAGACCTCTCACATTAGGTCGGTAGCTTGTGGCCGCTGGATATGCCGGGCGGTTCCGGGCAGACTTCTGCCACAAGCCAGACCTAACCTCGTGTCTTACGCATGTTATGACTAACTTCTCACATTAGAACCTATTGTTTGCGGCCACTGGATGTGCCGGGCGGTTCCGGGCAGATTTACGCCGCAAACTCATTCTAACCTCGAGTTAGCCATGTTTATCTTTGCGGCCAATTAATTAATAATTTACCGTTTATGCGCACGCCCAATATATATGCCAATTCAGATTATATCAATAACAGGATGATTATATCAACATAGCAGATAACAGATTTTATATGACTTAACGGATTTAACAGATTTAGCAACTTAGCAGATTTTGGCATATAACAGGTTAGGCATTTCAACCGACAAATTTAACAGATTAGGCATTTCAATCTGATTAGCAGTCTAGGCAATATAACAAAACTAGTAGTTTAGGCAACTTGACAAATTAGCAGATTTAGCAAATTTAATATTTCTAAAAGTTCTATTTACATGCCTTGCCCAATCATAAATTGGCCTAAATTCATATGCTTACATAATTGTCATGATTCACAACATATACTCCATGTTTGCATAAGCGCAGAATATGGACATAATTTGCCATATAACATATGTTCCGATTTTTGTTAAACTAGCATTTTACAGCAGATTCACATATAAATTATACCAAATATAACCATTAATTTCAATGCATGCCATATATCCAAAAATCCCTATTTAGGTGTAATCACAATAATAGATATTCTAATTAATGTAAATCTTTTACACCTAAGCTTCCATATCTTCTTCTTTTTAAGTCATGAATCATTTATCCAAACTATACCCAACAATCTAAATCTTTAAATCATATCTTCTAAAAATCAAATCTTGACTTTTATATGCATTTTGTTCAAAGTCTCAAATCATATGTAATCTTACAGTGGTTCCTCTTCTTCTTTTATCACAAAATATGCATAGGTCTAAAACTAGTTTATAACATATGCTTATTTTTTTTCTAATTAATTACAGGTCTAAATTACAACATAACTATGCATACAACATGCATAAATTATATGTTCATAGTCAAATTTATGCATCCAATCCCAAGTCATATGTCCAATATATTTTATGCCTCAGACCTAAAGTCATACATTCAATTTAGTCTTGTCAAATTTCTCATCATTCATCCCAAAATTTGTGTTCATACGTTCATCTCTTATGAGATTAGGCACAGGCTCGTGGTAGCCTGGCTATAGAAACAGAAAAGAAGAAAGGAATATAGAACAGTTACAGAAAACAGATCTAACAGAAGAGAATACAACCTCAAACTCAGTTTTAATTGCATATCAAAATTATAATTAACGTTTATAGCGGAGAATAACTGTACTTGCCTTGATTAGATTAAAGAAAGGACTTTAACTTGCTGTAGAATCTTTGCAGAAACTATAATCTCTAGTTTGAATTGAGTTTCTTAGGCTGATGTTGATTATCTTCTAGTTTTAATTCCAGCAGAGCAGAGACGCCATTTTTATTTTTTTATTAGAAGAAGAGAGCAATGGAGGCTAGAGAATTGTATAAGAAACCTAGGTAGAGTCTAGGGTCATTTTATAGAGTTTATGAACTGATTAGGACCATCGATGTTGCTTGGATTGATCGTAGCCATTCATTCGCAAGAGGGACCAATTAGAGCCTGCCACCTAGTCCTAATGACAAAGCAGACCACAGAAAATCGACCAACATAGAATAGGCCAGCCAGGTTGGGCTGGGTTCGACCTGGCTCTGGACCAGGTCGACAGCCCTGTCGACAGCCCTGTCGACCTGGCTAGACCAGGTCGACAGCCCAGTCGACCTGGGTGTCTTAGTCGGGAATTTTCCCGCCCTGGCCAATTGGGCCCGATTTTTAATTTCAAACTTCTTTTCTGAGCTGTTCGAATTTTAAACTTAATTCAGAAACTTCCAGAGGCTATATCTTCTTCATACGGACTCCGTTTTTCGAAAACTCGGACTCTATTTCGCGTATTTTTCCGAGACGAACGCAATGGAGTATCCCGTTTCCCTTAGTTCTTTGATTTTCAATTAATTATACTTTAATTTATGACTTTCACGGTTGTAGAATACACGGGGTGTTACACACTTATGCGTGTCACACTGGCAATTCACTCCATGCGACTGATGTCCATCGATATACAACCTCTGAGCTCGTACGTCTCAGAGAAGGGCGTTAAACAAGAGAATAAATTCTCCGACGCCAAACAGATGTATATTTAATAGAGATCAATCAACACAGAATAAAATCCAATGTCAGACACACAATCCATTTACAAGTTCGTTCTGGGTCTGAACGAAACCGGAGGCACTTTCCTCGCATATCCATCCATCTCCAAGTACGTCTGGACGATCACCAACTGATTCCCTCATCTTGGGTGTACAGCCCAATCAAGATCATCAGTAATCACCCAAACAATGTAAAGACTTCCGGTCTTCGACCACCGTCTTCATCTTCGACATCTCGTCGAATCGGTTATTCAAAATGGGTATAAACCCGGCCTTTCTGAATAACCCACGTATACGATAAACAAATGTTACACAAACACAACGAACGCCTCATTCCAATTCAGAATATTCTTTTATTCATAAAATCACATTATTAGGGAAAGGTTCCCATTAATTTTATCCAAGATGAATTCTTCTAAATTTATTCTTTAATCTTCCTTTGGATATCATTTCAAACCATTTTACGGTTTTCCAAACTAGTCGGGATTAGCGAACCACACCGAAGTAATTATTTATTTTATTTCCCAATCCCAACATATATATCCCATGGAGCAAAACTGGTAATACTCCATATCTAACACCACGGTGTTATCGGTAAAATTAATTACCATTTCACGTTCAAATCTAATTAAAGATTTAACTATCGCTTTGGAGCAAAACTGGTGATACTCCACTCTCGATCACTTTTCAGATTTGATAATTTAAATTATCAATTCACTTTTCAATCTAATTAAAGATTCATTAGAAATCCACTTAGTTTTAATCCTTTCAAAAATCAACATCTTGCCTTTAACTGGGTTAAAGAACCAATGTCATCTAAAACACGATTCACAACAAACCCAAATCACATTTGATGTTAAATACAAGGCTTTGAATAGAAAATATATCGGCTTATATTAAATATCAAATTCTGAAACCAACATATATCGTATTGGAAATAACGATATAAAATATATCTTTCAAATTTCTATAACAATATTTTTATAGTCATGAAATCCAACATCGAAGTATTCCGAAGATAATTTCGATTCGACTCCAGTCCAATTCACGTATTGGGAATATTGATTATTTTTAAAATCACTTTCAAATTCAATTTATTTATTTCAAAAATAAATTGATTTTAATTCTAGTTCAAAACTAGTTCATTTCGATAAAAATCTATTTTCATCATTTCAAATGGGGAATTTTCCATCCCAGTTCTTCTCAAATCATTTCTTATGATTTCACACAAATTATCAATATTTTTAATAATTTTATCAAGGCCCGTACAGTCGATTTCCATCAACGGCCATCGAACTGCACTTACAACGACCTTTTTCAAATTTGATTTGGACATAATTCCAAATCCAACCGTTGGATTTCAAATTTCTAATATTTATTGGAAAGCTCTTTTCGATACGAACCCAACGGTTCCGGCTTTAGGAGAATCCGACGGTCATATCTCCCGCAATGTCAATTCGAAGTCAATGGTCGAAATTCACGAACTGTCGCGGCGCGGCGCGTTCTATTCAGGACATTATATATATAATATATATATTATATATATTTCATCGATTTCCTTTTTAAAACGTATTTTATAAATCGTTTTAAATTCGTTATCAAAACCATTTCAACACTATATTCAATTTCAAATCGATTTGATTTCAATTCAACTCGAATTCATTTCAATTTTATTTAATTCGAATTCAAATTCGTTTCAATTCAATTCAATTTGAATTTACCTTCTATTTAATTCAATTCGAATTCATTTCAAATAGATTTCAATTCAATTTCAGTTCGTTTTAAATTTCATTCAAAACGATTTCAATTCGTTTTTAATTCAATTTCAATTTAATTCAATTTGAATTCATTTCTATTTAATTCGAATTCTAATTCACTTTCTATTCAATTTGAATTCAAATTCACTTTCTACTCAATTCGAATCGAATTCATTTTCTATTCGACTCGAATTCATTTCAAGTTGATTCAATAAAATTTCAATTTGAATTTATTCTAATTTAATTTGAATTTCATTTCATAACATTAAATTTTGAAATCACTTTTCAATATTCATTGTAAAACAAATAAAATCGATATAAATATCGTTCACGTCAAAATAGCGCAACTCTAATCAACACGGCATTATATATTTCAATAAATTCGTTATTCTATTCAACAAATGAATATATATTCTATTCAACACATGAATCTATATTTCTTCCAACACACGACTATTTTTGTTATGTAAAATATTTTATAAAACTATGGTATCTATCGTTTGATTTTAATTAGACTCCACCGTGAAGTAGTTCTAATTTTAAATATGATAAAGATGTGAATTTTATTATTAAAATATTTTACTCAACACATAAATATTTTCAACACATGAAGATCGTCAACACATGACTTTTTTTTCAACACATGAATTTTCTTTTATAATATTCATTATTTTCCTGATTGGAATGAGGCCCAATCAATCAACATATAATGTTAATTATATGGATCTTCATACATCACACGTATATAATAGCATTGAAAAATAATCAACCATCAACCAAAGTGCACTACACTGTATAAGCATCAAATATGGATATCTAACGCTTATAACAGCCTGTCAATCAATCGATCGACATATTTAATCAATCAGGATGAGTGAACTTCAAATTTCATCCCAACACCCGTGTGGGGTTTCAAACAATCAAACACAGATTTTAGTTGTGCAGTTGGGCGATGTGTAAAATTTATCGACCCAATCGATATCAGTCAAATCAGTGTATATAAACAAATCGGCCGACTTGTTTATAAATATTTATTTATTCACTTTCACGTTAAAAAATATATTTTTAACGATGAAATATTTTATTTTAACACCTGAATTCGTATTCAGTTCATTTATACTTTAAAAATGATATTTTTATTTTTCTAACATATTTTAGAAAATTTCGGCGGCATAACGGCACGATACTAGAAACGGGACAAGGCCTAGCCTTATCCCCGGTCTAGTGAAGGCCCACGCCATTCACACATCAATCAAATCAATTTTATTTCACCAAACAATTCAATTCAAACCAAATAATCTAACCAACTACACAACCAAACAATTTAACAAACAAGCCATCCATGGTCTGTGGATGACGGGTGTCGGGTTCTACTAAGCACCGTCTGCATCCTAGTATATATATATATCTAGAAAAAGAGAATTTAGAGTGAGAAGTTCTCACCGATAGCTATCCAACTTCACGACACTTCATTTAGAGTAATCTTCGTCGTTATCGCATCTTCGTCATCTTCGTTGCCCGTAGCCACTACATATGTAAAAATCGAATTTTTACTTCGTTATTCAATATATAAAAATCGAATTTTTATTATGCTATTCAATATATAAAAATCGAATTTTTACTATGCTATTCAATATATAAAAATCGAATTTTTATTATGTTATATAGATAAAAATTCCATTTCAAAAATATAGATTTCGCCTTTTCAAAAATAAATATTTCACCTTTTCAAATATAAACATTTCGCCTTTTCAAATATATCATTATAAAAATCACATTTTTATTTTTCTACACATATAAAGATGGTATTTTTAATATTCCTATCATGTAAAAATTATATTTTTACTTCTCTACATAAAAAAAAAATCATATTTTTACATCTTCTATATAGTAAAGATTATATTTTTAATACTTTAAAAATATAAAAATCATATCTTTAACCCACTACATACGTAAAAATCACGCCTTATCCATCTTAAAGATATCGTCTTTTCTATTTTAAAAATATCGTCTTTTCTATTTTAAAAATATCGTCTTTTCGTATTTTAAAAACCTAACTTTCCTGTTTTAAAAATCATAGCTTTTCTATTTTAAAAATCATAGCTTTCCTATTTTAAAAAATTATACCATTTCAACGCTGAAATATGTATTAAAATCAGATTTTATAAAGGTATATATAAATTAAACTAACACAAAAAAAATGAAATTAAATAAATAAAAATAAAGGAGCTTACTGTTTCACTATCGGAGGGTGCCGAGCTGGTCCCCGGAGTTCGCTGGAGGGTTCGGGGGTGCTGGTGGGGCTCGCGAGGGGGTGGGTCAGGCCGGAGCGGCGGCTAGGGTTCGATCTCGTGAGGGTTGCACTCGAATTGGGGTCGTTCTCGTCGTCGCAGGCGGTTGGGGCTTGGAGGAGGAGGGGCATCGGCGGGGGAGTTCGTCGGCGGTGGCATCGATCTGGGGAGGGAGGCGGCGGCTCGAGATCGGGGTTAGGGCAGAGGCGCGTGTTTTTTCCTTTTTTTTTTATTCTGACTTAAATTAACGAGGAGGGAGATAAAGTGGAAAGGGGGTTTTATATTTTAATATTATTATTATTTTATTTATCACTAAAAAGAAACTTTTATTTTCGACCTATTAACGAGGCCCACTGCCTGTCGTCCACAGCGTTTTACCCCCATTCCGAACACAATGGGATATATATCGTAAGCTGATTTGATCGTTTCGATTAGTTTCCATTAAAATCAACATATAACTCTATATATTGAATTTGAACGCGTATTTCAATTTACTGGGGTCACATACGAACTCTAAAAATTGCAAAAAAATATTTTCTAGCTTCATATTGACGATACGGTCCTAACAAAACTAGTTTCGTCGAATTCTGAGACCGTTGGAAAATGGCCATTTTCCAGTCGATTAAAATCAACTAAAACTAGTCAAACGCGTTTTCCTTTGCCACGCTCACATATTGATTCGAAAAATTATGAAATTTGGAATCTAGCAATAATTTGACACCGCGGATCCAACAAATGAGGTTTCGTCGAAATCCGAAGTCGTTTGCAAAATGTCCATTTTTAAAGGCCTGAATTCCATAGCGACTATTCAGAATTTTCAACTGGACATATCTTTTGATTCCCGCTATGAAATCTTGATTTTTCGGATTCGTTGGAAAGATATTATCAAATAGATCCTATTATTTTTGGTTTCACTAAAATCCGGATTGTTTTGCACCCGGTACATTCAATTGAAGTTTGAAATCGAATTATCGAACTACCGCGCCATTTTCAATTCTATTTATAATTATATATAAATATTTATATTCTAACGATGACGCGTATAATATATACGTCGAATTATATTCAAAATAAATTTCTCATCGAAATTATTTAAAATAATTCATTTTAAATGTTCAAAATTCGTTAAAATTGCCAAAACAAAAATTTTAAACAGGCCCAGATTTTCAGGGTTATTACAATTTCGATAAAAAAAATCTGTTTTTATCTTTTCAAATATGGAGTTTTCATCCCAATTTTTCCCAAATCATTTCTTATGATTTTACACAAATTATTATGATTTTTAATAATTTTATCAAGGCCCATACAGTCGATTTCCATCAACGGCCATCGAACTGCACTTACAGCGACCTTTTTCGAATTTGATTTGGACGTATCTCCAAATCTAACCGTTAGATTTTGAATTTCTAATATTCGTTAGAAAGCTCTTTTCGATACGAACCGAACGGTTCCGGTTTTAGGGGAATCCGACAGTCGGATCTCCCGTAATGTCCGTTTGTAATAAATGGTCGAAATTCACGAACTGCCGCGGTGCGTTCTATTCAGGCCATTATATATATAAAATATTTATATTATATATTTTCGTCGAGTTCTATTTAAAACGAATTATATAAATAGTTTTGAATTCGTTTCAAAAACATTTTCAACTTCCATTTCAATTCAAATCAAAATTGAATTTTTTCTTATAAATTCGTTTTAAAATTCATTTCTATTCGATTTCAATTCAAATCGATTTTAATTCGATTCGAATTCATTTTTTTTTCTATTCAATTTAAATTCAATTCATTTTCTATTCAATTTGAATTCAATTCGTTTTCTATTCAATTCAAATTCAAATTCATTCTATATTCAATTGAAATCAAATTTGTTTTCTATTCAATTCAATTCGAAATCGTTTTATATTCCATTCAATTCGAAATCGTTTTATATTCAATTCATTTCAAAATTGTTTTATATTCAATTCATTTCAAAATTGTTTCATATTCAATTCATTTCGAAATCGTTTCATATTCAATTCATTTCGAAATCGTTTTCGTTTCAATCAAATTCAAATTTCATTTCAAAATATTCGATTTCGAAATCACTTTTCAATATTCATTTTAAAATGGATAAAATCAATATAAATATCGTTCACGTCAAAATGGCGTCAATCTAATCAACACGGCTTCATATATTTCTATTTTCAAATATTCTATTCGACAAATGAATATTTATCTCTTTTATTTTTTCTCCACACATGACCAATCTCAACGAATGAGTGCTGTCCACGTGGGGATATTTTTGTTATTTAAAATGTTTTATAAAATTTGGGTATCTATCGTTTGATTTTCAATTAGACTTCACCGTTAAGTAGTTATAATTTTAAATATGATAAAGATGTATATTTTATTATTAAAACATTTCGTTCAACACATGACTAATCTCAACGGATGAGTACGGTCAACACATGAACCTTTATTTTATAATATTCTTTATTTTCCCGATTGGAATGAGGCCCAATCAATTATCATATAATATTAATTATATGGATTTTCATACATCACACGTATATAATAGCATGGAAAAATAATCAACCATCAACCAAAGTGCACTACACGGTATAAGCATCAAATATAGATATCTAACGCTTATAACAGCCTGTCAATCAATCGATCGACATATTTAATCAATCAGGATGAGTGAACTTCAAATTTCATCCCAAAACCCGTGTGGGGTTTCAAACAATCAAACACAGATTTTATTTGTGCAGTTGGACGATGTGTAAAATTTATCGTCCCAATCAATGTCAGTCAAATCAGTGTACATAAACAAACCGTTCGGTTTGTAAATGAATATTTATTTATTCACATTCACTATATTCATATTCACGTTAAAAATTATATTTTTAACGATAAAACATTTTATTTTAACATATGAATGTTCTATTCAGTTCATTTATTCAATAAAATGATATTTTTATTTTTCTAACATATTTTAGAAAATTTCGGTGGCATAACGGCACGATACTAGTAACGGGACGAGGCCTAGCCTTATCCCCAGTCTAGTGAAGGCCCACGCCATTCACACATCAATCAAATCCATTCATTTCACCAAACAATTCAATTCAAACCAAATAAACTAACCAACTACACAACCAAACAGTTAAACAAACAAGCCATCCATGGTCTGTGGATGACGGGTGTCGGGTGCGACTAAACACCGTCTGCATCCTAGTATATATATATAACTAGAAAAGAAATTGAAAGGTGAGAAATTCTCACCGAAAGCTATCCAATACCACGACTCTTCATCTAGAGAAATCATCGCTATTCCCGCCTTCCGTCATCTTCGTTGCCCGTATTCTCTACATATGTAAAAATCGAGTTTTTACTTTACTATTCAATACATAAAAATCGAATTTTTACTTCGCTACTCAATATATAAAAATCAAATTTTTACTATGCTATTCAAATCGAATTTTTACTATTCAATATATAAAAATCGAATTTTTACTTCGCTATTCAATATATAAAAATCTCGCCCTTTCAACTATAAAGATTTCTCCTTTTCAAATATAAAGATTTCTCCTTTTCAAATTTATCATTATAAAAATCACATCTTTATTTTTCTACACATATAAAGATGATATTTCTAATATTCCTATCATGTAAAAATTATATTTTTAATTCTCTACATAAACAAAAATCATATTTTTACATCTTCTATATAGTAAAGATTATATTTTTAATACATTAAAAATATAAAAATCATATTTTTATTACTTTCAAAATATAACTATTGTATTTTGATTCTAATTATAACCTAAAAATTATATTTTTATTTTATGCCTAAACATAAAAATCATTTCTTTTGTAAATTAAAAATGTACATACTACAAATCAGTTTTTAAACTGATTAATCTAAGCTAAACATTTAAAAGGAATTAAAACAAAAATAAACAAATAAATGAAATTAAAAAACTTATAGTGAATGTTTGAGAGGGGGGGGGGGCTGCCGCGTTCGTCAGTGGATGAGGAGGGGGGTGTATCGGCGCGAGGTAGGAAGGGGGGGGGGGCTCTTCTCGTCGATCGACTTCGAGGAGGGGGGTTTCGAAAGGAGGTCGGCGGTCAATCGGGGGAAGCGGCGGCGGGCGAACGATGGGGGGGGAGGTGGCTGTCGATCGAGGTTTTTTTTTCTTTTTTCTTTTTTTTTATTTTGTTTTCGGTTCTGAAAATCAAAAAAAAGTGGGGGCTGATAGTATAAAGGAGGAAGGGGAGAGGGTTACTTTATTTTATTTATTATTTAATTATTTTATTTTTCACTAAAAAGCAACTTTTATTTTCGACCTCTAAACGAGGCCCACCTCCTGTCATCCATAGCTAATTACCCCCATTCCAAACACAATGGGATGTGTATCGTAGGCTGATTCGATCGTTTCGATCAGTTTTCGTTAAAATCAACCTATAACCTTATATATTGAATTTGAACGCACATTTCAATTTACCGGGGTCACATACTAACTAGAAAAATTCCTGAAAAATATTTTCTAGCTTCGTATTAACGATACGGTCCTAACAAAACTAGTTTCGTTGAATTCTGAGACCGTTGGAAAAATGGCCAATTTCCAGTCGATTAAAATCAACTGAAAATGGTCAAACGCGTTTTCCTTTGCCACGCTCACATATTGATTCGAAAAATTATTAAATTTGGAATCTAGCAATAATTTAACATCGCGGATCCAACAAAAGTGGTTTCGTCGAAATCCGAGGTCGTTTGCAAGATTCCCATTTTTAAGGGCCTGAATTCCATAGCGACTATTCAGAATTTTCTACTGGACATATCTTTTGATTCCCGCGATGAAATTTGATTTGTCGGATTCGTTGGAAAGATATTATCAAATAGATCCTAATGTTTTTGGTTTCACTAAAATCCGGATTGTTTTGCACCCGGTACATTCAATTGAAGTTTGAAATCGAATTATCGAACTACCGCGCCATTTTCAATTCTATTTATAAATATATATAATTATTTATATTCTAACGACGACGTATATAATATATATGTTCTATTCATATTCAAATTAAATTTCTTGTCGATATTATTTAAAATAATCTATTTTGAATATTCAAAATTCGCTAAAATTGCCAAAATAAAAAATTTAAACTAGCCCAGATTTTCCGGGTTATTACAATCTCCCCCACTTAAAACATCTCGTCCCCGAAAAGGAATAAAGTCGAAAGTGGTTTGATTAATCAACTCTACGTTCGATCTGGCTTCTGTTCTCCAACTTTTCAGTTTCTGAGAATTTTCAAAAATTTGGCTAACACCCTAAATTTTCGAAAAATTTCGCCATAACCTCCCCTGCACCGGGAGCCACGGGAAAATCCCGAAATTGCCATACAGGCCTTCTGATCTCAAAAAGAAAAAGAAAAAGCCAAGCGGCTAGCCAATCGGCTCATAAAATCATCATCACCTAAACAAAACAGTAAATTATAGTAAACATGTACCTATTTGTCGGGCAAACAAATTTTATTCTTCGGCTCTAGCCTTCTTGCTATGACCTGTTCAATGTAAGTATATGTATATGCAAGCAAATGCGACCAATTTTCAATACAATTCAATATTTGATGCAATTAGGCATAATGGTTCAAAATTTAATTAGGCAACAATAAACAAACAACTCAATCATCAATCAATTAGTGAATTAGAGTTTCAAATTCGTAAATTTGATACATATACAGAAAATCTTGGTTTTGATGCCAATTCACAACAATGTGTCCTAGCTATATTAGTTTTGGTTCTCACACCAGTCTGATGGAAATATATAGATATCTCACCTTCGAAACACGAAAATAATTACTGATGATGACGGGTCAATCATCAGAATTAGGTCCGTGCGACTAGAGTGTGACTCTATATCTATCTAATATATTAAAACATCGAATATACGTTCATGACGCGTACATGCAAAACTTTTATATACTAGATTGTCCAAATTCAAAATAAATAAATATTCAAACACGTTTTTAAAATGGTTTAGATTTCAAAACAAAATTGTTTTCATTTGAAAAATGTACTCTTCACACTTGTTCTAGGATACTACTGATCCTATCTCTAACGAGTCATTCTAATTGGATATTACTAATCCAATATCTGATGAATTCTTTCATATGGTTCTAATGTGTCTTGTTCTCGAGCTCTGTAAACCAAAGCTCTTATACCAAATGTAGCGACCCGAACTTCCCCGGTCCCCAAAGAGATGAGGAAGAACGAATTACTGTGAGGACAAGACAAATCAGAACACAGACGGGAGAACATTTCATCGCTATTACAACAATTCCATCAGAATACAAGAATATACAGAGTATAAATGAATAAATATTATACAACATAGAATATCAGAGATTTAAATACAGTATTGCAGCGGAAAAATAATACAAAACACAACTGAAAATAATACACGGATACAGAGCTTTCTGAGTATCGTTCCAGCTGTAAACCAAGATCCTGTGAATATAAATCTGCAAAACCAAAACTACTAGCTACCCGTGTCGAAAATAGGGGCACCCAGAGTTTAGGTTAAAACAATAAACTCCAGGTCAGTCATGTGACTGGTGTGAGAACTAAAATAGTTATTTAAAACTTTACTTTAAAAGAGGGTAATTCAAGGGACCACGCCGTATAACACGGAACGGGTTTCCTCCCAAGAATACCAGTGCATAGAATAAACAACGCAATGCTTTTTCAAAAAATGAAGCTATTATAAGACCCAGGTCCCATCACACAATGCAACGCAAGCCGGAGGATAGGGTTTTACCTTATAACAGCCAAACATGCTTAGTACGTTTAAAACAAATTATTTGATACTATAGTAAGTGTATAGTGTCAAAACAATATCAATCATAAATATAAATCATAGACGGCATAGCATCCCATGCTGCTATGTCGCCATACTAGGCTCTACAAATAAAACCGAGATACACGTATTGGAAATTGGATTTCCGTCATGAGTCGAGGCAAGGGGCAAGCTCCTCTCCGCTTCGAGACACTCTATCAAATGTCTCAGGGCTACACACTCTGGGTAACCCTGGATCTTCAGGGCCGGTCCTCACTTACGTTTGAGGATTGGCAATTCCTGAACACACGTTTCCCGGTCCTTACAGACCTAAAATCGAGGCGCCTCATCCAACAACCACATAGGTGAAAAGTATATAAATGTCAGGGCTGGTAAGTCGCTGACACCACCAAAGCTAGAAAGAAACGTCGTGCTCTCCCTGCAGTCCGTATCCCGTTTTTGACTCATACCGAGGTGTGAGGCTCGCGAATTCACGTTATACACAAAGCTACGCCCCAAAGGCCGTGCTTTGATCATCAACCACAAGACTTTGCTTTTCAACAGAAGCCTTGATCCATGCAACTCAACGTGCCACACAGGTAATTCATGCCATGCGCTTGATATCTATCGATATATAACCTCTAAGCTCGTACGTCTCAGAGAAGGGCGTTAAGCAAGAGAATAAATTCTCCGCCGCCAAGCAGATATATATTTAACAGAAATCAATCAACACAAAATAAAATCCAATGTCAGACACACAATCCATTTACAAGTTCGTTCTAGGTCTGAACGAAACCGGAGGCACTTTCCTCGCATATCCATCCATCTCCAAGTACGTCTGGACGACAACCAACTGATTCCCTCATCTTGGGTGTACAGCCCAATCAAGATCATCAGTAATCACCCAAACGATGTGAAGACTTCCGGTCTTTAACCACCGTCTTCATCTTCGACATATCATCGAATCGGTTATTCAGAATGGGTATAAACCCGGCCTTCCCGAACAACCCGCGTATATTAAAAACAAATGTTACACAAACACAACATACGCCTCATTCCAATTCAGAAGCCACTAACCGTAAATCAACAAGAGAACAATTTCCCAAATATTAACCCCGAAGGCCGAAACCAACATCAGATCAATACCCAGGAAACCATTCATCTTAGCTAACCTACAGCTAGTTTCTAAATTTCATATTCTTAGGGAAATGTTCCCATTAATTTTATCCAAGATAAATTCTTTGAATTTATTCTTAAATCTCCCTTTGGATGTCATTTCAAGCCAAATTATGGTTTTCCAAACTAGTCGGGATTAGCGAACCGTAACGAAGTAATTATTTATTTTATTTCCCAATCCCAACCTATTCATCCCATGAAGCAAAACTGGTAGTACTTCACATCTAACACCACAGTGTTATCGGTAAAATTAATTACCATTTCACGTTCAAATCTAATTAAAGATTTAACTATCGCTTTGGAGCAAAACTGGCGATACTCCATTCTCGCTCATTTTCCAAATTTGATAATTCAGATTATCTATTCACATTTTAATTTAATTGCGTATTCATTAAAACTCCTTTTACTGGGTTAAAGAACTAGTGTCATTTAAAACACAGTTCACGACAAACCCAAATCATATTCTATTTATTACCGGGTTAAAGAACAAGTGTCATTCAAAACACCCTTCACGATAAACCCACAAATCAATTCTATTTACAACCCATTTCAAATCCAATTTTTTTATTTAAAAATAAATGGGTTTTAATTTTAGTTCAAAATTAGTTCATTTCGATAAAAAAAAATCTGTTTTTATCTTTTCAAATATGGAGTTTTTCATCCCAATTTTTCCCAAATCATTTCTTATGATTTTACACAAATTATTACTATTTTTAATAATTTTATCAAGGCCCGTACAGTCGATTTCCATCAACGGCCATCGAACTGCACTTACAGCGACCTTTTTCGAATTTGATTTGGACGTATCTCCAAATCCAACCGTTAGATTTTGAATTTCTAATATTCGTTAGAAAGCTCTTTTCGATACAAACCCAAGGTTCCGGTTTTAGGAGAATCCGACGGTCGGATCTCCCGTAATGTCCGTTCGAAATAAATGGTCGAAATTCGCGAACTGCCAAAGCGCGGCGCGTTCTATTCAGGCCATTATATTTATTATTATATATATATATATTATATATTTTCATCGATTTCTATTTAAAACGAATTATATAAATAGTTTTGAATTCGTTTCAAAAACATTTTCAACTTCCATTTCAATTCAAATCAAAATTGAATTTTTTTCTTATAAATTCGTTTTAAAATTCATTTCTATTCGATTTCAATTCAAATCGATTTTAATTCGTTTCGAATTCATTTCGTTTTCTATTCAATTTAAATTTAATTCGTTTTCTATTCAATTTTAATTCAATTCGTTTTCTATTCAATTCGAATTCAAATTCATTCTATATTCAATTGAAATCAAATTTGTTTTCTATTCAATTCAATTCGAAATCGTTTTATATTCCATTCAATTCGAAATCGTTTTATATTCAATTCATTTCAAAATCGTTTTATATTCAATTCATTTCAAAATCGTTTCATATTCAATTCATTTCGAAATCGTTTCATATTCAATTCATTTCGAAATCGTTTTCGTTTCAATCAAATTCAAATTTCATTTCAAAATATTCGATTTCGAAATCACTTTTCAATATTCATTTTAAAATGGATAAAATCGATATAAATATCGTTCACGTCAAAATGGCGTCAATCTAATCAACACGGCTTCATATATTTCTATTTTCAAATATTCTATTCGACAAATGAATATTTATCTCTTTTTTTTTCTCCACACACGACTAATCTCAACGAATGAGTACTGTCCACGTGGGGCAATTTATGTTATTTAAAATGTTTTATAAAATTTGGGTATCTATCATTTGATTTTCAATCAGACTTCACCGTGAAGCAGTTCTAATTTTAAATATGATAAAGATGTATATTTTATTATTAAAACATTTCGTTCAACACATGACTGATCTCAACGGATGAGTACGGTCAACACATGAACCTTTATTTTATAATACTCTTTATTTTCCCAATTGGAATGAGGACCAATCAATTACCATATAATATTAATTATATGGATTTTCATACATCACACGTATATAATAGCATGGAAAAATAATCAACCATCAACCAAAGTGCGCTACACTGTATAAGCATCAAATATAGATATCTAATGCTTATAATAGCCTGTCAATCTATCGATCGACATATTTAATCAATCAGGATGAGTGAACTTCAAATTTCATCGCAACACCCGTGTGGGGTTTCAAACAATCAAACACAGATTTTATTTGTGTAGTTGGGCGGTGTGTAAAATTTATCGTCCCAATCAATGTCAGTCAGATCAGTGTACATAAACAAACCGTCTGGTTTGTAAATGAATATTTATTTATTCACATTCACTATATTCATATTCACGTTAAAAATTATATTTTTAACGATAAAACATTTTATTTTAACATATGAATGTTCTATTCAGTTCATTTATTCAATAAAATGATATTTTTTATTTTTCTAACATATTTTAGAAAATTTCGGTGGCATAACGACACGATACTAGAAACGGGACGAGGCCTAGCCTTATCCCCAGTCTAGTGGAGGCCCACGCCATTCACACATCAATCAAATCCATTCATTTCACCAAACAATTCAATTCAAACCAAATAAACTAACCAACTACACAACCAAACAGTTAAACAAACAAGCTTTCCATGGTCTGTGGATGACGGGTGTCGGGTGCTACTAAACACCGTCTGCATCCTAGTATATATATATATAACTAGAAAAGTAATTGAAAGGTGAGAAATTCTCACCGAAAGCTATCCAATACCACGACTCTTCATCTAGAGAAATCATCGCTGTTCTCGCATTCCGTCATCTTCGTTGCACGTATTCTCTACATATGTAAAAATCGAGTTTTTACTTTACTATTCAATACATAAAAATCGAATTTTTACTTCGCTACTCAATATATAAAAATCGAATTTTTACTATGCTATTCAATATATAAAAATCGAATTTTTACTTCGCTATTCAATATATAAAAATTGAATTTTTACTTCGCTATTCAATATATAAAAATCGAATTTTTACTTCGCTATTCAATATATAAAAATCGAATTTTTACTTCCCTATTAAATATATAAAAATCTCGCCCTTTCAAATATAAAGATTTCTCCTTTTCAAATATAAAGATTTCTCCTTTTCTAATTTATCATTATAAAAATCACATCTTTATTTTTCTACACATATAAAGATGATATTTCTAATATTCCTATCATGTAAAAATTATATTTTTAATTCTCTAAATAAACAAAAATCATATTTTTACATCTTCTATATAGTAAAGATTATATTTTTAATACTTGAAAGATATAAAAATCATATTTTTATTACTTTCAAAATATAACTATTGTATTTTGATTCTAATTATAACCTAAAAATTATATTTTTATTTTATGCCTAAACATAAAAATAATTTCTTTTGTAAATTAAAAATGTACATACTACAAATCAGTTTTTAAACTGATTAATCTAAGATAAACATTTAAAATGAATTAAAACAAAAATAAAAAAATAAATGAAATTAAAAAAACTTACAGTGAATGTTTGGGGGGGGGGGCTGTCGCATTCGTCAGTGGATGAGGAGGGAGGTGTATCGGCGCGAGGTAGGAAGGGGGCTCTTCTCGTCGATCGACTTCGAGGAGGGGGGGGGGGTTTCGAGAGGAGGTCGGCGGTCAATCGGGGGGAGCGGCGGCGGGCGAACGATGGGGAGGGGGGCGGCTTTCGATCGAGGGTTTTTATTTTATTTTATTTTATTTTCGGTTCTGAAAATCAAAAAAAGGGGGGGGGGGTTGATAGTATAAAGGAGGAAGGGCAGAGGGTTACTTTATTTTGTTTATTATTTAATTATTTTATTTTTCACTAAAAAGCAACTTTTATTTTCGACCTCTAAACGAGGCCCATCGCCTGTCGTCCATAGCTAATTACCCCCATTCCGAACACAATGGGATATGTATCGTAGGCTGATTCGATCGTTTCGATCAGTTTTCGTTAAAATCAACCTATAAGTCTATATATTGAATTTGAACGCGCATTTCAATTTACCGGGGTCACATACTAACTAGAAAAATTCCTGAAAAATATTTTCTAGCTTCGTATTAACGATACGGTTCTAAAAAACTAGTTTCGTCGAATTCTGAGACCCTTGGAAAAATGGCCAATTTCCAGTCGATTAAAATCAACTGAAAATGGTCAAACGCATTTTCCTTTGCCACGCTCACATATTGATTCGAAAAATTATGAAATTTGGAATCTAGCAATAATTTAACATCACGGACCCAAAAAAAGTGGTTTCGTCGAAATCTGAGGTCGTTTGCAAGATTCCCATTTTTAAGGGCCTGAATTCCATAGCGACTATTCAGAATTTTAAACTGGACATATCTTTTGATTCCCGCTATGAAATTTTGATTTGTTGGATTCGTTGGAAAGATATTATCAAATAGATCCTAATGTTTTTGGTTTCACTAAAATCTGGATTGTTTTGCGCTCGGTACATTCAATTGAAGTTTGAAATCGAATTATCGAACTACCGCGCCATTTTCAATTCTATTTATAATTATATATAATTATTTATATTATAACGACGACGTATATAATATATATGTTCTATTCATATTCAAATTAAATTTTTTGTCGATATTATTTAAAATAATCTATTTTGAATATTCAAAATTCTCTAAAATTGCCAAAATAAAAATTTTAAACTGGCCTAGATTTTCCGGGTTATTACAATAAATCACAACAATATACCCTATCTAGTTTTGGTTCTCACACTAGCCAATTGGAAATATATAAAGATCCCACTTTCGAAATTCGAACATATATACTGATGATGAAGCTGCTATCATCAGTGTCATCTCTGGGCGAGTAGAGTGTGATTCTATATCTATCCAGTATATTAAAACTTCGAATATACGTTTGCAAGGCGTATATGGAAAACCTTTATATATTGGATTGTCCAAATTCAATACAAATAAATATTCAAATATGAATAAAATGGTTTAAATTTTAAAGACAAAGTTGGTTTTCTCTTTTATTTTAAAAATAACACTCTTCACACTCTTTCTAGGATACTACTGATCCTATCTCTAACTAGTCATTCTTGTTGGACATTACTAATCCAATCTCTGATGAATTCTTCCATTCGGTTCTAATATGTCTTGTTATCGAGCTTTGTAAACCAAAGCTCTGATACCACGTGTAACGACCCGAACTTCCTCATTCTCTGAAGAGAAGAGAAAGAACGAATAGTAATGAGAACAAGAAAAATCAGAAGACAAACAGCAGAACATTTCATTGCTTATTACAACAATTCCATTAGAATACATGAATATTACAGAGTATGAATAAATAATATACATTTGATAAATATCAGAGATTTAAATGATAAATGCAGCGGAAAAATAATACATAACACAGCTGAAAGGGATACATGGATACAGAGTTTTCCGAATATCATTCCGGCTGTAAATCCAGGATCCTGTAAGAATAAATCTGCAAAACCAAAACTACTAGCTGCCCGTGTGGAAAATAAAGGCACCCTGAGTTTAGGTTAAAACAATAAACTCCAGGTCAGTCATGTGACCGGTATGAGAACTAAAACAGTTATTTAAAACTTTACTTTATAAATAAGGTAAATCAAGGGTCCACACCATATAATACGGAATGGGTTTCCTCCCAAGAATAACAGTGCATAAAATAAACAGCGCAATGCTAATTAAAGAAAATGAAGCTATTATATGACCCAGGTTCCATCACACAACGCAACGCAAGCCGGAGGATGGGGTTTTACCTTGTAATAGCCAAATAATGCTTGATACATGAAATTTAATCTTTTATTATTACTATATGTGAAGAAAACAACTTCAAATATAAATGTATCAATCATAAGTGGCATGGGTACCATCTATCATGTCGCCATACTAGGCTCTACAATCAAAACCGAAATGTCACCTATTGGAAATTGGATTTCAGTCATGAGTCTAGGAAAGGGATGTACTCCATTCCGCTTCGAGACACTCTAGAAAATGTCCTGGGACTACACACTCTGGGTAACCCCTAGATCCAGCAGTGTCGGTCCACACTTACGTTAGTGGATTAGTTATTCCTGAACACACGTTTCCCGGTCCTAACCTATCCATCGTCTCCATAGAGACCGATATAACCGAGGTGCCTCGCAATCCAACAACCACATAGGTAAAAATAATTTAAATGTCAAGGCTTGTAAAACGCTGACACCACCCATAGCTAGAAAGAAACGTCATGCATTCGCTGTGTTCCCTTATCCCGTTTTTGACTCATACCAAGGTGTGAGGCTCGCGAATTAACGCTATACACAAAGCTACGCCCTTTAAGGCTGTGCTTTGGTCATCAACCATAAGACTTTGCTTTTCAACAAAAGCCTTGATCACTGAATCTCCGTATGCCACACAGGCAATTCACGCCATGCGACTGATTTCTATCGATATATAACCTCTGAGCTCGTACGTCTCAGAGAAGGGCGTTAAGCAAGAGAATAAATTCTCCTCTACCAAACAGATATATATTTAATAGAGATGAATCAACACATAATGAAATCCAATGTCAAACACACATCCATTTACAAGTTCGTTCTGGGTCTGAACAAAACCGGAGGCACCTTATTCCTCTCCCATATGTACAATACAGGAGAGAGGCCCTCGTATATCCGTCAATCTCCAAGTACATCTTGACGATCACCACTTATTACCTCATCTTGGGTGAACAGCCCAATCAAGACATCAGTAATCATCCAAATGATGTGAAGACCTACGGTCTTCAACCACCGTCTTCATCGTCGATTATCGTCGAATCAGTTATTCAGAATGGGTATAAACCAGGCCTTTCCGAATAACTCGCGTATATAATAAACATGTGCTATAAAACCCAACATACACCTCATTCCAATTCAGAATATTCTTATGTTCAAATATTCACATTCTTTGGGAAAGGTTCCCATTAATTTTATCAAAGATAAATTCTTTCAAATTTATTCTTTAATCTTCCTTTGGATATCATTTCAAACCATATTAAGGTTTTCCAAACTAGTCGGGATTAGCGAACCACACCGAAGTAATCATTTATTTCATTTCCCAATCCCAACCTATTCATCCCATGGAGAAAAACTGGTAATACTCCATATCTAACACCACAGTGTTAACGGTAAGATTAATTAACATTTCACGTTCAAATCTAATTAAAGATTTAACTATCGCTTCGAGTAATACTAGTGGTACTCCATTCTCGATCGTTTCCCGAATTTGATAATCTAAATTATCACATTCTCATTTCAATCTAATTAAAGATTCATTAAAACTCCACTAAGTTTTAATCCTCCCAAAAATATCAATATTGATGATTTTTCAAAGCTAAGAAATTAATCTTATCTTTAACTGGGTTAAAGAACCAATGTGATTTAAAACACGGTTCACGATAAACCCAAAGTCACATTCCATCAGTCCCTATCTGTAAATTAGTAAGAGAACAATTCCCCAAGCATTAATCCCGAAGGCCGAAACCAACATCAGATCAATATCCAGGAAACCATTCAACTTAGCTAATCTCCAATTAGTTTCTAATTTTCTTAACTCCATTGGGTTTAAGAACAGTATTATTAAAGATACCATTCACGACAAACCCAAAATCTCATTCCATTTTTAATCGGGTTAAAGAACAAGTGTTATTTAAAACACCGTTCACGATAAACCCAAAATCCAATTTAAATTCAATTCCAATTAAATATCAATTATGTAACGACCCAAGGATTTTCGACCCTAAAAATCAACATAAATACGTCTCCTGTATAACATGTGGACCATTCAAGTATCGGAAATACTGGACCATTAATAGAAAGAAGTTAGAGGGTGAGAAATAGAAAGATAGAAAAGTAGGATAGATGAAATAAGAAAGTAGAAAATACAACAGAAGGAGAGTAACACGAATCTCACAACGGAATGAACAAAATATAATATATAACATCATTTGAAATACAAAATGATATCAGTACCTATATACATCATCAGAGTATATCACATATACAATACAGCGGAAATAAACTCTATATATTATCGTTGAAGCCTCCTGCTCCAAGATCCTCCAAGAATATCTGAAAAATCCTGAACTACTTGACTGCCCGTACAAATTTGGGCACCCAAGAGTTTAGGGAAACACAGAAAAATAAACTCCGGGTCAGTCATGGGACTGGTGTGAGTAAACGATTTTAAATAGCTTGTTTAACTTGAAAATAATTCTTTTGAAAGAAAAGATAATCGTAAGACCAATCCACACATAAACACGGATGGTTTTTATCTTGCGATAACCCAAAACATTTTGAAATCATAATTATTCTGATATTATAATAATGTCTAAGATTCCACAAATAAATTAGAATCTAGCGGAACGCTTGCATCTCATGATACATGTATATAGTATACAAACAAAACCGCAGGAGCTTATTGGAGATTGGATTCCAACTATGACAAGGTATGGAACCACCTGCCGATAATATATCTCTAGAGGCGAATACACTGGGTTCAACAAGAACGTCTTGCAACCCGGCCCACACATGACCGACAACCCATTTCACTTGAGTGTATCGAAAGTATATCACCAACGGTTGGGATTAGCAACCGTTTCCCGAGAGGGACAGCATCGATAGATTAAAGAAGCAAAAGGAATTTCTCAAGATAGGTGATTATACAACCTAATCGGAGCGACCCACATAGCCATGATGCCTGCTCGATTTTTTTCATTTCCCGGTTGTGAAGCTTGAAGTTTGAATTTACCTGTAGAACATCTGGTCATCTTTTACTTTGAATGCCACATTGTCAAACCCGTCAAAATCACAAATTGATTTCTCCAAAACCACGAGTATAAAGCTAAGAGAAACGAATTCCTCCGCCACCAAACACAGTTTTAAAGAGATCAACTTACGCGATCTGTTAGGTATACTCTGTCAGACATTCGTCCATACAAGTTTTCCTGGGTCTGGACAAACCGAAGGCACTATTCTGTAAACAGAACAGTCCTTGCATAAACTCCGTCTTCAAGGATTTTCATCTAGACTTTAAACTAATCAACGCCTAGGTCGAAACAAAGTTGTATTTGGATTTCATTGAGAAAACCAATCCCGGTCTCTTTGGTTCGATGAACGTTAAAATCATTTAGGGCCAAGTGATACTTAAAGTAATCAGATTATCATAGTAAAACAAGTTTCAATATGCATATTGGTTATCAGGACTTATCTGCTGAATATATATACTTCCAGGTTTCAACAACAGTTTGATTATATCTAATTAAGACATATAAATGTTTAAATTAAACTAACAAGTTCACTAAGTCATACCACATCATTATAAAATAAATCAAATCAGCAGATCAACCATCACAACAGATATTGTTTATCACAATTCAATAATTCAAATTCGACTAATAGTCATTCGTAAATTAGTTGATCTTGGAAAATGATTGTTTCCAAATCATAACTATCTAAGATTTTATTTATTTTAATAATCCTATTTATTTTCATTGCTTGTACAGCATTAATATGATTCATAGTTCAATTTATATGATTTATATATTATTTCATTACATTAAATAAATAATTCAATATATATAATTTATTTAAATATTTATTGATCGAAGCTGATTAAATAAATACTACGTTTCAAAAACATTTGGGTTCATAACACCATATTACTGATGATCAGTCATTTTCATTGATCACAACATGCATTTGATTATACTCCAATAAATACGGCTTGAACCGATTATTTGATCTTTAGAAACAAAAGAATTTCTATTTTTCAAATTTTGATAAATAAATCAACTTTATTTATTTATTTAAACAACTTTGTTAAATCTTGACAAAGTACAACTTCATTTCAACGATTTATATTATATATATACCATCTTTATTCCAGATTTTTACCAACCATACTAACATTGCTTCTCTTCTTTTTTCATTTAATATTAGATTTGCTAAAAGGAAAAGACCTTTTTATTTTATAGGATTCCCTAATCTTTTTATTCATTATTTTTTTTCCTTTCTTCTTCTTTAATTTTCTATACATTTGTTTCTTTTACCCTATCTGCCCATTACCCATTTTCTCATTTTTCTTTTATTCATTTATTTCTATTTTAAAGCCCAAGCCCGACAATCTAAGGCCCACGAATCCTCCCTTTTCTTTACCGCCCATCCTTTACTTTCTCTCCTATTTCTACACAGCAAGATCCTATCTTGCCTTCCTTCTTATTTGTTTCTTATGTTGCTTTCATTTTATTTGTTCATTATTTATTTATTTTAATGGGCTAAGCCCAAAACCCACCAACGCATATGTTAGACCCACGCAACCACTACTACCATTTTCTCTTCTACAGGCAAACGATGTGCCAAAACCCAAATTTCCAAGAAACTTGTACAGCAACGTGCATAGCCGATTGTGCACCTACACCGCCGCTTAGGTCACCGGACGACCCTTCGGACTCCGCTCGCAACGCTCCATGCTCTCTGAGATTGCACATGACCAGTCGGCCTCAGCCGAAACCTCCTCCTTCCCAAAACACACTGTCAAAGCCATTAAAACGAACTCCTCCCAAAAACTGCTCCACTAAAAACACTGCACGCTATCTCCTCCTAGTGCCGTTCAACGTCATATCTTGCCAGCGTGATGCAGATTCGGGGACCGACCTTCACTCCAAATCCAGGCCCACTCGGTCCATAGATGGTGACGCAGTTCGCCCGTGACTCCAGCATTCAAAAACAGGAAACAACCCCAAATTCGACCTCCTATGCTCCACTCAGTCATCGGAAAAATTGTTTAGCACTTTTACATGATTCTCCTTATTATCCAGAAGCTCCGTCCGTAATCCCACCTCCTCCGGTCACCATCTCCGCCTGAATTTGCCTGAAGATCATTTTCTGATCATCTCTACATTCCTAATGATTCCCTTAACTAAAAATCCCCAAATTTCCTTCTAAATTCATAATTCCTATTGTTAATCACGATTATGAACTTAAAAGATTTAGTTACCATAGTTGGGTTTTGATGGGTTTTAATAATTTACTGTCATTAAAATAAAAAACTGCTCCTTCATCGTAATAGTTTTCAAGGTGGCTAAATTTTTAATTAAGTTACAGTAAATTCCAACTTATTCTTCATTGCAATGATTTCTTATATGAACTTGAATTGAGGATATGAACTTTCATAATACAGTGACATATGGTTTAACTACTTTCAAATTAAACAAGGGAGCTTTAAGCTGGGTTTCACCATATCCACTTAATTATGCATAACATACCCCAGGTACATGACTTTCTATTTAGTCATGCATATCAACACACAATGTATTGGTTTGAATATTAAAGTTTGCATCAATTTAGTTGACTCATGAATACACTACTATTAACCAGTGTTCACTAGTTTTCCTTCCAGTTTTCATATTTTGGGTTTTCAATTTGACATGGATAGTTAGCTAAAATAAATCCTATTAAAACCAAACATGCAAATGTTTATATTCCTAGGTCACAATTTACAAAATCAGTAATAGTTTAAATGGTAAAAAAAATAATTTTCTCACCAAAACACCCTACTGTTGTCTTGTCATTTGTTCACTAGTTTTCATTTCAATTCTCATGTTTTGTCTAGGTTTTCCTGACATGCAGATCTAATAATCTCAGTCCAATATATTCAAAACATATATATCTATATCTATGTATTCTTATATCATACTAACAGATCAGTTCTAATGGGGAAAAGGAGTTTGCTCACTTAAACAGTCACCTATTATTAACTATTGCCAGGTTTTTCCTCTACCATTAACTCAACTTAATGCATTCAAACAATATATTCCTATATCTACGTATGTCTATATTACATTGAGAAAACTAGGAAAAAAACACGTGATGTTTACTCACCAATTTGCTCTTCCAATTCCTTGTTCCTCCTATGTTTTAAGCTGTCTCGACCATTTTCCCTTTTCAGTCTAAAGAGTTGAGGATGGCTTTTAAGCTGTAGAATCACACTGGTACTGAAGTGTATTATAGGTCGAAAGGGTGCATGGTTTTTAGACTTTTTAGGGTAGGTTTTTATGAGTTGTCTTCCTTGATGGAGGGGATATCACGGCTGCTGTCCATGGTTGATTTAAACCAACACTGAGCTGCACAGTTGATGGGGAAACACCTATGTGTATAGCTACTGTTATGTTTGATGGATAACAGGGATGATGTGGGATGGTTACTCGATAGCCTAGCTGAGTTTAGCTGTTTTCTGGCTAAATGAAAGTGACAAAACAAAGGTATATAGCTATTGTATTTAGTTGCTTGATGGAATGCTGTAGCTGGTTCTCTGGTTCTACTTAGACTAATATGCACAGCCAAGCAAAAGGAGCATATACATGTACTCGACCCATGCGTACTGCTGCTCTTGCACTTGATGGATTGAAATGGTTTCACACTAAAAATCTTCTTTGATATGTGTATAAATGGGCACGGCCATGTGCTTTTTCCCAAGATTTTCAGGCTTTATTTCTTTTCTTACAGCTAGTATCCAATGTACACAAGTGCACATCCATGTGCAGAGTGTACTTAAAGATTGTGCTTCACATTTTAAGTTATGGCCATGTTATGCTCTGTACAGCTCCTATACTAAATAAATTAAAAAGTAATACTTAGCTTTCAAGTAACGCACACTATTTAAGGGTATGATTTGAAAACATTGGCTGTTCCTTTCTTAGCTTATCATTCATACCAGTTTCAAGTTTCTTTTTCATTTCCAATGGTCCTAGTCTATATGCACCACTGCTTCATATTGTGCCACCTTGTCTTGTTAATTTCAGATTTAATTAAGTTAATAACTATACATATAACAAGTCGGATGATTGGGTTCTCTTTATATTTGATTCTTTGTTTGCTGTAGGAGCATCACAAAGAAAAGGAGCACATGTTGAGTATTTATAGTAGTTATTAAGTTGTACACAATTTTGTACTTTCCATACATTCTTTGTTTGTGTTAGCGACTTCTCATTATCATTGCATCACACTCTGTCTTGTGAAGGTAGTTATGATTAACATAAATTTAGTTGTCTATGATCAAAGAATTTAGCTGTTTGGGTTTTTAGATTATTCAGATTTTGGTTTAAATATGTGTAATACTATACATATTTCATCTAATACGAAATGCACATAAGCAATTAAGTTAATATTTGTCTCATATACACTTAAGTGAACTTGTGTATATATATAAATACGTATATAGGATTTTATAAATTCTAATTTGCTACAATATTTCAAATCGAATGTTAACTATACTTTACAAGAGATTAAAACAATTTGACCAAACATTGTTTACTTGAATTAGACACCTATAAATAAAGGTTAAAGAAAAAATTGAATCACTAAAATATGTACTCATGGAATATTAAATTCACTTTATTATTTAAATCCATTACTGAAATGATTCATAATAAACTGTATCTTAGACTTAGCCCAAATCCGGGACGTTACAATCCATCCTCCTTAAAAGAATTTCGTCCCCGAAATTAAAGAGTAACGAGAAGATTACAGTTATATTTTAATTCATAGACTTAGATCAAAACATACACATGGGTCATCTCCTAATGCTAACAACCAACAAAGCATCCAAACCACATAGGTTACCAACAAAAACATCCACCACAAGCAAAGCAAACAATACCATTTCATTCATCAGTTCCTGACCGCAGATTGGTAAGAGAATAATTCTATAAGTATCGACTCTGAAGATCGAAACCAACATCAGATCAATGCTCAGAACCCATTTATCTCAACCAATCTCCAGTTAGGTTCTAATTTCTTAACTCCATATTTTTATTTCCTTAATAACCCATATTACCCCCATTTGCCATTTTAAGAAAATATTTCTAATTATATTCGGAAAATAATATCAAAACTAATTTACTTCATAAATTTTAATCAAACCCATTCAAACATGTTTATCTGCTTCAAATTCTCCTTTTAAACCCCAATCTGATTTAACTTACTCTAGTTAAAATTTCAATTTCCAGAATTCAAATTTTCAGTTTTTATTTCAAACCAGTTTGAAATCATATATCTCAATTCCATTACAAATTCAAAATCTTTTGTTTTACTCCACAAATCTTTCAATTGTATATTCAATTCTTACATAACTTTAATTTGGTTCAATATGTACCTATTTCAATTCATAATCTTATGAGGTTAGAATAATAGTTATCGACACATTCATATATAATAATAATACCAAACAATTATCCTTTCTATGTCAAAATATGATTTTGAATAAAATAATTTCATTTATCCAATCTTTAAAAGGATACTATGCCGAATTACTCTGTTCGAGTGTTTAGAAATACCTGTCGACTACGTCGGCCAAACGCGTCGATTTGAAATTTTTATACCACTCAACAAATCAATCAACGCAATATAAAAAAATCATTTTTCATACGAATATACAAATACGTTCTCTCGTACATACACTCAAACTCAATCTAGGGTATTTCTAACCCTATCTTTATCGAGTTACGCCATAGAGCCAAGATTATTACTCAACCTTATGCTCTGATACCACTGTAACGACTCGTGGATTTTCGATCCTGAAAATTGACATAAATACGTCTCCTATATAAGATGTCGACCATTCAAGTATCAAAAATACCGGACCATTAATAGAAAGAAGTTAGAGGGTGAGAAATAGAAAGTAGAAAAGTAGGATAGAAGAAATAAGAAAGAAGAAAACACAACAGAAGCAGAGTAACACGAATCTCACAACAGAATGAACAAAATACAATATATAACATCATTTGAAATACAAAATAATATCAGCACCTATATACATCATCAAAGTACATCACATATACAATACAGCAGAAATAAACTCTATATATTATCTTTGAAGCCTCCTGCTCCAAGCTCCCCCAAGAGTATTTGAAAAATCCTAAACTACTTGACTGCCCGTACAAATTTGGGCACCCAAGAGTTTAGGGAAACACAGAAAAATAAACTCCGGGTCAGTCATGGGACTGGTGTGAGTAAACGATTTTAAAAAGCTTGTTTAACTTGAAAAAAATTCTTTTGAAAGAAAAGATAATCGTAAGACCAATCCACACATAAACACGGATGGTTTTTATCTTATGATAACCCAAAACATTTTGAAATCATAATTATTCTAATATTATAATAATGTCTAAGATTTCCATAAATAAATTAGAATCTAGCGGAAAGCTTGCATCTCACGCTCCACGTATATAGTATACAAACAAAACCGCAGGCGCTTATTGGAGATTGGATTCCAACTATGACAAGGTATGGAACCACCTGCCGATAGTGTATCTCTAGAGGCAAATACACTGGGTTCAACAAGAACGTCTTGCAACCCGACCCACACATGACCGACCACTCATTTCGCTTGAGTGTATCGAATGTATATCACCAACGGTTTGGGTTCAGCAACCATTTCCCAAAAGGGACGACATCGATAGATTAAAGAAGCAAAAGGAATTTCTCCAGATAGGTGATTATACACCCTAATGGGAGCGACCCACATAGCCATGCTGACTTCCCGATTTTTGTCATTTCCCGGTTGTGAGGCTTGAGGTTTGAATTTACCTGTAGAACATCTGGTCATCTTTTACTTTGAATACCACATTGTCAAACCCGTCAAATCACAAATTGATTTCTCCAAAACCACGGGTATAAAGCTAAGAGAAACGAATTCCTCCGCCATCAAACACAGTTTTAAAGAGATCAACTTACGCGATCTGTTAGGTATACTCTGTCAGACATTCGTCCACACAAGTTGTCCTGGGTCTGGACAAACCGAAGGCGCTATTCTGTAAACAGAACAATCCTTGCATAAACTCCATCTTCAAGGATCTTCATCTTGACTTTAAACTAATCAATGCCTAGGTCGAAACAAAGTGGTATTTGGATTTCATTGAGAAAACCAATCCCGGTCTCTTTGGTTCAATGAACGTTAAAATCTTTTAGGGCCAAGTGATACTTAAAGTAATCAGATTATCATAGTCAAACAAGTTTCAATATGCATATTGGTTATCAGGTCTTATCTGTTGAATATATATACTTCCAGGTTTCAACAATAGTTTGATTATATCTAATTAAGACATATAAATGTTTAAATTAAACTAACAAGTTCACTAAGTCATACCACATCATTATAAAATAAATCAAATCAGCAGATCGACCATTACAACAGATATTGTTTATCACAATTCAGTAATTCAAATTCGACTAATAGTTATTTGTAAATTAGTTGATCTTGGAAACTGATTGTTTCCAAATCATAACTATCTAAGATTTTATTTATTTTAATAATCCTATTTATTTTCATTACTTGTACAGCATTAATATGATTCATAGTTCAATTTATATGATTTATATATTATTTCATTACATTAAATAAATAATTCAATATATATAATTTATTTAAATATTTACTGATCGAAGCTGATTAAATAAATATTATGTTTCAAAATCATTTGGGTTCATAACACCATATTACTGATGATCGGTCATTTTCATTGATCACAACATGCATTTGATTATACTCCAACAAATATGGCTTGAACCGATTATTTGATCTTTAGAAACAAGAGAATTTCTATTTTTCAAATTTTGATAAATAAATTAACTTTATTTATTTATTTATGTAAACAACTTTGCTAAATCTTGACAAATTACAACTTCATTTCAACGATTTATATTATATATATACCATCTTTATTCCAGATTTTTACCAACCATACTAACATTGCTTCTGTTCTTTTTTCATTTAACATTAGATTTTCTAAAAGGAAAAGACCCTTTTATTTATAAGATTCCCTAATCTTTTTATTTCCTTTCTTCTTCTTTAATTTTCTATACCTTTGTTTCTTTTACCCTATCGGCCCATTACCCATTTTCTCATTTTTCTTTTATTCATTTATTTCTATTTTAAAGCCCAAGCCCGACAATCTAAGGCCCACGAATCCTCCCTTTTCTTTACCGCCCATCCTTTACTTTATCTCCTATTTCTACATAGCAAGATCCTATCTTCCCTTCCCTGCTAATTTGTTTCTTATGTTGCTTTCATTTTATTTGTTTATTATTTATTTATTTTAACGGACTAAGCCCAAAACCCACCAACGAAAATGTAAGACCCACACAACCACTACTACCATTTTCTCTTCTACAGGCAAACGATGTGCCAAAACCCAAATTTCCAAGAAACCTGTACGCCAATGTGCACGGCCGATTGTGCACCTGCACCACCGCCTAGGTCACCAGACGACCCTTCGGATGCCGCTCGCAACTCTCCATGCTCTCTGAGATTGCACATGACCAGTCGGCCTCAGCCAAAACCTGCTCCTTCCCAAAACACACTGTCAAAGCCATTAAACCGAACTCCTCCCAAAAACGGCTCCACAAAAAAAAAACCGCGCGCTATCTCCTTCTAGTATCGTTCAATGTTAGATCCTGCCAGCGTGATGCCGATTCGGGGACTGACCTTCACTCCAAATCCAGGCCCACTCGGTCCATAGATGGCGACATAGATCGCCCATGATTCCAGCGTTCAAAAACAGGAAACAACCCCAAATTCGACCACCTATGCTCCACTTAGTCATCGGAAAAATTGTTTAGCATTTTTACTTGATTCTCCTTATTGTCCAGAAGCTCCACCCGCAATCCCACCTCCTCCGGTCACCATCTCCACCTGAATTTGCCCGAAGATCATTTTCTGATCATCTCTACATTCCCAATGATTTCCTTAACTAAAAATCCCCAAATTTCCTTCTAAATTCATAATTCCTATTGTTAATCATGATTATGAACTTAAAAGATTTATTTACCATAGTTGGGTTTTGATGGGTTTTAATAATTTACTGTCATTAAAATAAAAAACTGCTTCTTCATCGTAATAGTTTTCTAGGTGGCTAAATTTTCAATTAAGTTACAGTAAATTTCCAACTTATTCTTCATTGCAATGATTTCTGATATGAACTTGAATTGAGGATATGAACTTCCAAAATACAGTGACATATGGTTTAACTACTGTCAAATTAAACAGGGAGCTTTAAGCTGGGTTTCACCATATCCACTTAATTATGCATAACATACCCCAGGTACATGACTTACTATTTAGTCATGCATATCAACACACAATGTATTGGTTTGAATATTAAAGTTTGCATCAATTTAGTTGACTCATGAATACACTACTATTAACCAGTGTTCAATGGTTTTCCTTCCAGTTTTCATATTTTGGGTTTTCAATTTGATATGGATATTTAGCTAAAATAAATCCTATTGAAACCAAAGGTGCAAATGTTTATATTCCTAGGTCATAATTTACAAAATCAGTAATAGTTTAAATGGTAAAAAAAAATAATTTTCTCACCAAAATACCCTACTGTTGCCTTGTCATTTGTTCACTAGTTTTCATTTCAATTCTCATGTTTTGTCTAGGTTTTCCTGACATGTAGATATAATAATCTCAGTCCAATATATTCAAAACATATATATATATATATATATATATATATATATGTATTCTTATATCATACTAACAGATCATTTCTAATGGGGAAAAAGGAGTTTGCTCACTTAAACAGTCCCCTGTTATTAAATATTGCCAAGTTTTTCCTCTACCATTAGCTCAACTTAATACTTTCAAACAATATATTCCTATATCTACATATGTCTATATCACATTAACAGAACTAGGGGAAAAAAACACATGAGGTTTACTCACCAATTTGGTCTTCCAATTCCTGGTTCCTCCTATGTTTTAAGCTGTCTCGACCATTTTCCCTTTTCAGTCTAAAGAGTTAAGGATGGCTTTTAAGCTGTGGAATCACACTGGTACTGAAGTGTATTTATAGGTCGAAACGGTGCATGGTTTTTAGACTTTTTAGGGTAGGTTTTTATGAGTTGTCTTCCTTGATGGATGGGATATCACGGCTGCTGTCCATGGTTGATTTAAACCAACACCGAGCTGCACAGTTGATGGGGAAACAACTATGTGTATAACTACTGTCATGTTTGATGGATAACAGGGATGATGTGGGATGGTTATTAGACAGCCTAGCCGAGTTTAGCTGTTTTCTGGCTAAATGAAAGTGACAAAACAAAGGTATATAGCTGTTGTATTTAGTTGATTGATGGAATGTTGTAGCTGGTTCTCTGGTTCTACTTAGACTAATATGAACAACCAAGCAAAAGGAGCATATACATGTACTTGACCCATGTGCACTACTACTCTTGCACTTGATGGATTGAAATGGTTTAACACTAAAAAGCTTCTTTGATATGTGCATAAAAGGGCACAACCATGTGCTTTTTCCTAAGATTTTCAGGCTTTATTTCTTTTCTTATAGCTAGTATCCAATGTACACAAGTGCACATCCATGTGCAGAGTGTACTAAAAGATTATGCTTCACATTTTAAGTTATGGCCATGTTATGCTCTGTACAGCTCCTATACTAAATGAATTAAAAAGTCATACTTGGCTTTCAAGAAACGCACACTATTTAAGGGTATGATTTGAAAACATAGGCTATTCCTTTCTTAGCTTGTCATTCATACCGGTTTCAAGTTTCTTTTTCATTTCCAATGGTCCTAGTCTATATGCACCGCTGCTTCATATTGTGCCACCTTGTCTTGTTAATTTCAGATTTAATTAAGTTAATCACTAAACATATAACAAGTCGGATGATTGGGTTCTCTTTATATTTGATTCTTTGTTTGCTGTAGGAGCATCACAAAGAAAAGGAGCACATGTTGAGTATTTATAGTAGTTATTAAGTTGTACACAATTTTGTACTTTCCATACATTCTTTGTTTGTGTAAGCGACTTCTCATTATCATTGCATCACACTCTGTCTTGTGAAGGTTGTTATGATTAACATAAATTTAGTTGTCTATGATCAAAGAATTTAGCTGTTTGGGTTTTTAGATTATTCAGATTTTGTTTTGAATATGTGTAACACAATACATATTTCATTTAATACGAAATGAACATAAGCAATTAAGTTAATATTTGTCTCATATAAACTTAAGTGAACTTGTGTATATATATAAATACGTATATAGGATTTTATAAATTCTAATTTGCTATAATATTTAAAATCGAATGTTAACTATACTTTACAAGAGATTAAAACAATTTGACCAAACATTGTTTACTTGAATTAGACACCTATAATTAATCGTTAAAGAAAAAATTGAATCACTAAAATATGTACTCGTGGAATATTAAATTCAATTTATTATTTAAATCCATTAATGAAATAATTCATAATAAACTGTATCATAGACTTAGTCCAAATCCGGGACGTTAAAAATTAACTGGAAAATTTAACTAAATCTTAATTAAAAGATTTATTCTTTTCTCAACTGGGTTTAAGAACAGTGTTAGTGAAGACACCGTTCACGACAAACCGAAAATCCCATTTGATATTAAATACAAGGCTCTGAATAGAAAATATATAAGCTTATATTCAATATCAAATTCTGAAATCAACAAATATCGTATTGGAATAACGATATATATATCTTCTGAATTCCTCCACAATGTTCGTATAATCACGAAATCTAATATCGAAATATTCCGAAGATAATTTTGATTCAAATCCATTCCAATTCATATATTGGAAATTCCGGTTATTTTTAAAACCATTCCAAATCTAACTTATTTATTTAAACATATTGGATTATAATTCTAGTTCGTAACTAGTTCATTTCGGTAAAAATATAGTTTTATCTTTTCAACTATGGAATTTCTCATCCCAATTCTTTCCAAATCACTTATTATGATTTTACAAAATTTATTAATATTTTAAATAATTTTATTAAGGCCTTTTCAGTCGATTTCCATAAACGGTCGTCGAAGTGCACTTACAGCGACCTTTTCCAAATTTGATTTGGACATAATTCCAAATCCAACCATTAGATTTCAAATTTCTTATATTCATTGGAAATCTCTTTTCGATACGAACCGAACGATTCCGGTTTAGGAGAATCCGACGGTCAGATCTCCCGTAACATCTATTCAAAGTCAATGGTCGAAATTCGCAAACAGCCGTGGCGCAGCGCGTTCTATTTAGGCCATTAATATATATATATATATATTATATTTCGTTCAAAACGTATTTTATAAATTCGTTTTAAAACGATACCCACTTTTACTTCAATTTTAAATCAAAATTGAATAATCCTTATCATTATAATATTTTAATGATTATATTTTCAAAATATTAGATTTTGAAATAATTTCCTTTTCGATATTCATTATAAAAATGAATATAATCGATATAAATATCGTTCGCATTAAAATGGTGCAACTCTAATAAATACGGCTGCACATACTTCAATATTTTAATCCTTTACTGAATATTATTTTAAAATATTCGTTATTTTTGAATTGGAATCAGACCCAATCAGTTACCATATAATGTTAGTTATATGGATTTCATACAACACATGTATATAACAAGCAAAACATCATCCAAAGTGCTTTCTACACTGTATAAGCATTAAATATAAATAGTTAACGCTTACTAAAGTCCGTCAACCAATCGATCGACATATCATTACATAATTGGGATTAGTGTAAGTCAAATATCATCCCAATACCCATGTGTGGTTTCAATCAACAAACACATATTTTATTTGTGCAGTTGGGCGATGTGTAAAATATTATCGTTCCAATCAATATCATAAAAATAGGCGAGCATAAACAAGTCGTCCGACTTGTATATGGATGTGTTAACTTATTTTTGTACTATCCAATAATTATATCATTTATCGCCGTTATAAGCTAAAAATAATATTTTTACTTAACTAATTTTTTCTAACACTTTTTAGAAAATTTCGGCAGCATAACGACATGATACTAGAAACGTGCCCAGTCTAATAATGGCCCGCGCCATACACATACCAATTCTAATCAATTCCATTTCATTTCCCAAACCAAATTCAACCAAATAAACAAATCAACCAAACAACCAACACACCATATAATCAAACAAGTTGCCCATTGTCTGTGGACGGCGGGGAGTAGTTCATATATGTAGTTATAAAATAAATAACTGTATAAATAAATTCAGTAAGAGAGTTCTCACCCATAAGCTTAACCAAACACCGTGACTCTTCATATGTAGAAAATTTTCGCTGCGTTTCCAACGAGATCTGTTTCACGCGGTATATGTTAAAAATCGTGTTTTGAACTTTGCTATATCTATAAAAGTCATATTCTTATACTGATGTTGATATTATAAAAATCTATTTTTTATTTCAATGTTATATGGTTAAAAATCATATTTTTGTGCCGCTACTATGTTTATAAAAATCAGATTTTTTAATTCGCTACATATATAAAAATAATAATTTTATATTCTCTATTATATAAAAATCAAATCTCTATGGTTCTAAAAATCAAACCTTTATGGTTCTAAAAATCAAATCTTTTTAATTATAGAAATCTAATCTTTTCTAGTTATAAAAATATAATCTTTTCTAGTTATAAAAATCTAATCTTTTCTAGTTATAAAAATATAATCTTTTCTAGTTATAAAAATCTAATATTTTTTAGTTATAAAAATCTAATATTTTTTAGTTATAAAAATCTAATCTTTTCTAGTTATAAAAATCTAATCTTTTTAATTTTAAAAATCATAACTTCTTATATAAACAAAAACTTTTTGTTTTCAAAAAATATCAAATCTTTTTAGTTTATAAAAATCAAATCTTTTTATTTAAAAATCAAATCTTTCTATTTATAAAAATCTAATCTTTATAGCGCTATCATATGTGTAAAAATAATATTTTTATAGTTATCCCTACAAATAAAAATCATATCTTTATAGTGTTACTACATACATGAAAATCTCATTTTTATACTTGGTTATGTAAATAAAAGTATACTTTTATCCTAGAGCTATACATACATAAAACCCCTATTTTTATTTCAAAGTAGTTTATATAAAATCATTTCTAAAACAATGATTTTATGTATAAAAACTTTTTTTTTATATACTAGCATAAAATAAAAATAAAGTAAAGTAATAAAATAAACAAAAACAAACACTCATTGTTTTTCGTTTCTAGGGGGTTGGAGTCGCGGCAGGTCGGGGAGGAGGTCGTCGGTGGCTCGCTAGTGGTGGCTGAAGTGGGCGGAGGCGGAGGTGGGGCTCAGGGGCTGGCGACTTTGGTTTTGGGGAGGGGATTTAGAGGAGAGCGGGCGAGGGAGGGGGGGTTGGCGCAGCGTCGCCGGAGGTGGGGGTCATCGGCGCTGGTGGGGTCCCGCCTGGAGCGGGGGTGGCGCCGTAGGGAGGGGGCGACGTGCTGACATCGGCCATTTTTTTTCTTTTCTTCAATCGATTTGAACGATAGTTAAGGGAGGGGGAGGGGGCTTTGACTAAGGAATAAAGTGTAGAGGGGGCTTTATTATAATTTTTATATTATTTTTAATTTCTCCAAAAAAGTAACTTTTAATTTCGAACTCCGATTCAAACCCGACGACTGTCGTCCATAACTAATTACCCCCATTTCAAATGCAATGGGATATGTTCTGTAAGCCATTTCGATCGTTTCGATCAGTTTCCATCAAAATTAAAATATAAATTAATACAACATTCAAATTTGACTTTAACGTTCATTTTAATTTACCAGGGCCACCTACGAACTCCAAAAATTCTAGAAAAATAAATCTAGCTATGTTTTAATGATACAATACTAACAAAACTAATTTCGTCGAATTTGGAGACTGTTTGAAAAACGGTCATTTTCCAGTCGATTAAATTCAAACTGAAATTACCAAACCCGTTCAAATTCTCCACGCTCACATATTAATTCCAAAATTTATGAATTTTGGAATCTAGCAATAGTTTGACATTCCAAATCCAAAAAAAGTAGTTTCGTCGAAAACGGAAGTCGTTTGCAAATCGGTTATTTTTAAGGGCTTTATATTATTAAAATATATATATAAAATTCCATAATGACTTTTCTAAATTTTGATTTAGCCCTGATTTACGATTTCTAAAGTGAAATCTAACTTTCTCACATTCGTTAGAAAGATATAGTTCAATAGATTCTAGCGTTTCTTGTTTCGTCCAATTCTGACTTATATTGAATTCTGCATACTCATATGAAATTAGAAATTGAATTTTCAAATTACCGCACCATTTCAGGCTCGTAATATATTTTATTTGAATTTATAAGTTTTAACTTCGTGGAGAATAAATTTTTAGTTGTTATTATTTAAAATAAATCATTTTAAATATTCAAAATTCGTTAAAATCGCTAAAATAATTTTGTTTTGATTGGTTCTGATTTTTCGGGTTGTTACAATCTCCCCCATTTAAAATCTTTTCGTCCTCGAAAAGGAACGGAGCTGAAAGTTGTTTTACTAATCAACTCGACTTTCATAATTTTAATTACGGCATAAGTTCTTCAACTTTTCAGTTTCTAAAAACATTTCAATTTTTTCAAAAATTTGGCTAACACCTTAAATTTTCGAAAATTTTCGCTATAACCTCCTTTGTATGGGAGCACCGGGAAAATCCCCAAACCGCCACACTAGACCTCTCGTCTCAAAAATAAAAATAAAAAGCCAAGCTGCTAGCCAATTGGCTCATAAAATCATTAAAACCCCAAGAAATACGATAAACATGTACCTATTTGTCTGGCATACAATTTTATTCCTCTTCTCTAGCCTCCTTGCTATGACCTGTTCACACATATATATGAACAAGCACACAATTTCAATCAATCTTCAAGTCAGTTCAATATTTGACACAATTTGGCTACATTTCTCTTATGGGTTACAATCATTTTATTAGTTAAACTAGTAATCAAACAACACAACCAGCAATCAATTTTTGATTAATGTTTCAAACATGTAATTTTAATATATATTCAAAAATCATGTTTTTGAGGCCAAATCACAACAATAAACCCTATCTAGTTTTGGTTTTCACACCAGTCAATTGGAAATATATAAAGATCCCACTATCGAAACTCGAACATATATGCTGATGATGAAGTTGCTATCATTAGTGTCATCTCCGGGCGTGTAGATTGTGATTCTATATCTATCCAATATATTAAAACTTCGAATAAAAATTTGCAAGGCGTACATGCAAAACCTTTACATATTGAACGGTCCAAATTCAACACAAATAAATATTCAAATACGAATAAAATGGTTTAAATTTTCAAAACAAAGTTTGTTTTCTTTCTTATTTTTAAAATAACACTCTTCACACTCGTTCTACGATACCACTGATCCTATCTCTAACGAGTCGTTCTTATTGGACATTACTAATCCAATCTCTGATGAATTCTTTCATTCAGTTCTAATATGTCTTGTTCTCGAGCTTTGTAAACCAAAGCTCTAATACCACATGTAATGACCCGAACTTCCCCGGTCTCCGAGAAGAAGAGAATGAACAAATAGTAATGAGAACAAGACAAATCAGAAGACAAACAACATAACATTTCATTGCTTATTACAACAATTCCATCAAAATACAAGAATATTACAGAGTATGAATAAATAATATACATTCGATAAATATTAGAGATTTAAATGATAATTGCAAAGGAAAAATAATACATAACACAACTGAAAGGGATACACGGATACAGAGCTTTTCGAATATCATTCCATCTATAAATCCAAGATCCTGTAAGAATAAATCTGCAAAACCAAAACTAATAGCTGCTCTTGTGGAAAATAAGGGCACCCAGAGTTTAGGTTAAAACAATAAACTCCAGGTCAGTCACGTGACTGGTATGAGAACTAAAATAGTTATTTAAAACTTTACTGTATAAATAAGGTAAATCAAGGGACCACGCCGTATAACCCGGAACGGGTTTCCTCCCAATAATACAGTGCATAAAACAAATAGCGCAATGCTAATTAAAGAAAATGAAACTATTATAAGACCCAGGTCCCAACACACAATGCAACGCAAGCCGGAGGATAGGGTTTTACCTTATAATAGCCAAATAATGCTTGATACACCAAATTTAATCTTTTATTACTACTATAAGTGAAGAAAACAACTTCAAATACTAATGTATCAATCATAGGCGACATAGGTACCATCTATCATGTCGCCATACTAGGCTCTACAATCAAAACCGAAATGTCACGTATTGGAATTTGGATTTCCGTCATGAGTCCAGGCATGGGATGTACTCCTTTCCGCTTCGATGCACTCTAGCAAATGTCTCTGGACTACACACTCTGGGTAACCCCTGGATCCAACAGTGCCATTCCATACTTACGTTAGTGGATTAGTTATTCCTGAACACACGTTTCCCGGTCCTAACAGACATATCCATCGGCTCCGTAGGGACTGATATAACCGAGGTGCCTCGCAATCCAACAACCACATAGGTAAAAATAATATAAATGTCAGGGCTTGTAAAACGCTAACACCACCAATAGCTAGAAAGAAACGTCATGCACTCACTGCGTTCCCTTATCCCATTTTTGACTCGTACCGAGGTGTGAGGCTCGCGAATTAATGCTATACACAAAGATATGCCCTTTAAGGACGTGTTTTGGTCATCGACCATGAGACTTTTCTTTTCAACAAAAGCCATGATCACTGCATCGCCGTATGCCATGCAGGCAATTTACGGCAGGCGACTGACTTCTATCGATATATAACCTCTGAGCTCGTACGTCTCAGAGAAGGGCTTTAAGCAAGAGAATAAATTCTCCGCCGCCAAATAGATATATATTTAATAGAGATAAATCAACACAGAATGAAATCCAATGTCAGACACACATCCATTTACAAGTTCATTCTGGGTCTGAATGAAACCGGAGGCACCTTATTCCTCTCCCATATATCCAATACAGGAGAGAGGCCCTCGCATATCCGTCGATCTCCAAGTACGTCTGGAAGATCACCACTTATTAACTCATCTTGGGTGTACAACCCAATCAAGACATCCGTAATCATCCAAATGATGTGAAGACCTACGGTCTTCAACCATCGTCTTCATCGTCGACTTATCATCGAATCAGTTATTCAGAATGGGTATAAACCCGACCTTTCCGAATAACTCGAGTATATAATAAACAAGTGCTATAAAACACAACATACGCCTCATTCCAATTCATATTATTCTTTTATTCAAATATTCACATTCTTTGGGAAAGGTTCCCATTAATTTTATCAAAGATAAATTCTTTTAAATTTATTCTTTAATCTTCCTTTGGATATCATTTCAAACCATATTAAGGTTTTCCAAACTAGTCGGGATTAGCGAACCACACTGTTATTTCATTTCCCAATCCCAACCTATTCATCCCATGGAGAAAAACTGGTAATACTCCATATCTAACACCATGGTGTGATCGGTAAAATTAATTACCATTTCACGTTCAAATCTAATTAAAGATTTAACTATCGCTTGGGGTAAAACTTGTAACGACTCGAATTTTACCGGGACCTAATCGATCGTAAAATCGACCAAGACCGTTCAAAACCTGAATACGCTAACTCTGGGAATACAACACATTAGAACAAATAACAGAAGACTTGTATTACATCATAATAATGCAACAACAGAGTACGGAATATCAGAGTAAATCGAGTAATAATGATACAACGGAATATTATTTACAATAAACTTAATACAAGCAGCGGAAATAACTAAACTGATACAACGGAAATCTATCAATACTCTGGACATAGCATTAAACTTCGATCTAAAATCCTTCTTAATATATCTGAAAAATAAGCTACTCGACTGCCCGTGTGGCAAAGAGGGCACCTGAGTTTGCAAGTGAAATAAACTACAGGTCAGTCATGGGACTGGTATGAGAAATCTAACTTAACTTATCTAATAATAAGGCTAATCACAGGACCACGCTGCTAACGCGGAACTGGTTTACTCCATTGGATTGCTAGTGCATGAAATAAAGTAATTCGTTAAACAATGCAATGCTTTTTAGAAAAATGAAACCATTATAAGACTCAAATCCCATCACACAATGCAACGCAAACCGTAGGATAGAGTTTTACCTTATAATGGTCAAAAGATGCTTGATACGATAAAACATATTTGATACTATTATTAGTGTATATATGTTTCAAAACATTTCAATCATAATGTATCAATCATAGACGGCATAACTACCATATACTATGTCGCCATACTAGTTCTGCAATCAAAACCGCATGGTGTCGTATTGGAAGTTGGATTTCCATCATGAGTAAAGGCAAGGTACGATCTTCTTACCGATTCGAGACACTCTAGCAAATGTCTCAGGATCCCCCGTAGTGGACCCTTGGATACTGTAGGGCCGGTCCACAAATATACCTTAGTGGATTAGTTATGCCTGAACACATGCTTCCCGATCCTATCGGACCTATAATTTGGCCATTGGCAACAAATAAATCCGAGGTGCCTCATAATCCATAAACACATAAGTAAAAATGTCAGGGTCGGTGTAACAACCCGTATTTTGAATAACATGTTATAACGTAAATCAAGGCAGAATTAAATGTTAAAATCTGAATCAAGGGAAACGGGCTGGTCCATTGCGTTCGTCTCGGAAAAATACGCGAAAAAGAGTCCGAGTTTTCGAAAATCGGAGTTCGTATGACCAAGTTATGGCCCATCAAAGCTTTCTGAGAATTTCAAGTTCAAAAACAGTTCCAATTTGAATTCAGAATTCAAATTCAGCCCAAGCAGGACAGGCGGGAAAATTCCCGCCAGCCCCAAGTCGACTGGGGAGTCGACTTGGGAGTCGACACACCCCAGGTGGTGTCGACTGCCTAGTCGACACCCCTGTCGACTTGGGTGGTCGGCCAGTTTGGCCTAGTGCACCTGTTTTGGCTCCTTGGTCTTGTTTTGTTGGCTAGTGACATGATTTGATGGCTCAGATCTGAATTAGGGTTAATCCTATGGCCTAAACTAACCTAATATTCTATAAAAAGACCCTAATACCTAGCCTAAATCATCACAAATCATTCCTACAACTAAATTATGCCAAAATGCTTCCTAATCATGGCCTCCATCCTCTTCATGAAAGTTTGAGTGTTCTAAGCTAGTAAAAGAGCCATCTTTCTTCATCAAAACAAGGATCTTTCTTCTTATCTCTCAAGGCTTGAAGTGGATCTTATCTTTAGTTGGGGATTTATAGTGTGGCTTCGTCTCAATCTTGTTTTATTTCGTTCTAGTCTTCTTAGCCAAGCTTTGTAAGCCCTATTCTACTCTTAGATTTAAACTATGAAGTTAATATGATCATATAGCAAGTTGAAATGTGACTTTTGGGTATAATACTTGTCTTTGGGCTATATTTGTATGCATAGATCCATGTATGACTCTTTTGATCTATGATTGTGGCACTATCATGAACCTAGTATCATTTACCTTGAATTTTGGGTAGAAAGCTATAAGCTTTATTTGATGGTTATGCATAATGCAACATAGAACTTGATAGTTATGCATAATGCAACATAGATCCTCTCATGATCTTTATGTTAACTTGCCTATGATGTTATGAACTATATGCTAATCACAAGTTATCACCCTATGTTAACTATGACCATATTATCACCTATTTGCTAAGTTGATGTCATGTATGTTTTGAGGCCAATAGCCTTATATGCTAGTATGATGAACACCTTTGCCTCATATATCACCATGTTAAACTTGTGATAGACTTTGCCACTTTATGCCCAACTTGTCATATCATTATGTTCCCCTTTTTGATCTATCTGTGTTGATGCGAACTTACGTGCGATGGGGTTACGTTATGGGTAAACTTAAATGACATGAAACATGACTTGAAAATATGACATGTGATTATGCTTGAAACATGAATGTGGACATGACATGTAGCAAACATGGAAGTGGCCAACTCGAGGTTGGATTGAATTTGTAGCATAAATCTACCCGGAACCGATCGTCTTAACTAGTGGCTACAAACAATAGGACCCAATGTGAGTAGTTGGTCATACCGCACTTAAAACCCGAGGTTAGACTAGGTTGTGGTGTAAAGCTACCCGGACCCGCCCAGCTTAACTAGTAACCACAACAAAGTCTAATGTGAGAGGTTGGGGTGCATTAAGTTAATTAATGCCACATGGTAGGGTTAAGTCATGGACCACTTGAATACTTAACCAATTGAACACGATGGGTTGGATGGGGTTAGGTCATGAACCACTTGGGTGCACTTAACCAACTTGATACATGATGGGATAGGGTTAACCACACTTAACCCGTTAGAAACCCTAGTTACGCAGTCCTTTTCAACAGTAACCCTCTTGGATGTATCAATGGTACCCTAGGGACTAGGGTAGGGTGAGGCATGATTATTGGGCTGATTCTAAGCGACCAGAACGACGGCTGAGTTGGTGCGCCGGTGTAGGTTCAAGCGGACTATGGTCGTGCACATAGTCCGGAGTTGAAAAAGCAGGCACAGGCACCAGTAGCTTTAGACTGTGCGTTCTTGATTCGTGTCAGTGGTTGGCACACTAGGACTTGATACACCCTAGGGTGGACCTAGCACAGTTTGACTACATTCCGTGATTGGGCCGCATGACACCGACACTTGACGAGTTAGGCTTGTAGGGAGCCGATCGACTAGACCATGTAGTTGGACCTTGATTTAGGTCATCTCATGATGTTGGGCCAACTTTGGGCCAAGGGATCATTTCTTGTTTATACTTGACATGGATTAGAATACTAGTACACCTGGTGCAACTTAAACTTGTATATGCGATGCCACACTTGATCTAGCTTGTTAACTTTTCACCATGACAGTTGTCATCCTATGTTCCATCTTTGTTTTACATGTCCAGTTAACTTTATTTGTTTTTATACTAATAGTAGGTAGGACTTACCAGTCTTTTTGACTGACCCGTTTTCTTTTGCCTCTTTTCTTCCATTCCCCCCCCCCCCCCCACCCAGGTTCTCAGGGTGGGAACACTAGCACCTAGCTTGGATCTTTAGCTTGCTTTCTAGATAGCTCATGTACGGTTTGGACTTGAGCTCGCTATGGCTTTACCACGTCTACTTTGGGGATAGTTTACTTTATGTTATTTCCAGTTTTCAGTTTATGTTTCTAGACTTGTAGTAGTTGGAAAATAATGACTTAGTACTTTTGATGTAAGTTGACTATGATTTTGAAATAGTAGTTTTATCCGCGGCTTTATTTACTCTGTTTTACTTATATGTTCTGTCTTGTGATATCTTCATGCATGTTTACCTTGTCCAACACCCCTCCAAAGCCAGTGTACTTGCAAGAGTGACCTTGGCGTAGGTGGGGTGTTACATTTGGTATCAGAGCATAAGGTTTTACTAGACCGGACAAAAGTTTTAAAACCCTTTTGAAAAACTATTTTCAAAACCAATTAAGTATTTTCCAAGAAAAGTCTAGTTTATTTTAAAAAGGCTATTCCCCAAAAGCCATTAGCACTATCCTTTGTTTCCTCGTTCTAAATCTATCTTTTCCTTTTTCAGCATGGCCGATCTTAACCATCCCGATGGAGTAACCATACCCGGATGGTTCCGAAGGTACTTGGAAGCCAGGGCCAACGATGCGGGCCCAACAAACACTCCCACCGTACCTGAGGTTCCTCCTCCTCCTCCTCAGCGTCCACAAGCGGATTTCGCAAAGATTTGCAAAGGCTTTAAGGCGATGGGTGGCAAGAATTTTATTGGGACGGAGACTTTTGTTGAGGCAAGAAATTTGTTAAAAGAGACTGAAGACCTCTTTGCCATCTTTGACGTGGAAGACCGTAGAAAAGTTCTGTTGGCAGTATGGCTGTTGAAAGAGGAAGCTGCTTATTGGTTGGAGGTCACCAACGCTACTAGGCCTATAGAGACTTAGGCCGACTTTAGGATGAGGTTTGGGTTCTATCATCTACTGAGGAGAATCTACAAATGGAGAAGTTTATATCTTTGAAGCAAGGGGACATGATAGCGAGGGAGTATGTGAATAAGTTCAACCAGCTTGCTCGATTCGGTTTGGACATGGTTAACACACCCCAGAAGAAGGCTCTACGCTTTGCACAAGGATTGAATGAGCCATTACAAGGTCTAGCCATGTCTCATATTCCCATGGGGGCCACTTTTGAGAGCTTAGTGGATATGGCCTTGCTTCAGGGAGATGATAAGAATGGCAAGAAAGAAGTCAAGCCTAATGAGACTCAAACCAAGAAGGCGGACTCCAAGTGGGGAGGAAATCATAGCAATCAGAGCAATCAGAACAAAAAGAACAACAAGAACAACAAGAACAACAAGAACAACAAGGGTAACAAGGCCAACAACAACAAGGCAAAGGACACAAGAAAGTGCAACTTCTGTGGGATTGTTGGGCACATAGCCAAAGATTGTAGGAAGAAGAAGAGGAAGTTAGGAGAATGCTTTCATTGCGGAGAGACTGGACACTTCAGTAAGGATTGCCCAAAGAAGCAAGGGCATGGGCAAGGACAGACTCAGCGAGCAGGACCTTCTGGAGGGCAGATGCATCCTCTCAACACTACCCCAATTCCGGACCGAGGTAGTATTTCTGTAGAAAACCTTGTTTACATTTCTGATTTTACTGTTCGAACTTTATTTGATTCTGGCGCATCGCATACCTTTATCTCTTCTGACATTGTTGAATGTAATGTCCCGACTTTTTCGATCATTTGTAAATCATTTTGATGAGTAATTAAAATGAGTTAATTAGTTAAAAACAAAGCTAAAGGAGATTTTTTAAAACAAATATATATATATATAAGTATAGGCATATGTATATATATGAGAAATATTTTAATAAACATATATACTTGAATAATCTTAGATTGGAATATACTTGAATTATCTTGGAATTCAAAACAAGTATATGATATAAAATAGAAATTCCTAAGGGAATAAATTTATAAAATAAATGATACTTTGGAATGTCATTTTAATGAAGCAAGAAGTTTTCAAGAACAAAGGACTAAGAACTTAAACAAAAAAATAAAAGGAGCATTTCTTCCATTTGAAAATATAGGGACCTATGGATAAAAAAACACCACCATATGTTGTCTACAACATAAACAAGTCGGCAAGAATATGAATCATATGAAATATTCAAACTAAAGACAAAAGGAAATTTCCAAGAAGAGACAAAAACATTAAATGGAACATACCTTAAATAGTAACACTAGAATTAGCAAATCATTACCTAAATCCTATAGTAAAGATGACATGTGTATTTCCAGCAAAGAAGAAAACAAATGCAAGCATTTGTTTAAGGCTTAAAAATCCAAAATGGATCCTTGCATTTAATGCAAGAATGGTTCAAGCTTCTAGGAGCACTACCTAGGAGCTACAAACCCTTAGTGAGACAAAATTTGAAGCCATTATCCTCATTTTCTAGCCGTAGGAGAGGGGTGAGGCTAGAGAGTTTGCTGTTGGAAATTATGCCCAGAAATTCATTTTTTAATACATGACTTTACCTATATATACCACTCAAATTCTCTCATACTTTCACACAAACAAACTGAGTTTCCATTCAAAAATCTGAAGTCAAATTTCTGGATCATTTGAGAGCAATTTGGTGAGTAAAACATTTATAACTCTCTTGTTTTAAAAATACAGTAAACAATTTTTGGGTTAATTAGAAATCTGCCATGTTTGATTGTAACTATCGTTTGAAAATACCAGTCAGTAGATCATGGTGTAGAAGACCTTGAATTCATCTGTATAGATGGATCCATCATATAAGATTCATCATAGTATGTGTTGCGAATGGTTGATGTTCACCAGCATTAATTTCCTGTATAAGTTCTGTTAAACACAGAACCTGTTCATTTGCTAGCTAAAATAGGATGATCCACTTTTTGTTGATGAAAGCATGTAAATCTAGTGAATAAACATCATACAAACACATCTCAGATCAAAGAAAATACCATTTGAAATATATTAGTTCAAAAACAGAAATACAGGAGTGTTCTCTGTAAGTGGAAAATCAAAGTATAAATCCAAATGAAATAAAAACCTGTTTTGATGTTATGAATTTAATCCCGAATGCAAATGATGATTTTTAAAGTAAAAATCACGATTTTTAAGCTTGTGCATTTCGAGAATTTATGATATGAACGGAAATGGTGTTTTGACAAAATTCCGGCGATCGGAGGGACGAGGGTTCAGGCGGTCAAGGGTGAAGCATCATCGGGGACCAAGGACTACGGGAAAAATACGAAAAGATTTTTATAATGTATGAATTGTGTAAATGGATCAAAATTAGGGTTGAATACTGTGAATGGGTTCGACTGTTTGGCGGCGACATGGAGCCCCCCACAGGCGTGCGAATTGGCTGGGGTCGAGCATGGAGCGACGTTGGGTCTTGGGGAAGATGGTGGCGGTGGTGCGAGGCGCTCTGGTGGTCGGAGGCGATGGGACGAGCTCGGTTTTAGTGGGGTACTTTTTACTGTTGCGAACGAGAAAACTGATGGAACATCGATTTTGAGGAGGAGGTGATAATTGGAGGTGATGGCTGGTCGGTTGAGGTCGGCGGAGCAAGTGGAGTTTGTGGGTGGTGGTTCGGTGGTGTCATGGCGGCGTGTGGTGGCGTACACGTGCACGGTGCACCCCGTGTACTGTGCAAATTGAACGAAGTACCAAGGCTGGTACTTGGCAAATGCCAAGACCAGTGCCTTGGCACTTTTCCAAGACCTGGTACTTGGCAAATGCCACGTCCAGGCACTTTGGCACTTTGCCAAGTGTTCGGCACTTTGGCAGTGCCAAACTTGACACTTTGGCAGTGCCAAGTTCTGGTACCTTGGCACTGCCAGAGTCCAGTTCTGGCACTTGCCAAACCCGGTACTCGGGCAGTGCCAAAGCCCGGTGTTTTTCATTCAGTAGAATACGAGATTTTAAATTTAAATAAATTTTAAATTTAAAATATAAATAAATAAATAAATAAATGTTTTATTAAGCCGATGACAAGTGAGAAGTAGAAACCGAATTTTGAACCGACAAGTTCGACCGTGAAAGATCAACCAAGTTGAAATGTAAATTAGACGAAAATAAATAATTTAAAATAAATTATTTGAATTATTTATATAAATAAATAATCGTTAAAGGATAAGAACAAAAGGAAAATAAGTTCAAACATCATTTGAACTAAAATAATAAAAGGGAAATACCCCGTGTGCGGAGCACGGGAAATTTCCAAAGGATGAACAAACACCGTCAAAAACCATATACACCTCAACTGATGTATGTAACAGATAAACTAATGATGCTAATGCAAACCAAATAAACAAACACTGTTTGGAAAATATATATATTTTATCTGAAATGAAATGATACTCCTGATTTCACTGATAAACATTTATCGACTGTAAAATATTTCGTACATCGTTCGAAGAGTCCGGAATAAACAAATTCCACTTCGATTCGAAGTATACGACGCATATCAATGTGCTAAAGACAACGAGATGCAAGCGTATTTAGAATGATATTTTTGGTCTGTTCAAACCCAGAACAAACCCGAATGGACGAGTGTCTGACAACGTATATCAGTCAGATCTTGCACATCGAATTTACGTAAGTATATTATGTTGGTGGCAGGGAAATTCGTTTCTTTTTGCTTCATTACCCGTAATATATTTGGGTAATCGAATGAGTATTTTCTGACGGATAGGACGATGTGGCATTCAAAGAATGGAAAGAGAGAACCTGTCAGAAGAACAACGTAGCCTCAAAACTTCACAACCCGGAGGTAACAAAAGTTGGGCTAGGCAGCATGGCTAGTTGGGTCATACCCAAGCAGGGTATATTATCACCATCTAGAGGATTTCCTTATTTACTTCTAAAATCATTTTCACTGCTGTTGCATTCGGAAACGGTAAATCGAGCTCAACCGTAGGAGTGATAATATATTCGTTACACTCAAGCTAAATGAGTGGACGGTCATGTGTGGCCAGGTTACAAGACGTTCTTGTTGAACCCCAGTGTATCCTCTCTAGAGTACACTGATCGGTGGGTGCTCCCATACCCTGTATGTTGGAATCCAAACTCAAATACGCGCTCTGCGACTTTAAATTTGTATACTATATATGTGAACGTGAGATGCAAGCGTTTCACTAGATTTTAATTACCTGTTACAAACTATTATAATATCAAATGTCTTGATATAAAAGAGATTAGATCATTTCCAGGTATTAGACATGGATGGATCTAATTATTTTTATGTTAAAAGTAATAACATGGATCAATATAAACACCTTGACACCTATACCCTGTTTTTATTGTCTAACTATGTTTCCTCACACCAGTCCCCTGACTGACCCAGAGTTTATTTTTGTGTTTCTTAAACTCTTGGGTACTCATAATATTTATTATGAGTAGACAAGTAGGTTCAGGCAAGGCAAGTGGAACATGATGCTGAACCAGTTCAAGACCCAGTAGCATATATGTTTTAATTATCAGTTTAATTACCAATGGTATTGTAATATGGTATTGTATGAACCATGATGATGTAATATATTATGTACTCTGATGTATCAGGCTTTGTGATGTAATATATAAGTATTTTGTGAAATTCCGCTGTGAGATTCTGATAACTTTTTTTCTCTTCTATTCTATAAGTTCTACCTTTTCTATCTCATCTTCTAAATTCTTTCAATAATGACACGGTTTCCCAGGTATGGAAAATCGCGCCGTTACAGTTGGTATCAGAGCGAGGTTTTCTGAACACCTAGGCTTAGAGTAAGCATCGAGAAAGCGTATTTTTACTAAAAACTATTTTAGTATGGGTCGTCCTTAGTTCTCAACCATAGTTATTAACCTTAGTTATCAACTCTAGTTATTTGGTTAATTTACCCTTAAAGACTGGTTTCTGAGTGAGTATTAACTCTCGAATCATTTACTCAGATGTTGACAATGAGTTCTCAAGCAAGGCGAGGACGAGGAGCAAGTCGGGCAACTACGACAAATGGGCACACTGTTAATCAGACCCAAGTGGAAACGACTGAAGTTGTCCAAGCTCCAACGCAGCTAAACTTCGCTATGATTTGTAAGAACTACACTACTCTGGGAGGAAAAACCTTTAAGGGAACAGAATCACTAGTTGACGTCCAAGCATGGATTAGATCATGTGAAAAGATTTTTAAGAGGCTGAAACTGGATGACGAGTATAAACGACTGTTAGCATCATGGAATCTGGAAGGAGCTGCAGCTATCTGGTGGGATGCCCAGACTGCAAATACTCTAGAGGAGAACTTTACTTGGGCTATGTTCAAAGAAGTTTTTGAAGCTCAGTATCTGCCTGCAACTGGGAAAACCAGGATGTACCGAGACTTCATCGATTTGAAGCAAGAAACCATGACTGTCACTGAGTACGAAAACAAGTTCAATGCAATGTCAAGCTTTGGACCAGAGTTGGTAAATACCTCGCTAAAAAAGAACGAGATGTTCGTAGCTGGATTGAAGGATAGTCTTCAAGGCAGGATGATGGGGCATTTGAAGGACCCGTTTGTTGAGCTCGTGGATCTAGCACTCAGGTATGAAGCACTGGATGCTAAGAACCCAACTGCAACAAAGACTCAGACGGGAGAAGCAAGTGGAGGGAATCCCCAGAAAAGGAAATTCAACCCTGATTGGAAAGGTAACCAAAATCAAGGAAAGGCTGTGCAACAGAAGACTGAAAACCGCTTCAAAAATGTGTTGTGTCACAACTGCAAACAAAAGGGTCACATTGCAAGGTTCTGTAAGCAGAAGAGCAACAAGAAACCCCAACAGCAACAACCACAACAGCAGCAAAGGAAGCCTCAGCAACAACCACAGCAGCAACATCAGCAAGTTCAGAGGAATGAGATGGTATTGAAGAACCTCTGTTTCAACTGTCACCAGCCCGGACACATGGTGAAAGATTGTCCACTGATGAAGAGAGCACCTCAGGCGAAGGTTTACGCCATCAAGAATGAACCATCCACCTCTCAGAATGTGAAAGGGAAGGGAGTTCTGGAAGGTACTTTACAACTTAAAGGAATTTACCTTCGAGTTTTATTTGACACCGGCGCTTCACACAGTTTTATTTCTTCTGAAACCGTAAACCAATTTAACCTTGAACCAATCATTTCCTCAAACCCAATTTGCGTATCAAATCCCATTGGTGGAAAAACAGAGTTGAAAATGTGTTGTGAGGATATAGCGCTGTTATATCTCTCGCATTCCTTTCGTTTTAATTTCTATGTTTTAGACTTCAAAAGTTTCAATTTTATTCTTGGATTGGACTGGCTGAGCGAGTTCCAAGCCAAGATAAAATGTGATAAAGAAACCATAACCTTGACGACAAGTTTAGGTCGAAAAGCTAGAATACCCTGTGGAAAACCCGGTATTCATACCTGTAGTTTCCTATACGCCCTAGAAGCACCCCAAGAGAACCTTGAAACACTGGACGTGGTTAGAGAATTCAAGGATATTTTCGAAGAAGTCGGGAGTTTACCTCCTCATCGTGAGATAGAATTCCGAATTGATTTAATCCCAGGAGCAAGACCGATAGTACAACCAAAGAGACGTATGGCACCAGAGGAAGTATTGGAACTGGAGAAACAGACTCGGGATTTGCTGAGTAAAGGATTAATCCGACCTAGTTTTTCTAGTTGGGGCTCGGCGGTAGTTTTTGTAGTGAAGTCTGATGGGTCATTACGACTATGTGTTGACTATAGAGAGTTAAACAAAGTGACCATCAAAAACAAATACCCTTTACCCCGAATCGATGACCTTTTCGATCAATTACATGGAGCGACCGTATTCTCTCAAATGGATTTAGCAACAGGATTTCATCAATTGAAAATCGCTGAGGATAGTATTCCTTTAACAGCATTTAGAGGCCCGGATTTCTTTTATGAGTGGTTGGTTATGCCATTCGGTCTAACCAACGCACCAGCATTTTTCGTGGATTTGATGAACAGAGTCTTTAGGAAAATTCTAAACAAGTTTGTTCTAATTTTCATTGACGATATTCTGATTTACTCAAAAACTGAAGAGGATCATCGCTATCACCTCAGAGTAGTATTAGAAACCCTACGGAAAAATGTGTTGAAAGCAAAATTTTCAAAATGTCATTTTTGGAAGTCTGAAGTGAGATTTTTGGGGCACATCGTAAACGGAGGTGGAATATCGGTAGATCCGGTGAAAGTTGAATCAGTACAACAGTGGAGGCAACCTCGTACACCAACTGACATTCGAAGTTTCCTAGGATTGGCGGGATATTACCGAAGGTTTATCAAAGACTATTCTAAAATATCATCTCATCTAACGAAATTGACGAAGAAAAACCAGAAGTTCAATTGGACCCCGAAATGTGAAGAATCTTTTCCAGAGTTAAAAGATCGCTTAACCAATGCACCGGTATTAGCCGTTCCCGATGGAACGAGCCAATTTGAAGTTTACACTGACGCTTGTGGAACTGGATTAGGAGCCGTGTTGATGCAGAACCGTTGTGTGATTGCATATGCAAGTAGGCAATTAAAGATACACGAGAAGAATTATGCAACTCACGATTTGGAGTTATTGGCCGTTGTTTTTGCATTGAAGATATGGAGGCATTATCTTCTGGGTGGAAAATTCGAACTATTTACAGATCATAAACCGTTGAGGTACTTATTTTCCCAGAAGGATTTAAATTTGAGACAACAACGATGGTTAGAGTTTCTTGCATGGTATGATTTGGATATCATCTATACGCCGGGCAAAGCAAATGTAGTAGCAGACGCTTTGAGTAGAAATGCGATTCTAACCCTACTAGAAGTCACACCGACTCTCCAAGAAAGGATTATGAGAAATCAGAGAAGAGATGCTAAACTGGAGAAGATCATACAAGGAGTCGCGAATGGAAGGGAGTCTGATTTCGAATTGAACAACCGAGGAGTGTTAAGAATTAACAATAGATTATGCGTTCCGGATGTGGATGGATTGAGACAAGAAGTTTTGAAAGACTGCCATGCATCAAGGTTGAGTATTCATCCGGGAATTCATAAAATGATTAACGATATGAAAAGAGTATTCTGGTGGCCAGGAATGATGAAGGATGTCACAACTTTTGTGAATGAGTGTTTGTGTTGTCAGCAAGTCAAGGGAGATCATCAAAAGACTGCTGGATTGTTGCGATCTTTAGAAATACCCAACTGGAAGTGGGAAATGATATCAATGGATTTTATCGATGGATTACCAAGTACCAGAAGAGGTTTTGAAGGAATTTGGGTAATTGTCGATCGACTGACAAAAAGTGCACATTTTATTCCTGTAAAACCAACACGTACAGCCGCATCATTAGCCGAAGTCTTTATGAGAGAAATTGTGCGATTACATGGAGTTCCATCAAGCATTGTAAGCGATCGAGATCCCATCTTTACAAGTAACTTTTGGAGAGCACTACAAAGAACTTTGGGAATGAGATTGAATCTCAGTACAGCTTACCATCCTCAAACGGACGGTCAAACTGAGAGAGTGAACCGGATTTTGGAAGATTTGTTAAGAGCGTGTATTCTTGATTTTGGAGGATCGTGGGAAGATCATCTACACCTAGTCGAATTTTCTTATAACAACAGTTATCAGGCGAGTATACAAATGGCACCATACGAAGCATTGTATGGAAGACCCTGTAAAGCACCAGCATGTTGGATTGAATCTGGAGACAAATTAATACTTGGACCAGACATAATCCGAGAAGCAACCGAGAAAGTAGAATTGGTGAAGTTAAGAATGAAAGAAGCCCAGGATCGACAGAAAAGTTATGCCGATCAAAGACGAAGAGATCTTGTATTTGAGATAGGAGACCTGGTATTTGTGAAGATTTCGCCAATGAGAGGAGTGGTGAGATTTGGAAAAGCTGGAAAGTTAACTCCGCGATATGTTGGACCTTTCCGAGTTATGGAGAGAATTGGTTTTCAAGCCTACAGAGTAGAATTACCAGAACATATGGCAGGGATCCACAACGTATTCCATGTGTCTCATTTAAGGAAATGTTTGCACGATCCGTCTTTAATTCTGGAACCATCTGTTCAGCAAGAAATAGAAATTGAACCAGATTTGACTATAATTCGACGACCATTTCGTATTATCGACAGAGAAGAAAAGCAACTTCGCAACAAGGCAGTAAGTCTGCTTAAGATTCAGTGGAGCGATAATCCAAAAGATTGCACGTGGGAGACCGAGAACCATATCAGGAAATTATACCCGGATGTATCTACAGATTAGGTATGTTTTACTGTTTGGGTGTTTGGATGAAATGAAACCTTGGATTTCTTCATTTCGGTAAGTATTGGCATATACATTTGTGGATTCGGTTTATTAGGAATTATGAACTCCCTTGCTATGATTTTATCATTGACGAGTTCTTTTCCTTGTTTACTTTCAGATGGCACCACTGATGAAGAGGACCGCTAGAAAGAGACTTACATCACACCAAACAGAGAAACTACTAGCCAAGCGAGCAAGAGTGGGTGATTCTGAAGATGTTAGAGGAAGGATACCAAGTGAGGATGAAGGCACACACAGGACCTCGGATGACTCGAATGTAGGCAGAGAGGAACCCATGGAGCAAGATCCAGACAGCACGGAGCCCTCAGAGGATGATGGTGTACTTATGATTGAAACCAGTTGTGGAGACAATGATAGTGATGACGATGACAGTGACCAAAAGGGAGATGAGGCTGAGGATATGAATATGGATGGGGATGATGAAGAAGAACCCGAGGAGGAAGAAGAGTTTGTACCTGAGACACCGATAGTTGATATGGGAGAGCAGCCAACGGAATTTGTGGACCCAGCAGTGGTGATATGGGAGAAACTGAAGAAAGCACTTGTAGAGTATCACGAAGTAGGAGGATGGGTTGAGATTTTCGGAGACTTTGGTTATCCTTGGATTCAGGTGAACATGATTCCGCCCGTAGAGGTTATAGAGATCTCTGATGATGAAGAGGTGGTACCGACTAATCCGGAGATCATGGATGTTTTTGTACCATCTGATGATGAGGATGAGGTGGTAGAGGTCGTTAACATATCCGATGATGAGTGGATCGTGATCGAGAGTGATCCAGATGAGTAGAGTGCAGTAGACTGATGTGTATGGACTATGCATGTATATATTATGTAGCTATAACTTGATTTAGTCAAGTATAGCCTAGTTATGTAGTATGGTATATGATTAGTCAGGTGTAGCACTAGGAGTGTAGTATGTTATCTAGACTAGCGCTAGTATCGAACTAGTTGTATAATTATGATGTACTAAATGATTATGATATATAGAATCATCTTTTGGGAAAGAAATCCTTTCTATCTTGCTTACTTGTAATTTCGAGGACGAAATTCGTATAAGGGGGGTGGACTGTAATGTCCCGACTTTTTCGACCATTTGTAAATCATTTTGATGAGTAATTAAAATGAGTTAATTAGTTAAAAACAAAGCTAAAGGAGATTTTTTAAAACAAATATATATATATATATATAAGTATAGGCATATGTATATATATGAGAAATATTTTAATAAACATATATACTTGAATAATCTTAGATTGGAATATACTTGAATTATCTTGGAATTCAAAACAAGTATATGATATAAAATAGAAATTCCTAAGGGAATAAATTTATAAAATAAATGATACTTTGGAATGTCATTTTAATGAAGCAAGAAGTTTTCAAGAACAAAGGACTAAGAACTTAAACAAAAAAATAAAAGGAGCATTTCTTCCATTTGAAAATATAGGGACCTATGGATAAAAAAACACCACCATATGTTGTCTACAACATAAACAAGTCGGCAAGAATATGAATCATATGAAATATTCAAACTAAAGACAAAAAGAAATTTCCAAGAAGAGACAAAAACATTAAATGGAACATACCTTAAATAGTAACACTAGAATTAGCAAATCATTACCTAAATCCTATAGTAAAGATGACATGTGTATTTCCAGCAAAGAAGAAAACAAATGCAAGCATTTGTTTAAGGCTTTAAAAATCCAAAATGGATCCTTGCATTTAATGCAAGAATGGTTCAAGCTTCTAGGAGCACTACCTAGGAGCTACAAACCCTTAGTGAGACAAAATTTGAAGCCATTATCCTCATTTTCTAGCCGTAGGAGAGGGGTGAGGCTAGAGAGTTTGCTGTTGGAAATTGTGCCCAGAAATTCATTTTTTAATACATGACTTTACCTATATATACCACTCAAATTCTCTCATACTTTCACACAAACAAACTGAGTTTCCATTCAAAAATCTGAAGTCAAATTTCTGGATCATTTGAGAGCAATTTGGTGAGTAAAACATTTATAACTCTCTTGTTTTAAAAATACAGTAAACAATTTTTGGGTTAATTAGAAATCTGCCATGTTTGATTGTAACTATCGTTTGAAAATACCAGTCAGTAGAACATGGTGTAGAAGACCTTGAATTCATCTGTATAGATGGATCCATCATATAAGATTCATCATAGTATGTGTTGCGAATGGTTGATGTTCACCAGCATTAATTTCTTGTATAAGTTCTGTTAAACACAGAACCTGTTCATTTGCTAGCTAAAATAGGATGATCCACTTTTTGTTAATGAAAGCATGTAAATCTAGTGAATAAACATCATACAAACACATCTCAGATCAAAGAAAATACCATTTGAAATATATTAGTTCAAAAACAGAAATACAGGAGTGTTCTCTGTAAGTGGAAAATCAAAGTATAAATCCAAATGAAATAAAAACCTGTTTTGATGTTATGAATTTAATCCCGAATGCAAATGATGATTTTTAAAGTAAAAATCACGATTTTTAAGCTTGTGCATTTCGAGAATTTATGATATGAACGGAAATGGTGTTTTGACCAAATTCCGGCGATCGGAGGGACGAGGGTTCAGGCGGTCAAGGGTGAAGCATCATCGGGGACCAAGGACTACGGGAAAAATACGAAAAGATTTTTATAATGTATGAATTGTGTAAATGGATCAAAATTAGGGTTGAATACTGTGAATGGGTTCGACTGTTTGGCGGCGACATGGAGCCCCCCACAGGCGTGCGAATTGGCTGGGGTCGAGCATGGAGCGACGTTGGGTCTTGGGGAAGATGGTGGCGGTGGTGCGAGGCGCTCTGGTGGTCGGAGGCGATGGGACGAGCTCGGTTTTAGTGGGGTACTTTTTACTGTTGCGAACGAGAAAACTGATGGAACATCGATTTTGAGGAGGAGGTGATAATTGGAGGTGATGGCTGGTCGGTTGAGGTCGGCGGAGCAAGTGGAGTTTGTGGGTGGTGGTTCGGTGGTGTCATGGCGGCGTGTGGTGGCGTACACGTGCACGGTGCACCCCGTGTACTGTGCAAATTGAACGAAGTACCAAGGCTGGTACTTGGCAAATGCCAAGACCAGTGCCTTGGCACTTTTCCAAGACCTGGTACTTGGCAAATGCCACGTCCAGGCACTTTGGCACTTTGCCAAGTGTTCGGCACTTTGGCAGTGCCAAACTTGACACTTTGGCAGTGCCAAGTTCTGGTACCTTGGCACTGCCAGAGTCCAGTTCTGGCACTTGCCAAACCCGGTACTCGGGCAGTGCCAAAGCCCGGTGTTTTTCATTCAGTAGAATACGAGATTTTAAATTTAAATAAATTTTAAATTTAAAATATAAATAAATAAATAAATAAATGTTTTATTAAGCCGATGACAAGTGAGAAGTAGAAACCGAATTTTGAACCGACAAGTTCGACCGTGAAAGATCAACCAAGTTGAAATGTAAATTAGACGAAAATAAATAATTTAAAATAAATTATTTGAATTATTTATATAAATAAATAATCGTTAAAGGATAAGAACAAAAGGAAAATAAGTTCAAACATCATTTGAACTAAAATAATAAAAGGGAAATACCCCGTATGCGGAGCACGGGAAATTTCCAAAGGATGAACAAACACCGTCAAAAACCATATACACCTCAACTGATGTATGTAACAGATAAACTAATGATGCTAATGCAAACCAAATAAACAAACACTGTTTGGAAAATATATATATTTTATCTGAAATGAAGTGATACTCCTGATTTCACTGATAAACATTTATCGACTGTAAAATATTTCGTACATCGTTCGAAGAGTCCGGAATAAACAAATTCCACTTCGATTCGAAGTATACGACGCATATCAATGTGCTAAAGACAACGAGATGCAAGCGTTATTTAGAATGATATTTTTGGTCTGTTCAAACCCAGAACAAACCCGAATGGACGAGTGTCTGACAACGTATATCAGTCAGATCTTGCACATCGAATTTACGTAAGTATATTATGTTGGTGGCAGGGAAATTCGTTTCTTTTTGCTTCATTACCCGTAATATATTTGGGTAATCGAATGAGTATTTTCTGACGGATAGGACGATGTGGCATTCAAAGAATGGAAAGAGAGAACCTGTCAGAAGAACAACGTAGCCTCAAAACTTCACAACCCGGAGGTAACAAAAGTTGGGCTAGGCAGCATGGCTAGTTGGGTCATACCCAAGCAGGGTATATTATCACCATCTAGAGGATTTCCTTATTTACTTCTAAAATCATTTTCACTGCTGTTGCATTCGGAAACGGTAAATCGAGCTCAACCGTAGGAGTGATAATATATTCGTTACACTCAAGCTAAATGAGTGGACGGTCATGTGTGGCCGGGTTACAAGACGTTCTTGTTGAACCCCAGTGTATCCTCTCTAGACTACACTGATCGGTGGGTGCTCCCATACCCTGTATGTTGGAATCCAAACTCAAATACGCGCTCTGCGACTTTAAATTTGTATACTATATATGTGAACGTGAGATGCAAGCGTTTCACTAGATTTTAATTACCTGTTACAAACTATTATAATATCAAATGTCTTGATATAAAAGAGATTAGATCATTTCCAAATATTAGACATGGATGGATCTAATGATTTTTATGTTAAAAGTAATAACATGGATCAATATAAACACCTTGACACCTATACCCTGTTTTTACTGTCTAACTATGTTTCCTCACACCAGTCCCCTGACTGACCCAGAGTTTATTTTTGTGTTTCTTAAACTCTTGGGTACTCATAATATTTATTATGAGTAGACAAGTAGGTTCAGGCAAGGCAAGTGGAACATGATGCTGAACCAGTTCAAGACCCAGTAGCATATATGTTTTAATTATCAGTTTAATTACCAATGGTATTGTAATATGGTATTGTATGAACCATGATGATGTAATATATTATGTACTCTGATGTATCAGGCTTTGTGATGTAATATATAAGTATTTTGTGAAATTCCGCTGTGAGATTCTGATAACTGTTTTTCTCTTCTATTCTATAAGTTCTACCTTTTCTATCTCATCTTCTAAATTCTTTCAATAATGACACGGTTTCCCAGGTATGGAAAATCGCGCCGTTACATTGAAAGTTTGCACCTAAGTACTAGTCTAGTTGAGGATCCCGTTAGTGTTTCAAATCCAATTGGGGGTTCTGCCCATTTATCTATGATTTGTATGGATTTGAGGATTTCTATCTTGACCGTAGAATTCACATGTAATGCTTATGTTCTCGGGTTTTTGGGATACGGGTTGATTTTGGGCATGGATTGGTTGTCCAGTTATGGAGCCATTCTTGATTGTGAGCATAGGGTGGTGAGGCTCATGACTCGCCTCGGTAATACCCTAGAAATTTCATGTAACCCTCTGGATCCCGTCATGTTATGTTATCCTGAATCTCTTGACTCGTCCATCGATGATCTGCAATCTGTAAGGGTGGTCCGAGAATATCCCGATGTCTTTGATGAGGTTAAGGGGTTACCCCCTAAGCGAGAGATAGATTTCCGCATTTATCTTGTTGATAATGCCAAGCCAGTTTCATTGCCCGTTAGGCACATGGCCCCGCGAGAAAGAAGAGAGCTTAGCAATCAAATCAAGGAGTTGCTTGAGAAAAATTTCATTAGGCGAAGCATTTCAGAATGGGGTGCTCCGGTGGTATTCGCTACTAAGGCTGATGGTTCGCTTCGTCTATGTGTTGATTATCGTGAGTTGAACAAGCTGACAAAGAATAATAGACACCCGTTACCGAGGATTGACGATCTCTTTGACCAGCTTGCTGGTGCTTTTGTTTTCTCTCAGCTCGATCTAGCCACCGGATTCCATCAGCTTAGAGTGGCTGAGGATAGTATTGATAAGACTGTGTTTAGGACTCCAGATGGATTCTTTGAATGGCTAGTCATGCCGTTCGGTTTGACTAATGCACCCGCATACTTTGTTGATTTGATTAGTAGGATGTTCAGGGAGTTCCTTAACAAGTTTGTGGTTGTCTTCGTGGATGATATTCTGTTCTTCTCTAAGGACGAGGAAGAACATGCTACACACCTCAAGGAGGTTATGGATACGCTTAGAGCTCATTAGTTGAAAGCTAAGTTCTCTAAATGCCATTTCTGGAGAAGGGAAGTTCGGTTCCCTGGGCATATAGTTTCTAAGCAAGGCATAGTGGTGGATCCCGCTAAAGTGGTGGCGGTACAAGACTGGAAAGTTCCGAAGAATGCAACTGAAGTGAGGAGCTTTCTCGGTCTGGCAGGATATTATAGGAAGTTCATTAAGGACTTCGCTAGGATTTCAGCCACTCTTACTAAGTTAACGAAGAAGAACTTAGTCTTTGCATGGGGCCTAGAGTGTGAGCTTGCATTTCAAAGGCTCAAGAAAGCCCTCACCACAGCTCCAGTTCTAAGCATTACCCGATGGATGGAAGTTGTTTACCGTGTACACCGATGCATGTGGCACGGGATTAGGCGCTGTCCTGATGCAAGAAGGGAGAGTGATATGCTTTGGGGGTAGGCAACTCAAAGTTCATGAGAAGAACTATCCCACTCATGATTTGGAGTTGGCGGCGATCGTCTTTGCACTCAAATCCTGGCGCCACTATCTTCTAGGCGAAAGGTTTGAGTTATATATTGATCACAAGTCTCTCAAGTACCTCTTCTTGCAGAAAGATTTGAATCTAAGGCAACAAAGGTGGATGGAATTCTTGGCATCATATGACTTCGAGATAGCTTATAACCCTGGCAAGGGTAATGTTGTGGCGGATGCGCTAAGCAGAAGGAGGTTGACTTTGAGTCCCTTGTTTGTTGAGATGAAGAGCCTGGAGTTCTTGGTAACCTTTGATTTCACATCGGCTGTTGAGTCGATGACTGGTTCGTTAGCATCCCTTGAGCTTAGACCTATACTTCTTGATCATGTTGGGGCTTCACAGAGGGAGGACCCGCAGATAGTCGAGATCATGGACAAGTTGATTCGGGCGGAGACGTCAAGTCACCTCGCTAGATATACTATTGATGACAAGGGATGGCTAAGGCGTGATGGAAGACTATGTGTCCCACGAGTGGGAGACTTAGTAAATAAAGTTCTTGAGGAGGCGCATCATTCGAGGATGACCATACATACCGGAGGCGATAAGATGTACCGGGATATGAAGCGCATTTTCTTTTGGGATGGGATGAAAAAGGATGTGGCAGAGTTTGTTTCTAGATGCATTGTTTGCCAACAAGTGAAGGCCGAGTCGAAGAAGCCCGGTGGGCTATTACATCCATTGGAGGTCCGGCAATGGAAGTGGGAAAGTATCTCGATGGATTTCGTGGACGGATTGCCTAGATCAAGGAAGGGAAATACGAGCATATGGGTTATAATTGATAGACTTACGAAGAGTGCTCACTTTATTCCGGTGAAGAGCAAGAGGACCGCATCATGGCTAGCATCTATTTATCTTCGAGAGATAGTGCGATTGCATGGAGTTCCTTCTAGCTTAGTTAGCGATCGTGACCCAATCTTCACTAGCCAGTTCTGGAATAGTTTGCAAGAAGAGATGGGTACGCGATTGAATCTAAGTACGGCCTATCACCCACAGACGGATGGCCAGACCGAAAGGGTGAATAGGGTACTAGAAGATCTGTTGACGCTATGCATTCTTGACTTTGTTGGCACTTGGGAAGACCACCTTCCTCTCGTAGAGTTTGCTTATAATAACATCTATCAGGCAAGCAGAGGAATGGCACCATTCGAAGCTTTGTATGGGAGGCCGTGCAAGTCACCAACATGTTGGTGGGAGACGACGGATAAGCTTATACTTGGGCCCGACATGATAAGTGACACATCCAAGAAGGTTGAGTTGATTCGAAGGCAGATGAAAACGGCCCAAGACAGACAGAAATCCTATGTAGACAAGCGAAGGACAGACTTAGAGTTTGAAGTTGGAGATATGGTCTTTGTGAAGGTTTCTCATTTGCGAAATGTGGTTCGTTTTGGAGCAGTTGGGAAGCTGGCACCAAGGTTCGTAGGACCCTGCCCTTTCATAGAGAGGATTGGGAAGATGGCTTATAAGGTGGAATTGCCCGAGAAGCTGGCTGGAGTGTGCAATGTTTTTCATGTCTCGCATCTCCGAAAGTGCCTACACGAGTCAGCCGATGTAGTTGAGCCTAGCATTCTTGAAGACGTGGAGGTAGAGAAAGAAGCAACCCTGAGGCGAGCTCTGATTCGTATCTTAGGAACAGAGATCAAGGAGCTGAGGAATCGAGAAGTCAAGTTGGTAAAGGTTCAGTGGAATGAAGCCGAGGAAGACGCAACTTGGGAAACCGAGGAGAAGATGCGTGGGCTTTATCCATTCCTTTTTGAGGGTACATTCTCAATCTCTTTTCCTAGTTAGCATATCTTTCTTTTGCTATCCATGTTTATCTTGTTATCTCGTTAACCTTGTCATGAGAACCTTAGGTAGAAACCCTTTGGATGAAACATGTATTTGAAACATGTTATGCTTGATGTTTGCAAGTGGTTGCAAGTGTTTGCAAGTGGATACTCATGGATGCATGATACACATTAGGCACTAAGACCGGCTCACACACTTTCATATTGCATATGCTTGAGTGCTTATACTTATTCATGGCTGAAACTTGTTACGCTATCACGTGGATGTTGCATATGGATGAATGTTATGCGCACTCATGTAGAGATTATGAATTATGTTAGGAATTTGCATACATATGGACTCATTTCACTAACATACCTTGCATTAAGGAGGTTTACTGAATCAGTAACCGCCTGATTTTCCCATTAGATAAGTACATGTACACGCACCTTTCGCATATGATAATACAACATTTAGAATCTTTTAAGGGCAATGACTGCTCGTGGATGATGTTTTGAGTAGATGGATGATGGATGGTAGGATATGTTCTTCCTAACTTGAAGATTTTGGGGACGAAATCCTTTAAGGTGGGGAGAATGCAACAACCCGTATTTTGAATAACATGTTATAACGTAAATCAAGGCAGAATTAATGTTAAAATCTGAATCAAGGAAAACGGGTTGTGCCATTGCGTTCGTCTCGGAAAAATACGCGAAATAGAGTCCGAGTTTTCGAAAATCGGAGTCCGTATTACCAAGTTATGGCCCATCAAAGTTTTCAGAGAATTTCAAGTTCAAAAACAGTTCAAATTTGAATTCAGAATTCAAATTCAGCCCAAGCAGGATAGGCAGGAAAATTCCCTCCAGCCCCAAGTCGACTGGGGAGTCGACTTGGGAGTCGACACACCCCAGGTGATGTCGACTGCCCAGTCGACACCGCTGCCGACTTGGGTTGTCGGCCAGTTTGGCCTAATGCACCTGTTTTGGCTTCTGGGTCTTGTTTTGTTGGCAAGTGACGTGATTTGATGGCTCAGATCTGAATTAGGGTTAATCCTATGGCCTAAACTAACCTAATCTTCTATAAAAAGACCCTAATACCTAGCCTAAACCATCACAAATCATTCCTACAACTAAATTATGCCAAAATACTTCCTAATCATGGCCTCCATCCTCTTCATGAAAGTTTGAGTGTTCTAAGCTAGTAAAAGAGCCATCTTTCTTCATCAAAACAAGGATCTTTCTTCTTATCTCTTAAGGCTTGAAGTGGATCTTATCTTTAGTTGGGGATTTCTAGTGTGGCTTTGTCTCAATCTTTTTTCATTTTGTTCAAGTCTTCTTAGCCAAGCTTTGTAAGCCCTATTCTACTCTTAGATTTAAACTATGAAGTTAATATGATCATGTAGCAAGTTGAAATGTGACTTTTGGGTATAATACTTGTCTTTGGGCTATATTTGTATGCATAGATCCATGTATGACTCTTTTGATCTATGATTGTGGCACTATCATGAACCTAGTATCATTTACCTTGATTTTTGGGTAGAAAGCTATAAGCTTTATTTGATGGTCTAATGCAACATAGAACTTGGTAGTTATGCATAATGCAACATAGATCCTCTCATGATCTTTATGTTAACTTGCCTATGATGTTATGAACTATATGCTAATCACAAGTTATCACCCTATGTTAACTATGACCATGTTATCACCTATTTGCTAAGTTGATGTCACGCATGTTTTGAGGCCAATAGCCTTATATGCTAGTATGTTGAACACCTTTGCCTCATATATCACCATGTTAAACTTGTGATAGACTTTGCCACTTTATGCCCAACTTGTCATTTCATTATGTTCCCCTTTTTGATCTATTTGTGTTGATGCGAACTTACGTGCGATGGGGTTACGTTATGGGTAAACTTAAATGACATGAAACATGACTTGAAAATATGACATGTGATTATGCTTGAAACATGAATGTGGACATGACATGTAGCAAACAGGGAAGTGGCCGACTCGAAGTTGGGTTGAGTTTGTAGTATAAATATACCCGGAACCGACCGGCTTAACTAGTGGCTACAAACAATAGGACCCAATGTGAGTAGTTGGTCGTACCGCACTTAAAACCCGTGGTTAGACTAGGTTGTGGTGTAAAGCTACCCGGACCCGCCCGGCTTAACTAGTAACCACAACAAAGTATAATGTGAGAGGTTGGGGTGCATTAAGTTAATTAATGCCACATGGTAGGGTTGAGTCATGGACCACTTAAATAATTAACCAATTGAACATGATGGGTTGGATGGGGTTAGGTCATGAACCACTTGGGTGCACTTAACCAACTTGATACATGATGGGATAGGGTTAACCACACTTAACCCGTTAGAAACCCTAGTTACGTGGTCCTTTTTAGCAGTAACCCTCTTGGATGTATCAATGGTACCCTAGGGACTAGGCTAGGGTGGGGCATGATTACTGGGCTGATTGTAAGCGACCAGAACGACGGCTGAGTTGGTGCGCAGGTGTAGGTTCAGGCGGACTATAGTCGTGCACATAGTCCGGAGTTGAAAAAGCAGGCACGGGCACCAGTAGGGTTAAAATGTATGTGCTTGATTCGTGTCGGTGGTTGGCACCCTAGGACTTGATACACCCTAGGGTGGACCTAGCACAGTTTGACTACATTCCGTGATTGGGCCGTATGACACCGACACTTGACGAGTTAGGCTTATAGGGAGCCAATCGACTAGACCGTGTAGTTGGACCTTGATTTAGGTCATCTCATGATGTTGGGCCAACTTTGGGCCAAGGGATCATTTCTTGTTTATACTTGACATGGATTAGAATACTAGTACACCTGGTGCAACTTAACCTTGTATATGCGATGCCACACTTGATCTAGCTTGTTAACTTTTCACCATGCCAGTTGTCATCCTATGTTTCATCTTTGTTTTACATTTCCAGTTAACTTTATTAGTTTTTATACTAATAGTAGGTAGGACTTACCAGTCTTTTTGACTGACCCGTTTTCATTCGCCTCTTTTCTTCCGTTCCCCCCCCCCCCAGGTTCTCAGGGTGGGAACACTAGCACCTAGCTTGGATCTTTAGCTTGCTTTCTGGATAGCTCATGTACGGTTTGGACTTGAGCTCGCTATGGCTTTACCACGTCTACTTTGGGGATAGTTTACTTTATGTTATTTCCAGTTTTCAGTTTATGTTTCTAGACTTGTAGTAGTTGGAAAATAATGACTTAGTACTTTTGATGTAAGTTGACTATGGTTTTGAAATAGTAGTTTCATCCGCTGCTTTATTTACTCTGTTTTACTTATATGTTCTGTCTTGTGATATCTTCATGCATGTTTACCTTGTCCAACACCCCTCCAAAGCCAGTGTACTTGCAAGAGTGACCTTGGCGGAGGTGGGGTGTTACAGCTGGTAAATCGCTGACACCACTTCTAGCTAGAAAGAAACGTGTGCACTTCCTGCATTCCCTTGCTCCGTTTCTGACTCTTACTGGGGTGTGAGGCTCGCGAGGTAATGCTATACACAAAGCAATGCCGAAATAAGCTATGCTTTGATCATCAACTACAACGCTCTGCTTTTCAACAAAGGCCTTAATCATTTGCAACTTGGCATAACACATTGTCTGTCCATACCATACCATTGATTTTTGCCAATATATAGCCTCTAAGCTCGTATGTCTCAGAGAAGGGTGTTAAACACCAAACAGATATATATTTAACAGAGATCAACGGATAGAACATAAAGGAATACAACGTCAGACATACAATCCATTTACAAGTTCGTTTTGGGTTTGAACGAAATCAGAGGTACCTTATTCCTCCTCCCATACGTCCAATACAGAAGTGAGGCCCTCGCATATCCGGACAATCAACAAGTACGTCCGGATGACTACCATTTTAACACTATCCTGGAAGCAAATCAGTTCAGGGCATCAGTAGTCATCGTCCATTCGATGTGAAGATTGTCGGTCTTCGACCCCCATCTTCATCTTCGACTTTTAATCGTCATAGTAATTATTCGGAATGGGTTAAACCCGGTCTTTCCGAATAACTCACGTATTTTATAATCAAAAATCTAGTGCTATAAAAACACATCATACGCCATATTCCAACTCGGAATATTCTTGTAATAAAATATTCATATTACTAGGGAAAGGTTCTCATTAGTTTTATCAAAGATAAATTATTTTAAATTTATTCTTAAATCTTTCTTTTAAAGATTTATTAAAACTCCAATATGGTATTAAATATCAAAAATCCTTATTTAATGATTATTCAACTTTAAGAAATTAATCTTATCTTTAACTGGGTTAAAGAACTAATGTTATTTAAAACACAGTTCACGATAAACCCAAGACCGTCTTCCATTAAATATGGAATTTTCACAGAAATCAAATCAATATATAATCGACATAAATTTCTGTATCAGACCAATTATATAAATGGAATAATGGCAAAGCCTTTTAAATTCCATATATAGTATAGGTCTTCTTTTACAGAAGCTTATCTCGATTATTATTAAATCGAATTCCATTCAATTCCAATTTAATATATTAAATTGGAAAAACTTTACTTTATAAAATTTCCATTTCATATAAATAATAGATTTATAAATTCCATTTAAATCTTAATAAAAAATTTATAAATTAAAAATTATAATTTCACTGTTAATTGGGATTAAAGAACAAATGTCGTTTAAAACATAGTTCACGATAAACCCTCAGTCAACTTTCATCTTATTGCTTAATTAAAACATTAATTAATTAGTAAACTTCTCCACATCTAAATTAAAAGATTTATTCTTTTCACACGGGGTTTAAGAACAGTGTTATTTAAAACACCATCCACGACAAACCCAAAATCCAATTTATTTTATTTAATACCAAATAAATATTAATTTATTTGAAACTTCATTAAATTTTAATTTTAAAGATTTATTCTTTATTTAAAAGATTCATTTCTTTAAGATTTTCTTTATATAAAAATGTTCTTTATTTTAAAATATTATTTATTTAAAAGATATTCTGAATCGGAATGCGACTCAATCAATTACCATATAATTTAAGTTATATGGATTTCATACATCACATGTATATAACAATAATGAAAATTAATCAATAAACAATCCATTCACATCGAGAGTGAAATTTATAACTGTGTGAGCATTCAAATAGAATAAATAAATAATGCTCATCATAGACTGTCAATCCATCGATTGACATACAACTAAATATTGGGACTAGTGCATGATAAATATCATCCCAATACGCATGTGGGGTTTTTAACTAATCATTGGTTAATAAATTTAACAAATTTTTACTGTTTAAATTATAAATAAATATTTATAATTTAATTTCAACAAATATATATTTTAATGTAACATGACATAATCTAAATACATGACATTTTTTATTAACATGACATAATCTAAATATATGACGTTTTGGATAAACATGACATAATCTAAATATATGACGTTTTTGATTAACTTGACATAATCTAAATATATGACATTTTTTATTAACATGACATAATCTAAATATATGACATTTTTGATTAACATGACATAATCTAAATATAAGACATTTTTGATTAACATGACATAATCTGTGATGAACCCAAACCCCCGTACGACGGTGGCAGGGATAATCTTTGGAATATAACACAAAAACAAATAATTGCAGAACAGAAATATTGAATTACACCAGATAATGTACATCAAATTACACTGGAAATAATAATCATCAGAGTTACACAACATAAAAGGATCATACTTAGCATAAAATACGGTTTCAGTTCAGTATACAATGTCTGCAGCGGAATCAAACATAATATACATGATAATAACTGAAACAGTAGATAGAAATGATAAAGTCGGCTACAACTCCAAAGCTGTCCAGAATGAGTCTGCTAAAACCTGAATACAAGGCTGCCCATGTTGAAATAAGGGCACCCGAGTTTGCAAAGTGAAACAAACCTCGAGTCAGTCATGGGACTGGTATGAGAAATCTACTTAACTGGTTAAACAATAAAAACAAGGCAAATCATAGGACCACGCCGCTAACGCGGAACGGGTTTACTCCAGTGATTGCCAGTGCATGAAATAAAGTAAGGTATTTAAACAACGCAATGCTTTTTAGAAAAATGAAGCGATTATAAGACTCAGGTCCCATCACACAATGCAACACAAGCCGGAGGATTGAGTTTTACCTTATAATGGCCAGGAAATGCTTAATACGAATAAAACAAATCCTCTGATATTATTATTAGTGTTTATATGTTTCAAAAACAAATTCAATCATAATATATCAATCATAGACGACATGAGTGTCCCATGCCACTATGTAACCAAATTTAGGTTTATAATCAAAACCGCACATGTCATATTGAAGGTTTGGATTTCCATCTATAAACTGAGGCAAAAGATAGTCCTTACCGCTTCGAGACGCTCTAGCCCATGTCTCAGGCAAGTACTCAGTCAAGCCTTTGGATCATCAGGGCCAGTCCACACGGAGTGAATTAAACTTAAACCCTGAAAAATACATCTCCCCGCCCTATGGGGCAAAAATGAGCCAAATGACTCCATATCCGAAGTGCATCGCAATCCATCATCCACATAAGTGAAATGTCAGCCAGTTCAAGCACTGACACCACTCCTAGCTAGAAGAAAGCGCATGTCCTCCCTGATGTCCTCTCCCGTTTCTGGTTCATACCGGGGTGTGAGGCTCGCGAATTTACGCTATACACAAAGCTAGCTATATCAAGACTATGCTTTGATCATCAACCACAAGGCTCTGCTTTTCAACAAAAAGCCTTGATCACTGCATCTCTGCATGCAACGTTGTCAATCTACAACGTCAGACACACATCCATTTACAAGTCCGTTCCGGGTCTGAACGAAACCAGAGGAACCTTATTCCTCGCATATCCGGTCAATCTCTAAGTACGTCTCGACAATCACTGCTTTTTCCATCGTCTTGGGATGCCTCCCAATCAAGATATCGGGAATCATCCAAATAATGTGAAGCTCTCCGGTCCTCGACCACCATCTTTATCATCGACTTCTTATCGTCGATCAATTATTTGAAATGAGATTTAACTCGGCATTTTCAAACAATTCACGTATATTTAGAATTCGAATCAATTTATTACATGGTTAAGTTGTTTAACATCCATATTCAGTTCATTAATGTAAATTTCATGTTAAACACATACAACCATCAGAATATCCAATAAACCGAGAAAATTCGGTTTATTTCCATTTCATATTGTTAATAATATTTTATAACGATTTTTCGCTTTTTTTATTTATTTAAAAATAGCCCATTTTATTTAAACGACGCTTCAGGCCATATGGCGGCCATGGCGCCGTTTTTCTTCAGATTTGATTTACACATATCTGATAATCTAACCATTGGATCTTTACAAACTTTATATCGTTGGAAAGATCTTTTCAAAGCGGATCCAATGGTTCCAGTTTCAAGAAAATCCGATGGTCGGATCTCTCGGTATAATCGTTTAAAGTTACGATTTTAAAACACGAACTGTAGAGGCTCGATTCGTTTTATTTAATATATATATATATATATATATATATATATATATATATATATATATATAATTCGTTCGTCGATTTCTAAACCATTTTCATTTGATGTACGTGTTAAAAATAATATTTTTAACTAATGAAGGTTTAATTTCACACATGAATATTCTTAACACTTCATAAATTTGATAAAAATGTGATTTTTACTTTTCTAGTCCTTTATTCCATATATGAATATTTTCTAACTTCATTTATATGGTAAAAAAATCTGATTTTTATCGTTATAGGCACTTGCTCAACACATGAATATTTTTAGAAGTTCACATACATGATAAAAATGTGATTTTTATCGTTCTAATATTTTATTTAACATATGTGTATTTTTCTATACTTCATTCTAGTGATAAAAATGCGATCTTTATCGCTCTAATATTCTATTCAACATATGATTATTTTTCTAACTTCATTCAAGTGATAAAAATGTGATTTTTATCGTTCTAATATTCTATTCAACATATGATTATTTTTCTAACTTCATTCAAGTGATAAAAATTGATTTTTATCGTTCTAATATTCTATTCAACATATGATTAACTTTAGTGCCTCAATCATACAATAAAAATGTGATTTTTATTGTGTAGACATTTTATTTTCAACATAAATATTTTGTATACTTCATATGCATAATAAAAATGTGATTTTTATTATCTAAACGGTTTGGGGAAATCATGAATATATTATCAACATATGAATATATTTCAATACATGAATAAAAATCAAACACATGAATATTTCAGAAAATTTCAGCAGCATAACTGTAGGGTAGTGAACCCGACACTGTCTCGAGTACGGCTCCTCGGTCTACCTTAAAACTTAGCGGTTTTTGACAATGGGGATTTCATGCATCTAGTTCGTATGCTGACGAGCATGTTTTTTTTTCTTTTCCACAAACTAATCCTATGTGGTTTCAACCAAAATAATTATTCTCAACCACAAACGGGTATTTTCAACCACAATCAGGTATTTTTCAACCACAATCAAACAATCTCAACCACAAACAATCCTATCAACCATTCGCATTATTCACCAAATTTCACACCAATCACTACCAATAAATATCGTCCATGGTTTGTGGACGAGGGGCGTATTTATATATATACATATATAAGTATATATGTGTATTTCACTTCCATTTCAACACATATATGATTCATACAATGCACGTATAATTTATACATCGCTCATATAACTTATACAACACATGTACATGAGGTTTAAATCGCGTATATAATTTATACTTCGCTTATATAACTTATACATCGCATTTCCATTTGCATTTGAATTTAGAAATCTGACATTGCTTTTCGCTTTGCCAAAAGTCGTAGAAAGCTCTAAAAATTCCTCGGTCTCTTTTAGAATGTAGAAGATGTCCTCACAGTCCCGGTGTCTCTTGTTTCACTGAATTTCGACCACATAGCAAAAAGATATGATTTTTATAGATTAATCATGTTTTGCGACGGTTTTATAGTGTTATAACTAGTTTAAATAATATAAACCGTACCTTCAGCAAAACCCTTCAAAACTAGGGTTGAATTTATCGTTCAATCCAACGTGCGAGAGGAAGATCAGCATACACCTCTGCGTAGAGTTTGGAGAGGGCTTTCCAAAGGTACCAATCGCACACCGTATGATCATCGGAGGGGGGAGCAATTCGCCTTGCGACGGCGACCTTTGGAGGCGACGGCTCTGACAAAATACACGACGATAGGGGGTAAAACCGGTGGGGATCTAAAGCTAGAGAGGAGATCTACCAATTTCCTAACTTGAACATGTGATTCTGTTGAGAGATTCAAGAGAAAAAGAAGAGAGAATGTGACGACAAGGAATTTCGCTCGATCCGAATCGTTCGTTAAACAGACCCAGACCGTTCGAAACTCCTGATCGTATGAGAACAGGACAAATCAGAACACAGACAGAAAAACATTTCATTGTTATTACAACAATTCCACCAGATACAAGAATATTACAGAGTATGAATAAATATAATACATTCGATAAATATCAGAGATTACAATAAATTACATAGCAGTGGAAAAACAATCGAAAACACAACTGAAAGTAATACACGGATACAGAGCTTTCCGAGCATTGTTCCAGCAGTAAATCAGGATCCTGTGAATACAAATCTGCTAAACCAAAACTACTAGCTGCCAATGTCAAAAATAGGGGCACCCAGAGTTTAGGTTCAAACAATAAACTCCAGGTCAGTCATGTGACTAGTGTGAGAACTAAAACAGTTATTAATTCTTATTTTAAAGTTCGGTAAATCAAGGGACCACGCCGTATAACACGGAATGAGTTTTTACCCCCAGGATACCAGTGCAAAACAAACAGCGCAATGCTAAATAAAGAACAATGAAGCTGTTATAAGACCCAAGTCCCATCACACAATGCAACGCAAGCCGGACGATAAGGTTTTCCCTTATAATAGCCAAAGAATGCTTCATACGTGAAATTTCATCTTTTATTATTACTATAAGTGAAGAAAACAACTTCAATCATAAGTATAAATCATAGACCGCATAACTACCACATACTATGTCGCCATACTAGGCTCTACAAATAAAACCGAAATACATGTATTGGAAATTGGATTCCATCATGAGTCGAGGCAAGGGGCAAGCTCCTCTCCGTTTCGAGACACTCTAGCAAATGTCTCAGGACCCCACTTTGATCCTTGGAATCGTTTGGGCCGGTCTTCACTTACTTTCGAGGATTAGTATTCTTGAACACACGTTTCCCAGTCCTAACAGACCTAATATCGAGGCGCCTCATCCAACAACCACACAAGTGAAAAAGTATATAAATGTCAGTCAGTTTAAGAACTGACACCACCCATAGCTAGAAAGAAACGTCGTGTTCTCCCAACGGTCCGTATCCCCTTTTTGACTCATACCGAGGTGTGAGGCTCGCGAATTCACGTTATACACAAAGCTATGCCACACAGGCTGTGCTTTGATCATCAACTACAAGACTTTGCTTTTCAACAGAAGCCTTGATCATCTGCCACTTAGGCATGCCACACCGGCAATTCACTCCATGCGACTGATGTCCATCGATATACAACCTCTGAGCTCGTACGTCTCAGAGAAGGGCGTTAAGCAAGAGAATAAATTCTCCGCCACCAAATAGATGTCTATTTAATAGAGATCAATCAACACAGAATGAAATCCAATGTCAGACACACAGTCCATTTACAAGTTCGTTCTGGGTCTGAACGAAACCGGAGGCACTTTCCTCGCATATCCATCGATCTCCAAGTACATCTGGACGACCACCAACTAATTCCCTCATCCTGGGTGTACAGCCCAATCAAGATCGTTAGTAATCACCCAAACGATGTGAAGACTTCTGGTCTTCGACCACCATCTTCATCTTCGACTTATCGTCGAATCGGTTATTCAGAATGGGAATAAACCTAGCCTTTCCGAATAACCCACGTATATACTAAACAAGTGCTAGAAGACACAACATACGCCTCATTCCAATTCTGAATAATCTTTTATTTAAATATTCACATCTTTTGGGATTTGTTCCCATTAATTTTATCGAAGATAAATTCTTTAAAATTTATTCTTTAATCTTCCTTTGGATGTCATTTCAAACCAAATTATGGTTTTCCAAACTAGTCGAGATTAGCGAACCACACCAATGTAATTATTTATTTTATTTCCCAATCCCAACCTATTCATTCCATGGAGCAAAACTGTTATTACCCCATAACTAACACCACGATGTATTTGGTAAATTTAATTACCATTTCACGTTCAAATCTAATTAAAGATTTAACTATCGCTCGGAGCAAAACTGGCGATACTCCATTCTCGATCATTTCCTATATTTGATAATTTATATTATCAATTTACATTTCAATCTAATTAAAGATTCATTAATACTCCACTTAGTTTTAATCTTTAATTGGGTTAAAGAACCGATGTCTTTTAAAACACGATTCACGATAAACCCAAAATTCCATTTGATATTAAATACAGGGATCTGAATAGAAAATATATCGGCTTATACTCATTATCAAATTCTGATTATTTTTAAAAACACTTCAAACCCAATTTATTTATTTAAAAATATTGGATTTTGATTCTAGTTCAAACTAGTTCATTTCGATAAAAATATATTTTTATCCTTTCAAATAGGGAATTTTTCATCCTAGTTCTTTCCAAATCATATATTATAATTTTACACGAATTATAGATATTTTTAATAATTTTATTAAGGCCCGTACAGTCGATTTCCACCAATGGCCATCGAACTGCACTTACATGGACCTTTTCTGAAATTGATTTGGACGTATCTCCAAATCCAACCGTTAGATTTCAAATTTCAAATATTTGTTGGAAAGCTCTTTTCGATACGAACCCAACGGTTCCAGTTTGAGGAGAATCCGACAGTCGGATCTCCCGCAATGTCCGTACGAAGTCAATGGTCGAAATTCGCGAACTGCCGCAGTGCGGCGCGTTCTATTCAGGCCATTATATTATATATATAATATATATTTCCTCGATTTCTACTCAAAATGAATTTTATAAACCGTTTTAAATTCGTTTTCAAAACAGTTTCAACTTCATATTCAATTTCAAATCAAAAGTGAATTTTCCATTATAAATTCGTTTTACATTCAATTCAAATTCATTTCAATTTGAATTCAATTTCAATTCGAATTCATTTTAATTCAATTTCAATTCGAATTCATTTTAATTCAATTTCAATTCGAATTCATTTTAATTCAATATCAATTCGAATTCATTTTAATTCAATTTCAATTTGAATTCATTTTAATTCAATTTCAATTCAATTCATTTTAATTCAATTCAATTTGAATTCATTTCTATTCAATTTCAATTCAATTCAATTTGAATTCATTTCTATTCGATTCGAATTCAAATTCACTTTCTATTTAATTCGAATCGAATTCATTTTCTATTCGATTCGAATTCATTTCAATTTCATTTCAATTTGAATTCATTTCAAATTGATTCAATTAAATTTCAATTTGAATTTTAATTCAATTTAATTTGCATTCTATTCAATTCAATTTGAATTTACCTTCTATTCAATTAAATTCGAATTCATTTCAATTTGATTTCAATTCAATTTCAATCCTGTTAAATTCAAAATATTCGATTAGGAAATCACTTTTCAATATTCATTATAAAACGAATAAAGTTGATATAAATATCATTCGCGTCAAAATAATGCATCTCTAATCAACACGGCTTTATATTTTTCAAAAACTTCTTTATTCTATTCAACAAATGAATATTTATTCTATTCAACACATGAATCTATATTTCTTTCAACACTTGACTAATCTCAACAAATGAGTACTGTCAACACATGACTATTTTTGTTATGTAATATATTTTATAAAATTTTGATAAAGATGTTAATTTTTATTGTTAAAATATTTCGTTTAACACATGAATCTATATATTTTTCGACACTTGACTAATCTCAACAAATGAGTACGGTCAACACATGAATCTTTATTTTATAATATTCTTTATTTTCTCAATTGGAATGAGGCCCAATCAATTACCATATAATGTTAATTATATGGATTCTATACAACACATGTATATCACAGCAACGATAAATAATCAACCATCATCCAAAGTGCACAACACAACTGTATGAGCATTAAATATAAATATTTAACGCTTACGCAGTCTGTCGACTAATCGATCGACGTACAACAAAATAATTGGGATTAGTGTACGCCAAATATCATGCCAATACCCGTGTGGGGTTTCAATCAATCAAAAACAGATTTTATTTGTGTAGTTGGGCGATGTGTAAAATTTATCGTCCCAATCAATACCAGTCAAATGTGTGTATATAAAAAAATCGTTCGATTTGTTTATAAATATTCATTTCATTTTATATACACGTTAAAAATTCTATTTTTAACTATAAAATATTTATTTTCTGTATAAATATTTTATTTCCTTTCACATCACACAATCAATTTACACATCAAAATCAAACAAACAAGCAAGCAAGTATACAAGTCGTCCATGGTCTGTGGATGACGGGTGTCGGGTGCTACTAAACACCGTCTGCATCCTAGTATATATAATAATATAACTAGAAAAAGAAAATTAAAAGGTGAGAAGTTCTCACAGAGGGTTCCACTCCGTCGTGCTTTGCTGTTGAACTGCTGAATCATCTGGATCGGTTGAAATTCCAATGCAGTCTTTACTACGCTATTCATAATAAAAAATTATATTTTTATTACTTCTTTCTAATAAATAAAAATCTTATTTTTATTTCTACTTCGTGTATTTTTACAACGCTTATTTCAATATAAAATTTATATTTTTATATTTTTATTTCTTATATAAAGATCGGATTTTGTTATCATCACTATGAAAAATTATATTTTTACTTCATTATATATATAATAAAAATCAGATTTTTATTTCGCTACATATATAAAGATAATATTTTTATATTCTCTATTATATAAAAATTCTATTTTCAATACACTACTTATATAAAAATAGTATTTTTATATCTTCTATTATATAAAGATCAAATCTTTACTAGTTACATAATATAAAAATTGTATTTTTATACTTTCTATAATATAAAAATTCTATTTTTACTATCTACATTATATAAAAATCATATCTTTATATCTTCTACAAATTAAAAATCGAATTTTTATTCTTTCTAAAATATAAAAATCATATGTTTAACCTCCACATCATATGAAAATTAATTTTTTAACTTCTACTAATAAAAAAATTATATTTTTAATCTTCTACTAGTATAAAAATTACATCTTTACTTGTTCACTTTCAGTAAATAAAAAAAAACATATTTTTCCTTAAACATTCTAATGATAAAAATCTTATTTTTATAACTTCTACTTTATATTAAAAACCGTATTTTTATCAATATAGATAATCTCTCCTTTCTGTATATAAAAATCTCGTTTTCACTTTTATAAAAATCTAACTTTGTTTATCTAAAAATCTAAACTTTCTAACTATAAAAATCCTAACTTTTTCTATAATCAAAACTGAAAATCATTGTCGTTATATACTAAAACACTAAATTAATAAGGAGAAAATAAATAAAACTTACAGGTGGTTAAGTGGGGAGGGGGATTTCACTGCTGTAACGACACAGATTTCGCCCGAGCCTAATCGATCGCTAAATCGACCAAGACCGTTCGAATCCCGTATACGCTAACTTTGGGTATACAACACATCAGAACAAATAACAGAAGACTTTTATAAACATTATAATAATGTTACATCAGAGTACTGAATATCAGAGTATATCGGGAATAATACACAGCGGAAGATAAATTTACATAAATGTAATACAATGCACAACGGTAATATATACTACACAGCGGAAGACTGTAAATGCCTGGACACTGCTTAAAACTTCAATCCAGAATCTTGCTCAATACATCTGCAAAATAAAACTACTCGACTGCCCGTATGGAAAATAGGTGCACCCGAGTTCATAAGGGAAAAGCAAACTACAGGTCAGTCATGGGACTGGTGTGAGAAACTCTAAACAGTTATAATTAACTTATTTAATCATAGGACAAATCACAGGACCACACCGCTAACGCGGAACGGGTTTACCCCCATGAATGCCAGTGTATAAACAACAATCGGTAATCTAGATATGGATCTACTATGCATCAATCAACATGCAATATCCCAATCTACCCCTTTAGATTAATCACCACTTAGATTTTCCAAATCCGATTTAATTTACAGAAATTATTCCTTTGGATTTTATTCCCGATTTCTTATTTCAAATCATTTGAAATACATATCTAACTTTCTATATCAAAGTAGCTTTCACTTCGGGATCTCAAATCAAATCGTTTGGAAATATGAATTCCAAAACATAACAATGCATACAAACAAGTATGCAACCAAATATCGTGCTCCCCATCGACAAGGCAAAGGGTACGCACCTCGCAACTCGATATATAAATGTGCACCTACCTCATATAGGAGTAGGCTGCACCGACGATGCACCTCCCACACATGGAGAGCATACACCACCCTCTCACCCATACTTTTAGTCTCTGGGTTACCCGACTCTTTAGCCACATACTAAATCATTTCATATCCCGAAGTAGGGAAAATCATTTCACAACATAATAATCACAAGTACTTTCAAAATATAGTACTTCACATCAGTAATTCACACATATGATAAGTTACTATTAATCACATAACCTTTGAGCTCATACGTCTCAAAGAAGGGTGTTAAGCAAGAGAATAAATTCTCCACCACCAAACAGATACATGATTAATAGTAACTAATCGAATATGTGATGAACTACAATGTAAACCCATAATACATTTCCAAATCATTTCGAAATCATCGGGTTTTAGGCCTCGAAATCCTTTCTGTTTTATAAAACATTTTTATAAAACATTCCCTGTCCAAAATCGATATTACATTCTTTTCAGTTAAGAAAGATATCATTTCACAATCATTCATTAAATTTGAAATGAACACAACATCGCTAAACACCTTATCGTCAAATCGTGAAGTGTTTCACAAGGTGTTAACACACAGATATTTCTACCTAACCCAATGCTAAATGTAAAAGTATATTTTGCTCATAAACTGGTCGAGCACAATACAAACAATCAATCAATCCAATTTGACATTAAATATAAGGTTTTGAATAGAGATAGTATCGACTTATATTCAACATCAAATCCTGAAACCAACAGATATCATATCGGGAATAACGATATCGATATCTTCCAAATTCCCATCACAATATATGTATAATCACGGAATCCAATATCGAAAATATCCAAAGATAATTTCAGTTCAAATCCAATTCAATTTATTTATTTATAACCATTGGATTATTTTTCTAGTTAATAACTAGTTCGTTTCGATAAAAATATATTTTTATCTTTCAAATATGGAATTTTTCATCCCAATTCTTCACAATTCATTTCTAATGATTTTACAAAAATTATCAATATTTTTAATAATTTTATCAAGGCCCGTACAGTCGATTTCCATTAATGGTCATCGAACTGCACTTACAACGACCTTTTCCAAACTTGATTTGGACATAACTCCTAATCCAACCGTTAGATTTCAAATCTCTAAAATTCTTTAGAAAGCTCTTTTCGATACGAACCCAACGGTTCCGGTTTCAGGAGAATCCGACGGTCGGATCTCCCGTAATGTTTGTTCGAAGTTAATGGTCGAAATTCACGAACTACTGTAGTGAGGCGCGTTCTATTCAAGCCATTATATTATATATATAATATATATTTCGTCGATTTCTATTTAAAACGAATTTTATAAATCATTTTAAATTCGTTTCAAAAACAATTTCAACTTTCATTTCAAATTCAAATCCAAAATGAATTTTTCCTTATAAATTCGTTTTAAATTCACTTCAATTCAATTCAAATTTCTATTTAATTCAATTCGAATTCATTTTCTATTAAATTCAATTTTAATTCATTTTCTATTTCAGTTCGTTTTCAATTCGTATATATATCGTTTTCATTTCATATATATATTATTTCCACCTTTCATATATATAATATTTTCACTTCTCAATATATACGATTTTTTCACTTTCAATATATACGATATTTTCACTTTCAATACATACGATATAGTCACTTTCAATACATACGATATATTCACTTTCAATACATACGATATATTCACTTTCAATACATACGATATTTTCACTTTCAATACATACGATATTTTCACTTTCACTATATATAATATTTCCACTTTCACTATATATAATATTTTCACTTTTCATATATATATATATATATATATATATATATTTCGTTTCACAGCACGATCAATTTTCACACAGAATACAATCAAACAAGTCATCCATGGTCTGTGGACGACGGGGAACAGTTCATATATGTAGTTATGAAATAAATAACTGTACAGAAAATTTTAAAGTGAGAGAATTCTCACTTTGGGATCCACTCCGTCAGTTTTATCTGAATTACTGAACAGTTTGAATTTGAATTTGCTCGAAATTCAAACTGGCTCCATTTTCCCTCTAGTCAGTTCTGAAATGTAGTGCTTCTCAAGACGAGTCCAACGCAACTGACCGTTCGTCATTTCGACCTCGTATGGAAAAGTTATGGTGTTATTTACCTTGAATAATTAGCGATGTAATTAATTAAATAATTAATGAAATAATTAACTTTAATTATCCCCTCCTTAATCATCTTCTACAGCCGATAACTGGAACCCCCCGTCGCTGTAAAAATTCACCAACGCACACCCCCAACGCACCCAACACCTGATCCGATGCGGCCACGCCAAGCGCCACACTCCCACGCCCCCATTGCCTGAGCGCCGCCAGGCTCAAGCCATCGTGCCACCAGAAAATCCACCACGAATTCGCCGGATTTGAGCTCTGAAATCGAGCCCATCTCTCAATGATACTTGATCAAACTACTACGGATCTGAAGAGCTTGAACCACTCTTCAATTTCCCCTTTTGGATTGTTATCAAATTCGAATTATTTAGAGAGGATTTTGGGAAATAAAATCACTCCTTTTCAACCGTCCAAAAGATGATAGCGGCGGCTCTTTAAATGATAGGGTTTAGTGGAAAATATTAATACATATAGAATTATTTTAATAATATTTAATTCAAAAGGTAAGATTTTTACATTCGAACTCCAAATCAAATCCAACGACTGTCGCCCCTAGCTAATTACCCTCATTCCGAACACAATGGGATATTTTTCGCAAGCCAATTCGATCATTACAATCAGTTTTCTCTAAAATCAAAATATAACTCTATATATTGAATTTTAACGCACATTTTATTTTACCGTGGCTACATACTAACTAGAAAAATTCCCGAAAAATATTTTCTAGCTTCGTACTGACGATACGGTCTTAACATAATTAGTTTCGTCAAATTCTGAGACCATTTGAAAAATGGCCATTTTCCAGTCGATTAAAATCAACTTAAACTGGTCAAACGCATTTTCCTTTGCCACGTTCACATATTGATTCGAAAAACTACGAATTTTGGAATCTAGCAATAATTTGACCTCACGGATCCAACAAAAGTGTTTTCGTCGAAATCCGAGGTCTTTTGCAAAATTTCCATTTTTAAGGGCCTTTATATATTAAAAAATATATAAATTCCACAGCGACTTTTCTGAATTTTAAACTGGACATATCTTTCAAATTATAAACTGAAATCTCAGTTTCTTACATCTGTTAGAAAGATATCGTTAGAGATTTAGATAATTCTGAGTTCGTCCAATTCCGACTTAAAACAAATTCTGTATATTCATTTGAAATTCGAAATCGAAATTTCAAACTACCGCGCCATTTCAGGCTCGAATTATAATTAAAATAAAATATTTATATTCTAACGATGATCTATATGATATATACGTTCGAATTCTATTCAAAATAAATTTCTCATCGATATTATTTAAAATAATTCATTTTAAATAATCAAAATTCACTAAATTTGCCAAAATAAAAAATTTAAACTGGCTCGGAATTTCGGGTTGTTACAACCTCCCCCACTTAAAACTTTTCGTCTCCGAAAAGGAACGAAGCCGAAAGTTGTTTAAATAATCAACTCAACTTTCCATATTTTGAATACGGCTTAAGTTCTCCAACTTTTCAGTTTTCAAGAACTTTTCAAATTTTTCAAAAATTTGGCCAACACCCTAAATTTTCGAAAATTTTTGCTATAACCTCCCCTGCACCGGGAGCACCGGGAAAATCCAGAAATTGCCATACAGGCCCTCTGATCTCAAAAAGAAAAAGCCAAGCGGCTAGCCAATCGGCTCATAAAATCATCATCACCCAAACAAAACAGTAAATTATGATAAACATGTATCTATTTGTCGGGCAAACAATTTTATTCTCTGCTCTAGCCTCCTTACAATGACCTGTTCAATGTAAGTACATGTATATGCATGCATTTGCAACCAATTTTCAATACAGTTTACTATTTGGTTCACTTTGTATACAATTTGGCCTAATTGGTTCCTTCAATTCAAATGTTGATTTTATTAGTTAACTAATAATCAAACAACAGAACCAACAATCAAATAATTGATTAGATTTTTCAAATATATAATTTTATATATTTAAAATCATATTTTCTAAAACCAGATTATATATATAATCACAAATAAGTTATTTATAAACAAATAACTCTCGACTCATTCTAGAGCATTTCTAACCCCATCTCTAACGAGTCACTCATTCTAGAATGCTACTGATTCTATCTCTAATGAGGATTCTTTTATAGGACATTACTAATCCTACCTCTGATGATTCTTTTGTTCAGTTCTAATGAGTTGTACCCCAAAGATTTGAGTTAACCAAAGTTCTGATACTAGCTGTAATGACACGGATTTCACCCGAGCCTAATCGATCGCTAATTCGACCATGACCGTTCGAATCCCGTATACACTAACTTTGGGTATACAGCACATCAGAACAAATAACAAAAGACTTTTATAAACATCATAATAATGTTACATCAGAGTACAGAATATCAGAGTATATCGGGAATAATACACAGTGGAAGATAAATTTACATAAATGTAATACAATGCATAGCGGAAATATAAATTACACAGCGGAAGACTGTAAATGCCTGGACACAGCTTAAAGCTTCAATCCAGAATCCTGCTCAATACGTCTGCAAAATAAAACTACTTGACTGCCCCTGTGGAAAATAAGGGCACCCGAGTTCGCAAGGGAAAAGCAAACTACAGGTCAGTCATGGGACTGGTGTGAGAAACTCTAAACAGTTATAATTAACTTATTTAATCATAGGACAAATCACAGGACCACGCCGCTAACGCGGAACGGGTTTACCCCTATGAATGCCAGTGTATAAACAACAATCGGTAATCTAGATATGGATCTATTATGCATCAATCAACATGCAATATCCCATTCTACCCCTTTAAATTAATCACCACTTAGATTTTCCAAATCCGATTCAATTTACAAAAATTATTCCTTTGGATTTTATTCACGATTTCTTATTTCAAATCATTTGAAATACATATCTAACTTTCTATATCAAAGTAGATTTCACTTCGGGATCTCAAATCAAATCGTCTGGAAATATGAATTCCAAAACATAACAATGCATACAAACAAGTATGCAACCAAATATCGTGCTCCCCATCGACAAGGAAAAGGGTACGCACCTCGCAACTTGATATATAAATGTGCACCTACCCCACATAGGAGTAGGCTACACCGATGATGCACCTCCCACACATGGAGAGCATACACCGCACTCTCACGCATACTTTTAGTCTCAGGTTTACCCGACACTTTAGCCACATACTAAATCATTTCATATCCCGAAGTAGGGAAAATCATTTCACAACATAATAATCACAAGTACTTTCAAAATATAGTACTTCACATCAGTAATTCACACATATGATTAGTCACTATTAATCACATAACCTTTGAGCTCGTACGTCTCAAAGAAGGGTGTTAAGCAAGAGAATAAATTCTCCGCCACCAAACAGATACATCATTAATAGTAACTAATCGAATATGTGATGAACTACAATGTGAAACCATAATACATTTCCAAATCATTTCGAAATCATCGGGTTTTAGGCCTCGAAATCCTTTCTGTTTTATAAAACATTCCCTGTCCAAAATCGGGAATACATTCTTTTCACTTAAGAAAGATATCATTTCACAATCATTCATTAAATTTGAAATGAACACAACATCGCTAAACACCTTATCGTCAAATCGTGAAGTGTTTCACAAGGTGTTAACACACAGATATTTCTACCCAACCCAATGCTAAATGTAAAAGCATATTTTTCTCATAAACTGGTCGAGCACAATACAAACAATCAATCAATCTAATTTGACATTAAATATAAGGTTTTGAATAGAGATAGTATCGACTTATATTCAACATCAAATCCTGAAACCAACAGATATCATATCGGGAATAACGATATCGATATCTTCCAAATTCCCATCACAATATATGTATAATCACGGAATCCAATATCGAAAATATCCAAAGATAATTTCAGTTCAAATCCAATTCAATTTATTTATTTATAACCATTGGATTATTTTTCTAGTTAATAACTAGTTCGTTTCGATAAAAATATATTTTTATCTTTCAAATATGGAATTTTTCATCCCAATTCTTCCCAATTCATTTCTAATGATTTTACAAAAATTATCAATATTTTTAATAATTTTATCAAGGCCCGTACAGTCGATTTCCACCAATGGTCATCGAACTGCACTTACAACGACCTTTTCCAAATTTGATTTGGACATAACTCCTAATCCAACCGTTAGATTTCAAATCTCTAAAATTATTTAGAAAGCTCTTTTCGATACGAACCCAACGGTTCCGGTTTCAGGAGAATCCGACGGTCGGATCTCCCGTAATGTTTGTTCGAAGTTAATGGTCGAAATTCACGAACTACCGCAGTGCGGCGCGTTCTATTCAGGCCATTATATTATACATATAATATATATTTCTTCGATTTCTATTTAAAACGAATTTTATAAATCATTTTAAATTCGTTTCAAAAACAATTTCAACTTTCATTTCAAATCCAAATTGAATTTTTCCTTATAAATTTTTTTTAAATTCATTTCAATTCAATTCAAATTTCTATTCAATTAAATTCGAATTCATTTTCTATTAAATTCAATTCGAATTCATTTTCTATTTCAGTTCGTTTTTCAATTCGTATATATATCGTTTTCATTTCATATATATATATATATATATTATTTCCGCCTTTCATATATATAATATTTTCACTTTTGAATATATACGATATTTTCACTTTCAATATATACGATATTTTCACTTTCAATACGTACGATATATCCACTTTCAATACATATGACATATTCACTTTCAATACATATGATATATTCACTTTCAATACATATGATATTTTCACTTTCACTATATATAATATTTCCACTTTCACTATATATAATATTTTCACTTTTACTATATATAATATTTTCACTTTTCATATATATATATATATATATATAGATTTCGTTTCACAGCACGATGAGTTTTCACACAGAATACAATCAAACAAGTCGTCCATGGTCTGTGGACGACGGGGAACAGTTCATATATGCAGTTATGAAATAAATAACTGTACAGAAAATTTTAAAGTGTGAGAATTCTCACTTTGGGATCCACTCCGTCAGTTTTATCTGAATTAATGAACAGTTTGAATTTGAATTTGCTCTAAATTCAAACTGGCTCCATTTTCGCAATAGTCAGTTCTGAAATGTAGTGCTTCTCAGGACGAGTCCAACGTAACTGACCGTTCGTCATTCCGACCTCGTATGGAAAAGTTATGCTGTTATTTACCTTGAATAATTAGCGATGTAATTAATTAAATAATTAATGAAATAATTAACTTTAATTACCCCCTCCTTAATCAGCTTCTATAGCCGATTACTGGAACCCCTCATCACTGTAAAAATTCACCAATGCACGCCCCCTAACGCACCCAACACCTGATCCGATGCTGCCACACCAAGCACCACACTTCGACGCCCTCATCGCCTGAGCGCCGCCAGGCTCGAGCCACCGTGCCGCCAGAAAATCCACCACAAAGTCGCCAGTTTTGAGCTCTGAAATCGAGCTCATCTCTCAACGATAGTTGATCAAACTACTATGGATCTGTAGAGCTTGAACCACTCTTCAATTTTCCATTTTGGATTGTTATCAAATTCGAATTATTTAGAGAGGATTTTGGGAAATAAAATCACTCCTTTTCAACCGTCCAATAGATGATAGCGGTGGCTCTTTAAATGATAGGGTTTAGTGGAAAATATTAATATATATAGAATTATTTTAACAATATTTAATTCAAAAGGTAAAAATTTTACGTTTGAACTCCAAATCAAACCCAACGACTGTCGCCTCTAGCTAATTACCCCCATTCCGAACACAATGGGATATGTTTCGCAAGCCAATTCGATCATTACAATCAGTTTTCGCTACAATCAAAATATAACTCTATATATTGAATTTGAACGAACATTTTATTTTACCGTGGCAACATACTAACTAGAAAAATTCCCGAAAAATATTTTCTAGCTTCGTATTGACGATACGGTCTTAACAAGATTAGTTTCGTAAAATTCTGAGACCGTTTGAAAAATGGCTATTTTCCAGTCGATTAAAATCAGCTGAAACTGGTCAAACGCGTTTTCCTTTGCCACGCTCACATATTGATTCGAAAAATTACGAATTTTGGAATCTAGCAATAATTTGACCTCAAGGATCCAACAAAAGTGGTTTCTTCGAAATCTGAGGTCGTTTGCAAAAATTCCATTTTTAAGGGCCTTTATATATATTAAAATATATATAAATTCCACAGCGACTTTTCTGAATTATAAACTGGACTTATCTTTAAAATTATAAACTGAAATCTCAGTTTCTTACATCCGTTAGAAAGATATTTTTAAACAGATTTAGATATTTTTGATTTCGTCCAATTCCGACTTAAAACGAATTCTGTGTATTCATTTGAAATTCGAAATCGAAATTTCAAACTACTGCACCATTTCAGGCTCGAATTATAATTAAAATAAAATATTTATATTCCAACGACGATCTATAAAATATATACGTTCGAATTCTATTCAAAATAAATTCTCGTCGATATTATTTAAAATAATTCATTTTAAATAATCAAAATTCACTAAATTTGCCAAAATAAAAATTTTAAACTAGCTCAGAATTTCGGGTTGTTACAACTGCGCCAGGGTGCTCTAGCTCGCGGTGGTGCGATCAGGGAGGGAGTGGCGCCAGAGTTCTTCAGGCGGGACGGAGAAGCTGTCGGAGGGGGGAAGCTGAAGGGGGTTCACGTGGAGAGGGGGAATGGGGGAGGCGTAGAATTGTAGAGGAGAGGAGTGGAGGGAGGCGCGAGAGGAGGAGGAGAAGAAGGAGAAAGGGCGGCGGGAGGTGGTGAGCCCGACGTGGAGGAGGCGTCGCGATGGAGGGGGGGCGATGAGATCGACGGGTCTCCTTTTTTTTCTCTGAGTGTTGACTGAATGAAAGGAGGGGGAAGGAAGAGAGAGTATATAGTTTATAATATATATATATATAATTTAATTAATTTAATTCCAAAAAGTTACTTTTATTTTGGAACTCGGAACCAAGTCCACCGCCTGTCGTCCATAGCTAAATACCCCCATTCCGTACACAATGGGATATGTAGCGTAAGCTGATTTGATCGTTTCGATCAGTTTTCGTCAATATCAACATATAACTCTATATATTGAATTTAAACACGCAAATCAATTTATCGGGGTCACATACTAACTAAAAAAATTCCAGAAAAATATATTCTAGCTTCGTATTGATGGTATGGTCCTAACAAAACTAGTTTCGTCGAATACTGAGACCGTTTGGAAAATGGTCATTTTCCAGTCGATTAAAATCAACTGAAACTGGTCAAACGCGTTTTCCTTCGCCACGCTCACATATTGATTCGAAATATTATGAAAATTGGAATCTAGCAATAACTTGACACCACGGATCCAACTAAAGTGGTTTCGTCGAAATCCAAGGTCGTTTGCAAAATTCTCATTTTTAAGGGCCAGAATTCCATAACGACTATTCTCAAAATTCATTTGGCCATATCTTTTGATTCCCGCTATGAAATTTTAATTTTTCGGATTCGTTGGATAGATATTCTCAAATAGATTCTATTATTTTTGGTTTCGCTAAATTCCGGTTTATTTTGAATCCTGTACATCAATTTGAAGTTTTAAATCGAATTATCGAACTACCACGCCATTTTCAATTCATTTTATAATTTAAAATAAATATTTATATTCTAACGACGAACTATATAAATATATTCATTTGAATTCTATTCAAAATAAATTTTCTGTCGTTATTATTTAAAATAATCTATTTTAAATATTTAAAATTCACTAAAATTGCCAAAATAAAAATTTTAAACTGGCCCAGATTTTCGGGTTGTTACAGAGAAGGATTGGAAGACTTTCGTCGTTCGTGAGAGAGGTTACGGGTGATTTTCCTGGAACCGAGAAAGTGAGCTGAAATGTGATTGGCCCGTGGGTTATAATTTATTATTCAATTTATTTAATTCAGAAAATACCACTTTATCCATACGAACTCCAATTCAAACCCAACGATTGTCGCCCCTAGCTAAATACCCTCATTCCGAACACAATGGAATATGTTTCGTAAGCCCATTCGACTGTCTCAATCAGTTATTCTTCAAATTAAAGTGTAAAACATTCAATATTTGATTTGAACGTACATTTTAATTCGCCGGGGCCACGTACTGGTTCGAAAAATTCCAGAAAAATAAATCTAGCTATGTTAGGACGATGCAGTCCCAACAAAACAGATTTCATCGAATTCTGAAACCGTTTGAAAAATGGCCCTTTTCTGGTCAATCCAATTCAAACTGAAATTACCAAACGTGTTTTCCTTTGCCATGCTCACATATTGATTCTAAAAATTGCGAAAAATTAAACATAGCAATAAAACGACATTTCGGTTCCGACCAAAGTGGTTTCGTTGAAAACGGAGGTCGTTTGCAAAGAAACTATTTTCAAGGGCTTAATTTATATTTAAAAATCCAATTTTTAAATTCTGACTCAATTTCCGTCAAAATTATTCAAAATAAAAATTTTAAACTGGCTCGGATTTTCCGGGTTGTTACACTATCTAAATATATGACATTTTTGATTAACATGACATAATCTTAATTTATGACATTTTTGATTAACATGACATAATCTAAATATATGACATTTTTTATTAACATGACATAATCTAAATATATGACATTTTTATGTTGATATCACATTTCTAATAAAATGACAATTTTATTTTAATACAGCATTATTTAACAAATTCATATTTTTATTCTAATGTAACATTTCTAACCAAAATGATATTTTTATTCTAATGTACAGTTCTAACCAAAAATGATATTTTAATTCTAATGTACATTTCTATCAAAAATGATAATTTTATTCTAGTGTACATTTCTAACCAAAATGATATTTCAATTCTAATGTACATTTCTAACCAAAATGATATTTCAATTCTAATGTATATTTCTATTCAAACAGTCAATATTTCCAATGAATCAAACTTTACATTAAAATATGATTTTAATGTTTTCAACACTTTTATTCAAATATGAACAATTTTCATATGAATCATTCTTTTATACAAATGATATTTTTAATGTTAACATGCTTTTGTTTTAAAAATGAACATTTTCTAGTGATTCATTCATTTCATTAAAAACAAAATTTTCAATGTAAACATGTTTTATTTTGAAAGATGTATGTTTGTCTAACTTATATTATTACATTAAAAAGTGAACTTTCAATATAAAACATGTTTATTTTTCTACATTCCATTATTTCATTAAAGGTGAGTTTTTAATGTAAAATATGTTTTTATTTTAAAACATGAACATTTTTCTACATTTCTATTATTACATTAGAAATGAATTTTTAATGTAAAACATGTTCTATCTTAAAACATGAACATTGTCTAATTTTTTTTATATTACATTAAAAGTGAAATTTTAATGTATAACATGTTTTTCATTTTAAAACATGAATCTTTATCTAAATTCTATTATTACATTAAAAAGTGAATTTTTAATGTAAAATATGTTTTCTTTTTAAAACATTAATCTTTCCTATGTTCTAACATTACATTAAAAATGTGATTTTTTTATGTAATGCTCTTATTATCTTTTTCTTTTTAAAAACATGAACATTTCTATTTTTATGATAATTCCATAAAATGATAGAAATTTATATTTCATTTTTGGTTGAATATTCTATTTCAACAAAATGACAAAATTTGGTATTTCATTTTGACTGACAATTCTAATTCAATCAAATAACAAAAGTGTTATATTTCGTTTTGATTGATAAATTCTATTTCAATCAAATAACAAAAAGTGATATTTATTTTGTTGAAAATTTTGATTCAACAAAAATGTATAAAAGGGGATATTTCATTTTGATTGAAAATTCTAATTCAATCAAAGTGACAAAATGTGTGATTCATTTTTATTGCAAATTTAATTCCAATAAAATATAATAAAGGTGATGCTTCATGTTTGTTGAATGTTTTGATTCAACAAAAATAACAAAAATGTTTGATTCATTTTTATTTAAACAAAAATTATATATTTTTGTTTTACTCAATTTATTACTACAAATAAATCTATATGTTTCTAACTAATTATATCACTACAGATCAATATATGTTCAACAATTTTATCACCATATAACATCACCAAACAAACAGATCTATATACTGCATTCAGCTCAGAACAATCATGAATAATAACAAATAAGAATTAACTATGGATTGATGAAAATAAAATCAGAATTATTTTTAATTATTTAAAAAGAAGAAATGAATAGATTTATCAAATTCATTTAAATCTGAATGGTTCAGATCTGAAAATTTAGCCAAAATTCGATTAGCTCAGAATTGGTTCTAGTCAGTTCCATCACGTAGATCTCGTTTTACTGATTCCAACGCTTTGAAAATCGTTCAGCTCTGAGTTCATATGAATGAGATACGATATAATTTGTATTGTTCACATTTAAATTAAATTAATAAATTAATTACAATGGAAAATCAACCTTTCTTCCTCTTATCAGTATTCGGCCGTGACTTAACCCAATAGTTCGATCCTAGGGTTGATATTTTCATCCAAATAGAGAAGCTTGGTCAAAATCAGATGTCGCCACGTCGAAGAGGGGAAGGAGGCACACGCAGGGGCCCTACCAACGTCAGGTGCGATCGCGGCTAGGGTGGGTGTCGGTAGTTCGAACATGGCCTATTTGGGTGCGGGGTTCTTGTCTGTTGCTCGACGATAGTGGCTGTTGTCCGTATGGATAGAAAGAGGAGAGAAATCTCTACAATGATCTCTAAAGGACGAGATGATTTTATTGTGTGGATGGAGAGATATTGAGGGAGAAAGTTCATAGCATTTCAGCCATGGAACAATGATGATGGCAACGCTACAGTATAGGGATTAGGTTTTTGTATTATACCGTGTATTTATACTATTTTATTATTAAATTTCAAATTTTGTAGAAAAACCCAATATTTCTAACTAACTCTAATTTTAACCCAACGAAAGTTTTTCCTATCTAATTGTCCCTATTCCAGAACCAATTGGCTAGGTCCCGTCAGTCCAAACAATTGTTTTTGGCCACTTTGCTTTAATTTAAAATTTAAATCATTTATTTAATTAATTCGATCGTACAATTAAATTCACCGGGGCCGCATACGGACTCTAAAAATTCCCGAAAAATAAATCTAGCTATGTTTTGACGATACGGTGCTAACAAAATTAATTTCATCGAATTTCAAGACCGTTTGAAAAATGGCCATTTTCAAGTCGATTAAATTGATTGAAATTGACAAAACACATTTTATTTTTCCACGCTCACATATAAATTTTAAGAATTATAAAAATTTAACCCTGGCAATAATTTGACATTCCTGTTCCAACAAAAGTGGTCTCGTCGAAAAAGGAGGTCGTTTGCAAAATGGCTATTTTTAAGGGCAATATATTATATTAAAATATATATAAATTCTACAGCGACTTTTCTAAATTTTAAACTGGACATAATTTCAATTTATAAAGTGAAATCTCAGTTTCTTACATTTGTTTGAAAGATATTGTTAAAGAGATTTAAATATTTCTTGTTTCATCCAATTCTGTTTTAAAATGAATTCTGTATATTCATTTGAAATTTAAAATCGAATTTTCTAACTTCCACGCCATTTCAAACTCCTTTTATAATTAAATTAAATTATTCGTTTTAACTTTGATTAAAATAAATTTTTAGTTGTTATTATTTAAAATAAATCATTTTAAATATTCAAAATCCATTAAAATTTCCAAAATAAATTTTTTAAATTGGTTCATAATTTCCGGGTTGTTACAATCTCTCCCACTTAAAATCTTTTCGTCCTCGAAAAGGAACGGAGCTGAAAGTTTTTTAGTTAACCTATTCAATTTTCATTCTTTTAATTGGTTTCAATAATTTTACTAGTTAATTAACCTTAATTTTTTTCAAATATATAACTTTTATAGATTCACAAATTATATTTTCTAAGCTCGGATTATATATATAATCACAAATACGTTAATTATAAGCTTGTCACTCTCAACTTATTCTAGGGCATTACTAACCCCATCTCTAATGAGTTTTCTCATTCTAGGATACTACTGATCCTATCTCTAACGAGTATTCTTTTATAGGATATTACTAATCCAACCTCTGATGAGTCTTTTGTTCCGTTCTAACGAGTTGTACCCCAAAGATTTGAGCTAACCAAAGCTCTGATACCAACTGTAACAACTCAGATTTTACCTGGACCTAATCGATCGTAAAATCGACCAAAACCATTCAAAACCCGAATATGCTAACTCTGGGAATACAACACATTAGAACAAATGGTAGAAGATTTTTATCACATCATAATAATGCAACATCAGAGTACGGAATATCAAAGTACATCGAATAATAATACAGCGGAAGATTATTTACAATAAACTTAATAGAATCAGCGAAAATAACTAAATTGATACAGTGGAAGTCTATCAATACTCTGGACACAGCTTTAAGCTTCGATCCAGAATCCTGCTTAATATATCTGCAAAATAAGCTACTCGACTGCCCGTATGGAAAAGAGGGCACCCGAGTTTGCAAGTGAAACAAACTATAGGATAGTCATGGGACTGGTATGAGAAATCTAACTTAACTTATCTAATAATAAGGCTAATCACAGGACAACGGCGCTAACGCGGAATGGGTCTACTCCATTGGATTGCCAGTGCATGAAATAAAGTAGATCGTTAAACAACGCAATGCTTTTTTAAAAAATGAAACCATTATAAGACTCAAGTCCCATCACACAATGCAACACAAACCGGAGGATAGAGTTTTACCTTATAATGGTCAAAAGATGCTTGATACGATAAAACGGATTTGATACTATTATCAGTGTATATATGTTTCAAAAACATTACAATCATAATGTATCAATCATAGACGGCATAGCTACCATATACTATGTCTCCATAATAGTTCTACAATCAAAACCGCATGGTGTAGTATTGGAATTTGGATTTCCATCATGAGTCAAGTCTAGGAACGATCTCTTTACCGATTCGAGACACTCTAGAAAATGTCTCAGGATCCCCCGCAGTGGACCCTTGGATACTGCAGGGCCGGTCCATAAATATACCTTAGTGGATAACTTATGCCTGAACACACGCTTTCCGATCCTATTGGATTTATAATTTGGCCATTGGCGACCAATAAATCCGAGGCGCCTCATAATCCATCAACCACATAAGTAAAAATGTCAGGGCTGGTAAGTCACTGACACTACTTCTAGCAAGAAAGAAACATGTGCACTCCCTGCATTCCCTTGCTCCGTTATTGACTCATACCGGGGTGTGAGGCTCGCGTGGTAACGCTATGCACAAAGCAATGCCGAAATAAGATATGCTTTGATCATCAACTACAAGGCTCTTCTTTTCAACAAAAGCCTTAATCATTTGCATCTTGGCATGCCACATCGTCAGTCCTTACCATACCATTGATTTCTGCCAATATATAACCTCTAAACTAGTAAGTCTCACAGAAGAGTGTTAAACACCAAACAGATATATATTTAGCAGAGATCAACGGATACAGCATAAAGGAATACAACGTCAGATATACAATCCATTTACAAGTTCGTTCTGGGTCTAAACGAAACCGGAGGCACCTTATTCCTCCTCCCATATGTCCAATACAGAAGTGAGGCCCTCGCATATCCGGACAATCAACAAGTACGTCCGGACGACTACCACTTTAACCCTTTCGTGGGAGAAATCAGTCCAGGGCATCAGTAGTCATCATCCATTCGATGTGGAGATCGCCGGTCTTCGACCACCGTCTTCATCTTCGACTTTTAATCGTCGAAGTAATTATTCGTAATGGGTAAAACTCTGTAACAACCAGGAAATTCTGAACCAATTTATAATTTTTATTTTAGAATTTTTAATGGATTTTAGATATTTAAAATGATTTATTTTAAATAATAACGACTAAAAAATTATTTTAATCGAAGTTAAAATGAATAAATTTAATTTAATTATAAAAGGAGTTTGAAATAGCGTGGTAGTTTGAAAATACGATTTTAAATTTCAATTTAATATACAGAATTCATTTTAAATCAGAAATGAGCGAAACAAGAAATATTTAAGTCTATTTAACTATATCTTTCCAACGAATGTAAGAAACAGAAATTTCACTTTAAAAATAATAAGTTGTGACCAGTTTAAAATTTTGAAAAGTCGTTGTGTAATTAATGTATATTTTAGTATAATAAATTGGCCTTTAAAATAACCATTTTACAAACGACCTCTGTTTTCGACGAAACCACTTTTGTTGGAACCAGAATGTCAAATTATTGCTAGGTTTCAATTTTCATAATTTGTTGAATTAATATGTGAGCGTGGCAAAAGAAAATGTGTTTTGTCCGTTTGAGTAAAATTTAATCAACTTGAAAATGACCATTTTTCAAACGGTCTCGAAATTCGACAAAATTAGTTATGTTAGGACTGTATCATCAAAACATAACTAGAAATAATTTTTCTGTAATTTTTAGAATCCGTATGTAGCCCTGGTGAATTTATTTGTACGGTTATATTAAATAATAAATGTATTTATTTTAAATTAAAGAAAAGGTTGCTGAAACAGTCATTTGGGCTCACAAAACTAGCCCATTGGGTTTGGAGTGGGGGTTATTGTCTAGGAATGACTGTCGTTGGGCTCGATTTGGAGCTAGTGGCTAAACGGCCTTTTAGTGATTAATAAATTATATAATATTATAAATATCCACTAAAATCCAAACCTAAACCCTAGACTTAACAAGTCCATCCGCCACCCCCTATATTCAATGGCCAGAATGCTCCGAATTTGTTCCTCTTTATTCTCCTAATCTACACAACAAAATTCGAATTTCCATTTACCAAATTAAAGAGCATTCAGAGAGCTTTAATCCGTGCGGTGGTGATCTGATTTCGTTTGACGCATAGGCCGAGATTGGAGCTCAAAGCCACGACATCTACACAAAATTCTAGGATGGAGGACCCCACCGAGTTGGTCGATGGTCACTGCGAAGGTGGAGGAGCTTGAGGGCTTTGGATTGGTGGCGGTTGATCGAGGAATAGTGGGCCAGGGGGGCTGCGCAAGGAGATGAGCACGGTGAATGATGGGTTCAGTGGTATAACGTTGAGGAAGATAGTTTGCAGAAGTGGATTAAGGTTAAACTAATTTAAAACCTTAATTATTTTAATTAAATATTTAATTAATATGTCCAATGTTTATAATACGATATCTATTACATACGTGGTCAGAATTCAACTATTTTCGAAGCGTTAGAATCCTCTTGATGAGATCTATGCAATAGAACAGACCAGATCTGATACAGAGCACTTTGAAAATTCAGACAAAAATCGATGTGAGATTTCTATTTTAAAATAAAATTATTTATTTATTTCACTGTGTAATTTATATTCATTCTATATAAAATTCATGTTGATGTTGTGTATATATTTATTTCAGTGTTGATTGTTTTATGATTGCGATGAATCATTGAATTGATTTTTATGTCTCATCTTTGTTAAAATAAGATTGTTGTAAATAATTATATCATGTTAGTTGAATTTAGATTAACGATAAAATTTCACTTTTATTGTTAACATGAAGTATTGTATGTTAAATTTGGATTAACGATAACATTTCACTTTTTCATTAACATGAAGTATTGTTTGTTAAATTTAGATTAACGATAAAATTTCACTTTTATCGTTAACATGAAGAATTGTTTGTTAAATTTAGATTAACGATAAAATTTCACTTTTATTGTTAACATAAATCAATGTTTTGTAAAATTTAGGTTAACAAATAAGTATTCATTTATTTGTCATTAATATACATAGAAAATTGTTGACAAATAAATATTCACTTATTTGTCATTAATATACATAGAAAATTGTTTACAAATAAATATTCATTTATTTGTCATTAATATACATAGAAAATTGTTTACAAATAAATATTCATTTATTTGTCATTAATATACATAGAAAATTGTTTAGAAAATTGTTTACAAATAAATATTCATTTATTTGTCATTAATATACATAGAAAATTGTTTACAAAAGAAACATTCATTTATTTGTCATTAATATATATAGTAGACTATTTACAAATAAATCATTCATTTCTTTGTCATTGAAATACATAGAAAATTTTATACAAATAAATCATTCTTTTATTTGTTATGTAGAATACAAAGAAAATTTTATACAAATAAATTATTCATTTATTTGTCATTGAAATACAAAGAAAATGTAAACAAATAAAATATTCTTTTATTTGTTATTAGAATACATAGAAAATGTAAACAAATAAATTATTCTTTTATTTGTCATTGGAATACATAAAAAAATTATGTAAATAAATATGTCATTTACGTAGAAACGTATGTTAATATAAAAATGTCATTTGATTTAGAGATGTCATGTTAAATAAAAATATCCATTGTTTGAGAAATGTATTTTCACAAAATATACTTTTTAATGTAAATGAATCAATAAATAAGATTCTATAACGACCCGAACTTCCCCGTAAAGGAAAGCCCAGATTGAGATGAGAACAAACCACATCGGAACACAAAAGGAAGACCATTTCGTTGCTTATTAGAACAATCTCATCAGAATACAAGAATATACACAATATGAATAAATATTACACAGTTGATAATTATCAGAGATTTAAATACATTACTACAGCGGAAAAATAATACAAAACATAACTGAAAGAAATACACGGATACAGCTCTTTCCGAATATCACTCCAGCTATAAACCAGGATCCTGTGAATATAAATCTGCAAAACCAAAACTACTAGCTGCCCGTGCGGAAAATAAGGGCACCCAGAGTTTAGTTTAAAACAATAAACTCCAGCTCAGTCATGTGACTAGTGTGAGAACTAAAACAGTTATTAATCTTGGTTTTAAAGTTTGGTAAATCAAGGGACCACGCCGAATAACACGGAACGGGTTTCCTCCCAAGAATACCAGGCATAAATAAACAGCGCAATGCTAAATAAAGAACAATGAAGCTATTATAAGACCCAGGTCCCATCACACAATGCAACACAAGCTGGAGGATAGGGGTTTACCTTATAATAGCCAAATAATGCTTGATACAGGAAATTTAATCTTTTATTATTACTATAAGTGAAGAAATCAACTTCAAATATAAATGTATCAAACATAGGCAGCATTAGCGTCCCATGCCACTATGCCGTCAATAGTATACAACTAAAATCGTAAAATGTCGTATTGGAAGTTGGATTTCCATCTGTGAACCGAGGCAAAAGATAGTCTGAGACGACCCGAACTTCCCCGGTAAGGAAAGCACGGATAGAATTGAGGACAAGACAAAATAGAATGCAGACGAAATAACATTTCATTGTTATTACAACAATTCCATCTGAATACAAGAATATACAGAGTATGAATGAATAAAATACATTCGATGAATATCAGAGAATACAATAAATTACATAGCAGCGGAAAAATATACAAAACACAACTGAAAGTGATACACGGATACAGAGCTTTCCAAGCATCGTTCCAGCTGTAAATCAGGACCCTGTGAATATAAATATGCAAAACCAAAACTACTAGTTGCCCGTGCAGAAAATAGGGGCACCCAGAGTTTAGGTTAAAACAATAAACTCCACGTCATTCGTGTGACTGGTGTGAGAACTAAAACAGTTATTTAAAACTTTAAAAGAAAGAAATTCAAGGGACCACGCCGTATAACACGGAACGGGTTTTCTCCCATGAATACTAGTGCATATAACAAAACAGCGCAATGCTCTTTGAAAAAATGAAGCTATTATAAGACCAAGGTCCCATCACACAATACAACGCAAGCCGGAGGATAGGGTTTTCCCTTATAATTTCCAAATAATGCTTGATACGTTTAAAACAAATCATTTGATACTATTATAGGTGTATATTGCCAAAACAATTTCAATCATAAATATCAATCATAGACGGCATGGGTACCATATATCATGTCGCCATACTAGTTCTACAATTAAAACCGCAATATCACGTATTGGAAATTAGATTTCCATCATGAGCCGAGGCAAGGGGCAAGCTCCTCTCCGCGTTCGAGGCACTCTAGCAAATGTCTCAGGACCCCACTTTGATCCTTGGAATCGGCAGGGCAGATCCTCTCTTACTTTTGAGGATTGGCAATTCCTGAACACACGTTTCCTGGTCCTTACAGACCTATATCTGAGGTCCCTCGCATTCCAACAACCACACAGGTAAAAAGTATATAAATGTCAGGGCTAGTAGGTAACTGACACCACCCTAGCTAGAAAGAAACGTCGTGCTCTCCCAGCGGACCGTCTCCCATTTTTGACTCATATCGAGGTGTGAGGCTCGCGAATTCACGTTATACACAAAGCTACGCCGCACAGGCCGTGCTTTGATCATCAACCACAAGACTTTTCTTTTCAACAGAAGCCCTGATTAATTGCCACTTACGCGTGCCACACTGGCAATTCACTCCATGCGACTGATGTCCATCGATATACAACCTCTGAGCTCGTACGTCTCAGAGAAGGGCGTTAAGCAAGAGAATAATGAAATGACCCAAACTTCCCCGGTCTCCAAAGAGAAGAGAAAGAACGAATTGTTTTGAGAACACGACAAAATAGAACGCAGACGAAAGAACATTTCATTGTATATTACAACAATACATCATATTACAAGAATATACAGAGTATAAATGAATATTACACAGAAATATCAGAGATTTAAATTACATTTAAATACATAGTAGCGGAAAATAATACAATACACAACTAGAAGGAGATATACGGATACAAAGCTTTCCGGATATCATTCCAGCTGTAAACCAGGATCCTGTGAATATAAATCTGCAAAACCAAAACTACTAGCTGCCCACGTCAAAATAGGGGCACCCAGAATTTAGGTCAAAACAATAAACTCCAGGTCAGTCATGGGACTGGTGTGAGAATTAAAACAGTTATTAGTCTTTATTTTTAAAGTTAGGTAAATCAAGGGACCACGCCGTATAACACCGAACGGGTTTCCTCCCAAGAACACCAGTGCATAAACCAACAACGCAATGCTAAATAAAGAAAAATGAAGCTATTATAAGACCCAGTTCCCATCACACAAAGCAACGCAAGCCTACCTTATAACAGCCAAAGAATGCTTGATACGTTTCAAAACAAATCATTTGATACTACTATAAGTGTATAGTGTATAAAACAACTTCAAATCATAAGTATCAATCATAGGCGGCATGAATGCCCCATACCACTATGTCTCCATATATAGGTTATACAATCAAAATCGCAAAGTCAAGTATTTGGAAATTGGGTTTCCATCTATGAACCGAGGCAAAAGATAGTCCTCAACCAATTCGAGACAATCTAGCCCATGTCTCAGGATCAGAGCTCGCGTGACCCTTGGATCGTCAGGGCCGGTCCACCGGTGTGGATTAAAATGCCTGAACACTGCGTTTCCCCGCCTTTTGGGGCGTAAATGAGCCAACGAATGGCTCCATCGGACCCGGATCGTCCGATCTAATCGAGGCGCCTCGCAATAGCAACAACCACACAGGGGAAAAGTATATAAATGTCAGGGCTGGTAGGTCACTGACACCATCCTAGCTAGAAAGAAATGCATGCCCTCCCTGAGGTCCTCTCCCGTTTTTGGTTCACAACCGGGGTGTGAGGCTCGCGAATTCACGTTACACAAAGCTGTGCCACACCGGCTGTGCTTTGATCATCAACCACAAGACTTTGCTTTTCAACAGAAGCCTTGACCATTTGCATCTTAGCATGCCACACAGGCAATTCACTCTATGCGTTTGATATCCATCTATATATAACCCCTGAGCTCGTACGTCTCAGAGAAGGGCGTTAAGCAAGAGAATAAATTCTCCGCCGCCAAACAGATATATTTTTAATAGAAATCAATCACACAGACTAAAATCCAATGTCAGACACACAGTCCATTTACAAGTCCGTTCTGGGTCTGAACGAAACCGGAGGCACCTAGTACCCCGCATATCCATCAATCTCCAAGTACGTCTGGACGATCACCTACTGTTTCCATCTTCTTGGGTGTACAGCCCAATCAAGATCATCAGTAATCACCCAAACGACGTGAAGACCTCCGGTCTTCGACCATCGTCTTCATCTTGGACTTATCGTCGTATCAGTTATTCAGAATGCGATAAACCCGGTCTTTCCGAATAACTCGCGTATTTTTTAAATAAGTGTTACACAAACACAACATACGCCTCATTCCAATTCATCAGTCACTAACCATAAATTATTCTAGAGAATAATTCCCCAAATATTAACCCCGAAGGCCGAAACCAACATCAGATCAATATCCAGAAAACCATTCCGCTTAGCTAACCGACAGTTAGTTTCTAAATTTCACATTCATAGGGAAAGGTTCCCATTAATTTTATCAAAGATAAATCCTTTAAATTTATTCTTTATTCTATTTTTAAATATCAATTCAAACTAGTCGGGATTAGAGAACTTTACTGAAGTAATAATTTGTTTTAATTTCCCAATCCCAACCTATTCATCCCATGAAGTAAAACTGGTTATACTTCATATCTAACACCACGGTGTTATCGGTAAATTCAATTACCGTTTCACGTTCAAATCTAATTAAAGATTTTAACTATCGCCTGGAGTAAAACTGGTGATACTCCATTCTCGATCTTTTCGATCTAATTAAAGATTTAACTATCGCCTGGAGCAAAACTGGTGTTACTCCATTCTCGATCATTTCAATCTAATTAAAGATTCATTAAAACTACACTTAGTTTTAATCTTTAACTGGGTTAAAGAACCAATGTCATTTAAAACACGGCCCACAATAAACCCAAAATCACATTCATTAATTATCGGGTTAAAGAACAAGTGTTATTTAAAACACTGTTCACGATAAACCCAAAAATCAATACCAATTCAATTCCAATTAAATATCATTTAATTGGTACACTTCATTAAATCTAAATAAAAAGATTTAATCTTTTCTCAACTGGGCTTAAGAACAGTGTTAATGAAGACACAATTCACGACAAACCCAAATCACATTTGATGTTAAACACAAGGCTCTGAATAGAAAATATATCGGCTTATATTCAATATCAAATTCTACGACCAACAGATATCGTATTGGAAATAACGATATATAAATATCATTCAAATTTCCGTAACAACATCTGTATAATCACGAAATCTAACATCGAAATATTCCGAAGACAATTTCGATTCAGATCCATTCCAATGCAATTATTGGAAATTCTGGTTATTTTCGAAACCATTTCAAATCCAATTTATTTATTTAAAAATAAATAGAATTATAACTCTAGTTCAAAACTAGTTCATTTCGATAAAAATCTATTCTTATCTTTTCAAATATGGAGTTTTTCATCCCAATTCTTTCTAAATCATTTCTTATGATTTTACACAAATTATTACTATTTTTAATAATTTTATCAAGGCCCGTACAGTCGATTTCCATCAACGGCCATCGAACTGCACTTACAGCGACCTTTTCCAAATTTGATTTGGACATAGTTCCAAATCCAACCGTTAGATTTCAAATTTCTAATATTCTTAGAACGCTCTTTTCGATACGAACCCAACGGTTCCGGTTTTAGGAGAATCCGACGGTCGGATCTCCCGTAATATCCGCTCGAAGTCAATGGTCGAAATTCGCGAACTACCGCGGCGCAGTGCGTTCTATTCAGGCCATTATATTATATATATAATATATATAATATATACTTCGTCGATTTCCTTTCAAAATGAATTTTATAAATCGTTTTAAATTCGTTTTCAAAACGGTTTAAACTTCATATTCAATTTCAAATCAAAATTGAATATTCCAATATAAATTCGTTTTAAATTCATTTCAAATCGATTTTAATTCAAATTGATTTCAAATTCAATTTCAGTTCGTTTTTCAGTTCAATTTAATTTCAATTCGAATTCATTCCTATTCAATTTCTATTCGAATTCATTCCTATTCAATTTAATTCGAATTTCAATTCTATTTCAATTTCTAATCTATTCAATTTAATTCGTATTTCAATTCTATTTCAATATTCATTGAAAAATGAATAAAATCGATATAAATATCGTTCACGTCAAAATGGCGTCAATCTAACCAACACGGCTTCATATGTTTCTATTTTCAAATATTCTACTTCAAACATTTCTATTTCAAATATTTTTATTTCAAATATTTCTATTCAAATATTTCTTTTCAAATATTTCTTTTTCAAATATTTCTATTTCAAATATTTTTATTTCAAATATTTCTATTCAAATATTTTTATTTCAAATATTTCTATTCAAATATTTTTATTTTAAATATTTCTTTTTCGAAACTGGAATGAGGCCCAATCAATTACCATATAATGTTAATTATATGGATTTTCTACAACACATGTATATATCAACAACGATGAATAATCAACCATCATCCAAAGTGCATTCTACACTGTATAAGCATTGAATATAGATATTTAATGCTTATAACAGTCTGTCAATCAATCGATCGACATACGACTAAACAATCAGGATTAGTGTACGTCAAATATCATCCCAATACCCATGTGGGGTTCCAAACAATCAAACACAGATTTTATTTGTGCAGTTGGGCGATGTGTAAAATTTATCATCCCAATCAATATCAGTCAAATTGTGTATACAAACAAATCATCCGATTTATTTATTTTTATTTCATTTCATTTAACGTTAAAAATTCTATTTTTGACTATATAAATATTTTATTTCATTTCACATCACATCACACAATCAACTACACATCAAAATCAAACAAACAAGCATACAAGCCGTCCATGGTCTGTGGACGACGGGTGTCGGGTGCTACTAAACACCGTCTGCATCCTAGTATATATATATATAACTAGATAATTAAATTAAAGAGTGAGAAATTCTCACATAATAGCTAATCCAACGCCACGACTCTTCTTATGCAGAAATCTTCGTCGTTTCATCTCTTTCTTTTCCCGCTCTCACTACATATACAAAAATCACATTTTTACTTCGCTATTCAATATATAAAAATCGAATTTTTACTTTGTTATTCAATATATAAAAATCAAATTTTTACTTCGCTATTCAATATAAAAATCGAATTTTTACTTCGCTATTCAATATATAAAAATCGAATTTTTACTTCGCTATTCAATATATAAAAATCGAATTTTTTTTCTCTTTGTTGCTATGTATATAAAAATCCTATTTTTGTAATCACGCTATATAGATAAAAATTCTATTTTTATAATCACGCTATATGGATAAAAATTCTATTTTTATAATCACGCTATATGGATAAAAAAATTATTTTTACACCGCTACTATATAGATAAAAATTCTATTTTTACAACGGTGCTATATAGATAAAAATTCTATTTTAAAAATCTAATCTTTTCTATTTTAAAAATCTAATCTTTTCTATTTTAAAAATCTAATCTTTTCTTCTTTATATGAATCTATACTTTTAAAACGTTATATTATATATAAAAATTATCCTATTTTTAATTTACAGTAATATATATAAATATAAAACTGATTTTTATTCCTATATATTTTCTTCTAAGTTGATTACACTAAAAAAAAAAAAGGAAACAAATAAAAAGAAATCACCTTTAATTTGATTTTTTTTTCATTGCGTTGAGGGGGGAAAGGGCTGCTCACGTCCAAGGAGGAGGAGGGGGTGGTTGTCTGCTAATCGGTGTGGGAAGAAATCGATGGAGTGGCGGTTGGAGGAGTAGAGGGGGCGCTCAACGGTGGCTGCGTTCGATTTTGGGGCTCGTGGGATTTGGGGGTGTTCGAATGACGGAAGGGGAGAGGAGGAGCGTGCGGGGAAGAGAGGTCGGAGGCGGCTCTGGCGTGGGAGGCTCCGGCGATCGCTGGTGGAAGGCGGCGTAGGGTTTCCGTTGGTCTCGTTTTTTTTTTTTTCTGATTCAATCGGGGGGGGGGGGGGCAGAGGGTAATAGGGAGAGGAGAGGAGGAGTTTTTATTTTATTTTAATTATTTTAATTGCAAAAGGTTGACTTTTACATACGACCTCTAAACGAGGCCCACCGCCTGTCGTCCATAGCGTTTCACCCCCATTCCGAACACAATGGGATATGTATTGTAAGCTGATTCGATCGTTTCGATCAGTTTCCATTAAAATCAACATATAACTCTATATATTGAATTTAAACGCGCATTTCAATTTACTGGGGTCACATACGAACTTTATAAATTGCAGAAAAATATTTTCCAGCTTCGTATAGACGATACGGTCCTAACAAAACTAGTTTCGTAGAATTCTGAGACCGTTGGAAAAATGGCCATTTTCCAGTCGATTAAAATCAACTAAAACTGGTCAAATGCATTTTCCTTTGCCACTCTCACATATTGATTCGAAAAATTATGAAATTTGGAGTCTAGCAATAATTTGATATCACGGATCCAACAAAAGTGGTTTCGTCGAAATCCGAGGTCATTTGCAAAATCTCCATTTTTAAGGGCCTGAATTCCATAGCGACTATTCAGAATTTTCAACTGGACATATCTTTTGATCCCCGCTATGAAATTTTGATTTTTCGGATTCGTTGGAAAGATAGTCACAATTAGATCCTATTATTTTTGGTTTCAGTAAAATCCGGATTGTTTTGCACCCGGTATGTTCCATTGAAGTTTGAAATCGAATTATCGAACTACCGTGCCATTTTCAATTCTATTTATAAATATAAATAAATATTTATATTCTAACGACGACGTATATAATATATACGTTCGAATTCCATTCAAAATAAATTTCTCGTCGATATTATTTAAAATACTTCATTTTAAATGTTCAAAATTCGTTAAAATTGCCAAAATAAAAATTTTAAACTGGCCCAGATTTTTGGGTTGTTACAATCTCCCCCACTTAAAACTTTTCGTCCCCGAAAAGGAACAAAGTCGAAAGTGGTTTGATTAATCAACTCTACGTTCGATCTGGCTTTCATTCTCCAACTTTTCAGTTTCTGAGAATTTTCAAATTCTTCAAAAATTTGGCTAACACCCAGAATTTTCGAAAAATTTCGCCATAACCTCCCTTGCACCGGGAGCCACGGGAAAATCCCGAAATTGCCATATAGGCCTTCTGATCTCAAAAAGAAAAAGAAAAAGCCAATCGGCTCATAAAATCATCATCACCCAAACAAAACAATAAATTATGTTAAACATGTACCTATTTGTCGGGCAAACAATTTTATTCTTCTGCTCTAGCCTCCTTGCTATGACCTGTTCAGTGTAATTACATGTATATGCAAGCAAATGCGAAAAATTTTCAATACAATTCAATATTTGATAAAATTAGGCGTAATGGTTCAAAATTATCAAACAAATAAACAAACAACACAAACATCAATCCATTAGTTGATTAGCTTTTAAAATTCATAACTTTGATACATAGTCAAAAATCAAATTTTTTTTTTGATGCCAAATCACAACAATAAGCACTATATAGTTTTGGTTCTCACACCAGTCTAATGGAAATATAGAAATCTCACTTTCGTTACTCGAAAATAAATTCTGGCGACGGTGGCCCATCCCCCGAATTACCCCCGGGCAACTAGAGTGTGATTCTATAACTATCCAGTACATTAAAACTTCGAATACACGTTTGGAAGACATATATGAAAAATCTTTATATAACGGATTATCCAAATCTATATAGAGTAAATATTCAAATACGTATGAAATGGTTTAAATTTCAAAACAAAATTGGCTTTCATTTTAAAAATATACTCTTCACACTCGTTCTAGGATACTACTGATCCCATCTCTAATGAGTCATTCCCATTGGATATTTCTAATCCAATATCTGATGAATTCTTTCGTATGGTTCTAATGTGTCATGTTCTCTGCTTTGTAAACCAAAGCTCTGATACCACGATGAAACGACCCAAACTTCCCCGGTCTCCGAAGAGAAGAGAAAGAACGAATTGTTTTGAGAACACGACAAAATAGAACGCAGACGAAAGAACATTTCATTGTATATTACAACAATACATCAGATTACAAGAATATACAGAGTATAAATGAATATTACACAGAATTATCAGAGATTTAAATTACATTTAAATACATAGCATCGGAAAATAATACAATACACAACTAGAAGGAGATATACAGATACAAAGCTTTCCGGATATCATTCCAGCTGTAAACCAGGATCCTGTGAATATAAATCTACAACACCAAAACTACTAGCTGCCCGTGTCAAAATAGGGGCACCCAGAGTTTAGGTCAAAACAATAAACTCCAGGTCAGTCATTGGACTGGTGTGAAAACTAAAACAGTTATTAATCTTTATTTTTAAAGTTAGTAAACAAGGGACCACGCCGTATAACACGGAACGGGTTTCCTCCCAAGAACACCAGTGCATAAACCAACAACGCAATGCTAAATAAAGAAAAATGAAGCTATTATAAGACCCAGTTCCCATCACACAATGCAACGCAAGCCGGAGGATAGGGTTTTTACCTTATAACAGCCAAAGAATGCTTGATACGTTTTAAAACAAATCATTTGATACTACTATAAGTGTATAGTGTATAAAACAACTTCAAATCATATGTATCAATCATAGGCGGCATGAATGCCCCATACCACTATGTCGCCATATATAGGTTATACAATCAAAATCGCAAAGTCACGTATTTGGAAATTGGGTTTCCATCTATGAACCGAGGCAAAAGATAGTCCTCAACCGATTCGAGACAATCTAGCCCATGTTTCAGGATCAGAGCTCGAGTGACCCTTGGAACATCAGGGTCGGTCCACCGGTGTGGATTAAAATGCCTGAACACTGCGTTTCCCTGCCCTTTGGGGCGTAAATGAGCCAACGAATGGCTCCATCGGACCCGGATCGTCCGATCTAACCGAGGCGCCTCGCAACAGCAACAACCACACAGGTGAAAAGTATATAAATGTCAGGGCTGGTAGGTCACTGACACCACCCTAGCTAGAAAGAAACGCATGCCCTCCCTGAGGTCCTCTCCCGTTTTTGGTTCACAACCGGGGTGAGAGGCTCACGAATTCACGTTACACAAAGCTGTGCCACACAGGCTATGCTTTGATCATCAACCACAAGACTTTGCTTTTCGACAGAAGCCTTGATCATTTACATCTTAGCATGCCACACAGGCAATTCACTCTATGCGTTTGATATCCATCTGTATATAACCCCTGAGCTCGTACGTCTTAGAGAAGGGCGTTAAGCAAGAGAATAAATTCTCCACCGCCAAACAGATATATATTTAATAGAAATCAATCACACAGACTAAAATCCAATGTCAGACACACAGTCCATTTACAAGTCCGTTCTGGGTCTGAACGAAACCGGAGGCACCTAGTACCCCGCATATCCATCAATCTCCAAGTACGTCTGGACGATCACAAACTGTTTCCATCTTCTTGGGTGTACAGCCCAATCAAGATCATCAGTAATCACCCAAACGACGTGAAGACCTCCGGTCTTCGACCATCGACTTCATCCTCGACTTATCGTCGTATCAGTTATTCAGAATGAGATAAACCCGGTCTTTCCGAATAACTCGCGTATATTTTAAATAAGTGTTACACAAACACAACATACGCCTCATTCCAATTCATCAGTCACTAACCGTAAATTAATCAAGAGAATAATTCCCCAAATATTAACCCCGAAGGACGAAACCAACATCAGATCAATATCCAGAAAACCATTCTGCTTAGCTAACCGACAGTTAGTTTCTAAATTTCACATTCATAGGGAAGGGTTCCCATTAATTTTATCAAAGATAAATCCTTTAAATTTATTCTTTAACCTATTTTTGAATATCAATTCAAACTAGTCGGGATTAGCGAACTTTACCGAAGTAATCATTTGTTTTAATTTCCCAATCCCAACCTATTCATCCCATGAAGTAAAACTGGTTATACTTCATATCTAACACCATGGTGTTATCGGTAAATTCAATTACCGTTTCACGTTAAAATCTAATTAAAGATTTTAACTATCGCCTGGAGTAAAACTGGTGATACTCCATTCTCGATCTTTTCGACCTAATTAAAGATTTAACTATCGCCTGGAGCAAAACTTGTGTTACTCCATTCTCAATCATTTCAATCTAATTAAAGATTCATTAAAACTACACTTAGTTTTAATCTTTAACTGGGTTAAAGAACCAATGTCATTTAAAACACGGCCCACAATAAACCCAAAATCACATTCATTAATTATCGGGTTAAAGAACAAGTGTTATTTAAAACACTGTTCACGATAAACCCAAAAATCAATACCAATTCAATTCCAATTAAATATCATTTAATTGGTACACTTCATTAAATCTAAATAAAAAGATTTAATCTTTTCTCAACTGGGCTTAAGAACAGTGTTAATGAAGACACCATTCACGACAAACCCAAATCACATTTGATGTTAAACACAAGGCTCTGAATAGAAAATATATCGGCTTATATTCAATATCAAATTCTACGACCAACAGATATCGTATTGGAAATAACGATATATAAATATCATTCAAATTTCCGTAACAACATCTGTATAATCACGAAATCTAACATCGAAATATTCCGAAAACAATTTCGATTCAGATCCATTCCAATGCAATTATTGGAAATTCGGGTTATTTTCGAAACCATTTCAAATCCAATTTATTTATTTAAAAATAAATAGAATTATAACTCTAGTTCAAAACTAGTTCATTTCGATAAAAATCTATTCTTATCTTTTCAAATATGGAGTTTTTCATCCCAATTCTTTCTAAATCATTTCTTATGATTTTACACAAATTATTACTATTTTTAATAATTTTATCAAGGCCCGTACAGTCGATTTCCATCAACGGCCATCGAACTGCACTTACAGCGACCTTTTCCAAATTTGATTTGGACATAATTCCAAATCCAACCGTTAGATTTCAAATTTCTAATATTCGTTAGAACGCTCTTTTCGATACGAACCCAACGGTTCCAGTTTTAGGAGAATCCGACGGTCGGATCTCCCGTAATATCCGCTCGAAGTCAATGGTCGAAATTCGCGAACTGCCGCGGCGCGGCGCGTTCTATTCAGGCCATTATATTATATATATAATATATATAATATATACTTCGTCGATTTCCTTTCGAAATGAATTTTATAAATCGTTTTAAATTCGTTTTCAAAACGGTTTAAACTTCATATTCAATTTCAAATCAAAATTGAATATTCCAATATAAATTCTTTTTAAATTCATTTCAAATCGATTTTAATTCAAATTGATTTCAAATTCAATTTTAGTTCGTTTTTCAGTTCAATTTAATTTCAATTCGAATTCATTCCTATTCAATTTCTATTCGAATTCATTCCTATTCAATTTAATTCGAATTTCAATTCTATTTCAATTTCTAATCTATTCAATTTAATTCTTATTTCAATTCTATTTCAATATTCATTGAAAAATGAATAAAATCGATATAAATATCATTCACGTCAAAATGGCGTCAATCTAACCAACACGGCTTCATATGTTTCTATTTTCAAATATTCTATTTCAAACATTTCTATTTCAAATATTTTTATTTCAAATATTTCTATTCAAATATTTCTTTTCAAATATTTCTTTTTCAAATATTTCTATTTCAAATATTTTTATTTCAAATATTTCTATTCAAATATTTTTATTTCAAATATTTCTATTCAAATATTTTTATTTTAAATATTTCTTTTTCGAAACTGGAATGAGGCCCAATCAATTACCATATAATGTTAATTATATGGATTTTCTACAACACATGTATATATCAACAACGATGAATAATCAACCATCATCCAAAGTGCATTCTACACTGTATAAGCATCGAATATAGATATTTAACGCTTCTAACAGTCTGTCAATCAATCGATCGACATAGAACTAAACAATCGGGATTAGTGTACGTCAAATATCATCCCAATACCCATGTGGGGTTCCAAACAATCAAACACAAATTTTATTTGTGCAGTTGGGCGATGTGTAAAATTTATCATCCCAATCAATATCAGTCAAATTGTGTATACAAACAAATCATCCGATTTGTTTATTTTTATTTCATTTCATTTGACGTTAAAAATTCTATTTTTAACTATATAAATATTTTATTTCATTTCACATCACATCACATAATCAACTACACATCAAAATCAAACAAACAAGCATACAAGTCGTCCATGGTCTGTGGACGACGGGTGTCGGGTGCTACTAAACACCGTCTGCAACCTAGTATATATATATAACTAGATAATTAAATTAAAGAGTGAGAAATTCTCACATAATAGCTAATCCAACGCCACGACTCTTCTTATGCAGAAATCTTCGTCGTTTCATCTCTTTCTTTGCCCGCTCTCACTACATATACAAAAATCACATTTTTACTTCGCTATTCAATATATAAAAATCGAATTTCTACTTTGTTATTCAATATATAAAAATCAAATTTTTACTTCGCTATTCAATATAAAAATCGAATTTTTACTTCGCTATTCAATATATAAAAATCGAATTTTTACTTCGCTATTCAACATATAAAAATCGAATTTTTTTCTCTTTGTTGCTATGTATATAAAAATCCTATTTTTATAATCACGCTATATAGATAAAAATTCTATTTTTATAATCACGCTCTATGGATAAAAATTCTATTTTTATAATCACGCTATATGGATAAAAAAATTATTTTTACACCGCTACTATATAGATAAAAATTCTATTTTTACAACGGTGCTATATAGATAAAAATTCTATTTTAAAAATCTAATCTTTTCTATTTTAAAAATCTAATCTTTTCTATTTTAAAAATCTAATCTTTTCTTCTTTATATGAATCTATATTTTTAAAACGTTATATTATATATAAAAATTATCCTATTTTTAATTTACACTAATATATATAAATATAAAACTGATTTTTATTCCAATATATTTTCTTCTAAGTTGATTACACTAAAAAAATAAGAAAGGAATCAAATAAAAAGAAATCACCTTTAATTTGATTTTTTGTTCATTGCGTTGAGGGGGGAAAGGGCTGCTCACGTCCAAGGAGGAGGAGGGGGTGGTTGTCTGCTAATCGGTGGGGGAAGAAATCGATGGAGTGGCGGCTGGAGGAGGAGAGGGGGCGCTCAACGGTGGCTGCGTTCGATTTTGGGGCTCGTGGGATTTGGGGGTGTTCGAATGACGGAAGGGGAGAGGAGGAGCGTGCGGGGAAGAGAGGCCGGAGGCGGCTCTGGCGTGGGAGGCTCCGGCGATCGCTGGTGGAAGGCGGTGTGGGGTTTCCGTTGGTCTCGTTTTTTTTTTTGATTCAATCGGGGGGGGGGGGGCAGAGGGTAATAGGGAGAGGAGAGGAGGAGTTTTTATTTTATTTTATTTTAATTATTTTAATTTCAAAAGGTTGACTTTTACATACGACCTCTAAACGAGGCCCACCGCCTGTCGTCCGTAGCGTTTCACCCCCATTCCGAACACAATGGGATATGTATCGTAAGCTGATTCGATCGTTTCGATCAGTTTCCATTAAAATCAACATATAACTCTATATATTGAATTTAAACGCGTATTTCAATTTACTGGGGTCACATACGAACTTTATAAATTGCAGAAAAATATTTTCCAGCTTCGTATAGACGATACGGTCCTAACAAAACTAGTTTCGTCGAATTCTGAGACCGTTGGAAAAATGGCCATTTTCCAGTCGATTAAAATCAACTAAAACTGGTCAAATGCATTTTCCTTTGCCACGCTCACATATTGATTCGAAAAATTATGAAATTTGGAATCTAGCAATAATTTGATATCGCGGATCCAACAAAATTGGTTTCGTCGAAATCCGAGGTCGTTTGCAAAATCTCCATTTTTAAGGGCCTGAATTCCATAGCGACTATTCAGAATTTTCAACTGGACATATCTTTTGATCCCCGCTATGAAATTTTGATTTTTCGGATTCGTTGGAAAGATAGTCACAATTAGATCCTATTATTTTTGGTTTCACTAAAATCCGGATTGTTTTGCACCCGGTATGTTCCACTGAAGTTTGAAATCGAATTATCGAACTACCGTGCCATTTTCAATTCTATTTATAAATATAAATAAATATTTATATTCTAACGACGACGTATATAATATATACGTTCGAATTCCATTCAAAATAAATTTCTCGTCGATATTATTTAAAATACTTCATTTTAAATGTTCAAAATTCGTTAAAATTGCAAAAATAAAAATTTTAAACTGGCCCAGATTTTTGGGTTGTTACAATCTCCCCCACTTAAAACTTTTCATCCCCGAAAAGGAACAAAGTCGAAAGTGGTTTGATTAATCAACTCTACGTTCGATCTGGCTTTCATTCTCCAACTTTTCAGTTTCTGAGAATTTTCAAATTCTTCAAAAATTTGGCTAACACCCAGAATTTTCGAAAAATTTCGCCATAACCTCCCTTGCACCGGGAGCCACGGGAAAATCCCGAAATTGCCATATAGGCCTTCTGATCTCAAAAAGAAAAAGAAAAAGCCAATCGGCTCATAAAATCATCATCACCCAAACAAAACAGTAAATTATGTTAAACATGTACCTATTTGTCGGGCAAACAATTTTATTCTTCTGCTCTAGCCTCCTTGCTATGACCTGTTCAATGTAAGTACATGTATATGCAAGCAAATGCGACAAATTTTCAATACAATTCAATATTTGATAAAATTAGGTGTAATGGTTCAAAATTATCAAACAAAAAAACAAACAACACAAACATCAATCCATTAGTTGATTAGCTTTTCAAATTCATAACTTTGATACATAGTCAAAAATCAGATTTTTTTTTGATGCCAAATCACAACAATAAGCACTATCCAGTTTTGGTTCTCACACCAGTCTAATGGAAATATAGAAATCTCACTTTCGTTACTCGAAAATAAATTCTGGCGACGGTGCCCCATCCCCCGAATTACCCCCGGGCAACTAGAGTGTGATTCTATAACTATCCAGTACATTAAAACTTCGAATACACATTTGGAAGACATATATGCAAAATCTTTATATAACGGATTGTCCAAATCTATATAGAGTAAATATTCAAATACGTATGAAATGGTTTAAATTTCAAAACAAAATTGGCTTTCATTTTAAAAATATACTCTTCACACTCGTTCTAGGATACTACTGATCCCATCTCTAATGAGTCATTCCCATTGGATATTTCTAATCCAATATCTGATGAATTCTTTCGTATGGTTCTAATGTGTCATGTTCTCTACTTTGTAAACCAAAGCTCTGATACCACGATGAAACGACCCAAACTTCCCCGGTCTCCGAAGAGAAGAGAAAGAACGAATTGTTTTGAGAACACGACAAAATAGAACGCAGACGAAAGAACATTTCATTGTATATTACAACAATACATCAGATTACAAGAATATACAGAGTATAAATGAATATTACACAGAAATATCAGAGATTTAAATTACATTTAAATACATAGCAGCGGAAAATAATACAATACACAACTAGAAGGAGATATACAGATACAAAGCTTTCCGGATATCATTCCAGCTGTAAACCAGGATCCTGTGAATATAAATCTACAACACCAAAACTACTAGCTGCCCATGTCAAAATAGGGGCACCCAGAGTTTAGGTCAAAACAATAAATTCCAGTTCAGTCATGGGACTGGTGTGAGAACTAAAACAGTTATTAATCTTTATTTTTAAAGTTAGGTAAATCAAGGGACCACGCCGTATAACACGGAACGGGTTTCCTCCCAAGAACACCAGTGCATAAACCAACAACGCAATGCTAAATAAAGAAAAATGAAGCTATTATAAGACCCAGTTCCCATCACACAATGCAACGCAAGCCGGAGGATAGGGTTTTTTACCTTATAACAGCCAAAGAATGCTTGATACGTTTTAAAACAAATCATTTGATACTACTATAAGTGTATAGTGTATAAAACAACTTCAAATCATAAGTATCAATCATAGGCGGCATGAATGCCCCATACCACTATGTCGCCATATATAGGTTATACAATCAAAATCGCAAAGTCACGTATTTTGAAATTGGGTTTCCATCTATGAACCGAGGCAAAAGATAGTCCTCAACCGATTCGAGACAATCTAGCCCATGTTTCAGGATCAGAGCTCGAGTGACCCTTGGAACATCAGGGTCGATCCACCGGTGTGGATTAAAATGCCTGAACACTGCGTTTCCCCGCCCTTTGGGGCGTAAATGAGCCAACGAATGGCTCCATCGGACCCGGATCGTCCGATCTAACCGAGGCGCCTCGCAACAGCAACAACCACACAGGTGAAAAGTATATAAATGTCAGGGCTGGTAGGTCACTGACACCACCCTAGCTAGAAAGAAACGCATGCCCTCCCTGAGGTCCTCTCCCGTTTTTGGTTCACAACCGGGGTGAGAGGCTCACGAATTCACGTTACACAAAGCTGTGCCACACAGGCTATGCTTTGATCATCAACCACAAGACTTTGCTTTTCAACAGAAGCCTTGATCATTTGCATCTTAGCATGCCACACAGGCAATTCACTCTATGCGTTTGATATCCATCTGTATATAACCCCTGAGCTCGTACGTCTCAAAGAAGGGCGTTAAGCAAGAGAATAAATTCTCCACCGCCAAACAGATATATATTTAATAGAAATCAATCACACAGACTAAAATCCAATGTCAGACACACAGTCCATTTACAAGTCCGTTCTGGGTCTGAACGAAACCGGAGGCACCTAGTACCCCGCATATCCATCAATCTCCAAGTACGTCTGGACGATCACCAACTGTTTCCATCTTCTTGGGTGTACAGCCCAATCAAGATCATCAGTAATCACCCAAACGACGTGAAGACCTCCGGTCTTCGACCATCAACTTCATCTTCGAATTATCGTCGTATCAGTTATTCAGAAAGGGATAAACCCGGTCTTTCCGAATAACTCGCGTATATTTTAAATAAGTGTTACACAAACACAACATACGCCTCATTCCAATTCATCAGTCACTAACCGTAAATTAATCAAGAGAATAATTCCCCAAATATTAACCCCGAAGGCCGAAACCAACATCAGATCAATATCCAGAAAACCATTCTGCTTAGCTAACCGACAGTTAGTTTTTAAATTTCACATTCATAGGGAAAGGTTCCCATTAATTTTATCAAAGATAAATCCTTTAAATTTATTCTTTAATCTATTTTTGAATATCAATTCAAACTAGTCGGGATTAGCGAACTTTACCGAAGTAATCATTTGTTTTAATTTCCCAATCCCAACCTATTCATCCCATGAAGTAAAACTGGTTATACTTCATATCTAACACCATGGTGTTATCGGTAAATTCAATTACCGTTTCACGTTAAAATCTAATTAAAGATTTTAACTATCGCCCGGAGTAAAACTGGTGATACTCCATTCTCGATCTTTTCGATCTAATTAAAGATTTAACTATCGCCTGGAGCAAAACTTGTGTTACTCCATTCTCGATCATTTCAATCTAATTAAAGATTCATTAAAACTCCACTTAGTTTTAATCTTTAACTGGGTTAAAGAACCAATGTCATTTAAAACACGGCCCACAATAAACCCAAAATCACATTCATTAATTATCGGGTTAAAGAACAAGTGTTATTTAAAACACTGTTCACGATAAACCCAAAAATCAATACCAATTCAATTCCAATTAAATATCATTTAATTGGTACACTTCATTAAATCTAAATAAAAAGATTTAATCTTTTCTCAACTGGGCTTAAGAACGGTGTTAATGAAGACACCATTCACGACAAACCCAAATCCCATTTGATGTTAAACACAAGGCTCTGAATAGAAAATATATCAGCTTATATTCAATATCAAATTCTACGACCAACAGATATCGTATTGGAAATAATGATATATAAATATCTTTCAAATTTCCATAACAACATCTGTATAATCACGAAATCTAACATCGAAATATTCCGAAGACAATTTCGATTCAAATCCATTCCAATGCAATTATTGGAAATTCTGGTTATTTTCGAAACCATTTCAAATCCGATTTATTTATTTAAAAATAAATAGAATTATAACTCTAGTTCAAAACTAGTTCATTTCGATAAAAATCTATTCTTATCTTTTCAAATATGGAGTTTTTCATCCCAATTCTTTCTAAATCATTTCTTATGATTTTACACAAATTATTACTATTTTTAATAATTTTATCAAGGCCCGTACAGTCGATTTCCATCAACGGCCATCGAACTGCACTTACAGCGACCTTTTCCAAATTTGATTTGGACATAATTCCAAATCCAACCGTTATATTTCAAATTTCTAATATTCGTTAGAAAGCTCTTTTCGATACGAACCCAACGGTTCCGGTTTTACGAGAATCCGACGGTCGGATCTCCCGTAATATCCGATCGAAGTCAATGGTCGAAATTCGCGAACTGCCGCGGCGCGGTGCGTTCTATTCAGGCCATTATATTATATATATAATATATATATAATATATACTTCGTCGATTTCCTTTCGAAATGAATTTTATAAATCGTTTTAAATTCGTTTTCAAAACGGTTTAAACATCATATTCAATTTCAAATCAAAATTGAATATTCCAATATAAATTCATTTTAAATTCATTTCAAATCGATTTTAATTCAAATTGATTTCTAATTCAATTTCATTTCGTTTTTCAGTTCAATTTAATTTCAATTCGAATTCATTTCTATTCGATTTCAATTCGAATTCATTCCTATTCAATTTAATTCGAATTTCAATTCTATTTCAATTTCTAATCTATTCAATTTAATTCGAATTTCAATTCTATTTCAATATTCAGTGAAAAATGAATAAAATCGATATAAATATCGTTCACGTCAAAATGGCGTCAATCTAACCAACACGGCTTTATATGTTTCTATTTTCAGATATTCTATTTCAAACATTTCTATTTCAAATACTTTTATTTCAAATATTTCTATTCAAATATTTATTTTCAAATATTTCTTTTTCATATATTTCTATTTCAAATATTTTTATTTCAAATATTTCTATTCAAATATTTTTATTTCAAATATTTCTATTCAAATATTTTTATTTCAAATATTTCTATTCAAATATTTTTATTTTAAATATTTCTTTTTCGAAACTGGAATGAGGCCCAATCAATTACCATATAATGTTAATTATATGGATTTTCTACAACACATGTATATATCAACAACGATGAATAATCAACCATCATCCAAAGTGCATTCTACACTGTATAAGCATCGAATATAGATATTTAACGCTTATAACAGTCTGTCAATCAATCGATCGACATACAACTAAACAATCGGGATTAGTGTATGTCAAATATCATCCCAATACCCGTGTGGGGTTTCAAACAATCAAACACAGATTTTATTTGTGCAGTTGGGCGATGTGTAAAATTTATCATCCCAATCAATATCAGTCAAATGTGTGTATACAAACAAATCATCTGATTTGTTTATTTTTATTTCATTTCATATGACGTTAAAAATTCTATTTTTAACTATAAAATATTTTTAACTATATAAATATTTTATTTCATTTCACATCACATCACACAATCAACTACACATCAAAATCAAACAAACAAGCATACAAGTCGTCCATGGTCTGTGGACGACGGGTGTCGGGTGCTACTAAACACCGTCTGCATCCTAGTATATATATATAACTAGAAAATTAAATTAAAGAGTGAGAAATTCTCATAGAATAGCTAATCCAACGCCACGATTCTTCTTATGCAGAAATCTTCGTCGTTTCATCTCTATCTTTGCCCGCTCTCACTACATATACAAAAATCACATTTTTACTTCGCTATTCAATATATAAAAATCGAATTTTTACTTTTTTATTCAATATATAAAAATCAAATTTTTACTTCGCTATTCATTATATAAAAATCGGATTTTTACTTCGCTATTCAATATATAAAAATCGAATTTTCACTTCGCTATTCAATATATAAAAATCGATTTTTTTTCTCTTTGTTGCTATGTATATAAAAATCCTATTTTTATAATCACGCTATATGGATAAAAATTCAATTTTTATAATCACGCGACATGGATAAAAATTCTATTTTTATAATCATGCTTTATGTATAAAAATTCTATTTTTACACCGCTACTATATAGATAAAAATTCTATTTTTACAACGGTGCTATATAGATCAAAATTCTATTTTAAAAATCTAATCTTTTCTATTATAAAAATCTAATCTTTTCTATTTTAAAAATCTAATCTTTTCTTCTTTATATGAATCTATACTTTTAAAACGTTATATTATATACAAAAATTATCCTATTTTTAATTTACACTAATATATGTAAATATAAAACTGATTTTTATTCCTATATATTTTCTTCTAAGTTGATTACACTAAAAAAATAAGAAAGGAAACAAATAAAAAGAAATCACCTTTAATTTGATTTTTTTTTTCATTGCATTGAGGGGGGAAAGGACTGCTCACGTCCAAGGAGGAGGAGGGGGTGGTTGTCTGCTAATCGGTGGGGGAAGAAATCGATGGAGTGGCGGCTGGAGGAGGAGAGGGGGCGCTCAACGGTGGCTGCGTTCGATTTTCGGGCTCGTGGGATTTGGGGGTGTTCGAATGACGGAAGGGGAGAGGAGGAGCGTGCGGGGAAGAGAGGCCGGAGGCGGCTCTGGCGTGGGAGGCTCCGGCGATCGCTGGTGGAAGGCGGCGTGGGGTTTCCGTCGGTCTCGATTTTTTTTTCTGATTCAATGGGGGGGGCAGAGGGTAATAGGGAGAGGAGAGGTGTTTTTATTTTATTTTATTTTAATTATTTTAATTTCAAAAGGTTGACTTTTACATACGACCTCTAAACGAGGCCCACCGCCTGTCGTCCATAGCGTTTTACCCCCATTCCGAACACAATGGGATATGTATCGTAAGTTGATTCGATCGTTTCGATCAGTTTCCATTAAAATCAACATATAACTCTATATATTGAATTTAAACGCGCATTTCAATTTACTGGGGTCACATACGAACTTTATAAATTGCAGAAAAATATTTTCCAGCTTCGTATAGACGATACGGTCCTGACAAAACTAGTTTCGTCGAATTCTGAGACTGTTGGAAAAATGGCCATTTTCTAGTCGATTAAAATCAACTGAAACTGGTCAAACGCGTTTTCCTTTGCCACACTCACATATTGATTCGAAAAATTATGAAATTTGCAATCTAGCAATAATTTGACATCACGGATCCAACAAAAGTGGTTTCGTCGAAATCCGAGTTCGTTTGCAAAATCTCCATTTTTAAGGGCCTGAATTCCATAGCGACTATTCAGAATTTTCAACTGAACATATCTTTTGATCCTCGCTATGAAATTTTGATTTTTCGGATTCGTTGGAACGATAGTCACAATTAGATTCTATTATTTTTGGTTTCACTAAAATCCAGATTGTTTTGCACCCGGTATGTTCAGTTGAAGTTTGAAATCGAATTATCGAACTACCGTACCATTTTCAATTCTATTTATAATATAAATAAATATTTATATTCTAACGACGACGTATATAATATATACGTTCGAATTCCATTCAAAATAAATTTCTCGTCGATATTATTTAAAATACTTCATTTTAAATGTTCAAAATTCGTTAAAATTGCCAAAATAAAAATTTTAAACTGGCCCAGATTTTCGGGTTGTTAAAAATAAATTCTCCGCCGCCAAATAGATTTATATTTAATGAATATCAGTCAACACAGAATAAAATCCAATGCCAGACACATAATCCATTTACAAGTTCGTTCTGGGTCTGAACGAAACCGGAGGCACTTTCCTCGCATATCCATCGATCTCCAGGTACGTCTGGACGATCACCAACTGATTCCCTCATCTAGGGTGTACAACCCAATCAAGATCATCAGTAATCACCCAAACGATGTGAAGACTTCCGGTCTTCAACCACCGTCTTCATCTTCGACATCTCGTCGAACCGGTTATTCAGATGGGTATAAACCCGACCTTTCTGAATATCCCACGTATATAATGAACAAATGTTACACAAACACAACAAATGCCTCATTCCAATTCAGAATATTATTTTATTCACAAAATCACATTCTTAGGGGAAAGGTTCCCATTAATTTTATCCAAGATAAATTCTTTTAAATTTATTCTTTAATCTTCATTTGGATATCATTTCAAACTAGTCGGGATTAGCGAACCACACCGAAGTAATTATTTGTTTTATTTCCCAATCCCAACCTATTCATCCCCTGGAGCAAAACTGGTAATACTCCATATCTAACACCACAGTATTATCGGTAAAATTAATTACCATTTCACGTTCAAATCTAACTAAAGATTTAACTATCGCTTTGGAGCAAAACTGGTGGTACTCCATTCTCGATCACCTTTTAGATTTGATAATTTAAATTATCAATTCACATTTCAATCTAATTAAAGATTCATTGAAATTTCACTTAGTTTTAATCTTCTCAAAAATCATCATCCTGCCTTTAACTGGGTTAAAGAACCAATGTCATATAAAACACAATTCAAGATAAACCCAAATCACATTTGATATTAAATACAAGGCTCTAAATAGAAAATATACCCACTTATATTCAATATCAAATCCTGAAACCAACAAATATCGTATTGGAAATAACGATATAAAATATATCTTTCAAATTCCCATAATAATATCTGTATAGTCACGAAATCCAACATCGAAATATTCCGAAGATAATTTCGATCCAACTCCAGTCCAATTCACGTATTGGGAATATTGATTATTTTTAAAATCACTTTCAAATTCAATTTATTTATTTCAAAAATAAATTGATTTTTATTCTAGTTCAAAACTGGTTCATTTCAATAAAAATCTATTTTTATCCTTTCAAATATGGAGTTTTTCATCCCAATTCTTTCCAATTCACATATTATGATTTTACACAAATTATTAATATTTTTAATAATTTTATCAAGGCCCGTACAGTCGATTTCCATCAACGGCCATCGAACTGCACTTACAATGACCTTTTCAAAATTTAATTTGGACATAATTCCAAATCCAACCATTAGATTTCAAGTTTCTAATATTCATTGGAAAGCTCTTTTCGATACGAACCCAATGGTTCCGGTTTTAGGAGAATCCGATGGTTAGATCTCCCGTAATGTCAATTCGAAGTCAATGGTCGGAATTCACGAACTGCCGCGGCGCGGCGCGTTCTATTCAGGCCATTATATATATATATATATATATATATAATATAATATATAATATTATATATATTTCGTCGATTTCCTTTTTAAAACGTATTTTATAAATCGTTTTAAATTCGTTTTCAAAACCATTTCAACTCTACATTCAATTTCAAATCAAAATTGAGTATTTCATATCATTACTATATAAATGATAATATTTTCAAAACGTTATATTTTGAAATCGCTATCTTTTCTATATTAATGATAAAAACGAATATAATCGATATAACTATCGTTCACGTCAAAATGGCGCAACTCTAATCAACACATTTTTATATATATTTCAATAAATTCGTTATTCTATTCAACAAATGAATATTTATTCTATTTAACACATGAATCTATATTTCTTCTATTCAACACATGAATCTATATTTCTTTCAACACACGACTATTTTTGTTATGCAAAATATTTTATAAAATTATGGTATCTATCGTTTGATTTTTAATCAGATTCCACCGTAAAGTAGATTCTAATCTTAAATATGATAAAGATGTAAATTTTATTGTTAAAATATTTTACTCAACACATGAATAGTTTCAACACATAAACATCGTCGACACATGACTATTTTTATATTCAACACATGAATTTTCTTTTATAATATTGATTATTTTCCCGATTGGAATGAGGCCCAATCAATCACCATATAATGTTAATTATATGGATTCCATACAACACATGTATATAATAGCAACGATAAACAATCAACCATCATCCAAGGTGCACCACACAACTGCACAAGCATCAAATATAAATAATTAATGCTTACACAGCCAGTCGACCAACCGATCGACATACAATTAAATAATTGGGATTAATGTACGCTAAATTTCATCCCAACATCCGTGTGGGGTTTCAAATCAATAGACACAGATTTTTATTTGTGCAGTTGGGCGATGTGTAAAATTTATCATCCCAATCAATATCAGTCAAATCAGTGTATATAAACAAATTAGCCGATTTGTTTATAAATATTCATTTATTCACATTCACGTTAAAAATTATATTTTTAACGATAATTAATTTATTTCAACACATCTACATTTTATTATCGATTTCACATCAACATCACAAACAATTTTCACAACACATCAATCAAACAAACAAGCCATCCATGGTCTGTGGATGACGGGTGTCGGGTGCTGCTAAGCACCGTCTGCATCCTAGTATATATATATAACTAGAAAAAGAAATTTAGAGTGAGAAGTTCTCACCGACTAGCTAATCCTACCACCTCGACTCATCTTATGTAGAAATCTTCGTCGTTCTCGCCTTTTGTCACTTTCCTAGCCCGTAGCCACCACATATATAAAAATTCTATTTTTACATCGTTACTATTTAGATAAAAATTCTATTTTTACATCGTTACTATATAGATAAAAATTCTATTTTTACATCGTTATTATATAGATAAAAATTCTATTTTTACATCGTTACTATATAGACAAAAAAATCTATTTTTACATCGTTACTATATAGATAAAAATTCTATTTTTACATCGTTACTATATAGATAAAAATTCTACTTTTATAACGGTGTTCATATAATAAAGATTATATTTTTATCACGCTATTTTCAAATATAAAGATTTCTCCTTTTCAAATATAAAGATTTCGCCTTTTCCTACTTTAAAAATGTCGTCTTTTTATATCCTACCATATAAAGATCACATTTTTATTATCTATATAATATGAAAATTATATTTTCCACCTTTACATGCGATAAAAATTATATTTTTAATTTCTACCTATAATAGAAATTATATTTTGACTCTATACGATTTTATTTTAATTTCAGAATTAAAATGAACTCAAAAAAAAAATAGAATAAAACAAAAGTAAATTTACAGCAATTGAAGAGGAGGAGGGGGTTTCGGCGCGCGGATGCAGGCGCGGTGGAGGCGGAAGGCAGCGTTGACAGGGGGAGGCGGCGCTAGGGCTGAAGGGGGGTGCGGTTTTGTTTGGTTGTGGTGAGTCAGGTTGTAGAGGGAAGGGAGGAGAAGGAGAGATCGGAGAAGAAGAGGGAGGCGCGGGGAGAAGGGGCTCCGCCCTGGTGGCGGCGCACGGCGGCGTTGTTGGGAGGAGCGGCGGCTTCTCCCCCTACTTGGTTTTTTTTCTTCGATCGAAAATGAACAGACCGGGGGGGGGGGTGAGGGGGGCTGAATGAATAAAGGAGATGGAAGGGTGGGATTATTTTAATTATTTTATTTAATTATCTCCCAAAAAGAAACTTTTAATTTCGACCTCTAAACGAGGCCCATCGCCTGTCGTCCATAGCTAATTACCCCCATTCTGAACACAATGGGATATGTATCGTCGGCTGATTCGATCGTTATGATCAGTTTTCGTTAAAATCCAAATATAACTCTATATATTGAATTTGAACGTGCATTTCAACTTACCGGGTCACATACGAACTCCAAAAATTCCAGAAAAATATTTTCCAGCTTTGTATTGTTGATACGGTCCTAATGAAAGTAGTTTCGTTGAATTCTGAGATCGTTTGAAAAATGACCATTTTCCAGTCGATTAAAATCAACTGAAACTGGTCAAACACGATTTCTTTTGCCACGCTCACACATTGATTCGAAAAATTACGAAATTTGTAACCTTGCAATAATTTGATCTCACGGATCCAACAATAGTGGTTTCGTCGAAATCCGAGGTCGTTTGCAAAATTCCCATTTTCAAGGGTCTGAATTCCATAGCGACTATTTAGAAATTTCAACTGGACATATCTTTTGATTCCCGCTATGAAATCTTTATTTTTTGTATTCATTGGAAAGATATTCTCCATTAGATTCTAATATTTTTGGTTTCACTAAAATCCGGTTTGTTTTGCACCTAGTACATTCATTTGAAGTTTAAAATCGAATTATCGAACTACCGCGCCATTTTCAATTCTATTTATAATTATATATATAATTATTATATTCTAACGACGACGTATATAATATATACATTCGAATTCTATTCAAAATAAATTTCTCGTCGTTGTTATTTAAAATAATTCATTTTAAATGTTCAAAATTCAATAAAATTGGCAAAATAAAAATTTTAAACTGGCTCGCATTTCCGGGTTGTTACAATCTCCCCCACTTAAAACTTTTCGTCCCCGAAAAGGAGCAAAGTCGAAAGTGGATTGATCAATCAACTCTACGTTCGATCTGGCTTCCATTCTCCAACTTTTCAGTTTCTGAGAATTTTCAAATTCTTCAAAAATTTGGCTAACACCCGGAACTCTCGAAAAATTTCACGATAACCTCCTTTGTACGGGGAGGGGTTTGGAACTTTATTGGGCCATATTAGGTACCCAATAAATCCTAATAAGCATACACATATTTATAGTGATATATTCTGGTGTTTACAGGGGAGCGTGTATTGATAATAACTCTAGAGAATAAATTCTCGTCACCCTGTCAAAGCCTAAGGGAGTGTGCATTTTAAATGCTCCAGAGGATAAATCCTCGTCACCTCGTCCCGTGTGGGAAATAAATAGTCCATGTGCCATATCTAATAAATAGAGAGACGTAATTATTGTCAACTCTAGACCCGTGTGGGGTTTTTATTAATCCGGCAATTTTACCGTTACAATTTAAATAGTCCATATCAGTCATCAGTTCAACCTGTAAAATATAGTCATCGCCATACAAGCCTCTCACTCGTATGGTAAATCTTCCACCTCGTCACACAAGCTCCAAATGCTTATGTGGTATATGATGAAGTATGCCTCTCTTCAAGAAGTATGCCATGTAATGTAGTACAAAATTAATTGTTGCTATCCTATGGCGATGTTTATTATTTCACACAGAATAACCAGCACTCTGCATCCAATGGCATTCACAGGAGTTGATATAATAATATTTCGCATCCAACTCATTAAGGTTTACCTATTTGTCGGGCATGCAAATAAAATCTTTACTCAACAGCTATCCAATTTCTGGTTCAAACATATATAATGCACAAGTATATATTTCTAACTATTTTCTAATCAGTTCAATGTGTGATTTAATTGAATAAATTTTGTTCTGGTTTTTATTGATGATATTCTAATCTTCTCTAAATCAAAGGCTGAAATGGAACATAACAATGGAAGCCGAAAAGGAAAGAAGCCGAAAGTTGTTTAACAAATCAACTCAACTTCCATTATTTTGACTACGGCTTAAGTTCTTCAACTTTTCAGTTTCTAAGAACTTTTCAAATTTTTCAAAAATTTGGCTAACACCCTAAATTTTTGACAAATTTCGCCATAACCTCCCCTGCACCAGGAGCACCGGGAAAATCTCGAAATTGCCATATAGGCCTTCTGATCTCAAAAAGAAAAATAAAAAGCCAAGCGGTTAGCCAATCGGCTCATAAAATCATCATCACCCAAACAAAACAGTAAATTATAGTAAACATGTACCTATTTGTCGGGCAAACAAATTTTATTCTTCTGCTCTAGCCTCCTTGCTATGACCTGTTCAATGTAAGTACATGTATGTGCAAGCAAATGCAACCAATTTTCAATACAATTCAATATTTGATTCAATTAGGCTAAATGGTTCAAAATTATCAAACAAATAAACAAACAACACAACCATCAATCAATTAGTGAATTATCGTTTCAAATTCATAATTTTGATATATATACAGAAAATCATGTTTTTTATGCCAATTCACAACAACGAATTCTATCTATATAAGTATTTGTTCTCACACCAGTCTGATGGAAATATATAGAAATCACACCTTCGAAATACGAACATAAATAGTGATGATGTGGCCACATCATCAGAATTATCCCCGGGTGTCTAGATTGTGACTCTATATTAATCCAGTATATTACAACTTCGACTATACGTTCATAACGCGTATACGCGAAATCTTTATATACTCGATTGTCCAAATTCAAAATAAATAAATATTCAAATACGTTTAAAACGATTTAAATTTCAAAACAAAATTGTTTTCATTTGAAAAATATACTCTTCACACTCGTTCTAGGATACTATTGATCCTATCTCTAACGAGTCATTCCAATTGGATATTACTAATCCAATATCTGATGAATTCTTTCGTATGGTTCTAATGTGTCTTGTTCTCGAGCCCTGTAAACCAAAGCTCTGATACCAAACTGAGACGACCCGAACTTCCCCGGTAAGGAAAGCACGGATAGAATTGAGGACAAGACAAAATAGAATGCAGACGAAAGAACATTTCATTATTATTACAACAATTCCATCAGAATACAAGAACATACAGAGTATGAATGAATAAAATACATTCGATGAATATCAGAGATTACAATAAATTACATAACAGCGGAAAAATGTACAAAATACAACTGAAAGTGATACACGGATACAGAGCTTTCCGAGCATCGTTCCAGCTGTAAATCAGGACCTTGTGAATATAAATCGGCAAAACCAAAACTACTAGCTGCCCTTGTAGAAAATAGGGGCACCCAGAGTTTAAGTTAAAACAATAAACTCCAGGTCAATCATGTGACTGGTGTGAGAACTAAAACAGTTATTTAAAACTTTAAAAGAAATAAATTCAAGGGACCACGCCGTATAACACGGAACGGGTTTTCTCCCAAGAATACTAGTGCATATAACAAAACAACGCAATGCTCTTTGGAAAAATGAATTTATTATCAGACCCAGGTCCCATAACACAATGCAACGCAAGCCGGATGATAGGCTTTTCCCTTATAATTGCCAAATAATGCTTGGTACGTTTAAAACAAATCATTTGATACTATTATAGGTGTATATTGTCAAAACAATTTCAATCATAAATATCAATCAAAGATGGCATGGGTACCATATATCTTGTCGCCATACAAGTTATACAATTAAAACCGCAATATCACGTAATGGAAATTTGATTTCCGTCATGAGCCGAGGCAAGGGGCAAGCTCCTCTCCGCGTTCGAGGCACTCTAGCAAATGTCTCAGGACCCCACTTTGATCCTTGGAATCGGCTGGGCCGGTCCTCTCTTACTTTTGAGGATTGGCAATTCCTGAACACACGTTTCCCGATCGTTACAGACCTATATCCGAGGCGCCTCTCATTCCAACAACCACACAGGTGAAAAGTGTATAAATGTCAGGGCTGGTAGGTCACTGACACCACCCTAGCTAGAAAGAAACGTCGTGCTCTCCCAGCGGTCCGTCTCCCGTTTTTGACTCATACCGAGGTGTGAGGCTCGCGAATTCACGTTATACACAAAGCTACGCCACATAGGCTGTGCTTTGATCATCAACCATAAGACTTTGCTTTTCAACAGAAGCCCTGATTAATTGCCACTTACACGTGCTACACTGGCAATTCACTCCATGCGACTGATGTCCATCGATATACAACCTCTGAGCTCGTACGTCTCAGAGAAGGGCGTTAAGCAAGAGAATATATTCTCCACTGCCAAATAGATGTATATTTAATGAAGATCAATCAACACAGAATAAAATCCAATGTCAGACACACAATCCATTTACAAGTTCGTTCTGGGTCTGAACGAAACCGGAGGCACTTTCCTCGCATATCCATCAATCTCTAGGTACGTCTGGACGATCACCAACTAATTCCCTCATCTAGGGTGTACAGCCCAATCAAGATCATCAGTAATCACCCAAACGATGTGAAGTCTTCTGGTCTTCAACCACCGTCTTCATCTTCGACATCTCGTCGAACCGGTTATTCAAAATGGGAATAAACCCGGCCTTTCTGAATATCCCACGTATATAATAAACAAATGTTACACAAACACAACAAACGCCTCATTCCAATTCAGAATATTATTTTATTCACAAAATCACATTCTTAGGGGAAAGGTTCCCATTAATTTTATCCAAGATAAATTCTTTTAAATTTATTCTTTAATCTTCCTTTGGATATCATTTCAAACTAGTCGGGATTAGCGAACCACACCGAAGTAATTATTTGTTTTATTTCCCAATCCCAACCTATTCATCCCCTGGAGCAAAACTGGTAATAATCCATATCTAACACCACAGTATTATCGGTAAAATTAATTACCATTTCACGTTCAAATCTAACTAAAGATTTAAATATCGCTTTGGAGCAAAACTGGTGGTACTCCATTCTCGATCACCTTTCAGATTTGATAATTTAAATTATCAATTCACATTTCAATCTAATTAAAGGTTCATTGAAATTCCACTTAGTTTTAATCTTCTCAAAAATCAACATCCTGCCTTTAATTGGTTTAAAGAACCAATGTCATATAAAACGCGATTCACGACAAACCCAAATAACATTTGATATTAAATGCAAGGCTCCGAATAGAAAATATACCGGCTTATATTCAATATCAAATCCTAAAACCAACAAATATCGTATTGGAAATAACGATTTAAAATATATCTTTCAAATTCCCATAACAATATCTGTATAGTCACGAAATCCAACATCGAAATATTCCGAAGACGATCCAACTCCAGTCCAATTCACGTATTGGGAATATTGATTATTTTTAAAATCACTATCAAATTCAATTTATTTATTTCAAAAATAAATTGATTTTTATTCTAGTTTAAAACTGGTTCATTTCAATAAAAATCTATTTTTATCCTTTCAAATATGGAGTTTTTCATCCCAATTCTTTCCAATTCACATATTATGATTTTACACAAATTATTAATATTTTTTATAATTTTATCAAGGCCCGTACAGTCGATTTCCATCAACGACCATCGAACTGCACTTACAGCGTCCTTTTCCAAATTTAATTTGGACATAATTCCAAATCCAACCATTAGATTTCAAATTTCTAATATTCATTGGAAAGCTCTTTTCGATACGAACCCAACGGTTCTGGTTTTACGAGAATTCGACAGTTGGATCTCCCGTAATATCAATTCGAAGTTAATGGTCAAAATTCACGAACTGCCACGGCGCGGCGCGTTCTATTCAGGCCATTATATATATAATATATATTATATATACTTCGTCGATTTCCTTTTTAAAACGTATTTTATAAATCGTTTTATATTCGTTTTCAAAACTATTTCAACTCTACATTCAATTTCAAATCAAAATTGAATATTTCATATCATTACTATATAAATGATAATATTTTCAAAACGTTATATTTTGAAATCACTATCTTTTCTATATTCATGATAAAAACGAATATAATCGATATAACTATCGTTCACGTCAAAATGGCGCAACTCTAATCAACACGGTTTTATATATATTTCAATAAATTCGTTGTTCTATTCAACAAATGAATATTTATTCTATTCAACACATGAATCTATATTTCTTCTATTCAACACATGAATCTATATTTCTTTCAACACACGACTATTTTTGTTATGTAAAATTTTTATAAAATTATGGTATCTATCGTTTGATTTTTAATCAGATTCCATTGTAAAGTAGATTCTAATCTTAAATATGACAAAGATGTAAATTTTATTGTTAAAATATTTTACTCAACACATGAATAGTTTCAACACATGAACATCGTCGACACATGACTATTTTTATATTCAACACATGAATTTTCTTTTATAATATTCATTATTTTCCCGATTGGAATGAGGCCCAATCAATCACCATATAATGTTAATTATATGGATTCCATACAACACATGTATATAATAGCAACGATAAACAATCAACCATCATCCAAGGTGCACCACACAACTGCACAAGCATCAAATATAAATAATTAACGCTTACACAGCCTGTCGACCAACCGATCGACATACAATTAAATAATTGGGATTAGTGTACGCTAAATTTCATCCCAACACCCGTGTGGGGTGTCAAATCAATAGACACAGATTTTTATTTGTGCAGTTGAGCGACGTGTAAAATTTATCATCCCAATCAATATCAGTCAAATCAGTGTATATAAACAAATCAGCCGATTTGTTTATAAATATTCATTTATTCACATTCACGTTAAAAAATATATTTTTAACGATATTTAATTTATTTCAACACATCTACATTTTATTATCGATTTCACATCAACATCACAAACAATTTTCACAACACATCAATCAAACAAACAAGCCATCCATGGTCTGTGGATGACGGGTGTCGGGTGCTGCTAAGCACCGTCTGCATCCTAGTATATATATATATAACTAGAAAAAGAAATTTAGAGTGAGAAATTCTCACCGACTAGCTAATCGAACCGCCTCGACTCTTCTTATGCAGAAATCTTCGTCGTTCTCGCCTTTTGTCACTTTCGTTGCCCGTAGCCACTACATATATAAAACTTCTATTTTTACATCGTTACTATATAGATAAAAATTCTATTTTTACATCGTTACTATATAGATAAAAATTCTATTTTTACATCGTTACTATATAGATAAAAATTCTATTTTTACATCGTTACTATATAGATAAAAATTCTATTTTTATAACGGTGTTCATATAATAAAGATTATATTTTTATCATGCTATTTTCAAATATAAAGATTTCGCCTTTTCAAATATAAAGATTTCGCCTTTTCCTACTTTATAAATGTCGTCTTTTTATATCCTACCATATTAAGATCACATTTTTATTATCTATATAATATGAAAAATATATTTTCCACCTTTACATGCGATAAAAATTATATTTTTAATTTCTATATATAATAGAAATTATATTTTGACTCTATACGATTTTATTTTAATTTCAGAATTAAAATGAACTCAAAAAAAAAAAGAATAAAACAAAAGTATATTTGCAGCAATTGAAGAGGAGGAGGGGGTTTCGGCGCGCGGATGCAGGCGCAGTGGAGGCGGAAGGCAGCGTTGACAGGGGGAGGCGGCGCTAGGGCTGAAGGGGGTGCGGTTTTGTTTGGTTGTGGTGCATCGGGTTGTAGAGGGAAGGGAGGAGAAGGAGAAGGGGAGATCGGAGAAGAAGAGGGAGGCGCGGGGAGAAGGGGCTCCGCCCTGGTGGCGGCGCACGGCGGCGCTGTTGGGAGGAGCGGCGGCTCCTCCCCCTTCTTCGGTTTTTTTCTTCGATCGAAATTGAACTGACGGGAGGAGGGGGGCTGAATGAATAAAGGTGATGGAAGGGGGGATTATTTTAATTATTTTATTTAATTATCTCCCAAAAAGCAACTTTTATTTTCGACCTCTAAACGAGGCCCACCGCCTGTCGTCCATAGCTAATTACCCCCATTCTGAACACAATGGGATATGTATCATCGGCTGATTCGATCGTTATGATCAGTTTTCTTTAAAATCCAAATATAACTCTATATATTGAATTTGAACGTGCATTTCAATTTACCAGGTCACATACGAACTCTAAAAATTCCAGAAAAATATTTTCTAGCTTCGTATTGTTGATACGGTCTTAATAAAACTAGTTTCTTCGAATTCTGAGATCGTTTGAAAAATGACCATTTTCCAGTCGATTAAAATCAACTGAAATTGGTCAAACGCGTTTTCCTTTGCCACGCTCACACATTGATTCGAAAAATTATGAAATTTGAAACATAGCAATAATTTGATCTCACGGATCCAACAAAAGTGGTTTCGTCAAAATCCGAGGTCGTTTGCAAAATTCCCATTTTTAAGGGTCTGAATTCCATAGCGGCTATTCAGAAATTTCAACTGGACATATCTTTTGATTCCCGCTATGAAATCTTGATTTTTCGTATTTGTTGGAAAGATATTCTCCATTAGATTCTAATATTTTTTGTTTCACTAAAATCCGGTTTGTTTTGCTCCCGGTACATTCATTTGAAGTTTAAAATCGAATTATCGAACTACCACGCCATTTTCAATTCTATTTATAATTATATATATAATTAATATATTCTAACGACGACGTATATAATATATACATTCGAATTCTATTCAAAATAAATTTCTCGTCGTTATTATTTAAAATAATTCATTTTAAATGTTCAAAATTCAATAAAATTGGCAAAATAAAAATTTTAAACTGGCTCGCATTTCCGGGTTGTTACAATCTCCCCCACTTAAAACTTTTCGTCCCCGAAAAGGAACAAATTCGAAAGTGGTTTGATCAATCAACTCTACGTTCGATCTGGCTTCCATTCTCCAACTTTTCAACTTCTGAGAATTTTCAAATTCTTCAAAAATTTGGCTAACACCCGGAACTTTCGAAAAATTTCGCCATATCCTCCTTTGTATGGGGAGGGGTTTGGAAATTTATTTGGCCGCATTAGGTACCCAATAAATCCTAATAAGCATACACATATTTATATTGATATATTCTGGTGTTTACAGGGGAGCGTGTATTGATAATAAGTTTAGAGAATAAATTCTCGTCACCCTGTCAAAGCCTAAGGGAGTGTCTATTTTAAATGCTCCAGAGGATAAATCCTCGTCACCTCGTCCCGTGTGGGAAATAAATAGTCCATGTGCCATATCTAATAACTAGAGAGACGTGATTATTGTCAACTTTAGACCCGTGTGTGGTTTTTATTAATCCGGCAATTTTACCGTTACAATTTAAATAGTCCATATCAGTCATCAGTTCAACCTGTAAAATATAGTCATCGCCATACAAGCCTCTCACTCGTATGGTAAATCTTCCACCTCATCACACAAGCTCCAAATGCTTATGTGGTATATGATGAAGTATGTCTATCTTCAAGAAGTATGCCATGTAATGTAGTTCAAAATTAATTGTTGCTATCCTATGGCGATGTTTATTATTTCACACAGAATAACCAGCACTCTGCATCCAATGGCATTCACAGGAGTTGATATAATAATATTTCGCATCCAACTCATTAAGGTTTACCTATTTGTCGGGCACGCAAATAAAATCTTTACTCAACAGCTATCCAATTTCCGGTTCAAACATATATAATGCACAAGTATATATTTCTAACTATTTCTTATCTGTTCAATGTGTGATTTAATTGAATAAATTTTGTTCTGGTTTTTATTGATGATATTCTAATCTTCTCTAAATCAAAGGCTGAAAAGGAACATAACAATGGAAGCCGAAAAGGAACGAAGCCGAAAGTTGTTTAACAATCAACTCAACTTCCATTATTTTGACTACGGCTTAAGTTCTTCAACTTTTCAGATTCTAAGAACTTTTCAAATTTTTCAAAAATTTGGCTAACACCCTAAATTTTCGAAATTTTTTGCCATAACCTCCCCTGCACCAGGAGCAGCGGGAAAATCCCGAAATTGCCATATAGGCCTTCTGATCTCAAAAAGAAAAAGAAAAAGCCAAGCGGCTAGCCAATCGGCTCATAAAATCATCATCACCCAAACAAAACAGTAAATTATAGCAAACATGTACCTATTTGTCGGGCAAACAAATTTTATTCTTCTGCTCTAGCCTCCTTGCTATGACCTGTTCAATGTAAGTACATGTATGTGCAAGCAAATGTGACCAATTTTCAATACAATTCAATATTTGATTCAATTAGGCTAAATGGTTCAAAATTATCAAACAAATAAACAAACAACACAACCATCAATCAATTAGTGAATTATCGTTTCAAATTCCTAATTTTGATATATATACAGAAAATCATGTTTTTGATGCCAATTCACAACAACGTATTCTATCTATATAAGTTTTGGTTCTCACACCAGTCTGATGGAAATATATAGAAATCAAACCTTCGAAACACGAACATAAATAGTGATGATGTGGCCACATCATCAGAATTATCCCCGGGTGTCTAGAATGTGACTCTATATCTATCCGGTATATTTAAACTTCGATGATACGTTCATGACGCGTATGCGCGAAATCTTTATATACTCGACTATCCAAATTCAAAATAAATAAATATTCAAATACGTTTAAAACGATTTAAATTTCAAAACAAAATTGTTTTCATTTGAAAAATATACTCTTCACACTCGTTCTAGGATACTACTGATCCTATATCTAACGAGTCATTCTAATTGGATATTACTAATCCAATATCTGATGAATTCTTTTGTATGGTTCTAATGTGTCTTGTTCTCGAGCCCTGTAAATCAAAGCTCTGATACCAAACTGAGACGACCCGAACATCCCCGGTAAGGTAAGCACGGATAGAATTGAGGACAAGACAAAAGAGAACGCAGACGAAAGAACATTTCATTGTTATTACAACAATTTCATCAGAATACAAGAATATACAGAGTATGAATGAATAAAATACATTCGATGAATATCAGAGATTACAATAAATTACATAGCAGCGGGAAAATATACAAAACACAACTGAAAGTGATACACGGATACAGAGCTTTCCGAGCATCGTTCCAGCTGTAAATCAGGACCCTGTGAATATAAATCTGCAAAACCAAAACTACTAGCTGCCCTTGTAGAAAATAGGGGCACCCAGAGTTTAGGTTAAAACAATAAACTCCAGGTCAGTCATGTGACTGGTGTGAGAACTAAAACAATTATTTAAAACTTTAAAAGAAAGAAATTCAAGGGACCACGCCGTATAACATGGAACGGGTTTCCTCCCAAAAATACTAGTGCATATAGCAAAACAGCGCAATGCTCTTTGGAAAAATGAAGCTATTATAAGACCCAGGTCCCATCACACAATGCAACGCAAGCCGGAGGATAGGATTTTCCATTATAATTGCCAAATACTGCTTGATACGTTTAAAACAAATCATTTGATACTATTATAGGTGTATATTGTCAAAACAATTTCAATCATAAATATCAATCATAGATGGCATGGGTACCATATATCATGTCGCCATACTAGTTCTACAATTAAAACCGCAATATCACGTATTGGAAATTGGATTTCTGTCATGAGCCGAGGCAAGGGGCAAGCTCCTCTCCGCGTTCGAGGCACTCTAGCAAATGTCTTAGGACCCCACTTTGATCCTTGGAATCGGCTGGGCCGGTCCTCTCTTACTTTTGAGGATTGGCAATTCCTGAACACACGTTTCCCGGTCCTTACAGACCTATATCCGAGGCGCCTCGCATTCCAACAACCACATAGGTGAAAAGTATATAAATTTCAGGGCTGGTAGGTCACTGACACAACCCTAGCTAGAAAGAAACATCGTGCTCTCCCAGCGGTCCGTGTCCCGTTTTTGACTCATACCGAGGTGTGAGGCTCGCGAATTCACGTTATACACAAAGCTACGCCACACAGGCCGTGCTTTGATCATCAACCACAAGACTTTGCTTTTCAATAGAAACCCTGATTAATTGCCACTTACGCGTGCCACACTGGCAATTCACTCCATGCGACTGATGTCCATTGATATACAACCTCTGAGCTCGTACATCTCAGAGAAGGGCGTTAAGTAAGAGAATAAATTCACCACTGCCAAACAGATGTATATTTAATGAAGATCAATCAACACAGAATAAAATCCAATGCTAGGACGAGTGGAATGAGGCGACCTCTTCCAAAGGTCCAGTTCGTTCTGGGTCTGAACGAAACCGGAGGCACTTTCCTCACATATCCATCGATCTCCAGGTACGTCTGGACGATCACCAACTGATTCCCTCATCTAGGGTGTACAGCCCAATCAAGATCATCAGTAATCACCCAAAAGATGTGAAGACTTCCGGTCTTCAACCCCCGTCTTCATCTTCGACATCTCGTCGAACCGGTTATTCAGAATGGGTATAAACCCGGCCTTTCTGAATATCCCACGTATATAATAAACAAATGTTACACAAACACAACAAACGACTCATACCAATTCAGAATATTATTTTATTCACAAAATCACATTCTTAGGGGAAAGGTTCCCATTAATTTTATCCAAGATAAATTCTTTTAAATTTATTCTTTAATCTTCCTTTGGATATCATTTCAAACTAGTCGGGATTAGCGAACCACACCGAAGTAATTATTTGTTTTATTTCCCAATCCCAACCTATTCATCCCTTGGAGCAAAACTGGTAATACTCCATATCTAACACCACAGTATTATCGGTAAAATTAATTACCATTTCACGTTCAAATCTAACTAAAGATTTAACTATCGCTTTGGAGCAAAACCGGTGGTACTCAATTCTCGATCACCTTTCAGATTTGATAATTTAAATTATCAATTCACATTTCAATCTAATTAAAGATTCATTGAAATTCCACTTAGTTTTAATCTTCTCAAAAATCAACATCCTGCCTTTAACTGGGTTAAAGAACCAATGTCATATAAAACACAATTCACGATAAACCCAAATCACATTTGATATTAAATACAAGGCTCTAAATAGAAAATATACCGGCTTATATTCAATATAAAACCTGAAACCAACAAATATCGTATTGGAAATAACGATATAAAATATATCTTTCAAATTCCCATAACAATATCTGTATAGTCACGAAATCCAACATCGAAATATTCCGAAGACGATCCAACTCCAGTCCAATTCACGTATTGGGAATATTTATTATTTTTAAAATCACTTTCAAATTCAATTTATTTATTTCAAAAATAAATTGATTTTTATTCTAATTCAAAACTGGTTCATTTCAATAAAAATCTATTTTTATCCTCTCAAATATGGAGTTTTTTATCCCAATTGTTTCCAATTCACATATTATGATTTTACACAAATTATATATATTTTTAATAATTTTATCAAGGCCCGTACAGTCGATTTCCATCAACGGCCATCGAGCTGCACTTACAACGACCTTTTCCAAATTTGATTTGGACATAATTCCAAATTCAGCCGTTAGATTTCAAATTTCTAATATTCATTGGAAAGCTCTTTTCGATACGAACCCAACGGTTCCGGTTTGAGGAGAATCCGACGGTTGGATCTCCCGTAATGTCAATTCGAAGTCAATGGTCGAAATTCACGAACTGCCGCGGCGCGACGCGTTCTATTCAGGCCATTATATATATATATAATATATATTATATATATTTCGTCGATTTCCTTTTTAAAACGTATTTTATAAATCGTTTTAAATTCATTTTCAAAACCATTTCAACTCTACATTCAATTTCAAATCAAAATTGAATATTTCATATCATTACTATATAAATGATAATATTTTCAAAACTTTATATTTTGAAATCACTATCTTTTCTATATTCATGATAAAAACGAATATAATCGATATAACTATCGTTCACGTCAAAATGGCGCAACTCTAATCAACACGGTTTTATATATATTTCAATAAATTCGTTATTCTATTCAACTAATGAATATTTATTCTATTCAATACATGAATCTATATTTCTTCTATTCAACACATGAATATATATTTCTTTCAACACACGACTATTTTTGTTATGTAAAATATTTTATAAAATTATGGTATCTATCGTTTGATTTTTAATCAGATTCCACCGTAAAGTAGATTCTAATCTTAAATATGATAAAGATGTAAATTTTATTGTTAAAATATTTTTCTCAACACATGAATAGTTTCAACACATGAATATCGTCGACACATGACAATTTTTATATTCAACACATGAATTTTCTTTTATAATATTCATTATTTTCCCGATTGGAATGAGGCCCAATCAATCACCATATAATGTTAATTATATGGATTCCATACAACACATGTATATAATAGCAACGATAAACAATCAACCATCATCCAAGGTGCACCACACAACTGCACAAGCATCAAATATAAATAATTAACGCTTACACAGCTTGTCGACCAACCGATCGACATACAATTAAATAATTGAGAATAGTGTACGCTAAATTTCATCCCAACACCCGTGTGGGGTTTCAAATCAACAGACACAGATTTTTATTTGTGAAGTTGGGCGATGTGTAAAATTTATCATCCAAATCAATATCAGTCAAATCAGTGTATATAAACAAATCGGCCCGATTTGTTTATAAATTTTCATTTATTCACATTCACGTTAAAAATTATATTTTAACGTAATTAATTTCTTTCAACATATCTACATTTTATTATCGATTTCACATCAAAATCACAAACAATTTTCTTAACACATCAATCAAACAAACAAGCCATCCATGGTCTGTGGATGACGGGTGTCGGGTGGTGCTAAGCACCGTCTGCATCCCAGTATATATATATATATATATATATATATAACTAGAAAAAGAAACTTAGAGTGAGAAGTTCTCACCGACTAGCTAATCCAACCGCCTCGACTCTTCTTATGTAGAAATCTTCGTCCTTCTCGCCTTTTGTCACTTTCGTTGTCCGTATCCACTACATACATAAAAATCATATTTTTACATCGTTACTATATAGATAAAAATTCTATTTTTACATCATTACTATATAGATAAAAATTCTATTTTTACATCGTTACTATATAGATAAAAATTCTATTTTTACATCGTTACTATGTAGATAAAAATTCTATTTTTACATCGTTACTATGTAGATAAAAATTCTATTTTTACATCGTTACTATATAGATAAAAATTCTATTTTTACATTGTTACTATATAGATAAAAATTCTATTTTTACATCGTTAGAAAATTCTATTTTTACATCGTTAGTATATAGATAAAAATTCTATTTTTACATCATTACTATATAGATAAAAATTCTATTTTTACATCGTTACTATATAGATAAAAATTTTATTTTTACATCGTTACTATATAGATAAAAATTCTATTTTTATAACGGTGTTCATATAATAAAGATTATATTTTTATCACGCTATTTTCAAATATAAAGATTTCGCCTTTTCAAATATAAAGATTTCGCTTTTTCCTACTTTAAAAGTGTCGTCTTTTTATATCCTACCATATAAAGTTCAAATTTTTATTATCTATATTATATGAAAATTATATTTTCCACCTTTACATGCGATATAAATTATATTTTTAATTTCTACCTATAATAGAAATTATATTTTGACTCTATACAATTTTATTTTAATTTCAGAAATAAAATGAACTCAAAAAAAATATAATAAAACAAAAGTAAATTAAAACAAGGAGGCTTACAGCAATTGAAGAGGAGGAAGGGGTTTCGGTGCGCGGATGCAGTCACGGTGGAGGCGGAAGGCGGCGTTGACAGGGGGAGGTGGCGCTAGGGCTGAAGGGGGGGTGCGGTTTTGTTTGGTTGTGGTGCGTCGGGTTGTAGAGGGAAGGGAGGAGTATGGGAGATAGGAGAAGAAGAGGGAGGCACGGGGAGAAGGGGCTCCGCCCTGGTGGCGGCGCACGGCGGCGCTGTTGGGAGGAGCGTCGGCTCCTCCCCCTTCTTCGTTTTTTTTCTTCGATCGAAAATGAACTGACGGGGGGGGGGGGGGGGAGGGGGGGGGGGGTTGAATGAATAAAGGAGATGGAAGGGGGGATTATTTTAATTAATTTATTTAATTATCTCCCAAAAAGCAACTTTTATTTTCGACCTGTAAACGAGGCCAATCGCCTGTCGTCCATAGCTAATTACCCCCATTTTGAACACAATGAGATATGTATCGTCGGCTGATTCGATCATTATGATCAGTTTTCATTAAAATCCAAATATAACTCTATATATTGAATTTGAACGTGCATTTCAATTTACCGGGGTCACATACGAACCCTAAAAATTCTAGAAAAATATTTTCTAGCTTCGTATTGTTGATACGGTCCTAATAAAACTAGTTTCGTCGAATTCTGATATCGTTTGAAAAATGACCATTTTCCAGTCGATTAAAATCAAATGAAACTGGTCAAACGCGTTTTCCTTTGCCATGCTCACACATTGATTCGAAAATTTACGAAATTTGAAATCTAGCAGTAATTTGATCTCACGGATCCAACAAAAGTGGTTTAGTCGAAATCCGAGGTCATTTGCAAAATTCCCATTTTTAAGGGTCTGAATTCCATAGCGACTATTCAGAAATTTCAACTGGACATATCTTTTGATTCCCGCTATGAAATCTTGATTTTTCGTAATTGTTTGAAAGATATTCTCCATTAGATTCTAATATTTTTGGTTTCACTAAAATCCGGTTTGTTTTGCACCCGGTACATTCATTTGAAGTTTAAAATCGAATTATCGAACTACCGCGCCATTTTCAATTCTATTTATAATTATATATATAATTATTATATTCTAACGATGACGTATATAATATATACATTCGAATTCTATTCAAAATAAATTTCTCGTCGTTATTATTTAAAATAATTCATTTTAAATGTTCAAAATTCAATAAAATCGGCAAAATAAAATTTTAAACTGGCTCGCATTTCCGGGTTGTTACATAGTCCTCACTGCTTCGAGACGCTCTAGCCCGTGTCTCAGGAACAACCGCAACTGCCCCTTGGATCGTCAGGGCCAGTCCACCGATGTGGATTAAACTTAAACCCTAGACATTGCGTTTCCCCGCCCTATGCGGCGTAAATGAGCCAACGAATGACTCCATCTGTCCCGGATCGACCGATATAACCGAGGCTCCTCAAAATCCAACAACCACATGAGTCAAACTCGTCAGCCAGTTCAAGCACTGACGCCACTCCTAGCAAGAAGGAAACGCATGCCCTCCCTGATGTCCTCTCCAGTTTTTGGTTCACACCGGGGTGTGAGGCTCGCGAATTAACGCTGCACAAAGCGATGCAACAAAGGCCTTACTTTGATCATCAACCACAAGACTTTGCTTTTCAACGGAAGCCTTGATCATTTGCATCTTAGCAAGCCACCCAGGCAATTCACGCCATGCAACTGATGTCTATCAGTCACACAAAATGAAATCCAATGTCAGACACGCGGTCCATTTACAAGTCCGTTCTGGGTTTGAACGAAATCGAAGGCACCTTGTACCTCGCATATCCATCGATCTCCAAGTACGTCTGGACGATCACCAACGTATTCCCTCCTCTTGGGTGTACAGCCCAATCAAGATTATTAGGAATCGTCCAAACGAAGTGAAGACCTCCGGTCTTCAACCATCGTCTTCATCTTCGACTTATCGTCGTCTCAGTTATTCAGAATGGGGTAAACCCGGTCTTTCCGAATAACTCGCGTATATAATAAACAAGTGTTACACAAACACAACATACGCTTTGTAACAACCCAGATTTTCGGAGTCAACTAATTTTTTTTATTTTGGCTAATTTAATGAATTTTGAATATTTAATATGATTTATTTTAAATAATAACGACTAAAAATTTATTTTCGACGAAGTTAAAACGAATATATTTATTTAATTATATAACGATCCTGAAATGGCACGGTAGTTCGAAAATTCGGTTTCGAATTTCAAATGAATATACAGAATTCATTATAAGTTAGAATTGAACAAAATAAGAAATATTTGAATCTATTTAATCATATCTTTCTAACGAATCTAATAAACTGAGATCTCACTTTATAGAGTGTAAGATATGTACAGTATAAAATTCAGAAAAGTCGCTGTAGAATTTATATATATTTTAATATAATATATTGCCCTTAAAAATGAAAATTTAGCAAACGACCTCTGTTTTCGACGAAACCACTTTAGTTGGATCCGTGATGTCAAATTATTGCTAGATTCCAAAATTCATAATTTTTTGAATCAATATGTGAGCGTGACACACTTAAACGCGTTTGACCAGTTTCAGTTGAATTTAATCGACTGGAAAATGACCATTTTTCAAATGATCTCAGAATTTGACGAAATTAGTTTTGTTAGGACCATATCATCAATACGAAGCTAGAAATAATTTTTCTGGAATTTTTAGAGTCTGTATGTAGCCCCGGTAAATTAAAATGTACGTTAAAATCAATATTGACCGTTATATTTATTTATATTTTAATTTTGATGGAAACTGATCGAAACGGTCGAATTGGCTTATGAAACATATCCCATTGTGTTCGGAATGGGGGTAACTAGTCATGGACGACAGTCGGTGGGCCTCGTTTGAGTTCGAAATTAAAAGCTACCCTTTTGGAGAATTAATTAGTTTATTTATAAAACACCCTCACCTTTCCCCCTCTTATCCTCATACCCGATCAAACCCATCTCCTTTCAATATCGTTCAAAACCGAAGAAAAAAAAAGAAAAAATCCAAGGGCCTAAATCGATCGCCGGACCACCGCGGGCCCCCTCCCCACCTCAAACGACGCGCCGCCCATCTCCGAACCCCTACCCATCGCCCCCTCACACCTCTCCCTCTCTTCCACAAGCAAAAACCCCGAATCCCCAAATTCCTCAAATCGCGCGTCGCCCCCCCCCCCCTACACCACCGCCCCCCCACTTGAAGGCCCCACGCCGCCTGCGACTACCTCAGAACCCGCAGCGCCACCAGCAGCCCTCCCCCCTTTGCCTTAACGACAGGAAAACCAACCTCTCGCTGATAGAAAAAAAACTGTAAGCTTTTCAATTTAATTCTCCTTTCAGCATTTATGTTTGCATAGAAAATGAATTGATTTTTATGATTTAAAGTTGTGATTTTGTGATATAAAAATCTGATCTTTAAATAAATATAAAGCTAGAACCTTTATTTATATAATGAGATGATTTTTATATATATAGAAATAAGATAAAGATTAGATTTTTATTTAGATTTTTATCGTATAAAGACCGGATTTTTATAGCGGTAAAGTTAAGATTTTTATAGTGATAAAGTTATGATTTTTATAACGGAAGAAGAGAAATTAAAAATACGATCTTTGTTTAGTTAAAAATACGATTTTTGTATTACATAGTAGAAAGCGAGGACATAAATCTGATTTTTATATGTTTGAATAGCGATATAAAGCTCGGATTTTTATATTTGAAAAGCTGGGATTTTTTAATGTAAAGGGCGATATAAAAATATGGTTTTATCATATGAATAACTTTAAAAAGGTTTGATTTTTAACTTTGAAAAGGATTAGATTTTTTTTTAACTATATATGAAGAGAAATAAAAATACGATTTTTACATATATGAAATGACAATATAAAAATGTGATTTTTATATATGTAGCGAATTAAAAATATAATTTTTATGTAATAAAGAATATAAAAATGTGATTTTTAAATGTGTAGTGAATACGGATGACGAAAGTGACAAAAGGCGAACACGGTGAAGATTTCCTACATATGAAAAATCAAGACATTTGGTTTAGCATATTGGTGAGAACTTCTCACTTCAATTTATTTTCTAGTTAAAAATATATACTAGGATGTAGATGGTGCTTAGAAGCACCCGACACCATTGTTTGTAACCTTGTTTGCTTGGTTGTGTAGTTGATTGGATTATTTTGTTTGAATTTGGTTGTTGGGGTGAAATGAAATTGATTAGATTGGTATGTGAATGACGGGGGCCATTATTAGACTGGGGATAAGGCTAGGCCTTGTCCCGTTTCTAGTACCGTGTCGTTATGTTACCGAAATTTTCTAAAATGAAAAGTGTTAGTTAAAAATAGTAAAGTGTTGAAATAAATATTTTTAACGTTAAAAATATATTTTTTAACGTGTAAAGGAATGACATAAAACTCTCCTGAAAAGAAATAAATATCCATTTACAAATCAGACGATTTGTTTGTGTATACCCATTTGACTGATATTGATTGGGACGATAAATTTTACACATCGCCCAACTACACAAATAAAATGTGTTTGTTGACTTGAAACACCACACGGGTATTGGGATGATATTTGAAGTACACTAATCTCAATAATTAGTTGTATGTCAATAGATAGGTTGACAGACAACTGTGTAGTGCACTTTGGATGATGGTTGATTATTATCATTGCTATTATATACTTGGGTTGTATGGAATCCATATAATTAACATTATATGGTAATTAATAGGGCCTCATTCCAATTTAGAATATAAAGAATATTTTAAAATAATATTCAGAAAAAGGATTAAGAAAATTCATGTGTTGATTAAAATACAAATTCACGTGTTGAATAAAAAAATAAATTCATGTGTTGAATAAAATATAAATTCATGTGTTGAATAAAATTATAAATTCATGTGTTGAATAAAATAGAAATTCATGTGTTGAATAAAATTATAAATTCATGTGTTGAATAAAATTGTAAATTCATGTGTTGTATAAAATAGAAATTCATCTGTTGAATAAAATTATAAATTCATGTGTTGAATAAAATAGAAATTCATGTGTTGAATAAAATTATAAATTCATGTGTTGAATAAAATAGAAATTCATGTGTTGAATAAAATTATAAATTCATGTGTTGAATAAAATTATAAATTCATGTGTTGAATAAAATAGAAATTCAGGTGTTGAATAAAATTATAAATTCATGTGTTGAATAAAATAGATACTCATGTGTTGAGAATGTTCATGTGTTGAAACCATTCACGTGTTAAATAAAATAAATATTCATGTGTTAAAGAAAATATTCATTAGTTGAATAGAATAACGAAGTTATAGAAATATATAAAGCCGTGTTGATTAGATATGCGCCATTTTGATGCGAGCGATATTTATATTGATTTTATTCATTTTTTTAATGAATAGCGACAAGGAATTGATTTCAAAATCTGATATTTTGAAAATATTATCATTTATATATTAATGATATGGAATATTCAATTTTGATAAAAAAAAATTGAATATGAAGTTGAAATCGTTTTTGAAACGAATTTAAAACGATTTATAAAATACGTTTTGATTGGAAATCGACGAAATATATAATATATATATATATATTATATATATTTAATGGTTTGAATAGAACGTGCCGCACAGCGTCCGTTCGCAAATTTCGACCATTGACTTTGTATTGCGATTGCGGGAGATCCGACTGTCGAATTCTCCTAAAATCGGAACTGTTAGGTTCTTATAGAAAAGAGCTTTCCAATGAATATAAAAAATTTGAAATCTAATGGTTGGATTTGGAGATACGTCCAAATCAAATTTGGAAAAGGTCGATGTAAGTGCAGTTCGATGACCGTTAATGGAAATCTACTGTACGGGCCTTGATAAAATTATTAAAAATACTAATAAATTATGTAAAATCATAATATATGAATTGGAAAGAACTAAAATGAAAAATTCCATGTTTGTAAATATAAAAATGTATTTTTATCGAAATGAACTAGTTTATAACTAGAATAACCTATAGAATGGAAAGTGGATTTGGGTTTATCGTGAAGCGTGTTTTAAATGACATTGGTTCTTTAACCCAGCTAAAGATAGGATATTGATTTTTGGGAAGATTAAAACTAAGTGGTTTTTTAATGAATCTTTAATTAGATTAAAACGATCGAGAATGGAGTATCGCCAGTTTTGCTCCAAGCGGTAGTTAAATCTTTAATTAGATTTGAATGTGAAATGGTAATTAATATTTACCGATAACACCATGGTATTAGATATGGAGTATCACTAGTTTTGCTCCAGGGATGAATAGGTTGGGATTGGGAAATAAAATAAATAATTACTTCGGTGTGGTTCGCTAATCCCGACTTGTAATGACCCGTGTTTTTCGACCATCTGAATCTGGATATTTAAATTAGTTTTAAATATTTTATTTGGAATATCGATGGAATTTAATATTTAATTCGTTATTTAAATGAAGTTCGAACGTTATGTATTTATATAATTATAAATCGAGCTTGAAAATGGCGTGCAGTTCGTAAATTGGAGTTTTGAACTTCAACTGAGAATACAGGATCCAATATAAGTCGAATTTCTGTGAAACAAGAAATGCTGGAAGCGTATTGATGATAATTTTTATATGAAAGAGAAAACTCCAGATTTCGTTTTATAGATTGTAAGTTATGGCCAAATCAAAATTTGAAATAAACGCTGTGGAAATCGTTATTAAAATATTGACCTTTAAAATGGCCATTTTGCAAACGATCTCGGATTTTGACGAAATCAGTTTCATTGGGACCGTAACGTTAAATTATTGTACGGTGGTGAATGGCGTGGAAAACCGATGTCATATGCGACCAGGGCAGCCATAAACGCCCGTTCATTTTCTATAGCGCGTATATAAATAAATAAAGGGATGTTTGAGTATAACTTGAGCAGACAATCGAATTAGACCACGAAATCAGTCCCGTTGAGTCCATATCGTCGATTAGAGCTAGGATATGTATATAGTTTGTTATTTTTAGAGACCGGATAATTTGGCGTTAAAAAGGTGTTGCGGTGCGCGGTAAAAATAGCCTACTGGGGAAACAGTCTCAGAATGCGACGAAACTGGTGCCGTTGGGTTCGTATCAACAAGTTATTGTAAGATATACAAGTTTCAAGTTGATTCGATTTATCTGGTGACCGAAGAAAAATTAAACGCGTGTTTATTTCTGGTTTTATAAAGGAAAATTTTCCAAACGACCTCGGATTTCGATGAAACTTGTCCCATTGGCTCTGGAATATCTTTTTACACAAGGAATAGATTTTTTTATCAGTAAACAGAAATCATTTATAAGGGATATATGCAGATCACCTACCTAGACTACACGATGACACTGTTTCGTCCATTCATATATATTGTTATACAGAAGGCTGAAATAGAAACTGTAATGTATTTTCACTTCAACTGTCACCTCAAACAAAGTCTATTGAAAACACAAAGCCTTCCCTAACCCTTGATATTATTTTTCTAGCCTGCACATGCCTCCTATCCTGTGCCTATGTCTTCTCTTTTCACTACCCTACAGCACGCAGAGCCTCAGATGAAAGGAAAGCTCATGCAGACCGTATGAAAGGATAAGTGATGCATGCGCCTACCCTCAGACCTAGCTTGTATATTGAAATTGACAGGGTTCTTATCTCATTTGTATTTCCCCTATAAATACCGGCTCCATCCTCATCGCTTCCACTGGAAATGATATCAACTGCTCCATCTCTCTTTCTATTTAACCTAAAATATGTTCATTCAATTCAATTCCTCCAACAACAAACTTGTTTATCATGGTGAGACCTAAACATCTACCGGTGATGATCTTCCCTTGAGCGATGGACCAACCGGAATTAGCCCTGGAAGGCGCCGACGTCGCTTGGGTTTGCTGGAGCCAGGGCGATGGCGAGTTGACCGGGAGGCTTAGCGCAGGCGGGTGACATTGGGCCGGAGCTGGTGACAACCTCCGATTAGCCTTCGGTGGGTGAACTTGGCGGCGGCAACACCCTTCTTTAATCGAGCACGGTTCTGGGAAGGCAGCAGGCTTGGCTGATGTTTTTAAAGCATTAATATAGGAACAGAAGAGTGGATGGGTTTTCAAAGCAGGAAATGGGGGAAATGGCAGCGGTTATGGTAATGTGAAGAGGGGCGGTTATCTCGTGAAGGAGAGTTACGGCGATAAAGGAATTAGTCCACGTTTTGTTGTGTAATTAAATTAACGGAATGATTTGAGGGGTCTCAAGCCGTGAAGAAGGGAGATCTGATGGACTGTTGATTTTAAAATGGAGGTTAAATTGGTACCGCTGAATGATCTTACGGGAGGGAACGATGATGGGAAGGAGCAATAAAGATTAGCCGAATTAACTATAAGCATAATTATAAAGAACGAACAGGGTAGTTGTAACACCCCACACCCGCTAAGGTCACTCACTAAGGGAATGCCTTAACTTCGGTGGAGTATTTTAAGTGAATATAGAACAGGAAAATTACATCAAGACAGATATAAATAATACTTGAAATTTAAAACATCATTTCATTGCAGCAGAAGATAAACATGTTTGGTTACATATCAAAACCAACTAAACAAGAGTCAAGTACTAAATATCCATCCTGATAAATCATAAGTACATAATCCCACTACATAACTAATAGCCATAATAGAAAAGATAAGCTGGGCTTTACATCATGGTCCAAGCTCCAAAAGATAGATAAAGCAATCTGATCAAAGCCCACTAGTGCTAGGCCCACTCTGAGAACCTGAGGGTTGGGGAAAAAGATAAAAACAACGGGGTCAGACATAAGTCTGAGTGAGCCCTATAACTTTAACAATACAATCATTAAAGTAATTAGGGTATGATATAAACCTGGTACGGTACAACTGGGGATAAATGACTACACTAAGCAGCCAACTAGACTTAGGATGAACTAAGATAACGGTAAAGACGCGCCTATCCACCCAAGGATAAATACTACACTGCACCACACCAGATCTACCCACCCAAGGGTAATTCCTACACTGCACCACACCAGATCTACCCACCCAAGGGTAATTCCTAACTTGCAGATTGATCCCACTAAGTGTACTTAGTAATTTTTATAGAAGTCTCGTGTACCCCTAGCTGACTACATAGGTGTCGTCTGCCCCTATCTCCACTAGGTGTACCCACTACTCCCATTCGATCGGCTCCCTAACGTAGATACCCGTGATGGCCCCACAGTGGGGTGTATCACTCCCCAAAGTCGCAACCCGATACAATCAACGGTGCACGGCTTATACCTACATGATGCAACAACGTCTTACCTACCAGCCCGGGTCCACACACGCATATGAAACCCGTTGGACTTGCGTTGCCACCGCTAACCCGTTTTGGCCTCTTATAATCAAGCCCAGTACGCGTGTCCCGTCCTCGACATGGGTCGATCCCAACAAGATAAATATGGGTTACTAGTTGAAATGGGCCCCCACAAGCTACCCACCTAAGCTTGTCCCTTTTTCTAGTGCATCCCACTTAACCCTTTAATCATGTTTAACTACATGTTTCCGCTTGGTTAAGTATTCTAATCGTATTTTCTATTGCCACCCAAGGCAACCCACTCGATTTCCACATGCCACCCAAGGCACTTACTTGATTTCCACATGCCACCCAAGGCACCCACTTAACCCCTCATGCCCCACAACATGCTTATCTGGTTAAGTGTTTCTTAATTGATTAAGAACGTAACCGTTGTAAAGACCTCTCACATTAGACTATCTTTTATGGAAGCTGGATTTGCCGGTCGGGTCCGGGCAGCCTTACGCCATAACCGAGTCTAACCTCGTGTCTTTACACTTGTCACGTATTTAGTTTATGCCTAAGACCTCTCACATTGGGCCAATCATTTGTAGCCGCTGGATTTGCCGGTCGGTTCCGGGCAGTCTTATGCTACAAAAGGATCCAACCTCGTGTCTTAGTCGATTAATTACACCTAATTAATCACCCCCATAATTTGTATTAATTATCCCTAATTAATTACAAATTCAACGATGTACATAATTGACTCAATTATGTCCATCCACTTTATGGTATGCATAATCATACCAACTTCACACCATTTCAATAACATGAATATTAACCCCATCGTTCCCCACGTAATTCGCTAACATGACATACTTAAGAGGGAAGATTCATCACAAATACAATGGGTTCAACTTGCATAACATTAGCATCAACATGGGTTTTAAAGGTGTCAACATGCATCTAGCATCAAACCCAACTAGCATAAATAATCAACCCAAACTTGCATGAATCACATATGTCATAAAGAGGGTAACTTGCATAAGCTACTTATGTCATCCAAAGGGGTAAACTTGCATATGTATGTATGACATACAAAGGGGTTAACTTGCATATGTATGCATATCATACAAAGGTGTAAACTTGCACATGTTACTTGCATATAATCAAACACCAAACTTGCATAACATGTCATATATGAACTTGCATATAATCAAACACCAAACTTGCATAACATGTCATATATGAACTTGCATGTAATCAAACACCAAACTTGCATACCATGGTGTCATAATGGATCAATGTTTATCATAGCGATTTGCATAACTAGCATCATGAACACATAGCCTAAAACTTGCATAACTTGCATAACATCATGATCACATAGCATATGACTTGCATAACTTGCATAACATCATGATTACATAGCATATGACTTGCATAACTTGCATAACATCATGAACACATAGCATATAACTTGCATAACTTGCATAACATCATGAACACATAGCCTATAACTTGCATAACTTGCATAACATTATGAACACATAGCATATGATAACATAACTTGCATTGATCCACATTCATAGCCATAACCTCATTATATCCTATCATAATCATTTCAACAATTGGTCATTAAGGCTATAGAAACTCACAACTTGTTGATTAGCACTCCTATGAAGAAGATTAAGTTGCTAAAGTTTATTAGAAGTTGATTTGAGAAGCTATCTTCTTCTACAATTTGATGGAGGCTCCTTCAAGTTCCAATTTGATGGCATAACGACGTTGTATCTATTTTTAGTATGAATTAGGGTAGTCTTAGGGTGTATTTATAGAATTAGGATGTAGTTTAGGCCCTTAGATTAACCCTAGATTAGGTTAGAGCCGTCAGATCTCGTCACAAGCCACCAGACACAACCCAAACTCCTTCAGGCTGCACCCAGGTCACACAGACCGACAGGGGGGGTCGACCCCTGGGTCGACCCCTAGGGGGGGTCGACACCCATGTCGACCCCTGGGTCGACACCCTCTGCCTAGCGGGAATTTCCCGCCTCTTCTGAACTGTGAAATTTTTATATTTAAATCTGTTTTGAATTTTCTGCAAACTTCTTCGGGCCTTAACTGGGTCATACGGACTCCGATTTTCGAAAACTCGGACTCTATTTCGCGTATTTTTCCGAGACAAACGCAATGGCCTAGCCCGTTTCCCCTGATTCAGATTTAAAATTTAATTCTGCCCTATTTTATATTATAGCAAGTTATTCAACATACGGGGTGTTACAGTAGTCGGGACCAAGGACAAAGGATCGAACAGTATGACCAACCTTGGTTATTACTTTAACAATAATTGGACAAAGCTGGTACCGTTGGGACCGCAGTGACAAGTACTACGCTTTGGAACTGAACTGGACAAGCTTGGAGTCAACCGGGAATTTTAATTAAATTAAACACTGGTTTAATTTAATTAAAAACCAACTACTTCAGTGATAATTCAACTCAAGGTGAGTTAAACTCACTCAGTATTTTTCCAATTTATATTTTATATAAATTGGGTTTTTATTTTGTGTGCTCTCTTTGCAGATGGTTGCCTGTTTGCTTGTTATACATTTGTTTGTTGACTTGACTAGTGAAATTAAACTGTGTTTAATTTCAGTGAAATACCAAATTGTTATTTTTAAGGATTGATTCCAATAAAGGTAACTCACCTTGGTTGGTTACGTTTATTTTATAAACATGTTTAAATTGTTGAATTGTTTGCATTTCTTATGATTGACGTTAAATAGCCGTTAATTTTATCAGTTAAACAAAGCTGAATGATCTGGTTTGTGATAACCATTTTGTATACAGGGAAGAACAAGTTGGAGGGATTCCGCCGGATTCCTCAAATATATTATTTATTTCATATTATCACATATGAACTGTCCTGTTTGGGTGATTGATTTGATTATTGATTTGGATTAGGAATTCAACTTGTGTTGTGTTTAAACCAATTAGCGTTATTGGTTGAGTATCTGGCAGAGTATGGCCTTTAAAATAAATCGTGCTATAGATATTGGTTCACTGTTAGGTGAATCGATAAAGATGAAGTTATAAAATTTATTTTATAACTGGAGTTGGATTTTGAAAATATTATTTTTAATAAAAGTTATTAAAGAGAAATGAATAGATATTTTATTTATTTAAGACTTTGATTTATTTTTAATTGATTTTATTAAGTAAATTTTGATGTAAATCAGATTTATAAGCACAAGATAAGAATAAAGTCGCATAGTTAAAATTGGATAATTGGTTTGTTGAGAAATAATTAAATAGGATTTATTTAAATTAATTACATTTTTGATTAATTTAAAGTGAGAATTAATTGGAACTGGTTAACGAGATAATCGAGTTTTGAGTTAATTAAATTGACCGTTTTGAATTGGAATTTGATTATCAAGTTGATGTGTTTCGATTTGAATAGTTTAATGAATATTGTTTAAATTTAAATAAGGTTTTAAAAAGGGATTTACTATTTTACTTAGTTAATAAAGGAATTAACTACTAAAGTATTTAATGATTGAAATAAGTTATTATTGTAAATAAATGATAATTTGGAAATTTACTTTTTAAATGGGAATTCATTTAAAAAGTGACCGAATGTGAGATGTAATCCAATTGAATGGTGAAAGGGAATAAACGTTACTTAATTATTTGAATTAAGTAAAAGGAGATTACGATAAAAGGGTTGAGATAAACCAGAGTATATAAATAAGTTTCAAAGTGTAAAGCGTTAATGTTGAATTAACATTATTTGAAAATGAGATCATGTAACAAGGGGAGATTTGAAATAAGATTTCAAAAGTGGGAAATGGTTAAATATATTTGAAAGGAGATTGGAAAAAGTGAAGTTGGGTTAAAGAACTAGGTCATGGGGTGGTATAACCAAACCTGAGTTGAAATGGAATGTTTTTGAGATTTGAATGAAATATTGGGTTTTGATTACAACTTATATTTATCTAAAAGATATGAACGTTGTTGATCAAGGTCTGAGAGGTAAATAAAATACCCCAACTTGAACTACATCAGGATTATCTGAAGATGATATTCGTTGGTAATCGTGAAAGAAGTTAGTGATAGTTCTTTATTTCCAGTAGTGAAATAATGCAACATTTTGGTGAGACTTGATGAATATATAACGAGAGATCGAAGAAGGGGAAAGGTAAAGTTTAGTTTATTTTATACTAATAAGTAGTAGTTAATAGATCAAGAATGGAATACACAATATTTCGTAGCATTGATTACGAATGATAAGCTGAAGGGATTCCTAAAGTTTAAAGAATAAAGAATGATGTAACATGTGTTTTGAAAGGAGAATTAAGTGTAAATTGAATATGGTTATTCTACTAAGTAATATAAAGAATTTTCCTTGAGAACGTTAGTATATAAGAATCAAGTATCGTATTTTGAAATATTAAAAGAATTAGAAGTTTTTATTAAACAAGAAGTAAATCAGTTTGTTAAAGGGCCAAGTGATGCTGAATACTGAACCAGTGAACTCATTGGAGTGTCGTGATTGAAATATTATTTATTTTGATAGTTAAAACACCGACTATCAAAGCTGTCCAATACGATTGTTGGTATGGAAAGACCGAGATCAAATTTATATTCGAAAAACATTCCGACCAACAAATACGTGAAGATATCAGAAGATGGTCTAGATGGAGCATTGAAGACTGTGGATTTTCATAAATGGAAGAACCACTAATATTCTCTGCCTGGCAAGCAGAGATAAGCTGTGATTCTATCGTGGTTGGAACCTACTGGTTGCAAGGACTTGTCGCTACTGATCCATGGGGTGATTCCTATATTGGATGCGGTAGGAGAGTGCCTTCGGTTCACCCTGTTCTTGGATGACTTGTATGGATGGATGTCTGACAGAGTATTTCCAAAGGGTCACGTACATTGACTTCTTCAAACGTGCAATAGTTGTTGGCGGAGAAGTGTCGTTCTCTTAGCTTTTCAGCTGGAGTATTTTTGTGGTCGTCAATTAGTGATATCTGATGGATGTGACGATGTTGCATTCAAAGTGAATGGTGATCAGATGTTTCAAAAATAAACTCTGACGTCAAGCCTCATCAACCGGGAAATGACAAAAATCGGGCAGGCAGCATGGCTATGTGGGTCGCTCCCATTAGGGTGTATAATCACCTATCTAGAGAAAATCCTATTTGTTCTAAAATCTATGTTTCGATGCTGTCCCTTTTCGGGATACGGTTGCTGATCCCAACCATCAGTGATATACATTCGATACGCTCAAGCGAAATGAGTGGTCGGTCATGTGAGGGCCGGGTTGCAAGACGTTCTTGTTGAACCCAGTGTTTTCGTCTCCAGAGATACACGATCGGCAGGTGGTCCCATACCTTGTCATGGTCGGGATCCAATCTCCAATAAGCGCCCGCAGTTTTGATTGTATACTATATATGTGGAGCATGAGATGCAAGTGTTCCACTAGATTGTTATTTACTTGTATTTAGACATTATTATAATATTAGAAAAGATATCGGTTTTCAAAAATGTTTTGGGTTATCGTAAGGTAAAAACCGTCCGTATTTATGTGTGGATTTGGTCTTACGATTATCCTTTTCTTTTGAAAAGATTTTGAACTTTAAAATCATGATTGGATGATTTATCCTAAATACTGTGCGAGTTTATCTCACTCTGGTTCACCAGACTGACCCGGTGTTTTGTAAATGCTCGGGTTAGCCCGGGGTGTACAGGTTCAGATTATCGAATGCAGTGAAGTCCAGAGACGAGCTGGAGATGTTCAGACGTATGATATTATATAGCTATTTTTCCGCTGTGTGTTGTATATGGGAACAAGTTATTATAACTGTCCCATTGTGTGATGTACTCTGATATGGTAAGTATTTTTAGAAGCTCTCAATAAAGATTTATTTCTGTATTATATTTTGTTCTGCTGCGATGTGAGACTCTGTGTTGTGTTGTTTCTTCTTCTTCTATTATAATATTTCTTTCTTTCTTATCTCACCCTCTAATTTCTTTCTAATAACTATCCAGTGTTTTCGGTGCTTGGAGGATCGGCATGAGTTACAGTAAAGGTATTTATGTCGATTTTCAGGGCCGAAATTCCTGGGTCGTTACAGGTGATATCAGAGCGAGGTTAAGTGATTCCCTTGGCTTTGTGGCGTGACTCAATAGAGATGGGGTTAGCAATACCCTAGATTGAGTTTAAGTGTATATATACGGGTGAACGTATTTATAGATTTTATAAAAATTATTTTATATTGTGGTGATTTATTGGTTGAGTTGTTTATGAGTTCTGATCGATTAGTTTGATCCACTGTATCGATAGGGGTTTCTAAACACTCATGTACGATAAACAGACACAATATGTTTTTGAAAGAGGGTAAATGAAATAATTTTGACCAAATTTTATTTTAATATAAAAGAATGATAAATATTTGAAGTATTATAGTATATCGGATGTGTTCGTTGATTGTAATTGAAATGGTTATGTAAATAACCAATTAGAATTCGTATAATATGGAATCAGATGAATTAAATCTGAAATTAAAATCAGAATTTGAATTAAAATCCCCAAAAGTAGGAAAGGCGTTGCAAATGAACTTGGATTGAATATAAGAGAATTTTAAAATCCTGGGAGATTTTAAATTGTTTACAAGCATTGTGAATTTTATTTTGAAATAGAAAGTGTTTAAAATTGGAGTTTTGAAGTGATATAGTATTGAACTCACTTCGATCGCTGGGAAGTAACTCTGATGATGCTGGCCACATCATCAGTGTTCATTTCCGAGTTCTAAGTGACGGATTACTACCAAAGACTTTGTTTTGAATTGCATTGAAAAAAACAAGTTGTTTTGAATCCTGAAAAGGAATATTTGATTTCTGAAAGAGCTGAACTATTTAAAAACTCCTAGAGAAATTGTTTGGACAAATGCAAAATTAAATAGATATTGGAAAAGCAAATATGAATTGAATTGAATTGAAACCAATTAACTGGAAATTGAATCGGGGTGTAATATACCAAGTAGAATCAGATTTTGAATTGTGAGATAGGAATCTGAATGGTATTGGACCAGTAAGTTAAGAGTTGAAATTGATAATGGATAGAAATTATGTTAAGAATGGGATTTGGCTTGGACGCGTGGAAGATTTGATTTTTGAGGATAAAATTGGAATTTTGGTTGGGAATGCATTTGTATATGCTGACAGGGTAGCAGACGGAAAGGATATAATGATATGCCGGACAAAAAGGTACATGTTTATTTTTATATGGGATTGGTGATTTGCGGGCCTATTTGGCAAGCCGCTTGGCTATTTTATTTTCTTTTGGATTGGATAAGGCCTAGAAAGGCGGGTTGGAGTTTTACCGATTGAGCCATACAAAGGAGGTGCTGGCGAAAATTTTCGGAAATTTAAGGTGTTAGAAAATCTTCGATATTTTTGAAAATATTTATTTACAGTATTGAATTGGTTTCTAATTTAAAATAAATTAGATTTGAAAATTAATGGGTTTGTAATGTTCTTTCTTACCTTAGCAATTTCGAGGACGAAATTATTTTAAGGGGGGAAGAATGTAACAACCCGTGTTTTTCGACCATTTGAATCTGGATATTTAAATTAGTTTTAAATATTTTGTTTGGAATATTGATGGAATTTAATATTTAATTCGTTATTTAAACGAAGTTCGAACATTATATATTTATATAATTATAAATCGAGCTTGAAAATGGCGTGCAGTTCGTAAATTGGAGTTTTGAACTTCAACTGAGAATACAGGATCCAATATAAGTCGGATTTCTGTGAAACAAGAAACGCTGGAAGCGTATTGATGATAATTTTTATATAAAAGAGAAAAAGCCAGATTTCGTGTTATAGATTGTAAGTTATGGCCAAATCAAAATTTGAAATAAACGCTGTGGAAATCGTTATTAAAATATCGACCTTTAAAATGGCCATTTTGCAAACGATCTCGGATTTTGACAAATTCAGTTTCATTGGGACCGTAACGTTAAATTATTGTACGGTGGTGAATGGCGTGGAAAAACGATGTCATACGTGACCACGGAAGCCATAAACAACCGTTCATTTTCTATAGCGTGTATTTAAATAAATAAAGGGATATTTGAGTATAACTTGAGCAGACAATCGAATTAGGCCACGAAACTAGTCCCGTTGAGTCTGTATCATCGATTAGAGCCAGGATAGGTATATAGTTTGTTATTTTTAGAGACCGGATAATTTGGCGTTAAAAAGGTATTGCGGTGCACGATAAAAATAACCTATAGGGGAAACAGTCTCAGAATGCGACGAAACTGGTGTCGTTTGGTTCGTATCAACAAGTTATTGTAAGATAAACAAGTTTCAAGTTGATTCGATTTATCTGGTGACCGGAGAAAAATTAAACACGTGATTATTTCTGGTTTTATAAAGGAAATTTTTCCGAATGATCTCGGATTTCGATGGAACTTGTCCCATTGGATCTGGAATATCTTTTTACACCAGGAATAGCTTTTTTTATCAGTAAACAGAAATCATTTATAGGGGATATATGCAGATTACCTACCTAGACTACACGATGATACTGTTTCGTCCATTCATATATATTGTTGTACAGACGGCTGAAATGGAAACTGTAATGTATTTTCACTTCAATTGTCACCTCAAACAAAGTCTATTGAAAACACAAAGCCTTCCCTAACCCTTGATACTAGTTTTCTAGCCCGCACATGCCTCCTATCCTATGCCTATGTCTTCTGTAACACCCCGTATTTCTATTAATAATAATATTCACAAATTAAAGAATAACTAATCTCAGACATGATAATTGTGGGAAACGGATTGCGCCATTGTGTTCGTATCGGAATTCTGGTTGAAATAGGGTCCGAGTTTGCGTGATTTGGACTTCGTATAAAGGAGATATGGCCATCGGAAGTTTCAGAAAATTCAAAACAGATTTCAAAAAATTTAAAATTCAAAATACGAAGTCAAACAGGCCAAGCGGGAAATTTCCCGCCTAGCACCTAGGTCGACTGGGGAGTCGACTGGGCAGTCGACACACCCAGGACCAGGTCGACTACGCAGTCGACCTGGGTGTCGACCTGGTCCAGTCGGCCAGGTTTTGGCCAAGCCCAATCTTGAGCTGCTGATGTATCTTTAGGGCTAAGTTGGCTAATTTGACAGTTCAGGTTAGTTCTGAGTTGATCTGACGATCTAAATAAATCCTAAACTCTATATATACCTAGGTAGTCTCTCACTCTAAAATCACATGAAAAATAGAATAGTTGCCATCATGCCATCGCCATGGAACTCAGTGTAGCTGCCGCCAACTAAGAAGGAAGAAAGCTAATCAAAACTCTAATTCTACTCAACTCTAAAGCAAATCAAGACTCTCTTTCTTTTCTAATTGTGAGTATGATGATCTTAACAAGATTATTAGCAAACTAATTAGATTAAGATGTGATATGGATCATAAGAAAATGATGTGAATTGTCGTATATGTTGTTGTAAACCTTATGCTATTATGTATGTTGTAAATCCTTTGTTATGATGATATCCTATATGTTGTAAATCATGCTATGATGATATTATATATGTTGCAAGTTTCTATGCTAAGTTGCGATGTTACAAAGCCATGATGTTATTATTTTGTAGTTAGCTTATGAATCATGATGTTGATTATATATATTTGGGCTATGACAAGATAAATCACATGTACCTATGCAAGTTTAGATTTATTAGTATGTATAATCTCACATATTGTATGACATCTATTTAGATCTAGAATTATGACATCTATTTAGATCTAAAATTATGACATCTATTATGCTGTGACATGTGTGAGTTCTATGTGTTAGATGCTAGTTCACACCATCATTATGTTACATAAACCACATATGCAAGTCTATACATGAACTTGGGTTATGATCATATTATGTAAGTTGTGACATTTAACCAAACAAGTTGACACCTTTAGATCCATGACATGTGTAGTTTTATGCAAGTTTCACCCCTATTATGATTAGATCTATTTAATTTGTCTATATGTTGTGATAATTTATCTTTGTGCTATGAGTTAGACTATTCGAGTCTAACGTATATTTTGCATTGCGTAAGCGAACGTATAACGTGGGGTAGGGGTAATATTAAGGATTTAATATTGAGAAAATTGGATGCAATTGATATGATTTTGCATACCATAAGTGTATGGCCATAACTGAGTCAATTATGGACATCATTAAAATTGGAATTAATTAATGATTTGAATAGGGATATATTTAAAACTAGGGTAAAAGATTATAAGTGTTAATCAATGCTTAGGACACGAGGTTGGACTCGATTTTGATGTAAAACTGCCCGGACCCGCCCGGCAAATCCAGTAGTCACAAATGTCAGCCCAATGTGAGAGGTCCTAGGCCCAAATTAAAGCATAACAGTTGTAAAGACATGAGGTTAGACTCTTTTATGGTGTAAGACTGCCCGGACCTGCCCGACAAATCCAGCTGCCATAAATGCTAGTCTAATGTGAGAGGTCTTTATGAGGTTATGGCCTGAATGAATTAAGAAATACTTAACCAGATAAACATGTGAAGTGGGACATGGGGGTTAAGTAGGTGCCTTGGGTGGCATGAGGAATCTAGTGAGTGCCTTTAGTGGCATTTGAAATACGATTAGTAAGACTTAACCAAACACACATGTAAATGAACATGACTAAGAAGAGGGTTAAGTGGGATATACTAGTGGGGACAAGTTTAGGTGGATAGCTTGTGGGGGCCCATTTCAACCAGTAACCCAAACGTATCATTGTGGGCTCGACCCAAGTCGAGGACGGGACACTCATACTGGGCTTGACTATAAGAGGCCAAACGTGTTAGCGGTGGCAACGCAAGTCCAACGGGTTTCATATGCGTGTGTGGACCCGGGCTGGTAGGTAAGACGTTGTTGCATCGTGTAGGTATAAGCCGTGCATTCTCTAGTTGTATCGGGTTGCCACTTTAGGGGAGTGATACACCCCACTGTGGGGCCAGCACGGGTATCTACGAGTAGGGAGCCGATCGCAAGTGGGTAGTGGGGTACACCTAGCGGAGATACGGGCAGGCGGCACCTATGTAGTCAGCTAGGGGTACACAAAGCTATTTATATAATTTCTAAGTTCGGTGAGTGGGATCAACCTTTAGGGTGACTGGTGTGGTGCAGTGTAGTAATTATTCGTTAGTATTAGGTGGGCCTTTAACGTTATCTTTATCTGCTCTTCCATAACCAATAGTTCATAGACATTTCCTTGTTTTCTAGCTTATGCCTTAGTCTAGTTATTTTGATAATAGTATTGTTAGAATTATCATACTCGATAGACTTTATGTATGACCCGCTCTATTTCTATCTTTTCCCCCTCCAGGTCCTAAGAGTGGTCCAGCTCTAGTGGAGCTTGATTGGATTGCTTTTCTCTCTTTTGGAAAGCTTGGACCGTTGAAGTAAAGTCCATCTTGTTATCTTCTTTAATGGCTATTTATGTAATGGGATAATGTATTTTGTTTTATCAAGATTGATATTGTACTTGACTCTGATTTATGGTTTTATGATGTAACAAACATGTTTAATTTCCACTGCAATGAAATAAAGTTTTAGATTTCCAAGTACTACTTATTATCTCTCTTGTTGTAATTTTTCTGTTCTATATTCACTTAAAATCTCCATGGAAGTTAATTCATTCCCTTTGTGAGTGACATTAATGGACGTGGGGTGTTACATGTGGTATAAGAGCTTAAGGTTACCAGAACAGATTAAATTTTTAGAAAAACTATTTTTCTAAAGTATTTTTGGAAGAAGTGTTTTCAAAAACATGTCTTGATGAGTAATTTAAAGAGGAAAGTGTTTATGAAAAACATAATCCCCAATAGCCATATATCTTTATCTTTCGAATTCTCCATTTTGAATCTTTCCTTTTTCGTTTTAGCATGGCTGAAGATCTTAACCTTTCGGAGGGTGTAACGATACCAGGATGGTATAGGAGGTTATTAGAGGCTAGGGCCGCTACAGGTCCAGCCAAAGTTCCTCCACCACCAGTTTCACCCACTCCTCCTGCTCCTCCTCCTCGCGCTGATACTTTTGCAAAGACATGCAAGGAATTTAAGGCTATGGGTGGAAAACCTTTTCAAGGTATAGAAACGTTTGTGGAAGCTAGAGATTGGCTTAAGGAGGTGGAAGAATTGCTAGAAATCTTTGAAGTAGAAGAAGGGAGGAAAGTCAATTAGCAGCTTGGTTAACGAAGGGAGAGGCCTCGTTTTGGTGGGAAGTCACTAATGGGGAGCGTCCTGTTGATTCTTTGGCGGATTTCAGACGTAGGTTTGAGGCAAAGTTTCTCTCAAGGGCAGAAGAGAATCTATACATGGAAAGGTTCTTGACACTGAAGCAGGGAAATCTATCAGTGAAAGAGTACGTCAACAAATTTAACCAATTGGCAAGGTTTGGCTTAGATTTGGTGAACACGCAGGAGAAGAAGGCTCTGAGGTTCGTTATTGGCTTGAATGAGCCATTGCAGGGGTTGTCTATGACCCACATCCCTATGGGAGCCACCTTTGAGAAGCTAGTAGACATGGCACTCATGCAGGAGGAGAAAGGCGCTAATGCTAATAAGGCACCCGAGAAGAAAGGGGATTAGAAGAAACCACAACAGCAAAACAAGAAGGGTGGTAAAGACAATAATGGCAAAGGAAAGAAAAGATGCTTTAACTGTGGGACACCAGGCCATCTCAGCAAGGATTGCAGAAAGAAAAAGAAGACTGGCTGTTTTCACTGTGGTGAAGCGGGACATCTAGTGAAGGACGGCCTAAAGAAGAGGCAGAGGGCAGGGTCTACCTCGGGAGGACAGGTGCAGGCTCTTATGGCACCAGGGCAGGCAAGGGGACAAGTTCAGGCTCTCGCGGTCCCACCTCTGCAAGAACAAAGTAGAACCATTTTTGTTGAAAGCTTAGTTTTTCTGTTTGATCATCCCGTCCGTACCTTATTCGATTCGGGCGCATCGAATTCGTTTATCTCTACATCATTAGTTGAATCACTACACTTAAACACCAGTTTAGTAGAGGATCCCTTAGTTGTTTCGAATCCAATTGGGGGCTCAGCTTATTTGTCCATGATGTGTTTGGATTTGAAAATTTCTATACTTAGCGTTGAGTTTAGATGTGATGCTTATGTTTTGGGCTTCACGAGCTATGGGCTAATTTTAGGAATGGATTGGTTATCCAGAAATGGGGTCGTCCTTGATTGTGAAAGGAGAGTAGTTAGGCTCATGACTCAGCTTGGCAACACTCTCGAAATCTTTTGTAATCCCATAAATGCCGTTATTCTAAGTTATCTACAATTTCTTGATGCGTCTATGGAGAATCTACGATCTGTTAGAGTGGTCCGAGAATACTCAGATGTGTTTGAGGAGGTGAAGGGCTTGCCTCCGAAGCGGGAGATAGATTTTCGAATATATCTTGTGGATAACGCAAAACCAGTATCTTTGCCAGTACGCCACATGGTTCATCGTGAAATGAGGGAAATCAATAAGCAAGTGAAGGAGTTGCTTGAGATGGGGTTCATAAGACAAAGTATATCGGAGTGGGGTGCTCCAGTAGTATTTTCCACGAAGGCGGATGGGTCCCTTAGACTTTGTGTGGACTATAGAGAACTTAATAAGCATACTAAGAAGAACAGACACCCACTGCCGAGGATTGACGATCTCTTGGATCAATTAGTTGGCGCCTCAGTGTTTTCGCAGTTGGACTTAGCCACTGGTTTCCATCAGTTGAGAGTTGTAACAACCCGTATTTTTAATAACATGTTATAATGTAAATCAAGGCAGAATTAAATTCTAAAATCTGAATCAAGGGAAACAGGCTGTGCCATTGCGTTCGTCTCGGAAAAATACGCGAAATAGAGTCCGAGTTTTCAAAAAACGGAGTCCGCATGACCAAGTTATGGCCCAATGAAGTTTCAGAAAATTCTAAGCCCGAAAACAGTTCAAATTCGAATTCAGAATCGAATTTCAGCCAAAACAGACTGGGCGGGAATTTTCCCGCCCAGGCAGGGTCGACATAGGTGTCGACACCAGTGTCGATACCCCCCAATGGGTCGACACCCATGTCGACCCAGGGGTCGACACCCATGTCGGCCCAGGGGTCGACCACCCCCCGGTCGGACCAATTTTTCTGGTGCACCATTTTGGCATGTTGGGTCCTCTTTTGTTGGTTTCTAACGGGAGTTAATGGTTCAGATTCGTTTTAGGGTTAATCCTATGGTCTAAACTACCCCTAATCTCTATAAAAAGACCCCTAGACCTAGCCTAAACCTTCATTAATCATTCCTACAACTAAATGTTGCCCAAATGTTCACTAATCATGGCCTCTACCTTCTTCATGAGAGCATGAGTGTCTCAAATCAATCTATGTCATAAAGGAGCCATCTTTCTTAAGTAAAAGAGCCATCTTTCTTTGTCTTTGGGGTTATTCCTTCTTGTTCTCAAGTCTTGAAGTGGAGTTTATCGTCTTTGGTTGCGGATTTGCAAGTGTGGCTTCGTCTCAATCTTATTTTATATTTATTCTAGTCTTCATAGCATTGTAAGCCCTATTCTACTCTTAGATTTTAACTATGAAGTTAAATATGACATGTTGCAAGTTTGAGTCTGGGCCTAAGTTTGATTTGTGCTTTGAACCTATCATGTTATGCATAGATTTATTCTATGTATGTTTGTAAAGCTATCACCTTGACTTTGTGGATTGAAAGCTATGACCTTTGTTTATGAATGTTGCATAAAAGCAACATAGAAACTCGCATAACCTTTATGTTAACTTGCATATTATGTTATATGCGAATCACTAGCCATCATTCTATGACATCTATGACCATGTATCACATATTTGCCAAGTTTGAATGTTATGCATGTTTTGAAGCTTATAATCCCTTATACTAGTCTCATGTTTGTGGCCAAATCACCTTATGCTAGTCTCATGTTTATGACCAAATCACCTTTATTCTAGTGTCGTGGTTGAGGCCAAGTCACCCTAATTTTTTAAGTTTGATATCCTAAATATTTTGGGGCCAATATGCAAGTTATCTAGTAAACCCTTACCTAAATGTCACCATGTTTAACTTGTGACTAAACATGCCACTTTGCACCCACTTTGTCGTGTTGATATATCCCCTTCTTTTTGGATGTATTTGTGTTGATGCGAATATACGTGCGATGGGGAATACGTTATGGGTAGTTAGGCCAACTTAAAAGACATAAAAATTAACTTGGTTGTGGTTATGCTTGAAAAACATAATTATGGACATGACACTTAGAAAACATGAAATGGCCAACTCGAGGTTGGGTTGAGTTTGCAACGTAAAACTACCCGGAACCGCCCGTCTTAACTAGTAGTTGCAAACAATAGGACCCAATGTGAGTAGTTGGTCATGTAGCACCCAAAACCCGAGGTTAGACTCGGTTTGCGGCGGAAACCTGCCCGGAACCAACCGGCCTAACCAGTGGCCGCAAACTGTCAGTCTAATGTGAGAGGTTGGGTGCATTAAGTTAATAAATGCCACATGATAGGGTTAAGTCATGGACCACTTGAATATACTTAACCACATGAACATGATGGGTTGATAGGGTTAAGTCAACATGGACACACTTAACCAACCCAATGCTTAGTTGGATAGGGTTAAGTCGTGAACCTTTTTAGGAACATTTAACCAACTTGATACATGGTTTGGATGGGGTTAACCACACTTAACCCACTAGAAAACCCTAGTTACACGGTCCTTCTCAGCAGTAACCCACTAGGGAGTATCGGATACCCTAGGGACTAGGCTAGGGTGGGGCACGATTACTGGGCTGGAGTATAAGCGACCAAAAAGACGGCAAAAGTAGGTGCGCCATAGTAGATTCCGACGGACCATGGTCGTGCACATTGTCCGAGGATGAAAGACAGACTTGGGCACTAGTAGGTTTTGACTGTGCGTGCTTGTTTCGTGTCAATGGTTGACACCCTAGGGCTGGATACACCCTAGGGTGGACCTAGCACAGTCGACTACATTTCATGTTTGGACCGTATGACACCGACACTTGACGAGTTAGGCTTATAGGGAGCCGATCGACTAGACCGAGTAGTTGGACCATGATTTGGGTCACCTCATGATATTGGACCTTATTGGACTAAGGGATCAATTCTTGTTTACACTTGACATGGATTAGAATACTAGTACTATTGGTGCAACACTTAACCTTGTTTATTCGATGCCACATACTTGATCTATCTTATTATCTATTCACCATGCCAGTTTAGTTACCATCCTTATGTTTCATCTCAGTTTCTCATGTCCAGTTAACTTTGTTAGTTTTTATGCTAATAGTAGGTAGGACTTACCAGTCTTTATGACTGACCGGTTTTCTTTCGCTTCTTTTCTTCCGTTTCCCCCCCCCCCCCAAGTTCTCACGGAGGGAACATTAGCTCTTAGCTCGGATCTTTGGATTGCTTTATCTAACAGCTCATGTATGGTTTTGAGCTATGCTTCTGGCGACACTACATTTATCTTTGGGGATTAGTACTTTATGTTTTGCACTTATGTTATTTTCAACTTATGCTTCTAGACTTGTGTATTTGGAAATTGATGACTTGGTACTTTATGTAACTTGACTATGGTTTTGAAATGAATGAAGCTGGTTTTTATTCTACCTCTACTTTACTTACTCTGTTTTTACTATATATGTTCTGTCTTGTAATATCTTCATGCATGTTTACCCGGTTAAACGCCCCTCCAAAGCCAGTGTACTTGCAAGAGTGACCCTGGCGGAGGTGGGGTGTTACATTTGGTATCAGAGCGAGGTTTACAAGATTGGGCAAAAGTTTTCAAGAAAAGTTTTAAAACCTTTTGAAAAACTATTTTCAAAACCGATTTTAAAGAAGTATTTTTCCAATAAAAAGTCTAGTTTATTTTAAAAGGCTATTCCCCAAAATCCATTAACATTATCCTTCGTTTCTTCATTCTGAATCTATCCATCTTTTTCCTTTGTTTCAGTATGGCCGATAATTTTGCCATCCCGGAGGGTGTACCAGTACCTATTTGGTTTAGAAGATACATGGAGGCAAAGGCGAATGAAGCCGGCGCCGCGGATATTCCTCCTCCTCCTCAGCATACACAAGGGGATTTCGCGGAGCTTTGCAAAGATTTTAAGGCGATGGGTTACAAGAATTTTGTCGGAACGGAGACTTCTGTGGAGGCAAGAAACTGGTTAAAGGAAACTGAAGACCTCTTTGCTATGTTTGATGTGGAAGATCGTAGGGAAGTTCTGTTGGCGGTATGGCTATTGAAAGGAGTAGCTGCTTATTGGTGGGTAGTCACCACCACTACTAGATCAATTGAGACTTAGGATGAGTTTAGGAGAAGGTTTGGACTAAGGTTTTTATCATCAGCAGAAGAGAACCTTCAGCTGGAGAGGTTCCTATCACTAAAGCAAGGGGACATGACCGTTAGGGAATATGTGGATAAGTCTAATCAACTAGCTCGGTTCGGTTTAGACTTGGTTAACACAGCTCAGAAGAAGGCCCTACACTTTGCTCTAGGATTGAACGAGCCATTGCGCAGTTTGGCCATGACTCATATACCCATGGGGGCGACCTTCGAAAATTTGGTGAATACGGCCCTACTTCAAGAGGAAGATAAGAGTGACAAGAAGAAGGTCAAGGCAAATAAGTCTCAAGGCAAGAAGATAGACTCCGGGAAAGGAGGAAAGAACGACAACACGTCAAGTAAGAAGAGGAAATGCAACTTTTGTGGGATCAAGGGGCATCTGGCCAAGGATTGCAGGAAGAAGAAGAGGAAGTTAGGCGAGTGTTTTCATGGCGGAGAGTCTGGACATTTTAGCAAGGATTGCCCGATGAAGCAAGGACAAGGGCAAGGACAAACTCAGCAAGCAGGACCCTCTGGAGGGCAATTGCAGGCTCTCCTCGCTCTTCCATTTCTTGATCGAGGTAGTGTTTCTGTAGAAAGCCTTGTTTACATTTCTGATTTTCCTATTCGCACTTTATTTGATTCTAGTGCATTGCATAGTTTTATTTCTTCAGATCTTGTTGAAAGTTTGCACCTTAGTACTAGTCTAGTTGAGGATCCCGTTTGTGTTTCAAATCCAATTGGGGGTTTCGCCCATTTATCTATGATTTGTGTGGATTTGAGGATTTCTATCTTTAGCGTAGAATTCATGGGTATTGCTTATGTTGGGTTCATGGGATACGGGTTGATTTTAGGCATGGATTGGTTGTCCAGTTATGGAGCCATTCTCGATTGTGGGCATAGGGTAGTGAGGCTTATGACTCGCCTTGATAATACCCTAGAGATTTCTTGTAACCCTAATGGGTCCCGTCATGTTATGTTTTCTTGAATCCCTCGACTCGTCTTTTGACAATCTTGAATCTGTGAGGGTGGTCCGAGAATATCCTGATGTCTTCGATGAGGTGAAGGGGTTACCCCCTAAACGCGAGATAGACTTCCGTATTTATCGTGTTGATCATGCCAAGTCAGTTTCATTTCCAGTTAGGCACATGGCCCCTCGTGAAAGAAGAGAGCTTAGTAAGCAAGTCAAGGAGTTGCTTGAGAAAATTTTTTTAGGCGAAGCATTTCTGAATGGGGTGCTCCAGTGGTATTCGCTTCGTCTGTGTGTTGATTATCGTGAGTTAAACAAGCTGACAAAGAAGAATAGGCACCCATTACCGAGGATTGATGATCTCTTTGACCAGCTTGTAGGTGCTTCTGTTTTCTCTCAACTCGATCTAGCCACTGGATTCCATCAGCTTAGAGTGGCTGAGGATAGTATTGATAAGACAGCGTTTAGGACTGCAGATGGATTCTTTGAATGGCTTGTTATGCCATTCGGTTTGACTAATGCACCAGCATACTTCGTAGACTTGATGAGTAGGGTGTTTCGGGAGTTCCTTAACAAGTTTGTGGTCATTTTTGTGGATGATATTCTGATCTTCTCAAAAGACGAGGAAGAGCATGCTGCACATCTCAAGGAAGTTAGGGATATGCTTAGAGATCACCAGTTGAAAGCCAAGTTCTCAAAATGTCATTTTTGGAGAAAGAAAGCTCGGTTACTTGGGAACATAGTTCCTAAGCAAAGTATAGCTGTGGATCCCGCGAAAGTGGTTGTAGTTCAAGACTGGAAAGCTCCTAGGAACGCAACCGAAGTAAGAAGCTTTCTCGGTCTTGCAGGGTTTTATAGGAAGTTCATCAAGGACTTCACTAAGATTTCAGCTCCTCTTACTAAGTTGACGAAAAAGGACTTAGCCTTTGAATGGGAATTGGAGTGTGCGCCTGCTTTTCAAATGCTTAAGAGGACTCTTACCACAACACCAGTTTTAGCTTTACCCGATGGAGGGAAGATGTTTGCCGTGAACACCAATGCACGTGACATGGGATTAGGCATGGTCCTGATGTAAGAAGAAAGAGTAATATGTTATGGGGTTAGGCAACTCAAAGTTTATGGGAAGAACTACCCCACACAAGATTTGGAGTCGGCGGCGATTGTCTTTGCGCTTAAATCATGGCACCATTATCTTTTGGGTAAGAGATTCGAATTATATACGGATCACAAGTCGCTCAAGTATCTCTTCTCGCAAAAGGATGTCTATGCTAAGTGTTGAGTTTGGAAGTAGGGATTATGTTTTTGGGCTTTGGGTTGATTCTAGGGACGAAGTGGTTATCCAGTAAGGGTACCATCCTCGGTTTTGAAAGAAGGGTAGTTAGACTCTTGACTTGCCTTGGTAATACCCTCGAAGTCTCGCGTAACCTTTAGAGTTCTGTCAGGATTAGTTACCTAGAATCTTTTGACCCATTTATTGGAAATTAATGATCTATTCGATTAGTGTTCGCGGATGGTTCATAGAAATCATGTTAATAAGTGCATTTGGCCACATGGATTGGTATTTATTTTCAAAGGAAAGTTCTTCTACATGGAATACCTTACAGTGAATTTTGGGAAAGCTTGCATGAAGTCATGAGTATACAGTTAAGTTAAGAACCGAGTATGCTAGAAAATAATAAGTGAAAGTGAAATGAGAAGCGACAGTGAAATGAGTTCCAACTCACATTTCTGAAGTAGGAATTAAGAAGCTACGGAATTGAAAGGTTAAAAACGGTCAAAGCACAATGGAATTAAGTTCAAGGAAATGCGGCTTAGAAGGTTGAAAACTAGATACGCGCATCATATATCTTTTTAGGAGTATATCCTTGATCCCTATTTTTCCGTGGAGCTTACTTGTATACTATCTTCTCGATCTCTTTTCCTAATTAGCATATCCTTCTTTTGCTATCCATGTTTACCTTGTTTATCTTGTTTATCTTGTTATCTCGTAATCGTGTCATGAGAACCTTAGGTAGAAACCCTTTGGATGAAACATGTATTTGAAACATGTTATGCTTGATGGTTGTAAGTGGTTGCAAGTGTTTGCAAGTGGATATCGTGGATGCATGATACACATTAGACACTAAGATCGGCTCACACACTTTCATGTTGCATATGCATGAGTGTTTATGCTTATTCATGGATGAAACTTGTTGTGCTATCACATGGATGTTGCATATGAATGAATGTTATGTGCACTCATGTAGAGATTATAAATTATGTTAGGAATTTGCATACATATGGACTCATTTCACTAACATACTTTGCATTAAGGAGGTTTATTGAATCAGTAACCGCCTGATTTTTGCATTAGATAAGTACATCTACACACACCTTTTGCATATGTTCATACAGCATTTAGAATCTTTTTAAGGACAATGGTTACTTGTGGATGATGTTTTGAGTAGATGGATGATGGATGGTAGGATACGTTCTTCCTAACTTGGAGATTTCGGGGACGAAATCCTTTAAGGAGGGGAGAATGTAACAACCCGTATTTTTAATAACATGTTATAATGTAAATCAAGGCAGAATTAAATTCTAAAATCTGAATCAAGGGAAACGGGCTGTGCCATTGCGTTCGTCTCGGAATAATACGCGAAATAGAGTCCGAGTTTTCGAAAAACGGAGTCCGTATGACCAAGTTATGGCCCAATGAATTTTTCAGAAAATTCTAAGCCCGAAAACAGTTCAAATTCGAATTCAGAATCGAATTTCAGCCAAAACAGACTGGGCGGGAATTTTCCCGCCCAGGCAGGGTCGACATAGGTGTCGACACCAGTGTCGACACCCCCCCAATGGGTCGACACCCATGTCGACCCAGGGGTCGACCCCCCCGGTCGGACCAATTTTTCTGGTGCACCATTTTGGCATGTTGGGTCCTCTTTTGTTGGTTTCTGACAGGAGTTAATGGTTCAGATTCGTTTTAGAGTTAATCCTATGGTCTAAACTACCCCTAATCTCTATAAAAAGACCCCTAGACCTAGCCTAAACCTTCATTAATCATTCCTACAACTAAATGCTGCCCAAATGTTCACTAATCATGGCCTCCACCTTCTTCATGAGAGCATGAGTGTCTCAAATCAATCTATGTCATAAAGGAGCCATCTTTCTTAAGTAAAAGAGCCATCTTTCTTTGTCTTTGGGGTTATTCCTTCTTGTTCTCAAGTCTTGAAGTGGAGTTTATCGTCTTTGGTTGCGGATTTGCTAGTGTGGCTTCGTCTCAATCTTATTTTATATTTATTCTAGTCTTCATAGCATTGTAAGCCCTATTCTACTCTTAGATTTTAACTATGAAGTTAAATATGACATGTTGCAAGTTTGAGTTTGGGCCTAAATTTGATTTGTGCTTTGAACCTATCATGTTATGCATAGATTTATTCTATGTATGTTTGTAAAGCTATCACCTTGACTTTGTGGATTGAAAGCTATGACCTTTGTTTATGAATGTTGCATAAAAGCAACATAGAAACTCGCATAACCTTTATGTTAACTTGCATATTATGTTATATGCGAATCACTAGTCATCATTCTATGACATCTATGACCATGTATCACCTATTTGCCAAGTTTGAATGTTATGCATGTTTTGAAGCTTACAATCCCTTATACTAGTCTCATGTTTGTGGCCAAATCACCTTATGCTAGTCTCATGTTTATGACCAAATCACCTTTATTCTAGTGTCATGGTTGAGGCCAAGTCACCCTAATTTGTTAAGTTTGATATCCTAAATATTTTGGGGCCAATATGCAAGTTATCTAGTAAACCCTTACCTAAATGTCACCATGTTTAACTTGTGACTAAACAAGCCACTTTGCACCCACTTTGTCGTGTTGATATATCCCCTTCTTTTTGGATCTATTTGTGTTGATGCGAATATACGTGTGATGGGGAATACGTTATGGGTAGTTAGGCCAACTTAAAAGACATAAAACATAACTTGGTTGTGGTTATGCTTGAAAAACGTAATTATGGACATGACACTTAGAAAACATGAAATGGCCAACTCGAGGTTGGGTTGAGTTTGCAACGTAAAACTACCCGGAACCGCCCGACTTAACTAGTAGTTGCAGACAATAGGACCCAATGTGAGTAGTTGGTCATGTAGCACCCAAAACCCGAGGTTAGACTCAGTTTGTGGCGGAAACCTGCCCGGAACCAACCGGCCTAACCAGTGGCCGCAAACTGTCAGTCTAATGTGAGAGGTTGGGTGCATTAAGTTAATAAATTCCACATGATAGGCTTAAGTCATGGACCACTTGAATATACTTAACCACATGAACATGATGGGTTGATAGGGTTAAGTCAACATGGACACACTTAACCAACCCAATGCTTAGTTGGATAGGGTTAAGTCGTGAACCTTTTTAGGAACACTTAACCAACTTGATACATCGTTTGGACGGGGTTAACCACACTTAACCCACTAGAAAACCCTAGTTACGCGGTCCTTCTCAGCAGTAACCCATAGGGAGTATCGGATACCCTAGGGACTAGGCTAGGGTGAGGCACGATTACTGGGCTGGAGTGTAAGCGACCAAAAAGACGGAAAAAGTAGGTGCGCCATAGTAGATTCTGACGGACCATGGTCGTGCACATTGTCCGAGGATGAAAGACAGACTTGGGCACCAGTAGGTTTTGACTGTGCGTGCTTGTTTCATGTCAGTGGTTGACACCCTAGGGTCGGATACACCCTAGGGTGGACCTAGCACAATCGACTACATTTCATGTTTGGACCGTATGACACCGACACTTGACGAGTTAGGCTTATAGGGAGCCGATCGACTAGACCGAGTAGTTGGACCTTAATTTGGGTCACCTCATGATAATGGACCTTATTGGGCCAAGGGATTAATTCTTGTTTACACTTGACATGGATTAGAATACTAGTACTATTGGTGCAACACTTAACCTTGTTTATTCGATGCCACATACTTGATCTATCTTATTATCTATTCACCATGCCAGTTTAGTTACCATCCTTATGTTTCATCTCTGTCTCTCATGTCCAGTTAACTTTGTTAGTTTTTATGCTAATAGTAGGTAGGACTTACCAGTCTTTATGACTGACTCGTTTTCTTTCGCTTCTTTTCTTCCATTCCCCTCCCCCCTCCTCCAGGTTCTCAGGGAGGGAACATTAGCTCTTAGCTCGGATCTTTGGATGGCTTTATCTGACAGCTCATGTATGGTTTTGAGCTATGCTTTTGGCGACACTACATTTATCGTTGGGGATTAGTACTTTATGTTTTGCACTTATGTTATTTTCAACTTATGCTTCTAGACTTGTGTATTTGGAAAATGATGACTTGGTACTTTATGTAACTTGACTATGGTTTTGAAATGAATGAAGTTGGTTTTTATTCTACCGCTGCTTTACTTACTATATTTTTACTATATATGTTCTGTCTTGTAATATCTTCATGCATGTTTACCCGGTTAAATGCCCCTCCAAAGCCAGTGTACTTGCAAGAGTGACCCTGGCGGAGGTGCGGTGTTACAAGAGTGGCTGAGGATAGCATAGACAAGACTACCTTTAGGACTCCGGACGGTTTCTATGAATGGCTAGTGATGCCCTTCGGTTGGACAAACGCCCCCGCATACTTTGTTGATTTGATGAGTAGGGTGTTTAGGGAGTACCTTAATAAATTCGTGGTGGTATTTGTAGACGACATCTTGATCTTTTCTAATAATGAAGAAGAGCATGCCTTACATCTTAGGGAAGTGTTGGAGACCCTTCGAACACATAATCTTAAAGCTAAATTTTCTAAGTGTCACTTCTGGAGGAAGGAAGTACGGTTCTTAGGGCACGTGGTTTCCAAAGAAGGGATAGTTGTGGATTCCGCGAAGGTAGTGTCCATCCAAGATTGGAAGGTCCCTAAAAATGCTATAAGGGTTGGCTGGCTACTATAGGAAGTTTATCAAACACTTCGGAAAGATATCAGCTCCATTAACACGTTTGACGAAGAAGAACCTAGTTTTCACATGTGACGTAGACTGTGATGATGCATTCCAACGTTTGAAGAGAGCTCTGACTTCAGCTCCAGTCGTAGTGCTGCCAGATGGGAGTAAGTCGTTTACTGTTTATACCGATGCTTGTAGGACAGGACTAGGCGCAGCCTTAATGCAAGAGGGTAGGGTAATAGCCTATGGTGTAAGGCAGTTAAGTGTGCATGAGAAAAATTACCCTATACATGACCTAGAGTTAGCCGCAATTGTTTTCGTGCTTAAGTCCTGGCGTCATTACATTCTTGGCGAGAAATTCGAATTGTTCACTAACCACAAATCTTTAAAATACTTATTCTCTTAGAAGGACTTGAATTTAAGACTGCAAAGGTGGATGGAATTCTTAGCGTCCTACGACTTCGAAATAGCATATACCCCTGGCAAGGGTAACGTGGTGGCAGACGCCTTAAGTAGGAAAAGGCTTTCCTTGAGTCCGTTGTTTGTTGAACGGCGAAACTTAGAATTCAGCTCTATGTTTGATTTTAGACCTTCCGTTGACTTTGTACCCAGTTTGCAAGCATCCTTGGAGGTTAGACCTACGGTTTTAGGATGGATTGGTGAGGCACAGCGAGACGACCCACAGCTGGTTGAGTTAGTAGAAAAGCTCAAAAGAGGGGAGTCATCAAGCCATCTCCGTAGGTATACCCTAGATGATAAGGGTTAGTTACGTAGGGATAGTAGACTTTGTGTACCTCGAGACGAAGGTTTGAGGAAGGCTATTCTTGACGAAGCACATCATTCGAAGATGACCATTCATCCCGGCGGGGACAAGATGTACAAAGACATGAAGCGAGTTTTCTTTTGGGCCGGTATGAAGAGGGATGTGGCCGAGTATGTCGCTAGATGCTTGGTGTGCCAACAAGTAAAAGCGGAGCAAAAGAAACCCGGTGGGTTGCTTCACCCATTGGAGGTTCCACTATGGAAATGGGAAAGTGTCTCGATGGACTTTATTGATGGATTACCAAGATCAAGGAAGGGTAATACGGGGATTTGGGTTATAGTGGACAGACTTACTAAGAGCGCCCATTTCATTCCAGTGAAGAGTAAGAGGACTGCTCCATGGTTAGCTTCTGTATACGTTCGAGAGATAGTTCGTTTGCATGGTGTTCCTTCTAGTATAGTAAGCGACCATGATCCTATCTTCACTAGCGAATTTTGGAAGAGCTTGCAAGAAGTGGTAGGGACTCAGTTATGTTTGAGCACCGCGTATGATCCTCAGACGGACGGCCAGACTGAGAGGGTGAATCGTATTCTAGAGCACCTTTTGAGGCTATGTATCCTAGACTTTGAGGGTACATGGGAAGAGCATCTTCCATTGGTGGAGTTCGCATATAATAATAGCTTTCAGTCCAGCATTGGCATGGCACCTTTCGAAGCTCTTGATGGACAACCTTGTCGTTCACCTACATGTTGGTGGGAATCTACGGATAAGATCTTACTTGGGCCCGATATGATTAGAGAGACTTCAGAAAAGATCGACTTAATTCGAAGGAGGATGAAGACGGCGCAAGATAGGCAGAAATCTTATGCAGACAAAAGGAGGACAGATCCTGAGTTTGATGTTGGGGAAATGGTCTTTATCAAAGTGTCTCCATTACGGAACGTTGTTCGCTTTGAATCCTTTGGGAAATTAGCACCAAGGTTCGTAGGGATGTTTCCTACTAAGGAGAAGATTGGACAGATGGTGTATAGAGTGCAGTTGCCTGAGAGAATTAGTGGTGTACACGACGTATTCCACGCATCACATTTGAGGAAGTGCTTACACGAGACCGCGGAAGTGGTAGAGCCGAGCTTGCTTAGAGAGGTGGAGATAGAGCGTGATGCGATGATTCGACGAGCTCCTACATGCATTCTTGGGTCGGAGATCAAGAAGTTGAGGAATCGAGAGGTCAGACTTGTCAAAGTGCAATGGGGAGATGATGAGAGCAACGCTACTTGGGAGACAGAAGCGAAGATGCGTTCTTTGTACCCGTTTCTTTTTGAGGGTGTGTATTTTAATTTCTCCTTTATCGCTTAGCTTGTACTTATCTTATCTTTAGTATATCCTCTCGCTAGTATCCTTGACCTTTAGTTAGGATAATCCTATGGTTGAAACATGTGTTTGAGACATGTTATGTATGATGGATGCGAAGTGGATGCAAGTGTTTGCTAGTGGTTGCTCGTGGACGCATATACACACACTATTAGGCACTAGATCGGCTCAGTCACTTCATATTGCATATTGCATATATATGGATGTATTTAGTAAAATGGATGTATGAGGAATTTTTTTTATCATATGGATGCTGCATTCAGATGATGATTGTGCATGCATATAGAGATAATATGTAGCATTAAGGAACTTTTGCATACATAATGGACGCATGGCACTATCATGATTTGCATTAAGGAGGTCAACTGAATCAGTGGACAGCCTAATTTTGCATTAGATATGGACATATGCACACACTGTGCATTTAAACATGAAAGCATTAGAAGTCTATAAGGACAATGGATGCCTGTGTTTGATGGTTGAGTAGATGGATATTGTACTTGACTCTGATTTATGGTTTTATGATGTAACAAACATGTTTAATTTCCGCTGCAATGAAATAAAGTTTTAGATTTCCAAGTACTACTTATTATCTGTCTTGTTGTAATTTTTCTGTTCTCTATTCACTTAAAACCTCCATGGAAGTTAATGCATTCCCTTTGTGAGTGACATTAATGGACGTGGGGTGTTACACGTGGTATCAGAGCTTAAGGTTACCAAAACAGATAATTTTTTTAGAAAAACTATTTTTCTAAAGTATTTTTGGAAGAAGTGTTTTCAAAAACATGTCTTGATGAGTAATTTAAAGAGGAAAGTTTTTATGAAAAACATAATCCCCAATAGCCATATATCTTTATCTTTCGAATTCTTCATTTTGAATCTTTCCTTTTTCGTTTCAGCATGGCTGAAGATCTTAACCTTCTGGAGGGTGTAACGATACCAGGATGGTATAGGAGGTTATTAGAGGCTAGGGCCGCTGCAGGTCCAGCCAATGTTCCTCCACCACCAGTTGCACCCGCTCCTCCTCCTCTTCCTCCCCCTCCTCGCGCTGATACTTTTGCAAAGACATGCGAGGAATTTAAGGCTATGGGCGGAAAAACTTTTCAAGGGTCAGAAATGTTTGTGGAAGCTAGAGATTGGCTTAAGGAGGTGGAAGAATTGCTAGAAATCTTTGAAGTAGAAGAAGGGAGGAAAGTCAAATTAGAATCTTGGTTAATGAAGGGAGAGGCCTCATTTTGGTGGGAGGTCACTAATGGGGAGCGTCCTGTTGATTCTTGGGCGGATTTCAGACGTAGGTTTGAGGCAAAGTTTCTCTCAAGGGCAGAAGAGAATCTATACATGGAAAGGTTCTTGACATTGAAGCTGGGAAATCTATCAATGAAAGAGTACGTCAACAAATTTAACCAATTGGCAAGGTTTGGCTTAGATTTGGTGAACACGCAGGAAAAGAAGGCTCTGAGGTTCGTTAATGGCTTGAATGAGCCATTGCAAGGGTTGGCTACGACCCACATCCCTATAGGGGCCACCTTTGAGAAGCTAGTAGACATGGCACTCATGCACGAGGAGAAAGGCGATAATGCTAATAAGTCACCCGAGAAGAAAGGGGATCAGAAGAAACCACAACAGCAAAACAAGAAGGGTGGTAAAGACAATAATGGCAAAGTAAAGAAAAGATGCTTTAACTATGGGACACCAGGCCATCTCAGCAAGGATTGCAGAAAGAAAAAGAAGAAAGGCTATTTTCACTGTGGTGAAGCGGGACATCTAGTGAAGGACTGCCCAAAGAAGGGGCAGAGGGCACGGTCTACCTCGGGAGGACAGGTGCAGGCTCTTATGGCACCAGGGCAGGCAAGGGGACAAGTTCATGCTCTCGCGGTCCCACCGCTGCAAGAACGAGGTAGAACCATTTCTGTTGAAAGCTTAGTTTTTCTGTTTGATCATCATGTCCGTACCTTATTCGATTCGGGCGCATCGCATTCGTTTATCTCTACATCATTAGTTGAATCACTACACTTAAACACCCGTTTAATAGAGGATCCCTTAGTTGTTTCGAATCCAATTGGGGGCTCAGCTTGTTTGGCCATGATATGTTTGGATTTGAAAATTTCTATACTTAGCATTGGGTTTAGATGTGATGCTTATGTTTTGGGCTTCACGGGCTATGGGCTAATTTTAGGAACGGATTGGTTATCCTGAAATGGGGCCGTTCTTGATTGTGAAAGGAGAGTAGTTAGGCTCATGACTCGCCTTGGCAACACTCTCGAAATCTTTTGTAATCCTATAAATTCCGTTATGCTAAGTTATCTAGAATCGCTTGACATGTCGGTGGAAAATCTACGATCTGTTAAGGTAGTCCAAGAATATTTGGATGTGTTTGAGGAGGTGAAGGGCTTGCCTCCGAAGAAGGAGATAGATTTTCAAATATATCTTGTGGATAATGCAAAACCAGTATCTTTGCCAATACGCCACATGGCTCCTCGTGAAAGGAGGGAACTCAATAAGCAAGTGAAGGAGTTGCTTGAGAAGGGGTTCATAAGACGTAGTATATCGGAGTGGGGTGCTCCAGTAGTGTTTTCCACGAAGGCGGATGGGTCCCTTAGACTTTGTGTGGATTATAGAGAACTTAATAAACTTACTAAGAAAAACAGAAACCCACTGCCAATGATTGACGATCTATTCGATCAGTTAGTTAGCGCCTCAATGTTTTCACAGTTGGACTTAGCCACTGGATTCCATCAGTTGAGAGTGGCTGAGGATAACGTAGACAAAACTGCCTTTAGGACTCCGGACGGTTTCTATGAATGGCTAGTGATGCCCTTCGGTTTGACAAACGCCCCCGCATACTTTGATGATTTGATGAGTAGGGTGTTTAGGGAGTACCTTAATAAATTCGTGGTGGTCTTTGTAAACGACATCTTGATCTTTTCTAAGAATGAAGAAGAGCATGCCCTACATCTTAGGGAAGTGTTGGAGACTCTACGAGCGCGTAACCTTAAAGCTAAATTTACTAAGTGTCACTTCTGGAGAGAGGAAGTGCGATTCTTAGGGCACGTGGTTTCCAAAGAAGGGATAGCTGTGGATCCCGCGAAGGTGGTGGCCATCCAAGATTGGAAGGTCCCTAAAAATGCTACCGAAGTAAGGAGTTTCTTGGGGTTGGCTGGCTACTATAGGAAGTTTATCAAAGACTTCGCAAAAATATCAGCTCCATTGACACGCCTGACGAAGAAGAACCTAGTCTTCGCGTGGGACGTAGATTGTGATGATGCGTTCCAACGTTTAAAGAGAGCTTTGACCTCAGCTCCAGTCTTAGTGCTGCCAGACAGGAGTAAGCCATTTACTGTTTATACCGATGCTTGTGGGACAGGTCTAGGCGCAGTCTTAATGCAAGAGGGAAGGGTAATAGCCTATGGTGGAAGGCAGTTAAGGGTGCATGAGAAAAATTACCCTACACATGACCTAGAGTTAGCCGCAATTGTTTTCGCGCTTAAGTCTTGGCGTCATTACCTTCTTGGCGAGAAATTCGAATTGTTCACTGACTATAAATCTTTAAAATACTTATTCTCTCAGAAGGAATTGAACTTAAGGCAGCAAAGGTGGATGGAGTTCCTAGCGTCCTACGATTTCGAAATAACATATACCCCTGGCAAGGGTAACGTGGTGGCAGACGCCTTAAGTAGGAAAAGGTTGTCCTCGAGCCTATTGTTTGTTGAGCGGCGAAACTTAGAATTCATCTCTATGTTTGACTTTAGACCTTCCATTGACTTTGTACCCGGTTTGCTAGCATCCTTGGAGGTCAGACCTACGCTTTTGGGATGGATTAGTGAGGCACAGCGAGACGTCCCACAGTTGGTTGAGTTAGTAGAAAATCTCAAAAGAGGGGAGTCATCAAGCCATCTCCGTAGGTATACCCTGGATGATAAGGGATGGTGACATAGGGATAGTAGACTTTGTGTACCTCGAGACGAAGGTTTGCGGAAGGCTATTCTTGACGAAGCACATCATTCGAAGATGACCATTCATCCCGGTGGGGACAAGATGTACAAAGACATGAAGCGAGTTTTCTTTTAGGCCGGTATGAAGAGGGATGTGGCTGAGTATGTTGCTAGATGCTTGGTGTGCCAACAAGTAAAAGCGGAGCAAAAGAAACCCGGTGGGTTGCTTCACCCATTGGAGGTTCCACTATGGAAGTGGGAAAGTGTCTCGATGGACTTTGTGGATGGATTACCAAGATCAAGGAAGGGTAATATAGGGATTTGGGTTATAGTAGACAGACTTACTAAGAGCGCCCATTTCATTCCCGTGAAGTTTAAGAGGACTGCTCCATGGTTAGCTTTTGTATACGTCCGAGAGATAGTTCGTTTGCATAGTGTTCCTTCTAGCATAGTAAGCGACCGTGATCCTATCTTCACTAGCGAATTTTGGAAAAGCTTGCAAGAGGCGGTAGGGACTTAGTTATGCTTGAGCACCGCATATCATCCTCAGACGGACGGCCAGACTGAGAGGGTGAACCGCATTCTAGAGGATCTTTTGAGGCTATGTATCCTAGACTTTGGGGGTACATGGGAAGAGCATCTTCCGTTGGCAGAGTTCGCATATAATAACAGCTTTCAATCTAGCATTGGCATGGCACCTTTCGAAGCTCTTTATGGACGACCTTGTCGTTCACCTACATGTTGATGGGAATCTACGGATAAGATCTTACTTGGGCCCGATATGATTAGAGAGACTTCAGAAAAGATCAACTTGATTCGAAGGAGGATGAAGACAGCGCAAGATAGGCAGAAATCTTATGCAGACAAAAGGAGGATAGATCTTGAGTTTGATGTTGGGGACATGGTCTTTATCAAAGTGTCTCCATTACGGAATGTTGTTCACTTTGGGTCCTTTCGGAAATTAGCACCAAGGTTTGTAGGGTCGTTTCCTATTAAGGAGAAGATTGGACAGATGGCGTATAGAGTGGAGTTGCCTGAGAGACTTAGTGGTGTACACGACGTATTCCATGTGTCACATTTGAGGAAGTGCTTGCACGAGACCGCGGAAGTGGTAGAGCCGAGCTTGCTTAGAGAGGTAGAGATAGAGCGTGATGCGACGATTCGACGAGCTCCTACATGCATTCTTGGGTCGGAGATCAAGAAATTGAGTAATCGAGAGGTCAGACTAGTCAAAGTGCAATGGGGAGATGATGAGAGCAATGCTACTTGGGAGACAGATGTGAAGATGCGTTCGTTGTACCCTTTTCTTTTTGAGGGTATGTCTTTTAATTTCTCCTTTATTGCTTGGCTTGTACTTATCTTACCTTTAGTATGTCCTCTTGCTAGTATCTTTGACCTTTAGTTAGGATAATCCTATGGTTGAAACATGTGTTTGAGACATGTTATGTATGATGGATACAAAGTGGATGCAAGTGTTTGTTAGTGGTTGCTCGTGGATGCATACACGCACACTATTAGGCACTAGATCGGCTCAGTCACTTCATATTGCATATTGCATATATATGGATGTATTTAGTAAAATTGATGTATGAGGATTTTTTTTATCATACGGATGCTGCATTCAGATGATGATTGTGCACGCATATAGAGATAATATGTAGCATTAAGGAACTTTTGCATACATAATGGACGCATAGCACTATCATGATTTGCATTAAGGAGGTCAACTGAATCAGTTGACCGCCTGATTTTGCATTAGATATGAACATATACACACACTGTGCATTTAAACATGAAAGCATTAGAAGTCTATAAGGACAATGGATGCCTGTGTTTGATGGTTGAGTAGACGGACGATTGGATGTTAGGATATACATTCTTCTTGACTTGAAGACTTCGGGGTCGAAATCCTTTAAGGAGGGGAGAATGTAACACCCCGTAATTCTGTTAATATAAATATTCACAAATAACTAATCTCAGACGTGAGAATTGTGGGAAACAGGTTGTGCCATTGTGTTTGTCTCGGAATTCTGGTTGAAATAGAGTCTGAGTTTGCGTAATTTGGACTTCGTATGAAGGAGATATGGACATCGGAAGTTTCAGAAAATTCAAAATTCAAAATTCGAAGTCAAACAGGCTAGGCGGGAAATTTCCCGCCCAGCACCCCAGGTCGACTGGGGAGTCGACTGGGCAGTCGACACCCCCAGGACCAGGTCGACTGCGCAATCGACTTGGATGTCGACCTGGTCAAGTCGGCCTTGTTTGGGCCGAGCCCAATCTTGAGCTGCCGATGTGTCTTTAGGGCTGAGTTGGCTAATTTAACGGTTCAGGTTCATTCTGAGTTGATCGGTCAGTCTAAACTAATCCTAAATTCTATATATACATGGGTAGTCTCTCATTCTAAAATCACATAAAAAAATAGAATAGCCGCCGTCATGCCGTCGTCGTGGAACTCAGTGTAGCCGTCGCCAACTAAGAAGGAAGAAAGCTAATCAAAACTCTAATTCTACTCAACTCTAAAGCAAATCAAGACTCTCTTTCTTTTCTAATTGTGAGTATGATGTTCTTAATAAGATTATTAGCAAACTAATTAGATTAAGATGTGATATAGATCATAAGAAAATGATGAGAATTGTCATATATGTTGTTGTAAACCTTATGCTATCATGTATGTTGTAAATCCTGTGTTATGTGATGATGATATCCTATATGTTGTAAATCATGCTATGATGATATTATATATGTTGCAAGTTTCTATGTTAGGTTGCGATGTTACAAAGCCATGATGTTATTATGTTGTAGTTATCTTATGAATCATGATGTTGATTATATATATTTGGGCTATGATGATTCACATGATAAGTCACATGTACCTATGCAAGTTTAGATTTATTAGTATGTATAATCTCACATATTGTATGACATCTATTTAGATCTAGAATTATGACATCTATTTAGATCTAGAATTATGACATGACATGTGTGAGTTCTATGTGTTAGATGCTAGTTCACACCATCATTATGTTGCATAAACCACATATGCAAGTTTATACATGAACTTGGGTTATGATCATATTATGTAAGTTGTGACATTTAACCAAACAAGTTTGACACCTTTAGATCCATGACATGTGTAGTTTTATGCAAGTTTGACTCCTATTTTGATTAGATCTATTTTATTTGTCTATATGTTGTAATAATTTATCTTTGTGCTATGAGTTAGACTATTCGAGTCTAACGCATATTTTGCGTTGAATAAGCGAACGTATAACGTGGGGTAGGGGTAATATTAAGGATTTAATATTAAGAAATTGGGGTGCAATTGATATGATTTTGCATACCGTAAGTGGATGGCCATAATTGAGTCAATTATGGACATCATTAAAATTGGAATTAATTAATGATTTTAATAGGGATATATTTAAAACTGGGGTAAAAGATTATAAGTGTTAATCAATGCTTAGGACACGAGGTTGGACTCGTTTTTGACGTAAAACTGCCCGGACCCGCCCGGCGAATCCAGTAGTCACAAATGTCAGCCCAATGTGAGAGGTCCTAGGCCCAAATTAAAGCATAACAGTTGTAAAGACACGAGGTTAGACTCTTTTATGGTGTAAGACTGCCCGGACCCGCTCGGCGAATCCAGCTGCCATAAATGCCAGTCTAATGTGAGAGGTCTTTATGAGGTTATGGCCTGAATGAATGAAGAAATACTTAACCAGATAAACATGTGAAGTGAGACATGGGGGTTAAGTAGGTACCTTGGGTGGCATGAGGAATCTAGTGTGTGCCTTTAGTGGCATTTGAAATACGATTAGTAAGACTTAACCAAACACACATGTAAATGAACATGACTAAGAAGAGGGTTAAGTGGGATATACTAGTGGGGACAAGCATAGGTGGATAGCTTGTAGTAAGTAATTGGGGGCCCATTTCAACCAGTAACCCAAACCTATCTTTGTGGGCTCGACCCAAGTCGAGGACGGGACACGCATACTGGGCTTGACTATAAGAGGCCAAACGGGTTAGCGGTGGAAACGCAAGTCCAACGGGTTTCATATGCGTGTGTGGACCCGAGCTGGTAGGTAAGACGTTGTTGCATCGTGTAGGTATAAGCCGTGCATTCTTTAGCTGTATCGGGTTGCCAATTTAGGGGAGTGATACACCCCACTATGGGACCAACACGGGTATCTACGAGTAGGGAGCCGATCGCAAGTGGGTAGTGGGGTACACCTAGAGGAGATAGGGGCAGGCGGCACCTATGTAGTCAGCTAGGGGTACACAAAGCTATTTATATAATTTCTAAGTTCGGTGAGTGGGATCAACCTTTAGGGTGACTAGTGTGGTGCAGTGTAGTAATTATTCGTTAGTAATTAGGTGTGCCTTTAACGTTATTTTTATCTGCTCTTTCATACCCTATAGTTCATAGATATTTCCTTATTTTCCGGCTTGTGCCTCAGTCTAATTATTTTGATAATAGTATTGTTAGAATTATCATACTCGCCAGACTTTATGTTTGACCCCCTCTATTTCTATCTTTTTCCCCCTCAAGGTCCTCAGGGTGGGCCCAACTCTAGTGGAGTCTGATTGAATTACTTTATCTCTCTTTTGGAAAGCTTGGACCGTTGAAGTAAAGTCCATCTTGTTATCTTCTTTAATGGCTATTTACGTAATGGGATTATGTATTTTGTTTTATCAAGATGGATATTGTAATTGACTCTGATTTATGGTTTTATGATGTAACAAACATGTTTAATTTCCGCTGCAATGAAATAAAGTTTTAGATTTCCAAGTACTACTTATTATCTGTCTTGTTGTGATTTTTCTATTCTATATTCACTTAAAACCTCCATGGAAGTAAATGCATTCCCTTTGTGAGTGACATTAATGGACGTGGGGTGTTACAGATTCGCTGCGTGGTTGAGGAGTTATGGAGGAGAGATGGGAAGAAGGGGTTTTCGCCGTCGGTTGTGAGGGATCGGGGAAGAAAGAGAATAGATTAGCCAATAGGATTTTTTTATTTTATTTTATAATTTTTAAAATCTCAAAAATACCCCTGTCCCACATGAACACCAATTCGAACCCAACGACTGTCGTCTCCAGCATTTTGCCCCCATTCCGAACACAATGGGATATGTTTCGTAGGCCCATTCGACTGTTTCAGTCAGTTTTCATTCAGATTAAAATATAAAACATTCAATATTTGATTTGAATGTACATTTCAATTTGCCAGGGCCACAAACTGATTCGAAAAATTCCAGAAAAATAAATCTGGCTATGTTTTGACGATACGGTCCCAACAAAACTAGTTTCGTCGAATTCTGAAATCGTTTGCAAAAAGGCCCGTTTCTGGTCGATCCAATTTAATTGTAATTGACCAAAACACGTTTTCCTTTGCCACGCTCACATACTAGCTACAAAAATTATGAAATTTGAAACCTAGCAATAACTTCACATCCCGGATCCAACAAAAGTGGTTTCGTCGAATTCCGAGTGGTTGCTTAGTAAATAAGTAATCAGGTAAATAATACTCATCATTAAATAATAGTGTTTTTAAAAACACGTTTCGACTTTGGGAGTAGAATTTGTGTGAATAAGATGAAAAAAATTCAAATATTAGTAGAATATTCATATTTTCATATTGACTGAGCAGGTTGCTTAGTGACTAAGTAATCAGGTAAAACACTGCCGTATGTTTGCTTTCTACATTTTAAAACATATATAACACTCATCATTTGCATATTACCGTTTGGACCCAGGATCCACGCCAATAAGATCAAGAAAGTTTCAAAATATAAGTGAAACTTTGATGTTTGCATCGAATAAGTAGTTTTCTTGGTGCTCAAGTAATCAGGTAAAACACTGCCGCATGTTTGAAACTCTACCGTTTCAAATACATACAATGCTCATCATTAAATAATAGTGTTTTTAAAAACACATTTCGACTTTGGGAGTAGAATTTGTGTGAATAAGAAAAAAAAAATTCAAATATTAGTAGAATATTCATATTTTCATATTGTCTGAGAAGGTTGCTTAGTGACTAAGTAATTAGGTAAAACACTGTGCATGTTTGCTATTCTACATTTTAAAACATCTATAACACTCATCATTTGCATATTACTGTTTGGACCCTGAATCCGCGCCAATAAGATCAAGAAAGTTTCAAAATATAAGTGAAACTTTGATGTTTGCATCGAATAAGTAGGTTTCTTGGTGCTCAAGTAATCAGGTAAAACACTGCCGCATGTTTGAAACTCTACCATTTCAAATACGTATAATACTCATCATTAAATAATAGTGTTTTTCAAAATACGTTTCGACTTTGGGAGTAGAATTTGTGTTAATAAGACGGAAAAGTTTTCAAATATTAGCAGATTATTCATATTTTCATATTGACTGAGTAGTTTGCTTAGTGTCTAAGTAATCAGGTAAAACACTGCTACATGTTTGCTATTCTACATTTTAAAGCATCTATAACACTTATCATTTGCATATTACTGTTTGGACCCTGGATCCGCGAAAATAAGATAAAGATAGTTTCAAAATATAAGTGAAACTTTGATGTTGGTGCCGAATAAGTAGGTTTCTTGGTGCTCAAGTAATCACGTAAAACACTGCCACATGTTTGAAACTCTACCATTTCAAATACATATAATACTCATCATTAAATAATATTTTTTTAAAAATATGTTTCGACTTTGGGAGTAGAATTTGTGTGAATAGGAGGAAAAAGTTTTCAAATATTCGTAGAATATTCATATTTTTATATTGACTGAGCAGGTTGCTTAGTGACTAAGTAATCAGGTAAAACACTGCCTCATTGAAACACCCCACCTCCGTTAGGGTCACCCTCAAAGGGAATGCCCTAATTTTGGTGGAGGTTTATAAGTATAAGTCACAGATATACAAGACAGATATAAGAACACATATTTTTGAACAGCGGAAAACGTCAACAACTTTTATTTCATTAAAATACGTGTTACACAAACCATGCCATAATTGTCTTACAATACTTCCAAAAACATAACATCTTCATAACCGTCTTGATTACATTTTTTAAAGAAGCGTAAAGAAAACATAAATAAACTGCATAAGTCCCATAATTGCAGTCCAAAGCCATAGTCCAAAACTAAAAAGATCCAAGGAATACATTCTTTCTCTTCAAGCTGGATGTGAAAACTGCTCAAGCTGCGGTATTCCCTCCCTGTGGACCTGGGGGGGGGGGGGGACGAAAGAAAAGTAGAGTCAGACATAAAGCCTGAGTAAGTCTAGGACTATTCAGTATATGAATAAAGAACTGGGTATGACAAGTATAAACGGGGAAATGGGAAAGCACCATAAACTAGGTTAAGTTGTCTAGAGTCGAATATACTATCGTACCCCATATTAATCTCTGTACCCATATAAACTAGTTCCCAACGGGCACCCCATAATCAGGGTGAAGTGATCCATTTCTGATGATCGGCTCCTACTCGTATAGTTACATGTGTCTTACGGCCCCCCGTTAGAACCTACACTACTGCACCACCGCCGTCGATTTGACCTCTTACAGTCAGCCCAGTAATCGTGCCCCACCCCGCCTAGTTCAGGCTATCCAAATACACCTTGTAGGGTTACTGCTGAAAAGGGTCCCCCGCTACTAGGTTTTCTATTTCTAGCCAACATGCTAAGTTGGTTAAGTGTTTTATAAACCTAACCCCCTAATCAGTCTGTATAGTTTAGCATGTTCCATTTTGATTAAGTATTAATTTAATTTTACTTAATCCTATCAATCCTGACTCAGCCTTAATTGTCTTATTAAAGCCTTGACCTCTCACATTAGACAAGTATTGTTGTGGCTGCCTGTTGTCGGTTGGGTCCGGGCAGTCTTACGCCACAACTCAGTCTAACCTCGGGTCTTTATTGGGCTCCGTGTTTAACCAGCTACATTGGATAGGTATTGTTGTGACTACTGGACAGCCGGGCGGTTCCGGGCAGGTTTACATCACAACTCAATCCAACCTCGGGTTAAACACATCGTATTTTCTAAATTTACATATTTTGTCTCTTTCCTTTTTATATGTAAATATTTGCGACCCATTATTCAAATTCATCTTTATTGGGTAAAATTTATTTATGCCACTTAATTGTTTTTCAAGGTTGTTGGCATGCGTCAAACATGCCAACAGATATGTTCTATATTTTAACCCAAATGTCATTACCCCCGTTTTACACATTCGTTACAATATAAGATATGTTGGGTTTAACATTTAAACCCAACTTAGCCATATGAAAAGGGGAGGCTTATAACATGGTGTTTATAAGGTAATATAAAAAGGGGAGTGTGAACGCATGAACTTGAACATGAATTAGGCACATGTGAACTTGCATTGTAATAGCATATAATCATGGCATAAACAATACTTAAACATGAACCATTCTATTCATATAATCATGGCAAAAACATACTTAAACATGAATCATTCTATTCATATAATCATGGCATAAACATACCTAATCATGAACCATTCTATTCATGTAAACTTGCAGTCGGAATGTAAATCTAAATTAATTGTGTCACATATATCACCATTTGATTTTGATAACAACTTAGGCCTAAAACATGTTTTCAACTAGGCATAATACCAAACATAGTTTAGTCATGTTCATAAAAATGCTTACTTTTGTTTTTAATATAAAAGCATGATTTGCCAATTCCAACATAGATTCATATAAACCATAGTACTTAGTCGAGTCCAATTACACACTAAAAGTGATCATAAAAGTATGTACATCATATTAGCATAATAGTGAATCATATATTTGCATGAATCCCAATTAAAATACCACAACATATGGTTGTTAACATGAATCATGTACTTGTATGAATCCCAAATAAAATACAACAACACATGGCTGTTAACTTCCAACATAAATCACATACTTACAAATATCCAATCGTATACCATAACATTTCCAAATCGTTTAGAATCAAAATAACATACAAATATAGATTATTATCGCCACAATTCCATTTCTCATTTTACACAAATCAAACGAAATTAATTATTCACATCGGAATAGCACTCTACTTACAACGTATGACGAATCTTCAATTCAGGAATTTGAATTCTGAATTTGGAGATGCTATCCTTTGTTGTAGGCGTTGTTTTGATTTAATTGACGTTGCTTTAAGATTTCGAATTATCTCCTAATTGTCTCTCAATTTCTGACGGCTATTCCTAGTCTCTCCTCAGCAGCATGACGGTCTCATCTCCATTTTTGTTTGTGTGAATAGGGTGAGTCTTAGGTCCTTTTTTTAGAGTTTGTGAGTTGATTAGGACCGTCGATGGAGCTTGGTTTAATAATAGCCGTTCGTTTGAAGGAGAGACCAACAGGAGCTGACACCTAGCCCTAGTGACAAGGCAAGGCTCAGAAAATCGACCAAACACAGACCAGGCCAGCCAGGGGGGCTGGGTTCGACCTGGCTCAGGGGCCAGGTCGACACGCCAGTCGACACCGTGTCGACTTGGTAGTCGACACAGGTGACCCAGGTCGACAGCCCAGTCAACCGGGGTAGCCCCAGGTCGACTGCCAAGTCGACCTAGGTGCCTTGGGCGGGAAAATTCCCGCCCTGGCCACTTCGGCCCGATTTTGAATTTTGAATTGGTTTTTCTGAGCTGTTTTGAATTTTAAATTGAATTCTGAAACTTCCGGAGGCCATATCTTCTTCATACGGAGTCCGTTTTACGCAAACTCGGACTCTATCTCAAGCAGAATTCCGAGACGAACGCAATGGTGTATCCCATTTCCCTTAATTCTTTGATTTGAAATTATTTATACTTTAATTTATGAATTTCACTGTTATAGAATACACGGGGTGTTACATTCTCCCCCACTTAAAAGGATTTCGTCCCTGAAATCTTCAAGTTCAGGAAGAATGTATATCCTAACATCCAAACATTCATCTACTCATCCATCAAACACGAGCATCCATTGTCCTTAGAAGACTTCTAATGCTTCATGATCGTATGCGAAGTGTGTGTGTACATGTACTTATCTAATGCAAAATCAGGCGGTCTACTGATTCAGTTGACCTCCTTAATGCAAATTATGTAAGTGCCATGAATCCATTATGTATGCAAATTCTCCTATTCATGATTCTACATGAGTGCACAATCATTCATACAAATGCAACATCCATATGACAACACATTAAACTTCAACCATATATGAATATAAATACATTTATGCATATGCAATATGAAGTGACTGAGCCGATCTAAAACCTAGATTGTGTGTGTATATGCAACCACGAGCAACCACTAGCAATCACTTTCAACCACTTGCAACCATCATCCATAACATGTTTCAATTACATGTTTTCATCCAAAGAGTTTCTACCTAAAAGATAAGGTCGAGGAGATATACCTAAAAAGATAGATTAAAGCGCAACTTAAGGAAAAAAAGAAAGATCAAAGATGTACCCTCGAAAAGAAAAGGGTAGGCTGTACGTATTCTAGCTTCAGTTTCCCAAGTTGCGTCTCCTTCGGCGTTGCTCCACTGAACTTTGACGAGCTTGACTTCGCGGTTGCGTAGCTTCTTCACTTCCGTTCCTAATAGGCGGGTTGGAACTTTCCTCACGGTCGCTTCGCGTTCCACTTCAGCTTCTTCTAGGATATTTGTCTCTACCACTTCAGCAGATTCATGTCGACATTTTCGGAGGTGAGAAACGTGAAAGACGTTGTGAACTCCGGCCAGCTTTTCGGGTAGCTCTAATCTATGGGCCATTTTCCCAATTTTCTCAATAATAGGAAACGGTCCTACGAACCTTGGTGCTAGCTTTCCTGTGGTTCCAAAACGAACAACTTTCCTTAGCGGAGATACCGTAAGAAAAACTCTGTCCCCAACCTCAAATTCAAGGTCGGTCCTCCTCTTGTCGGCGTAGGATTTTTTTCTGTCTTGGGCCGCCTTCATCCTTCTTCGTATTAAGTCTACTTTCTCTGAAGTCTCTCGGATCATATCTGGTCCATGTATGAGCTTATCAGTAGACTCCCACCAACAAGTGGGTGATCGGCACGGTCTTCCATATAAAGCTTCGAAGGGCGCCATTCCGATGGTTGCTTGGTAGTTGTTGTTGTAGGCAAATTCCACCAAAGGAAAATGGTCTTCCCATGTCCCTCCGAAGTCAAGGACGCATAGTCTTAAAAGGTATTCCAAAACTCTGTTCACCCTTTCTGTTTGGCCGTCAGTTTGAGGATGATAGGCTGTGCTCAAGCATAACTGTGTGCCTACCGCTTCTTGCAGACTCCGCCAAAACTCACTTATGAAGATAGGGTCTCGGTCACAAACAATGCTGGATGGTATTCCATGGAGTCGAACAATTTCCTTGAGGTAAAGAGATGCTAGGGATGAGGCAGTTCTTTTACTTTTGACAGGTAAAAAGTGGGCGCTTTTAGTAAGCCTATCCACTATTACCCAAATGCTAGTGTTGCCTCTCCTAGACCTAGGCAGCCCATCAATGAAGTCTATTGAGATGCTATCCCACTCCCACTGCGGGACCTCTAGAGGATGGAGCAGACCGCCAGGCTTTTTCTGTTCCGCATTAACCTGTTGGCACACCATACACTTAGAAACGAAATCTGCCACGTCCTTCTTCATGCCGTTCCAAAAGAAAGTTCTCTTTATGTCCTTGTACATTTTATCCCCGCCTGGGTGTATCGTCATCTTGGAGTGTTGTGCTTCCTCGAGAACCTTATTTACTAAATCCCTTGGCTGTGGGAGGCATAGTCTTCTGTCTCGACTTAGCCAACCCTTATCGTCGATGGAGTATCTGTTGAGGTGACTTGAAGTCTCACCCCTAATTAGCCTATCAATCGTCTCCACAAGCTGAGGGTCTTCGCGTTGTGCTGTCCCTATTGAGTCCACTAAAGTCGGGCGTACCTCGAGAGATGCTAGCAAGCCCGGTACAAAATCGGAGGAGGGCCTAAAGTCATAACTGGCTATAAACTCTAGGCTTTGTCTTTCAACAAACAGCGGGCTTAGGATCAGTTTCTTTCGGCTAACCGCGTCTGCCACTACGTTGCCTTTTCCCGGAGTGTAGGAGATCTCGAAATCGTACGAGGTAAGAAACTCCATCCATCTCTGTTGCCTCAAGTTAAGATCTTTCTACGAGAAAAGATATTTCAACGATTTATGTCAGTGTAAAGTTCGAACTTCTCACCTAGGAGATAGTGTCTCCAAGACTTGAGTGCAAAGACGATGGCGGCTAACTCAAGATCGTGGGTCGGGTAGTTCTTTTCATGCACTTTCAACTGTCTTCCGCCATAAGCTACTACCCTTCCTTCTTGCATTAAGACAGTGCCTAGCCCTGTCCCACATGCATCTGTATAAACTGTGAACATCTTGCTTCCTTCTGGCAACGTCAAAACTGGGGTTGTTGTAAGAGCCCTTTTTAGTCGTTGGAAAGCAAACTCGCAATCCGAGTCCCAATTGAATACTAGATTCTTCTTTGTCAGCCTTGTGAGCAGAGCTGATATTTTTGCAAAGTCTCTTATGAATTTTAGGTAGAAACCTGCTAGTCCTAGAAAACTTCGGACCTCAGTTGCATTCCTTGGTGTCTTCCAATCCTGTACCGCTACTACCTTAGCAGGGTCCACAGCTAACCCTTCTTTGGATACTATGTGCCCAAGGAACCTCACTTCTTCTCTCCAAAAGTGGTTTTTGGAGAATTTGGCTTTTAGCTGATGGACTCGCAGAGTTTCCATGATTGGCCTTAGATGCTGGGCATGTTCCTCTTCAATCTTTGAGAAGATAAGGATATCGTCTACGAAGACCACTACGAACTTGTTGAGGAAATCTCTGAACAACCTACTCATCAGGTCCACGAAGTAAGCAGGTGCGTTTGTCAAGCCGAAAGGCATGACAAGCCATTCAAAGAAGCCGTATGGGGTTCTGAATGCCGTTTTATCGATGTTATCTTCAGCCACCCTTAGTTGATGAAAACCGGTCGCTAAATCGAGTTGGGAGAAAACAGACGCTCCTACAAGCTGATCAAACAGATCGTCAATTCTGGGGAGAGGGTGCCTATTCTTCTTCGTTAGCTTGTTGAGCTCCCTATAGTCAACACATAGACGGAGTGAACCATCCACCTTTGTAGCGAACACCACTGGAGCACCCCATTCTGAAATGCTCCTTCTAATGAACCCCTTCTCTAGAAGCTCTTTAATCTGTTTACTGAGCTCCTTCCTTTCCCGTGGAGCCATGTGTCTAACGGGCAACGCAACGGGCTTTGCATTATCTACAAGGTATATGCGGAAGTTTATCTCCCGCTTCGGAGGTAAGCCCTTCACCTCTTCGAAGACATCCGAATATTCACGGACCACTCTAACCGATTGCAAACTTTCAACAGAGGCATCTAGCAATTCAAGATAACTAAGCATAACCGCATATGAGGGATTACAAATAATTTCTAGAGTGTTACCGAGTTGGGTCAGGAGCCTAACCACCCTTTTCTCACAATCAAGGACGGCACCATTACTGGATAGCCAATCCATGCCCAAAATCAAACCATATCCCGAGAAGCCCAAAAAAAAGGCACTACTTCTAAATTCTACACTTAGAATAGAAATTTTCAATCCCACACAGATCATAGACAAATGAGTTGGGCCCTCAATTGGGTTTGAAACAATTAAGGTGTCCTCTACCATACTAGTTTCTAGGTGCAGAGATTCTACTAAAGCAGACGAGATAAAGGAGTGTGATGCGCAAGAATCAAATAAAGTGCGAACGGGGTGATCATAAAGATAAACTACACTTTCTACAGAAGTATTTATACCTCGCTGTTGCAGAGGTGGCGCCTCTAGCACATGAACCTGTGCCCCTGAGGTGGATCCTTCCCTCTGCCCCTGTCATCGTTTCTTCGGGCAATCCTTAGCCATGTGGCCTGTCTCACCGCAAGAAAAGCACCCACCATTCATCCTGGCCTTCTTTTTCCGGCAATCTTTCACTAAGTGCCCCACTTTGCCAAAGAAATTACACTTCCTCTTCTCTTTGTTGTCTTTCCCGCCCTTCTTAAAGTCTGTCTTCTTAGGCGGTAAACCCTCTTTCTTCCCTTGAGAGTTTTCGGCCTTTGTCTCCTTCTTGCCCTTATCCTCTTCGTTCAGCAATGCCATCTGCACCAACCTTTCATACGTAGCTCCCATGGGTATATGGGTCATGGTTAAACTGTGTAATGGCTCATTCAATCCTTTGACAAAGCGGGGAGCCTTCTTGTGCGGAGTGTTGACTAGGTCCAGTCCGAACCTAGCCAGCTGATCAAACTGGTTAACATACTCTTTGACTGTCATATTCCCTTGCTTAAGAAATAAGAATTTTTCCAACTGAAGACTCCTTTCATCTTCTGAGAGAAATTTAGCCTCGAGCCTTGCCCTAAAGTCCTCCCATGTTTCCACTGGTCTTTCTGCATTAGTGACTTCCCACCAGTAGGAAGCCTCACCTTTTAGTAGCCACACTGCCAGTTGTACTTTCTGCCTATCTTCTACCTCAAAGATGACGAATAGGTCCTCAGTTTCCTTTAGCCAATTCCTAGCTGCCACGAAGGACTCAGTTCCATGAAAGTCCTTTCCTCCCATAGCTATAAAATCTTTACATATCTTAGCAAAAGTATTTCCCCGCGGAGGAGGTGGAGGAAGAGGTGCTGCTCCAACTGGATGATTTCCTACAGCTGGGGGAGGAGGAACGGTAGGACCTGGCTAATTGGCCCTTGCTTCTAAGAATCGTCTAAACCAACGAGGTATTGGTATGCCCTCTGGCAAGTTAAGTTCTTCGGACTTGCTGAAACAAAAAGGATAGATTCAAAACGAAGGATAAGAGATAGTACCTATGGCTTTGGGGGACTTTGCTTTTTTTTTAAAATAAAATAATATTTTATCTTTTAAGAATGCTTCTTTAAATTTTCTTTTTGAAAATAAATTTTCAAAACTTTTTATCTTATCTGGTAGACCTATGCTCTGATACCAAGTGAAACACCCCACCTCCGTTAGGGTCACTCTCAAAGGGGATGCCTTAATTTTGGTGGAGGTTTATATGTAACACCCCGTAATTCTGCGACATTAAGATTCTCAAATTAAAGTATAATTAATTTTTAAAAGAAAAATTAAAAGAAAAAGATCCATGCAGTTGTTTAATTTAAGTATTGTAACTAACATGAAAAAGAGAAGTAAGGAGAGAACAATAATTATTATTGTTCTAAGACTTATTAACAAAAGCCTCTGTCGCTCAGTTGGTTAAGGCATTGGATTTGTAGCATGGAGGTCGGGGGTTCGAACCCCGACGGCGAAATAATTTTTTATCTTTGTTTTAGAGAGGGCCAACTGAACATGCAAATATATGTACGTATACAAATTCAAAATTTGAAAGGATAAGAACGTACATATAAGGAAATAAAGAAAATATATATATATATATATATACATATGAGAATATAAATATATATATATATATGCAAAAATATAGATATACGAAAGATAAAATTCAAGATAAGGCTACAGTCAATGAAATATGGCAACATCATTTGAATTTTGAAAATAAAATGAAAGTTGTGTGTATATATATACGCGTAAAATGGTCGTTAGAGGAATTGTATACATATAAGAATATTTCATGTGAATAAAACAGTTAAATAAATTCCAGAAATTCAAAAGTTTGAAAATCAAACTTTTACGCCAAAATAGCTTGTGGGACCCAATGCTGACTCAGCACTGCGTGTATGATAAGGTTTGGCTAGATTCATCTACGTACCTGGACTATTTTCTTAACTAGGTTCAATGCTGACTCAGCGCTGCGTGTACGATAAGGTCTTGAGAAGCTATATAAACAGCCCTAGTCTTCATTCTCTTTGCACCAATTCTCTTCTATCCTTATGCTGCTAAGATTCATGGCTTCTTCCCCTCCTCTAAATTTTCTTAAATAAATAAAATAAAATATGATTCAAGACGAGGAGATGCTGCTAAAAGACTTTTAAGGAGGGATTCAAATCAAAGTTTCAAGTGAAGAATTCAAAGGCTAGCTCAAACAAGTTTCAAGCAACGACGCACAAATCATAGCCATGCTTTCCTTCTTTTCTAGATCTATTTTCTGTAAGTTGGTTATTTCTAGATCTGAATATTTTGTTTTATTCGTGACATGAAATTAAAGGAATAAAGGAATATTCCAAATCTCTCTCTCTCTCTCTCTCTCTGAATCTGTGTTTATACTCTTGGACTGAATTAAGAACTGTTACGATTCGAGGACAAATAAGACTGTAACCGTGACTATGACTATAGAACTGTGGCCTTTGAAAGCACATGCCTTTGGACTATGACATAAGCCTTTGATTTTGGGACATATAAACATTGCCTATGACAATGACTTATGACTATGGGGATTATTTTCCCTATGAACATCGCATATGACTATGGACATTTCCTATGACTGTGACTGTGACTACAAGGATTATTTCCTTGACTAGGCCTATACCTTTGATTTGGACATAAACTATTACTTATGACATAATGAGGACAACTGTGATTTTGACACCCATGATTTATGATTAGGAAAATATTGCTTTAGTTTTGTGATTGAGAAGTTGGGTCTAAACCCAATTATTTATTCTACCTGTTCCTTGGTTTTTCTTTGGTTTTAAGACAGTGAGAATTTACCTATTAAGTTAGGTCTACCCACGTTCTTGAACCTATTTTGCCCATTCTTTGGTTTTAAGACAGTGGGAATTTACCTATTTAGTTAGGTCTACCCATATTCTTGAACCTACATTGTTATCCAAACCTTTTTATGCCAATTATTCCTTCTTGTCATTTTGATTCATTCCCTTTTTTATCTACGAATCTAGATTTATTTATAATCTAGGTTGAATCACGATTATTCGAACGGTGGGAATGCGATTTGGGGAAAAACATGGAAATGAATATGAACATAGTTGTAAATTTGGAAATTGGCATAATTTGGATTATGTATTATGACATGCATATTAAAATGAAAACGGGGAAATTTGACATGGATTAGGGAATATGTGATTTTGACATATTAAATTTAGCGTTAGTAAGTAAGCTAAATTTTAGGCATAAAATGTAAACTAGAAAAATAATTCTAGTTTTGCCATAAATTGTGAATTAGGATGTTAAACCAAGATTGGGTTAATTAAGGTTGATTTGGAATAAGTATATTAGCACAATTTTGAATTTATTCATAATTGTGAGCAATTGTCACGTTTAGAATAAATTATGGTTAGCGACACTAAACTTGGTATAATTTACATACCAAAAAGTATAAATATGATAAATAAGAGAGAATGGGCCATAAATTATAAACTAGGATATTTAATCTAGTTTCGGCAATGAAATAGGAAATGGCCTAAACTGCATGTAGGGTTAGGACTTGGGCCTAGAATATAAGTATACTAGTAGGCTTGACAAATAAATATAGGCCAAATTTGTCTTAAAAGGGGAAATGGGCTTTTGAAATAAATTGTTAACAATTTATAAACAAAAGAAAAGTATTTTGATAACATCCCTTTTTATAACACATAGACCAGAAGGTTCTAGGGTGACAGAGAGGATAGTGTCTAGGCTTGGGTTTGGAAAATACAAGTTTCCTGCCCTCCCTGGCTATCCCTAACTGATCCGAAGGACGGGATGGTTGTTTTCAAAACCAGATTTGGAAATTAATCAAAAACCCTTTGAACTTAGAAAACATGAATATGCCTAACCCGAGGTTAGACTGAGTTGCGGTGTAAACCTGGCTCTGATACCACTGTAACAACCCACACCTCCGTTCACGCAAGATATTGTCCCCAACTTAGCCACCATATAGGTGTGGGGTTTTGTTCCTCAAAAGGCCTCGGCGTTAGTAAGAGATGGGCTCTACTATATAAGTACCCACTTCACACAGGCTTCCACGATGTGGGACTTAGGGGTGTTACATTATAAGTATAAGTCACAGATATACAAGACAAATATAAGAACACATATTTTTGAACAGCGGAAAACGTCAACAACTTTTATTTCATTAAAATACGTGTTACACAAACCATGCCATAATTGTCTTACAATACTTCCAAAAACATAACATCTTCATAACTTACTTGATTACATTATTTAAAGAAGCATAAAGAAAACATAAATAAACTGCATAAGTCCCATAATTGCTGTTCAAAGCCATAGTCCAAAACGAAAAAGATCCAAGCAATACATTCTTTCTCTTCAAGCTGGATGTGAAAACTGGTCAAGCTGCGGTATTCCCTCCCTGTGGACCTGGGGGGGAAACGAAAGAAAAGAAGATGAAAGAAAAGTAGAGTCAGACATAAAGCCTGAGTAAGTCTAGGACTATTCAGTCTATGAATAGAGAACTGGGTATGATAAGTATAAACGGGGAAATGGGAAAGCACCATAAACTAGGTTAAGTTGTCTAGAGTGGAATATACTATCGTACCCCATATTAATCTCTGTACCCATATAAACTAGTTCCCATCAGGCACCCCATAATCAGGGTGAAGTGATCCATTTCTGATGATCGGCTCCTACTCGCATAGTTTCATGTGTCTTATGGCCCCCGTTGTTGTAGTTACCTATGCTGTTCCCACCATGGGGTGTATCAAGTCCCATGGTGGCGGCCCGACATAATTCTAGAATGCACAAGTATGCTACTGGTGCCCAGTGCCTTATTTTTCTGCGCCGGAGTGTGTGCACGCCCGCACCCCGTTAGAACCTACACTGTTGCACCACCGCCGTCGATTTGACCTCTTACTGTCAGCCCAGTAATCGTGTCCCACCCTGCCTAGCTCAGGGTATCCTGATATACCTTGTAGGGTTACTGCTGAAAAGGGTCCCCCGCTACTAGGTTTTCTATTTCTAGCCAACATGCTAAGTTGGTTAAGTGTTTTATAAAACTAACCCCCCAATCAGTCTGTATATTTTAGCATGTTCCATTTTGATTTATTATTAATTTAATTTTACTTAATCCTATCAATCCTGACTCAGCTTTAATTGTCTTATTAAAGCCTTGACCTCTCATGAAACACCCCACCTCCGTTAGGGTCACTCTCAAAGGGAATGCCCTAATTTTGGTGGAGGTTTATAAGTATAAGTCACAGATATACAAGACAGATATAATAACACATATTTTTGAACAACGGAAAACAACAACTTTTATTTCACTAAAATACGTGTTACATCAACCATACCATAATTGTCTTACAATACTTAAAAAAAACATAACATCTTCATAACTGTCTTGATTACATTATTTAAAGAAGCATAAAGAAAACATAAATAAACTGCAAAATTCCCATAATTGTTGTCCAAAGCCATAGTCCAAAATGAAAAGATCCAAGCAATACATTCTTTCTCGTCAAGCTGGATATGAAGGCTGGTTAAGCTGCGGTATTCCCTCCCTGTGGACCTGGGGGGAAACGGAAGAAAAGAAGACGAGAGAAAAGTAGAGTCAGACATAAAGCCTGTGTAAGTCTAGGACTATTCAGTCTATGAATAAAGAACTGGGTATGATAAGTATAAACTGGAAATGGGAAAGCATTATAAACTAAGTTAAGTGGTCTAGGGTCGAATACTATCGTACCCCATATTAATCTTTGTACCCATATAAACTAGTTCCCATCAGGCACCCCATAATCAGGGTGAAGTGATCCATTTCTGATGATCGGCTCCTACTCGTATAGTTACATGTGTCTTACGGCCCCCCGTTGTTGTAGTTACCTATGCTGGTCCCACCATGGGGTGTATCAAGTCCCATGGTGGCGGCCCGACACAATCCTAGAATGCACAGGTATGCTACTGGTGTCCAGTGCCTTATTTTTTTGCGCCGGAGTGTGTTCACTCCCGCACCCTGTTAGAACCTACAATGTTGCACCACCGCCGTCGATTTGACCTCTTACAGTCAGCCCAGTAATCGTGCCCCACCCTGCCTAGTTTCAGGGTATCATGATACCTTGTAGGGTTACTGCTGAAAAGGGTCCCCCGCTACTAGGTTTTTCTATTTCTAGCCAACATGCTAAGTTGGTTAAGTGTTTTATAAACCTAACCCCCAATCAGTCTGTTTAGTTTAGCATGTTCCATTTTGATTAAGTCTTAATTCACTTAATCCTATCAATCCTGACTCAACATTAATTGTCTTATTAAAGCCTTGACCTCTCACATTAGACAGGTATTGTTGTGGCTGCCTGTTGCCGGTTGGGTCTGGGCAGTCTTACGCCACAACTCATTCTAACCTCGGGTCCTTATTGGGCTCTGTGTTTAACCACCCACATTGGATAGGTATTGTTGTGACTACTGGACAGCCGGGCGGTTCCGGGCAGGTTTACATCACAACTCAATCCAACCTCGGGTTAAACATATCGTATTTTCTACATTTACATACTTTGTCTCTTTTCTTTTTTATATGTAAATATTTGAGGCCCATTATTCAAATTCATCTTTATTGATTAAGATTTATTTATGCCACTTAATTGTTTTTGAAGGTTGTTGGCATGCGTCAAACATGCCAACACATATGTTCTATATTTTAGACCAAACGTCATTACCCCCGTTTTATACGTTCGTTCCAATGTAAGGTGTGTTGGGTTTAACACTTAAACCCAATTTAGCCATATGAAAAGGGGAGGCTTATAACATGATGTTTATAAGGTAACATAAAAAGGGGAGTGTGAACGCATGAACTTGCAACATAACGATTCAATTTACATAAGGAGGCACATGTGAACTTGCAATTGTAACAACATATAATATAAGCAATACTTAAACATAAATCATTCTACTCACATAATCATGGTATAAACAAAACATGAATCATTCTATTCATGTAGTCATTGCATAAATAGTACTTAAACATGAACCATTCTAATCATATAATTATGGCATAATCATAATTGAACATGAGTCCTTCTATTCATATAGTCATGGCATAAACATAATTGAACATGAATCCTACTATTCATATAATCATGGTTTTTATCCTATCTATGTAACTAGTAAGTAATTCTAGTGTAATTTTAATGTAACTTATGTGTCAAATATATTATCATATGATTATGATAACAACATAAGCCTAAAAACATGTTTTCAACTAGGCATAATAACAAATATAGTTTAGTCATGTTCATAAAATTAATACAAGCTTACAAAGACGCTTGCTTTTGTCACTATCACAAAATCATGATTTTATACTTGAACTATGATGCCAATTCCAACATAACCTTCATATGAATCATAATACTTAAGTGGATCAAATTACACAAAAGATGACCATTGAATTATACATCATGTTGGCATAACAATAAGTCGTAGACTTGCATGAATTTCAAACAAATTATTACAACATATAGTTGTTATTTTCAACATGAATCATATACTTGCAATTATCAAATGGGTGTTATAATAACTACCACAAACATGTAGTTTTCAATATGAATCATATGCTTGCATGAATCCCAATTAAAATTCCACAACATGTGGTTGTCAACATAAACCATATACTTGTATGAATCCAATCGTACACCATAGCATTGCCAAATCGTTTAGAATCAAAATAACATACAAATATAGGTTATTATTGCCACCATTCCATTTCGTTGTTAACTTCCAACGCAAATCGCATACTTGCAAATATCCAATCGTATACCATAATATTCCCAAATCGTTTAGCATCAAAGCAACGTACAAATATAGATTATTATCGCCACAATTCCATTTCTTACTTTGCACAAATCAACACAATTATTTAATTCATATCGAAATAGCACTCTACTTACAACGTATGACGAATCTTCAATTCAGGAATCTGAATTCTGAATTTAGAGATGCTATCCTTTGTTGTAGGCGTTGCTTTGATTTGATTAACGTTGCTTTAAGCTTTGAATTATCTCCTAATTGTCTCTCTATTTCTGATGGCTATCCTCAGTCTCTCCTCAGCAGCATGACGGTCTCATCTCCATTTTAGTTTGTGTAAATTAGGGTTAGTCTTAGGTCCTTTTTATAGAGTTTGTGAGTTGATTTAGACCGTCGATGGAGCTTGGTTTAATAATAGCCATTCGTTCAAAGGAGAGGCCAATCAGGAGCTGACATCTAGCCCTAGTGACAAGGCAAGGCTCAGAAAATCGACCAAACACAGACCAGGCCAGCCAGGGTGGGCTGGGTTCGACCTGGCTCAGGGGCCAGGTCGACTCCCCAGTCGACCCTCAGGTCGACTCTGGAGTCAACCTGCCTGGGGCAGGTCGACACCTAGGTCGACTCCCAGGTCGACCTGTCCTGGCAGGACGACCCTAGGGTCGACCTGGTGTGTTTGGGCGGGAATTTTCCCTCCTACTCTGATTGGGCTGAAATTCAAATCTGTTTTCGAAATTTGAATTTTTTGAAACTTCAACGGGCCATAATTTGGTCATACGGGCTCTGTTTTTCGAAAACTCGGACTCTATTTCGCGTATTTTTCCGAGACGAATGTAATGGCATATCCCGTTTCCCTTAATACTTTGATTTGAAATTTATTATACTTTAATTCGTGAATTTCACTGTTATAAAATACACGGGGTGTTACATTCTCCCCCACTTAAAAGGATTTCGTCCCGAAATCTTCAAGTTCAGGAAGAATGTACATCCTAACATCCAAACATCCATCTACTCATCCATCAAGTATGAGCATCCATTGTCCTTAAAAGACTTCTAATGCTTCATGATAATATGCGAAGTGTGTGTGTACATGTACTTATCTAATGCAAAATCAGGCGGTCTACTGATTTTGTTGACCTCCTTAATGTGAATTATGTAAGTGCTATGAATCCATTATGTATGCAAATCCTCCTATTCATGATTCTACATGAGTGCGCAATCATTCATACAAATGCAACATCTATATGACAACATATTAAAGTTCAACCATATACGAATGTAAACATATATGCATATGCAATATGAAGTGATCGAGCCGATCTAAAACCTAGATTGTGTGTGTATATGCAACCACGAGCAACCACTAGAAATCACTTGCAACCACTTGCAATCATCATACATAACATGTTTCAATTACATGTTTTCATCCAAAGGGTTTCTACCTAAAAGATAGGGTCGAGGAGATATACCTAAAAAGATAGATAAAAGCGCAACTTAAGGAAAAAGGAAAGATCAAAGATGTACCCTCGAAAAGAAAAGGGTAGGATGCGCGTATTTTAGCTTCAGTTTCCCAAGTTGCATCTCCTTCGGCGTCGCTCCACTGAACTTTGACGAGCTTGACTTCGCGGTTGCGTAGCTTCTTCACTTCCGTTCCTAATATGCGGGTTGGAACTTTCCTTATGGTTGCTTCGCGCTCCACTTCAGCTTCTACTAGGATATTTGTCTCTACCACTTCAGCAGACTTATGTATACATTTTCGGAGATGTGAAACACGAAAGACGTTGTGAACTCCGGCCAATTTTTCGGGTAGCTCTAATCTATAGGCCATTTTCCCAATTTTCCCGATGATAGGGAATGGCCCTACGAACCTTGGTGCTAGCTTTCCTGTGGTTCCAAAACGAACAACGTCCCTTAGTGGAGATACCTTAAGAAAAACTCTGTCTCCAACCTCAAATTCAAGTTCGGTCCTCCTCTTGTCGGCGTAGGACTTTTGTCTGTCTTGGGCCGTCTTCATCCTTCTTCGTATTAAGTCTACTTTCTCTGAAGTCTCTCGGATCATATCTGGTCCAAGTATGAGCTTATCAGTAGACTTCCACCAAAAAGTGGGTGATCGACACGGTCTTCCATATAAAGCTTCGAAGGGCGTCATTCCGATGGTTGCTTGATAGCTGTTGTTGTAGGCAAATTCCACCAAAGGAAGATGGTCTTCCCATGTCCCTCCAAAGTCAAGGACGCACAGTCTTAGAAGGTCCTCCAAAACTCTGTTCACTCTTTCTGTTTGGCCATCGGTTTGGGGATGATAGGCTGTGCTCAAGCATAACGGTGTGCCTACCACTTCTTGCAGACTCCGCCAAAACTCACTTGTGAAGATAGGGTCTCGGTCACTAACAATGCTGGATGGTATTCCATGGAGTCGAATGATTTCCACGAGGTAAAGAGATGATAGGGATGAGGCAGTTCTTTTACTTTTGACAGGTAAAAAATGGGCGCTTTTAGTAAGCTTATCCACTATTACCCAAATGCTAGCGTTGCCTCTCCTAGACCTAGGCAGCCCATCGATGAAGTCCATTGAGATGCTATCCCACTTCCACTGTGGGACCTCTAGAGGATGTAGCAGACCGCCAGGCTTTTTCTGTTCCGCCTTAACCTGTTGGCACACCATACACTTAGAGACGAATTCTGCCACGTCCTTCTTCATGTCGTTCCAAAAGAAATTTCTTTTTATGTCCTTGTACATTTTATCGCCGCCCGGGTGTATCGTCATCTTGGAGTGATGTGCTTCCTCGAGAACCTTCTTTAATAAATCTCTTGTCTGTGGGACGCATAGTCTTTCGTCTCGCCTTAGCCAACCCTTATCGTCGATGGAGTATCTGTTGAGGTGACTTGAAGTCTCACCCCTAATTAGCCTATCAATCGTCTCCACAAGCTGAGGGTCCTCGCGTTGTGTTGTCTCTATCGAGTCCACTAAAGTCGGGCGTACTTCGAGAGATGCTAGCAAGCCTGGTACAAAATCGGAGGAAGGCCTAAAGTCGAAGCTGCCTATAAACTCTAGGCTTTGTCTTTCAACAAACAGCGGGCTTAGGTTCAGTTTCTTTCGGCTCAACGCGTCTGCCACTATGTTGCCTTTGCCCGGAGTATAGGAGATCTCGAAATCATACGAGGCAAGAAACTCCATCCACCTCTGTTGCCTCAAGTTAAGGTCCTTCTGCGAGAAAAGGTATTTCAACGATTTATGGTCAGTGTAAAGTTCAAACTTCTCACCTAGGAGATAGTGTCGCCAAGTCTTGAGTGCAAAGACGATGGCAGCTAACTCAAGATCGTGGGTCGGGTAGTTCTTTTCGTGCACTTTCAATTGTCTCCCGCCATAAGCTACTACCCTTCCTTCTTGCATTAAGACGGCGCCTAACCCAGTCCCACATGCATCTGTATAAACGGTGAACATCTTGCTTCCATCTGGCAACGTCAAAACTGGGGCTGTTGTAAGAGCCCTTTTCAGTCGCTGGAAAGCAAACTCGCAATCCAAATCCCAATTGAACACTAGATTCTTCTTGGTCAACTTTGTGAGCGGAGCTGAGATTTTCGCAAAATCCCTTATGAACTTTCGATAGAAACCTGCTAGTCCTAGATAACTTCAGACCTCGGTTGCATTCCTTGCTGTCTTCCAATCCCGTACCGCCACTACCTTAGCAGGGTCCACTGCTAACCCTTGTTTGGATACTATGTGCCCAAGGAACCTCACTTCTTCTCTCCAAAAGTGGAATTTGGAGAATTTGGCTTTTAGCTGATGGGCTCGCAGAGTTTCCATGATTGCCCTTAAGTGCTGAGCATGTTCCTCTTCACTCTTTGAGAAGATAAGGATATCGTCTACGAAGACCACTACGAACTTATTGAGGAAATCTCTGAATACCCTACTCATTAGGTCCACGAAGTAAGCAGGTGCATTTGTCAAGCCGAAAGGCATGACAAGCCATTCAAAGAAGCCGTCTGGGGTTCTGAATGTCATTTTATCGATACTATCTTCAGCCACCCTTAGCTGATGAAAACCGGTCGCTAAATCGTGTTGGAAGAAAACAGACGCTCCTACAAGTTGATCAAACAAATCGTCAATTCTGGGGAGAGGGTGCCTATTCTTTTTCGTTAGCTTGTTGAGCTCCCTATAGTCAACACATAGACGGAGTGAACCATCCGCCTTTGTAGCGAACACCACTGGAGCGCCCCATTCTGAAATGCCCCTCCTAATGAACCCCTTTTCGAGAAGCTCTTTAATTTGTTTACTGAGCTCTTTCCTTTCCCGTGGAGCCATGTGTCTAACGGGCAACGCAACGGGCTTTGCATTATCTACAAGATATATGCGGAAGTCTATCTCCCGCTTCGGAGGCAAGCCCTTCACCTCTTCGAAGACATCCGGATATTCCCGGACCACTCTAACCGATTGCAAATTTCAACGGAGGCATCTAGTGATTCAAGATAACTAAGCATAACCGCATACGAGGGATTGCAAGTAATTTCCAAAGTGTTACCGAGCTGGGTTAGGAGCCTAACAACCCTTTTTTCACAATCAAGTATGGCCCCATTACTGGATAGCCAATCCATGCCCAAAATCAAACCATATCCCGAAAAGACCAAAACAAAGGCACTACATTTAAATTCTACGCTTAGAATAGAAATTTTCAATCCCAAACAGATCATAGACAGATGAGCTGGGCCCCCAATTGGGTTTGAAACAATTAAGGGGTCCTCTACCATACTAGTTTTTAGGTGCAGAGATTCTACTAAAGCAGACGAGATAAAAGAGTGTGATGCGCCAGAATCAAATAAAGTGTGAACGGGGTGATCATAAAGGTAAACTACACTTTCTACAGAAGTATTTATACCTCGCTGTTAGAGAGATGGCGCCTCTAGCACATAAACTTGTGCCCCTGAGGTGGATCCTGCCCTCTGCCCCTGTCCTCGTTTCTTTGGGTAGTCCTTAGCCATGTGGCCTGTCTCACCGCAAGAAAAGCACCCACCATTCATCTTGGCCTTCTTTTTCCGGCAATATTTTACTAAGTGCCCCACTTTGCCACAGAAATTACACTTCCTCTTCTCTTTGTTTCCATTCCCGCCCTTCTTAAAGTCTGTCTTCTTAGGCTGCAAACCTTCTTTCTTCCCTTGAGATTTTTCTGCCTTTGTCTCCTTCTTGCCCTTATCCTCTTCGTTCAGCAACGCCATCTGTACCAACCTTTCATACGTAGCTCCCATGGGTATATGGGTCATGGCCAAACTGTGTAACGGCTCATTCAACCCTTTGATAAAACGGAGAGCGTTCTTGTGCGGGGTGTTGACTAGGTCCAGTCCGAATCTAGCCGGCTCATCGAACTGATTAACATACTCTTTAACTGTCTTGTTCCCTTGCTTAAGAAATAAGAATTTTTCCAACTTCAAACTCCTTTCCGCGTCTGAGAGAAATTTAGCCTCAAACCTTGCCCTAAAGTCCTACCATGTTTCCACTGGTCTTTCTGCATTAGTGACTTCCCCCAGTAGGAAGCCTCGCCTTTAAGTAGCCATACTGCCAGTTGTACTTACTGTCTATCCTCTACCTCAAAGATGATGAATAAGTCCTCGGTTTCTTTCAGCCAATTTCTAGCTGCCACGAAGGACCCAGTTCCATGAAATTCCTTTCCTCCCATAGCTTTAAAATCTTTACATATCTTAGCAAAAGTGTTTCCCCGTGGAGGAGGTGGAGGAAGAGGTGCTGCTGCAGCTGGATGATTTCCTACAGCTGGGGGAGGAGGAACGGTAGGACCTGGCTGAGTAGCCCTTGCTTCTAAGAACCGTCTAAACCAACCAGGTATCGGTACACCCTCGGGCAAGTTAAGTTCTTCGGACATGCTGAAACAAAAAGTATAGATTCAAAATGAAGGATAAAAGATAGTACCTATGGCTTTTTGGGGGACTTTGCCTTTTTAAAATAAAATAATATTTTATCCTTTAAAAATGCTTCTTTAAATTTCCTTTTTGAAAATAAATTTTCAAAACTTTTTATCTTATCTGGTAAACCTAGCTCTGATACCAAGTGAAACACCCCACCTCCGTTAGGGTCACTCTCAAAGGGAATGCCCTAATTTTGGTGGAGGTTTATAAGTATAAGTCACAGATATACAAGACAGATATAATAACACATATTTTTGAACAGCGGAAAACAACAACTTTTATTTCACTAAAATACGTGTTACATCAACCATACCATAATTGTCTTACAATACTTAAAAAAAACATAACATCTTCAAAACTGTCTTGATTACATTATTTAAAGAAGCGTAAAGAAAACATAAATAAACTGCAAAAGTCCCATAATTGCTGTCCAAAGCCATAGTCCAAAACAAAAAGATCCAAGCAATACATTCTTTCTCTTCAAGCTGGATATGAAGGCTGGTTAAGCTGCGGTATTCCCTCCCTGTGGACATTGGGGGGAAACGGAAGAAAAGAAGACGAGAGAAAAGTAGAGTCAGACATAAAGCCTGAGTAAGTCTAGGACTATTCAGTCTATGAATAAAGAACTGGGTATGATAAGTATAAACTGGAAATGGGAAAGCATTATAAACTAAGTTAAGTGGTCTAGGGTCGAATACTATCGTACCCCATATTAATCTCTGTACCCATATAAACTAGTTCCCAACAGGCACCCCATAATCAGGGTGAAGTGATCCATTTCTGATGATCGGCTCCTACTCGTATAGTTACATGTGTCTTACGGCCCCCCGTTGTTGTAGTTACCTATGCTGGTCCCACCATGGGGTGTATCAAGTCCCATGGTGGCGGCCCGACACAATCCTAGAATGCACAGGTATGCTACTGGTGCCCAGTGCCTTATTTTTCTACGCCGGAGTGTGTGCACGCCCGCACCCCGTTAGAACCTACACTGCTGCACCACCGCCGTCGATTTGACCGCTTACAGTCAGCCCAGTAATTGTGCCCCATCCTGCCTAGTTTCAGGGTATCATGATACCTTGTAGGGTTACTGCTGAAAAGGGTCCCCGCTACTAGGTTTTTCTATTTCTAGCCAACATGCTAAGTTGGTTAAGTGTTTTATAAACCTAACCCCCAATCAGTCTGTTTAGTTTAGCATGTTCCATTTTGATTAAGTCTTAATTCACTTAATCCTATCAATCCTGACTCAGCCTTAATTGTCTTATTAAAGCCTTGACCTCTCACATTAGACAGGTATTGTTGTGGTTGCCTGTTGCCGGTTGGGTCCGGGCAGTCTTACGCCACAACTAGTCTAACCTCGGGTCCTTATTGGGCTCTGTGTTTAACCACCCACATTGGATAGGTATTGTTGTGACTACTGGACAGCCGGGCAGTTCCGGGCAGGTTTACATCACAACTCAATCCAACCTCGGGTTAAACACATCGTATTTTCTACATTTACATACTTTGTCTCTTTTCTTTTTTATATGTAAATATTTGCGGCCCATTATTCAAATTCATCTTTATTGATTAAGATTTATTTATGCCACTTAATTGTTTTTCAAGGTTGTTGGCATGCGTCAAACATGCCAACACATATGTTCTATATTTTAGCCCAAACGTCATTACCCCCGTTTTATACGTTCGTTCCAATGTAAGGTGTGTTGGGTTTAACACTTAAACCCAATTTAGCCATATGAAAAGGGGAGGCTTATAACATGGTGTTTATAAGGTAACATAAAAAGGGGAGTGTGAACGCATGAACTTGCAACATAACGATTCAATTAACATAAGGTAGGCACATGTGAACTTGCAATTGTAACAACATATAATATAAGCAATACTAAAACATAAATCACTCTACTCACATAATCATGGTATAAACAAAACATGAATCATTCTATTCATGTAGTCATGGCATAAATAGTACTTAAACATAAACCATTCTAATCATATAATTATGGCATAATCATAACTGAACATGAGTCCTTCTATTCATATAGTCATGGCATAAACATAATTGAACATGAATCCTACTATTCGTATAATCATGGTTTTTATCCTATCTATGTGACTAGTAAGTAATTCTAGTGTAATTCTAATGTAACTTATGTGTCAAATATATTATCATATGATTATGATAACAACATAAGCCTAAAAACATGTTTTCAACTAGGCATAATAACAAACATAGTTTAGTCATGTTCATAAAATTAATACAAACTTACAAAGACGCTTGCTTTTGTCACTATCACAAAATCATGATTTTTATACTTGAACTATGATGCCAATTCCAACATAACCTTCATATGAATCATAATACTTAAGTGGATCAAATTACACTAAAGATGACCATTGAATTATATATACATCATGTTGGCATAACAATAAGTCATAGACTTGCATGAATTTCAAACAAACTATTGCAACATATAGTTGTTATTTTCAACATGAATCATATACTTGCAATTATCAAATGGGTGTTGTAAATAACTACCACAAACATGTAGTTTTCAATATGAATCATATGCTTGCATGAATCCCAATTAAAATTCCATAACATGTGGTTGTCAACATAAACCATATACTTGTATGAATCCAATCGTACACCATAGCATTGCCAAATCGTTTAGAATCAAAATAACATACAAATATAGGTTATTATTGCCACCATTCCATTTCGTTGTTAACTTCCAACGAAAATCGCATACTTGCAAATATCCAATCGTATACCATAATATTCCCAAATCATTTAGCATCAAAGCAACGTACAAATATAGATTATTATCGCCACAATTCCATTTCTTACTTTACACAAATCAGCATAATTATTTAATTCATATCGAAATAGCACTCTACTTACAACGTATGACGAATCTTCAATTCAGGAATCTGAATTCTGAATTTGGAGATGCTATCCTTTGTTGTAGGCGTTGCTTTGATTTGATTAACGTTGCTTTAAGCTTTGAATTATCTCCTAATTGTCTCTCTATTTCTGACGGCTATCCTCAGTCTCTCCTCAGCAGCATGACGGTCTCATCTCCATTTTAGTTTGTGTAAATTAGGGTTAGTCTTAGGTCCTTTTTATAGAGTTTGTGAGTTGATTTAGACCATCGATGCAGCTTGGTTTAATAATAGCCGTTCGTTCAAAGGAGAGGCCAATCAGGAGCCAACACCTAGCCCTAGTGACAAGGCAAGGCTCAGAAAATCGACCAAACACAGACCAGGCCAGCCAGGGTGGGCTGGGTTCGACCTGGCTCAGGGGCCAGGTCTACTCCCCAGACGACCCCCAGGTCGACTCTAGAGTCGACCTGCCTGGGGCAGTTCGACACCTAGGTCGACTCCCAGGTCGACCTGGCCTGGCAGGTCGACCCTAAGGTCGACCCCCAGGTCGACCTAGTGGGTTTGGGCGGGAATTTTCCCGCCTACTCTGATTGGGCTGAAATTCAAATCTGTTTTCGAAATTTGAATTTTCTGAAACTTCATCGGGCCATAATTTGGTCATACGGGCTCCGTTTTTCGAAAACTCGTACTCTATTTCGCGTATTTTTCCGAGACGAACGCAATGGCATATCCCGTTTCCCTTAATACTTTGATTTGAAATTTATTATACTTTAATTTGTGAATTTCACTGTTATAAAATACACGGGGTGTTACATCTCACATTAGACAGGTATTGTTGTGGCTGCCTGTTGCCGGTTGGGTCCGGGCAGTCTTACGCCACAACTCTGTCTAACCTCGGGTCTTTATTGGGCTCTCTGTTTAACCACCCACATTGGATAGGTATTGTTGAGACTACTGGACAGTCGGGCGGTTCTGGGCAGGTTTACATCACTACTCAATCCAACCTCGGGTTAAACACATCGTATTTTCTAAATTTACATATTTTGTCTCTTTCCTTTTTATATGTAAATATTTTCGGCCCATTATTCAAATTCATCTTTATTGGGTAAAATTTATTTATGCCACTTAATTGTTTTTCAAGGTTGTTGGCATGCGTCAAACATGCCAACACATATGTTCTATATTTTAACCCAAACGTCATTACCCCCGTTTTACACATTCGCTACAATATAAGATATGTTGGGTTTAACATTTAAACCCAACTTAGCCATATGAAAAGGGGAGGCTTATAACATGGTGTTTATAAGGTAACATAAAAAGGGGAGTGTGAACGCATGAACTTGCAACATAACGATTCAATTAACATGAATTAGGCACATGTGAACTTGCATTGTAATAGCATATAATCATGGCATAAACAATACTTAAACATGAACCATTCTATTCATATAATCATGGCAAAAACATACTTAAACATGAATCATTCTATTCATATAATCATGGCATAAACATACCTAATCATGAATCATTCTATTCATGTAAACTTGCAGTCGGAATGTAAATCTAACTTAATTGTTTCACATATATCACCATATAATTTTGATAACAACTTAGGCCTAAAACATGTTTTCAACTAGGCATAATACCAAACATAGTTTAGTCATGTTCATAAAAATGCTTACTTTTGTTTTTAATACAAAAGCATGATTTGCCAATTCCAACATAGATTCATATAAACCATAGTACTTAGTCGAGTCCAATTACACAGTAAAAGTGATCATAAATGTATGTACATCATATTGGCATAATAGTGAATCATATACTTGCATGAATCCCAATTAAAATACCACAACATATGGTTGTTAACATGAATCATGTACTTGTATGAATCCCAAATAAAATACCACAACACATGGTTGTTAACTTCCAACATAAATCACATACTTACAAATATCCAATCGTATACCATAACATTTCCAAATCGTTTAGAATCAAAATAACATACAAATATAGATTATTATCGCCACAATTCCATTTCTCATTTTACACAAATCAAACGCAATTAATTATTCACATCGGAATAGCACTCTACTTACAACGTATGACGAATCTTCAATTCAGGAATGTGAATTCTGAATTTGGAGATGCTATCCTTTGTTGTAGGCGTTGTTTTGATTTAATTGACGTTGCTTTAAGCTTTCGAATTATCTCCTAATTGTCTCTCAATTTCTGACGGCTATTCCTAGTCTCTCCTCAGCAGCATAACGGTCTCATCTTCATTTTTGTTTGTGTGAATTAGGGTGAGTCTTAGGTCCTTTTTATAGAGTTTGTGAGTTGATTAGGATCATCGATGGAGCTTGGTTTAATAATAGTCGTTCGTTTGAAGGAGAGACCAACCAGGAGCTGACACCTAGCCCTAGTGACAAGGCAAGGCTCAGAAAATCGACCAAACAGAGACCAGGCCAGCCAGGGGGGGCTGGGTTCGACCTGGCTCAGGGGTCAGGTCGACACGCCAGTCGACACCGTGTCGACTTGGCAGTCGACACGGGTGACCCAGGTCGACTGCCCAGTCGACCTGGGTAGCCCCAGGTCGACTGCCAAGTCAACCTGGGTGCCTTGGGCTGGAAAATTCCCGCCCTGGCCACTTCGGCCCGATTTTGAATTTTGAATTGGTTTTTCTAAGCTGTTTTGAATTTTAAATTGAATTCTGAAACTTTCGGAGGCCATATCTTCTTCATACGGAGTCCGTTTTACGCAAACTCGGACTCTATCTCAAGCAGAATTCCGAGACGAACGCAATGGCGTATCCCGTTTCCCTTAATTCTTTGATTTGCAATTAGTTATACTTTAATTTGTGAATTTCACTGTTATAGAATACACAGGGTGTTACACTCATGTTTGCTATTCTACATTTTAAAGCATCTATAACACTCATCATTTGCATATTACCATTTGGACCCTGGATCCACGCCAATAAGATCAAGAAAGTTTCAAAATATAAGTGAAACTTTGATGTCTACATCGAATTAGTAGGTTTCTTGGTGCTCGAGTAATCAGGTAAAACGCTGCCGCATGTTTGAAACTCTACCCTTTCAAATACATATGATACTCATCATTAAATAATAGTCTTTTAAAAATCACGTTTCGACTTTGGGAGTAGAATTTGTGTGAATAAGACGAAAACGTTTTCAAATATTAGTAGAATATTCATATTTTCATATTGACTGAGCAGTTTGCTTAGTGACTAAGTAATCAGGTAAAACGCTACCGCATGTTTGCAATTCTACATTTTAAAGCATCTATAACGCTCATCATTTGCATATTACCGTTTGGACCCTGGATCCGCGCCAATAAGATCAAGAAAGTTTCAAAATATAACTGGAACTTTGATGTTTGCATTGAATAAGTAGGTTTCTTGGTGCTCAAGTAATCAGGTAAAAAACTGCCGCATGTTTGAAACTCTACAATTTCAAATACATATAATACTCATCATTAAACAATAGTGTTTTTAAAAACAAGTTTCTACTTTGGGAGTAGAATTTGTGTGAATAAGACAAAAAAGTGTTCAAATATTAGTAGAATATTCATATTTTCATGTTGATTGAGCAGGTTGCTTAGTGACTAAGTAATTAGGTAAAACACTGTTGCATGTTTGCTATTCTACATTTCAAAGCATCTATAACACTCATCATTTTCATATTACCGTTTGGACCCTGGACCCGTGCCAATAAGATCAAGAAAGTCTCAAAATATAAGTGAAACTTTGATGTTTGCATCGAATAAGTATGTAACAACCCGGAAAATCTAAGCCAATTTAAAAATTTTATTTTGGCGATTTTAATGAATTTTGCATATTTAAAATGATTTATTTTAAATAAAAACAACTAGAAATTTATTTTAAATAGAATTAGAATGTATAAGTTATTTAAATCGAAATTATAATATAAACATTTCTTTTAATTATATATAACGAGCCTGAAATGGCAGGGCAGTTTTAAATTTTAACTTTGAACTTTGACTGAATGTGCAAAGAGCTAAATATAACTGATTTTAGTGAAACCAAAAATACCTAAATCTGTTTAGAAATATCTTTGTAACGAATCTGAAAAATCCAAATTTCATAGCAGAAATCAAAAGTTATGGCCAAATGAATAGTCAATGCAGAATTCAAAATAACATAGCGCGAACATCAAACTTTGACTGAATGTGCAGAGTGCAACATCTAACGGATTTTAGTGAAACCAAATATATCTAAATCTATTTAGAAATATCTTTCTAACGAATCTGAAAATTTGAAATTTCATAGCGGAAATCAAAAGTTATGGCCAGTCGAATAGTCAATGTAGAATATAGAATAAATATAGCACGGATGTTGAACTTTGATTGAATGCACAAGATGCAAAACATAGCGGATTTTTGCGAAACCAAAAGTATTTGAATCTATTTGAGTATATCTTTCCAGGGGATCTGAAAAATTGAAATTTCACAGCGGGAATCAAAAGATAATCTTTAAAATCAACGGATTCAAGCAGTCGAATTGGCTCACGAAACATATCCCATTGTGTTCGGAATGGGGGTATTTAGCTAGGGGCGACAGTCATTGGGTTAGATTGGGACTTCGTACCAATAAATTGGTATTTTTGGAATAAATTAAAATAAAAAATATAAATATATATACACCGGCCAATTGAAATTCTCCATAACCCTAATTTTCAAAAAACCGCCGCAAGCGATAAATACGACTGATTTTCTCCAAATTAGTTCACCTCCGATCTCCTCCATCGCGCAATAGAATTCAATGCATCAAAATGGAAATCGAAGATCTCACCAACATCTATACAATCAACAGTGGAGGTCGCTTACTGTTTCAGGGATTGGCGGAATTTCTCCTTCAAAGTGGAGCCGTTTGCATCCATTTTTTAAAGCAGGGGGTCCACCGAGTTCGACTGCAAGACCGGCGTTAGTGGAGGGTGAGGTGTGGTACTCGATCTGGTGTCGGCGCCTTGGAAGACGTGTGATTTTGAACCCTAAATTCTACAGTATGGGTTCGATGGGGATAATGGGGTAACGATGAAGATGGCAACGCTTTGGGTAACAGGTTTTGTGTTATTAAATGTAAATTATTCTAATTAATTACATACTTAACTGTTCAAAGTTTAAAAACCGATATCTTCTTTATACGAGGATGAAATTCGGTGATTCAATTTGCATTGTGATCGTGGGAACAAGAGCTCCGCAACAAAACTGACCGCGTCCAAAACGGAGCTCGTTAAAATTTGAGGCAAATTCAAATCTGAACAGAGCGGAAATTCAAAAATAAAAGAACCAAGGTGAGAATTTCTCACTAAAATTATTTCTGTACAGTTATTTATTTTATAACTGCATATATGAATTGCTCCCCGTCGTCCAGAGACCAAGGACGACTTGTTTGATTGTATTGTGTTGTGGAAATGGACTGTATTGTGATTATTGATTGTATTATGTTGAATAAAAATATATGAATAAAAAAATATCATTTTTATTGTATATATAGAATGGAGTAAAATATTTGAATAATAAAATATCAATTTTATTTTATATATGAACTGTATAACATAGTCATCTGTTGAAATAAATATTTATAAAGAAATCGGATGATTTGTTTATTTACACCCATTTATCCGATACTGATTGGGATGATATATTTTACACATCGCCCAACTGCACAAATAAAATCTGTGTTTGTTGATTGAAACTCCACATGGGTATTGGGATGATATTTGACATACACTGATCCCAATAATTAGTGGTATGTCAATCGATGGGTTGACAGGCTGTGATGAGCGTTATTTATTTATTTTTAACGCTTATACAGTTGTAAATTGCACTTTGGATGATGGATGATTGTTTATCACTGTTTTTGTATACATGTGTTGTGTGAAATCTATATAAATAGCATTATATGGCAATTGACTGTCTGATTCCAATTCAGAAATATTTGAAAATAAAGAAATATTTGAAATAGAAATATTTGAAAATACAGAAATATTTGAAAATAAAGAAATATTTGAAATAGAAATGTTTGAAAATAAAGAAATATTTGAAATTTAATTATTCGAAACAGAAATATTTTAAAATAACGAATATTTAAAAATAATATTAAGAAAAGAATCAAAATATGATTTTGATGTCCGATTTGGGATGAACATGAATATATTTGAATATATAAAGCCGTGTTGATTGGATTAATGCCATTTTGACGTAAACGATATTTATATCGATTTTATTCATTTTTATAATGAATATGGAAAAGGAAGTGATTTCAAAATCTAATGTTTTGAAAATATTATCATTTATATATATATATATATATATATCGATGATATAGAATATTCAATTTTGATTAGAAATTGAATATGAAGTTGAAATCGTTTTGAAAACGAATTTAAAACGATTTATAAAATACGTTTTAAATGGAAATCGACGAAATATATATTATATAGAATATATATATATGTAATATAATGGCCTGAATAGAACACGCCGCGGTGTGGCAGTTCGCGAATTTCAAACATTGACTTCGAATGGACATTACGGGAGATCCGACTGTCGGATTCTCCTAAAACTGGAAACATTGGGTTCGTATCGAAAAGAGCTTTCCAACGAATATAAGGGATTCAAAATCTAACGGTTGGATTTTGAGATATGTCCAAATCAAATTGGAAAAGGTCACTATGGATGCAGTTCGATGGCCGTTAGTGGAAATTGACTGTACGGGCCTTGATAAAATTGTCAAAAATATCAATAATTTTTGTAAAATCAAAATAAATGATTTGGAAGAAATTGGGATAAAAAATTCCTTATTTGAAAAGATAAAAATATATTTTTATTGAAATGAACTAGTTATGAACTAGAATTATAATCTATTTATTTTTAAATAAATAAATTGGAGTTGAAATGGTTTTAAAATAACCAGAATTTCTAATATGTGAATTGGAAGGGAATTGGATCGAAATTATCTTTTTATTATTTCGATATTGGATTCCGTGATGATACGGATATTGTAGAGGAATTTGGAAGATATATATATCGTTATTCCAATACGATATTTGTTGGTTTCAGAATTTGATATTGAATATAAGCCGATATATTTTCTATTCAAAGCCTTGTATTTAATATCAAATGGGATTTTTGGGTTTGTCGTGAATGGTATCTTTAATAATATTGTTCTTAAACCCAATGGAGTTAAGGGGATTAGAAACTAACTGGAGATTAGTTAAGTTGAGTGGTTCTCTGGGTATTGATCTAATGTTGGTTTCGGCCTTCGGGGTTAATACTTAGGGAATTGTTCTCTTACTAATTTACGGTTAGAGATTGATGGAATGGAATGTGATTTTGGGTTTATCGTGAGATGTGTTTTAAATGACATTAGTTCTTTAACCCAGTTAAAGATAAGATTAATTTCTTAACTTTGGATAATCATTAAGTAATGATTTTGGAGATTAAAACTGAGTTAGAGTTTTAATGAATCTTTAATTAGATTGAAAAGAGAATCTGATAACTAAAATTATCAAATTCAAGAAATGATCGAGAATGGAGTACCACCAGTTTTACTCCAGGCTATAGTTAAATCTTTAATTAGATTTGAACATAAAATGGTAATTAATTTTACCGAAAACACTGTGGGTGTTAGATATGGAGTACCAACAGTTTTGCTTCATGGGATGAATAGGTTGGGATTGAGAAATAAAACAAATGATTACTACGGTAAGGTTCGCTAATCCCGACTAGTTTGGAAAACCGTAATTTGGTTTAAAACGTGAAAAGAATATTCTGAATTGGAATGAGGTGTATGTTGTGTTTGTGTAACACTTGTTTATAAAATACTCGAGTTTTCGGGAAGATCGGGTTTATCCTATTCTCAATAACTGATTCGACGATAAGTCGAAGGTGAAGACGGTGGTTGAAGACCGGAGGTTTTCACGTCGTTGGATGATTCCTGATGTCTTGATTGGGTTGTACACCCAGGACGAATGATTTATAGGTGATCATCCAGACGTACTTGGAGATCGATGGATATACGAGGAATAAGGTTCCTCCGGTTTCGTTCAGGCCCAGAACGAACTTGTAAATGGATGTGTGTCTGACATTGGATTGACAACGTGGCATGCCGAGATGCAAATGATCAAGGCTTTTGTTGAAAAGCAGAGTCTTGTGGTTGATGATCAAAGCACGGCCTGCGTGGCGTAGCTTTGTATATAGCGTTAATTTGCGAGCCTCACACCCCGGTGTGAACCAGAAACGGGAGAGGACCTCGGGAAGGGCATGCGTTTCCTTCTAGCTAGGAGTGGTGTCAGTGTTTTTACGCAGACATTTTACTTATGTGGATTTCAAGGCACCTCGGTTAGATCGGACGATCCAGGTCTGATGGTTTGGTCGGGATATGACCAGTTTGCCTCATAGAGGGAAACGCAATGTTCAGGCATTTTAATCCACATCGGTGGACCGACGCTGACGATATAAAGGCTTGATAGAGTACTTGCCTGAGACATGGGCTAGGTTATCTCGAAGCAGTAAGGACGATCCCTTGCCTTGGTTCACGATGGAAATCCAATTTCCAATACGCGACATTTTGCGGTTTTATTTGTAGAGCCTAGTATGGCGACATAGTGGTATGGGGCACTTATGTCGTCTATGATTGATACATTTATATTTGAAGTTGATTTCTTCACTTATAGTAATAATAAAAGATTAAATTTCGCATACCAAGCATACTTTGGCTATTATAAGGTAAAATTATATCCTCTGGTTTGTGTTGCATTGTGTGATAGGACCTGTGTGTTATAATAGCTTCATTTTTCTTTATTTAGCATTGCGCTGTTTGTTATATGCACTGGCATTCTTGGGGTTAAACCCGTTCCGTGTTACACGGCGTGGTCCCTTGATTTACCCAACTTTAAAATAAAGATTAATAACTGTTTTAGTTCTCACACCAGTCACATGACTGACCTGGAGTTTAGTGTTTTAACCTAAACTCTGGGTGCCCCTATTTTCCGCATGGGCAGCTAGTTGTTTTGGTTTTGCAGATTTATATTCACAGGATCCTAACTTACAGCTGGAATGATATTCAGAAAGCTCTGTATCCGTATATTTTATTCAGTTGTGTTTTGTATTGTTTTTCCGCTGCTATATATTTAATTGTTATTTGAATCCCTGATATTTATCAAATGTATATAACTTATTCATACTCTGTATATTCTTGTACTCTGATGTAAATTGTTGTAATAAGCAATGTAATGTTCTTCTGTTTGTGTTATGATTTGTCATGTTCTCAAAGCAATCCATGCTTTCTCTTCTCTTCAGATACTGGGGAAGTTACGGGTCCTTACAGTGGTATCAGAGCTTTGGTTTACAAAGCTTGAGAACATGACATATTAGAACCAAACGAAAGAATTCATCAGAGATTGGATTAGTAATATCCAATAGGAATGACTCGTCAGAGGTAGGATCAGTAGTGTCCTAGAACGAGTGTGAAGAGTGTTGTTTTCAAAAATCAAATTTAGTTTTAAAATTTTATATCAATTATACGTATTTGATTATTTATTTTAAATTGATTTGGACAATCAAGTATATAAAGATTTTGTGTATATGTCTGATCCACGTGTATTTGAAGTTTTAATATACTGGATAGATATAGAATGTAATGACCCGCAAATCCATAATATCAAACTTGACTATATACATCATACGTCCAACCCAAATATCACGAAAATACGAAACATTTTTTTTAGAAGAAAGGGGTAGAAGCAGAACAGAAATAACAAAACAGAATCTCACATCGCAGCGGAACAAAATATAATATATCATAACTTTGGAAATACAAAATTTCAACTATATAACATACACTTATTAGAGTACAACACTTACAAGACAGTGGGACAAAACTCTATATAACTAATGCTAAAGCCTCCTGCTCCAAGCTCCTTTAGATAGATCTGTAAAATCCTGAACTACTTGACTGCCCGTACAAATTTAGCCACCCAAAAGTTTAGGTAGAACAAAACAAATAAACTCCAGGTCAGTCATGGGACTGGTATGAGTAAACAGTTTAAAACAGTTTCAACAACTAAATGATATCTCATAAGACCACGGCGTATAACACGGAATGGGTTTTTCTCTTATGAGAATCTAAACACTTGATTTAACTTTCAAAATCCCTTGGAAAGGAATGATAGCTTTATATCAAAACTCCTTTGATATTATAATAATGTCTAAATCAAGTAGATAAAAATCTAGTGGAATGTTTGCATCTCACGTTCCACACACATATATATATAATCAAAACCGCAAGCACGTATTAGTTAATGGATTTCCAACTATGACAAGGTATGGAACCACCTTCCGCTAGTGTATCTCTAGAGGAGAATACACCGAGTTCAACAAGAACATCTTGCAACTCAGCCACACATGACCGACCACTCATTTGGCTTGAGTGTATCGAATGTATATCACCAACGGATGGGATCAGCAACCGTTTCCCGAATGGGACAGCATCGACAATAGATTTTAGAAGTAAATGAAACTCTAGATCAGGTGATTATACAGCCTAATAGGTGCGACCTACATAGCCATGCTGCTTGCCCGATTTCTGTCATTTACCGATTGATGAGGCTTGAGATTATGCCTTATCATCACATCAGAATCACTTCGAATGCCACATAGTCAGATCCATCGAAAATCACTAATTGGCGTCTACAACAGTACATTACGTGTCAGCTAAAAGAAGATTCCTTCTCCGCTTCCACTCTTGGTACGGTTGAAGAAATCAATGTACGTGACCTTACTCTGTCAGACATTCATCCATACAAGTCACCCAGGAATAGGATGAACCGAAGGCACAATATCTATAAATAGAAAAAGTCCTTGCACTCTACTCCATCTTCGATTATCTTTATATAATCTGATTCGCAATGCTACTGCCAATACAGAGTGGTTCTTCGGATAATAATCCAACCGGTCTCTCCATAAACGATGGTCAAAACTTCGATAGTCTGTGATTTAACTATCGAATAAAAACAAGTGTTTCGATAGTCGATGATTTAACTATCGAAGAAAACAAGTGTTCATCCAATTATCAAACAATCACTAAGCCCTTAATTAATATTCCATTAATTAAATCTCTTCTCTATTTCTTTATCAATATTTATTAACCAAATATTTTCATATATCGCCTCCTTTTATTTTCTGTACTTAGAAAATACCTTCTATTTATAATTGGAAAATATTCCAATTACTTATCTCTTCCCCGACCATTCATTTTTAGACTTAGGAAATATTTATTATTCTATTTCCAAGCTTACACTTTATTTGGTTTAAAACGGATGTTGTGTAAAACACCGTTACGACAAACCAAATACTATATTCAACTAACTCTTATCCAACACTAGTCTTCGAGCCTGAAATCTTACTATTTATTTGTTAAAAATGAAATCAATCAATTTGAGGTATAACTACCTCTCAGACCTTGACTGAATAACATTTATAACGTCAAAACAGATATGACTACTTACTCGAGTAATCAATACCATACAATTACTGATTCACTATTAAACACATATATATTTTCTCTTTCTATTCTTACTAGATTTTATTCTTATACTTCCTTTTGATTATACCATTCTATTTCTAAGGTCGTTTCCTTATCGACTTCTATATATATCAATACGTTGATTTCTAACTATCAAATTATCTTAAAAATATTCTAACTCCTTAAATTCCCGGAAAAATTCGTCATAATCTCCTTTGTACTGGAAGCTTCGAGATATTTCTAATAGCCTCCCATGGCCCTTACCAATCCAAAAAGAAAAAGAAAAGCCAAGCGGCTAGCCGATACGGCGCATAAAACCTCAAATATGAATTAAATACGTACCTTTTTGTCGGGCATTCTATTTAATTGCCTTCTATACTTTATTCCAGACCCGTCTCCTGTATATCTATACCGGCCCAAACTATTCAACTATACCAAATCGTTTTAACTAAATTTGTTAATTATCTCATTAGTCTATTTCTCTTTTAATATTTGAATTCTATATTTAAACTCCATTTCACTTCTATTATTCAAATTCTATATATCAAATTCTATTCCACTTCTCTTGCTCAAATTCTATTGTTTAAATTCCATTTGAATTCTATATTCAAATTCCATAGTTTAAATTCCTATTTGAATTTCTGTATTCGAATCTATAGTTTAAAGTCCATTTGAATTTCTATATTCAAATCTATAGTTTAAAGTCCATTTGAATTTCTATATTCAATCTATACAAATTCTATTTGAATTCTCTTTAATTAAATTTCATTTCAATTCTATGCCTTATTTATAAACAACGTTTATAACTTCACTTAAAATCCCCCCATTATATATTTATAAACAAAGTTTATAAATTCAATTCAAATCCCACATTTTGATTTATAAACAGAGTTTATAAATTCAATTTAATTCCCACATTTTTGATTTTATAAACAGAGTTTATAAATTCAATTCAAATCCTTCCTTTTCATTTATAAACAAAGTTTATAAATTCAATTCAAATTAATATTTCCTATAGTGCATTTAAAATTCAAATTCTATTTATAAAAATAGAATTCCCTTTTTAAATCTCAAATACCATTTTCGATATTTTTATAAATCAATATTCACGCCCAGGGATATTTTAAACAATCAAATCAATCAATTTCAATCGTTTAATTTTATTTAACACATCATATATGAATATACATATGAAACCAAACAAACAAACAAACATATTATATATATTTTTGAGGAATCCAGTTGGATTCCTCCAACCTGTTTTTCCTGCATCCACAAACGTCAGCACATAAATAATACCCATCCTGCTTCGAGGCAGGATATCGCGGTATGAAGGTCATCCACTATCATAGCGTGGGGCGTATAGGGTAATCATCCGCTAATGGTACCACGGCATCCGCTAATGAGACCGCGGGAACAATCCAATCATCAACCCTATATATATATATATATATATATATATATAATAGTCAACCCTAAATAACTAATATATTTAAATCAACCAGAAAGCATTCAAACAAGCAACACAATTATTTTCACCGAATAAAAATAATTCTAAATAACAGGTGAGTGAGATTTACTCACCGCGATCTTTATTTGTCGAATATCCAATTTAATTCCATAATGTCGCCTTTGGATCATTTCCAAAAATTTGTTTATGCCTACGGTTTATATATTCAATTTATCGATTAAACCATTATAAATTTACTTAACTAAAGTAAATAAATAATCTACTCTATTTGAATAAATATAATTAACAACTTAAGTAACTGAATTTAGATTACCTTATTCACGTGATATCCAACTAAACTCCATTACAAATACACCATCAAAAACCTCAAATTCAAATGCCTTCCTTAACCGAGCACTGCTAAAAATCCGGACTTGTATTCCTAAATTCATCGATCCCAATCTAGAACTACTCCTGTCGCCATTTGCTATTGTCATGTGTTGCTCCTCTTTTCACTAATCTGAATCAGCGTTGTTCCATACCATCACCACCAGTTTTTGACCTATACCACTGCCTCAACCACTTCTATCCAGTTAACGCAGCCCCCAGACCTTCCCGTTCAACGTCAAACAGTTGCCAATTCACAAATCAGACTATCGAACTTCACACCAGGCAAATCCAACCTCTGCCACTGTAGCAACAATCATCTGTGATATCATTGATCCCCTCCTACATCGCGATGTAACCAGGATTCAACGAACCCTCAAATGACATCGAGCAGCATACGCACCATACCCAATACACTAATCGACCTTCGACGAACACCCAATCTTCATCGCATAACATTTTAGGGTTTAGAATCACCCTCTGCAACCAACTCGACCCAGATCCCAACGTCGCATCTTTGCCGCGATGATGACTGCGCCCCCATACCTATTAATGAAATCGCACTTATCCTTATGCTCACGGATTCGAATGGGTTAGAGGCTAGGAACTCGAAGGGTCTTCGATTCTTCGAATGAACTGATAACGCACAATTTCATTTGGTTTTTGTTTTAATTAGGGCCGCCCTTTCTAATTTATACGGTGCAGAAGGAAATAAGGAGAGGGGTAGAAGTGAGAACGGGGTCATTTTCCGTTCATAGAAGAATGGAGGAGGTCGGCTTCTATTCGATTTCGATAGTGTTTAAAAGGTGGAAGATGCGGTCCTCAAGTGAACAGCTAAGCCTTTATTTTTGTGGGGATGGAGAGAACACGGTTTTTGAATTGGTTTGTGGAAGAAAAAGGGAACACGGTTTTGTTTGGTTTGTGGATGAAGAGGAAGCACGGGTCTTGCTTTTGAATTTGTTTTTTTTAAATCGTTATCCTTTAATTTAAATTACCACTTTGATTTCAAACTCCTTTCTGAACCGAACAACCGACATTTTTAGGGTAATACCCCTATTCCGGACGCACTGGGATAGGTTACGCAGCTCAATTCGACCATCTAGAGAAGATATTATTTTAAATCAATATAAATTAATTTCAGACAATTTATTCTCCTCCATAATAAATAAATATTATTATCGTTATAAATTCAAATAAAATTTCCTATTAATTATTTGAACTGTATTTAATTCAAATTAAATTTTGAATGCAACTAAATCCATTTTCGTATACTGATAATTTAATATTTTTAATATTAAATCAAAATTGATTATTAAATTATTAACTTAATACAAAATTCCATTTATATTATCAACCCAATATTTAAATCCGTATTAAATATTTAAAATTAGTTGGCCGAAATCCCGGGTCATTACAATCTTCCCCACTTAAAATAATTTCGTCCTCGAAATTGCTAAGATAGAAAAAGTGCTACAAACCCATTTATCTTTTCAAAACTTATTTATGTTGATACTCAACATTTCAAATTTCACAAATTTTAGTCTTACCAAAACTTTTGGTCTTCATTTATTTACTTTGAATGATTTTTAACCCATTCATTCTTATCTAATCCATTTTCATTCAAATTGATTTTAAATTAATTTATTTTCTTCAATCCATTTAACTTGCCTTAAGTTAAATTTTAATTTCAGCATTCAAATTCCAAGGGTTTTATTTCAAATCTCCTTTGAAGTAATATAAATATATACATATATTTATATCCATTTCAAATTCAAAACATTTGAATTTTCAAACAACTTGTTTTCCTTTCAAACAAGTTTCCATCAAAAACTTTTCTAAGGCAGCAATTCATCACTTAGAAACTCGAAAATGAACACTGATGATGTTGCGACCATCATCAGAATTATTTTCCAGCCACTGAAGTGAGTTCAGTACTATATTTCTTTCAAAATCCATTTAGAAAAATATTTTCCAAACTCCCAGGATTTTAAATTCTGAATTCTGGTTGGAATTCAATTTCAATTCACCTCATTTGTATATATTTGATTTCATATACAAATACTATTGGTTATATATATAACTATTTCACTTTTATAATCTAATTTAATTATAATCCTGTTAGCCCACTTTGTGAACTGGGCAACACAAAGTCGAGATGTGAAACGTTGAAGAATTTAGTTAGCATCATAACGGATCGGATCGAAGAGATGTAGCGGATCGGATCGGAGAGGTGTTGTTGTTCGGATCGAAGAGCTGCTACTATTTAGATCAAAGAGACGCTGCTATTCGGATCGGAGGGCTACCTACTATCAGTCAGATCGGAGGGCTACCTACTATCAGACAGATCGGAACAGAGCAGAGCAAAGTGGATAAAGATTTAGTTCTAGGTTAATCCGGGTCGGATCGGATATTCCGATCCGAACCCCCTTTGCAGGCTACTCCGAACCGAACCAGTAATCCACGTCATTTCCCCCCACAATCGCCTGAAGATGAGGAGCGGTTATGACTAGTTCCTACCCACGATAATCTCTGTTCTGATGCGATGTCAACACTGGAGTCCATCCGAACCCGAGGACGATGGGATGGAGGACACGTGGCTCCGATCCGGATCGGGTTCTGACTAAATTTTCACCTATAAATACCTTTCCTGGAGATAGTTAAAGGGATCTTCTTTTTGGCACTTTGAGAGTTCAACCACTTTCATAAACCGAATTCCAGCTCTCCCGGATAATCCAAATCGTCTTTCAACATTTGTTTTGAAACAATTGAGTGAATGTATGTGAGTTGTGAGTGAAATTGAGTGAATATCTCATTGTAATTGCAACTCTGTCATCGACAATAGTGATTGACAAGTGGACGTAGGCTTTTTAACGCCGAACCACTATAAATTCTGTGTCTCCGTTTTACTTTTGATCTTATTTTATTCTTATTTTAGTCAATTTGGGTGTTAGAACCACTTTTTGGTCTAACATTTTGGTGCTTTCACTGAGAATCATCTGAATTCTCTGTTTTTCGGGATTATCGTTCTACTTTTTGGACCGTTGAGTTCAAAAAAGTTAATCCTCAAATTTCGACACTCTTGAATATTTGCTGATTGATTGTTGAAGAATTATGGCCAAGGGAAAAGGCAAGGAACTTCAAACTAGTCGAGGAAACGGAGTTGGAGAAGATCAGCAAAATGCGGTTGTGACAAGGTCTCGTGGGCAGAGCTCGGCAGTGGAACGAACTGATACAGGAAATCCGAACCGCAATCAAGGGGAGAGCTCCGATCCGATCCGGGTAGGAGAATATGAAGCAGTGCACTCCCCCAACCTGAACCGACCCGAGCAACTCGCACTACACCGACCCGAACAGGTTTCCCAGCTCCGACCCGAACCAGTCTCCCAGCTCCGACCCGACCTGATTGCAAATCTCCGAACCGACCCGACACTTGGTGACGTTGGAACCTCTACTCGAGCCCCTTCAAATGCTCCGACTCCAGCCACCAGGGTCAATGATCAGGTCAATCCATCCGCGCCTATTACTCAAGGAGATTTCTCGTGCCTACTTGACATGCTTGAGAGTACTAGGGAGGCTATGAAAATCCACGAGCGCACCAATCTCATGATGCAAGAAAACATGAGACTCATGAGCAGGGAAATTAGCGAACTCCGTAGACAGAGAACCCCATCCCCGGTTCGCCACACACCAATGGATCAGTCTTCTTCTTCCGAGGAAGAACGGCCCCGTGAAAGAAGGCCGCTCGAACGACCTCAGAATTTGGAGCAGCTGACATTCGGGTCTTTGGGGTCCCGTGAGGATGCTGCACGAGTACTAGGACCCAATGATCCAAACTTGAGAGACCCTAACCTTACCAATCCCACTCAGGGGCAGAGGCTCCAGCCCCTTCCTCCCGAGATCGACCGGGAGCGCAGGGAACGAAGTAGAGCAGAAGCAGCTCAAAGAAGAAGGGCATCTCCTGAACAAGAGCCCAGAAGGAACCCGGATACCAGGGCCAGGGAGCCTGAACGACCCCTGACTAATGCTGACGTATGGGCAATGGTACGCCAGATTATGTCTGAAAGCCGGAACTACACCAATGAAGATTATGGCATTGAGCGAAGCCATACTCCTTTCACTGATGACATCCTCAACTTTCAATTTCCCCGACGTTTTAACCTGCCGCAGATGGACAAGTACAATGGGAGAACCGATCCGGGACAGCATTTGATGCGATACTCATGGCTCATGAATGCTGCTGCTGTCCCTGATGCAGTGAAGTGTAAAGCATTCCCGATCTATTTAGAAGATGTGGCGTTGCTATGGTTTACCCGACTTCCCCCTCGTTCGATATCGAATTATAGGGAATTGAGCGAACGTTTTATGAATCAGTTCCGACTCCATACCCGAAAGTCTAAAAGTGTTATTGAATTATCAAGAATTAAGCAGGCACCGGGAGAATCTTTGAGGTCATATCTCGACCGTTTCAACTTAGCTGTGACTGAAGTTAATGACCCGCACGAGCCCACCATCTTGATGGCTTTGATGGAAGGAGTCGATCCTGGCTCTGAGTTTGGAGATTACCTTTCTGGAAAGCCACCTCCCACGAGAGAGTTATTTTATGAAAAGGCCAATATTCAGTTGAGACAAGAGGAGGCCAGGGAAAACCGAAAGAGAAAGTCTGGAGTGGCTTCAAAAGAAAATATCCAGAGTAATGTCGCCGTGAAGCAGTCTGGAGAAAGTTCCGGAAAAGTTGAGGTGAATGTGGGAAACAAGAGTGGAAACGACAATAATGGAAACGGGGGCAACAACAACAACCGTAACGCGAATGGTAACAGAAGAAATAGAAATGGGGGAAGTGATCCTAACAAAAGACCCTGGTTCCAGACTTATGAGAATTATACACCGTTGAATGATACTCTGGAGAACATTTACTTGGATACATACAATGTTTTGCAATATAAAAGACCGCCACCTCGCGATTCAACGGAGAAAGAAATGGCAACTGGAAAGTTTTGTTTGTTTCATGGAACTCATGGGCATTCAACCAATGAATGTCGACATTTGAGAGACGTGATTGAGAAGCTGCTGCGCGAAGGGAAATTGGATGAATATAAGGTCGCCCCGAGAGACAGGGGGCAAGGAGAACAGGCTCCGAAATAGATCCAATCAGCTCCCAAGCCTACAGCGCAGCAGAAAGGCAAGGGAATTGTTATCAACTCCATTGTGGGTGGACCTCACCCAGCGATCCACAGTTTTAGAGCAATGGATCAATATGTAAACGCAGTTAAGCACGTGGATGTGGATGAATGTGATGATTTGGAAGATATCGCTCCCATAAAGCAACAAAAGACAATGTTTGACGACGTGGTATTCCGTAGCTGAGATAATACCGGGATCCAGTCACCCACCGATGATCCGTTGGTCATTACCACCACCATTGGGCCGACATTGGTTCATAAGGTGTTAGTAGACAATGGAAGTTCTGTTAATATTTTATTTAAAAAGTCATTCGATTAGATGAAGCTTGAATCTGAAGATTTGAAGCCATGCGAAGGTTGGATCCGAGGCTTCAACGGCGCATCGACAGCTCCAATGGGGTACATAGAATTGCCCGTAACCTTGGGGCAAGGAGAACGCCGAAGAGTACGGATGCTTCAGTTCGTAGTATTGGATGTAGATTCGCCTTATAATGCATTTTTGGGAAGGCCTGCCCTTGCTGAGTTCAGGGCTTGCATCGCCCCTTGGTGTTTATTGCTTAAGTTCCCAACTGAAGTCGGAACCGGAGTAATGAGAGGAGATCAAGTCTTCGGACGTGCCTGCTATGTTGCCGAATTAAAGATGTTGATGAAGGGACTTAACATCGAGAGTAAAGGTGCCTCGCCTCCTCCAAAGGAGGGCTCGGCATAGCAATTAGAGGGATCGGCCCTGAAGGAGTTGCCCGAAGGAACGCTTGAAGACCTGGATCCCAGAAAAGACGAGGAACCAGAGACTAGAAATGCAACTCCTAATGAAGCGACAGTGGACATTCCCATTGATGAAGCTGATCCAACAAGAGTTTTGAAGATTGGATCCCAGTTGGATCCACAACGGGCCAAAGAACTAACTGACTTCCTAAAGGCAAATTTGGACGTGTTTGCCTGGACCCATGCCGACATGTGTGGGATATCGCCATCCGTCATAAGTCATTCACTAAATGTAAACCCGAAACACCTGCCTGTAAAGCAAAAGAGACATATGCTGGGCCCAGAGAGGTCGGTCGCTCTGAAAGAAGAAGTAGAGAAGCTGAAACAGAACGGATTTATTAGAGACTCGACATATCCCGACTGGATATCGAATCCTGTCTTAGTAAAGAAGCCGAATGGAAAGTGGCGAACTTGCATTGATTTTTCAGATTTGAACAAAGCTTGCCCGAAAGATAGTTTCCCACTTCCCAGGATTGACCAGCTTGTAGATTCGACAGCGGGACACGAAATTCTTTCTTTCATGGACGCATATTCTGGGTACAACCAAATTCCTATGCACGTGCCAGATCAAGAACACACGAGCTTCATTACAAATTTGGGGTTATACTGTTACGTGGTCATGCCGTTCGGATTAAAAAACGCTGGAGCCACTTACCAGCGCTTGGTGAACAGGATGTTTTATAATCAAATAGGGAAGACTATGGAAGTTTATGTGGATGATATGCTTGTCAAATCGAAACAGTCCTCCAGCCATACGCAGGACTTGGTAGAAATGTTCGGTATCCTGCGAAAGTATCGGATGAAGTTGAATCCTTTGAAATGTTCATTTGGAGTGGCATCGGGAAAGTTTCTAGGCTTCAATGTGAGCTCCCGAGGAATTGAAATCAATCCCAGCCAAATAGCAGCGATAAGAAACATTGAAGAACGGAGGAGGATTAAAGATGTCCAAAGTCTTGCGGGGAAAATAGCTGCGTTGAGTAGGTTCATCTCCAAAGCCACGGACAAATGCGTCCCATTTTTTGATTTGATTAAAAGGGGAAAGAAGAACTTTGAGTGGACTCCGGACTGTGTTGAGGCCTTTTGAAATTTATTGGAATTGCTAGAAAAACCTCCGATTTTGTCAAAACTAGTGGATCACGAAGAGTTATTTGTTTACTTGGCAGTTTCGGCTCATGCTGTTAGCACAGCCTTGGTTCGAGAAGAAGACAAAGTGCAAAGGCCAGTATATTATGTAAGCAAGAAATTGGCAGTGGCAGAATGCAACTACCCAAAAATTGAGAAGCTCGCTTACAGCCTCCTAATCGCCTCCCGAAAACTTCGTCACTATTTCCAAGCTCACCCAATAACCATATACACTGACCAACCTCTAAGGCAGGTGTTGCAGAGACCCGAAGCATCGGGACGATTAATCAAATGGAATATTGAATTAAGACAGTTTGATTTAAATTTTCAGCCGCGGAGGTCGATCAGGAGGCAGGCTCTGGCTGGCTTTATAGCAGAGTTCACAATCCCAGAGGAGGAAATAATCGATGACAAAGTGGTCAAGTCCGAAGATGAGTTAAAATTAGATCCATGGAAGCTATACACTGACGGAGCCAAGAATGACCAAATGTCCGGAGCTGGAATCGTCTTAGTCACTCCTGAAGGATGGTCGTTGTATTACGCTCTACGATTAGAATTTTCGGCGACTAACAATGACTCTGAATATGAAGCCCTGATTGTCGGGCTAAAGCTTGCTAAAGACCTCGGAATAAAAACATTGGACATATTCTGCGACTCCAAAATCGTTGTTTGCCAAGTGCGAAAGGAGTTTGTGGCTCGGGGACCTCGACTTATCGCCTACCTCGGGAAAGTGGAAAAGCTGTTAAGCAGCCTGGAACGGTACAACATAACGCACATCCCAAGAGCCGAAAACCAGAAGGCAGACAGTCTGGCAAAGCTAGCTAGTTCCGACAACCCCGAAGAAACTGAAATAATTCCAATTGAAACATTGGAATCGCCAAGCTTTGAGTCGATGGAAATTGAGTTCGCTTTCGAAGCAGAACCGGAAAAGGAGTCGTGGATGACCCCAATTAAGAACTTCCTTAAGAATGGAATGCTCCCATCAAAGAAGAGTGAGAGACGGGCTATAGTCCGCAAGGCTACCAGATACGTCCTTCAAGATGATACTCTTTATAGACAAGGATTTTCTATGCCCCTGTTACGATGTATAGCACACGACGACATCAAACGTGTACTAAGAGAAGTACATGAAGGTGAGTGTAGATATCATACAGGAGGTCATACTTTAGCGAAAAAGATATTACGGTATGGATACTTCTGGCCCACAATTAATAAAGATGCGGCTGATTATTCATGACGCTGTGATAAGTGCCAGAGATTCGCCAAAGTCCCCAGAGCACCGTCGACCCAACTCAAATCAATGGTGTGTCCTTGGCCTTTTGCCATGTGGGGAATTGATATCATCGGAGTTCTACCAATTGCTAAAGGAGGAGCGAAATACGCAATAGTCGTTGTGGACTATTTTACGAAGTGGATGGAAGCTGAGCCTTTAACCAAGATCACGGCAAGAAAGGTGATAAGTTTTGTGGTTCGAAATATTATATGCCGATTCGGGATCCCAAGGACTATTATAACTGATAACGGAACCCATTTCGATGGTGCTGAATTCAGAAATTTCTGCCAGAAATATAAGATCGACAAACGGTACACTACGGTTGCCTATCCGCAGTCGAACGGGCAAGTAGAAGCAATAAACAAAGTTATAAAATCCATCCTCAAGAAACGGTTAGAGCGTGCAAAGGCAAAATGGGTTGATGAATTTCCCTTAGCATTGTGGGCATATCGAACAACATTTAAGACAGCTACTGGTCATACCCCTTTCTCTCTCTCTTTTGGTTCAGAAGCAGTAATTCCAGTAGAGCTTGAAGTCCCTTCCCACCAGGGGACGTATTATGACCCGATGACGAATCGGGCACTCTTACTCGAGTCTCTTGATGAAATCGAAGAAAAAAGGGACGAAGCAGATTTGCGCGCGGCAAGAGATCGACGTCAGATGGCACGCTATTACGACAAAAAAGTTTGCCTTAGGACTTTTGAACCAGGAGATTTGGTGCTAAAGAGAGTCTTTCCATCCCTTCCTCACCTCGGTCCAAAGTGGGAAGGACCCTTTGTCATCCAACGGAAACTTGAAACAGGAACCTTCAAGTTAACGACCGTAGATGGCGAGGAGGTACCTAGAGCATGGAATGCCCAACACTTGATGCGATATTTGCATTAGAAATGTTGTACTCATTGCTATTTTTCTTATGAACTCTGTAAGAAGGCACGACTTGCCTTAGGAAAGTCTGATGATATGAATAAAGAAATATAAAGTGGATGTAGGCTACGACTTAGCCGAACCACTATAAAAATATCGTGTGTCATTTACTTTCATGCATTATATATATACTTCCATCTACTATTCTGTTGCAAGTATGGAATATAAGATGATTTAAAACCTGAAAGGTCGAGAACAATTTATACGTAAGAAAAAGCACAACGACTATTTGTGCGATAAGACATAAAAGAATGGGAAGACGACATTCTTAACTTTAACTCTCGGGAATTGAGAGAGAGTATAAAGGACGGGAAGACGACGTCCTCTGAGGCGTGAAGGTGCACCCAGACAAGAGACCGCCTCAGTAAGAACTCTAACCTGAGTATAAGACAGGAGAGTATAAAAAATACCAGAAAAAACGACAGGCATTGATGGTACAGAGAATGCCTTCCCGTCGGAGAATCGGGGACATTCAGACTACTTGATTAAGTTTTGAATAGTTTTTTTTTTTTTTTTTTGAGATTGACTGGGGGCATATATGTACACACATATTTTCCCACCATAACTTCATTACACAACTATAGTAAGATATGCATTCTTACATAAGTGCAAAACTAATGACTAACAAACATTGAAGAAAATGAATTATTTTGTATTTACAAATGAATGAATTTGTACAGGAAAACAGTCAAAAAGAAGGTGCAAGAGCCACCCTTATAGCAACAATTATTGGTCAACCAAATGCTAAAATAACGCAAGACAACCCACTATTTAGACTTCGAGGGAGGCTTGGGCTTCTTGGCGGATTTCTCCGCATCCTTCGCCTCTTTCTCGGCCTCCGTCAAGATGCGCTTTGATTTTTTCTTTCCTGAAGCTGTGGTGCTGGAATCGGTTGACTTCTTCCCGGAGGGCGGAGCGCTGGAATCAAGAGAAAACTTTTTAGCGAGTTCCTCTGTAATAGATCTAGTTGAAAGCTTAACAACTAACCTTGATCCCGCATCCACAACTGCGAGGGGCTTGAGGCTTTCAGGGTCTAAATCTTCAGCTTTTAACTGCAAGCGTTTATCTTGGTCAGCTTTCAGTGCAGCCAAAGTAACATCATCTGCGCTTTTCGACACCCCGACTATTGCCACCTCCGGATCTTCCTCGTGTCCTCCGTCACCGCAATCATCCTTTAAGGCATCTATCATTTCGTCATCACGAGGAGTGTCAGCCTTAGATGGTTCGCTTCCTTCTCCCAAATCTATGGGAGCAGCCTTGTCCTTTCCCCCTTTTGCCTTCTCCGTAGGCTCCACCCTAGAGGCGGTTCCCTGGGACACATCTGTCTTTCCGAACGGCTCAATACCTACAGAGTGAGAAGCAACAGTTATCAACTCAGGAGAAAATAATGGGTTTTTCATCGATTGCTCAATCACATGGCGAAAGGTAGAAATAGCCTTGACGAATTGGGGTGAAAATGTAGAGATACCTTCCGAAGACTTCTCGACTGGGGTAACTGCTGTCTCCGATGCCGTTTCGGGAATAGGGGATAACAGAGTTGTTCGAGGGATCCCCGGGTTTTCAGGATCATACCCCTCTACTTCAGATGTTGCGGGGGCAGTAGAAGAGGAACCAGCCTCGGGAATGTTCTTTTGCTTAGTCCTCCGCCTCTCTTCATCCATAGCAGCAGCAATGAGGCGGCGCCCTTCAGCTAGGCGTTCTGGCTCATCATCCCTTAAATATTTCTCCATCAGCTTGTCCTCGTCAATGGAATCAACTTTGAGCTCCTCTTTCTCCCACTCAACGATCTGACTCCATACTTGGACTAGAGTAGATGGATAATCTTCAATCCGAGAAATGTTCCGGCGACGGATGATATGCGCAAAGAATTCAATCATTAATTCGCCGAAACCCTGAATCTCTCCCTCAGCCTCTGACAATTGTTTGCGGGCCTCCTCAGCGGATTTGATAGCACATTCGACGTTAACCTCCGCCAGGGCAACTCTATTCTCCGCCTCCATTAGCTTAGAAGCCAAGTCAGCATTTTTCTTTTCTAGTTCAACATTTCTCCGTGCTAACTCGGCATTTTTCCGTTCAAGATCAGCATAAGCAAGGCGCGTGTTAGCAGCATTTGACTTAGCATCTTCAGCTTGCTTTTTTAACTCAGAACGCTCTTGGGTATGGGATTCGAGCAAATCATGGTAACGTTTTTGCATATCTTCAAATTGTTGTTTGAAGTTAGTAGCGTCCCCTTGAGAAACAGCAAGCTGGGCCTGTGTGTCCTCCAAATCTTTTCCTAGATTCTTTAAAGCCTTCGCATCGTCTTCAGCGGTTTTTTGCATCAAGTCAGCATTCGTTATTAAAGTGCGGATAATTCTGGAAAGGTTGCGTGAATACTTGAACATTTCAGAATACTGTCTCTCGACTGCGTCTATCTTCGCTTTGGCCTCATCTGCCCACCTTGAAGAAATAGGCTCAAGTGCAGGTAAAAAAGTCAGATTTTCAAAGTAATGTTCGGGAAATTGCTCCTCCAGATACGCCCGCTTAACTGCAGTTTCAGCATCTAGTGGTGGAGGGACGGGGATTGTCAGCTCAGTATTCTTGTGCATGGAGGATTCAATAGCCTCTTTATCTGTTCTAGGCCGTTTAGCAGAGACGTTGCGTTTGCTTCGCGACTCAGTATCGGACTCCTCTCCCTGCTGCGCTTTTCTTGAGAAGAGGTTGAGTCTTTCGGTTGCGACCTGTCCTCTTCCCGACGACCTCGGTAACCTTTATATTTCTCTGGGTCCGTCCGGACAGGAGAGCAAGAACGCGAGGTTCGAGAGCGATAGGGTTCATAGGGCCTTCTCTCCTCCCTACTGCGATTGTCACGGCGATCATACTCAGTATCGTAAGGTGGATTAGACATACTGCGGCGGAGTTTCCTGATATCATAGTAAGATCGGGACATCGTGCCTGCATAATAAGACAAATGAAATTTAGAATCAATAGTTTCACAAAGAGAAAGATGCAATGAGTGGTAATGCTATTGTGAAAAGTGTGTCCTAAGTGGTGTTTTTCCCCCCCAACCAACCCGAGTCCGAAGCTAGACTAGTACGAGCGGGCTCTTTGGCCTTAGCAGGAGTGGTTTCTTCGGAAGAAGTGAAAACTAAAGGATTCTTCCTAAAATCCTCTGAAGTGTAAATGGTTTCAGGTAAGGGGAGATCCCCCAAACCCTGAAACAGTGGGTCATCAGTGCTAGGGACATCTCCCTCAAAAGCATCAATCGGAGACTCTTGGGAAGACGTCGACCCTTCCGGAGAAATGGCGGCCTCGGGAACAGTATACCCTTCGCGATGCTTTTCGGCCATGTTAGCCAATTCATCATCTTGGGTAGAAGAAGGAGAGGGTGAAGCTTGAAGAGGCACTATAGGATCTCTCAAACTTTCGCCCGTTTCAGGGATTACGTCCACGGGGGGAATATAAACATATGGAGTCGTCCCGTGACCAATGCTACGAGTAACAGATAGCAACCCATGAAAATGAAGATATTCGTCCTTAAGGACTTCATCAATAGTCAAAAACTTCTGATCGCAATTAAGGAGTTGGTGCATCCGGTCAAAGAATACTTGGTCTGATATTTGTTTTGGGTTATCGACTCCAAACAAAAAGAAAAACGAGTTAAGGCGTTGACTTGAATGTATAGAGTCGAGATTTAGAAAACCAGTGCTTTACTTGATTTCGTCCACCTCCTAGCACACCCTGGTTGTCGCTTCACATAAAACCATTCCAGCCTGGAATCTCCAGCTTTACTACTGAATGGCGCTGGAATTATTTTCCTAGCAGAAGAAGGAGTCTCTCGAGTCCGATGCTTGAAGTTGTAGAAGAAATGAACGTCATCGAAAGTGAGCTCTAAGCCTAAGATCTCACGGTATGCAACATATAAGGTGTACAAGTAAGCATAAGAATTGGGGTGCAGCTGCGTGGGGGCAATCCGCATTTGTCTTAGAAAATCGACGATGAAAGGAGAAAATGGAGGGATAGCACCGACCATGCACATCAACCGAGTAATTGCCATATACCCTTCTGGAGGGTTGTGGGGACGGTCAGTTCTCGAAGGCACCAGGGTGTCCCTTTTTAGTATCCCGTATTTTAAACAAATTCGGATAAGTCTGTCGTTGTCAATTGTCGATTCCATAGAATCTTGGGGTGATTCCAATATGACGGCAGATTCAAATTCATCAGGAGCTCGGTCGTCAACAATCCCTCCTTCCTCTTCACAACCTAGAGAAACTCCACTCTCCGAAGACACATTGTCACTTTCACAATTTCTAACCTCGTAGTCTGTACCCTCATCATTCCATTCTGGATCCGAGGGAGAAGATATGTCCTCGAGAGTAACTTTGTTGGATGTCTCCGGGGCCTCCTTCTTCTCAGCACGTCTAGAAGAGCATCTAGGTCTCATGGTCACAAAACTATTGAAGAAGCAATAGCACAAATTAGAGTAAATTAGCCCGTATCCCCCCGTGCATGTGCGTAAACTAAATTGTAAACAGTGTATGCGGAAAGTGAAAAGTTAATATTTGAAAGTGCGACGCAAAATTTTGGCAAAGTAATAAGGGTCAAGGCAGTTCTTGATGTCCAGTTATGTTCGCAAGGCACTATCCTAACTGTCCATTAAGTTGAAGATTATGCCAAGAGTTGATTGGGCCAGTTAAACGAGTTTTTATGCCTTAAGATGGACTGCCCTTCGGTTCGGTTCGGGCGCATTCATTGGGATCGGATCGGGGGCGTAGCCTTGCCTTGGGCTCGGATAAAATTTGAAGCTTAGGAATCAAAATCGGATCGGCTCGGAGGTAGATTCCCCTAACGGTTCGGGTCGGATCACGTAGTCATGCCTCTCCTCCTTTATCTTACAGTCCGACCCGATCCGGTTAGGTGAGCTCCATTCCCCCCTTCTTTAACTACTTTCTCCGACCCGATCCGATCTTCTGGACTTCTTTTCTTTTTCCCTTTCTCTACTTGCCCCGACCCGATCCGACCTTCTGGACTTCTTTTCTTTTTTCTCCACTTTCCATACTCCATCGCTCGAACCGATTCCCTATGATCTTCTTCTTCCTCTTCTTTAGTTTTAGATCCAATATCATCTCCAACGCCCCAGTCATGATCGAACGAACCGCAACTCCCTCTCCCAACGCCTCGAAGCAGCAACGAAGCCACCAACAACAATAATGAAGGGAGAGGATGTTGTAGCGTGGAAGCCACATCTAAGTCGGTCGAATCGATCGTAGATTTCGATTAAAACCTATTATCACGAAGTCGATCAAGGATTCAAACCTACCGAGGTATATAAGTTGAAGATTCGCGCGAGAATGGTAAAGAGTTCTTTTTTCTTTTTCTCTGAATTCTGGAGTTCCAAAGCAGAAATGATAAAACGATAAAAAGAAAGTGGGAGGAAGATGAAGACTGAATTTATATAAAAACGAGGTGACTATTCGTATCCCCATTTGGACCGGATCAACAGTCCAGTAGCAAAGCTTGGCCCAGTAGTCCAATGAGAAATAGAAAGAAGAGGGGGATCTGTTCGGATGGGAATCCGAACCGAACAGAATGTTGTAACTCAGTATTGAATTAAATTAAAGTTCGAAGAAAAGGATGAAAGCACAAAGAAAATCAAAGGGAAAATTACCTAAAAGGCATTGTGCGATGATGATCAAAGCATGCTCCGTCTCCAACAGAAGCATCCTTTGAGTGGGCAAAATGTTAGCCCACTTTGTGAACTGGGCAACACAAAGTCGAGATGTGAAACGTTGAAGAATTTAGTTAGCATCATAGCAGATCGGATCGGAGAGATGAGCGGATCGGATCGGAAAGGTGTTGTTGTTCGGATCGGAGAGCTGCTACTATTTAGATCGAAGAGACGCTGCTATTCCGATCGGAGGGCTACCAACTATCAGTCAGATCGGAGGGCTACCTTGTAACAACCCGAAATTTTAATAACCTGTTATAACAAAAATCGAGGCAGAATTAAATTATAAAATGGGAATCAAGGGAAACGGGCTATGCCATTGCGTTCGTCTCGGAAAAATACGCGAAATAGAGTCTGAGTTTTCGAAAATCGGAGTCCGTATGACCCAGTTAAGGCCCATTGAAGTTTGCAGAAAATTCCTAAGTAAAAACAGATTTAAATTTTAAAATTAAAAACAGGGGTTAGGGCAAACTGGCGCAGGCGGGCAAATTCCCGCCCAGGACCCGCATGTCGACAGGCCTGTCGACAGGGTCCCCAGGGTGTCGACAGCCCTGTCGACAGCCCTGTCGACAGGGGGTGCCCAGGAAGTATTGCCTGGCGCACCATTTTGATTTGGACTGGGTCTGGTGGCTTGGTTCTAGAGAATTCCGAGATCTGACGGGCCAAAACTAACCTAGGGTTAATCCTAGGGCTAAAAACACTCTAATCTTCTATAAATAAGCTCCTAATCCTACCCTAAACCCTCATTATTCACTCTAGCAACCAAACTATGCCAAATTGAAATCTCAAATGGCCTCCACCTAAGAACCCTAGCCTCCACCCTCTTCAAAAATCAATTCTAAGAAGATTTGGATGTTCATACAAGCTTTTCTAAGTTGTATGAATGATCATTAGCTTGCATACATCATCAAGTTGCAAGTTTTATTTGCTAAGCTAGTGTTTTTGGGTGTTTTCTAATTGGATCTTTGTTTTGGGGTTTTATGCTTGCATAAAAGGGGCTTCTCAATCTTTATTAGGAGATTTGTGTCTTCATAATAGTTGTAAGCCCTCTTACCTTCATTTTAGAAACTCTAAAGTTAATATGTGATGAAAGTTGGGATTTTTGTATGTTTAATGAGTTATGCATGCTTATGCGAGTTCACTATGCTATGTTATGCATGTTTAATGAGTTATGCATGCTTATGCGAGTTCACTATGCTATGTTATGCATGTTTAATGGGTTATGCATGCTTATGTGAGTTCACTATGCTATGTTACACATGTTTGATGAAGTATGCATGTTTTGATTTGCAAGTTTAACAAGTTATGCATGTTCACCAAGTCATGATTTGCAAGTTTAACAAGTTATGCATGTTTATGCAAGTTTACTAAGTCATGGTTTGCAAGTCTAACAAGTTATGCATGTTTATGCAAGTTTACTAAGCCATGGTTTGCAAGTTTAACAAGTTATGCATGTTTATGCAAGTTCACCAAGTCATGATTTGCAAGTTTAACAAGTTATGCATGTTTATGCAAGATCACCAAGCCATGATTTGCAAGTTTATTTAGTTACGCATGTTTATGCAAGATCACTATGCCATGTTATGCATGTTTGACAAGGTATGCATGCTTATGCAAGTTCAAAATGACATGTTGTGCATATTTGACAAGTTATGCATGTTTATGCAAGTTGCCTATACCATGTTAGGCAAGTTTAATATGTTATGCACGTTTATGGTAATGTGCAAGTTCACTATGCTAAGTTGTGCAAGTCTAACATGTTATGTATGTTTGTTGCGATATGCAAGTTCATCATGTATGTTATGCCAAGTTCCCTCTTCCTATCCTTTATGCGTTATTACGAATATGTAAGCGATAGAATGAAGTTGGGGGGTTTGGGTAAACTTAAAATACATGAAAATATAAGATTGGGAATTTACCTATTAAGTTAGGTCTACCCCTTGGGAATTTACCTATTAAGTTAGGTCTACCCAAGTAATTGTTGACTTGTAATTATGTTTTGAAATAAAGTGGACATGACACTTAGAAAACATAAGTGTGGCCAACTCGAGGTTGGGTTGAGTTTGTAGCGTAATTCTACCCGGAACCGACCGGCTTAACTAGTGGCTACAAACAATAGGACCCAATGTGAGAAGTTGGTCATGGGGTGCCAAGACCCGAGGTTAGACCAAGTTGTGGTGTAAAGCTACCCGGACCCGCCCGGCCTAACTAGTAACCACAACAAGGTCTAATGTGAGAGGTTAAGGTGCATTAAATTAATTAATGCCTCATGATTAGGGTTAAGTCAGGGTCCACTAATACTTAACCAATTTGGGGATTCGAGGGATTGAAATGGGGTTAAGTGGTGAACCGTTGGTTGCACTTAACTAGTTTAATCCATGATTAGTGAAGGGTTAAATCACACTTAACCCTCTTGGGAAACCCTAGCAACGTGGTCTGTTCTAACAGTAATCCCAGTTTGGTATCATTCACAACCCTAGAAGCTAGGCTAGGGCGGGGCACGATTACTGGACGGATGTAAGCGACCAAAGGGCGATGGCCGAGTGGTACAGAGGTGCGGGTCCAGGCGGGCTACGGACGTGCACATAGTCCGGTGTTGGACAAACTCGGGGCACGGGTACCAGTAGGTTAGGGCTGTGCATTATTGCTTAAGTGTCTGGGGTTGACACCCGAGGGCTTGATACACCCAAAGGTGGACCCAGCACAGTCTAACTACAACCATATGTGGGCCGTATGGACACCAACACTTGACGTGTTAGGTTTATAGGGAGCCGATCGACTAGACCGTTGGGCTGGACCTTGTATTAAGGTCACCTCATGTTATTGGGCCAGAGCTTGGGCCAAGGGATCAATACCTGTTATGTTGGGTTGCTAGTACACCGTGGTGCAAAACTTAACCATGTTTATGCGATGACACCTCTATCTTACTTGTGGTTAATTTATCATGCCAGTATGTTGTTATCTATGATCATCTCAGTTTCCATCATGATGTTAACTTTATTAGTTTATAGACTGATCATAGCAGGGCTTACTCAGTCTTTTTGACTGACCTGTTTTCTTTCACCTCTTTTCTTCCGTTTCCCCCCCCCCCCCAGGTTCTCAGGGAGGGAATACAGGAGCCTAGCTTGGATCTTAGCTGCTTTCTTGGATAGCTCATGTATGCTTTGGACTTGAGCTCGCTAGGGTTTTTTTTTCCACTTTGGGGATAGTTACTTTTATGTTTTCCTTTTCAGTTTCAGATGATGTTATTTCATGTACTAGACTTGTTTATTTGGGAAAAATTGACATTTTGATGTACCAGACTTGTGTTTTGAAATGGTTTAAGAATCTTCCGCTGTTTTATCTACTTACTCTGTTCTATATATATATATATATATATATATATATATATATGTCATGTCCTGCCTTGCTATATCATTATGCATGTTTACCTTATTTTAAAAACGCCCCACCAAAGTCAGAGTCGCTTGAAAGAGCCACCCTGGCGGAGGTGGGGTGTTACATTTGGTATCAGAGCATATGGTTTACGAGAAGGGATAAAAAGGTTTTTTAAAACTTTTGAAAAACTATTTTCAAAACCAAGTATAAAGTATTTTCCAAAGAAAAGTCTAGTTGTTTTTAAAAGGCTATTCCCCAAAAGCCATTAGCACTATCCTTTGACCCCTCGTTTGAACTCTTTTCTTTTCGTTTCCAGCATGTCTGATAATCTCGTCTTACCCAAAGGAGTAACAATACCCGATTGGTTTCGTCGGTACTTGGAAGTCACGGCACCGGTCCCGGGTACCTCTAATGTTGTCTTTCCAGTCGAGGCCGCTGTTCCTCCTCCTCCTCCCGTAGCTGATGTTCCTCTTCCCCCTCAGCCTCCACAAACGGATTTTGCGGAAACTTGTAAGGACTTTAAGATGATGGGTGGCAAGAATTTTAGTGGGACAGAGACTATTGTAGAGGCAAGGAATTGGTTGAAAGAGACCGAAGATCTTTTAGCCACCTTTGATATAGGTGACCGCAGGAAGGTTTTATTGGCAGTATGGTTGCTAAAGGAAGAAGCTGCACGTTGGTGGGTAGTCACCACCGCTACTAGGCCAATTGAGACTTGGGATGACTTTAGGGGAAGGTTTGGACTAAGGTTCTTATCACTAAAGCAAGGGGACATGACTATTAGGGAATACATAGATAAGTTTAATCAACTGGCTCGGGTCGATTTAGACTTGGGTAGTACAGCCCAGAAGAAGGCCCTACACTTCGTTCTAGGATTAAACGAGCCATTACATGGTTTGGCCATATCTCATATACCCTTGGGGGGCGACTTTCGAGAATTTGGTGAATTTGGCCCTACTTCAAGAAGAAGATAACAATGACAAGAAAGAGGGCAAGGCGAGTGAGTCTCAAGGCAAGAGAGTAAATTCCGAGAGACGGGGCAAGAATAACAACAACCTCAAGGACAAGCCAAGAGAAAATAGGAAATGTAACTTCTGTGGTAAAGTTGGACATATAGCCAGGGAATGTAGGAAGAAGGAAAACAGAAAGCGGGGCGAATGCTTTCATTGTGGTTAGTCTGGACATCTCAGCAAGGATTGCCCGAGGAAACAAGGGCAAGGTCAGACTCAGTGTGCGGGACTACCTGGAGGGCGAGTTCATCCCCTCAACACCGTTCTTCCAACTCATGATAGAGGTAGTGTTTCTGTGGAAGTCTTGTTTACATTTTCTGATTTTCCCTGTTTGTACTTTGTTTGATTCTGGCACATCGCATAGTTTTATTTCACCTGATCTTGTTGATAGTTTGCACCTAAGTACTAGCCTAGTTGATGATCCCGTATATGTTTCAAATCCAATTGGGGGTTCTGCCCGTTTGTCTGTGGTCTGAGTGGATTTGAAAATTTCTATCTTGAGTATAGAATTCTCGTGGGATGTTTTATTCTCGGTTTCAGGGGATATGGGTTGGTTTTGGGCATGGAATGGTTGTCCTGTTTTGGAGCCATTCTTGGTTTTTGTATATAAGGGTGTGAGGCTCATGACTTGCCTCGGTAATACCCTAGAAATTTCTAGCAACCCTATGGGTCCCGTCATGTTATGTTATCTTGAATCCCTCAACTCGTCTATCGATAGTTTGCAATCTGTGAGGGTGGTCCGAGAATATCCTGATATCTTGGAGGAAAGTAAAGAGGTTACCCCTAGACGTGGAATAGATTTCCGCATTATCTGGTTGGTAATACCAAGCCAGTTTCGTGGCCGGTTAGGCACATGACCTCACGAGGTGAGAGTTAAGAAAGCAAGTCAAGGAGTTGCTCGAGAAGAACTTCCTGAGACGAAGCCTTTTCGAGTAGGGTGCTCCTGTAGTATTCGTTACTAATATGGACAGTTTGCTTCGTCTATGTGTTGATTATCGTGAGGAGACAACCGTTATCAAGGGATGATGATTTGTTTGATCAGCTTGTAGGAGCATCTGTTTTCTTTTGATCCAGCTACCAGATTCCATCAGCTTAGGAGGGCTGAGGATGGAATTGACAAGACTGCGTTTAGGACTCTAGATGGATTTTGAGAATGGCTAGTCATGCTATTTGGCTTGACTAACGCACTCGCATATTACGTGAACTTGATGGGTAGGGTGTTTAGGGAGTCCTTGAACAAGTTTGTCATGGTCGTCATAGACGATATTTTGATCTCCTCAAAAGAACGAGGAAGAACATGCTATACATCTCAAGGAGGAGATGGATACGCTTAGGGCCACCAGTGGAAGGTCAAGTTCTCCAAATGTCATTTTGGAGGAAAGAAGTTGGATTTCTTGGGCACATAGTTCCTAAGTAAGGCTTAGCGGTAGATCCCGTTAAAGTGGTTGCGGTCTAAGACCGGAAAACCCTGAGGAGGACAATTGAAAGTTTTCTCCGTTTGGCTAGTTAGTTAGCCTTCCCTGAGCTTAGACTTACTCTTCTGGATCAAGAAGGGGGTTTCACCGGGAGAAGACCCGCCGTTAGTCAAGAACGTGGACCAGTTGATTCGAGGCGAGATGTTAAGTCACCTCGCTAGATACATCATGGATGACAAAGGAAGACTAAGGCGCGATGAGAGAGTATGTGTTCCTCGAGTGGAAGACTTGGTAAAGAAGGTTCTTGAAGATGCGCATCACTCGAGGAGGTGGCCGAGTTGGTCCCAGGAGGCCTGTTGTGCCACCAGGTCAAGACCAAGTCATAGAAGCCCAGTGGGCCGTTATCTCCATCGGAGGTTTCGCAAGGGAAGTGTGAAAACATCTCGATAGATTATGTGGGTAGACTACCTAGGTCAAAGAAAGGGAATACGGGTAGGTGGGTCATAATAGGTAGACTCACGAAGAGTGCTCATTTCAGTCCGGTAAAGAGCAAGAGGACTGCATCATGGTTAGCAACGGTTTACCCGCAAGAGGTTGGCCAGTCTTGAAATAGCCTACAGGAAGCCATGGGTAGGCAACCGAATCTAGGTATGGCCTATCACTCATAGGCAAATGGTTCATTTCGATTTAAGCATGAGTTATAGAAAATCACGTTTATAAGGGCAATTGGCAACGTGGATTGGTATTTCCAAGAAAAGTTCTGCTGCGTGGAATACTCTATAGTAAGTAGACGAGATCCAGGATTCACTAGTGAATTTTGGAGAGCTTGCATGAAATCATGAGGTTACAGTTATGTTTAAGCCAAGTATACGGGAAGAAGAATAAGTGGAGAAGAAAGACAAGAGGCGATAATGAAATGAGTTCCAACTCGAATTTGGGAAATAAGAGTTAGGAAGCCAAGAAATCATGAAGTAAAAGACGGTCAAAGCACAGTGGAGTTAAGCTCAAGGAAACGTGACTAAGAAGAGTGAAGACTAGATACACGCATCATATCCTTGTAGGAGTGCATCCTTGATCCTTGTTTTCCTGGGGAGCTTGCTTGCAAATTATCTTTTGTATATATATCCTCTCGGTCCCATTCTCGATCTTATTTCTGTTGTAAACTCCATAAGGGGGTTATGACTCATCGGTTAGTACTATATGTCAGAGTTTGAATAGATGCATATCTCTCTATCCATGTTTATCTAGTTTATCGTGTTTATCTTGTCATGAGGACCTTAGGTAGAAACCCTTTGGATGAAACATGTATTTGAAACATGTTATGCTTGATGGTTGCAAGTGGTTGCAAGTGTTTGCAAGTGGTTGCTCGTGGATGCATTATACACAATTAGGCACTAGATCGGCTCGCACACTCCTCATATTGCATATGCATGAGTGCTTACACTTATTCATGGTTGAAACTTGTGTGCTACCACATGGATGTTGCATATGGATGAATGTTATGTGCACTCATATAGATACTATGAATTATGTTAGGAATTTGCATACATATGGATTCATTTCACTGACATACATATGCATTAAGGAGGTTTACTGTATCAGTAACCGCCTGATTTTCACTGACATACATATGCATTAAGGAGGTTTACTGTATCAGTAACCGCCTGATCTTTGCATTAGATAATTACATATACACACACTTTTGCATATGTTCATACCACATTTAGAATCTTGTAAGGACAATGATTGCTCGTGGATGATGCTTTGAGTAGATGGATGATTGGATGGTAGGATACGTTCTTCCTAACTTGAAGATTTCGGGGACGAAATCCTTTAAGGAGGGGAGAATGTAACAACCCGAAATTTTAATAACCTGTTATAACAAAAATCGAGGCAGAATTAAATTATAAAATGGGAATCAAGGGAAACGGGCTATGCCATTGCGTTCGTCTCGGAAAAATACGCGAAATAGAGTCTGAGTTTTCGAAAATCGGAGTCCGTATGACCCAGTTAAGGCCCATTGAAGTTTGCAGAAAATTCCTAAGTAAAAACAGATTTAAATTTTAAAATTAAAAACAGGGGTTAGGGCAAACTGGCGCAGGCGGGCAAATTCCCGCCCAGGACCCGCATGTCGACAGGCCTGTCGACAGGGTCCCCAGGGTGTCGACAGCCCTGTCGACAGCCCTGTCGACAGGGGGTGCCCAGGCAGTATTGCCTGGCGCACCATTTTGATTTGGGCTGGGTCTGGTGGCTTGGTTCTAGAGAATTCCGTGATCTGACGGGCCAAAACTAACCTAGGGTTAATCCTAGGGCTAAAAACACTCTAATCTTCTATAAATAAGCTCCTAATCCTACCCTAAACCCTCATTATTCACTCTAGCAACCAAACTATGCCAAATTGAAATCTCAAATGGCCTCCACCTAAGAACCCTAGCCTCCACCCTCTTCAAAAATCAATTCTAAGAATATTTGGATGTTCATACAAGCTTTTCTAAGTTGTATGAATGATCATTAGCTTGCATACATCATCAAGTTGCAAGTTTTATTTGCTAAGCTAGTGTTTTTGGGTGTTTTCTTATTGGAGCTTTGTTTTGGGGTTTTATGCTTGCATAAAAGGGGCTTCTCAATCTTTATTAGGAGATTTGTGTCTTCATAATAGTTGTAAGCCCTCTTACCTTCATTTTAGAAACTCTAAAGTTAATATGTGATGAAAGTTGGGATTTTTGTATGTTTAATGAGTTATGCATGCTTATGCGAGTTCACTATGCTATGTTATGCATGTTTAATGAGTTATGCATGCTTATGCGAGTTCACTATGCTATGTTATGCATGTTTAATGGGTTATGCATGCTTATGTGAGTTCACTATGCTATGTTACACATGTTTGATGAAGTATGCATGTTTTGATTTGCAAGTTTAACAAGTTATGCATGTTCACCAAGTCATGATTTGCAAGTTTAACAAGTTATGCATGTTTATGCAAGTTTACTAAGTCATGGTTTGCAAGTCTAACAAGTTATGCATGTTTATGCAAGTTTACTAAGCCATGGTTTGCAAGTTTAACAAGTTATGCATGTTTATGCAAGTTCACCAAGTCATGATTTGCAAGTTTAACAAGTTATGCATGTTTATGCAAGATCACCAAGCCATGATTTGCAAGTTTATTTAGTTATGCATGTTTATGCAAGATCACTATGCCATGTTATGCATGTTTGACAAGGTATGCATGCTTATGCAAGTTCAAAATGACATGTTGTGCATATTTGACAAGTTATGCATGTTTATGCAAGTTCCCTATACCGTGTTAGGCAAGTTTAATATGTTATGCACGTTTATGGTAATGTGCAAGTTCACTATGCTAAGTTGTGCAAGTCTAACATGTTTTGTATGTTTGTTGCGATATGCAAGTTCATCATGTATGTTATGCCAAGTTCCCTCTTCCTATCCTTTATGCGTTATTACGAATATGTAAGCTATAGAATGACGTTGGTGGGTTTGGGTAAACTTAAAATACATGAAAATATAAGATTGGGAATTTACCTATTAAGTTAGGTCTACCCCTTGGGAATTTACCTATTAAGTTAGGTGTACCCAAGTAATTGTTGACTTGTAATTATGTTTTGAAATAAAGTGGACATGACACTTAGAAAACATAAGTGTGGCCAACTCGAGGTTGGGTTGAGTTTGTAGCGTAATTCTACCCGGAACCGACCGGCTTAACTAGTGGCTACAAACAATAGGACCCAATGTGAGAAGTTGGTCATGGGGTGCCAAGACCCGAGGTTAGACCAAGTTGTGGTGTAAAGCTACCCGGACCCGCCCGGCCTAACTAGTAACCACAACAAGGTCTAATGTGAGAGGTTAAGGTGCATTAAATTAATTAATGCCTCATGATTAGGGTTAAGTCAGGGTCCACTAATACTTAACCAATTTGGGGATTCGAGGGATTGAAATGGGGTTAAGTGGTGAACCGTTGGTTGCACTTAACTAGTTTAATCCATGATTAGTGAAGGGTTAAATCACACTTAACCCTCTTGGGAAACCCTAGCAACGTGGTCTGTTCTAACAGTAATCCCAGTTTGGTATCATTCACAACCCTAGAAGCTAGGCTAGGGCGGGGCACGATTACTGGACGGATGTAAGCAACCAAAGGGCGATGGCCGAGTGGTACAGCGGTGCGGGTCCAGGCGGGCTACGGACGTGCACATAGTCCGGTGTTGGACAAACTCGAGGCACGGGTACCAGTAGGTTAGGGCTGTGCATTATTGCTTAAGTGTCTGGGGTTAACACCCGAGGGCTTGATACACCCAAAGGTGGACCCAGCACAGTCTAACTACAACCATATGTGGGCCGTATGGACACCAACACTTGACGTGTTAGGTTTATAGGGAGCCGATCGACTAGACCGTTGGGCTGGACCTTGTATTAAGGTCACCTCATGTTATTGGGCCAGAGCTTGGGCCAAGGGATCAATACCTGTTATGTTGGGTTGCTAGTACACCGTGGTGCAAAACTTAACCATGTTTATGCGATGACACCTCTATCTTACTTGTGGTTAATTTATCATGCCAGTATGTTGTTATCTATGATCATCTCAGTTTCCATCTTGATGTTAACTTTATTAGTTTATAGACTGATCATAGCAGGGCTTACTCAGTCTTTTTGACTGACCTGTTTTCTTTCACCTCTTTTCTTCCGTTTCCCCCCCCCCCCCCCCCAGGTTCTCAGGGAGGGAATACAGGAGCCTAGCTTGGATCTTAGCTGCTTTCTTGGATAGCTCATGTATGCTTTGGACTTGAGCTCGCTAGGGGTTTTTTTTTCCACTTTGGGGATAGCTACTTTTATGTTTTCCTTTTCAGTTTCAGATGATGTTATTTCATGTACTAGACTTGTTTATTTGGGAAAATTTGACATTTTGATGTACCAGACTTGTGTTTTGAAATGGTTTAAGAATCTTCCGCTGTTTTATCTACTTACTCTGTTCTATATATATATATATATATATATATATATATATATATATATATATATATATGTCATGTCCTGCCTTGCTATATCATTATGCATGTTTACCTTGTTTTAAAAACGCCCCACCAAAGTCAGAGTCGCTTGAAAGAGCCACCCTGGCGGAGGTGGGGTGTTACATTTGGTATCAGAGCATATGGTTTACGAGAAGGGATAAAAAGGTTTTTTAAAACTTTTGAAAAACTATTTTCAAAACCAAGTATAAAGTATTTTCCAAAGAAAAGTCTAGTTGTTTTTAAAAGGCTATTCCCCAAAAGCCATTAGCACTATCCTTTGACCCCTCGTTTGAACTCTTTTCTTTTCGTTTCCAGCATGTCTGATAATCTCGTCTTACCCAAAGGAGTAACAATACCCGATTGGTTTCGTCGGTACTTGGAAGTCACGGCACCGGTCCCGGGTACCTCTAATGTTGTCTTTCCAGTCGAGGCCGCTGTTCCTCCTCCTCCTCCCGTAGCTGATGTTCCTCTTCCCCCTCAGCCTCCACAAACGGATTTTGCGGAAACTTGTAAGGACTTTAAGATGATGGGTGGCAAGAATTTTAGTGGGACAGAGACTATTGTAGAGGCAAGGAATTGGTTGAAAGAGACCGAAGATCTTTTAGCCACCTTTGATATAGGTGACCGCAGGAAGGTTTTATTGGCAGTATGGTTGCTAAAGGAAGAAGCTGCACGTTGGTGGGTAGTCACCACCGCTACTAGGCCAATTGAGACTTGGGATGACTTTAGGGGAAGGTTTGGACTAAGGTTCTTATCACTAAAGCAAGGGGACATGACTATTAGGGAATACATAGATAAGTTTAATCAACTGGCTCGGGTCGATTTAGACTTGGGTAGTACAGCCCAGAAGAAGGCCCTACACTTCGTTCTAGGATTAAACGAGCCATTACATGGTTTGGCCATATCTCATATACCCTTGGGGGGCGACTTTCGAGAATTTGGTGAATTTGGCCCTACTTCAAGAAGAAGATAACAATGACAAGAAAGAGGGCAAGGCGAGTGAGTCTCAAGGCAAGAGAGTAAATTCCGAGAGACGGGGCAAGAATAACAACAACCTCAAGGACAAGCCAAGAGAAAATAGGAAATGTAACTTCTGTGGTAAAGTTGGACATATAGCCAGGGAATGTAGGAAGAAGGAAAACAGAAAGCGGGGCGAATGCTTTCATTGTGGTGAGTCTGGACATCTCAGCAAGGATTGCCCGAGGAAACAAGGGCAAGGTCATACTCAGTGTGCGGGACTACCTGGAGGGCGAGTTCATCCCCTCAACACCGTTCTTCCAGCTCATGATAGAGGTAGTGTTTCTGTGGAAGTCTTGTTTACATTTTCTGATTTTCCCTGTTTGTACTTTGTTTGATTCTGGCACATCGCATAGTTTTATTTCACCTGATCTTGTTGATAGTTTGCACCTAAGTACTAGCCTAGTTGATGATCCCGTATATGTTTCAAATCCAATTGGGGGTTCTGCCCGTTTGTCTGTGGTCTGAGTGGATTTGAAAATTTCTATCTTGAGTATAGAATTCTCGTGGGATGTTTTATTCTCGGTTTCAGGGGATATGGGTTGGTTTTGGGCATGGAATGGTTGTCCTGTTTTGGAGCCATTCTTGGTTTTTGTATATAAGGGTGTGAGGCTCATGACTTGCCTCGGTAATACCCTAGAAATTTCTAGCAACCCTATGGGTCCCGTCATGTTATGTTATCTTGAATCCCTCAACTCGTCTATCGATAGTTTGCAATCTGTGAGGGTGGTCCGAGAATATCCTGATATCTTGGAGGAAAGTAAAGAGGTTACCCCTAGACGTGGAATAGATTTCCGCATTATCTGGTTGGTAATACCAAGCCAGTTTCGTGGCCGGTTAGGCACATGACCTCACGAGGTGAGAGTTAAGAAAGCAAGTCAAGGAGTTGCTCGAGAAGAACTTCCTGAGACGAAGCCTTTTCGAGTAGGGTGCTCCAGTAGTATTCGTTACTAATATGGACAGTTTGCTTCGTCTATGTGTTGATTATCGTGAGGAGACAACCGTTATCAAGGGATGATGATTTGTTTGATCAGCTTGTAGGAGCATCTGTTTTCTTTTGATCCAGCTACCAGATTCCATCAGCTTAGGAGGGCTGAGGATGGAATTGACAAGACTGCGTTTAGGACTCTAGATGGATTTTGAGAATGGCTAGTCATGCTATTTGGCTTGACTAACGCACCCGCATATTACGTGAACTTGATGGGTAGGGTGTTTAGGGAGTCCTTGAACAAGTTTGTCATGGTCGTCATAGACGATATTTTGATCTCCTCAAAAGAACGAGGAAGAACATGCTATACATCTCAAGGAGGAGATGGATACGCTTAGGGCCACCAGTGGAAGGTCAAGTTCTCCAAATGTCATTTTGGAGGAAAGAAGTTGGATTTCTTGGGCACATAGTTCCTAAGTAAGGCTTAGCGGTAGATCCCGTTAAAGTGGTTGCGGTCTAAGACCGGAAAACCCTGAGGAGGACAATTGAAAGTTTTCTCCGTTTGGCTAGTTAGTTAGCCTTCCCTGAGCTTAGACTTACTCTTCTGGATCAAGAAGGGGGTTTCACCGGGAGAAGACCCGCCGTTAGTCAAGAACGTGGACCAGTTGATTCGAGGCGAGATGTTAAGTCACCTCGCTAGATACATCATGGATGACAAAGGAAGACTAAGGCGCGATGAGAGAGTATGTGTTCCTCGAGTGGAAGACTTGGTAAAGAAGGTTCTTGAAGATGCGCATCACTCGAGGAGGTGGCCGAGTTGGTCCCAGGAGGCCTGTTGTGCCACCAGGTCAAGACCAAGTCATAGAAGCCCAGTGGGCCGTTATCTCCATCGGAGGTTTCGCAAGGGAAGTGTGAAAACATCTCGATAGATTATGTGGGTAGACTACCTAGGTCAAAGAAAGGGAATACGGGTAGGTGGGTCATAATAGGTAGACTCACGAAGAGTGCTCATTTCAGTCCGGTAAAGAGCAAGAGGACTGCATCATGGTTAGCAACGGTTTACCCGCAAGAGGTTGGCCAGTCTTGAAATAGCCTACAGGAAGCCATGGGTAGGCAACCGAATCTAGGTATGGCCTATCACTCATAGGCAAATGGTTCATTTCGATTTAAGCATGAGTTATAGAAAATCACGTTTATAAGGGCAATTGGCAACGTGGATTGGTATTTCCAAGAAAAGTTCTGCTGCGTGGAATACTCTATAGTAAGTAGACGAGATCCAGGATTCACTAGTGAATTTTGGAGAGCTTGCATGAAATCATGAGGTTACAGTTATGTTTAAGCCAAGTATACGGGAAGAAGAATAAGTGGAAAAGAAAGACAAGAGGCGATAATGAAATAAGTTCCAACTCGAATTTGGGAAATAAGAGTTAGGAAGCCAAGAAATCATGAAGTAAAAGACGGTCAAAGCACAGTGGAGTTAAGCTCAAGGAAACGTGACTAAGAAGAGTGAAGACTAGATACACGCATCATATCCTTGTAGGAGTGCATCCTTGATCCTTGTTTTCCTGGGGAGCTTGCTTGCAAATTATCTTTTGTATATATATCCTCTCGGTCCCATTCTCGATCTTATTTCTGTTGTAAACTCCATAAGGGGGTTATGACTCATCGGTTAGTATTATATGTCAGAGTTTGAATAGATGCATATCTCTCTATCCATGTTTATCTAGTTTATCGTGTTTATCTTGTCATGAGGACCTTAGGTAGAAACCCTTTGGATGAAACATGTATTTGAAACATGTTATGCTTGATGGTTGCAAGTGGTTGCAAGTGTTTGCAAGTGGTTGCTCGTGGATGCATTATACACAATTAGGCACTAGATCGGCTCGCACACTCCTCATATTGCATATGCATGAGTGCTTACACTTATTCATGGTTGAAACTTGTGTGCTACCACATGGATGTTGCATATGGATGAATGTTATGTGCACTCATATAGATACTATGAATTATGTTAAGAATTTGCATACATATGGATTCATTTCACTGACATACATATGCATTAAGGAGGTTTACTCTATCAGTAACCGCCTGATTTTCACTGACATACATATGCATTAAGGAGGTTTACTGTATCAGTAACCGCCTGATCTTTGCATTAGATAAGTACATATACACACACTTTTGCATATGTTCATACCACATTTAGAATCTTGTAAGGACAATGATTGCTCGTGGATGATGCTTTGAGTAGATGGATGATTGGATGGTAGGATACGTTCTTCCTAACTTGAAGATTTCGGGGACGAAATCCTTTAAGGAGGGGAGAATGTAACAACCCGAAATTTTAATAACCTGTTATAACAAAAATCGAGGCAGAATTAAATTATAAAATGGGAATCAAGGGAAACAGGCTACGCCATTGCGTTCGTCTCGGAAAAATACGCGAAATAGAGTCTGAGTTTTCGAAAATCGGAGTCCGTATGACCCAGTTAAGGCCCATTGAAGTTTGCAGAAAATTCCTAAGTAAAAACAGATTTAAATTTTAAAATTAAAAACAGGGGTTAGGGCAAACTGGCGCAGGCGGGCAAATTCCCGCCCAGGACCCGCATGTCGACAGGCCTGTCGACAGGGTCCCCAGGGTGTCGACAGCCCTGTCGACAGCCCTGTCGACAGGGGGTGCCCAGGCAGTATTGCCTGGCGCACCATTTTGATTTGGGCTGGGTCTGGTGGCTTGGTTCTAGAGAATTCCGAGATCTGACGGGCCAAAACTAACCTAGGGTTAATCCTAGGGCTAAAAACACTCTAATCTTCTATAAATAAGCTCCTAATCCTACCCTAAACCCTCATTATTCACTCTAGCAACCAAACTATGCCAAATTGAAATCTCAAATGGCCTCCACCTAAGAACCCTAGCCTCCACCCTCTTCAAAAATCAATTCTAAGAATATTTGGATGTTCATACAAGCTTTTCTAAGTTGTATGAATGATCATTAGCTTGCATACATCATCAAGTTGCAAGTTTTATTTGCTAAGCTAGTGTTTCTTATTGGAGCTTTGTTTTGGGGTTTTATGCTTGCATAAAAGGGGCTTCTCAATCTTTATTAGGAGATTTGTGTCTTCATAATAGTTGTAAGCCCTCTTACCTTCATTTTAGAAACTCTAAAGTTAATATGTGATGAAAGTTGGGATTTTTGTATGTTTAATGAGTTATGCATGCTTATGCGAGTTCACTATGCTATGTTATGCATGTTTAATGAGTTATGCATGCTTATGCGAGTTCACTATGCTATGTTATGCATGTTTAATGGGTTATGCATGCTTATGTGAGTTCACTATGCTATGTTACACATGTTTGATGAAGTATCCATGTTTTGATTTGCAAGTTTAACAAGTTATGCATGATCACCAAGTCATGATTTGCAAGTTTAACAAGTTATGCATGTTTATGCAAGTTTACTAAGTCATGGTTTGCAAGTCTAACAAGTTATGCATGTTTATGCAAGTTTACTAAGCCATGGTTTGCAAGTTTAACAAGTTATGCATGTTTATGCAAGTTCACCAAGTCATGATTTGCAAGTTTAACAAGTTATGCATGTTTATGCAAGATCACCAAGCCATGATTTGCAAGTTTATTTAGTTACGCATGTTTATGCAAGATCACTATGCCATGTTATGCATGTTTGACAAGGTATGCATGCTTATGCAAGTTCAAAATGACATGTTGTGCATATTTGACAAGTTATGCATGTTTATGCAAGTTCCCTATACCATGTTAGGCAAGTTTAATATGTTATGCACGTTTATGGTAATGTGCAAGTTCACTATGCTAAGTTGTGCAAGTCTAACATGTTATGTATGTTTGTTGCGATATGCAAGTTCATCATGTATGTTATGCCAAGTTCCCTCTTCCTATCCTTTATGCGTTATTACGAATATGTAAGCGATAGAATGACGTTGGGGGGTTTGGGTAAACTTAAAATACATGAAAATATAAGATTGGGAATTTACCTATTAAGTTAGGTCTACCCCTTGGGAATTTACCTATTAAGTTAGGTCTACCCAAGTAATTGTTGACTTGTAATTATGTTTTGAAATAAAGTGGACATGACACTTAGAAAACATAAGTGTGGCCAACTCGAGGTTGGGTTGAGTTTGTAGCGTAATTCTACCCGGAACCGACCGGCTTAACTAGTGGCTACAAACAATAGGACCCAATGTGAGAAGTTGGTCATGGGGTGCCAAGACCCGAGGTTAGACCAAGTTGTGGTGTAAAGCTACCCGGACCCGCCCGGCCTAACTAGTAACCACAACAAGGTCTAATGTGAGAGGTTAAGGTGCATTAAATTAATTAATGCCTCATGATTAGGGTTAAGTCAGGGTCCACTAATACTTAACCAATTTGGGGATTCGAGGGATTGAAATGGGGTTAAGTGGTGAACCGTTGGTTGCACTTAACTAGTTTAATCCATGATTAGTGAAGGGTTAAATCACACTTAACCCTCTTGGGAAACCCTAGCAACGTGGTCTGTTCTAACAGTAATCCCAGTTTGGTATCATTCACAACCCTAGAAGCTAGGCTAGGGCGGGGCACGATTACTGGACGGATGTAAGCAACCAAAGGGCGATGGCAGAGTGGTACAGCGGTGCGGGTCCAGGCGGGCTACGGACGTGCACATAGTCCGGTGTTGGACAAACTCGAGGCACGGGTACCAGTAGGTTAGGGCTGTGCATTATTGCTTAAGTGTCTGGGGTTGACACCCGAGGGCTTGATACACCCAAAGGTGGACCCAGCACAGTCTAACTACAACCATATGTGGGCCGTATGGACACTAGCACTTGACGTGTTAGGTTTATAGGGAGCCGATCGACTAGACCGTTGGGCTGGACCTTGTATTAAGGTCACCTCATGTTATTGGGCCAGAGCTTGGGCCAACGGATCAATACCTGTTATGTTGGGTTGCTAGTACACCGTGGTGCAAAACTTAACCATGTTTATGCGATGACACCTCTATCTTACTTGTGGTTAATTTATCATGCCAGTATGTTGTTATCTATGATCATCTCAGTTTCCATCATGATGTTAACTTTATTAGTTTATAGACTGATCATAGCAGGGCTTACTCAGTCTTTTTGACTGACCTGTTTTCTTTCACCTCTTTTCTTCCGTTTCCCCCCCCCCCCAGGTTCTCAGGGAGGGAATACAGGAGCCTAGCTTGGATCTTAGCTGCTTTCTTGGATAGCTCATGTATGCTTTGGACTTGAGCTCGCTAGGGGTTTTTTTTTCCACTTTGGGGATAGCTACTTTTATGTTTTCCTTTTCAGTTTCAGATGATGTTATTTCATGTAATAGACTTGTTTATTTGGGAAAAATTGACATTTTGATGTACCAGACTTGTGTTTTGAAATGGTTTAAGAATCTTCCGCTGTTTTATCTACTTACTCTGTTCTCTACATATATATATATATATATATATGTCATGTCCTGCCTTGCTATATCATTATGCATGTTTACCTTGTTTTAAAAACGCCCCACCAAAGTCAGAGTCGCTTGAAAGAGCCACCCTGGCGGAGGTGGGGTGTTACATACCTACTATCAGACAGATCGGAACGTAGCAGAGCAAAGTGGATAAAGATTTAGTTCTAGGTTAATCCGGGTCGGATCGGATATCCCGATCCGAACCCCCTTTGCTGGCTACTCCGAACCGAACCAGTAATCCACGTCATTTCCCCCCACAATCGCCTGAAGATGCGGAGCGGTTATGACTAGTTCCTACCCACGATAATCTCTGTTCTGATGCGCTGTCAACACTGGAGTCCATCCGAACCCGAGGACGATGGGATGGAGGACACGTGGCTCCGATCCGGATCGGGTTCTGACTAAATTTTCACCTATAAATACCTTGACTGGAGACAGTTAAAGGGATCTTCTTTTTGGCACTTTGAGAGTTCATCCACTTTCATAAACCGAATTCCAGCTCTCCCGGATAATCCAAATCGTCTTTCAACATTTGTTTTGAAACAATTGAGTGAATCTACGTGAGTTGTGAGTGAAATTGAGTGAATATCTCATTGTAATTGCAACTCTGTCATCGAGAATAGTGATTGACAAGTGGACGTAGGCTTTTTAACGCCGAACCACTATAAATTTTGTGTCTCTATTTTACTTCTGATCTTATTTTATTCTGATTTTAGCCAATTTGGGTGTTAGAACCACTTTTTGGTCTAACAAATCCTAACAATCAACTTAACCATTTAAAAACAATATCGTGTCCAATCTTCTGTTCAAGTGTTTATAAACTCCTATCGACATCGTGGCGTCCCACGATTTGATCAGAATTCATAATTCACTCAACAGAATAGTCAACACAATATAAAATAGTTTTTATATCAAATAACAAATACGCTCTCTCGTATGTATATATACACTCAACTCATTCTAGGATACTACTGATCCTATCTCTAATGAGCACATTCCAACAAGCCTAGGTATTCGCTCAACGTAAGCTCTGATACCACTGTAATGACCCGCAAATCCATAATATCAGAGTTGACTATATACATCATACGTCCAACCAAAATATCACGAAAATACGAAATATTTTGTTTTAGAAGAAAGGGGTAGAAGAAGAACAGAAATAACAACACATAATCTCACATCGCAGCGGAACAAAATATAATATATCATAACTTTTGAAATACAAAATTTCAACTGTATAACATACACTTATTAGAGTACAACACTTACAACACAGTAGGACAAAACTCTATATAACTAACGCTGAAGCCTCCTGCTCCAAGCTCCTTTAGATAGATCTGTAAAATCCTAAACTACTTGACTGCCCACACAAATTTAGGCACCCAAGAGTTTAGGTAGAACAAAACAAATAAACTCCGGGTCAGTCATGGCACTAGTATGAGTAAACAGTTTAAAACAGTTTCAGAAACTAAATGATATCTCATAAGACCACGCCGTATAACACGGAACGGATTTTTCCCTAATGAGAATCCAAACACTTGATTTAACTTTCAAAATCCCTTGGAAAGGAACGATAGCTTTATATCAAAACTCCATTGATATTATAATAATGTCTAAATCAAGTAGATAACAATCTAGTGGAATGTTTGCATCTCACGTTCCATATATATTTACAATCAAAACCGCAAGCACGTATTGGTTAATGGATTTCCAACTATGACAAGGTATGGAACCACCTTCCGCTGGTGTATCTCTAGAGGAGAATACACCGAGTTCAACAAAAACATCTTGCAACTCAGCCACATATGACCGACCACTCATTTGGCTTGAGTGTATCAAATGTATATCACCAACGGTTGGGATCAGCAACTGTTTCCCGAATGGGAGAGCATCGACAATAGATTTTAGAAGTAAATGAAACTCTGGATCGGGTGATTATACAGCCTAATAGGTGCGACCTACATAGCCATGTTGCTTGCCCGATTTCTTTCATTTACCGATTGATGAGGCTTGAGGTTACGCCTTATCATCACATCAGATTCACTTCGAATGCCACATTGTCAGATCCATCGAAAATCACTAATTGGCGTCTACAACAGTACATTACGTGTCAGCTAAAAGAAGTTTCCTTCTCCGCTTCCACTCTTGGTACGGTTGAAGAAATCAATGTACGTGACCTTTCTGGAAATACTCTGTCAGACATTCATCCATACAAGTTACCCTGGAACAGGATGAACCGAAGGCACAATTTATATTAATAGAAAAAGTCCTTGCACTCTACTCAGTCTTCGATTATCTTTATATAATCTGATTTGCAACGCTACTACCAATACGGAGTGGTTCTTCGGATAATAATCCAACCGGTCTCTCCATAAAAGATGGTCAAAACTTCGATAGTCTGTGATTTAACTATTGAATAAAAACAAGTGTTTCGATAGTTGATGATTTAACTATCGAAGAAAACAAGTGTTCATCCAATTATCAAACAATCACTAAGCCCTTAATTAATATTCCATTAATTAAATCTCTTCTCTATTTCTTTATCAATATTTGTTAACCAAAAATTTTCATATATCGCCTCCTTTTATTTTCTGTACTAAGAAAATATCTTCTATTTATAATTGGAAAATATTCCAATTACTTATCTCTTCCCCGACCATTCATTTTTAGACGTAGGAAATATTTATTATTCTATTTCCAAGCTTACACTTTATTTGGTTTAAAACGGATGTTGTGTAAAACATCGTTACGACAAACCAAATACTACATTCAACTAACTCTTATCCAACACTGATCTTCGAGCCTGAAATCTTACTATTTATTTGTTAGAAATGAAATCAATCAAGTTGGGGTATAACTACCTCTCAGACCTTGACTGAATAACATTTATAACGTCAAAACAGATATGACTACTTACTCGAATAATCAATACCATACAATTGCTGATTCACTTTTAAGCACATATATATTTTCTCTTTCTATTCTTACTAGATTTTATTCTTATACTTCCTTTTGATTATACCATTCTATTTCTAACTTCGTTTCCTTATCGACTTCTATATATATCGATACGTTGATTTCTAACTATCAAATTATCTTAAAAATATTCTAACTCCTTAAATTCCTGGAAAAATTCGCCATAACCTCCTTTGTACCAGGAGCTTCAGAATATTTGTAATAGCCTTCCATGGCCCTTACCAATCCAAAAAGAAAAAGAAAAGCCAAGCGGCTAGCCGATACGGCGCATAAAACCTCATATATGAATTAAATACGTACCTTTTTGTCGGGCATTCTATTTATCTGCCTTCTATACTTTATTCCAAACCTGTCTCCTGTATATCTATACCTGCCCAAACTATTTAACTATACCAAATCGTTTTAACTAAATTTGTTAATTATCTCTTTAGTCTATTTTTCTTTTAATATTTGAATTCTATATTTAAACTCCATTTCGCTTCTATTATTCAAATTCTTTATATCAAATTCTATTTCACTTCTCTTGTTCAAATTCTATTGTTTAATTTCCATTTGAATTCTATATCCAAAATCCATAGTTTAAATTCCCATTTGAATTTCTATATTCAAATCTATAGTTTAAAGTCCATTTGAATTTCTATATTCAAATCTATAGTTTAAAGTCCATTCGAATTTCTATATTCAATCTATACAAATTCTATTTGAATTCTCTTTAATTAAATTTCATTTCAATTCTATGCCTTACTTATAAACAACATTTATAACTTCACTTAAAATCCCCCCATTATATATTTATAAACAAAGTTTATAAATTCAATTCAAATCCCACATTTTGATTTATAAACAGAGTTTATAAATTCAATTCAATTCCCACATTTTTGATTTTATAAACAGAGTTTATAAATTCAATTCAAATCCTACCTTTTCATTTATAAACAAAGTTTATAAATTCAATTCAAATTAATATTTCCTTTAGTTCATTTAAAATTCATATTCTATTTATAAAAATAGAATTCCCTTTTTAGATCTCAAATACCTTTTTCGATATTTTTATAAATCAATATTCACGCCCCAGGGATATTTTAAACAATCAAATCAATCAATTTCAATCGTTTAATTTTATTTAACCCATCATATATGAATATACATATGAAACCAAAAAAACAAACAAATAGATTATATATATTTTTGAGGAATCCAGTTGGATTCCTCCAACCTGTTTTTCCTGCATCCACGGACGTTAGCACATAAATAATACCCATCCTGCTTCGAGGCAGGATATCGCGGTATGAAGATCATCCACTATCATAGTGTGGGGCGTATAGGGTAATCATCCGCTAATGGTACCGCTGGCATCCGCTAATGAGACCGCGGGAACAATCCAATCATCAACCCAATATATATATATATATATATATATATATATATACATACATACATACAATAGTCAACCCTAAATAACTAATATATTTAAATCAACCAGAAAGCATTCAAACAAGCAACACAATTATTTTCACCGAATAAAAATAATTCTAAATAAAAGGTGAGTGAGATTTACTCACCGCGATCTTTCTTTGTCGAATATCCAGTTTAATTCCATAATGTCGCCTTCGGATCATTTCCAAAAATTTGTTTATACCTACGGTTTATTTATTCAATTTATCTATTAAACCATTATAAATTTACTTAAATAAAGTAAATAAATAATCTACTCTATTTGAATAAATATAATTAACAACTTAAGTAACTGAATTTACATTACCTTATTCATGTGATATCCAACGAAACTCCATCACAAATACACCATCCAAAACCCTCAAATTCAAATGCCTTCCTTAACCGAGCACTGCTAAAAATCCGGACTTGTATTCCTAAATTCATCAATCCCAATCTAGAACTACTCCTGTCGCCATTTGCTATTGTCATGTGTTGCTCCTCTTTTCACTAATCTGAATCAGCGTTGTTCCATACCATCACCACCAGTTTTTGACCTATACCACTGCCTCAACCACTTCTATCCAGTTAACGCAGCCCCCAGACCTTCTCGTTCAACGTCAAATAGTTGCCAATTCACAAATCAGACTATCGAACTTCACACCAAGCAAATCCAACCTTTGCCGCTGTCGCAACAATCATCTGTGATATCATTGATCCCCTCCTACATCGCGATGTAACCAGGATTCAACGAACCCTCAAATGACCTCGACCAGCATACGCACCATACCCAATACACTAATCGACCTTCGACGAACACCCAATCTTCATCGCACAACATTTTAGGGTTCGAAATCACCCTCTACAACCAACTCGACCCAGATCCCAACGTCGCATCTTTGCCGCGATGAAGACTGCGCCCCCCATACCTATTAATGAAATCGCACTTATCCTTATGCTCACAGATTCGAATGGGTTAGAGGCTAGGAACTCGAAGGGTCTTCGATTCTTCGAATGAACTGGTAACGGACAATTTCATTTGGTTTTTGTTTTAATTAGGGCCGCCCTTTCTAATTTATACAGTGCTGAAGGAATTGAGGAGAGGGGTAGAAGTGAGAACGAGATCATTTTCCGTTCACAGAAGAATGGAGGATGTCGACTTCTATTCGATTTCGATAGTGTTTAAAAGGTGGAAGGTGCAGCCCTCAAGTGAACAGCCAGGCCTTTATTTCTGTGGGGATGGAGTTAACACGGTTTTTGAATTGGTTTGTGGAAGAAAAAGGGAACAAGGTTTTGTTTGGCTTGTAGATGAAGAGGAAGCACGGGTCTTGCTTTTCAATTTGTTTTTTTTAAGTCGTTATCCTTTAATTTAAATGACCACTTTGATTTCAAACTCCTTTCTGAACCGAACAACCGACATTTTTAGGGTAATACCCCTATTCCGTACACACTAGGATAGGTTACGCAGCTCAATTCGACCATATGGAGAAGATATTAATTTAAATCAATATAAATTAATTTCAGACAATTTATTCTCCTCGATAATAAATAAATATTATTATTGTTATAAATTTAAATAAAATTTCCTATTAATTATTTGAATTGCATTTAATTCAAATTAAATTTTGAATGCAACTAAATCCATTTTCGTATTCTGATAATTTAATATTTTTAATATTAAATCGAAATTGATTATTAAATTAATAACTTAATATAAAATTCCATTTATATTATCCACACAATTTTTAAATCCGTATTAAATATTTAAAATTAGTTGGCCGAAATCCCGGGTCATTACATAGAATCACACTCTAGTCGCCCGAAGATGATACTGATGATTGTCATGGCATCACCAGTATTTATTTTCGAGTCTCGAAAGTGGGGTATCTATATATTTCCAATTGACTGGTGTGAGAACCAAAACTTAAATAGGAACATTTGTTCTGATTTGACATCAAAAATGGATTTTTGTATATTAAGGCTATGAATTTGAAACGTTAATCAACTAATTGATTGCTGATTGTTGATTGTGTTGTGTGCTTTTTGTTGAAACTAATATGTACATGTAAGGCAAATTCGGCCAAATTGAACAAATATTGAACTAACTTGAAAATTTCTTGAAATTGCATATATGTACATGTGTATGAATTGAACAGGTCTTAGCAGGGAAGCTAAGCAGAGGAATAAAATTGTTATGCCCGACAAATAGGTACATGTTTATTGCATTTCTTGGGTTTTTGATGATTTTATGAGCCGATTGGCTAGTCGCTTGGCTATTTCTTTTTCTTTCTGAGATCAGAGGGCCTGTATGGCTGTTTGGGAATTTCCCCAATGCTCCCCGTATAGGGTAGGTTATGGCGAAATTTTTCGAAAATTTAGGGTGTTAGCCAAATTTTTGAAAATTTTGAGAAGTTTTCAGAAACTGAAAAGTTAGAGAACTTAAGCCATAATGAAAATAATGAAAGTTGAGTTGGTTGGTTAAAAAATTTTTGCTCCGTTCCTTTTCGAGGACGAAGAGATTTTAAGTGGGGGAGATTGTAACAACCCGGAAAATTTGAGCCAATTTACAATTTTTATTTTGGCAATTCTAATGAATTTTGCATATTTAAAATTATTTATTTTAAATAAAAACGACTAGAAATTTATTTTGAATAGAATTAGAACGTATAAATTATGTAAATCGAAACTAGAATTTAAATATTTCTTTTAATTATATATAACGAGCCTGAAATGGCGCGGTAGTTTTAAAATTTAACTTTGAACTTTGACTGAATGTGCAGAGAGCAAAATATAACGGATTTTAGTGAAACCAACAATATCTAAATCTGTTTAGAAATATCTTTCTAACGAATCTGAAAAATCCAAATTTCATAGCGGAAATCAAAAGTTATGGCCAAATGAATAGTCAATGCAGAATTCAAAATAAACATAGCACGAACATCGAACTTTGACTGAATGTGCAGTGCGCAAAATCAAATGGATTTTAGTGAAACCAAAAATATCTAAATCTGTTTATAAATATTTTTCTAACGAATCTGAAAAATTGAAATTTCATAGCGAAAATCAAAAGTTATGGCCAGTCGAATAGTTAGTGTAGAATATAGAATAAATATAGCACGGACGTTGAACTTTGAATGAATGCACATGATGCAAAACATAGCGGATTTTGGCCAAACCAAAAGTATATGAATCTATTTGAGTATATCTTTCCAACGAATCTAAAAAATGGAAATTTCACAGCAGGAATCAACAGATATGGCCAGTTGAATATTCTGAACAATCAATATAGAATAGATATGGCCCTTAAAAATAGAAATTTTGCAAACGACCTCCATTTTCGATGAAACCACTTTTGTTGGATCTGGGATGTCAATTTATTGCTAGATTCCAAAATTAATATTTTTTGGAATTAATATGTGAACGCGGCACAAGAAAACGTGTTTGGTGAATTTCAGTCAATTTGGATCAACCAGAGATTGGCCATTTTTCAAACGGTCTCCAAATTCGACGAAATTAGTTTTGTTAGGACCATATCATCAAAACAAAGTCAGAAATAATTTTTCTGTAATTTTTGGAGTCCGTATGTGACCCCAGTAAATTGAAATGTACATTTAAATTTAATATATATTGATTTATATTTTAATTTGAAAGGAAACTGATTCAAACAGTCGAATTGGCTCACAAAACATATCCCATTGTGCTCAGAATGGGGGTATTTAGCTAGGGGCGACAGTCGTTGGGTTTGATTTGGAGTTCGTACCAATAATCTGGTATTTTTGGAATAAATTAAAATAAAAAAATATAAATATATATACACCGGCCAATTGAAATTCTCCATAACCCTAATTTTCAAAAAACCGCCGCCAGCGATGAATACGGCCGATTTTCTCCAAATTAGTTCACCTCCGATCTCCTCCATCGCACAATAGAATTCAATGCTTCAAAATGGAAATCGAAGATCTCACCAAGATCTATACAATCAACGGTGGAGGTCGCTTACTGTTTCAGGGATTGGCGGAATTTCTCCTTCAAAGTGGAGCCGTTTGCATTCGTTTTCTAAAGTAGGGGGTCCACCGAGTTCGACTGCAAGACCGGCATTATTGGAGGGCGAGGTGCTCGACGAAGGGGTGGTACTCGATCTGGTGCCGGCGCCTTGGGAGACGTGTGATTTTGAACCCTAAAATCTACAGTATGGGTTCGATGGGGATACTGGGGTAACGATGAAGATGGCAATGCTTTGGGTAACGGGTTTTGTGTTATTAAATGTAAATTATTCTAATTAATTACATACTTAATTGTTCAAAGTTTAAAAACCGGTATCTTCTTCATACGAGGACGAAATTCGGTGATTCAAGTTGCATTGTGATCGTGGGAACAAGAGCTCCGCAACAAAACTGTCCGCGTCCAAAATGGAGCTCGTTAAAATTTGAGGCAAATACAAATCTGAACAGAGCGGAAATTCAGAAATAAAAGAACCAAGGTGAGAACTTCTCCGTAAAATTATTTCTGTACAGTTATTTATTTTATAACCGCATATATGAATTACTCCCCGTCGTCCACAGACCATCGAAGACTTGTTTGATTGTATTGTGTTGTGGAAATGGACTGTATTTTGATTGTTGATTGTATTGTGTTGAATAAAAATATATGAATAATAAAAATATCATTTTTATTGTATATGTAGAATGGAATAAAGTATTTGATTAATAAAAATATCATTTTTATTTTATATATGAACTGTATAACATAGTCATGTGTTGAAATAAATATTTATAAACAAATCGGATGATTTGTTTATTTACACCCATTTATCTGATACTGATTGGGATGATATATTTTACACATTGCCCAACTGCACAAATAAAATCTGTGTTTGTTGATTGAAACCCCACACGGGTATCGGGATGATATTTGACATACACTGATCCTAATAATTAGTGGTATGTCAATCGATGGGTTGACAGACTGTGATGAGCGTTAGTTATTTATTTTTAACGCTTATACAGTTGTAAATTGCACTTTGGATGATGGATGATTGTTTATCACTATTGTTGTATACATGTGTTGTGTGAAATCCATGTAAATAGCATTATATGGTAATTGACTGTGTCTGATTCCAATTCAGAAATATTTGAAAATAAAGAAATATTTGAAATAGAAATATTTGAAAATACAGAAATATTTGAAATAGAAATATTTGAAAATAAAGAAATATTTGAAATAGAAATATTTGAAAATAAAGAAATATTTGAAATAGAAATATTTGAAACATAAATATTTGAAAATAGAAATATTATAAATAAACGAATATTTAAAAATAATATTCAGAAAAGAATCAAAATATGATTTTGATGTCCGATTTGGGATGGACACGAATATATTTAAATATATAAAGCCGTGTTGATTGGATTAACGCCATTTTGACATGAACGATATTTATATCGATTTTATTCATTTTTATAATGAATATGGAAAAGGAAGTTGTTTCAAAATCTAATGTTTTGAAAATATTATCATTTATATATATCGATGATATAGAATATTCAATTTTGATTAGAAATTGAATATGAAGTTGAAATCGTTTTGAAAACAATTTATAAAATATATTTTAAATGGAAATCGACGAAATATATATTATATAGAATATATATATATATATATAATATAATGGCCTGAATAGAACACGCCGCGGTGTGGCAGTTCACGAATTTCGACCATTGACTTCGAATAGACATTACGGGAGATCCGACCGTCGGATTCTCCTAAAACCAGAACCATTGGGTTCGTATCGAAAAGAGATTTCCAATGAATATAAGGGATTTGAAATCTAATGGTTGGATTTTGAGATATGTCCAAATAAAATTGGAAAAGGTCGCTATGGATGCAGTTCGATGGCCGTTAGTGGAAATCGACTGTACGGGCCTTGATAAAATTGTCAAAAATATCAATAATTTTTGTAAAATCAAAATAAATGATTTGGAAGAAATTGGGATGAAAAATTCCTTATTTGAAAAGATAAAAATATATTTTTATTGAAATGAACTAGTTATGAACTAGAATTAAAATCTATTTATTTTTAAATAAATAAATTGGAGTTGAAATGGTTTTAAAATAACCAGAATTTCCAATATGTGAATTGGAAGGGAATTGGATCGAAATTATCTTGGTAATATTTCGATATTGGATTCCGTCATGATACAGATATTGTATAGGAATTTGGAAGATATATATCGTTATTCCAATACGATATTTGTTGGTTTCAGAATTTGATATTGAATATAAGCCGATATATTTTCTATTCAGAGCCTTGAATTTAATATCAAATGGGATTTTTGGGTTTGTCGTGAATGGTATCTTTAATAATACTGTTCTTAAACCCAATGGAGTTAAGGGGATTAGAAACTAACTGGAGATTAGTTAAGTTGAGTGGTTCTCTGTGTATTGATCTAATGTTGGTTTCGGCCTTCGGGGTTAATACTTAGGGAATTGTTCTCTTACTAATTTACGGTTAGAGACTGATGGAATGGAATGTGATTTAGGGTTTATCGTGAGCTGTGTTTTAAATGAAATTAGTTCTTTAACCGTGTTAAAGATAAGATTAATTTCTTAACTTTGGATAATCATTAAGTAATGATTTTGGGGATTAAAACTGAATTAGAGTTTTAATGAATCTTTAATTAGATTAAAAGGAGAATCTGATAACTAAAATTATCAAATTCAAGAAATGATCAAGAATGGAGTACCACTAGTTTTACTCCAGGCGATAGTTAAATCTTTAATTAGATTTGAACATGAAATGGTAATTAATTTTACCGAAAACACCGTGGATGTTAGATATGGAGTACCACCAGTTTTTCTCTATGGGATGAATAGGTTGGGATTGGGAAATAAAACAAATGATTACGTTGATAAGGTTCGCTAATCCCGACTAGTTTGGAAAACCGTAATTTGGTTTAAAACGTGAAAAGAATATTTGAATAAAAGAATATTCTGAATTGGAATAAGGCGTATGTTGCGTTTGTGTAACACTTGTTTATAAAATACGCGAGTTATTTAGGAAGACCGGGTATATCCCATTCTGAATAACTGATTCGACGATAAGTCCAAGGTGAAGACGGTGGCTAAAGACCGGAGGTCTTCGCGCCGTTTGGATGATTCTTAGTGTCTTGATTGGGCTGTACACCCAGGACGAAGGAATAATTGGTGATCGTCCAGATGTACTTGGAGATCGATGGATATGAGAGGAATAAGGTTCCTCCGGTTTTGTTCAAAACCAGAACGGACTTGTAAAAGGATGTGTGTCTGACGTTGGATTGACAACGTGGCATGCTGAGATGCAAATGATCAAGGCTTTTGTTGAAAAGCAGAGTCTTGTGGTTGATGATCAAAGCACGGCTAGCGTGGCGTAGCTTTGTGTATAGCGTTAATTCGCAAGCCTCACATCCCAGTGTGAACCAAAAACGGGAGAGGACCTCAGGGAGGGCATGCGTTTCCTTCTAGCTAGGAGTGGTGTCAGTGTTTTTACATTGCCTGACATTTTACTTATGTGGATGATGGATTTCGAGGCGCTTCGGTTAGATCGGACAATCCGGGTCCGATGGTTTGGTTGGGATATGACCAGTTTACACCCCATATGGCGGGGAAACGTAGTGTCCAAGCATTTTAATCCACATCGGTGGACCGACCCTGACAATCTAAAGAATTGTCAGAGTACTTGCCTGAGACATGGGCTAGATTGTCTTGAAGCAGTAAGGACAATCCCTTGCCTTGGTTCACGATGGAAATCCAATTTCCAATATGCGACATTTTGCGGTTTTATTTATAGAGACAAGTATGGTGACATAGTGGTATAGGGCACTTATGCCGTCTATGATTGATACATTTATATTTGAAGTTGATTTCTTCACTTATAGTAATAATAAAAGATTAAATTTCACGTACCAAGCATGCTTTGGCTATTATAAGGTAAAACTCTATCCTCTGTTTTGTGTTGCATTGTGCAATAGGATCTGAGTCTTATAATAGCTTCATTTTTCTTTATTTAGCATTGCGCTGTTTGTTATATGCACTGGTATTCTTGGGGTTAAACCCGCTCCGTGTTATACGGCGTGGTCCCTTGATTTACCCAACTTTAAAATAAAGATTAATAACTGTTTTAGTTCTCACACTAGTCATATGACTGACCTGGAGTTTATTGTTGTAACCTAAACTTTGGATGCCCCTATTTTCCGCACGGGCAGCTAGTAGTTTTGGTTTTGTAGATTTATATTCACAGGATCCTGATTTACAGCTGGAATGATATTCGAAAAGCTCTGTATCCCTATATTTTATGCAGTTGTGTTTTGTATTATTTTTCCGCTGCTATGTATTTAAATGTAATTTGAATCACTGATATTTATCAAATGTATATAACTTATTCATACTCTGTATATTCTTGTACTTTGATGTAAATTGTTGTAATAAGCAATGTAATGTTCTTCTATTTGTGTTCTGATTTGACTTATTCTCATAGCAATCCGTGCTTTCCCTTCTCTTCGGATACTGGGGAAGTTACGAGTCCTTACAAAGTAGGTTCCTTGGTGCATAAGTAATCAGGTAAAACACTGCCGCATATTTGAAACTCTACCATTTCAAATACATACAATACTCATCATTAAATAATAGTGTTTTTAAAAACACGTTTCGACTTTGGGAGTAGAATTTGTGTGAATAAGAATAAAAAGTTTTCAAATATTAGTAGAATATTCATATTTTCATATTGACCGAGCAGGTTGCTTAGTGACTAAGTAATCAGGTAAAACACTGCTGCATGTTTGCTATTCTACATTTTAAAGCATCTATAACACTAATCATTTGCATGTTACCGTTTGGACCCTGGATCCATGCCAATAAGATCAAGAAAGTTTCAGAATATAAGTGAAACTTTGTTGTTTGCATCGAATAAGTAGGTTTCTTGGTGCTCAAGTAATCAGGTAAAACACTGCCGCATATTTGAAACTCTACCATTTCAAATACATATAATACTCATTATTAAATAATAGTGTTTTTTAAAACATGTTTCGACTTTGGGAGTAGAATTTGTGTGAATAAGAAGAAAAAGTTTTCAAATATTAGTAGAATATTCATATTTTCATATTGACTGAGCAGGTTGCTTAGTGACTAAGTAAGCAGGTAAAACACTGCCGCATGTTTGCTATTCGACATTTTAAGGCATCTATAACACTCATCATTTGCATATTACCGTTTGGACCCTGGATCCACGCCAATAAGATCAAGAAAGTTTCAAAATATAAGTGAAACTTTGTGTTTGCATCAAATAAGTAGGTTTCTTGGTGCTCAAGTAATCAGGTAAAACATTGCCGCATGTTTGAAACTCTACCATTTCAAATACATATAATACGCATCATTAAATAATAGTGTTTTTAAAAACACGTTTCGACTTTTGGAGTAGAATTTGTGTGAATAAGACGAAAAAGTTTTCAAATATTATTAGAATATTCATATTTTCATATTGACTGAACATGTTACTTAGTGACGACATAATCAGGTAAAACACTGACGCATGTTTGCTATTCTACATTATAAAACATCTATAACACTCATCATTTGCATATTACTGTTTGGACCTTGGATCCGCGCCAATAAGATCAAGAAAGTTTCAAAATATAAGTGAAACTTTGAGGTTTGCATCGAATAAGTAGATTTCTTGGTGCTCAAGTAATCAGGTAAAACACTGCCGCATGTTTGAAACTCTACCATTTCAAATACATATAATACTCATCATTAAATAATAGTGTTTTTAAAAACACGTTTCGACTTTGGGAGTAGAATTTTTGTGAATAAGACGAAAAAGTTTTCAAATATTAGTAGAATATTCATATTTTTCATATTGACTGAGCATGTTGCTTAGTGACTAAGTAGTCGGGTAAAACACTGCCGCATGTTTGCTATTCTACATTTTAAAACATGTGTAACACTCATCATTTGCATATTACCATTTGGACCTTGGATCCACACCAATAAGATCAAGAAATTTCAAAATATAAGTGAAAGTTTGATATTTGCATCGAATAAGTAGGTTTCTTGGTGCTCAAGTAATCAGGTAAAACACTACCGCATGTTTGAAACTCTACCATTTCAAATATATATAATACTCATCATCAAATAATAGGGTTTTTAAAAACATGTTTCGACTTTGGGAGTAGAATTTGTGTGAATAAGACGAGAAAGTTTTCAAATATTGGAAAAATATTCATATTTTCATATTGACTGAGCAGGTTGCTTAGTGACTAAGTAATTAAGTAAAACACTGCCGCATGTTTGCTATTCTACATTTTAAAACATCTATAACACTCATCATTTGCATATTACCGTTTGGACCCAGGATCCGCGCCAATAAGATCAAGAAAGTTTCAAAATATTTGTAAAACTTTGTGGTTTGCATCGAATAAGTAGGTTTCTTGGTGCTCAAGTAATCAGGTAAAACACTGCCGTATGTTCGAAACTCTACCATTTCAAATACATATAATACCCATCATAAAATAATAGTGTTTTTTAAAACACGTTTCGACTTTGGGAGTTGAATTTGTGTGAATAAGATGAAAAAGTTTTCAAATATTAGTAGAATATTAATATTTTCATATTGACTGAGCAGGTTGCGTAGTGACTAAGTAATCAGGTAAAACACTGCCGCATATTTTCTATTCTACATTTTAAAGCATCTATAACAATCATCATTTGCATATTACCATTTGGACCCTGGATCCGCGCTAATAAGATGTAGGAAGATTCAAAATATAAGTGAAACTTTGATGTTTGCATTAAATAAGTAGGTTTCTTGGTGCTCAAGTAATCGGGTAAAACACTCCCGCATTTTTGAAACTCTACCATTTCAAATACATACAATACTCATCATTAAATAATAGTGTTTTTAAAAACACATTTCGACTTTTGGAGTAGAATTTGTGTGAATAAGACGAAAAAGTTTTCAACTAATAGTAGAATATTCATATTTTCATATTGACTGAGCAGATTGCATAGTGACTAAGTAATCAGGTGAATCACTGCCGCATGTTTGCTATTCTACATTTTAAAGCATCTATAACACTCGTCATTTGCATATTACCATTTGGACCCTAGATCCGCGCCAATAAGATTAAGAAAATTTTAAATTATAAGTGAAACTTTGATGTTTGCATCAAATAAGTAGGTTTCTTGGTGCTCAAGTAATCTGGTAAAACACTGCCGCATGTTTGAAACTCTACCATTTCAAATACATATAATACTCATCATTAAATAATAGAGTTTTTAAAAACACTTTTCTACTTTGGGAGTAGAATTTGTGTGAATAAGACGAAAAAGTTTTCAAATATTAGTAGAATATTCATATTTTCATATTGACTGAGCAGGTTGCTTAGTGACTAAGTAAGCAGGTAAAACACTGCAGCATGTTTTTTATCCTACATTTTAAAGCATCTATAACACTCATCATTTGCATATTACCGTTTGTACCCAGGATCCGCGCCAGTAAGATAAAGAAAGTTTCAAAATATAAGTGGAACTTTGATGTTTGCATCGAATAAGTAGGTTTCTTGGTGCTCAAGTAATCAGGTAAAACACTGATGCATGTTTGAAACTCTACCATTTCAAATACATATAATACTCATCATTAAATAATAGTGTTTTTAAAAACACGTTTCGATTTTGGGAGGCGAATTTGTGTGAATAAGACGAAATTTTTTTCAAATATTAGTAGAATATTCATACTTTCATATTGACTGAGCATGTTGCTTAGTGACTAAGTAATCAAGTAAAACACTGCCACATGTTTGCTATTCTACATTTTAAACCATCTATAACACTCATCATTTGCATGCTACCGTTTGGACCCTGGATCCGCACCAATAAGATCAAGAAATTTTCAAAATATAAGTGAAATTCTGACGTTTGCATCGAATAAGTAGGTTTCTTGGTGCTCAAGTAATCAGGTAAAACATTGCCGTATGTTTGAAACTCAACCATTTCAAATACATATAATACTCATCATTAAATAATAGTGTTCTTAAAAACACGTTTCGACTTTGGGAGTAGAATTTGTGTAAATAAGACGAAAAAGTTTCCAAATATTAGTAGAATATTCATATTGACTGAGTAGTTTGCTTAGTGACTAAGTAATCTGGTAAAACTCTACCGCATGTTTGCTATTTTACATTTTAAAGCATCTATAACACTCATCATTTGCATTTTACCGTTTGGACCCTGGATCCGCGTCAATAAGATCAAGAAAGTTTCAAAATATAAGTGAAACTTTGATGTTTACATCGAATAAGTAGGTTTCTTGGTGCTCAAGTAATCGGGTAATACACTCTCGCATATTTGAAACTCTACCATTTCAAATACATATAATATTCATCACTAAATAATAGTGTTTTTAAAAACACGTTTCGACTTTGGGAGTAGAATTTGTGTGAAAAAGACGAAAAAGTTTTCAAATATTAGTAGAATATTCATATTTTCATGTTGACCGAGCGGGTTGCCTAGTGACTAAGTAATCAGGTAAAACACAGCCGCATGTTTGCTATTCCACATTTTAAAGCTTCTATAACACTCATCATTTTCATATTTCCGTTTGTACCCTGGATCCGCTTCAATAAGATTAAGAAAGTTTCAAAATATAAGTAAAACATTGAAGTTTGCATCAAATAAGTAGGTTTCTTGGTGCTCAAGTAATCAGGTAAAACACTGCCAAATGTTTGAAACTCTACCATTTCAAATACATATAATACTCATCATTAAATAATAGTATTTTTAAAAACACGTTTCGACTTTGGGAGTAGAATTTGTGTGAATAAGACGATTTTTTTTTTCAAATATTAGTAGAACATTCATATTTTCATATTGACTGAGCAGGTTGCTTAGTGACTAAGTACTCTGGTAAAACACTACCGCATGTTTGCTATTCTACATTTTAAAGCATCTATAACACTCATCTTATGCATATTACCGTTTGGACCCTGGATCCGCGCCAATATGATCAAGGAAGTTTCAAAATATAAGTGAAACTTTGATGTTTGCATCGAATAAGTAGGTTTCTTGGTGATTAAGTAATAAGGTAAAACACTGCCGCATGTTTGAAACTCTACCATTTCAAATACATATAATACTCATCATTAAATAATAGTGTTTTTAAAAACAAGTTTCGACTTTGGGAGTAGAATTAGTGTGATTATGACGAAAAAGTTTTCAAATATTAGTAGAATATTCATATTTTCATATTAACCGAGTAGGTTGCTTAGTGACTAAGTAATCAGGTAAAACACTGCCGCATGTTTGTTATTCTACATTTTAAACCATCTATAACACTCGTCATTTGCATATTACCATTTGGACCCTAGATCCGCGCCAATAAGATCAAGAGAGTTTCAAAATATAAGTGAAACTTTGATGTTTGCATCGAATAAGTAGGTTACTTGGTGCTCAAGTAATCAGGTAAAATACTGTCACATGTTTGAAACTCTACCATTTCAAATACAAATAATACTCATCATTAAATAATAGTGTTTTTAAAAACACGTTTTGACTTTGGGGGTAGAATTTGTGTGAATAAGACGAAAAAGTTTTCAAATATTAGTAGAATATTCATATTTTCATATTGACAGAGCAGGTTGCTTAGTGACTAAGTAAGCAGGTAAAACACTACCGCATGTTTGTTATTCTACATTATAAAACATCTATAACACTCATCATTTGCATATTACCGTTTGGACCCGGGATCCGCGCCAATAAGATCAAGAAAGTTTCAAAATATAAGTAAAACTTTGTTGTTTGCATCGAATAAGTAGGTTTCTTGGTGCTCAAGTAATCAGATAAAACATTGCCGCATGTTTGAAACTCTACCATTTCAAATACATATAATACCCATCATTGAATAATAGTGATTTTTAAAAACACGTTTCGACTTTGGATGTAGAATTTGTGTGAATAAGATGAAAATCAAATATTAGTAGAATATTCGTATTTTCATATTGACTGAGCAGGTTGCTTAGTGACTAAGTAATCAGGTAAAACACTGCCGCATGTTTTCTATTCTACATTTTAAAGCATCTATAACAATCATCATTTGCATATTACCATTTGGACCCTGGATCCGCGCCAATAAGATGTAGAAAGTTTCAAAATAAAAGTGAAACTTTGATGTTTGCATTGAATAAGTTGGTTTCTTGGTGCTCAAGTTATCGGGAAAAACAATCCCGTATTCTTGAAACTCTACCATTTCAAATACAAACAATACTCATCATTAAATAATAGTGTTTTTTAAAACACGTTTCGACTTTGGGAGTAAAATTTGTGTGAATAAGACGAAAAAGTTTTCAAATATTAGTAGAATATTCATATTTTCATATTGACTGAGCAGATTGCTTAGTGACTAAGTAGTCAGGTGAAACTCTGCCACATGTTTGCTATTCTACATTTTAAAGCATCTATAACACTCATCATTTGCATATAACCATTTGGACCCTGGATCCGCGCCAATAAGATCAATAAAGTTTCAAAATATAAGTGAAACTTTGATATTTGCATCAAATAAGTAGGTTTCTTGGTGCTCAAGTAATCAGGTAAAACACTGCCGTATGTTTGAAACTCTACCATTTCAAATACATATAATACTCATCATTAAATAATAGTGTTTTTAAAAACCCTTTTCTGCTTTGGCAGTAGAATTTGTGTGAATAAGACGAAAAAGTTTTCAAATATTAGTAGAATATTCATATTTTCATATTGACTGAGCAGGTTGCTTATTGACTAAGTAATCAGGTAAAACACTGCCGCATGTTTTCTATTCTACATATCAAAGCATCTATAACACTCATCATTTGCATAATACCGTTTGGACACTGGATCCGCGCCAATAAGATCAAGAAAGTTTAGAAATATAGGTGAATCTTTGATGTTTGCATCGAATAAGTAGGTTTCTTGGTGCTCAAGTAATCAGGTAAAACACTGCTGCATGTTTGAAACTCTACCATTTCAAATATATATAATACTCATCATTAAATAATAGTGTTTTTGAAAACACGTTTCGACTTTGGGAGTAGAATTTGTGTGAATAAGAAGAAAAAGTATTCAAATATTAGTAGAATATTCATAATTTCATATTGACTGAGAAGGTTGATTAGTGACTAAGTAATCAAGTAAAACACTGCCACATGTTTGCTATTCTACATTTTAAACCATCTATAACACACATCATTTACATACTACCGTTTGGACCCTGGATCCGCGCCAATAAGATCAAGAAATTTACAAAATATAAGTGAAATTTTGACGTTTGCATCGAATAAGTAGGTTTCTTGGTGCTCAAGTAATCAGGTAAAACATTGCCGTATGTTTGAAACTCAACCATTTCAAATACATATAATACGCATCATTAAATAATAGTGTTTTTAAAAACACGTTTCGACTTTGGGAGCAGAATTTGTGTGAATAAGACGAAAAAGTTTTCAAATATTAGTAGAATATTCATATTGACTGAGTAGGTTGCTTAGTGACTAAGTAATCTGGTAAAACTTTGTCGTATGTTTTCTATTTTACATTTTAAAGCATCTATAACACTCATCATTTGCATTTTACCATTTGGACCCTAGATCCGCGCCAATAAGATCAAGAAAGTTTCAAAATATAAGTGAAACTTTGATGTTTACATCGAATAAGTAGGCTTCTTGGTGCCCAAGTAATCGGGTAAAACACTCCCGCATATTTGAAACTCTACCATTTATAATACATATAATACTCATCATTAAATAATAGTGTTTTTAAAAACACGTTTCGACTTTGGGAGTAGAATTTGTGTGAAAAAGAGGAAAAAGTTTTCAAATATTAGTAGAATATTCATATTTTCATGTTGACTGAGCGGATTGCTTAGTGACTAAGTAATCAGGTAAAACACAGTCGCATGTTTGCTATTCCACATTTTAAAGCGTCTATAACACTCATCATTTGCATATTACCGTTTGTACCCTGGATTCGCGCCAATAAGATCAAGAAAGTTTCAAAATATAAGTGAAACTTTGATGTTTGCATCGAATAAGTAGGTTTCCTGGTGCTCAAGTAATCAGGTAAAACACTGCCGCATGTTTGAAACTCTACGATTTCAAATACATATAATACTCATCATTAAATAATAGTGTTTTTAAAAACACGTTTCGACTTTGGGAGTAGAATTTGTGTGAAGAAGACGATTTTATTTTCAAATATTAGTAGAACATTCATATTTTCATATTAACTGAGCAGGTTGCTTAGTGACTAAGTAATCAAGTAAAACACTACCGCATGTTTGCTATTCTATATTTTAAAGCATCTATAACACTCATCTTATGCATATTACCGTTTGGACCATGGATCCATGCCAATATGATAAAGAAAGTTTCAAAATACAAGTGAAACTTTGATTTTTGCATCGAATAAGTAGGTTTCTTGGTGATCAAGTAATAAGGTAAAACACTGCCGCATGTTTGAAACTCTACCATTTCGAATACATATAATACTCAGCATTAAATAATAGTGTTTTTAAAAACACTTTTTGACTTTGGGAGTAGAATTTGTGTGGTTAAGACGAAAAAGTTTTCAAATATTAGTAGAATATTCATATTTTCATATTAACTGAGAAGGTTGCTTAGTGACTAAGTAATCAGGTAAAACACTACCGCATGTTTGTAATTCTACATTTTAAACCATCTATAACACTCATCATTTGCATATTACCGTTTGGACCCTAGATCCGCGCCAATAAGATCAAGAAAGTTTCAAAATATAAGTGAAACTTTGATGTTTGCATCAAATAAGTAGGTTACTTGGTGCTCAAGTAATCAGGTAAAACACTGTCGCATGTTTGAAACTCTACCATTTCCAATACAAATAATACTCATCATTAAATAATAGTGTTTTTAAAAACACATTTCGACTTTGGGGGTAGAATTTGTGTGAATAAGACGAAAAAGTTTTCAAATATTAGTAGAATATTCATATTTTCATATTAACTGAGCAGGTTGCTTAGTGACTAAGTAAGCAGGTAAAACACTACTGCATGTTTGCTATTCTACATTTTAAAGCATCTATAACACCCATCATTTGCATTTTACCGTTTGGACCCTGAATACGTGCCAATAAGATCAAGAAAGTTTCAAAATATAAGTGAAACTTTGATGTTTGCATCGAATAAGTCGGTTTCTTGGTGCTAAAGTAATCAGTTAAAACACCGTCGCATGTTTGAAACTCTACAATTTCAAATACATATAATACTCATCATTAAATAATAGTGTTTTTAATAACACATTTCGACTTTGGGAGTAGAATTTGTGTGAATAAGACGAAAAAGTTTTCAAATATTAGTAGAATATTCATATTTTCATATTGACTGAGCAGGTTGCTTAGTGACTAAGTAATCAGGTAAAACACTGCCGCATGTTTTCTATTCTACATATCAAAGCATCTATATCACTCATCATTTTCATAATACCGTTTGGACCCTGGATCCGTGCCAACAAGATCAAGAAAGTTTAGAAATATAAGTGAAACTTTGATGTTTGCATCGAATAAGTAGGTTTCTTGGTGCTCAAGTAATCAGGTAAAACACAGTCGCATGTTTGAAACTCTACCATTTCAAATACATATAATACTCATCATTAAATAATAGTGCTTTTAAAAAGACGTTTCGACTTTTACAGTAGAATTTGTGTAAATAAGACGAAAAAGTTTTCAAATATTAGTAGAATATTCATATTTTCATATTGACTGAGCAGGTTGCTTAGTGACTAAGTAATCAGGTAAAACACTGCCGCATGTTTTCTGTTCTACATATCAAAGCATCTATAACACTCATCATTTTCATAATACCGTTTGGACCCTGGATCCGTGCCAACAAGATCAAGAAAGTTTAGAAATATAAGTGAAACTTTGATGTTTGCTTCGAATAAGTAGGTTTCTTAGTGCTCAAGTAATCAGGTAAAACACTGTCGCATGTTTGAAACTCTACCATTTCAAATACATATAATACTCATCATTAAATAATAGTGTTTTTAAAAAGACGTTTCGACTTTGGGAGTAAAATTTGTGTGAATAATACGAAAAAGTTTTCAAATATTAGTAGAATATTCATAATTTCATATTGACTGAGAAGGTTGCTTAGTGACTAAGTAATTAAGTAAAACACTGCCGCATGTTTGCTATTCTACATTTTAAACCATCTATAACACTCATCATTTGCATACTACCATTTGGACCCTGGATCCGCGTCAATAAGATCAAGAAATTTTCAAAATATAAGTGAAATTTTGGCGTTTGCATCGAATAAGTAGGTTTCTTGGTGCTCAAGTAATCAGGTAAAACATTGTCGTATGTTTGAAACTCAACCATTTCAAATACATATAATACTCCTCATTAAATAATAGTGTTTTTAAAAACACATTTCGACTTTAGGAGCAGAATTTGTGTGAATAAGACGAAAAAGTTTTCAAATATTAGTAGAATATTCATAATGACTGAGTAGGTTGCTTAGTGACTAAGTAATCTGGTAAAACTCTGCCGTATGTTTGCTATTTTACATTTTAAAGCATCTATAACACTCATCATTTGCATTCTACCGTTTGGCCCAAGATCCGCGCCAATAAGATCAAGAAAGTTTCGAAATATAAGTGAAACTTTGATGTTTACATCGAATAAGTAGGTTTCTTGGTGCTCAAGTAATCGGGTAAAACACTCCCGCATATTTGAAACTCTACCATTTCAAATACATATAATACTCATCATTAAATAATAGTATTTTTAAAAACACGTTTCGACTTTGGGGGTAGAATTTGTGTGAAAAAGAGGAAAAAGTTTTCAAATATTAGTAGAATATTCATATTTTCATGTTGACTGAGCGGGTTGCTTAGTGACTAAGTAATCAGGTAAAACACAGCCGCATGTTTGCTATTCCACATTTTAAAGCGTCTATAACACTCATCATTTGCATATTACAGTTTCTACCTTGGATCCGCACCAATAAGATCAAGAAAGTTTCAAAATATAAGTGAAACTTTGATATTTGTATCGAATAAGTAGGTTTCTTGGTGCTCAAGTATTCAGGAAAAACACTGCCGCATGTTTGAAACTCCACCATTTCAATTACATATAATACTTATCATTAAATAATAGTGTTTTTAAAAACACGTTTCCACTTTGGGAGTAGAATTTGTGTGAATAAGATGATTTTTTTTTCAAATATTAGTAGAACATTTATATTTTCATATTGACTGAGCAGGTTGCTTAGTGACTAAGTAATCAGGTAAAACACTACCGCATATTTTCTATTCTACATTTTAAAGCATCTATGACACTCATCTTATGCATATTACCGTTTGGACCCTGGATCCGCGCCAATATGATCAAGAAAGTTACAAAATATAAGTGAAACTTTGATTTTTGCGTCGAATAAGTAGGTTTCTTGGTGATCAAGTAATAAGGTAAAACACTGCCGCATGTTTGAAACTCTACCATTTCAAATACATATAATACTCATCATTAAATAATAGTGTTTTTAAAAACACGTTTTGACTTTGGGAATAGAATTTGTGTGATTAAGACGAAAAAGTTTTCAAATATTAGTATAATATTCATATTTTCATATTAACTGAGCAGGTTGTTTAGTGACTAAGTAATCAGGTAAAACACTACCGCATGTTTGTAATTCTACATTTTAAACCATCTATAACACTCATCATTTGCATATTACCGTTTGGACCCTAGATCCGCGCCAATAAGATCAAGAAAGTTTCAAAATATAAGTGAATTTTTGATGTTTGAATCGAATAAGTAGGTTACTTGGTGCTCAAGTAATCAGGTAAAACACTGTCGCATGTTTGAAACTCTACAATTTCAAATACATATAATACTCATCATTAAATAATAGTGTTTTTAAAAACACGTTTTGACTTTGGGAATAGAATTTGTGTGATTAAGACGAAAAAGTTTTCAAATATTAGTAGAATATTCATATTTTCATATTGACTGAGCAGGTTGCTTAGTGACTAAGTAAGCAGGTAAAACGCTACTGCATGTTTGCTATTCTATATTTTAAAGCATCTATAACACCCATCATTTGCATTTTACCGTTTGGACCCTGGATCCGTGCCAATAAGATCAAGAAAGTTTCAAAATATAAGTGAAACTTTGATGTTTGCATCGAATAAGTAGGTTTCTTGGTGCTAAAGTAATCAGGTGAAACACTGTCGCATGTTTGAAACTCTACAATTTCAAATATATATAATACTCATCATTAATTAATAGTGTTTTTAAAAACACATTTCGACTTTGGGAGTAGAATTTGTGTGAATAAGACGAAAAAGTTTTCAAATATTAGTAGAATATTCATATTTTCATATTGACTGAGCAGTTTGCTTAGTGAATAAGTAATCAGGTAAAACACTGCCGCATGTTTTCTATTCTACATATCAAAGCATCTATAACACTCATCATTTGTATAATACCGTTTGGACCCTGGATCCGCGCCAATAAGATCAAGAATGTTTAGAAATATAAGTGAAACTTTGATGTTTGCATCGAATAAGTAGGTTTCTTGGTGCTCAAGTAATCAGGTAAAACACTGCCGCATGTTTGAAACTCTACAATTTCAAATACATATAATACTCATCATTAAATAATTGTGTTTTTAAAAACACGTTTCGACTTTGGGAGTAGAATTTGTGTGAATAAGACGAAAAAGTATTCAAATATTAGTAGAATATTCATATTTTCATATTGACTGAGCAGGTTTCTTAGTGACTAAGTAATCAGGTAAAACACTACCGCATGTTTTCTATTCTACATATCAAAGCATCTATAATACTCATCATTTGCATGATACCGTTTGGACCCTGTATCCGCGCCAATAAGATCAAGAATGTTTCAAAATATAAGTGAAACTTTGATGTTTGCGTCGAATAAGTAGGTTTCTTGGTTCTCATGTAATCAGGTAAAACACTGCCGCATGTTTGAAACTCTATCATTTCAAAAACATATAATATGCATCATTAAATAATAGTGTTTTTAAAAACACGTTTCGACTTTTGGAGTAGAATTTGTGTTAATAAGACGAAAAAGTTTTCAAATATTAGTAGAATAATCATATTTTCATATTGACTGAACATGTTACTTAGTGACAACATAATCAGGTAAAACACTGCCGCATGTTTGCTATTCTACATTTTAAAACATCTATAACACTCATCATTTGCATATTACTGTTCGGACCTTGGATCCGCGCCAATAAGATCAAGAAAGTTTCAAAATATAAGTGAAACTTTGAGGTTTGCATCGAATAAGTTGGTTTCTTGGTGCTCAAGTAATCAGGTAAAACACTGCCGCAGGTTTGAATCTCTACCATTTCAAATACATATAATACTCATCATTAAATAATAGTGTTTTCATAAACGCGTTTCGACTTTGGGAGTAGAATTTGTGTGAATAAGACGAAAAAGTTTTCAAATATTAGTAGAATATCGATATTTTCATATTGACTGAGCATGTTGCTTAGTGACTAAGTAGACGGGTAAAACACTGCCGCATGTTTGCTATTCTACATTTTAAAACATCTGTAACACTCATCATTTGCATATTACCGTTTGGACCTTGGATCCGCGCCAATAAGATCAAGAAATTTCAAAATATTAGTGAAAGTTTGATATTTGCATCGAATAAGTAGGTTTCTTAGTGCTCAAGTAATCAGGTAAAACACTACCGCATGTTTGAAACTCTACCATTTCAAATATATATAATACTCATCATCAAATAATAGGGTTTTTAAAAACATGTTTCGACTTTGGGAGTAGAATTTGTGTAAATAAGACAAGAATGTTTTCAAATATTAGGAAAATATTCATATTTTCATATTGACTGAGCAGGTTGCTTAGTGACTAAGTAATCAAGTAAAACACTGCCGCATGTTTGTTATTCTACATTATAAAACATCTATAACACTCATCATTTGCATATTACTGTTTGGACCCGGGATCCGCGCCAATAAGATCAAGAAAGTTTCAAAATATAAGTAAAACTTTGTGGTTTGCATCGAATAAGTAGGTTTCTTGGTGCTCAAGTAACCAGGTAAAACTTTGCCGCATGTTTGAAACTCTACCATTTCAAATACATATAATACCCATCATTGAATAATAGTAATTTTAAAAACATGTTTCAACTTTGGAAGTAGAATTTGTGTGAATAAGATGAAAAAGTTTTCAAATATTAGTAGAATATTCACATTTTCATATTGACTGAGCAGGTTGCTTAGTGACTAAGTAATCAGGTAAAACACTGCCGCATGTTTTCTATTCTACATTTTAAAGCATCTATAACAATCATCATTTGCATATTACCATTTGGACCCTGGATCTGCGCCAATAAGATGTAGAAAGTTTCAAAATATAAGTGAAACTTTGATGTTTGCATTGAATAAGTTGGTTTCTTGGTGCTCAAGTAATCGGGTAAAACACTCCCGCATTCTTGAAACTCTACCATTTCAAATACATACAATACTCATCATTAAATAATAGTGTTTTTTAAAACACGTTTGGACTTTGGGAGTAGAATTTGTGTGAATAAGACGAAAAAGTTTTCAAATATTAGTAGAATATTCATATTTTCATATTGACTGAGAAGATTGCTTAGTGACTAAGTAATAAGGTAAAACACAGCCGTATGTTTGCTATTCTACATTTTAAAGCATCTATAACACTCATCATTTGCATATTACCGTTTGGACCCTGGATCCGCGCCAATAAGATCAAGAAAGTTTCAAAATATAAGTGAAACTTTGATATTTGCATCAAATAAGTAGGTTTCTTGGTGCTCAAGTAATCAGGTAAAACACTGCCGCATGTTTGAAACTCTACCATTTCAAATACATATAATACTCATCATTAAATAATAGAGTTTTTAAAAACACTTTTCTACTTTGGGAGTAGAATTTGTGTGAATAAGACGAAAAAGATTTCAAATATTAGTAGAATATTCATATTTTCATATTGACTGAGCAGGTTGCTTAGTGACTAAGTAATCAAGTAAAACACTGCCGCATGTTTTCTATTCTACATATCAAAGCATCTATAACACTCATAATTTGCATAATACCGTTTGGACCCTAGATCCGCGCCAATAAGATCAAGAAAGTTTAGAAATATAAGTGAAACTTTGATGTTTGCATCGAATAAGTAGGTTTCTTGGTGCTCAAGCAATCAGTTAAAACACTGCCGCATGTTTGAAACTCTACCATTTCAAATACATATAATACTCATCATTAAATAATAGTGTTTTTAAAAACATGTTTCGACTTTGGGTGTAGAATTTGTGTGAATAAGACGAAAAAGTTTTCAAATATTAGTAGAATATTCATAATTTCATATTGACTGAGAAGGTTGCTTAGTGACTAAGTAATCAAGTAAAACACTGCCACATGTTTGCTATTCTACATTTTAAACCATATATAATACTCATCATTTACATACTACCGTTTGGACCCTGGATCCGCGCCAATAAGATCAAGAAATTTTCAAAATATAAGTGAAATTTTGACGTTTGCATCGAATAAGTAGGTTTCTTGGTGCTCAAGTAATCAGGTAAAACATTGCCGTATGTTTGAAACTCAACCATTTCAAATACATATAATACTCATCATTAAATAATAGTGTTTTTAAAAACACGTTTCGAATTTGGGAGCAGAATTTGTGTGAATAAGACGAAAAAGTTTTCAAATATTAGTAGAGTATTCATATTGACTGAGTAAGTTGCTTAGTGACTAAGTAATCTGGTAAAACTCTGCCTTATGTTTGCTATTTTACATTTGCATCTATAACACTCATCATTTGCATTTTACCGTTTGGACCCTAGATCCGCGCCAATATGATCAAGAAAATTCAAAATATAAGTGAAACTTTGATTTTTGCATCGAATAAGTAGGTTTCTTGGTGATCAAGTAATAAGATAAAACACTGCCGCATGTTTGAAACTCTAATATTTCAAATACATATAATACTCATCATTAAATAATAGTGTTTTTGAAAACACGTTTTGACTTTGGGAGTAGAATTTGTGTGATTAAGACGAAAAAGTTTTCAAATATTAGTAGAATATTCATATTTTCATGTTGACTGAGAGGGTTGCTTAGTGACTAAGTAATCAGGTAAAACACAGCCGGATGTTTGCTATTCAACATTTTAAAGCATCTATAACACTCATCATTTGCGTATTACCATTTGTACCCTGGATCCGCGCCAATAAGTTCAAGAAAGTTTCAAAATATAAGTGAAACTTTGATGTTTGCATCGAATAAGTAGGTTTCTTGGTGCTCAAGTAATCAGGTAAAACACTGCCGCATGTTTGAAACTCTATCATTTCAAATACATATAATACTCATCATCAAATAATAGTGTTTTTTAAAACACGTTTCGACTTTGGGAGTAGAATTTGGGTGAATAAGATGATTTTTTTTTTACAATATTAGTAGAACATTCATATTTTCATATTGACTGAGCAGGTTGCTTAGTGACTAAGTAATCAGGTAAAACTCTACCGCATGTTTGCTATTCTACATTTTAAAGCATCTATAACACTCATCTTATGCATATTACCGTTTGGACCCTGGATCCGCGCCAATATGATCAAGAAAATTCAAAATATAAGTGAAACTTTGATTTTTGCATCGAATAAGTAGGTTTCTTGGTGATCAAGTAATAAGGTAAAACACTGCCGCATGTTTGAAACTCTAACATTTCAAATACATATAATACTCATCATTAAATAATAGTGTTTTTGAAAACACGTTTTGACTTTGGGAGTAGAATTTGTGTGATTAAGACGAAAAAGTTTTCAAATATTAGTAGAATATTCATATTTTCATATTAACTGAGCAGGTTGCTTAGTGACTAAGTAATCGGGTAAAACACTACCGCATGTTTGTAACTCCACATTTTAAACCATCTATAACACTCATCATTTGCATATTACCGTTTGGACCATAGATCCGTGCCAATAAGATCAAGAAAGTTTAAAAATATAAGTGAAACTTTGATGTTTGCATCGAATAAGTAGGTCACTTGTTGCTCAAGTAATCAGGTAAAACACTGTCGCATGTTTGAAACTCTACCATTTCAAATACAAATAATACTCATCATTAAATAATAGTGTTTTTAAAAACACGTTTCGACTTTGGGGGTAGAATTTGTGTTAATAAGACGAAAAAGTTTTCAAATATTAGTAGAATATTCATTTTTTCATATTGACTGAGCAGGTTGCTTAGTGACTAGGTAAGCAGGTAAAACACTACCGCATGTTTGCTATTCTACATTTTAAAGCATCTATAACACCCATCATTTGCATTTTACCATTTGGACCCTGAATCCGTGCCAATAAGATCAAGAAAGTTTCAAAATATAAGTGAAACTTTGATGTTTGCTTCGAATAAGTAGGTTTCTTGGTGCTAAAGTAATCAGGTAAAACACTGTCGCATGTTTGAAACTCTACAATTTCAAATACATATAATACTCATCATTAAATAATAGTGTTTTTAAAAACACATTTCGACTTTAGGAGTAGAATTTGTGTGAATAAGACGAAAAATTTTAAAATATTAGTAGAATATTCATATTTTCATATTGACTGAGCAGGTTACTTAGTGACTAAGTAATCTGGTAAAACAATGCCGCATGTTTTCTATTCTACATATCAAAGCATCTATAACACTCATCATTTGCATAATACCGTTTGGATCCTGGTCCGCGCCAATAAGATCAAGAAAGTTTAGAAATATAAGTGAAACTTTGATGTTTGTATCGAATAAGTAGGTTTCTTGGTGCTCAAGTAATCAGGTAAAACACTGCCGCATGTTTGAAACTCTACCATTTCAAATACATATAATACTCATCATTAAATAATAGTATTTTTAAAAACACGTTTCGATTTTGGGAGTACAATTTATGTGAATAAGACGAAAAAGTTTTCAAATATTAGTAGAATATTCATAATTTCATATTGACTGAGAAGGTTGCTTAGTGACTAAGTAATCAAGTAAAACACTGCCGCATGTTTGCTATTCTACATTTTAAACCATCTATAACACTCATCATTTGCAAACTTCCGTTTGGACCCTAGATCCGCGCCAATAATATCAAGAAATTTTCAAAATATAAGTGAAATTTTGACGTTTGCATCGAATAAGTAGGTTTCTTGGTGCTCAAGTAATCAGGTAAAACATTGCCGTATGTTTGAAACTCAACCATTTCAAATACATATAATACTCATCATTAAATAATAGTGTTTTTAAAAACACGTTTCGACTTTGGGAGCAGGATTTGTGTGAATAAGATGAAAAGGTTTTCAAATATTAGTAGAATATTCATATTGACTGAGTAGGTTGCTTAGTGACTAAGTAATCTGGTAAAACTCTGCTATATGTTTGTTATTTTACATTTTAAAGCATCTATAACACTCATCATTTGAATTTTACCGTTTGGACCCTAGATCCGCGCCAATAAGATCAAGAAAGTTTCAAAATATAAGTGAAACTTTGATGTTTACATCGAATAAGTAGGTTTCTTGGTGCTCAAGTAATCGGGTAAAACACTCCCGCATATTTGAAACTCTACCATTTCAAATACATATAATACTCATCATTAAATAATAGTGTTTTTAAAAACACGCTTCGACTTTGGGAGTAGAATTTGTGTAACAACCCGTGTTTTTAAGAACTACCCCACTCATGACTTGTAGTTGGCGGCGATTGTCTTTGCACTCAAGTCCTAGCGCCACTATCTTTTAGGCGAAAGGTTTGAGTTGTATACTGATCACAAATCACTCAAGTATATCTTCTCGCAAAAATATCTGAATCTTAGGCAGCAAAGGTGGATGGAATTCTTGGCATCATATGACTTCGAGATAGCTTATACCCCTGGCAAGGGTAATGTTGTGGCTGATGCACTAAGCAGAAAGAGGTTGACCCTAAGTCCTCTATTCGTTGAGATGAAGAATTTAGAGTATGTGGCAACCTATGATTTCTCTTTGGCAATTGAGTCGATGACCGGTTCATTAGCATCTCTGGAACTCAGACCCACCCTTCTTGATCAAGTTGGGGCTTCGCAGAAAGAAGACCCTCAGATAGTTGAGATTATGGATAAGCTGATTCGAGGAGAGACGTCTAGTCATCTCGCTCGATATTCTATTGATGACAAGGGTTGGCTGAGGAGATATGGAAGGTTATGTGTTCCAGTGGTAGGAGATCTAGTAAGAAAAATTCTTGAGGAAGCGCATCGCTCTAAGTTGACTGTACATCCAGGCGGAGATAAGATGAATAAAGATATGAAGCGTATTTTCTTTTGGCCTGGGATGAAGAAGGATGTGGCAGAGTTTGTTTCTAGATGTATCATTTGCCAGCAAGTTAAGGCCGAGTCGAAGAAGCCCGGTGGCTTATTGCATCCTCTAGACGTTCCACTTTGGAAGTGGGAGAGTATTTCCATGGATTTTATTGATGGGCTACCAAGGTCAAGGAAAGGGAATACGAGCATTTGGGTTATTATGGACAGACTTACGAAGAGTGCTCATTTCATTCCGGTAAAGAGCAAGAGGACCGCATCTTGGCTAGCGTCTGTATATCTTCGTGAGATTGTGAGACTTCATGGAGCCCCTTCTAGTATAGTCAGTGACCGTGACCCAATCTTTACAAGTCAGTTCTGGAATAGATTGCAAGAAGCCATGGGCACGAGTTTGAATTTAAGTACTGCTTATCACCCACAGACGGACGGTCAAACCGAAAGGGTGAATAGGGTACTCGAGGATCTATTAAGGCTTTGTATTCTGGATTTTGGTGGTACTTGGGAAGACCATCTTCCTCTTGTTGAGTTTGCATATAATAACAGTTATCAAGCAAGCATAGGGATGGCACCATTTGAAGCTTTATATGGGAGGCCGTGCAAGTCGCCTACATGTTGGTGGGAGACTACAGATAAGCTTATACTTGGGCCTGATATGATTAGAGATGCATCCGAGAAGATCGAGTTGATTCGAAGACGGATGAAAGCGGCCCAAGACCGACAGAAATCCTATGCTGATAAGCGAAGATCTGATTTGGAGTTTGATGTTGGAGATATGGTTTTCGTGAAGGTTTCTCCTTTGCGGAATGTGGTCCGATTTGGAGCCGTTGGGAAGTTAGCACCGAGATTTGTTGGACCCTTCCCTATTATAGAGAGGATCGAGCAGATGGCTTATAGAGTGAAATTTCCCGAGAAGCTTGCTGGAGTACACGATGTTTTTCATGTCTCGCATCTCCGGAAGTGTTTACATGAGTCAACAGAGGTTGTTGAGCCAAGTGTTCTGGAAGATGTGGAAGTGGAGAAAGAAGCTACTTTGAGGAGAGCTCCGATTCGTATCTTGGGGACGGAGACCAAGAAGCTAAGGAATCGAGAGGTCAAGTTGGTGAAGGTTCAATGGGGTGAAGCCGAAGAAGACGCAACTTGGGAAACCGAGGAGAAGATGCGTGGGCTTTATCCATTCCTTTTTGAGGGCACACTCTCAATCTCTTTTCTTTGTTAGCATATCTTTCTCTTTGCTATCCATGTTTATCTAGTTATCGTGCTAATCTTGTCATGAGAACCTTAGGTAGAAACCCTTTGGATGAAACATGTATTTGAAACATGTTATGCTTGATGGTTGCAAGTGGTTGCAAGTGGTTGCAAGTGGATACTCGTGGATGCATGATACACATTAGGCACTAAGATCGGCTCACACACTCTCATATTGCATATGCATGAGTGTTTATGCTTATTCATGGATGAAAATTTTTGTGTTATCACATGGATGTTGCATATGGATGTATGTGATGTGCACACATATAGTTGTTATACATTATGTTAGGAATTGCATACATATGGATTCATTTCACTAACATAATCTGCATTGATGATATTTGCGTTAGATAAGTACATATACACACACCTTTGCATATGTTCATACAGCATTTAGAATCTTGTAAGGACAATGATTGCTCGTGGATGATGTATTGAGTAGATGGATGTTGGATGTTAGGATACGTTCTTCCTAACTTGAAGATTTCGGGGACGAAATCCCTTAAGGAGGGGAGAATGTAACAACCCGTATTTTCAATAACCTGTTATAACATAAATTGAGGCAGAATTTAATTCTAAAATCTGAATCAAGGGAAACGGGCTATGCCATTGCGTTCGTCTCGGAAAAATACGCGAAATAGAGTTCGAGTTTTCGAAAATCGGAGTCCGTATGAAGAAGATATGGACGAACGAAGTTAGGCAGAAAAACCGAAAACAAGCCAGAATGCACTGGCGCACTTAGGAAGTGCGCCAGCACAAAAATACACTGGCGCACTTGGGAAGTGCGCCCGTGTCGAGCCAGAAACCTGCACAGCCTTCTGGCTTGACGCTGGCTGGCCTGGTGCACCTGTTTTGGCCCTTGGTCTTGTTTTGGAGGCTTGTGACGATTTTTGAGGGCTGGGATCTATCCTAGGGTTAATCCTATGGCCTAAAACACTTGCCTAATCTATAAATAAGACCCTAACCTACCCTAAATCATCATTAATCTATCCTACAACTAAACTATGGCAAAATCAATCCTCTCATGGCCTCCACTCTCTTCATAAATTCCTAAATCAAATTTCTAAGAGATTTCCATGCATACAAGTGTATTTAGGCTTGTATGATCCTCTTTAGCTTGCATTAAAGTCTTGTTTCTCTATTGGCATCATAAAGGAGGAGTCTTGATCAAGTTTGCTTGCATTTTGGGGTTTTAATTTGTTGCATAAGGGGTTTCTTACATTTTCTATACTCATTTGAGTCCACATAAGCATTGTAAGCCTATTTCTGCTCTTGTATTTTAACTATGAAGTTAATATGTTATGTTGCAAGTTGAGTTTGGGGTTAATCATGATATGTGCTTTGATCTTATGATTTTATGCATAAGCTTACTCTATGCATGTTAGTAAAGTCATTACCTTGGCTTTATGCATAGAAAGATGTGATCTTTGGTTGGAAATGTTGCATGATGCAACTTTGAAACTCTCGTAAACCTTGTATTAACATGCATATAATGTTATATGCATGTTACTAGTCCTTATCTCATGCTATCTATGGCTATGTTCCGCCTATTTGCCAAGTTTGATGTTATGCATGCATATGAACCTTATGCAAGTTGAAACCATGTTATGCATGCATATGAACCTTATGCAAGTTGAAACCATGTTATGCATGCATATGAACACTATGCAAGTTAAAATGATGTTATGCATGCTTAGGAATATTTTGCAAGTTGATAACATGATATGCAAGTTTGTGATCACATCTTTGTCTCATATGCCACCATGTTTAACTTGTGGCTCCAACACCTTTATGTCATGATTTTGCCAAGTTCCCTCTTTCTATCCTTTATGCGCTATTGCGATATGTAAGCGAGGGGATTGCGTTTGGGGTTGGGTAAACTTAAAAGACATAAAAACGTAAGCTTGGGAATTTACCTATTAAGTTAGGTCTACCCATTGGGAATTTACCTATTAAGTTAGGTCTACCCAATTGCTTGAAAATTTGTAATGTGTTTTGGAAACATGATGGACATGACACTTAGAAAACATGAGGATGGCCAACTCGAGGTTGGGTTGAGCTTGTAGCATAAACCTACCCGGAACCGACCGGCTTAACTAGTGGCTACAAGCAATAGGACCCAATGTGAGTAGTTGGTCATGTTGCACGTGAAACCCGAGGTTAGACTAAGTTGTGGTGTAAACCTACCCGGACCCGCCCGGCCTAACTAGTAACCACAACAAGGTCTAATGTGAGAGGTTGGGTGCATTAAATTAATTAATGCCACATGGTAGGGTTAAGTCATGGACCGCTTGAATACTTAACCAATTAAACACGATGGGTTGATAGGGTTAAGTCATGAACCTTGGGTACACTTAACCAACTTGGTACTTGGATGAGTTAGGTTAACCACGTTTAACCCATTAAGGAAACCCTAGTTACGTGGTCCTTTGCACCAGTAACCCTCTTAGTTGTATCATGATACCCTAGGGACTAGGCTAGGGTGGGGCACGATTACTGGGATGACATGTAAGCGACCAAGACGACGGCTGTGTAGGTGCGCCGGTGTAGGTTCAGGCGGGCCATGGTCGTGCACATGGTCCGGAGTTGAAAAAGCAGGCACGGGCACCAGTAGGTTTAAACTGTGCGTGCTTGGTTTGTGTCAGTGGTTGACACCCTAGGACTTGATACACCCTAGGGTGGACCTAGCACAGTTTAGCTACACTTCGTAGTTGGGCCGTATGACACCGACACTTGACGAGTTAGGCTTTAGGAGAGCCGATCGACTAGACCGTGCTAGTTGGACCTTGGTTTAGGTCATTCATGATGTTGGGCCAAACTTGGGCCTGGGGATCACTTCTTGTTTACACTTGACATGACTTGTGATACTAGTACACTTGGTGCAAACCTCAACCTTGTATATGCGGTGCCACACTTGATCTATCTTGTTGACTTTTTCCATGCCAGTTATCATCCTATGACTCATCCTTGTTTACATATACAGTTAACTTTATTAGTTGTTGTACAATAGTAGGTAGGACTTACCAGTCTTTTGACTGACCCATTTTCTTTCGCTTCTTTTCTTTCGTTCCCCCCCCTAGGTTTACAGGGCGGGAATACCAGTACTTAGCTTGGATCTTAGCTGCTTTTCCTGGATAGCTCATGTATGCTTTGGACTTGAGCTCGCTATGGTTTTCTACCTTGGGGATAGCTACATTATGTTTTCCTTTCCAGTTTCCAGTTTTATGTTTCTAGACTTTGTTTATGGAAAATAATGATCAAGTACTGTGTTGTAACTTAACTTATGGTTTTGATATGCTAGTTTTTATCCGCTGCTATATTTACTCTGTTTTTACTTATATGTTCTGTCTTGTGATATCTGCATGCATGTTTACCTTGGTTAAACGCCCCTCCAAAGTCAGTGCCCTTGCAAGAGTGGCACTGGCGGAGGTGGGGTGTTACATTTGGTATCAGAGCATAAGGTTTACAAGATTGGAGCAAAAAGGGTTTTAAAGTTACTTTTAAAAGCTATTTTCAAAACCAATTAAGTATTTTCCAAAGAAAAGTCTAGTTTATTTTGAAAGGCTATCCCCCAAGAGCCATAAGCACTATCCTTCGTTTCCTCGTTCTAAATCTATCTTTTCCTTTTTTTTCAGCATGGCCGATCTCAATCTTCCTGAGGGAGTCACCATTCCCGGATGGTTCCGGAGGTACTTGGAAGCTAGGGCCAACAATGCAGGTCCAGCAACCACTCCCACTATCACTGAGGTTCCACCCCCTCCTCCTCCTCCTCAGCAACCACAAGCCGATTTCGCCAAGGTTTGCAAGGACTTCAAGGCAATAGGTGGCAAAAATTTTATGGGGACGGAGACTTTTGTGGAAGCAAGAAATTGGTTGAAGGAGACCGAAGATCTCTTTGCCATCTTTGATATAGAGGACCGTAGAAAGGTTCTGTTGGCGGTTTGGCTACTAAAGGAGGAAGCTTCTTATTGGTGGGAGGTCACCAGTGCTACTAGGCCCGTAGAAACCTGGGCCGACTTTAGGGCAAGGTTTGGGCTTATGTTTTTATCGTCTGCAGAGGCAAATTTGCAACTAGAGAAGTTCATAGCCTTGAAGCAAGGAGACATGACGGTGAGAGAATATGTGAATAAGTTCAACCAGCTTGCCCGATTCGGTTTGGACATGGTCAATACTCCCGAGAAGAAGGCTCTACGTTTTGCACGAGGGTTAAATGAGCCATTACAAGGTCTAGCCATGTCACACATACCCATGGGGGCCACTTTCGAGAGCCTAGTAGACATGGCATTGCTGCAGGGAGAGGATAAGAATGGGAAGAAGGAAGTCAAGCCCAATGAAACTCAGCCTAAGAAGACAGACTCCAAGTGGGGAGGGAATCAGAGTAATCAGAACAACAAGAACAACAAGGGCAACAAGAACAAGGCAAAGGACACAAGAAAGTGCCACTTCTGTGGGATTGTTGGGCACGTAGCCAAGGACTGTAGGAAGAAGAAAATGAAATTGGGTGGATGCTTTCATTGTGGATAGACGGGACATTTTAGCAAGGATTGCCCTAAGAAGCAGGGGCATGGACAAACTCAGCGCGCAGGTTTATCTGGAGGGCAAGTGCATGCTCTCAACACCGCTCCAGTTCAGGACCAAGGTACTATTTCTGTGGAAAGTCTTTTTTATATTTTTGGTTTTCCTGTTCGCACTTTGTTTGATTCTGGCGCATCGCATACCTTTATTTCTTCTGATGTTGTTGGAAGTTTGCACCTAAGTACTAGTCTTGTTGAGGATCCCGTTAGTATTTCAAATCCGATTGGGGGTTCAGCCCATTTATCTATGATCTGTATGGATTTGAGGATTTCTATCTTGACCGTAGAATTCTCGTGTGATGCTTATGTTCTCGGGTTCACGGGATACGGGTTGATCTTGGGCATGGATTGGTTGTCCCTCTATGGAGCCATTCTCGATTGTGAGCATAGGGTGGTGAGACTCATGACTCGCCTTGGCAATACCCTAGAGATTTCTTGCAACCCGCTAGATCCCGTCATGCTATGTTATCTTGAATCTCTTGACTCGTCTATCGATGATCTGCAATCTGTAAGGGTGGTTCGAGAATACCCTGATGTTTTTGAAGAAGTTAAGGGGTTACCCCCTAAGCGAGAGATAGATTTCCGCATTTATCTGGTTGATAATGCTAAGCCAGTCTCCTTACCAGTTAGGCACATGGCCCCGCGTGAAAGGAGAGAGCTCAGTAAGAAAATCAAGGAGCTACTTGAGAAGAATTTTATTAGGCGAAGCATTTCCGAATGGGGTGCTCCTGTGGTGTTCGCTACTAAGGCGGACGGCTCGCTTCGTCTATGTGTTGATTATCGAGAGTTGAACAAGCTGACCAAGAAGAATAGGCATCCATTACCGAGGATAGATGACCTCTTCGACCAGCTTGTTGGTGCTTCTGTTTTCTCTCAGCTTGATTTAGCCACCGGATTTCATCAGCTTAGAGTGGACAAAGACAGCATTGATAAGACTGCATTTAGGACTCCAGACGGATTCTTTGAATGGCTTGTCATGCCATTCGGCTTGACTAATGCACCCGCCTACTTCGTAGATTTGATGAGTAGGGTGTTCAGGGAGTTCCTTAACAAGTTTGTTGTTGTCTTCGTGGATGATATTCTGATCTTTTCAAAAGACGAGGAAGAACATGCTAGACACCTCAAGGAAGTGATGGATACGCTTAGAGGCCATCAGTTGAAAGCCAAGTTCTCCAAATGCCACTTTTGGAGAAAGGAAGTCCGATTTCTTGGGCATATAGTTTCTAACCAGGGTATAGCTGTGGATCCCGCGAAAGTGGTTGCAGTTCAAGACTGGAAGACTCCTAGGAATGCAACCGAAGTGCGAAGCTTTCTCGGTCTGGCAGGCTACTATAGGAAGTTCATTAGAGACTTCGCTAAGATTTCGGCCCCTCTCACTAGATTGACGAAGAAGAGCTTAGTCTTTGCATGGGACTTAGAGTGTGAGCTTGCTTTTCAAAGGCTCAAAAGGGCCTTTACCACAGCTCCTGTTTTGGCATTACTCGATGGCGGTAAGATGTTTACCGTGTATACCGATGCATGTGGCATGGGGTTAGGCGCTGTTCTGATGCAGGAGAGAAGAGTGATATGTTATGGGGGTAGGAAACTTAAAGTTCATGAGAAGAACTACCCCACTCATGACTTGGAGTTGGCGGCGATTGTCTTTGCACTCAAGTCCTGGCGCCACTATCTTTTAGGCGAAAGGTTTGAGTTGTATACTGATCACAAATCACTCAAGTATCTCTTCTCGCAGAAAGATCTGAATCTTAGGCAGCAAAGGTGGATGGAATTCTTGGCATCATATGACTTCGAGATAGCTTATACCCCTGGCAAGGGTAATGTTGTGGCTGATGCACTAAGCAGAAAGAGGTTGACCCTAAGTCCTCTATTCGTTGAGATGAAGAATTTAGAGTATGTGGCAACCTTTGATTTCTCATTGGCAGTTGAGTCGATGACCGGTTCATTAGCATCTCTGGAACTCAGACCCACCCTTCTTGATCAAGTTGGGGCTTCGCAGAAAGAAGACCCTCAGATAGTTGAGATTATGGATAAGTTGATTCGAGGAGAGACGTCTAGTCATCTCGCTCGATATTCTATTGATGACAAGGATTGGCTGAGGAGAGATGGAAGGTTATGTGTTCCAGTGGTAGGAGATCTAGTAAGAAAAATTCTTGAGGAAGCGCATCGCTCTAAGTTGACTATACATCCAGGCGGAGATAAGATGAATAAAGATATGAAGCGTATTTTCTTTTGGCCTGGGATGAAGAAGGATGTGGCAGAGTTTGTTTCAAGATGTATCATTTGCCAGCAAGTTAAGGCCGAGTCGAAGAAGCCCGGTGGGCTATTGCATCCTCTAGACGTTCCACTTTGGAAGTGGGAGAGTATTTCCATGGATTTTATTGATGGGCTACCAAGGTCAAGGAAAGGGAATACGAGCATTTGGGTTATTGTGGACAGACTTACGAAGAATGCTCATTTCATTCCGGTAAAGAGCAAGAGGACCGCATCTTGGCTAGCGTCTGTATATCTTCGTGAGATTGTGAGACTTCATGGAGTCCCTTCTAGTATAGTCAGTGACCATGACCCAATCTTTACAAGTCAGTTCTGGAACAGCTTGCAAGAAGCCATGGGCACGAGGTTGAATCTAAGTACTGCTTATCACCCACAGACGGACGGTCAAACCGAAAGGGTGAATAGGGTACTCGAGGATCTATTAAGGCTTTGTATTCTGGATTTTGGTGGTACTTGGGAAGACCATCTTCCTCTTGTTGAGTTTGCATATAATAACAGTTATCAAGCAAGCATAGGGATGGCACCATTTGAAGCTTTATATGGGAGGCCGTGCAAGTCGCCTATATGTTGGTGGGAGACTACAGATAAGCTTATACTTGGGCCTGATATGATCAGAGATGCATCCGAGAAGATCGAGTAGATTCGAAGACGGATGAAAGCGGCCCAAGACCGACAGAAATCCTATGTTGATAAGCGAAGATCTGATTTGGAGTTTGATGTTGGAGATATGGTTTTCGTGAAGGTTTCTCCTTTGCGGAATGTGGTCCGATTTGGAGCCGTTGGGAAGTTAGCACCGAGATTTGTTGGACCCTTCCCTATTATAGAGAGGATCAGGCAGATGGCTTATAGAGTAAAATTGCCCGAGAAGCTTGCCGGAGTACACGATGTTTTTCATGTCTCGCATCTCCGGAAGTGTTTACATGAGTCAGCAGAGGTTGTTGAGCCAAGTGTTCTGGAAGATGTGGAAGTGGAGAAAGAAGCTACTTTGAGGAGAGCTCCAATTCGTATCTTGGGGACGGAGACCAAGAAGCTAAGGAATCGAGAGGTCAAGTTGGTGAAGGTTCAATGGGGTGAAGCCGAAGAAGACGCAACTTGGGAAACCGAGGAGAAGATGCGTGGGCTTTATCCATTCCTTTTTGAGGGTACACTCTCAATCTCTTTTCTTTGTTAGCATATCTTTCTCTTTGCTATCCATGTTTATCTAGTTATCGTGCTAATCTTGTCATGAGAACCTTAGGTAGAAACCCTTTGGATGAAACATGTATTTGAAACATGTTATGCTTGATGGTTGCAAGTGGTTGCAAGTGGATACTCGTGGATGCATGATACACATTAGGCACTAAGATCGGCTCACACACTCTCATATTGCATATGCATGAGTGTTTATGCTTATTCATGGATGAAAATTTTTGTGTTATCACATGGATGTTGCATATGGATGTATGTGATGTGCACACATATAGATGTTATACATTATGTTAGGAATTGCATACATATGGATTCATTTCACTAACATAATCTGCATTGATGATATTTGCATTAGATAAGTACATATACACACACCTTTGCATATGTTCATACAGCATTTAGAATCCTGTAAGGACAATGATTGCTCGTGGATGATGTTTTGAGTAGATGGATGTTGGATGGTAGGATACGTTCTTCCTAACTTGAAGATTTCGGGGACGAAATCCCTTAAGGAGGGGAGAATGTAACAACCCGTATTTTCAATAACCTGTTATAACATAAATTGAGGCAGAATTTAATTCTAAAATCTGAATCAAGGGAAACGGGCTATGCCATTGCGTTCGTCTCGGAAAAATACGCGAAATAGAGTCCGAGTTTTCGAAAATCGGAGTCCGTATGAAGAAGATATGGACGAACGAAGTTAGGCAGAAAAACCGAAAACAAGCCAGAATGCACTGGCGCACTTGGGAAGTGCGCCAGCACAAAAATACACTGGCGCACTTGGGAAGTGCGCCCGTGTCGAGCCAGAAACCTGCACAGCCTTCTGGCTTGAACCTGGCTGGCCTGGTGCACCTGTTTTGGCCCTTGGTCTTGTTTTGGAGGCTTGTGACGATTTTTGAGGGCTGGGATCTATCCTAGGGTTAATCTTATGGCCTAAAACACTTGCCTAATCTATAAATAAGACCATAACCTACCCTAAATCATCATTAATCTATCCTACAACTAAACTATGGCAAAATCAATCCTCTCATGGCCTCCACTCTCTTCATAAATTCCTAAATCAAATTTCTAAGAGATTCCATGCATACAAGTGTATTTAGGCTTGTATAATCCTCTTTAGCTTGCATTAAAGTCTTGTTTCTCTATTGGCATCATAAAGGAGGAGTCTTGATCAAGTTTGCTTGCATTTTGGGGTTTTAATTTGTTGCATAAGGGGTTTCTTACATTTGCTATACTCATTTGAGTCCACATAAGCATTGTAAGCCTATTTCTACTCTTGTATTTTAACTATGAAGTTAATATGTTATGTTGCAAGTTGAGTTTGGGGTTAATCATGATATGTGCTTTGATCTTATGATTTTATGCATAAGCTTACTCTATGCATGTTAGTAAAGTCATTACCTTGGCTTTATGCATAGAAAGATGTGATCTTTGGTTGGAAATGTTGCATGATGCAACTTTGAAACTCTCGTAAACCTTGTATTAACATGCATGTAATGTTATATGCATGTTACTAGTCCTTATCTCATGCTATATATGGCCATGTTCCGCCTATTTGCCAAGTTTGATGTTATGCATGCATATGAACCTTATGCAAGTTGAAACCATGTTATGCATGCATATGAACCTTATGCAAGTTGAAACCATGTTATGCATGCATATGAACTTTATGCAAGTTGAAACCATGTTATGCATGCATATGAACCTTATGCAAGTTGAAACCATGTTATGCATGCATATGAACACTATGCAAGTTAAAATGATGTTATGCATGCTTAGGAATATTTTGCAAGTTGATAACATGATATGCAAGTTTGTGATCACATCTTTGTCTCATATGCCACCATGTTTAACTTGTGGCTCCAACACCTTTATGTCATGATTTTGCCAAGTTCCCTCTTTCTATCCTTTATGCGCTATTGCGATATGTAAGCGAGGGGATTGCTATTGGGGTTGGGTAAACTTAAAAGACATAAAAACGTAAGCTTGGGAATTTACCTATTAAGTTAGGTCTACCCATTGGGAATTTACCTATTAAGTTAGGTCTACCCAATTGCTTGAAAATTTGTAATGTGTTTTGGAAACATGATGGACATGACACTTAGAAAACATGAGGATGACCAACTCGAGGTTGGGTTGAGCTTGCAGCATAAACCTACATGGAACCGACCGGCTTAACTAGTGGCTACAAGCAATAGGACCCAATGTGAGTAGTTGGTCATGTTGCACGTGAAACCCGAGGTTAGACTAAGTTGTGGTGTAAACCTACCCGGACCAGCCCGGCCTAACTAGTAACCACAACAAGGTCTAATGTGAGAGGTTGGGTGCATTAAATTAATTAATGCCACATGGTAGGGTTAAGTCATGGACCGCTTGAATACTTAACCAATTAAACACGATGGGTTGATAGGGTTAAGTCATGAACCTTGGGTACACTTAACCAACTTGGTACTTGGATGAGTTGGGTTAACCACGTTTAACCCATTAAGGAAACCCTAGTTACGTGGTCCTTTGCACCAGTAACCCTCTTAGTTGTATCATGATACCCTAGGGACTAGGCTAGGGTGGGGCACGATTACTGGGATGACATGTAAGCGACCAAGACGACGGCTGTGTAGGTGCGCCGGTGTAGGTTCAGGCGGGCCATGGTCGTGCACATGGTCCGGAGTTGAAAAAGCAGGCACGGGCACCAGTAGGTTTAAACTGTGCGTGCTTGGTTTGTGTCAGTGGTTGACACCCTAGGACTTGATACACCCTAGGGTGGACCTAGCACAGTTTAGCTACACTTCGTAGTTGGGCCGTATGACACCGACACTTGACGAGTTAGGCTTTAGGAGAGCCGATCGACTAGACCGTGCTAGTTGGACCTTGGTTTAGGTCATTCATGATGTTGGGCCAAACTTGGGCCTGGGGATCACTTCTTGTTTACACTTGACATGACTTGTGATACTAGTACACTTGGTGCAAACCTCAACCTTGTATATGCGGTGCCACACTTGATCTATCTTGTTGACTTTTTCCATGCCAGTTATCATCCTATGTGAAACACCCCACCTCCGTTAGGGTCACTCTCAAAGGGAATGCCCTAATTTTGGTGGAGGTTTATAAGTACAAGTCACAGATATACAAGACAGATATAGGAACACATATTTGTAAAATAGCGGAAGAACAACAAACTTTATTTCATTAAGTCAAATACGTGTTACAACAACATCCTTTCCAATAACATAACACTTTCATAATCTGTCTTGAGTACATTATTTAAAGAAGCATAAATAAAACATAGACAAACTGCAAAAGCCCCTTAGTGGATTGTCCAAAGCCATAGTTCAAAACAGGAAAGTCCAAGCAATACATTTCTCTTCTTCAAGCTGGATGTTGAGGCTGGTCAAGCTGCTGTGTTCCCTCCCTGAGGACCTGGGGGGGGGGGGAAACGGAAGAAAGAAGACGAAAGGAAAATAGAGTCAGACATAAAGCCTGAGTAAGTCTAGTACTACTTTGTCTATGAATAAAGAACTGGGTATGATAAGTAATAACAAGAAGTGGGCAAACACTATAACTTGGTTAAGTTGTCTAGGGTCGAATATACTATCGTACCACATGTTAATCTCTGAACCCATATAAACTAGTTTCCAATTTGCACCCCATAATCAGGGTAATGTGATCCATTCAATGATGATCGGCTCCTACTCGCATAGTTACATGTGTCTTACGGCCCCCGATGTCTGTAGTTACCTATGCTGGTCCCACCATGGGGTGTATCAAGTCCCATAGTGGCAACCCGACACAACCTTAGAGTGCACAGGTATGCTACTGGTGTCCAGTGCCTTATTTTTCTGCGCCGGAGTGTGTGCACGCCCGCACTCCGTTAGAACCTACACTGCTACACCACCGCCGTCGCTTTGACCTCTTACAATCAGCCCAGTAATCGTGCCCCACCCTGCCTAGTTTCAGGGTATCCTGATACACCTTTTAGGGTTACTGCTGAAAAGGGTCCCCCGTTACTAGGTTTTCTATCTCTAGCCAACATGCTAAGTTGGTTAAGTGTTTCCTACCTAACCCCACCAGTCCGTTTAGTTTAGCATGTTCCATTTTGATTAAGTTTTTAGTCCACTTAATCCTAACAATCCTGACTCAGCCTTAATTGTCTTATTAAGGCCCTGACCTCTCACATTAGACAGGTATTGTTGTGGCTGCCTGTTGCCGGTTGGTTCCGGGCAGTCTTACGCCACAACTCAGTCTAACCTCGGGTCCCTGCTGGGCTCCATGTTTAACCTCCCACATTGGATAGGTATTGTTGTGACTACTGGACAGCCGGGCGGTTCCGGGCAGGTTTACATCACAACTCAATCCAACCTCGGGTTAAACACATCGTATGTTCTACATTTACATATCTTGTCATTCTTCTTTATTTATATGTAAATATTTGCGGCCCATTATTAAGTTAATGGTGTAAAGATTACACCAATCACGGGCCCAACCCATACTTGAATTTGGGCCCTTCTATTTCATATTTTCATTCATTAATTCATTTTAACCCAACGTTATTTTCCCCCGTTTTACACTTCCGTTCATATATATTGGGCTTAGCCTTTTAAAGCCCAATTTAGCCATGCGAAAGGGGAGGCTTATGGCGTATACACAAAAAGGGGAAGGTGAGCGCATGAACTTGCAATACGACGTTGGAAATACAAAATAGAAATTGGTGTACTTGCATAGTGGTAACATAGGTGACATGAATCAAAGCATGTGAACTTGCATAGGTTTAACTACAACATGAACCTATATTCTTATTTAGGCATAATGTCAAACATAAGCATGTCATAAATATTCCTAGCATAAGCATGGCATAATGTCAAACATAAGCATGGCATAAATACTTCTAGCATAAACATGGCATAATGTCAAACATAAGCATGTCATAAATATTCCTAGCATAAGCATGGCATAATGTCAAACATAAGCATGGCATAAATACTTCTAGCATAAACATGGCATAATGTCAAACATAAGCATGGCATAGGTAAAGTTCAATTTGTTCATGGCATAAACATAAACAAGTCATGTTCATAAGGTTTCTACATGTTTACAAAGGGGATACTTTGTTACTAACACAAAAGCATAGTTCAACTTAATCATGGTTTAAGTCTAATCACATAATGAAGGTATAAATATACTTATGCATAAATATTCCTAATCATGGTGTTTGCTTTAAACTTGCAAAAAGGGATTTTAAAGTCTAACCTAGCCATGTCTCACATATGTCATCATATAATTCTTTTAAACAAGATAGACTTAATCATAGATTTCGATTATGCCAAATATCATTCATAGCCTAGCCATATTCATAAGCATGACTTAATACATGGATTATGGTGCCAAAATTCCGACATAGTTTCATATGAACTATAACAACCAAACTTGTCTCAATTGCTTGCAAAACGATTTATGCACAAAGTATACATCATGACGACATAATAACAAAGCCCCAAACTTGCATAAATTTCACTCAACTACATACATGTAGCTTCAACATAGATTACATAATTTTGCGCAATATTCCAAACGTATATTTGCATAGAACTACCGCATGTAGTTCTTTATAATGAATAACATAATTTTGCACAAACATGAATTACTTCCATTGCCACAATTCAAGCATACACATCAACACAGTTGTTTATTATACCAAAGTAATACTCTACTTACAATGGTTGCGGCGAATTCTCTAATATGATTCCTTTGTTGAATTGATTAGCTTTAGGTTGCTTGAATTGCTTTAGACTTTAGAACTTTCTTCCTAACTCTCTCTCTAGTCGGCGGCTACTCTTTGTCGTTCCTCAGCAACATGGCGGCTATAATCTTATTTTGAATGAATAGATTAGGGTTTAGTCTAGGGTTGTTTATATAGAGGTTAGGAATTGATTAGGACCATTGATGTTGCTAGGTTAGATCGTAGCCATTCATTAGGAAGAGAGACCAATAAAAACTCGCCACCTAGCCCTAATGACATAGCAGACCACAGAAATTCGACCACACACCGACCTGGCCAGCCAGGGCTAGACCAGACCTGGCCAGCAGGTCATTTTTGACCTGGGCGCACTTGGCAGGTGCGCCAGGTCAAAAATGTACTGGCGCACTTCACAAGTGCACCAGTGCATTTTTGTTCTGGCGCACTTCCCAAGTGCGCCAGTGCATTCTGACCCTGTTTTCCGGTTTTTCGCCCAACTTCGTTCGTCCATAACTTCTTCATACGATATCCGTTTTTCGAAAACTCGGACTCTATTTCGCGTATTTTTCCGAGACGAACGCAATGGCGTATCCCGTTTCCCTTAGTTCTTTGATTTGAAATTAATTATACTTTAATTTGTGAGTTTCACAGTTATAGAATTCACGGGGTGTTACATTCTCCCCCACTTAAAAGGATTTCGTCCCCGAAATCTTCAAGCTAGGAGGAATGTATATCCTAACATCCAATCACCCATCTACTCATCCATCAAACACGAGCATCCATTGTCCTTAAAAGATTTCTAATGCTTTATGATCATATGCGAAGTGTGTGTGTATACATGTACTTATCTAATGCAAAATCAGGCGGTCTACTGATTCAGTTGACCTCCTTAATGCGAATTATGTAAGTGCCATGAATCCATAATGTATGCAAATTTTCCTATTCTTGATTCTACATGAGTGCACAATCATTCAATACAAATGCAGCATCCACATGACAACACATTAAAGTTCAACCACATACGAATGCAAACATATATATGCATATGCAATATGAAGTGACTGAGCCGATCTAATACCTAGATTGTGTGTGTATATGCAACCACGAGCAACCACTAGCAATCACTTGCAACCACTTGCAACCATCATACATAACATGTTTCAATTACATGTTTCCATCCAAAAAGATTCTATCTAAAAGATACGGTCGAGGAAATATACCTAAAAAGATAGATAAAAGCGCAACTTAAGGAAAGAGAAAGATCAAGGATGTACCCTCGAACAGAAAAGGGTAGGCTGTACGGATTTTAGCTTCAGTTTCCCAAGTCGCGTCTCCCTCGGCGTCGCTCCACTGGACTTTGACGAGCTTGACTTCGCGGTTGCGTAGCTTCTTTACTTCCGTTCCTAAGATGCGGGTTGGAACTCTCCTTATGGTTGCTTCGCGTTCCACTTCGGCCTCTTCGAGGATGTTTGGCTCTACTACTTCAGCAGACTCGTGTAGACATTTTCGGAGATGTGAAACGTGAAAAACGTTGTGGACACCAGCCAACTTCTCGGGTAGCTCTAATCTATAAGCCATTTTCCAATTTTCTTAATGATAGGGAATGGTCCTACCTAAAGGTATAGTCGAAGTAAAAACTTTGTGCCCATTAGGCAATGTCAAAACTGAAAACCTATGCCACATATATATTGATTAGGAGAAGAACTCCCTAAACATCAGCCCCGAAGACCGAAATCAACATCAGACTGACACCCAAAGAGTTACTCAACCCAACCACCATATATGATTCTAGGCAACTAAGCATGATGGACTCCTTTTAGGTCACAAGGGAGTCCCTTCCTAAGACCAACCTGTATCCTATAAAACCCAAAAACTTTAGTCAAACCAATGAACACCCTCGAGCCCCAACATGTGTTACTAACAGATGAGTCATACTCCCTATGAGGTTTGCAACAGAAATTTGGATTGAGAATGGGACCGAGAGGATATACACAAAAGATAGCATGCAAGTAAGCTCTACAGGAAGAGAGGGATCAAAGATATACTCTTAAGAAGAGATATGATGCACGAATCTAGTCTTCAATCTTCTAAGTCGCACTTCCTTGAGCTTAACTCCATTATGCTTTGTCTGTCTATAACTTCACAACTTCGTAGTTTCTTAATCCTTGTTTCCAAAATATGAGTTGGAACCCTTGCCTCTCGTTCCTCTTTCACTTATTCTCCTTCTAGTATACTTGGCTCAAGCCTTAACTGCGTACTCATGGTTCCATGCAAGCTCTCCAAAATTCATTAGTGAATCTTGGATCTTGTTCACTTACTAGAAGGTATTCCACTTAGATGAATTATCTCTTGAAAATAAACAAATGTCAACTATGTTGCCAAATGTACTTACTAAGGTGATTCTTTACAACTCATGCATCAGCGAAATGAACCTTCAGCCTTAGTGGCGAACACTACTGGAGCGCCCTATTCTGAAATGCTCCTCCTAATGAACCCCTTTTCTAGAAGCTCTTTAATCTGTTTACTGAGCTCTTTTCTTTCTCGTGGAGCCATATGTCTAACGGGCAACGCAACGGGCTTTGCATTATCTATAAGATATATGCGGAAGTCTATTTCCCGCTTCGGAGGCAAGCCCTTCACCTCTTCAAAGACATCCGGATATTCCCGGACCATTCTAACTGATTGCAAGTTTTCAACAGAGGCATCTAGCGATTCAAGATAACTAAGCATAACCGCATACGAGGGGTTACAAGAAATTTCCAAAGTATTACCGAGCTGGGTTAGGAGCCTAACAACCCTTTTCTCACAATCAAGGATGGCCCCATTACGGGATAGCCAATCCATACCCAAAAATCAAACCATACCCCGAAAAGCCCAAAACAAAGGCACTACATTGAAATTCAACACTTAGAATAGAAATTTTCAATCCCACACAGATCATAGACAAATGAGCTGGGCCCCCAATTGGGTTTGAAACAATTAAGGGGTCCTCTACCATACTAGTTTTTAGGTGCAGAGATTCTACTAAAACAGACGAGATAAAGGAGTGTGATGCGCCAGAATCAAATAAAGTGCGAACGGGGTGATCGTAAAGATAAACTACACTTTCTACAGAAGTGTTTGTACCTCGCTGTTGCAAAGGTGGCGCTTCCAGCACATGAACCTGTGCCCCTGGGGTGGATCCAACCCCCTGCCCCTGTCCTCGTTTCCTTGGGCAGTCCTTAGCCCTGTGGCCTGTCTGACCGCATGAAAAGCACCCACCATTCTCCTTGGCCTTCTTTTTCCGGCAGTCCTTTACTAAGTGCCCCACTTTGCCACAAAAATTACACTTCCTCTTCTCTTTGTTGCCTTTCCCGCCCTTCTTAAAGTCTGTCTTCTTAGGGCAGTCTTTGCTGACGTGTCCAGTCTCCCCACAATGAAAACATTCACCTTGCCTTCTTTTCCTCTTTCTACAATCCTTGGCTATGTGCCCTTCCGTACCACAAAAATTTCATTTCCTTTTTTCTCGTTTCTTACTATTATTGTTATGATCCTTTCTTGTTTGACTATTATTCGTCTTCCTACTCTGGGACTCTTCCGTTTGCTGGTTCACGTGGAGGAGGAGGAGTGAAAGCGTCAGCAGCTGGGGAGTAAGGTCCCCAGACATGCTAAAACAGAAAGGATAGATTCAAAACGAAGGATAAGAGATAGTTCCTATGGCTTTGGGGACTTTGCCTTTTAAAACAAAATAATATTTTTCTTTTAAAAATGCTTCTTTAAATTTCCCTTTTTGAAAATAATTTTTCAAAACTTTTTATCTTATCTGGTAAACCTATGCTCTGATACCAAGTGAAACACCCCACCTCCGTTAGGGTCACTCTCAAAGGGAATGCCCTAATTTTGGTGGAGGTTTATAAGTACAAGTCACAGATATACAAGACAGATATAGGAACACATATTTGTAAAATAGCGGAAGAACAACAAACTTTATTTCATTAAGTCAAATACGTGTTACAACAACATCCTTTCCAATAACATAACACTTTCATAATCTGTCTTGAGTACATTATTTAAAGAAGCATAAATAAAACATAGACAAACTGCAAAAGCCCCTTAGTGGATTATCCAAAGCCATAGTTCAAAACAGGAAAGTCCAAGCAATACATTTCTCTTCTTCAAGCTGGATGTTGAGGCTGGTCAAGCTGCTGTGTTCCGTCCCTGAGGACCTGGGGGGGGGGGGGGGCGGGAAACGGAAGAAAGAAGACGAAAGGAAAATAGAGTCAGACATAAAGCCTGAGTAAGTCTAGTACTACTTTGTCTATGAATAAAGAACTGGGTATGATAAGTAATAACAAGAAGTGGGCAAACACTATAACTTGGTTAAGTTGTCTAGGGTCGAATATACTATCGTACCCCATGTTAATCTCTGAACCCATATAAACTAGTTTCCAATTTGCACCCCATAATCAGGGTAATGTGATCCATTCAATGATGATCGGCTCCTACTCGCATAGTTACATGTGTCTTACGGCCCCTGATGTCTGTAGTTACCTATGCTGGTCCCACCATGGGGTGTATCAAGTCCCATAGTGGCAACCCGACACAACCTTAGAGTGCACAGGTATGCTACTGGTGTCCAGTGCCTTATTTTTCTGCGCCGGAGTGTGTGCACGCCCGCACTCCGTTAGAACCTACACTGCTACACCACCGCCGTCGCTTTGACCTCTTACAATCAGCCCAGTAATCGTGCCCCACCCTGCCTAGTTTCAGGGTATCCTGATACACCTTTTAGGGTTACTGCTGAAAAGGGTCCCCCGTTACTAGGTTTTCTATCTCTAGCCAACATGCTAAGTTGGTTAAGTGTTTCCTACCTAACCCCACCAGTCCGTTTAGTTTAGCATGTTCCATTTTGATTAAGTTTTTAGTCCACTTAATCCTAACAATCCTGACTCAGCCTTAATTGTCTTATTAAGGCCCTGACCTCTCACATTAGACAGGTATTGTTGTGGTTGCCTGTTGCCGGTTGGTTCCGGGCAGTCTTACGCCACAACTCAGTCTAACCTCGGGTCCCTGCTGGGCTCCATGTTTAACCTCCCACATTGGATAGGTATTGTTGTGACTACTGGACAGCCGGGCGGTTCCGGGCAGGTTTACATCACAACTCAATCCAACCTCGGGTTAAACACATCGTATGTTCTACATTTACATATCTTGTCATTCTTCTTTATTTATATGTAAATATTTGCGGCCCATTATTAAGTTAATGGTGTAAAGATTACACCAATCACGGGCCCAACCCATACTTGAATTTGGGCCCTTCTATTTCATATTTTCATTCATTAATTCATTTTAACCCAACGTTATTTTCCCCCGTTTTACACTTCCGTTCATATATATTGGGCTTAGCCTTTTAAAGCCCAATTTAGCCATGCGAAAGGGGATGATTATGGCGTATACACAAAGAGGGGAAGGTAAGCGCATGAACTTGCAATACGACGTTGGAAATACAAAATAGAAATTGGTGTACTTGCATAGTGGTAACATAGGTGACATGAATCAAAGCATGTGAACTTGCATAGGTTTAACTACAACATGAACCTATATTCTTATTTAGGCATAATGTCAAACATAAGCATGTCATAAATATTCCTAGCATAAGCATGGCATAATGTCAAACATAAGCATGGCATAAATACTTCTAGCATAAACATGGCATAATGTCAAACATAAGCATGTCATAAATATTCCTAGCATAAGCATGGCATAATGTCAAACATAAGCATGGCAAAAATACTTCTAGCATAAACATGGCATAATGTCAAACATAAGCATGGCATAGGTAAAGTTCAATTTGTTCATGGCATAAACATAAACAAGTCATGTTCATAAGGTTTATACATGTTTACAAAGGGGATACTTTGTTACTAACACAAAAGCATAGTTCAACTTAATCATGGTTTAAGTCTAATCACATAACGAAGGTATAAATATACTTATGCATAAATATTCCTAATCATGGTGTTTGCTTTAAACTTGCAAAAAGGGATTTTAAAGTCTAACCTAGCCATGTCTCACATATGTCATCATATAATTCTTTTAAACAAGATAGACTTAATCATAGATTTCAATTATGCCAAATATCATTCATAGCCTAGCCATATTCATAAGCATGACTTAATACATGGATTATGGTGCCAAAATTCCGACATAGTTTCATATGAACTATAACAACCAAACTTGTCTCAATTGCTTGCAAAACGATTTATGCACAAAGTATACATCATGACGACATAATAACAAAGCCCCAAACTTGCATAAATTTCACTCAACTACATACATGTAGCTTCAACATAGATTACATAATTTTGCGCAATATTCCAAACGTATATTTGCATAGAACTACCGCATGTAGTTCTTTATAATGAATAACATAATTTTGCACAAACATGAATTACTTCCATTGCCACAATTCAAGCATACACATCAACACAGTTGTTTATTATACCAAAGTAATACTCTACTTACAATGGTTGCGGCGAATTCTCTAATATGATTCCTTTGTTGAATTGATTAGCTTTAGGTTGCTTGAATTGCTTTAGACTTTAGAACTTTCTTCCTAACTCTCTCTCTAGTCGGCGGCTACTCTTTGTCGTTCCTCAGCAACATGGCGGCTATAATCTTATTTTGAATGAATAGATTAGGGTTTAGTCTAGGGTTGTTTATATAGAGGTTAGGAATTGATTAGGACCATTGATGTTGCTAGGTTAGATCGTAGCCATTCATTAGGAAGAGAGACCAATAAAAACTCGCCACCTAGCCCTAATGACATAGCAGACCACAGAAATTCGACCACACACCGACCTGGCCAGCCAGGGCTAGACCAGACCTGGCCAGCAGGTCATTTTTGACCTGGGCGCACTTGGCAGGTGCGCCAGGTCAAAAATGTACTGGCGCACTTCACAAGTGCGCCAGTGCATTTTTGTTCTGGCACACTTCCCAAGTGCGCCAGTGATTCTGACCCTGTTTTCCGGTTTTTCGCCCAACTTCGTTCGTCCATAACTTCTTCATACGATATCCGTTTTTCGAAAACTCGGACTCTATTTCGCGTATTTTTCCGAGACGAACGCAATGGCGTATCCCGTTTCCCTTAGTTCTTTGATTTGAAATTAATTATACTTTAATTTGTGAGTTTCACAGTTATAGAATTCACGGGGTGTTACACTATGACTCATCCTTGTTTACATATACAGTTAACTTTATTAGTTGTTGTACAATAGTAGGTAGGACTTACCAGTCTTTTGACTGACCCATTTTCTTTCGCCTCTTTTCTTTCGTTCCCCCCCCCCTAGGTTTACAGGGCGGGAATACCAGTACTTAGCTTGGATCTTAGCTGCTTTTCCTGGATAGCTCATGTATGCTTTGGACTTGAGCTCGCTATGGTTTTCTACTTTGGGGATAGCTACTTTATGTTTTCCTTTCTAGTTTCCAGTTTTATGTTTCTAGACTTTGTTTATGGAAAATAATGATCAAGTACTGTGTTGTAACTTAACTTATGGTTTTGATATGCTAGCTTTTATCCGCTGCTATATTTACTCTGTTTTTACTTATATGTTCTGTCTTGTGATATCTGCATGCATGTTTACCTTGGTTAAACGCCCCTCCAAAGTCAGTGCCCTTGCAAGAGTGGCACTGGCGGAGGTGGGGTGTTACAATTTGTGTGAAAAAGAGGAAAAAGTTTTCAAATATTAGTAGAATATTCATATTTTCATGTTGACTGAGCGGGTTGCTTAATGAGTAAGTAATCAGGTAAAACACAGCCGCATGTTTGCTATTCAACATTTTAAAGCATCTATAACACTCATCATTTGCATATTACCATTTGTACCCTGGATCCGCGCCAATAAGTTCAAGAAAGTTTCAAAATATAAGTGAAACTTTGATGTTTGCATCGAATAAGTAGGTTTCTTGGTGCTCAAGTAATCAGGTAAAACATTGCCGTATGTTTGAAACTCAACCATTTCAAATACATATAATACTCATCATTAAATAATAGTGTTTTTAAAAACACGTTTCGACTTTGGGAGCAGAATTTGTGTGAATAAGACGAAAAAGTTTTCAAATATTAGTAGAATATTCATAATGACTGAGTAGGTTGCTTAGTGACTAAGTAATCTGGTAAAACTCTGCCGTATTTTTGCTATTTTACATTTTAAAGCATCTATAACACTCATCATTTGCATTTTACCGTTTGGACCCTAGATCCGCGCCAATAAGATCAAGAAAGTTTCAAAATATAAGTGAAACTTTGATGTTTACATCGAATAAGTAGGTTTCTTGGTGCTCAAGTAATCGGGTAAAACACTCCCGCATATTTGAAACTCTACCATTTCAAATACATATAATACTCATCATTAAATAATAGTGTTTTTAAAAATACGCTTCGACTTTGGGAGTAGAATTTGTGTGAAAAAGAGGAAAAAGCTTTCAAATATTAGTAGAATATTCATATTTTCATGTTGACTTAGCGGGTTGCTTAGTGACTAAGTAATCAGGTAAAACACAGCCGCATGTTTGCTATTCAACATTTTAAAGCATCTATAACACTCATCATTTGCAAATTACCATTTGTACCCTGGATCCGCGCCAATAAGTTCAAGAAAGTTTCAAAATATAAGTGAAACTTTGATGTTTGCATCGAATAAGTAGGTTTCTTGGTGCTCAAGTAATCAGGTAAAACACTGCCGCATGTTTGAAACTCTACCATTTCAAATACATATAATACTCATCATCAAATAATAGTGTTTTTTAAAACACGTTTCGACTTTGGGAGTAGAATTTGGGTGAATAAGATGATTTTTTTTACAATATTAGTAGAACATTCATATTTTCATATTGACTGAGCAGGTTGCTTAGTGACTAAGTAATCAGGTAAAACTCTACCGCATGTTTGCTATTCTACATTTTAAAGCATCTATAACACTCATCTTATGCATATTACCGTTTGGACCCTGGATCCGCGCCAATATGACCAAGAAAATTCAAAATATAAGTGAAACTTTGATTTTTGCATCGAATAAGTAGGTTTCTTGGTGATCAAGTAATAAGGTAAAACACTGCCGCATGTTTGAAACTCTACCATTTCAAATACATATAATACTCATCATTAAATAATAGTGTTTTTAAAAACACGTTTTGACTTTGGGAGTAGAATTTGTGTGATTAAGACAAAAAAGTTTTCAAATATTAGTAGAATATTCATATTTTCATATTAACTGAGCAGGTTGCTTAGTGACTAAGTAATCGGGTAAAACACTATCGCATGTTTGTAATTCCACATTTTAAACCATCTATAACACTCATCATTTGCATATTACCGTTTGGACCATAGATCCACGCCAATAAGATCAAGAAAGTTTCAAAATATAAGTGAAACTTTGATGTTTGCATCGAATAAGTAGGTCACATGGTGCTCAAGTAATCAGGTAAAACACTGTCGCATGTTTGAAACTCTAACATTTCAAATACAAATAATACTCATCATTAAATAATAGTGTTTTTAAAAACACGTTTCGACTTTGGGAGTAGAATTTGTGTTAATAAGACGAAAAAGTTTTCAAATATTAGTAGAATATTCATTTTTCATATTGACTGAGCAGGTTGCTTAGTGACTAGGTAAGCAGGTAAAGCACTACCGCATGTTTGCTATTCTACATTTTAAAGCATCTATAACACCCATCATTTGCATTTTACCGTTTGGACCCTGAATCCGTGCCAATAAGATCAAGAAAGTTTCAAAATATAAGTGAAACTTTGATGTTTGCATCGAATAAGTAGGTTTCTTGGTGCTAAAGTAATCAGGTAAAACACTGTCGCATGTTTGAAACTCTACAATTTCAAATACATATAATACTCATTATTAAATAATAGTGTTTTTAAAAACACATTACGACTTTGGGAGTAGAATTTGTTTGAATAAGACGAAAAAGTTTTAAAATATTAGTAGAATATTCATATTTTCATATTGACTGAGCAGGTTACTTAGTGACTAAGTAATCTGGTAAAACAATGCCGCATGTTTTCTATTCTACATATCAAAGCATCTATAACACTCATCATTTGCATAATACCGTTTGGACCCTGGTCCGCGCCAATAAGATCAAGAAAGTTTAGAAATATAAGTGAAACTTTGATGTTTGCATCGAATAAGTAGGTTTCTTGGTGCTCAAGTAATCAGGTAAAACACTGCCGCATGTTTGAAACTCTACCATTTCTAATACATATAATACTCATCATTAAATAATAGTGTTTTTAAAAACACGTTTTGATTTTGGGAGTACAATTTGTGTGAATAAGACGAAAAAGTTTTCAAATATTAGTAGAATATTCATAATTTCATATTGACTGAGAAGGTTGCTTAGTGACTAAGTAATCAAGTAAAACACTGCCGCATGTTTGCTATTCTACATTTTAAACCATCTATAACACTCATCATTTGCATACTACCGTTTGGACCCTAGATCCGCGCCAATAAGATCAAGAAATTTTCAAAATATAAGTGAAATTTTGACGTTTGCATCGAATAAGTAGGTTTCTTGGTCATCAAGTAATCAGGTAAAACATTGTCGTATGTTTGAAACTCAACCATTTCAAATACATATAATACTCATCATTAAATAATAGTGTTTTAAAAACACGTTTCGACTTTGGGAGCAGAATTTGTGTCAATAAGACAAAAAAGTTTTCAAATATTAGTAGAATATTCATATTGACTGAGTAGGTTGCTTAGTGACTATGTAATCTGGTAAAACTCTGCTGTATGTTTGTTATTTTACATTTTAAAGCATCTATAACACTCATCATTTGAATTTTACCGTTTGGACCCTAGATCCGCGCCAATAATATCAAGAAAGTTTCAAAATATAAGTGAAACTTTGATGTTTACATCGAATAAGTAGGTTTCTCGGTGCTCAAGTAATCGGGTAAAACACTCCCGCATATTTGAAACTCTACCATTTCAAATACATATAATACTCATCATTAAATAATAGTGTTTTTAAAAACACGCTTCGACTTTGGGAGTAGAATTTGCGTGAAAAAGAGGAAAAAGTTTTCAAATATTAGTAGAATATTCATATTTTCATGTTGACTGAGCGGGTTGCTTAATGAGTAAGTAATTAGGTAAAACACAGCCGCATGTTTGCTATTCAACATTTTAAAGCATCTATAACACTCATCATTTGCATATTACCATTTGTACCCTGGATCCGCGCCAATAAGTTCAAGAAAGTTTCAAAATATAAGTGAAACTTTGATGTTTGCATCGAATAAGTAGGTTTCTTGGTGCTCAAGTAATCAGGTAAAACACTGCCGCATGTTTGAAACTCTACCATTTCAAATACATATAATACTCATCATTAAATAATAGTGTTTTTAAAAACACGTTTCGACTTTGGAAGTAGAATTTGTGTGAATAAGACGATTTTTTTTTTCAAATATTAGTAGAACATTCATATTTTCATATTGACTGAGCATGTTGCTTAGTGACTAAGTGATCAGGTAAAACACTACCGCATGTTTGCTATTCTACATTTTAAAGCATCTATAACACTCATCTTATGCATATTACCATTTGGACCCTGGATCCGCGCCAATATGATCAAGAAAGTTTCCAAATATAAGTGAAACTTTGATTATTGCATCGAATAAGTAGGTTTCTTGGTGATCAAGTAATAAGGTAAAACACTGCCGCATGCTTGAAACTCTACCATTTCAAATACATATAGTACTCATCATTAAATAATAGTGTTTTTAAAAAAACGTTTTGACTTTGGGAGTAGAATTTTTGTGATGAAGACGAAAAAGTTTTCAAATATTAGTAGAATATTCATATTTTCATATTAACTGAGCAGGTTGCTTAGTGACTAAGTAATCGGGTAAAACACTACCGCATGTTTGTAATTCCACATTTTAAACCATCTATAACACTCATCATTTGCATATTACCGTTTGGACCATAGATCCGCGCCAATAAGATCAAGAAAGTTTCAAAATATAAGTGAAACTTTGATGTTTGCATCGAATAAGTAGGTCACTTGGTGCTCAAGTAATAAGGTAAAACACTGTCGCATGTTTGAAACTCTAACATTTCAAATACAAATAATACTCATCATTAAATAATAGTGTTTTTAAAAACACGTTTCGACTTTGGGAGTAGAATTTGTGTTAATAAGACGAAAAAGTTTTCAAATGTTAGTAGAATATTCATTTTTCATATTGACTGAGCAGGTTGCTTAGTGACTAGGTAAGCAGGTAAAACACTACCGCATGTTTGCTATTCTACATTTTAAAGCATCTATAACACCCATCATTTGCATTTTACCGTTTGGACCCTGAATCCATGCCAATAAGATCAAGAAAGTTTCAAAATATAAGTGAAACTTTGAAGTTTGCATCGAATAAGTAGGTTTCTTGGTGCTAAAGTAATCAGGTAAAACACTGTCGCATGTTTGAAACTCTACAATTTCAAATACATATAATACTCATTATTAAATAATAGTGTTTTTAAAAACACATTACGACTTTGGGAATAGAATTTGTTTGAATAAGACGAAAAAGTTTTAAAATATTAGTAGAATATTCATATTTTCATATTGACTGAGCAGGTTACTTAGTGACTAAGTAATCTGGTAAAACAATGCCGCATGTTTTCTATTCTACATATCAAAGCATCTATAACACTCATCATTTGCATAATACCGTTTGGACCCTGGATCCGCGCCAATAAGATCAAGAAAGTTTAGAAATATAAGTGAAACTTTGATGTTTGCATCGAATGAGTAGGTTTCTTGGTGCTCAAGTAATCAGGTAAAACACTGCTGCATGTTTGAAACTCTACCATTTCAAATATATATATTACTCATCATTAAATAATAGTGTTTTTAAAAGAACGTTTCGACTTTGGGAGTAGAATTTGTGTGAATAAGACGATTTTTTTTTTTCAAATATTAGTAGAACATTCATATTTTCATATTGACGGAGCAAGTTGCTTAGTGACTAAGTAATCAGGTAAAACACTGCCGCATGTTGGCTATTCTACATTTTAAAGCATCTATAACACTCATCATTTGCATATTACCGTTTGGACCCTGGATCCGCGCCAATAAGATCAAGAAAGTTTCAAAATATAAGTGAAACTTGGATGTTTGCAGCGAATAATTATGTTTCTTGGTGCTCAAGTAGTTAGGTAAAACACTGCCGCAAGTTTGAAACTCTACCATTTCAAATACATATAATACTCATCATTAAGTAATAGTGTTTTTAAAAACATGTTTCGATTTTGAGAGTATAATTTCTGTGAATAAGACGAAAAAGTTTTCAAATATTAGTAGAATATTCATATTTTCATATTAACTGAGCAGGTTGCTTAGTGACTAAGTAATCAAGTAAAACACTGCCGCATGTTTGCTATTCTACATTTTAAAGCATCTATAACACTCATCATTTGCATATTACTGTTTGGACCCTGCATCTGTGCCAATAAGATAAAGAAAGTTTCAAAATATAAGTGAAACTTTGATGTTTGCAACGAATGAGTAGGTTTCTTGATGCTCAAGTTATTAGGTAAAACACTGTCGCATGTTTGAAACTCAACCATTTCAAATACATATAATACTCATCATTAAATAATAGTGTTTTTAAAAACACGTTTCGAATTTGGGAGTTGAATTTGTGTGAATAAGACGATTTTTTTTTCAAATATTATTATAACATTAATATTTTCATATTGACTGAGCAGGTTGCTTAGTGACTAAGTAATCAGGTAAAACACTGCCGCATTTTTGCTATTCTACATTTCAAAGCATTTATAACACTCATCATTTGCATATTACCGCTTGGACCCTGTATCTGCGCCAATAAGATCAAGAAAGTTTCAAAATATAAGTGAAACTTTGATCTTTGCATCGAATAAGAAGATTTCTTGGTGCTTAAGTAATCAGGTAAAACACTGCCGCATGTTTGAAACTCTACCATTTCAAATACATATAATAGTCATCATTAAATAATAGTGTTTTTAAAAACACGTTTCGACTTTGGGAGTAGAATTTGTGTGAATTGGACGAATTTTTTTTTCAAATATTAGTAGAACATTCATATTTTCATATTGACTGAGCGGGTTGCTTAGTGATTAAGTAATCAGGTAGAACACGACCGTATGTTGGCTATTCTACATTTTAAAGCATCTATAACACTCATCATTTGCATATTACCGTTTTGACCTTGGATCCGCGCCAATAAGATCAAGAAAGTTTCAAAATGTAAGCGAAACTTTGATATTTGCATCGAATAAGTAGGTTTCTTGGTGCTCAAGTAATAAGGTAACACACTGCCGCATGTTTGAAACTCTACCATTTCTAATACATATAATACTCATCATTAAATAATAGAGTTTTTAAAAACACTTTTCTACTTTGGGAGTAGAATTTGCGTGAATAAGACGAAAAAGTTTTCAAATATTAGTAGAATATTCATATTTTCATATTGACTGAGCAGGTTGCTTAGTGACTAAATAAGCAGGTAAAACACTGCACCATGTTTGCTATTCTACATTTTAAAGCATCGATAACACTCATCATTTGCATATTACCGTTTGGACCCTGGATCCGCGCCTATAAGAACAAGAAAGTTTCAAAATATAAGTGGAACTTTGATGTTTGCGTCGAATAAGTCGGTTTCTTGATGCTCAAGTAATCAGGTAAACCACTGCTGCATGTTTGAAACTCTACCATTTTAAATACATATAATACTCATCATTAAATAATAGTATTTTTAAAATCACGTTTCGACTTTGGGAGTAGAATTTGTGTGAATAAGACAAAAAAGTTTCAAATATTAGTAGAATATTCATATTTTCATATCGACTGAGCAGGTTGCTTAGTGACTAAGTAATCAAGTAAAACACTGCCGCATGTTTGCTATTCTACATTTTAAACCATCTATAACACTCATCATTTGCATATTACCATTTGGACCCTGGATCCGCACCAATAAGATAAAGAAAGTTTCAAAATATAAGTGAAACTTTGATGTTTGCATCGAATAAGTAGCTTACTTGGTGCTCAAGTAATCAGGTAAGACACTGTCGCATGTTTGAAACTCTACCATTTCAAATACAAATAATACTCATCATTAAATAATAGTGTTTTTAAAAACACGTTTCGAATTTGGGAGTGAATAAGACGAAAAAGTTTTCAAATACTAGTAGAATATTCATATTTTCATATTGACTGAGCAGGTTACTTAGTGACTAAGTAAGCAGGTAAAACACTGCCGCATGCTTGCTATTCTATATTTTAAAACATTTATAACACCCATCATTTGCATTTTACCGTTTGTGTAGCGACCCGGGAATTTCGACACTCGAATCTCGACACTAATACCAACCGTGTCCAAAACTCAAGTACCGAAAACCCCAGAAAGCTAGGAGAAATAAGTTAGAGGGTGAGAAAAGAAAGAAAGAAATGTTAGAATAGAAGAAGAAGAAGAATCACCACAGCACAGAGTCTCACTTCGCAGCGGAACAAAATATAATATATAAATAAACTTTATAGAGAGCTTTGAAATAAAAACTTACAATCATCAGAGTACATCAATATACTGGGACAGTTATAATAATCTGTCCTTATATACATCACACAGCGGAATAATACCAGGTAATAGCATACGTCTGAACACCTTCAGCTCGTCTTTGGACTTCACAGCATCCGATAACCTGAACCTGTACACCCGGTCTAACCCGAGCACTTACAAAACACCGGGTCAGTCTGGTGAACCAGAGTGAGTAAAACTCGCACAGTATTAAGGGTATCACACAACTTGATTTTAAAGTTGAAATCCTTTCGAAAGATAAGGATAATCGTAAGACCAAATCCACACATAAACACGGATGGTTTTTTACCTTACGATAACCCATAACAGTTTTGAAATCAATATCTTTTCTGATATTATAGTAGTGTCTAAATACAAATAAATATCAATCTAGTGGAACGCTTGCATCTCACGCTCCACATATATAACAAAACCTCGGGCGCTTATTGGAGATTGGATTCCGACCTTGACAAGGTATGGGACCGCCTTCCGATGATGTATCTCTAGAGGCGAATACACCTGGGTTCAACAAGAACGTCTTGCAACCCGGCCCTCACATGACCGACCACTCATTTCGCTTGAGTGTATCGAATGTATATCACCAACGGTTGGACTCAAACCACCGTTCCCGAATGGGCAGAATCGACAGAATAAGAAACAAAAGGAATTTCTCTAGATAGGTGATTATACACCCTAATGGGAGCGACCCACATAGCCATGTCGGCTGCCCGATTTTTGTCATTTCCCGGTTGATGAGGCTTGAGGCCACGCTTTACCTTTATAATCAGCACATCACATTCACTTCGAATGCCACATTGTCAGATCCATCGAAATCACTAATTGACGTCCACAACAATACTTTATGTGTCAGCTAAAAGAAGTTTCCTTCTCCGCTTCCACTCTTGGTACGGTTGAAGAAATCAATGTACGTGACCTTTCTGGAAATAATCTGTCAGACATCCATCCATACACGTCATCCAGGAACAGGATGAACCGAAGGCACCCTCCTACTGCATCCTAGGAATCACCCTATAGATCAGTAGCGAGTAGTGCTTGCAACCCGTAGATTTCAGCCACGACAGAATCATAGTATATCTCTGGGGATCAACCAGAGATTGTAAGTAATCCTTCCGTTTATGAAGATCTACGGTCTTCAATTTGCTCCATCTCGATCAACATCTTCGACGTATTCGTATTTATTGGTCGGAATGGTTTTCGAATATAAATTCGATCCCGGTCTTTCCATACCAATAACGTATGGCCAGATTTTGATAGTCGGTTATTTAACTATCAAAATAAACAATCATAAATAAAATAGATTCATTGGTTCAGAACACAGCATCACTTGGCCAATAAGATAACATAATATTCTCAAATCATTTTATTCCCTTTTCTTAAGGCATCTCATTATGTATATTTCTGAACACTTCAAATAATGTTTCACTACTATTTTCTCAAAATCAATTACTTCTTTCGTCTTCCTTATTACAATTAATACCATCCTTCGATAATCCTGAAGTCGTTCAAGTTGGGGTATTTTAATTACCTCTCAGACCTTGATCAACAACACTATTATCTTAAGGTAAATATGAATTGTAATTCAGAATCTCATATTCATTCCGATATCAGCAATTTTCGTTTCACTATTTCATTTAACATATGGTTTTTATAAATCTTCTCATCTTGGAAATCTTCCTTTCAAATATATCACCAACATATTGGTTTAGTAAATGATAAATAAAATATCCATATTTAAACTTTAACTTCTTTAAATCATTACAAATCCCATTACTCGATCCTTTTCACAATTCAACTACAAGAATCCATTTATTCCTTCTGGGAAATCTTATTTCAAACTCGCTCATTTCACTTAATGTCATTATAAAGCAGCGTTAATCTAAAATTAACGTTTTAACTTCCGATCCCTTTTTATATACTGTTTGCACAACTTTGGTTTAATACAAACCCCTTTCGCCTCGATTTCCTTTCTTAATTCCAACAGTTATCTTAGGCTTATCGCCTTTGCTTAGAAATCTCTTTTATAACTTAATTTATCAAATCTGGTTTAGAATATAAAGCCGTTCACACTTCTTTTGAAATCTAATCATAATTCATTATAACTACGATTACTTAAATAAACAATTAACTTAATCGTTAACTTGGATAAATATCAAATTTCCTTTTCTTATTAAGTCAAACACCCTTTGCTAAAGTCATTTTATTAGATAAATCTGCTCAAATTTATTTAACTTAATAATCAACTGTCGTTATAACAATTGGCTTGGTCGACTTTAACATAAGATAAATTTGTTGATCAATTCTACTCATCTTTTCATTTAAACTAATAAATAATATTATTAATTTAAATAATCTATTTCAGAATAATCTTACTTTAAGTGTTACTTTAAAACAATTAATAATCGTTTCACACTTGCTTACAAATCTTCTTAAAACAAGAATTAGCTCTATAAAAGGTAAAGCACGTGCTTCGCACACGGTCGATTTTGGTGTCAAAATGGTGATTGTTTGTTAAACCAACAATATACAAATAGAATTGGGTTATTTCTTTTATTTGTCAACTTCATTTAAAAATAATATATTTAAAAATCTATATTCAATTATAGAATAAATTACTTCATTTTTACCGATGCACCTGACGATAAATCAATCTTTATAAAACAGTTTTTATTTTGGCCATCTGCTATAAATTTCTCAACCAATATCGCACATCGGTTAATAACCGAATAAATGTTGAATTTAGATTCAACAAACCACCACTAAGCTAATAACCCAATCATGTCGGTTAAACAGTTCATATAAGGATCATATGCAAACAAACAATCAGTTCATCTGATAGCGATCAACTAAAATAATCAATCAGGCATCCAATTCAATTAAATACGTTTATATTGTTATAAACGTAACCATCAAGGTAAGTTACCTTGTTTGGAAAATCATCGTTAAAAATAACGATGTCATTTTATTTAAATTAAACAACGTTTAATTTAAATAGTATAGCGAATAACCAAACAACCATTAAATCAACCAAATCAACTAGCAAACATAGCACACAAGCAATAAACCCGATTTATAAAAATTATAAATGGGTAACTGAGTGAGTTTAACACACCTTCATTTTTGTCTGTCGTTGAAACAGTTTGTTTTGCAAGCTTCCGACTGCGCTCAGTTCCGTCCGTCCAAACCCACTACGTTCGTCGATACGGTCTCAACGCCTTCTGATTTGTTCCATTCTGTTACTGGATGACACGGTTGCAATTTTAATACGATATGCACTTATATTATTAAATCTTTAATAATAAACTTGATTACTATTTTACATCAAAATTAATGTGGTTGAGAATCCGGTTATGAAGCCATAGTAGTTTCATAAATAATCCTAGTTAGAAATGGTATACTTTGGTCACGTTACAAACACTTACTAACTTGGGCTCAAGGGAAAATCATCCCAAGCACGTCATTTGTGTTAGGCAAAATATACAAACCTTTCCCCGGCTATATTATAATGGATTGATAATGTAAAAATTGGTCACGTTCAACAAGGGTAGGCTTAGGCAAGTTATATGTATTGATAATCAAATATGTACATCACTAATTAATATTTACTTATGATATATTAAATTAAACATTTAAAATGTTAACACCAAATGAATGGGCCTTACCAATATAATATAAAAGCGCGTCGACCCTTTAGAAGATGACCGCTCACAAGAGTGTCTTCAGCATGTCTCATGTATCTTTGCATTTTCCGTATGTTTTCCTCATGCCTTCATCTACTCACGTCCCATTCATGTATTCCGCCTACTTCTACTTTTTTTTTTATTGCCTAAGGCCCACTCCTTTCAAAGCTCATGGCCCTCTCCCTTTACGTTATTTTCTTCCTCAAAATATAGGACGCCATCACCTGAAGCTCCTTTTTTATTCCTACATCATTTTTACGTTTTATTTTAAAGCCTACAGGCCCCCCGCCTTACATACCCACCTTCCTTCTTTTGGTTGATTACATCTTCCACCTGCTAATCATCTCCTTCCAAATCTCGCACGCCAACTTTTCTTTCTCCTGAACCCATCTTCGCCAATATCCCATGCACGTTCTGACAGAGCACACCCAAAAAAAGGGAACCGTACCTCATCATCACACTTGCATGAACCACGTCCTCTCTTGAACTCCGCATACACATGCTTCCGACCCCATCGCTGTCCATGCCGAACTGTCACCACTCATGTCCGCAAGTTTCGAGTTTGTCGCAACCTGAGCACACTTCACGTTGCTCCAGAAAGTGGCGAACTCTTTTGCCTTTAAACCTGCGTTATTCCCTCTTTTTATTTTTTTGTTATCATGATTTTTATTTTTACGCTACCGGTTGGATATTGGAACAAAGAGAATGGCTTTAAATTTTACAGTGAGGAAGTTGGGTTTGTTTCGCCTTGCTGAAGTGGCCTTGCTACCAAAATGAAGAATGAAATGGCATTTATATAGATGAGAGAAAGCATAGGATAGGAACAAAATCCCTTCATTCAGTACAACATAGAAGTGAGGGTTGTAGACAGAAGCATAGGCTTGCATGGAGTTGTGTTATCTCATTGAAAGACAGAAAAGAAAGGCCAGGCAAAAAGAAATCAGAGTAGCAGAGTGTTACGATTTTAGTCCCTTAAGATTGAAGTTGTTTATATTTATATTGGTCTGCGTTGCATGTGAATATAGGGCTAAAAAGAAATGAGTAGCTGTGGGCATGAATTTTCAATTCATTAGCATGAGCTTTTCTTTGTATGGAAAGAAGTTGGGTAGCTTAAAAAGGTATATAGCTGCTTGTGTTTTCAGCTTCAGTAGGCTGTGCTGATGTAAACAATCAATGGCAGTGTAAACTTTAGGTTGTACATGGGTACGTTTGTATGTTGTATGCAGGCTTTTCCCTATGCATGAAATGAAGAATGAGCTGTGTATTAAAATTTCGTACAGTGTAGGTGCATTTCTAACAATTAGATTAGGCATTTGCCTTGGTGTATCGGTCGCTATCTAAAATGGAAGAAAGAATACGGCAGATGTACAATCTCAGGGTAGCTGAAAGTATGTCTGTGATTTCCTTTCATTTGATGGAACCACACATGAAGGCGTAGAGGGTATAGACTGTACATATATATATAGGCACGTACAAGAATAGGGGATACGTAGAAGTAGCGGGTATGACATGTCTTATTTGGTTAGATGATAGGGTAGGCTCAGGTGTGAAGTGAGGATGTACAGTTTTGCTTAACAATGAAGCTTATTCCATTTATATCATACATGTATCCTTATAACATGTGCGGATATAAATTTTCACTTGCTTAAGAGCCTAGCATGCTCATTTGAAGTCTTATAAATGGTGATACGGTGGCTTTACTTTCATTTATACGGTTGGTTTAATTTTAACCGCTATTTACCGTAGACCGTTATATACACGTACCGTGCTATACACCATTTTATCTTTAAAGGCCGCTATCGACAAAAATAAAAATACCGTTGTGTCGAGCAATGCTCCACGACCCCAAAAATATAATAATATCGGTAGGTTAACTGATATAATGAAACCCCAAAATGTTAATATAGGGTACAAAATACTCCAAATAAAAAGTTGCTTATTTTACGAAATAAAAATTACAGAAAAATTCTAAAAATTAAATTAACACTACATCTCAAAAGAATCTTCTCTAAATTCAAAACCAGTATGCAGTTATTTCAAATAAATTGTTACGGTCGATGAACGATTCTATAACGACTATTTCGAAATTTGTTTGGGACGTAAAACAAAATCTAAAATACAAAAACTCAATTTTCCTCTTCCATTAGAAAAATATAATCACATAGATTCAGACGCTTCTTGTTTCACAGAAATCCGACTTAAAACGGATTCTGTATAATCAATTAAAGTTCAAACTAAATTTTTCGAACTACCGCGTTGTTTCGAGTTCGTTTTATATTAAATACAAATATAAGCGTTTAATCGTCGTCTTAGAAACGAATTTCATACCAAATCCCTTAATATAATATTTAAAACCAATTTAAATATTCAATTCAAATGGTCGAAAAATCCAGGTCGTTACAGTTTGGACCCTGGATCCGTGCCAATAAGATCAAGAAAGTTTCAAAATATAAGTGAAACTTTGATGTTTGCATCGAATAAGTAGGTTTCTTGGTGCTAAAGTAATCAGGTAAAACACTGTCGCATGTTCGAAACTCTACAATTTCAAATGCATATAATACTCATCATTAAATAATAGTGTTTTCAAGAACACGTTTCGACTTTGGGAGTAGAATTTGTGTGAATAAGACGAAAAAGTTTTCAAATATTAGTAGAATAATCTCTGCTCAAAAAAAAAATAGTAGAATAATCATATTTTCATATTGACTGAGCAGGTTGCTTAGTGACTAAGTAATCAGGTAAAACACTGCCGCATGTTTTCTATTCTACATATCAAAGCATCTGTAACACTCATCATTTGCATAATACCATTTGGACCCTGGATCCGCGCCAATAAGATCAAGAAAGTTTCAAAATATAAGTGAAACTTTGATGTTTGCATCGAATAAGTAGGTTTCTTGGTGCTCAAGTAATCAGGTAAAACACTGCCGCATGTTTGAAACTCTACCATTTCGAATACATATAATACTCATCATTAAATAATAGTGTTTTTAAAAGCACGTTTCGACTTTGGGAGTAGAATTTGTGTGAATAAGACAATTTTTTTTCAAATATTAGTAGAACATTCATATTTTCATATGGACAGAGCAAGTTGCTTAGTGACTAAGTAATCAGGTAAAACACTGCCGCATGTTGGCTATTCTATATTTTAAAGCATCTATATTACTCATCATTTGCATATTACCGTTTGGACTCTGGATCCGCGCCAATAAGATCAAGAAAGTTTCAAAATATAAGTGAAACTTTGATGTTTGCATCGAATAATTAGGTTTCTTGGTGCTCAAGTAGTTAGGTAAAACACTGCCGCATGTTTGAAACTCTACCATTTCAACTACATATAATACTCGTCATTAAGTAATAGTGTTTTTAAAAACATGTTTTCGATTTTGGGAGTAGAATTTCTGTGAATAAGACGAAAAAGTTTTCAAATATTAGAAGAATATTCATATTTTCATATTAACTGAGCAGGTTGCTTAGTGACTAAGTAGTCAAGTAAAACACTGCCGCATGTTTGCTATTCTATATTTTAAAGCATCCATAACACTCATCATTTGCATATTACTGTTTGGACTCTGCATCTGTGCCAATAAGATCAAGAAAGATTCAAAATATAAGTGGAACTTTGATGTTTGCAACGAATGAGTAGGTTTCTTGGTGCTCATGTTATTAGGTGTGACGAAAAGGAATTTCGCTCGGTCCGAACCAGTCGTAAACCGACCCAGACCGTTCGAAACGCCCTATCGTTTGAGAACATGACAAAGTAGAACGCAGACGGAAGAACATTTCGCTGTATATTACAACAATTCCATCAGATTACATGAATATACAGAGTATAAATGAATAAATATAACACAGAAATATCAGAGATTTAAATTACATTTAAATACATCGCAGCGGAAAATTATACAATACACAACTAGAAGAGACATACGGATACAAAGCTTTCCGGATATCGTTCCAGCTGTAATCCAGGATCCTGTGAATATAAATCTGCAAAACCAAAACTACTAGTTGCCCGTGTCAAAATAAGGGCACCCAGAGTTTAGGTTAAAACAATAAACTCCAGGTCAGTCATGGGACTGGTGTGAGAACTAAAATAGTTGTAAATCTTTATTTTAAAGTTAGGTAAATCAAGGGACCACGCCGTATAACACGGAACGGGTTTCCTCCCAAGAATACCAGTGCATAAAACGACAGCGCAATGCTAAATAAAGAAAAATGAAGCTATTATAAGACCCAGGTCCTATCACACAATGCAACGCAAGCCGGGGGATAGGGTTTTCCCTTATAATAGCCAAAGCATGCTGGATACGTTTAAAAACAGATTATTAGATACTATTATAAGTGCATAGTGTATAAAACAACTTCAAATCATAAGTATCAATCATAGGCGGCATGGGTACCATATATCATGTCGCCATACTAGGTTCTACAAATAAAACCGCAAATGTCACGTATTTGGAAATTGGATTTCCGTCTGTGAACCGAGGCCAGGGATCGTCCTCTACCGATTTGAGACTGTCTAGCCCGAGCCTCAGGAACAGCCGCAACTGCCCCATGGAGCGACAGGGCCGGTCCACCGATGTGGATTATTATGCCTGAACACTACGTTTCCCCGCCCTTTGGGGCGTAAATGAGCCAACAAATGACTCCATCGGACCCGGATCATCCGATCAAACCGAGGCGCCTCGCAACAGCAACAACCACATATGTGAAAAGTATATAAATGTCAGGGCTGGTAGGTCACTGACACCACCCTAGCTAGAAAGAAACGCATGCCCTCCCTGAGGTCCTCTCCCGTTTTTGGTTCACAACCGGGGTGCGAAACTCGCGAAGTAAACGTTACACAAAGCAACGCCACAAAGGCCGTGCTTTGATCATCACCACAAGACTTTGCTTTTCAACAGAAGCCTCGATCATCAGTAATCACCAAAACGACGTGAAGACCTCCGGTCTTTGACCATCGTCTTCATCTTCGACTTATCGTCGTATTAGTTATTCAGAATGGGATAAACCCGGTCTTTCCGAATAACTCACGTATATTTTAAATAAGTGTTACACAAACACAGCATACGCCTCATTCCAATTCATCAGTCACTAACTGTAAATTAATCAAGAGAATAATTCCCCAAATATTAACCCCGAAGGCCGAAACCAACATCAGATCAATATCCAGAAAACCATTCTGCTTAGCTAAACGACAGTTCGTTTCTAAATTTCACATTCATAGGGAAAGGTTCCCATTAATTTTATCCAAGATAAATCATTAAAATTTATTCTCAAATCTTTTTTTGAATTTCGATTCAACTAGTCGGGATTAACGAAACTTACCGAAGTAATCATTTGTTTTAATTTTCCAATCCCAACCTATTCATCCCATGAAGTAAAACTGGTAATACTTCATATCTAACACCACGGTGTTATCGGTAAATTCAATTACCATTTCACGTTCAAATCTAATTAAAGGTTTAACTATCGCCTGGAGCAAAACTGGTGATACTCCATTCTCGATCATTTCAATCTAATTAAAGATTCATTAAAACTCCACTTAGTTTTAATCGTTAACTAGGTTAAAGAATCCGTGTCATTTAAAACACAGTTCACGATAAACCCAAAGTCACATTCCATTAATTATCGGGTTAAAGAACGAGTGTTATTTAAAACACTATCCACGATAAACCCAAAAATCAATATCAATTCAATTTCAATTAAGTATTAATTAATTGGTACACTTCATTAAATCTAAATAAAAAGATTTAATCTCTTCTCAACTGGGCTTAAGAACAGTGTTAGTGAAGACACCATTCACGACAAACCCAAATCACATTTGATATTCAATACAAGGCTCTAAATAGAAAATATATCGGCTTATATTCAATATCAAATTCTACGATTAACAAATGTCGTATTGGAAATAACGATATAAATATATATCTTTCAAATTTCCATAACAACATCCGTATAATCACGAATTCCAACATCGAAATATTCCGAAGACAATTTCGATTCAAATCCACTCCAGTGCAATCATTGGAAATTCTGGTTATTTTTAAAACCCTTTTCAAATTCAATTTATTTATTTAAAAATAAATAGAACTATAATTCTAGTTCAAAACTAGTTCATTTCGATAAAAATCTATTTTTATCTTTTCAAATATGGAGTTTTTCATCCCAGTCCTTTCTAAATCATTTCTTATGATTTTACACAAATTATTACTATTTTAATAATTTTATCAAGGCCTGTACAGTCGATTTCCATCAACGGCCATCGAACTGCACTTACAGCGACCTTTTTCAAATTTGATTTGGACATAATTCCAAATCCAACCGTTAGATTTCTAATTTCTAATATTCGTTAGAAAGCTCGTTTCGATACGAACCCAACGGTTCCGGTTTTAGGAGAATCCGACGGTCGGATCTCCCGCAATGTCAGTTTGAAATAAATGGTCGAAATTCGCGAACTGCCGCGGCGCGGCGCGTTCTATTCCGGCCATTATATTATATATATATAATATATTTCGTCGATTTCTATTTAAAACGAATTATATAGATAGTTTTAAATTCGTTTCAAAAACAATTTCAACTTCCATTTCAATCCAAAGCACAAATGAATTCTTCTTTATAAATTCGTTTTAAAATTTCATTTCTATTCAATTCATTTCGAAATCGTTTTCAATTCAATTCATTTCGAAATCGTTTTCTATTCAATTCATTTCGAAATCGTTTTCTATTCGATTCATTTCAAAATGAATAAAATCGATATAAATATCGTTCTCGTCAAAATGGCGTCAATCTAATCAACACGGCTTCATATACTTCTATTTTTAAATATTCTATTTCAAATATTTCTTTTTCAAAATAGTTGTTATTATCAAAATATTTCGTTCAACACATGACTAATCTCAACGGATGAGTACTGTCAACACATGAACCTTTATTTTATATTGATAAAGATGTAAATTTTATTACTAAAATATTTCGTTCAACACATGACTAATCTCAACGGATGAGTACTGTCAACACATGAACCTTTATTTTATAATATTCTTTATTTTCTAAATTGGAATGAGGCCCAATCAATCACCATATAATATTAATTATATGGATTTTCATACATCACACATATATAATAGCATTGAAAAATAATCAACCATCAACCAAAGTGCACTACACTGTATAAGCATCAAATATAGATATCTAACGCTTATAACAGCCTGTCAATCAATCGATCGACATATTTAATCAATCAGGATGAGTGAACTTCAAATTTCATCCCAACACCCGTGTGGGGTTTCAAACAATCAAACACATATTTTATTTGTGCAGTTGGGCAATGTGTAAAATTTATCGTCCCAATCAATGTCCTTCAAATAGGTGTACATAAACAAATCGTCCGGTTTGTAAATGAATATTTATTTATTCACATTCACTATATTCATATTCACGTTAAAAAATATATATTTTTAACGATAAAACATTTTATTTTAACATATGAATTTCTATTCAATTCATTCTTTAAATAAAATGATATTCTTATTTTCTAACTTATTTTAGAAAATTCGACGGCATAACGGCACGATACTAGAAACGGGACGAGGCCTAGCCTTATCCCCGGTCTAGTGAAGGCCCACGCCATTCACACATCAATCAAATCCATTCATTTCACCACACAGTTCAATTTCAATCAAATGATCTAACTAATTTTTGCAATCAAACAAACAAGTCCATGGTCTGTGGACGATTGTGTCGGGTGCTACTAAGCACCGTCTGCATCCTAGTATATATATAACTAGAAAAAGAAATTGAAAGGTGAGAAATTCTCACCAATAGCTATCCAACTTCACGACACTTCACTTAGAGAAATCTTCGCCATTCTCGCCTTTTTGTCGCTTTCGCCCGTAGCCACTACATATATAAAAATCGAATTTTTACTTCGCTATTCGATACATAAAAATCGAATTTTTACTTCGCTATCCAAAATATAAAAATCGAATTTTTACTATGATGTCATATAGATAAAAATTCCATTTCAAAAATATAGATTTCGCCTTTATAAAAATATAGATTTCGCCTTTATAAAAATAAAGATTTCGCCTTTAGAAAAATAAAGATTTCGCCTTTATAAAAATAAAGATTTCGCCTTTATAAAAATAAAGATTTCGCCTTTCTATAATATAAAAATCTAATCTTTATTATAAAAATCATATTTTTATACCTTAGCAATATATATATATATATATAAAATCAAATTGCTAATCATAAAACAAAAAAAAATACTATTTTTACATGTATAAAATCGTATTCTTCTATGCTACTTATATAAATAAAAATCATATTTTTATTTTCTGATTTTCCATATAAAAATCGCGTTTTTTATTTTCAGATTTAAATAAAAACAAAACAAAATAAAGCTCACTGATTGAAACGGGGGGGGCCGGATCCGCGGTGGCACAGCTGCAAGTGGTCGGAGGTGCTCCACCGGAGCTCGCGGGGTGCTGTCAGTGCTGGAGCAGGCGGTTCTTGGTGGGTGGTGGAGCGGTTTGGCTAGAAGGAGGCGGGTTTTCAAATGAGTGGAGGTTGCTGTAGGTGGCCAGAGGGGCGTGGGTGCGGCGTTGGGTGGACTGAGGGTCGGCGGCAGTCGACTGGCGATCGGGTCGTGGCTAGGGCTAGGGTTTTCCGGCGGCGCGTTCGATTCCAGACGAGGGGAGGAGGCGAGAGGGGATGGTTGGGCACGACGTCGACGAAGGCGGCGCTGGTAGGAGAAACCTAGGGCGGCGGCGACGAACTTCGGAGGGAGGGGCGAAGGCGATTCGGGGATCGGGTTTTCTAATTTTTTTTCTTTTTTATTCGTTTCTGAAATGAATCGGGGGAGGGGGCAGAAATTATAGAAGGAGAAGGGGAGAGGAGATCTTATCAATTTTTTTAATTATTTAATTTATCACTAAAAGCAACTTTTATTTTCGACCTCTAAACGAGGCCCACCGCCAGTCGCCCATAGCGTAATACCCCCATTCCGAACACAATGGGATATGTATCGTAGGCTGATTCGACTGTTACGATCAGTTTCCGTCAAAATCAAAATATGAATCAGTATATATTCAATTTGAACGTACATTTCAAATTACCGGGGTCACATACTAACTAGAAAAATTCCTGAAAAATATTTTCTAGCTTCGTATTGACGATACGGTCCTAACAAAACTAGTTTCGTCGAATTCTGAGACCGTTAGAAAAATGGCCAATTTCCAGTCGATTAAAATCAACTAAAACTGGTCAAACGCGTTTTCCTATGCCACGCTCACATATTGATTCGAAAAATAATGAAATTTGAAACCTAGCAATAATTTGACATCACGGATCCAACAAAAGTGGTTTCGCCGAAATCCGAGGTCGCTTGCAAAATTTCCATTTTTAAGGGCCTGAATTCCATAGCGACTATTCAGAAATTTCAACTGGACATATCTTTTGATTCCCGTTATGAAATTTCGATTTTTCGGATTCGTTGGAAAGATATCCTAAAATAGATCCTAATGTTTTTGGTTTCACTAAAATCCGGATTGTTATGCACCCGGTATATTCAATTGAAGTTTGAAATCGAATTATTGAACTACCGTGCCATTTTCAATTCTATTTATAATTATATATAATTATTTATATTCTAACGACGACGCGTATATAATATATACGTTCTAATTATATTCAAAATAAATTTTCGTTGATATTATTTAAAATAATCTATTTTAAATATTCGAAATTCGCTAAAATTGCCAAAATAAAAATTTTAAACTGGCTCAGAATTTCCGGGTTATTACAATCTCCCCCACTTAAAAAATTTCGTCCCCGAAAAGGAACAAAGTCGAAAGTGGTTTGATTAATCAATTCTATGTTCGATCTGGCTTCCATTCTCCAACTTTTCAGTTTCTGAGAATTTTCAAAATTCTTCAAAAATTTGGCTAACACCCTAAATTTTCGAAAAATTTCGCCATAACCTCCCCTGCACCGGGAGCCACGGGAAAATCCCGAAATTGCCATATAGGCCTTCTGATCTCAAAAAGAAAAAGAAAAAGCCAAGCGGCTAGCCAATAGGCTCATAAAATCATCATCACCCAAACAAAACAGTAAATTATGTAATAAACATGTACCTTTTTGTCGGGCAAACAAATTTTATTCTCTGCTCTAGCCTCCTTGCTATGACCTGTTCAATATAAGTATATGTATATGCAAGCAAATGCGACCAATTTTCAATACAATTCAATATTTGGTTCAATTAGGCTAAATGGTTCAAAATTATCAAACAAATAAACAAACAACACAAACATCAATCAATTAGTGAATTAGAGTCTCAAATTCATAATTTTGATACATATACAAAAATCATGTTTTTGATGCCAAATCACAACAATAGGCCTTATCTAATTTTTGGTTCTCACACCAGTCAATAGGAAATATATAGATATCACACCTTCGAAAAACGAATACCAATTCTGATGATGTTCGAACTATCATCAGAATCATCTCTGGGCGACTAGAGTGTGATTCTATATCTATCCAGAATATTAAAACTTCAAATACACGTTTGCAAGGCGTATATGCAAAATCTTTATATACTGGACTGTCCTAATCAATATGAAATAAATAATCAAATACGAATAATTGATTTAGATTTTCAAAACAAAAATTGTTTTCATTTTAAAAATATACTCTTCACACTCGTCCTAGGATACTACTGATCCCATCTCTAACGAGTCATTCTAATTGGATATTACTAATCCAATATCTGATGAATTCTTTCGTACGGTTCTAATGTGCCTTGTTCTCTAAGCTTTGTAAACCAAAGCTCTGATACCAACTGTGACGAAAAGGAATTTCGCTCGGTCCGAACCAGTCGCTAAACCGACCCAGACCATTCGAAACGCCCTATCGTTTGAGAACATGACAAAGTAGAACGCAGACGGAAGAACATTTCGCTGTATATTACAACAATTCCATCAGATTACATGAATATACAGAGTATAAATGAATAAATATAATACAGAAATATCAGAGATTTAAATTACATTTAAATACATCGCAGCGGAAAATAATACAATACACAACTAGAAGAGATATACGGATACAAAGCTCTTGGTCCCCCAGTCCCTTGTTTTACGGCGACCCTCTCGAGTCTCGCGCCTATTGGCGAACCAACGCCCTCCCCAGCAACATGTAGGGGTAAGAGTCTCCCGTTCGCCACCAAACCGTGAAGCGAGAACCCCCTATCAGGCGTACCCGGCCTACTCAGGGCCAGCAACAAGAACTGGTAATACTTCATATCTAACACCACGGTGTTATCGGTAAATTCAATTACGATTTCACGTTCAAATCTAATTAAAGATTTAACTATCGCCTGGAGCAAAACTGGTGATACTCCATTCTCGATCATTTCAATCTAATTAAAGATTCATTAAAACTCCACTTAGTTTTAATCGTTAACTGGGTTAAAGAATCCGTGTCATTTAAAATACAGTTCACGATAAACCCAAAGTCACATTCCATTAATTATCGGGTTAAAGAACGAGTGTTATTTAAAACACTGTCCACGATAAACCCAAAAATCAATAACAATTCAATTTCAATTAAGTATTATTTAATTGGTACACTTCATTAAATCTAAATAAAAAGATTTAATCTCTTCTCAACTGGGCTTGAGAACAGTGTTAGTGAAGACACCAATCACGACAAACCCAAATCACATTTGATATTCAATACAAGGCTCTAAATAGAAAATATATCGGCTTATATTCAATATCAAATTCTACGATTAACAAATGTCGTATTGGAAATAACGATTTAAATATATATCTTTCAAATTTCCATAACAACATCCGTATAATCACGAATTCCAACATTGAAATATTCCGAAGACAATTTCGATTCAAATCCACTCCAATGCAATCATTGGAAATTCTGGTTATTTCTAAAACCCTTTTCAAATTCAATTTATTTATTTAAAAATAAATAGAACTATAATTCTAGTTCAAAACTAGTTCATTTCGATAAAAATCTATTTTTATCTTTTCAAATATGGAGTTTTTCATCCCAATCCTTTCTAAATCATTTCTTATGATTTTACACAAATTATTACTATTTTAATAATTTTATCAAGGCCTGTACAGTCGATTTCCATCAACGGCCATTGAACTGCACTTACAGCGACCTTTCTCAAATTTGATTTGGACATAATTCCAAATCCAACCGTTCGATTTCTAATTTCTAATATTCGTTAGAAAGTTCTTTTCGATACGAACCCAATGGTTCCGGTTTTAGGAGAATCCGACGGTCGGATCTCCCGCAATGTCAGTTTGAAATAAATGGTCGAAATTCGCGAACTGCCGCGGCGCGGCGCGTTCTATTCCGGCCATTATATTATATATATAATATATATTTCATCGATTTCTATTTAAAACGAATTATATAGATAGTTTTAAATTCGTTTCAAAAACAATTTCAACTTCCATTTCAATCCAAAGCACAAATGAATTCTTCTTTATAAATTCGTTTTAAAATTTCATTTCTATTCAATTCATTTCGAAATCGTTTTTAATTCAATTCATTTCGAAATCGTTTTCTATTCAATTCATTTCGAAATCGTTTTCTATTCGATTCATTTCAAAATGAATAAAATCGATATAAATATCGTTCACGTCAAAATGGCGTCAATCTAATCAACACGGCTTCATATATTTCTATTTTTAAATATTCTATTTCAAATATTTCTTTTTCAAAATAGTTGTTGTTATCAAAATATTTCGTTCAACACATGACTAATCTCAACGGATGAGTACTATCAACACATGAACCTTTATTTTATATTGATAAAGATGTAAATTTTATTACTAAAATATTTCGTTCAACACATGACTAATCTCAACGGATGAGTACTGTCAACACATGAACCTTTATTTTATATTGATAAAGATGTAAATTTTATTACTAAAATATTTCGTTCAACACATGACTAATCTCAACGGATGATTACTGTCAACACATGAACCTTTATTTTATAATATTCTTTATTTTCTAAATTGGAATGAGGCCCAATCAATCACCATATAATATTAATTATATGGATTTTCATACATCACACGTATATAATAGCATTGAAAAATAATCAACCATCAACCAAAGTGCACTACACTGTATAAGCATCAAATATAGATATCTAACGCTTATAACAGCCTGTCAATCAATCGATCGACATATTTAATCAATCAGGATGAGTGAACTTCAAATTTCATCCCAACACCCGTGTGGGGTTTCAAACAATCAAACACATATTTTATTTGTGCAGTTGGGCGATGTGTAAAATTTATCATCCCAATCAATGTCCTTCAAATAGGTGTACATAAACAAACCGTCCGGTTTGTAAATGAATATTTATTTATTCACATTCACTATATTCATATTCACGTTAAAAATTATATATTTTTAACGATAAAACATTTTATTTTAACATATGAATTTCTATTCAATTCATTCTTTAAATAAAATGATATTCTTATTTTCTAACTTATTTTAGAAAATTTCGGCGGCATAACGGCACGATACTAGAAACGGGACGAGGCCTATCCTTATCCCCGGTCTAGTGAAGGCCCACGCCATTCACACATCAATCAAATCCATTCATTTCACCACACAGTTCAATTTCAATCAAATGATCTAACTAATTTCTGCAATCAAACAAACAAGTCCATGGTCTGTGGACGATTGTGTCGGGTGCTACTAAGCACCGTTTGCATCCTAGTATATATATATAACTAGAAAAAGAAATTGAAAGGTGAGAAATTCTCACCAATAGCTATCCAACTTCACGACACTTCACTTAGAGAAATCTTCGCCATTCTCGCCTTTTTGTCGCTTTCGCCCGTAGCCACTACATATATAAAAATCGAATTTTTACTTCGCTATTCGATACATAAAAATCGAATTTTTACTTCGCTATCCAAAATATAAAAATCGAATTTTTACTATGATGTCATATAGATAAAAATTCCATTTCAAAAATATAAATTTCGCCTTTATAAAAATAAAGATTCCGCCTTTATAAAAATAAAGATTTCGCCTTTATAAATATAAAGATTTCGCCTTTATAAAAATAAAGATTTCGCCTTTCTATAATATAAAAATCTAATCTTTATTATAAAAATCATATTTTTATACCTTAGCAATATATATATATATATATATATATATATATATAATCAAATTGCTAATCGTAAAACAAAAAAATCTTATTTTTACATGTATAAAATCGTATTCTTCTATGCTACTTATATAAATAAAAATCGTATTTTTATTTTTTGATTTTCCATATAAAAATCGCGTTTTTTATTTTCAGATTTAAATAAAAACAAAACAAAATAAAGCTCACCGATTGAAACGGGGGGGCCGGATCCGCGGTGGCACAGCTGCAAGTGGTCGGAGGTGCTCCACCGGAGCTTGCGGGGTGCTGTCAGTGCTGGAGCAGGCGGTTCTTGGTGGGTGGTGGAGCGGTTTGGCTAGAAGGAGGCGGGTTTTCAAAGGAGTGGAGGTTGCTGTAGGTGGCCAGAGGGGCGTGGGTGCGGCGTTGGGTGGACTGAGGGTCGGCGGCGGTCGACTAGCGATCGGGTCGTGGCTGGGGCTAGGGTTTTCCGGTGGCGCGTTCGATTCCAGACGAGGGGAGGAGGCGAGAGGGGATGGCTGGGCACGACGTCGACGAAGGCGGCGCTGGTGGGGGAAACCTAGGACGGCGGCGACGAACTTCGGAGGGAGGGCCGAAGGTGATTCGGGGATCGGGTTTTCTAAATTTTTTTCTTTTTTATTCGTTTCTGAAATGAATCGGGGGAGGGGGGGCAGAAATTATAGAAGGAGAAGGGGAGAGGAGATCTTTTCAATTTTTTTAATTATTTAATTTATCACTAAAAGCAACTTTTATTTTCGACCTCTAAACGAGGCCCACCGCCTGTCGCCCATAGCGTATTACCCCCATTCCGAACACAATGGGATATGTATCGTAGGCTGATTCGACTGTTACGATCAGTTTCCATCAAAATCAAAATATAAATCAGTATATATTCAATTTGAACGTACATTTCAAATTACCGGGGTCACATACTAACTAGAAAAATTCCTAAAAAATATTTTCTAGCTTCGTATTGACGATACGGTCGTAACAAAACTAGTTTCATCGAATTCTGAGACCGTTAGAAAAATGGCCAATTTCCAGTCGATTAAAATCAACTGAAACTGGTCAAACGCGTTTTCCTATGCCACGCTCACATATTGATTCGAAAAATTATGAAATTTGAAACCTAGCAATAATTTGACATCACGGATCCAACAAAAGTGGTTTTGTCGAAATCCGAGGTCGCTTGCAAAATTTCCATTTTTAAGGGCCTGAATTCCATAGCGACTATTCAGAAATTTCAACTGGACATATCTTTTGATTCCCGTTATGAAATTTCGATTTTTCGGATTCGTTGGAAAGATATCCTAAAATAGATCCTAATGTTTTTGGTTTCACTAAAATCCGGATTGTTATGCACCCGGTATATTCAATTGAAGTTTGAAATCGAATTATCGAACTACCGCGCCATTTTCAATTCTATTTATAATTATATATAATTATTTATATTCTAATGACGACGCGTATATAATATATACGTTCTAATTATATTCAAAATAATTTTTCGTCGATATTATTTAAAATAATCTATTTTAAATATTCGAAATTCGCTAAAATTGCCAAAATAAAAATTTTAAACTGGCTCAGAATTTCCGGGTTATTACATTAGGTAAAACACTATCGCATGTTTGAAACTCAACAATTTCAAATACATATAATACTCATCATTAAATAATAGTGTTTTTAAATACACGTTTCGACTTTGGGAGTTGAATTTGTGTGAATAAGACGATTTTTTTTCCAAATATTAGTATAACATTCATATTTTCATATTGACTGAGCAGGTTGCTTAGTGACTAAGTAATCAGGTAAAACACTGCTGCATGTTTTCTATTCTACATTTCAAAGCATTTATAACGCTCATCATTTGCATATTACCGTTTGGACCCTGGATCTGCGCCAATAAGATCAAGAAAGTTTCAAAATATAAGTGAAACTTTGATGTTTGCATCGAATAAGTAGGTTTCTTGGTGCTCAAGTAATCAGGTAAAACACTGCCGCATGTTTGAAACTCTACCATTTCAAATACATATAATACTCATCATTAAAATAATAGTGTTTTTAAAGACACGTTTCGACTTTGGGAGTAGAATTTGTGTGAATAAGACGATTTTATTTTCAAATATTAGTAGAACATTCATATTTTCATATTGACTGAGTAGGTTGCTTAGTGAATATGTAATCAGGTAAAACACTGCCGCATGTTGGCTATTCTACATTTTAAAGCATCTATAACACTCATCATTTGCATATTACCGTTTGGACCTTGGATCCGTGCCAATAAGATCAAGAAAGTTTCAAAATATAAGTGAAACTTTGATATTTGCATCGAATAAGTAGGTTTCTTGGTGCTCACGTAACAAGGTAACACACTGTCGCGTGTTTAAAACTCTATCATTTCAAATACATATAATACTCATCATTAAATAGTAGAGTTTTTAAAAACACTTTTCTACTTTGGGAGTAAAATTTGTGTGAATAAGACGAAAAAGTTTTCAAATATTAGTAGAATATTCATATTTTCATATTGACTGAGTAGGTTGTTTAGTGACTAAGTAAGCAGGTAAAACACTGCAACATATTTGCTATTCTACATTTTAAAGCATCTATAACACTCATCATTTGCATATTACCGTTTGGATGCTGGATCCGCGCCAATAAGATCAAGAAAGCTTCAAAATATAAGTGGAACTTTGATGTTTGCATCGAATAAGTAGGTTTCTTGGTGCTCAAGTAATCAGGTAAAACACTGCCGCATGTTTGAAACTCTACCATTTCAAAAACAAATAATACTCATCGTTAAATAATAGTGTTTTTAAAAACACATTTCGACTTTAGGAGTAGAATTTGTGTGAATAAGACAAAAAAGTATTCAAATATTAGTAAAATATTCATATTTTCATATCACTGAGCAGGTTGCTTAGTGACTACGTAATCAAGTAAAACACTGCTACATGTTTGCTATTTTAAATTTTAAACCATCTATAACACTCACCATTTGCATATTACCGTTTGGACCCTGGATCCGCGCCAATAAGATCAAGAAATTTTCCAAATATAAGTGAAATTTTGACGTTTGCATCGAATAAGTAGGTTTCTTGGTGCTCAAGTAACCAGGTAAAACATTGCCGTATGTTTGAAACTCAACCATTTCAAATACATATAATACTCATCATTAAATAATAGTGTTTTTAAAAACACGTTTCGACTTTGGGGGTAGAGTTTGTGTGATTAAGACGAAAAAGGTTTCAAATATTAGCAGAATATTAATATTTTCATATTAACTGAGCAGGTTGCTTAGTGACTAAGTAATCAGGTAAAACACTACCGCATGTTTGTTATTCTACATTTTAAACCATCTATAACACTCATCATTTGCATATTACCATTTGGACTCTGGATCCGCGCCAATAAGATCAAGAAAGTTTCAAAATATAAGTGAAACTTTGATGTTTGCATCGAATAAGTAGGTTACTTGGTGCTCAAGTAATCAGGTAAAACACTGTCGCATGTTTGAAACTCTACCATTTCAAATACAAATAATACTCATCATTAAATAATAGGGTTTTTAAAAACACGTTTCGACTTCGGGAGTAAAATTTGTGTGAATAAGACGAAAAAGTTTTCGAATATTAGTAGAATATTCATATTTTCATATTGACTGAGCAGGTTGCTTAGTGACTAAGTAAGCAGGTAAAACACTGTCACATGTTTGCTATTCTATATTTTAAAACATCTATAACACACATCATTTGCATTTTACCGTTTGGACCCTGGATCCGTGCCAATAAGATCAAGAAGTTTCAAAATATAAGTGAAACTTTGATGTTTGCATCGAATAAGTAGATTTCTTGGTGCTAAAGTAATCAGGTTAAACACTGTCGCATGTTTGAAACTCTACAATTTCAAATACATATAATACTCATCATTAAATAATAGTGTTTTTAAAAACACGTTTCGACTTTGGGAGTAGAATTTGTGTGAATTAGACGAAAAAGTTTTCAAATATTTATAGAATATTCATATTTTCATATTGACTGAGCAGGTTGCTTATTGACTAAGTAATCAGGTAAAACACTGCCGCATGTTTTCTATTCTACATATCAAAGCATCTATAACACTCATCATTTGCATGATACCGTTTGGACCATTGATCCGCGCCAATAAGATCAAGAAAGTTTCAAAATATAAGTGAAACTTTGATGTTTGCATCGAATAAGTAGGTTTCTTGGTGCTCAAGTAATCATTTAAAAGACTGCCGTATGTTTGAAACTCTACCATTTCAAATACGTATAATACTCATCATTAAATAATAGTGTTTTTAAAAACACGTTTTGACTTTGGGAGTAGAATTTGTGTGAATAAGACGATTTTTTTTTCAAATATTAGTAGAACATTCATATTTTCATATTGACTGAGCAAGTTGCTTAGTGACTAAGTAATCAGATAAAATACTGCCGCATGTTGGCTATTCTACATTTTAAAGCATCTATAACACTCATCATTTGCATATTACTGTTTGGACCCTGGATCCGCACCAATAAGATCAAGAAAGTTTCAAAATATAAGTGAAACTCTGATATTTGCATCGAATAAGAAGGTTTCTTCGTTCTCAAGTAGTTAGGTAAAACACTGCCGCATGTTTCAAAACTCTACGATTTCAAATACATATAATACTCATCATTAAGTAATAGTGTTTTTAAAAACATGTTTCGATTTTGGGAGTAGAATTTCTATGAATAAGACGAAAAAGTTTTCAAATATTAGTAGAATATTCATATTTTCTTATTGACTGAGCAGGTTGCTTAGTGACTAAGTAATCAAGTAAAACACTCCGCATGTTTGCTATTCTACATTTTAAAGCATCTATAACACTCATCATTTGCATATTACTGTTTGGACCCTGTATCTGTGCCAATAAGATCAAGAAAGTTACAAAATATAAGTGAAACTTTGATGTTTGCAACGAATGAGTAGGTCTCTTGGTGCTCAAGTTATCAGGTAAAACACTGCCGCATGTTTGAAACTCTACCATTTCAAATACATATAATACTCATCATTAAATAATAGTGTTTTCAAAAACACGTTTCGACTTTGGGAGTAGAATTTGTGTGAATAAGACGAATTTTTTTTCAAATATTTGTATAACATTCATATTTTCATATTGACTGAGCAGGTTGCTTAGTGACTAATTAATCAGGTAAAACACTGTCGCATGTTTGCTATTCTACATTTCAAAGCATTTATAACACTCATCATTTGCATATTACCACTTGGACCCTGTATCTGCGCCAATAAGATCAAGAAAGTTTCAAAATATAAGTGAAACTTTGATCTTTGCATCGAATAAGTAGATTTTTTGGTGCTTAAGTAATCAGGTAAAACACTGCCGCGTGTTTGAAACTCTACTATTTCAAATACATATAAAACTCATCATTAAATAATAGTGTTTTTAAAAACACATTTCGACTTTGGGAGTAGAATTTGTGTGAATAGGACGATTTTTTTTTCAAATATTAGTAGAAAATTCATATTTTCATATTGACTGAGCAGGTTGCTTAGTGATTAAGTAATCAGGTAGAACACTGCCGTATGTAGGCTATTCTACATTTTAAAGCATCTATAACACTCATCATTTGCCTATTACCGTTTTGACCTTGGATCTGCGCCAATAAGATCAAGAAAGTTTCAAAATGTATGTGAAACTTTGATATTTGCATCGAATAAGTAGGTTTCTTGGTGCTCAAGTAATAAGATTACACACTGCTGCATGTTTGAAACTCTACCATTTCAAATACATATAGTACTCATCATTAAATACTAGTGATTTTAGAAACACGTTTCGGCTTTGGAAGTAGAATTTATGTGAATAAGACGGAAAAGTTTTCAAATATTAGTAGAATATTCATATTTTCATATTGACTGAGCAGGTTGCTTAATGACTAAGTAATCAGGTAAAATACAGCCACATGTTTGCTATTCTACATTTTAAAGCATCTATAACACTCATTATTTGCATATTACCGTTTGGACCCTGAATCCGAGCCAATAAGATTAAGAAAGTTTCAAAATATTGGTGAAACGTTGATGTTTTCGTCGAATAAGTAGATTTCTTGGTGCTCAAGTAATCGAGTAAAACACGACCGCATGTTTGAAACTCTACCATTTCAAATACATATAATACTCATCATTAAATAATAGTGTTTTTAAAAACACGTTTCGACTTTGGGAGTAGAATTTGTGTGAATAAAACGAAAAAGTTTTCAAATATTAGTAGAATATTCATATTTTCATATTAACTAAGCAGGTTGCCTAGTGACTAAGTAATCAGGTAAAACACTACCGCATGTTTGCTATTCTGCATTTTAAAGCATCTATAACACTCATCATATGCATATTACCATTTGGACCCTGGATCCGCGCCAATAAGATCAAGAAAGTTTCAAAATATAAGTGAAACTTTGATGTTTGCATTGAATAAGTAGGTTACTAGGTGCTCAAGTAATCAGGTAAAACACTGTCGCATGTTTGAAACTCTACCATTTCAAATACAAATAATACTCATCATTAAATAATAGTGTTTTTAAAACACGTTTCGACTTACGGAGTAGAATTTGTGTGAATAAGACGAAAAAGTTTTCAAATATTAGTTGAATATTCATATTTTCATATTGACAAAGTAGGTTGCTTAGTGACTAAGTAAGCAGGTAAAACACTGCCGCATGTTTGTTATTCTACATTTTAAAGCATCTATAAAACCCATCATTTGCATTTTACCATTTGGACCCTGGATCCGTACCAATAAGATCAAGAAAGTTTCAAACTATAAGTGAAACTTTGATGTTTGCATCGAATAAGTAGGTTTCTTGGTGCTAAATTAATCAGGTAAAACACTGCCGCTTGTTTGAAACTCTACCGTTTCAAATACATATAATACTTATCATTAAATAATAGTGTTTTTAAAAACACATTTTGACTTTGGGAGTAGAATTTGTGTGAATAAGACGAAAAAGTTTTCAAATATTAGTAGAATATTAATATTTCCATATTGACAGAGCAAGTTGCGTAGTGACTAAGTAATCAGGTAAAACACTGCTGCATGTTTGTTATTCTACATTTTAAACCATCTATAACACTCATCATTTGCATATTACCGTTTGGACTCTGGATCCATGCCAATAAGATCAAGAACGTTTCAAAATAAAAGTGAAACTTTGATGTTTGCATCGAATAAGTAGGTTACTTGGTGCTCAAGTAATCAGGTAAAACATTGTCGCATGTTTGAAACTCTACCACTTCAAATACAAATAATACTCATCATTAAATAATAGTGTTTTTAAATACACGTTTCGACTTTGGGAGTAAAATTTGTGTGAGTAAGATGAAAAAGTTTTCAAATATTAGTAGAATATTCATATTTTCATATTTACTGAGCAGGTTGCTTAGTGACTAAGTAAGCAGGTAAAACACTGCCGCATATTTGCTATTCTACATTTTAAAGCATCTATAACACCCATCATTTGCATCTTACCGTTTGGACCCCGGATCTGTGCCAATAAGATCAAGAAAGTTTCAAAATATAAGTGAAACTTTGATATTTGCATCGAATAAGCAGGTTTCTTGGTGCTAAAGTAATCAGGAAAAACACCGTCGCATGTTTGAAACTCTACAATTTCAAATACATATAATACTCATCTTTAAATAATAGTGTTTTTAAAAAACACGTTTCGACTTTGGGAGTAGAATTTGTGTGAATAAGAAGAAAATGTTTTAAACTATTAGTAGAATATTGATATTTTCATATTGACTGAGCAAGTTGCTTTGTGACTAATAATCAGGTAAAACACTGCCGCATGTTTTCTATTCTACATTTTAAACCATCTATAACACTCATTATTTGCATATTACCGTTTGGACCTAGGATCCGCACCAATAAGATCAAAAAAGTTTCAAAATATAAGTGAAACTTTGATGTTTGCATCGAATAAGTAGGTTTCTTGGTGCTCAAGTAATCAGGTAAAACACTGCCGCATGTTTGAAACTCTACCATTTCAAATACATATAATACTCATCATTAAATAATAGTGTTTTTAAAAACACGTTTTCACTTTGGGAGTAGAATTTGTGTGAATAAGACGATTTTTTTTTCAAATATTAGTATAACATTCATATTTTCATATTGACTAAGCAGGTTGCTTAGTGACTAAGTAATCAGGTAAAACAGTGCCGCATGTTTGCTATTCTACATATCAAAGCATCTATAACACTCATCATTTGCATAATACCGTTTGAACCCTGGATCCGTGCTAATAAGGACAAGAAAGTTTCAAAATATACGTGAAACTTTGATGTTTGCATCAAATAAGTAGGTTTCTTGGTGCTCAAGTAATCAGGTAAAACACTGCCGCAGGTTTGTAACTCTACCATTTTAAATACATATAATACTCATCATTAAATAATAGTGTCTTTAAAAACACGTTTCGACTTTGGGAGTAGAATTTGTGTGAATAAGACGATTTTTTTTTTCAAATATTAGTTGTAACAACCCTGATTTTTGGGGGAAATTTAAAATTTTATTTTAAATAATTTTAATGAGCTTTGGCTATTTAAAATAATTTATTTTAAATAATAATGATTAAAAAATTATTTTATTTGAAGACTTTAAAAGTTTTATAAATTCCATTCCAAGCCCGAAAGGGTGCGGTAGTTTCAAATTTTAGTTTTGAACTTTGAAAAATTATATAAAATTGGTTCTAAAACGAAATTGGATAAAACAGGAAATGTTAGGTTCGTATTGTCAATATCTATATAATGAATTTAATAAATTTAAATTTTAGATTATAATTTATAAGTTATGTCAAAATTAAAAATTTGAAAGGTCGCTGTAAGAATTTATATAATATATATATGGTACAAAAAGCTACTTTTCACATACGAAGGAAATTGAACTCGAAACCACTTCCATTGAGTCCGAAATGACGTTTCTGCATTTAAAAAGCATAAACACTTATATATTTGGAGTTTCGAAAATTATTTGTTTAAAAATGTATTTTTAATATAAAATATATAGCCATGGAAAATAATGATTTTTCAAACAGTGTCCGTTTTCGACGAAACCACTTTTGTTGGATTTGGAATACTAAATTATTGATAGATTTCAATTTTTAGAATCTTCCGAGTTAATTTGTGAGTGTGGCAAAAGAAACTGTATTTTGTCAATTTCGGTCAAAATTAATTGACTGAAAAATAGCCATTTTCCAAAAAGTCTCAGAATTCAACGAAATAAATTTTGTTGGATTCGTATCATCAAAACAAAGCTAAAAATGATTTTTTGGTAATTTTTAGAATTAAAATATAATTATAATTGATTTTTCAGTGTAAACGGGCAAATTTTTGACTTTAAAATTTCATTAAAAATCCATATGGGCTCAGAATTGAACAAAATTAATTTTCATAGGTCCACAGCATCAAAACATAGCTAAATATATTTTTCGAGAATTTTTGAAGTTAATTTGTGACCTCGGTGAATTTTCATGTACGGTATACATTAAAATATTAATTAAATTATGTAATTATTCCAAAACTCATAACAGACCTCGGAATTGGGCCCTGGGACATAGCTCATTGCGTTCAGAAGGTGTCAAAACCTAAAGAACGACAGTAAGCAGGCCTAAATCGGAGTTCGGACCAAAACGGGCTTAAGCCGACCAATTAAATAATAATTAAAATACCCTAATATAATATTATATAATGCAAAGTCGGGTCTCCTTCTTCTTCAGCCGCATATGGCAGCCACCGAAACCCATGAGTTTTCAAATCTTCAAACATCGATTTCTCCTTCATTTTTCAACGAAATTTAGCGTGTGGGTACCCGTTTCGAAGCTCTTCCCGAGCTCTTTCTTCTCCGACAAGAATCACCTCGAACCATGCCTCGACGAAGCCGCCATAGCCCCGAAAACCAGCCACGGTCGCGCCTCCTCTGGGCCCCACTGCCGCCGCCGAGTGCCCCCACCTTCTGGCCGATCATAGGTCTCTCCAAGCTCTTCCACCTCCAACAAACGGTTCGTCATTTCATCGACCGTAGCTCCGGCAAATTGAAAATAAAGATTTGAACATTTTCCTAAAGGTAAAAGCTTCAGATTTAAACGTGGCTGTGACAGTTGTTAAAAGATGTTTTTTTTTAATTTTTCATATGAATTTGCATGTAAAATGTTTCAGATCCGCAACCATCTTGAATTCGAACACCAAATCTGACCAAACTTGATTCATCTCAGAACCAACAGCGGTGAGAATTTATTTTTAATTAAATTTAATTATTAATTCTTTGTTATTAAAGAATATTGACTGATTGGCTATGTAGCGTTATTGAAATACGGATTTAAATTGTTTATAATTGTATGATGTTAGATCCGCGAATCTAAACGTTAGATCTGAAATTATTGGCTAATTAAAATAGATTATTTGTTAATATTATTGAATTATGCCTCGCCGATTTGTCATATGCCAAAATATACATCACCCTGTATGTTATGTTGATTTGAACTGTTAGATCTAGACCTCTTGGATTATTTGAATGTTGTGAATTTTTGATAACATGAAATTTACAATTTATTTTGTAAAAATTAGAAATTGTTGTTGATATGAAATTTACAATTTATTTTGTAAATTAAAAATTAGAAATTGTCGTTGATATGAGATTTACAATTTATTTTGTAAACTAAAGTTAAAATTTGTCATTGTCATAAAATTTACATTTTATTATGTAGATTTATATTAGAATTTGGCGATGTCACAAAAATTTACATTTTATTATGTAAATTAAAGCTAGAATTTTGCATTGATATAAAATTTACATTTTATTATGTAAATTAAAGCTAGATTTTTGCGTTGATATAAAATTTACATTTTATTATGTAGATTAACATTAGAATTTGGCGTTGATATAAAATTTACATTTTATTATGTAAATTAAAGTTAGAATTTGGCGATGTTGTAAAGTTTACATTTTATTTTGTAAATTTAAAGTTAGACTTTGCGATGACATTAAAATTACATTTTGTTTTTTGTAAATTTAAAATTAGAATTTGCAATGTCATGAAGATGTACATTTTATTATGTAAGTTAAAATTAGAATTTGTGATTACATGAAATTTTACATGTTATTATGTAAATAAAGTATTTTCACCGCATGCATAAATTTACATCATTTTCAATGTAAATTAAATAGTAAATTTAACCGTAGGATGCTATTAACATTTTTAATGTTAATATAACTCTATGGGTTGTCATTAACATTTTTAATGTTAATATTTAAGAGAAATTTAACCATAGGAAGATTTATATTATTTTTTATGAAATAAAAAGAATGGACTTTACATTGTGTTTAAAGAGTAAATTTTACATTGTGAAGAAGAATGGATTTTATATTGTAACTTGAGAATAGAAGTTTACATTTTGTTGAAGGCAAATTCAATAAAAATGTGACAAGCATGAGAATTTACATTTTTCTTAATGTGAATATATAGAAATTTCACCGTATGTTAAATTTACATTTTTTTTATGTAAATATATATGAGTCTCACCGTATGTACATCTTACATTATTTTTAATGTACATTATATAGTAATTACAACGTAGGATAACATTGCATTATTTATAATGGAAATAAAAAGGGGAATTACACTGTAAGAAAATTAACATTATTTATAATACTAATATAAATGAAATTAGACCGCATGACATGAATTACATTTATTTATGTAATTTATAAGAGAAATTAGACCGCATGACATGAATTACATTTATTTATGTAATTTGTAAAGGAAATTAGACCACATGACATAAATTACATTTATTTATGTAATTTATGAATGAATGAAGCCCGCATAATATAAAATACATTTTTTTTATGAATGAATTAAGACCACAGAGAAAAAATTACATTTTTATATGTATTTTATGAATGAATTAACACCGCATGAAATAAAATACATTTTTATATGTATTTTATGAATGAATTAACACCGCATGAAAGAAAATACATTTTTATATGCATTTTATGAATGAAATTAAATCGCATAAAATATATTACATTTTTATATGTAATTTAGGAATGAAATAAGACCGCATGAAATAAATTACATTTTTATATGTAATTTATGAATGGAATGAGTCCGCATGAAATAAATTGCATTTTTATAATGTAAATAAGAAATAGGATTTACACTGTACATAAAATTTATATTTTATATGTAATTAAGAATGATGGATTATAAATTACATTTTATATGTAAGAATGGAATTAAAAGAAGGAATTGGTCGATGAAATATAATTTACATTTTACCATAAATTAAAGAAATTAAAGGAATTAAAAAGGAAGAATTCATCATTTAAGTATGATTTTACATTTTCCTGTAAATAAAGGGATGAAAAGATAAAGAATGGCAATATTCATAAGAATAAAGAATTAAACGGTTTATATTTATATATTTATATATAAATATAATTAAAATTAAACGAATCGAGCGCGGTAGTTTGCTTTTAAAATTATATCTTTAAATGACTATACAAGAAGATCCGACCGTCGGATTTTCTTGAAACTGAAACTGCTAGGACCGTCTTGAAAAAATCTTTCCAACAATATATAATACGTCAAAATCCAACGGTTAGATTTTTAGATATGTGAAAATCAAAATTGGTTGAAAACAACGCCAGAATCACCATTGACCTGAATCGTCGTTGATTAAAGATTTAATTATTTTTAATTAAATAAAATAACGATAAGGAAGAGTTTTTCAATATATATATATATATACATATATATACGAAGATTATTTGGAAAGGCTGAGTTAATCTCATTCCAAATAATCAAAACGACGATGAGAATTGAAGAAGAAGGCGACTAATGAAGACCGTCAATCTTCCCCTCAGGAAGACAGCGATTGAGGCTTTGAATTGATTTGCTCCCAATTCGAAGTCATGGTCGTCGTCCGAACGAACATGTTGATTGAACGGATTTGGCTTTCGCTCAGACCCAGAGCATAAGCGTATAAATGGATTGCATGTCTGACATGGTACTCCTTTATGCTGTATCTATTGATCCTTGCTAATCATATATCTGTTTGGTGTTTTACACCCTTCTCTGAGATGTACGAGCTCAGAGGTAATATGTAGGTAGAAATCAGTAGTATGGTATGGATTAACGATGTGGCATGCCAAGATGCATGTGATCAAGGCTTTTTCGAAAAGCAGGCCTTGTGGGATGATCAAAGCATAGCCTGTTTAGGCATAGCTTTGTGTATGACGTGACTTCACGAGCCTCACACACCGGCGGAGTCTAAAACGGGAGAAGGGAACGCAGGGAGAGCAGCATGTTTCTTTCTAGCTAGAAGTGGTGTCATGGTATGGAGCCCAGACATTTTACTTATGTAGATGATGGAATGAGGCGCCTCGGATGACATAGGACCGGGAAACATGTGTTCAGGCATAACTAATCCACAAAAGTAAGTGTGGACCGACCCTGCAGGATCCAAGGGTTGGACAGAGTACCAATCCTAGGACACTGGCTAGAATGTCTCAAATCGGTAAGGAGCTCCTCCCTAGCCTTGACTCAGATGGAAATCCAAATTCCAAATACGACCCTACGGTTTTGATTGTATTACTAGTATGGAGATATAGTAGGATGGGGTACTATGTTTCCTAGGATTGATACATTTATTTTGAAATGTTTAATTATACACTAATAATAATATTAAACTCGTATTTGCCGTATTTAACATGTTTAATCACCATAAGGGAAAACTCTATCCTCTGGTGTGCATTGCATTGTGTGATGGGACTTGAGTCTTATGGTGATTCCATTTTTCTAAAAAGCATTGCGATGTTGTACGATCTATTTATCTGCTTGTTCTGACACTTTAAATTATGCACGACAATCCATTGAGTAAATCCGTTCCGCATTAGCGGCGTGGTCTTTGGATTTGTCATATTATTATTAGTAAACTAGTTAAGAATTCTCATACCAGTCCCACGACTGACCCGCAGTTTGTTTCACCTTTTTGCAAACTCGGGTGCCCTCTTTACACACGGGCAGCCAAGTAAACAGGTTTATTCTCTGCTTGGTGTCTTGTCTTGGAGTTGCTCATTATCTTTGCTTGAATTTTCTTTTGTGGAGAGGTCATGGCTTGGAGCTTTGAAGATATCTATCATTTCTCTCTATTGCATTTTTCTCTTTTTTATTTTCAGACATTAGACTTGTTTCATTTCTTGTAGCTTAATTTGGAGTTGGAACTTATTTCAATTTCTGCGAAACTTGATGTAATAATTTGGAATTCTGTGACTGTTGGATTTCTGTGGTTGATGACATTATAATTCCGCTGCTATAATGTTATTATTCTATGGTTTTTCCTCTGCTATGTTGTATCAGTGATATGTATTGTTATATTCCAAATGATTATTCCTTACTTTCACCCAGTGGACGTTTGGGGTTATCACATTAGTAGAACATTCATGTTTTCATATTGACTGAGCAGGTTGCTTAGTGACTAAGTAATCAGGTAAAACACTGCCGCATGTTGGCAATTCTACATTTTAAAGCATCTATAACACTCATCATTTGCATATTACCGTTTGGACCCGGGATCCGCGCCAATAAGATCAAGAATGTTTCAAAATAAAAGTGAAGCTTTGATATTTGCATCGAATAAGTAGGTTTCTCGGTGCTCAAGTAATCAGGTAACACGCAGCTGCATGTATGAAACTCTTACCATTTCAAATACATATAATACTCATCATTAAATAATAGTGTTTTTAAAAACACGTTTCGACTTTGGAAGTAGAATTTGTGTGAGTAAGACGAAAAAGTTTTCAAATATTAGTAGAATATTCATATTTTCATATTGACTGAGTAGGGTGCTTAATGACTAAATAATCAGGTAAAACACAGCCGCATGTTTGCTATTCTACATTTTAAAGCATCTATAACACTCATTATTTGCATATTACTGTTTGGACCCTGGATCCGCGCCAATAAGATCAAGAAAGTTTCAAAATATAGGTGAAATTTTGATGTTTGCATTGAATAAGTAGGTTTCTTGGTGCTCAAGTAATCAGGTAAAATATTAACGTATGTTTGAAACTCAACCATTTCAAATACATATAATACTCATCATTAAATAATAGTGTTTTTAAAAACACGTTTCGACTTTGGGATTAGAATTTGTGTGAATAAGACGAAAAAGTTTTCAAATATTAGTAGAAAATTCATATTTTCATATTGATTGAGTAGGTTGCTTAGTGACTAATTAATCCGGTACAACTCTGCCACATGTTTGCTATTTTACATTTTAAAGCATCTTTAACACTCATCATTTGCATTTTACAGTTTGGACCCTGGATCCGTGCCAATAAGATCAAGAAAGTTTCAAAATATAAGTGAAACTTTGATGTTTACATCGAATAAGTATGTTTCTTGGTGCTCAAGTAATCGGGTAAAACACTTCAGCATATTCGAAATTCTACCATTTCAAATACATATAATACTCATCATTAAATAATAGCGTTTTTAAAAACACGTTTCGACTTTGTGAGTAGAATTTGTGTGAGTAAGACGAATAAGTTTTCAAATATTAGTAGAATATTCATATTTTCATATTGACTGAGCAGGTTGCTTAGTGACTAAGTAATCAGGTAAAACACTGCCGCATGTTTGCTACTCAACATTTTAAAGCATCTATAACACTCATCATTTGCATATTACCGTTTGTACCCTGGATCCGCGCCAATAAGATCAAGAAAGTTTCAAAATATAAGTGAAACTTTGATGTTTGCATCGAATAAGTAGGTTTCTTGGTTCTCAAGTAATCAGGTAAAACACTGCCGCATGTTTGAAACTCTACCATTTCAAAAACATATAATACTCATCATTAAATAATAGTGCTTTTAAAAACATGTTTCGACTTTGGGAGTAGAATTTGTGTGAATAAGACGATTTTTTTTTCAAATATTAATAGAACATTCATATTTTCATATTGACTGCGCACATTGCTTAGTGACTAAGTAATCAGGTAAAACACTACCGCACGTTTGCTATTCTACATTTTAAAGCATCAATAACACTCATCATCTGCATATTACCATTTGGACCCTGGATCCGCGCCAATATGATCAAGAAAGTTTCAAAATATAAGTGAAACTTTGATGTTTGCATCGAATAAGTAGGTTTCTTGGTGATCAAGTAATCAGGTAAAACACTGCTGCTTGTTTGAAACTCTACATTTCAAATACATATAATACTCATCATTAAATAATAGTGTTTTTAAAAACACGTTTCGACTTTGGGAGTAGAAATTGTGTGAATAAGACGAAAAAGTTTTCAAATATTTGTAGCATATTCATATTTTCATATTAACTGAGCAGGTTGCTTAGTGACTAAGTAATCAGGTAAAACACTGCCTCATTTTTGTTATTCTATATTTTAAACCATCTATAACACTCATCATTTGCATATTACCATTTGGACACTGGATCCGCGCCAATAAGATCAAGAAAGTTTCAAAATATAAGTGAAACTTTGATGTTTGCATCGAATAAGTAGGTTACTTGGTGCTCAAGTAATCAAGTAAAACACTGTCGCATGTTTGAAACTCTACCATTTCAAATACAAATAATACTCATCATTAAATAATAGTGTTTTTAAAAACACGTTTCGAATTTGGGAGTAGAATTTGTGTGAATAAGACGAAAAAGTTTTCAAATATTAGTAGAATATTCATATTTTCATATTGACTGAGCAGGTTGCTTAGTGACTAAGTAAGCAGGTAAAACACTGCCGCATGTTTGCTATTCTACATTTTAAAGCATCTATAACACCTATCATTTGCATTTTACCGTTTGGACCCAGGATCCGTGCCAACAAGATCAAGAAAGTTTCTAAATATAAGTGAAACTTTGATGTTTGCATCGAATAAGTCGGTTTCTTGGTGCTAAAGTAATCAGGTAAAACACTGTCGCATGTTTGAAACTCTACAATTTCAAATACATATAATACTCGTCATTAAATAATAGTGTTTTTAAAAACACGTTTCGACTTTGGGAGTAGAATTTGTGTGAATAAGACGAAAAAGTTTTCAACTATTAGTAGAATATTCATATTTTTATATTGACTGAGCAGGTTGCTTAGTGACTAAGTAATCAGGTAAAACACTACCGCTGTAAAGACCCGTGACTTCCCCGTGAAGGAAAGCGCGGATAGTTCGAGAACAAGCCGCAACAGAATGCAGACAGAAGAACATTTCATTGTTAATTATAACAATTCCATCAGATTACAATAATATACAGAGTATAAATGAATATTACATTCGATAAATATCAGAGATTACAATACATTACATAGCAGCGGAAAATAACACAATACACAATTAGAAGTAATACGCGGATACAAAGCTTTTCGAGTATCATTCCAGCTGTAAATCAGGATCCTGTGAATATAAATCTGCAAAACCAAAACTACTAGTTGCCCGTGTCAAAATAAGGGCACCCAAAGTTTAGGTTAATACAATAAACTCCAGGTCAGTCATGGGATTGGTGTGAGAACTAAACCAGTTATAAATCTTTATTTTAAAGTTAGGTAAATCAAGGGACCACGCCGTATAACACGGAACGGGTTTCCTCCCAAGAATTCTAGTGCATAAAACAGCAGTGCAATGCTAAATAAAGAAAAATGAAGCTATTATAAGACCCAAGTCCTATCACACAATGCAACGCAAGCCGAGGGATAGGGTTTTCCCTTACAATAGCCAAACATGCTTAGTACGTTTAAAACAAATCATTTGATACTATTATAAGTGTATAGTGTATAAAACAACTTCAAATCATAAGTATCAATCATAGACGGCATGGGTACCAAATATCATGTCGCCATACTTGTTCTACAATTAAAACCGCAAAATCACGTATTTGGGAATTGGGATATCATTTATGGTACGAACCGAGGCTAGGGATCATCCTCACCGATTCGAGACTGTCTAGCCCGAGCCTCAGGAACAGCCGCAACTGCCCCTTGAATCGTCAGGGCCGGTCCACAGGAGTGGATTATTATGCCTGAACAATACGTCTCCCCGCCCTATGGGGCGTAAATGAGCCAACAAGTGACTCCATCGGCTTCACATAGTCACCGACATATATATCCGAGGCGCCTCACAACCGCAACAACCACATAAGTCAAACTCGTCAGGGCGTGTAAAACCACTGATGCCACATCTAACTAGAAAGAAACGCATGCCCTCTCTGAGGTCCTTCTCCCGTTTCTGGTTCATACCGGGTGTGAAACTCGCGAGGTAAAACGTTACACAAAGCTATGCCACAAAGGTCGTGCTTCGATCATCAACCACAAGACTTTGCTTTTCAACAGAAGCCTTGATCATTTTCCACTTAGGCATGCCACACAGGCAATTCACTCTATGCGTTTGATATCCATCAGTATATAACCCCTGAGCTCGTATGTCTCAGAGAAGGGCGTTAAGCAAGAGAATAAATTCTCCGCCGCCAAACAGATATATATTTAACAGAAATCAATCACACAAACTAAAATCCAATGTCAGACACACAGTCCATTTACATGTTCGTTCTGGGTCTGAACGAAACCGGAGGCACCTAGTACCCCGCATATCCATCGATCTCCAAGTACGTCTGGACGATCACCAACTGTTTCCATCTTCTTGGGTGTACAGCCCAATCAAGATCATCAGTAATCACCCGAACGACGTGAAGACCTCCGGTCTTCAACCACCATCTTCATCTTCGACTTATCGTCGTATCAGTTATTCAGAATGGGTTAAACCCGGTCTTTCCGAATAACTCGCGTATATAGTAAACAATTGTTACACAAACACAATATACGCCTCATTCCAATTCATCAGTCACTAACCGTAAATTAATCAAGAGAATAATCCCCAAATATTAACCCCGAAGGCCGAAACCAACATCAGATCAATACCCAAGAAATCACTCTGCTTAGCCAACCTACAGCTATTTTCCAAATTTCACATTCTTAGGGAAAGGTTCCCATTAATTTTGTCAAAGATAAATTCTTTTAAATTTATTCTTTAATCATCCTTTGGATATCATTTCAAACTAGTCGGGATTAGTGAACCACACCGAAGTACTCATTTATTTTATTTCCCAATCCCAACCTATTTATCCCATGAAGTAAAACTGGTCATACTTCATATCTAACACCATGGTGTTATCGGTAAATTCAATTACCATTTCACGTTCAAATCTAATTAAAGATTTAACTATCGCCTGGAGCAAAACTGGTGATACTCCATTCTCGATCTTTTAAATCTGATTAAAGATTCATTAAAACTCCACTTAGTTTTAATCTGTGACTGGGTTAAAGAATCAGTGTCATTTAAAACACGGTTCACGATAAACCTCAAAATCACATCACATTTCAATCAGTCCCTAACCGTAAATTAGCAAGTGATCAATTCCTTAAATATTAACCCCGAAGGATGAAACCAACATCAGATCAATACCCCAGAAACCATTAACTTAACTAATCTCCAGTTAGTTTCTGATTTTCTTAACTCCTTTTTGGGTCTAAGAACAGTATTATTGAAGATACTGTTCGCGACAACCCAAAATCACATTCTATTAATTATCGGGTTAAAGAACAAGTGTTATTTAAAACACTGTTCACGATAAACCCAAAAAACAATACTAATTCAATTCCAATTAAAAATTATTTAATTGGTACACTTCATTAAATCTACATAAAAAGATTTAATCTTTTCTCAACTGGGTTCAAGAACAGTGTTAATAAAGACACCATTCACGACAAACCCAAATCACATTTGATATTAAATACAAGGCTATGAATAGAAAATATACCGACTTATATTCAATATCAAATTCTACGACCAACAAATATCGTATTGGAAATAACGATATATATATATATATATCTTTCAAATTCCCATAAAAATATTTGTATCATCACGAAATCCAACATCGAAATATCCCAGTGACAATTTCGATTCAAATCACTTCCAATTCAATTATTGGAAATTCTGGTTATATTTCAAAACCATTTCAAATTCACTTTATTTATTTTAAAAATAAATAAATTACTATTCTAGTTCAAACCTAGTTCATTTCGATAAAAAATCTATTTTTATCTTTTCAAATATGGATTTTTTCATCCCAATTCTTCATAAATCATTTCTTATGATTTTACACAAATTATTACTATTTTTAATAATTTTATCAAGGCTCGTACAGTCGATTTCCATCAACGGCCATCGAACTGCACTTACAGCGACCTTTTCCAAATTTGATTTGGACATAATTCCAAATCTAACCATTAGATTTCTAATTTGTAATATTTGTTAGAAAGCTCTTTTCGATACGAACCCAACGGTTCCAGTTTTAGGAGAATCCGACGATCGGATCTCCCGTAATATTCATTCGAAGTCAATGGTCGAAATTCGCGAACTGCCGCGTCGCGGCGCGTTCTATTCAGGCCATTATATTATATATATAATATATACTTCGTCGATTTCCTTTTAAAACGTATTATATAAATCGTTTTAAATTCGTTTTCAAAACGATTTCAACTACCTTTCAAATTCAAATCAAAATTGAATTTTTCCTTATAAATTCGTTTTAAATTCATTTCTAATTGATTTCAATTCAAATCGATTTCAATTCAAATCAATTTCAGTTCAATTTCAATACGTTTTAAATTCAATTCAAAACAATTTCAATTCTATTTCAATCTAATTCGAATTTCAACTCTATTCCGTTTAATTCGAATTTCAATTCTATTCAATTCAATTTCAACTTAAGTTGAATTTCTATTCTTTTCAATATAATTCGAATTTCATTTCAAAATATTCGATTTTGAAAGCACTTTTCAATATTCATTATAAAAACGAATATATCGATATAAATATCGTTCACGTCAAAATGGCGTCAATCTAATCAACACGGCTTCATATGTTTCTATTTTCAAATATTCTATTTCAAATATTTCTTTTTCAAATATTTCTATTTCAAAACTGGAATGAGGCCCAATCAATTACCATATAATGTGTGGATTTTCTACCACATGTATCTAACAGCAACGATAAATCATCAACCATCATCCGAAGTGCGTTCTACACTGTATAAGCATCAAATATAAATATTAAACGCTTATAACAGTCTGTCAATCAATCGATCGGCATACAGCTAATTATTGGGATTAGTGTATGTCATATATCATCCCAATACCGGTGTGGGGTTTCCATCAATCAAACACATATTTTATTTGTGCAGTTGGGCGATGTGTAAAATTTATCGTCCCAATCAATATCAGTCAAATGTGTGTAGATAAACAAACCGTTCGATTTGTTTATATTAATTATTTCATTTTCATGTTAAAAATTATATTTTCAACTATAAATTATTTTTAACTACATAAATATTTTATTCCATTTCACCTCACATCACATAATCAACTACACATCAAAATCAAACAAACAAGCATACAAGCTGTCCATGGTCTGTGGACGACGGGTGTCGGGTGCTACTAAACACCGTCTGCATCCTAGTATATATTTCAACTAGAAAAGTTAAATTAAAGGTGAGAAGTTCTCACCGAGGGTTCCACTCCGCCGTGCTTTGCTGTTGAACTGCTGAACCGTCTGCATCTGTTTGCAATTCCAATGCAGTCCTTGTCCCGCTGTTCATAATAAAAATTAAATTTTTATTGCTTCATTTCAATAAATAAAAATTATATTTTTATTTCTACTTCATATATATTTTTATCTTGCTAGTAATATAATAAAAATTATATTTCTACTTCTCCTTCATGATGATAAAAATTCCATTTTTATATGCTAGTCATATAAATAAAAATCAAACCTTTAATTTAAAACCATATGTATAAAGATCGAATTTTTATTTCATTTCACATATAAAAATTATATCCTTTCTTATTTAAAAACCTCACCTTTCATAAATTAAAGACCTCGATTTTCTCCTGTTAAAAATCAATTCTTCCTCACTATAAAAATTGGTTCTTTTCTTAAGATAAAAACAAAATCCTTTTAAAGTAAAAATCAAAATTTGCTCTTCGCTAACTTCATATAAAAGCCATATTTTTAGAACGTTATTTTATATTTTCAAAACAGTGATATTTTATATTTTCAAAACAACGATATTTTATATTTAAAAAAAATATTGCTATATATATATATATATATATATATATTTCAACAATTTTGCTATTTTATATATGAAAGACTGTATTTTTATATTCTATTTTATATATGAAAGACTATATTTTTATATTCTATTTTATATATGAAAGACTATATTTTTATATTCTATTTTATATATGAAAGACTATGTTTTTATATTTTATTTTATATATAAAAGACTATATTTTTATATTCTATTTTATATATGAAAGACTATATTTTTATATTTTATCTTAAAACAAAGATTTTTCTTTTCTAAAACAAAGATTTTTATTCTGCCCTTTTCTATTTTCAAAAACTACATTTAAAACAATGTTCTTCACATAATCAGGAAAGTAAAACAATGCTAGTTTTCACCTTTCTGCTGTTTGAACCCGTAGCCGACGTTCTTCCAAACCTCCAGATCTAGGGTTGAAATTTGTGCAAGATTCAAGACACTGGTCGTCGATCTGGCGCCACCACAAGCTCCTCCATCGTGACCGCTACCCCCTCCAGCAAGCACGGTCGAATTCGATCGCCACCTGAAGCTGGAATTCGGCTTCGAACGGAAGGAGTTTGAGGGAGCAATTCGAGCTTAAATCCACACCAAAGATCATCATGCCTGTATTGATTTGAAGATGGCAACGAGATTTCCAATTTTCTCCGAAGAACCGCATGTCAATTCATTGTGGATTGAAAGAAAAATGGAGGGGAAGGAAGAAGCAAATTCCACCGTATATCGGCTTTGGGAGGTGCGGGCTTGACCACGCTGGAAAGAAGGAAGGGCTTTGACCACGTTTGACTATGTATATAAATATATTTTTAATTATTTTAATTTCAAAAATACTCTTATATTCATACGAACTCGAAATCTAACTCAACGACTGTCGTTCCTAGCCAAATACCCCCATTCTGGACACAATGGGATATATTTCGTAACCCAATTCTAAAGTTTCGATCAGTTTCTGTTTAAATTAAAATATAAATCTATCTATATTCAATTCCATTGCACATTTCAATTTACTAGGGCCACATACTAACTCTAAAAATTCCAAAAAAAATATTTTCTAGCTTCGTATTGACGATACGGTCCTAACAAAAATAATTTCGTTGAATTCTGAGACCGTGTGAAAAATGGCCCTTTTATGGTCGATCCAATTTAATAGAAACCGATCAAACACATTTTCCTTTGCCAAACTCACATATCGACTCGAAAAATTATGAAATTTGAAATCTAGCAATAACTTGACATCACGGATCCAACAAAAGTGGTTTCATCGAAAACAGAGGTCGTTTGCAAAATGTCTATTTTTAATGACCGAAATCCCATAGCGACTATTCTGAATTCTCAACTGGACATATCTTTTGATTCCCACTGTGAAATTTCAATTTTTCGGATTCGTTGGAAAAATATTCTCAATTAGATTCAAATATTTTTGGTTTTACTAAAATCCGGTTTATTTTGAATCCTGTACATTCATTTGAAATTTGAAATTGAATTATCGAACTACCGCGCCATTTTCAATCCCTTTTATATATATATATAAATAAATATTTATATTCTAACGACGATCTATATAAATTATACGTTCGAATTCTATTCAAAATAAAATTTTCGTCGTTATTATTTAAAATAATTCATTTTAAATAATCAAAACTCACTAAAATTTTCTATTCTACATTTTAAACTATCTATAACACTCATCATTTGCATATTACCGTTTGGACCCTGGATCCGCGCCAATAAGATCAAGAAAGTTTCAAAATATAAGTGAAACTTTGATGTTTGCATCGAATAAATAGGTTTCTTGGTGCTCTAGTAATCAGGTAAAACACTGCCGCATGTTTGAAACTCTACCATTTCAAATACATATAATACTCATCATTAAATAATAGTGTTTTTAAAAACATGTTTCCACTTTGGGAGTAGAATTTGTGTGAATAAGACGATTTTTTTTTCAAATATTAGTATAACATTCATATTTTCATATTGACTGAGCGGGTTGCTTAGTGACTAAGTAATCAGGTAAAACACTACCGTATGTTTGCTATTCTACGTATCAAAGCATCTATAACACTCATCATTTGCATAATACCGTTTGGACTCTGGGTCCGCGCCAATAAGATCAATAAAGTTTCAAAATATAAGTGAAACTTTGATGTTTGCATCGAATAAGTAGGTTTCTTAGTGCTCAAGTAATCAGGTAAAACACTGCCGCATGTTTGAAACTCTACCATTTCAAATACATATAATACTCATCATTAAATAATAGTGTTTTTAAAAACACGTTTTGACTTTGTGAGAAGAATTTGTGTGAATAAGACGAATTTTTTGTCAATTATTAGTAGAACATTCATCTTTTCATATTTACTGAGCAAGTTGCTTAGTGACTAAGTAATCAGGTAAAACGCTGTCGCATGTTGGCTATTCTACATTTTAAAGCATACATAACACTCATCATTTGCATATTACCGTTTGGACCCTGGATCTGCACCAATAAGATCAAGAAAGTTTCAAAATATAAGTGAAACTTTGATGTTTGCAACGAATAAGTAGGTTTCTTGGTGCTCAAGTTATCAGGTAAAACACTGCCGCATGTTTGAAACTCTACCATTTCAAATACATATAATACTCATTATTAAATAATAGTGTTTGTAAAAACAGATTTCCACTTTGGGAGTAGAATTTGTGTGAATAAGACGATTTTTTTTTCAAATATTAGTATAACATTCATATTTTCATATTGACTGTGCATGTTGCTTAGTGACTAAGTAATCAAGTAAAACACTGCCGCATGTTTGCTATTCTACATTTCCAAGAACCTATAACACTCATCTTTTGCATATTACCGTTTGGACCCTGGATCTGCGCCAATAAGATCAAGAAAGTTTCAAAATATAAGTGAAACTTTGATGTTTGCATCGAATAAGTAGGTTTCTTGGTGCTCAAGAAATCGGGTAAAACACCGCCGCATGTTTGAAACTCTACCATTTCAAAAACATATAATACTCATCATTAAACAATAGTGTTTTTAAAAACATGTTTCGACTTTGGGAGTAGAATTTGTGTGAATAAGATAATTTTTTTTTCAAATATTAGTAGAACATTCATATTTTCATATTGACTGAACAAGTTGCTTAGTGACTAAGTAATCAGGTAAAACACTGCCTCATGTTGGCTATTCTACATTTTAAAGCATCTATAACACTCATCATTTGCATATTACCATTTGGACCCTGGATCTGCGCCAATAAGATCAAGAAAGCTTCAAAATATAAGTGAAACTTTGATGTTTGCAACGAATAAGTAGGTTTCTTGGTGCTCAAGTTATCAGGTAAAACACTGCCGCATGTTTGAAACCCTACCATTTCAAATACATATAATACTCATAATTAAATAATAGTGTTTTTAAAAACACGATTCGACTTTGGGAGTAGAATTTGTGTGAATAAGACGATTTTTTTTTCGAATATTAGTATAAAATTCATATTTTCATATTGACTGAGCAGGTTGCTTAGTGACTAAGTAAACAGGTAAAACACTGCCGCATGTTTGCTATTCTACATTTCAAAGCATCTATAACACTCAATATTTGCATATTGCCGTTTGGACCCTGGATCCACACCAATCAAGAAAGTTTCAAAATATAAGTGAAACTTAGATGTTTGCATCGAATAAGTAGGTTTCTTGGTGCACAAGTAATTAGGTAAAACACTGCCGAACGTTTGAAACTCTACCATTTCAAATACATATAATACTGCTCATTAAATAATAGTGTTTTTAAAAACACATTTCGACTTTGGGAGTAGAATTTGTGTGAATAAGACGAATTTTTTTTCAAATATTAGTAGAGCATTCATATTTTCATATTGACTGAGCAGGTTGCTTAGTGACTAAGTAATCAGGTAAAACACTGCCGCATGTTGGCTATTCTACATTTTAAAGCATCTATAACACTCATCATTTGCATATTACCGTTCGGACCCTAGATCCGCGTTAGTAAGATCAAGAAAGTTTCAAAATATAAGTGAAACATTGATATTTGCATCGAATAAGTAGGTTTCTTGGTGCTCAAGTAATCAGGTAACACACTGCCGCATGTTTGAAACTCTACCATTTCAAATACATATAATACTCATCATTAAATAATAATGTTTTTAAAAAACACGTTTCGACTTTGGAAGTAGAATTTGTGTGAATAAAACGAAAAAGTTTTCAAATATTAGTAGAATATTCATATTTTCATATTGACTGGGCAGTTTGCTTAATGACTAAGTAATCAGGTAAAACACAGCCGCATGTTTGCTACTCTACATTTTAAAGCATCTATAACACTCATTATTTGCATATTACTGTTTGGACCCTGGATCCGCGCCAATAAGATCAAGAAAGTTTCAAAATATATGTGAAATTTTGACGTTTGCATCGAATAAGTAGGTTTCTTGGTGCTCAAGTAATCAGGTAAAACATTGCCGTGTGTTTGAAACTCAACCAGTTCAAATACATATAATACTCATCATTAAATAATAGTGTTTTTAAAAACGCGTTTCGACTTTGGGATTAGAATTTGTGTGAATAAGAAGAAAAAGTCTTCAAATATTAGTAGAATATTCATATTTTCATATTGACTGAGTAGGTTGCTTAGTGACTAAGTAATCTGGTAAAACTCTGTCTCATGTTTGCTATTTTACATTTTAAAGCATCTATAACACTCATCATTTGCATTTTACCGTTTGGACCCTGGATCCGCGCCAATAAGTTCAAGAAAGTTTCAAAATATAAGTGAAACTTTGATGTTTGCATCGAATAAGTAGGTTTCTCGGTGCTCACGTAATCGGGTAAAACACTCCCGCATATTTGAAACTCTACCATTTCATATACATAAAATATTCATCATTAAATAATAGTTTTTTTAAAAACACGTTTCGACTTTGGAAGTAGAATTAGTGTGAAAAAGACGAAAAAGTTTTCAAATATTAGTAGAATATTCATATTTTCATATTGACTGAGTAGGTTTCTTAGTGACTAAGTAATCAGGTAAAACACTGCCGCATGTTTGCTATTCCACATTTTAATGCATCTATAACACTCATCATTTGCATATTACCATTTGTACCCTGGATCCGCGCCAATAAGATCAAGAAAGTTTCAAAATATAAGTGAAATTTTGATGTTTGCATCGAATAAGTAGGTATCTTGGTGCTCAAGTAATCAGGTAAAACACTGCCGCATGTTTGAAACTCTACCATTTCAAATACATATAATACTCTTCATTAAATAATAGTGTTTTTAAAAACACGTTTCGACTTTGGGAGTAGAATTTGTGTGAATAAGACGATTTTTTTTTTTCAAATATTAGTAGAACATTCATATTTTCATATTGACTGAGCAGGTTGCTTAGTGACTAAGTAATCAGGTAAACACTACCGCAAGTTTGCTATTCTACATTTTAAAGAATTTATAACACTTATCATATGCATATTACAGTTTGGACCCTGGATCCGCGCCAATATGATCAAGAAAGTTTCAAAATATAAGTGAAACTTTGATGTTTGCATAGAATAAGTAGGTTTCTTGGTGATCAAGTAATCAGGTTAAACAATGCAGCATGTTTGAAATTCTACCATTTCGAATACATATAATACTCATCATTAAGTAATAGTGTTTTTAAAAACATGTTTCGACTTTAGGAGTAGAATTTTTGTGAATAAGACGAAAAAGTTTTCAAATATTAGTAGAATATTCATATTTTCATATTAACTGAGCAGGTTGCTTCGTGACTAAGTAATCAGGTAAACCACTGCCGCATGTTTGTTATTCTACATTTTAAACCATCTATAACACTCATCATTTGCATATTACCATTTGGACCCTGGATCCACGCCAATAAGATCAAGAAAGTTTCAAAACAAAAGTGAAACTTTGACGTTTGCATCGAATAAGTAGGTTACTTGGTGCTCAAGTAATCAGGTAAAACACTGTCGCATGTTTGAAACTCTACCATTTCAAATACAAATAATACTCATCATTAAATAATAGTGTTTTTAAAAACATGTTTCGACTTTGGGAGTAGAATTTGTGTGAGTAAGACGAATAAGTTTTCAAATATTAGTTGAATATTCATATTTTCATATTGACTGAGCAGGTTGCTTAGTGACTAATTAAGTAGGTAAAACACTGCCGCATGTTTGCTATTCTACATTTTAAATCAGCTATAACACCCATCATTTGCATTTTACTATTTGGACCCTGGATCCGTGCCAATAAGATCAAGAAAGTTTCAATATATAAGTGAAACTTTGATGTTTGCATCGAATAAGTAGGTTTCTTGGTGCTAAAGTAATTAGGTAAAACACTGTCGCATGTTTGAAACTCTACAATTTCAAATAAATATAATACTCATCATTAAATAACAGTGTTTTTAAAAACACATTTCGACTTTGGAAGTAGAATTTGTGTGAATAAGACGAAAAAGTTTTCAACTATTAGTAGAATATTCATATTATCATATTGACTGAGCAGGTTGCTTAGTGACTAAGTAATCAGGTAAAACACTGCCGCATGTTTTCTATTCTACATTTTAAACCATCTATAACACTCATCATTTGCATATTACAGTTTGGACCTTGGATCCGCGCCAATAAGATCAAGAAAGTTTCAAAATATAAGTGAAACTTTGATGTTTGCATCGAATAAGTAGGTTTCTTGGTGCTCAAGTAATCAGGTAAAACACTGCCGCATGTTTGAAACTCTACCATTTCAAATACATATAATACTCATCATTAAATAATAGTGTTTTTAAAAACACATTTCCACTTTGGGAGTAGTGTAACACCCCACATCCGTTAGTGTCACTCACAAAGGGAATGCACTAAGTTCTGTGGAGCATTTAGCGTAAAAGATGCAGATAAATTACAAGACAGACAAAAATTACAACAGCGGAAAATAAAAATTTGCTTTATTGATAAAATAGTTTGTACAACGATTTCTTTATAATATCAGAGTATCATCTGTCTTACAAAATAAAGAAGCATAAAAATACATTTATATTCCCCAATGTAGCAAGAACCAGCCATAGCATCTGAAAAGAGAATCCCAGCAAAACTTCGACAAATCTTCAAGCTGGGAAAGAGTGACAATCCATCTTAACCTGAGCTATACTATTCCCTTCTTTACTACCTGGAGGGGGGGGGGGAACGGAAGAAAAGAAGACGAAAGAAAAACAGAGTCAGACATAAAGCCTGAGTAAGTTCAGTAACTTCTAGCATGTGAACATGGAAAAACAAAACGACATGAATTAACTGAATACAAGAGAATGCCATGATGATAGGGTTGGCAAGATTAGACAAGATTAACACAAGATATGCTAAGATAAGATAAACTGGATATATTCTAATACTTTTGCCGCTTCGCTATTTACTTGTTATACTGGTTTCTATATCTCTGCACCACCTAACTAATGTCCCAACTGGTAACAATAACATGATCCCAATCCCTATAGTTTCCATTGTCTTCAGGCATACATTTATTATTTATTACCTAGATCTAATCTAGGGTTTTCTATCAAGTTCTTTCTAGATTCAAATAGAGTTTACGCTATCTGCTGAACGCTTCTCGGATTCAGGGTTTATGCCACCTAGTCCAACTAGGGATTATGCTACCTGTCAAACGATGCCCCCTAGTCTAGGACAAACTACCTAGGGTGGTACATGTTCCTAGACTTCCCTACGCATGTATCGCGAATCGTTATCGCCTGTCTAGATGCACATGTCTTGTAATGTGCAGCTCGAGTCCTTTGGCTGGGCAAATCAAGAAATACAGAACTCGGTCGGGAGCTTTCAGATATCTGCCGATGCAGATGCTAAGGTCTGTTTTTATTCCAGTGGTTATGGTCCCACTTGACCCCTCCCTCAATTAATGAAAGGCACACCTTGAAAAATGAGAACTATACGCAGGCCCCCGATGCCCCACTAACCTATGGCCATCCTTACCCATAACTAGATAGCAAGTATATGGTCTTTTGGAGTTCTCCGCCTTTCCGCTTCACGTATCTCGATTGACTCAAGATGGATGGTGGACGACGAGTTGCTATCACAGGGCTACCGGTTTCTCGCTGAATCACGCTGGTCCATCCTAGTCTTTAGGTTGCCTATATTGCAACCAGGGCATACCCCTGGTTCTTCTAACGCAGACCTTAACCTCTGTGAGCCCCGGAGGATCATCTGCAACCTCACAGAGGGATACGAAGAGTACCCTAACGTCCCCTCGAAGCCTCGGGCTTCGTAACCCAATTCGTTGGAGCCTTCGTTTTAATCAGACGGACGTTCGCTCCTTCCCGTGTTATACTAAGAATTACTACTTAGTTTTGCAAACTAAGGTTTACCACTTAGTTTCCAGAATCGTTGTTTTCTCAACTATGGTTTACTACTTAGCTCCTTTTAACTAAGGTTTACTACTTAGTTCTCTTTCTCGTCAATTTGGATTGGTTAAGTGTCATTAGTCAATTCAAGCTAACTTAATCCTCTTCATTTATTCTGATAAACTAGTTAAGTGTTATCAATACTTCATGTTGACTTAACCCGACCACAAACCAAGTTATATTGGTTAAGTATCTCTTATTACTTAACCCTATTCATTCATCCTGTATTGGTTAAGTGTTCCTTTTTAACTTAACCTTGCCCGTCTGTTTTAACTAACATGTCATTAATGGTTAAGTATTATCCCTTCATGTTTTAAACTTAACCCAATTCCTTTATCACAATCTGACGGTTAAGTGCTCAAGTTTACTTAACCCTACGGTTTAGTCCAGCTAACATATCAAATTGGCTAAGTGTATTAAATATTACTTTACCCCAACCTCTAGTCAAGTTAACATGTTAATTTGGCTAAGTGTATTAACTTTACTTAACCCCACCTTTTAGTCTAGTTAACATGTTAATCTGGCTAAGTGTTTTCTTAGCTACTTAACCTCTACAAATCTTGTCATGTTACCATGTTAAGTGGGTTAAGTGTCCCTATGGACTTAGCCCTCCCATTCTAGCTCAACTGTGTTGAGTTGGTTACGTGTTCCTATGGACTTAACCCTCCCATTCTAGCTTAACTATGTTAAGTGTCTGTATGAACGTAACCCCACCCACCGGTCTGGTTATCGTGTTGAATTGGTTAAGTGTCTTAGTTAACTTAACCCTACCATTCTTGTTCTAGCTTTAACTAAATAAATTAAAGCCGCTGCCACTCACATTAGACAGATATTGTTGCGATTACTGGATGTGCCAGTTGGTTCCGGGCAGGTTTACATCGCAACTCAGTCTAACCTCGGGTTAGACATATTCGTGTTTTCTAAGTTCAAAGGGTTTTGATTAATTTTCAAATTAGTTTTTGAAAGTAACCATCCCGTCCGTCGGATCAGTTAGGGATAGCCATGGAGAAAAGGAAACTTGTATTTTCCAAACCCAAGCCTAGACAATATCCTCTCTGTCACCCTAGAACTTTCTGGTGTATTATTAAAAGAGATGTCCTTAATAAACCTTTAATTTGTCTAAATTTTCATTTTCTCATTTAGGACAAATTCTATAAGTAAATTATTCCTAATTTACTTATTTCCTAATTTCTCTTTAATGTAAATTGTCAACATTTATTCCTATGGCCCATTTTCCCCTCTATATCATATTTATGCTTTTTGGTATGTAAACTATACCAAATTAAGTGTCACTAACCATGATTTTGCTAAACCTGACAAGTACTCCCAATTATGGCCAATTTCAAATTTATGCCAATATACTTATCATGCCAAATTAGCTAATCCAATTCTGATTTAACATTCTAATTATAGTTCATGTCAAACTAGACTTATTATTCTAGTTCACAATTCATGTTAATGCTAGATTTACAAGTCAATACTAGATTCAAATTACACATCCTATAATTCATGTCAAATTTATCCAATTTGCATTTCTATGAACATGCCATAATACATGTTCCCAATTTATGCCAATTTCCCAGTTAAAAACTACGTTTTAGTAAATTTCATATTTTGCCCAAATCATATTCCCACCGTTCGTATAATCGTGATGCAATCTAGATTATAGATAAATCTAGATTCGTAGAAAATAGGGAATGAACCAAGGATGCTATGAAAAAGATAGACATAATAACTGGCATAAATTGATAATTTACTAATTACAGACCTAACGAATTACACTGAAATTGATCTAAAACATGGAAGGCCTATAGGTCTGAAAATCTTATGACATAAAAAGGGTTGAATAACGACGTAGGTTCAAGAACATAGGTAGACCTAACTTAATAGTTAAATTCCCAAGATCTAAAACCAAAGAAAACCACGAATAGAAAAAATAGATAATCAGGTTTAGACCCAATTTCACAGTCACAAAGCTTAAGCAACACTTTCCTAGTCATGAATCATAGGTGTTTAATCACAGCTGTTCTTGTTATGTCATAGGAAATAGTTTACATTTCCTAATCAAAGGCATAGGCTTATGTTCATAGTCAAGGAAATAATTCTCATAGTCATGAGTCACAGTCATAGGCAGTGTTCATAGTCATAGGCAATGTTCATAGTCAAAGAGGCATATGGTTTTAAGGTCCATAGTTTAATAGTCACAGTCTTATTGGTCATCGAATCATAACAGTTCCTAATTAAGTCCAAAAATATAAGCACTGATTCGAATAGAAAGATTTGGCATATTCTTTTATTCCTTTAATTTCATGTCACGAATAGAGAAAACGTTCAAATCTAAAAAGTAACCGACTTACAGAGATTAGATTAGATTCGTAGAAAAAAAGTCATTGAAGTCATTTGAATCTTCACTTGAATCCTAGCTTGTTTTGAATCTCCTCTTGAAAGTCTTGAGCAGCATATCCTCGTCTTGATTTATTTTATTTATACATTTTCTCAGAGGCAGCATAAGAATAGAAAAGAATTGTGAATAGAGAAGGAGACTAGGGCTGTTTATATAGTGTAGAAGTCAACGAATCTGGTCAGAATGGCGTCTATATACAGAAAAACGAACCAGGCTGCAGATCTGGAAAAAGTGGGGAGGTCGACCCCCAGATCGACCTGTGGGGGGGGGGGGGTCGACCCCCAGGTCGATACCCTGGTCGACCTGGGTACCCAGGTCGACCCCCTGGTCGACCTGGGTCCTGGGCTGAAAATTTCCCGCCCAACCCGCTTCTGAGTCTGTTTTGAAATTTGAATTTCACCGAAACTTCCGGAGGCCATATCTTCCTCATACGGACTCCGATTTACGCAAACTTGGACTCGTTTTCATGTAGAATTCCGAGACGAACACAATGGCGCAGCCCGTTTCCCATGATTTTGATTTTAAAATTTAATTCTGCCTTGATTTGTGAATCTTATTGTTACAGAATTACGGGGTGTTACATTCTCCCCCCACTTAAAAGGATTTCATCCCCGAAATCTTCAAGTTAGGAAGAATGTGTCCTACCATCCAATCACCCATCTACTCAAACATTCAATCACAGGCATTCATTGTCCTTAAAAGATTTCTAATGCTTTCATGTTCATATGCATAGTGTGTATATGTCTTTATCTAATGCAAAATCAGGCGGTCTACTGATTCAAATGACCTCCTTAATGTGAATCATGTCAGTGCCATGCGTCCAATCATGTATGCAAGCATCCCTAGTTATGTAAATACTACATGCATGCACAACCATTCATCCATATGCAACATCCATATGATAACATATCAAGTTCAACTTACAAACAATTACATATCTGTAAATGCAATATGAAAGCGTCCGAACTGATCTAGTGCCTAATACGTATGCGTGTGCATTCACGAGCAACCATTAGCAAACACGTGCAACCATCAACCATACATGTTTACATCCATTGGATCTACCTAAGAATCGAAGATACGACCTAAAGGATATACTTTGGAAAGAGAGAAACAATTATGCGTAAAGCTCCTAAAAAAAAGAAAAAAAAAATCAAGGATGCACCCTTAAGGAAAAGGGTATGTTGATAGTATCTAGCCTTCTTGAGCTTTACTTCACTGTATCTTAACTAATTTAACTTCACGATTGTGAAGTTCCAGATCTCCATTTCCAAAATAAACAGATGTCAATCATGGTACCAAGTATATGTACTAAGATGATTAGAGGTCTCCCTCTTATCCACCATGCCATAACTATAAGGGTCGAAAAGTTACTACGTGCTTTTTAGAGTGCCTGTCACAACTATTCATCTCTCACGCAAACCATCCTAGTCGAACTCGACATTCCTCAAGTACAAGCCCCAAAGGCCTAAACCAATATCAGACAAGTACCCAAGGAATATCTCCTCCGAATTTAGACGATCTACGTGAGATGATATAAGCAAACTCGATAGCTATTCTCAAATCCCTACTAACCAAAAATAAAATGGTCGGACCACCAATTGGATTTGAGACTCTAGTGGGATCTTTCTACTATACAAGTACTATGGTGCAGAGACTCAACTATGGAAGTGGATATGAACAAATGTGAAGCGCTAAAACCAAAGGAAAGAGTACGAACAACAAAACTAGACTCTTCTAACAGAACTTTACTACCTTTCTCCTAGGTATGCTTGGTGGCGAAAGTAGGTACTTGTCCTTCTGAAAATCTTGTCCTTTGCCCTTGATTACATGCCCTATTACACCATAGTAAAGATACTTCCTCTTGTCTTAGGTTTTATAATTCCTTCCTCCTTTTGTGAGCTAAATCTACATCCATGAATTCCTCATCCTCTTCCGTGTGTAGTCATGTTGACAAATCTCTCGAAAGCTGCTTCCATCGTACAGAAAACCCTATAAGCTTGAAAGAAAACTGGCCGAAGGTGAAACAACTACAGCTATGGATGGAAGCCAGGCACGTCTTCGCCCATCGATGAGGTTACCTACCAGAAAGCCAGGAGCCCCAGAGACTCAAGAAAGAAGGAGACAAGAATTCAAACAGAGGAAGAGAAGATAGCACGTATGGCTTTTGGGGAATATGCCTTTAAAACAAATCTTTTCTCTTAAAAATGCTTCTTTTAAAACCGTTTTGAAAATAATTTTTCAAATCCTTTATCTGATCTGGTAACCTTCAGCTTTGATACCACGTGTAACACCCCACATCCGTTAGTGTCACTCACAAAGGGAATGCACTAAATTCTGTGGAGCATTTAGGGTAAAAGATGCAGATAAATTACAAGACAGACAAAAATTACAACGGCGGAAAATAAAACTTTGCTTTATTGATAAAATAGTTTGTACAACGATTTCTTTTAATATCAGAGTATCATCTGTCTTACAAAATAAAGAAGCATAAAAATACATTTATATTCCCCAATGTAGCAAGAACCAACCATAGCATCTGAAAAGAGAATCCCAGCAAAACTTCGACAAATCTTCAAGCTGGGAAAGAGTGACAATCCATCTTAACCTGAGCTATACTATTCCCTTCTTTACTACCTAGTGGGGGGGACGGAAGAAAAGAAGACGAAAGAAAAACAGAGTCAGACATAAAGCCTGAGTAAGCTCAGTAATTTCTAGCATGTGAACATGGAAAAACAAACCGACATGAATTAACTGAATACAAGTGTAACACCCCGCCTCCGCTAGGGTCACTCGCAAAGGAATGCACTAGCTTTAGAGGGGCATTATTGGTAAACATGCACAGAAATATCACAAGACAGAACATATAAAAATAGCGGAAGTAAAATCAAACTTTCATAACATGAATAAATAAGGTCTAAAGCCTTTTACATCAGAGTACATCAAAACCTATCTTGCAATAGTAAAGAAGCATAAAGACATTTTCATAAATTATTCCCCAAGTAAAAACAGTAAAGTAGCCATTAGCCAAGAAAAGTCCAAGCCATCCATGATGACCTTCAAGCAGAAGAAGTCCGAACTAAACAACAGTATTTCCTCCCTGTAACCTGGGGGGGGAGGGGGGAAACGGAAGAAAAGAGGCGAAACAAAACGGCTCAGTCAAAAAGACTCAGTAAGCCCTATCTACTATTAGCATAAAAACTAGTAAAGTTAACTGACATGAGAAACTGAGATGAACATAAGCATGATGACAAGATAGATAAGCTAAATCAAAATAACAGGATGAACTACTGAACTCAGATAAACTAAGGTGTCATGATAAATTACGATGTCAAGATAAAACAAGGTATCACATCGTCAGGTTTCTATCAAGTATAATATCCCCAAGATATCTATCACGTATAACGTCCCATGATATCTATCCTGCATTTTAGCTCTGCACCTACCGTACTAGTATCCCCACCGTATCATGTGTTAACCAAGAATGACCCTCACTCAAAAGTCGTGTAATGGTCCATGTCAACCTAATATATCGCATATATAGGTTACTCAACTTGTGTGTTTTATTCCATGTAAATGTTCAGTCCCTTGCCGTAGACCATACGGGCTTTCCCATGAGATTCTACGTTACTTTAACATAGTTCCATGATCCTTAAGATCGGTTTGGACTGTTACCCTAAACCTAGCTAGGGTCTTCCAACATGAATTATCGTTTGTACAACTAGGACTTATGCTACCTAGGGCCACTAGGGATTACGCTTACCTATTGCACGTTTTCGTATCTCGGTTTTGGTTCAACCACCCAGGGCCACTGGGATTTACGCTAACCGTCAACCGCACCCTTTTTCCCACGCATTCATCGTGAATCGTTTTCCATGACTGTATGCACATGTATCACATCGTGCCATCCGAGTCCTGTCACAGGGCAGATGGAGAAATACAGGACTCGGTCGGGAGCTTTCGATTTATCTGCCGATGCAGATGCTAAGGTCTGTTTTTCTATACGTTGCTATGGTCCCTGTAACACCCCGAATTTTAGTTAATACTAAAATTCACTAAATACAGGAAATAATCTCAGACGTGGGAATTGGGGGTAACGGGCTGCGTTATTGCGTTCGTCTCGGAAAAATACGCGAAATAGAGTCCGAGTTTTCGAGAATCGGAGTCCGTATGGCCCGGTTATGGCCCAAAGAAGTTTGCAGAAAATTTAAAACTAAAAGCAGATTTAGAAATTTAAATTTAGATTTTAAATTAGAACCAGCGGGGCCAGGCGGGAAGATTCCCGCCCTAGGCATGTCGACAGGGCTGTCGACAGGCCTGTCGACAGGGGTGTCGACTTGCCTGTCGACACGGCGTGTCGAACCAGGGTGCTTGGGTGCACCAGATCTGGTTTTCTGGCTAGGGCTGGGCTGGGTTCTAGAGATTTCCTAAATCTAACGGACCTAATCTAATCTAGGGTTAATCTAAGGGCCTAAAACACTCTCCTAATCTATAAATACACCCTAAACCTACCCTAATCCATACTAAAAATAGAAATGAAGGCCTCATGCCGCCAAATTAAATCCTAGAAGGAGTCTCCACTAATCTAAGAAGGAAGTTGCAAGCTAATCCCTCTCAAATCATTCTCTAATCATCACCATCTTCATATTTAGCAACTAATTCCACTTCATAAGTGGGTTAATTTTGGGTTTGGTGAGTTTCTATCACTTTAACATCAATTGTTAAAGTAAGTAGATTGGGTGTAATGAGACCTATGGTCTTAAATGCGGATTAGTGAGTTTGAATCATTTATAATGATATGCTACTCTATGTTTTTCTATGTTTATGCATAATTAATAAGTGGGTTTATGCATGTTTGATAAGTTGGTTTATGCATGCTTAATAAGTTGGTTTATGCATGTTTAACAAGTGGGTTTATGCATATTTAATAAGTGGATTTATGCATGTTTAACAAAGTGAGTTATGCAAGTTCATATGCAAGTTATGTATATGTTTAAATGCAAGTTGAATGTGATATGCAAGTTATGCATGCTTATGCAAGTATATGGATGCTTATGCAAGTTATGTATATGTTTAAATGCAAGTTGAATGTGATATGCAAGTTATGCATGCTTATGCAAGTATATGGATGCTTATGCAAGTTATGTATATGTTTAAATGCAAGTTGAATGTGATATGCAAGTTATGCATGCTTATGCAAGTATATGGATGCTTATGCAAGTTATGTATATGTTTAAATGCAAGTTGAATGTGATATGCAAGTTATGCATGCTTATGCAAGTATATGGATGCTTATGCAAGTTATGTATATGTTTAAATGCAAGTTGAATGTGATATGAAAGTTATGCATGCTTATGCAAGTATATGGATGCTTATGCAAGTTATGTATATGTTTAAATGCAAGTTTAATGTGATATGCAAGTTATGCATGCTTATGCAAGTATGTGGATGCTTATGCAAGTTATGTGTATGCTTAAATGCGTGTTTAACATGTTATGCAAGTTATGAGAATGCTTATATGCAAGTTCAACATGTTATGCAAGATATGTGTATGATAATATGCAAGCTCATATGCAACATGTTATGCAAATCATATGTATGATAATATGCAAGTTTGGGTTAAATGTAGTTGGGTTAATATATGCTCATATATGCAAGTTGACATCCTCTTAACCCATGACAAAGTTATATGCTAAACCCATGATATTTGTGATGGATCTTCCCCTTTATTATGTCATGAAATGAGAACGATTTACGTGGGGAACGATGGGGTTGGTAAATATGTTAATAAATGTATGATTGGGTATGATTAAGCATACCATAAAAATAAATTATCATAAGTGGGAATTTACCTATTGAGTTAGGTCTACCCCATGGGAATTTACCTATTGAGTTAGGTCTACCCATGTTATGGAAAACTTGATATTAATTAGGGATAATTAATATGGGGGTGATTAATTAGGTGTAATTAATCGACTAAGACACGAGGTTGGACTCATTTGTAGTGTAAAACTGCCCGGACCCGACCGGCTTAACCAGTTGCTACAAATGTCAGCCCAATGTGAGAGGTCTTAGCCATAAATTAAATACGTGATTAAAGTAAAGACACGAGGTTAGGCTCTGTTATGACGTAAGACTGCCCGGACTCTACCGGCTTAACCAGGCGGTCATAGCAGCTAGTCTAATGTGGGAGGTCTTTATGGGAGATCACGGTCTTAATTAATTAAGAAACACTTAACCATATTAGCATGTAGTGGGACATGAGGGGTTAAGTGGGTGCCTTGGGTGGCATGTGGAAATTTAGTGGTTGCCTTGGGTGGCATGTGGAATCTAGTGGGTTGCCTTGGGTGACAATATAAAATACGATTAGAATACTTAACCAAGTGGAAACATGTAATTAAACATGATTAAAGGGTTAAGTGGGATACACTAGATATATGACAAGCTTAAGTGGGTAGCTTATGGGGGCCCATTTCAACCAATATCCCAAACGTATCTTTGTGGGCTCGACCCATGTCGAGTGACGGGACACGCATATTGGGCTTGATTATAAGAGGCCAAAACGGGTTAGCAGTGGCAACGCAAGTCCAACGGGTTTCATATGCGTGTGTGGGCCCGGGCTGGTAGATAAGCCGTTGTTGCATCGTGTAGATATAAAGCCGTGCACCGTTGGTATTATCAGGTGGCCACCTTGGGGAGTGATACACCCCACTGTGGGACCAGCACGGGTATCTACGGTAGGGAGCCGATCGCTTGGGGAGTAGTGGGTACACCTAATGAAGATAGGGGCAGACGGCACCTATGTAGGGGTACACGAAACTACTGGGTAAGAATTACTGAGTACACCTAGTGGAGATAGGGGCAGACGACACCTATGTAGTGGGCTAGGAGTACACAAAACTACTGGGGAAATTTTCTAAGTCCTTGGAGGGATCAACCTTTAAGTAGGAATGACTGGTGTGGTGCAGTTAGTAATTATCCTTGGGTGGGTAGATGCGTCCTGACGGTTATCTTAGTTTATCCTAAGTCTACCAAGCTGCTTAGTGTAGCCATTCATCCCCAGATATTACCGTAGGTCAAGTTTATGTCTTCTCTAGTTACTTTAATGATTGTATTGTTAAAGTTATAGGACTCACTCAGACTTATGTCTGACCCCGTTGTTTTTATCTTTTTCCCAACCCTCAGGTCCTACGGTGGATCCTAGCGGTAGTAGAGCTTGATCGGATTGCTGTTCCAGTCTTTAGGAGCTTGGGTAGATGTAAAGCTCCAGTTATCCAGTTATCTTTTCTTTTGTTCTGGCTATTGTATGAGAGAGTGGGATTATGTACTTCTTTATTTTGATGGATATTGTACTTGACTTTTATCGTGGTTTTATGATGTAACCAGACATGTTTATTTCCGCTGTTATGAGATGATATTTTAAATTTCAAGTACTATTTATATCTGTCTTGTTGTAATTTTTCTGTTCTATATTCACTAAAATACTCCACCGATGCTATGGCATTCCCATAGTGAGTGACCATAGCGGGCGTGGGGTGTTACACGTGGTATCAGAGCAAAGGTTACCGGAACAGATAAAATTTTTAGAAAACTATTTTTCTAAAACATTTTTGGAAGAGATATTTTCAAAAACATGTCTTTTAAGAGAAAAGTTTTTGAAAGAAAAGCATAATCCCCAATAGCCATATCTATATCCTTCGAATTCTCCGTTTTGAATCTTTCCTTTTTCGTTTCAGCATGGCCGAGAATCTTAATTTTCCGGAGGGTGTGACGGTACCAGTATGGTATAGGAGATTGATGGAGGCTAGTGCCACCACTACGGGTCCAGTAAATGTTCCTCCACCAACCGTAGCACCCAATCTTCCTCCTCCCCCTCCTCCTCGCACGAACACTTTTGCTAAGACTTGCAAGGAATTCAAAGCTATGGGAGGGAAACCTTTTCAAGGATCTGAAACTTTTGTGGAGGCTAGAGATTGGCTTAAGGAGGTGGAAGAGTTGATAGATATCTTTGAGATGGAGGAAGGAAAGAAAGTCAAGTTGGCTGCTTGGTTAATGAAGGGAGAGGCCTCATTCTGGTGGGAGGTCACTAATGGAAAACGCCCCGTTGACTCTTGGGCGGATTTTAGGCAAAGATTTGTGGCAAAGTTTCTCTCAAGGGCGGAGGAAAACTTGTATATGGAAAGATTCTTGACTCTAAAGCAAGGGAATCTCTCGGTGAAGGAATATGTCAACAAGTTTAATCAATTGGCAAGGTTTGGCCTAGATATGGTGAATACACCGGAAAAGAAGGCTTTGAGGTTCGTGAAAGGCTTGAATGAACCGATGCATGGGTTGGCTATGACTCATATCCCTATGGGGGCCACCTTTGAGAAGCTAGTTGACATGGCACTCATGTATGAAGAAGAGAAGGGTCCCAATGCTAATAAGGCACCCGAGAAGAAGGGAGATCAAAAGAGACCTCAGCAACAACAACAAAGCAAAGGTGGGAAAGGCAACGGTGGCAAGGGCAAGAAGAAGAAGTGTTTCAATTGTGGGACACCTGGCCACCTAAGCAAGGATTGTCGCAAGAAGAAGAAGACTGGCTGCTTCCACTGTGGCGAAGCAGGGCATTTAGTGAAGGATTGCCCTAAGATGGGGCAAAAGACGGGGTCTACCTCAGGAGGACAGGTGCAAGCTCTTATGGCACCGAGTCAGGCTAAGGGGCAAGTACAGGCTCTCGTGGTTCCACCAATTCAGGAAAGAGGTAGAACTATCTCCGTTGAAAGTCTGGTTTTTCTATTTGATCATCCTATCCGTACATTGTTTGATTCAGGCGCATCGCATTCGTTTATCTCATCATCATTAGTTGAGTCACTGCACTTAGACACCAGTCTGGTAGATGATCCCTCGGTTGTTTCAAACCCAATTGGGGGCTCCACTTATTTGTCCATGATATGTTTGGGTTTGAAGATTTCTATACTTAGCATTGAGTTTAGATGTGATGCTTTTGTGTTGGGCTTCACGGGCTATGGGTTGATTTTGGGCATGGACTGGTTATCCAGTAATAGTGCCGTTCTTGATTGCGAAAGGAGAGTTGTTAGGCTCATGACCCGCTTGGGTAACACTCTCGAGATTTCTTGTAATCCCATGGACTCTGTTATGCTAAGTTATCTTGAATCGCTTGACGCTTCGGTCGAAAGTTTGCAATCTGTTAGAGTGGTCCGGGAATATCCGGATGTGTTTGAGGAGGTGAAGGGCTTACCTCCGAAGCGGGAGATTGACTTCCGAATATATCTGGTAGATAATGCTAAACCGGTATCTTTACCAGTGCGCCACATGGCTCCTCGTGAGAGGAGGGAACTCCATAAGCAAGTAGGGGAGTTGCTTGAGAAGGGGTTCATAAGACGGAGTATATCGGAGTGGGGTGCTCCAGTAGTATTTGCTACGAAGGCAGATGGGTCCCTCAGACTTTGTGTAGACTATAGAGAACTCAACAAGCTCACAAAGAAGAATAGACACCCATTGCCGAGGATTGATGATCTTTTCGATCAGTTGGTTGGCGCTTCAGTATTTTCTCAGTTGGACTTAGCCACGGGGTTTCATCAGTTGAGGGTGGCTGAGGATAGCATAGACAAGACTGCCTTTAGAACTCCGGATGGTTTCTATGAGTGGCTGGTGATGCCATTTGGGTTGACGAACGCCCCTGCATACTTTGTTGATTTGATGAGTAGGGTGTTCAGGGAGTTCCTTAATAAATTTGTGGTGGTCTTTGTGGATGATATCTTAATATTTTCTAAGAGTGAAGAAGAGCATGCCCTACATCTTGGGGAGGTGTTGAATACTCTTCGAGCGCATAGCCTTAAGGCTAAATTCTCTAAATGTCACTTCTGGAGGAAGGAAGTGCGGTTCTTGGGGCATGTGGTCTCCAAGGAAAGGATAGCTGTGGATCCCGCGAAGGTAGTATCAATTCAGGATTGGAAGGTTCCAAAGAATGCTACCGATGTAAGAAGTTTCTTGGGGTTGGCGGGTTATTATAGGAAGTTTATCAAAGACTTCGCGAAAATATCAGCCCCATTAACCCGCTTAACAAAGAAGAATCTTGTTTTCGCATGGGACGTAGATTGTGATGATGCGTTCCGACGGTTAAAGAGAGCTTTAACCTCTGCTCCAGTTTTAGTATTGCCAGATGGGAGCAAGCCATTTGTTGTCTATACCGATGCCTGTGGGATAGGACTTGGCGCAGTCTTAATGCAAGAGGGAAGGGTAATAGCCTATGGTGGAAGGCAGTTGAGGGCACATGAGAAAAATTACCCTACCCATGATCTAGAGCTGGCCGCTATTGTTTTTGCGCTTAAGATTTGGCGCCATTATCTTCTTGGTGAGAGATTCGAGTTGTTCACTGACCATAAATCATTGAAGTACTTATTCTCTCAGAAGGATTTAAACTTAAGACAGCAAAGGTGGATGGAGTTCTTAGCATCCTATGATTTCGAGATAGCGTATACCCCTGGCAAGGGTAACGTGGTGGCGGACGCCTTGAGCAGGAAGAGGTTGTCTTTGAGTCCATTGTTCGTGGAACGACGAAGCTTGGAATTTATCTCGATGTTTGATTTCAGACCTTCCGTTGACTATGTACCCGGTTTGCTAGCTTCTTTGGAAGTTAGACCTACTCTTTTGGGGCGGATTGGAGAAGCACAGAGGGACGACCCACAGTTGGTTGAGTTAGTAGAGAAGCTCATAAGGGGGAGTCGTCCAGCCATTTGAGTAGGTACACCCTAGACGATAGGGGGTGCTTGCGTAGAGACGGTAGACTTTGTGTACCGCAAGACGAGAGTTTGAGGAAGGTTATTCTTGATGATGCACACCGTTCTAGGATGACCATTCATCCCGGTGGGGACAAGATGTATCAAGACATGAAGAGGGTTTTCTTCTGGGACGGTATGAAGAAAGATGTGGCCGAGTATGTCGCTCGATGTTTGGTGTGCCAACAGGTGAAGGCGGAGCAAAAGAAACCAGGTGGGTTGCTTCACCCATTGGAGGTTCCGCAATGGAAGTGGGATAGCGTCTCGATGGATTTTATTGACGGGTTACCCAGATCGAGGAAGGGTAATACAGGAATTTGGGTGGTGGTAGACAGACTTACTAAGAGCGCCCATTTCATACCTGTGAAGAGCAAGAGGACTGCTCCATGGCTAGCTTCAGTATATCTTCGAGAGATAGTTCGATTACATGGGGTACCCTCTAGCATAGTAAGTGATCGAGATCCTATTTTCACTAGCGAGTTCTGGAGAAGTTTGCAAGAAGCAGTGGGGACTCAATTGTGTCTAAGCACCGCATATCATCCTCAGACAGACGGCCAGACTGAGAGGGTGAATCGTGTTCTAGAAGACCTTTTGAGGCTTTGTATCTTAGATTTTGGAGGTACATGGGAAGAGCATCTTCCATTGGTAGAGTTCGCATATAATAATAGCTTTCAGTCAAGTATTGGTATGGCTCCTTTCGAAGCTCTCTATGGAAGGCCTTGTCGATCACCTACGTGTTGGTGGGAATCTACGGATAAGATCTTGCTTGGGCCTGATATGATTAGGGAGACTTCTGAGAAGATTGACTTGATTCGGAGGAGGATGAAAGCAGCACAGGATAGGAAAAAATCTTATGCGGACAAGAGAAGGACGGATCTTGAGTTTGAGGTTGGGGATATGGTTTTTGTCAAGGTATCTCCGTTGAGAAATGCTGTTCGCTTTGGATCCGTTGGGAAGTTAGCACCGAGGTTTGTTGGGCCGTTTCCTATTAAGGAAAGGATTGGACGGATGGCATATAGAGTAGAGTTGCCCGACAGACTTGGTGGTGTACATGATGTATTCCATGTATCACATCTGAGGAAGTGCTTACATGAGACGGCAGAGGTGGTAGAGCCGAGCTTGCTTAGAGATGTAGAGGTAGAGCGTGATGCGACGATTCGACGAACTCCTACTCGCATCCTTGGGTCAGAGACTAGGATGTTGAGAAACAGAGAGGTTCAACTAGTCAAAGTGCAATGGGGAGAAGATGAGAGCAACGCAACTTGGGAGACGGAAGCGAAGATGCGTTCATTGTACCCATTTCTTTTTGAGGGTATGTCTTTACTTTCTCCTTTATCGCTTGTCTAGTACTTATCTTATCTTTGGTATGTCCTCTCGTTAGTACCTTTGACCTTTAGATAGGGTAAACCTATGGTTGAAACATGTGTTTGAGACATGTTATGGTTGATGGATGCAAGTGGATGCAAGTGTTTGCTAGTGGTTGCTCGTGGATGCATATACACACACCCTAGGCACTAGATCGGCTCAGTCACTTCATATTGCATATTGCATAAAATTGTGTGTAGGAAAATATATTTATGGATGTATAATGGTTGTGTTATCACATGGATGATGCATTTTGGTGAATGATTGTGCACTCATGTAGATATTGTATGTGTCGATAGGGTTCTCTCGCATACATAATGGATGCATGGCACTATCATGGTTTGCATATGTTCATACATTAGATAGGGAACATATACACACACTTTTTGCATATGCTCATACATCATTAGAAACTGTTTAAGGACAATGGATGCCCGTGGTTGATTTGAGTAGATGGTTGTTTGGATGGTAGGATATGCATTCTCCTTAGCTTAAGAGATTTCGGGGACGAAATCCTTTAAGGAGGGGAGAATGTAACACCCCGAATTTTAGTTAATACTAAAATTCACTAAATACAGGATAAATAATCTCAGACGTGGGAATTGGGGGTAACGGGCTGCGTTATTGCGTTCGTCTCGGAAAAATACGCGAAATAGAGTCCGAGTTTTCGAGAATCGGAGTCCGTATGGCCCGGTTATGGCCCAAAGAAGTTTGCAGAAAATTTAAAACTAAAAACAGATTTAGAAATTTAAATTTAGATTTTAAATTAGAACCAGCGGGGCCAGGCGGGAAGATTCCCGCCCTAGGCATGTCGACAGGGCTGTCGACAGGCCTGTCGACAGGGGTGTCGACTTGCCTGTCGACTTGCCTGTCGACACGGCGTGTCGAACCAGGGTGCTTGGGTGCACCAGATCTGGTTTTCTGGCTAGGGCTGGGCTGGGTTCTAGAGATTTCCTAAATCTAACGGACCTAATCTAATCTAGGGTTAATCTAAGGGCCTAAAACACTCTCCTAATCTATAAATACACCCTAAACCTACCCTAATTCATACTAAAAATAGAAATGAAGGCCTCATGCCGCCAAATTAAATCCTAGAAGGAGTCTCCACTAATCTAAGAAGGAAGTTGCAAGCTAATCCCTCTCAAATCATTCTCTAATCATCACCATCTTCATATTTAGCAACTAATTCCACTTCATAAGTGGGTTAATTTTGGGTTTGGTGAGTTTCTATCACTTTAACATCAATTGTTAAAGTAAGTAGATTGGGTGTAATGAGACCTATGGTCTTAAATGCGGATTAGTGAGTTTGAATCATTTATAATGATATGCTACTCTATGTTTTTCTATGTTTATGCATAATTAATAAGTGGGTTTATGCATGTTTGATAAGTTGGTTTATGCATGCTTAATAAGTTGGTTTATGCATGTTTAACAAGTGGGTTTATGCATATTTAATAAGTGGATTTATGCATGTTTAACAAAGTGAGTTATGCAAGTTCATATGCAAGTTATGTATATGTTTAAATGCAAGTTGAATGTGATATGCAAGTTATGCATGCTTATGCAAGTATATGGATGCTTATGCAAGTTATGTATATGTTTAAATGCAAGTTGAATGTGATATGCAAGTTATGCATGCTTATGCAAGTATATGGATGCTTATGCAAGTTATGTATATGTTTAAATGCAAGTTGAATGTGATATGCAAGTTATGCATGCTTATGCAAGTATATGGATGCTTATGCAAGTTATGTATATGTTTAAATGCAAGTTGAATGTGATATGCAAGTTATGCATGCTTATGCAAGTATATGGATGCTTATGCAAGTTATGTATATGTTTAAATGCAAGTTGAATGTGATATGCAAGTTATGCATGCTTATGCAAGTATATGGATGCTTATGCAAGTTATGTATATGTTTAAATGCAAGTTTAATGTGATATGCAAGTTATGCATGCTTATGCAAGTATGTGGATGCTTATGCAAGTTATGTGTATGCTTAAATGCATGTTTAACATGTTATGCAAGTTATGAGAATGCTTATATGCAAGTTCAACATGTTATGCAAGATATGTGTATGATAATATGCAAGCTCATATGCAACATGTTATGCAAATCATGTGTATGATAATATGCAAGTTTGGGTTAAATGTAGTTGGGTTAATATATGCTCATATATGCAAGTTGACATCCTCTTAACCCATGACAAAGTTATATGCTAAACCCATGATATTTGTGATGGATCTTCCCCTTTATTATGTCATGAAATGAGAACGATTTACGTGGGGAACGATGGGGTTGGTAAATATGTTAATAAATGTATGATTGGGTATGATTAAGCATACCATAAAAATAAATTACCATAAGTGGGAATTTACCTATTGAGTTAGGTCTACCCCATGGGAATTTACCTATTGAGTTAGGTCTACCCATGTTATGGAAAACTTGATATTAATTAGGGATAATTAATATAGGGGTGATTAATTAGGTGTAACTAATCGACTAAGACACGAGGTTGGACTCATTTGTAGTGTAAAACTGCCCGGACCCGACCGGCTTAACCAGTTGCTACAAATGTCAGCCCAATGTGAGAGGTCTTAGCCATAAATTAAATACGTGATTAAAGTAAAGACACGAGGTTAGGCTCTGTTATGACGTAAGACTGCCCGGACTCTACCGGCTTAACCAGGCGGTCATAGCAGCCAGTCTAATGTGGGAGGTCTTTATGGGAGATCACGGTCTTAATTAATTAAGAAACACTTAACCATATTAGCATGTAGTGGGACATGAGGGGTTAAGTGGGTGCCTTGGGTGGCATGCGGAAATTTAGTGGTTGCCTTGGGTGGCATGTGGAATCTAGTGGGTTGCCTTGGGTGGCAATATAAAATACGATTAGAATACTTAACCAAGTGGAAACATGTAATTAAACATGATTAAAGGGTTAAGTGGAATACACTAGATATATGACAAGCTTAAGTGGGTAGCTTGTGGGGGCCCATTTCAACCAATATCCCAAACGTATCTTTGTGGGCTCGACCCATGTCGAGTGACGGGACACGCATATTGGGCTTGATTATAAGAGGCCAAAATGGGTTAGCGGTGGCAACACAAGTCCAACGGGTTTCATATGCGTGTGTGGGCCCGGGCTGGTAGATAAGCCATTGTTGCATCGTGTGGATATAAAGCCGTGCACCGTTGGTATTATCAGGTGGCCACCTTGGGGAGTGATACACCCCACTGTGGGACCAGCACGGGTATCTACGGTAGGGAGCCGATCGCTTGGGGAGTAGTGAGTACACCTAATGAAGATAGGGGCAGACGGCAACTATGTAGGGGTACACGAAACTACTGGGTAAGAATTACTGAGTACACCTAGTGGAGATAGGGGCAGACGGCACCTATGTAGTGGGCTAGGAGTACACGAAACTACTGGGGAAATTTTCTAAGTCCTTGGAGGGATCAACCTTTAAGTAGGAATGACTGGTGTGGTGCAGTTAGTAATTATCCTTGGGTGGGTAGATGCGTCCTGACGGTTATCTTAGTTTATCCTAAGTCTACCAAGCTGCTTAGTGTAGCCATTCATCCCCAGATATTACCGTAGGTCAAGTTTATGTCTTCTCTGGTTACTTTAATGATTGTATTGTTAAAGTTATAGGACTCACTCAGACTTATGTCTGACCCCGTTGTTTTTATCTTTTTCCCAACCCTCAGGTCCTACGGTGGATCCTAGCGGTAGTAGAGCTTGATCGGATTGCTGTTCCAGTCTTTAGGAGCTTGGGTAGATGTAAAGCTCCAGTTATCCAGTTATCTTTTCTTTTGTTCTGGGTATTGTATGAGAGAGTGGGATTATGTACTTCTTTATTTTGATGGATATTGTACTTGACTTTTATCGTGGTTTTATGATGTAACCAGACATGTTTATTTCCGCTGTTATGAGATGATATTTTAAATTTCAAGTACTATTTATATCTGTCTTGTTGTAATTTTTCTGTTCTATATTCACTAAAATACTCCACCGATGCTATGGCATTCCCATAGTGAGTGACCATAGCGGGCGTGGGGTGTTACAGTCCCACGCGACCCCTCCCTCAACTAGTGAAAGACAAGACAGGATAAATCCTGTATGAGAACACACTACTGGCCAACCCACAATCCTAGCCTTACCGCAACCATAATTAGATAGCAATTATGGTCTATTGGGTGTTCTCTGCCTTTCCGTACGTACACGCTTGACCAAAGATGGTAGGTAGTCTGACGAAATGCTATCTAGGGTACGACCGTGTATCGTCGACTATCCCCTATCCATCCCTGTCTTTAGGTCGCTCGCATAGCAACCAAGGCATACTCTTGGTTCTTCTAACGCAGACCTTAACCTCTCATGAGCCTAGTATAATCACCTGGCAGCTCATAGAGGGATACCAAGAATACCCTCACGTTCCCCGAAGCCGCTGCTTCGTTACCCAGTTCGCTGGAGCCTTTATCTAATTCAGATACTTGCTCCTACTCGTATACTTAAACGATGACCTACCGTATCAGGTTACTCATCTATCTATGAACTGGTCTAAATTTCCTTGACTAAGAATCATTACTTAGTTATTCCTCAACTAAGGTTTACCACTTAGCCTTATTCCCGTTATCCTTGTTAACTACGGTTATCCCCTATCCTCAGAACTAGGGTTTACATAATGGATTAAGTGTCACTTAAGTTCATGACTTAACCCGTCTACCAATCATGTCAAAATTGGCTAAGTATCCAAGTCCAAGACTTAACCCGTCTTCAAATCATGTCAAAATTGGCTAAGTATCCAAGTCCAAGACTTAACCCTACAAACCATGCTCACGTTGGTTAAGTATGTATTAAGCAATTAACGACTTAACCTCGTCCAATTATCATTCTAGATTGTTTAAGTATATATTAACTTGACCCTATCAATTTACTCAGTCAAATCGGTCAAGTGTATTCAAGCGATTCGTGACTTAGCCTTATCATGTTTTCACGTTAGATCGGTTAAGTATAGGTTAACTTAACCTCAATAAATTCACGAGTTAGATTGGTTAAGTATAGGTCACTTAACCACATCAATTCATCATGTTTAGATTAGTTAAGTGTTTAACTTAACCCCATTAAACTACCAAGTGGGATTAATTAAGTCTAGGCTAACTTAACCCCATCCGATTTCCATGTTTAGACTAGCTGAGTCTAATCTTAACCCCATTCGTTAACCGTATTTTTCAGTTAAGCGTCATTAAGAAAACTTACTTAACCTTACCAAGTTATCGCGTTGGATTGATTAAGTGTTGGTTAACTTAATCCCATCCACTAGTCATATAAAAATGGTTAAGTGTCATTAGGCAAATCAAGTTACTTAACCTACCCAACCTTGTCATGTTTTGTTAAGTATCATTAGCCTAATCAAATTACTTAACCCATTTGTCCATGTCATATTTGGTTAAGAGTCATTAATCAAATTAACTTAACCCTATCATGTGGCATTAATTACTTAATGCACCTTCACCTCTCACATTAGACTTTGTTGTGGTTACTAGTTAAGCCGGTCGGTTCCGGGTAGCTTTACACCACAACCTGGTCTAACCTCGGGTTCAAGCACAACATGACCAACTTCTCACATTGAGTCCTATTGTTTGCAACTACTAGTTAGGCCGGTCGGTTCCGGGTAGTTTTACGTTGCAAACTCAACCCAACCTCGAGTTGGCCACACTTATATTATCTAAGTGTCATGTCCATCATGTTTCCCAAAACATGTTACAAGTTTTCAAGCATTTGGGTAGACCTAACTTAATAGGTAAATTCCCAAAGGGTAGACCTAACTTAATAGGTAAATTCCCAAGCTTATGTTTTTATGCATACTTACATGTCAACTTCCATGTTATATTTCAAGTCATGTTTTCAAGTTGTATTTTCATGTCATTAGAAATTACCCATAACATAACCCAACGCTTTTAAACTCGCATATACGTTCGCGACAACGTAATGGATTAAAAGAAGAGACTTGGCAAAGGCATGACAAAAATGGATATTAAGCCATAAGTTAATCATGGTGGCAAATGAGGCACAAATGTGTTCATTAACTTGCATGTTACATTCTTAAGCCTCAAAACATGCATAAACCCAAACTTGGCACATAAGCGAATCATGGTGACAAAAGATATGGAATGATGACTAGTAACTCGCATATATCATCATATAAGGGTTATGACTTCATATGCAAGTTGACATAAAGGTTATGAGGGTTCTCATGTTTCCTAATGCAACATTTCAACATAAAGGTTGTAGCTTTTAGCTCACAAGATCAAGATAATGACTTCATAAACTTGCATGACATGATAGCATGTATCATACTCAATGATCAAACCCAAACTTGCAACATGAACATTTAACTTCATAGTTAATATCTAAGAGTAGGGAAAGGGCTTACATTGCTATGAAGGCACAAAAGATATGACAAAGCCCTTATGCAATCAAATAGACCCAAAATGCAAGCTCTAACATAAAAACCCTTGAGCCAAAATGATCAAAACCCTTGCTTTATGATGCAAAGATAGAAACTTGACTTGAATGCAAGCTAATGACACTCATACAAGCTTGAAAACACTTGTATGCATGGAAAATCTCTCATAGAAACCATTTAGAAATTTTATGAAGAGAGTGGAGGCCATGAGAGGTAAAATTTTGCCATAGTTTAGTTGCATGAATGAATAATGAGGATTTAGGATAGGTTAGGGTCTTATTTATAGATTAGGCAAGTGTTTTAGGCCATAGGATTAAACCTAGATTCAATCCAAGCCATCAAAGCATGTCTTGGGGAAGAAGTCAAGTGTAGGAACCATCTAGGGCCTTTAGATTAAAGATGAACCATGAGAACCATCCAAATGCAAAATCTGTATTTGAGCGAATCGGCCCACGGGTTGACAGCCAAACACCCTGGATTAACCCCTAGTCGACCCAGCGAGCTCGGGTCGACCTCAAAAATCGGCCGGTTCGGTTATTCCCCTCTCCCAATTCGCTGTTTTGAACATTTTTGCATATTTATTTATTTAATTTTCAATTATATATATATATATATATATCAATATATATATATATATTTCTCTGCGCAAACCATTTAACTTAATTAAGTATACTTTAATTTGGGAATTTTTCGTGAAACTTCGCGAGGCCATATCTTGGTCATACGGACTCCGATTCTCGAAAACTCAGACTCTATTTCACGTATTTTTCCGAGACGAACGCAATGGCATAGCCCGTTTTACTTGATTCAGAATTTAAAATTAAATTCTGCCTTGATTCTCGTCTTAACACGTTATCGAAAAATACGGGTTGTTACATTCTCCCCACCTTTTAGGATTTCGTCCCCGAAATCTCCAAGTTAGGAAGAACATATCCTACCATCCATCATCCATCTACTCAAAACATCATCCACAAGCAACCATTGTCCTTAGATGATTTCTAATGCTGTATGAATATATGCAAAACGTGTGTGTACATGTTCCTTAGCTAATGCTAATGATCAGGCCTGAATAATCTTTCTAATGCAAAATATGTATAGTGCCATGAATCCAACATGTATGCAAATAGTGCTAGTCATATAGATACTATATGCGTTCACAATCATTCATTCATATGCAACAACCACATGATAATACATTCGATTTCATCCATAAACAAGTATAAATACTCGTGCATATGCAATATGAAATGTGACCGTGTCGAGCTAGTATCTAATGTGTATTCGCGCATCCACGAGCAACCACTTGCAACCATATCAATCATAACACGTTTCAAATACATGTTTACATCCATAGGGTTCTACCTAGAATTCCCTGAAACAGGGCCGAGAAGATAAACAAGACAAACTCCTTACGGGGTTTGTAACAGAAAGTAGGACCAAGAGGATGTCCACAAAAGATAACCTACAAGTAAGCTCTACAGAAACAGGGATCAAGGATATACTCCCAAAAAGAGATATCATGCACGTATCTAGTCTTTGACCATCAAAGTCGTATTTCCTCGGGCTTACTTCCATTGTGCCTTGACCTCCCTTTAACTTCGCGATTTCGTAGCTTCTTATTTCCTGCTTCCATAACATGAGCTGAAACTCATTTCTTCGTCGCCTCTCGTTCCACTTGCACTTATCCTTTTTCTAGAATACTTGCCGCAAACATGACTGCGTACTCATGATCTCATGCAAGCTTTCCAAAATTCACTAGTGAATCTTGGATCTCGTTTATATACTATAAGGCATTCCATGTAGAAGAACTTTCTCTTGAAAGTAAACAGATGTCAATCAGGTTATCATGCGCACTTACTAGGGTGATCTCTATAACCCATGCATAAATGAAGTAAACCATCCGTCTTATTGGCGAACACCACTCGATCGGGCTTCAAATTTCCAATAAAGGCATCAAGGGATTCTAAGTAACTAGTCATGACAGAACCTCAAAAAGGTTACCCGAAACTTCGAGGGCATTACCAAGGCTAGTCAAAAGGTCTAACTACCCTCCTATCAAAACCGAGAGTGGCACCCCCTACTGGATAACCACTTCATCCCTAGAATCCATCCATAGCTTATAAACATAAGCATTATTTCCAAACTCAACACTTGGCATAGACATTCCCAAATCCAAACAAGTCATGTATAAATGGACTGATTCTCCAATAGGACTTTGAGACAAAAATGGGATTCTCTATTACGTTAGTACTTAAGGTGCAGAGACTCAACTACCGAAGCGGACTTAAATGATGCGGGGATCAAAACAAAGTCTTGGCGGGATGATAGAAAAGAATAACTAGATCTTCAACAAGGATGTTATCCCCCTACTCAGGTACTCTAGTGAGGGTATACAACGATGATCTTGTCCCACAATACTTAACTATCCGTTCCGTTTCACCATACCAAAGATACTTTCTCGTCATGGGTTTCATTTTCATCTTTCTCCCTCCTTTGAGGACTAAGCCATACCAACAAGTTGCTCACCCTTAAGCTCGTATCCTTTATCCTCTTTCTCACTATCCTTTCTTATAACGCGACCACTGGTCTCTTGAAAACCACCTCCATCGCATGGAAAGCACTTTCGTAGATAGAAAAGACAAGTCGCAGTTAAAACCACTGTGACTACAGATGGAGGAAAGAAAGAAGAAGAGATTCAATTAAGGAAACAAGGATAGTGCTAATGGCCTTTGGGGAATAGCCTTTTTCTTTTAAAAGAAAATTTTCTTGAAAAAATGCTTCTTTGTAAACGATTTTCAAATAGTTTTCAGAAGGTCTTTAAAAACTTTTGCCCAGTCTGGTAACCTTCTGCTCTGATACCACGTGTAACACCCCGCCTCCGCTAGGGTCACTCGCAAAGGAATGCACTAGCTTTAGAGGGGCATTATTGGTAAACATGCACAGAAATATCACAAGACAGAACATATAAAAATAGCGGAAGTAAAATCAAACTTTCATAACATGAATAAATAAGGTCTAAAGCCTTTTACATCAGAGTACATCAAAACCTGTCTTGCAATAGTAAAGAAGCATAAAGACATTTTCATAAATTATTCCCCAAGTAAAAACAGTAAAGTAGCCATTAGCCAAGAAAAGTCCAAGCCATCCATGATGACCTTCAAGCAGAAGAAGTCCGAAATAAACAACAGTATTTCCTCCCTGTAACCTGGGGGTGAAACGGAAGAAAAGAGGCGAAACAAAACGGGTCAGTCAAAAAGACTGAGTAAGCCCTATCTACTATTAGCATAAAAACTAGTAAAGTTAACTGACATGAGAAACTGAGATGAACATAAGCATGATGACAAGATAGATAAGCTAAATCAAAATAACAGGATGAACTACTGAACTCAGATAAACTAAGGTGTCATGATAAATTACGATGTCAAGATAAAACAAGGTATCACATCGTCAGGTTTCTATCAAGTATAATATCCCCAAGATATCTATCACGTATAACGTCCCATGATATCTATCCTGCATTTTAGCTCTGCACCTACCGTACTAGTATCCCCACCGTATCATGTGTTAACCAAGAATGACCCTCACTCAAAAGTCGTGTAATGGTCCATGTCAACCTAATATATCGCATATATAGGTTACTCAACTTGTGTGTTTTATTCCATGTAAATGTTCAGTCCCTTGCCGTAGACAATACGGGCTTTCCCATGAGATTCTACATTACTTTAACATAGTTCCATGATCCTTAAGATCGGTTTGGACTGTTACCCTAAACCTAGCTTGGGTCTTCCAACATGAATTATCGTTTGTACAACTAGGACTTATGCTACCTAGGGCCACTAGGGATTACGCTTACCTATTGCACGTTTTCGTATCTCGGTTTTGGTTCAGCCACCCAGGGCCACTGGGATTTACGCTAACCGTCAACCGCACCCTTTTTCCCACGCATTCATCGTGAATCGTTTTCCATGACTGTATGCACATGTATCACATCGTGCCATCCGAGTCCTGTCACAGGGCAGATCGAGAAATACAGGACTCGGTCGGGAGCTTTCGATTTATCTGCCGATGCAGATGCTAAGGTCTGTTTTTCTATACGTTGCTATGGTCCCACGCGACCCCTCCCTCAACTAGTGAAAGACAAGACAGGATAAATCCTGTATGAGAACACACTACTGGCCAACCCACAATCCTAGCCTTACCGCAACCATAATTAGATAGCAATTATGGTCTATTGGGTGTTCTCTGCCTTTCCGTACGTACATGCTTGACCAAAGATGGTAGGTAGTCTGACGAAATGCTATCTAGGTTACGACCGTGTATCGTCGACTATCCCCTATCCATCCCTGTCTTTAGGTCGCTCGCATAGCAACCAAGGCATACTCTTGGTTCTTCTAACGCAGACCTTAACCTCTCATGAGCCTAGTATAATCACCTGGCAGCTCATAGAGGGATACCAAGAATACCCTCACGTTCCCCGAAGCCGCTGCTTCGTTACCCAGTTCGCTGGAGCCTTTATCTAAATCAGATACTTGCTCCTACTCGTATACTTAAACGATGACCTACCGTATTAGGTTACTCATCTATCTATGAACTGGTCTAAATTTCCTTGACTAAGAATCATTACTTAGTTATTCCTCAACTAAGGTTTACCACTTAGCCTTATTCCCGTTATCCTTGTTAACTACGGTTATCCCCTATCCTCAGAACTAGGGTTTACATAATGGATTAAGTGTCACTTAAGTTCATGACTTAACCCGTCTACCAATCATGTCAAAATTGGCTAAGTATCCAAGTCCAAGACTTAACCCGTCTTCAAATCATGTCAAAATTGGCTAAGTATCCAAGTCCAAGACTTAACCCTACAAACCATGCTCACGTTGGTTAAGTATGTATTAAGCAATTCACGACTTAACCTCGTCCAATTATCATTCTAGATTGGTTAAGTATATATTAACTTGACCCTATCAATTTACTCAGTCAAATCGGTCAAGTGTATTCAAGCGATTCGTGACTTAGCCTTATCATGTTTTCACGTTAGATCGGTTAAGTATAGGTTAACTTAACCTCTATAAATTCACGAGTTAGATTGGTTAAGTATAGGTCACTTAACCACATCAATTCATCATGTTTAGATTAGTTAAGTGTTTAACTTAACCCCATTAAACTACTAAGTGGGATTAATTAAGTCTAGGCTAACTTAACCCCATCCGATTTCCATGTTTAGACTAGCTGAGTCTAATCTTAACCCCATTCGTTAACCGTATTTTTCGGTTAAGCGTCATTAAGAAAACTTACTTAACCTTACCAAGTTATCGCGTTGGATTGATTAAGTGTTGGTTAACTTAACCCCATCCACTAGTCATATAAAAATGGTTAAGTGTCATTAGGCAAATCAAGTTACTTAACCTACCCAACCTTGTCATGTTTTGTTAAGTATCATTAGCCTAATCAAATTACTTAACCCATTTGTCCATGTCATATTTGGTTAAGAGTCATTAATCAAATTAACTTAACCCTATCATGTGGCATTAATTACTTAATGCACCTTCACCTCTCACATTAGACTTTGTTGTGGTTACTAGTTAAGCCGGTCGGTTCCGGGTAGCTTTACACCACAACTTGGTCTAACCTCGGTTTCAAGCACAACATGACCAACTTCTCACATTGGGTCCTATTGTTTGCAACTACTAGTTAGGCCGGTCGGTTCCGGGTAGTTTTACGTTGCAAACTCAACCCAACCTCGAGTTGGCCACACTTATATTATCTAAGTGTCATGTCCATCATGTTTCCCAAAACATGTTACAAGTTTTCAAGCATTTGGGTAGACCTAACTTAATAGGTAAATTCCCAAAGGGTAGACCTAACTTAATAGGTAAATTCCCAAGCTTATGTTTTTATGCATACTTACATGTCAACTTCCATGTTATATTTCAAGTCATGTTTTCAAGTTGTATTTTCATGTCATTAGAAATTACCCATAACATAACCCAACGCTTTTAAACTCGCATATACGTTCGCGAGAACGTAATGGATTAAAAGAAGAGACTTGGCAAAGGCATGACAAAAATGGATATTAAGCCACAAGTTAATCATGGTGGCAAATGAGGCACAAATGTGTTCATTAACTTGCATGTTACATTCTTAAGCCTCAAAACATGCATAAACCCAAACTTGGCACATAAGCGAATCATGGTGACAAAAGATATGGAATGATGACTAGTAACTCGCATATATCATCATATAAGGGTTATGACTTCATATGCAAGTTGACATAAAGGTTATGAGGGTTCTCATGTTGCCTAATGCAACATTTCAACATAAAGGTTGTAGCTTTTAGCTCACAAGATCAAGATAATGACTTCATAAACTTGCATGACATGATAGCATGTATCATACTCAATGATCAAACCCAAACTTGCAACATGAACATTTAACTTCATAGTTAATATCTAAGAGTAGGGAAAGGGCTTACATTGCTATGAAGGCACAAAAGATATGAAAAAGCCCTTATGCAATCAAATAGACCTAAAATGCAAGCTCTAACATAAAAACCCTTGAGCCAAAATGATCAAAACCCTTGCTTTATGATGCAAAGATAGAAACTTGACTTGAATGCAAGCTAATGACACTCATACAAGCTTGAAAACACTTGTATGCATGGAAAATCTCTCATAGAAACCATTTAGAAATTTTATGAAGAGAGTGGAGGCCATGAGAGGTAAAATTTTGCCATAGTTTAGTTGCATGAATGAATAATGAGGATTTAGGATAGGTTAGGGTCTTATTTATAGATTAGGCAAGTGTTTTAGGCCATAGGATTAAACCTAGATTCAATCCAAGCCATCAAAGCATGTCTTGGGGAAGAAGTCAAGTGTAGGAACCATCTAGGGCCTTTAGATTGAAGATGAACCATGAGAACCATCCAAATGCAAAATCTGCATTTGAGCGAATCGGCCCACGGGTTGACAGCCAAACACCCTGGATTAACCCCTAGTCGACCCGGCGGGCTCGGGTCGACCTCAAAAATCGGCCGGTTCGGTTATTCCCCTCTCCCAATTCGCTGTTTTGAACATTTTTGCATATTTATTTATTTAATTTTCAATTATATATATATATATATATCAATATATATATATATTTCTCTGCGCAACCCATTTCACTTAATTAAGTATACTTTAATTTGGGAATTTTTCGTGAAACTTCGCGAGGCCATATCTTGGTCATACGGACTCCGATTCTCGAAAACTCAGACTCTATTTCGCGTATTTTTCCGAGACGAACGCAATGGCATAGCCCGTTTTACTTGATTCAAAATTTAAATTTAAATTCTGCCTTGATTCTCGTCTTAACACGTTATCGAAAAATACGGGTTGTTACAACAAGAGAACACCATGATGATAGGGTTGGCAAGATTAGACAAGATTAACACAAGATATGCTAAGATAAGATAAACTGGATACATTCTAATACTTTTGCCGCTTCGCTATTTCCTTGTTATACTGGTTTCTATATCTCTGCACCACCTAACTAATGTCCTAACTAGTAACGATAACGTGATCCCAATCCCTGTAGTTTCCATTGCCTTCAGGCATACATTTATTATTTATTACCTAGATCTAATCTAGGGTTTTCTATCAAGTGCTTTCTAGATTCAACTAGAGTTTACGCTATCTGCTGAACGCTTCTCGGATTCAGGGTTTATGCCACCTAGTCCAACTAGGGATTATGCTACATGTCGAACGATGCCACCTAGTCTAGGACAAACTACCTAGGGTGGTTCATGTTCCTAGACTTCCCCACGCATGTATCGCGAATCGTTATCGCTTGTCTAAATGCACATGTCCTGTAATGTGCAGCCCGAGTCCTGTGGTAGGGAAAATCAAGAAATACATAACTCGGTCGGGAGCTTTCAGATGTCTGCCGATGCAGATGCTAAGGTCTGTTTTTATTCCAGTGGCTATGGTCCCACTTGACCCCTCCCTCAACTAATGAAAGGCACACCTTGAAAAATGAGAACTATACGCAGGCCCCCGATACCCCACTAACCTATGGCCATCCTCACCCATAACTAGATAGCAAGTATATGGACTTTTGGAGTTCTCCGCCTTTCCGCTTCACGTATCTCGATTGACTCAAGATGGATGGTGGACGACGAGTTGCTATCACAGGGCTACCGGTTTCTCGCCGAATCACGCTGGTCCATCCTAGTCTTTAGGTTGCCTATATTGCAACCAAGACATACCCATGTTCTTCTAACGCAGACCTTAACCTCTGTGAGCCCGGGAGGATCATCTGCAAACTCACAGAGGGATACCAAGAGTACCCTCACGTCCCCTCGAAGCCTCGGGCTTCGTAACCCAATTCGTTGGAGCCTTCGTTTTAATCCGATGGATGTTCGCTCCTTCCCATGTTATACTAAGAATTACTGCTTAGTTTTGCAAACTAAGGTTTACCACTTAGTTTCCAGAATCGTTGTTTTCTCAGCTAAGGTTTACTACTTAGCTCCTTTTAAATAAGGTTTACTACTTAGTTCTCTTTCTCGTCAATTTGGATTGGTAAAGTGTCATTAGTCAATTCAAGCTAACTTAACCCTCTTCATTTATCCTGATAAACTGGTTAAGTGTTGTCAATACTTCATGTTGACTTAACCCTACCACAAACCAAGTTATATTGGTTAAGTATCTCTTATTACTTAACCCTATTCACTCATCCTGTATTGATTAAGTGTTCCTTTTTAACTTAACCTTGCCCGTCTATTTTAACTAACATGTTATTAATGGTTAATTATTATCCCTTCATGTTTTAAACTTAACCCTATTCCTTTATCACAACCTGATGGTTAAGTGCTTAAGTTTACTTTACCCTACGGTCTAGTCCAGCTAACATATCAAATTGGCTAAGTGTATTAAATTTTATTTAACCCCAACCTCTAGTCTAGTTAACATGTTAATTTGGCTAAGTGTATTAACTTTACTTAACCCCACCTTCTAGTCTAGTTAACATGTTAATTTGGCTAAGTGTTTTCTTAGCTACTTAACCTCTACAAATCTTGTCTTGTTACCATGTTAAGTGGGTTAAGTGTCCCTATGGACTTAGCCCTTCCATTCTAGCTTAACTATGTTGAGTTGGTTAAGTGTTCTTATGGACTTAACCCTCCCATTCTAGCTTAACTGTGTTAAGAGTCTGTATGAAACTAACCCCACCCATCGGTCTGGTTATCGTGTTGAATTGGTTAAGTGTCTTAGTTAACTTAACCCTACCATTCTTGTTCTAGCTCTAACTAAATAAATTAAAGCCGTTACCACTCACATTAGACAGATATTGTTGCGATTACTGGATGTGCCGGTTGGTTCCGGGAAGGTTTACATCGCAACTTAGTCTAACCTCGGGTTAGGCATATTCGTGTTTTCTAAGTTCAAAGGGTTTTGATTAATTTTCCAATTAGGTTTTGAAAGTAACCATCCCGTCCGTCGGATCAATTAGGGAGAGCAGGAAACTTGTATTTTCCAAACCCAAGCCTAGACACTATCCTCTCTGTCACCCTAGAACTTTCTGGTGTATTATTAAAAGAGATGTCCTTAATAAACCTTTAATTTGTCTAAATTTTCATTTTCTCATTTAGGACAAATTCTATAAGTAAATTATTCCTAATTTACTTATTTCCTAATTTCTCTTTAATGTAAATTGTCAACATTTATTCCTATGGCCCATTTTCCCCTCTATATCATATTTATGCTTTTTGGTATGTAAACTATACCAAATTAAGTGTCACTAACCATGATTTTGCTAAACCTGACAAGTACTCCCAATTATGGCCAGTTTCAAATTTATGCCAATATACTTATCATGCCAAATTAGCTAATCCAATTCTGATTTAACATTCTAATTACAATTCATGTCAAACTAGACTTATTATTCTAGTTCACAATTAGATTTACAAGTCAATACTAGATTCAAATTACACATCCTATAATTCATGTCAAATTTATCCAATTTGCATTTCTATGAACATGCCATAATACATGTTCCCAATTTATGTCAATTTCCCAGTGAAAAACTATGTTTTAGTAAATTTCATATTTTGCCCAAATCGTATTCCCACCGTTCGTATAATCGTGATTCAATCTAGATCATAGATAAATCTAGATTCGTAGAAAATAGAGAATGAACCAAAGATGCTATGAAAAAGATAGACATATTAACTGGCATAAAATGATAATTTGCTAATTACAGACCTTACGAATTACACTGAAATTGATCTAAAACATCGAAGGCCTATAGGTCTGAAAATCTTATGACATAAAAAGGGTTGAATAACGACGTAGGTTCAAGAACATAGGTAGACCTAACTTAATAGGTAAATTCCCAAGATCTAAAACCAAAGAAAACCACGAATAGACAAAATAGATAATCAGGTTTAGACCCTATTGCACAATCACAAAACTTAAGCTGCACTTTCCTAGTCATGAATCATACGTGTTTAATCACAGTTGTTCTTGTTATGTCATAGGAAATAGTTTATGTTTCCTAATCAAAGGCATAGGCTTGTGTTCATAGTCAAGGAAATAATTCTCATAGTCATGAGTCACAGTCATAGGCAGTGTTCATAGTCATAGGCAATGTTCATAGTCAAAGAGGCATATGGTTTTAAGGTCCATAGTTTCATAGTCACAGTCTTATTGGTCATCGAATCATAATAGTTCCTTATTAAGTCCAAAGATATAAGCACTGATTCGAATAGAAAGATTTGGCATATTCTTTTATTCCTTTAATTTCATGTCACGAATAGAGCAAACATTCAAATCTAAAAAGTAACCGACTTACAGAGATTAGATTAGATTTGTAGAAAAACAGTCGTTGAAGTCGTTTGAATCTTCACTTGAATTCTAGCTTGTTTTGATTCTCCTCTTGAAAGTCTTGAGCAGCATTTCCTCGTCTTGATTTATTTTATTTATACATTTTCTCAGAGGCAGCATAAGGATAGAAAAGAATTGTGAATAGGGAAGGAGACTAGGGCATTTTATATAGTGTAGAAGTCAACGAATCTGGTTAGAATGGCGTCCAGATATAGAAAAACGAACCAGGCTGCAGATCTAGAAAAAGCTGGGAGGTCGACCCCTAGGTCGACCTGTGGGGTGGGGGTGGGGGGTGGGTCGACCCCCTGGTCGACCTGGGTCCTGGGCGGAAAATTTCCCGCCCAGCCCGCTTCTGATTCTGTTTTGAAATTTGAATTTCGCTGAAACTTCCGGAGGCCATATCTTCCTCATACGGACTTCGATTTACGCAAATTCGGACTCGTTTTCATGCAGAACTCTGAGACAAACGCAATTGCGCAGCCCATTTCCCTTGATTTTGATTCTGAAATTTAATTCTGCCTTGATTTGTGAATCTTAGTGTTACAGAATTACGGGGTGTTAGAAGTAGAATTTGTGTGAATAAGATGATTTTTTTTCAAATATTAGTATAACATTCATATTTTCATATTGACTGAGCAGGTTGCTTAGTGACTAAGTAATCAGGTAAAACACTGCCACATGTTTGCAATTCTACATATCAAAGCATCTATAACACTCATCATTTGCATAATACCGTTTTGACCCTAGATCCGCGCCAATAAGATCAAGAAAGTTTAAAAATATAAGTGAAACTTTGATGTTTGCATCGAATAAGTAGGTTTCTTGGTGCTCAAGTAATCAGGTAAAACTCAGCCGCATGTTTGAAACTCTACGATTTCAAATACATATAATACTCATCATTAAATAATAGTGTTTTTAAAAACACGTTTCGACTTTGGTAGTAGAATTTGTGTGAATAAGACGAAAAAAAATTCAAATATTAGTTGAACATTCATATTTTCATATCGACTGAGCAGTTTGCTTAGTGACTAAGTAATCAGGTAAAACACTGCCGCATGTTGGCTATTCTACATTTTAAAACATCTATAACACTCATCATTTGCATATTACTGTTTAGACCCTGGATCGGCGCCAATAACATCAAGAAAGTTTCAAAATATAAGTGAAACTTTGATATTTGCATCGAATAAGTAGGTTTCTTGGTGCTCAAGTAATTAGGTAACACGCTGCCGCATATTTGAAACTCTACCATTTCAAATTCATATAATACTCATCATTAAATAATAGTGTTTTTAAAAACACGTTTCGACTTTGGAAGTAGAATTTTTGTGAATAAGACGAAAAAGTTTTCAAGCATTAGTAGAATATTCATATTTTCACATTGACTGAGCAAGTTGCTTAATGACTAAGTAATCAGGTAAAACAAAGCCGCATGTTTGCAATTCTACTTTTTAAAGCATCTATAACACTCATTATTTTCATATTACCGTTTGGACCCTGGATCCACGTCAATAAGATCAAGAAAGTTTCAAAATATAGGTGAAATTTTGACGTTTGCATCGAATAAGTTGGTTTCTTGGTGCTAAAGTAATCAGGTAAAACATTGCCGTATGTTTGAAACTCAACCATTTAAAATACATATAATACTCATCATTAAATAATAATGTTTTTAAAAACTCGTTTCGACTTTGGGATTAGAATTTGTGTGAATAGGACAAAAAAGTTTTCAAATATTCGTAGAATATTCATATTTTCATATTGACTGAGTAGGTTGCTTAGTGACTAAGTAATCTAGTAAAACTCTGCTGCATGTTTGCTATTTTACATTTTAAAGCATCTGTAACACTCATCATTTGCATTTTACCGTTTGTACCCTGGATCTGCGCCAATAAGATCAAGAAAGTTTCAAAATATAAGTGAAACTTTGATGTTTGCATCGAATAAGTAGGTTTCTTGTTGCTCAAGTAATCAGGTAAAACACTGCCGCATGTTTGGAACTCTACCATTTCAAATACATATAATACTCATCATTAAATAATATTGTTTTTAAAAACACGTTTCGACTTTGGGAGTAGAATTTGTGCGAATAAGATGATTTTTTTTCAAATATTAGTAGAACATTCATATTTTCATATTGACTGAGCAGGTTGCTTAGTGACTAAGTAATCAGGTAAAACACTACCTCATGTTTGCTATTCTACATTTTAAAGCATCTATAACACTCATCATATGCATATTACCGTTTGGACCCTGGATCCGCGCCAATATGATCAAGAAAGTTTCAAAATATAAATGAAACTTTGATGTTTGCATCGAATAAGTAGGTTTCTTGGTGATCAAGTAATCAGGTAAAACACTGCCGCATGTTTAAAACTCTACCATTTCAAATACATATAATACTCATCATTAAATAATAGTGTTTTTAAAAACATGTTTCGATTTTGGGAGTAGAATTTGTGTGAATAGGACGAAAAAGTTTTCAAACATTAGTAGAATATTCATATTTTCGTATTAACTGAGCAGGTTGCTTAGTGACTAAGTAATCAGGTAAATAACTGTCGCATGTTTGTTATTCAACATTTTAAATCATTTATAACACTCATCATTTGCATATTACCATTTGGACCCTGGGTCTGCGCAAATAAGATCAAGAAAGTTTCAAAATATAAGTGAAACTTTGATGTTTGCATCGAATAAGTAGGTTACTTGATGCTCAAGTAATCAGGTAAAACACTGTCGCATGTTTGAAACTTTACCATTTCAAATACAAATAATACTCATCATTAAATAATAGCGTTTTTAAAAACACGTTTCGACTTTTGGAGTAGAATTTTTGTGAATAAGACGAAAAAGTTTTCTAATATTAGTTGAATATTCTTATTTTCATATTGATAGAGCAGGTTGCTTAGTAACTAAGTAAGCAGGTAAAACACTGCCGCATGTTTTCTATTCCACATTTTAAAGCATCTATAACACCCAACATTTGCATTTTACCATTTGGACCCTGGATTCGTGCCAATATGTTCAAGAAAGTTTCAAAATATAAGTGAAACTTTGATGTTTGCATCGAATAAGTAGGTTTCTTGGTGCTAAAGTAATCAGGTAAAACACTGTTGCATGTTTGAAACTCTACAATTTCAAATACATATAATACTCATCATTAAATAATAGTGTTTTTAAAAACACGTTTCGACTTTGGCAGTAGAATTTGTGTGAATAAGACAAAAAAGTTTTCAACTATTAGTAGATTATTCATATTTTCATATTAACTGAGCAGGTTTCTTAGTAACTAAGTAATTAGGTAAAACACGGACGCATGTTTTCTATTCTAAATTTTAAACTATCTATAACACTCATCATTTGCATATTACGGTTTGGACCCGGGATCCATGCCAATATGATCAAGAAAGTTTCAAAATATAATTGAAACTTTGATGTTTGCATCGAATAAGTAGGTTTCTTGGTGCTCAAGTAATCAGGTAAAACACTGCCGCATATTTGATACTCTACCATTTCAAATACATATAATACTCATCAATAAATAATAGTGTTTTTAAAAACACGTTTCCACTTTGGGAGTAGAATTTGTGTGAATAAGATGATTTTTTTTTCAAATATTAGTATAACACTCATATTTCCATATTGACTAAGCAGGTGGTTTAGTGACTAAGTAATTAGGTAAAACACTGCCGCATGTTTGCTATTCTACATATCAAAGCATCTATAACACTCATCATTTGCATAATACCATTTGGACCCTGGATCTGCGCAAATAAGATCAAGAAAGTTTCAAAATATAAGTGACACTTTGATGTTTGCATCGAATAAGTAGGTTTCTTGGTGATCAAGTAATCAGGTAAAACACTGCTGCATGTTTGAAACTCTACCATTTCAAATACATATAATACTCATCATTAAATAATAGTGTTTCTAAAAACACGTTTTGACTTTGTGAGTAGAATTTGTGTGAATAAGACGATTTTTTTTTCAAATATTAGTAGAACATTCATATTTTCATATTGACTGAGCAAGTTGCTTATTGACTAAGTAATCAGGTAAAACACTGCCGCATGTTGGCTATTTTACATTTTAAAGCATCTATAACACTCATCATTTGCATATTACCATTTGGACCCTGGATCTGCGCCAATAAGATCAAGAAAGTTTCAAAATATAAGTGAAACTTTGATGTTTGCATCGAATAAGAAGGTTTCTTGGTGCTCAAGTAGTTAGCTAAAACACTGCCGCATGTTTGAAACTCTACCATTCAAAATACATATAATACTCACCATTAAATAATTGTGTTTTTAAAAACATGTTTCGACTTTGGAAGTAGAATTTCTGTGAATAAGACGAAAAAGTTTATAAATATTAGTATAATATTCATATTTTCATATTGAGTGAGCAGGTTGCTTAGTAACTAAGTAATCAGGTAAAACACTGTCGCATGTTTGCTATTCTACATTTTAAAGCATTTATAACACTCATCATTTGCATATTACTGTTTGGACCCTGGATCTGCGCCAATAAGATCAAGAAAGTTTCAAAATATAAGTGAAACTTTGATGCTTGCAATGAATAAGTAGGTTTCTTGGTGCTCAAGTTATCTGGTAAAACACTGCCGCATGTTTGAAACTCTACCATTTCAAATACATATAATACTCATCATTAAATAATATTGTTTTTAAAAACACGTTTCGTCTTTGGGAGTAGAATTTGTGTGAATAAGACGATTTTTTTTTCAAATATTAGTATAACATTCATATTTTCATATTGACTGAGCAGGTTGCTTAGTGACTAAGTAATCAGGTAAAACACTACCGCATGTTTGCTATTCTACATTTCAAAGCATCTATAACACTCATCGTTTGCATATTACCGTTTGGACCCTGGATCTGCGCCAATAAGATCAAGAAAGTTTCAAAATATAAGTGAAACTTTGATGTTTGCATCGAATAAGTAGGTTTCTTGGTGCTCAAGTAATCAGGTAAAACACTGTCGCATGTTTGAAACTCTACCATTTCAAATACATATAATACTCATCATTAAATAATAGTATTTTTAAAAACACGTTTCGACTTTCGGAGTAGAACTTGTGTGAATAAGACGAATTTTTTTTCAAATATTAGTAGAACATTCACATTTTCATATTGACTGAGCAGGTTGCTTAGTGACTAAGTAATCAGGTAAAACACTACCGCATGTTGGCTATTCTACATTTTAATGATCTATAACACTCATCATTTGCATATTACCGTTTGGACCCTGGGTCCGCGTCAATAAGATCAAGAAAGTTTCAAAATATAAGTGAAACTTTGATGTTTGCATCGAATAAGTAGGTTTCTTGGTGCTCAAGTAATCAGGTAACACACGACCGCATGTTTGAAATTCTACCATTTCAAATACATTTAATACTCATCACTAAATAATAGTGTTTTTAAAAACACGTTTCGACTTTGGGAGTAGAATTTTTGTAAATAAGACGAAAAAGTTATCAAATATTAGTAGAATATTCTTATTGTCATATTGGCCGAGCAGTTTGCTTAGTGAATAAGTGATCAGGTAAAACACTGCCTCATATTTTTTATTCTATACTTTAAAGCGTCTATAACGCTCATCATTTGCATATTACCGTTTGGACCCTGGATCCACGCAAATAATATCAAGAAAGTTTCAAAATATAAGTGAAACTTTGATGTCTGCATCGAATAAGTAGGTTTCTTGGTGCTCTAGTAATCAGGTAAAACACTGCCGCATGTTTGAAACTATACCATTTCAAATACATATAATACTCATCATTAAGTAATAGTGTTTTTAAAAACACGTTTCGACTTTGGGAGTAGAATTTGTGTGAATAAGACGAAAAAGTTTTCAAGCATTAGTAGAATATTCATATTTTCACATTGACTGAGCAAGTTGCTTAATGACTAAGTAATCAGGTAAAACACAGCCGCATGTTTGCAATTCTACTTTGTAAAGCATCTATAACACTCATTATTTTCATATTACCGTTTGGACCCTGGATCCGCGTCAATAAAATCAAGAAAGTTTCAAAATATAGGTGAAATTTTGACGTTTGCATCGAATAAGTTGGTTTCTTGGGGCTAAAGTAATCAGGTAAAACATTGCCGTATGTTTGAAACTCAACCATTTAAAATACATATAATACTCATCATTAAATAATAGTGTTTTTAAAAACTCGTTTCGACTTTGGGATTAGAATTTGTGTGAATAGGACGAAAAAGTTTTCAAATATTCGTAGAATATTCATATTTTCATATTGACTGAGTAGGTTGCTTAGTGACTAAGTAATCTAGTAAAACTCTGCCGCATGTTTGCTATTTTACATTTTAAAGCATCTGTAACACTCATCATTTGCATTTTACCGTTTGGACCCTGGTTCCGCGCCAATAAGATCAAGAAAGTTTCAAAATATAAGTGAAACTTTGATGTTTACATCGAATAAGTAGGTTTCTTGGTGCTCAAGTAATCGGGTAAAACACTCCCGCATATTTGAAACTCTACCAATTCAAATACATATAATACTCATCATTAAATAATAGTTTTTCTAAAAACACGTTTCGACTTTGGGAGTAGAATTTGTGTGAAAAAGACGAAAAAGTTTTCAAATATTAGTAGAATATTCATATTTTCATATTGACTGAGCAGGTTGCTTAGTGACTAAGTAATCAGGTAAAACGCTGCCACAGGTTAGCTATTCCACATTTTAAAGCATCTATAACACTCATCATTTGCATTTTACCGTTTGTACCCTGGATCTGCGCCAATAAGATCAAGAAAGTTTCAAAATATAAGTGAAACTTTGATGTTTGCATCGAATAAGTAGGTTTCTTGGTGCTCAAGTAATCAGGTAAAACACTGCCGCATGTTTGGAACTCTACCATTTCAAATACATATAATACTCATCATTAAATAATATTGTTTTTAAAAACACATTTCGACTTTGGGAGTAGAATTTGTGCGAATAAGATGATTTTTTTTCAAATATTAGTAGAACATTCATATTTTCATATTGACTGAGCAGGTTGCTTAGTGACTAAGTAATCAGGTAAAACACTACCTCATGTTTGCTATTCTACATTTTAAAGCATCTATAACACTCATCATATGCATATTACCGTTTGGACCCTGGATCCGCGCCAATATGATCAAGAAAGTTTCAAAATATAAGTGAAACTTTGATGTTTGCATCGAATAAGTAGGTTTCTTGGTGATCAAGTAATCAGGTAAAACACTGCCGCATGTTTAAAACTCTACCATTTCAAATACATATAATACTCATCATTAAATAATAGTGTTTTTAAAAACACCTTTCGATTTTGGGAGTAGAATTTGTGTGAATAGGACGAAAAAGTTTTCAAATATTAGTAGAATATTCATATTTTCATATTAACTGAGCAGGTTGCTTAGTGACTAAGTAATCAGGTAAAACACTGCCGCATGTTTGTTATTCTACATTTTAAATCATTTATAACACTCATCATTTGCATATTACCATTTGGACCCTGGGTCTGCGCCAATAAGATCAAGAAAGTTTCAAAATATAAGTGAAACTTTGATGTTTGCATCGAATAAGTAGGTTACTTGGTGCTCAAGTAATCAGGTAAAACACTGTCGCATGTTTGAAACTTTACCATTTCAAATACAAATAATACTCATCATTAAATAATAGCGTTTTTAAAAACACGTTTCGACTTTTGGAGTAGAATTTTTGTGAATAAGACGAAAAAGTTTTCTAATATTAGTTGAATATTCTTATTTTCATATTGACAGAGCAGGTTGCTTAGTAACTAAGTAAGCAAGTAAAACACTGCCGCATGTTTTCTATTCCACATTTTAAAGCATCTATAACACCCAACATTTGCATTTTACCGTTTGGACCCTGGATTCGTGCCAATATGATCAAGAAAGTTTCAAAATATAAGTGAAACTTTGATGTTTGCATCGAATAAGTAGGTTTCTTAGTGCTAAAGTAATCAGGTAAAACACTGTTGCATGTTTGAAACTCTACAATTTCAAATAAATATAATACTCATCATTAAATAATAGTGTTTTTAAAAACACGTTTCGACTTTGGGAGTAGAATTTGTGTGAATAAGACAAAAAAGTTTTCAACTATTAGTAGATTATTCATATTTTCATATTAACTGAGCAGGTTTCTTAGTAACTAAGTAATTAGGTAAAACACGGACGCATGTTTTCTATTCTACATTTTAAACTATCTATAACACTCATCATTTGCATATTACTGTTTGGACCCGGGATTCATGCCAATATGGTCAAGAAAGTTTCAAAATATAATTGAAACTTTGATGTTTGCATCGAATAAGTAGGTTTCTTGGTGCTCAAGTAATCAGGTAAAACACTGCCGCATGTTTGATACTCTACCATTTCAAATACATATAATACTCATCAATAAATAATAGTGTTTTTAAAAACACGTTTCCACTTTGGGAGTAGAATTTGTGTGAATAAGATGATTTTTTTTCAAATATTAGTATAACATTCATATTTTCATATTGACTAAGCAGGTGGCTTAGTGACTAAGTAATTAGGTAAAAAACTGCCGCATGTTTGCTATTCTACATATCAAAGCATCTATAACACTCATCATTTGCATAATACCATTTGGACCCTGGATCTGCGCAAATAAGATCAAGAAAGTTTCAAAATATAAGTGAAACTTTGATGTTTGCATCGAATAAGTAGGTTTCTTGGTGCTCAAGTAATCAGGTAAAACACTGCTGCATGTTTGAAACTCTACCATTTCAAATACATATAATACTCATCATTAAATAATAGTGTTTCTAAAAACACGTTTTGACTTTGTGAGTAGAATTTGTGTGAATAAGACGATTTTTTTTTCAAATATTAGTAGAACATTCATATTTTCATATTTACTGAGCAAGTTGCGTATTGACTAAGTAATCAGGTAAAACACTGCCGCATGTTGGCTATTTTACATTTTAAAGCATCTATAACACTCATCATTTGCATATTACCGTTTGGACCCCGGATCTGCGCCAATAAGATCAAGAAAGTTTCAAAATATAAGTGAAACTTTGATGTTTGCATCGAATAAGAAGGTTTCTTGGTGCTCAAGTAGTTAGCTAAAACACTGCCGCATGTTTGAAACTCTACCATTCAAAATACATATAATACTCACCATTAATTAATTGTGTTTTTAAAAACATGTTTCGACTTTGGAAGTAGAATTTCTGTGAATAAGACGAAAAAGTTTATAAATATTAGTATAATATTCATATTTTCATATTGAGTGAGCAGGTTGCTTAGTAACTAAGTAATCAGGTAAAACACTGCCGCATGTTTGCTATTCTACATTTTAAAGCATCTATAACACTCATCATTTGCATATTACTGTTTGGACCCTGGATCTGCGCCAATAAGATCAAGAAAGTTTCAAAATATAAGTGAAACTTTGATGCTTGCAATGAATAAGTAGGTTTCTTGGTGCTCAAGTTATCTGGTAAAACACTGCCGCATGTTTGAAACTCTACCATTTCAAATACATATAATACTCATCATTAAATAATATTGTTTTAAAAAACACGTTTCGTCTTTGGGAGTAGAATTTGTGTGAATAAGACGATTTTTTTTTCAAATATTAGTATAACATTCATATTTTCATATTGACTGAGCAGGTTGCTTAGTGACTAAGTAATCAGGTAAAACACTACCGCATGTTTGCTATTCTACATTTCAAAGCATCTATAACACTCATTATTTGCATATTACCGTTTGGACCCTGGATCTGCGCCAATAAGATCAAGAAAGTTTCAAAATATAAGTGAAACTTTGATGTTTGCATCGAATAAGTAGGTTTCTTGGTGCTCAAGTAATCAGGTAAAACACTGTCGCATGTTTGAAACTCTACCATTTCAAATACATATAATACTCATCATTAAATAATAGTATTTTTAAAAACACGTTTCGACTTTGGGAGTAGAACTTGTGCGAATAAGACGAATTTTTTTTCAAATATTAGTAGAACATTCACATTTTCATATTGACTGAGCAGGTTGCTTAGTGACTAAGTAATCAGGTAAAACACTACCGCATGTTGGCTATTCTACATTTTAATGATCTATAACACTCATCATTTGCATATTACCGTTTGGACCCTGGGTCCGCGTCAATAAGATCAAGAAAGTTTCAAAATATAAGTGAAACTTTGATGTTTGCATCGAATAAGTAGGTTTCTTGGTGCTCAAGTAATCAGGTAACACACGACCGCATGTTTGAAATTCTACCATTTCAAATACATTTAATACTCATCACTAAATAATAGTGTTTTTAAAAACACGTTTCGACTTTGGGAGTAGAATTTTTGTGAATAAGACGAAAAAGTTATCAAATATTAGTAGAATATTATTATTGTCATATTGGCCGAGCAGTTTGCTTAGTGAATAAGTGATCAGGTAAAACACTGCCTCATATTTTTTATTCAATACTTTAAAGCATCTATAACGCTCATCATTTGCATATTACCGTTTGGACCCTGGATCCACGCAAATAATATCAAGAAAGTTTCAAAATATAAGTGAAACTTTGATGTCTGCATCGAATAAGTAGGTTTCTTGGTGCTCTAGTAATCAGGTAAAACACTGCCGCATGTTTGAAACTATACCATTTCAAATACATATAATACTCATCATTAAGTAATAGTGTTTTTAAAAACACGTTTCGACTTTGGGAGTAGAATTTGTGTGAATAAGACGAAAAAGTTTTCAAATATTAGTAGAATATTCATATTTTCATATCGACTGAGTAGGTTGCTTAGTGACTAAGTAATCAGGTAAAACACTGCCGCATGTTTGCTATTCTACATTTTAAAGCTTCTATAACGTTCATCATTTGCATATTATCGTTTGGACCCTGGATCCATGCCAATAAGATCAAGAAAGTTTCAAAATATAAGTGAAACTTAGATTTTTGCATCGAATAAGTAGGTTTCTTGGTGCAAAAGTAATCAGGTAAAACACTGCCGCAAGTTTGAAACTCTACCATTTCAAATACATATAGTACTCATCACTAAATAATAGTGTTTTTAAAAACACGTTTCGACTTTGGGAGTAGAATTTGTGTGAATAAGACGAAAAAGTTTTCAAACATTAGTAGAATATTCATATTTTCATATTGACTGAGCATGTTGCTTAGTGACTAAGTAATCGGGTAAAACAATGCTGCATGTATGCTATTCAACATTTTAAAGCATCTATAACACTCATCATTTGCATGTTACCGTTTGGACCCTGGAATCACGCCACTAACATCTTTAAAGTTTCAAAGTATAAGTGAAACTTTGATGTTTGCATTGAATAAGTAGGTTTCTTGGTGCTCAAGTAATCAGGTTAAAAACTGCCGTATGTTTGAAAATTTATCATTTCAAATAGATGTAATACTCATTATTAAATAATAGTGTTTTTAAAAACACGTTTCGACTTTGGGAGTAGAATTTGTGTGAATAAGACAAAAAAGTTTTCAAATATTAGTAGAATATTCATATTTTCATATTGACTGAGCAGGTTGCTTAGTGACTAATTAATCAGGTAAAACACTGCCGCATGTTTGCTATTCTACATTTTAATGCATCAATAACACTCATCATTTGCATATTACCGTTTGGATCCTGGATCAACGCCAATAAGATCAAGAAAGTTTCAAAATATAAGTGAAACTTTGATGTTTGCATCGAATATGTAGGTTTCTTGGTGCTAAAGTAATCAGGTAAAACACTGCCGCATGTTTGAAACTCTACCATTTCAAATACATATAATACACATCGTTAAATAATAGTGTTTTTATTAACACGTTTCGACTTTGAGAGTAGAATTTGTGTGAATAAGACGAAAAAGTTTTCAAATATTAGTAGAATATTCATATTTTCATATTGACTGAGCATGTTGCATAGTGACTAAGTAATCAAGTAATGCACTGTCGCATGTTTGCTATTCTACATTTTAAAACATCTATAACACCCATCATTTGCATATTACCGTTTGGACCCAAGATCCGCGCCAATAAGATCAAGAAAGTTTCAAAATATAAGTGAAACTTTTAGGTTTGCATCGAATAAGTAGGTTTCTTGGTGCTCAAGTAATCAGGTAAAACACTGTCGCATGTTTGAAACTCTACCATTTCAAATACGTATAATACCCATCATTAAATAATAGTGTTTTTAAAAACACGTTTCGACTTTGGGAGTAGAATTTGTGTGAATAAGACGAAAAAGTTTTCAAAAATTAGTAGAATATTCATATTTTCATATTGACTGAACAGGTTGCTTAGTGACTAAGTATCAGGTAAAACACTGTTGCATGTTTGCTATTCTACATTTTAAAATATTTATAACACTCATCATTTGCATATTACTGTTTGGACCCTGGATCCGCGCCAATAAGATCAAGAAAGTTTCAAAATATAAGTGAAACTTTGAGGTTTGCATCGAATAAGTAGGTTTCTTGGTGCTCAAGTAATCAGGTAAAACACTGTCGCATGTTTGAAACTCTACCATTACAAATACATATAATACCCATCGATAAATAATAGTGTTTTTAAAAACACGTTTCGACTTTGGGTGTAGAATTTGTCCAAATAAAACAAAAAAGTTTTCTAATATTAGTAGAATATTCATATTTTCATTTGGACTAAGCAGGTTGCTTAGTGACTAAGTAGTCAGGTAAAACACTGTCACATGTTTGCTATTCTACATTTAAAGGCATCTATAATGCTCATCATTTGCATATTATCGTTTGGACCCTGTATCCACGCCAATAAGATCAAGAAAGTTTCAAAATATAAGTGAAACATAGATGTTTGCATCGAATAAGTAGGTTTCTTGGTGCTCAAGTAATTAGGTAAAACAATGCAGCATGTTTGAAACTCTACCATTTCAAATATATATAGTACTCATCATTTAATAATAGTGTTTTTTAAAAACACGTTTCGACTTTGGGAGAAGAATTTGTGTGAATAAGACGAAAAAGTTTTCAAATATTAGTAGAATATTCATATTTTCATATTGACTGAGCAGGTTGCTAAGTGACTAAGTGATCAGGTAAAACACTGCCGCATGTTTGCTATTATACCTTTTAAAGCATCTATAACGCTCATCATTTGCATATTATCGTTTGGACCCTGGATCCACGCCAATAAGATCAAGAAAGTTTCAAAATATAAGTGAAACTTAGATGTTTGCATCGAATAAGTAGGTTTCTTGGTGCTCAAGTAATCAGGTAAAACACTGCCGCATGGTTTAAACTCTACCATTTCAAATACATATAGTACTCATCACTAAATAATAGTGTTTTTAAAAACATGTTTTGACTTTGGGAGTAGAATTTGTGTGAATAAGACGAAAAAGTTTTCAAACATTAGTAGAATATTCATATTTTCATATGGACTGAGCAGGTTGCTTAGTGACAAAGTAATCAGGTAAAACAATGCTGCATGTATGCAATTCAACATTTTAAAGCATCTATAACACTCATCATTTGCATGTTACTGTTTGGACCCTGGAACCGCACCAATAATATCAAGAAAGTTTCAAAGTATGAGTGAAACTTTGATGTTTACATTGAATAAGTAGGTTTCTTGGTGCTCAAGTAATCAGGTAAAACACTGCCGTATGTAACAAACCGGGATTTTCGACTCCGAAAATCAACATCAACTACCATGTTGACCATTCAGACATCGAACATTCCAGATCATTAATAGAAAGAAGTTAGAGGGTGAGAATAGGTAAGGTAGAAATATTAGAATAGAAGAAGAAGAAACACCACAACACAGAGTCTCACATCGCAGCGGAACAAAATATAATACAGAAATAACCTTTATTGAAAGCTTTTGAAATACTTACAATATCAGAGTACACATCTGGACAGTGATACTAATCTGTCCTCGTATATAACACACAGCGGAATATACACCATATATAATACGTCTGGACTTCTCCAGCTCGTCTCTGGACTTCGCAGCATTTGATAATCTTGGACCTGTACAACCCGGTCTAACCCGAGCATTTACAAACCACCGGGTCAGTCTGGTGAACCAGAGTGAGATAAATTCGCACAGTAATAAGGGTGAACCATCAAATCATGATTTTAAAGTTCAAACATCCTTTCAAAAGAAAAGGATAATCGTAAGACCAAATCCACACATAAACACGGACGGTTTTTACCTTACGATAACCCAAAACAGTTTTAAAACCAATATCTTTTCTGATATTATAATAATGTCTAAATACAAGTAAATAGCAATCTAGTGGAACGCTTGCATCTCACGCTCCACATATATAGTATACAATCAAAACCCGCAGGCTCTTATTGGAGATTGGATTCCAACTTGACAAGGTATGGGTCCACCTTCCGATAGTGTATCTCTAGAGACGAATACACTGGGTTCAACAAGAACTTCTTGCAACCCGGCCCTCACATGACCGACCACTCATTTCGCTTGAGTGTATCGAATGTATATCACCGACGGTTGGGATCAGCAACCGTCTGCCCGAAAAGGGACAGCATCGAAACATAGATTAAAGAAACAAATAGGATTTCCTCTAGATAGGTGATTATACACCCTAATGGGAGCGACCCACATAGCCATGCTGCCTGCCCGATTTTTGCCATCTCCTGGTTGATGAGGCTTGAGGCCAGAATTAAATCTTGAACATTTGGTCGCCATTTACTTTGAATGCCACATCGTCAAATCCGTCAGATATCACTAATTGACGTCCACAAAAATACTCTAGCTGAAAGCTAGAGAATGGCAATTCCCTGCCAACAACTATCGTACGTTTGAAGAAATCAACGTACGTGACCCTTTGGAAATACTCTGTCAGACATTCGTCCGTATACGTCATCCAGGAACAGGATGAACCGAAGGCACTCTCCTACTGCATCCATATAGGAATCACCCCATGGATCAGTAGCGAGAAGTCCTTGCACTCGTGGATTCCAACCACGACCGAACCACAGTTTTATCTCTGGCCGCTAAACCAGAGATTCTTAGCAGTTCCTCCGCTTATGAAGATCCACGGTCTTCAATGCTCCATCTCGACCGTCTTCAAATATCTTCACGTATTTGTTGGTCGGAATGGTTTTCGAATGTAAATTCGATCCCGGTCTTTCCATACCAACAATCGTATTGGCCAGATTTGATAGTCGGTGTTTTAACTATCAAAATATACAGTGTTTCAATCATGACACTCCAATGAGTTCACTGGTTCAGTATTCAGCATCATTTGGCCTTTAACAAACTGATTTTTCTTTTGTTAAATTGAAACTTCCAATTCTTTTAATATTCAAGAATATGATATTTGAATCACTCTGATTTCAATTAACTAACATTCGTCTTAACCCCATTCGCTTGGCTCTAGATCACAGCGATCACCATGGTTACGCCTGATTCCCTCAGGAAACATCCGACCGCCGTAGGCTATCTGCAGCCCTGCGAATTACGCTAGCAGTCGTACGAAATGGCAACTTAGCCGAATAATTATGTTTGGCTAACTCTAGCTTGAATAACTATATTCAATTTCCCACTTAAATCTTCTTTCAAATCATCTTTTAAATTCGGAAATCCATTAGTTTTAACAAAGAAATTTATAACACATATGTTATACAATAGCGTTATAATTACTATTTAGATTTACAAAACAACAGCGCTAAAATCGCTGTTTAGGTTTTCAACCCATTTACTATAGCAAAAGCGCTACAATTGCTATAGTAAATTTACAAAACACATATTATAACAACAGTGCTAAATTCGCTGTTTAGATTCCAAAACATATTCACTAACGTCTCTTACGATTACCAACTAACATTATCTTCAGATAATTCCGACGTTGTTCAAGTTGGGGTATTTTAATTACCTCTCAGACCTTGATCAAACAACGGTCTTATCCTTAGATAAATATCAGTTATAATCAATACCAAAATTCCATTTATAATTCTGGTTTATAATAAACCCTTTTATCATAATCTCCTTTCACTTAATTCATATAATCGAGTACGTTTATTTCCTTTCACCATTCAATTGGCTTGCATCTCACATTCGGTAACCTTTTTAAATGAATTCCCATTTAAAAATATATTCCTAAATTTATCATTAAAATAATAACTTATTTCAAACATTAACTACTTTAGTAGTTAATCCCTTTATTAACTAAATTAAATATTAAATCCCTTTTAAAGCCTTATTTAAATTCAAACAATATTCATTTAACTATTTTAGTCAAAACACATTAACTTGATAAACAATTCTAATTCCAAACGGTCGATTTAATTAACTCAAAAACTTGATTATCTCGTTAACCGATTTCAACAATCCTCGCTTTATATTAATTAAAAATATAATTAATTTAAATAGATTCTAATTATTTGTTTTCTTTACAAAACAATTTCAAGGTTTTACCATTTTATTCATTTCTTATTCTTCAACTGGTAAATCTGATTAACATCAGCATTTGCTTTGCAAAATAAATTCATAACAAATCAAAGTCTTAAACAAATAAATTATTTATTTATTTCTCTTAAATAACTTTTATTCAAATAATATAATTCAAATCTACTCTGGTTATAAAATAAATTTTATAACCTCAACTCTATCGATTCACCTGTCGGTGAATCAATATTTATAACTCGATTGGTTTTAAAGGCCATACTCTGCCAAATACTTAACCAATATCGCCCATTGGTTTAAACCAACAGATGTTGAATATTCAATTAATAATCAACCATCAAATCAATCACACAAATAGATCAGTTCATATATGAGCATATGAAAATAAATAATACATTTGAGGAATCCGGTTGGATCCCTCCAACCTGTTCTTCCCTGTATTCAAATGGTTTTCTCAAATCAGACCATTCAGTTTTGTTTAACTGATAAATTAAATAACGACCATTTGACATCAACCATAAGCAATTCAAACAATGCAACCATTTAAACACGTTTATAGATAAACGTGACCAACCAAGGTGAGTCACCTTTATTGGAATCAATCGTTAAAAAAATAACGATTTGGTATTTCACTGAAATTAAACACAGTTTAATTTCATCAGTTAAATCAACAAACAAATGTATAATTAGCAAAGCAGTCAACCATTGGCAAGCAAAACACACAAAATAAAAATACCCAATTTATATAAAATATAAAAAAGGGTAACTGAGTGAGTTTAACTCACCTTGAGTTGCGTCGTTGTCAACAGCTCGTTTTAATTAAATTAAACTATAAATTGGGTATTTTTATTTTGTGTGTTTTGCTTGCCAATGGTTGACTGCTTTGCTAATTATACATTTGTTTGTTGATTTAACTGATGAAATTATACCTTGGTTGGTCACGTTTATCTATAAACGTGTTTAAATGGTTGCATTGTTTGAATTGCTTATGGTTGATGTCAAATGGTCGTTATTTAATTTATCAGTTAAACAAAACTGAATGGTCTGATTTGAGAAAACCATTTGAATACAGGGAAGAACAGGTTGGAGGGATCCAACCGGATTCCTCAAATGTATTATTTATTTTCATATGCTCATATATGAACTGATCTTTTTGTGTGATTGATTTGATGGTTGATTATTAATTGAATATTCAACATCTGTTGGTTTAAACCAATGGGCGATATTGGTTAAGTATTTGGCAGAGTATGGCCTTTAAAACCAATCGAGTTATAAATATTGATTCACCGACAGGTGAATCGATAGAGTTGAGGTTATAAAATTTATTTTATAACCAGAGTAGATTTGAATTATATTATTTGAATAAAAGTTATTTAAGAGAAATAAATAAATAATTTATTTGTTTAAGACTTTGATTTGTTATGAATTTATTTTGCAAAGCAAATGCTGATGTTAATCAGATTTACCAGTTGAAGAATAAGAAATGAATAAAATGGTAAAACCTTGAAATTGTTTTGTAAAGAAAACAAATAATTAGAATCTATTTAAATTAATTATATTTTTAATTAATATAAAGCGAGGATTGTTGAAATCGGTTAACGAGATAATCAAGTTTTTGAGTTAATTAAATCGACCGTTTGGAATTAGAATTGTTTATCAAGTTAATGTGTTTTGACTAAAATAGTTAAATGAATATTGTTTGAATTTAAATAAGGCTTTAAAAGGGATTTAATATTTAATTTAGTTAATAAAGGGATTAACTACTAAAGTAGTTAATGTTTGAAATAAGTTATTATTTTAATGATAAATTTAGGAATATATTTTTAAATGGGAATTCATTTAAAAAGGTTACCGAATGTGAGATGCAAGCCAATTGAATGGTGAAAGGAAATAAACGTACTCGATTATATGAATTAAGTGAAAGGAGATTATGATAAAAGGGTTTATTATAAACCAGAATTATAAATGGAATTTTGGTATTGATTATAACTGATATTTATCTAAGGATAAGACCGTTGTTTGATCAAGGTCTGAGAGGTAATTAAAATACCCCAACTTGAACAACGTCGGAATTATCTGAAGATAATGTTAGTTGGTAATCGTAAGAGACGTTAGTGAATATGTTTTGGAATCTAAACAGCAAATTTAGCACTGTTGTTATAATATGTGTTTTGTAAATTTACTATAGCAATTGTAGCGCTTTTGCTATAGTAAATGGGTTGAAAACCTAAACAGCGATTTTAGCGCTGTTGTTTTGTAAATCTAAATAGTAATTATAACGCTATTGTATAACATATGTGTTATAAATTTCTTTGTTAAAACTAATGGATTTCCGAATTTAAAAGATGATTTGAAAGAAGATTTAAGTGGGAAATTGAATATAGTTATTCAAGCTAGAGTTAGCCAAACATAATTATTCGGCTAAGTTGCCATTTCGTACGACTGCTAGCGTAATTCGCAGGGCTGCAGATAGCCTACGGCGGTCGGATGTTTCCTGAGGGAATCAGGCGTAACCATGGTGATCGCTGTGATCTAGAGCCAAGCGAATGGGGTTAAGACGAATGTTAGTTAATTGAAATCAGAGTGATTCAAATATCATATTCTTGAATATTAAAAGAATTGGAAGTTTCAATTTAACAAAAGAAAAATCAGTTTGTTAAAGGCCAAATGATGCTGAATACTGAACCAGTGAACTCATTGGAGTGTCATGATTGAAACACTGTATATTTTGATAGTTAAAACACCGACTATCAAATCTGGCCAATACGATTGTTGGTATGGAAAGACCGGGATCGAATTTACATTCGAAAACCATTCCGACCAACAAATACGTGAAGATATTTGAAGACGGTCGAGATGGAGCATTGAACACCGTGGATCTTCATAAGCGGAGGAACTGCTAAGAATCTCTGGTTTAGCGGCCAGAGATAAAACTGTGGTTCGGTCGTGGTTGGAATCCACGAGTGCAAGGACTTCTCGCTACTGATCCATGGGGTGATTCCTATATGGATGCAGTAGGAGAGTGCCTTCGGTTCATCCTGTTCCTGGATGACGTATACGGACGAATGTCTGACAGAGTATTTCCAAAGGGTCACGTACGTTGATTTCTTCAAACGTACGATAGTTGTTGGCAGGGAATTGCCATTCTCTAGCTTTCAGCTAGAGTATTTTTGTGGACGTCAATTAGTGATATCTGACGGATTTGACGATGTGGCATTCAAAGTAAATGGCGACCAAATGTTCAAGATTTAATTCTGGCCTCAAGCCTCATCAACCAGGAGATGGCAAAAATCGGGCAGGCAGCATGGCTATGTGGGTCGCTCCCATTAGGGTGTATAATCACCTATCTAGAGGAAATCCTATTTGTTTCTTTAATCTATGTTTCGATGCTGTCCCTTTTCGGGCAGACGGTTGCTGATCCCAACCGTCGGTGATATACATTCGATACACTCAAGCGAAATGAGTGGTCGGTCATGTGAGGGCCGGGTTGCAAGAAGTTCTTGTTGAACCCAGTGTATTCGTCTCTAGAGATACACTATCGGAAGGTGGACCCATACCTTGTCAAGTTGGAATCCAATCTCCAATAAGAGCCTGCGGGTTTTGATTGTATACTATATATGTGGAGCGTGAGATGCAAGCGTTCCACTAGATTGCTATTTACTTGTATTTAGACATTATTATAATATCAGAAAAGATATTGGTTTTAAAACTGTTTTGGGTTATCGTAAGGTAAAAACCGTCCGTGTTTATGTGTGGATTTGGTCTTACGATTATCCTTTTCTTTTGAAAGGATGTTTGAACTTTAAAATCATGATTTGATGGTTCACCCTTATTACTGTGCGAATTTATCTCACTCTGGTTCACCAGACTGACCCGGTGGTTTGTAAATGCTCGGGTTAGACCGGGTTGTACAGGTCCAAGATTATCAAATGCTGCGAAGTCCAGAGACGAGCTGGAGAAGTCCAGACGTATTATATATGGTGTATATTCCGCTGTGTGTTATATACGAGGACAGATTAGTATCACTGTCCAGATGTGTACTCTGATATTGTAAGTATTTCAAAAGCTTTCAATAAAGGTTATTTCTGTATTATATTTTGTTCCGCTGCGATGTGAGACTCTGTGTTGTGGTGTTTCTTCTTCTTCTATTCTAATATTTCTACCTTACCTATTCTCACCCTCTAACTTCTTTCTATTAATGATCTGGAATGTTCGATGTCTGAATGGTCAACATGGTAGTTGATGTTGATTTTCGGAGTCGAAAATCCCGGTTTGTTACAGTGGTATCAGAGCTGAAGGTTAAGTGATTACCTTGGCTCTGTGGCATGACTCAATAGAGATGGGGTTAGTAATACCCTAGATTGAGTTTGAGTGTATAGGTACGAGTGAACGTATTTGTAGATTTTATAAAAATAGTTTTATATTGTGAAGATTTATTGGTTAAGTTGTTTATGAATTCTGGTCGATCGGTTTGATCCACTGTATCGATAGGGGTTTATAAACACTCAAGTACGATAAACCGACACAATATGTTTTGAAAGAGGGTAAATGAAATAATTTTACCCAAATTATATTTTAATATAAAAGAATGATTAATGTTTGAAGTATTATAATATATTGGTTGTGTTGGTTGATAATAAATAACCAATTCAAATTCGTATAATATAAAAGCAGATTAATTGAATCTGAATTAAATCAGAACTAGAATTAAATTGCTGAAAACTGGGAAAGATGTTCATAAAGGGATTTGAATTGAATATATGAGATTTTTAAAATCCTGGGAGATTTTAAATTGTTTTACGGGCATTGTGTTTGATATTTTGAAATGTATTTCAAAACAAAAATGTTTAATGTGATTTTGACAAGTGAATAGTATTGAACTCACTTCGATAGCTGGGGGATAACTCTGAGGATGCTGGCCACATCATTAGTGTTCATTTCCGAGTTCTAAGTGATGGATTACTACCAAAATTTTGTTTTGGATTGCTTTGAGAAAAACGAGTTGTTTTGAATCCTGAAAAGGAATTTTTGACTTTTGAAAGAGCTACTGTTTAAAAACTCCCAGGGAAAATTGTTGAACAAAAGTAAAATTAAATAAAAGTTTGTGAAAGCAAATATGGATTGAATTGATTAACTGGAAATTGAATCGGAAATAATATATCGAGTAGAATCATATTTTGAAATTTGTGAGACAAGAATCTGAAATAGTGTTGGTTGGAATTGATGATGGATGATAATTGAGTTAAGAATGGAATTTGGCTTGGACGCGTAAGGGATTTGGTTTTGGAATAAAATTGGAATTTTGGTTGAAGAATGCATTTGTATATGGTGACAAGGTAGCAGATGAAAGGGATATAAGGATATGCCCGACAAAAAGGTACACGTTTATTTTATATGGGGTTTGGTGATTTATGGGCCTGTTTGGCAAGCCACTTGGCTGTTTCATTTTCTTTTGGATTGGAGAAGGCCTAGAAAGGCAAGTTGTGGTTGTACCGATTGAGCCGTACAGAGGAGGTGCTGGCGAAATTTTTCGGAAATTTAAGATGTTAGAAAATTTTCAACATTTTTGAAAATATTTATTTACGATATTAAATTGAGTTTCAATTTATAGTAAAATTAGATTTGAAATTAACGAGCTTATAACATTCTTTCTTACCTTAGCAATTTCGAGGACGAAATTATTTTAAGGGGGGAAGAATGTAACGACCCGTGTTTTTCGACCATTTGAATATGAATATTTAAAGTAGTTTTAAATATTTTATTGGAATATTAATGGAATTTAATATTTTAATTCGTTATTAAAAACGAAGTTGAACGTTATATATTTATATAATTATAAATCGAGCTTGAAAATGGCGTGCAGTTCGTAAATTTGAATTTTTAACTTCAACTGAGAATACAGGATTCGATATAAGTCGGATTTCTGTGAAACAAGACACGTTGGAGCCGTATTGGCGATAGATTTCATATGAAAGAGAAAAATCCAGATTTCGTGCTATAGTTTGATAGTTATGGCCAAATCAAAATTTGAAATAGTCGCTATGGAAAATCGTTATTAAATGATAGGCCTTTAAAATAGCCGTTTTGCAAACGGACTCAGATTTCGACGAAATCAGTTTCATTAGCACCGTATCGCTAAATTATTGAACGGTGGTGAATTGCGTGGAAAACCGATATCGTATGTGACCATGGTAGCCGTAAACACTCGTTCATTTTCTATAGCGCGTATTTAAATAAATAAAAGGATATTTGAGTGTAACTTGAGCAGACGACCGAATTAGGCCACGAAACCAGTTCCATTGAGTTCGTATCGTCGATTAGAGTCAGGATAGGTATATAGTTTGTTATTTTTAGAGATCGAGAAATTTGGCGTTAAAAAGGGTAGGGCGGTTCGGGGTAAAAACAGCCTACCGGGGCAACATTCTCAGAATGTGACGAAATTAGTGCCGTTGGGTTCATATCGAAAAGTTATTATCGATGTTCGCAGTTTCGAGTTTGATTTGATTTATCTGGTGATCGTGAAAAAATAAAACGTGTGTTCATTTCTGGTTTCATAAAGGAAAATTTTTCATATGACCTCGGATTGCAACGAAACTTGTCCCATTGGATCCGGAATATCTTTTTACACTGAGATTAGTTTTTTTTTTTTTTTTTTTCAGTAAATAGACATCGTTTGTGGTAGTTTTTAACAACTACTTCACCGCGGAATTTCATTATAAAACCCATCCGCGGACCTACAATGGAAACGAAGAGGAGACAGCACTTCACTTCAGCCTAACTTTTCTCTTCGAATTAAACTATTCACATGGGAATGTAGCCTACCCGTACCATACGTGCCGACCACGTAATTTCGAAATCCCCACCTTTGTACCTGTTACACTATAGGCATATGGCCGACCTAGGATTATAAATAAAATATATAAAAAGGAAAGGAAAAAAATAAACCGTGCCTACCACGTTTCGTCAACTATAAATACCCCAAGCCATCTTCTTTCCCTGTCGAAAACAAAAAGGAAAGGCAACTTTCCTCTCCAGCAAACCAAAATCTGCCATACCAAAATAAACCCCAAGCCTCCCTTTTTATAATGTTTGCCTCGTGTCTTCCAAACAAAAAAAAAAGAAAAAAAAAAGAAAAAAAAAAGAGAAAGAACCGCATGAACGTAGAAGAGACAGGAGAGCAGGGGAACTTGAGTGACGGTGTCAAGCAGCGCCGGCTTGAAGATTGGGGTCTCGGTGAAAGTCTGTAGCGAACGAAACTGAAGGATAAAGCTGGTGTTGGCATTGAGGATACGGTAGGCATGGATTTGGGGTTGCTGCGGTCAGTAGCATGCATGGGAGAGGGGGAGTTGCATATGGGGGACGGTGGAGCTGCTCAACAGAAGAGGAGCTGTGCAGAGGGCATCGGGTTTGTGTTCTTGCATGAGCAGTTCGAATGGAAAAAGGAATTAGGATCGAAGAAGGAAAAGGACCCGTTTCCTTTACGGAAAGTCTACCTCTAAGTAATTAAGCTAAGCTAAATTATGATTAAGGAACCTTATTTAATAATTTAATAACCGTAAATCGTTATAACCATGGCAGGTGTAGGAATCATGGTACTAGGAAGTTCGGACAAAATAAACAAGAGGAGAAGGAGTAATAGAAAGAAGTCAGACTGCTAATTATTTTTAAAAAGTAATTAGTTTATATAAATCTAATCAAGGAATAAATTTGTTAATTTAAACAGTGATTTATATTGTTAATGTCTCACGGGTATGTTACCAGAATTTGACGAACCGGATGTGTTGGAACCATCTCGCTAAAATCTACTAGTCTGGAACAGAAGTGGACGGAAGTGGAATCAACCGGAATTTTTAATTAAATTAAAAATTCCGGTTGATTCCACTTCCGTCCACTTCTGTTCCAGACTAGTAGATTTTAGCGAGATGGTTCCAACACATCCGGTTCGTCAAATTCTGGTAACATACCCGTGAGACATTAACAATATAAATCACTGTTTAAATTAACAAATTTATTCCTTGATTAGATTTATATAAACTAATTACTTTTTAAAAATAATTAGCAGTCTGACTTCTTTCTATTACTCCTTCTCCTCTTGTTTATTTTGTCCGAACTTCCTAGTACCATGATTCCTACACCTGCCATGGTTATAACGATTTACGGTTATTAAATTATTAAATAAGGTTCCTTAATCATAATTTAGCTTAGCTTAATTACTTAGAGGTAGACTTTCCGTAAAGGAAACGGGTCCTTTTCCTTCTTCGATCCTAATTCCTTTTTCCATTCGAACTGCTCATGCAAGAACACAAACCCGATGCCCTCTGCACAGCTCCTCTTCTGTTGAGCAGCTCCACCGTCCCCCATATGCAACTCCCCCTCTCCCATGCATGCTACTGACCGCAGCAACCCCAAATCCATGCCTACCGTATCCTCAATGCCAACACCAGCTTTATCCTTCAGTTTCGTTCGCTACAGACTTTCACCGAGACCCCAATCTTCAAGCCGGCGCTGCTTGACACCGTCACTCAAGTTCCCCTGCTCTCCTGTCTCTTCTACGTTCATGCGGTTCTTTCTCTTTTTTTTTTCTTTTTTTTTTTTTTTTTTTTTGTTTGGAAGACACGAGGCAAACATTATAAAAAGGGAGGCTTGGGGTTTATTTTGGTATGGCAGATTTTGGTTTGCTGGAGAGGAAAGTTGCCTTTCCTTTTTGTTTTCGACAGGGAAAGAAGATGGCTTGGGGTATTTATAGTTGACGAAACGTGGTAGGCACGGTTTATTTTTTTCCTTTCCTTTTTATATATTTTATTTATAATCCTAGGTCGTCCATATGCCTATAGTGTAACAGGTACAAAGGTGGGGATTTCGAAATTACGCGGTCGGCACGTATGGTACGGGTAGGCTACATTCCCATGTGAATAGTTTAATTCGAAGAGAAAAGTTAGGCTGAAGTGAAGTGCTGTCTCCTCTTCGTTTCCATTGTAGGTCCGCGGATGGGTTTTATAATGAAATTCCGCGGTGAAGTAGTTGATAAAAACTACCACAAACGATGTCTATTTACTGAAAAAAAAAAAAAAACTAATCTCAGTGTAAAAAGATATTCCGGATCCAATGGGACAAGTTTCGTTGCAATCCGAGGTCATATGAAAAAATTTCCTTTATGAAACCAGAAATGAACACACGTTTTATTTTTTCACGATCACCAGATAAATCAAATCAAACTCGAAACTGCGAACATCGATAATAACTTTTCGATATGAACCCAACGGCACTAATTTCGTCGCATTCTGAGAATGTTGCCCCGGTAGGCTGTTTTTACCCCGAACCGCCCTACCCTTTTTAACGCCAAATTTCTCGATCTCTAAAAATAACAAACTATATACCTATCCTGACTCTAATCGACGATACGAACTCAATGGAACTGGTTTCGTAGCCTAATTCGGTCGTCTGCTCAAGTTACACTCAAATATCCTTTTATTTATTTAAATACGCGCTATAGAAAATGAACGAGTGTTTACGGCTACCATGGTCACATACGATATCGGTTTTCCACGCAATTCACCACCGTTCAATAATTTAGCGATACGGTGCTAATGAAACTGATTTCGTCGAAATCTGAGTCCGTTTGCAAAACGGCTATTTTAAAGGCCTATCATTTAATAACGATTTTCCATAGCGACTATTTCAAATTTTGATTTGGCCATAACTATCAAACTATAGCACGAAATCTGGATTTTTCTCTTTCATATGAAATCTATCGCCAATACGGCTCCAACGTGTCTTGTTTCACAGAAATCCGACTTATATCGAATCCTGTATTCTCAGTTGAAGTTAAAAATTCAAATTTACGAACTGCACGCCATTTTCAAGCTCGATTTATAATTATATAAATATATAACGTTCAACTTCGTTTTTAATAACGAATTAAAATATTAAATTCCATTAATATTCCAATAAAATATTTAAAACTACTTTAAATATTCATATTCAAATGGTCGAAAAACACGGGTCGTTACACGTATGTTTGAAACTCTGCCATTTCAAATACATGTAATACTCATCACTAAATAATAGTGTTTTTAAAAACACGTTTCGACTTTAGGAGTAGAATTTGTGTGAATAAGACAAAAAAGATTTCAAATATTAGTAGAATATTCATATTTTCATATTGACTGAGCAGGTTGCTTAGTGACAAAGTAATCAGGTAAAACAATGCTGCATGTATGCAATTCAACATTTTAAAGCATCTATAACACTCATCATTTGCATGTTACTGTTTGGACCCTGGAACCGCACCAATAATATCAAGAAAGTTTCAAAGTATAAGTGTAACTTTGATGTTTACATTGAATAAGTAGGTTTCTTGGTGCTCAAGTAATCAGGTAAAACACTGCCGTATGTTTGAAACTCTGCCATTTCAAATACATGTAATACTCATCATTAAATAATAGTCTTTTTAAAAACACGTTTCGACTTTAGGAGTAGAATTTGTGTGAATAAGACAAAAAAGTTTTCAAATATTAGTAGAATATTCATATTTTCATATTGACTGAGCAGGTTGCTTAGTGACTAAGTAATCAGGTAAAACACTGCCGCATGCTTACTATTCTACATTTTAAAGCATTTATAACACTCATCATTTGCATATTACCGTTTGGATCTTGGATCCACGCCAATAAGATCAAGAAAGTTTCAAAAAATAAGTGAAACTTTGATGTTTTCATCGAATAAGTAGGTTTCTTGGTGCTCAAGTAATCAGGTAAAACACTACCTCATGTTTGAAACTCAACCATTTCAAATACATATAATACACATCATTAAATAATAGTGTTTTTATTAACATGTTTCGACTTTGAGAGTATAATTTGTGTGAATAAGACGAAAAAGTTTTCAAATATTAGTAGAATATTCATATTTTCATATTGACCGAGCATGGTGCATAGTGACTAAGTAATCAAGTAAAGCACTGTCGCTTGTTTGCTATTCTGCATTTTAAAACATTTATAACACTCATCATTTGCATATTACCGTTTGGACCCTGGATCTGCGCCAACAAGATGAAGAAAGTTTCAAAATATAAGTGAAACTTTTAGGTTTGCATCGAATAAGTAGGTTTCTTGGTGCTTAAGTAATCAGGTAAAGCACTGTCGCATGTTTGAAACTCTACCATTTCACATACGTATAATACCCATCATTAAATAATAGTGTTTTTAAAAACACGTTTCGACTTTGGGAGTAGAATTTGTGTGAATAAGACGAAAAAGGTTTCAAAAATTAGTAGAATATTCATATTTTCATATTGACTGAACATGTTGCTTAGTGACTAAGTAATCAGGTAAAACACTGTTGCATGTTTGTTATTCTACATTATAAAATATCCATAACACTCATCATTTACATATTACAGTTTAGACCCTGGATCCGCGCCAATAAGATCAAGAAAGTTTCAAAATATAAGTGAAACTTTGAGGTTTGCATCGAATAAATAGGTTTCTTGGTGCTCAAGTAATCAGGTAAAACACTGTCGCATGTTTGATACTCTACCATTACAAATACGTATAATACCCATCAATAAATAATAGTGTTTTTAAAAACATGTTTCGACTTTGGGTGTAGAATTTGTGTGAATAAAACAAAAAAGTTTTCTAATATTAGTAGAATATTCATACTTTCATTTTGACTAAGCAGGTTGCTTTGTGACTAAGTAATTAGGTAAAACACTGTCACATGTTTGCTATTCTACATTTAAAGGCATCTATAATGCTCATCATTTGCATATTATTGTTTGGACCTTGGATCCACGCCAATAAGATAAAGAAAGTTTCAAAATATAAGTGAAGCTTAGATGTTTGCATCGAATAAGTAGGTTTCTTGTTGCTCAAGTAATTAGGTAAAACACTGCCGCATGTTTAAAACTCTACCATTTCAAATACATATAGTACTCATCATCAAATAATAGTGTTTTTTAAAAACACGTTTCGACTTTGGGAGAAAAATTTGTGTGAATAAGACGAAAAAGTTTTCAAATATTAGTAGAATATTAATATTTTCATATTGACGGAGCAGGTTGCTTAGTGACTAAGTAATCAGGTAAAACACTGCCGCATGTTTACTATTCTACATTTTAAAGCATCTATAACGCTCATCATTTGCATATTATCGTTTGGACCCTGGATCCTCGCCAATAAGATCAAGAAAGTTTCAAAATACAAGTGAAACTTAGATGTTTGCATCGAATAAGTAGGTTTCTTGGTGCTCAAGTAATCAGGTAAAACACTGCAGCATGTTTGAAACTCTACCATTTCAAATACATATAGTACTCATCACTAAATAATAGTGTTTTTAAAAACATGTTTCGACTTTGGGAGTAGAATTTGTGTGAATAAGACGAGAAAGTTTTCAAACATTAGTAGAATATTCATATTTTCATATTGACTGAGCAGGTTGCTTAGTGACAAAGTAATCAGGTAAAACAATGCTGCATGTATGCAATTCAACATTTTAAAGCATCTATAACACTCATCATTTGCATGTTACCGTTTGGACCTTGGAACCGCACCAATAATATCAAGAAAGTTTCAAAGTATAAGTGAAACTTTGATGTTTACATTGAATATGTAGGTTTCTTGGTGCTCAAGTAATCAGGTAAAACACTGCCGTATGTTTGAAACTCTACCATTTCAAATACATGTAATACTCATCATTAAATAATAGTGTTTTTAAAAACACGTTTCGACTTTTGGAGTAGAATTTGTGTGAATAAGACAAAAAAGTTTTCAAATACTAGTAGAATATTCATATTTTCATATTGACTGAGCAGGTTGCTTAGTGACTAAGTAATCAGGTAAAACACTGCCGCATGCATACTATTCTACATTTTAAAGCATCTATATCACTCATCATTTGCATATTACCGTTTGGATCCTGGATCCATACCAATAAGATCAATAAAGTTTCAAAATATTAGTGAAACTTTGATGTTTGCATCGAATAAATAGGTTTCTTGGTGCTCAAGTAATCAGGTAAAACACTACCTGCATGTTTGAAACTCTACCATTTCAAATACATATAATACTCATCATTAAATAATAGTGTATTTATTAACACGTTTCGACTTTGGGAGTATAATTTTTGTGAATAAGATGAAAATGTTTTCAAATATTTGTAGAATATTCATATTTTCATATTGACTGAGCATGTTGCATAGTGACTAAGTAATCAAGTAAAACACTGTCGCATGTTTGCTATTCTACATTTCAAAACATCTATAACACTCATCATTTGCATATTACCATTTGGACCATGGATCCGTGCCAATAAGATCAAGAAAGTTTCAAAATATAAGTGAAACTTTGATGTTTGCATCGAATAAGTAGGATTCATGGTGCTCAAGTAATCAGGTAAAACACTGTCGCATGTTTGAAACTCTACCATTTCAAATACGTATAATACCCATCATTAAATAATAGTGTTTTTAAAAACACGTTTCGACTTCGGGAGTAGAATTTGTGCGAATAAGACGAAAAAGTTTTCAAAAATTAGGAGAATATTCATATTTTCATATTGACTGAACAAGTTTCTTAGTGACTAAGTAATTAGTTAAAACACTATGCATGTTTGCTATTCTACATTTTAAAACATCTATAACACTCATCATTTGCATATTACCATTTAGACCCTGGATCCGCGCCAATAAGATCAAGAAAGTTTCAAAATACAAGTGAAACTCTGTGGTTTGCATCGAATAAGTAGGTTTCTTGGTGCTCAAGTAATCAGGTAAAACACTGCTGCATGTTTGAAACTCTACCATTTCAAATACATATAATACTCATCATTAAATAATAGTGTTTTTAAAAACACGTTTTGACTTTGTGAGTAGAATTTGTGTGAATAAGACGATTTTTTTTTTCAAATATTTTTAGAACATTCATATTTTCATATTAACTGAGCAAGTTGCTTAGTGACTAAGTAATCAGGTAAAACACTGCCGCATGTTGGCTATTTTACATTTTAAAGCATCTATAACACTCATCATTTGTATATTACCGTTTGGACGCTGGATCTGCGCCAATAAGATCAAGAAAGTTTCAAAATATAAGTGAAACTTTGATGTTTGCATCGAATAAGAAGGTTTCTTGGTGCTCAAGTACTTAGCTAAAACACTGCCGCATGTTTGAAACTCTACCATTTAAAATACATATAATACTCACCATTAAATAACTGTGTTTTTAAAAACGTGTTTCGACTTTGGAAGTAGAATTTCTGTAAATAAGACGAAAAAGTTTATAAATATTAGTAGAATATTCATATTTTCATATTGAGTGAGCAGGTTGCTTAGTAACTAAGTAATCAGGTAAAACACTGCCGCATGTTTGCTATTCTACATTTTAAAGTATCTATAACACTCATCATTTGCATATTACTGTTTGGACCCTGGATCTGCGCCAATAAGATCAAGAAAGTTTCAAAATATAAGTGAAACTTTGATGCTTGCAACGAATAAGTAGGTTTCTTGGTGCTCAAGTTATCTGGTAAAACACTGCCGCATGTTTGAAACTCTACCATTTCAATTACATATAATACTCATCATTAAATAATATTGTTTTTAAAAACACGTTTCGTCTTTGGGAGTAGAATTTGTGTGAATAAGACGATTTTTTTTTCAAATATTAGTATTACATTCATATTTTCATATTGACTGAGCAGGTTGCTTAGTGACTAAGTAATCAGGTAAAACACTCCCGCATGTTTGCTATTCTACATTCCAAAGCATCTATAACACTCATCGTTTGCATATTACCGTTTGGACCCTGGATCTACGCCAATAAGATCAAGAAAGTTTCAAAATATAAGTGAAACTTTGATGTTTGCATCGAATAAGTAGGTTTCTTGGTGCTCAAGTAATCAGGTAAAACATTGTCGCATGTTTGAAACTCTACTATTTCAAATACATATAATACTCATCATTAAATAATAGTATTTTTAAAAACACGTTTCGACTTTGGGAGTAGAACTTGTGTGAATAAGACGAATTTTTTTTCAAATATTAGTAGAACATTCACATTTTCATATTGACTGAGCAGGTTGCTTAGTGACTAAGTAATCAAGTAAAACACTACCGCATGTTGGCTATTCTACATTTTAAATGATCTATAACACTCATCATTTACATATTACCGTTTGGACCCTGGGTCCGCGTCAATAAGATCAAGAAAGTTTCAAAATATAAGTGAAACTTTGATGTTTGCATCGAATAAGTAGGTTTCTTGGTGCTCAAGTAATCAGGTAACACACGACCGCATGTTTGAAACTCTACCATTTCAAATACATTTAATACTCATCACTAAATAATAGTGTTTTTAAAAACACGTTTCGACTTTGGGAGTAGAATTTTTGTGAATAAGACGAAAAACTTATCAAATATTAGTAGAATATTCTTATTGTCATATTGGCCTAGCAGTTTGCTTAGTGAATAAGTGATCAGGTAAAACACTGCCTCATATTTTCTATTCTATACTTTAAAGCATCTATAACGCTCATCATTTGCATATTACCGTTTGGACCCTGGATCCACGCAAATAATATCAAGAAAGTTTCAAAATATAAGTGAAACTTTGATGTCTGCATCGAATAAGTAGGTTTCTTGGTGCTCTAGTAACCGGGTAAAACAGTGCCGCATGTTTGAAACTATACCATTTCAAATACATATAATACTCATCATTAAGTAATAGTGTTTTTAAAAACACGTTTCGACTTTGGGAGTAGAATTTGTGTGAATAAGACGAAAAAGTTTTCAAATATTAGTAGAATATTCATATTTTCATATCGACTGAGTAGATTGCATAGTGACTAAGTAATCAGGTAAAACACTGCCGCATGTTTGCTATTCTACATTTTAAAGCTTCTATAACGCTCATCATTTGCATATTATCGTTTGGACCCTGGATCCACGCCAATAAGATCAAGAAAGTTTCAAAATATAAGTGAAACTTAGATTTTTGCATCGAATAAGTAGGTTTCTTGGTGCAAAAGTAATCAGGTAAAACACAGACGCATGTTTGAAACTCTACCATTTCAAATACATATAGTACTCATCACTAAATATTAGTGTTTTTACGACATTGGGAGTAGAATTTGTGTGAATAAGACGAAAAAGTTTTCAAACATTAGTAGAATATTCATATTTTCATATTGACTGAGCATGTTGCTTCGTGACTAAGTAATCAGGTAAAACAATGCTGCATGTACGCTATTCAACATTTTAAAGAATCTATAACACTCATCATTTGCATGTTACCGTTTGGACCCTGGAATCACGCTATTAACATCTTTAAAGTTCCAAAGTATAAGCGAAACTTTGATGTTTGCATTGAATAAGTAGGTTTCTTGGTGCTCAAGTAATCAGGTTAAACACTGCCGTATGTTTGAAAATCTACCATTTCAAATAGATGCAATACTCATCATTAAATAATAGTGTTTTTAAAAACACGTTTCGACTTTGGGAGTAGAATTTGTGTGAATAAGATAAAAAAGTTTTCAAATATTAGTAGAATATTTATATTTTCATATTGACTGAGCAGGTTGCTTAGTGACTAATTAATCAGGTAAAACACTGCCGCATGTTTTATATTCTACATTTTAATGCATCAATAACACTCATCATTTGCATATTACCGTTGGATCCTGGATCCACGCCAATAAGATCAAGAAAGTTTCAAAATATAAGTGAAACTTTGATGTTTGCATCGAATAAGTAGGTTTCTTGGTGCTAAAGTAATCAGGTAAAACACTGCCGCATGTTTGAAACTCTACCATTTCAAATACATATAATACACATCATTAAATAATAGTGTTTTTATTTACACGTTTCGACTTTGAGAGTAGAATTTGTGTGAATAAGACGAATTTTTTTTCAAATATTAGTAGAATATTCATATTTTCATATTGACTGAGCATGTTGCATAGTGACTAAGTAATCAAGTAAAGCACTGTCGCATGTTTGCTATTCTACATTTTAAAACATCTATAACACTCATCATTTGCATATTACCGTTTGGACCCTAGATCCGCGCCAATAAGATCAAGAAAGTTTCAAAATATAAGTGAAACTTTTAGGTTTGCATCGAATTAGTAGGTTTCTTGGTGCTCAAGTAATCAGGTAAAACACTGTCGCATGTTTGAAACTCTACCATTTCAAATACGTATAATACCCATCATTAAATAATAGTGTTTTTAAAAACACGTTTCGACTTTGGGAGTAGAATTTGTGTGAATAAGACGAAAATGTTTTCAAAAATTAGTAGAATATTCATATTTTCATATTGACTGAACAGGTTGCTTAGTGACTAAGTATAAGGTAAAACACTGTTGCATGTTTGTTATTCAACATTTTAAAATATTTATAACACTCATCATTTGCATATTGCCGTTTGGACCCTGGATCCGCGCCAATAAGATCAAGAAAGTTTCAAAATATAAGTGAAACTTTGAGGTTTGCATCGAATAAGTAGGTTTCTTGGTGCTCAAGTAATCAGGTAAAACACTGTCGCATGTTTGAAACTCTACCATTACAAATACGTATAATACCCATCAATAAATAATAGTGTTTTTAAAAACACGTTTCGACTTTGGGTGTAGAATTTGTGCGAATAAAACAAAAAAGTTTTCTAATATTAGTAGAATATTCATATTTTCATTTGGACTAAGCAGGTTGCTTAGTGACTAAGTAGTCAGGTAAAACACTGTCACATGTTTGCTATTCTACATTTAAAGGCATCTATAATGCTCATCATTTGCATATTATCGTTTGGACCCTGTATCCACGCCAATAAGATCAAGAAAGTTTCAAAATATAAGTGAAACATAGATGTTTGCATCGAATAAGTAGGTTTCTTGGTGCTCAAGTAATTAGGTAAAACACTGCAACATGTTTGAAACTCTACCATTTCAAATACATATAGTACACATCATTTAATAATAGTGTTTTTTAAAAACACGTTTCGACTTTGGGAGAAGAATTTGTGTGAATAAGACGAAAAAGTTTTCAAATATTAGTAGAATATTCATATTTTCATATTGACTGAGCAGGTTGCTAAGTGACTAAGTAATCAGGTAAAACACTGCCGCATGTTTGCTATTCTACATTTTAAAGCATCTATAACGCTCATCATTTGCATATTATCGTTTGGACCCTGGATCCACGCCAATAAGATCAAGAAAGTTTCAAAATATAAGTGAAACTTAGATGTTTGCATCGAATAAGTAGGTTTCTTGGTGCTCAAGTAATCAGGTAAAACACTGCCGCATGGTTGAAACTCTACCATTTCAAATACATATAGTACACATCACTAAATAATAGGGTTTTTAAAAACATGTTTTGACTTTGGGAGTAGAATTTGTGTGAATAAGACAAAAAAGATTTCAAATATTAGTAGAATATTCATATTTTCATATTGACTGAGCAGGTTGCTTAGTGACAAAGTAATCAGGTAAAACAATGCTGCATGTATGCAATTCAACATTTTAAAGCATCTATAACACTCATCATTTGCATGTTACTGTTTGGACCCTGGAACCGCACCAATAATATCAAGAAAGTTTCAAAGTATAAGTGTAACTTTGATGTTTACATTGAATAAGTAGGTTTCTTGGTGCTCAAGTAATCAGGTAAAACACTGCCGTATGTTTGAAACTCTGCCATTTCAAATACATGTAATACTCATCATTAAATAATAGTCTTTTTAAAAACACGTTTCGACTTTAGGAGTAGAATTTGTGTGAATAAGACAAAAAAGTTTTCAAATATTAGTAGAATATTCATATTTTCATATTGACTGAGCAGGTTGCTTAGTGACTAAGTAATCAGGTAAAACACTGCCGCATGCTTACTATTCTACATTTTAAAGCATTTATAACACTCATCATTTGCATATTACCGTTTGGATCTTGGATCCACGCCAATAAGATCAAGAAAGTTTCAAAAAATAAGTGAAACTTTGATGTTTTCATCGAATAAGTAGGTTTCTTGGTGCTCAAGTAATCAGGTAAAACACTACCTCATGTTTGAAACTCAACCATTTCAAATACATATAATACACATCATTAAATAATAGTGTTTTTATTAACATGTTTCGACTTTGAGAGTATAATTTGTGTGAATAAGACGAAAAAGTTTTCAAATATTAGTAGAATATTCATATTTTCATATTGACCGAGCATGGTGCATAGTGACTAAGTAATCAAGTAAAGCACTGTCGCTTGTTTGCTATTCTGCATTTTAAAACATTTATAACACTCATCATTTGCATATTACCGTTTGGACCCTGGATCTGCGCCAACAAGATGAAGAAAGTTTCAAAATATAAGTGAAACTTTTAGGTTTGCATCGAATAAGTAGGTTTCTTGGTGCTTAAGTAATCAGGTAAAGCACTGTCGCATGTTTGAAACTCTACCATTTCACATACGTATAATACCCATCATTAAATAATAGTGTTTTTAAAAACACGTTTCGACTTTGGGAGTAGAATTTGTGTGAATAAGACGAAAAAGTTTTCAAAAATTAGTAGAATATTCATATTTTCATATTGACTGAACAGGTTGCTTAGTGACTAAGTAATCAGGTAAAACACTGTTGCATGTTTGTTATTTTACATTTTAAAATATCCATAACACTCATCATTTACATATTACCGTTTAGACCCTGGATCCGCGCCAATAAGATCAAGAAAGTTTCAAAATATAAGTGAAACTTTGAGGTTTGCATCGAATAAATAAGTTTCTTGGTGCTCAAGTAATCAGGTAAAACACTGTCGCATGTTTGATACTCTACCATTACAAATACGTATAATACCCATCAATAAATAATAGTGTTTTTAAAAACACGTTTCGACTTTGGGTGTAGAATTTGTGTGAATAAAACAAAAAAGTTTTCTAATATTAGTAGAATATTCATACTTTCATTTTGACTAAGCAGGTTGCTTAGTGACTAAGTAATTAGGTAAAACACTGTCACATGTTTGCTATTCTACATTTAAAGGCATCTATAATGCTCATCATTTGCATATTATTGTTTGGACCCTGGATCCACGCCAATAAGATCAAGAAAGTTTCAAAATATAAGTGAAGCTTAGATGTTTGCATCGAATAAGTAGGTTTCTTGGTGCTCAAGTAATTAGGTAAAACACTGCCGCATGTTTAAAACTCTACCATTTCAAATACATATAGTACTCATCATTAAATAATAGTGTTTTTTAAAAACACGTTTCGACTTTGGGAGAAGAATTTGTGTGAATAAAACGAAAAAGTTTTCAAATATTAGTAGAATATTCATATTTTCATATTGACGGAGCAGGTTGCTTAGTGACTAAGTAATCAGGTAAAACACTGCCGCATGTTTACTATTCTACATTTTAAAGCATCTATAACGCTCATCATTTGCATATTATCGTTTGGACCCTGGATCCTCGCCAATAAGATCAAGAAAGTTTCAAAATACAAGTGAAACTTAGATGTTTGCATCGAATAAGTAGGTTTCTTGGTGCTCAAGTAATCAGGTAAAACACTGCCGCATGTTTGAAACTCTACCATTTCAAATACATATAGTACTCATCACTAAATAATAGTGTTTTTAAAAACACGTTTCGACTTTGGGAGTAGAATTTGTGTGAATAAGACGAAAAAGTTTTCAAACATTAGTAGAATATTCATATTTTCATATTGACTGAGCAGGTTGCTTTGTGACAAAGTAATCAGGTAAAACAATGCTACATGTATGCAATTCAACATTTTAAAGCATCTATAACACTCATCATTAGCATGTTACCGTTTGGACCTTGGACCCGCACCAATAATATAAAGAAAGTTTCAAAGTATAAGTGAAACTTTGATGTTTACATTGAATATGTAGGTTTCTTGGTGCTCAAGTAATCAGGTAAAACACTGCCGTATGTTTGAAACTCTACCATTTCAAATACATGTAATACTCATCATTAAATAATAGTGTTTTTAAAAACACGTTTCAACTTTTGGAGTATAATTTGTGTGAATAAGACAAAAAAGTTTTCAAATACTAGTAGAATATTCATATTTTCATATTGACTGAGCAGGTTGCTTAGTGACTAAGTAACCAGGTAAAACACTGCCGCATGCTTACTATTCTACATTTTAAAGCATCTATATCACTCATCATTTGCATATTACCGTTTGGATCCTGGATCCACGCCAATAAGATCAATAAAGTTTCAAAATATTAGTGAAACTTTGATGTTTGCATCGAATAAGTAGGTTTCTTGGTGCTCAAGTAATCAGGTAAAACACTGCCGCATGTTTGAAACTCTACCATTTCAAATACATATAATACTCATCATTAAATAATAGTGTATTTATTAACACGTTTCGACTTTGGGAGTATAATTTGTGTGAATAAGATGAAAATGTTTTCAAATATTTGTAGAATATTCATATTTTCATATTGACTGAGCATGTTGCATAGTGACTAAGTAATCAAGTAAAACACTGTCGCATGTTTGCTATTCTACATTTTAAAACATCTATAACACTCATCATTTGGATATTACCATTTGGACCAGGGATCCGCGCCAATAAGCTCAAGAAAGTTTCAAAATATAAGTGAAACTTTTACGTTTGCATCGAATAAGTAGGTTTCTTGGTGCTCAAGTAATCAGGTAAAACACTGTCGCATGTTTGAAACTCTACCATTTCAAATACGTATAATACCCATCATTAAATAATAGTGTTTTTAAAAACACGTTTCGACTTCGGGAGTAGAATTTGTGCGAATAAGACGAAAAAGTTTTCAAAAATTAGTAGAATATTCATATTTTCATACTGACTGAACAAGTTGCTTAGTGACTAAGTAATTAGTTAAAACACTATGCATGTTTGCTATTCTACATTTTAAAACATCTATAACACTCATCATTTGCATATTACCATTTGGACCCTGGATCCGCGCCAATAAGATCAAGAAAGTTTCAAAATACAAGTGAAACTTTGAGGTTTGCATCGAATAAGTAGGTTTCTTGGTGCTCAAGTAATCAGATAAAACATTGTCACATGTTTGAAACTCTACCATTTCAAATACGTATAATACCCATCAATAAATAATAGTGTTTTTAAAAACACGTTTCGACTTTAGGAGTAGAATTTGTGTGAATAAAACAAAAGAGTTTTCTAATATTAGTAGAATATTCATATTTTCATATTGACTGAGCAGGTTGCTTAGTGACTAAGTAATCAGGTAAAACACTGTCACATGTTTGCTATCCTACATTTTAAAGCATCTATAACGCTCATTTGCATATTATCGTTTGGACCCTGGATCTACGCCAATAAGATCAAGAAAGTTTTAAAATATAAGTGAAACTTAGATGTTTGCATCGAATAAGTAGGTTTCTTGGTGCTCAAGTAATTAGGTAAAACACTGCCGCATGTTTGAAACTCTACCATTTCAAATACATATAGTACTCATCATTAAATATTAGGTTTTTTAAAAAACACGTTTCGACTTTGTTAGTAGAATTTGTGTGAATAAGATGAAAAAGTTTTCAAACATTAGTAGAATATTCATATTTTCATATTGACTGAGCAAGTTGCTTAGTGACTAAGTAATCAGGTAAAACACTGCCGCATGTTTGCTATTCTACATTTTAAAGCATCTATAACGCTCATCATTTGCATATTATCGTTTGGACCCTGGATCCACGCCAATAAGATAAAGAAAGTTTCAAAATATAAGTGAAACTTTGATGTTTGCAACGAATAAGTAGGTTTCTTGGTGCTCAAGTTATCAGGTAAAATACTGCCGCATGTTTGAAACTCTACCATTTCAAATACATACAATACTCATCATTAAATAGTAGTTTTTTAAAAACACGTTTCGACTTTGGGAGTAGAATTTGTGTGAATAAGACGAAAAAGTTTTCAACTATTAGTAGAATATTCATATTTTCATATTGACTGAGCAGGTTGCTTAGTGACTAAGTAATCAGGTAAAACACTGCCGCATGTTTTCTATTCTACATTTTACACCACCTATAACACTCATCATTTGCATATTACAGTTTGGACCTTGGATCCGCGCCAATAAGATCAAGAAAGTTTCAAAATATAAGTGAAACTTTGATGTTTGCGTGAGAGATGAATAGTTGTGGCAGGCACTCCAAAGAGCACGTAGTGACCTTCTACTCTTATAGTTATGGCATGGTGGATGAGGGGGAGACCTCTAATCATCTTAGTACATATACTTGGCACCGTGATTGACATCTGTTTATTTTGGAAATGGAGGTCAGGAACTTCACAATCGTGAAGTTAAGTTAGGATACAGTGGAGTAAAGCTCAAGAAGGCTAGATACTAGCATCATACCCTTTTCCTTAAGGGTGCATCCTTGATTACTTTTTTTAGGAGCTTTACGCATATTATTTCTCTCTTTCCAAAGTATATCCTCTAGGTCGTATCTGCGATCCTTAGGCAGAAACCAATGGATGTAAACATGTATTTGAAACATGTTATGGTTGATGGTTGCAAGTGGTTGCAAATGGTTGCTCGTGGATGCATATGCATACGTATTAGGCACTAGATCAGTTCGGACGCTTTCATATTGCATTTACAGATATGTAGTTGTTTGTATATTGAACTTGATATGTTATCATATGGGTGTTGCATATGTATGAATGGCCGTGCACGCATATAGTATTTACATAACTAGGGATGCTTGCATACATGGTTGGACGCATGGCACTGACATGACTCGCATTAAGGAGGTCGACTGAATCAGCAGACCGCCTGATTTTACAGTAGATAAAGACATATACACACACTATGCATATGAACATGAAAGCATTAGAAATCTTTTAAGGACATTGGATGCCTGTGAGTGAATGGTTGAGTAGATGGGTGATTGAATGGTAGGACACATTCTTCCTAACTTGAAGATTTCGGGGACGAAATCCTTTTAAGTGGGGGAGAATGTAACACCCCGTGATTCTGTAACGCTAAGATTCACAAATCAAGGCATAATTAAAAGTTAGAATCAAAATCAAGGGAAACGGGCTGTGCATTTGCGTTCGTCTCGGAATTCTGCATGAAAACGAGTCCGAATTTGCGTAAATCGGAGTCCGTATGAGGGAGATATGTCCTCCGGAAGATTCAGCGAAGTTCAAAATTCAAAACAGGTCAAGTTCGAAATTCAAAACAGACCCAGATTGGGCTGGGCGGGAAAATTCCCGCCCAAGGCACCCAGGTCAACTGGGTAGTCGACCTGGGCACCCAGGTCGACTGGGTAGTCGACCTGGGTCACCCAGGTTGACTGGGTAGTCATTGCGTTCGTCTCGGAATTCTGCATGAAAACAAGTCCGAATTTGCGTAAATCGGAGTCCGTATGAGGGAGATATGTCCTCCGGAAGATTCAGGGAAGTTCAAAATTCAAAACAGGTCAAGTTCGAAATTCAAAACAGACCCAGATTGGGCTGGGCGGGAAAATTCCCGCCAAGGCACCCAGGTCAACTGGGTAGTCGACCTGGGCACCCAGGTCGACTGGGTAGTCGACCTGGGTCACCCAGGTTGACTGGGTAGTCGACCTGGGGGTCGAGCCCCCCGTTTTTCCAGCTTTCTGCACCTGGTTCGTTCTGATGTATTTAGTCACGTTTTCTGCCTAGGTTCGTCCACCTAACACTATAAACAACCCTGGTCTTCTTCTCTATTCACAATTCTTTTCTATCCTTATGCTGCCTCTGAGAAAATATATAAATAAATAAAAATAAGAAGATAATACGAAAATCCAAGACAAGGTTATGCTGCTCAAATTGTCTAGAAGAGATTCAAAGCTTCAAGATAAGGATTAAAGGCTAAACGTCGCACGAATCATAGCAACGCCTCCTTTCTATTCTAATATAATCTCTGTAAGTCAGTTATTTATAGATTTGAACGTTTTTCTCTGTTCGTGACATGAAATTAAAGGAATAAAAGAATATGCCAAATCTCTCTCTCTATTCGAATCAGTGCCTATACGCTTGAACCTAATTAAGAACTGTTATGATTCGAGGACAAATAAGACCGTGACTATGAAACTATGGACCTTAAAACCATATGCCTATGACTATGAACATTGCCTATGACTGTGACTGTGACTATGAGAATTATTTCCTTGACTAAGCCTATGCCTTTGATTAGGGAATATAAACTATTGCCTATGACATAACAAGAACATCTGTGATTAAACACCTGTGATTCATGACTAGGAAAGTGTAGCTTAAGTTTTGTGACTATGAAATTGGGTCTAAACCCGAGCATCTATTCTGTCTATTCTTTGTTATCTTTGGTTTTAGACCTTGGGAATTTACCTATTAAGTTAGGTCTACCCATGTTCTTGAACCTACGTCTCTATTCTGTCTATTCTTGGTTTTAGACCTTGGGAATTTACCTATTAAGTTAGGTCTACCCATGTTCTTGAACCGACGTCGTTATTTAACCCTTTTATGCCAGTTAGTATGTCTATCTTTTGCATAGCATCTTTGGTTCATTCCCTATTTTCTACGAACCTAACTTTGTTTATAATCTAGACTGAATCACGATTATACGAACGGTGGGAATGCGGTTCGGGCAAAATATGAAATTTACTAAAGACGTAGTTCAACTTGGAAATTGGCATAAATTGGGAACATGTATTATGGCATGTTCATAGAAATGCAAGTTGGATAAATTTGACATGAATTATAAGATGTGTAATTTGAATCTAATATTGAAGTGTAAATCTAGCATTTACATGAATAGTGAACTAGAGTAATAAGTCTAGAATTAGAATGTTGAATCGGAATTGGATTAGCTAGTTTGGCACGGTAAGTATATTGGCATAAATGTGAAATTGGCCATAATTGGAAGGTTTAGCAAAATCATGGTTAGTGACACTTAATTTGGTATAGTCCACATACCAAAAAGCATAAATATGATTTAGAACGGGAAATGGGCCATAAGAATGAATGTAGACAATTTACATTAAAAGAGTAATTAGGAAATAAGTAAATTAGCAATAATTTACTTATAGAATTTGTCCTGAATGAGGAAATATAAATTTAGACAAATTAAAGGTTTCCTAACGACATCTCTTTTAATGACACACCAGAAAGTTCTAGGGTGACAGAGAGGATAGTGTCTAGGCTTGGGTTTGGAAAATACAAGTTTCCTGCTCTTCCTGGCTATCCCTAACTGATCCGACGAACGGGATGGTTACTTTCAAAACTTGATTTGAAACTAAATTGAAACCCTTTGAACTTAGAAAACACGAATATGCCTAGCCCGAGGTTAGACTGAGTTGCGATATAAACCTGCCCGGAAACAACCGGCACATCCAGTAGTCGCAACAATACCTATCTAATGTGAGTGGTAGCGGCTTTAATTTATTTAGCTAAAGCTAGAACAAGAATGGTAGGGTTAAGTTAACTAAGACACTTAACCAGTTCAACATGATAACTAGACTGATGGGTGGGGTTAGGTTCAGACTGACACATAACGCAGTTAACCTAGAATGGGAGGGTTAAGTCTATAGGAACACTTAACCAACTTAACACAGTCGAGCTAGAATGGGAGGGCTAAGTCCATAGGGACACTTAACCAAACTTATGATAACAAGACCAGATTTGTAGGGGTTAAGTAACTAAGAAAACACTTAGCCAAACTAACATGTAAACTAGACTAGAAGGTGGGGTTAAGTAAAGTTAATACACTTAGCCAAATTAATATGTTAACTAGACTAGAGGTTAGGGTTAAGTAAAATCTAATACTCTTAGCCAATTTTGAAATGTTAGCTGGGCTAGACCGTAGGGTTAAGTAAACCTAAACACTTAACCATCAGGTTGTGATAAAGGAATGAGGTTAAGTCTAAAACATGAAGGGATAATACTTAACCATTAATAACAAGTTATTTAAAACAGACGGGCAAGGTTAAGTTAAAAAGGAACACTTAACCAATACAGGATGAAGGGGTAGGGTTAAGTAATAAGAAATATTTAACCAATATAACTTGGTTTGTGGTAGGGTTAAGTCAACGTGAATTGCTGATGACACTTAACCAGCTTAACAGGATAAATGAAGAGGGTTAAGTTAGCTTGAATTGACTAATGACACTTAACCAATCCAAATTGACGGGAAAGAGAACTAAGTAGTAAACCTTAGCTAAAAGGAGTTAAGTAGTAAACCTTAGTTAAGAAAACAACGATTCTGGAAACTAAGTGGTAAACCTTAGTTGACAAAACTAAGTAGTAATTCTTAGTATAACACGAGGAGGAGTGAACGTCCGTCTGATTAAAAAGAAGGCTCCAACGAATTGGGTTACGAAGCCCGAGGCTTCGAGGGTACGTGAGGGTACCCTTGGTATCCCTCTGTGAGGCTGCAGATGATCCGCCTGGGCCCACAGAGGTTAAGGTCTGCGTAGAAGAACCAGGGGTATGCCTTGGTTGCAATACATGGCAACCTAAAGACCAGGATGGACCGGCGTGATTCGGCGAGCAAACGGTAGCCCTGTGATAGCGACTCGTCGTCTACCCTCCATCTTGAGTCAATCGAGATACGTGAAGCGGAAAGGCGGAGAACTCCAAAAGACCATATACTTGCTATCTGGTTATGGGTGAGGATGGCCATAGGATAGTAGGGCACCGGGGGCCGGCGTATAGTTCTCATTTTACAAGGTGTGCCTTTCATTAGTTGAGGGAGGGGTCAAGTGGGACCATAGCCTAGCATCTGCATCGGCAGATATCTGAAAGCTCCCGACCGAGTTCTGTATTCCTTTGTTTGCCCTGTCACAGGACTCGGACCGCACATTACAGGACATGTGCATCTAGACAAGCGATAACGATTCGCGATAACTGCGTGGGGAAGTCTAGGAACATATACCACTCTAGGTAGTGTGTCCTAGACTTGGGGGCATCGTTCGACAGTTAGCATAATCCCTAGTTGAACTAGGTGGCATAAATCCTGAATCCGAGAAGCGTTCAGCAGACAGCGTAAAACTCTAGTTAAACCTAGAAAGCACTTGATAAGAAAACCCTAGATTAAGATCTAGGTAATAAATAATAAATGGATGCCCGAAGGCAATGGAAAAATACAGGGATTGGGATCACGTTATTGTTACTAGTTGGGACACTAGTAAGGTGGTGCAGAGATATAGAAACCAGTATAACAAGGAAATAGCGAAGCGACGAAAGTATTAGAGCATATCCAGTTTATCTTATCTTAGCATATCTTGTGATTATCATGTCTAATCTTGCTGACCCTATGGTCATGGTGTAATCTTGGATTCAGTTAATTCATGTCGTTTGTTTTTCCATGTTCACATGCTAGAAGTTACTGAACTTACTCAGGCTTTATGTCTGACTCTGTTTTTCTTTCGTCTTCTTTTCTTCTGTTCCGCCCCCCCCCCCCTCCCCCCCCAGGTAGAAGAGGAGGGAGTAGTATAGCTCAGGTTAAGTTGGACTGTCACTCTTTCCCAGCTTGAAGATTTGTCGAAGTTTTGCTTGGATTCTCTTTTCAGATGCTATGGATGGTTCTTGCTACATTGGGGAATATAAATGCATTTTTATGCTTCTTTATTTTGTAAGACAGATGACACTCTGATATTGTAAAGAAACCTTTGTACAAACTATTTTATCAATAAAGCAAAGTTTTATTTTCCGCTGTTTAATTTCTGTCTGTCTTGTAATTTATCTGCATCTTTTACCCTAAATGCTCCACAGAACTTAGTGCATTCCCTTTGTGAGTGACACTAACGGACGTGAGGTGTTACACTGGATCAGCGCCAATAAGATCAAGAAAGTTTCAAAATATAAGTGAAACTTTGATGTTTGCATCGAATAAGTAGGTTTCTTGGTGCTCAAGTAATCAGGTAAAACACTGCCGCATGAGTGAAACTCTACCATTTCAAATACATATAATACTCATCATTAAATAATAGTGATTTTAAAAACACGTTTCGACTTTGGTAGTAGAATTTGTCTGAATAAGACGAAAAAAATTCAAATATTAGTAGAACATTCATATTATCATATTGACTGATCAGGTTGCTTAGTGACTAAGTAATCAGGTAAAACACTGCCGCATGTTGTATATTCTACATTTTAAAGCATCTATAACACTCATCATTTGCATATTACCGTTTAGACCTTGGATCCGCGCCAATAAGATCAAGAAAGTTTCAAAATATAAGTGAAACTTTGACATTTGCATCGAATAAGTAGGTTTCTTGGTGCTCAAGTAATCAGGTAACACACTGCCGCATGTTTGAAACTCTACCATTTCAAATACATATAATACTCTTCATTAAATAATAGTGTTTTTAAAAACACGTTTCGACTTTGGAAGTACAATTTGTGTGAATAAGACGAAAAAGTTTTCAAATATTAGTAGAATATTCATATTTTCATATTGACTGAGCAGGTAAGTAATCAGGTAAAACACAGCCGCATGTTGGCTATTCTACATTTTAAAGCGTCTATAACACTCATTATTTGCATATTACCGTTTGGACCCTGGATCCGCGCCAATAAGATCAAGAAAGTTTCAAAATATAGGTGAAATTTTGACATTTGCATCGAATAAGTAGGTTTCTTGGTGCTCAGGTAATCAGGTAATACATTGCCGTATGTTTGAAACTCGACCATTTCAAATACATATAATACTCATCATTAAATAATAGTGTTTTTAAAAACACGTTTCGACTTTGGGATTAGAATTTGTGTGAATAAGACGAAAAAGTTTTCAAATATTAGTAGAATATTCATATTTTCATATTAACTGAGTAGGTTACTTAGTGACTAAGTAATCTGGTAAAACTCCGCCGCATGTTTGCTATTTTACATTTTAAAGCATCTATAGCACTCATCATTTGCATTTTACCATTTGGACCCTGGATCCGCGCCAATAAGATCAAGAAAGTTTCAAAATATAAGTGAAACTTTGATGTTTACATCGAATAAGTAGGTTTCTTGGTGCTCAAGTAATCGGGTAAAACACTCCCGCATATTGAAACTCTACCATTTCAAATACATATAATACTCATCATTAAATAATAGTTTTTTTAAAAACACGTTTCGACTTTAGGAGTAGAAATTGTGTGAAAAAGACGAAAAAGTTTTCAAATATTAGTAGAATATTCATATTTTCATATTGACTGAGCAGGTTGCTTAGTGACTAAGTAATCTGGTAAAACACTACCGCATGTTTGCTATTCCACATTTTAAAGCATCTATAACACTCATTATTTGCATTTTACCTTTTGTACCCTGGATCCACGCCAATAAGATAAAGAAAGTTTCAAAATATAAGTGAAACTTTGATGTTTGCATCGAATAAGTAGGTTTCTTGGTGCTCAAATAATCAGGTAAAACACTGCCGCATGTTTGAAACTCAACCATTTCAAATACATATAATACTCATCATTAAATAATAGTGTTTTTAAAAACACGTTTCGACTTTAGGAGTAGAATTTGTATGAATAAGACGATTTTTTTTAAATATTAGTAGAACATTTATATTTTCATATTGACTGAGCAGGTTGCTTAGTGACTAAGTAATCAGGTAAAACACTACCGCATGTTTGTTATTCTACATTTTAAAACATCTATAACACCCATCATATGCATATTACCGTTTGGACCCTGGATCCGCGCCAATATGTTCAAGAAAGTTTCAAAATATAAGTGAAACTTTGATGTTTGCATCGAATAATTAGGTTTTTTGGTGATCAAGTAATTAGGTAAAACACTACCGCATGTTTGAAACTCTACCATTTCAAATACATATAATACTCATCATTAAATAATAGTGTTTTTAAAAACACGTTTCGACTTTGGGAGTAGAATTTGTGTGAGTAAGACTAAAAAATTTTCAAATATTAGTAGAATATTCATATTTTCATATTAACTGAGCAGGTTGCTTGGTGACTAAGTAATCAGGTAAAACACTGCCGCATGTTTGTTATTTTACATTTTAAACCGTCTATAACACTCATCATTTGCATATTACCATTTGGACCCTGAATCCTCACAAATAAGATTAAGAAAGTTTCAAAATATAAGTGAAACTTTGACGTTTGCATCGAATAAGTAGGTTACTTGGTGCTCAAGTAATCAGGTAAAACACTGTCGCATGTTTGAAACTCTACCATTTCAAATACTAATAATACTCATCATTAAATAATAGTGTTTTTAAAAACACGTTTCGACTTTGGGATTAGAATTTTTGTGAATAAGACGAAAAAAATTTCAAATATTAGTAGAATATTCATATTTTCATATTGACTGAGCATGTTGCTTAGTGACTAAGTAAGCAGGTAAAACACTGCCGCATGTTTGCTATTCTACATTTTAAAGCATCTATAACACCCATCATTTGCATTTTACCGTTTGGACCCTAGATTCGTGCCAATAAGATCAAGAAAGTTTCAAAATATAAGTGAAGCTTTGATGTTTGCGTCGAATAAGTAGGTTTCTTAGTGCTAAAGTAATCAGGTAAAACACTGTCGCATGTTTGAAACTCTACAATTTCAAATACATATAATACTCATCATTAAATAATAATGTTTTTGAAAACACGTTTCGACTTTGGGAGTAGAATTTGTGTGAATAAGACGAAAAAGTTTTCAACTATTAGTAGAATATTCATATTTTCATATTGACTGGGCAGGTTGTTTAGTGACTAAGTAATTAGGTAAAACACTGCCGCATGTTTTCTATTCTACATTTTAAACTATCTATAACACTCATCATTTGCATATTACCGTTAGGACCCTGGATCCGCGCCAATATGATCAAGAAAGTTTCAAAATATAAATGAAACTTTGATATTTGCATCGAATAAGTAGGTTTCTTAGTGCTCAAGTAATCGGGTAACACACTACTGCATGTTTGAAACTCAACCATTTCAAATACATATAATACTCATCATTAAATAATTGTGTTTTTAGAAACACATTTCGACTTTGGAAGTAGAATTTGTGTCAATAAGACGAAATAGTTTTCAAATATTAGTAGAATATTCATATTTTCGTATTGACTGAGCAGGTTGCTTAATGACTAAGTAATCAGGTAAAACACAGCCGCATGTTTGCTATTCTACATTTTAAAGCATCTATAACACTCATTATTTGCATATTACCATTTGGACCCTGGATCCGCGCCAATAAGATCAAGAAAGTTTCAAAATATAGGTGAAATTTTGACGTTTGCATCTAATAAGTAGGTTTCTTGGTGCTCAAGTAATCAGGTAAAACATTGCCGTATGTTTGAAACTCAACCATTTCAAATACATATAATACTCATCATTAAATAATAGTGTTTTTAAAAACACGTTTCGACTTTGGGATTAGAATTTGTGTGAATAAGACGATTTTTTTTTCAAATATTAGTAGAATATTCATATTTTCATATTGACTGAGTAGGTTGCTTAGTGACTAAGTAATCTGGTAAAACTCTGCCGCATGTTTGCTATTTTACATTTTAAAGCATCTATAACACTCATCATTTGCATTTTACCGTTTGGACCCTGGATCCGCGCCAATAAGATCAAGAAAGTTTCAAAATATAAGTGAAACTTTGATGTTTACATCGAATAAGTAAGTTTCTTGGTGCTCAAGTAATCGGGTAAAACACTCCCGCATATTTGAAACTCTACCATTTCAAATACATATAATACTCATCATTAAATAATAGTTTTTTTAAAAACACGTTTCGACTTTGGGAGTAGAATTTGTGTGAAAAAGACGAAAAAGTTTTCAAATATTAGTAGAATATTCATATTTTCATATTGACTGAGCAGGTTGATTAGTGACTAAGTAATCAGGTAAAACACTGCCGCATGTTTGCTATTCCACATTTTCAAGCATCTATAACACTCATCATTTGCATTTTACCGTTTGTACCGTAGATCCGCGCCAATAAGATCAAGAAAGTTTCAAAATATAAGTGAAACTTTGATGTTTGCATCAAATAAGTAGGTTTCTTGGTGCTCAAGTAATCAGGTAAAACACTGCCGCATGTTTGAAACTCTACCATTTCAAATACATATAATACTCATCATTAAATAATAGTGTTTTTAAAAACACGTTTCGACTTTGGGAGTAGAATTTGTGTGAATAAGACGATTTTTTTTTTCAAATATTAGTAGAACATTCATATTTTCATATTGACTGAGCAGGTTGCTTAGTGACTAAGTAATCAGGTAAAACACTACCGCATGTTTGCTATTCTACATTTTGAAGCATCTATAACAATCATCATATGCATATTACCGTTTGGACCCTGGATCCGCGCCAATATGATCAAGAAAGTTTCAAAATATAAGTGAAACTTTGATGTTTGCAATTAATAAGTTGGTTTCTTGGTGATCAAGTAATCAGGTAAAACACTACCGCATGTTTGAAACTCTACCATTTCAAATACATATAATACTCATCATTAAATAATAGTGTTTTTAAAAACACGTTTCGACTTTGGGAGTAGAATTTGTGTGAATAAGACGAAAAAGTTTTCAAATATTAGTAGAATATTCATATTTTCATATTAACTGAGCAGGTGGCTTAGTGACTAAGTAAGGAGGTAAAACACTGCAGCATGTTTGCTATTCTACATTTTAAAGCATCTATAACACCCAACATTTGCATTTTACCGTTTCGACCCTAGATTCGTGCCAATAAGATCAAGAAAGCTTCAAAATATTAGTGAAACTTCGATGTTTGCATCGAATAAGTAGGTTTCTTGGTGCTAAAGTAATCAGGTAAAACACTGTCGCATGTTTGAAACTCTACAATTTCAAATACATATAATACTCGTCATTAAATAATAGTGTTTTTAAAAACACGTTTCGACTTTGGGAGTAGAATTTGTGTGAATAAGACAAAAAAGTTTTCAACTATTAGTAGAATATTCATATTTTCATATTGACTGAGCAGGTTGCTTAGTGACTAAGTAATTAGGTAAAACATTGTCGCATGTTTTCTTTTCTACATTTTAAACTATCTATAACACTCATCATTTGCATATTACCGTTTGGACCCTGGATCCGCGCCAATATGATCAAGAAAGTTTCAAAATATAAGTGAAACTTTGATGTTTGCATCGAATAAGTAGGTTTCTTGGTGCTCAAGTAATCAGGTAAAACACTGCCGCATGTTTGAAACTCTACCATTTCAAATACATATAATACTCATCGTTAAATAATAGTGTTTTAAAAAACACGTTTCCACTTTGGGAGTAGAATTTGTGTGAATAAGACGAATTTTTTTTCAAATATTAGTATAACATTCATATTTTCATATTGACTGAGAAGGTGGCTTAGTGACTAAGTAATCAGGTAAAACACTGCCGCATGTTTGCTATTCTACATATCAAAGCATCTATAACACTCATCATTTGCATAATACCATTTGGACCCTGGATCCGCGTCAATAAGATCAAGAAAGTTTCAAAATATAACTGAAACTTTGATGTTTGCATCGAATAAGTAGGTTACTTAGTGCTCAAGTAATCAGATAAAACACTGCCGCATGTTTGAAACTCTACCATTTCAAATACATATGATACTCATCATTAAATAGTAGTGTTTTTAAAAACACGTTTTGACTTTGTGAGTAGTTTTTGTGTGAATAAGACGAATTTTTTTTTTCAAATATTAGTATTACATTCATATTTTCATATTGACTGAGCAAGTTGCTTAGTGACTAAGTAATCAGATAAAACACAACCGTCGTTGGCTATTCTACATTTCAAAGCATCTATAACACTCATCAATTGCATATTACCATTTGGACTCTGGATCTGCGCCAATAAGATCAAGAAAGTTTCAAAATATAAGTGAAACTTTGATGTTTGCATCGAATAAGTAGGTTTCTTGGTGCTCAAGTAATCAGGTAAAATACTGCCGCATGTTTGAAACTCTACCATTTCAAATACATATAATACTCATCATTAAATAATAGTATTTTTAAAACACGTTTCGACTTTTGGAGTAGAATTTGTGTGAATAAGACGAAAAAATTATAAATATTAGTAGAACATTCATATTTTCATATTGACTGAGCAGGATGCTTAGTGACAAAGCAATCAGGTAAAACACTGCCGCATGTTGGCTATTCTACATTTTAAAGGATCCATAACACTCATCATTTGCATATTACCGTTTGGACCCTGTACCCGCGTCAATAAGATCAAGAAAGTTTCAAAATATAAGTGAAACTTTGATATTTGCATCGAATAAGTAGGTTTCTTGGTGCTCAAGTAATCAGGTAACACACTGCCGCAAGTTTGAAACTCTACCATTTCAAATAAATTTAATACTCATCATTAAATAATAGTGTTTTTAAAAACACATTTCGACTTTCGAAGTAGAATTTGTGTGAATAAGATGAAAAAGTTTTCAAATATTAGTAGAATATTCATATTTTCATTTTGACTGAGCAGGTTGCTTAATGACTAAGTAATTAGGCAAAACACAGCCGCATTTTTGCTATTCAACATTTTATAGCATCTATAACACTCATTATTTGCATATTACCGTTTGGACCCTGAGTCCGCACCAAAAAGATCAAGAAAGTTTCAAAATATAGGTGTAACTTTGATGTTTGCATCGAATAAGTAGGTTTCTTGTTGCTAAAGTAATCAGGCAAAACACGACCGCATGTTTGAAACTCTACCATTTCAAATACATTTAATACTAATCACTAAATAATAGTGTTTTTGAAAACACGTTTCGACTTTGGGAGTAGAATTTTTTGAATAAGACAAAAAAGTATCAAATATTAGTAGAATATTCATATTGTCATATTGGCCGAGCAGGTTGCTTAGTGACTAAGTGATCAGGTAAAATACTGCCGCATATTTTCTATTCTATACTTTAAAGCATCTATAACGCTCATCATTTGCATATTACCGTTTGGACCTTGGATCCACGCAAATAATATCAAGAAAGTTTCAAAATATAAGTGAAACTTTGATCTATGCATCGAATAAGTAGGTTTCTTGGTGCTCAAGTAATCAGGTAAAACACTGCCGCATGTTTGAAACTATACCATTTCAAATACATATAATACTCATCATTAAGTAATAGTGTTTTTAAAAACACATTTCGACTTTGGGAGTAGAATTTGTGTGAATAAGACGAAAAAGTTTTCAAATATTTGTAGAATATTCATATTTTCATATCGACTGAGCAGGTTGCTTAGTGACTAAGTAATCAGTTAAAACACTGCCGCATGTTTGCTATTCTACATTTTAAAGCTTCTATAACGCTCATCATTTGCATATTATCGTTTGGACCTTGGATCCACGCCAATAAGATCAAGAAAGTTTCAAAATATAAGTGAAACTTAGATTTTTGCATCGAATAAGTAGGTTTCTTGGTGCTAAAGTAATCAGGTAAAACACTGCCGCATGTTTGAAACTCTTCCATTTCAAATACATATAGTACTCATCACTAAATAATAGTGTTTTTAAAAACACATTTCGACTTTGGGAGTAGAATGTGTGAATAAGACGAAAAAGTTTTCAAACATTAGTAGAATATTCATATTTTCATATTGACTGAGCAGGTTGCTTAGCGACTAAGTAATCAGGTAAAACAATACTACATGTATGCTATTCAACATTTCAAAGCATCTATAACACTCATCATTTGCATGTTACCGTTTGGACCCTGGAACCGCGCCAATAATATCTTTAAAGTTTCAAAGTATAAGTGAAACTTTGATGTTTTCATTGAATAAGTAGGTTTCTTGGTGCTCAAGTAATCAGGTAAAACACTGCCGTATGTTTGAAACTCTACCATTTCAAATACATGTAATACTCATCATTAAATAATAGTGTTTTTAAAAACACGTTTCGACTTTGGGAGTAGAATTTGTGTGAATAAGACAAAAAAGTTTTCAAATATTAGTAGAATATTCATATTTTCATATTGACTGAGCAGGTTGCTTAGTGACTAAGTAATTAGGTAAAACACTGCCGCATGGTTGCTATTCAACATTTTAAAGCATCTATAACACTCATCATTTGCATATTACCGTTTGGATCTAGGATCCACGCCAATAAGATCAAGAAAGTTTCAAAATATAAGCGAAACTTTGATGTTTGTATCGAATAAGTAGGTTTCTTGGTGCTCTAGTAATCAGGTAAAACACTGCCGCATGTTTGAAACTCAACCATTTCAAAACATATAATACACATAATTTAATAATTGTGATTTTATTAACACGTTTCGACATTGGGAGTCGAATTTGTGTGAATAAGACGAAAAAGTTTTCAAATATTAGTAGAATATTCATATTTTCATATTGACTGAGCATGTTGCATAGTGACTAAGTAATCAAGTAAAACACTGTCGCATGTTTGTTGTTCTACATTTTAAAACATCTATAACACTCATCATTTGCATATTATCGTTTGGACCCTTGATCCGCGCCAAAAAGATCAGGAAAGTTTCAAAATATAAGTGAACTTTTAGGTTTGCATCGAATAAGTAGGTTTCTTGGTGCTCAAGTAATCAGGTAAAACACTGTCGCATGTTTGAAACTCTACCACTTCAAATACGTATAATACCCATCATTTAATAATTGTGACGATCCCAAAACCCCGTGACACGGTGCTAAGGATAATTATTGGAATATAACACATCAATCATCATCAGCAGATCACAGATAATAGCATAAAAAGAAAATATAATAATTTACACACATATGACAGCGGAATCATATAGATATCATCACATCAGAGGGCATAGTGAAGGATACAACTTAGTGCATAATAATACATAATCAGTCACCATCGCCAGAGGAAGAATCATACATAAAGACTACACAAAATAAATATCAGTCTACATCGCCAATGGCGGAATCATAATATATATACAATAATGGCGAAAATAGTCAAAGTCAGCACGGAATAGTCAAGCCTCACCATGAGCCAAAAGTGCGCCAGATACCTGTAACTAGGTTGCCCGTATGAAAATGAGGGCACCTGAGTTTGCAAGGTGAAACAAACTACGAGTCAGTCATGGGATAGGTATGAGAAATCTACTTAGCTTATTAACAACAATAATAAGGCACATCAAAGGACCACGCCACTTTCGCGGAACGGGTTTACTCCAGTAAGTGCCAGTGCATGAAATAAAGTAAATGATTAAATCATCGCAATGCTTTTTATAAAATGAAGCCATTATAAGGCTCAGGTCCCATCACACAATGCGACGCAAGCCGGAGGATAGAGTTTTTACCTTATAATGGCCAAAAATGCTTCATACGAATAAAACAAAAGTGTTTGATATTATTACTAGTGCATATATGTTTCAAAAGCGATTTCAATCATAAATATCAATCATAGGCGGCATAAATGACCCATTCCACTATGTCGCCTTACTAGTAATACAATCACGTCCGCATTTTTCGTATTGGAAATTGGATTCCTTCATGAGTCAAGGCATGGGGAAAGCTCCTCTCCGTTCGAGACACTCTAGCAAATGCCTTGGGACCGCACACAGCAATCCCTGGATCCTCCAAGGCCGGTCCTCCCTTACTTTTGAGGATTAGTTATTCTTGAACACACGTTTCCCAGTCCTTACAGACCTATAATCGAGGCGCCTCGTATTCTAACAATCACACAGTTGAAAAGTAAATATAAATGCCAGGGCTGGGAGGTCACTGATACCACCATAGATAGAAAGAAACATCGTGCACTCCTTGGGTCCTTCTCCCGTTTTTGACTCATACCGGGGTGTGAGGCTCGCGAATTAACGTTATACACAAAGCTACGTCACACAGACCATGCTTTGATCATCAACCACAAGACTTTGCTTTGCAACAGAAGCCTTGATCATATGCCACTTAGGCGTGCCACACAGGCAATCCACTCCATGCGACTGATTTCTATCAATACATAACCTCTGAGCTCGTACGTCTCAGAGAAGGGCGTTAAGCAAGAGAATAAATTCTCCACCGCCAAACAGATATATATTTAACAGAGATCAATCAGCACAGAACAAAATCCAATGTCAGACACACAGTCCATTTACAAATCCATTCTGGGTCTGAACGAAACCGGAGACACCAATTCCTCGCATATCCGTACAATCAACAATATGTTTGGACGGCTACTACTTCAGCTCCTTCACGATAGCTACTCCAATCACGAGCATCAGTAGCGCCCATCCATCCAGTGTGAAGATCGTCGGTCTTCAACCGTCTTCGACTCTTCGACTTCTCAACGTCGATCGATTATTTGAAATGAGATGAACTCGGTCTTTTCAAATAACCCACGTATATTTAGATTTTCTAATCAATTTATCACATGGTTGGACTATTCAACATTCACATTTCAGTTCTTTAGTTATAATTTTCATGTTAAATACATTCAACCATCACATATCAAGCAAACACAACAAAATTGGTTTATTTCCCCTCTATATCGTCAATAGTATTTTATAATGATATATCGCCATTTTTATTTATTTAAAACGGCCATATTTAATTAAACGACGTTTCAGGTCGTGCCGATGCACTGGCGCAGTTTTTCACTAAATTTGTTTTACACATATCTGAAAATCTAACCGTTGGATCTTCACAAATTTTATGTAATTAGAAAGATCATTTCAAAACGAACCCAATGGTTGCAGTTTCGGGAAACTCCGATGGTCGGATCTTCCACACTAGCCATTTGAAGTTACGATTTCTATTTACGAACTGCAGCGTCGTTATTCGATATAATTTAATTATATATATATATAAATATAATCGTTTCTGGCGCTGTTTTTCTTCAGATTTGAATTAAACATTCCAGACAATCCAACCGTCGGATCTCTACAAAGTTGGTGCCGTTGGAAAGATATTTCCAAGGCGAACCCAACGGTTGCGGTTTCGGGAAAATCCAATGGTCGGATTTCCCGCACTAGTCGTTTGAAATCACGGTTTCAAAACACGAACTGCACGGCCACGTTTCGTTTTAATTTTATTTATATTTATATATTTATATAAATATAGTTCATTCAAAAATTCATATATCGAATTCACTTCAAATATTTCACTAACGCCTTTAAATTTTGGAAAATTTCGCCATAACCTCCTTTGTACGGGAGGGGCTGGGAGAATTCCCAAATAGCCACACCGGCGTCTCATGTCAAAAAGAAAAAGAAAAAGCCAAGCGGCTAGCCAGTAGGCTCATAAAATCGTCACCCAAACAAAACAGTAAACGTGTACCTATTTTTCGGGCACAAAATTTTATTCCTCTTCTCTAGCCTCTTTGCTATAACCTGTTAAATAAATATGCATGTACATATATACAATTCTTATCACTTATCATTTTCCATTCAACTTCATATTTGATTCAATTTGGTTTAAAAACACCATTCATTCTAATGTTGCATGCATAGGCAAAAATCATATCATTAGCTAATTAATGAATATTTCAACTCATGCATATTTAATTGAACAAGTGGCTATTTTTAACACTTCACATTTCAAAATTGATAATTTTGGCGAACTAAAATATATTTCAACACATGACTATTTTATTTAGTTCCTATGCACGTTAAAAATAATATTCCTTTCACAAATATTTATTTCAACGCTCGCATATCTTTAGCTTATCACATATATGATAAAAATGATATTTTTATCATTTAAAATATTTATTCAACGCATGAATGTTTCAACACTTTATAATTTCAATAAAAATGTAATTTTTATTGTTCGATCTTTTTATTCACCACTTGAACTTTTCCAATACACACACTTCTCAACAGATGAGCACCTCCACACATGGATATTTTATATATGTTGTTCATATAAGAAAGATGAAATTTTTATTGTTGAAACTATTTATATATAAGGCGAATATTTTTCATACTTCATATATATTATAAAAATGTGATTTTTATCGTTTAAACACTTCATTCATTCACACATGAATTTAATTTTCACACATGACTTTTCAACACATGAACATTTCAACACATGGACATAGTTTCAACACATGACTTTAATTTCAGCGCATGAAGATAATTTCAACATATGAAAATAATTCTAACACATGAATATTATTCAAAATTTCGGTAGCATAACGGCAGGGTAGTTAAAACCGGCACCGTCCCTAGTACGACTCCTCGCTCTACCTTAAAACCTCGCGGTTTTTGACAATGGGGATTCATGCATCTAATTCGCACGCAGGCGGCATGCTTTATTTTTATTTCCACAATTATTTCCAATTCATTTCAATCACCAATAGGTATTTTTCAACCACAACCAATCAATATCAACCACAAACAATTATTCAACCATTCGCATTTTTCTTCCAATATTTCACACCAATTCACAACAATAAATATCGTCCATGGTTTGTGGATGAGGGGAGTATATATATATATATATATATATATATATATTATTGTTATATTTCACTTGCATTTCAACACATATACTAATTATTCTATGCATGTATAATTCATACTTCGTATATATAGCTTACACCACACATGTACATGAGGTATACAACACGTGTGTAATTTATATTTCGCTTATATAATTTATACACGACATTTTCCATTCAAATCCATTTAATTTAGATTTCTCACATTGGTTTTCGGAGTGCTAAAAATCGTAGCTGACTCAGAAAAATCCGCAGTCTCTTCTATGTGGTAGAGAGCTTCCTTGCGGTCCCGATGTTTCCTGTTTCATCGAATTTCGTCAACACACAATAAAGATTTGATTTTTCAAATTGCAAACATCAAAGAGAACTCACCTTTCACGATGGTTCAAAACTAGGGTTGCGGTTTTCGCGAAAACCGAGGCACGATGGGATGATCGGAGGGTACAGCGTGGAAGAGGGAGGAGAGGGGAGTCGTTCGGTGGTGGTCGGAGGTGGTTTGGTGGTCTCTGGCGATCGGGGCAGCGCTGGGAAGTCGGCGACTTGGAGGGCTCGATTCAAGCGATATGGTGGTCGAGGGGGTGTGAGGGTTGGTCGGATCTGAAGAGGAGGAGGAGGCGCGTCGACGGAGGTAGGTGGCGGCGTCGGCAGGGGGCTGAGGCGGCGGCGATTTAGAGGGGAAGTGGCGATCGGTTTTCCTCCGTTAAACGAGAGAGAGCGGCGGGGTTTTTTATTTTAATGTAAGAAAAGAATTTTCTGATTCGCCGATATATATATTATTCAGAAAATTAGGGTTTTCCCATACGAACCCCAATTCAAACCCAGCGACTGTCGCCCCTAGCTAAATACCCCCATCCCGGACACAATAGGATATGTTTCGTTGGCCAATTCGACTGTTACAGTCAGTTATTCTTCAAATTAAAGCATAAAACATTTAATTTTAACTTTGAATGTACATTTCAATTTGTCGGGGCCACAAACTGATTCGAAAAATTCCAGAAAAATAATTCTAGCTATGTTTTGACGCTACGGTCCCAACAAAACTAGTTTTGTCGAATTCTGAGATCGTTTGAAAAATGGCCATATTCTGGTCGATCCAATTTAATAGAAATTGACCAAACACATTTTCTTTTGCCACGCTCACATACTAGCTTCAAAAATTATGAAATTTTAAACCTAGAAATAATTTAACATCCCGGACCCAACAAAAGTGGTTTCGTCGAATTCCGAGGTCGTTTGCAAAATATCTATTTTCCAGGGCTATATATTCTATATAGCGACCTTTCTGAAAATTCATTCGGCCATAACTTTTGATTTCCGTTATGAAACTTCGATTTTTCAGATTCGTTAGAAAGGTATTCACTAACAGATTTAAATATTTTTGGTTTCGCTAAAATCCGTAATATTTGCACCCTGCACAGTCAGTCAAAGTTTGAATTCAAATTTTCAAACTGACTCACTATTTCTAATTCACTATTTTATTGAAATTTTTTATTTCAATTGTTCAAATTCCTTTGAAATGACCAATTTAAAAATTTTAAATTGGCTCGTATTTTCCGGGTTGATACAATCTCCCCCACTTAAAACTTTTCGTCCTCGAAAAGGAAACAACAGAAAAGTAGGAAACAAAATGTAAATGCAAAGTATTGTAAAGGTACCTTGCACTGGAGTTAATCAGAGATGTCCACTCTGCATTTGGGGTAAGCTTGCTTAATGCTTTCCTCAGTCTCCCAAGTACAGTTTCTAGGATCACTACTCCACTGCACTTTAACTAAATGAACCTTTTTGCTTCTTAGTTCTCTAATTTCTTTGCCAACAATCTTTAATGGCTCTCTTCTGACTGCTAATTCTGGAGTTATGTCTGTATTCTGTTGCACTGCTTCTTCTACAACAAGATCCGGATCATGCACATATCTTCTAAGTTGAGATACGTGAAATACATCGTGCACTCCAGGCAACCAATATGGTAATTGAACCCTATAAGCAAGAGTTCCAATTCGTTCAAGTATAGGAAAGGGACCAATAAATCTCGGTGCCAACTTCCCAGTTTTGCCAAATCTGATACTCCTCTCATCGGAGAAACTTTCAAATAAACATGGTCACCAACAGAAAATGTCAAATCTCTTCTTCTAGAATATGCATAACTTTTCTATCGGCTTTGTGCGGTTCTCAATCGCTTTTTGATGAAGTCGACTTTATCAGATGTTTCTCTAATCATATCGGGTCCTAACACAAGTCTGTTGCCAGGTTCTACCCAACATGCTGGAGATCTGCACGGTCTGCCATATAATGCTTCAAATGGCGGCATTCCCAAACTTGCTTGATAGCTATTGTCATATGAGAATTCTTCCAAATGCAAGTGATCTTCCCATGACCCTCCAAAATCAATTATACAAGCCCGCAATAAATCTTCTAGAATTCTATTCACCCGCTCAGTTTGGCCATCTGTTTGAGGATGATAAGCGGTGTTCATATTCAGTTTCGTTCCCAATTCTGTCTGGAATGCCTCCCAGAATTTGCTAGCAAATATTGGGTCTCTATCACTAACTATGCTGATGGGAATTCCATGCAGCTTAACGATTCTTTGAAATATATCTGTGCTAGACTTTGAGCGGTTCTATTGGATCTGACAGGTATAAAATGGGCAGTCTTCGTGAAGCGATCTACGATTACCCAAATGCTGTCATTACCTTTCCTGGTTCGCGGCAAACCATCTATGAAATCCATGGAAATCTGTTCCCATTTCCAACCTGGGATTTCCAACGGTTGTAACAATCGAGCTAGCTTCTGTTGGTCGCTCTTGACCAATTGACAAGTAGGGCATCTGCTAACATACAAAGAAATATCCCTCTTCATTGCCTTCCACCAGAAAGTGTGTTTGGTATCATTGTACATTTTACTCACCCCAGGATGAATGCAAAGTTTGGATTTATGGCATTCATCTAGCACTTCTCTTTTGAGCCTCGGAATGTCGGGAACACATATTCTTCTATTCATTCTCAGAATTCCCTCACTATCCACTTGGAAACTGGAGCCTTCGCCCCTTTGAATCCTCTTTATCATCTCTTTCACAAAATTGTCACTATTCTGAAGAACAGATATTTTATCAATCAATCCTGGCGTAATTATAAGGTTGGCAACGATTGCGGTTTTTCTACTAAGCGCATCCGCTACAACGTTAGCCTTCCCCGGCGTATACAGGATATCAAGATCATACGCAGCAAGAAATTCTAGCCAACGCTGCTGTCTCAAATTCATATCTTTCTAGGTGTATAAATACTTCAATGATTGATGATCTATATACAACACAAATTTCTCCCCCAATAAATAATGCCTCCAGATTTTCAACGCAAAAATGATAGCTAGCAGCTCAAGATCATGAGTTACATAATTCTTCTCATGTGGTTTTAGTTGGCGGCTTGCATAAGCGACTACTCGGCCTCTTTGCATTAACACTGCACCAAGACCTCTAATAGAAGCATCTGTCCAAACCGTCAAATTCTGATTGCCATCGATAATGGTTAACACTAGAGCAGTCGTCAATTTCGATTTCAATTCTTGGAAAGCTTCTTCACAGTCGGAATTCCACTTAAATTTCTCATGCTTCTTCGTGAGCTTCGTTAACGGACCGGATATCTTCGAAAAATCCTTAACGAACTTTCGATAATAACTAGCCAACCCCATAAAATTTCTAACCTCTGTGGGTGTAGTGGGTTGTTTCCAGTCTTGAATCGCTGTTATTTTGCTCGGATCTACAGAAATCCCTTTCTTTGACATAACATGTCCAAGAAACTTCACTTCTTCTTGCCAGAAGACACATTTAGAGAATTTGGCTTTGAAGTTGTTCTTTCTTAGAATCTCCAATACTTGTTCTAAGTGTTTTTCATGCTCGGGTTTTGATTTGGAGTAGATTAAAATATTATCGATGAATACGAGGACAAACTTATTCATAACTCCCCTGAACACTCTATTCATTAGATCGACAAAGTATGCTAAAGCATTGCACAGGCCGAACGGCATTACTAACGATTCATAAAATATGTCTGGACCTCTGAAAGCTGTCAAAGGAACGCACTCTTCTGCTATTCTCAATTGATGAAAACTTGTGGCTAGGTCCATTCGGGAAAATACTCTCGCCCCATTTAATTGGTCTAGCAGATCATCGATGCGGGGTAATGGATATTTATTTTTGAGCGTCTGTTTGTTGAGGTCTCGGTAATCAACGCATAGTCAAAGAGTGCCATCTGACTTTGGGACAAACACAACAGCTGCACCCCAATTAGAAAAGCTGGGTCTGATTAGACCCTTCCACAACAGTTGACGAGTTTGATCGCCTAATTCTTCTTTTTTCTTCGGAGTCATTCTGCGAATTGGATGTACCACTGGTCTGGCATTGGGAATTAGATCGATTCTGAATTCTATTTCTCTTTGCGGAGGTAAGTTTTCAACTTCTTCAAACACATCCGCATAGTTTCTGATAATAGGAATCATTTCTATGGAAGTGGGGATAACTTCTAACGCCGACCAAAATTCTTTTCTATCTGGATTCGAACCATGACAGGGTATAAATATATGTCCAAGCTTCGTTCGAATTTTGACGATTCTTTCCGCACACTTTACCTCAGCTTCATACTTCATTAACCAATCAAGCCCGAGAATGATATCGAATTCGGGAAAGTCCATAACGACTAGATTGAAAGGAAACTTGTAGAAAGAATAAGAGGCTGGCACTTTACAATATGTACTGAGAATAATAGAACCCCCTATCGGATTATGTACTTCAACCGAATCTTTAAGCTTCCTTGGTTTTAACTTTAATTTGTGCATTATGTTATTAGCAATAAAACTACGTGATGCACCCGTGTCAAACAATACAGAGATAGAATTATTTTTAATTGTAAGGGTATCTCCCAAAACATCGGGTTTACTTGCTCCATCGGAAGCAGCTGGTGGGCTCGACCCGTCATACACGTGAGCTACTGCGGCCTTCTTCAGCAAAGGACAGTCTTTGACGAGATGATTCGTCTTGTGGCAATTAAAGCAGGAGCAAGGGTTCTGAGAACCCTGGCTTGAACCTTGTGAATTTGTCTTATGCCTCTTCGGGGCTATGCACACATTAGAGAAGTGCCCCATTTTGCCACAGTTATAGCAGCTTCCTCTTGGCGGCTTGCCAGTCTGTGGTTTTGAGGATGCTGCTTGGCTTGACTCAGCATGATTCCCAGCAGGCTTGCGTTTGTTTCCAGCTTGACTTTTAGCGCGATCCTGCTCCAGGTGCCTTTGGTCAAGGTCTTCGTAGTTGCATGTTATTTCCACTAATTCATAAAATTCCAGCTTGACGTGGGCCATGGCTCTATCATGATACTGTCGCTTTAGCCCAAGGATAAACCTCTTATTTTTGGACTTTGCAGTGGCGACAAGCTCCGGAGCATAGGGGGATAACTGTGTAAATTTATTTAGATAATCCTGCACTGAAAGATCCCCTAGTTGGAGGTTGGCGAAATCATCGTGCATTCTTCTAGTGATTTTTCCAGGACATATTTCTCTTTGAAGAGTTCTTTGAATCCGTCCTAGGTTCATCCAGCTTCTCTATTCCCGGCGGTGAGAGATTTCCACCATAGTTCAGCTTGTTCCTGCATAAGCCAGGAACCCATAATATCTTTATCTTGATCTCCAAGCCTTAGGCCTTCTAGTATTTTCTCGCATGTTTTGAGCCATGCAAGGGCCTCTATTACTGTGCCAGCTCCCGAGAAGGTCTTGCCTCCTAGGTTTTTGTATCTCTTAGCTACGCAGTCCAGCTCGAAGTATTGAGCGGCCGGGGGTTGTATCAAAGGTCCTTCTTCAACCGGGACTTCTCCCCGTCCTCTGCCACGGCCGGCACGGCCTCCTCTAGCGGCGGCTGCTCTGGTAGCCATTTTTCAAATTCTGTATAAGCAAGAAAAGAGTCAGCTTACAGAAACGATAATTTATTGCATGGTTAAGCAGAAAATTTAAGGAAAGATAACGATGGACTGATCAAATTGTTTTTGCTATTCTTCTTGGCTCATTTTAGGACTTTACTAGTCCTATCTCTAATGAGCTACTCGCCTTAGAATACTACTGATTCTATTTTGACGAAGTGTTTAATGTGTTAGACTCCAGAACTAAGGTTAACCAAAGCTCTGATACCAGCTGTGACGATCCCAAAACCCCATGACACGGTGTTAAGGATAATCATTGGAATATAACACATCAATCATCATTAGCAGATCACAGATAATAGCATAAACAGAAAATATAATAATTTACACACATATGACAGCGGAATCATATAGATATCATCACATCAGAGGGCACAGTGCAGGATACAACTTAGTGCATAATAATACAAAATCAGTCACCATCGCCAGAGGCGGAATCATATGTAAAGAGTACACAAAATAAATATCAGTTTGCATCGCCAATGGCGGAATCATAATATATATACAATAATGGTGGAAAGAGTCAAAGTCAGCACGTTGTAGTCAAGCCTCGCCATGAGCCAAAAGTGCGTCAGATACCTGTAACTAGGCTGCCCATGTGAAAATGAGGGCACCCGAGTTTGCAAGGTGAAACAAACTACGAGTCAATCATGGGACTGGTATGAGAAATCTACTTAGCTTATTAACAACAATAATAAGGCAAATCAAAGGACCACGCCACTTTCGTGGAACGGGTTTACTCCAATGAGTGCCAGTGCATGAAATAAAGTAAATGATTTAATCATTGCAATGCTTTTTATAAAATGAAGCCATTATAAGACTCAGGTCCCATCACACAATGCAACGCAAGCCGGAGGATAGAGTTTTTACCTTATAATGGCCAAAAATGCTTCATACGAATAAAACAAAAGTGTTTGATATTATTACTAGTGCATATATGTTTCAAAAGCGATTTCAATCATAAATATCAATCATAGGCGGCATAAATGACCCATACCACTATGTCGTCGTACTAGTAATACAATCACATCCGCATATTTCATATTGGAAATTGGATTCCTTCATGAGTCGAGGCAAGGGGCAAGCTCCTCTCCGTTCGAGACACTCTAGCAAATGCCTCGGGACCGCACACAGCAATCCCTGGTTCCCCCAAGGCCGGTCCTCGCTTACTTTTGAGGATTAGTTATTCCTGAACACACGTTTCCCGGTCCTTACAAACCTATAATCGAGGCGCCACGTATTCCAACAACCACACAGGTGAAAAGTAGATATAAATGTCAGGGCTGGGAGGTCACTGACACCACCATAGATAGAAAGAAACGTCGTGCACTCCTTGGGTCCTTCTCCCGTTTTTGACTCATACCGGGGTGTGAGGCTCGCGAATTCACGTTATACACAAAGCTACGTCACACAGACCATGCTTTGATCATCAACCACAAGACTTTGCTTTGCAATAGAAGCCTTGATCATATTCCACTTAGGCTTGCCACACAGGCAATCCACTCCATGCGACTGATTTCTATCAATACATAACCTCTGAGCTCGTACGTCTCAGAGAAGGGCGTTAAGCAAGAGAATAAATTCTCCGCCGCCAAACAGATATATATTTAACAGAGATCAATCAGCACAGAACAAAATCCAATTCAGACACACAGTCCATGTACAAGTCCGTTCTTGGGTTGAACGAAACTGGAGGCACCAATTCCTCGCATATCCGTACAATCAACAGTATGTTTGGACGACTACTACTTCTGCACCTTCACGGTAGCTCCTCCAATCACGAGCATCAGTAGCGCCCATCCATCCAGTATGAAGATCGTCGGTCTTCAACCGTCTTCGGCTCTTCGACTTCTCAACGTCGATCGATTATTTGAAATGAGTTGAACTCGGCCTTTTCAAATAACCCACATATATTTAGATTTTCAAATCAATTTATCACATGGTTGGACTATTCAACATTCACATTTCAGTTCTTTAGTTATAATTTTCATGTTAAATACATTCAACCGTCACATATCAAGCAAACACAACAAAATTGGTTTATTTCCCCTCTATATCGTCAATAGTATTTTATAATGACATATCGCCATTTTTATTTATTTAAAACGGCCATATTTAATTAAATGACATTTCAGGTCGTGCCGATGCACTGGCGTTGTTTTTCACTAAATTTGTTTTACACATATCTGAAAATCTAACTGTTGGATCTTCACAAATTTTATGTCATTAGAAAGATCATTTCAAAACGAACCCAACGGTTGCAGTTTCGGGAAAATCCGACGGGCGGATCTTCCACACTGGCCATTTGAAGTTACCATTTCAATTTACGAACTGCAGCATCGTTATTCGATTTAATTTAATTATATTTATATATATAAATATAATCGTTTCTGGCGCTATTTTTCTTCAGATTTGAATTAAACATTCCAAACAATCCAACCGTCCGATCTCTACAAAGTTGGTGCCGTTGGAAAGATATTTCCAAGGCGAACCCAACGGTTGCGGTTTCGGGAAAATCCAGTGGTCGGATTTCCCGCACTAGTCGTTTGAAATCACGGTTTCAAAACACGAACTGCACGACCACGTTTCGTTTTAATTTTATTTATATTTATATATTTATATAAATATAGTTCATCCAAAATTCCTATATCGTTTTCACTTCAAATATTTCACTAACGCCTTTAAATTTTGGAAAATTTCGCTATAACCTCCTTTGTACGAGAGGGGCTGGGAAAATTCCTAAATAGCCACACGGGCGTCTCATGTCAAAAAGAAAAAGAAGAAGCCAAGCGGATAGCCAGTAGGCTCATAAAATCATCACCCAAACAAGACAGTAAACGTGTACCTATTTGTCGGGCACAAAATTTTATTCCTCTTCTCTAGCCTCTTTGCTATAACCTGTTAAATAAATATGCATGTACATATATACAATTCTTATCACTTATCATTTTCCATTCAACTTCATATTTGATTCAATTTGGTTTAAAAACACCATTCATTCTAATGTTGCATGCATAAGCAAAAATCATATCATTAGCTAATTAATGAATATTTCAACTCATGCATATATATTTGAACAAGTGGCTATTTTTAACACTTCACATTTCAAAATTGATAATTTTGGAAAACTAAAATATATTTCAACACATGACTATTTTATTTAGTTCCTACACATGTTAAAAATAATATTCCTTTCACAAATATTTATTTCAACGCTCGCATATCTTTAGCTTATCACATATATGATAAAAATGATATTTTTATCATTTAAAATATTTATTCAATACATGAATGTTTCAATGCTTTATAATTTCAATAAAAATGTAATTTTTATTGTTCGATCTTTTTATTCACCACATGAACTTTTCCAATACACACACTTCTCAACACATGAGCACCTCCACACATGGATATTTTATATATGTTGTTCATATAAGAAAGATGAAATTTTTATTATTGAAACTATTTATATATAAGGCGAATATTTTTCATACCTCATATATATTATAAAAATGTGTTTTTTATCGTTTAAACACTTCATTCATTCACACATGAATTTAATTTTCACACATGACTTTTCAGCACTTGAACATTTCCACGCATGGACATAGTTTCAACACATGACTTTAATTTCAGCGCATGAAGACAATTTCAGCATATGAAAATAATTCTAACACATGAATATTATTCAAAATTTCGGCAGCATAACGGCAGGGTAGTTAAAACCAGCACCGTCCCTAGTACGGCTCCTCGCTCTACCTTAAAACCTCGCGGTTTTTGACAATGGGGATTCATGCATCTAATTCGCACGCAGGCAGCATGTTTTATTTTTATTTCCACAATTATTTCCAATTCATTTCAATCACCAATGGGTATTTTTCAACCACAAACAATCAATATCAACCATAAACAATTATTCAACCATTCGCATTTTTCATCCAATATTTCACACCAATTCACAACAATAAATATCGTCCATGGTTTGTGGACGAGGGGAGTATATTTATATATATGTGTATATATATATTATTGCTATATTTCACTTGCATTTCAACACATATACTAATTATTCTATGCATGTATAATTCATACTTCGCTTATATAGCTTACACCACGCATGTACATGAGGTATACAACACATGTGTAATTTATATTTCGCTTATATAATTTATACACGACATTTTCCATTCAAATTCATTTAATTTAGATTTCTCACATTGGTTTTCGGGGTGCTAAAAATCGTAGATGACTCAGAAAAATCCGCGGTCTCTTTTATGTGGCAGAGAGCTTCCTTGCGGTCCCAATGTTTCCAGTTTCATCGAATTTCGTCAACACACCATAAAGATATGATTTTTCAAAGTGCAAACATCAAAAAGAACTCACCTTTCACGATGGTTCAAAACTAGGGTTGCAGTTTTCGCGAAAACCGAGGCACGATGGGATGATCGGAGGGTACAGCGTGGAAGAGGGAGGAGAGGGTAGTTGGTCGGAGGTGGTTCGGTAGTCTCTGGCGATCGGGGTGGCGCTGGGAAGTCGGCGACTTGGAGGGCTCAATTCCGGCGATGCGGTGGTCGAGGAGGTGTGAGGGTTGGTCGGATCTGAAGAGGAAGAGGAGGCGCGTCGACGGATGTAGGTTGCGGTGTCGCTAGGGGGCTGAGGCGGCGGCGATTTGGAGGGGAAGTGGCGAACGGTTTTCCACCGTTAAACGAGAGAGAGCGGGTTTTTTTTAATTTATGAAAGGAATTTTCTGATTCGTCAATATATATATTATTCAGAAAATTAGGGTTTTCCCATACGAACCCCAATTCAAACCCAACGACTATCGCCTCTAGCTAAATACCCCCATCCCGGACACAATGGAATATGTTTCGTTACCCAATTCGACCGTTACAGTCAGCTATTCTTCAAATTAAAGTATAAAACATTTAATTTTAACTTTGAACGTACATTTCTATTTGTCAGGGCCACAAACTGATTCGAAAAATTCCAGAAAAATAATTCTAGCTATGTTTTGACGCTACGGTCCCAAAAAAACTAGTTTCGTCGAATTCTGAGATCGTTTGAAAAATGGCCATATTCTGGTCGATCCAATTTAACAGAAATTGACCAAACACATTTTCTTTTGCCACGCTCACATACTAGCTTCAAAAATTATGAAATTTGAAACCTAGCAACAATTTTACATTCCGGACCCAATAAAAGTAGTTTTTTCGAATTCCGAGGTCGTTTGCAAAATATCAATTTTCCAGGGCTATATATTCTATATAACGACCTTTCTGAAAATTCATTTGGCCATAACTTTTGATTCCCGTTATGAAACTTCGATTTTTCAGATTCGTTAGAAAGGTATTCACTAACAGATTTAAATATTTTTGGTTTCGCTAGAATCCGTTATATTTTCCACCCTGCACAGTCAGTCAAAGTTTGAATTCAAATTTTCAAACTGACTCACTATTTCTAATTCACTATTTTATTAAAATTTTCTATTTCAATTGTTCAAATTCCTTTGAAATGACCAATTTAAAATTTTTAAATTGGCTCGTATTTTCCGGGTTGTTACAATAATAGTGTTTTTAAAAAACACGTTTCGACTTTGGGAGTAGAATTTGTGTGAATAAGACGAAAAAGTTTTCAAAAATTAGTAGAATATTCATATTTTCATATTGACTGAACAGGTTGCTTAGTTACTAAGTAATCAAGTAAAACACTATTGCATGTTTGTTATTCTACATTTTAAAATATCTATAATACTCATCATTTGGATATTACCCTTTGGACCCTGGATCCGCGCCAATAAGATCAAGAAAGTTTCAAAATATAAGTGCAACATTGAGGTTTGCATCGAATAAGTAGGTTTCTTGGTGCTCAAGTAATCAGGTAAAACACTGTCGCATGTTTGAAAGTCTACCATTACAAATACGTATAATACCCATCAATAAATAATAGTGTTTTTAAAAATACGTTTCGACTTTGGGTGTAGAATTTGTGTGAATAAAACAAAAAAGTTTTCTAATATTAGTAGAATATTCATATTTTTATTTTGACTGAGCAGGTGGCTTAGTGACTAAGTAATCAGGTAAAACACTGTCACATGTTTGTTATTCTACATTTTAAAGCATCTATAATGCTCATCATTTTCATATTATCGTTTGGACCCTGGATCCACGCCAATAAAATCAAAAAAGTTTCAAAATATAAGTGAAACTTAGATGTTTGCACTGAATAAGTAGGTTTCTTGGTGCTCAAGTAATTAGGTAAAACACTGCCGCATGTTTGAAACTCTACCATTTCAAATACATATAGTACTCATCATTAAATAATAGTGTTTTTAAAAACACGTTTCAACTTTGGGAGAAGAATTTGTGTGAATAAGACGAAAAAGTTCAAATATTAGTAGAATATTCATATTTTCATATTGACTGAGCAGGTTGCTTAGTGACTAAGTAATCAGGTAAAACACTGCCGCATGTTTGCTATTCTACATTTTAAAGCATCTATAACGCTCATCATTTGCATATTATCGTTTGGACCCTGGATCCTCGCCAATAAGATCAAGAAGGTTTCAAAATATAAGTGAAACTTAGATGTTTGCATCGAATAAGTAGGTTTCTTGGTGCTCAAGTAATCAGGTAAAACACTGCCGCATGTTAGAAACCCTACCATTTCAAATACATATAGTACTCATCACTAAATAATAGTCTTTTTAAAAACAATTTTCAATTTTGGGAGTACAATTTGTGTGAATAAGACGAAAAAGTTTTCAAATATTAGTAGAATATTCATATTTTCATATTGACTGAGCAGGTTGCTTAGTGACAAAGTAATCACGTAAAACAATGTTGCATGTATGCTATTCAATATTTTAAAGCATCTATAACACTCATCATTTGCATGTTACCATTTAGACCCTGGAACCGCGCCAATAATATCAAGAAAGTTTCAAAGTGTAAGTGAAACCTTGATGTTTACATTGAATAAGTAGGTTTCTTGGTGCTCAAGTAATCAGGTAAAACACTGCCGTATGTTTGAAACTCTACCATTTCAAATACATGTAATACTCATCATTAAATAATAGTGTTTTTAAAAACACGTTTCGACTTTGGAAGTAGAATTTATGTGAATAAGAAAAAAAAGTTTTCAAATATTAGTAGAATATTCGTATTTTCATATTGACTGAGCAGGTTGCATAGTGACTAAGTAATCAGGTAAAACACTGTCGCATGCTTACTATTCTACATTTTAAAGCATCTATAACACTCATCATTTGCATATTACCGTTTGGATCCTGGATCCACGCCAATAAGATCAAGAAAGTTTCAAAATATAAGTGAAACTTTGATGTTTGCATCGAATAAGTAGGTTTCTTGGTGCTCAAATAATCAGGTAAAACACTGCCGCATGTTTGAAACTCTACCGTTTCAAATACATATAATACTCATCATTAAATAATGGTGTTTTTATTGACACATTTCGACTTTGGGAGTAAAATTTGTGTGAATAAGATGAAAAAGTTTTCAAATATTAGTAGAATATTCATATTTTCATATTGACTAAGCATGTTGCATAGTGACTAAGTAATCAAGTAAAACACTATCGCATGTTTGCTATTCTACATTTTAAAACATCTATAACACTAATCATTTGCATATTACCATTTGGACCCTGGATCCGCGCCAATAAGATCAACAATGTTTCAAAATATAAGTGAAACTTTTAGGTTCGCATCGAATAAGTAGGTTTCTTGGTGCTCAAGTAATCAGGTAAAACACTGTCGCATGTTTGAAACTCTACCATTTCAAATACGTATAATACCCATCATTAAATAATAGTGTTTTTAAAAACACGTTTCGACTTTGGGAGTAGAATTTGTGTGAATAAGACGAAAAAGTTTTCAAAAATTAGTAGAATATTCATATTTTCATATTGACTGAACAAGTTGCTTAGTGACTAAGTAATCAGGTAAAACACTGTCGCATGTTTGCTATTCTATATTTTAAAATATCTTTAACACTCATCATTTGCATATTACCATTTGGATCCTGGATCCGCACCAATATGATCAAGAAAGTTTCAAAATACAAGTGAAACTTTGAGGTTTGCATCGAATAAGTAGGTTTCTTGGTGCTCAAGCAATCAGATAAAACATTGTCACATGTTTGAAACTCTACCATTTAAAATACGTATAATACCCATCAATAAATAATAGTGTTTTTAAAAACACGTTTCGACTTTAGGTGTAGAATTTGTGTGAATAAAACAAAAAAGTTTTCTAATATTAGTAGAATATTCATATTTTCATATTGACTGAGCAGGTTGCTTAGTGACTAAGTAATCAGGTAAAACACTGTCACATGTTTGCTATTCTACATTTTAAAGCATCTATAACGTTCATCATTTGCATATTATCGTTCGGACCCTGGATCCACGCCAATAAGATCAAGAATTTTTCAAAATATAAGTGAAAATTAGATGTTTGCATCGAATAAGTAGGTTTCTTGGTGCTCAAGTAATTAGGTAAAACATTGTCGCATGTTTGAAACTCCACCATTTCAAATACATATAGTACTCATCATTAAATAATAGTGTTTTTAAAAACACGTTTCGACTTTGGGAGTAGAATTTATGTGAATAAGACAAAAAAGATTTCAAACGTTAGTAGAATATTCATATTTTCATGTTGACTGAGCAAGTTGCATAGTGACTAAGTAATCAGGTAAAACACTGTCGTATGTTTGCTATTCTACATTTTAAAACATCTATAACGCTTATCATTTGCATATTATCGTTTGGACCCTGGATCCACGCCAATATGATAAAGAAAGTTTCAAAATATAAGTGAAACTTCGATTTTTGCAACGAATAAGTAGGTTTCTTAGTGCTCAAGTTATCAGGTAAAACATTGTTGTATGTTTGAAACTCTACCATTTCAAATATATATAATACTCATCATTAAATAATAATTTTTTTAAAAACACGTTTCGACTTTGGGAGTAGAATTTGTGCGAATAAGACGAAAAAGTTTTCAAATATTAGTAGAATATTCATATTTTCATATTGACTGAGCAGGTTGCTTAGTGATTAAGTAATCAGGTAAAACACTGCCGCATGTTTGCTATTCCAAATTTTAAAGCATCTATATCGTTCATCATTTGCATATTATCGTTTGGACCCCGGATCCACGCCAATAAGATCAAGAAAGTTTAAAAATATAAGTGAAACTTAGATGTTTGCATCAAATAATTAGGTTTCTTGGTGCTCAAGTAATCAGGTAAAACACTGCCGCATGTTTGAAACTCTACCATTTCAAATACCTATAGTACTCATCATTAAATAATAGTGTTTTTAAAAACACGTTTTGACTTTGGAAGTAGAATTTGTGTGAATAAGACGAAAAACATTTCAAACATTAGTAGAATATTCATATTTTCATATTGAATCAGCAGGTTGTTTAGTGACTAAGTAATCAGGTAAAACAATGCCGCATGTATGCTATTCAACATTTTAAAGCATCTATAACACTCATCATTTGCATGTTACCGTTTGGACCCTAGACCGCGCCAATAGGATCAAGAAAGTTTAAAAGTATAAGTGAAACTTTGATGTTTGCATTGAATAAGTAGGTTCCTTGGTGCTCAAGTAATCAGGTAAAACATTGTCGTACGTTTGAAACTCTGCCATTTCAAATACATGTAATACTCATCATTGAATAATAGTGTTTTTAAAAACACGTTTCGACTTTGGAAGTAGAATTTGTGTGAATAAGACAAAAAAGTTTTCAAATATTAGTAGAATATTCATATTTTCATATTGACTGGGCAGGTTGCTTAATGACTAAGTAATCAAGTAAAACACTGCCACATGTTTACTATTCTACATTTTAAAGCATCTATAACACTCATCATTTGCATATTACCGTTTGGATCCTGGATCCGCACCAATAAGATCAAGAAAGTTTCAAAATATAAGTGAAACTTTGATGTTTGCATCGAATAAGTAGGTTTCTTGGTGCTCAAGTAATCAGGTAAAACACTGCCGCATCTTTGAAACTCTACCATTTCAAATACATATAGTACTCATCATTAAATAATAGTGTTTTTATAAACACGGTCCGACTTTGGGAGTAGAATTTGTGTGAATAAGACGAAAAAGTTTTCAAATATTAGTGAAATATTCATATTGACTGAGCATGTTGCTTAGTGACTAAGTAATCAGGTAAAACACTGCCGCTTGTTTGCTATTCTACATTTTAAAACATCTATAACACTCATTATTTGCATATTACCGTTTGGACCCTGGATCCGCGCCAATAAGGTCAAGAAAGTTTCAAAATATAAGTGAAACTTCGATCTTTGCATCGAATAAGTAGGTTTCTTGGTGCTCAAGTAATCAGGTAAAACACTGCTGCATGTTTGAAACTCTATCATTTCAAATACATATAATTCTCATCATTAAATAATAGTGTTTTTATAAACACGTTTCGACTTTGGGAGTAGAATTTGTGTGAATAAGACGAAAAAGTTTTCAAATATTAGTAGAATATTCATATTTTCATATTGACTGAGCATGTTGCTTAGTGACTATGTAATCAGGTAAAACACTGCCGCATGTTTGCTATTCTACATTTTAAAACATCTATAACACTCATCATTTGCATATTACCATTTGGACCCTGGATCCGCGCCTATAAGATCAAGAAAGTTTCAAAATAAAAGTGAAACTTTGAGGTTTGCATCGAATAACTAGGTTTCTTGGTGCTCAAGTAATCATGTAAAACACTACCGCATGTCAAATACATATAGTACTCATCATTAAATAATAGTGTTTTGAAAAACACGTTTTGACTTTGGGAGTAGAATTTGTGTGAATAAGACGAAAAAGTTTTCAAACCTTAGTAGATTATTCATATTTTCATATTGACTGAGCAGGTTGCTTAGTGACTAAGTAATTACGTAAAACATTGCCGCATGTTTGCTATTTTACATTTTAAAGCATCTATAACACTCATCATTTGCATATTATCGATTGGACCCTGGATGCACCCCAATAAGATAAAGAAAGTTCCAAAATATAAGTAAAACTTTGAAGTCTGCATCGAATAAGTTAGTTTCTTGGTGCTCAAGTAATCAGGTAAAACACTGCCGCATATCTGAAACTCTACCATTTCAAATACATGTAATACTCATCATTAAGTAATAGTGTTTTTAAAAATAGTTTCGACTTTGGGAGTAGAATTTGTGTGAATAAGACGAAAAAGTTTTCAAATATTAGTAGAATGTTCATATTTTCATATTGACTGAGCAGGTTGCTTAGTGACTAAGTAATCAGGTAAAACACTGCCGCATGTTTGCTATTCTACATTTTAAAGCATCTATAACGCTCATCATTTGCATATTATCATTTGGACCCTGGATCCACACCAGTAAGATAAATAAAGTTTCAAAATGTTTACACCAAAAATGGTCTAAACACCTCAGGTACAAAGCTGTACTTCACCAATTTGGTAGGGAATAAAGTGGAGCCGTATTCAATTAGTTACTCAAAGTAGAAAATGCGAAAAAAGGTAAAGATAGAGACAAGGTTTAGAGTGGTTCAGCCGTTAATGAGGCCTACGTCCACTATGAAGGTGATTACTAATCTCATGATATGAGTTACAGAGTACATCCATTCTCTCTACCCATACATTTCCATTTTCGCTCAATATAACCTTGCTTATATACTTTAATCTAGGAAATTATACAAGAAGATGGTTTAATTTGAGGAGAAGGAGGATGAATGGATGATTGAGAATGAGAATGTCTTCGTTCTTGCTAGATTATGAACTTGAGCTTGACGCCATGGCCAGATCTGCGGTTTAAGGCAGTGTTTGGCAGCACTCCGTGGTTCTGAAGATTCCCCCCTCTTTTAGCGGTAGCCATCGCGTATTTATAGGTGAGTCCTTGGTTTGAAATCCGTTTCCCGCCTTGCGGATCTCTCATTCTGCTAATTACAATCGAACCATCGTCCAGCTGTCGCCAGTTTGTCATGAGCTGTCTCAGGTTGTCACGCGCAGATAGCCTTTTAGAGCGGGCACCTTAAGCAGTTCAGCGGATTCATGAGAGCCAGTGCTTCTGTGCGGGAGACCATTTGAGAGGGCTTGTAGGAACGGGACGCATGTCTGGAATTGGTTCTTCATTGTTCCCTGCACGACCGATTGCCTCAGCTTAAGGGTGCTCGATCTCTTATTGCTTCCGCAAGATGTAGTCTATCTGGCGGTTGTCCAGTGTGGTCATTCTAGCCCATGCTAAACAAGTGACCTGTTTCATGGTGATGCTTGGTACGACCTTGTACTCGAGTGAGCGACTGGTTTTAGCTTCCGTGTCCGATCTGTGATTTGGACCCATGTTTTAGGGTCGCACACTGCATCATGCCGTCCGGTTGTGCCTGGTCGACCTGATCTGCTCTGGGTTTGTTACTCGTCGCTTCCCCTTGTGGCCATTCTTTCCCATTATGAATGCTTTAAGTGCCTTGGTGGTTTTCCATGTGAGCGACCCTGATGGTGTTAGCAACGTATCCCTTGTTCAATGTGCGCGTGGATTTTTTAGGGATTAACACTTGCCCCTCGAAGCTTGTGATTTCTTTTCAATGAGGATATACTGGCTTCGATATATTTGTTCGCACATTGCTGGGTATATTTGCTGGGGGGTCTTTCACTCAAGGATTATAGTTGCTTTAATAGCGCTACTTCTTTCCTGTGAAAAAGGCATTTGGACTACCCTGTCATCATTACAGATAGTCGCCAGCTGGCTTTCGATGGGATGTTTATGCCAGTATCTGAGTATCAGGCTAACGTGGCGAGGATCCTTTGGATGTTTGTCTCTTGCTCTTCCTTATTTATTTAAAGCCCATTCTATTTCACTTTCATTTTTCCAAAGGGTTATTGAGTTATAGCTGAGTTCCTTTGAGGGTTTCATCAGGTACTTTTCATTCGAGATCTTTGCCTCAATTTTCCGTGGAGGGCTTTGTCTTCCTTAATCCATCGTTCTGATTTGGTATTTGCAGTAGTATTTATCTGTCTCGAGCGACTTTCTCTTGATTCCAGGGTACGATGATTTTTCTGGGTAGGCTTCTTTCCTTTCTGTGTAGTCTTGCTTTACTCCTTTGTGATCATTTTGAAGGACGTGGGCCTTCTAGCGTTTCCCTCTCTTTTTTATAACAACACCTGGTATCTGTAAGTAACCTGCTTGGTGAAATTCTTTTAATGTATATCTCTGTTTACGCCTGAATTTGGCTAAGATGTTTTCCCTTTCCATTGTTGTTGTTTGAGTTCATTCCAACTCTTTCTGCGACAGGTCGTCCAAGGATGGAATTTCTCATGTCTAAGAAACTCAGGAAGAAGCCAACAAAGAAGGTTGGTATCAAACAGGTGCTTCGGGGCAAGGAGGTTTTGGGTACTACCGATACCTCAAGTCGTACTTTGCTAGACGGACTTCTTGACTGAGAATTCCATGCCGCCCTTAACCATCTGGTTTCCTCGTCTTTTACTTTGGACCCCGCAGCAATTCCGAAGCCTATACCTGTCCCTAACTATTGTCACCCTCAACTTGCCGAAGATTTCATAGCTCAGCGTCCAGCTAGCTCGTATCACAGCGTGTACATAGACCCGTTCGATAAGTGGATCATTGCTAGTAAAATGGATGCCATGAAGGACTGCGTACTGGCTGAGTTTAAACAGTTGGAAGCACGCCCTCAACCGGTCGAAGGTCTTATCACACACGTCAAGGATTTCATTGTGGGGCAGATGGACACCTGGCTTTCCCTTGTTGAAGAACTTCAGCGGTCAAACAAAGAGAAAGTTGAACAGATCCATGCTTTGGAAGCGAACAGGCTCGAGCTTATTGGAGCCCTGGAGTCTAAAGATAGAATCATCTCCCACCTGATCTGGACATTGTGGCTTGCCAATGCTCTACCTGCAGTTACCTGATTTGTTATTTTGTTTTTTCAATTAGAAAAGTACTGTTAGTCTGGCTTGTATATGCGAGTGCCAGCCTCGCTTAATATTGTACACTTCTGTTTGTGTCTCTTGTGGTTGGTTCAGGACGTTAGCACGGTAGTATTTTTTCTTTTTAGAGCCTGTTCATTCCTTCGCGGGTGCGTCGTTCGTGCACCTTTGTTTTTGATTTGTTCATTTGTGCAGGCTCTTTACTAATCGTACGCTTGCGCCCGATTTTCTATTGTTATAATTATTGTTAGGATTTAATTTTTTTGGGAGTTTGTCGTTTATCGAAGATTATCACGCGTTATAATTTTTTTAGAGCGCGTTGAGTATCTTTTACTTAGTATTGTGCCCCCATGGGAGGACTTGGGTTAAAGGTTTTCGACCCATTCCAGACCCTGTTTGATTGTTTTAGTTATTCAAAAGGGTTTCTAGAATGGATACCCCCAACGGTTGGGATTTCTGCTTTACCCCCTTTCGGTTGGGATTTCTGCTGTAATCCAATTTTGGCTTTGTTTGACTTGGTTAACAACAAAGGACAAGATCAGACACCTCCTTTCGGTAGGGTTTTCACGAACCACGTCGGTTTTTTCCGACTTTACATTTTTTTCGATTTTTGCCGACTTTGCATTTTGCCCAAGGAAATAGATACTGGCCCTCTTCAATGAAAAAATTAAGAAATTTTTTCAAGGCGGGGAATCCTCGTATCCTGCACCTAATATGAAGGTGTTTCTTTGATGGGCTCAGCAATTTTTTTTTCCAAGGGACCTTTTTTGCTTTGAGTTGCTTTTGTTTTAGTATTGATTCCTGAAAGGTAAGCATTAGTCCTTTTGTTGGTCTTGGCTCTGGTTTTGAGGAATTCATGTCCTGCACTTGAGTGGGTACTTGCTAGGCATTGAGCATTTTCTATGATGATGCGAGCAGCTTTTAATCTACTGTTCATTTTGTTGTCTGCCCCGGAATGGCTTGTTGTCCTTGTGAGGTAGTGTGCTTACTTCCCCGTTTGACTGTTGTTTTGGGTTTCGCGATCCTCAAGTCGCTTTGTTTGATGAGTGCCCTTGTGTTTTGTCACAGTCCTGTTGTGTACGGCGGGCTCCCTCTTTTCCTTATGTCTACATTTCAAGAGGTTCTTTTAGTACAGAGAAATAAGTGTGTTATTCAAGCAAACAGACACTTGACTCTGATGCATTAGAGTAATAAGTATGTTATTTAAGAAGACAAATACTTGACCCTGATGCATAGAGTTTAGCGATGTAAACAATAATAAGATTGAACAACTTTAATGATAGTAAATAATAAAGCTAGGTAAAACAAATTTAATGATAAGATTAAACCAGGTGAGTAGAATAAAGTAGTGAGAGCTCTGGTTTGATGCTTCACTGCTGAGATATAAGTGGCCAGTCTTCTCGACGAACGTTCTCCTTGGATTGGTTTAAGTCTTCTACCTTCTTTTCAAGGTGTATTGCCCTCGGTTTGCAAGGAATTAGGATGGACTTCGCGAACTTTCACATATTGTTGCAAGTGGTTTTTCCTAATCAATCCCTCAATGACCGACTTCAGGTGCATGCAGTTATCGGTGCCATGTCCAGGCTGTTTGTGAAACTGACAGAACCTTCCTAATCTCTCAGTTACAGCTTTGACTTGTCTTTGCTTCAGAGCTGGATATCTCTCGGTGTCCTTAGTTGCCATGAAGATATTTCCCACGGTATCGTTGAGGGGTGTAAATTCGGATTTTTTGTAGAACCGCAGCCTCTTTGCTGTACGGTCGTCCTTTTCTCTACTACTCCTCTTTTGACCACTAAGGCTGCTTTGAGCGCTTCCATCTTCCTCTACCTGTGGCCTTTTCCCTTCAACATTCGCATATCTTTCGCCTTTGCTGAGTAATCGTTCAAGTGTGCTCGGTCTTTTCCTTTTGATCCACCGTCCCAACTTGGTTTCCTTGCATATGCCTCTTTTAAGAGCTATTAAGATCTGGTTGGGCTTGGGATCCTCAACTTCAGTCGCTGCCATATGAAAGCGGACGAGAAAATCTTTGATGGACTCCTCTGGTCTCTGTCGTATTCCATTTAGCCTTGTTGCGTCCCTGGACCTGAACGCCTGGGATTCGAACTGCTTAATGAATAGTTTAGCTGGGGTCATGAAATCGTCCACAGATCGCGGTGGTAGATTTTTGAACCACAGATAAGCCACTCCTTCCAGATAAGTCGGGAAATACAAGCATTTGATTTCGTCTGTAGCACGCGCCCCACTCATATATTGGTCGTATTTACACAAGAAAATGTCGGGGTCGCCTACTCCATCATAGGGATGCAACGATGGAGGATCGAGTCTACATTGGTACATGGTTTTATTGATCCTGTCAGTGAGTGGGGTTTTAGTTGGGAAATACTCCCATTCCCTTCGATCATCCCGCCTCTCCAGGCTTTCTTTCACAATTTCTTGTGCCATTCCTAAGATATACTCCTGTTCTTTGCCTGGATCTGCGAACTGATCGCCTTCTTCGTCACCAAGCTTTGATCCTGACATGCCCCTGCGATCTGGAGCTAAGGAGTCCGGATATTCTTTTGGAAGGGATATCCTTATGATGGTAGGGTTTTCCTCCTGTTTTGCAACTGTGCCGTTGAGATGTATGTGCATAGGTATGTTGCCTCCTTCATGACTCATACTAGTGCGATGTGCGACCCTTCGAATGATATCTTGCCGACTTGGGCTTCGAGTGGTAGATTCTACTTCTGGTGCACGATTTGTTCTGGCTAGTGAGGAATAAGTGGCACGTAAAGTGGCCTTTGCTGTGGCGGCTTGGATGGCCGGCATCGATTCGAGTTTCTTCATCATTGCATTATTTGCAATAGCTATTTGACTTGCTAATCCTGTCACCACCTTCTCCTGCTCCTTCCAAGTTATAGTTCCTTGGTTTTCCAAGATCTCTTCCGCCCTAGGATCGCTAGCTGACGGTGTGACGAGATCGATGCTGTCGTCAGATCTCGTACCTTCCTTGGCCTCATCTTCTTGGACCGCCTTCTCCTTCATTATTTATTGGACCAAATCCGTGACGTGCCTTTCATCATCTGATGGGCCATTGGGATCGGTGTTGATGTTCTTATCAGCGCGACCGTAATTTGAGCTTTGGCGCTTCGCGCCCTTTCTAAGGAGAAGGACATCGGTGGGGCCTGCGACTGCTCGAGTTGGTTGTTCCTCTTTGCGCTATTTAGATCTGGCTTTAGGATCCTCAACGCTGGCCTCTCCCACGTTTCCCACTGTGTAGTGAGGTCGTTCAGGGTCTAAGGCTGATGAGTCCCATTTCTCGCCAATGTCATCCACAGTGTTCGGAGGCGGTGGATTGGTTTGGACGCCGGTAAGGGTATCGAACCTTTCCACTATCATCTTCGCAGTGTAATCTATCTTTTCGTTCAGGCCCGTTATAAACACATTTAATTCATCATGCGTTAAAGGGGGCGTGGGAGCTTCGTCTTCCCCTTGATTCGGGGTCTGAGGCGTAGCTTCGTCAGCATTGTTGTTCTCGTTGATGATGGCGACTTTAACAGATTTGTTACCCTTCTTCGATGCAACCATGACTTCAAAGGAGAAAGTGTTTTTTGGGAGAGTTTTTTACCAAAGGAAATTATGAAACGGCCCCACGGTGGGCGACAAAAATGTTTACACCAAAAATGGTCCAGACACCTCAGGTACAAAGCTGTACTTCACCAATTTGGTAGGGAATAAAGTGGAGCCGTATTCAATTAGTAACTCAAAGTAGAAAATGCGAAAAAAGGTAAAAATAGAGACAAGGTTTAGACTGGTTCAGCCGTTAATGAGGCCTACGTCCAATATGAAGGTGATTACTAATCTCATGATATGAGTTACAGAGTACATCCATTCTCTTTACCCATACATTTCCATTTTCGCTCAATATAACCTTGCTTATATACTTTAATCTAGGAAATTATACAAGAAGATGGTTTAATTTGAGGAGAAGGAGGATGAATGGATGATTGAGAATGAGAATGTCTTCATTCTCGCTAGATAATGAACTTGAGCTTGACGCCATGGCCAGATCTGCGGTTTAAGGCAGAGTTTGGCAGAACTCCGTGGTTCTGAAGATTCCCCCCTCTTTTAGCGGTAGCCATCGCGTATTTATAGATTAGTCCTTGGTTTGATATCCATTTCCCGCCTTGCAGATATCTCATTCTGCTAATTACAATCGGACCATCGGCCAGCTGTCGCCAGTTTGTCATGAGCTGTCTCAGGTTGTCACGCGCAGATAGCCTTTTAGAGCGGGCGCCTTAAGCAGTTCAGTGGATTCATGGGAGCGGGTGCTTCTGTGCGGGCGACTATTTGAGAGGCCTTGTAGGAACGGGACACATGTCTGGAATTGGTTCTTCATTGTTCGCTGCACGACCAATTGCCTCAGCTTAAGGGTGCTCGATCTCTTATTGCTTCCGCAAGATGTGGTCTATCTGGCGGTTGTCCAGTGTGGTCGTTCTTGCCCATGCTAAACAAGCGACATATTTCATGCAGATGCTTGGTACGACCTTGTACTCGAGTGAGCGGCTGGTTTTAGCTTCCGTGTCCGATCTGTGATTTGGACCTAAATTTTAGGGTCGCAAACTGCATCATCCCGTCCGGTTGTGCCTGGTCGACCTGATCTGCTTTGGGTTTGTTACTCGTCGCTTCTCCTCATGGCCGTTCTTTTCCATTATGAATGCTTTAAGTGCTTTGGTGGTTTTTCATGCGAGCGACCCTGATGGTGTTAACAACGTATCCCTTGTTCAATGCGCACGTGGATTTTTTAGGGATTAACACAAAATATAGGTGAAACTTCGAGGTTTGCATCGAATAAGTAAGTTTCTTGATGCTTAAGTAATCAGGTAAAACACTGCCGCATGTTTGAAACTCTACCATTTCAAATACATGTAATACCAATCATTAAATAATAGTGTCTTTAAAAACACGTTTCGACTTTGGGAGTAGAATTTGTGTGAACAAGACGAAAAAGTTTTCAAATATTAGTAGAATATTCATATTTTCATATTGACTGAGCAGGTTGCTTAGTGACTAAGTAATCAGGTAAAACACTACTGCATGTTTGCTATTCTACATTTTAAAGCATCTATAACACTCATCATTTGCATATTACCGTTTGGACCCTGGATCCACGCCAATAAGATCAAGAAAGTTTCAAAATATAAGTGAAACTTTAAAGTTTGTGTAACACCCCGGATTTTTGAATAATCGAATTAACTAAATTAAAGAATAATTAATCTCAGACGTGAGAATTATGGGGATTGGGTTGCGCCATTTTGTTCGTCTCTGAATTCTAGTGGAGATAGAGTCCGAGTTTGCGGGAAACGAGTACCGGATGAAAGAGTTATGGACGAACGAAGTTTGGTGGCAAAGTAAAGAAGAAGAAAAAATTGCACTGGCGCACTTGGGAAGTGCGCCAATACATATTTACACTGGCGCACCTGCCAAGTGTGCCCAGACCGAGGCTGGAGCCTGCACAGCTTTCTGGTTCTGGCTAACCCGTGTTGTTGAGTCCTTTCTGACTCCTTGCTGAGTCATTAGGGCTGACTCGTCACCCTATCATGATTGAATGGTTTTGATTAACCCTAAGAACATCCAACGGCTTAAATTAATTCAAAACTCTATAAAAAGACCCATAGACTCAAACCCTAAATCAGAATTAAAACTAAAACTATGGCCGTCATGCTGTTGTCTTGAACCATAGAACAGCCACCACCAAAATTAAGAGGAAGAACAGCAACCAAATCGGAACTACTCAACCCTAACAGCGAATCTTCATCAAAGGAGCGCTAATTCAACTCCAGAAATCAGAATTCAGAACTCAAGACTGCTTTTGAGTTGTGAGTTCGATAGTTTTAGCAAAATAATTAGTAATTTAATTAGATTAAGTTATAACGCGGATTGTATGGATGTGATATGAAGTATTGATTGCATGTTGTAATTATGTTGTAGGATTGTGATTGAAATATCTATGATGTTATGTTATGATGCTATCATTTACGATGTAAAGTTATGTTGCTATCATCCATGTTGTAATTTTATATACAATCAAATCATCATGTTTCTTATGCTAGTTTGTATTGATTCATATGATAAGTCATATGTAGGAAAGTTTAGATGTTGATTCAAACATGCACCATATACAAGTTTGGGTAGAATTATATGTGACCTTACATGGCTATGACACCTAGTTTATGTGAGAATTTAATTGAAAGTTAGGATATGACATATGCTAAATTCTACATGATACTTTACATGTTAGATATTAGTTTACACCATTGTTGCGATGTATAGATCACATATGAAAGTTTATGAGTTGGATATGAATCATGTTATGTTATTACCTATGCAAGTTCACCCCTTTTAGATATAGGTCTATGACATATGATGTTTATGCGAGTTTGTGGCTATTATTTCATCAAGTTCGCACCTTTAGATATAGATCTATGACATATGATGTTTATGCAAGTTTGTGGCCATTTTCTCATCAAGTTCACACCTTTAAATTTGGATCCATGACATATGTTGTTTATGCAAGTTGTAATCTTGGCCTATGCAAGTTTTAGATGAAGAACATCATTCACATATGCAAGTTCACCCCTATGTTAGATCTATGTTTTAATTATGTGTATATATGTGATGTTTTCTTTTATTTCATGAGTTAGACTATTCGAGTCTAACGTATATTTTTACGTTGAACGAACAAACGTACTACATGGGGAAAAAGGGGATAATATTAAGATTTAATTGGCGTAAATGCCTTAAAAGGCATAAAATATAATTGTGGTGAGAATTGGTATGATTTTACATACCATAAATGGATGGACATAATTGAGTCAATTATGGACATCGTTAAATTTGGAATTGATTGATAATTTGAATACGGAAAGTAATTCAAATTGGGAAATGATTAATTAGGAGTAATTAATCGTCTAAGACACGAGGTTAGACTCTTTTGTGGTGTAAGACTGCCCGGACCCGCCCGGCAAATCCAGCTGCCACAAATGCCAGTCTAATGTGAGAGGTCTTAGGCATAAACTAAATACGTAACAATTGTGAAGACACGAGGTTAGGCTTTTTTGTGGTGTAAGACTGCCCGGACCCGCCCGGAAAATCCAGCTGCCACAAATGCCAGTCTAATGTGAGAGGTCTTTATGAGGTTACGGTCTTAATGAATTAAGTAGCACTTAACCAGATAAACATGTAGTGGGACATGAGCGGGTTAAGTGGGTGCCTTGGGTGGCATGTGGAATCTAGAGGGTGCCTTGGGTGGCATTTGAAATACGATTAGAAATACTTAACCAAAATTGAAGCATGTAATTGAAACATGAATAAGAAGTGGGTTAGTGGGAAATACCAGAGGGGACCAAGCTTAGGTGGATTGCTTGTGTCAAATCATGGGGGCCTGTTTCAACCAGTAACCCATAAGTATCTCTGTGGGCTCGACCTAAGTCGAGGACGGGACACGCGTACTGGGCTTGACTGTAAGAGGCCAAAACGGGGGAGCGGTGGCAACGCAAGTCTAACGGGTTCATGTGCATGTGTGGGCCCGGGCTGGTAGGTAAGACGTTGTTGCATCGTGTAGGTATAAGTCGTGCATCTCTGATAGTATCGGGTTGCCACTTTGGGGAGTGGTACACCCCACTGTGGGACTAGCACGGGTATCTACGAGTTAGGGAGCCGATCGCTTGGGGGTAGGACTTAGGGTACACTTATTTCTGTTGGTACCGTATGTTTCTGTTGGGTGGTAACACCTGTCTGTTTCTGCATGGTACCGTCTGTTGGGGTGGTAAAGGCCCATTACTAGTGTACACCTAATTCTACATTCTGTTTCCATAGGGACTATTTTGTTTCTGTTTCTGTCTCCGTTCAGGTGGTAAAGGCCCATTACTAGCATTCTGTTTCTGTATAGGTTATTCTGTTTCGATTCTATTTCAGTTTAAACATTAGGGTAACACCTAATCTTGTTATACTAGTGGTGGTGCAGTATAGCAATTGTTGGCTAGCTTTTTGACCTAGCCACCAAGGTCCAAAAGCAAAGAAAATATGAGTCCTTAAGTGTCCAACCCATCAAGCATTCGATCGTGCTCATATCGTCTTCCTTGGATCGCGACACTCCTCGGATCGCTGCGCCAGTATGTGACCCGATCGCCCCTTGTAGCCTCGATCCAATCCGCTACCTCTAGCTCGACCCGATCCGTCCACAGCATGACGATCCGATCCAAACCCTGAAGACGCGGCGAGGCCCCTAACCAAGTCATTCACGATCCGAGAATGCAGGATCTCGCGACACCTGTCCAAAACTGTCATATTGACCAATTCTTTATGAAGCTACGATCCGATCCGATATTCTCGGGATTTGTGCCACGTATGACCACGATCCGCCTGACAAAATCAGCTATAAATAGCCCAGAGCTTGGCAATTTTCAGGATCTTTTGGCAGTTTGAGTATTGATTTCACCATTACTGTCATACCACTATTTCTTATCAGTTTTACTTCGAGATTGCTGAGAGAAATCATAATTGTAAGAGTGAGTTTGAGAGAAATCATTGGTTGTACTAGCATTCAAAGTATAATCAATAGCATATAAAGTGGATGTAGGCTCGTTAACGCCGAACCACTATAAACCGTGTGTGTTTTCTGCTTTTTCCTCATTTTTCAGTTATAATTCTCTACGAATCAGAACAATTTGGGTGTTAGAGCCAAATTTTGATCTAACATTTTGGTGCTTTCACTGAGAATTGATTTCTCAGCATATTGGATCGTTGCTCCGTTGTTTGGATATTCAAGTCCGAAGGAAACAGTCACGAAACTTCACTATTCAGATTTTTGAAGATTCCAACGGCATTTGATATCATGGCTGGAAAGAGGTCTAAGGAAGTACGAGCTTCGCAGGCGAATGAAGCAGTTGAAGAAAGTGTACATGAGCAGGTTGAGGAGGGCCTCGCGGATCGCGGGGACATAGGGGCGATCTGACCCGAACGTGGCGTCACGAACCAATTTGAAGGGGGCGCCACGTTCCGAATTGAGGGCGGCACGAGCCGAACATCTAAAGGGGTCGTCGCTCGATCCCGAAACAACGCCGCGAACCCTCCCCCTAATGTTACCACGAACCGATCCCAGGGGGGCGCTACGAACCACATACACAGGTCTACTGCAATCCGAAGTGATGACCAGACTACGACTCGACCTGGAAAGGAGGTTATGGCTCGTTCTTCCCGTCCCGGTACCTCTGTTCGGCCCTAGCTCAAGTTCTCTGCGCATAAGAGAAAATGTTGATGATCAATATGACCCCTCTGCTCTGGTCACTGAAGGAGATCTCTCTTGCTTCTTTGAAATGTGGGATAGGCTGTTTGATGAATTAGCTGCTCAAAGGCAGGAGAGCTCTGTGTTGCGGCAGAACTTGACTGCTATGGATAGAAGGCTCGATGATCTCGCAAGGCAAAGAACACTCCCAGTTCGTCCTCTTACCCCGGAGTACTCTTCTTCATCAGAATAATCGCCAAGACCTCCGCGGTGACCGTATGAGAGGGCTGAAAACATAGAGCAGCTCTGATTTGGAACCCTGCCATCACAAGAGGAAGAGACACTTGGTGTAGGACCCTCGAACCGCAACTTAAATAATCGTGCTGCAACTCTTAGATCTCGAGTTGTGGGCAATCTTGTTGACAGTAGACCACCTCAGCCCCTTCGCCGTACAAATACTCATGGTAAAAGGAGGCAACGAAGCCCAATCCGAGCTCCGGATTTCCTGGCTGTTCCTAGAAGAGAGATCGGAGAATTCCACCAAGCGAGAAGCGCTGATCCCGAGCTTCCGATGACTAGTGCAAATGTTGCAGCTATGGTTCATCAAATCCTGGCAGATTGCCATGGACAAAGGAATGAAGATTGGGGGGTTGACCACAGTCACACCCCTTTTACTGATGATATTCTAGATGTAACATTCCCGAGGCACTTCAACATGCCGTAGATGAACCGTTACGCGGGTAGATCTGATCCAATCCAACATCTAATGAGATATTCTTGGTCAATGACCGCTGCCGCAGCCTCTGACGCTATAAAGTGCAAAGAATTCCCTATATTCCTGGAGGATGTAACGCTATTATGGTTTACTCGCTTACCAGCAAGATCAATTTCCAGTTTGAGGGAGTTGAGTGAAAGGTTCGTGGAACAGTTCTGCATTTATGCACAGAGGACAAAGAGTGTGATTGATCTGTTCCTTCTCAAACAACGACTAGGCGAGAGCTTGAGGGTGTATCTGGATCGTTTTAACCTAGCTGCCACCGAAGTCAAAGATCCCCATGAGCCATCTGTTGTGGCAGCCCTGATCGATGGGGTAGATAAAGATATTGAATTTGGGAGATACCTGGCTGGCAAGCCACCTCATACTAGAGAATTGTTCTACGAGAAAGTTAACGTACGCTTACGTTAGGAGGAGGTGTATGCTAACCGGAAGACGAAAATGGCGGATAAGGAGGAAATCCAAAGCAATGTGGCCATTAAGCCAACAGGAGACAGCTCGGGGAAGGTTGAAGTTAATGTTGGAAACCGAAACCAAGGCGGTGGCCACCAGTCAGGAAATAATGATAATAACAGTAATGGCAATAATCGGAAGAGAAATCGGGGGAACGACTCCCAGAGAAGGACCCGTCCCAAGTCTTTCGAAAATTATACGCCAGTAAATGATACTTTGGAGAATATCTTCGTAGACTCATGCAACGTTCTCCAGCATAAAAGGCCTCCTCCAAGAGATTCGACGAAGAAAGAACGTAAGATGGGGAAGTTTTGTCTCTTCCATCAGACTTACTGCCACGCTACAAATGAATGCCGTCATTTGAGAGATGTAGTTGAGAGGTTGCTCCGAAAAGGGAAATTGGATGAGTATAGGGTGACTCCTAGAGACAGGGGGCAAGCTATTCAGACCCCAAACCAAAACCAGAATCAACCTACTGGCAGGCCAACAGCCCAGCAAGAAGCAAAGGATCTTGTTATCAATACCATAATCGGAGGGCTTCACCTAGCCGGGTATAGTTTCAAGGCGTTGGATCAATACGTTAACACAGCTAAGCAGCATCTTGAAGTAGGAGAGTGTAGCGACCCTGAAGACAATGTCCCAGTAAAACAGCAAAAGATGATGTCAGATGACATCATTTTCTGCAATCGAGAGAGTATTGGAGTCCACGCTCCGACCGAAGATCCATTTGTAATCACAGTTCCTATTGGCCCGGCCACTGTTCATAAAGTTCTAGTGGATAACGGGAGTTCAGTCAACATTCTATTCAAAAAGACGTTCGATCAAATGAACCTTGAATTAAAAGACTTAAAGTCGTGTTAAGGATGGATCCGTGGATTTAAAGGAGCTTCAACCGCTCCAATGGGATATGTAGAACTGCCGGTAACACTTGGGGAAGGAGAACGCCAGAGAGTGAGAATTCTTCCCTTCGTGGTTTTGGGTATTGAATCGCCTTATAATGCCTTCTTGCGCCGACCGGCCTTTGCAAAGTTTAGAGCTTGTATAGCCCCCCGGTGCTTGTTATTGAAATTTCCTATGGAAGCTGGTGTTGGTATAGTCAAAGGAGATCAGGTTGCCGCACGAGCATGTTACATCGCAGAGCTAAAACTACTCCATAAAGGAAGAGATATATAAACTAAAGACGCTTCTTCCCCCACAAGGGAGGAGGCGTCATAGCAATTAAAGAGAATAACTATGGGTTAGTCGCCCAGAGAACTGCCCGAGGATATAGATCTCAGAGAGGACGAAGAAACTGGGGGCAGAATGGCGGCAACCAACGAAACGACTGTCGATGTACCGATCGATGATATTGACCCAGAGAAGGTCCTGAAGATTGGATCCCAGTTGGATCCGGTTCAAGGTAAAGAACTGACGGATTTCCTTAAAGATAACTTGGATGTATTTGCTTGGACCCACACGGACATGTTTGGGATATCTCCATCAATCATGAGTCACTCATTAAGCATTAACCCAAAGCATCCCCTGTAAAACAAAAAAGGCGAATGCTGGGCCCAGAGAGGTCCGCGGCCTTGAAAGAAGAAGTTGAAAAGTTAAGAAGTAACGGATTCATCAGAGACTCAACCTACCCAGATTGGATTTCAAATCCAGTTTTGGTAAAGAAGGCCAATGGAAAGTGGCGTACATGCATTGATTTTTCGGATTTGAATAAAGCCTGCCCAAAAGATAGCTTTCCGTTACCCAGAATTGATCAGTTGGTAGATTCAACGGCGGGTCATGAGCTTCTCTCTTTCATGGACGTTTATTCAGGATATAACCAGAACCTTATGCATGTTCCAAATCAAGAACACACTAGCTTCATTACGGATCTGGGATTATACTGCTACGTGCTAATGCCTTTTCATTTGAAGAACGTAGGTGCTACATATCAACGGTTAGTGAACAGAATGTTCTATAACCAGATTGGGAAAACGATGGAGGTATACGTTGACGACTTGTTGGTTAAGTCCAGACAATCACCCAATCACACTACATTCTTGGCCGAGATGTTTGGTATCCTTCGAAAGTATGTGATGAAACTCAACCCAACGAAATGCTCATTCGGGGTTGCCTCTGGGAAATTCTTGGGATTCATTGTCAGCTCGCGCGGGATTGAGATTAATCCTGACCAGATCATAGCAATCATAGGCATTCAGGAGCCTAGAAAAATCAAAGATGTGCAAAGCCTTGCAGGGAAAGTAGAAGCATTAAGCAGATTCATCTCTAGAGCGACAGACAAATGCACTCCATTCTTTGAATTAATAAAGCAAGGAAAACGCAATTTTAAATGGACTCCTGGTTGCAAAGAAGCATTTCAGAACCTGTTGAATCATCTGGAGAGGCCTCCGATACAGTCTAAGCCAGTGGACCACGAGGATTTATTCGTGTACTTAGCAGTGTCGTCCCACGCAATCAGCTCAGCATTAGTAAGGGAAGAAGAAAAGGCTTAAAGGCCAGTGTACTACGTAAGTAAAAAATTGGCGGCCGCTGAGCGCAATTATCCGAGGATAGAAAAGCTGGCATATAATTTATTGATTGCATCTAGGAAGCTTCGGCATTATTTACAGGCTCATCCAATCACCGTGTACACTGATCACCCGCTCAAGCAAGTTCTACAGAGACCGGAAGCCTCCGGAAGATTGCTCAAATGGAACATTGAATTGAGTTAATTTGATCTAAATTTTCAGCCCCGACGATCGATGCGGGGGCAAGTGCTGGCAGATTTCATATCAGAATTTACTATCCCGAAGGATGACATAGTAAATGAAGAGGCTGACCCACCAAAACTGCTTCTCGATCCTAGCGCCTGGAAATTGTATACTGATGGTGCTAGGAATGATAAACGATCTGGTGCCGGAGTGATGCTTGAAACTCTTGAGAAATGACTGATATCCTATGCCATCCGGTTGGAATTTCGCGCCACTAACAACGACTCCGAATATGAAGCCCTGATAGCCGGCTGAGGATCGCAAAGGAATTAGAGATCGCGTAGCTGGACATATTTTGTGATTCCAAGTTGGTTGTAAATCAGGTCACTGGAAAGTTCCAAGCTAAGAGCCCAAGATTGATTTCGTATTTGGAGAAAGTAAAGGAGTTGCAGACTGGCTTTGATCATTACAGTATATCTCATATTCCGCAATCAGAGTACCAACAGGCGGACAAGTTAGCGAAGATGACTAGTTCCGACGATCCTGAAGAAGCTAGGCTAGCCCCAGTTGAAGTACTTCAGTTCCCTAGCATAGGTCAGATGGAAGTTGATCTGATACTAGAGACTGAGCCAGAAAGGGAGTCATGGATGACGCCTCTAAAGAATTACTTGATGAATGGAATGCTTCTGACCAAGAAGAGCGAGAGGCGTAAAATAATCCGTAAAGCTTCCCGATACGTTCTGCAAGGCGGAGTCCTGTACAGACAAGGATTTTCGATGCCCCTTCTCCGGTGTATAGCCCATGACGAAATCAAACGTGTACTACAGGAAGTACATGAGGGTGAATGCGTTGACCATACTGGAGGACAGACATTGGCAAAAAAGATATTGCGGTTTGGTTACTTCTGGCCTACCATAAACAAAGATGTGGCAAAATACGCACGACGCTGTGATGCATGTCAAAGATTTTCGAAAATTCCCAGGGCGCATCCTGGCCAGTTGAAGACAATGATGAGTCCATGGCCTTTCGCTATGTGGGAAATTGATATCATCGGAAGCCTCCCTATAGCGAAGGGCGGAGCAAAGTTCGTTATTGTAGCTGTAGACTACTTCACCAAATGGGTCGAGGCTGAGCCGTTAACTACAATCACAACCAAGCGAGTGATTAATTTCATTGTTAGGAACATTATTTGCTGGTTTGGGATCCCGAAGATCGTCATAACTGACAATGGAACCCAGTTTGATAGCAACGAATTCAGGGACTTCTGCCAGAAGTACCACATTGAGAAACGGTACACCTCTGTGGCACATCCGCAATCGAACGGACAAGTCGAAGCAGCAAATAAAGTGATTAAGTCCATTATCAAAAGAAGATTGAAGTGGGCCAAAGCCATGTGGGTCGATGAATTACCCTTGGCATTATGGGCCTACAGGACAACGTATAAATCGACGACAGGCCATACCCCCTTCTCTCTAGCTTTTGGAGCAGAGGCAGTCATCCCGGTTGAACTAAAAGTACCATCTCACTGAGTCACTTATTACGATCCGATGACTAATAACGAGTTGCTACTTGAATCCCTAGTTACAATAGAGGAGAAGAGGGATGAAGCAAACCTGCGTGCCTTGAGACACAAGCAACAGGTCGCTAGATACTACAACAAAAGGGTTCGAGCCCGAACCATTGAACCCGGAGACTTAGTTCTGAAGCGTGTCTTTCCACCCCCAACTTATATGGGTGCGAAGTGGGAAGGACCATACTCCGTTCTACGAAGGCTTGATAATGGAACCTTCAAGCTAGCAACCGCAGATGGAGAAGAAATCCCCAGAGTGTGGAATGCCCAACATTTGCGGCCCTATCTGATGTAAAGTTGTCAGATTTATCCTTTTTTTCATAGGACCATGTAAAAGGCATGACTTGCCTAGAATAGTCCAATGTTTTGAGCAAAGGATTATAAAGTGGACGTAGGTCACGATTCGACCGAATCACTATAGAAATATTGTTTGTCGTTTACCTTTATTTGCACTATTATTTATCTTCTCTTCTATCTTTATAAAGTTTGCTGTAATACCATATAGCGATCACAGAAACTTGTAATTCTAAATGTCTTCCTTCAGAATGGAGAGTAATCCACAGCGAGAATGCTGAAGGTGCAATAAAGTGAGTCACACCATTGATTACACTCTAACTCTCCAGAGCTGAGAGAGAAAGTAAAGGACGCGAAAATAATGTCCACATGGCAAGGCGACACACCATGATGAAAACCGCCTTGACATGACTCTAACCTTGGCGACTGTCAGGAGAGTATAAAAGCGTCTATGATTAAGTGCTGAGAAAGAGCTCTTACCCCGCTGAAGGATCAGGGAGCGACTAAACAGCTGAGCTCGAACTCTAACCTTGGTGATTGCTAGGAGAGTATAAAAGCATTTATGATTAAGCGCTGAGAAAGAGCTCTTACCCCGCTGAAGGATCGGGGAGCGACTAAACAGCTGAGCTCGAACTCTAACCTTGGTGATTGCCAGGAGAGTATAAAAGCGTCTATGATTGAGCATTGAGAAAGGTGCTGGAGACTCGGCGCCCCCAGAATTTCTGCCCCGCTGAAGGATCGGTGAGCAGATCACGATACGAGTTCGTACTTTAACCCGCTGATGGATCGGGGGAGTACAGAGGTACCGGAGATTTGGCGCCTCAAGGACTATAATCCTACTACAAATTCCAAGTCCCCCGTATTCAGATATAGGGTGCAACGCGCATAGAAATTTTTAAAAAAATTCTGTCGCTTGAATGATTTGTAGTATAATTTCAACTTTGTTACGGTCAAATAATTTGTGACTAAGTGTGAAGAATTCATTGAATGAAGGTACATGATGATGCAAAAGAAATAAACTTTCATTCATAAACTGCAAGCTTACAAGATAAAGAGGAACCTAAACAAAAGTGAGGGCCATTCTCACAATTACATTTCATGGCCAATGGAAAGCCTAAAAATGAAATTCGGAAAAATGTCTACATCCTACTTATGCTTGGGAGACGGCTTGGATTTTTTCTCCTTCTTCTGTTGTTCCAGCTTCGCCTTGCCAGCATCAGATTGATCACTCTTCTTTCTTTTTCTTTTGTCAATAAGGGGAGCTAAGGGATCATCAGAAGATTGGGAAGAAAACTGTTTGGTAATTGATTTAGGTTGGAGTTTTAGTACCAACCTAGTTTTGGGATTAAACTCTGAGATCGGCGACACATTTAAAGGCTCTTGCTCATCTTTTTTCAAGGCCAGTTGTTTCTCTTGCCTGGCCCTCCTTTCAATCAAGGTTTCCTCATCATCGCCTTTGATTTCTTTGGTAATGGTGACTTCCTCTTCATCGTCTTCATGGTGCCCGTCCATATCTCTCAAAGCCTCGATGGGCTTAGTATCTTGGGGAATATCAGCGCTGGATGCGAGAAGGACTTTCTCCGTTGTCACACCTTCGAACTGCTTGGAAGCGTCAGCGCTAGCACTTGGCGGGATGACAATCTTCTCCGCCTCTGTCTTCTTCTCAGCATCCTTATCGGCTGGCACGCTACCTGTAACATGAGAAACAAACGTTATTTCAGGAGAGAATGCGGTTTGCTCAGTTGATTGTTCGGCAAGACGGCGACAAGTGACGATCGCTTTGACAAATTGCGGAGAGAATATAGAGATACCTTCCGCTGATCCTCCATCCAGGCTAGCAGCAGAAGCTCCAACAATTGGAGGAGTCGGGCCCAGAGGAATCAATGGATCATCGGGACTGTATTCCTCAATTTCGGAGGCTTTGAGCTCTGCAGCTGAGCTCGAGCCTTCTTCAATTTTATTTTTCCCTTGGCCAGAGTTTTCTCCTTATCCATCTCTTCTTGGAGTAGGCGTCTGCCATTCTTTAAATCCTCAAGTTCGTTATCCCTAAGAATGGTCCGCATCAGCTCATTGTCATCAATCTCATCGACTCCTAATCGTTGTTTCTCGTCCTGGACGATTGCATCCCATATGTTGGCCAAAGTGACATGGTAGTCCGGGATCCAGGAGATGTTACGGGTCTTGATGACCTGGCCGAGAAAGTCAAACAGCATTTCTTCAAATCCTTCAATATCTTTCTCTCTCGAGGAGCTTTTCACTAGAAGCAGTAGCCATTTCAACGGCACTTTCCACATTGTTTTCAGCAAGAACTGCGCGCTTCTCTGCATATGCGGGTCGATCATTTAGAAGCGCCTTCTCTTTTTTGGCCAGAGCTAAACTATCTTTCAAGCTTGCCTTTTCTTTCTCCCACGCAACTTTTTCAGCTTCGAAATGATACTGGGTTGTTTTTATTTCGGTGTTGACCATCTTGAGATCTTCCACCTCCTTTTCCAATGACACATGCTCTTTGCTGTTAGAATCGAGCTCATTGTGAAAACGTTGCCTGGCCTCCTCCATCTCTGTCTTATAATTTTTAGCATCTCGTTGAGCCAAGGCAAGCAAAGATTGTGCATCTTCCAAGTCCTTTTCCATTTTCACCCTAGCCCTGTCATTGTTATCTATCCCTACTTTGGACCTGTGCTCTTCCATTTCTAACTTCCGGATAACATCTGAAAGATTGACAGCGTGTTTCTTCATCGCCTCATATTGCTTGGCTACATGGCGAACGTGTCCGATGACTTCAGTATCCCAATTCCCTGGGACTGGTTCCAGAGTTGGAACGAACATCATCCTCTCGAAGTAGATATCGGGGAATTGTTCTCGTAATTTCTCCAGCTTAGCCTGAGTCTCAGGAACATGGATATAGTCCCGTGCCCCGGGGGCACTCAAACTTTGTTGACTGGAGGGGACGATGTCAGTTTTATCCTTCTCAGAATCCTTGTTTTTATCCTTAGGCTCGTGGTGCTTTTTTAATGACTTGCTATGAGACGGCGTGCTCTTCGCAGGAGTTAAATCTTTGGGAAGTCGTTTTCCCCCTGTAGGTGGCACTTGATGACTGTAGGGCTTCTCAGAAGTTTGTTTTGACGGGGATCTGGATGGTGAAGAGCGAGGCTTGTAAGAATCCCGGGACCGATGGCTGTCTCCCCCTCGGCTGCTGCTATGAGCGCACTCAAAATCTGAACGAAGACTTTGGGTGCCCACCCGAAGGGAACGATAAGAATAAGACTATCTGCAAGTCATCCTTCCTGCAAATGAAACAAGCATATGTTAGAATTATGAACAGTAATAGTGTAGAAAGTGTTGTGGTGAGCGGTGTATGTGATCTGTGCATCCCATATAACCGCCTAATGAACCAGGGCCCGGAGCTAGGCTCGTCTGTGTAGTATCTTTTTCTCCAACGGGGGCATTCGCTTCCTCAGAGGAAAGAAAGAATGGTTCCTCATCAAAGTCTTCATGAGAGTAAATGGTATCTGGCAGAGGGATCTTGTTTAGTTCCCCTATTATCTGCTCCTCCGTGAAATCATCATGAACGGCGGGATCGACCGGTAGTGAAGTTCTTGAGGGAGAATGATCTTTAGAGACCGGAATTTCTTTAGATCTGTCAGCCCGGATCTCATCTCCCTTATACTTATTCAGATTTTCATCATCTTGACCAATGAGCGATGAAGGGCTCTGGTGGAGTCTAGTTGTTTCTGTACCCCGTGAATTTCCCTCTCCCCCAACCAGAGGCATGTATTTGTAAGGTTTGCCGTCCTTGCCCAGTCCGAATCTTATATCCAGAAGACGGTGCTTGTGAAGATTCTCGTTGGCAAGACACAGGTTTATTCTCAAGAAATCTGATTCACTTTTGAGAAGACGAGACAGTCGGCTCTCATACACCGAGCCTTTTGTCTTGAGGAGAGTATGATCTGTATGGATTAAATAAACATGTTAGCATCTTGATTATTTAATCAAGTCATCAATCTGGAGAATTAAAACTCACTTGCTTTAAGCCATTTTCATGCACATCCCGCCTATAGTTTTATGTAAAACCAGTCGGCTTTGGGATCCCCTATGTTGCTGTAACCGTCAGTTACGACCTTCTTATTGACCACTGATTCAAAGAATGAGATATTTGGAGTTGCGTTGGAGCGATGTTTAAAGAGGTAATAGAACTTCAAGTCTTTAAAGGTAAGCTCAGTCTGTACAATCTCTGGGTATGCAACAGATAGAGTTTATAGAGCTGCATAAGCATTAGGGTGGAGCTGCATTGGAGCAATACATAATCGCCTTAAAGTTTCGACGACGATTGGCGGAAACAGAGGAATAGAGCCTACCACGCACATTAATCAACTAATGGTCATGTACCCAGGTGGGGCAGAATTAGGTCTATCGTCCTTCCCTAGAATTTTAACATCATCCCAGGATATCCCGTGCTTCAAGCATAGTTTCCGAAGCTTGGTGTCGTCCAATTTAGAAGCCAGACAATCAGAAAACTTAGCTATATCTTTATCTCCCAGAAGCTCATCGGAAGCCCGATCGTCCGCTCCTTCGGAGGATGTATCGTCTGAAGACGTTGCTTCCGCGCCAGAGTCCATCTTGTAGTCAGGGTCGGACTTATCCTGATCTGAGGTTGAGGAGAGCACGTTGGGATCATGATGCACTGATGTCACTGGTTCAGTGCCCTCCTATGGTATCTTAGTTACTTGTTTATCTGACATAGCTGTGTTGGCAAGTATAACAGATTAGAATACGGCTACCCTTCCCCCCGTGTGTGCAAGTGCCGGTGTGTGCCTGTGCATGCATTAAAGAAAAGCATAAAAGTTAACAAGATCATCGAGATAATAGTCATTGCTTGCTGTTAAGTTATGTTGCTGGTCAGTCCAGAAAGTCTATCTTGAAGGCTCTAACCTAACTGTTCAGAATCTTGTGATAGCAGTGTATTGATTAAGTTTAAAAAATGTGTATGGTTCAATGGCTAAGTTCGGTTTACAAGAAGTGCATGGCCGAATCGCAGAAAACATGTCGGATCGAGACGAGTGGATCGCCCCTCTTTTGGATCGCGTATATCAACAGATCGTGAAGCAGTTACAAGCTTGTAACAGAAACACCAACTCATGGAAGAGCGCCGGATCGTGGAAACCAGTACGGATCGCAATAACCCTTCGTGATCCGCCTCGGCTAACCCGATCCAATCCAACGTTCAGATTTTGGAGCATCCGTTTATCGTTCTTGATCCAATCCACCGGTGCTGCCACGATTTGATCCGCTGTCCGCGTCCTTTCTCCCTTCTTCTCCCTTATCTCTCCTCTCTTCTCACGAACCCAAATGGCCAAACCCATCACCACCGTTCTTCCAAAAGCCGCAATTTTCACAAAACTCCTCCAATTCTTCTCTCAAATTTACGGAAACTCAAGTAAAACGAGGGTAGAAATGCGAGAATGTGTTTCTAATGTGATTACCTTTTTTAAAAGTGAAGAAATATGGGTTTTATCTCTTTTGAGATTGAACAAGGTAGGGTTTCGGTCGAAGCTTCAGGCGGCTGTGCAAAGAAAGAAGAAGAAAAGAAGAAGGAGGAGGGGTCGGACTTATATAGGTAAGTCTGTGGCCTTTGGCCTTCCATTTTTTGTCTTACTCGAACCATGAGGGCTTGGTGGGCCACGAACCCGAGCACATCGAGAAAAGAAGGCGGTCCCTCAACTGGCTCGTGAGAAGAACGGGCCCATTAAGCTTAAAGCCCACCTGAAAATCGCATTATAACAAGCGCCTCTCCTCATGGACCGTGAAACATTTTGGCAATCCGACCGGACGAGCGATTGTCAAAAAATTGAAATTTCAGAAAAAATTTGAGAAAAAATTCAAGAGTTTACCTGGCAAATTGGGCGGCGAAGTCTCTAAAAACTCCAAAGATGAGAATTATCCAATGAACAAAGAAATGATTGAAGGGTTAACCAGATATTTATAGTGATCGAGAGACACCATTTCCTGGAACAGTGCAACATTTCAGACAGATACAGCCACTGGTTCACATCGCTTCACGGAAAGATAAATCTGCAGTTTCGAAGCATGTTCCATCCTCGATAAAACATACTTCGAGGGGGCAAAATGTTGGCTAGCTTTTTGACCTAGCCACCAAAGTCCAAAAGCAAAGAAAATATGAGTCCTTAAGGGTCCAACCCTTCGAGCATTCAATCGTGGTCATATCGTCTTCCTCGGATTGCGACACTCCTCGGATCGCTGCGCCAGTATGCGACCCGATCGCCCCTTGTAGCCTCGATCTAATCCGCTACCTTTAGCTCGACCCGATCCGTCCACAGCATGACAATCTGATCCAAACCCTGAAGATGCGGCGAGGCCCCTGACCAAGTCATTCACGATCCGAGAATGCAGGATCTTGCGACACCTGTCCACAACTGTCATATTGACCAATTCTTCATGAAGCTACGATCCGATCCGATATTCCCGGGATTTGTGCCACGTATGACCGCGATCCGCCTGACAAAATCAACTATAAATAGCCCAGAGCTTGGCAATTTTCAGGATCTTTTGGCAGTCTGAGTATTGATTTCACCATTACTATCATACCACTATTTCTTATCTGTTTTTCTTCGAGATTGCTGAGAGAAATCATAATTGTAAGAGTGAGTTTGAGAGAAATCATTGGTTGTACTAGCATTCAAAGTATAATCAATAACATATAAAGTGGACGTAGGCTCGTTAACGCCGAACCACTATAAACCGTGTGTGTTTTCTGGTTTTTCCTCATTTTTCAGTTATAATTCTCTACGAATCAGAACAATTTGGGTGTTAGAGCCAGATTTTGATCTAATAGTAATTATCTTGTAGTGGTCTAGGTGTGCCTTTAACGTTATCGTTATTCATCTTGTTTCCTTATTTACTCTGCCATACTCAATGGTTCATGGTCATTTCCTTAATTTCCAACTTATGCCTTAGCCTAGTTACTTTGTTAATTATATTATTAGAATTATCGCACTCGCCAGACTTTATGTCTGATCCCCCTTTTTCCATCTCTTTCCTTTTTTTCCCCCAGGTGCTCAGGTTGGAACTAGCACCAGTGGAGCTTGATTTTGGACTGCTTTTAGAAGATTTCTTGGACTGCTGAAGTAAAGTTCAGCTTCTCTTTAATTATGGCTATTTTAATGTTGGGGATTATGTCTTTCAGATTATGTACTTTGTTTTATCAAGATGGATATGATGTACTTGACTTTGGTTTATGGTTTTGATGATGTAACCAAACATATTTACCTTCTGCTACAATAAATAAAGTTTTGAATTTTCAAGTACTGCTTATATCTGTCTTGTTGTGATTTTCTGTTCTATATTCAACTAAAACGCTCCACTGAAGTTAAGGCATTCCCTTTGTGAGTGACCTTAATGGAGGTGGGGTGTTACACGTGGTGTCAGAGCTGAAGGTTACCAGAACAGATATGAATTTTTGAAAAAAAAACTATTTTTCAAAGCAATTTTTATAAAGAAGTACTTTCAAAAGTATGATTTAAGGAAAGTATTTTCGAGAGAAAATATATTTTGGAAAGCATAACCCCAAAAGCCATATATCTTTCCTTCAGTCCTTTTTGTATTGAATCCTTCCTTTTTCGTTTCAGCATGTCTGAAGCATCTGAGATACCAGAGGGCGTTCATGTGCCCGGTTGGTTCCGTCAATATCTTGAGGCTAGGGCCGCCGCCGTAGGTCCAGCAAATCCTCCTCCTCCTCGTGTCGATAATTTTGCAAAGATATGTAAGGACTTTAGAGTAATGGGTGGAAAACCTTTTCACGGGACGGAGACATTTGTTGAAGCTCGTAACTGGCTAAAGGAGGTGGAAGAATTGTTAGGAATTTTTGAAGTGGATGATGGAAGGAAAGTCCAGCTAGCTGTGTGGCTAATGAAGGATGAGGCCTCGTTTTGGTGGGAGGTCGCTAATGGGGGTTGTCCAGTCGATACATGGCAAGATTTTAGGCAGAGGTTTGAGGCGAAGTTTCTCTCACAAGCTGAAGAGAATCTATACATAGAAAGGTTCTTGTCACAGAAGCAAGGGAATCTATCGGTGAAAGAGTATGTCAACAAATTCAACCAATTGGCAAGGTTTGGCTTAGACTTAGTGAATACTCCAGAAAAAAAGGCTCTAAGATTTATTAAGGGTTTAAACGAGCCGCTTCATGTGTTAGCTATGACCCACATTCCTATGGGGGCTAACTTCGAGAAACTGGTTGACATGGCGTTAATGCATGAAGAGGAAGCCAAAAGTGAGAAAAAAGAAGAAAAGCGTGAAGGATCACAGAACAAGAAAACGGGGCCCAAAAAGGAAACACAAAAGAAGGATGAGAAGTCTGAAGATAGGAAGGAGAAGAAGTGCTTTACTTCTGGAAGCTCTACCCATCTGAACAAGGATTGCAGGAAAAGGAAGGGCACTTGCTTCAACTGTGGCAAAGCGGGACATCTGATTAAGGACTGCCCAAGTAAGGGGCATAGGGCAGGACCTACTTCTGGAGGACAGGCGAATACCCTCGAGGCTGGTGGATAGGATAGAAATAAGAAAAATTTCTGAAGATGGTTTAATTTCCTTATCTGATTGTTGAGTTAAAACTCTTTCTGATTCTGGCTTTTTGATTTTGTAATTGATACTCTACACTTTAATACTAGTCTTGTTTCTGATCCAGTAGTTGTTTCAAACCCCTTGGGTGGTTCGGCTCATTTATTGGTGATTTGTAAGGGTTTGAAATTATCTGTGTTAGGCGTCAAAAATTTGAATGTGACGTTTGTATGCTCAATTTTATGGGCTATGGATTGGTTTTTAATGGACTAGTTTTTTTTATGTAGAGGGTCGTTCTAGATTTTGAGAGGAGGGTCGTTAAGTTTCTAACTTTTCATGGGAAGACCCCAAAGTTTCTTGTGACCCGCAAGGGTGTTTTATGCTTAGCTTTCTGAGAATCATTCTATAATCTGATCTGTACCAGCAATCTGCAAGTATCTATATATTTCTGAAGGATACGGGTTTCTACTCAAAGCATGATGTAAATTTCCAGTTTTGACATTGTTTAATGGGGGTAATTTTCTGAGTGGCAGTCTGATGTTGATTTCGGTCTTCAGGGCTGAAACTTAGGGAATTATTCTCTTAACCGATGTCAAATGGGGATAGAGCTTTGGTTTTAGTTGTACCATTTGTTTGTATCCCATCAACCGAATCTTTGACCTTTAGATAGGAAACCCATGGATGTAAACATGTGTTTGAGACATGTTATGTTTGATGGTTGCAAGTGTTTGCTAGTGGTTGCCTGTGGACGCATATACACACACATTAGGCACAAGATCGGCTCAGTCACTTCATATTGCATATTGCATATAAATGTGTGTACATATTTAAGTAATGGATGTATAATGATTGTACCATCATATGGATGTTGCATTTTGGTGAATGGTTGTGCACACATGTAGAAATGATATGTATCGATAAGGTTCTTTCGCATACATAATGGACGCATGGCACTATCATGATTTGCATTAAGGAGGTCAACTGAATCAGTAGACCGCCTGATTTTGCATTAGATAAGGAACATATACACACACTTTTTGCATATGTTCATACAGCATTAGAAATTTTAAAATGGAAAATGGATGCCCGTGTTTGATGGTCGAGTAGATGGTTGTTTGGATGGTAGGATATACATTCTCCTTAACTTGGAGATTTCGGGGGCGAAATCCTTTAAGGAGGGGAGAATGTAACACCCTGGATTTTTGAATAATCGAATTTACTAAATTAAAGAATAATTAGTCTCAGACGTGAGAATTATGGGGATTGGGTTGCGCCATTGTGTTTGTCTCAGAATTCTAGTGGAGATAGAGTCCGAGTTTGTGGGAAACGACTACCGGATGAAAGAGTTATGGACGAACGAAGTTTGGTGGCAAAGTAAAGAAGAAGACAAAATTGCATTGGCGCACTTGGGAAGTGCGCCAGTACATATTTACACTGGTGCACTTGCCAAGTGCGCCCAGGCTGAGGCTGGAGCCTGCACAACTTTCTGGTTCAGGCTGACCCGTGTTGTTGAGTCCTTTCTGACTCCTTGCTGAATCATTAGGGCTGACTCATCACCCTATCATGATTGAATGGTTTTGATTAACCCTAAGAACATCGGATGGCTTAAATTAATTCAAAACTTTATAAAAAGACCCATAGACTCAAACCCTAAATCAGAATTAAAACTAAAACTATGGCCGTCATGCTGTTGTCTTGAACCCCTCGAACAGCCGCCACCAAAATTAAGAGGAAGAACAACAACCAAATCAGAACTACTCAACCCTAACAGTGAATCTTCATCAAAGGAGCGCTAATTCAACTCCAGAAATCAGAATTCAGAACTCAAGACTGCTTTTGAGTTGTGAGTTCGATAGTTTTAGCAAAATAATTAGTAATTTAATTAGATTAAGTTATAACGCGGATTGTATGGATGTGATATGAAGTATTGATTGCATGTTGTAATTATGTTGTAGGATTGTGATTGAAATATCTATGATGTTATGTTATGATGCTATCATTTACGATGTAAAGTTATGTTGCTATCATCCATGTTGTAATTTTATATACAATCAAATCATCATGTTTCTTATGCTAGTTTGTATTGATTCATATGATAAGTCATATGTAGGAAAGTTTAGATGTTGATTCAAACATGCACCATATACAAGTTTGGGTAGAATTATATGTGACCTTACATGGCTATGACACCTAGTTTATGTGAGAATTTAATTGAAAGTTAGGATATGACATATGCTAAATTCTACATGATACTTTACATGTTAGATATTAGTTTACACCATTGTTGCGATGTATAGATCACATATGAAAGTTTATGAGTTGGATATGAATCATGTTATGTTATTACCTATGCAAGTTTACCCCTTTTAGATATAGGTCTATGACATATGATGTTTATGCGAGTTTGTGGCTATTATTTCATCAAGTTCACACCTTTAGATATAGATCTATGACATATGATGTTTATGCAAGTTTGTGGCCATTTTCTCATCAAGTTCACACCTTTAAATTTGGATCAATAACATATGTTGTTTAGGCAAGTTGTAATCCTGGCCTATGCAAGTTTTAGATGAAGAACATCATTCACATATGCAAGTTCACCCATATGTTAGATCTATGTTTTAATTATGTGTATATATGTGATGTTTTCTTTTATTTCATGAGTTAGACTATTCGAGTCTAAGTATATTTTTACGTTGAACGAACAAACGTACTACGTGGGGAAAAAGGGGATAATATTAAGATTTAATTGGCATAAATGCCTTAAAAGGCATAAAATATAATTGTGGTGAGAATTGGTATGATTTTACATACAATAAATGGATGGACATAATTGAGTCAATTATGGACATCGTTAAATTTGGAATTGATTGATAATTTGAATAGGGAAAGTAATTCAAATTGGGAAATGATTAATTAGGAGTAATTAATCGTCTAAGACACGAGGTTAGACTCTTTTGTGGTGTAAGACTGCCCGAACCCGCCCGGCAAATCCAGCTGCCACAAATGCCAGTCTAATGTGAGAGGTCTTAGGCATAAACTAAATACGTAACAATTGTAAAGACACGAGGTTAAGCTCTTTTGTGGTGTAAGACTGCCCGGACCGCCCGGCAAATCCAGCTGCCACAAATGCCAGTCTAATGTGACAGGTCTTTATGAGGTTACGGTCTTAATGAATTAGGTAACACTTAACCAGATAAACATGTAGTGGGACATGAGGGGGTTAAGTGGGTGCCTTGGGTGGCATGTGGAATCTAGAGGGTGCCTTGGGTGGCATTTGAAATACGATTAGAAATACTTAACCAAAATTGAAGCATGTAATTGAAACATGAATAAGAAGTGGGTTAAGTGAGAAATACTAGAGGGGACCAAGCTTAGGTGGATAGCTTGTGTCAAATCATGGGGGGCCCGTTTCAACCAGTAACCCATAAGTATCTCTGTGGGCTCGACCTAAGTCGAGGACGGGACACGCGTACTGGGCTTGACTGTAAGAGGCCAAAACGGGGGAGCGGTGGCAACGCAAGTCCAACAGGATCATGTACGTGTGTGGGCCCGGGCTGGTAGGTAAGACGTTGTTGCATCGTGTTGGTATAAGCCGTGCATTTCTGATAGTATCGAGTTACCACTTTGGGGAGTGATACACCCCACTGTGGGACCAGCACGGGTATCTACTAGTTAGGGAGCCGATCGCTTGGGGGTAGGACTTAGGGTACACTTATTTCTGTTGGTACCGTCTGTTTCTGTTGGGTGGTAACACCTGTCTGTTTCTACGTGGTACCGTCTGTTGGGGTGGTAAAGGCCCATTACTAGTGTACACCTAATTCTACATTATGTTTCCGTAGGGACTATTCTGTTTCTGTCTCTGTCCCCGTTCGGGTGGTAAAGGCCCATTACTAGCATTATGTTTCTGTATAGATTATTCTGTTTCGATTCTATTTCAGTTTAAACATTAGGGTAACGCCTAATCCTGTTATACTAGTGGTGGTGCAGCATAGTAATTATCTTGTAGTGGTCTAGGTGTGCCTTTAACTTTATCGTTATTCATCTTGTTTCCTTATTTACTTTGCCATACTCAATGGTTCATGGTCATTTCCTTACTTTCCAACTTATGCCTTAGCCTAGTTACTTTGTTAATTATATTGTTAGAATTATTGCACTCGCCAGACTTTATGTCTGAACCCCTTTTTCCATCTCTTTCCTTTTTTTCCCCGGGTGCTCAGGTTGGAACTAGCACCAGTGGTGCTTGATTTTGGACTGCTTTTAGAAGATTTCTTGGACCGCTGATGTAAAGTTCAGCTTCTCTTTAATTATGGCTATTTTAATGTTGGGGATTATGTCTTTCAGATTATGTACTTTTTTTATCAAGATGGATATGATGTACTTGACTTTGGTTTATGGTTTTGATGATGTAACGAAACATATTTACCTTCTGCTGCAATAAATAAAGTTTTGAATTTTCAAGTACTGCTTATGTCTGTCTCGTTGTGATTTTCTGTTCTATATTCACCTAAAACGCTCCACTGAAGTTAAGGCATTCCCTTTGTGAGTGACCTTAAAGGAGGTGGGGTGTTACAGTTTGCATCGAATAAGTAGGTTTCTTGATGCTCAAGTTATCAGGTAAAACACTGTCGCATGTTTGAAACTCAACCATTTCAAATACATATAGTACTCATCATTAAATAATAGTGTTTTTAAAAACACGTTTCGACTTTGGGAGTAGAATTTATGTGAATAAGACGAAAAAGTTTTCAAACATTAGTAGAATATTCATATATTCATATTGATCGAGCAGGTTGCTTAGTGACTAAGTAATCAGGTAAAACACTGCCGCATGTTTGCTATTCTACATTTTAAAGTATCTATAATGCTCATCATTTGCATATTATCGTTTGGACCCTGGATCCACGCCAATAAGATCAAGAAAGTTTCAAAATATAAGTGAAACTTAGATGTTTGCATCGAATAAATTGGTTTCTTGGTGCTCAAGTAATCAGGTAAAACACTACCGCATGTTTGAAACTCTACCATTTCAAATACTTATAATACTCATCATTAAATAATAGTGTTTTTATAAACACGTTTCGACTTTGGGAGTAGAATTTGTGTGAATAAAACGAAAAAGTTTTCAAATATTAGTAGAATATTAATATTTTCATATTGACTGAGCATGTTGCTTAGTGATAAGTAATCAGGTGAAACACTGCCGCATGTTTGCTATTCTACATTTTAAAACATCTATAACACTCATTATTTGCATATTACTATTTGGACCCTGGATCGGCGCCAATAAGCTCAAGAAAGTTTCAAAATATAGGTGAAACTTTGAGATTTGCATCGAATAAGTAGGTTTCTTGGTGCTCAAGTAATCAGGTAAAACACTGTCGCATGTTTGAAACTCTACCATTTCAAATACGTATAATACCAATCATTAAATAATAGTGTTTTTAAAAACACGTTTCGACTTTGGGAGTAGAATTTGTGTGAACAAGACGAAAAAGTTTTCAAATATTAGTAGAATATTCATATTTTCATACTGACTGAACAGGTTGCTTAATGACTAAGTAATCAGGTAAAACACTGCCGCATGTTTGCTATTCTACATTTTAAAACATCTATAACACTCATCATTTGCATATTACCGTTTGGACCTGGGATCCGCGCCTATAAGATCAAGAAAGTTTCAAAATATATGTGAAACTTTGAGGTTTGCATCGAATAAGTAGGTTTCTTGGTGCTCAAGTAATCAGGTAAAACACTGCCGCATGTTTGAAACTCAACCATTTCAAATACATATAGTACTCATCATTAAATAATAGTGTTTTTAAAAACACGTTTCGACTTTGGAAGTAGAATTTGTGTGAATAAGACGAAAAAGTTTTCAAATATTAGTAGAATATTCATATTTTCATATTGACTGAGCATGTTGCTTAGTGACTAAGTAATCAGGTAAAACACTGCCGCATGTTTGCTATTCTACATTTTAAAACATCTATAACACTCATCATTTGCATATTACTGTTTGGACCTTGGATCCACGCCAATAAGTTCAAGAAAGTTTCAAAATATAGGTGAAACTTTGAGGTTTGCATCGAATAAGTAGCTAGGTTTCTTGGTGCTTAAGTAATCAGGTAAAACACTGCCGTATATTTGAAACTCTACCATTTCAAATACATGTAATACTCATCATTAAATTATAGTGTTTTTAAAAACATGTTCCGACTTTGGGAGTAGAATTTGTGTGAATAAGACGAAAAAGTTTTCAAATATTAGTAGAATATTCATATTTTCATATTGACTGAGCAGGTTGCTTAGTGACTAAGTAATCAGGTAAAACACTGTCGTATGTTTACTATTCTACATTTTAAAGCATTTATAATGCTCATCATTAGCATATTATCGTTTGGACCCTGGATCCACGCCAATAAGATTAATAAAGTTTCAAAATATAAGTGAAACTTAGATGTTTGCATCGAATAAGTAGGTTTCTTGGTACTCAAGTAATCAGGTAAAACACTACTGCATGTTTGAAACACTACCATTTCAAATACATATAATACTCATCATTAAATAATAGTGTTTTTATAAACACGTTTCGACTTTGGGAGTAGAATTTGTGTGAATAAAATGAAAAAGTTTTCAAATATTAGTAGAATATTCATATTTTCATATTGACTGGGCATGTTGCTTAGTGACTAAGTAATCAGGTAAAACACTGTCGCATGTTTGCTATTCTACATTTTAAAACACCTATAACACTCATCATTTGCATATTACTGTTTGGACCCTGGATCCGCGCCAATAAGTTCAAGAAAGTTTCAAAATATAGGTGAAACTTTGAGGTTTGCATCGAATAAGTAGGTTTCTTGGTGCTCAAGTAATCAGGTAAAACACTGTCGCATGTTTGAAACTCTACCATTTCAAATACGTATAATGCCAATCATTAAATAATAATGTTTTTAAAAACACGTTTAGACTTTGGGAGTAGAATTTGTGTGAACAAGATAAAAAAGTTTTCAAATATTAGTAGAATATTCATATTTTCATATTTACTGAACAGGTTGCATAGTGACAAAGTAATCAGGTAAAACACTGCCGCATGTTTGCTATTCTACACTTTAAAACATCTATAACACTCATCATTTGCATATTACCGTTTGGACCTGGGATCCGCGCCTATAAGATCAAGAAAGTTTCAAAATGTAAGTGAAACTTTGAGGTTAGCATCGAATAAGTAGGTTTCCTGGTGCTCAAGTAATCAGGTTAAACACTGCCGCATGTTTGAAACTCAACCATTTCAAATTCATATAGTACTCATCATTAAATAATAGTGTTTTTAAAAACATGTTTCGTGTAACACCCCGAATTTTCTATTAACACTAAAGTTGCAAAAATAATAATAAGTGTGTAAAGGGGAGATGTATCTAATGTGCATACAAAAATAATAATAAGTATGTAAAGGGGGATGTATCTAATGTGCATACAAAAATAATAATAAGTGTGAAACGGTGGGATGTATCTAATGTGTACGTATTTATATGGATTGACAAATAATAGTAAATGTACATTAAGAAAGAAATGGTGAACATAATTGGTTTCTCTTTAGAACGAACGGCTAGAATTAATCTTGGCTTCATCGACGACTCTCATTTACTTGCAACTCTATATAAACAGCCCCTAGCCTCATTCTCTTTACACCATTCTTCTCTAACCTTATGATGCATAAATTCTCGGTGGACATGGCTTCTTCTCCTCCTCTAAATTAAATAAATAAAATAAAATATAAATCTAAGACGAGGAAATGCTGCTCAAGTCTTTCAAGAGAAGATTCAAAACAAGCTAGGATTCAAGTGAAGATTCAAACGACTTCAACGACTGTTTTTCTACGAATCTAATCTCTGTAAGTTGGTTACTTTTTAGATCTGAACGCCTTTTTCTATTTGTGACATGAAATTAATGGATATAAGAAATATGCCTTATCATTTCATTGAATCTGTGCTTGTACATACCTTTGGATCTGATTCTTGATTTTGGCCTAGAACATATTGTGATTAAATTTCCAATGCCTAAGACTATGACTATGAAACTATGGACGTTGAAACCATATGCCTTTGACTATGAACATAAGCCTTTGAACATAAACCAATGCCTATGACTATGACAAAGACAATTATGGATAATTACCTATGATTCATGAACATGATATTATTGCCTAGGATTATGACTGTGATATTGGATCTAAACCTGATTATCGATTCAATCTATTCTTAATTATCCTTGGATCTTGATTATGGGAATTTGTCTATTAAGTTAGATGTACCCATATACATGAACCTATGTTATTTATTCAACCCTTTCCATGTCATAATATTATCAGATCTATAGGCCTTCGATGCTTAAAATCAATTGATTCAGTGTAACTTGTTAGATCTGAAATTAGTAAATTATCATCCTATGCCAGTTATTATATTTATCTTTTCATGGCATTTTGGTTCATTCCCTTTTTTTCCACGAACCGAGATTTATCTATAATCTAGGATGAATCACGATTATACGAATGATGGGAATACGATTTGGGTACAACATGAAATTCATATTAATTGGCATAATTTGGAATGTGTATTATGACATGCCTATTAAAACGCAAGTTGGAAAATTTGACATAAATGATGGAATATGACATATTAAATTTAGTAATTTCAAGTAAGCTAAATTTTAGGCATAAAACTGTAAACTAGAATAATAATTCTAGTTTTGCCATAAACTGTGAATTAGGTTGTTAAATCAGAATTGGCTAAATTAAAGTTAATTTGGCATAATAAGTATATTAGCACAATTTTGAATTTATTCATAATTGTGAGTAATTGTCATGTTTAGAATAATTATGGTTAGTGACACTTAATCTGGTATAATTTACATACCAAAAAATATCAATATGATAAATAGGAAAAAGGGGCCATAGTAATAAATGTGACAATGTACATTAAAAGAGTAATAATGGAATAAGTAAATTAGGAGTAATTTACTTATAGAATTTGTCACAAACGATAAATTGTTCATAGACTAAGTTTTGGCCATAAATTATAAACTAGAATATTAAATCTAGTTTTGACAATGAAATAAGAATATTAGACCTAAGTTGGCCTAAAACTGCAAGTTGTGTCAAATAATAGGTAAGTCAAGACTTGGGCCTAGAATATAAGTATACTAATGGGCATGGAAAATGAATATAGTATAGGCCAAATTTATTTAAAAAAGAAAGAAAAGAAAATGGACTTTGAGGATAAATTGTTAACAATTTATTTATAGACAAAATAAAGGTTTATTAATGACATCTCTTTTAATAAATACACCAGAAAGTTCTAGGGTGACAGAGAGGATAGTGTCTAGGCTTGGGTTTGGAAAATACAAGTTTCCTGCTCTCCCTGGCAATCCCTAACTGATCCGACGGACGGGATGGTTACTTTCAAAACCGGATTTGGAAATTAATTAAAACCCTTTTGAACTTAGAAAACACGAATACACCTAACCCGAGGTTAGACTGAGTTGCGATGTAAACCTGCCCGGAACCAACCGGCACATCCAGTAATTGCAACAATATCTGTGTAATGTGAGTGGTAGCGGCTTTAATTTATTTAATTAAAGCTAGAACAAGAATGGTAGGATTAAGTTAACTAAAAACACTTAACCAATTCAACATGATAACTAAACCGATGGGTGGGGTTAGGTTCATACAGACACTTAACATAGTTAAGCTAGAATGGGAGGGTTAAGTCCATTGGAACACTTAACCAACTTAACACAGTTAAGCTAGAATGGGAGGGTTAAGTCCACAGGAACACTTAACCAAACTTAACATGTTAACTAGACTAGAGGTTGGGGTTAAGTAAACTTAATACACTTAGCCAATTTAACATGTTAACTAGACTAGAGGTTGGGGTTATGTAAATTTAATACACTTAGCCAATTTGATGTGTTAGCAGAACTAGACCGTAGGGTTAAGTAAACTTGAATACTTAACCATCAGAGTGTGATAAATGAATAAGGATAGGTTTAAAACTTGAAGGGATAATACTTAACCATTAATATCATGTAAGTTAAAACAGATGGGCAAGGTTAAGTTAAAAAGGAACACTTAACCAATACAGGATGAATGGGTAGGGTTAAGTAATAAGAATTACTTAACCAATATAACTTGGTTTGTGGTGGGGTTAAGTCAACATGAATTACTGGTAACACTTAACCAGTTTAACAGGATAAATAAGGAGGGTTAAGTTAGCTTGACTAATGACACTTAACCAATCCAACTTGACGAAAAAGAGAACTAAGTAGTAATTCTTAGTATAACACGAGAAGGAGCGAACGTCCAACTAATTTTAAAGAAGGCTCCAACGAATTGGGTTACGAAGCCCGAGGCTTCGAGGGGACGTGAGGGTAATCTTGGTATCCCTCTGTGAGGCTGCAGAAGCTTCTCCTAGGCTCACAGAGGTTAAGGTCTGCGTTAGAAGAACCGAAGGTATGCCTTGGTTGCAATATATGGCAACCAAAAGACTAGGATGGACCAGCGTGATTCGACGAGAAAACGGTAGCCCTGTGATAGCAACTCGTCGTCTACTATCCATCTTCAGTCAATCGAGATAAGTGAAGCGGGAAGGCGGAGAACTCCTACAGACCATATACTTGCTATCTAGTTATGGTTGCGGATGGCCATAGGTTAGTGGGGCATAAGGGGCCTGCTTATAATTCACATTTTTCAAGGTGTGCCTTTCATTAGTTGAGGGAGGGGTCAAGTGGGACCATAGCCACTGGAATAAAAATAGACCTTAGCATCTGCATTGGCAGATATCTGAAAGCTCCCGACGGAGTTCCGTATTTCTAGAGTAGCCCTGACACGGAACTCGGGCAGCACATTACAGGACATGTGCATCTAGACAAGCGATAACGATTCGCGATACATGTGTGGGGAAAGTTTAGGAACATATACCACTCTAGGTAGTGTATCCTAGACTAAAGGGAAACGTTCAGTATACAGCATGAACCCTAGATTAAATCTAGGTAATAAACAATAAATGTATGCCTGAAGGCAACCGAAACAACCAGGATTGGGATCACGTTAATATTACTAGTCGGGACACTAGTTAGGTGGTGCAGAGACATAGAAACCATAATAACAAGTTAATAGCGAAGCGGAGAAAGTATTAAAGCATATCCAGTTTATCTTGTCTTAGCATATCTTGTGTTAATCTTATCTTGTTGACCCTATCATCATGGTATTGTCTTGTATTCAGTTAATTCATGTCGTTTTGTTTTTCCCTGTTCACATGTTAGAAGTAACTGAACTTACCAGACTTTATGTCTGACCCAGTTTTCTTTCGTCTTCTTTTCTTCCGTCCCCCCCCCCCCACCCCCCAGGTAGTTAAGGAGGGGATAGTATAGCTCAGATTAGTTTTGGGACGGTTGCTCTTTTCAAGCTTGAAGTTTCTTGGAAACATCGGCTTTGGATTGCTATGGCTGGCTTATGTTACATTGGGGAATATAAATGTATTTTTATGCTTCTTTATTTGTAAGACAGATGATACTCTGATATTGGAAAACAATTGTTGTACCAATTATTTTATCAATAAAGTGAAGTTTTATTTTCCGCTGTTTTAATTTTGTCTGTCTTGTAATTTATCTGCATCTTTTACCCTAAAATGCTCCACAGAACTTAGTGCATTCCCTTTGTGAGTGACACTAACGGATGTGGGGTGTTACACGTGGTATCAGAGCTGAAGGTTACCCGGATCAGATAAAGATTTGAAAAATTATTTTTCAAAACAGTTTTTAAAGAAGCATTTTCAAAAGAAAAGTTTTGTTTTAAAAGGCATATTCCCCAAAGCCATAAGCAATATCTTTTGATTCTCTGTTTGAGTCCTTGTTTCCTTCTTTCTTGAGTCTCTCGGGCTCCTGGCTTTCTGGGAGGTAACCTCATCGAAGGGAAAAGTAGTGCCCGACTTCCATCTATAGCCGTAGTAGTTTCACCTACGGCCAGTTTTCTTTCAAGCTTTGTAGGGGATTCTGTACGATGGTGGCAGCTTTCGAGAGATTTGTCAACATGATTACGCACGGAAGAGAATGGGGAGTTTGGCTAAGGAGCATAACCCAAGGATGAGGAATTATAAAACCTAAGACAAGAGGAAGTATCTTTACTAGGGTATAATAGGGCATATAATTAAGGACAAGGGCAAGAACGAGGAACAAGATTTTTAGAAGGGCAAGTACACACTTTCACCTCTAAGCGTACCTAGGAGAAAGGTAGTAAAGTTCTGTTGTAAGAGTCTAGTTTTTCTGTTCGTACTCTTTTGGATTTAGCGCTTCGCATTTGTTCATGTCTACTTCCATAGTTGAGTCTCTGCACCTTAGTACTTGTATAGTAGAAAGATCCCACTAGTGTCTCAAATCCAATTGGTGGTTCGACCAATTTATTTTTGGTTAGTAGGGATTTCAGAGTAGTTATCGAGTTTGCTTATATCATCTCACGTAGATCGTCTAAATTCGGAGGAGATATTCCTTGGGTGCTTGTTTGATATTGGTTTAGGCCTTTGGGGCATGTACTTGAGGAATGTCGAGTTCGACTAGAATGGTTTGCGTGAAAGATGGATAGTTGTGGCAGGCGCTCTAAATAGAAAAAAAAAGACTAACCTTAAGAGAGGTAAAAAGTACGTAGTGACCTTTTGACCCTCATAGTTATGGTATGATGGATAAGCTAGGAGGAGAGACCTCTGATCATCCTAGTATATATACACTTGGTACCATGGTCGACATCTGTTTATTTTGGAAATGGAGGTCAGAAACTTCACAATCGTGAAGTTAAATTAGATAAGGTACAGAATAGTGAAGCTCAAGAAGATGCGACTTAGAAGACTGAAGACTAGATACGTGCATCATAACCTTTTTCTTTAGGGTACATCCTTGATTTCTTTTTGTAGAAGCTTTACGCATACTTGTTTCCCTCTTTCCAAAGTATATCCTCTAGGACGTATTATCGATCCTTAGGTAGAAGCCAATGGACGAAAACATGTATTTGAAACATGTTATGATTGATGGTTGCAAGTGGTTGCTCGTGGATGCATATACACACTATAGGCACTAGATCGGCTCAATCACCTCATGTTGCATATATATGCGTGTTTATTTTTCATTAATGGATGTATGATGGTTATGTTATCATATGGATGTTACATTCAGATGAATGGTTGTGCACGCATGTAGAAATAATATGTATCATTAGGGTTCTTTTGCATACATAATGGATGCATGGCACTATCATGGATTGCATTAAGGAGGTCAACTGAATCAGTAAACCGCCTGATTTTGCATTAGATAAGGACATGTACACACACTATGCATATGATCATGAAGCATTAGAAGTCTTTTTTAAGGACAATGGATGCCTATGATTGAATGGTTGAGTAGTTGGATGATTGGATGGCAGGACACATTCTTCCTAACTTGAAGATTTCGGGGACGAAATCCTAAAAGGAGGGGAGAATGTAACACCCGAATTTTCTGTTAACAATAAACTTGCAAAAATAATAATAAGTGTGTAAAGGGGGGATGTATCTAATGTGCATACAAAAATAATAATAAGTGTGTAAAGGGGGGATGTATCTAATGTGCATACAAAAATAATAATAAGTGCGTAAAGGGGGGATGTATCTAATGTGCATACAAAAATAATAATAAGTGTGAAAAGGGGGGATGTATCTAATGTGTACGCATTTATATGGATTGACAAATAATAGTAAATGTACATTAAGAAAGAAATGGTGAACATAATTGGTTTCTCTTTAGAACGAACGGCTAGAATTAATCTTAGCTTCATCGACGGCTCTCATTTACTTGCAACTCTATATAAACAGCCCCTAGCCTCATTCTCTTTACACCATTCTTCTCTAACTTTATGATGCATAAATTCTCGGTGGACATGGCTTCTTCTCCTCCTCTAAAATAAATAAATAAAATAAAATATAAATCTAAGACGAGGAAATGCTGCTCAAATCTTTCAAGAGAAGATTCAAAACAAGCTAGGATTCAAGTGAAGATTCAAACGACTTCAACGACTGTTTTTCTACGAATCTAATCTCTGTAAGTTGGTTACTTTTTAGATCTGAACGCCTTTTTCTATTTGTGACATGAAATTAATGGATATAAGAAATATGCCTTATCATTTCATTGAATCTGTGCTTGTACATACCTTTGGATCTGATTCTTGATTTTGGCCTAGAACATATTGTGACTAAATTTCCAATGTCTAAGACTATGGCTATGAAACTATGGACGTTGAAACCATATGCCTTTGACTATGAACATAAGCCTTTGAACATAAACCAATGCCTATGACTATGACAAAGACAATTGTGGATAATTACCTATGATTCATGAACATGATATTATTGCCTAGGATTATGACTGTGATATTGGATCTAAACCTGATTATCGATTCAATCTATTCTTAATTATCCTTGGATCTTGATTATGGGAATTTGTCTATTAAGTTACATGTACCCATATACATGAACCTATGCTATTTATTCAACCCTTTCCATGTCATAATATTATCATCTCTATAGGCCTTCGATGCTTAAAATCAACTGATTCAATGTAATTTGTTAGATCTGAAATTAGTAAATTATCATCCTATGCCAGTTATTATATTTAACTTTTCATGGAATTTTGGTTCATTCCCTTTTTTTCCATGAACCTAGATTTATCTATAATCTAGGATGAATCACGATTATACGAACGATGGGAATACGATTTGGGTACAACATGAAATTAATATTAATTGGCATAATTTGGAATGTGTATTATGACATGCCTATTAAAACGCAAGTTGGGAAATTTGACATAAATGATGGAATATGACATATTAAATTTAGTAATTTCAAGTAAGCTAAATTTTAGGCATAAAACTGTAAACTAGAATAATAATTCTAGTTTTGCCATAAACTGTGAAATAGGTTGTTAAATCAGAATTGGCTAAATTAAAGTTAATTTGGCAAAATAAGTATATTAGCACAATTTTGAATTTAGTCATAATTGTGAGTAATTGTCATGTTTAGAATAATTATGGTTAGTGACACTTAATCTGGTATAATTTACATACCAAAAAATATAAATATGATAAATAGGAAAAAGGGGCCATAATAATAAATGTGACAATGTACATTAAAAGAGTAATAATGGAATAAGTAAATTAGGAGTAATTTACATATAGAATTTGTCACAAACGATAAATTGTTCATAGACTAAGTTTTGGCCATAAATTATAAACTAGAATATTAAATCTAGTTTTGACAATGAAATAAGAATATTAGACCTAAGTTGGCCTAAAACTGCAAGTTGGGTTAAATAATAGGTAAGTCAAGACTTGGGCCTAGAATATAAGTATACTAATGGGCATGGCAAATGAATATAGTATAGGGCAAATTTATTTAAAAAATAAAGAAAAGAAAATGGACATTGAGGATAAATTGTTAATAATTTATTTATAGACAAAAGAAAGGTTTACTAATGACATCTCTTTTAATAAATACACCAGAAAGTTTTAGGGTGACAGAGAGGATAGTGTCTAGGCTTGGGTTTGGAAAATACAAGTTTCCTGCTCTCCCTGGCTATCCCTAACTGATCCGAAGGACGGGATGGTTACTTTCAAAACCGGATTTGGAAATTAATCAAAACCCTTTTGAACTTAGAAAACACGAATACACCTAACCCGAGGTTAGACTGAGTTGCGATGTAAACCTGCCCGGAACCAACCGGCACATCCAGTAATCGCAACAATATCTGTCTAATGTGAGTGGTAGCGGCTTTAATTTATTTAATTAAAGCTAGAACAAGAATGGTAGGGTTAAGTTAACTAAAACACTTAACCAATTCAACATGATAACTAAACCGATGGGTGGGGTTAGGTTCATACAGACACTTAACATAGTTAAGCTAGAATGGGAGGGTTAAGTCCATAGGAACACTTAACTAACTTAACATAGTTAAGCTAGAATGGGAGGGTTAAGTCCACAGGAATACTTAACCAAACTTAACATGTTAACTAGACTAGAGGTTGGGGTTAAGTAAAGTTAATACACTTAGCCAATTTAACATGTTAACTAGACTAGAGGTTGGGGTTATGTAAATTTAATACACTTAGCCAATTTGATGTGTTAGCTGAACTAGACCGTAGGGTTAAGTAAACTTGAACACTTAACCATCGGAGTGTGATAAATGAATAAGGTTAAGTTTAAAACATGAAGGGATAATACTTAACCATTAATATCATGTTAGTTAAAACAGATGGGCAAGGTTAAGTTAAAAAGGAACACTTAACCAATACAGGATGAATGGGTAGGGTTAAGTAATAAGAATTACTTAACCAATATAACTTGGTTTGTGGTGGGGTTAAGTCAACATGAATTACTGATAACACTTAACAAGTTTAACAGGATGAATAAAGAGGGTTAAGTTAGCTTGACTAATGACCCTTAACCAATCCAGCTTGACGAAAAAGAGAACTAAGTAGTAATTCTTAGTATAACACGAGAAGGAGCGAACGTCCAACTAATTTTAAAGAAGGCTCCAACGAATTGGGTTACGAAGCCCGAGGCTTCGAGGGGACGTGAGGGTACTCTTGGTATCCCTCTGTGAGGCTGTAGAAGTTTCTCCTGGGCTCACAAAGGTTAAGGTCTGCGTTAGAAGAACCGAGGGTATGCCTTGGTTGCAATATATGGCAACCTAAAGACTAGGATGGACCAGCGTGATTCGACGGGAAAACGGTAGCCCTGTGATAGCAACTCGTCGTCTACTATCCATCTTCAGTCAATCGAGATACGTGAAGCGGGAAGGCGGAGAACTCCAACAGACCATATACTTGCTATCTAGTTATGGTTGCGGATGCCCATAGGTTAGTGGGGCATAAGGGGCCTGCGTATAGTTCTCATTTTTCAAGGTGTGCCTTTCATTAGTTGAGGGAGGGGTCAAGTGGGACCATAGCCACTGGAATAAAAACAAACCTTAGCATCTGCATCGGCAGATATCTGAAAGCTCCCGACGGAGTTCCTTATTTCTAGAGTAGCCCTGACACGGAACTCGGGCAGCACATTACAGGACATGTGCATCTAGACAAGCGATAACGATTCGCGATACATGCGTGGGGAAGTTTAGGAACATATACCACTCTAGGTAGTGTATCCTAGACTAAAGGGCAACGTTCAGTAGATAGCATGAACCCTAGATTAAATATAGGTAATAAACAATAAATGTATGCCTGAAGGCAACCGAAACAACCAGGATTGGGATCACGTTAACATTACTAGTCGGGACACTAGTTAGGTGGTGCAGAGACATAGAAACCATAATAACAAGTTAATAGCGAAGCGGAGAAAGTATTAAAGCATATCCAGTTTATCTTGTCTTAGCATATCTTGTGTTAATCTTATCTTATCTTGTTGACCCTATCATCATGGTATTGTCTTGTATTCAGTTAATTCATGTCGTTTTGTTTTTCCCTGTACACATGCTAGAAGTAACAGAACTTACCAGACTTTATGCCTAACCCAGTTTTCTTTCGCCTTCTTTTCTTCCATCCCCCCCCCCCCCCCCAGGTAGTTAAGGAGGGCATAATATAGCTCAGATTAGTTTTGGGACGGTTGATCTTTTCAAGCTTGAAGATTCTTGGATACATCGGCTTTGGATTGCTATGGCTGGCTTATGTTACATTGGGGAATATAAATGTATTTTTCCGCGCCAATAAGATCAAGAAAGTTTCTAAATATAAGTGAAACTTTGATGTTTGCATCGAATAAGTAGGTTTCTTGGTGCTCAAATAATCAGGTAAAACACTACCGCATGTTTGAAACTCTACCATTTCAAATACATATAGTACTCATCACTAAATAATAGTGTTTTTAAAAACTCGTTTCGACTTTGGGAGTAGAATTTATGTGAATAAGACGAAAAAGTTTTCAAACATTAGTAGAATATTCATATTGTCATATTGACCGAGCACGTTACTTAGTGACTAAGTGATCTGGCCAAACACTGCCGCATGTTTTCTATTCTATATTTTAAACCATCTATAACGCTCATCATTTGGATATTACTGTTTGGACCCTGGATCAACGCCAATAAGATCAAGAAAGTTTCAAAATATTAGTGAAACTTTGATGTCTGCATCGAATAAGTAGGTTTCTTAGTGCTCAAGTAATCAGGTAAAACACTGCCGCATGTTTGAAACTCTACCATTTCAAATACATATAATACTCATCGTTAAGTAATAGTGTTTTTTAAAACACGTTTCGACTTTGGGAGTAGAATTTGTGCGAATAAGACGAAAAAGTTTTTAAATATTAGTAGAATATTCATATTTTCATATTGACGTAGCAGGTTGCTTAGTGACAAAGTAATCAGGTAAAACACTGCCGCATGTTTGCTATTGTACATTTTAAAGCATCTATAACGCTCGTCATTTGCATATTATCGTTTGGACCCTGGATCCATATCAATAAGATCAAGAAAGTTTCAAAATATAAGTGAAACTTTGATGTTTGCATCGAATAAGTAGGTTTCTTGGTGCTAAAGTAATCAGGTAAAACACTGCCGCATGTTTGAAACTCTACCATTTCAAATACATATAAAACTCATCATTAAATAATAGTGTTTTTATTAACACGTTTCAACATTGAGAGTAAAATTTTTGTGAATAAGATGAAAAAGTTTTCAAATATTAGTAGAATATTCATATTTTCATATTGACTGAGCATGTTGCATAGTGACTAAGTAATCAAGTAAAACACTGTCGCATGTTTGCTATTCTACATTTTAAAACATCTATAACACTCATCATTTGCATATTACCGTTTGGACCCTGGATCCGCGCCAATAAGTTCAAGAAATTTTAAAATATAAGTGAAACTTTTAGGTTTGCATCGAATAAGTAGGTTTCTTGTTGCTTAAGTAATCAGGTAAAGCACTGTCGCATGTTTGAAACTCTACCATTTCAAATACATATAATACTCATCACTAAATAATAGTGTTTTTAAAAACATGTTTCAACTTTGGGAGTAGAATTTGTGTGAATAAGACGAAAAAGTTACCAAATATTATTAGAATATTCATATTGTCATATTGACCGAGCAGGTTGCTTAGTGACTAAGTGATCAGGTAAAACACTGCCGCATGTTTTCTATTCTATATTTTAAAGCATCTATAACACTCATCATTTGGATATTACCGTTTGGACCCTGGATCCACGCCAATAAGATCAAGAAAGTTTCAAAATATTAGTGAAACTTTGATGTCTGCATCGAATAAGTAGGTTTCTTGGAGCTCAAGTAATCAGGTAAAACACTGCCGCATGTTTGAACACTACCATTTCAAATACATATAATACTCATCACTAAGTAATAGTGTTTTTAAAAACATGTTTCGACTTTGGGAGTAGAATTTGTGTGAATAAGACGAAAAGTTTTCAAATATTAGTAGAATGTTCATATTTACATATTGACTGAGCAGGTTGCTTAGTGACTAAGTAATCAGGTAAAACACTGCCGCACGTTTGCTATTCTACATTTTAAAGCATCTGTAATGCTCATCATTTGCATATTATCGTTTGGACCCTGGTTCCACGCCAATAAGATCAAGAAAGTTTCAAAATATAAGTGAAACTTAGATGTTAGCATCGAATAAGTAGGTTTCTTGGTGCTCAAATAATCAGGTAAAACATTGCCGCATGTTTTAAACTCTACCATTTCAAATACATATAGTACTCATTCCTAAATAATAGTGTTTTTAAAGACTCGTTTCGACTTTAGGGTAGAATTTGTGTGAATAAGACGAAAAAGTTTTCAAATATTAGTAGAATATTCATATTTTCATATTGGCTGAACATGTTGCTTAGTGACTAAGTAATCAGGTAAAACACTGCCGCATGTTTGCTATTCAACATTTTAATGCATCTATAACACTCATCATTTGCATGTTACCGTTTGGACCTTGGAATCGCGCCAATAAGATTAAGATAGTTTGAAAGTATAAGTGAAACTTTGATGTTTGCATCGAATAAGTAGGTTTCTTGGTGCTCAAGTAATCAGGTAAAACACTGTCGCATGTTTGAAACTCTGCCATTTCAAATACGTATAATGCCCATCATTAAATAATAGTGTTTTTAAAAACACGTTTCGAATTTGGGAGTAGAATTTGTGTTAACAAGGCGAAAAAGTTTTCAAATATTAGTAGAATATTCATATTTTCATATTGACTGAACATGTTGCTTAGTGACTAAGTAATCAGGTAAAACACTGCCACATGTTTGCTATTCTACATTTTAAAACATCTATAACACTCATCATTTGTATATTACTGTTTGGACCCTGGATCTGCGCCAATAAGATCAAGAAAGTTTCAAAATATAAGTGAAACTTTGAGGTTTGCATCGAATAAGTAGGTTTCTTGGTGCACAAGTAATCAGGTAAAACCATGTCGCACGTTTGAAACTCTACCATTACAAATACATATAATACCCATCATTACATAATAGTGTTTTTAAAAACACGTTTCGACTTTGGGAGTAGAATTTGTGTGAATAAGACAAAAAAGTTTTCAAATATTAGTAGAATATTCATATTTTCATATTGACTGAGCAGGTTGCTTAGTGACTAAGTAATCAGGTAAAACACTGCCACATGTTTGCTATTCTACATTTTAAAGCATCTACAACGCTCATCATTTGCATATTATCATTTGGACCCTGATCCACGCCAATAAGATCATTTCAAAATATAAGTGAAAATTAGATGTTTACATCGAATAAGCAGGTTTCTTAGTGCTCAAGTAATCAGGTAAAACACTGCCGCATGTTTGAAACTCTAGCATTTCAAATACATGTAATACTCAGCATTAAGTAATAGTGTTTTCAAAAACACGTTTCGTCTTTGGGAGTCGAATTTGTCTGAATAAGACGAAAAAGTTTTCAAATATTAGTAGAATATTCATATTGACTAAGCAGGTTGCTTAGTGACTAAGTAATCAGGTAAAACACTGCCGCATGTTTGCTATTCCACATTTTAAAGCATTTATAACGCTCATCATTTCAATATTATCATTTGGACCCTGCATCCACGCCAATAAGATCAACAAAGTTTCAAAATATAAGTGAAACTTAGATGTTTGCATCGAATAAGTAGGTTTCTTGGTGCTCAAGTAATCAGGTAAAACACTGCCGCATGTTTGAAACTCTACCATTTCAAATACATATAGTACTCATCAATAAATAATAGTGTTTTTAAAAACACGTTTCAACTTTGGGAGTAGAATTTGTGTGAATAAGACGAAAAAGTTTTCAAACATTAGTAGAATATTCATATTTTCATATTGACTGAGCAGGTTGCTTAGTGACTAAGTAATCAGGTAAAACAATGCCGCATTTAAGCTATTCAACATTTTAAAGCATCTATAACACTCATCATTTGCATGTTACCGTTTGGACCCTGGAAGCGCTCCAATAAGATGAAGAAAGTTTCAAAATATAAGTAAAACTTTGATGTTTGCATCGAATAAGTAGGTTTCTGGGTGCTCAAGTAATCAGGTATAACACTGCCGCATATTTGAAACTCTACCATTTCAAATACATATAATACTCATCATTAAATAATAGTGTTTTTATAAACACGTTTCGACTTTGGGAGTAGAATTTGTGTGAATAAGACGAAAAAGTTTTCAAATATTAGTAGAATATTCATATTTTCATGTTGACTGAGCATGTTGCTTAGTGACTAAGTAATCAGGTAAAACACTGCCGCATGTTTGCTATTCTACATTTTAAAACATCTATAACACTCATCATTTGCATATTACCGCTTGGACACTGGATCCACGCCAATAAGATCAAAAAAGTTTCAAAATATAAGTGAAACTTTGATGTTTGCATCGAATAAGTAGGTTTCTTGGTGCTCAAGTAATCAGGTAAAACACTGCCGCATGTTTGAAACTCTACCATTTCAAATACATATAATAGTCAACATTAAATAATAGTGTTTTTATAAACACGTTACGACTTTGGGAGTAGCGCTTGTGTGAATAAGACGAGAATGTTTTCAAATATTAGTAGAATATTCATATTTTCATATTGACTGAGCACGTTGCTTAGTGACTAAGTAATCAGGTAAAACACTGCCGCATGTTTGCTGTTCTACATTTTAAAACATCTATAACACTCATCATTTGCATGTTACCATTTGGACCCTGGATCCGCGCCTATAAGATCAAGAAAGTTTCAAAATATAAGTGAAATTTTGTGGTACGCATCGAATAAGTAGGTTTCTTGGTGCTCAAGTAATCAGGTAAAACATTGCCGCATGTTTGAAACTCTACCATTTCAAATACATATAGTACCCATCATTAAATAATAGTGTTTTTAAAAATATGTTCCGACTTTGGGAGTAGAATTTGTGTGAATAAGGCGAAAAAGTTTTCAAACATTAGTAGAATATTCATATTTTCATATTGACTGAGCAGGTTGCTTAGTGACTAAGTAATCAGGTAAAACACTACCGCATGTTTGCTATTCTACATTTTAAAGCATCTATAACGCTCATCATTTGCATATTATCGTTTGGACCCTGGATCAACGCCAATAAGACAAAGAAAGTTTCAAAATATAAGTGAAATTTTGATGTCTGCATCGAATAAGTAAGTTTCTTGGTGCTCAAGTAATTAGGTAGAACACTGCCGTATATTTGAAACTCTACGATTTCAAATACATGTAATACTCATCATTAAGTAATAGTGTTTTTAAAAATACGTTTCAACTTTGGGAGTAGATTTTGTGTGAATAAGACGAAAAAGTTTTCAAATATTTGTAGAATATTCATATTTTCATATTGACTGAGCAGGTTGCTTAGTGACTCAGTAATAGGGTAAAACACTTCCGCATGTTTGCTATTCTACGTTTTAAAGCATCTATAATGCTCATCATTTACATATTATCGTTTGGACCCTAGTTCCACGCCAATAAGATGAAGAAAGTTTCAAATTATAAGTGAAACTTTGATACCTGTATCGAATAAGTAAGTTTCTTGGTGCTTAAGTAATCAGGTAAAACACTACCGCATGTTTAAAACTTTACCATTTCAAATACATGTAATACTCATCATTAATTAATAGTGTTTTTAAAAACACGTTTCGACTTTGGGAGTAGAATTTGTGTGAATAAGACGAATTTTTTTTCAAATATTAATAGAATATTCATATTTTCATATTGACTGAGTAAGTTGCTTAGTGACTAAGTAATCAGGTAAAACACTGCCGCATGTTTGCTATTCTACATTTTAAAGCATCTATAATGCTCATCATTTGCATATTATCGTTTGGACCCTGGATCCACGCCAATAAGATCAAGAAAGTTTCAAAATATAGGTGAAACTTAGATGTTTGCATCGAGTAAGTAGGTTTCTTGGTGCACAAGTAATCAGGTAAAACACTACCGCATGTTTGAAACTCTACCATTTCAAATACATATAGTAGTCATCATTAAATAATAGTGTTTTTAAAAACACGTTTCGACTTTGGGAGTAGAATTTGTGTGAATAAGACGAAAAAGTTTTCAAACATTTGTAGAATAATCATATTTTCATATTGACTGAGCAGGTTGCTTAGTGACTGTAATAACCCGGAAAATCTGAACCAGTTTAAAACTTTTAAATTGGCTAAAATAGTGAATTTTAAAGATTTAAAATAAATATTTTAAATAATAGTGATGAAAAATAGGTTTGAATCGATGCTTGAAAATAAATATAATTAATTTTAATTATAAACAAGGCCTAAGATGGCGCTGCAGTTTCAAAATTTGAATTCAAACTTTAACTGACTGTACCGGGTGCAAAACAAAACGGATTTTAGTGAAACCAAAAACATTTAAATCTGTTAGTGAATATCTTTCTAACGAATCTGAAAAAGTTTCATAGCGGGAAGCAAAAGTTATGGCCAGAGGAATTTTCAGAAAGGTCGCTATAGAATTTATATCGCCCTTGAAAATAGACATTTTGCATACGACCTCAGAATTCGATGAAACCACTTTTGTTGGATCCGGGATGTCAAATTATTGCTAGGTTTCAAATTTTATAATTTTTGAAGCTAGTATGTGAGTGTGTCAAAGGAAAATGTGTTTTGGTCAATTACAGTTAAATGGGATTGACCAGAAAAGGGCCATTTTCCAAACGACCTCAGAATTCGACGAAACTAGTTTTGTTGGGACCGTATCGTCAAAAAATAGCTAGCTTTATTTTTCTGGAATTTTTCGAATCAGTTTGTGGCCCTGGCAAATTGAAATGTACGTTCAAATTAAATATCGAATGTTTTATATTTTAATTTGAAGAAAAACTGACTGAAACATTCAAATGGGCCTTCGAAACATATCCCATTGTGATCGGAATGGGGGTAAAACGCTAGGGACGACAGTCGTTGGGTATGGATTGGTGTTCGTGTGTGAAAGAGGGTATTTTGGAGATTTTAAAAATTATAAAATAAAATAAAAAGATCCTATTGGCCATCATTCACATTCTCTCTCCCCGTAACCCTCGTTTTGAACGGCGGCTCCGCTTCCAAGCTTCTCCCTCCGATTTCTCCTCCCACACTCAACGAAACCTACCCCTCCTTTGGAGTTTTTTTTAGAGCGTCGAGAGGGCTTCAAATCAAGACAAGAACCAGATTTTTTTCTTTGAGTTTTTTGGGAGAAACGAGCTCGAGATGTCGCGCCGTTCACCGCCGCCTTGCTCCTCCGATCCGCCGTCGCAGGGGGCCCACCTGGCATCGATCGCTGCGCCTCTCCAAGGCGTTAAAGGTGGTGCTGGCCGATCGTTGCAACGTTCAACGGATTGAAAGAAATATTGAAACCTAGTTTTGAATGATTTTTGAAAAGGTACGGCTGTTTTATATTAAACTGTTTAATAGAGGTTTAAAGCGCTATGGTTTTTGATTCCACTGTAAAATTCATATCTTCTTCGTTTCTTGACGAAATTCAATGAAATAAGAGACAGTGGACTTGTGTGGACGTCTTCTACATTCTAGAAGAGACCGCATATTTTTCTGAGCCTTCTACTATTTTTGGTGGAGTGGAACCCAATGTGAGATTACTAATTTATAAACGATATGGAAAATGACGATGTATAAATTATATGGTCGATGTATGAGTTATATAAACGTTGTACACCTCATGAATAAGCGTTGTATAAGTTGTATGTTCGATGTATAAGTTATATATGCATTGTAAAAATTGTATATGTGTTGAATAGAAGTGAAATATATATATATATATATATATATATGCCCCTCGTCCACAAACCATGGACGATATTTATTGATTGTGATTGGTGTGAAAATTGGTTGATAGCGAATGGTTGATGTGAATTGTTTGTGGTTTGAAATTGATTGGTTGTGGTTCAAAAATACCCGTTTGTGGTTGAGAATTATTTGGTTGAATCCACTTAGGATTAGTTTTGTGGAAAAGAAAAACATACATGCCGCCTGCGTGCGAACTAGATGCATGATATCCCCATTGTCAAAAGCTGCGAGGCTTTAAGGTAGAGCGAGGAGCCGTACTAGGGATGGCCCCGGTTTTAACTACCCTGCCGTTATGCTACCGAAATTTTGAATAATATTCCTATAATTGAATTATTTTCATGTGTTGAAATTATATATGTGTTGAATAGGAATTCATGTGTTGAACGACATTCATGTTTTGAAATAAATTGTTTTATAATAAAAATCACATTTTTATCATCTGTTTGAACTATATAAAATAACCGTGTTTTGAAATAAATTGTTTTATAATAAAAATCACATTTTTATCATCTATTTGAACTATATAAAATAATCGTGTTTTGAAATAAATTGTTTTATAATAAAAATCACATTTTTATCATCTGTTTGAACTATATAAAATAATCTTGTTTTGAAATAAATTGTTTTATAATAAAAATCGCATTTTTATAACATACATGAATTGTTAAAATTGTGATGTGGTGAAATAAATATCTGTAAGATAAAAATAACATTTTTATCGAATGAATAAATTGAATAGGGTTTTGAAATCGAAGAATCGATTATAATTATATATATATATATAATTAAAATTAAAATATATCGAATAACAAAGCTGCAGTTCGTATTCTGAAACTGTGATTTCAAACGATTAGTGAGGGAGATCCGACCATCGGATTTTCTCGAAAACACAACTGTTGGGTTCGCCTTGGAAATATCTTTCCAATGGCACCAACTTTGTGACGATCCAACGGTTGGATTGTCTGGAATGTTTAATTCAAATCTGAAGAAAAACAGCGCCAGAATCGATTATAATTATATATATAATTAAAATTAAAATAAATCGAATAACGACGCTGTAGTTCGTATTTTGGAATCGAAATTTCAAACCATTGTACCGGGAGATCCGACCGTCGGTTTTTCATGATACTGGAACCGTTGGATTCGTTTTGAAAAGATCTTTCTAATGATATAAATTTTGTGAAGAACAACGGTTAGATTTTCAGATATGTGTAAATCAAATCTGAAGAAAAACAGCGCCACGGCCGCGTAATGGCCTGAAGCGTCGTTTAAATAAAATAGGCTATTTTTAATTAAATAAAAATAGGGGAAAATCGTTATAAAATGTTATAAACGATAATGACAATGAACTGATTTAAATTCTAAATATACGTGAATTATTTGAAAGGGCCGAGTTAAATCTCATTTCAAATAATTGGTCGACGATATGAAGTCGATGATGAAGACGGTGGTCGAAGACCGGAGAGATTCACATAGTTTGGATGGTAACTGATGTCCTGATTGGGAGGCATCCCGAAATACGAATAATGAGTAGGGATCATCCAGACGTACGTGGAAATCGATGGGTATGCGAGGTATATAGTGCCTCCAGTTTCATTCAGACCCAGAACGGACTTGCAAATGGACTATGTGTTTGACATTGGAATTCATTCTGTGTGATTGATAGCCATCAATTGCATGGTGTTGAATTGCATGTGTGGCATGCTAAGATGCAGTGATCAAGGCTTCTGTTGAAAAGCAAAGTCTTGTGGTAGATAATCAAAGCACCGCCTGTGTGGCATAGCTTTGTATATAACGTGAATTCGCGAGCCTCACACCCCGGTATGAACCAGAAACAGGAAAAGGACTTCAGGGAGGACATGCGTTACTTTCTAGCTAGAGGTGGTGTCAGTGCTTAAACTGGCTGACATTTATATTATTTTCACCTATGTGGTTGTTGCTGTTGCGAGGCGCCTCCGATACATCGGTGACTATGTGAAGCCGATGGAGTCAGTGGACTCATTTACACCCCATAGGGCGGGGAAACGCAGTGTTCAGGAATTTTAATCCACATCGGTGGACCGGCCCTGTCGCTCCAAAGGCTTAACTGAGTACTTGCCTGAGGGTCGGGCTAAATAGTCGCGAATTCGGTAAGGACTATCTTTTGCCTTGGTTCATGGCAGAAATCCAATTTCCAAATACGTGACTGTGCGGTTTTGATTGTATACCTATATATGGCGACATAGAGGTATGGGGCATTAATACCGTCTATGATTGATACTTATGATTTGAAATTGTTTTTGAAACATATAAACACTAATAATAATATCAAATGCTTTTGTTTTATTCGTATCAAGCATATTTGGCCATCATAAGGTAAAATTCTATCCTCCGGTTGGCGTTGCATTGTGTGATGGGAACTGAGTCTTATAATGGCTTCATTTTATAAAAAGCATTGCGATTTTTAATAGATTTACTTGTTTTAAAGCACTGGCAATCCAATGGAGTAAACCCGTTCCACGAAAGTGGCGTGGTCCTGTGATTAGCCATATTATGAAATGTGTTAAGTAGATTTCTCATACCAGTCCCATGACTGACTCGTAGTTTGTTTCAGTTGCAAACTTCGGTGCCCCTTTTTCTACACGGGCTGCCTTGTATTCAGGTTTTAGCAGGCTCTTTCTGGATAGCTGGAGATGAAGATGGATTCTATCATTTATCTCTTTTTATGCTGTTCAACTCCTATTGTACATATTATGTTGTTTTCCGCTGTTGATATTTATGTATAGCTGAATTGTATTTGTACTAAGTATGATCCTGTATACTGTGTAACTCTGATGATTATGTTTATCCAGTGTATTATTTGTTTATTATCTGGTGTATTTATTTATTTCTGTTATTTCTGTGTTATAGTCTAAAGATTACCTTTAACGCCGTAGTACGGGGTTTTGGGGTTGTCACGCGTGGTATTAGAGCTTTGGTTAAGCTTAGTACTAGAATATAACATATTAACGAACTCGCCAGAAATAGAACCAGTAGTGTTCTAGGACGAGTAACTCATTACAGATAGGATCGGTAATGTCCTAGTATGAGTGAAGCAGAATGAAATACACCCCGGTAGACACATTTACATTCAAGTATTTGTCTCTATGTTTTGAAATATCTTTTATGTTGACCTAACACTCTGTCTGCTAATTGCATACGCACTAGAAAATGAGTGACAGGAACAGAAGGAATAATCGTATGACTCGTCAAGATAATGAGCCAATTGTGCTCCCGCTGCCAGAATCAGATATAGAAGTTCTATTCAAGAGATTTTGAAATCTGGGTGGATCAGCATTCTTAGGCAAAGAGTCCATTTTGGAAACACAAGCTTGGATTTGATCTGCAGAGAAAATCTTTGATGGTTTAAAGCTGAGAGATGATCAGAAAAGATTACTGGCATCTTAGGCACTCAAAGAAGAAGCTTTGTTCTGGTGGGATTTGATTATTAAAGATAATCCAGAAGGTGATATCACCTGGGATAGATTCAAAGTGATTTTCCTAGAAAGATTTACTCCTCCTGAAGCAACTAAGCGGTTATGTGATGAATTCTCTTATTTGATACAAGGAGATATGACCATTCCCGAATATCATAAGAGATTCAATGAACTTTCTCATTTTTCCCCGCATCTGATTAAAGATCCGAAGAGGAAGAATATAAGGTTTATTCATGGCCTGCAAAGAAAATACCAAAATAGTGTAATAAGGAATGTGAAGCTTCCTTTTTCTGAAATGATATACACGGCTTATCAGTATGAAGATCTCCATAAAAAAGGCCTTTTGAATGACGAAAATGAAGTCTGTTCTAGTAATAAAGGTGAGTCTGAAACTGATCGGCCTGAGGCCAGTACGATGTCTGAGGTCAGTAAGAAGCCCAATGCCAAGGAAAAGGGCTAAATCTGAGAAGAAACCAGTAACGACTGCCACATGCCTAAACTGCAATCAGAAGGGCCGTTTGTCCAGAAAATGTAAATCTTTAAAGAAACGAAGAAATAATGGATCTAAATCCACTAGGAAACAAAAGAACCCACATGGTGAAAGGAAATGCCATAAGTGTCACCAAGCAGGACATATTGCAAGGGAGTGCCAGCTATCAAAGAAAACTGAAACAGTACAAGTAAATGAAGTGGCGGAAACTTCAGCACCCTCAGCTAGTCAGGGAAGGTCTGATGTTTTGGAAGGCACGCTTACTGTCAAAGATATTCCAGTTAAAGTACTATTTGATACAGGCGCTTCTAGAAGCTTTATTGCAAAGAATGCAGTTAAAAAGTTGGATTTGAAATTGAAAAAGCTCAAGGAACCAATGACTGTCTGTAATCCTGTTGGAGTTTCTCTTGATCTTAGCTGGATTTGTGCGGTACCTGTCTCTTTTTCCCATTATAAGTTCCCTACCATCTCGGTAGTCATGAATTTTAACGAATTCGATCTTATTTTGGGATTGAATTGGTTAACCAAATATGAAGCTGAGGTTAAATGCGCCGAGAGGGTTGTTAAGACAAAAACGAAGTTCAGGGAATATATAACCATACCATGTGAAGGGAAGAATTCTAATAGAAAAGACTTTTGGGAAGCTCTTGATGTTTCTCCTGTTCAAATAGAAAATGTCCCTTTAGTCATAGAGGATATTCCCGACCTCATCAAAGATATTCCTGTCGTAAAGGATTATGCTGATGTGTTCGAAGAAGTTGTTAGCTTAGCTCCACAGAGAGAAATAGATTTCAAAATTGCTTTAATTCCAAATGCAAGGCCAGTAGTGCACGCTATTCGGAGAATGACCCTAAAGGAGAAAGAAGAACTAGACAATCAAACTCGACAGCTTGTATGGAAGGGTCTGATCAGGCCTAGTTTCTCTGATTGGGGAGCAGCAGTGGTGATTGTCCCAAAGTCTGACGGTACTCTGCGACTATGTGAGGATTATCGTGACTTGAATAAGTAGACAATAAAGAATATATATCCATTGCCGGGAATCGATGATTTATTGTATCGCCTGAATGGAGCACAAGTATTTTCAAGGATGGACCTAGCTATAGGTTTCCATCAGCTTGGTATTGCCGAAGAGTGTGTTCCTATGACAACATTCGGAGGTCCTGACTTATTCTATGAGTGGTTAGTAATGCCGTTCGGCTTATGTAACGCTCCAGCATACTTCGTCGATTTGATGAATTGAGTGTTCAGAGGAGTCTTGAATAAGTTTGTTCTGGTTTTTATTGACGATATTCTAATCTTCTCTAAGTCAAAGGCCGAACATGAAAAACATTTGGATCAAGTTCTAGAAATTCTCAGAAGGAATATATTAAAAGCCAAACTGTCCAAATGTATATTCTGGCAAGATGAAGTGAAATTTCTTGGCCACGTCGTATCGAAAGAAGGAATTGCTGTGGATCCAAGTAAAATCACCGCTATTCAAAATTGGAAACAGCCTAGTACTCCCACAGAAGTCAGAAGTTTTCTCGGGTTGGCCAGTTATTATCGGAAATTCATTAAGGATTTCGCAAAGACATCCAATTCCTTAACGAAACTGACTAAGAAACATTCGAGGTTCAATTGGACTCCAGTATGTGAGGAAGCTTTCCAAGAGCTGAAATTGAAAATGACAACTGCTCCAATGCTAACAATAATAGATGGCAATAAGGACTTGAAAGTCTAGACAGATGCCTCTAGAGAAGGCCTTGGTGCAGTATTAATGCAAAGAGGTCAGGCGATAGCTTATGCTAGCCGTCAGCTAAAGCCACATGAAAAGAACTATGTTACTCATGATCTTGAGTTGTTGGCTATCGTATTCGCTTTGAAAATCTGGAGACACTATCTTTTGGGCGAGAGGTTCGAACTATATACCGATCATCAGTCGCTAAATTATCTGTTTACCCAGAAAGACCTGAATCTGAGGCAGCAACGTTGGCTAGAGTTCCTTGCAGCATACGATTTTGAGATTTTGTACACTCCAGGAAAAGCCAATGTCGTGGCCGATGCGCTAAGTCGAAAGAATGAAATGATCGCCAGTTTTATTATTACGACTTCCTTGATTGAAAAAATATCTATTCTTCAGAAGGATGATAATTTTATTACGGATATGATCAGAAGGACCCAAAAAGGCGAACCCTCGGTTTTTCAAATAGATAACGAGGGGATTCTGAGATTGCGAGGAAGGATTTGTGTTCCCGACGTCCCCGAGCTCAAAAGAGAAGTGTTGGACGAATGTCACAAATCCAACCTGAGTATCCATCCAGGAGTAAGCAAAATGTATAATGACATTAAACGCACTTTCTGGTGGAAGTCGATGAAGAGAGACATTTCTTTATATGTTAGTCGATGCCCTACTTGCCAACTAGTTAAAAGTGACCAACAGAAACTGGCTGGATTGTTACAACCGCTGGACGTTCCAGGTTGGAGGTGGGAACATATTTCCATGGACTTCATTGATGGTTTTCCCAGAACCAGAAAAGGAAATGACAGTATTTGGGTGATCGTAGATCGCTTCACGAAGACCGCCCATTTTATACTTGTCAGGTCGAACAGAACTGCTCAGAGTCTGGCGCAGATTTACTTCAAGGAAATTGTTAGGCTACATGGAGTGCCGCTCAATATAGTTAGTGATAGAGATCCAATATATACTAGCAAATTCTGGGAGGCATTTCAAGTAGAACTCGGAACGAAGCTGAACTTGAGCACCGCTTATCATCCTCAGATAGATGGTCAAACTGAGAGGGTGAATCGTATTTTAGAAGATTTATTGCGGGCTTGTGTTCTAGACTTTTGTGGATTATAGGAAGACCATTTACATTTGGCTGAGTTCTCATACAACAATAGCTACAAAGCGAGCCTGACCATGTCACCATTCAAAGCATTGTATGGTAGAGCGTGCCGATCCCCTGCTTGTTGGGTAGAACCTGGCAATAGACTTGTATTGGGACCAGATATGATTCGCGAAGCTGCGGACAAAGTCGATTTCGTTAAGAAACGGTTACTAGCCGCTCAAAACCGACAAAAGAGCTATGCAGATTCTAGAAGAAGAGATGTGTCGTTTGCTGTTGGCGATTATGTGTACCTTAAAGTTTCTCCGATGAGGGGAGTAATCAGATTCGGTAAAACTGGGAAGTTAGTGCCGAGATTCATTGGTCCCTTTCCTATTCTTGAACGGATTGGAACTCTTATAGAGTTAAATTGCCTGACTGGTTGCCTGGAGTACATGATGTGTTCCACGTATCTCAACTTAGAAAGCATGTACATGATCCAGACTTGGTTGTGGAAGAAGCATCTCAAGAGTTTTTTGATATTACTCCAGAATTGGCTGTGAGAAGAGAGCCGATAAAGATTATTGGCAAAGAAACCAAAGAGCTGAGGAACAAGAAGGTTCACTTGGTCAAAGTGCAATGGAGTGGAGATCCACGAGATTGTACTTGGAAAACAGAGGAAAGTATTATGAAAGCCTATCCTAAGTGCAGGGTGGATATCTCTGATTGACTCTGGTGCAAGGTACATTAACCATACTTTGCAATTTCCATTTTGTTCTCTACTTTGTTGTTGTCTTCTTTTCATGAATGAAATTTTTTAATCATATAGTCTGAATGATTTTAAAGGAGTATATGAATTAATTCGAGTAGTTTTGAAAAGTTAAAAATAAATTGTTTGATGTTTGTGTTGTGTGATTTAGAGTTTGATTGATTAAATTATTATAACGATAGTTAATTAAATCAAAAATAAAATGAATGGTGGAATTTATTCGAATAAATCACACATTGGACTGATTTAGAAATAGATAGAAATATATACGTGTGCATTATATATATTTGAACAGGTAAATGGATTAGCTGTTGAGCAAAGATTTTATTTGCGTACCCGACAAATAGGTAAACCTTAATGAGTTGGATGCGCAATTTTATTATTATATCAACTCCTGTAAGTGCCATTGGATGCGGAGTGCTGGTTATTCTGTGTGTAATTAATAAATGTCGCCATAGGATAGTAACAATTAATTTTGAACTACACTGCATGGCATACTGCTTGAAGATGGCATACTTCTTGAAGATAGCGTACTCCATCATATGCCACACAAGCATTTGGAGCTTGTGTGACGAGGTTGAAGATTTACCATACAAGCGAGAGGCTTGTATAGCGATGACTATATATTACAGATTGAACTGATGACTGCTATGGACCATATAAAATTGTAACGATAAAATTGCCAGATTAATAAAAAACCCCACACGGGTCTGGAGTTGACAATAATCATGTCTCTCTAGTTATTAGATACAGCACATGGACTATTTATTTCCCACACGGGATGAGGTGACGAGGATTTATCCTCTGGAGCATTAAAAATACACACTCCCTCAGGCTTTGACAGGGTGACGAGAATTTATTCTCTGGAGTTATTATCTATACACGCTCCCCTGTAAACACCAGAATATTTCACTATAAATATGTGTATGCTTTATAGGAATTACTGGGTACCTAATACGGCCCAATAAATTTCCAAACCCCTCCCCGTACAAAGGAGGTTATGGCGAATTTTTTCGAAAATTCCGGGTGTTAGCCAAATTTTTGAAGAATTTGAAAATTCTCAGAAACTGAAAAGTTGGAGAATGAAAGCCAGATTGAACGTAGAGTTGATAAATCAAACCACTTTCGACTTTGTTCCTTTTCGGGGACGAAAAGTTTTAGGGAGATTTTAACAACCCAGAAAATCTGAACCAGTTTTAAAATTTTAAATTGGCTAAAATAGTGAATTTTAAAGATTTAAAATAAATATTTTAAATAATAGTGATGAAAAATAGGTTTGAATCGATGCTTGAAAATAAATATAATTAATTTTAATTATAAACAAGGCCTGAGATGGCGTTGCAGTTTCAAAATTTGAATTCAAACTTTAACTGACTGTACCGGGTGCAAAACAAAATGGATTTTAGTGAAACCAAAAACATTTAAATCTGTTAGTGAATATCTTTCTAACGAATCTGAAAAATCGAAGTTTCATAGCGGGAATCAAAAGTTATGGCCAAATGAATTTTCAGAAAGGTCGCTATAGAATTTAAATCGCCCTTGAAAATAGACATTTTGCATACGACCTCAGAATTCGACGAAACAACTTTTGTTGGATCCGGGATGTCAAATTATTGCTAGGTTTCAAATTTCATAATTTTTGAAGCTAGTATGTGAGCGTAGCAAAGGAAAATGTATTTTGGTCAATTACAGTTAAATGGGATCGACCAGAAAATGGCCATTTTGCAAACGACCACAGAATTCGACGAAACTAGTTTTGTAGGGACTGTATCGTTAAAACATAGCTAGATTTATTTTTCTGGAATTTTTCGAATCAGTTTGTGGCCCTGGCAAATTGAAATGTACGTTCAAATTAAATATTGAATGTTTTATATTTTAATTTGAAGAAAAACTGACTGAAACATTCGAATGGGCCTTCGAAACATATCCCATTGTGTTCTGAATGGGGGTAAAACGCTAGGGATGATAGTCGTTGGGTTTGGATTGGTGTTCGTGTGTGAAAGAGGGTATTTTTGAGATTTTAAAAAATAAAAAATAAAAAAAGATCCTATTGGCCATCATTCACATTCTCTCTCCCCGTAACCCTCATTTTGAACGGCAGCTCCCCTTCCAAGCTTCTCCCTCCGATTTCTCCTCCCACACTCAACGGAACCTACCCCTCCTTTGGAGTTTTTTTAAGAGCGTCGAGAGGGCTTCAAATCAAGACAAGAACCAGATTTTTTTCGTTGAGTATTTTAAGAGAAACGAGCTCGAGAAGTCGCGCTGTTAACTACCGCCTTACTCCTCCGATCCGTCGTCGCAGGGAGCCCACCTGGCATCGATCGTTGCGCCTCTCCAAGGCCTTGAAGGTGGTGTTGGCCGATCGTTGCAACGTTCAACGGATTGAAAGAAATCTTGAAACCTATTTTTGAATGATTTTTGAAAAGGTACGACTGTTTTATATTAAACTATTTAATAGCGGTTTAAAGCGCTATGGTTTTTGATTCCACTGTAAAATTCATATCTTCTTCGTTTCTTGACGAAATTCAGTGAAACAAGAGACAGTGGACTCGTGTGGACGTCTTCTACATTCTAGAAGAGACCGCATATTTTTCTGAGCCTTCTACTATTTTTGGTGGAGTGGAACCCAATGTGAGATTTCTTATTTATAAACGATATGGAAAATGACGATGTATAAGTTATATGGTCGATGTATGAGTTATATAAACGTTGTACGCCTCATGTATAAGCGTTGTATAATTTGTATGTTCGATGTATAAGTTATATATGCATTGTAAAAATTGTATATGTGTTGAATAGAAGTGAAATTTACTTATATATATATATATATATATATATATATATATATAAGCCCCTCGTCCACAAACCATGGACGATATTTATTGATTGTGATTGGTGTGAAAATTGGTTGATAGCAAATGGTTGATGTGAATTGTTTGTGGTTTGAAATTGATTGATTGTGGTTGAAAAATACCCGTTTGTGGTTGAGAATTATTTGGTTGAATCCACTTAGGATTAGTTTTGTGGAAAAGAAAAATATACATGCCGCCTGCGTGCGAACTAGATGCATGATATCCCCATTGTCAAAAGCTGCGAGGCTTTAAGGTAGAGCGAGGAGACATACTAGGGACGGCTCCGGTTTTAACTACCCTGCCGTTATGCTATTGAAATTTTGAATAATATTCCTATGATTGAATTATTTTTATGTGTTGAAATAATATATGTGTTGAATAGGAATTCATGTGTTGAACGACATTCATGTTTTGAAATAAATTGTTTTATAATAAAAATCACATTTTTATCATTTTTTTGAACTATATAAAATAATCGTGTTTTGAAATAAATTGTTTTATAATAAAAATCACATTTTTATCATCTGTTTGAACTATATAAAATAATCGTGTTTTGAAATAAATTGTTTTATAATAAAAATCACATTTTTATCATCTGTTTGAACTATATAAAATAATCGTTTTTTGAAATAAATTGTTTTATAATAAAAATCGCATTTTTATAACATACATGAATTGTTAAAATAGTGATGTGGTGAAATAAATATCTGTAAGATAAAAATATCATTTTTATCGAATGAATAAATTGAATAGGGTTTTGAAATCGAAGAATCGATTATAATTATATATATATATAATTATAATTATAATTAAAATATATCGAATAACGAAGCTGCAGTTCGTATTTTGAAACCGTGATTTCAAACGATTAGTGAGGGAGATCCGACCATTGGATTTTCTCGAAAACACAACTGTTGGGTTCGCCTTGGAAATATCTTTCCAATGGCACCAACTTTGTAAAGATCCAAGGTTGGATTGTCTGGAATGTTTAATTCAAATCAGAAGAAAAACAACGCCAGAATCGATTATAATTATATATATATATATATATATATATATATATATAATTATAATTAAATTAAATCGAATAACGACGCTATAGTTCGTATTTTGAAATCGAAACTTCAAACCATTGTACCGGGAGATCCGACTGTCGGATTTTCCCGAAACTGGAACCTTTGGATTCGTTTTGAAATGATCTTTCTAATGATATAAATTTTGTGAAGATCCAACGGTTAGATTTTCAGATATGGCCTGAAGCGCCACGACCGAGTTATGGCCTGAAGCGTCGTTTAAATAAAATAGGCTATTTTTAATTAAATAAAAATAGGGGAAAATCGTTATAAAATATTATAAACGATATGGAATGACAATGAACTGATTTAAATTCTAAATATATGTGAATTATTTGAAAGGGCCGAGTTAAATCTCATTTCAAATAATTGGTCGACGATATGAAGTTGATGATGAAGACGGTGGTCGAAGACCGGAGAGATTCACGTCGTTTGGATGGTAACTGATGTCCTGATTGGGAGGCATCCCGAAATACGGATAATGAGTGGGGATCATCCAGACGTACGTGGAAATCGATGGGTATGCAAGGTATATAGTGCCTCCGGTTTCGTTCAGATCCAGAACGGACTTGCAAATGGACTGTGTGTCTGACATTGGAATTCATTCTGTGTGATTGATAGCCATCAGTTGCATGGTGTTGAATTTCCTTTGTGGCATGCTAAGATGCAGTGATCAAGGCTTCTGTTGAAAAGCAAAGTCTTGTGGGAGATGATCAAAGCACCGCCTGTGTGGCATAGCTTTGTATATAACGTGAATTCGCGAGCCTCACACCCCGGTATGAACCAGAAACATGAAAAGGACTTCAGGGAGGACATGCGTTTCTTTCTAGCTAGAGGTAGTGTCAGTGCTTAAACTGGCTGACATTTATATTATTTTCACCTGTGTGGTTGTTTCTGTTGCGAGGCGCCTCGGATACATCGGTGACTATGTGAAGCCGATGGAGTCAGTGGACTCATTTACACCCCATAGGGCGGGGAAACACAGTTTTCAGGAATTTTAATCCACATCGGTGGACCGGCCCTGTCGCACCAAAGGCTTGACTGAGTACTTGCCTGAGGCTCGGGCTAGACAGTCTCGAATTCGGTAAGGACTATCTTTTGCCTTGGTTCATGACCGAAATCCAATTTCCAAATACGTGACTGTGCGGTTTCATTGTATACCTATATATGGCGACATAGTGGTATAGGGCATTAACGCCGTCTATGATTGATACTTATGATTTGAAATTGTTTTTGAAACATATAAATACTAATAATAATATCAAATGCTTTTGTTTTATTCGTATCAAGCATATTTCGCTATCATAAGGTAAAAACTCTATCCTCCGGTTTGCGTTGCATTGTGTTATGGGAACTGAGTCTTATAATGGCTTCATTTTATAAAAAGCATTGCGATGTTTAATAGATTTACTTGTTTAAAAGCACTGGCAATCCAATGGAGTAAACCCGTTCCACGAAAGTGGCGTGGTCCTGTGATTAGCCATATTATGAAATGTGTTAAGTAGATTTTTCATACCAGTCCCATGACTGACTCGTAGTTTGTTTCAGTTGCAAACTCGGGTGCCCCTTTTTCTACACGGGCAGCCTTGTATTCAGGTTTTAGCAGGCTCTTTCTGGATAGCTGGAGCTGAAGATGGATTCTATCATTTATCTCTTTTTATGCTGTTCAGCTCCTATTGTACATATTATGTTGTTTTCCGCTGTTGACATTTATGTATAGCTGAATTGTATTTGTACTAAGTATGATCCTGTATACTGTGTAACTCTGATGATTATGTTTATCCAGTGTATTATTTGTTTATTATCTGGTGTATTTATTTATTTCTCTTCTGTTATTTCTGTTTTTGAGTTATATTCCAAAGATTACCCTTAACGCCGTAGTACGGGATTTTGGGGTCGTCAAAGTGACTAAGTAATCAAGTAAAATAATGCTGCATGTATGTTGTTCAACATTTTAAAGCATCTATACCACTCATCATTTGCATGTTACCATTTGGACCCTGGAACCGCGCCAATAAGATTAAGAATTCTCAAAGTATAAGTGAAACTTTGATGTTTGCATTGAATAAGTAGGTTTCTTGGTGCTCAAGTAATTAGGTAAAACACTGCCGTATGTTTGAAACTCTACCATTTCAAATACTTGTAAAACTCATCATTAAATAATAGTGTTTTGAAAAACACGTTTCGGTTTTGGGAGAAGAATTTGTGTGAATAAGACGAAAAAGATTTCAAATATTAGTAGAATATTCATATTTTCATATTGACTGAGCAGGTTGCATGGTGACTAAGTAATATGGTAAAACACTGCCGCATGTTTACTATTCTACATTTTAAAGCATCTATAACATTCATCATTTGCATATTACCGTTTGGACCCTGGATCCGCGCCAATAAGATCAAGAAAGTTTCAAAATATAAGTGAAAATTTGATGTTTGCATCGAATAAGTAGGTTTCTTGGTGCTCAAGTAATCAGGTAAAACACTGCCGCATGTTTGAAACTCTACCATTTCATATACATATAATACTCATAATTAAATAATAGTGTTTTTATAAACATGTTTCGACTTTGGGAGTAGAATTTGTGTGAATAAAACGAAATAGTTTTCAAATATTAGTAGAATATTCATATATTCATATTGACTGAGCATGTTGCTTAGTGACTAAGTAATCAGGTAAAACGCTGAAGCATGTTTGCTATTCTACATTTTAAAACATCTATAACACTCATCATTTGCATATTACCGTTTGGACCCTAGATTCGCGCCAATAACATCAAGAAAGTTTCAAAATATAAGTGAAACTTTGAGGTTTGCATCGAATAAGTAGGTTTCTTGGTGCTCAAGTAATCAGGTAAAACACTGTCGCATGTTTGAAACTCTATCATTTCAAATACGTATAATACCCATCATTAAATAATAGTGTTTTTAAAAACACGTTTCGATTTTGGGAGTAGAATTTGTGTGAATAAGACGAAAACGTTTTCAAATATTAGTAGAATATTAATATTTTCATATTGACTGAGCAGGTTGCATGGTGCCTAAGTAATCAGGTAAAACACTGCCGCATGTTTACTATTCTACATTTTAAAGCATCTATAACATTCATCATTTGCATATTACCGTTTGGACCATGGATCCGCGCCAATAAGATCAAGAAAGTTTCAAAATATAAGTGAAAATTTGATGTTTGCATCGAATAAGTAGGTTTCTTGGTGCTCAAGTAATCAGGTAAAACACTGCCGCATGTTTGAAACTCTACCATTTCAAATTCATATAATACTCATCATTAAATAATAGTGTTTTTATAAACACGTTTCAACTTTGGAAGTAGAATTTGTGTGAATAAAACAAAAAAAGTTTTCAAATATTAGTAGAATATTCATATATTCATACTGACTGGGCATCTTGCTTAGTGACTAAGTAATCAGGTAAAACGCTGCCGCATGTTTGCTATTCTACATTTTAAAACATCTGTAACACTCATCATTTGCATATTACCGTTTGGACCCTAGATCCACGCCAATAACTTCAAGAAAGTTTCAAAATATAAGTGAAACTTTGAGGCTTGCATCGAATAAGTAGGTTTCTTGGTGCTCAAGTAATCAGGTAAAATACGTTCGCATGTTTGAAACTCTACCATTTCAAATACGTATAATACCCATCATTAAAGAATAGTGTTTTTAAAAAAACGTTTCGACTATGGGAGTAGAATTTGTGTGAACAAGACGAAAAAGTTTTCAAATATTAGTAGAATATTCATATTTTCATATTGACTGAACAGGTTGCTTAGTGACTAAGTAATCAGGTAAAACACTGCCGCATGTTTGCTATTCTACATTTTAAAACATCAATAACAATAATCACTTGCATATTACCATTTGGACCATGGCTATGCGCCAATAAGATCAAGAAAGTTTCAAAATATAAGTGAAACTTTGAGGTTTGCATCGAATAAGTAGGTTTCTTAGTGCTCAAGTAATAAGGTAAAACACTACCGCATGTTTGAAACTCAACCATTTCAAATACATATAGTGCTCATCATTAAATAATAGTGTTTTTAAAAACACGTTTCGACATTGGGAGTAAAATTTGTGAGAATAAGACGAAAAAGTTTTCAAACATTAGTAGAATATTCATATTTTCATATTGACTGAGCAGGATGCTTAGTGACTAAGTAATCACGTAAAACACTGCCGCATGTTTGCTATTCTACATTTTAAAGCATCTATAACACTCATCATTTGCATATTATCGTTTGGACCCTAGATCCATGCCAATAAGATCAAGAAAGTTTCAAAATATAAGTGAAACTTAGATGATTGCATCGAATAAGTAGGTTTCTTGGTGCTCAAGTAATCAGGTAAAACACTGCCGCATGTTTGAAACTCTACCATTTCAAATACATATAGTACTCATCATTAAATAATAGTGTTTTTAAAAACACGTTTCGACTTTGAGAGTAGAATTTGTGTGAATAAGACGAAAAAGTTTTCAAACATTAGTAGAATATTCATATTTTCATATTGACTGAGCAAGTTGCTTAGTGACTAAGTAATCAGGTAAAGCACTGCCGTATGTTTGCTATTCTGCATTTTAAAGCATCTATAACGCTCATCATTTGCATATTATCGTTTGGACCCTGGATCCACGCTAATAAGATAAAGAAAGTTTCAAAATATAAGTGAAACTTTGATATCTGCATCGAATAAGTAAGTTTCTTGGTGCTCAAGTAATCAGGTAAAACACTGCCGCATGTTTTAAACTCTACCGTTTAAAATACATGTAATACTCATCACTGAGTAACAGTGTATTTAAAAGCACGTTATGACTTTGGGAGTAGAATTGGTATGAATAAGACGAATTTTTTTTCAAATATTAGTAGAATATTCATATTTTCATATTGATTGAGCAGGTTGCTTTGTGACTAAGTAATCAGGTAAAACACTGCCGCATGTTTGCTATTCTACATTTTAAAGCATCTATAATGTTCATCATTTGCATATTATCGTTTGGACCCTGGATCCACGCCAATAAGATCAAGAAACTTTCAAAATATAAGTGAAACTTAGATGTTTGCATCGAATAAGTAGGTTTCATGGTGCTCAAGTAATCAGGTAAAACACTGGCGTATGTTTGAAACTCTAGCATATCAAATACATATAGTACTCATCATTAAATAATAGTGTCTTAAAAAACACGTTTCGACTTTGGGAGTAGAATTTGTGTGAATAAGACGAAATTTTTTTCAAACATTAGTAGAATATTCATATTTTCATATTGACTGACTAAGTTTCTTAGTGACTAAGTAATCATGTAAAACACTGCCGCATGTTTGCTATTATATATTTTAAAGCATCTATAACGCTCATCATTTGCATATTAGTGTTTGGACCCTGGATGCACGTTAATAAGATAAAGAAAGTATCGAAATATAAGTGAAACTTTGATGTCTACATCGAATAATTAAGTTTCTTGGTGCTCAAGTAATCAGGTCAAACACTGCCACTTGTTTGAAACTCTACCATTTCAAATACATGTAATACTCATCGCTAAGTAATAGTGTTTTTAAAAGAACGTTTCGACTTTGGAGTAGAATTTGTGTGAATAAGAAGAAAAAGTTTTCAAATATTAGTAGAATATTCATATTTTCATATTGACTGAGCAAGTTGCTTAGTGACTAAGTAATCCCGTAAAACACCGCCGCATGTTTGCTATTCTACATTTTAAAGCATCTATAACACTCATCATTTGCATGTTACCGTTTGGACCCTGGAACCGCGCCAATAAGATCAAATAAGTGAAACTTTGATGTTTGCATTGAATAAGTAGGTTTCTTGGTGCTTAAGTAATCAGGTAAAGCATTGCCGTATATTTGAAACTCTACCATTTCAAATATATGTAATACTCATCATTAAATAATAGTGTTTTTTAAAACACGTTTTGACTTTGGAAGTAGAATTTGTGTGAATAAGACGAAAAAGTTTTCAAATATTAGTAGATTATTCATATTTTCATATTGATTGAGCAGGTTGCTTAGTGACTAAGTAATCAGGTAAAACACTGCCGCATGTTTACTATTCTACATTTTAAAGAATCTATAATGCTCATCATTTGCATATTATCGTTTGGACCCTGGATCCACGTCAATAAGATCAAGAAAGTTTCAAAATATAAGTGAAATTTAGATGTTTGCATCGAATAAGTAGGTTACTTGGTGCTCAAGTAATCAGGTAAAACACTACCGCATGTTTGAAACTCAACCATTTCAAATACATATAATACTCATCATAAAATAATAGTGTTTTTATAAACATGTTTCGAATTTGGGAGTAGAATTTGTGTGAATAAAACGAAAAAGTTTTCAAATATTAGTAGAATATTCATATTTTCTTATTGACTGAGCATGTTGCTTAGTGACTAAGAAATCAGGTAAAACACTGCCGCATGTTTGCTATTCTACATTTTAAAACATCTATAACACTCATCATTTGTATATTACTGTTTGGACCCCGGATCCGCGCCAATAAGTTCAAGAAAGTTTCAAAATATAGCTGAAACTTTGAGGTTTACATCAAATAAGTTGGTTTCTTGGTGCTCAAGTAATCAGTTAAAACACTGTCGCATGTTTGAAACTCTACCATTTCATATATGTATAATACCAATCATTAAATAATAATGTTTTTAAAAACACGTTTCGACTTTGGGAGTAGAATTTTTTTGAACAAGACGAAAAAGTTTTCAAATATTAGTAGACTATTCATATTTTCATATTTACTGAACATGTTGCTTAGTGACTAAGTAATCAGGTAAAACACTGCCGCATGTTTGCTATTCTACATTTTAAAACATCTCTAACACTCAACATTTGCATATTACCGTTTGGACCCTGGATCCACGCCTATAAGATCAAGAATGTTTCAAAATATAAGTGAAACTTTGAGGTTTGCATCGAATAAGCAGGTTTCTTGGTGCTCAAGTAATCAGGTAAAAACCCTGCCTCATGTTTGAAACTCAACCATTTCAAATACATATAGTACTCATCATTAAATAATAGTGTATTTAAAAACACGTTTCTACTTTGGGAGTAGAATTTGTGTGAAAAAGACGAAAAAGTTTTCAAACATTAGTAGAATATTCATATTTTCATATTGACTGAGCAAGTTGCTTAGTGACTAAGTAATCAGGTAAAACAATGTCGCATATTTTCTATTCTACATTTTGAAGCATCTATAATGCTCATCATTTGCATATTATCGTTTGGACCCTGGATCCACGCCAATAAGACCAAGAAAGTTTCAAAATATAAGTGAAACTTAGATGTTTGCATCGAATAAGTAGGTTTCTTGGTGCTCAAGTAATCAGGTAAAACACTGCCACATGTTTGAAACTCTACCATTTCAAATACATATTGTAGTCATCATTAAATAATAGTGTTTTAAAAAACACGTTTCGACTTTGGGAGTAGAATTTGTGTGAATAAGACGAAATAGTTTTCAAACATTAGTAGAATATTCATATTTTCATATTGACTGAGCAAGTTGCTTAGTGACTAAGTAATCAAGTAAAACACTGCCGCATGTTTGCTATTCTACATTTTAAAGCATCTATAACGCTCATCATTTGCATATTATCATTTGGACCCTGGATCCACGCTAATAAGATAAAGAAAGTATCAAAATAAAAGTGAAACTTTGATGTCTGCATCGAATAAGTAAGTTTCTTGGTGCTCAAGTAATCAGGTAAAACACTGCCGCATGTTTGAAACTCTACCATTTCAAATACATGTAATACTCATCAATAAGGAATAGTGTTTTTAAAAACACGTTTCGACTTTGGGAGTAGAATTTATGTGAATAAGAAGAAAAAGTTTTCAAATATTAGTAGAATATTCAAATTTTCATATTGACTGAGCAAGTTGCTTAGTGACTAAGTAATCAGGTAAAACACTGCCGCATGTTTGCTATTCTACATTTTAAAGCATCTATAACACTCATCATTTGCATGTTACCGTTTGGACCCTGGTACCGCGCCAATAAGATCAAGAAAGTTTCAAAGTATAAGTGAAAATTTTGTGTTTGCATTGAATAAGGAGATTTCTTGGTGCTCAAGTAATCAGGTAAAACACTGCCGTATGTTTGAAACTTTACCATTTCAAATACATATAATACTCATCATTAAATAATAGTGTTTTTATAAACAAGTTTCGACTTTGGGAGTAGAATTTGTGTGAATAAAACGAAAAAGTTTTCAAATATTAGTAGAATATTCATATTTTCATATTGACTGAGCATGCTGCTTAGTGACTAAGTAATCAGGTAAAACACTGCCGCATGTTTGCTATTCTAAATTTAAAAACATCTATAACACTCATCATTTGCATATTACCGTTTGGACCCTGGATCTGCGCCAATAAGATCCAGAAAGTTTCAAAATATAAGTGAAACTTTGAGGTTTGCATCGAATAAGTAGGTTTCTTGGTGCTCAAGTAATCAAGTAAAACACTGCCGCATGTTTGAAATTCTACCATTTCAAATACGTATAATACCCATCATTAAAAAATAGTGTTTTTAAAAACACGTTTCGACTTTGGGTGTAGAATTTGTGTGAATAAGACGAAAAATGTAACAACCCGAATTTTGATAACATGTTAAAACAAGAAAACAAGGCAGAATTAAATTTTAAAATAAGAATCAGGGAAAACAGGTTGCTCCATTGCATTCATCTCGGAATTCTACATGAAATAGAGTCTGGGTTTTCGAAAATTGGAGTCTGGATGAAGAGTTATGGCCTTCAGAAGATTCAGCAGATTTCAGGCAGCACTAGACCAGAGGGTTGACCTACCCCCCCTCCCCCCCCCCCCAGGTCGACCATAGGGTCGACCTACCCCCCAGGTCGACCATAGTGTCGATCTCCCCCCTTGGTCGGCCTGTTTCACCCTAGAACCCATTTTTAAAGCCCGGTACGTGTTTTGATGGTCCAGATTGACTCTAGGGTTGATCTAAGGGCCTAAATAAGTTCCTACATCTATAAAAACACCCTAAGACTTAACCAAATTCATAACAAATCACTCCTACACCTAAATGCTGCTGAATTCCCTCTTAAATCATGGCCGCCGTCTCCAAATTAAAGTATAAGCATTCAAACTCAAATCAATTCAAAGAACAAAGCTTCAACAATGATTCAAGACAATAGATCAACAAATTTTAGTTCTTGATTCGCTAGCCATGCTCTGTAAGTTCTAGTTATTTTCAGATCTAAACATTTCAATTTAACATGGACATGTGATGAAGTGAAATTGGACTTTTGATTCAAGTCTATTCTTGTTCCTTCTTGGATCTTGATTTTGGGAACTTGTCTATCTTTATTCCCAAGTCTAGTTCATGATCTATTCAGCCTGTTGTAAATTTGTTTTATTGATTCATGCTGATATTATTATCAGGTTGTAATCTTCATGCCTGTGATGATGTTTTTCCCTCTGATCTTATTTTTATGCAAAATTCTACCTTCCCCTATTTATTTTCTTTTTCATGAACCTTGGTCAATTTCGGACTTTGGCCAAAAATCGCGATTTGCATACGATATGTATACGGGGGAATTATGGGATTATTGCCTATATGATTATGATGTAATACTTGGCAACATGAAATTGGATATTATCATTGTATTTGCAAGTTAGGGCTTGATCTGTAAATTTTGGTATAATCTTGTTATGATAAAATTTGCATTAACATTATATACATGGAATTTGGCACATATTGGATCTATGAAATGTAACATGAAATTTGGTATATAACATGTATGTAGTTTGGCATGAATCATGATTTGGGTTTATTGGGGCATGAAATTTGATACATGTAATTTTGGCTTGAACTTGATATGGGCAAAATGGCATAAACTTGTCATACATGTAAATAGGAAAGAATTGGATATATGTAAACTGACTAGAATTGGGTACATATATAAATTGGCATATGTTTATTAATATGTAAAGTTGGGAATTTTGATCTATACGACACATATGTAGTTAACATTAAATTGTTAACACACTTACATATAAAGAACAAATATGTAAATTTAGAAAATACGAAATGCTTAACCCGAGGTTGGATTGAGTTGTGATGTAAAAGTCAGGATTGATAGGGTTAAGTAAACTAAGAATGCTTAACCAGCATAACATGTTAACCAGAGGGTGGGTTAAGTAATATGACTAGACTAATGACACTTAACCAATATGATATGAGTGGGTGGGTTAAGTAACATGGCTAGGCTAATGACACTTAACTGTTATAACATGACTAGTGGATGGGTTGTTTTAACTTGAATGGGTTGACAACACCCAATCGATATAACCTGATGCGTGGTAGGGTTAAGTAATACACACGGGGGTAACACATAACCATTATAATTTGACTAGTGGATGGGGTTAAGTTAACATGCACTTAACCAATATAACGCGATGCGTGGTAAGGTTGAGTAACAACAGAGGGTAATACTTAACCGTCACAACATGGTAAGTAGGCGAGCTAAGTCAACGTACACTTAACCGATATGACATGAATGGGTGGGTTAAGTAAACCTGAATTTGATTGCTTGAGAATATGCTTAACCAATTTGACACGATGATTTGATAGTGTTAAGTCATGAACTGCTTGAATATACTTAACCAATTTGACACGATGATTTGGTAGGGTTAAGTCATGAACCGCTTGAATATACTTAACCAATTTGACACGATAATTTGGTAGGGTTAAGTCATGAACCACTTGAATATACTTAACCAATTTAACATGATGACTTGATAGGGTTAAGTCATGAACCGCTTGAATATACTGAACCAATTTGACACGATGATTTGGTAGGGTTAAGTCATGAACCGCTTGAATATACTGAACCAATTTGACACGATGACTTGAAAGGGTTAAGTCATGAACCGCTTGAATATATTTAACTAATTTGACACGATGATTTGGTAGGGTTAAGTCATGAAACGCTTGAATATACTTAACCAATTTGACACGATGACTTGATAGGGTTAAATCATGAATCGCTTGAACATACTTAACCAATTTGACACGATGATTTGGTAGGGTTAAGTCATGAACCGCTTGAGCATACTTAACCAACTTGACACATGATTCGTAGGGCTAAGTCATGAACTTGAATGACAACACTTAGCCAATTTGACATGACACGTAGACGGGTTAAGTCACGAACTTGAATGACCACACTTAACCTACTTGACATGCTAGACTGATGGGGTTAAGTCTTGAATTTAAATGACAACACTTAACCTGCTGGATGGAAACCCTAGTTACGTGGTCCTTTTCAGCAGTAACCCACTAGATGTATCATGGTACCCTGGAACTAGGCAGGGTGGGGCACGATTACTGGGCCGATTGTAAGCGACCAGAACGACGGCTGAGTTGGTGCACCATTGTAGGTTCAGGCGGACTATGGTCGTGCACGTAGTCCTGAGTTGAAAAAGCAGGCATTGGGTACCAGTAGGTTTACACTGTGCGTGCTTGATTCGTGTCGGTGGTTGGCACCCTAGGGCTTGATACACCCTATGGTGGACCCAGCACATGTGACTACATTCTTGATAGGGTCGTATGACACACACAACTGAACGAGATAGGACTTGTAGGGAGCCGATCAATTAATAGATCATTTCGTGGGACCAAGTAATGGGTCATTTCATGACATTGGGCAAGGGATCATTTTATTGTCAACACATGACACGGGTTGGGATACTAGTATGGGTGGTGCAAAGCAAATAGATATCATAGAAATATTTTAATGGTGAAGCAGAGAAATCTTGCGATGCTTGATAGAAATCTTGCGAATTTATACTTAGTTTATCTTGAATGGGAACCTTGCGATGTTATACTTGACAAAAATCATATGAGGTTATTCTTAGTTATCTTTCCTGTAGCTTATCTTGTCATCATGCTTATGTTTACTTTTAGTTTATTCATGCCATGTTATCTTTACCTGTTTCTATGCTGAAATTCACTAAGACTTACTCAGTCTTTATGACTGACCCGTTTTGTTTCACCTCCTTTTCTTCCGTTCCCCCCCCCCCTGTAAGGACCCGGGCTTTGCCCGACCCGATCGATCGCAAAATCGACCAAGACCATTCAAATCCCGAATACTTTAACTTTGGGAATACAACAATCATCAGAACAAAACAGCAGACTTTTATAAACAGTACAAAATGTTTACATCAGAGTACAGAATATCAGAGTACATCGAATAAAAATAATTGCAGCGGAAGATAAATTTTACATTTAATTTATAATACATTGCAGCTAAACAAAACTAATACAGCGGAAGTCTTTTCTATATTCTGGACACAGCTTTATGCTTCAATCCAGTATCCTGCTCAAGAGATAAACCTGTAGACAAACTACTCGACTGCCCGTGTGGAAAAGAGGGCACCCGAGTTTGCAAAGGTGGAAACAAACAACGGGTCAGTCGTGGGACTGGTGTGAGAATTCTTAACTAACATAACTACTAATAAGGCAAATCCAAGGACCACGCCGCTAACGCGGAACGGGTTTACTCCAATGGATTGCTGTGCATAACAGTAAAGTAAATCGTCAAATAACGCAATGCTTTTTAGAAAAATGAAACCACCATAAGTCTCAGGTCCCATCACACAATGCAACGCACACCAGAGGATAGAGTTTTACCTTATGGTGATTAAAAGATGATAAATACGTAAAAACGATATTATTATTAGTGTGTATATGTTTTAATAAAACATTTCAATCATAATATCAATCCTAGGAAGCATAGGTACCATATATTATGCCTCCGTACTAGTAATACAATCAAAACCGCATGGGCGTATTGGAGATTTGGATTTCCATCATGAGTCAAGGCTAGAGCGGAGCTCCTTACCGATTCGAGACACTCTAGCTAATGTCCCAGGATTACCCGCAGTTAACCCTTGGAAATGGCAGGGCCGGTCCTCAAATACAGCTTAGAGGATTGGCAATTCCTAAGCACACGTTTCCCGGTCCTATAGGACCTATCCGAGGCGCGCCTCATTCCATCATCCACATAAATAAAATGTCAGGCCGTGATAAAACCCAACCACCACTTCTAGCTAGAAAGAAACGTGTTGCTCTCCCTGCGTTCCCTTCGCCCGTTTTAGACTCTACCGGTTTGTGAGGCTCGCGAAGTTACGTCATAACCACAAGGCCTGCTTTTCAACAAAGCCTTGATCATCTTCATCTTAGCGTGCCACATTGTCAATCCATACCGTGCCATTGATCGTCCATCAATATATAAACGGGTGTTAAGTAAAGAATAAATTCTTCACCACCAATCATTTATATATAGACAGAAAATCAATAACATGATATTAACGGAGTACAACGTCAGACACACAATCCATTTAAAACTTATGCTCTGGGTCTGAGCGAAAGTCAAATCCGTACAAATCAACATTACGTCCGGACGGCAACCACTGTAGCCCCTTCAAGGTAGCTACTCCAATCATGGGCATCAGCAGTCGTCGTCCATTCGATGTGAAGACCGTCGGTCTTCTATGGTCGTCTTTAAATCTTCAATTTTTAAACGTCGTTTAAATTGTTTGGAATGAGATAAACTCGGACTTCCCAAACAATTCTCGTGTATATATAAGTTGGAAATCATTTTATATCGTTTGATTTTAATTTTTTTTTTATATATATAATTATATATATAATTCCTCCATCCATTTCATCTTACTATATTTTCCTAACAACCAATCTTCTTATTTATATGCAATAACTCATCACACCAAACAATGGTTTCTTTTATTAATGTTCTTCAATTTCCATACATATCCTACACACAAAAATGTATTTTGTGTATCATTCCAATTACAACCAAAAATGAATATTTTTGTACGTCCTTCATAATTTAACAAAAAATGAGTATTTTTGTGTCATTTCAATTCCTAGCCAAAACGAAATATATTTTGGTGTTAACTTCATTTCTATACGAACGAATATATTTCTTATCTCTTTCAATGCAAACCAAAAAATGATTTTTGCTATTTTATATTGGCAATGCAAATTTCCTTCTTAGGTGACGTCATGCAAATATAATTTTTAATATAAAATATAATATCATACCTTAATTACATAATAAGAATGTAATTCTAATTTACAGTGCAAATCCTCATTTATAGTTACATATATAAAAGTGTAAATTTTATTCGCTTACCACATTTCATATCATAGTTTCAAATAAAAGTGTAATTTTAATTAATAAAATGTCCTTCTTATCCTAAATAACCTCTTTTAAACAAAGGGACATGTTTATCTAGTTTAACACTTCTAATATAAGTGACATTCCAATCATATAATTACATATAAAAAATGTAATTCTCATTTCTTTTTATTTTGATCACATGAAATGTAATTTCCTTTAACAAAACTTGTCAGTACAAAACAATGTCAACTTAATTTTTAACAAATGAATATTTTGTCATCCTTTTTCGTTTGATCAAAATGCATATTTCTTACTCTTGACAAATGAGTATCTTGTCATCCTTATATTTTCTATCTTTCTTTTATATTTGACAAAATGAATGTTTTGCCATTCTTTTTATCTATTTTTATAAAAATGAATCTTTCTTTTATTCTATCCATATAAAAATAATCTCTCTTTTTCCAATGACATATACAACTATGAATGTACATGTTAACAAACCTTCCATTACAATTGACATATAAACTGAATATATATGTAAACAAATTTTACTTCATTTCTCTCATTACATATAAAAGTGAATTAATATATACGCAAGCTTATTTCATCTCTCTCTTTACATATAAAAAGGAATTTGTCGCTATTCTTTACCTTAACAAAAATTGAAGTTGTCATACTCTTTACATTAACCAAAATAAATATATTTCATTTCATATGCAATGCTATGCAACGTTAACAAAATAAATATATATCATTCATATGCAATGCTATGCAACGTTAACAAAATAATTATATTTCATTCATATGCAATGCTATGCCATTAACAAAATAAATATATATCATTCATATGCAATGCTATGTCATTAACAAAATAAATATATATCATTCATATGCAATGCTATGCAACGTTAACAAAATAAATATATTTCATTCATATGCAATGCTATGCCATTAACAAAATAAATATATATCATTCATATGCAATGCTATGCCATTAACAAAATAAATATATATCATTCATATGCAATGCTATGTCATTAACAAAATAAATATATATCATTCATATGCAATGCTATGTCATTAACAAAATAAATATATATCATTCATATGCAATGCTATGTCATTAACAAAATAAATATATATCATTCATATGCAATGCTATGTCATTAACAAAATAAATATATATCATTCATATGCAATTTTAAAGTTCTGGAAATTAATTAAATAATTTAAAAATAAAATAGAAAATACCCTCAGCCCGTTGACCGCGAAACACTATTCACCGCAGAACTTTGACCGCAATTTGCCGCTGCTTCAGGCCACCTGACGCCACGGGACCACCGCCAACGTCTTCGTCTTGGCGAGACGCACCACCACCAGAAAGAGCCGCCCCTAAAGCTTCTCCGATCATCAGGAAATCGCCTATGACGGATTTCGCCTCGCGGGTCCCACAGGCCGCCTCACACCTCCAAACTGCCTGAAATTTGGCGAGCACCTCCACCTCACGTAGACGAAGAACTTCCGTGTTCGTGACTTCGTCTAATTCTTCCTCGATTCACGGGAATTTCTTGATTTACGTTTTGAGCTTCTGAATTTCGAAAACAGCGAGCTTTAAGACGAGATTCCGGCGAATCCGAGCGCTGTTTGACGAAACCGACGACACCATTAGCTTCGTATCGTCGAGACCTTCGAGTGGACATATAATTTGCTATGGTTTGAAGAGATTTTGTTTTCGACAAATTTTAGAGGAAGAGAGAGCCGCCATGGAAATTGAGAAAAATGATGGAAAAGAGAAGTGGCTGCTGTGTATTTCGAATTTCAGCCCTAAATTCTGAGGAAAAAGATAATATATACTATGGGTCTACTTTTGGTTTGGGCCCAAATATCATTACGTGTCCAATTACTAAATTTTCAACTGTTTTCTTCAATTCAAAAATTCTTATAAATACATGCTGATTTCAAAATTAATAAAATTTTAAACATAATTATTTCAGGTCATTACGAATCCAACGAACCTGATTTCGTAATTTTCCGAGTCAGTATGAATTTATTATGAATTTCCGAAGTCTGAAAATATGTTATTTTTCACTGTAAAAATTATACCGGCCACAAAATAATTCCAAAAATTATAAATTTTAGAATTTAACCTTATTTTAATATTCCGAATCCATAGAAACTGGTCTCGTCGAATTCGGAGTTCGTTTGCAAAAATTCCATTTTTCAGGCGTATATTTTTAATATTTAAAAATACCAAAAATAGTGGAATTTTTCCGAAACTCAAAAATATAAGTTCTTATAGTCATTTTTATATGTAAACAACATTCTGAAACCAATGGAGATGGTTTCGGGTCCTAATTCCTTATTCTGCAAAAATTTTACGTTTCGGGCCTTATATATAATATATACGAATTCTATAGCGTTTTTCTGAAAATTTAATTTTCTCATAACTTACAATTTATAAACTGGAATCTTAATTTCTGAAACTCTTTGGAAAGATATTTTCAATACGGTCCTAGCGTTTCTTGTTTCGTCCAATTCCGATTTATATTTTATTTAATTTTTCAAAGTTGGAATTTCAAATCTGAAATTACCGCGCCGTTTTCAGGCTCGGAATGGATTTAATATAAATTTCAAGTTCGCGCTCGAAATAAAATAAGTTTTCCATCGTTATTATTTAAAATGAATAATTTTAAATATATTCATTCATTAAAATTTCTTAAAATAAAATAATAAAATTAACCCCAAAAATCAGGGCTGTTACAGTCGCCCCCACTTAAAATCTTTTCGTCCTCGAAAAGAAAATAAGGTAAAAGTTGTTTAATTAACTAACTAAATTTTAATTTCTCTTATTAATTTCATTTGTTGACTAACTTATCAAATATACATACACTTTTATATATTTAAAAATCATATTTTCAAAAATAGATTATATAATCAAAAATACGCTAATCATAAGCTTATCACTCTGAACTCATTCTAGGGCATTACTAACCCCATCTCTAATGAGTTTTCTCATTCTAGGATACTGCTGATCCTATCTCTAATGAGTATTCTTATTGGACATTACTAATCCAATCCTCTGATGAGTCTTTTGCTCAGTTCTAACGAGTTGTACCCCAAAGATTTGAGCTAACCAAAGCTCTGATACCAACTGTAAGGACCCGGGCTTTGCCCGACCCGATCGATCGCAAAATCGACCAAGACCGTTCAAATCCCGAATACTAACTTTGGGAATACAACAATCATCAGAACAAAACAGCAGACTTTTATAAACAGTACAAAATGTTTACATCAGAGTACATCGAATAAAAATAATTGCAGCGGAAGATAAATTTTACATTTAATTTATAATACATTGCAGCTGAACAAAACTAATACAGCGGAAGTCTTTTCTATATTCTGGACACAGCTTTATGCTTCAATCCAGTATCCTGCTCAAGAGATAAACCTGTAGACAAACTACTCGACTTCCCGTGTGGAAAAGAGGGCACCCGAGTTTGCAAAGGTGGAAACAAACAACGGGTCAGTCGTGGGACTGGTGTGAGAATTCTTAACTAACATAACTACTAATAAGGCAAATCCAAGGACCACGCCGCTAACGCGGAACGGGTTTACTCCAATGGATTGCTGTGCATAACAGTTAAGTAAATCGTCAAATAACGCAATGCTTTTTAGAAAAATGAAACCACCATAAGTCTCAGGTCCCATCACACAATGCAACGCACACCAGAGGATAGAGTTTTACCTTATGGTGATTAAAAGATGATAAATACGTAAAAACGATATTATTATTAGTGTGTATATGTTTTAATAAAACATTTCAATCATAATATCAATCCTAGGAAGCATAGGTACCATATATTATGCCTCCGTACTAGTAATACAATCAAAACCGCATGGGCGTATTGGAGATTTGGATTTCCATCATGAGTCAAGGCTAGAGCGGAGCTCCTTACCGATTCGAGACACTCTAGCTAATGTCCCAGGATTACCCGCAGTTAACCCTTGGAAATGGCAGGGCCGGTCCTCAAATACAGCTTAGAGGATTGGCAATTCCTAAGCACACGTTTCCCGGTCCTATAGGACCTATCCGAGGCGCGCCTCATTCCATCATCCACATAAATAAAATGTCAGGCCGTGATAAAACCCAACCACCACTTCTAGCTAGAAAGAAACGTGCTGCTCTCCCTGCGTTCCCTTCGCCCGTTTTAGACTCTACCGGTTTATGAGGCTCGCGAAGTTACGTCATAACCACAAGGCCTGCTTTTCAACAAAGCCTTGATCATCTTCATCTTAGCGTGCCACATTGTCAATCCATACCGTGCCATTGATCGTCCATCAATATATAAACGGGTGTTAAGTAAAGAATAAATTCTTCACCACCAATCATTTATATATAGACAGAAAATCAATAACATGATATTAACGGAGTACAACGTCAGACACACAATCCATTTAAAACTTATGCTCTGGGTCTGAGCGAAAGTCAAATCCGTACAAATCAACACTACGTCCGGACGGCAACCACTGTAGCCCCTTCAAGGTAGCTACTCCAATCATGGGCATCAGCAGTCGTCGTCCATTCGATGTGAAGACCGTCGGTCTTCTATGGTCGTCTTTAAATCTTCAATTTTTAAACGTCGTTTAAATTGTTTGGAATGAGATAAACTCGGACTTTCCAAACAATTCTCGTGTATATATAAGTTGGAAATCATTTCATATCGTTTGATTTTAATTTTTTTTTTATATATATAATTATATATATAATTCCTCCATCCATTTCATCTTACTATATTTTCCTAACAACCAATCTTCTTATTTATATGCAATAACTCATCACACCAAACAATGGTTTCTTTTATTAATGTTCTTCAATTTCCATACATATCCTACACACAAAAATGTATTTTGTGTATCATTCCAATTACAACCAAAAATGAATATTTTTGTACGTCCTTCATAATTTAACAAAAAATGAGTATTTTTGTGTCATTTCAATTCCTAGCCAAAACGAAATATATTTTGGTGTTAACTTCATTTCTATACGAACGAATATATTTCTTATCTCTTTCAATGCAAACCAAAAAATGATTTTTGCTATTTTATATTGGCAATGCAAATTTCCTTCTTAGGTGACGTCATGCAAATATAATTTTTAATATAAAATATAATATCATACCTTAATTACATAATAAGAATGTAATTCTAATTTACAGTGCAAATCCTCATTTATAGTTACATATATAAAAGTGTAAATTTTATTCGCTTACCACATTTCATATCATAGTTTCAAATAAATGTGTAATTTTAATTAATAAAATGTCCTTCTTATCCTAAATAACCTCTTTTAAACAAAGGGACATGTTTATCTAGTTTAACACTTCTAATATAAGTGACATTCCAATCATATAATTACATATAAAAAATGTAATTCTCATTTCTTTTTATTTTGATCACATGAAATGTAATTTCCTTTAACAAAACTTGTCAGTACAAAACAATGTCAACTTAATTTTTAACAAATGAATATTTTGTCATCCTTTTTCGTTTGATCAAAATGCATATTTCTTACTCTTGACAAATGAGTATCTTGTCATCCTTATATTTTCTATCTTTCTTTTATATTTGACAAAATGAATGTTTTGCCATTCTTTTTATCTATTTTTATAAAAATGAATCTTTCTTTTATTCTATCCATATAAAAATAATCTCTCTTTTTCCAATGACATATACAACTATGAATGTACATGTTAACAAACCTTCCATTACAATTGACATATAAACTGAATATATATGTAAACAAATTTTACTTCATTTCTCTCATTACATATAAAAGTGAATTAATATATACGCAAGCTTATTTCATCTCTCTCTTTACATATAAAAAGGAATTTGTCGCTATTCTTTACCTTAACAAAAATTGAAGTTGTCATACTCTTTACATTAACCAAAATAAATATATTTCATTTCATATGCAATGCTATGCAACGTTAACAAAATAAATATATATCATTCATATGCAATGCTATGCAACGTTAACAAAATAATTATATTTCATTCATATGCAATGCTATGCCATTAACAAAATAAATATATATCATTCATATGCAATGCTATGTCATTAACAAAATAAATATATATCATTCATATGCAATGCTATGCAACGTTAACAAAATAAATATATTTCATTCATATGCAATGCTATGCCATTAACAAAATAAATATATATCATTCATATGCAATGCTATGCCATTAACAAAATAAATATATATCATTCATATGCAATGCTATGTCATTAACAAAATAAATATATATCATTCATATGCAATGCTATGTCATTAACAAAATAAATATATATCATTCATATGCAATGCTATGTCATTAACAAAATAAATATATATCATTCATATGCAATGCTATGTCATTAACAAAATAAATATATATCATTCATATGCAATTTTAAAGTTCTGGAAATTAATTAAATAATTTAAAAATAAAATAGAAAATACCCTCAGCCCGTTGACCGCGAAACACTATTCACCGCAGAACTTTGACCGCAATTTGCCGCTGCTTCAGGCCACCTGACGCCACGGGACCACCGCCAACGTCTTCGTCTTGGCGAGACGCACCACCACCAGAAAGAGCCGCCCCTAAAGCTTCTCCGATCATCGGGAAATCGCCTATGACGGATTTCGCCTCGCGGGTCCCACAGGCCGCCTCACACCTCCAAACTGCCTGAAATTTGGCGAGCACCTCCACCTCACGTAGACGAAGAACTTCCGTGTTCGTGACTTCGTCTAATTCTTCCTCGATTCACGGGAATTTCTTGATTTACGTTTTGAGCTTCTGAATTTCGAAAACAGCGAGCTTTAAGACGAGATTCCGGCGAATCCGAGCGCTGTTTGACGAAACCGACGACACCATTAGCTTCGTATCGTCGAGACCTTCGAGTGGACATATAATCTGCTATGGTTTGAAGAGATTTTATTTTCGACAAATTTTAGAGGAAGAGAGAGCCGCCATGGAAATTGAGAAAAATGATGGAAAAGAGAAGTGGCTGCTGTGTATTTCGAATTTCAGCCCTAAATTCTGAGGAAAAAGATAATATATACTATGGGTCTACTTTTGGTTTGGGCCCAAATATCATTACGTGTCCAATTACTAAATTTTCAACTGTTTTCTTCAATTCAAAAATTCTTATAAATACATGCTGATTTCAAAATTAATAAAATTTTAAACATAATTATTTCAGGTCATTACGAATCCAACGAACCTGATTTCGTAATTTTCCGAGTCCGTATGAATTTATTATGAATTTCCGAAGTCTGAAAATATGCTATTTTTCACTGTAAAAATTATACCGGCCACAAAATAATTCCAAAAATTATAAATTTTAGAATTTAACCTTATTTTAATATTCCGAATCCATAGAAACTGGTCTCGTCGAATTCGGAGTTCGTTTGCAAAAATTCCATTTTTCAGGCGTATATTTTTAATATTTAAAAATACCAAAAATAGTGGAATTTTTCCGAAACTCAAAAATATAAGTTCTTATAGTCATTTTTATATGTAAACAACATTCTGAAACCAATGGAGATGGTTTCGGGTCCTAATTCCTTATTCTACAAAAAATTTACGTTTCGGGCCTTATATATAATATATACGAATTCTATAGCGTTTTTCTGAAAATTTAATTTTCTCATAACTTACAATTTATAAACTGGAATCTTAATTTCTGAAACTCTTTGGAAAGATATTTTCAATACGGTCCTAGCGTTTCTTGTTTCGTCCAATTTCGATTTATATTTTATTTAATTTTTCAAAGTTGGAATTTCAAATCTGAAATTACCGCGCCGTTTTCAGGCTCGGAATGGATTTAATATAAATTTCAAGTTCGCGCTCGAAATAAAATAAGTTTTTCATCGTTATTATTTAAAATAAATAATTTTAAATATATTCATTCATTAAAATTTCTTAAAATAAAATAATAAAATTAACCCCAAAAATCAGGGCTGTTACACCCCCCAGGTTCGCAGGGTGGGAATACAGCTTAGTTCGGATCTTACCAAGCTCCAAGGCTCTTTCTTGTACGGCTTGGATTTCTCTTGGCTATGGCTTGCTTTGCTTTATTGGGGATTACTACAACTTATTTTATGCTTCTTTGTTTTTGAGCAAGACAGATATTTTAACTATGTAATTGGGTATTGGAAGTTGATGGGCTTTTAATGTAAACAATTATATTTAATAAATGATTTGAAGTACTTCCACTTTACTTTCCGTTGTTTTATATATGTCTGTCATGTAATATTTCTGTTCCAGTACCCATAATGCTCCGTTGAAGTTATTGCATTCCCTTTGTGAGTGACCTTAACGGATGTGGGGTGTTACATTTGGTATCAGAGCAGAAGGTTACCAGACTGGGCAAAAGCTTTTAAAAACTCTCTGAAATTATTTTCAAAACGTTTACAAAGAAGCATTTTTCTAAGAAAAGTTTTGTTTTATGAAAGGCATATTCCCCAAAGCCATATGCACTATCTTTTGATTATCTCCTTGAGTCTCTTCTCTCTTTCTTTTTCACCATAGTTTGTAGGCATACGACACATGTCTGAGGGCAAAGTAATGCCCAACCTCCATCAGTAGCCGCAGAAGTTTCATCTGCGACTAATCCTATTTCAAGCTTTATAGGGTTGCCATGCGATGGAAGTAGCTTTCGAGAAACTTGTCAACAAGCTAAACATGGATAGTAAGAACGAGGATAAAGAACACAAGTCTAAGCATGAGAAATTTGTTGATATGGCTTAATCCACGAAAGAGGAAAAAGGTGAAAGGAAAGAGGCCAGGTGAAAGAATAATAAAGCCCACAATAAGAGAGAGTATCTTTAGTATGGTAAAAAGGGACATGTAGTTAAGTATTATAGGACAAGGACAAGGGCAAAAAAACAAGATCGTCGAGAGGGCAATTGTATGCTCTCACTACTAGCTTACCTAAGAGAGGTGGTAGCGTTTCTGTTAAAGGTTTAGCTTTTCTTTTCTATCATCCCGTTAGAACTTTGTTTTTGCACATCGCATCCTTTTTTTCAGCTTCGATAGTTGAGTTTCTGCACCTTAGTACTAGCGTAGTAGAGGATCCCATTTTTGTCTCAAATCCTGTTGGGGAATCGGCTCAATTATTCATGACTTGTTTGGATTTGAGAATGTCTATGCTTAGTGTTGAGTTTAGAAGTAATGCTTATGTTTTTTGGGCTATGGGTTGATTCTAGGGATGGAGTGGTTATCCAGTAATGGTGCCATTCCTGAGTATGAAAAGTGGGTAGTTAGACTCTTGACTTGCCTTGGTAATGCCCTCGAAGTCTAGTGTACCCCTTAGGGTTCTGCCATGCTTAGTTACCTAGAATCTCTTGATACATTTTTTGATCCGCTCGAGTAGTGTTCGCCACTAAGGCGGATGGTTCATTTCACTTATGCATGAGTTGTAGAAAATCACCTTAGTAAGTACATTTGGCAACATGGTTGACATCTGTTTATTTTCAAGAGATAGTTTTTCTACGTAGAATACCTTATAGTGAGTAAACGAGATCCAGGATTCACTAGTGAATTTTGGAGAGCTTGCATGAAACCATGAGTACGCAGTTATGTTTAAGCCGAGTATACTAGAAGGGGAATAAGTAAGAGTGGAACGAGAGGCAACAGTGAAATAAGTTCCAACTCATATTTTGGAAACAAGAATTAAGAAGCTATGAAATTGTGAAGTTAAAGACGGTCAAAGCACAATGGAATTAAGCTCGAGGAAATGCGTCTTAGAAGACTGAAGACTAGTTACGCACATTATATCTCTTTATAAGAGTATATCCTTGAACCCTCTTTTCCTGTAGAGCTTACTTGCATGCTATCTTTTTAGTATATCCTCTCGGTCCTATTCTCAATCCTATTTCTATTGCGAACCCCATAGGGAGTGTGACTCATCTGTTAGTAATATATGTTGGGGCTTGAGGGTGTCCGTTGGGTTGACTAAACTTTTTGGGTTTTATAGGATAGAGGTTGGTTTTAGGAAGGGATTTCCTTGTGACCTAAAAGGAGTCCATCATGCTTTGTTTCCTAGAATCATATATATTGGTTAGGTTGAGTAATTCTTTGGGTGTCAGCCTGATGTTGATTCCGGTCTTCGAGGCTGGTGCTTTGGGAGTTTTTCCCCTAATCAGTATATATGTGACGTAGATTTCCAGTTCTGACATTGCCTAATAGGCACAAAGTTGTTACTTGCTTCTATCATTCGATTATACCTTTAGGTAGGAACAATTGGGTGTAAACATGTGTTTGAGACATGTTATGATTAATGGTTGCAAGTGGCTGCAAGTGGTTGCTAGTGGTTGCTCGTGGATGCATTTACACATTAGGCACTAGATCGGCTCAGTCACCTTTCATATTGCATATGCATGAGTGTTTATACTTGTTTATGGATGAATTTGAATGTGTTATCATGTGGATGTTGCATATGGATGGATGTTTGTGCACACATGTAGTGTTATTGTGACTAGGACTATTTGCATACATGTTGGACTCATGGCACTAGACATATTTTGCATTAAGAAGATCAATGAGGCCTGATCATTCGCATTAGACAAGGAACATATACACACACTTTCTGCATATGTTCATACAACATTAGAAATCTCTTAAGGACGATGGATGCCTGTGAATGATGATTGAGTAGATGGATGATTGGATGGTAGGACACATTCTTCTTAACTTGAAGATTTCGGGGACCAAATCCTTTAAGGAGGGGAGAATGTAACAACCCGAATTTTGATAACATGTTAAAACAAGAATAAAAGGCAGAATTAAATTTTAAATTAAGAATCAGGGAAAACGGGTTGCACCATTGCGTTCATCTCGGAATTTTACATGAAATAGAGTCCGAGTTTTTGAAAATCGGAGTCCGGATGAAGAAGTTATGGCCTTCAAAAGATTAAGTAGATTTCAGGCAACACTGGACCAAGGGGTCGACCATAGGGTCGACCTACCCCCCAGGTCGACCATAGTGTCGACCTCCCCCCTTACAGGTCGGCCTGTTTCGCCCCAGAACCCATTTTTGAAACCTGGTACGTGTTTTGATGGTCCAGATTGACTCTAGGGTTGATCTAAGGGCCTAAATAAGTTCCTACATCTATAAAAACACCCTAAGACTTAACCTAATTCATAACAAAACATTCCTACACCTAAATGATGTTGAATTCCCTCTTAAATCATGGCCGCTGTCTCCAAATCAAAGTACAAGCATTCAAACTCAAATCAATTCAAAGAACAAAGCTTCAACAATGATTCAAGACAATAGATCAACAAATTTCAGTTCTTAATTCGCTAGCCATGCTCTGTAAGTTCTAGTTATTTTTAGATCTAAACATTTAAATTTAATATGGACATGTGATGAAGTGAAATTGGACTTTTGATTCAAGTCTATTCTTGTTCCTTCTTGGATCTAGATTTTGGGAACTTGTCTATCTTTATTCCCATGTCTAGTTCATGATCTATTCAGCCTGTTGTAAATTAGTTTTATTGATTCATGCTGATATTATTATCAAGTTGTAATCTTCATGCATGTGATGATGTTTTTCCTTCTGACCTTATTTTTATGCAAAATTCTACCTTCCCCTACTTATTTTCTATTTCATGAACCTTGGTCAATTTCGGACCTTGGCCAAAAATCGTGATTTGCGTACGATATGTATACGGGGGAATTATGGGATTATTGCCTATATTAATATGATGTAATAATTGGCAACATGAAATTGGATATTATGATTGTATTTGCAAGTTAGGGCTTGATCTGTAAATTTTGGTATAATCTTGTTATGATAAAATTTGCATAAACATTATATACATGGAATTTGGCACATATTGGATCTATGAAATGTAACATGAAATTTGGTATATAACATGTATGTAATTTGGCATGAATCATGATTTGGGTTTATTTGGGCATGGAACTTGATACATGTAATTTTGGCTAGAACTTGATATGGGCAAGATGGCATAAACTTGGCATACATGTAAATAGGCAAGAATTGGATATATGTAAACTGACTAGAATTGGGTACATATATAAATTGGCATATGTTTATTAATAAGTAAAGTTGGGAATTTTGATCTATACGACGCATATGTAATTAACATTAAATTGTTAACACACTTACATATAAAGAACAAATATGTAAATTTAGAAAATACGAAATGCTTAACCCGAGGTTGGATTGAGTTGTGATGTAAACCTGCCCGGACCCGCACGGCTGTCCAGTAATCACAGCAATACCTATCCAATGTGGGAGGTTAAGGCATTAAGCTAAATAAGAACCCAAGGTTAGACTGAGTTGCGGTGTAAACCTGCCCGGAACCGACCGGTTGTCCAGTAACCGTAACAATATCTGTCTAATGTGAGTGGTTGGTGCTTTAATGAATAAGTTAAAGCTAAGTCAAGATTGATAGGGTTAAGTAAACTAAGAACGCTTAACCAGCATAACATGTTAACCAGAGGGTGGGTTAAGTAATATGACTAGACTAATGACACTTAACCAATATGATATGAATGGGTAGGTTAAGTAATATGGCTAGGCTAATGACGCTTAACCGTTATAACATGATTAACAGATGGGTTGGTTTAACTTAAATGGGTTGATAACACCCAATCGATATAACCTGATGCATGGTAGGGTTAAGTAATACACACGGGGGTAACACTTATCCATTATAATTTGACTAGTGAATGGGGTTAAGTTAACATGCACTTAACCAATATAACGTGATGCATGGTAAGGTTGAGTAACAACAGAGGGTAATACTTAACCGTCACAACATGGTAAGTAGGTGAGCTAAGTCAACGTACACTTAACCGATATGACATGAATGGGTGGGTTAAGTAAACCTGAATTTGATTGCTTGAGAATATACTTTACCAATTTGACACGATGATTTGATAGCGTTAAGTCATGAACGGCTTGAATATACTTAACCAATTTGACACGATGATTTGGTAGGGCCAAGTCATGAACCACTTGAATATACTTAACCAATTTGACATGATGAGTTGGTAGGGTTAAGTCATGAACCGCTTGAATTTACTTAACCAATTTGACATGATGACTTGATAGGGTTAAGTCATGAACCGCTTGAATATACTTAACCAATTTGACACGATGATTTGGTAGGGCTAAGTCATGAACCGCTTGAATATACTTAATCAATTTGACATGATGACATGATAGGGTTAAGTCATGAACCGCTTGAATATACTTAACCAATTTGACACGATGATTTGGTAGGGTTAAGTCATGAACCGCTTGAATATACATAACCAATTTGACACGATGACTTGATAGGGTTAAATCATGAACCCCTTGAACATACTTAACCAATTTGACATGATGATTTGGTAGGGTTAAGTCATGAACCGCTTAAACATACTTTACCAACTTGACACATGATTCGTAGGGCTAAGTCATGAACTTGAACGACAACACTTAGGCAATTTGACTTGACACGTAGACGGGTTAAGTCACGAACTTGAATGACCACACTTAACCAACTTGACATGCTAGACTGATGGGGTTAAGTCTCGAATTTAAATGACAACACTTAACCTGCTGGACGGAAACCCTAGTTACGCGGTCCTTTTCAGCAGTAATCCACTAGATGTATCATGGTACCCTAGAACTAGGCAGGGTGGGGCACGATTACTGGGCTGATTGTAAGCGACCAGAACGACGACTGAGTTGGTGCGCCATCGTAGGTTCAGGCGGACTCTGGTCGTGCACGTAGTCCGGTGTTGAAAAAGCCGGCATTGGACACCAGTAGGTTTACATGGTGCGTGATTGATTCGTGTCGGTGGTTGGCACCCTAGGGCTTGATACACCCTATGGTGGACATAGCACAGGTGACTACATTCGTGATAGGGTCGTATGACACACACTCATGAACGAGATATGACTTATAGGGAGCCGATCGATTAATAGATCGTTTCGTGGGACCAAGTAATGGGCCATTTCATGACATTGGGCAAGGGATCATTTTATAGTCAACACATGACACAGGTTGGGATACTAGTACGGGTGGTGCAGAGCAAATAGATATCATAGAAATATTTTAATGGTGAAGCAGAGAAATCTTGCGATGCTTGATAGAAATCTTGCGAATTTATACTTAGTTTATCTTGAATGGGAACCTTGCGATGTTATACTTGACAAAAATCATATAAGGTTATTCTTATTTCTTTCCTGTAGCTTATCTTGTCATCATGCTTATGTTTACTTTCAGTTTATTCATGCCATCTTATCTTTACCTGTTTCTATGCTGAAAGTCACTAGGACTTACTCAGTCTTTATGACTGACCCGTTTTGTTTCGCCTCTTTTTCTTCCGTTCCCCCCTCGGTTCGCAGGGTGGGAATACCGCTTAGTTCGGATCTTACCAAGCTCCAAGGCTCTTTTTGTACGGCTTTTATTTCTCTTGGGTATGGCTTGATTCGCTTTATTGGGGAATACTACAACTTATTTTATGCTTCTTTGTTTTTGAGAAAGACAGATATTTTAACTATGTAATTGGGTATTGGAAGTTGATGGGCTTTTAATGTAAACAAATATATTTAATAAATGATTTGAAGTACTTCCTCTTTACTTTCCGCTGTTTTATATATGTTTGTCTTGTAATATTTCTGTTCCAGTACCCATAATGCTCCATTAAAGTTAAGGCATTCCCTTTGTGAGTGACCTTAACGGATGTGGGGTGTTACAAAAAAGTTTTCAAGTATTAGTAGAATATTCATATTTTCATATTGACTGAGCGGGTTGCTTAGTGACTAAGTAATCAGGTAAAACACTGCCGCATGTTTGCTATTCTACATTTTAAAGCATCTATAACGCTCATCATTTGCATATTATCGTTTGGACCCTGGATCCACGCCAATAAGATCAAGAAAGTTTCAAAATATAAGTGAAACTTAGATGTTTGCATCGAATAAGTAGGTTTCTTGGTGCTCAAGTAATCAGGTAAAACACTGCCGCATGTTTGAAACTCTACCATTTCAAATACATATAGTACTCATCACTAAATAATAGTGTTTTTAAGAACACGTTTCGACTTTGGGAGTAGAAGTTGTGTGAATAAGACGAAGAAGTTTTCGAACATTAGTAGAATATTCATATTTTCGTATTGACTGAGCATGTTGCTTAGGGACTAAGTAATCAGGTTAAACACTGTCGCATGTTTGCTATTCTACAGTTTAAAGCATCTATAACGCTCATCATTTGCATATTATCGTTTGGACCCTGGATCCACGCCAATTAGATCAAGAAAGTTTCAAAATATAAGTGAAACTTAGATTTTTGCATCGAATAAGTAGGTTACTTGGTGCTCAAGTAATCAGGTAAAACACTACCGCATGTTTGAAACTCTACCATTTCAAATACATGTAATACTCATCATTAAATAATAGTGTTTTTAAAAACACGTTTCGAATTTGGGAGTAGAATTTGTGTGAATAAGACGAAAAAGTTTTCAAATATTAGTAGAATATTCATATTTTCATATTGACTGAGCATGTTGCTTAGTGACTAAGTAATCAGGTAAAACACTGCCGCATGTTTGCTATTCAACATTTTAAAGCATCTATAACACTCATCATTTGCATGTTACCGTTTGGACCATGGAACCGCGCCAATAAGATCAATATAGTTTGAAAGTATAAGTGAAACTTTGATGTTTGCATTGAATAATTAGGTTTCTTGGTGCTCAAGTAATCAGGTAAAACACTGCCGTATGATTGAAACTCTACCATTTCAAATACATGTAATACTCATCATTAAATAATAGTGTTTTTTATAAACACGTTTCGACTTTGGGAGTAGAATTTGTGTGAATAAGACGAAAAAGTTTTCAAATATTAGCAGAATATTCATATTTTCATATTGACTGAGCATGTTGCTTAGTGACTAAGTAATCAGGTAAAACATTGCCGCATGTCTGTTATTCAACATTTTAAAACATCTATAACACTCATCATTTGCATATTGCCATTTGGACCCTAGATCCGCGCCAATAAGATCAAGAAAGTTTCAATCTATAAGTGAAACTTTGAGGTTTGCATCGAATAAGTAGGTTTCTTGGTGCTCAAGTAGTCAAGTAAAACACTGCCGCATGTTTGAAACTCTACCATTTCAAATACATATAATACTCATCATTAAATAATAGTGTTTTTAAAAACACGTTTCGACTTTGGGAGTAGAATTTGTGTGAATAAGACGAAAAGTTTTCAAATATTAGTAGAATATTCATATTTTCATATGGACTGAGCAGGTTGCTTAGTGACTAAGTAATAAGGTAAAACACTGCCGCATGTTTGCTATTCTACATTTTAAAACATCTATAACACTCATCATTTTCATATTGCCGTTTGGACCCGGGATCCGCGCCAATAAATCAAGAAAGTTTCAAAATATAAGTGAAACTTTTAGGTTTGCATCGAATAAGTTGGTTTCTTAGTGCTCAAGTAATAAGGTAAAACACTGTCGCATGTTTGAAACTCTACCATTTCAAATACGTATAATACCCATCATTAAATAATAGTGTTTTTAAAAACAAGTTTCGACTTTGGGAGTAGAATTTGTGTGAATAAGACGAAAAAGTTTTCAAATATTAGTAGAATATTCATATTTTCATATTGACTGAACAGGTTGCTTATTGACTAAGTAATCAGGTAAAACACTGCCGCATGTTTGCTATTCTACATTTTAAAACATCTATAACACCACTACAAGAAGAGCTGTATATAGTGACAGATTTTTTGCAGCGGAAAATTTCGTCGCAAATTAACGACGGATTTTCGTGGACTTTGTAAGGGATAATATTTTGATTTTTTTATGTCAACATATTTTAAATTATTACCGTCGAATCTAATTTCTGTCGCTAAATCATTGGAAATTTCAGCAATTTACCGTCATAAAAAATTTGACGTTAAATTCCCTTGTAGATAGAGGCAGTTTACCGTCATTAAAATTTTGATGCTATTTTTGCAGCAGTTTTTCAAGAAATTTGAAAAGGACTTTTATATTTATTATTTATAAAATGTTTTACATTTGTGTTTTCACTTAGTAATTAATAAGTAAATATAAATTTTAAATGATTAATGTTAATAATATGTTAAAAATAAATAATTACTATTAAAAGTAAATAATATTCAATAATATTGATCAATTATTAATTAATATAAAATATAAATAAGTGGTGAAAATAATTAATAAAATAAATTAATATTCAATGTTTAATTAAATTTGTTTTGGTAATCAATGATTAATTAGTAAACGTTAATATGACTAAAGAAATGACTATCGAGAAATTATTAATAAATATTTACTTTTAAGAAATTGATTAGTATGTATTAATCAATATATATTTAATAAGTGATGAATTAGAACTAAATTTAGCAAATGTTCTATAATTATAATTCATAACTAAATTTAATATATATTATTTAAAAAAAAACTAAATTTTTGAATTTTCTAGATTAAATTAAATTTATTAATGTTCATTATTACCAATTATACAGAAACTTGAAGAAACAAGAAAAGAATTGTTTGTACTAAATATTGAATATTATTACACTCACGCAAATATGATTAAGAAGCAAATCGAGTAGCACACGCACAATCACTCAAGTAAACCGATTAGCACAGGCATAATGTACTAAACCCGACAATCGAGTAGCATACGCATGCAAAGCAAATCGGGTAGCAGAAAAACCAAACCCGACATTCTCTCAGCCATATTTAGTGCAGTATGTGAATCTGCGATTCATTCTCAAACCGTAAATATTTCAAGTTCCATGGCGGCGCTCAAAAACCTTCGATTAAGTGGCGTTTTAAAGATCGATTCCAGGTGTTTCGCCTAGAACGGTGCTCGAACTCGAAGATCCGAAGCAAATAGCTATCATCATTCCAATAATCTTGCCAATCTTACATTACCCAAACTCCTCATTTAATAGGTACTCGTATTTTCTAGTAATCTGAAATGGTAATCTTTTGAATCTTTATTTTATGTTTTCTGAGGAAGCTTGAAGAAAAATCCTTCAACCCTTTTGATTCAGCGTTGTTGATGCAGAAATCGGAGTAGAAGCTTGATTCTTCGACCCTAGATTTGGAGCACCGAGTTAAGCCGAAGCTTGGAGAAATCCTAAGTTAGAGAGCATGTTTGAATCTGAAGGTACATTCGGCTTGTTTGGAACTCAATGTCTGATCCTTTGAACTCATGCGTATGGGATTTTGTGTATGTGATGTGCAGAAGTGTGCCCAGGGTTGCTAATCTACAACTTAACTCATGCAAGCTGGCATTTTGGACACTACAGTAGCTGAAGTTGTGACTAAATAGCAAAGGTACATTATTTAGCATAATTATGGCGTATTTATGATTATTTGTACTGAAATTGGAAGTTGGTTATGTATGCTGAAATTATCGTATAAAAGAAACAAAGTAGAGAAGAATTTTTTTTATGGGGTTCTCAAATATATACACTTAGGTAAACTTCAAATGGACAAGAACAGCTAAGTAGGTGATTCACAACCAACGATGGAAGAAACCATCTTAGTAGGTGAAGACCTTATGTAGGTCCTCCATCACCTCTTATTCCCCACATATTGCATCTCATGTTCTTGAAGGTGTTGGCTTATGTGATAATAAACTCAAGAATCTTTATTTATGTGAGTTACCGTAACGCTTCAACTATTTTCATATTTTATTTCATTGTTATCGCTTCTTTGGCCAAAGGCAATGGTAATTGTCGTCCCAATGGTCTTTTTATATGTCGTATGCTCTTTCTTAGCATGACAAACAATACCTGCATAGTGCACATCTGCACACTTGGATGTTTATTGGCTAGATGTAGATAATGAATTTGCAAATGAACACACATAAGCTCACAGATATACACATATGTGTGCTAGTTCGAAAGATTAAGCCGAGAGAAAAGGTACCACTTTCTGCATAGCTAGCTGGAAAGAATAGAAGTGCTATTTGGTGACTACTTTTTTAGAAAACATGCATATATGTGTGTGTATTTTTGTTCTTCATTAACCCTTATCTTTATTCTGCATAGGGGCAGTAACTTAGCAGGGATTAACAAAATATTTCATCTAATAAAATTGCAATAATTAAAAAAATTCATGTAACACCCCGAATTTTCTATTAACACTAAAGTTGCTAAAATAATAATAAGTATGTAAGAGAGGGGATGTATTTAATATGAATATAAAAATATTAATAAGTGTGTAAGAGAGGGGATGTATCTAATATGAATATAAAAATATTAATAAGTGTGTAAGAGAGGGGATGTATCTAATATGAATATAAAAATATTAATAAGTGTGTGAGAGAGGGGATGTATCTAATATGTATATAAAAACAATAATAAGTAAAGGGGGATGTATCTAATATGTACATTGTAGAAAATATATATATATATTTATGACATGAATAGAAGTTTATTTATATGCTGAGTGTTTGCTGAGTCACTTCTGACTCATTGCTGAGTCAACAAGATAAACCCCATCTTGTCTGAACGGCTGCGGTTATTTCTAGGTTAAATCTAATGGCCTAAATGAATTCTAAAATCTATAAATAAGTGGGTAGACCCTAGACCTAAATCACTTGTAAAATTAGAGAAGCTACCGTCATGCTGCTGCCATGGAGTTCAGCATAGCCGTCACAAACTAAGAAGAGGAAGCCTAATCATCTACAACTAAATCTACACAAATCAAATCAAAAGATCTCTCTTTCTCTAATTCTTTTCTTTTTTTGGTGAGTATGATGATTCTCACAAGACTATTACAAACTAATTTGACTCAGTTATGAATGGATCACAAGAAAGTGATGTGATTTGTAATTGTAAATTCTATATATTGTGGATCTCTTATTATGTTATTATGTTGTCGTATGATGTAAATTATATATGCTATGTCATGCTATGTTGTAAATTCTCTTATGCTATGTCGTGCTATGTTGAGAATCATGTCAAGCTATGTTATACTATCATACTATGCCATGTTATAAATCATGCTATATTATGTTGTAAAATCATGATGTTGTTGGAACATGCTTAAAGTTATGTTTTTTTTTTAATTTAAATGGATCTTGTTTATGGGAATTTGCCTATTAGGTTAGGTGTACCCATAAACTTGAAACTATAATTAAATAAAACTTGAATATGGGAATTTGCCTATTGAGTTAGGTGTACCATATAAAACCATGTTGTTAAAAAATTAGATGATGTTGATTCACACATGTTCATATGTAAGTTTATGAAAATTGATTGAGATTATATTAGGTGAATTTTGAACAAGTTGACACCTTTAGGTCCATGACATGTATAATCTATGCAAGTTGGACATATGCATGTTTCACCCCTTATTATGATTCATTTGGTCACATATACATGTTGTTATTATGATAATCTCTTTTATGCTATGAGTTAGGCTATTCGAGTCTAACATATATTTTGCGAATAAACGTTCAAACGTGGGGTAGGGGTAATATTAGGAATTAATAAATTGGGTGCAATTTTGTAAGATTTTCATACCATGAATGGATGTCCATAATTGAGTCAATTATGGACATTGTTAAAAATTGGAAGTAATTAATAATTCAAGTAGGGAATTATTAAAATTGGGGGAAAGTGGATTATTATTAATAATCAATGCTTAGGACATGAGGTTGGACCCGTTTATGATGTAAACCTGCCCGGACCCGCCCGGCAAATCCAGTAGTCACAAATGTCGGCCCAATGTGAGAGGTCCTAGGCCCAAACTAAAGCATAACAGTTGTAAAGACACGAGGTTAGACTCTTTTATGGTGTAAGACTGCCCAGACCCGCCCGGCAAATCCAGCTGCCATAAATGCCAGTCTAATGTGAGAGGTCTTTATGAGGTTATGGCCTTAATGAACTAAGAAATACTTAACCAGATAATCATGTAAGGTGGGACATGGGGGTTAAGTAGGTGCCTTGGGTGGCATGAGGAATCTGGTGGTTGCCTTTAGAGGCATTTGAAATACGATTAGACTTAACCAAACACACATGTAAATGAACATGACTAAGTGGGTTAAGTGGGATGGACTAATGGGGACAAGCTTAGTGGAATGCTTGTGGTAAATAGTGGGGGCCCATTTCAACCAGTATCCCAAAACGTATCTTTGTGGGCTCGACCCAAGTCGAGGACGGGACACGCATACTGGGTTTGACTATAAGAGGCCAAAACAGGGAGCGGTGGCAACGCAAGTCCAACGGGTTTCATATGCGTGTGTGGACCCGGGCTGGTAGGTAAGACGTTGTTGCATCGTGTAGGTATAAGCCGTGCATGTCCGTTGTATCAGGTTGCCACTTTAGGGGAGTGATACACCCCACTGTGGGGCCAGCACGGGTATCTACGAGTTAGGGAGCCGATCGAATAATGGGAAGTAGGGTACACCTAGTGGAGATAGGGGCAGGCAGCACCTATGTAGTCAGCTAGGGGTACGTAAAGCCATTGGGAAAGTTTCTAAGTGAAGCTAAGTGGGATGAATCTTTAGGGTGACTGGTGTGGTGCAGTATAGTGTTTATCCTTTAGTATTTAGGACCGCCTATAACGTTGCCTTTAGCGATTGTCTATGTCCTTAATCTGCTCTTCATAGACATTTTCTTGTTTTCCAGCTTATGCCTTAGTCCAGTTATTTTGGTAATAGTATTGTAGAATTATCATATTCACCAGACTTTATGTCTGACCCCCTCTTTTCCATCCGTTTTCTCCCTTCAGGTCCGCAGGTTGGGCCAAGTTCTAGTGGAGTCTAGTTGGATCGCTTATCTACTGGAAAGCTTGGACTGCTGAAGTAAAGTCCAGCTTGTTATCTTTCTTTTTAATGGCTATTCATGTAATGGGATTATGTACTTGTTTTATCAAGATAGATATTGTACTTGACATTGAATATGGTGTTATGATGTAATCAAACATGTTTTGACTTCTGCTACAATGAAATAAAGTTTTTGAATTTCCAAGTACTATTTTATATCTGTCTTGTTGTAATTTTACTGTTCTATATTCACTTAAAACCTCCATGGAAGTTAATGCATTCCCTTTGTGAGTGACATTAATGGACGTGTGGTGTTACACGTGGTATCAGAGCATAAGGTTACCAGAACAGATAAAAAAAAATTTTAGAAAAATATTTTTTTTTCTAAAGTATTTTTGGAAGAAGTGCTTTCAAAAAAAAAAACATGTTATTTAAAGAGAGTTTTTATGAAAAACATAATCCCAAATAGCCACATCCTTATCTTTATCTTTCGAATTCTCCATTTTGAATCTTTCCTTTTTCGTTTCAGCATGGCTGAAGATCTTAATCTCCCAGAAGGTGTGACGATTCCAGGGTGGTTTAGGAGATACTTGGAGGCTAGGGCCACCACTGCAGGCCCAGCGGATACTCCTCCACCCCTAGTTGCACCCATTCCTCCTCCTCCTCCTCGTGTTGACACTTTTGCAAAGACGTGCAAGGAATTCAAGGCTATGGGAGGAAAAACTTTTCAAGGGACTGAGACGTTTGTGGAGGCCAGAGATTGGCTTAAGGAGATTGAGGAATTGTTGGATATCTTTGAAGTGGAAGATGGGAGGAAAGTCCGTTTAGCTGCTTGGTTAATGAAGGGAGAGGCCTCGTTTTGGTGGGAGGTCACTAATGGGGAACGTCCAGTTGATTCATGGGCGGATTTCAGATGAAGGTTTGAGGCAAAGTTTCTTTCAAGGGCAGAGGAGAACTTAAATATGGAAAAATTCCTGGCACTAAAGCAAGGGAGCTCATCAGTAAAGGAATATGTCAATAAATTTAATCAGTTAGCAAGGTTTGGCTTGGAGTTGGTGAACACGCCAGAGAAGAAAGCTTTGAGGTTCGTTAGAGGCTTGAATGAACCGTTGCAAGGGTTGGCTATGACCCACATCCCTATGGGAGCCACCTTTGAAAAGCTAGTAGAAATGGCACTTATGCATGAGAATAAGGCAGTTGAAAAGAAAGGGGATCAGAAGAAACCCCAACAGCAAAATAAGAAGGGTGGTAAAAACAATAATGGCAAAGGGAAGAAGAAATGCTTCAATTGTGGGACGCCTGGCCATCTCAGCAAAGATTGTAGAAAGAAAAAGAAGACTGGTTGTTTTCATTGTGGAGATGCGGGACATTTAGTAAAGGACTGTCCAAAGAAGGGGCAGAGGGCAGGGTCTACCTCGGGAGGACAGGTGCAGGCTCTTATGGCACCAGGGCAGGCAAGGGGGCAAGTTCAGGCTATTGCGGCCCCACCACTGCAAGAAAGAGGTAGAACAATTTCTGTTGAAAGCTTAGTTTTTCTGTTTGATCATCATGTCCGTACCTTATTCGATTCTGGCGCATCTCATTCGTTTATCTCTGCATCATTAGTTGAATCACTGCACTTGAACACCAGTTTAGTAGAAGATCCCTTGGTCGTTTCAAATCCAATTGGGGGTTCGGCTCATTTGACCATGATATGTTTGGATTTGAAAATCTCTATACTTAGCGTTGAATTTAGATGTGATGCTTATGTATTGGGCTTCACGGGCTATGGGCTAATTTTAGGAATGGATTGGTTGTCTAGAAATAGGGCCATTCTTGATTGTGAAAGGAGAGTAGTTAGGCTTGTGACTCGCCTTGGTAATGCTCTCGACATCTTTTGTAATCCCATAAATTCCGTTATGCTAAGTTATCTTGAATCGCTTGACGCGTCTGTAGAGAACCTGCGATCGGTAGAAGTGGTCCGGGAATATCCGGATGTGTTTAAGGAGGTGAAGGGCTTACCTCCAAAGCGGGAGATAGACTTTCGAATTTATCTTGTGGATAATGCTAAACCCGTATCTTTGCCAGTGCGCCACATGGCTCCTCGTGAAAGGAGGGAACTCAATAAGCAAGTAAAGGAGTTGCTTGAGAAGGGGTTCATAAGACGTAGTATATCGGAGTGGGGTGCTCCAGTAGTTTTTGCCACAAAGACTGATGGGTCTCTTAGACTTTGTATGGACTATAGAGAACTAAACAAGCTTACTAAAAAGAACCGACACCCACTGCCGAGGATTGACGATCTCTTAGTTGGCGCCTCAGTGTTTTCGCAGTTGGACTTAGCCACTGGCTTTCATCAACTGAGAGTGGCTGAGGATAGTATAGATAAGACTGCTTTTAGGACTCCTGACGGATTCTATGAATGGCTAGTGATGCCCTTTGGTTTGACAAACGCCCCTGCATATTTTGTTGATTTGATGAGTAGGGTGTTTAGGGAATACCTTAACAAATTCGTGGTAGTCTTTGTGGATGACATCTTAGTCTTTTCTAAGAATAAAGAAGAGCACTCCCTACATCTTAGGGAAGTGTTGGAAACCCTTCGAGCGCATAACCTTAAGGCAAAATTTTCTAAGTGTCACTTCTGGAGGAAGGAAGTACGGTTCTTAGGGCACGTGGTTTCCAAAGAAGGGATAGCAGTGGATCCCGCAAAGGTGGTGGCCATCCAAGATTGGAAGGTCCCTAAAAATGCAACCGAAGTAAGAAGTTTCTTGGGGTTGGCTGGCTATTATAGGAAGTTTATCAAAGACTTCGCAAAAATATCAGCTCCATTAACACGGTTAACGAAGAAGAACCTGGTTTTTACGTGGGACAAAGATTGCGATGATGCGTTCCAACGTTTAAAGAGAGCCTTAACTTCAGCCCCAGTCTTAGTGCTGCCAGACGGGAATAAACCGTTTACCATCTATACTGATGCTTGTGGGACGGGACTTGGCGTGGTCCTCATGCAAGAGGGAAGAGTAATAGCCTATGGTGGAAGGCAGTTGAGGGTTCATGAAAAGAATTACCCCACGCATGACTTAGAGCTAGCCGCAATTGTTTTCGCGCTTAAGTCTTGGCGTCACTATCTTCTTGGTGAGAAATTCGAACTGTTCACTGACCACAAATCATTAAAATACTTATTCTCTCAGAAGGATTTGAATTTAAGGCAGCAACGGTGGATGGAATTCTTAGCCTCCTACGATTTTGAAATAGCATATACCCCGGGCAAGGGTAACGTGGTGGCAGATGCCTTAAGTAGGAAAAGGTTGTCCTTGAGTCCGTTGTTTGTTGAACGACAAAGCTTAGAATTCATCTCTATGTTTGACTTTAGACCCTCCGTTGACTTAGTACCCGGTCTGTTAGCATCCCTGGAGGTTAGACCTACACTTCTAGGACGGGTTGGTGAGGCACAGCGAGACGACCCACGGTTGGTTGAGATAGTAGAAAAGCTCAAAGGGGGGGAGTCGTCAAGCCATCTTCGTAGGTATACCCTAGACGATAAGGGTTGGTTACGAAGGGATAATAGACTTTGTGTACCACAAGACGAAGACTTAAGGAAGGCCATTCTTGATGATGCTCATCGCTCAAAAATGACCATTCATCCCGGCGGGGATAAGATGTACAAAGATATGAAGCGGGTTTTCTTTTGGGCCGGTATGAAAAAGGATGTGGCCGAGTACGTCGCTAGATGCTTGGTGTGCCAACGAGTTAAAGCAGAACAAAAGAAACCCGGTGGGTTGCTTCACCCATTAGAAGTTCCACTATGGAAATGGGAAAGCATCTCAATGGATTTTGTGGATGGATTACCAAGATCAAGGAAGGGTAACACGGGGATTTGGGTTATAGTAGATAGACTTACTAAAAGCGCCCATTTTATTCCCGTGAAAAGTAAGAGGACTGCTCCGTGGTTGGCTTCTGTATACATTAAGGAGATAGTTCGTTTGCACGGTATTCCTTCTAGTATAGTAAGCGACCATGACCCCATCTTTACTAGCGAATTTTGGAAGAGTTTACAAGAGGTGGTAGGGACTCAGCTATGTTTGAGCACCGCATATCATCCTCAGACAGACGGCCAGACCGAGAGGGTGAATCGCATTCTAGAGGATCTTTTAAGGCTTTGTATCCTAGACTTTGGGGGTACATGGGAAGAGCACCTTCCGTTAGTGGAATTCGCATATAACAATAGCTTTCAGTCTAGTATTGGCATGGCACCTTTCGAAGCTCTTTATGGAAGGCCTTGCCATTCGCCTACATGTTGGTGGGAATCTACCGATAAAATCCTACTTGGGCCCGATATGGTTAGGGAAACCTCGGAGAAGATTGAGTTGATTCGAAGGAGGATGAAAGCAGCACAAGATAGGCAAAAATTGTATGCTGATAAGAGGAGGACAGATCTTGAGTTTGACATTGGGGACATGGTTTTTATCAAAGTATCTACGTTACAGAATGTTGTTCGCTTTGGGTCCGTGGGGAAATTAGCACCAAGGTTTGTAGGACCGTTTCCTGTAAAAGACAGGATTGGGAAGATGGCATATAGGGTGGAGTTGCCTGAGAAACTTAGTGGAGTACACGACGTATTCCATGTATCACATTTGAGGAAGTGTTTGCACAAGACCGCGGAGGTGGTAGAGCCGAGCTTGCTTAAAGAGGTGGAAATAGAGCGTGATGCAACAATTAGACGAGCTCCTACATGCATTCTTGGGTCGGAGATCAAAAAGTTGAGGAATCGAGAGGTCAGACTGGTTAAAGTGCAATGGGGAGATGATGAGAGCAACGCAACTTGGGAGACAGAAGAGAAAATGCGTTCGTTGTACCCTTTTCTTTTTGAGGGTATGTCTTTTAATTTCTCCTTTATCGCTTAGCTTATCTTATCTTATCTTTAGTATGTCCTCTCATTAGTATCTTTGACCTTTAGTTAGGATAATCCTATGGTTGAAACATGTGTTTGAGACATGTTATGTATGATGGATGCAAAATGGATGCAAGTGTTTGCTAGTGGTTGCTCATGGATGCATATACACACACACTTTAGGCACTAGATCGGCTCAGTCACTACATATTGCATATTGCATATATATGGATGTATTTAGTAAAATGGATGAACGATGGTTGTATTATCATGTGGATGCTGCATTCAGATGATGGTTGTGCACGCATATAGAAGTATTATGTAGCATTAAGAATCTTTTGCATACATAATGGATGCATGGCATGATCATAGTTGCATTAAGGAGGTCAACTGAATCAGTGGACCGCCTGATTTTGCATTAGATACAGACATATACACACACTGTGCATTTAAACATGAAAGCATTAGATGTCTGTAAGGACAATGGATGCCTGTGTATGATGGATGAGTAGATGGACGTTTGGATGGTAGGATATACATTCTTCCAGACTTGAAGATTTCGGGGACGAAATCCTAAAAGGAGGGGAGAATGTAACACCCCGAATTTTCTATTAACACTAAAGTTGCTAAAATAATAATAAGTATGTAAGAGAGGGGATGTATTTAATATGAATATAAAAATATTAATAAGTGTGTAAGAGAGGGGATGTATCTAATATGAATATAAAAATATTAATAAGTGTGTAAGAGAGGGGATGTATCTAATATGAATATAAAAATATTAATAAGTGTGTGAGAGAGGGGATGTATCTAATATGTATATAAAAACAATAATAAGTAAAGGGGGATGTATCTAATATGTACATTGTAGAAAATATATATATATTTATGACATGAATAGAAGTTTATTTATATGCTGAGTGTTTGCTGAGTCACTTCTGACTCATTGCTGAGTCAACAAGATAAACCCCATCTTGTCTGAACGGCTGCGGTTATTTCTAGGTTAAATCTAATGGCCTAAATGAATTCTAAAATCTATAAATAAGTGGGTAGACCCTAGACCTAAATCACTTGTAAAATTAGAGAAGCTACCGTCATGCTGCTGCCATGGAGTTCAGCATAGCCGTCACAAACTAAGAAGAGGAAGCCTAATCATCTACAACTAAATCTACACAAATCAAATCAAAAGATCTCTCTTTCTCTAATTCTTTTCTTTTGTTGGTGAGTATGATGATTCTCACAAGACTATTACAAACTAATTTGACTCAGTTATGAATGGATCACAAGAAAGTGATGTGATTTGTAATTGTAAATTCTATATATTGTGGATCTCTTATTATGTTATTATGTTGTCGTATGATGTAAATTATATATGCTATGTCATGCTATGTTGTAAATTCTCTTATGCTATGTCGTGCTATGTTGAGAATCATGTCAAGCTATGTTATACTATCATACTATGCCATGTTATAAATCATGCTATATTATGTTGTAAAATCATGATGTTGTTGGAACATGCTTAAAGTTATGTTTTTTTTTTAATTTAAATGGATCTTGTTTATGGGAATTTGCCTATTAGGTTAGGTGTACCCATAAACTTGAAACTATAATTAAATAAAACTTGAATATGGGAATTTGCCTATTGAGTTAGGTGTACCCATATAAAACCATGTTGTTAAAAAATTAGATGATGTTGATTCACACATGTTCATATGTAAGTTTATGAAAATTGATTGAGATTATATTAGGTGAATTTTGAACAAGTTGACACCTTTAGGTCCATGACATGTATAATCTATGCAAGTTGAACATATGCAAGTTTCACCCCTTATTATGATTCATTTGGTCACATATACATGTTGTTATTATGATAATCTCTTTTATGCTATGAGTTAGGCTATTCGAGTCTAACATATATTTTGCGAATAAACGTTCAAACGTGGGGTAGGGGTAATATTAGGAATTAATAAATTGGGTGCAATTTTGTACGATTTTGCATACCATGAATGGATGTCCATAATTGAGTCAATTATGGACATTGTTAAAAATTGGAAGTAATTAATAATTCAAGTAGGGAATTATGAAAATTGGGGGAAAGTGGATTATTATTAATAATCAATGCTTAGGACACGAGGTTGGACCCGTTTGTGATGTAAACCTGCCCGGACCCGCCCGGCAAATCCAGTAGTCACAAATGTCGGCCCAATGTGAGAGGTCCTAGGCCCAAACTAAAGCATAACAGTTGTAAAGACACGAGGTTAGACTCTTTTATGGTGTAAGACTGCCCGGACCCGCCCGACAAATCCAGCTGCCATAAATGCCAGTCTAATGTGAGAGGTCTTTATGAGGTTATGGCCTTAATGAACTAAGAAATACTTAACCAGATAATCATGTAAGGTGGGACATGGGGGTTAAGTAGGTGCCTTGGGTGGCATGAGGAATCTGGTGGTTGCCTTTAGAGGCATTTGAAATACGATTAGACTTAACCAAACACACATGTAAATGAACATGACTAAGTGGGTTAAGTGGGATGGACTAATGGGGACAAGCTTAGGTGGAATGCTTGTGGTAAATAGTGGGGGCCCATTTCAACCAGTATCCCAAAACGTATCTTTGTGGGCTCGACCCAAGTCGAGGACGGGACACGCATACTGGGTTTGACTATAAGAGGCCAAAACAGGGAGCGGTGGCAACGCAAGTCCAACGGGTTTCATATGCGTGTGTGGACCCGGGCTGGTAGGTAAGACGTTGTTGCATCGTGTAGGTATAAGCCGTGCATGTCCGTTGTATCAGGTTGCCACTTTAGGGGAGTGATACACCCCACTGTGGGGCCAGCACGGGTATCTACGAGTTAGGGAGCCGATCGAATAATGGGAAGTAGGGTACACCTAGTGGAGATAGGGGCAGGCGGCACCTATGTAGTCAGCTAGGGGTACGTAAAGCCATTGGGAAAGTTTCTAAGTGAAGCTAAGTGGGATGAATCTTTAGGGTGACTGGTGTGGTGCAGTATAGTGTTTATCCTTTAGTATTTAGGAGCGCCTATAACGTTGCCTTTAGCGATTGTCTATGTCCTTAATCTGCTCTTCATAGACATTTTCTTGTTTTCCAGCTTATGCCTTAGTCCAGTTATTTTGGTAATAGTATTGTAGAATTATCATATTCACCAGACTTTATGTCTGACCCCCTCTTTTCCATCCTTTTTCTCCCTTTAGGTCCGCAGGTTGGGCCAAGTTCTAGTGGAGTCTAGTTGGATCGCTTATCTACTGGAAAGCTTGGACTGCTGAAGTAAAGTCCAGCTTGTTATCTTTCTTTTTAATGGCTATTCATGTAATGGGATTATGTACTTGTTTTATCAAGATAGATATTGTACTTGACATTGAATATGGTGTTATGATGTAATCAAACATGTTTTGACTTCTGCTACAATGAAATAAAGTTTTTGAATTTCCAAGTACTATTTTATATCTGTCTTGTTGTAATTTTACTGTTCTATATTCACTTAAAACCTCCATGGAAGTTAATGCATTCCCTTTGTGAGTGACATTAATGGACGTGGGGTGTTACAATTCAGGTCTACTGATCAATGACATTGAGCCATTTTGTCAAGATGAGATCATGCTGTACAAGCAGTGTGCTCAAAAGAGGGTTAGATAACATACATTGCATTTTTTATAGCCAATTATCTTCTGTGATATCTGATTTTTATACAAGATGTTGGTTACTCTACATGTTGCTTGTTATTCTTTAATCTCTTTGATTGTTTACTTTATATAGGATAACGAGTTGCGGAAACGCCTTCAAGAGAGTGAATCGGGCAAATAACATACGAGAAGGAATCCAATTTAAGATTTTGTTTTTGGTTTTTGGCTACTGATCTTTTGCTTTTGGGTTTTGCAGATCTATTTGGTTTCAATTCTATCATTTTACGGTAGTTTTGAATGCTGCTGTGCTTGTCCAACATTTCAAATAATTCTGGTTATCACTGTCGTTTGATAAAGGTGGTATACATATAGTTTTCTATTACTGAAGAATATGTGTCACACTGATGAGTGATGTATTTTCGAGTGCAGTAATTTTCTTTCGAAGCTGTGAACAAGTTTTTTCATGCAGCTTTGGTTATGGCTATTTATCTTGTGAGGATCACAATTAATCTGGTGGTATTCTTGGCGTTAGTAAACTGGGGTGTTTATGTGGTGGACGCCGATGATCAGTATGGTGAAAGTTACAATTAGTTTTCAATCTTGAGGATAGCAGCTCTGAGAGATGTCGTGGAGCAACATCTGAAGAAGCTATTTCAGTATTTTGCAATTTTTTCATACTGCAATGTGTTTGTCTAGCTATACTTGTTTGCAGTTTTACTTTTATGGAAATTCATAGATTTTAGGAACTTAAACAGTATGTATTAGAATTGTTGTTTTATTGTAATTTTTCTATTGTCAATAAAAAAAATATGCTTGTCGAAATAAATTTTGAAAAATTATCAATGTCTAAATCAATGATTTTTATATGTTAACTTATTCTAGATGATTATGTTGTTGATTTGGTGAACTATTAACATATAGTGTGTATGTATATGCATTTGACGGAATATTCAAATTCAAATCATTTCGGATATTAATGAATTATCGATGGATTTTTAAAAAAAAATGTCGCTAATCCCTTGGAAATTAGTAAGGGATTACCAACTCCTTACATAAATAATAATTTATTATAAGTTAATTATCCGTCGGTAAATAGTCAGTAAATAAATTAAAATTAAATTAATAATTAAAATTAAATTAATAAATAAAATTATATTTTTATTAAATAAATAGTAAAATGTCGGAAAACTGCCGAAAAACTCTTGCTATTTTCCGTCGCAAAAATCTGACACTATTACTGTCGTGGTTTTTACCAACCACCAAGCTATATAGGAAATCCGTCGGTAAAGCCAGTATAGCGACGGATTAGAAGCGGAAAACTGCCGTCGCTAAATGCGATTTTTCTTGTAGTGCACTCATCAGTTGCATATTACCGTTTGGACCCTGGATGCGCGCCAATAAGATCAAGAAAGTTTTAAAATATAAGTGAAACTTTGAGGTTTGCATCGAATAAGTAGGTTTCTTGGTGCTCAAGTAATCAGGTAAAACACTGTCGCACGTTTGAAACTCTACCATTACAAGTACGTATAATACCCATCATTAAATAATAGTGTTTTTAAAAATACGTTTCGACTTTGGGAGTAGAATTTGTGTGAATAAGACAAAAAAGTTTTCAAATATTAGGAGAATATTCATATTTTCATATTGACTGAACAGGTTGCTTAGTGACTAAGTAATCAGGTAAAACACTGCCGCATGTTTGCTATTCTACATTTTGAAGCATCTATAACGCTCAGCATTTGCATATTATCATTTGGACCCTGGATCCATGCCAATAAGATCAAGAAAGTTTCAAAATATAAGTGAAACTTAGATGTTTGCATCGAATAAGTAGGTTTCTTGGTGCTCAAGTAATCAGGTAAAACACTGCCGCATGTTTGAAACTCAACCATTTCAAATACATAGAGTACTCATCATTAAATAATAGTGTATTTAAAAACACGTTTCGACTTTGGGAGTAGAATTTGGGTGAATAAGACAAAAAAGTTTTCAAACATTAGTAGAATATTTATTTTTTCATATTGACTGAGCAGATTGCTTAGTGACTAAGTAATCAGGTAAAACAATGCCGCATTTAAGCTATTCAATATTTTAAAGCATCTATAACACTCATCATTTGCATGTTACCATTTGGACCCTGGAACCGCACCAATAAGATCAAGAAAGTTTCAAAATATAATTGAAATTTTGATGTTTGCATCGAATAAGTAGATTTCTTGGTGCTCAAGAAATCAAGTAAAACACTGTCGCATATTTGAAACTCTACCATTTCAAATACATATAATACTCATCATTAAATAATAGTGTTTTCATAAACACGTTTCGACTTTGGGAGTAGAATTTGTGTGAATAAGACGAAAAAGTTTTCAAATATTAGAAGAATATTCATATTTTCATATTGACTGAGCATGTTGCTTAGTGACTAAGTAATCCGATAAAACACTGCCGCATGTCTGCTATTCTACATTTTAAAACATCTATAACACTCATCATTTGCATAATACAGTTTGGACGCTGGATCCACGCCAATAAGATGAAGAAAGTTTCAAAATATAAGTGAAATTTTGATGTTTGCATCGAATAAGTAGGTTTCTTTGTGCTCAAGTAATCACGTAAAACACTGCCGCATGTTTGAAACTCTACCATTTCAAATATATATAATACTCATCACCAAATAATAGTTTTTTTATAAACACGTTTTGACTTTGAGAGTAGAATTTGTGTGAATAAGAAGAAAAAGTTTTCAAATATTAGTAGAATATTCATATTTTCATATTGACTGAGCTTGTTGCTTAGTGACTAAGTAATCAGGTAAAACACTGCCACATGTTTGCTATTCTACATTTTAAAACATCTATAACACTCATCATTTGCATATTACCATTTGCACCCTGGATCCGCGCCTATAAGATCAATAAAGTTTCAAAATATAAGTGAAACTTTGAGGTTTGCATCGAATAAGTAGGTTTCTTGGTGCTCAAGTAATCAGGTAAAACACTGCCGCATGTTTGAAACTCTACCATTTCAAATACATATTGTACTCATCATTAAATAATAGTGTTTTTAAAAACACGTTTTGACTTTGGGAGTAGAATTTGTGTGAATAAGACGAAAATGTTTTCAAACATAAATAGAATATTCATATTTTCATATTGACTGAGCAGGTTGCTTAGTGACTAAGTAATTAGGTAAAACACTACCGCATGTTTGCTATTCTACATTTTAAAGCATCTATAACGCTCATCATTTGCATATTATCGTTTGGACATTGGATCAACGCCAATAAGATAAAGAAAGTTTCAAAATATAAGTGAAACTTTGATGTCTGCATCGAATAAGTAAGTTTCTTGGTGCTTAAGTAATCAGGTAAAACACTGCCGCATATTTGAAACTCTACCATTTCAAATACATGTAATACTCATCATTAAGTAATAGTGTTTTTAAAAATACGTTTGGACTTTCGGAGTAGAATTTGTGTGAATAAGACGAAAAAGTTTTCAAATATTAGTAGAATATTCATATTTTCATGTTGACTGAGTAGGTTGCTTAGTGACTAAGTAATAGGGTAAGACACTGCCGCATGTTTACTATTCTATATTTTAAAGCATCTATAACGCTCATCATTTGCAAAATATCGTTTGGACCCTGGATCCACGCCAATAAGATAAAGAAAGATTCAAAATATAAGTGAAACTTTGATGTCTGCATCGAATAAGTAAGTTTCTTGGTGCTCAATTAATCAGGTAAAACACTGCCGCATTTTTGAAACTTTACCATTTCAAATACATGTAATACTCATCATTAATTAATAGTGTTTTTAAAAACATTTTTCGACTTTGGGAGTAAAATTTGTGTGAATAAGACGAAAACGTTTTCAAATATTAGTAGAATATTCATATTTTCATATTGACTGAGCAAGTTGCTTAGTGACTAAGTAATCAGGTAAAACACTGCCGCATGTTTGCTATTCTACATTTTAAAGCATGTATAACGCTCATCATTTGCATATTATCGTTTGGACCCTGGATCCACGCCAATAAGATCAATAACGTTTCAAAATATAAGTGAAACTTAGATGTTTGCATCGAGTAAGTAGGTTTCTTGGTGCTCATGTAATCAGGTAAAACACTGCTGCATGTTTGAAACTCTTCCATTTAAAATACATATAGTAGTCATCATTAAATAATAGTGTTTTTAAAAACAAGTTTCGACTTTGGGAGTAGAATTTGTGTGAATAAGACGAAAAAGTTTTCAAACATTAGTAGAATAATCATATTTTCATATTGACTGAGCTGGTTGCTTAGTGACTAAGTAATCAGGTAAAACCATGTTGCATGTATGCTATTCAACATTTTAAAGCATCTATAACACTCATCATTTGCATGTTACCATTTGGATCCAGGAACCGCGGCAATAAGATCAAGAAATTTCAAAGTATAAGTGAAACTTTGATGTTTGCATTGAATAAGTAGGTTTCTTGGTGCTCAAGTAATCAGGTAAAACACTGCCGTATGTTTGAAACTCTACCATTTCAAATATATGTAATACTCATCATTAAATAATAGTGTTTTGAAAAACACGTTTCGACTTTGGGACTAGAATTTGTGTGAATAAGACGAAAAAGTTTTCAAATATTAGTAGAATATTCATATTTTCATATTGACTGAGCAGGTTGCATGGTGACTAAGTAATCAGGTAAAACACTGCCACATGTTTACTATTCTACATTTTAAAGCATCTATAACATTCATCATTTGCATATTACCATTTGGACCCTGAAACCGCGCCAATAAGATCAAGAAAGTTTTAAAATATAAGTGAAAATTTGATGTTTGCATCGAATAAGTAGGTTTCTTGGTGCTCAAGTAATCAGGTAAAACACCGCCGCATGTTTGAAACTCTACCATTTCAAATACATATAGTACTCATAATAAAATAATAGTGTTTTTATAAACACGTTTCGACTTTGGGAGTAGAATTTGTGTGAATAAAACGAAATAGTTGTCAAATATTAGTAGAATATTCATATATTCATATTGACTGAGCATGTTGCTTAGTGACTAAGTAATCAGGTAAAACGCTGAAGCATGTTTGCTATTCTACATTTTAAAACATCTATAACAATCATCATTTGCATATTACCGTTTGGACCCTAGATCCGCGCCAATAACATCTAGAAAGTTTCAAAATATAAGTGAAACATTGAGGTTTGCATCGAATAAGTAGGTTTCTTGGTGCTCAAGTAATCAGGTAAAACACTGTTGCATGTTTGAAACTCTATCATTTCAAATACGTATAACACCCATCATTAAATAATAGTGTTTTTAAAAACACGTTTCGACTTTGGGAGTAGAATTTGTGTGAACAAGACGAAAAAGTTTTCAAATATTAGTAGAATATTCATATTTTCATATTGACTGAACAGGTTGCTTAGTGACTAAGTAATCAGGAAAAACACTGTCGCATATTTGCTATTCTACATTTTAAAACATCTATAACACTCATCATTTGCGTATTACCGTTTGGACCCTGGATCCGCGCCAATAAGATCAAGAAAGTTTCAAAATATAAGTGAAACTTTGAGGTTTGCATCGAATAAGTAGGTTTCTTGGTGCTCAAGTAATAAGGTAAAACACTGCCTTGTGTTTGAAACTCAACCATTTCAAATACATATAGTACTCATCATTAAATAATAGTGTTTTTAAAAACACGTTTCGATTTTGGGAGTAGAATTTGTGTGAATAAGACGAAAAAGTTTTCAAACATTAGTGGAATATTCATATTATCATATTGACCGAGCAGGTTGCTTAGTGACTAAGTAATCAGGTAAAACACTGCCGCATATTTTCTATTCTAAATTTTAAAGCATCTATAACGCTCATCATTTGCATATTTTCATTTGGACCCTGGATCCATGCCAATAAGATCAAGAAAGTTACAAAATATAAGTGAAACTTAGATGTTTGCATCGAATAAGTAGGTTTCTTGGTGCTCAAGTAATCAGGTAAAACACTGCCGCATGTTTGAAACTCTACCATTTCAAATACATATAGTACTCATCATTAAATAATAGTATTTTTAAAAACACGTTTCGACTTTAGGAGTAGAATTTGTGTGAATAAGACGAAAAAGTTTTCAAACATTAGTAGAATATTCATATTTTCATATTGTCTGAGCAAGTTGCTTAGTGACTACGTAATCAGGTAAAACACTGCCGCCTGCTTGCTATTCTACATTTTAAAGCATCTATAACGCTCATCATTTGCATATTATCGTTTGGACCCTGCATCCACGCTAATAAGATAAAGAAAGTTTCAAAATATAAGTGAAACTTTAATGTGTGCATCGAATAAGTAAGTTTCTTGGTGCTCAAGTAATCAGGTAAAACACTGCCGCATGTTTTAAACTCTACCATTTAAAATACATGTAATAGTCATCACTAAGTAATAGTGTTTTTAAAAACACGTTTCAACTTTGGGAGTAGAATTTGTGTGAATAAGACGAAAAAGTTTTCAAATATTAGTAGAATATTCATATTTTCATATTGATTGACCAGGTTGCTTAGTGACTAAGTAATCAGGTAAAACACTGCCGCATGTTTGCTATTCTACATTTTAAAGCATCTATAACGCTCATCTTTTGCATATTATCGTTTGGACCCTGGATCCACGCCAATAAGATCAAGAAAGTTTCAAAATATAAGTGAAACTTAGATGTTTGCATCGAATAAGTAGGTTTCTTTGTGCTCTAGTAATCAGGTAAAACACTGCCGCATGTTTGAAACTCAACCATTTCAAATACATATAGTACTCATCATTAAATAATAGTGTTTTTAAAAACACGTTTCGACTTTGGGAGTAGAATTTGTGTGAATAAGACGAAAAAGTTTTCAAACATTAGTAGAATAATCATATTTTCATATTGACTGAGCAGGTTGCTTAGTGACTAAGTAATCAGGTAAAACAATGCCACATGTATGCTATTCAACATTTTAAAGCATCTATAACACTCATCATTTGCATGTTACCGTTTGGACCATGGAACCGCGCCAATAAGGTCAAGAAAACTTCAAAGTATAAGTGAAACTTTGATGTTTGCATTGAATAAGTAGGTTTCTTGGTGCTCAAGTAATCAGGTAAAACACTGCCATATGTTTGAAATTCTACCATTTCAAATACATGTAATACTCATGTAACGACCCGAACTCCCCCGGTAAGGAAAGCCCAGATTGAGATGAGGACAAGACAAAAGAGAACGCAGACGGAAGAACATTTCATTATTTTTACAACAATTCCATCAAATACAAGAATATACAGAGTATAAATGAATAAATTACATTCGATGAATATCAGAGATTACAATAAATTACATAGCAGCGGAAAAACAATATAAAACAAAACTGAAAGTAATACACGGATACAGAGCTTTCCGAGCATCGTTCCAGCTGTAAATCAGGATCCTGTGAATATAAATCTGCAAACCAAAACTACTAGCTGCCCGTGTGGAAAATAGGGGCACCCTGAGTTTAGGTTAAAACAATAAACTCTAGGTCAGTCATGGGACTGGTGTGAGAACTAAAACAGTTATTTAAAACTTTACTTTAAAAGAGAGTAATTCAAGGGACCACGCCGTATAACACGGAAGGAGTTTCCTCCCAAGAATACTAGTGTATATAACAAAACAGCGCAATGCTTTTTGGAAAAATGAAGCTAATATAAGACCCACGTCCCATCACACAATGCAACGCAAGCCGGAGGATAGGGTTTTCCCTTATAATTGCCAAACATGCTTGGTACGTTTAAAACAAATCATTTGATACTATTATAAGTGTATAATGTCAAAACAATTTCAATCATAAATATCAATCATAGGCGGCATGGGTACCATATATCATGTCGCCATACTAGTTCTACAATTAAAACCGCAATATCACGTATTGGAAATTGGATTCCATCGTGAGTCGAGGCAAGGGGCAAGCTCCTCTCCCATTCGAGACACTCTAGCAAATGTCCCAGGACCCCACTATGATCCTTGGATCTTCAGGGCCGGTCCTCTCTTACTTTTGAGGATTAGTTATTCCTGAGCACACGTTTCCCGGTCCTTACAGACCTATATCTGAGGCGCCTCGCATTCCAACAACCACACAGGTGAAAAGTATATAAATGTCAGGGCTGGTAGGTCACTGACACCACCCTAGCTAGAAAGAAACGTCGTGCTCTCCCTGCAGTCACTATCCCGTTTTTGACTCATACCGAGGTGTGAGGCTCGCGAATTCACGCTATACACAAAGCTACGTCACATAGACCATGCTTTGATCATCAACCACAAGACTTTGCTTTTCAATAGAAGCCTTGATCAATTGCCACTTACGCGTGCCACACTGGCAATTCACTCCATGCGACGGATGTCCATCGATATACAACCTCTGAGCTCGTACGTCTCAGAGAAGGGCGTTAAGCAAGAGAATAAATTCTCCGCCGCCAAACAGATGTATATTTAATAGAGATCAATCAACACAGAATAAAATCCAATGTCAGACACACAATCCATTTACAAGTTCGTTCTGGGTCTGAACGAAACCGGAGGCACTTTCCTCGCATATCCATCCATCTCCAAGTACGTCTGGACGATCACCAACTGATTCCCTCATTTTGGGTGTACAACCCAATCAAGATCATCAGTAATCACCCAAATGATGTGAAGACTTCCGGTCTTCAACCACCGTCTTCATCTTCGACTTATCGTCGAATCGGTTATTCAGAATGGGTATAAACCCGGCCTTTCTGAATAACCCATGTATATGATAAACAAATGTTACCAAAACCCAACAAACGCCTCATTCCAATTTAGAATAATCTTTTATCCACCAAAATCACATTCTTAGGGAAAGGTTCCCATTAATTTTATCCAAGATAAATTCTTCTAAATTTATTCTTTAATTTTCCTTTGGATATCATTTCAAACCATATTATGGTTTTCCAAACTAGTCGGGATTAGCGAACCACACCGAAATAATTGTTTATTTTATTTCCCAATCCCAACCTATTCATCCCATGGAGCAAAACTGGTAATACTCCATATCTAACACCATGGTGTTATCGGTAAAATTAATTACCATTTCATGTTCAAATCTAATAAAAGAATTAATTATCGCTTTGGAGCAAAACTGGTGGTACTCCATTCTCGATCACCTTTCAGATTTGATAATTTAAATAATCAATTCACTTTCAATATAATTAAAGATTCATTAAAACTCCACTTAGTTTTAATCTTCACAAAAATCAATATCTTGTCTTTAACTGGGTTGAAGAACCAATGTCATTTAAAACACGATTCACGATAAACCCAAATCACATTTGATATTAAATACAAGGCTCTGAATAGAAAATATACCGGCTTATATTCAATATCAAATTCTGAAACCAACAAATATCGTATTGGAAATAACGATATAAAATATATCTTTCAAATTCCCATAACAATATCTGTATAGTCACGAAATCCAACATCGAAATATTCCGAAGATAATTTCGATTCAACTCCAGTCCAATTCATGTATTGGGAATAATTATTATTTTTAAAATCACTTTCAAATTCAATTTATTTATTTCAAAAATAAATTGATTTTAATTCTAGTTCAAAACTAGTTCATTTCGACAAAAATCTATTTTTATCTTTTCAAAGGTGGAAATTTTCACCCTAGTTCTTTCCAATTCACATATTATGGTTTTACACAAATTATCAATATTTTTAATAATTTTATCAAGGCCCGTACAGTCGATTTCCATCAACGGCCATCGAACTGCACTTGCATCGACCTTTTCCAAATTTGATTTGGACATAATTCCAAATCCAACCGTTAGATTTCAAATTTCTAATATTCATTGGAAAGCTATTTTCGATACGAACCCAACGGTTCTGGTTTTAGGAGAATCCGACGACCGGATCTCCCGCAACGTCAATTCGAAGTCAATGTTCGAAATTCGCGAACTGCCTCGGCGCGGTGCGTTCTATTCAGGCCATTATATATATAATATATATATATATTATATTTCGTCGATTTCCTTTTAAACGTATTTTATAAATTGTTTTAAATTCGTTTTCAAAACCATTTCAACTCTATATTCAGTTTCAAATCAAAATTGGATATTTCATATCATTACTATATAAATGATAATATTTTCAAAACGTTATATTTTGAAATCACTACCTTTCTATATTCATTATAAAATGAATATAATCGATATAAATATCGTTCGCGTCAAAATAGCGCAACTCTAACCAACACGGCTTTATATATTTCAATAAATTCGTTATTCTATTCAAAAAATGAATATTTATTCTATTCAACACATGAATCTATATTTCTTTCAACACACGACTAATCTCAACACATGAGTACTGTCAACACACAACTATTTTTTTATGTAATATATTTTATAAAATTATGGTATCTATCATTTGATTTTTAATCAGACTCCACCGTGAAGTAGATTCTAATTTTAAATATGATAAATATGTAAATTTTATTGTTAAAATATTTTACTCAACACAAGAATAGTTTCAACACATGAACATCGTCAACACATTACTATTTATTCTATTCTACATATGAATCTTCTTTTATAATATTCATTAATTTCCCGATTGGAATGAGGCCCAATCAATAACCATATAATATTAATTATATGGATTCCATACAACACATGTATATAAATAGCAACGATAAATAATCAACAATCATCCAAAGTGCACCACACAACTGCATAAGCATCAAATATAAATAACTAATGCTTACACAGTCTGTCGACCAATCGATCGACATACAATGAAATAATTGGGATTAGTGTACGCCAAATATCATCCCAAAACCCGTATGGGGATTCAAATCAACAAACACTGAATATTATTTATGCAGTTGGGTGATGTGTAAAATTTATCATCCCAATCAATATCAGTCAAATCAGTGTATATAAACAAATCGGCCGATTTGTTTATAAATATTTATTTTATTCACACACGTTAAAAATTATATTTTTAACGATAAAATATTTTATTTTTCTAACTTATTTTAGAAAATTTCGGCGGCATAACGGCACGATACTAGAAACGGGACAAGGCCTAGCCTTATCCCCGGTCTAGTGATGGCCCACGCCATACACATATCAATCAAATCAATTCCATTTCACCAAACAATCAAATTCAAATCAAACAATCTGACCAACTACACAACAAAACAAACAAGTCTATGGTCTGCGGACAATGGTGTCGGGTGCTACTAAACACCGTCTGCATCCTAGTATATATTTATAACTAGAAAAGGAAATTTAAAGTGAGAAGTTCTCACCGATAGCTAATCCAATACCACGACTCTTCTTCTATAGAAATCCTCGTCGTGCTCGCCTTTTTGCCAATTTCACTGCCCGTAGTCACTACATATATAAAAATCACATTTTTATATTGTTGCTATGTATATAAAAATCACATTTTTATACTACTACTATATAGATAAAAATTCTATTTTTATACCGCTGTTCATATAGTAAAGATCAAATCTTTACTATCTATATAATATATAAATCGTATTTTTATTATCTCTACTATATAAAAATCATATTTTTATTCTTCCTATAATACAAAAATCATAATTTCACTCTACTTCATTCGTCAAAAACCATAGAAGCTTTAAAATGGAGAAAACTCACATTTTTTCCAACGCCCGGATTCGCTGTTCGAATTCTAGAATTTGCAAAGGAGCTTCAATCTTCACACCATCTTATTTCCAAACTTAAACGCGCCATTCCGGACAACTTTTGCCTAGTGGTCTTCCTCCCGAAAATGTGCCATTTCGCCGGAAATCGCGAAAAGACAGCATTTTGACAGTGTTTGGACATCAGACTTTGGACGCGTTTTCCCGACAACTCCGCAATGAAAAATAGGACTACCATATACCAAATCGAAGAGAAAATCGTGCTCTTCGACTTTGGTCTTGAGGAACTTTGGCTAGAAACGCACGGTTTGGGAGTTATTTGCGAAATAATGACAGGGTGTTATTTGCAAAACGGGATTTTTGGTGAAAATGAGTTTTTGGTGACAGGGGGGCCCACGGCCGGAATTGAGGAGGGGGAAGGGGGCACTGGACCTGATGTGAGGTAGGGAGGCAGCTAAGGGGTGGTGGCGGTGATGGTTGTGGCCGTGGTGGTGGTGGTGGCTCCTAGGGTTTGCAAAATCTCATAAAAGAGAGGAGAGAGAGAGGAGGAAGAGGAGGAGGAGGGGAAGAGGAGGAGGGGGTGCGGTCGGAGGCCGGTGGTGGCTGGTGGAGGAGGGGGCAGCGGCGGTGGGAGGGTGGAGGCCATTTTTGAGTTTTTTGTGGAGGAAGGAGGAAATGAAAATAATGAAGTAGAAAAGGAAGTAAAAGTGTTTATATACTCGTTTCCCGCGTATCGCCTAAACGCTAACGATCTACAATCGCCGCGGATTTCGGATACGAGATAGTAGACGTGAAGACCAGTCCAACGAAACAAGTTTCGTCGAATTCCGAGTTCGTTTGACCATCGGAAAAAAATCACAAATATGTTCAGATATTGCTCAAAAATGCGATTTTGACGCACCTTTTCCTCTCGCATGCTCACACACAAACTCCAAAAATCATGCCCTCTTGGATTTAACCATTATTGGACCATACGAATCCAGAAAAAAAAGTAGAATCGAATTCCGAGGTAGTATCAGTAATGTTCCTTTGTAAAATGACTGCTCGTTTTACCCTGAACTGTTTTAGCTCGCACGGCCACATACTGACTCCGTTCGACGTGCCCTTTGGAACTCAATAATAATTTGTCATTATGAATCCATAAAAATTTATATCGTCGAATTCTGAGCTCGTATGCAAAATTTCACTTTTTAAGGGCTATGTTTTGTTAACCGAAAAGCTCCTGCCAATTGCCACTATTCCGGATATCGGAATATATTAAAGCTTATACTTTTCGGAGTTCTAAACGGCATTTTGAACTCAATGGAAGTGGTTTCGAGTCCAAATTCATCCGTATGCAAAATTGACTTTTTGGGCCATGTATAATTTACATAGCGACTATTCTGAATTTTCAACTGGGCATAACTTTTGATTCCCGCTATGAAATTTCGATTTTTCAGATTCGTTGGAAAGATATTCTCAAATAGATCCTAATGATTTTGGTTTCGCCAAAATCCGGTTTATTTTGCACCCGGTATGTTCAATTGAAATTTGAAATCGAATTGTCGAACTACCGCGACATTTTCAATTCCTTTTATAATTATATATAATTATTTATATTATAACGACGATGTATATAAATATATACGTTCGAATTATATTCAAAATAAATTTCTCGTCATTATTATTTAAAATAATTCATTTTAAATATTCAAAATTCATTAAAATTTCCAAAATAAAAATTTAAATTGGCTCACAATTTCCGGGTTGTTACAACTCATTAAATAATAGTGTTTTTAAAAACACATTTCGACTTTGGGAGTAGAATTTGTGTAAATAAGACGAAAATGTTTTCAAATATTAGTAGAATATCCATATTTTCATATTGACTGAGCAGGTTGCTTAGTGACTAAGTAATCAGGTAAAACACTACCGCTGTGATGACCCCAAACTTCCACTAGGTGAAAGTAAGGAATAATCATATGGAATACAACATAAGTATAACAATACATATCACTGATACAATATAGCAGAGGAAAACCATAGCATAATAACATCATAGCAGCGGAAATATAATGTCATAAACCACAGAATCCCAACAGTCACAGAATACAAATTATTACATCATGTTTGCAGAAATGAAAATAAGTTCCAACTCCCAAAATAAGCAATACGAAATGAAATAAGTCTAATGACTGAAATTAAAGATAGAAAAATGCAATAGAAGTAAATGATAGTTGTCCTCAAAGCTCCAAGTCATCACCTCTCCGCAAAAGAAAATCCAAGCAAAGATAATGAGCAACTCCAAGAAGACTCCAAACAAAGAATGAACCTGTTTACTTGGCTGCCCCCGTAGAAAAGAGGGCACCCGAGTTTGCAAAAAGGTGAAACAAACTACGGGTCAGTCGTGGGACTGGTATGAGAATTCATAACTAGTTTAGTAATAATAATATGACAAATCCAAAGACCACGCCGCTAATGCGGAACGGGTTTACTCAATGGATCGTCGTGCATAATTTAAAGTGTCAGAACATACAACATCGCAATGCTTTTTAGAAAAATGGAATCACCATAAGACTCAAATCCCATCACACAATGCAACACACACCAGAGGATAGAGTTTTCCCTTATGGTGATTAAACATGCTAAATACGGCAAATACGAGTTTAATATTATTATTAGTGTATAATAAAAACATTTCAAAATAAATGTATCAATCCTAGGAAACATAGTACCCCATCCTACTATATCTCCATACTAGTACAATCAAACCGTAGGGTCGTATTTGGAATTTGGATTTCCATCTGAGTCAAGGCTAGGGAGGAGATCCTTACCGATTCGAGACACTCTAGCAATGCCCCAGGATTGGTACTTTGTCCAACCCTTGGATAGCTGTAGGGCCGGTCCACACTTACTTTTGTGGATTAGTTATGCCTGAACACACGCTTCCCGGTCCTTTTGGACCTACAATACGGCCAGTGGCGACCGCATAAATCCGAGGCCTCGAAAAATCCAACAACCACAATGAATAAATGCCAGCGCTGGTAGGTCCCTGGCACCACTCTAGCTAGAAAGAAACGTGTGCACTCCATGCGTTCCCTTCTCCCGTTTTAAACTCCGCCGGTGTGTGAGGCTCGTGAAGTCACGTCATACACAAAGCTATGCCTAAACAGGCTATGCTTTGATCATCCCACAAGGCCTGCTTTTCAACAAAGCCTTGATCATTGCATCTTAGTATGCCACACTGACACTCCATACCATACCATTGCTTCTCCATCAAGACAAAAATGGGTGTTAAGTAGAGAATAAATTCTCCACCACCAATATTTATATATTAACAGAAAATCAACAATATGATATATAACGAAGTACGATGTCAGACACACCATCCATTTAAACTTATGCTCTGGGTATGAACGAAAGTCAAATCCGTGAAACCAACACGTACGTCTGGGCAATGACCTTGACCCATGAATTGGTAGCAAGTCAATTCAGGGTCTCGATCGCTGTCCATTCGAGGGAAGATTTACGGTCTTCATGCGTCGTCTTCTTACTTCGATCTTTAACGCCGCTGGATTAATTTGGGATGAGAATATCTCGGACTTCCCAAACCATCCTCGTATATATATACATATATATATATTTTGAAAATCCTTCTTATTCGTTAATAATATTTTTATTAACAATTCATTCTATTTTAATTATTTAAAATAGTCAAACTTCTTATTTAATGACGCATTCTCAAAATCATATTTTTATTTACATTAATTAAAATGTAAACTTTCATTACATATCGCATTCTTGTTTTCTTTATATTTAATAAAATGTAAACTTGCAATTACATGTCACATTCTTACTTATTTACATTGAACAAAACGTAAACTTGCATTTACATGTCGCATTCTTACCTATTTACATTGAATAAAATGTAAACTCATCCTACGGTGGAATTCCTTTATTTTAACATTAAATAATGTAAAATTTTCCCTATGGTATATACACTTTTTATATTAACATTAAGAATAATGTTAACTCATCCTACGGTTAAATTTACTATTTAATTTACATTGACAATAATGTAAATTCATACATGCGGTGAAATTACTCATTATTAACATAAAATGTTAATTTTATCCCACGGTAAAATTACTTATTAATATTAACTTTAAAAATGTTAATTACATCATACGTTATAATTTTTATAATATTAACATTAAAAATGTTAATTTCATCATACGGTGAACTTACTATTTAATTAACATTAAAAATGTTAATTTTTCATGCTTTGTAAATTACCTATTATTAACACCAAAAATAATGTTAATTTCTCATACAATGTAAATTCCTATTTTAACATTAACAAAAATGTAAATTTATATTCTATGTCACATTCTTATTTTATTTATTAAATAAAAGGCGGACTTTTCCCTATGGTGACATTCTTATACATATTACATTAATAGTAAATGTAAATTTTAACATACGGTGAATTCCTATATATTTACATTTACACTAAAAATAATGTAAGTTTACTACGGAGAAGAATGACTATAATAATTACATTAAAGTGTAAATTTTCCTACGATCAAAATTACTATAGTATTTACATAAAAAAAATGTAAATTTTCCTATGGCGAATATTTCTATACCATTAATCTTAAATAAAGTAAATTTTTATACATAACACATTCCCACTTTTATTTACATTATATAAAAATGTAAATTTTAATTACATCGCCAAATCCCCATCTCTGATTACATACAACGATGTAATTTTTTATCATACAATACAAACTTCTATTGTAATTAAAAAAAATGTAGTTTTTATCATACAACATAAATTCACATTTTGATTACACAGAAAAATGTATATTTCTAACTTGCGGTGTAAATTCATTCATAAATTACATAATAAAATATAATTTAATTCATCAGATGTAAATTCACCTTTTAATTACCAAGAAATATGTAATTTTAACATACAGTATAATTTCACTTTATAATTTACATAATGAAAATGAAAATTTCATGTCATCGTTAAATTCTAACTTTAATTTGCATAATAAAATGTAAATTTATGTCATCTCCAAATTTCAATATTTTATTTACATAATAAGATGTAAATTTTATGTCATCGTAAATTCCAATATTCTAACATTAACAAATATGTTAAATTTGTCATACAATGAAATTTCTTATTTTTAACATTAACAAAAATGTTAAATTTGTTATACGATGAAATTTCTTATTTTTAACATTAACAAAAATGTTAAATTTGTTATATGATGAAATTTCTTATTTTTAACATTAACAAAATTGTTAAATTCGTTATACGATGAAATTTCTTATTTTTAACATTAACAAAAATGTTAAATTCTCCTACATTTCAATTTTACATAATAAAATGTAAAATCTAACACAAGTCGCATTCTTATTTTATTTGCATCAAATAATATGTAAATTGAAATTTCCTTTTAATATTAACATTAAAAATGTTAATTTATACATGTGATTAAATTACTTTTTAATATTAACATTAAAATGTTAATGCCATCATACGGTTAAATTACTTTTTATATATTAACATTAAAAATAAATAATGTAAATTTTCATACGTTGTAAATATTCTTATTATTACCATTAAATATAATGTTAATTTTATCATACGTTGAATTACTTATCATTAACATTAAAAATAATGTAAATTTTATCATACGTTGAATGACTTATAATTAACATTAAAAATAATGTAAATTTTATCATACGTTGAATTACTTATAATTAACATTAAAAATAATGTAAATTTTATCATACGTTGAATTACTTTATTCACATAAATAAAATGTGAAATTCCCGTATGGTCAAAATTACTATTTAATCTACATGAAAAAAAATAATGTAGATTTATACATGCGGTGAAACTCATATAAATTTACATAATAAAATGTAAATTTCATAACGTCGCAAATTTCTTACTTTACTTGTACATAATTAAATTTCAACATGCGATGTAATTTCTCATACGATGTTATTTCTTATTAATATTAACATTAACAAAAAATGTTAATTTACATCCTACGGTGAATTTTATAATATTAACATCAAAAATGTTAATTTACATGCGGTGAGTTTACTTCCTATTATCATCAAAATAAACGTTAATTTTTTTTCTCTATTCCCATTTTACATAAAAAGAGAATGTAGATTTCATCACAAATCACATAACAACATCCAGACACAACAACAGGATCAGATGCAATAACTAACATCGAAGTAAATTTCAAGATGGGATTGCATATACAAAATCAACATAGCATGGTTAAATAAATAACACATAATTAATTAATTTTAATTAATTCTTAATTCAAATTTAAACCTTAAAATTTCAGATCTAATCTCATGTCATTCTAATCAATTTAGATTCAACAACATACGGGGTGAATCGTTCAGATCCATGTTCTAAATATCATGTTTTTTATTCTTTTAATCTACGATCAACAACCATGCAAATAATAATTTAATAATTAAATTAAATTTTTAAAAAAATTCTCACAATGTTTGGTCTGAGGAGATGCTTCAGGTTCGATTAGATTTGATGTTCGAATTCACTAGGTTTCGGATCTGGAACAATCCCAATGCAAATTCAATGGAAAAATCAAAATCAGGCCTTTAACAACTGCTGCAGCAACGCTTAAAAGCGTCGCAAAATCTGAAGCATACCTTATTTTCAGAATTTGTTCAAAACTTTGGATCAAGATATCTCAGGCTACGGTTGACGGTTTTAGGTGCCGTTTGTTGGAGAATGACCGCCTTGGAGAGAGCTATCGGCGCCAGGAATTGGAGGAGGTGCGCACGCACGTGGTGGGCCCGGTTTGTAGCGAACGGTGGCGGCTTCTCGGCCCTGGTGGCGGCGCTACGATGCACGAGAGGTGCTGGGACTTGTCGGAGATCGAAGAGCTCGGGAAGAGCTTCGAAACGAGTACTCACACGCTAAATTCCGTTGAGAAATGAGAGAGAAATCAAGGTTTGAAGTTTTGAAGGGTAATGGGTTTTGGTGGCTGCAGAAAATGACGGGAAGGAGGCGATGAACAGTGAATTCGGTTTTAAATAATATTATATTAGGTTTTCCTAATCATTAGTTAACAATTTAATTAGCCCGTTTTGGTCTGAACTCCGATTTAGGCCTGCTTACTGTCATTCTTAAGGTTTTGAGGCCTTCTGAACGCAATGGAACATGTTACAGGACCCAATTCCGAAATATGTTATGAGTTTTAGAATAATTACATTATTTTATTAATATTTTAATGTATACCGTACATGAAAATTCACCGAGGTCACAAATTAACTTCAAAAATTCTCAAAAAAATATATTTAGCTATGTTTTGATGCTGTGGACCTATGAAAATTAATTTCGTTCAATTCTGAGCCCGTATGAATTTTTAATGAATTTTTAAAGTCAAAAATTTGCCCGTTTTCACTGAAAAATCAATTATAATTATATTTTAATTCTAAAAATAACTAAAAAATCATTTTTAGCCTTGTTTTGATGATACGAATCCAACAAAATTTATTTCGTTGAATTCTGAGACATTTTGAAAAAATGGCTATTTTTAAGGCCAGTATATTTAATATTAAAAATACATTTTTAAAACAAATAATTTTCGAAACTCGAAATATATAAGTGTTTACTGTTTTTCAATGCATAAACATCATTTCGAACTCAACGGAAGTGGTTTCGAGTCGAAATTCCTTTATATGCAAAAAGTAGCATTATTGACCTATGCAAATTACCTGGCAACCTTTCTAAAAATTGAATTGGCCATAACTTTTGATTTCCGCTATGAGATTTCGATTTTTCGGATTCGTTGGAAAGATATTTTTAAATAGATTCCAATATTTTTGGTTTCACTAAAATCCGTTAAATTTTGCGTCCTATACGGTCAGTCAAAGTTCAAGTTTGACTTTTCAAACTACCGCGCTATTTCTAACTCTTTTTATAATTAAAATTAATTTATTCATTCTAACTTCGATTTGAACCAAATTTTTGATCATTATTATTTAAAATAGATTATTCGAAATATCAAAACTCATTTAAAATCACTTAAAATAAATTTTAAATTGGCCCCAAAATTCAGGGTTGTTACAATCTCCCCCACTTAAAAACTTTTCGTCCTCGAAAAGGAAAAGAGAAATAGAAGAGTAGGAACTAACCTAGAGAACGTAGAATGTTTTAATTTCTAACTTCTTAACCGTGTCGATGGGAATAAAGCTCCTCAGTTCCAGTAGCGTCTTGCCTCCTTGCTCTAGCTCTACTAGTTCTAGCGGCCCGAGTACCCATTTTTAGCTAGTTCTGTACGATCAAGGGAAGAGTCAGAACAACTGTAATGGTGGTTCCAAGAGATAGAAAAGATCGAAGGATGAATGAAAAGATGACGAAAGTGACTGGCTATTATGTATCACATGAAATGTTCGCCATAGAATATTGTGATTCTATGTAGACGAATTTGCTATAAATATGTTATATTCCAAAGCTAAGTTTAACCAAAGCTCTGATACTAACTGTGATGACCCCAAACTTCCACTAGGTGAAAGTAAGGAATAATCATATGGAATACAACATAAATATAACAATACATATCACTGATACAATATAGCAGAGGAAAACCATAGCATAATAACATCATAGCAGCGGAAATATAATGTCATAAACCACAGAATCCCAACAGTCACAGAATCCAAATTATTACATCAAGTTTGCAGAAATGAAAATAAGTTCCAACTCCCAAAATAAGCAATACGAAATGAAACAAGTCTAATGACTGAACTTAAAGATAGAAAAATGCAATAGAAGTAAATGATAGCTGTCCTAAAAGCTCCAAGTCATCACCTCTCCGCAAAAGCAAATCCAAGCAAAGATAATGAGCAACTCCAAGAAGACTCCAAGCAAAGAATGAACCTGTTTACTTGGCTGCCCGCGTAGAAAAGAGGGCACCCGAGTTTGCAAAAAGGTGAAACAAACTACGGGTCAGTCGTGGGACTGGTATGAGAATTCATAACTAGTTTAGTAATAATAACATGACAAATCCAAAGACCACGCCGCTAATGCGGAACGGGTTTACTCAAAGGATCGTCGTGCATAATTTAAAGTGTCAGAACGTACAACATCGCAATGCTTTTTAGAAAAATGGAATCACCATAAGACTCAAATCCCATCACACAATGCAACGCACACCAGAGGATAGAGTTTTCCCTTATGGTGATTAAACATGCTAAATACGGCAAATACGAGTTTAATATTATTATTAGTGTATAATAAAAACATTTCAAAATAAATGTATCAATCTTAGGAAACATAGTACCCCATCCTACTATATCTCCATACTAGTAATACAATCAAACCGTAGGGTCGTATTTGGAATTTGGATTTCCATCTGAGTCAAGGCTAGGGAGGAGATCCTTACCGATTCGAGACACTCTAGCAATGCCCCAGGATTGGTACTCTGTCCAACCCTTGGATAGCTGCAGGGCCGGTCCACATTTACTTTTGTGGATTAGTTATGCCTGAACACACGCTTCCCGGTCCTTTTGGACCTACAATACGGCCAGTGGCGACCGCATAAATCCGAGACCTCAAAAAATCCAACAACCACAATGAATAAATGCCAACGCTGGTAGGTCCCTAGCACCACTCTAGCTAGAAAGAAACGTGTGCACTCCCTGCGTTCCCTTCTCCCGTTTTAGACTCCGCCGGTGTGTGAGGCTCGTGAAGTCACGTCATACACAAAGTTATGCCTAAACAGGCTATGCTTTGATCATCCCACAAGGCCTGCTTTTCAACAAACCCTTGATCATTCCATCTTAGTACGCCACACTGACACTCCATACCATACCATTGCTTCTCCATCAATACATAAATGGGTGTTAAGTAGAGAATAAATTCTCCACCACCAATATTTATATATTAACAGAAAATCAACAATATGATATATAACGAAGTACGATGTCAGACACACCATCCATTTAAACTTATGCTCTGGATCTGAACGAAAGTCAAATCCGTGAAACCAACACGTACGTCTGGGCAATGACATTGACCCATGAATTGGCACCAAGTCAATTCAGGGTCTCGATCGCTGTCCATTCGAGGGAAGATTTACGGTCTTCATGCGTCGTCTTCTTACTTCAATCTTTAACGCCGCTGGATTAATTTGGGATGAGAATATCTCGGACTTCCCAAACCATCCTCGTATATATATACATATATATATATTTTGAAAATCCTTCTTATTCGTTAATAATATTTTTATTAACAATTCATTCTATTTTAATTATTTAAAATAGTCAAACTTCTTATTTAACGACGCATTCTCAAAATCATATTTTTATTTACATTAATTAAAATGTAAACTTTCATTACATATCGCATTCTTGTTTTCTTTACATTTAATAAAATGTAAACTTGCAATTACATGTCACATTCTTACTTATTTACATTGAACAAAACATAAACTTGCATTTACATGTCGCATTCTTACCTATTTACATTGAATAAAATGTAAACTCATCCTACGGTGGAATTCCTTTATTTTAACATTAAATAATGTAAATTTTTCCCTATGGTATATACACTTTTTATATTAACATTAAGAATAATGTTAACTCATCCTACGGTTAAATTTACTATTTAATTTACATTGACAATAATGTAAATTCATACATGCGGTGAAATTACTCATTATTAACATAAAATGTTAATTTTATCCCACGGTAAAATTACTTATTAATATTAACTTTAAAAATGTTAATTACATCATACGTTATAATTTTTATAATATTAACATTAAAAATGTTAATTTCATCATACGGTGAACTTACTATTTAATTAACATTAAAAATGTTAATTTTTCATGCATTGTAAATTACCTATTATTGACACCATAAATAATGTTAATTTCTCATACAATGTAAATTCCTATTTTAACATTAACAAAAATGTAAATTTATATTCTATGTCACATTCTTATTTTATTTATTAAATAAAAGGCAGACTTTTCCCTACGGTGACATTCTTATACATATTACATTAATAATAAATGTAAATTTTAACATACGGTGAATTCCTATATATTTACATTTACATTAAAAATAATGTAAGTTTACTACGGAGAAGAATGACTATAATAATTACATTAAAGTGTAAATTTTCCTACGATCAAAATTACTATAGTATTTACATAAAAAAAATGTAAATTTTCCTATGGCGAATATTTCTATACCATTAATCTTAAATAAAGTAAATTTTTATACATAACACATTCCCACTTTTATTTACATTATATAAAAATGTAAATTTTAATTACATCGCCAAATCCCCATCTCTGATTACATACAACGATGTAATTTTTTATCATACAATACAAACTTCTATTGTAATTAAAAAAAATGTAGTTTTTATCATACAACATAAATTCACATTTTGATTACACAGAAAAATGTATATTTCTAACATGCGGTGTAAATTCATTCATAAATTACATAATAAAATATAATTTAATTCATCAGATGTAAATTCACCTTTTAATTACCAAGAAATATGTAATTTTAACATACAGTATAATTTCACTTTATAATTTACATAATAAAAATGAAAATTTCATGTCATCGCTAAATTCTAACTTTAATTTACATAATAAAATGTAAATTTATGTCATCTCCAAATTTCAATATTTTATTTACATAATAAGATGTAAATTTTATGTCATCGTAAATTCCAATATTCTAACATTAACAAATATGTTAAATTTGTCATACGATGAAATTTCTTATTTTTAACATTAACAAAAATGTTAAATTTGTTATACGATGAAATTTCTTATTTTTAACATTAACAAAAATGTTAAATTTGTTATACGATGAAATTTCTTGTTTTTAACATTAACAAAAATGTTAAATTCGTTATACGATGAAATTTCTTATTTTTAACATTAACAAAAATGTTAAATTCTCCTACATTTCAATTTTACATAATAAAATGTAAAATCTAACACAAGTCGCATTCTTATTTTATTTGCATCAAATAATATGTAAATTGAAATTTCCTTTTAATATTAACATTAGAAATGTTAATTTATACATGCGATTAAATTACTTTTTAATATTAACATTAAAATGTTAATGCCATCATACGGTTAAATTACTTTTTATATATTAACATTAAAAATAAATAATGTAAATTTTCATACGTTATAAATATTCTTATCATTACCATTAAATATAATGTTAATTTTATCATACGTTGAATTACTTATCATTAACATTAAAAATAATGTAAATTTTATCATACGTTGAATTACTTATAATTAACATTAAAAATAATGTAAATTTTATTATATGTTGAATTACTTATAATTAACATTAAAAATATTGTAAATTTTATCATACGTTGAATTACTTTATTCACATAAATAAAATGTGAAATTCCCCTATGGTCAAAATTACTATTTAATCTACATGAAAAAAAATAATGTAGATTTATACATGCGGTGAAACTCATATAAATTTACATAATAAAATGTAAATTTCATAACGTCGCAAATTTCTTACTTTACTTGTACATAATTAAATTTCAACATGCGATGTAATTTCTCATACGATGTTATTTCTTATTAATATTAACATTAACAAAAAATGTTAATTTACATCCTACGGTGAATTTTATAATATTAACATCAAAAATGTTAATTTACAAGCGGTGAGTTTACTTCCTATTATCATCAAAATAAACGTTAATTTTTTTCTCTATTCCCATTTTACATAAAAAGAGAATGTAGATTTCATCACAAGTCACATAACAACATCCAGACACAACAACAGGATCAGATGCAATAACTAACATCGAAGTAAATTTCAAGATGGGATTGCATATACAAAATCAACATAGCATGGTTAAATAAATAACACATAATTAATTAATTTTAATTAATTCTTAATTCAAATTTAAACCTTAAAATTTCAGATCTAATCTCATGTCATTCTAATCAATTTAGATTCAACAACATACGGGGTGAATCGTTCAGATCCATGTTCTAAATATCATGTTTTTTATTCTTTTAATCTACGATCAACAACCATGCAAATAATAATTTAATAATTAAATTAAATTTTAAAAAAAATTCTCACAATGTTTGGTCTGAGGAGATGCTTCGGATTCGATTAGATTTGATGTTCGAATTCACTAGGTTTCGGATCTGGAACAATTCCAATGCAAATTCAAAGGAAAAATCAAAATCAGGCCTTTAACAAATGCTGCAGCAACGGTTAAAAGCGTCGCAAAATCTGAAGCATACCTTATTTTCAGAATTTGTTCAAAACTTTGGATCAAGATATCTCAGGCTACGGTTGACGGTTTTAGGTGCCATTTGTTGGAGAATGACCGCCTTGGAGAGAGCTATCGGCGCCAGGAATTGGAGGAGGTGCGCACGCACGTGGTGGGCCCGGTTTGCAGCGAACGGCGGTGGCTTCTCGGCCCTGGTGGCGGCGCTACGATGCACGAGAGGTGCTGGGACTTGTCGGAGATCGAAGAGCTCGGGAAGAGCTTCGAAACGAGTACTCACACGCTAAATTCCGTTGAGAAATGAGAGAGAAATCAAGGTTTGAAGTTTTGAAGGGTAATGGGTTTTGGTGGCTGCAGAAAATGACGGGAAGGAGGCGATGAACAGTGAATTCGGGTTTAAATAATATTATATTAGGTTTTCCTAATCATTAGTTAACAATTTAATTAGCCCGTTAAAGCCCGTTTTGGTCCGAACTCCGATTTAGGCCTGCTTACTATCGTTCTTAAGGTTTTGAGGCCTTCTGAACGCAATGGAACATGTTACAGGACCCAATTCCGAAATATGTTATGAGTTTTAGAATAATTACATTATTTTATTAATATTTTAATGTATACCGTACATGAAAATTCACCGAGGTCACAAATTAACTTCAAAAATTCTCAAAAAATATATTTAGCTATGTTTTGATGCTGTGGACCTATGAAAATTAATTTCGTTCAATTCTGAGCCCGTATGAATTTTTAATGAATTTTTAAAGTCAAAAATTTGCCCGTTTTCACTGAAAAATCAATTATAATTGTATTTTAATTCTAAAAATTACTAAAAAATCATTTTTAGCCTTGTTTTGATAATACGAATCCAACAAAATTTATTTCGTTGAATTCTGAGACTTTTTGAAAAAATGGCTATTTTTAAGGCCAGTATATTTAATATTAAAAATACATTTTTAAAACAAATAATTTTCGAAACTCAAAATATATAAGTGTTTACTGTTTTTCAATGCAGAAACATCATTTCGAACTCAATGGAAGTGATTTCAAGTCGAAATTCCTTTATATGCAAAAAGTAGCATTATTGACCTATGCAAATTACCTGGCGACCTTTCTAAAAATTGAATTGGCCATAACTTTTGATTTCCGCTATGAAATTTCGATTTTTCGGATTCGTTGGAAAGATATTTTTAAATAGATTCCAATATTTTTGGTTTCACTAAAATCCGTTAAAATTTGCGTCCTATACGGTCAGTCAAAGTTCAAGTTTGACTTTTCAAACTACCGCGCTATTTCTAACTCTTTTTATAATTAAAATTAATTTATTCATTCTAACTTCGATTTGAACCAAATTTTTGATCATTATTATTTAAAATAGATTATTCAAAATATCAAAACTCATTTAAAATCACTTAAAATAAATTTTAAATTGGCCCCAAAATTCAGGGTTGTTACAACCGCATCTTTACTATTCTACATTTTAAAACATCTATAACACTCATCATTTGCATATTACCGTCTGGACCCTGGATCCGCGCTAATAAGATCAAGAAAGTTTCAAAATATAAGTGAAACTTTGATGTTTGCATCGAATAAGTAGATTTCTTGGTGCTCAAGTAATCAGGTAAAACACTGCCGCATGTTTCAAACTCAACCATTTCAAATACATATAATACTCATCATTAAATAGTAGTATTTTTATAAACACGTTTCGACTTTGGGAGTAGAATTTGTGTGAATAAGACGAAAAAGTTTTCAAATATTAGTAGAATATTCATATTTTCATATTGACTGAGCATGTTGCTTAGTGACTAAGTAATCAGGTAAAACACTGCCGCATGTTTGCTATTCTACATTTTAAAGCATCTATAATACTCATCATTTTCATATTACCTTTTGGACCCTGGATCCGCACCAATAAGATCAAGAAAGTTTCAAAATGTAAGTGAAACTTTGATGTTTGCATCGAATTAGTAGGTTTTTTGGTGCTCAAGTAATCAGGTAAAACACTGCCGCATGTTTGAAACTCTACCATTTCGAATACATATAATACTCATCATTAAATAATAGTGTTTTTAAAAACACTTTTCGACTTTGGGAGTAGAATTTGTGTGAATAAGAAGAAAAAGTTTTCAAATATTAGTAGAATATTCATATTTTCATACTGACTGAGCAGAGTGCTTAGTGACTAAGTAAGTAGGTAAAACACGGCTGCATGTTTGCTATTCTACATTATAAAGAATCTATAACACATATCATTTGCATATTACCGTTTGGACTCTGGATCCGCGCCAATAAGATCAAGAAAGTTTCAAAATATAAGTGAACTTTGATGTTTGCATCGAATAAGTAGGTTTCTTGGTGCTCAAGTAATCCGGTAAAACACCGCCGCATGTTTGAAACTCTACCATTTAAAATACATATAATACTCATCATTAATTAATAGTGTTTTTAAAAACATGTTTCGACTTTGGGAGTAGAATTTGTGTGAATAAGACGAAAAAGTTTTCAATTATTAGTAGAATATTCATATTGACTGAGCAGGCTGCTTACTGACTAAGTAATCAGGTAAAACACTACCGCATGTTTTCTATTCTACATTTTAAAGCATCTATAACAATCATCATTTGCATATTACCGTTTGGACCCTGGAACCGCGCCAATAAGATGTAGAAAGGTTCAAAATATAAGTGAAACTTTGATGTTTGCATTGAATAAGTAAGTTTCTTGGTGCTAAAGTAATCGGATAAAACACTCCCGCATGTTTGAAACTCTACCATTTCAAATACATATAATACTCATCATTAAATAATAGTGTTTTTAAAAACACGTTTCGACTTTGGGAGTTGAATTTGTGTGAATAAGACGAAAAAGTTTTCAGATATTACTAAAAATATTCATATTTTCATATTGACTGAGCAGGTTGCTTAGTATAACGGCAATGGATTCCGCCCGTCCCGATCGATCGCAAAATCGACTAAGATCGTTCAAAACCCGAACATGTTAACTCTGGGAATACAACAACATCAGAACAATAACAGCAGACTTTTATAAACATAACAATAATGTTACATCAGAGTATAGAATATCAGAGTACATTGAATAAAATTATAACGGAAGATAAATTACAATATTTTAATACATTGCAGTGGAAATAAAATAACTAAGGCAGCGGAAGACAACTATGCTCTGGACCCAGCTTTAAATTTCAATCCAGAATCCTGTTCGAGATAAGGAGCTGTAGACAAACTACTCGACTTCCCGTGTGGAAAAGAGGGCACCCGAGTTTGCAAAGGTGGAAACAAACAATGGGTCAGTCATGGGACTGGTGTGAGAAATCTAGCTTAATTAATCTAATAATAAGGCTAATCACAGGACCACGCCGCTAACGCGGAACGGGTTTTATTCCAATGGATTGCCGGTGCATAAATTAAAGTAAATCGTCAAACAATGCGATGCTTTTTGGAAAAATGAAACCATCATAAGACTCAAGTCCCATCACACAATGCAACGCAAACCGGAGGATAGAGTTTTACCTTATAATGGTCAAAAATGCTTGATACGTTAAAAACGGATTTGATATTATTATTAGTGTATACATGTTTCAAAAATATTTCAAAGTAAATGTATCAATCCTAGGAAGCATAGCTACAATATATTATGCCTCCATACTAGTAATACAATCAAGTCCGTAGGGTCGTATTGGGAATTGGGTTTCCATCATGAGCCAAGGCTAGGGAGGAGCTCCTTACCGATTCGAGACACTCTAGCTAATGTCTTAGGATCCCCCGCAGTGAACCCTTGGATCTTGCAGGGCCGGTCCACACATACAGCTTTGTGGGTTGGCAATTCCTGAACACACGTTTCCCGATCCTATAGGACCTATCATCCGTGGCGCCTCATTCCATCATCCACATAGGTAAAATATCAGCAAGTTTAAGCACCGACACTACTTCTAGCTAGAAAGAAACGTGCTACTCTCCCTGCGTTCCCTTCTCCCGTTTTAGACTCCAACCGGGTTGTAAGGCTCGCGAAGTCATGCTATACACAAAGCTACGCCTAAACAGGCCGTGCTTTGATCATCAACCACAAGGCCTGCTTTTCAATAAGAAACCTTGAACATTGCATCTTGGTATGCCACACTGTCAATCCATATCATACTATTAATCCTTTGCCAAAATATACAAAAGGGTGTTAAGCAAGAGAATAAATTCTCTGCCACCAATCATTCATACATTCGGTAGAAAATCAGTAAATACAATATAAAGGAGTACAATGTCAGACACACATTCCATTTATAAGCCTATGCTCTGGGTCTGAGCGAAAGCCAAATCCGTACAAATCAACACTACGTCCGGATAACTACCATCTTAGCCCCGTCTTGGGAGCAAATCAATCAAGGGCCTCAACACTAGTTACCCATTCGATGTGAAGATCGTCGGTCTTCAATTGCCGTCGTCAATTCTTCGAACGTCGTACTGTTATTTGGAATGAGAGTAAACTCGGACTTTCCAAATAATTCTCGCATACTAAATTTAAAAACCATTTCATATCGTTGTTATTATTTTAATGATCTATCGCTATTTTTATTTTTATTTACATACACATCCTAAACATAACAATGTATATTTTCTTCTTTCATCTTTTAATTTACACAAAATGTATTTTTGGTTTCATTATTTTTTCTAATGAAAATCCATTCCTTAGAAATGTAAATTTCTAATCCTATTATTTATATTGAAAAATGTAAATTTCTATTCCTATTTTATTTACATTGAGAAACGTAAACTTATATTTCAATATATTATTATATCAAAAATGTAACTTTTATTTCATATTCTAATTACATTGGAAAATGTAAATTCCTAATCATTCTTTTATTTCTTTTGTTTACATTGAAAAATGTAAATTCTTTTATTTACATATAAAAAAATGTAATTTCTAGTTCATCCTTATTTACATTGAAAAATGTAAGTTTCTATATTTCTCTAATTACATATAAAAATGTAACTTCCTATTTTTCTTTGATTTACATCAAAAAATGTAACTTCTTTTTACCGCCTCTAAAATGACGGTAAAAATATATAATTTTTATTCTATTTTTTTATCGCATCTAAAGTGACGATAAAAATATACATTTCATTTTCACTCTTTTTATCGCATCTAAAATGACGATAAAAAATATACATTTTAATTCTATTATTTTTATTCACATTAAAAATGTAAACTTTTCTTTTTAATATAATCTACATAAAAAATGTGACTTTTCTTTTTAATGAAAATCCAATTACATAAAAATGTAATTTTCTTCTTTAAATACTATTTACATGAAAATGTTAATTAATCCTTTAATCTTAATTACATGTAAATGTAATTTTTCTCCTTAAATCTTAATACATTAAAATGTAAATTTTCTTCTTAATCTTAACACATTAAAATGTAACTTTTCTTTTTATATTAAAAATGTAACTTTTATTTCTTTATTCTTATATTTACATAGAAATGTAGATTATATTTCAATGTTGCATTCCATTCTTTATTCTTTTATTTACATAGAAATGTAAATTATTTTTCAACGTTGCGTTCTACTCTTTAATTCTATTCTTATGATTTCATCGAAAATCCATTCTTTTAATTACATTAAAAATGTAATAATTTACTATGCCAAAATCTTCTTTTTAAATTACATTAAAATTGTAATCAACATTATAATGTAAAATTCCTATCTTTTAATTACAATGTAAAATCTCCTTTTTAATTACAATGTAAATTGTAATTAACATTACATGTCAAATTTTGTCTTTTTTAATTGGCAACGTAAAATCCTACTTTTTAATTACATTAAAAATGTAATTTATATTACATGTCAAATCTTGCTTTTTAATTTGCAATGTAAATTTCTATACTTTAATTACATATAAAAATGTAATTTTATTTACTATGCAAATTCTTACCCTTTTATTACATATAAAAATGAAGTTCTATTTTACATGTAAATTCTTAATCTTTAATTACATATAAAAATGTAATTTTAATTTTACAATTCAAATCTTCTTCTTTAATTACGTAATAAAATGTAATTTTATTTTACATGTAAATTCTTAATCTTTAATTACATATAAAAATGAAGTTCTATTTTACATGTAAATTCTTAATCTTTAATTACATATAAAAATGTAATTTTAATTTTACAATTCAAATCTTCTTCTTTAATTACATAATAAAATGTAATTTTATTTTACATGTAAAATCTTAATCTTTAATTACATATAAAAATGAAGTTCTATTTTACATGTAAATTCTTGATAATTAATTACATATAAAAATGTAATTTTAATTTTACATTTCATGTTTTATTTGCATTAGGAAAGGCAAATAAAAAATGTGCCTTTTTATTTCATCTTTTATTTGCATTAGGAAAGCTCTTTTCGATACGAACCAATAGGTTCTGAGTTCAGAAGAATCCGACGGTCGGATTTTCTGTTACGTCCATCCAAAGTCAATGGTTGAAATTCGCAAACGGTCACTGCGCGACACATCCTATTCAAACCATTTTAAAAATAATATATATATTATTTAATTAATTTTGATTTAAAAGCATTTAAAATAATTCCTACTTGTATTTCTATTTTCAATAAAGATTGAAATTTCCATATTCTTATAATATTAAAATAATATTATAATAATAATTTCAGAATGTACAAATTTGAAATTCAAACTTGAAATATTATTTAGTCATTTATTGCTACATTTATTCTTATAATATTTAAAATAATATTATAATAATATTTTCAAAATTTATAATTTTTGAATTTCAAACTTCCAATATTAATTATTTATTTATTACTGCGTTAACCTCTCACATTAGATTTATTGTTGCGGTTACTGGCGGGTCCGGGCTGTCTTATGCCGCAACTCATTCTAACCTCAGGTTAAGCTGTTCATTTTATTATAATAACATTAAAATAAATTCAAAATGTTAAATTTCAAATTTCAAATTTCAACCCTTCCTCATTTATTGTACAATAAATAAAATTCATGGAAATAACCATTCCCGTATAAATAGCGCAAGACTACTTAATTGTAACAACCCGGAAATTCTGAGCCAATTTAAAATTTTTATTTTGGCAATTTTAGCGAATTTTGAATATTTAAAATGAATTATTTAAATAATATTGATGAAAAATTTATTTTGAACAGAATTTGAACGAATATATTTATATAGATCTTCGTTAGAATATACTATTTATTTTAAATTATAAAAGGAATTGAAAACGGTGGGGTAGTTCGATAATTTGATTTCAAACTTCAAATGAATGTGCACGATTCAAAATAAACCGAAATTTAGTGAAACTAAAAATATTAGAATGTAACGACCTAGAAAATCTGAACCAATTTAAAATTTTTAAATTCGCTAAAATAGTGGATTTTAAATATTTAAAATAAATATTTTAAATAATAGCAATGAAAAGTGAGTTTGAATCGACGTTTGAAAACGAATATAAATAATTCTAATTATAAACAAGGCCTGAAATGGCGCGGTAGTTTCAAAATTTGAATTCAAACTTTGTCGGACTGTACCGGGTGCAAAACAAAACGGATTTGATTGAAACCAAAAATATTTAAATCTGTTAGTGAATACCTTACTAACGAATCTGAAAAATCGAAGTTTCATAGCGGAAAGCATAAGTTATGGCCAAACGAATTTTTAGAAAGGTCGCTACGGAATTTATATAGCCCACGAAATTGGCCATTTTGCAAACGACCTCGAAATTCGACGAAACCACTTTTGTTGGATCCGGGATGTGAAGTTATTGCTAGGTTTCAAATTTCATAATTTTTGAAGCTAGTATGTGAGCGTGGCAAAGGAAAACGTGGTTTGGTCAATTATAGTTAAATTGGATCGACCAGAAATGGGCCTTTAAGCAAACGGTCTTAGAATTCAACGAAACTAGTTTTGTTGGGACCGTATCGACAAAACATAGCTAGATTTATTTTTTTGGAATTTTTCGAATCAGTTTGTGGCCCCGGCAAATTGAAATGTACGTTCAAATCGAATATTGAATATTCTATATTTTAATTTGATGGAAAACAGACTGAAACATTCTAATGGGCCTTCGAAACATATCCCATTGTGTTCGGGATGGGGGTAAAATGCTAGAGACGACAGTCGTTGGGTTTGATTTCGAGTTCGTGGGAGAAAACCCTAATTTTCGAATAAATATAAATATCGGCCAATAGAAAATTTTCATTCATTAATTAAAAATATAAAAAAATCTGTAACCCCCCCCCCCCCCGTATCAGCCAATCTCGACGGCGGAAGTTCCTCGAAACTTCCAAGCCCGATCGCCGCCGCCACACTCGTTTTTGCCACCCCCTCCAGTTGTTTTTTCCGTTCGCCTTTCCCTCCCCTTCAAATCAAGCCCCACCTCGACCTCCCTCGTCTCGGAATCGTTGTGAACGAAGGGCTCGAAGTCGAAGACTTCATCGCACCGCCACCGCTGCTACACGAGATCGAACTGGGCCCCACCTAGCTCTTCGGGTGCGCGCTTCGTAGCTCTCCGTCGTGGTGAAGGCTGATCATCACTTCGAGCAGCGGATTGGAAGTATTTGCCAACCCTAGTTTCGAACTCCGTGGAAAGGTACGACCTGGGGTTTATTTGAAATGAAAATAACACTTTTAATTGTTGCAAAAATTTGAAAAATCATATCTTTTTCGTTTCTTGATGAAATTCGATGAAACAAGAAACATTGTGACCCTGTGGACGTCTTCTACCTTCTAGAAGAGACAGCATATTTTTCTGAGCCTTCTGCTATTTTTGGTGGAGTGGAACCCAATGTGAGATTTCTAAATTATAAACGATATGGAAAACGACGATGTATAAATTATATAATCGATGTATGAGTTATATAAGCGTTGTACACCTCTTGTATAAGCATTGTATAAGTTGTACGTTCGATGTATAAGTTATATATGTGTTGTAAAAATTATATATGTGTTGAAATAGAAGTGAATTGCTATATATATATATATATATATATATATACGCCCCTCGTCCACAAACCATGGATGATATTTATTGGTTGTGTGACGATCCCAAAACCCCGTGACACGGTGTTAAGGATAATCATTGGAATATAACACATTAATCATCATTAGCAGATCACAGATAATAGCATAAACAGAAAATAGAATAATTTACACACATATGACAGCGGAATCATATAGATATCATCACATCAGAGAAGCACAGTACAGGATACAACTTAGTGCATAATGATACATAATCAGTCACCATCGCCTGAGGTGGAATCATACATAAAGAGTACAAAAAAGGAATATCAGTCTACATCGCCAATGGCGGAATCATAATATAGATACAATAATGGCGGAGAAAATCCAAGTCAGCACAGTGTAGTCAAGCCTCGCCATGAGCCAAAAGGTGAGTCAGAAACCTGTAACTAGGCTGCCCGTGTGAAAATGAGGGCACCCGAGTTTGCAAGGTGAAACAAACTACGAGTCAGTCATGGGACTGGTATGAGAAATCTATTCAACTTATTAACAACAATAATAAGGCAAATCAAAGGACCACGCCACTTTCGCGGAACGGGTTTACTCCAATGAGTGCTAGTGCATGAAATAAAGTAAATGATTAAATCAACGCAATGCTTTTTATAAAATGAAGCCATTATAAGACTCAGGTCCCATCACACAATGCAACGCAAGCCGGAGGATAGAGTTTTTACCTTATAATGGCCAAAGATGCTTCATACGTATAAAACAAAAGTGTTTGATATTATTACTAGTGCATATATGTTTCAAAAGCAAATTCAATCATAAATATCAATCCTAGGCGGCATAGCTACCATCTACTATGTCGCCATACTAGTAATACAATCACATTCGCATATTTCGTATTGGAAATTGGATTCCTTCATGAGTCGAGGCAAGGGGCAAGCTCCTCTCCGATTCGAGACACTCTAGCAAATGTCCCAGGACCCCACTATGATCCTTGGATCTTCAGGGCCGGTCCTCTCTTACTTTTGAGGATTGGCAATTCCTGAACACACGTTTCCCGGTCCTTACAGACCTATATCGAGGTGCCTCGCATTCCAACAACCACACAGGTGAAAAGTATATATAATGTCAGGGCTGGCAGGTCACTGACACCACCTTAGCTAGACAGAAACGTCGTGCTCTCCCTGCAGTCACTCTCTCGTTTTTGACTCATACCGAGGTGTGAGGCTCGCGAATTCACGTTATACACAAAGCTACGTCACACAGACCATGCTTTGATCATCAACCACAAGACTTTGCTTTGCAACAGAAGCCTTGATCATATGCCACTTAGGCGTGCCACACAGGCAATCCACTCCATGCGACTGATTTCTGTCAATACATAACCTCTGAGCTCGTACGTCTCAGAGAAGGGCGTTAAGCAAGAGAATAAATTCTCTGCCGCCAAACAGATATATATTTAACAGAGATCAATCAACACAGAACAAAATCCAATGTCAGACACACAGTCCATTTACAAGTCCGTTCTGGGTCTGAACGAAACCGGAGGCACCAATTCCTCGCATATCCGTACAATCAACAGTATGTGTGGACGGCTACTACTTCAATTCTTTCATGGTAGCTACTCCAATCACGAGCATCAGTAGCGCCCATCCATCCAATGTGGAGATCGTCGGTCTTCAGTCGTCTTCGACTCTTCGACTTCTCAACGTCGATCGATTATTTGAAATGAGTTAAACTCGGCCTTTTCAAATAACCCACGTATATTTAGATTTTGAAATCAATTATTCACATGGTTGGACTATTCAACATTCACATTTCAGCTATTTAGTTATAATTTTCATGTCAAATACATTCAACCATCACATATCAAGCAAACACGCAAGATTGGTTTATTTTCACTCTATATCGTCAATAGTACTCTATAACGATATATCGCCATTTTTATTTAATTTAAAACGGCCATATTTAATTAAACGACGTTTCAGGTCGTGTCGATGCACTGGCGCTGCTTTTCACTAATTTTGTTTTACACATATCTGAAAATCTAACCGTTGGATCTTCACAAATTCTACATCATTAGGAAGGTCATTTCAAAACGAATCCAACGGTTTCAGTTTTGGGAAAATCCGACGGTCGGATCTTCCACACTAACCATTTGAAGTTACGATTTCAATTTACGAACTGCAGCGTCGTTATTCGATTTAATTTAATTATATTTATATATATATATATATATAAATATAATCTATTCTGGCGCTGTTTTTCTTCAGTTTTGAATTAAACATTTCAGACAATCCAACCGTCGGATCTTCACAAAGTTGGTGCCGTTGGAAAGATATTTCCAAGGCGAACCCAACGGTTGAGGTTTCGGGAAAATCCAATGGTCGGATCTTCCGCACTAGTCGTTTGAAATCACGGTTTCAAAATATGAACTGCACGGCCACGTTTCGTTTTAATTCTATTTATATTTATATATTTATATAAATATAGTCCATTCAAAAATTCCTATATCGTTTCCACTTCAATTATTTCACTAACGCCTTTAATTTTTGGAAAATTTCGCCATAACCTCCTTTGTACGGGAGGGTCTGGGAAAATTCCCAAATAGCCACACGGGCGTCTCATATCAAAAAGAAAAAGAAAAAGCCAAGCGGCTAGCCAACAGGCTCATAAAATCATCACCCAAACAAAGCGGTAAATGTGTACCTATTTGTCGGGCACAAAATTCTATTTCTCTTCTCTAGCCCCTTTTTCTTTAACCTGTTCAATAGATATGCATGTACATATATACAATTTCTAACATTTATCATTTTCCATTCAATTTCATATTTGATTTGCTTTGGTTTAAAAACACCATTCATTCTAATGTTGCATGCATAGGCTAAAATCATATCATTAGCTAGTTAATGTATATTTCAACTCATGCACGTTTATTTGAACAAGTGGCTATTTTTAACACTTCACATTTCAAAGATGATAATTTTGGCGAACTAAAATAGATTTCAACACATGACTATTTTATTTAGTTCCTATGCATGTTAAAAATAATATTTCTATCACAAATATTTATTTCAACGTCCCCATATCTTTAGCATATCACAAATATGATAAAAATGATATTTTTATCGTTTAAAATATTTATTCGACAAATAGATGTTTCAGCACTTCATAGTTTCAATAAAAATGTAATTTTTATTGTTCGATCTTTTTATTCAACACATGAACTTTTCCACTACACACACTTCTCAACAAATGAGTATTTCCACACATGGACATTTTATTTATGTTGTTGATATTAGAAAGATGGGATTTTTATTGTTGAAACTATTTATATAAGGCGAATATTTCTCTTACTTCATATATAATAAAAATGTGATTTTTATTGTTTAAACACTCCATTCATTCACAAATGAATTTAATTTAATTATCATACAACACTTTTCAACACATGAATGTTTCCACACATGGACATAGTTTCAATATATGGCTTTAATTTCAATGCATGTAAAATAATTTCAACTTATGAAAATAATTCTAACACACAAAGATTATTCAAAATTTCGGCAGCATAACGGCAGGGTAGTTAAAACCGGCACCGTCCCTGTAACACCCCGTAATTCTGTGACATTAAGTTTCTCAAATTAAAGTATAATTAATTTTTAAAAGAAAATTTAAAAGAAAAAGATCCATGCAGTTGTTTAATTTAAGTATTGTAACTAACATGAAAAAAAGAGGTAAGGAGAGAACAATAATTATTATTGTTCTAAGACTTATTAACAAAAGCCTCTGTAGCTCAGTTGGTTAAGGCATTGGATTGGTAGCATGGAGGTCGGGGGTTCGAACCCCGGCGGCGGGATAATTTTTTATCGTTGTTTTAGAGAGGGCCAACTAAACATGCAAATATATGTACGTATACAAATTCAAAATTTGAAAGGATAAGAACGTACGTATAAGGAAATAAAGAAAATATATATACATATGAGAAATATAAATATATATATATATGCAAAAATATATGTATACGAAAGATAAAATTCAAGATAAGGCTACAGTCAATGAAATATGGCAACATCATTTGAATTTTGAAAATAAAATGAAAGTTGTGCGTATATATATACGCGTAAAATGGTCGTTAGAGGAATTGTATACATATAAGAATATTTCATGTGAATAAAACAGTTAAATAAATTCCAGAAATTCAAAAGTTTGAAAATCAAACTTTTACGCCAAAATAGCTTGTGGGACCCAATGCTGACTCAGCACTGCGTGTATGATAAGGTTTGGCTGGATTCATCTACGTACCTGGACTATTTTCTTAACTAGGTTCAATGCTGACTCAGCGCTGCGTGTACGATAAGGTCTTGAGCAGCTATATAAACAGCCCTAGTCTTCATTCTCTTTGCACCAATTCTCTTCTATCCTTATGCTGCTAATATTCATGGCTTCTTCCCCTCCTCTAAATTTTCTTAAATAAATAAAATAAAATATGATTCAAAACGAGGAGATGCTGCTAAAAGACTTTTAAGGAGGGATTCAAATCAAAGTTTCAAGTGAAGAATTCAAAGGCTAGCTCAAACAAGTTTCAAGCAACGACGCATGAATCATAGCCATGCTTTCCTTCTTTTCTAGATCTATTTTCTGTAAGTTGGTTATTTCTAGATCTGAATATTTTGTTTTATTTGTGACATGAAATTAAAGGAATAAAGGAATATGCCAAATCTCTCTCTCTCTCTCTCTTCGAATCTGTGTTTATACTCTTGGACTGAATTAAGAACTATTATGATTCGAGGACAAATAAGACTGTAACCGTGACTATGACTATAGAACTGTGGCCTTTGAAAGCATATGCCTTTGGACTATGACATAAGCCTTTGATTTTGGGACATATAAACATTGCCTATGACAATGACTTATGACTATGGGAATTATTTTCCTTTTGGACTATGAACATCGCATATGACTATGGACATTTCCTATGACTGTGACTGTGACTACAAGGATTATTTCCTTGACTAGGCCTATACCTTTGATTTGGACATAAACTATTACTTATGACATAATGAGGACAACTGTGATTTTGACACCCATGATTTATGATTAGGAAAATATTGCTTTAGTTTTGTGATTGAGAAGTTAGGTCTAAACCCAATTATTTATTCTACCTGTTCCTTGGTTTTTCTTTGGTTTTAAGACAGTGGGAATTTACCTATTAAGTTAGGTCTACCCACGTTCTTGAACCTATTTTGTCCATTCTTTGGTTTTAAGACAGTGGGAATTTACCTATTTAGTTAGGTCTACCCATATTCTTGAACCTACATTGTTATCCAAACCTTTTTATGCCAATTATTCCTTCTTGTCATTTTGATTCATTCCCTTTTTTATCTACGAATCTAGATTTATTTATAATCTAGGTTGAATCACGATTATTCGAACGGTGGGAATGCGATTTGGGGAAAAACATGGAAATGAATATGAACGTAGTTGTAAACTTGGAAATTGGCATAATTTGGAACATGTATTATGACATGCATATTAAAATGAAAACGGGGAAATTTGACATGGATTAGGGAATATGTGATTTTGACATATTAAATTTAGCGTTAGTAAGTAAGCTAAATTTTAGGCATAAAATGTAAACTAGAAAAATAATTCTAGTTTTGCCATAAATTGTGAATTAGGATGTTAAACCAAGATTGGGTTAATTAAGGTTGATTTGGAATAAGTATATTAGCACAATTTTGAATTTATTCATAATTGTGAGCAATTGTCATGTTTAGAATAAATTATGGTTAGCAATACTAAACTTGGTATAATTTACATACCAAAAAGTATAAATATGATAAATAAGAGAGAATGGGCCATAATAATAAATGTGACAATGTACATTAAAAGAGTAGTAATGAAATCAGTAAATTAGGAGTAATTTACTTATAGAATTCGTCATAAATGTTAAATTGTTCATTTACCACAAAATATGTAACTTGGTTAAATTTTGGCCATAAATTATAAACTAGGATATTTAATCTAGTTTCGGCAATGAAATAGGAAATGGCCTAAACTGCATGTTGGGTTAGGACTTGGGCCTAGAATATAAGTATACTAGTAGGCTTGACAAATAAATATAGGCCAAATTTGTCTAAAAAGGGGAAATGGGCTTTTGAAATAAATTGTTAACAAAAGAAAAGTATTTTGATAGCACCCCTTTTTATAACACATAGACCAGAAGGTTCTAGGGTGACAGAGAGGATAGTGTCTAGGCTTGGGTTTGGAAAATACAAGTTTCCCGCCCTCCCTGGCTATCCCTAACTGATCCGAAGGACAGGATGGTTGTTTTCAAAACCAGATTTGGAAATTAATCAAAAACCCTTTGAACTTAGAAAACATGAATATGCCTAACCCGAGGTTAGACTGAGTTGCGGTGTAAACCTGCCCGGAACCGACCGGCACATCAAGTAACCGCAGCAATATCTGTCTAATGTGAGAGGTTGCGGCTTTAATTTATTAATTAAAGCTAGAATGGGAAGGTTAAGGAACACTTAACCAACTTAGCACAGTTAAAGCTAGAATGGGAGGGTTAAGTCCATGGGAATACTTAGCCAAATTAACATGTTGACTAGACTAGAAGGTGGGGTTAAGTAAAGTTAATACACTTAGCCAATTTAACATGTTAATTAGACTAGAGGTTGGGGTTAAGTAATACACTTAGCCAAATTAATATGTTAGCTGGACTAGACCATAGGGTTAAGTAAACTTGAATGCTTAACCATCAGAATATGATAAATGAATAGGGTTAAGTAAAAAGCATAAAGGGATAACACTTAACCAGTGTGATAGGATAAGGGAAGAGGGTTAAGATAGCTTGAATCGACTAAAGACACTTAACCAACCCAACCTGGCGAGAAAGAAAACTAAGTAGTAGACCTCAGTTGAAAAAGGGACTAAGTAGTAAAACTTAGTTAAGAAAACAAGGAATTTGGAAACTAAGTGGTAAACCTTAGTTAGTAGAACTAAGTAGTAATTCTTAGTATAACACGAAGGAGCAGACATCCATCTGGTTTTAAGAAGGCTCCAACGAATTGGGTTACGAAGCCCGAGGCTTCGAGGGGACGTGAGGGTACTCTTGGTATCCCTCTGTGAGGCTGCAGATGATCATCCTGGGCTCACAGAGGTTAAGGTCTGCGTTAGAAGAACCGAGGGTATGCCTTGGTTGCAATATATATATGGCAACCTAAAGACTAGGATGGACCGGCGTGATTCGGCGAGAAAACGGTAGCCCTGTGATAGCAACTCGTCGTCTACCATCCATCTTGAGTCAGTCGAGATACGTGAAGCGGAAAGGCGGAGAACTCCAAAAGACCACAATTGCTATCTAGTTATGGGTGAGGATGGCCATAGGATAGTGGGGCACCGGGGGCCGGCGTATATTTCTCATTTTACAAAGGGTGCCTCTCATTAGTTGAGGGAGGGGTCAAGTGGGACCATAGCCACTGGAATAAAAACAGACCTTAGCATCTGCATCGGCAGATATCTGAAAGCTCCCGACCGAGTTCTGTATTCCTTGATTTGCCCTGTCACAGGACTCGGACCGCACATTACAGGACATGTGCATCTAGACAAGCGATAACGATTCGCGATACATGCGTGGGGAAGTATAGGAACATATACCACTCTAGGTAGTGTGTCTTAGACTTGGGGGCATCGTTCGACAGGTAGCGTAATCCCTAGTTGGACTAGGTGGCATAAATCCGAGAAGCGTTCAGCAGATAGCGTAAACTCTAGTTAAATCTAGAAAGCACCTGATAGAAAACCCTAGATTTGATCTAGGTAATAAATAATGAATGTATGCCGGAAGGCAATGGAAAATACAGGGATTGGGATCACGTTATCGTTACTAGTTGGGACACTAGGTAGGTGGTGCAGAGATATAGAAATCAGTATAACAAGGAAATAGCGAAGCGGCGAAGTATTAGAGCGAAGCGGCGAAAGTATTAGAGCGTATCCAGATTATCTTATCTTAGCATATCTTGTGATTACCTTGTCCAATCTTGTTGACCCTATCGTCATGGTGTAATCTTGTATTCAGTTAATTCATGTCGTTTTGTTTTCCATGTTCACATGCTAGAAGTTACTGAACTTACTCAGGCTTTATGTCTGACTCTGTTTTTCTTTTGTCTTCTTTTCTTCCGTTTCCCCCCCCCCAGGTAGTAGAGGAGGGAGTAGTATAGCTCAGGTTAAGTTGGACTGTCACTCTTTCCCAGCTTGAAGATTTATCGAAGTCTGCTTGGATTCTCTTATCAGATGCTATGGCTGGCTCATGCAAAAATTGGGGAATATAAATGTTGTTTTATGCTTCTTTATTTTGTAAGACAGATGATACTATGATATTGTAAAGAAATCATTGTACAAATTATTTTATCAATAAAGCAAAGTTTTATCTTCCGCTATTTAATTTCTGTCTGTCTTGTAATTTATCTGCATCTTTTACCCTAAATGCTCCACAGAACTTAGTGCATTCCCTTTGTGAGTGACACTAACGGATGTGGGGTGTTACACGTGGTATCCGAGCTGAAGGTTACCGGATCAGATAAAAGATTTGAAAAATTATTTTCAAAAGGTTTTTAAAGAAGCATTTTTAAAAGAAAGGATTTGTTTTAAAGGCATATTCCCCAAAGCCATACGCATTGTCTTCTCTTCCTCTATTTGAATTCTTGTCTCCTTCTTTCTTGACTCTCTGGGGATCCTGGCTTTCTGGGAGGTAACCTCATCGAAGGGCGAAGTAGTGCCCGACTTCCATCTATAGCCGTAGTTGTTTTACTTACGGCCAGTTTTCTTTCAAGTTTATAGGGTTTTTCCGTGCGATAGAGGCAACTTTCGAGAGATTTGCCAACATGGTTACACGCGGAAGTTTGGCCAAGGAGCACGACCCAAGGATGAGGAAATTATGGATGTAGACTTGGCTCACGAAGGAGGAAGGGATTATAAAACCTAAGACAAGAGCAAGTATCTTTACTATGGTATGATAGGGCATATAATTAAGGACAAAGGACAAGGTTTTCATAAGGGCAAGTACATGCTGAGCGTACCTAGGAGATAGGTGGTAAAAGTTTCTGTTGGAAGAATCTAGTTTTTCTGTTCGGATTTAGCGCTTCGCATTTGTTCATATTTGCTTCCATAGTTGAGTCTCTGCACCGTAGTACTTGATCCCAATCAGTCTCAAACCCAGTGGGTGGTTCGACCCGTTTATTTTTGGTTAGTAGGGGTTTGAATAGCTATCGAGTTTGCTTATATCATATCACGTAGATTGTATAAAGGAGATATTCCTTGGGTGCATGTCTAATATTGGTTTAGGCCTTTGGGGCTTGTACTTGAGGAATGTCAAGTTCGACTAGGATGGTTTGCGTGAGAGATGGATAGTTGTGGCAGGCGCTCTAAAAAGCGCGTAGTGACCTTTTGACCCTTATAATTATGGCATGATGGATTAGATAGGAGGAGAGACCTCTGATCATCCTAGTATATACACTTGATTGACATTTGTTCATTTTGGAGATGGAGCTTAGAAACTTCGCAATCGTGGAGTAAACATTGGTTAAGATATAGTGGAGTAAAGCTCGAGAAGGCTAGATACTAGCATCATACCCTTTTTCTTAAGGGTGCATCCTTGATTTCTTTGTTTAGGAGCTTTACGCATAGTTGTTTCTCTCTTTCCAAAGTATATCCTCTAGGTCGTATCTGCGATCCTTAGGTAGAAGCCAATGGATGTAAACATGTATTTGAAACATGTTATGGTTGAATGGTTGCAAATGGTTGCTCGTGGATGCATATGCATACGTATTAGGCACTAGATCAAGTTTGGACGCTCTCATATTGCATTTACATATATGCATTTGTTTATAAGTTGAACTTGATATGATATCATATGGACGTTGCATATGGATGAATGGCTGTGCACGCATGTAGTATTTACATGACTAGGGATGTTTGCATGCATGATTGGACGCATGGCACTAACATGATTTGCATTAAGGAGGTCAACTGAATCAGTAGACCGCCTGATTTTGCATTAGATAGAGACATATATACACACTATGCATATGAACATGAAAGCATTAGAAATCTTTTAAGGACAATGAATGCCTGTGATTGAATGGTTGAAGTAGATGGGTGACTGGATGGTAGGACACATTCTTCCTAACTTGAAGATTTCGGGGACGAAATCCTTTTAAGTGGGGGAGAATGTAACACCCCGTAATTCTGTGACATTAAGTTTCTCAAATTAAAGTATAATTAATTTTTAAAAGAAAATTTAAAAGAAAAAGATCCATGCAGTTGTTTAATTTAAGTATTGTAACTAACATGAAAAAAAGAGGTAAGGAGAGAACAATAATTATTATTGTTCTAAGACTTATTAACAAAAGCCTCTGTAGCTCAGTTGGTTAAGGCATTGGATTGGTAGCATGGAGGTCGGGGGTTCGAACCCCGGCGGCGGCATAATTTTTTATCATTGTTTTAGAGAGGGCCAACTAAACATGCAAATATATGTACGTATACAAATTCAAAATTTGAAAGGATAAGAACGTACGTATAAGGAAATAAAGAAAATATATATATATACATATGAGAAATATAAATATATATATATATATATGCAAAAATATATGTATACGAAAGATAAAATTCAAGATAAGGCTACAGTCAATGAAATATGGCAACATCATTTGAATTTTGAAAATAAAATGAAAGTTGTGCGTATATATATACGCGTAAAATGGTCGTTAGAGGAATTGTATACATATAAGAATATTTCATGTGAATAAAACAGTTAAATAAATTCCAGAAATTCAAAAGTTTGAAAATCAAACTTTTACGCCAAAATAGCTTGTGGGACCCAATGCTGACTCAGCACTGCGTGTATGATAAGGTTTGGCTAGATTCATCTACGTACCTGGACTATTTTCTTAACTAGGTTCAATGCTGACTCAGCGCTGCGTGTACGATAAGGTCTTGAGCAGCTATATAAACAGCCCTAGTCTTCATTCTCTTTGCACCAATTCTCTTCTATCCTTATGCTGCTAAGATTCATGGCTTCTTCCCCTCCTCTAAATTTTCTTAAATAAATAAAATAAAATATGATTCAAGACGAGGAGATGCTGCTAAAAGACTTTTAAGGAGGGATTCAAATCAAAGTTTCAAGTGAAGAATTCAAAGGCTAGCTCAAACAAGTTTCAAGCAACGACGCACGAATCATAGCCATGCTTTCCTTCTTTTCTAGATCTATTTTCTGTAAGTTGGTTATTTCTAGATCTGAATATTTTGTTTATTTGTGACATGAAATTAAAGGAATAAAGGAATATGCCAAATCTCTCTCTCTCTCTCTCTCTCTTCGAATATGTGTTTATACTCTTGGACTGAATTAAGAACTATTATGATTCGAGGACAAATAAGACTGTAACCGTGACTATGACTATAGAACTGTGGCCTTTGAAAGCATATGCCTTTGGACTATGACATAAGCCTTTGATTTTGGGACATATAAACATTGCCTATGACAATGACTTATGACTATGGGAATTATTTTCCTTTTGGACTATGAACATCGCATATGACTATGGACATTTCCTATGACTGTGACTGTGACTACAAGGATTATTTCCTTGACTAGGCCTATACCTTTGATTTGGACATAAACTATTACTTATGACATAATGAGGACAACTGTGATTTTGACACCCATGATTTATGATTAGGAAAATATTGCTTTAGTTTTGTGATTGAGAAGTTAGGTCTAAACCCAATTATTTATTCTACCTGTTCCTTGGTTTTTCTTTGGTTTTAAGACAGTGGGAATTTACCTATTAAGTTAGGTCTACCCACGTTCTTGAACCTATTTTGTCCATTCTTTGGTTTTAAGACAGTGGGAATTTACCTATTTAGTTAGGTCTACCCATATTCTTGAACCTACATTGTTATCCAAACCTTTTTATGCCAATTATTCCTTCTTGTCATTTTGATTCATTCCCTTTTTTATCTACGAATCTAGATTTATTTATAATCTAGGTTGAATCACGATTATTCAAACGGTGGGAATGCGATTTGGGGAAAAACATGGAAATGAATATGAACGTAGTTGTAAACTTGGAAATTGGCATAATTTGGAACATGTATTATGACATGCATATTAAAATGAAAACGGGGAAATTTGACATGGATTAGGGAATATGTGATTTTGACATATTAAATTTAGCGTTAGTAAGTAAGCTAAATTTTAGGCATAAAATGTAAACTAGAAAAATAATTCTAGTTTTTCCATAAATTGTGAATTAGGATGTTAAACCAAGATTGGGTTAATTAAGGTTGATTTGGAATAAGTATATTAGCACAATTTTGAATTTATTCATAATTGTGAGCAATTGTCATGTTTAGAATAAATTATGGTTAGCAATACTAAACTTGGTATAATTTACATACCAAAAAGTATAAATATGATAAATAAGAGAGAATGGGCCATAATAATAAATGTGACAATGTACATTAAAAGAGTAGTAATGAAATCAGTAAATTAGGAGTAATTTACTTATAGAATTCGTCATAAATGTTAAATTGTTCATTTACCACAAAATATGTAACTTGGTTAAATTTTGGCCATAAATTATAAACTAGGATATTTAATCTAGTTTCGGCAATGAAATAGGAAATGGCCTAAACTGCATGTTGGGTTAGGACTTGGGCCTAGAATATAAGTATACTAGTAGGCTTGACAAATAAATATAGGCCAAATTTGTCTAAAAAGGGGAAATGGGCTTTTGAAATAAATTGTTAACAAAAGAAAAGTATTTTGATAACACCCCTTTTTATAACACATAGACCAGAAGGTTCTAGGGTGACAGAGAGGATAGTGTCTAGGCTTGGGTTTGGAAAATACAAGTTTCCTGCCCTCCCTGGCTATCCCTAACTGATCCGAAGGACAGGATGGTTGTTTTCAAAACCAGATTTGGAAATTAATCAAAAACCCTTTGAACTTAGAAAACATGAATATGCCTAACCCGAGGTTAGACTGAGTTGCGGTGTAAACCTGCCCGGAACCGACCGACACATCCAGTAACCGCAGCAATATCTGTCTAATGTGAGAGGTTGAGGCTTTAATTTATTAATTAAAGCTAGAATGGGAAGGTTAAGGAACACTTAACCAACTTAGCACAGTTAAAGCTAGAATGGGAGGGTTAAGTCCATGGGAATACTTAGCCAAATTAACATGTTGACTAGACTAGAAGGTGGGGTTAAGTAAAGTTAATACACTTAGCCAATTTAACATGTTAATTAGACTAGAGGTTGGGGTTAAGTAATACACTTAGCCAAATTAATATGTTAGCTGGACTAGACCATAGGGTTAAGTAAACTTGAATGCTTAACCATCAGAATATGATAAATGAATAGGGTTAAGTAAAAAGCATAAAGGGATAACACTTAACCAGTGTGATAGGATAAGGGAAGAGGGTTAAGATAGCTTGAATCGACTAAAGACACTTAACCAACCTAACCTGGCGAGAAAGAAAACTAAGTAGTAGACCTCAGTTGAAAAAGGGACTAAGTTGTAAAACTTAGTTAAGAAAATAAGGAATTTGGAAACTAAGTGGTAAACCTTAGTTAGTAGAACTAAGTAGTAATTCTTAGTATAACACGAAGGAGCAGACATCCATCTGGTTTTAAGAAGGCTCCAACGAATTGGGTTACGAAGCCCGAGGCTTCGAGGGGACGTGAGGGTACTCTTGGTATCCCTCTGTGAGGCTGCAGATGATCATCCTGGGCTCACAGAGGTTAAGGTCTGCGTTAGAAGAACCGAGGGTATGCCTTGGTTGCAATATATATATGGCAACCTAAAGACTAGGATGGACCGGCGTGATTCGGCGAGAAAACGGTAGCCCTGTGATAGCAACTCGTCGTCTACCATCCATCTTGAGTCAGTCGAGATACGTGAAGCGGAAAGGCGGAGAACTCCAAAAGACCATAATTGCTATCTAGTTATGGGTGAGGATGGCCATAGGATAGTGGGGCACCGGGGGCCGGCGTATAGTTCTCATTTTACAAAGGGTGCCTTTCATTAGTTGAGGGAGGGGTCAAGTGGGACCATAGCCACTGGAATAAAAACAGACCTTAGCATCTGCATCGGCAGATATCTGAAAGCTCCCGACCGAGTTCTGTATTCCTTGATTTGCCCTGTCACAGGACTCGGACCGCACATTACAGGACATGTGCATCTAGACAAGCGATAACGATTCGCGATACATGCGTGGGGAAGTATAGGAACATATACCACTCTAGGTAGTGTGTCTTAGACTTGGGGGCATCGTTCGACAGGTAGCGTAATCCCTAGTTGGACTAGGTGGCATAAATCCGAGAAGCGTTCAGCAGATAGCGTAAACTCTAGTTAAATCTAGAAAGCACCTGATAGAAAACCCTAGATTTGATCTAGGTAATAAATAATGAATGTATGCCGGAAGGCAATGGAAAATACAGGGATTGGGATCACGTTATCGTTACTAGTTGGGACACTAGGTAGGTGGTGCAGAGATATAGAAATCATTATAACAAGGAAATAGCGAAGCGGCGAAGTATTAGAGCGAAGCGGCGAAAGTATTAGACCGTATCCAGTTTATCTTATCTTAGCATATCTTGTGATTACCTTGTCCAATCTTGTTGACCCTATCGTCATGGTGTAATCTTGTATTCAGTTAATTCATGTCGTTTTGTTTTCCATGTTCACATGCTAGAAGTTACTGAACTTACTCAGGCTTTATGTCTGACTCTGTTTTTCTTTCGTCTTCTTTTCTTCCGTTCCCCTCCCCCCCCCCCCCCCCAGGTAGTAGAGGAGGGAGTAGTATAGCTCAGGTTAAGTTGGACTGTCACTCTTTCCCAGCTTGAAGATTTATCGAAGTCTGCTTGGATTCTCTTATCAGATGCTATGGCTGGCTCATGCAAAAATTGGGGAATATAAATGTTGTTTTATGCTTCTTTATTTTGTAAGACAGATGATACTCTGATATTGTAAAGAAATCATTGTACAAATTATTTTATCAATAAAGCAAAGTTTTATCTTCCGCTATTTAATTTCTGTCTGTCTTGTAATTTATCTGCATCTTTTACCCTAAATGCTCCACAGAACTTAGTGCATTCCCTTTGTGAGTGACACTAACGGATGTGGGGTGTTACAGTCCCTAGTACGGCTCCTCGCTCTACCTTAAAACCTCGCGGTTTTTGACAATGGGGATTCATGCATCTAATTCGCACGCAGGCGGCATGTTTATTTTTATTTCCACAAATTTTCAATTCATTTCAATCACCAATGGGTATTTTTCAACCACAACCAACAATATCAACCACAAACAATTATTCAACCATTCGTATTTCACACCAATATTTCACACCAATTCATCACAATAAATATCGTCCATGGTTTGTGGACGAGGGGAGTATATATATATATATATATATATATATAATATATTTTTGCTATATTTCACTTGCATTTCAACACATATATCAATTATTCTATGCATGTAAAAATTCATACTTCGCTTATATAGCTTACACTACGCATGTACATGAGGTATACAACACGTATGTAATTTATATTTCGCTAATATAAATTATACACGACATTTTCCATTCAATTTCACGTTAATTTAGATTTCTCACCTTGGTTTTCCGAGCGCTAAAAATCGATACGATGTCAGAAAAATCCGCAGCTTCTTCTATTGGGTAGAGAGCTTCCTTGCGGTCTCGATGTTTCCTGTTTCATCGAATTTCATCAACACACCAAAAAGATATGATTTTTCAAAGTGTAAAGATCAAAGAAAAACTCACTTTCACGAGCTTCAAAACTAGGTTTACGATTTTCGAGAAATCCGTGGCACGTGGGGACGATCAGGGAGTTGGACGTGGAAGAGGGGAGAGAGGGCTTTAAATCGGTGGTGGTTTGGTGGCGTTCGGTGGCGTTCAGGGCGGCGGCGGGAAGCGTTCGACTTCCTGGCGTCGATACAGGCGGAGGAGGCAACGAGGGGAGCGGCGGTTGGGTCGGATTTGAAGAGGAGGCCGGGGCGCGTCGGATGGTGGCGGCGGCGAAGGCTATAGGTGGCGGTAGCGGCGGCGGCGGAGGACAGAAGGTGGTGAACGCGTTTCGTCGTTGATCGGGGGGGGGGGGGGTTTCTCTTTTTTATTTTTTATTTTTTTTAAAATTTATGAAAGGAAAAATATGATTGGCCGAGAACTATATTAAATTTTTAAATAGTGTTTTCTCAAACGAACTCCTTTTTAAACCCAACGACTGTCGCCCCTAGCTAAATACCCCCATTCCGGACACAATGGGATATGTTTCGTAGGCCAATTCAACTGTTACAGTCAGTTATTTTTCAAATTAAAGTATAAAACATTTAATTTTTAACTCTGAACGCACATTTCAATTTGCCAGGGCCACAAACTGATTTGAAAAATTCCAGAAAAATAAATCTAGCTATGTTTTGATGCTACGGTCCCAACAAAACTAGTTTCGTCGAATTCTAAGGTCGTTTGAAAAATGGCCATTTTCTGGTCGGTCCAATTTAACAGAAATCGACCAAACACATTTTCTTTTGCCATGCTCACATACTAGATTCAAAAATTATGAAATTTGAAACCTAGCAATAGTTTGACATCCCAGACCCAACAAAAGTGGTTTCGTCGAATTCCGAGGTCGTATGCAAAATATCAATTTTCCAGGGCTATATATTCCATATACCGACTCTTCTGAAAATTCCTTCGGCCTTAACTTTTGATTCCCGTTATGAAACTTCGATTTTTCAGATTCGTTAGAAAGGTATTGACTAATAGATTTAAATATTTTAGGTTTCGCTAAAATCCGTTATATCTTCCACCCTTCATAGTCGGTCAAAGTTTGAATTCAAATTTTCAAACTGACTCACCATTTCTAATTCACTATTTTATTGAAATATTCTATTTCAATTATTCAAATTCCTTTGAAATTATCAATTTAAAAATTTTAAATTGGCTCGTATTTTCCGGGTTATTACAGGTTGTGATTGCTGTGAAAATTGATTGATAGAGAATGGTTGATTGGAATTGTTTGTGGTTGAAAAATACCCGTTTGTGGTTGAGAAATATTTGGTTGAAACCACATAGGATTAGTTTGTGGAAATGAAATAAATATACATGCCGCCTGCGTGCGAACTAGATGCATGATTCCCCATTGTCAAAAACCGCGAGGTTTTAAGGTAGAGCGAGGGGCCGTACTAGGGACGGTCCCGGTTTTAACTAACCTGCCGTTATGCTACCGAAATTTTGAATAATATTCATGTGTTAGAATTATTTTCCTGTGTTGAAATTATATTCGTCCGTTAAATAGAAAACCTTCATGTGTTGAATAGAAATTCATTCGTTAAATCATATTCATGTGTTGAATTGTATTCGTGTTTTGAATAAATTGTTTTAACAATAAAAATCACATTTTTACTCTATATATACAAACTATAGAAAACCTTCATATGTTGAATCAATATTCATTCGTTGGATTGAAATTCATGTGTTGAATGGTATTCGTGTTTTAATTATAAAAATCACCTTTTTATCGATTTATACAAACTATAGAAAACCTTCTTGTGTTGAATCGATATTCATTCGTTGAATTGAAATTCATGTGTTGAATGGTATTCGTGTTTTAAATATAAAAATCACATTTTTATCTATATATAAATTATAGAAAACCTTCATGTGTTGAATCGATATTCATTCGTTGGATAGAAATTCATGTGTTGAATGGTCTTCGTGTCTTAAATATAAAAATCACCTTTTTATCGATTTATATAAATTATAGAAAACCTTCATGTGTTGAATCGAAATTTATTCGTTGAATTGAAATTCATGTGTTGAATGGTATTCATATTTTTAAAGAAATTGTTTCATAATAAAAATCCCATTTTTATCATCGATATGAAATATATAAAATAATCTTGTTTTGAAATAATTTGTTTTATAATAAAAATCCTATTTTTATCACCTATATGAAATATATAAAATATTCGAGTTTTGAAATAAATTGGTTTACATTAAAAATCACATTTTTATTATATACATGAATTGTTAAAAATAGTGAAGTATTGAAATAGAAAACAGTTTGATAAAAATATCATTTTTATCAAAAGTATGAAAATCATATAGTTTGAAATCGAAGAATCGATATATATATAAATAGAATTGAAATATATCGAAAAACGAAGCTACAGTTCGTATTTTGAAACCGTGATTTCAAACGATTAGTGCGGGAGATCCGACCATCGGATTTTCCCGAAATCGCAACCATTGGGTTCGCTTTGGAAATATCTCTCCAACGGCACCAACTTTGTAAAAATCCAACGGTTGGATTGTCTAGAATGTTTAATTCAAATCTGAAGAAAAACAGCGCCAGAATCGATTATATTTTTATATATATATATAATTATATTTAATCGAATAATGTCGCTGCAGTTCGTACTTTGAAATTGAAACTTCAAACGATTATACCGGGAGATCCGACCGTCGGATTTTCCCGAAACTGGAACCGTTGGATTCGTTTTGAAAAGATCTTTCTAATGATGTAAATTTTGTGAAGATCCAACCGTTAGATTTTCAGATATGTGTAAATCAAATCTAAAGAAAAACAGCGCCACGACCGCGTTATGGCCCAAAGCGTCGTTTTGAATAAATTGGCTATTTTAAAATAAATAAAAATAGCGATAAATCATTATAAAATATTATAAACGATATGGATGTGATTTAGAAATTAATTGAAGGTTAGCTAAGTCGAATGATTTCCTGGATTTTGATCTGATGTTAGTTTCGGCCTTCGGGGTTAATATTTTGGAAATCGTTCTCTTACTGATTGACGGTTAGTGACTAATGAATTGAAATGATGCATGTGTATGTTAGTGTTGCACTTGTTTATTATATAGGCGTGTTGCTCAGAAACACCGGGTTTATCCCATTCCGAATAACTGAACCGACGATAAGAAATCGAAGATGAAGACGGTGATCGAAGACCGAAGATCTTCACCTCGTTTGGATGGTAACCGAGGTCCTGATTGGGAGGCATCCAAAAATATGGATAATGAGTGGTGATCGTCCAGACGTACGTGGTGATCGATGGGTTTGCGAGGTATTTAGTGCCTCCGGCTATCAGTTGCACGGTGTGAATTGCCTGTGTGGCATGCTAAGATGCAGTGATCAGGGCTTCTGTTGAAAAGCAAAGTCTTGTGGTGATGATCAAAGCCCCTGCCTGTGTGGTGTAGCTTTGTGTATAACGTAAAATTGCGAGCCTCACACCCCGGTATGAACCCGAAACGGGAGAGGACCTCAGGGAGTGTAACACCCCACTCCCACTATGATCACTCACTAAGGGAATGCCATAGCATCGGTGGAGTATTTTAGTGAATATAGAACAGAAAAATTACAACAAGACAGATATAAATAGTACTTGAAATTTTAAAACATCATCTCATAACAGCGGAAGTAAAACATGTCTGGTTACATCATAAAACCACAATAAAGGTCAAGTACAATATCCATCAAAATAAAGAAGTACATAATCCCACTCTCATACAATAGCCAAACAAAAGAAAAGATAACTGGATAACTGGAGCTTTACATCTATCCAAGCTCCTAAAGACTGGAACAGCAATCCGATCAAGCTCCACTACTGCTAGGATCCACCGTAGGACCTGAGGGTTGGGAAAAAGATAAAAACAACAGGGTCAGACATAAGTCTGAGCGAGTCCTATAACTTTAACAATACAATCGTTAAAGTAACCAGAGAAGACATAAACTGATATACGGTAACATATAGGGATGAATGGCTACCCTAAGCAGTCAACTAAACGAAGATAAAGGATAAAGACGCATCTACCCTCCCTAAGGTAAATTACTAAACTGCACCACACCAGTCGTTCCTAACTTAAAGGTTGATCCCACCCAAGGACTTATAAAATTTACTAATTAGTACCTGCGTACCCCTAGGTGACCAAGTAGGCGCCACGGGGCCCTACAATCCACTAGGTGTACACACTACTTCCCATTCGATCGGCTCCCTAACGTAGATACCCGTGCTGGCCCCACCGTGGGATGTATCATTCCCCAATGTGGCAACCTGATGAAACTAAAGGTGCACGGCTTATATCTACTCGATGCAACAACGGCTTACCTACCAGCCCGGGCCCACTCACGCATATGAAGCCCGTTGGACTTGCGTTGCCACCGCTAACCCGTTTGCCTCTTACAGTCAAGCCCAGTATGCGTGTCCCGTCCTCGACATGGGTCGAGCCCACAAAGATACGTATGGGTTACTGGTTGAAATGGGCCTCCACAAGCTACCCACCTAAGCTTGTCCCTTTTTCTAGTATATCCCACTTAACCCTTTAATCATGTTTTAATTACATGTTCTATTTTGGTTAAGTATTCTAATCGTATTTTCTATTGCCACCCAAGGCAACCACTAGATTTTCTCATGCCACCCGAGGCACCCACTTAACCCCTCATGTCCCTCTACATGCTAATGTGGTTAAGTGTTTCTTAATTAATTAATTAAGAACGTAACCTTTGTAAAGACCTCTCACATTAGACTGTCTTTTATGACCGCTGGTTAAGCCGGTTGGGTCCGGGCAGCCTTATGTCATAACAGAGTCTAACCTCGTGTCTTTACATTAATTACGTATTTAGTTTGTGCCTAAGACCTCTCACATTGGGCTAACATTTGTAGCAACTGGTTAAGCCGGTTGGGTCCGGGCAGTTTTACGCTACAACTGAGTCCAACCTCGTGTCTTAGTCAATTAATTACACCTAATTAATCACCCTCATAATTTTATATTAATTATCCCTAATTAATCAAGTTTTCTTAACATGGGTAGACCTAACTTAATAGGTAAATTCCCATGGGGTAGACCTAACTCAATAGGTAAATTCCCAACACATAGTATGGGTACACCTAACCAAATAGGCAAATTCCCATACTATGTTTATTTATTTTGTGTTATGCATAATTATATTAATTTCACACAATCTTATTAACTTATGCATTTAATTACCCCATCGTTCCCACGTAATTTCGTTCATGATATAACACATATAAAAGGTGTCAACTTGCATATGAATGAACATGTTTCAAAGGTGCCATCTTGCATATTAACAAACACATAACTTGCATATGAACTTGCATAACATGTCACATAACTTGCATATAATATGTCACATAACTTACATATTCATTTTGCATAACAAACTTGCATATTAGCTTATAGACTTGCATAATGTGTCATCATGAACTTGCATATTAATAAACATGTAACTTGCATATTTACATACATGTAACTCGCATATTAACAAACATGTAACTTGCATATAAAGAAACATGTAACTTGCATATTTACATACATGTAACTTGCATATTAACAAACATGTAACTTGCATATTAACAAACATGTAACTTGCATATTTACATACATGTAACTTGCATATTAACAAACATGTAACTTGCATATTAACAAACATGTAACTTGCATAGCATATTACCATGAACTTGCATAACATGCATATGATTACATAGCCCACAACTTGCATATTTAGCATCATGCAAACATAACATACATCATATTAAACTTGCATAAGCTTACATACTCAACATGCATAAACATAAGATTAATGCTAACATCATATCATATGATTCAAATCTCATTAACCCACATACAAAACCATAAATCTCATCACATCTCATCTAATTAGTTTACCAAAAGATCATCAAAGTGATAGAAACTCACAACTAGCAACTTTGAACACCAAATGAAGAAGATTAAGATGCTAAGAAGGGATTAGAAGTTGATTAGAGAGTGATTAGTATGCAACCCTCTTCATAAAATTAGTGGAGGCCATGAGAGCTAGCATTTTGCCATAGTTTAGTCACTAGGTTTAATTATGAATGAATTAGGGTAGGTTAGGGTCTTATTTATAGATTAGGCAAGTGTTTTAGGCCATAGGATTAACCCTAGATTCAATCCAAGCCATCAAAGCATGTCTTGGGGAAGAAGTCAAGTGTAGGAACCATCTAGGGCCTTTAGATTAAAGATGGACCATGAGAACCATTCAAATGCAAAATCTGCACTTGAGCGAATCGGCCCACGGGTTGACAGCCAAACACCCTGGATTAACCCCTAGTCGACCCAGCGGGCTCGGGTCGACTTCAAAAATCGGCCGGTTCGGTTATTCCCCTCTCCCAATTCGCTGTTTTGAGCATTTTTGCATATTTATTTATTAAATTTTCAATTATATATATATATATCAATATATATATATATATATATATATATATATATATCTACACAACCCATTTCACTTAATTAAGTATACTTTAATTTGGGAATTTTACTCGAAACTTCGCGAGGCCATATCTTGGTCATACGGACTCCGATTTTCGAAAACTCGGACTCTATTTCGCGTATTTTTCCGAGACGAACACAATGGCATAGCCCGTTTCCCTTGATTCCCATTTTAGAATTAAATTCTGCCTCGATTTATGTTATTACAGGTTATTGAAAATACGGGTTGTTACATTCTCCCCTCCTTAAAGGATTTCGTCCCCGAAATCTTCAAGTTAGGAAGAACGTATCCTACCATCCAATCATCCATCTACTCAAAGCATCATCCACGAGCAATCATTGTCCTTACAAGATTCTAAATGCTGGATGGATATATGCAAAAGTGTGTGTATATGTACTTACCTAATGCGAAAATCAGGCGGTTACTGATACAGTAAACCTCCTTAATGCAAACCATGATAGTGCCATGCATCCAATATGTATGCGAAACCCTATTGACACATACAAATTTCTACATGCGTGCACAACCATACACAAAAATGCATCATCCATATGATAACACAGCCATGATACATCCATCAATCTAACTACCACATCCATTTATGCAATATGCAACATGAAGTGACTGAGCCGATCTAGTGCCTAATGTGTGTGTATATGCATCCACGAGCAACCACTAGCAAACAATTGCATCCATATGCATACATCAACCATAACATGTTTCAAACACATGTCTCAACCATAGGTTTTACCCTATCTAAAGGTCATAGGTATTAGCGAGAGTATATACTAAAGATAAGATAAGTACTAGACAAGCAATAAAGGAGAAGTTAAAAGACATACTCTCAAAAAGAAATGGATACAAAGAACGCATCTTTGCTTCCGTCTCCCAAGTAGCATTGCTTTCGTCATCTCCCCATTGCACTTTAACTAGCTGAACTTCTCTGTTCCTCAACTTCCTAGTTTCTGACCCAAGGATGCGAGTAGGAGCTCGTCGAATCGTCGCATCACGCTCTACCTCTACATCTCTAAGCAAGCTCGGCTCTACCACCTCCGCGGTCTCATGTAAGCACTTCCTCAAATGTGATACATGGAATACATCATGAACACCACTAAGTCTGTCGGGCAACTCCACCCTATATGCCATCCGTCCAATCCTTTCCTTAATAGGAAACGGCCCAACAAATCTCGGTGCTAACTTCCCTACGGACCCAAAGCGAACCACATTTCTCAATGGAGATACTTTGACAAAAACCATGTCCCCAACCTCAAACTCAAGATCCGTCCTTCTCCGATCCGCATAAGATTTCTGTCTATCTTGCGCTGCTTTCATCCTTTTTCGAATTAAATCAATCTTCTCTGAAGTCTCTCTAACCATATCCGGCCCAAGCAAGATCCTATCCGTAGATTCCCACCAACATGTAGGAGATCGACAAGGCCTTCCATAAAGAGCTTCGAAAGGAGCCATACCAATACTGGACTGAAAGCTGTTATTATATGCGAACTCCACCAAAGGAAGATGTTCTTCCCATGTACCTCCAAAATCCAAGATACAAAGCCTCAAAAGATCTTCTAAGATACGGTTCACCCTCTCGGTCTGACCGTCCGTCTGAGGATGATATGCGGTGCTCAAACACAACTGAGTCCCTACCGCCTCTTGCAAACTTCTCCAAAACTCACTAGTGAAAATAGGATCTCGATCACTCACAATGCTGGATGGTACGCCATGCAATCTAACAATCTCTCTAACATAGACTGAAGCAAGCCATGGAGCGGTCCTCTTACTCTTTACGGGTATAAAATGGGCACTCTTTGTAAGTCTGTCTACCACAACCCAAATTCCCGTATTGCCCTTCCTCGATCTCGGTAACCCGTCGATGAAATCCATCGAGACACTATCCCACTTCCACTGTGGAACTTCCAATGGGTGTAGCAACCCACCGGGTTTCCTTTGCTCCACTTTAACTTGTTGGCACACTAAGCATCTAGCCACATACTCGGCCACATCTTTCTTCATACCGGCCCAAAAGAAAACTCTCTTCATGTCTTGGTACATTTTGTCTCCACCGGGATGAATAGTCATTCTTGAACGATGTGCATCATCCAAAATAGCCTTCTTCAAACCCTCATCTTGCGGTACACAAAGTCTACCGTCTCTATGCAACCATCCCTTATCATCTATGGTGTATCTACCCAAATGGCTGGACGACTCCCCTCTTATAAGCTTCTCTACCAACACAACCAACTGTGGGTCGTCTCGCTGAGCCTCGCCAATCCGTCTCAAAAGAGTAGGTCTAACCTCCAAGGATGCCAACAAACCAGGTACAAAATCAACAGAAGGTCTGAAGTCAAACAAAGAAAGAAACTCCAAGCTTCGTCGTTCCACGAACAATGGACTCAAAGATAGCCTTTTTCTACTTAAGGCGTCTGCCACCACGTTACCCTTACCAGGGGTATACGCTATCTCGAAATCATAGGATGCTAAGAACTCCATCCACCTTTGCTGTCTTAAGTTTAAATCCTTCTGAGAGAATAAGTACTTCAATGATTTATGGTCGGTGAACAACTCGAATCTCTCACCAAGAAGATAATGGCGCCAAGACTTAAGTGCGAAAACAATCGCGGCCAACTCTAGATCATGGGTAGGGTAATTCTTCTCATGCACTCTCAATTGTCTCCCTCCATAGGCTATTACCCTTCCCTCCTGCATCAAGACTGCGCCTAATCCTGTTCCACAAGCATCGGTATAAACAACAAACGGCTTACTCCCATCTGGAAGCACTAAAACTGGAGCGGTGGTCAAAGCTCTCTTTAACCGTCGGAAAGCATCATCACAATCTACATCCCATGAGAAAACCAGATTCTTCTTCGTCAAGCGGGTTAATGGGGCTGATATCTTCGCGAAGTCTTTGATGAACTTCCTATAATATCCTGCCAACCCCAAGAAACTTCTTACCTCGGTAGCATTTCTAGGAACTTTCCAATCCTGGATAGATACTATCTTTGCGGGATCCACAGCTATCCCTTCCTTAGAGACCACATGCCCTAAGAATCGCACTTCTCTTCTCCAAAAATGGCATTTAGAGAATTTAGCTTTAAGACTATGCGCTCGAAGAGTCTCCAACACTTCCTTGAGATGTAAGGCATGCTCTTCTTCATTCTTGGAAAAGACCAAGATGTCATCCACAAAAACTACTACAAACTTATTCAGATACTCTCTGAACACTCTACTCATGAGATCAACAAAGTATGCGGGGGCGTTTGTCAACCCAAATGGCATCACTAGCCACTCATAAAAACCATCCGGAGTCCGGAAAGCAGTCTTCTCTATACTGTCCTCCGCCACTCTTAACTGATGAAACCCTGTAGCTAAGTCCATCTGCGAAAATACTGACGCGCCAACCAACTGATCAAAGAGATCATCTATCCTCGGTAATGGGTGTCTATTCTTCTTCGTGAGCTTATTAAGTTCCCTATAATCCACACAAAGTCTGAGGGACCCATCCGCCTTCGTGGCAAACACTACTGGAGCTCCCCACTCCGATATACTTCGCCTTATGAACCCCTTCTCAAGCAACTCCCCTACTTGCTTATGAAGTTCTCTTCTCTCACGAGGAGCCATGTGGCGTACTGGCAAAGACACTGGTTTGGCATTATCCACCAAATAAATTCGGAAATCTATCTCCCGCTTCGGAGGCAAACCCTTTACTTCTTCAAACACATCCGGATATTCCCGGACTACTCTGACAGAACACAAACTTTCGACCGAAGCATCGAGCGATTCAAGATAACTTAGCAAAACAGATTCCATGGGATTGCAAGAGATCTCGAGAGTGTTACCCAAGCGGGTCATGAGCCTGACAACTCTCCTTTCGCAATCAAGAACGGCACCATTACTGGATAACCAGTCCATGCCCAAGATCAACCCATAGCCCGTGAAGCCCAATACAAAAGCATCACATCTAAACTCAACGCTAAGTATAGAAATCTTCAAACCCAAACATATCATAGACAGATATATGGAGCCCCCAATTGGGTTTGAGACAACCAAGGGATCATCAACTAGACTGGTGTCTAAGTGCAGTGACTCAACTAACGATGATGAGATAAAAGAATGCGATGCGCCAGAGTCAAACAAAGTACGAACTGGATGATCAAACAGAAAAACCAGACTTTCAACGGAAATAGTTCTACCTCTCTGCTGAATCGGTGGAACTGAGAGAACCTGAACTTGCCCCCCTGACTGAGGTGGTGCTATAAGAGCTTGCACCTGGCCTCCTGAGGTAGACCCCGTCTTCTGCCCCTTCTTTGGGCAGTTTTTCACAAGATGCCCTGCTTCACCACAATGAAAGCAACCGGTCTTCTTCTTTTTGCGACAATCCTTACTGAGGTGTCCTGGTGTTCCACAATTGAAGCACTTCTTCTTCGTCTTCTTTTTGTCACCATTGCCTTTTCCGCCCTTGCCTTGTTGTTGCTGTTGCGGTTTCTTCTGATCCCCCTTTTTCTCTGGTGCCTTAGAATTCTTATCATCCTCATGCATAAGTGCCATGTAGACAAGCTTCTCAAAAGTGGCCCCCATAGGAATGTGAGTCATAGCTATTCCTTGCAATGGTTCGTTCAAGCCTCTAACGAACCTCAAAGCCTTCTTCTCAGGTGTATTCACCAACTCTATGCCAAACCTTGCTAATTGATTGAATTTGTTGACATATTCTTTCACCGTGAGATTCCCTTGCTTCAAATTCAAGAACTTCTCCATAAACAGATTCTCTTCCGCCCTTGAGAGAAACTTAGCCCCAAACCTTTGCTTAAAATCTGCCCAAGAGTCAACAGGGCGTTCTCCATTAGTGACCTCCCACCAGAATGAGGCCTCTCCCTTCATTAACCAAGCCGCCAACTTGACTTTCTTTCCCTCTTCCACTTCAAAGATATCTAGCAACTCTTCCACTTCCTTAAGCCAATCTCTAGCCTCTACGAAAGTCTCTGAACCAAGAAAAGGTTTTCCTCCTATAGCCTTGAACTCCTTGCAAACCTTAGCAAAATTATCCACTCTAGGCTGAGGAGGAGGAGCGGTTGTCTCTGGTGTAGTAGCATTGGCCGGACCCGCAGCCGCGGCCCTAGCCTCTTGCAACCTCCTATACCATAGTGGTATAACTAAACCCTCCGGGATGTTAAGATCTTCAGCCATGCTGAAACGAAAGAGGAAAGATTCAAAAAGGAGATTCCGAAAGATAAAGATATGGCTATTGGGGATTATGCTTTTCTTTTTCAAAAACTTTTTCTCTTAGAAGACATGCTTTTAAAAATACTTTCTTCGAAAATACTCTTAGAAAGTAGTTTTTCTCAAAAAATTTATCTGTTCTGGTAACCTTAAGCTCTGATACCACGTGTAACACCCCACTCCCGCTATGATCACTCACTAAGGGAATGCCATAGCATCGGTGGAGTATTTTAGTGAATATAGAACAGAAAAATTACAACAAGACAGATATAAATAGTACTTGAAATTTTAAAACATCATCTCATAACAGCGGAAGTAAAACATGTCTGGTTACATCATAAAACCACAATAAAGGTCAAGTACAATATCCATCAAAATAAAGAAGTACATAATCCCACTCTCATACAATAGCCAAACAAAAGAAAAGATAACTGGATAACTGGAGCTTTACATCTATCCAAGCTCCTAAAGACTGGAACAGCAATCCGATCAAGCTCCACTACTGCTAGGATCCACCGTAGGACCTGAGGGTTGGGAAAAAGATAAAAACAACAGGGTCAGACATAAGTCTGAGCGAGTCCTATAACTTTAACAATACAATCGTTAAAGTAACCAGAGAAGACATAAACTGATATACGGTAACATATAGGGATGAATGGCTACCCTAAGCAGTCAACTAAACGAAGATAAAGGATAAAGACGCATCTACCCTCCCTAAGGTAAATTACTAAACTGCACCACACCAGTCGTTCCTAACTTAAAGGTTGATCCCACCCAAGGACTTATAAAATTTACTAATTAGTACCTGCGTACCCCTAGGTGACCAAGTAGGCGCCACGGGGCCCTACAATCCACTAGGTGTACACACTACTTCCCATTCGATCGGCTCCCTAACGTAGATACCCGTGCTGGCCCCACCGTGGGATGTATCATTCCCCAATGTGGCAACCTGATGAAACTAAAGGTGCACGGCTTATATCTACTCGATGCAACAACGGCTTACCTACCAGCCCGGGCCCACTCACGCATATGAAGCCCGTTGGACTTGCGTTGCCACCGCTAACCCGTTTGCCTCTTACAGTCAAGCCCAGTATGCGTGTCCCGTCCTCGACATGGGTCGAGCCCACAAAGATACGTATGGGTTACTGGTTGAAATGGGCCTCCACAAGCTACCCACCTAAGCTTGTCCCTTTTTCTAGTATATCCCACTTAACCCTTTAATCATGTTTTAATTACATGTTCTATTTTGGTTAAGTATTCTAATCGTATTTTCTATTGCCACCCAAGGCAACCACTAGATTTTCTCATGCCACCCGAGGCACCCACTTAACCCCTCATGTCCCTCTACATGCTAATGTGGTTAAGTGTTTCTTAATTAATTAATTAAGAACGTAACCTTTGTAAAGACCTCTCACATTAGACTGTCTTTTATGACCGCTGGTTAAGCCGGTTGGGTCCGGGCAGCCTTATGTCATAACAGAGTCTAACCTCGTGTCTTTACATTAATTACGTATTTAGTTTGTGCCTAAGACCTCTCACATTGGGCTAACATTTGTAGCAACTGGTTAAGCCGGTTGGGTCCGGGCAGTTTTACGCTACAACTGAGTCCAACCTCGTGTCTTAGTCAATTAATTACACCTAATTAATCACCCTCATAATTTTATATTAATTATCCCTAATTAATCAAGTTTTCTTAACATGGGTAGACCTAACTTAATAGGTAAATTCCCATGGGGTAGACCTAACTCAATAGGTAAATTCCCAACACATAGTATGGGTACACCTAACCAAATAGGCAAATTCCCATACTATGTTTATTTATTTTGTGTTATGCATAATTATATTAATTTCACACAATCTTATTAACTTATGCATTTAATTACCCCATCGTTCCCACGTAATTTCGTTCATGATATAACACATATAAAAGGTGTCAACTTGCATATGAATGAACATGTTTCAAAGGTGCCATCTTGCATATTAACAAACACATAACTTGCATATGAACTTGCATAACATGTCACATAACTTGCATATAATATGTCACATAACTTACATATTCATTTTGCATAACAAACTTGCATATTAGCTTATAGACTTGCATAATGTGTCATCATGAACTTGCATATTAATAAACATGTAACTTGCATATTTACATACATGTAACTCGCATATTAACAAACATGTAACTTGCATATAAAGAAACATGTAACTTGCATATTTACATACATGTAACTTGCATATTAACAAACATGTAACTTGCATATTAACAAACATGTAACTTGCATATTTACATACATGTAACTTGCATATTAACAAACATGTAACTTGCATATTAACAAACATGTAACTTGCATAGCATATTACCATGAACTTGCATAACATGCATATGATTACATAGCCCACAACTTGCATATTTAGCATCATGCAAACATAACATACATCATATTAAACTTGCATAAGCTTACATACTCAACATGCATAAACATAAGATTAATGCTAACATCATATCATATGATTCAAATCTCATTAACCCACATACAAAACCATAAATCTCATCACATCTCATCTAATTAGTTTACCAAAAGATCATCAAAGTGATAGAAACTCACAACTAGCAACTTTGAACACCAAATGAAGAAGATTAAGATGCTAAGAAGGGATTAGAAGTTGATTAGAGAGTGATTAGTATGCAACCCTCTTCATAAAATTAGTGGAGGCCATGAGAGCTAGCATTTTGCCATAGTTTAGTCACTAGGTTTAATTATGAATGAATTAGGGTAGGTTAGGGTCTTATTTATAGATTAGGCAAGTGTTTTAGGCCATAGGATTAACCCTAGATTCAATCCAAGCCATCAAAGCATGTCTTGGGGAAGAAGTCAAGTGTAGGAACCATCTAGGGCCTTTAGATTAAAGATGGACCATGAGAACCATTCAAATGCAAAATCTGCACTTGAGCGAATCGGCCCACGGGTTGACAGCCAAACACCCTGGATTAACCCCTAGTCGACCCAGCGGGCTCGGGTCGACTTCAAAAATCGGCCGGTTCGGTTATTCCCCTCTCCCAATTCGCTGTTTTGAGCATTTTTGCATATTTATTTATTAAATTTTCAATTATATATATATATATATCAATATATATATATATATATATATATCTACACAACCCATTTCACTTAATTAAGTATACTTTAATTTGGGAATTTTACTCGAAACTTCGCGAGGCCATATCTTGGTCATACGGACTCCGATTTTCGAAAACTCGGACTCTATTTCGCGTATTTTTCCGAGACGAACACAATGGCATAGCCCGTTTCCCTTGATTCCCATTTTAGAATTAAATTCTGCCTCGATTTATGTTATTACAGGTTATTGAAAATACGGGTTGTTACAGGGAGGACATGCATTTCATTCTAGTTAGAAGTGGCGTCAGTGGTTTTACACGCCCTGACGATTTTGACTTATGTGGTTGTTGCTGTTGCGAGGCGCCTCGGTTTGATCGGATGATCCGGGTCCGATGGAGTCATTCGTTGGCTCGTTTACGCCCTAAAGGGAGGAGAAACGTACTGTTCATGCACAATAATCCACATCGGTGGACCGGCCTTGTCGCTCCAAGGCTTGCCTGTGGCTCGGGCTAGAGAGTCGCGAAGTCGATAAGGACTATCTTTTGCCTTGGTTCATGATGGAGATCCAATTTCCAAATATGTAACTGTGCGGTTTTGATTGTATACCTATATATGGCGACATAGTGGTATGGGGCATTAATGTCATCTATGATTAATAGTTATGATTTGAAATTGTTTTTGAAACATGTAAACACTAGTAATAATATCAAATTGCTTTTTTTTTATTTGTATCAAGCATATTTTGGCCGTTATAAGGTAAAAACTCTATCCTCCGGTTTGCGTTGCATTGTATGACGGGAACTGAGTCTTATAATGGCTTCATTTTTATAAAAAGCATTGCGATGTTTAAAAGAAAGATTTGTTTTAAAGCACTGGCAATCCAATGGAGTAAACACGTTCCACGAAGGTGGCGTGGTCCTGTGATTAGCTATATTATAAAAGTGTTGAGTAGATTTATCATACCAGTCCCATGACTGACTCGTAGTTTGTTTCACTTTCAAACTCGGGTGCCCCTTTATCTGCACGGGCAGCCTTGTATTCTGGTTTAGCTGGCTCTTTCTGGATAGCTGGAGCTGAAGATGGATTCTATTATTTATCTCTTTTTATGATGTTCAGCTCCTATTGTACATTATGTTTGTTTTCCGCTGTAGACATTTATGTATAGATGAACTGTATTTATACTAAGTATGATCCTGTACTGTTTAACTCTGATGATTACGTTTATCCAGTATATTCTATTATTCGTTATCTGGTGTATTTATTTAATTCTGCTCTGCTATTATCTGTTTATGTGTTATATTCCAAGGATTACCCTTGTCACCGTCAGTACGGGATTTGGGGTCGTCTCATTTGGTATCGGAGCTTTGGTTAAGCTTAGTTCTGGAATATAACATATTAACGAACTCGTCAGAAATAGAACCAGTATTGTTCTAGGACGAGTAACTCATTACAGATAGGATAAGTAATATCCTAGTATGAGTAGCAGAATGAAATAACACCTAGATAGACACATTTACATTCAAGTATTTGTCTCTATATTTTGAAATATCTTTTCTGTTGACCTGACACTTGATCTGCTATTTGCAGAAGAACTAGAAAATGAGTGCCAGAAACAGAAGAAGTAATACTGACCCGGATATTGAAGCCCTATTTATGAAATATAGAAATCTGGGTGGAAAGCCGTTCTCGGGCGAAGAATCTATTATGAGAACACAAGCATGGATCCGTTCGGATGAGAAAATCTTTGAAGGATTAAAGCTGAGGGATGACCAGAAAAGATTACTGGCATCCTGGGCACTCAAAGACGAAGCTTTGTTCTGGTGGGATTCAGTTATTAAGGACAATCCAGAAGGTGATATCACTTGGGATAGATTCAAAGTGATTTTCCTGGAAAGATTTACTCCTCCTGAAGTGATTGAGCGACTATATGATGAATTTTCTTATCTGATACAAGGAGATATGACCATTCCCGAATATCATAAGAAATTCAATGAACTTTCTCACTTTTCCCCTCATCTAATTGAAAATCCAAAGAGGAAGATTTTGAGATTTATCAATGGGCTTCAAAGAAAATATCAGAACAGTGTAATGAGGAATGTGAAGCTCCCCTTTTCTGAAATGATATACTTGGCTTACCAGTACGAGGATCTAGACAAGAAAGGTATGTTACAGTACGAAGAGAAAGTCAGCTCTAGTAATAAAATTGGGTCTGCAACTGATCATCTGAGGCCAGTACAATGTCTGAAGTCAGTAAGGAGCCCAAAGTCAATCGAAAAAGGGCCAGATCCGAAAAAGAGCCAGTAACGACAGCTGTATGCAGTAACTGCAATAGGCAAGGGCATCTCTCGGTAAGTTTCTGATCTCTAAAGAAACCAAAAAGGGATGAATCTAAATCCAAGAATAAGTTTCAAGTGACCCGAGAGTGCAATCTTTGTCATAAGACTGGTCATATAAAGAGAGACTGCTGGATGTTGAAAAAGACCAAAATGGTTCAAGTAAATGAAGTAGCAGAAATCTCAGCACCCTCAGATAGCCAGGGAAGACCAGATGTTTTGGAAGGCACGCTTAATGTCAAAAACATTCCAGTCAAAGTGCTGTTTGATACAGGCACGTCACGAAGCTTCATTGCCAAGAATGTAGTTAAGAAACTGGATTTGAATTTGAAGAAGCTCAAAGAACCAATGACTGTCCAAAATCCGGTCGGGGGTTCCATCGATCTCAGTTGGGTTTGTGCGGTACTTGTCTCTTTTTCCTGCTATAAATTCCCTACTATCTCCGTCGTCATGAATTTTAAGGAGTTTGATCTTATATTGGGGTTGGATTTGCTAACCAAATATGAAGCTGAGGTTAGATGCACCAAGAGAGTTGTTAAGGCGAAGGCCCAATCAGGGAGTTATATAACCATACCATGTGAAGGCCCGAATTCAAATAGAAAGGACTTCTGGGCAACTTCAGATGTTTCTCCTGTTCAAATAGAAAATATCCCTAAAGTAACAGAGAATATTCCCAACCTCATAAAAGATATTCCTGTTGTCCAGAACTATGCGGATGTGTTTGAAGAAGTTGTTCGCTTACCTCCGCAGAGAGAAATACATTTCAAGATCGCTTTGATTCCTAATGCAAGGCCGGTAGTTCACGCAATACAAAGAATGTCCTTGAAAGAGAAAGAGGAATTAGACAATCAAACACGACAGCTCGTATGGAAGGGTCTGATCAGGCCTAGTTTCTCTAATTGGGGCGCAGCAGTGTTGTTTGTCCTAAAATCTGACGGTACTCTACGACTATGTGTGGATTATCGCGATTTGAACAAGCAGACGATAAAGAACAAATATCCATTGCCGCGAATTGATGATTTATTGGATCATCTGAATGGAGCATAAGTATTTTCAAGGATGGACCTAGCTACAGGCTTCCATCGGCTTCGTATTGCAGAAGAATGTGTTCCTATGACAGCATTCAGAGGTCCAGACCTATTCTATGAGTGGTTAGTAATGCCGTTCGACTTATGTAACGCTCCATCTTACTTCATTGATCTAATGAATAGGGTGTTCAGAGGGGTTTTGAATAAATTTGTTCAGGTTTTTATTGACGATATTCTAATCTTCTCTAAATCAAAGGCTGAACATGAAAACCATTTGGAACAGGTTTTGGAAATCCTCAGAAGGAATGTATTAAAAGCCAAACTATCCAAATGTATATTCTGGCAAGATAAAGAAAAATTTCAGGGCTACGTCGTATCGAAAAAAGAATTACTGTGGATCCAAGCAAAATCACAGCTATCCAGAATTGGAAACAACCCAGTACTCCTACAGAAGTCCGCAGTTTTCTCGGATTGGCTAGTTATTACTGGAAGTTCGTTAAAAACTTTTCGAAGATATCTGGTCACTTAACGAAGCTTACAAAGAAGCACTCTAAATTCAAATGGACTCCAGAAAGTGAGGAGGCTTTTGAAGAGACAAAGTTAAGATTAACGACAGCTCCAGTGTTAACCATCATCGATGGCAATCAGGATTTGAAAGTCTGGACTGATGCTTTTAGAGAAGGACTTGGTGCGGTGTTAATGCAAAGGGGACAAGTGATTGCTTATGCTAGTCGTCAGCTGAAGCCGCATGAGAAAAACTACGTAACTCATGATCTTGAGTTATTGGCTATAGTATTCGCCTTGAAAATCTGGAGACACTATCTTCTGGGTGAGAGATTTGAACTGTTTATAGATCACCAGTCGTTAAAGTATCTGTTCACCCAGAAAGACTTGAATCTGAGGCAATAGCATTGGTTAGAGTTCCTTGCAGCATACAATTTTGAAATTATATACACTCCAGGGAAAGCCAATGTCATGGCCGATGCGATGAGTCGAAAGAATGTAATGATCACCAGCTTTGTTATTACGACTTCCTTGATTGACAAAATATCCATTCTTCAGAAGGATGATAACTTTATTAAGGATATGATCAAAAGGATTCAGAAAGGCGAACCCTCATGTTTTCAAATAGATAACGATGGAATCCTAAGGTTGAAAGGAAGGATTTGTGTTCTTGGCATCCCTGAGCTCAAAAGGGAAGTGTTAGACGAGTGTCACAAGTCTAAGCTGAGTATCCATCCTGGTGTGGCCAAAATGTATAACGACCTCAAGTGAACATTCTGGTGGAAGGCTATGAAAAGAGACGTTTCAATATATGTTAGCCGATGCCCTACTTGCCAACTAGTCAAGAGCGAACAACAGAAACTGGCTGGGTTATTGCAACCGCTAGACGTCCCTGGCTGGAAGTGGGAACATATTTCCATGGACTTCATAGATGGTTTTCCCAGAACCAGAAAAGGAAATGACAGTATTTGGGTGATCGTAGATCGCTTCACGAAGACCGCCCATTTCATACCTGTCAGATCAAACAGAACTGCTCAGAGTCTGGCGCAGATATACTTCAAGGAAATAGTTAGACTACACGGAGTGCCGCTCAGTACAGTCAGTGATAGAGATACGATATTTACTAGTAAATTCTAGGAGGCATTTCAAGTCGATCTGGGGACGAAGCTGAACTTGAGCACCGCTTATCATCCTTAGACAGATGGTCAGACTGAGAGGGTGAATCATATTTTAGAAGATCTATTACGGGCTTGTGTTCTAGATTTCAGTGGATCATGGGAAGACCATATGCATTTGGCTGATTTCTCATATAACAACAGCTACCAGGCAAGCCTGACAATGTCACCATTCGAAGGATTGTATGGTAGACCGTGTCGATCCCCTGCTTATTGGGTCGAACCTGGTAATAGACTTGTGTTAGGGCCTGATATGATCCGAGAAGCTGCCGAGAAAGTCGATTTTATCAAGAAACGATTACTCGCCGCTCAAAGCCGACAAAAGAGCTATGCCGATAGGAGAAGAAGAGATATATCCTTTGCTGTTGGCGACTATGTATATTTGAAAGTATCGCCGATGAGAGGAGTTATCCGGCTCGGTAAAAATGGAAAGTTGGCGCCCAGATTCATTGGTCCATTTCCTATTCTGGAACAGATCGGGACTCTCGCATATAGGGTTAAATTGCCAGATTGGTTGCCTGGAGTTCATGATGTATTTCACATATCTCAACTTCGAAAGCACGTTCATGATCCAGACTTGATCGTCGAAGAAGCAGCTCAGCAGGATATTGAAATTACTCCAGAATTAGCTGTAAGAAGAGAGCCGCTCAAGATTATCGGCAAAGAAACCAAAGAGCTGAGGAACAAGAAGGTTCACTTAGTCAAAGTGCAATGGAGTGGAGATCCACGAGATTGTACTTGGGAAATTGAGGAGAGCATTCAGAAAGCCTATCCTAGATGCCGAGTGGATATCTCTGATTGACTCCGGTGTAAAGTACATTTACCATACTTTGCATTACCAATCAGTTCTCTACTTTATTGTTATTTTCTTTCCATGGATGTGCACTTTTAATTCTATAGTCTGAATGATTTTAAAAGAGTATAGAAATTAATTAGTATATTTTTTTTGAAAAATTAAAAACAATTTGATTTTTGGTTGTGTTGTGTGATAGTAGATTTGATTAATTAAAATTATTAAAACGATAGTTAATTTAATCAATAATAGAATGAATGGTAGAATTTATTCGATTATATCACACATTGAACTGATTAGAAAATAGATAGAAATATATACATGTGCATTATATATGTTTGAATAGGTAAATGGATAGCAGTTGAGTAAAGATTTTATTTGCGTGCCCGACAAATAGGTAAACCTTAATGAGTTGGATGCGAAATATTATTATATCAACTCCTGTGAATGCCATTGGATGCGGAGTGCTGGTTGTTCTGTGTGAAATAATAAATATCGCCATAGGATTGTAACAATTAATTTTGAACTACACTGCATGGCATACTTCTTGAAGATAGGCATACTTCATCATATACCACATAAGCATTTGGAGCTTGTGTGACGAGGTGGAAGATTTACCATACGAGCGAGAGGCTTGTATGGCGATGACTATATTTTACAGGTTGAACTGATGACTGATATGGACTATTTAAATTGTAACGATAAAATTGCCAGATTAATAAAAACCCCACATGGGTCTGGAGTTGACAATAATCACGCCTCTCTAGTTATTAGATACGACACATGGACTATTTATTTCCCACACGGGACGAGGTGACGAGGATTTATCCTCTGGAGCATTTAAAATACACACTCCCTCAGGCTTTGACAGGGTGACGAGAATTTATTCTCTGGAGTTATTATCTATACAGACTCCCCTGTAAACACCAGAATATATCACTATAAATATGTGTATGCTTATTAGGATTTATTGGGTACCTAATACGGCCCAATAAATTTCCAAACCTCTCCCCGTACAAAGGAGGTTATGGCAAAAAAATTCGAAAATTCTGGGTGTTAGCCAAATTTTTGAAGAATTTGAAAATTCTCAGAAACTGAAAAGTTGGAGAATGGAAGCCAGATCGAACATGGAGTTAATTAATCAAACCACTTTCGACTTTGTTCATTTTCGGGGACGAAAAGTTTTAAGTGGGGGAGATTGTAAGGACCTAGAAAATCTGAACCAATTTAAAATTTTTAAATTGGCTAAAATAGTGGATTTTAAATATTTAAAATAAATATTTTAAATAATAGCAATGAAAAGTGAGTTTGAATCGACGGTTGAAAACGAATATAATTAATTCTAATTATAAACAAGGTCTAAAATGGCGCGGTAGTTTCAAAATTTGAATTCTAACTTTGTCGGACTGTATCGGGTGCAAAACAAAACGGATTTGAGTGAAACCAAAAATATTTAAATCTGTTAGTGAATACCTTTCTAACTAATCTGAAAAATCGAAGTTTCATAGCGGAAAGCAAAAGTTATAGCAAAATGAATTTTCAGAAAGGTCGCTATGGAATTTATATAGCTCGTGAAATTGGCCATTTTGCAAACGACCTCGGAATTCGACGAAACCACTTTTGTTGGATCCGGGATGTGAAGTTATTGCTAGGTTTCAAATTTCATAATTTTTGAACCTAGTATGTGAGTGCGGCAAAGGAAAACATGGTTTGGTCAATTACAATTAAATTGGATCGACCAGAAATGAGCCTTTTTGCAAACGGTCTCAGAAATCGACGAAACTAGTTTTGTTGGGACCGTATCATCAAAACATAGATAGGTTTATTTTTTGGAATTTTTCGAATCAGTTTGTGGCCCCGACAATTGAAATGTACGTTCAAATCGAATATTGAATATTCTATATTTTAATTTGAAAGAAAACTGACTGAAACTCTCGAATGGGCCTTCGAAACATATCCCATTGTGTTCGGGATGGGGGTAAAACGCTAGGGATGACTATCGTTGGGTTTGATTTCGAGTTCGTGGGAGAAAACCCTAATTTTCGAATAAATATAAATATCAGCCAATAGAAAATTTTCATTCATTAATTAAAAATATAAAAAAATCCGTAACCCCCCGTATCACCCGATCTCGACGGCGGAAGTTCCTCGAAACTTCCAAGCCCGATCGCCGCCGCCACAGGCGTTTTCGCCACCCCCTCCAGTTGGCTTTTCCGTTCGCCTTTCACTCCCCTTCAAATCAAGCCCCACCTCGACCTCCCTCGTCTCGGAATCGTTGTGAACGAAGAGCTCGAAGTCAAAGACTTCATCGCGCCGCCACCGCTGCTACACGAGATCGAACTGGGACCCACCTAGCTCTTCGGGTGCGCGCTTCGTAGCTCTCTGTCGTGGTGAAGGCCGATCATCACCTCGAGCAGCGGATTGGAAGTATTTGCCAACCCTAGTTTCGAACTCCATGGAAAGGTACGACCTGGGGTTTATTTGAAATGAAAATAACACTTGTAAGTGTTGCAAAACTTTGAAAAATCATATATTTTTCGTTTCTTGACGAAATTCGATGAAACAGGAAACATCGTGACCGTGTGGACGTCTTCTACCTTCTAGAAGAGACCGCATATTTTTTTGAGCCTTCTGCTATTTTTGGTGGAGTGGAACCCAATGTGAGATTTCTAAATTATAATCGATATTGAAAACGACGATGTATAAATTATATAATCAATGTATAAGTTATATAAGCGTTGTACACCTCTTGTATAAGTTGTACGTTCGATGTATAAGTTATATATGCATTACAAAAATTATATATGTGTTGAAATAGAAGTGAATTGCTATATATATATATATATATATATATATATATATATATATATGCCCCTCGTCCACAAACCATGGACGATATTTATTGGTTGTGATTGGTGTGAAAATTGATTGATAGCGAATGGTTGATTGGAATTGTTTGTGGTTGAAATTGATTGATTGTGGTTGAAAAATACCCGTTTGTGGTTGAGAAATATTTGGTTGAAACCACATAGGATTAGTTTGTGGAAATGAAATAAATATACAACCCGCATGCGTGCGAACTAGATGCATGATTCCCCATTGTCAAAAACCGCGAGGTTTTAAGGTAGAGCGAGGAGCCGTACTAGGGACGGTCCCGGTTTTAACTACCCTGCCGTTATGCTGCCGAAATTTTGAATAATATTCAAGTGTTAGAATTATTTTCCTATGTTGAAATTATATTCGTCTGTTGAATAGAAAACCTTCATGTGTTGAATAGAAATTCATTCGTTGAATCATATTCATGTGTTGAATGGTATTCGTGTTTTGAATAAATTGATTTAACAATAAAAATCACATTTTTACTCTATATATACAAACTATAGAAAACCTTCATGTGCTGAATCGATATTCATTCGTTGAATTGAAATTCATGTGTTGAATGGTATTCGCATTTTAAATATAAAAATCACCTTTTTATCGATTTATACAAACTATAGAAAACCTTCATGTGTTGAATCGATATTCATTCGTTGAATTGAAATTCATGTGTTGAATGGTATTCGTGTTTTAAATATAAAAATCACATTTTTATCTATATATAAATTATAGAAAACCTTCATGTGTTGAATCGATATTCATTCGTTGGATAGAAATTCATGTGTTGAATGGTCTTCGTGTTTTAAATATAAAAATCACCTTTTTATCGATTTATATAAACTATAGGAAACCTTCATGTATTGAATCGAAATTCATTCGTTGAATTGAAATTCAAGTGTTGAATGGTATTCATATTTTGAAAGAAATTGTTTTATAATAAAAATCCCAATTTTATCATCGATATGAAATATATAAAATAATCTTGTTTTGAAATAAATTGTTTTATAATAAAAATCCTATTTTTATCACCTATATGAAATATATAAAATAGTCGAGTTTTGAAATAAATTGGTTTACATTAAAAATCACATTTTTATTATATACATGAATTGTTAAAAATAGCGAAGTATTGAAATAGAAAACAGTTTGATAAAAATATCATTTTTATCAAAAGTACGAAAATCATATAGTTTGAAATCGAAGAATCGATATATATATATAAATAGAATTGAAATATATCGAAAAACGAAGCTGCAGTTCGTATTTTGAAACCGTGATTTCAAACGATTAGTGCGAGATATCCGACCATCGGATTTTCCCGAAATCGCAACCGTTGTGTTCGCTTTGGAAATATCTCTCCAACGGCACCAACTTTGTAAAAATCCAACGGTTGGATTGTCTGGAATGTTTAATTTAAATCTGAAGAAAAATAGCGCCAGAATCGATTATATTTATATTTATATATATAAATATAATTATATTTAATCGAATAACGATGCTGTAGTTCGTATTTTGAAATCGAAACTTCAAACGATTATACCGGGAGATCCGACCGTCGGATTTTCCCGAAACCGGAACCGTTGGATTCGTTTTGAAAAGATCTTTCTAATGATGTAAATGTTGTGAAGATCCAACAGTTAGATTTTCAGATATATGTAAATCAAATCCGTAGAAAAACAGCGCCACGGCCGCGTTATGGCCCGAAGCATCGTTTTGAATAAATTGGCTATTTTGAAATAAATAAAAATAGTGATAAATCGTTATAAAATAATATAAACAATATGGATGTGATTTAGAAATTAACTGAAGGTTAGCTAAGTCGAATGATTTCCTGGATTTTGATTTGATGTTGGTTTCGGCCTACAGTGTTAATATTTGGGAAATCGTTCTCTTACTGATTGACGGTTAGTGACTAATGAATTGAAATGATGCGTGTGTATGTTAGTGCTGCACTTGTTTATTATATACGCGGGTTGCTCAGAAAGACCGGCTTCATCCCATTCTTAATAACTGAATCGACGATAAGAAATCGAAGATGAAGACGGTGGTCGAAGATCGGAGATCTTCACCTCGTTTGGATGATAATCGAGGTCCTGATTGGGAGGCATCCAAAAATATGGATAATGAGTGGTGATCGTCCAGACGTACGTGGTGATCAATTGGTTTGCGAGGTATTTAGTGCCTCCGGTTTTGTTCAGACCCAGAATGGACTTACAAATGGACAGTGTGTCTGACATTGGAATTTATCTGTGTGATTGATAGCTATCGGTTGCACGGTGTGAATTGCCTGTGTGGCATGCTAAGATGCAGTGATCAGGGCTTCTGTTGAAAAGCAAAGTCTTGTGGTGATGATCAAAGCACCCGCCTGTGTGGCGTAGCTTTGTGTATAACGTAAAATCGCGAGCCTCATACCCCGGTATGAACCAGAAACGGGAGAGGACCTCAGGGAGGAGATGCGTTTCTTTCTAGTTAGTAGTGGCGTCAGTGGTTTTACACGCCCTGACGAGTTTGACTTATGTGGTTGTTGCTGTTGCGAGGCACCTCGGTTTGATCGGACGTTCCGGGTCTGATAGAGTCATTCGTTGGCTCGTTTACGCCCCAAAGGGCGGGGAAACGTATTGTTCAGGCATAATAATCCACATCGGTAGACCGGCCCTGTCGCTCCAAGGCTTGCCTGCGCGCTTGCCTGTGGCTCGGGCTAGAGAGTCGTGAAGTCGATAAGGACTATCTTTTGCCTTGGTTCGTGACGGAGATCCAATTTCCAAATACGTGACTGTGCGGTTTTGATTGTATACCTATATATGGTGACATAGTGGTATGGGGCATTAATGCCGTCTATGATTGATAGTTATGATTTAAAATTGTTTTTGAAACATATAAACACAGTAATAATATCAAATTGCTTTTTTTTATTTGTATCAAGCATATTTTGGCCGTTATAAGGTAAAAATTCTATCCTCCGGTTTGCATTGCATTGTGTGATGGGAACTGAGTCTTATAATGGCTTCATTTTTATAAAAAGCATTGCGATGTTTAAAAGAAAGATTTGTTTTAAAGCACTGGCAATCCAATGGAGTAAACCCGTTCCACGAAGGTGGCGTGGTCTTGTGATTAGCCATATTATAAAAGTTTTGAGTAGATTTCTCATACCAGTCCCATGACTGACTCCTAGTTTGTTTCACTTTCAAACTCGGGTGCCCCTTTTTCTATATGGGCAGCCTTGTATTCAGGTTTAGCTGGCTCTTTCTGGATAGCTGGAGCTGAAGATGGATTCTATTATTTATCTCTTTTTATGTTGTTCAGCTCCTATTGTATATTATGTTTGTTTTCCGCTGTAGACATTTATGTATAGCTGAACTGTATTTATACTAAGTATGATCCTGTACTTTTTAACTCTGATGATTACGTTTATCCAGTATATTCTATTGTTCGTTATTTGGTGTATTTATTTAATTCTGCTCTGCTATTATCTGTTTATGTGTTATATTCCAAGGATTACCCTTGTCACCGTCAGTACGGGATTTGGGGTCGTCTCATAGAATCTTTTTGAGAATATCTTTCCAAAGAATCCGAAAAATCAAAATTTCATAGCGGGAATCAAAAGTTATGTCCAGATGAATTTTCAGAATAGTCGCTATGGAATTCTGGCCCCTAAAAATAGCCATTTTGCAAACGACCTCAGATTTCGACGAAACCACTTTTGTTGGATATGTGATGTCAAGTTAGTGTTAGATTCCAGTTTTCATAATTTTTCGAATCAATATGTGAGCGGGGCAAAGGAAAACGCGTTTGACCAGTTTTAGTTGGTTTTAATCAACTGGAAAAAGGCCATTTTTCAAACGGTCTCGGAATTCGACGAAACAAGTTTTGTTAGGACCGTATAGTCAATACGAAACTAGAAAATATTTTTTGGGAATTTTTCTAGTTAGTATTTGGCCCCGGTAAATTGAAATGCGCGTTCAAATTCAATATATAGAGTTATATTTTGATTTTGACGAAAAACTAGTCAAAACAATCAAATCAGCTTACAATACATATCCCATTGTGTTCGGAATGGGGGTGATTAGCTAGGGGCGACAGTCGTTGGGTCCGATTTGGGGTTCGAGCGATAAACTAACTTTTTGGAGAATAATATAATAATTAAATAAATATATAAAATATGACCAGTTTTACTTCATGGGATGAATAGGTTGGGATTGGGAAATAAAATAAATGATTACTTCGGTGTGGTTCGCAAATCCCGACTAGTTTGAATTGATATTCAATGAAGATTAAAGAATAAATTTAAAGAATTTATCTTTGATAAAATTAATGGGAACCTTTCCCAAAGTATAAGAATTTTCGAATAAAAGAATATTCTGAATTGGAATGAGGCGTATGTTGTGTTTGTGTAACACTTGTTTATTATATACGCGAGTTATTCGGAAAGATCGGGTTTATCCCATTCTGAATAACTGATACGACGATAAGTCGAAGGTGAAGATGGTGGTCGAAGACCAGAGGTCTTCACGTCGTTTGGGTGGTTACTGATGATCTTGATTGGGCTGTACACCCAAGAATATGGAAACAGTTAGTGATCGTCCAGACGTACTTGGAGATCGATGGATATGCGGGGTACTAGGCGCCTCCGATTTCGTTCAGACCTAGAACGGACTTGTAAATGGACTGTGTGTCTGACATTGGATTTTATTCTGTGTGATTGATTTCTATTAAATATATACCTGTTTGGCGGCGGAGAATTTATTCTCTTGCTTAACGCCCTTCTCTGATATGTACGAGCTCAGGGGTTATATATCGATGGATATCAAACGCATGGAGTGAATTGCCTGTGTGGCATGCCTAAGTGGCAATTGATCAAGGCTTCTGTTGAAAAGCAAAGTCTTGTGGTGATGATCAAAGCACAACCTGTGTGGCACAGCTTTGTGTAACGTGAATTCGCGAGCCTCACACCCCGGTTGTGAACCAGAAACGGGAGAGGACATCAAGGAGGGCATGCGTTACCTTCTGGCTAGAAGTGGCGTCAGTGGTTTTATACGCCCTGATGAGTTTGGCTTATGTGGTTGTTGCTGTTGCGAGGCGCCTCGGTTAGATCGGATGATCCGGGTCCGATGGAGTCATTCGTTGGATCATTTACGCCCCATAGGGCGGGGAGACGCAGTGTTCAGGCATTTTAATCCACATCGGTGGACCGGCCTTGATGATCCAAGGGCTTGACTGAGTACTAGTCCTAAGACTCGGGCTAGACAGTCTGGAATCGGTGAGGACTATATTTTGCCTCGGTTCACAGATGGAAATCCAGCTTCCAATATGTGACTTTGCGGTGTTATTTGTAGAGCCTAGTATGGCGACATAGTGGGATGAGGCACTTATGCCGTCTATGATTGATACTTATGATTTGAAGTTGTTTTATACACTATACACTTATAGTAATAATAAATGATGTGTTTTAAACGTATCAACCATTCTTGGCTATTATAAGGTAATAACCCTATCCTCCGACTTGCGTTGCATTGTGTGATGGGACCTAGGTCTTATAATAGCTTCATTTTTCTTCATTTAGCATTGCGCTGTTTGTTTTATGCACTAGTATTCTTGGGAGGAAACCCGTTCCGTGTTATACGGTGTGGTCCCTCGATTTACCTAACCTTAAAAATAAAGATTAATAACTGTTTTAGTTCTCACAGCAGTCCCATTACTGACCTGGAGTTTATTGTCTTAACCTAAACTCTGGGTGCCCTTATTTTAACACGGGCAGCTAGTAGTTTTGGTTTTGTAGATTTATATTCACATGATCCTGATGAACAGCTGGAACGATATCCGGAAAGCTTTGTATCCGTATATCTCCTTCTAGTCGTATTTTGTATTGTTTTCCGCTGCTATGTAATTTATTGTAATCTCTGATATTTTGTAATGTGTAATATTCATTTATACTCTGTATATTCTTGTATTCTGATGGAATTGTTGTAATTAACAATGAAATGTTCTTCCGACTGCGTCCTTTTGTGTGTTGTTCTCAAACTATCCGGGCTTTCCTTCACCGGGAAGTTTCGGGTTTTCACATTTGGTATCAGAGCTTTGGTTTACAGAGCTCGAGAACAAGACACATTAGAACCGAACGAAAGAATTCATCAGATATTGGATTAGTAAAATCCAATTAGAATTACTCGTTAGAGATAGGATCAGTAGTATCCTAGAACGGGTGTGAAGAGTATATTTTTCAAATGAAAACCAATTTTGTTTTGAAATTTAAATTGTTTGTACGTATTTGAATAATTTATTTATATTTATTTGGACAATCGAGTATATAAAGATTTTGCGTATACGCGTCATGAACGTATATTCGAAGTTTTAATACACTAGATAGATATAGAATCACACCCTAGTCGCCCGGGGATAATTCTGGTGATGTCGCAACATCATCAATATTTGTGTTCGAGTTTCGAAGGTGTGATATCTATATATTTCCATTAGACTGGTGTGAGAACCAAAATTTACTTAGATTTATTGTTGTGATTTGGCATCAAAAACATGATTTTCTGTATATGTATCAAATTATGAATTTGAAACGTTAATCCACTAATTGATTGATGGTTGTGTTGTTTGTTTATTTGTTTGATATTTTGAACCATTTAGCCTAATTGAACCGAATATTGAATTGTATTAAAAATTGGTCGCATTTGCATGCATGTACATGTACTTACATTGAACAGGTCATAACAAGGAGGCTAGAGCATAGGAATAAAATTGTTTGCCCGACAAATAAGTACATGTTTATTGTATTTCTTGAGTTTTGGGTGATTTTGTGAGCCGATTGGCTAGCCGCTTGGCTTTTTCTTTTTCTTTTGGATTGAAGAAGGCCATGGGAGGCTATATGAAATATCCCGAAGTCCCCGGTGCAGGGGAGGTTATGGCGAAATTTTTCGAAAATTTAGGGTGTTAGCCAAATTTTTGAAAAATTTGAAAAGTTCTTAGAAACCGAAAAGTTGAAAAACTTAAGCCGTAAAGAAAATACTGGAAAGTTGAGTTGATTAGTTAAACAACTTTCGGCTTCCCTTTTCGGGGACGAAAAGTTTCAAGTGGGGGAGATTGTAACAACTCGGAAATTCTGAGCCAATTTAAAAAAATTATTTTGGCAATTTTAGCGAATTTTGAATATGTAAAATGAATTATTTTAAATAATATTGATGAAAAATTTATTTTGAATAGAATTTGAACAGATATATTTATATAGATCGTCGTTAGAATATAATATTTATTTTAAATTATAAAAGGAATTGAAAATGGCGCGGTAGTTCGATAATTCGATTTCAAACTTCAAATGAATGTGCAGGATTCAAAATAAACCGGAATTTAGGAAAACAAAAAATATTAGAATCTATTTGATAATATCTTTCCAACGAATCCGAAAAATCAAAATTTCATAGCGGGAATCAAAAGTTATGTCCAAATGAATTTTCAGAATAGTCGCTATGGAATTCTGGCCCCTAAAAATAGCCATTCTGCAAACGACCTCGGATTTCGACGAAACCACTTTTGTTGGATCCGCGATGTCAATTTATTGTTAGATTCCAATTTTCGTAATTTTTCGAATCAATATGTGAGCGGGGCAAGGAAAACGCGTTTGACCAGTTTCAGTTGATTTTAATCGGCTGGAAAATGACCATTTTTCAAACTGTCTCGGAATTCGATGAAACTAGTTTTGTTAGGACCGTATAGTCAATACGAAGCTAGAAAATATTTTTCGGGAATGTTTCTAGTTAGTATTTGGCCCCGGTAAATTGAAATGCGCGTTCAAATTCAATATATAGAGTTATATTTTAATTTTGACGAAAAACTAGTCAAAACGATCGAATCAGCTTACGATACATATCCCATTGTATTCGAAATGGGGGTAATTAGCTAGGGGCGACAGTCATGGGGCCCGATTTGGGGTTCGAGCGATAAACTAACTTTTTGGAGAATAATATAATAATTAAATAAATATATAAAATTTCCCCTTTTCCTCTCTTACCTGTGGTCAACGCTCCCCCTTCGTTACTTTATTAAATCGAATCGAAAAAAAGGGAAAACGGAGCAGCCGCCGCCCGCCACCTCGTCGCTGACCACCCCCCATCGTCGGAGACCCCCACCCTCTCGCGCCTCTCCTCCCCAGCACGTCCTCCCTCTGCCTACCCTCTCTCCTCCGTACAGCGGAGCACCCAAACCCCCACTTCCCCAAATCCGTCCACGCACCCTCTCTCTGCAGCTCCCTCACCGCTCCGCTCCACCCTCGTCGGCGTGCGACTTCCCCAACCTCCCCAGACGTCAGCGCCTCCCCCTCTTTGCTCTCTCTCCTTCCAGCCCACATCGTGGTGCCTTAGCACCAAAAACCGGAGCGACCAGCCCCTCCTCCGCCATCCCCTTGCGCCAATTACACCGGTGAGCTTCTCTCTTCTTGTTTTACTTTAAATCCAGTTTTTATTTTATTTAAATTACATTGTTTGATTGCGGTTTTAGTTATATAAAAGAATTGATTTTGAAAATGTAAAAGGCGAGATTTTTGCAATGTAAAAGGTGAGATTTTTGCAATATAAAAGGCGAGATTTTTGCAATGTAAAAGGCGAGATTTTGCAGTATAAAAGAAGTGATTTTTTGAAAACGAATAGAAGTGCTATTTGAAAACAAAAAGGAGTAATTTTTAATGAAGTAAAAATATAATTTTTATACTATAGAAATATTAAAAATATAATTTTTATAATATAGAAAGAATAAAAAACGATTTTTATATTATATAGATAGTAAAGATTAGATCTTTATATAGGTAGTGAAATAAAAATCTGATTTTTATTATATATAGTAAAGTAAAAATTCGATCATTATAGAAGAAATAAAAATATGATTTTTATTTATTGAAATGATGTGATAAAAATATAATTTGTATTATGAACAGCGTGAAAAGGACTGCAATTGGTATTTCAAACAGATTCAGACGGTTCAGCAGTTCAGTAACAAAGCACGGAGGAGTGGAACCCTCTGTGAGAACTCCTCACTTTTGAATTTATTTCTAGTTGAATTATATACTAGGATGCAGACGGTGTTTAGTAGCACCCGACACCCATCGTCCACAGACCATGGACGGCTTGTATGCTTGTTTGTTTGATTTTGATGTGTAGTTGATTGTGTGATGTGATGTGAAATTAAATAAAATGTTTTATAGTGGAAAATATTTTATAGTTAAAAATAGAATCTTTAACGTGTATATGAAATGAAATAAATTAATATAAACAAATCGAACGATTTGTTTATATACACACATTTGACTGATATTGATTGGGACGATAAATTTTACACATCGCCCAACTGCACAAATAAAATCTGTGTTTGATTGTTTGAAAACCCCACACGGGTATTGGGGTGATATATGACATACACTAATTCCAATAATTAGTTGTATGTTGATTGATTGATTGGCAGACTGTTATAAGTGTTAAATATTTATATTTGATGCTTATACAGTGTAGAATACACTTTAGGTGATGGTTGATTATTTGTCATTGTCGATATATACATGTGTTGTATGAAAATCCATAGAAGTAAAATCTATGGTAATTGATTGGGCCTCATTCTAGTTTTGAATAGAAATATTTGAAATAGAATATTCGAAAATAGAAATATATGAACCCGTGTTGATTAGATTGACGTCATTTTGACGTGAACGATATTTATATCGATTATATTCATTTTATAATGAATATCGAAAGTGATTTCAAAATCTGATATTTTGAAAAGAATGAATTCGAATTGAAAGTGAATAGAATTATAATTCAAATTGAGAGTGAATAGAAATGAATTCGAATTGAAATTGAATAGAAATGAATTCGAATTAAATTGAAATGAATTGAAATTCGAATTAAATTGAAATCATTTTGAAATGAAATTAAAACGAATTTATATTGGAATATTCAATTTTGATTAGAAATTGAATATGACATTGAAATCGTTTCGAAAATGAATTTAAAACGATTTATAAAATTTGTTTTAAAAGGAAATCGATGAAGTATATATTATATATATATTATATATAATATAATGGCCTGAATAGAACGCGCCGCGCCGCGGCAGTTCGTGAATTTCAACCATTGACATCGAACGGATATTACGGGAGATCCAACCGTCGGATTCTCCTAAAACCGGAACCGTTGGGTTCGTATCGAAAAGGGCTTTCTAACAAATATAAGAAATTAGAAATCTAACAGTTGGATTTGGTATTATGTCCAAATAAAATTTGAAAAAGGTCGTTGTAAGTGCAGTTCGATGGCCGTTGATGGAAATCGACTGTACGGGCCTTGATAAAATTATAAAAAAAAATAGTAATATTTTGTGTAAAATCATAAAAAGTGATTTGTGAAGAATTGGGATGAAAAAAGTTCCATATTTGAAAAGATAAAAATAGATTTTTATCGAAATGAACTAGTTTTGAACTAGAATAATAATTTATTTATTTTTAGAATAAATAAATTGGATTTGAAATGGTTTTGAAAGTAACCAGAAGTTCCAATAATTGAATTGGAATGGATTTGAATCGAAATTGTCTTTGGAATATTTCGATGTTGGATTTCGTGATTATACAGATATTGTTATGGAAATTTGAAAGATATATATATATCGTTATTTCCAATACGATATTTGTTGGTCATAGAATTTGATATTGAATATAAGCCGATATATTTTCTATTCAGAGCCTTGTATTTAATATCAAATGTGATTTGGGTTTGTCGCGAATGGTGTCTTCATTAACACTGTTCTTAAGCCCAGTTGAGAAAAAGATTAAATCTTTTTATTTAGATTTAATGAAGTGTACCAATTAAATAATATTTAATTGGAATTGAATTGGTATTGATTTTTGGGTTTATCATGAACAGTCTTTTAAATAACACTTGTTCTTTAACCCGATAATCACTGGAATGTGATTTTGGATTTATCGTGAACCGTGTTTTAAATGACACTGATTCTTTAACCTAGTTAAAGATTAAAACTAAGTGGAGTTTTAATGAATCTTTAATTAGATTGAAAAGATCGAGAATGGAGTATCACCAGTTTTACTCCAGGCGATAGTAAAATCTTTAATTAGATTTGAACGTGAAATGGTAATTGAATTTACCGATAACACCGTGGTGTTAGATATGAAGTATGACCAGTTTTACTTCATGGGATGAATAGGATGGGATTGGAAAATAAAATAAATGATTACTTCGGTGTGGTTCGCAAATCCCGACTAGTTTGAATTGATATTCAATGAAGATTAAAGAATAAATTTAAAGAATTTATCTTTGATAAAATTAATGGGAAACTTTCCCAAAGTATAAGAATAGTCGCATAAAAGAATATTCTGAATTGGAATGAGGCGTATATTGTGTTTGTGTAACACTTGTTTATTATATACGCTAGTTATTCGGAAAGATCGGGTTTATCCCATTCTGAAAAACTGATACGACGATAAGTCGAAGGTGAAGACGGTGGTCGAAGACCGGAGGTCTTCACGTCGTTTGGGTGGTTGCTGATGATCTTGATTGGGCTGTACACCCAAGAAGATGGAAACAGTTAGTGATCGTCCATACGTACTTGGAGATCGATGGATATACGGGGTACTAGGTGCCTCCGGTTTCGTTCAGACCCAGAACGGACATGTAAATGGACTATGTGTTTGACATTGGATTTTATTCTGTGTGATTGATTTCTATTAAATATATATCTGTTTGGCGGCGGAGAATTTATTCTCTTGCTTAACGCCCTTCTCTGAGACGTACGAGCTCAGGGGTTATATATCGATGGATATCAAACGCATGGAGTGAATTGCCTGTGTGGCATGCCTAAGTGGCAATTGATTAAGGCTTCTGTTGAAAAGCAAAGTCTTGTGGTGATGATCAAAGCACAGCCTGTGTGGCACAACTTTGTGTAATGTGAATTCGCGAGCCTCACAACCCGGTTGTGAACCAGATACGGGAGAGGACATTAGGGAGGGCATGCATTTCCTTCTAGCTAGAAGTGGCATCAGTGGTTTTACACGCCCTGACGAGTTTGACTTATGTGGTTGTTGCTGTTGCGAGGCACCTCGGTTAGATCGGACGATCCGGGTCCGATGGAGTCATTCGTTGGCTCATTTACGCCCCATAGGGCGGGGAGACGCCGTGTTCACGCATTTTAATCCACATCGGTGGACCGGCCCTGACGATCCAAGGGCTTGACTGAGTACTTGTCCTGAGACTCGGGCTAGACAGTCTCGAATCGGTGAGGACTGTCTTTTGCCTCGATTCACAGATGGAAATCCAACTTCCAATACGTGACTTTGCGGTGTTATTTGTAGAGCCTAGTATGGCGACATAGTGGGATGGGGCACTTATGTCGTCTATGATTGATACTTATGATTTGAAGTTGTTTTATACACTATACACTTATAGTAATAATAAATGATGTGTTTTAAACGTATCAGGCATTCTTGGCTATTATAAGGTAAAAACCCTATCCTCCGGCTTGCGTTTCATTGTGTTGTGGGAACTGGATCTTATAATAGCTTCATTTTTCTTCATTTAGCATTGCGCTGTTTGTTTTATGCACTAGTATTCTTGGGAGGAAACCCGTTCCGTATTATACGGCGTGGTCCCTCGATTTACCTAACCTTAAAAATAAAGATTAATAACTGTTTTAGTTCTCACTCCAGTCCCATGACTGACCTGGAGTTTATTGTTTTAACCTGAACTCTTGGTGCCCTTATTTTGACACGGACAGCTAGTAGTTTTGGTTTAGCAGATTTATATTCACAGGATCCTGATGTACAGATGGAACGATATCCGGAAAGCTTTGTATCCGTATATCTCCTTCTAGTTGTATTTTGTATTATTTTCCGCTGCTATGTAATTTATTGTAATCTCTGATATTTAGTAATGTATAATATTCATTTATACTCTGCATATTCTTGTATTCTGATGGAATTGTTGTAATTAACAATGAAATGTTCTTCCTTCTGCGTCCTTTTGTGTGTTGTTCTCGAACTATCCGGGCTTTCCTTTACTGGGAAGTTTCGGGTTTTCACATTAATTGGCTTCATGCACATTAAATAATATTTAAGAGCATTAAAATCACATTTAATTCCTTAACTGAAAACCATTCTTGATAACTTTTGAAAATTCTGCATTGGAATGAGACTCAAATCAAATACCATTAATTAATGGATTTCACACAACGCATTTGTGAAATAATGATAGACATTCCTTTATCACCAAAATAACATTCCAATAACATTCAGATAACATTCACACAACGTTCAAATGACATTCAAACAAAATCCAAATAATAATATATTATTTGTGCACTTGGGCGATGTGTGAAAATATCAGTCCAATCAACATATACAAGTCAGGCAACTTGTATATGGCAGTGTAACATATTTGAATTATCATAAATAATAATAAATTAACATTAATTAGCATGTTACCTGTTTTCAAAATTCAAACATTTTATCACATCCAAACATCAATTCACAACATAGCATGCATGCCACAGAAATAATTCACAAACATTCACCACAGAAATTTATATACATACATTTATGAAAATAAATAATAACTGTAAATAAATATTGAGTGAGAAAAGAGTTCTCACATAGATTTGACTTTATCGGTTCCAAATGGGCGGTTTTAGACCCAATTTTGGCCCAAAATTCAACACCCTCGGAATTAGGCAAAATTAGTGTCTATGCGAAGCTTCTCGTCAAGAGGATCCCAACGCATTTTGTTTCATCAAACTCTGACCTTATATGAAAAAGATATCGCTATTTAATCCTTCAAATAACTTAATTACAAAATTAATTAAATAAATAAACTTTTTATTACGTTATTAAAGCGTTACCTTCCATTGTTTAGAAACTGAGGCGATGTCGAAGAGCTTCAAACGGATTTCTAGCCCAGTAATTTTATGAATTTCATGAATTTAATCAGTAATTTTGTGGTAATTTGGCAAATTGATCGAAATTTCACAAGGCTAGTTTCTGAGAATTTGAAAATTTGGGGATTTTTTAGATTTAGAAAATTGGAACAGCTTCAAACGAATTTCTAGCCCAGAATTTTATGAATTTCGAAAAACGAATTTGATCAGTCATTTTGTGGTAATTTGGCAAATTGATCGAGATGTCACAAAGTTAGTTTCTGAGAATTTGAAAATTTGGGGATTTTTGAGATTTAGAAAATTGGAACAGCTTCAAACAAATTTCTAGCCCAGAATTTTATGAATTTCGAAAAACGAATTTGATCAGTAATTTTGTGGTAATTTGGAAAATTGATCGAGATGTCACAAGGCTAGTTTCTGAGAATTTGAAAATTTGGGGATTTTAGATTTTGAGCTTTTTAATTTCGAAAATCAGAAAGTTTGATCTAAATTTTTGGCGAATCCGAGCGCTACATGACAAAACTAATGGTATCCGTAGTTTCGTATTGTCGAGACCTTCTTTTCTATATATAATTTGCTATGGTTTGTAGAGATTTGATTTTCATCATGTATTTTGTGGAGAAGGGAGCCGCCATTGCAAAGAGGAGGAAGAAGGAACTTATAATTAGATTTAGAGAATGACTAGGGTTAGGAGAATAGGATATTATGTAGAAGTTGGCAAATTTTAATTAGGTCCTTATATTATTAGACCCCTTTTATTTAAACCTACATGTTGCTATTGTAAAGTCCAATTCGCAATATTAAAACCCGTACGACCACATACTTAATCCAAACTTGATGAAATTCGGACCACAACTATTTATAAACAATGCGAATCCATAGAAACTGGTTTCGTCGGATTCGGAGGTCATTTGCAAAATTTCCGTTTTCAAGGCGTATATATTTAATATTAAAAATAAATTTTTATACCAATAATTTCCAAAACTCGAAATATGTAAGTGTTTACTGTTTTTCAATGCAGAAACATCATTCCGGACTCAATGGAAGTGGTTTGGAGTTCAAATTCCTTCGTATGCAAAAAGTAGCATTTTTGACCTTTGTAAATTTCATAGCGACCTTTCTAAATTTTAATTTTGACATAACTTTTGATTCCTGCTACGAAATTTCAATTTTTCAGATTCGTTAGAAAGAAATTTTTAAATAGATTCTAATATTTTTGGTTTCACTAAAATCCGTTAAATTTTTGCACCCTGTACGGTCAGTCAAAGTTCAAGTTTGACTTTTCAAACTACCGCGCTATTTCTAACTCCTTTTATAATTAGAATTAAATTATTCATTCTAACTTCGATTTAAATAAATTTTTAATCATTATTATTTTAAATAAATTATTTTAAATATCGAAAACTCCTTAAATTACTTAAAATAAATTTTTAAATTTACCCCAAATTCAGGGTTGTTACAGTCTCCCCCACTTAAGAACTTTTCGTCCTCGAAAAGGAACGAAGCTAAAGGTTGTTTAATTATCCTACTCAAAATTTTCATTCTTTATTATTTATTCATTGGTTTAAATAATTTATAGTTGAACCTATAATTACACTACACAATCATCAATCAATTTGTTGATTAGCTTTTTAAATATTTATAACTTTTATATATATTCAAAATCATAATTCCTAATAGTGGATTATATATATAATCAAAATACGTTAATTATATACTTTTCACTCTCAACTCATTCTAGGGCATTACTAACCCCATCTCTAATGAGTTTTCTCATTCTAGGATACTGCTGATCCTATCTCTAATGAGTATTCTTATTGGATATTACTAATCCAATCTCTGATGAGTCATTTGGTCAGTTCTAACGAGTTGTACCCTATAGATTTGAGCTAACCAGAGCTCTGATACCAACTGTAACGACAACGGATTCCGCCCGACCCGATCGATCGCAAAATCGACTAAGACCGTTCAAAACCTGAACACATTAACTCTGGAAATACAACAACATCAGAACAATAACAGCAGACTTTAATAAACATTACAATAATGTTACATCAGAGTACAGAATATCAGAGTACATTGAATAAAATTACAGTGGAAGATAAATTATAATATTTTAATACATTACAGCGGAAATAAAATAACTAAGGCTGCGGAAGACAACTATGCTCTAGACCCAGCTTTAAGCTTCAATCCAGAATCATGCTCGAGATAAGGAGCTATAGACAAACTACTCGACTGCCCGTGTGGAAAAGAGGGCACCCGAGTTTGCAAAGGTGGAAACAAACAACGGGTCAGTCATGGGACTGGTGTGAGAAATCTAGCTTAATTAATCTAATAATAAGGCTAATCACAGGACCACGCCGCTAACATGGAACGGGTTTTATTCCAATGGATTGCTTGTGCATAAATTACAGTAAATCGCTAAACAACGCGATGCTTTTTGGAAAAATGAAACCATCATAAGACTCAAGTCCCATCACACAATGCAACGCAAACCGGAGGATAGAGTTTTACCTTATAATGGTCAAAAATGCTTGATACGTTAAAAACGGATTTGTTATTATTATCAGTGTATACATGTTTCAAAAACATTTCAAAGTAAATGTATCAATCCTAGGAAGCATAGCTACCATATACTATGCCTCCATACTAGTAATACAATCAAGTCCGTAGGGTCGTATTGGGAATTGGGTTTCCATCCCGAGTCAAGGCTAGGGAGGAGCTCCTTACCAATTCGAAACACTCTAGCTAATGTCTCAGGATCCCCCGCAGTGAACCCTTGGATCCTGCAGGGCCGGTCCACACATATAGCTTTGTGGATTGGCAATTCCTGAACACACGTTTCCCAATCCTATAGGACCTATCATCCGAGGTGCCTCATTCCATCATCCGCATAAGTAAAATATTAGCCAGTTTGAGCACTGACACTACTTCTAGCTAGAAAGAAACGTGATGCTCTCCCTGCGTTCCCTTCTCCCGTTTTAGACTCCAACCGGGTTGTGAGACTCGCGAAGTCACGCTATACACAAAGCTAAGCCTAAACATGCCTTGCTTTGATCATCAACCACATGGCCTGCTTTTCAACAAGAAACCTTGATCATTGCATCTTGGTATGCCACACTGTCAATCCATATCATACTATTAATCCTTTGCCAAAATATACAAAAGGGTGTTAAGCAAGAGAATAAATTCTCTGCCACCAATCATTCATACATTCGGCAGAAAATCAGTAAATACATTATAAAGGAGTACAATGTCAGACACACATTCCATTTATAAGCCTATGCTCTGGGTCTAAGCGAAAGCCAAATCCGTACAAATCAACACTCGTCTGGAAAACTACCATCTTAGCCCCGTCTTGGGAGCAAATCAATCAAGGGCCTAGACACTAGTTACCCATTCGATGTGAAGATTGTCGGTCTTCAATTGCCGTCTTCAATTCTTTGAACGTCGTATCGTTATTTGGAGTGAGAGTAAACTCGGACTTTTCAAATAATTCTCGCATACTAAATTTGAAAACCATTTCATATCGTTGTTAATATTTTAATGATCTATCACTATTTTTATTTTAATTTACATACACATCCTAAACATAACAACGTATATTTTCTTCTTTCATCTTTCAATTTACACAAAATGTATATTTGGTTTCATTATTTTTTCTAATGAAAATCTATTCCTTAGAAATGTAAATTTCTAATCCTATTATTTACTTTGAAAAATGTAAATTTCTATTCCTATTTTATTTACATTGAGAAATGTAAACTTATATTTCAATATATTATTATATCGAAAATGTAACTTTTAATTCATATTCTAATTACATTGGAAAATGTAAATTCCTAATCATTCTTTTATTTCTTTTGTTTACATTGAAAAATGTAAATTCTTTTATTTACATATAAAAAAAAGTAATTTCTAGTTCATCCTTATTTACATTGAAAAATGTAAGTTTCTATATTTCTCTAATTACATATAAAAATGTAACTTCCTATTTTTCTTTGATTTACATTAAAAAGTGTAACTTCTTTTTACCACCTCTAAAATGACGATAAAAATATATAATTTTTATTCTATTCTTTTGTCGCATCTAAAGTGACGATAAAAATATACATTTCATTTTTACTCTTTTATCGCATCTAAAATCACGATAAAAAATATACATTTTTATTCTATTATTTTTATTCACATTAAAAATGTATACTTTTCTTTTTAATATAATCTACATAAAAAAATGTGACTTTTCTTTTTAATGGAAATCCAATTACATAAAAATGTAATTTTCTTCTTTAAATACTATTTACATGAAAATGTTAATTAGTCCTTTAATCTTAATTACATGAAAATGTAATTTTTCTCCTTAAATCTTAATACATTAAAATGTAATTTTCTTCTTAATCTTAACACATTAAAATGTAACTTTTCTTTTTACATTAAAAATATAACTTTTATTTCTTTATTCTTATATTTACATAGAAATGTAGATTATATTTCAACGTTGCATTCCATTCTTTATTCTTTTATTTACATAGAAATGTAAATTATTTTTCAACGTTGCGTTCTACTCTTTTAATTCTATTCTTATGATTTCATGGAAAATCCATTCTTTTAATTACATTAAAAATGCAATAATTTACAATGCCAAAATCTTATTTTTAAATTACATTAAAATTGTAATCAACATTATAATGTAAAATTCCTATCTTTTAATTACAATGTAAAATCTTTTTTTTAATTACAGTGTAAATTGTAATTAACATTACATGACAAATTTTGTCTTTTTTAATTGGCAACGTAAAAACCTACTTTTTAATTACATTAAAAATGTAATTTATATTTCATGTCAAATCTTTCTTTTTAATTTGCAATGTAAATTTCTATACTTTAATTACATATAAAAATATAATTTTATTTACTATGCAAATTCTTACCCTTTTATTACATATAAAAATGAAGTTCTATTTTACATGTAAATTCTTAATCTTCAATTACATATAAAAATGTAATTTTAATTTTACAATTCAAATCTTCTTCTTTAATTACATAATAAAATGTAATTTTATTTTACATGTAAATTTTTAATCTTTAATTACATATAAAAATGAAGTTCTATTTTACATGTAAATTCTTAATCTTTAATTACATATAAAAATGTAATTTTAATTTTACAATTCAAATCTTCTTCTTTAATTACATAATAAAATGTAATTTTATTTTACATGTAAATTCTTAATCTTTAATTACATATAAAAATGAAGTTCTATTTTACATGTAAATTCTTAATCTTTAATTACATATAAAAATGTAATTTTAATTTTACATTTCATGTTTTATTTGCATTTGGAAAGGCAAGTAAAAATGTGCCTTTTTATTTCATGTTTTATTTGCGTTAGGAAAGCTCTTTTCGATACGAACCCATAGGTTCCGAGTTCAGAAGAATCCGACGGTCGGATTTTCTGTTACGTCCATCCAAAGTCAATTGTCGAAATTCGCGAACGGTCACTCCGCGACACATCCTATTCAAACCATTTTAAAATAATATATATATATATATATATTATTTAATTTATTTTGATTTAAAAGCATTTAAAATAATTCCTACTTGTATTTCAATTTTCAATAAAGATTGAAATTTCCATATTCTTATAATATTAAAATAATATTATAATAATATTTTCAAAATGTATAATTTTGAAATTCAAACTTGAAATATTAATTAGTCATTTATTGCTACATTTATTCTTATAATATTTAAAATATTATTATAATAATATTTTCAAAATGTATAATTTTTGAATTTCAAACTTTCAATATTAATTAATTATTTATTACTGCATTAACCTCTTACATTAGATTTATTGTTGCGGTTGCTGGATGTGCCGGGCGGGTCCGGGCAGTCTTATACCGCAACTCATTCTAACCTCGGGTTAAGCATGTTCATTTTATTATAATAATATTAAAATAAATTCAAAATGTTAAATTTCAAATTTCAACCCTTCCTCATTTATTGTACAATAAACAAAATTCATGGAAATAACCATTCCCGTATAAATAGCGCAAGACTACTTATTCGGCTTCATGCACATTAAATAATATTTAAGAGCATTAAAATCACATTTAATTCCTTAACTGAAAACCATTCTTGATAACTTTTGAAAATTCTGCATTAGAATGAGACTCAAATCAAATACCATTAATTAATGGATTTCATACAACGCATTTGTGAAATAATGATAGACATTCCTTTATCACCAAAATAACATTCCAATAACATTTAGATAACATTCACACAACATTCAAATGACATTCAAACAAAATCCGAATAATAATATATTATTTGTGCACTTGGGCGATGTGTGAAAATATCAGCCCAATCAACATATACAAGCCAGGCAACTTGTATATGGCAGTGTAACATATTTGAATTATCATAAATAATAATAAATTAACATTAATTAACATGTTACCTATTCTCAAAATTCAAACATTTTATCACATCCAAACATCAATTCACAACATATCATGCATGCCACAGAAATAATTCATAAACATTCACCATAGACATTTATATACATACATTTATGAAAATAAATAATAACTGTAAATAAAAATTGAGTGAGAAAAGAGTTCTCACATAGATTTGACATTATCGGTTCCAAATGGGCGGTTTTAGGCCCAATTTTGTCCCAAAATTCAGCATTCTCGGAATTGGGCAAAATTAGTGCCTATGCGAAGCTTCTCGTCAAGAGGATCCCAACGCATTTCGTTTCATCAAATTCTGACCTTATATGAAAAAGATATCGCTATTTAATCCTTTAAATAACTTAATTACAAAATTAATTAAATAAATAAACTTTTTATTACGTCATTAAAGCGTTACCTTCCATCGTTTAGAAACTGAGGCGACGTTGAACAGCTTCAAATAGATTTCTAGCCCAGTAATTTTACGAATTTCGAAAAACGAATTTAATCAGTAATTTTGTGGTAATTTGGCAAATTGATCGAGGTGTCACAAGGCTAGTTTCTGAGAATTTGAAAATTTGGGGATTTTTGAGATTTAGAAAATTGGAACAGCTTCAAACGAATTTCTAGCCCAGAATTTTATGAATTTCGAAAAACGAATTTGATCAGTAATTTTGTGGTAATTTGGCAAATTGATCAAGATGTCACAAGGCTAGTTTCTGAGAATTTGAAAATTTGGGGATTTTTGAGATTTAGAAAATTGGAACAGCTTCAAACGAATTTCTAGCCCAGAATTTTATGAATTTCGAAAAACGAATTTGATTAGTAATTTTGTGGTAGTTTGGCAAATTGATCTAGATGTCACAAGGCTAGTTTCTGAGAATTTGAAAATTTGGGGATTTTTGAGATTTAGAAAATTGGAACAGCTTCAAACGAATTTCTAGCCCAGAATTTTATGATTTTCGAAAAGCGAATTTGATCAGTAATTTTGTGATAATTTGGCAAATTGATCGAGATGTCACAAGATCGAGATGTCACAAGGCTAGTTTCTGAGAATTTGAAAATTTGGGGATTTTAGATTTTAAGCTTTTTAATTTCGAAAATCAGAAAGTTTGATCCAAGTTTTGGCGAATCCGAGCGCTGTATGACAAAACTAATGGTATCTGTAGCTTCGTATCATCGAGACCTTCTTTTGATTTATAATTTGCTATGGTTTGGAGAGATTTGATTTTCATCATGTATTTTGTGGAGAAGTGAGCCGCCATTGCAAAGAGGAGGAAGAAGGAACTTATAATTAGATTTAGAGAATGACTAGGGTTAAGAGAATAGGATACTATATAGGAGTTGGCAAATTTTAATTAGGTCCTTATGTTATTAGACCCCTTTTATTTAAACCTACATGTTGCTATTGTAAAGTCCAATTCGCAATATTAAAACCTTTACGACCACATACTTAATCCAAACTTGATGAAATTCGGACCACAACTATTTCTAAACAATTCGAATCCATAGAATCTGGTTTCGTCGGATTTGGAGGTCGTTTGCAAAATTTCCATTTTCAAGGCGTATATATTTAATATTAAAAATAAATTTTTATACCAATAATTTCCGAAACTCGAAATATATAAGTGTTTACTATTTTGCAATGCAGAAACATCATTCCGGACTCAATGGAAGTGGTTTCGAGTTCAAATTCCTTTGTATACAAAAAGTAGTATTTTTGACCTTTGTAAATTTCATAGCGACCTTTCTAAATTTTAATTTTGACATAACTTTTGATTCCTGCTATGAAATTTCAATTTTTCAGATTCGTTAGAAAGATATTTTTAAATATATTCTAATATTTTTGGTTTCACTAAAATCCGTTAAATTTTTGCATCCTGTACGGTCAATCAAAGCTCAAGTTTGATTTTTCAAACTACCGCGCTATTTCTAACTCCTTTTATAATTAGAATTAAATTATTCATTCTAACTTCGATTTAAATAAATTTTTAATCATTATTATTTTAAAAAATTATTTTAAATATCAAAAACTCCTTAAAATTACTTAAAATAAAATTTTAAATTTACCCCAAAATTCAGGGTTGTTACACTTAGTGACTAAGTAATCAGGTAAAAGACTGCCGCATGTTTGCTATTCTACATTTTAAAGCATCTATAACACTCGTCATTCGCATATTACCATTTGGACCCTGGATCCGCGCCAATAAGATCAACAAAGTTTCAAAATATAAGTGAAACTTTGATGTTTGCATCGAATAAGTAGGTTTCTTGGTGCTCAAGTAATCAGGTAAAACACTGCCGCATGTTTGAAAATCTACCATTTCAAATACATATAATACTCATCATTAAATAATAGTGTTTTTAAAAACACGTTTCGACTTTCGGAGTAGAATTTGTGTGAATAAGACGAAAAAGCTTTCAAATATTAGTAGAATATTCATATTTTCTGTTAGATCCAAAAATGGCTCTAATACCCAAATTATCTGAGCTAACAGAGATTTATATTTAGAATTGCAAGAAAACACGCAAAACACGCAAGATTTATAGTAGTTCGGCGTTAACAAACCTACGTCCACTTTATATCTATGATTATACGTAAGATTCAAGTATAATCAATGATTTCTCTCTCAATCTCACTTTTACAATGCAGATTCACTTAATGATTTCGAGCTAAGACTGATAAGAAATAGTAGAATGACAGCAATGGTGGAAACAGCACTCCAAACTGCCAAAAGATTTTGAAAAATGCAAGTATTGGGCTATTTATAGGTGATATCTACAGGCGGATCGTGGTCATACGTGGCACAAATCCCGAGAATCTCAGACTGGTTCGTGGCTTGATGGAGAAATAGTCAATATTGCCGTTATGGACGCGTGTCACTAGATCCTGCATTCACGGATCGGGGTAGACTTAGTCCTACCCTTCGTGCTTTGGCTTTTGGGATCGGACCATGGAGAGCTAGTGTGGATGGATCGGGTCATGGCATCATCACCCCGGATCATGGAAATAGGGGGCGATCGTGATCAGGCCGAGACAACTTCACGAGCAAGACTTCATATTAGACTTGTATTTGAATCTTGGTGGCTTGGTCTAAAAGCTAGCCAACATTTTGCCCCCTCGAAGTATGTTTTATCAAAGATGGAATATGCTTCAAAATTACGGACCTATCTTTTCATGAAGCGATGGGAATCAAAAGTCGTGTTTGTCTGGAATGTCATATTGCTTCAGGGAGTTGCGTTCTTTGACTGGTATAAATACCGGGTTAAATCATCAATCATTTCCTTGTTCATCGGGTAATTTTCATCTCTTGAATTCTAGAGGACATCGCGATCAATTCGTCAGGTACGCTTCAAAACTTTTTGTGAGGATTAGCGTTTAATAGCTTTCATATTTCTATAAACATGGAACTCTGCCTTTCCAATTCATTGGTCACGTTATGGCTCGGATCGCCGCTTCAAGCCATGGGCCGTGGTGGACTATCCCGCACCTTCGACTAGAGCCGTCCTATAGACTTCGGACGGTTGTCTAGGGGCCCATGCACGAACTCTGGTGGGCTTTCCGCCTGCTCGTTGCCCATCTGCTTTCCACGAATCCGACAAAAACTGGAAAACCAAGGGTCAGTCTTATCCCTTTATAAACCGAGCTTCCCTTTCCACTCCTCTTCTTCTTCTTCCTTTCGCAACCGCCACCCACTTTCATCCGAAGCCCTAATTTGATTGTTAACAAAAACTAAGAAATTCCTACTATTTAAAAGGTAATGGTGTGGAGCTCCTTTCCTATTTTGTTTGGTTTTCGTTTTGCTCCTCTTTACTCTCTTTGAATTTCACCAACGTGGCGATGGAGATAACAAAGGCACTGGGTTTAGCGATGATGGTAGATGGGTTCGGTTTCATGAGTTCATGAATGGAGAGGAGAAACGAGAGAGGAGAAAGAGTAGGCCAGGTCGGATCGTAGATGAGGCGTGGGTTCGGATCGCGATAACGGTGATGTGGAGGAAAACGAGATGTAGTTGATGTCAACGGATCGGGTTGCTATGGGCTAAGGCAGTGTTGACTCATGGAGGCAGAGAACGGAATGGGTCGCTTGGGTAAAGGAGAGTTATCACGAACCGGATCATTCCGCGATCCAGAACATTGTCCACGAATCGACGCTCCTTCACAGGCGTTACTTGTCAACGGTTTGATACCTGCGATCTGATCCGCAAGACTTCAGCGAACCCACTTTGCTAATGACCACAGGCATATATTAACTAAAGAGCACCGTGCAATATATAACAATAGACAGTTAGCCTAGAACCTTTATGATGAATCTTCCAAACTGATCAACAACATGACTTTGCAGCATATTTATTACGTTTATTCCGTCTATTTTGCGATTTCATTTTCCAGTATTATGCACACTTTCACACACTAGCACTTGCACAGGGTTCACGGGTTATTGTATCCTAATCTCCCATGTTTACTCGCCAAAACAGCTATGTCAGGTAGATGTTCCTCTAGAAAATCTGAAATGAAGGCGAACCCGGAGTTGCCGGAACATCATAATCCCGATATGCTTCCAGCCTATCCAGAGGACGAAGACTCTAAATCCGAATATGAGATGGATACAGAATCGAATTCTTCTGAAATTACTTCGCTTGAGGAGGAGGAAGAAGAAGATGACCGAGCTCCCGACGAGATTCCCGGTGTTGAGGAAATTGAGGAAAAGAAACTCACCAATTCTCTGGCTTCCAAATTAGACGTCATAAAGCTTAAGAAAATATGTTTAAGACACGGGATCCCTTGGGACGATGTTAAGACTCCAGAGAGTGATGATAGACCTCACTCTGCCCCGCCAGGGTACATGACCGTTAATAGGCTAATGTGTTGGGTAGGCGCTATTCCTCCATTCCCGCCAATCGTTGTCGAGACCTTGAGACGATTGCGCATTGCTCCCATGCAGCTTCACCCAAACGCGTATGCGGCTTTATACACTTTATGCATTGCGTATGCGGAGATTCTACAGACCGAGCTCACTTTCAAGGATTTGAAGCTCTATTATCTCTTCAAACACCGTTCCACAACGACCCCAAACTTTACCTTCTTTGAATCGGTGGCCAATAGGAAGGTCTTATCGGAGAGTCACAACAACATAGGGGATCCTAAAGCTGATTGGTTCTACATAAAACATCAGGACGGGTGTGCAAGAAAGTGGCTAAAGTCAAGTAAGTTTTAAGCCTCTAGATGCGTAACCTAAGTACATAATCAAAACACTAACATGTTTTTCTTCTCTATGCAGATCATAGTTTCCCGAAAACGGAAGGCTCGGCTTATAATGATCGAGTGTCCCGCCTTCTCAAAAGTATATCCGAATTCTTAAAGGTCAAGAGATGTATTACTGATGAGAATCTTCATAAGAACCACCTTCTGGATATAAGATTCGGGCTTCGCACGGGTGGCAAACCATACAAGTACATGCCCCCTGCTGTTGGGGAGTCTAGTAGCATGCCTCCGACTAGGGGAGAAGGAACCATAGACACCACAAAGGTTGTTAAGATTCCCAAAAGTCCTTCACCAATGACCGATCAGGACAATGAGGATTTAAATGTACACAACGAAGGTGGAACTCAGGCTAATGAACCGGAAAACAGCACTTCCTCTAAGGGACAGTTTCCCACAAAGACTCCACCACCGCTAAAACCCTTGCTTACAGATGAGCAAATACGTGAGGGTTTAGATAAGATTCCACTACCAGATGACCTCTATACCTCCGGATATTTTGGAGGGGAACCATTCTTCCCTACCTCTGAGGGTGAACCCTCTCTAGCCAAAGATAAAGAGGCTGCGCAAAGAAGCCAAGCTTCGGACCCTGGTCTGTTAGGAGGATTATGCGGACACACATACACCACACGCGCCACTTGATATGACACTTTTTTATATTAATCGTATTCGTGATCTTGACCTCCGTTTGCTATTCTTTGCAGGAAATATGCCTCGCCACCAGTCTTATTCTTACCGTGCTCTTCGTGAGAACACTCCCAGGCTTTCTTCCGTGCTTGAGCACGACATCAGCGACAGTCAAGGGAGAGACAATCAAAGACGCTCTTATTCCTATTAGCCTCATCCTCCACGTTCTCGTTCTCCTCCTAAGCAGGATCTTGGAAAGTCCCACAGTCGCCGACCACCACATACTGGGGTCAAATAAGTTCCTAAGGTGCTAACTCCTCCTAGGGACTTACCTCCCCATGGCAAATCTTCCAAAAAGCCTCATGTCCCAAAGGAAGCAGAAAGAACCAAGCAAAGGCAAAGAGCAGGAGAAAACAGCTTTTATTTCTTCGGGTCAGCGACAACCAGAGAATTCTACTACATAAGAAGTAGTCTTGGCTCCTGACACTAAGGTAAAACTGGAGCTCTTACGGAAGCAATTTCCTAAACTCTATTTTGAGAGAATGGTCTTTGTCCCAGATCTGGAGCCGGTTCCTGAGGATTGGGATGAAGAAGTTGTGGGACGTGTCGCCTAGGTAGCCAAGCAGTATAGGGTGATGAAGAAGCATGCTAAAACCCTTTCAGATCGTATCTGTACTCTAGAGACGGAGGCAGTTACGGCCAGGGTAAAAATTGATAATGATACCAGGGCTAGAGATAAAGTAATAAAAGATCTTGAAGATGCACAGGCTCTTCTTGCTGTGGCTCAACGGGATGCTGAGGAATTTAAGACCGAGTTAGAGGATGCCCGGAAGCGCTTCCGTTCCGAACTCGATTCAAACAGTCAGGAGCGAGCTGCTTTGAGAAAGGAGATCGAGGATCTCAAACTAGCTATTGCTGAGCTGAAAGCTGCGCAAGATCAGTTTGCTAAAAAAAGGGCCGCTTGGGAAAAGGAGAAAACAAGCTTGAACGATAAACTCGTTCATGTTGAGGAATGAGTAGCCCTTGCCGAAAGTAATGCTGATACTGCTCTTGAATCGGCTTACACCGCTACTATTGACCTTGCTACAGTCAGGGAAGAAATAAAGGGATTTGAGGAGCTGCTTATGGACTTCTTTGCTCAGGTCATTCGGACCCGAGACATTTCTTAGATCCAAGACCACAACAATACTCTGGTTCATGTCTGGGATATAATAGTCGAAGGAGAAAAGCAAAAGTTAGGGGTTGACAAGATCGATGAAGGTCAGCTCATGGAGTCCTTCCTTAAGGTGAAGAGCCTGAGGAATTGGCAGATGAATGATTCGAGATGCCATGGAGAAAGAGAAAACTGATCTTAAGTAAAAACTAAAATCGACGAGGGTTCTAGCTCAGCACCGGGGCCCAAAACTTCTGATGTCAAGGAATACAATCCCGACGATCCCCTGATCTCTGGAATTCCAGCCCCTCCTGCCGTTGGAGCTTCCACTGCGGCTTCGGCTGAAGGCTCGACAGAAGGTATCCCCATATTTTCTCCACAATTTTTCAAAGCTGTTATAACTTGTCGTCATGGTGCAGAGCAGTCGATTGGGATGATCACACTTTCTCCTGAAATAATAACTATTTCTTCTCATAATGTAGGTGCCACATCTACCGAGGCAGTCGCAAAGAAGCCGACTGCGGTTGAGAAGATCAATGTACCTCCAGTTACCGAGGTCATTCTCGAAGATCCAAAGCAGCCCGAAGCCGGAACGACTAGGGATGCCCCAACGGACGCTGAAATTATCGTAGCTTTGGATGACATTGATGGCGGTCATGAGGACGAAGAGGAGGATGTAGTCATCGTGGGGGAGACCAAGGATCCTGAGAATGAGACTCTGGCCGAGATGAAGGCGAGGAAGGATAAGCAGATGACTTTGAAAATAGAGGAACAAGAGCCTTTGAATGTGCCCCATATTACTGCTGTTGATCCCAAAACTGGGTTAATCATAAAGTTCCCCTCTAAGTCAATAACTTCGCAACTCGCAAGTCAGTCTTCTGACCTTCCAGTAGATCCTCATTCCGACAAAAAGAAGAGGAAGAAACATGACAAAGAATATGCTGAGAAGGAGGAGGAGACGGGGAAGAAAAAGTGGGAGAAGAGGCCGAGGTCATCCCCGAAGCCCAAGTAGTGCTTGTTTGATTATGTTTTTCTTTTCAGTATTTCCACTGGCCTTATGATGTAGCTGCGAGTATAGCCCTCGCCTTTTACTTAGCTTTATTTTGTGAATTTGCAGTTAGAAAATGAAAATCTGTTTCTTTTGTATCTTTGCGTACCTGCAAATTTATCATATTTGCAGAGTTCATTATTCTGAATCACAGAAATTAAAAGTAATCATAATTAATATAAACGATCTTAACTAAATATTGAAGTCATGAATGATAATTATCAAAAAGGTCTATGCACTATGTAAATGCACAGTATCGTATGAGTATGCCCCCAATCAATCATCATTACAATTCCTGGCTAGGGCTTATTGAGGATTGATTAGAGTTGTTCTTGTATTGCCCCCCATGTCCGGATATGAGGGGGTCGGGCTCAGCTTTCATTCTCGTTCTCGATCCTACAGCGGGATAGGAACCTTTATGCGGCATTTAACTAAAATGCCTTTATACTCTTCTATCGTATGACCAGGATAGAGTTCGAACTCAGCTTTCAGTTTGGTCCCCAATCCTTCAGCGGGGTAGGAGTTCTTATGCGGTGCCTGGTCTCCGACACCTTTATACTCTCCCGTCGAATGCGAAGGGTAGAGTTTTAGTTGAGATGGTCTTATAAATCATGGTGCACCTTCACGTCTCATGGAAAATTTTATTCTTTGTCCAGTGTATCTCTCCTCAGATTCAGAGGAGTAGAGTTTCGGTGGTTGCGTCGTTCACTTTGTCGCCTTCTCGGTACCCTACATATTATTAGTTATTGCACAGTTTATGATAATTCATGAGTAATAACATAACAGGTGCGATAAAATTAAATGAAACGCGATATTTTATTTTGTTTCAGTCAAATTATGACCTACATCCACTTTATAATCTTTTATTCATAAAATTGGACTGTTCTAGGCAAGTCGAGCCTCATTACACGGTCCTATAAACAAAAGAATAAGAATGACAATTTTATGTCAAATAATGCCGCAAATGCTGGGCATTCCACACTCTGGGGATTTCAATTCCATCCACGGTCGTTAGCTTGAAGGATCCATTATCAAGCCTCCGTAGAATGGCATAAGGTCCTTCCCACTTTGGCCCCAAATGTGTTGGGGGTGGGAAGACACGCTTTAGAACCAAGTCTCCAAGTTCAAAAGTTCAAGCTCGAACTCATTTGTTGTAGTACCGAGCTACTTGTTGCTTGTGCCTAAAGGCGCGTAAGTCTGCTTCATCTATTTTTTCTTCTACCATATCCAGGGATTCGAGAAGCAGCTCTTTATTAGTTATTGGGTCGTAATAAGTGACCCTGTGGGACGGTACTTTTAGCTCTATGGGGATAACTGCTTCCGACCCGAAAGCTAGGGAGAAAGGAGTATGCCTAGTAGCTGATTTAAAGGTTGTTTGGTAGGCCCATAGCACCAAAGGTAGCTCATCGACCCACATAGCTTTGGCCCGTTTTAGTCGCTTCTTCAAAATGGACATGATTACTTTATTTGCCGCTTCTACCTATCCATTTGACTGTGGATGTGCCACAGCCGTGAACCTCTTCTCGATATGGTATCTTTGGCAAAAGTCTCGGAACTCAGAACTGTCGAATTGGGTTCCATTATCAGTTATGACAACCTTTGGGATCCTAAATCGGCATATGATATTTCTTACGACGAAGTTGATCATCTTCTTGGTTGAAATCGTTGTCAACGCCTCGGCCTCAACCTATTTCGTGAAGTAGTTGATGGCCACTATAGCGAATTTTGCTCCACCCTTTGCTAGTGGGAGACTTCCGATGATATCAATTCCCCACACAGCAAAAGGCCATGGACTCATCATTGTCTTTAACTGAATAGTGGGTTCCCTATAGATCTTTGAGAACTTCTGGCACGCGTCGCAGCGTCAAGCATACTAAGCTGCATCCTTATTTATGGTGGGCCAAAAATACCCGTATCGTAATATCTTCTTTGCCAGTGTTTGCCCTCTAGTGTGGTCGCCGCATTCTCCTTCGTGAACTTCCTTTAACACTCTTTCTATATCATCATGGGCTATACACTGGAGCAACGACATTGAGAATCCTTGCCGATATAGTGTTTCACCTTGCATGACGTATCGCGAAGCTTTCCGGATCACGACACGCTTCTCACTTTTCTTGGTGGGGAGTATACCATTGGCTAGGAAATTCTTCAAGGGCGTCATCCATGATTCTCTTTCCGGCTCAGTCTCCAGCACAGGATCAACTTCCATCTGATCGATGCTTGGAGTCTGAAGTGTTTCTACCGGGACCATCTCTGTGTCCTCGGGGTTATCAGAGCTAGCCATTTTGACCAGCTTATCGGCCCTCAGGTTCTTCAATCGAGGGATGCGTGTAATGATATAATGCTCAAAGCTACTTAGCATTTCCTTTTTTTTCTTCAAATACGCCACCAGTCTCGACCCTTTAGCTTGGAATTTGCACTCGACCTGGTTCACAACTATCTTCGAATCGCAGAAGATGTCCAGCTTCACTATTCCCAACTCCTTGGCAAGTCTAAGCTTAGCGACCAAGGGTTCGTATTCCGAATCATTATTCGTGGCGTGGAACTCCAACCTTAGAGTATAATATACCGATCGCTTCTCAGGGGTTTCCAATACAATTCCTGCACCTGATCATCTATCATTCCTCGCTCCATCGGTATATAGTTTCCATGCTTTATGGTCAAGGAGTTGTTTCGTGGTATCAATCTCTTCACTCACTTCATCATCTTCAGGAATGGTAAATTTTTCTATGAAATCTGCCAGTACTTGCCCCCTTATCGATCTTCGGGGTTGAAAATTCAGATCGAACTGACTCAATTCAACATTCCATTTTAATAGCCTTCCCGATGCTTCTAGTTTTTGCAATACTTTCCTTAGTGGATGATTCATGTATACATTAATGGGATGGGCCTGAAAGTAGTGACGGAACTTTCTAGACGCAATTAGTAGGCTATATGCAAGCTTTACTATCTTCGGATAATTTCGCTCTACAGCCGCCAACTTCTTGCTTACGTAATACACGGGTCTCTGTACTTTATCCTCTTCTCTTACCAAGGTTGAACTTATGGCGTATGATGATACTGCTAGGTACACGAACAAATCCTCATGATCCACTGGCTTAGACAGTATCGGGGGCTTTTCCAAATGATTCAGGAGGTTATGGAATGCTTCTACATAGTCAGGTGTCCATTTAAAGTTGCTCTTGCCTCGCTTGATCAGATCAAAGAACGAGATGCAGTTATCTGTAGCTTTGGAGATAAACCTACTCAACATAGCCACTTTTCCAGCGAGACTTTGTACATCTTTAATTTGCCTTGGTTCCTGAATGTTTCAAATCGCTGTAATTTAGTCTGGGTTAATCTCAATTCCACGCGAACTAACAATAAAACATAAAAACTTCCCAGAGGCAACTCCGAATGAACACTTCAGAGGGTTCAGCTTCACCCCATATTGCCTAAGAATATCGAACATTTCAGCTAGGTCGGCAGTGTGATTTGCTGACTGATGAGACTTTACTAGCGTATCATCTACATATACCTCCATCGTCTTGCCGATCTGGTTATAAAACATCCTGTTTACCAGCCTTTGATATGTCGCTCCAGCATTCTTCAGGCCGAAGGGCATCACTACATAGCAGTACAGTCCCAAATCCATGATAAAGCTAGTATGTTCCTGATTTGGAACATGCATGGGGATTTGGTTATATCCAGAATAGGTATCCATGAAAGAGAGGAGCTCATGGCCTTCTGTCGAGTCCACTAATTGGTCAATTCTGGGAAGTGGAAAACTATCCTTCAGGCAGGCCTTGTTCAAGTCTGAGAAATCGATGCAAGTACGCCATTTTCCATTGGCCTTTTTTTTACCAAAACCGGGTTTGAAATCCAATCCGGGTAAGTCGAGTGCCCGACGAACCCGTTGCTTCTCAATTTCTCAACTTCTTCTTTTAAGGCGACTGACCTCTCTGGGCCCAGCACTCGCCTCTTCTGTTTGACGGGTGGATGTTTCGGATTGACGCTCAGCGAATGACTTATGATCAAGGGGGATATCCCACACATGTCGGCGTGAGTCCATGCGAACACATCCAAATTGGCTTTTAAGAAATCAGTCAATTCTCTCGCTCGAAGAGGGTCCAACTGGGAACCAATCTTCAGTACCTTTGCTGGATTTCCATCATCGATTGGTACATTAACAGTTGTTTCATTTGGAGTCGCCATTCTGCCCCCAGGTTCTTCATCCTCCCTGGGATCTATGTCCTCGGGCAGTCCTCTGGGCGGCTCCTCTACAGTAGCTTCCTTTAGTTGCTACGACGTTTCCTCCCTCACCGGGAGGGAAGCGCCTTTCGTCTCAGTATCTATTCCTTTACGCAACAGTTTCAACTCCACTATGTAGCATGCTCGTGCCACTACTTGGTCTCCTCTGATTACTCCTACTCCTGCATCTGTTGGGAACTTCAACAACAGAAACCAGGGCGCAATGCAAGCCCTTAACTCCGCTAGGGCTGGTCGGCCCAAAAATGCATTATACATCGTCTCAATATCCATAACCACAAAGGGGAGGATTCTCACCCTCCTGCGTTCTCCTTTCCCTAGGGTCACTAATAACTCTACGTATCCGATCGGGGCGATAATGGATCCATTGAAGTCGCGGATCCATCCTTCACAAGGCTTGAGATCCTTTTCTTCCAACTTCATTTGATCAAACACTTTTCTGAACAAAATGTTGACAGAGCTTCCATTGTCCACTAAAACCTTGTGTACTGTTGCAGGGCCAATGGTGGCTGTGATCACCAATGGGTCTTCGCTTGGGGCATGGATTCCAATCGTTTCTCTTTCGCGAAACACGACGTCGTCGGACATCGTCTTCCATTTTTTAATCAGGGCAAAATCATCGGGGTTACTACACTCCCCTACTTCAAGGTGTTTAGCTGCATTCACGTATTGATCCATTGCCCTGAAGCTGTGCCCAGCAGGATGAGGTCCTCCTACTATAGTGTTAATGACAATGTTCTTTCCTTTCTGTTGAGCAGTAGGTCTAGCAGCGGATTGATTCTGATTCGGGGGCTGTCCAGCTTGCCGCTTATCTCTCGGAGTGACCTTATACTCATCCAACTTTCCCTCGTGAAGGAGTTTCTCAACGAATTCTCTCAAATGTCGGCATTCGTGGGTGGAGTGTTCGTGGGTTTGATGGAAAAGACAGAACTTTCCCGACTCTCGCTCTTTCTCTGTAGATTCCCTAGGTGGAGGCCTCTTATACTGAAGGACGTTGTAGGTATCCACAAAGATATTTTCTAAGGTATCATTTAATGGCGTGAAATTCTTAAATGGCCGGTATCGAGGCCTCTTCTATGAATTATTTCCTTGATTTCTCCTCTTATTACCTTTCCCTGATTGACGGCCATTCCCCTGATTCTTATTCCCAACATTCACTTCCACCTTTCTAGAACTATCCCAGTCTGTTTGATAGCTAAATTACTCCGTACATCCTCTTTGTTAGTGGCCTTTCTCTTTCGATTGGCATGAATTTCTTCTTGACGTAGACGGATGTTAGCCTTTTCATAAAATATCTCTCTGGTCAGCAGTGGCTTACCAGCCAAGTATTTTCCAAACTCGGTGTCCTTATCCACTCCGTCAATAAGGGTCATCAAAACAGTTTGCTCATGGGAATCTCTAACCTCCGTAACTGCTAGATTAAAGCGATCTAGATAGGACCTCAACATTTCGTCCGGGCGCTGCTTAATAAGGGATAATTTGATGACATTCTTAGATCTCTGAGTATGCAACCGGAACTGATTCACGAACTATTCACTCAATTCCCTGAAATTGGAGATTGATCGCGCTAGCAAACGAGTAAACCATATAGCGCCGTATCCTCCAGGATACACTTTACAGCGTCAGAAGCGGCAGCTGCATTCATGTACCATGAATATCTCATTAGGTGCTGGACTGGATTAGCCTTTCTCGTATAACGGTTCATAGTTGGCATATTGAATTTCCTTAGGAATCGAACCTCTAATATGTCATCGGTGAAGGGTGTGTGACTGCGGCCTATACCCCAATCTTCACTCCTTTATCCACGGTTTTCTACCATCTTTTGTCTAATCATAGCTTCGACATCTGCATGGGTCAGGATAGACTCAGGATCAGTGATTCTCGACCTACGGGCCCCTCCAACATTTCTCTGACGCGCTGCTGCAAAGCCTGGGGCTGAGCAGAACTCCCTTATCCCCGGTTGCCACGATCAGTCATGCGGCAGGTGGGTGGAATAGGTTGATTATGAGCAGGATCAACGAAGTCTCCATTCTTAGGTAGCAGAGCAGGCTCACTTAAGTTACAGTTATCAGTTCCCAGATTAAGTGCCTCTTCCTCTCGAGAAGGAAGTGACCCAAATTGAAGCTGCTCTACGTTCTCAGCCCTTTCTAATGGAGGCTGTAACACCCCGTATTTTCTGTCAACCTTAAAGTAACGAATTTAAGAACACTTAATTTTTAGAATAAGAATTAAGGGAAACGGGTTGCACCATTGCGTTCGTCTCAGAATTCTGCTTGAGATAGAGTCTGAGTTTGCGTAAATCGGACTCCGTTTGAAGGAGTTATGACCTTCAGAAGTTTCAGGAATTTTAATAAATTAAAATAAAATTTAAATTCAAGTTCAAATTCAAAATCACGCGCATCAAGGGCAGGGCGGGAAAATTCCTGCCCAGGACCCAAGTCGACCTGGGGGTCGACCTGGGGTCGACCTATGTGACCTAGGTCGACCTGGGGGTCGACCTCCTCCCCCCCGGGCAGATCTGAATGTGACGATTTTTGTGAACTGGAGCTGAGGTGGCTTGTTCTGGTTCGTCCAATGTCTTATTTCTGAGTCACTAGGGCTTAGGTGGTTGTTTGGATGGTTCTGGTTGCTCCTGTGTTGATCAGACGACTTAAATTAATCTTAAAATCTATATAAACACATGTAGACCCAACCCCTAAACCTAAACTAAATTAAATCCATGGCCGTCATGCTGTCAGTTCTCAACTTAGAGTAGCCACCGCCAATTAAAAGCAAGTTAGAGCAACAATTCAATTCAATTCAACTCAAATTAAATCTTAACAACTAGTCTACATCAAAGGAACGCTATTTCAGTTTCAGAAACCAGAAATCAAGACTTTCTTTTATTTTGTGAGTACAATTTCTTTCACAAAATAATTAATAAATTAATTATGATGAGATGTAATTTGGATTATGAGGATATGTCTGTTGAAATCATGTAATGTAAATTATATGGTATTTAGTATGTGAATTATACACAAATTTATATGTGAATCAAGTGTACACCTATGCTAGTTTATATGCAAAACATGTTATGTTAGTTTACATGTTTAAATTCATATGCAAGTTTGTAGGAATCCATGTGCAAGTTTGGGTGAAAACTATATTCACATATGCAAGTTTAGGTGAAAACTATATTCACATTTTTAGGTGAAAACTATATTCACATATGCAAGTTTGGGTGAAAATTTTATTCCATATATGCAAGTTTAGGTGAAACCCACATTCATATATGCAAGTTCACAATTTCATGTTTAGATCTATATTTAGATCCATGGTAGTATATGCAAATTTATGTTCTATACATCCATTGTCTATGCAAGTTATTTGCTATGCAAACTTATGTTATAATTCTAGTTTGCAAGATAGACCTATTTTATGTGTTTTGCAAGATGTGATGTTTCTTTCTCTTTTATGAGTTAGACTATTTGCGAATCTAACATATACCATATTAAAACGTACGAACAACGTCGGGACAATGGGAAAATATTAATTATGCAAATTGGTGAATTTGCATAAATTGGTCTTAAAAGGCATATAATTAAAGACATTAATTGGTATAATTTGTATACCTGTAATTTATGGACATAATTTAGGTGACAATTATGGACATTAGTAAATTTGGAATTTATTGACAATTTGAATTGGGATATTAATTCAAATTGGGGTGAAATGATTATGTGTAATAATCAATGCCTAAGACACGAGGATAGACTCGGTTGTGGTATAAGACTGCCCGGACCTGCCCGACAAATCCAGCAACCACAAACAGTAGTCTATTGTGAGAGGTCAAAGGCACAAATTAAATGCGTAACAAATTGTAAAGACATGAGGTTAGGCTCGTTTGTGGTGCAAGACTGCCCGGACCTGCCCGACAAATCCAGCAACCACCAAGGGTAGCCTAATGTGAGAGGTCCTACAAGGTTACGGTTATAATAAATTAAGTAACACTTAACCAAGATAAACATGTGGTGGGACATGGGGGTTAAGTGGGTGGCCTCAGGTGGCTTGTGAAATACGATTAGAAACACTTAACCTAGTTGAAACATGTAAGAAGACATGAATAAGAATGAGGTTAAGTGGGAAATCCTAGTGGGGACCAAGCATAGGTGGAAAGCTTGTGTCAAGAATGGGGGACTCTTTTCAGACCAGTAACCCATTAAGTATCTTTGTGAGCTTGAGCTAGGTTGAGGACGGGACACGCTTACTGGTTTGATTGTAAGAGGTCAAAACGGGTTAGCGGTGGCAACGCAAGTCCAACGGGATCATATGCGTGCGTGGGCCCGGGCTGGTAGATAAGACGTTGTTGCATCGTATAGGTATAAGCCGTGCATCTTTAGTGGTATCAGGTTTCCACTTTGGGGAGTGATACACCCCACTGTGGGACCAGCACGGGTATCTACGAGTTAGGGAGTCAACCGCATGGGGGTAGTGGGTACAACTAGTGGAGATAGGGGCAGGCGACACTTATGAAGGCAACTAGGGGTACACGAAACTACCATTATAACTGCTAAGTTCAGTAGGCGGGATCAAATCTTTAGGGTGACTAGTGTGGTGTAGTATAGTAATTATCCTATAGTGATTAGGAACGCGGTTAATGTTATCTTATTTCTCTTGTTTGCTTTGTCATGCCCATTTGTTTCACAGTCATTTCTTATTTACTAGTTTATGCCTTATCCTAGTTACTTTAATAATTATATGGTTAAAGTTATTGGACTCGCCAGACTTTATGTCTGATCCCCTTTGTTTTCGCCTCTTTTCTTCCTTTCCCCCACAGGTCCACAGGGAGGGAATACTGCAGCTTAGTGCCGATTTCATCTTGTTGCTTGAAGAGAGTAGATGTACTACTTTAGACTCTCTCATCTTTATGGCTTTGCTCATGCTCAGTGGGGATTTACGCATTTATGTTATTTATGCATTTGTTTCTTTATGTTTTAAAGAGTTTTTGGAAAAGACATATGATCCTGTTGTAATGGTTTTATGTACTTTGGATGTAAACTTGTTTTTGAGTTATGATGCTATGAAATAAGTTTTTATCTTCCGCTGTGTTTTATTTGTTCATTCTTGTAATTTATCTGTTCTATACTCTTATAACGCTTCATGACATTAATGCATTCCCTTTTGTGAGTGACATTAATGGACATGGGGTGTTACACGTGGTATCAAAGCTATGGTTACAAGAACAGATAAAAAGTTTTGAAAAGTGTTTTCAAAAGTATTATTTTCCTAAGAAAGTATTTTCAAAAACTTGTTTTAAAGAAGCAATTTTCAAGGAAAGTTTATTTTAAAGAGCATAACCCCCGCAAGCCATACATCTTTATTTCGCATCCTTTATTTTGAATCTCTTCCTTTTTCTTTTCAGCATGTCTGGGGAACCCGAACTACCAGAGGGTGTGCCTATACCCGCTTGGTTCAGATGATATCTCGAGGCTAGGGACACTACCGCAGGCCCAGCAGACACTCCTCCTCCTCCTCCCCCTCCACGCGTTGATACGTTTTTAAAGATATGCAAAGGCTTTCGGGCAATGGGCGGGAAACCTTTTCACGGATCAGAGACATTGTTGAAGCTTGAAATTGGCTTAAGGAGGTGGAAGATTTGTTTGGTACTTTTGAGGTAGAAGATGGAAGGAAAGTCCAATTGGCTGCTTGGTTAATGAAGGACGAAGCCTCGTTTTGGTGGGAGGTCACGAATGGGGAGCGTCCAGTGGAGACATGGATGGATTTCAGGCGTAGGTTCGAGATGAAATTTCGCTCACGAGTAGAACAAAATTTATGCATGGAGAGGTTCTTGACGTTGAAGCAAGGAAATTTATCAGTAAAGGAGTACGTCAACAAGTTCAATCAGTTGGCGAGATTTGGCTTGGACTTGGTGAACACACCTGAAAAGATGGCCCTGAGGTTCGTTAAAGGTTTGAATGAGCCGCTACATGGTTTGGCTATGACCCACATTCCTATGGGGGCTATCTTTGAGAAGCAAGTTGACATGGCACTTATGCATGAAGACGAGAAAGGCGCTAATGCTAATAAGGCACCGGAGAAGAAAGGGGATCAAAAGAAATCACAACAGCAACACAATAAAGGTGGCAAAGACAACAATGGCAAAGGAAAGAAAAGATTTTTTTATTGTGGGACACCAGGCCATCTGAGCACAGACTATAGGAAGAAAAAGAAGACTGGCTGCTTCCACTGTGGTGAAGCCGGGCATCTGATTAAAGACTGCCCGAGGAAAGGGCAGAGGGCAGGGGCTACTTCTGGAGGCCAGGTTCAGGCTCTCATGGCACCTCTGCAAGATCGAGGTAGAACTATTTCTGTTGAGAGTTTAGTTTATCTTTTTGATCATCCTATTCGCACACTCTTTGATTCTGGAGCATCGCACTCTTTTATATCTACTGCTTTAATTGAATCACTGCACCTAGACACCAGTATAGTAGAGGATCCCTTGGTTGTTTCAAATCCAATTGGGGGCTCAGCTTATTTGTCAATGGTTTGTTTGGATTTGGAAATTTCTATACTAAGCGTTGGGTTTAGATGTGATGCCTATATTTTGGGCTTCACGGGCTATGGGTTGATTTTAGGCATGGATTGGTTATCCAATAATGGTGCCGTTCTCGATTGCGAAAAGAGAGTGTTAGGCTCATGACATGCCTCGGTAACACTCTCGAAATCTCTAGTAATCCCATGAATTCTGTTATGCTTAGTTATCTAGAATCTCTGGATGCGTCTATTGAGAATTTGCAGTCTGTTAGAGTGGTTTGTTAATAATCTAATGTATTCGAAGAGGTGAAGGGCTTACCTCCGAAGCGGGAGATAGACTTCCGCATATACCTCGTTGATAACGCAAAACACGTTGCTTTACCTGTTAGACACATGGCTCCAAGGGAGAGGAAAGAGCTTAGCAAGAAAGTTAAAGAGCTGCTAGAAAAGGGGTTTATAAGGCGGAGTATTTCTGAATGGGGTGCTCCAATAGTGTTCGCAACCAAAGCATATGGTTCACTTCGCCTATGCGTTGATTATAGGGAGCTAAACAAGTTGACCAAAAAGAATAGGCACCCACTTCCAAGATTGGACGATTTGTTCGATCAGCTTGTAGGTGCATCAGTTTTCTCCCAACTAGATCTGGCTACCGGGTATCATCAGCTAAGAGTGGCTGAAGACAGCATTGATAGGACCGCGTTCAGAACCCCGGACGGTTTCTTCGAATGGCTTGTCATGCCTTTCGGCTTGACAAATGCACCCGCTTACTTCGTTGATTTGATGAGTAGGGTGTTCAGGGAATTCCTTAATAAGTTTGAGGTGGTCTTCGTAGATGACATTTTGATTTTCTCGAAGAATGAGGAAGAGCATGCTTTGCATTTAAGGGAAGTCATGGATACTCTTCGTGCACATCAGTTGAAAGCCAAATTCTCCAAGCGCCACTTCTGGAGAGAAGAAGTAAGATTTCTTGGACATGTGGTGTCCAAAGAGGGGTTAGCTGTGGACCCGCAAAAGTAGTTGCGGTACAAGATTGGAAGGTTCCGCGGAATGCAACCGAAGTCTGAAGCTTTCTTGGGCTAGCAGGCTTTTATCGGAAGTTCATCAAAGACTTTGCGAAAATCTCAGCTCCACTCACAAGGTTAACGAAGAAGAACCTGACTTTCACTTGGGATTTGGATTGCGGTATTGCTTTCCAACGGTTGAAGAGGGCTCTAATAACAGCCCCGGTCCTGACATTGCCTGATGGGAGCAAGATGTTAACCGTATACACGGATGCGTGCGGTACGGGATTAGGCACTGTCTTGATGCAAGATGGGAAGGTAGTAGCTTATGATGGAAGACAGTTGAAAGTACATGAGAAAAACTACCCAACCCACGATCTAGAGTTGGCTGCCATCGTTTTTGCACTTAAGTCTTGGCGCCATTATCTCCTAGGTGAGAAGTTTGAATTGTATACTAACCATAAATCGTTGAAGTACCTCTTCTCATAGAAAGACCTCAATCTAAGACAACAAAGATGGATGGAGTTTCTTGCCTCATACGATTTTGAGATCTCCTATACTCCTGGCAAGGGCAATGTAGTAGCAGACGTCTTGAGTAGAAAGTAGCTGACCATAAGTCCTCTCTTTGTAGAAAGGCAAAGCTTGGAGTTCATAGCAAACTTTGACTTTAGACCCTCCTCTGAACTTGTGCCTGGTTTGTTGGCAATGCTAGAGTTGCGGCCTACTTTGTTGGACTCAATAGGAACCGCGCAACGTGAAGACCCTCAGCTAGTTGATATGATAGACAAGCTAATTAGGAGTGAGACTTCTAGTCACCTCGATAGATACTCCATCGATGGTAAGGGTTGGTTGAGACGGGATGGAAGGCTATGCGTCCCATAAGCAAGGGATTTGGTGAAGATGGTTCTCGAAGAAGCACATCATTCCAAGTTGACCATACACCCAGGTGGAGACAAGATGTATAAAGACATTAAAAGGGTTTTCTTTTCGAATGGCATGAAGAGGGATGTAGCTGAATTTGTTTCTAAGTGCATGATATACCAGCAAGTCAAGGCGGAGCAGAAGAAGCCTGGTGGTCTTCTTCATCCTCTAGAGGTCTCGCAATGGAAATGGGATAGTATTTCGATGGACTTTGTTGATGGGTTGCCTAGGTCAAGAAGGGGCAATACTAGTATTTGGGTAATAGTGGACATGCTCACAAAAAGCGCTCACTTTATACCTGTCAAGCGTAGGAGGACTGCCTCGTCTTTAGCCTCCATTTATCTTAAAGAGATAGTTAGACTCCAAGGGATACCCTCCAGCATAGTGAGTGATCGAGACCCTATCTTTACGAGTGAGTTTGGGAAGAGTCTTCAAGAAGTTGTAGGCACACAGCTATGTTTAAGCACGGCCTATCACCCTCAAACCGATGGTCAGACGGAAAGGGTGAACAGAGTACTGGAAGATCTTTTGAGACTGTGCATTCCTGACTTTGGAGGAACTTGGGAGGATCATCTCCTTTTGGTGGCATTCGCTTACAACAATAGCTACCAAGCCACCATAGGCATGGCACCTTCGAAGCTTTATATGGAAGACCATGTCGATCAGCAACTTGTTGGTGGGAATCCGCAGATAAACTTATACTTGGACCGGACATGATTAGAGAGACTTTAGAGAAAGTGGACTTGATACGAAGAAGAATGAAGTCTGCCCAAGATAGACAGAAATCCTACGTAGACAAAAGAAGGACCGACCTTGAGTTTGAGGTTGGAGATAAGGTGTTCCTTAAAGTATCTCCTTTGAGGAATGTCGTTCACTTTGGGTCCGTAGGAAAGTTGGCACCGCGATTTGTAGGACCATTTCCTATCATTGAAAGGATTGGGACAATGGCTTACAGAGTAGAGCTGCCCGAAAGACTGGCTGGAGGTCATAATGTTTTTCATGTCTCTCAACTACAAAAGTGCTTACATGAGTCTGCAGAAGTTGTGGAGCCAAGCATACTAGAGGAAGTCGAAGTGGAACGAGAAGCGACCGTGAGAAGAGTTCCAACGTATCTTGGGAACAGAAGTCAAAAAGCTACACAACCGAGAAGTCAAGCTTGTTAAAGTTCAATGGAGTGACGCCGAGGAAGACGCGACTTGGGAGACTGAGGCCAAAATACGCGCAACCTACCCTTTTCTTTTTGAGGGTGCATCTTTGATCTCTTTCTCCTTAAGATTATGCATGCTTGTATCTACCTTTTTAGTATATCTCCTCGGTCATATTCTTTATCCTTAGGTAGAAACCGATGGATGTAAACATGTATTTGAAACATGTTATGATTGATGGATGCAAGTTGTTGCTAGTGGTTGCTCATGGAGTAGATCGGCTCAGTCACTTTCATATTGCATAAGCATATATGTATTTGGATTGAAAACTTGATGTGTTATCACATGGACGTCGCATTTGTATGAATGATTGTGCACTCATGTAGAATTATGAATAGGAACAATTGCATACATAATGAACTCATGACACCGACATAATTTGCATTAAGGAAGTTCCCTACGCCAAGTTCCATAGGCCATCCCTACGCCAAATTTCCTACGCCGTCCCTACGCCATGTTCCATACGCCGTCCCTACGCCAAGTTACATATGCCGTCCCTATGCCATGTTCCCTATGTTATCCCTACGCCATGTTTCATATGCATCCTTACCCCTTCCCTACACATCCGTACACCAAAAATCAATATGGTTGTTTTATATTCATCTTCGTCTACCACAAATCATAATAAAACCGAACATATGCAAAATCATAGCAATATATATCAATGAAAACATTGATGTAAAACGAATATCATGGTCGAATTACCATAAACTTGCTACAAATATATTTAAAACAAATTATGTCCAACAAACAATAAAATAAAGTTGCTACATAACTCAAACTTGATCGTTTTATCTAATTCAAACATCGTGTAATGTACCTTACAAACTAGAACATCAAACCCACTACCAAAATAAGATTAATTCATAAAGTACGTCATATCTGCGGTTCTTGCTCTCGCCGCATCCCTTGTATAAACTCTTGCACAAAACTCATTTGTTCTTGTAGTTGGTTAATAGTGACACTCATTTCTTGATTTTTATCCCTTAGCTCTTCTGCTTCCTTCACAAGCTTCTTTGTATCATTTGGAACTCCAATCCTGACGGTATGTATCGTCTTTGTATATCTACTCATAAATTTTTTAATCTAATTAGTACAATGAATACATTTCATATTGCAATTAAGTAAAATGGTCAGTTTCGCGGAGACTTAAGGCTCAATTTTGTAATCCAAATAATTTCATATTGCAATTAAGTAAAATGGTCAGTTTCGTTGAGCCTTAAGGCTCAGCGAAACTGATCTGGAGGCCCAGTTTCAGTTGAGCCATAAGGCATAGTGAAATTGAGCTGAAACGGCTCAGTTTCGTTGAGCCTTATGGCTCAGCGGAACTGAGCCGAAATGGCTCAGTTTTGCTGAGCCTTAAGGCTCAGCGGAACTGAGCAGTTTCGGCTCATTTTCCGCAGCGGAAACTGAGCCATTTCCTTGTTATAGAAAGATAAAAAAGCATGAAGAAAATATAGTGCCACAAGAAAGATAAAAAAGCATGAAGAACATATAGTGCCAAATCCTTGTTATAGAAATAGACTTCATGCAAGTACTTGTTAGTTCAACTACAATAATAGAATTTGTTCCTAGTATGTATAAATTGTTTAGTTTATATTAAATAAAAGCTAGTTAACTAAGTGTTACTGTTTAATGAAAACATGGTGCAAATATAAAAAAACACCATTAATAAATTGAAATGAGAACATTACACTCAACAAATAAATGTAAAGAAACTCAAATTAATTAAATAGTACAACGTAAAGGAAATTAAATCAACTAAGCAACTCGCCATGTTTTTTAACTAACCAAATAAAGCAACTATGAAAATAAATCGCCTAATCGGTTAGAGAAATTAATTGTTAACTTATTTTAATTGTTAACTTATTTACAAACATAAACAATAATTAAATCGTAGGTGCTAACTGGTCTATTAATTTTCGTTACGGTTTCTGCTTAGAAGTAACCAAGTATTATATTAGTTTCTTAATTATAGACTTTTTGCCTTCACTAAACGAAGTTGACACTCAGAGGCAATACAAAATATGATATGGTATTTTTTTTTTCTTTTTCAACACATCAAAGCGTGTTTTACTATTAACAACATCATATCATATAGTTTTCTTATAATATACTAAATAATTTGCTTGCTAGACTTCTAATTCCAATGGAGGTTTCAACAACATGGCTGCAAAGATCATAAGTAATCTCCTTTCTAGAATTCCCACTTCCTACAAGTAATACACGTTTTCCTTCATAAACTTTTCCAATTTTATACTGACAAAAATGAATCATTTCTTCTTTGGAAGTTCCTATTCTTGAATTTCTTAATGAAAACCTTAGCGTTTTCTAAGACCGCCTAGGGCATAAACATTGAATCGCTGAAAAAGAAAACTTACGGAAGAACGGAGGGGACAAATCGCTGGAAGTGACGGAGGGAGAAGAAACAATCACTGGAATAAGAGCCGCTCCAAGTCTCAATAGCTCGACGCTTTGAAGTGACGGCAGCGGTTGAAGTGAAGGCACGATCGATGCTAATTTAGGTTTTTTTTAATGTGATAATCGAACGGAAAGGGGCTTTATTGAATCGATGGAATAAAAAATGACGGGGCTGAAGTATTCTTCTAAATGAGTTGCGAATATTTAGCCAGTAATTTCAGAACCGATTAAATAAATTCCAACCTATGTAAAAGGCATAGGGAATGGGTAGGGAATTCCCTACCCAGTGCCTACACCATTCACATATTTTTACATTTTCCCTACGTCGCGCCTACGCGACGTAGGTATGGCGTAGGGAAATCTGAGTTGGAAAATGACCCCTTTTTAGTAGTGTTTAAATCATTTTAATTAACTCTGTATTAACATTTATATTTACTAGTTTTGCCGCTTAGATTTCTGGGCCAACTCTAATTTATTCGAAAATCAACAGTTCAGCAGATTCTTGTGTATATAAGCTAAATCAAAGTAGGTTAATTTCAATCAAAAGAAATTTCCTGGACCATATAAATGAATAAAGTGTCAAGGACAGAACAACATACCACTTGCTTTGATTCGTTATGCCCAACCAATTTTTTTTTTTGAATTAGGCTGAAGCCTAACGCTCGTTGGAAACCTACAAACCCTTCCCTTATATCTACAGTAACTTGTCTCCTTCGAAATAAAATTTCCAAACCTGTTGTTGTAACCATGGCTTCCACAGTGCCTTCTTTCTACACCTTGCATTCTGTTCTTTATCCCATTGCTCTACCATTGTTCAAAACAGTCACGACAGCTCCCCATCCTCCTGCTATACATATTTAGTCTTTACGCAAGCCTGCTCTGTCCCCACTTTATTCAGTTATTCTCTTCATTACAAACTTCCTATCAGCTTACCATTTTACTTCGTGTTATCCCATTCATGTTTTCAGATTTTGAACCAACTGCCGAATACTTGTTTTTTTTTTTTTTTTTTTTTTAAAAAAGATGGAACTGCTATTGTTTCTCCTCTTCTACCCCATACTTCGTTCCAAATCCAAGTCTCCATGCTGCTACTTGTTCCAACTACCCCCACCCAGTAATGTCCAACACTTCGCTATCCCATTTCCTCTTTTTCTTTCGCAACCTTCCCATGTCTCCTCACAATCTCCACGACTCTCCTCACTGCGGTTTCACGTTCCAAGGACCATACTCCACATTTTCGAAACCAACTCTTGTCTCTTCCTTTACTGATTCTAACCACACCTTCCCAATATATATATATATATATATATATATATATATATATATATATATATATATATATATATATATATATATATATATATATATATATATGAGGAGCGTTCAATGTCACCACCAAATAGTGAGCACCCCAAAAGCCCCCCTGCATAAACCAAGTATTTATATTATAATAAGTTAGTGGGAGGGGAAAGAATGAGTGGAAAGAGAGAGGGTCATGCTTGGTGGAAATCAGGGGACTTTTAGGGGTGCTGCACTGTTTGGGGTGCTTGGTGGAAATAAGTGTTGTATGTGTTCGTTGATCGGTGCAGAACAATGAATGAGGTGGCAAGTCAAAGGTCATGAGTTGGTGGATAATGGTTGCTTGAGCTGTGAAAAGTCGTCGGGTTGGATGATTGGAGATGCGAAGGCCGAGAAGTTATCGTTGTCGTAAGTTCAAACCGACTCAAAGCAGGGGTACAATGGGGGCACCCAAAAGACTGAGAGGTTGCCGGTCGAGCACCCTGGGTATCGTTAAAAGGCCTAGTTGTCAAGGTTGGACACAATACACCATAACAACCATTTTGCAGCACTTATTTTTTCTGATTACCAACTCTTATTTGAGTTGCATACTGATAACACTTGTATGTGTTGCTATGCAAAAAATGTGTTACCAAAAATGCAAATATATAATTTTTTTATTGCTTAACACATATATGTGTTGGGAACATGGATGACTAAAAACATCCTTGGGCAAAATGGTAAACCAACATCATTTCAACCCTATCTCTAATCTCGAAACTTCTCTACGCTTTCCACGACCACAGAGAATGAAAATTGGCTCCAGGCGATTTGATAGCCTCCGTTTAATGCTAATCGGCCTCGAATTTGACTCCTTACCACTGATTCCAATCATTCTCTTTATCTCTACCATCGATTCTACAACCGATATGTCCCTTTCTTTTGTCGCTCTTGAAGACTCTGCTAAAGGTCGCACCTCCCCGTAGATTGGTACATACGTCTTATTTGATATTGATTCCTTTACTATCAAGCTTATTTATGTCTCTTTCCTTTCATCCGAAGTTAAAATTTTGTTTTCCAGATTTCTGGCTTTCATATGGGATGGAGATCTTTATTATTGGATGGATGAGAATTATTTACATAGTTTCTTCAGGTATACTGGAGAGGTATTGAAATTTTCAGTTGAATAGGTTTATTGCATGCTTCAGTTTTATATGGAGGCAAGAAATTACTTTGTTTAAGTATAATTTGCTTTTTTTGGATAGATTAAGGATGTTGAATAAGAGATAGATGTTATGAGTATTTGGTATTTTATTTCACTGTTAACCTTTGTTTGTCTCCGGATTTGAATGTTAACCAAATTATCCAAAGTTTTGCTTAAATTAAGTGATAAATTTAACTTCACTAAAGTAATGAACCTTTGTTCGTCTTCCGATTTGATTGTATATAAATGCTTTTTCACTATTTAGTTTCTCAGTTAAACCCATCATCATCACATGACATCTTAAAGTAACAATACTATTTTGAAATCGAACACGAGTCAAAGATTTAATTTTTGTTTTGTTGTTCATTATGTAACACTACAAGAAAACGCTGATTTAGCGTCAAATATTTAGAAGAGGAAATTTCTGTCACTAATTTGCGACGAATTTCCATGTGATCTGCAAGGGATAGTTTTCTATTTTTTCAACTTTTTTTCTTTTATTTATTACCGTCATCTTCTGTCATCCCTCACTAATCCATTGAAAATTGCGTCAAATTACCGATAGAAAATTTCTATCGTTATTTTCCGCTGCAAATCCAGGCAGAATACCGATGAATATTTACCTAAGCTATTTTGCAGTAGAATTCCAACAGATTTGCAAGAGATGTTTATATTATTTTTCTAAGATATACTTTAGTGTTATTTTTTGATAATTATTAACATGTTCAATAATTAATAATTAATTTGTTCTAATTAATGATTTATAATTAATAATAAATAACAATTTACATTCTATTATAAATAACTTAAAATCATTGCTTAATTTGAATTAGCAAAATATTCTTTGCTCATAACCAATGTAATTACTAAATTCTTAATCAAGTCCTCTACTTTCATCACAAATTTCAGTCAGTACGCCAGTATATTTTACGCTAGATCCCAAAATATTAAATTGTTCTTTTATAATTATTCCCCTAAATAATGAAAATATCGGTTTATTATAATAATTAATAATAAAATTTAATACTTACGAAATGAAATCTAGTATTCAATAATTAATTTTAAATAATTGTATTTAATAATTACAGTTGATAATTATAGTTTATACTTATATTTTATAATTATAGTTGATAATTATATTTTATACTTCGAAAAAATTAAAAATCTGAAATCATCTTGAATAAATTTGAAATAAATCATCAAGTTTATAAAACCAATTATTGTTTGACACGAAATTACCGAAATTTCTAAACTTTAAAATATTGAAAAAGTTCATTTAATAGTTTAATTTAAATTGTATAATATTTCATATTCTAATTTTAAAAATTTCTATAAATTCTGACTAAGATAAAGAGGAAAACAAGGTTGTTGGCTTTGAACATTTAAGGAAAGACAACAAATTGATAATCTTATTTAACTTTTGAAATTTAAAAGTTATATTATTATTTATTATATTTAATGTTTAATAATTAATACTGATAATCTTATTTAACATTTAAAATTTCTAAAAATTTAGTTTTTTTATTTCTTAAAATAAATTTAAAAACATTCATAAAAATTTAAAATTAAACTTTGAAATTTACATAAAATTCAGAATATGAGAATTAGGATTTTTTTTTTAAAATTTAATATTTTTAATATATTTAATATTTAATGAAATATTCAAAATTTTATTATATATCTTAAATTATCTAGTAAGAAATATTTATTAACTAATGTAATTAATAGCATTACTCAATGTTAAAATGTAAAATTTTGAAACTTTGTAAGATTAGTTTGAAAATGTTAATAGAATTTAAAAATAAATTAATTGCATTTTCACAAAAATTAAATAAACTTATAGTCTTTTAAAATATTCAACACTTCAGAAAATTATATAAGAAATCAAATTTCAAAAAAAATTTAGTAGCTCATTGTCAAATATATTGAAATATGTATATTATATAAACTCTTTTGGCTTTCAAATTTTAAATCTGTACATTACACAAATTCATGTATTGCTTTTTGTTGACAGGCACAAACATCATTTTTGCTCCAAACATTTTTAGTTTTGGCTCCAGAACCAAATATTTGGGTGGAAATTGCAAACTTTTGGCTATAACCCAAATTTTCGTCAGTGCTTCTCATCTTCTTCAAGCAACTAAAATTTTCGCAACTTATTCCCATCTCATCTTCTTCAGCCAACTAAAATCTCCTCTTTCCAGCCCTAATATCAAATCTGGCTACAAAAAAGCCACGACTTGTCATCTTAAATTGTTCTTCTTCTCTTTTGGATGGACGCTGTAGGTCAAAATAAAATCAGTTATCTAGGGTATTTGTGAGGTTTCTAGAGGAGTGTATCTTTTTTTAGCTGTTCTAGCTAGTCAACTTCACCCTGTGGCCATCCCTTCTCCACCAGTTCAATTGCGCAAGGTTCCTTTGCAATCCATCTAGATCTGGTTTTGCAATTCATCTATTTCCTTTTTGTTTGTTTATGGACTGGTGGTTAGATTTGTTTCGATAACGCGTTGTGATTAACTTAGTTTCTTCTTGTTTGTTTCTAGACTGGTGGTTTAATTTTGCTAAAGAACTTGTGCTACAGTTCTTCTTGTATGTCTTTCAGGTTTTGGCTTTCAGATGTGTATCTATGTTGGGTTTGCTTGGTTTGGTTAAGAGTAATTGGAGCTTGGATTCTGTCTTGTATGCAGCGTATTCTTAGTGGCCTTTGAGAGTGGATGATCCTTTATGCTTGAGTTTTGGTCTTGCTGTGTTTGATCTTTTGTATTTCGGTGTATGTTTGCTATGTTGTTTTGTAGTGTCTGTTTGGCTTTCTTTTCCAGTTTGTAAAGTCTTCGTTATTGTTGTTTTTTATTTATAGCCAACTCAAATGTTAAGCTTTTCTATGTAATATAATTACCCTTGTGTTCAAAAAAAGAAAGAAAAAAGCCTTTAATATATAAAATGCACTAATGTCATACTTTGAGTTATGTTGTTCTCTTGTTGCTTGCAGGAGCAACGAATCAGCTCACAAGGAATTTGGCGTGTGAGTGGCCAAAAGATAATATTCGAGCAAATAGTGTTGCACTTGGAATCATCATAACACCAATGGCACAACCGGTAAGCTTCTGCATTTGTATAAAGGCAAAATAAAGTGAATAGTACTTCAGTTCTAACACTGGTTGTGTTTTTTATTAATGGGAATGGTTTCTAATTTTTATAATAGGTCAGTGCAGATGATGAACCGATAAAAAGATACACATCGCCCTCCCTTTAGGTCGCTTTGGAGAAGTTGAAGTTGCATCTTTATGATGAATTTCCAAGTTAGCTTGTAGGTTATTACAATTTTCATTAATAAACCCTACTTTTGTCTACTTTTAGCATGTTCATTTTGAAACGATCATTCTTTCAAAATGCCCCAAGCATGTTTTTGACCCAGGCATGTTTTCACAATAATCCCTACTTTTGCCGATTTGTATGGTGCGGGCATATAAACATTGAATTCATTACCTCTGATTCAGGTACCTAAAAAGCTCACTTCTCTCTATTTGCTCCTTTTTCCATGGAGTGTCACAGACAAAAGTTATCTCAATGGAAACATATAAAGACAAACAAGGGTATGCTACTAATGTAGTTTGATTAGAATCCTGAATATCAACATCTAGAAACTCAGATCTGTACGTTATGTTGAATAGGCATTAGATGACATGGAGCTCTGTAGCTTAAAGGAGAAGGGTTTAAAAAATATAGGAAACCCTGAGCTCGAAGAATAGCGTAGACAAGCTACAAAGTCAGGTGCAAATTTACTCATTACAAAATATGCTAAATTTTTCTCATGTTTTAAGAACCAAGTTATATGCTATTTATCACATGCTTTTAGTCTTAAAGGAAAGACTCTGAACTGTTTCTTAGAAAATAAGTTGCATTTTCATGAAAAGATGTTTAATTCAGGAGGTTTGCATGACTTTTGAGCTTTTTTAACTCATTATTCGAGCTATTTGCTTATTAGAAGATAAGTGGCTCACAATAAATGTATTTTTTTTCTACTTTAATTTGTTGCATATGAGATATCCATTCAATAATCTTTGCATTTTTGTTGTTAATCACGTTCGTAAAGATTGGATTTGATTATTAATAGTCTAACATGAAATTTTACATTAATTGTTAGAAATACGTTCAAAGCTGTTGATTGAAGCAAAGCCTACCAGTAACTTGGAAAAGAAATAGGATTCAGAATACATTCAAAGCTGTTGATTAAAGCAATGCCTACCAATAACTTGGAAAAGAAATAGGATTCTCATTTGTTGGTAATTTGCTGTACAATTTTACAATTACCTTAGGAGCTACGTTCAAAGCTTTCAAATCTTTCACAGTTTTAGTTTAGATTTCATTATGTTTTTGTTCGGATCTCGCATCTAACCAAAATCCAAAAACATGTGTATTATATTGTACTGTTTTGTCGCATCTAACCAAAATCTAAAAACATGTATATTATAGTGTACTATTTTGTGTTAAATAGTAACAAATTTGTATATTGTATTCATAACTACATTCTTTATTTTATTTTGTTGGGTTATGTTATTTATTTCACTATCGACAATTGAAGGATAGTATTTGGTAAAGCTGTAAGCCGGAAATATGAGAGAATGTTTATTGGCAGGATAGAAAGGAATAGCGACGGACTACCTATAAAAGAAGATTGATCGAAAAAATATTGTCACTAATCCCTTGCTAATTAGCAAGGTTTTTCCGTTGTTTTTGTATAAATAATAAATTATTAGAAAATACTTATCCGTCGGTAAATAGTTGGTAAATAAATTAAAATTAAATTAATAAATAAAAGTTTATTTTTATTATATAAATAGTAAAATGATGGGAAACTGTTGGAAAACTCATGCTAAATTTCGTCGCTAAATCTGACACAATTACCGTCATGATTTTTACCGACCATCGTATTATGCAGGAAATCCATCGCTAAGGCCAATTTAGCGATAGATTAGAAGCGAATTCGGCCGTCGTTATATGCGATTTTTCTTGTAGTGTAAACCCTGCGTATTTTTTTGATTTTCTACTTTTTGTATGTTTGAAGCAAACATGAAAAGGGGATAGAAAAATGGAAGTGGGAATGGAATAAGATTAGGTAAGTGTATGTATTGGGATTTGTCGTTTGTTCTCTACGTGCAATAAGTTAAGTTCGTGTATACTTACAACCAGTTGTTGAGTGTACTGTGTATTACATGTGGCAGTGCTTGATATGAATTAATGGTCAATTGTATTTTGTAGTGATTGCTCAGCTTGTACTCCATCACCTGTTATATCCATAACATTTTTTGTTGATCCCCATTTAAAGTCAAACACAAAAATGATTCTTATTCTAAAAAAGGATGCACATTCTATCATTATAGACAACATATCTGGTAGACTTGTCAGCTCACATCAAATACACACCAAAATGCAGCTTGCCATAATTTCCGTGTATGTTATAGGCAAGTAGTTCCTTTATGTATATATGCTGATATCTGAATAAAATTCTATCGATGATGTTCTTCACTTGTTAATTTACGGTGTAGGCGGTGATAATCATTTTGCGGGAATTACTAGTGAGAAGCCATCCAGAAATCTCTTCAAAACAAATATCATTTCAGAAGTACATTCCGTCAAATGAATGTTCTAGTGCCTCCCTAAAGTCAGATGATCCACTACTGGATTCATTTCTCTTGCTCTATCAGATAATTTACTGTGGTTTGGCCCATTAAAGTCTGTAGCTTAGGTATTTTGCCTCATTATTCTGCAAACTTTCTAGATATGTCTTTCTTGTAAAGTTGTTTCTATCATTTGGTTTAAGGATTTAATTGTATGATACTTTGATTTTTTTTTTTCAATAGTCAATTGTTTTGATCGAATTGTATAAGGATTTCAGTTTGCACTTTAGATATGTATCTAAACGATATAATGTTAAGTTATTTCGTAAGTGTTAAAGTCATCAATGTTTTGTCAGTTTTATGCAATAAAAAAACATGGGTGGTAGTTGTAGATTGATTTGGGAAGTGACTAAAAATGTTATGTTCGATAGAAATCATAAATAATTACAACACACTATACGATAGGGGCATTGGTGGAAATTGAGCCTAAAGGCTCGATTCGGAAACTGAGCCTGTCGGCTCAGTTTTGATTCGAAGGTTATCTAACGCAGTTCTTAGCTTTGCCCGGACTTTATATAAGAGTTTAACATGTATTTTCAGTGTCTATTGTAACACAAAATCCATACATGTACTTTTTATTTTTATTTTTTTTTGTTTTGTTACGCTTATTATTTTAAATAATCTCTCGTCATATGAAACGATTCCTAGAAATCCAAATTGCAAAGCAATACTGTTATGTTACAGACCAGAAATATCATAACAATATTTATTTCCAAAACACATCACATTTTTGTTTGTATAATATGTACGAGAATGTTTTAAGAACCACATGTTCTTAAGTAATTACATTTTGCATTTGTTGAATGGCTGTGTCTACTGTCTACAGTGCAGAAGATGTCATAAAAACTGATACAGTTCATATTGAATCTTGTGAACAAATGATGTCCATAGCAAGAGACTGCATATTATATTGGTATGTGGCATTGACTAATACCTGCATAGCGTATTCTCAACAACTTGAGCAAATTGGAATGAATAATAGTCCCCCTATGTTACTCAATGAAAGACCATCTTGTCAAGTTTTGTAAGCGTTAAGTTTCTGTGAATTTCATCCTAGATAACACTAGCAGATAGATTTAGCCAACAACGTTAGTTATAACTTATAACCTAAGAATGACTCATTTTTATTATATTTTTAGATTGATTTTTGTTGTTGTCAGCATACGTATGACTTCAGTACTGGCGACTTAAAGAATACAACATACATGATTAATGTTGCAAGAAGTAATGTCTTCTGCACTTTAGGTTTCCTCATGCTCTAACTCAATTGAATTATGCTACTTTAAACAACTTCAAGCTGAATTACATTATTAAAATTGGTCTGAAACCGATCTATTATATAATACAGATCATAGAAAGATATTGTCAATGTAGTTGAGAGAAGGATATGGCGTTCAATGGAGCAAAGTCATTTTGAAAATTTACCTGGAAAGGGAAGACCTCTCAATCTCAGCACAAACCCTTATGTTGATCCAGAAGAAGATACTTTGTATAAAACACTTTCAAGAAATGGTTGTGCTCAAAATGGTTGAGTTGAATAAAGAAATTAGTCATGATATTGCAGAATGGAGATGTGCTATAAAGAAAGCTTGGGCAAGTAAAATAGAGAATCATGATTCAATATGGGATACAAAATGTAAGCGTCTTCTAGCACAAATGCGCTCCATCAACATACGGTTGTTTTCATACCCCTGGTCTCTTATTTATATTCTTATCCTAAAATGGTAACATTAAAACCATAACATATCATATATTTTATTACAACACTACTTATAAATTGCTGAATGATTAAAGTTTGCAGGAGATAAATTTGCTAAAAACTGTTGTAACAACCTTGAGTGAATTAAATTGTTTAGAGTATATAACTCTAATTATTGAAAAAAGAGTTTAACATATCATGTGAAGTATTTAACACAATTCTTAGCTTTTCCCATCATGCTTCAAACTTAATTTCATTATGCAATGTATAAAAAATGTATTTAAGTCCTTAAAGTATCAGTGAGGAAATTGACTTTTTCTTTTATTATGAAGGTGCGGAATGTTGGGAAATTACGCAAATTTCATTATGATTATATTTGTGGAGAAAAGAAATGAAATGCAGAATGGTAAGAGACACACAAATTTGATAACGGAGTTCGGCCAATTATGCCTACGTCTCCGGGCTGTTGCAGATCTTTTATTTCAGAGAATATTACAAAGTGATTACACAAAACACTTTTCACTTAACACTCGTTCTCACTCTAAGCTTGCTCGCTCCTTTACTTCTTGTTGAATATGAGATTAGGATGAGATATAAAGTTATGAAGAAGAAGGAAGTATTTATAAGGTGAGAAATGGTTGGTGGGGGTTGGTGGCTTGGTTGGTGGTCCGGTTGGTGGTGGTAGGTGGCCGCCCATGTTTATTGTATGGGTTGTTGGTTGCACATGTAACAACCATTCTAACAATCTCCCACTTGAAGACTGATTTCAATCCGTCTTCACACCTTGATCGATGCAACAGCCATTCTGCTCTTTTTACTCTAGCAGACCAACTGAAGTTGAACACAACTTCAGTTTATCGATAGTTACCGTCTTTGTCAACATATCTGATGGGTTCTTGCTTCCTTCGATCTTCTCCAGTATTAACACATCATCTTCTAGTAGAGATATGATGAAGTGATAACGAAGCCCGATATGTTTGGTTCTGGAATGAAATGCTGAATTCTTCGCCAAATGTATTGCACTTTGACTATCACTGTATAAAACATTCATTTCCTGTTTGAATCCCAGCTCAGTTAACAAACCTTGAAGCCATATCATCTCTTTACTAGCTTCGGTGATTGATACATACTCAGCTTTTGTAGTGGATAAAGTGACAATCTTCTGTACCTGTGACATCCAACTAACAGCTGTAGTTCCAATCGTGAATACATAACCTGTAGTACTTCTTCGATGATCGACTTCGCCTCCAAAGTCTGCATCTACATAGCCTTGAGCTTTAACCTGCCCTTTACCAAAGTACAAAGAGTTATGTACGGTACCTCGTAGATATCTCAAAATCCACTTGACTGCTTCCCAATGAGCTTTCCCTGGATTTGACATGAACCTGCTAACAACTCCCACTGCATGGCCGATGTCTGGTCTCGTACAGACCATGGCATACATTAAGCTTCCAATAGCCGAGGAATAAGGAACACCATTCATGAAATTTCTTTCAACCTCGGTTTGCGGGGACTGATCCTTGGATAGGCGAAAGTGACTGACCAATGGTGTACTGACTGGCTTAGCATCGTCCATGTTGAATCTCTGCAAAACACGATTGATATAATCTGCTTGAGATAGCTGCAAGAGTCCTTTCTGCTTATCTCTAGTGATTTGCATTCCGAGAATCTTCTTTGCTGGGCCTAAGTCTTTCATGTCAAACTCCTTTGACAGTTGCTGCTTCAACCTTCTGATATCGTCCATATTTGATCCTGCTACTAACATGTCATCAACATAAAGCAGTAAAATGGTATAACTAGACTTATATCGCTTGAAGTAGCAACAATGATCAGCATTGCACTTCTGGAACTCTTCCTTGTGCATGAATCCATCAAACTTTTTGTACCATTGTCTTGGGGCTTGTTTCAGGTCATACAAGCTTTTCTTTAGTCTGCACACCATGTTCTTTGTAACGTCCCGCCTTTTCAATCGCTTCACTTTGGTAATTTACCAACTTAAAACGACCAAAATGACGGATCGTTATTTAGCTTACAGAGTTTAAACTAGAATCAACACATAAAATCATAGAATAATAGATAACACAGTATTGAATAGCAAAATAAAACTTTTATTTATTTATCGGAGTTTTTATACAATAATATTTCTAAACAGCGGAATGTAAAACAATTTGAATACATGTAAACATTTACTAAATTTAAAATCTTCAGAGTGCGCAAGTCTTCGAATCCCCAGCTTCTCCAGTCTTCGATCCTGAGCTGAAATCTTAAAATCTGTAAGGCTCGGGTCTGACTCGAGCATTTCATGCAAAAACATAAAAATACTCGAGTCAGGATTAATCATAGTTCAAGTAGATTTACTCCAATATAACTGAATATAATAGTTAATTTTAACACATGTTTCGTATTTGGTTCAGTCTTAACTATAACATCTGTGCAAATCAATTTTTATTCCAGGGACAAATGCTCCCGGAAGCCTGCACGTACACACGTGTACAAGTGCACGTGTGCACTGCCTCGGCATCCCGGAAACGAACACATGCGCGGTGACCCCTAAAAATCAAGGCAGGAATCAAAATATCAAATAGAACAGGACATGTATTGCAAGGGTCTATTATATGCAAGGGAATAAACACAAGCGGTTCAGCACAGTAAAAGGAAATCAACACAAGTGGTTCAGCACAACAAAGGGAAATATTCATATCAGTGCGTATACGACAAAACAATGTTTCGATAGGTAAATTATGTATGGTCCAACTATACATATATGGGTTTGTCCATACAGATATATATATCTGTACATTCAATGCCATAATAACATATGTATATAATTATAGTTAAGACTCAGCCCCTACACTTATGCAGTTTACATCAGAAATCAAAATTTCAGTTTCACAAGGTAGTATAGTGATTTAATCAATAACCAGTGCGTTATGACTACTATTTTTTTATAAATGCACGGATTACTCAAATATGGACAATATACTGTTAGTGATATTAACATCTAAGGTGGCCAATGTGTGGTATATAATAATATGTAGCAAAGTGACAGGTGGAAGTGAACCAATACCCTCATCACATACGTACATACATACAGGCATATATGTTCAAATTCCAGCCAACAGGAAACAATGGTAATAGTCCAGTTTATGAAGCAACATATGGTATGAAGAAATGATAACTTCAAGAATGACATTTTATTTAAAATAGACCCACCTGAAAGAAATTGTTCTAAATCGGTATTTTCATTAAACAATTATTCCAAATAAACAGGCATTTAACAGTGGGGGAGGAAGACAATAAATTTTAGTTCATTTGAATTATCTCATGCTTAAAAGGGCAGGATGACAGTGTAAATATTTGCATGTGCTGTTGCAAACCAAAGCCTGTCGTTCTTTATTTCCTTTCTAAACTAAAAAGACATCATAAGCTTCTTCTACTTGCACTTACTATAGTGTTGTTGCTACTGTTATATCATATATGCTTGGACTTTCAGGACCCAACACATATGATGCTTGTATTAGTAATCTCTCCACTTAAGTACAACAACATATAGAGTTGGAAAAAGAAAACAAATACACAAACCAAGTTTCAAACATTTCCAGGTTACAAATAATTGGCAACTACCTAAACTTTGTGCATTTGGATATATTTTCCAGAAGGAAAACTAGTTAATGCGGTTTGAAACATAATAATAATTTATAAAAATCCAGGTTACTAAAAGCAACAGAATATGCATACAAGTGAGAATCTGTGGCAACCAAACTAAAAAGAACAAAGGGACAGACATGGCAGCATAACTATTGTCTAGGTCATGTACATTATCTCCAATCCCATGTATGAGCATATGGTCAAATCTATAAGTAAGCTTTTTATTCATTTGCAGGTTATATATACATACATACATACATATATACATATATATATATATATTCTCCTTCTAAAGAGGGTTAATCTCAATGAGACCAAGGAGGTGTATTATTTCCTATAGGTACGGTGGTTCCTTACAGAACACAATATTTTGTTTAAAGTATACAAAATAACAGTCAAAGCATATGTGAGTTCAAGTTCAAATTAGCAAGGCAAAATCGATTTAAAGGAAAGGGCTCGGTTTCACCAAAAAAGCAAGGCATCAAATAGGAAAACCAAATGAAACCAACTCAAACCAGATAACATAAGTAATCAGTCCGTAGCAACCAAGAGATAATCGTCAAGACACACAAATTTTAACTATTATATTCCAATTAAACCGAGTTAAATTTACTTGCACTTAAGATTAATCAATCGTGAGTGGTAACTCACCTAAAATAAACAAATAAGGAGGCAGCGGCAACTTGGGGAGACCGATAAATGTTTCGATTTGGTCTTCGATCTGCTAAGAGGTGCTCGGAGCTCGTGGTGGCGGCGGCGAGGTGGAGGCTTTAGGCAACTGGAGACGAAGAACAACTAAAAATGGCGAGCACTGTGGTTCCGATTTAACGATGGCGAAACACCTATTTGATTAGAGTTGAGGTCATGGCGATTTGGGGAAAACTTGGCCTTTGACTTTAATTTTGGGAGAAGAGGAATAAATTGGGAAAGACTGCTTTTCGGTTGGAGACATTTGGGGAAGGGCACGAGTTTTATAGATAAAGAAACCGTGGCGTGCAAGGAAAATAGGGTAGGGTGGCCATAGCTGTAACCTAGCTACGTGATTTTTTTTTTTTTTTTTTTTTTAAAGAAAATTGGCGATGGAGAAGGGAAACGTCCATCAACGGGTACCAGTAGGGTAGCATGTTTAAGACGTAGGTGATGGGGTTTTGTACGTTGTAAACTTGGGCAGAAAGGAATTGCAGTAGGTTAAATCTGGGTGGGTGGTATCTGCGTATATTTTAATATTTAAGGGAACCGTAAATTATTGTTGAACGATCAATATTCGTGCCGCTAATGTCATCTCCGAATGCAACAAAATTTATGTGTACTACTTCGTCTTCGTGTTCTAAATCCGATAAACTAATTAAATTGTAATTCGACTTTATTTCCATACAACGTATTTTTTTTTTTTAGCACAAGTATCAATATAACTTGATTATTAATAGTTAAATCCTAATTAATCTCATAATCCCGTTGTCGAAATTTCTGGGTCGTTACATTCTTCCCCCCTTTAAAACTTTTCGTCCTCGAAAAGGAAAGATCGTTATAGTTGTACAAATTTATATTTTCAATTTTCATATTTGTGTGAGATTCTTCCATAACTAATTTAAATATCGATATTAAGCTATCGACCTTCTTTGTTTATCTGCCACATTCAATTACCTTGATAACCCAAATTTCTTTCCAAAACCAATCCACTTCACATTTTCAATCTTTGCATAATTTGGATTTATACATCTCAATTATTTCAAATTTCATTTCAAACATTATCTACCAACGTTACTTATCTACCCTTGCAACTGTAATGGATCTAGACTTAGCAACTCTCAACCCAATCTTCTTAGATTCCAGGTACAAATTTTTGACTTGAAAATTTCCAAAGATCCCAATTTCTTTTTATAACCTTCATATAAAATTCATGCGGAAAATATTTGTATTCTCGTTCCAAAGCCATGGATTTAAAAATACTTCGAAATTTTCTAACTTATTTAGTTAAGCACATTTTAAATTTCAAATTATTGATTTGATAACTCGAAGTTCGACAAGTCTATTGTTGTTCTCACAGATGTTAGGCATACGCTGGCCGGGCGCATGACTAAGATCTCTAAGTACTAAATATCCTTGCTTCAACTCCCAGTGAAAATATTTCAAAAATTCTCTTTAAAATAGATACGGAAAGTACCAATGTGATATCGATAACGTTGATTGTTCATGAATCGCAGATACACAATGGTTCCGTCTGGATCCCCCAGAAAACATCCGTATCCGTAGAAAGTCACTTCCCTGCGAATTTCGTCATGGACAGATCAACGGAAGATACTTAAGAATCAAAAGACGATCTGAGGTCATTGAGCGTTGGTTGCTCTCTCTCAGAATCACGAAATCAAATCACCCAATTACGAAGATAAATCAAGTCTCGAGGACAAAACAAGTCACAAAGACAAATCAGGTCACAAAGACCAATCAAGTCACGAAGACTAACTGCTGCATCAAACAGGTGGCTCACTATCACTAAAATATCTATATGGACCGCAGGTATACAATGGTTACGCCTGGGTCCCCCAGGAAACATCCATACCCGTAAGCTTTCACAGCTCTGCGGATTACGCCCTTACATTCGACTGTAGATCGCAGCAGTCACAATGGTTACGCTTAGTTCCCCCAAGAAACATCCGTCCGCCGTAGGCTATCTGCAGCCCTGCAAATTTCGCTACACGGTCGAATTCCAACGACTCTAGATCGCAGCGATCACAATTGTTACGCCTGATTCCCTCAAGAAATCATCCGACCGCCGTAGGCTATCTGCAGCCCTGCAAATTACGCTAGCAGTCGTGCTTAATGGCAACTCATGAGTTTTATGTCCGGACAACCTACCGCCACCAGCAGCACTGCAGATTGCGCTATCTGCAGTCCTTTTACATAAGCTCGAAATTCAAAGAAGAAGGATGGTACTTCCCTTATCTTGACTTGAAAACATATAATACTATATACATATAGTATCTAATTCTCATACTTTTCATAATTCATACTTTACATAAGATTCTCTTTCCAAATCAAACATCTCATTCTTATATAAATTCTGTTATATAAGACTTTATTTCAAACTGATTATATCACATTTTTCTCCATATAAGTTTCGAAACTTCTATGCTAAATATCTAAACTCGAACATCCCTCAATTTCCATTCTAGTCTTAAAATTTTAGCATTAAACTCTTAATCAATTCAAATGATTGATTGATATCACTTCAAACTCGTCTTTCTGAATCCACTGGCTATAAACCAAATTTTTCTTTCAATCTCTAATTCTAAAATTCATCACTTCATCAACATCTTTATTTGCTCAAAACTCCGGATTTTTCTCCTTCTTATCCCAAATTTTTCCTTCACGCATTATCACTTCTTCATATTCATACTTCGACCGTCAATTAGTAACCGAACAACTTCCTAAGTATCAACCCCGAAGGCCGAAACCAACATCAGATCAACACTCAGGAAATTATTCACTTAACTAACCTCCAGTCACTTTCTAGATTCCTTAATTCCATTTCTAATTCTTTATCAAATCATCGCTCACGAAATTTCCGAATTCGAATTACCATTCCATTTCTCTTACATTCTGTCGTCCTTCATTTCCAACGTGCGGCTCTTTGTTGTTCAGTTCTCATTATTCTGATTTGTCAAAACCCCTTAACTTCTCACAATCTTTGAAAACAACCCATATTCATTTTCTACAATTCTAGAAAATCTCCTATTACCATTAGAAAACAATTCCATATTTTTGCAGATCTTTAATAGAAATATACTTTATTCTCAAGGGAAATATTTCTAAATTCGTTATTTGCATTAAACAGTTATTAAATAAAATACTGATATTTTCACTTAACTGCTAGCACTCATTTACTTACTTCACTTAACCATTCTTGCTATCGAATCTTATCCATTTCTTAGTCAATGATGAGGTCAATCAAGTTGGGGTATATTTACCTCTCAGACCTTAACTGAACAATATTATTAACTTTGAAACAGATAAGTTTGCAACTTCGAAACTCTCATTCTCATAACTTTCAAATTCAAATTAAAATTTTACTTTTTTTAACGAAAATCGTTGATTGTAACAATCGTTCATGCCTCGAAATATTTAACTTTAAAATATACTTTATCCATTGAATACATAATTAAATAATATTTTCCTGAAACCCGACATAATCGTCTCCCATAAATAACTTCTTTTCGAATAATCTATTATTCAATACCATATTCCGAACTTCGGAAAATATTCTGAACTTCAGAACAATCTCACCGTACTAGTTAACTTTATCACCTCCATCTCCAATTTCAATCGCAACATATTCGTTTTCAAATGTTATTTACTTCAAAAAAAAGTAAATATTTCTTTTATCAAAATCTAAACTCGTCACATCCAATTAGCTTTCATTTCACTTGAACCTCGATTCAAATCTTTATTCATATTTTGCTCCATTTACAACTCTCGTTCATACTTCGCTTCTTGATAATTAATTAACAAGTTTGTACCTCACTATTGAATCCATGTATTCGATTATACTAATTATAAATTATCTTGCCAATAAACTTCGACACAATTGAATTATAATTATACCCTTTTCAATTTTATTATTTTATATTCCGAATTCAAAATAAAATTCATCGTCTCATTTCCGAAACGATTTCCAATTTCCTTTCCTCAATCAAATTCTTATCTGAAATTTTATTCCAATAAATTTCAATTATTTTTTTTTTCTCCAAAAACACACAATTGATTCATCGATTCTATTATAATTATCTTCCTTAAATGTCGTTTGATGATAGGTTCGAGATTCAAATACAAAGGAATCTTATCGAAGAATAATTCTCGCAAACCTGGATTCGAAGACTTCCGAAGGCTGGGGATTCCGAACAGAATTTTAACTTTCAAAATACTTTTTCCCGCCGTATTAGTTTCAAAATAATAGTCTAAATTTTTTTTTCTCAAAATATATTTTTCTTCAAAAACTAGTTTCAAATTAATTTTATTTTCAAAATTCATATTTCGAAACCTCTTTATTTTTAAAATTCGCTTTTCTAGTGTCGATTCTATTTCAAACTCGATAAGCTATGCTTTGAATAAACCAAAGCTCTGATACCACTTGTAACGTCCCGCCTTTTCAATCGCTTCACTTTGGTAATTTACCAACTTAAAACGACCAAAATGACGGATCGTTATTTAGCTTACAGAGTTTAAACTAGAATCAACACATAAAATCATAGAATAATAGATAACACAGTATTGAATAGCAAAATAAAACTTTTATTTATTTATCGGAGTTTTTATACAATAATATTTCTAAACAGCGGAATGTAAAACAATTTGAATACATGTAAACATTTACTAAATTTAAAATCTTCAGAGTGCGCAAGTCTTCGAATCCCCAGCTTCTCCAGTCTTCGATCCTGAGCTGAAATCTTAAAATCTGTAAGGCTCGGGTCTGACTCGAGCATTTCATGCAAAAACATAAAAATACTCGAGTCAGGATTAATTATAGTTCAAGTAGATTTACTCCAATATAACTGAATATAATAGTTAATTTTAACACATGTTTCGTATTTGGTTCAGTCTTAACTATAACATCTGTGCAAATCAATTTTTATTCCAGGGACAAATGCTCCCGGAAGCCTGCACGTACACACGTGTACAAGTGCACGTGTGCACTGCCTCGGCATCCCGGAAACGAACACATGCGCGGTGACCCCTAAAAATCAAGGCAGGAATCAAAATATCAAATAGAATAGGACATGTATTGCAAGGGTCTATTATATGCAAGGGAATAAACACAAGCGGTTCAGCACAGTAAAAGGAAATCAACACAAGTGGTTCAGCACAACAAAGGGAAATATTCATATCAGTGCGTATACGACAAAACAATGTTTCGATAGGTAAATTATGTATGGTCCAACTATACATATATGGGTTTGTCCATACAGATATATATATCTGTACATTCAATGCCATAATAACATATGTATATAATTATAGTTAAGACTCAGCCCCTACACTTATGCAGTTTACATCAGAAATCAAAATTTCAGTTTCACAAGGTAGTATAGTGATTTAATCAATAACCAGTGCGTTATGATTACTATTTTTTTATAAATGCACGGATTACTCAAATATGGACAATATACTGTTAGTGATATTAACATCTAAGGTGGCCAATGTGTGGTATATAATAATATGTAGCAAAGTGACAGGTGGAAGTGAACCAATACCCTCATCACATACGTACATACATACAGGCATATATGTTCAAATTCCAGCCAACAGGAAACAATGGTAATAGTCCAGTTTATGAAGCAACATATGGTATGAAGAAATGATAACTTCAAGAATGACATTTTATTTAAAATAGACCCACCTGAAAGAAATTGTTCTAAATCGGTATTTTCATTAAACAATTATTCCAAATAAACAGGCATTTAACAGTGGGGGAGGAAGACAATAAATTTTAGTTCATTTGAATTATCTCATGCTTAAAAGGGCAGGATGACAGTGTAAATATTTGCATGTGCTGTTGCAAACCAAAGCCTGTCGTTCTTTATTTCCTTTCTAAACTAAAAAGACATCATAAGCTTCTTCTACTTGCACTTACTATAGTGTTGTTGCTACTGTTATATCATATATGCTTGGACTTTCAGGACCCAACACATATGATGCTTGTATTAGTAATCTCTCCACTTAAGTACAACAACATATAGAGTTGGAAAAAGAAAACAAATACACAAACCAAGTTTCAAACATTTCCAGGTTACAAATAATTGGCAACTACCTAAACTTTGTGCATTTGGATATATTTTCCAGAAGGAAAACTAGTTAATGCGGTTTGAAACATAATAATAATTTATAAAAATCCAGGTTACTAAAAGCAACAGAATATGCATACAAGTGAGAATCTGTGGCAACCAAACTAAAAAGAACAAAGGGACAGACATGGCAGCATAACTATTGTCTAGGTCATGTACATTATCTCCAATCCCATGTATGAGCATATGGTCAAATCTATAAGTAAGCTTTTTATTCATTTGCAGGTTATATATACATACATACATACATATATACATATATATATATATATTCTCCTTCTAAAGAGGGTTAATCTCAATGAGACCAAGGAGGTGTATTATTTCCTATAGGTACGGTGGTTCCTTACAGAACACAATATTTTGTTTAAAGTATACAAAATAACAGTCAAAGCATATGTGAGTTCAAGTTCAAATTAGCAAGGCAAAATCGATTTAAAGGAAAGGGCTCGGTTTCACCAAAAAAGCAAGGCATCAAATAGGAAAACCAAATGAAACCAACTCAAACCAGATAACATAAGTAATCAGTCCGTAGCAACCAAGAGATAATCGTCAAGACACACAAATTTTAACTATTATATTCCAATTAAACCGAGTTAAATTTACTTGCACTTAAGATTAATCAATCGTGAGTGGTAACTCACCTAAAATAAACAAATAAGGAGGCAGCGGCAACTTGGGGAGACCGATAAATGTTTCGATTTGGTCTTCGATCTGCTAAGAGGTGCTCGGAGCTCGTGGTGGCGGCGGCGAGGTGGAGGCTTTAGGCAACTGGAGACGAAGAACAACTAAAAATGGCGAGCACTGTGGTTCCGATTTAACGATGGCGAAACACCTATTTGATTAGAGTTGAGGTCATGGCGATTTGGGGAAAACTTGGCCTTTGACTTTAATTTTGGGAGAAGAGGAATAAATTGGGAAAGACTGCTTTTCGGTTGGAGACATTTGGGGAAAGGCACGAGTTTTATAGATAAAGAAACCGTGGCGTGCAAGGAAAATAGGGTAGGGTGGCCATAGCTGTAACCTAGCTACGTGATTTTTTTTTTTTTTTTTTTTTAAAGAAAATTGGCGATGGAGAAGGGAAACGTCCATCAACGGGTACCAGTAGGGTAGCATGTTTAAGACGTAGGTGATGGGGTTTTGTACGTTGTAAACTTGGGCAGAAAGGAATTGCAGTAGGTTAAATCTGGGTGGGTGGTATCTGCGTATATTTTAATATTTAAGGGAACCGTAAATTATTGTTGAACGATCAATATTCGTGCCGCTAATGTCATCTCCGAATGCAACAAAATTTATGTGTACTACTTCGTCTTCGTGTTCTAAATCCGATAAACTAATTAAATTGTAATTCGACTTTATTTCCATACAACGTATTTTTTTTTTTTAGCACAAGTATCAATATAACTTGATTATTAATAGTTAAATCCTAATTAATCTCATAATCCCGTTGTCGAAATTTCTGGGTCGTTACATTCTTCCTCCCTTTCTCGAAGAATCCTTCTGGTTGGTGCATGTATATCTCCTCATCCAAGTCTCCATGAAGAAATGCGGTCTTCACATCTAACTGTTCAAGATGAAGGTCTTCAATAGCAACAATACTTAATACTGACCTGATAGTATTGAGCTTCACAACGGGAGAAAAAATGTCAGTGTAGTCCACTCCTTCCTTCTGTTGGAATCCTTTGACAACTAGTCGAGCTTTGTATCTCTTGGCACCATCGTGCTCCTCTTTCACGCGATACACCCATTTATTGTGAAGTGCCTTCTTTCCTATGGGCAACTCAACTAGTTCCCATGTCTGGTTGGAGATAAGAGACTTCATCTCATCTTCCATGGCAAGCTCCCACTTACTAGCATCTTCAGTCTGAGATGCTTCATCATAGCATTCAGGTTCCCCTGCATCAGTCAGCAACAAATAATTCATGTATCTTTTGTTAGGTACATGAGGTCGAGAAGATCTTCTCAATCCAGGAACAGGAGTAGGATGTTGTAGTGTGTCAGACTGGTCCACACTACTCAGATCAACGATTTCATCAGGCTGAGCACTTTCTATAGTCGGTCCTGTGATGAGACTATTTGGAATATCGTTTGCATCTGCAAATACTGACTCACTCTGCTTTGAGTCGTTGACTTCTGTTTTGTGTCTGTCTTTGTACATTACTCTTTCGTTAAAGATCACATCTCGGCTACGAATCACCTTCTTGTTTTCATCGTCCCAAATGCGGTAACCAAACTCATTTTCGCCATAGCCGATGAGAGTGCATTTCTTGGATTTGGGATCAAGTTTATTTCTGCCTTGATCACTAATATGCACATATGCTAAGCAACCGAAAACTTTTAGATGTGATAGTTTTACCTCCTTACCACTCCATAACTCTTCTGGTATTTTGTGCTCTAATGGAACTGAAGGACCTCTGTTGATCAAATAAGCTACTGTGTTGACTGCTTCTGCCCAGAACTGCTTTGGTAGACCTGACTGTATACGAATGCTTCTAGCTCTTTCTGTCAACGTTCGATTCATACGCTCAGCTACACCATTGTGTTGAGGCGTACCCGGCACGGTTCTCTGCATTTTGATCCCGTGCTCATAACAGAACTGCTTGAATCTGGTGTCTTCATATTCACCTCCATTGTCAGTTCTAAGCTTTTTGATCTTTAGATTTGTCTCATTTTCAACCATAGCTTTCCATATCCTGAAAGCCTCGAACACTTCAGATTTATGCCTTAAAAAATAAACCCATACCTTTCGCGAGTGATCATCGATGAAAGTAACGAAGTAATGCTTTCCACCGATGGATGAGATGGTCGTTGGCCCCCAAACATCGGAATGAACAAGCTCCAGCTTTTCCTTCTTTGGGGTTTTACCACTTATTTGAAAGTTGACTCTCTTTTGCTTTCCAAATATGCAATTTTCGCACATGCCTATTTCCACTGACTATAGACCTGGAAGTTTCCCCTTCGAGTGCATAATCTTCATTCCCTTTTCACTCATATGGCCTAGCCTCTGGTGCCATATGTTGGAATTTTCGTTGCTAGCTGCAACAGTGATCGAACATCGCGCTCCTGATGTCATGTAAAGAGTACCACTCTTCTTGCCTTGAGCAATCGTCATTGCACCGTTCGAAATTTTCCAGTCATCACCATGGAAAGTCGTAGTATAGCCTTCACTAGCTAATTGTCCTACGGAGATCAAATTCTTCCTCAAATCCGGTATGTGTCTGACATCCTTTAGCTCCCAAACCGACGCATTCAGCTTAATCTTCACAGCACCTTTACCAATGATATCACAAGGTTGATCGTCACCAAGATATACCTTTCCAAGATTTCCAGAGGCGTACCTTTCGAAGAATTTTTTCTGCGAAGTGGCATGAAACGATGCTCCAGAGTCTAACACCCAAGAATCTTCCTTGCTCTCCAAAGAGCATATCAACGCTTCATCTCCTCCTGAGGTAGAAGTAACATTTGCCTCTGCCTTCGCCTCCTGATCCTTTGGTGCACTTCTGCATTGGTTTTTGTAGTGCCCAGTCTTTCCACAGTTCCAACACTCAATGGTCTTTGAGCCGTTGGGATTTCTGGATTTAGATCTCCAGTCCTTCGACCTACCACGGTAGTTCGATTTGCTATGTCCATTTCCTCGTGTTGAATTTCTTCCTCTTGATTGTGTATGCAAAATTGAAAAATTTGATGACTCACCAGAATCTCTTCGCCGGATCTCTTCACTGAGAACCATATCACGAATATCATCAAATTTTAACTTATTGCTTCCCGACGAGCTACTCACTGCTGTGACAGTAGCGTTCCAACTTTCTGGCAGGGAAGACAAAAGTATCAACGCGCGTACTTCTTCGTCAAACTCAATTTCAACTGAACTTAACTGAGTAGTAACTGTATTCAGTTCATTGAGATGTTGAGCTACCGATGCACCTTCTGTCATCCGCAAATTGAACAATCGCCTCATCAAATGAACTTTGTTAGAGGCCGACGGCTTCTCATACATACTGGAGAGAGCCGCCATAAGACCTGTCGTGGTCTTTTCCTTTGCTATGTTGAAAGCAACATTGCGAGATAACGTCAATCGAATAACTCCAAGAGCTTGTCTATCAAGAAGAGCCCAATCTTCATCCTTCATATTCTCTGGCTTCTTTTCTGAGAGAGGTTGATAAAGCCTTTTCTGATACAGATAATCTTCAATCTGCATTTTCCAAAAGCCAAAATCAGCTCCATCAAACTTCTCGATTTTCACCCTTCCTTCATCTGCCGCCATCGCTCCCACTCGAGTTTGATTTCTTTTCTAACAAATTATGGCTCTGATACAAGTTGTTGGGAAATTACGCAAATTTCCTTATGATTATATTTGTGGAGAAAAGAAATGAAATGTAGAATGGTAAGAGACACACAAATTTGATAACGGAGTTCGGCCAATTATGCCTACGTCTCCGGGCTGCTGCAGATCTTTTATTTCAGAGAATATTACAAAGTGATTACACAAAACACTTTTCACTTAACACTCGTTCTCACTCTAAGCTTGCTCGCTCCTTTACTTCTTGTTGAATATGAGATTAGGATGAGATATAAAGTTATGAAGAAGAAGGAAGTATTTATAAGGTGAGAAATGGTTGGTGGGGGTTGGTGGCTTGGTTGGTGGCCCGGTTGGTGGTGGTAGGTGGCCGCCCATGTTTATTGTATGGGTTGTTGGTTGCACATGTAACAACCATTCTAACATGAAGGTGCGGAATCATAGCAATTCAATTCACAGTATGACCCTGTTCTGAGTTGAGATGCAAAATATAGCAATTCAATTCATGATATGATCCTGTCTTGAGTCAAGATGAAAAGTGTAGTGATATGAAGTTGTGTTTTGTGAGTTGCACCTTTTGCTTTAATGAATACGTTTTGTCAATTATCAATTTCATATATTTCAGAGTGCAAACTTCATCTTTCAATTCAACTATAAGGTATGCAGGTCTCATTACGTTGAAAGTTTTGTTTATTTTATTTTTAGAACATTCAAATTTAAACACATGCCTTGCATGTTATTTTGTTTATTCATATTGCAGTATGAAGTTGGAAATTTAAGATCGCTTGCTGACTTAATGATGGGTGTATGGTTGTTAGTTTGGAGTTTAAATGAAATTTTAATAGTAGATTTGAAGATTTTTATGTATTAATGCTCATGTTGTAGAATCTATTATAACAAAAAATGTTTATACATGTATGGAAAATTAGTTATAATTCATAATTGTCGAGCCTGGCTTAGTTTCGAACTGAGCCTTTCCGACTCAGTTTCGAATCCAAAACTGAGCTGGAAAGGCTCAGTTTCTAAACTAAGCTCAATTTTCAGAAACAGAGCCTTTTCGGCCCAGTTTCGAATCCAAAACCTAGCGGAAAGACTCTGTTTCAAAACTGAGCCTAGCTCAGTTTAGAAACCGAGCCTGTCCGGCTCAATATTGGATTCGAAACTGAGCCTTTCCGGCTTAGTTTGGGTCTGAAATTGAGCCGGAAAAAGGCTCAGTTTTTGCATGAAAACTTAGCTGCTCAGTTTTCACGCGAAATTAAGCAGCTCAGTTTTGGCGCAAAAACCGAGGGTGCGTTTGGTTTTTCATTTTCGGTTTTCAATTTTTAAGAATACTGAAAAAATGTTCCCTTTGCTATTTTCAAAAATTCATTTTCAAAAATTACCATTTTTCAAAATAAGCTCAACAAAGAAAATTGAAAACAGTTTTTTTTTGTTTTCCACGTTTTCGGCCCAAATGAAAAATTGGAAAATGAAAGCCCAAAACAAAAGGGAACACTGTTAAACAACCCTAATCGTTTTCTGGCCGCTCTATTCCTCTTCTCCAATTTTCGCCGATCTTAAGAAACTCAGGTAAAATCGCAACTTTTTCTTTCTTTCATACCTCCGTCGATTCAATTGAACTAGTCCAACAAGTTTTTTTATTTAACAGTTGCTCCTTCTTTTCGGCATGAGTTAGGGTTTTGTTTTTGATTCGAGCTACTTCTGTTTCAACTGTATAAGGTAATTTCTGTCAGTCTCTTTATGTTTCAGGCTTCTTCTAGTACTTGCTTTGCTTTGGATTTAAATATGCTCGATAATGATTTATGTAATAATTGGTCTTCAGGCTAACGATTTTCCAGAGTTTGTGTGCTAAGATGACTGTAGTTGTTGAGCAACACGATTTTGATTTTAGGTGAACTCATTTAGATACATTTTGATTTAAAAAAATATTGATTTGGTTATTTTATGGATGGTAATTTTGGTTTTGAATTTTTTAATTGATTTGATAATCATTTGCACAGTTCTGATTTAAAATTTTCATAACAAAATCCAGTAACATTGTTAGATTTGAAATTCAAATGGCCTAAAATGACTCTGAGTGGTAAATTAGAATATCCTAGGTTATGGCTGTTTGTACAGTCAATGCATAATGAGATGATCAGCCGTTATCATTAGATAATCAGCCGCTTCTATTCATGCCTAATGAGGCGGTAAATTAGAATTCAGGTAAACGGTCCAACATATTTGTCTCATAACCGACAATATTCTATAGTTGTATTTCATGTTTCTTTGATTTGGATGCTTGTTTGCGTATGTATTCATATTTTCTCATTATGATGGGTACTGAGTATATCTACTTCATGGTTATCTAAGACGTAATCTTAGGCATTGTTGAGACCTGTGTAGTTATTAACTTCTTGTATTTGATGATAGTTGGACGTATGGGTTGTTTAACTCACTTTACATCACACACATAATACGTAGTCTGACATATTTTTTAAATGGATAATGATTGTTGTGCATGATTTTGATATGTTGATTCCTTGGGTTATCCTTATGTTATTTATGACACTAATACAAACGACATTATTTCATTTGATCAATTATTAAAGTGAAACTAGGATATTATGTACAACATTATTTATTTACTTATTTAACAACTATTAAAGTGATACACTGGGTCGTAATTTAATAGTTGATTGAAGTGATACTAGGATATTATCCAGATTGTACTCAAATAATCAAATAAGTGAACTGGTGATACAAAAGTATTTTCTATGCAACTGGTTTTTGAATTACATTAGCAGTTCAAGATTTTTGACTTTTCTAAATCTTAGATGATTCACCTCTCTTTGTCCAAGAATGAAATTTTTTTTATTTCAAAAAACTATTTATCAAAAAGCTGTATGCCGAAAAGGAACAGTATTCTGGATTAATTAACACATGCTACTTATGTATCAGATAATATTATAAGAAGTTATTCTATTTGGTATTCTCGAAGTGTTTTTCAAAGTGTTCTCATATGTTTACCAACTTATTTATATATACTTTAGAACATGTCTTTCCTAAGCAAAAGATACCAAATAACTCCATTATACTCGTAACATAGCTAACGCAAGTGACATCCAATAACTCCATTCTCACCTTTTCCTATTTCACAAACAGTGAGGGAAAGCATGATATTATTAAGGTTACCTGAGCCTTTTAGTTGCGCCCATGCTTGCTCTGAAGTTCTATGTACTAATGTAAGAAAGGGCAATTGAGAAAATAATTAAGTAGTTAAAGGAAGATGACCTACTTATCCTTTATAATATATAATTAAGAAAATTGTGGCAGCACTTCCCAGAAGAATTTTGAAACCTCTTTCATTAAGAAAAATGTTGTATGTGTTTTTTGTTTGTTTCATTTTGTGTTTTGTGTGTTCATGCTTGTTTTGTTAATCCTTAAAAAAAATGTTTGTTTGTTCATTTGTGTGTGTTCTTGCATTTGTTTATTCACTTTTGTTTTTATTGGTGTCTTTTGTTTTGATTTTTGTGTGTTTCGTAGTTTTGTTTTGTGTTAGTTTTCGATTAAAAAAAACAACGTTCAATTTTTTTTTTTGTGCATATCTACTTTGCCAAAAAAAAGGGAGGTTCAGTTTGTTTTCAGTGTCTGCCCTTGTATAAATTCCTGCCAATCTTGTTTTCATTTTGTTCAACTGTTTTACAGTTTGTTGTGCATTTCCTCAAAACTTATGTGCATTTGTTCACTGTCTTCCCCTGGTATTGCTCACTTTCATTTGTGTTCATTCTGTTTTCCATTGTTGATTTCACAATTCTTTTGTCCATTCCCTTATCATATACAATTAAAGAAAACTGTCAATTCACTGTTTCTATTTTTACAATTCAGCACTTCATTCATTGCCTTGCATAAACCCCCCTGACTTGCTCTTACCATTTCTCACTTCCCCAAAGTGCTTCTTCCCTAACCATTAAATCACCAAGCTTACACCCCTCAACACACTTAACAACGCCACCATCGCAAAACCCCTACCATACATCTACACCCATAAATCAAACTACACCAAACCCGAAAGCTTCATCACCCAAGTCGCAACGTCATTTCCCTTACACACTTCTGTCACTAGCAACCAGGACCCTCCTCAACTCACTCCATGCACAACTCTCCATAAACCACAAACAGCCTATACACCTCCCTCTAGCACAACTTCAACAATTAATTTATTGCTTAAACATTTTTATGGCATATATATATTAGTTTGAGCCTACATGCTTCTCTCATATATCATACCACCAACTACTATTCACACTTATAATTATTTTTGGCCTGCATGTACATTTAGGACTGCACTTTCTACTACTAATGAAATTTGATGATTACAACTGCAATTTGCACTCATCATACATATTGTCCAACAACTATGTGGCTGTGTGTGTTTAAGCCATGTATGATGCAAGTATAACTTGCAAATACATGACTTTAATTCTATACTAATGGGTTTTTGGTTTAAATATACTAGCAACTTATTAATTTACATGTCCATATGTTTAATTATTTGATTTTGGAATTATGTATTGGCTATTGGTATTCATAAAGTTACATACTGCATTTTTAAAAGGTCTTCAGCAAGTTTGTCTTGTTTTTCCTTTTTATATTTTGTGTGTCCATATAGGTATGTAGATTCCTTTTGGTTGATCTATATTCAAATAGTGAATAGCATATAATAATGCTGCCTGGTTCATAGTAAATGAATGTATGCCGCCTGGTCCATACAGGCACAAGAAAATTGCTTAAACATTTTTATGTCATGTTTGCACTTTCTTGTACTTTCAGTTAATTTATTACCACTTCTCTTAACCACCGTACTTTGAACTGTGTCTTCTCAGTTTATTTTTGATTTGTATTCTAAAGCATTTGCTATAATTCATGTTCCCTTCTTTGTATTGTAAAGCACTTGCCTGAATCATCCAAGCATTACTAGCAAAGAACGATACTTGAGATAAAACTTGAGACAAACCTTCCTCAAATGCACACACATGTAGCAGTCTTGCCTGAGTTTGACTTATAAAGTTGGTGCAAATTAATAGTGTTTTGGACAGTTAGGTATGAATTTTAGTGGGTGGATTATACTTAGGTATAATCTTGTTACATAATAAAAAAATATATGATTTTGCAAAGGATATAACCTATTTATAAATGCCCAGACATTATGTTAGACACTGAGTTCTAAAAGGATTAAAAAGGCAAGTGATAATTCTGTATTTATACATATAACATCCCACTGTTTTCATGTATATAAGATACATAAAAGACTGATATGCTTGTGTTAACAGAATGCCACTTTTAAGGCAATTGTATGCTAAGGCACCCAAGAGAGTTAAGTTCACTGCCTGGATATATGTATTTACTCATTGCATGAAAGTTATAAGTTGTCCAAAATGATTGCATAATAACACACAGTGTCCAAAATGGTAGCATGGATTCTTAGTAGTACAGAGTAACTCCTCCCATTCCCTGAAAGCATCAAAGAGCAGAGCCTGGTCCATCATACCGAAACTGAACTCGTAGTCCAATGATGCAAGACTATCACTGTTTTCATTCGTTAAATCCCTAAGCAAATGTTCATTTGTTTCATCGACTGTCACGGTTGTCTCTTTTGGCTGCACCATTACAGCTTTTTTCAAAGCCTCGGCGGAGGAGAGTCTTTTAGGCTGTGGTTTATAAATAGCATTTGCTTTTCCCTTCCTACAAGCAAAACCTTCATCCTCAGTTGTTTCTCTCAAGTGTATGCAATGGCGATGAATGCTAATGCCACTTTTATTTTTATTTTTCGAAAACTCGCGTGTTGTTAACTTCTGTCTGCTCAACCGAGTGTTCCACAAGTTCTTTATGTCGTTGCCTATTCTTCCTTGGATTCTTCCGGCTATCAAGGACCACCTGGTTTTTCATTCAATTTACAATTATTAGGCTTGACAAACAAGGGCAGCGATGCATGATTTTGATACATACGTTGTAACTTTTTTTTTTAGAAGTAAGAGATATCCAAATAAACAAGCAAATTAAAGGTCTGCATTAGCTAGCTCTTAATTATTACATCAGGCAAACAGGAACACAATTATATGTTATTTTTTTGATTGGATATATATTCTTTGTTTTTCATTCCATATAATGGATTTTATCTCTAATATAGTAAACATAACATGTTATATATGAGTTCATTTCAGCTAAGAATGGGCTAACATGCCAGTTGGTACGTACTCTTGGCATGTGTCTTCTTCCCATAACTAAATTAAGAAGATGAGTCCAATGCTATTTATTGTGCATGTTCATTCGCATTAATAATTTAAACAAGTAGTTTGTAAGTAGATTTAACTTGGTCATGCTCAAAATATACTTTAACTTGTTATGTGCTTCTATTTTGAACACTGTGTGTTATTATGCAATCATTTTGGACAACTTTCATGGACAATATCGAATAAACAGTCAAACGTTACAAGTTGTTCTGAATCTTTCTTACTCATTGCATCATAATATTTCTTTATGCCCTCTAATAATTTTTATTATCATACACAATGCAGATAGAAGCAGGCATTCAGGGTTACATAACAAAAACTGAAGCAGTCAATTTAACTATCGATAACCAGGTATGAATACATTTACCATTGATTATACAAGCTCAATTTCTTAGCTAGAATTCTTTCAGATTATCTTATTTGAAGCAGCCGATTCTCTTCATCAATAACAACAAGTCATATGATTTGATTTTAACAGAATAGAAGTCAGACTAAAGCCATTAAAATTTGGGAACTATGTCATAGGATTCTCTCTTTACTAGCATATACGTGAACTATGTCATAGTTATATACGTATATCATAGTTATATACGTATATCTATACATATATATATATATATATTCCACTCGTCCACAGACCATGGACGATATGTATTGGTTGTGATATTGTTTGGATTATTTGTTGATGTGAAATTTGGTGAATATCATGAATGGTTGATTTGAAATGATTGATTGTGATTGAAATCCCAATAGGATTAGTATATGGGAAAATTCGTCTGCGTACGAACTAGATATTGAAAATCCCCATTGTCAAAAGCTGTGAGGCTTTAAGGTAGAGCGAGGAGCCGTACTAGGGACGGTGCCGGTTTTAACTACCCTGCCGTTATGCTGCCGAAATTTTCAATAATATTCATGTGTTAGAATTATTTTCATGTGTTGAAACTATATTCATGTGTTGAATAGAAATTCATGTGTTAAATAAATTCTAATTATTTTCATGTATTGAAACCAAATTCTAAGTGCAATACCATGTTGGCTATGAAACAATCCTACAATGATCCAAGTATTACTAGAAAAGAATGATACTTGAGACAAACCTTCCTCAAATGCACGCACATATAGCAGTCTTGCCTTTGTTTGACTTATAAAGTTGGTGCAAATTAATAGTGTTGGACAGTTAGGTATGGTTTTTCGTGAGTGGATTATACTTGTTATGATCTTGTTCGTAGTTTTTTCTATTTATATATGATGTTATTCTCTAGTCCTTTGAGAGGTTCTCTAGTTCTTTGAAACCCCTGTCATTTTGAGGAACCACTTATAAAGTTGTTTTTTCTTAAAAAATAGAATATGGGAGGTGGAAAAACAAAAGAACCGATGTCATGGTCCGCAAAGAATGAGAAGATTTTCATTGATATACTTTATGAGAATGTGAAAGCGGGAAAATTACAATGTTCTACTTTCACAAAAGACGTATGGGGTCAGATTAATCAGCAGATGATTCAGACAACGCAATTAGACTACGGGATAGATAAGCTAAAAGGAAAATGGAATCGTCTTCGTTGTGAGCATCGTCTATTTTCTGATCTTTTAGCATATACGGGAGTTACATGGGATTCTAATACAAATCAAGTCAATGCCCCAGAAGAAGTTTGGCAACACTTCTATACGGTAATATACGTTATGAAAAATTGTATAATTAAACTAAAATTTATAATCCTTGTAAATATTGTAATTAAATAATATATAATATATTACTTTTGCAATTATAGAAAAACAAGACGAAGTACAAGAAATTTAGGAAGGAAGGATGTGAGCATTATGCAATTCTTGGAGAGATATTTGGTGGGACAACCACCACAGGTGGATTGGGAAATGCTTCTACTCAGCAACCTCCTACTTCAGTTGAATAACGACAATTAGAAGAAAATTTCTTATCCAAAGGAGTGCACGTGCACGTGGAGACCGAAGATGATGATGGAGCAAGCTTCCATATGAGTGATGATACGAGTACGAACGATCGTCGTCATAAGAAATTGAAAAGTAACAAGACAGACAAACTTGAAGCTTTTATGGAAAAGTGGATTAGCATACGTAGTGAAGAACCTGAGTTGAAAAATGCATGCTTGAAAGAAAAGCTTGCACGCCTTCAGAGAAATTCGTCTACTTCGGAGAGCAGTGCCACTGATTTGGGCCCTTACTCACATATGGCTTGTTTAGATATATTGAATAGCATGACCGAGGTGACCAATGAAGTTTATGTCAAAGCAGTAAAAGCTTTTAAGGATCCAGCTTTTCGAGTGACATTTGTGAAGATGGCGGAGCATAGGCGCTTACCTATTTTAGAGCTTCTTTGATTCACATAATGTTTATCTGAATTAAATCATGTTATTGTTGTGTTTTAGAGCTAATTCTAAACTATGATACATTGTTATGTTGTTATGATTGTTTGTACGTTGTTATGTTTGGGTCTGGTGGTGTCTATGCCTTTTTCTGGTTTGAAGTTGCTGCCAATGCTATGTCTAATTTCACTTTGGATTGTTCCATGTATTGTTGATGTGAATGGCCATTTGTGAATGTCAATTTATTTTTCATTGTGGTCTTTGTTTTTGGATGTTTTGTGATGATTTTTCCATGATATGTGAAGCTGTGTTTTTTGGTTGCAGTAAGCCTTTGATATTTTTGTTTAATGATAAAATTCTACCCATAGTTACAAATTTTATATTACATATGACACGTATTTGTTTGACATTTGCTCCGTTAACTTTATATTAGGTACTAAAGTTACTATAACATGGATGAAGAGAGCATAATGAATTCTACCAAGTAAGTTTATAATTTAAAACTTGTTTAATTTTTCAGTCAACCTTTCGAAAATTTATTATAAATGCAAAAGTTCATTAAATGATGAATTCATATTCAGCATTTTTCCAGTGAGATGCCTGTTGAGTTTGGTGAAATTTCAAACACATATAATGATGGTTCAAGCGACAATGGTTCAAGCGATGATTCCATAATAATGGATGACATTACATCAGATGACAGTGAAGATATAATGATGATTAATTTTTTGTTTGCTAACCTAAGAAGTGTCGTTAATGGAAGGCCTTGTAGGACATCATCTCTTACCGGAAAAGGATTTATGCTTGAGATTTTAAATGGGCATCCATCTGTCTATCATGAAATGTTTCGCATGCAAAAACATGTGTTTGTGAACTTTTTTAATGCTTTGAAAGAGAAGGGACTACTAAAAAATGGTAAAAAAGTGGATGTTGAGGAGGGTGTTGCTATGTTTTTGATGATTATAGGACACACAACACGCTACAGAGTGGTTGGTGATCGTTTTCAGCATTCCAATCATACAATCTCAAAATGGTTTCATAATGTTTTGCGAGCTGTTTGCTCGTTAGGTATGGAGGTTATTCAACCAAAAAATCAGGATACTGTCCATCAGCGTCTTTTGCAAAAGTATCCTCATTTCAAGGTGATACAATCAAATACTTATGATATTTATCTAGTTAGAAATTGAATAATAGTAATATTGTCATTTAATATCATACAACAGAATTGTATTGGAGCAATAGATGGAACACATGTTTCAGCGTGCGCTCCTTCTTCAAAGCAAACATCCTTCCGTGGCAGGAAAAATGCTGTGGCACAAAATGTGATGGTTGCATGTGACTTCGATATGAGATTCATATTTGTATATGCTGGATGGGAAGGTACCGCTAATGATTCTCGAGTATTTATCGATGCAGTTTCAAAACCAAGCAACAAATTTCCATTGCCACGAGGAGGTACTTTTAACTAGTTTTATTTGTGACAGATAATAAAAATTTATAAATATTTATAATTAACTTATTCAAAAGCACAATTCTTTCATATGATGGTTTTTATAATTTATTTGTAGAACAATTCTATCTTGTTGATTCTGGATATCTAAACATACTTGGATTTCTTTCTCCTTATCGTGGACAAAGATATCATTTACGTGACTATAACGGACAAGGAAGACTACGTGGAAAGGAAGACTTATTTAACTATAGACATTCATCATGTCGGAACATTATTGAGCGTTGTATTGGAGTTCTAAAAGCAAGATTTCCTATTTTAAAGTTGATGACAAATTTTCCGCTTTCTAGACAAAGGCAAATTCCAATTGCATGTTGCACAATACACAACTTTATTCGGGAAGAACACACAATGGATACTCTATTTACTGAATATTCATCTGAAAACATGGTATTTCAACCCATATTGGAGTCAAGTCATGAACAAGAGGTTGTGCAGTTTAATGTTAGTCAATCGGCTCAAATGGGATATGTTAGAGATCAAATAGACACAAGGATGTGGAACGTGTATGTAACAACTCGTCATTTATAGTTCAGGTACAATTTTATTTCATTTCCAATTTAATAAATCAATCCATCTTTATTTCAGTAACATATCTGAGTTGTTCAGGTACTCCTATTTTTATTTACTTTTATGCTGTGATTCAGTAGATATCTTACTTTTGTTCTATCATTTGCAGATGTAACTTGGAAGACATCAGAAGCACGTTGCTTAAAAAGTTTGTGGCTAATATAAATATCATATTATTATAATAGATGCTTGAGTTGTTCTCTTTCAACTTTCTCTTTATCTAGCCTATCTCTTATGTTAAATTTAAAACCGTGTTATGAACTTTTTTATTGTAATTTTATTCATGTACTATTCGGCCTTATGTAATTTAAAATATTGTATTCTCTTTAATGTTTAATCATTATGTTTAGAATTCAGCTTGTTATCTTTCATATATAATAGCTTTTAATTAGCAGCTTGATATATTTACAGTTGGTTTTATTCAACTTCTTTATGTTTGAATTCTTCATTTTGTTTCTTGTTCGATTTACAACATGTAGTATGTTCATGCAAACATGAAAAATGAACAGTATGTATCATTGGGAGCGACTATTTGAATAATATATGTTTGAATTTCCAAAATGAAAACTCAAATTTTCAAAATTTGGAAACTATATTTCAAACCAAACGCATTTTCAATTTTTAGTTTTGAAAACTTGTTTTCGAAAAAAGGATAACCAAACGCATTTTGAGAAATAGTGAAAACATTCAAAATGGAAAATTGAAAACAACCATGAAAACTCAAAATTGAAACCAAACGTACCCTGAGCATCTCAGTTTTCGTGCAAAAACTAAGCTGCTCAGTTTTTGTGGGAAAACCAAGCCTCTCAGGGCAAATGAATATCAATAGAGGACTTGAATACTTTTGAAGATCCACTGGCTCCTTGCCGAAAACCAAAAGAAAATATAACCTTAAAGCGTTAAATATTTCCATAAAGACAATCACAATATTTTAACCAAAGCATCTTATACTACTCAGTGAAATTCAAGTATTCACACATGAGTTATAGTATTCACACATGAGTTACAGTATTCAAACATTTTATATGAGTTATACGATATTCGATGAATCGTTACTTGAAAGCAGTTAAACAAGTGATAACATTAAGTCGATTATTGGTGGTCCCCATATTAGGATTTTATGCTAGGACTTGGGTTACCATTAGCCCTTGACATATGGCAAGGCTTCATATGATTAACGATGGTTTCGAAGCTGGATTGACGGTGATAGCCAGAGTCTGTCATGCATGCTGGATGTTTTATTTGTACCGTCTCACGTTGATTATTCAATGTTGAAGGAGATGTTGCTTGGGTGCTTGTCTGATATTGATTTAGGCCTCTGGGGCTTGTGCTTGGGGGGTGTTGAATTCGATTAGGATGGTTTACGTGAGATCTATAATCTGGATGTTATTAGTGATATTGATGGTTGTTTCTGATTGCCATGAATAAATGGTTGTTCTGGTTTCCATGGATGAATGGTTGAAATGTTTGATGTAAAGGCTATCACTGTCCGATGTAGGGAAGACGATATTGAGTGCTTCTCCAGTGTTGTGGGTAGATTAGTATGTTTACCTACCCATTCTCATATACTTTATTGATGATGTTAGATAGATGTTTTGTCGTTCACTAAGACTATTGTCTGACTCAAGGTTTTATGTTTCCCTTTTATTACCTTGGGATGTTCATTCGGTTTTTGGATAGGCAGACTAGGTGGCAGGTGATAGCTTAGTAAGGACGACTTTGCAGTTCGGAGGCGAGCATGAGGCTAGCGTATTATTTTTACTACTATCTAGTACCTTTGTTTTCCATTTTTTGTTATTCTTCTCTGAGTGCTGTAGTGAGGCAAAATTGTATAAACACTATTGTTGAATCTAAGTGTATGGATATTACTTTCTAGTCGTTATGGAAGTATAGTGTTTTTTGCTTCACTAATATTACCTATTGTATACGTTCTATTAGATTTTAACCTTGCATTGTGAGTTTTACGACAGGTTTCGATGTTGTTGTTTACCTATGATGATCATCCACAACCGTCAAGCATGCCTTTCACCGCATTATTCCTCTTGTTAAGTGCAGGGGTTGTGGGCGGTCATCACATCTGGTATAAGAGCTCTGGTTAACGATTTTAGCTAAAGTTCGAAGACATAATTACGTATGAGAAACGTATTTGTAGATTTCAGTTGGATGTATACTATATAGTGTATATAGTATAATGGCGTTTTACTTCTTTAACAGATTTTCTTACAAGTGGCTAATCATTCTAATTTTTAGATTTAGAATGAATTGACATACTTCGAGACATACTGCAAGGGAAGGGGCTATGCTTGGAGGGGGTAATGGCGGTATACCAGACTACCTAGCCATGTTTGAGGCCATGATGGAAGCAGTCATGCGAAGGTTACCCGCTTCAGTGGCAGCCATGGTAGATGCAGGTTTGCGATTTTCGAGGGTTGTGGATTTTGCGAAGCTGTGCAAGGATTATACGTCTCTAGGAGGAAAACCATTCAAAGTAACTGAGCCAGCTGAAGAGGTTCAAAGATGGATGGATTCTTGCGTCCGTATTTTTGGAGGCTTGGGGTTGGACGATGCAACTAAGAGAAAGCTTGCGTCAAGGCAGTTGCAGTGCCATGGTGTGGTGGAATTCTGTTACATGTTAGATCTAAAAGGGGAGATTTCATGGGAGCAATTCCAAGCTAAGTTTGAAGCAAAGTTTATCTCCACTACTCAGAAGTCAGCTTTGTTCAAGAAGTTCGTAGAGCTGAAATAGAATGGTCGTTCTGTGCTTGATTATGTTTCTGATTACGAGGCCTTGTCCAGATATGCTCGTTCATACATTGACACACCTTATCAAAAGAATGAGAAGTTCGTAATGGGTCTGGATACCTATATTGGAAGGTTGTCGGCTGATCATCTTGATGATCCATTCGAGAAGATTGTGGAAAAAGCTGCTCATCATGAGAGCTTGTTTCATAGGGAAGCAAATGTTGTCGCTGCAACCAAGGAAATTCATAAACCATAACAGGGTGGTAATAATAAGAAGACGAAGCAGCAACAATAGAAAGGATGTCCAGAAGAAACCTAAGCGTGAGGTGGTTTTCTTTAACTGCTAACAGAAGGGTCATTACTCGAATGAGTGCAAGAACCCCAAAGCTGAGAAGAAGTGCTTCAAGTGTGGAAAGCCTGGGCATGAAAAGGAAGACTATCTAGAATGAGCTAAGGGAAAGCAGGTTGTGAAGGCATATGCTTTGGAAGTCGTGCCATCTTCTTCAAGAGATCCTTCTGTAGAGGAAAAGGAAATGGGTGTCGTCGTCAGTTAATGGTGTTTCAGTTCGTGTGTTGTTCGATACTGGAGCATTGCATTCTTTCATATGCAATGAGCTTGTGTGCGTCTTGGGCTTAGAACCCAAGATTTGTTATAGACCATTAATCTTGACTAATCCAGTTGGGGGTTTGTCTAGTTTGTGCATGTTGTGTCATGGTCTAGTGTTGTCGAGTCATGGTTGCTCTTTTGTGTGTGATTGCTTTGTTCTTAACTTCGCTGGGTTTGGGATCATCTTGGGCATGGATTGGCTCAAGAGGTATGCGGCAAGGGTGAATTGCGAGAAGCTAGAGGTGAGAGTCGCGGATGTGGAAGGGAAAAAGGTGTTGATTAGATGTAAGCCCGAAGACAGGGTCTTCGTAAGCTATTTATATTCGCTTGTGATCCACAGGAAGACTTGTCATCTGTGCTGATCGCTAATGAGTATGACGATGTCTTTGACGAGGTCAAAGGGTTACCGCTGCATTGTTAGATAGAGTTTAGGATCGATTTGGTCGAGGGTGCTAGACCAATCATTACGCCTCTTAGGCGGATGGCGCCTAAGGAATATCGAGAGTTAGAGGTGCAAGTTAGTGACCTTTTAGGAAAAGGATCCATTCGGAGGAGTGCTTCCGAGTGGGGTGCACCAGTCGTGTTTGCAACCAAGGCAGTTGGCTTGGATGATTGTGTGTGGGCTACCGTGAGCTAAACAAGGTGACCAAGAAGAACAAGTATTCGTCGTCGAGGATTGATTACTTGTTCGATCAACTTCACGAACCAAAGTGTTTTCTCAGATGCATTTGGCAACGCGATTTCACCAGTTGAGGGTGGCTAAGGATAGTGTTCCAAAGATTGCTTTTAGGATACCAACCAGATTCTTCGAATGTTTGGTGATGCCATTCGGGTTGACTAACGCACCAGCGTATTTTGTAGATCTTATGAGTAGAATTTGAAGAAATCAATTGAACAAGTTCGTGCTTGTGTTCGTGGATGATATTCTAGTTTACTCCCGGAATGAGGATGAGCACAAGTCACACTTGCGAGTTATGTTGGAAATCTTGCGAAAGCATCAGCTGAGAGCTAAGTTTTCAAAGTGTCACTTCTGGAAGAAAGAAGTGAGGTTCTTAGGCCATGTTGTTTCTGGAAATGGGATAGCGGTTGACCCCGCTAAGGTGGAAGCAATCCAAGACTGGGTTTGACCTAAGAATGCGGCGGATGTTCGGAGCTTCCTTGGATTGGCAGGATATTACCAACGCTTTATCAAGGATTTCTCTAAGATAGATGCACCATTGACAGGATTGACGAAGAAGAACCAAGTGTTCAAATGGGATGCAAGGTGTGACCAAGAATTTGGAATCCAGAAGGTGAAACTGACGAGTGCTCTTGTGTTGACCATTCCGAGTAGGAATTAAGAGATGGTGGTATACACCGATGCATGTGGTACTAGGCTTGGAGCACTGCTAATGCAGAAGGATAAGGTTGTGGCCTACGCGAGTCGATAGCTAAAGCCGTATGAGAGGAATAATCCAACTCATGATTTGGAGTTAGCGGCGATTATGTTTGCTCTGAAGATGTGGAGACATTACCTGTTGGGAGTTAGGTTCGAGTTGTTTACGGACCACAAGTCGTTGAAGTATCTTTTCTCCCAAAAGGACTTGAATCATCGGCAACAAAGATGGTTAGAGTTTCTGGCATCGTATGATTTTAGTATAGCTTATACTCCTGGAAAGAGTAACGCAATTGCAGATGCATTGAGTCGAAGACACGCAAGTTTGGGAGCGATGTTTTTGGAATGGGAGAGCCTCGAGTTTTTGGCAAGGTTCGATTTTAGGACAAGGTGTGAATTGGAACCCGAAACGTTGGCAAGCTTGTTGATAAGACCTACTCTTATCGAATGGATTGGCGAGAGCCAAAACCGAGATGTGAAGCTTGTTGAGTTTATCCAGGATTTAGAAGCAGACAATAAAGAGTTCGAAATCGATCGAGATGGTTGGCTTCGAAAGCAAGGGCGACTAATTGTTCCTGATATCGACTGATTGAGAGATAAGGTTCTCATGGAATGTCATCACTCGAAGTTGACGATTCACCCCGGTGGTAATAAGCTATATCAGGACATGAAGCGAATCTACTACCAGGAGGGGATGAAGCGAGATATTGGAAAGTTCATTTCCATGTGCATGAACTGTCAGTTGGTGAAACATGAACAGAAGAAGCCGAGTGATTTGCTTTAGGCATTGGAAGTTCCTACATGGAAGTGCGAGCAGATATCGATGGACTACTGAGAACCAGGGCAGGAAATGAAGGGATTTGGGTCATCGTGGATTGCCTGTAAGTTTCATTCCTATCAAGTCAACTAGAACGGCATCGAAATTGGCTGAACTTTATGTGAAATGGATAGTACGATTTCATGGTATCCCAAAGTGTATAGTGAGTGACCGAGATCCATTGTTTACAAGTGGATTTTGGAGAAGCTTGCAAGAAGCTTTGGGAAACGAGTTGTGTTTGAGTACGGCATATCATCCCCAAACTGATGGTCAAACCGAGAGGGTTAACCGATTTTTGGAAGATCTCCTGAGGGCTTGTGTGTTAGACTTCGGAGGAACATGGGAAGACCATCTACATCTAGTTGAGTTTTCTTATAACAACAGCTACCAGTCTAGCATTAGGATGGCACCGTATGAGGCGTTGTATGGGAGGCCATGCAATTCTCCAGCATGTTGGTTAGAAACTGGAGATAAGTTGATACTTGGGCCAGAGATGATTAAAGAAACCTCGGATTGTATCGAGATCATTCGGCAATGAATGAAGGCAGCCCAAGATCGTCAGAAGAGTTATGCTGATAAGCGTCGAAAAGATTTAGAATTAGACGTGGACGATATGGTTTTCGTGAAGATTTTGCCGTTGAAGCATGTGGTTTGATTTGGAAACAAAGTAAATTTAGCTCCAAGGTTCGTTGGACCATTTCTGATAGTCGGGCGAATTGGAAAGCTCACATATAGATTGGAGTTACCCGAGTAGAAGTCGAATGTGCATAATGAGTTCAATGTGTCGTTTCTACAGAAGCTCGTGCACGATTCAAATGTGGTGGTATATCCAGAGCGGTATGAAGATCAAGATGTCCAGACCGTAGTTGCAAGACCTCGTAAGCCACTTTGTGTTGTGGGGAATGACACAAAACAACTTAAGAGGAAAATGGTTAAGCCAGTCAAGGCGCAATGGAGTGAGGATGGCGACGACTGCACGTGGGAGACGGAAGAGACTATGAAGTCAACCAATCCAGAACTCTTCGTCAGTATGACCCATCGGTATCGTATCACCTTACATCTTTGTAGCTTGTACTATTATGTTTGTGTCAGAATTCCGCATGCTAGGATAAGGCTATGGATGCATGGCTTGATATCTACTAGTTTGGGTGATATAATTGGTTGCTCTTGAATGATAGGCATGCGGAATTGCTGTGGTTGCTTATATTTCTTGGAATTTCGGAGGTGAAATTCCTAAGGGGTGGAGAATGTAACAGCCTGCATTTTACATGTCAGAAGATCATAAAATATTTTTATTTTATTCCCTGAGGTTTTTCTCATATTTTAATATGCTGCTTATGAGGATGTGAGACATGTCCATAATTTTTACCAATTTTCTTTGTGATTGTTTTTCCCCTATCAGTCTTGTACAGGGAATAACTTTTTACTAGGATCGAATCACGTGCTGAAATCTATGCCATTGGAAAGGAAATGATTATTCCCTTTCCGTAGAGTGGTCACATTAAAGATTTGGCTCAGCGGTTTGGGAGGAATCGCTGTTTTAAGGTTTTGCAGTTGGATGTCCAGGTTTTGAGAGCCATAATGGGCTGATTTGGAGAGGCCCATTAGTGGGCAGGTGGAAAGCTATAAATAGGGGGTAAGAGGCATTGGAAAGAGTTTACTTTCTCCATTCCTTCATTTGGAAGAGCTAGAGTTCCTCAATCCATTCCTCCATTGCCTATACCTTTCCACCATTAAAGCATAGAGAATCGAAGATCTATAACATTCGAGGCTAGATCTACGCAAATTCAAGAGTAGGATTATTGAATTGAAGAGTTTGGATCAAATTCTTCGGCATTCAGAATCATATTTCATTGTATTTGAGTTGTTTTTGAGAATTGGTGAGTGATATGCATTTCTCACACGGATTCAATCAAGTGTATGAGTGTTTGAACTTGTTTTCATCAAATTCAAGTCATTTTCCTTAAATCTATATCATGGTAAGCTTATTTTCATATGAATCGCCATAGGATCTAATTTATCAACTTAAAATCGGTAACTTCCTTATGTTATCATTTGTTTGTGCAAGTTAGATTCATAATTTAGTTCATATGTCCATTTATCATGATTTTGATGAAATTCGCATAATTTTGGTGATAGTTGTCATATTCATGTTGTTAGTGATTTCATAACATGTTTGTGGTTGTGTTGAATGAATTAGATGAGCATATTTCGTCGATCGTGTTGATTGGCGAAGTTTTGGTCGAAATTGGACTTTATTTGGGGCTGTGCAGGTTTCTGGTCGGTCCTATAGTACAAGTGAAGTACAAGCGATAGTACACATCTCTGGTCGGTCGGCATGCATGGATCGGTCGGTCATGACTGGGCCGGTTGTTCAAGACTAGGTCGGTCGGTCAGATGTTGGCATGTGGAAAAGAGTTCAGGCCGGTCACTAACTCCACGGTTCGATCGTGCACTAGTGGCTGGTCGGGTCGGTCTCATGTGGATCGATCGGGATGGATCTGAAGGCTTGGGTCGGTCATGTAGGTGGGTCGGACAAGTAGAAGGATTGTGACACCCCACGCCCGTTAATGTCACTCATTAAGAGAATGCATTAAGTTTCGTGAAGCGTTATAGGTAAACAGAAACAGAAACATTACAAGACAAATAAAAAATAACAGCAGAATTTAAAACTTTTATTAAGCAGAAAAGTTACGGTTCAAAACATAGTTACATCATAAGTATGAAATACATAAAACCCCGTACATCACTTATAACTTTTGTCTTGTACTAAAACCATCAGAGTACAATAAACATGAAAAGAGCATAATCCCCAAAAGCATAGGCATAGTAGAAAAGGTACGAAATCAAGCAGTACATCTAAGCAGCTCCAAGCATAAGGAAAGATGAATCTTGATCAAGTTTGAGAATTCCCACCCTGAGAACCGGGGGGGGGGGGGGGGGAGGGAAGAGGGGAACGGAAGAGAAAGGAGAGGAAACAAAATAGGTCAGACATAAAGTCTGGCGAGTCCACTTAGTTTTAGCAGATAAATAACTAAAAGAATCATGACAGGCATATAAACTGGATAAGAAGTAGATAACAACATATAGGCAGGTATGACAAGGTAACAGGATAGAATAAATAACGCTTCCCCAAAACTTTTCTTTCTCTACACCAATACTAGTGTCATATGAACAAGATGATCCCCAACAAGTATAACATGGTAGACTTAGGCGTACTTCTAGTGAGAGGTTTAACCTCATACAATAACAGGCAACCCAACTAAACATACCAGAGTTATCCCTAAGGGTAACAACGGGCTCCTAAACATACCAAAGTCTAGATGTACCCTAATTACTGCCCCAATCGATCGGCTCCCTATTCCCCTAGATACCCCTAAGTATCACTTCCTAAAGTGGCAACCATTTATTTTCAGGATGTGCACAACCATATCTATAGGTGTCATGGTGTCTTAGCCTCCCTTGTCCGGACCCATGCACGCACATGACCCCGTCGGAATGCGCCGCCCACACCGTCCCCTACTTTTGGATCTCTTACAATCATCCCAGTAAGCATGCTCCGACTCCGACCTAGTTCAGAGTACTCATTTGATACCAATATATGGGTTACTGACTGAAACAAGTCCCACACACAAGATGGTACAAGCTTCCCCCTAGGCTTGTATCCTCACTATTATGATTTCCTCATGTTATGCCCCCTACCAGCGTAACAAAATTGCATAACCCCAATTGGTTAATTTTGTGGGCCTATATATATAAATATTACCAACCACCCCAAGATATACTTAACCCTTACTCAAGTTAACATGTTCATGTAATCCTTATGGATTCAACTAGGTTAAGTATTCAAGTTCATTACCATTTATTCATTTATGGTTATAATGCACTAGACCTCGCACATTAGGCCTACAACTTGTGGATGCTGGATATGCCGGGCGGGTCCGGGCAAACTTCTTCCACAAGTCGGACTTAACCTTGTGTCTTAGCACGTCACATGTTTATGCACTTAGACCCCTCACATAAGATTCACCACTTGTGGTTGCTGGATATGTCGGCGAGTCCGGGCAGACTTCTACCACAAATGTAATCTAACCTCGTGTCTAAGCGGGGTTACAGTTTCTAATTAATGAAAATCTAGGCATTTTCACTATTAACCAATTATTCCTATTTCATTATAGGTTTTCATGCCCCTTTTCCAAGTCATATTCGTCATGTACCATATGCCCCAAATTAGGATCTAAATCACAATTTGATTTATGTCCCAAATCCATATTAATGTATTTAATTCAAGTTATGCCCAAATTTCCCAACACAAGTTATGCCCCAATCTTAATGTTTTCCCCCGTTCCCAATTTCACGCATCTGCATATTTCAGCGGTATGTCTAGGCTCGAAGGTAACCTGTCTATAAAATAAAAAGGGAAAAGAAGAAAGGAAGAGAACATAAATGAACATAATAAAAAGATTGACATACAATGGTAGAAATAGGCATAGCAACTAATAAACATATAGTGACAAAATTGGTTATCATGACATGATAGACATATAGGAACAGATCTGATGAACACGAGATAATAAAACTGTTAGGCATAGTGTCATAATCATAACAGGCATGATGAGATCTAATCAGTGAATTAGATATACAAACAATAACATATCTGACATGATAAATAGGCATAGGCTTAGATCCAATTCATAGTCATGTCAAATTGACTTAGATACACAAGTTATGGCTGATTTGATATGATTCAATTAGTCACAGGCTTAGATCCAATTCATAAACATGTTAAGATTATTAAGATTACCTTTTAAGTATTTATATCTAAAAATAACATAGACTCACCGTGATTGGATCTAAGAACAGAAGAATAATTGTAGATGTAGAAGTACAGATCTTTGAATTTGTCTAACTCTGATTGTTGAAGAAGAATGGACTATTTTAATCTACGCAGAGGCAACATCTAGTTCTTCATTGTTTTATAATGAACAAAATAATGAGAATGAGGTCTTATTTATATCCTAGGTTTCACGAATCTGGTTAGAAAACAGGTCCACATATGTAGAAATGTACTTCGCCCGGATCTGGGGGGTGTCGACATGGGTGCCGACACCCCCTTATGGTATTGACTCATGGGTCGACATCCGTAGGGTATGTCGACCCCCAACGGGTCCAATTACCTCCCAGACTTCCTGCTTCTGATTTTGAATTATTTGAACGGTTTTGGCTTGTTATGTATATATATTTATATATTATGCATATACAAACTTCAAAGCTTAATATCTTCTTTATACGGTGTCCGTTTTATGCAAACTTGGTGTCTACCTTAAGCAAAATTTCGAGATGAACACAGTGGCGTTGTCCATTTCAATTAATTACCAATATTTAATTAAGTATTCTTTAGTTTATCATCTTAATGTGTTATAAAATTACGGGGTGTTACATTCTCCCATACTCAAATGATTTCGTCCCCGAAATCTTCCAAGTTAAGAAGATATATCCTAACATCCATCATCTATCTACTCATCCACCAATCACAGGCATCCGTTGTCTTTAAGACTTTTAATACTTATATGAAAATATGCAAAAGTGTGTGTATATGTCCCTATACTAATGTAAAAGATCAGGCGGTCAACTGATTCAGTCGACCTCCTTAATGCAGTGTATGTTAGTGCCATGAATCCAACATGTTTGCAGATAATCCTATTATAACATGTAAGTTCTATATGAGTGCGTAGTCATTCATCCAAATGCAACATCCATATGATGATACACTCACTTTCATCCATTAAAAGAAGAAAAATGCACCCACGTCCATATGCAATATGAGAGTGATTGAGCCGATCTAATGCATAATGTGTGTGTATATGCATCCACGAGCAAACACTTGCATCCACTTATATCCATCAAACATAACATGTCTCAAACTCATGTTTACATCCATGGGATTCCTACCTAAAGGTCGAAGATTTGATTAATATATTTACTTAAATGATAGAAACAAGCATGCATAAAGCTTTGGAAAAAGAAGTTAAGAACATACCCTTGAAAAGAAAAGGGTACGAAGCACGAATCTTGTCTTCAATCCCCTTAGTTGCATTCTCTTGGTTATCTCCCTACTGAATTTTCATCAACTTGACTTCTCGGTTGCGTAGCTTTTTAACTTCTGATCCAAGAATACGGGTAGGAACTCATCTAACTATCGCCTCCCTTCAACCTTTACTTCCTCAAGCATGCTCGGCTCAACTACTTCTGCAGTATCATGCAAACACTTCTGTAAATGCGAAACATAGAAAACATCATGAATGCCGGGCAGTCTCTCTGATAGTTTTACTCTATAGGCCATTTGGCCAATCCTTTCTATTATGGGAAAGGGCCCTACAAATATTAGTGCCAATTTCCCTACAGATCCAAAGCGAACCACATTCCTCAATGGAGATACCTTAATGAAAACCATGTCTCCCACCTCAAACTCAGTGTCATTCCTTCTCCTATCTATGTAGGATTTCTGCCTTTTCTGAGCTGTCTTTATTCGTCGTCTAATAAGATCAATCTTTTCGGAAGTTTATCTAACCATATCCAGTCCAAGTAGAAGTCTTTCCATAGATTCCCACCAACAAGTTGGTGATCTACAAGGTCGTCCGTACAATGCTTCAAAGGGTGCCATGCAATTGCTAGCTTGATAACTATTATTATAAGAGAACTATACTAAAGGAAGATGCTCTTACCAAGTCCCTCCGAAGTCTAGGATACACAATCTTAATAGATCCTGAAGAAATCTTTTCACCCTTCCGTTTGTCCACCAGTCTGAGGGTGATAAGTGGTGCTCAAACATAACTGTGTACCTAATGCTTCTTGCAAGCTTCTCTAAAATTCTCTAGTGAAAATGGGGTCACGATCACTTACGATACTGGAAGGTACTCCATGAAGACGGACTATCTCACGAACATAAATTACTGCTAACCATGTTTCCCTCCCCTTGCTTTTAACTGGAATGAAATAAACGTTCTTACTAAGTCTGTCTACTATAACCCAAATACTGTTTTTGCCTTTCCTAGATCTGGGCAAACCGTCAATGAAATCCATAGAGATGCTCTCCCACTTCCATTGTGGGACCTCCAAATGATGAAGTAAACCACCAGGCTTCTTTTGCTCAGCCTTGACTTGCTGGCAAATTAAACATTGAGAAACAAACTCTGCCACATCTCTCTTCATCCAGCCCAAAATAAAACCCTCTTCATATCCCTGTACATCTTATCACCGCCTGGATGAGTAGTCATCTTAGAATGATGGGCTTCCTCTAGGACTGTCTTCAACAAACTCCCAACTAAGGGAACACAAAGCCTTCCATCTCGTCGCAACCACCCTTTATCGTTTGTGGAATATCTACTAAGGTGACTAGAAGTCTCCCTTCTACTGAGCCTATCCAAGATGTCTGGAATATGTGGATCCTCTCGCTGTGAAGCTCCTATCTGATCCATAAGAGTAGGTCGCACCTCTAGTGATGCTAATAAACCCGGTATAAACTCGGTGGAGGTTTTAAAATCTAAAGTCGATATCAACTCCAAGCTTTTCCTCTCCACGAACAGAGGACTTAAGGCCATCATCTGCCTACTCAATGCATCTGCCACTACATTACCCTTGTCAGGGGTATAAGCAATCTCAAAGTCATAGGATGCTAGGAACTCCATCCATCTTTGTTTCCTTAAATTGAGATCCTTCTATGAGAACAAGTACTTGATAGATTATGATCGGTATACAACTCGAACTTCTCTTCAAGTAGATAATGACGCCAAGTCTTAAGCGCATATACTATGGAGGCTAACTCTAACTAATTTGTACGTAGTTCTTCTCATGAACCCTTAGCTATCAACCTCCATAACATACTACCCTTCCCTTTTGCAATAGAACTGCACCAAGCCCTGTACCACATGCATCAGTGTACATTGTGAACACTTTGTTCCCATCGGGCAAGATCATGACTGAGGCTATTGTCAGAGCCCTCTTTAAACACTGGAAAGCATCATCACAATCTACATCCCAAGGGATTGTCAGATTCATCTTCGTCAGCCTGGTGAGTGGGGCCGATATCTTTGCAAAGTCCTTATTGAACTACCTATAATAGCCTGCTAACCCCAGAAAACTTTTCACCTTTATTGCATTCTTTGGGATTTGCCAATCTTGAACTGCAGCTGCCTATGCGGGATCTACTGCTATCCCATCTTTAGAGACTACATGCCCTAGAAATCTCACTTCTTTTCTCCAAAAATGACATTTGGAGAACTTCGCCTTAAGCTGGTGCACACGGAGGGTTTTCAAAACCTCTCTCAAATGTTGGGCATGCTCTTCCTTGCTCTTTGAGAAAACTAAGATGTCATCAATAAAGACCACAACAAACTTATTTAGAAACTCCCGAAACACCCTACTCATCAGATTAACAAAATAGGCAAGTGCATTGGTTAACCCAAAAGGCATAACGAGTCATTCGAAGAAACCATCTGGAGTTCTAAAAGCGGTCTTGTCTATACTGTCCTCGGACACGCTCAACTGATGAAACCATATGGCCAAATCTAACTGAGAGAAAACAGATGCACCAACAAGTTGGTCAAACAAGTCATCTATCCTCGGAAGTGGGTGCTTGTTCTTTTTAGTGAGTTTATTCAACTCTCTATAGTCTACACATAAGCAAAGCGAACCATCCGCCTTAGTTGCGAATACCACCGGAGCACCCCATTCATATATGCTTTGCCTAATAAACCCTTTCTCAATTAGCTCCCCTACTTGATTGCTAAGCTCGCTCCTTTATCTTGGAGCTATATGGCGCACAGGCAATGCAACTGACTTTGCATTGTCCACCAAGTATATACGGAAATCAATCTCGCGCCTCGAGGGTATGCCCCGAACCTCATCAAAAACATCAGGATACTCACAGACTTTTGGTATAGATCGAAGATCATCAATAGATGCATCAAGTGACTCTAGGAAACCAAGCATGATAGACCCTTTTGGGTCACAAGAAATCTCGAGTGTCCTCCCACGACAAGTCAAAAGTCTGACGACCCTCCTCTCACAGTCCAGAATGGAACCATTTGTGGCTAGCCGATTCATCCCTAGAATAAAACCGTAGCCCGTGAAACCAAGCACATATGCTTCGATGCCTAACACAGATATTCTCAAACCCCGAAAAATCATAAACAGATGAGCCGTACCGCCAATGGGGTTCGAGACAACAACGGGATCCAAAACCATACTAGTACTAAGGTGCAGAGACTCAACCATAGAATCAAATAAAAATGAATGCGAAGCGCCCAGATCAAAATGAGTTCTAATAGGATGATTGGAAAGAGAAATCAAACCTTCAACGGAAACTTTCATACCTCTGTCTGGTGCACTGGCCACGAGAGCATGCACTTGCCCTCTCGAAGATCCTGCCCTTTGACCTTGTCCTTGATTCTTCGAGCACTCCTTAGAAAAGTGTCTGACCTCTCCATAATTGAAGTAAGCATTCTTCTTTCTTTTGCGGTCCTTGATCAAATGACCCTCACATCCACAATTATGACATTTCCTCTTATCTCTATCCTTGCCGTCCTTTCCGCCCTTCTTTTTGTTGTTGTTATTGTCCTTTCTTGGGCCATACTTTCTTGTCCTGCGTTTCCTCAACCTTAGCTTCTTTCTTTTCACCTTTATCTTCCTCATGCATTAATGCCATATTTACGAGCCTTTCAAAAGTTGCTCCCATCGAAATATGAGACATAGCTAACCCATGGAGGGGTTCATTCAATCCTCTAGTAAACCATAAAGCTTTCTTAGCCGGGTATCTACTAGCTCCAAACCAAACCTTGCCAGTTGATCGAATTTGTTAACATACTCTTTGACAGTCATGCCTCCTTTCTAGAGTGACAGAAACCTTTCGATTTGCATACTTTTCTCATCTTGAGAAAGGAAATTCATTTCAAATCTCTGTCGAAAAACATCCAAGTCTCCACTGGACGCCCTACTTGCATCACTTCCCACCAAAATGAAGTCTCATATTTCAGCAGCCAAGTGGCCAACTGAATCTTCCTACGATCGTCAACTTTGAAAATTCAAAACAAATCCTCCGTCTCTTTAAGCCAATTCCTTGCCTCTACGAAAGTTTCGGTCCCTCAGAATGGAATTCCACCCATAGCACAGAAATCTTTGCAGATCTTAGAGAAATTATCTACTCACGGAGTAGGAGGAGGAACAACGGGTGCCATTGGGAGAGGGACGTCTTCTTGACCACCGGCATGCGCCGTGGCCTCTAGGTACCTACGGAACCAGCTTGGTATCGTAAAGCCCTCAGGAATATTAGGTTCCCCAAACATGCTGAAAAGAAAGGAAAAAGGAATTCAAACAGAGAATCGAAAGATATTACATATGGATTTGGGGAATATGTTTTTCAAAGCATACTTTTCTTTTGAAAATACTTTCTTTTAAAACTTTTTTGGAAACAATTTTCAAAATCTTTTATCCAATTTTGTTAACCTTCAATTTTTATACCAAGTGTGACACATCACATCCGTTAATGTCACTCGTTAAGAGAATGCATTAAGTTTCATGAAGCGTTATAGGTAAACAGAAATAGAAAATTACAAGACGGATATAATATTGCTGCAGAAGTTAAAACTTTTATTAAGCAGAAAAGGGTATGGTTCAAAACATAATTACACCGTAAGTATGAAATACATAAAACCCCTTACATCACTTAAAACTTTTGTCTTGTACTAAAACCATCAAATTACAATAAACATGAAAAGAGCATAATCCCCAAAAGCATAGCCATTGTAGAAAAGGTACGAAATCAAGTAGTACATCTAAGCGTGCCCCGACTCCGACCTAGTTCGGATTACTCGTTTGATACCTATATATGGGTTAATGACTGAAACGGGTCCCACACACAAGATGGTACAAGCTTCCCCCTAGGCTTGAATCCCCAATACTAGGATTTCCTCAGGTTATATCCCACCAACGTAATAAAATTGCATAACCACAACCGGTTAAGTTTGTGGGCCTATATATATATATATATATATAAATATTACCCACCACCCCAAGATATACATAACCCTTCCACTGTTTCAACCAAGTTTACTTAACCCCTACTCAAGTTAACATGTTCATGTAATCCCAAAGGATTCAACCAGGTTAAGTATTCAAGTTCATTACCATTCATTCATTTATGGTTATAATGCGCTAGACCTCCCACATTAATCCTACAACTTGTGGATGCTGGTTATGCCGGGCGGGTCCGGGCAGGCTTCTTCCACAAGTCGGACTTAACCTCATGTCTTAGCATGTCACATGTTTACGCACTTAGACCCTCACATTAGATTCATCACTTGTGGTTGTTGGATATGTCGGGCGGGTCTGGGCAGGCTTTTACCACAAATGTGATCTAACCTCGTGTCTAAGCACGGTTACAGTTTCTAATTACTGAAAATCTAGGAATTTTCACTATTAACCAATTATTCCTATTTCATTATAGGTTTTCATGCCCCTTTTCCAAGTCATATTCATCATGTACCATATGCCGCAAATTAGGATCTAAATCACAATTTGATTTATACCCCAAATCCATATTCATGTATTTAATTCAATTTATGCCTAAATTTCCCAACACAAGTTATGCCCCAATCTTAATGTTTTCCCCTCGTTCCCAATTTCATGCGTTCACGTGTTTCAACTGTATGCCTAAGCTCGAAGGTAGCCTGGCTATAAAATAAAAAGAGAAAAGAAGAAGGTAAGAGAACAGAAATGAACATAATAACAAGATTGACATACGATGCTAGGAATGGGCATAGCAACTAATAAACACACAGTGACAAGATTGGGTATCATGACAAGATAGGCATATAGGAACAGATCTGATGAACATGAGATAATAAAACTGATTAGGCATAGTGTCATAATCATAACATGCATGATGAGATCTAATCAGTGAATTAAATATACAAACAATGACAAATCTGACATGATAAATAGGCATAGGCTTAGATCCAATTCATAGTCATGTCAAATTAACTTAGATACATAAGTTATGGCAGATCTATTATGATTCAATTAGTCGTAGGCTTCGATCCAATTCATAAACATGTTAAGATTATCATTTAAGTATTCATGTCTAAAAATAACGTAGACTCACTGTGATTGGATCTAAGAATAGAAGAATAATTGCAGATGTAGAAGTACAGATCTCTGAAATTTTCTAACTCTGATTGTGAAGAAGAATGGACTATTTTAATCTAGGCAGTGACATCATCTATTTCTTCATTATTTTAGAATGAATAAAACAATGAGAATGGGGTCTTATTTATACACTAGGATTCACGAATCTTGTCAGAAAACAAGTCCACATACGCAGAAATGTACTTCGCCCGGGTCTGGGGGGTGTCAACATGGGTGTTGACACCCCCGTTATGGTATCGACCCATGGGTCGACACACCTAGGGTATGTCGACCCCTAACTGGTCTAAATCCCTACCATACTTCCCGCTTCTGATTTTGAATTTATTTGAGCGGTTTTGACTTGTTATGTATGTATATTTATATATCATGCGTATACAAACTTCAAACCTTAATATCTTCTTCGTACGGTGTCCGTTTTACGCAAACTTGGCTCTATCTTAAGCAGAATTCCAAGTCGAACGCAGTGGTGTTGTCCGTTTCACTTAATTCCCGATATTTAATTAAGTATTACTTAGTTTATCATCTTAATGTGTTATTAAATTACAGGGTGTTACAAGGATCAGGCAACGCGATGGATGGGTCGGCCATAAAGGGGTCGGTCAGTATTGATGGGCTGGGTCGGCCAATTGAGGTGGGTCGGACGACTTCCTAGAATGATGGGTCGTCGGTCTAGTCAAGATGGACCAGTCTTTGTTGCATGATGGGTCGTTCAGCTCCAAGAGGATGGGTCGGTCGCACAGGGTCATTTCTGAAAAATAATATTTTTTAGGTACGACCCAATTTTGAATAAAAGGGTCTGAATTTTTTTTCTTCGATTGAAACCCCCGAACCCTAGCCGCAACGCAGTGATTTAATTCGGCTCAGTGATGTTGTGACTTCGAAGTAAATTCAAGCGTGAATATTAGAAGTGTTATATGTGTTCGTTGATCGGTGTAGAACAACGAATGAGGTGGCAACTGAAAGGTAATGAGTTAGTTATAATGGTTTCTTGAGAAGGTTGATTGAGCTATGAAAAGTCGTCGGGTTGGATGACTAGAGATGCGAATGCCTAGAAGTTATCATTGTCGTAAGTTCTAGAAGACTAAAAGCAGGATGGGGGCACCCAAAAGACTGGAAGGTTGCTGGTCGAGTACCCTGGGTATCGTTGAAAGGCCTAGTTGTTAATGTTGGACATACATACATATCGTTGAAAGGCGTATGGAGTTTATGCTACGACTGGGGTTACCATTAGCCCTAGACATATGGGAAGGTTGGCTGTCATACGGTTAACGATGGTTTCAAAGAAGAATTGGCGGTGATAGCCAGAGTCTGTCATGCACGCTGGATGTTTTGTTTCTACCGTCTCACGTAGATTATTCAACGTCAAAGGATATGTTCCTTGGGTGCTTATCTGATATTGGTTTAGGCCTCTGGGGCTTGTACTTGGGAGATGTTGAATTCGATTAGGATGGTTTATGTGAGATCTACAATTTGGATGCTACTAGTTCTATTGATGGTTGTTTTTGATTGCCATGAATAAATGATTGTTCTGGTTTCCATGGTTGAATGGTCGAAATGTTTGATGAAAAGGCTATCAGTGTTCGATGTAGGGAAGACGGGATTGAGTGCTTCTCTGGTGTTGTGGGTAGATTAGTATGTTTACCTACCCATCCTCATATACTTTGTTTATGATGTTAGATAGTTGTTTTATCGCTCAATAAGACTGTTGTCTAACTCAAGGTTTTATGTTTCCCTCTTATTAACTTGGGATGTTCATCCGGTACTTGGATGTGCAGACTAGGTGGCAGGTGACAGCTTAGTGAGGACGATTTTGCAGTTTGGAGGCGACCAGCAGGTTGGCATATTATCTTTACTACTATCTAGTACCGTTGTTTTCTGCGGTTTGTTATTCTTCTCTGAGTGCTGTAGTGAGGCAATATTGTATAAACACTATTGTTGAATCCAAGTGTATGGATATTACTTTCTAGTCGTTATGGAAGTTTAGTGTTTCCTGCTTCACTAATATTACCTATTGTATATGTTCTATTATATTTTGTCCCTGCGCTATGATTTTTAAGATTAATTTATAAATTTAAGATGATGAGGTTTAAATCTAAAATTTTATTTAATCATCAATAGATTTAACATAAACTATTTTAATATAATATAAACTTAATTTAATTACAAGTTTCATTTTAATAAGATGGTTATTTAGTTTGAAGAATAACTCAAAAAATTAATTTAATTTAATATAATATAAAGATTTAATTTAACAAATTCAATAAATTTAATATAAAGAAGAGACTTATTAAAAAATTAATTTATTTAAATTAATTAAATATTTGATTTAATAAAGATTTAAGTCGATACAAGATTTTATTAAGCTTAATTTTTTTATTGATTCAAGATAAAAATAAGAATTCAATTTAAGCAATAACCACGATAATTGAACTTTGAATGTTGCTTTTTTTGTAATGAGATGACATGAATTCAGAATTTAAGTTTCAAAACCAAACTGAAGTAAATGGTTTAGAACTATAATTCTAGTTGTAAAATAATTTAAACTGAAATCCAGACTGATCTAAGTTTAAGGTTATTTAATTTGAAATTTTAAATATGGATCAATGATAAGACGAATTTTGCACGACTCTCTAAGATTTGGAAATGGCAAATTTTCCCCCTTCCCTCTCTTTTTTCTGTCTTTCTCCTTCATTTATGATTTTCTTCACCCTTTTTCTCCTCCGTAATCATCACCTACTTTCGCAACATGAGACGACTCAAATTCGCTCGCCTTCAGAACCGACTATAAACCAAGTCTGGTTAAAAAAGTAAGCTTCATCGGAAGGTCCTGCGATAAACAAAAATTTCCGACATTCGATAGTCGATACTTAACACATCCAGGGTGTTCGTGTACTACAAAATCAAATATTTCAAACTCAATTCATCGGGGTTTCATCAGAGCAGACATAGCAGAAAGGAATAAAATATAATATTCAATATATATCTTTAAAGCGGAAACTTTTACAACAGAAAAACATTATAACATCTGAGATAAATACATTCTTACATCTTTGATCCATATACATCCAAGTATAGATAGTAAAGTATGCCCTAGCCATCTTCCGAAGAACTCCAGCTATTTTGAATCAAGTGGAAATTCCTCATCCACCTGTTTAAACCTGAAACATACTCGGATCTGACCCGAGTGTCAAACACTTGGGTCAGGCTTGGATTAACCAGTTTAATTACTAGATAACAAACTATAACCTATATCATACAATCATCAGCCAAGATTCAAATTTTTTGAAATTCATGCTTTTGAAAATTGAAGCTATTATAAGACTAAAGTCCCATCACACAATGCAACACATACCGCAGTTACCTTATAATAACCCAACATGCTTGATATTCCTTAAAGAATATATTTTGATATTATTATTAATGTATAGGTATGGAAATTACATTGGAAAATCAGTGTATAAATCTTATCTTGCATAATTCCCCATCCCATTATTTTGGCTATTAGGTTTATAACTAAAAATGCAAGCTCATATTGGAAATTGGATTTCCATCATGATGGTTCCTAATTCGAAAGATCTATCGTGGAGGTGTGTATCTTGACTTTTAGTCCAGGCTCGGATAGCACCGTAATACACATCCACACTTTTGGGAATCAAGCATCACTGCCTGCGTCTTTAGTCCTGACATGGAACACCGTTGTACTCTATCCACATCAGGCATTACATAGCACCACCACTGCCTCTATCATCTCAGTCGACCGAATCCATTACAAGCCTAAAATTTATTCATTCTCAACCCACAGGTTGTTCATTCCCAACTTGAAAATCAAACTGATCTGACCATCAATTTACCATCATATCGGGGTGTGAGGTTTTTTAAGTCACATCATACAAAAAGCTATGCCATATCAACCATGATTTGATCATCATCCTCAAAACTCTGCTTTTCAACAAAACCTTTGATCTACTCAGTAATTAGCATGCCACATTGTCAATTTAAAACATATAATCTGTGCCTATTAATATATGAGTACATAAGTCTCAGAGGAAGGTGTTAAACTAAGAGAATAAATTCTCCTCCATCAACTAATATAACATCAATAGAAACCAATTGGTTATGTTGTAAAATACTTTGTCAGACACACATCCATTTACAAATCTGTTCTTGCTTTTGAATGAAACCGAAGGTGTTTTGTTCCACGACCCCGTTTGGTTGAGAAAGCCCTTGCAAGCGAATCGCTCTAAGTACGGTTGGATTACCATAACAACATAACCTCATAATGGGAGATCATCCCGAGGCATCAAGAAGCAAACCTTAATATGTGAAGGTCTCCGGTCTTCTATCACATTCAACGCCGTTTTTATTATCACAATGGGTCGAAACCCGGTCATTCCGAATAACTATCGCATCCTTCAAATCAATGAAGATATACAAGATACCCTGAGTTTTATTACATTTTGAGGATATTCTTTTACTCACATCATCCTTTACATTTGGGAATTACTCCCTTAAATCTTACCAAAAATTTATACTATAAACTTTTGTTTAACACTTTCATCAATCTCATCTTTCATCCAAAATCGTACTTACAATTTCTTAATCTTATTGCTTACGCGAAAACACGCTCATCATCTTTCAAGCGATTTTTAAACTCTTTCCCATTTTCATTTGTTAGGGAAAATCATACATCAAATCTTTATAGTAGAATTTAAATAAAGATTTCTTTTCAACTAATCTTGCGAAATCATCTTTTCCTTTTACTGGGTTAAAGAACACTGTTATTTAAAACATTGTTCACGATAAACCCAAAAACATACCTCTATTAGAAGTGGAATCTTTACAGAAACCATATCAGTTTATAATCGATATAAATTCGTGTATCCGATTAATATTATAAACGGAATAATACAAACCCTTTCAAATTCCATACATATTAAAGGTCTTCCTCTACGAAGACCTATCTCGATTATCACTAAATCGATTTCCATTCAATTCCAATTTAATTTAATAGTTGGAGAACTTACCTTTGTAAAACTCCATTGATCTTAAAAAGATTTGTCTCATATCTTTATCTTCAACTAAGTTAAAGAACAGTGTTATTAAAGACACCATTCACGATGAACTCCAAACCAATTGATATTAAATATAAGAATTCAAAAAAAATTATATCAACTTGTATTCAACAACAATTCTCATAATCAACGGATACTACAAGTGGAATAACGATATAATTATCTTTCAAATTCCCTAAATAACAAACGTGTACACAACGGTAATCAATACCAAATATCTGAAGATCCAATTTTTATTCAAGTTGGAAAACATTTCTAAATTAGAAGTTTTATCTAAACGCTTATTTCAAAGCATGGTTATATTTGATAAACTAAATAATTTAAGCTTATTTAACTTAAATTCTCCACACGTCGTTTAACCATTTTCAGCTAATTAGGATGAAAACACAAATATCCCAAAATATAGTTTGAAACTTCGTATGTTTTTTTCAAATCACTTTAAAATCACTGATTATGATTTATCATAATTTTCGCATATTTTTAATAGTTTAAAAATAGCTCATTTCAATAAAATCTGTTTTCGGGTCATTAACGGCACTGACGCTATTTATATTCAGAATTGGTTTGAACTTATTTCAAAATCTAACCATTGGATTTTAAAACTTTACTTATCATTTGAAATCCCTTTTCATTTTGAACCAAATGTTTTTCGTTTCGGGAAAATCCGAAGGTCAGATCTTCCGTTATGTCAATTTGAACAATGGTTGAAATTCGTGAACTACCGCTGTGCGACGAGTTCTATTCAAATCAATCTTCAATTATAAATTAAAATCAAATATAATTGCCTTTAAAATAGTTTATTTAATATATATCTTATATAATAATTTTCGAGAACTATATTTCCATATTCGACTTCAAATTCAAATATCTCTATTAATCAGATATTATAATATTATTTTTCGAAACTTATCCGTTTGAGCCTAAATTTTCCTGAAGCCCATTATAAAATTAAATAAGTTAGTTTTGAAAAGTTAATCTTGTTAAAAAATTCCCAGAAATCCTAACCGACTTTCAGTTTTTTCAGTTACTATTCATTTTAAAATAAAATTTAAAACATGCCTTAATTGTTTGAAAATTATTTCAAATCAAATTCTTTTCTTTACGAAAGTTCATCATAATGACTTAAACTTTGCATTCATAAAAAACTGGATATTAAATTCAAACTTTTATTTTTCACCCAAAATTTTATTATTAAAATATTCAATTAATTCCCAATTTGGAATAAAACTCCATCAACTACCATATAAGTCAACTTATATGGATTCAACATGTCAATAATGTCCAAATAACATTTATCAATCAATAGACACCATAGTGTGGCATTATCGGCCTAAGTGCTAAGGTTATCAACACTAAATAAATCACCGTTGCAAACCAATTTTCATCCAAATTATTATTGTCGTTAATAGCTATTACTTTCCAGCCAATCCATATCAAAACTCACCAACATACAACATATAAAATTGTGTACATATGTCGTATTTATATTTACAAAAGTCATGCTAATATAAACCAATCTTTAATATTCATTCCCTGTACTTGTTTGGTCAAGTAATTACTTCAACTATTGTTTTCTCTCTCTCTCTCTCTCTCTATATATATATATATATATATATATATATATATACCATTTTGAATACGGTAAATTATCTAGAACTCATTGCTACTTGCTCAACCACTTAGCAACCCAAACGTTAACTAGTAAGTATTTACTTTTCAACCAATGTACATGCAACATTTGCAACCAAGTTATCATCCAATCCAAAAAACCTTTTTATTTATGGTTTCAACCTTCAAATCACTTATGTTGACATATAAATTCCTAACCAACTACAACAATTCGTGTCCATACTTCAGCCATAACCAGCATCAAGTATATAAGCATATAATTACTTGCAATACCAACATACAACATCAACAACTGTTATATAAACATAATTAATTCAAATGTGAGTTATAATTGCTCACCATTACTATTCCACCCTATCTAACTTTAATCGTAGGACATCCTAGCGATTTCAAACAATTTCGGCAGCTTCCCGACATCACCAGAGTTTTTTGAAAATCAAATGGATGGAGGTTCAATGCTATTATGTTTTATAATTTAATGGGTGTATAAGGGACGTAATTTTGGTTTGAGGAGAAAACGAGTCGTGCTTTTGGGGCTTATTGGGTTCATGTTTTGAGGGTGGGACCCACGGGTCTTGTGGTTGCTGGTGGCGGTGCTGCTGGGGATAGGTTACAATAGTTGTGGGCTATTGGGTGCGGGTTGGGGGTGAAAAGGGGAGGTATGGTGGTTTTTTGGAGTTTTAGGGGAGGAAGGGGCCCAAGACGATAATTAGGGTACACCTAATCCTGCTGTTGTGTAATTAGGTTAACATCTAATATGGTTATGTAATTGGGTAACACCTAATTCTGCTGTTAATCTTGCTGATATGTAATTAGGTTAAATACCTAATCATGTTAAACCTGTTATACTAGTATTTGTGCAGATATACTTGTTTTAGCGATCATAGTTTATTCATGTTATTCCTTCTATCATGTTGTTGTTTAGTTTACCAGTTACCTTATATGACACTATACCTTTCTCATCCAATCTTATTTACCTGTCTTGGCATTTCTAGTGTATGCACATTTGAAAATCACTGGAACTCGCTGAACTTTATATCTGACCCTTTTTCCTTTCGCTTGTTTCTTCCTTTCCCCCAAGGTCCTAAGAGTGGAAGCACTCAACAGTGACTAGGATTTCTCTTGCAGCTTGGACTTGGATTTCTTAAGATATACCGTTTGACTTGCACTCTATTTTATTACGGCTTATGGAAAGGGATGTGATTTTACATACTCGGATGCTTTGTGTTGTGAGAAGTTTTATGAGACAGATTTGATGTAATTTGTTTTGTTGTAACTTATTTGAGACTATGATATATTTTAAATAATGAAGTTGAAATTTTACGCTGCTTATTTTATATCTGTCTTGTAAATTTCTGTAATGTTTACCTATTGTGTTTCTTGAAACTTAATGCATTCTCTTATGAGTGACATTAACGAACGTGGGGTGTGTCATAGGTAACAAATTAAAAAGTAATTCTCATATATTTTTTATTAAGTAAATTTCAAGTAATAACTTATTCTTGTGTTGATTTAGAAAGTTTGTGTCCATGTTTATAAAACTGACATTTGCTAAATAAAATTGTTTTATTGCATCTGTCAATGAAATTCACTATTTTATTGTTCAGCTCCACTATTTTCTAACTTGAGAAAAGACCTGCTATGTTGGGTTACTTCAGTGCGAATTTGTAGTTTATTTGCTACTACGAATTCCATTGGTTGAATTATTTATTAATTTATTTTTAGAAAATATATGGTAGGACCAAAGACTTAGCATAGCAACTGACTGATCTTGAGTACAATTGCTTTCATAAAACAACTTAACAGTTAGATCCATAATAGCTGCAAAATCAGAAACATAGCCTAACTACTCCCTCCAAATTTTGAGGTAGGCATCGTGCGGGGTCAAAATTAACTACGTTATTTTTAGGGAAACAACAACGTGTCATGTATCTCTAGCACTCCAAAATTCCGACTTCAAAATTTGGCATGATATAATGGCGTAATACACATTATACCATTTCAATCCAATGGTGGCATTTTTCAGCTCCCTCTCCACTACGAATCCAGCCGACTTCCCTTTATTCTCATGGCAACACTAAATAACCCCTGCCTTCCCTTCTTCAATTTCTATCGAACCGCTTGACCTTGTTTTCTACGTACCCCCAATTATGTGTGATTTTTGCATCTACAATATATATTTTTCTAAGATTTCTTTTTCAATATTTTGTGGTTTTCATTTTTAGTATGGTCCATTCTTCTAGTTTTGCTATTACTTATGCTTCTTTCCAACTCTAACTTCATGGAAACCTACAAAGAAGAAGTTTTTAATAGATTGGTGCATTGATTTTCAATCGAACAAAAGAACATCAATAGTTGGATTTTATGTGTTGATGGCTTATGTATTTAACAATAGTCTAAATCTAGGCTGGCCCCATACAGAGATGAAGAAAAAATGGAACAATTTGAAGCATATTGGATTGACTAGGAAAAGCTTATGCAGTTGGAAGGGAGAGATGTGAAATGCACAAAATGATCAGTTGGACTCTCTCGAGTAGTGGTTGAACATCATTGCATAAAAATACCAAAGATTAAAAGAAAATACTATCTCAAATTCTGAAAGTTAGATACATGTTTTGGAGGATGCATAGCAAAGAAAACCTCCAAATATGTGAAATCTCCCACTCCACCTGCTCAACCTTTCACTACTATTAATTCAGATTTGTACTCCAATTGGATAGCCATTGACACTATACCCGCTTAGCCCAGACGCAACAAACATATCGACATGTCATCGAATGGTTGTTCATTTAGATATATCGTCTCATTATTGCCATGAAGATTGTTACGATGATCAGTTCAGACCATTTCATCAACATACTTCCATATAACAAACATACTTTCTACTATTATATTTATTTTGCAGTGGGAAATTATGATGATTTTTCGCCATGATCTCACAAACTTAGCTACTGTGGAAACACGTATGAAGATGAGATACAATGATGTATACTATGAAAGTCGGGTTTATTATATAGTTTTAGCGTTGATGCGTAAAATTGGCGTCACACCCAACGATTCTCGATGATACGAGAATAAAGTTTCACATATGGAAAAGTATGTGCAGAAAGCAAGAATACAATAATTTATAGTGGTTCGGTTTGTTTTGAACCTACGTCCACTTTGAAGCGTCTGTTGATTTTATTCATAATTGAACTTTACAAGTGTTGTACATCAACATTACAATTGTACACAAAATTTGGTTAAGTATTCAGAGTCATTATTTTATATGTAGGAAATCTTAGGAAAAATTAGTTCTTCTTCTTCCTCAAGACTTAGGCTGCCATTAACGGTGTCGAAGGTCCTTGAGCCGTCAAATCATGCAAATGTCAACCATTTTGAAGTATGAGGTAGTAGGTATTTATATGTAGTGGATTAGGTGAGAGTAGGTGAGATTGGGGGACTACATCAGCAATTTCACATCCCGAAATAGTAGCTTGGAGAATTTCGCATCCCCTTGGTATAGGAATATTTCGCATGGGATGCAAAATTCGTGTCCTAGGGGGATACAAAGCTGCATCCCTGGTGGGATGCACATTTTCACATCCAGAGGGATGCAAAGTCGCATCGCGATGGAATGCAAGCTTTGGCATCTGGAGGGATGCAAAATCGCTTCCCGGAAGGATACGAAATCGCATTCGGAGGGATGCGAATTGTTGCATCTGGAGGGATGCAAATCATATTGAGGAGGTATGTGCTAGGGGATATGAAATGTGAGGGATGCGAAATTATGGAGGAATGCGAGGTGATGTGTTTGAAAGGTTGTGAGGCCTACTCTCGCCCGACTCCTTCCGGGCCTGGATCCTAAGTGTTTTGGCAAAACTTAGGGCTTTTTTACCATATTATGGGTCGAGTCGAGTGGGTCTGGTATGTATTTGGGAATCAGACCAAAAGGCTGGTTAACACTTTCCCTCCAAAGTATGTTTGTCTTGATATGATGTGCTTTGAGTTGAGTCAATCATCTCTAGATGTTGAAAAGGTCTTCAAACCGTGTCGAGCATTTGGTCATGACCGTTCCATTAAGCATATTGAGAATTTTGATTCTATGGTAGCTTCAGTAAACACTAATTCATGTCGACTCAAGAAATTAAACGCTAGTCGGTGACTCCCGCTTACATCGAAACGTAAACGGGTCATTGTCGACATAATATTGTGTATACGCTCCCATGTTTTCGCGTGATTTCGCGCAACACGATCAGATTTTGAAATAGAACATAATCAATAGATATGTCTTCGGCTTATAATTACGCAGTTGGTTCTCGAAAACGATATCGAATCATGAATTCGATCGCTTGGCATACACTCTTAAGTCATTTAAACTTATGTGCATATGATTGGTTAGCAAATCAAATAGGTCTCGATTGTCACAATTTCGGTAATGCGTACGCGTGGTCGTAGCCGGAGTCGTGAGTTAAGAATTTCTCTGAGTTGGAAATTCGATTCCCACTTTTTCCCTTTTTTCGAAAGAAGGGTGATGCAAAAAATTTCATCCTCGGGTAATACAGAGTTTCGTATCCCTGTAGGACGCCAAATTTTGTATCCCTAGTGGAGTGTGAAATTTCGGAGTTAGTGGGATACAAAATTTTAAATCCACGGTGGGATACGATTTCTGTGTCATGGTTCACTCCCCCCCCCCCCCCCCCCCCCCCGTATAAATATAAGGATGCGATTTTCGTCCCCTCACCTGGTATAATTTCGCAACCTGGGAACGTAGCACTTGAAAAGGAAAAAACTGCCTCTCGATCAAACCTCGAATGCTACGCTCTTAACAGGTGAGTTCGAATCCCGTAGGACTGTATTTACATGTTATGTGACCCGATTCAAGTTCGAATTTTTTATGCATGCTTTTCGAAGCTCGAAACCATGGTTCGAGGCTAGGTCATGGTGATTGGTGGAGGGAAATAAGGTACCTAAGTAGGAGATGGAGGAGAATAGACCAGATTCAAAGGAAAAGAAGAGGAGGCTAATGGGATATGAGGATGGTGCTTTGCATCCCGAAGCTACGAAGGGGATATGAAACCTCGATTTTGTATCCCGGTGCAGCAGGGTGTTGCAAAGTATGGGCTTCATATTTCCAAGGAGAGGGATGCAAGGTTCGAATTTCGCTTCCTAAAGGGGTGAGAAATCATGATTTCGCATCTGTCCTAGGTGCTAAAATTCAATAAGTCCCAGGATGCAATTTTTGGCATCCTTGGGACTTAGAGAACTTTCACCACAGGGGGATGTGAAGTGTAAAGATAGACAGCGATTCGAAATTTCAAAGGGGAAAATGGGATGTGATTTTTGCATCAGTGTGGAGAAGCGAAACTACTTGTCATGAGGATTCAAATTTCACATCCCTAGGACTTAACAAATTTCGAACCCTCCTGATGGTGTTGCTTTCCACTGTTCCCGATGAAAATCTGAATCCTAAGAGACTAGTCGTCAAACACATATTGCTTTCGGACGTTATGTGGTTGGATTAGACCGTGTTTTGAACTCTTTGACCAATAACGCCTTTACACTCTAATAAGAACTGATAATTCAGACTTGCACATTGGATTATAGCATAAACTCAAACAATGGACATGTGATTGAACTATCGATCTTCGAATTTTACTTTCGATCCTAATCTTGACGTAATCCCGACTAGACACGAACCTAATGTTATCGGTTAATGATGATGATGGTATTAGTCCTAGGGACTAGCGATCGTTGTCGTGTTTCGAGCTCTTTTATTATAATTGCATCAGCACCTCATGGCACTGCACGTTCCATGTTAGTTTATACCAACACGAGAGCTACAGGTTTTTCAGTGTGGTTTCTAATGGGACTACGTTAAAAGTATAGTTTGCAATGGCACTAAGATCTTCTCGAAGACTTCAGGGCTTAGAAGATGAAGCTTCATAACACTCACCATCCTTAACTGGGTCATCTAGTAACTCCATTTAAGGGAGTAGCGTGCTTGAGATTTCTGATGCCTCCACCCCTCCCAGCTAGCGAGCTCGCCTATTGCACCCGAGCAGGGTGTGCAGTCGGAAAAATGCGAAAATCGATTGAGCACACAGCCAAGCCATTGATATCAAAAGGGACTGGAGTTGTAGAAGGAAATCCCAAAGCCTAAGAGGATGTAGACATGATGGGGGAAGACGTTCCGGTGGCACCGGACATGATGGCAGATGTCGCCGTAGTCGACGACCTGTCGGATTCTATGCCTTCGCGGATGGTTGAATCAGTGTTAAGGCGTGTGCACAATACGTACAACAATCCTTGGAATGATGTTTGCATCCCTTAATAGGGTGGTAGGGTGCATGCACCTCCAAGAGGGTAAACTTGTTGGAGTAGGCATATATGTGCTTTTGGGTGCATCAACCCAACCTGCGAGTTCGTACGGGATATGCTGCGCTACTTCTGCATAGCGCGGACGCAGTTCCATCCGAATGCGTATGTCTTCCTTCTTGGTACATGCATTCTATTTATGGACTACCTGCATACAGTACCTACTGGGGAAGATATTCGGTTTCTCTTCAATATAAAGAGGAGAACTATTGTTGCGCCCTCTCTAGTCTACTTGGAGGCACAAGCCAACACTCGATTTATCTTGGGGACATGGAGCAGGCTTAGTTTCCTTATATATGATTGGTTCTATGTATGCTGCCCTTAGGATTTGCAAGCCGGTGGTTGACCGAAAGAAAGTATCTTTCTTGCCTTAGTTTCGTAGTTAGTTGAGTCGCAAGCTCGACACTGACTTTATGTCTATGGAACAAGCATTCCTCCAGTACCCGAAGGCAAAGTGTGCCAGGAGCGTCTTGAAGCATAGACGATGATTCCAGTAAGTCTTGCATCATCAAGAGTGTTTTGATTGAACAACTTCTTCATCGAACGGGCTTGCTTCCCGTAAATCGTTCAATGAGTCATCCGATTGGTGTGGGAGAGGAAAAAAGGCGAAAATTGAGGGAGGAAAAAGTCCTTCAAACCCATGAGGGAAGGTGCCTCCTGTCGTGTCCAAACGACACATGCTCGTAAGGACTTAGGAAGGACATAGTGAGCACAGCGCCGATGATGAGGAGATATTTATTGAAGAAAAGGTTCTGCTACTCATTCATGTCATGTCTCCGATAGTTGAGACGAGGTCGGCAGCATAGCCCGGGCCGGTTTCTCCATTTACTACATTTGGGACCGCCGCAACGCTGGAGATGGAGGGTCCGTTTAAAGTTTTGGACGATGTCCCACTTGATCTTATCTTGTCTTAGCATAGTGGCACAAGTACTGGAAGCCTAACGCTGAACGTTTGGGAGGTCACCCTTTCAAGCAGGCTTAAATCTGTTACGTGGAGAGAACACTTAGGACACACACTCATAATCACTACATGTGTGAAGCCCCTCCCCGAGACCTACCCTAATAAAGAACATTAATAAGTAATGCCGTCTATTAGAGCGGAGAATAGGGCTACTTAGGGGAGACCATCCATAATTTCGTATTAAACGGGATTAAGTACCTCGATTGGGTACGTAAAATTTCTTTGCTTAACTCAAGAGGATCGACATACCCAACACTCCTAATATGAAATTATTATGGCTATGGATCATTTCAGTACAGTATACAATATATCTCAGTCACAGATTCTAGAACAGCTACATATAGGTACAATCACAGAATTACAACTTACACGTGTGCTACACCTGAATAGAATATATAATATGAATACATCGTGGGAAACTGGAACAACTCTATAATGTCAAAATACACTAATGTGCAACATAGAAGGATCTTCGAAGATAGTCCAAGCTATACCCAAAAATCAACAGCAATTGAACCTAAAACAACTCAGCCTGACTCGAACATTAACACACACATATCAGTCTAGTTTACAAGTCAGTAATAAAAAAAAGTAAGATAAAAGATCAACCAAACACTAATTCCTTTCCATACAAAAAGGAATCTCAACACATGGGATCGAACGGAATCCTAGATGTAAACTTTCCTTTTTCATACAAAAGGAATGTCATGATCAAAGGTCAACGAAACACATATTTACAAGTCCACAAGGTTAACGTATAGTGGCGCGAGGAAGAAACAAAAAAGTGGGACTAAACACTATATAGGCACAAATTACCAAACTTTCCAGTTGTAATAATCAACACCTGGAATCACATAACACAAATGAAAGACTTAAGGGTGCATAGAAATCTCAAGATGAACTCACAAAACTAGTAATTCACTATGTCACTGAATCATAAAATCATAGAATCACAAAATCACGGAATCACTGAAAACCCCATATAATGAAATCATTGGAACTCTATTTAGAGTTTAAAACCACTAATGAAACCAACATAAATAATAATAACAGTTACCACAGTGAAACCAGTGGTAAACACAAAAATAAAAACACGAAGATTGGATCCAACCCAAAGTAGCAAGTCGAAGCTATGCCTACACGTGCTATCACACAGGATGGCTTAATGCCATAGCCAGTACAATATCACTCAGAAGGGTACCCATATGACACAAGGGTCCACAGAGTTCACACATAATTTCACGCAGGATCGACCCGAAGGTCCACACAAAGATCACACAGAATTGACCTAGAATTCTAGTATTGGCAGCTACACAGGACTATGTCACAGACCCATAGATAGTGATCCAAAATGTGATAATTGTGCGTCCCATACCACACATCATCAATTTAACGGTTCACACACTGTAAGTCAGCTTTACATAGGAAAGCACATGAATTCATAAGAAACACAAACACGAATTAATACAAAAGGGTCACAATGTTTACTGGTAAAACACAAAAACTACAAGAAATCATGAAACACTGGATAACACAAAGATCATTGGAAATCCTAAGATTCTCGACTCGGCAAATATTAGATTGAACAAAACCATATATCACCACATCCCATACCGCAGGGTCTACGAAGTCATTCGATCATCAACCCATCTTCTCGAAGTATGCAAATATGTGTGGTTTTATATAAGAAAAATATTTGATTTAATAAAGCCACTTATAAAATGATTGCTTGAAAATCGGTTGTTTTCTTTCTTAAATTCTTTTTATTTGGAAATAGATTTCTATACTACTGTTTGAGGCTATTAATAATCTAAAACTGAAATCGTAAACTTTTTAGCCTTAAAACTATAAAGAAAATGATATCTATTTATATATTGAAAACTAGTTTAAAAGGTGTGAAGTGTGTTCAATATCCTTAAGATGTCAACCATGAATCATCACAAAATTTCCCAAAATCTGGAGTTTCGGTTTTATGAAATATAAATTTGGTTTCCCAAAGTGAAATGGTAGTAAACTAAGTTGCAAAACCACAAAAAAACATGGAAAACATGTATCAAGTCACAAAAATGCACCAAGAAACCAATTCTGGTTGCGACTTTGAGGTTAGTTCCAAATGACCAATGATGTTCGATTGATCTAATATCCGACATGTACAAACTAGAATAATATACCTTTCAACATAAAAATGAATCGCTAAATTATGATATCATATGGAGAAGATACAAAGCCTTAAACTTGGACTCAGGCTCTAGTTTTAACCTAATCTAAAATCGCTTCTGGTTGCAACTTTGAGGTTAGTTCGAAATGACCAAACAATGTCTGATAAGTCCAAAATTCGACATGCACAAAACTAGAATAATATTTCTTTCAATAAAAAAAGAATTATCCAAAAAGGACCAAGGATCATGAAGCTATAACGGCCAAAAGTTACACTTTGGCTTTGATTTCATCAATTAGACAAGGGCCACGGAAAACTACCTATTTTAACATAAACAAGCTACATATATTTTTATTGGTTCAGAGTGTGCACGTGGTTTATAGGAACTGGTTGTAGCACCCCACGTCCATTAATGTCACTCACAAAGGGAATGCATTAACTTCCATGGAGGTTTTAAGTGAATATAGAACAGAAAAATTACAACAAGACAGATAATAAGTAGTACTAGGAAATCTAAAACTTCATTTTATTGCAGCGGAAATTAAACATGTTTGTTACGTCATAAAACCATAAATCAGAGTCAAGTACAATATCCATTTTCATAAAACAAAATACATAATCTCATTACACAAATAGCCATTAAAGAAGATAACAAGTTGGACTTTACTTCAACGGTCCAAGCTTTCCAAGAGAGATAAAGCAATCCAATCAAACTCCACTAGAGCTGGGCCCAACCTGAGGACCTGGAGGGGGAAAAAGGATAGAAATGGAGGGGGTCAGACATAAAGTCTGGCGAGTATGATAATTCTAACAATTCTATTATCAAAATAACTAGACTAAGGCATAAGCTGGAAGACAAGTAAATGTCTATGAACTATTAGGTATGGAAGAGCAGATAAAGGTAACGTTTAAGATAACGTTAAAGATAACGTTAAAGGCATACCTAGTTACTAACGAATAATTACTACACTGCACCGCACATTACTACACTGCACCGCACCAGTCACCCTAAAGGTTGATCGCACTTGCTTCACACAGAAACTATATAAAGAGCCTTACGTACCCCAAGCTGACTACATAGGTGCCGTCTGCCCCTATCTCCACTAGGTGTACCCCACTACCCACTTTCGATCGGCTCCCTACTCGTAGATACCCGTGCTGGCCCCACAGTGGGGTGTATCACTCCCCTAAAGTGGCAACCCGATACAGCTTGGGAATGCACGGCTTATACCTACACGATTCAACAACGTCTTACCTATCAGCCCGGGTCCACACACGCATATGAAACCCGTTGGACTTGCGTTGCCACCCCTCCCCGTTTTGGCCTCTTATTGTCAAACCCAGTATGCGTGTCTCGTCCTCGACTTAGGTCGAGCCCACAAAGATACTTTTGGGATACTGGTTGAAATGGTCCCCCACAAGCTACCCACCTAAGCTTGTCACCACTAGTATATCCTACTTAACCCTCTTAGTCATGTTCATTTACATGTGTGTTTGGTTAAGTCTTACTAATTGTATTTCACATGCCACTAAGGGCACCCACTAGATTCCTTATGCCACCCAAGGCACCTACTTAACCCCAATGTCCCACCTTACATGTTTATCTGGTTAAGTATTTCTTAATTCATTCAGGCCATAACCTCATAAAGACCTCTCACATTAGACTGGCATTTATGGCAGCTGGATTTTCCGAGCGGGTCCGGGCGGTCTTACACCATAAAAGAGTCTAACCTCATGTCTTTACAACTGTTATGCTTTAGTTTAGGCCTAGGACCTCTCACATTGGGCTGACATTTGTGACCACTGGATTTGCCGGGCGGGTCCGGGCAGGTTTACGTCACAAAAGAGTCCAACGTCGTGTCCTAAGCATTGATTATCACTTATAATCTTTTACCCCAGTTTTAATAATTCCCTATTCAAATTATTAATTACTTCCAATTTTAATGATGTCCATAATTGACTCAATTATGGCCATCCATTCACGGCATGCAAAATCATATCAATTGCACCCCAACTTCTTATTATTAAATCCTTAATATTACCCCTACCCCACGTTTATACGTTCGCTTATTCAATGCAGAATATACGTTAGACTCGAATAGTCTAACTCATAGCACAAAGATAAATATCACAACATATGAACAAATAAAGTAATCCAATCATAATAGGGGTGAAACTTGCATATACTACACATGTTAAGGATCTAAAGGTGTCAACTTGATAAACGTCACAATTTACATGATATGATCATAACCCAAATTTATGTATAAATTTGCATATGGGGTTTTAGGCAACATATGATGGTGTGAACTAGCATAGAATTTCACATATGTCATAGCATAATTCTAGATGTCATAATAGGTGTCACGGCATATGTTTATAACTTTTACTAATCAACCTAATCTTGCATATGTGACTTGTCATATAGATCAACATAGCCCAAATAGTATCAATATTATGATTTTATGATTTGATTAACATGAACTAATTAGCATAGATAGTAACATCATGGCTTTTTAACATGTATGATTCATCACAACTTAGCATAGAAACTCTCAATATACATAACATCATCATAGCACGATTTACAACATATAGGATATCATCACCATATAGCATAGGATTTATAACATACATGATAGTATAAGGTTTACAACAACATATATGACAATTCACATCCTCTACTCATAATCCATTCATGACATAACTTAATTAGTTTAACAATAATCTTGTTAAGATCATCATACTCACAATTAGAGAAGAAAGAGAGTCGAATTAGCGCTCCTTTGATGAAGAATCGCTGTTAGGGTTGGGTAGTTCTGATTTGGTTGCTGTTCTTTATCTTTAATTTGATGGTGGCTGCACTAGGTCTCAAAATAACAGCATGAAGGCCATGATCTTTGTTTATTTTTTGATTTACGGTTTGTGTATAGGGGTCTTTTTATAGAGTTATAAATTAATTTAAGTCGTCGGATGTTCTTAGGGTTAATCAAAACCATTCAATTATGATAGGGTGATGAGTCAGCCCTAATGACTCAGCAAGGAGTCAGAATGGACTCAACAACACGGGTCAGTCTGAACCAGAAAGCTGTGCAGGCTCCAGCCTCGGCCTGGGCGCACTTGGCGGGTGCGCCAGTGTAAATATGTACTGGCGCACTTCCCAAGTGCGCTAGTGCATTTTTTTTCTTTACTTTGCCACCAAACTTCGTTCGTCCATAACTCTTTCATCCGTTACTCATTTCCCGCAAACTCAGACTCTATTTCAACCAGAATTCCGAGACGAACACAATGGCGCAACCCGTTACCCACAATTCTCACGTCTGAGATTAGTTATTCTTTAATTTGTAAATATTAATATTAACAGAATTACGGGGTATTACATTCTCCCATCCTTAAAGGATTTCGTCCCCGAAATCTTCAAGTTAAGAAGAATGCATATCCTAACATCCAATCATCCATACACTCAACCATGAAACGCAGGCATCCATTGTCCTTATAGACTTCTAATCCTTTCATGTTTAAATGCACAGTGTGTGTATATATCCATATCTAATGCAAAATCAGGCGGTCTACTGATTCAGTTGACCTCCTTAATGCAAATCATGATAGTGCCATGCGTCCATTATGTATGCAAAAGTTCCTTAATGCTACATATTATCTCTATATGCGTGCACAATCATCATTTGAATGCAGCATCCATATGATAATACAATCATCATACATCCATTTTACTAAATACAGCCATTTATATGCAATATGCCCTATGAAGTGACTGAGCCGATCTAGTGCCTAATGGTGTGTGTATATGCGTCCACGAGCAACCATTATCAAACACTTGCATCCACTTTGCATCCATCATACATAACATGTCTCAAACACATGTTTCAACCATAGGATTATCCTAAATAAAGGTCAAGGATATTAGCGAGAGGATACTCTAAAGGTAAGATACGTACAAGCTAAGCGATAAAGGAGAAACTAAAGGACATACCCTAAAAAAGAAAAGGGTACAACAAAAGCATCTTCTCTTCCGTCTCCCAAGTAGCATTGCTCTCATCATCTCCCCATTGTACTTTGACTAGTCTGGCAACTCGATTTCTTAGCTTCTTAATCTCTGATCCAAGAATGCATGTAGGAGCTCGTCGAATCGTCGCATCACGCTCTATCTCTACCTCTCTAAGCAAGTTCGGCTCTACCACTTCTGCGGTCTCGTGCAAGCACTTCCTCAAATGTGACACATGGAATTCGTCGTGTACACCACTAAGTCTCTCAGGAAACTCCACTCTATACGCCATCTGCCCAATCCTTTCCTTAATAGGAAACGACCCTACGAACCTCGGTGCTAATTTCCCAACGGACCCAAAGCGAACAACGTTCCGTAATGGAGACACTTTGATAAAGACCATGTCCCCAACTTCAAACTCAACATCTGTCCTCCTCTTATCCGCATAGGATTTCTGCCTATCTTCCGCTGCTTTCATCCTCCTTCAAATCAAGTCGATCTTCTCCGAAGTCTCCTTAATCATATTGGGTCCAAGTAAAATTTTATCCGTAGATTCCCACCAACATGTAGGTGAACGACAAGGTCGTCCATAAAGAGCTTCGAAAGGTACCATGCCAATGCTGGACTGAAAGCTATTATTATATGCGAACTCAACCAACGGAAGATGCTCTTCCCATGTACCCCCAAAGTCTAGGATACATAGCCTCAAAAGATCATCTAGAATGCGATTCACCCTCTCGGTCTGGCCGTCCGTCTGAGGATGATATGCGGTGCTCAAACATAACTGAGTCCCTACCGCCTCTTGCAAGCTTCTCCAAAATTCGCTAGTGAAAATAGGATCGCGGTCGCTCACTATGCTAGAAGGAACACCGTGCAAACGAACTATCTCTCGGACGTACACAGAAGCTAGCCATGGAGCAGTTCTCTTACTCTTCACGGGAATGAAATGGGCGCTCTTAGTAAGTCTATCTACTATAACCCAAATTCCCGTTTTACCCTTCCTTGATCTTGGTAATCCGTCCACAAAATCCATCGAGACACTTTCCCATTTCCATAGTGGAACCTCCAATGGGTGAAGCAACCCACCGGGTTTCTTTTGCTCCGCTTTTACTTGTTGGCACACCAAGAATCTAGCGACATACTCGGCCACGTCTTCCTTCATACCGGCCTCAAAGTAAACTCGCTTCATGTCTTTGTACATCTTGTCCCCGCCGGGAAGAATGGTCATCTTTGAACGATGTGCATCATCAAGAATGGTCTTCCTTAGGTCATCGTCTTTTGGTACACAAAGTCTACCGTCCCTACGTAACCAACCCTTATCATCTAGGGTATACCTATAGAAATGGCTTGTTGACTCCCCTCCTTTGAGATTTTCTACTAACTCAACCAACTGTGGGTTGTCTCGCTGTGTGTAACAACCCGAAAATCTGGGCCAGTTTAAAATTTTTATTTTTGCAATTTTAGCGAATTTCGATTATTTAAAATGAATTATTTTAAATAATATCGACGAGAAATTTATTTTGAATAGAATTCAAACGTATATATTTATACGCGCCGTCGTTAGAATATAAATAATTATATATAATTATAAAAGGAATTGAAAATGGCGCGGTAGTTCGATAATTCGATTTCAAACTTCAATTGAATGTACCGGGTGCAAAATAAACCGGATTTTAGTGAAACCAAAAATATTAGAATCTAATTGAGAATGTCTTTCCAATGAATCCGAAAAATTGAAATTTCATAGCGGGAATCAAAAGATATGTCCAGTTGAAAATTCTGAATAGTCGCTATGGAATTCAGGCCCTTAAAAACGGAAATTTTGCAAACGACCTCGGATTTCGACGAAACCACTTTTGTTGGGTCCGTGATGTCAAATTATTGCTAGGTTTCAAATTTCATTATTTTTCGAATCAATATGTGAGCGTGGCAAAGGAAAACGCGTTTGACCAATTTCAGTTGATTTTAATCGACTGGAAAATGGCCATTTTTCAAACGGTCTCAGAAATCGACGAAACTAGTTTTGTTAGGACCGCATCGTCAATACGAAGCTAGAAAACATTTTTCTGGAATTTTTAGAGTTCGTATGTGACCCCGGTAAATTGAAATCTGCGTTCAAATTCAATATATAGAGTTATATGTTGATTTTGACGAAAACTGATCGAAACGATCGAATCATCTTACGAAACATATCTCATTGTGTTCGGGATGGGGGTAATTAGCTAGGGACGACAGTCGGTGGGTTCGATTCTGAGTACGAATATAAAGTCAACCCTTTGGAGGAATTAGTTAATTATTAAATATATATATATAAAAACGTTTTAAAATCTCTAAACCTAATTCACTCAGTCCAAAGCCCACCCCCTTTTCCTCAAAAATCCTGTAGCCCCCGTCGCTCAACCTCCTCAGACGCGCCGCCCTGCGCTGGCCATCTCCGAACTCCGGCGAGGTCCCCCCCCTCTCGCCACCGTCTTCCTCTCGCACGCCCCCCTCTTGTTCTTCCTCTCCTGATCCACTCGAGACCCCCCCCAAGTACCTCTTCGCCCCTCAGATTGACAGTCGTCGCACCCATCAGGCCGTCGCCCACCCCCTGCGCTGGCATCGCCCTCCACCCGACCCTCCCCCACCTTCTACGAGCGCGCAGAAAACCCACCTCCCCCCTCTCTCTACAGTTCAAAACCACGGCTACCCTTCTCCAATGGGTCGAACCCGCGTTGAGCCACCAGATCCCGCACGGTGGTGGTGTTCCAATCAACGGCAGTTTCCAATTTAATAGAGAAAGGTAATTATTTTATTTAAATACAACATTATTATTATTTTTATCAGTTTTCAGTTTTAAAAACAGTTATATAATCAGTTCTTTTTATATATATATATATGAAAAGGTGAGGTTTTTAATACGGTAAAAGTTTGATTTTTTATTTATTATTTATTTCTCTCTATTTATTCAATGAAATTCAGTTTAGACTGAAAATGTTTTTTGCCATAAAAATTTGGTTTTTAATGTAGATAAAATTTTAATCTTTATAGTAGAAAAGATTAGATCTAGATGTAGAAAAGTTTATATTTTTATAGTATAAAGACGATATTTTCAAAAGTGAAAAAGGCGATATTTTTATTAGTGAAAAGGATCGATTTTTATATATTGAATAACGAAGTAAAAATTCTATTTTTATATATTGAATAACGAAGTAAAAATTCGATTTTTATATATTGAATAATGAAGTAAAAATTTGATTTTTATATATTGAATAGCGAAGTAAAAATTCGATTTTTATATATTGAATAACGAAGTAAAAATTCAATTTTTATTTATTGAATAGCGAAGTAAAAATTCGATTTTTATATATTGAATAGCGAAGTAAAAATGTTTACATATGTAGAGAATAGGGGCAAAGAAAGTGACAAGAGGCAAGAACGGCGAAGACTTCTACAGAAGAAGAGTCGGGATGATTGGATTAGCTATCTGTGAGAATTTCTCACTCTTTAATCTCTTTTTCTAGTTAAAATATATATAGGATGCAGACGGTGTTTAGTAGCACCCGACACCCGTCATCCACAGACCATGGATGGCTTGTTTGTTTAATTGTTTGGTTGTGTAGTTGGTTAGATTATTTGGTTTGAATTGAATTGTTTGGTGAAATGAAATTGATTTGATTGATGTGTGAATGGCGTGGGCCTTCACTAGACCGGGGATAAGGCTAGGCCTTGTCCCGTTTTTAGTATCGTGCCGTTATGCCGCCGAAATTTTCTAAAAATAAGTTAGAAAAATAAAGATAACATTTTATTTAATAAATGAACCGTATAGAATATTCATAGGTTGAATAAAATAGTTTGATCGTTAAAAATATAATTTTTAACGTGAATGTGAATAAATAAATATTCATTTACAAACCGGACGGTTTGTCTATGTACACCTATTTGAAGGACATTGATTGGGATGATAAATTTTACACATCGCCCAACTGCACAAATAAAATGTGTTTGATTGTTTGAAACCCCACACGGGTATTAGGAAGATATTTGACGTACACTAATCCTGATTGTTTAGTTGTATGTCGATCGATTGATTGACAGACTGTTATAAGCGTTGAATATTTATATTTAATGCTTATACAGTGTAGAATGCACTTTGGATGATGGTTGATTATTCATCGTTGTTGATATATGCATGTGTTGTGGAAAATCCATATAATTAACATTATATGGTAATTGATTGGGCCTCATTCCAGTTTCGAAAAAAAAAATTGAAATAAAAATATTTAAATAAAAATATTTGAATAAAAATATTTGAATAAAAATATTTGAAATAGAAATATTTGAAATAGAAATATTTGAAAAAGAAATATTTGAAATAGAAATATTTGAAATAGAAATATTTGAAATAGAAACATTTGAAATAGAAATATTTGAAATGGAATATTTGAAAATAGAAACATATGAAGCCGTGTTGGTTAGATTGACGCCATTTTGACATGAACGATATTTATATCGATTTTATTCATTTTTCAATAAATATTGAAATAGATTTGAAATTCGAATTGAAAATGGATAGAAATGAATTCGAATTTAAATGAATAGAAATGAATTCGAATTGAAATTGTATATAAATGAATTCGAATTGAAATTGAATTGAAATCGATTTGAAATGAATTTAAAACGAATTTATATTGGGATATTCAATTTTGATTTGAAATTGAATATGAAGTTGAAACCATTTTTGAAAACGAATTTAAAACAATTTATAAAATACGTTTTGAAAAAGGAAATCGACGAAGTATATATTATATATATTATATATATAATATAATGGCCTGAATAGAACGCGCCGCGCCGCGGCAGTTCACGAATTTCGACCATTGACTTCAAACGGATATTACAGGAGATCCGACCGTCGGATTCTCCTAAAACCAGAACCGTTGGGTTCGTATCAAAAAGAGCTTTCTAACGAATATTAGAAATTAGAAATCTAACAGTTGGATTTGGAATTATGTCCAAATTAAATTTGAAAAAGGTCGCTGTAAGTGCAGTTCGATGGCCATTGATGGAAATCAACTGTACGGGCCTTGATAATATTATTAAAAATAGTAATAATTTGTGTAAAATCGTAAGAAATGATATGTGAAGAATCAGGATGAAAAACTCCATATTTGAAAAGATAAAAATAGATTTTTATCGAAATGAACTAGTTTTGAACTAGAATAATAATTTATTTATTTTTAAATAAATAAATTGTTTTAGAAATGGTTTTAAAAGAAATCAGAATTTCCAATAATTGAATTGGAATGGATTTGAATCGAAATTGTCTTTGGAATATTTCGATGTGGGATTTTGTGATTATACGGATCTTGTTATGGAAATTTGAAAGATATAGTTATATATATCGTTATTTCCAATACGATATCTGTTGGTCGTAGGATTTGATATTGAATATAAGCCGATATATTTTCTATTCAGAGCCTTGTATTTAATATCAAATGTGATTTGGGTTTGTCGTGAATGGTGTCTTGACTAACACTGTTCTTGAACCCAGTTGAGAAAAGATTAAATCTTTTTATTTGGATTTAATGAAGTGTACCAATTAAGAAATATTCAATTGAATTGATATTGATTTTTGGGTTTACAGTGGACAGTGTTTTAAATAACACTCGTTCTTTAACCCGATAATTAATGGAATGTGATTTTGGGTTTATCGTGAACCGTGTTTTAAATGACACTGATTCTTTAACCCAGTTAGCGATTAAAACTAAGTGGAGTTTTGATGAATCTTTAATTAGATTGAAAAGATCGAGAAGGGAGCATCACCAGTTTTGCTCCAGGCGATAGTTAAATCTTTAATTAGATTTGAACGTGAAATGGTAATTGAATATACCGATAACACCGTAGTGTTAGATATGAAGTATTACCAGTTTTACTTCATTGGATGAATAGGTTGGGATTGGGAAATTAAAACAAATAATTACTTTGGTAAAGTTCGTTAATCCTTACTAGTTTGAATTGATATTCAAAAGTAGATTAAAGAATAAATTAAAGAATTTATCTTTGATAAAATTAATGGGAACCTTTCCCTATGAATGTAAAATTTAGAAACTAACTGTCGATTAGCTAAGCAGAATGGTTTTCTGGATATTGATCTGATGTTGGTTTCGGCCTTCGGGGTTAATATTTGGGGAATTATTCTCTTGATTAATTTACGGTTAGTGACTGATGAATTGGAATGAGGCGTATGTTGTGTTTGTGTAACACTTATTTAAAATATACGCGAGTTATTCGGAAAGACTGGGTTTATCCCATTCTGAATAACTGATACGACGATAAGTCGAAGATGAAGATGGTGGTCGAAGACCGTAGGTCTTCACGTCGTTTGGGTGATTACTGATGATCTTGATTGGGCTTTACACCCAAGAAGATGGAAACAGTTGGTGATCGTCCAGACGTACTTGGAGATCGATGGATATGCGGGGTACTAGGTGCCTCCGGTTTCATTCAGACCCAGAACGGACTTGTAAATGGACTGTGTGTCTGACATTGGATTTCATTCTGTGTGACTGATATCAGTTGCATAGAGTGGTTTGTCAGTGTGGAATGCTAAGATGCAAATGATCAAGGCTTCTGTTGAAAAGCAAAGTCTTGTGGGTGATAATCAAAGCACAGCCTGTGTGGCACAGCTTTGTGTAACGTGAATTCGCGAGCCTCACACCCCGGTTGTGAACCAAAAACGGGAGAGGACATCAGGGAGGGCATGCGTTTCTTTCTAGCTAGGGTGGTGTCAGTGACCTACCAACCCTGACATTTATATACTTTTCACCTGTGTGGTTTTTGCTGTTGCGAGGCGCCTCGGTTTGATCGGACGATCCGGGTCCGATGGAGTCATTCGTTGGCTCATTGACGCCCCAAAGGGCGGGGAGACGTATTGTTCAGGCATAATAATCCACATAGGTGGATCGGCCCTGATGATCCAAGGGGCAGTTGCGGCTGTTCCTGAGACACGGGCTAGAGCGTCTCGAATCGGTAGAGGACAATCCCTGGCCTCGGTTCATAGATGGAAATCCAACTTCCAAATACGTGATTTTGCGGTTTTAATTGTAGAACTAGTATGGCGACATGATATATGGTACCCATGCCGCCCATGATTGATACTTATGATTTGAAGTTGTTTTATACACTATGCACTTATAATAGATCAAATGATTTCTTTTAAACGTATCAAGCATTCTTTGGTTGTTATAAGGGAAAACCCTATCCCCCGGCTTGCGTTGCATTGTGTGATAGGACCTGGGTCTTATAACAGCTTCATTTTTCTTTATTTAGCATTGCGCTGTTTGTTTTATGCACTGGTATTCTTGGGAGGAAACCCGTTCCGTGTTATACGACGTGGTCCCTTGATTTACCTAACTTTAAAAATAAAGAATAAAAACTGTTTTAGTTCTCACACCAGTCACATGACTGACCTGGAGTTTATTGTTTTAACCTAAACTCTGGGTGCCCTTATTTTGACATGGGCAGCTAGTAGTTTTGGTTTTGCAGATTTATATTCACAGGATCCTGGTTTACAGCTGGAACGATATACGGAAAGCTTTGTATCCGTGTATCTCTTCTAGTTGTGTATTGTATTATTTTCCGCTGCTATGTATTTAATGTAATTTAAATCTCTGATATTTCTGTGTAATATTCATTTATACTCAGTATATTCTTGTAATCTGGTGCACTGTCGTAATATGCAATGAAATGTTCTTTCGTCTGCGTTCTACTTTGTCGTGCTCTCAAAACAATCAGGCGTTACGAACGGTCTAGATCGGTTTAGCGATTGATTCGGACCGAGCGGAATTCCCGATCGTCACACTGTGCCTCGCCAATCCATCCCAAAAGCGTAGGTCTGACCTCCAAGGATGCTAGCAAACCAAGTACAAAGTCAACGGAAGGTCTAAAGTCAAACATCGAAATGAATTCTAAGCTTCGCCGCTGAACAATCAACGGACTCAAGGACAGCCTTTTCCTACTTAAGGCGTCTACCACCACGTTACCCTTGCCAGGGGTATATGCTATTTCGAAGTCGTAGGACGCTAAGAATTCCATCCACCTTTGCTGCCTTAAGTTCAAGTCCTTCTGAAAGAATAAGTATTTTAAAGATTTGTGGTCAGTGAATAATTCGAATTTCTCGCCAAGAAGATAATGACGCCAAGACTTAAGCGCGAAAACAATAACGGCCAACTCTAGGTCATGCGTGGGGTAATTCTTCTCATGCACTCTCAACTACCTTCCACCATAGGCTATTACCCTACCCTCTTGCATTAAGACTGCGCCTAGTCCTATCCCACAAGCATCGGTATAAACAGTAAATGGCTTACTCCCGTCTGGCAGCACTAAGACTGGGGATGAGGTCAAAGCTCTCTTCAACCGTCGGAACGCATCATCACAATCTACGTCCCATGTGAAAACTAGGTTCTTCTTCGTCAAGCGTGTCAATGGAGTTGATATCTTTGCGAAGTCTTTGATAAACTTCCTATAGTAGCCAACCAACCCCAAGAAACTTCTCACTTCGGTAGCATTTTTACGGACCTTCCAATCTTGAATGGCCACCACCTTCGCGGGATCCACAGCTATCCCTTCCTTAGGAACCACGTGCCTTCGGAATCGTACTTCCTTCCTCCAGAAGTGACACTTGAAAATTCGGCTTTAAGATTATGCGCTCGTAGGGCCTCCAACACTTCCCTAAGATGTCGGACATGCTCTTCTTCATCCTTAGAAAAGATCAGGATGTCGTCTACAAAGACTACTACGAATTTGTTAAGGTACTCCCTAAACACCCTACTCATCAAATCAACAAAGTATGTGGGGGCGTTTGTCAAACCGAAGGGCATCACTAGCCATTCATAGAAATCGTCCGGAGTCCTAAAGGCAGTCTTGTCTGTGCTATCCTCAGCCACTCTCGACTGATGAAATCCAGTGGCTAGATCCAACTGCGAAAACACTGAGGTGCCAACTAACTGATCGAAGAGATCGTCAATCCTCGGCAGTGGGTGTCTATTTTTCTTAGTAAGCTTATTAAGTTCTCTATAGTCCACACAAAGTCTAAGGGACCCATCCGCCTTCGTGGCAAATACTACTGGAGCACCCCACTCCGATATACTATGTCTTATGAACCCCTTCTCAAGCAACTCCTTCACTTGCTTATCGAGTTCCCTCCTTTCACGTGGAGCCATGTGGCGTACTGGAAAAGATACTGGTTTTGCATTATCCACCAGAGATATTCGAAAATCTATTTCCCGCTTCGGAGGCAAGCCCTTCACCTCCTCAAACACATCCGAATACTCTCGGACCACTCTCACAGAACGTAGATTCTCCACAGACGCGTCAAGCGATTCTAGATAACTTAGCATAACGGAATTTATGGGACTACAAAAGATTTCGAGAGCGTTAGCAAGGCGAGTCATGAGCCTAACTACTCTCCTTTCACAATCAAGAACGGTCCCATTTCTGGATAACCAATCCATTCCTAAAATTAGCCCATAGCCCGTGAAGCCCAAAACATAAGCATCACATCTAAATTCAACGCTAAGTATAGAAATTTTCAAATCCAAACACATCATGGACAAATAAGCTGAGCCCCCAATTGGATTCGAAACAACTAAGGGATCCTCTACTAAACTGGTGTTTAAGTGCAGTGACTCAACTAATGATGTAGAGATAAACGAATGCGATGCGCCCGAATCAAATAAGGTACGGACAGGATGATTAAACAGAAAAACTAAGCTTTCAACAGAAATGTTTCTACCTCGTTCTTGCAGCGGTGGGACCGTGAGAGCCTGAACTTGTCCCCTTGCCTGCCCTGGTGCCATAAGAGCCTGCACCTGTCCTCCCGAGGTAGACCCTGCCCTCTGCCTCTACTTTGAGCAGTCCTTCACTAGATGTCCCGCTTCGCCACTGTGGAAACAGCCAGTCTTCTTTTTCTTTCGGCAATCCTTGCTGAGATGGCCTGGTGTCCCACAGTTAAAGCATTTCTTCTTTCCCTTGCCATTATTGTCTTTACCACCCTCCTTGTTTTGCTGTTGTGGTTTCTTCTGATCCCCTTTCTTCTCGGGTGCCTTATCAGCTTTAGCGCCTTTCTCCTCGTACATGAGTGCCATGTCTACCATCTTCTCAAACGTGGCCCCCATAGGGATGTGGGTCATAGCCAACCCTTGCAATGGTTCATTCAATCCATTAGCGAACCTCAGAGCCTTCTTCTCCGGCGTGTTTACTAAGTCCAAGCCAAACCTTGCTAACTGATTAAATTTGTTAACATATTCTTTCACTGATGAGCTTCCTTGCTTTAATGTCAAGAACCTTTCCATATATAGATTTTCTTCTGCCCTTGAGAGAAACTTCTCCTCAAACCTACGTCTGAAATCCACCCAAGAATCAACAGGACGCTCCCCATTAGTGACCTCTCACCAAAACGAGGCCTCTCCTTTCATTAACCAAGCTGCTAATTTGACTTTCCTCCCCTCTTCTACTTCCAAGATCTCTAGCAATTCTTCTACCTCCCTAAGCCAATCTCTAGCTTCCACAATTGTTTCTGACCCTTGAAAGGGTTTTCCACCCATAGCCTTAAATTCCTTGCACATCTTTGCAAAAGTATCTACGCGAGGAGGAGGAACGGGTGCAACTGGTGGTGGAGGAACATTGGCCGGACCTGCGGTGGCCCTAGCCTCTAATAGCCTCCTATACCATCCTGGTATCGTTACACCTTCAGGTAGGTTAAGATCTTCAGCCATGCTGAAACGAAAAAAAGGAAAGATTCAAAATGGAGAATTCGAAAGATAAAGATATATGGCTATTGGGGATTATGTTTTTTTTTCATAAAAACTTTCCTCTTCAAATTACTCATTAAAACATGTTTTTGAAAGCACTTCTTCCAAAAATATTTTAGAAAAATAGTTTTTCTAAAAATGTTATCTGTTCTGGTAACCTTAAGATCTGATACCACGTGTAGCTCCCCACGTCCATTAATGTCACTCACAAAGGGAATGCATTAACTTCCATGGAGGTTTTAAGTGAATATAGAACAGAAAAATTACAACAAGACAGATAATAAGTAGTACTTGGAAATCTTAAACTTCATTTCATTGCAGCGGAAATTAAACATGTTTGTTACATCATAAAACCATAAATCAGAGTCAAGTACAATATCTATCTTCATAAAACAAAATACATAATCCCATTACACAAATAGCCATTAAAGAAGATAACAAGCTGGACTTTACTTCAACGGTCCAAGCTTTCCAAGAGAGATAAAGCAATCCAATCAAACTCCACTAGAGCTGGGCCCAACCTGAGGACCTGGAGGGGAAAAAAGGATAGAAATGGAGGGGGTCAGACATAAAGTCTGGCGAGTATGATAATTCTAACAATTCTATTATCAAAATAACTAGACTAAGGCATAAGCTGGAAGACAAGTAAATGTGTATGAACTATTAGGTATGGAAGAGCAGATAAAGGTAACGTTTAAGATAACGTTAAAGATAACGTTAAAGGCATACCTTGTTACTAACGAATAATTACTACATTGCACCGCACATTACTACACTGCACCGCACCAGTCACCCTAAAGGTTGATCCCACTTGCTTCACACAGAAACTATATAAATAGCCTTACGTACCCCTAGCTGACTACATAGGTGTCGTCTGCCCCTATCTCCACTAGGTGTACCCCAATACCCACTTTCGATCGGCTCCCTACTCGTAGATACCCGTGCTAGCCCGACAGTGGGGTGTATCACTCCCCTAAAGTGGCAACCCGATACAACTTGAGAATGCACGGCTTATACCTACATGATGCAACAACGTCTTACCTACCAGCCCGGGTCCACACACGCATATGAAACCCATTGGACTTGCATTGCCACCGCTCCCCGTTTTGGCCTCTTATAGTCAAACCCAGTATGCGTGTCCCGTCCTCGACTTGGATCGAGCCTACAAAGTTACGTTTGGGATACTGGTTGAAATGGGCCTCCACAAGCTACCCACCTAAGCTTGTCACCACTAGTATATCCCACTTAACCCTCTTAGTCATGTTCATTTACATGTGTGTTTGGTTAGGTCTTACTAATCGTATTTCACATGCCACTAAGGGCACCCACTAGATTCCTCATGCCACCCAAGGCACCTACTTAACCCCCATGTCCCACCTTACATGTTTATATGGTTAAGTATTTCTTAATTCATTCAGGCCATAACCTCATAAAGACCTCTCACACTAGACTGGCATTTATGGCAGCTAGATTTGCCAGGCGGGTCCGGGCAGTCTTACACCATAAAAGAGTCTAACCTCTTGTCTCTACAACTGCTATGCTTTAGTTTAGGCCTAGGACCTCTCACATTGGGATGACATTTGTGACCATTGGATTTGCCGGGCGGGTCCGGGCAGGTTTATGTCACAAAAGAGTCCAACCTCGTGTCCTAAGCATTGATTATCACTTATAATCTTTTACCCCAGTTTTAATAATTCCCTATTCAAATTATTAATTACTTCCAATTTTAATGATGTCCATAATTGACTCAATTATGGCCATCCATTCATGGCATGCAAAATCATATCAATTGCACCCCAACATCTTATTATCAAATCCTTAATATTACCCCTACCCCACATTTATATGTTCGCTTATTCAACGCAGAATATACGTTAGACTCGAATAGTCTAACTCATAGCACAAAGATAAATTATCACAACATATGAACAAATAAAGTAATCCAATCATAATAGGGGTGAAACTTGCATATACTACACATGTTAAGGATCTAAAGGTGTCAACTTGATAAATGTCACAATTTACATGATACGATCATAACCCAAATTTATGTATAAATTTGCATATGGGGTTTTAGGCAACATAATGATGGTGTGAACTAGCATAGAATTTCACATATGTCATAGCATAATTCTAGATGTCATAATAGGTGTCATGGCATATGTTCATAACTTTTACTAATCAACCTAAACTTGCATATGTGACTTGTCATATAGATCAACATAGCCCAAATAGTATCAATATTATGATTTGATTAACATGAACTAATTAGCATAGATAGTAACATCATGGCTTTTAAACATGTATGATTCATCACAACTTAGCATAGAAACTCTCAACATACATAACATCATCATAGCATGATTTACAAAATATAGAATATCATCACCAAATAGCATAGGATTTATAACATACATGATAGTATAAGGTTTACAACAACATATATGACAATTCACATCATCTACTCATAATCCATTCATGACTTAACCTAATTAGTTTAACAATAATCTTGTTAAGATCATCATACTCACAATTAAAGAAGAAAGAGAGTCGAATTAGCGCTCCTTTGATGAAGAATCACTGTTAGGGTTGGGTAGTTCTGATTTTGTTGCTGTTCTTTATCTTTAATTTGATGGCGGCTGCACTAGGTCTCAAAATAACAGCATGACGGCCATGGTCTTTGTTTATTTTCTGATTTAGGGTTTGTGTATAGGGGTCTTTTATAGAGTTATAAATTAATTTAAGCCGTCGGATGTTCTTAGGGTTAATCAAAACCATTCAATTATGATAGGGTGATGAGTCAGCCCTAATGACTCAACAAGGAGTCAGAATGGACTCAACAACACGGGTCATCCTGAACAAGAAAGCTGTGCAGGCTCCAGCCTCGGCCTGGGCGCACTTGGCGGGTGCGCCAGTGTAAATATGTACTGGCGCATTTCCCAAGTGCGCCAGTGCATTTTTTTTCTTTACTTTGCCACCAAACTTCGTTCGTCCATAACTCTTTCATCCGGTACTCATTTCCCGCAAACTCGGACTCTATTTCAACCAGAATTCCGAGACGAACACAATGGCGCAACCCATTTCCCACAATTCTCACGTCTGAGATTAGTTATTCTTTAATTTGTAAATATTAATATTAACAGAATTACGGGGTGTTACACTGGTTTTACATATATTTAAGATGTTGTATCCATTCCAGAACTACAGCAGTACTACTATTTACATTAATATATAAGTGGCCTCAAAGTTGCTACTCTTAGGAAACCAAAAGTAGCCAAGTGGCTTCACTTAGATATAATGCTATTATATAAGTAGCCAAATGAATTGCTATGGAAAGATGTAGCAAGTAAGGGATTCAAATATGCAAAGGAAAGATAAACAAAGATCCTAAGAATATCAAACACAAGGAATAGAAACAAGAATCAAGATAAGTATACAACAAGGCATCCATGCAGCGCATGCATGCACAAAGAAAATTCCACACCAAGTTAGTGAGGCAAGGTCGTAGTCCATCAACATCAAATACTCAATAAATACAGCCTCGTGCAAAGGAAACAATAGGATCTTGGCACTGTAAAATGTGAACAGCAAGTCCAAATATTATAAATTCAGGTGAGGTGATTCAGCAACAAGGCCAAGCTCAAAGGCATGGCACAAGGAAACCAGTTCTGTAACTATAAGGATTAAGGAATGAGTATTGGTGTTGAAACAAAGAGCACTCAATAATAATAAAATAAAATAAAAAGGCATGGAAATTGCTGCTGAGTAATTCACCATAGCGTAACAAAACGCAAGCCACTATGGTAACGCTCATGAGTATACGTGGTCATCAACAGGATCTCATGGGGAAAGTAGCGAGTTCACAAACAACAATTAAAGCTAAGAACAAAGTATAGTACTCAATCCTAAAATGCATAACACAGGAGACTACAACATAGTAGTAATCAACGCCTGGCACTAGAACAGAAGTCTATATAAACTAACCAGCACCAAACAATGAAATGCAAACACAGGGCACATTTGAGAACACGTGGGAATGGAGCCATGCAACAGCGCTACAGGGAGTAACTCAACGCTTTGTTGCTTGAATGAAGGGGGTCTCCTCACGCAAATCACAGGAGTTTTTGCAAAGAAAGAAATAAAACCCACTTCAACTTTGGTCAATTGATGCTCTAGTAATATCGATTACAAGAAGCGATTCATGGAAAACCAGAAATTGGAACAATAAGCCAAAAGATTAGAAAATACTAAACCCAAAATTTATCAAAATAGATGATAGTTCAAAACTTACAATTCCAGCATACAGAAATTCCTTGCGCTATCTTACAATTGGAGATACGCTTTAATTACAGTGTCTTAATTTCCAATAAAACCTCACAAATAGACAAGGGAAAAATGTAAACAATATAGTGTGAGTTCGACGAATTCACCTTGCATGGCATCCACAAGGATTCCAGCTACTTTGGTATGGAAGAAGTGGGATTGGAACATGCATCAGCTAATAAGGAACATGCAGTAACCATGATTTCTACAACAACCCATATCCCAATCTGCATCACTAGTGAAGAAGCTTTGTTGTAGATGCTAGCTTAGAGGATTGCCTTACTTTTGTTTAGAAGTAAAATTAGCATTAGGATTGTAGAATGAGAGAAGAGGCAGCCACATAATTTCTTGCTTAGCAAAAAGAACAACCCGTAGAGGGATGAGCCGTCTCGGCTTACATTGAAAACAATTTATTTATTTTTTGGGAAGGATTGTCAAGCCGCTTTCAGGTAGAAGGGGCTTTCCTCCCAAACAAACACGTGAATCCCCAAAAATAATAAAAGAAGAAAAAATGCTTAGAATAAAAGAAACAAGTGTAGATATTACATCGCACGCATGGACAAGGGTTCATTTCATTTAAATTAAGTTCCAGCGTGCAAAATTTAACATTTCTCTGTATATATACTTTCTTTTTCCCTTTTAAGCCCAATGTACAATTTAACCATTTACTCTTTTACAACATCGTTAATTTATTCACACACACCTCAATACACTAATTAAATTGTGTCTAACTTATAAAACACAAATACACACACTATAATACTCTCAAAGCAATTTAGACAATGTTGTAAATATCAGTTTCAACTTGTCTTACAAATATAAATATGATTGTTACATAATTATTTTGTCTTATAAATATATTTATATTTCAACTACAAGTTTGCATTCCTTGTTGATTTAATAATATAAATCAATTGATTCAAATAAATACTTAACGACTACAACATTGATTTGTAATCAATATTCATAATTTTATATTGAAAATAATCCATTTGAAACACCAATGTAGTCGTTAATATTATTAATATAACAAAAGCCACAAATTTATTTATTAACAACAACTAACGAATTCAATGTTATATTATCACTTTAAATCTTCAAATCAAATTTAAAACACAATTTAATAGTTTAATTATTATTTCAACCAACAGCTTATTACTAAATTATATTTTTTCAACCTGAATATTGATTCTCAACCGATTTTATATATTTTCAATACTTTCTAAAATCTCTGTATATAATTCATAAACACACCATTCAGAATAAATTACTTATCAAATTAAGAAAATAAATTTATTCCAAACCTATGAATTATGAAAACTCAAATTTCTTATTTTTTGTTTTAAAACATTATAGGAATTAGGCTTCTCAAACTCATATTTTATTCTTTTAAAAAATTAAAATACAAATAACACCCAATAGTTAGTTTAACCCAAGTGCTCAAAAATTCGAAAACAGACTGTCCCCCTTAAATGAATTGCGTCCCCACAGTTCGCTTAAATATTAAAAGTTACTCCAATAGGTTACCGCTTTTTACAAAATCTTCAAATTCTTATGCTTAAAAGACACTCAACAAATCTATGTTTGAAACTTTTTTTTATATAGAAATTACATCCTTACCAGAATAAAATTTTCAATTTAAAACAAAATCATCTCAACATGAGGTTTAACTTCTTAAAACATTTTGGATTTAATTCACTAACCCACCCGAATATTTAAAACAACAACTAACTCAAATGTCAATGGACATGTACCAATGCTTCTTGAATATTTAAACCAAGAGTAAGCAACAAGAAGGATGAGGGACAAAATTCCATCAAGGTAAGTTACAACAAATAGGATACTACACATGGAGTACAATGGGATAAGATATATTCCTGATGTACTACAGAAGCTTGGACTACACCCAAATCGATAGATAGAAATCATGGGACAAAGGTAGCGGTTGGAAGGAAATAGTTTATGCAAGTGTTATCCTTCCGCGTTGTAACACAAGTACTCTTCTGGTTCCGTTCTATGTTTTATTGTATTTTGTCCTGAATCTCTGCTCTGATACCATTTGTGAGGCCCTGGCACTAGACCCACCCTAATAAAGGGCATTAGCAAGTAATGTCGTCTATTAGAGCAGAGAATAAGGCTGGTTAGGGGAGACCATCCGTAATTTCGTATTAAACAGGTATTACGTACGTCGATTGGGTACATAAAATTTCTTTGCTTAACTGAAGAGGATCGACGTACCCAACACTCCTAATATGAAATTATGATGGCTATTGATCATTTCAGAACAATATACAATATATCTCAGTCACAGATCGCATAATAGTTACATATTGGTACAATCACAGAATTAGAACTTATACATGTGCTACACCTGAATAGAATATATAATACGAATACATCATGGGAAATTGGAACAACTCTACAATGTCAAAATACACTAATGTGTAACATAGAATGATCTTCGAAGATAGTCCAGGCTATACCCAACAAATCACAAATCAACAACAATTGAACCTGAAACAACTCGGCCTGACCCGAACATCAGCACACACGGATTAGTTTAGTTTACAAGTCAGTATTAAAAAAGTAAGATAAAAGATGAACCAGACACTAATTCCTTTCCGTATGAAAAAGAATCTCAACACATGGGATTGAATGGAATTATGGATGTAAACTTTCCTTTTTCATACAAAAGGAACGTCATGATCAAAGGTCAACGAAACACATACGTACAAGTCCACAAGGTTAACGTATAGTGGTTCGAGGAAGAAACACAAAAGTGGGTCTAAACACTATACAGGCACAAAATTACCCAAACTTTCCGGTTGTAGTGATCAACACTTGGAGTCACATAACACGAATGAAAGACTTAGAGGTGCACAGAAATCACGAGATGAACTCACAAATCCAGTATTCACTATATCACTGAATCATAAAATCATAGAATCACTGAAGCACAAAATCACGAAGTCACTGAAAACCCCATATAATGAAATCAATGGAACTCTATTTAGATTTTACAATCACTTATGAAACCAAAATAAATAACAATAACAATAACAATTACCACGGTGAAATTAGTGATAAACACAAAAAAAAAAAAAACACGAAGATTGGATCTAACCCAAAGTGGCAAGATGAAGCTATGCCTGCAGTGCTATCACACAGTATGGCTTAATGCCATAACCAGTACAATATCACTCAGAAGGGTACCCAGATGACTCAAGGGTCTACAGAGTTCACACAGGATTGTCCCGAAGGTCCACACAAAGTTCACACAAAGTAGACCTGAAAGTCTAGTACTGGCAGCCACACAGGATTGTGTCACAGACCCTCAGATAGTGACCCAAAATATGATAATCGTGTGTCCCATACCACACATCATCAAATTTATGGTTCACACACAGTAAGTAATCTTCACAAAGGAATTCACAAGAAACACAAAACCCGAATTAATACAAAAGGGTCACAATGATTACTGGTAAATCACAAAAACTACACAAATCATGAAACACTAGATAACACAAAGATCACTGGAAATCCTAAGATTCTTACCTCGACTCGACTGATATGAGATTGAATAAAACCATATATCACCACGTCACTTACATCGAGGTCGATGAAGTCATTCGATCATCAACCCGTCTTCTCAAAGTGTGCAAATATGTGTGGTTTTATATAAGAAAAATATTCGATTTAATAAAGCCACTTCTAAAACGATTACATGAAAATTGGTTGTTTTCTTTCTTAAATTCTTTGAATTTGGAATATATTTCAATACTACTGTTTGAGGCTATTTATAATCTAAAATGAAATCATAAACTTTTTAGCCTTAAAACTATAAAGAAAACGATATCTATTTATATATTGAAAACTAGTTAAAAAGGTGCGAAGTGTGTTCAATATCCTTAAGATGTCAACCATGAATCATCACAAAATTTCCCAAAATCTGGAGTTTCAATTTTATAAACTTAGTTTCCCAAATTAAAACAGTAGTAAACGAAGTCACAAAACTACAGAAAACCATGGAAAACATGTATCAAGTCACAAAAATGCACCAAGCAACCAATTCTGGTTGCGACTTTGAGGTTAGTTCTGAATGACCAAACGAGGTCTGATTGATCTGAAGTCTGACATGTACGAACTAGAATAGTATATCATTCAAAAAAAAGAATCTTTGAATTCTGTATCATATGGAGAAGATACAAAGCCTCAAACTTGGACTTAGGTTCTAGTTTTAACCTGGTCTAAAATCGCTTCTGGTTACAACTTTGAGGTTAGTTTGGAATGACCAAACAATGTCCGATTGGTCTAAAATTCGATAAGCACAAATTAGAATAATATTTCTTTCAATGAAAAAAAGAATCGTCCAAAAAGGATCAAGGACCATGAAGCTATAACAGCCCAAATTTACACTTTGGCTATGATTTCATCAATTAGAACAAAATAGACAAGGGCCACGGAAAGCTACCTATTTTAACATAAACAAGCTACATATATTTAATTGGTTCAGAGTGTGAACGTGGTTTATAGGAACTAGTTTTACATATATTTAAGATGTTGTATCCATTCCAGAACTATTGCAATACTACTATTTACGTTAATATATAAGTGTCCTCAAAGTTGCTACTCTTAGAAAACCAAAAGTAGCCAAGTGACTTCACTTGGATATAATGCTATTATGTAAGTAGCCAAATGGCTTGCTATGGAAAGATGTAGCAAGTAAAGGCAACAAGTAAGGGATTCAAATACACAAAAGAAAGATAAAAAAGATCCTAAGAACACCAAACACAAGGAAGAGAAACAAGAACCAAGATAAGTATGCAATAGGGCATCCATGCAGCGCACACATGCACCAAGAAAATGCCATACCAAGTTAGTGAGGCAAGGTCATAGTCCATCAACATCAAATACTCAATAAATATAGCGTCATGCAAAGGAAATAGTAGGATCTTGGCACTGTCAAATGTGAACAGCAAGTCCAAATATTATGGATTCTAGTGAGGTGATTCAGCAGCAAGGCAAAGCTCATAGGCATGGCACAAGGAAATCAGTTCTGTAATTACAAGTATTAAGGAGTGAGTACTGGTGTTGAAAGAAAGAGCACTCAATAATAATAAAATAGAATAAAAACGTGGCATGAAAATTACTGCTGAGTAGTTCACCATAGGGTAACAAAACGCAAGCCACTATGGTAACACTCATGTGTATACATGGTCATCAACAGGATCTCACAGGGAAAGTAGAGAGTTTACAAACAACAATTAAAGCTAAGAACAAAGTATAGTACTCAGCCCTAAAATACATAACACAGAGACCACAACATAGCAGTAATCAACACATGGCACTAGAACATAAGTCTATATAATCAAACCAGCACCAAACAGTGAAATGCGAACACAGGGCACTTTCGAGGACACGTGGGAATGGAGCCATGCAACAACGCTATAGAGAGTAACTCAACGCTTTGTTTCTTGAATGAAGGGGGTCTCGTCACGCAAATCACAGGAGTTTTTGCAATGAAATAAATAAAAATCGGCTTCAACTTTGGTCAATTGAAGCTCTAGTAATATCGATTAAAAGAAGCGATTATGAAAACTAGAAATTGGAATAGTAAGCCAAAAGATTAGAAAAGACTAAACCCAAAATTTATCAAAATAGATGATAGTTCAAAATTTACAATTCTAGCATGTAGAAATTCCTTGTGCTATCTTACAACTGGAGCTACGCTTTAGTTACAATGTCTTAATTTCCAATAAAACCTCATAAATAAACAAAGGAAAAATGTAAACAAGATAGTGTGAGTTCTACGAACTCACCTTGCATGGCATGTACAAGGATTCCAGCGATTTTGGCATGGAAGAAGTGGGATTGGAACATGCAACAGCTAATAAGGAACATGCAGTAACCATGATTTCTACAGCAACCCATTTCTCAATTTGGATCACTAATAAAGAAGCTTTGTTGTAGATGCTAGCTTTGAGGATTGCCTTACTTTTGTTTAGCAGTAAAATTAGAATTAGGATTGTAGAATGAGAGAAGAGGCAGCCATAGAACTTCTTGCTAAGTAAAAAGAACAACCCGTAGAGGGATGAGCCGTCTCGGCTCATAGGACATTAAAAACAAATTATTATTGTTTTTTCGGGAAGGAGTGTCAAGCCGCTTCCAGGTAAAACGGGCTCTCCTCCCAAACAAACACGTGAATCCTCGAAAATAATAAAAGAAGAAAAAAATGCTCAGAAGAAAAGAAACAAGTGTAGATATTGCATCGCATGCATGGACAAGGGCTCATTTCGTTTTAATTAAGTTCCAGCGTGCAAAATTTAACATTTCTCCATATGTATAATTTCTTTTTCCCTTTTAAGCCCAATGTACAATTTAACCATTTACTCTATTTTAACATCATTAACTTATTCACACACACCTCAATACACTAATTAATTGTGTCTAATTTATAAACCACAAATACACACACTGTAATAATCTCAAAGCAATTTAGACAATGTTGTAAATATCAGTTTCGGCATATCTACAAATATAAATATGTTTGTTATATAATTAGTTTGTCTTATAAATATATTTATATTTCAGCTACAAGTTTGAATTCCTTGTTGATTAAATAATACAAATCAATTAATTTAAATAAATATTTAACGTCTACAATATTGATTTATAATCAATATTCATAATATCATATTGAAAATAATCCACTTGAAACACCAATGTAGTCGTTAATATTATCAATATAACAAAAGCCACAAATTTATTTATTAACAACAACTAACAAATTCAATGTTATATTATCATTTTAAATCTTCTAACCAAATTTAAAACACAATTTAATAGCTTAATTATTATTTCAACCAATAGCCTATTAATAAATTATATTTTTCTACTTGAATATTGATTCTCAATCAATTTTATATATTTTCAATATTTGCTAAAATCTCAGCATATAATTCATAAACACACCATTTGGAATAAATTACTTATTAAATTAAGAAATTAAATTTATTCCAAAACCATGAATTATGAAAACTCAAATTTATTATTTTCTGTTCTAAAACACCATATGAGTTAGGCTTCTCAAACTCATATTTTATTCTTTAAAAAAAACTCAAATACAGAAAACACAAAATAGTTAGTTTAACCTAAGCGCTCAAAAATTCGAGTTGATACAACATGACACAACATTTGTTTGTGTGTGTGGAGTGTTCGATTCTAACTTTGAATCCATTCCTTGTGGGTGAAATGGCTAGAGATAGCAACAGAGACTGTAGTCGAGGGTCGGGAGATTAGCAACCTCAAAAGAGCGGGGTCTTGAGTAGTTTTAGAAGAGGTAATTTGTTTACAAACCCATTTCGTTCCTATGACCGCAATAGTGAACGTCGTCACAGAGATTAACCTCGACATTCAGAATCTCTACCACCTCTTATTCGCTCATCGGGAACTTATTCAACGCTGGAAACTGTGAGCACAAGGCAGTAGGTGTCGACGATCCCTCCTTATACTCCCTCCTTGGTGTCTGTGACCAAATCTACAAGTAAGGAGTTGGCACCTGGGGACCGAAGACATGGGAAGAAAGGTGCGTCGAAGAATGTCCTGAAGTTGCATGACATGTCGGGGATCACATAGTTCAATCCTGAACAGAAGAAAGCAACGCTGAAGTAGTCATTCCCCGGCTTCTATTTTGATGAGCTTAAGTGGTTACCGAATATTCACCAAATCCCTATGGACATGGACAAAGATGTTTATGGCAAAGTGTATGATGTCTACTTCCAATATAGGGATATGCATAGGTACGCGAGGCATCTCTCAGACTTGATCTTTAAGAAGAATGTTGAAATCCAGAACCTGGAACTGGACTTTAATGATGAAAGGGAGTGCTTCCAGAGTAGGGAGAACGAAATGAGTAAGGCAACTCTTTGAATTTTACCTATTTCTACGTATAATAGTAACACATTTATAAGCTAACTCTCTGTTTCCAAAACAAAACAACTGGAGTGGGAGCACAAGAAGGTCGAGGCTGAGGCGAAGCAGGCTAGAGAGTCATACAAAGACATAGTGACCATGGTGTCATTCGATAATACGACATTCAAGTAAGACAACAAAGCTCTGACGGAGAGGAATGTCTAATTGGAAAGTGAGATAAAGAGGTGCACCAGCTCCGTAAAGATAATGAGGCCTTGGTTAAGGAAAAAATAAGCTGAAATAGGAAAACGAGCAGGCGCAGCGACTCGCCAATGAGAACAACGAGCTTAGAAACTACTTGATCTAAGAAATGTTGAGCTTGCTCACGCTTTGAAGGATAATGCTAACACAGAGGCCACAAGCAAGAAGGTGCTGAGCCAGGTGGATAACATAAAGGCCGAGCAGCAGGCTGAGGTGAGAAGGCTCAAAGTTGAAAATGAAGAAGCTGAGGCTAGGGTAGAGGAGTCTTTAGAGCTATACATATGGCGTATGTACGTCAAAGAACTTTGATTTCTTGGAACCTTGTGGGTTGAAGACTATCCCTGGACTGAGGCTCATACTTGGGATAGGCTGGTATAGTTCAAGGCTAGGTTGCAGTAGGTTGACTCGGTTGATGAGCTTGATTTTATATTTGAACATTTGACCGGGGGGGGGGGAGCACAAGGTGATAGCCGAAGGGAGAACGTTATTAAGAGAGGATGCTGAGAGGGCAAGGATGGCGGGTCTTGTTGCTGCGAAGGGGAAGTTGTTGACAACCAAGAACGTGATAGTTGCTCCTGAGTTTGTAGGAGGTAGCTCTCAGCAGCTACAAGTTGTGTCATCCGCCTATGCAAGTGGTTCCTTGGTCCCAGCCCCCATCACTACTAAGTATGATCCTGATTATCCGAGGTTAGGACATAGAAGCTCACTTCAGCTAACAATTGGGAGCACTATGCCTATCGCATGTGCGCCGCAACTGTTGGAAGGTAAAGTCTCATTACCATGAGTACTTATAAGGATGGTAATACGAAGTCGAAGTAGACTGATTCATCTTTTTTTCCATCGTGCAGATTCCTCCGGAGCAGAATTAACAATGGGATTTGCGCCAACATTACCGACATTGCTTGGGTTTGATGTGGGGATGCAAGGAGAAAATCTTGGAGAAGGAGGCAGTCACTTGGACACATTCTTTGATTTGGATATTAGAGATTCTGCAGACTTACTCTCGGAAGCGAAAGCGAAGGATGGAAAGGATGTGCAAGTGACTAGGCCGATAGAGGTAGAAGAACAGATAATGCTTGATCTGGTTGAAGAAAAGAAGGCCCAACTGCTCGTCAAGTATGAGGAGCAGGAGGAGAAGAGGAAGGCATATGAGGCTTCCCTGCAAATGGCTCAGGAGGAAACCAGACAGAAGGTTGAGGACAAAGCTTTGGCCAAGGTACAAGAAGCAGCCAAGAAGAAAGTCAACAATGAGATGACCAAGAAGAGAGCTGATGATGAGGCTGCTAAAAAAAAGGATGACAATGAGGCCTCCAAAAAGAGAGAAGATGCTGAGTTCAAGAAGTTGCAGGAGGAAGATACTAAGAAACTGAAGGCTGGGCATGCGGTCGAGCAGAAAGCGGTCAGGGAAGCCAAGAAAATGGATGATATGGACGCGAAGAAGGCAATGGGGCCAAGAAGGAAGGGGCACCAAGGAAATACTAGTACTCTCCAGTGACATCATCCCCAACCCTTTGCAAGCAATCTTGCCTGTTGACGAGCAAGTCATTGAGATCTCAAGTAGCGAGGAGGAGGATAAGTTCGAGGTGGTGCCCCATGGATCAACTACCCTGACCAAGGGGAGGAAAGGAAAAGGAGGGAGTACTCCCGAAAGAGGAAGACAAAGGTTCGTGATGAGTCGTCCAGTGCTGAGTCTGACAAGAAGAAGAAGACGGGCGACTCATCCAGTGATGATTATATAAAGATTTTGGTTATGTAGATCGATAAGATACACGAGTACGACCCTCGCTTTTAGAGGCGTGGCATGTTTTTCATGTACATCGCGTCGTTAGAAAGAAATAGACAATTGTAGTTTGCTATTGTGAATGAAAGTTTTAGTTGACTTTTCTTATTTCACATGTTGTATGAGTGTTTGAACTTTCGACTACGCTTTTTAATATTTGTACTTGTGTAAATGTACTCGTTGTCGCACTTGGGCAAACGTTGTCTGTGGCTTTGCTCTTGAGATCCTCAAGTCGTGCGAAGCTTGTATGTAATAACTCCGCTCTTGGGATTTCTATTCAGCTGGGAGGCTTGAGTCATGCGAATTCAAAATTTGGTGACTCCCCTCTCGAAATTACCTTATGGTCGTTGATCCCGAGTCGTAAGGAGGCAGGGCAGACATCGCTATTTATTTCTTTAGACCCTCTCGTAGTTTCGTTCGGGTTAGAGTTCGAGGGCTCGTTGGTTCGCCAATTCTGTACCCGGATCCAAACATTGTGGATCAGATGGAGCCGAGCAAGCGATCGATATGACACTCAGTCAGCTGGTGGGTTGCCTCCAAGTACGGAGACCTAGGAGTGGGTATAGACACTCAAGTTAATGAGAGTCACGAGTTATTTATATCAGTCTCATCATTGGTTCAAGAATCAAGTTAGCCTGTGAAGGGCGGACAACATCACAAGGTTTGATCCTTTGTAAAAACTCGAGTGGGAGGAACAATTCCAAGCTTCGAGGAGTCGATCCAGTGTTGTGCACTTGTCTACGAAAGTCGGTTGTGATATTTGCTCAAACATACTATGCAGAAAGTAAACATTGGTGGAAACCAGTAAATCTGTACAATAAACTAAGTGAAGTAGCGGCGGAGGTGTTCATTGTTCAATGATCTTTGCAATTAAGGACCATCAACGGTCGTTCGCTTGAAGGTTCCATCTCCAAGCCTCCATTGTATAGCGTACGACCTTCCCAACGAGGGTCGAACCGGTTGATGTGGGAAAGATCCGCTTCAGGATCAGGTCGTCGATGTCAAAGTGCTTTGGGTCAATTTTGGACTTGAAGTATCGGGCGACTCGTTGTCGCCGAGCGGCGGCTCTGTGTTTAGCTTCAACTCTTTTCTTTTTGAGTAAGTCGAGTGATTCTAAGAGGAGATCATTGTTGCTCTTCGGATCATAGTACATGACTCGATGAGATTGGAGCTTGAGCTGAATGGGAATGACGACTTAGATCGATATGAGAGAGCGACTGGAGTGTGACTGGTCGCCGACTTAAGTGGTACAGTAAGCCCAAATGGCTAGAGGGAGTTCATCTACCCATAAGCCTGTAGCATTTTCCGGATGCTTCTTGGTAATAGACTTAATCACTTTGTTGATAGCCTCGACTTTCCCATTGGCTTGAGGATGAGCTATTATCGAGATTTTTTTCTCAATGTTGTGTCATCGGCAGAAGGTCTTAAACTCAACACTCTGAAATTGGGTCCTGTTATTGGAAATGATAGTCTTGGGAACTTCAAAATGATAGATCATATTGTAGATGATGAAGTTAGTCATTTTCTTGGTAGTAATAGTAGCGAAAGGCTCGATATCATCCCATTTGGTAAAGTAATCAACTATGAGGATAGCATACCGTGCACCACCTATGGTCATCAGAAGAGTTCTGATGATATCAATTCCCCATATAGAAAACGGCCAAGGACTAACCATTTGTGTTAGCTCGGTCGGTGGTGCTCTTGGAATCTTGGAAAACTTTAGGCATTTGTCACTCTTGCGGGGGTAGTCTACTACATCCCGTTCAAGTATTGGCCAAAAATAGCCATATCTGAGAATCTTCTTTGCCAGAGTTTGCCCCTTAGTGTGGTCACCGCACTCGCCCTTATGCACTTCCAGCAGTACACGATCAACATCGTTGTGGGCTACACACTGGAGTAATGGACAGAGAATCCTCTTCGGTGGAGCACTCCATCTTGAATGATGGAGCGCAATGATTTGTGGATGAGTGCTCGCTTCTCCTTTGAGTTATTTGGGAGGATCCCTTGAAGCAGGTAATTCTTGATTGGTGTTATCCAAGACTCAAGTTCGGGATCGGTCTTCGTCGTTGATATCGAATCGGTTTGCATTTGATCGATACTCGGAGAGTTGAGTACTTCGACCAGGACAAGTCCCAAGAGTTGCGCATCCCCAGAACTTGCCAGCTTGGCCAATGAATCGACTTACTCGTTCTATTCTCAAGGGAAGTGTGTGATGACGTAGTGGTCGAAGTTCGTAAGAAATCCACAGACCCGAGCGAGTTAGGGAGAAAGTTGTATCCTCTTAGCTTTATATTCTCCCTGCACCTAGCGTACGATGAGCTGTGAGTCGGTGTAAATCGGGACAGTCTTGATGTTGAGTTCAATTGCAAATCTGAGACTAACAATCAAGGCTTCATATTCTACATCGTTTAGGGAGTTGCGCTTTAAAGCCTAACAGATCGAGCGTTCCTTAGGAGTGATGAATACAACTCCGGCGCCAGAACACTGATTGTTAGATGATCCGTCCACAAATAGTTTCCAGTGGATGTTGGGAAGCTCACCATCTTCCAGAGGAGGTTCTTTGAGAATTGTGAACTCCACAACGAAATCTGCAAGAGATTATCCAAGGATGGCTCGACGAGGTATGAATGTAATCTCAAATTGGCTCAGTTCTATATTCCACTTCAAAAGTCATCCAAACTCTCAGGTCGTTGCCGGACATGTCATAGTGGTTAGTCAGTGTAGATTTTGATTGGGCGGGATTGAAAGTAGGTCGTAGCTTCCGGGAAGAGATCAATAGGCAGTAAGCAAGCTTCTCAAGCTTAGTATTATTCTTTTCTGAGCCTGTTAATCTTTTGTTGATGTAGTAAATAGGCTGTTGGACACGATCTTCTTCACACACTAGAGCCTAGCTAATTTCCTGCATAGAATCAGCCAAATAGATGTATAAGTCTTCGTGATCCATGGGTTTTGACAAGATAAATGGTTGCTCTAAGTGATTCAAGAGGTCCAGCAATGCAATAATGCACTCCGGTGTCCATGTGAAGTTGCGCTTGTAAGTCTGTATGAGTGGATCGTGTGTAGGCAAGTATGAATGTATATACAAGTAGTGATATAGTAAAGTAAATGCTAGTAAGGAAATGAACACCGGAATTTTTATACTGGTTTGGACCTTCCGTACTATATCCAATCCCAAAGCTTCCCTTTGGTATTCTACTATCACAAACCCTCGCTTCGCCCAGAGGAATAGGCTTGGCTACAATAGAGTTTCTTGTCAAATGTGTGTTCTTTTATAACACGAATGTTGACTAATCAGTACATGATCTTCGAAAGTATTCTTGACTAATAGTTTCTTTAAAGTGCAGATGTATATGGAAGAGTAGTTTATGATTGTGAGTGGCTTGAATTGCTTGATCATTGATAGAGTATAGAATAGATATAGTAGAATGCAGAGAGTGTATTAAGGTGATCTTCTCTTCGAGTATCGATGCCTTAAATACTGTTAAGAAGTAGTAATTGAAGAGTAGTGGCCAATGATCTTCATCTAAGAGTTTCCTTGATTGGTATTGAAGATTTGTGGTGAAGAGGAGTGATAGTGTCCTTTCGAAATATGACAATTGCTCTTGATTTTTTTGGCCGACCATCTTGTCAGACATTTGAATTTTGTTCCAGATGTCCGAAAGCTCTTTAGATATTTTTTTTGAAGCGAGAGAAAATCCAGATGTCTGGAACAAATATCAGACGTCTTAATGTGCTATAGATGGTTTCTTGATTCTGAAATCAGACGTCAGATAATTTATCCAGATGTCTGACATGCTTGTATTAGTTGTGTATGTCTTGACTTCTTTTTCTCTTTTCTTTGTGCAATCCTACTTGCTTCTTGTTGTCGACCCAAGTTTTAAGCTTTATGTTGAGTCGATCTTGAACATTTTTCTGCATAAATTTAACATATATATATATAATTTCCATTGTGTACTTGTCGTCCTCGGAATCAAAGAATATATTTTCTAACATTCTCCCCATTTTCGATACACAATGTACTTAAGAATATAAGTTCTACAACTCTCGCTTAATATATGATCTCCCTCTGAAAGTATTTGATACCATTCTTCCCCTTTGTCATTGTCAAAAAGAAGTGCATATAAAGTATTTTGCTTTAGGTATCATATACACACACTCTATTTCAAATGTAGTAAAGCATTTCATGCTTTAGATATCATGTACACACAAATATAAAAAATATAACCGAGCATATAATAAGGAAGATACAATAGAGATGAACAAAATTAAAGTTCCATATCCACACTACATATTAATATCACCAAGTTTCTACAACCACACTACACAATAATGTCACAACTACATCACAAAACAATATTACAACCACGTCACAAAATAGTGTTTTAGTATATGCATAGTTTTGCAGAATATGTTAATTATTAAGCGTTGGCGTCTTTAGGTTCGCTTTCCACCTCCTTATCTTCCACTTTATCTTCTTTATCACTAGACTTCTTATAATGTTATTCTTTAGAAGCCTTTTTTGGTAAGGAGAATGGTGGCGGTGGAGATAATGTTGAAGGTCGAGTGCGGCATAGGAGTTCCTTTAAAGATAACGCAATTGTACTCATTGTTTTCTCAACCATCACGAGATGAGACGCCTGACTAAATTCCATGCTTGCGATGCGATTTCCCAAAGAAACTTGATTTTGATTCAAAATTTGTTGATTATGAATCACAACTTCACATAATGATTCATTTGAAAATATTTGCGTCTTGGGAGAAGATATACCTTCGAATGTTTGATAATGTTGAGATGAGGATTTCGGTATAACCTAAATATACTCTTCTTGATGATGTTCTTGCGGCGGAATTTGTTGCCTTTTATGTCTTTGTCTCCATTCATCAATAGTACAAAAGGTTGGTATTTCTTATGGAAGATGCATCAAGGAAAAGAATTTTTTAGCTGCCTCCTTAACCGGAATTTCCTCGAATGTTGATAAATAGGTAGGAACTTCTTTCGCCTTCAATAATCGCATAATAAAAGGTTAATATATGATTGATTCTCGAGACCGATTCCAAAATTCTTTTAGTTCGTCAAAGATAAACTGAGCCCAATTAACTTGAATACCAACGAAAATAGCATATAAGGCTCTATGTTCTAGATTAAGAAATTTTTCATGACTCTTAAGACGAGGAAAAACTGTATTTATCAGGATTTGGGTAAGAAGTCTCACTTTTGGTCTTAAGTACATAGTAGAAAATTGGGGCATATGATCTTCCCAAATCTGGTGAGTGATGTTATCTCTTGGTTTATATCACATATCAGGAATGTTGTTGATATTTGTTTTGGTATTAGAACATTGCAATACTTCCCATATTTCTTTAACAGTAAATCTAACTGTAACCCCACGTACACTAGACCAAACCCAATCTTTTTCAGTTTGAGGATTTTAAAAACCAGTACTATCTAGATTCACATAGAATAAAAATATACATAGTTGGTATATTTGTAAATTATTTGAAGAGAATGAGACAAGTGACACAAGTCCAGCATCTTGACATAAACTATTAAGTTCATATAGTGAAAATAAAGAAGATTATAGTATAGACCCGTATGAAGAATCTTCTTCTGTACTAATCCATATCTTTCTTTTGCCAAAGGGGCTTTACTCATCCATTTGTTGATTCGTGGTTACGAAACCACTCGAGATGTTTCTTCAGCAGTGGAGGAAATTTTGATGATTCTTCTTATTGTCTCTTTCGTTTTGATGAAGATTTTGATTTAAGAGCCTTGATTTTGACCGATATTGAGATTTTAAGGTTAGGGAAAATTCAATATGATTGGTGAAATGAGAAAACGGGGAAGAAATATAGCGGTTATCCTTATATAAAAAACTGACATTTCGTATTTCAGATGTTCGGATTTGAAATCAGACATAGAGGAATAAATGAACTCGAGAAAATAATCAAACATCTAGTGTATATTTCACACGTCTATTTGGGATCCTGAGTGGAATCCGAAACATTTTGCAGACGTTTTGGAATAGTTTCAGACGTCTGCTTTAGGTGTATTCTGAAACCGAGAGTATTTTTGGATGTTTGGGATAATTTTTCAAACGTCTACTATTTGTTAACCCTGTTTTTTGTTTAACTGGGTCTAGTTTCAAACGTCTACCTGATAATTTCATATGTTTGTTTTGTAAGTTTGTTGTGCATTTAATTGTGGTAAATATAGTTTCTATTTTAAGAGCTTTTTTTAAATAAACATAACTTATTATTGATAAGAACAAAGAACATATTTATAATATTTCTTATTTTTGAACAATACAGTAACCTTATGTACTAATTTTTAGTTTATTGGCTACCATGATGGCCGTTTTTAAGAAGGAGATGATAGTCCATATTCACGCATTTTTTCGAATGTACACTCTTTTTCGGGAATTTCACAAAGACGAGGAGATCTTATGTGCAAACACATCTTTATTGGAGAACGATTACACATAGTGTAAAGTGCTGTTTCTAGGAAATTTAGATGTCACATAGTTTCTTATTTCTTATAGTAAATTTCTCTTTGTACTTCCATCATTTTGCATTGATAATGGGATATTTCATCTAGCTTCTCATCAATCGTCTGCTTATCATATCTTTTGAGTCGTTTAAGTAGTGGAGACAGATCCCATTTTTGTTTTGGAAATTCCGGAGTTGGAAGAAATCGTGGAGGTGATGGTGCTCTTATCGGACCTAAGGCGGGTGAAATGGTTTTCCTAGAATTCATGATGTTCAGGAGGATTGATTTTGTATTTTATTGGTGATGGAGATACTTTGTATTTTATTGCTATTTATAGTATTCAAATTAGTTAAAATTTTGTGGAGTAGAATTTCCTGGAACATTGAATGGTTATTGGATTTTATTTATCCGTGATATAATGGTGTTCTATTTTTTGGTAATTAATTTTTTTATATTAATTCGGAGTAGGAGCAAATTCCTAGGCCACTACGTAATTTAACAAACGTTTGTTCATTTAAGGGTTTAGTAAAGATATCTGATATTGATTTTCAGTATTTGCACATTCTAGAGTTATAGTACCTTTCTCTACATTTTCTCATAGATGAACCTTTAGAATAAAACAAACATAGTCTCTTTTAATAGATAAATACGGTAGAATTCTTTTAATCACACGTTGATGAGATTTCTTGGGTTTTTCTTGAAATCTAGCTATGACAACAAGGAATTTCGCTCGATCCGAATCAGTCGCTAAACCGACCCAGACCGTTCGAAACGCCTGATTGTTTTGAGAACATGACAAAATAGAACGCAGACGGAAGGACATTTCATTGTATATTACAACAATTCCATCAGAATACAAGAATGTACAGAGTATAAATCAATATTACACATTTATCAAATATCAGAGATTACAATAAATTACATAGCAGCGGAAAATAATACAATACACAACTGAAGGAGATATACAGATACAAAGCTTTCCGAGTATCGTTCCAGCTGTAAATCAGGATCCTATGAATAAAAATCCGCAAAACAAAAACTACTAGCTGCCCGTGTCGAAAATAAGGTCACCCAGAGTTTAGGTTAAAACAATAAACTCCAGGTCAGTCATGGGACTGGTGTGAGAACTAAAACAGTTATTAATCTTTATTTTTGAAGTTAGGTAAATCAAGGGACCACACCGTATAACACGGAACGAGTTTCCTCCCAAGAATACCAGTGCATAAAACAAACAGCGCAATGCTAAATAAAGAAAAATGAAGCTATTATAAGACCTAGGTCCTATCACACAATGCAACGCAAGCCGGGGGATAGGGTTTTCCCTTATAATAGCCAAACATGCTTAGTACGATTAAAACAAATCATTTGATACTATTATAAGTGTATAGTGTATAAAACAACTTCAAATCATAAGTATCAATCATAGACGGCATGGGTACCATATATCATGTCGCTATACTAGGTTCTACAAATAAAACCGCAAATGTCACGTATTCGGAAATTGGATTTCCGTCTATGAACCGAGACAAAAGATAGTCCTCAACCGATTCGAGACTGTTAGCCCGAGCCTCAGGCAAGTACTCAGTCAAGCCTTGGATCCTCAGGGCCGGTCCACCGACGTGGATTAAACTTAAACCCTGAACATGCGTTCCCCCGCCCTATGGGGCGTAAATCGTTTTAATATATACTTCGTCGATTTCCTTTTAAAACGTATTATATAAATCGTTTTAATTTCGCTTTCAAAACGATTTCAACTTCTATTTCAAATTCAAATCAAAATCGAAATTTTCAACATACTTTCATTTTAATTTCAAATCGATTCAATTCGAATTGATTTCTAATTCAATTTCAGTTTGTTTTCAATTTAATTCAATTTCAATTCGAACTCGTTTCTATTCAATTTCAATTCGAATTCATTTATATTCAATTTCAATTTGAACTCATTTATATTCAATTTCAATTCGAATTCATTTATATTCAATTTCAATTCGAATTCATTTATATTCAATTTCAATTCGAATTCATTTATATTCAATTTCAATTTCAATTCGAATTCATTTCTATTCAATTTCAATTCGAATTCATTTCTTTTCAAAATATCAGATTTTGAAATCACTTTCGATATTCATTATAAAATGAATAAAATCGAAATAAATATCGTTTACGTCAAAATGGCGTCAATCTAATCAACACGGCTTCATATATTTCTATTTTCAAATATTCTTTTTCAAATATTTATTTTTCAAATATTTCTATTTGAAAACTGGAATGAGGCCCAATTAATGACCATATAATGTTAATTATATGGACAACACATGTATACAATAACAACGATGAATAATCAACCATCATCCAAAGTGCATTCTACACTGTATAAGCATCAAGTATAAATATTCAACGCTTATAACAGCCTGTCAATCAATTGATCGACATACAACTAAACAATCGGGATTAGTGTTCATCAAATATCATCCCAATACCTGTGTGGGGTTTCAAACAATCAAACACAGATTTTATTTGTGCAGTTGGGCGATGTGTAAAATTTATCGACCCAGTCAATATCAGTCAAATGTGTGTATATAAAAAAATCGTCCGATTTGTTTATTTTTATTTCATTTCATATACACGTTAAAAATTCTATTTTTAACTATAAAATATTTTTCACTATAAAATATTTTATTTCGTTACACATCACATCACACAATCAACTACACAGCAAAATCAAACAAACAAGCATACAAGCCGTCAATGGTCTGTGGACGACGGGTGTCGGGTGCTACTAAACACCGTCTGCAACCTAGTATATATTTCAACTAGAAAAATTAAATTAAAGGTGAGGAGTTCTCACTTATTAGCTAATCCAATCCCACGACCCTTCTTAGGTAGAAATCTTCGCCGTTCTTGGCTCTTGTCACTGTCTTTGCCCGTATTCGCTACATATATAAAAATCACATTTTTACTTCGCTATTCAATATATAAAAATCGAATTTTTACTTTGCAATTCAATATATAAAAATCACATTTTTACTTCGCTATTCAATATATAAAAATCACATTTTTACTTCGCTATTCAATATATAAAAATCACATTTTTACTTCGCTGTTCAATACATAAAAATCACATTTTTACTTCGCTATTCAATATATAAAAATCACATTTTTACTTCGCTATTCAATATAAAAAAATCACATTTTTTACTTCACTATTCAATATATAAAAATCACATTTTTATTCTTTCTATAATATAAAAATTATATTTTTCTAATGAATAAAAATCAAATCTTTCCAAATGAATAAAAATCTACTTTTTACATACCGTTCATGTGAATAAAAATCTGATCTTTTCATATAGAAAAATATAATCTTTCACTTAGAAAAATCAAATCTTTTCAATAACATAAAAAAACCAATTCTAATATAATGAAAAACCCTGTTTTTATATGTAAATAAATAAAATCAGTGATAAATAACTCACCGTTGGTTGGGGCGTCGACTGGAGGGGAGGTGTACTCGCGGGTGGGTGCTGTTCTAGAAGGTGGAGGGGCTGAGGGGGCGCGACCGCTATGGAGGTCGGACGGTGGTGGGTTGATGGAGCGAGGCGCGCATCACGAGGGGGGAGGCTTGCGATTTCTGGCAGAGGAGGGGAGGAGCGCGGTTTTCATCGTCGAAGGGGTAGGGTGACTCGAGGGTGGAGGCGTCGCGATCGACGGAGGCAGGGGAGCGGCGGCGTGCGGTGGTCCTCCTCCTTGGCGGCGCGCGGCGACGGGGATTAGGGCATGAGCCCTTTTCCTTTTTTTTTTAAATCGATTTTGAACTGATAAGGAGTAGGGGGGCATGTGTATAAATATATATAAATATATTATATTATTTTTAATTTCAAAAAGTTGATTTTTTTATTCGACCTCTAAACGAGGCCCACCGCCTGTCGTCCATAGCTAATTACCCCCATTCCGAACACAATGGGATATGTATCGTAAGATGGTTTGACTGTTTCGATCAGTTTTCGTCAAAATCAACATATAACTCTATGTATTGAATTTGAACGCGCATTTCAATTTACTGGGGTCACATACAGCCTCTAAAAATTCCCAAAAATATTTTCTAGCTTCGTATTGACGATACGGTCCTAACAAAACTAATTTCGTCGAATTCTGAGACCGTTTGAAAAATGGCCATTTTCCAGTCGATTAAATTCAACTGAAACTGGTCAAACGCGTTTTCCTTTCCCACGCTCACATATTGATTCGAAAAATTACAAAATTTGAAACCTAGCAATAACTTGACATCACGGATCCAACAAAAGTGGATTCGTCGAAATCCGAGGTCGTTTGCAAAAATTCCATTTTTAAGGGTCTGAATTTCATAGCGACTATTCAGAATTTTCAACTGGGCATATGTTTTGATTCCCGCTATGAAATTTTGATTTTTCGGATTCGTTGGAAAGATATTCTCTATTAGATTCAAATATTTTTGGTTTCACTAAAATCCGGTTTATTTTGCACCCGGTACATTCATTTGAATTTTGAAATCAAATTATCGAACTACCACGCCATTTTCAATTCCTTTTATATATATAAATAAATGTTTATATTCTAACGACGACGTATATAAAATATTCGTTCGAATTCTATTCATAATAAATTTCTCGTCGATATTTTTCAAAATAATCTATTTTAAATGTTCTAAAATTGCCGAAATAAAATTTTTAAACTGGCCCAGATTTCCGGGCTATTACAATCTCCCCCACTTAAAACTTTTCGTCCCCGAAAAGGAACGAAGCCGAAAGTTGTTTTACAAATCAACTCAACTTCCAGTATTTTTACTACGACTTAAGTTCTTCAACTTTTCAGTTTCTAAGAACTTTTCAAATTTTTCAAAAATTTGGCTAACACCCTAAATTTTCGAAAAATTTCGCCATAACCTCCCCTGCACCGGGAGCACCAGGAAAATCCCGAAATTGCCATACAGGCCCTCTGATCTCAAAAAGAAAAAGAAAAAGCCAATCGGCTCATAAAATCATCATCACCCAAACAAAACAGTAAATTATATTAAACATGTACCTATTTGTCGGGCAAACAAATTTTATTCTCTGCTCTAGCCTCCTTGCTATGACCTGTTCAATGTAAGTACATGTATATGCAAGCAAATGCAACCAAATTTCAATACAATTCACTATTTGATTCAATTGGCTATATGGTTCAAATTTAATCAATCCAACAATAATCAAGCAACACAACCATCAATCAATTAGTTGATTATCATTTCAAATTCATAACTTTGATATATAGTCAAAAATCACATTTTTGTTGCCAAATCACAACAATAAGCCCTATCTAGTTTCGGTTCTCACACCAGTCAATGGAAATATATATAGAAATCTCACTTTCGAAACTCGAAAATAAATACAGGCGATGGTGCCCCATCACCAGAATTATCCCCGGGCACTAGAGTGCGATTCTATAACTATCCAATACATTAAAACTTCGAATACACGTTTGCAAGGCGTATAGGCAAAATCTTTATATATTGGATTGTCCTAATTCAATACAAATAAATAATCAAATACGAATAAATGATTTAAATTTCAAAACAAAATCGTTTTCATTTTAAAAATATACTCTTCACACTTGTTCTAGGATACTACTGATCCCATCTCTAACGAGTCATCCTCATTGGATGTTACTAATCCAATATCTGATGAATTCTTTCGTACGGTTCTAATGTGTCTTGTTCTCTGAGCTTTGTAAACCAATGCTCTGATACCAACTGTGACAACAAGGAATTTCTCTCGATCTGAATCAGTCGCTAAACCGACCCCAGACCGTTCAAAACGCCTGATTATTTTGAGAACACGACAAAATAGAACGCAGACGGAAGGACATTTCATTGTATATTACAACAATTCCATCAGAATACAAGAATGTACAGAGTATAAATCAATATTACACATTTATCAAATATCAGAGATTACAATAAATTACATAGCAGCGGAAAATAATACAATACACAACTGAAGGAGATATACGGATACAAAGCTTTCCGAGTATCGTTCCAGCTGTAAATCAGGATCCTGTGAATATAAATCTGCAAAACCAAAACTACTAGCTGCCCGTGTCGAAAATAAGGGCACACAGAGTTTAGGTTAAAACAATAAACTCCAGGTCAGTCATGGGACTGGTGTGAGAACTAAAACAGTTATTAATCTTTATTTTTGAAGTTAGGTAAATTAAGGGACCACGCCGTATAACACGGAACGGGTTTCCTCCCAAGAACGCCAGTGCATAAAACAAACAGCGCAATGCTAAATAAAGAAAAATGAAGCTATTATAAGACCTAGGTCCTATCACACAATGCAACGCAAGCCGGGGGATAGAGTTTTCCCTTATAATAGCCAAACATGCTTAGTACGTTTAAAACAAATCATTTGATACTATTATAAGTGTATAGTGTATAAAACAACTTCAAATCATAAGTATCAATCATAGACGGCATGGGTACCATATATCATGTCACCATACTAGGATCTACAAATAAAACCGCAAATGTCACGTATTTGGAAATTGGATTTCTGTCTATGAACCGAGGCAAAAGATAGTCCTCAACCGATTCGAGACTGTCTAGCCTGAGCCTCACGCAAGTACTCAGTCAATCCTTGGATCCTCAGGGCCGGTCCACCGATGTGGATTAAACTTAAACCCTGAACATGCGTTCCCCCGCCCTATGGGGCGTAAATGAGCCAACGAATGACTCCATCGGACCCGGATCATCCGATCAAACCGAGGCGCCTCGCAACAACAACAACCACGTAAGTCAAACCCGTCAGGGCGTGTAAAACCACTGACGCCGCTTCTAGCTAGAAAGAAACGCATGCCCTCCCTGACGTCCTCTCCCGTTTTTGGTTCATACCGGTTGTGAAACTCGCGAAGTAAACATTACACAAAGCTACGCCACAAAGGCTGTGCTTCGATCATCAACCACAAGACTTTGCTTTTCAACAGAAGCCTTGATCATTTCCCATTTAGGCATGCCACACAGGCAATTCACTCTATGCGTTTGATATCCATCAGTATATAACCCCAGAGCTCATACGTCTCAGAGAAGGGCGTTAAGCAAGAGAATAAATTCTCCGCCGCCAAACAGATATATATTTAATAGAAATCAATCACACAGACTAAAATCCAATGTCAGACACACAGTCCATTTACAAGTTCGTTCTGGGTCTGAACGAAACCGGAGGCACCTAGTACCCCACATATCCATCGATCTCCAAGTACGTCTAGACGATCACTAACTGTTTCCATCTTCTTCGGTGTATAGCCCAATCAAGATCATCAGTAATTATCCAAACGACGTGAAGACCTCCGGTCTTCGACCACCGTCTTCATCTTTGACTTATCGTCGTATTAGTTATTCAGAATGGGATAAACCCGGTCTTCCCGAATAACTCACGTATATGATAAACAAGTGTTACATGAACACAACATACGCCTCATTCCAATTCATCAATCACTAACCGTAAATTAATCAAGAGAATAATGCCCCTAATGTTAACCCCGAAGGCTGAAACCAACATCAGATCAATACCCAGGAAATCACTCTGCTTAGCCAATCTACAGCTAGTTTCTAAATTTCACATTCTTAGGGAAAGGTTCCCATTAATTTTATCAAAGCTAAATCCTTTAAATTTATTCTTTAATCCTCTTTTGAATTTCGATTCAACTAGTCAGGATTAACGAACCTTACCGAAGTAACCATCTGTTTTAATTTCCCAACCCCAACCTATTCATCCCATGAAGTAAAACTGGTAATACTTCATATCTAACACCACGGTGTTATCGGTAAATTTAATTACCATTTCACGTTCAAATCTAATTAAAGATTTAACTATCGCCTGGAGCAAAACTGGTGATACTCCATATTCGATCTTTTCAATCTATTTAAAGATTCATTAAAACTCCACTTAGTTTTAATATGTGACTGGGTTAAAGAATCAGTGTCATTTAAAACACGGTTCACGATAAACCCAAAATCACATCACATTTCAATCAGTCCCTAACCGTAAATTAGCAAATGAGCAATTTCCGAAGTATTAACCCCGAAGGCCGAAACCAACATCAGATCAATACCCCAGAAACCATTCAACTAAACTAATCTCCAGTTATTTTCTGATTTTCTTAACTCCTTTGGGTCTAAGAACAGTATTATTGAAGATACCGCTCACGACAACCCAAAATCACATTCTATTAATTATTGGGTTAAAGAACGAGTGTTATTTAAAACACCATTCACGATAAACCCAAGAATCAATTCGAATTCAATTCCAATTAAATATTATTTAATTGGTACACTACATTAAATCTAAATAAAAAGATTTAATCTTTTCTCAACTGGGTTCAAGAACAGTGTTATTAAAGACACCATTCATGACAAACCCAAATCACATTTGACATTAAATACAAGGCTCTGAATAGAAAATATACCGGCTTATATTCAATATCAAATTCTACGACCAACAAATATCGTATTGGAAATAACGATATATATATATCTTTCAAATTCCCATAACAATATCTGTATCATCACGAAATCCAACATCGAAATATTCTGAAGACAATTTCGATTCAAATCCATTCCAATATAATTATTGGAAATCATGGTTACTTTTAAAACCCTTTTCAAATTCAATTTATTTATTTAAAAATAAATAGAATTATAATTCTAGTTCAAAACTAGTTCGTTGTGATAAAAATCTATTTTTATCTTTTCAAATGTGGAGTTTTTCATCCCGATTCTTTCTAAACCATTTCTTACGATTTTACACATATTATTACTATTTTTAATAATTTTATTAAGGTCCGTACAGTCGATTTCCATCAACGGCCATCGAACTGCACTTACAGCGACCTTTTCCAAATTTAATTTGGATATAATTCCAAATCTACCCGTTAGATTTCAAATTTCTAATATTCGTTAGAAAGCTCTTTTCGATAGGAACCCAACGGTTCCGGTTTCAGGAGAATCCGACGGTCGGATCTCCCGTAATATCCGTTCGAAGTCAATGGTCGAAATTCGCGAACTGCCGCGGCGCGGCGCGTTCTATTCAGGCCATTATATTATATATATAATATATGTAATATATACTTCGTCGATTTCCTTTTAATACATATTATATAAATCGTTTTAAATTCGTTTTCAAAACGATTTCAACTTCTATTTCAATTTCAAATCAAAATCGAATTTTTCAACATACTTTCATTTTAATTTCAAATCGATTCAATTCAAATTGATTTCTAATTCAAGTTTTTGTTTTCAATTCAATTCAATTTCAATTCGAACTCGTTTCTATTCAATTTCAATTCGAATTCATTTATATTCAATTTCAATTCGAACTCATTTATATTTAATTTCAATTCGAATTCATTTATGTTCAATTTCAATTCGATTTCATTTATATTCAATTTCAATTCGAATTCATTTATATTCAATTTCAATTTCAATTCGAATTCATTTCTATTCAATTTCAATTCGAATTCATTTCTTTTCAAAATATCAGATTTTGAAATCACTTTCGATATTCATTATAAAATGAATAAAATCGATATAAATATCGTTCACGTCAAAATGGCGTCAATCTAATCAACACGGCTTCATATATTTCTATTTTCAAATATTCTATTTCAAATATTTCTATTTCAAATATTTATTTTTCAAATATTTCTATTTCAAATATTTCTATTTCAAAACTGGAATGAGGCCCAATCAATGACCATATAATGTAAATTATATGGACAACACATGTATACAATAACAACGATGTATAATCAACCATCATCCAAAGTGCATTCTACACTGTATAAGCATTAAATATAAATATTCAACGCTTATAACAGCCTGTCAATCAATCGATCGACATATAACTAAACAATCGAGATTAGTGTTCGTCAAATATCAAACCAATAACTATGTGGGGTTTCAAACAATCAAGCACAGATTTTATTTGTGCAGTTGGGCGATGTGTAAAATTTATCGACCCAGTCAATATCAGTCAAATGTGTGTATATAAACAAATTGTCCGATTTGTTTATTTTTATTTCATTTCATATACACGTTAAAAATTCTATTTTTAACTATAAAATATTTTTCACTATAAAATATTTTATTTCGTTTCACATCACATCACACAATCAACTACACAGCAAAATCAAACAAACAAGTATACAAGCCGTCCATCGTCTGTGGACGACGGGTGTCGGGTGCTACTAAACACCGTCTGCATCCTAGTATATATTTCAACTAGATAAATTAAATTAAAGGGGAGGAGTTCTCACTTATTAGCTAATCCAATCCCACGACTCTTCTTAAGTAGAAATCTTCGCCGTTCTTGCCTCTTGTCACTTTCTTTGCCCGTATTCACTACATATATAAAAATCACATTTTTACTTCGCTATTCAATATATAAAAATTGAATTTTTACTTTGCTATTCAATATATAAAAATCACATTTTTACTTCGCTATTCAATATATAAAAATCACATTTTTACTTCGCTATTCAATACATAAAAATCACATTTTTACTTCGCTATTCAATATATAAAAATCACATTTTTACTTCGCTATTCAATATATAAAAATCACATTTTTACTTCGCTATTCAATATATAAAAATCACATTTTTACTTCGCTTTTCAATATATAAAAATCACATTTTTATTCTTTCTATAATATAAAAATTATATTTTTCTAATGAATAAAAATCAAATCTTTCCAAATGAATAAAAATCTACTTTTTACATACCGTTCATGTGAATAAAAATATGATCTTTTCATATAGAAAAATATAATCTTTCCCTTATAAAAATCAAATCTTTTCAATAACATAAAAAAACCAATTCTGATATAATGAAAAACCCTATTTTTATATGTAAATAAATAAAATCAGTGATAAATAACTCACCGTTGGTTAGGACGTCGACTGGAGGGGAGGTGTACTCGCGGGTGGGTGCCGTGCTAGAAGGTGGAGGGGCTGAGGGGGCGGGACCGCTATGGAGGTCGGACGGTGGTGGGTTGATGGAGCAAGGCGCGCATCACGAGGGGGGACTTGCAGTTTCTGGCAGAGGAGGGGAGGAGCGCGGTTTTCATCGTCGAAGGGGTAGGGTGACTCGAGGGTGGAGGCGTCGCGATCGACGGAGGCAGGGGAGCGGCGTCGTGCTGTGGTCCTCCTCCTTGGCGGCGCGCGGCGACGGGGATTAGGGCACGAGCACTTTTCCTTTTTTTTTTATTTTAAATCGATTTTGAACTGATAAGGAGAAGGGGCGGTATGTGTATAAATATATATATATATATTATATTTTTTTAATTTCAAAAAGTTGATTTTTTTATTTGACCTCCAAACGAGGCCCACCGCCTGTCGTCCATAGCTAATTACCCCCATTCCGAACACAATGGGATATGTATCATAAGATGATTCGATTGTTTCGATCAGTTTTCATCAAAATCAACATATAACTCTATATATTGAATTTGAATGCGCATTTCAATTTACTGGGGTCACATACAGCCTCTAAAAATTCCCAAAAATATTTTCTGGCTTCGTATTGACGATACGGTCCTAAAAAAACTAATTTCGTCGAATTCTGAGACCGTTTGAAAAATGACCATTTTCCAGTCGATTAAATTAAACTAAAACTGGTCAAATGCGTTTTCCTTTGCCACGCTCACATATTGATTCGAAAAATTACAAAATTTGAAACTTAGCAATAACTTGACATCACAGGTCCAACAAAAGTGGTTTCGTCGAAATCCGAGGTCGTTTGCAAAAATTCCATTTTTAAGGGCTTGAATTTCATAGCGACTATTCAGAATTTTCAACTGGGCATATCTTTTGATTCCCACTATGAAATTTTTATTTTTCAAATTCGTTGGAAATATATTCTCTATTAGATTCAAATATTTTTGGTTTCACTAAATGATCGTCGCTTTCCTATGAATTAGAAAAGCGCGAATTTTAAATTAAATACTGCAAGCGTACAGGTGCGTAGCGTACAGGTCGAACACAGGGTGGTGTAATTAAAAATTATTATTTCTTTATTCTTGGGCGTGTTAGACGAAGCCTGGAGATTTTGTTGAAATAGAAACAAATTGAAATTGTGAACGCAGGATTATCTTTGAATCTAATCAACGATTAATCACTAAAAAAGTAAATTGCAAAACAAGAACAACAATGCAGAAAATAAAAGTGCAGAATAAGAAGAACACAAAAGTAAATTAGGATTGTCGTTGAAACTAATCAAACGACTAACCACTAATAAGCAATAGAAATAACAATAACAATTTATGTCTACCAAAACTAATTGAGTAGAACACAAATTGTTATGACAGTAAAGTAAATAAACTAAACGAAGAAGAGCTTTATTAAAACTAAAAGAGAGTATAGAAGAATGGATATCTTACAATGGTTACAACGTATATTTATAGAGGAGATAGGAAAAATCCTGATTAAGTCTATGAATAAATGGGTCTCTTTTCCCAGGACGTAATATCATATCTCTTGCCTTCCTTGACTAGGCTTGTTTGGAAATAATCCTTTTAAGAATATTTGATGCATATCTTGGTGAATATCTTCCAAATCCTTCGTATGGCTAGTTGCTTGGTGATTAGATTGCATGCGATTTAATTATTCCAAACAAGGATGCCCATCAAACTCCAAAGGCAACAAATGATGAAATATTCAAAATTGATCTTTTCTTGGCAATAAATCAATCAGAAATTCTTCTAATTGGAAATTGAAAAATGAATGTTCTGAATTGATTTCCATGACTACTCCTGAAAGGTCCATTAGTGAATATCATACATACACATGAATATGTATATATATAATATAACACTAATTAATATATCCTTCATAGCAAAGGGGCAGCGTGAACGCATTCCGTTCTTTGACAAAAAGTGAGCTCGACGGGGATCGAACTCAGGTCTCTCAGTACAAATTTCCATGTAATTACCAGTGAGCTACAACGTCTTTTGTAATTGAGATGGCTTTAATACGGGGAAGTAGCTTTTTATCTGTAGTTGGCCTTTAATTTGAAACGAAGGAGGCATTTCTTGACATCCTGTAAAAACACACAAAAGTAACCAAAGTATCATTTCTTTATTTACAACAGATAAAATATAAGAGCATAAAATAAACATAGTTCTATGTTAATCAAATACCCCCACACTTATCTTTTACTCGTCCTCGAGCAAACTGAAAATGAAAAACTAACTAGATAGGTCGCACTTTCGTAGTAAACACGATTGCATTGAGCGTATGCAACAAGCCGTTAAACCTCTAGGTGTCCCTAGTAGGACGAGTGGTGTCTCGTGAGGGTTTTCAGCGGATACTACCCACAAAATCCAAATGCAGTATGCTATGATTCTAATGAAACTACATGAATGCAATGGACATATGCAAATAAAAAAGAAAAATGAAAACACGACTTATTTCAGGAAAGTGGTACAACAAATTAAGTTAATAATTTCTAATCAGTTGATTTTATTTTAGATACCTTGACTTGTCACAAATTTTCAATATAAATCAAGTTTTCAAATGTTAAATTCCAGTTTGGCCAGTTAGTTCGGTCGATAACATAGTCCAGCCATGAAATAAATTTTAGTTTGCTTGGCACAGTTTGCAAAGTGGTATTCTAATTTTCTCATGTATGGCTAGTGAAATCAATAAGGTCAAGAAGTTGTGGACTTGTTTTTTTTTTCAAATTGCGTAAAGTGATAGTAGGAGGATGGGGAAGGATCGATTGAACAGGGGATTGTGATGGTGAGTGGTTGATTGCAGAAGGTGAAGATGATTGTTTTTTTTAAAGGACTTGTAACAGAAGAATTGTAAATTGGGAAAGGGAATAAGGACAGGAAAGAAATCTGAAACAAAAGAAGCAAGTTTTTTTTTCTTTTTTTTATTTGTTATTGTTGTGGAAATAGAAGACAGACGAAAAATGTAAAAGGAATAAAATTGAAAAGAGGGAAAGAAATAAATGAAGAAAGGAATGAAAATTGAAACAAAAATTAGTAAGAATTTTTTTCTTTTGCTTAGAAGATTACGGTATCAACAATTAATACCAATCCAACTAATCAAGATTTTTTTCTATATATCAAAGAAAACAAAACTAAGAACGTTTTTTTTTATAAAGAAAATAAAAAATAAAAATAAAACAAAACTAACACGAATCAAAAATCAAATAAATAATAAAATTTAATTGTTACCTCCCCGGCAACGGCGCCAAAAACTTGATCGTCGCTTTCCTATGAATTAGAAAAGCGCGAATTTTAAATTAAATACTGCAAGCGTACAGGTGTGTAGCATACAGGTCGAACACAGGGAGGTGTAATTAAAAATTATTATTTCTTTATTCTTGGGCGTGTTAGACGAAGCCTGAAGATTTTGTTGAAATAGAAACAAATTGAAATTGTTAACGCAGGATTATCGTCGAATCTAATCAACGATTAATCACTAAAAAAGTAAATTGCAAAACAAGAACAACGATGCAAAAAATAAAAGTGCAGAATAAGAAGAACACAAAAGTAAATTAGGATTGTCATTGAAACTAATCAAACAACTAACCACTAATAAGCAATAGAAATAACAATAACAATTTCTGTCTACCAAAACTATTTGAGTAGAACACAAATTGTTATGATAGTAAAGTAAATAAACTAAACAAAGAAGAGCTTTATTAAAACTAAAAGAGAGTACAGAAGAATGGATATCTTACAATGGTTACAACGTATATTTATAGATGAGATAGGAAAAATCCTAATTAAGTCTATGAATAAATGGGTCTCTTTTCCCAGGAAGTAATATCATATCTCTTGCCTTCCTTGACTAGGCTTGTTTGGAAATAATTCTTTTAAGAATACCTGATGCATATCTTGGTGAATATCTTCCAAATCCTCTGTATGGCTAGTTGCTTGGTGATTAGATTGCATGCGATTTAATTATTCCAAACAAGGATGCCCATCAAACTCCAAAGGCAACAAAGGATGAAATCTTCAAAATTGATCTTTTCTTGGCAATAAATCAATCAGAAATTCTTCTAATTGGAAATTGAAAAATGAATGTTCTGAATTGATGTGAAAACCCGTAACTTCCCCGTAAAGGAAAGTGTCGGATAGTTCGAGAACAAGCCACAACAGAACACATACAGAAGAACATTTCATTGTATATTACAACAATACATCAGATTACAAGAATATACAGAGTATAAACGAACAAATATTACATAGAAATATCAGAGATTTAAATTACATTTAAATACATAGCAGCGGAAAATAATACAATACACAACTAGAAGAGATATACGGATACAAAGCTTTCCGGATATCATTCCAGCTGTAAACCAGGATCCTGTGAATATAAATCTGCAAAAACCAAAACTACTAGCTGCCCGTGTCAAAATAAGGGCACCCAGAGTTTAGGTTAAAACAATAAACTCCAGGTCAGTCATGTGACTGGTGTGAGAACTAAAACAGTTAATCTTTATTTTTAAAGTTAGGTAAATCAAGGGACCACGCCGTATAACACGGAACGGGTTTCCTCCCAAGAATACCAGTGCATAAAACAACAGCGCAATGCTAAATAAAGAAAAATGAAGCTATTATAAGACCCAGGTCCTATCACACAATGCAACGCAAGCCGGGGGATTGGGTTTTTACCTTATAATAGCCAAGAATGCTTGATACGTTTAAAAGAAATCATTTGATACCATTATAAGTGTATAGTGTATAAAACAACTTCAAATCATAAGTATCAATCATAGACGACATGAATGCCCCATAACACTATGTCGCCATATATAGGTTTACAAATAAAACCGCAAATGTCACGTATTTGGAAATTGGATTTCCGTCTATGAACCGAGGCAAAAGATAGTCCTCAACCGATTCGAGACAATCTAGCCCATGTCTCAGGAACAGCCGCAACTGCCCCATGGAGTGACAGGGCCGGTCCACCGATGTGGATTATTATGCCTGAACACTACGTTTCCCCGCCCTTTGGGGCGTAAATGAGCTAACAAATGACTCCATCGGACCCGGATCGTCCGATCAAACCGAGGCGCCTCGCAACAGCAACAACCACACAGGTGAAAAGTATATAAATGTCAGGGCTGGTAGGTCACTGACACCACCCTAGCTAGAAAGAAACGCATGCCCTCCCTGAGGTCCTCTCCCGTTTTTGGTTCACAACCGGGGTGCGAAACTCGCAAAGTAAACGTTACACAAAGCTACGCCACAAAGGCCGTGCTTTGATCATCACCACAAGACTTTGCTTTTCAACAGAAGCCTCGATCAATTGCCACTTAGGCATGCCACACAGGCAATTCACTCCATGCGTTTGATATCCATCAATATATAACCCCTGAGCTCGTACGTCTCAGAGAAGGGCGTTAAGCAAAAGAATAAATTCTCCGCCGCCAAACAGATATATATTTAATAGAGATCAATCACACGGACTAAAATCCAATGTCAGACACACAGTCCATTTACAAGTCCGTTCTGGATCTGAACGAAACCGGAGGCACCTAGTACCCCGCATATCCATCGATCTCCAAGTACGTCTGGACGATCACCAACTGTTTCCATCTTCTTGGGTGTACAGCCCAATCAAGATCATCAGTAATTATCCAAACGACGTGAAGACCTCCGGTCTTCGACCATCGTCTTCATCTTCGACTTATCGTCGTATCATTTATTCAGAATGGGATAAACCCGGTCTTTCCGAATAACTCGCGTATATTTTAAATAAGTGTTACACAAACACAACATACGGCTCATTCCAATTCATCAGTCACTAACCGTAAATTAATCAAGAGAATAACTCCCCAAATATTAACCCCGAAGGCCGAAACCAACATCAGATTAATATCCAGAAAACCATTCTACTTGGCTAACCGACAGTTAGTTTCTAAATTTCACATTCATAGGGAAAGGTTCCCATTAATTTTATCCAAGATAAATTCCTTGAATTTATTCTTTAATCATCTTTTGAATTTCGATTCATCTAGTCGGGATTAACGAACCTTACCGAATTAATCATTGGTTTTAATTTCCCAATCCCAACCTATTCATCCCATGAAATAAAACTGGTAGTACTTCATATCTAACACCACGGTGTTATCGGTAAATTCAATTACCATTTCACGTTCAAATCTAATTAAAGATTTAACTATCGCCTGGAGCAAAACTGGTGATACTCCATTTTCGATCATTTCAATCTAATTAAAGATTCATTAAAACTCCACTTAGTTTTAATCTTTGATTGGGTTAAAGAATCAGTGTCATTTAAAACATGGTTCACGATAAACCCAAAATCACATTCCATTAATTATCGGGTTAAAGAACGAGTGTTATTTAAAGCACTGTCCACAATAAACCCAAAAATCAATATCAATTCAATTCCAATTAAATATTATTTAATTGGTACACTTCATTAAATCTAAATAAAAAGATTTAATCTTTTCTCAACAGGGTTCAAGAACAGTGTTAGTGAAGACACCATTCACGACAAACCCAAATCACATTTGATATTCAATACAAGGCTCTGAATAGAAAATATATCGGCTTATATTCAATATCAAATTCTACGATTAACAAATGTCGTATCGGAAATAACGATATAAATATATATATCTTTCAAATTTCCATAACAACATCTGTATAATCATGAATTCCAACATCGAAATATTCCGAAGACAATTTCGATTCAAATCCATCCCAATGCAATCATTGGAAATTCTGGTTATTTTTAAAACCATTTTAAATTCAATTTATTTATTTAAAAATAAAATAGAGTTATAATTCTAGTTCAAACTAGTTCATTTCGATAAAAATCTATTTTTATCTTTTCAAATATGGAGTTTTTCATCCCAATATTTCAAAAATCATTTCTTATGATTTTACACAAATTATTACTATTTTTAATAATTTTATCAAGGCCCGTATAGTCGATTTTCAACAATGGCCATCGAACTGCACTTATAGCGACCTTTTTCAAAATTGATTTGGACGTATCTCCAAATCCAACCGTTAGATTTTGAATTTCTAGTATTCGTTAGAAAGCTCTTTTCGATACGAACCCAACGGTTCCGGTTTTAGGAGAATCCGACGGTCGGATCTCCCGTAATGTCCGTTTGAAATAAATGGTCGAAATTCACGAACTGCCGCGGCGCGGCGCGTTCTATTCAGGCCATTATATTATATATATAATATATATTTCGTCGATTTCTATTTAAAACGAATTATATAAATAGTTTTAAAATTCGTTTGAAAAGCAATTTTAACTTCCATTTCAATTCAAATCAAAATTGAATTCTTCTTTATAAATTCGTTTTAAAATTCATTTCTATTCAATTCAAATTTCAATTCAATTTGAATTCATTTCAATTCGCTTTCAACTCAATTTGAATTCGTTTTCAATTCATTTCGAAATTGTTTTCAATTCAATTCATTTTGAAATCGTTTTCAATTCAATTCATTTCGAAATCTTTTCAATTCAATTCATTTTGAAATCGTTTTCAATTCAATTCATTTCGAAATCGTTTTCAATTCAATTCATTTCGAAATCGTTTTCAATTCAATTCATTTCGAAATCGTTTTCAATTCAATTCATTTCGAAATCGTTTTCAATTCAATTCATTTCGAAATCGTTTTCAATTCAATTCATTTCGAAATCATTTTCAATTCAATTCATTTCGAAATCGTTTTCAATTCAATTCATTTCGAAATCTTTTCAATTCAATTCATTTCGAAATCGTTTTCAATTCAATTCATTTCGAAATCGTTTTCAATTCAATTCATTTCGAAATCGTTTTCAATTCAATTCATTTCGAAATCTTTTCAATTCAATTCATTTCGAAATCGTTTTAAAATTCAATTCATTTCGAAATCGTTTTCAATTCAATTCATTTCGAAATCGTTTTCAATTCAATTCATTTCGAAATCGTTTTCAATTCAATTCATTTCGAAATCGTTTTCAATTCAATTCATTTCGAAATCGTTTTCAATTCAATTCATTTCGAAATCTTTTTCAATTCAATTCATTTCGAAATCGTTTTCAATTCAATTCATTTCGAAATCTTTTCAATTCAATTCATTTTGAAATCGTTTTCAATTCAATTCATTTCGAAATCGTTTTCAATTCAATTCATTTTGAAATCGTTTTCAATTCAATTCATTTCGAAATCGTTTTCAATTCAATTCATTTCGAAATCGTTTTCAATTCAATTCATTTCGAAATCTTTTCAATTCAATTCATTTTGAAATCGTTTTAAAATCGATATAAATATCGATTCACGTCAAAATGGCGTCAATCTAATCAACACGGCTTCATATATTCCTATTTTCTATTCAACAAATGAATATTTATTTTTGTCAACACACGACTAATCTCAACGAATGAGTACTGTCCACGTGTGACTATTTTTGTTAAATTATTTCGTTCAACACATGACTAATCTCAACGGATGAGTACAGTCAACACATGAACCTTTATTTTATAGTGATAAAGATATAAAATTTATTATTAAAATATTTCGTTCAACACATGACTAATCTCAACGAATGAGTACAGTCAACACATGAACCTTTATTTTATAGTGATAAAGATATAAAATTTATTATTAAAATATTTCGTTCAACACATGACTAATCTCAACGAATGAGTACAGTCAACACATGAACCTTTATTTTATAGTGATAAACATATAAAATTTATTATTAAAATATTTCGTTCAACACATGACTAATCTCAACGAATGAGTACAGTTAACACATGAACCTTTATTTTATAATATTCTTTATTTTCTAAATTGGAATGAGGCCCAATCAATTACCATATAAAGTTAATTATATGGATTCCATACAACAAATGTATATAATAGCAACGATAGATATCTAACGCTTATAACAGTTTGTCAATCAATCGATCGACACATTTAATCAATCAGGATGAGTGAACTTCAAATTTCATCCCAACACCCGTGTGGGGTTTCAAACAATCAAACACAGATTTAGTTGTGCAGTTAGGCGATGTGTAAAATTTATCGACCCAATCAATATCAGTCAAATCAGTGTATATAAACAAATCGGCCGATCTGTTTATAAATATTTATTTATTCACTTTCACGTTAAAAATTATATATTTTAACGATAAAACACTTTATTTTAACACATGAATTTCTATTCAGTTCATTTATACCATAAATGTTATTTTTATCTTTCTAACATATTTTAGAAAATTTCGGCGGCATAACGGCACGATACTAGAAACGGGACGGGGCCTAGCCTTATCCCCGGTCTAGTGAAGGCCCACGCCATTCACACATCAATCAAATCAATTTATTTCACCAAACAATTCAATTTCAAATCAAATCATCTAGCTAATTTATGCAACCAAACAAACAAGTCCATGGTCTGTGGACGATTGTGTCGGGTGCTACTAAGCACCGTCTGCATCCTAGTTTATATATATAACTAGAAAATGAAATTGAAAGGTGAGAAATTCTCACCGATAGCTATCCAATATCACGACTCTTCATTGTCCTCGTCGATATCACTTTCTTTGCCCGTAGACACTACATATGTAAAAATCACATTTTTACTTCGCTATTCAATATATAAAAATCATATTTTTACTTCGATGTTCAATATATAAAAATCACATTTTTACTTCGATGTTAAATATATAAAAATCATATTTTTACTTCGATGTTAAATATATAAAAATCATATTTTTACTTCGATGTTAAATATATAAAAATCATATTTTTACTTCGATGTTAAATATATAAAAATCATATTTTTACTTCGATGTTAAATATATAAAAATCATATTTTTACTTCGATGTTAAATATATAAAAATCATATTTTTACTTCGATGTTAAATATATAAAAATCATATCTTTACTTCGTTAAAAGTTATATTTTCCATTCGCTAAAAATCATACCTTTTCCATTGATAAAAATTCCGCCTTTCCTTTGTTAAAAATCCATACTTTCCGACTATAAAAATCTATACTTTTCGATTATAAAAATCTATACTTTTCGATTATAAAAATCTACACTTTTCGATTATAAAAATCTATTCTTTTCGATTATAACTAAAAATAGAACCATGTTTTTCATTAGCTAAAAAATTATATATAAAAACCATTTCTTTATAACATAACTATATAAACAAAAATCATATTTTTTTCCTATAGAAAAATCGTACCTTTTCTGTTTCTGAACTGGAGCGTCGTCGGATTTCGTTTCGCGATGGGGAAGGGTCTTCGCGTCGAGCAGGAGGAGAGTGGGGCGAGGGTTCGGTGGTGGGGATCGGAGCTGAGGAGGCGACGATGATTTAGGGCAGCGGTGGGGTTCGACGTCGGTGTCGCGATTTGGGGAGGAGGGGTTCGACGGTTCACGAGGGAAAGATGGGGGGAGGGGTTGGTCGCCGTCGCGCTGGCGGCTTTGGGGAGGGGCACGGCGGTCCTCCGTCGCGGGCGGTGGTGAGGCGTCGGCCCTGGAGCTGGCGCCCTCGATTTCCTTTTTTTTTTTCCAATTCAATTTCGAGTTCTGTAGGGTGAGGGAAAGAAAGAGAGGGGTGAGGGCTTTTATGTGAAACTATATTATATTATATTTATTAATATCCATAAAGTTGACTTTTTATACGATCTCAGAACGAGACCCACCGCCTGTCGTCCATAGCGTATTACCCCCATTACGAACACAATGGGCTATGTTTCGTAGGTTGATTCGATCGTTTGAATCAGTTTCCGTTGAATTTACATTTAAATCACTATATTGAATTTTAAACGTACATTTCAAATTACCGGGGTCACATACTAACTCGAAAAATTCTCGAAAAATATTTTCTAGCTTCGTATTGACGATACGGTCCTAACAAAACTAATTTCGTCGAATTCTGAGACCGTTTGAAAAATGGCCATTTTCCAGTCGATTAAAATCAACTGAAACTGGTCAAACGCGTTTTCCTTTGCCACGCTCACATATTGATTCGAAAAATTATGAAATTTGGAATCTAGCAATAATTTGACATCACGGATCCAACAAAAGTGGTTTCGTCGAAATCCGAGGTCGTTTGCAAAATATCCATTTTTAAGGGCCTGAATTCTATAGCGACTATTCAGAATTTTCAACTGGACATATCTTTTGATTCCCGCTATGAAATCTCGATTCTTCAGATTCGTTGGAAAGATACTATCAAATAGATCCTTTGATTTCTGGTTTCACTAAAATCCGGATTGTTTTGCACCCGGTACATCCAATTGAAGTTTGAAATCGAATTATCGAACTACCGCGCCATTTTCAATTCAATTTATAATTATATATAAATATTTATATTCTAACGACGGCGTATATAATATATACGTTCTAATTCTATATTCAAAATAAATTTTCGTCGATATTATTTAAAATAATTCATTTTAAATAATCAAAATTCGCTAAAATTGCCAAAATAAAAATTTTAAACTGGCCCAGATTTTCGGGTTGTTACAATTGATTTCCATGACTACTCCTGAAAGGTCCATTAGTGAATATCATACATACACATGAATATGTATATATATAATATAACACTAATTAATATATCCTTCATAGCAAAGGGGCAGTGTGAACGCGTTCCGTTCTTTGACTAAAAGTGAGCTCGACGGGGATCAAACTCAGGTCTCTCAGTACAAATTTCCAAGTAATTACCAGTGAGCTACGTTTTTTGTAATTGAGATGGCTTTAATACGGGGAAGTAGCTTTTTATCTGTAGTTGGCCTATAATTTGAAACGAAGGAGGCATTTCTTGACATCCTGTAAAAACACACAAAAGTAACCAAAGTATCATTTATTTATTTACAACAGATAAAATATAAGAGCATAAAATAAACACATTTCTATGTTAATCACTAAAATCCGGTTTATTTTGCACCCGGTACATTCATTTGAATTTTGAAATCGAATTATCGAACTACCGCGCCATTTTCAATTCCTTTTATATATATAAATAAATGTTTATATTCTAACGACGACGTATATAAAATATTCATTCGAATTCTATTCAAAATAAATTTCTCGTCGATATTTTTCAAAATAATCTATTTTAAATGTACAAAATTCACTAAAATTGCCGAAATAAAATTTTTAAACTGGCTTAGATTTCTGGGCTATTACACTAGCACATACTGCACGTTGATTAGATTCCTTTAGTTTTGCTTGAAATCTAGCACATAAGCATATGCTCATCATAGTGGGGTCCACTAGTCGTTAATGTATAATAGAGTATGTATCTTACTTCGAAATAATTTTTCGTCAAATTCTTTTCCATTATCATCTTTTTCTAAATGAACACTAGTAATCATGGGTGTTGGTTTGCTTGACATTTTCTCCATACCAAAACATTGTAATAAGTTGTTACATTTTTTTCTTAGTGAACACAAATTCCATTTTCAAGTTGTTCAATTTGTAAACCTAAGAAAAGGTTTAATTCACCCATGTGTGACATTTCAAATTCATTTTTCATTATATTTGAAAATTTGGTACATAGATTTTCATTATTAGACCTAAAAATAATATCATAAACATATATTTGTACAACCAAGATATCATTGTTTTCTCCTTTAATAAAAAGAGTAGTATATATATTTTTCCTATTTGAAAATCGGATGATATTAAATGATTCTTAAGTCTTTCATACCAAGCTCGAGGAGCTTGTTTTAACCATAAAGGGCTTTATTAAGTTTGAAAACATGATTAGGATATTTTTCATGAACAAAAGGCAATGGTTGTTCTACATATACATTTTATTTAATAAAACCATATAAAATGCACTTTTAATATCTATTTGATATATTTTAAATTCATGATAACATGCAAAAGCTAATAAAGTCCGTATAGCTTCTAATCTAGCTACAGGAGCAAATGTTTTGTCATAATCGATCCCTTCTTCTTGGTTATATCCCTAAGCCACTAAGCGTGCTTTATTTTTAACTATATTTCCATTTTCATCTGATTTGTTTTTATATACCCGTTTTGTTCCAATAACGGGTTGATTATCTAGTCATGGAACTAATTCCCATACATTATTACATTCAAAATGATTTAATTCTTCCTGCATTGCTAATATCCAAAAATCATCATTAGTTGATTAATTATAATCCTTAGGTTCAAAAGTTGAAATAAATGCAATGTGACTCATTTTTATTTAATTGATGTTGTGTTGATACTCTTGTACTTAGGTTTCCAATAATATCATTTGAAGGATGATCTTTTAAACTACGAGGAGGTGATCTTAATATATTTGTTGACTCATTATTTGAAATTGTATTATTTTCAGCAGATTGTATCATAACTTCTTCTTCATCATTATTTTTATTAATCAAAAGTTTTCATCAAAAGAACCATGTAAGCTTTTTTCTATAGTGTTAGTTCTTTTGTTGAAAATTCTACATGCTTTACCATGATCCGAATATCTAATGAATATTCGTTCATCGGCCTTAGGATCAAATTTTGCTAGGTTAGCTCTAGTATTTAAATATGAAACATTTAGATTTGAAAGTTCTAAAGTGTGAAACTTTGGATTTTCTTCCAAAAATAATTCATTACAAGTGTTTTTAGTCATGGGTCTTATCGTTATTCGATTCAAAACATATCAAGTTGTTGCAATGGCTTCAGCCCAAAAATGATATGGTAAGTTACTACTATTTAAAAGTGTACGACGTATTCTTGTAATGTACGATTTTTCCTTTCTGCTACACCATTTTAATGGGGTGTGCGAGCAAAAGAGAAATTATGACTTATTCCTTTCTTTTTACAAAAATTAGTGAGTAAACCATTTTTGAATTTGCCTCCATGATCACTCCTATTTATTTTATTTTCAAAATCATTTGAGTTTTAATTCGTTTAGCAAATATTTTAAACATACTAAAGGTATCACTTTTATGTTTTAAGAATAATGTTCATGTATATCTAGAAATATTGTTAACTATTAGAAAAACACACTTGCTATGATTTAATGATCGTACTTGAGTCAGACCAAATAAATCCAAATGTAAAAGCTCTAAAGGTTGTTTTGTAGAAATATTTTTATTAGATTTAAATGAAATTTTCTTTAATTTGCCAATTGACAAGAATCACATAAATTTTTAACTTTATAATTTATTTTAAGTAATCCTTTAACTAGTTCATATTTTGCTAACTTATTAATATATTTGAAATTACCATGAAAAAAACGTTTATGCCATAACAAAGGATCATCATGATTTACGGTTAAGCATAAATCAGAATTTTGTTTAACTTTCATATTTATGATATATATATGTTTTATTTCTAAACCCTTCGAAAACTAATTTTTTGTTGGTATCGAGTATGTTGCATTCATCCTTTTCAAAATTAATTTGAAATCCTTTATTGCATAACTGACTAATACTTAAAGGATTATGCTTTAAATATTTAACAAATAAAACACTAGAAATAATAGAAGGATTAGATATACCGATATTGATGACTTCACCAATGCTAATGAAATGTCCTTTTGAGTTATCACCAAAAGTTACTATGCCACCATCTATGTATGTAATATTTGATAACATGCTGTTGTTTCTCGTCATGTGACTACACCATAGATGGCCTACTGCAACAAAATTACATGATGTTGCTAGCTACAATGCAACGATAGTTATGCTAATTTTTGTCTATTACAATATTTGCTTCAAGCTGTTAGCATGGATATCAACATGATACTGCAGCAGTTGTAGATATATTCAAATTATTAAATTAATAAATTTAGCAATCCATGTGAATACGATCCAACAGTCTACATTTAATCTAATTGATAAAGTGGATCCACTTTTTCTCTTTACGGATTAAGAGAAATTAGGTTTAATAATCCCTCTTTTCTTTTTATTCTTTTATCACTTAAATGTGTTGGCACCTCTTTCTATCTTGAATGGCGATCGAAGATAAATTGAAACTAGGGTTTCTGCTTAATACATGGAGATCTAATCAAATCGCATGTATTTATCACTCAAGAGCAACCAAAGTTAAATTGAAACTAGAGTTTCTGCTTATCGTATGATTTGGTTCCTGGATTCTCGACCGAAACACTCAGAACAATTGTAAGATTCTTTATCCTTAGATTTGCGCCTTATACTTGAATTCCTCTTGCGGTTTCGATACCATGCTTGTGATGAATTGTGTGTATTTATAGGGTTTTTGAAAACCCTAATTCTCTGATTTCACATATTTGATTTGGTCCTCAAATTAGGGATTGGTCTTTGATCTACCATTTTTTAGGCTTTTGATTTCTATCAGATGTTACTATTTGAATAAATTTCTTACTAAAAAGAAAGTTTGAACGATTCAAGTTTCCAAAAATCTTGCCTAAATACTTATTCTGATGAGCTCTTTTCTTCAAACTTTCCTTTTTCTGATAAGATCGTGACTTCACTTGATAATCACTCTTTACAACATGTTATATTCGATGAACTTATGCACTGGATTTTCAGTTGTAAGAACCAGACTTATATATATATACATGTACATATATATATATATATGTGATATAATATGTATACTTGTATTGTTCTAGTTTTATAAAGACAAATATATATATGTATATACATATATGTATATATTTATATCTATATATATACGGATATGTATATATACTGTGTATATATACATAACTTGTGTACTTGTATAGCGTACATATATATATGTATGTATATTTATATATTATATACATATATGTTTATATATATGCCCATTTGCCTGAAAATTGTGATGCTACACCGATTTAAAGACATATATTATCCTTTGCACTGCACCATCATGCTTGAAAATGTTCACTGGTTCACTATGCTTTTGTACTATGTTGTTTTACTGCCCTGATGTGTATGTTGCACTTGTCTTGGCTATATCACCTTGTAAATTTGGTTTGCACTTGTGTTCACACTTTCCACGTGTACATGTGTCTTTGCACTTGCAATCCATGTTGACTTGGACTTGAGAAGTTATCTGCTTGTCTTTATCAATAAGAACAGATTCACACTTGAACTCTTATCCACTTGCACATGCTTTTACTTAGTGATAAGAACCGATACTATGCTTGAATCACTGATAAAAATAGATGTGTATCGAACGATGATACCCTATTGGACTTTGATAAGAACTTGATGCATCACTTGGTCTTTTGAACTCTGATGTAGTTGATTCATGCATATAAAAATACACACACACACACACATATATATATTTATATATATATATGCATATGTGTTGTGTAGTTTCCTGCCTTGATTTTTTTTTTGATCATTCATATGCACTTGATGAGAACACTTCTGCACTTGATGTTGGTTTAATTACTTACTGTTGACCTTTATTGTGATTGTATATATATGTACACAAATTCATGTTTGTACGTACATACATACATACATACTTATATATATATATATATATATATATATATATATATATTGACCTGCTATGTATATATGAGTTTGTACTTGTATATACTCTTATACTTGTGATACCCTGACCTGCTCACTTGAGAACCAAGGTCATTTACCTTGCTCTGACTAGTTTACTTAAATTTTTTGGTAACTATTGAACTTGATGCATCCCCTATATATGCCGCTCTTATTTGATGCCTTATTGCCTAAAGCTGATGTGTTGCTTGTGCACCCATGCTTTAACTTGTTTATTCCTTTTCTCTTCTTGCTCTGTTAAGCCTTGTCCTCAACTGCTTGGCACCTTCTTCTTTGTTGTTGTGTATTCATCTGAATGATGTTGCATGCTTATTTAGTTGCATTTGCATCTTACTTGTGTCTCTATGGTATTGACCCCTGATGGCATGCATGTTGTCATATGCTATTGTGTATGCAGTTCCATGTATGTATGTATGTATATGAATGCACTTGTACACTGCTGACCTGATTTTCTCCTTCTTTGTCCCTGTTATGTTGTTGGCTTTGCATTTGCATTGACTGCTTTAAAAATATGAACTGCTTCTTGCTTGTATTTCATCGGAGTCATGCACATATACATACACACACACACACACACACACACACACACACACACACACACACACACATATATATATATATATATATTTGCATGTGTGTTTGTGTTGCTCCACTTATACATTTGTTGTTTGAAACTTTTGCCCTTTACTGATGCACCTTGCACTTGTATTTTTATGACCTGTCTTGCATATTAAACTGAAAATACGTATATTTATTTTATCTAGTTTAAATGCATTCGAGATCGATATATTCAAGTATCAGGCTTGCTTGCTATACTTGATTATATACAATCTCGTATAGTATTGTGCCATACTCGAATTTCATCAAAAAACATATTAGACCAAGTCTAGAAAGATGATGAGAAACACACCAGAAACCTAAGGCAAATAAAATTTAAAATAAATTTGTATTTTCTCGAATTTAAGTCTATTTTTATTCTAGTTTATTGTGTGTGTTTATATAATTGATAGGTGCGCAGATAGCTAGACAAATAGATATGGAATTAGTTGAAGACTTTGTGTCAGAGAGTGTCAGTGAGTGTGTATATGAGTGAATCGAGTGACAGCCTAGTGAGGAATGTTTGTAAATATGAATGACTGTGTAATATACAAGTGAATGTACAATAGTGAAGTTAGAAAATTTGTATAATTTGAAATGTTGAAATATATTATTTATTTGAATAAAATACTGTGTTTGAATATCCAATTGTGTCAGTAGTACATTATTCAATAAATATCGTTATATTCAACAAAATGTTGCAGTATGTGATGGTAGATGTTGCAGTATGTGACAGTAAATGTTGTGGTATGTGATGGTAAATGTTGTGACAAACTAGCAAAGTGTTGCCATTGGATGGTAAAAGTGTTACTATAGATAATGTTCAGCCCACTTTTAAGTAAAATTAGTATCTGTGGCAACATCAGGAAAATGTTTCCATTGGATGGTAAAGATGTTGCTTTTGACTCTAGGGCAACGCGACAAAATGCATCACCAGGAAAATGTTGCCTTTGATCGTACTTTGCCTACAACAACATTTTTTGGCACTTAATGCATCATCTTGGGGGTTGTAGTAGGCCATCTATTGCATAGTGTTGGAGAACCCACTATCTAATTTCCATTTCTCGTTTTGTTTTGTTTTGGGTACCTACAAGATAAAAATAATAATTGGTACCCACTTCCTCTATTGGGGTCCTATACGTTAGCCGGAGAAGACAAAGATACCCAGGTGGGTTTGAGGCCTTTAAAAATATAATTTTTATTATAAACTACATCTAGTAGAAAATTTTTAACATATATTTGTCTAATAAGTTTGTTATTGAATTTTGGAATCCATATTTTCACCTCTTTAGGTTTTAATACCTTTTTATTAAAAGTTTTCTTTTTAACCTTTTTATAAAGAAAACTATAGTTTTTAAATTTCAAATCCTTTTTAAGACCTAATCCGTTTTTTATTTCTAGAATGTTTGGATCTTTTAATAATATTTTCCAAATATTTTTTTCCTTTGTTGAATTTCGAAACATTTGTAGTAATCTTTTCTAATTCATCTTTAAGTTTTGAAATTCAAAAAGTGGAATGAAACAAAACTTCCCAGTATAGGAAAGGCTAGATTGCTTTGAGAACAACACACATCAGAACATAAATCGAAGAACATTTTATTGCTGATTACAACAATTACATCAGAGTACAAGAATATAACAGAGTATGAATACTTATTACATAAAGAAATACCATAATATCAGAGATTTAAATTACAATTAAATAGCAGCGGAAAAATATTACAAATATACAACTGAAAGGAATACACGGATACAGAGCTTTCCGAATACCGCTTCAGCTGTAAACCAGGATCCTGTAAATATCTGCAAAAAGTTACTCGACTGCCCGTGTGGAAAATATGGGCACCCGAGTTTGCCAGTGAAACAAATTACATGTCATTCATGAGACTGGTATGAGAAATCTTAACTTATCTATCTAATAATAAGGCTAATCACAGGACCACGCCGCTAATGCGGAACGGGTTTACTCCATTGGATTGCCAGTGCATAAAATAAAGTAAAACGTTAAACAATGCAATGCTTTTTAGAAAAATGAAACCATTATAAGACCCAAGTCCCATCACACAATGCAACGCAAACCGGAGGATAGAGTTTTACCTTATAATGGTCAAGAGATGCTTGATACAATAAAACGGATTTAGTATTAGTGTGTATATCCATGGGTATATATATATTTCAAAAAAAAATTCAATCATAATGTATTAATCATAGACGGCATAGTACCCCATCCTACTATGTCGCCATACTAGTTCTACAATCAAAACAGCAAGGTCGTATTGGAAATTGGATTTCCATCATGAGTCGAGGCTAGGGGCAAGCTCCTCTCCGATTCGAGACACTCTAGCAAATGCCTCAGGATCCCCCCCAGTGAACCCTTGGATCTTCAGGGCCGGTCCCCGCCTATCGGTAGTGGATTTGTTATGCCTGAACACACGCTTCCCGGTTCCTTTGAACCTATAGTATGACCACTAACGGCCTATAAAAATCCGAGGCGCCTCAAAATCCATCATCCACATAAGTAAAATGTCAGCCAGTTTAAGCACTGACACTACTCCTATCTAGAAAGAAACGTGTGCACTCCCTTCAGTCCTAATCCCGTTTTTGACTCTTACCGGGATGTGAGGCTCGCGAAGTCACGATATACACAAAGTTATGCCGTAATAGGCTATACTTTGATCATCCCACAAGGCTTTGCTTTTCAACAAAATCCTTGATCATTTGCATCTTGGCGTGCCACATTGACAATCCACGCCATGCGATCAATCACCATTAACATATACCCGGGTGTTTAGTAGATAATAAATCCTCCACCACCAAACAGACATACATTAACAGAAATCGATTTAATTCACATGGAACGAAATCCAATGTCAGACACGCATCCATTTACTAGCTTATGCTCTGGGTCTGAGCGAAAACCAAATCTGAACAATCAACAATAGTCCGGACATCCACCACTGAAGCCTCTTCAAGGTAGCTACTCCCATCAAGGGTCTCTGTAGCAACACATCCATTCGATGTGAAGATCGTCGGTCTTCAACCACCGTCTTCATATTCGACTCTTCATCGTCGTAGTAATTATTCGGAATGGGTTAAACCCGGTCTTCCCGAATAACTTACGTATTTTTATAATTAAAAATCAAGTACTATAAAAGCACATCCAACGCCTCATTCCAATTCAGAATATTCTTTTAAATAAAATATTCAAATTATTCTAACAAAGATAAATTCTTTAACTTTATACTTAAATCTATCTTTTAAAGATTTATTAGAAACCCAATTTGGTTTTAAAATATCAAAGAATCATTACTCAATGATTAATTAAATTTAAGAAACTAATCTTATCTTTAACTGGGTTAAAGAACTAGTGTCATTTAAAACATTGAAACACCCCACCTCCGTTAGGGTCACTCTCAAAGGGAATGCCCTAATTTTGGTGGAGGTTTATAAGTACAAGTCACAGATATACAAGACAGATATAAAAACACATATTTGTAAAACAGCGGAAGAACAACAAACTTTATTTCATTAAGTCAAATACGTGTTACAACAACATCCTTTCCAAAAACATAACATAACACTTTCATAATCTGTCTTGAGTACATTATTTAAAGAAGCATAAATAAAACATAGACAAACTGCCAAAGCCCCATAGTGGATTGTCCAAAGCCATAGCTCAAAACAGGAAAGTCCAAGCAATACATTTCTCTTCTCTCGAGCTGGATATTGAGGCTGATCAAGCTGCTATGTTCCCTCCCTGAGGACCTGGGGGGGGGGGGGAACGGAAGAAAGAAGACGAAAGGAAAATAGAGTCAGACATAAAGCCTGAGTAAGTCTAGTACTACTTTGTCTATGAATAAAGAACTGGGTATGATAAGTAAAACAGGAAGTGGGCAACCACTATGAACTCGGTTAAGTTACCTAGGGTCGAATATACTATCGTACCCCATGTTAATCTCTGAACCCATATAAACTAGTTTCCAGTTTGCACCCCATAATCAGGGTGATGTGATCCATTCAATGATGATCGGCTCCTACTCGCAAAGTTACATGTGTCTTACGGCCCTCGATGTCTGTAGTTACCTATGCTGGTCCCACCATGGGGTGTATCAAGTCTCATAGTGGCAACCCGACACAACCTTAGAGTGCACAGGTATGCTATTGGTGTCCAGTGCCTTATTTTTCTGCGCCGGAGTGTGTGCACGCCCGCACTCCGTTAGAACCTACACTGCTACACCACCGCCGTCGATTTGACCTCTTACAATCAGCCCAGTAATCGTGCCCCACCCTGCCTAGTTTCAGGGTATCCTGATACACCTTTTAGGGTTACTGCTGAAAAGGGTCCCCCGTTACTAGGTTTTCTATCTCTAGCCAACATGCTAAGTTGGTTAAGTGTTTCCTACCTAACCCCACCAGTCCGTTTAGTTTAACATGTTCCATTTTGATTAAGTTTTTAGTCCACTTAATCCTAACAATCCTGACTCAGCCTTAATTGTCTTATTAAGGCCCTGACCTCTCACATTAGACAGGTATTGTTGTGGCTGCCTGTTGCCGGTTGGTTCCGGGCAGTCTTACGCCACAACTCAGTCTAACCTCGGGTCCTTGCTGGGGCTCCATGTTTAACCTCCCACATTGGATAGGTATTGTTGTGACTACTGGACAGCCGGGCGGTTCCGGGCAGGTTTACATCACAACTCAATCCAACCTCGGGTTAAACACATCGTATGTTCTACATTTACATATCTTGTCATTCTTCTTTATTTATATGTAAATATTTGCGGCCCATTATTAAGTTAACGGTGTAAAGGTTACACCAATCACGGGCCCAACCCATACTTGAATTTGGGCCCTTCTATTTTATATTTTCATTCATTAATTTATTTTTAACCCAACGTTATTTTTCCCCGTTTTACACGTCCGTTTATATATATATTGGGCTTAGCCTTTTAAAGCCCAATTTAGCCATGCGAAAAGGGGAGGCTTATGGCGTATACACAAGAGGGGAAAGTGAGCGCATGAACTTGCATATGACGTTGGAAAATACATAATAGAAATTGGTGTACTTGCATAGTGGTGACATGTATTTTGGTCATAAAACATAGGTGACATAATTCAAGGCATGTAAACTTGCATAGGTTTAACTACAACATGAACCTATATTCTTATTTAGGCATAATATCAAAGATAAGCATGGCCTAAATACTTCTAGCATAAACATGGCATATTGTCAAACATAAGCATGGCATAAAATACTTCTAGCATAGGCATGGCATATGGTCAAACATAAGCATGGCATAAATACTTCTAGCATGAACATAGCATAATTCAACTTAATCATGATTTAAGCCCAATCACATAATGATGCATAAATATTCCTAAACATGGTGTTTGCTTTAAGCTTGCAAAAAAGGGGATTTTTGAGTCCAACCTAGCCATGTCTCACATATGTCATTTAACAACATAGAACTAACATGGATTTCAATTATGCCTAATATTATTCATAGTCTAGCCATATTAATGAGTTATGGTTTAATACATGGATTATGGTGTCAAAATTTCAACATAGTTTCATATGAACTATAACAACCAAACTTGTTCAATTACTTGCAAAATGGTTTATGCATAAAATATACATCATGATAGCATGATAACAAAGCCCAAATTCGCATAAATTTCAATCAACTACATACATGTAGCTTCAACATAGATAACATAATTTGCGCAATATTCCAAACGTAAACTTGTATAGAACTACCGCATGTAGTTCTTTATAACATAATCCATAAATATCCAAACGTATATAAATTGATAAGAACGTACAAATATGAATTACTTCCATTGCCACAATTCAAGCATACACATCAACACAGTTGTTTATTATACCAAAGTAATACTCTACTTACAATGGTTGCGGCGAATTCTTTAATTAAGAGACACGATTCCTTTGTTGAATTGATTAGCTTTAGGTTGCTTGAATTGCTTTAGGCTTTTAGAACTTCCTTCCTAACTCTCTCTCTAGTCGGCGGCTAATCTTTGTCGTTCCTCAGCAACATGGCGGCTATAATCTTATTTTGAATGAATAGATTAGGGTTTAGTCTAGGGTTGTTTATATAGAGGTTAGGAATTGATTAGGACCCTTGATGTTGCTAGGTTAGATCGTAGCCATTCATTAGATAGAGAGACCAATAAAAACCCGCCACCTAGCCCTAATGACATAGCAGACCACAGAAATTCGACCACACACCGACCGGGCCAGCCAGGGCTAGACCAGACCTGGCCAGCAGGTTATTTTTGACCTGGGCGCACTTGGCAGGTGCGCCAGGTCAAAAATGCACTGGCGCACTTCACAGGTGCGCCAGTTCATTTTTGTTCTGGCGCACTTCCCAAGTGCGCCAGTGCATTCAGGCCCTTTTTTCGGTTTTTCGCCCAACTTCGTTCGTCCATAACTTCTTCATACGATATCCGTTTTTCGAAAACTCGGACTCTATTTCGCATATTTTTCCGAGACGAACGCAATGGCGTATCCCGTTTCCCTTAGTTCTTTGATTTGGGTTTGATTATACTTTAATTCATGAATTTTCACAGTTATAGAATTTTCGGGGTGTTACAAACATAGTTCACGGTAAACCCAAAATCGTCTTCCATAAAATATGGAATCTTCACAGAAATCAAATCAATATATCATCGTTATAAATTTCTGTATCCGACCAATAATATAAATGGAATAACGGCAAAGCCTCTTAAATTCCATATGTAGTATCAGTCTTCTTTTACAGAAGCTTATCTTGGTTATTATTAATTCAAATTCCATTCAACTCCAATTTAATATATTAAATTGGAAAACTTAGCTTTTGGAAAATTCCCATTTAAATCTTAGTAAAAGATTTATAAATTCCAAATTATATTTTCACTGTCAGTTGGGTTAAAGAACACATGTCACTTAAAAACATGGTTCACAATAAACCCAACTCACATTTCATCTTATTCCAATTACTAAATATAATTGAAAACTTTAATAATCTTAAATTAAAGATTTTTTTTATGTGGGGTTTAAGAACAGTGTTATTTAAGACACTATTCACGACAAACCCAAAATCCAATTAATTTAATTTAATTTCAATTAAATATTAAATAATTGGAAAACTTCATTAAATCTTAATTTAATGATTTATTCTAGTTAACAACTAGTTCAATTCAATAAAAATATATTTTCCTAAGATTTTTCTTTTCTACTAACATATTCTTTTCTAAGATATTTCCTAAAATATTCTTTTTCTAGAATATTCTTTATTGGAATGTGACTTAATCAACAACCATATACTGCATGAAATCAACAATCATGATGAATAATTATCAAACATCCAATTAATCAACCAGAGTGGATACTACACTAAATATTGGGACTAGTGAAGATCAAATATCTTCCCAACACCCGTGTGGGGTTTCATCCAACAATCAAATAATAAATTATTTGTGCACTTGGGCGATGTGTAAAAAAATTATCGACCCAATCACATAAACAAGTCGGATAACTTATAAATGGGAGTGTAATATTAAAACTTGAATACCAAACATTATATTTAACACATCACACATTTCAACATCACAGACATATATTTCGATTCTTTTTATTGCGAACAAATGACATAAAAAAAATCTAAAATTTCAATTCTAATGACAAATGAAAATAAAATGTCATCTTATTCTAATGACACAATTTACAACAAAGTGTCATTTTAAACTAATGTCACATTTATAATTAACATAATGACATCTTATAATAAACATATATGTCATTGTTGTTTGAATACAAATTCTAATGTATGCATTTACATTAGAATGATATGTTCCTTTTGAATATAATCCTAATGTATACATTTCCATTAAAAAGGTATCTTCATTATGCATCCAAATCCTAATGTATGCATTTACATTAAAATGATATTTCCTCTTTTATATAAATACTGATGTATACATTTACATTAAAATGACATTTTCGTTTAATCCCTTTAAACTAACCAAAATGTAAACTTTTGTCTAATCCTTTTTAAATAAACAAAAACGTAAATTTTTGTCTAATAAACAAAATGTATATTTTTAACTCATCCTTCTAAATAATCAAAAAAATGCGTATTTTTAACTCATTCTTTAAGTTTGCAAAATGAACGTTTCCAATTCATTCTTTTAAAATGACCAAAATTGATAAATTTGTCTAATTCTTTTTAATGTAAACAAAATGACAAATTTGTCTAATTCTTTTCAATGTAAACAAAATGTGATGATTTTGTTTAATCTTTTTAATGTAAACAAAATGACTCTTTTTTCATATTTAACATTTCTAAACAAAAATGTTTCTTCTATTCACTAATCAAGTTTTTGACAAAAATGTTAATTCTATTCACTAATCAAGTTTTTTGACAAAAATGTTAATTCTATTCACTAATCTAGTTTTTGAAAAAAATGTTAATTCTATTCGCTAATCAAGTTTTTGACAAAAATGTTAATTCTATATGAACATCATTAACAAAAGTGATGTTTTAATTCTAAAGTTATCATTTCTAGAAAAATGTGTATATTTAATCATGTATGACATTTCTAACAAAATGTATATTTTATTTGTGTATAACATTTCTAACAAAATGTATATTTTATTTGTATAACAAGTTCTAAGTTTCAATTGATAAATAAAAAGTGAACTTTATTTGTATAACAAGTTCTAAGTTTCTAAGACTAACATTAAAAAATGTGTTTTTAATGTGAAACATATTCCACATTGAAATATGTAAATTCTTCTACTCTTTATAATATTAACATTAAAAATGAGTTTTTAATGTGAAACATATTTCATAATGAAATATGTAAATGTTTCATTACATGATTTATTTTCAACAAGGGAATACAAATAAAAAAACATAACTTTTTATTTCATGCTTTACTTGCAACAAGGAATGCAAATAAATATTTAATTTTTTTTTCTAGTTTTATTTACATCAAGGAATGCAAATAAAAGAAAAATGTAACTTTTTAAATCAATGTATATTTGAGTGAATGTAAAAAGGAACAAACTTATTTCCAATGAATATTTACATTAGTGAATGCAAATAAAAAGATAAATCTTATTTTCAATGTATATTTGCATTTGTAAATACAAATAAAAGAACAAATTTTACTTTCAATGCATATTTGCATTTGTAATAACGAACGTTGTATGTTTTGGTTTAATCCCTTTTTAAATGACAAAGTGAATGTTTTGAATTCACTCTAATAAAGTGACAAAAAGGAATGTTTTTAATTTGTAAACAATTTATATATATATTTATAACAAATCAATGAATATTTATTTGTAAACGATATGCTATGTTTTTAATGACAAATAAATGAATGGCATTTATTTGTGTACATGCTCTAGTGACGAATAAAAGAGATTTTTTTTTCTTTTTGCATTTTCTAATTCAACTTAACAAATAAAAGATGATGATTTATTTGTTTACCATTTTTATTTCAATCTTAACAGATAAAAATGTAAATTTTATTTGTTTACCATTTCTATCTACAGAAATGATAATTTTATATGTCCATCCTAAATTTGGCCAAAAACGACAAATTTATAAGTTAATACTAATTTTGACCAAAGTGACAAATTTATTCTAATATGACATTTCTAACCAAAGGCCGTATTTTATTCTACACAACACTTTTGACAAAAGCAATGTTTTTGTTCTAAATAAACATTTTAGACAAGAGCGGTATATTAATCTAAATGTACATTTTTAACCAAACGCAATGTTTTTATTTTAAGATTACATTTTTGACTAAATGGATGTATTTAATCCTTACATTGCTAACATGTCCTAAAAGTGATATTTTTATTCTAAATAAACATTTTATAACAAAGATGTACTTATATTCTATTTCAACATTTTACAACTAAAATAGCATTTAATCCCAATGTACATTTTATACTAAATGGCATTTTCACTTCTAACGTACATTTTCTAATAAAACATTCTTTTTAATTTCAAAAGAGAATGACGCTAGAAATGTTCTTTTTAGTTGAATCAACATGACGCTAAAAACATGTTTTTTTTTAATCGAAATAACATTAAAATATGTTCACTTTTAATATTTCAACATGACACTAAAAATATGTACATTTTTAATGAAATGACATAACACTAAATATAATTTCATTTTTAATGAAATCACACAACTCTTGTAACGACCCGCATTTTCAGCTATATAATAATTTATTTATTTAATTATTTATATAGTGATTTAGGGGATTTAATGGTCATTAATTCGATTTTATTGAATATTTAATTAAAATTAATAATTAAATAATATATTTAATTTCTGAATTTATCAGAAATAGTGAATCGACAATATAATGTGAACTGGACAATTTAAAATATATAATTCAGTTTATATTGGATTTTTTTGGCGGAAATATTTAAATAACGACAGTTTGAACGTATAAATTATATTATAATTATAATCGAGCTCGAAATGGCGCTGCAGTTCGTAATTTGGCGATCTAGACTTTAAACGAGTATACAGAGTCCGTTTTAAGCCGGATTTCTATGAAACAAGAAACGCGTGGAGCTGGTGGAGGATATTTTTCTAGTAGAAGAGAAAAATATGGATTCCGTCGTGTAGATTTTGTTTTATGTCCAAATCAAATTTTAAAATAGTCGCTATGAAATTCCTTTATATTTTGCAACGCTTTATTTACGTTATAAATGGATTTTCAATATAGATTGAATATCGAATTAACACTGGAAATTGAATATCGATTTATAAACTCTGATATGATATTTTAGAGCTGTGGTATATCATATGTGAATATATGCGATAATATTTATTTTTAAATATTAAATTTAATTGTTTTTAAATATATTTATATATTTAAAATGGCTATTTTAAGCTTTAAAAATAGCTAGTTTTGCAAATGAACTCCGTTTTCGACGAAACTAATTTTGTTGGATCCGCAGCGTCAAATTATTGCTAGATTCCAAGTTTCGTGATTTTTAGAGTCCGCGTGTGGCCGTACGGATTTTTAGAGTGAAAAACAGTCAGTATTTCGATAGTTAAAAATACGCTGTGTGAGCATACGGAGTCGGAATTCGACGAAACCAGATTCGTTAGGACCGTAATGTCGAACTGCAGGTGCATGTCCAGTTTAGTAATTTTTGGGAATTGTACGGGATCACAGGAATTTTAGAGGACAAATAAAAGTAGCGTTAGCTTAAAAATAAATATAAAAATCAAATAAAAAAATATTTTATCTATTCTATAAATACACTAACTTCTTCCTAACCCTAATTATATTCTTCCACGGTCAATTTTGATAGCCGCCACCGCAGAAAAATCAAAACGTGAAAATTTCTCGAGTTCTAAAATCAAAAACAATTGAGAGAAAAATCCTAAATTGTTGAAACAAGTTGTTTTGAGCTCGTGGGAGAGAGGGCTTTCCACTGATGTCTTCAATGTAGTGTGCGGTCGTGTTTTGTCGAGCTTGAGTTTCTACAGTAAAACCTAGGGCTCGACGCAGAAGGAAATTTGAGTAGCTATTCGAAAATTGAGGTTTGTATTTGGATTCAAGAGGTGAAAACGCACTTGCGTGATTTTTTTTGGGTTATTCGGTTGAAAAAATGTCGATCCATGTACTGGGAGTCACGTTGGAGGGCTGGAGTCGCGTTCTAGGGGGAGAGGCCGGAGTGTACATGGAGGTGACGAGGACGGAGAGGAGTGAAAGAGGAAGAGAATGGTAGTGGTTTTGTTGGTTTTCGGTGTGTGTGGATGGAGATGGGAGGGCTTGAAGAAATTCGGCCGTGGCCATTTTAGAAGCTGGAGCGGAAGTGTTAAACGAGAACGAGGAAGAAAGGGTGAGCGGGCCGGGTGATTCAGAATGTGGGTAAGTGGGCCGAACAAGTGTGTTAAGCCCAACTAGATTTTAAGGTCTTGTTTTAATTTAATTTAAATTCGCGTATTAACTTCAGAATATCATATCTTGGTCATACAAAATCAGATTGACAAACCGTAAGTTGCGTTGGGACCGTATGAGCGAGCACTACACAATGGAAATGACTGCAAGCCAATTGGAGCTCATTTGGATTTATGGTGAAAATAAACGCCTGAATCAAATCAACGAACGAAGATCGTTATTTAACGATCTCCAACCAATGTGAGTAAATCTCACTAACTCTGAACAATTTATATTTTTATAATGCATTTTTAGAAGTGAGAAATATTGATTGAATTGCTGTGTGTTGGCTGTTTGGTTGAACTGCTAGTCAGTTGATTGAATATTTCGATAACGATATATATAAATCGTATCGAAATATTGATTCTGTTATCAGAATATTTTTATACTCATGTTATTTATGTTGACTGACATCTGTGGATGCAGGGAAACAGGTCGGAGGGACCCAACTGGGTTCCTCAACATTTATTTACCGCTTTTCATATATTTTGATGTATGATGTGTTATATCATCCGTTATTGATTCTGTGTGTTTGGATGATGACCGATTAGTTGATTTGATATTTTTACACCATAAGTAATACGAGAAAGGGAAAAGGGAAATTTTCAAAGTATATTTTGAAAATAGATTATTTATATAAAATCAGCGGATTTTATATATGAAGGAAGGAAAAAGGGTTTTATAAAAGAAATCATTTTATAAAATCAAAGCAATAAAGGAAAAATATTTGTAAAACAAATAGAGAAGGGAAATTGTTTGTAAAACATTTACAAATAAAATAGAAAAGAAAATATTTGTAAAACCATTGCAAATAGAGGTAAAAAGAAAACATTAGCAAATGGAATTAGAAAAAAATATTTGTAAAACATTTATAAATAGATTAAAAGGAAATATTTATCTAGAGAAATAAATTGAGTTATAAAAAGGAATTATTTATTTAGAAAATAAATAGAATATTGAAGTACTTGGAAATGGATAAAAGTGTAATAAAGGAGAATTTTACACTAGGAAGAATTTAGGTCCGTGCTTCGCACACGGGTAAACAGAATATGAATTCGAAGTGAGAATTTAAGAGAGATCTGTTTTAACAGATAAAGTGAGAAGGTTAACTTATAAATAAAGTTTATAAATTAATTGAGTTATTTATCTTTGGGTAAATAGAGTATATAAGTCAAGACTTATATAGTGAAGTAAAAATCGATTTCCACATCGATATTTGAAACTGAATATGTATGAAAGAGAATTTATCGAATAAGAGTTATTCGAAGTAAAGTTATCGAATATCATTTTATTCGAAAGGAAGTTATTGAATATTAGTTATCCGAAATGGGTTGATCCAATAGAGTTAATCCAATAGAATAAATTTATTGAGATAAACCGTTAGAGTTAAACTGTTAGAGTTGAACTGTTAGAGTTAAACCATTAGGGTTAAACCGTTGGAGTAAACATTTGGAGTTAGTTAGTTAGAGTTAACCAATTAAAGTTAATTAGTTAGAGTTAATCGATTAGAGTCTAATCGAACTAGAGTTATCCAAATATAGTAATCGAATAAAGGATGATTGAATATTAGTTATTCAATTAGATTTGCTTGAATTTAGTTATTCGAGATAGAGTTAAACAGAAGTAGTCATTTAAGATAAGCTACCAGTGAGCACGACTGCTAGCGTAATTCGCAGGGCTGCAGATAGCCTAAGGCGGTCGGATGTTTCCTGAGGGAATCAGGCGTAACCATTGTGATCGCTGCGATCTAGAGTCGAGCGAATGGTGTCAAGTCAAATATTAGTTAATTGATAAAAGTAATTTAGTCGAGTTAATTAAGCTGAGTTAGACCAGTTGAACTGATCAAGTAAGTGGGTCAAAATGAGTAAATCAGACCGAGTTATCTGGACAAGGGTTAGCCCAGTAAGAGTTAAATAGAATAAGAGTAAATGGAATAAGAGTTACAACTTAGAGTTAGCCGAGTATGAGTTAATAATTTAGTTCGTTATTTATTTGAGTTAGAAAATCAAAGTATTTATAAAGTCATTATAATTCGGATGCAGGGAATTATACCACTATTGTTATAATCAAGTGTTTTTTTTCCGTACGAGAAGCGGATTTGTAAATAAAATCCGAGGATGTCGTAAAGAAGTGTTAAAGATTTAGAAAGATGAACTTTGCCTATTTCGAAGTTAGAAATGTTGTTCAGTTAAGGTCTGAGAGGTAACTATACCCCAACTTGATTGACTTCGTTTTAACTAAGAAATGGTTAAGATTCGATGGTGAAAAGTGGTTAAGTGGAAACCAAATGAAGGAGATTTGGCATAGTGATGTTTATTCAAACATCTATTTAATCAAATGAAAGAGATTTGGAAATGTTTTCCAAATGAGAAGCAGAATTGTTTTTTTGAATATAGAAACAAGAGATGAATATGTTTCCAATGACAATGATATATATTTTCTAAATATAGTGAATAAGAAACATTAAACAACAGGAATAGGGAAACGAACGAATGAATGGAACGATGATTGATCGATAGAATTTCCATCTGGAAAAAATATCGTTGTTTGCACACCGACATGTTTTTGTTTGATAGTTAAATCACCGACTATCAAAGTTTTTGACCATTTTAACGTTGTTAATATGGAGAGACCGGTTGGATTATTATCCAGAGAACCACTCCGTATTAGCATAAGTGTTGCGGATCAAGTATGCTGAATATATTGAAGACGGAGTTGTGCAAGGGCTATCCTGTTTACAGAATAGTGCCTTCGGTTTGTCCAGTCCCAGGACAAACGTGTATGGACGAGTGTCTGACAGAGTATATCCAATAGATCGCATAAGTTGATCTCTTCAAACGTACTTACGTTTGGTGGCGGAGGAATTCGTTTCTCTTAGCTGTATACCCGTGGTATTTTTGGTGGAATCAATGTGTGATTTGGCGGGTATGACGATGTGGCATTCAAAGTAATGGAGGTGTGATCTGTCAAAAGATACGTTATGACCTCTAGCCTCATCAACCGGGAAATGACAAAAATCGGGCAGGCAGCATGGCTATGTGGGTCGCACCCATTAGGATGTATGATCACCTATCTAGAGAAATTCCTTTTGTTCTTAAATCTATCGATGCTGTCCCATTTCGGGAGGCGGTTGCTGATCCCAACCGTCGGTGATATACATTCGATACACTCAAGCGGAATGAGTGGTCGGTCATGTGTGGGCCGGGTTGCAAGATGTTCTTGTTGAACCCAGTGTATTTGCCTCTAGAGATACACGTTCGGAAGGTGGTCCCATACCTTGTCAAGTTGGAATCCAATCCCCAATAAGTGCCCGCGAGTTTGATTGTATATTATATATGTAGAGCGTGAGATGCAAGCGTTCTACTAGATTGTAAATTACTTGTGATTAGACATTATTATAATATCAGATAATATATGATTTCCAAAGTGGTTTGGGTTATCGTAAGGTAAAAGCCATCCGTGTTTATGTGTGGATTGGTCTTACGATTATCTTTTCTTTCGAAAGGATTTTGAAAGTTAAACCAAATGATTTGAGTTTACTCACACCAGTCCCATGACTGACCCAGAGTTTATTTTGTTTTGTTTTCCCTAAACTCTTGGGTGCCCAAATTTGTACGGGCAGTCAAGTAGTCAGGATTTACAGGTATGCTTGAAGAGCTTGGAGCAGGAGGCTTCAAGATTTTTCTAGCTATTGATTATTCCGCTGTGATGAAAGTGTTGTACTCTGATAATGGTATGATATACATATACTACTTTGATTTCAAGATATGTTGTCTATTATATTTTATTCGTTCCGCTGTGAGATTCGTGTTACTCTGATGTTGTTGTGTTCTTCTTCTTCTTCTGTTCTAATTTTCTATCTTATCTATCCTCACCCTCTAATTTCTTTCTTGGACTATCCGGTAATTTCGACTTTTGATTGTTCGATATGCGTTGTATATCGGATAACCGAGGTCGCTCTTTTCCCGGGTCGTTACAGTGGTATCAGAGCTGAAGGTTAAGTATTACCTTGGCTCTGTGGCGTGATTCAGTAGAGATGGGGTTAGTAATACCCTAGACTGAGTTTGAGTGTATATATACGAGTGAACGTATTTGTTTTTTTGATATAAAATGATTTTATATTGTGGAGATTTATTGGTTGAGTTGTTTATGAATTCTGGTCAATCAGTTTGATCCACTGTATCGATAGGGGTTTCTAAACTCTTGAATACGATGAACCGACACAGTATGTTTTGAAAAAGGGTGAATGAAATAATTTCACCCAAATTATATTTTGATATAAGCAAAGTATAGATATTTGAAATTATTATAGTATATTGAATGTGTTGGTTGTGATTATAATCGAATAAGATTATAAAATGTGAAATGGTTATGTAAATAATCAATCAGAATTCATATAAGTGAAATATATGGAATCAAAATGAATTAAATCTGAATTTAAATCAGAAATGAAATCAAAATTCTGAAAATATGAAAAAGTGGGTGTAAATGAATTTTGGTTAAACATATGTGAATTTTAAAATCCTGGGAGATTTTAGATTTGTTACAAGCTTTGAAAGGGATATTTTGAAATAATTTCAAAATGAAAGCGTTTAGAAATGATTTTGAAAGTGACATAGTATTGAACTCACTTCAATAGCTGGAAAATAGATTCCGACGATGATCCGGACATCGTCGGTGTTCATTTTCGGGTTTGTAAGTGACGGATTGCTACCAAAGGTTTTGTTTTTGAACTGTTTTGGGAAAACAAATTATTTTGATTTTCCAAATGAATAATTTGATTTTTGGAAAAGGCAAAGCCATTTAAGAACTCCCAGAAACAAATTATTTGGAATAAACACAAATTAAATAGAAATTTGTGAAGCAAATTTGAAATTGAATTGAAGGTAGTTCAGTGGAAATTGAGTTGAATTGAAATAGAATGCTATCAAGTAGAATTGGACTGGATTAGAGATAATCTGGAATAGAAATGAATTGTTGAGTAATAATTTCGAATTGAAATTGGAACTGCAGTTTGATTGAAATTGGCTTGGTTATAAGCGGATGGTCGTGTTGAAGATAAAAGTGATTGGGAGTTTGATTGGGATGATAGTGGTATATGCTAAATTGATAGCAGAATTGAATGTCGACAAAAAGGTACACGCATATATTCATATGAGTTTGATGAGATTTATGAACCTTTTGGGCAAGCTACTTGGCTGTTTGATTTTCTTTTGGATTGGAGAGGCCTGTGTGGCGATTTGGGGATTTTCCCGATGCTCCCGGTACAAAGGAGGTGCTGGCGAATTTTTTTTTTTGGAAATTTCGGGTGTTAGAAAATTTTCAGGAGTTTTGAAAATTTTTGTTTATAGAAATAAAGTAATAATTTAATTGAAATAAATAAATTCAGTTGAAACTGAAGTTAAAAAAGTAAACGAATAATTCGAAACTAGTTAATAGGGTTGTTCTCTACCTTAGCAATTTCGAGGACGAAATTATTTTAAGGGGGGAAGAATGTAACGACCCGCATTTTCAGCTATATAATAATTTATTTATTTAATTATTTATATAGTGATTTAGGGGATTTAATGGTCATTAATTCGATTTTATTGAATATTTAATTAAAATTAATAATTAAATAATATATTTAATTTCTGAATTTATCAGAAATAGTAAATCGACAATATAATGTGAACTGGACAATTTAAAATATATAATTCAGTTTATATTGGATTTTTTTGGCGGAAATATTTAAATAACGACAGTTTGAACGTATAAATTATATTATAATTATAATCGAGCTCGAAATGGCGCTGCAGTTCGTAATTTGGCGATCTAGACTTTAAACGAGTATACAGAGTCCGTTTTAAGCCGGATTTCTATGAAACAAGAAACGCGTGGAGCTGGTGGAGGATATTTTTCTAGTAGAAGAGAAAAATATGGATTCCGTCGTGTAGATTTTGTTTTATGTCCAAATCAAATTTTAAAATAGTCGCTATGAAATTCCTTTATATTTTGCAACGCTTTATTTACGTTATAAATGGATTTTCAATATAGATTGAATATCGAATTAACACTGGAAATTGAATATCGATTTATAAACTCTGATATGATATTTTAGAGCTGTGGTATATCATATGTGAATATATGCGATAATATTTATTTTTAAATATTAAATTTAATTGTTTTTAAATATATTTATATATTTAAAATGGCTATTTTAAGCTTTAAAAATAGCTAGTTTTGCAAATGAACTCCGTTTTCGACGAAACTAATTTTGTTGGATCCGCAGCGTCAAATTATTGCTAGATTCCAAGTTTCGTGATTTTTAGAGTCCGCGTGTGGCCGTACGGATTTTTAGAGTGAAAAACAGTCAGTATTTCGATAGTTAAAAATACGCTGTGTGAGCATACGGAGTCGGAATTCGACGAAACCAGATTCGTTAGGACCGTAATGTCGAACTGCAGGTGCATGTCCAGTTTAGTAATTTTTGGGAATTGTACGGGATCACAGGAATTTTAGAGGACAAATAAAAGTAGCGTTAGCTTAAAAATAAATATAAAAATCAAATAAAAAAATATTTTATCTATTCTATAAATACACTAACTTCTTCCTAACCCTAATTATATTCTTCCACGGTCAATTTTGATAGCCGCCACCGCAGAAAAATCAAAACGTGAAAATTTCTCGAGTTCTAAAATCAAAAACAATTGAGAGAAAAATCCTAAATTGTTGAAACAAGTTGTTTTGAGCTCGTGGGAGAGAGGGCTTTCCACTGATGTCTTCAATGTAGTGTGCGGTCGTGTTTTGTCGAGCTTGAGTTTCTACAGTAAAACCTAGGGCTCGACGCAGAAGGAAATTTGAGTAGCTATTCGAAAATTGAGGTTTGTATTTGGATTCAAGAGGTGAAAACGCACTTGCGTGATTTTTTTTGGGTTATTCGGTTGAAAAAATGTCGATCCATGTACTGGGAGTCACGTTGGAGGGCTGGAGTCGCGTTCTAGGGGGAGAGGCCGGAGTGTACATGGAGGTGACGAGGACGGAGAGGAGTGAAAGAGGAAGAGAATGGTAGTGGTTTTGTTGGTTTTCGGTGTGTGTGGATGGAGATGGGAGGGCTTGAAGAAATTCGGCCGTGGCCATTTTAGAAGCTGGAGCGGAAGTGTTAAACGAGAACGAGGAAGAAAGGGTGAGCGGGCCGGGTGATTCAGAATGTGGGTAAGTGGGCCGAACAAGTGTGTTAAGCCCAACTAGATTTTAAGGTCTTGTTTTAATTTAATTTAAATTCGCGTATTAACTTCAGAATATCATATCTTGGTCATACAAAATCAGATTGACAAACCGTAAGTTGCGTTGGGACCGTATGAGCGAGCACTACACAATGGAAATGACTGCAAGCCAATTGGAGCTCATTTGGATTTATGGTGAAAATAAACGCCTGAATCAAATCAACGAACGAAGATCGTTATTTAACGATCTCCAACCAATGTGAGTAAATCTCACTAACTCTGAACAATTTATATTTTTATAATGCATTTTTAGAAGTGAGAAATATTGATTGAATTGCTGTGTGTTGGCTGTTTGGTTGAACTGCTAGTCAGTTGATTGAATATTTCGATAACGATATATATAAATCGTATCGAAATATTGATTCTGTTATCAGAATATTTTTATACTCATGTTATTTATGTTGACTGACATCTGTGGATGCAGGGAAACAGGTCGGAGGGACCCAACTGGGTTCCTCAACATTTATTTACCGCTTTTCATATATTTTGATGTATGATGTGTTATATCATCCGTTATTGATTCTGTGTGTTTGGATGATGACCGATTAGTTGATTTGATATTTTTACACCATAAGTAATACGAGAAAGGGAAAAGGGAAATTTTCAAAGTATATTTTGAAAATAGATTATTTATATAAAATCAGCGGATTTTATATATGAAGGAAGGAAAAAGGGTTTTATAAAAGAAATCATTTTATAAAATCAAAGCAATAAAGGAAAAATATTTGTAAAACAAATAGAGAAGGGAAATTGTTTGTAAAACATTTACAAATAAAATAGAAAAGAAAATATTTGTAAAACCATTGCAAATAGAGGTAAAAAGAAAACATTAGCAAATGGAATTAGAAAAAAATATTTGTAAAACATTTATAAATAGATTAAAAGGAAATATTTATCTAGAGAAATAAATTGAGTTATAAAAAGGAATTATTTATTTAGAAAATAAATAGAATATTGAAGTACTTGGAAATGGATAAAAGTGTAATAAAGGAGAATTTTACACTAGGAAGAATTTAGGTCCGTGCTTCGCACACGGGTAAACAGAATATGAATTCGAAGTGAGAATTTAAGAGAGATCTGTTTTAACAGATAAAGTGAGAAGGTTAACTTATAAATAAAGTTTATAAATTAATTGAGTTATTTATCTTTGGGTAAATAGAGTATATAAGTCAAGACTTATATAGTGAAGTAAAAATCGATTTCCACATCGATATTTGAAACTGAATATGTATGAAAGAGAATTTATCGAATAAGAGTTATTCGAAGTAAAGTTATCGAATATCATTTTATTCGAAAGGAAGTTATTGAATATTAGTTATCCGAAATGGGTTGATCCAATAGAGTTAATCCAATAGAATAAATTTATTGAGATAAACCGTTAGAGTTAAACTGTTAGAGTTGAACTGTTAGAGTTAAACCATTAGGGTTAAACCGTTGGAGTAAACATTTGGAGTTAGTTAGTTAGAGTTAACCAATTAAAGTTAATTAGTTAGAGTTAATCGATTAGAGTCTAATCGAACTAGAGTTATCCAAATATAGTAATCGAATAAAGGATGATTGAATATTAGTTATTCAATTAGATTTGCTTGAATTTAGTTATTCGAGATAGAGTTAAACAGAAGTAGTCATTTAAGATAAGCTACCAGTGAGCACGACTGCTAGCGTAATTCGCAGGGCTGCAGATAGCCTAAGGCGGTCGGATGTTTCCTGAGGGAATCAGGCGTAACCATTGTGATCGCTGCGATCTAGAGTCGAGCGAATGGTGTCAAGTCAAATATTAGTTAATTGATAAAAGTAATTTAGTCGAGTTAATTAAGCTGAGTTAGACCAGTTGAACTGATCAAGTAAGTGGGTCAAAATGAGTAAATCAGACCGAGTTATCTGGACAAGGGTTAGCCCAGTAAGAGTTAAATAGAATAAGAGTAAATGGAATAAGAGTTACAACTTAGAGTTAGCCGAGTATGAGTTAATAATTTAGTTCGTTATTTATTTGAGTTAGAAAATCAAAGTATTTATAAAGTCATTATAATTCGGATGCAGGGAATTATACCACTATTGTTATAATCAAGTGTTTTTTTTCCGTACGAGAAGCGGATTTGTAAATAAAATCCGAGGATGTCGTAAAGAAGTGTTAAAGATTTAGAAAGATGAACTTTGCCTATTTCGAAGTTAGAAATGTTGTTCAGTTAAGGTCTGAGAGGTAACTATACCCCAACTTGATTGACTTCGTTTTAACTAAGAAATGGTTAAGATTCGATGGTGAAAAGTGGTTAAGTGGAAACCAAATGAAGGAGATTTGGCATAGTGATGTTTATTCAAACATCTATTTAATCAAATGAAAGAGATTTGGAAATGTTTTCCAAATGAGAAGCAGAATTGTTTTTTTGAATATAGAAACAAGAGATGAATATGTTTCCAATGACAATGATATATATTTTCTAAATATAGTGAATAAGAAACATTAAACAACAGGAATAGGGAAACGAACGAATGAATGGAACGATGATTGATCGATAGAATTTCCATCTGGAAAAAATATCGTTGTTTGCACACCGACATGTTTTTGTTTGATAGTTAAATCACCGACTATCAAAGTTTTTGACCATTTTAACGTTGTTAATATGGAGAGACCGGTTGGATTATTATCCAGAGAACCACTCCGTATTAGCATAAGTGTTGCGGATCAAGTATGCTGAATATATTGAAGACGGAGTTGTGCAAGGGCTATCCTGTTTACAGAATAGTGCCTTCGGTTTGTCCAGTCCCAGGACAAACGTGTATGGACGAGTGTCTGACAGAGTATATCCAATAGATCGCATAAGTTGATCTCTTCAAACGTACTTACGTTTGGTGGCGGAGGAATTCGTTTCTCTTAGCTGTATACCCGTGGTATTTTTGGTGGAATCAATGTGTGATTTGGCGGGTATGACGATGTGGCATTCAAAGTAATGGAGGTGTGATCTGTCAAAAGATACGTTATGACCTCTAGCCTCATCAACCGGGAAATGACAAAAATCGGGCAGGCAGCATGGCTATGTGGGTCGCACCCATTAGGATGTATGATCACCTATCTAGAGAAATTCCTTTTGTTCTTAAATCTATCGATGCTGTCCCATTTCGGGAGGCGGTTGCTGATCCCAACCGTCGGTGATATACATTCGATACACTCAAGCGGAATGAGTGGTCGGTCATGTGTGGGCCGGGTTGCAAGATGTTCTTGTTGAACCCAGTGTATTTGCCTCTAGAGATACACGTTCGGAAGGTGGTCCCATACCTTGTCAAGTTGGAATCCAATCCCCAATAAGTGCCCGCGAGTTTGATTGTATATTATATATGTAGAGCGTGAGATGCAAGCGTTCTACTAGATTGTAAATTACTTGTGATTAGACATTATTATAATATCAGATAATATATGATTTCCAAAGTGGTTTGGGTTATCGTAAGGTAAAAGCCATCCGTGTTTATGTGTGGATTGGTCTTACGATTATCTTTTCTTTCGAAAGGATTTTGAAAGTTAAACCAAATGATTTGAGTTTACTCACACCAGTCCCATGACTGACCCAGAGTTTATTTTGTTTTGTTTTCCCTAAACTCTTGGGTGCCCAAATTTGTACGGGCAGTCAAGTAGTCAGGATTTACAGGTATGCTTGAAGAGCTTGGAGCAGGAGGCTTCAAGATTTTTCTAGCTATTGATTATTCCGTTGTGATGAAAGTGTTGTACTCTGATAATGGTATGATATACATATACTACTTTGATTTCAAGATATGTTGTCTATTATATTTTATTCGTTCCGCTGTGAGATTCGTGTTACTCTGATGTTGTTGTGTTCTTCTTCTTCTTCTGTTCTAATTTTCTATCTTATCTATCCTCACCCTCTAATTTCTTTCTTGGACTATCCGGTAATTTCGACTTTTGATTGTTCGATATGCGTTGTATATCGGATAACCGAGGTCGCTTTTTCCCCGGTCGTTACAACTCTGATAGACAATTCTAACCAAAATTGTTATTTTTGTCTACACCAAAAATATTCTAACTAAGAATGTGATTTTTGTTTACACATTTCATTTTATAAATAAAATGATATTTGTCCTTACATAACATTTCATACAAAAATTATGGTTTAAATATAATATGTCATTTCCAACATTTTATTACAACCCAATAAGTATCAAATAAACAGATCAACATACAACATCAATCATCAACCTACATCAAATCACGAATAGCAACAAATACAATATCATACATCGCAGATCTGAATAAATTAGCATTCATACATGGAATTTAATTAACGAGAGATAATTGAATTTTAAAATATAGAAATCTTACCTTGCTTGGATTTAGATCTAAAATTTTCCTCAAATCTTGCTTTGCTCAGAATTGGTTCTAGTCGGTTCTATCACGTAGTACTTTTCGACACGGTTCCAACGGTGCTTTGTTTGTTCAATTCTGTTTTGATTTGGAGAAAATATGAAGGTTTAAACTTTAGTTCTTTTATTAAAATGATTAAATATTAATATAGTTAATTAACCTTTCCTAATCAAATTCAAGGCCGTTGACCTCCTTCTTCTTCCATCGTTCTTTTGTAAACTGAGAACCCATAAAGCTCCGGCCTTTGACCTTGAACGCACCACCACTGCTGGCACCAGAGTCCGATCCGTCGCCACCTCGTCGAAGCCCCGGCCGCCGTCCACCATCGCCGAGACCGAGGGTGAGCTTGGTGGGCCCCAACGCCGCAAAAACTCCCCCCAATATTAGCCATTCTCGGTCAGAATCCGGCCACTAGAGAACGTTAAACTCCATCATCTCCGCACCAAAATAAAGCTCTTGATTAACCCTCGAATTCCCCTTTGAGATCATATTTTAATTCGCCATGTTTTGCGAGAATTTGATGAAACAAAGTAGGATGATTTTGGCCATTCAAAGATGAAGGTGGCGGCTGAACATCAGGGAATAGGGTTACGTATTTTGGACTGGATTGTACATAGTATATTTATATTATTTAAATGCTATTTTACAAATTAATCCACACATCTTAAACTAATCCAAACTCAGCCCAACGAAGAACGTTCCTAGGTAAATACCCCCGTTCCGGACGCAATGGAATGGGTTTCGTCAGCCCAATCGGTTGTCTCAGCCTACTTTTATTTAATTTAATATATAAATTATTTATTTACTTAATTAAATCTTACAATTAAATTTACCGGGGCCACATACGACCTCTAAAAATTACAGAAAAAATATATTTGGCTTTGTTATGACGATACGGTCCTAACAAAACTATTTTCGTCGAATTCTGAGACTGTCTGAAAAATGGCTATTTTCAAGTCGATTAAATTCAACTGAAATTGGTCACGCTCACATACTAACTCGGAAAATTCTATAAATTGAAACCTAGCAATAATTTGACATTCCGGTTCCAACAAAAGTGGTTTCGTCGAAAACCGAGGTCGTTTGCCAAATGGCTATTTTAAAGGCCAATATACTATATTAAAATATATATAAATTCTACACCGACTTTTCTAAATTTTAAACTGGACATAACTTTTGATTTATAAAGTGAAATTTCAGTTTTTCAGATTCGTTAGAAAGATATTATTGTTTCGCTCAATTCTGATTTAAAATGAATCCTGTACATTTAGTCAAAGTTCAAATTCAAATTTTAAACTGCAACACTGTTTTAAACTCCTTTTATAATTAAATTGAATTTATTCGTTTTAAAATAAATTTTTAGTCGTTATTATTTAAAATAAATTATTTAAAATCCATTAAAATTTCTAAAATAAAAATTTTAAATTGGCCCCAAAATTCTGGTTTGTTACAATCGCCCCCACTTAAAATCTTTTCGTCCTCGAAAAGGAACGAAGCTAAAAGTTGTTTAATTAAACAACTTAATTAAATTTCTATTTATTATTTTCAATACTTTTATTAGCCAAACTAATAATCAAACATCGCAACCATCAATCAATTAGGTAATTAACTTTTCAAATATGTACAACTTTTATATATAGTCAAAAATCATATTTTTAGTACAAATCACAGCAATGTGTACTAACTAAGTTTTGGCTCTCATACCAGTTAATGGAAATATATAGAAATCCCACTTTCGAAACTCGAACATAAACTCTGATGATGCTAGTAATCATCAGAACCATCTCCGGGCGACTAGAGTGTGACCCCATATCTATCTAGTATATTAAAACTTCGAATATCCGTTAATTACTCGTATATTCGAAATCTTTATATACTCGATTGTCCACATTAAAATAAAACAATATACTCAAATACGTATTTTAAGATAAAATTTTCAAAACTAACTTTGTTTTCATTTTTATTTTAAGGAAAGTAATACTCTTCACACTCGTTCTAGGATACTACTGATCCTATCTCTAACGAGTTATTCTCATTGGATATTACTAATCCAATCTCTGATGAATTCTTTCGTTCGGCTCTAATGTGTCTTGTTCTCGAGCTCTGTAAACCAAAGCTCTAATACCAACTGAAACGACCCAAACTTCCCAGTAAAGGAAAGGCTGGATTGCTTTGAGAACAACACACATCAGAACATAAATTGAAGAACATTTTATTGCTGATTACAACAATTACATCAGAGTACAGGAATATAACAGAGTATGAATACTTATTCCATAAAGAAATACCATAATATCAGAGATTTAAATTACAATTAAATAGCAGTGGAAAAATATTACAAATATACAACTGAAAGGAATACACGGATACAGAGCTTTCCGAATACCGCTTCAGCTGTAAACCAGGATCCTGTAAATATCTGCAAATAGCTACTCGACTACCCGTGTGGAAAATATGGGCAACCGAGTTTGCCAGTGAAACAAACTACAGGTCAGTCATGGGACTGGTATGAGAAATCTTAACTTATCTATCTAATAATAAGGCTAATCACAGGACCACGCCGCTAACACGGAACGGGTTTACTCCATTGGATTGCCAGTGCATAAAATAAAGTAAAACGTTAAACAACACAATGCTTTTTAGAAAAACGAAACCATTATAAGACCCAAGTCCCATCACACAATGCAACGCAAACCGAAGGATAGGATTTTACCTTATAATGGTCAAGAGATGCTTGATACGATAAAACAGATTTAGTATTAGTGTGTATATCCATGGGTACATATATATTTCAAAAACAATTTCAATCATAACATATTAATCATAAACGGCATAGTACCCCATCCTACTATGTCGCCATACTAGTTCTACAATCAAAACCGCAAGGTCGTATTGGAAATTGGATTTCCATCATGAGTCGAGGCTAGGGGCAAGCTCCTCTCCGATTCGAGACACTCTAGCAAATGCCTCAGGATCCCCCGTAGTGAACCCTTGGATCTTCAGGGCCGGTCTCCGCCTATTGGCAGTGGAATGGTTATGCCTGAACACACGCTTCCCGGTTCCTTTGAACCTATAGTATGACCACTAACGGCCTATAAAAATCCGAGGCGCCTCAAAATCCATCATCCACATAAGTAAAATGTCAGCCAGTTTAAGCACTGACACTACTCCTAGCTAGAAAGAAACGTGTGCACTCCCTGCAGTCCTAATCCCGTTTTTGACTCTTACCGGGGTGTGAGGCTCGCGAAGTCACGATATACACAAAGTTATGCCGTAATAGGCTATACTTTGATCATCCCACACGACTCCGCTTTTCAACAAAATCCTTGATCATTTGCATCTTGGCGTGCCACATTGACAATCCACGCCATGCGATCAATCACCATTAACATATACCCGGGTGTTTAGTAGATAATAAATCCTCCACCACCAAACAGACATACATTAACAGAAATCGATTTAATTCACATGGAACGAAATCCAATGTCAGACACACATACATTTACTAGCTTATGCTCTGGGTCTGAGTGAAAACCAAATCCGAACAATCAACAATAGTCCGGACGGCCACCACTGAAGCCCCTTCAAGGTAGCTACTCCCATCAAGGGTCTCTGTAGCAACACATCCATTCGATGTGAAGATCGTCGGTCTTCAACCACCGTCTTCATCTTCGACTCTTCATCGTCGTAGTAATTATTCGGAATGGGTTAAACCCGGTCTTCCCGAATAACTCACGTATTTTTATAATTAATAATCAAGTACTATAAAAACACATCCAATGCCTCATTCCAATTTAAAATATTCTTTTAAATAAAATATTCAAATTATTCTAACAAAGATAAATTCTTTAAATTTATACTTAAATCTATCTTTTAAAGATTTATTAGAAACCCAATTTGGTTTTAAAATATCAAAGAATCATTACTCAATGATTAATTAAATTTAAGAAACTAATCTTATCTTTAACTGGGTTAAAGAACTAGTGTCATTTGAAACATAGTTCACGGTAAACCCAAAATCGTCTTCCATAAAATATGGAATCTTCACAGAAATCAAATCAATATATCATCGTTATAAATTTCTGTATCTGACCAATAATATAAATGGAATAACGACAAAGCCTCTTAAATTCCATATGTAGTATCGGTCTTCTTTTACAGAAGCTTATCTTGGTTATTATTAATTCAAATTCCATTCAACTCTAATTTAATATATTAAATTGGAAAACTTAGCTTTTGGAAAATTCCCATTTAAATCTTAATAAAAGATTTATAAATTCCAAATTATATTTTCACTGTCAGTTGGGTTAAAGAACACATGTCACTTAAAAACATGGTTCACAATAAACCCAACTCACGTTTCATCTTATTCCAATTACTAAATATAATTGAAAACTTTAATAATCTTAAATTAAAGATTTTTTTTAAATGGGGTTTAAGAACAGTGTTATTTAAGACACTATTCACGACAAACCCAAAATCCAATTTATTTAATTTAATTTCAATTAAATATTAAATAATTGGAAAACTTTATTAAATCTTAATTTAATGATTTACTCTAGTTAACAACTAGTTCATTTCAGTAAAAATATATTTTCCTAAGATATATTCTTTTCTACTGACATTTTCTTTTCTAAGATATTTCCTAAAATATTCTTTTTCTAGAATATTCTTTATTGGAATGTGACTTAATCAACAACCATATACTGCATGAAATCAACAATCATGATGAATAATTATCAAACATCCAATTAACCAACCAGAGTGGATTCTACACTAAATATTGGGACTAGTGTAGATCAAATATCATCCCAACACCCGTGTGGGGTTTCATCCAACAATCAAATAATAAATTATTTGTGCACTTGGGCGATGTGTAAAAAATCTATCGACCTAATCACATAAACAAGTCAGATAACTTGTAAATGGGAGTGTAATATTCAAACCTGAATATACTAAACATTATATTTAACACATCACACATTTCAACATCACATACATATATTTCGATTCTTTTTATTATGAACAAATGACAATAAAAAAAAATTCTAAAATTTCAATTCTAATGACAAATGATAATAAATGTCATCTTATTCTAATGACACAATTTACAACAAAGTGTCATTTTAAACTAATGTCACATTTATAATTAACATAATGACATCTTATAATAAACATATATGTCATTGTTGTTCGCATACAAATTCTAATGTATGCATTTACATTAGAATGATATGTTCCTTCTGAATATAATCCTAATGTATACATTTCCATTAAAAAGGTATCTTCATTATGCATACAAATCCTAATGTATGCATTTACATTAAAATGATATTTCCTCTTCTATATAAATACTGATGTATACATTTACATTAAAATGCCATTTTTGTTTAATCCCTTTAAACTAACCAAAATGTAAACTTTTGTCTAATCCTTTTTAAATAAACAAGAATGTAAATTTTTGTCTAATAAACAAAATGTATATTTTTAACTAATCCTTCTAAATGATCAAAAAAATGTGTATTTTTAACTCATTCTTTTAGTTTGCAAAATGAACGTTTCCAATTCATTCTTTTAAAATGACCAAAATTGATAAATTTGTTTAATTCTTTTTAATGTAAACAAAATGACAAATTTGTCTAATTCTTTTCAATGTAAACAAAATGTGATGATTTTGTTTAATCTTTTTAATGTGAACAAAATGACTCTTTTGTCATATTTAACATTTCTAAACAAAAATGTTTCTTCTATTCACTAATCAAGTTTTTGACAAAAATGTTAATTCTATTCACTAATCAAGTTTTTTGACAAAAATGTTAATTCTATTCACTAATCAAGTTTTTGACAAAAATGTTAATTCTATTCACTAGTCAAATGTTAATTCTATTCACTAATCAAGTTTTTGACAAAAATGTTAATTCTATTCACTAATCAAGTTTTTGACAAAAATGTTAATTCTATATGAACATCATTAACAAAAGTGATGTTTTAATTCTAAAGTATCATTTCTAGAAAAATGTGTATATTTAATCATGTATGACATTTCTAACAAAATGTATATTTTATTTGTGTATAACATTTCTAACAAAATGTATATTTTATTTGTATAACAAGTTCTAAGTTTCAATTGACAAATAAAAAGTGAACTTTATTTGTATAGCAAGTTCTAAGTTTCTAAGACTAACATTAAAAAATGTGTTTTTAATGTGAAACATATTTCACATTGAAATATGTAAATTCTTCTACTCTTTATAATATTAACATTAAAAATGGGTTTTTAATGTGAAACATATTTCATAATGAAATATGTAAATTTTTCATTACATGATTTATTTTCAACAAGGGAATACAAATAAAAAAAAACATAACTTTTTATTTCATGCTTTACTTGCAACAAGGAATGCAAATATAGATTTTAATTTTTTTTCTAGTTTTATTTACATCAAGGAATGTAAATAAAAGAAAAATGTAACTTTTTAAATCAATGTATATTTGAGTGAATGTAAAAAGGAACAAACTTATTTTCAATGAATATTTACATTAGTGAATGCAAATAAAAAGATAAATCTTATTTTCAATGTATATTTGCATTTGTAAATACAAATAAAAGAACAAATTTTTCTTTCAATGTGTATTTGCATTTGTTATAACGAACGTTGTAAGTTTTGGTTTAATCCCTTTTTAAATGACAAGGTGAATGTTTTGAATTCACTCTAATAAAGTGACAAAAAGGAATGTTTTTAATTTGTAAACAATTTCTATATATATTTATAACAAATCAATGAATATTTATTTGTAAACGATATGCTATGTTTTTAATGACAAATAAATGAATGGCATTTATTTGTGTACATGCTCTAATGACAAATAAAAGAGATTTTTTTTCCTTTTTGCATTTTCTAATTCAACTTAACAAATAAAAGATGATGATTTATTTGTTTACCATTTTTAATTCAATCTTAACAGATAAAAATGTAAATTTTATTTGTTTACCATTTCTATCTACAGAAATGATAATTTTATATGTCCATCCTAAATTTGGCCAAAAGTGACAAATTTATATGTTAATACTAAATTTGACCAAAGTGACAAATTTATATGTTAATACTAAATTTGACCAAAGTGACAAATTTATTCTAATATGACATTTCTAACCAAAGGCCATATTTTATTCTACACAACACTTTTGACAAAAGCAATGTTTTTGTTCTAAATAAACATTTTAGACAAGAGCGGTATATTAATCTATAAAGTGAACTTAGCTTTTGATTTATAAAGTGAAGTTTCAGTTTTTTAGATTCGTTATAAAGATATGATTAAACAGATTAAAATATTTTTGGTTTCGCTCAATTCTGATTTAAAATGAATCCTGTACATTTAGTCAAAGTTCAAATTCAAATTTTAAACTACAGCGCTGTTTTAAACTCCTTTTATAATTAAATTGAATTTATTCGTTTCAAAATAAATTTTTATTCGTTATTATTTAAAATAAATTATCTAAAATCCATTAAAATTTCTAAAATAAAAATTTTAAATTGGCCCCAAAATTCTGGGTTGTTACATGAAACTTCTGGACTGCTATTCAAAGTTGTGTTTTTATTCAAAATGTCAATATTTTCTAGTTTAACTTTTCCTAATTGTGTAACATCCCACCTCCGTTAACGTCACTCACAAAGGGAATGCCTTAACTTTGGTGGAGCATTTTAGTAAATAGAACAGAAACTTACAAGAGAGATAAAACAGTACTTGAAATTTTTTTAACTTTATTTCAACAGAAACCGAAATAAGCTTGGTTACATCCTTTCAAATCACAATATCAGAATTCAAGTACAAAATATCAGTCTTGTACAAAAGCCTTCAGAATGCATAGTTTAAAATCAAAATCCCCACAGAACGGAAGCTATACAGAGCCAAGCCATACTTTAAGCACTTCAAGCAGAAGAAATCCGGATCAAGCTAAAGTATTCCCTCCTTGGATAACCAGGGAGGAAATGGAAGAAAAAGGGGCGAAAACAAGCAAGGTCAGACATAAAGTCTGGCAAGTCCAGTGATTTTCAGTTATGAACAGATAATAATAACATGACATGAAAATAAAACTGGATGAGAGATAACAGTAACAGGTGTAGCGGATATAACAGATGAACAGAATGATATAAGCTATTGCTTTACACTTCTCTGCACTAATACTAGAAAAACGGAATTAGGCGTCACCCTAATGTCTAAACTGAAACTGAAAGGAAACAGAATGATTTCCACAGAACAGAATGCTAGTAATGGGCCTTTACCACCCGAACAGAAACAAACAGAAGCAGAAACAGATTAATCCCTACGGGAACAGAATGTAGAATTAGGTGTACACAAGTAATGGGCCTTTACCACCCGAACAGATGGTACCACACAGAAACAGACAGGTGTTACCACCCAACAGAAACAGACGGTACCAACAGAAACAGACAGAACTAAGTGTACCCTAAACCCCTACCCCAAGCGATCGGCTCCCTAATACATAAATACCCTATGTCAGCCCCACAATAGGGTGTATCACTCCCTAAAGTGACAACCAATTGGCACAGACCTATTTACAGATGTCACGGTGTCTTACATCCTCAGAGGCAGACCCGGATCCATGTACGCACATGACCCGGTTGGAACGCACCATCAACACCCCTCGCCATTATCAGAATGAACCGCTTATAATTAGTTCAGTAAGCGTGCCCGGACCCTACCTACTGTTGGGTCAAAGTTTTGATACCAGAAAGGGTTACTGACTAATATGGGTCCCAAACAACAGATGACACAAGTAATTCCCTTCCTATCCTTGTGTCCCCAGGCTAACAGATTTCAGATTAATTTGTTTACAAGTTCAGACATACAGAATTCAGACCAACTAGTTCACAGACAAGTTTTCAGACAAACGGATCAGATATACAGAATTAACAGACTTACAGATTAACTGGTTATAGGTTAACAAACTTACAGATTAACTGGTTACAGATTAATAGACTTATAGATTAACCGGTTACAGATTAACCGGTTACAAATTGTCTAACTTTGTATTGGGCCTATAGATTCACGAAGCGGGTTTATCAGATTCATTGGTCCAATTGGTTTAACCTTACCCACCCAACACATTTTAGACATCATATTTATCTCAGATTTTCATTAATTAAATATTAATGGCCAGACCTCTCACATTAGACTGACAGTTTGCGGCTATTGGTTAGGCCGGTTGGTTACGGGCAGGTTTCTGTCGCAAACTGAGTCTAACCTCGGGTTTCAAGCACGTTATGACTAACTTCTCACATTAGAACCTATTGTTTGCGGCCACTGGAATATGCCGGGCGGTTCCGGGCAGAATTACACCGCAAACTCATTCTAACCTCGAGTAAGCCATGTTTATCTTTGCGGCCAATTAATGATTTACCATTAATACCCACGCCTAATATACATGTCAATTATTCATCACTATAGCCAATTCAGATTATGTCTATAACGGACTAATTATATCAATCAACAGATATAGCAGATAACAGATTTTGCAGATTAGCCGACTTAAAGGATTTAGCAGATTAAGCAAACTAGCAGATTTAGCAGATAACAGATTAGGCATCTCAATAGATTTAGTTTAGCAGATTTGGCATTTTCAACAGACTCAGCAGATGACAGATTTGGCAGATGAACAAATCTAGCAGACTAGGCAGTAGAGCAGAACGAGCAATATAACAGAACTAGCAGATTTAGCAATATAACAGAACTAACAGATTAGGCAAGTATAGCAGAAGTAGCAAATTAGGCAAATATAACAGATTTAATCATTCCTTAAAGTTTCACAAACATATCTTGCCTAATTATAAATTTGGTCTAAGTTTGCATGCCTAAATAGTTGTCATGATTCACACTATGATCATATACCCCACGTTTGCATTGAATTTACATGTCACAGATTATGGTCATGTCCCAATTTAGTTCAACTTGCCTAGTACAAAAGATTCACATATAAATTATACCAAATTTAGCCATCGATTACTATGCATGTCATATATCCCAAAGATCCCTTACTTAGGTGATTATAGATATCCTACTTTAATGTAAATCTTTATACCTAAGCCATATTCTCTTTTTCTCAAGTCATATGTTCAATACAGTCTATATTTATGTCCAATTATATGCCTTTCTATGTCGTGTTCTCAAATCATATGTTCAATACCCCTTTATGTTATAAATATAACATGTCCAGTCATATGTCTCAGATTTATGTTCTAGCTACAGTCCATGTTCTTTCCTCAAATCAGTCACCTATTGGTAATGCCCAATTTAGGCATCATTCATTTTACTGTCCCAAACATTTTAGCGTATGTTAATCTCTTATGAGATTGGCTCAGGCTCGTGGTAGCCTGGCTATAGAACAAAAAAAGGAAAGAGATACAAAATAAGATAGATCTAAACAGAACAGAACAGATTTAACCTCAGATTCAGATTTACAATTCATGTCAAAATCAGAATTAACGTTTATATCGGAAAATACTTGTACTTGCCTTGGTTGGATTAAAGAAAGAACTTTAATTGTTGTAGAATCGTTGCAGAAGCTTTAATCTCTAGTTTGAATTGAGTTGCTTAGGTTGATGTTGATTAGCTTCTAGTTTTGATTCCAGCAGAGTAGCGACGCCATTTTTTTTATTTAGAACAGAGGCAGAGTAAAAGTAGAATAGAATTGTGTGTAGAGAAGGCTAGGTTTGAGGCTGTTTAAATAGGTTTAGGCAGATGAATCTAGGTAGAAAACAAGAGCAGATACATAAGAATGCACCCAGGCCCAAAATCAGGTTCGGGGACCAGGTCGACCCCCAGGTCGACTGCCCAATCGACCTGGTTGGGGGGGGGGGGGTCGGCTGCCCGGTCGACTCCCCAGTCGACCTGGGTACTAGGGGGTCGACTACCCAGTCGACTCCCCAGTCGACCTGGGTCCTGGGAGGGAAATTTCCCGCTCAGCCCGCTTCTGGGTTTGAATTCGAATTTCGAGCTGTTTTCAATTCTAAAAATTTCTGAAACTTCGGAGGGTCATATCTCCCTCATACGGACTCCGATTCTTGCAAACTTGGACTCGTTTCCAAGTAGAATTCCGAGATGAACGCAATGGCGCAACCCGTTTCCCTAGATTCTCATTTTAAAAATTAATTATCCTCTGATTTGTTACTTATACGTTCATAGAAAATACGGGGTGTTACATTCTCCCCTCCTTAAAGGATTTCGTCCCCGAAATCTTCAAGTTAAAAAGAATGTGTCCTACCATCCAACATCCATCTACTCAATCATCAATCACTGGCGTCAATTGTCCTTAGAAACTTCTAATTTGTATGAGCATATGCCAAAGTGTGTGTATATGTTCCTTATCTACTGCAAAGATCAGGCGGTCCACTGATTCAGTTGACCTCCTTAATGCGAATTATGCCAGTGCCATGAGTCCAACATGTATGCAATTTTCCTACTCGATACATATCATCTCTATATGAGTGCACAACCATTCAGTCACATGCAACATCCATGTGCTGAGTCAATCATTTTGCATCCACAAAAATTGAAAATGCTCACACATCCATATGCAGTATGAGAGTGTTTTTGAGCCGATCTAGTGCCTAGTGTGTGTATATGCATCCACGAGCAACCACTAGCAATCACTTGCACCAACTTGCAACCATCAAACATAACATGTCTCAAACACATGTTTACATCCAAAAGTTTCTACCTAAAGTTCGAAGATTCGATCTATAGGATACAATCGAATAATGGAAGCGAGTACAGATAGAACAAAAACTTGGATCCCATTAGACATGGGTCCTAAGTATTGGCCCCGAAGACCGAAACCAACATCAAATTGGCACCCAGAGGATTACCCTCTTTAGAAAATGTCAAAACTGGAAATCTTATCAGAAGTATTCAGATATTTACAGACTACTGGTACAGATCAGGTTCCCTAATGATTCTTAGGAAGCTAAGCATGATAAAATCATACCCCACAAAAACACAGAATGTATGCGTCATACTTGACGCCTAACACAGATATCCCTCAAACCCCAATCTATCACAAACAGATGAGTCATAACCCTTATGGGTTTGAGTCTACAACGGAATCAGAAACAATACTAGTATTAAAGTGCAGAGTATCGATTACAGAATCAAAATGCCAGAATCAGAAAGAGTTTTAACTCAACAATCAGATAAGAAAATTAAACCTTCTACTTAAATTTTCTTATTTCTACCCTATCTACCAGTCCCTTGAGCATTTGCCTGCCCTCCAAAAGTGGGTTCTGCCCTCTGTCCTTGCCCTCGTTGCTTTGGGCAGTCCCTAGTGAAGTGTCCCATCTCACCACAGTTGAAGCAAGTGCCCTTCCTTTTTCTGCAATCCTTGTTCAGATGAGTCGAGCTTCCAAAGTAAAGCACTTTTTCCCCTTCTTATCTTCAGAATTCTCATCCTTCTTTTGTGTTTCCTTTTTGGGCCATGCTTTCTTATTCTGTGGTTCTTCCTTCTTTGTCTCTTTCGGGCCCTTGTCTTCCTCGTGCAGTAGTGCCATGTCCACCAATTTCTCATAAGTCGCTCCCATGGGTACATGGGTCATGGCTAGGCTGTGCAGTGGCTCGTTCAATCCTTTAAAAAAGCGGAGAGCATTTTTATGTTGAGTGTTGACTAAATCCAATCTGAACCTAGCTAGTTGGTTGAACTGGTTGATGTATTCCTTGACCGTCATACTTCCTTGCTTAAGAGATAAGAACTTTTCCAGTTGTAAACTTCGTTCAGCTTGTGAGAGGAATTTTGTCTCAAACCTTGTTTTGAAATCCATCCATGTCTCAACTGGCCTCTCGGCGTTAGTGACTTCCCACCAGTAGGACGCTTCATCTTTGAGCAGCCATACCGCCAATTGTACCTTCTGCCTATCGTCCACCTCGAAGATAACGAATAGATCCTCAGTTTCTTTGAGCCAGTTCCTCGCCTCTACGAATGATTCAGTTCCCTTGAAATCCTTTCCACCCATGGCCCTAAAATCTCTACAGATCTTTGAGAAAGCAATTGTACGAGGTGGGGGTGGAGGAGGGGGATCATTTGCTGGACCTGTGGCGGCGGTCCTAGCCTCAAGATATTGACGAAACCAACCGGGTACATGAACACCCTCTGGTATCTCAGATGCTTCAGACATGCTGAAATGAAAAAGGAAAGATTCAATACAAAAAGGACTAAAGGAAACATATATGGCTCTTGGGGATCATGTTTTCCAAAATAAGCTTTATTTTTGAAAATACTTCCTTTCAAAACATTTTTGAAATAGTTTTAAAAAACTTTTATCTAATCTGGTAACCTTTAGCTCTGATACCAAGTGTAACACCCCACCTCCGTTAAGGTCACTCACAAAGGGAATGCCTTAACTTTGGTGGAGCATTTTAGTAAACAGAACAGAAACTTACAAGACAGATAAAACAGTACTTGAAAATTTTATAACTTTATTTCAACAGAAACAGAAATAAGCTTGGTTACATCCTTTCAAATCACAATATCAGAATTCAAGTACAAAATATCAGTCTTGTACAAAAGCCTTCAGAATGCATAGTTTAAAATCAAAATCCCCATAGAACGGAAGCTATACAGAGCCAAGCCATACTTTAAGCACTTCAAGCAGAAGAAATCCGGATCAAGCTAAAGTATTCCCTCCTTGGATAACCTGGGGGGGCACGGAAGAAAAAGGGGTGAAAACAAGCAAGGTCAGACATAAAGTCTGGCAAGTCCAGTGATTTTCAGTTATGAAAAGATAATAATAACATGACATGAAAATAAAACTGGATGAGAGATAACAGTAACAGGTGTAGCGGATATAACAGAAGAACAGAATGATATAAGCTATTGCTTTACACTTCTCTGCACTAATACTAGTAAAACAGAATTAGGTGTCACCCTAATGTCTAAACTGAAACAGAAAGGAAACAGAATGAATTCCACAGAACAGAATGGGCCTTTACCACCCGAACAGAAACAGACAGAAGCAGAAACAGATTAATCCCTATGGGAACAGAATGTAGAATTAGATGTACACTAGTAATGGGCCTTTACCACCCGAACAGACGGTACCACACAGTAACCGATAGGTGTTACCACCCAATAGAAATAGACGGTACCAACAGAAACAGATAGAACTAAGAGTACCCTAAAACCCTACCCCAAGCGATCGGCTCCTTAATACATAAATACCCTGTGTCGGCCCCACAGTAGGGTGTATCACTCCCTAAAGTGACAACCAATTGGCACAGACTTATTTACAGATGTCACGATGTCTTACATCCTCAGAGGCAGACCGGGATCCATGCACGCACATGACCCGGTTGGAACGCACCATCAACACCCCTCGCCATTATCAGAATGAACCGCTTATAATTAGTTCAGTAAGCGTGCCCGGACCCTACCTACTGTTGGGTCAAAGTTTTGATACCAGAAAGGGTTACTGACTAATATGGGTCCCAAACAACAGATGACACAAGTAATTCCCTTCCTATCCTTATGTCCCTAGGCTAACAGATTTCAGATTAACTTGTTTACAAGTTCAGACATACATAATTCAGATCAACTAGTTCACAGACAAGTTTTCAGACTAACGGATCAGATGTACAGATTTAACAGACTTACAGATTAACTGGTTACAGGTTAACAGACTTACAGATTAACTGGTTATAGATTAATAGACTTACAGATTAACCGGTTACAGATTAACCATTTACAGATTGTCTAACTTTGTATTGGGCCTACAGATTCACGAAGCGGGTTTATCAGATTCATTGGTCCAATTGGTTTAACCTTACTCACCCAACACGTTATAGACATCATATTTATCTCAGATTTTCATTAATTAAATATTAATGCCCAGACCTCTCACATTAGACTTATAGTTTGCGGCTACTGGTTAGGCCGGTTGGTTCCGGGCAGGTTTCTGCCGCAAACTGAGTCTAACCTCGGGTTTCAAGCACATTATGACTAACTTCTCACATTAGAACCTATTGTTTGCGGCCACTGGAATATGCTGGGCGGTTCCGGGCAAAATTACACCGCAAACTCATTCTAACCTCGGGTTAGCCATGTTTATCTTTGCGGCCAATTAATGATTTACCATTTATACCCACGCCTAATATACATGTCAATTATTCATAACTATAGCCAATTCAGATTTTGTCTATAACGGGCTAATTATATCAACTCAACAGATATAGCAGATAACAGATTTTGCAGATTAGGCGACTTAACGGATTTAGCAGATTAAACAAACTAGCAGATTTAGCAGATAACAGATTAGGCATCTCAATAGATTTAGTTTAGCAGATTTGGCATTTTCAACAGACTCAGCAGATGACAGATTTGGCAGATGAACAAATCTAGCAGACTAGGCAGTAGAGCAGAACGAGAAATATAACAGAACTAGCAGATTTAGCAATATAACAGAACTAGCAGATTAGGAAAATATAGAAGAACTAGCAAATTAGGAAAATATAACAGATTTAATCATTCCTTAAAGTTTCACAAACATATCTTGCCTAATTATAAATTTGGCCTAAGTTTGCATGCCTAAATAGTTGTCATGATTCACACTATGATCATATACCCCACGTTTGCATTGAATTTACATGTCACAGATTATGATCATGTCCCAATTTAGTTCAACTTGCCTAGTACAAAAGATTCACATATAAATTATACCAAATATAGCCATCGATTACTATGCATGTCATATATCCCAAAGATCCCTTACTTAGGTTCTTATAGATATCCGACTTTAATGTAAATCTTTATACCTAAGCCATATTCTCTTTTTCTCAAGTCATATGTTCAATACAGTCTATATTTATGTCCAATTATATGCCTTTCTATGTCGTGTTCTCAAATCATATGTTCAGTACCCCTTTATGTTATAAATATAACATGTCCAGTCATATGTCTCAGATTTATGTTCTAGCTACAGTCCATGTTCTTTCCTCAAATCAGTCACCTATTGGTCATGCCCAATTTATGCATCATTCATTTTTGTTGTCCCAAACATTTTAGCGTATGTTAATCTCTTATGAGATTGGCTCAGGCTTGTGGTAGCCTGGCTATAGAACAGAAAGAGGAAAGACATACAAAATAAGATAGATCTAAACAGAACAGAATAGATATAACCTCAGATTCAGATTTACAATTCAGGTCAAAATCATAATTAACGTTTATATCGGAAAATAACTGTACTTGCCTTGGTTGGATTAAAGAAAGAAATTTAATTGTTGTAGAATCGTTGCAGAAGCTTTAATCTCTAGTTTGAATTGAGTTGCTTAGGTTGATGTTGATTAGCTTCTAGTTTTGATTCCAGCAGAGTAATGACGCCATTTTTTTTATATTTAGAACAGAGGCAGAGTAAAAGTAGAATAGAATTGTGTGTAGAGAAGGCTAGGTTTGGGGCTGTTTAAATAGGTTTAGGCAGATGAATCTAGGCAGAAAACAAGACCAGATACATAAGAATGCACCCAGCCCCAAAATCAGGTTCGGGGACCAGGTCGACCCCCAGGTTGACTGCCCAGTCGACCTGGTCGGGGGGGGGGGTCGACTCCCCAGTTGACCTGGGTACTGGGGGGTCGACTACCCAGTCGACTCCCCGTCGACCTGGTTCCTGGGCCGGAAATTTCCCGCCCAGCCCGCTTCTGGATTTGAATTCCGAGACGAACGCAATGGTGCAACCCGTTTCCCTTGATTCTCATTTGAAAAATTAATTATCCTCTGATTTGTTACTTATACGTTCACAGAAAATACGGGGTGTTACAAATTGTTTTGATTATAAACCATTTTTAGAAACCAACTTTTTATAATCTTTTTGAGCATTTTATAATTCTTCTTCTAGAATGACTTTTTCATCTTTTAATAACCTTATCTTGATTTCCAATCTATTTATTCTAGCGATACGATAATTGCTTAATCTTTTTTGCTCTCTATACTTATCATCTAATTCCATAATAATTTCTAAAATTTCATTATAAGTAAGTTCATGACATACCTCTTCTGTATCAGCCATAAAACATATATTAGCTTGTTCTGTATCGTTGTCGCTCTCACTTTTTGATGTGGACGAATCAGAAACATCCCAAGTGACATGAAAATGTCTTCTTTTTTATTTTTATTTTCTTTTCATTAATAACCTTTAGGCAATCTTTCTTCATATGACCAAATTCATCACATTCAAAGCATTTGACTGATGTTTGATTTGCTGAAGTTGATTTCCCATCTTTTTGAAATCTTGTCATTTTCCTGAATTTCTTGAACTTTTTATAATTTTTGGCTATGAATACAATTTCATATTCGTCTAAGTTGGAATCTTCTTTATTTTCTTGACTATATTTTTCTTTTCAGTATTTTGTTCTTTCCTAGCTTGCAGGTTAGCTCCATAGGATAACAAATTTCCAATTAGTTATTTAATTTTGAGTTGAGATAGATCATTTGTCTCTTCTATGGCTAAATTTTTTCTTTCCTAATCATTCATTAAAGAATTTAAAATTCATGTAACTAAATCAAAATCAGTGAACTTGACTCCGAGTGCCATAAGGTCATATTGTATAGTTTGTAATCTAATGTACATATCGCTAATAGACTCACTTGCTTTCATTTTAAAAGTTAAAAATTCATTTTGTTAAACTGATATTTTGTTTATTTAACTTTTGTGGTCCATTCGTGATTGATTTGTAAGGTACGCCATATATCATAGGCAGTAGTGCACATCATGACACATGAAATTCCTTTTTTACTAAAGCACAAAGCAACGCATCCATTGCTTTTGATTTGTTAGAAGATGAATTTTTTTGAGCATTTTTCCATGCACTCATTTCAGTTGTTAGTACTTCATATTTGTTTTGAGTGGCGGACCTAATTTCCAAACCATTTGCTTCCATAAAAATCCTCATATGTGTTGACCAATATGCACAATTTGACTGAGTGAAAAGTTGAGGACGTTGCATGGACTGACCTTCTTGAAATATACTTGCCATATTAAGTGATGCAAATACAAGTTACTATAATTTGATAAAACATTTCTCCAATACCGATTGTAAGCCTATATGAGTGGATCATGTGTAGGCAAGTATGAATGTATATACTAGTAGTGATATAGTAAAGTAAATGCTAGTAAGGAAAATGCACACCAGAGTTTCTATACCGGTTCGGACCTCCAGTCCTACGTCCAGTTCCGAAGCTCCCCTTCGGTATTCTACTATCACAAACCCTCGCTTCAGCCGGAGGAATAGTCTTAGATACAATAGAGTATCTTGTCAATTATGTGTTCAATATAACATGAATGTTGACTAATCAGTAGACGATCTTCCAAAGTATCCTTGAATAATAGTTCATTTAAAGTACAATTGTATATGGAAGAGTAGTATATGATTGTGAGAGGCTTGAATTGCTTGATCGTCGATAGAGTATTCAATAGGTATAATAGAATGCAGAGAGTGTAGTAAGGTGATCTTCTCTTCGAGGTGCTTTAAATACTTTTGAGAAGTAGTAATTGAAGAGTAGTGTCCATTGATCTTCATCCAAGAGTTGCCTTGATTGTTATTGAAGAGTTGTGGTGAAGAGGAATGATAGTTTCCTTTCGAAATATGACAACTGCTCTTTATTTTTTAGCCGACCTTCAGGTCAGACGTCTGGATTTTGTTACATATGTCTGAACGCTCTTCAAACATATAATTTTTTGAGCCGAGAGAAAATTCAAACGTGTGGAACAAATATCAGATGTCTGAATGTGTTACAGATGGTTTCCTGATTCTAAAATCAGACATGCTTGTATCAGTTGTGCATATCGTGACTTCTCTTTCTCCTTTCTTTGTGCATATCCTACTTGCTTCATGTAGTCGAGCCAAGTTTTATGCTTTATGTTGAGTCGATCTTGGACATTTTGTTGCATAAACTTTCTATTTATATATATATATATGATTTCCATTGTGTAGTTGTCGTTATCAGAATCAAAGAAAAGATTTCCTAACAGCGCTCCCTTTTCTAAGTAAGTCTAAAAAGGGAATGCACTTATCAGTACCTTTTGATATGAATCGTCTAGGGCATCCACTTTCTCGTTAAGCATTGAACATCTTTGATGCTCTGAGGGGACTAAATATCCTGAATATCTTGGATTTCTTCCGGATTTGCTTCGATTCCTCATGAATTGACAATGAAACCCAAGAAATTTTCCGATGCAACAACAAAAGAACATTTCAAGGGATTGAGTTTCATGCATATTTATGGTGATCAAGCATCTCTACGTTGTCATTGACATGGTCGTTCGACACTCTTGTTTTCACGAGCATATCGTCTACAAAGACCTCTATAAATCTTCTGATTTTGTCTTTGAACTTGCGGTTGACAATCACTGATAAGTGGCTCCAGCATTCTTGAGACCGAAGGAAATGACAAAATAGCAATACAGCCCAAAGTCGGTAATGAATGAAGTGTGCCCCTGATCTTAAAGGTACAATAGAATTTTGTTATAGCCTGAGTACCCATCCATGAAGGAGAGAAGCTGGTAACCAGCAGTTGAATCAACTATTTGGTCGATCTTTAAAGCAGGAACTTGTCCTTTGGGCAGACTTTGTTCAGATTTGAGTAGTCGACACATGTTCGCCACTTTCCAATTGATTTCTTGATCAAAACCGGGTTGGAGACCCATTTGGGGTAGAGGGCAATATGGATAAATCCGTTATCAAGCAGCTTATCTACCTTCTCTTTGAGTGTCATCGATCTCTCTATTCCCAAGATTCAACGCATTTATTTGACTGGGAGATACTTCGATTAATATTAAATATGTGACAAGCGATTCTTAGGTCGATGCTACATATATCTTAGTGAGTCCAACAAAATACATCGTGGTTCGCCCTGAAAAAGTCCATGAGGTCTTCCTTTTTTCCTGGGTGGAGATGTGATCCAATCTTCAAGACCCTAGTTAGGTCGGGAGGATTGACTGGAATGCCGACAGTTGGTTCCACCGACGTATCCCTTTCGAAATCTGGCTCTTTGTCTTCCCTAGGATCAAGATTGTCGGAAAGACGGCAGTACATAAGAGCCAAAACCCACACTTGAGTGGTTGCTTTGCACTGATGTTTTGTTGCAATGGATTGGTTCTGCACTCTTGCCTTTGTCCTTATTAATGGCATCCTTCCACTTAGCTTGGTAGCGGGCTCTCGCTGTGGCTTGGCCTCCCTTGATGGTTTCGATCCCGTTCTTAGTTGAAAACTTCACGAGAAGGGACCATGGTGTCATGCAGACTCATAATTCTGCAAGAAAGGACGTCCAAGAAAGACACTGTAAGGAGAAACGACGTCGATGACTACGAAAGTGAGGATCCGAACTCTGCTGCCATCCCCTTCTCTAAGTTCGACAAGTAGGTCTACCTTTACCACTCGCCGGATGGAAGAGCCGTTCAACCCTTTGGCCATTAGTCTCATTTGGTCATAGTTCTATTTGAAGATAATGTTAGCAGAGCTCCCTGAGCCGATGAGAACTCCCCGTGTTGATGAGAACTCCCTAGACATAGGATGGGCCCATGGTTGTACATATGACGAGAGGGTGTATAGTTGGAATGTCAATTATAGTAGACTCTCTCTTGTAGAAAACTAGGTCGTCCCGCATAGTCTTTTGAAGCTTGGTTGGGACATATTCATTTATGGCGGAGCACGCCACTAAGTCAACACGCTTAATAGAGTTGGTGTATTCCTCCATATGTTGAAAGCTTTCGTTTGCAGGGTAAGATCCACTACAAATAGTCTGAATCACGATACCCACGCGAAGAGGTCTCATATTGGAATACCCAAGGCCATATTAGTTGGAGGAAGTGTAGGCACAGAAGGACTCGTGGCTGCTTCTTAAGGGGAATGGCCTTAAACATACTATTGTAGGCATTTATCTGGGATGAGCTTCTCGAACTCATCTTGAGGTGGCGACAATCGTTTGTATTATGGCCGAACATGTCGTGGAATCTACAGTATTTGCTGGAGTTCTTCTTCCAATTAGTGGATTCCCTTGTATTCGGCTTCATGTACTTGATGGTATTATAGGTCTCAAGATAAATTGTCTCCAACTCGCGGTTGAGTGGAGTGTAGACTCTATAAGTTGGGTAGCGGTCGCACTTTTTCTGATCTCTAGATGACTGGTTATTACGGCCACTTTGCTTGCCATTGTTAGGCTAGGGCTTGAACGATACCACCACTTTACCCTTGTCGGAAGATTCTTCGACTTGTTTCCCTTTGATACTCTCCATGACAGTGCCTGAATGTGGGTTGTGAGGATGGCCGCTTTGAGCTGCTCTGTTTCTCCACACTTTCTCTTGGCGTAGAAACTGATTGACCTTCTCGTATAATGTATCCAAGGTCTTGGGCTGCCTTTTGTCGATACATACTCCATATTCGGAGTTGGGCAGGATGCCCTTAGCAAGCTGGACTAAGACTGTGCAATGCACTGGATCGTCAACCTCAGCGATGGCATTGTTGAAGTTTGAGGTAACTCTTGGTAGTTTTCCTCATGCCCTGATAGAGGTTCGAAAGAGTAAGAGCACCCTTCGGCCTTGTGACATGCATTCTGAATTGCTTCACTAGTTTGGCAGCAAGCTGGTCGAAGGTAGAGATGGATCGCGTTGGAATTCGAGAAAACCAAAATAGAGCAACATCTTCTAAGAACACTGGAAAGCACTTGTATTTGACGGTATTATTGGCTCAACTTGATCCTTATGCCATTCATAACAGTTTAAGAAGTTGTAGGGATCAGTCTTTCCCGCATAAGCCGTTAACTAGGGCATATAGAAGCGTTGAGACCTTGCGGCTTTGTGGACTGCCCGACTGAAGTGGTTACGCCTCATATTGGTTTCCCAAATGTCAATGTCGTTTCCCCGCGTTTCTCTCATGATCCTTCGGATAATGTTGGTGTGAATCACATGTTGAACCTCTACTGGATTCCAGCGGTTGTGGTTCAGCTAAGGAGTTCGGGGCCATATACGTCTTCTTGGATGAATATCAGCATCATCTTCGTCCATGTCATTAACTTCGGATTCTTGGTTTTACTGAGGTTGACCAGGTTGAACTTAGGCCTATTGGGCTACCGGATGCGTAGACGCCAAGTTCTAACTGACGATAAGTAGGGTCTATCATGGAAAGGTTGGTTATTGGGTTCTGCTCTATCGTTGATAACCAACCGGGAACGGTCGTGTTGACGTATTTACTCATTGAAAGTCACGGTAGTTCCATTACCATTGTCATTGACATTGGCATTGGCGTTTGTCCTCCATCTTTGGCTTTGGTTCCCATGGTGGATATCGGAAGAAGAGCTTTCCAAGACACTGGGCAAAGGACGAGTTTTCTGGTTGATTTCAAGTCAAGCGACATTGCGTTGACTTTCTTGAAGTCGCTGCATTATTTCAACGTTTGTTCTAAACTGGTCGTTAAGTTCTCGAATTCATGTTGGTTGTTAAGCTGGAAGAGTTAGGCTTAGGTTGCTGGAACATCAAGATCGTAGGAGGTAGCGACATTCATGTTGGTTGGAAGTTCCTAAGGTTAGGATTGAGGAGATGTTGCAGTGTCAGCCGTTGTGGAAATTTCGATCATTTGGTCCTTTCCTTTCTTAGCCATCGAAAACAAACTCAGAAGATAGGTTGACAAAACCTAAGTAGCACTTCCAAGTTGAGACGCAAATCGATTGGAAAGAAGCGAGTCTTTAGGCTTCGAGTATTTCTCAGTGAAAGAACGAATGCGTAAAATTGGCTTCACAATCAATGATTCTCGATTATACGAGAATAAATTTTTACACACGGAAAAGTAAGTGCAGAAAGCAAGAACATAAGAATTTTAGTGGTTCGGTTCGTATAGAACCTACATCGACTTTGAAGAATCTGCAGATTTTATTCACAATATAAATTACAAGTGTTGGACATCATCATTACAGTTGTATGCAAAATTTGGTTAAGTATTCGAGAGTCAATATTTTGTATCTAGCAAATCTTAGGAAAAATTGGTTCTTCTTCTTCCTCAATGCTTAGGCTATCATTAATGATGTCAAAGGTCCTTCTTGAGCTCTCAAATCATGCAAATACAAACTCTTTTCAAGCATGAGGTACGGGGTATTTATAGGTACTAGATTAGGTGGGTGTAAGTAAGATTTGGAGACCATAGTGAGAATTTCACATCTCGAAATAGTGGCCAGGAGAATTTTGCATCCCCTGTATTGGTACAGGAACATTTCGCATCCCGTGGGATGCGAAATTCATATCCCAATGGGATACGAAGTCGCATCCCTAGAGGGATGTACATTTTGACATCCACGGGGATGCAAAGTCGGATCTCGAAGGGAAACAACTTTCGCATCCGGAGGGATGCGAAATCGCATGCCGAAAAGATGCAAATTGTTGCGTTTGGAGGGATGTGAAATCGCATCCTTGAGGGATGCGAATTGTTGAATTCGGAGAGATGTGAAATCTCATGCTTGAGGGAAGCAAATCATATTGAGGAGGTTTGTTCTAAGGGATACGAAATGCGAGGGATGCGAAATTTTGGAGGGATGCGAATTGATGTGTTTGAGAGGCTGTGAGGCCTACGTTCGCATGACTCCTTATGGGCTTGGATCTTGAGTGTTTTGGAAACACTTTGGGACTTTGGGAATCAGATCAAAAGGCTGGTTAATACCTGCCCCCCAAAGTACGTCTTGTCTTGACATGATGTGCTTTGACTTGAATCGATCATCTTTCGAAGTTGGAAAGGCCTTCGAACTATGTCGAGCGCTTGGTTATGACCATTTCATTGAGCTAGTTGAGAATTCTAATTCTCTGGTAGCATTGGTAAATATCTAATTCCCGTCGACTCAAGAAATTAAACATTAGTCTTTGACTCCTGCTTATGTCGAAATGTAAACGGGTCGTTGTTGATATAGTATCGTGTTCACACCCACACCTTTTCATGTGATTTTGCGAGATGCGATTAGAGTTTGAAATACAACATAATCAGTTGATATGTCTTCGATTTACAATTGCAAGAGTTGTTTTTAAAAAACGATATCATGAACTCGATTGCTAGGCATATGCTCTTGAGTAGTTTAAACTTATAATCGTACGATTGGCTATTGCATCAAATTGGTCTTGACTGTCATAATTTCGAAAATGCGTACGCGTAGTCATACCGGTGTCTTGAGTCAAGAATTTCTCAAAGTTGGAAATGTGATTACCACTTTTTCCATTTCTTTAAAAAAGTAGGGGCGATGAAAAATTTAGCATCCTGGGGGAATACGGAGTTTCGTATCCCAGTAGGACGCAAAGTTTGTATCCCAATGGAATACGAAATTTCGTATCCTTAGTGGGAGACGATTTCCGCACCCCGGTTTACTTCTCCCACCCCCCATATAAATATAGGTATGCAATTTTCCTTCTATTGACATACCTTTTCGGTAAATCCGTCAAGATTCATAGGCAGGACATTCAGGACTCGATCCAGGCTTCTGAGATGAAGAGAGAAACTCACCGGGATTGGCCCTATTGGGCTCGGACTTCCATAGCTAGCATGCAATAGGTAGAAGTAGAAGTGGGGGATCGGTTCGGTATACCGACCCAGATCATACCGTTTCGGACATACCGACCCCAACCTGATACCTATATAGACCTTTTCTGTCGGCCGTATCTCAGGTCAAATAATAGATATTTCTCCCGTATTTTTGATCCCGCTACACGTGTCATGTGTCCAACGAAAGAAGGACTTTCTCTCAGATTGAAGACTAATTCTTATACCTCTCTACATGGCCGGGATGGGAGCCACATGGCATACTAAGCCGGATTTGACCTCACCTACGAATAGCCTTATAAAACTTCGATGAATGGACTTTTGGCCATTCTCTTTTTATTTTATTAATGCTACAGCATTGTACTCGAGATTAGCCTTTAAAATTTCATTTTAACCAAGGTTAATATATAATCAAGAGATTATAAAGTGGATGTAGGCTCGTTAACGTCCACTATAAATTTGTGTGTGATTGCATTTATTCTTATATTTCATTTACATTTTTTCATTTATTCCTCTACATTCTCTCTTTTTTGGTGTTTTTCCACTTTTTGGTATTAATGCATTGGTGCTTTCACTGAGTAAATTCAATTCTTAGAGTTTGAAGGGTTTTGCTCAATTTTGGATCACCAAGTTTGAGACAAAATCCTAGTTTTCATCATTTACGACAACCATGGTTACCAAGTCTTCTGCACGTGCTGTTGGAAAAAAGCCTCGACAACTTGAACCTACCTTTCAACAGATGTCTCTCTCGTTTCGTCCCCTAACTCGCCGCCTCTAGGATCGGCACCATCAGGTTTGGAAACATCTAATTCGATACTTACCCGAACCAGGAACCATTCATCCTCCAAACCTCCTGCACTCACTTCTCCCAATGACGAAGCTCCCCTCAAGTTTTTCCACTTGTGATGATCCTATGTAATTGATGAATCAGCTCAAGGAAATGACAGCAACGTCAAATGCTCAATCACGCGACAATGCCATAATTAGACGGGAGATGGATCAAATGTTTAGGAAGTGGAAGGAATTTAGGAGGCATCATACGCCATCTCCACCAAATCGCCAAACAACAGAAGGCTCGTCTTCATCTACAGGACGTGAACAACCAAAACAACAGACGATACCATTGGAGAGGTCTGTAAACCTTTAACAGCTTCGGTTCGGTACACTCCCTTCACGAGAAGAGGCAGTGGTCTGACTCGGCCCTAACGACCCAAGCTTAGCCGAACCCCGCACCATGTCGACCCAAACTCCTACTTCTACTAGGAACCATGGCACTTCCACGCGTGCTCCTATACATCCAAGTGCTTGCTTTGTGACTGATAGGGGCAACTAGGGACAAGGATGTATCGCCCTGACGACGTCTCAGGCGACGTTGCCTCATAAAGGGGCAGGGAGGTCCCAACGAGCCGAGAGTCCCGAGCACGTCATCTTCAATACTCCTTATTTGACCTCCATGGTGCGGCAAATCATGGATGATAGTAGGGCTACAGGAATGAAGATTGGGGAGTCGATCATGGCCACACGCCGTTTACAAATGACATTCTACAAGTGGAATTCTTGAGAAGGTTCATTATGCCTCAGATCGGCTACTATTCAGGTACGGTAGATCCTTAGCAAAATTTGATGAGATACTCATAGCATTTGGAGGCAGAAACTGCCCCTTATGCGATTAAGTGCAAAGCTTTTCCTATATTTCTTAGCGGGGTAGCACTCGTATGGTTTACACAATTTCCCCCAAGACCAGTCCCGAATTTTAAAGACTTGAGTGAGAAGTTTTTAAACCAGTTACGTCTTCACATCATAAAGTCGAAGCATGTTATGGACCTTTCCGCAATTAAGCAGGCTAAAGGGGAATCTTTGAGGGATTATCTTAACTGGTTCAACATGGCCATAACCGAGGTGAGTAATCCTAATCATGAAACAATTCCGATGGCCATAATCGATGGAGTCAACAAAAAGACAGAGTTCAGAAGGTATCTGATCAGAAAACCTCCTAGATGATCGAGTTGTTCTATGAGAAGGCTAATATCCGACTGGAACAAAAATATGCGCAACTGAATTCAGATGAGGAGCTAAATAATGTGAAGAACAAGGGCATTTAGAGTAATATAGCGGTGAAACAATTTGGAGATAATTCTGGAAATGTGGATGTGAATGTTGGAAATGGTAGCAAGCGAAGTAAAAACCAACAAAATAATGGCAATTATAGTTATATAGTGTTGAATGACATGCTAGAGAATATTTACCTCGATACATGCAGCATGGTTCAATACAAGAAGCCACCTACGCGGGAATCCTCGGAGAAAGAGTGTGTGACAAGGATGTTCTGTTTATTCCATGATATTTACGGCTATGCGACTAATGAATGTCATCATCTTAGGGATATAATCGAGAAGTTCATTAAAGAAGGAAAGCTAGATGAGTATAAAGTTGTCTCGAGGGACTGGGGTAGGGGAGCTCAACTTCAAAACAAGATCAGGCGGCTATTAGAGCCACTGCTCGGGAAAAAGCTAAAGGAATAGTGATTAACACTATTGTTGAAGGACTGCATCTGGCAGGTCATAGTGCACGAACCATGGAACAGTACGTGAATGCTGCGAAGAATCTAGATGTTGGGGAGTTTAGTAACCCCGAAGCTTTTGGTCCCGTGAAGCAAAGGAGAGCAATGAAGAATGATATTGTCTTCCTTGAAAGGGAATCAGAGGGGGTGGAGACCTCGAGTATTGATCCATTGGTAACTATGGCCATTATTGGCCCAGCAATAGTACGAAAAGTCCTTGTCTACAGCGGAACACTACACCAAAACAGCGAATTTGGCGCACCAGCATATAGAGATTTGATACGGTTTTAAGCCGTATCAAATTTGACAGAGCTCATAGCCGTACCAAATTTCCTTTTGCAATCCGCGTCATCCCCAACAACTGAAATCCAATCGCACATCTTCAATGCCTCAGATCACTTCATTTGATACGGTTGTCATCCATATCAAATCTACATCAAATATTCGCTCCCAGTTACCCCACTAATTTTCCATTTCTCACCACCCGTATCGAAATTCATTTCCCCCTTTTTTGTATTCCCTTTCATCCATTTTAATTTCAATTCGTCTACTCCATAAATTAAATATTCCTTCATCCTTCAATTTCGATTTCGACTGAGCATCTTCCTTTTCTAGTGCTCGACGAAATCGCGTTTGACTGCCCTAAACTTGGTGGGACTTGTGAGCTTTCATATTCTTAACCCTAGTTTTCAGTTCAGTCTGAAATCCGCGTTTGATTTCTCATAATTTGTTATTCCAGTCATCAAAGTAGAAAGGCCCGCTCACTTTTTACTGGTTATGAGAAGGAACGAAGAGGTTAATTTTTTTGTGTATGAATTGATTTTTCTAAGATAAGGGACTCAATAAATATTCATATTGCCAGTTCCACACAAAGTTGTACTAGTGGCTATGTGAAGATGGGTTATGCGGAGACGAGGTGCAAAATCTAAAGCATGGTTTTTGATTCAAATAACGATTAGGGAAAAAAGAGTGGTGGAATAGGTATTACGACAAAGTACAGTTGTTGGATTAAAGAACAGTTGCTATATTTTGCACAACTGTTCGTGAATAACTTTCGAAAGAAAATCATGAATCTGTTTGATTTAGATATCTTACTATATTTTTGTTTCTCATTTTACAGGTGCGTGATGTCTTGCTCGGACAATAGATTTACACTTGTAGACTTTTATATGCACCACGGTACAAACTTTATTTAATAGTTTCATTTTAAATTATGTCAGTTATTCTGAATGCATCGTTATTGAGAATAATCTGCACTATAATGTGTGACACATTGATGATTGGCCAAATGGATACAACTTTTATGTTACTTTGCACAAATAGCAGCCATATCTTACTATATCAAACCCCAATAAACACATTTATGATATTATATTACTTGCTTTGTGCATGGAGATCAATCAAAGAATTAATGTAAAATAGTTTTGATGAATATTTTAGCTTCAGGTCCATACCAGTGGAATTTTTTTAGTAGTGAAAGTCTAAGTCAGAAATGCATGAGTTAGATAAAGCAGTTCATGTAATTATTGGACCATTCAAGTTCATAGTAGTGTGGCTTAAAGGGAAGAAAATGGACGGCAGGGAACATCCTCATGGAGTAAAAGTAGGTTGAAATCAAATAGAAAAGTATTACTAATGAATAGATTGCTTCATGATTTTATGTTGATCTCCTTGATGCGCTTCCAATTTGTTTTAGAAGTTAATATATAAGTAGCACAAGGATAGATACTGTCCCTAGACAACACTAAATTAGTTTGTCTTAAAAACTAATTTTGAAATTGGACTAATTTTAAATTGGACTAATCTCAAAAGCTATCTAGTGACAGAAACTAATTTTGCTTTAGAAACTAATTATTATTAGCCTGTACGGTTGAAAATGAAAAGAGGCAACAAGCAGTTCATTATATAAGTTGCATTAAGGCCAGACACTAAATTAAATTGGACTTAGCAGGCCTGCATATTGCAAAATGTCTATACTTTGTACAGGACTCACATGATAAAATACGAAAAATATCACCACAGTATAATTCAGTTGATGGTTTCTTGATGCTTTATGCAATTATCGTATGCTGCTTTGCTATAGAAAGCACATGGATACATTGTCATAGAACCATGATTGAAATGAAATGCATGTATACATGCTTGTTTTGAATGTTTACATCATTGGATTCTATGATGTTATATTTAGATAAGAGAGTGCTTTACCAACTATGAGTTGCTTGTTAGAAATCTGAATCAGCCCTTGCATATTACTTAAAATCTGAGAATTTAATTAGTTTTGTAAAGTAGTCCATGTATACATACTAGTATCATGATCTGCAAAGAGTTCGACTTAAGTGGCCAACACCAGAGGCTCTCCCCTATATGTTAGTCTTAGACCAATCTGAAGCCTTGTCGGCTCCAGAATTCTTCATCATCGATGGACCAGTGGAGCTTTACCGATCCTCCAATAGGCAAGTAACCTGGAGCGATTATGGATCCATATTGTCTCTGATTATGCTGCTCTTCACTTGTATTTCTTGTTGTTCTCCTGTATGCATGTTGAAATGATTTCTAGTCGTGTGGTGTTTGTAGGGGCGTAGCCAAACCTGCGATCATAGTGGAGGAGCTCATTGTAAATCTTGATGGAAATGAACTGGAAGAGGGAGAAATTAATGAAGCACAAGGTAAAGAGTTAAATGAGGTAGTGCAAAATGGTAATCTCACTGAAAATGGCACAAGTTTGAGGACTGAAACTGATAATGTTGAGGAAACTGTTAATGATAACAAAAGTAATTTGCATTCAGAAGAAGTGCAACATGCAATCATGATTCATGGATATTGTATTCCTCATGAAAATTTGTTTTCGTGTATTTTGTATTTCTCATGAAAGTATATTTTCTTTAGGGACTTGTTTGTCGATTAATCTCACAAGAGGGCGAGGCTTGCTGATGTTACATAAGAGGGCGAGGCTTGCTGATGCTACATATTTTCTAGGGACTTAAAAAATCTTCTTCTAGAGGGAACTCTTGCACCTGAACTTGGGAGGCTTTGTCACTTGAAATCTTTGTAAGTGCCATCTTAATTTATGTCTTTGCCTTGATCATAACAGAATTAGTATATATGTTACTTGAACAACTTTCATCTTGCTGCGCATCCTTGCCCTGTGTATATTTTAGTGTGTAGTATGTTCATGTATACATATATTCATTGCTGGGTTGATTGTGTTGTATAAGCTGCTTGTTAATGGTTGGATCCGGTCTCATGGCGGACATTTCAAGTATTTTATTTGTTTGATAAATCTATCTATGCTACATTTGATTATTTATCAACCTGAATTCTGTTTTTAAAATCAAATTAGGCAAGCATGGATGCAATGCAGATTGAAATTGAAAATGCCATCTTCTTATATTGCTCTTATTCATTACTTGGGGTCTGACTAACTTTTGAAGTAAATATGTTCTTATTAAATGCTGAAAGGGAGGTTACTTCTGCAACTGCAATCATGAAGAAAAGGCAATTACTTATCGTAAGTCTTTAGTTTTTTTTTACTGACTACGTTTTTATTTACAAGTAATGTTATGCAGATAACCACTTTTATGATACGAGGATTCTATTTGGTTTTTCTTAAGTGACAGCTGATTTGTTCGTAATGAGATTGCCTGGTTGCTCCTCATTTGCTGTTAGATTTTGACGACATGCATCCACACATCATTCTCAAAGTTTATTTAGTCTAAATTGTTCCTTCTGTTTGGATTTACACTGAATATCCAACATTAAATTGATGACTGTCAACAGTTAAGAAAATGGATAGCCCTCTTAGTTTCCTGCTTTCAGTTGCTATAAATTGATGACTGTCAATAGTTAAGAAACTGAATTTGCAGCAAACTCGTTTCAAATCGAGTTTGCAAACTCAGTTTCGAACCGAGTTCGCGAACTCAGTCCGGAACCGAGTTCACGAACTCAGTCCGGAACCGAGTTCGCGAACTCAGTCCGGAACCGAGTTCGCGAACTTGTTCCGGAACCGAGTTCGCGAACTTAGTTCCGGAACTGAGTTTGCGAACTCAGAAGTATGGAAAAGTTTTCATTTTCATTCTACTTCATTTAAAACCGCAGACCGAATCACCCCTGTTTTGATTCATTTTCATTCATTTGCATATAGTACCTATAATAAGGAGTTTATCATTTAATAAATATAAAGATAATTCCTGTGTAGGGTATACTTAATGATGGCTCATCTGTTGCTGTAAAAGTGCTTTCGCAAGAATCCAATCAAGGAGCAAGATAATTCTTTTTCGAGCTTGCTGCAGTGACTAGAATTGTACACGAGAATTTAGTAATACTGTATGGTTGTTGTATGGAAGGAACTCATAGAATTCTGGTGTATAGTTATCTTGAGAACAACAGTCTTGCTCAAACACTTTTAGGTAAGTTTTGCAGTATCTTATGGGGAATGTTGACATTAAGGTGGATAAACTTATATAGTGCACACATCTCTAGCTTGTGAACTGAGTTCGCAAACTCAGTTCCGGAATTGAGTTCGCGAACTCAGTCCGAACCGAGTTTGCGAACTCAGTCCGAACCGAGTTCGCGAACTCATTCCGAAACCGAGTTCGCGAACTCGGTCTGGAACCGAGTTCGCGAACTCAGTCCGAAACTGAGTTTGCGAACTCGTTACGAAACTGAGTTCGCGAACTTAGTTCCGGAACTGAGTTTGCGAACTTAGAAGTATGGAAAAGTTTTCATTTTCATTCCACTTCATTTAAAACCGTAGACCGGATCACCCCTGTTTTGATTCATTTTCATTCCACTTCATCTAAAATTGCAGGTGAGGACTGAGGAGAGGAGCATGGTGGAAGACCGGAAGTGGAGACATGTATGTTTCAGACTTTCAACTTAGTACCGTAGTAGTATCACTATATCATTATGTAATATGTATATGTATATTGTATCTTAGTAGTGAAACCGAAGTCTATGAGCCGTATCAATCCATTATATTATGTATTATTGTATGTAATATGTATTATCTGTATTATTGTATCTTAGTATGTAATATGTATTATCCATCATTGTATTATATTTCAGGCTTTCAAGCTAATTGTATTATTATTTTTAATTATTTTTTAAATTTGATACGGCTTTAAGCCGTATCAAATTATTATTTTGATACGGTTTAAAACCGTATCAAATTAATCAATTGATACGGCTTAAAACTGTATCAAATTCATGAATTTAATACGGTTTTAAGCCGTATCAAAATACCAGTTTGATACGGTTTTAAACCATATCAATTTATGAATTTGATACGGTTTTAGGCCGTATCAAAACAATAGAGACGCCATTTTTTGATACGGCTTAAAACCGTATCAAATCCATTTTGATACGGCCATGAGCACTGCTAAATTGGCATTTTTGGTGTAGTGGGAGTTCTGTAAGCATTCTTTTTAAGCAAGCCTATGACCAAATGCGATTAAAGGCAAGAGATTTGAAGTCATGAACATGTAGTATTCGTGGCTTCAATGGCTCATCTATTGAACCGACTGGTATTGTCGAATTGCCGGTAGAATTGGGTGAAGGGGACCACCAGGGAGTCTGAATCCTCCCGTTCGTTATGATATAAATAAACTCCCCATACAATGCATTATGGGCCAACCGACCATTGCGGAGTTCAAACTTTGCATTGCTCTTTGTTGCTTGCTTATGAAATTTCCGATGGGGTACGGAGTCGGAATTGTGCGCGGAGATCAACTAGCAGGACGAGCGTGCTACTCGGCAGAATGGAAAGAACTCGGCATTAAAGAAAGTAAGGAGTTAAAAGACAACCCTCCTCCTACAAAAGAGGTTGTAGTATAACAGCTAAAGAAAGCATCCCAGCTAGCACCGTCCAATAGCCATCTTGAGGACATTGATCCAAGAGAGGACGAAGAGCTGGGATGCAGAAAGGCGACACCTAATGAAACTACGGTGGAGATTCTGATCAATAACGATGAGCTAACCAAGGTCTTGAAGATTAGATCCTGCCTAAACTCCGTTCGGACGAGAGAGTAGACCAAATTACTATGTGTAAACCTGGACGTATTTGTGTGGTCAGATGCTAACATATGTGGGATATCTCCATCCATCATCACTCATTCACTGAACATAGACCCAAAACATGTTCCTTTGAAACAGAAAAGGGAATGTTTGGTCTAGAGAGGTTGACTGCCTTGAAGGAAGAGGTTGAAAGATTAAAGGATAACGGGTTCATCAGAGATGCGACATACCCTATGTGGATAGCAAATCCAGTGATTTTAAAGAATGCGAACAGGAAGTGGTGGACGTGTATTGAATTTTCAGATTTGAACAAGGCCTACCCCAAAGATAGCTTTCTACTTCCTAGAATAAATCAGTTTATCGACTGAATAGCTGGACATGAGTTTTTCATTCAAGAATGATTACTCGGGGTACAATCAGAATGCGTTGCATGTCCCAGACCAAGAACATACAAGTTTCGTTACCGATCTCAGACTGTATTGCTATATGATCATGCCTTTTGGACTAAAGAATGCAGGGCCAACTTATCAACGCCTGGTCAACCGTATGTTCCATGATCAAATTGAGAAGATTATTGAAACACCCCACCTCCGTTAGGGTCACTCTCAAAGGGAATGCCCTAATTTTGGTGGAGGTTTATAAGTATAAGTCACAGATATACAAGACAGATATAAGAACACATATTTGTAAACAGCGGAAAAACAACAACTTTTATTTCATAAAAGCAAATACGTGTTACAACAACATTACCATGATTGTCTTACATCCTTTCCAAAAACATAACATAACACTTTCATAATCTGTCTTGATTACATTATTAAAGAAGCATAAAAAAAACATAAATAAACTGCAAAAGCCCCATAGTGGTTGTCCAAAGCCATAGTTCAAAACGAAAAGGTCCAAGCAATACATTTTTCCTCTTCAAGCTGGATATGAAGGCTGGTCAAGCTGCAGTGTTCCCTCCCTGTGGACTTGGGGCGGGGGTGGGGGGGGGGAACGGAAGAAAAGAAGACGAAAGAAAAGTAGAGTCAGACATAAAGCCTGAGTAAGTCTAGGACTATTCTGTCTATGAATAAAGAACTGGGTATGATAAGTATAAACAAGAGGTGGGAAAGCACTATAAACTTAGTTAAGTTGTCTAGGGTCGAATATACTATCGTACCCCATATAAATCTCTGAACCCATATAAACTAGTTCCCAACTGGCACCCCATAATCAGGGTGAAGTGATCCATTCTATGATGATCGGCTCCTACTCGCATAGTTACATGTGTCTTACGGCCCCCGATGTTGTAGTTACCTATGCTGGTCCCACCATGGGGTGTATCAAGTCCCATGGCGGCGGCCCGACACAACCCTAGAATGCACAGGTATGCTACTGGTGCCCAGTGCCTTATTTTTCTGCGCCGGAGTGTGTGCACGCCCGCACCCCGTTAGAACCTACACTGCTACACCACCGCCGTCGATTTGACCTCTTACAATCAGCCCAGTAATCGTGCCCCACCCTGCCTAGTTTCAGGGTATCATGATACACCTTATAGGGTTACTGCTGAAAAGGGTCCCCCGCTAGTAGGTTTTCTATTTCTAGCCAACATGCTAAGTTGGTTAAGTGTTTTATAACCTAACCCCCAATCAGTCTGTTTAGTTTAGCATGTTCCATTTTGATTAAGTCTTTAGTCCACTTAATCCTAACAATCCTGACTCAGCTTTAATTGTCTTATTAAAGCCTTGACCTCTCACATTAGACAGGTATTGTTGTGGCTGCCTGTTGCCGGTTGGTTCCGGGCAGTCTTACGCCACAACTCAGTCTAACCTCGGGTCCTTATTGGGCTCCATGTTTAACCACCCACATTGGATAGGTATTGTTGTGACTACTGGACAGCCGGGCGGTTCCGGGCAGGTTTACATCACAACTCAATCCAACCTCGGGTTAAACACATCGTATTTTCTACATTTACATATTTTGTCTTTCTTCTTTATTTTTCTTATATGTAAATATTTGCGGCCCATTAAAAATCAATGGTGTGAAGGTTACACCAATCATGGGCCCAACCCATACTTGAATTTGGGCCCCTTTTCTTTATATTTTCATTTATTAATAAATTTAACCCAACGTTATTTTCCCCCGTTTAATACGTCCGTTTATTATATATATGTTGGGCTTAGCCTTTTTAAGCCCAACCTAGCCATGCGAAAAGGGGAGGCTTAAAGCGTGATTACATACACAAAAAGGGGAATGTGAACGCATGAACTTGCAACGTGACGTTGGAACTACAAAATAGAAACTGGTGTACTTGCATAGTAGTAACATATACTTTGGTCATAAAGCATAAGTGACATGAATCAAAACATGTAAACTTGTAGTTAAGTTAAGAATATCACTATTGACACATAGGCTTAACTGCAACATAAACCTATATTTTATTTAGGCATAATGTCAAACATAAGCAAATCATGTTTATAAGATTACTACATGTTTACAAAGGTGCTTACTTTTGTGACTAATACAAAAGTATAATTCAACTAGAATTAATCCAACTTAATCATGATTCTAAATCTATTCACATAACCATGGCACACATATACTTATGGCAAAAATATTTCTAACATGAAATCATGATTTTTACTTTAGTCATGCAAACTTGCAAATGGGATTTTGAATCTAACCTAGCTATGTACCACATATGTCATCATATAATTCTTGTTAACAATATAGACCTAACATGGTTTTCAATTATGCAAAATATCAATCATAGCCTAGTCATATTCATAAGTTCGCAAAGAGGTTTTCTAGTACAAAAGTATGGCTTAATACATAGATCATGATGCCAAATTTTCAACATAATTTCATATGAATTATAATAACCCAAATTTGTTCCAATTACTCACAAAATGATTTTTGTATAAAAATACACATTATGATTGCATAGTAGCAAAACCCCAAACTTGCACGGATTTCAATTAAACAACTACATACATGTAGCTTCAACATGGATTACATAATTTGCGAATATTCCAAACATATACTTGCATAAAACTACCTCAAACTTGTAGTTTTTATAATGAATAACATGCTTTGCGAATATCCAAACGTATACTTGCATAAAACTACCGCAAACATGTAGTTTTTATAATGAATAACATAATTTGAGAATATCCAAACGTATACAATATTCCAAATCGATAAGAATCATAGTAACGCACAAATATGGATTACTTTATCACCACAAATCAAGTATACAAACCAACACAGTTATTTGTTCATACCAAAATAAAACTCTACTTACAATTGTGTGGCGAATTCTCCAATTTAGGAATTTGGAGATGCGTCTCCTTTTGTCGTAGGCGTTGATTTGATTTGTCTAAGTTGCTTTATGCTTTAGAATTTTCCTCCTAGTCTTCTCCCAAATTGGTGGCTACTCCTAGTCGTTCCTTAGCAGCATGATGGCTTTGTTCTTATTTTTGAATGAATAGATTAGGTTGAGTCTAGGGTCATTTTTATAGAGTTTATGAACTGATTAGGACCATCGATGTTGCTTGGATTGATCGTAGCCATTCATTTGAAAGGGAGACCAATTAGAGCCTGCCACCTAGCCCTAATGACAAAGCATGCTTCTGAAAATCGACCAACATAGACTAGGCCAGCCAGGGTGGGCTGGGTTCGACCTGGCTCTGGACCAGGTCGACAGCCCTGTCGACAGCCCTGTCGACCTGGCTAGACCAGGTCGACAGCCCAGTCGACCTGGGTGCATTAGGCGGGAGTTTTCCCGCCCTGGCCAATTGGGCCCGATTTTTAATTTTAAACTTGATTCAGAAACTTCCGGAGGCTATATCTTCTTCATACGGGCTCCGTTTTTCGAAAACTCGGAATCTATTTCGCGTATTTTTCCGAGACGAACACAATGGCGTATCCCGTTTCCCTTAGTTCTTTGACTTCAAATTAATTATACTTTAATTTGTGAATTTCACAGTTATAGAATACACGGGGTGTTACATTCTCCCCCACTTAAAAGGATTTCGTCCCCGAAATCTTCAAGTTTAGGAAAATGTATATCCTAACATCCAATCATCCATCTACTCATCCATCAAACACGAGCATCCATTGTCCTTAAAAGACTTCTAATGCTTCTTGATCATATGCGAAGTGTGTGTGTACATGTACTTATCTAATGCAAAATCAGGCGGTCTACTGATTCAGTTGACCTCCTTAATGTGAATAATGTAAGTGCCATGAATCCATCATGTATGCAAATTTTCCTATTCATGATTCTACATGAGTGCACAATCATTCAATACAAATGCAACATCCATATGACAACACATTAAAGTTCAACCATATACGAATGCAAACATATATGCATATGCAATATGAAGTGACTGAGCCGATCTAAAACCTAGATTGTGTGTGTATATGCAACCACGAGCAACCACTAGCAATCACTTGCAACCACTTGCAACCATCATCCATAACATGTTTCAATTACATGTTTTCATCCAAAGGGTTTCTACCTAAAAGATAAGGTCGAGGAAATATACCTAAAAAGATAGATAAAAGCGCAAATTAAGGAAAAAGAAAGATCAAGGATGTACCCTCGAAAAGAAAAGGGTAGGCAGTGCGTATTCTAGCTTCAGTTTCCCAAGTCGCGTCTCCCTCGGCGTCGCTCCACTGAACTTTGACGAGCTTGACTTCGCGGTTGCGTAGCTTCTTCACTTCTGTTCCTAATAATCGGGTTGGAACTTTTCTTATGGTTGCTTCGCGTTCCACTTCGGCTTCTTCGAGGATATTTGGCTCTACCACTTCAGCAGACTCATGTAGACATTTTCGGAGATGTGAAACGTGAAAAACGTTGTGAACTCCGGCCAACTTCTCGGGTAGCTCTAATCTATAGGCCATTTTCCCAAATTTCTCGATGATAGGGAATGGCCCTACGAACCTTGGTGCCAGTTTTCCTGTGGTTCCAAAACGAACAACATTTCTTAGCGGAGATACCTTGAGAAAAACTCTGTCTCCAACCTCAAATTCAAGGTCGGTCCTTCTCTTGTCGGCATAGGACTTTTGTCTGTCTTGGGCCGTCTTCATCCTTCTTCGTATTAAGTCTACTTTTTTTGAAGTCTCTCGGATCATATCTGGTCCAAGTATGAGCTTATCAGTAGACTCCCACCAACAAGTGGGCGATCGGCACGGTCTTCCATATAAAGCTTCGAAGGGCGCCATTCCGATGGTTGCTTGATAGCTGTTGTTGTAGGCAAATTCCACCAAAGGAAGGTGGTCTTCCCATGTCCCTCCGAAGTCAAGGACGCATAGTCTTAAAAGGTCCTCCAAAACTCTGTTCACTCTCTCTGTTTGGCCGTCGGTTTGGGGATGATAGGCTATGCTCAAGCATAATTGCGTTCCTACTGCTTCTTGCAGACTCCGCCAAAACTCGCTGGTGAAGATGGGGTCTCGGTCACTAACAATGCTAGATGGTATTCCATGGAGTCGAACGATTTCCTTGAGGTAAAGTGATGCTAGAGATGAGGCGGTTCTTTTACTTTTGACAGGTAAGAAGTGGGCGCTTTTAGTAAGCCTATCCACTATTACCCAAATGCTAGTGTTGCCTCTCCTAGACCTAGGCAGCCCATCGATGAAGTCCATTGATATGCTATCCCACTTCCACTGAGGGACCTCTAGAGGATGTAGTAGTCCGCCAGGCTTTTTCTGTTCCGCTTTAACCTGTTGGCACACCATACACTTAGAAACGAATTCTGCCACGTCCTTTTTCATGCCGTTCCAGAAGAAAGTCCTTTTTATGTCTTTGTACATTTTATCTCCGCCTGGGTGTATCGTCATCTTGGAGTGATGTGCTTCCTCGAGAACCTTCTTTACTAAATCTTTTGTTTGTGGGACGCATAGTCTTTCGTCTCGCCTTAGCAAACCCTTATCGTCGATGGAGTATCTGTTGAGGTGACTTGAAGTCTCACCCCTAATTAGCCTATCAATCATTTCCACAAGCTGAGGGTCTTCGCGTTGCGCCGCCCCAACTGAATCCACTAAAGTTGGGCGCACTTCGAGAGATGCTAGCAAGCCTGGTACAAAATCGGAGGAAGGCCTAAAGTCGAAGCTGGCTATAAACTCTAGGCTTTGTCTTTCAACAAACAACGGGCTTAGGGTCAATTTCTTTCGGCTCAACGCGTCTGCCACTACGTTGCCTTTGCCCGGAGTATAGGAGATTTCGAAATCGTACGAGGCAAGAAACTCCATCCATCTTTGTTGCCTTAAGTTAAGATCCTTCTGCGAGAAAAGATATTTCAACGATTTATGGTCAGTGTAAAGTTCGAACTTCTCACCTTGGAGATAGTGTCGCCAAGACTTGAGTGCAAAGACGATGGCGGCTAACTCAAGATCATGGGTTGGGTACTTCTTTTCGTGCACCTTCAACTGCCTCCCGCCATAAGCTACTACCCTTCCTTCTTGCATTAAGACGGCGCCTAGCCCTGTCCCACATGCATCCGTATAAACAGTGAACATCTTGCTCCCATCTGGCAGCGTCAAAACTGGGGCTGTTGTAAGAGCCCTTTTCAGTCGTTGGAAAGCAAACTCGCAATCCAAGTCCCAATTGAACACTAGATTCTTCTTGGTTAATTTCGTGAGCGGAGCTGAGATTTTCGCAAAATCCCTTATGAACTTTCGATAGAAACCTGCTAGTCCTAGAAAACTTCGGACCTCAGTTGCATCCCTTGGTGTCTTCCAATCCTGTACCGCCACTACCTTAGCAGGGTCCACTGCTAACCCTTGTTTGGATACTATGTGCCCAAGGAACCTCACCTCTTCTCTCCAAAAGTGGCATTTGGAGAATTTGGCTTTTAGTTGATGGACTCGCAAAGTTTCCATGATTGCCCTTAAGTGTTGAGCATGTTCCTCTTCACTCTTTGAGAAGATAAGGATATCATCTACGAAGACCCCTACGAATTTGTTGAGGAAATCTCTAAATACCCTACTCATCAGGTCCACGAAGTAAGCAGGTGCATTTGTCAAGCCGAAAGGCATGACAAGCCATTCAAAGAAGCCGTCTGGGGTTCTAAACGCCGTTTTATCGATGCTATCTTCAGCCACCCTTAGCTGATGAAAACCGGTTGCTAAATCGAGCTGGGAGAAAACAGACGCTCCTACAAGCTGCTCAAACAAATCGTCAATTCTAGGGAGAGGGTGCCTATTCTTTTTCGTTAGCTTGTTGAGCTCCCTATAGTCAACACATAGACGGAGTGAACCATCCGCCTTTGTAGCGAACACCACTGGAGCGCCCCATTCTGAAATGCTCCTCCTAATGAACCCCTTTTCTAGAAGTTCTTTAATCTGTTTACTGAGCTCTTTCCTTTCTCGTGGAGCCATGTGTCTAACGGGCAACGCAACGGGCTTTGCATTATCTACAAGATATATGCGGAAGTCTATTTCCCGCATCGGAGGCAAGCCCTTCACTTCTTCGAAGACATTCGGATATTCCCGGACTACTCTAACTGATTGCAAATTTTCAACAGAGGCATCTAGCGATTCAAGGTAACTAAGCATAACCGCATATGAGGGATTACAAAAAATTTCCAAAGTATTACCGAGCTGGGTTAGGAGCCTAACAACCCTTTTCTCACAATCAAGGATGGCCCCATTACTGGATGGCCAATCCATGCCCAAAATCAAACCATATCCCGAAAAGCCCAAAACAAAGGCACTACATTGAAATTCTACGCTTAGAATAGAAATTTTCAATCCCAAACAGATCATAGACAAATGAGCTGGGCCCCCAATTGGGTTTGAAACAATTAAGGGGTCCTCTACCATACTAGTTTTTAGGTGCAGAGATTCTACTAAAGCAGACGAGATAAAGGAGTGTGATGCGCCAGAATCAAATAAAGTGCGAATGGGGTGATCATAAAGATAAACTACACTTTCTACAGAAGTATTTATACCTCGCTGTTGCAAAGGTGGCGCTTCTAGCACATGAACCTGTGCCCCTGAGGTGGATCCAGCCCTCTGCCCCTGTCCTCGTTTCTTTGGGCAGTCCTTAGCCCTGTGGCCTGTCTCACCGCAAGAAAAGCACCCACCATTCTCCTTGGCCTTCTTTTTCCGGCAGTCCTTTACTAAGTGCCCCACTTTGCCACAGAAATTGCACTTCCTCTTCTCTTTGTTTCCTTTCCCGCCCTTCTTAAAGTCCGTCTTCTTAGGCTGCAAACCCTCTTTCTTCCCTTGAGAGCTTTCTGCCTTTGTCTCCTTCTTACCCTTATCCTCCTCATTCAGCAATGCCATTTGCACCAATCTTTCATACGTGGCCCCCATGGGTATATGGGTCATGGCCAAACTGTGTAATGGCTCATTTAACCCTTTGACGAAACGGAGAGCCTTCTTGTGCGGGGTGTTGACCAGGTCTAGCCCAAACCTAGCCAGCTCATCGAACTGATTCACATACTCTCTGACTGTCTTGTTCCCTTGCTTAAGAAATAAGAATTTTTCCAACTGCAAGCTCCTTTCCGCATCCGAGAGAAATTTAGTCTCAAACCTTTCCCTAAAGTCCTCCCATGTCTCCACTGGTCTTTCTGCATTAGTGACTTCCCACCAGTAGGAAGCCTCGCCCTTTAATAGCCATACTGCCAGTTGTACTTTTTGTCTATCTTCTACCTCAAAGATGATGAATAGGTCCTCGGTTTCTTTCAGCCAATTTCTAGCTGCCACGAAGGACTCAGTTCCATGGAAATCCTTTCCTCCCATAGCTTTAAAATCTTTACATATCTTAGCAAACGTGTTTCCCCGTGGAGGAGGTGGAGGAAGAGGTGCTGCTGCAGCTGGCTGATTTCCTGCAGCTGGGGGAGGAGGAACGGTAGGACCTGGCTGAGTGGCCCTTGCTTCTAAGAACCGTCTAAACCAACCAGGTATTGGCACCCCTTCTGGCAAGTTAAGTTCTTCGGACATGCTGAAACAAAAAGGATAGATTCAAAACGAAGGATAAGAGATAGTACCTATGGCTTTGGGGAGTGGACTTTGCCTTTTAAAGCAAAATAATATTTTATCTTTTAAAAATGCTTCTTTAAATTTCCTTTTTGAAAATAAATTTTCCAAAACTTTTTATCTTATCAGGTAAACCTATGCTCTGATACCAAGTGAAACACCCCACCTCCGTTAGGGTCACTCTCAAAGGGAATGCCCTAATTTTGGTGGAGGTTTATAAGTATAAGTCACAGATATACAAGACAGATATAAGAACACATATTTGTAAACAGCGGAAAAACAACAACTTTTATTTCATAAAAGCAAATACGTGTTACAACAACATTACCATGATTGTCTTACATCCTTTCCAAAAACATAACATAACACTTTCATAATCTGTCTTGATTACATTATTAAAGAAGCATAAAAAAACATAAATAAACTGCAAAAGCCCCATAGTGGTTGTCCAAAGCCATAGTTCAAAACGAAAAGGTCCAAGCAATACATTTTTCCTCTTCAAGCTGGATATGAAGGCTGGTCAAGCTGCAGTGTTCCCTACCTGTGGACCTGGGGGGGGGGGGGGGACGGAAGAAAAGAAGACGAAAGAAAAGTAGAGTCAGACATAAAGCCTGAGTAAGTCTAGGACTATTCTGTCTATGAATAAAGAACTGGGTATGATAAGTATAAACAAGAAGTGGGAAAGCACTATAAACTTAGTTAAGTTGTCTAGGGTCGAATATACTATCGTACCCCATATAAATCTCTGAACCCATATAAACTAGTTCCCAACTGGCACCCCGTAATCAGGGTGAAGTGATCCATTCTATGATGATCGGCTCCTACTCGCATAGTTACATGTGTCTTACGGCCCCCGATGTTGTAGTTACCTATGCTGGTCCCATCATGGGGTGTATCAAGTCCCATGGCGGCGGCCCGACACAACCCTAGAATGCATAAGTATGCTACTGGTGCCCAGTGCCTTATTTTTCTGCGCCGGAGTGTGTGCACGCCCGCACCCCGTTAGAACCTACACTGCTACACCATCGCCGTCGATTTGACCTCTTACAATCAGCCCAGTAATCGTGCCTCACCCTGCCTAGTTTCAGGGTATCATGATACACCTTATAGGGTTACTGCTGAAAAGGGTCCCCCGCTACTAGGTTTTCTATTTCTAGCCAACATGCTAAGTTGGTTAAGTGTTTTATAACCTAACCCCCAATCAGTCTGTTTAGTTTAGCATGTTCCATTTTGATTAAGTCTTTAGTCCACTTAATCCTAACAATCCTGACTCAGCTTTAATTGTCTTATTAAAGCCTTGACCTCTCACATTAGACAGGTATTGTTGTGGCTGCCTGTTGCCGATTGGTTCCGGGCAGTCTTACGCCACAACTCAGTCTAACCTCGGGTCCTTATTGGGCTCCATGTTTAACCACCCACATTGGATAGGTATTGTTGTGACTACTGGACAGCCGGGCGGTTTCGGGCAGGTTTACATCACAACTCAATCCAACCTCGGGTTAAACACATCGTATTTTCTACATTTACATATTTTGTCTTTCTTCTTTATTTTTCTTATATGTAAATATTTGCGGCCCATTAAAAATCAATGGTGTGAAGGTTACACCAATCATGGGCCCAACCCATACTTGAATTTGGGCCCCTTTTCTTTATATTTTCATTTATTAATAAATTTAACCCAACGTTATTTTCCCCCGTTTAATACGTCCGTTTATTATATATATGTTGGGCTTAGCCTTTTTAAGCCCAACCTAGCCATGCGAAAAGGGGAGGCTTAAAGCGTGATTACATACACAAAAAGGGGAATGTGAACGCATGAACTTGCAACGTAACGTTGGAACTACAAAATAGAAACTGGTGTACTTGCATAGTAGTAACATATACTTTGGTCATAAAGCATAAGTGACATGAATCAAACCATGTAAACTTGTAGTTAAGTTAAGAATATCACTATTGACACATAGGCTTAACTGCAACATAAACCTATATTTTATTTAGGCATAATGTCAAACATAAGCAAATCATGTTTATAAGATTACTACATGTTTACAAAGGTGCTTACTTTTGTGACTAATACAAAAGTATAATTCAACTAGAATTAATCCAACTTAATCATGATTCTAAATCTATTCACATAACCATGGCACACATATACTTATGGCATAAATATTTCTAACATGAAATCATGATTTTTACTTTAGTCATGCAAACTTGCAAATGGGATTTTGAATCTAACCTAGCTATGTACCACATATGTCATCATATAATTCTTGTTAACAATATAGACCTAACATGGTTTTCAATTATGCAAAATATCAATCATAGCCTAGTCATATTCATAAGTTCGCAAAGAGGTTTTCTAGTACAAAAGTATGGCTTAATACATAGATCATGATGCCAAATTTTCAACATAATTTCATATGAATTATAATAACCCAAATTTGTTCCAATTACTCACAAAATGATTTTTGTATAAAAATACACATTATGATGGCATAGTAGCAAAACCCCAAACTTGCACGGATTTCAATTAAACAACTACATACATGTAGCTTCAACATGGATTACATAATTTGCGAATATTCCAAACGTATACTTGCATAAAACTACCGCAAACATGTAGTTTTTATAATGAATAACATGCTTTGCGAATATCCAAACGTATACTTGCATAAAACTACCGCAAACATGTAGTTTTTATAATGAATAACATAATTTGAGAATATCCAAACGTATACAATATTCCAAATCGATAAGAATCATAGTAACGCACAAATATGGATTACTTTATCACCACAAATCAAGTATACAAACCAACACAGTTATTTGTTCATACCAAAATAATACTCTACTTACAATTGTGTGGCGAATTCTCCAATTTAGGAATTTGGAGATGCGTCTCCTTTTGACGTAGGCGTTGATTTGATTTGTCTAAGTTGCTTTATGCTTTAGAATTTTCCTCCTAGTCTTCTCCCAAATTGGTGGCTACTCCTAGTCGTTCCTCAGCAGCATGATGGCTTTGTTCTTATTTTTGAATGAATAGATTAGGTTGAGTCTAGGGTCATTTTTATAGAGTTTATGAACTAATTAGGACCATCGATGTTGCTTGGATTGATCGTAGCCATTCATTCGAAAGAGAGACCAATTAGAGCCTGCCACCTAGCCCTAATGACAAAGCATGCTTCTGAAAATCGACCAACATAGACTAGGCCAGCCAGGGTGGGCTGGGTTCGACCTGGCTCTGGACCAGGTCGATAGCCCTGTCGACAGCCCTGTCGACCTGGCAAGACCAGGTCGACAGCCCAGTCGACCTGGGTGCATTAGGCGGGAGTTTTCCCGCCCTGGCCAATTGGGCCCGATTTTTAATTTTAAACTTGATTCAGAAACTTCCGGAGGCTATATCTTCTTCATACGGGCTCCGTTTTTCGAAAACTCGGAATCTATTTCGCGTATTTTTCCGAGACGAACACAATGGCGTATCCCGTTTCCCTTAGTTCTTTGATTTCAAATTAATTATACTTTAATTTGTGAACTCCACAGTTATAGAATACACGGGGTGTTACAATTATGGTGGTGGTGTAGAGGATATGCTGGTAAAGTCAAAGCAATCGATTGATCATATCCGGGATTTTGCAGAAATGTTTGGCATACTTCGCAGATATGAAATGAAGCTCAACCCTCTGAAATGCTCTTTTGGCGTTGCGTTAGGGAAGTTCTTGGGCTTCATTGTCAGCTCTCGAGAAATTGAAATCAATCCCGAACGGATCGAAGCAATTAAGGGAATTCGAGAACCCCGGAAGAACAGATATGTGCAGAGCCTGGCAGGAAAAGTTGCAGCTTTGGGAAGATTTATTTCTAGAGCAACTGACAAGTGCATTCCCCTCATTGAACTAATGAAGAAACGGAAGCATAACTTCGCTTAGATGCTTGACTGTGTCAAAGCTTTTCAGAACCTGCTCAATCATCTGGAGCGACACCTAAACAACACTCTTAACTCTTTCCCACACTTCAACGGGACGACTATAAACTATGGGATGTGATCCAACCATCCCGAATGCAACCTTATCCATTGAGATGGAGGCAAGGGAATGATGCTTAGGCAATCGTAACCCAACCGCTAGCCCGACTAACTCAATTCCTCAAAGTTTAGGAAGGGGTATAAATTAAGGATGAGTGAGATAGGTGCACCATGATTAACGTCCACTCGATCCCTAACTCTACTGCTGATGACTAAGGAGAGAGTGTAAAATGACTTGCGTGCCTCAGCGTAAGGCCGCCAAACCAACGACTCTAACCCAAGTCAACTTTGGGAGAGTATAAAGGACAAACAACGATCCTCAAAAACTCTGTAACAACCCCAATTCCGACAGACCGATTTTTTTTCAAAATTCCAATATATTGAAACTCGGGTTGGTTTGCTCTTGTATCCTGCAGAAAAGACAGAGACATAAAATATGTCAGAGCTAAGAAAATATCCTACAGCGGAATGGAAAAAATATAATATAATCAAAATACAGCCTTACCGTATTAATAATACTGCCTAACCAATATCCAAGGCTATCATGTCTCTGCTACAAATTTAACCGACGAGTATGTGACGAGGAGGGGTCAGAACACAAGTTTGGTGACTAGATTTAAATTATACACTTTGGATAATCCTACATATACTGTTCAATCACATTTTCTTATTTATTAGGTTACTTGGGTTAACAGCACTCATGGCTTACACACACATCGTAACCATTTACTTCCCAGTGGATTAACCTAATACAATGTATATATATAGCTACCCCACAATATTGAGGTACACCCCATGGTACCCCACTCGCACGGTTTCAACCATAATGCCACAAAAGTGAATGCAGTCCCTTATCCTATGCCGGAGTGACGTATGGATCTCTATATAACAAAATTACGTTCCGTATATGTCTTCCATTACTATGCTACGTAAGCGTACGGACTGCCATCGTCGATCGAATCAGAATTAATACCAGAGTAATTCCCTCAAGTCCACGATACACCACCAAGAGTCGACATGCGTGTATCTAGATTGTCCCACATACGTATCGTCAATTGTAGCTCGATGCCTTAACTGCATGTCCTCTAATGTGCACCGAGTTCCATGGCAGGGCGATACAAGAAACACGGAACCCAGTCGGGAGCTTTTCCATATCTATACAGGCCCGCCTTTAAGCCCTCAAATATAGATATCCCTCGGGTCTGTTTTTCATGGTGGCTACGGCCCCACCTCGGCCCCTCCCTCAACTAGTAAAGATTACAAAAGCTAAATGACTGGCCCCTAAAAAACAATCTAAACATCCGGTTGTCATCTTCTGTCAACCACCGTACCTCGATAGTGAAAGGTGAATGGTCTATTGGTTTTAGCGCTAGTATTTTCGCATCCCACTGGTTGCCGATGACAGGTATCCGATGATCTACTATCCATGTTGGTTGTGACCCTTCACCTCCCCATTGAGCTGACTGCCGAATCAACCTGGTGTCACCATGTCACATTATTCTGACTGTAAAGCTAGTTTTGTAGTCAAGGCCTACCCACCTGGTAGTTACGCGCAGACCCAACCTTTGAGAGTACAACCTAAACATCTGCCACCACACGGAGCAGGGGCACCTTACGCACCTTAGGAAGCCGCGTGCTTCCCCTTCCAGTTCTTCAGAGCCAACAGAATAATTAGATGAATGTGTGCTCCCCTCGTGCCTTACAACACCCCGATGATCTACCTCGTTGGGTTGTTCATCCTCAAACGTGTGGACTAGTCCAAGCGCCTCACTTTAATATGTTGTTAGACCTTATGTCTACACATTCTTTTACGCGCTTGCCTTACCTTATCAGTTTTCCGTTTAACTTGGTTATTCCCATTCATATTGAATTCTTAATCAAGTTACCAAGTTCCTCTTGCTTATTAATTTCGGTTATATAACTTAACCCATTTAAGTTTATTAATAAGCCCACAACATGTTATTCTCTAAATTGTGGCCCAAGGTCCGTAATCCACAATCCCTTTATGTTCTTGCTTGATTTTATCGTTACAATAACATGTTCTACTTAATATGTAATTAAGTATATCTCAATTCATATGTTTTCTTGTTTAACACGCCAGTCATTATTTATGATTAAATATAACTTATTTCATAAGTTTTCCTCATTCTTTCTTATTTAATCATAATTCCATTTTACACCGTTACTACAATTTATCGTTGTTTACTTATTAAATTAGTTCTCTTAACCAAGGTCCATTAATAAGTTTCTCTACCCATTTATTATAACCTATGTTATAATTTCCTCTTGTCCCTAGGACAAGTCTAAACATGTTATTCTTATCAGCGGGTTTCAGGCTTCCAAGTTGACAGATTACTTAATTTATAATTAAGTACAACCTCTTATATTTCATAAATTTTACCCCTTTTCTCAAATGGTTTCAGGTTTTCCCTAATTTACAATTAAGTGTCCCTTATCTCATTTCACCAGTTATCCCATTTCCTTACTAGTTTATTATAACCTAAGTTATAATCTTGACTTGTCCCTAGGACAAGTCCACCTATTATACAACATTACCATGAATGTAATTTATTTATAATAGGTTATTATCATTCCCCATTTAAACCATTTACCGTTGTAACCCATTATTCTTCATTCACTGTAATTTATGTTCATTATTTAATTAAGGAAAATACTTCATGCACCTTATCAATTTGATTTATAGAAGGAATCAGTGATTTATTTTCATAGCGCATTCCCATCTAAATCCGTGGTGGAAAGAAATTTCTTTCCTTTTTTTGACTTTATCCACTGTGGCTTACTTGCAAACATGTTTTCAGAAACAGGTCATTTAGGGAAATACATCACTTTTCCTTCGCATCGCACTAACTCGGTCCATTACATCCCTTCCTTTCTTATTTTCTAAGTTAGACATGTAATTACCATCATTGCCATTCGTTTATATCTTATTGTATACATGCATTTATATATATGCACTATACCTCTCATGTAAAGCCTACACTTGTGGACGCTGGATTTGCCGGGCGGGTCCGGGCAGACTTCTACCACAAGTTGACTTAACCTTGTGTCTTAGTACCATTACATGTTTACTCATGCACTTAGACCCCTTACGTTAGATTTACCACTTGTGGATGTTGGATAGGTCGGGCGGTTCCGGGCAGTCTTCTACCACAAGTGTAATCCGACCTCGTGTCTAAGCGCGTTACAGCTTCATATTTAATGTAAATTTTAGGCATGTTATCCTATTTACTGTAATCTAATTTACATGTTATCAAATTATGCTTATATTATGGCGCATGACCTTTTTAACATGTGTTTAATTCTATTTTGAATATAAACATTTAATTGGCTAATTGCTCAAATCTAACAGGTTAACATGTCATTTACTCGATAATATGCCCTAAGTGAATCATGTAATTATAGCAACAGTAGTCATTACCCATATTCTAACAGCTTTTTTTTCAACATGTAATCATTCCAACACTTTAACTAATTCAACGTATGAATTATTCATATTAACATCTCAACTTGTTATAACAGTAATTCTTAGTTATTCTGGTAAATTCACATATAATAATGGGGAATGTTTTAAACGATAACATATTATCATCAAAAATGCTATAGCTTAAATCCACTCACCTTGTAAGCTTTCCAAATTCTGGATCTGGTCTAGATCTAATTTTCAATGGTTTCCCCCCAATTGGATTCACAACCTAACATGGATTAACTATTTTTATTAAAATAGAAAGAAAAAGAAAGAGGAGGAAAATTGAATAGATCGGATCTCGAAAGTCACCTTACTTTTCATGATTCTGAACAACCTTTTATTAACTTCAATTCCTTTCCTCCAGATCTTGGTTTAAGCTTTTCCTGAGTAATAATTTATATTTCAGATGAGATCTTAAGGAAGAGGATAAACAGCAGAGCTTTAGCGTAGCCTCAAGAATATGAGGTTTAGGGTTAGCTCTATAGATTAGCTCTACAGACTTATTTATAGGTGTATAATAGAAACCTGGTCCCTTAGATTCAAATTAAAAACATCAGAACCGACCACGTCGGGAAAAAGATCTAGATCCGCGGTGGGGTTGACCCCTAGGTCGACCCCCAACGGTCTAGTTTCCCGCTCAAGTTCCCGCTTCGTGAATTTCATTTTTCTAATTTTCTGGACAAATTTAATTTATTCATATACATATAAGTTACTTATATGTATGCAAACTTCTAACGCTCATAACTTCTTCATACGTTATCCGTTTTACGCAAACCAGGTGTCTATCTTGACCAGAATTTCAAGACAAACGCAATGGCGTAATTCGTTTTACTTAATTCTGAATATTTAATTAAGTTATTCTTATTTTATTATCTTGAGTTAAAAATGCGGGGTGTTACATTCTCCCACCCTTAGGAAATTTCGTCCCCGAAATTTAATAAGGATAAAAAATCAATTAACCCCTCGCATAATATACATCCATCATGTGTGCATCTAATTTTTGCAACCATAGTGCAATTGTGCAATGTGAAATACAACATAATAATGCATGTATGCCCTAGCGGTACCTCCTATATGTATGCAAAAAAATTCAAAAATCCTTTTTAAAATATGATGCTCACATCCTAAATATACTGGCCGTTCTACATGAATGAAATATTTTGAAAGCCAAAATTCATTTTCGTCCAAATTTTCCCACACTCTTACTGAGTAAGAGCGTAGTTCATCCAATTGTTGCATCCAAAATCCTACCAACCAACTTTATTTTTCGAATTCCAAAAAATCTAATTTTCTAAATTCGATTTCCTACGTTACAAAAAAGGTGGAAAACAGAAAACTTTGCATCTTCCTTTTTCCTTTTTAACCTTTCTCCAACCGTACTTGGAATTGATGTAACTATTCTATAAAGGTTCCCTATTTTCTTACCCAAGCACAACCTACATAAGAAAATGTAATGATCTGCATTTGCAGAGGTATTATAATTAATTTATTTAATTGTATTAATAGTGTTATAGTGAATTAAATGGTCGTGGAATTAAATAATGATGAATATTTAATTATAATAATAAATTAAATAATATATTTAATTCTGAAATAATCAGAGTTGGCTGAAATAACGATATGGTGTGAACCGGATCATCTGTGATATTTAATTCAGCTTGGAATTAAATTTGAATAACGAATATATTCAATCGTCGACAGTTGAACGTATAGTTTATAATATAATTATAAACGAGCTCGAAATGGCGCTGCAGTTCGTAAATTGGCGATTCGAACTTCAACTGAATGTACAGGGTTCGTTTTAAGTCGGATTTCTGTGAAACAAGAAACGTGTGGAGCCGGTGGAGTATATCTTTCTAGTGGAAGAGAAAAATCATGATTTCGTCATGTAGATTTTTAGATATGTCCAAATCAAATTTTAAAATAGTCGCTATAGAATCGTTTATCGACCGTAACGGTTTATTCGATATAACTAGAGATCGGGTTTGAATTTAGACAAGGTTCTTTTGGGACATAACGATAATTTAAATTTTAGAATTTTACTATAATTTTTAATTAATTTAATAAGCGACTTTTTATTTGAAGTATTTTGCACCCTGTAATCAACATTTTGGGGTTTCACAATATGAGTTAACCTACCGATATTATTATATTTCTGGAGTCGGGACACCTCGCTCGTCACGATGGTGTTTTTATTTCTGTCCGTAGCGGTACGTAACTAGATAAATAACGGTGGGAGCTAGATGACTTACTGTTAAACTTTAATACATTTTAAGTAAATGTTAAAGGTGTCATTGGCAATGTAAGATATACTATTAACCAAAACAGTGGCTTCTAGGGTGAACAATGATACTTTTTTCGAAATTTAGCTGTGTATATATTTCGGTGGATGCTCATAAACAAAAGAGGTTTGTCACCAAAAGCTCACAGTCTAATATTATATATAAAACGAAAGGTGACATGCCTCATATTCCATTTACAACGTGTCAAAGTTTTCACCTCACCTAATTCCTTCATTCCAATGATCAACAGAAGTCCACGTTTCCCTTCTTCCTCAACCATATCTCCTCTCGTTCTAACGTGGCAGAAGCTTCCACCACAAGACTTTGAAGGCCTATGACGTTCCACCACGACCTATTTTCCAATTCTTGTCACTTAAGTAATCAGCTCCTATAAAACTACACGCAAGGAAGTCTTCCATTTCCTTTTTGCTTCAGGGAAAATCGGATTAATAAAATATGCCGAGAGCTTCGGAAATCAAACGTGAATGGCAGGAAGAGTTTGCATGGAGTATTTGTTAAAACAATTTGGTGTAATAACTAGGACTCTCGACTACTGTGTACGTAAAGACAGAAGTAGAAGCTTCTGGAAGTTTGTTGGTGTGTGAGGTTTGAAGAGTGGGCGATGAAGGCTTGATTCATGCAAAGCAAATGGAAGGGTGGATGCGAGTGGAGTTTTCAGCGATATGGGAGGAGTTGGTCGAGTATAGTACGGTAGTGAGAATGGAAAAAAAGAAGTGGATGGTATGACTTTACTTGAAGCAAAGAGGGAGCATGTTTTGGCATGTTATGGAGTGAATACGGGAGGGGGACTGTCAGACGGTTTCATGTGAATTAGTGGTTGAAATTCTCAGCAATGAAAGAAGAAAACACGGCAACATCAAGGCCTGGATTATTTTCTGGACGGGTTCAATTCTTTGTAGAGGGAAAAAGGGGTAAATTTTTGGGAAATGACGTTGGGGTTCATGAAGGATGGATCCAGTTTGAGGTTAAACCGTGAAGGGATGAGGTTGTGAGTACGGAGAGAAGGTTCTGATAATGGCTTCATTAATTAACTGGAGTCTGTAGCGTGAAATTTAGACGGGGAGGAAGAAGATGTTCAAGGGGGCGGGTCTGGGTCTTAGACTACGACCATGGGCCGATTTATAAACTCTAAGGCCCATTATATGTTTATAAATAAATAAATAAAAGAGGAAAAGAAAGGAGATTTGAAAGTCTAGTTCTATGAAAACGTTGGAATGGATGCAGCACGGGTTGAAGTCATGGCTGGCAAGAGTGGGCTGATAAAAATAAAAGAATTTCAAACCGTCGGATCAGGATCGTATGGACGATGGCTACGCACTGGAACTGACTGGAAGTCCATCGGAGCTCGTTACAATTTATAGCAAAATAAATTGTCCGTCCGAATCAAATCGAGCGATGGTTATCATTATCAACGATGATCGTCCAATGTGAGTAAATCTCACTAACTCTGAACAGTTTATAATTTCATGTTGTATTTTTAGAACTGTTAGAAATTGTCTGATTGATTATGTGTTGACTATTTGATTGAACTGCTAGTCAGTTAGTTGAATTTCTATATTGATTCTGTTTAACAGAATATATCATATGGAACTGAAAGTGATGTTATCTATATTGTTTAACATCTGTGATGCAGGGAAACAGGTTGGAGGAATCCAACTGGATTCCTCAACATTTATTTTACTGTTTTCATATATTGTGATATATGATGTGGTATATAATCTTTTATGGATTATGTGTGTTGGAATGATGTTGATCATTGTTATTCGATATTTTAAATATCATAAAAGACCCTGGGATGTAAAAAGAATTATTTCAATGTATATTGAAATAAAAAGGGATTTTATAAAATCTACAAATTTTATTAAAGGAAATATTTCGAAAGTAAATAAAAGGGAAAAATGTTTTTAAAATGGATAGAGTTTTATAAAAGGAAAATCATTTGTAAAGTGAAGAACTGTTACTAAAAGTAAATCTTTATAAATGAATAGTTATTCGAAAAGAACAAAGGAGTTAATCGATGTTAGTTTAATCGATTAGGGTTAAAGTAAAAGGAGCTAATCGATGTTAGTTTAATCGATTAGAGTTAAATTAAAAGGAGCTAATCGATGTTAGTTTAATCGATTAGAGTTAAAGTAAAAGGAGCTAATCGATGTTAGTTAATCGATTAGAGTTAAAGTAAAAGGAGTTAATCGAATATAGTTTATTCAAATAGAGTTAAAGGAGTAAATCGAATATAGTTTATTCGAATAGAAAGTAAAAGGAGTTAATCGAATATAGTTTATTCAAATAGAGTTAAAGGAGTTATCGAATATAGTTTATTTGAAAGGAGTTAAGTGAAATGAGTAAATCAATAGTGTTAGACCAATAGAGTTAATTGATAAGGGTTAATCGAATAGAGTTAAGTGAAAAGAGTCAATCGAATATAGCTATTCGAAGGAGGGTTAAGTAAGGAAGTTAGAAAAAGGAATATAAAGTGAACTTTGCCTATTTCAAAGTTAGAAATGTTGTTCAGTTAAGGTCTGAGAGGTAGTTCTACCCCAACTTGATTGGCTTCGTTTTTAACTAGGGAATAGCTAAGGTTCGGCAGTAAAGGAAATGGCTTGAGTTGGCATCGCGATGGTTTGTTTAAACATCTGTCTAATCCAATAAAGGAGTTTTGGAAAGGTTCTTCAAATAAGAACCAAAAATGTTTTCTGATACAGAAAACAAGGAATGGAAATGTTTTCCAATGGTAATAACATATATTTTCTAAATTTAGAAAATTGCAAATGTTGAATATAGGGAAACAGGAGATGAAAAATGAACTAAGGATATAAATGTTAAATGATGTTTGATCGATATAAATTTCCATTTGGAAATAATATCGTTGTTTGTACACTTGTTTTTATTCGATAGTTAAATCACAGACTATCGAAGTTTTGACCATTTTAACGTTGTTAATATGGAGAGACCGGTTGGATTATTATCCAAAGAACCACTCTGTATTGGCATAAGCATTGCGAATCATATATGCCAAAGGAAATTGAAGACGGAGTTATGCAAGGGCTATCCTGTTTACAGAATAGTGCCTTCGGTTCATCCTGTTCCTGGATGACTTGTATGGACAGATGTCTAACAGAGTATTTCCAAACGATCACGTATATTGATTTCTCCAATCGTACCTAGAGTGGAAGTGAGGAAGGAAACTTCTTTTAGCTAACACATAATGTATGGTCGAGGACGTCAATCAGTGATTTGATGGATTTGACGATGTGGCATTCAAAGTAAATCTGGTGTGATGATAAAGCGTAGCTTCTAGCCTCATCAACCGGTAAATGACAGAAATCGGGTAGGTAGCATGGCTAAGTCGGTCGCACCGAAGTAGGGTGTATAATCACCTGATCTAGAGTTTCATTTACTTCTAAAAATCTATTGTTGATGCTGTCCCATTCGGGAAATGGTTGTTGATCCCAACCGTTGGTGATATACATTCGATACGCTCAAGCGAAATGAGTGGTCGGTCATGTGTGGCCGGGTTGCAAGATGTTCTTGTTGAACCCAGTGTATTCCTCTCTATAGGTACACTAGTGAAAGGTGGTTCCATACCTTGTCATAGTTGGAAATCCATTACCCAATACGTGCTTGCGGTTTTGATTGTATACTATATATGTAGGACGTGAGACGAAAGCGTTTCTGCTAGATGATTATTATATTGTGTTGATAGACATTATTATAATATCCAAAGGTTTTTGACATAAAGATAATTTGGATTCTCATAAAGGAAAAACCCGTTCCGTTATGCAGCGTGGTCTTATGAGATATCGATTACCTGCTTGAACTGTTTTTAAACTGTTTTACTCATACCAGTCCCATGACTGACCCGGAGTTTACTTTGTTGTTTTCCCTAAACTCTTGGGTGCCTAAATTTGTATGGGCAGTCAAGTAGTCAGGATTTACATATACATTGAAGAGCTGGAGCAGGAGGCTTCAGGATCATATAGCTATTATTATTCCGCTGTGTTGTAAGTGCTGTACTTTGATAATGATATGTATATGCAAGTACAAATGTATATTTCAAGTTATGTTATATATACTATATGTTATTTCGTTCCGCTGTGAGGTTCGTGTTACTTTGATGTTGTGTTCTTCTTCTTCTTCTATTCTAAGTTTCTATCTTATCTTTCCTCACCCTCTAATTTCTTTCACTAATTACCAGGATTTTTCGATGATTTGGTTATCGACATCGTGTTTATCTCGATAACCAAAGTCGCCCAAAAATCCGGATCGTTACAGTTGGTATCAGAGCAGAAGGTTAATTGATTAACTTGGCTCTGTGGCGTGACTCGGTAGAGATAGGGTTAGTAATACCCTAGATTGAGTTGAGTGTATATATACGAGTGAACGTATTTGTTATTGATATAAAAATTTGTTTTATATTGTGGAGATTCATTGATTGAGTTGCTTATGAGTTCTGGTCGATCGGTTTGATCCAATGTATCGGTAGGAGTTACTAAACACTCGAATACGATGGGTCGGCACAATATGTTTTGAAAAGATGGTAAATTAAAATAAGTTTACCCAAGGTATATCTTGATATAGAGAAGATATATATATATATATATATATCAAAATTATAATAAAGTGAATATATTGGTTGCTATTATAGTCGAGTAAGATTATAAATTAAATGGTTATGTAAATAACCAATCAGAATTCATATAAGTGAAATACATGAAATCAGATGAGTTAAATCAGAAATTTAAACCAGAAATTGAATTAAAATTACTGGAGAATTGGATAAGTGTTTGTAAATGAATTTGGATAAAAAAAAATAAGGAAAATTTAAGATCCTGGGAGATTTTAAATTGTTTTACAAGCAGTGTGAGTTATATTTTGAAATGAATTTCAAGGTGGAAATGTTTAGAAATGGTTTTATAGTATTGAACTCACTTCGATCGCTAGAAAATAGTTTCTGATGATGACAACTGCATCATCAGTATTCATTTTCAGGTTGTAAGTGACGAATTACTACCAGAGATATTGTTTTGAATTTGTTTTGGGAAAGACAAGTTGGGTTGAATTTCAAAATGGGATTTATAATATAGAATTTGAATTTTGAAATAGATTTGAAATATTAACTTGTTTTAAAAGAAATAAAACGAGAAGTTCCTTTATAAATGAAGTTTATAAATAGTTCTTTTATAAACGAAGTTTATAAATGAAGTGAAAAGAATTATAATTGGATAATTCAGAAATAAAAATACAAGTGTGAAATTGAAAGGGAAATCTATTTTCCAAAGGTACAAATATCGATTTCAAAAGGATTTGAAATCGAGACTTATTTAAAGAATGAATAAAGAAAGTTTGAGAAGAAATTTGAATAAAGAAGATTCAAATAGAATTAAATTTGAAATTTGAATATAGAAGATTAAAATAGAATTGAAATGAAATTCAAATATAGAATTTGAATAAGAGAATTGAAATCGAATTTGAATATAGGAAATTCAAATAGAATTGAAATGGAATTCAATTAGTTGACAAACAAGTTAAACTTATATTTGAACAGGTATATTCAAATAAAAGGTGAAATAGGTAAACCAGTTAATTAGCCATTAGTAAATGGATCTTGAATTGAAGTTGAACTTTAGATAAGTAAAGGGGACTGGTAAATTTATATTCGAAATCGAATATGAAACCTGAGTTTGAAAAAGTAGAATTTGATTAGTTAATAAGCAAGTTAAAATATATTTGAACATGTCATGTTCAAATATAAAAGTGAAATAGACTAAAGGGTTAATTAACAAATTAATTAACGAATTGAGTTAAAACGATCGGGTATAGTTAAAATAAAGTTGACATGTATAAATATACATGAGATAGGTATGGATAAGGTACGAAGGTATATAGATAGAATGCTCGACGAAAAGGTGTGTATTTAATCCATATATAAGATTTTATGCGCCGTATCGGCTAGCCGCTTGGTTTTTTTTATTTTTCTTTTGGATTGGTGAGGGCCATGGGAGGCTAATTGAAATATCCCGATGCTCCTAGTACAAAGGAGGTTATGGCGAATTTTTCCGGGAATTTAAGGGGTTAGAATATTTTTAAGATAATGTGATAGTTAGAAATCAACGTATCGATATATATATATATATATATATATATATATATATATATATATAGAAGTCGATAAGGAAACGAACTTAGAAATAGAATAGTTAAATCAAAAAGGAAGACTAGCAATAAAATCTAGTAAGAATAGAACGAGGAAGCGTATACAAGTTTAAAAGTGAATAAGTAGTTGTATGGTATTGATTATTCGAGTAAGTAGTCATATCTGTTTTGACGTTATAAATGTTATTCAGTCAAGGTCTGAGAGGTAGTTATACCCTAACTTGATTGATTTCATTATTAACAAATAAATAGTAAGATTTCAGGCTCGAAGATCAATGTTGAATAAGAGTTAATTGAATATAGTATTTGGGTTGTCGTAACGATGTTTTACACAACACCCGTTTTAACCCAAATAAGTGTAAGCTTGGAAATATAATAAAGAATATTTCCTAAGTATAGAAATAAACGAGATCGGAAAAGAGATAAGTAATTGGAATATTTTCCAATTATAAATAGCATATATTTTCTAAAGTTTAGAAAATAAAGGAAGGCGATATTCAGAAATGTTTTCCAAATAACATAAAAGGCCAATATGGTTATTAAAAATATTTGGTTAACAAATATTGATAAAGAAATAGAGAAGTGATATAACTAATGGAATATTAATTAAGGGCTCAGTGACATGTTCAAAAGGAAATTTTGATTTTTTGAAAAAAGTAAGCTGTTTAAAAACTCCTGGGGAAGGACTGTTTAAATTAAAAACAAATTTAACAGAAAATTGTGGAAGCAAATTTGAATTAAAGTAAAGCCAATAAGCTGGTAACTGAGATTGAATTAGAATGATATCGAGGTAAATTGTATTTGGGAGATTCAAATTTGAAGTGTGATGTGATAATCAAGTTAAGAGTTGGGAATTGAGAAGAAACTTGAGTTGGAGTGATATTTGGCTCGGATATAAGCGAATGGTGGTGTTGTGGATAAAAGAAGATCGGAATTTGATTGGGATAACATTGGTATATGCTGAGTTGACAACATATGGAAGTGATAGAGTTGATATGCCGACAAAAGGTACAAGTTTATATTCCTATTGGATATAAGATTTATGAGCCGAATTGGCAAGCCGCTTGGCTGTTTGATTTTCCTTTGGGTTGGAGATGGCCCAGATAGGCAAGTTGGAGTTTGAACGATTGACCAGTACAAAGGAGATGCTGGCGAAATTTTTCAAAGAGTTAAGGCGTTAGAAAATTTTCAGGATTTTTTGAAAATTTTCGTTGATAAGAATTAATTAATAATTTAATTAAAATTAAATTGGTTCAGTTGAAACTGAAGTTAAGAAGTGAACAAATATGTTCTAACCAGTCGATAGGGTCGTCCTATACCTTTTAGCAATTTCGAGGACGAAATTATTTTAAGTGGGAAAGATTGTAATGACCCGCATTGGCAGAGGTATTATAATTAATTTATTTAATTATATTAATAGTGATATAGTGAATTAAATGGTCGTGGAATTAAATAATGATGAATATTTAATTAAAATAATAAATTAAATAATATATTCAATTCTGAAGTAATCAGAATTGGCTGAAATAACGATATGGTGTGAACCGGATCATCTGTGATATTTAATTCATCTTGGAATTGAATTTGAATAACGAATATATTCAATCGTCGACAGTTGAACGTATAGTTTATAATATAATTATAAACGAGCTCGAAATGGCGTTGCAGTTCGTAAATTGGTGATTCGAACTTCAACTGAATGTACAGGGTTCGTTTTAAGTCGGATTTCTGTGAAACAAGAAACGTGTGGAGCTGGTGGAGTATATATTTCTAGTGGAAGAGAAAAATCATGATTTCGTCATGTAGATTTTTAGATATGTCCAAATCAAATTTTAAAATAGTCGCTATAGAATCGTTTATCGACCGTAACGGTTTATTCGATATAACTAGAGATCGGGTTTGAATTTAGACAAGGTTCTTTTGGGACATAACGATAATTTAAATTTTAGAATTTTACTGTAATTTTTAATTAATTTAATAAGCGACTTTTTATTTGAAGTATTTCGCACCCTGTAATCAACATTTTGGGGTTTCACAATAAGAGTTAACCTACCGATATTATTATATTTCTGGAGTCGGGACACCTCGCTCGTCACGATGGTGTTTTTATTTCTGTCCGTAGCGGTACGTAACTAGATAAATAACGATGGGAGCTAGATGACTTACTGTTAAACTTTAATACATTTTAAGTAAATGTTAAAGGTGTCATTGACAATGTAAGATATACTATTAACCAAAACAGTGGCTTCTAGGGTGAATAATGATACTGTTTTCGAAATTTAGCTGTGTATATATTTCAGTGGATGCTCATAAACAAAAGAAGTTTGTCACCAAAAGCTCACAGTCTAATATTATATATAAAACGAAAGGTGACATGCCTCATATTCCATTTACAACGTGTCAAAGTTTTCACCTCACCTAATTCCTTCATTCCAGTGATCAACAGAAGTCCACGTTTCCCTTCTTCCTCAACCATATCTCCTCTCGTTCTAATGTGGCAGAAGCTTCCACCACAAGACTTTGAAGGCCTGTGACGTTCCACCGCGACCTATTTTCAAATTCTTGTCACTTAATCAGCTCCTATAAAACTACATGCAAGGAAGTCTCCCATTTCCTTTTTTCTTCAGGGAAAATCGAAATTAATAAAATATGCCGAGAGCTTCGGAAATCAAACATGAATGGCAGGAAGAGTTTGCATGGAGTATTTGTTAAAACAATTTGGTGCAATAACTAGGACTCTCGACTACTGTGTACGTAAAGATAGAAGTAGAAGATTCTGGAAGTTTGTTGGTGTGTGAGGTTTGAAGAGTTGGCGATGAAGGCTTGATTCATGCAAAGCAAATGGAAGGGTGGATGCAGGTGGAGTTTTTAGCGATATGGGAGGAGTTGGTCGAGTATAGTACGGTAGTGAGAATGGAAAAAAAGAAGTGGATGGTATGACTTTACTTGAAGCAAAGAGGGAGCATGTTTTGGCATGTTATGGAGTGAATACGGGAGGCGGACTGTCAGATGGTTTCATGTCAATTAGTGGTTGAAATTCTCAGCAATGAAAGAAGAAAACACGGCAACATCAAGGCCTGGATTATTTTCTGGACGGGTTCAATTCTTTGTAGAGGGAAAAAGGGGTAAATTTTTGGGAAATGACGTTGGGGTTCATGAAAGATGGATCCAGTTTGAGGTTGAACCGTGAAGGGATGAGGTTGTGAGCACGGGGAGAAGGTTCTGATAATGGCTTCTGTAATTAACTAGTGTCTGTAGTGTGAAATTTAAATGGGGAGGAAGAAGATGTTTAAGGGGGCGGGTCTGGGTCTTAGACTAGGACCATGGGCCGATTTATAAAATCTAAGGCCCATTATATGTTTATAAATAAATAAATAAATAAATAAAAGAGGAAAAGAAAGGAGAGTTAAAAGTCTGGTTCTATGAAAACGTTGGAATGGATGCAGCACGGGTTGAAGTCATGGCTGGCAAGAGTGGGCTGATAAAAATAAAAGAATTTCAAACCGTCGGATCAGGATCATATGGACGATGGCTACGCACTGGAACTGACTGGAAGTCCATCGGAGCTCGTTACAATTTATAGCAAAATAAATTGTCCGTCCGAATCAAATCGAGCGATGGTTATCGTTATCAACGATGATTGTCCAATGTGAGTAAATCTCACTAACTCTGAACAGTTTATAATTTCATGTTGTATTTTTAGAACTGTTAGAAATTGTATGATTGATTGTGTGTTGACTGTTTGATTGAACTGCTAGTCAGTTAGTTGAATTTCTATATTGATTCTGTTTAACAGAATATATCATATGGAACTGAAAGTGATGTTATCTATATTGTTTAACATCTGTGATGCAGGGAAACAGGTTGGAGGAATCCAACTGGATTCCTCAACATTTATTTTACTGTTTTCATATATTGTGATATATGATGTGGTATATAATCTGTTATGGATTATGTGTGTTGGAATGATGTTGATCATTGTTATTCGATATCTTAAGTATCATAAAAGACCCTGGGATGTAAAAAGAATTATTTCAATGTATATTGAAATAAAAAGGGATTTTATAAAATCAACAGATTTTATTAAAGGAAATATTTCGAAAGTAAATAAAAGGGAAAAATGTTTTTAAAACGGATAGAGTTTTATAAAAGGAAAATCATTTGTAAAGTGAAGAACTGTTACTAAAAGTATATCTTTATAAATGAATAGTTATTCGAAAAGAACAAAGGAGTTAATCGATGTTAGTTTAATCGATTAGGGTTAAAGTAAAAGGAGCTAATCGATGTTATTTTAATCGATTAGAGTTAAAGTAAAAGGAGCTAATCGATGTTAGTTTAATCGATTAGTGTTAAAGTAAAAGGAGCTAATCGATGTTAGTTAATCGATTAGAGTTAAAGTAAAAGGAGTTAATCGAATATAGTTTATTCAAATAGAGTTAAAGGAGTAAATCGAATATAGTTTATTCGAATAGAAAGTAAAAGGAGTTAATCGAATATAGTTTATTCAAATAGAGTTAAAGGAGTTATCGAATATAGTTTATTTGAAAGGAGTTAAGTGAAATGAGTAAATCAATAGTGTTAGTCCAATAGAGTTAATTGATAAGGGTTAATCGAATAGAGTTAAGTGAAAAGAGTCAATCGAATATAGCTATTCGAAGGAGGGTTAAGTAAGGAAGTTTGAAAAAGGAATATAAAGTGAACTTTGCCTATTTCAAAGTTAGAAATGTTGTTCAGTTAAGGTCTGAGAGGTAGTTCTACCCCAACTTGATTGGCTTCGTTTTTAACTAAGGAATAGGTAAGGTTCGGTAGTAAAGGAAATGGCTTGAGTTGGCATCGCGATGGTTTGTTTAAACATCTGTCTAATTCCAATGAAGGAGTTTTGGAAAGGTTCTCCAAATAAGAACCAGAAATGTTTTTTGATATAGAAAACAAGGAATGGAAATGTTTTCCAATGGTAATAACATATATTTTCTAAATTTAGAAAATAGCAAATGTTGAATATAGGGAAACAGGAGATGAAAAATGAACTAAGGATATAAATGTTAAATGATGTTTGATCGATATAAATTTCCATTTGGAAATAATATCGTTGTTTGCACACTTGTTTTTATTCGATAGTTAAATCACAGACTATCGAAGTTTTGACCATTTTAACATTGTTAATATGGAGAGACCGGTTGGATTATTATCCAAAGAACCACTCTATATTGGCATAAGGATTGCGAATCATATATGCCAAAGGAAATTGAAGACGGAGTTATGCAAGGCCTATCCTGTTTACAGAATAGTGCCTTCGGTTCATCCTGTTCCTGGATGACTTGTATGGACGGATGTCTGACAGAGTATTTCCAGACGATCACGTATATTGATTTCTCCAATCGTACCAAGAGTGGAAGCGAGGAAGGAAACTCCTTTTAGCTAACACATAATGTATGGTTGAGGACGTCAATTGGTGATTTGATGGATTTGACGATGTGGCATTCAAAGTAAATCTGGTGTGATGATAAAGCGTAGCTTCTAACCTCATCAACCGGTAAATGACAGAAATCGGGCAGGTAGCATGGCTAAGTCGATCACACCGAAGTAGGGTGTATAATCACCTGATCTAGAGTTTCATTTACTTCTAAAAATCTATTGTTGATGCTGTCCCATTCGGGAAACGGTTGCTGATCCCAGCCGTTGGTGATATACATTCGATACGCTCAAGCGAAATGAGTGGTCAGTCATGTGTGGCCGGGTTGCAAGATGTTCTCGTTGAACCCAGTGTATTCCTCTCTAGAGGTACACTAGCGAAAGGTGGTTCCATACCTTGTCATAGTTGGAAATCCATTACCCAATACGTGCTTGCGGTTTTGATTGTATACTATATATGTAGGACGTGAGATGAAAGTGTTTCTGCTAGATGATTATTATATTGTGTTGATAGACATTATTATAATATCCAAAGGTGTTTGATATAAAGATAATTTGGATTCTCATAAGGGAAAAACCCGTTCTGTTATGCGGCGTGGTCTTATGAGATATCGATTACCTGCTTGAACTGTTTTTAAACTGTTTTACTCATACCAGTCCCATGACTGACCCGGAGTTTACTTTGTTGTTTTCCCTAAACTCTTGGGTGCCTAAATTTGTATGGGCAGTCAAGTAGTCGGGATTTACAGATACATTGAAGAGCTGGAGCAGGAGGCTTCAGGATCATATAGCTATTATTATTCCGCTGTGTTGTAAGTGTTGTACTTTGATAATGATATGTATATGCAAGTACAAATGTATATTTCAAGTTATGTTATATATGTTATATGTTATTTCGTTCCGCTGTGAGGTTCGTGTTACTCTGATGTTGTGTTCTTCTTCTTCTTCTATTCTAAGTTTCTATCTTGTCTTTCCTCACCCTCTAATTTCTTTCACTAATTACCAGGATTTTTCGATGTTTTGGTTATCGACATCGTGTTTATGTCGATAACCAAAGTCGCCCAAAAATCCGGGTCGTTACAGAAAAGTTTCTTTTGTTACTGATTTTCTTTTAATCTTGTCTTGGAAATTTTTATTTTTATCCATCTTTTCTCATAACTTATCATGTTTGTTGGTTTACTGAATTTTTTGTTTTCTTTTTAGTTGTACCATTTCTCTTTTCTTAGCTTATTTAATCATCTGATTTAATTTCAAATTTAATTAAGCCTTCTAGTCTTTCAGCTAAAACAGGAGAACAGACACCATACACAGCTACTACTAAGGGCCAAGAATCTCAGGACTATGTCCCCCTTAGACAGAAAAATCCAAACTATGGGATCCACGATAGGTTTAGGTATTACCCTAACTACCCAACAAGAATAAAATAATGGAACGATCCCAATAGAAATGTAGTAACTGGTTTTACCCCTAACATGGAAATTAGCAAAAGGATCTAAACACTTACTTTCCCTTTACTATCCAGTAGTCACTACTAATTCTAGCTGTGTACCAACAATTATTTTAAACAACACCCAAGGCTTTTCGATGCTTACGCATTCTACGGGAACTTACTATTATTCCAAGATAATTCTCGCTATTTACTTCATAGCCTCAAAACTTTTCCCGTCTTCCCTAGGCACTATTCCTCACCTACTCCATACTTTTTAAAACATGGTTTGGCCCTTTTTTATTCAAATTTTCTGCTAAAAATTATGAGTTTCAAAACTTTATTTTCCTCATGAAAACTTTCTTTTGCCAAACCATAAAACATGTCATATATAAAAATATGAATCATTTTTTTTCAAATCACAAAAACTAGAGTAAATAAGGACAACTATTTCTCAATCGGGTTTATATCTTGTTCTTACCTATAAGGTTGGTTTAATTACTTCTTACAAGGTGCAAACATCTACTCTATTTTTAATTTCTATAACTTATTTTGTCCACCCAACAAAATTTTCTCTTTTAAAACAATTTATCAAAAAAACCGATTGTCAAAAGAATAGAGACTTCAAAACTTCCTTTATTAAAGATTTTTGTATAAAATATAACAAGAAAACTAGCGATACATGCTCTATAATATGAACCTTTTATTGAGAGAATTTTATCTTAGACAAAATTTTCACAAGAAATCACTATTTGCGAAATATACCCCATTTTACTATAAAACTCAATATGTATACTTTACATATTCAAAACTATAACTTTTAAGATTAAAACTTGAAAACACCATAAACTATTTTCCTAAAACTTTTATAATTTCAAGTTCTTAAAATTTAACAATGGGGTTAGACTCAAAGCGGGTTTCCAATTTTTTCTATGCTTTCCTAGACACTCCCCAAGGTCAATTCTCGCAACTTTATATATTCCTAATCAGTTTTTCTCTATCAACCTTTTCTAGTTTATAAGGTTTTCAATCCCACTAACCCAAAATACTAATCATATGGGATTCACTTTCCTTCCATACAAAGTAAATTGTACACTCTCCACCCAAATTACCTAAGGGTCTCGGATTTCCATATTCATTCCTTTAGTGTACAAAGAAAACATCCCATTTCATACCATATTGTACTCTTTCGTTTTAGTGGGTTTCCCGATGGATCTAGGTAAACATATAATATATTTATATTTAAAAAATACAAATACGTTCACTCGTTATTCATAAAGGAATCCTAAACCTAAGCTCTGATACCAAATGTAACAACCCGAATTCCGACAGACCGTATTTTTTTCAAAATTGCAATCTATCGAAACTCAGGTTGGTTTGCTCTAGTATCCTACAGAAAAGACAAAGACATAAAATATGTCAGAGCTTAGAAAATATCTCACAACATAATGGATAAAATATAATATAATCAAAATATAGCCTTACTGTATTAATAATACCGTCTAATCAGTATCGAAGGCTATCATGTCTCTGCCATAAATCTAACCTGCAAGTATGTCATGAGGAGGGGGTCAGAACACAAGTTCTGGTGACTGGATTTAAATTATACATTTTGGATAATCCTACATATACGGTTCGATCACATTTTCTTATTTATTAGGTTACTTGGGTTAACAGCACTAAAGGCTTACACACACGTCGTACCCATTTACTTCCTAGTGGATTAACCTAATATGGTGTGTGTGTGTGTATATATATATAGCTGCCCCTCAATATTGAGGTACACCCCATGGTACCCCACTCACAAGGTCTCCACCGTAACGCCACAAAAGTGAATACAGTCCCTCATCCTTCGTCGGAGTGACGTATGGATATATACATAACAAAATTACGTTCTGTATTTGTTTGTCATTACTACGCTACGTAAGCGTACAGACTACCATCGTTGATCGAATCAGAATTCATACCAGCGTAATGCCCTCAAGTCCACGATACACCACCCAGAGCTGACATGCATGTATCTAGACTGTCCCACATACGTATCGTCAATTGTAGCTCGATGCCTTAACCGCACGTACTCTAATGTGCACCGAGTTCCGTGGTAGGGCGATATAAGAAACATGGAATTCGGTTGGGAGCTTTTCCATATCTGTAAAGGCCCGCATTTAAGAGCCTCAAAATACAGATAACCCTTGGGTCTGTATTTTATGGTGGCTATGGCCCCACCTCGGCCCCTCCGTAAACTAGTAAAGGCTACAAGAGCTAAACGATTGGCCCCTAACAAACAATCTAAACATCTAGTTGGCGTCTTCCCTCAACCATTATACCTCAATATTGAAAGGTTAATGGTCTATTGGTTTTAGCTCTAGTCTTTTTGCATCCCACTGGCTGTCGATGACAGGAATTCGACGATCTACTATCCTTGTTCGTCGTGACCCTTCGCCTCCCCGTTGAGGCGACCTTTGAATCACCCTAGTTTCACCGCGTCATAGCATTTTGACTGCAAATCTACTTTTGTAGTCAAGGCCCAACCACTTGGTAGTTACGCGTAGTTCCAACCTCTGAGAGCACAGCCTAAACATCAGCCACCACACAGAGGATGAACAGGAGCACCTTACGCACCTCAAGAAGCCGCGTGCTTCCCCTTCTAGTCCTTCGGAGCCCTTCTGTAAAGACCCGCAACCTCCCCGTAAAGGAAAGCGTCGGATAGTTCGAGAACAAACCACAGCAGAACGCATACAGAAGAACATTTCATTGTATATAACAACAATGCATCAGATTACAAGAATATACAGAGTATAAATGAATATTACACAGAAATATCAGAGATTTAAATTACATTTAAATACATAGCAGCGGAAAATAATACAATACACAACTAGAAGTAGATATACGGATACAAAGCTTTCCGGATATCGTTCCAGCTGTAAACCAGGATCCTGTGAATATAAATCTGCAAAACCAAAACTACTAGCTGCCCGTGTCAAAAATAGGGGCACCCAGAGTTTAGGTTAAAACAATAAACTCCAGGTCAGTCATGTGACTGGTGTGAGAACTAAAACAGTTATTATTCTTTATTTTAAATCATTAGGTAAATCAAGGGACCACGCCGTATAACACGGAACGGGTTTCCTCCCAAGAATACCAGTGCATAAAACAAACAGCGCAATGCTAAATAAAGAAAGATGAAGCTGTTATAAGACCCAGGTCCTATCACACAATGCAACGCAAGCCGGGGGATAGGGTTTTCCCTTATAACAGCCAAAGAATGCTTGATACGTTTAAAACAAATCATTTGATACTATAATAAGTGCATAGTGTATAAAACAACTTCAAATCATAAGTATCAATCATAGGCGGCATGGGTACCATATATCATGTCGCCATATATAGGTTTACAAATAAAACCGCAAAGTCACGTATTTGGAAATTGGATTTCCGTCTATGAACCGAGGCAAAAGATAGTCCTCAACCGATTCGAGACGCTCTAGCCCGTGTCTCAGGATCAGAGCTCGAGTGACCCTTGGAGCGACAGGGCCGGTCCACCGATGTGGATTAAAATGCCTGAACACTGCGTTTCCCCACCCTTTGGGGTGTCAATGAGCCAACAAATGACTCCATCGGTTCGAGAACGACCGATCAATCCGAGGCGCCTCGCAACAGCAACAACCACATAAGTCAAACTCGTCAGGGCGTGTAAAACCACTGACGCCACTTTCTAGCTAGAAGAAAACGCATGCCCTCCCTGAGGTCCGTCTCCCGTTTTTGGTTCATACCTGGTGTGAAACACGCGAGGTAAACGTTACACAAAGCTACGCCACAAAGGCCGTGCTTTGATCATCACCACAAGACTTTGCTTTTCAACAGAAGCCTTGATCATTTGCATCTTAGCATGCCACACAGGCAAACCATCCTATGCAACCGATATCAGTCACACAGAATGAAATCCGATGTCAGACACACAGTCCATTTACAAGTCCGTTCTGGGTCTGAACGAAACCGGAGGCACCTAGTACCCCGCATATCCATCGATCTCCAAGTACGTCTGGACGATCACTAACTGTTTCCATCTTCTTGGGTGTACAGCCCAATCAAGATCATCAGTTATCACCCAAACGACGTGAAGACCTCCGGTCTTCGACCATCGTCTTCATCTTCGACTTATCGTCGTATCAGTTATTCAGAATGGGATAAACCCGGTCTTCCCGAATAACTCGCGTATATTTTAAATAAGTGTTACACAAACACGACATACGCCTCATTCCAATTCATTAGTCACTAACCATAAATTAATCAAGAGAATAATTCCCCAAATATTAACCCCGAAGGCCGAAACCAACATCAGATCAATATTCAGAAAACCATTCTGCTTGGCTAACCGACAGTTAGTTTCTAAATTTCACGTTCAAATCTAATTAAAGATTTAACTATCGCCTGGAGCAAAACTGGTGATACTCCATTCTCGATCTTTTCAATCTAATTAAAGATTCATTAAAACTCCACTTAGTTTTAATCATTATCTGGGTTAAAGAATCAGTGTCATTTAAAACACGATTCACGATAAACCCAAAATCACTTTCCATTAATTATCGGGTTAAAGAACAAGTGTTATTTAAAACACTGTTCACGATAAACCCAAAAATCAATACCAATTCAATTCCAATTAAATATTATTTAATTGGTGCACTTCATTAAATCTAAATCAAAAGATTTAATCTTTTCTCAACTGGGTTCAAGAACAGTGTTAGTGAAGACACCATTCACGACAAACCCAAATCACATTCATTAATTATCGGGTTAAAGAACAAGTGTTATTTAAAACACTGTTCACGATAAACCCAAAAATCAATATCAATTCAATTCCAATTAAATATTATTTAATTGGTACACTTCATTAAATCTAAATAAAAAGATTTAATCTTTTCTCTACTGGGTTCAAGAACAGTGTTAGTAAAGACACCATTCACGACAAACCCAAATCACATTCGATATTCAATACAAGGCTCTGAATAGAAAATATATCGGCTTATATTCAATATCGAATTCTACGACTAACAAATGTCGTATTGGAAATAACGATACAAATATATATCTTTCAAATTTCCATAACACCTGTAATATCACGAATTCCAACATCGAAATATTCCGAAGACAATTTCGATTCAAATCTACTCCAATGCAATCATTGGAATTTTGGTTACTTTTAAAACCCTTTTCGAATTCAATTTATTTATTTTAAAAATAAATAGAATTATAATTCTAGTTCAAAACTAGTTCATTTCGATAAAAATCTATTTTTATCTTTTCAAATATGGAGTTTTTCATCCCAAACTTTCACAAATCATTTCTTATGATTTTACACAAATTATTACTATTTTTAATAATTTTATCAAGGCCCGTACAGTCGATTTCCAACAATGGCCATCGAACTGCACTTACAGCGACCTTTTTCCAATTTGATTTGGACGTATCTCCAAATCCAACCGTTAGATTTCAAATTTCTAATGTTCGTTAGAAAGCTCTTTTCGATACGAACCCAACGGTTCCGGTTTTAGGAGAATCCGACGGTCGGATCTCCCGTAATGTCCGTTTGAAATAAGTGGTCGAAATTCGCGAACTGCCGCGGCGCGGCGCGTTCTATTCAGGCCATTATATTATATATATAATATATATAATATATACTTCGTCGATTTCTATTTAAAACGAATTATATAAATAGTTTTAAAATCGTTTCAAAAGCTATTTCAACTTTCTTTTCAATTCAAATCAAAATTGAATTCTTCTTTATAAATTCGTTTTAAAATTCATTTCTATTCAATTCAAATTTCAATTCAATTTGAATTTATTTCACTTCGCTTTCAATTCGATTCGAATTCGTTTTCAATTCAATTCGTTTCGAAATCGTTTTCAATTCAATTCATTTCGAAATCGTTTTCAATTCAATTCATTTCGAAATCGTTTTCAATTCAATTCATTTCGAAATCGTTTTCAATTCAATTCATTTCGAAATCGTTTTCAATTCAATTCATTTCGAAATCGTTTTCAATTCAATTCATTTCGAAATCGTTTTCAGTTCAATTCATTTCGAAATCGTTTTCAGTTCAATTCATTTCGAAATCGTTTTCAGTTCAATTCATTTCGAAATCGTTTTCAATTCAATTCATTTCGAAATCGTTTTCAATTCAATTCATTTCGAAATCGTTTTCAGTTCAATTCATTTCGAAATCGTTTTCAGTTCAATTCATTTCAAAATATTCGATTTCGAAATCACTTTTCAATATTCATTTTAAAATGAATAAAATCGATATAAATATCGTTCACGTCAAAATGGCGTCAATCTAATCCTCACGGCTTCACATATTTCTATTTTCAAATATTCTATTTCAAATATTTCTATTTCAAATATTTCTATTTCAAATATTTCTTTTTTCGAAACTGGAATGAGGCCCAATCAATTACCATATAATGTTAATTATATGGATTTTCATACAACACATGTATATATCAACAACGATGAATAATCAATCATCAACCAAAGTGCACTACACTGTATAAGCATCAAATATAGACATTTAACGCTTACAGCAGCTTGTCAATCAATCGATCGACATATTTAATCAATCAGGATGAGTGAACTTCAAATTTCATCCTAACACCCGTGTGGGGTTTCAAACAATCAAACACATATTTTATTTGTGCAGTTAGGCGATGTGTAAAATTTATCGACCCAATCAACGTCATTCAAATAGGTGTACATAAACAAACCATCTGGTTTGTAAATGAATATTTATTTATTCACTTCACTATTTTCATATTCACGTTAAAAATTATATTTTTAACGATAAAACATTTTATTTCAACCTATGAATTTCTATTCAATTCATTTATTCAATAAAATGATATTTTTATTTTTCTAACATGTTTTAGAAAATTTCGGCGGCATAACGGCACGATACTAAAAACGGGATAAGGCCTAGCCTTGTCCCCGGTCTAGTGAAGGCCCACGCCATTCACATATCAATCAAATTCACTTTCGTTATGCAAACCACAAAATTTGGAGTAAGGGTCTAACCTAGCCTTACTCCTTCGCCTTATAACGGCGCACGTCTAATCCTAACCAATTTATCGATTCGATTTTTCACACCACAAACCACATTCAAACCAATATCGCAATCAATCACCAAACAGTCAAACAAACAAGTCCATGGTCTGTGGACGATTGTGTCGGGTGCTACTAAGCACCGTCTGCATCCTAGTATATATATATAACTAGAAAAATTAAATTGAAAGGTGAGAAATTCTCACATATAGCTATCCTAGCTCCACGGCTCTTCATTGATAGAAATCTTCGTCGGTCCCGCCTTTTTGTCACTTTCGCCCGTATTCTCTACATATGTAAAAATCGAATTTTTACTATGTTATTCAATATATAAAAATCGAATTTTTATTTCAAAGTTCAATATATAAAAATCGAATTTTTATTTCAAAGTTCAATATATAAAAATCGAATTTTTATTTCGCTATTCAATATATAAAAATCGAATTTTTATTTCTATGTTATATAGATAAAAATTATATTTTTATCACGTTATTTTCTATATAAAGATTTCGCCTTTTCAAATTTAAAGATTTCATCTTTATAAAAATCTCATTTTTATTTTTCTACACATATAAAGATGACATTTTTAATATCCCGATCATGTAAAAATTATATTTTCAACTCTTTACATATAAAAAATATGATTTTTACTTTTCTTTTAAAAACAGTTTTTCTTTGTATCAAAAATCAGTTTTCCTTTACTTCAAAAACCAGTTTTTCTTTTATCTAAAAATCAGTTTTTAAAATACTTTTTTTTTTAAAATCAGTTTTCTACTTTATAAAAATTTCTGTTTTCTATATTCTTTCAAAAATTCTGTTTTTATAATCTTTTAAAAATTTCTGTTTTGTTTTTTTTTTTTTTTTTTTAAAAAATCTTTTAAAAATTCTGTTTTTAAAATCTTTTAAAAATTCTGTTTTAAAATCTTTTTTTTTTAAATTCTGTTCTGTTTTTTTTTTTATATAAAAATATTCAGTTTTAAACTTTATAAAATTTCTGTTTAAACTTAATAAAAATTTCTGTTTTAAACTTAATCAAAATTTCTGTTTTTAAACTTATAAAAAAAAAAAAAAAAAAAAAAAAATTCAGTTTTATAGAACTTAAAAATAAAAATAAGAATAAAATACTTACAGAGGAGCGGGGGGGCGAAAGGAGATCGGAGGCGCTCGCTTCGAGGTGGCGGCTTCGGTCTGGAGGCGTTGCGTGGGGGGACTTCTGGTGGCGGTCGGCGGCTTCAGCTGCGCGAGCGAGGGGGGGGGGGCTTCTTCGCAGACGTCGAGACAAGGGAGGGGGGCGGCTCCTTCGTCGGCGTTCGAGGTTAGGGGGGGGCGGCGGATCGAATCGATTTAGGGTTCTTTCTTTTTTTTTTTTTTTTTTTTTTTTTGTTTCTGAAATTATATGAACGGGGGGGGGGGGGGGCCAAGCAGAAGAGAAAAGGGGGGGGGGAGAATTAAAAATTATTTTTTTATTATTTTATTATTTAAATTTGCAAAAGGGTTGACTTTTACATACGACCTCGAAACGAGGCCCACCGCCTGTCGTCCATAGCGTTTTACCCCCATTCCGAACACAATGGGATATGTATCGTAGGCCAATTCGATTGTTACAATCAGTTTCCTTTTGAATTTACATTTAAATCACTATATTGAATTTTAAACGTACATTTCAAATTACCGGGGCCACATGCTAACTCTAAAAATTCCTGAAAAATATTTTCTAGCTTCGTATTGACGATACGGTCCTAACAAAACTAGTTTCGTCGAATTCTGAGACCGTTTGAAAAATGGCCAATTTCCAGTCGATTAAAATCAACTGAAACTGGTCAAACGCGTTTTCCTTTGCCACGCTCACATATTGATTCGAAAAATTATGAAATTTGAAATCTAGCAATAACTTTACACTGCGGACCCAACAAAAGTGGTTTCGTCGAAATCCGAGGTCGTTTGCAAAATTGCTATTTTTAAGGGCCTTATATATATAAAAATATATATAAATTCCACAGCGACTATTTCTAATTTTAAACTGGACATATCTTATCATTTCTAAAATGAAATCTCAGTTTGTTACTTCGTTACAAAGATATAGTTATACAGATTCAAATATTTCTTGTTTCGTTCAATTCTGACTTATATTGAATTCTGTATATTCATTTGAAATTAGAAATCGAATTTTCGAACTACCGCGCCATTTTCAATTCTATTTATAATTATATATAAATATTATATATTCCAACGACGACGTATATAATATATACGTCGAATTCTATTCAAAATAAGTTTCCTCGTCGATATTATTTAAAATAATTCATTTTAAATAATCAAAACTCGCTATAATTGCCAAAATAAAAATTTTAAACTGGCCCAGATTTTCCGGGTTGTTACAATCTCCCCCACTTAAAACTTTTCGTCCCCGAAAAGGAACAAAGTCGAAAGTGGTTTGACTATTCAACTCTACGCTCGACCTGGCTTCCATTCTCCAACTCTTTAGTTTTTGAGAATTTTCAAAATTTCAAAAATTTGGCTAACACCCTAAATTTTCGAAAAATTTCGCCATAACCTCCCCTGCAATGGGAGCATCGGGAAATTGCAAATAGCGTTCCCGGTCCTTCAGATCTCAAAAAGAAAAAGAAAAAGCCAAGCGGCTAGCCAATAGGCTCACAAAATCATCATCACCCAAACAACACAGGAAATTATGTAGTAAACATGTACCTATTTGTCGGGCAAACAAATTTTATTCTCTGCTCTAGCCTCCTTGCTATGACCTGTTCAATGTAAGTATATGTATATGCAAGCATATGCGACCAATTTTCAATATAATTCAATATTTGATTCAGTTAGGCTAAATGGTTCAAAATTAGCAAACAAATAAACAAACAACACAAACATCAATCAATTAGTGGATTAGAGTTTTCAAATTGATAACTTTGATACATATACAAAATCATGTTTTTGATGCCAAATCACAACAATAGGCCCTATCTAATTTTTGGTTCTCACACCAGTCAATAGGAAATATATAGAAATCTCACTTTCGTCGCTCGAAAATAAATACTGGCGACAGTGCCCCATCACCAGAATTATTCCCGGACACTAGAGGGATTCTATATCTACCCAATATATTAAAACTTCGAACACACGTTTGCAAGACATATATGCAAAATCTTTATATACTGGATTGCCCAATTCAATTTCAAAATAAATAATCAAATACGAATAGTTGATTTATATTTTCAAAACAAAATTGGTTTCATTTGAAAATATACTCTTCACACTCGTCCTAGGATACTACTGATCCCATCTCTAACGAGTCATTCTTATTGGATATTACTAACCCAATATCTGATGAATTCTTTCGTATGGTTCTAATGTGCCTTATTCTCTGAGCTTTGTAAACCAAAGCTCTGATACCACGTGTAAAGACCCGCAACCTCCCCGTAAAGGAAAGCGTCGGATAGTTCGAGAACAAACCACAGCAGAACGCATACAGAAGAACATTTCATTGTATATAACAACAATGCATCAGATTACAAGAATATACAGAGTATAAATGAATATTACACAGAAATATCAGAGATTTAAATTACATTTAAATACATAGCAGCGGAAAATAATACAATACACAACTAGAAGTAGATATACGGATACAAAGCTTTCCGGATATCGTTCCAGCTGTAAACCAGGATCCTGTGAATATAAATCTGCAAAACCAAAACTACTAGCTGCCCGTGTCAAAAATAGGGGCACCCAGAGTTTAGGTTAAAACAATAAACTCCAGGTCAGTCATGTGACTGGTGTGAGAACTAAAACAGTTATTATTCTTTATTTTAAATCATTAGGTAAATCAAGGGACCACGCCGTATAACACGGAACGGGTTTCCTCCCAAGAATACCAGTGCATAAAACAAACAGCGCAATGCTAAATAAAGAAAGATGAAGCTGTTATAAGACCCAGGTCCTATCACACAATGCAACGCAAGCCGGGGGATAGGGTTTTCCCTTATAACAGCCAAAGAATGCTTGATACGTTTAAAACAAATCATTTGATACTATAATAAGTGCATAGTGTATAAAACAACTTCAAATCATAAGTATCAATCATAGGCGGCATGGGTACCATATATCATGTCGCCATATATAGGTTTACAAATAAAACCGCAAAGTCACGTATTTGGAAATTGGATTTCCGTCTATGAACCGAGGCAAAAGATAGTCCTCAACCGATTCGAGACGCTCTAGCCCGTGTCTCAGGATCAGAGCTCGAGTGACCCTTGGAGCGACAGGGCCGGTCCACCGATGTGGATTAAAATGCCTGAACACTGCGTTTCCCCACCCTTTGGGGTGTCAATGAGCCAACAAATGACTCCATCGGTTCGAGAACGACCGATCAATCCGAGGCGCCTCGCAACAGCAACAACCACATAAGTCAAACTCGTCAGGGCGTGTAAAACCACTGACGCCACTTTCTAGCTAGAAGAAAACGCATGCCCTCCCTGAGGTCCGTCTCCCGTTTTTGGTTCATACCTGGTGTGAAACACGCGAGGTAAACGTTACACAAAGCTACGCCACAAAGGCCGTGCTTTGATCATCACCACAAGACTTTGCTTTTCAACAGAAGCCTTGATCATTTGCATCTTAGCATGCCACACAGGCAAACCATCCTATGCAACCGATATCAGTCACACAGAATGAAATCCGATGTCAGACACACAGTCCATTTACAAGTCCGTTCTGGGTCTGAACGAAACCGGAGGCACCTAGTACCCCGCATATCCATCGATCTCCAAGTACGTCTGGACGATCACTAACTGTTTCCATCTTCTTGGGTGTACAGCCCAATCAAGATCATCAGTTATCACCCAAACGACGTGAAGACCTCCGGTCTTCGACCATCGTCTTCATCTTCGACTTATCGTCGTATCAGTTATTCAGAATGGGATAAACCCGGTCTTCCCGAATAACTCGCGTATATTTTAAATAAGTGTTACACAAACACGACATACGCCTCATTCCAATTCATTAGTCACTAACCATAAATTAATCAAGAGAATAATTCCCCAAATATTAACCCCGAAGGCCGAAACCAACATCAGATCAATATTCAGAAAACCATTCTGCTTGGCTAACCGACAGTTAGTTTCTAAATTTCACGTTCAAATCTAATTAAAGATTTAACTATCGCCTGGAGCAAAACTGGTGATACTCCATTCTCGATCTTTTCAATCTAATTAAAGATTCATTAAAACTCCACTTAGTTTTAATCATTATCTGGGTTAAAGAATCAGTGTCATTTAAAACACGATTCACGATAAACCCAAAATCACTTTCCATTAATTATCGGGTTAAAGAACAAGTGTTATTTAAAACACTGTTCACGATAAACCCAAAAATCAATACCAATTCAATTCCAATTAAATATTATTTAATTGGTGCACTTCATTAAATCTAAATCAAAAGATTTAATCTTTTCTCAACTGGGTTCAAGAACAGTGTTAGTGAAGACACCATTCACGACAAACCCAAATCACATTCATTAATTATCGGGTTAAAGAACAAGTGTTATTTAAAACACTGTTCACGATAAACCCAAAAATCAATATCAATTCAATTCCAATTAAATATTATTTAATTGGTACACTTCATTAAATCTAAATAAAAAGATTTAATCTTTTCTCTACTGGGTTCAAGAACAGTGTTAGTAAAGACACCATTCACGACAAACCCAAATCACATTCGATATTCAATACAAGGCTCTGAATAGAAAATATATCGGCTTATATTCAATATCGAATTCTACGACTAACAAATGTCGTATTGGAAATAACGATACAAATATATATCTTTCAAATTTCCATAACACCTGTAATATCACGAATTCCAACATCGAAATATTCCGAAGACAATTTCGATTCAAATCTACTCCAATGCAATCATTGGAATTTTGGTTACTTTTAAAACCCTTTTCGAATTCAATTTATTTATTTTAAAAATAAATAGAATTATAATTCTAGTTCAAAACTAGTTCATTTCGATAAAAATCTATTTTTATCTTTTCAAATATGGAGTTTTTCATCCCAAACTTTCACAAATCATTTCTTATGATTTTACACAAATTATTACTATTTTTAATAATTTTATCAAGGCCCGTACAGTCGATTTCCAACAATGGCCATCGAACTGCACTTACAGCGACCTTTTTCCAATTTGATTTGGACGTATCTCCAAATCCAACCGTTAGATTTCAAATTTCTAATGTTCGTTAGAAAGCTCTTTTCGATACGAACCCAACGGTTCCGGTTTTAGGAGAATCCGACGGTCGGATCTCCCGTAATGTCCGTTTGAAATAAGTGGTCGAAATTCGCGAACTGCCGCGGCGCGGCGCGTTCTATTCAGGCCATTATATTATATATATAATATATATAATATATACTTCGTCGATTTCTATTTAAAACGAATTATATAAATAGTTTTAAAATCGTTTCAAAAGCTATTTCAACTTTCTTTTCAATTCAAATCAAAATTGAATTCTTCTTTATAAATTCGTTTTAAAATTCATTTCTATTCAATTCAAATTTCAATTCAATTTGAATTTATTTCACTTCGCTTTCAATTCGATTCGAATTCGTTTTCAATTCAATTCGTTTCGAAATCGTTTTCAATTCAATTCATTTCGAAATCGTTTTCAATTCAATTCATTTCGAAATCGTTTTCAATTCAATTCATTTCGAAATCGTTTTCAATTCAATTCATTTCGAAATCGTTTTCAATTCAATTCATTTCGAAATCGTTTTCAATTCAATTCATTTCGAAATCGTTTTCAGTTCAATTCATTTCGAAATCGTTTTCAGTTCAATTCATTTCGAAATCGTTTTCAGTTCAATTCATTTCGAAATCGTTTTCAATTCAATTCATTTCGAAATCGTTTTCAATTCAATTCATTTCGAAATCGTTTTCAGTTCAATTCATTTCGAAATCGTTTTCAGTTCAATTCATTTCAAAATATTCGATTTCGAAATCACTTTTCAATATTCATTTTAAAATGAATAAAATCGATATAAATATCGTTCACGTCAAAATGGCGTCAATCTAATCCTCACGGCTTCACATATTTCTATTTTCAAATATTCTATTTCAAATATTTCTATTTCAAATATTTCTATTTCAAATATTTCTTTTTTCGAAACTGGAATGAGGCCCAATCAATTACCATATAATGTTAATTATATGGATTTTCATACAACACATGTATATATCAACAACGATGAATAATCAATCATCAACCAAAGTGCACTACACTGTATAAGCATCAAATATAGACATTTAACGCTTACAGCAGCTTGTCAATCAATCGATCGACATATTTAATCAATCAGGATGAGTGAACTTCAAATTTCATCCTAACACCCGTGTGGGGTTTCAAACAATCAAACACATATTTTATTTGTGCAGTTAGGCGATGTGTAAAATTTATCGACCCAATCAACGTCATTCAAATAGGTGTACATAAACAAACCATCTGGTTTGTAAATGAATATTTATTTATTCACTTCACTATTTTCATATTCACGTTAAAAATTATATTTTTAACGATAAAACATTTTATTTCAACCTATGAATTTCTATTCAATTCATTTATTCAATAAAATGATATTTTTATTTTTCTAACATGTTTTAGAAAATTTCGGCGGCATAACGGCACGATACTAAAAACGGGATAAGGCCTAGCCTTGTCCCCGGTCTAGTGAAGGCCCACGCCATTCACATATCAATCAAATTCACTTTCGTTATGCAAACCACAAAATTTGGAGTAAGGGTCTAACCTAGCCTTACTCCTTCGCCTTATAACGGCGCACGTCTAATCCTAACCAATTTATCGATTCGATTTTTCACACCACAAACCACATTCAAACCAATATCGCAATCAATCACCAAACAGTCAAACAAACAAGTCCATGGTCTGTGGACGATTGTGTCGGGTGCTACTAAGCACCGTCTGCATCCTAGTATATATATATAACTAGAAAAATTAAATTGAAAGGTGAGAAATTCTCACATATAGCTATCCTAGCTCCACGGCTCTTCATTGATAGAAATCTTCGTCGGTCCCGCCTTTTTGTCACTTTCGCCCGTATTCTCTACATATGTAAAAATCGAATTTTTACTATGTTATTCAATATATAAAAATCGAATTTTTATTTCAAAGTTCAATATATAAAAATCGAATTTTTATTTCAAAGTTCAATATATAAAAATCGAATTTTTATTTCGCTATTCAATATATAAAAATCGAATTTTTATTTCTATGTTATATAGATAAAAATTATATTTTTATCACGTTATTTTCTATATAAAGATTTCGCCTTTTCAAATTTAAAGATTTCATCTTTATAAAAATCTCATTTTTATTTTTCTACACATATAAAGATGACATTTTTAATATCCCGATCATGTAAAAATTATATTTTCAACTCTTTACATATAAAAAATATGATTTTTACTTTTCTTTTAAAAACAGTTTTTCTTTGTATCAAAAATCAGTTTTCCTTTACTTCAAAAACCAGTTTTTCTTTTATCTAAAAATCAGTTTTTAAAATACTTTTTTTTTTAAAATCAGTTTTCTACTTTATAAAAATTTCTGTTTTCTATATTCTTTCAAAAATTCTGTTTTTATAATCTTTTAAAAATTTCTGTTTTGTTTTTTTTTTTTTTTTTTTAAAAAATCTTTTAAAAATTCTGTTTTTAAAATCTTTTAAAAATTCTGTTTTAAAATCTTTTTTTTTTAAATTCTGTTCTGTTTTTTTTTTTATATAAAAATATTCAGTTTTAAACTTTATAAAATTTCTGTTTAAACTTAATAAAAATTTCTGTTTTAAACTTAATCAAAATTTCTGTTTTTAAACTTATAAAAAAAAAAAAAAAAAAAAAAAAATTCAGTTTTATAGAACTTAAAAATAAAAATAAGAATAAAATACTTACAGAGGAGCGGGGGGGCGAAAGGAGATCGGAGGCGCTCGCTTCGAGGTGGCGGCTTCGGTCTGGAGGCGTTGCGTGGGGGGACTTCTGGTGGCGGTCGGCGGCTTCAGCTGCGCGAGCGAGGGGGGGGGGCTTCTTCGCAGACGTCGAGACAAGGGAGGGGGGCGGCTCCTTCGTCGGCGTTCGAGGTTAGGGGGGGGCGGCGGATCGAATCGATTTAGGGTTCTTTCTTTTTTTTTTTTTTTTTTTTTTTTTGTTTCTGAAATTATATGAACGGGGGGGGGGGGGGGCCAAGCAGAAGAGAAAAGGGGGGGGGGAGAATTAAAAATTATTTTTTTATTATTTTATTATTTAAATTTGCAAAAGGGTTGACTTTTACATACGACCTCGAAACGAGGCCCACCGCCTGTCGTCCATAGCGTTTTACCCCCATTCCGAACACAATGGGATATGTATCGTAGGCCAATTCGATTGTTACAATCAGTTTCCTTTTGAATTTACATTTAAATCACTATATTGAATTTTAAACGTACATTTCAAATTACCGGGGCCACATGCTAACTCTAAAAATTCCTGAAAAATATTTTCTAGCTTCGTATTGACGATACGGTCCTAACAAAACTAGTTTCGTCGAATTCTGAGACCGTTTGAAAAATGGCCAATTTCCAGTCGATTAAAATCAACTGAAACTGGTCAAACGCGTTTTCCTTTGCCACGCTCACATATTGATTCGAAAAATTATGAAATTTGAAATCTAGCAATAACTTTACACTGCGGACCCAACAAAAGTGGTTTCGTCGAAATCCGAGGTCGTTTGCAAAATTGCTATTTTTAAGGGCCTTATATATATAAAAATATATATAAATTCCACAGCGACTATTTCTAATTTTAAACTGGACATATCTTATCATTTCTAAAATGAAATCTCAGTTTGTTACTTCGTTACAAAGATATAGTTATACAGATTCAAATATTTCTTGTTTCGTTCAATTCTGACTTATATTGAATTCTGTATATTCATTTGAAATTAGAAATCGAATTTTCGAACTACCGCGCCATTTTCAATTCTATTTATAATTATATATAAATATTATATATTCCAACGACGACGTATATAATATATACGTCGAATTCTATTCAAAATAAGTTTCCTCGTCGATATTATTTAAAATAATTCATTTTAAATAATCAAAACTCGCTATAATTGCCAAAATAAAAATTTTAAACTGGCCCAGATTTTCCGGGTTGTTACACCTTCGGAGCGACAAAATAATCAGATGAATGTGCGCTCCCTTCGTGCCTTATAACACCCTGATGATCTAACCCATTGAGTTATTCATCCTCAGACGTGCGGATTGGTCCAAGCGCCCCACTTTAATATTTTATTAGACTCTATGTCTGAACATTCTTTTACGCGCTTGCCTTACCTCATCAGTTTTCCATTTAACTTGGTCATTCCCATTCATATTTAATTCTTAATCAAGTTACCAAGTTCCTCTTGCTTATTAATTTCGGTTATATAACTTAACCCATTTAAGTTTATTAATAAGCCCACAACATGTTATTCTTTAGATTGTGGCCAAGGTCTGTAATCCACAATCCCTTTATGTTCATGTTTGATTTTATCGTTACAATAACATGTTCTACTTAATATGTAATTAAGTATATCTCAATTCACATGTTTTCTTGTTTAACATGTCAGTAATTATTTATGATTAAATATAACTTATTTCATAAGTTTTCCTAATTCTCTCATTTAATCATAATTCCATTTTACACCGTTACTACAACTTATCGTTGTTTACTTATTAACTTAGTTCCCTTAACTAAGGTTCATTAATAAGTTTATCTATCCATTTATTATAACCTATGTTATAATTTCCTCTTGTCCCTAGGACAAGTCTTAACATGTTAATCTTATCAGCGGGTTTCAGACTTCCAAGTTTACAGATTACTTAATTTATAATTAAGTACAACCTTTTATATTTCATAAATTTCCCCCCTTTTCTTAACTGGTTTCAGTTTTCCCCATTTACTGATTACTTAATTTACAATTAAGTGTCCCTAATCTCATTTCACCAGTTATCCCATTTCCTTACTACTTTATTATAACCTAAGTAATAATCTTGACTTGTCTCCAGGATAAGTCTACATATTATACAACATTCTCATTATGTAATTTATGTATAATAGGTTATTATCATTCCCCTTTTAAACCATTTACTATTGTAACCCATTATTCTTCATTCACTATAATATATGTTCCTTATTTTATTAAGGAAAACACTTCATGCACCTTATCAGTTTGATTTATAGAAGGAATCAGTGATTTATTTTCATAGCTTATTCCTATCTAAATCCGTGGTGGCAAGTAATTTCTTTCCATTTTTTTACTTTATTCACTGTGGCTTACTTGCAACTACGTTCTCAGAAATAGGTCATTTAGGGAAATTTTTCCTTCGCATCACACTAACTCAGTCCATTACGTCCCTTCCTTTCTTATTTTCTGAGTTAGACATTTAATTACCATCATTGCCATTTGTTCAATCTTATTATATACATGTATTTATATATATGCACTAGACCTCTCACATTAAGCCTACACTTGTGGACGCTGGATTTGTCGGGCGGGTCCGGGCAGACTTCTACCACAAGTTGACTGTAACACCCCGGATTTTTCCGTTAACAGTAAATTAACAAATTAAAGTATAATTAAATTGTAACAGAAAAATTAAGGGAAACGGACATCACCATTGCGTTCGTCTCGGAATTCTGCTTGAGATAGAGTCCGAGTTTGCGCAAAACGGATAACGTATGAAGAAGATATCTTTAATTTAAATATTACAGCAAAACATGAAAAAAGAGAAGTAAGGAGAGGACAATAATTATTATTATTCTAAGACTTATTTACAAAAGCCTCTGTAGCTCAGTTGGTTAAGGCATTGGATTTGTAGCATGGAGGTCGGGGGTTCGAAACCCAGGCGGCGACATAATTTTTATCTCTGTTTTAGAGAGGGCTAACTGAGCATGCAAATACATGTACGTATACAAATTCAAATTTTGAAAGGATAAGAACGTACATATAAGGAAATAAAGAAAATATATGTATATATATGAGAATATATATATATATGCAAAAATATATGTATACAATAGATAAAATTCAAATAGACTAAAACAGCTCAATTTAAAGTTTAATTTTTGAAAATCGAACCCAGTCCCTCCTGGCTGGCCTGGTCGGTATGTGGTCGAATTTCTGTGGTCTGCTTTGTCATTAGGGCTAGGTGGCGGGTTTTTATTGGTCTCTCTATCTAATGAATGGCTATGATCTAACCTAGCAACATCAATGGTCCTAATCAATTCCTAACCTCTATATAAACAACCCTAGACTAAACCCTAATCTATTCATTCAAATTAAGAGCATAGCCGCCATGTTGCTGAGGAACGACTAAGAGTAGCCGCCATCTAGAAAGAGAGGATTAGGGAGAAAGTTCTAAAGCCTAAAGCAATTCAAGCAACCTAAAGCTAATCAATTCAACAAAGGAATCATATCTCTTAATTAGAGAATTTGCCGCAACCATTGTAAGTAGAGTATTACTTTGGTATTAATAAACAATTGTGTTGATGTGTATGCTTGAATTGTGGCAATGAAAGTAATTCATATTTGTGCAAAATTATGTTATTCATTATAAAGAACTACATGCGGTAGTTCTATGCAAATATACGTTTGGAATATTGCGCAAATTATGTAATCTATGTTGAAGCTACATGTATGTAGTTGAGTGAAATTTATGCAAGTTTGGGGCTTTGTTATTATGTCGTCATGATGTATATTTTTGTGCATAAATCATTTTGCAAGTAATTGAGACAAGTTTGGTTGTTATAGTTCATATGAAACTATGTTGGAATTTTGACACCATAATCCATATATTAAGTCATGCTTTTGCAAAACTTATGAATATGGCTAGGCTATGAATGATATTTGGCATAATTGAAATCTATGATTAAGTCTATCTTGTTTACAAGAATTATATGATGACATATGTGAGACATGGCTAAGTTAGACACAAAAATCCCTTTTTTGCAAGTTAAAAGCAAACACCATGATTAGGAATATTTATGCATAAGTATACCATCGTTATGTGATTAAATTTAATTAAGTTGAACTATGCTTTTGTGTTAGTAACAAAGTATCCTCTTTGTAAACATGTAGAAACCTTATGAACATGACTTGTTTATATTTATGCCATGAACAAATTTAACTATACCTATGCCATGTTTATGCTAGAAGTATTTATTTCATGCTTATGTTTGACATTATGCCATGTTTATGCTAGAAGTATTTATGCCATGCTTATGTTTGACATTATGCCATGTTTATGCTAGAAGTATTTATGCCATGCTTATGTTCGACATTATGCCATGTTTATGCTAGAAGTATTTATGCCATGCTTATGTTTGACATTATGCCATGTTTATGCTAGAAGTATTTATGCCATGCTTATGTTTGACATTATGCCATGTTTATGCTAGAAGTATTTATGCCATGCTTATGTTTGACATTATGCCATGTTTATGCTAGAAGTATTTATGCCATGCTTATGTTTGACATTATGCCATGTTTATGCTAGAAGTATTTATGCCATGCTTATGTTTGACATTATGCCATGTTTATGCTAGAAGTATTTATGCCATGCTTATGTTTGACATTATGCCATGTTTATGCTAGAAGTATTTATGCCATGTTTGACATTATGCCATGTTTATGCTAAAAGTATTTATGCCATGCTTATGTTTGACATTATGCCATGTTTATGCTAGAAGTATTTATGCCATGCTTATGTTTGACATTATGTTATGTTTATGCTAGGAATATTTATGACATGCTTATGTTTGACATTATGCCTAAATAAGAATATAGGTTCATGTTGTAGTTAAACCTATGCAAGTTCACATACTTTGATTTATGTCACCTATGTTGCCACTATGCAAGTACACCAATATCTATTTTGTATTTCCAACGTCGTATTGCAAGTTCATGCGCTCACCTTCCCCTCTTTGTGTATACGCCATAAGCCTCCCCTTTCGCATGGCTAAATTGGGCTTTAAAATGCTAAGCCCAATATATATGAACGGACGTGTAAAACGGGGGAAAATAACGTTGGGTTAAAATGAATTAATGAATGAAAATATAATATAGAAGGGCCCAAATTCAAGTATGGGTTGGGCCCGTGATTGGTGTAACCTTTACACCATTAACTTAATAATGGGCCGCAAATATTTACATATAAATAAAGAAGAATGACAAGATATGTAAATGTAGAAAATACGATGTGTTTAACCCGAGGTTGGATTGAGTTGTGATGTAAACCTGCCCGGAACCGCCCGGCTGTCCAGTAGTCACAACAATACCTATCCAATGTGGGAGGTTAAACATGGAGCCCAGCAAGGACCCGAGGTTAGACTGAGTTGTGGCGTAAGACTGCCCGGAACCAACCGGCAACAGGCAGCCACAACAATACCTGTCTAATGTGAGAGGTCAGGGCCTTAATAAGACAATTAAGGCTGAGTCAGGATTGTTAGGATTAAGTGGACTAAAGACTTAATCAAAATGGAACATGCTAAACTAAGCGGACTGGTGGGGGTTAGGTTAGAAACACTTAACCAACTTAGCATGTTGGCTAGAGATAGAAAACCTAGTAACGGGGGACCCTTTTCAGCAGTAACCCTAAAAGGTGTATTAGGATAACCTGAAACTAGGCAGGGTGGGGCACGATTACTGGGCTGATTGTAAGAGGTCAAATCGACGGCGGTGGTGTAGCAGTGTAGGTTCTAACGGAGTGCGGGCGTGCACACACTCCGGAGCAGAAAAACAAGGCACTGGACACCAGTAGCATACCTGTGCACTCTAAGGTTGTGTCGGGTTGCCACTATGGGACTTGATACACCCCATGGTGGGACCAGCATAGGTAACTACAGACATCGGGGGCCGTAAGACACATGTAACTATGCGAGTAGGAGCCGATCATCATTGAATGGATCACATCACCCTGATTATGGGGTGCAAATTGGAAACTAGTTTATATGGGTTCAGAGATTAACATGGGGTACGATAGCATATTCGACCCTAGATAACTTAACCAAGTTCATAGTGTTTGCCCACTTCCTGTTTTACTTATCATACCCAGTTCTTTATTCATAGACAAAGTAGTACTAGACTTACTCAGGCTTTATGTTTGACTCTATTTTTCTTTCGTCTTCTTTCTTCCGTTCCCCCCCCCAGGTCCTCAGGGAGGGAACACAGCAGCTTGACCAGCCTCAACATCCAGCTTGAAGAAGAGAAATGTATTGCTTGGACTTTCCTGTTTTGAACTATGGCTTTGGACAATCCACTAAGGGGCTTTTGCAGTTTATCTATGTTTTATTTATGCTTCTTTAAATAATGTACTCAAGACAGATTATGAAAGTGTTATGTTATGTTTTTGGAAAGGATGTTGTTGTAACACGTATTTGACTTAATGAAATAAAGTTTGTTGTTCTTCCGCTGTTTTACAAATATGTGTTCTTATATCTGTCTTGTATATCTGTGACTTGTACTTATAAACCTCCACCAAAATTAGGGCATTCCCTTTGAGAGTGACCCTAACGGAGGTGGGGTGTTTCACTTGGTATCAGAGCATAGGTTTACCAGATAAGATAAAAAGTTTTGAAAAATAATTTCAAAAAGGAAATTTAAAGAAGCATTTTTAAAAGATAAAATATTAATTTGTTTTAAAAGGCAAAGTCCCCAAAGCCATAGGTATTATCTCTTATCCTTCGTTTTGAATCTATCCTTTCGGTTTCAGCATGTCTGGAGACCTTACTCCCCAGCTGCTGACGCTTTCACTCCTCCTCCTCCACGTGAACCAGCAAGCGGAAGAGTCCCAGAGTAGGAAGACGAAAAATAGTCAAACAAGAAAGGATCGTAACAGTAATAATAAGAAACGAGAAAAAAAAGGAAATGTAATTTTTGTGGTACGGAAGGGCACATAGCCAAGGAATGTAGAAAGAGGAAAAGAAAGCAAAGAGAATGTTTTCATTGTGGGAAGACTGGACACATCAGCAAAGACTGCCCTGAGAAGACAGACTTTGAGAAGGGCGGGAAAGACAACAAGTCCCGAGAGAAAAGGAAGTGTAAATTCTGTGGCAAAGTGGGGCACTTAGTAAAGGACTGCCGGAAAAAGAAGGCCAAGGAGAATGGTGGGTGCTTTTCTTGCGGTGAGACAGGCCATAGGGCGAAGGACTGCCCAAAGAAACGAGGACAGGGGCAGGGGGTTGGATCCACCCCAGGGGCACAGGTTCATGTGCTGGAAGCGCCACCTCTGCAACAGCGAGGTACAAACACTTCTGTAGAAAGTGTAGTTTATCTTTATGATCACCCCGTTCGCACTTTGTTTGATTCTGGCGCATCACACTCCTTTATCTCGTCTGCTTTAGTAGAATCTCTGCACCTAAAAACTAGTATGGTAGAGGACCCCTTAATTGTTTCAAACCCAATTGGGGGCCCAGCTCATTTGTCTATGATCTGTTTGGATTTGAAAATTTCTATCCTAAGTGTTAAATTTCAATGTAGTGCCTTTGTTTTGGGCTTTTCGGGGTATGGTTTGATTTTGGGTATGGATTGGCTATCCAGTAATGGGGCCATCCTTGATTGTGAGAAAAGGGTTGTTAGGCTCCTAACCCAGCTCGGTAATACTTTGGAAATTTCTTGTAATCCCTCGCATGCGGTTATGCTTAGTTACCTTGAATCGCTAGATGTCTCTGTTGAAAATTTGCAATCAGTTAGAGTGGTCCGGGAATATCCGGATGTCTTCGAGGAGGTGAAGGGCTTGCCTCCGAAGCGGGAAATAGACTTCCGCATATATCTTGTAGATAATGCAAAGCCCGTTGCGTTGCCCGTTAGACATATGGCTCCACGAGAAAGAAAAGAGCTCAGTAAACAGATTAAAGAGCTTCTAGAGAAGGGGTTCATTAGGTGGAGCATTTCAGAATAGGGCACTCCAGGAGTGTTCGCCACTAAGGCTGAAGGTTCATTTCACTTATGCATGAGTTGTAAAGAATCACCTTAGTAAGTACATTTGGCAACATAGTTGGACTTAGGAAGGGACTCCCTTGTGACCTAAAAGGAGTCCATCATGCTTAGTTTCCTAGAATCATATGTGGTGGTTGGGTTGATTAATTCTTTGGGTGTCAGTCTGATGTTGATTTCGGTCTTCGGGGCTGATGCTTAGAGAGTTCTTCTCCTAATCAATATATATGTGGCATAGATTTCTAGTTTTGACATTGCCTAATGGGCACAAAATTTTTACTTGCTTCTATCATTCGACTATACCTTTAGGTAGGACCATTTCCTATCATTGAGAAAATTTGGAAAATGACCTACAGATTAGAGCTACCCGAGAAATTGGCCAGAGTCCACAACGTTTTTCACGTTTCACATCTCCGAAAATGTCTACATGAGTCTGCTGAAGTGGTAGAGCCAAATATCCTCGAAGAGGCCGAAGTGGAACGCGAAGCAACCATAAGAAAAGTTCCAACCCGCATACTAGGAACGGAAGTGAAGAAGCTACGCAACCGCGAAGTCAATCTCGTCAAAGTTCAGTGGAGCGACGCCGAGGGAGACGCGACTTGGGAAACTGAAGCTAGAATACGCACTGCTTACCCTTTTCTTTTCGAGGGTACGTCCTTGATCTTTCTTTTTCCTTAAGTTGCGCTTTTATCTATCTTTTTAGGAATATCTCCTTGACCTTATCTTTTAGATAGAAACCTTTTGGATGAAAACATGTAATTGAAACATGTTATGTATGATGGTTGCAAGTGGTTGCAAGTGATTGCTAGTAGTTGCTCGTGGCTGCATATACACACACAATCTAGGTTTTAGATCGGCTCAGTCACTTCATATTGCATATGCATATATGTTTGCACTCGTATATGGTTGAATTGTAATGTGTTGTCATATGGATGTTGCATTTGTATGAAAGATTGTGCACCCATGTAGAATCATGAATAGGAAAAATCTGCATACATAATGGATACACGGCACTTACATGATTCGCATTAAGGAGGTCAACTGAATCAGTAGACCGCCTGATTTTGCATTAGATAAGTTCATGAACACACACACTTCGCATATGATCATGAAGCATTAGAAGTCTTTTAAGGACAATGGATGCTCGTGTTTGATGGATGAGTAGATGGATGATTGAATGTTAGGATTTACATTCTTCCTAAACTTGAAGATTTCGGGGACGAAATCCTTTTAAGTGGGGGAGAATGTAACACCCCGGATTTTTCCGTTAACAGTAAATTAACAAATTAAAGTATAATTAAATTGTAACAGAAAAATTAAGGGAAACGGACATCACCATTGCGTTCGTCTCGGAATTCTGCTTGAGATAGAGTCCGAGTTTGCGCAAAACGGATAACGTATGAAGAAGATATCTTTAATTTAAATATTACAGCAAAACATGAAAAAAGAGAAGTAAGGAGAGGACAATAATTATTATTATTCTAAGACTTATTAACAAAAGCCTCTGTAGCTCAGTTGGTTAAGGCATTGGATTTGTAGCATGGAGGTCGGGGGTTCGAAACCCAGGCGGCGACATAATTTTTATCTCTGTTTTAGAGAGGGCCAACTGAGCATGCAAATACATGTACGTATACAAATTCAAATTTTGAAAGGATAAGAACGTACATATAAGGAAATAAAGAAAATATATGTATATATATGAGAATATATATATATATGTGCAAAAATATATGTATACAATAGATAAAATTCAAATAGACTAAAACAGCTCAATTTAAAGTTTAATTTTTGAAAATCGAACCCAGTCCCTCCTGGCTGGCCTGGTCGGTGTGTGGTCGAATTTCTGTGGTCTGCTTTGTCATTAGGGCTAGGTGGCGGGTTTTTATTGGTCTCTCTATCTAATGAATGGCTATGATCTAACCTAGCAACATCAATGGTCCTAATCAATTCCTAACCTCTATATAAACAACACTAGACTAAACCCTAATCTATTCATTCAAATTAAGAGCATAGCCGCCATGTTGCTGAGGAACGACTAAGAGTAGCCGCCATCTAGAAAGAGAGGATTAGGGAGAAAGTTCTAAAGCCTAAAGCAATTCAAGCAACCTAAAGCTAATCAATTCAATAAAGGAATCATATCTCTTAATTAGAGAATTTGCCGCAACCATTGTAAGTAGAGTATTACTTTGGTATTAATAAACAACTGTGTTGATGTGTATGCTTGAATTGTGGCAATGAAAGTAATTCATATTTGTGCAAAATTATGTTATTCATTATAAAGAACTACATGCGGTAGTTCTATGCAAATATACGTTTGGAATATTGCGCAAATTATGTAATCTATGTTGAAGCTACATGTATGTAGTTGAGTGAAATTTATGCAAGTTTGGGGCTTTGTTATTATGTCGTCATGATGTATATTTTTGTGCATAAATCATTTTGCAAGTAATTGAGACAAGTTTGGTTGTTATAGTTCATATGAAACTATGTTGGAATTTTGACACCATAATCCATATATTAAGTCATGCTTTTGCAAAACTTATGAATATGGCTAGGCTATGAATGATATTTGGCATAATTGAAATCTATGATTAAGTCTATCTTGTTTACAAGAATTATATGATGACATATGTGAGACATGGCTAAGTTAGACACAAAAATCCCTTTTTTGCAAGTTAAAAGCAAACACCATGATTAGGAATATTTATGCATAAGTATACCATCGTTATGTGATTAAATTTAATTAAGTTGAACTATGCTTTTGTGTTAGTAACAAAGTATCCTCTTTGTAAACATGTAGAAACCTTATGAACATGACTTGTTTATATTTATGCCATGAACAAATTTAACTATACCTATGCCATGTTTATGCTAGAAGTATTTATGTCATGCTTATGTTTGACATTATGCCATGTTTATGCTAGAAGTATTTATGCCATGCTTATGTTTGACATTATGCCATGTTTATGCTAGAAGTATTTATGCCATGCTTATGTTTGACATTATGCCATGTTTATGCTAGAAGTATTTATGCCATGCTTATGTTTGACATTATGCCATGTTTATGCTAGAAGTATTTATGCCATGCTTATGTTTGACATTATGCCATGTTTATGCTAGAAGTATTTATGCCATGCTTATGTTTGACATTATGCCATGTTTATGCTAGAAGTATTTATGCCATGCTTATGTTTGACATTATGCCATGTTTATGCTAGAAGTATTTATGCCATGCTTATGTTTGACATTATGCCATGTTTATGCTAGAAGTATTTATGCCATGCTTATGTTTGACATTATGCCATGTTTATGCTAGAAGTATTTATGCCATGCTTATGTTTGACATTATGCCATGTTTATGCTAGAAGTATTTATGCCATGTTTGACATTATGCCATGTTTATGCTAGAAGTATTTATGCCATGCTTATGTTTGACATTATGCTATGCTTATGCTAGGAATATTTATGACATGCTTATGTTTGACATTATGCCTAAATAAGAATATAGGTTCATGTTGTAGTTAAACCTATGCAAGTTCACATACTTTGATTTATGTCACCTATGTTGCCACTATGCAAGTACACCAATATCTATTTTGTATTTCCAACGTCGTATTGCAAGTTCATGCGCTCACCTTCCCCTCTTTGTGTATACGCCATAAGCCTCCCCTTTCGCATGGCTAAATTGGGCTTTAAAATGCTAAGCCCAATATATATGAACGGACGTGTAAAACGGGGGAAAATAACGTTGGGTTAAAATGAATTAATGAATGAAAATATAAAATAGAAGGGCCCAAATTCAAGTATGGGTTGGGCCCGTGATTGGTGTAACCTTTACACCATTAACTTAATAATGGGCCGCAAATATTTACATATAAATAAAGAAGAATGACAAGATATGTAAATGTAGAAAATACGATGTGTTTAACCCGAGGTTGGATTGAGTTGTGATGTAAACCTGCCCGGAACCGCCCGGCTGTCCAGTAGTCACAACAATACCTATCTAATGTGGGAGGTTAAACATGGAGCCCAGCAAGGACCCGAGGTTAGACTGAGTTGTGGCGTAAGACTGCCCGGAACCAACCGGCAACAGGCAGCCACAACAATACCTGTCTAATGTGAGAGGTCAGGGCCTTAATAAGACAATTAAGGCTGAGTCAGGATTGTTAGGATTAAGTGGACTAAAGACTTAATCAAAATGGAACATGCTAAACTAAGCGGACTGGTGGGGGTTAGGTTAGAAACACTTAACCAACTTAGCATGTTGGCTAGAGATAGAAAACCTAGTAACGGGGGACCCTTTTCAGCAGTAACCCTAAAAGGTGTATCAGGATACCCTGAAACTAGGCAGGGTGGGGCACGATTACTGGGCTGATTGTAAGAGGTCAAATCGACGGCGGTGGTGTAGCAGTGTAGGTTCTAACGGAGTGCGGGCGTGCACACACTCCGGAGCAGAAAAACAAGGCACTGGACACCAGTAGCATACCTGTGCACTCTAAGGTTGTGTCGGGTTGCCACTATGGGACTTGATACACCCCATGGTGGGACCAGCATAGGTAACTACAGACATCGGGGGCCGTAAGACACATGTAACTATGCGAGTAGGAGCCGATCATCATTGAATGGATCACATCACCCTGATTATGGGGTGCAAATTGGAACTAGTTTATATGGGTTCAGAGATTAACATGGGGTACGATAGCATATTCGACCCTAGATAACTTAACCAAGTTCATAGTGTTTGCCCACTTCCTGTTTTACTTATCATACCCAGTTCTTTATTCATAGACAAAGTAGTACTAGACTTACTCAGGCTTTATGTTTGACTCTATTTTTCTTTCGTCTTCTTTCTTCCGTTCCCCCCCCCCCCCAGGTCCTCAGGGAGGGAACACAGCAGCTTGACCAGCCTCAACATCCAGCTTGAAGAAGAGAAATGTATTGCTTGGACTTTCCTGTTTTGAACTATGGCTTTGGACAATCCACTAAGGGGCTTTTGCAGTTTATCTATGTTTTATTTATGCTTCTTTAAATAATGTACTCAAGACAGATTATGAAAGTGTTATGTTATGTTTTTGGAAAGGATGTTGTTGTAACACGTATTTGACTTAATGAAATAAAGTTTGTTGTTCTTCCGCTGTTTTACAAATATGTGTTCTTATATCTGTCTTGTATATCTGTGACTTGTACTTATAAACCTCCACCAAAATTAGGGCATTCCCTTTGAGAGTGACCCTAACGGAGGTGGGGTGTTTCATTGACTTAACCTCGTGTCTTAGTACCATTACATGTTTATTCATGCACTTAGACTCCTCACATTAGAATTACCACTTGTGTATGTTGGATATGTCGGGTGGTTCCTGTAACAGCCCTGAATTTTGGGGCCAATTTAAAATTTATTTTAAGTGATTTTAAATGAGTTTTGATATTTAAAATAATCTATTTTAAATAATAAGGATCACAAATTTTGTTCAAATCGAAGTTAGAATGAATAAATTAATTTTAATTATAAAAAGAGCTAGAAATAGCGCGGTAGTTTGAAAAGTCAAACTTGAACTTTGACTAACCATACAGGATGCAAAATTTAACGAATTTTAGTAAAACCAAAAATATTAGAATCTATTTAAAAATATCTTTCCAACGAATCCGAAAAATCGAAATTTCATAGCGGAAATCAAAAGTTATGGCCAATTCAATTTTTAGAAAGGTCGCTAGGTAATTTGCATAGGTCAAAAATGCTACTTTTTGCATACGAAGGAATTTGAACTCGAAACCACTTCCATTGGTTTCAGAATGATGTTTCTGCATTGAAAAACAGTAAAAACTTATATGTTTCGAGTTTCGGAAATTATTTGTTCAAAAATATATTTTTAATATTAAATATACTAGCCTTAAAAAATAGCCATTTTTCAAAAAGTCTCATAATTCAACGAAATAAATTTTGTTGGATTCGTATCATCAAAACAAAGCTAAAAATGATTTTTCGGTAATTTTTGGAATTAATATATAATTATAATTGATTTTTCAGTGTAAACGGGCAATTTTTGACTTTAAAAATTCATTAAAAATTCATACGGGCTCAGAATTGAACGAAATTAATTTTCATAGGTCCACAGCATCAAAACATAGCTAAATATATTTTTTGAGAATTTTTGAAGTTAATTTGTGACCTCGGTGAATTTTCATGTACGGTATACATTAAAATATTAATAAAATAATATAATTATTCCAGAACTCATAACAAATTTCGGAATTGGGTCCTGTAACATGTTCCATTGCGTTCAGAAGGCCTCAAAACCTTAAGAACGACAGTAAGCAGGCTTAAATCGGGGTTCGGACCAAAACGGGCCTTAACGGGCTAATTGCATAATTAGTTAACCCTAATATAATATTATAAAATTCGAAATTCACTGTTCATCCTCTTCCTACAGCCGACATTCCTCCTCACGCTGAACCCATTATGCCGAATTCTTCATTCTTTGATTTCTCTTTCATTTCTCAGCGAAAATTAGCGTGTGAGTACACGTTTCGAAGCTCTTCGCGAGCTCTTCGATCTCCGATAAGTCCCGTCCTTCCCAGTGCCCTGTGCCGCCGCCACCAACACCTCAAACCCGCCGCCTATGTCAGCCCGCCGCCCCCTGTGGGTCCCACCGCACCTCGCCACCTTCTGGCCGTGCGTAGCTCTCTCGTAGCCGGTCCTTCTCCAACAAACGGTTCGTCGTTTCGTCAACTACAACTCCAGAAAATCGAATTTGAAGTTTTGAATGTTCTAAGGTAGATTTTGCTTCAGATTTCTCCACGCTTTTAAGCGTTACATAACCAGTTGTAAAAAACTGATTTTTGATTTTGTGTATGAATTTGTATTCGAATCGTTCCAGATCTGAAATCGTCTTGAATTGGAACACCGAATCTGACCGAACCTGAATCACCTCTCTGACCAAACACTGTGAGAATTTTATTTTTTTAAATTTAATTTAATTTATTTAATTATTATTTGCATGATTATTAACAGTAGAATTAATATGACACGATGTTTAAACATAGATCTAAACCGTTCATAACATATGATGTGGAATCTAAATTGCCTATAGTGCTTTGTGATTAGATCTGAAATTTTAGGCTTAAATCTGAATTCATAATTAATTAAAATTAATTATGTTTTATTTATTTAACCATGCTATGTTGATTTTACATATGCTGTGTGAAACTCCATCTTGCAATTTACCTCGATGTTAGTATCGAATCTGATCCTATTGTTGTATTTGGATGTTGTTATGCGATGTGATGAGAATTTACAGTTTACTTGATGTAAATAAGAACGCGACTTGTGATGAAATTTACATATTCTTTTTTTTTTTGTAAAATTGAAATAGGGAAAAATTGACATTTATTTTGATGTTAATAATAAGTAATTTACGTTGTATGGAAAATTAACATTTATTTTGGTGTTAATAATAAGTAATTTTCAATGCATGGAAAATTAACATTTTTAATGTTAATATTATAAAAATTCAACCGTATGATGACATTAACATTTTTAATGTTAATATTATAAATTAAATATTGGACATGTAAAATTTCACATTTTTACTTATGTGAATAAAATGAATTATTAGGCATGTAACACATTTTTATTAATGTGAATAAATCGTAATGTGAATAAAATGGTAATTTTAACTGTATGCACAATATACATTCTTATTAATGTAATATATATAAGAATTTACTCCGCAGGTGAAATTTAAATTTTTAGAATTGTAACTAAAGTTTACCTTTTATTTTATGTAAACAAATTGAGAATGTGAAATGTAACTAAAGTTTACGTTTTATTTTATTAAGAATGTGATATGTAAATAAAGTTTACATTTTTTAATGTAATATATTCAAGGACTTCACCGTAGGAAAAAAATTACATTTTTATCAATGTAATTAAAGTAGGAATTGGTATTAACATTAAATTTACATTTAATTATGTAAAATTAAGGTATGAAATTTGGAATGACATAAATTTACATTTAATTATGTAAAACCAAAGTAGGAATTTGTGTTAACATGAAATTTACATTTAATTATGTAAAATTAAAGTGATGAGAAATTAACATTTTGTTTAATGTTAAATATAAGGAATTTACATGGTATGAGAAAGTAACATTATTTTTAAATGTTAATAATAAGAAACTACACCGCATGAGTAATTAACATTATTTTTAATGTTAATTAAATAGTAATTTCACCGCATGTGTAAATTAACATTTTTAATGTTAAAGATAACACCGTATGATGTAATTAACATTTTTAATGTTAATATAATAAAACTTTAACCGTAGGATGTCATTAATATTTTTAATGTTAATATAAAAGTATTTACAACGTATGATAAATTAACATTTTTGTGTCAATGTTAAAAATAAGTATTCACATCGAATGAAAATTAACAATTTTGTTAATGATACAAATAAGAATTTATGTTGTATGAGGAATTAATATTGTTTTTGATGTTAAAAATAAGTAGTTTACAATGCATAAAAAATGGACATTTTTAATGTCAATTAAATAGTAATTTTACCGTAGGATGAAATGGACGTTTTTAATGTAAATTAACTAGAAATTTCAACCGTAGGATTTAGTTAACATTATTTATAATGTAAATATAAAGGAAATTTAACCGTATGATAAGATTAACATTATTTTTAATGTTAAATAAAAAGAATTTACATCGTAGGATGATTAACATTATTTTTAATGTTAATAAAAAGAATTTACATCGTAGGATGATTAACATTATTTTTAATGTTAAAGTAAAAGAATTTCACCGTAGAAGGATTTAACATTATTTTTAATGTTTAAATAAAAGGATTTCACCATAGGGTAATTAACATTATTTATAATGTTAGTATATAAGGAATTTGACCGTAAGATGAATTAACATTGTTTTTAATGTTAATATATAGTGAATTCCACCGTAGTATGAATTAACATTATACTTTGTTTATGTTAAAATAAAGGAAATTCAACCGTAGGTTGAATTAACATAATTTTAATGTTAAATTAAAGAGTAACTTAACCGTAGGATCGAGCTACATTATTTTTAATGTAAAGTAATAAAGTAATTTAACATAGGATGAGATTACATTATTTTTAATGTTAATAAAGGATAATTTGACCATAGGGTTAATATACATTTATTTTTAATGTTAATATTAAGAAAATTACTTCGTAGGATAAAATTTACATTATTTTATAATGTTAACATAAAAGAGAATTGACCGTAGGAATGTTACATTTTTTTTATGAAATTAAGAAGGAATAACACCATAGGGTGAGTTAACATTATTTTTAATGTTAATAAAGGGTAATTTAACCATAGGATAAGTCAACATTATCTTTAATGTTAAAATTAAGAAAATATGCATCGTAGGATGAGTTAACATTATTCTAAATGTTAATATAAAAAGTGTATATACCATAGGGAAAAATTTACATCATTTTAATGTTAAAATAAAGGAATTCCACCGTAGGATGAGTTTACATTTTATTCAATGTAAATAAGTAAGAATGCGACATGTAAATGCAAGTTTACATTTTATTCAATGTAAATAAGTAAGAATGAGATATGTAATGAAAGTTTACATTTTATTCAATGTAAATAGGTAAGAATGTGACATGTAATTTCAAGTTTGCATTTTATTAAATGTAAAGAAAACAAGAATGCGTTATGTAATGAAAGTTTACATTTTAATTAATGTAAATAAAAATATGATTTTGAGAATGCGTCGTTAAATAAGAAGTTTGACTATTTTAAATAATTAAAATAGAATGAATTGTTAATAAAAATAATTATTAACAAATAAGAAGGATTTTCAAAATATATATATATATGTATATATATACGAGGATTGTTTGGGAAGTCCGAGATATTCTCATCCCAAATTAATCCAGCGGCGTTAAAGATCGAAGTAAGAAGACGACGTATGAAGACCATAAATCTTCCCTCGAATGGACAGCGATCGAGATCCTGAATTGACTTGCTACCAATTCATGGGTCAAGGTCATTGCCCAGACGTACGCGTTGATTTCACGGATTTGACTTTCGTTCAGACCCAGAGCATAAGTTTAAATGGATGGTGTGTCTGACATCGTACTTCGTTATATATCATATTGTTGATTTTCTGTTAATATATAAATATTGGTGGTGGAGAATTTATTCTCTACTTAACACCCATTTATGTATTGATGGAGAAGCAATGGTATGGCATGGAGTGACAGTGTGGCATACTAAGATGCAATGATCAAGGTTTCTTGTTGAAAAGCAGAACCTTGTGGTGACGATCAAAGCACTGCTTGAATAAGCAGAGCTTTGTGTATTACGTAACCTCACTAGCCTCACAAACCGGTAGAGTCTAAAATGGGCGAAGGAAACGCAGGGAAAGCAGCACGTTTCTTTCTAGCTAGAAGTAGTGTCAGGGACCTCCCAGCGCTGATATTTTACTTATGTGGATGATGGAATGTGGCGTGCCTCGGATAGGTCCTATAGGACTGGGAAACGTGTGCTTAGGAATTGCCAATCCGCTAAGCTGTATTTGCGGACCGGCCCTGCCATTTCCAAGGGTTCTCCGCGGGGAATCCTGAGGCACTAGCTAGAGTGTCTCGAATCGGTAAGGAGCTCCGCTCTAGCCTTGACTCATGATGGAAACCAAAATCCAAATACGAACCGACGAATTTGATTGTATTACTAGTACGGAGGCATAGTATATGGTACCTATGCTTCCTAAGATTAATACATTTACTTTGAAATACTTTCATATACATTAATGATAATATTAGATGCGTATTTGCCGTATTTAGCATGTTTAATCACCATAAGGTAAAACCCTATCCTCTGGTGTGCGTTGCATTGTGTGATGGGACTTGGGTCTTATGGTGATTCCATTTTTCCCAAAAAGCATTGCGTTGTTTACGATGTACTTATTTATTTGTTATGACACTTTAAATTATGCACGGCAATCCATTAGAGTAAACCCGTTCCGCGTTAGCGGCGTGGTCTTTGGATTTGCCTTATATCTACTAGTTATTTTACTAAAGAATTCTCACACCAGTCCCACGACTGACCCATAGTTTGTTTCACCTTTTTGCAAACTTGGGTGCCCTCTTTTCCACACGGGCAGCCAAGTAGACAGGTTCATTCTTTGCTTGTAGTCTTTTCTTTGGAGCTGCTTATTTTCTGTCTCTTGGATTTGCTGAAGTAGAGAGGTGATGACTTGGAGCTTGAAGACATTTATCTTTTGTTTCTATGGCATCTTTTCTTTCCTTTTTAGACATCAAACTTATTTCTTTTCTGCAAACTTGTTGTAATAGCTTAGATTCTGTGACTGTGGATTTTCTGTGATTGATGACATTATATTTTTCCGCTGCTATAATGTTATTACTCTATGAATTTCCTTTGATATATTGTATCTGTGTTCTGTTTTATTGTATTTATGTTGTATTCCAAAAATGATCATCCCTTGCTTTCACTCGTGGAAGTTTGGGGTTATCACAGTTGGTATCAGAGCTTTGGTTTACAAAGCGGAATATAACATATTTATAATAATTCATTTACGTAGAATCACTATATTCTACGGCGAACAGTTCATGAGATACATAATAGCCAGTCACTTTATCGTCATCTTTTCTTTCATCCTTCGATCTTTTCTATCTCCTAGAATCACCATTTCAGTTTTTTTGACTCTCCCCTTGATCGTGCATTCAAAGAAGACTAAGTGAAGTGGCGATGCTCAATTGGCACATATTTACGAAGGAACGAAAGGACCAACTTCTTCGGTGGAAAGCCTGATGTTATAGGCGATACCATCTCTGTTAAAAAACATTCTCTGTGTTTATTCTTCCTCTTCTATTTTTCTTTTTCCTTTTCGGGGACGAAAAGTTTTTAAGTGGGGGAGACTGTAACAGCCCTGAATTTTGGGGCCAATTTAAAATTTATTTTAAGTGATTTTAAATGAGTTTTGATATTTAAAATAATCTATTTTAAATAATAAGGATCACAAATTTGGTTCAAATCGAAGTTAGAATGAATAAATTAATTTTAATTATAAAAAGAGCTAGAAATAGCGCGGTAATTTAAAAAGTCAAACTTGAACTTTGACTAACCATACAGGATGCAAAATTTAACGGATTTTAGTGAAACCAAAAATATTAGAATCTATTAAAAAATATCTTTCCAACGAATCCGAAAAATCGAAATTTCATAGCGGAAATCAAAAGTTATGGCCAATTCAATTTTTAGAAAGGTCGCTAGGTAATTTGCATAGGTCAAAAATGCTACTTTTTGCATACGAAGGAATTTGAACTCGAAACCACTTCCATTGGTTTCAGAATGATGTTTCTGCATTGAAAAACAGTAAACACTTATATGTTTCGAGTTTCGGAAATTATTTGTTTAAAAATATATTTTTAATATTAAATATACTGGCCTTAAAAATAGCCATTTTTCAAAAAGTCTCAGAATTCAACGAAATAAATTTTGTTGGATTCGTATCATCAAAACAAAAAATGATTTTTCGGTAATTTTTGGAATTAATATATAATTATAATTGATGTTTCAGTGTAAACGGGCAATTTTTGACTTTAAAAATTCATTAAAAATTCATACGGGCTCAGAATTGAACGAAAATAATTTTCATAGGTCCACAGCATCAAAACATAGCTAAATATATTTTTTGAGAATTTTTGAAGTTAATTTGTGACCTCGGTGAATTTTCACGTACGGTATACATTAAAATATTAACAAAATAATATAATTATTCCAGAACTCATAACAAATTTCGGAATTGGGTCCTGTAACATGTTCCATTGCGTTCAGAAGGCCTCAAAACCTTAAGAACAACAGTAAGCAGGCTTAAATCGGGATTCGGACCAAAACGGGCCTTAACGGGCTAATTACATAATTAGTTAACCCTAATATAATATTATAAAATTCGAAATTCACGGTTCATCCTCTTCCTACAGTCGACATCCCTCTTCACGCTGAACCCATTATGCCGAATTCTTCATTCTTTGATTTCTCTTTCATTTCTCAGCGAAAATTAGCGTGTGAGTACATGTTTCGAAGCTCTTCGCGAGCTCTTCGATCTCCGACAAGTCCCGTCCTTCCCGGTGCCCTGTGCCACTGCCACCAACACCTCAAACCCGCCGCCTATGTCAGCCCGCCGCCCCCTGTGGGTCCCGCCGCACCTCGCCACCTTCTGGCCGTGCGTAGCTCTCTCGTAGCCGGTCCTTCTCCAACAAACGGCTCGTCGTTTCGTCAACTACAACTCCAGAAAATCGAATTTGAAGTTTTGAATGTTCTAAGGTAGATTTTGCTTCAGATTTCCCCACGCTTTTAAGCGTTACACAGCCAGTTGTAAAAAGCTGATTTTTGATTTTGTGTATGAATTTGTATTCGAATCGTTCCAGATCTGAAATCGTCTTGAATTGGAACACCGAATCTGACCGAACCTGAATCACCTCTCTGACCAAACACTGTGAGAATTTTATTTTTTTAAATTTAATTTAATTTATTTAATTATTATTTGCATGATTATTAACAGTAGAATTAATATGACACGATGTTTAAACATAGATCTAAACCGTTCATAACATATGATGTGGAATCTAAATTGCCTATAGTGCTTTGTGATTAGATCTGAAATTTTAGGCTTAAATCTGAATTCATAATTAATTAAAATTAATTATGTGTTATTTATTTAACCATGCTATGTTGATTTTACATATGCTGTGTGAAACCCCATCTTGCAATTTACCTCGATGTTAGTATCGAATCTGATCCTATTGTTGTATTTGGATGTTGTTATGCGATGTGATGAGAATTTACAGTTTACTTGATGTAAATAAGAACGCGACTTGTGATGAAATTTACATATTCTTTTTTTTTTGTAAAATTGAAATAGGGAAAATTTGACATTTATTTTGATGTTAATAATAAGTAATTTACGTTGTATGGAAAATTAAGATTTATTTTGGTGTTAATAATAAGTAATTTTCAATGCATGGAAAATTAACATTTTTAATGTTAATTAAATAGTAATTTTACCGCAAGTGTACATTAACATTTTTTTTATGTTAATATAAAAAGAAATAAAACGTAGGATGAAATTAACATTTTTAATGTTAATATTATAAAAATTCAACCGTATGATGACATTAACATTTTTAATGTTAATATTATAAATTAAATATTGGACATGTAAAATTTCACATTTTTACTTATGTGAATAAAATGAATTATTAGGCATGCAACACATTTTTATTAATGTGAATAAATCGTAATGTGAATAAAATGGTAATTTTAACTGTATGCACAATATACATTCTTATTAATGTAATATATATAAGAATTTACTCCGCAGGTGAAATTTAAATTTTTAGAATTGTAACTAAAGTTTACCTTTTATTTTATGTAAACAAATTGAGAATGTGAAATGTAACTAAAGTTTACGTTTTATTTTATTAAGAATGTGATATGTAAATAAAGTTTACATTTTTTAATGTAATACATTCAAGGACTTCACCGTAGGAAAAAGATTACATTTTTATCAATGTAATTAAAGTAGGAATTGGTATTAACATTAAATTTACATTTAATTATGTAAAATTAAGGTATGAAATTTGGAATGACATAAATTTACATTCAATTATGTAAAACCAAAGTAGGAATTTGTGTTAACATGAAATTTACATTTAATTATGTAAAATTAAAGTGATGAGAAATTAACATTTTGTTTAATGTTAAATATAAGGAATTTACATGGTATGAGAAAGTAACATTATTTTTAAATGTTAATAATAAGAAACTACATCGCATGAGTAATTAACATTATTTTTAATGTTAATTAAATAGTAATTTCACCGCATGTGTAAATTAACATTTTTAATGTTAAAGATAACACCGTATGATTTAATTAACATTTTTAATGTTAATATAATAAAACTTTAACCGTAGGATGTCATTAATATTTTTAATGTTAATATAAAAGTATTTACAACGTATGATAAATTAACATTTTTGTGTCAATGTTAAAAATAAGTATTCACATCGAATGAAAATTAACAATTTTGTTAATGATACAAATAAGAATTTACGTTGTATGAGGAATTAATATTGTTTTTGATGTTAAAAATAAGTAGTTTACAATGCATGAAAAATGGACATTTTTAATGTCAATTAAATAGTAATTTTACCGTAGGATGAAATGGACGTTTTTAATGTAAATTAACTAGAAATTTCAACCGTAGGATTTAGTTAACATTATTTATAATGTAAATATAAAGGAAATTTAACCGTATGATAAGATTAACATTATTTTTAATGTTAAATAAAAAGAATTTACATCGTAGGATGATTAACATTATTTTTAATGTTAATAAAAAGAATTTACATCGTAGGATGATTAACATTATTTTTAATGTTAAAGTAAAAGAATTTCACCGTAGAAGGATTTAACATTATTTTTAATGTTTAAATAAAAGGATTTCACCATAGGGTAATTAACATTATTTATAATGTTAGTATATAAGGAATTTGACCGTAAGATGAATTAACATTGTTTTTAATGTTAATATATAGTGAATTCCACCGTAGTATGAATTAACATTATACTTTGTTTATGTTAAAATAAAGGAAATTCAACCGTAGGTTGAATTAACATAATTTTAATGTTAAATTAAAGAGTAACTTAACCGTAGGATCGAGCTACATTATTTTTAATGTAACGACCCGGGTTTTTGAATGATTAGTTTTAAATATTTAATATCGTTTTAAATATTGTGTTGATAATATAAAAGAATTTTTATATTGGATTATCGATTAAATAATCGAAATACGATTTATTTTGATAATTATCATAATATGAAACAGTAACAATTGAATTCAGAATTAAAACTGTATCAAAACAATTCTATAAATTAATATAAATTCTATTTGAATTATAACGATAATAATAATTTATTATCGGCGAATTTAATTGTTTAAAAATCGATTTATATTTTAAATTGAGTTTAATTTAAATCATTAATTTAAATTGTTCTCTCTTTTAACAGTCGAATTGAATTTTAGAACTGGTCCCGTTAGGTTCATAATATCATATAAACTTGGAGACGTCGGTTGTTAGATGCCAATAAGGGTTCGGAACCCCTAAATGTAATTTAAACGGAGAAATACAAAGTCAAATCAAAAAAAAAAAAAAAAAGAGTTAAAATGTACATCAGCCACCCTATACTTTGGATGAAGCCGACCTAAAACTGAAATCACGCAGACCTTAATTACCTCGAGCTGGAAAAAATGGCCTCCTCTTTCGTTTACAAGCCAACAAGGATTAAATGGCGACGTACGTCTGGTTCCCTCTCCCTTCTATATAAACGCGTAACCCCTCTTCCCTTCCGTTGTCATTTTCCCATTCCTCAACTCATGAAAACTTATTCGAGTTTTTCCCTTTCGATTTTCCCAGTAAATCAAAAATCAATTCAAGTAAAAAACCCAAAATCATGAATCAAATTCCCTTCTTGTCTTCGCAAGATCTTGGGTTGGCTAAGTGTTGGAAGTCGCGACAGATAGTTTCGGAGTTGCTCGAGTTCGAGCATCGCGTGTACTAGGCAGAACAGGGAGGAGCTACAGTGTTCGATAGATGGTTTAGGCGTTTTCGAAGGAGCTTTAAGGGCTGCGATTGATACTCCTTTGGATGAATTAGGGCACGGGATTTTCCTAGGAGTGAAGTCGTGATGAGGCTCGGTGGTTGGGTACGACATTGGGATGCAGTTAAGTCAGTCAGAGGAGGGGTGCGAGATGTACAGTGGTGATCAAATTTTCAGTGACTGATGGTGAAGTGGTTGCGATGATGGTGGTTGTTGGGATTTTGAAAGGGAGTTGGTCATAGTGAAGAACCGACGAGTTGTAAGGTTCGACAGCATGAAGGCTGGGAGCACTAGTCCGAGCTATTTTAGTTGGTGGTACAAGGTTGACTGTGTGTACAGTTTAGGAAAGAAGGCTTTAATCATGGCATTAAGGTATAAAGTTTTCTATTTATTTACTTTCAATTTGATTAAAATCTGAAATTTTGTTAAGTAAAATATATATGCTTATATAATTCGAATTGTTTTAAATATTGTATTTGATTTATACAAAGTTATAATCATGATTTAAATATTTAATTTTAAATGATTTGATGATTTAATTAAATGGAAAAAGAGAAAAATATATGTATAAGAAATTTATTCATTAATTTAAATGAATAAATGTTAATCGGTAAATTTAAATAAAATTATCGCAGGTGCGAATCCATTCGAGAAGATTAGTAGTAGATAATTTGGAAGTAAACAGGTTATTCGACAACTGCAATCTCGGTGAGTAAATCTCACTCACCTTTAGAATTATTTTTATTTCATTAAAAATAATTGTTGTTGCTTGTTTGGATTTTTCTGCTTGTTTTATATATATTAGTTATTTAGGCTATATATATATATTGGGTTGATTGATTGGTTGGATTCCCGCAGTCTCATTAGCGGATGCCCGCAGTTTCATAGCGGATGATTACCCTATACGCCCCACGCTATGATTAGTGGATGACCTTCTATACCGCGATATTCTGCCACGAAGCAGAATGGGTATTATTTATGTGCTAACATCTGTGGATGCAGGAAAACAGGTTGGAGGAATCCAACTGGATTCCTCAAAAATATATTATCCGTTTGTTTATTTGTTTGCATATATATTGTTATATATGATGTGTTAGAAAAATAATTCGTTGCTTTGTGTGTTTAAATATCACTGGGCTTAAGTAATGATATTTAAAATATCGTGGAAGGATATTTGAGATTTAAAAAGGGAAATTTCTATTTTTTTTAAATAGAATTTGAATTTTAAATGGAAATAAAAGTATAAACTTGTTTTAAAATAAAACAAGTAGTTCCTTTATAAACGAAGTTTATAAATAATTCTTTTATAACGAAGTTATAAATGAAGTGAAAAGAATTATCATTTGATAATTCAGAAATAGAAATACAAGTGTGAAATTGGAATTTGAAATGCAATTTCAAAATAGGATGTGAAATGAAATTTTTAAGTATATAACTCAAATGAAATTTGAGTATAACATTTGAATAGTAGAATTAGAAAAGGAGTTTAAATATTTGAATTTAAAAAGGGGATTGAATATTAGAAATTCAAATAGAAGTTCGAATAGAATTTGAATAGACGAAATTAGGATGAAAAATAGAATTTGAATTCAAGGAATTAAAATAAAATTTGAATTCAAAGGAATTCGAATAAAGAAAATTCAAATAGAGGGTTTGATATAAAATTTGAATAAAGAAATTCAAATAGAGATTTGCATGTAGAATTTCAAAATAGAATTTGAAATAAACTTTGAAATAGGATTTTGAAAGTAGAATTGGAAATAGAATTTCAAATAGGATTTCAAAATAGGAAATCCAAAGGGTTTTGAAATGGAATTTGAATTCAAGGGAATTCAAATGGATTTGAGTGAAGAAATTCAAATGGTGTTAAAAATAAGTTTGAATATTAGAATTCAAATGGGGTTGAAAATGAATTTGAATATTAGAATTCAAATGGAAATGGAAACTGAAATTTGAATATAAGAGATTCAAATTGAATTCAAATAGGATTTAATCTATGGGATTTGAATATGAAATTCAAATGGGTTTTAAACTATGGAATTTTGAATATAGAATTTAAAAAGGAGTTTGAATATTTGAATTTCAATAAATTTTAAATATAAAAATTGGAATATAGAAGTTCAAATGGAATTTAAAAATAGAGTTTGAATAAAAGAATTCAAATGAATTCAAGTATTGAATTTGAATATGGAATTGAAATAGAAATTCAAGTATTGAATTTGAATATCAAATAGGCAAAGAGATAGTTAACGAGTTAATTTAACGAGTGGAGTCAAAACGAGTGTGTGAAGTTGAAATAAATTGGACAGGTATAGACATACAGGAGACAGGTATGGGACAAGGATAATGCAGGTATATAAATAATGTGCTCGACAAAAAGGTACATGTTTAATTCATATATGAGATTTTATGCGCCGTATCGGCAAGCCGCTTGGCTTTTTCTTTTTCTTTTTGAGATGAGAAGTTACCGGGAAGCTATTTGAAATTTCCCAATGCTCCCGATACAGGGGAGGTTATGGCGAAATTTTCCGGATTAAGGAGTTAGAATATTTTTACGATATTTTGATAATTTGAAATCATTGTATCAACGTATAGAATTCGATAAGGAAACGAAATCAAAAATAGAATATTGTAAACAAAAAGGGAAATCTATAAATTAGAAATAGAAAGGAAACCATACACGTGTTTTAGAATGAACAATTGGGTTTTATAGTGTGTTTATTCGAGGTTAGTGGTTTTGCCGTTTCGAAGTTGAGGATGTTTTCAGTTAAGGTCTGAGAGGTAATTTTACCCCAACTTGATTGATTTCATTTTTAATGGATAAATAACAAGATCCAGTCTCGAAGAGAAGTCTTTGAAAAAGAGTTAGTTGAATAAAATATTTTGGGTTGTTGTAACAATGTTTTACACAACATTCGTTTTAAACCCAAGTGATGGAATTTTGGAAATGTAACAAGTAAATATTTCCTGAGTATAATTAAATAGTCGGAATAGAGATAAGTGATTGAAATTGTTTCCAATTGAAAATAGAGATATTTTCTAATATATAGAAAATAAAAGAAGTTGATATTGGGAAATGCTTTCCAAATAGCGTAAAGAGCCAATATGGTTATTGAAATATTTGGTTAACAAATATTGATAAGAAATTGGAGAAGAGATTTAATTAATGAAATATTAATTAAAGAGCCCAGTGATTTGTTGATATGTTTGGATGAACACTTGTTTTTATTCGATAGTTAAATCACAGACTATCGAAGTTTTGACCATCGTTGTCAATATGGAGAGACCGGTTGGATTATTATCCGAAGAACCACTCCGTATCGGCATAAGCGTTGCGAACCAAGTATGCTGAATGTATTGAAGACGGAGTAAAGTGCAAGGGCTTTTCTATTTATAGAAATAGTGCCTTCGGTTTCGTTCAATCCCAGAACGAACGTAAATGGACGAATGTCTGACAAAGTATTTCCAATGATCAAATGGGTTGGTCTGTATGAATATATATGGTTGCAACGGATTTATCCCTTAGCATAATATCCTGAATATTTGTGCAAACTCAACTAGTGATTAACGGATCTGACAATGTGGCATTCAAAGTGATTGTGCTATCAATGAATGGTAAGTATTCGTAGCCTCAGGCCTCAACAACCGGGAAAGGACAAAAATCGGGCAGGCAGCATGGCTATGTGGGTCGCAACCATTAGGGTGTATAATCACCTATCTAGAGAAATTCCTTTTGTTTCTAAATCTATCGATTCTGCCCATTCGGGAAACGGTGGTTTGAGTCCAACCGTTGGTGATATACATTCGATACACTCAAGCGAAATGAGTGGTCGGTCATGTGTGGGCCGGGTTGCAAGACGTTCTTGTTGAACCCAGGTGTATTCGCCTCTAGAGATACATCATCGGAAGGTGGTTCCATACCTTGTCATGTTGGAAATCCAATCTCCAATAAGCGCCATGGGGTTTTTGATTTTATAATATATATGTGGAGCGTGAGATGCAAGCGTTCTGCTATTTGGTTATTTACTTGATGTAGACATTATTATAATATCACTGGATTTTCATATCAAAGTGGTTTGGGTTATAGTAAGGTAAAAACCGTCCGTGTTTATGTGTGGGCTGGTCTTACTATTACCTTTTCTTTTGAAAGGATTTTTTTAGTTAAACAAGTGGTTGGAGTTTACTCACACTAGTCCCATGACTGACCCAGAGTTTATTTTGTTTTGTTTTCCCTAAACTCTTGGGTGCCCAAATTTGTACGGGCAGTCAAGTAGTCGGGATTTCACAGATTCATTTGAAGGAGCTGGAAGCAGGAGGCTTCACCGGTTAGCTATAGGCTATCATATATTCCGCTGTGGACCTTGTTGTATCTGGAAACAGGTGTTTATAACTGTTCCAGAAATGAATGTTGTGCTCTGATGATGGTATGTATATAAAGTTACTGATTTGTATTTCAAAAGTTTTGTTATATAATATATTTTATTCGTTCCGCTGTGAGTTTGTGATCTTCATTTTTCTTCTATTCTGATATTTCTTTCTTTCTATTTCTCATCCTCTAACTTCTTTCTATTAATGGTTCGTATTTCTGTGTTATTTGGGTTGGACGTGTGGTGTATTTAGTCAACTCGGATAGCACGGATTTGCGGGTCGTTTCAGTTGGTATCAGAGCTTAGGTTGAGCGAATACCTAGGCTTGTTGGGGTTGTACTCATTAGAGATAGGGTCAATAGTACCCTAGAATGAGTTGAGTGTATGTATATACGAGAGAGCGTATTTGTAAATTGATATAAAAACTATTTTATATTGTGTTGGCTAGTCTGTTGGGTGGTTTATGAATTCTGATCGAATTGTGGGACGCCACGACGTCGATAAGAGTTTGTAAATACTTGAACAGAAGATTGAACACGATATTGTTTTAAAGTGGGTAAATGAAATAATTTTACCCAAAATTCTATTTTGATATAGAAAGAATAATTTTCTGAAATTATTATAATATATGGATGTGTTGGATGTTAATATTATAATCAATGAGATTATAAAATTGGAATGGTTATTTATAACCAAAATAGAATTTGTATATGAATTAAGTATACAAATGAGATGAATTAGAATTTAATTCAAACCAGAATTTGGAATTTTAATCCTGGGAAGTTGAAATTTATTTTTCAAAATATATTAAAATAATATAGCTTTGTTTGGAAGGATTTTTGATCTAAAATCATTTTAGATTGGGTTTTAAAATTTTTAAAGCACTGAACTCACTTCAGTGGCTGGGAAATAATTCTGATGATGATTGCAACATCATCAGTGTTCATTTCCGAGTTTCTAAGTGATGGATTGCTACCTTAGAAAGTTTTTGATGGAAATTTGTTTTGAAAGAAAACAAGTAGATTGAAAATTCAAATGTTTTGAATTGAGATGAAAATAAATATAAGTATACATTTGTGTATTTCAAAGGATTTGAAATGATAACCCTGGGATTTGGATTCTGGAATTAAAATTTAACTGAAGCAAGTTAAATGGTTCAGGGTGAATTAAATTGACTAGAATCAATTTGAAATAAATTGAAATGAATATGAATTAGAATGCATATGAATGGAAACCAAAAGTTTTGGTTGAAATTAAAGTCATAGAAATATGAGGAGTTGAGTTTCAACATAAGTGAGATGTTGAAAAGAAATGGATTTGTACCATTTTTCCTACCTTAGCAATTTCGAGGACGAAATTATTTTAAGGGGGGAAGAATGTAACGACCCGGGTTTTTGAATGATTAGTTTTAAATATTTAATATCGTTTTAAATATTGTGTTGATAATATAAAAGAATTTTTATATTGGATTATCGATTAAATAATCGAAATACGATTTATTTTCATAATTATCATAATATGAAACAGTAACAATTGAATTCAAAATTAAAACTGTATCAAAACAATTCTATAGATTAATATAAATTCTATTTGAATTTGAACGATAATAATAATTTATTATCGACGAATTTAATTGTTTAAAAATCGATTTATATTTTAAATTGAGTTTAATTTAAATTGTTCTCTCTTTTAACAGTCGAATTGAATTTTAGAACTGGTCCCATTAGGTTCATAATATCATATAAACTTGGAGACGTCGGTTGTTAGATGTCAATAAGGGTTCGGAACCCCTAAATGTAATTTAAACGGAGAAATACAAAGTCAAATCAAAAAAAAAAAAAAAAGAGTTAAAATGTACATCAGCCACCCTATACTTTGGATGAAGCCGACCTAAAACTGAAATCACGCAGACCTTAATTACCTCGAGCTGGAAAAAATGGCCTCCTCTTTCGTTTACAAGCCAACAAGGATTAAATGGCGACGTACGTCTGGTTCCCTCTCCCTTCTATATAAACGCGTAACCCCTCTTCCCTTCCGTTGTCATTTTCCCATTCCTCAACTCATGAAAACTTATTCGAGTTTTTCCCTTTCGATTTTCCCAGTAAATCAAAAATCAATTCAATTAAAAAACCCAAAATCATGAATCAAATTCCCTTTTTGTCTTCGCAAGATCTTGGGTTGGCTAAGTGTTGGAAGTCGCGACAGATAGTTTCGGAGTTGCTCGAGTTCGAGCATCGCGTGTACTAGGCAGAACAGGGAGGAGCTACAGTGTTCGATAGATGGTTTAGGCGTTTTCGAAGGAGCTTTAAGGGCTGCGATTGATACTCCTTTGGATGAATTAGGGCACGGGATTTTCCTAGGAGTGAAGTCGTGATGAGGCTCGGTGGTTGGGTACGACATTGGGATGCAGTTAAGTCAGTCAAAGGAGGGATGCGAGATGTACAGTGGTGATCAAATTTGCAGTGACTGATGGTGAAGTGGTTGCGATGATGGTGGTTGTTGGGATTTTGAAAGGGAGTTGATCATAGTGAAGAACCGACGAGTTGTAAGGTTCGACAGCATGAAGGCTGGGAGCACTAGTCCGAGCTATTTTAGTTGGTGGTACAAGGTTGACTGTGTGTACAGTTTAGGAAAGAAGGCTTTAATCATGGCATTAAGGTATAAAGTTTTCTATTTATTTACTTTCAATTTGATTAAAATCTGAAATTTTGTTAAGTAAAATATATATGCTTATATAATTCGAATTGTTTTAAATATTGTATTTGATTTATACAAAGTTATAATCATGATTTAAATATTTAATTTAAAATGATTTGATGATTTAATTAAATGGAAAAAGAGAAAAATATATGTATAAGAAATTTATTTATTCATTAATTTAAATGAATAAATGTTAATCGGTAAATTTAAATAAAATTATCGCAGGTGCGAATCCATTCGAGAAGATTAGTAGTAGATAATTTGGAAGTAAACAGGTTATTCGACAACTGCAATCTCGGTGAGTAAATCTCACTCACCTTTAGAATTATTTTTATTTCATTAAAAATAATTGTTGTTGCTTGTTTGGATTTTTCTGCTTGTTTTATATATATTAGTTATTTAGGCTATATATATATATATATATATATATATATATATTGGGTTGATTGATTGGTTGGATTCCCGCAGTCTCATTAGCGGATGCCCGCAGTTTCATAGCGGATGATTACCCTATACGCCCCACACTATGATTAGTGGATGACCTTCTATACTGCAATATTCTGCCACGAAGCAGAATGGATATTATTTATGTGCTAACATCTGTGGATGCAGGAAAACAGGTTGGAGGAATCCAACTGGATTCCTCAAAAATATATTATCTGTTTGTTTATTTGTTTGCATATATATTGTTATATATGATGTGTTTGAAAAATAATTCGTTGCTTTGTGTGTTTAAATATCACTGGGCTTAAGTAATGATATTTAAAATATCGTGGAAGGATATTTGAGATTTAAAAAGGGAAATTTCTATTTTTTTTAAATAGAATTTGAATTTTAAATGGAAATAAACGTATAAACTTGTTTTAAAATAAAACAAGTAGTTCCTTTATAAACGAAGTTTATAAATAATTCTTTTATAACGAAGTTATAAATGAAGTGAAAAGAATTATCATTTGATAATTCAGAAATAGAAATACAAGTGTGAAATTGGAATTTGAAATGCAATTTCAAAATAGGATGTGAAATGAAATTTTTAAATATATAACTCAAATGAAATTTGAGTATAACATTTGAATAGTAGAATTAGAAAAGGAGTTTAAATATTTGAATTTAAAAAGGGGATTGAATATTAGAAATTCAAATAGAAGTTCAAATAGAATTTGAATAGACGAAATTAGGATGAAAAATAGAATTTGAATTCAAGGAATTAAAATAAAATTTGAATTCAAAGGAATTCGAATAAAGAAAATTCAAATAGAGGGTTTGATATAAAATGTGAATAAAGAAATTCAAATAGAGATTTGCATGTAGAATTTCAAAATAGAATTTGAAATAAACTTTGAAATAGGATTTTGAAAGTAGAATTGGAAATAGAATTTCAAATAGGATTTCAAAATAGGAAATCCAAAGGGTTTTGAAATGGAATTTGAATTCAAGGGAATTCAAATGGATTTGAGTGAAGAAATTCAATTGGTGTTAAAAATAAGTTTGAATATTAGAATTCAAATGGGGTTGAAAATGAATTTGAATATTAGAATTCAAATGGAAAGGGAAACTGAAATTTGAATATAAGAGATTCAAATTGAATTCAAATAGGATTTAATCTATGGGATTTGAATATGAAATTCAAATGGGTTTTAAACTATGGAATTTTGAATATAGAATTTAAAAAGGAGTTTGAATATTTGAATTTCAATAAATTTCAAATATAAAAATTGGAATATAGAAGTTCAAATGGAATTTAAAAATAGAGTTTGAATAAAAGAATTCAAATGAATTCAAGTATTGAATTTGAATATGGAATTGAAATAGAAATTCAAGTATTGAATTTGAATATCAAATAGGCAAAGAGATAGTTAACGAGTTAATTTAACGAGTGGAGTCAAAACGAGTGTGTGAAGTTGAAATAAATTGGACAGGTATAGACATACAGGAGACAGGTATGGGACAAGGATAATGCAGGTATATAAATAATGTGCTCGACAAAAAGGTACATGTTTAATTCATATATGAGATTTTATGCGCCGTATCGGCAAGCCGCTTGGCTTTTTCTTTTTCTTTTTGAGATGAGAAGTTACCGGGAAGCTATTTGAAATTTCCCGATGCTCCCGATACAGGGGAGGTTATGGCGAAATTTTCCGAAAATTTAAGGAGTTAGAATATTTTTACGATATTTTGATAATTTGAAATCATTGTATCAACGTATAGAATTCGATAAGGAAACGAAATCAAAAATAGAATATTGTAAACAAAAAGGGAAATCTATAAATTAGAAATAGAAAGGAAACCATACACGTGTTTTAGAATGAACAATTGGGTTTTATAGTGTGTTTATTCGAGGTTAGTGGTTTTGCCGTTTCGAAGTTGAGGATGTTTTCAGTTAAGGTCTGAGAGGTAATTTTACCCCAACTTGATTGATTTCATTTTTAATGGATAAATAACAAGATCCAGTCTCGAAGAGAAGTCTTTGAAAAAGAGTTAGTTGAATAAAATATTTTGGGTTGTTGTAACAATGTTTTACACAACATTCGTTTTAAACCCAAGTGATGGAATTTTGGAAATATAACAAGTAAATATTTCCTGAGTATAATTAAATAGTCGGAATAGAGATAAGTGATTGAAATTGTTTCCAATTGCAAATATAGATATTTTCTAATATATAGAAAATAAAAGAAGTTGATATTGGGAAATGCTTTCCAAATAGCGTAAAGAGCCAATATGGTTATTGAAATATTTGGTTAACAAATATTGATAAGAAATTGGAGAAGAGATTTAATTAATGAAATATTAATTAAAGAGCCCAGTGATTTGTTGATATGTTTGGATGAACACTTGTTTTTATTCGATAGTTAAATCACAGACTATCGAAGTTTTGACCATCGTTGTCAATATGGAGAGACCGGTTGGATTATTATCCGAAGAACCACTCCGTATCGGCATAAGCGTTGCGAACCAAGTATGCTGAATGTATTGAAGACGGAGTAAAGTGCAAGGGCTTTTCTATTTATAGAAATAGTGCCTTCGGTTTCGTTCAATCCCAGAACGAACGTAAATGGACGAATGTCTGACAAAGTATTTCCAATGATCAAATGGGTTGGTCTGTATGAATATATATGGTTGCAACGGATTTATCCCTTAGCATAATATCCAGAATATTTGTGCAAACTCAACTAGTGATTAACGGATCTGACAATGTGGCATTCAAAGTGATTGTGCTATCAATGAATGGTAAGTATTCGTAGCCTCAGGCCTCAACAACCGGGAAAGGACAAAAATCGGGCAGGCAGCATGGCTATGTGGGTCGCAACCATTAGGGTGTATAATCACCTATCTAGAGAAATTCCTTTTGTTTCTAAATCTATCGATTCTGCCCATTCGGGAAACGGTGGTTTGAGTCCAACCGTTGGTGATATACATTCGATACACTCAAGCGAAATGAGTGGTCGGTCATGTGTGGGCCGGGTTGCAAGACGTTCTTGTTGAACCCAGGTGTATTCGCCTCTAGAGATACATCATCGGAAGGTGGTTCCATACCTTGTCATGTTGGAAATCCAATCTCCAATAAGCGCCATGGGGTTTTTGATTTTATAATATATATGTGGAGCGTGAGATGCAAGCGTTCTGCTATTTGGTTATTTACTTGATGTAGACATTATTATAATATCACTGGATTTTCATATCAAAGTGGTTTGGGTTATAGTAAGGTAAAAACCGTCCGTGTTTATGTGTGGGCTGGTCTTACTATTACCTTTTCTTTTGAAAGGATTTTTTTAGTTAAACAAGTGGTTGGAGTTTACTCACACTAGTCCCATGACTGACCCAGAGTTTATTTTGTTTTGTTTTCCCTAAACTCTTGGGTGCCCAAATTTGTACGGGCAGTCAAGTAGTCGGGATTTCACAGATTCATTTGAAGGAGCTGGAAGCAGGAGGCTTCACCGGTTAGCTATAGGCTATCATATATTCCGCTGTGGACCTTGTTGTATCTGGAAACAGGTGTTTATAACTGTTCCAGAAATGAATGTTGTGCTCTGATGATGGTATGTATATAAAGTTACTGATTTGTATTTCAAAAGTTATGTTATATAATATATTTTATTCGTTCCGCTGTGAGTTTGTGATCTTCATTTTTCTTCTATTCTGATATTTCTTTCTTTCTATTTCTCATCCTCTAACTTCTTTCTATTAATGGTTCGTATTTCTGTGTTATTTGGGTTGGACGTGTGGTGTATTTAGTCAACTCGGATAGCACGGATTTGCGGGTCGTTTCATTTAATGTAAAGTAATAAAGTAATTTAACATAGGATGAGATTACATTATTTTTAATGTTAATAAAGGATAATTTGACCATAGGGTTAATATACATTTATTTTTAATGTTAATATTAAGAAAATTACTTCGTAGGATAAAATTTACATTATTTTATAATGTTATCATAAAAGAGAATTGACCGTAGGAATGTTACATTTTTTTTTTTGAAATTAAGAAGGAATAACACCATAGGGTGAGTTAACATTATTTTTAATGTTAATAAAGGGTAATTTAACCATAGGATAAGTCAACATTATCTTTAATGTTAAAATTAAGAAAATATGCATCGTAGGATGAGTTAACATTATTCTAAATGTTAATATAAAAAGTGTATATACCATAGGGAAAAATTTACATCATTTTAATGTTAAAATAAAGGAATTCCACCGTAGGATGAGTTTACATTTTATTCAATGTAAATAAGTAAGAATGCGACATGTAAATGCAAGTTTACATTTTATTCAATGTAAATAAGTAAGAATGAGATATGTAATGAAAGTTTACATTTTATTCAATGTAAATAGGTAAGAATGTGACATGTAATTTCAAGTTTGCATTTTATTAAATGTAAAGAAAACAAGAATGCATTATGTAATGAAAGTTTACATTTTAATTAATGTAAATAAAAATATGATTTTGAGAATGCGTCGTTAAATAAGAAGTTTGAATATTTTAAATAATTAAAATAGAATGAATTGTTAATAAAATTAATTATTAACAAATAAGAAGGATTTTCAAAATATATATATATATATATATATATATATGTATTTATATACGAGGATTGTTTGGGAAGTCCGAGATATTCTCATCCCAAATTAATCCAGCGGCGTTAAAGATCGAAGTAAGAAGACGACGTATGAAGACCATAAATCTTCCCTCGAATGGACAGCGATCGAGATCCTGAATTGAGTTGCTACCAATTCATGGGTCAAGGTCATTGCCCAGACGTACGCATTGATTTCACGGATTTGACTTTCGTTCAGACCCAGAGCATAAGTTTAAATGGATGGTGTGTCTGACATCGTACTTCGTTATATATCATATTGTTGATTTTCTGTTAATATATAAATATTGGTGGTGGACAATTTATTCTCTACTTAACACCCATTTATGTATTGATGGAGAAACAATGGTATGGCATGGAGTGACAGTGTGGCATACTAAGATGCAATGATCAAGGTTTCTTATTGAAAAGCAGAACCTTGTGGTGACGATCAAAGCACTGCTTGAATAAGCAGAGCTTTGTGTATTACGTAACCTCACGAGCCTCACAAACCGGTAGAGTCTAAAACGGGCGAAGGGAACACAGGGAAAGCAGCACGTTTCTTTCTAGCTAGAAGTAGTGTCAGGGACCTCCCAGCGCTGATACTTTACTTATGTGGATGATGGAATGTGGCGTGCCTCGGATAGGTCCAATAGGACCGGGAAACGTGTGCTTAGGAATTGCCAATCCGCTAAGCTGTATTTGCGGACCGGCCCTGCCATTTCCAAGGGTTCTCCGCGGGAAATCCTGAGGCACTAGCTAGAGTGTCTCGAATCGGTAAGGAGCTCCGCTCTAGCCTTGACTCATGATGGAAACCAAAATCCAAATATGAACCGACGAATTTGATTGTATTACTAGTACGGAGGCATAGTATATGGTACCTATGCTTCCTAAGATTAATACATTTACTTTGAAATACTTTCATATACATTAATGATAATATTAGATACGTATTTGCCGTATTTAGCATGTTTAATCACCATAAGGTAAAACCCTATCCTCTGGTGTGCGTTGCATTTTGTGATGGGACTTGGGTCTTATGGTGATTCCATTTTTCCCAAAAAGCATTGCGTTGTTTACGATGTACTTATTTATTTGTTATGACACTTTAAATTATGCACGATAATCCATTAGAGTAAACCCGTTCCGCGTTAGCGGCGTGGTCTTTGGATTTGCCTTATATCTACTAGTTATTTTACTTAAGAATTCTCACACCAGTCCCACGACTGACCCATAGTTTGTTTCACCTTTTTGCAAACTTGGGTGCCCTCTTTTCCACACGGGCAGCCAAGTAGACAGGTTCATTCTTTGCTTGTAGTCTTTTCTTTGGAGCTGCTTATTTTCTGTCTCTTGGATTTGCTGAAGTAGAGAGGTGATGACTTGGGGCTTGAAGACATTTATCTTTTGTTTCTATGGCATATTTTCTTTCCTTTTTAGACATCAAACTTATTTCTTTTCTGCAAACTTGTTGTAATAGCTTGGATTCTGTGACTGTGGATTTTCTGTGATTGATGACATTATATTTTTCCGCTGCTATAATGTTATTACTCTATGAATTTCCTTTGCTATATTGTATCTGTGTTCTGTTTTATTGTATTTATGTTGTATTCCAAAAATGATCATCCCTTGCTTTCACTCGTGGAAGTTTGGGGTTATCACAGTTCCGGGCAGACTTCCACCACAATTGTAATCCAACCTCATGTCTAAGCATGTTACAGCTTCTTATTTACTGTAAATTTAAGGCATGTTATCCTATGTACTATAATCTAATTTACATGTCATCAAATTTGCCTATATTATGGTGCATGTCCTTTTTAACATGCGTTTAATTTTATTTTTACATGTAAACATTTAATCGGGTAATTGTTCAAATCTAACAGCTTAACATGTCATTTACTCAATAATATGCCCCAAGTGAATCATGTAATTATAGCAACAGTAGTCATTACCCATATTCTAACAGCCTTTTTTTTCAACATGTAATCATTCCAACACTTTAACTGATTCAACATATGAATTATTCATATTAACATCTCAACTTGTTATAACATTAATTCTTAATTATTCTGGCAAGTTCACATATAAAAACGGGGAATGTTTTAAACAATAACATATTATTATCTAAAAGATTATAGCTTAAATCCACTCACCTTGTACGCTTTCCAAATCCTGGATCTGGTCTAGATCTAATCTTTCATGGTTTTCCCCTAATTGGATTCCGAACCTAACAACCATGGATTGGCTATTTTTACAAAAATAGAAAGAAAAAGAAAGAGGAGGATAATTGAATAGATCGGATCCAGAAAGTCACCTTACTTTTCATGATTCTGAAAAACCTTTTATTAACGTCAATTCCTTTCCTTTAGATCTTGATTTAAGATTTTCCTAACTAATAATTTATATTTCTCAAGAGATCTTAAGGAAGAGGAGAAACATTAGAGCTTCAGCGTAGCCTCAAGAATATGAGGTTTAGGGTTAGCTCTACAGACTTATTTATAGGTGTATCAGAGAAACCTGGTCCCTTAGATTCAAATTAAAAACATCAGAACCAACCACGTCGGGAAAAAGATCCGGATCCCCGGTGAGGTCGACCCCCCTTGGGGTGGCTCGACTACCCGTTGTCGAGTTGACCCCCAACGGTCTAATTTCCCGCTCAAGTTCCCGCTTCATGAATTTGATTTTTCTGATTTTCTGGATAAATTTAATTTATTTATATACGTATAAGTTACTTATATGTATACAAACTTCTAACGCTCATAACTTCTTCATACGTTATCCATTTTACGCAAACTAGGTGTCTATCTTGACCAGAATTTCGAGACAGACGCAATGGCACAATACGGTTTACTAATTCTGAATATATAACTGAGTTGTTCTTATTTTATTATCTTGAGTTAAAAATGTGGGGTGTTACAAACTCTATCACCCTCTGGCTGAGGATACGAAAATAGACGCTTATGGATCAGACCTCCATATTGATTCACCTAAAACCACCGATGTGGGGGCATCGATATAGCCTCATAAATTTACTTCGAACATGATTCGAATGTGACTCGTGGTTCAAAATTAGTTGGGGGCATCCACATTATACCTTAAAATATTGACATGCTACTCATTACTTGACTTAGTAATATTTAAGTTATGAGTACAATATGTAAACTTGCAGACAAATAACTTTACTTATAACGAAGAAAATAGTGGTTCATTAACAAAAGTGCAAGTTTACACATATTCATAGACAAAAATGCGAGGGTCGCACTCGCAACTACATCCAAAGGGCCTAAGAAGTAATACAACAAATAACTTAATTAAGCCTGGGACAACTTATCATCGGTCTTCTTCTTCTCCTGCTCCCTCTGCGCAACAAATTCAACAAGCTCCTCAATAGTCATAGATTTTCTTCTCTTAGGCTTACTGCTGGATGAATCAGAAACTCATGACAAGGGAGCTTCATGCTTTTCTTATGGCGCTTGAAAGGAGCATGAGGAGAAATCTTCTTACTGGGCGAAGTTGAACCAGAAGGAGGGATCATTCGGAGAGGATTGGAACAGGGAAGTCATTGACATATCTATTGTTGAAGTCTCTTCTTTTAGCTTTTGAATCTCTCTCGTTTCCTTGGCTTGGATCTCTACCATGCCCAACTGCCCCTTCGAACCAGACTCCCTGAAACAAGTGACATCCTTTTCTGCGTCACCCTAAGGGCCCTTGCTGTCTGAGCCTTTTAGCGCATCAATCATACCCTCATCCTTCTCCAAATCACCAGCAAAGGCAAGTTTGGCTTGTTAGTGGTTTGATACTTGAACTCCGAAGGAGTCTGGACTAGACGAGTACCTATAGCATAAAGAGCAATAACAATTTGTCCTTCGGGAACAACGGAAAATCCAACTAACATTCGGTAGATCCTCTTAAAATCTGGCGAGATCAAAGAGATACCTTCTGCAAAGCCTCCACTAGTAAGTACTAGGGTTTCAGGCACCTCATTAATGGGTGTAATCGGCTTTGGCATCTTAAGAGTATGGAAATCTGGATTATAGCCCTCCATCTCTTTAGACTCGGAGACTACAAAGGAAGAGCCGGAGCCACCATCTATTATGTCTTTACCGTTAGCCCGACGTTTTGCGGCATCCTCTGCCTCCTTCTACAGCCTTCTCCCTTCGGTTAGACGCTCGGACTCATCATTCTTTAAAATTGTTTTCATCGTCTCCTCCTCGTCCACAGTTTCGGTCTTTTGCTGTGATGACCGCCCACAACTCCTACACTTAACAAAGGAAATAATATGCTGAAAGACGTGCTAGGAAGCTATATACGATCATCGGGGTAGGATAACATAAGTGAAACCTGTCGTATAACTCACAACACAAGGACAAAATTTAATAGAACATATACAATAGGCAATAACAGTGAAGCAGAATTGAATAGATCTTGAGCTTTTTCATATAACAATGAAAATTTCCATACAACATTGGATTACACTATAAGAGTCTGTACAAAGTGCCTCATTACAAGCCACTCAGAGAATACATCAACATAGCAACAGAAAAACAGGTAATAGGAAACTAATACGTAAGCCTCCAGCTCTTCATCGCTCAGCAACATCGTCCTCATCAAGATCAACAACTTGTCCATGCTACTCAGTCTTCCCATCCACACATGGATGAATAGCCCAAGTTACTAAGAGGAAACATAAAACCTTAAGTCATACAACAGTCTTAATGAGCGATAAAACAACTATCTAACATCATTAATAAAGTATATGAGAATAGGCAGAACAATCATCTAATCAACCAACATCAATAGAGAAGAACCCAAACCATCTTCCCCACAACGGTCAGTGATAGCCTTTGCAAACAATCAGATATAAACAAATAGTACATTAATGACAATCAGTTATCTAGCGTAGACCATCCTAATTGATATCGACATCTCCCAAGTCCAAGCCCCAAAGGCCTAAACCAACACCAGACAAGCACCCAAGAGATTTCTTCTTCGATGTCGAAAAATCTACACTAGATGATACAGGAAAAGCAATCATCATCCATGACTCTGGCTATCACCGCCAATCTTGCTTTGAAACCATCATTGATCGTATAATTGGCTCATCATGTCGTCCGTCAAGGGCTTATGGTAAACCTCAATTCTAGCAAACACTCCATATGCTTTTCATCGCTACGTATCTAGGCCTTTCATCACTACCTAAGGTACTCGACTAATTATCTAGTCTTTTAGACATCCCTATTATACCCCTGCTTTGAGCCCACTAGAACCTATGACCATGATTATTCCTCAGCCTTCGATATCTCTAGTTGTCATCTTCGGTGACCATTAACAAGCTCAAGTCATCTTGAGCATTCGCTATCCACGAGCTTAAAACACACTTGAGTCGTGTGCATATTCGTTGCATTTCACCGATCAATGAACATTTCACAACACTTCGAACATTACTTCTTGAATTCACATCAAAGCCACGATCATCTTCGATCCAAAAATTACGTCGTTTGGTCGATATTCAATCCACAACGTTTCGGTCTTTGCCGTACATAACAATCCATAGCCTTCCAAAATGATGTAGCTCAATATAGGTAGGCACGGTCCATCGTGAAGCATTTCCAATTCATAGTGTTTCATACATCTTTCTACAGCATTTCAAAACATTGTCGTCTTCCACCATCGATCTATTATGGATCGTGCCCGATCCATTGGATAACACACCCGATCCAATGACTTTTCCTTGACTGCTCCATAGAAAAAGCATCCGATCCATCGACATTTATCCATCAAAGATCCTATGACCGATCCATGCAATTCATAGTATTTACGAGCATTGCCGATCCATCACATTGAAGCCTTTCGATCTGTTAGATTGATACCATCCGATCCATCCGATTGAAACCTTCTGATCCATAGCTTCTTCTCTTTCCGATCCATGTCGAGCATCGCCCAATCCGTCCGTCATGTTTGCCTTGTATGATCCATTGCTTGAAACATTCTGATCCATAGCGCTTAAAACGTTCGATCCACTGCACTTCAAACGTTCTGATCCATAGCAAACATTCCGATCCATCGGAAAAATTCTTTTCGGTCCATCGCAAACATGCTTTCCGGTCCATTCTTTTGCACTATTGGTCTGATCCATTACTGCTTGAACACAAGTAACTCCAAACTCAAAATCATCTCGATTCAATGTTCGAAATGAACTCATTTCCAAAAAAACAATTATTAACCAAATAGAACAATTATAGAGCAATCATTTACTCATCAATAACATAAGATAGTCACCAATTATGATTAAACAATAATCGAATCAAATAAATGGATCTAAACACATTATTAACACGTGAGTTTACCAATTTGGGTTGCTAGATTAGATCCTGTAGTAATTTGGATTGAAAACAAACTTACATCGATTAAATCTATGTGAAAATGACTTGAAATGATGAACATAAGATCAAACAACCCATATACTCGATTGAATCCGTGCGAGAGATGCTTATCACTCACCAAATCTTCAAAATATCTTGAAATCAACTAATCTCTAATCTGGGTAGCGAAGAACGATCTTCTAATCTCTCAATTTGATGCGATCCATCCTCTCTTGATGTAGATCTAGCCTTGCTTGATGTAGATCTTCAATCTTCTAATGTGGATCTAAGATTTTAATGGAGGAGACTTGTATTTGATTGAGGAAGGAGGATCAAGAGCTTAACCAAATGAGAAATGAGGAAACTAAACCATTGTCCATGCCCCTAACCCCTTATTTATAGCCTCTAATCAGCCCACTAATGGGCCACATCAAATTAGCTTACTAATGACTAGTTAACCTATCCAGAAATTGTGTAACACAAAAACATCGATTCCTCACAAACCGCTGAACCAAATTTTTAATGTGACCACTTATGGAATTAGAAGCATCATTTCCTTTCCAATGGAATCGATCTCACCACCATATTCATTCCTAGTCAAAAGTAATGCCATATACAAAACTAACAGTGGCAAAATGGTCATACATAAAATTAATAAAAATTATGGACATGTGTCACATCCCCATGACCAACATATCAAAATATGAGAATGATCCAACCCTCGAGGAATTAAATAAAAATATTTTTGATCCTTCAATATGTAAAATGTGGGTCGTTACATTAGCTTACGCTTCTCCTCTTCAACAAGTTTGCTCCAGGCGTCAGCTAAAGTAGTAGGGTAGTCGTCAACCCAAGATATGTCATGATGAAGAAGGACTTGAGCAAAGAAAGATATAATCAGAGGCCCGACATCTTCCATCTTCGGTTTAGCCTCTGCTGGCTGTTTCTTCAACACAACTCTATCTACTTCAAATTGTTCCTTAGAGTTGGAAGCATATTCTAAAGCAGTGTTATCATTCTCTTCGGCACTTTTTAACCTTCCCTTAGCATCAACGAGCATGGCCTTCAGATCGCCAACCTCCTTCTTAAGAGAAGTTTTCTCAGATTGCACGCGATTACAAGGGAATGTTAAGTTTGTGTTCTCGAAAGTAATATTCTTGCACTCCTGACTAAGATACATTATCTTTTTTACTTGGGATGTCAAGTTTAGTGCGGAAGCGATGTTGCAGCTTATCATGCATTTTCTTTTACTTCTCGGCTTCTGCCTCAACCAGTTTCAATCTGTTCTTAGTTTCTGTTAACTCTTTCTCAGCGACCTACCTAGCTGACACATCACACTCCTACATTTGTTTCTTATTGTCTAGGTCCAGTTGGAGGTCCCAGATGACTTCAGATAGTTTCCGGGCATATTTGCACGTTTCTTTGTACTGTCCGTCGTTGAAGTATATTCCCTTCTTGACATTGTCGGCCCAATTTTCAGGAACTAGCCGAAGAGTAGGGACAAAATGCAAATGACCAAAGTGGTAGCAAGGAAACCGTTGTTTCCAAATTTTCATCCCCTCAATAGTGGAGGTGTCAATCATAATGGGCTTTGAAGTAGACGTCTTGGCGGACTTACGCTTGGTTAGGACAACCACTGTGCTATCCTTGTTCTTGGCCTTATCTTTGGGGTTCAAGTGTTTTTTCGAAGGTTTATCCTATGGCAACGACTGTTTCGGAGGAGGAGGGACCTTAGTGACTAATTTATCCCCTTCGTGAGGACCATAGGAGCTCTTGTGCTTGTCAGTGTCCGAGCGGATCGGCGAACGAGAGCGCGAATAAGGAAGATACTTTTGTTCATGATGCCTTCTTTTCCTTTCTCGGTCCTCTCTATCGCAATCATATTTATATTCCCTCTCGAGATCAGAATAAGTCTTGTACAAGCTGCTACTGAGCTTCTTGGGATCGCACCGTCGATAAGACATAGTTTCAGCAAGTCAAAATAAGCCAGTATTAAAACTAGGAAATGACACGACAATAAAGAGTTGTGACATGCAGTATGGGTGTCATATGTGTCCTAGATGCCTTGCTAGTAGGTGTAATCACTTCAGCCGTAGCTGTAACAAGCTCTCTTTCGGCAGACGGAAAAAACGTATGAGAATCCATATCCAAAAAATGGTATTGCTCAGTTGGAAGAGGCAGATTTTCCAAATCCTTAAAGGGATCCTCAGAGAAGAGTGATATGCCCTCTTGTATTTTGTAACACCCCACCTCCGCTAGGGTCACTCACAAAGGGAATGCACTAGGTTTGGTGAAGCATTATCGAGGTAAACATGCACAGAAATATTACAAGACAGAACATATATAAAACACCGGAAGTAAAACAAATTTCATTACCTTATAAAATAAGGTCCAAAGCCTTTTACATCAGAATACATCAAAACCTGTCTTGCAATAGTAAAGAAGCATAAAACCTTTCCATAAATTATTCTCAAAAATAAAGCGGTGAAGCAGCCATAGCCAAGAGAAGACCAGCTATACATGATGACCTTCAAGCATAAGAGGTCCGAACTAAACAACAACATTTCCTCCCTGAAACCTGGGGGGGGGGGGAACGGAAGACAAAGAGGCGAAAGAAAACGGGGTCAGTCATAAAGACTGGTAAGTCCTATTTACTTCCAGTATAAAAACAGGTAAAGGTAACATGACATACATAAACTGAAAGTAAACATAAGAATGACGACAAGATAGATAAGCTAGACCAAGATAACTGGATGAACTACTGTAGCAAGATAAACTAAGGTATCATGATAAACTACGGTGTCAAGATAGATCAAGGTATCACATCGTCAGGTTTCTATCAAGTATACAATCCCAAGGTATCTATCATGTATAACATCCCACGGTATTTATCATGTATATTTGCTCTGCACCTCTCGTACTAGTATCCCAACCCGCGTCATGTGTTAACTATGAATGTCCCTTGCCCAATGTCATGTAATGGTCCATGTCAACCTAACATATAGCATATGTAGGTTTTCCCAACTCGTATGTTTCTTTCCATGTATAAGTTCAGTCCTTTGCCGTAGGCCGTACGGGCTTTTCCATGTAAATCTATACCACCTCAACGTAGTACCATTTTATCCTTTAAGTTGTTTTGGACTGCTATCCTTGATCTGGTTATGTTTTCTTACCATGAACTATCGCGTGTTCACTTAGGATTTATGCCACCCAGGACCACTAGGGATTATGCTACCTAATGAACGTTTCCTTGTCTCGGTTTGGGTTCAAGCCACCTAAGGCCACTAGGGATTATGCCACCCGTCAACCACGCCCTTTATCCAACGTATGTATCGTGAATCGTTTTCCATGTCTAGACGCACATGTATCTCAATGTGCCATCCGAGTTCCATGCCCGGGCAAATCAAGAAATACGGAACTCGGTCGGGTGCTTTAAGTCATCTGCCGATGCAGATATCAAGGTCTGTTTTTGTATCCATGGCTATGGTCCCACGTGACCCCTCCCTCAACTACTGAAAGGCAATCCAAGAAAAATCATGTATGAGAACTACATCCCGACCCCACTATAGCCCCACTTTCCTATTAGCCAACCTCACCCATAACTCGATAGCAAGTATATGGTCTGTTGGGAGTTCTCTGCCTTTCCGTACGTACACGATTGACTAAAGATGGTAGGTAGTCGACGACACGCTATCCATGGCAAAAACAAGAATCATCGACTCTACGCTAATCCATCCCCGTCTTTAGGTTGCTCGCACATCAACCAAGGCATACTCTTGGTTCTTCTACCGCAGAACTTAACCTCTGTGAGCCCAGGCGGATCATCTGCAACCTCACAGAGGGATACCAAGAGTATCCTCACGTCCCCCGAAGCTACCGCTTCATTACCCAGTTCGTTGGAGCCTTTATCTAAGTCAGATAATTCGCTCCTCCACGTGTGTTCAAGCGATGACCTACCGTATCGGGTTACTCATCTATCTGTGAACTGGTCCAATTTCCTTGACTAAGAATTATTACTTAGTTATCCTTAACTAAGGTTTACCACTTAGCTTCCCTTCCCTCTATCCTTGTTAACTATGATTTTCATCCTAGTCCCCTGAGCTAAGGTTTTGTCTAATGGGTTAAGTGTTGTCATTCAAGTTCATGACTTGACCCGCCTACGAATCATGTCAAGATTGGCTAAGTATTTAAGTTCAAGGCTTAGCCCTACAAGTTGGTTAAGTATACCAAGAAGCTCATGACTTAACCCTATCAAGTCAAATTGGTTAAGTAGTTGTTTGTCTTAACCCTATCAGATTATCGTGTTAGATTGATTAAGCATAGATTATCTTAATCCCATCAGATTATCGAGTCAGATTAGTTAAGTATATTTAAAAGGTCTTGTGACTTAACCCTATCAGGTCCGCATATTAGATTGGTTAAGTACATGTTACTTAACCTCATCAAATCATCATGTATAATTGGTTAAGTATAAGTTACTTAACCCCAGTAAATTATCATGTTAAGTTGGTTAAGTATTGGTTACTTAACCTCATTGAATTACCAAGTTTAGATTGGTTAAGTGTTTAACTCAACCCCATCGAATTACCGTGTTTAGATTAGTTAAGTGTAGGTTACTTAACCCCATCTAATTACCGTATTTCGATTAGTTAAATCTAAGTTACTTAACCCCATCTAATTACCGTGTTTATATTAGTTACTTAACCCCATCTAATTACCAAGTCGGATTAGTTAAGTGTAAATTACTTAACCCCATCCCCTAATTGTCTTGCATGGTTAAGTGTCATTAAGAAATCAAGTCCGGTTTAACTTAACCTACCCATTCGTGTCATATCGGTTAAGTGTCATTAGTCAAAATTATTTAACCTTTTCATGTGGCATTAATTAGATTAATGCACTCCAACCTCTCACATTAGACTTTGTTGTGGTTACTAGTTAAGCCGGGCGGGTCCGGGTAGCTTTACACCACAACCTAGTCTAACCTCGGGTTTTAAGTGCTATATGACCAACTACTCACATTGGGTCCTATTGTTTGTAGCCACTAGTTAAGCCGGGCGGGTCCGGGTAGATTTATGCTACAAACTCAACCCAACCTCGAGTTGGCCACTTTCATGTTTGGTCTAGTGTCATATTACACTTACAACCCATACGTGTCTAGTTTCAAGTCCCATGTTTACCCCCACATGTCATGTCCACATTTAGGTGTATCACGAGTGTCATATTTTCATGAAATCCCATGTCAAATTATCATGTCATAATCATGCTCGTCTAACCTACCCCAAATCGTGTTTCCAACCCAAGAAAAAACGAGTCAACATAGTAAGGATACTATGCTACATATTGGCCTCAAAACATGCACGATGCCAAAAAGGGATTGGCCACAAACATGCATGGTATCATAAGGGAATTTGGCCACAAACATGCATAGTATCATAAGGGAATTTGGCCACAAACATGCATAGTATCATAAGGGAATTTGGGTTCATTTACATGCATAAGCCCCAAAGTCAAGTCTTTTCCAATGTTTCACAAGTCAAATGGTTCCCAAAGGTTCATGCTAACATTACATAGATAAAGATTCAAACTTGCAAGATAAACTAGGTTAAACATAACATGAGTGGCATGATTAAGTCGCTAAAACTTAGCCAAAGCTCATAGATCATTGAAAAGGGGCAAAATTAGGTTCACATAGGCTAGCATACTTATGTTTCATCGTATTTTATTCCATGTCACATTAGAACCACCGTTAGAATCTACAAGTAGCTAGAACTTACCTAGCGAGGCTTACGGAAGGATCATGCATCGTCTTAACGAAGAAAGGTGCTCCCTTTGTTGAAGAATTGTCATGAAATTTGCGTAGCAACGTTGATCCACTCCCTTGATTTGATGTAGCAAGCTAGCACCTTTGATTCGGATCAGATTTGAATGCATAAGCTCTTGGAGTTGGAGATGGAGGCCATGATCAAGAGGGATTTGGGCAGCACTTCGTTGTTAAATTGATTTTGAGTGATTTAGGTTAGGTCCTAGGGTGTTTTTATAGAGATTAGGAGTAGTTTAGGCCATAGGATAAACCCTAGTATAGATCTGAGCCCTCAAAATCCGTCACAGACCCATAAAACCGAGCCAAGACAGCAGCAGGTGAACCCAGGCCCAAGTGGTCGGACCACCCAGGTCGACACCCATGTCGACTGGGCAGTCGACCTGCCCCCTGGGCGTGTCGACTCCCCAGTCGACACCCCAGTCGACCTGGGGCTTGGGCGGGAATTTTCCCGCCCAGTTCGTTTGGCTCCAGATTTGAATTTCGAACTGTTTTTGAACTTAAATTTTTCTGAAAACTTTGACGGGCCATAACTGGGTCATACGGACTCCGATTTTCGAAAACTCGGACTCTCTTTCGCGTATTTTTCCGAGAAGAACGCAATGGAGCAGCCCGTTTCTCCTGATTCAGATTTTATAATTAAATTCTACCTTGATTCTTGTCTTAGCATGTTGTAAAAAACCGTGTTGTTACATTCTCCCCCACTAAAAGGATTTCGTCCCCGAAATCTCCAAGTTAGGAAAGAACGTATCCTACCATCCATCATCCATCTACTCAAAACATCATCCACAGGCAACCATGGTCCTTAAAAGACTCCTAATGCTTTTTGAACACATGCAGAAAGTGTGTGTATATGTTCCTTAGCTAATGCTAATGATCAGGCCTGAGTGATCTTTCTAATGCAAAATATGTTTAGTGCCATGAGTTCAACATGTATGCAAATAGTCCTAGTCATATAAACACTATATGTGTGCACAACCATTCATCCACATGCAACATTCACATGATAACATATTCAATTTCATCCATAAACAAGTATAAATACTCGTGCATATGCAACATGAAACGTGACCGCGTCAATCTAGTATCTAATGTGTATTCGCGCATCCACGAGCAACCACTTGCAACTATTTGCAACCATATCAATCATAACATGTTTCAAATACATGTTTACATCCATAGAGTTCTATCTAAGGTTCCCAAGATAAGATCGAGGAGATAAACGAGACAAACTCCTTACGGGGTTTGTAATAGAAACAGGACCGAGAGGATATCCACCAAGCGATAGCATGCAAGTAAGCTCTACAGGTGAACCAAGGATCCTAGATATACTCTTAAAAAGAGACATGATGCGCGTGTCTAAGCCGCATTTCCATGAGCTTAATTCCATTGTGCCTTGACTGTAAGAACCCGTAACTTCCACGTGAAGGAAAGCACGAATACTTTGAGAACAACACACAAAAGGACGCAGACGGAAGAACATTTCATTGTTATTACAACAATTCCATCAGATACAAGAATATACAGAGTAAAAATGAATAAATTACATTTGACAAATATCAGAGATTTAAATTACATTTAAATACATCGTAGCGGAAAATAATACAAAAGCACAACTGAAAGTGATACACGGATACAGAGCTTTCCGAGCATCGTTCCAGCTGTAAATCAGGACCCTGTGAATATAAATCTGCAAAACCAAAACTACTAGCTGCCCGTGTGGAAAATAGGGGCACCCAGAGTTTAGGTTAAAACAATGAACTCCAGGTCAGTCATGTGACTGGTGTGAGAACTAAAACAGTTATTAATATTGGTTTTAAAGTTAGGTAAATCAAGGGACCACGCCGTATAACACGGAACGGGTTTCCTCCCAAGAATACCAGTGCATAGAACAAACAGCGCAATGCTAAATAAAGAAAAATGAAGCTGTTATAAGACCCAGGTCCCATCACACAATGCAACGCAAGCCGGAGGATAGGGTTTTCCCTTATAACAGCCAAAGCATGCTTGATACGTTTAAATTACATTATTTGATACTATAATAAGTGTATAGTGTCAAAACAATTCAAATCATAAATATCAATCATAGGCGGCATGGGTACCATCTATCATGTCGCCATACTAATTCTACAATTAAAACCACAATACACGTATTGGAAATTGGATTTCCGTCATGAGTCGAGGCAAGGGGCAAGCTCCTCTCCGCGTTCGAGACACTCTAGCAAATGTCCCAGGACCCCACTTTGATCCTTGGAATCGGCTGGGCCGGTCCTCTCTTACTTTTGAGGATTAGTTATTCCTGAACACACGTTTCCCGGTCCTTACAGACCTATATCCGAGGCGCCTCATATCCAACAACCACACAGGTGAAAAGTATATAAATGTCAGGGCTGGTAGGTCACTGACACCACCCTAGATAGAAAGAAACGTCGTGCTCTCCCAGCGGTCCATCTCCCGTTTTTGACTCATACCGAGGTGTGAGGCTCGCGAATTCACGTTATACACAAAGCTACGCCACACAGGCCGTGCTATGATCATCAACCACAAGACTTTGCTTTTCAACAGAAGCCCTGATCAATTGCCACTTGCGCATGCCACATTGGCAATTCACTCCATGCGACTGATGTCCATCGATATACAACCTCTGAGCTCGTACGTCTCAGAGAAGGGCGTTAAGCAAGAGAATAAATTCTCCGCCGCCAAACAGATGTATATTTGATAGAGATCAATCAACACAGAATAAAATCCAATGTCGGACAAACAATCCATTTACAAGTTCGTTCTGGGTCTGAACGAAACCGGAGGCACTTTCCTCGCATATCCATCCATCTCCAAGTACGTCTGGACGATCACCAACTGATTCCCTCATCCTGGGTGTACAGCCCAATCAAGATCATCGGTAATCACCCAAACGATGTGAAGACTTCCGGTCTTCAACCACCGTCTTCATCTTCGACATCTCGTCGAATCGGTTATTCAGAATGGGTATAACCCGGCCTTTCTGAATAACCCACGTATATAATAAACGAATGTTACACAAACACCACAAACGCCTCATTCCAATTCAGAATATTCTTTTATTCACAAAATCACATTCTTAGGGAAAGGTTCCCATTAATTTTATCAAAGATAAATTCTTCTAAATTTATTCTTTAATCTTCCTTTGGATATCATTTCAAACTAGTCAGGATTAACGAACCACACCGAAGTAATTATTTAGTTTATTTCCCAATCCCAACCTATATATCCCATGGAGCAAAACTGGTAACACTCCATATCTAACACCACGGTGTTATCGGTAAAATTAATTACCATTTCACGTTCAAATCTAATTAAAGATTTAACTATCGCTTTGGAGTAAAACTGGTGATACTCCACTCTCGATCACTTTTCAGGTTTTATAATTTAAATTATCAATTCACATTTTAATCTAATTAAAGATTCATTAAAACTCCACTTAGTTTTAATCTTTCAAAAATCGACATCTTGCCTTTAACTGGGGTAAAGAACCAATGTCATCTAAAACACGATTCACGATAAACCCAAATCACATTTGATATTAAATACAAGGCTCTGAATAGAAAATATATCGGTTTATATTCAATATCAAATTCTGAAACCAACATATATTGTATTGGAAATAACGATATAAAATATATCTTTCAAATCCCCATAACAATATTTGTATAGTCACGAAATCCAACATCGAAATATCCCGAAGATAATTTCGATTCAACTCCAGTCCAATCCACGTATTGGGAATATTGATTATTTTTAAAATCACTTTCAAATTCAATTTATTTATTTCAAAAATAAATTGAATTTAATTCCAGTTCAAAACTAGTTCATTTCGATAAAAATCTATTTTTATCTTTTCAAATGTGGAATTCTTCAGCTCAATTTTTCCCAAATCATATATTATGATTTTATACAAATTATAGATATTTTTAATAATTTTATCAAGGCCCGTACAGTCGATTTCCATCAACGGCTATCGAACTGCACTTACAGCGACCTTTTTCGAATTTGATTTGGACATAATTCCAAATCCAACCGTTAGATTTCAAATTTCTAATATTCATTGGGAAGCTCTTTTCGATACGAACCCAACGGTTTCGGTTTTAGGAGAATCCGACGGTCGGATCTCCCGCAATGTCCGTTTGAAATAAATGGTCGAAATTCACGAACTGCCGCGGCGCGGCGCGTTCTATTCAGGCCATTATATATATAATATAATATATATAATATATATTTCGTCGATTTCTATTTAAAACGAATTTTATAAATCGTTTTAAATTCGTTTCTAAAACAATTCAACTTCTACATTCAATTTCAAATCGATTTGATTTCAATTCAACTCGAATTCATTTCCATTTTATTTAGTTCGAATTCAAATTCATTTCAATTCAAATTCGTTTCAATTCAACTTGATTTCAATTTAATTTCGATTCGAATTCAATTAAATTTCAGTTCGTTTTCAATTCAACTTGAATTTGTTTTATATTCAATTCCATTCGAAGTCCTTTTATATTCAATTTAAATTCGTTTTCTTTTCAATTCGAATTTGCTATAATATTCATTTCAATTTGAATAAAATCGATATAAATATCGTTCACGTCAAAATGGCGCAAAACTAATCAACACGGCTTTATATTTTTCACAACTTCTTTATTCTATTCAACAAATGAATATTTATCCCATTCAACACATGAATCTATACTTCTTTCAACACACGACTAATCTCAACACATGAGTACTGTCAACACATCACTATTTTTGTTATGTAAAATATTTTATAAAACTATGGTATCTATCGTTTGATTCTAATTAGACTCCACCGTGAAGTAGATTCTAATTGTAAATATGATAAAGATGTAATTTATTTTATTTAAAAATATTTTACTCAACACATGAATAGTTTCAACACATGATCATCGTCAACACATGACTATTTTTATATTCAACACATGAATTTTCTTTTATAATATTCATTGTTTCCCGATTGGAATGAGGCCCAATCAATCACCATATAATGTTAATTATATGGATTCCATACAACACATGTATATAATAGCATTGAAAAATAATCAATCATCAACCAAAGTGCACCACACAACTGCATAAGCACCAAATATAAATAATCGACGCTTACACAATCTGTCGACCAATCGATCGACAATAATTAAATAATTGGGATTAGTGTACACCAAATATCATCCCAACACCCGTGTGGGGTTTCAAATCAACAAACACACATTTTTGTTTGTGTAGTTGGGCGATGTGTAAAATTTATCGACCCATTCAATATCAGTCAAATCAGTGTATATAAACAAATCGGCCGATTTGTTTATAAATATTTATTTATTCACATTCACGTTAAAACTATATTTTTAACGATAATATATTTTATTTCAACACATGAATTTCTATTCAGTTCATTTACACAATAAAAATGATACTTTTATTTTTCTAACACATTTTGGGAAATTTCGGCGGCATAACGGCACGATACTAGAAACGGGACGAGGCCTAGCCTTATCCCCGGTCTAGTGAAGGCCCACGCCATTCACACATCAACCAAATCAATCTCAATTCACCAAACAATTCAATTTAAACCAAATAGACTAACCAACTATACAACCAAACAATTTAACAAACAAGCCATCCATGGTCTGTGGATGACGGGTGTCGGGTGCTACTAAACACCGTCTGCATCCTAGTATATATATATAACTAGAAAAAGAATTTTGAGTGAGAAGTTCTCACCGAAAGCTATCCAATACCACGACACTCCTATTTTAGAGATCTTCGTCGTTCTCGCCTTTTCTTCTCCTTTGTTGCCCGTAGCCACTACATATAGAAATCACACATTTTTATATTTCGATGTCTTTAAAATAAAAATCACATTTTTATAATCACTTCATATATTTAAAAATCGAATTTTTACTATGCTATTCAATATATAAAAATCATATTTCCTTACCGCTAATATATAGATAAAAATTCTATTTTTATAACGCTATTCTCTATATAAAGATTTCGCCTTTTCAAAAATATAGATTTCATCATTATAAAAATCATCACTTTACTTCAACGTATATAAAATAAAAATCAGATTTTTATTTCGCTACATATACAAAGATGATATTTTTATATTCTCTATCCTATAAAGATTATATTTTTAATACTTTAAAAATATAAAAATCATATTTTTAATATTTCTATATAGTAAAGATTATATTTTTAATACTTTAAAAATATAAAAATCATATTTTTACTTCTTCTACTCAATAAAAATTCCGTCTTTTCTATTTTAAAGTTCAAACCTTTCTCTTTTTAAAGTTTAAATCTTTTTCTATTTAAAATCAAAAAAAATAAAATCAGTTTTTAAATCCTAAAAAAAAAATCAGTTTAAAAATCCTAAAAAAAATCAGTTTCAAAATCCTCTATTTATATAAATAAAAATAAAATAAATAAATTAAAAAAAACTTACAGAGGGGGGGGGGGGGGCGGTCAGGCCGGCGGCCGCTACTGCGAGGGGGGGGGGGCTCGGGGTTGGTGGCGCTCGACGTGGAGGAGGGCGCAGCAGGGTAGCGCTTGAGGGGGTATCGGGTTCGATTAGAAGGGGAGGGGAAGGAGATGGGGGCGCGGCAGGGTGCTCTCGGTTAGAAGGAGGAGGAGGCGAAGGAAAAGGGGAAGCAGGGGGGGGGGCGCGATCGTTGGCCAGAGGAGAGAGAGGCACGGCGGTGGAGGGCGGCAAGGGTTTCCCCCCCTTCCGTCGATCGCCTTTCTCTCTTTTTTTTTTCTTTTTTTTTTTCTGTTTTTCTGTTTAAAACGAGAGAGAGAGGGATAGGGTAAAGGAGAGAGAATATATATTATAATTTATTTATTTATTTATTTTATTTATTTATTTTATAAAAAGTTGACTTTTACAAACGAACTCGAAACGAGGTCCACCGCCTGTCGTCTATAGCGTTTCACCCCCATTCCGAACACAATGGGATATGTATCGCAAGCTGATTCGATCGTTTCGATCAGTTTCCGTTAAATTTACATTTCAATCACTATATTGAATTTAAACGCGCATTTCAAATTACCGGGGTCACATACTAACTCTAAAAATTCTCGAAAAATATTTTCTAGCTTCGTATTGACGATACGGTCCTAACAAAACTAGTTTCGTCGAATTCTGAGACCATTTGAAAAATGGCCAATTTCCAGTCGATTAAAATCAACTGAAATGGTCAAACACGTTTTCCTTTGCCACGCTCACATATTGATTCGAAAAATTATGAAATTTAAAACCTAGAAATAACTTTACATCACGGACCCAACAAAACTGGTTTCGTCGAAATCCGAGGTCATTTGCAAAATGTCCATTTTTAAGGGCCTGAATTCCATAGCGACTATTCAGAATTTTCAACTGGACATATCTTTTGATTCCCGCTATGAAATCTGGATTTGTCGGATTCGTTGGAAAGATATCATCAATTAGATTCAAATATTTTTGGTTTCACTAATATCCGGATTGTTTTGCACCCGGTACATTCAATTGAAGTTTGAAATCGAATTATCGAACTACCGCGCCATTTTCAATTCTATTTATAATTATATATAATTATTTATATTCTAACGACGGCGTATATAATATATACGTGCGAATTCTATTCAAAATAAATTTCTCGTCGATATTATTTAAAATAATCTATTTTAAATATTCAAAATTCACTAAAATTGCCGAAATAAAAATTTCAAACTGGCCCGCATTTTCGGGTTATTACAATCTCCCCCACTTTAAACTTTTCATCCCCGAAAAGGAACAAAGTCGAAAGTGGTTTGATTATTCAACACTATGTTCAATCTGGCTTCCATTCTCCAACTTTTTAGTTTCTGGGAATTTTCAAAATTTCAAAAATTTGGCTAACACCCTAAATTTTCGAAAAATTTCGCCATAACCTCCCCTGCACCGGGAGCATCGGGGAATTTCAAATAGCTTCCCCGGTCCTTCAGATCTCAAAAAGAAAAAGAAAAAGCCAAGCGGCTAGCCAATAGGCTCACAAAATCATCATCACCCAAACAAAACAGGAAATTTTGTAGTAAACATGTACCTATTTGTCGGGCAAACAAATTTTATTCTTCGGCTCTAGCCTCCTTGCTATGACCTGTTCAATGTAAGTATATATATATATGCAAGCAAATGCGACCGATTTTCGATACAATTCAATATTAGTTTAATTAGGCATAAATGGTTCAAAATTATCAAACAAATAAACAAACAACCCAAACATCAATCAATTAGTGAATTAGAGTTTCAAATTCATAATTTTGATACATATATACAAAAAATCATGTTTTGATGCCAATTCACAACAATGTATTCTAACTATATTAGTTTTGGTTCTCACACCAGTCTAATGGAAATATATAGAAAATCACACCTTCGAAACTCGAACATAAATACTGATGATGTGGCCACATCATCAGAATTATCCCCGGGTGTCTAGAATGTGACTCTATATCTATCCAATATATTAAAACTTCGAATATACGTTCATGACGCGTATACGCGAAATCTATATATACTCGATTGTCCATTTTCAAAATAAATAAATATTCAAATACGTATAAAGCGATTTAAATTTTTAAAACAATATTTTTTCATTTGAAAAATATACACTTCACACTCGTTCTAGGATACTACTGATCCTATCTCTAACGAGTAATTCTAATTGGATATTACTAATCCAATATCTGATGAATTCTTTCGTATGGTTCTAATGTGTCTTGTTCTCGAGCTCTGTAAACCAAAGCTCTGATACCAAACTGACACGACCCGAACTTCCCCGTGAAGGAAAGCATGGATAGCATTGAGGACAGGACAAAATGGAACGCAAACGGAAGAACATTTCATTGTTATTACAACAATTCCATCAGATACAAGAATATACAGAGTATAAATGAATAAATTACATTTGACAAATATCAGAGATTTATATTACATTTAAATACATCGCAGCGGAAAATAATACAAAAGCACAACTGAAAGTGATACACGGATACAGAGCTTTCCGAGCATCGTTCCAGCTGTAAATCAGGACCCTATGAATATAAATCTGCATAACCAAAACTACTAGCTGCCCGTGTGGAAAATAGGGGCACCCAGAGTTTATGTTAAAACAATAAACTCCAGGTCAGTCATGTGACTGGTGTGAGAACTAAAACAGTTATTAATATTGGTTTTAAAGTTAGGTAAATCAAGGGACCACGCCGTATAACACGGAACGGGTTTCCTCCCAAGAATACCAGTGCATAGAACAAACAGCGCAATGCTAAATAAAGAAAAATGAAGCTGTTATTAGACCCAGGTCCCATCACACAATGCAACGCAAGCCGGAGGATAGGGTTTTCCCTTATAACAGCCAAAGCATGCATGATACGTTTAAATTACATTATTTGATACTATAATAAGTGTATAGTGTCAAAACAATTCAAATCATAAATATCAATCATAGGCGGCATGGGTACCATCTATCATGTCGCCATACTAGTTCTACAATTAAAACCGCAATACACGTATTGGAAATTGGATTTCCGTCATGAGTCGAGGCAAGGGGCAAGCTCCTCTCCGCGTTCGAGACACTCTAGCAAATGTCCCAGGACCCCACTTTGATCCTTGGAATCGGCTGGGCCGGTCCTCTCTTACTTTTGAGGATTAGTTATTCCTGAACACACGTTTCCCGGTCCTTACAGACCTATATCCGAGGCGCCTCATATCCAACAACCACACAGGTGAAAAGTATATAAATGTCAGGGCTGGTAGGTCACTGACACCACCCTAGCTAGAAAGAAACGTCGTGCTCTCCCAGCGGTCCATCTCCCGTTTTTGACTCATACCGAGGTGTGAGGCTCGCGAATTCACGTTATACACAAAGCTACGCCACACAGGCCGTGCTTTGATCATCAACCACAAGACTTTGCTTTTCAACAGAAGCCCTGATCAATTGCCACTTGCGCATGCCACATTGGCAATTCACTCCATGCGACTGATGTCCATCGATATACAACCTCTGAGCTCGTACGTCTCAGAGAAGGGCGTTAAGCAAGAGAATAAATTCTCCGCCGCCAAACAGATGTATATTTGATAGAGATCAATCAACACAGAATAAAATCCAATGTCGGACACACAATCCATTTACAAGTTCGTTCTGGGTCTGAATGAAACCGGAGGCACTTTCCTCGCATATCCATCCATCTCCAAGTACGTCTGGACGATCACCAACTGATTCCCTCATCCTGGGTGTACAGCCCAATCAAGATCATCAGTAATCACCCAAACGATGTGAAGACTTCCGGTCTTCAACCACCATCTTCATCTTAGACATCTCGTCGAATCGGTTATTCAGAATGGGTATAACCCGGCCTTTCTGAATAACCCACGTATATAATAAACGAATGTTACACAAACACCACAAACGCCTCATTCCAATTCAGAATATTCTTTTATTCACAAAATCACATTCTTAGGGAAAGGTTCCCATTAATTTTATCAAAGATAAATTCTTCTAAATTTATTCTTTAATCTTCCTTTGGATATCATTTCAAACTAGTCGGGATTAACGAACCACACCGAAGTAATTATTTAGTTTATTTCCCAATCCCAACCTATATATCCCATGGAGCAAAACTGGTAACACTCCATATCTAACACCACGGTGTTATCGGTAAAATTAATTACCATTTCACGTTCAAATCTAATTAAAGATTTAACTATCGCTTTGGAGTAAAACTGGTGATACTCCACTCTCGATCACTTTTCAGGTTTTATAATTTAAATTATCAATTCACATTTTAATCTAATTAAAGATTCATTAAAACTCCACTTAGTTTTAATCTTTCAAAAATCGACATCTTGCCTTTAACTGGGGTAAAGAACCAATGTCATCTAAAACACGATTCACGATAAACCCAAATCACATTTGATATTAAATACAAGGCTCTGAATAGAAAATATATCGGTTTATATTCAATATCAAATTCTGAAACCAACATATATTGTATTGGAAATAACGATATAAAATATATCTTTCAAATCCCCATAACAATATTTGTATAGTCACGAAATCCAACATCGAAATATCCCGAAGATAATTTCGATTCAACTCCAGTCCAATCCACGTATTGGGAATATTGATTATTTTTAAAATCACTTTCAAATTCAATTTATTTATTTCAAAAATAAATTGAATTTAATTCCAGTTCAAAACTAGTTCATTTCGATAAAAATCTATTTTTATCTTTTCAAATGTGGAATTCTTCAGCTCAATTTTTCCCAAATCATATATTATGATTTTATACAAATTATAGATATTTTTAATAATTTTATCAAGGCCCGTACAGTCGATTTCCATCAACGGCTATCGAACTGCACTTACAGCGACCTTTTTCGAATTTGATTTGGACATAATTCCAAATCCAACCGTTAGATTTCAAATTTCTAATATTCATTGGGAAGCTCTTTTCGATACGAACCCAACGGTTCCGGTTTTAGGAGAATCCGACGGTCGGATCTCCCGCAATGTCCGTTTGAAATAAATGGTCGAAATTCACGAACTGCCGCGGCGCGGCGCGTTCTATTCAGGCCATTATATATATAATATAATATATATAATATATATTTCGTCGATTTCTATTTAAAACGAATTTTATAAATCGTTTTAAATTCGTTTCTAAAACAATTCAACTTCTACATTCAATTTCAAATCGATTTGATTTCAATTCAACTCGAATTCATTTCCATTTTATTTAGTTCGAATTCAAATTCATTTCAATTCAAATTCGTTTCAATTCAACTTGATTTCAATTTAATTTCGATTCGAATTCAATTAAATTTCAGTTCGTTTTCAATTAAACTTGAATTTGTTTTATATTCAATTCCATTCGAAGTCCTTTTATATTCAATTTAAATTCGTTTTCTTTTCAATTCGAATTTGCTATAATATTCATTTCAATTGGAATAAAATCGATATAAATATCGTTCACGTCAAAATGGCGCAAAACTAATCAACACGGCTTTATATTTTTCACAACTTCTTTATTCTATTCAACAAATGAATATTTATCCCATTCAACACATGAATCTATATTTCTTTCAACACACGACTAATCTCAACACATGAGTACTGTCAACACATCACTATTTTTGTTATGTAAAATATTTTATAAAACTATGGTATCTATCGTTTGATTCTAATTAGACTCCACCGTGAAGTAGATTCTAATTGTAAATATGATAAAGATGTAATTTATTTTATTTAAAAATATTTTACTCAACACATGAATAGTTTCAACACATGATCATCGTCAACACATGACTATTTTTATATTCAACACATGAATTTTCTTTTATAATATTCAATGTTTCCCGATTGGAATGAGGCCCAATCAATCACCATATAATGTTAATTATATGGATTCCATACAACACATGTATATAATAACATTGAAAAATAATCAATCATCAACCAAAGTGCACCACACAACTGCATAAGCACCAAATATAAATAATCGACGCTTACACAGTCTGTCGACCAATCGATCGACAATAATTAAATAATTGGGATTAGTGTACACCAAATATCATCCCAACACCCATGTGGGGTTTCAAATCAACAAACACACATTTTTGTTTGTGTAGTTGGGCGATGTGTAAAATTTATCGACCCATTCAATATCAGTCAAATCAGTGTATATAAACAAATCGGCCGATTTGTTTATAAATATTTATTTATTCACATTCACGTTAAAACTATATTTTTAACGATAATATTTTTTATTTCAACACATGAATTTCTATTCAGTTCATTTACACAATAAAAATGATACTTTTATTTTTCTAACACATTTTGGGAAATTTCGGCGGCATAACGGCACGATACTAGAAACGGGACGAGGCCTAGCCTTATCCCCGGTCTAGTGAAGGCCCACGCCATTCACACATCAATCAAATCAATCTCAATTCACCAAACAATTCAATTTAAACCAAATAGACTAACCAACTATACAACCAAACAATTTAACAAACAAGCCATCCATGGTCTGTGGATGACGGGTGTCGGGTGCTACTAAACACCGTCTGCATCCTAGTATATATATATAACTAGAAAAAGAATTTTGAGTGAGAAGTTCTCACCGAAAGCTATCCAATACCACGACACTCCTATTTTAGAGATCTTCGTCGTTCTCGCCTTTTCTTCTCCTTTGTTGCCCATAGCCACTACATATAGAAATCACACATTTTTATATTTCGATGTCTTTAAAATAAAAATCACATTTTTATTTATTCACTTTCAATTTAAAAATCATATTTTTATAATCACTTCATATATTTAAAAATCGAATTTTTACTATGCTATTCAATATATAAAAATCATATTTCCTTACCGCTAATATATAGATAAAAATTCTATTTTTATAACGCTATTCTCTATATAAAGATTTCGCCTTTTCAAAAATATAGATTTCATCATTATAAAAATCATCACTTTACTTCAACGTATATAAAATAAAAATCAGATTTTTATTTCGCTACATATACAAAGATGATATTTTTATATTCTCTATCCTATAAAGATTATATTTTTAATACTTTAAAAATATAAAAATCATATTTTTAATATTTCTATATAGTAAAGATTATATTTTTAATACTTTAAAAATATAAAAATCATATTTTTACTTCTTCTACTCAATAAAAATTCCGTCTTTTCTATTTTAAAGTTCAAACCTTTCTCTTTTTAAAGTTTAAATCTTTTTCTATTTAAAATCAAAAAAAATAAAATCAGTTTTTAAATCCTAAAAAAAAATCAGTTTCAAAATCCTCTATTTATATAAAATAAAAATAAAATAAATAAATTAAAAAAAACTTACAGAGGGGGGGGGGTCAGGCCGACGGCCGCTACTGCGAGGGGGGGGGACTCGGGGTTGGTGGCGCTCGACGTGGAGGAGGGCGCAGCAGGGTAGGGCTTGAGGGGGTATCGGGTTCGATTAGAATGGGAGGGGAAGGAGATGGGGGCGCGGCAGGGTGCTCTCGGTTAGAAGGAGGAGGAGGCGAACGAAAAGGGGAAGCAGGGGGGGCGCGATCGTTGGCCAGAGGAGAGAGAGGCACGGCGGTGGAGGGCGGCAAGGGTTTCCCCCCCTTCCGTCGATCGCCTTTCTCTTTTTTTTTCTTTTTTTTTTCTGTTTTTCTGTTTAAAACGAGAGAGAGAGGGATAGGGTAAAGGAGAGAGAATAAATATTATAATTTATTTATTTTATTTATTTATTTATTTATTTTATAAAAAGTTGACTTTTACAAACGAACTCGAAACGAGGTCCACCGCCTGTCGTCTACAGCGTTTCACCCCCATTCCGAACACAATGGGATATGTATCGCAAGCTGATTCGATCGTTTCGATCAGTTTCCGTTAAATTTACATTTCAATCACTATATTGAATTTAAACGCGCATTTCAAATTACCGGGGTCACATACTAACTCTAAAAATTCTCGAAAAATATTTTCTAGCTTTGTATTGACGATACGGTCCTAACAAAACTAGTTTCGTCGAATTCTGAGACCATTTGAAAAATGGCCAATTTCCAGTCGATTAAAATCAACTGAAATGGTCAAACACGTTTTCCTTTGCCACGCTCACATATTGATTCGAAAAATTATGAAATTTAAAACCTAGCAATAACTTTACATCACGGACCCAACAAAACTGGTTTCGTCGAAATCCGAGGTCATTTGCAAAATGTCCATTTTTAAGGGCCTGAATTCCATAGCGACTATTCAGAATTTTCAACTGGACATATCTTTTGATTCCCGCTATGAAATCTGGATTTGTCGGATTCGTTGGAAAGATATCATCAATTAGATTCAAATATTTTTGGTTTCACTAAAATCCGGATTGTTTTGCACCCGGTACATTCAATTGAAGTTTGAAATCGAATTATCGAACTACCGCGCCATTTTCAATTCTATTTATAATTATATATAATTATTTATATTCTAACGACGGCGTATATAATATATACGTGCGAATTCTATTCAAAATAAATTTCTCGTCGATATTATTTAAAATAATCTATTTTAAATATTCAAAATTCACTAAAATTGCCGAAATAAAAATTTCAAACTGGCCCGCATTTTCGGGTTATTACATTGACCGCCTTTGACTTCATGATTTCGTAGCTCCTTGATTCCTATTTCCAAGGTATGAGTCGGAACTCATTTCACTGTCGCCTCTCGTTCCTTTTTCACTTATTCTTTTCTAAAATACTTGGCTCAACCATAACTGCGTACTCATGGTTTCATGCAAGCTTTCCAACAATTCACTAGCGAATCTTGGATCTCGTTTACCGATGCCAATCCATGTTACCACGTGCACTTACTAGGGTGATTCCTATAACTCATGCTCAAGCGGAATGAACCATCCGTCTTATTGGAGAACGTTACTCGATTGGACCAGAGATTTCCGATAAATGCATCAAAAGATTCTAGGTAACTAACCATGACGGAACCCAAAAGGTTACACGAGACATCGAGGGTATTACCAAGGCAAGTTAAGAGTTTAACTATCCTCCTTTCAGAACCGAGAATGGCATCCATTACTGCATCACCACTTCATCCCTAGAATCCATCCATAGCTCAACAATAGAAGCATTGCTTCTAATCTTAACACTTGGCATAGATGTTCTCAAATCCAAACAAGTCATGAATAAATGGACCGACTCTCTAACCAGATTTTGGGTCTAAAGTAGGATCTTCTACCATGCTAGTACTAAGGTGCAGAGACTTAACTATCGAGGCAGACTTAAATGATGCGATGATCAAAACAAAGTCTAGACGGGACGATAGAAAAGAAAGGCTAAGCCTTTAACAGAAACGGTACCATTCCTCTTAGGTACGCTAGAAATGAGAGCATACAATTGCCCTCTCGCTGATCTTGTCCTTATCTTCCTTTGTGGATCAAGCCATACCAACAAGTTGCTTATTCTTAAGCTCGTGTCCTTTATCCTTGCTCTTATTATCCCTTCTTATAACTTTGGTAACAGGTCTCTCGAGAACTTCCTCCATCGCACGGGAAAACACTTACGTAGCTAGACAAGGATTAGTCGCAGTTAAAACTACTGTGACTACAGATGGAGGAAAGAAAGAAAAAGAGGTTCAATCAAGGAAACAAAGGATATTGCTAATGGCTTTTGGGGAATAGCCTTTAAAAAAACTTTTCTTGAAAAAAAATGCTTCTTTGTAAATGGTTTCTCAAATAGTTTTCAGAAGGTTTAAAAAAAAACTTTTGCCCAGTCTGGTAACCTTCTGCTCTGATACCAAATGTAACACCCCACATCTGCTAGGGTCACTCACAAAGGGAATGCACTAGGTTTGGTGAAGCATTATCGAGGTAAACATGCACAGAAATATTACAAGACAGAACATATATAAAACAGCGGAAGTAAAACAAATTTCATTACCTTATAAAATAAGGTCTAAAGCCTTTTACATCAGAATACATCAAAACCTGTCTTGCAATAGTAAAGAAGCATAAAACCTTTCCATAAATTATTCTCCAAAATAAAGCGGTGAAGCAGCCATAGCAAAGAGAAGACCAGCTATACATGATGACCTTCAAGCATAAGAGGTCCGAAATAAACAATAACATTTCCACCCTGAAACCTGGGGGGGGGGGGGAACGGAAGACAAAGAGGCGAAAGAAAACGGGGTCAGTCATAAAGACTGGTAAGTCCTATCTACTTCCAGTATAAAAACAGGTAAAGGTAACATGACATGCATAAACTGAAAGTAAACATAAGAATGACGACAAGATAGATAAGCTAGACCAAGATAACTGGATGAACTACTGTAGCAAGATAAACTAAGGTATCATGATAAACTACGGTGTCAAGATAGATCAAGGTATCACATCGTCAGGTTTCTATCAAGTATACAATCCCAAGGTATCTATCATGTATAACATCCCAAGGTATTTATCATGTATATTTGCTCTGCACCTCTCGTACTAGTATCCCAACCCGCGTCATGTGTTAACTATGAATGTCCCTTGCCCAATGTCATGTAATGGTCCATGTCAACCTAACATATAGCATATGTAGGTTTTCCCAACTCGTATGTTTCTTTCCATGTATAAGTTCAGTCCTTTGCCGTAGGCCGTACAGGCTTTTCCATGTAAATCTATACCACCTCAACGTAGTACCATTTTATCCTTGAAGTTGTTTTGGACTGCTATCCTTGATCTGGTTATGTTTTCTTACCATGAACTATCGCGTGTTCACTTAGGATTTATGCCACCCAGGACCACTAGGGATTATGCTACCTAATGAACGTTTCCTTGTCTCGTTTTGGGTTCAATCCACCTAGGGCCACTAGGGATTATGCCACCCGTCAACCACGCCCTTTATCCCATGTATGTATCGTGAATCGTTTTCCATGTCTAGACGCACATGTATCTCAATGTGCCATCTGAGTTCCGTGCCCGGGCAAATCAAGAAATACGGAACTCGGTCGGGAGCTTTAAGTCATCTGCCGATGCAGATATCAAGGTCTGTTTTTGTATCCGTGGCTGTGGTCCCACGTGACCCCTCCCTCAACTACTGAAAGGCAATCCAAGAAAAATCATGTATGAGAACTACCTCCCGGCTCCACTATAGCCCCACTTTCCTATTGGCCAACCTCACCCATAACTCGACAGCAAGTATATGGTCTGTTGGGAGTTCTCTGCCTTTCCGTACGTACACGATTGACTAAAGATGGTAGGTAGTCGACGACGCACTATCCAGGGCAAAAACAAGAATCGTCGACTCCACGCTAATCCATCCTCGTCTTTAGGTTGCTCGCACAGCAACCAAGGCATACTCTTGGTTCTTCTACCGCAGACCTTAACCTCTGTGAGCCCAGGCGGATCATCTGCAACCTCACAGAGGGATACCAAGAGTATCCTCACGTCCCCCGAAGCTACCGCTTCATTAACCAGTTCGTTGGAGCCTTTATCTAAGTCAGATAATTCGCTCCTCCACGTGTGTTCAAGCGATGACCTACCGTATCGGGTTACTCATCTTTCTGTGAACTGGTCCAATTTCCTTGACTAAGAATTATTACTTAGTTATCATTAACTAAGGTTTACCACTTAGCTTCCCTTCCCACTATCCTTGTTAACTATGATTTTCAACCTTGTCCCCTGAGCTAGGGTTTTGTCTAATGGGTTAAGTGTTGTCATTCAAGTTCATGACTTAACCCGCCTACGAATCATGTCAAGATTGGCTAAGTATTTAAGTTCAAGGCTTAGCCCTACAAGTTGGTTAAGTATACCAAGAAGCTCATGACTTAACCCTATCAAGTCAAATTGGTTAAGTATTTATTTGTCTTAACCCTATCAGATTATCGTGTTAGATTGATTAAGCATAGATTATCTTAGTCCCATCAGATTATCAAGTCGGATTGGTTAAGTATATTTAAAAGGTCTTGTGACTTAACCCTATCAGGTCCGCATATTAGATTGGTTAAGTACAGGTTACTTAACCTCATCAAATCATCATGTATAATTGGTTAAGTATAAGTTACTTAACCCCAGTAAATTTTCATGTTAAGTTGGTTAAGTATTGGTTACTTAACCTCATTGAATTACCAAGTTTAGATTGGTTAAGTGCTTAACTCAACCCCATCGAATTACCATGTTTAGATTAGTTAAGTGTAGGTTACTTAACCCCATCTAATTACCGTGTTTAGATTAGTTAAGTCTAAGTTACTTAACCCCATCTAATTACCGTGTTTAGATTAGTTACTTAACCCCATCTAATTACCAAGTCGGATTAGTTAATTGTAAATTACTTAACCCCATCCCCTAATTGTCTTGTATGGTTAAGTGTCATTAAGAAATCAAGTCCGGTTTAACTTAACCTACCCATTCGTGTCATATCGGTTAAGTGTCATTAGTCAAAATTACTTAACCTTTTCATGTGGCATTAATTAGCTTAATGCACCCCAACCTCTCACATTAGACTTTGTTGTGGTTACTAGTTAAGCCGGGCGGGTCCAGGTAGCTTTACACCACAACCTAGTATAACCTCGGGTTTTAAGTGCTATATGACCAACTACTCACATTGGGTCCTATTGTTTGTAGCCACTAGTTAAGCCGGGCGGGTCCGGGTAGATTTATGCTACAAACTCAACCCAACCTCGAGTTGGCCACTTTCATGTTTGGTCTAGTGTCATATTACACTTACAACCCATACGTGTCTAGTTTCAAGTCCCATGTTTACCCCCACATGTCATGTCCACATTTAGGTGTATCAAGAGTGTCATATTTTCATGAAATCCCATGTCAAATTATCATGTCATAATCACGCTCGTCTAACCTACCCCAAATCGTGTTTCCAAACCAAGTAAAAACGAGTCAACATAGTAAGGATACTATGCTACATATTGGCCTCAAAACATGCACGATGACAAAAAGGGATTGGCCACAAACATGCATGGTATCATAAGGGAATTTGGCCACAAACATGCATAGTATCATAAGGGAATTTGGGTTCATTTACATGCATAAGCCCCAAAGTCAAGTCTTTGCCAATGTTTCACAAGTCAAATGGTTCCCAAAGGTTCATGCTAACATTACATAGATAAAGATTCAAACTTGCAAGATAAACTAGGTTAAACATAACATGAGTGGCATGATTAAGTCGCTAAAACTTAGCCCAAGGTCATAGATCAGTGAAAAGGGGCAAAATTAGGTTCACATAGGCTAGCATACTTATGTTTCATCGTATTTTATTCCATGTCACATTAGAACCACTGTTAGAATCTACAAGTAGCTAGAACTTACCTAGCGAGGCTTAGGGAAGGATCATGCATCGTCTTGACGAAGAAAGGTGGTCCCTTTGTTGAAGAATCGTCATGAAATTTGCGTAGCAACGTTGATCCACTCCCTTGATTTGATGTAGCAAGCTAGCACCTTTGATTCAGATCAGATTTGAATGCATAAGCTCTTGGAGTTGGAGATGGAGGCCATGATCAAGAGGGATTTGGGCAGCACTTCGTTGTTAGATTGATTTTGAGTGATTTAGGTTAGGTCCTAGGGTGTTTTTATAGAGATTAGGAGTAGTTTAGGCCATAGGATAAACCCTAGGATAGATCTGAGCCCTCAAAATCCGTCACAGACCCATAAAACCGAGCCAAGACAGCAGCAGGTGCACCCAGGCCCAAGTGGTCGGACCACCCAGGTCGACACCCGTGTCGACTGGGCAGTCGACCTGCCCCCTGGGCGTGTCGACTCCCCAGTCGACACCCCAGTTGAGCTGGGGCTTGGGCGGGAATTTTCCCGCCCAGTTATTTTGGCTCCAGATTTGAATTTCGAACTGTTTTTGAACTTAAATTTTTCTGAAAACTTTGACGGGCCATAACTGGGTCATACGGACTCCGATTTTCGAAAACTCGGACTCTATTTCGCTTATTTTTTCGAGACGAACGCAACGGCGCAACCCGTTTCTCCTGATTCAGATTTTATAATTAAACACTGCCTTGATTCTTGTCTTAGCATGTTGTAAAAACCCGGGTTGTTACAGGCCGGTTCTCTGATTTCTCTCGTAGAGACGAGTTATGCGTTGACTCACCATGCCATAAATGGCCTAATGCAATGAATTTGCAATGTGTTGCCAGGCAAAATGTCCCGATAGCTATACTATTTTGGTCCTACTGCAACGTTTTATATTTAGTGTTACATTAGCCATAAAAATGTGTTGCTCTAGATAAACAAGTGTAACATGATGCAACATTTTGTACAGTGTTGCTATAGAAGACCTTTCCATGTCCTACGTGGCGATCCACACTATTAGTTAAAACAACATCTCAGCCATCCATCCGTGCCATCAATCCACATCTCACTTATTTCCATTTCCTGGTTTTATTTTCATTCACTCATTTTTGTTCTAACCCCAAAATTTCAAAATCTTCAATCCCTAATTTTCATTTCGTTAATCCCCAAAATTTCAAAATCTTCAATCCCTAATCTTCGACCTAGGAGGCACACATCTCCAATTGGTCCATAGTGAAATCAAATATGGGTTTCTAGCGATTCAATCGTTGCTTCGAAAATTAAATCGATGTCATGGCATTAGAGAAATTGAGTTATTCAGCATATTCAACTTCCAAATTCCTACTGGATTTGTTATTACCGCAGCTATTGATCATTCTGCATAGGGTAAGAATTTTATTGTTGGATTTAAATAGTAAGGTTTGGGGCTTTAATTTCGTTTGTGGATTTGTTGGTAGTAACAATGAAAATCCTTAAAATGTTGTTGTAAGGATTGGTACCAGTTCGATGTTGTTGTAAGGATTTCGGGTTTCAGTTTCATTTGTAATAATGCACATTTCTGTTTACTATTGTCTTCGTGTGCTAAGTCTTCTTTGAGTAAACCTGTAACGAGCATAACATCTACAAGCAACTTCTTAGCTTTATTCAAAACTTCACCATCCTGGTTTTCAACTTGTCTTATACTTTGTGTGTTCTCATCTTGGTTGACATTGTGACTTCCATGCCATGTAGTATGTTTGAATTTTTGCTTTAGTAATGCATCGGTTGGTTCGGGTAATACAATTTCCTTTTCATTTATGACTCTGTGCTCTATTTTAACTTCTATTGTTTGGCAACCAGTCAATTCAATCACTGTTTGCACATTTCCATGACCCATAGTCTCTGCAGCAATAGTTTCAAATGACCCATTCTCTCTAACTACAATGCATTCATCTGGCTTTGTTGGATTAACAATATCAGTCCTATTAATCTTTTTATCACTCAACAGTTTTCATGGTTAATTGCTTCAACAACTAGGTCCTTCAACTTTGCAAGACCATCAACTTCACGATGTGATAAAGGAATGTCTAACCTATCTACTATGCCAATATGATCTGTTTCAACTTTAATTTCATTTGTTCGTTTGTGGGTTTGTTAGAATATGTTAAAATATGAAAATGGGTCTGGTAGGTCATACCTGTTACCAATGGGCCATCAAAAATCACCTAGTTAATACTGATAAATACATTATGTTGTTTGTCCATTGCCCTGTTTGTTTTTCGAGTGCTTGTGTAATTGATCTATCCATCTTCTTGAACATGTGTAGTTGTTAAAAAAATTAATTCATACACAGAAGTATACATGCATATATTCATATCACATGTATGCGTGTATATATATGTAGTTGATTTGTCCATCTTTGAGTTCAATGACCGCTCAATCAATTTCTACTTTAACTTCAACTACAGCGGCGGGAGGTAAGCTTTGCCACCACAAAATCCCACCGAAGATGAAGACTGTGAAGGTAGGGTCGAATGCGGGGAAGAAGGTTTTTGGTTGCTCTATGTAGACTATAAATATAATTTAGGTATTTTTGGTTGCTTTGTCGATTATCGTATTTTACAGTGATGTTTTAGTCGAGAATTCAACGTATGTGCAGAATGGCGATTGTGGGTATTTTATATGGCATGACGAAGTGTATGAAATCAATAGCAATGCTAAAATGAATGATATTACTGTTAAATTGATGGTAAAAGAAAATACTATATCACAATCGCTCATGGAAAGGAAGACACTTGAAGACAAGCTACTGAAGCAAAAGCAAACGAGGGCAAAAGCCGATGAATTTGTGGCTGCTATGAAGGCAGAGTCGGCCTTAATGCGCGTCAAATGTGGAAAGCATGAGAAAGGAGAAAAATTATTTGCAAGAGCTTTAGCTATGTCCTGGATCATGATTGGGATTGTTTTGTGTATATTATGGCAATGTAGTGCAGTGAAGTACCATCCAAGTGAAATAGCATGTATGGACAGTTTTTCTTCATAATTGTTTTCGTGTTTCGTCTTTTTGGAGTTGTTGATGATGAATTGCGATGTGTACTATTGTATGTTTTGAATTGAATCTACGAATGGTGCTTTATGCAAGTGGTGCATATGATATTATGCAAGTAGCTTTATTACTATTGTATGTGGTATTATGAAAATAACTGTCGTACTATTGTATGTGGTATTATGCAAGTAGATCTTCCAAACAAACTCAAAAATTTAATATCTATCGCAACATTTATGGATGTTGCTACAGACACCAAAAAATGTTGCTATATACCTAAATAAGGTTCTACTGTAATAATATTTGTTGTGTTGCCGTAGATAGTCAAAATATTGCCTTTGAGGCCTATAGCAACGGTGAAAATTGCATCACACTAAAAACGTTTGCAAAGACCTATGCCAACATTTTTTGGGCTTGTGCCAACAATTTTTTTGTGTTGCGTTAGGCCATTTATGGCGTAGTGACTGCTCCACACCTTCCTTTTGAAAGACGGGAGACTTATCTATTATGTACTTTTCTGGAGAAGGGGACTTATGACCTTCTTCTATCGCCATTTTGAGCAATTTCTTCTTCATCTCTTTTCCTGGATCCTAACTAGGCCCAGGAAAGTACACCGCCTTAATAATTCTCTTTCTTTTTAGCGGCCTTCTTCCCCTTGACTGAAGATCAGGTCACAACAACGGTAGCCTCTCCGATTGAGGGTTGACTTAATTGCCCTCGATTGGGGGCACATTGACAGGAATATCCACCAGCTCCCTAACTAGGGGCACATTCACGCGAGGAATAACAGCCAGGGCAGGAGCACAACCAATACCCATAGTCAGGTTGGCACTGATCAAGTTAAATCTATGAAGATACTCGTTGGCAATACATCTCTTGATGGTTCGAGCACTTGCGAGAATGTTTCTTAAAGTCACTAAGAGAGCAAGATATTCATTATCGATAAGTTTCCACGGATTGTCACCTGCAATGAAGCATCAACATTAGAATCCATTCAACAAAGTTCCAAAATTTGGATATGGGTCAAGCATTTATGATATTCTATCCACCTTCGGCAGAAACCTTCTTATTGCTGGACATAGAACCAATCCATCTTGATATTGCTCATCTTGTTTATTTCTTCGATTACTACTTGCCTTTTGGTGGCAGATTCAAGAAAGGGGGAAGGATGGACTATCTTTTCGAAGTTGGAAAGATAAGCAATGTATTTGAATGAAGTATCGTGGTCTAAGTGCTCACTATAGATGATTTACAAGGAAAAAAAGATAGGCATAGGCCATTAGGTGTAGCTTTCTAGGAGCGATCTCCATTCGGCGAACGAAATCGATGATATAAGGATTAAATGGCGGGATACACCCTACTTAGCACATTTGTCGGGTAATGGTCATGAAACCCTTGGGTGGGTTATGTGTCGTGTCATTTCGAGCGGGTAGCTGAGCATGCTTGAAAGGTATCCTATATTAGGTGCAAAGTCGTCGCAACTTTGGGTCATCCATGCAAGAACGATGGGACCCTATTGGATTATCTAGGAATTCAACCTCAGTGAAGGTGTGTGGAACTCCTTCTTCCATAGCCTCATCACCAGATGATGACTCTCCTATTAAGACGACATGGAATCAGTCCTGAGGTTATGTGGCTAGACTTTATAAACCAGTCTTCATCAGTATATGTATTTGAACCGAATTCAATATTTGCATCTCGAGGGAGTGTCTTTCCTCTTCCAACTCCAGAGCCTCATGTTTCATATCTTCTCACCATTCTCACTGTGCTATCTAAGGAAGCTTTACATGGTTAGAACAGATAACCTAAATCCCCTTGTGTGTGTTCTAATCCAGTGTGTTTAGTGATCGTGTACATGCATAGTTGAAAGTAAAACATCGAGAATGCACAAGTTGTTCTAGGTTATATATGCAGTCAGAATCGCAGTCCATATAGTGCAATGGGTTCTATCTAACTGTCCAGATGTTAGTTGAAGTTCGTCCATTGTTCAAGATTGATTAGATCGTTGAAGAGTGCGACATCATTTTGAATCGGCCTACTTCAGGTCGGTGGTTATGGCTCAGGTACTTCGGTTTGCTAGAACTTAGAGGAACTGGACTGAAGCCTTTGAGTCAGCTCGAATGAAGCTAAGTTACACTCCCTATAACAAACCAAGCGCTCCAGTACCTCCCACTCCGCTCCTATCGCGGGTCCCATGCTCTGTCCATCATTATTCATTCTTCTTCTCCAATAGACCTCATTGACCCGAGGTAGATCTCCAGCCTCTATCTCTCCTCAATATTCCTTGCCTTCTTCACGGCTCAAAGCCGATCCAAGACTAACTCGAATCGAAACCATGAGGGCACCGACTCCATCGATTCGTGTCTCGTGCCTTTCCTCTCGAGCACTCGTAGGTCGTACACCATCGCCACAGTATCCCCCCAACGTCAAGGGCAGTGGGTGTAATTCCTAAATCAAAAAGAGAAAGGTGAAAAAGTTAGGATGACTTGGACGAAATTGATGAGAAATTAAACTTGAAACCCACCTTGGTTGCTAAATCTTGAGTTTGGGAGGATTCGAAGTTAGATTTAGTTGCCAGAATTTTTATTTCCAGAAATATTCCTGTTTGAATCGATATTTGCATAAGTAAAGAATGAAAAAGTGAAGTGGACCCGATATTTGGTAGAAAATAGGAGGCTCTATGCCTCCCTCTTGTTGTGACTTCCTTGTTTATCCCCGAACGACTATAGTGCGATTCTATATCTATCCAGTATATTAAAACTTCAAATACACGCGGATCAGACGTATACGCAAAATCTATATATACTGGATTGTCCAAATAAATATAAAATAAATAATCAAATACGAATAATTGATTTAAATTTTTCAAAGCAAAATTTGTTTCATTTTTAAAAATATACTCTTCACAATCGTTCTAGGATACTACTGATCCCATCTCTAACGAGTCATTCCCATTGGATATTACTAATCCAATATCTGATGAATTCTTTCGTATGGTTTTAATGTGCCTTGTTCTCTGTGCTTTGTAAACCAAAGCTCTGATACCAGCTGAAACGACCCGAACTTCCCCGGTAAGGAAAGCCCGGATTGAGTCGAGGACAACACACAGAAGAACGCAGACGGAAGAACATTTCATTGTCTATTACAACAATTCATCAGATTACAAGAATATACAGAGTATGAATAAATATGACACATTATAAAATATCAGAGTTTACAATACATTACACAGCAGCGGAAAATAATACAAAATACAACTGAATGAGATATACGGATACAAAGCTTTCCGAATATCCTTCCAACTGTAAACCAGGTTCCTGTGAATATAAATCTGCAAAACCAAAACTACTAGCTTCCCGTGTCAAAATAAGGGCACCCAGAGTTTAGGTTAAAACAATAAACTCCAGGTCATTCATGGGACGGGTGTGAGAACTAAAACAGTTATTAATCTTTTCTTTAAATCTAATATATCAAGGGACCACGCCGTATAACACGGAACGGGTTTCCTCCTAAGAACACCAGTGCATATAACAAAATAGCGCAATGCTTTTTGGAAAAATGAAGATATTATAAGACCCAGGTACTATCACACAATGCAACGCTAGCCGGGGGATAGGGTTTTCCCTTATAATAGCCAAACATGCTTAGTACGTTTAAAACAAATCATTTGATACTACTATAAGTGCGTAGTGTATAAAACAACTTCAAATCGTAAGTATCAATCATAGACGACATAGCATCCCATGCTACTACGTCGCCATACTAGGCTCTACAATTAAAACTGCACATGTCACATATTTGGATGTTGGATTTCCATCTGTGAACTGAGGCAAAAGATAGTCCTCACCGATTCGAGACAATCTAGCACATGTCTCAGAACCCAGACTCAGGTGGGCCCTGGGATCCTCAGGGCCGGTCCACCGATGTGGATTAAAATTCCTGAACACTGCGTTTCCCCGCCCTATGGGGCGTAAATGAGCCAATGAATGACTCCATCGGACCTGGATCATCCAATCAAACCGAGGCGCCTTGCAACAGCAACAACCACATAAGTCAAACTCGTCAGGGCGTGTAAAACCACTGACGCCACTTCTAGCTAGAAGGAAACGCATGCCCTCACAGACGTCCTCTCCCGTTCCTGGTTCACAACCGAGGTGTGATGCTCGCGAATCAACGTTACACAAAGCTATGCCACACAAGATGTGCTTTGATCATCATCACAAGAATTTGCTTTTCAACAGAAGCCTTGATCAATCGCCACTTAGGCATGCCACACAAGAAATTCACTCCAAGCGCTTGATATCCATCAATATATAACCCCTTAGCTCGTACGTATCAGAGAAGGGCGTTAAGCAAGAAAACAAATTCTCCGCCGCCAAACAGATATATATTTAATAGAAATCAATCACACAGACTAAAATCCAATGTCAGACACACAGTCCATTAACAAGTTCGTTCTGGGTCTGAACGAAACCAGAGGCACCTAGTACCCCTCATATCCATCGATCTCCAAGTACGTCTGGATGATCACTAACTGTTTCCATCTTCTTGGGTGTACAGCCCAATCAAGATCATCAGTAACCACCCAAACGATGTGAAGACCTACGGTCTTCGACCACCGTCTTCACCTTCGACTTATCATCGTATCAGTTATTCAGAATGGGATAAACCCGGTCTTTCCGAATAACTCGCGTATATAATAAACAAGTGTTACACAAACACAACATACGCCTCATTCCAATTCAGAATATTCTTTTATTCAAATATTCTTATACTTTGGGAAAGGTTCCCATTAATTTTATCAAAGATAAATTCTTTAAATTTATTCTTTAATCTTCATTGAATATCAATTCAAACTAGGTGGGATTTGCGAACCACACCAAAGTAATCATTTATTTTATTTCCCAATCCCAACCTATTCATCCCATGAAGTAATACTGGTAATACTTCATATCTAACACCACGGTGTTATCGGTAAATTCAATTACCATTTCACGTTCAAATCTAATTAAAGATTTAACTATCGCCTGGAGTAAAACTGGTGATACTCCATTCTCGATCTTTTCAATCTAATTAAAGATTCATTAAAACTCCACTTAGTTTTAATATTTAACTGGGTTAAAGAATCAGTGTCATTTAAAACACGTTTCACGATAAACCCAAAATCACCTTCCATTAATTATCGGGTTAAAGAACAAGTGTTATTTAAAATAGTGTTCACGATAAACCCAAAAATCAATACCAATTCAATTCCAATTAAATGTTATTTAATGGCTACACTTCATTAAATCTAAATAAAAAGATTTAGTCTTCTTCTTAACTGGGCTTAAGAACAGTGTTAATGAAGACACCATTCATGACAAACCCAAATCACATTTGATATTAAATACAAGGCTCTGAATAGAAAATATATCGGCTTATATTCAATATCAAATTCTACGACCAACAAATATCATATTGGAAATAACGATATAAATATATCTTTCAAATTTCCATAACCATATCTGTATAATCACGAAATCCAACATCGAAATATTCCGAAGACAATTTCGATTCAAATCCATTCCAGTGCAATTATTGGAAATTCTGGTTATTTTCAAAACCATTTCAAATCCAATTTATTTATTTTAAAAATAAATAAATTACTATTCTAGTTCAAAACTAGTTCATTTCGATAAAAATCTATTTTTATCATTTCAAATAGGGAGTTTTTCATCCCAATTCTTCACGAATCATTTCTTATGATTTAACATAAATTATTGATATTTTTAATAATTTTATCAAGGCCCGTACAGTCGATTTCCATCAACGGCCATCGAACTGCACTTACAGCGACCTTTTTCAAAAACGATTTGGACATAACTCCAAATCCAACTGTTAGATTTCAAATTTCTAATATTTGTTAGAAAGCTCTTTTCGATACGAACCCAACGGTTCCGGTTTTAGGAGAATCCGACGGTTGGATCTCCCGCAATGTCCATTCGAAGTCAATGGTCGAAATTCGCGAACTGCCGCGGCGCGGCGCGTTCTATTCAGGCCATTATATTATATATATAATATATATAATATATACTTCATCGATTTCCTTTCGAAACGAATTTTATAAATCGTTTTAAATTCGTTTTCGAAACGATTTCAACATCATATTCAATTTCTAATCAAAATTGAATATTCCAATATAAATTCGTTTTTATTTCATTTCAAAACTATTTCAATTCAATTTCAATTTAATTCGAATTTCAATTCATTTCAATTTAATTCGAATTCATCTCTATTCAATTTCAATTCGAATTCAATTCAATTCGAATTCAATTCTATTCAAATTCAATTCGAATTCATTTTATTTTCAATTCGAATTCTAATTCGTTTTATATTCAATTCAAATAAAATGAATTCACGTCAAAATGGCGTCAATATAATCAACACGGCTTCATATGTTTCTATTTTCAAATATGCTATTTCAAATATTTCTTTTTCAAATATTTCTATTCAAATATTTCTATTTCAAATATTTCTATTCAAATATTTCTATTCAAAACTGGAATGAGGCCCAATCAATTACCATATAATGTTAATTATATGGATTTTCTACAACACATGTTTAAAATAACAACGATAAATAAACAACCATCATCCAGAGTGCATTATACACTGTATAAGCATTAAATATAAATATTTAACGCTTATAACAGTCTGTCAATCAATCGATCGACATACAACTAATTATTGGGATTAGTGTATGTCATATATCATCCTAATACCCGTGTGGGGTTTCAAACAATCAAACACATATTTTATTTGTGCAGTTGGGCGATGTGTAAAATTTATCGTCCCAATCAATATCAATCAAATCAGTGTATATAAACAAATCTCCGATTTGTTTATAAATATTTATTTTAAATACATGTTAAAAATTCTATTTTTAACCATATAATATTTTCCACTATAAAATGTTTTATTTCATTTCACATCACATCACACAATCAACTACACATCAAAATCAAACAAACAAGCATACAAGCCGTCCATGGTCTATGAACGAGGGGTGTCGGGGGCTACTCAACACCGTCTGCATCCTAGTATATATTTATATAACTAGAAAATAAAATTAAAAGGTGATAAGTTCTCACTGAGGGTTCCATTCCGCCGTGCTTTGTTGTTGAACTGCTGAACATCTGGATTTGCTTGAAATACCAATGCAGTTCTTTTCATGCTGTTCAAATAAAAATTATATTTTTACTGCTTCATTCAATAAATAAAAATCGTATTTTTATTTCTTCTTCATACATATTTTCGATGCTTCTTTCTATATAAAAATTATATTTTTATATTTCTACTTCATATATAAAGATTGTATTTTTATTTCACTTCATTCTATATAAAAATCTCAATTTATATTTTAAACAAAATCACTTCTTTATATTGTTAATTCGCTACAACACATATAAAGATCGTGTTTTTATAATCTCTACTATATAAAGATAATATTTTTATATTTCCCACTTTATAAAAATCATATTTTTATTACTTCTACCTTAGAAAAATCATATTTTTATTCTTCCTATACTATAAAAATCCTATTTTTACTATCTACATTATACAAAAATCATATCTTTATATCTTCTATAAATTAAAAATCGAATTTTTATTCTTTCTAAAATATAAAAATCATATTTTTATCCTCTACATCATATGAAAATTATATTTTTAACTTCTACATTATATAAAAATTATATTTTTAATCTTCTACTAATATAAAAATTATATTTTTCTTCTCTAACTTCATGATAGAAATCATAACTTTGCTTCTATAAAAATCTAAACTTTCTTTATATTAAAAATCAAAACTTCATATAAGAAAAAAAACATTGCTTTCTAATGTAAAATATCACCTGTTCTAAGTTAAAAATCATAGCTTTGAGCGTTTTAAAATCCTAGCCTTTTATTTTGAGATCATACATAAAATCCATATTGTTATCTTGCTACTTTATACAATGAATACTGATTTTTCAAAACTGATTTCATACAAAAAAACATAAAAGAATTATATAAATACTTACAGTATAATTAGAGAGTGGGGGGGGGGGGGGCTTCGCTGAGATGAATCGCGGCTTGGAGGAGGAACAGGCGGAGGTGCAGGTCTTCGGAGGTAGGGAGGGGGTCGGCGGGGTCTGAGGGGGAGTCGGCGGGGCGGAATTGGTTGGAGGCACAGTTTAGTTCGAGGAGGGAGGGAGCGGTTTAATTCGAGGAGGGAGGGAGCGGGAGAGAAACGAAGAGGGGGAAGAGGGGGTACATCGCAGGGCCTACGACGAAGGAGAGACGACGGCGGTGGCAGCAGCGCTGCTGCTGCGGCTATGGAGGAGGCGGCGCCCCTCCATCCTTTTCTTTCTCCTTTTTTTATTTTGATTTCGATTTGAACACGCGGGGGGTAAGGGGGGGGGCTGAGAGGAAATATGGGGAGAGAGGGAAGAGAGTTATATTTTTATTTAGTTATTTAATTTCAAAAAATTGACTTTTTCATTTGACCTCTAAACGAGGCCCACCGCCTGTCGTTCGCAGCTAATTACCCCCATTCCGAACACAATGGGATATGTATCGTAGGCTGATTCGACCATTTCGATTAGTTTTCGTCAAATTCAACATATAACTATATATATTGAATTTGAACGCGCATTTCAATTTATCAGGGCCACATACTAATTCAAAAAATTCCAAAAAAATATTTTCTAGCTTCGTATTGACGATACGGTCCTAACAAAACTAGTCTCGTCAAATTCTGAGACCCTTTGAAGAATGGCCATTTTCCAGTCGATTAAAATCAACTGAAACTGGTCAAATGCGTTTTCCTTTGCCACGCTCACATATTGATTCGAAAAATTATGAAATTTGGAATCTAGCAATAACTTGACATCACAGATCCAACAAAAGTGGTTTCGTCGAATTCCGAGGTCGTTTGCAAAATTTCCATTTTTAAACTGGCTCAAATTTTCGGGTCGTTACACTAAAGCACCACTTACCTTCAACGTGTACGCCCTTCTTTCTTCACCGAAGCCTTAGTATCCTCCACCAGTTTGCTGAATAACAATCTCCTCTACTTCAACATCTCCCTCTTTCATTACCCTGCATTGCCAACACTACCAACGTTCACTACCAGTGAACACCATTTATTACCTTAACCACTCACAAGTCCACCATGACAAGTTTTTCAAACCTCCACTGTCAAACAATCTGCTCTAGCTATACTGCTAGTTCACAAGTCCATCAACAAACTTTTAGCAACCCCAAGCCACTCATCCACTCTTCAAACTGGCTCATTCCATTTACTTCCTATCAAAAACTGTCTCATACATTTCCCACCTCCTCATAAACCACAATCTTCAACCCAAAACCATAAAGCATCAAGCCAACCCCTTTGTTTCAACAAATCTCCACTGCGATTACCACTACAAATCAAACTCCAGGACCCAACATCCGACGTCCAGACACACGCTCCGATCGCCCTCCTCAACCTGAACTAAATCGCACAACTTCTAACTAATTACCCTCAACCTAATCGCAACCGGCCACTTCAATTAGACCAAGAAACCTCCACCTTCATGCCCGATTCGAACCCAGAATCCCTTCATCCAAATCCCCCAATAAAATTTTGGAAGCCCCCTCGCAGCAACTCCAAAAATCCGACCTCGCACAAACTGATATTTTCTTTTAAATTGCTTTTGTTCCGATTTCGAATTACTTTGAATTTATTTTTTGTTTCGATCTTTTGAAAAAAAGAAAAAGAAGACTGAGGGGGTGCGATTTTGTGAATAGGGTCGGTTGTGTCAATTATGTTCTATCAGGCTTGGGCCTGTAATCATTATGGGGCCCAAGCTTTAGTTTTATTTGTTATTTTTTATAGGCTTTTAAGTTTTTTAGTTTTTGTGTTTGTTTTTCTAGTTTATTTTTAGTTTTGATTTCACAAAAAAAAGGGATTCCTTTCTTGTTTATATTTTGTGACAAACTTCCAACTTTCTTTTTAGTTAGTGCGTTTTTGTTGCATGGATTTTTGTCTTTTTTTATTTCTAAAAAAATTAGAATTAGTTGTGTTTTATCCTTGTATAAATCTCTTTTCAGGTTGCAGGAAATCAGCGGAAACTGCTTTCCAATTAAAAAAAAATGGTGCTAAAAATAAATTTCTAAAATCTGCACGCTCTGGTATTTTATTCTAACTTAGTTTTTATTTTCAAAAACTTGTTCACAAAATGATATTTCTATTGAATTAGAAAATCGTCACGAATATTGAAATAACCGCAAGTGCACGGCGTACTATTGTAATACGTAGTGAGTGCGAGTGGATCCACAGGGAAAGAAGTAATTTCAATCGAATTAAACCGAACTTTGGATTGTTTACTAACAAAAACTAAAGAAAACTAGAAACTAATTTGAGGGTTAAATATGAAATGAAAACAATTTAGAGGCAAATAAACTCTCACATTTATGTAAGTTATTAAAAACACAATTTATGATCTCCATTAAGTGATATAAATGCAATATTTTTACCACTTATGATTCTCATGAAAATGAAACTAAAGCAAAACTATTCTATGTATGGCCTATGAATTATTAACTAAAACTATAGGCCATCAAATTTTGTTCTTACTTTCATTTCAAAAACAATAACCACTTAGCAAATATTGATGTAACTTGTGTTTATATTGAATAAGAATAGCTCATTTGCAAATGCAACATAAGCTATCAAACGCATATGTATAAACTTACATCAATATTCACTAACATGAAGCACATATTAGAGATCACAAATCATACAAATGTTGAACTTACATAAAGTTTGAGCATCATTACCCCTAAATCAAAGGATTAGCCACTCATATATGTTATCATATCAGCACATGTAAGTTTCAACATTAGAATATAAGGCAAAATGAAAGAAAAACTAAGTAAAACAAGAAAAGAACTAAACTAAGAACATAAAGTAAATCTAAGCTATGAACATAAAGTAAATGAACATGAAAGTAAATCCAAGCTATGAACATGAATGTGAATCTAGGTTATGAACATGAAAGTAAAGGGCATAGAAATTAAATTGCATTAAAACAAAGAAGTTACATAAAGAAAATGGCTAAGTAGCCATTAAAATAAAAGGGAGCTATGATCCCCCCACTAAAACTAAACTAAAGAGTATCAAAGAGAAAGTAGAGAAGACCTATTTACATCACACAAAGGGGTATATATACATGTTTGAAACCCTAAAACCCTAATTACTTTTGTTGGGAACTCCCCAAAGTACCCCTTCATGAACTTCTAATCCTCTCTTAGCCACTAATGAGTCATGTAGGATGCATGAGACCTTTTTTCTTATTCAATTAGTCTTTAATAAGAAGCTTAAGAGAAAGAGAGTAATTTGAGAGGTGGGGTCCTCCATGATCATGTATGAGAATTATTTCCTCCTCATTTCTTTGTATGCATGTATGTGTGCTTCAAATCTTCATGTGTATGCATTTTTTTGTGCTCCAAAATTCCTATAAGAGACAAATACAAAGAACAAGTAAATGCAATCACAAATTAAAACATGCACAAGTGACCATTTTACACATTAAATGAGGATGAATGCATGACAATTTGAGAATTTTAGGATTTTGGTTTAAAACATGTAAAAATAGCCAATTATGTTATTTATTTAATTAAAATAAGAATAAATGTTTGAATATAAATATGCATATTTATGTGCACATCACCCGCCCAGGGGTGTCAACCCCTGGGTCGACCCCAGGTGTCGACCACATAAAGGGGAGGTCGACCCCCCTACGGTAGATCTGGGCTGATTATTTCTACGCGAACGTGGACTATTTCTTTTACCAAGTATGTTGCTGAACACCTATAAATAAGCCTATTGAGCCTACCCTAAGTCTCATATTTCTGAAACAACGCAGAAGCTCTGTCGTTCCTCTCCCTCCTCAAATCTATTCTGAAAATAAGATTATTAGTTTAGGGAAAATACCGAATCCAGATCTGAAGGAAAGGAACGTATGTTTGTAAATGGGTGTTCAGATCTCTTATCGAAGTGAGGTAATTCCTAGATCTGGTCTATTTTCAATTCTCTTCTCTTTTTTCTTTTTCTTTCTTTCTTTTAGTAAAAATTATGAATCCATGTTGTTAGGTTCTGAATCCAATTAGGGGAAGAACCGTGGAATGCTAGATCTGGACCAGATCCAGGATTTGGAAAGCATATGAGGTGAGGGGATTTAAGCTATATCATTTCTTATAATGATATATTATTGTAACGACCCGATTTTTAGTGACTTTGGTTATCGACATAAACTCAATGAAGACTAACCAAACATCGAAAAATACCGGTAGTTAATGAAAGAAATTAGAGGGTGAGGAAAGATAAGATAGAAACTGTAACAACCCGAAAATCAGGGCCAGTTTAAAATTTTTATTTTGGCAATTTTGATGAATTTTGAATATTTAAAATGAATTATTTTAAATAATATCGACGAGAAATTTATTTTGAATGGAATTCAAACGAATATATTTATATAGACCGTCGTTAAATATAAATATTTATTTTAAATTATAAAAGGAATTGAAAATGGCGCGGTAGTTCGATAGCTCGATTTCAAACTTCAAATGAATGTACAGGATTCAAAATAAACCGGAATTTAGCGAAACCAAAAATATTAGAATCCATTTGAGAATATCTTTCCAACGAATCCGAAAAATCAAAATTTCATAGCGGGAATCAAAATATATGGCCAAATGAATTTTCAGAATAGTCGCTACGGAATTCTGGCCCTTAAAAATAGCTATTTTGCAAACGACCTCGGATTTCGACGAAACCACTTTTGTTGGATCCGTGATGTCAAGTTATTGCTATATTCCAATTTTCATAATTTTTCGATTCAATATGTGAGCGTGGCAAAGGAAAACGCGTTTGACCGGTTTAGTTGATTTTAATCAACTGGAAAATGACCATTTTTCAAACGGTCTCAGAATTCAACGAAACTAGTTTTGTTAAAACCGTATCGTCAATACGAAGCTAGAAAATATTTTTTTTAGAATTTTTCGAGTTAGTATGTGACCCCAGTAAATAGAAATGCGCGTTCAAATTCAATATATAGAGTTATATATTGATTTTGATGAAAACTGATCGAAACGATCGAATCAGCTTACAATACATATCCCATTGTGTTCGGAATGGGGGTAATTAGCTATGGACGACAGTCGGTGGGCCTCGTTTCGAAGTCAAATAAAAAGTCAACTCCTTGGGATAAAATAAAATAAAACAAAATAAATTAATTCATTTATAAAACCCCCTTCTTTTCATTTCAGCCCTTACTTAATTTAACTTCCCATTCCCGCTTCCTTTTCCCCCAAATCCCGTAAACCCTAGCGCCGCCTAGGTCGCTACCCCCCAACCATCGTCCACCGTGCCGCACCCCTCCATGGCCACCGCACCTCCCCCTCTGTCCTCCTCTCCCCCTCCTCATCGCACTGAGCGCGATTCCCTCTAACCCCCGAAACCCGAACCAGCAACCCCACGAAGAAAACCCGCCCAGTCCTCCTCCACGCGAGCCTCCACCCCTGACCACCTCGAGGCATCCGCGACCACCTCTGGCCCACCTTCGACGCCGTAAGTCTACCACCAGCAGGCGCCCAATACTCCATCACCACAAATAAAGGCGACCCCCCTCTCTCCGATTCGATCAGCAACTCTTTCCCTCCCCCGCTGTGAGTTTTATCTTCCTTTGTTTTGATTTCCTAGTTTATAAATATAAATATTTATGATTTCTTGGTTTATTTAAAAAGAAATGATTTTAAAAATATAATCTTTAAGGAAGAGTAATCGTTTTGAAAATATAATTTTACATATATGATAGGTAACAACAGTGTTTTTAAATATATATAATTTTTAGGTTATCAAAGATATGATTTTTATATAGGTATGATAGTAAAAATATGATTTTTATTCATGTAGAGTAATAAAAATATAATCTTTGTTAGGAGAAAAGCAATATAAAAATACGGTTTTGGTTACGAAGTTAGAGAAATAAAAATATGGCTTTTATATGAAGTTAGCAAAGAGAAAATTTTGATTTTTACTTTAAAAAGATTTGATTTTTATCTTAAGAAAAGAGCTGATTTTTATATTATAGAAATAATAAAAATATGATTTTATATTATAGAAAGATTAAAGATATGATTTTTATATAATGTAGAAAATAAAAATTCGATCTTTATATAAGAAGTAGAAATATAGAAATATAATTTTTATGTAAAAAGCAGCGTTGAAAATACATATGAAGTAGAAATAAAAATATAAATTTTTACTTCGATAAAAATAAGATTTTTATATATGAAAGATCAGTATAATGGTATACGATTTTTATTTATCGAATGAAGTAATAAAAATATAATTTTTATTATGAACAGCGTAGTAAAGACTACATTGGAATTTCAGTCAGATCCAGACGGTTCAACAGTTCAAAAGCAAAGCACGGCGGAGTGGAATCCTCTGTGAGAACTTCTCACTCTTTAATTTTATTTTCTAGTTTAAAATATATACTAGGATGCAGACGGTGTTTAGTAGCACCCGACACCCGTCGTCCACAGACCATGGACGGCTTGTTTATTTGATTGCATGTTGTTGTAAAAATTGATTGTGTGATGTGAAATAAAATATTTATATAGTTATAAATATTTTATAGTTAAAAATAGAATTTTTAACATGTATTTAAAATGAAATAGATATAAACAAATTGGACGATTTGTTTATATACACACATTTGACTGATATTGATTGGGACGATAAATTTTAAACATCGCCCAACTGCACAAATAAAAACTGTGGTTGATTGATTGAAACCCCACACGGGTATTGGGATGATATATGACATACACTAGTCCCAATAATTAGCTGTATGTTGATCGATTGATTGACAGGCTGTTATGAGCGTTGAATATTTATATTCGATGCATATGCAGTGTAGAGCGCACTTTGGATGATGGTCGATTGTTTATCGTCATTGTTGTGTATTTGAATTGGATGAAATCCATATAATCCACATTATATGGTACTTGACTGTGTCTGATTCCAGTTCGGAATTAATAAATATTTTAAAATAATATTTAGTGAATGTTGAAATGTGAAGCCGTGTTAAGTAGTTAAACGCCATTTTAACACGAACGGGAATTTTGTCGATTTTATTCATTTTACAATGAATATCGAAAGTGAATTCAAAATCTGATATTTTGAAATGAATTAAATTAGAATTGAAATTAAAGAGAACTGAATTCGAATTGAAATTAAATAAAATCGAATTCGAATCGAAATAAAATAGAATTGAATTTGAATTGAAATTAAATAGAATTGAATAGAAATTCGAATTAAATAGAATTGAATAGAAATTCGAATTGAATAGAATTGAACGGAAATTCGAATTAAAATAGAATTGAACTGAAATTCGAATTAAATAGAATTGAACTGAAATTCAAATTAAATTGAAGTGAATTGAAATTCGAATTAAATTGAAATGAATGGAAATTCGAATTGAAATCGATTTGAAATGAATTTAAAATGAATTTATAGTGGAATATTCAATTTTGATTTGAAATTGAATATGAAGTTGAAATCGTTTTGAAAATGAATTTAAAAATGATTTATAAAATACGTTTTAAATAGAAATCGACGAAATATATATTATATATTATATAATGGCCTGAATAGAACGTGCCGCACTGCGGCAATTCGTGAATTTTGACCATTGACTTCGAATGGATATTACGGGAGATCCGACCGTAGGATTCTCCTAAAACATGAACCGTTGGGTTCGTATCGAAAAGAGCTTTCTAACGAATATAAGAAATTAGAAATCTAACAGTTGGATGTGGAATTATGTCCAAATCAAATTTGGAAAAGGTCGCTATAAGTGCAGTTCGATGACCGTTGATGGAAATCGACTGTACAGGCCTTGATAAAATTATTAAAAATATTAATAATTAGTGTAAAATCATAAGAAATGATTTGGAAAGAATTGGATGAAAAACTCCATATTTGAAACGATAAAAATAGATTTTTATCGAAATGAACTAGTTTTGAACTAGAAATATAATTCAATTATTTTTAGTAATAAATAAATTGGATTTGAAATGGTTTTGAAAATAACCAGAATTTCCAATATTTGATTGGAAATGGATTTGAATCAAAATTGTCTTTGGAATATTTCGATGTGGGATTTTTGGGATTATACAGATATTGTTATGGGAATTTGAAAGATATATTTATATCGTTATTTCTAATACGATATTTGTTGGTCGTAGAATTTGATATTGAATATAAGCTGATATATTTTCTATTCAGAGCCTTGTATTTAATGTCAAATGGGATTTGGGTTTGTCGTGAATGGTGTCTTCATTAACACTGTTCTTAAACCCAGTTGAGAAAAAGATTAAATCATTTTATCTAGATTTAATGAAGTGTACCAATTAAATAAAATTTAATTGGAATTGAATTGGAATTGATTTTTGGGTTTATCGTGAACCGTGTTTAAATGACATTGGTTATTTAACCCAGTTAAAGATTAAAACTAAGTGGAGTTTTAATGAATCTTTAATTAGATTAAAAAAAGTGAATTTGATAATTAAAATTATCAAATTCAAGAAATAATAGAGAATGGAGTACCACCAGTTTTACTCCAGACGATAGTTAAATCTTTAATTAGATTTAAACGTGAAATGGTAATTGAATTTACCGATAACACCATGGTGTTAGATATGGGTTATTACCAGTTTTACTTCATGGGATGAATAGGTTGGGATTGGGAAATAAAATAAATGATTACTTCGGTGTGGTTCGCTAATCCCGACCAGTTTGAATTGATATTCAAAAGGAGATTAAAGAATAAATTTAAAGAATTTATCTTTGATAAAATTAATGGGAACCTTTCCCAAAGAATAAGATTATTTGAATAAAAGAATATTCTGAATTGGAATGAGGCGTATGTTGTGTTTGTGTAACACTTGTTTATTATATACGCGAGTTATTCAGAAAGACCGGGTTTATCCCATTCTGAATAATTGATACGACGATAAGTCGAAGATGAAGATGGTGGTCGAAGACCGGAGGTCTTCACATCGATTGGATAATTACTGATGATCCTGATTGGGTTGTACACCCAAGAGGAGGGAAATAGTTCGTGGTCGTCCAGACGTATTTGGAAATCGATGGATATGCGAGGTACGTGGTGCCTTCGGTTTCGTTCAGACCCAGAACGGACTTGTAAATGGATGTGTGTCTGACATCGGATTTCATTCTGTGTGATTGATATCAGTTGCATAGCGTGAATTGCCTGTGTGGCATGCTGAGAAGCAAATGATCAAGGCTTCTGTTGAAAACAGAGTCTTGTGGTTGATGATCAAAGCACGGCCTTTGTGGCGTAGCTTTGTGTAGCGTTAATTCTCGAGTTTCACACCCCGGTATGTACCAAAAACAGGACGAGGATTTCAGGGAGGACATGCGTTTTCTTCTAGCTAGGGGGTGTCAGTGCTTAAACTGGCTGACATTTATATACTTTTCACCTGTGTGGTTGTTGCTATTGCGAGGCGCCTCAGATACATCGGTCGTTCTCGAACCGATGGAGTCAGTGGACTCATTGACGCCCCAAAGGGTGGGGAAACGCAGTGTTCAGGCATAATAATCCACATCGGTGGACTGGCCCTGACGATCCATGGGGCAGTTGCGGCTGTTCCTGAGACACGGGCTAGAGCGTCTCGAATCGGTAGAGGACTATCTTTTGCCTCGGTTCATAGATGGAAATCCAACTTCCAATATGTGACTTTGCGGTTTTTGATTGTATAACTATATATGGCGACATAGTGGTATGGGGCATTCATGCCGCCTATGATTGATACTTATGATTTGAAATTTTTTTGACAATATACACTTATAGTTATAATAAAACATGAAATTTCACGTACCAAGCAGTCTTGGCTATTATAAGGTAAAAACCCTATCCTCCGGCTTGCGTTGCATTGTGTGATGGGACCTGGGTCTTATAATAGCTTCATTGTTCTTTATTTAGCATCGCGCTGTTGTTTCATGCACTGGTATTCTTGGGAGGAAACCCCTTCCGTGTTATACAGCGTGGTCCCATGATTTACCTAACTTTAAAATAAAGATTAATAACTGTTTTAGTTCTCACACCAGTCACATGACTAACCTGGAGTTTATTGTTTTAACCTAAACTCTGGGTGCCCTTATTTTCGACACGGGCAGCTAGTAGTTTTGGTTTTGTAGATGTATCTTCACAGGATCCTGGTTTACAGCTGGAAGGATATTCGGAAAGCTTTGTATCCGTATATCTCATTCAGTTGTGTTTTGTATTATATTCCACTGCTATGTAATGTATTGTAATCTCTGATATTTATCGAATGTATTTTATTTGTTAATACTTCGCATATTCTTGTATTCTGATGAATTGTTGTAATTAACAATGAAATGTTCTTCCGTCTGTGTTCTTATGTGTGTTGTTCTCAAAGTATCCGCTCTTTCCTTAACGGGCAAGTTACGGGACCTTACAGTTGGTATCAGAGCTTTGGTTTACAAATCTCAGAGAACAAGACACATTAGAAACATACGAAAGAATTCATCAGAAATTGGATTAGTATTGTCCAATAAGGATGACTCGTTAGAGATAGGATCAGTAGTATCCTAGAACGAGTGTGAAGAGTATATTTTTAAAATGAAAACCAACGTTGTTTTAAAATTTAAATCGTATTATACGTATGTGAATATTTATTTATAATTGATTTGGACAATCCGATATATAAAGATTTTGCATATACGTCCTGCAAACGTGTATTCGAAGTTTTAATATACTGGATAGTTATAGAATCATACTCTAGTTGCCCGGGGATAATTCTGGTGATGGGGCACCGTCGCCAGTATTTATTTTCGAGTAACGAAGGTGAGATTTCTATATTTCCATTAGACTGGTGTGAGAACCAAAATATAGCTAGAATACATTGTTGTGAATTGGCATCAAAACATGATTTTCTATATATATATATATATATATATATATCAAAATTATGAATTTGAAAAGCTATTCACTAATTGATTGCTGGTTGTGTAGTTTGATTATTGTTTGAATAATTAAATGTCGAACCTTCAGCCAAATTGAACCAAATATTGAACTGTATTGAAAATTGGTTGCAATTGCATGCATATACATGTCTATACATTGAACGGGTCATAGCAAGGAGTCTAGAGAAGAGAAATAAAATTGTTTGCCCGACAAACAGGTACATGTTTATTGTATTTCTTGAGTTTTGGGTGATTTTGTGAGCCGATTGGCAAGCCGCTTGGCTTTTTCTTTTTCTTTTGGATTGAAGAAGGCCATGGGAGGCTATATGAAATATCCCGAAGTCCCCGGTGCAGGGGAGGTTATGGCGAAATTTTTCGGAAATTTAGGGTGTTAGCCAAATTTTTGAAAAATTTGAAAAGTTCTTAGAAACCGAAAAGTTGAAGAACTTAAGCCGTAAAGAAAATAATGAAAGTTGAGTTGGTTTTTAAAACAACTTTCGGCTTCGTTCCTTTTCGAGGACGAATAGTTTTAAGTGGGGGAGATTGTAACAACCCGAAAATCTGGGCCAATTTAAAAATTTTATGGCAATTTTGGTGAATTTTGAATATTTAAAATGAATTATTTTAAATAATATCGACAAGAAATTTATTTTGAATGGAATTCAAACGAATATATTTATATAGATCATCGTTAGAATATAAATATTTATTTTAAATTATAAAGGGAATTGAAAATGGCGTGGTAGTTCGATAACTCGATTTCAAACTTCAAATGAATGTACAGGATTCAAAATAAACCGGAATTCAGCGAAACCAAAAATATTAGAATCTATTTGAGAATATCTTTCCAACGAATCAGAAAAATCAAAATTTCATAGCGGGAATCAAAAGATATGGCCAAATGAATTTTCAGAATAGTGGCTATGGAATTCTGGCCCTTAAAAATAGCCATTTTGCAAACGACCTCGGATTTCGACAAAACCACTTTTGTTGGATCCGTGATGTCAAGTTATTGCTAGATTACAATTTTCATAATTTTTTGAATCATTATGTGAGTGTGGCAAAGGAAAACGTGTTTGACCAGTTTTAGTTGATTTTAATCGACTGGAAAATGGCCATTTTTCAAACGGTCTCAGAATTCAACGAAACTAGTTTTGTTAAGACCGTATCGTCAATACGAAGCTAGAAAATATTTTTCTGGAATTTTTCGAGTTAGTATGTGACCCCAGTAAATAGAAATGCACGTTCAAATTCAATATATAGAGTTATATGTTGATTTTGACGAAAACTAATCGAAACGATTGAATCAGCTTACGATACATATCCCATTGTGTTCGGAATGAGGGTAATTAGCTATGGACGACAGTCGGTGGGCCTCATTTCGAAGTCGAATAAAAAGTCAACTCCTTGGGATAAAATAAAATAAAATTAATTCATTTATAAAGCCCCCTTCTTTTCATTTCAGCCCTCACTTAATTTAACTTCCCATTCCCGCTTCCTTTTCCCCCAAATCCCGTAAACCCTAGCGCCGCCTAGGTCGCTACCCCCCCCAGCCATCGTCCACCGCGCCGCACCACTCCATAGCCACCGCACCTCCCCCTCTGTCCTCCTCTCCCCCTCCTTATCGCACTGAGCGCGATTCCCTCTAACCCCCGAAAATCGAACCCGCAACCCCACGAAGAAAACCCGCCCAGTCCTCCTTAACGCGAGCCTCCACCCTTAACCACCCCGAGGCATCCGCGACCCCCTCTGGCCCACCTTCGACGCCGTAGCTCTACCACCAGCAGGCGCCCAATGCTCCATCACCGCAAACAAAGGCGACCCCCCTCTCTCCGATTCGATCAGCAACTCTTTCCCTCCCCCGCTGTGAGTTTTATCTTCCTTTGTTTTTATTTCCTAGTTTATAAATATAAATATTTATGATTTCTTGGTTTATAAATAAAAAGAAATGATTTTAAAAATATAATCTTTAAGGAAGAGTAATCTTTTTGAAAATATAATTTTATATATATGATAGGCAACAATAGTGCTTTTAAATATATATAATTTTTAGGTTATCAAAGATATGATTTTTATATAGGTATGATAGTAAAAATATGATTTTTATTCATGTAGATTAATAAAAATATAATCTTTGTTAGGAGAAAAGCAATATAAAAATACGATTTTGGTTACGAAGTTAGAGAAATAAAAATATGGCTTTTATATGAAGTTAGCAAAGAGAAAATTTTGATTTTTACTTTAAAGAGATTTGATTTTTATCTTAAGAAAAGAACTGTTTTTTATATTATAGAAATAATGAAAATATGATTTTATATTATAGAAAGATTTAAGATATGATTTTTATATAATGTAGATAATAAAAATTCGATCTTTATATAAGAAGTAGAAATATAGAAATATAATTTTTATGTAGAAAGCAGCGTTGAAAATACATATGAAGTAGAAATAAAAATAAAATTTTTTACTTCGATAAAAACAAGATTTTTATATATGAAAGATCAGTATAATGGTATACGATTTTTATTTATTGAATGAAGTAATAAAAATATAATTTTTATTATGAACAGCGTAGTAAAGACAACATTGGAATTTCAGTCAGATCCAGACGGTTCAACAGTTCAAAAGCAAAGCACGGCGGAGTTGAACCTTCTGTGAGAACTTCTCACTCTTTAGTTTTATTTTCTAGTTTAAAATATATACTAGGATGCAGACGGTGTTTAGTAGCACCCGACACCCATCGTCCACAGACCATGGACGGCTTGTTTGTTTGATTGCATGTTGTTGTGAAAATTGATTGTGTGATGTGAAATAAAATATTTATATAGTTATAAATATTTTATAGTTAAAAACAGAATTTTTAACGTGTATTTAAAATGAAATAAATATAAACAAATTGGACGATTTGTTTATATACACACATTTGACTGATATTGATTGGGACGATAAATTTTACCCATCGCCCAACTGCACAAATAAAAACTGTCTTTGATTGATTGAAACCCCACACGGGTATTGGGATGATATATGAGATACACTAGTCCCAATAATTAGCTATATGTCGATCGATTGATTGACAGGCTGTTATGAGCGTTGAATATTTACATTCGATGCTTATGCAGTGTAGAGTGCACTTTGGATGATGGTTGATTGTTTATCGTCATTGTTGTGCATTTGAATTGGATGAAATCCATATAATCCACATTATATGGTACTTGACTGTGTCTGATTCCAGTTCAGAATTAATAAATATTTTAAAATAATATTTTGTGAATATTGAAATGTGAAGCCGTGTTAAGTAGTTAAACGCCATTTTAACACGAACGGGAATTTTGTCGATTTTATTCATTTTACAATGAATATCGAAAGTGAATTCAAAGTCTGATATTTTGAAATGAATTAAATTCGAATTAAAATTAAAGAGAATTGAATTCGAATTGAAATTAAATAAAATCGAATTCGAATCGAAATTAAATAGAATTGAATTCGAATTGAAATTAAATATAATTGAATAGAAATTCGAATTGAATAGAAATTCGAATTGAATAGAATTGAATGGAAATTCGAATTAAAATAGAATTGAACTGATATTCGAATTAAATAGAATTGAACTGAAATTCGAATTAAATTGAAGTGAATTGAAAATTGAATTAAATTGAAATTCGAATTAAATTGAAATGAATTGAAATTCGAATTAAATTGAAATTGAATTGAAATCGATTTGAATTGAAATCGATTTGAAATGAATTTAAAATGAATTTATAGTGTAATATTCAATTTTGATTTGAAATTGAATATGAAGTTGAAATCGTTTTGAAAACGAATTTAAAAATGATTTATAAAATACATTTTAAATAGAAATCGATGAAATATATATTATATATATTATATAATGGCCTGAATAGAATACGCCGTGCTGCGGCAGTTCGTGAATTTCGACCATTGACTTCGAATGGATATTACGGGAGATCCGAATGTCGGATTCTCCTAAAATAGGAACCGTTGCGTTCGTATCGAAAAGAGCTTTCTAACGAATATAATAAATTAGAAATCTAACGGTTGGATGTGGAATTATGTCCAAATCAAATTTGGAAAAGGTCGTTGTAAGTGCAGTTCGATGACCGTTGATGGAAATCGACTGTACAGGCCTTGATAAAATTATTAAAATTATTAATAATTAGTGTAAAATCATAAGAAATGATTTGGAAAGAATTGGGATGAAAAACTCCATATTTAAAAAGATAAAAATGGATTTTTATCGAAATGAACTAGTTTTGAACTAGAAATATAATTCAATTATTTTTAGAAATAAATAAATTGGATTTGAAATGGTTTTGAAAATAACCAGAATTTCCAATATATGATTGGAAATGGATTTGAATCGAAATTGTCTTCGGAATATTTCGATGTGGGATTTTTGGGATTATACAGATATTGTTATGGGAATTTGAAAGATATATTTATATCGTTATTTCTAATACGATATTTGTTGGTCGTAGAATTTGATATTGAATATAAGACGATATATTTTTTATTCAGAGCCTTGTATTTAATGTCAAATGGGATTTGGGTTTGTCGTGAATGGCGTCTTCATTAACACTGTTCTTAAACCCAGTTGAGAAAAGATTAAATCTTTTTATTTAGATTTAATGAAGTGTACCAATTAAATAATATTTAATTGGAATTGAATTGGAATTGATTTTTGGGTTTATCGTGAACCGTGTTTTAAATGACATTGGTTCTTTAACCCAGTTAAAGATTAAAACTAAGTGGAGTTTTAAAGAATCATTAATTAGATTAAAAAAAAGTGAATTTGATAATTAAAATTATCAAATTCAAGAAATAATCGAGAATGGAGTACCACCAATTTTACTCCAGACGATAGTTAAATCTTTAGTTAGATTTAAGCGTGAAATGGTAATTGAATTTACCGATAACACTATGGTGTTAGATATGGGGTATTACCAGTTTTACTTCATGGGATGAATAGGTTGGGATTGGGAAATAAAATAAATGATTACTTCGGTGTGGTTCGCTAATCCCGACCAGTCTGAATTGATATTCAAAAGGAGATTAAAGAATAAATTTAAAGAATTTATCTTTGATAAAATTAATGGGAACCATTCCCAAAGAATAAAAATATTTGAATAAAAGAATATTCTGAATTGGAATGAGGCGTATGTTGTGTTTGTGTAACACTTGTTTATTATATACGCGCGTTATTCAGAAAGACAGGGTTTATCCCATTCTGAATAACTAATATGACGATAAGTCGAAGATGAAGATGGTGGTCGAAGACCGGAGGTCTTCACATCGATTGGATAATTACTGATGATCCTGATTGGGCTGTACACCCAAGAGGAGGGAAATAGTTGGTGGTCGTCCAGACGTATTTGGATATCGATGGATATGCGAGGTACGTGGTGCCTCCGGTTTCGTTCAGACCCAGAACGGACTTGTAAATGGATGTGTGTCTGACATCGGATTTCATTCTGTGTGATTGATATCAGTTGCATAGCGTGAATGGCCTCTGTGGCAAGCTGAGATGCAAATGATCAAGGCTTCTGTTGAAAAGCAGAGTCTTGTGGTTGATGATCAAAGCACGACCTTTGTGGCGTAGCTTTGTGTAGCGTTAATTTGCGAGTTTCACACCCCGGTATGAACCAAAAACAGGACGAGGACCTCAGGGAGGACATGCGTTTTCTTATAGCTAGGTGGTGTCAGTGCTTAAACTGGCTGACATTTATATACTTTTCACCTGTGTGGTTGTTGTTATAGCGAGGCACCTCAGATACATCGGTCATTCTCGAACTGATGGAGTCAGTGGACTCATTGACGCCCCAAAGGGCGGGGAAACGCAGTGTTCAAGCATAATAATCCACATCGGTGGACTGGCCCTGACGATCCATGGGGCAGTTGCGGCTGTTCCTGAGACATGGGCTAGAGCATCTCGAATTGGTAGAGGTCTATCTTTTGCCTCGGTTCATTGATGGAAATCCAACTTCCAATACGTGACTTTGCGGTTTTTGATTGTATAAACTATATATGGCAACATAGTGGTATGAGTCATTCATGCTGCCTATGATTGATACTTATGATTTGAAATTGTCTTGACACTATACACTTATAGTAATAATAAAACATGAAATTTCATGTACCAAGCATTCTTGGCTATTATAAGGTAAAAACCCTATCCTCCGGCTTGCGTTGCATTGTGTGATGGGACATGGGTCTTATAATAGCTTCATTGTTCTTTATTTAGCATCGCACTGTTGTTTCATGCACTGGTATTCTTGGGAGGAAACCCGTTCCGTGTTATACAGCGTGGTCCCTTGATTTACCTAACTTTAAAATAAAGATTAATAACTGTTTTAGTTCTCACACCAGTCACATGACTGACCTGTAGTTTATTGTTTTAACCTAAACTCTGGGTGCCCTTATTTTCGACACGGGCAGCTAGTAGTTTTGGTTTTGCAGATGTATCTTCATAGGATCCTGGTTTACAGCTGGAAGGATATTTAGAAAGCTTTGTATCTGTATATCTCATTCGGTTGTGTTTTGTATTATTTTCCGCTGCTGTGTAATGTATTGTAATCTCTGATATTTATCGAATGTATTTTATTTGTTAATACTCTGCATATTCTTGTATTCTGATGAATTGTTGTAATTAACAATGAAATGTTCTTCCGTTTGTGTTCTTATGTGTGTTGTTCTCAAAGTATCCGCTCTTTCCTTAACGGGGAAGTTACGGGTCCTTACAGAAACTTAGAATAGAAGAAAAAGAAGAACATACAACATCAGAGTAAACACGAATCTCACAGCGGAACAAATAAAGTATAATATGACTTTGAAATAAAAGATTGTACTTGAATATACATATCACTATCAAGTACAACACTTACAACAAAGAGGAATAACAATAGCTACATAAACTCCTGAAGCCTCCTGCTCCAGCTCTTCAAGTATCTGTAAATCCTGGCTACTTGACTGCCCGTACAAAATTGGGCACCCAAGAGTTTAGGGAAAACAAAACAAAATAAACTCCGGGTCAGTCATGGGACTGGTATGAGTAAAACAGTTTAAAACAGTTTGAGCCATTAAACGATATCTCATAAGACCACGCCGTATAACAGAACGGGTTTTTCCCTTATGAGTATCCAAATCAATCTTTATATCAAACTCATTGATATTATAATAATGTCTATCAACTACAATATAATAATCATATAGCAGAAACACTTTCATCTCACATTCTACATATATAGTATACAATCAAAATCACAAGCACGTATTGGGTAATGGATTTACTACTATGACAAGGTATGGAACCACCTTTCGCTAGTGTACCTCTAAAGAGGAATACTGTAACACCCCACGTCCATTAATGTCACTCACAAAGGAAATGCATTAACTTCCATGGAGGTTATAAGTGAATATAGAACAGAAAAATTAAAACAAGACAGATAATAAATAGTACTTGGAAATCTAAAACTTCATTTTATTACAGCGGAAATTAAACATGTTTGTTACAGGTTTCAGACATACAGAGTTCAGATTTACTAGTTCACAGATCAGACATTCAAGTTAACAAGTTTTCGGACTAACGGATCAGATGTGCTGTTTTAACAGACTTACAGATTGTCTAATTTTGTAATTGGGCCTACAGATTCACGAAACGGGTTTGTTAGATTTATCAGTCCAGTTGGTACAACCCTATCCACCCAACTCGTTTTAGACATCATATTTATCTCAGATTTTCATTAATGCTCAGACCTCTCACATTAGACTGACAGTTTGCGGTCACTGGTTAGGCCGGTTGGTTCCGGGCAGGTTTATGCCGTAAACTGAGTCTAACCTCGGGTTTTAAGCACGTTATGACTAACTTCTCACATCAGAACCTATTGTTTGCGGCCACTGGAATGTGCCGGGCGGTTCCGGGCAGAATTACGCCGCAAACTCATTCTAACCTCGAGTTAGCCATGTTTTATGTTTAACAAATGTGCTCATTCACAGATTTTAACAAATTAACATCTTTACAAGTTACAGCAGATTATTCGAGGTTCTATTAACAAGTTTTACTGAATTTTAAATCGAGCCTACAGGATTACATACTTCAAATTTCAGCATTTCAGTTCCAACAGATTACGCCATTCAACAGATTAAACAGATAACAAATCTTGCAGATTAGGCGATTTAACAGATTTAGCAGATGAGGCAAAATTAACATAATTAGCAGATTAGGAAAATCAATCTAATTAGCAGTTTAGGCAATATAACAAAACTAGCAAATTAGGCAATATAACAGATCTAGCAGATTAGGCAATATAACAGATCTAGCAGATTAGGCAGTATAACATATCTAGTAGATTAGGCAATATAACGGATCTAGCAGATTAGGCAATATAACAGATCTAATTATTCCTTAAAGTTTCATTGACATATCTTGCCTAATTATAAATTTGGCCTAAGTTTGCATGCCTAAATAATTGTCATGATTCATAATTATGATTATATACCAAATATAGCCATGCATGTCATATATTCAAAGATCTCCCACTTAGGTGTTATTCACATTTAACAGTTATCAAATCTTAATATAGATATTTACACCTAAGTCATATTCTCTTTTTATCCCAAATCATGAATTTCTATATAAACAATATGCCCAACAATCTAGAACTTTAAATTATAACAGATCTTTAATTCAAAAATATGTGTTATGTCTAATGTCTCAAGTCACATGTTAATATACAATGGTTCCTCTTCTTCCAATTCACAGAATATGCACAGATCTAAATCTAGTTTAAAACCTATGTCCTTTTAGTCACAGATTAGCCATGTCCAATTATGCCATCATTCATTATTTATCACAAAGTTTAACGTTCGTGCGTTAATCTCTTATGAGATTTGGCGCAGGGTCGGGGTAGCCTGGCTATAGAACAGAAAGAAGAAAGAGATATAGAATAAAATAGATCAGAACAGAACATACGAAATCTCAAATTCAGATTTACAATCATGTCACAATTATAATTAAAGTTTATATTGGAAAATAACTGCACTTGCCTTGGTTGGATTCTAAAAGAAAAAGGTGTTGTAGCTGTTCTCTTTTAATCCTAATCAGAAGTGGAGGAAGAAGAAGCACTAGTCCTAGCTTAGGTTTCAACAGAGTAGAGACGCCGCTGATTTATTGATTTTTAGAGAGGAAGAGAGCAATGGAGGCTAGAGAATTGTATATGAGATTTAGGTTTAGGTTAGGGATGTATATATAGGTGTAGGAAGTTATTTAGGACCATTATATTAACCCCGAATCATGAGAATCATTCAAATGCAAAATCTGCATTTGAGCGAATCGGCCCACGGGATGAGAGCCAAACACCCTGGATTAACCCCTAGTCGACCCAGCGGGGCTTGGGTCGACATCAAAAATGGGCCGGTTCGGTTATTCCCCCTCCCAATTCGCTGTTTTGAACTTTTTCGCATATTTATTTATTTAGTTTTTAATTTTTTTTTATATATATCAATATATATATATATATTTCTCTGTGCAACCCATTTCACTTAATTCTTTTCTATAAATTAAATATACCTAAATTTGTGAATTTTAATGTTATAAAATTACGGGGTGTTACATTTTCCCCTCCTTAAAGGATTTCGTCCCCGAAATTTCCAAGTCAAGAAGAATGTATATGCTACCATCTAATCGTCCATCTACTCAACCATCAAACACTAGCATCCATTGTCCTTAAAAGACTTCTAATGATTTAATGTTTATAGGCACAGTGTGTGTATATGTCCATATCTAATGCAAAATTAGGCGGTCTACTGATTCAGTCGACCTCCTTAGTGCAATTCATGATAGTGCCATGCGTCCAATATGTATGCAAATGATTCCTAATGATACATATTAATTCTATATGCGTGCACAACCATCCACCCAAATGCAGCAACTATATGATAATACAACCATTATACATCCATTTTACTAAATACATCCATATATATGCAATATGCAATATGAAGTGACTGAGCCGATCTGGTGCCTAATAGTGTGTGTATATGCATCCACGAGCAACCACTCGCAAACACTGGCATCCACTTTGCATCCACCATACATAACATGTCTCAAACACATGTTTCGACCATAGGATTATCCTATCTAAAGGTCAAGAATACTAACGGGAGGATACTCTAAAGGTAAGATAAGTACAAGATAAGCGATAAAGGAGAAATTAAAGGACATACCCTTGAAAAGGAAAAGGTATCGTGAACGCATCTTCTCTTCTGTCTCCCAAGTAGCGTTTCTCTCATCATCTCCCCATTGTACTTTGACCAGTCTGACCTCTCGATTTCTCAGCTTCTTAATCTCTGACACAAGAATGCGCGTAGGAGCTCGTCGAATCGTCGCATCACGCTCTATCTCCACCTCTTTAAGCAAGTTCGGCTCTACCACTTCCGCGGTCTCATGCAAGCGCTTCCTCAAATGTGATACATGGAATACGTCGTGTACACCACTAAGTCTCTCGGGAAACTCCACTCTATACGCCATTTGCCCAATCTTCTCCTTAATAGGAAACGGTCCTACAAACCTTGGTGCTAATTTCCCAACGGACCCAAAGTGAACAACGTTTCGTAATGGAGACACTTTGACAAAGACCATGTCCCCAACCTCAAATTCAAGATCCGTCCTTCTCTTATCCGCATATGATTTCTGCCTATCTTGCGCTGCTTTCATCCTCCTCCGAATCAAGTCGATCTTCTCCGAAGTCTCTTTAATCATATCGGGCCCAAGTAAGATCTTATCCATAGATTCCCACCAACATGTAGGTGAACGACAAGGTCGTCCATAAAGAGCTTCGAATGGTGCCATACTTTGACCCAACAGTAGGTAGGGTCCGGGCACGCTTACTGAACTAATTATAAGCGGTTCATTCTGATAATGGCGAGGGGTGTTGATGGTGCATTCCAACCGGGTCATGTGCGTGCATGGATCCCGGTCTGCCTCTGAGGATGTAAGACGCTGTGACATCTGTAAATAGGTCTGTGTCATTCAAAGGTTGCCACTTTAGGGAATGATACACCCTACGGTGGGGCTGGCACAGGGTATTTATGTATTAGGGAGCCGATCACTTGGGGTAGGGTTTTAGGTTACACTTAGTTTTGTCTGTTTCTACTGGTACCGTCTGTTTCTGTTGGATGGTAACACCTGTCTATTTCTGCATGGTACCGTCTGTTCGGGTGGTAAAGGCCCATTTACTAGTGTACACCTATGTAACGACCCAGAAAATCTGAACCAATTTAAAATTTTTAAATTGGCTAAAATAATGGATTTTAAATATTTAATATAAATATTTTAAATAATGGCGATGAAAAGTGAGTTTGAATCGACAATTGAAAACGAATATAATTAATTCTAATTATAAACAAGGCTTGAAAAGGCGATGTAGTTTCAAAAATTGGATTCAAACTTTGTCGGACTGTACCGGGTGCAAAACAGAACGGATTTTAGTGAAACCAAAAATATTTAAATCTGTTAGTGAATACCTTTCTAACGAATCTGAAAAATCGAATTTTCATAGCGGAAAGCAAAAGTTATGGCCAAATGAATTTTCAGAAAGGTCGCTATGGAATTTATATAGCCCGTGAAATTGGCCATTTTGCATACGACCTCGGAATTCGACGAAACCACTTTTGTTGGATCCGGGATGTGAAGTTATCGCTAGGTTTCAAATTTCATAATTTTTGAAGCTAGTATGTGAGCGTGGCAAAGGAAAATGTGTTTTGGTCAATTATAGTTAAATTGGATTGACCAGAAATGGGCCTTTTTGCAAACGGTCTCAGAATTCGACGAAACTAGTTTTGTTGGGACCGTGTCGTCAAAACATAGCTAGATTTATTTTTCTGGAATTTTTCGAATTAGTTTGTGGCCCTGGCAAATTGAAATGTACATTCAAATTAAATATTGAATGTTTTATATTTTAAATTGAAGTAAAACTGACTGAAACCTTCGAATGGGCCTTCGAAACATATCCCATTGTGTTCGGAATGGGGGTAAAATGCTAGGGACGATAGTCGTTGGGTTTGGATTGGTGGTCGCGTCGGAAAACCCCGTATAAAATCAACCGACCAATCAGAATTTAAATAATAAAAAAATAGAAAAATCCTTTTTCTCTCTCCCCGTAACAGCCGATCGACGGAGAAAACCCTCCTCGCCGTTCCCATCCAATTTCCGACCAAACCAGGCAAAATTAGCCCCTCCTCCAGTTGAAGATTTTGAAGAGCTCAAGAAGATCTTCAAATCCATGTATAGTTTGTATTTTTTCGTGCATCATTCAAAGAGATATCGAGCTCAAAAGTTCCGAGCTTCCAACCGCCACCGCCGCTTCCTGCCAGCGTCGAACTGGCCATCTCCCCCCGGCGCCTAAGCGCCTCTCCTCCCTCTTCGACACGGCGTGGCCCGATCAAGCTATCGATTCACGGATTGCACGAAAATTTCAAACCTAGTTTTGAAGATTTCAGAAAGGTAACGACTGTTTAAATTAAAAACTGATTTTAACAGTTTAAAACCGTTGCAAACTTCGAAAAATCATATCTTTTTCGTTCGTTAACGAAATTCGATGAAACAGGAAACATCGTGACCGTGGTGACGTCTTCTACATTCTAGAATAGACCGCTTATTTTTCTGAGCCTTCTGCTATGTTTGGTGGAGTGGAACCCAATGTGAGATTTCTAATTTATAAACGATATGGAAAATGACGATGTATAAATTATATAGTCGATGTATGAGTTATATAAGCGTTGTACACCTCATGTATAAGCATTGTATAAGTTGTATGTTCGATGTATAAGTTATATATGCGTTGTAAAAATTATATATGTGTTGAAATAGAAGTGAATTGCTATATATATATATATATATATATATATATATATATATATATACACCCCTCGTCCACAAACCATGGACGATATTTATTGATTGTGATTGGTGTGAAAATTGTTTGATAGCGATTGGTTGTTTGGGATTGTTTGTGGTTGATATTGATTGATTGTGGTTGGAAAATACCCATTTGTGGTTAAGAAATATTTGGTTGAAACCACATAGGATTAGTTTGTGGAAATGAAATAAATATATACATGCCGCCTGCGTGCGAACTAGATGCATGATCCCCATTGTCAAAAACCGTGAGGTTTTAAGGTAGAGCGAGGAGCCGTACTAGGGACGGTCCCGGTTTTAACTACCCTGCCGTTATGCTGCCGAAATTTTGAATAATATTCATGTGTTTGAATTATTTTCATTTGCTGAAACTATAGAAAACCTTCATGTGTTGAATCGATATTCATTCGTTCATTAGAAATTCATGTGTTGAATGGTATTCGTGTTTTAAATATAAAAATCACATTTTTATCTACATATAGAAACTATAGAAAACCTTCATGTGTTGAATCGATATTCATTCGTTGATTAGAAATTCATGTGTTGAAAGGTATTCATATTTTGAAATAAATTGTTTCATAATAAAAATCACCATTTATCACCTATATAAACTATATAAAATAATAGTGTTTTGAAAAGAATTGTTTTACAATAAAAATCACATTTTTATTATATACATGAGTTGTTGAAATGTGAAGTGTTAAAAATAGCCACTCGTTCAAATAAATATGCATGAGTTGAAATATTCTTTAATTAGCTAATGATATGATTTTTGCCTACGCATGCAACACTAGAATGAATGGTGTTTTTAAACCAAATGGAATCAAATATGAAGTTGAATGGAAAATGATAAGTGATAAGAACAGTATATCTCTACATGCATATTTATTTAAATAGGTTATAGCAAAGGGGCTAGAGAAGAGGAATAAAATTTTTGTGCACGACAAATAGGTACACATTTACTGTTTTGTTTGGGTGATGATTTTATGAGCCTGTTGGCTAGCCGCTTGGCTTTTTCTTTTTCTTTTTGACATGAGACGCCCGTGTGGCTATTTGGGAATTTTCCCAGCCCCTCCCGTACAAAGGAGGTTATGGCGAAATTTTCCAAAATTTAAAGGCGTTAGTGAAATATTTGAAGTGGAATCAGTATAGGAATCTTTGAATGAACTATATTTATATAAATATATAAATATAAATAAAATTAAATGAAACGTGGCCGTGCAGTTCGTGTTTTGAAACCGTGATTTCAAACGATTATATCGGGAGATCCGACCATCGGATTTTCCAGAAATCGCAACTGTTGGGTTCGCTTTGGAAAAATCTTTCCAACGGTACCAACTTTGTAAAAATCCAACGGTTGGATTGTCTGGAATGTTTAATTCAAATCTGAAGAAAAACAGCGCCAGAAACAATTATATATATATATAAATATAATTATATTTAATCGAATAACGACGCTGCAGTTCATATTTTGAAATTGAAACCTCAAACGATTGTAGCAGGAGATCCGACCATCGGATTTTCCCGAAACTGAAACCGTTGGATTCGTTTTCAAAAGACCTTTCTAATGATGTAAATTTTGTGAAGATCCAACGGTTAGATTTTCAGATATGTGTAAATCAAATCTGAAGAAAAACAGCGCCACGGCCGCGTTATGGCCCGAAGCGTCGTTTTGAATAAACTGGCTATTTTAAAATAAATAAAAATAGCGATAAATCGTTATAAAATATAATAAACGATATGGAATGGAAATAAACTGAATTTGCTCGATTTATGTGGTATTTGATGGTTGAATGTGTTTGGTGTGAAAATTACATTAAAGAACAAAATTGGTGTTGTCGAATGATTTAACCATTGAAATAAATTGATTTGAAATTCTAAATATACCTGAATTATTTGAAAAAGCCGAGTTAATTCTCATTTCAAAATAATTGACCGACGATTGAAAGTCGAAGATGAAGACGATGGTCGAAGACCGGAGATCTTCACCTCGTTTGGATGGTAACCGAGGTCCTGATTGGGAGGCATCCCGAAATATGGATAATGAGTGGTGATCGTCCAGATGTACGTGGTGATCGATGGGTTTGCGAGGTATTTAGTGCCTCCGGTTTCGTTCAGACCCAGAACGGACTTGTAAATGGACTGTGTGTCTGACATTTGATTTTATTCTGTGTTGATTGATCTCTATTAAATATACATCTGTTTGGCGGCGGAGAATTTATTCTTTTGCTTAACGCTCTTCTCTGAAACGCATGAGCTCAGAGGCTGTATATCGATGGACATCAGTCGCATGGTATGAATTGCCTGCGTGGCATGCTAAGATGTAGTGATCATGGCTTCTATTGAAAAGCAAAGTCTTGTGCTGATGATCAAAGCACCGCCTGTGTGGCGTAGCTTTGTGTATAACGTGAAATCGCGAGCCTCACACCCCGGTATGAACCAGAAACGGGAGAAGGACCTCAAGGGGGACGTGCGTTTTCTTTCTAGCTAGGGTGGTGTCAGTGACCTACCAACCCTGACATTTATATACTTTTCACCCGTGTGGTTGTTGCTGTTGCGAGGCGCCTCGGTTTGATCAGACGATTCGGGTCTGATGGAGTCATTCGTTGGCTCATTTACACCCCAAACGGTAGAGAAACGCATTGTTCAGGTATTATAATCCACTTCGTGTGGACCGGCCCTGACGATCCAGGGTATGGTCGTGGCTGTACCTGAGACAGGGGCTAGAGCGTCTCGAATTCGGTAAGGACTATCTTTTTCCTTGGTTCAGGACGGAAATCCAATTTCCAAATACGACATCGTGCGGTTTTGATTGTATACCTATATATGGCGACATAGTGGTATGGGGCATTAATGCCGTCTATGATTGATAGTTATGATATGAAATTGTTTTCAAAACATATAAACACTAGCAATAATATCAAATGCCTTTGTTTTATTCGTATCAAGCATATTTTGGCCGTTATAAGGTAAAAACTCTATCCTCCGGTTTGCGTTGCATTGTGTGATGGGAACTGAGTCTTATAATGGCTTCATTTTTATAAAAAGCATAGCAATGTTTAAAAGAATGATTTGTTATAAAGCACTGGCAATCCAATGGAGTAAACCCGTTCCACGAAAGTGGCGTGGTCCTATGATTAGCCATATTATAAAAGTGTTGAGTAGATTTCTCATACCAGTCCCATGACTGACTCGTAGTTTGTTTCACTTTCAAACTCGGGTGCCCCTTTTCTACACGGGCAGCCTTGTATTCAGGTTTAGCTGGATATTTCTGGATAGCTGGAGCTGAAGATGGATTCTATCATTTATCTCTTTTTATGTTGTTCAGCTCCTATTATACATATTTTGTTTGTTTTCCACTGTAGACATTTATGTATAGTTGAACTGTAATTGTACTAAGTAAGATCCTGTATACTGTGTAACTCTGATGATTACTTTTATCCAGTATATTCTATTGTTTATTATCTGGTGTATTTATTTAATTTTGTTCTGCTGTTATCTGTTTCTGTGTTATATTCCAAAGATAACCCTTGTCTCCGTCAGTACGGGGTTTGGGGTCGTCTCAACGTGGTATCAGAGCTTTGGTTAAGCTTAGTGTTGGAATATAACATTTGAACAAACAGACAATAAAGAACAAATATCCATTGCCGTGGATTGATGATTTGTTTGATCGATTAAATGGTGCACAAGTATTCTCAAGGATGGACCTAGCTACAGGCTTCCATCAACTTCGAATCGCCGAAGAGTGTGTTCCAATGACAGCATTCAGAGGTCCCGACTTATTCTACGAGTGGTTAGTAATGCCGTTCGACTTTTGTAACGCTCCAGCCTATTTCGTCGATCTAATGAATAGAGTATTCAGAGGAGTTTTGAATAAATTTGTTCTGGTTTTTATTGATGATATTCTAACCTTCTCTAAATCAAAGGCCGAACATGAAAAGCATTTGGAACAGGTTCTGGAAATTCTCAGAAGGAACATATTGAAAGCAAAGTTTTCCAAATGTATATTCTGGCAAGATGAAGTAAAATTTCTAGGCCACATCATATCGAAAGAAGGAATTGTTGTGGATCCAAGCAAAATCACAACTATACAAAACTGGAAGCAGCCTAGCACCCCCACTGAAGCCGCAGTTTTCTCGGATTGGCTAGCTATTACCGGAAGTTCGTTAAAACTTTTCGAAGATATCTGGTCACTTAACGAAGCTTACAAAGAAGCACTCTAAATTCAAATGGACTCCAGAAAGTGAGGCGGCTTTTGAAGAGCTAAAGTTGAGATTAACAACTGCTCCAGTGTTAACCATCATCGATTGCAACCAGGATTTAAAAGTCTGGGCTGATGCTTCTAGAGAAGGCCTTGGCGCAGTGTTAATGCAAAGGGGTTAAGTGATTGCTTATGCTAGCCGTCAACTGAAGCCGCACGAGAAAAACTACGTAACTCATGATCTTGAGTTATTGGCTATAGTATTTGCGTTGAAAATCTGGAGGCACTATCTTCTGGGTGAGAGATTTGAACTGTTTACAGATCATCAGTCGTTAAAGTATCTATTCACACAGAAGGACTTGAATCTGAGGCAGCAACGTTGGCTAGAGTTCCTTGCAGCATACGATTTTGAAATTATATATACTCCACGGAAAGCCAATGTCATGGCCGATGCGCTGAGCCGAAAGAATGTAATGATCGCCAGCTTTATTATCACAACTTCCTTGATTGACAAAATATCTATTCTTCAGAAGGAGGATGACTTTATTAAGGATATGATCAAAAGGATTCAAAAAGGCGAACCCTCGTGTTTTCAAATAGATAACGACGAGACCTTGAGATTGAAAGGAAGGATTTGTGTTCCTGACATCCCAGAGTTAAAAAGGGAAGTGTTAGACGAGTGTCACAAGTCCAAGCTGAGTATCCATCCTGGTGTGGCCAAAATGTATAATGATCTCAAACGAACATTCTGGTGGAAGGCTATGAAAAGAGACGTTTCAATATATGTTAGCCATGCCCTACTTGCCAGCTAGTCAAAAGCGACCAACAAAAATTGGCTGGATTGTTACAACCACTAGAAGTTCCTGGTTGGAAGTGGGAACATATTTCTATGGATTTCATTTATGGTCTACCCAGAACCAGAAAAGGAAATGACAGTATTTGGGTGATCGTAGATCGCTTCACGAAGACCGCCCATTTCATACCTGTCAGATCAAACAGAACTGCTCAGAGTCTTCGCAGATATACTTCAAGGAAATAGTTAGACTGCCTGGAGTGCCGCTCAGTATAGTCAGTGATAGAGATACAATATTCACTAGCAAATTCTGGGAAGCATTTCAAGTCGAGCTGGGAACGAAGTTGAACTTAAGCACCGCTTATCATCCTCAGACAGACGGTCAGACTGAGAGGGTGAATCGTATTTTAGAAGATCTATTGCGGGCTTGTGTTATAGATTTCGGTGGATCATGGGAAGACCATCTGCATTTGGCTGAATTCTCATATAACAACAGCTACCAGGCAAGTTTGACAATGTCGCCATTCGAAGCATTGTATGGTAGACCGTGCCGATATCCCGCTTGTTGGGTCGAACCTGGTAATAGACTCGTGTTGGGTCCCGATAAGATTCGAGAAGCTGCCGACAAAGTCGATTTTATTAAGAAGCGATTAATCGCCGCTCAAAGCCGACAAAAGAGCTATGCCGATAGGAGAAGAAGAGATATAACCTTTGCTGTTGGCGACTATGTATATTTGAAAGTATCGCCGATGAGAGGAGTAATCCGGTTCGGTAAAACTGGAAAACTGGCGCCCAAATTCTTTGGTCCGTTTCCTATTCTGGAACGGATCGGGACTCTCTCTTATAGGGTCAAATTGCCCTATTGGTTGCCTGGAGTTCATGATGTATTTCACATATCTCAACTCCGAAAGCACGTTCATTATCCAGACTTGATCATCGAAGAAGCAGCTCAGCAGGATATTGAAATTACTCCAGAACTAGCTGTGAGAAGAGAGCCGCTAAAGATCATCGGCAAAGAAACCAAAGAACCGAGGAACAAGAAGGTTCACTTAGTCAAAGTGCAATGGAGCGGAGATCCACGAGATTGTACTTGGGAAACTGAGGAGAGCATTCAGAAAGCTTATCCTAGATGCCGAGTGGAAATCTCTGACGGACTCCGGTGCAAGGCATATTTACCATCCTTTACATCACCATTTAATTCTCTATTCTTTTGTTATTTTCTTTCCATGGATGTGCACTTTTAATTCTATAGTCTGAATGATTTTAAAAGAATATAGGAATTGATTTGTATGATTTTGAGAAGAAAAAAATGATTTGATTATTGTTTGTGTTTGTGTGGTAGTAAATTAGATTAATTAGATTATTGAAACGATAGTTAATTCAATTAATAGGAGATTGAATGGTAGAATTTATTCGATTAAATCACACATTGAACTGATTTAAAAATAGATGGAAATATATATACATATGCATTATATATGTTTGAACAGGTAAATGGATTAGCTGTTGAGTAAATATTTTATTTGCGTGCCCGACAAATAGGTAAAACTTAATGAGTTGGATGCGAAATATTATTATATCAACTCCTGTGAATGCCATTGGATGCGGAGTGCTGGTTTTTCTGTATGAAATAATAAATGTCGCCATAGGATAGTAACAATTAATTTTGAACTACATTACATGGCATACTTCAGAAGATAGGCATACTTCATCATATACCACATAAGCATTTGGAGCTTGTGTGACGAGGTGGAAGATTTACCATACGAGCGAGAGGCTTGTACGGCGATGACTATATTTTACAGGTTGAACTGATGACTGATATGGACTATTTAAATTATAACGATTAAATTGCCAGATTAATAAAAACCCCACACGGGTCTGGAGTTGACAATAATCACGTCTCTCTAGTTATTAGATACGGCACATGGACTATTTATTTCCCACACGGGGCAGGGTGACGAGAATTTATTCTCTGGAGTTATTATCAATACATGCTCCCCTGTAAACACCAGGATATATCACTATAAATATGTGTATGCTTATTAGGATTTATTGGGTACCTAATATGGCCCAATAAATTTCCAAACCTCTCTCCGTACAAAGGAGGTTATGGCGAAATTTTTCGAAAATTCCGGGTGTTAACCAAATTTTTGAAGAATTTGAAAATTCTCAAAAACTGAAAAGTTGGAGAATTGAAGCCAGATCGAACGTAGAGTTGATTAATCAAACCACTTTCGACTTTGTTCCTTTTTGGGGACGAAAAGTTTTAAGTGGGGGAGATTGTAACGACCCAGAAAATCTGAACCAATTTAAAATTTTTAAATTGGCTAAAATAATGGATTTTAAATATTTAAAATAAATATTTTAAATAATGGCAATGAAAAGTGAGTTTGAATCGACAATTGAAAACAAATATAATTAATTCTAATTATAAACAAGGCTTGAAAAGGCGCTGCAGTTTCAAAAATTGGATTCAAACTTTGTCGGACTGTACCGGGTGCAAAACAGAACGGATTTTAGTGAAACCAAAAATATTTAAATCTGTTAGTGAATACCTTTCTAATGAATCTGAAAAATCGAATTTTCATAGCGGAAAGCAAAAGTTATGGCCAAATGAATTTTCAGAAAGGTCGCTATGGAATTTATATAGCCCGTGAAATTGGCCATTTTGCATACGACCTCAGAATTCGACGAAACCACTTTTGTTGGATCCGGGATGTGAAGTTATCGCTAGGTTTCAAATTTCATAATTTTTGAAGCTAGTATGTGAGCATGGCAAAGGAAAATGTGTTTTGGTCAATTACAGTTAAATTGGATCGACCAAAAATGGGCCTTTTTGCAAACGGTCTCAGAATTCGACGAAACTAGTTTTGTTGGGACCGTATCGTCAAAACATAGCTAGATTTATTTTCTGGAATTTTTCGAATCAGTTTGTGGCCCTGGCAAATTGAAATGTACGTTCAAATTTAATATTGAATGTTTTATATTTTAAATTGAAGGAAAACTGACTGAAACCTTCGAATGGGCCTTCGAAACATATCCCATTGTGTTCGGAATGGGGGTAAAACGCTAGGGACGACAGTCGTTGGGTTTGGATTGGTGGTCGCGTCGGAAAACCCCTTATAAAATCTACCGACCAATCAGAATTTAAATAAAAAATAAAAATCCTTTTTCTCTCTCCCCGTAACAGCCGATCGACGGCGAAAACCCTCCTCGCCGTTACCATCCAATTTCTGACCAAACCAGGCAAAATTAGCCCCTCCTCCAGTTGAAGATTTTGAAGAGCTCAAGAAGATCTTCAAATCCATATATAGTTTGTATTTTTTCGTGCATCATTCAAAGAGATATCGAGCTCGAAAGTTGCGAGCTTCCAACCGCCGCCGCCGCTTCCTGCCAGCGTCGAACTGGCCATCTCCCCCCGGCTCCTGAGTGCCTCTCCTCCCTCTTCGACACGGCGTAGCCCGATCGAGCTATCGATTCACGGATTGCACGAAAACTTCAAACCTAGTTTTGAAGATTTCAGAAAGGTAACGGCTGTTTAAATTAAAAACTGATTTTAACAGTTTAAAACCGTTGCAAACTTCGAAAAATCATAACTTTTTCGTTTTTTAATGAAATTCGATGAAACAGGAAACATCGTGACCGTGGGGACGTCTTATACATTCTAGAAGAGACCGCATATTTTTCTGAGCCTTCTGCTATTTTTGGTGGAGTGGAACCCAATGTGAGATTTCTAATTTATAAACAATATGGAAAACGACGATGTATAAATTATATAGTCGATGTATGAGTTATATAAGCGTTGTACACCTCATGTATAAGCGTTGTATAAGTTTTATGTTCGATGTATAAGTTATATATGCGTTGTAAAAATTATATATTTGTTGAAATAGAAGTGAATTGCTATATATGTATATATATATATATATATATATATATATACGTCCCTCGTCCACAAACCATGGACGATATTTATTGATTGTGATTGGTGTGAAAATTGATTGATAGCGAATGGTTGTTTGGGATTGTTTGTGGTTGATATCGATTGATTGTGGTTGGAAAATACCCATTTGTAGTTGAGAAATATTTGGTTGAAACCACATAGGATTAGTTTGTGGAAATGAAATAAATATATACATGCCGCCTGCGTGCGAACTAGATGCATGATCCCCATTGTCAAAAACCGCAAGGTTTTAAGGTAGAGCGAGGAGCCGTACTAGGGACGGTCCCAGTTTTAACTACCCTCCCGTTATGCTGCCGAAATTTTGAACAAAATTCATGTGTTTGAATTATTTTCATTTGCTGAAACTATAGAAAACCTTCATGTGTTGAATCGATATTCATTCGTTGATTAGAAATTCATGTGTTGAATGGTATTCGTGTTTTAAATATAAAAATCACATTTTTATCTACATATAGAAACTATAGAAAACCTTCATGTGTTGAATCGATATTCATTCGTTGATTAGAAATTCATGTGTTGAAAGGTATTCATATTTTGAAATAAATTGTTTCATAATAAAAATCACCTTTTATCACCTATATAAACTATATAAAATAATAGTGTTTTGAAAAAGAATTGTTTTACAATAAAAATCACATTTTTATTATATACATGAGTTGTTGAAATGTGAAGTGTTAAAAATAGCCACTCGTTCAAATAAATATGCATGAGTTGAAATATTCATTAATTAGCTAATGATATGATTTTTGCCTATGCAAGCAACATTAGAATGAATGGTGTTTTTAAACCAAATGGAATCAAATATGAAGTTGAATGGAAAATGATAAGTGATAAGAACTGTATATCTGTACATGCATATTTATTTAAACAGGTTATAGCAAAGGGGCTAGAGAAGAGGAATAAAATTTTTGTGCCCGACAAATAGGTACACATTTACTGTTTTGTTTGGGTGATGATTTTATGAGCCTGTTGGCTAGCCGCTTGGCTTTTTCTTTTTCTTTTTGACATGAGACGCCCGTGTGGCTATTTGGGAATTTTCCCAGCCCCTCCCGTACAAAGGAGGTTATGGCGAAATTTTCCAAAATTTAAAGGCGTTAGTGAAATATTTGAAGTGGAATCAATATAGGAATCTTTGAATGAACTATATTTATATAAATATAAATGAAATTAAATGAAACGTGGCCGTGAAGTTCGTGTTTTGAAACCGTGATTTCAAACGATTATATCGGGAGATCCGACCATCGGATTTTCCAGAAATCGCAACCGTTGGGTTCGCTTTGGAAAAATCTTTCCAACGGCACCAACTTTGTAAAAATCCAACGGTTGAATTGTCTGGAATGTTTATTTCAAATCTGAAGAAAAACAGCGCCAGAAACGATTATATTTATATATATATATAAATATAATTATATTTAATCGAATAACGACGCTGCAGTTCGTATTTTGAAATCGAAACCTCAAACGATTGTACGGGAGATCCGACCGTCGGATTTTCCCGAAACTGAAACCGTTGGATTCGTTTTCAAAAGACCTTTCTAATGATGTAAATTTTGTGAAGATCCAACGGTTAGTTTTTCTGATATGTGTAAATCAAATCTGAAGAAAAACAGCGCCACGGCCGGGTTATGGCCCGAAGCGTCGTTTTGAATAAATTGGCTATTTTAAAATAAATAAAAATAGCGATAAATCGTTATAAAATATCATAAACGATATGGAATGGAAATAAACTGAATTTGCTCGATTTATGTGGTATTTGATGGTTGAATGTGTTTGGTGTGAAAATTACATTAAAAACAAAATTGGTGTTGTCGAACGATTTAACCATTGAAATAAATTGATTTGAAATTCTAAATATACATGAATTATTTGAAAAGGCCGAGTTAATTCTCATTTCAAAATAATTGACCGACGATTGAAAGTCGAAGATGAAGACGGTCATCGAAGACCGGAGATCTTCACCTCGTTTGGATGGTAACCGAGGTCCTGATTGGGAGGCACCCCGAAATATGGATAATGAGTGGTGATCCTCCAGACGTATGTGGTGATCGATGGGTTTGCGAGGTATTTAGTGCCTCCGGTTTCGTTTAGACCCTGAACGGACTTGTAAATGGACTGTGTGTCTGACAGTGGATTTTATTCTGTGTTGATTGATCTCTATTAAATATACACCTGTTTGGCGGTGGAGAATTTATTCTTTTGCTTAACGCCCTTCTCTGAAACGCACGAACTCAGAGGTTGTATATCGATGGAAATCAGTCGCATGGTATGAATTGCCTGTGTGGCATGCTAAGATGCAGTGATCAGGGCTTCTGTTGAAAAGCAAAGTCTTGTGGTGATGATCAAAGCACCGCCTGCAGTGATCAGAGGTTATATATACGCCCCTCGTCCACAAACCATGGATGATATTTATTGGTTGTGATTGGTGTGAAAATTGATTGATAGCGAATGGTTGATTGGGATTGTTTGTGGTTGATATTGATTGATTGTGGTTGAAAAATACCCATTTGTGGTTGAGAAATATTTGGTTGAAACCACATAGGATTAGTTTGTGGAAATGAAATAAATATATACATGCCGCCTGCGTGCGAACTAGATGCATGATCCCCATTGTCAAAAACCGCGATGTTTTAAGGTAGAGCGAGGAGCCGTACTAGGGACGGTCCCGGTTTTAACTACCCTGTCGTTATGCTGCCGAAATTTTGAATAATATTCATGTGTTTGAATTATTTTCATTCGTTGAATTATTTTCATTCATTGAATTAAAATTCATGTGTTGAATGGTGTTCGTGTTTTAAATATAAAAATCACATTTTATCATCTATACGAACTATATAAAAAAATCTTGTTTTGAAAGAATTTGTTTTATAATAAAAATCCTATTGTTATTACCTATATGAACTATATAAAATAATAGTGTTTTTGAAATGAATTGCTTTATAATAAAAATCACATTTTTATAATACACATGAATTGTTAAATATAGTGAAGTGTTGAAATAGAAGACAGTCAGATAAAAATATCATTTTTTATCACATGTATGAAAAGAATATAGCTTTTAAATCGAAGAATCGATATATATATATATATATATATATATATATATATTAATAGAATTGAAATATATCAAATAACAACGCTGCAGTTCGTATTTTGTAATCGTGATTTCAAATGATTAGTGCGGGAGATCCGACCATCGGAATTTCCCGAAACTGCAACCGTTGGGTTCGCTTTGGAAATATCTTTCCAACGGCACCAACTTTGTAAAAATCCAACGGTTGGATTGTCTAGAATGTTTAATTCCAATCTGAAGAAAAACAGCGCCAGAATCGATTATATTTATATATATATACATAAATATAATTATATTTGATCGAATAACGACGCTGCAGTTCGTATTTTGAAATCGAAACTTCAAACGATGATACTGGGAGATCCGACCTTCGGATTTTCCCGAAACTGGAACCGTTGGATTCGTTTTGAAAAGATCTTTCTAATGATGTAAATTTTGTGAAGATCCAACGGTTAGATTTTCAGAGATGTGTAAATCAAATCTGAAGAAAAACAGTGCCACGGCCGCGTTATGGCCCGAAGCGTCGTTTTGAATAAATTGGCTATTTTAAAATAAATAAAAATAGCGATAAATCGTTATAAAATATCATAAACAATATGGAATGGAAATAAACTGAATTTGCTCGATTTATGTGGTATTTGATGGTTGAATGTGTTTGGTGTGAAAATTACATTGAAGAACAAAATTGGTGTTGTCGAATGATTTGGCCATTGAAATAAATTGATTTGAAATTCTAAATATACGTGAATTATTTGAAAAGGCCGAGTTAATTCTCATTTCAAATAATTGACCGACGATTGAAAGTCGAAGATGAAGACGGTGGTCGAAGACCGGAGATCTTCACCTCGTTTGGGTGGTCACCGAGGTCCTGATTGGGAGGCATCCCGAAATATGGATAATGAGTGGTGATCGTCCAGACGTACGTGGTGATCGATGGGTTTGCGAGGTATATAGTGCCTCCGGTTTCGTTCAGACCCAGAACGGACTTGTAAATGGATTGTGTGCCTGACATCGGATTTTATTCTGTGTTGATTGATCTCTATTAAATATACATCTATTTGGCGGCGGAGAATTTATTCTTTTGCTTAACACCCTTCTCTGAAACACACGAGCTCAGAGGTTGTATATCGATGGACATCAGTCGCATGGCATGAATTGCTATTGTGGCATGCCTAAGTGGCAAATGATCAGGGCTTCTGTTGAAAAGCAAAGTCTTGTGGTGATGATCAAAGCACCGCCTGTGTGGCGTAGTTTTGTGTATAACGTGAAATCGCGAACCTCACACCCAGGATGAACCAGAAACGGGAGAGGACATCAGGGAGGACCTGCATTTCTTTCTAGCTAGAAGTGGCGTCAGTGGTTTTACACGCCCTGACGAGTTTGACTTATGTGGTTGTTACTGTTGCGAGGCGCCTCGATTAGATCGGACGATCCGGGTCCGATGGAGCCATTCGTTGGCTCACCTATGCCCCATAGGGCGGGGAAACGCAGTGTTCAGGAATTTTAATCCACATCGGTGGACCGGCCCTGACGATCCAAGGGCCCACTTGAGTCTGGGTCCTGAGGGGCGGGCTAGAGCATCTCAAAGTCAGTAAGGACTATCTTTTTCCTTGGTTCATGACGGAAATCTAATCTCCAAATACGTGACCGTGCGGTTTTGATTGTATATATATATGGCGACATGATATATGGTACCCATGCCATCTATGATTGATAGTTATGATTTGAAATTGTTTTTGAAACATATAAACACTAGTAGTATTATCAAATGCTTTTGTTTTATTCGTACCAAGCATATTTTGGCCGTTATAAGGTAAAAACTCTATCCTCCGGTTTATGTTGCATTGTGTGATGGGAACTGAGTCTTATAATGGCTTCGTTTTTATAAAAAGCATTGCGATGTTTAAGAGAAAGATTTGTTTTTAAAGCACTGGCAATCCAATGGAGGAAACCCGTTCCACGAAAGTGGCGTGGTCCTGTGATTAGCCATATATTAAATGTGTTGAGTAGATTTCTCATACCAGTCCCATGACTGACTCGTAGTTTGTTTCACTTTCAAACTCGGGTGCCCCTTTTTCTACACGGGCAGCCTAGTATTCAAGTTTAGCTGGTTCTTTCTGGATAGCTGGAGCTGAAGATGGATTCTATCATTTATCTCTTTTTATGTTGTTCAGCTCCTATTGTACATTATGTTTGTTTTCCGCTGTAGACATATTTGTATAGTTGAAATGTAATTGTACTAAGTAAGATCCTGTATACTGTGTGACTCTGATGATTACTTTTATCCAGTATATTCTATTGTTCATTATCTGGTGTATTTATTTAATTCTGTTCTTCTATTATCTGTTTCTGTGTTATATTCCAAAGATTATCCTTGCCTCTGTCCGTACGGGATATGGGGTCGTCTCAATAAATATCGTCCAAACACACATAATCAACAACAGATTATATATCACATCATATATCACAATATATGAATAATAGTAAAATAAATGTTGAGGAATCCAGTTGGATTCCTCCAACCTGTTTCCCTGCATCACAGATGTTAAACAACACGAATATAAATTATTCTGATACACAGAATCAATATTCGATTAACGAATTTTCAACCAATAAATTAACATTTAAATCCAAAAAGTAAACATACATCGATCAACAGATAATTATCAGTTCTAAGAATACGTTATAAAAATATAACTGTTCAGAGTTGGTGAGTTTTACTCACATTGGACGATCATCGTTAATAACGATAACCATCGCTTGATTCAGACAGACAATTTATTTTGCCATAAATTGTAATGAGCTCCGACGGACTTCCAGTCAGTTCCATCGTGTAGTGTCCATCCATACGATCCCAACGGATCTAACCGTTCGTGATTCTGACAACGTATGGTCAAGATATAACATTCACAAGTTAATACAAATTTTAAATTAAATAAACTTGGATTTATATTCTTAAATGGGCCTTAACCTTTTCCCAAGTCCATCCGCTTGTAACCTAACACACCCGCACCAATCCTTCTTCCCCAAATACCAGTTCCACGCCCGTTTCTCCTATGGCCATTTCCAACTTTCGGGTCTCATCTGGTCCCTCCACGCACCACAAAAAAACAACTAAAATAACAAACAACCTTCTCATCCCACTCTTCATCAACTCGACACCTTTTTTCAAGACTCAATCAACTCTTCACCTCGCGGTCCTTAGCTCCGAACTGTATCGCATAGGGAATGTCGCGACCTCTTTTGTGAACATTCCCCTCAAAAACTTGCAAACAGGAGCTACTTGAACTCCTTAACCCCAAACACTTATCGAATTCGAGTTTTAAGGTCTCAAATCCTCACCAACGTGAACCCTAGCCTTCGTTGTTGTTTTCGAGCATCAATGAGGATGCGTCGCACACCATATAAGTGATACCCTCTCAAAGAGCACAGACCACTGATCCCAAATATATATACTTTAGGATTTTATGATTTTTGTTTGAATTGATTTTGGTTTTTGAAGTTTGCGTTTTTAGTTGAAATGGGAAAAAATATTGTGGCGGCTTCTGAGAGAATTTTATAAAGGGAATGGGACTTCTTGTGTGGTTGAGAATAAGAGGACGTGGCCTCTTTATGTTCAGAAGTAGGATTAGGATATTTTATATAAATATTTTATATTCATTTATTTTTGTATCAGCATTCTATAAATTCCTACAAACACACACAATATCTAAAAATCATGAAAACCGGCATGCAGCTAGAGTTCGACATTATAGTCCCAACGAAACTGGTTTCGTCGAATTCCGACTCCGTTTGCTCACACGGCGTATTTTTAAAGGTCAAAATATCGACTGCATTTCACATTAAAATCCCGTATGGCCACATACTGACTTCAAAAATCACGGAAATTGAAATCTAGCAATAATTTAATATTGCGGATCCAAAAAAATTAGTTTCGTCGAATTCTGAGGTCGTTTGCAAAACTGGCTATTTTTAAAGCTCTAAATAACCCTTTTAAATATATAAATATATTTAAAAACAATTAAATTTAATATTTATAAATAAATATTATCGTATATATTCACAGTGGAATACCATACAACTCCCGTTGGATTTATAACTCGATATTTCAAATCCCGATTAAATTGATATTCGATTTAAAAGTAATTTGCTTTTTGAAATATAAATAATTCCTTTATAAATTATAAAGGAATTCCATAGCGACTTTTCTAAAATTTTGATTTGTACATAAATCAAAATCTACACGATGAAATCCCGATTTTTCTCTTCCACTAGAAAAATATACTTCACCAGCTCCTAACGTTTCTTGTTTCACAGAAATCCGGCTTAAAACGAATCCTGTACATTCAGTTGAAGTTCGAATCGCCAAATCGAGAACTGCAGTGCCATTTCGAGCTCGATTATAATTATAATATAATTATATGTTCAGACCGCGTTTAAATAATATATTTGTTTTATTATTGAATTCTAAACTGAACTATATATATTTTGAATTTCCCAATTCACACCATAACGCCATTTCAGCCCATTCTGATTATTTCAGAATTAAATATATTATTTAATTATTATATTAATTAAATATTCAAAGTTATTTAATTAAAAAACCATTATGTTCTCTAAATCACTATTTATATAATTAAATAAATTAATTATAATACCGTAAAATACGGGTCGTTACATTCTTCCCCACTTAAAATAATTTCGTCCTCAAAATTGCTAAGGTAGGAAACAAACCCTTTCAACTGGTTAGAACTTATTTGTTCACTTCTTAACTTCAATCTCAACTGAACCAATTAAATTTTAATTAAAATATTAATTAATCCTTATCAACAAAAAATTTCAAAAATCCTGAAAATTTTCTAACACCTTAACTTTTTGAAAAATTTCGCCAGCACCTCCTTTGTATTGGTCAATAGGTCAAACTCCAACTCACCTCTCTGGGCCATCTCCAACCCAAAAAATAAATCAAATAGCCAAGCGGCATGCCAATTCGGCTCATAAATCTCATGCTTATATCAAATATAAACTTGCACCTTTTTGTTGGGCATATTAACTTTATCACTTTTACCTGTTATCAGTCCACATATGCCAACGTCTTCTCAACCAATTTGCAATTAGTTTTTATTTTCAACACAACCATTCGCTTTTATCCAAACCGAATCTCATTTCGAATTTCTATCCCACAAAATCCAAATTTCTCGATATCATTCTGAATCAAATTTCAGTTACCACTTAACTGACTTTATTTTAATTCCAATTGGCTTTCCCAAATTTCTGCATAAATTTGTTTTTAATTCAAACAGTCTCTTCTGAGAATTTTAAACAACTTTGCTTTTCTAAAACCAAACTTCCCTTTTCAGGATTTCAACAACTTGTTTTTCTCAAAACAATTCAAAAATGAAAATCTTTGGTAGTAATCCATCACTTAGAACTCGAAAATGAACACTAATGATGTCGCGATTCATCATTAGGGTTATTTCCCAGCCATCGAAGTGAGTTCAATACTATAATACTTTTAAAACAATTTCTAAATACTTCTATTTTGAATTTCATTTCAAAATACCATCCAAATGGCTTGTAAAACAATTTAAAATCTCCCTGAATTTTGAAATTCTCATATATTCAATCCAATCCATTTACAATCTCTTTTTCAAATTTCCAGAGTCTTAATTTCAATTCCGAATTAAATTTCAGATCTAATTCACTTTGTAATACTTATACGAATTTTAATTGGTTATATATATGTAACCATCTCTATTATAATCTTACTTGATTATAATAACAGATATACTTTGGGTAAAATTATTTCATTTATCCTCTTTTCAAAACATATCCTGTCGACCCATCGTATTCGAGTGTTTAGAAACTCCTACCGATACAGTGGATCAAACTGATCAACCAGAACCCATAAACAAGTCAACCAATAAATCTCCACAATATAAAACAATTTTATATTGAATAACAAATACGCTCCCATATACATACACTCAAATCAATCTAGGGTATTACTACCCCATCTCTACTGAGTCACGCCACAGAGCCAAGGTAATTCACCTAACCTTAAGCTCTGATACCAACTGTAACGACCTGATTTTAAGCGACTTTGGTTATCGACATAAACTCAATGTCGACTAACCAAACATCGAAAAATATCGGTAGTTAATGAAAGAAATTAGAGGGTGAGGAAAGATAAGATAGAAACTTAGAATAGAAGAAGAAGAACATACAACATCAGAGTAAACATGAATCTCACAGTGGAACGAATAAAATATAACATAACATTGAAATAAAAGATTGTACTTGAATATACATATCACTATCAAGTACAACACTTACAACACAGCGGAATAACAATAGCTATATAAACTCCTGAAGCCTCCTGCTCCAGCTCTTCAAGTATCTGTAAATCCCGACTACTTGACTGCCCGTACAAAATTGGGCACCCAAGAGTTTAGGGAAAACAAAACAAAACAAACTCTGGGTCAGTCATGGGACTGGTATGAGTAAAACAGTTTAAAACAGTTTGAGCCATTAAACGATATCTCATAAGACCACGCCGTATAACGGAACGGGTTTTTCCCTTATGAGTATCCAAATCAATCTTTATATCAAACTCATTGATATTATAATAATGTCTATCAACCACAATATAATAATCATCTAGCAGAAATGCTTTCATCTCAAAGTTCTACATATATAGTATACAATCCAAATCGCAAGCACGTATTGGGTAATGGATTTCCAACTATGACAAGGTATGGAACCACATTTCGCTAGTGTACCTCTAGAGAGGAATACACTGGGTTCAACAAGAACATCTTGCAACCCGGCCACACATGACCGACCACTCAATTCGCTTGAGTGTATCGAATGTATATCACCAACGGTTGGGGTCAGCAACCATTTCCCGAATGGGACAGCATCGACAATAGATTTTTAGAAGTAAATGAAACTCTAGATCAGGTGATTATACACCCTAATAAGTGCGACCTACATAGCCATGTTGCCTGCCTAATTTTTTGTCATTACCCGGTTGTGAGGCTAGAGGCCACGCTTATCTTTGACAGATCACACATTTATTCACTTTGAATGTCACATCGTCATACCAGCCAAATCACAAATTGATTTCCCCAAAAATACCACGGCTATACAGCAAAGAGAAGCGAATTCCTCCACCACCAAACGTAAATACGCTTGAAGAGATCAACTTATGCGATCTATTAAATATACTCTATCAGACGTTCTTCCATACAGGTCGTCCTGGGACTGGACAAACCGAAGGCACTATTCAGTACAACCATCTTAGGCAATCTTTACCTAAGATTTATACAATAGCCCTTGCAATTTACTCCCTCTTCAATTATCTATGGCATATGTGATTAACAACTCTTATGCCAATACAAAGTGGTTCTTCGGATAATAATCCAACCGGTCTCTCATATTAACAACGTTAAAATGGTCAAAAACTTCGATAGTCGATGAGTTAACTATCAAAGAAAAACACGTGTGCAAACAACGATATTATTTCCAAATGGAAATTATATCGATTGATCATCATTTAACATTTTTCTCTTTAGTTCATTAATTTACTCATCTCCTGTTTCCATATATTCTAAATTCCTATTATCTATTATCAGAAAACATTTCTGATTCTTATTTGGAAAACATTTCCAAAACTCCTTCACTGGATTTAAATTGATGTTTAAATCAAACATCGCCATGCCAACTCAAACCATTTACTAAATTCACTTAACCATCATTCACTATCAAACCTTACCATTCCTTAGTTAAGAAGGAAGTCAATCAAGTTGGGGTATAATTACCTCTCAGACCTTACCTGAACAACGTTTTAGCTTTGAAATAGTCAAAGTTTATCTTTTAAACCTTTAACAAACTTCCTTACGACTCTCTCGTATTCAATTTACGAATCCACTTCTTTTATAAAAACAATGGTTACAACGATAACGTTATAATCCCTACTTTCGAAGTATGTAACCTCAAATATAACTTTTATTCTTTAATTTGAATACTTAACCTACTCTAATTTATTTATAAGTAAATAAATCCTGATTTAAAAACCGAAAAGTAAATAATACTTTCCCGAATTCGATATAATCGAATTCGACGTATAACTCCCTTTCGAGTAATCTCTATTTGATTAACTCTTCTTCGAATAACCTATATTCGATTATCCCTCTTCGAATAACTTATATTCGATTAACTCACTTCGAATAACTTATATTCGATCTCTTTCTTTCGAATACGCTATATTTGATAATCTCCTTTCGAATAACTAATATTCGATAATCTCACTTCGAATAACTAAACTCGATTAACTCCTTTCGATTTAACTAACATCGATTAACTCCTTTCGATTAAACTAACATCGATTCTCCTTTCGATTAAACTAATCGATAACTCCTTTCCATTAACTCTATTCGAATAAACTATTTTCGATACTCCTTTAATTCTATTCGAATAAACTATATTCGATTAATTCCTTTAATTCTATTCGAATAAACTATATTCGATTAACTCCTTTCGAATAACTAGATTCGATAACTCCTTTTAAATCGATTCGAATAACTAATATTCGATAGCTCCTTTTAACTCGGTTCGAATAATTAATATTCGATAACTCCCTTTAACTCGATTTGAATAACTAATATTCTATAACTCCTTTTAACTTTATTCGAATACTAATATTCGATAACTCCTAATTCAACTAACTCTAATCAATTTATTATAATTCGATTAACTCTGTTTAATTACTCTATTGGTTAACTCTAACTCTAACTGGTTAACTTTAACTCTAACTGGTTACTCTGACTCTAACTGGTTAACTCTAACTGATCAACTCTAACTGGTCAACCCTAATTGATTAAATCTAACTGGTTAACTCTAACTGATCAACTCTAACTTGTTAACTCTTGCTGATCAAATCAAACTGGTCAACCCTAATTGATTAACTCTGACCGATTAACTCCTTTCTATTAACTCTAACTCGATTAACTCTAATCGATTAATTCTAACTAGATTAACTCCATTTGAATTAACTCCTTTGATTAATTCCTTTGAATTAACTCCTTTGATTAATTCCTTTGAATTAACTCCTTTGAGTAATTCCTTTGAATTAACTTCATTGATTAACAAATAACTATTCCCTTTTCAATTCTAGTTATTTAACAAATAAATATTTCTTTTAGCTTTTCTATTTATTTAACCAGTAAATATTTCTTTTCTCTTTCCTATTTATTTAACCAATAAATATTTCTTTTATCTTTCCTATTTATTTAACCAATAAATATTTCTTTTATCCTTCCTATTTATTTAACCAATAAATATTTCTTTTATAACATTCTATTTATTTCCTATAAATAAATATTTCCATTTAATCTATTTGTAAATGTTTTACAAATAATTTCTCTTTCTATTTCCATTTGTAAATGTTTTACAAAAGTTTTCCTTTTTATTTCTATTTGTAATTGTTTTACAAATATTCCTTTTTCTATTCTATTTGTAAATGCTTTACAAATATTTTCCTTTACATTTGTTTGACAAATATTTTCCTTTACATTTGTTTTGACAAATATTTTCCTTTACATTTGTTTTACCAAACATTTTCTTTTACATTTGTTTTACAAATATTTTTCCCTTATATTTGTTTTACAAATATATTCTTTTTAACCCTTTTGATTTTATAAATTATTTCCTTTTATATAATCCTTTTTCCTTTTATAAAATCCTTTTTCCTTTTATATATAAAATCCATTGATTTTATATAAATAAATTATTTTCAAAATATAATTTGAAAATCCCCTTTTACCATTCTGGTATTTCTTATGGTATTTAACATACTATATAACAATGATAAATAACGTCCAAACACACATAATCAACAACAGATTATATATCACATCATATATCACAATACATGAATAACAGTAAAATAAATGTTGAGGAATCCAGTTGGATTCCTCCAACCTGTTTCCCTGTATCACAGATGTTAAACAACACGAATATAAATTATTCTGATACACAGAATCAATATTCGATTAACGATTTATATATATCGTTATATATATTTTCAACCAATAAATTAACAGTTAAATCCAAACATTTAACACACATCAATCAATAGATAATTATTAGTTCTAAGAATACGTTTTAAAAATATAACAGTTCAGAGTTGGTGAGTTTTACTCACATTGGACTATCATGGTTAATAACGATAACCATCGCTTGATTCATATGGACAATTTATTTTGCCATAAATTGTAACGAGCTCCAATGAACTTCCAGTCAGTTCCATCGTGTAGTGTCCGTCCATGCGATCCCAACGGATCTAACCGTTCGTGATTCTGACATCGTATAGTCAAGATATAACATTCACAAGTTAATACAAAATTTAAATTAAATAAACTTGGATTTATATTCTTAAATGGGCCTTAACCTTTTCCCAAGCCCATCCGCTTGTAACCCAACACACCAGCACCAATCCTTCTTCCCCAAATACCAGTTCCACGCCCGTTTCTCATATGGCCATTTCCAACTTTCGGATCTTATCTGCTCCCTCCACGCTCCACAAAAAAACAACTAAAATAACCAACAACCTTCTCATCCCACTCTTCATCAACTCGACACCTTTTTTCAAGGCTCGATCATCTCTTCACCTCGCGGTCCTCAGCTCCAAACTATATCGCATAGGGAAAGTCGCAACCTCTTTTGTGAACATTCCCCTCAAAAACTTGCAAACAGGAGCCACTCGAACTCCTTAACCCCAAACACTTATCGAATTCGAGTTTTAAGGTCTCACATCCTCACCAACGTGAACCCTAGCCTTCGCTGTTGTTTTCGAGCATCAATGAGGATGCGTCGCATACCATATAAGTGATACCCTCTCGAAGAGCACACACTACTGATCCCAAATATATATACTTTAGGATTTTGTGATTTTTGTTTGAATTGATTTTGGTTTTTAAAGCTTGCGTTTTTAGTTGAAATGGGAAAAAATATTATGGCTGCTTCTGAGAGAATTTTATAAAGGGAATGGGACTTCTTGTGTGGTTGAGAATAAGAGGACGTGGCCTCTTTATGTTTAGAAGTAGGATTAGGATATTTTATATAAATATTTTATATTCATTTATTTTTGTATCAGCATTCTAAAAATTCCTACAAACATACACGATATCTAAAAATCATGAAAACCGGCATGCAGCTAAAGTTCGACATTACGGTCCCAACGAAACTGGTTTCATCGAACTCTGACTCCGTTTGCTCACACGGCGTATTTTTAAAGGTCAAAATATCGACTGTATTTCACATTAAAACCCCGTACGGCCACATACTGACTTCAAAAATCGCAGAAATTGAAATCTAGCAATAATTTAATATTGCGGATCCAACAAAATTAGTTTCATCGAACTCTGAGGTCATTTGCCAAACTGGCTATTTTTAAAGCTCTAAATAACCCTTTTAAATATATAAATATATTTAAAAACAATTAAATTTAATATTTATAAATAAATATTATCGTATATATTCACAGTGGAATACCATACAACTCCCGTTGGATTTATAACTCGATATTTCAAATCCCGATTAAATTGATATTCGATTTAAAAGTAATTTGCTTTTTGAAATATAAATAATTCCTTTATAAATTATAAAGGAATTCCATAGCGACTTTTCTAAAATTTTGATTTGTACATAAATCAAAATCTACACGATGAAATCCCGATTTTTCTCTTCCACTAGAAAAATAATACCGTAAAATACGGGTTGTTACAATTATCGTTTAGCATTCCTTGTTATTGTATAATATGAATTTGCTAGAATAAATTAAGAGTATTGAAAATGTTATATATGACAAGTTGAAATATGATATGTCGAAATGTTTAAACATATTAAAGTGCCATGTTGGAAAGTTCATATGTTGAAATATAAGCTTGTTATAATATGGGTAGCAACTATTGTTGTCCGTATTACATGTTAACTTGTCACATTTATAAACATGAACCCTTACTTGAATGAATTGAAATAGCTATATGATTAAATGGTTTCATGTTAGCATAGAACTAAATACATGAATATGGATTTGGGGGCATAAATCAACCTATGATTAAAGATCTTAATTTGGGTATATGGTACGTAATAAATATATGACTTAGGAAAGGGGAATGAAAACCTATAATGAAATAGGAATAATTGTTAAATAGCGAACATGCCTAGATTCACAGTAATTTGACAGTGTAACGCGCTTAGACACGAGGTTAGATTACACTTGTGATAGAAGTCTGCCCAATACCTCCAGCCATATCCATCATTCACAAGTGGTAAATCTAATGTGAGGGATCTAAGTGCATAAATAAAACATGTAGTGGGACTAAGACATGAGGTTAAGCCAACTTTTGGTAGAAAGTCAGCCCGGAACTGCCCGGCAAATCCAACATTGTCAAGTATAGGCTTAATGTGAGAGATCCAATGCATGAAAATATACATTAATATATATATATATATATATATATATATATATATATATGGAAGGACTGATAAACAACATTAATTGTAATTAACGAAAATAAATGGAATTGAATGAAAGATAATTACAACAGTAAGGGAAAGGAATGAATGGGGAACGATAATAATCTATTGTAAATGAATTACATTAATGAGAATGTTATATAATAGGTAGGCTTGTCCTAGGGACAAGTGAAGATTATAACTTAGGTTATAAAAAACTAGTAAGGAAATGAGATAACTGGTGAAGTGAGTTAAGTGGCACTTAATTGTAAATTAAGTAATCAGTGAATGGGGAAAACTGAAACCAGTTGTTTTTAATAAGTAGAGAAAAATGGGTAAAGTTTAAGAAAAGTAAGAAGTTGTACTTAGTTAAAAATTAAGTAATCAGAAAACTTGGAAGTATGAATAACATGTTTAGGCTTGTCCTAGGGACAAGTGGAAATTACAACTTAGATTGTAATAAATGATAAAAGGGAATAGAATAACTTATGTAAGGGGATAAGGTGTACTTAATTGTAAATTAAATTATTTAAAAGAACAAGAATCTAAAACTTACGGACGAGTAAAACATAAGTTATATTTATGGGAAGAGAAACTTATCAGTGGACCTTAGTTAAGAGAACTAAGTAAATAAGTAAACAACGATAAGTTGTAGTGATGATGTAAAATGGAATTATGATTAAATGAGAAAGAATGAGGAAAACTTATGAAATGAAATAAGTTATATCTAATCATAAATAATGACTGACATGTTAAAAAGAAAACATCTGAATTGATATATACTTAATTACATATTAAGTAGAACATGATTATTGTAAGGATGAAATCAAACAAGAATATAAAGGGATTGTGGGTTACAGACCTTGAATCACAATTTAGAGAATAACATGTTGTGGGCTTGTTAATAAAATTAAATGGGTTTAGTTATATGACTGAAATTAATAAGAAAGAGAAACTTGGTAACTTGAATAAGAAGTCAATGTGAACAGGGATAACCAAGTTAAATGGAAACCTGGTGAGGTAAAGCAAGCGCGTAAAATAATATTTGGACATAGGGTCTAATGACACATTAAAATGAGGCACTTAGACTAGTCCGTACGTTTGAGGATGAATAACCCAACGGGGTAGATCATCGTGGTGTCATAAGGCACGAGGGGAGCGCACGTTTATCTGACTATTCTGGAGACTCTGAAAGATTGGAAGGGGAAGCAAGCGATTTCCTGAGGTATGTAAGGTGCTCTTGGTAGTCCTCTGTATGGTGGGAGATGTTTAGGCTGTGCTCTCAGAGGTTGGGTCTGTGCGTAACTACCAGGTGGGTGGGCCTTGATCGTAAAAGTAGCTTTGCAGTCAAAATGCTGTGACGAGGTGACACTAGGGTGATTCGGTGGTCACCTCAATGGGGAGGCAAAGGGTCACGACCAATAAGGATAGTAGATTGTCGGATACCTGTCATTGGCAGCCAGTGGAATGCGAAAAGACTAGAGCTAAACCCAATAGACCATTCACCTTTCACTATCGAGGTATGATGGTTAAGGGGAGACGCCAACTAGATGTTTATATTGTTTGTTGTTAGGGGCATGTCGCTTAGCTCTTGTAGTCTTTACTAATTGATGGAGGGGCCGAGGTGGGGCTATAGCCACCATTAAAAACAAACCCTAGGAATATCTATATTTTGAGGCTCTTGGAGGCGGGCCTGTACATATATGGAAAAGCTCTCGACCGAGTTCTGTGTTTCTTGTATCGCCCTGCCACAGAACTCGATGCACATTAGAGGATGTGCGGTTAATGTATCGAGCAACAATTGACGATACATATATGGGATAGTCTAGATACATGCATGTCTGCTCTGGGTGGTGTATCGTAGACTTGAGGGCATTACTCTGGTATGAAATCTGATTTGATCAAAGGTGGCAGTCCAAATGATTACGTAGCATAATAATGACAGATATATGCAGAATGTAACATTGTTATGCAGAGATCCGTACGTCACTCAGGCGTAGGATGAGGGACTGCGTTCATTTCTATGGCATTATGGTGGAGACCGTGTGAGTGGGGTACCATGGGGTTTACCTCAATATTGGGGGTAGCTACATATATATTGTATCAGGTTAAACCTCTAGGAAGTAAATGGGTACGACGTGTGTGTAAGCCTTGAGTTCTTTTAACCCAAGTAACCTAATAAATAAGAAAATGTGATTAAACGCTATATGTAGGATTATCCAAAGTGTATAATTTAAATCCAGTCACCAGATCATGTGTTTTGACCCCCTCCTCATAACATACTCGCAAGTTAGATTTGTGGCAGAGACATGATAGCTTTGGATACTGGTTAGGCAGTATTATTAATACGGTAAGGCTATACTTTGAGTATATTATATTTTTATCCATTCCGCAATGAGATATTTTCTGAGATCTGGCCTATTTTATGTCTCTGACTTTTCTGCAGGATACCAGAGCAAACCAACACGAGTTTCGATAGATTAGAATTTTGAAAAAAAGTTCGGTCTGTTCGGAATTCTGGTTGTTAAATATGGCATCAGAGCTTAGGTATAGGGTTCCTATATAGAAAGTGAGTGAACGTATTTGTATTTTCAAAAATATAAATATATTATATATGTACCTAGATCCATAGAGGAACCCACTAAATAGAAAGAGTATAATATGGTAAGAAATGGGATGTCTGTTTTGTACACTAAAGGATTGAATATGGAACTCTGAGTCCATTAGGTAATTTGGGTGGAAAGTGTACTATGTACTTTGTATGGAAGGAAGGTGAATCCCATATGATTAGTATTTTTGGTTAGTGGGTTTGCCAGTAAAACCTTATAAATAGGAAAAGGTTAAAAAGAGAAAAATGGATTGGGAATATATATAGTTGACAGGATTGACCTTGTGGAGTGTCTACGAAAGCCTAGAAAAATCGGAAACCCTCTTTGAGTCTAACCCCATTATTAACTTTTAACAACTTGAAATTGTAAAAGTTTTGGGAAAACGATTTATGATGTTTTCAAGTTTTAATCTTAAAAGTTATATTTTTAAATATGTAATGTACACATATTGAGTTTTAAAGTAAAATGGGGTATATTTTGTAAATAGTGATTTCTTGCGAAAATTTTGTATAAAGTAAAATTCTCTCAGTAAAAGGTGCATATTAAAGAGCATGTATAACTAGCTAGTTTTCATGTTATATTTCATACAAGAATTATTATTAAAGGAAGTTTTGAAGTATCTATTCTTTTGACAATCATTTTTGATAAATTGTTTAAAAGAGAAAATTTTGTTGGGTGGACAAAATAAGTTGTAGAAATTAAGAATAGAGTAGATGGTTATACCTTGTACTAAAAACTGAACTGACCTTATAGGCAAGAAGAGCCGTAAATCCGATTGAGAAATAGTTGTCCGTATCTACTCCAGTTTTGTGATTTGAAAAAAATATACGATGATTTGCATTTTTTAAGATGACATACTTTTATGGTTTGGCAAAAGTAAGTTTTCAAGAGTTTTTTTTTTTGACACTTCTAATTTTTGGAAGAAAAAATTAAATGAAAAGGGCCAAACCATGTTTTAAAAAGTATGGAGTATGTAAGGATTAATACCTAGGGAAAACGAGAAAAGTTTTGAGGCTATGAAGTAAATAGCGAGAATTATCTTGGAATAATGGTAAGTTGTCGTAAAATGAGTAAGCATTGAAAAGCCTAGGATGTGGCTTGAAATAATTGTTGGTACACAGTTAGGACTAGTAGTGACTACTAGTTAGTAAGAAGGTTAAGTAAGTGTTTAGATCCTGTTGTTAATTTTCATGTTAGGGGTTAAACCTGTTACTACATTTCTGTTGGGATTATTCCGTTATTTTGTTCTTCTAATGACCCGCATTTTCAGTGGTATAATAATTAATTTATTTAATTATTTAAAAGGGTGATTTAAAAGGATTTTATGGTCGTGGAACTTAATAATGGTGAATATTTAATTAAAATAATAATTAAATAATATATTTAATTCTGAAATAATCAGAATTGGCTGAAATGGCGATATGGTGTGAACTGGATCATCTGTGATATTTAATTCAGTTTAGAATTGAATTAGAATAACGAATATATTTAAATAACGACAGTTTGAACGTATAATTATATTATAATTAAAATCGAGCTTGAAATGGCGCTGCAGTTCGTAATTTGGCGATTTGAACTTCAATTGAATGTACAGGATTTGTTTTTAATCGGATTTCTGTGTAATAAGAAACGTGTGGAGCTGGTGGAGTATATCTTTCTAGTGGAAGAGAAAAATCAGGATTTCATCATGTAGATTTTGAGATATGTCCAAATCAAATTTTAAAATAGTTGTTATAGAATCATTTATCGACCGTAACGGTTTATTCGATATAACTAGAGATAGGGTTTGAATTTAGACAAGGTTCTTTTGAGACATAACGATAATTTCATTTTTAGAATTTTTCTGTAATTTTTAATTAATTAAATAAGTAACTTTTTATCTGAAGTATTTTGTACCCTGTAATCAACATTTTGGGGTTTCACAATATGAGTTAATCTACCGGTATTATTATATTTTTGGGATCGGGGCACTGAGATCGACACAACGGTACTTTTATTTCTATCTGTACGTTAGTAGAATTTTACGTAACAGGGTACCGTATACTCACACGTGACGCAAGACCTTGAAGTGAAAACACAATGGAGTTTAAGTTCTAGTTTGAAAATAGTGGTCATTGTTTCACCAGCAACCCTTATGTTAAAATACTACAACAAATTAGGATTCCTAATGAACTTATAAGTTCGTTGGCACAAATAGGATATTATATATTAAAAGATAACATTGGCCTTAAGTAACAATCTTTAAACAAACACTATCACCTACACTAGTGGTACCGAACCTAACCACGTAACATGAATGGTTGTACATCAACCTGCCCACACACCACTAATGGTCACTATCTGTACACGCTGTCTCTCCTACTGTCCTCTTCTTTTTAACACTATATACACACGATGGGTACTCAACTCATTTCTTTTCCAGTAAACCATTTAAACCATTCGAGACTAAAAGAAAACAACTTATATATTAAGGCTTCGAGCTCTTCGCTCTCGTGTACATGTTATGGGATTCCTAGGATAGGTGTACAAGCAAGAAGACAAAGTGGAAACTACTTACGTGAGGGGGAAGAGGTTGCGGAAGTCTTTGTGTTTGCATGAGGGGGGGGGGGACATGCTATTGGAAGTCTGGTTGTGAAGGGAGAGTGGGAGCTCGGAACTGATGAGAGAAGGGTTCAGTGTTGTTTGTGGTTCCACTAGGGAGTGCTGAAGTTGAGCTAGTAATGAGGACAAGAGGGAAACAGTACGGATTTTGCCGTGATTTGTAGGAAGAAATGTGGTATTTTTACATTGATTTTTAACTAAGAAAAGAAGGAGCACGGGAGCGTGATGTATTAGAAATGGGTTTGGAGCTTTTTCCTGGAACGGATGTTCAAGCGTGGAAGAAAGGACCTGCGATTTTGAAAATTGATGGACGTTGAAGCTGTGGGTGAGAACCACAAGTTTTGGTGGACTTTGAAGTGAGAAGAGTGGCGTGAGTAAGTTTAGTTGGGGGTGTTGGAGTTTGGTATGGCAGAAGTTGGTGCCTGTTGAAAACGTAGAGTTGGGAAGTCAGGTTCAGCGTGAAGCATGCGAGTGAAATATTGACAGATGGTGGTGGATGTTGGTGGAATTGAAATGGTGATGGTGTTAAGTATTTGCGTGAATAAATGGAAGAGAAGGATGGTTTAAAGTTTCCAAAATGTTGAGAGTAAAGTGGAGCAGGTCGTGCTAATCATTTTGAGAAGAAGAGGTTACTGTATATTAATCTATGCGGGTTTGGGTTCTAGGACTTGGGTTTGGCCCGTATAGTATAGTGAAGAGAAGGACGTTGGTGTATTGCGTGTGTAGATTTATGAAGTAAACGATGGCAAGTACGATCGGTCATGGTGTTTAAAAAAAAATGGAAGCAAGCATTCTTGGTTCGGAAGAAAAAGGACGAGCAGACCAATTAAGAGCTGATGACGTGGCTTAAGGGGAACTAGCTGAGGGTAATTTACCATTAATAATTTAATTAGAAATGTTTAAACAGTTTAAGCTTGTAAAATTCATATCTTCGTGATACGATATCAGAACTGAACGACACAAGATCCGTTGGGATCGTATGGACGGTGTAGCGACCCGGGAATTTCGACACTCGAATCCAGCCACTAACACAACCCGTGTCAAAACTCAAGTACCGAAAACCCAGAAAGCTAATAGAAAGAAGTTAGAGGGTGAGAAAAGAAAGAAAGAAATATTAGAATAGAAGAATAGGAAGATCAGAATCTCACAGCGGAATGGACAAAATATAATAATCAGAAATACTTTATACAAAAATTGTATATCACAACATCAGAGTATACATTCAGATCAATACCACATACAGCAGAAATAAACCAGTGCCAGTATATATATGGAATACGTCTCGACTTCGACTCCTCTTCTGAAGCTCCAAGCGAAATCTAACCTGTAAATGTACTCGGTCTGACCCGAGCACATTTGATTTAAAACAAAATTCACCCGGATCAGTCTGAAATACTTTCAGTGATAAATTCACATAGCAACCAACTTGTATAACTTTGAAATCCTTTTGAAACAAAATGATAATAGTAAGACCAGTCCACACATAAACACGGACGGTTTTTACCTTACTATACCCCAAATCGTTTGAAATCAATATCTTCTTCTGCTATTATCATAGTGTTTAAATACAAGTAAATAGAATCTAGCAGAACGCTTGCATCTCACGCTCCACATATATAGTATACAATCAAAACCGCGGGCGCTTATTGGAGATTGGATTTCCAACTATGACAAGGTATGGGACCACCTGCCGATAGTGTACCTCTAGAGACGAATACACTGGGTTTAACAAGAACATCTTGCAACCCGGCCCACACATGACCAACCACTCATTTCTCTTGAGTGTATCGAATGTATTGTCACCCTTTCGGCTTTTTGTCGCGACCACCGAAATCCCCTGGAGATACAGAAATGAAAAGAAGTAACAAATATGAATATTCTCTAGATGGCGACAATAAACCCTAATGGGCGTGACCCACATAGCCATGTTGCCTGCCCGATTTTTGTCATTTCCCGGTTGTGAGGCTTGAGGCTATAATCGACATTTGAAAACATCTGGCCACCATTCACATCGTTCATATACGTCATCCAGGAACAGGATGAACCGAAGGCACCCTCCTACAACCACCTAGGAATCACCCTATAGATCAATAGCGAGTAGTCCTTGCAACCCATAGATTCCAATCACGACAGAATCACAGTATATCTCTAGGGATCAGCCAGAGATTGTAAGTAACTCTTCCGCTTCATGAAGATCTATGGTCTTCAATTGCTCCATCACGATCAGCGTCTTTGACGTATTCGTATTTATTGGTTGGGATGGTTTTCGAATATAAATTCGATCCCGGTCTTCCCGTACCAATAATGTTGGGTCAGATTTTGATAGTTGGTTCTTTGAATATCAAAATAAACAACCATAAAACAAACAGATCCGTTGGTTTATACACAACATCGCTTGGTCATTTTAAAACCAATATCTCAATTGAAATACCCAAAAATAATATGTTGGTTTTAATCATATAATTATACTCAAATCCTTTTACCTATATATCATATCTCATTTAATCTTCAACTAACATTTCAAAACATGGTTATAACATTTCTTATGATCTTATCGATTCAACTTATCATTCGTTAAACAACTATTACGATATCTTCTTTGATTCGTTATTTGAACATCAAAATCACTACTCATCCCTTTAGAAAAATCCCACTTAAATCTCATTTCAATACTTTGAAAATACCGTTATACTTTCACCAATCTCCCTTTTTATTTCTTTTATTATTGGGATATTATTTCATACCATCAAGCACCTTTTTATTACGAAATCTCATTATATGAATATATTTCCAAATCCTCCAAATAACATTACACTATTATTTTTTCCAAAATAATTTACCCTGATATCTTCATCATTACGACTAATATCATCCTTTCATAATCCTGAAGCTGTTCAAGTTGGGGTATTTTAATTACCTCTCAGACCTTGATCAACAACGTTCTTATCGAAAGATAGATATTAGTTGTAATACCAAAATGATACCCATTTCTAAAATTTCCTTTTTGTTATATCTTGGTAAAACATCATCCCTTATAAAATATAGCGAACTTTGATCGCACCTTTATAACTTTACTCGTCTAACCATTTTATTTCAAATATGAGTTTCAGTTCTAATTCTTTACTTTCAAATCCTGACTTTTACTTTATTTAAATGTCACTTCTAATAACTCGTCCCATTTATATATTCAATAAAACTAGGTTTTATAACTTCGTATGACTTGGATTCTTAGAATCCATGTAAATATAAATCAGTAAAAATTAAGTTAAACTTTGATTCCACATTATACATATTAAATCATCTTATTAACTATAAACACGGCTTTACCAGCTTTCCTTAGTATATTTCCCATTTCAAACAATCACCATGATGACAAATAATCAAATTTTAACATTTATTAAAATAAATCTGGATTACTTGAACATTAACTGCTCTCTTTGAAATACTTTGATCAACAACTTCAGTTAACACCGTAACTTGTTCAAAACATGACTAACCCATTAGTCCAACGTTATTGATCTTGTCATTTAGATTAACAAATAAATAAATAAATCTAAAAAAATTTATTTACCTTGATTTTTATTAAATCAATATCAATATAAACTCATTTTATTAATTTTATTCATTTGAAATAAAGTCGTTTAACAATCGGTTAACAAGCACGTGCTTCGCGCACGGTAGATTTGGTACAAAAATGGTGAATCGTGGTTAAACCAATCAATGTATATATGTGGCTGGTTTTATTCCCATTTTAGAAACTTCATTTAAAATAATATATTCGGTTATAAAAATAAATTTCATAACTTCATTTCTAGCGATTCACCTAACGGTGAATCGATCTTTTATAAAACGGTGTATATCATGACCATTTGCTATTTATTCCACAATCAATACTATATATTGATTCAAAGTTCAACCACAATCAACAATTAACAACCAACATGGTTTTAAAGTCAACGGGTTTTCAAACAGTTCATATAAAATATGAAATAACAACATATTAATGATTTGAGGAACCAGTTTGATTCCTCCTATCTGTTCTTCCCTGCATCACGGACCATTATAATATTTTATGTCAGTACATAGAATCATTTTGAACGACGATAATATAATTAACGTCGACCGTTAAATCAACCATAGGCATCCAAGGCATCCAATCAACCAATTAAATTTAATTATATGAATGTAGCACATCCTAGCATTTCAGAAATGTGTGAGAATTAACTCACATTTGTTTCGGTCGGCGGTTCGCGCGTTTTAAACTGACGTTTAAAATTAAACTGAAACTTGACTGCTTTCGGTCCTGTCCGAATCTGCTCAGCAACGCAGTTCCCTTTGCTGTGATTCCATCATTTCCGGTTTCGTTGCATTCTGATAACACATGAACGAACGATATACCGTATATATAAATTTAATGGTCATAAATAATTATTATAGTAATAGATTTGATTAACTTAACTAATTAAATCCTTAAAATTAAATAATACGTGATGATTAACTTAATCAAACGGTTCTCACCTTGATACCATCTTTCCCCGGTACCCCAATCTTCCACGCAACGTATAAACCGTTGCTCTCCACAAACCCATCAGCAATTTTCATGCACCAATGCTTTCCTTGTATATTCATCTTTACTTTATTATATTCTTCGTCCACACTAAATACTGCTACTCCTATTTTCTTTGTCTCCAACTCTTCATGCCAGTGCCATGCAGTGTTCTACCCGTGCTGTTGGCAGATCAAACTCCTCCCCACGCTCCCTCATTGAACCGCTCAGCAACTTATTCTTTCTTTTATCTTTTTTTTTTTTAGGTAAGCCCACTGGCCCATCCACATATGGCCCACGTTTCATCCCCCTTTGGATCCTTTCGCCTGCACGACAAAAGCCATCCCCATATTTCCACCGTGTATTTCCTTTTACTCCCCCATTAAACCGCCACTACCATCTCATCAAGGCGTCGGACTCCCTCTGCTGCCACCTCGGTGTCCGCCGCCGAATATACATCAACCTCCAATCGATCTCAGACCTTCCAACCTCCTTCATGGATCCACGCACACCCATGCAAACCTTTACTCTACTGTTTGCTTCTCTCTTCAAAATATTTCGAACCCGGAAAGTATAACAGGGTTGCTCCTTCCCATTTACACACCGCATCTCACCCCAAGGCCGCCGAAACATATATATATTTATTATATATATATATAAGAATGGAGTATGTAGTTTATATATTTATATTTTTTTTAGAAGCCATGGTTTTCCTTTTCTTTTTTTTTGTTTCTGGAAATGGCTGAACTTGCTGTATTTATAGTGGGTAGTTCCTTGGCGCCCAAGGTTTAGGCTAGTAGCTGCAGTAACGAGGTAAGATAGGTAGCGTTGTGTTTTCATTTCGCTCGGCATCAGTTTTGATAAGGACTAAAAAATGTATAGCATAGAGTAGCAGAAGTTTCAGCGTAGGCATGCAGCTGCGTGTTCCCCATTATATTTTCCTTTCCAATGGTATGTTTTTAGCTATTTAGGAAGGGAAAGTGTAGATGGGCTCGTTTAACAAGGAGAAACAACGCAGTGTTATTTCATATGAGGTACACACAGTATAGATGTGTTTTGTGTAAGTACACCTTGCATGTGACCTTTAATGTGTAGTAAAGTATTTGAGTTGCTAGTCACATTTTAGGGGTAGCTGAATATAGGCTGTGTATTTGTGTATACTTGGTGTGCGATTTAACATATAAATAGTTGTGCTTGAGTACGGAACCACATGCTCTGTATTAATTAGATTAGATATGGGTGCATGTTTTAAAGAATGGCCAACAGTATGGCGTAAGTTTTGGATTCTTTCATCTAGTCCTTACTTTATTTTAAAGAAAGCATGCACAACGTCCGCCTTTTATTTTATGTTTTAAACTTTTAGTGCACCGCGTCATGTAAGGTTTCGTTCATGTTTATGCCGCTACAGACAGAAATAAAAACACTATTATGTCGAGCATTGCCTCACGACTCCAAAAATATAATAATATCGGTAGGTTAAATTATATTGTGAAACCCCAAAATGCTGATACAGGGTGCAAAATACTCCAAATAAAAAGGTGTTTATTTTGCGAATTAAAAATTACAGTAAAATTCTAAAAACTAAATTATGACTACGCCTCAAAGGGCTTGTCCAAATTCGAAGGCAATATTAAATTATATTAAATAATCCGTTACGGCGTATAAACGATTCCACAACGACTATTTCAAAATTTGATTCGGACGTAAAATAAAATCTACCATACGAAAATTCGAATTTTCCTTTTTATTAGAAAAATATTATCAATTAGATTCAGACGCTTCTCGTTTCACAGAATTCCGACTTAAAACAAATTCTGTATGATCAATTGAAGTTCAGACTCGATTTTACGAACTACCGCGTCGTTTCGAGTTCGTTTTATATTAAATATAAATATAAACGTTCAGTCGTTGTTTAATTAATGTTTTCGATAGTAAATTCCAAAAAAAAAAATTTAAAAAAAATTTAAATATTCTAATCAAAGGGCCGAAAAATCCAGGTCATTACATTCTTCCCCCCTTAAATTAAATTTCGTCCTCGAAATTGCTAGGTAAAAATAATGCTCCAACCGCAATTATTTCAAAACCATTAATTCAAAATATTATCAAAAATATTACCAAGTTATAAAATTTTCAAAAAATTTCGTCAGCTCCTCCACTGCACGGTTTGATCGGAATGACTACAACTTGCCACTTTGGACCTCTCATATTGATCCAAAGAAAAACCACAGCCAAATGGCAACTCAATTCAGTGGTAAAGATCAATCACCAACCAATTAACAATATAAGGTTCACCTGTTTGTCGAGCAACTCAAATCCAATTTTAAAGCAAATCAGCCAACTGCTGTACTTCCAGTCTGTATAGCCAAATCAATCCCATAGCCCTCTGCAATCTGTACTTAGCACCACTTACAATACAGGTAGCAATCCAAGGTTAATTTTTTTCCCCAGATTCATTTCTTAATTAGTTTTTATTCCCAATTTATTATACTGGAATTTATCTCTCTGTTTCCAATTCATTCAATTCCTTATCAACTCTTTTTTCGAATTTTAAGTCACTAACATCCAATAAATCAAACAACATACAAACAAATCCACTCATCTCGTATTTAGCTTAATTTAATTTAAATTCTGAATTATTTGATTCTATATTAAATTTCATATTCACGAATACTTCTAATTATAATAAACAATTCCCAATCTTATTTGAATTCCATAATCAAATAATTCCACTTATTATATTTGGGTTCATCCACTTTTTATTTTACCCAACACAAGCCAGATTTCACTCGACTTGATTCAATTTCAACTCATAGGTTTATGAAAATTCTAATTACTATTTGAAATATTCCCAATTTCAGCCAAATTTTAAACTATATTCAAATCAAATAGAAAAATAATAAATTTTACCTTCTTATAAAATAACTTGGGACAAAACAATAAAAATAATTTTATATTCAAATTACAAATACGCGCTCTCGTATATATGCACTCAGCTCGATCTAGGGTATTACTAGCCTAATCTCTATCGAGTTACACCACAGAGCCAAGGTTATTCCTAAACCATTGCTCTGATACCAACTGTAGCGACCCGATGGATTTCGACACTCGAATCCAGCCACTAACACAACCCGTATCCAAACTCAAGTACCGAAAACCCAGAAAGCTAACAGAAAGAAGTTAGAGGGTGAGAAAAGAAAGAAAGAAATATTAGAATAGAAGAATAGGAAGATCAGAATCTCACAGCGGAATGGACAAAATATAATAATCAGAAATACTTTATACAAAAATTGTATATCACAACATCAGAGTATACATTCAGATCAATACCACATACAGCGGAAATAAACCAGTACCAGTATATATATGGAATACGTCTCGACTTCGACTCCTCTTCCGAAGCTCCAAGCGAAATCTAACCTGTAAATGTACTCGGTCTGACCCGAGCACATTTGATTTAAAACAAAATTCACCCGGATCAGTTTGAAATACTTTCAGTGATAAATTCACATAGCAACCAACTTGTTTAACTTTGAAATCCGTTTGAAACAAAATGATAATAGTAAGACCAGTCCACACATAAACACGAACGGTTTTTACCTTACTATACCCCAAATCGTTTGAAATCAATATCTTCTTCTGCTATTGTCATAGTGTCTAAATACAAGTAAATAGAATCTAGCAGAACGCTTGCATCTCACGCTCCACATATATAGTATACAATTAAAACCGCGGGCGCTTATTGGAAATTGGATTTCCAACTATGACAAGGTATGGGACCACCTGCCGATAGTGTACCTCTAGAGACGAATACACTGGGTTTAACAAGAACATCTTGCAACCCGGCCCACACATGACCGACCACTCATTTCTCTTGAGTGTATCAAATGTATTGTCACCCTTTCGGCTTTTTGTCGCGACCACCGAAATCCCCTGGGAGATACAGAAACGAAAAGAAGTAACAAATATGAATATTCTCTAGATGGCGACAATACACCCTAATGGGTGCGACCCACATAGCCATGCTGCCTGCCCGATTTTTGTCATTTCCCGGTTGTGAGGCTTGAGGCTATAATCGACTTTTGAAAACATCTGGCCACCATTCACATCGTTCATATACGTCATCCAGGAACAGGATGAACCGAAGGCACCCTCCTACCACCTCCTAGGAATCACCCTATAGATCAGTAGCGAGTAGTCCTTGCAACCCATAGATTCCAATCACGACAGAATCACAGTTTATCTCTAGGGATCAGCCAGAGATTGTAAGTAACTCTTCCGCTTCATGAAGATCTATGGTCTTCAATTGCTCCATCACGATCAACGTCTTTGACGTATTCGTATTTATTGGTTGGGATGGTTTTCGAATATAAATTTGATCCCGGTCTTCCCGTACCAATAACGTTGGGTCAGATTTTGATAGTTGGTTCTTTGACTATCAAAATAAACAACCATAAAACAAACAGATCCATTGGTTTATACACAACATCACTTGGTCATTTTAAAACCAATATCTCAATTGAAATACCCAAAAATAATATGTTGGTTTTAATCATATAATTATACTCAAATCCTTTTACCTATATATCATATCTCATTTAATCTTCAACTAACATTTCAAAACATGGTTATAACATTTCTTATGATCTTATCGATTCAACTTATCATTCGTTAAACAACTATTACGATATCTTCTTTGATTCGTTATTTGAACATCAAAATCACTACTCATCCCTTTAGAATAATCCCACTTAAATCTCATTTCAATACTTTGAAAATACCATTATACTTTCACCAATCTCCCTTTTTATTTCTTTTATTATTGGGATATTATTTCATACCATCAAGCCCCTTTTTATTATGAAATCTCATTATATGAATATATTTCCAAATCCTTCAAATAACGTTACACTATTATTTTTTCCAAAATAATTTACCCTGATATCTTCATCATTACGACTAATATCATCCTTTGATAATCCTGAAGCTGTTCAAGTTGGGATATTTTAATTACCTCTGAGACCTTGATCAACAACGTTCTTATCGAAAGATAGATATTAGTTGTAATACCAAAATTATACCCATTTCCAAAATTTCCTTTTTGTTATATCTTGGTAAAACATCATCCCTTATAAAATATAGCGAACTTTGATCGCACCTTTATAACTTTACTCGTCTAACCATTTTATTTCAAATCTGAGTTTCAGTTCTAATTCTTTACTTTCAAATCCTGGCTTTTACTTTATTTAAATGTCACTTCTAATAACTCGTCCCATTTATATATTCAATAAAACTAGGTTTTATAACTTCGTATGACTTGGATTCATAGAATCCATGTAAATATAAATCAGTAAAAATTAAGTTAAACTTTGATTCCACATTATACATATTAAATCGTCTTATTAACTATAAACACGGCTTTACCAGCTTTCCTTAGTATATTTCCCATTTCAAACAATCACCCTGATGACAAATAATCAAATTTTAACATTTATTAAAATAAATCTGTATTACTTAACCATTAACTGCTCTCTTTGAACTACTTTGATCAACAACTTCAGTTAACACCGTAACTTGTTCAAAACATGACTAACCCATTAGTCCAACGTTATTGATCTTGTCATTTAGATTAACAAATAAATAAATAAATCTAAAAATATTTATTTACTTTGATTTTTATTAAATCAATATCAATATAAACTCATTTTGTTAATTTTTTCATTTGAAATTAAGTCGTTTAACAATCGGTTAACAAGCACGTGCTTCGCGCACGGTAGATTTGGTACAAAAATGGTGAATCGTGGTTAAACCAATCAATGTATATATGTGGCTAGTTTTATTCCCATTTTAGAAACTTCATTTAAAATAATATATTCGGTTATAAAAATAAATTTCATAACTTCATTTCTAGCGATTCACCTAACGGTGAATCGATCTTTTATAAAACGGTGTATATCATGACCATTTGCTATTTATTCCACAATCAATACTATATATTGATTCAAAGTTCAACCACAATCAACAATTAACAACCAACATGGTTTTAAAGTCAACGGGTTTTCAAACAGTTCATATAAAATATGAAATAACAGCATATTAAAGATTTGAGGAACCGGTTTGATTCCTCCTATCTGTTCTTCCCTGCATCACGGACCATTATAATATTTTATGTCAGTACATAGAATCATTTTGAACGACGATAATATAATTAACGTTGACCATGAAATTAACTCCTCCCCACGCTCCCTCATTGAACCGCTCAGCAACTTATTCTTTTTTTTTTCTTTTTTTTTTCTTTTTTTTTAGGTAAGCCCACTTCCCATCCAGATATGGCCCACGTTTCATCCCCCTTTGGATCCTTTTGCCTTCACGACAAAAGCCATCCCCATATTTCCACCGTTTATTTCCTCTTACTCCCCCATTAAACCGCCACTACCATCTCATCAAGGCGTCGGACCCCCTCTGCTGCCACCTCGGTGTCCGCCGCCGAATATACATCAACCTCCAATCGATCTCAGACCTTCCAACCTCCTTCATGGATCCAAGCACACCCATGCAAACCTTTACTCTACTGTTTTCTTCTCTCTTCAAAATATTTCGAACCCAGAAAGTATAACAGGGTTGCTCCTTCCCATTTACCCACCGCATCTCACCCCAAGGCCGCCGAAACATATATATTTATTATATATATATAGAAGAATGGAGTATGTAGTTTATATATTTATATTTTTTTTAGAAGCCATGGTTTTCCTTTTCTTTTTTTTTGTTTCTGGAAATGGCTGAACTTGCTGTATTTATAGTGGGTAGTTCCTTGGCGCCCAAGGTTTAGGCTAGTAGCTGCAGTAACAAGGTAAGATAGGTAGCGTTGTGTTTTCATTTCGCTCGGCATCAGTTTTGATAAGGACTAAAAAATGTATAGCATAGAGTAGTAGAAGTTTCAGCGTAGGCATGCAGCTGCGCGTTCCCTATTATATTTTCCTTTCCAATGGTATGTTTTTAGCTATTTAGGAAGGGAAAGTGTAGATGGGTTCGTTTAACAAGGAGAAACAACGCAGTGTTATTTCATATGAGGTACGCACAGTATAGATATGTTTTGTGTAAGTACACCTTGCATGTGACCTTTAATGTGTAGTAAAGTATTTGAGTTGCTAGTCACATTTTAGGCGTAGCTGAATATAGGCTGTGTATTTGTGTATACTTGGTGTGCGATTTAACATATAAACAGTTGTGCTTGAGTACGGAACCACATGCTCTGTATTAATTAGATTAGATATGGGTGCATGTTTTAAAGAATGGCCAACAGTATGGCGTAAGTTTTGGATTCTTTCATCTAGTCCTTACTTTATTTTAAAGAAAGCATGCACAACGTCCCCCTTTTATTTTATGTTTTAACTTTTAGTGCACCGTGTCATGTAAGGTTTCGTTCATGTTTATGCCGCTACAGACAGAAATAAAAACACTATTATGTCGAGCATTGCCTCACGACTCCAAAAATATAATTATATCGGTAGGTTAAATTATATTGTGAAACCCCAAAATGTTGATACAGGGTGCAAAATACTCCAAATAAAAAGTTGTTTATTTTGCGAATTAAAAATTACAGTAAAATTCTAAAAATTAAATTATGACTACGCCTCAAAGGGCTTGTCCAAATTCGAAGGCAATATTAAATTATATTAAATAATCCGTTACGGCGTATAAACGATTCCACAACGACTATTTCAAAATTTGATTCGGACGTAAAATAAAATCTACCATACGAAAATTCGAATTTTCTTTTTTATTAGAAAAAATTATCAATTAGATTTAGACGCTTCTCGTTTCACAGAATTCCGACTTAAAACGAATTCTGTATGATCAATTGAAGTTCAAACTCGATTTTACGAACTACCGCGTCGTTTCGAGTTCGTTTTATATTAAATATAAATATAAACGTTCAGTCGTTGTTTAATTAATGATTTCGATAGTAAATTCCAAATAAAATATTTAAAATAAATTTAAATATTCTAATCAAAGGGCCAAAAAATCCAGGTCATTACAGACGGACACTACCCAATGAAACTGACTGGAAGTGGATTGGGACTCGTATGAATTTATGGCGAAATGAATTGTTTGATTCAAATCAAAAACAGTTTATCGTTCTTTAACGATGAACTGCAAATGTGAGTAAATCTCACTAACTCTGAACAGTTTATAATTTCATGTTGTATTTTTAGAACTGTTAGAATTTGTCTGATTGACTGTATGTTGACTAATTGATTGAACTGCTAGTCAGTTAGTGGAATTTATATATATATATATATATATATATATATATATAAACCGTTAAATATTTAGATATTGATTCTTCTATCAGAATATTTCATACCGAACTGAAAGTGATGTCGGTTTTATTGTTTAACATCTATGATGCAGGTAAACAGGTTGGAGGAATCTGACTGGATTCCTCAACATTTATTTCACCGTTTTTCATATATATTGATATTTGATGTGTTATAAAATCTGCGGTTTATTTTGTGTGTTTGAATGGTGTTGATCATTGTTATACGACATGTTAAACACCATCAGTGATACTAGAAAACAAAAAGGAGATTTTCAAAGTGTAATTTGAAAAGGATATATTTATCGAAAGATTCTATAAATCAAATCATTTATAACATCAAAGGATTTATAAAGGAAATATTTATTTGGGAAATAAATAGAATTGTCAAAAGGAAATATTTATTTGGAAAAAAATAAATAGAATTATTAAAAGGGAGTATTAATTTAGGGAAAAAAATTAATCAAAACGAGTTAGCTAAAAGGGATTTGTCAAATGAGTTAGTTAAACCAAATTGTAAAATGAGTTAGTCAAACCAAGTTAAATGAGTTGATCAACCCAAGTTGATCGAGTTAGTCAAACCAGATTAATCAAATGGGTTAAGTTAGTCAAGTTAACCAAATGGGTTAAGTTAGTCAAGTGGGTGAAGTTAAGAGTTAATTAATTTGAGTTAATTAATTAGAGTTAATCAAATAGAGTTAATTAATTAGAGTTAATTAATTAGAGTTAATTAATTAGAGATAATCAGAAGGAGTTAATCGAATATAATTTATTCGAATAGAGTTAAAGGAATTAATCGAATATAGTTTATTCGAATAGATTTAAAGGAGTTAATCGAATATAGTTTATTCGAATAGAATTAAAGAAGTTAATCAAATATAGTTAATCGAATAGAGTTAAAGAAATAGAGTTAAGCAAAATTAGTAACTGACTAGAGATTAGTTAAGTTGAATAGTTTTCGGATTATCGATCTAATGTTGGTTTCGGCCTTCGGGGTTTATACTTAGGGAATTGTTGTCTTACTAGTTTATAGTTAGAGACTGATAGTTGTGGAAGAATAGTGATACGTAAATAAGTTATGGAAATGTTTTCCAGCGTTAACGTATATTTTCTAAACATAGAAAATAAGGAAATATATATATATATAGATATATATATGATTGATGATTGATTGATAGAATTTCCATTTGGAAATAATATCGTTGTTTGCACACGTGTTTTTCTTTGATTGTTAAATCACAGACTATCAAAGTTTTGACCAATTTAACGTTGTTAATATGGAGAGACCGGTTGGATTATTATCCAAAGAACCACTCTGTATTGGCATAAGCGTTGCGAATCATATATGCCAAAGATAATTGAAGACGGAGTAAAGTGCAAGGGCTATTGTATAAGTCTTAGATAACAGTGCCTAAGATGCATATACTGAATAGTACCTTCGATTCATCCTGTTCCTGGATGACTTGTATGGATGAATGTCTGACAGAGTATTTCCATAAAGGTCACGTACATTGATTTCGTCAACCGTACCAAGAGTGAAAGCGGAGAACGAAACTTCTTTAGCTAACACGTAATGTACTGTTGTAGACGTCAATTAGTGATTTTCGATGAATCTGACAATGTGGCATTCGAAGTAAATTTGATATGATGATAAAGAGTAACCTTAAGCCTCATCAACCGGTAAATGACAGAAATTGGGCAGGTAGCATGGCTATGTAGGTCGCACCTATTAGGGTGCATAATCACCTGATCTTGAGTTTCATTTACTTCTAAAAATCTATTGTTGATGCTGTCCCATTCGGGAAACAGTTGCTGATCCCAATCGTTGGTGATATACATTCGATACACTCAAGCGAAATGAGTAGTCGGTCATGTGTGGCCGGGTTGCAAGATGTTCTTGTTGAACTCAGTGTATTCCTCTCTAGAGGTACACTAGCGAAAGGTGTGTCATAGTTGGAAATCCATTACCCAATACGTGCTTGCGGTTTTGATTGTATACTATATATGTAGAACGTGAGATGAAAGCGTTTCTGCTAGATGATTATTATATTGTGGTTGATAGACATTATTATAATATCAAAAGGTTTTTGATATAAAGATATTTTGGATTCTCATAAGGGAAAAACCCGTTCCGTTATACTGCGTGGTCTTATGAGATATCGTTTAATGGCTCAAACTGTTTTTAAACTGTTTTACTTATACCAGTCCCATGACTGACCCGGAGTGTATTTTGTTTTGTTTTCCCTAAACTCTTGGGTGCCCAATTTTGTATAGGCAGTCAAGTAGTCAGGAATTTACAGATATACTGGAAGAGCTTGGAGCAGGAGGCTTCAAGATTATATAGCTATAGTTATTTCCGTTGTGTTGTAAGTGTTGTACTCTGATAATGTTATTGTATACATATACTGATTTTATTTCAAGGATATGTTATCTATTATATGTTATTCGTTCCGCTGTGAGGTTCGTGTTACTCTGATGTTGTGTTCTTCTTCTTCTTCTATTCTAAGTTTCTATCTTATCTTTCCTCACCCTCTAATTTGATTCATTAACCATCTAGTATTTTTTCGATGTTTGGTTAGTCATCATTGAGTTTATGGCGATACCCAAAGTCGACAAAATCCTGGTCGTTACAGTTGGTATCAGAGCTTAAGTTAAGAATTACTTGGGCTCTGTGGCGTGACTCAGTAGAGATGGGGTTAGTAATGCCCTAGATTGAGTTGAGTGTATATATACGAGTGAACGTATTTGTTATTGATATAAAAATATGTTTTATATTATGGAGATTTATTGGTTGAGTGGTTTATGGGTTCTGATCGATCAGTTTTGTAATGACCCGCAATTCCATAACATCGGAGTTGACTATATACATCATACGTCCAACCCAAATATCACGAAAATACGAAACATTTTTTTTAGAAGAAAGAGATAGAAGAAGAACAGAAATAACAACACAGAATCTCACATCGCAGTGGAACAAAATATAATATATCATATCTTTGAAATACAAAATCTCAAATGTATAACATAAACTTATCAGAGTACAATACTTACAACACATCGGAACAAAACTCTATATAACTAACGCTGAAGCCTCCTGCTCCAAGCTCCTTTAGATAGATCTGTAAAATACTGAACTACTTGACTGCCCATACAAATTTAGGCACCCAAGAGTTTAGGTAGAACAAAACAAATAAACTCCGGGTCAGTCATGGGACTAGTATGAGTAAACAGTTTTAAACAGTTCAGAAAACTAAATGATATCTCATAAGACCATGTCGTATAACACGGAACGGGTTTTTCCCTTATGAGAATCCAAACACTTGATTTAACTTTCAAAATCCCTTTGAAAGGAACGATAATCTTTATATCAAAACTCCTTTGATATTATAAAAATGTCTAAATCAAGTAGATAATAATCTAGTGGAACGTTTGCATATCACGTTCCACATATATAATATACAATAAAAACCGCATGCACGTATTGGGTAATGAAATTCCAACTATGACAAGGTATGGAACCACCTTCCGCTGGTATATCTCTAGAGGAGAATACACCGAGTTCAACAAGAACATCTTGCGACTTAGCCACACATGACCGACCACTCATTTGGCTTGAGTGTATCGAATGTATATCACCAACGGTTGGGATCAGCAACCGTTTCCCGAATGGGACAGCATCGACAATAGATTTTTAGAAGTAAATGAAACTCTAGATCAAGTGATTATACACCTTAATAGGTGCGACCTACATAGCCATGCTGCTTGCCCGATTTCTGTTATTTACCGATTGATGAGGCTTGAAGCAACGCTTTATCATCACACCAGATTCACTTTGAATGTCACATCGTCAGATCCATCGAAAATCACTAATTGACGTCTACAACAATACATTACGTGTCAGCTAAAAGAAGTTTCCTTCTCTGCTTCCACTCTTGGTACGGTTGAAGAAATACATGTACGTGACCTTTCTGGAAATACTCTGTCAGACATCCATCCATACAAGTCACCCAGGAACAGGATGAACCGAAGGCACAATTTCTATTAATAGAAAAAGTCCTTGCACTCTACTCCGTCTTCGATTATCTTTATATAATCTGATTCGCAACGCTACTGCCAATACGGAGTGGTTCTTTGGATAATAATCCAACCGGTCTCTCCATATTGACAACGATGGTCAAAACTTCGATAGTCTGTGATTTAACTATCGAATAAAAACAAGTGTTTCGATAGTCGATGATTTAACTATCGAAGAAAACAAGTGTTCATCCAAACATCCAACAATCACTAAGCCTTTAATTAATATTCCATTAATTAAATCACTTCTCTATTTCTTTATCAATATTTGTTAACCAAATATTTCCATATATCGCCTCCTTTTATTTTCTGTACTTAGAAATATCTTCTATTTATAATTGGAAAAATATTCCAATTACTTATCTCTTCCCCGACCATTCATTTTTAGACTTAGGAAATATTTATAATCATATTTCCAAACTTCCACTTATTTGGGTTAAAACGGATGTTGTGTAAAACATCGTTACGACAACCCAAATACTATATTCACTAACTCTTATCCAATATTGATCTTTGAGCCTGGAATCTTACCATTTATTTGTTAACAATTAAATCAATCAAGTTGGGGTATAACTACCTCTCAGACCTTGACTGAATAACATTTATAACGTCAAAACAGATAAGACTACTTACTCGAATAATCAATACCACACAACTACTTCTTCACTTTTAAACACATATACACTTTATCTTTCTATTCTTACTAGATTTTATTCTTAACTTCCTTTTTGATTATACTATTCTATTTCTAAGTTCGTTTCCTTATCGACTTCTATATATATCGATACATTGATTTCTAACTATCAAATTATCTTAAAAATATTCTAACTCCTTAAATTCTCGGAAAAATTCGCCATAACCTCCTTTGTACTGGGAGCATCGGGAAAATCCCCAAACTGCCACACAGGCCTTCTCCAATCAAAAATAAAAAGAAAAGCCAAGCGGCTAGCCGATACGGCGCATAAAATCTCATATGGAAATTAAATACGTACCTTTTTGTCGGGCATTCTATTTATATACCTTCTAACACTTTATTCCAAACCTGTCTCCTGTATATTTATACCTGTCCAATCTATTTTAACTATACCAATCTTTTTAACTAAATTTGTTAATTTAATTTGTTACTTAACTCTTCAGTCTATTTCACCTTCATGTTTGAACATGACATGTTCAAATATATTTTAACTTGCATATTAGCAAATTCTAATTATACTCATACTCTCGTTTCCTTATCGACTTCTTATTCAAATTCCAATTTCAATTCTATTTGAATTCACTTTATTTAAACTTCATTTGAATTCTATTTTCAAATTCTATAGTTTAAAGTCCATTTGAATTCTATATTCAAATTCTATAGTTTAAAGTCCATTTGAATTCTATATTCAAATTCTATTTGAATTCTCTGCATTATTTATAAACAACGTTTATAACTTCACTTAAAATCCCTCATTATATATTTATAAACAGAGTTTATAAATTCAATTCAAATCCCATCTTTTTTTCATTTATAAACAGAGTTTATAAATTCCATTCAAATCCCACCTTTTCATTTATAAACAGAGTTTATAAATTTAATTCAAATCCCATATTTTCCTTTATAAACAGAGTTTATAAATTTGATTCAAATCCCATATTTTCATTTATAAACAAAGTTTATAAATTCAATTCAAATCCCATATTTTCCTTTATAAACAGAGCTTATAAATTCAATTCAAAACCCACCTTTTCATTTATAAACAAAGTTTATAAATTCAATACTCGTTAATATATATTCAAAACAAGTTAATATTTTCTATAGTTCATTTAAAATTCAAATTCTATTTATAAAAATAGAATTCCCTTTTTAAATCTCAAATACCTTTTTCGATATTTTTATAGGTCAATATTCAAGCCCCAGGGATATTTTAAACAATCAAATCAACCAATTTTCAATCATTTGATTTTTAACACATCATATATGAATATATATGAAATCAAACAAACAACAAACAGATAATATATTTTTGAGGAATCCAGTTGGAATCCTCCAACCTGTTTTCCTGCATCCACAGACGTTAGCACATAAATAATACCCATCCTGCTTCGAGGCAGGATATCGCGGTATGAAGGTCATCCACTATCATAGCGTGGGGCGTATAGGGTAATCATCCGCTAATGAAACCGCGGGCATCCGCTAATGAGACTGCGGGAATCCAATCCAACCATCAACCCAATATATATATATAATAGTCAACCAATCCTAAATAACTATATATATTTTAAAACAATCAGACATCATTCAAACAAGCACAGACAATTATTTTTAACTATATAAAAATAATTCTAATTAAACAGGTAAGTGAGAATTTACTCACCAGGGTTTCGTTCGCTAAACATACATTTATTCTCTCGTATCATTGTCTACGAATACGTCTTGAAAGAATTTTCACCTTATAGCCTTTCGAGTTACATGATCAACTACGAAGCCTATCCCAGACATCTTCAAAAATTGATCTTCACCACTTTGTTGCCGAACAACTTGCCAACAAACTACCATCTCCTTTCTGATCACACACAATCACTACTAACTGTTGCTGCTACTATTACCCAAAACATCGGACCACCACAAACTTCGATGCTCATTCATCCTTCGCTGTTCAACTCGGCATCGCACTCCAGTATTACACTCCCCTTCTAATCTCCATTCATTTCCTTGTCTTCCCTCAAAACATCACAAAGCAAGCCTCTTTGAACCGAAATACTCTCTGCCAAAACCCATCGCAACATCACTACAGATCCAGTTCGCCATCCTCCGATCCTTGTGTTACTCGAAGCACGGCTGGACCGGCTTCTTGAAATCGAGCTTCCCCAGGTCACTGCGTCGAGTGAACTCGCAAGCCCCAAAATCTACAAATCGCGAGTGCCTCTCCGACCATCGAGCTTAAGAATGTCGCTCGAACTCAAACTGGTGTTCTCGTTTTTGTTTTAGGCTTTGAATCGATTTTTGATTTAGAAGGATTGGGGGAGGGGGGGACTCGGCTATATTCAAGAGGAATTGGGGGCTTCGGATTTTATTTGATTTGTACTGAGGAAAATTCGATCAACAAGTAAAAGAAGGGGGACGGGATTTTAAAGAGGAAGGGTGTGGTTTTTCTTTGAACAGCAAGGCCTTATTTTGTGGAGATAGAGGACTCAACGTCTTTTGTTGATGTCCACAAAAGGAAAGAGAGAATTTCCTTTTTATTTTTATTTTATTTTAATTTAATTAAAACTGTATCCTTAAATTAAAATATTCCTTGACTGCTAACTCCTTTCTGAACCCAACGAGTGACAGTTCTAGGGTAATACCCCTATTTCGGACACACTGGGGTAGGTCACGGAGTCTAATTTTATCATCTGGAGGAGATATAAATTTAAATCGACTATTTAAATTAAACTCAGTTTAATTCTACATTTATTTAAACCAATTAAATTTTACGATAATAAGTTAATATTATTATCCCAATTCAAACTGACGCTCGTATTGATCATCTGAACTAATTTGATTCACCTTTAAATTTCTAATTTAAGTTATTACTGTTTTCGCATTACGATAATTTAATATATTCGATATTAAACCTAAATCGGTTATTAAATCAATAACTAAATATAAATATTCATTTATATTATCCACCCAATATTTTAAATCCATATTAAATATTAAAAATTAAGCCATAAGGATCCGGGTCATTACAATCTTCCCCACTTAAAATAATTTCTTCCTCGAAATTGCTAAGGTAGAAAAAGCGCTACAAACCCATTTATTTTTTCAAAACTTATTTATGTTGATACTCAACATTTCAAACTTCCTTACGTAACCCTCTTTCGAATAAATTCCTATTCGATAACTCCTCCCTTCGAATAACTATATTCGATAATCTTTCTTTCGAATAACTAGATTCGAAAACCTTTCTTCGAATCAACTATATTCGATTTACTCTATTTAATTTACTCTTAACAATTAACTCTATTTGATTAGCTCTTTTCACTTAACTCCCTCCGAATAAGCTATATTCGATAACTCCTTTAATTCTATTTGAATAAACTATATTCGATAACTCTTTTTACTCTATTCAAATAAACTATATTTGATTTAACTCCATTTCGCTCGAATCTAGATCGCAGCGATCACAATGGTTACGCCTGATTCCCTCAGGAAACATCAGACCGCCCTAGGCTATCTGCAGCCCTGCGAATTACGCTAGCAGTCGTACGAAATGGCAAATTATCCTGAGTAACTATGTTTGACAAACTCTGTCTCAATAACTAAATTCGATCAACTTTAATTGAATAGCTAACATTCAATTAAATCCTAATTCGATTAACTATGTTCAATTAACTTTATCTGGTTAACTCTTAATTTGAATATCAAATATTCGATAAATTCCTATTTGAATAACAAATATTCAATTAACTCTACGGATTAACCCTAACTGATTAACTCTAACTGCTTAATTCTTACTCTAATCGATTTATTCTAAATCTAATCGATTATTTCTAACTCTAATCGACTTCTCCTATTCTAATAACTCCTATTGGATAACGTTTATTCATTTATAAAGATTTACTTTTAGTAACGGCTCTTCACTTTACAAATGTTCTCTTTAATAACGTTACTTCACTTATACAAGTGTTGTGTACCCCTTCTATTTAAAACTAAACCAATATCTCTTCTTTATATAAGTTCAGACTTATATATTCCATTTATCGAATGATAAATATTTAATTTAATTTATAAACTGTTATTTATAACCTAATCTTTTCTATTTATCTGTTAAAACAAATTTCCATTTTCTATTCATCTTCTAAATATTCGTTTAATTAAATTCTATTTATTTAATAAATAAATATCTCATTTATAATATTCTATTTATTTTCTATAAATAAACATTTCTCCTTTTAAATTCTATTTGTTAATGTTTTCACAAATATTTCTCCTTTTAAATTCTATTTGTTAATGTTTTCACAAATATTTCTCCTTCTATTTGTTTGCACATAACTTCCTTTGTATTTGTGTTACAAATATAATTCCTTTATATTTGTTTTACAAATATATTTTCTTTTAACTCTTTTTGTTTCTTCCTTTATTCACACCCAATTCATAGTTCATTCACATTGATTTTACTCAATTTATTCGTTTCGATCCATTTAACTTACTTAAGTTAAATTTCAATCATTCGAATTCCCATTAACTAGTTGCTAATTAACCGTTTTGCCTATTTCACCCTTTTTGTTTGAATATAACTTGTTCAAATATATGTCAACTTAATTATAAACTAATCTAATTATAATTTCAACTCGAGTTATATATTCGATTTCGAATATAAATTCTCAATCTCTTTCACTTATCCAAAAACCCAATTTCGATCCAAATTTCCTTTAACTAATTATTCTCCAATTTAGTTAATTCTATTTAACCATTTAAAATATGATTTTTGTCTTAAAAATCATTTCACTTACTTCACTGGAGTTCATATTTATTTTATACCTCCAGTCTGGATTTTTCTAATGCCAATTCAGATTTTATTTCCTGAAAATCCTTTTATTTATTTAATTAAACCGTTATGGTTTTATACTGATTCTGGCGCTGCTTTTCTAAAAATTTGATTTTGATATAACTCAAAATCTATACGACGAAATCCAGATTTTTCTCTTTCATTAGAAAACTATTGTTCAACCGGTCCCGACGATTTTTGTTTCAAAGAATTCCGACTTCAATTGAGTTCTGTATACTAAATTGAAGTTCGAATCGCCAATTTAAGAACTGTCGCGCTACGACGAGCTCGTTTTAATTATATTTATAAATATAAACGTTTTAACTTTGTTTATAATAAATTCAACTCCATTCTAATATAATTTTAATATATATCCAATCCATTTCACATAATATTCCCGATCTGTTTCACTTCTAATATTCAAATCCTATATATTTAAAATATTCAAATTCCATTTGAATTTCTTTATTCAAACTCTATTATTTCCTTCTATTCAATTTCTATTTGAATTTTCTTCTATTCAAATTCTATTTCAATTCCTTATCTTCAAATTCTATTTGAATTTCTTATCTTCAATTTCTATTTGAAATCCTTTGTTCAATTTCTATTTAAATTCCTTTGTTCAATTTCTATTTAAATTCCTTTTTTCAATTTCTATTTGAAATCCTTTGAATTTAAATTCTATTTTAACTCCTTTGAATTCAAATTCTATTTCAAACTTTATATTTTCTTTGAATTCTAATATTCATCCTCCACTTTATATTCTCTTTGAAATTCTATTTAACCAAATTCCATTTGAATTCTAATATTCAAATCTCTATTTGACATTTCTTTATTCAAATTCATTTGAATTCCTTTGAATTCAAATTCCATTTCAATTTTTCTTATATAATTTCTATTTGAATTTTCTTTATTCAAATCCTATTTAAATTTCTATGTTCAAATTCTATATTTGAATTTCCTTATATTTTACTTCTATTTGAAATCTATATTCCAGTTCCCATTTCAAAATTCCTTTGAAGTAATACAAATATATACATATATTTATATCTATCCCAAATTCAAAACATTTGAATTTTCAAACAACTTGTTTCTTTTCAAACAAATTTCCATCAAAACTTTTCTAAGGCAGTAATTCATCACTTAGAAACTCAAAAATGAACACTGGTGATGTTGCGACCATCATCAGAATTATTTCCCAGCCACTGAAGTGAGTTCAGTGCTATATCACTTGACATTCATTTAGAAAAAATATTTTCCAAACTCCCTGGATTTTAAATACTTAATTCTGGTTTGAATTCAATTTCAATTCATCTCATTTGTATATTTGATTTCATATACAAATTCCATTGGTTATATTTATAACTATTTCTGTTTTATAATCTAATTCGATTATAATCCTAACAATCAATTCAACTATTTAAAACAATATCGTGTCCAATCTTCTGTTCAAGTGTTTATAAACTCCTATCGACATCGTGGCGTCCCACGATTCGACCAAAATTTATAGTCCACTCAACAGACTAGCCAACACAATATAAAATAGTTTTTATATCAAATAACAAATACGCTCTCTCGTACATATATACACTCAACTCATTCTAGGATACTATTGACCCTATCTCTAATGAGCACAACTCCACAGCCTAAGTATTCGCTCAAACTAAGCTCCGATACCAACTGTAATGACCCGCAATTCCATAACATCGGAGTTGACTATATACATCATACGTCCAACCCAAATATCACGAAAATACGAAACATTTTTTTTAGAAGAAAGAGATAGAAGAAGAACATAAATAACAACACAGAATCTCACATCGCAGCGGAACAAAATATAATATATCATATCTTTGAAATACAAAATCTCAACTATATAACATACACTTATCAGAGTACAATACTTACAACACATCGGAACAAAACTCTATATAACTAACGCTGAAGCCTCCTGCTCCAAGCTCCTTTAGATAGATCTGTAAAATCCTGAACTACTTGACTGCCCATACAAATTTAGGCACCCAAGAGTTTAGGTAGAACAAAACAAATAAACTCCGGGTCAGTCATGGGACTGGTATAAGTAAACAGTTTTAAACAGTTCAGAAAACTAAATGATATCTCATAAGACCACACCGTATAACACGGAACGGGTTTTTCCCTTATGAGAATCCAAACACTTGATTTAAATTTCAAAATCCCTTTGAAAGGAACGATAATCTTTATATCAAAACTCCTTTGATATTATAATAATGTCTAAATCAAGTAGAAAATAATCTAGTGGAACGTTTGCATCTCACGTTCCACATATATAATATACAATCAAAACCGCATGCACGTATTAGGTAATGAAATTCCAACTATGACAATGTAACGATCCAAGATTTTTGAAAACCAAATTTGAATTTAATATGAATTTTAAATAAAGTTTGCAAGGTTTAAAATAATTGTTGAATCAAATTTTAGGCGGCAATAGTATTTTTATGATTAAAAATTTAATTTAATTTTTTTTGCGTAATCAGTTATAATAATTTTTGTTTAAAGAAACGGTTCGTCGTAAGTTGAAAATATAGGAAACAAGTTGTGGTTGAATTGCTGCAAACGATCAGAATTTGAAATTTAATTATAATTAAATATTCGTTTCAAATTTTGTTCAGTTTCAGTGCGCGTCATCTTAAAATATTTTATAGAATTTTTCTGTATTTTTTTTTTTGGAAAATAAGCATATACTTTTCTGATGTATTTTAGGGTTACTATGGTCCCTTTTGACACTTTACAGAACTAATCAACCGGTCTGTTGTATTTATGTTTTGGAATAATGGCACTTTATTGTGCACGATTATATTGTTAGTTTCCTCTTATTGGTTTTTGATAATTAAAAACAAAAGGAATTGGGAAATTTTGGGTACAAATGTGCAATGTAAGTTGAATATTTTTCCTATTCTTTGTTCCCATCTAAAAACATTCCATATGTTTTCCCATCGACTCTTATCGCACCATATATATATAATAAAAAAAAAGCCAAAACGCATGACACCAAGTCCGTGCATGCACTTCCAAGTTGAATAATGTACATGCGTTGGACATTGTTAACAAAGGCAAGTATCTTCCAACAAGCAAGAAGTATTGAATACCAGTGATTCACACACGCAAATTATATTATACAAAATATATATAATCTAAAACGTGGCACACGCATGGAAGTAAAGGAGGACAAATGTAAAACCAAGTTTACACGTGTTGCCAGAAGGAAAATACATGCATGCAATAAGTTTAGCAAATTCAATTTTCTCCTCCTGGAAATGTATTCCTCACGCAGCTAAGATCCTTCCACCGCTTGCCTGCAAGTCCGCCATTGTTTCTGCCTTCCCCATATCCATTCGTGTCCATCACTCCTCCCCAAAAGCTTTTCTCCATTGTAATACCCCTTCCATCGTTTCATGCATAGCACCTTGTCCACCCATTCAAAGACCCAAGCTTTCATGCGTTGCTTGAGCTCCTCCTTCACGCACATAAATTCCTCACCACACTCTCTTACACCGATAGTCTTCAGTCCATCACCTTTGCTTCCGTTCCGAACTGCTACCCACCACCAGTTTCCCGTCCACTCACCTCGGCCTTTTCCAATTGTGCCTCACATAAACAAGATTTTTCTTTCCCCTTCATCTTCCGGTTCATCCCTTCCTATAGAAAAATTTAAAACACAAGAAAGATGGCTTGCGCCTGTGCATGCATAAATACTGTCAGCCTCCTCTTTTCACAATCTGCACCCGTTACTTAGTTAGTTTGGCCTTTCCCATTTGGTTACCTCCAAATTCCACCGTTGATACTACACAAAAAAAAAAAAAAAAAAACGAGAGAGAAAGAGAATGAAAATGCTAGGAAGGAATGGAACAGGAAGGCATGCATTTAGGGGTTCTTTCATTTTGGGTACGTTTTCCTTCCAAGGGACGTTTGAAGCTGAGGCCATATTTTGGCATTAGTCCTCATGCAATGTAGTGAGTATACCTTTGCGTATACTTAGAGTTTGCATGCATGGCTGTAGAGAGAGGTGCATATACAGAAGGGGGTTGCTAATGTGGATGAAGGATACGGCGTTGCAAAGAGGTGTATGGGTTTCAATGCTTTCCTGAAGCTCATACATGCACGCTCATATTTTGCAAAAAAAAAAAAAAAAAAAAAAAAAAACGCAAGAAGAAAAGAGAGGGAATGAAGAGGGAAGAACTAAAAGAAAGAAAGACGTAAGATAGAGAAAGGGAGACAACGCAAGAAAAGGAAACTAGAAAGGCTGGTCTTTTTATTGGAAAGCAATTAAGGTGAGAACACTCGAATTTGGATTTTATTATTTAATGCGTTTTATACTTTTGATATACATAGAAATGAATGTGCTAATAAATGATAATTGGTTACATAAATGGTCGGTACTGGTTATAGGATAACATTAGTGGATAATATTGCCTTTTAATATGGTATGTGACGTTTATGGTTGCCAAAATAAATGCTTTAAAGGCACGTTAGTGTACAACGCGCATTTGGAATTTTATTGGTTGATTATATGTAGAAATTTTTAGTGTGTGTGATGGTTGCCAAAATAAATGCATTTGAGGTGCGTTAGCGTGTAACGCGTATCTGGAATTTGAATTTTATTTGTCGAATGCATATAAAATTGAATGTATAAACGGTGTTGAATGTGTGCATAGATGATATATATGTACTCACTACGACCTTGTATGAATTATCAGTGGAAAATTAGGAAATTTCCTAAATTTAAGTAAGAAACGATTTATTAGTTAAATGAGAATTTAGTGAATAGCAAGTGTTTCATTAACTATACAATATTGACTTGATAATGTTTGTTGATTTTTGATTCAATAACATTTTGTTAATTTAGTAATATTTGATTACGCGAATAATTTCTCTAATTAAGATTTCATGACATTGAATACATGGAATAAGGTTGATTTAAAATTTTATGATGTCATTTAAAGCAATTCATTAACCAAGTTATGTTATTAACATTTTTAAATATGAATGAAATAATGGCTTGAGTAATATTGGGAACTTGTTAATTTGATTTAATAGTATAAATAAATTCGATTTTTGGAAACCAATTAACATGTTATTATCAATACTAAGTGGTATTATAATGTATTTTGATGTAGCTCAAAATGAAAATTGTTGAGTTTGAACTTAACGATACAATATTTGGAATAAATATTGTAAATTGAATATTAAGAAATGTTAATTGTTTTGTGAGTTAAGTATTAAGTTAATGATAATCATCTTGTGAATCAAGTATGGTGTATTTAATATAAATCGTTTGGTTTTAACTCAAATGATATGATAATAATTTTGTTGTTCTGAATAAGCTTAGGTTAATTATGGAAGCTAATGCGAAACTAAGTAAACAAAAGTGAATAAGTTGAGTGTCTTTTAAATTGATGTGAATCGACTCGAGATATTGAAGCCAATTATACTCTACTGAGTGTGAATATAAGTTCATGTCATCGATATGGAAAGGAAACAATTCCAATTTAAAATATTTGTATAATCATATAGGTTTTCAACCATTTAAACATGATATGTTAAATTCTCAAAAGAAAAAGAAAAAAAAACTTATTTGTTTTAAAGATATGTATATGTTTAAAGTATTATATTTGTATACTTCTTCAAGTAAAATATATGTTAAGTATATTTTATAGTTAGTATATATACATACAAAATTATTAGTTCATAACAAATGTATTATTTTCAAATATTTTATTTAGTTAAAGTGGAATTGTTTCCGGTCCTGAATCGTTAGATTTGGATATAATGGATCCGTTTGAATGATTCCGATAGGTTTGAACGGAAGCAGTATTGAAATCATGATCCTTGGTTTATAATGTTTGTTTGGAAGTAAGGCATTAAGAGGAAGACTAATTATAAATAATCATCCCTTAAACGATCATTTATGATTTAGAAAGATTAAGTGGTGTATGTGTATATATATATATATGACGGGAAGCACTTGTTTTGAAATATGAAGCGCTGGTTATTTAGAAAGACCGGGATCGGAATTTATTTTCTGAAAACCATTCGAAATAACCATACGACGTAAATAATGAAGATATGAAGACGATGATTGAAGACCATGGTTCTTCACATCGAACGGACTGCCTGCTGATTGGTTTCTTTACTGAATAGCTACAGTAGAGAAATGCCCCAATTACCGGAGTGGCAGGAAGTCCGAACGTATGGGGAGAACTTTCAGGTTTCGTTCTGTTCAGACCCAGGACGGACTTGTATGGATGGTGTGTCTGACATTGAAATTGACCGCATAACACTGATCTCCGTTAATATATATCGGATTTGTGGCAAATATTTATCCTCATCTCTAAGTCATATGAACTTAGAGGGTATGCATTGATTGAAATCAGTGATATGTCGTGAATTGTCAATGTGGCATACTCGAGTTATGAACAAGCTAGTGATGATCAAGGCATTGCTTTTCTAAGCATGTTTTGTGTATAACGTGACATCGAAAAACCTCACACCCCGGATGATGAGAAACTGGCGGTTAGGTTGTGTATATATATGAATTGATGATGACCGCTGCAGCAGTGGGAAACCACTTATGACTTATGGAATAAGGTATGTTCGGGGGGTCGTGTCTGGTCGAAAACCGTTGAGCTGCCTCGCGATTTGTATTGGTGTCCGCATCTGGATGAAAAACCCGTGAATTTCGTTTGTGTTCCGATTGATCTTTCGTGCCAGGAATCATCAAGTTGGAAAACCAAATCTCCAATACATGCTACATGGTTTTGGTTCGTGTGTATATATATATGGCGACATAATATTATGGGTATTATGCCGTCTAGGATTAATACATTTATTTGCGAAATGGTTTTCCGCACTATATATAATATGAAAGAGGATTTTACGTATGAAGGCATTTTTTGTTATCATAAGATAAAACTCACCCATTTGGTGTGCGCTTGCATTGTGTGATGTGGGACGAGCTTATGATAATTTCATTTTCAAAAGTCATTGCGTATTTATATGCACAGGCATTCACATGGAGTAAACCCGTTCCGCATTAGCGGCATGGTCCGGTGAAATTCCCAACTTTAAAATGAACCCTAAAGGCAACCATTTTTATGTTCTCACACCAGTCCCATGACTGACCTGGAGTTTATTGTTCCTTCCTAAACTCTGGGTGCCCATTAATTTTCACACGGGCAGCTAGTAGATTAGTTTTGCAGTTATAAATCATTGGAGCAGGAGTCAGAGCGCTTTTAGAGTTGGAGTTCACGCTAGAGTTTGAAGCTTCCGCTGAGTCCTATGTTCTTCCATTTGAGAGTATAATTCTTTCTTCCGCTGTTTATATATGTATGTCGTAACTCTGATATTCATGTAACTCTGATGTAATATTGTTTTTGAGCAATGAAAAGTTCTGTTATTTTGTTCAATGTATGTATGTACCCATAACAATTCGTCTTTCTGAGCGGTTTAAGTTGGTTTAATTACCGGCGAGAACCGGGCAAAAAGGCGGGTCGTTACAGTTGGTATCAGAGCTTTGGTTATACAAAGCTATTGGGGTACGAAATATTTTGAACAAAAGATAGAACTCATCAGAGTTATAACATCTCATTAGAGATAGGGTTAGAAATGCCCTAGAATGAGATTTTGGAATATCCCGTTGAGAGCGTATTTTGAAATCCATATAAATTATTTTGTAAACTTGTAAATCGCTTTGGAAATGTTAATTATTTTGAAATAAAATTTAAGATAAATGTTTTTGAGTATTGTATTCGACGTCATGCTTGGACTATTGAGTATGTAAGGATTTCGAATATATGCCTGGCCGGTGTATATACGAAGTCCTGTATATACTGGATAGATATAGAATCACATTCTAGTCGCTCGGGGATGATTCTGTTGATGACCGCGGCATCAACGGTATTCATTTTCGAGTTTCGAAGGTGGGATGACTATATAATTCCGATTTAAACATCGAGGAATATTTAAAATCATTTAATTAGGTGTTTTAATGAATAAATCATAATAAAATGGTTTGGTAAATTAATATAGAAGTTTAATTTAGGAAAACAAACTAGAGGTCTTGAAGGGAAAAACTGAGATTGGCTTAAGAATACTTTAAGACCTTGAAGCCTTAAAACTTTAAATAGGTTAAACAACAAGTACTTGAGAAAGATATATCTTAAGAGTAAAATCTCACTTAAGAATTGGGTAATGTATTGTTGAAAATGCACGTAAGAAGGATAATTTACCATATCTCAGATTTACAAGAATAATGGATCAAAGTATAACTAATGTTTGAGTTTGAATTTTGTAATATAATAAGTTGTAATCAGAAAAGATATCATACTTCTCGACGAATGTTAAATATGTTAATATAAGCAACAGATCTAAATCGATAACTAGCATGCACTGTAAATGATAAGATGCAAGTTAAATTTATTTGCTTAGAAATAAATCTTTGCAATTACGCTCCCCTTAAGGAGTTTGAATATGACATTTTGACTTATGTTAAGAACTTGTATAAAGGATGATTTAAAATATAACTAACGTCTTAAGTGGGGGAGAAATCACTCCTCCCTATTGAGACGGTATATGTAGGTAAACTGAAATTATCTAGCTAGCAATCATTTATGAGGCAAAGGAAATATTAGAGTAAAGCTTACCTTAATTGGATTTGTCTGTAATCATATCATTAAGTGCATTCGACTTTTCTATCCTTACTTACGCCAGTTCCTTTTTCGAACCAAATTGTTCTTGAAGAGTATCATTCATACCTTTTGTCCTATGAACTTAGTCAAGTGATTTGATTCGAACCCTCATTTTAATATTGAACTTTTATCTACGACCCGACTTGAGCATATGAAATTTGATTTGTCGAACGAAGCCAAGTTTTAAATTCAAACTAGAAATGGTGATTTATCCAAAATATTAAGTTAATGAAATTCCAATAAATAAAAGTTGTGTAGTAACTGAAAGCATTTGAAATAAAAGTTTTTGACTTAGGTAAGGAATTGGATTTATAAATATTAGCTGATTATGGAAATTTACCTCAAATGCTTGAATAAATGTTTGAAACAGCACTAGTTTGAAATATGCTGAATCAGAGTAGCGCAGCGGAAGCGTGTTGTTATTTTAAATGAAAATGAGTTTCCGATTATTTGAGTAAAGAAAATATTTCATACAAGCTTCAATATTTGAGAAAGAGAGAAAAATCAAATCTTTTGGATTTGAAGTCGATTAAAAGGAAAGGGTTTATTCGACTATGTAAATATGACTTAAAAATAAAGAGATTTCGATGACTTGAATCCCGATATTTTGAAGTGTTTAAGAAAGACAACAAGTATTTGTATATTATAATTATGAAATGATTTACAACTTCGGGATATGAAATGATTTGGTTATTCGAGTAACCATGACTAAAAGTGGGTTATGATAAGGAATTGGATTTTGTGCAATGGGTGATACTCAGTTTCCCTGTCATGAGGATGAACTTCTCGAACTAATAACATATAGATTTTGTCATAGTATATTTGAAATTTTGGAAGCTAATTGGTTTTAGAAATCCCGAAGGGAAGTATAATTTTCTATATGAGAGGAATTAGTTTATTTTAATGTTTTGAAATAGAAATTGGGATTCCAAGCCCGAGAGATCATCTTGAGTTTTCAAAATTGAAATTTTTGGTAAGATTTATTTCACTCATGTATATTTTTACGAACTCTCCTTTTCGAGGACGAAAAGTCTTAAGTGGGGGAGAATGTAACAATCCAAGATTTTTGAAAACCAAATTTGAATTTAATATGAATTTTAAATAAAGTTTGCAAGGTTTAAAATAATTGTTGAATCAAATTTTAGGCGACAATAGTATTTTTATGATTAAAAATTTAATTTAATTTTTTTTTGCGTAATCAGTTATAATAATGTTTGTTTAAAGAAACGGTTCGTCGTAAGTTGAAAATATTGGAAACAAGTTGTGGTTGAATTGCTGCAAACGATCAGAATTTGAAATTTAATTATAATTAAATATTCGTTTCAAATTTTGTTCAGTTTCAGTGCGCGTTATCTTAAAATATTTTATAGAATTTTTCTGTATTTTTTTTTCGGAAAATAAGCATATAATTTTCTGACGTATTTTAGGGTAACTATGGTCCCTTTTGACACTCTACAGAACTAATCAACCGGTCTGTTGTATTTATGTTTTGGAATAATGGCACTTTATTGTGCACGATTATATTGTTAGTTTCCTCTTATTGGTTTTTGATAATTAAAAACAAAAGGAATTGGGAAATTTTGGGTACAAATGTGCAATGTAAGTTGAATATTTTTCCTATTCTTTGTTCCCATCTAAAAACGTTCCATATGTTTTCCCATCGACTCTTATCGCACCATATATATATAATAAAATAAAATAAAAAAGCCAAAACGCATGACACCAAGTCCGTGCATGCACTTCCAAGTTGAATAATGTACATGCGTTGGACATTGTTAACAAAGGCAAGTATCTTCCAACAAGCAAGAAGTATTGAATACCAGTGATTCACACACGCAAATTATATTATACAAAATATATATAATCTAAAACGTGGCACACGCATGGAAGTAAAGGAGGACAAATGTAAAACCAAGTTTACACGTGTTGCCAGAAGGAAAATACATGCATGCAATAAGTTTAGCAAATTCAATTTTCTCCTCCTGGAAATGTATTCCTCACGCAGCTAAGATCCTTCCACCGCTTGCCTGCAAGTCCGCCATTGTTTCTGCCTTCCCCATATCCATTCGTGTCCATCACTCCTCCCCAAAAGCTTTTCTCCATTGTAATACCCCTTCCATCGTTTCATGCATAGCACCTTGTCCACCCATTCAAAGACCCAAGCTTTCATGCGTTGCTTGAGCTCCTCCTTCACGCACATAAATTCCTCACCACACTCTCTTACACCGATAGTCTTCAGTCCATCACCTTTGCTTCCGTTCCGAACTGCTACCCACCACCAGTTTCCCGTCCACTCACCTCGGCCTTTTCCAATTGTGCCTCACATAAACAAGATTTTTCTTTCCCCTTCATCTTCCGGTTCATCCCTTCCTATAGAAAAATTTAAAACACAAGAAAGATGGCTTGCGCCTGTGCATGCATAAATACTGTCAGCCTCCTCTTTTCACAATCTGCACCCGTTACTTAGTTAGTTTGGCCTTTCCCATTTGGTTACCTCCAAATTCCACCGTTGATACTACACAAAAAAAAAAACGAGAGAGAAAGAGAATGAAAATGCTAGGAAGGAATGGAACAGGAAGGCATGCATTTAGGGGTTCTTTCATTTTGGGTACGTTTTCCTTCCAAGGGACGTTTGAAGCTGAGGCCATATTTTGGCATTAGTCCTCATGCAATGTAGTGAGTATACCTTTGCGTATACTTAGAGTTTGCATGCATGGCTGTAGAGAGAGGTGCATGTACAGAAGGGGGTTGCTAATGTGGATGAAGGATACGGCGTTGCAAAGAGGTGTATGGGTTTCAATGCTTTCCTGAAGCTCATACATGCACGCTCATATTTTGCAAAAAAAAAAAAAAAAAAAAAAAAAAAAAAAAAACAAAATGCAAGAAGAAAAGAGAGGGAAGGAAGAGGGAAGAACTAAAAGAAAGAAAGACGTAAGATAGAGAAAGGGAGACAACGCAAGAAAAGGAAACTAGAAAGGCTGGTCTTTTTATTGGAAAGCAATTAAGGTGAGAACACTCGAATTTGGATTTTATTATTTAATGCGTTTTATACTTTTGATATACATAGAAATGAATGTGCTAATAAATGATAATTGGTTACATAAATGGTCGGTACTGGTTATAGGATAACATTAGTGGATAATATTGCCTTTTAATATGGTATGTGACGTTTATGGTTGCCAAAATAAATGCTTTAAAGGCACGTTAGTGTACAACGCGCATTTGGAATTTTATTGGTTGATTATATGTAGAAATTGTTAGTGTGTGTGATGGTTGCCAAAATAAATGCATTTGAGGTGCGTTAGCGTGTAACGCGTATCTGGAATTTGAATTTTATTTGTCGATTGCATATAAAATTGAATGTATAAACGGTGTCGAATGTGTGCATAGATGATATATATGTACTCACTACGACCTAGTATGAATTATCAGTGGAAAATTAGGAAATTTCCTAAATTTAAGTAAGAAACGATTTATTAGTTAAATGAGAATTTAGTGAATAGCAAGTGTTTCATTAACTATATAATATTGACTTGATAATGTTTGTTGATTTTTGATTCAATAACATTTTGTTAATTTAGTAATATTTGATTACGCGAATAATTTCTCTAATTAAGATTTCATGACATTGAATACATGGAATAAGGTTGATTTAAAATTTTATGATGTCATTTAAAGCAATTCATTAACCAAGTTATGTTATTAACATTTTTAAATATGAATGAAATAATGGCTTGAGTAATATTGGGAACTTGTTAATTTGATTTAATAGTATAAATAAATTCGATTTTTGGAAACCAATTAACATGTTATTATCAATACTAAGTGGTATTATAATGTATTTTGATGTAGCTCAAAATGAAAATTGTTGAGTTTGAACTTAACGATACAATATTTCGAATAAATATTGTAAATTGAATATTAAGAAATGTTAATTATTTTGTGAGTTAAGTAATAAGTTAATGATAATCATCTTGTGAATCAAGTATGGTGTATTTAATATAAATCGTTTGGTTTTAACTTAAATGATATGATAATAATTTTGTTGTTCTGAATAAGCTTAGGTTAATTATGGAAGCTAATGCGAAACTAAGTAAACAAAAGTGAATAAGTTGAGTGTCTTTTAAATTGATGTGAATCGACTCGAGATATTGAAGCCAATTATACTCTACTGAGTGTGAATATAAGTTCATGTCATCGATTTGGAAAGGAAACAATTCCAATTTAAAATATTTGTATAATCATATAGGTTTTCAACCATTTAAACATGATATGTTAAATTCTCAAAAGAAAAAGAAAAAAAAAATTATTTGTTTTAAAGATATGTATATGTTTAAAGTATTATATTTGTATACTTCTTCAAGTAAAATATATGTTAAGTAATTATTTTAAACATTTCTATTTTATAGTTAGTGTATATATATATATATATACAAAATTATTAGTTCATAACAAATGTATTATTTTCAAATATTTTATTTAGTTAAAATGGAATTGTTTCCGGTCCTGAATCTTTAGATTTGGATATAATGAATCCGTTTGAATGATTCCGATAGGTTTGAACGGAAGCAGTATTGAAATCATGATCCTTGGTTTATAATGTTTGTTTGGAAGTAAGGCATTAAGAGGAAGACTAATTATAAATAATCATCCCTTAAACGATCATTTATGATTTAGAAAGATTAAGTGGTGTATGTATATATATATATATATATGACGGGAAGCACTTGTTTTGAAATATGAAGCGCTGGTTATTTAGAAAGACCGGGATCGGAATTTATTTTCTGAAAACCATTCGAAATAACCATACGACGTAAATAATGAAGATATGAAGACGATGATTGAAGACCGTGGTTCTTCACATCGAACGGACTGCCTGCTGATTGGTTTCTTTACTGAATAGCTACAGTAGAGAAATGCCCCAATTACCGGAGTGGCAGGAAGTCCGAACGTATGGGGAGAACTTTCGGGTTTCGTTCTGTTCAGACCCAGGACGGACTTGTATGGATGGTGTGTCTGACATTGAAATTGACCGCATAACACTGATCTCCGTTAATATATATCGGATTTGTGGCGAATATTTATCCTCATCTCTAAGTCATATGAACTTAGAGGGTATGCATTGATTGAAATCAGTGATATGTCGTGAATTGTCAATGTGGCATACTCGAGTTATGAACAAGCTAGTGATGATCAAGGCATTGCTTTTCTAAGCATGTTTTGTGTATAACGTGACATCGACAAACCTCACACCCCAGATGATGAGAAACTGGCGGTTAGGTTGTGTATATATATGAATTGATGATGACCGCTGCAGCAGTGGGAAACCACTTATGACTTATGGAATAAGGTATGTTCGGGGGGCCGTGTCTGGTCGAAAACCGTTGATCTGCCTCGCGATTTGTATTGGTGTCCGCGTCTGGATGAAAAACCCGTGATTACATTTCGTTTGTGTTCCGATTGATCTGTCGTGCCAGGAATCATCAAGTTGGAAAACCAAATCTCCAATACGTGCTACATGGTTTTGGTTCGTGTATATATATATATATATGGCGACATAATATTATGGGTATTATGCCGTCTAGGATTAATACATTTATTTGCGAAATGGTTTTCCGCACTATATATAATATGAAAGAGGATTTTACATATGAAGGCATTTTTGGTTATCATAAGATAAAACTCGCCCATTTGGTGTGCGCTTGCATTGTGTGATGTGGGACGAGCTTATGATAATTTCATTTTCAAAAGTCATTGCGTATTTATATGCACGGGCATTCACATGGAGTAAACCCATTCCGCATTAGCGGCATGGTCCGGTGAAATTCCCAACTTTAAAATGAACCCTAAAGGCAACCATTTTTATGTTCTCACACCAGTCCCATGACTGACCTGGAGTTTATTGTTCCTTCCTAAACTATGGGTGCCCATTAATTTTCACACGGGCAGCTAGTAGTTTAGTTTTGCAGTTATAAATCATTGGAGTAGGAGTCAGAGCGCTTTTAGAGTTGGAGTTCACGCTAGAGTTTGAAGCTTCTGCTGAGTCCTATGTTCTTCCATTTGAGAGTATAATTCTTTCTTCCGCTGTTTATATATGTATGTCGTAACTCTGATATTCATGTAACTCTGATGTAATATTGTTTTTGAGCAATGAAAAGTTCTGTTATTTTGTTCAATGTATGTATGTACCCATAACAATTCGTCTTTCTGAGCGGTTTAAGTTGGTTTAATTACCGGCGAGAACCGGGCAAAAAGGCGGGTCGTTACAGACAAGGTATGGAACCACCATCTGCTGGTATATCTCTAGAGGAGAATACACCGAGTTCAACAAGAACATCTTGCAACTCAACCACACATGACCGACCACTCATTTGGCTTGAGTGTATCGAATGTATATCACCAACGGTTGGGATCGGCAACCGTTTCCCGAATGGGACAGCATCGACAATAGATTTTTAGAAGTAAATGAAACTCTAGATCAGGTAATTATACACCCTAATAGGTGCGACCTACATAGCCATGCTGCTTGCCCGATTTCTGCCATTTACCGATTGATGAGGCTTGAAGCTACGCTTTATCATCACACCAGATTCACTTCGAATGTCACATCGTCAGATCCATCGAAAATCACTAATTGACGTCTGCAACAATACAATACGTGTCAGCTAAAAGAAGTTTCCTTCTCCGCTTCTACTCTTGGTACGGTTGAAGAAATCAATGTACGTGACCTTTCTGGAAATACTCTGTCAGACATCCATCCATACAAGTCACCCAGGAACAGGATGAACCGAAGGCACAATTTCTATTAATAGAAAAAGTCCTTGCACTCTACTCCGTCTTCGATTATCTTTATATAATCTGATTCGCAACGCTACTGCCAATACGGAGTGGTTCTTTGGATAATAATCCAACCGGTATCTCCATATTGACAACGATGGTCAAAATTTCGATAGTCTGTGATTTAACTATCGAATAAAAACAAGTGTTTCGATAGTCGATGATTTAACTATCGAAGAAAACAAGTGTTCATCCAAACATCCAACAATCACTAAGCCTTTAATTAATATTCCATTAATTAAATCACTTCTCTATTTCTTTATCAATATTTGTTAACCAAATATTTCCATATATCGCCTCCTTTTATTTTCTGTACTTAGAAAATATCTTCTATTTATAATTGGAAAATATTCCAATTACTTATCTCTTCCCCAACCATTCATTTTTAGACTTAGGAAATATTTATAATCATATTTCCAAACTTCCACTTATTTGGGTTAAAACGGATGTTGTGTAAAACATCGTTACGACAACCCAAATACTATATTCACTAACTCTTATCCAATATTGATCTTTGAGCCTGGAATCCTACCATTTATTTGTTAACAATTAAATCAATCAAGTTGGGGTATAACTACCTCTCAGACCTTGACTGAATAACATTTATAACGTCAAAATAGATAAGACTACTTACTCGAATAATCAATACCACACAACTACTTCTTCACTTTTAAACACGTATACACTTTATCTTTCTATTCTTACTAGATTTTATTCTTAACTTCCTTTTTGATTATACTATTCTATTTCTAAGTTCGTTTCCTTATCGACTTCTATATATATCGATACATTGATTTCTAACTATCAAATTATCTTAAAAATATTCTAACTCCTTAAATTCCCGGAAAAATTCGCCATAACCTCCTTTGTACCGGGAGCATCGTGAAAATCCCCAAACTGCCACACAGGCCTTCTCCAATCAAAAAGAAAAAGAAAAGCCAAGCGGCTAGCCGATACGGCGCATAAAATCTCATATGGAAATTAAATACGTACCTTTTTGTCAGGCATTCTATTTATATACCTTCTAACACTTTACTCCAAACCTGTCTCCTGTATATTTATACCTGTCCAATCTATTGTAACTATACCAATCTTTTTAACTAAATTTGTTAATTTAATTTGTTACTTAACTCTTCAGTCTATTTCACCTTCATATTTGAACATGACATGTTCAAATATATTTTAACTTGCATATTAGCAAATTCTAATTATACTCATACTCTCGTTTCCTTATCGACTTCTTATTCAAATTCCAATTTCAATTCTATTTGAATTCACTTTATTTAAACTTCATTTGAATTCTATTTTCAAATTCTATAGTTTAAAGTCCATTTGAATTCTATATTCAAATTCTATAGTTTAAAGTCCATTTGAATTCTATATTCAAATTCTATTTGAATTCTCTGCATTATTTATAAACAACGTTTATAACTTCACTTAAAATCCCTCTTTATATATTTATAAACAGAGTTTATAAATTCAAATCCCATCTTTTTTTCATTTATAAACAGAGTTTATAAATTCCATTCAAATCCCACCTTTTCATTTATAAACAGAGTTTATAAATTTAATTCAAATCCCATATTTTCCTTTATAAACAGAGTTTATAAATTTGATTCAAATCCCATATTTTCATTTATAAACAAAGTTTATAAATTCAATTCAAATCCCATATTTTCCTTTATAAACAGAGCTTATAAATTCAATTCAAAACCCACCTTTTCATTTATAAACAAAGTTTATAAATTCAATACTCGTTAATATATATTCAAAACAAGTTAATATTTTCTATAGTTCATTTAAAATTCAAATTCTATTTATAAAACTAGAATTCCCTTTTTAAATCTCAAATACCTTTTTCGATATTTTTATAGGTCAATATTCAATCCCCAGGGATATTTTAAACAATCAAATCAACCAATTTTCAATCATTTGATTTTTAACACATCATATATGAATATATATGAAATCAAACAAACAACAAACAGATAATATATTTTTGAGGAATCCAGTTGGAATCCTCCAACCTGTTTTCCTGCATCCACAGACGTTAGCACATAAATAATACCCATCCTGCTTCGAGGCAGGATATCGCGGTATGAAGGTCATCCACTATCATAGCGTGGGGCGTATAGGGTAATCATCCGCTAATGAAACCGCGGGCATCCGCTAATGAGACTGCGGGAATCCAATCCAACCATCAACCCAATATATATATATATAATAGTCAACCAATCCTAAATAACTATATATATTTTAAAACAATCAGACATCATTCAAACAAGCACAGACAATTATTTTTAACTATATTAAAATAATTCTAATTAAACAGGTAAGTGAGAATTTACTCACCAGGGTTTCATTTGCTAAACATACATTTATTCTCTCGTATCATTGTCTACGAATACGTCTTGAAAGAATTTTCACCTTATAGCCTTTCGAGTTACATGATCAACTACGAAGCCTATCCCAGACATCTTCAAAAATTGATCTTCACCACTTTGGCATTTTGCCGAACAACTTGCCAACAAACTACCATCTCCTTTCTGATCACACACAATCACTACTAACTGTTGCTGCTACTATTACCCAAAACATCGGACCACCACAAACTTCGATGCTCATTCATCCTTCGCTGTTCAACTCGGCATCGCACTCCAGTATTTCACTCCCCTTCTAATCTCCATTCATTTCCTTGTCTTCCCTCAAAACATCACAAAGCAACCCTCTTTGAACCGAAATACTCTCTGCCAAAACCCATCGCAACATCACTACAGATCCAGTTCGCCATCCTCCGATCCTTGTGTTACTCGAAGCACGGCTGGACCAACTTCTTGAAATCGAGCTTCCCCAGGTCACTGCGTCGAGTGAACTCGCAAGCCCCAAAATCTACAAATCGCGAGTGCCTCTCCGACCATCGAGCTTAAGAATGTCGCTCGAACTCAAACTGGTGTTCTCGTTTTTTTTAGGCTTTGAATCGATTTTTGATTTAGAAGGATTGGGGGAGGGGGGACTCGGCTATATTCAAGAGGAATTGGGGGCTTCGGATTTTATTTGATTTGTACTGAGGAAAATTCGATCAACAAGTAAAAGAAGGGGGATGGGATTTTAAAGAGGAAGGGTGTGGTTTTTCTTTGAACAGCAAGGCCTTATTTTGTGGAGATAGAGGACTCAACGTCTTTTGTTGATATCCACAAAAGGAAAGAGAGAATTCCCTTTTAATTTTTATTTTATTTTAATTTAATTAAAACAGTATCCTTAACTTAAAATATTCCTTGACTGCTAACTCCTTTCTGAACCCAACGAGTGACAGTTCTAGGGTAATACCCCTATTTCGGACACACTGGGGTAGGTCACGGAGTCTAATTTTATCATCCGGAGGAGATATAAATTTAAATCGACTATTTAAATTAAACTCAGTTTAATTCTACATTGATTTAAACCAATTAAATTTTACGATAATAAGTTAATATTATTATCACAATTCAAACTGACGCTCGTATTGATCATCTGAATTGATTTGATTCACCTTTAAATTTCTAATTTAAGTTATTACTGTTTTCGCATTACGATAATTTAATATATTCGATATTAAATCGAAATCGGTTATTAAATCAATAACTAAATATAAATATTCATTTATATTATCCACCCAATATTTTAAATCCATATTAAATATTAAAAATTAACCCATAAGAATCCGGGTCATTACAAGTTTGATCCACTGTATCGGTAGGAGTTTATAAACACTCGAATACGATGGGTCGACACGATATGTTTTGAAAAGAGGGTAAATTAAAATAAGTTTACCCAAGGTATATCTTGAGATAGAGAAGATATATATATCAAAATTATAATATAGTAGATATATTGGTTGTTATTATAATCGAGTAAGATTATAAATTAAATGGTTATGTAAATAACCAATCAGAATTCATATAAGTGAAATACGTGAAATCAGATGAGTTAAATCTGAAATTTGAACCAGAAATTGAATTAAAATCATGGAAAATTGGATAATTGTTTGTAAATGGATTTGGATTAAAAATAAGGAAAATTTAAGATCCTGGGAGATTCTAAATTGTTTTACAAGCAGTGTGAATTATATTTTGAAATGAATTTCAAAGTGGAAATGTTTAGAAATGGTTTTATAGTATTGAACTCACTTTGATTGTAACACCCCACGTCCATTAATGTCACTCACAAAGGGAATGCACTAACTTCCATGGAGGTTTTAAGTGAATATAGAACAGAAAAATTACAACAAGACAGATAATAAGTAGTACTTGGAAATCTAAAACTTCATTTTATTGCAGCGGAAATTAAACATGTTTGTTACATCATAAAACCATAAATCAGAGTCAAGTACAATATCCATCTTCATAAAACAAAATGCATAATCCCATTACACAAATAGCCATTAAAGAAGATAACAAGCTGGACTTTACTTCAACGGTCCAAGCTTTCCAAGAGAGATAAAGCAATCCAATCAAACTCCACTAGAGCTGGGCCCAACCTGAGGACCTGGAGGGGAAAAAGGATAGAAATGGAGGGGGTCAGACATAAAGTATGGCGAGTATGATAATTCTAACAATACTATTATCAAAGTAACTAGACCAAGGCATAAGTTGGAAGACAAGTAAATGTCTATGAACTATTAGGTATGGAATGAGCAGATAAAGATGACGTTTAAGATAACGTTAAAGGTAACGTTAAAGGCACACCTAATTACTAACGAATAATTACTACACTGCACTGCACATTACTACACTGCACCGCACCAGTCACCCTAAAGGTTAATCCCACTTGCTTCACACAAAAACATATAAATAGCCTCACGTACCCCTAGCTGACTACATAGGTGCCGTCTACCCCTATCTCCACTAGCTGTACCCCACTACCCACTTTCTATCGGCTCCCTACTCGTAGATACCCGTGCTGGCCCCACAGTGGGGTGTATCACTCCCCTAAAGTGGCAACCTGATACAACTTGAGAATGCACGGCTTATACCTACACGATGCAACAACGTCTTACCTACCAGCCCGGGTCCACATACGCATATGAAACCCGTTGGACTTGCGTTGCCACCGCTCCCCATTTTGGCCTCTTATAGTCAAACCCAGTATGCGTGTCCCGTCCTTGACTTGGGTCGAGCCCACAAAGATACGTTTGGGATACTGGTTGAAATGGGCCCCCACAAGCTACCCACCTAAGCTTGTCACCACTAGTACATCCCACTTAACCCTCTTAGTCATGTTCATTTACATGTGTGTTTGGTTAAGTCTTACTAATCGTATTTCACATGCCACTAAGGGCTCCCCACTAGATTCCTCATGCCACCCCAGGCACCTACTTAACCCCCATGTCCCACCTTACATGTTTATCTGGTTAAGTATTTCTTAATTCATTCAGGCCATAACCTCATAAAGACCTCTCACATTAGACTGGCATTTATGGCAGCTAGATTTGCCGGGCGGGTCCGGGCAGTCTTACACCATAAAATAGTCTAACCTCGTGTCTTTACAACTATTATGCTTTAGTTTAGGCCTAGGACCTCTCACATTGGCCTGACATTTGTGACCACTGGATTTGTCGGGCGGGTCCGGGCAGGTTTACGTCACAAAAGAGTCCAACCACGTGTCCTAAGCATTGATTATCACTTATAATCTTTTACCCCAGTTTTAATAATTCCCTATTCAAATTATTAATTACTTCCAATTTTAATGATGTCCATAATTGACTCAATTATGGCCATCCACTCATGGCATGCAAAATCATATCAATTGCACCCCAACTTCATATTATTAAATCCTTAATATTACCCCTACCCCACGTTTATACGTTCGCTTATTCAACGCAGAATTTACGTTAGACTCGAATAGTCTAACTCATAGCACAAAGATAAATTATCACAACATATGAACAAATAAAGTAATCCAATCATAATAGGGGTGAAACTTGCATAAACTACACAGGTTAAGGATGTAAAGTTGTCAACTTGTTAAATGTCACAATTTACATGATATGATCATAACCCAAATTTATGTACAAACTTGCATAAGGGGGTTTTAGGCAACATAATGATGGTTTGAACTAGCATAGTATTTCACATATGTCATGTCATAATTCTAGATGTCATAATAGATGTCATGGCATATGTTCATAACTATTACTAATCAACCTAAACTTGCTTATGTGACTTGTCATATATATCAACATAGCCCGAACATGTTGATTTGATTAACATGAACTAACTAGCATAGATAGCAACATCATGGCTTTTTAACATGTATGATTCATCACAACTTAGCATAGAATTCTCAACATGCATAACATCATCATAGCATGATTTACATCACCACATAGCATAGGATTTTTAACATACATGATAGTATAAGGTTTACAACAACATATACGACAATTCACATCATCTACTCATAATCCATTCATGACTTAACCTAATTAAAATGATAATAATCTTGTTAAGACTATCATACTCACAATTAGAGAAGAAAGAGAGTCGAATTAGCGCTCCTTTGATGAAGAATCACTGTTAGGGTTGGGTAGTTCTGATTTGGTTGCTGTTCTTTATCTTTAATTTGATGGCGGCTGCACTAGGTCTCAAAATAACAGCATGACGGCTATGGTCTTTGTTTATTTTCTGATTTAGGGTTTGTGTATAGGGGTCTTTTTATAGAGTTATAAATTAATTTAAGCCGTCGGATGTTCTTAGGGTTAATCAAAACCATTCAATTATGATAGGGTGATGAGTCAGCCCTAATGACTCAGCAAGGAGTCAGAATGGACTCAACAACACGGGTCAGCCTGAACCAGAAAGCTGTGCAGGCTCCAGCCTCAGCTTGGGCGCACTTGGCAGGTGCGCCAGTGTAAATATGTATTGGCGCACTTCCAAAGTGCGCCAGTGCATTTTTCTTCTTTACTTTGCCACCAAACTTCGTTCGTCCATAACTCTTTCATCCGGTACTCGTTTCCCGCAAACTCGGACTCTATTTCAACCAGAATTCCGAGACGAATACAATGGCACAACCCGTTTCCAACAATTCTCACGTCTGAGATTAGTTATTCTTTAATTTGTAAATATCAATATGAACAGAATTACGGGGTGTTACATTCTCCCATCCTTAAAGGATTTCATCCCCGAAATCTTCAAGTTAAGAAGAATGTATATCCTATCATCCAATCATCCATCTACTCAACCATCAAACACAGGCATCCATTTTCCTTATAGACTTCTAATGCTTTCATGTTTAAATGCACAGTGTGTGTATATGTCCATATCTAATGCAAAATCAGGCGGTCCACTGATTCAGTTGACCTCCTTAATGCAAATCATGATAGTGCCATGCGTCCATTATGTATGCGAAAGAACCCTATTGAAACATATTATTTCTACATGCGTGCACAACCATTCACCAAAATGTGGTATCCATATGATAGCACAACCATTATACATCTATTTTACTAAATACAGCCATTTATATGCAATATGCAGTATGAAGTGACTGAACCGATCTAGTGCCTAATAGTGTGTATATATGCATCCACGAGCAACCACTAGCAAACACTTCCATCCACTTTGCATCCATCATACATAACATGTCTCAAACACATGTTTCAACCATAGGATTATCCTAACTAAAGGTCAAGAATACAAGCGAGAGGATACTCTAAAGGTAAGATAAGTACAAGATAAGCGATAAAGGAGAAATTAAAAGACATACCCTAAAAAAGAAAAGGGTACAACGAACGCATCTTTTCTTCTGTCTCCCAAGTAGCGTTGCTCTCATCATCTCCCCATTGTACTTTGACTAGTCTGACCTCTCGATTTCTCGGCTTCTTAATCTCTGACCCAAGAATGCATGTAGGAGCTCGTCGAATCGTCGCATCACCCTCTATCTCCACCTCTCTAAGCAAGTTCGGCTCTACCACTTCTGCGGTCTCGTGCAAGCACTTGCTCAAATGTGACACATGGAATACGTCGTGTACACCACTAAGTCTCTCAGGCAACTCCACTCTATACGCCATCCGTCCAATCTCTCCTTAATAGGAAACGACCCTACGAACCTTGGTGCTAATTTCCCAACGGACCCAAAGCGAACAACGTTCTGCAACGGAGACACATTGATAAAGACCATGTCCCCAACTTCAAATTCAAGATCTGTCCTCCTCTTATCCGCATAAGATTTCTGCCTATCTTGCGTTGCTTTCATCCTCCTTCGAATCAAGTCGGTCTTCTCCGAAGTCTCCCTAATCATATCGGGCCCAAGTAAGATCCTATCCGTAGATTCCCACCAACATGTAGGTGAACGACAAGGTCGTCCATAAAGAACTTCGAAAGGTGCCATGCCAATGCTGGACTGAAAGCTATTATTACATGCGAACTCTACCAACGGAAGATGCTCTTCCCATGTACCCCTAAAGTCTAGGATACATAGCCTCAAAAGATCCTCTAGAATGTGATTCACCCTCTCGGTCTGGCCCTCTGTAACACCCCACGTTCATTAATGTCACTCACAAAGGGAATGCATTAACTTCCATGGAGGTTATAAGTGAATATAGAACAGAAAAATTACAACAAGACAGATAATAAGTAGTACTTGGAAATCTAAAACTTCATTTTGTTGCAGCGGAAACATGTTTATTACATCACAAAACCATTAATCAGAGTCAAGTACATTGTCCATCTTCATAAAACAAAATACATAATCCCATTACAAAAATAGCCATTAAAGAAGATAACAAGCTGGACTTTACTTCAAGGGTCCAAGCTTTCCAAAGAGATGAAGCAATCCAATCAAACTCCACTAGAGCTGGGTCCAACCTGAGGACCTGGAGGGGAAAAAGGATAGAAATGGAGGGGGTCAGACATAAAGTCTGGCGAGTATGATAATTATAGCAATACTATTATCAAAATAACTAGACTAAGGCATAAACTGGAAGACAAGTAAATGTCTATGAACTATTAGGAAGATATAGATAGCGTTTAAGATAACGTTGAAAATAACGGTAAAGGCATACCTAATTACTAACGAATAATTACTATACTGCACCGCACATTACTACACTGCACAACACCAGTCACCCTAAAGGTTGATCCAACTTGCTTCACACAGAAACATATAAATAGCCTTACGTACCCCTAGCTGACTACATAGGTGCCGTCTGCCCCTATCTCCACTAGGTGTACTCCACTACCCATTTTCGATCGGCTCCATACTCGTAGATACCCATGCTGGCCCCACAGTGGGGTGTATCACTCCCCTAAAGTGGCAACCCGATACAACTTGAGAATGCACGGCTTATACCTACACGATGCAACAACGTCTTACCTACCAGCCCGGGTCCACACACACATATGAAACCCGTTGGACTTGCATTGACACCGCTCCCCGATTTGGCCTCTTATAGTCAAACTCAGTATGCGTGCCCCATCCTCGACTTGGGTCGAGCCCACAAAGATACGGTTGGGATACTGGTTGAAATGGGCCCCCACAAGCTACCCACCTAAGCTTGTTATTAATATATCCCACTTAACCTTCTTAGTCATGTTCATTTACATGTGTGTGTTTGGTTAAGTCTTACTAATCGTATTTCACATGCCGCTAAGGGCACCCACTAGATTCCTCATGCCACCCAAGGCACCAACTTAACCCCCATGTCCCACCTTACATGTTTATCTGGTTAAGTATTTCTTAATTCATTCAGGCCATAACCTCATAAAGACCTCTCACATTAGACTGGCATTTACGGCAGCTGGATTTGTCGGGCGGGTCCGGGCAGTCTTACACCATAAAAGAGTCTAACCTCGTGTCTTTACAACTGATATTCTTTAGTTTAGACCTAGGACCTCTCGCATTGGGCTGACATTTGTGACCACTGGATTTGCCGGGCGGTTCCGGGCAGGTTTACGTCACAAACAAGTCCAACCTCATGTCCTAAGCATTGATTGACAACTTTCAATCTTTTACCCCAGTTTTAATAATTCCCTATCCAAATTATTAATTAAGTCCACTTTTAATGATGCCCATAATTGACTCAATTATGGTCATTCACTCATGGTATGCAAAATCATATCAATTGCACCCCCATAATCTTATTATTAAATCCTTAATATTACCCCTACCCTATGCTTATACGTTCGCTTATTCAACGCATAATATAGGCTAGACTTGAGTAGTCTAACACATAGCACAAGGACAAATTACCACAACATATAGACAATAAAAATAAGTCTAATCATAATAGGGGTGAAACTTGCATAAACTACTCATGTTAAGGATCAAAAGGTCTCAACTTGTTAAATGTCACAATTTACATGATATGATCATAGCCTAAATCTATACATAAACTTACATATGGGTTTTTTTTAGGAAACATAATGATGGTGTGAACTAGCATAGGATATCACATATGTCATAGCATAGTTCTAGATGTCATAATAGATGTCATGACATATGTTCATAACTTTTCTAATCAATCTAACTTGCATATGTGACTCGTCATATAGATCAACATAGCCCAAACATGATGATTTAATTAATATGAACTAACTAGCATAGATAGTAACATCATGGATTTTTACATGTATGATTCATCGCAATTTAGCATAGAAACTTTCAACATACATAACATCATCATAGCATGATTTACAACATATAGGATATCATCACCACATAGCATAGGATTAATAACATACATGATAGCATATACGACAATTCACATCATCTACTCATAATCCATTCATGACTTAACCTAATTAAAATGATAATAATCTTGTTAAGACTATCATACTCACAATTATAGAAGAAAGAGAGTCTTGATTTGCTTTAGAGTTGAGTAGAATTAGATTAGAAGCGAGTTGGATTAGCTATCTTCTTCTTTAGATGGCGGCGGCTATGATGAATTCCATGGCGACGGCATGACGGAAGCTCTTCTATTTTTAATGATGTTTAAGGGAAGTATTAGGGTGTATTTATAGTTGTAGTTAGTTATTTTAGGCCTTTAGATAGACCTTAGGATAGATTAGAGCCGTCAGATTTCGTCACAGCCCCCAAAACCCAGCCCAAAAACCCATTCAGGTGCACCCAGGTCGCCTGGGCTCGACCAGGGAGGTCGACCCCCAGGTCGACCCTAGGGTCGACACCCATGTCGACCTGGTGGGCAGGTCGACCCCCAGGTCGACCTGGTCTGGGGGGGAATTTTTCCCGCCCAGCTTGTTTGGGCTGAATTTTCGAAATTTGAATTTTCTAAATCTGTTTTGAATTTTCTGAAACTTCGGATGGCCATAACTTCTTCATACGAAGTCCAATTCACGCAAACTCGGACTCTATCTCAACCAGAATTCCGAGATGAACACAATGGCGCAACCCGTTTCCCTTAATTCTTACATCTGTAATTAATTATTCTTTAATTTGTGAACATCACTATTATTAGAAATACGGGGTGTTACATTCTTCCCTCCTTAAAGGATTTCGCCCCCGAAATCTCCAGGTTAAGGAGAATGCATATCCTAACATCCAACCAACCGTCTACTCAACCATCAAACATAGGCATCCATTGTCCTTATAGACTTCTAATGCTTTAATGTTTAAATGCACGGTGTGTGTATATGTCCCTATCTAATGCAAAATCAGGCGGTCCACTGATTCAGTTGGCCTCCTTTAATGCAAACCATGATAGTGCCATGCGTCCATTATGTATGCAAAAGTTCCCTAATGCTACATATTATTTCTACATGCGTGCACAACCATTCACCAAAATGCGGTATCCATATGATAGTACAACCATTATACATCCATTTTACTAAATACAACCATTTATATGCAATATGTAGTATGAAGTGACTGAGCCGATCTAGTGCCTAATAGTGTGTGTATATGCGTCCACGAGCAACCACTAGCAAACACTTGCATCCACTTTGCATTCATCATACATAACATGTCTCAAACACATGTTTCAACCATAGGATGATCCTAACTAAAGGTCAAAGATACTAGCGAGAGGATACGCTAAAGATAAGATAAGTACAAGATAAGCGATAAAGGAGAAATTAAAAGACATACCCTCAAAAAGAAAAGGGTATCATGAACGCATCTTCTCTTCTGTCTCCCAAGTAGCGTTGCTCTCGTCATCTCCCCATTGTACTTTGACAAGTCTGACCTCTCGATTTCTCAGCTTCTTAATCTCCGACCTAAGAATGCATGTAGGAGCTCGTCGAATCGTCGCGTCATGCTCGATCTCCACCTCTCTAAGCAAGCTCGGCTCTACCACTTCTGCGTACTCGTGCAAGCACTTCCTCAAATGTGACACATGGAATACGTCGTGTACACCACTAAGTCTCTCCGGCAACTCCACTCTATACGCCATCTGCCCAATCTTCTCCTTAATAGGAAACAGTCCTAGGAACCTTGGTGCTAACTTCCCAACGGACCCAAAGCGAACTACGTTTCGTAATGGAGACACTTTGACAAAGACCATATCCCCAACTTCAAATTCAAGATCCGTCCTTCTCTTATCTGCATATGATTTCTGCCTATCTTGCGCTGCTTTCATCCTCCTCAAAATCAAGTCGATCTTCTCCGAAGTCTCTCTAATCATATCGGGCCCAAGTAAGATCTTGTCCGTAGACTCCCACCAACATGTAGGTGAACGACAAGGTCGTCTATAAAGAGCTTCGAAAGGTACCATGCCAATGCTAGATTGAAAGCTGTTATTATATGCGAACTCCACTAACGGAAGATGCTCTTCCCATGTACCCCCAAAGTCTAGGATACATAGCCTCAAAAGATCCTCTAGAATGTGATTCACACTCTCAGTCTGGCTGTCCGTTTGAGGATGGTATGCGGTGCTCAAACATAACTGAGTCCCTACCGCCTCTTGCAAGCTTCTCCAAAATTCGCTAGTGAAAATAAGATTGCAGTCGCTCACTATGTTAGAAGGAACACCGTGCAAATGAACAATTTCTCGGACGTATACATAAGCTAACCATGGAGCAGTCCTCTTACTCTTCACGGGAATGAAATGGGCGCTCTTAGTAAGTCTATCTACTATAACCCAAATCCACGTATTACCCTTCCTCGATCTCGGTAATCCGTCAATAAAGTCCATCGAGACGCTTTCCCACATCCATAGTGGAACCTCCAATGGGTGAAGTAACCCACAGGGTTTCTTTTGCTCCACTTTTACTTGATGGCACACCAAGCATCTAGTGACATACTCGGCCACGTCCCTCTTCATACCGGCCCAAAAGAAAACTCGCTTCATGTCTTTGTACGTCTTGTCCCTGCCGGGATGAATGGTCATCTTTGAACGATGTGCATTGTCAAGAATAGTCTTCCTTAGGTCATCGTCTTTTGGTACACAAAGTCAACCGTCCCTACGTAACTAACCCTTATCATCTAGGGTATACCTACTGAGATGGCTTGATGACTCACCTCCTTTGAGCTTTTCTACTAACTCAACCAACTGCGGGTTGTCTCGCTGTGCCTCGCCAATCCGTCCCAAAAGCGTAGGTATGACCTCCAAGGATGCTAGCAAACCGGGTACGAAGTCAACGGAAGGTCAAAAATCAAACATAGAGATGAACTCTAAACTTCGCCACTCAACAAACAAAGGACTTAAGGATAATCTTTTTCTACTTAAGGCATCGGCCACCACGTTACCCTTGCCAGGGGTATATGCTATCTCAAAGTCGTAGGACGCCAAGAACTCCATCCACCTTTGCTGCCTTAAGTTCAAGTCCTTCTGAGAGAATAAGTATTTTAGCGATTTGTGGTCAGTGAATAATTCGAATTTCTCGCCAAGAAGATAATGACGCCAGTAACACCCAACCTCCGCTAGGGTCACTCGCAAAGGAATGCACTAGCTTTAGAGGGGTATTATTGGTAAACATGTAAAGAAATATTACAAGACAGAACATATAAAATAGCGGAAGTAAAACCAATGAAACACCCCACCTCCGTTAGGGTCACTCTCAAAGGGAATGCCCTAATTTTGGTGGAGGTTTATAAGTATAAGTCACAGATATACAAGACAGATATAGGAACACATATTTGTAAATAGCGGAAGAACAACAACTTTTATTTCATAAAAGCAAATACGTGTTACAAAACACCACCATGATTGTCTTACATCCTTTCCAAAAACATAACATAACATTTTCATAATCTGTCTTGAGTACATTATTTAAAGAAGCATAAATAAAACATAGATAAACTGCCAAAGCCCCCATAGTGGATTGTCAAAAGCCATAGTTCAAAATGAAAAGATCCAAGCAATACATTTCTCTTCTTCAAGCTGGATGTTAAGGTTGGTCAAGCTGCTGTGTTCCCTCCCTGTGGACCTGGGGGGGGGGGGAAACGAAAGAAAAGAAGACGAAAGAAAAGTAGAGTCAGACATAAGCCTGAGTAAGTCTAGTACTATTCTGTCTATGAATAAAGAACTGGGTGTAATAAGTATAAACAAGAAGTGGGCAAGCACTATGAACTTGGTTAAGTTGTCTAGGGTCGAATATACTATCGTACCCCATGCTAATCTCTGAACCCATATAAACTAGTTTCCAACTGACACCCCATAATCAGGGTGATGTGATCCGTTCTTTGATGATCGGCTCCTACTCGCATAGTTACATGTGTCTTACGGCCCCCGATGTTGTAGTTACCTATGCTGGTCCCACCATGGGGTGTATCAAGTCCCGTGGTGGCGGCCCGACACAATCCTAGAATGCACAGGTATGCTACTGGTGTCCAGTGCCTTATTTTTCTGCGCCGGAGTGTGTGCACGCCCGCACCCCGTTAGATCCTATACTGCTACACCACCGCCATCGATTTGACCTCTTACAATCAGCCCAGTAATCGTGCCCCACCCTGCCTAGTTTCAGGGTATCCTGATACACCTTCTAGGGTTACTGCTGAAAAGGGTCCCCCGTTACTAGGTTTTCTATCTCTAGCCAACATGCTAAGTTGGTTAAGTGTTTTCTAACCTAACCCCCACCAATCCGTTTAGTTTAGCATGTTTCATTTTGATTAAGTCTTTAGTTCACTTAATCCTAACAATCCTGACTCAGCCTTAATTGTCTTATTAAGGCCCTGACCTCTCACATTAGACAGGTATTGTTGTGGCTGCCTGTTGCCGGTTGGTTCCGGGCAGTCTTACGCCACAACTCAGTCTAACCTCGGGTCCTTATTGGGCTCCATGTTTAACCTCCCACATTGGATAGGTATTGTTGTGACTACTGGACAGCCGGGCGGTTCCGGGCAGGTTTACATCACAACTCAATCCAACCTCGGGTTAAACACATCGTATTTTCTACATTTACATATTTTGTCATTCTTCTTTATTTCTTATATGTAAATATTTGCGGCCCATTATTAAGTTAATGGTGTAAAGGTTACACCAATCATGGGCCCAACCCATACTTGAACTTGGGCCCTTCTATTTTATATTTTCATTCATTAGTAATTTTAACCCAACGTTATTTTCCCCCGTTTTACACGTCCGTTTATTATATATATATATATTGGGCTTAGCCTTTTAAAGCCCAATTTAGCCTTGCGAAAAGGGGAGGCTTAAAGCGTGGTTACATACACAAAAAGGGGAAGGTGAGCGTATGAACTTGCAATATGACGTTGGAAATACAAAATAGAAACTGGTGTACTTGCATAGTGGTAACATATACTTTGGTCATAAAGCATAGGTGACATGAATCAAAGCATGTAAACTTGTAGTTAAGTTAAGAATATCACTATTGACACATAGGCCTAACTACAACATAAACCTATATTTTTATTTCAGGCATAATGTCAAACACAAGCACGACATAAATATTTCTAACATAAGAATGGCATAATGTCAAACATAAGCATGGCATAATGTCAAACATAAGCATGGCATAAGTATAGTTAAATTTGTTCACATAACCATGGCATAAATATTTCTAACATGAAATCATGATTTTTACTTTAGTCATGCAAACTTGCAAAAAGGGATTTTTGAACCTAACCTAGCTATGTGGTACATATGTCATCATATAATTCTTGTTAACAATTTCAATTATGCAAATTATCAATCATAGCCTAGTCATATTCATAAGTTTGCAAATAGGTTTTCTAGTACAAAAGCATGGCTTAATACATGATGCCAAATTTTAAACATAATTTCATATGGATTATGATAATCCAAACTTATTCCAATTACTTCTCAAAATGATGTTTGTATAAAAATACACATTATGATGGCATAGTAGCAAAGCCCCAAACTTGCATGAATTTCAATCAACTGCATACATGTAGCTTCAACATGGATTACATAATTTGCGAATATTCCAAACGTATACTTGCATAGAACTACCGCATGTAGTTCTTTATAATGAATAACATAATTCGTGAATATCCAAACGTATACAATATTCCAAATCGATAAGAATCATATTAACGCACAAATTATGAATTATTTACCACAACCAAGTATACAAATCAACACAGTTATTTGTTCATACCAAAGTAATACTCTACTTACAATGGTGAGGCGAATTCTCAAATTTAGGGATTTGAAGATGCGGTTTGATTTGATTGAGTTGCTTTATGCCTTAGAATTTGCCTCCTAATCCTCTCTCCAATTTGGTGGCTACCCCTAGTCGTTCCTCAGCAACATGGCGGCTTTGTTCTTATTTTTGAATGAATAGATTAGGGTTAGTCTAGGGTTGTTTTTATAGAGGTTAGGAACTGATTAGGACCATTGATGTTGCCTGGATTGATCATAGCCATTCATTCGCAAGAGAGACCAATTAGAGCCTGCCACCTAGCCCTAATGACAAAGCAGACCACAGAAAATCGACCAACATAGAATAGGCCAACCAGGTTAGACTGGGCTCGACCTGGCTCTGGACCAGGTCGACATGCCTGTCGACAGCCCTGTCGACAGCCCTGTCGACCTGGTTAGACCAGGTCGACAGCCCAGTCGACCTGGGTGCGTCAGGCGGGTGTTTTTCCACCCTGGCCCATTGGGCCCCATATTCGAATTTAAACTTGATTTAGAAACTTCCGAAGGCCATATCTTCTTCATACGGACTCCGTTTTTCGAAAACTCGGACTCTATTTCGCGTATTTTTCCGAGACGAATGCAATGGCGTATCCCGTTTCCCTCAGTTCTTTGATTTGAAATTAATTATAATTTAATTTGTTAATTTTCACAGTTATAGAATTCGCGGGGTGTTACATTCTCCCCCACTTAAAAGGATTTCGTCCCCGAAATCTTCAAGTTAGGAGGAATGTATATCCTAACATCCAATCATCCATCTACTCATCCATCAAACACGAGCATCCATTGTCCTTAAAAGATTTCTAATGCTACACGATCATATGCGAAGTGTGTGTATATGAACTTATCTAATGCAAAATCAGGCGGTCTACTGATTCAGTTGACCTCCTTAATGCGAATTATGTAAGTGCCATGAATCCATTATGTATGCAAATTTTCCTATTCTTGATTCTACATGAGTGCACAATCATTCAATACAAATGCAACATCCATATGACAACACATTAAAGTTCAACCATATACGAATGCAAACATATATGCATATGCAATATGAAGTGACTGAGCCGATCTAAAACCTAGATTGTGTGTGTATATGCAACCACGAGCAACCACTAGCAATCACTTGCAACCACGTGCAACCATCATCCATAACATGTTTCAACTACATGTTTTCATCCAAAAGGGTTTCTACCTAAAGGATAAGGTCGAGGAAATATACCTAAAAAGATAGATAAAAGCGCAACTTAAGGAAAAAGAAAGATCAAGGATGTACCCTCGAACAGAAAAGGGTAGGCGGTACGTATTCTAGCTTCAGTTTCCCAAGTCGCGTCTCCTTCGGCGTCGCTCCACTGAACTTTGACGAGCTTGACTTCGCGGTTGCGTAGCTTCTTCACTTCCGTTCCTAAGATGCGGGTTGGAACTCTTCTTATGGTTGCTTCGTGTTCCACTTTGGCCTCTTCGAGGATATTTGGCTCTACCACCTTGGATGACTCATGTAGACATTTTCGGAGATGTGAAACGTGAAAAACGTTGTGGACTCCAGCCAACTTCTCGGGTAGCTCTAATCTATAGGCCATTTTCCGAATTTTCTCGATAATAGGGTATGGCCCTACGAACCTTGGTGCCAGTTTTCCTGTGGTTCCAAAACGAACAACGTTCCTTAGCGGTGATACCTTGAGAAAAACTCTGTCTCCAACTTCAAATTCAAGGTCGGTCCTCCTCTTGTCGGCATAGGACTTTTGTCTGTCTTGGGCCGTCTTCATCCTTCTTCGTATTAAGTCTACTTTCTCTGAGGTCTCTCGGATCATATCTGGTCCAAGTATGAGCTTATCCGTGGACTCCCACCAACAAGTGGGCGATCGGCACGGTCTTCCATATAAAGCTTCGAAGGGCGCCATTCCGATGGTTGCTTGATAGCTGTTGTTGTAGGCAAATTCCACCAAAGGAAGGTGGTCTTCCCATGTCCCTCCGAAGTCAAGGACGCATAGCCTGGTCTTCCAAAACTCTGTTCACTCTCTCTGTTTGGCCGTCGGTTTGGGGATGATAGGCTGTGCTCAAGCATAACTGCATTCCTACTGCTTCTTGCAGACTCCGCCAAAACTCACTGGTGAAGATGGGGTCTCGGACACTAACAATGCTAGATGGTATTCCATGGAGTCGAACGATTTCCTTGAGGTAAAGTGATGCTAGGGATGATGCAGTTCTTTTACTTTTGACAGGTAAAAAGTGGGCGCTTTTAGTAAGCCTATCCACTATTACCCAAATGCTAGTGTTGCCTCTCCTAGACCTAGGCAGCCCATCGATGAAGTCCATTGAGATGCTATCCCACTTCCACTGCGGGACCTCTAGAGGATGTAGTAGTCCGCCAGGCTTTTTCTGTTCCGCCTTAACCTGTTGGCACACCATACACTTAGAAACGAATTCTGCCACGTCCTTTTTCATGCCGTTCCAGAAGAAAGTCCTTTTTATATCTTTGTACATTTTATTCCCGCCTGGGTGTATCGTCATCTTGGAGTGATGTGCTTCCTCGAGAACCTTCTTTATTAAATCTTTCGTCTGTGGGACGCATAGTCTTCCGTCTCGCCTTAGCAAACCTTTATCGTCGATGGAGTATCTGTTGAGGTGACTTGAAGTCTCACCCCTAATTAGCCTATCAATTATTTCCACAAGCTGAGGGTCTTCGCGTTGTGCTGCCCCTACTGAATCTACTAAAGTTGGGCGCACTTCGGGAGATGCTAGCAAGCCTGGTACGAAATCGGAGGAAGGCCTAAAGTCGAAGCTGGCTATAAACTCTAGGCTTTGTCTTTCAACAAACAACGGGCTTAGGGTCAATTTCTTTCGGCTCAACGCGTCTGCCACTACGTTGCCTTTGCCCGGAGTATAGGAGATCACGAAATCGTACGAGGCAAGAAACTCCATCCACCTTTGTTGCCTCAAGTTAAGATCTTTCTGCGAGAAAAGATATTTCAACGATTTATGGTCAGTGTAAAGTTCGAACTTCTCACCTAGGAGATAGTGTCGCCAAGACTTGAGTGCAAAGACGATGGCGGCTAACTCAAGATCGTGGGTTGGGTAGTTCTTTTCGTGCACCTTCAACTGCCTCCCGCCATAAGCTACTACCCTTCCTTCTTGCATTAAGACGGCGCCTAGCCCTGTCCCACATGCATCCGTATAAACAGTGAACATCTTACTCCCATCTGGCAGAGTCAAGACTGGGGCTGTTGTGAGAGCCCTTTTCAGTCGTTGGAAAGCAAACTCGCAATCCAAATCCCAATTGAACACTAGATTCTTCTTAGTTAATTTCGTGAGCGGAGCTGAGATTTTCGCAAAATCCGTTATGAATTTTCGATAGAAACCTGCTAGTCCTAGAAAGCTTCGGACCTCAGTCGCATTCCTTAGTGTCTTCCAATCCTGTACCGCCACTACCTTAGTAGGGTCCACCGCTAACCCTTGTTTGGATACTATGTGCCCAAGGAACCTCACCTCTTCTCTCCAAAAGTGGCATTTGGAGAACTTGGCTTTTAGTTGATGGACTCGCAAAGTTTCCATGATTTCCCTTAAGTGTTGAGCATGTTCCTCTTCACTCTTTGAGAAGATAAGGATATCATCTACGAAGACCACTACGAATTTGTTGAGGAAATCTCTAACTACCCTACTCATCAGGTCCACGAAGTAAGCAGGTGCATTTGTCAAGCCGAAAGGCATGACAAGCCATTCAAAGAAGCCGTCTGGGGTTCTGAATGCCGTTTTATCGATGCTATCTTCAGCCACCCTTAGCTGATGAAAACCGGTTGCTAAATCGAGTTGGAAGAAAACAGACGCTCCTACAAGCTGGTCAAATAAATCGTCAATTCTAGGGAGAGGGTGCCTATTCTTTTTCGTTAGCTTGTTGAGCTCCCTATAGTCAACACATAGACGGAGTGAACCATCCGCCTTTGTAGCGAACACCACTGGAGCGCCCCATTCTGAAATGCTCCTCCTAATGAACCCCTTTTCTAGAAGCTCTTTAATCTGTTTACTGAGCTCTTTCCTTTCTCGTGGAGCCATGTGTCTAACGGGCAACGCAACGGGCTTTGCATTATCTACAAGATATATGCGGAAGTCTATTTCCCGCTTCGGAGGCAAGCCCTTCACCTCTTCAAAGACATCCGGATATTCCCGGACCACTCTAACTGATTGCAAATTTTCAACAGAGGCATCTAGCGATTCAAGATAACTAAGCATAACCGCATACGAGGGATTACAAGAAATTTCCAAAGTATTACCGAGCTGGGTTAGGAGCCTAACAACCCTTTTCTCACAATCAAGGATGGCCCCATTACTGGATAGCCAATCCATACCCAAAATCAAACCATAACCCGAAAAGCCCAAAACAAAGGCACTACATTGAAATTCTACACTTAGAATAGAAATTTTCAATCCCAAACAGATCATAGACAAATGAGCTGGGCCCCCAATCGGGTTTGAAACAATTAAGGGGTCCTCTACCAAGCTAGTTTTTAGGTGCAGAGATTCTACTAAAGCAGACGAGATAAAGGAGTGTGATGCGCCAAAATCAAATAAAGTGCGAACGGGGTGATCATAAAGATAAACTACACTTTCTACAGAAGTATTTATACCTCGCTGTTGCAGAGGTGGCGCTTCTAGCACATGAACCTGTGCCCCTGGGGTGGATCCAGCCCTCTGCCCCTGTCCTCGTTTCTTTGGGCAGTCCTTAGCCCTATGGCCCGTCTCACCGCAAGAAAAGCATCCACCATTCTCCTTGGCCTTCTTTTTTCGGCAGTCCTTAACTAGGTGCCCCACTTTGCCACAGAAATTACACTTCCTCTTCTCTTTGTTGCCTTTCCCACCCTTCTTAAAGTCTGTCTTCTTAGGCTGCAAACCCTCTTTCTTCCCTTGAGAGCTTTCTGCCTTTGTTTCCTTCTTGCCCTTATCCTCTTCATTCAGCAATGCCATTTGCACCAATCTTTCATACGTGGCTCCCATGGGTATATGGATCATGGCCAAACTGTGTAATGGCTCATTTAACCCTTTGACGAAACGGAGAGCCTTCTTGTGCGGGGTATTGACTAGGTCAAGCCCAAACCTAGCCAGCTCATCGAACTGATTCACATACTCTCTGACTGTCTTGTCCCCTTGCTTAAGAAATAAGAATTTTTCCAACTGCAAACTTCTTTCCGCATCTGAGAGAAATTTAGTCTCAAACCTTGCCCTAAAGTCCTCCCCTGTCTCCACTGGTCTTTCAGCATTAGTGACTTCCCACCAGTAGGAAGCCTCGCCCTTCAATAGCCACACTGCCAATTGTACTTTTTGTCTATCCTCTACCTCAAAGATGATGAATAGGTCCTCCGTTTCTTTCAGCCAATTTCTAGCTGCCACGAAGGACTCAGTTCCATGGAAATCCTTTCCTCTCATAGCTTTAAAATCTTTACATATCTTAGCAAAAGTGTTTCCCCGAGGAGGAGGAGGAGGAAAAGGTGCCGCTGCAGCTGGATGATTTCCTGCAGCTGGGGGAGGAGGAACGGTAGGACCTGGCTGAGTGGCCCTTGCTTCTAAGAACTGTCTAAACCAACCAGGTATTGGCACCCCTTCTGGCAAGTTAAGATCTTCGGACATGCTGAAACAAAAAGGATAGATTCAAAACGAAGGATAAGAGATAGTACCTATGGCTTTGGGGGTGGACTTTGCCTTTTTTAAAATAAAATAATATTTTTCTTCTAAAAATGCTTCTTTAAATTTCCCTTTTGAAAATAATTTTTCAAAACTTTTTATCTTATCTGGTAAACCTATGCTCTGATACCAAGTGAAACAACCCACCTCCGTTAGGGTCACTCTCAAAGGGAATGCCCTAATTTTGGTGGAGGTTTATAAGTATAAGTCACAGATATACAAGACAGATATAGGAACACATATTTGTAAACAACGGAAGAACAACAACTTTTATTTCATAAAAGCAAATACGTGTTACAAAACACCACCATGATTGTCTTACATCCTTTCCAAAAACATAACATAACATTTTCATAATCTGTCTTGAGTACATTATTTAAAGAAGCATAAATAAAACATAGATAAACTGCCAAAGCCCCCATAGTGGATTGTCCAAAGCCATAGTTCAAAATGAAAAGATCCAAGCAATACATTTCTCTTCTTCAAGCTGGATGTTAAGGTTGGTCAAGCTGCTGTGTTCCCTCCCTGTGGACCTTGGGGGGGGGGGGGAACGGAAGAAAAGAAGACGAAAGAAAAGTAGAGTCAGACATAAGCCTGAGTAAGTCTAGTACTATTCTGTCTATGAATAAAGAACTGGGTGTGATAAGTATAAACAAGAAGTGGGCAAGCACTATGAACTTGGTTAAGTTGTCTAGGTTCGAATATACTATCGTACCCCATGCTAATCTCTGAACCCATATAAACTAGTTTCCAACTGACACCCCATAATCAGGGTGATGTGATCCGTTCTTTGATGATCGGCTCCTACTCGCATAGTTACATGTGTCTTACGGCCCCCGATGTTGTAGTTACCTATGCTGGTCCCACCATGGGGTGTATCAAGTCCCGTGGTGGCGGCCCGACACAATCCTAGAATGCACAGGTATGCTACTGTTGTCCAGTGCCTTATTTTTCTGCGCCGGAGTGTGTGCACGCCCGCACCCCGTTAGATCCTACACTGCTACACCACCGCCGTCGATTTGACCTCTTACAATCAGCCCAGTAATCGTGCCCCACCCTGCCTAGTTTCAGGGTATCCTGATACACCTTCTAGGGTTACTGCTGAAAAGGGTCCCCCGTTACTAGGTTTTCTATCTCTAGCCAACATGCTAAGTTGGTTAAGTGTTTTCTAACCTAACCCCCACCAATCCGTTTAGTTTAGCATGTTTCATTTTGATTAAGTCTTTAGTTCACTTAATCCTAACAATCCTGACTCAGCCTTAATTGTCTTATTAAGGCCCTGACCTCTCACATTAGACAGGTATTGTTGTGGCTGCCTGTTGCCGGTTGGTTCCGGGCAGTCTTACGCCACAACTCAGTCTAACCTCGGGTCCTTATTGGGCTCCATGTTTAACCTCCCACATTGGACAGGTATTGTTGTGACTACTGGACAACCGGGCGGTTCCGGGCAGGTTTACATCACAACTCAATCCAACCTCGGGTTAAACACATCGTATTTTCTACATTTACATATTTTGTCATTCTTCTTTATTTCTTATATGTAAATATTTGCGGCCCATTATTAAGTTAATGGTGTAAAGGTTACACCAATCATGGGCCCAACCCATACTTGAACTTGGGCCCTTCTATTTTATATTTTCATTCATTAGTAATTTTAACCCAACGTTATTTTCCCCCGTTTTACACGTCCGTTTATTATATATATATATTGGGCTTAGCCTTTTAAAGCCCAATTTAGCCTTGCGAAAAGGGGAGGCTTAAAGCGTGGTTACATACACAAAAAGGGGAAGGTGAGCGTATGAACTTGCAATATGACGTTGGAAATACAAAATAGAAACTGGTGTACTTGCATAGTGGTAACATATACTTTGGTCATAAAGCATAGGTGACATGAATCAAAGCATGTAAACTTGTAGTTAAGTTAAGAATATCACTATTGACACATAGGCCTAACTACAACATAAACCTATATTTTTATTTCAGGCATAATGTCAAACATAAGCACGGCATAAATATTTCTAACATAAGCATGGCATAATGTCAAACATAAGCATGGCATAATGTCAAACATAAGCATGGCATAAGTATAGTTAAATTTGTTCACATAACCATGGCATAAATATTTCTAACATGAAATCATGATTTTTACTTTAGTCATGCAAACTTGCAAAAAGGGATTTTTGAACCTAACCTAGCTATGTGGTACATATGTCATCATATAATTCTTGTTAACAATTTCAATTATGCAAATTATCAATCATAGCCTAGTCATATTCATAAGTTTGCAAATAGGTTTTCTAGTACAAAAGCATGGCTTAATACATGATGCCAAATTTTCAACATAATTTCATATGGATTATGATAATCCAAACTTATTCCAATTACTTCTCAAAATGATGTTTGTATAAAAATACACATTATGATGGCATAGTAGCAAAGCCCCAAACTTGCATGAATTTCAATCAACTGCATACATGTAGCTTCAACATGGATTACATAATTTGCGAATATTCCAAACGTATACTTGCATAGAACTACCGCATGTAGTTCTTTATAATGAATAACATAATTCGTGAATATCCAAACGTATACAATATTCCAAATCGATAAGAATCATATTAATGCACAAATTATGAATTATTTACCACAACCAAGTATACAAATCAACACAGTTATTTGTTCATACCAAAGTAATACTCTACTTACAATGGTGAGGCAAATTCTCAAATTTAGGGATTTGAAGATGCGGTTTGATTTGATTGAGTTGCTTTATGCCTTAGAATTTGCCTCCTAATCCTCTCTCCAATTTGGTGGCTACCCCTAGTCGTTCCTCAGCAACATGGCGGCTTTGTTCTTATTTTTGAATGAATAGATTAGGGTTAGTCTAGGGTTGTTTTTATAGAGGTTAGGAACTGATTAGGACCATTGATGTTGCCTGGATTGATCGTAGCCATTCATTCGCAAGTGAGACCAATTAGAGCCTGCCACCTAGCCCTAATGACAAAGCAGACCACAGAAAATCGACCAACATAGAATAGGCCAACCAGGTTAGACTGGGCTCGACCTGGCTCTGGACCAGGTCGACATGCCTGTCGACAGCCCTGTCGACCTGGTTAGACCATGTCGACAGCCCAGTCGACCTGGGTGCGTCAGGCGGGTGTTTTTCCACCCTGGCCCATTGGGCCCCATATTCGAATTTAAACTTGATTTAGAAACTTCCGAAGGCCATATCTTCTTCATACGGACTCCGTTTTTCGAAAACTCGGACTCTATTTCGCGTATTTTTCCGAGACGAACGCAATGGCGTATCCCGTTTCCCTCAGTTCTTTGATTTGAAATTAATTATACTTTAATTTGTTAATTTTCACAGTTATAGAATTCGCGGGGTGTTACAACCAACTTTCATATCATTAATAAATAAGGTCTAAAGCCTTTTACATCAGAGAATTTCTTACATGAAAACCTGTCTTGCAATAGTAAAGAAGCATAAAAACCTTTTCATAAATTATTCCCCAAGTGAAACAGTAAAGTAGCCATAGCCAATAAAAGTCCAAGCCATACATGATGACCTTCAAACAGAAGAAGTCCGAACTAACAATAGCATTTCCTCCCTGTAACCTGGGGGGAAACGGAAGACAAAGAGGCGAAACAAAACGGGGTCAGTCATAAAGACTGGTAAGCCCTATCTACTATCAGTATATAAACTAGTAAAGTTAACTGGCATGAGGAACTGAGATGAACATAAGTATGATGACAAGATAGATAAGCTAAACCAAAATAACAGGATGAACTACTGTATTAAGATTAACAAGTGTGTCATGATAAACTACGGTGTCAAGATAAGTCAAGGTATCACATCGTCAGGTTTCTATCAAGTACAATATCGCAAGGTGTCTATCATGTATATTCGCTCTGCACCTCCCGTACTAGTATCCCGGCCCGTGTCATGTGTTAACTATGAACATCTCTTGCCCAATGTCATGTAATGGTCCATGTCATCTTAATATATCGTATATGTAGGTTTCCTGATTCGTATGATTCTTTCCATGCATAAGTTCAGTCCTTTGCCGTAGGCCGTACGGGCTTTCTTATGTAAATCTATACCACTTCAACGTAGTACCGTTTTATCCTTGAGGTTATTTTGGACTGCTACCCTTGATCTGGTTATGTTTTCCTACCATGAACTATCGCGTGTTCACTTAGGATTTATGCCACCTAGGACCACTAGGTATTATCCTACCTAATGAACGTTTCCGTGTCTCGGTTTGGGTTCACGCCACCTAGGGCCACTAGGGATTATGCCACCCGTCAACCACGTCCTTTATCCCACGTATATATCGTGAATCGTTTTCTATGTCTAGATGCACATGTGTCCCAATGTGCCATCCGAGTTCCGTGCCAGGGCAAATCGAGAAATACGGAACTCGGTCGGGAGCTTTAAGTCGTCTGATGATGCAGATATCAAGGTCTGTTTTTGTATCCGTGGCTATGGTCCCACGTGACCCCTCCCTCAACTACTGAAAGGCAATCCAAGAAAAATCATGTATGAGAACCACATCCCGGCCCCACTATAGCCCCACTTTCCTATGGGCCAACCTCACACATGACTCGATAGCAAGAACATGGTATGTTGGGGGTTCTCTGCCTTTCCGTACATACACGATTGACTAAAGATGGTAGGTAGTTGACGATGTGCTATCCAGGGCAAAATCAAGTATTGTCGACTCCACGCTAATCCATCCCAGCCTTTAGGTCGCTCGTATAGCAACCAAGGCATACTCTTGGCTCTTCTGTCACAGACCTTAACCTCTGTGATGCCGGGTTTCATGGACCACCTGCCACCTCACAGAGGGATACCAAGAGTACCCTCACATCCCCCGAAGCTACCGCTTCGTCACCCAGTTCGTTGGAGCCCTTATCCAAGTCGGATAATTTGCTCCTCCTCGTGTGTTTAAGCGATGACCTACCATATCGGGTTACTCATCCATTCATGAACTAGCCCCATGTCCTTGGCTAAGAATTATTACTTAGTTATACTTAACTAAGGTTTACCACTTAGCTTCTTTTCCCCGTTACCCTTGATTAACCACGATTTTCTACCTAGTTCCTCTCACTAGGGTTTTGTCTATTGGGTTAAGTGTTGTTATTCAGGTCCATGACTTAGCCCGCATACGAATCATGTCAAGATTGGCTAAGTATTTAAGTTCAAGGCTTAGCCCTACAAGTTAGTTAAGTGTACCAAGAAGCTCATGACTTATCCCTATCAAGTCAAATTGGTTAAGTATTTATTTGTCTTAACCCCATCAGATTATCATGTTAGATTGATTAAGCATAGATTATCTTAATCCCATCAGATTATCGAGTCGGATTGGTTAAGTGTGGGTTAGCTTAACCCCATCCACTAATCGTATTTCAATGGTTAAGCCTAAGTTAAAATGTCTTGTGACTTAACCCTATCAGGTCCGCATTTTAGATTGGTTAAGTATAGGTTACTTAACCTCATCAAATCATCATGTATAATTGGTTAAGTATAAGTTACTTAACCCCATTAAATTATCATGTTAAGTTGGTTAAGTATTGTCTAATTAACCTAATTAAATTACCAAGTTTAGATTGGTTAAGTGTTTAACTTAACCCCATCGAATTACCGTGCTTAGATTAGTTAAGTGAAGGTTACTTAGCCCCATCTAATTACCGTGTTTAGATTCGTTAAGTCTAAGTTACTTAACCCCATCTAATTACCAAGTCGGATTAGTTAAGTGTAAATTACTTAAACCCATCGAATTTACCGTGTTAGATTAGCTAAGTATGGATTACTTAACCCCATCTAATTACCGTGTTTAGATTAGTTAAGTGTAGGTTACTTAACCCCATCTATTTACCAAGTCGGATTAGTTAAGTGTAAATTACTTAACCCCATCCCCTAATTGTCTTATATGGTTAAGTGTCATTGAGGAACCAAGTCCGGTTTAACTTAACCAACCCATTCGTGTAATATTGGTTAAGTGTCATTAATCAAAATTACTTAACCTTTTCATGTGGCATTAATTAGATTAATGCACCCCAACCTCTCACATTAGACTTTGTTGTGGTTACTAGTTAAGCCGGGCGGGTCCGGGTAGATTTACACCACAACCTAGTCTAACCTCGGGTTTTTAGTGCTATATGACCAACTACCCACATTGGGTCCTATTGTTTGTAGCCACTAGTTAAGCCAGGCGGGTCCGGGTAGATTTATGCTACAAACTCAATCCAACCTCGAGTTGGCCACTCTCATGTTTGGTCTAGTGTCTTATTACACTTACAACCCATACGTGTCAAGTTTTCAAGTCCCATGTTCATAGCCAAAATTACATGTTGTCATGTTTATACCAATTTACCCAAATCATGTTTCATGTCATTAAAGTTTACCCATAACGTAACCCCAACGCTTTTAAACTCGCATATACATTCGCAACAACGCATAATGGATTAAAAGAAGGAACTTGGCAAAGGTATGACAAAAGGGGTATATGGCCGCAAGTTAAACATGGTGGCATATGAGACATAATGTGTTCACAAACTTGCATGTTACATTATTAAGCCCCAAAAACATGCATAACCCCAAAACTTAGCATATAGGTGAATCATGGTGATAGATGACATAGAAAAATGGCAAGAAGTTCGCATCTAGCATTCTATGCAAGCTAACTTAAGGGATAAGAGAGTTCTTATGTTGCATAATGCAACATTTCAACATAAAGCTTATAGCTTTTAGCCCACCAAATCAAGATGATGACTTTACGAATATGCATAGGATAAATCTACACATAACATGATAGTTTCTAAGCATGTAACCTACTTAAGTTCAAACCCAAAACTTGCAACATGAACATTTAACTTCATAGTTAATATCTAAGAGTAGGAGGGGGCTTACAATGCTATGAAGGCACAAATCAATATATAAAAAGATTGAGACGAAGCCACACTACCAAAAACCCCAAATCAATAAGCTCCAACAAAACCCTTGAGAAAATAATAAGAAAGATCCTTGCTTTGATGAAGATTTGCCTTGAAATCAAGTTTAGAAGCTCTCATATGAACATAGAAACTCTCATACACTCATATGATCATGTAATCTCTCATGTGAATGAAGATAGAATTTATGACAAGAGGATGGAGGCTAGGGTTTTGAGTGGAGGCCATGATCATTAGAAATTTTGGCATAGTTTAGTTGTAGAATCAAATAATGAGGGTTTAAAGGTTAGGTTAGGGGTCTTTTTATAGAGATTAGGACTAGTTTTAGCCATAGGATTAACCCCAATTCAGATCCTAGCCATCAAAATCCGTCACCTGCCAACAAATCAGACCCAAAACATGTCTTGGGGAAGAAGTCAGGTGCACCATGCCAAAACTGGTTTGGCCACCTGTGTCGGCTCCCCAGTCGACTTGGCAGTCGACTTGGGGGGGGGGGTGTCGACTTGGCAGTCGACACCCCCTTGACCAGGGTTGACTTTTTGAATTTGAATCTGTTTTAAACTCTGAAAATTCTGAAAACTTCGACGGACCATATCTTGGTCATACGGACTCCGATTCTCGAAAACTCGGACTCTGTTTCGCGTATTTTTCCGAGACGAACGCAATGGAACAGCCCGTTTCCATTGATTCAGATTTTAAAATTAAATTCTGCCTTGATTCTTGTCTTAACACGTTATTAAAATTTGGGTTGTTACATTCTCCCCTCCTTTAAGGATTTCGTCCCCGAAATCTCCAAGTTAGGAAGAACATATCCTACCATCCATCATCCATCTACACAGAACATCATCCACAGGCAACCATTGTCCTTAGACGATTTCTAATGCCATATGAATATATGCAAAACGTGTGTGTACATGCTCCTTAGCTAATGCTAACGATCAGGCCTGAATGATCTTTCTAATGCAAAATACGTTTAGTGCCATGAGTCCAACATGTATGCAAATAGTCCTAGTCATATAACTACTATATGCGTGCACAAACATTCATCCACATGCAACATCCACATGATAACACACTCGATTTCATCCATAAACAAGTATAAATACTCGTGCATATGCAACATGAAACGTGACCGCGTCAATCTAGTATCTAATGTGTATTCGCGCATCCACGAGCAACCACTTGCAACCATTTGCAACCATATCAATCATAACATGTTTCAAATACATGTTTACATCCATAGAGTTCTATCTAAGGTTCCCAAGACAAGATCGAGGAGATAAACAAGACAAACTCCTTACGGGGTTTGCAACAGAAACAGGACCGAGAGGGTATCCACCAAGCGATAGCATGCAAGCAAGCTCTACAGGAGAACCAGGGATCAACGATATACTCTTACAAAGAGACACGATGCATGCGTCTAAGCCGCATTTCCTTGATCTTAATTCCAGTGTGCCTTGACTGCCTTTGACTTCATGGTTTCGTAGCTCCTTGATTCCTATTTCCAAGGTATGAGTCGGAACTCTTTTCACTATCGCCTCTCGTTCCACTTTCATTTATTCTTTCCCTAGTATACTTGGCTCAACCACATCTACGTACTCATGCAAGCTCTCCAAAATTCACTAGTGAATTCTGGATCTCGTTTACCAATGCCAATCCATGTTATCACGTGCACTTACTAGGGTGATTCCTATAACCCATGCTTAAGCGGAATGGACCATCCGCCTTAGTGGCGAACGTTACTCGATCGGATCAGAGATTTCCGATAAATGCATCAAGAGATTCTAGGTAACTAACCATGACAGAACCCAAAAGGTTACACGAGACTTCGAGGGTATTACCAAGGCATGCTAAGAGTTTAACTACCCTCCTTTCAAAACCGAGAATGGCATCCCTTACTGGATAACCACTTCATCCCTAGAATCCATCCATAGCTCAACAATAGAAGTATTGCTTCTAATCTCAACACTTGACATTTACACTCTCAATTCCAAATAAGTCATGAATAAATGGACCGACTCTCCAACCAGATTTTTGGGTCAAAAGTGGGATCTTCTACCATGCTAGTACTAAGGTGCAGAGACTTAACTATCGAGGCAGACTTAAATGATGCGATGATCAATACAAAGTCTGGACGGGATGATAGAAAAGAAAGGCTAAGCCTTTAACAGAAATGGTACCATTTCTCTTAGGTACGCTAGAAATGAGAGCATACAATTGCCCTCTCGCTGATCTTGTCTTTATTTTCCTTTGTGGATCAAGCGATACCAACAAGTTGCTTATTCTTAAGCCCATGTCCTTTATCCTTGCTCTTATTATCCCTTCTTATAACTTCGGTGACAGGTCTCTCGAGAACTTCCTCCATCGCACGGGAAATCACTTACGTAGCTAGACAAGGATTAGTCGCAGTTAAAACTACTGTGACTACAGATGGAGGAAATAAAGGAAAAGAGATTCGATCAAGGAAACAAAGGATAGTGTAACACCCCGAATTTCGGTTAATGCTAAACCTCGGACTCTATTTCGCGTATTTTTCCGAGACGAACGCAATGACGCAGCCCGTTTCCCCCAATTCTCACATCTGAGATTATTTATTCTGTAATTAGTGAATTTTAGCATTAACCGAAATTCGGGGTGTTACAGATAGTGCTAATGGATTTTGGGGAATAGCTTTTAAAAACTTTTCTTGAAAAATGCTTCTTTGTAAACGGTTTCTCAAATAGTTTTCAGAAGGTTATAAAAACTTTTGCCCAGTCTGGTAACCTTCTGCTCTGATACCAAATGTAACACCCAACCTCCGCTAGGGTCACTCGCAAAGGAATGCACTAGCTTTAGAGGGGTATTATTGGTAAACATGTACAGAAATATTACAAGATAGAACATATAAAATAGCGGAAGTAAAACCAACTTTCATATCATTAATAAATAAGGTCTAAAGCCTTTTACATCAGAGAATTTCTTACATGATAACCTGTCTTGCAATAGTAAAGAAGCATAAAAACCTTTTCATAAATTATTCCCTAAGTGAAACAGTAAAGTAGCCATAGCCAAGAAAAGTCCAAGCCATACATGATGACCTTCAAACAGAAGAATTCCGAACTAACAATAGTATTTCCTCCCTGTAACCTGGGGGTGAAACGGAAGACAAAGAGGCGAAACAAAACGGGGTCAGTCATAAAGACTGGTAAGCCCTATCTACTATCAGTATATAAACTAGTAAAGTTAACTGGCATGAGGAACTGAGATGAACATACGTTTGATGACAAGATAGATAAGCTAAACCAAAATAACAGGATGAACTACTGTACCAAGATAAACAAGTGTGTCATGATAAACTACGGTGTCAAGATAAGCCAAGGTATCACATCGTCTGGTTTCTATCAAGTACAATATCACAAGGTATCTATCATGTATATTCGCTGTGCACCTCCCGTACTAGTATCCCGGCCCGTGTCATGTGTTAACTATGAACATCTCTTGCCCAATGTCATGTAATGGTCCATGTCATCCTAATATATCGTATATGTAGGTTTCCTGATTCGTATGATTCTTTCCATGCATAAGTTCAGTCCTTTGCCGTAGGCCGTACGGGCTTTCTTATGTAAATCTATACCACTTCAACGTAGTACCGTTTTATCCATTAGGTTATTTTGGACTTCTACCCTTGATCTGGTTATGTTTTTCTACCATGAACTATCGCGTGTTCACTTAGGATTTATGCCACCTAGGACCACTAGGGACTATGCTACCTAATGAACGTTTCCGTGTCTCGGTTTGGGTTCACGCCACATAGGGCCACTAGGGATTATGCCACCCGTCAACCACGCCCTTTATCCCACGTATATATCGTGAATCGTTTTCTATGTCTAGACGCATATGTATCCCAATGTGCCATCCGAGTTCCGTGCCATGGCAAATCGAGAAATACGGAACTCGGTCGGGAGCTTTAAGTCGTCTGCTGATGCAGATATCAAGGTCTGTTTTTGTATCCGTGGATATAGTCCCACATGACCCCTCCCTCAACTACTGAAAGGCAATCCAAGAAAAATCATGTATGAGAACCACATCCCGGCCCCACTATAGCCCCACTTTCCTATGGGCCAACCTCACCCATGACTCGATAGCAAGAACATGGTCTGTTGGGGGTTCTCTTCCTATCCGTACGTACATGATTGACTAAAGATGGTAGGTAGTCGACGACATGCTATCCAGGGCAAAATCAAGTATCCTCGACTCCACGCTAATCCATCCCAGCCTTTAGGTCGCTCGCATAGCAACCAAGGCATACTCTTGGCTCTTCTATCGCAGACCTTAACCTCTGTGAGGCCGGGTTTCATGGACCACCTGCCACCTCATAGAGGGATACCAAGAGTACCCTCACGTCCCCCGAAGCTACCGCTTCGTCACCCAGTTCGTTGGAGCCCTTATCCAAGTCGGATAATTTGCTCCTCCTCGTGTGTTTAAGCGATGACCTACCATATCGGGTTACTCATCCATTCATGAACTAGCCCCATCTCCTTGGCTAAGAATTATTACTTAGTTATACTTAACTAAGGTTTACCACTTAGCTTCTTTTCCCCGTTACCCTTGATTAACCACGATTTTCTACCTAGTTCCTCTCACTGGGGTTTTGTCTATTGGGTTAAGTGTTGTTATTCAGGTCCATGACTTAGCCCGCCTACGAATCATGTCAAGATTGGCTAAGTATTTAAGTTCAAGGCTTAGCCCTACAAGTTAGTTAAGTGTACCAAGAAGCTCATGACTTATCCCTATCAAGTCAAATTGGTTAAGTATTTATTTGTCTTAATCCCATCAGATTATCATGTTAGATTGATTAAGCATAGATTATCTTAATCCCATCAGATTATCGATTCTGATTGGTTAAGTATGGGTTAGCTTAACCCCATCCACTAATCGTATTTCAATGGTTAAGCCTAGGTTAAAAGGTCTTGTGACTTAACCCTATCAGGTCCGCATATTAGATTGGTTAAGTATAGGTTACTTAACCTCATCAAATCATCATGTATAATTGGTTAAGTATAAGTTACTTAACCCCATTAAATTATCATGTTAAGTTGGTTAAGTATTGGCTACTTAACCTCATTAAATTACCAAGTTTAGATTGGTTAAGTGTTTAACTTAACCCCATCGAATTACCGTGCTTAGATTAGTTAAGTGAAGGTTACTTAGCCCCATCTAATTACCGTGTTTAGATTAGTTAAGTCTAAGTTACTTAACCCCATCTAATTACCAAGTCGGATTAGTTAAGTGTAAATTACTTAACCCCATCGAATTTACCATGTTAGATTAGTTAAGTATGGATTACTTATCCCCATCTAATTACCGTGTTTAGATTAGTTAAGTGTAGGTTACTTAACCCCATCTAATTACCAAGTCGGATTAGTTAAGTGTAAATTACTTAACCCCATCCCCTAATTGTCTTATATGGTTAAGTGTCATTGAGGAACCAAGTCCGGTTTAACTTAACCTACCCATTCGTGTCATATCGGTTAAGTGTCATCAATCAAAATTACTTAACCTTTTCATGTGGCATTAATTAGATTAATGCACCCCAACCTCTCACATTAGACTTTGTTGTGGTTACTAGTTAAGCCGGGCGGGTCCGGGTAGATTTACACCACAACCTAGTCAAACCTCGGGTTTTAAGTGCTATATGACCAACTACCCACATTGGGTCCTATTGTTTGTAGCCACTAGTTAAGCCGGGCGGGTCCGGGTAGATTTATGCTACAAACTCAACCCAACCTCGAGTTGGCCACTCTCATGTTTGGTCTAGTGTCTTATTACACTTACAACCCATACGTGTCAAGTTTTCAAGTCCCATGTTCATAGCCAAAATTACATGTTGTCATGTTTATACCAATTTACCCAAATCATGTTTCATGTCATTAAAGTTTACCCATAAAGTAACCCCAACGCTTTTGAACTCGCATATACATTCGCAACAACGCATAATGGATTAAAAGAATGAACTTGGCAAAGGTATGACAAAAGGGGTATAAGGCCGCAAGTTAAACATGGTGGCATATGAGACATAATGTGTTCACAAACTTGCATGTTACATTATTAAGCCCCAAAAACATGCATAACCCCAAAACTTAGCATATAGGTGAATCATGGTGATAGATGACATAGAAAAATGGCTAGAAGTTCGCATCTAGCATTCTATGCAAGTTAACTTAAGGGATAAGAGAGTTCTTATGTTGCATAATGCAACATTTCAACATAAAGCTTATAGCTTTTAGCCCACCAAATCAAGGTGATGACTTTACGAATATGCATAGGATAAATCTACACATAACATGATAGTTTCTAAGCATGTAACCTACTTAAGTTCAAACCCAAAACTTGCAACATGAACATTTAACTTCATAGTTAATATCTAAGAGTAGGAGGGGGCTTACAATGCTATGAAGGCACAAATCAATATATAAAAAGATTGAGACGAAGCCACACTAGCAAAAACCCCAAATAAATAAGCTCAAATAAAACCCTTGAGAAAATAATAAGAAAGATCCTTGCTTTGAGGAAGATTTGCCTTGAAATCAAGTTTAGAAGCTCTCATATGAACATAGAAACTCTCATACACTCATATGATCATGTAATCTCTCATGTGAATGAAGATAGAATTTATGACAAGAGGATGGAGGCTAGGGTTTTGAGTGGAGGCCATGATCATTTGAAATTTTGGCATAGTTTAGTTGTAGGATCAAATAATGAGGGTTTAAAGGTTAGGTTAGGGGTCTTTTTATAGAGATTAGGACTAGTTTTAGTCATAGGATTAACCCCAATTCAGATCCTAGCCATTAAAATCCGTCACCTGCCAACAAATCAGACCCAAAACATGTCTTGGGGAAGAAGTCAGGTGCACTAGGCCAAAACTGGTCTGGCCACCTGTGTCGACTCCCAGTCGACTTGGCAGTCGACTTGGGAGGGGGGGTGTCGACTTGGCAGTCGACACCCCCTTGACCAGGGTTGACTTTTTGAATTTGAATCTGTTTCAAACTCTGAAAATTCTGAAAACTTCGACGGACCATATCTTGGTCATACAGACTCCGATTCTCGAAAACTCGGACTCTATTTCGCGTATTTTTCCGAGACGAACGCAATGGCATAGCCCGTTTCCCTTGTTACAGATTATAAAATTAAATTCTGCCTTGATTCTTGTCTTAACACGTTATTAAAATTCGGGTTGTTACAACGCCAAGACTTAAGCGCGAAAACAATAGCGGCCAACTCTAGGTCATGCGTGGGGTAATTATTCTCATGTGCTCTCAACTGCCTCCCACCATAGGCTATTACCCTACCTTCCTGCATTAAGACTGCGCCTAGTCCTGTCCCACAAGCGTCAGTATATACGGTAAATGGCTTACTCCCGTCTGGCAGCACTAAGACTGGGGCTGAGGTCTAAGCTCTCTTCAACTGTTGGAACGCATCATCACAATCTACGTCCCATGTGAAAACTAGGTTCTTATTCGTCAAGCGTGTTAATGGAGCTGATATCTTTGCGAAGTCTTTGATAAACTTCCTATAGTTGCCAGCCAACCCCAAGAAACTTCTCACTTCAGTAGCATTTTTAGGGACCTTCCAATCTTGGATGGCCACCACCTTCGCGGGATCCACGGCTATCCCTTCTTTGGAAACCACGTGCCCCAAGAACCGTACTTCCTTCCTCCAGAAGTGACACTTAGAAAATTTAGCCTTAAGGCTATGCGCTCGAAGAGTCTCCAACACTTCCCTAAGATGTAGGGCATGCTCTTCCTCATCCTTAGAAAAGATCAAGATGTCGTCTACAAAGACTACCACGAATTTATTAAGGTACTCCCTAAACACCCTACTCATCAAATCAACAAAGTATGCGGGGGCGTTTGTCAAACCGAAGGGCATCACTAGCAATTCATAAAAACCGTTTGGAGTCCTAAAGGCAGTCTTGTCAATGCTATCCTCAGCCACTCTCAACTGATGAAAACCAGTGGCTAAGTCCAACTGCGAAAACACTGAGGCGCCAACTAACTGATCGAAGAGATCATCAATCCTCGGCAGTGGGTGTCTTTTCTTCTTAGTAAGCTTATTAAGTTCTCTATAGTCCACACAAAGTCTAAGGGACCCATCCGCCTTCGTGGCAAATACTACTGGAGCACCCCTCTCCGATATACTTCGTCATATGAACCCCTTCTCAAGCAACTACTTCACTTGCTTATTGAGTTCCCTCCTTTCACGAGGAGCCATGTGGCGTACTGGTAAAGATACTGGTTTCGCATTATCCATAAGATATATTTGAAAATCTATCTCCCGCTTCGGAGGCAAGCCCTTTACCTCCTCAAACACATCCGAATATTCTCGGACCACTTTAACAGATTGTAGATTTTCCTCGGACGCATCAAGCGATTCTAAATAACTTAGCATAACGGAATCTATGGGATTACAAAAGATTTCGAGAGCGTTACCAAGGCGAGTCATGAGCCTAACTACTCTCCTTTCACAATCAAGAACAGCCCCATTTCTGGATAACCAATCCATTCCTAAAATTAGCCCATAGCCCGTGAAGCCCAACACATAAGCATCACATCTAAACTCAACGCTAAGTATAGAAATTTTCAAATCCAAACACATCATGGACAAATGAGCTGAGCCCCCAATTGGATTCGTAACAACTAAGGGATCCTCTACTAAACTGGTGTTTAAGTGCAGTGATTCAACTAATGATGAAGAGATAAATGAATGCGATGCGCCCGAATCGAATAAGGTACGGACATGATGATCAAACAGAAAAACTAAGCTTTCAACAGAAATGGTTCTACCTCGTTCTTGCAGCGGTGCGACCGCGAGAGCCTGAACTTGTCCCCTTGTCTGCCCTGGTGCTATAAGAGCCTGCACCTGTCCTCCCGAGGTAGCTCCTGCCCTCTGCCCCTTCTTTGGGCAGTCCTTCACTAAATGTCCTGCATCGCCACAATGAAACATCCAGTCTTCTTTTTCTTTCGGCAGTCCTTGCTGAGATGGCCTGGGGTCCCACAGTTAAAACATTTCTTCTTTCCCTTGCCATTATTGTCTTTACCACCCTTCTTGTTTTGCTGTTGTGATTTCTTCTGATCCCCTTTCTTCTCGGGTGCCTTATCAGCTTTAGCGCTTTTCTCCTCGTGCATGGGCGCCATTTCTACTAGCTTCTCAAAGGTGGCCCCCATAGGGATGTGGGTCATGGCCAACCCTTGCAACGGTTCATTCAAGCCATTCACGAACCTTAGAGCCTTCTTCTCCGGCGTGTTTACTAAGTCCAAACCAAACCTTGCTAGCTGATTAAATTTGTTGACATATTCTTTCACTGACGAGCTTCCTTGCTTCAATGTCAAGAACAATTCCATATATAGATTTTCTTCCGCCCTAGAGAGAAACTTCGCCTCGAACCTACGTCTAAAATCCGCCCAAGAGTCAACAGGACGCTCCCCATTAGTGACCTCCCACCAAAACGAGGCTTCTCCCTTCATTAGCCAAGCTGCTAATCTAACTCCCCTCTCTTCTTCCACTTCAAAGATTTCTAGCAATTCTTCCACCTCCTTAAGCCAATCTCTAGCTTCCACAAACGTTTCTGACCCTTGAAAGGGTTTTCCACCCATAGCTTTAAATTCCTTGCACGAATTTGCAAAAGTATCTACGTGAGGAAGAGGAGGAGGAACGCGTGCAACTGGTGGTGGAGGAACATTGGCCGGACCTGCGGCGGCCCTAGCCTCTAACAGCCTCCTATACCATCCTGGTATCGTTACACCGTCAGGTAGATTAAGATCTTCAGCCATCCTAAAACGAAAAAGGAAAGATTCAAAATGGAGAATTCAAAAGATAAAGATATATGGCTATTGGGGATTATGTTTTTCTTAAAAACTTTCCTCTTTAAATTTCTCATTAAAACATGTTTTTGAAAGCACTTCTTCAAAAAAATAACTTTTTTTATAAAGTATTTTTATCTGTTCTGGTAACCTTAAGCTCTGATACCACGTGTAACACCCCACGTCCATTAATGTCACTCACAAAGGGAATGCATTAACTTTCATGGAGGTTATAAGTGAATATAGAACAGAAAAATTACAACAAGCCAAATAATAAATAGTACTTGGAAATCTAAAACTTCATTTTGTTGCAGCGGAAACATGTTTATTACATCACAAAACCATTAATCAGAGTCAAGTACATTATCCATCTTCATAAAACAAAATACATAATCCCATTACAAAAAAAGCCATTAAAGAAGATAACAAGCTGGACTTTACCTCAAGGGTCCAAGCTTTCCAAAGAGATGAAGCAATCCAATCAAACTCCACTAGAGCTGGGTCCAACCTGAGGACCTGGAGGGGAAAAAGGATAGAAATGGAGGGGGTCAGACATAAAGTCTGGCGAGTATGATAATTCTAGCCATACTATTATCAAAATAACTAGACTAAGGCATAAACTGGAAGACAAGTAAATGTCTATGAACTATTAGGAAGATAAAGATAGCGTTTAAGATAACGTTGAAGATAACGGTAAAGGCATACCTAATTACTAACGAATAATTACTATACTGCACCGCACATTACTACACTGCACCGCACCAGTCACCCTAAAGGTTGATCCCACTTGCTTCACACAGAAACATATAGATAGCCTTACGTACCCCTAACTGACTACATAGGTGCCGTCTGCCCCTATTTCCACTAGGTGTACTCCACTACCCATTTTCGATCGGCTCCCTACTCGTTGATACCCGTGCTGGCCCCACAGTGGGGTGTATCACTCCCCTAAAGTGGCAACCCGATACAACTTGAAAATGCACGGCTTATACCTACACGATGCAACAACGTCTTACCTACTAGCCCGGGTCCACACACGCATATGAAACCCGTTGGACATGCGTTGCCACCGCTCCCCGTTTTGGCCTCTTATAGTCAAACTCAGTATGCGTGCCCCGTCCTCGACTTGGGTCGAGCCCACAAAGATAAGTTTGGGATACTGGTTGAAATGGGCCCCCACAAGCTACCCACCTAAGCTTGTCATTAATATATCCCACTTAAACTTCTTAGTCATGTTCATTTACATGTGTGTGTTTGGTTAAGTCTTACTAATCGTATTTCACATGCTGCTAAGGGCACCCACTAGATTCCTCATGCCACCCAAGGCACCTACTTAACCCCCATGTCCCACCTTACATGTTTATCTGGTTAAGTATTTCTTAATTCATTCAGGCCATAACCTCATAAAGACCTCTCACATTAGACTGGCATTTATGGCAGCTGGATTTGCCGGGCGGGTCCGGGCAGTCTTACACCATAAAAGAGTCTAACCTCGTGTCTTTACAACTGTTATGCTTTAGTTTAGGCCTAGGACCTCTCACATTGGGCTGACATTTGTGACCACTGGATTTGCTGGGCAGTTCCGGGCAGGTTTACGTCATAAACGAGTCCAACCTCGTGTCGTAAGCATTGATTGACAACTTTCAATCTTTTACCCCAGTTTTAATAATTCCCTATCCAAATTATTAATTAAGTCCACTTTTATTGATGCCCATAATTGACTTAATTATCGTCATCCACTCATGGTATTCAAAATCATATCAATTGCACCCCAACATCTTATTATTAAATCCTTAATATTACCCCTACCCCTCATTTATACGTTGGCTTATTCAACGCATAATATAGGCTAGACTTGAATAGTCTAACAAATAACACAAGGACAAATTACCACAACATATAGACAATAAAAATAAGTCTAATCATAATAGGGGTGAAACTTGCATAAACTACTCATGTTAAGGATCAAAAGGTGTCAACTTGTTAAATGTCACAATTTACATGATATGATCATAGCCTAAATCAATACATAAACTTACATATGGGGTTTTTTTAGGCAACATAATGATGGTGTGAACTAGCATAGGATATCACATATGTCATAGCATAGTTCTAGATGTCATAATAGATGTCATGGCATATGTTCATAACTTTTCTAATCAATCTAACTTGCATATGTAACTCGTCATATAGATCAACATAGCCCAAACATGATGATTTAATTAATATGAACTAACTAGCATAGATAGTAACATCATGGCTTTTTACATATATGATTCATCGCAATTTAGCATAGAAACTTTCAACATACATAACATCATCATAGCATGATTTACAACATATAGGATATCATCACCACATAGCATAGGATTAATAACATACATGATAGCATATACGACAATTCACATCATCTACTCATAATCCATTCATGACTTAACCTAATTAAAATGATAATAATCTTGTTAAGACTATCATACTCACAATTATAGAAGAAAGAGAGTCTTGATTTGCTTTAGAGTTGAGTAGAATTAGATTAGAAGCGAGTTGGATTAGCTATCTTCTTCTTTAGTTGGCGGCGGCTATGCTGAATTCCATGGCGACGGCATGACGGAAGCTCTTCTATTTTTAATGATGTTTAGGGGTAGTATTAGGGTGTATTTATAGGTGTAGTTAGTTGTTTTAGGCCTTTAGATAGACCCTAGGATAGATTAGAGCCGTCAGATTTCGTCACAGCCCCCAAAACCCAGCCCAAAAACCCATTCAGGTGCACCCAAGTCACCTGGGCTCGACCAGGGAGGTCGACCCCCAGGTCGACCCTAGGGTCGACATCCATGTCGACCTGGTGGGCAGGTCGACCCCCAGGTCGACCTGGTCTGGGCGGGAATTTTTTCCCGCCCAGCCTGTTTGGGCTGAATTTTCGAAATTTGAATTTTCTGAATCTGTTTTGAATTTTCTGAAACTTCGGATGGACATAACTTCTTCATACGAAGTCCAATTCACGCAAACTCGGACTCTATCTCAACCAGAATTCCGAGACGAACACAATGGCGCAACCTGTTTCCCTTAATTTTACATCTGTAATTAATTATTTTTTAATTTGTGAACATCGCTATTATTAGAAATACGGGGTGTTACACTGTCCGTCTGAGGATTATATGCGGTGCTCAAACATAACTGAGTCCCTACCGCCTCTTGTAAGCTTCTCTAAAATTCACTAGTGAAAATAGGATCGCGGTCGCTCACTATGCTTGAAGGAACACCGTGCAAACGAACTATCTCTCGGACGTACACAGAAGCTAACCATGCAGCAATTCTCTTACTCTTCACGGGAATGAAATGGGCGCTCTTAGTAAGTCTATCTACTATAACACAAATTCCCGTATTACCCTTCCTTGATCTTGGTAATCTGTCCACAAAATCCATCGAGACACTCTCCCACTTCCATAGTGGAACCTCCAATGGGTGAAGCAATCCACCGGGTTTCTTTTGCTCCGCCTTTACTTGTTGGCACACCAAGCATCTAGCGACATACTCGGCAACGTTCCTCTTCATACCGGCCCAAAAGTAAACTCGTCTCATGTCCATGTACATCTTGTCCCCGCCGGGATGAATGGCCATCTTCGAATGATGTGCATCACCAAGAATGGTCTTCCTTAGGTCATAGTCTTTTGGTACACAAAGTCTACTGTCCCTATGTAACCAACCCTTATCATCAAGGGTATACCTACGGAGATGGCTTGTTGACTCCCCTCCTTTGAGCTTTTCTACTAACTCAACCAACTGTAGGTCGTCTCGCTGTGCCTCGCCAATCCGTCCCAAAAGCGTAGGTCTGACCTCCAAGGATGCTGGCAAACCGGGTACAAAGTCAACGGAAGGTCTAAAGTCAAACATCGAAATGAATTCTAAGTTTCGCCGCTCAACAAACAAAGGACTTAAGGATAATCTTTTTCTACTTAAGGCATCTGCTACCACGTTACCCTTGCCAGGGGTATATGCTATCTCGAAGTCATAGGATGCTAAGAACTCCATCCACCTTTGCTGCCTTAAGTTCAAGTCATTCTGAGAGAATAAGTATTTTAAAGATTTGTGGTCAGTGAATAATTCGAATTTCTCGCCAAGAAGATAATGACGCCAAGACTTAAGCGCGAAAACAATAGCGGCCAACTCTAGGTCATGTGTAGGGTAATTTTTCTCATGTGCTCTCAACTGCCTTCCATCATAGGCTATCACCCTACCCTCTTGCATTAACACTGCGCCTAGTCCTGTCCCACAAGCGTTAGTATAAACGGTATATGGCTTACTCCCGTCTGGCAGCACTAAGACTGGGCTGAGGTCAAAGATCTCTTTAAACGTTGGAACGCATCATCACAATCTATGTCCCATGTGAAGACTAGGCTCTTCTTCGTCAAGCTTGTCAATGGAGTTGATATCTTTGCGAAGTCTTTGATAAACTTCCTATAGTAGCCATCCAACCCCAAGAAACTTCTCACTTCGGTAGCATTTTTAGGGACCTTCCAATCTTGGATGGCAACCACCTTCGCGGGATCCACAACTATCCCTTCTTTGGAAACCACATGCCCTAAGAACCGTACTTCCTTCCTCCAGAAGTGACACTTAGAAAATTTAGCTTTAAGGTCATGCACTCGTAGGGTCTCCAACACTTCCCTAAGATGTAGGGCATGCTCTTCTTCATCCTTAGAAAAGATCAGGATGTCTTCTACAAAGACTACCATGAATTTGTTAAGGTACTCCCTAAACACGCTACTCATCAAATCAACAAAGTATGCGGTGGCGTTTGTCAAACCGAAGGGCATCACTAGCCATTCATAGAAACCGTCCGGAATCCTAAAGGCAGTCTTTTCTATGCTATCCTCAACCACTCTCAATTGATGGAAACCAGTGGCTAAGTCCAACTGCGAAAACACTAAGGCGCCAACTAACTGATCGAAGAGATCGTCAATCCACGGCAGTGGGTGTCTATTCTTCTTAGTAAGTTTATTCAGTTCTCTATAGTCCACACAAAGTCTAAGGGACCCATCCGCCTTCGTGGCAAATACTACTGGAGAACCACACTCCGATATACTACGTCTTATGAACCCCTTCTCAAGCTACTCCTTCACTTGCTTATCGAGTTCCCTCCTTTCACGTGGAGCCATGTGGCGTACTGGCAAAGATACTAGTTTCGCATTATCCACAAGATATATTCGAAAATCTATCTCCTGCTTCGAAGGCAAGCCCTTCACCTCCTCAAACACATCTGAGTATTCTCGGACCACTCTAACAAATTGTAAATTTTCCTCAGACGCGTCAAGCGATTCTAGATAACTTAGCATAACGGAATTTATGGGATTACAAAAGATTTCGAGAGTGTTACCAAGGCGAGTCACGAGCCTAACTACTCTCCTTTCACAATCAAGAACGGCCCCATTTCTGGATAACCAATCCATTCCTAAAATTAGCCCATAGCCTGTGAAGCCCAAAACATAAGCATCACATCTAAATTCAATGCTAAGTATAGAAATTTTCAAATCCAAACACATCATGGACAAATAAGCTGAGCCCCCAATTGGATTCGAAACAACTAAGGGATCCTCTACTAAACTGGTGTTTAAGTGCAGTGATTCAACTAATGATGTAGAGATAAACGAATGCGATGCGCCCGAATCAAATAAGGTACGGACAGGATGATCAAATAGAAAAACTAAGCTTTCAACAGAAATGGTTCTACCTCGTTCTTACAGCGGTGGGACCGCGAGAGCCTGAACTTGTCCCCTTGCCTGCCCAGGTGCCATAAGAGCCTGCACCTGTCCTCCCGAGGTAGCTCCTGCCCTCTGCCCCTTCTTTGGGCAGTCCTTCACTAGATGTCCAGCTTCGCCACAGTGAAAACAGCCAGTCTTCTTTTTCTTTTGGCAATCCTTGCTGAGATGGCCTGGTGTCCCACAGTTAAAGCATTTCTTCTTTCCCTTGCCATTATTATCTTTAGCACCCTTCTTGTTTTGCTGTTGTGGTTTCTTCTGATCCCCTTTCTTCTCGGGTGCCTTATCAGCTTTAGCGCCTTTCTCCTCGTGCATGAATGCCATGTCTACCAGCTTCTCAAAGGTGGCCCCCATAGGTATGTAGGTCATAGCAAACCCTTGCAATGGTTCATTCAATCCATTAACATACCTCAGAGCCTTCTTCTCCGGCGTGTTCACTAAGTCCAAGCCAAACCTTGCTAACTGATTAAATTTGTTGACTTATTCTTTCACTGATGAGCTTCCTTGCTTTAATGTCAAGAACTTTCCATATATAGATTCTCTTCTGCCCTTGAGAGAAACTTTGCCACAAACCTACATCTGAAATCCGCCCAAGAATCAACAGGATGCTCCCCATTAGTGACCTCCCACCAAAATGAGGCCTCGCCCTTCATTAACCAAGCTGCTAATTTGACTTTCCTCCCTTCTTCCAGTTCAAAGATCTCTACCAATTCTTCTACCTCCCTAAGCCAATCTCTAGCTTCCACAAACGTTTCTAACCCTTGAAAGGGTTTTCCACCCATAGCCTTAAATTCCTTGCATGTCTTTGCAAAAGTATCTACCCGAGGAGGAGGAGGAACGGGTGCAACTGGTGGTGGAGGAACATTGGCTGGACCTGCAGCAGCCCTTGCCTCTAATAGCCTCCTATACCATCCTGGTATCGTTACACCGTCAGGTAGGTTAAGATCTTCAGCTATGTTGAAACGAAAAAGGAAAGATTCAAAATGGAGAATTCGAAGGATAAAGATATATGGCTATTGGGGATTATGTTTTTCTTTAAAACTTTACTCTTCAAATTACTTATTAAAACATTTTTTTGAAAACACTTCTTCCAAAAATACTTTAGAGAAATAGTTTTTCTAAAAATGTTATCTGTTCTGGTAACCTTAAGCTCTGATACCACGTGTAACACTCCACGTCCATTAATGTCACTCACAAAGGGAATGCATTAACTTCCATGGAGGTTTTTAGTGAATATAGAACAGAAAATTTACAACAAAACAGATAATAAGTAGTACTTGGAAATCTAAAACTTCATTTTATTGCAGCGGAAATTAAACATATTTGTTACATCATAAAACCATAAATCAGAGTCAAGTACAATATCCATCTTCATAAAACAAAATACATAATCCCATTACACAAATACCCATTAAAGAAGATAACAAGCTGGCCTTTACTCCAACGGTCCAAGCTTTCCAAGGGAGATAAAGCAATCCAATCAAACTCCACTAGAGCTGGGCCCAACCTGAGGACCTAGAGGGGAAAAAGGATAGAAATGGAAGGGGTCAGACATAAAGTCTGGCGAGTATGATAATTCTAACAATACTATTATCAAAGTAACCAGACCAAGGCATAAGCTGGAAGATAAGTAAATGTCTATGAACTATTAGGTATGGAATGAGCAGATAAAGATGACGTTTAAGATAACGTTAAAGGTAACATTAAAGGCACACCTAATTACTAATGAATAATTACTACACTGCACCGCACATTACTACACTGCATCGCACCAGTCACCCTAAAGGTTGATCCCACTTACTTCACACGGAAACATATAAATAGCCTCACGTACCCCTATCTGACTACATAGGTGCCATCTGCCCCTATCTCCACTAGGTGTACCCCACTACCCACTTTCGATTGGCTCCCTGCTCGTAGATACCCGTGCTGGCCCCACAGTGGGCTGTATCACTCCCCTAAAGTGGCAACCCGATATAACTTGAGAATGCATGGCTTATACCTACATGATGCAACAATGTCTTACCTACCAGCCCGGGTCCACACACGCATATGAAACCCGTTGGACTTGCATTGCCACCGCTCCCCGTTTTGGCCTCTTATAGTCAAACCCAGTATGCGTGTCCCGTCCTCGACTTGGGTCGAGCCCACAAAGATACGTTTGGGATACTGGTTGAAATGGGCCCCCACAAGCTGCCCACCTAAGCTTGTCACCACTAGTATATCCCACTTAAACATGTTAGTCATGTTCATTTACATGTGTGTCTGGTTAAGTCTTACTAATCGTATTTCACATGCCACTAAGGGCTCCCCACTAGACTCCTTATGCCACCCCAGGCACCTACTTAACCCACATGTCCCACCTTACATGTTTATCTGGTTAAGTATTTCCTAATTCATTCATGCCATAACCTCATAAAGACCTCTCACATTAGACTGACATTTATGGCAGCTGGATTTGCCGGGCGGATCCGGGCAGTCTTACACCATAAAAGAGTCTAACCTCGTGTCTTTACAAGTGTAATGCTATAGTTTAGGCCTAGGACCTCTCACATTGGGCTCACATTTGTGCCACTGGATTTGCCGGGCAGGTCCGGGCAGGTTTACGTCACAAAAGAGTCCAACCTCGTGTCCTAAGCATTGATTATCACTTATAATCTTTTACCCCAGTTTTAATAATTCCCTATTCAAATTATTAATTACTTCAAATTTTAATGATGTCCATAATTGACTCAATTATGGCCATCCACTCATGGCATGCAAAATCATATCAATTGCATCCCAACTTCATATTATTAAATCCTTAATATTACCCCTACCCCACGTTTATACGTTCGCTTATTCAATGCAGAATATACGTTAGACTTGAATTGTCTAACTCATAGCACAAAGATAAATTGTCACAACATATGAACAAATAAAGTAATCCAATCATAATAGGGGTGAAACTTGCATAAACTACACAGGTTAAGGATGTAAGGGTGTCAACTTGTTAAATGTCACAATTTACATGACATGATCATAACCCAAATTTATGTACAAACTTGCATAAGGGGGTTTTAGGCAACATAATGATGGTGTGAACTAGCATAGTATTTCACATATGTCATATCATAATTCTAGATGTCGTAATAGGTGTCATGGCATATGTTCATAACTTTTACTAATCAACCTAAACTTGCATATGTGACTTGTCATATATATCAACATAGCCCAAACATGATGATTTGGTTAACATGAACTAACTAGCATAGATAGCAACATCACGGCTGTTTAACATGTTTGATTCATCACAACTTAGCATATTATTCTCAACATACATAACATCATCATAGCATGATTTACATCACCACATGGCATAGGATTTTTAACATACATGATAGTATAAGGTTTACAACAACATATATGACAATTCACATCATCTACTCATAATCCATTCATGACTTAACCTAATTAAAATGATAATAATCTTGTTAAGACTATCATACTCACAAATAGAGAAGAAAGAGAGTTGAATTAGCGCTCCTTTGATGAAGAATCGCTGTTAGGGTTGGGTAGTTCTGATTTGGTTGTTGTTCTTTATCTTTAATTTGATGGCGGCTGCATTAGGTCTCAAAATAACAGCATGACGGTTATGGTCTTTGTTTATTTTCTGATTTAGGGTTTGTGTATAGGGGTCTTTTTATAGAGTTATAAATTAATTTAAGCCGTCGGATGTCCTTAGGGTTAATCAAAACCATTCAATTATGATAGGGTGATGAGTCAGCCCTAATGACTCAGCAAGGAGTCAGAATAGACTCAACAACACGGGTCAGCCTGAACCAGAAAGCTGTGCAGGCTCCAGTCTCGGCCTGGGCGCACTTGGCAGGTGCGCCAGTGTAAATATGTACTGGCGCACTTCCCAAGTGCGCCAGTGCATTTTTTTCTTTACTTTGCAACCAAACTTCGTTCGTCCATAACTCTTTCATCCTGTACTCGTTTCCCGCAAACTCGGACTCTATTTCAACCAGAATTCCGAGACAAACACAATGGCGCAACCCATTTCCCACAATTCTCACGTCTGAGATTATTTATTCTTTCATTTGTAAATATTAATATTAATAGAATTACGGGGTGTTACATTGATCAATGGAAAATAGATTCTGATGATGACAACTGCATCATCAGTATTCATTTTCGAGTTGTAAGTGACGAATTACTATCAGAGATACTGTTTTGAATTTGTTTTGGGAAAGACAAGTTGTGTTGAATTTCAAAAAGGAAAATTTGATTTTTGAAAAGAGTAAACTGTTTAAAAACTCCCAGGGAAAGACTGTTTGAATTAAAAACAAACTTTACAGAAATTTGTGAAAGCAAATTTGAATTAAAGTAAAACTAGTAAAGTGGTAACTGAGGTTGAATTAGAATGATATCATGACAAATCACATTGTGAGATTCAAATTTGAAGTTTAACGTGATAATCAAGTTAAGAGTTGGGAATCGAGAAGAAACTCGAGTTGAAATGATATTTGGCTCAGATATAAGCGAATGGTGGTGTTGTGGATAAAAGCAGATTGGAATTTGATTGGGATGGCCCTTGTATCTGCTGAATCGATAACAGGTGGAAAGGATATAAATGATATGCCGACAAAAGGTACAAGTTTATATTTCTATTGGATATAAGATTTATGAGCCGAATTGGCAAACCGCGTGGCTGTTTGATTTTCTTTTGGGATGGAGATTGCCGGGAGAGGCGAGTGGTGGTTTGACCTATTGACCATTACAAAGGAGGTGCTGGCGAAATTTTACGAAAAGTCAAGGCGTTAGAAAATTTTCAGGATTTTTGAAAATTTTCGTTGATAAGAATTAATTAAATATTTAATTGAAATTAAATTGGTTCAGTTAAAACTGAAGATAAGAAGTGAACGAATAAGTTCTAACCAGTGAATAGGGTTTGTTTTCTACCTGAGCAATTTCGAGGACGAAATTATTTTAAGTGGGGAAGAATGTAATGACCCGCATTTTCAGCGGTATAATAATTAATTAATTTAATTATTTAAAAGGGTGATTTAAAAGGATTTAATGGTCGTGGAATTTAATAATGTTGAATATTTAATTAAAATAATAATTAAATAATATATTTAATTCTGAAATAATCAGAATTGGCTGAAATGGCGATATGGTGTGAACTGGATCATCTGTGATATTTAATTCAGTTTAGAATTGAATTAGAATAACGAATATATTTAAATAACGACAGTTTGAACATATAATTATATTATAATTAAAATCGAGCTTGAAATGGCGTTGTAGTTCGTAATTTGGCGATTTAAACTTCAACTGAATGTACAGGATTTGTTTTTAATCTGATTTCTGTGTAACAAGAAACGTGTGGAGCTGGTGGAGTATATCTTTCTAGTGGAAGAGAAAAATCAGGATTTCATTGTGTAGATTTTGAGATATGTCCAAATCAAATTTTAAAATAGTCGCTATAGAATCGTTTATCGACCGTAACGGTTTATTCGATATAACTAGAGATGGGGTTTGAATTTAGACAAGGTTCTTTTGAGACATAACGATAATTTAATTTTTAGAATTTTTCTGTAATTTTTAATTAATTAAATAAGTAACTTTTTATTTGAAGTATTTTATACCCTGTAATCAACATTTTGGGGTTTCACAATATGAGTTAATCTACCGGTATTATTATATTTTTGGGATCGGGGCACTGAGATCGACACAACGGTACTTTTGTTTCTGTTCGTACATTAGTAGAATTTTATGTAACAGGGTACCATATACTCACACGTGACGCAAGAGCTTGAAGTGAAAACACAATGGAGTTTAAGTTCTAGTTTGAAAATTGTGGTCATTTTTTCACCAGCAACTCTTATGTTAAAATACTACAACAAATTAGGATTCCCAATGAACTTATAAGTTCGTTGGCACATATAGGATATTATATATTTAAAAATAACATTGGCCTTAAGTAACAATCTTTAAACAAAATCTATCACCTACACTAGTGGTACCGAACCTAACCATGTAACATGAATGGTTGTACATCAACCTGCCCACACACCACTAATGGTCACTATCTGTACACGCTGTCTCTCCTACTGTCCTCTTCTTTTTAACACTATATACACACGAAGGGTACTCAACTCATTTCTTTTCCAGTAAACCATTTAAACCATTCGAGACTAAAAGAAAACAACTTATATATTAAGGCTCTGAGCTCTTTGCTCTCGTGTACGTGTTATGGGATTCCGGGGGTAGGTGTACAAGCAAGAAGACAAAGTGGAACCTACTTACATGAGGGGGAAGAGGTTGTGGAAGTCTTTGGGTTTGCATGAGGGGGGGGGACATGCTGTTGGATGTCTGGTTGTGAAGGGAGATTGGGAGCTCGGAACTGATGAGAGAAGGGTTCGGTGTTGTTTGTGGTTCTACTGGGGAGTGCTGGAGTTGAGCTAGTAACATGGACAAGAGGGAAACAATATGGATTTTGTCGTGATTTGTAGGAAGAAATGTGGTATTTTTACTTTGATTTTTAAGTAAGAAAAGAAGGAGCACGAGAGCGTGATTCATTAGAAATGGGTCTGGAGCTTTTACTTGGAACAGATTTTCAAGCGTGGAAGAAAGGACCTGCGATTTTGAAAACTGATGGACGTTGAAGCTGTGGGTGAGAACCGCAAGTTTTGGTGGACTTTGAAGTGAGAAGAGTGGCGTGAGTAAGTTCAGTTGGGGGTGTTGGAGTTTGGTACGACTGAAGTTGGTGCCTGTTGAAAACGTAGAGTTGGGAAGTCAGGTTCAGCGTGAAGCATGCGAGTGAAATATTGACAGATGGTGGTGGATGTTGGTGGAATTGAAATGGTGATGGTGTTAAGTATTTGCGTGAATAAATGGAAGAGAAGGATGGTTTAAAGTTTCCAAAATGTTGAGAGTAAAGTGGAGCAGGTCGTGCTAATCATTTTGAGAAGAAGAGGTTCCTGTATATTAATCTATGCGGGTTTGGGATCTAGGACTTGGGTTTGGCCCGTATAGTATAGTGAAGAGAAGGACGTTGGTGTATTGCATGTGTAGATTTAAGAAGTAAATGATGGCAAGTAGGATCGGTCATGGTGTTCAAAACAAAATGGAAGCAGGCATTCTTGGTTAGGAAGAAAAAGGATGAGCAGACCAATTAAGAGCTGATGACATGGCTTAAGGGGAATTAGCTGAGGGTAATTTACCATTAATTATTTAATTAGAAATGTTTAAACAGTTTAAGCTTGTAAAATTCATATCTTCGTGATATGATATCAGAACTAAACGACACAAGATCCGTTGGGATCGTATGGACGGACACTACCCAATGAAACTGACTAGAAGTGGATTGGGACTCGTATGAATTTATGGCGAAATGAATTGTTTGATTCAAATCAAAAACAGTTTATCGTTCTTTAACGATGAACTGCAAATGTGAGTAAATCTCACTAACTCTGAACAGTTTATAATATCATGTTGTATTTTTAGAACTGTTAGAATTTGTCTGATTGACTGTGTATTGACTGATTGATTGAACTGCTAGTCAGTTAGTGGAAATTATATATATATATATATATATATATATATAAATATATATATAAAAACCATTAAATATTTAGATATTGATTCTGCTATCAGAATATTTCATACCAAACTGAAAGTGATGTCGATTTTATTGTTTAACATCTATGATGTAGGTAAACAGGTTGGAGGAACCCGACTGGATTCCTCAACATTTATTTTATCGTTTTTTATATATATTGGTATTTGATGTGTTATAAAATCTGCGGTTGATTTTGTGTGTTTGAATGGTGTTGATCATTGTTATACGACACGTTAAACACCATCAGTGATACTAGAAAACAAAAAGGAGATTTTCAAAGTGTAATTTGAAAAGGATATATTTATCGAAAGACTCTATAAATCAAATCATTTATAACATCAAAGGATTTTATAAAGGAAATATTTATTTCGGAAATAAATAGAATTATCAGAAGGAAATATTTATTTGAAAAAAATAAATAGAATTATTAGAAGGGATTATTTATTTAGGGAAAAAATTAATCAAAATGAGTTAGTTAAAAGGGATTTGTCAAATGAGTTAGTTAAACCAGATTGTAAAATGAGTTAGTCAAACCAAGTTAAATGAGTTGATCAACCCAAGTTGATCGAGTTAGTCAAACCAGATTAATCAAATGGGTTAAGTTAGTCAAGTTAACCAAATGGGTTAAGTTAGTCAAGTGGGTGAAGTTAAGAGTTAATTAATTTGAGTTAATTAATTAGAGTTAATCAAATAGAGTTAATTAATTAGAGTTAATTAATTAGAGTTAATTAATTAGTGATAATCAGAAGGAGTTAATCGAATATAATTTATTCGAATAGAGTTAAAGGAATTAATCGAATATAGTTTATTCGAATATAATTAAAGGAGTTAATCGAATATAGTTTATTCGAATAGAATTAAAGAAGTTAATCAAATATAGTTAATCGAATAGAGTTAAAGAAATTGAGTTAAGCAAAATTAGAAACGGACTAGAGATTAGTTAAGTTGAATAGTTTTCTGAGTATCGATCTGATGTTGGTTTCGGCCTTCGGGGTTTATACTTAGGGAATTGTTCTCTTACTAGTTTATAGTTAGAGACTGATAGTTGTGGAAGAATATTGATACGTAAATAAGTTATGGAAATGTTTTCCAGCGTTAACGTAAATTTTCTAAACATAGAAAATAAGGATATATATATATATATATATATATGATTGATGATTGATTGATAGAATTTCCATTTGGAAATAATATCATTGTTTGCACACCTGTTTTTCTTTGATGGTTAAATCACAGACTATCAAAGTTTTGACCATTTTAACGTTTTTAATATGGAGAGACCGGTTGGATTATTATCCAAAGAACCACTCTGTATTGGCATAAGCGTTGCGAATCATATATGCCAAAGATAATTGAAGACGGAGTAAAGTGCAAGGGCTATTGTATAAGTCTTAGATAACAGTGCCTAAGATGGATATACTGAATAGTACCTTTGGTTCATCCTGTTCCTGGATGACTTGTATGGATGAATGTCTGACAGAGTATTTCTAGAAAGGTCACGTACATTGATTTCTTCAACTGTACCAAGAGTGGAAGCGGAGAAGGAAACTTCTTTAGCCAACATGAAATGTACTGTTGTAGACGTCAATTAGTGATTTTCGATGGATCTGACAATTTGGCATTCGAAGTAAATCTGATGTGATGATAAAGCGTAACCTCAAGCCTCATCAACCGGTAAATGACAGAAACCGGGCAGGTAGCATGGCTATGTAGGTCGCACCTATTTGGGTGTATAATCAACTGATCTAGAGTTTCATTTACTTCTAAAAATCTATCGTTGATGCTGTCCCATTCGGGAAACGGTTGTTGATCCCAACCGTTGGTGATATATATTCGATACACTCAAGCGAAATGAGTGGTCGGTCATGTGTGGCCGTGTTGCAAGATGTTCTTGTTGAACCCGGTGTATTCCTCTCTAGAGGTACACTAGCGAAAGGTGGTTCCATACCTTGTCATAGTTGGAAATCGATTACCCAATACGTGCTTGCGGTTTTGATTGTATACTATATATGTAGAATGTGAGATGAAAGCGTTTCTGCTAGATGATTATTATATTGTGGTTGATAGACATTATTATAATACCAAAAGGTTTTTGATATAAAGATATTTTGGATTCTTATAACGAAAAAACCCGTTCCGTTATACGGCGTGGTCTTATGAGATATCGTTTGATGGCTCAAACTGTTTTTAAACTGTTTTACTCATACCAGTCCCATGACTGACCCGGAGTTTATTTTGTTTTGTTTTCCCTAAACTCTTGGGTGCCCAGTTTTGTACGGGCAGTCAAGTAGTTAGGAATTTACAGAAATACTGGAAGAGCTTGGAGCAGGAGGCTTCAGGATTATATAGCTATAGTTATTTCCGCTGTGTTGTAAGTGTTGTACTCTGATAATGTTATTGTATACATATATTGATTTTATTTCAAAGATATGTTATCTATTATATGTTATTCATACCGTTGTGAGGTTTGTGTTACTCTGATGTTGTGTTCTTCTTCTTCTTCTTCTTCTTATATTCTAAGTTTCTATCTTATCTTTCCTCACCCTCTAATTTCTTTCATTAACCATCTGGTATTTTTTTGATGTTTGGTTAGTCATCATTGAGTTTATGGCGATAACCAAAGTCGACAAAATCCGGGTCGTTACAGTTCTTGTTGGGTAGTCAGGGTAACACCTAAACCTATTGTGGATCCCATGGTTTGGACATACCTATCTGAGGGGGACATAGTCCCGAGATTCTTGGCCCTTAGTAGTAGATGTGTAGAGTGTATGTTTTCCGATTTTAGTTGAAAGACTATCAGGCTTATTTGAAAACTAAACCTAGATCTGATAATTAAGTAAGCTAAGAAAAGGGAAATGATACAACTAAAAAGGAAACAGCAAATTCAGTAAAGCAACAAACATGATAAATTATGAGAAAAGATGGATAAAGATAATAATTTCCAAGATAAGATGAAAAAGAAAATTAGTGACAAAAGAAAATTTTCTTATGTGGGTTGTGCTTTGATAGGAAAATAAGGATCTTTATAAATTGTTGCATAAAATCCAAGTACGGTTGGAAAAAGGTACATAAAGGAAAAACGGAGTTGTGAAATTTTTTGTTTTCCACCTTTTTATAACATAAGAAATCGAATTTAGAAAATTAGATTTATCTGAAATTCAAAAAATAATGTTGGTTGGTAGGATTTTGGATGCAACACTTGGATGAACTATGCTCTTACTCAGTAAGAGTGCGGGAAAATTTGGATAAAAATGTATTTTTATTTTCAAAATATTGCATTCATATAGAACTGCCAGTATATTTAGGATGTGAGAATCATATTATTATTTTTAGAAAAAAAAGGATTTTTGAAAAACTTGCATACACATAGGAGGTACCACTTAGGCATACATGTATTATTACGTTGCATTTCACTTTGCACAAGTGCACAATGTTTGCAAAAATTGGATGCACACATGATGGATGTATATTATGCGAGGGATTAATTGATTTTTAACATATCGAATTTCGGGGATGAAATATCCTAAGGGTGGGAGAATGTAACACCCCGTATTTTTAACTCAAGATAATAAAATAAGAATAACTTAATTAAATATTCTGAATTAAGTGAAACGGGCAGTGCCATTGCATTCGCTATGGAATTCTGGTCAAAATAGACACCTGGTTTGCGTAAAATGGACACCGTATGAAGAAGTTATTAAGGTTTGAAGTTTGGATACGCATAAGAAGAGTATATATGAATAAAATTAGTCCAGAAATTCAAAACAGTTCAAATTCACGTGGTAAAAAGGAGCGGGAAAATTCCCGCCCAGGGGTATCGACCCCATCAAGGGGGTGTTGACCCCTGGGTCGACACCATAAAGGAGGGGTCGACCCCCCTACGACAGATCTGGCAGATTATTTCTACGCGAATGTGGACCATTTCTTTTATCAAATACGTTGTTGAACACCTATAAATAAGCCTGTAGAGCCTACCCTAAGTTTCATATTTCTGAGACAACGCGGAAGCTCTGTCATTCCTCTCCCTCCTCAAATCTATTCAGAAAATTAAGATTATTAGTTTAGGAAAAATTCCGAATCCAGATCTAAAGGAAAGGAACATATGTTTGTAAATGGGTGTTCAGATCTCATATCGAAGTGAGGTAATTCCTAGATCTGGTTTATTTTCAATTCTCTTCCCCTTCTTCTTTTTCTTTCTTTCTTTTAGTAAAAATTATGAATCCATGGTTGTTAGGTTCTGAATCCAATTAGGAAAAAAACCATGGAATGTTAGATCTGGATCAGATCCAGGATTTAGAAAGCATATGAGGTGAGTGGATTTAAGCTATATCATTTTTGATAATGATATATTAACGTTTAACATTCCCCGTTATTGTACAATATGAATTTGCTAGAATAAACTAAGAGTATTGAAAATGTTATATATGCCTAGTTGAGAAATGATATGTTGAAATGTTTAAACATATGTTAAAAATATTAAAGTGAAATGTTGGAATATTAATATGTTAAGATTTTAATATGTTGGAAAGTTCATATGTTGAAATATAAGCTTGTTAGAATATGGGTAGCAACTATTGTTGTTCGTATTACATGTCAACTTGTCACATTTATATACATGAACCCTTACTTGTATGAATTGAAATAGCTATATGATTAAATGGTTTCATGTCAGCATAGAACTGAATACATGAACATGGATTTGGGGCATAAATCAAATTATGATTAAAGATCTTAATTTAGGCATATGGTACATAATAAACATGACTTGGGAAAAGGGCATGAAAACCTATAGTGAAATAGGAATAGTTGTTAAAGAACGAACATGCCTAGATTCACAGTAATTTGACACTGTAACGCATTTGGACACGAGGTTAGATTACACTTGTAATAGAAGTCTGCCCAGAACTTCCAGGCATATCCAACATTCACAAGTGGTAAATCTAATGTGAGGGTCTAAGTGCATAGAGAAAACATGTAGTGGTGCTAAGAAATGAGGTTAAGCCAACTTGTGGTAGAAGTCTGCCCGGAACAGCCTGGCAAATCCAGCATCCACAAGTATAGCTTAATGTGAGAGGTCTAATGCATGAATATATATATATATATATGTAAATGGCAGGAATGATAAACAACATTAATTGTAATTAATGAAAATAAATGGAATCGAATGTAAGATAATTACAATAGTAAAGGAAAGGAATGAATGGGGCATGATAATAACCTATTATAAATGAATTACATTAATGAGAATGTTATATAATAGGTAGGCTTGTCCTATGGACATGCGATGATTATAACTTACGTTGTAATAAACTAGTAAGGAAATGAGATAACTGGTGAAGTGAGTTAAGCAGCACTTAATTGTAAATTAAGTAATCAGTAAATGGGGAAAACTGAAACCTGTTGTTTTTAATAAGTAGAGAAAAAGGGGTAAAGTTTATGAAAATTAAGAAGTTGTACTTAATTATAAATTAATTAATCTGTAAACTTAGATGTATGAATAACATGTTTAGGCTTGTCCTAGGGACAAGTTGAAATTATAACTTAGGTTATAATAAACGATAAATGGGAATAGAATAACTTATGTATGGGGATAAGTTGTACTTAATTGTAAATTAAGTTATATATAAGAACAAGAATATGAAATCTATGGATGAGGACAACATAAGTTATATTTATGGGAAGAAAACTTATTCGTGGACCTTAGTCAAGAGAACTAAGTTAATAAGTAAACAACAATAAGTTGTAGTGATGGTGCAATATGGAATTATGATTAAATGAGAAAGAATGAGGAAAACTTATGAAATGAAATAAGTTATATTTAATCATAAATAATGATTGACATGTTAAAAAGAAAACATCTGAAATGAGATATACTTAATTACATATTAAGTAGAACATGTTATTGTAATGATGAAATCAAACTAGAATTTGATGAAATCAAACTAGAATATAAAGGGATTGTGGATTACAGACCTTGGATCACAATTTAGAGAATAACATGTTGTGGGCTTATTAATAAACTAAAATTGGTTAAGTTATATGACTGAAATTAATAAGCAAGAGAAACTTGGTAACTTGAATAAGAAATCAACGAGAATAGGGATAACCAAGTTAAATGGAAACCTAATGTGGTAAAGCAAGCGCGTAAAAGAATGTTTAGACATAGGGTCTAATGACACATTAAAATGAGGCGCTTGGACCAGTCCGTACGTTTGAGGATGAATAACTCAACGGGGTAGAACTTCGTGGTGTCATGAGGCACGAGGGGAGCGCACGTTCTTCTGACTATTATGGCGGCTCTGAAGGACTGGAAGGGGAAGCACACGGCTTCCTGAGGTAAGTAAGGTGCTCCTGGTAGTCCTCTGTATGGTGTCAGATGTTTAGGCTGTGCTCTCAGAGGTTGGGTCTGCGCGTAACTACCGTGTGGTGGGCCTTGACTGCAAAAGTAGCTTTGTTGTCAAAATGTTGTGATGAGGTGACCTAGGGTGATTCGACGATCGTGTCAACGGGGAGGCAGAGGATCATGACCAATAAGGATTGTAGATCGTCGGATACCTGTCATCGGCAGTCAGTGGGATGCGAAAAGACTAGAGCTAAACCCAATAGACCATTCACCTTTCACTATCGAGGTACAGTGGTTGAGGGGAGATGCTAACTGGATATTTAGATTGTTTGTTGTTAGGGGCATGTCTCTTAGATCTTGTAGTCATTACTAGTTGAGGGAGGGGCCGAGGTGGGGCCATAGCCACCATGAAAAACGGACCCTAGGAATATCTGTATTTTGAGGCTCTTAAAGGCGGGCCTGTACAGATATGGAAAAGCTCCCGACCGAGTTCCGTGTTTTTTGTATCGCCCTGCCAACTCGGTGCACATTAGAGGACGTGTGGTTAAGGCATCAAGCTACAATTGATGATACGTACGTGGGACAGTCTAGATACATTCATGTCTGCTCTGGGTAGTGTATCGTAGACTTGAGGGCATTACTCTGGTATGAAATCTGATTCGATCGAAGGTGGCAGTTCGTAAGCTTATGTAGCGTAATAATGAGAGATACATGCGGAATGTAACATTGTTATGTAGAGATCCGTACAACACTCAATGTTAGGATGAGGGACTGCGTTCATTTCTTTGGCATTATGGCGGAGACCTTGTGAGTGGGGTGGGGTGTACCTCAGTATTGGGGGTAGCTACATATATAATGTATTAGGTTAAACCTCTTGGAAGTAAATGGGTATGACGTGTGTGTAAGTCCTGAGTGTTGTTAACCCAAGTAACCTAATGAATAAGAAAATGTGATTGAACGGTATTTGTAGGATTATCCAAAGTGTATAATTTAATTCCAGTCACGAGAACTTGGGTTCTGACCCCCTCCTAAAAACATGCACGTAGGTTAGATTTGTGGCAGAGATGTGATAGCTTTGGATATTGGTTTAGCAGTATTATTAATATGGTAAGGCTATACTTTGAGTATACTATATTTTATCCATTTCGCTGTGAGTTATGTTCTGAGCTCTGGCCTATTTCATGTCTTTGTCTTTTTTGTAGGATACCAGAGCAAACCACCACGTGTTTCGATAGATTAGGATTTAAAAAAAAACCGGTCTGTCGGAATTTGAGTTGTTACAATTTCCGCGATGAGGGTCACAGGGTTCGAATTTTGCATCCTAAGGGGGATGCGAAATCAAGATTTCACATCAGCTCTGGATGCTAAAATTCACTAAGTCCGGGGATGCGAATTTCACATTCTTGGGACTTAGAGAGTTTTCAACACAAGGGATGCGAAGTGTAAAGATAGATCGGGATTCAAAATTTCGAAGGGGATAGTTGGATGCGATTATTGCATCAGTGCAGGGATGTGATACTACTTGGTTCTAGGGATGTGAATTTCACATCTTTGGGACTTAGAAAATTTAAGACCCTCTTGGCAATGTTTCTTTCCACTGTTCCTGATGAAATTCCGAATCCAAGGAGACTAGTCATGTAACACATATTGCTTTTGCAACATTACGTGATTGGATCAGACTGGGGTTTGAACGCTTTGACCAATAATGCCTTTATGCTATAAATTGAACTGATAATTCGGACTTGCATATAGGATTAGAGCATAAACTTGAACTATGGACATATGACTATACTATCGATCTTCGAATTAACTCGTGATCATAATCACGACATAATCGCGACTCAACGCGAACCCGATGTTATCGGTCAACGACGACAATGGTATTAGTCCTAGGGACTAGCGGTTGTTGTTGTGTTCCGAGCTCTTTCATTATAATCGTATCAGCACCTCATGACACTGCACATTCCATGTTAGTTTACACCAGCATGAGGGGTATAGTTTTTTCATAGTGGTTTCTAATGCGACTATGTTAAAAGTATAGTTTGCAATGGCACCAAGATCTTCTTGAAGACTTCAGGGTTTGGAAGATGAAGTGTAATGACCCGCATTGGCAGAGGTATTATAATTAATTTATTTAATTATTGAAATGGTGGTTTAGAAAATCTAATGGTCGTGGAATTATATAATGGTGAATATTTAATTAAAATAATAAATTAAATAATATATTTAATTCTGAAATAATCAGAATTGGCTAAAATGGCGATATGGTGTGAACTGGATCGTCTGTGATATATAATTCAGTTTAAAGTTGAATTATAGTAACGAATATATTCAATCATCGATAGTTGAAAGTATAGTTTGTAATATAATTATAAACTATCTTGAAATGGCGCTGCAGTTCGTAATTTGGCGATTTGAACTTCAACTGAATGTACAGGATTCGTTTTAAGCCGGATTTCTGTGAAACAAGTAACGTGTGGAGCTGGTGGAGTATATCTTTCTAGTGGAAGAGAAAAATCGGGATTTCGTCGTGTAGATTTTGATGTATGTCCAAATCAAATTTTAGAAAAGTCGCTGTGGAATTCGTTTATAATTCGTAACGCTTTATATACGTTATAAAAGGATTTTCAATGTAAATTGAATATCGATTCAATCTGGACTCGGAATAGCAAGTATATAATTATCTTGGAGCTGTATGATATTCCTCTATGAATATATACGATAATATTAATTTATTAATAATTTATTTAATTATATTTAAATATATTTCTATATTTAAATGGGTCATCCAGAGCTTTAAAAATAGCCAGTTTTGCAAACGAAGTCGGAATTCGACGAAACTAATATTGTTCGATCCGCAATGTCAAATAGTTGTTAGAATTCCAGTTCCGTGATTTTTAGAGTCACTGTGTGGTCGTACGGATTTTTAGAGTGAGAAACAATCAGTATTTCGACGGTTAAAAATACGCTGTGTGAGCATACAAAGTCGAAATTCGACGAAACCAGTTTCGTTGGGACCGTAATGTCAAACTCAAGCTGCATGTCAATTTTCCTGATTTTTGGGTATCGTGTGTGACCACAGGAATTTTTAAGGGCAGATACAATTAGCGATTTGTTAAATATGAATTAAATATTAAATAAATAAATAAATATCCTAATCCATTCTCTGACCAAAACAGCGTCCACGTTGCCTTTGTCTCAGCCACAACTCAAGATTTATAAACGCAGGGGGATTCCATTTCCTTCGACAGTAAAAAAAACGGCAGAAAGAAAATGGACTGAAAATAAAATCAAAATGAAATTCAAATAAAATTCAACAAATTTTGGGGATGGTTTCTTTGGATTTTCCAAGGGTTTTGATTCAATCTCATGTGGGTTTCAGGGTGTTCGATCGTGATGGTATGGGTGAGCCATCGGCTAGGGTTCGACGTGTAAATGATTTGGGGTATTGATTGAAGAAACCGAGCTTGGATTCGGGTTTCTGGTAGAAATCTACACCTGCTCGCGAGTTTTTATGGAGATTGACACTGGTAAGTGTCGTACGTGCCTGAGCAGCACGTCGAGATGGAAGCTCCGGTACCTGCTTCGAGTTCAACGTGTGGGTTCAGTTTCAAAGAGGAGATGGCAAAAAGATCGTTGGTACTTTTGGTTTGATTTTAAAAGAGGTAAGGACAGTGCTTTGATTTTTTGGAAGGTCGGTTGTTGATGGGAGCCAAACACTGAAATCACAAACTCGTATTTTGGGGGAGAAAGGGTACCGTATGGGTCGGATTCAATAGGAGGGGTTTGGGCCAAGATTTTCAAGGTTGAGCCCAATTGTTATAAAGGAAATTTAATTTAATGTGTACGAACTTCGTAATATCATAACTATCTCGTACGATGTCAGAATCAGACGGAACAAGATGCGTTGGGATCGTATGGACGGTGGCTATGCAATGGAACTGATTGGAAGTGGATTGGAGCTAGTTTGAATTTACGGCGAAATAAAATGTTTGATTCAAATCAAACAAACAATTTATCGTTCTTTAACGATGAACTGCCAATGTGAGTAAATCTCACTAACTCTGAACAGTTTATAATTTCATGTTGTATTTTTAGAACTGTTAAATATTGGTTGATTGACTGTGTGTTGACTATTTGATTGAACTGCTAGTCAGTTAGTTGAATTTCTATATTGGTTCTGTTTAACAGAATACATCATATGGAACTGAAAGTGATGTTGATTTTATTGTGTAACATCTATGGATGCAGGGAAACAGGTTGGAGGAATCCGACTGGATTCCTCAACATTTATTTTACTGTTTTTCATATATTGTGCTATATGATGTGTTATATAATCTGTTGTGGATTATGTGTGTTGGAATGATATTGATCCTTGTTATTCGATATTTTAAATATCATAAAAGACCCTGGGATGTAAAAAGAATTATTTCAATGTATATTGAAATAAAGGGATTTTTTTTAAATTAACAGATTTTATAAAAGGAAATATTTCGAAAGTAAATAAAAGGGAAAAATGTTTTTAAAATGAATAGAGTTTTATAAAAGGGAAATCATTTGTCAAGTGAAGAACTGTTACTAAAAGTAAATCTTTATCAATAAATAGTTTAATCGAGTTAAAAGGAGTTAATCGATGTTAGTTTAATCGGAAAGAGTTAATCGATGTTAGTTAAAAGCAAAGGATTTAATCGATGTTAGTTTAATCGATTAGAGTTAAAGCAAATGAGTTAATCGAATATAGTTATTCGAATAGAAAGTAAAATGAGTTAATCGAATATAGTTTATTCGAATAAAAAGTAAAATTAGTTAATCGAATATAGGTTATTCGAATAGAAAGTAAAATGAGTTAATCGAATATAGTTTATTCGAATAGAAAGTAAAATGAGTTAATCAAATATAGTTTATTCGAATAGAAAGTAAAATGAGTTAATCGAATATAGTTTATTCGAATAGAAAGTAAAATGAGTTAATTGAATATAGTTTATTCGAATAGAATGAATGAGTTAATCGAATATAGTTTATTCGAATAGAATGAAGGAGTTAATCGAATATAGTTTATTAAAATAGAAAGTAAAAGGAGTTAATCAAATATAATTTATTCGAATAGAATAAAGGAGCTAATCGAATATTTTTTATTCGAATAGAGTAAAAGGAGTTAATCGAATATTGTTTATTTGAATAGAGTAAAAGGAGTTAATCGAATATATAGTTTATTCAAATAGAATTAAAAGAGTTATCAAATACAGTTTATTCGATAGGAGTTAAGCGAATAGAGTTAGAGTTAAATCAAAAGAGTTAAGTGAATAGAATAAATTGAATAGAGTTATCGGATATACCTTATCGAAGGAAAAAATTATCGAATAGAAAAGATTTGAAAGAGAGTTACGTAAGGAAGTTTGTTAAAGAATTAGAAGGGTGAACTTTGTCTATTTCAAGGTTAGAAACGTTGTTCAGTTAAGGTCTGAGAGGTAGTATTACCCCAACTTGATTGACATCATTTTTAACTAAGGAATGGATAAGGTTCGATAGTAAAGGATGGTTAAGTGAATTTAGTAATTAAAGGAAATGGTTTGAGTTGGCATCACGATGGTTTGTTTAAACATCTGTCTAAGTCCAATGAAGAAGCTTTGGAAATGTTTTCCAAATAAGAAACCAAAAATGTTTTCTAATAAAGAAAACAAGAAATGGAAATATTTTCCATTGTTAATAACGTATATTTTCCAAATTTAGAAAATAAGAGATATTGAATATAGGGAAATAGGAGATAAGTAAATTAATGAAATAAAGAGATAAATGTTGAATGATGTTTGATCGATATAAATTTCCATTTGGAAATAATATCATTGTTTGCACACCTGTTTTTCTTCGATAGTTAAATCACAGACTATCGAAGTTTTGACCATTTTAACTTTGTTAATATGGAGAGACCGGTTGGATTATTATCCAAAGAACCACTCTGTATTGGTATAAGCGTTGCGAATCATATATGCCAAAGAAAATTGAAGACGGAGTTATGCAAGGGCTATCCTGTTTACAGAATAGTGCCTTCGGTTCATCCTGTTCCTGGATGACTTGTACGGACGGATGTCTGACAGAGTATGTCCAGACGATCACATATATTGATTTCTCCAACCGTACCAAGAGTGGAAGCGGAGAAGGAAACTTCTTTTAGCTAACACATAATGTATTGTTGTAGACGTCAATCAGTGATTTGATGGATTTGACGATGTGGCAATCAAAGTGAATCTGGTGTGATGATAAAGCGTAGCTTCTAGCCTCACATCCGGTAAATGACAGAAATCGGGCAGGCAGCATGGCTAAGTCGGTCGCACCGAAGTAAGGTGTATAATCACTTGATCTAGAGTTTCATTTACTTCTAAAAATCTATTGTTGATGCTGTCCCATTCGGGGAATGGTTGCTGATCCCAACCTTGGTGATATACATTCGATACACTCAAGCGAAATGAGTGGTCGGTTGTTAGCCTGCTTTGTGACCAGTCTACCCAAAGCCAGGAACTTGAGTATGAACTTACATTGATTGGAGATCACTTGGATGGAGTGACAGAAGGCTGGAAAACATGAGTTGTATAGACAAATGTCACCGGATCGGAGCCCCCTTTCGGATCGGATCGGATCCCCCTTTTCGGATCGGTTCTGAGTACTTCTTTAGATCGGATCAGATCACCCTTTCCGGATCGGATCGGAGTGCCCCCCCTATCCGATCCGCCCTATCCCTATTGCTCTAAAATAGTTATACCACATCATCCATGAACCTATTCTCTTGCCTATTTACCCGGATCGAATGACAAGTGTTGCCCCATGAATAGAAGCCACGTTCTCCACTTTACCCACTACAACTTCGAGATCCCCAGGTGCTGCCACGTGACGCTCGCCCCTAACCGATTATACAACTATAAATACACATTCAGGCGGAGAAGAGAGGGGGGTTTTTGAGCACTCTATTGCTCCAAGGCTGCCATGGCCGAATTTTCTTCATAGAAAAACCCCTTCTCCTATGAAACTCAATAAATTCAGAAGGAATTATACAATAAATTCGGGTGTTTGAGTTGATATATTCGTTGTAATTGTACTCAAAAGAGTGAAATGAATCATATAAAGTGGATGTAGGCTCGTTAATGCCGAACCACTATAAAAATCGTGTGTTGATAACTTTTCTATGCTTTCCAATTTATGATTCCTCGTTATCCTCTGCAAAATACGATCAATTGGGTGTTAGGACCATTTTTTGGTCTAACATTTTGGTGCTTTCACTGAGAAATGAAGATTTTCAACATTTTGGATTATTTATCTACTGTTTGGATCACTAAATCCGAAGAGATAATCCGTAATCTCATCACTTTCGAAGCCTACAAAGATTTCATCAAGTTTGTACATATGGCTCCAGGAAGAAACTGGAACCGACTGGTTTCTCGAAGACGTGAAACCAACAGAGATCATTCAAATGACGTACGGCTTACAGCAGCAGCTCGAGCTCCGGTTCGGAAGTGTTCGGGTCATAACCGAACCGACCCCATGTTGTCTTGTGTTTGGAGAGAAGCAACGGAATGATCAGTTTGGCACAGCGGAAATGCTTCAGCATGATCCTCAACCTCGGATCGGATAGATTTGACCCTACCACAGTTTGGCAAACTCTGGAGAATTAGATTTTGGATCGGATCGAATGTAGCCCAACCGATCCGGTAGTGACGCTGTGATCTGATCCGACCCGGAGTGGCACCCAAACCAACCAGATGATGATTCTCCGATCCGGCTCAGAGGAACTATTCCGACCCGACCCGAAACGCAGGAGAGGACCCGAACCGACTAGCCGATGATTCACCCTCGATCCGACCGGGATATATGACTCGAACCGCACTCAGAAAAAAAAAGTCCGAACCGCAATTTTAAAGCATGATCCAATCCGACCCGAAACAACAATTTTTGGGGAAAAATACGTTTTTCTGATCATTTCAGAAAAGGCTCCATCTTCAAAAATCGCCGCCGGGACTGTGGGGCCCTGGACCCCCACCGGCGCTGCGAACGGACCCGTTGACGGCCTCGCCTTCGTCTCGGAGCACGGCTCGCCTTCGGCTCGACATATATTTTGGCTAATGGTAGTCATCAAAGCTTGCCAATGAAGATTAGACGGATAATATGAGAACATGATAGCAAGATGGCAACGACTGGGATTCTTCCCAGAGCCATGACACTTACTTGCATCAGTAAGCCAATGTAAGGAGCTATCGATCAGATTCAGCTTGCTATCAATGATTGTATACGAGACAATGCTTGTCCTATAGCAGCTTCCTCTTCCATGGCACTGATGGTGTATAAATTTCACTGATGCAACTATTGTTTCCCTAACGAGCAGTGATTACCTTATTTATGTGACTTAAACCTATCCAATCGGCGGAGTATCGAATGACGGTTATATGGAACAGTCCGAGCGCTATTCCGAAGATGATTCATGTGATCTTAGTGACCATGATTGTTAATAATGGGATACCAGAAAGCGGCTAAGGATCCCAACATCCCAAAGCTACACTTCAATTGTATGATGTGATGAATGAGATATGTACTGCGGTTCACCTTCCGAAGAACTTGGCGAACCATTGTAATGGCTATTTGCTGTCAACTGCATCAAGGAAGACTAATTTCCATCGAATAAGGGTTAAGTCAACATACTTTGGTGCCCAGAGTTAGGTACCAGTTGAGCCTCCACACGCCATGATTGGGCCTATGGATTCTTTCCCGGATTATAGCAGCTTGACTACTCACCAGCTACCATACGACCTTGGACAAGTGATGAGAGCTCGGGATTAAAGCAAATATAAATCAACCATTAGTTCTCTATTTCTCATTTCCGTTGTGACATAACGTATGAATATTACTTGAAGTCTCGCAAGCTCTGCTATCATGTTCAAGCTTATTAAATCGTGGTCTAGACCGACCAGCTCCAGCAGAATTCAGAGCTTACATTGCAGCCTAATGTCTATCGCCAAAATTCCCAACCGAAACTGGAGTGGGAATGTTCCGTGGTGACTAAGTTACTAGGAGAGACAGCTATTTGGCTGAATAGAATATGCTACGTAACAGAGATGGCATGGAACTCAAAAACGCTTCCCCTCTCGATGAGATGGAGTGTGAAGGAGGCATGAGCTTTGCAAACAAAGGAAACATCGCAGAAAGATTTGCTTGATGAGTTTCCCGAAGACATGGATCCCAGAGAGAATGAAGATTTAGGATTCAGGAGGCAACCGCCTAATGAAGCAACTGCCCAAAGATTGAAAAGCTCATTTACAACTTGTTGGTGGCTTCGAGAAAACTCCGCCACTACTTCCAAGTTCATCTGATTGTGATACACACCGATTAACCACTACGACAGGTCCTGTAGTGACCTGAGGCATCTGGAAGATTGCTCGAACGAAACACCGAGCTGAACCAGCTTGATCTCAATTCCCTCCTAAAGAAGTCCATATAGGGGGTAAACATTAGCCAACTTTATCAGCGAATTCACCGTTCCTGAAGAGGATGTATTAGATAGAGAAGATAGCCCCTTTAAATGAAAGATGAAAAACCAAGCACCCGAAAGTTGTGTACAGACGGTGCAAAGAATGATTCAATAAGAATACAAAGCAACTTCCCACTAGGTGGGATATGTACATGAATGAAAACTTCGAATAAACGACGTTTTTGGAATTAGAAAGTGAAGATTTACACTTGCACTTCCTTCATCAGTTATATGTCAAGTAAATCATATCCCAGATGCTGGGGGAAACTGGAGATTCAAGCATGAATAGCTCGTGACAACTGGAGATTCGAATGTTGATTGCTTATGATTATATCATCTAATTCAAAGTTGATACACCATAGGCTTGAGTGATCGACTGCCTCAACCTTGCCCGAAGATGGGCGAATTAAAAGTTTAGAACACTTAAGCCTAAATGTTGGTTGATTGTCTATGCACTGGCCCTTATCCCCGACGTGGGATCGAAAGCATATCGGCGAATGGATGAGATATGACTATCTCCCTGACAGCTATATCCCGCTCCCTAGCATGGAAAGCGAAAGCTATTATAAGCATTGATCCACTGTTCTCCTACCAATTATTGTCCTAGCACCAATGCGATGATGTGCTACTATTAGCGGTACAAACATGATTCCCTGACACTCAATCCTTGGCCTCGACGTAGGGGCAAGAAGGAGATTCAATGTATATGCGACCTTTTCACTCCAAGACCTCGATCATGGTCCATATATTCTTGGGACTGCCGCCTCTTAATAATTTGAAAAGACATTCGTCATCAGCTTAAGATTTTGGCAGCCATCCCCTGGTAAAGGCATGACGAGGCAGAATGGACCTACAAAGAACCTGCAATGCCATTTCCGCACCAAATGATATTCATTCCTTTAACAGGATTATTCTTTAACCATGACTCTTATATTTACATGCTTTATGGGTTATTGATGTAATTAACTCATAGGAATTAATACGTGAATGGTGTAGGTACCACGGATTTGATACCAATCAGACTTCAAACACCTGCATATAGAGTTATGAAGCAATACCATAACAAGCTTGACTGAACAGCTCGTTTACAAAGCCATGCCCTCTGCCTGAAAGAGGTCGTAAAGCTCAAGGTGGATCCGAGATGACCATCCATTCCTTGGCTCATACGTGGCAGAGCTAATGATAATTATGCATTGACTTTTGCATTTCAAAGTCGGAATCCGATATCAGATGGATGCAGTTCGACCGTCTACATGGCTCGGTCCTATGTTTGATGCCACCAGATTAATGAATTCGAATATAGGAGGCAGCACTGCCCCTTGATATGCTTACTTTTCAGTCATGCAATTTACTTCTACATGCTTCCTGAGTTATTGACATAACTAACTCAAGCGATATGAATGATGCAGGTACCCGAACTTCGGTACCAATCACTCCTCCCATAGATTGATCGGAGGAGCGCAAAGCTTCTGTAAATATTTTCTGACTGTTGGCCTGACTAACTCTAATCCTCAGAGATGGATAGGGGTACAAACCTAGGATGAGTGTGATGGGCGCGCCATGATTAAAGACCACTCGATCCATAACTCTAACTCTCATGACTCGAGAGAGAGTATAAAGGACAGGAAGACAACGTCCGCAACTCTAACTCTCATGACTCGAGAGAGAGTATAAAGGACGGGAAGACGACGTCCACAACTCTAACTCCCATGACTCGAGAGAGAGTATAAAGGACGGGAAGACGACGTCCACAACTCTAACTCTCATGACTCGAGAGAGAGTATAAAGGACGGGAAGACGATGTCCTCAAGGCGTGAAGGTGCACCTTGATTAAAAGACCGCCTTGATTCCACTCTACCTTTAGCATTCGACGGGAGAGTAAAAGGGCGCCAGGGACTGGCGCTGCAAATGAACTCCTACCCCGCTGAAGGATCGGGAAGCAAACTGAAAGCTGAGTTCGAACTCTATCCTGGGCATGTGACAGGAGAGTATAAAGGCATGTTGATTAAATGCCATAAAAGGGCTCCTACCCCGTTGTAGTATCGGGGGCAAGAATGAAAGATGAGCCCGTACCCCTCATTTTCGAACTGGGGGGCATCACACTGCCAATACTAATCAATCCCAAACAAGCCCTGACCAGGCATCTTATTCATGATTGATTGGGGGCATACACACACATCACCCCCTTTAGATAAATTCTATATGATTTGTTAGATACTATTTGATTGTAGGGATTCTGAATTGAAAATGTGACATGCTTTATTACCTATTACTTAAAGAGTCGCTTTGTTTGCGGAGTGCAGGCTTGTGCAAGATAACATGACAAGAATACGAGGGCCGCACCCACGACAACCACAACAGGCCAGTGGAAAACAAACAAAGGGCCATGTCCAGAAGGCTGACACTGATGCCCAATACTAAACTTCTCATGCAACTCAAGGCGACGACCGAAAGAAGGCATTGAGAGTGAATTATTCAATGACGTGTCACACGACTTAAGGCAACGACCGAAAGGAGGCCCAAAGAGTGATATATCAAATCAACATACACACCGACGCGTGACTGACCATAACCCAAGTGCAACGACGAGTTCCACCTCGCAAGTACACTGAATGGAAAGCACGATGACTCGAGCACTTGGATAGATCAATCACTTAAGATTTGAAAGTGATGCCTCTTTTCCATGCATCCATCTCTACATTTGAAAGAGATGTGATACAGTTACCGATCTTTCCCCATTACCCCTGAACTGGAGACATACTATTGAAAATATTTACAAATGGCATAATTTATATGTCTGTGTCTAACTTATATCTCAATCTTGACAGGATGCTTAAGGACCACGGAATGGATGCAGAGTGAACGTCCATTTGCTAGTCCCAACCAACTTCCCGACTGAAAGACCCTGGATAAGAGGGATGCCATTACTTTGATTTCTAACTTGCAAGGAATCGGATTGCTTGACATTCAAACTCAAAGGCTAAGGAGAAGGAAGATAGAAATTTCTTCCGTGCTGAGGACATTGGTGCGGAAGGCGCTAGGAATGAAGGAAGTCAGCAGATTTCTTCTTGCGATGATCCCTCAGCATGTCGAGCTAGATATGAAATGGAGGGTATCCTTGCTGATTCAAGAAATCAAATGGTTCAGCAAGATGAATTTCTTCGGAAACGACAGAAAATGATAGATAACTTCTTTACTTGGATAGATGGAAGGCCGAGTATCTATGACTTACTCGTTGGAACGAGCACCGTGGAAATGTAAGCGACAACGAACTTGGCTCAAGCACTCCTTGCTCCGTGGTCCAGATCATATGGGACCCTAGGACAAGTTGGCATAGTCGTCTTTAATCAAACAAGATGCAACCAACCTCCTCCCAGGCATTTGTAGCATGCAACTTCCGACCGTAACATTTTGGATGAAAACGATGGACATGCAAGAGCCACTGAAAACTTAAATGGAGCCCGACCAAGCTTTGCTCCAATTCAGATGAATGTTTAAAATCTAGCTCAACCTCAACATGAGGTTCCCCATGCTTGGGGAAAATGAGATCATTTGAAGTAGCTATAATCTGACTTTATCGCCACCCGACTCCGAAACTCAGAGATTGGATGGGAGACCAAAGACTAACCTGAGCTGGACACAAAGAAATCATTTTGTATCAAACTCTAACTCACAGCTCGATGCAGGAGTATGAATTCATAGAATGCGTGGATTTAGTGACTACCGTTCAGTAAAATCCCCATGGATGGGGAATACGAGATACGAGCTTCGAACAACATTATTTAACTATCCGCCAACTTTAGGCACATTTACTATTATCTGATTTTCGCAATACCCCAGACTATAAACAGAAGAATGGCTTCTCAAGAAAAACCTGCATACATCCGAGTAGCGAATCACCATCCAGAATAAATAAAAAAGACAGAAGCCTGATGGACGGCCATTACATATGCGCAATCAAGAAGCCAAAGACTGGCTTCCACCCGCTTCAAAACTTCATACCGGGGGCACCAGCGCTAAATTAGACAATTGGCGGCAACTTCTAAAAGACAATGGCCATATTTCCAACGTTAATTGATGCTTCACTAGAGGCGATCCCTTCTTGTTGACTAAACAGATGGGTTGACCCCGACGCGAATGTGATTCGACCATTCGCATATACAACCTCAACCCTTGATGACTTGGGAATGTGCACAGAATGACACAGGGTGACTAAGATTGCTGAACCTGAATATCTAACCCGATACGGCAGAAAAAAGTATAAAGGCTAAAAGACTGGATGTCCGATTGACCTATCATAACCCCCAACAATGCTGACATTGACTTATACATAAAAAAAGCCTGACTCAGTAATGCACTTGACTTGTTTAGGAAGATGGCGTCGTCTGGCATCAACTTGTGCATGTATGATCTCACATGGGAGCCAAATATACTGCATGACCTATGACAAAGGAATTCAACCTCTTGATTCGACGAGGTCTAAACGATTACTTGATCATCTTGACCACTCTAGCCATGAAATTTGGCCCGATAAGCCTCAACGGAAGAAATGCGATATATGACAAGCCATTTATACAGGAAAAGATCCAAAAAGATCGATCTCGACTTATTCAAAGCACATGTCATCTGTAATAAGATGTACTTTGGGGGGCAAAATGTTAGCCTGCTTTGTGACCAGTCTACCCAAAGCCAGGAACTTGAGTATGAACTTACATTGATTGGAGATCACTTGGATGGAGTGATAGAAGGCTGGAAAACATGAGTTGTATAGACAAATGTCACCGGATCGGAGCCCCTTTTTGGATCGGATCGGATCCCCCTTTTCGGATCGGTTCGGAGTACTTCTTCGGATCAGATCAGATCACCCTTTCCGGATCGGATCGGAGTGCCCCCCCTATCCGATCCGCCCTATCCCTCCTGCTCTAAAATAGTTATACCACATCATTCATGAACCTATTCTCTTGCCTATTTACCCGGATCGAATGACATGTGTTGCCCCATGAATAGAAGCCACATTCTCCACTTTACCCACTACAACTTCGAGATCCCCAGGTGCTGCCACGTGGCGCTCGCCCCTAACCGATTATACAACTATAAATACACATTCAGGCGGAGAAGAGAGGGGGGTTTTTGAGCACTCTATTGCTCCAAGGCTGCCATGGCCGAATTTTCTTCATAGAAAAACCCCTTCTCCTATGAAACTCAATAAATTCAGAAGGAATTATACAATGAATTCAGGTGTTTGAGTTGATATATTCGTTGTAATTGTACTCAAAGAGTGAAATGAATCATATAAAGTGGATGTAGGCTCGTTAATGCTGAACCACTATAAAAATCGTCTGTTGATAACTTTTCTATGCTTTCCAATTTATGATTCCTCGTTATCCTCTGCAAAATACGATCAATTGGGTGTTAGGACCATTTTTTTGTCTAACATCGGTCATGTGTGGCCGGGTTGCAAGATGTTCTTATTGAACCCAGTGTATTCCTCTCTAGAGGTACACTAGCAAAAGGTGGTTCCATAACTTGTCATAGTTGGAAATCCATTACCCAATACGTGCTTACGGTTTTGATTGTATACTATATACGTAGAACGTGAGATGAAAGCGTTTCTGCTAGATAATTATTATATTGTGTTGATAGACATTATTATAATATCAAAAGGTTTTTGATATAAAGATATTTGGATTCTCATAAGGGAAAAACCCGTTCCGTTATACGGCGTGGTCTTATGAGATATCGATTACCCGCTTGAACTGTTTTAAACTGTTTTACTCACACCAGTCCCATGACTGACCTGGAGTTTATTTGTTTTGTTTTCCCTAAAACTCTTTTGTGCCTAAATTTGTACGGGCAGTCAAGTAGTCGGGATTTACAGATATACTGGGAGAGCTTGGAACAGGAGGCTTCAGGATTTTATAGCTATAGTTATTTCCGCTGTGTTGTAAGTGCTGTACTTTGATAATGATATGTATATTCAAGTACATATTTGTATTTCAAAGTTATGTTATGAAATATATTTATTCGTTCCGCTGTGAGATTCTACTCTGATATTGTGTTCTTCTTCTTCTATTCTAAGTTTCTATCTTATCTTTCCTCACCCTCTAATTTCTTTCATTAATGACCAGTATTTTTCAATGTTTGGTTAGTCATCATTGACTCTATGGTGATAACCAAAGTCGACAAAAACCCGGGTTATTACAGTTGGTATCAAAGCTTGGTTAAGTGAATTACCATGGCTCTGTGGCGTGACTCGGTAGAGATAGGGTTAGTAATACCCTAGATTGAGTTGAGTGTATATATACGAGTGAACGTATTTGTTATTGATATAAAAATTTGTTTTATATTGTGGAGATTTATTGGTTGAGTTGTTTATGAGTTCTGGTCGATCAGTTTGATCCACTGTATCGGTAGGAGTTACTAAACACTCGAATTCGATGGGTCGACACGATATGTTTTGAAAAGAGGGTAAATTAAAATAAGTTTACCTAAGGTATATCTTGATATAGAGAAGATATATATATCAAAGTTAAAATATAATGGATATATTGGTTGATATTATAATCGAGTAAGATTATAAATTTAATGGTTATGTAAATAACCAATCAAAATTCATATAAGTGAAATACATGAAATCAGATGAGTTGAATTTGAAATTTAAACCAGAAATTGAATTAAAACTCTGGAAAATAGGATAAGTGTTTGTAAATGGATTTGGATTAAAAATAAGGAAAATTTAAGATCCTGGGAGATTTAAATTGTTTTACAAGCAGTGTGAATTATATTTTGAAATGAATTTCAAAGTGGAAATGTTTAGAAATGGTTTATAGTATTGAACTCACTTCGATCGCTGGAAAATAGATTCTGATGATGACAGCTGCATCATCAGTATTCATTTTCGAGTTGTAAGTGACGAATTACTACCAGAGATACTGTTTTGAATTTGTTTTGGGAAAGACAAGTTGTGTTGAATTTCAAAATGGGATTTATAATAAAGAATGAATAAAGAAAGTTTGAAATAGATATTGAATATAGAAATCCAAAGGGAGTTTGAGTATATGAAATTCAATGGATGTGAAATAGAAATTGAATATAGAAATTCAAAGGGAGTTTGAATATATGAAATTCAATGGAAGCGAAATAGAATTTGAATATAGAAATTCAAATGGGGTTTGAATATAGAAATTCAAATGGAATTCAAATATAGAATTTGAATTTATAGAATTTGAATAGATTTGAATAATAGAAGTGATATAAAATTGAAGTGAATTAACTAAGTCGAAGAGAAATTTGTTAATCAAGTTTTGAATTTGAAGTTGAACTTTGAAAGGTGAATTGGATTTGTAAATGGATATTCGAAATCGAATATAGAACTTAAATTTGAAATTTGGATTCAAATTAGTTAATAAGCAAGTTAAAATATATTTGAACATGTCATGTTCAAATATAAAAGTGAAATAGACTAAAGAGTTAACTAACAAATTAATTAATGAATTGAGTTAATACGATCAGGTATAGTTAAAATAGATTGGGCAGGTATAAATATACATGAGATAGGTGTGGATATGGTATGAAGGTATATAAATAGAATGCTCGACGAAAAGGTATGTATTTAATTCATATATGAGATTTTATGCGCCGTATTGGCTAGCCGCTTGGCTTTTTCTTTTTCTTTTGGATTGGTGAGGGCCATGGGAGGCTATTTGAAATATCCCGATGCTCCTGGTACAAAGGAGGTTATGGCGAATTTTTCTGGGAATTTAAGGAGTTAGAATATTTTTAAGATAATTTGATAGTTAGAACTCAACGTATCGATATATATATATATATATATATATATATATGGAAGTCGATAAGGAAACGAACTTAGAAATAGAATAGTATAAATCAGAAAGGAAAACCAAGAATAAAATCTAGTAAGAATAGAAATAGGAAGCGTATACTATAACAACCCGTATTTTTAATAAACCGTTATAACATAAATCGAGGCAGAATTTAATTCTAAAATCTGAATCAGGGGAAAACGGGCTATGCCATTTCGTTCGTCTCGGAAAAATACGCGAAATAGAGTCCGGGTTTTCGGAAATCGGAGTTAGTATGACCCAGTTAAGACCCTTTGAAGTTTTCAGAAATTCCTATGCTAAAAACAGATTTAAATTTCAAATTAAAAACCAGGATTAGGGCTAATCGGGGTTAGGCGGGAAAATTCCCGCTAGGGGCCCCATGTCGACAGGCATGTCGACAGGGCCCCCAGGGTGTCGACAGCCCTGTCGACAGCCCTGTCGACAGGGGGTAAGCAGGCAGTTTGCCTGGTGCGCCACTTTGATTTGGGCTTAGTCTTGTGGCTTGGTTCTAGAGAATTCCGAGATCTGACGGGCCAAAACTAACCTAGGGTTAATCCTAGGGCTAAAAACACTCTAATCTTCTATAAATATACCCCTAATCCTACCCTAAAGCCTCATTAATCAATCTAGCAACTAAACTATGTCAAATTGAATCCTCAAATGGCCTCCACCTAAAATCCCTAGCCTCCACCTTCCTCAAAGTTTAATCCTATGAAGATATGATGATCATACAACCTTTTCTATGTTGTATGAATGCTTAATAACTTGCATACTTCATTAAGTTGCAAGTTTGATTTGCCAAGTTTGTGTTTTTGGGATTTTGGAAAAGGGTTTTCTTATTTGAAGCTTTGTTTTGGGTTTCTAAAGGGCTTCTTCATCTTATTGGTGGATTTGTGACTTGTTTATATTTGTAAGCCCTCTTACCTTCACTTTACAAACTCTAAAGTTAATATGTGGTGAAAGTTGAGATTTATGTGAGTTCATTTGATTATGCATGCTTATGCGAACTCACTATGCCATGTTTTACATGTTTCATAAGTTATGCATGCTTATGCGAGATTACTATGCCATGTTTTACATGTTTCACAAGTTATGCATGCTTATGCGAGTTTATTATGCCATGTTCTACATGTTTTATGGATTATGCATGCTTATGCAAGTTCACCTTACCATGTTATGCAAGTTTAATGGATTATGCATGCTTATGCAAGTTCACCTTACCATGTTATGCATATTTAATAAGCTATGCATGTTTATGCGAGTTCACTATGACATGATTTGCAAGTTTAACATGTATGCATGTTTATTATGATATGTGAAGTTCATCATGTATGTTATGACAAGTTACCTTTTATACCCTTATGCGTTATGACGAATATGTAAGCGAGATAATGACGTTGGGAGGGTTTGGGTAAACTTAAAAATACATGAAACTAAAAGATTGGGAATTTACCTATTAAGTTAGGTCTACCCCTTGGGAATTTACCTATTAAGTTAGGTCTACCCAAGTATATGTTAACTTGTAAATATGTTTTAAAGTGGACATGACATTAGATAACATGATATGGCCAACTCGAGGTTAGACCTAGTTGTGGTGTAAATCTTCCCAGGTAACCACAACGTGGGGTCTAATGTGGGTAGTTGGTCATGTTGCACCATAAGACCCGAGGTTAGACCTAGACGTGGTGTAAATCTTCCAGGTAACCACGGATGTCTAATGTGAGAGGTTGGGTGCGTTAAGTAATTAATGCCTCATGATTAGGGTTAAGTCATGACCCACTAATACTTAACCAATAATGGGGATGCGAGGATTAGATGGGGTTAAGTGGTCACACTTAACTAATCTAATCCATGATTAGTGAGGGGTTAAAACCACACTTAACCCTCTTAGAAACCCTAGCAACGTGGTCTGTTCCAGCAGTAATCCCAGTTTGGTATCACTACAACCCTACAGCTAGGTTAGGGCAGGGCACGATTACTGGACTGATGTAAGCGACCAAAGCGACGGCTGAGTGGTACAGCGGTGCGGGTCCGGCGGGCTGCGGACGTGCACGTAGTCCGATGTTGGACAAACTCGAGGCACGGGTACCAGTAGGCTTAGACTGTGCATTATTGCTTAGGTGTCTGGGGTTGACACCTTAGGGCTTGATACACCCGAAGGTGGACCCAGCACAGTCTGACTACATCCATGTGGGCCGTATGGACACCAACACTTGACGTGTTAGGTTTATAGGGAGCCGATCGACTAGACCGTTGGGCTGGACCGTATACTAAGGTCAGTTCATGTTATTGGGCCAAAGTTTGCGCGAAGGGATCAAGATCTGTTTTGTGGGTTTGCTAGTACACTGTGGTGCAAAGTTTGATCTCATCTATGTGATGTCACCTTTATCTATTGCCAGTATGTTCATCTCAGTTTCCATCATGCTGTTAACTTTATTAGTTTATAGATTGATCGTAGTAGGGCTTACCAGTCTTTTTGACTGACCTGTTTTCTTTCGCTTCTTTTCTTCCGTTCCCCCCCCCCCACAGGTTCTCAGGGAGGGGTTACATCTGCTTAGTGGATCTTTGGCTTGCTTGTTGGATAGCTCATGTATGGATCTGAGCTAGCTGTGGCTTATCTTTTATTTCTGGGGATTAGTACTGATGTTTTACCATGTATTTTGTTATCACGTATCTAGACTTATGTTGTATTTTGGATCATGACATTTTGATATTATGTACTTGACTATGTCGGTTTTCTGAAATGATGATGATGGGTTTTTATCTGCTACCGCTGCTTTACTTATATTCATTTTCATATATTCTGTCTTGCGATATCTCTGTGCATGTTTACCTTCACAATAACGCCCCTCCAAAGCTAGTACATTCTAAGGAGTGATCCTAGTGGAGGTGGGGTGTTACATTTGGTATCAGAGCACAAGGTTAACAAGATTGAACAAAACTTTTGAAAAAAAAAACTCTTTTTGAAAAACTATTTTCAAAAACCTACTAAGTATTTTCCAAAATAAAGTCTAGATTATTTTAAGGCTAATCCCCAAAAGCCATTAGCGTTATCCTTCGTTCCCTTGACCTGATCTTATCTTATCTTTCGTTTCAGTATGGCTGAGAATCTTGACATCCCAGATGGAGTGAACGTACCACTCTGGTATAGAAGACTTCTAGAAGCTAGGGCGGCAGCTGGTCCCGCCAACCCTACTCCCACTCCTCCTCCTGTAGTTGAGAATCCTATCCCTAATATCCCTCCTCCGGTGGTTCCTGCTCCCCCTCCTCCAGCAGTTAATATTCCCCCTCCCGTTGCTAATGTTCCTCCCCCTCCCGTTGCTGAGGCTCCTCTTCCTCCTCCTCCCCCTCAGCATCCTCAGATTGAGTTTACAAAGGTTTGTAAAGACTTCAAGGCAATGGGAGGCAAGAATTTCCTAGGCACGGAATCTTTTGTTGAAGCTAGGAATTGGCTGAAAGACACGGAGGACTTGTTTGCTATCTTTGGGATTGATGACGAGAGGAAGATCTTGTTGACAGTATGGCTTTTGAAGGATGAGGCGGCCTATTGGTGGGAGGTCACCAATGGGACGAGACCCGTTGAGACTTGGACCGATTTGAGGGCTAGATTTGTGACCAAGTTTCTATCTTCAGCTGAGGCGAATTTACAAATGGAGAAGTTCATTGCATTAAAGCAAGGTGATATGTCTGTCAAGGAGTATGTGAACAAGTTTAATCAGCTGGCCCGTTTTGGTTTGGATATGGTAAACACCCCGGAGAAGAAGGCTCTTCGATTTGCCAGAGGGTTGAATGAGCCGCTACAGGGCTTGGCGATGTCACATATTCCGCATGGAGCTACTTTTGAGAGTTTGGTCAATATGGCTCTGCTTCAGGGAGATGGAAAGAAAGAAGTCAAGTCGAGTGATACTCAAGCAAAGAAGACTGATTCTCAAGGCAAAGGCAATCAAGGGGGTCAAAGCAGCCAGGGGAATCAGGGCAAGAACAAGAAGGGCAACAACAAAGGCAAGGGAAAGTGCAATTACTGTGGCATAGCTGGGCACTTTGCTAAGGATTGCAGGAAGAAGAAAAGGAAGCTTAGTGGTGGATGCTTTTCCTGTGGAGAGACTGGGCACTTTAGCAAAGAATGCCCAAAGAAGAAAGGACAGGCTGGACTTTCAGGAGGGCAAGTTCATGCTCTCAATACCGCTTCAGTTCCCGAGCGAGGTAGTGTTTCTGTTGAGAACCTTGTTTATATCTCTGATCTTCCAGTGCGTACCTTGTTTGATTCTGGTGCATCACATAGCTTTATTTCATCTGATCTTGTTGATAGCTTGCACCTTAGTACTAGCTTAGTGGATGATCCCGTTTGTGTTTCGAATCCCATTGGGGGTTCTGCTCATCTATCTATGATATGTGAGGATCTGAGGATCTCTATACTCAGCGTAGAGTTCTTGTGTAGTGCATATGTTCTTGGTTTCAGGGGATACGGATTGATACTGGGCATGGATTGGCTGTCCCGATATGGAGCCATTCTGGACTGTGAGCATAGGGTTGTAAGGCTTGTGACTCGCCTGGGCAACACCTTAGAGATTTCATGCAATCCGAAGAATCCCGTCATGTTGTGCTATTTAGAATCTCTCGACTCATCAGAGGAGGCCCTTCAGTCTGTAAGGGTGGTCCGAGATTATCCAGATGTTTTTGAAGAAGTTAAGGGGTTGCCCCCTAAACGAGAGATTGATTTTCGCATCTATCTGGTGGATAATGCTAAGCCCGTTTCTTTACCCGTTCGACATATGGCTCCGCGTGAGAGACGGGAGCTGAGCAAGCAAGTGAAAGAATTGCTTGAGAAGAACTTCATCAGAAGGAGTATATCCGAATGGGGAGCGCCTGTGGTGTTTGCAACTAAGGCAGATGGTTCTCTTCGGCTCTGTGTGGATTATAGAGAATTGAATAAGCTGACTAAGAAGAACAGACACCCGTTACCGAGGATCGACGATCTCTTTGATCAGCTTGTTGGTGCTTCTGTTTTCTCTCAGCTTGATCTTGCTACGGGTTTTCATCAGCTCAGAGTGGCTGAAGATAGTATAGACAAGACTGCATTCAGAACTCCAGACGGATTCTTTGAATGGCTTGTTATGCCGTTCGGTTTGACGAATGCACCCGTGTATTTTGTGGATTTGATGAGTAGGGTGTTTCGGGAGTTCTTGAATAAGTTTGTCGTGGTCTTTGTGGATGATATTCTGGTCTTCTCCAAGGATGAGGAAGAGCATGCGAGGCACCTAGTAGAGGTGATGGACACGCTCAGAGCACACCAGTTAAAAGCCAAGTTCTCCAAGTGCCACTTTTGGAGAAGGGAAGTCAGATTTCTTGGGCATATCGTATCCAAGCAAGGCTTGGCGGTGGATCCCGCTAAGGTGGTTGCAGTTCAGGATTGGAAGACGCCAAGGAATGCAACCGAGGTGAGAAGCTTTCTGGGTCTTGCGGGGTTTTACCGGAAGTTCATCAAGGACTTCGCGAAGATATCCGCTCCTCTTACTAAGTTGACGAAGAAGAACTTAGTTTTTGCTTGGGATATGGATTGTGAGCTTGCTTTTCAGAGACTCAAGAGAGCCCTTACCTCCGCACCCGTTCTAGCCTTACCGGATGGTGGTAAGATATTTACCGTGTACACTGATGCTTGTGGCACGGGATTGGGCGCCGTTCTGATGCAAGAGGGCAGAGTTATATGTTTTGGTGGGAGGCAACTTAAGGTGCATGAGAGGAATTATCCCACTCATGATCTAGAGCTGGCAGCGATTGTATATGCACTCAAGGCTTGGCGTCATTATCTTCTGGGAGAGAGATTTGAGCTATATACTGATCATAAGTCTTTGAAGTATCTCTTTTCGCAGAAGGATCTGAACTTAAGGCAGCAGAGATGGATGGAATTCTTGGCTTCCTATGATTTTGAGATATCCTATACCCCTGGCAAGGGGAATGTTGTAGCAGATGCGTTGAGTAGGAAAAGGTTGACACTAAGTCCTCTATTTGTTGAGATGAAGAATTTGGAGTTCTTGGCAACCTTTGATTTTTCTTTGACACTTGAGACGATGACCGGTTCTTTGGCGTCTCTAGAGCTCAGGCCTACCCTTCTGGATCTAGTCGGGGCTTCACAGAAGGAAGACCCTCAGATAATTGAGATCATGGACAAGCTGGTTCGAGGGGAGACATCTAGTCACCTTGCTCGATATTCTATAAACGATAAGGGTTGGCTGAGGAGAGACGGAAGGCTTTGTGTTCCGATGGTAGGAGACTTGGTGAGGAAAGTTCTTGAGGAAGCACATCGCTCCAAGATGACTATACATCCTGGTGGTGATAAGATGTATAAGGACATGAAGCGCGTTTTCTTCTGGCCTGGAATGAAGAAGGATGTGGCGGAGTTTGTCTCGAGATGTGTTATTTGTCAGAGAGTAAAAGCTGAGTCGAAGAAGCCCGGTGGGCTATTACATCCGCTAGAGGTCCCGCTATGGAAGTGGGAGAGCATTTCTATGGACTTTATTGATGGGCTTCCAAGGTCCAGGAAGGGGAATACGAGTATATGGGTCATTGTGGATAGGCTCACGAAGAGTGCTCATTTTATCCCAGTGAAGAGCAAAAGGACCGCGTCTGGACTAGCATCAGTATATCTTCGTGAGATAGTGCGACTACATGGAGTCCCTTCCAGCATAGTCAGTGACCGAGACCCCATCTTTACTAGTCAGTTCTGGAACAGTTTGCAGGAGGCTATGGGCACAAGGTTGAACCTGAGTACGGCCTATCACCCACAAACAGACGGCCAAACAGAAAGGGTGAATAGGGTACTTGAGGACTTGTTGAGGCTTTGCATTCTGGATTTTGGTGGTGCTTGGGAAGACCATCTTCCTCTTGTTGAGTTTGCATATAATAACAGTTATCAGGCGAGCATAGGGATGGCACCATTTGAGGCTTTATATGGGAGGCCGTGCAAGTCACCTACATGTTGGTGGGAGTCCACGGATAAGCTTATACTTGGACCCGACATGATTAGGGATACATCCGAGAAGGTCGAGTTGATTAGAAGACGGATGAAAGCGGCCCAAGACCGGCAGAAATCCTATGCTGATAAGCGGAGATCCGATTTGGAGTTTGAGGTTGGGGACAAGGTTTCGTAAAAGTTTCTCCTTTGCGGAATGTGGTCCGATTTGGAGCTGTTGGGAAGCTAGCACCGAGATTTGTTGGACCCTTCCCTATCATAGAGAGAATTGGGAAGATGGCTTATAGAGTGCAATTGCCCGAAAAGTTGTCCGGAGTGCATAATGTCTTTCATGTCTCGCATCTCCGAAAGTGCCTGCATGAGTCCGCTGAGGTGGTTGAACCTAGCATTCTTGAAGACGTGGAAGTAGAGAAAGAAGCAACTTTAAGGAGAGCTCCGATTCGTATCTTGGGGACAGAGACCAAGAAGCTAAGGAATCGTGAGGTCAGATTGGTGAAAGTTCAATGGGGTGAAGCCGAAGAGGACGCAACTTGGGAAACCGAGGAAAAGATGCGTGGGCTTTATCCATTCCTTTTTGAGGGTACACTCTCAATCTCTTTTCTTTGTTTAGCATATCTTTCTCCTTGCTATCCATGTTTATCTAGTTATCGTGCAAATCTTGTCATGAGAACCTTAGGTAGAAACCCTTTGGATGAAACATGTGTTTGAAACATGTTATGGTTGATGGTTGCAAGTGGTTGCAAGTGTTTGCAAGTGGTTACTCGTGGATGCATGATACACATTAGGCACTAGATCGGCTCACACACCCCTCATATTGCATGTGCATGAGTGGTTATGCTTATTCTTGAATGAAATTTGTATGCAATCACATGGATGTTGCATATGGATGTATGGTTGAGCACGCATGTAGATATTGTACATTATGTTAGGGATTCGCATACATATGGATACATTTCACTAGCATATTTTGCATTGATCTTTGCATTAGATAGGTGCATATACACACACTTCTGCATAAGTTCATACGGCATTTAGAATCCTTTAAGGACAATGGTTGCTCGTGGATGATGTTTTGAGTAGATGGATGTTGGATGGTAGGATACGTTCTTCCTAACTTGAAGATTTCGGGGACGAAATCCTTTAAGGAGGGGAGAATATAACAACCCGTATTTTTAATAAACCGTTATAACATAAATCGAGGCAGAATTTAATTCTAAAATCTGAATCAGGGGAAAACGGGCTATGCCATTTCGTTCGTCTCGGAAAAATACGCGAAATAGAGTCCGGGTTTTCGGAAATCGGAGTCAGTATGACCCAGTTAAGGCCCATTGAAGTTTTCAGAAATTCCTATGCTAAAAACAGATTTAAATTTCAAATTAAAAACCAGGATTAGGGCTAATCGGCGTTAGGCGGGAAAATTCCCGCCAGGGGCCCCATGTCGACAGGCATGTCGACAGGGCCCCCAGGGTGTCGACAGCCCTGTCGACAGCCCTGTCGACAGGGGGTAAGCAGGCAGTTTGCCTGGTGCGCCACTTTGATTTGGGCTTAAGTCTTGTGGCTTGGTTCTAGAGAATTCTGAGATCTGACGGGCCAAAACTAACCTAGGGTTAATCCTAGGGCTAAAAACACTCTAATCTTCTATAAATATACCCCTAATCCTACCCTAAAGCCTCATTAATCAATCTAGCAACTAAACTATGTCAAATTGAATCCTCAAATGGCCTCCACCTAAAATCCCTAGCCTCCACCTTCCTCAAAGTTTAATCCTATGAAGATATGATGATCATACAACCTTTTCTATGTTGTATGAATGCTTAATAACTTGCATACTTCATTAAGTTGCAAGTTTGATTTGCTAAGTTTGTGTTTTTGGGATTTTGCAAAAGGGTTTTCTTATTTGAAGCTTTGTTTTGGGTTTTTAAAGGGCTTCTTCATCTTATTTGGTAGATTTGTGACTTGTTTATATTTGTAAGCCCTCTTACCTTCACTTTACAAACTCTAAAGTTAATATGTGGTGAAAGTTGAGATTTATGTGAGTTCATTTGATTATGCATGCTTATGCGAACTCACTATGCCATGTTTTACATGTTTCATAAGTTATGCATGCTTATGCGAGATTACTATGCCATGTTTTACACGTTTCACAAGTTATGCATGCTTATGCGAGTTTATTATGCCATGTTCTACATGTTTTATGGATTATGCATGCTTATGCAAGTTAACCTTACCATGTTATGCAAGTTTAATGGATTATGCATGCTTATGCAAGTTCACCTTACCATGTTATGCATATTTAATAAGCTATGCATGTTTATGCGAGTTCACTATGACATGATTTGCAAGTTTAACATGTATGCATGTTTATTATGATATGTGAAGTTCATCATGTATGTTATGACAAGTTACCTTTTATACCCTTATGCGTTATGACGAATATGTAAGCGAGATAATGACGTTGGGAGGGTTTGGGTAAACTTAAAAATACATGAAACTAAAAGATTGGGAATTTACCTATTAAGTTAGGTCTACCCCTTGGGAATTTACCTATTAAGTTAGGTCTACCCAAGTATATGTTAACTTGTAAATATGTTTTAAAGTGGACATGACATTAGATAACATGATATGGCCAACTCGAGGTTAGACCTAGTTGTGGTGTAAATCTTCCCAGGTAACCACAACGTGGGGTCTAATGTGGGTAGTTGGTCATGTTGCACCATAAGACCCGAGGTTAGACCTAGACGTGGTGTAAATCTTCCAGGTAACCACGGATGTCTAATGTGAGAGGTTGGGTGCGTTAAGTAATTAATGCCTCATGATTAGGGTTAAGTCATGACCCACTAATACTTAACCAATAATGGGGATGCGAGGATTAGATGGGGTTAAGTGGTCACACTTAACTAATCTAATCCATGATTAGTGAGGGGTTAAAACCACACTTAACCCTCTTAGAAACCCTAGCAACGTGGTCTGTTCCAGCAGTAATCCCAGTTTGGTATCACTACAACCCTACAGCTAGGTTAGGGCGGGGCACGATTACTGGACTGATGTAAGCGACCAAAGCGACGGCTGAGTGGTACAGCGGTGCGGGTCCGGCGGGCTGCGGACGTGCACGTAGTCCGATGTTGGACAAACTCGAGGCACGGGTACCAGTAGGCTTAGACTGTGCATTATTGCTTAGGTGTCTGGGGTTGACACCTTAGGGCTTGATACACCCGAAGGTGGACCCAGCACAGTCTGACTACATCCATGTGGGCCGTATGGACACCAACACTTGACGTGTTAGGTTTATAGGGAGCCGATCGACTAGACCGTTGGGCTGGACCTTATACTAAGGTCACTTCATGTTATTGGGCCAAAGTTTGGGCGAAGGGATCAAGATCTGTGTTAGACCAAAAAATGGTCCTAACACCCAATTGATCGTATTTTGCAGAGAATATTGAGGAATCATGAACTAAAAACAAGAAAAGTCAATCAACACACAAAATTTATAGTGGTTCGGCGTTAATGAGCCTACATCCACTTCATAGTTTCTCATTTCATTCATGGATTGCAATTACAAGGAATTTAATCACTCAATCATTCAAATACAATGAATAATTCTCTCCGAATTCATTGATTTTCATTGGAGAAGAAGGTGGTTATTGGTGGGGGAATTCGGCCATGGCTACCATGTATGAATGAAATGCCAAAAGTCCCTTCAAATGGCCATGTTGTGGTGTATTTATAGCTGTAGAGAAGCTCTGGGCAGTTCCGGTTCGGATGGGCCACGTGGCGTGACCGGAGAAGATTTCAGAAGTAGTGGAGAACGTGGAAAAGTGGCTACCAGGTCGTGCTTTGCCAAGTGGAGTCCGATCCGCAATTGTAGGAGTCGGTTATGCCAAGAGAAGAGGTCAAACTCCATGTGTAGAAGCAGGTCCAATCAGTTCGGATCGGACCCGAACCGAACCAGTTGTTCGAGCAGAATGCCTGCACGCACTTCTGTACAGAATACTTCAGGCGGTTCGGGTAGAGGGTACTCCGATCCGATCCGGGGAAGGGGATCCGATCTGATCCGAATGGAAGGATCTGATCCGATCCGATTCAAAAGTAGGGATCCGATCCGATTCAAAAGTAGGGATCCGATCCGATCCGATAGGGGGATCCGATCCGGTGACATTTGCATGTATAATTCAAATTTTCCATCTTTCTATCACTCCATCCAAGTGATCGCCAATCAATGTAAGTTCATACTCAAGTCCCTGGCTTTGGGTAGCCTGGTCACAAAGCAGGCTAACATTTTGCCCCCCAAAGTACATCTTATCGCAGATGAGATGTGCTTTGATTAAGTCAAGATAAATCTTTTTAGAACGTCATCCACCTTTGAGGAGGTTTTATTAGATTGTTGCGTTACTTCCATGGGTGCTAGTTAGTACAAATTCTATGGAAGGAGTAGTAGAAATGATCGGGTAACCGTTTTAAACATCGTCGAATCAAGATGTTGATCTCCTTCATGATAAGTCATATAGGGTCGTTGGCTCTTGTGTGAGATCGTGCATACACGGGACATTGCGAAACGACTTCGTTCCCCAAACGAGTCAAGTGTATTATCGATTCAGGGTTTCTTTTACACATAAGTCAATGTATGAACTAGATATCCAAATCATGTGGTAGTATAAGAATCTTCTGGCCTTGAGCTAGTATTTAGACTGTTGGGATAGACCACATCATACTTGGTGCATGCGTCTTTCATTTGCGCTCGTCTTGGGACTATCCGGACATCAGGATAGTAATCAGATCATACTAAAAGAAATCCACGAATAAGTTCATCATAATCGTAAGGCAGTAAAGGAGTTCTCCACATTTCTACTTGATAGAGTTGTAGATCAATTCTTTGAAGTCATGCTTGACCCATTAGTTGGCTTACTTAGACGGTCAAGATGAATCATGTCATATTCCAGAGATATAAGGTATATGTTCTGAATCAAGCATCGAGTAAGGGTCATGTTCAAAGTCAGTTTGTCAGTTGAAGCTCATGCTCCCAACATCAGTGGAGGAAAAGCGAAGTCAATGCTCATGCCCTCAGCGTCGATGGGGGTTGGACCAGGTCAATCGGACATCCAGTCTGTAAGCCTTTGAACTTTCTTTCTTCACACCGGGTTGGAGCTGCAGGTTCAGCAATCTTAGTCACCCTATGTCGTTATGTGCACATTCCCAAGTCATCAAGGGTTGGAGTTGTATATGCGAACAGTCGAATCACATTCGCGTTGGGGTCAACCCATCTGTTTAGCCAGAAAGCAGTGATCGCCTTATTGAGTATATCAGCAAACTTAGATACTCTCCTCGCATCAGCTGCAGAGTTAAGTAAGCTCGTCAATCTTGTAAGCGAGCGAACGTCGTTAGTGAGTTATTCGAGGTCCTTCGTTCACGCTTTGGCATAATCCGAAATAGCCATCATAGTCTTATTGAGTCTATCTCCCATGCTTGGTTCCATTAAGCTTGACAATCAAGACCACGGGCCCGATTAATGACATTGGTCATTTCCAGAATTGTAAAATCCTGTTAGTCTTTCCTGGGGCTTTTCTTTTTCCTTTATTATTTCAAGAGTCAGATGGTGCTCCATTCTATCGTGAAGACATTGAGATCATCCATTTCAACATTAGCACACTCTTATTGCACGAATCTGTCTGTCTCAGGATAGGATTTTCCAACGTTTCTAGGAGAATCTCATGGTAAAGAGATACCGAGGTTTGTTTCAGAGGTGAATCTGCCAAGTCCTCTTGGTGGGTCTCGATGCAAAGAGATTTTGAAGTTTGAGATATCCAGAATACCGGATACTACAGCAATCAACGCTATATATGGTCCAGGTCGATTTACCGATGCCATTGTGGCGGTGATTCTTTCAAGGAATGCATGCAGGGTCTCACCTGATCTCTGTTGAAGCATCAATTAATGTTGCCAATTTGGCCCTCATCTTTGAGAAGTTGTCGCTAATTACCTAATTTTAGCGCTAGTGCCCCCAGTATGAAGTCTTAAATTGGGTCGAAGCCGGTTTCTGGCTTCTTGGTTGCGCATATGTAATAGCCGTCAATCAGGCTTCTGTTTTTTAAGTCTGGATGGTGATCCGCTACTTGGATGTATGCAGGTTGTTCTTGAGGAGCCATTCTTCTGCTTATAGTCTGGGTTATTGTGAAGCTCAGATAATCGTAAATGTGCCAAAAGCTGGCAGATAGTCAGATGATGATGTTCGAAGCTCTTATCTTGTACTCCCCATCCATGGGGATTTTACTAAACGGTGGTCATCAAATCCACGTATTCTCTGAATTCATACTCCCTCATCGAGCTGTGAGTTAGAGTTTGATAGAAAATGATTTGTTCGTGTCTGACTCATGTTAGTTTTGGATCTCCCATCCAAGCCCTGAGGATTGGAGTCGAATTGCGATATGTCAAATTATTGCCACTTCGAATGCTTCTACTTTCCCCCTTCATGAGGAGCCTCATGTTGAGGTTGAGCTGGGTTTTAAACATTCCTCCGAATTGGAGCAAAGGTTGGTCGGGCTTCGTTTAATTTTTCGGTGGCTCTTACACATCCATCGTTTTCATCCAAAATGTTACAGTCGGAAGTTGCATGCTACAAATGCCTGGGAGGAGGTTGGTTGCATCTTGTTTCATTAAAGACGACTATGCCAACTCGTCCTAGGGTCCCATATGATCTGGACCATGGAGCAAGGAGTGTTTGAGCCAAGTTCATTGTCGCTTGAGTTTCCATGGTGCTCGCTCCAGCGAGTAAGCCGTAGTTACTCGGCCTTCCGTCTATCCAAGTAAAAAAGTTATCCATCATTTTCTGTCATTTCCAGAGAAGTTTGTCTCACTGAGCCATCTGAGTTCACAAATCAGCAAGGGTACCATCCATTTCATATCTAGCTTGACATGCTGAGGGATCATCACAAGAAGAAATTTGCTACCTTCCTTCGATCCTAGCGCCTTCTGCGCCTATATCCTCAGCACGGAAGAAATTTCTATCTTCCTTCTTCTTAGCTTTTGAGTCTGAGTGTCAGGCAATTCACCTCCTCGCAAGTTAGGAGACAAAGCAATGGCATCTCCCTTTACATGGGGTCTTTCAACCGGGATGTCGGTCCGGACTAGCAAATGGACGTTCACTCTGCATCCATTTCGTGGTCCTCAAGCAGCCTGTCAAGATCGAGGTATAAGTTAGACACAGACATATAACATTTATGAATATTTTCAGCAGTGCGGCCCCAGTCCAGGGGTAATGGATAAAGGTTGGCAGTTGTATCACGTCCCTTTTAAATTTAGACGTGGATGCACGGAAGGGAGACATTGTTTTCAAAGCTTATGTGATTGAGTTATCCAAGTGCTCGAGTTATCGCGTTTTCTATTCAATATATTTGCGAGGTAGCACTCGTAGTTGCACTTGGGCTATGGCCAGTCACACATGGGTGTGTATGTTGATTTGATATATCACTCTTAGGACCTCCTTTCGGTGATTGCATTGAGTCGTGTGGGAAGCTTAGCATTAGAAGTCGACGTCATTCCTTCAAACACGACCCCTTTGTTGTTGTACGCGAGTATCCCTTGTGTCTTTACTTTGTATCTGTACATAATCTTGCAATTCGAAAAAGAATAGTCAGCTTAGTCTTGCAAGCTACTAAGTCAATCTTTAAGTCACAAGCAATTGTAGCTCGAAATGAAAACATGTTGAGTGCTAATCTATCTACCATAGAATTATTAAATGTCAAAGTGTCAGGTGTCGTAGTTTGGAGGTATAGTGTCTGTAGCCTCCATTTAACTTTGAAACACGGGTCGCGTCCGAAGCGTGTTTGAAGTTAATTCAGAAATCTATGTCCGTGCCCCCAGCGTTGATGGGAGCCGGATTAAGTCATTCGGATGTCCGATCCGTAAGTCTTTTATAATCCTGTCCTCAGTCGGAGGGCAATGAAGATTGCATGCACGTCGCAGCATTGTCCTTTATACTCTCTCCCAAGTCGTGAGAGTTAGAGTTATGGACGTTGCGGTTCGTCCTTTATACTCTCCCAAAGTCAATTTGGGTTAGAGTTGTGGATCGAGTGGTCTTAAATCTTGGCGCGCCTGTCACACTCGTCCTAAGTTTATACTCATATCCAAGCTCTGAGGATTAGAGTTAGTCGGGCAAACAGTCGGGTCACATTTGCCTTGGCATTGTCCCTTTGCTCCCATGTCAAGGGCAAAGGTCGCCATCAGGGATGGTCGGTTCACGTCCCTGTTGATTTTATACTCCTCCCGTCGGAAGCATGGGAAAGAGTTAAAGATATTGTTGGAGAGTGGTCGAGTCATACTCATCCTCGTCTTAACATTTCCCTTTTGCCCCCACATCGAAGGCAAAAGTTATGTCGTTCATGTGATCGTGCCCCTGTCATTTTTTCACTCTTCTCGTTGGATCAAGGGATGGAGTCATAGAACTGCTAAGTGGTTATGTCACACCCGAGTATATCTCTATGTCGTGTCTGGCAAATTAAAGGCTAGATGTTGAGGATGCCTCATTTGTATGCCTATGCATAGATATGTTGAAATCACGTGCATATATTCGCTTTCCCCCTACTTCAAGGGAAAAAGGTCCGTGAATGAATGGTCGAACTTCATTTATGTCAGGTTGTTGGCATCAGGAGGAAGAATAGTTGAATCACGTTCGTCAAAGCTTTACGTTCCTCCGACTAAACCATGGAAGGAGTAGTTGGCACCAAACTTCGGGTACCTGCATCATTCATATCGCATGAGTTAGTCATGTCCATAACTCAGGCAGCATGTAAAAGTAAATTGTATGATTGAAAAGTAAGCATATCAAGGGGTAGTGCTGCCTCCTTTAATGGATCGAGCCATGTAGATGGTCGAACTGCATCCATCCGGAATCGGATTCCGACGTTGAACGTCAATGCACAATTATCTTGAGGTCTTCCACGTGTGAGCCAATGAATGAATGGTCACCTCGGATCCATCCTAAGTTATACAACTTCTCTCAGGTGAAGGACGTGGCTCTGTAAACGAGCAGTTCAATCGGGCTCGTTACGGCAATGCTCCATAATTATTACTGTAGGTGCTCAATGTTTGATCGGTACCAGATTCGGGGTACCTACATCATCCATATATAAATTCATCTGAGTTAGTTACATCAATAACTCATAAAGCATGGAAATATAAGAGTCATGGTTAAAAAGTAATCCTGTTAAAGGAATGGATATCATTCTGTGCGAAGATGGCATTGCACGCTCTTTGCAGGTCCATTTTTCCTCACTACATCTCTGTCAGGGGATGGCTGTCAAAATCTTTAACTGGAGATGAACGTCTTTTCAAACCGTTGTGGGGTGGCGGTCCTAAGAATGAACAAACCTTGATTAAGGACTTGGAGTGACAAAGGTAACTAGGTAAATACTATAAGCGAATGACGAGGTTGCATCTTATTTGAATCGCCTTCTTGCTCCCATGCTAAGGGCAAGGATTGAGTATAAGGGAGTCATGGCTGCTAGGGGGATAGTCATATCTCATCCATCCGCAGATATGCCTTTAGTCCCACGTTGGGAATAAGATCTAATGCACAGATAATCAACTAGCACCCAGGCTTAAGTGCTCTAAACCTTTTAACTTGCCACCTCTATCGAGTAGCATCTGCTAATTAGCTAAATAGCAGGCTCTTCCAGTAACATGGTCGCCATGGACCATTCCCATTTCATCTTTCATTAGGAATTTTAGCAATAGATACCAGGGTGCAATGTAAGCTCTAATCGCCGCTAGAGCTGGTCAGTTTAGACCTTAGTCAGATAAACTTGACTACAATAGCATGGCTTCCAAGGCTTGAAGTAATGTTCACGTTTTCTATCACAATTTATGTATGAAGTCGAGAGCTAACGGTCGATTCATATTTGTTTTGATCTCGAACTCTCATCTCTTGACAAAGGTCATATGGTGACTGGTGAGCAGTCAAGTTGCTATCATCCGAGCAAAGATTTATATGTCCAATCATGGCCTGCAGGGGTTCAACTGTTACCAATCGTTGGGAACCAAAGTATGTTGACCTAACCCTTATTCGATGGAAATCAGTCTTCCTCTATGCGATTGACAGCAAATAGCCATTGCAAAGGTTAGCTATGTTCTTCGGGAGGTGAGACGCAGGACATTTTATTCATCACATCATACAATTGATGTGTAGCTTTGGGATGTTGGGATCTTTAGCTGCTTTCTGGTATCCCACTATTGACAATCATGGTCACTAAGATCATATGAATCATCTTTGAAGTAGTGTTCGAACTGTTCTATATAACTGTCATTCGATGCTCCACCGATTGGACAAGTTTAAGTCATATAAATGGGATGGTCACTACTCATTAGGGAACAACATCAGTTGCATTGTTGAAATCTACACTATCGGTGTTCCAGAAGATGAGGCTACTATTAGACAATCATTATCTCGTATACTGTCTTTGTTAGCAAGCTGAATCTGATTGCAGCTCCTCCCATTGAATGGCATCGGCAAATAGAGGCTATGGCTTCTAGAGGAATCCTAGTCGTTGCCATTTGGTTGTCATATTCTTTGACTATCCACCTTATCTTCATTAACAAACTTTGATGACTACTGTTGGTCAAAATATACGTCGAGCCGAAGGCGAGACGTGATCCGAGCCGAAGGCGAGACCGTCAGCGGGTCCGGGCGCACCGCCGGCGGGGGTCCGGGGCCCCGCAGTCCCGGCGGCGATCGACCTAACCGGATCGGATCGGATCTCAAAAATAGCTGTTTCTGAAATTTGGAAGATGGAGCCTTTTCTGAAATGATCTTAAAAATGTATTTTTTTGATTTTGGAAGATGGAGCCTTTTCTGAAATGATCTTAAAAATGTATTTTTTCCAAAAATAGCTGTTTCGGGTCGGATCGGATCATGCCTTCAAATTTGCGGTTCGGAGATTGTCTTCAGGTCGGGTCGGATCGGACTAGTTCCTCCGAGCCAGATCGGAGACGTCATTAGCTAGTCGGTTCGGTATATATGAAAGAGCCGGTTCGGATCTCCTCCTCCTGTTCGGATCGGTTTTCCCTACCCTGCATCTCCACTTTCCTGCGGTTCGGGTCGTGGCACCCTCTTCGGTTCGGTTCGGAGATGCATCATTGGGTCGGGTCGGGGTATCAACAGCAGTTGGATTCGAGTCCTGCTCAACAAGTCGGGTCGGAGCACTGTCTCCGGGTCGGTTCGTGGTGCCACTCCTTTATGGCTCGGGTCGGGGGTACACATCCGATCCGAGGATAAATCTTGCCAGGAACTTGAAGTACTTGGCTCTCTTTCGAGGTGATAGGGGATCGGGTCAGATTGAGGTGTCAGTATCGGGTCGGTTCGGGTCCGATCCGACCCGGGCACACTTGAACCAGTGACCGGAATGAAACTTGCAGCCTTTTTGTCATCTTGTTCTGTACTCAATTCATTTCTGCGAGAAGCCCGTCGCTTTTTATCTTTTCTTGTAGGCATGGAAAACGTGGATTATCTCTTCGGATTTGGTGATCCAAACAATAGAATAATAATCCAGAAAGCTGAGGATTCAATCTTCTCAGTGAAAGCACCAAAATGTTAGACCAAAAAATGGTACTAACACCCAATTGATCGTATTTTGCAGAGAATATTGAGGAATCATGAACTAAAAACAAGAAAAGTCAATCAACACACAAAATTTATAGTGGTTCGGCGTTAATGAGCCTACATCCACTTCATAGTTTCTCATTTCATTCATGGATTGCAATTACAAGGAATTTAATCACTCAATCATTCAAATACAATGAATAATTCTCTCCGAATTCATTGATTTTCATTGGAGAAGAAGGTGGTTATTGGTGGGGGAATTCGGCCATGGCTACCATGTATGAATGAAATGCCAAAAGTCCCTTCAAATGGCCATGTTGTGGTGTATTTATAGCTGTAGAGAAGCTCTGGGCAGTTCCGGTTCGGATGGGCCACGTGGCGTGACCGGAGAAGATTTCAGAAGTAGTGGAGAACGTGGAAAAGTGGCTACCAGGTCGTGCTTTGCCAACTGGAGTCCGATCTGCAATTGTAGGAGTCGGTTATGCCAAGAGAAGAGGTCAAACTCCATGTGTAGAAGCAGGTCCAATCAGTTCGGATCGGACCCGAACCGAACCAGTTGTTCGAGCAGAATGCCTGCACGCACTTCTGTACAGAATACTTCAGGCGGTTCGGGTAGAGGGTACTCCGATCCGATCCGGGGAAGGGGATCCGATCCGATCTGAATGGAAGGATCCGATCCGATCCGATTCAAAAGTAGGGATCCGATCCGATTCAAAAGTAGGGATCCGATCCGATCCGATAGGGGGATCCGATCCGGTGACATTTGCATGTATAATTCAAATTTTCCATCTTTCTATCACTCCATCCAAGTGATCGCCAATCAATGTACGTTCATACTCAAGTCCCTGGCTTTGGGTAGCCTGGTCACAAAGCAGGCTAACAATCTGTTTTGTGGGTTTGCTAGTACACTGTGGTGCAAAGTTTGATCTCATCTATGTGATGTCACCTTTATCTATTGCCAGTATGTTCATCTCAGTTTCCATCATGCTGTTAACTTTATTAGTTTATAGATTGATCGTAGTAGGGCTTACCAGTCTTTTTGACTGACCTGTTTTCTTTCGCTTCTTTTCTTCCGTTCCCCCCCCCCCCCCACAGGTTCTCAGGGAGGGGTTACATCTGCTTAGTGGATCTTTGGCTTGCTTGTTGGATAGCTCATGTATGGATCTGAGCTAGCTGTGGCTTATCTTTTATTTCTGGGGATTAGTACTGATGTTTTACCATGTATTTTGTTATCACGTATCTAGACTTATGTTGTATTTTGGATCATGACATTTTGATATTATGTACTTGACTATGTCGGTTTTCTGAAATGATGATGATGGGTTTTTATCTGCTACCGCTGCTTTACTTATATTCATTTTCATATATTCTGTCTTGCGATATCTCTGTGCATGTTTACCTTCACAATAACGCCCCTCCAAAGCTAGTACATTCTAAGGAGTGATCCTAGTGGAGGTAGGGTGTTACATATACGTGTTTAAAAGTGAATAGGTAGTTGTATGGTACAGATTTTTCGAGTAAGTAGTCATATCTGTTTTGACGTTATAAATGTTATTCAGTCAAGGTCTGAGAGGTAGTTATACCCCAACTTGATTGATTTCATTATTAACAAATAAATAGTAAGATTTCAGGCTCGAAGATCAATGTTGAATAAGAGTTAGTTGAATATAGTATTTGGGTTGTCGTAATGATGTTTTACACAACATCCATTTTAACCCAAATAAGTGTAAGCTTGGAAATATAATAAAGTATATTTCCTAAGTATAGAAATAAACGAGATCGGAAAAGAGATAAGTAAATGGAATATTTTCCAATTATAAATAGCATATATTTTCTAAAGTTTAGAAAATAAAGGAAGGCGATATTCGGAAAAGTTTTCCAAATAATATAAAAGGCCAATATGGTTATCGAAAATATTTGGTTAACAAATATTAATAAAGAAATAGAGAAGTGATTTAACTAATGGAATATTAATTAAAGGCTCAGTGACATGTTCAAAAGGAAAATTTGATTTTTGGAAAGAGTAAACTGTTTAAAAAAACTCCCCGGGGAAAACCTGTTTGAATTAAAAACAAATTTAACAGAAATTTGTGAAAGCAAATTTGAATTAAAGTAAAGCCAGTAAAGTGGTAACTGAAATTGAATTAGAATGATATCAAGACAAATTGGATTGTGAGATTCAAATTTGAAGTGTAATGGGATAATCAAGTTAAGAGTTGCGAATCGAGAAGAAACTCGAGTTAAAATGATATTTGGATCGGATATAAGCGAATGGTGGTGTTGTAGATAAAAGCAGATTGGAATTTGATTGGGATAACATTAGTATATGCTGAGTTAATAGCATATGGAAGTGATAGAGTTGATATGCCGACAAAAGGTACAAGTTTATATTTCTATTGGATATAAGATTTATGAGCTGAATAGGCAAGCCACTTGGCTGTTTGGTTTTCTTTTGGGTTGGAGATGGTCCAGAGAGGAGAGTGGGAGTTTGACCGATTGACCAGTACAAAGGAGGTGCTGGAAAAAATTTTCGAAGAGTTAAGGAGTTAGAAAATTTTCAGGATTTTTGGAAATTTTCGTTGATAAGAAATAAATAATTTAATTAAAATTAAATTGGTTCAGTTGAAACTAAAGTTAAGAAGCGAACAAATATGTTCTAACCAGTCGATAGGGTCGTCCTCTACCTTTTAGCAATTTCGAGGACGAAATTATTTTAAGTGGGGAAGATTGTAATGAACCACATTGGCAGAGGTATTATAATTAATTTATTTAATTATTGAAATGGTGGTTTAGAGAATTTAATGGTCGTGGAATTATATAATGGTGAATATTTAATTAAAATAATAAATTAAATAATATATTTAATTCTGAAATAATCAGAATTGGCTGAAATGGCGATATGGTGTGAACTGGATCGTCTGTGATATATAATTCAGTTTAAAGTTGAATTATAGTAACGAATATATTCAATCGTCGATAGTTGAACATATAGTTTATAATATAATTATAAACGAGCTTGAAATGGCGCTGCAGTTCGTAATTTGGCGATTTGAACTTCAACCGAATGTAACGGATTCGTTTTAAGCCAGATTTCTGTGAAACAAGAAACGTGTGGAGCTGGTGGAGCATATCTTTCTAGTGGAAGAGAAAAATCGCGATTTCGTCATGTAGATTTTGATGTATGTCCAAATCAAATTTTAGGAAAGTTGCTGTGGAATTCCTTTATAATTCGTAACGCTGTATATACGTTATAAAAGGATTTTCAATGTAAATTGAATATCGATTCAATCTGGACTCGGAATAGCGAGTATATAATTATCTTGGAGCTGTATGATATTCCTCTGAGAATATATATGATAATATTAATTTATTAATAATTTATTTAAATATATTTATATATTTAAATGGGTCATCCAGAGCTTTAAAAATAGCCAGTTTTGCAAACGAAGTCGGAATTCGACGAAACTAATTTTGTTGGATCCACAATGTCAAATAGTTGTTAGATTTCTAGTTCCGTGATTTTTAGAGTCACTGTGTGGTCGTACGGATTTTTAGAGTGAGAAACAATCAGTATTTCGATGGTTAAAAATATGCTGTGTGAGCATACGAAGTCGAAATTAGACGAAACCATTCGTTGGGACCGTAATGTCAAACTCTAGCTGCATGTCAATTTTCCTGATTTTTGGGTATCGTGTGTGACCACAGGAATTTTTAAGGGCAGATACAATTAGCGATTTGTTAAATATGAATTAAAAATTAAATAAATAAAAAAATATCCTAATCCATTCTCTGACCAAAACAGCGTCCACGTTGCCTTTTTCTCAGCCACAACTCAAGATTTATAAACGCAGGAGGATTCCATTTCCTTCAACAGTGAAAAAAAGGGCAGAAAGAAAATGGAGTGAAAAGAAAATCAAAATGAAATTCAAATAAATTCAACAAATTTCGGGGATGGTTTCTTTGGATTCGACAAGGGTTTTGATTCAATCTCGTGTGGGTTTCAGGGTGTTCGATCGTGATGGTTTGGGTGAGCCATCGGCTAGGGTTCGACGTGTAAATGATTTGGGGTATTGATTGAAGAAACCGAGCATGGATTCGGGTTTTTGGTTGAAATCTACACCAGCTCATGAGTTTTTATGGAGATCGACACTGGTAAGTGTCGTACGTGCCTGAGCAGCACATCAAGATGGAAGCTCCGGTACCTGCTTCGAATTCAACATGTGGGTTCAGTTTCAAAGAGGAGATGGTGACAAGATCATTGGTACTTTTGGTTTGATTTTAAAAGAGGTAAGGATGGTGCTTTGATTTTTTGGAAGGTCGGTTATTGATGGGAGCCAAACGCTAAAATCACAAACTGGTATTTTGGGGGAGAAAGGGTACCGTATGGGTCGGGTTCAATAGGAGGGGTTTGGGCCAAGAATTTCAAGGTTGAGCCCAATTGTTATAAAGGAAATTTAATTTAATGTGTACGAACTTCGTAATATCATAATTATTTCGTACGATGTCAGAATCAGACGAAATAAGATGCATTGGGATCGTATGGACGGTGGCTACGCAATTGAACTGATTGAAAGTGGATTGGAGCTAGTTTTAATTTATGGCGAAATAAATTGTTTGATTCAAATCAAACAAACAGTTTATCGTTCTTTAACGATGAACTGCCAATGTGAGTAATTCTCACTAACTCTGAATAGTTTATAATTTCATGTTGCATTTTTAGAACTATTAAATATTGGTTGATTGACTGTGTGTTGACTGCTTGATTGAACTGCTAGTCAGTTAGTTGAATTTCTATATTGGTTCTGTTTAACAGAATATATCATATGGAACTGAAAGTGATGTTGATTTTATTGTGCAACATCTGTGGATGCAGGGAAACAGGTTGGAGGAATTCGACTGGATTCCTCAACATTTATTTTACTGTTTTTCATATATTGTGATATATGATGTGTTATATAATCTGTTATGGATTATGTTGGCTAGCTTTTTGACCAAGCCACCAAGGATTACACACAAGAAGAGAGTATGAAGCTTTGTTCCTCTAGTTCATGAAAGGCCAGATCGCACCAGCGGATCGCACACGCGGATCGCACCCCTCGGATCGCCAGCACAGAACGCGACCCGATCTGTCCATGGGAGCATGACCTGATCCACACCTATGCCACCACCTCACTCCGATCCGATCCCCTGCTACGTGGCGAAGTTCCTGACTTGTTCAACCACGAACTGGTCTTCAGCGATCCGAAATACATGGATCCAGCGACGCGTGTCCACAACTGTCACATTGACCAATTCTTCCTCATTGCTCAATCCGATCCGATATTCTCGGGATTTACGCCATGTATGACCGCGAACCTCCTGACAGAATCAGCTATAAATAGCCCAGAGACTGGCATTTTTCAGGATCTTTTGGCAGTATTGAGTACTGATTCCACCGTTACTGTCATACCACTATTTCTTATCAGTTTTATTTCGAGATTACTAAGAGAAATCATAATTGTAAGAGCGAGTTTGAGAGAAATCATTGATTGTACTAGCATTCAAAGTATAATCGATAACATATAAAGTGGACGTAGGCTCGTTAACGCCGAACCACTATAAATTCTGTGTGTTTTCTGCTTTTTCTTCATTCTTCAGTTATAATTCTCTACGAATCAGAACAATTTGGGTGTTAGGTCCAAATTTTGATCTAACATTTTGGTGCCTTCACTGAGAATTCAATTCTCAGCCTACCGAATTACTATTCTACTATTTGGATTTGAAAGTCCGAAGAAAACGGTCCCAAAACTTCACTGTTCAGATTTCTGAAGATTCCTACGACATCTGATATCATGGCTGGAAAGAAGTCTAAGGAAGTACGAGCTTCGCAAGCGAATGATGCAGTTGAAGAAAGCGTACATGAACAGGTCGAGGAAGGCCTCGCGGACCGCGGAGACGTGGGCACGATCCGATCCGAGCGTGGCGTCATGAGCCAATCAGACGGGGGCACCGCGGTCCGAAACGTTGAGGGCGACACGATCCGAACTGCAGAAGGAGTCGTCACCCGATCCCGAGACAACGCCGCGAACCCTCCTCGTAATGCTACCACGATCCGACCTCAGGGGGGCGCTACGAGCCACAGGCACAGGTCCACCGCGATCCGAAATGATGACCAGACTACAACTCGACCTGGAAAGAAGGTTATAGCTCACACTTCCCGTCCCGGTACCTCTGCTCGACCTGGTTCAATTTCTCTGCGCATAAGAGAAAATGTTGATGATCAATATGACCCTTCTGCTCCCGTTACTGAGGGAGATCTTTCTCGCTTTTCTGAAATGTGGGAGAGGCTGTTTGATGAATTGGCTGCTCAAAGGCAGGAGAGGTCCATGCTGTGACAGAACTTGACTGCTATGGATAGAAGGCTCATTGATCTTACAAGGCAAAGAACGCCCCCAGTTCGTCCGCTCCCCCCAGAGTACTCTTCTTCGTCAGAGGAATCGCCAAGACCTCCGCGGCGACCGTATGAGAGGCCTGAAAACATAGAGGAACTCCGATTTGGAACCCTGCCATCGCGGGAAGAAGAGGTACAGGGTGCAGGGCCCTCAAACCGCAATATGAATAATCGTGTCGCAACTCCCAGAGCTCGAGGTGTGGACAACCCTGTTGAGAATAGACTACCTCAGCCCCTTCGCCGTGCAAATGCTCATGGTAACAGGGGGCAGCGAAGCCCAATCCGAGCCCCAGATTTCGTGGCTGCCCCTGGAAGGGAGGTCAGAGAGTTCCACCGAGCAAGAAGCGCTGATCCCGAGCATCCGCTGACCAGTGCAAATGTTGCAGCTATGATCCATCAAATTCTGGCAGGTAGCCATGGACAACGGAATGAAGATTGGGGAATTGACCGCAGTCACACCCCTTTCACTGATGACATTTTAGATGCGACGTTCCCGAGGCGCTTCAACATGCCGCAGATGAACCGTTACGCGAGCAGATCTGATCCCATCCAACATATGATGAGATATTCTTGGTCAATGACCGCTGCCGCAGCTTCCGACGCTGTCAAGTACAAAGCATTTCCTATATTCCGGGAGGATGTAGCGTTATTATGGTTTACTCGCTTACTAGCAAGATCAATTTCCAGCTTCAGGGAGTTGAGTAAAAGGTTTGTGGAACAGTTCTGCATCTATGCACAAAGGACGAAGAGTGTGATTGACTTGTTCCTTGTCAAGCAACGACCAGGCGAGAGTTTGAGGGTGTATCTAGACCGTTTCAAACTAGCCGCTACTGAAGTCAAAGATCGTCATGAGCCAACTGTTGTGGTAGCCCTGATTGATGGGGTAGATAAAGACACCAAATTTGGGAGATACCTGGCCGGCAAGCCACCTCATACTAGAGAGTTATTCTACGAAAAAGCTAATGTGCACTTAAGCCGGGAGGAGGTATATGCTAACCGAAAGGCAAAAATGGCAGATAAGGAGGAAATCCAGAGCAATGTCGCCATTAAGCAGACAGGAGATAGCTCAGGGAAGGTCGAAGTTAATGTCGGAATCCGGAACCAGGCTGGTCGCCATTCAGGAAACAATGGTAATAACAGTAGTGGCGATAACCGAAAGAGGAATCGAGGGAACGACTCCCAGAGAAGGACTTGTCCCAGGTCTTTTGAAAGTTATACGCCAATAAACGATACTTTGGAGAATATCTTCATGGATTCGTACAACGTCCTCCAAAATAAAAGGCCTCCTCCCAGAGAGTCAACGGAGAAAGAACGTGAGACGGGGAAGTTCTGTCTCTTCCATCAGATTCACGGCCACTCAACAAATGAATGCCGTCGCCTAAGAGATGTGGTCGAGAAGCTTCTCCGAGAAGGAAAATTGGATGAATACAGAGTGACACCCAGAGACAGGGGGCAAGCCGTACAAGCCCCAAATCAGAACCAGAATCAACCTGCTGTCAGGCCAACTGCCCAGCAAAAGGGAAAGGACCTTGTTATCAATACCATAATCAGAGGGCTTTATCTTGCCGGGCACGGTTCCAAGGCATTGGATCAATATGTCAATGCGGCTAAGCATCACCTCGAGGTAGGAGAGTGTAGCAACCCTGAGGACAATGTCCCGGTAAAGCAACAAAAGATGATGTCGGACAACGTCGTTTTCCGTGAACGAGAAAGCATCGGAGTCCATGCTTCAACCGAAGATCCATTTGTAATCACAGTTCCTATTGGCCCGGCCACTGTTCATAAAGTTTTTGTGGATAACGGGAGTTCTGTCAACATTCTTTTCAAAAAGACATTCGACCAGATGAATCTCGAGATAAAAGACTTGAAGCCCTGTGAGGGATGGATCCTTGGATTTAACGGAGCATCCACCGCTCCAATGGGATATGTAGAGCTACCAGTTACACATGGGGAAGGAGAACGCCAGAGAGTGAGAATTCTTCCCTTCGTGGTTTTGGGTATTGAATCACCCTATAATGCCTTCTTGGGCCGACCGGCCCTAGCCAACTTCAGAGCCTGTATAACCCCCTGGTGCTTGTTATTGAAGTTTCCTACAGAAGCTGGTGTTGGTATTGTCAGAGGAGATCAGGTTGTCGCACGAGCATGTTATATTGCAGAGCTAAAGCTACTCCGCAACGGAGGAGACATAGAAACCAAGGGCGCTTCTCCCCCCGCAAGGGCAGAGACCTCATAGCAATTAAAGAGGATAACCGTAGGTGAGTCTCCCAGAGAGTTACCCGAGGATATAGATCCCAGAGAGGACAAAGAACTTGGGGGCAGAATGGCGACTCCCAACGAGACAACTGTGGATGTACCGATCGATGATAGTGACCCAGAGAAGGTCCTTAAGATTGGATCCCAGTTAAATCCGAATTTAGCTAAAGAACTAACGGATTTCTTGAAAGATAACTTGGATGTATTTGCTTGGACCCATGCAGACATGTGTGGGATATCTCCATCAATCATGAGCCATTCATTAAGCATTAACCCTAAGCATCCTCCGGTAAAACAAAAAAGGCGAATGCTGGGCCCAGAGAGGTCCACTGCCTTGAAAGAAGAAGTTGGAAAGCTAAAGAGTAATGGATTTATCAGAGAATCAACCTACCCAGACTGGATTTCAAATCCAGTTCTGGTAAAGAAGGCCAACGGGAAGTGGCAAACGTGTATCGATTTCTCGGATTTGAATAAAGCCTACCCAAAAGACAGTTTTCTGTTACCCAAGATCGATCAGTTGGTGGAATCAACGGCGGGTCATGAACTTCTCTCCTTTATGGATGCTTATTCAGGATATAACCAGATTCCAATGCATGTTCCAGATCAAGAACACACTAGCTTCATTACGGATCTGGGATTATACTGCTACATGGTAATGCCCTTTGGCTTGAAGAATGCAGGCGCTACATATCAACGGTTAGTGAATAAAATGTTCTATAACCAGATTGGGAAAACAATGGAAGTATACGTCGATGACATGTTGGTTAAATCCAGGCAATCCTCCAATCACACTACAGACTTGGCAGAGATGTTTTGCATTCTTCGAAAGTACGGGATGAAACTCAACCCAACGAAATGTTCATTCGGGGTCGCCTCTGGAAAATTCTTGGGATTCATCGTTAGTTCTCGCGGGATTGAGATTAATCCAGACCAGATCGCAGCAATCAGAGGCATTCAGGAGCCTAGGCAAATTAAAGATGTGCAAAGCCTTGCAGGGAAAGTAGCAGCACTAAGCAGATTCATCTCCAGGGCTACAGACAAATGCATCCCATTCTTCGAATTGATAAAGCGAGGAAAACGCCACTTCAAATGGACGCCTGACTACATAGAAGCGTTTCAGAACCTGGTGAGTCACCTGGAGAAACCTCCGATATTATCTAAGCCGGTGGATCACGAGGACTTATTCGTGTACTTGGCAGTGTCGTCCCACGCGATTAGCTCAGCATTGGTGAGAGAAGAAGATAAAGTTCAAAGAACAGCGTATTACGTGAGCAAAAAATTGGCGGCAGCAGAGCGTAATTATCCAAGGATAGAAAAGTTGGCATACAGTTTGCTGATTGCCTCTAGAAAGCTTCGACATTATTTTCAGGCTCATCCCATCACCGTGTACACTGATCATCCACTCAAGCAAGTTCTACAGAGACCAGAAGCGTCTGGAAGACTACTCGAATGGAACATTGAGTTGAGTCAATTTGATCTGAACTTTCAGCCCCAGCGGTCGATACGGGGGCAAGTGATAGCTGATTTCATAGCAGAGTTTACTGTCCCGGAGGAAGATATAGCGAACGAAGAAGCTGACCCACCAAAGTTACTTCTCGATCCCAGTGGCTGGAGATTGTATACTGATGGCGGTAGGAATAAGAAGAGATCTGGCGCTGGAGTAGTGCTTGAAACTCCTGAGAAACGGCTGATATCCTATGTTATCTGGATGGAGTTTCACGCCACTAACAACGACTCTGAATATGAAGCCTTGATAGCTGGGCTAAGGTTCGCAAAGGAGTTGGAAATCACAAAGCTGGACATATTTTGCGACTCCAAGTTAGTTGTAAACCAGGTCACTGGAAAATTCCAAGCCAAAAGCCCAAGATTGATTTTATACTTAGAGAAAGTGAAGGAGTTGCTGAACGGCTTCGATCACTACAGCATATCTCATATTTCGCGGTCAGAGAACCAACAGGCGGATAAGTTGGCTAAGATGGCTAGTTTCGACGATCCTGAAGAGACCGGGCTAGCCCCAGTTGAAGTACTTTGGTCTCCTAGTATAGATATGATGGAAATTGATCCGGTACTAGAGACGGAACTAGAAAGGGAGTCATAGATGACCCCTCTAAAGAATTTCTTGATGAATGGAACGCTTTCGACCAAGAAGAGCGAGAGGCGTAAAGTAATTCATAAAGCTTCCCAATACGTTCTGCAAGGCGGAGTCCTTTACAGATAGGGATTTTTGATGCCCCTTCTCCGGTGTATAGCTCATGACGACATCAAGCGTGTACTGCAGGAGGTACATGAGGGTGAATGCGGCGATCACACTGGAGGGCAAACATTGGCAAAAAAGGTGTTGCGCATGGTTATTTCTGGCCTACCATAAACAAAGATGCAGCGAAGTACGCATGACGGTGTGATGCATGCCAGAGATTTTCAAAGATACCTAGGGCACCTCCTAGTCAGTTAAAAACGATGACAAGCCCATGGCCTTTCGCTTTGTGGGGAATTGATATCATCGGAAGTCTCCCCATAGCTAAGGGCGGAGCGAAGTTCGCCATTGTAGTTGTAGACTACTTCACTAAGTGGGTCGAGGCTGAACCACTGACTACAATCACAACCTAACGAGTGATCAACTTCGTCGTTAGGAACATCATCTGTCGATTTGGGATTCCAAAGATCGTTATAACTGACAATGGAACTCAGTTCGATAGCACTGAATTCAGGGACTTCTGCCAGAAATACCACATCGAGAAACGGTACACCTCTGTGGCGCATCCGCAGTCGAACAGACAGGTTGAAGCGGCAAATAAAGTGATTAAGCCCATTCTGAAAAGAAGACTGAAGCAGGCTAGAGCCATGTGGGTTGATGAATTACCCTTAGTACTATGGGCCTACAGGACAACGTATAAATCGGCAACAGGCCATACCCCCTTCTCTCTTACTTTTGGAGCAGAAGTAGTCATCACGGTTGAAATAAAAGTACCTTCTCACCGAGTGACTTATTACGATCCAATGACTAATAACGAATTGCTCCTTAAATCCCTTGATATGATCGAAGAGAAGAGGGACGAAGCAGACCTGCGTGCCTTGAGGTGCAAGCAACAGGTCGCCCGATATTACAACAAAAAGGTTCGAGCCCGAACCTTTGAACCTGGAGACTTGGTTCTGAAGCGTTTCTTTCCACCCCCAACTCATATGTGTGCGAAGTGGGAAGGACCATACTCCATTCTGTGCAAGCTTGATAATGGAACCTTCAAGCTAACAACCGTAGATGGAAAGGAAATCCCCAGAGTGTGGAATGCCCAACATTTGCGGCCGTATCTGACGTAAAGATGTCAGATCTATTCTTTTGCTTTATTAAGAACCATGTACAAGGCACGACTTGCCTAGAATAGTCTGGTTTCTTGAGCAGAAGATTATAAAGTGGACGTAGGTCACGATTTGACCGAACCACTATAAAAATATCGTGTGTCGTTTACCTTTATTGCACCATTATTTACCTATTTTCTATCTTTATGAAATTTGTTGTGAACCATACAACAACCTCAGGAACATATAACTCTAGGTGCCTTCCATCAGAATGGAAAGCAATCAACAATCAAAGCTCAGAAGGAGCGATAAAGTAAATCACATTATTGATAGCACTCTAACTCTCCAGAGCTGAGAGAGGGTGTAACGGACATGAAGGCGACGTCCATAAGTCACGACGGTGTACCATGATCGGATCCCCCTTGACGTTACTCTAACCTCGGCAATCGCTAGGAGAGTATAAAAGCGTCTCCGATTGAGCGCTGAGAAAGAGCTCCTACCCCGCTGAAGGATCGGGGAGCGACTGAACTGCTGAGCTCGAACTCTAACCTCGGCAATCGCTAGGAGAGTATAAAAGCGTCTCCGATTGAGCGCTGAGAAAGAGCTCCTACCCCGCTGAAGGATCGGGGAGCGACTGAATTGCTGAGCTCGAACTCTAACCTCGGCAATCGCTAGGAGAGTATAAAAGCGTCTCCGATTGAGTGCTGAGAAATAGCTCCTACCCCGCTGAAGGATCGGGGAGCGACTGAACAGCTGAGCTCAAACTCTAACCTCGGCAATCGCTAGGAGAGTATAAAAACGTCTATGATTAAGCGCTGAGAACGGTGCTGGAGACTCAGCGCCCACAGGATATCTACCCCGCTGAAGGATCGGTGCGTAGATTATGACATGAGTTCGAACTTTGACCCGCAGATGGATCGGGAGAGTATCGAAGTGCCAAAAGCTTGGCACCGCAAGAACTCTAATTCTACAAAAGTTTCCATGTCCCCCATGTTCAGAAACAGGGGGCAACATGCATACAACTCAAATCAATCTTTAACGATTAATTGGGGGTAGATATATGCATACATGTATCTTGATGCAGTACAATACTGTTAAAGTCTTTTTGTTGCTTGAATGATTTGTAGTTATAAGCAAATAATTTATGACTAAGCATGAAAAGTTTATTAAATGAAGGTACACGATGATGCAAAAGAAATAAACTTTCATTCATAAGCTGCAAGCCTACAATGTGAAAAGCAACCTAAAACAAAAGTGAGGGCCAGTCTCACAACTACATTTCATGGCCAGTGGGAAGCCTAAAGACAAAACATAGACAAGCGGAAGTATCCTATTTACGTTTGGACTTTTTTCTCCTTCTTCTTTTCCAGCTCCGCCTTGTTAATATCAGATTGATCATCCTTCTTTCTCTTCCTTTTGTCTATAAGAGGAGCTGAAGGTTCATCAGAAAACTCCTCCTCCTTCTTTCTCTTTCTTTTATCAGTAAGGGAAGCTGGGAAATCATCGGGATTCTCGAAATGAAGCTATTTAGTGATCGATTTGGGCTGGAGTTTCAGAACCATCCCAGTTTTGGGATCAAACTCCGAGATAGGAGCAACATTCAAAGGCTCTTGTTCCTTCTTCTTTAAAGCCAGCTGCTTTTCCCGCCTAGCCTTTCTTTCAGCCAAGGTCTCGTCGTCATCGCCATTGAATTCTTCGGTGATAATGACATCCTCCTCATCATCTACATGGCGCCCGTCCATATCTTTCAAGGCATCGATGGTTTCGTCATCCTTGGGAGCATCAGCACTGGGTGCCAGGATGCCCTTCTCCGCTGTTGTACCTCCAGCCTGCTTTGGTGCATCAACACCGGCACTAGGTGAGACGTCAATCTTCTCCGCCTTTGTCTTCTTCTCAACATCCTTATCGACGGGCCCTCCACCTGTATTATGAGGAACACGTGTTATTAATTCGATTGGTTGCTCCACCAAACGACGACAACTCACAACTGCTTTGACAAATTGTGGGGAAAAATGGGAGATATCTTCCGCTGATCCTCCATCCAACCTAGCTGCAGAAGCTCTGACAACCAAAGGAGTCGGGCCCAAAGGAATTAATGGATCATCAGGATTGTATTCCTCAACTTCGGAGGCCTTGGGCTCTACAGCTGAGCTCGAACCTTCATCAATCTTGTTTTTGCCCTTAGCCAGAGTCCTCTCCTTCTCCATCTCTTCTTGAATTAGGCGCCGGCCTTCTGCCAAATCCTCGGGCTCGTTATCCCTCAGAATGGTCCTCATCAGCTCATCTTCGTCAATCTCTTCAACTCCTAATCTCCGCTTCTCACCCTCGACGATGGCATCACACATGTTGGCTAAAGTGACGTGGTAGTGCGGGATCCATGAGATGTTACGGGTTTTGAGGAAGTCAAATATCGTTTCTTCAAATCCTTCGATATCCTTTTCTCTCTCGAGGAGCTTGTCGTTAGAAGCAGTAGCCATTTCAATGGCACTTTCTACATTCTTTTCGGCGAGAGCCGCACGCCTCTCTGCATCCGCGACTTGCTCATTCAGAATTACTTTCTCTCCTTCGGCCAAAGCTAAACTCTCCTTCAAACTTGCCTTTTCTTTCTCCCAAGCAGCTCTTTCAGCCTCGAAGTGATCCTGTGCTGTTTTCAATTCGGAGTTGGCCATCCTGAGATCTTCCACCTCTTGCTTCAATAACACTCGCTCTTTGCTATTAGAATTAAGCTCATTATGGAAACGTTGCCTGGCCTCCTCATGCTCTGTTTTGTAAGCTTTAGCGTCTCGTTGGGCCAAGGCAAGCAGAGATTGTGCATCCTCTAAGCCCTTCTCCATTTTTGCCCTGGCCCTTTCATTGTTATCTATCTTCACTTTGGATCTATGTGCTTCCATCTCAAGCGTTCGGATGACCTCTGAAAGATTAACAGCATGTTTCTTCATCGCCTCATACTGCCTGGCTACATGGCGAATATGCCCGATGACTTCAGTATCCCAGTTCCTAAGGACTGGTTCCAAGGCTGGAACAAACATCATCCTTTCGAAGAAGATGTCGGGGAATTGTTATCGCAACTTTTCCAGCTTAGCCTGAGTCTCAGGACCATGGATGTAATCTCGTGACCCGGGGGCAATCAAACCTTGTTGGCTGGAAGGGACAATGTCAATTTTCTCCTTCTCGGAATCCTTGATTGGATCCTTGCTTTTATCCTTGGGCTCGTAGTGTCTTTTTGATAACCTGCTGTGAGAGGGTGCACTCTTCGGAGGGGTTAAATCCTTAGGAAGTTGTTTTCCCCCTGTAGGTGGCACCGAATAACTGGGAAGCTTGCCAGAAGTTGGTTTTGATGGAGACCTGGATTGTGAAGAAGTAGGCTTGTGAGAAAGGCCGCGAGCACGCTAAGGATTTGGATGAAGGCTGGGTGTACTTTCACGGAGAGAGCGATAGGAATAAGATCGCCTGCGAGACATCTTTCCTACAAAAGAAACAAGAGCATATTAAAACCTTGAATACTGTTGATATAAAAGTGTGGGGTCAGGTAGTGCTTGTGATTTGTGCATCCCATATAATTCCCCCTAACAGACCAGGGCCCGAAGTCAGGCTCATCTGAGTAGTTTCTCGTTCTCCAACTCGAACAGTTGTTTCCTTATAAACAGGGGAAAATGGCTACCCTTCAAAGTCTCCCTATGTGTATACATCATCAGGCAAAGGAATTTTGCTCAGCTCTTTAAATAGCTGTTCTTCTGTTAAATCATCGGGAGCAGAAGGTTCAATCGGAAGAGAGGCCCTTGAGGGGAAACCCCCCGGAGAAACTGGGATTTCCTTAGACTTATCACCACGGGCCTCATCTCCTCTATATATGTTTAGGTCTTCGCCGTCCTGAATGACTATCGGCGAAGGACTCTTGCGAAATTTAATTGTTTCTGCTGCCCGTGAAGTTCCTTCTCCCTCTGTCGGGGGTACGTATTTGTAGGGCTTTCCGCCTGCACCAAGTCCAAACCTTATATCCAGAGGGCGGTGCTTGTGAAGGTTCTTGTCAGTAATGCACTTCTTGATCTTTAGAAAATCGAATTTGCTTTGTAGAAGAAGAGACAGTCGATTATTGTATAATGAGCCTTCCGTCTAGGGAAAGGCGTGATCTGCTTAGAGAAAAAAAAGGGGGGTATGTTAATGCTTTGATTTCTTAAACAAGTTATTCAGTCAAAAGTTTAAAGTTTACTTGATTTAAGCCATCTTCTTGAACACCCAGCCTGTCTCTTTATATATAACCAATCGGCCTTGGGATCCGCTATGTTGCTGTATCCTTCAGACAGAACCTTCCTATTTGCTACTGATTCGAAGAAAGAGAAATTTGGGGTTGCCGAGGAGCGATGCTTGAAAAGATAAAAGAATTTTAAATCTTTAAATGTGAGCTCGGTATGCAGGATTTCCGCGTATTGGATATATAGAGTGTATAGAGCCACGTAGGCATTGGGATGAAGCTGCATCGGAGCAATACCCAATCGTTTTAAGGTCTCAATGACGATTGAAGGAAACGGAGGAATAGCTCCTACCCAGCACATGAGTCGGCTGACTGTCATATACTCCTCCGGACCTAAACGAGGTCTATCTTCGCTGCCAAGTGTCGTCACATCTTCCCAGGGGATCCCATGTCTCAAGAAAATTCTCTTAAGCTTTATGTCATCAAGTTTGGAAGCTAGAGAGTCTGTGAATTTCTCTATTTCTATTGCACCAGGGACATCGTCGGGAGCTCGGCCGTCTACCTCTGACTCTTCATCAAGCGAGGTACTCTCAGATGGATTCGATTCTGTTTCCGCCTCATATTCGGATCCAGAATCCGCACCCTATGGATTAGTTGGAAGAACCTCGGGGTTGAGATGCTCATACACCTCAGGATCCGTCTCTGTGTCAGATCTTGAAGGGGAACGATTATTCGACATTACTGTTTAGGCGAGTAAACATGAGAAATAAGATTATAATTACCCGTCCCCCATGTGTTTGTGAGTGCAAGTGTGTGCCTGTGCATGTCTTAAAGAAAAAGCATAAAGGTTATCAAGGTCATCAAGATATTAGTCGTCATATACAGTTAAATTATGTTGTCATCCAGTCCAGAAAGTTCGTCATGAAGGCCCTAACCTAACTGTCCATTGGTATGATAGAGTTAAGTTGCACTGCTTATTTTACAAGTTCATTGGATCATTCATTATGTGGCTCGTGATAATCCTTCGGATCGTGGGTAAGGGTTCGGATCGCGCTACATGGTCAGCTCGGGACGAAGGATTCAGTTCGTGGAAAGGTACTAGTTCAAGGAAGGGCCACGGATCGCGCAACGCATCGATTCATATCTGAACGGATCGTGATAACCTCCTGGCGATCCATGACTCGCAACCCTTGCCACGATCCGCTACCTTGCTCTTCCCCCGATCCGTCACCTCAGCACTTCCACCACGAACCGCTCCCTTGCCTCAAACATGACCCGATCCGATGCAAGACTTCACACCATAGCTTCCCCCTGATTTTTACATCACCACGATCCGACGTCTTGCCCTCCTCCTTCATCTTCTCCCTCTTCCTTCCGATCCCACGAGTCGAACCGACATGCTATCTTCTTCCTTTTTCTTCATCCTCCTCCTCTCTCCAGAGTGACCGAGACCCATCATCCATGGTTCCGTGCCAGCCCCCAAAACCTCAAAAAAACTACAAAATTTCGCCGCACTTATGATTGACGAGGACGAAAATAACATGGAAGCATTTTCGTGCGTAATTACCTTTCTAAAATTAGAAAATGAGTGGATTTCCCAAAGATTTGAAGAATTAGGGCTTTTCTTTTGGAGAACATGGCGGCGCGATACGGAAAGAAGAAGAAGGGGTTAAAGTGAAGAGGTTCGGGCTTATATAGAGGAAATCGCGACCGTTAGTCTTCTACTTTTTGTTTTATTCGCTCCTAACAGGCCGCGGGATGAAGCCCATCGCGACCCGCGATGAGGCCCACCAAGTCACAAGATCACGATCCATGGTCATGGATCGCGAAACGAGGGTGCGACCTGGACCATTGTTTTAAAAAAAAAGGAGAAGGAAAATTTCAGAAATTTACCTAGTAAACTCGACGATGAAGTCTCCAACAAATTCCAGAAAATAATTGTTCAACGAACGAGAAATGATCGAAGACTATACTAGTATTTATACTTGTCAAAAGATGCGACTTTTCCGAAGTAGCAAGACTTTTCAGACAGACACGACCATTAAATGGCATCACTTCGCGAAAAGACACCTCTACGGCTTCAAAGCATGTTCCATCAATGAAACATACTTCGAGGGGGCAAAATTTTGGCTAGCTTTTTGACCAAGCCACCAAGGTTTACACACAAGAAGAGAGTATGAAGCTTTGTTCCTCTAGTTCATGAAAGGCCAGATCGCACCAGCGGATCACACACGCGGATCGCACCCCTCGGATCGCCAGCACAGAATGCGACCCGATCCGTCCATAAGAGCACGACCCAATCCGCACCTATGCCACCACCTCACTCCGATCCGATCCCCTGCTACGTGGCGAAGCCCCTGACTTGTTCAACCACGAACTGGTCTTCAGCGATCCGAAATACATGGATCCAGCGACGCGTGTCCACAACTGTCACATTGACCAATTCTTCCACATTGCTCGATCCGATCCGATATTCTCGGGATTTACGCCAAGTGTGACCGCGAACCGCCTGGCAGAATCAACTATAAATAGCCTAGAGACCGGCATTTTCAGGATCTTTTGGCAGTATTGAGTACTGATTCCACCATTACTGCCATACCACTATTTCTTATCAGTTTTACTTCGAGATTACTGAGAGAAATCATAATTGTAAGAGTGACTTTGAGAGAAATCATTAATTGTACTAGCATTCAAAGTATAATCGATAACATATAAAGTGGACGTAGGCTCGTTAACTCCGAACCACTATAAATTCTGTGTGTTTTCTGCTTTTTCTTCATTCTTCAGTTATAATTCTCTACGAATCAGAACAATTTGGGTGTTAGGTCCAAATTTTGATCTAACCGATTATGTGTGTTGGAATGATATTGATCCTTGTTATTCGACATTTTAAATATCATAAAAGACCTTGGGATGTGAAAAGAATTATTTCAATGTATATTTAAATAAAGGGATTTTTTTAAATCAACAGATTTTATAAAAGGAAATATTTCGAAAGTAAATAAAAGGGAAAAATGTTTTTAAAACGAATACAGTTTTATAAAAGGGAAATCATTTGTAAAGTGAAGAACTGTTACTAAAAGTAAATCTTTATCAATGAATAGTTTAATCGAGTTAAAAGGAGTTAATCGATGTTAGTTTAATCGGAAGGAGTTAATCGATGTTAGTTTAATCGATTAGATTTAAAGCAAATTAGTTAATCGAATATAGTTATTCGAATAGAAAGTAAAATGAGTTAATCGAATATAGTTTATTCGAATAGAAAGTAAAATGAGTTAATCGAATATAGGTTATTCGAATAGAAAGTAAAATGAGTTAATCGAATATAGTTTATTCGAATAGAAAGTAAAATGAGTTAATCGAATATAGTTTATTCGAATAGAAAGTAAAATGAGTTAATCGAGTATAGTTAATTCGAATAGAAAGTAAAATGAGTTAATCGAGTATAGTTTATTCGAATAGAAAGTAAAATGAGTTAATCGAATATAGTTTATTCGAATAGAATGAATGAGCTAATCGAATATAGTTTATTCAAATAGAATGAAGGAGTTCATCAAATATAGTTTATTCGAATAGAAAGTAAAATGAGTTAATCGAATATAATTTATTCGAATAGAAAGTAAAATGAGTTAATCGAATATAGTTTATTCGAATAGAGTAAAAAGAGTTAATCGAATATAGTTTATTCGAATAGAGTAAAAGGAGTTAATCGAATATATAGTTTATTCAAATAGAATTAAAAGAGTTATCAAATACAGTTTATTCGATTGGAGTTAAGCGAATAGAGTTAGAGTTAAATCAAAAGAGTTAAGTGAATAGAATAAATTGAATAGAGTTATCGAATATACCTTATCGAAGGAAAGAATTATCGAATAGAAAAGATTTGAAAGAGAGTTACGTAAGGAAGTATGTTAAAGAATTAGAAGGGTGAACTTTGTCTATTTCAAGGTTAGAAACGTTGTTCAGTTAAGGTCTGAGAGGTAGTATTACCCCAACTTGATTGACTTCATTTTTAACTAAGGAATGGTTAAGGTTCGATAGTAAAGGATGGTTAAGTGAATTTAGTAATTAAAGGAAATGGTTTGAGTTGGCATCACGATGGTTTGTTTAAACATCTGTCTAAGTCCAATGAAGAAGCTTTGGAAATGTTTTCCAAATAAGAAGCCAGAAATGTTTTCTAATAATGAAAACAAAAAATGGAAATGTTTTCCATTGTTAATAACGTATATTTTCCAAATTTAGAAAATAAGAGATATTGAATATAGGGAAATAGGAGATAAGTAAATTAATGAAATAAAGAGATAAATGTTAAATGATGTTTGATCGATATAAATTTCCATTTGGAAATAATATCGTTGTTTGCACACCTGTTTTTCTTCGATAGTTAAATCATAGACTATCGAAGTTTTGACCATTTTAACGTTGTTAATATGGAGAGACCGGTTGGATTATTATCCAAAGAACCACTCTGTATTGGCATAAGTGTTGCGAATCATATATGCCAAAGAAAATTGAAGACGGAGTTATGCAAGGGCTATCCTGTTTACAGAATAGTGCCTTCGGTTCATCCTGTTCCTGGATGACATGTATGGACGGATGTCTGACAGAGTACGTCCAGACGATCACGTATATTGATTTCTCCAACCGTACCAAGAGTGGAAGCGGAGAAGGAAACTTCTTTTATGTAACGAGCCAGAAAATCTGAACCAATTTAAAAAATTTAAATTCGCTAAAATAGTGGATTTTAAATAATTAAAATAAATATTCTAAATAATAGCAACGGAAAGTGAGTTTGAATCGACAATTGAAAATGAATATAATTAATTCTAATTATAAACAAGGCCTGAAATGGCGCTGCAGTTTCAAAAATTGAATTCAAACTTTGTCGGATTGTACCGGGTGCAAAGCAAAACGGATTTGAGTGAAACCAAAATTATTTAAATCTGTTAGCGAATACGTTTCTAACGAATCTGAAAAATCAAAGTTTCATAGCGGAAAGCAAAAGTTATGGCCAAATGAATTTTCAGAAAGGTCGCTATGGAATTTATATAGCCCGTGAAATTGGTCATTTTGCATACGACCTCGGAATTCGACGAAACCACTTTTATTGGATCCGAGATGTGAAGTTATTGCTAGGTTTCAGATTATATAATTTTGGAGGCTAATATGTGAGCGTGGCAAATGAAAATGTGTTTTGATCAATTATAGTTAAATTGGATCGACCAGAAATGGGCCTTTTTGCAAACAGTCTCAGAATTCGATGAAACTAGTTTTGTTGGGACCGTATCGTCAGAACATAGCTAGATTTATTTTTCTGGAATTTTTCGAATCAGTTTGTGGCCCTGGCAAATTGAAATGTACGTTCAAATTGAATATTGAACGTTATATATTTTAATTCGAAGTAAAACTGACTGAAACAGTCGAATGGGCCTTCGAAACATATTCCATTGTGTTCGGAATGGGGGTAAAACGCTAGGTAAGATAGTCGTTGGGTTTGAATTGGTGTACGTGTGTGAAAGAGGGTATTTTCGGATTTTTAAAATATATAAATAAACAAAAAATATCATTGGTCAGAAAATTTATTTTCTCTCTCCCCGAAGTTCGACAGAAGGCGGAAACACGTTCAAATCTTCACGTCCACTTCCCGATCAATCCACGCCAAATTATCACCTCCTCCAGTTGAAGATTTTCTAAAGCTCCTCGAGATCTTCAAATCCATACCTGGTTTCGATTTTTTCATTGTGTATTTTGGGAGAACGGACGCCGAGAAGTCGCCGCCTTCACTTCGCTGCCGACCACGATTCCGACGATCGAACTGGCAGCCACCCCCTGCGCTGGAAGCTCTCTCCTCCCCCTTCGATGCTGCGAAGGCCGATCGACGAATAGCTACACGGATTTCGAGATAAATCCAAACCTAGTTTTGAACCTTTCAGCTGAGGTACGACTATATATATTTTCAACAGTTTTAACACCTTTAAACTGTTGCAAACGTTGAAAAATCATATCTTTTTCGTGTGTTGACGAAATTCAGTGAAACAAGAAACAGTGGACTCGTATGGACGTCTTCTACATTCTAGAAGAGACCGCATATTTTTCTGAGCCTTCGGCTATTTTTGGTGGAGTGGAACCCAATGTGAGATTTCTAATTTATAAACGACATGGAAAACGACGATGTATAAATTATATAGTCGATGTATGAGTAAGCGTTGTACACCTCATGTATAAGCGTTGTATAAGTTGTACGTTCGATGTATAAGTTATATATGCGTTGTAAAAATTATATATATGTGTTGAAATAGAAGTGAAATGCTATATATAAATATATATATATATATACGCCCCTCGTCCACAAACCATGGACGATATTTATTGATTGTAATTGGTGTGAAAATTGGTTGATAGCAAATGGTTGATTATAATTGTTTGTGGTTGGAATTGATTGATTTATGGTTGAAAAATACCCGTTTGTGGTTGAGAAATATTTGTTGAAACCACATAGGATTAGTTTGTGGAAATGAAATATATACATGCCGCCTGCGTGCGAACTAGATGCATGATTCTCCATTGTCAAAAACCGCGAGGTTTTAAGGTAGAGCGAGGAGCCGTACTAGGGACGGTCCCGGTTTTAACTAACCTGCCGTTATGCTACCGAAATTTTGAATAATATTCATGTGTTTGAATTATTTTCATTTGTTGAAACTATATTTATTCGTTGAATAGAAATCCTTCATGTGTTGAGTCGATATTCATTCGTTGGATAGAAATTCATGTGTTGAATGGTATTCGTGTTTTAAATATAAAAATCACAATTTTATCATCTATATGAACTATATAAAATAATCTTGTTTTTGAAAGAAATTGTTTTATAATAAAAATCCTATTTTATTACCTATGTGAATTATATAAAATAATAGTGTTTTGAAATGAATTGTTTTACAATAAAAATCACATTTTTATTATATACATGAATTGTTAAATATAGTGAAGTGTTGAAATAGAAGTCAGTTAGATAAAAATATAATTTTTATCAAACGTATGAAAAGAATATAGCTTTGAAATCGAAGAATTGATGTATATAAATAAAATTGAAATATATCGAATAACGACGCTGCAGTTCGTATTTTGAAACTGTGATTTCAAACGATTATACCGGAAGATCCGACCATCGGATTTTCCTGAAATCGCAATCGTCGGGTTCGCTTTGGAAATATCTTTCCAACAGCACCAACTTTGTAAAAATCCAACGGTTGGATTGTCTGGAATGTTTAATTCAAATTTGAAGAAAAACAGCGCAAGAATCGATTATATTTATATATAAATATAATTATATTTAATCGAATAACGACGCTGCAGTTCGTATTTTGAAATCGAAACTTCAAACGATTATACCGGGAGACCCGACCGTTGGATTTTCCTGAAACTAGAAACGTTGGATTCGTTTTGAAAAGATCTTTCTAATGATGTAAATTTTGTGAAGATCCAACGGTTAGATTTTCAGAAATTTTTAATTCAAATTTGAAGAAAAACAGCGCCACGGCCGCGTTACGGCCCGAAGTGTCGTTCCGAATAAATTGGCTATTTTAAAATAAATAAAAATAGCAATAAATCATTATAAAATATTATAAATGATATGGATGTGAAATTTAGAAATTAACTGAAGGTTGGCTAAGTCGAATGGTTTCTTGGGTATTGATCTGATGTTGGTTTCGGCCTTCGGGGTTAATATTTGGGAAATCGCTCTCTTACTGATTGACGGTTAGTGACTAATGAATTGATATGATGCGTGTGTATGTTAGTAGTGCACTTGTTTATTATATACGCGAGTTGCTCAGAAAGACCGGGTTTATCCCATTCTGAGTAACTGAATCGACGATAAGAAATCGAAGATGAAGACGGTGGTCGAAGACCGGAGATCTTCACCTCGTTTGGATGGTAACCGAGGTCTTGATTGGGAGGCATCCCGAAATATGGATAATGAGTGGTGATCGTCCAGACGTACGTGGTGGTCGATGGGTTTGCGAGGTATATAGTGCCTCCGGTTTCGTTCAGACCCAGAATGGACTTGTAAATGGACTGTGTGTCTGACATTGGATTTTATTCTGTGTTGATTGATCTCTATTAAATATACATCTGTTTGGCGGCGGAGAATTTATTCTTTTGCTTAACACCCTTCTCTGAAACGCACGAGCTCAGAGGTTGTATATCGATGGACATCAGTCGCATGGCATGAATTGCTAGTGTGGCATGCCTAAGCGGCAAATGATCAGGGCTTCTGTTGAAAAGAAAAGTCTTGTGGTGATGATCAAAGCACCGCCTGTGTGTCGTAGCTTTGTGTATAACGTGAATTCGCGAGCCTCACACCCCGGTGTGAACCAGAACCAGGAGGAGGACCTCAGGGAGGGCATGCGTTTCTTTCTAGCTAGGAGTTGTTTCGATATTTTTACACAGCCTGACATTTTACTTATGTGGATGATGGATAGCGAGGCGCCTCGGATATATCGGTCGATCCGGGACCGATGGATTCATTCGTTGGCTCATTTACGCCCCATAGGGCGGGGAAGCGTAGTGTTCAGGCATAATAATCCACATCGGTGGACCGGCCCTGACGAACCAAAGGGTTGATGCGTTCTGATCCAGAGACATGGGCTAGATTGTCTCGAATTCGGTAAGGACTATCTTTTTCCTTGGTTCATGACGGAAATCCAATTTCCCAATACGTGACCGTGCGGTTTTGATTGTATACCTATATATGGCGACATAGTGGTATGGGGCAGTAATGCCATCTATGATTGATAGTTATGATTTGAAATTTATTTCAAAACATATAAACACTAGTAAAAATATCAAATGCCTTTGTTTTATTTGTATCAAGCATATTTTGGCCGTTATAAGGTAAAAACTCTATCCTCCGGTTTGCGTTGCATTGTGTGATGGGAACTGAGTCTTATAATGGCTTCATTTTTATAAAAAGCATTGCGATGTTTAAAGGAATGATTTTTTTTAAAGCACTGGCAATCCAATGGAGTAAACCCGTTCCACGAAAGTGGCATGGTCCTGTGATTTGCCTTATTTTAAATGTGTTGAGTAGATTTCTCATACCAGCCCCATGACTGACTCGTAGTTTGTTTCACTTTCAAACACGGGCGCCCCTTTTCTACATGGGCAGCCTTGTATTCAGGTTTAGCTGGTTCTTTCTGGATAGCTGGAGTTGAAGATGGATTCTATTATTTATCTCTTTTTATGTTGTTCTGCTCCTGTTGTACATTATGTTTGTTTTCCACTGTAGACATTTATGTACAGCTGTACTGTATTTGTACTAAGTATGATCCTGTATACTGTATAACTCTGATGATTACGTTTATCCAGTATATTCTATTGTTCATTATCTCGTGTATTTATTTAATTCTGTTCTGCTATTATATGTTTATGTGTTATATTCCAAGGATTACCCTTGCCGCCGTCAGTACGGGGTTTGGGGTCGCCTCATTTTAGCTAACACATAATGTATTGTTGTATACGTCAATCGGTGATTTGATGGATTTGACGATGTGGCATTCAAAGTGAATCTGGTGTGATGATAAAGCGTAGCTTCTAGCCTCACAACCGGTAAATGACAGAAATCGGGCAAGCAACATGGCTAAGTCGGTCGCACCGAAGTAGGGTGTATAATCACCTGATCTAGAGTTTCATTTACTTCTAAAAATCTATTGTTGATGCTGTCCCATTCGGGAAACGGTTGCTGATACCAACCGTTGGTGATATACATTCGATACACTCAAGTGAAATGAGTGGTCGGTCATGTGTGGCCGGGTTGCAAGATGTTCTTATTGAACCCAGTGAATTCCTCTCTAGAGGTACACAAGAGAAAGGTTGTTCCATACCTTGTCATAGTTGGAAATCCATTACCCAATACGTGCTTGCGGTTTTGATTGTATACTATATATGTAGAACGTGAGATGAAAGTGTTTCTGCTAGATGATTATTATATTGTGTTGATAGACATTATTATAATATCAAAAGGATTTTGATATAAAGATATTTGGATTCTCATAAGGGAAAACCCGTTCTGTTATACGGCGTGGTCTTATGCGATATCGATTACCTGCTTGAACTGTTTTAAACTGTTTTACTCATACCAGTCCCATGACTGACCCGGAGTTTATTTGTTTTGTTTTCCCTAAAACTCTTGGGTGCCTAAATTTGTACGGGCAGTCAAGTAGTCGGGATTTACAGATATACTGGGAGAGCTTGGAGCAGGAGGCTTTAGGATTTTATAGCTATAGTTATTTTCGCTGTGTTGTAAGTGTTGTACTTTGATAATGATATTTATATTCAAGTACAGATTTGTATTTCAAAGTTATGTTATGAAATATATTTATTCATTCCGCTGTGAGATTCGTGTTACTCTGATATTGTGTTCTTCTTCTTCTTCTATTCTAAGTTTCTATCTTATCTTTCCTCACCCTCTAATTTCTTTCATTAATGACCGGTATTTTTCAACGTTTGGTTAGTCATCATTGAGTCTATGGCGATAACCAAAGTCGACAAAAACCCGGCTCATTACATGAAGCTTCAGAACACTCACCGTCCCTAACTGGGTCTTCTAGTAACTTTAGTTCAGGGGGCAACAAGCTTAAGACTTCATATGCCTCCACTACCTACCAGCTCGCGAGCTCGCCTATTGCAAACAACCAGGGTGTGCAGTCGAAAAAACCACAACAATCGACCTAGCGCATAGTTGAGCCAATGATACCAAAAGGATACAGAGCTATAGAAGGAAACCCCAATGAAGAAAAGATCGTAGATATAATAGTGGAAGACATTCTTAAGGCATCAAACATGAAGGAGGATGCCACCACAGTCAACGACCAATTAGATTCGGCGCCTTTGCGGATGGATGAAGCGACATTAAGGCGAATGTGCAAGAAGTACAACATTCCCTGGAACGATGTTTGCATCTCTGAAGAGGGGATAGGGCGCACGCACCTACAGAAGAGTACAGGGCCTAGAATTGGCATATGTGCGCTTCTAGGTGCGTTCCCCGTCCTATAGGTTCGTTTGGGATATACAGCGCTACCTTCGCCTAGCGCTGACGCAATTCCATCCGAACGTGTACCCCTTCCTTCTTGGTACCTGCATATAGTACTTACTAGGGAGGATATCCAATTTCTCTTCCAGAAGAAGTGGAGAACTACTGTTGCACCATCTCTGGTCTACCTGGAGGCACAAGCCAACACCCGATTTATCCCGAGGACATGGAGTAGGCTTAATGTCTTTAAATATGAATGGTTTTATGTCTACTACCCCCTAGAATTTGCGAGGCGATGGCTGGGTGGAAGTAAGTATCTTTCTTCCCTCGGTTTCATAGTTAGTCGAGTTGCAAGCTCGAGACTTTATGTTTGTGCAATAGTCATCCCTTCAGTACCCAAAGGCAAAGTGTAGCAGGAGCATCTTGAAGCGCTGAAGGCTATTCCAGCTGAGGCTCGCACCACCAAGAATGTCCTGACTGAACAACTTCTTCGCGAACGAACTTACATTCCATAAGTAGTTCAATGAGTCATCTGGTTGGTGCTAAAGAGGAAGAAAAGGAGGGAACCGGGGGAGGATGTGATGGCCTGCCCCAAACTAGCCGACATTTCAACGCGTTGTGCCAATGCCCGACTAGCACGTGACGGTCGTCAAAGAAAAAGAGTTTTGAAACGATGAACCACCAAGAACCTGTAGTATCTCTCACAGCACATGGAATAAAATATAATAGTAACATAACTTGACATAAAACAGGTGAGACAGTGCATAAGCTGAAACTAAACCATAACCATTATAGTAGCGGAATCCAAAATACAGCTTGTGATCCAAATCATTATTACAACCTCAAAATACTGTCTCTAAAAAAGGAAATAAAGAAGGTGCACTACTAATGCCCAAAGCAGTGACCATTAACAACACAGGGAGAATATATGTATATAGTACGTGGAAGCCTACTGTTCGTCTCCGGACAGCTACCCGCGCATCACCACCTAACCTGCATCTACTCTGCTTGTTTAGGAGCACCCAGAGTAATAAGAAGAGACATAAAACTCTGGGTCAGACAAAAGTCTGGTATGAGCGATAGCAGCAAAATAAAGCAACAACGGGTATAAATAATCATACCTGAACCTGGACCTGCAACCAAAGAGTTATCACAACATGATGTATAGTACTCTAAGGTAACACTAACATAAAGCATAAAATGGGAGTGTGCATGTCATGGTGATAGCAAACATCAAACATAGAAATCATCCTCCCATCACTCACTCGGTGCGTAAAGCATATGATATCCATCGCTTTGATCACCACATCCATTGGGGCCATGACGGCAACTCCGTCGAATATTGCTATGACCATACTTCCCTGATCTATAGTCAATAACCCTGCCCAGTCCACAAACCCCTGGCTCTAGGTTAAAGCCAACCAGTCCACACTTCCCTGGCCCTGTTTCATCTACATGCCCCCTCTCTTCAATGGTTAACCAAAAGTGTAGATATTGATAACCCCTTTGGACAAGTCCCGCAGCAAAGCCCAACTCATGAAGTTAACTCGTTGGTTCCCATCTGAATCCTGAGTAATAACTTCCCACTTGGACTTCCTTTGCATCTCGGGTTTTGGTTGAATTGGAGTTGGTCTTCAAAAGAGTCGTCACATAGAAATAGAAGCACACATCCAGTTCGGTTAGGACCTCCAGTTCGGTTGGGGTATATAGTGCTCAAGCTCCCGGTTTGTTTCGGCTTGACCTCCTTCCCTTGCTTCAGTTCGGTGCTCCAGTCTCGGTTTGGTTCGGTCCTTCTATCTGGGTTTAGTTCGGTCCTACTATCTAGGTTCAGTTCGGTCCTCTTTTACTCCAACTGATCCGATCTGATCCCATGCCAAGCATCGGTTCAATCCCAACTCCAACTCAATGCAAGTGACCTTCCTTTTTTCCATGCTTCCTTATGCTCAAGCTCCAGGTCGGTTCGGCTATGCCTGTTCGGTTCGGCCCCATCCGATCCAATCCGAAACACTTTAGATTTCGCCCAACCTTGTATCGACCATTCTCGCCATACGACGACGTTTTCAACCCTTCTAACTTTACTAAACAATCATAAAGCATTCCAAACAGTAGTAATAACATGTGTAATCAATCAACAAGTTCAAAACATCAAGCATATAGGTTATTTAGATCAAACACACCCAAAATCCATGATTTTCCCCCTTAATCCCCTTAACCATGTTCAACCATAGGATTAGCAAACTTAATCCAAATTAACCCAAATTTTTATCAGAGGCATAAAATAATATTTCGGAATTTTTACATATTTTCCAGATTTTTATGATGCATAATTTCGCTACTTATCACTAATCACCCCTAATTAGCGGTAATTAGTAAATAAAAGTGCAAATCACTCACCTTAGCCATAAATAAATTTTAGATCTGAAACTCTAATTCACTTGGCATGGATCCCAATGTATTCCAACCGCTCTACCCCTAATTTGATGTTAATATTTCTTGATTTGATGTTGATTAGCTTAATATTGGATTAGAAAGTGATTAGGAGGCAGTTTAGGAGGTGGAGGCCATTACTAGGTTTGAAGAAATGAAAGTGGCGGGTAAGAAAATGAAAAGAGATTGTTTCCTAACTCATTTCAAGCTCCCCATAACCCTAATCCCGAAATGGGTTATGGGCATATCCACTAATTACCGTATTAAGCCCACTTAAGTTGTTTTTCACCTTCCAAACCTTGTTTCAGCCATATCTCCCAAATGATAAGTCCGTTTGATTAATATGACCAATCTACGGAAAGAAAAACCATCATCCGAATCTAATGGAAATGGTTTCAAGCCAAAACTCCATATCAATCAAAAGTTATAGGAAAAACAAGATTCGCCAGGGGAAAAACTATCATTTAAAATTCGGCAAAAATCGTGAACATGAGAAATGACCCCAATAGTCGTTTCCCTAAGTTACACGTCCATACGACTTCGTATGTGAATGAAAGAAATATTCTACGATCCCCCGATGCGTAGAATGCGGGTCGTTGCACTCTCCCCCCATTAAAAAATTCCCCTCCCCCCTCCCCCCCCCCTCCCCCCGCCCGAAATTCGTTAGCCAAAGCAAACAGTGGTGGACCGCATGCCTATCAACCATTTACAAACAATCAAACATACATGAAAAACACAACAAACCTATCTTAGCATGCGGAATAACTATACTGCAATTAAAATCTTACCAGGCAAAGAGGTCTGGATGCAACTTCCTTATGTTCTCCTCTGTTTCCCAAGTACATTCATTCTCATATCACCCCACTGAACCATGACCAGTTTCACCATCTTCCTTCAAAGTTGTTTCGTATTGTTCCCGACAATACGAATTGTCCTACGGCTTCCAACTGCCTCGGATTCTACCTCGGTATCATCCATCTGATCTGGTGAAATAGTCGTATCAGAATCGTGCACGAACTTCCTTAACTAGGAAACATGAAATACGTTGTGCACTCCCGCCATCTTGTCTGGTAATCCAACTTTATGAGCCAAATTCCCCACTTGCTCAAGAACTGGAAATGGACCAACAAACCTTGGTGCCAACTTACCTCTCGTACCAAAACAAATCACACTCTTTAATGGAGAAATCTTGAAGAATACCAGGTCGCCAATGGAGAATTTCAATTCTCTTCGTCTTTTATCAACATAGCACTTCAGCCTATCTTGGGCAGCCTTCATTCGTTATTGGATAACCTTGATTTTATCTAAAGTTTCTCTTATTACATCCGGTCCAGGCACAAAATTCTCACCGGTTTCCAACCAACATGATGGTGAGTTGCACGGTCTTCCATACAAAGTTTCAAATGGAGCCATTCCAATATTGGATTGATAACTATTATTATATGCGAACTCAACTAGGTGCAAATGGTCACCCCGTAATTTTAAAACATGACATAAGGGATAATTAAAGAATAATTAATTTTTAAAAGAAGAATTAAGTGAAACGGGTTACGCCATTGTGTTCGTCTTGGAATTCTGCTTGAGATAGAGTCAGAATTTACGTAAAACGGATATCGTATGAAGGAGTTATGGACAATGGAAGTTTGGCAGAACAAGCAGGAAACAGTCCATGATAACTGGCGCATTTGTGAAGTGCGCCAGAACAAAATGCACTGGCGCACCTGGGAAGTGCGCCCAGGCCGAGCCTAGGTCTGCAGAATTCTGGAGAGTCCCATGATGATGTGTCTTTTTAATCTGAGTGGTTCTGATGGTCTCTAATCTAATCTAAAGGTCCTAATTCACCTAATACATCTATAAATAAACACCTAAACCTAACCCTATTCTCATTGTTATCATCCATGGCGCCTCCATGCTGCTCTAATCTAAATTAAAACAAGCCTTTCTTCTCCATCAAGTCAATTTAGATGATTAGATCCACAAATCAGAATAGGGGTATTCTAAGATCAAGGTCTGCTACAACAAAACCTAATTCTATTCTTTTAGATCCAACCAAGGTGATTCTATGTTACTTTCACACATAATTAAATTAAAAAGTAATTGTGATAAGTTTGTAAATTGGATCTAATGAATATGCCTGTAAATAAGATGAATCATATCAAGTTTGGTAATTTGTTATCCTTCAGATTCATACCCAATTGCTATTATCATATGCATATCTGATCTATTTTATCGTTATTTATTTCATATGCCTATTTATGTATTTGTGCCAATTTTGATGTTTTGATTCTCTCCCCTTCTTCTTTTCCTTTTTCCTTTCGATATTAGGCTAACTTCGAGCATAAGCATATTGCGTTGAGATTTACGTACGAATAACGTTGGGATGAGTGGGAAATTTTTTGGGAAAGTGTGTAATAAGATGAGATTTGGCATAAATTGTTGATGGCTGTGGAAAATGGATTTGGGCATAATTTGGCATAACTTGTACACACGTGATTATAGGCATAATTTGGATTAAAATTTTAAACATAATTTAGATTGGAAAGTATGGGTAATTGAAATATATTATAATTCAAGATTTGAAATTAGGACTTGAATCAAGAAAGTAAAAATGAACGCCTAAGACACAAGGTTAGATTCAGATTGCGGTATAAGCCTGCCCAGAACCGCCCGGCATATCCAGCAACCACAAAACGGTAATCTAATGTGAGAGTCAAAGGGAGAAATTAGATGCGTAATAATGCAATGACACGAGGTTAGATTCGGATTGCGGTATAAGCCAGCCCGGAACCGCCCGGCATATCCAGCAACCGCAAACGGTAATCTAATGTGGGAGTTCTTGCAAGGTTACGGTTATAATGAATTAATGAACACTTAACCAAGATAAGACATGGGAATAATAAAGGGTTAAGTGGGTAACATGGGTAGCATGTAAAACATAAATAAAGCACTTAACCAAGATGAGACATGTGATAAGACATGGGGATAAAAAGGGGTTAAGTGGGAATTCCTACTGGGGACCAAGCTTAGGAGGGAAGTTTGTGTCAAGTGTGTGGACCCTTTTCAACCAGTAACCCATTTTAGTATCTATATGAGCTCGAACTAGGTCGAGGACAGGGTCACACTTACTGGGGTTGATTGTAAGAGGTCAATAAAGAGTTAGTGATGGCAGTGCAAGTCCAACGGATACATGTGCGTGCGTGGGTCCGGGCTGGTAGGTAAGACGTTGATGCATCGTGTAGGTATAAGCTATGCCTTTCAATAGTATTGGGGTTGCCACCTTAGGGAGTGATACACCCTATTATGGGACCAGCACAGGTATCTACGAGGTTAGGGAGCCGATCGAATGGGGAGGGTAGTGGGTACAACTAGTGGTAGGAACAAGTAGGCACCTACGAGAGCAGCTAGGAATACACGAAGCTACTATTATTATGATTAGTAGGGAGGGATCATCTTTTAGTATGTAACTAGTATGTTGGTACGGTGCATAGCATATCTTATAGTGGTTAGGAGCGCAGTCGATGTTCTATCTTGCTTATTTTGTTTACCCTGTCCTATCTGCTTATGTTACAGTCATTTCTTGTATCCAGTTTATGTTCTTATCCTATTTCTTTACTGATTATATTGTTAAAGTCACTGCACTCACCATACTTTATGTCTGATCCTATTTGTCTCGCCTCTTTTCTTCCCTCCCCCCCCCCACCCCGCGCGCAGGTCTTCGAGGTGGGATTAGTGAAGCTTGGCTCGGAATTCTTTCTTCTTGAAGTTCTTGGAAGTGTTGAAAGTAATGATCAGCTTTATCTCTTTTTCATTATGGCTATTTGGAGTGGGATTATGGTTTTGCTTTTATGTACTCTGATAATAATTTTGTTCAAGATGGATATTTGTGTACTTGGCTTTAGTATGTGGTCTTGATGTTGTAACCAAACATGTTTTTATTTTTCGCTGCAATGAATAAATTTTGAATTTCAAGTAACATTTTATATATCTGTCTTGTGATGTTCTGTTCTATACTCTTATAACGCTCCATGAAAGTTAATGCATTCCCTTAGTGGGTGACATTAATGGATGTTGGGTGTTACATGTGGTAATAGAGCTGAAGGTTATCAGAACAGATAAAAGATTTTGAAAACCGTTGTCAAAAGCATTTTTAAAAAGAAGTATTTTCAAAAACATGTTTTAAAGAAGGTATTATCAAGAGAAAGTTTATTATGAAAAACATAATCCCCAAAAGCCACATGCTGTTCTTTCGATTCTCTGTTTGAATCTCTTCCTTTTTCCTTTCAGCATGTCTGGAGAGCCCGATATACCCGAGGGCGTACAGATACCAGGCAGGTTCAGAAGGTATCTAGAGGCTAGGGCTACTGCCGTAGGCCCATAAAACGTTCCTCCTCCCCCAGCTGCAGCCACTCCTCCTCCTCCTCCCCATGTAGACGCTTTTTCTAAGATATGCAAAGACTTCCGTGCGATGGGCGGAAAACCGTTTTATGGAACCGAGACTTTTGTTGAGGCTCGGAAATGGCTCCAGGAAGTTGAGAACTTGTTTGGTATCTTTGAGATAGATGATAGAAGGAAGGTTCAGCTAGTTGATCGGTTGATGAAGGATGAAGCTTCATTTTGGTGGGAAGTAACTAATGGAGGACGTGCAGTGGAGACGTGGATGGATTTTAGACAAAGGTTCGAGTTGAAATTTCTTTCACAAGCAGAGGAGAGTTTGTACATGGAGAGGTTCTTGGATTTGAAACAAGGGAGTTTGTCTGTAAAGGAGTACTTTAACAAGTTGAACCAGTTTGCAAGATTTGGTATGGAATTAGTTAATACACCACATAAGAAGGCCCTAAGATTTGCCAAGGTTCTGAATGAACCATTACACGGGTTGGCTATGTCCCGCATTCCCATGGGGGCAACTTTCGAGAATCTTGTTGATATGGCGTTGATACATGAAGAGGAGAAAGGTGCCAATGTAGGTAAGGCACAGGATAAGAAAGGGGATCCAAAGAAGGCACAACAACAACAAAAGAAGGGCGGTAAGGATAACAAGGGCTCAGAGAAAAGAAAGTGTCACAATTGTGGAATACCTGGCCATTTGAAGGACTATAGGAAGAAGAAGAGGAAGGGTTGCTTCCAATGTGGTGAGGCATGACATATGATTAAAGACTACCCAAGGAGGCAAGGACAAAGGCAAGGACAGAGGACAGGATCTACTTCTATAGGGCAGGTTCATGCTCTCATAGCAGCTATGCAAGAGAGAGGTAGAAACATTTCTGTTGAAAGTTTGATTTTCCTTTTTGATCATCCTGTATGTACTTTGTTTGATTCTGGTGCTTCATATTCATTTATATTTGCTTCTGTTGTTGAGTCTCTGCACCTAGATACTAGTATAGTAGTGAATCCCATTGTTGTCTCAAATCCTATTGGGGGTACGGCTCATCTTTCTATGTTATGTCGGGATTTGAGAATATCCGTGTATGGCATTGAGTTCGAATGCATCGCTTATGTGCTTGGTTTCACAGGCTATGGGTTGATTTTAGGAATGGGTTGGCTAGCCGGGTATGGTGCCATTCTTGACTATGAAAAGAGGGTAGTTAGACTGTTGACTAGTTTTGGTAATAATCTCGATATCTCATGCGACCCTAAGGATTCTGTTCTGCTTAGCTACCTAGAATCTCTTGACACTTCTATTGATGATTTGCAATCTGTTCGAGTAGTCCGTGAGTATGCAGATGTCTTTGAGGAGGTTAGGGGCTTACCTCCAAAACGCGAGATAGTTTTCCGTATATACTTGGTGGACAATGCAAGGCCAGTTGCATTGCATGTGCACCACATGGCTCCAAGAGAAAGGAGGGAGCTTAGTAAACAAGTGAAAGAGTTGCTTGAGAAAGGGTTCATAAGAAGAAGTATCTCGGAGTGGGGTGCTCCAGTTGTTTTTGCCACGAAGGCTGATGGTTCGCTTAGATTGTGCGTGGACTATAGGGAGCTGAATAAGCTCACGAAGAAGAATAGACACCCATTACCGAGGGTAGATGACTTGTTCGATCAGTTGGTTGGTGCTTTGGTTTTCTCTCAGTTAGACTTAGCTACAGGATTTCATCAGTTGAGGGTAGCTGAGGACAGAATAGATAAGACTGCATTTAGAACTCCAAATGGTTTCTTTGAATGGATCATCGTGCCTTTTGGTTTGATGAATGCACCCGCATGTTACGTGGACTTGATGAGTAGGGTGTTTAGGGAGTTTCTAAACAAATTTGTAGTAGTCTTTGTAGATGATATCCTGATCTTCTCAAGAAATGAGGAAGAGCATGCCTTACATTTTAATAAAATTTTAGAAACCCTTCGAGTACATCAGCTTAAGGCTATGTTCTCCAAATGTCACTTTTGGAGGAAGGAGGTAAGATTCCTAGGGCACGTAGTCTCTAAAGATGGGATAGCAGTGGATCCCGCGAAGGTAGTGGCAATCCAAGATTGGAAGATTCCTAAGAATGCAACGGAAGTAAGCAGTTTTCTTGTTTTGTCGAGCTATTATAGAAAGTTCATCAAGGACTTTGCTAAGATATCAGCCCCACTTACTCGGCTAACGAAAAAGAATTTGACCTTTTCTTGGGATGTTGACTGTGATGATGCTTTTCAACGTTTGAAGAGGGCATTGACGTTAGCTCCAGTTTTAGTTTTGCCAGATGGGAGTAAACCATTCACAGTATATACCAATGCTTGAGGGACAGGGATGGGCGCAGTTTTGATGCAAGAGGGGAGGGTGATATGTTAAGGTGGAAGGTAGTTGAAAGTCCATGAGAAGAATTACCCTACCCACGACTTATAATTAGATGCCATAGTTTTGGCGCTTAAGTCTTGGCGCCATTACTTGCTTGGTGAGAGGTTTGAGTTGTATACAGATCATATGTCATTAAAGTACTTGTTCTCTCAAAAGGATTTAAACTAAAAACAACAAAGGTGGATGGAGTTCTTAGCATCCTACGATTTTGAGATTGCATATACCCCTGCCAAGGGTAACGTTGTAGCTGACGCCCTGAGCAGAAAAAGGTTGACTTTGAGTCCTTTGTTTGTCTATGGCAGAGTTTAGAGTATATATCTACCTTTGACTTTTGACACTCTATCGTTTATGTACCCGGTTTGTTGGCATCGTTAGAGGTGCGACCTATGCTTTTGGGACAGATAGGAGAGGTACAGCGAGATGACCAACAACTGATAGAAATAGTAGACAAGCTCATAAGAGGGGAGTCTTTGAGCCATCTTAGTAGGTATACTATAAATGAAAAAGGTTGGTTGCGTAGGAATGGAAGACTTTGTGTATCATGAGACGAGAGTTTGAGAAGGACAATCCTTGAAGAAGCACATCGTTCTAAGATACATCCCAGTGGTGACAAGATGTATAGGGACATGAAGAAAGTTTTCTTTTGGGCCGTAATGAAGAAGGATGTGGCTAAGTTCGTTTCTAGATGTTTAGTGTGCCAGCAAGTCAAGGCTGAGCAAAAAAAGACTGGTGGTTGTCTTCACCCTTTAGAGGTTCCACAGTGGAAATGGGAAAGTGTTTCCATGGATTTCGTCGACGTGTTGCCGAGGCCAAGGAAGGGTAACACACGGATTTGGGTAGTAGTAGTAGATAGACTTACCAAGAGCGCCCATTTTATTCCCGTTAAGAGTAAAAGAACAGCGGCATGGTTAGCATCTGTTTATCTTCGAGAGATAGTTCGTCTACACGGCATACCTTCTAGTATCGTAAGCGATCGAGATCCCATTTTCACTAGTGAGTTATGAAAGAGCTTGCAAGAGGCGGTAGGAACGCAATTGTGTTTGAGCACCGCTTATCACCCCCAGACGGATGGCCAAATAGAAAGAGTGAATAGGATTCTAGAGGACCTTTTGAGGTTGTGCATCTTGGAATTTGGAGGGACGTGGGAAAAACACCTTCCATTGGTAGAGTTTGCCTACAACAACAGCTATCAGATTAGTATTGGCATGGCACCTTTTGAAGCTCTATATGGACGACCTTGCCGAACACCGACTTGTTGGTGCGAATCTACGGATAAGATTTTGCTTGGGCCCGAGATGGTTTGGGAAACCCCGGAGAAGATAGACTTGATTCAAAGATGCATGAAGATGGCACAAGACCGGCAAAAGTCATACGCTGATAAGAGATGAACCGATCTTGAGTTCGATGTTGGAGACATGGTTTTTATTAAAGTATCACCATTGAGGAATGTAGTTCGTTTTGGATCTGTAGGGAAATGGGCACCAAGATTCGTATGGCCATTCCCTATTACAGAAAGAATTGGACAGATGGCCTACAGAGTGAAGTTGCCTAAGAAGCTTAGTGGTGTTCATGACGTATTTCACGTGTCGCATTTGAGGAAATGTTTACACGATACCACGGAAGTAGTAGAGCCGAGCATGCTTCGAGAAGTGGAAGTAGAGCGAGATGCCACGATTAGGCGAGTTCCTATATGCATCCTTGGGGCAGAGGTTAAGAAGCTTCGCAGCCGAGAGGTCAAGTTGGTTAAAATCCAATGGGGATATGATCAAGGAGACGCGACTTGGGAAACGTAAGACAAGATACGTACGTCATACCCCTTCCTTTTTGAGGGTATGTTAACTTCTCCTTTTTGTACCGCTTTGTTTATACTTGTTCTATCGTTTAGTGTATCCTCTCGATTATATCTTCGATCTTTAGGTAGAAAATCCTATGGTTGTAAACATGTGTTCGAGACATGTTATGTTTAATGGATGCACAGTGGATGTATGTGTTTGCTAGTGGATGCTCGCGGATGCATATACACACACATTAGGCACTAGATCAGCTCAATCACTTTCATATTGCATATGGATGAGTGTGCATATTTAAATTAATGGATGTATATTGAATGTGTTATCATATGGATGTTGCATTTGGATGAATGGTTGTGCACTCATATAGAAATGATATGTATCATTAGGATTCTTTTGCATACGTAATGGACGCATGTCACTATCAAGTTTTCCATTAAGGAGGTCAACTGAATCAGTAGACCGCCTCATTTTGCATTAGGATAAGGACATATACACACACTTTGCATATGTTCATGAAAGCATTAGAAATCTTTTAAGGACAATAGACGCCCGTGATTGATGGATGAGTAGATGGATGATGGATGGTAGGACATACATTCCTTTCAGCTTCGAGATTTCGGGGACGAAATCCTTTAAGTAGGGGGGAATGTAACACCCCGTAATTTTAAAACTTGACATAAGGGGTAATTAAAGAATAATTAATTTTTAGAAGAAGAATCAAGTGAAACGGGTTACGCTATTGTGTTCGTCTCGGAATTCGGCTTGAGATACATTCCGAGTTTGCATAAAACGGATAACGTATGAAGAAGTTATGGACGATGGACGTATGGCAGAACAATCAGAAAACAAGCCAGAATAACTGGCGCACTTGTGTAGTGCGCCAGAACAAAAATGCACTGGCGCACCTGGGAAGTGCGCCCAGGCCGAGCCCAGGTCTGTAGAATTCTAGAGAGTTCCATGATGACGTGTCTTTTTAATCTGAGTGGTTCTAATGGTCTCTGATCTAATCTAAATGTCCTAATTCACCTAATACTTCTATAAATAAACACCTGAACCTAACCCAAATCTCATTGTTATCATCCATGGCGCCTCCATGCTGCTCTAATCTAAATTAAAACAAGCCTTTCTTCTCCATCAAGTCAATTTAGAAGATCAGATCTACAAATCAGAATAGGGGTGTTCTAAGATCAAGATCTGCTATAACGAAACCTAATTCTCTTCTTTTAGATCCAACCAAGGAGAGTCTATGTTACATTCACATATAATTAAATTGAAAAGTAATTGTGATAAGTTTGTAAATTAGATCTAATGAATATGCCTGTAAATAAGATGAATCATATTAAGTTTGGTAATTTGTTATCCTCCAGATTCATACCTAATTGCTATTATCATATGCCTATCTGATATATTTTATTGTTATTCATTTCACATGCCTATTTATATGTTTATGCCATTTGATGTTTTGATTCTCTCCCCTTCTTCTATTCCTTTTTCCTTTTGATATTAGGCTAACTTCGAGCCTAAGCATGTTGCGTTGAGATTTACGTACGAATAACGTTGGGATGATTGGGGAAAAGTTTGGGAAAGTATGTAATAAGATGAGATTTGGCATAAATTGTTGATGGTTGTGGAAAATGGATTTGGGCATAATTTGGCATAACTTATACACATGTGATTATAAGCATAATTTGGATTAAAATTATAAACATAATTTAGATTGGAAATTATGGGTAATTGGAATATATTATAATCCAAGATTTAAATTTGGAACTTGAATCGAGAAAGTAAAAATGAAAGCCTAAGGCACCAGGCTAGATTCGGATTGCGGTATAAGCCTGCCCGGAACCGCCCAGCATATCCAGCAACCGCAAAACAACAATCTAATGTGAGAGGTCAAAGGCAGAAATTAGATGCGTAATAATGCAAAGACACGAGGTTAGATTCGGATTGCGGTATAAGCCTGCACGGAACCGCCCGGCATATCCAGCAACCGCAAATGGTAATCTAATATGGGAGGTCTTGCAAGGTTACGGTAATAATGAATTAATGAACACCTGACCAAGATAAGACATGTGGTAAGACATGGGAATAATAAAGTGTAACAACCCGAATTTTAATAACGTGTTATAATCAAGAATCAAGGCAGAATTAAATTTTAAAATTTAAATCAAGGGAAACGGGCTGTTCCATTGCGTTCATCTCAGAAAAATACGCAGAATAGAGTCCGAGTTTTCGAAAAACGGAGTCCGTATGACCAAGTTATGGCCCAACGAAGTTTCAGAAAATTCCAAGTCCGAAAAACAGTTCAAAATTCAAATCTGGAGCCGAAAAGACTGGGCGGGAAAATTTCCCGCCCAGCACCCAAGTCGACATGGGTGTCGACTTGGGTGTCGACACACCCAAGGTGGTGTCAACTTGGGTGTCGACACACCCAAGGTGGTGTCGACTTGCAAGTCAACACCCCTGTCGACCTGGGTGGTCGAGTCCAGGCCACCTGGGTGCGCCTGCTTGTGTCTCTGGTCCTGTTCTGAAAGCTTCTGACGGGTTTTGAGGGTTCAGATCTATCCTAGGGTTAATCTAAGGGCCTAAACTACTCCTAATCTCTATAAAAACACCCTAGGACCTAACCTAAATCACTAAAAATCATTCTAGCAACTAAGTGCTGCCAAAATCTACCTTGATCATGGCCTCCATCTCCAACTCCAAGGGCTTATGCATTCAAATCGGGTTCAAATCAAAAGGTGCAAGCTTCCTACATCAAATTGAGGGTAGATCAACGTTGCTACGCAAGTTTCATGACGATTCTTCAAAAAAGGAGCCACCTTTCTTCGTCAAGACGATTCATGTTTCTAGCCCTCTTGCCATGCTATGTAAGTTCTAGCTACTTCTAGATCTAAACGGTAGTTTTAATGATGGCATGGAATAAAACGAGATTAAACTAAGTATGCTAGCCTATATGAACATTGTCATGCCTCTTTTGCTTGAACCTATGACTTTTGGCTATGCTTAATGACTAAATCATGCTATTCATGTTATGATTAACCTAGTTTATCTTGCAAGTTTGAATCTTTATCTATGGAATGCTAGCATGAACCTTTGGGAACCATTTGACTTGTGAAACATTGGCAAAGACTTGACTTTGGGGCTTATGCATGTAAAAGAAACAAAACCCCTTATGTTATCATGCATGCTTGTGGTCAAATTCTCTTATGATGCTATGCATCTTTGTTGCCAAATTCCCTTATGATACTATGCATGTTTATGGCCAAATTCCCTTATGATACTATGCATGCTAGTGGCCAAATTCTCTTATGATGCTATGCATATTTTGAGGCCAAACCCCTTATGATACCATGCATGTTTGTGGGCAATCCCTTTTTGACATCGTGCATGTTGTGAGGCCAATATGTAGCATAGTACCCTTACTATGTTGACTTGCTTTTACTTGGGTTGGAAACACGCTTTGGGGTAGGTTAGACGTGCGTGATTATGACATGATAATTTGACATGGGGTTTCATGGAAATATGGCACTTATGATACACCTAAATGTGGGCATGACATGTGGGGTAAACATGGGACTTGAAACTAGACACGTGTGGGTTGTAAGTGTAATATGACACTAGACCAAACATGAAAGTGGCCAACTCGAGGTTGGGTTGAGTTTGTAGCATAAATATACCCGGACCTGCCCGGCTTAACTAGTGGCTACAAACAATAGGATCCAATGTGAGAAGTTGGTCATGTCGCGCTTAAGACCCGAGGTTAGACTAGGTTGTGGTGTAAAACTACCCGGACCCGCCCGGCTTAACTAGTAACGACAACAAGGTCTAATGTGAGAGGTTGAGAGTGCATTAATTAAATTAATGCCATATGATAAGGTTAAGTAAATTTGACTAATGACACTTAACCGATATGACACGAATGGGTAGGTTAAGTGGGGCCGGGCTTGATTTCTTGATGACACTTAACCATACAAGACAATTAGGGGATGGGGTTAAGTAATTTACGCTTAACTAATCCGACTTGGTAATTAGATGGGGTTAAGTAATTTAGACTTAACTAATCTAAACACGGTAATTAGATGGGGTTAAGTAACCTATACTTAACTAATCTAAACAGGGTAATTCGATGGGGTTAAGTTAAACACTTAACCAATCTAAACTTGGTAATTCAATGAGGTTAAGGCACCAATACTTAACCAACTTAACATGATGGGGTTAAGTAACTTATAATTAACCAATTATACATGATGATTTGATGAGGTTAAGTAACCTATACTTAACCAATCTAACATGTGGACTTGATAGGGTTAAGTCACAAGACCTTTTGAATATACTTAACCCTTGTAGTACGACGATTAGTGGATGAGGTTAAGCTAACCCATACTTAACCAATCCGACTCGATGATCTGATGTGATTAAGATAATCTATGCTTAATCAATCTAACACGATAATCTGATAGGGTTAAGACAAACCAATACTTAACCAATTTGACTTGATAGGGTTAAGTCATGCGCTTCTTGGTATACTTAACTGCCTTGTAGGGCGAAGCCTTGAACCTAAATACTTAGCCAATCTTGACATGATTCGTAGGCGGGCTAAGTCATGAACCTGAATAACAACACTTAACCCAATAGACAAAAAACCCTAGTTAGAGGAACTAGGTAGGAAATCGTGGTTAATCAAGGGTAACGAGGAAAAGAAGCTAAGTGGTAAACCTTAGTTAAGTATAACCAAGTAATAATTCTTAGCCAAGGACATGGGACTAGTTCATGAATGGATGAGTAACCCGATATGGTAGGTCATCGCTTAAACACACGAGAAGGAGCAAATTATCCGACTTGGATAAAGGCTCCAACGAACTGGGTGACGAAGCGGTAGCTTCGGGGGACGAGAGGGTACTCTTGGTATCCCTCTGTGAGGTGGCAGGTGGTCCATGAAACCCGGCCTCACAAAGGTTAAGGTCTGCGATAGAAGAGCCAAGAGTATGCCTTGGTTGCTATGCGAGCGACCTAAACACTGGGATGGATTAGCGTGGAGTCAACGATACTCGATTTTGCCCTGGATAGCACGTCGCCGACTACCTACCATCTTTAGTCAATCGTGTACGAACGGAAAGGCAGAGAACCCCCAACAGACCATGTTCTTGCTTTCGAGTCATGGGTGAGGTTGGCCCATAGGAAATTGGGCTATAGTGGGGTCGGGATGTGGTTCTCACACATGATTTTTCTTGGATTGCCTTTCAGTAGTTGAGGGAGGGGTCACGTGGGACCATAGCCACGGATACAAAAACAGACCTTGATATCTGCATCAGCAGACGACTTAAAGCTCCCGACCGAGTTCCGTATTTCTTGATTTGCCCTGGCACGGAACTCGGATGGCACATTGAGGAACATGTGCGTCTAGACATGGAAAACGATTCACGATACATACGCGGGATAAAGGGCGCGGTTGACGGGTGGCATAATCCCTAGTGGCCCTAGGTGGCTTGAACCCAAACCAAGACACGGAAACGTTCATTAGGTAGCATAATCCCTAGTGGTCCTGGGTGGCATAAATCCTAAGTGAACACGCGATAGTTCATGGTAAGAAAACATAACCAGATCAAGGGTAGCAGTCCAAAACAACTTCAAGGATAAAATGGTACTACATTGAGGTGGTATAGATTTACATGGGAAAGCCCGTACGGCCTACGGCAAAGGACTGAACTTATACATGGTAAGAAACATACGAGTTGGGAAAAACCTACCTATGATATATATTAGGTTGACATGGACCATTACATGACATTGGGCAAGGGAAATTCATAGTTAACACATGACGCGGGTTGGGATACTAGTACGAGAGGTCCAGAGCAAATATACATGATAAATACCGTGGGATGTTATACATGATAGATACCTTGGGGTTGTATACTTGATAGAAACCTGACGATGTGATACCTTGATTTATCTTGACCCCGTAGTTTGTCATGATACCTTAGTTTATCTTGCTACAGTAGTTCATCTAGTTATCTTGGTTTAGCTTATCTATCTTCTCGTCATCCTTATGTTTACTTACAGTTTATGCATGTCATGTTACCTTTACCTGTTTTTATACTGGAAGTAGATAGGACTTACCAGTCTTTATGACTGACCCCGTTTTATTTCGCCTCTTGTCTTCCGTCCCCCCCCCCCCAGGTTTCAGGGGGGAAATGATGTTGTTTAGTTCGGACCTCTTATGCTTGAAGGTCATCATGTATAGCTTGGTCTTCTCTTGGCTATGGCTGCTTCACCGCTTTATTTTGGGGAATAATTTATGAAAAGGTTTTATGCTTCTTTACTATTACAAGATAGGTTTTGATGTATTCTGATGTAAAAGGCTTTAGACCTTAATTTTATAAGGTAATGAAATTTGTTTTACTTCCGCTGTTTTATATATATGTTCTGTCTTGTAATATTTCTGTGCATGTTTACCTCAATAATACTTCACCAAACCTAGTGCATTCCCTTTGTGAGTGACCCTAGCGGAGGTGGGGTGTTACATTTGGTATCAGAGCAGAAGGTTACCAGACTGGGCAAAAGTTTTTAAAACCTTCTGAAAACTATTTGAAAAACCGTTTACAAAGAAGCATTTTTCAAGAAAAGTTTTTAAAGGCTATTCCCCAAAAGCCATTAGCACTATCCTTTGTTTCCTTGATTGAATCTCTTTTCCTTTCTTTCCTTCACCTGTAGTCACAGTAGTTTTAACTACGACTAATCCTTGTCTAACTACGTGAGTTTTTTCCCCGTGCGATGGAGAAAGTTCTCGAGAGACCTGTTACCGAAGTTATAAGAAGGGATAATAAGAGCAAGGATAGAGGACACGAGCTTAAGAATAAGCAACTTGTTGGTATGGCTTGATCCACAAAGGAAGACAAGGACAAGATCAGCGAGAGGGCAATTGTATGCTCTCATTTCTAGCGTACCTAAGAGAAATGGTACTGTTTCTGTTAAAGGCTTAGCCTTTCTTTTCTATCATCCCGTCCAGACTTTGTATTGATCATCGCATCATTTAAGTCTGCCTCGATAGTTAAGTCTCTGCACATTAGTACTAGCATGGCAGAAGATCCCACTTTTGACCCAAAAATCTGGTTGGAGAGTCGGTCCATTTATTCATGACTTGTTTGGAATTGAGAGTGTAAATGTCAAGTGTTGAGATTAGAAGCAATACTTCTATTGTTGAGCTATGGATGGATTCTAGGGATGAAGTGGTTATCCAGTAAGGGATGCCATTCTCGGTTTTGAAAGGAGGGTAGTTAAACTCTTAGCTTACCTTGGTAATACCCTCGAAGTCTCGTGTAACCTTTTGGGTTCTGTCATGGTTAGTTACCCAGAATCTCTCGATGCATTTATCAGAAATCTCTGATCTGATCGAGTAACATTCGCCACTAAGGCGGATGGTCCATTCCGCTTAAGCATGGGTTATAGGAATCACCCTAGTAAGTGCACGTGGTAACATGGATTGGCATTGGTAAACGAGATCCAGAATTCACTAGTGAATTTTGGAGAGCTTGCATGAGTACGTAGATATGGTTGAGCCAAGTATACTAGGGAAAGAATAAATGAAAGTGAAACGAGAGGCGACAGTGGAAAGAGTTACGACTCATACCTTGGAAATAGGAATCAAGGAGCTACGAAATCATGAAGTCAAAGGCAGTCAAGGCACACTGGAATTAAGCTCAAGGAAATGCGGCTTAGACGCGCGCATCGTGTCTCTTTGTAAGAGTATATCGTTGATCCCTGGTTCTCCTGTAGAGCTTGCTTGCATGCTATCGCTTGGTGGATATCCTCTCGGTCATGTTTCTGTTGCAAACCCCGTAAGGAGTTTGTCTTGTTTATCTCCTCGATCTTATCTTGGGAACCTTAGATAGAACCCTATGGATGTAAACATGTATTTGAAACATGTTATGATTGATATGGTTGCAAATGGTTGCAAGTGGTTGCTCGTGGATGCGCGAATACACGTTAGATACTAGATCGACGCACTCACATTTTGCATTGCATATGCACGAGTATTTATACCTGTTTGAATGTTAATGTGTTGTCATGCGGATGTTGCATATGAATGAATGTTTGTGCACGCATGTAGTACTTATATGACTAGGATTATTTGCATACATGTTGGATTCATGGCACTAAACATACTTTGCATTAGAAAGATCATTCAGGCCTGATCATTAGCATTAGCTAAGGAGCAAATACACACACGCTTTGCATATGTTCATATGGCATTAGAAATCATCTAAGGACAATGGTTGCCTGTGGATGATGTTTTGAGTAGATGGATGATGGATGGTAGGATACGTTCTTCCTAACTTGGAGATTTCGGGGACGAAATCCATAAAGGAGGGGAGAATGTAACAACCCGAATTTTAATAACGTGTTATAATCAAGAATCAAGGCAGAATTAAATTTTAAAATCTGAATCAAGGGAAACGGGCTGTGCCATTGCGTTCGTCTCGGAAAAATACGCGGAAGAGAGTTCGAGTTTTCGAAAAACGGAGTCCGTATGACCAAGTTTTGGCCCAACGAAGTTTCAGAAAATTCCAAGTCCGAAAAACAGTTCAAAATTCAAATATGGAGCCAAAAAGACTGGGCGGGAAATTTTCCCGCCCAGCACCCAAGTCGACATGGGTGTCGACTTGGGTGTCGACAAACCCAAGGTGGTGTCGACTTGGGTGTTGACACACCCAAGGTGGTGTCGACTTGCAAGTCGACACCCCTATCGGCCTGGGTGGTCGAGCCCAGGCCACCTGGGTGCGCCTGCTTGTGTCTCTGGTCCTGTTCTGGAAGCTTCTGACGGGGTTTGAGGGTTCAGATCTATCCTAGGGTTAATCTAAGGGCCTAAACTACTCCTAATCTCTATAAAAACACCCTAGGACCTAACCTAAATCACTAAAAATCATTCTAGCAACTAAGTGCTGCCAAAATCTACCTTGATCATGGCCTCCATCTCCAACTCCAAGGGCTTATGCATTCAAATCGGGTTCAAATCAAAAGGTGCAAGCTTCCTACATCAAATCGAGGGTAGATCAACGTTGCTACGCAAGTTTCATGACGATTCTTCAACAAAGGAGCCACATTTCTTCGTCAAGACGATTCATGTTCCTAGCCCTCTTGCCATGCTATGTAAGTTCTAGCTACTTCTAGATCTAAACGGTAGTTTTAATGATGGCATGGAATAAAACGAGATTAAACTAAGTATGCTAGCCTATATGAACCTTGTCATGCCTCTTTTGCTTGAACCTATGACTTTTGGCTATGCTTAATGACTAAATCATGTTATTCATGTTATGATTAACCTAGTTTATCTTGCAAGTTTGAATCTTTATCTATGGAATGCTAGCATGAACCTTTGGGAACCATTTGACTTGTGAAACATTGGCAAAGACTTGACTTTGGGGATTATGCATGTAAAAGAACCCAAACCCCTTATGTTATCATGCATGCTTGTGGTCAAATTCTCTTATGATGCTATGCATGTTTGTGGCCAAATTCCCTTATGATACTATGCATGTTTATGGCCAAATTCCCTTATGATACTATGCATGCTAGTGGCCAAATTCTCTTATGATGCTATGCATATTTTGAGGCCAAACCCCTTATGATACCATGCATGTTTGTGGCCAATCCCTTTTTGACATCGTGCATGTTGTGAGGCCAATATGTAGCATAGTACCCTTACTATGTTGACTTGCTTTTACTTGGGTTGGAAACACGCTTTGGGGTAGGTTAGACGTGCGTGATTATGACATGATAATTTGACATGGGGTTTCATGGAAATATGGCACTTATGATACACCTAAATGTGGGCATGACATGTGGGGTAAACATGGGACTTGAAACTAGACACGTGTGGGTTGTAAGTGTAATATGACACTAGACGAAACATGAAAGTGGCCAACTCGAGGTTGGGTTGAGTTTGTAGCATAAATCTACCCGGACCCGCCCGGCTTAACTAGTGGCTACAAACAATAGGATCCAATGTGAGAAGTTGGTCATGTCGCGCTTAAGACCCGAGGTTAGACTAGGTTGTGATGTAAAACTACCCAGACCCGCCCGGCTTAACTAGTAACCACAACAAGGTCTAATGTGAGAGGTTGAGAGTGCATTAATTAAATTAATGCCAGAGGATAAGGTTAAGTAAATTTGACTAATGACACTTAACCGATATGACACGAATGGGTAGGTTAAGTGGGGCCGGGCTTGATTTCTTGAAGACACTTAACCATACAAGACAATTAGGGGATGGGGTTAAGTAATTTACGCTTAACTAATCCGACTTGGTAATTAGATGGGGTTAAGTAATTTAAACTTAACTAATCTAAACACGGTAATTATATGGGGTTAAGTAACCTATACTTAACTAATCTAAACACGGTAATTCGATGGGGTTAAGTTAAACACTTAACCAATCTAAACTTGGTAATTCAATGAGGTTAAGCCACCAATACTTAACCAACTTAACATGATGGGGTTAAGTAACTTATAATTAACCAATTATACATGATGATTTGATGAGGTTAAGTAACCTATACTTAACCAATCTAACATGTGGACTTGATAGGGTTAAGTCACAAGACCTTTTGAATATACTTAACCCTTATAGTACGATTAGTGGATGAGGTTAAGCTAACCCATACTTAACCAATCCGACTCGATGATCTGATGCGATTAAGATAATCTATGCTTAATCAATCTAACACGATAAACTGATTGGGTTAAGACAAACCAATACTTAACCAATTTTACTTGATAGGGTTAAGTCATGCGCTTCTTGGTATACTTAACCGCCTTGTAGGGCGAAGCTTTGAACCTAAATACTTAGCCAATCTTGACATGATTCGTAGGCGGGTTAAGTCATGAACCTGAATAACAACACTTAACCCAATAGACAAAAAACCCTAGTTAGAGGAACTAGGTAGGAAATCGTGGTTAATCAAGGGTAACAGGGAAAAGAAGCTAAGTGGTAAACCTTAGTTAAGTATAACCAAGTAATAATTCTTAGCCAAGGACATGGGACTAGTTCATGAATGGATGAGTAACCCGATATGGTAGGTCATCGCTTAAACACACGAGAAGGAGCAAATTATCCGACTTGGATAAAGGCTCCAACGAACTAGGTGACGAAGCGGTAGCTTCGGGGGACGAGAGGGTACTCTTGGTATCCCTCTGTGAGGTGGCAGGCGGTCCATGAAACCCGACCTCACAAAGGTTAAGGTCTGCGATAGAAGATCCAAGAGTATGCCTTGGTTGCTATGCGAGCGACCTAAAGACTGGGATGGATTAGCGTGGAGTCGACGATACTCGATTTTGCCCTGGATAGCACGTCGCCGACTACCTACCATCTTTAGTCAATCGTGTACGAACGGAAAGGCAGAGAACCCCCAACAGACCATGTTCTTGCTATCGAGACATGGGTGAGGTTGGCCCATTGGAAATTGGGGCTATAGTGGGGCCAGGATGTGGTTCTCACACATGATTTTTCTTGGATTGCCTTTCAGTAGTTGAGGGAGGGGTCACGTGGGACCATAGCTACGGATACAAAAACAGACCTTGATATCTGCATCAGCAGACGACTTAAAGCTCCCGACCGAGTTCCGTATTTCTTGATTTGCCCTGGCACGGAACTCGGATGGCACATTGAGGAACATGTGCGTCTAGACATGGAAAACGATTCACGATACATACGCGGGATAAAGGGCGCGGTTGACGGGTGGCATAATCCCTAGTGGCCCTAGGTGGCTTGAACCTAAACCGAGACACGGAAACATTCATTAGGTAGCATAATCCCTAGTGGTCCTGGGTGGCATAAATCCTAAGTGAACACACGATAGTTCATGGTAAGAAAACATAACCAGATCAAGGGTAGCAGTCCAAAACAACTTCAAGGATAAAATGGTACTACGTTGAGGTGGTATAGATTTACATGGGAAAGCCCGTACGGCCTATGGCAAAGGACTGAACTTATACATGGAAAGAAACATACGAGTTGGGAAAAACCTATCTATGATATATATTAGGTTGACATGGACCATTACATGACATTGGGCAAGGGACATTCATAGTTAACACATGAATCGGGTTGGGATACTAGTACGAGAGGTGCAAAGCAAATATACATGATAAATACCGTGGGATGTTATACATGATAGATACCTTGGGGTTGTATACTTGATAGAAACCTGACGATGTGATACCTTGATTTATCTTGACCCCGTAGTTTGTCATGATACCTTAGTTTATCTTGCTACAGTAGTTCATCCATTTATCTTGGTTTAGCTTATCTATCTTGTCGTCATCCTTATGTTTACTTTCAGTTTATGCATGTCATGTTACCTTTACCTGTTTTTATACTGGAAGTAGATAGGACTTACCGGTCTTTATGACTGACCCCATTTTCTTTCGCCTCTTGTCTTCCGTTTCCCCCCCAGGTTTCAGGGAGGAAATGATGTTGTTTAGTTCGGACCTCTTATGCTTGAAGGTCATCATGTATAGCTTGGTTTTCTCTTGGCTATGGCTGCTTCACCGCTTTATTTTGGGGAATAATTTATGAAAAGGTTTTATGCTTCTTTACTATTGAAAGACAGGTTTTGATGTATTCTGATGTAAAAGGCTTTAGACCTTATTTTATAATGTAATGAAATTTGTTTTACTTCCGTTGTTTTTTATATATATGTTCTGTCTTGTAATATTTCTGTGCATGTTTACCTCGATAATACTTCACCAAACCTATTGCATTCCCTTTGTGAGTGACCCTAGCGGAGGTGGGGTGTTACATAAAGGGTTAAGTGGGTAACATGGGCAGCATGTAAAACATAATTAAAGCACTTAACCAAGACGAGACATGTGATAAGACATGGGGATAAAAAGGGGTTAAGTGGGAATTCCTAGTGGGGACCAAGCTTAGAAGGGAAGCTTGTGTCAAGTGTGTGGACCCTTTTCAACCAGTAACCCATTTTAGTATCTATATGAGCTCGAACTAGGTCGAGGACAGGGACACGCTTACTGCGGTTGATTGTAAGAGGTCAATAAAGAGTTAGCAATGGCAGTGCAAGTACAACGGAGTCATGTGTGTGCGTGGGTCCAGGCTGGTAGGTAAGACGTTGTTGCATCGTGTAGGTATAAGCTGTGCATTTCAGTAGTATCGGGTTGCCACCTTAGGGAGTGTTACACCCTATTGTGGGACCAGCACAGGTATCTATTAGGTTAGGGAGTCGATCAAATGGGGAGGATAATGGGTACAACTAGTGGTGGTAGGAGCAAGTGGGCACCTATGAGAGCAGCTAGGAATACACGAAGCTACCATTATTATGATTAGTAGGGAGGGATCATCTTTTAGTATGTAACTAGTGTGTTGGTACGTTGCATAGCCTATCTTATAGTGGTTAGGAACGCAGTCGATGTTCTATCTTGTTTATCTTATTTACCCTGTCATATCTGCTTATGTTAGAGTCATTTCTTATATCCAGTTTATGTTCTTATCATGTTACTTTACTGATTATATTGTTAAAGTCATTAGACTCGCTAGACTTTATGTCTGACCCTTTTTGTCTCGCCTCTTTTCTTTCTCCCCCCCCCTAAGGTCCTTAGGGTGGGATTAGTGAAGCTTGACTTGGATTTCTTTCTTCTTGAAGTGCTTGGAAGTGTTGAAAGTAATGCTCAGCTTTATCTCTTTTACATTATGGCTATTTGGAGTGGGATTATGGTTTTGCTTTTATGTACTCTAATAACAATTTTGTTCAAGATGGATATTTGTGTACTTGGCTTTAGTATGTGGTTTTGATGTTGTAACCAAACATGTTTTGCTTTTCTGCTGCAATGAATAAATTTTGAATTTCAAGTACCATTTTATATATCTGTCTTGTGATGTTCTGTTCTATACTTTTATAACGCTCCATGAAAGTTAATGCATTCCCTTAGTGAGTGACATTAATTGACATGGGGTTTTACACCATGACCCTCAGAAATCCAATATACAAGCTCTCAAGAGATCCTCTAATACACAATTCACCCTCTTTGTTTGACCGTCGCTTTGGGGATGGTACGCGCTACTAAGATGTAATTCTGATCCTAAAGCCTCTTGTAAGCTCTTCCAAAACCCACTGGTAAATAATGGATCTCGGTCACTCACAATACCTTTAGGTACTCCATGAAATCTCACTACCCACTTCATATATCATTATGCTAACTTAGTTGTCGTTCTATTCGACTTGACAGGTATAAACCTTGCACTTTTGGTCAATCGATCCACAATCACTCAAATACTATCATTACCCGATCTAGTCCATGGTAAACCATCGATGAAATCCATTGGGACTTGTTCCCATTTCAATTCTGGAATTTCCAACGGTTGTAACAAACACTAGGCTTCTTTTGCTCGGCTTTAACTAGTTTGCAGTTCATGCACTTGGATATAAACTTCCCAACATCCCTCTTCAACCCTTCCCAATAGTAGGTCTGTTTCATGTCTCGATACATTTTGTTACCACTGGGATGTATAGTCAGTTTTGAGTGATGACACTCTCTAAGCACTTCATCTCTCAACCCATTAACGTTGGGTACAACCAGTCTCTCATTTTTTCGAAGCCATCCTTCTCGATCAAGTCCATACTTGTTCATCTTCTCATCATCGATATCCATCTCTACCTTGGAGATGATTTCCAATAGGTTGGGATCATCCCTCTAACTGGGACCAATCCTCTCAATCAGAGTCGCTCTGATCGTCAAACTCTCTAACATCTCTGGATCTAATCCACCCTTAGGTCTGAAATCATGTCCTGCGATATACTCCAATTGCTTCCATTCCAAAAAACATAGCCCCCAAAATGGCATGTCTCCTACTTAATGCATCAGCTACCGCATTACCCTTCCCGAGTGTGTATACGATATTGAAATCATATGAAGCCAAGAACTCTAACCATCTCTGTTTATGAAGATTTAAATCCCTCTGAGAGAAAATATACTTTAAAGACTTATGATCAGTAAACAACTCGAATCTTTCTCCCAAGAGATAGTGTCTCCACATCTTGAACGCGAACACGATCACTGCCAATTCCAAATCATGGGTAGGATATCTTTTCTCATGCGATTTCAGTTGCCGACTAGCATAAGATACAACTCTAACTCCTTGCATCAGTACAGCACCTAGTCCGGTACCACAGGCGTCCGTGTATACCATCATCTCTTCGTTCACTGGTGCGCACGTTAACTTTTCCTTTAGGCCCTTAAATGCATTCTCACACCATTCATCCTAAACGAAAGCTTGATTCTTCTTGGTTAACTGAGTTAATGGTGCTGCTATCTTGGAGAATTCCTGAATAAACTTGCGATAATACCCAGCTAATCCCAAGAAACTTCTCACATCTGTTGCAATCTTGGGCGTAGACCAATCCTGCACCATAGACACCTTCGTAGGATCCACGACAATACCATTCTCTGAAACAACATGGTCCTAGAATCTCACTTCCCTCCTCTAGAAGTGACACTTAGAAAATTTTGCTTTCAATTTGTGTTTACTCAACACCTCCATCACTGTCCTCAAATGTTCCTTGTGTTCTTCCTCTGTCCTCGAGTAAACCAAGATATCATCCACGAACACAAGAACAAACTTATTCAATTGATCTCTGAAAATCCTATTCATAAGATCCATAAAATATGCGGGTGCACTGGTCAACCCGAATGGCATGACCAACCACTCATAGAATCTAAACGGCGTCCGAAATGTCGTTTTAGGTATACCCTCAACTGCTACTCGGAGCGGATGAAAACCCGTCATGAGATCCAATTGGAAGAACACTCTTGCTCCATTTAATTGATCAAACAAATCATCTATCCGTGGAAGAGGATACCTATTCTTCCTAGTCACCTTGTTCAGCTCACAGTAGTCTACACATAAGCGAAGGGAACCATCTGCCTTAGTGGCAAATACAACTGGTGCCCCCCAGTCTGAAACACTCCTTCGGATAAATCCCTTCTTAAAAAGATCGCCTACTTGCACCTCGAGCTCACACTGCTCCCTTGGTGACATACGACGAAGTGGCATCACTATAGGTCTGGCATCTTTCACTAAATTAATTCAAAACTCAATCTCTCGGTATGGTGGAAGTCTAGTCACTTCCTCGAAGATGTCCAAGTACTCGCCATCAATAGGCACATCTGATAACTCATCCTGCGGGATGTCGAGGGAATGTAGAAAACTAGCCATCACCTCATCACTAGGTAGGCAACCCAATACCACCCTCCGCCCATCATCTGCTCTAATCGTCACCGAAGACCCCTCACAGTCTACTACAACCCCCGTATCTTTGGAGCCAATCGACCCCCAAAATAATGCCAAACCCAGTAAAGCCCAAAACAAAGCAATCACAAGCAAACATACATCCATGACTCGATAAGACAAAATTATGAAAAATCATACTAAGGCTAGTCAAACCACCGATCGGGTTTGTCGCAACTAAGGCCTATTGACTATCTCGGGTTCCAATTCCAACCTATCTACCAAGTCACTAGATACGAAGGTCGGTATCAAACAATACTCAAACTAGAACATCATAAATAGAAAGCATACCTTATATAACGACACCTTTTCCCTTTTGCACCGCATTTAGGGCATTCGACGAAGAAGGAACGGCGTTGATAGCATATGCTTTCACCATTTGCTTCTCCTTAGGGGCTTGTGGACATTCATTCCTAAAATGTCCCACTTGGCCACAGTTGAAGCACTTATTTTCCCCTGGCTTTGCTCGACACTCTTTTGCATAGTGACCCTTCTTTCCACAGCTATAGCACTCGATATCTTTCATATTCTTCTTTTTATGACCACCCTTGGTATGATTTTGTTTCCTTTTATTCTGGGAATTATTCTTTCCTCCACCGCTTGCCTGCGGCTTTGGCTCCTCTGCAAATGTAACAACAACCTCGGTTTTTGACTTTGGGTAAAGGCTCTTAGACCTCAGTGCCTTTCCCACTATAGATTCGAAGGTCTCATCGATGTGGTTTGTAATTCTTTCCCCCAAGTACTCATCTAAGCCGGTTATGAACTTCTCGTTTTTCTTCTCAGCAATATCGATAAGAGATAATCCATAATTGAATAAAGTATCAAACTTAGCAATATATTCCGAGACTGCCATACCATTCTGCTTAAGCTCCAAAAATTTCCTAAACAATTCTGATTTCTGGGTAGCTGGAATAAACTTTCCACTAAAGCGAGTTTTAAATTGGTTCCAAGTAACTTGATCCTTAGGAGTAGCTGCTTTAATGGCATTCCACCAATGCATTGTCCATCCTTGAAGCTGACGCGATGCTAGATTTTCTCTTCATTGCATCATCGATCCCCAAACCCTCGAAGATGCGCTCACAACTATCCATCCAATCTTGAACCACTGTAGCCGATTCCATTCCATGGAATGGCTTACCACCAAGAATGAAAAGTCAATGTTATGAATTAAAAGGATCTTATATGGATATAGAGGAAATATATGTGATATGCTAACTAATTGATATGCAATAGTTACATAGGTAAAACCTAAGTTATTGAGATATATCACAATCAAAGTAAATACGATAAATAAAGTAAAGTGACACTAGGAATTTTCATATTGGTTCGGACTTCCTGCCCTACGTCCAGTCCCGAAGCTCCTCTTCGAAATTCAATAACAAAGTCCTCTCTTAACCAGGAGGAATAGGTCAGTACACCCGATGTAACAACCCATAAAATCCGAGCCAGTTTAAAAAAATTATTTTGGCAATTTTAATGAATTTTGAATATTTAAAATGAATTATTCTAAATAATAACGACGAGAAATTTATTTTGAATAGAAATAGAATGTATATATATATATATATATATTTGAATCGTCGTTAGAATATAAATATTTATTTTTAATTATAAAAACAATTGAAAATGGCGCGGTAGTTTGAAAATTAGATTTCAAATTTCAAATGCATGTACAGGATTCAAAATAAACCGGATTTTAGCGAAACCAAAAATATTCGAATCTATTTGAAAATATCTTTCCAAAGAATCCGAAAAATTGAATTTTCATAGCGGGAATAAAAAGTTATACCCAGTTGAAATTTCAGAATAGTCGCTATGGAAATATAACCCTTGAAAATGGAAATTTTGCAAAAGACTTCCATTTTCGACGAAACCACTTTAGTTGGATCCGGGATATCAAATTATTACTAGATTCCAATTTCCATAATTTTGGGAATCGATATGTGAGCGTGGCACAAGAAAACGTGTTTTGACAGTTCTAGTCAATTTGGATCGACCAGAAAATGGCTATTTTTAAATGGTCTCCAAATTTGACGAAATTAGTTTTGTTAGGACCGTATCGTCAATACGAATCTAGAAATAATTTTTTGGGAATTTTTAAAGTTAGTATGTGACCCTGGTAAATTAAAATGTACGCTCAAATTCAATATATAGATTTATATTTTGATTTTGACGAAAACTGATCGAAACAATCGAATGGGCTTGCGGGACATATCCCATTGTGTTTGGAATGGGGGTATTTGCTTAGGGACGATAGTCGGTGGGTTCGATTTTGAGTTCAAAATAAAAAGTTGCTTTATGGAATAAAATAAATAAAATTAAAATATTATAAAAATTTTCCAATTAACCCCCCCCCCCAAGACCTTTCTCTTCCTTATCGTTTCATACCGAAATAAAAAAAAGAGGAAGGGGGATCGGGATCGCTCAGGCCCCCCCTATCGTCCACCGTCGCGCCTCCAGAGAGGCGCCACCACGCCGCCGACATCAGTCGAGCAACCCCCACCCCCCTCCGTCGCCCCGACGATCCTTCCTCCCTCCGTTTCAGCCCAAACCACGAGCGACCCCAAACCCCAATCGCCTGAAACCCTCCACCGCCTTCACTAGGCCACCGCCGCCACCTAAACCACCCCATCTCCGCGAGGCTTCCCTTCCCCCTCTCCTCTGATCTACAATGATATGTAAGTCTTTTTAATTTATATTTTAGGTAAAAAGTTATAGTTTTTATATAGGAAAGGTATAGTTTTTTTATATAGAAAAAGTATAGATTTTTATATAGACAAAAATTAGATTTTTTATAATAGATAATGAATATATTTTTAAAAACAAGGAAAGATTATATTTTTAAACAAAGAAAGATTATATTTTTAAACTAGAAAAGAATAGGTTTTGTTCATTAAAAAGATTTGATTTTTAATTGTTTAAAGATGAGAATTTAATTGTTTAAAGCTTTGATTTTTAAAAGTAAAAAATATTATTTTTATATTATAGGAACAACAAAAATATGATTTTTATATAATATAGATAGTAAAAATATGATTTTTATATTATAGAGATAATCAAAATATGATTTTTATAATATGAGTAACGATATGAAAATATAAATTTTATCGTATGTATGTAATAATATAAAGATTCGATTTTTATATATGTAGAATGGCGATAAAAATATAATTTTTATTTTGTAGGAAGAATTATAAAAATGTGATTTTTATAGATAAAAATACAATTTTTATAATGTTTTCATTTCGATAAAGGTACGATCTTTATATGGATATCACTAAGATAAAAATTCGATTTTTATTATATATGAAGCGAAATAAAAATTCAATCTTATATAAGAAGTAGAAATCTAAAAATATAATTTTATATAGAAAGAAGCGTTGTAAAAATATATGAAGTAGAAATAAAAATATGATTTTTATTTATTGGAATGAAGCAATAAAAATATGATTTTTATATATGAACAGCGTGAAAAGGATGCGTTGGAATTTCGAACAAATCCAAACAGTTCAGAAAGAAGTACTAACGGAGTGGATCCTAAAGGTGAGAACTTCTCACTTTAATTTTATTTTCTAGTTAAAATATATACTAGGATGCAGACGGTGCTTAGCAGCACCCGACACCCATCGTCCACAAACCATGGACGACTTGTTTGTTTGTTTGATTATGTTGTGAAAATTGATTGTGTGATGTGGAATGGAATAAAAATATTTTATAGAGTTAAAAATATAATTTTCAAGTGTATATGAATAAATGAATATTTTAAACAAATCGGACGATTTGTTTATGTACACACATTTGACTGATATTGATTGGGAGGATAAATTTTAAGCATCGCCCAACTGCCTAAATAAATCTGTGTTTGTTGCTTGAAAACCCCACATAGGTATTGGGATGAAATTGGACATACACTAATCCCAATAATTAGCTGTATGTTGATCGATTGATTGACAGACTAATATAAGCGTTAAATATTTATATTTAATGCTTATACAGTGTAGAATGCACTCTGGATGAAGGTTGACTGTGTTTGATTATCATTGTATGCATGTGTGTATATAATCCATATAAATAAAATTATATGGTAATTCACCGTGGCTGATTCCAGTTCAGAAAGAATGAATATTTTAAAATAACGATTATTTTAAAATAATGAATATTTTCAAATAATATTCAGAAAAGAATCAAAATCTGATTTTGATGTCCTATTTGGGATGGACACGAATATATTTAAATATATATAGCCGTGTTGATTAGATATACGCCATTTTGACGCAAACGATATTTATATCGATTTCATTCAATTTTTATAATGAATATCGAAAAGGAATTGATTTCAAAATACAATGTTTTGAAAATATTATCATTTACATATCGATGATATGGAATATTCAATTTTTATTTGAAATCGAATATGAAGCTGAAATCGTTTTGAAAATGAATTTAAAACGATTTATAAAATACGTTTTTAAATGGAACTCGATGAAATATATATTACATATATAATATAATGGCCTAAATAGAACGCGCTGCACTGCGGCAGTTCGCAAATTTCGACCATTGACTTCGAATGGACATTACGGGAGATCCGACCCTCAGATTCTCCTAAAACCAGAACCATTGGGTTCGTATCGAAAAGAGCATCCTAACGAATGCAAGAAATTAGAAATCTAACGGTTGGATTTGTAATTATGTCCAAATCAAATTTGGAAAAGTTCGTTGTAAGTGCAGTTCAATGGCCATTTATGGAAATTGACTTTACATGCCTTGATAAAATTGTTAAAAATATCAATAATTAGTGTGAAATCATAATAAATGATTTGGAAAGAATTGGGATAAAAAATTCATATTTGAAAAGATAAAAATTGATTTTTATCGAAATGAAATAGTTTTGAACAAGAATTATAATCCAATTATTTTTAAAATAAATAAATTGGATTTGAAATGGTTCTAAAAATAACCAGAATTTCCAATATATAAATTGGAAATGGACTTGAATCGAAATTGTCTTCGAAATATTTCGATGTTGGATTTCGTGATTACACAGATATTGTTATGGAAATTTGAAAGATATTTATATCATTATTTCCAATATGATATTTGTTGGTTGTAGAATTTGATATTGAATATAAGTCGATATATTTTCTATTCAAAGCCTTGTATTTAATATCAAATGGGATTTAGGGTTTTTCGTGAATGGTGTCTTCAGTAACACTGTTCTTGAACCCCATGTGAAGAGAATAAATCTTTTAATTAAGATTGTTAGAGTTTCCAATTATATTTAATAACTGGAATAAAATGGAATGTGAATTGGGTTTATCATGAACTGTGTTTTTAACGACATTCGTTCTTTAACCCGATTTAAAGTGAAATGTGATTTGGAATTCATAAATCTTTTGCTAAGAATTAAAGGAGATTTTCCAAAGTAAAGTTTTCCAATTTAACATATTAAATTGGAATTGAATGGAATTCGATTTGGTAATAATCGAAGTAAGCTTCTGTAGAGGAAGACGGTTAATATATATGGAATTTAAAAGGCCTTGTCGTTATTCCATTTATATTATCGGTTGGATATGGAAGTTTATATCGATTACATATATCAATTTGTTATCCATGAAGATTCCATTGTTAATGGAATGAGATTTTGGGTTGTCGTGAATGGTATCTTTAATAATACTGTTCTTAGACCCAACGGAGTTAAGAAAATCCGAAACTAACTAGGGATTAGTTAAGTTGATTGGTTTCTTGGGTATTGATCTGATGTTGGTTTTCGCCTTCAGGGTTGATACTTAGGGAATTGTTCACTTGTTAACTTACAGTTAAAGGCTGATGGAATGGAATGTGATTTTGGGTTTATAGTGAACCGTGTTTTAAATGACATTGGTTCTTTAACAAAGTTAAAAAAAGGATATGATTTCCCAAGTTAAACCATCATTAAAATTGATTTTTGGGAAGATTAAAACCAAGTGGAGTTTGAATGAATCTTTAATTAGATTGAAATGATCGAGAATGGAGTACCACCAGTTTTGCTCCAGGCGATAGTTAAATCTTTAATTAGATTTGAATATGAAATGGTAATTGAATTTACCGATAACACCGTGGTGTTAGATATGAAGTATTACCAGTTTTACTTCATGGGATGTATAGGTTGGGATTGGGAAATTAAAACAAATGATTACTTCGGTAAGGTTCGTTAATCCCGACTAGTTTGGATAAACCATAATTTGGTATGGATTGAATCCAAAAGAAGATTAAAGAATAAATTTAAAGAATTTATCTTTGATAAACTTAATGGGAACCTTTCCCAAAGTATAAGAATATTTGAATAAAGTAATATTCTGGATTGGAATGAGGCGTATGTTGTGTTTATACAGCACTTGTTTATTATATACGCGAGTTATACAGAAAGACGGGTTTACCCAATTCTGAATAACTAATTCGACGATATGTCGAGGATGAAGACCGGAGGTCTTCACATCGTTTGGAAGATTACTGATGTCTTGATTGGGTTGTACACCCAAGACAAGGTAGTATGTAACACCCCGTGTATTCCATAATAGTGAAATTCACAAATTAAAGTATAACTAATTTCAAATCAAAGAATTAAGGGAAACGGGATACACCATTGCGTTCGTCTCGGAATTCTTCTTGAAATAGAGTCCTAGTTTGTGTAAAACTGACTCCGTATAAGGGAGTTATGGCCTCCGGAAGTTTCAGAAATCAGTTTAAAATTCAAACAGACCAAAACAGCTATGAAAAACAAATTTAAAATTCAAAAATTGGGCCGGATTGGCCAGGGCGGGAATTTTCCCGCCCAAGACACCTAGGTCGACTGGGTAGTCGACCTGGGCTACCCAGGTCGACTGGGTAGTCGACCTGGGGCACCCAGGTCGACTACATAGTCGACCTGGGGGTCGACCTGGCCCCTTAGCCAGGTCGAACCCAGCCCCCTGGCTGGCCTGGTCTGTGCTTGGTCGATTTTTTGAGCCTTGCCTTGTCCCTAGGGCTAGGTGTCAGCTCCTGATTGGTCTCTCCTTCAAACGAACGGCTATTATTGAACCAAGCTCCATCGACGGTCCTAATCAACTCACAAACCCTATAAAAAGGACCTAAGACTCACCCTAATTCACACAAACAAAAATGGGGATGAGACCGTCATGCTGCTGAGGAAGGACTAGGAATAGCCGTCAGAAATTGAAAGACAATTAGGTGATAATTCAAAAGCTAAAAGCAACGTCAACTAAATCAAAACAACGCCTACAACAAAGGATAGCATCTCCAAATTCAGAATTCAGATTCCTGAATTGAAGATTCGTCAGACGTTGTAAGTAGAGTGCTATTCTGATGTGAATAAATAATTGTGTTTTTATTTGTGTAAAATGACAAATAGAATTGTATTCGATTTGTGGTGATAATAATCTGTATTCGTATGTTGCTTTGATTCTAAACGATTTGGAATTGTTGTGCTATAACAATTGGATATTAGCAAGTATGTGATTCATGTTAACGACCATATGTTGCAGTAGTTTATTTGAGCTTCATGCAAGTATATGATTCACCATTGTGCCAATATGATGATGATCACTTTTACTGTGTAATTTAGATTCAACTAAGTATTATGGTGTATATGAATTTATGTTGGAATTGGCATCATGATTCAAGTGTAAAACCATACTTTTGAATTAGAGACAAAAGTAAACATCTTTATGAACATGACTAAACTATGTTTGGTGTTATGCCTAGTTGAAAACATGTTTTAGGCCTACGTCGTTATCAAAATCATAGGGTGATATAAATGACACATAATTTAGTTTGATTTACATTCCAATTGCAAGTTTACATGAAAAAATTAAAAACTATGATTTATGTTTAGGTATGTTTAGGCCATGATTATATGAATAGAATGATTCATGTTTAAGTATGTTTATGCCATGATTATATGCTATTACAATGCAAGTTCACATGTGCCTAATTCCTGTTAATTAGTTCGCTATGTTGCAAGTTCATGCGTACATACTCCCCTTTTTATGTTACTTAGAATATATAAACACCATGTTTTAAGCCTCCCCTTTTTATGTGGCTAAGTTGGGTTTAAATGTTAAACCCAACATATGTTATGTTTTAGCGAACGTGTAGAACGGGGGTAATGACGTTTGGGTTAAAATATAAAACATGTGTGTTGGCATGTTTGACGCATGCCAACGACCTTGAAAAATAATTAAGTTGTATAAATTAATTTTACCCAATAAAGATGAATTTGAATAATGGGCCGCAAATATTTACATATAAAAAGGAAAGAGACAAAATATGTAAATTTAGAAAATACGATGTGTTTAACCCGAGGTTGGATTGAGTTGTGATGTAAACCTGCCCGGAACCGCCCGGCTGTCCAGTAGTCACAACAATACCTATCCAATGTGGGTGGTTAAACATGGAGCCCAATAAGGACCCGAGGTTAGACTGAGTTGTGGCGTAAGACTGCCCGGATCCAACCGGCAACAGGCAGCCACAACGATACCTGTCTAATGTGAGAGGTCGAGGCTTTAAGACAAATAAGGCTGATTCAGGATTGATAGGATTAAGTAAATTGAATTAATACTTAATTAAAATGGAACATGCTAAACTATACAGACTGGTTGGGGGTTAGGTTTACAAAACACTTAACCAACTTAGCATGTTGGCTAGAAATAGAAAACCTAGTAGCGGGGGAACCTTTTCAGCAGTAACCCTACAAGGTGTATCAGGATACCTTGAACTAGGCAGGGTGGGGCTCGATTACTGGGCTGACTGTAAGAGGTCAAACCGACGACGGTGGTGCAGCAGTGTAGGTTCTAATGGGGTGCGAGCGTGCACACACTCCGGCGCAGAAAAATAAGGCACTGGGTACTAGTAGCATATCTGTGCATTCTAGGATTGTGTCGGGCCACCACCATGGGACTTGATACACCCCATGGTGGGACCAGCATAGGTAACTACAACAACGGGGGCCGTAAGACACATGTAACTATACGAGTAGGAGCCGATCATTAGAAACGAATCACTTCACCCTGATTATGGGGTGCTTGTTGGGAACTAGTTTATATGGGTACAGAGATTAATATGGGGTACGATAAGTACATTCAACTCTAGATAACTTAACCTATTTTATAGTGTTTTCCCATTTCTAGTTTATACTTATCATGCCCAATTCTTTATTCATAGACTGAATAGTCCTAGACTTACTCAGGCTTTATGTCTGACTCTACTTTTCTTTCGTCTTCTTTTCTTTCGTTCCCCCCAGGTCCACAGGGAGGGAATGCCGCAGCTTGACCAGTTTTCACATCCAGCTTGAAGAGAAAGAATGTTTTGCTTGGATCTTTTTCGTTTTGGACTATGGCTTTGGGCAGAAATTGTGGGACTTATGCAGTTTACTTATGTTTTTATGCTTCTTTAAATAATGTAATCAAGACAGTTATGATGATGTTATGTTTTTGGAAGGGTTGTAAGATAAGTTATGACATGGTTTGTGTAACACGTATTTTGTTGAAATAAAAATTTACTGTTGTTTTCCGCTGTTCAAAAATATGTGTTCTTATATCTGTCTTGTATATCTGTGACTTATACTTATAAACCTCCACCAAAATTAGGGCATTCCCATTGAGAGTGACCCTAACGGAGGTGGGGTGTTTCACTTGGTATCAGAGCATAGGTTTACTGGATAAGATAAAAAGTTTTGAAAATTTATTTTCAAAAAAAAAAAATTAAAGAAGCATTTAAAAAAAAATTATATATATAATATTTTAGAAAGGCATAGTCCCCCCCAAAGCCATAGGTACTATCTTTTATCCCTCGTCTTGAATCTATCCTTTTTGTTTCAGCATGTCCGAAGAACTTAACTTGCCATAGGGTGTACCAATACCCGGTTGGTTTAGACGATTTTTAGAGGCAAGGGCCACTCAGCCAGGTCCTACCGTTCCTCCTCCCCCAACTGCAGGAAATCATCCAGCTGCAGCAGCACCTCTTCCTCCACCTCCTCCGCGGGGAAATACTTTTGCTAAGATATGTAAAGATTTTAAAGCTGTGGGAGGAAAGGACTTTCATGGAACCGAGTCCTTCGTGGTAGCCAGGAATTGGCTGAAGGAAACCGAGGACTTATTCGTCATCTTTGAGGTAGAAGACAGGCAGAAAGTACAACTGGCAGTATAGCTACTTAAAGGCAAGGCTTCCTACTGGTGGGAAGTCACCAATGCAGAAAGACCAGTGGAAACGTGGGAGGACTTTAGGGAAAGGTTTGAAGCTAAATTTCTCTCAGAAGCTGAAAGGAGACTTCAGTTGGAAAAATTCTTATTTCTTAAGCAAGGGAATATGACAGTCAAAGAATATGTTAATCAGTTCGATCAGATGGCTAGGTTCGGACTGGACCTAGTCAACACCCCGCACAAGAAGGCTCTCCGCTTTGTCAAGGGGTTGAATGAGCCATTACACAGTTTGGCCATGACCCATATACCCATGGGAGCTACGTATGAAAGGTTGGTGCAGATGGCATTGCCAAACGAAGAGGATAAGGGCAAGAAGGAGAAAAAGGCAGAAAGCTCTCAAGGGAAGAAAGAGGGTTTACAGCCTAAGAAGACAGACATTAAGAAGGGCGGGAAAGATAACAAAGAGAAGAGGAAGTGCAATTTCTGTGGCAAAGTGGGGCACTTGGTGAAAGATTGCCGGAAAAAGAAGGCCAAGATGAATGGTGGGTGTTTTTCTTGCAGTGAAACAGGCCATCTGGCTAAGGATTGCCCAAAGAAACGAGGGCAGGGGCAGAGGGCTGGATCCACCTCAGGGGCACAAGTTCATGCGCTAGAAGCGCCATCTTTGCAGCAGCGAGGTATAAATACTTCTGTAGAAATTGTAGTTTACCTTTAGGATCACCCAGTTCGCACTTTATTTGATTCTGGCGCATCGCACTCCTTTATCTCATCTTCTTTAGTAGAATCTCTGCACCTAGAAACTAGTATGGTAGAGGACCCCTTAATTGTTTCAAATCCAATTGGGGGCCCGGCTCATTTGTCTATGATCTGTGTGGGATTGAAAATTTCTATTCTAAGCATAGAATTTAAATGTAGTGCCTTTGTTTTGGGCTTTTCGGGATATGGTTTGATTTTGGGCATGGATTGGCTATCCGGTAATGGTGCCATCCTGGATTGTGATAAAAGGGTGGTTAGGCTTCTGACCCAACTCGGTAACACTCTGGAAATTACTTGTAATCCCTCGTACGTGGTTATGCTTAGTTATCTTGAATCGCTAGATGCCTCTGTTGAAAATTTGCAATCGGTTAGAGTGGTCCGGGAATATCCGGATGTCTTCGAAGAGGTGAAGGGCTTGCCTCCGAAGCGGGAGATAGACTTCCGCGTATATCTTGTAGATAATGCAAAGCCCGTTGCATTGCCCGTTAGACACATGGCTCCACATGAAAGAAAAGAGCTCAGTAAACAGATTAAAGAGCTTCTAGAGAAGGGGTTCATTAGGAGGAGCATTTCAGAATGGGGTGCTCCAGTGGTGTTCACTACAAAGGCGGATGGTTCACTCCGTCTATGTGTTGACTATAGGGAGCTCAACAAGCTAACAAAAAAGAATAGGCACCCTCTCCCCAGAATTGACGATCTGTTTGATCAGCTTGTAGGAGCATCTGTTTTCTCCCAACTCGATTTAGCGACGGGTTTTCATCAGCTAAGGGTGGCTGAAGATAACATCGATAAAACAGCATTCAGAACCCCATACGGTTTCTTTGAATGGCTTGTCATGCCTTTTGGCTTGACAAACGCACCCGCTTACTTCGTGGACTAATGAGTACGGTGTTCAGAGATTTCCTCAATAAGTTCGTTGTGGTCTTCGTAGACGATATCTTGATCTTCTCAAAGAGTGAAGAAGAGCATGCTCAACACTTAAAGGCAATCATGGAAACTCTGGGAGTCCATCAGCTAAAAGCCAAATTCTCCAAGTGCCACTTTTGGAGAGAGGAAGTGAGGTTTCTTGGGCATATAGTATCCAAAGAAGGGCTAGCTGTGGACCCGGCTAAGGTAGTAGCGGTGCAGGACTGGAAGACACCAAAGAACGCAACAGAAGTCCGAAGCTTTCTCGGGCTAGCAGGATTCTATCGGAAATTCATCAGAGACTTTGCAAAGATATCAGCTCCACTCACAAATCGGACCAAGAAGAATCTAGTGTTCAATTGGGACTTGGATTGCGAATTTTCTTTCCAACGACTAAAAAGGGCTCTTACAACAGCCCCAGTTTTGACGTTGCCAGATGGAAGCAAGATGTTCACAGTTTATATGGATGCATGTAGGACAGGGCTAGGCGCTGTCTTAATGCAAGAAGGAAGGGTAGTAGCTTATGGCGGAAGATAGTTGAAAGTGCACGAAAAGAACAACCTTACCCACGATCTTGAGTTAGCTGTCATTGTCTTTGCACTCAAGTCTTGGCGACACTATCTCCTAGGTGAGAAGTTTGAACTTTACACTGACCATAAATCGTTGAAATATCTTTTCTCGTAGAAAGACCTTAACTTGAGGCAACAGGGATGGATGGAGTTTCTTGCCTCGTACGATTTCGAGATCTCCTACACTCCGGGCAAAGGCAACGTAGTGGCAGACGCGTTGAGCCGAAAGAAACTAACCCTAAGCCTGCTGTTTGTTGAAAGACAAAGCCTAGAGTTTATAGCCAGCTTTCACTTTAGGCCCTCCTCCGATTTTGTACAGGGCTTGCTAGCATCTCTGGAAGTACGCCCGACTTTAGTGGACGCAATAGGGACAGCAAAACGCGAAGACCCTCGGCTTGTGGAGATGATTGATAGGATCATTAGGGGTGAGACTTCAAGTCACCTCAGCAGATACTCCATCGACGACAAGGGTTGGCTAAGGCGAGACGGAAGACTATGCATCTCACAGGCAAGGGATTTAGTAAAGAAGATTCTCGAGGAAGCACATCACTCCAAAATGACGATACATCCAGGCAGAGATAAAATGTACCAGGACATAAAGAGAACTTTCTTTTGGAACGGCATGAAGAAGGACGTGGCATATTTCGTTTCTAAGTGTATGGTGTGCCAACAGGTTAAGGCGGAACAGAAAAAGCCTGGCGGTCTGCTTCATCCTCTAGAGGTCCCGCAGTGGAAGTGGGATAGCATCTCAATGGACTTCATTGATGGGCTGCCTAGGTCTAGAAGAGGCAACACTAGCATTTGGGTAATAGTGGATAGGCTTACTAAAAGCGCCCACTTTTTACCTGTCAAAAGTAAAAGAACTGCCTCATCCCTAGCATCTCTTTACCTCAAGGAAATTGTTCGACTCCATGGAATACCATCCAGCATTGTTAGTGACCGAGACCCTATCTTCACAAGTGAGTTTTGGTGGAGTCTGCAAGAAGCGGTAGGCTCATAGTTATGCTTGAGCACAGCCTATCATCCCAAAACCGACGGCCAGATAGAAAGAGTGAACAAGGTTTTGGAGGACCTTTTAAGACTATGCGTCCTTGACTTCGGAGGGACGTGGGAAGACCATCTTCCTTTGGTAGAATTTGCCTACAACAACAGCTACCAAGCAACCCTCGGAATGGCGCCCTTCGAAGCTCTATATGGAAGACCGTGCCGATCGCCCACTTGTTGGTGGGAGTCTACTTACAAGCTCATACTTGGACCAGATATGATCCGAGAGACTTCAGAAAAAGTAGAATTAATAAGGAGAAGAATGAAGACAGCCCAAGACAGACAAAAATCCTACGCCGACAAGAGGAGGACCGACCTTGAATTTGAGGTTGGGGACAGAGTTTTTCTTAAGGTATCTCCGTTAAGGAGCGTTGTTCATTTTGGAACCACAGGAAAGCTAGCACCAAGGTTCGTAGGACTGTTTCCCATTATTGAGAAAATTGGGAAAATGGCCTATAGATTAGGGCTGCCCAAAAAGCTGGCCGGAGTTCACAACGTCTTTCATGTTTCGCACATCCGAAAATGCCTACATGAATCCGCTGAAGTGGTAGAGCCAAATATCCTAGAAGAGGCTGAAGTGGAACGAGAAGCAACAGTGAGGAAAGTTCCAAATCGCATATTAGGAACGGAAGTTAAGAAGCTACGCAAGCGCGAAGTCAAGCTCGTCAAAGTTCAGTGGAGCGACACCGAGGGAGACGCAACTTGGGAAACTGAAGCTAGAATACACGCAGCCCACCCTTTTCTTTTCGAGGGTACATCTTTGATCTTTCTTTTTCCTTAAGTTGCGATTTTATCTATCTTTTTAGGTATATCTCGTCGACCTTATCTTTTAGGTAGAAACTCTTTGGATGAAAACATGTAATTGAAACATGTTATGGATGATGGTTGCAAGTGGTTGCAAGTGATTGGTAGTGATTGCTCGTGGTTGCATATACACGCACAATCTAGGTTTTAGATCAGCTCAGTCACTTCATATTGCATATGCATAAATGTATTTATATTCGTATATGGTTGGAGTTTAATGTGTTGCCATATGGATGTCGCATTTATATATGAATGATTTTGCACTCATGTAGAATCATGAATAGGAAAATTTGCATACATAATGGATTCATGGCACTTACATAATTTGCATTAAGAAGGTCAACTGAATCAGTAGACCGACTGATTTTGCATTAGATAAGTACACGTACACACACTTCGCATATGATCTTGAAGCATTAGAAGTCTTTTAAGGTCAATGGATGCTTGTGTTTGATGGATGAGTAGATGGATATTTGGATGTTAGGACGTACATTCTTCCTGAACTTGAAGATTTCGGGGACGAAATCCTTTTAAGTGGGGGAGAATGTAACACCTCGTGTATTCCATAACAGTGAAATTCACAAATTAAAGTATAACTAATTTCAAATCAAAGAACTAAGGGAAACGGGATAAGCCATTGCGTTCGTCTCGGAATTCTGCTTGAAATAGAGTCCGAGTTTGCGTAAAACGGACTCCGTATGAGGGAGTTATGGCCTCCGGAAGTTTCAGAAATCAGTTTAAAATTCAAACAGACCAAAACAGCTAAGAAAAACAAATTTAAAATTCAAAAATCGGGCCGGATTGGCCAGGGCGGGAATTTTCCCGCCCAAGACACCCATGTCGACTGGGTAGTCGACCTGGGCTACCCAGGTCGATAGGGTAGTCGACCTGGGGCACCCAGGTCGACTACATAGTCGACCTGGGGGTCGACCTGGCCCCTGAGCCAGGTCGAACCCAGCCCCCTGGCTGGCCTGGTCTGTGCATAGTCGATTTTATGAGCCTTGACTTGTCACTAGGGCTAGGTGTCAGCTCCTGATTGGTCTCTCCTTCAAACGAACGGCTATTATTAAACCAAGCTCCATTGACGGTCCTAATCAACTCACAAACTCTATAAAATGGACCTAAGACTCACCCTAATTCACACAAACAAAAATGGAGATGAGACCGTCATGCTGCTGAGGAAGGACTAGGAATAGCCGTCAAAAATTGAAAGACAATTAGGAGATAATTTGAAAGCTAAAAGCAACGTCAACTAAATCAAAACAACGCCTACAAAAAAGGATAGCATCTCCAAATTCAGAATTCAGATTCTTGAATTGAAGATTCGTCATACGTTGTAAGTAGAGTGCTATTCTGATGTGAATAAATAATTGTGTTTTGATTTGTGTAAAATGAGAAATAGAGTTGTATTCGATTTGTGGTGATAATAATCTATATTCGTATGTTGCTTTGATTCTAAACGATTTGGAATTGTTGTGGTATAACGATTAGATATTAGCAAGTATGTGATTCATGTTAACGACCATATGTTGTAGTAGTTTATTTGAGCTTCATGCAAGTATATGATTCACCATTATTCCAATATGATGATGATCACTTTTAGTGTGTAATTTAGATTCAACTAAGTATTATGGTGTATATGAATTTATGTTGGAATTGGCATCATGATTCAAGTGTAAAACCATACTTTTGAATTAGAGACAAAAGTAAACATCTTTATGAACATGACTAAACTATGTTTGGTGTTATCCCTAGTTGAAAACATGTTTTAGGCCTATGTTGTTGTAATAACCCAGAAAATCTGGGCCAGTTTAAAATTTTTATTTTGGCAATTTTAGTGAGTTTTGAATATTTAAAATGAATTATTTTAAATAATATCAACGAGAAATTTATTTTGAATATAAGTCGAACGTATATATTATATACGCCGTCGTTAGAATATAAATATTTATATATAATTATAAATAGAATTGAAAATGGCGCGGTAGTTCGATAATTCGATTTCAAACTTCAATTGAATGTACCGGGTGCAAAACAATCCGGATTTTAGTGAAACCAAAAACATTAGGATCTAATTGATGATATCTTTCCAACGAATCCGAAAAATTGAAATTTCATAGCAGGAATCAAAAGATATGTCCAGTTGAAAATTCTGAATAGTCGCTATGGAATTCAGGCCCTTAAAAATAGACATTTTGCAAACGACCTCGGATTTCGACGAAACCACTTTTGTTGGATCCGTGATGTCAAATTATTGCTAGATTTCAAATTTCATAATTTTTCGAATCAATATGTGAGCGTGGCAAAGGAAAACGCGTTTGACCAGCTTCAGTTGATTTTAATCGACTGGAAATTGGCCATTTTTCCAACGGTCTCAGAATTCGACGAAACTAGTTTTGTTAGGACCGTATCGTCAATGCGAAGCTAGAAAACATTTTTCTGCAATTTTTAGAGTTAGTATGTGACCCCAGTAAATTGAAATGCGCGTTAAAATTCAATATATAGAGTTATATGTTGATTTTAACAAAAACTGATTGTAACGATCAAATCAGCTTACGATACCTATCCCATTGTGTTCGGAATGGGGGTAAAACGCTATGGACGACAGGCAGTGGGCCTCGTTTCGAGGTCGTATGTAAAAGTCAACTTTTTGAAACTAAAATAATAAAATAAAAAAAATATTCTCTCTCCCTCCTCCTTAAATCACGTTGGCCCCTCCCCTTTTCATTTCGTTTCAGCAGAAAAAAAAGGGAAAAGAAAAAAAAACAAATCGAACCCGTCGCCGCCTAGGGCGCCGCGCCACCCACCTCCGAGCCGTCGTCCTCCGTTCTCCTTCCCCTCCCCCTCTTCTACCTCCGCTCCCCGCCTCTCTTCTTCTCCCTCAGCCAATCGACCGCACCCCCAAAACCCCGCTAGCCACCTCGAGAGACCCCATCCGACACCTCCGGGACCCATAGCCGCCACCACCCATAGTAGCGCCCCTCTGAACCCCCTTCCGACCATCAGCACCACCCCCGTCCACAGCAAGCCCCTCGTTCATTTGAGAAAAAGGAGTGTTTTTCTTTAAGTTATTTTTATTCATGTAATTAAAAATAGAATTTTTAATTAGAAATACCATATATAAAACCAGTTTTATATAGGTAGCAGATTTAAAAATATGATTTTTATAAAGTAGAAGATTTAAAAATATGATTTTTATAAAGTACAAGATTTAAAAATATGATGTTTATAAAGTAGAAGATTTAAAAATATGATTTTTATAAAGTAGAAGATTTAAAAATATGATTTTTATATTTTTAGAAGTATAAAAATACGATTTTTATATTATGTAGATAGCAAAAACATCATCTTTATATATGTAGCGAAATAAAAATCTGATTTTTATTATATATACGTTGAAATAAAAATGTGATTTTTACAGTGATAAAATAGAAAAGACGATATTTTTAAAGTAGAAAAGACGATATTTTTAAAATAGAAAGGACGATATTTTGAGATGAGTAGTGAAGTAAAAATATGATTTTTACTTCGAGAAAAATATAATTTTTATATGGGTAAGATAGTAAAAATATCATCTTTATATGTGTAGCAACATAAAAATGTGATTTTTATAATGATATTTTTATAAAGGCGAAATCTTTATTTTTGAAAAAATGAAATCTTTATTTTTATAAAGGCGAAATCTTTATTTTTGAAAAAATGAAATCTTTATTTTTATAAAGGCGAAATCTTTATATATTGAATAGCGAAGTAAAATTCGATTTTCATATATTGAATAGCGAAGTAAAAATTCGATTTTTACATATGTAGTGGCTACAGCAACGAAGATGACAAGAATGCGATAACGATGAAGATTTCTATCAAAGAAGAGTCAAGATGATTGGATAGCTATCTGTGAGAACTTCTCACTCTTCAATTTCTTTTTCTAGTTATATATATATATATATATATATATATACTAGGATGCAGACGGTGTTTAGTAGCACCCGACACCCGTCATCCACAGACCATGGATGGCTTGTTTGTTAAATTGTTTGGTTGTGTAGTTGGTTAGTCTATTTGGTTTGAATTGAATTGTTTGGTGAAATAAAATGGATTTGATTGATGTGTGAATGGCGTGGGCCTTCACTAGACCGGGGATAAGGCTAGGCCTCGTCCCGTTTCTAGTATCGTGCCGTTATGCCGCCGAAATTTTCTAAAATACGTTAGGAAAATAAAAGTATCATTTTTATTGTGTAAATGAAATAAATAGAAACTCATGTGTTAAAATAAAATATATTATCGTTAAAAAAATAATTTTTAACGTGAAAGTGAATAAATAAATATTTATAAACAAATCGGCCGATTTGTTTATATACACTGATTTGACTGATATTGATTGGGTCGATAAATTTTACACATCGCCCAACTGCACAACTAAAATCTGTGTTTGATTGTTTGAAACCCCACACGGGTGTTGGGATGAAATTTGAAGTTCACTCATCCTGATTGATTAAAGATGTCGATCGATTGATTGACAGGCTGTTATAAGCGTTAGATATCTATATTTGATGCTTATACAGTGTAGTGCACTTTGGTTGATGGTTGATTATTTTTCAATGCTATTATATACATGTGTTGTATGGAATCCATATAATTAACATTATATGGTGATTGATTGGGCCTCATTCCAATCGGGAAAATAATGAATATTATAAAAGAAAATTCATGTGTTGAATATAAAAAAAGTCATGTGTTGACGATCTTCATGTGTTGAAAATATTTATGTGTTGAGTAAAATATTTTAATAGTAAAATTCACATCTTTATCATATTTAAAATTAGAACTACTTCACGGTGGAGTCTAATTAAAATCAAATGATAGATACCATAGTTTTATAAAATATTTTACATAACAAAAATAGTCGTGTGTTGGAAGAAATATAGATTCATGTGTTGAATAGAATATATATTCATTTGTTGAATAGAATAACGAATTTATTGAAATATATAAAGCCGTGTTGATTAGAGTTGCGCTATTTTGACGTGAACGATATTTATATCGATTTTATTCGTTTTACAATGAATATTGAAAAGTGATTTCAAAATTTAATATTATGAAATTAAATTCAAATTAAATTAGATTAAAATTCAAATTGAAATTTTATTGAATCAACTTGAAATGAATTCGAGTCGAATAGAAAATGAATTCGATTCGAATTGAGTAGAAAGTGAATTTGAATTCAAATTGAATAGAAAGTGAATTTGAATTCGAATTAAATAGAAATGAATTCAAATTGAATTAAATTGAAATTGAATTAAAAACGAATTGAAATCGTTTTGAATGAAATTTAAAACGAACTGAAATTGAATTGAAATCAATTTGAAATGAATTCGATACGAATTGAATAGAAAGTGAATTTGAATTCGAATTGAATAAAAATGAATTCAAATTGAATTGAATTGAAACGAATTAGAATTTGAATTGAATTGAAATCAAATCGATTTGAAATTGAATGTAGCGTTGAAATGGTTTTGAAAATGAATTTAAAATGATTTATAAAATACGTTTTAAAAGGAAATCGACGAGATATATATAATATATATATCATATATATAATGGCCTGAATAGAACGCGCCGCACCGCGGCAGTTCGTGAATTTCGACCATTGACTTCGAATTGACGTTGCGGGAGATCCGACCGTCGGATTCTCCTAAAACCAGAACCGTTGGGTTCGTATCGAAAAGAGCTTTCCAATGAATATTAGAAATTTGAAATCTAACGGTTGGATTTGGAATTATGTCCAAATCAAATTTGGAAAAGGTCGTTGTAAGTGCAGTTCGATGGCCGTTGATGGAAATCGACTGTACGCGCCTTAATAAAATTATTAAAAATATCTATAATTTGTGTAAAATCATAAGAAATGATTTGGGAAAAACTGGGATGAAAAATTCCATATTTGAAAAGATAAAAATAGATTTTTATCGAAATGAACTAGGTTTGAACTAGAATCAAAATCAATTTATTTTTGAAATAAATAAATTGAATTTGAAAGTGATTTTAAAAATAATCAATATTCCCAATACGTGAATAGGGCTGGAGTTGAATCGAAATTATCTTCGGAATATTTCGATGTTGGATTTCGTGAGTATACAGATATTGTTATGGGAATTTGAAAGATATATTTTATATCGTTATTTCCAATACGATATTTGTTGGTTTCAGAATTTGATATTGAATATAAGCCGGTATATTTTCTATTCAGAGCCTTGTATTTAATATCAAATGTGATTTGTGTTATCGTGAATCGTGTTTTAGATGACATTGGTTCTTTAACCCAGTTAAAGGCAGGATGTTGATTTTTGAAAAGATTAAAACTAAGTGGAGTTTTAATGAATCTTTAATTAGATTAAAAATGTGAATTGATAATTTAAATTATCAAATTTGAAAGGTGATCGAGAATGGAGTATCACCAGTTTTGCTCCAAAGCGGTAGTTAAATCTGTAATTAGATTTGAACGTGAAATGGTAATTAATTTTACCAATAACACCGTGGTGTTAGATATGGAGTATTACCAGTTTTGCTCCATGGGATGAATAGGTTGGGATTGGGAAATAAAATAAATAATTACTTCGGTGTGGTTCGCTAATCCCGACTAGTTTGAAATGATATCCAAAGGAAGATTAAAGAATAAATTTAGAAGAATTTATCTTGGATAAAATTAATGGGAACCTTTCCCTAAGAATGTGATTTTGTGAACAAAAGAATATTCTGAGTTGGAATGAGGCGTTCGTTGTGTTTGTGTAACATTTGTTTATTATATACGTGAGTTATTCAGAAAGGCCGGGTTATACCCATTCTGAATAACCGATTCGACGAGATGTCGAAGATGAAGACGGTGGTTGAAGACCGGAAGTCTTCACATCGTTTGGGTGATTGCTAGTGATCTCGATTGGGCTGTACACCCAAGATGAGGGAAACAGTTGGTGATCGTCCAGACGTACTTGGAGATCGATGGATATGCGAGGAAAGTGCCTCCGGTTTCGTTCAGACCCAGAACGAACTTGTAAATGGATTGTGTGTCCGACATTGGATTTTATTCTGTGTTGATTGATCTCTATTAAATATACATCTGTTTGGCGGCGGAGAATTTATTCTCTTGCTTAACGCCCTTCTCTGAGACGTACGAGCTCAGAGGTTGTATATCGATGGACATCAGTCGCACGGAGTGAATTGCCAATGTGGCATGCGTAAGTGGCAATTGATCAGGGCTTCTGTTGAAAAGCAAAGTCTTGTGGTTGATGATCAAAGCACGGCCTGTGTGGCGTAGCTTTGTGTATAACGTGAATTCGCGAGCCTCACACCTCGGTATGAGTCAAAAACGGGAGACGGACCGCTGGGAGAGCACGACGTTTCTTTCTAGCTAGGGTGGTGTCAGTGACCTACCAGCCCTGACATTTATATACTTTTCACCTGTGTGGTTGTTGGAATGCAAGGCGCCTCAGATATAGGTCTGTAAGGACCGGGAAACGTGTGTTCAGGAATTGCCAATCCTCAAAAGTAAGAGAGGACCGGCCCAGCCGATTCCAAGGATCAAAGTGGGGTCCTGGGACATTAGCTAGAGTGTCTCGAACGCGGAGAGGAGCTTGCCCCTTGCCTCGACTCATGACGGAAATCCAATTTCCAATACATGTATTTCGGTTTTATTTGTAGAACCTAGTATGGCGACATAGTGGTATGGGTCATTCATGCCGCCTATGATTGATATTTATGATTGAAATTATTTTGACACTATACACCTATAATAGTATAAAATAATGTGTTTTAAACGTATCAAGCATGCTTTGGCTGTTATAAGGTAAAAACCCTATCCTCCGGCTTGCGTTGCATTGTGTGATGGGACCTGGGTCTTATAACAGCTTTATTTTTCTTTATTTAGCATTGCACTGTTTGTTCTATGCACTGGTATTCTTGGGAGGAAACCCGTTCCGTGTTATACGGCGTGGTCCCTTGATTTACCGAACTTTAAAAATAAAGATTAATAACTGCTTTAGTTCTCACACCAGTCACATGACTGACCTGGAGTTTATTGTTTTAACCTAAACTCTGGGTGCCCCTATTTTCCACACGGGCAGCTAGTAGTTTTGGTTTTGCAGATTTATATTCACAGGGTCCTGATTTACAGCTGGAACGATGCTCGGAAAGCTCTGTATCCGTGTATCACTTCTAGTTGTGTTTTGCATATTTTTCCGCTGCTATGTAATTTATTGTAATCTCTGATATTTATCGAATGTAATTTATTCATTTATACTCTGTATATTCTGATGGAATTGTTGTATTAACAATGAAATGTTCTTCCGTTTGCGTTCATTTGTGTGTTGTTCTCATAGTATCCGCTCTTTCCCTCACGGGGAAGTTACGGGTTCTTACAGTTGGTATCAGAGCTTTGGTTTACAGAGCTCGAGAACAAGACACATTAGAACCATACGAAAGAATTCATCAGATATTGGATTAGCAATTTCCAATTAGAATGACTCGTTAGAGATAGGATCAGTAGTATCGTAGAACGAGTGTGAAGAGTATATTCTTCAAACGAAAACAAATTTAGTTTTGAAATTTAAACCATTTTAAGCGTATTTGATTATTTATTTATTTTGAATATGGACAATCTAATATATAAAGATTTTGCATATACGTGTCATGAACGTATATTCGAAGTTTTAATATACTGGATAGATACAGAATCACATTCTAGTCGCCCGGAGATGGTACTGATGATTGTCATGACATCATTAGTATTTATGTTCGTGTTTCGAAGGTGTGATATCTATATATTTCCATTAGACTGGTGTGAGAACTAAAACTAATATAGCTAGAATACATTGTTGTGAATTGGCATCAAAAATGTGATTTTTGACTATATATCAATTTATGAATTTGAAACTCTAATCCACTAATTGATTGATGTTTGAGTTATTTGTTTATTTGTTTGACAATTTTTAACCACTATGCCTAATAGAATCAAATATTGAATTGTATTGAAAATTGGTCGCATTTGCTTGCATATACATGTACTTACATTGAACAGGTCATAGCAAGGAGGCTAGAGCCGAAGAATAAAATTTGTTTGCCCGACAAATAGGTACATGTTTACTATATAATTTACTGTTTTGTTTGGGTGATGATGATTTTATGAGCCTATTGGCTAGCCGCTTCGCTTTTTCTTTTTCTTTTTGAGATCAGAAGGCCTATATGGCAATTTCGGGATTTTCCCGTGGCTCCCGGTGCAGGGGAGGTTATGGCGAAATTTTTCAAAAATTTAGGGTGTTAGCCAAATTTTTGAAAATTTGAAAATTCTCAGAAACTGAAAAGTTGGAGAATGGAAGCCAGATCGAACGTAGAGTTGATTAATCAAACCACTTTCGACTTTGTTCCTTTTCGGGGACGAAAAGTTTTAAGTGGGGGAGATTGTAATAACCCGGAAAATCTGGGCCAATTTAAAAATTTTATTTTGGCAATTTTAGCGAGTTTTGAATATTTAAAATGAATTATTTTAAATAATATCGACGAGAAATTTATTTTGAATATAATTCGAATGTATATATTATATACGCCGTCATTAGAATATAAATATTTATATATAATTATAAATAGAATTGAAAATGGCGCGGTAGTTCAATAATTCGATTTCAAACTTCAATTGAATGTACCGGGTGCAAAACAATCCGGATTTTAGTGAAACCAAAAACATTAGGATCTAATTGATGATATCTTTCCAACGAATCCGAAAAATTTAAATTTCATAGCGGGAATCAAAAGATATGTCCAGATGAAAATTCTGAATAGTCGCTATGGAATTCAGGCCCTTAAAAATAGACATTTTGCAAACGACCTCGGATTTCGACGTAACCACTTTTGTTGGATCCGTGATGTCAAATTATTGCTAGGTTTCAAATTTCATAATTTTTCGAATCAATATGTGAGCGTGTCAAAGGAAAACGCGTTTGACCAGTTTCAGTTGATTTTAATCGACTAGAAATTGGCCATTTTTCCAACTGTCTTAGAATTCGACGAAACTAGGTTTGTTAGGACCGTATCGTCAATACGAAGCTAGAAAATATTTTTCTGCAATTTTTAGAGTTAGTATGTGACCCCGGTAAATTGAAATGGGCGTTCAAATTCAATATATAGAGTTATATGTTGATTTTAACGAAAACTGATTGTAACGATCAAATCAGCTTACGATACCTATCCCATTGTGTTCGGAATGGGGGTAAAACGCTATGGACGACAGGCAGTGGGCCTCGTTTCGAGGTCGTATGTAAAAGTCAACTTTTTGAAACTAAAATAATAAAATAATAAAATATTCTCTCTCCCTCCTCCTTAAATCACGTTGGCCACTCCCCTTTTCATTTCGTTTCAGCAGAAAAAAAAGGGAAAAGAAAAAAAAAACAAATCGAACCCGTCGCCGCCTAGGGCGCCGCGCCACCCACCTCCGAGCCGTCGTCCTCCGTTCTCCTTCCCCTCCTCCTCTTCTACCTCCGCTCCCCGCCTCTCTTCTTCTCCCTCAGCCAATCGACCGTACCCCCAAAACCCCGCTAGCCACCTCGCGAGACCCCATCCGACACCTCCGGGACCCATAGCCGCCACCACCCATAGCAGCGCCCCTCTGAACCCCCTTCCGACCATCAGCACCACCCCCGTCCACAGCAAGCCCCTCGTTCGTTTGAGAAAAAGGTGCGCTTTTATTTAAGTTATTTTTATTCATGTAATTAAAAATAGAATTTTTAATTAGAAATACCATATATAAAACCAGTTTTATATAGGTATCAGATTTAAAAATATTATTTTTATAAAGTAGAAGATTTAAAAATATCATTTTTATAAAGTAGAAGATTTAAAAATATGATTTTTATAAAGTAGAAGATTTACAAATATGATTTTTATAAAGTAGAAGATTTAAAAATATGATTTTTATATTTTTAGAAGTATAAAAATACGATTTTTATATTATGTAGATAGCAAAAACATCATCTTTATATATGTAGCGAAATAAAAATCTGATTTTTATTATATATACGTTGAAATAAAAATGTGATTTTTACAGTGATAAAATAGAAAAGACGATATTTTTAAAGTAGAAAAGACGATATTTTTAAAATAGAAAGGACGATATTTTGAGATGAGTAGTGAAGTAAAAATATGATTTTTACTTCGAGAAAAATATAATTTTTATATAGGTAAGATAGTAAAAATATCATCTTTATATGTGTAGCAACATAAAAATGTGATTTTTATAATGATATTTTTATAAAGGCGAAATCTTTATTTTTGAAAAAATGAAATCTTTATTTTTATAAAGGCGAAATCTTTATTTTTATAAAGGCGAAATCTTTATATATTGAATAGCGAAGTAAAAATTCGATTTTTATATATTGAATAGCGAAGTAAAAATTCGATTTTTACATATGTAGTGGCTACAGCAACGAAGATGACAAGAATGCGATAACGATGAAGATTTCTATCAAAGAAGAGTCAAGATGATTGGATAGCTATCTGTGAGAACTTCTCACTCTTCAGTTTCTTTTTCTAGTTATATATATATACTAGGATGCAGACGGTGTTTAGTAGCACCCGACACCCGTCATCCACAGACCATGGATGGCTTGTTTATTAAATTGTTTGGTTGTGTAGTTGGTTAGTCTATTTGGTTTGAATTGAATTGTTTGGTGAAATAAAATGGATTTGATTGATGTGTGAATGGCGTGGGCCTTCACTAGACCGGGGATAAGGCTAGGCCTCGTCCCGTTTCTAGTATCGTGTCGTTATGCCGCTGAAATTTTCTAAAATACGTTAGGAAAATAAAATTATCATTTTTATTGTGTAAATGAAATGAATAGAAACTCATGTGTTAAAATAAAATATATTATCGTTAAAAATATAATTTTTAACGTGAAAGCGAATAAATAAATATTTATAAACAAATCGGCCGATTTGTTTATATACACTGATTTGACTGATATTGATTGGGTCGATAAATTTTACACATCGCCCAACTGCACAACTAAAATCTGTGTTTGATTGTTTGAAACCCCACACGGGTGTTGGGATGAAATTTGAAGTTCACTCATCCTGATTGATTAAAGATGTCGATCGATTGATTGACAGGATGTTATAAGCGTTAGATATCTATATTTGATGCTTATACAGTGTAGTGCACTTTGGTTGATGGTTGATTATTTTTCAATGCTATTATATACATGTGTTGTACGGAATCCATATAATTAACATTATATGGTGATTGATTGGGCCTCATTCCAATTGGGAAAATAATGAATATTATAAAACAAAATTCATGTGTTGAATATAAAAAAAAGTCATGTGTTGACGATCTTCATGTGTTGAAAATATTTATGTGTTGAGTAAAATATTTTAATAATAAAATTCACATCTTTATCAAATTTAAAATTAGAACTACTTCACGGTGGAGTCTAATTAAAATCAAACGATAGATAGCATAGTTTTATAAAATATTTTACATAACAAAAATAGTCGTGTGTTGGAAGAAATATAGATTCATGTGTTGAATAGAATATATATTCATTTGTTGAATAGAGTAACGAATTTATTGAAATATATAAAGCCGTGTTGATTAGAGTTGCGCTATTTTGACGTGAACGATATTTATATCGATTTTATTCGTTTTACAATGAATATTGAAAAGTGATTTCAAAATTTAATATTATGAAATTAAATTCAAATTAAATTAGATTAAAATTCAAATTGAAATTTTATTGAATCAACTTGAAATGAATTCGAGTCGAATAGAAAATGAATTCGATTCGAATTGAGTAGAAAGTGAATTTGAATTCAAATTGAATAGAAAGTGAATTTGAATTCGAATTAAATAGAAATGAATTCAAATTGAATTAAATTGAAATTGAATTAAAAACGAATTGAAATCGTTTTGAATGAAATTTAAAACGAACTGAAATTGAATTGAAATCAATTTGAAATGAATTCGATTCGAATTGAATAGAAAGATAATTTGAATTCGAATTGAATAAAAATGAATTCAAATTGAATTGAATTGAAACGAATTAGAATTTGAATTGAATTGAAATCCAATCGATTTGAAATTGAATGTAGCGTTGAAATGGTTTTGAAAATGAATTTAAAACGATTTATAAAATACGTTTTAAAAGGAAATCGATGAAATATATATAATATATATATTATATATATAATGGCCTGAATAGAACGCGCCGCGCCGCGGCAGTTCGTGAATTTCGACCATTGACTTCGAATTGACGTTGCGGGAGATCCGACCGTCGGATTCTCCTAAAACCGGAACCGTTGGGTTCGTATCGAAAAGAGCTTTCCAATGAATATTAGAAATTTGAACTCTAACGGTTGGATTTGGAATTATGTCCAAATCAAATTTGGAAAAGGTCGTTGTAAGTGCAGTTCGATGGCCGTTGATGGAAATCGACTGTACGGGCCTTAATAAAATTATTAAAAATATCTATAATTTGTGTGAAATCATAAGAAATGATTTGGGAAAAACTGGGATGAAAAATTCCATATTTGAAAAGATAAAAATAGATTTTCATCGAAATGAACTACGTTTGAACTAGAATCAAAATCAATTTATTTTTGAAATAAATAAATTGAATTTGAAAGTGATTTTAAAAATAATCAATATTCCCAATACGTGAATTGGACTGGAGTTGAATTGAAATTATCTTCGGAATATTTCGATGTTGGATTTCGTGATTATACAGATACTGTTATGGGAATTTGAAAGATATATTTTATATCGTTATTTCCAATACGATATTTGTTGGTTTCAGAATTTGATATTGAATATAAGCCGGTATATTTTCTATTCAGAGCCTTGTATTTAATATCAATTGTGATTTGGGTTATCGTGAATCGTGTTTTAGATGACATTGGTTCTTTAACCCAGTTAAAGGCAGGATGTTGATTTTTGAAAAGATTAAAACTAAGTGGAGTTTTAATGAATCTTTAATTAGATTAAAAATGTGAATTGATAATTTAAATTATCAAATTTGAAAGGTGATCGAGAATGGAGTATCACCAGTTTTTCTCCAAAGCGGTAGTTAAATCTGTAATTAGATTTGAACGTGAAATGGTAATTAATTTTACCAATAACTCCGTGGTGTTAGATATGGAGTATTATCAGTTTTGCTCCATGGGATGAATAGGTTGGGATTGGGAAATAAAATAAATAATTACTTCGGTGTGGTTCGCTAATCCCGACTAGTTTGAAATGATATCCAAAGGAAGATTAAAGAATAAATTTAGAAGAATTTATCTTGGATAAAATTAATGGGAACCTTTCCCTAAGAATGTGATTTTGTGAATAAAAGAATATTCTGAGTTGGAATGAGGCGTTCGTTGTGTTTGTGTAACATTTGTTTATTATATACGTGGGTTATTCAGAAAGGCCGGGTTATACCCATTCTGAATAACCGATTCGACGAGATGTCGAAGATGAAGACGGTGGTTGAAGACCAGAAATCTTCACATCGATTTGGTGATTGTTGGTGATCTCGATTGGGCTGTACACCCAAGATGAGGGAAACAGTTGGTGATCGTCCAGACGTACTTGGAGATCGATGGATATGCGAGGAAAGTGCCTCCGGTTTCGTTCAGACCCAGAACGAACTTGTAAATGGATTGTGTGTCCGACATTGGATTTTATTCTGTGTTGATTGATCTCTATTAAATATACATCTGTTTGGCGGCGGAGAATTTATTCTCTTGCTTAACGCCCTTCTCTGAGATGTACGAGCTTAGAGGTTGTATATCGATGGACATCAGTCGCATGGAGTGAATTGCCAATGTGGCACGCGTAAGTGGCAATTGATCAGGGCTTCTGTTGAAAAGCAAAGTCTTGTGGTTGATGATCAAAGCACGGCCTGTGTGGCGTAGCTTTGTGTATAACGTGAATTCGCGAGCCTCACACCTCGGTATGAGTCAAAAACGGGAGACGGACCGCTGGGAGAGCACGACGTTTCTTTCTAGCTAGGGTGGTGTCAGTGACCTACCAGCCCTGACATTTATATACTTTTCACCTGTGTGGTTGTTAGAATGCGAGGCGGCTCGGATATAGGTCTGTAAGGACCGGGAAACGTGTGTTCAGGAATTGCCAATCCTCAAAAGTAAGAGAGGACCGGCCCAGCCGATTCCAAGGATCAAAGTGGGGTCCTGGGACATTTGCTAGAGTGTCTCGAACGCGGAGAGGAGCTTGCCCCTTGCCTCGACTCATGACGGAAATCCAATTTCCAATACGTGTATTTCGGTTTTATTTGTAGAACCTAGTATGGCGACATAGTGGTATGGGTCATTCATGCCGCCTATGATTGATATTTATGATTGAAATTATTTTGACACTATACACCTATAATAGTATCAAATAATGTGTTTTAAACGTATCAAGCATGCTTTGGATGTTATAAGGTACAAACCCTATCCTCCGGCTTGCGTTGCATTGTGTGATGGGACCTGGGTCTTATAACAGCTTCATTTTTCTTTATTTAGCATTGCGCTGTTTGTTCTATGCACTGGTATTCTTGGGAGGAAACCCGTTCCGTGTTATACGGCGTGGTCCCTTGATTTACCAAACTTTAAAAATAAAGATTAATAACTGCTTTAGTTCTCACACCAGTCACATGACTGACCTGGAGTTTATTGTTTTAACCTAAACTCTGGGTGCCCCTATTTTCCGCACGGGCAGCTAGTAGTTTTGGTTTTGCAGATTTTTATTCACAGGGTCCTGATTTACAGCTGGAACGATGCTCGGAAAGCTCTGTATCCGTGTATCACTTCTAGTTGTGTTTTGCATATTTTTCCGCTGCTATGTAATTTATTGTAATCTCTGATATTTATCGAATGTAATTTATTCATTTATACTCTGTATATTCTTGTATTCTGATGGAATTGTTGTATTAACAATGAAATGTTCTTCCGTTTGCGTTCATTTGTGTGTTGTTCTCATAGTATCCGTTCTTTCCCTCACGGGGAAGTTACGGGTTCTTACAGTTGTTATCAAAATCATAGGGTGATATATGTGACACATAATTTAGTTTGATTTACATTACAATTGCAAGTTTACATGAATAAATTAAAAACTATGATTTATGTTTAGGTATGTTTAGGCCATGATTATATGAATAGAATGATTCATGTTTAAGTATGTTTATGCCATGATTATATGCTATTACAATGCAAGTTCACATGTGCCTAATTCATTTTAATTAGTTCGCAATGTTGAAGGTCATGCGTACATACTCCCCTTTTTATGTTACTTAGAATATATAAACACCATGTTTTAAGCCTCCCCTTTTTATGTGGCTAAATTGGGTTTAAATGTTAAACCCAACATATGTTATGTTTTAGCGAACGTGTAGAACGGGGGTAATGACGTTTGGGTTAAAATATAAAACATGTGTGTTGGCATGTTTGACGCATGCCAACGACCTTGAAAAATAATTAAGTTGTATAAATTAATTTTACCCAATAAAGATGAATTTGAATAATGGGCCGCAAATATTTACATATAAAAAGGAAAGAGACAAAATATGTAAATTTAGAAAATACGATGTGTTTAACCCGAGGTTGGATTGAGTTGTGATGTAAACCTGCCCGGAACCGCTCGGCTGTCCAGTAGTCACAACAATACCTATCCAATGTGGGTGGTTAAACACGGAGCCCAATAAGGACCCGAGGTTAGACTGAGTTGTGGCATAAGACTGCCCGGACCCAACCGGCAACAGGCAGCCACAACAATACCTGTCTAATGTGAGAGGTCGAGGCTTTAAGGCAAATAAGGCTGATTCAGGATTGATAGGATTAAGTAAATTGAATTAATACTTAATCAAAATGGAACATGCTAAACTATACAGACTGGTTGGGGGTTAGGTTTACAAAACACTTAACCAACTTAGCATGTTGGCTAGAAATAGAAAACCTAGTAGCGGGGGACCCTTTTCAGCAGTAACCCTACAAGGTGTATCAGGATACCCTGAACTAGGCAGGGTGAGGCACGATTACTGGGCTGACTGTAAGAGGTCAAACCGACGGCGGTGGTGCAGCAGTGTAGGTTCTAACGGGGTGCGGGCGTGCACACACTCCAGCGCATAAAAATAAGGCACTGGGCACCAGTAGCATACCTGTGCATTCTAGGATTGTGTCGGGCCGCCACCATGGGATTTGATACACCCCATGGTGGGACCAGCATAGGTAACTACAACAACGGGGGCCGTAAGACACATGTAACTATACGAGTAGGAGCCGATCATTAGAAACGAATCACTTCACCCTGATTATGGGGTGCCTGTTGGGAACTAGTTTATATGGGTACAGAGATTAATATGGGGTACTATAAGTACATTCAACTCTAGATAACTTAACCTAGTTTATAGTGTTTTCCCATTTCCAGTATATACTTATCATGCCCAATTCTTTATTCATAGACTGAATAGTCCTAGACTTACTCAGGCTTTATGTCTGACTCTACTTTTCTTTCATCTTCTTTTCTTTCGTTCCCCTCCCCCCCCCCCCTCAGGTCCACAGGGAGGGAATACCGCAGCTTGACCAGTTTTCACATCCAGCTTGAAGAGAAAGAATGTATTACTTGGATCTTTTTTGTTTTGGACTATGGCTTTGGGCAGAAATTGTGGGACTTATGCAGTTTACTTATGTTTTTATGCTTCTTTAAATAATGTAATCAAGACAATTATGATGATGTTATGTTTTTGGAAGGGTTGTAAGACAAGTTATGACATGGTTTATGTAACACGTATTTTGTTGAAATAAAAATTTACTGTTGTTTTCCGCTGTTCAAAAATATGTGTTCTTATATATGTCTTGTATATCTGTGACTTATACTTATAAACCTCCACCAAAATTAGGGCAATCCCGTTGAGAGTGACCCTAACGGAGGTGGGGTGTTTCATAATAAGTGGTGATCGTCCAGACGTACTTGGAGATCGACCGGATATGCGAGGATCTCTCCCCTGTATTGGACATATAGGGGAGGAATAAAGTGCCTCCGGTTTCGTTCAGACCCAGAACGAACTTGTAAATGGATGTGTGTCTGACATCGGATTTCATTCTGTGTGATTTATAGACATCGGTTGCATGGCGTGAATTGCCTGTGTGGCATGCTGAGATGCAAATGATCAAGGCTTCTGTTGAAAAGAAGATTCTTGTGGTTGATGATCAAAGCACGGCTTTAATACAGCGTAGCTTTGTGTAGCGTTAATTCGCGAGCCTCACACCCTGGTGTGAACCAGAAACGGGAGAGGACTGCAGGGAGGGCATGCGTTTCCTTCTAGCTCGGAGTGGAGTCAGTGTTTTACATGCCCTAGCATTTTACTTATGTGGATGATGGATTGCGAGGCGCCTCGGTTATACCGGTCGATCCGGGACCAATGGAGTCATTTCGCTCATTTACGCCCCATAGGGCGGGGAAATGCAGTGTTCAGGCATTTTAATCCACCCCGTGTGGACCGGCCCTGAAGATCCAAGGGTCGATGCATTCTGATCCTGAGACATGGGCTCGAGCGTCTCGAAGCGGTAAGGACGATCCCTTGCCTTGGTTCACAGATGGAAATCCAACTTCCAATACGTGACATTTGCGGTTTTGATTGTAGAGCCTAGTATTGGCGACATGATATATGGTACTCATGCACTTATAATAGTATCAAATGATTTGTTTTAACATACCAAGCATGTTAGGCTATTATAAGGGAAAACCTTATCCCCTGGCTTGCATTGCATTGTGTGATAGGACTTGGGTCTTATAATAGCTTTATTTTTTCAAAAAGCATTGCGATGTTTTTGTTATATGCACTGGTATTCTTGGGAGGAAACCCGTTTCGTGTTATACGACGTGGTCCCTTGATATATCTGATTTAAAGTAAAGTTTTAAATAACTATTTTAGTTCTCACACCAGTCACATGACTAACCTAGAGTTTATTGTTTTAACCTAAACTCTGGTGCCCCTATTTCCTACACGGGCAGCTAGTAGTTTTAATTTTGCATATTTATATTCACAGGATCCTAGTTTACAGCTGGAATAATATTCGGAAAGCTTTGTATACGCATATTCTTTTCAGTTGTGTTTTGTATTGTTTTCCGCTACATTGTAACTTGTAAATCTCTGATGTTTAGTAAATGTGTAATATTTATTCATATTCTGTATATTCTCGTATTCTGATGAAATTGTTGTAATAAGCAATGAAATGTTCTTCTGTTTGTGTTCTGATTGGTCGTGTTCTCAATTCAATCCGGGCTTTCCTTTACGGGGAAGTTAGGGACGTTACAGGTGGTATCATAGCTTTGTTTTACAGAGCTCGAAAACAAGGCACATTAGAGCCATACGAAATAATTCATCAGAGATTGGATTAGTAATATGCCATAAGAATGACTCGTTAGAGATGGGATCAGTAGTATCCTAGAATGAGTGTGAAGAGTAGTGTTTTTAAAATAAAAATGAAAACAAGCTTTGTTTCGAAAATTTAAACCATATACGTATTTGAAGATTTATTTGTATTGAATTTGGACAATCCAATATATAAAGATTTTGCATATACGCCTTGCAAAAGTGTATCGAAGTTTTAATATACTGGATAGATATAGAATCACACTCTAGTCGCCCAGAGATGACACTGATGATAGCAGCTGCATCATCAGTGGATATATGTTCGAGTTTCGAAAGTGAGATATTTATATATTTCCAATTGACTGGTGTGAGAACCAAAACTAGATAGGACTTATTGTTGTGAATTGGCATCAAAAATCTGATTTTTGGACTATATATCAAAGTTATGAATTTGAAAAGCTAATCAACTAATTGATTACTAATTGTGTTGTTTGATTAATTAGAATTTGGTACATATAACAAAATTGTACCAAATATTGAACTGTATTGAAAATTATTTGAAATTGCAGGCATATGCATGTGTATCCATTGAACAGGTCATTGCAAAGAGGCCAGAGCAGAAGAATAAAATTGTTTGCCCGACAAATAGGTACATGTTTACTAATTTCTTGGGTTTGGATGATTTTATGAGCCGCTTGGCTGTTTCTTTTTCTTTTTGGATTGGAGAAGCCTGTATGGCGATTTCAGGATTTTCCCGATGCTCCCGTACAGGGGAGGTAATGGCGAAATTTTTCGACAATTTAGGGTGTTAGCCAAATTTTTGAAAAATTTGAAAAGTTCTTAGAAACTGAAAAGTTGAAGAATTTAAGCCATAATGAAAATAATGAAATTTGAGTTGATTAGTAAAACAACTTTCAACTCCGTTCCTTTTCGAGGACGAAAAGATTTTAAGTGTGGGAGATTGTAACAACCCGGAAAATCCGAGCCAATTTAAATTTTTTATTTTGGCAATTTTAATGAATTTTGAATATTTAAAATGAATTATTTTAAATAATAACGATGAGAAATTTATTTTGAATAGAATTAGAATGTATGCATTTATTTGAGTCGTCATTAGAATATAAATATTTCTTTTTAATTATAAAAGGAATTGAAAATGGCGCGGTAGTTTGAAAATTCGATTTCAAATTTTAAATGAATGTACAAGATTCAAAATAAATCGGATTTTAGCGAAACCAAAATTATTTGGATCTATTTGAAAATATATTTCCAACGAATCCGAAAGATTGAAATTTCATAGTGGGAATAAAAAGTTATGCCCAGTTGAAATTTCAGAATAGTCGCTATGGAAATATAGCCCTTGAAAATGGAAATTTTGCAAACGACCTCCATTTTCGAAGAAACCAGTTTTATTGGATCCGAGTTGTCAAATTATTGGTAGATTCCAATTTCCAGAATTTTTGGAATCAATATGTGAGCGTGGCACAAGAAAACGTGCTTTGGTAGTTTCAATCAATTTGGATCGACCAGCAAATGGCCTTTTTCAAACGGTCTCCAATTTTGACGAAATTAGTTTTGTTAGGACCGTATCGTCAATACAAAGCTAGAAATAATTTTTTGGGAATTTTTAAAGTTAGTATGTGACCCTGGTAAATTAAAATGTACGTTCAAATTCAATATATAGATTTATATTTTGATTTTGACGAAAACTGATCGAAATAATCTAATGGGCTTGCAGGGCATATCCCATTGTGTTCGGAATGGGGGTATTTGGTTAGGAACGACAGTCGGTGGGTTCGATTTTGAGTTCAAAATAAAAAATTGCTTTATGGAATAAAATAAATAAAATTAAAATAATATAAAAGTTTTCCAATTAACCCCCCACCCAAGACCTTTCTCTTCCTGATCGTTTCATACCGAAATAAAAAAAAGGGGAAGGGGGATCGCGATCGCTCAGGCCCCTCCTCTCGTCCACCGTCGCACCTTCGGGGAGGCGCCACCCCGCCGCTAACGTAAGTCGAGCAACCCCCCCCCCCCCCCCCCGATCCTGCCTCCCTCCGTTCCAGCCCAAACCTCGAGCGACCCCAAACCCCAATCGCCTGAAACCCTCCACCGCCTTCACCAGGCCACCGCCGCCATCTAAACCTCCCCAACTCCGGCGAGGCTTCCCTTCCCCCTCTCCTCTGATCTACAATGATATGTAAGTCTTTTTAATATATATTTTAGGTGAAAAGATATAGTTTTTATATAGGAGAAGTATAGTTTTTTTATATAGAAAAAGTGTAGATTTTTATATAGATAAAAATTAGATTTTTTATAATAGATAAAGATTATATTTTTAAAAACAAGCAAAGATTATATTTTTAAACAAAGAAAGATTATATTTTAAACTAGGAAAGATTAGGTTTTGTTCATTACAAAGATTTGATTTTTAATTGTTTAAAGATAAGATTTTAATTGTTTAAAGCTTTGATTATTAAAAGTAAAAATATGATTTTTATATTATAGGAATAATAAAAATATGATTTTTATATTATATAGATAGTAAAAATATGATTTTTATATTATAAAGATAATAAAAATATGATTTTTATAATATGAGTAACGATATGAAAATATAAATTTTATCGTATATATGTAATAATATAAAGATTTGATTTTTATATATGTAGAATGGCGATAAAAATACAAATTTTATTTTGTAGGAAGAATTATAAAAATGTGATTTTAATAGATAAAAATACAATTTTTATAATGTTTTCATTACGATAAAGATATGATCTTTATATGGATATCATTAAGATAAAAATTCGATTTTCATTATATACGAAGCGAAATAAAAATTCGATCTTGATATAAGAAGTAGAAATATAAAAATATAATTTTTATATAGAAAAAAGCATTGTAAAAATATATGAAGTAGAAATAAAAATATGATTTTTATTTATTGGAATGAAGCGGTAAAAATATGATTTTTATATATGAACAACACGAAAAGGATGCGTTGGAATTTCGAACAAATCCAAACAGTTCAGAAATAAGGACTGACGGAGTGGATCCTAAAGGTGAGAACTTCTCATTTTAATTTTATTTTCTAGTTAAAATATATACTAGGATGCAGACGGTGCTTAGAAGCATACGACACCTGTCGTCCACAGACCATGGACGACTTGTTTGTTTGTTTGATTATGTTGTGAAAATTGATTGTGTGATGTGGAATGGAATAAAAATATTTTATATAGTTAAAAATATAATTTTTAAAGTGTATATGAATAAATAAATAATTATAAACAAATCGGACGATTTGTTTGTGTACACACATTTGACTGATATTGATTGGGATGATAAATTTTACACATCGCACAACTGCACAAATAAATCTGTGTTTGTTGTTTGAAAATCCCACACGAGTATTGGGATGAAATTGGACATACACTAATCCCTATAATTAGCTGTATGTCGATCAATTGATTGACAGACTGATATAAGCGTTAAATATTTATATTTAATGCTTATATAGTGTAGAATTCATTCTGGATGATGGTTGACTGTGTTTGATTATCGTTGTATGCATGTGTGTATAAAATTCATATAAATAAATTATATGGTAATTGACCGTGTCTGATTCCAGTTCAGAAAGAATGAATATTTTAAAATAACGATCATTTTAAAATAACGAATATTTTCAAATAATATTCAGAAAAGAAACAAAATCTGATTTTGATGTCCGATTTGGGATGGACACGAATATATTTAAATATATATAGCTGTGTTGATTAGATATACGCCATTTTAACGCGAACGATATTTATATCGATTTCATTCAATTTTTATATTGAATATCGAAAAGGAATTGATTTCAAAATATAAAGTTTTGAAAATATAATCATTTATATATCGATGATGTGGAATATTAATTTTTGATTTGAAATTGAAAAGGAAGTTGAAATCCTTTTGAAAACGAATTTAAAACGATTTATAAAATACGTTTTTAAATGGAAATCGATGAAATATATATTATATATATATTATATATATATAATATAATGGCCTGAATAGAATGCGCCGCGCTGCGGTACATCGCGAATTTCGACAATTGACTTCGAATGGATATTTCGGGAGACCCGACCGTCGGATTCTCCTAAAACTAGAACCATTGGGTTCGTATCGAAAAGAGCTTTCTAACGAATGCAAGAAATTAGAAATCTAACGGTGGGATTTGGAATTATGTCAAAATCAAATTTGGAAAAGGTCGTTGTAAGTGCAGTTCGATGGTCGTTTATGGAAATCGACCGTATGGGCCTTGATAAAATAATTTAAAATATCAATAATTAGTGTGAAATCATTATAAATGATTTGGAAAGAATTGGGATGAAAAATTCCATAATTGAAAAGATAAAAACAGATTTTTATCGAAATGAACTAGTTTTGAACTAGAATTATAATCCAATTATTTTTAAAATAAATAAATTGGATTTTAAATGGTTTTAAAAAATAACTAGAATTTCCAATAATAAATTGGAAATGGATTTGAATCGAAATTGACTTCGAAATATTTTGATGTTGGATTTCGTGATTATACAGATATTGTTATGGAAATTTGAAAGATATTTATATCGTTATTTCCAATACGATATTTGTTGGTTGTAGAATTTGATATTGAATATAAGCCGATATATTTTCTATTAGAGCTTGTATTTAATATCAAATGGGATTTAGGGTTTTTCGTGAACGGTGTCTTCAGTAACACTGTTCTTGAACCCCATGTGAAGGGAATAAATCTTTTAATTAAGATTGTTAGAGTTTCGAATTATATTTAATAATTGGAATAAAATGGAATGTAAATTGGGTTTATCGTGAACTATGTTTTTAACGACATTCGTTCTTTAATCCTATTTACAGTGAATTGTGATTTGGAATTCATAAATATTTTGTTAAGATTTAAAGGAGATTTTCCAAAGTAAAGTTTTCCAATTTAACATATTAAATTGGAATTGATTGGAATTCAATTTTGTAATAATCGAAGTAAGCTTCTGCAGAGGAAGATGGTTAATATATATGGAATTTAAAAGGCCTTGTTGTTAGTCCATTTATATTATCGGCTGGATATGGAAGTGTAATGACCGGGGTATTTACACTTATCACTAACACAGATTAATTGATCATGAGTACGTATTCACAAATACGATTTAAAATCTAGTCTTTGAAATTTCAAAACATGTTAACCTGTGAATAATAGCATTTCCATGTGTATATATTACAACATTTACTAAAAACCCAATTTTACACATCCAGTATGATAGCATGAATTCAATAGCGTTTGTTTAATTTTATTTTCACATGTATGGATAATAACACTTTTTAATAGCAAGTTTCTAATGCCATTTTATTATACATGATGGTTCATTGTTTTAAAAGATTTAAGAATTTTGTTTTTAAATTCTTGGGTTGAAAACTTTTATCACTTAAAATATAAACATGCCAAAACCCATTTTTCTTGTAAAAAGCAAGTTCAAAAGCATGTATTAAAACAAGTTTAAATTCTCATTTACTTGTACCTCAACAAAACATGGAAGTATCATTTTCATATGCAAGCATGTTCATGAACATATTCAAGGATGCAACCTACACTAGAACGAAGCTAGTAGAGAGGATCTTGGAGAGATATTTTCACATGGCAAATCATTTTTGGTATCATGTATTTTCAGTTTTTAAATCATTGTCCTTTCTCATGAATTTTCTGAAAATTGACATTTTAATTTGCATTTTCAAAAACATGGTTGTTTTGTCAAATGGTATGTGCATAAGGATCTACCATATCTTGTGTATTTAAAACTAAGATGCACCTACACTAGATCCATTCTAATACATAGATATTCAAGATATTTCTATGTCAAATCATCACATAGCAAGATCAAAAATGTACCAAGAACTTTCAGATTTTGTATTCCTTTGAAGGCAAGTAAAAGTATTTATATATTTGGTGTTAAATAAAATTTACATGTGGATATTTTGGTGTAGAAACCCTATTAAAAAACTGAACCTATATGATACTATATTGAATATTATAATTTGTTTAAACCCAAGAAGATGCAGTGAAGATCATGTATGGTACATTTGCATTTAAAGTGACAATTCATGGAAACCAATAGGTAGAAAAGTGGTGTTTACATAGGGAATTTTCAAGTGAAGATTTGCTGAGGTAAGCCATGTGAATTGGAAGTGGTACTATTTTGATTTGGCAAGAGAAAAAGGGTATTTCTAAATTGTCTTTCAATTGTCACACACACAAAATCTCAAAATTGATTTTATGCACCAATATTTTATGACTTTTTACCACTATATAAAGACCACAAACACACACATTTTCCACACACAACACAAAGCATTCGGATTGAATCAGTAGAGGAAAAGCTAAAGGATTCAATCTTGTAAGGTGAGTAAACTTTTCTAAAGAATTTTTTTTATCTTTCCTGTTGTAAACTGAAAATATGATCCTGCTTGGTGGTAATATTGCTTGAATGATATGGTTGTTTGCATCCCAGTTGTTTGCCAAATTCAAATAATTTTGTGATGGCACTTAAACCCTTAAAGTATTTTGTGTTTAGAAAGATCATACTGTAAGATACAATGTCCTGTCAATTTGTGTAAACAAAGAAATTCAACCTGAGTAAGTGATGGGTCAACCCATGTTAAGGAACAGGGGAGAAGTGTGTGGGAATAAAATCACATATATTATTTGTTGAAACCATTTCTACATGGGGTTTGCTAGGAGGCTTCATGCCAGAAACATATCCGAGTAAAATAGTATAAAAAGTCTAAGAACTGGTAAATGGTGCCATGATATTATATACATACCCATGTGCGGATTTAATAATGTATGCTTGGATGCACACGTTTCATTCATATGAGTCATAGGAGATAGTTCATCGATGAGTAGGAAATATCCTAAAATATATAATATATAATATGTGACAAAACTTGGTATAAATAACTCTGTTGAGTTTATCTGTTGCAAGAAGTGTATTGAGTATTCTGTTTACTTTAAGTATACTCAAATTATATAACTAGTTATAGCACCCTTTTTGCCAAGAATAAAACCTGTCTCTGTTAATACAATATATATCTTAAAAAGAAGGCACACCGTTCACTCAACTTGCATGAGTAATACTGCCCAGATTCGACGTGTCTTTGTGTTAAATCTCTACTTATTGCAATAATGGACATCACAGGAAGGAATTAATCTCAGTATAGGACAGTAATATGGATACCAAAGGATAAATAAAGGCAAAATAGGAGGGTTTAGTTTCGGTAAAGCCGACGGAAGTATTGAATTTTTAACTAGGTGACCGGAGTAGTTTCTGGTGGTACAGATGATTTCAGGGGGCGATGAGACACGTGCGGCGATGGTGGAAACGATGAACTGATGATCGAAAGGGTTGTGCATGTACTAGTATTTTGAAACAGGGGACTGAGTCACGTCCATCTAAAGTAGAACACATAAGTTGCCAACTGCTCTCACCAAATATTTCAACAGCTTCACAAAGTTTTGCATCCTCATCAGGCGTCCATTCCCTATTCAAAATATGAGGATTTAAACCTCTTTGATACCATGCCATACATTGAAATTGAGTTCTTTGTGTTCTTAATGCATGAGGATGTCAAGCCAATACAGGAAAGACTTAAATATTTAAATGCTTGTCGTTTCAGAAATAATTGTTTCAGAAATAATTGTTTCAGAAATAACTGAACACACTGCTGAATACAGAATCCATATAAATATTTAAAATGCGAGTTAACATGTAGTGGAAACAGGACATCATAAATGTAATTGTTAAATTAAATCTTGGTTTGGAAACAGGAAAGACTTTGCAAATACAAAAGAGTAGTTTACATACCATTTAAATCTTGGTTTGTTAAATTAAATCTTGGTTTGGAAATAGGACATCATACAGCAAAGTTTTGGTGTTTTCTAGGATCAAAGTCTCTCTTTTGGCAAGTGGGTTTTAACAGTGAAATCACTGTTCTGGCGAACTGAGGAGATTTCGAAATCGGGAACGGTGTCAGTAAGTGATCGGCGACGCGTGGAGGTGATCGAGGTAGTGTAGTGAGTGCCAGGGTGTTTGTGCATGTGCACAAGTGCATCGTGTGTGCATTGGACTGTTAAGTGAAAATGATACAGCATTTACAACTGCTAGGGGTGGGTGAGGCATGTTGTGTCGATCCAGTTTGGCTAAGACAGCCATGCAGTGGAAAATTGAATCAAAAGAAAAGTAAGTAGGAAATAGAAATCAAAAGGGAAAGGAAGAACATGCAGTAAAACAAACTAGGGACAGGAGCATGCATGTAGAAGAAGAAAGGGGAAGCAACAGATTGATTTAATAATATTAAAAATGTAATGTTTGAAACAAGAAGAGAAGAAGGTTAAAACAAGAAGAAGGGAGGGGCGCAGCAGGTTATGGGCATAAGAAGGAAAGAGACGGGGCAAGAAAGTAGAGCAATAGAAATAAAAAGGAAGAAAGTTGTGGACTTTGGGGTGGCGTCAGGCCTTATTGGGCCGAAAAAGGAAAAAGGGAATTTAAGAATAAAGGGAAAAGAAGGGAAGTGGGTTGGCGTTGGGCCTTATGAGACTAAATAAGTAGGAATAAAAGAAGAAGAAAATAGAAGGAATGAGAAAAGAAAGTAGAAAATAAAATGAAGAGAGAAATAAATTCTAGAAATAGGAATTTTAAGGAATAGCATAAAAAGAATTTCTTGAAATATAAATCTAGATATATAAGGAAGTAAAAAGGGAAACCGGATAGTATGGTTGATGGGATCAGTTGACAGATGAACGAACGAGGACCGGAGTGAACAAAATTTTACTAGTCAGTTTAAAATAAGTCATTTTTTTAATAAATAAATAAATAAAAGAGAAGTAAGAAAGAGATTGGATATTTAAATAACTTAAATAAATTAGTATGCAATACAAATATATAAAGTCAATGGTTCGACTATGGACCCAGACAGAAAAAAAAACAGCTCCTATACAGTTTAACCACAAAATGATTGTCGAAATTTACAAAGTAACATTTTTGTATGCAGTACCGTGTGCGAAGCACATGCCTTCCAGTTAATTAAATAAAGGATATGTGTATAGTTGTTTATTTACATTATTGTATTCATTTCTGTGTGTAAAGCACATTCCTTCTAGTTAGGAAATTTAACGACGTAATAAAGTAAAATATTTCATATAAGTCAGTTTCCTTAAAATATCGTCTGACTTTAAAAGACATACGATAATTGTTTCGAAGAGTCCGGAATTAATATTCCACTTCGATTTGATTTATACGTCACGTGTCAAAAGTTATTGAAGAAAATTGAAGATGGGGATCTGCAAGGGCTATTTTGTTTCATAGAATAGTGCCTTCGGTTTGTCCAGTCCCAGGACAACTTGTATGGATGAATGTCCAACAGAGTATTTTCAAAGGAATCACGTACGTTGTTTTCTTCAAACATACTAATTGCTGGCACAGAAGGGAAACTTCTTTAGCCTGACAACCAGAGTATTTTTGTGGAAATCAATTAGTGATTTCTGATGGATTTGACAATGTGGCATTCAAAGAAATTATACAGTGATGATGAAAAGGTAAGTTGTGACGACCCAAACCCCGAAACACGGCGACAAGGGTAATCTCTGGAATATAACACATAAACAGATAACAGCAGAACAGAAATAAATAAATACACCGTATAATGTACAACAGAATACACTGGATATATATAAACATCAGAGTTACACAGTATACAGGATCTTACTTAGTACAAATACAGTTCAGCTATACATAAATGTCAACAGCGGAAACAAACGTAATATGTACAATAGGAGCTGAACGGCATAAAAAGAGATAAATGATAGAATACATCTTCAGCTACAGCTATCCAGAAAGAGCCTGCTAAAACCGGAATACAAGGCTGCCCGTGTAGAAATAGGGGCACCCGAGTTTGCAAGTGAAACAAACTACGAGTCAGTCATGGGACTGGTATGAGAAATCTACTTAACATATTCTACAATATGGCTAATCACAGGACCACCCCACTTTCGCGGAACGGGTTTACTCCAGTGATTGCCAATGCTTTAAAACAAGTAAATCATTTAAACATCGTTATGCTTTTTATAAAAATGAAGCCATTATAAGACTCAGGTCCCATCACACAATGCAATACAAAGCGGAGGATAGAGTTTTACCTTATAATGGCCAAAATATGCTTGATACGAGCAAAACAAATCATTTAATATTATTGCTAGTGTTTATATGTTTCAAAAACAATTTGAATCATAACTATCAATCATAGACGGCATGGGTACCATATATCATGTCACCATATATATATACAAACAAGACCGCACGATGTCGTATTTGGAAGTTGGATTTCCGCCATGAACCGAGGCAAGGGATCGTCCTCACCGCTTCGAGACAATCTAGCCCATGTCTCAAGCCAGCGCGTAGGAAAGCCTTGGATCGTCAGGGCTGGTCCACCGATGGGGATTATTATGCCTCAACATTACGTTTCCCCTCCCTTTGGGGCGTAGATGAGCCAACGAATGACTCCATCCGTCCCGGATCGACCGATATAACTGAGGCGCCTCGCAACAGCAACAACCACACAGGTGAAAGTAATATAAATGTCAGGGCTGGTAGGTCACTGACACCACCCTAGCTAGAAGGAAACGAATGTCCTCCCTAATGTCCTCCCCCATTTCTGGCTCATACCGGGATGTGAGGCTCGCGAAACAGCGCTAAACACAAAGCTAGCTATCCAAAGCCGTGCTTTGGTCATCAACCACAAAGCTCTGCTTTTCAACCAAAGCTTTGATCACTACATCTCAGCATGCCACACATGCAATTCTCTCCATGCAACTGATGACAATCAATCACAAAGAATGAAACCCAATGTCAGACACACCTTCCATTTACAAGTCCATTCTGGGTCTGAACGAAACCGGAGGATATCTATTCCTCACACATCTGTACAATCAACCTGTACGTCCGGATGGCTACTACTTCAGCCCCTTCTAAGTAGCAACGCCTATCATGAGCATCAGTAGCACCACTCCATCTGACGTGAAGATCATCAGTCTTGCACCGTCTTCATATATTCGACTTTTAATCGTCGATCAATTATTTGAAAAGAGAATTAACTTGGCCTTTTCAAATAATTCTCGTATATTTAATATTTCAAATCAATTTATTTCAATGGTTAAATTATTCGACATCAATCATTTTGTTTTTTAATGTAATTTTCACGCCAAACACATTCAACCATCAAATATTTAATAAACCGTGCAAATTCAGTTTATTTTCATTCTATATGGTTTATAATATTTTATCACAATTTATAGCTATTTTTATTTATTTAAAATTAGCCAATTCATTCAAATGACGCTTCAGGCCATAACGCGGCCGTGACGCTATTTCTCTTCAGATTTGTTTAACATATATCTAAAAATCTAACTGTTGGATCTTCACAAATTTTATATCATTAGAAAGATATTTTCAATACAAATCCAACGGTTTCAGTTTTGGGAAAATCCGACGGTCGGATCTCCCGGTACCATCGTTTGAAGTTTCGATTTCAAATATCGAACTGCAGCGTCGTTATTCGATTTATTTTAATTATATTTATATATAAATATAATCGATTCTGGCGCTGTTTTTCTTCAGATTTGAATTAAACATTCCAGACAATCCAACCGTTGGATCTTTACAAAGTTGGTGTCGTTGGAAAGATATTTCCAAAGCGAACCCAACGGTTGTAGTTTTGGGAAAATCTGATGGCCGGATCCCCTGCAATAATCATTTGAAATCACGGTTTCAAAATACGAACTACAGCTTTGTTATTCGATTTATTTTAATTATATTTATATATATATATATATATATATATATACGCACAAATATAATCGATTCTTCGATTTCAAAACCATATTCATTTCATACATTTGATAAAAATGATATTTTTATCCCATGGATATTTATTTCAACACATCCCTATTTTTAACAATTCATGTATTTAATAAAATTGTGATTTTTATTGTAAAACAATTTATTTCTAAACACGATTATTTTATATAGTTCAAACAGGTGATAAAAATGTGATTTTTATTATAAAACAATTTATTTCAAAACACGATTATTTTATATAGTGCAAACATGTGATAAAAATGTGATTTTTATTATAAAACAATTTATTTCAAAACACGATTATTTTATATAGTTCAAACAGGTGATAAAAATGTGAGTTTTATTATAAAACCATTTATTTCAAAACATGATTATTTTATATAGTTCAAACAGGTGATAAAAATGTGATTTTTATTATAAAACAATTTATTTCAAAACACGATTATTTTTCAACACATGAATTTCTATTCAACACATGAACATAGTTTCAACACATGAAAATAAATCAAACACCGAAAGATTTCAGGAAATTTCGGCAGCATAACAGCAGGGTAGTTAAAACCGGGACCGTATCGATGTACGGCTCCTTGCTCTACCTTAAAACCTTGTAGTTTTTGACAATGGGGATTTCAGGTATCTAATTCGCACGCAGGCGAGCATGTTTTTCTTTCATTTCCACAACCTATTCTAATTTTGTTTTCAACCACAAATGGGTATTTTTCAACCACAATCAATCATTCTCAACCACAAACAATTCTATCCACCATTCACATTATTCACCAAATTTCACATCAACCAATCCAAACAATATCACAACCAATAAATATCGTCCATAGTCTGTGGACGAGGGGAGTATATATATATATATATTCGTATATAAATATATTTCAATGTCATTTCAATTCATATATAATTTTTACAACGCATATATAACTTATACATCGAATATACAACTTATACAACGCTTATACAAGAGGTGTACAACGCTTATATAACTCATACATCGACTATATAATTTATACATCATCATTTCTGTAACACCCCGTATTTCTGTTAATATTAATATTCACAAATGAAAGAATAACTAATCTCAGACATGAGAATTGTGGGAAATAGGTAGCGCCAGTGTGTTCGTCTCGGAATTCTGGTTGAAATAGAGTCCGAGTTTGCGTGATTTGGACTTCGTATAAAGGAGATATGGCCATCGGAAATTTCAAAAAATTCAAAATTCGAAGTCAAACAGGCTAGGCGGGAAATTTCCCACCCAGCACCCAGGTCGACTGGGGAGTCGACTGGGCAGTCGACACCCCAGGGACCAGGTCGAATGTGCAGTCAACCTGGGTGTCGACCTGGTCCAGTCGGTCAGGTTTTGGCTGAGCCCAATCTTGAGCTGCTGATGTGTCTTTAGGGATGAGTTGGCTAATTTAACGGTTCAGGTTAGTTCTGAGTTGATCTAACGGTCTAAATAAATCCTAAACTCTATATATACCTAGGTAGTCTCTCACTCTAAATTCACATGAAAAATAGAATAGCCGTCGTCATGCCATCGCCATGGAACTCAGTGTAGCCGCCGCCAACTAAGAAGGAAGAAAGCTAATCAAAACTCTAATTCTACTCAACTCTAAAGCAAATCAAGACTCTCTTTCTTTCCTAATTGTGAGTATGATGATTTTAATAAGATTATTATTAAACTATTTAGATTAAGATGTGATATGGATCATAAGAAAATGATGTGAATTGTCATATATGTTGTTGTAAACCTTATGCTATCATGTATGTTGTAAATCCTATGTTATGTGATGATGATATCCTATATGTTGTAAATCATGCTATGATGATATTGTATAGGTTGTAATTTTCTATGCTAAGTTGTGATAAATCATACATGTTATAAAGTCATGATGTTATTATCTATGCTAATTAGTTCTTGTTAATCAAATCATAATGTTGATATTATTTGGGCTATGTTGATCTATATGACAAATCATGTATGCAAGTTTAGATTGATTAGTAAAGATTATGAACATATGCCATGACATCTATTTAGATCTAGAATTGTGCTATGACATGTGTGAGTTCTATTTGTTAGATGCTAGTTCACACCATCATTATGTTGCATAAACCACATATGCAAGTTTATACATGAATTTGGATTATGATCATATTATGTAAATTGTGACATTTTACCAAACAAGTTGACACCTTTAGATCCATGACATGTGTATTTTTATGCAAGTTGTAGTTTTTGCCTATGCAAGTTTAGGTGTTGGACATCTATCACACATGCAAGTTTCACCTTCTTTATGATTAGATCTACTTTAGTCATATGTGTGACAACCAGGATTTCGACAGACCGAATTCTTTTAGAAATCCAGTCCATCAAGACCCGAGTTGGGTGCTCTGGTATCCTGCAGAAAAGGACAGAGATAAAGAAAGTATGTCAGAACTCGTGAGAATCGCACAGCGGAAGGATTAAAATATAATATAGTCAAAACATAGCCTTTACCTTATTAACAATACTGCTAAACCAGTATCCAAGCCTATACCATCTCTGTCATGAACCTAACCTGGAAGTATGTAATGAGGAGGGGGTCAGAACATAAGTTCTGTGTGAGTGAACTTATAATAAACTTCTGTATAACCCTACATATACCGTTCCGTATATTTTCTTAGTTATTTGGTTAATCTTATTATTAGCACTCAAGGCTAAACGTATGTCGTTCACTTTCACGTATTAGGATATTAACCTAATGTCTCGTATATGTGGATACCCCCTACTCGTATTTTCTTTCCCACATATGTGTACAGTCCCTTTTCCTTCACCGTACAGACTTTGTTACATAACTATATACTATATTAGCGTAGTGCCATCATTTCCATAATTGTTTGGACTGCCACGTCTCCTTAATTCGATTAGGGCATATGCCAACTAAGACTACTAGGGATTATGCTACCGAACGAAATACGCCCCCTAGTCTAGGAAACATTACCCAGAGCGATATATGTTCCTAGACCTTCCCCGTGTAAGTATCGTGAACCATTTTCGATGTCTAGATGCACATGTACTCTATATGTGCTACCCGAGTCCGTGGTAGGGAAAATCAAGAAACACAGAACTCGGTCGGGAGTTTTCAGGTATCTGCCGTTGCAGATGCTAAGGTCTGTTTTTATTCCAGTGGCTATGGTCCCACTCGACCCCTCCCTCAACTAATGAAAGGCACACCTTGAAAAATGAGAACTATACGCAGGCCCCCTATGCCCCACTAACCTATGGCCATCCTCACCCATAACTAGATAGCAAGTATATGGTCTTTTGGAGTTCTCCACCTTTCCGCTTCATGTATCTCGACTGACTCAGAATGGATGGTAGACGACGAGCTTCTATCACAGGGCTACCGTTTTCTCGCCAAATCACGCTTGTCCATCCTAGTCTTTAGGTTGCCATAATTTGCAATCAAAGTGTAACACCCCACACCTGCCAAGGTCACTCACTAAGGGAATGCCTTAACTTCGATGGAGTATTTTAAGTGAATATAGAACAGAAAAATTACAACAAGACAGATATAAATAATACTTGAAATCTAAAACATCATTTCATTGCAGCAGAAGATAAACATGTTTGGTTACATATCAAACCAACTAAAACAAGAGTCAAGTACTAAATATCCATCCTGATAAAACATAAGTACATAATCCCACTACATAACTAATAGCCATAATAGAAAAGATAAGCTAGGCTTTACATCACGGTCTAAGCTCCAAAAGATAGATAAAGCAATCTGATCAAAGCCCACTAGTGCTAGGCCCACTCTAGGAACCTGAGGGTTGGGAAAAAGATAAAAACAACGGGGTCAGACATAAGTCTGAGTGAGCCCTATAACTTTAACAATACAATCATTAAAGTAATTAGGGTATGATATAAACTTGGTACGGTGATGACTGGGGATAAATGAATACACTAAGCAGCCAACTAGACATAGGATGAACTAAGATAACGGTACAGACGCATCTACCCACCCAAGGGTAACTACTAACTGCACCCCACCAGTCATTCCTACTTAAAGGTTGATCCCACCGAAGGACTTAGAAAATTTAACTAGTAGTTTCGTGTACCCCTAGCTGACTACATAGGTGTCGTCTGCCCCTATCTCCACTAGGTGTACCCACTACTCCCCAAGCAATCGGCTCCCTAACGTAGATACCCGTGCTGGCCCCACAGTGGGGTGTATCACTCCCCAAAGTGGCAACCCGATACAATCAACGGTGCACGGCTTATACCTACATGATGCAACAACGTCTTACCTACCAGCCCGAGTCCACACACGCATATGAAACCCGTTGGACTTGCGTTGTCACCGCTAGCCCGTTTTGGCCTCTTATAGTCAAGCCCAGTACGCGTGTCCCGTCCTCGACATGGGTCGAGCCCAATAAGATACATATGGGTTACTGGTTGAAATGGGCCCCTACAAGCTACCCACCTAAGCTTGTCCCTTTTTCTAGTGCATCCCACTTAACCCTTTAATCATGTTTAATTACATGTTTCCACTTGGTTAAGTATTCTAATCGTATTTTCTATTGCCACCCAAGGCAACCCACTAGATTTCCTCATGCCACCCAAGGCAACCCACTAGATTTCCTCATGCCACCCAAGGCACTTACTTAATCTCCACATGCCACCCAAGGCACCCACTTAACCCCTCATGCCCCACTACATGCTTATCTGGTTAAGTGTTTCTTAATTGATTAAGAACGTAACCTTTGTAAAGACCTCTCACATTAGACTGTCTTTTATGGCAGCTGGATTTGCCGGTCGGTTCCGGGCAGCCTTACGCCATAACAGAGTCTAACCTCGTGTCTTTACACTTGTCACGTATTTAGTTTATGCCTAAGACCTCTCACATTGGGCCAATCATTTGTAGCCGCTGGATTTGCCGGTCGGTTCCGGGCAGTCTTATGCTACAAAAGGGTCCAACCTCGTGTCTTAGTCGATTAATTACAACTAATTAATCACCCCCATAATTTGTATTAATTATTCCTAATTAATTACAAATTTAACGATGTACATAATTGACTCAATTATGTCCATCCACTTTATGGTATGCATAATCATACCAACTTCACACCATTTTATTAACATGAATATTAACCCCATCGTTCCCCACGTAATACGCTAACATGACATACTTAAAAGGGAAGATTCATCACAAATACAATGGGTTCAACTTAGCATAACATTAGCATCAACATGGGTTTTAAACGTGTCAACTTGTATATATGACCATAGCATCAAACCCAACTAGCATAAATAATCAACCCAACTTGCATGAATCACATATGTCATAAAGAGGGTAACTTGCATAAGTTACTTATGTCATACAAAGGGGTAAACTTGCATATATATGTGTGACATATAAAGGGGTTAACTTTCATATGTATGCATCTCATACAAAGGTGTAAACTTGCACATGTTACTTGCATATAATCAAACACCAAACTTGCATAACATGTCATATATGAACTTGCATATAATCAAACACCAAACTTGCATAACATGTCATATATGAACTTGCATAAAATCAAACACCAAACTTGCATAACATGGTGTCATAATGGATCAATGTTTATCATAGTGATTTGCATAACTAGCATCATGAACTCATAGCATATGACTTGCATAACTTGCATAACATCTTGAACACATAGCATATGACTTGCATAACTTGCATAACATCATGAACACATAGCATATGACTTGCATAACTTGCATAACATCATGAACACATAGCATATGACTTGCATAACTTGCATAACATCATGAACACATAGCATATGATAACATAACTTGCATTGATCCACATACATAACCATAACCTCATTATATCCTATCATAATTAGTTTAGCAATTGCTTGCTAAAGGCATAGAAACTCACAACTTGTTGATTAGCACTCCTATGAAGAAGATTAAGTTGCTAGAGTTGATTAGAAGTTGATTTGAGAAGCTATCTTCTTCTACAATTTGATGGAGGCTCCTTCAACTTGCATTTTGATGGCATAACGACGTTGTATCTATTTTTAGTATGAATTAGGGTAGTCTTAGGGTGTATTTATAGATTAGTTAAGTGTTTTAGGCCATTAGATTAACCCTAAATAAGATTAGAGCCGTCAGATCTCGTCACTAGCCACCAAAACACAGCCCAAACCCCTTCAGATTGCACCCAGGCCAAACTGGCCGACAGGGGGGGTCGACCCCTGGGTCGACACATGGGTCGACCCCTTGGGGGGGTCGACACCCATGTCGACCCCTGTGTCGACACCCTCTGTCTGGCGGGAATTTTCCCGCCTCTTCTGAAATGTGAAATTTAAATATTTTAAATCTGTTTTGAATTTTCCTGAAACTTCGGATGGCCATAACTGGGTCATACAGACTCCGATTTTCGAAAACTCGGACTCTATTTCGCGTATTTTTCCGAGACGAACGCAATGGCGCAACCCGTTTCCCTTAATTCTCACGTCTGAGATTAATTATTCTTTAATTACCAAACATTAATATTAAGTGAAATTCGGGGTGTTACATTCTCCCCTACTTAACGGATTTCGTCCCCGAAATCTCTAAGTCAAGAAGAACGTATCCTACCAACCAAACAACCATCTAATCAAACCATCAAACACTGGCATCCATTGTCCTTAAAGTTTCTAATGCTGTATGAACATATGCAAAAAGTGTGTGTATATGTTCCCTGTCTAATGCAAAATCAGGCGGTCTACTGATTCAGTTGACCTCCTTAATGCAAACCATGATAGTGCCATGCATCCAATATGTATGCGAAAGAATCCTATCGACACATACTATTACTACATGTGTGCACAACCATACACCAAAATGCATCATCCATATGACAACACAACCATTATACATCCATTAATATAGCTACCTACACACAATTATATGCAATATGCAATATGAAGTGACTGAGCCGATCTAGTGTCTAAAGTGTGTGCATATGCATCCACGAGCAACCACTAGCAACCGCTTGCATCCACATGCATCCATCAATCATAACATGTCTCAAACACATGTTTCAACCATAGGTTTACCCTATCTAAATGTCAAAGATACTAATGAGAGGACATACTAAAGATAAGATAAGTACCAGACAAACGATAAAGGAGAAGTTAAAAGGCATACCCTCAAAAAGGAATGGGTACAGTGAACGCATCTTCGCTTCTGTCTCCCAAGTAGCATTGCTCTCATCCTCTCCCCATTGCACTTTGACTAGTCGAACCTCTCTGTTTCTCAACTTCCTAATCTCTGACCCAAGGATGCGGGTAGGAGCTCGTCGAATAGTCGCATCACGCTCTACCTCCACTTCTCTAAGCAAGCTCGGCTCTACCACCTCTGCGGTCTCATGTAGGCACTTCCTCAAATGTGACACATGGAATACGTCATGTACCCCACTAAGTCTCTCGGGTAAATCCACTCTATATGCCATCCGTCCAATCCTTTCCTTAATAGGAAACAGTCCTACAAACCTTGGTGCTAACTTCCCAACGGACCCAAAGCGAACAACATTCCGTAATGGAGATACTTTAACAAAGACCATGTCCCCAACATCAAACTCAAGATCCGTCCTCCTCTTATCCGCGTAAGATTTCGGCCTATCTTGCGCTGCTTTCATCCTTCTTCGAATCAAATCAATCTTTTCCGAAGTCTCTCTAACCATATCGGGCCCAAGCAAGATCTTATCCGTAGATTCCCACCAACATGTAGGTGATCAACAAGGCCTTCCATAAAGAGCTTCAAAAGGAGCCATGCCAATACTAGACTGAAAGCTGTTATTATACGCGAACTCCACCAATGGAAGATGCTCTTCCCATGTACCTCCAAAATCTAAGATACATAGCCTCAAAAGGTCTTCTAGAACACGATTCACCCTCTCGGTCTGGCCATCCATCTGAGGATGATATGCGGTGCTCAAACACAACTGAGTCCCCACTGCCTCTTGCAAACTTTTCCAAAACTCGCTAGTGAAGATAGGATCTCGATCACTCACTATGCTAGAAGGTACCCCATGCAATCGAACTATCTCTCGAAGGTAAACTGAAGCTGGCCATGGAGCAGTCCTCTTACTCTTCACGGGTATGAAATGGGCGCTCTTAGTAAGTCTGTCTACCACAACCCAGATTCCCGTATTACCCTTCCTCGATCTCGGCAACCCATCATTAAAATCCATCGAGACGCTATCCCACTTCCATTGCGGAACTTCCAATAGGTGAAGCAACCCACCAGGTTTCTTTTGCTCCGCTTTCACTTGTTGGCACACCAATCATCTAGCGACATACTCGGCCACATCTTTCTTCATACCGGCCCAAAAGAAAACTCGCTTCATGTCTTGGTACATCTTGTCCCCACCGGGATGAATGGTCATCTTTGAACGATGTGCATCATCAAGTATAGCCTTCCTCAAACCCTCGTCTTGCGGTACACAAAGTCTACCGTCTCTACGCAAGCACCCCCTATCGTCTAGGGTGTACCTACTCAAATGGTTGGACGACTCCCCCCTTATGAGCCTCTCTACGACCTCAACCAATTGTGGGTCATCCCGTTGTGCCTCGCCAATCCATCCCAAAAGAGTAGGTCTGACCTCTAAGGATGCTAGCAAACCGGGTACAAAGTCAACGGAAGGTCTGAAATCAAACATCGAGATAAATTCCAAGCTTCGTCGTTCCACGAACAATGGACTCAAGGACAACCTTTTTCTGCTCAAGGTGTCCGCCAGCACGTTACCCTTGCCAGGGGTATACGCTATCTCGAAATCATAGGATGCTAAGAACTCCATCCACCTTTGCTGTCTCAAGTTCAAATCCTTCTGAGAAAACAAGTACTTCAATGATTTGTGGTCAGTGAACAATTCGAATTTCTCGCCAAGAAGATAATAGCGCCAAGTCTTAAGCGCAAAAACAATAGCGGCCAACTCTAAATCATGGGTAGGGTAATTTTTCTCATGCTTTCTCAACTGCCTTCCCCCATAGGCTATTACCCTTCCCTTTTGCATTAAGACTGCGCCTAGTCCTGTCCCACAAGCATCGGTATAAACAACAAATGGCTTACTCCCATCTGGCAACACTAAGACTGGAGATGTGGTTAAAGCTCTCTTTAACCGTTGGAACGCATCATCACAACGTCCCATGCGAAGACTAGATTCTTCTTTGTCAAGTGAGTTAATGGGGCTGATATCTTCGCGAAGTCCTTGATAAACTTACTATAGTAGCCAGCCAACCCCAAGAAACTCCTCACCTCGATAGCATTCTTCGGAACCTTCCAATCTTGGATGGATACTACCTTCGCGGGATCCACAGCTATCCCTTCCTTGGAGACCACGTGCCCAAAGAACCGCACTTCCTTCCTCCAAAAGTGACATTTAGAGAATTTAGCCTTAAGGCTATGCGCTCGAAGAGTCTCCAACACTTCCCTAAGATGTAGGGCATGCTCTTCTTCACTCTTAGAAAAGACTAAGATATCATCCACAAAGACCACCACGAATTTATTAAGGTACTCCCTGAACACCCTACTCATCAAATCAACAAAGTATGCAGGTGCGTTCATCAAACCAAATGGCATCACAAGCCACTCATAGAAACCATCCGGAGTCCTAAAGGCAGTCTTGTCTATACTATCCTCTGCCACTCTCAACTGATGAAACCCCGTGGCTAAGTCCAACTGCGAAAACACTGAGGCGCCAACCAACTGATCAAAGAGATCATCAATCCTCGGCAATGGGTGTCTATTCTTCTTTGTGAGCTTGTTGAGTTCTCTATAGTCTACACAAAGTCTGAGGGACCCATCCGCCTTCGTGGAAAAAACTACTGGAGCACCCCACTCCGATATACTTCGTCTTATGAACCCCTTCTCAAGCAACTCCCCTACTTGCTTATGGAGTTCCCTCCTCTCACGAGGAGCCATGTGGCGCACTGGTAAAGATACTGGTTTAGCATTGTCCACCAGATATATTCGGAAGTCTATCTCCCGCTTCGGAGGTAAGCCCTTCACCTCCTCAAACACATCCGAGTACTCCCGGACCACTCTAACAGATCGCAAACTCTCGACCGAAGCGTCCAACGATTCAAGATAACTTAGCATAACAGAATCCATGGGATTACAAGAGATCTCGAGAGTGTTACCCAAGCAGGTCATGAGCCTAACAACTCTCCTTTCACAATCAAGAACGGCACCATTACTGGATAACCAGTCCATGCCTAAAATCAACCCATAGCCCGTGAAGCCCAAAATAATAGCATCACACCTAAACTCAACGCTAAGTATGGAAATCTTCAAACCCAAACATATCATGGACAAATAAGTGGAGCCCCCAATTGGGTTTGAAACAACCAAGGGATCATCTACTAGACTGGTGTCTAAGTGCAGTGACTCAACTAATGATGATGAGATAAACGAATGCGATGCGCCAGAGTCAAACAAAGTACGGACAGGATGATCAAACAGAAAAACCAGACTTTCAACGGAAATAGTTCTACCTCTTTCCTGAATCGGTGGAACCGCGAGAGCCTGAACTTGCCCCCTTGCCTGACCTGGTGCCATAAGAGCTTGCACCTGTCCTCCTGAGGTAGATCCCGTCCTTTGCCCCTTCTTAGGGCAGTCCTTCACTAGATGCCCTGCTTCGCCACAGTGGAAGCAGCCCGTCTTCTTCTTCTTCCGACAATCTTTGCTTAGGTGGCCTGGTGTCCCGCAATTGAAGCACTTTTTCTTTCCCTTGCCACCGTTGCTTTTCCCACCCTTGTTTTGCTGTTGCTGTTGAGGTCCCTTCTGATCTCCTTTCTTCTCGGGTGCCTTATTAGCATTGGGACCCTTCTCTTCCTCATGCATGAGTGCCATGTCTACTAGCTTCTCAAAGGTGGCCCCCATAGGGATGTGAGTCATAGCCAATCCATGCATTGGTTCATTCAAGCCCTTAACGAACCTCAAAGCCTTCTTCTCCGGTGTATTCACCATGTCTATGCCAAATCTTGCTAGCTGATTAAACTTGTTGACATATTCCTTTACTGATAGGTTTCATTGCTTTAGAGTCAAGAACCTTTCCATATACAGATTTTCTTCCGTCCTTGGAAGAAACTTTGCCACAAACCTTTGTTTGAAATCCGCCCAAGAGTCAACAGGGCGTTCTCCATTAGTGACCTCCCACCAAAACGAGGCCTCTCCTTTCATTAACCAAGCAGCTAACTTGACTTTCTTTCCTTCTTCCATCTCAAAGATGTCTATCAACTCTTCCACCTCCTTAAGCCAATCCCTAGCTTCGACAAAAGTTTCTGATCCTTGAAAAGGTTTCCCTCCCATAGCCTTAAATTCCTTGCAAGTCTTAGCAAAAGTATCCGTGCGAGGAGGAGGAGGGGGAGGAAGATCGGGTGCAACTGTTGGTGGAGGAACATTTGCTGGACCCGCAGCGGTGGCCCTAGCCTCCATCAATCTCCTATACCATACTGGTATCGTCACACCCTCCGGAAAGTTAAGATCCTCAGCCATGCTGAAACGAAAAAGGAATGATTCAAAACGGAGAATTCGAAGGATAAAGATATGGCTATTGGGGATTATGCTTTTCAAAAACTTTTCTCTTAAAAGGCATGTTTTTGAAAATACTTCTTCCAAAAATGTTTTTAGAAAAATAGTTTTCTAAAAATTTTATGTGTTCCGGTAACCTTCAGCTCTGATACCATGTGTAACACCCCACACCCGCCAAGGTCACTCACTAAGGGAATGCCTTAACTTCGGTGGAGTATTTTAAGTGAATATAGAACAGAAAAATTACAACAAGACAGATATAAATAATACTTGAAATCAAAAACATCATTTCATTGCAGCAGAAGATAAACATGTTTGGTTACATATCAAACCAACTAAAACAAGAGTCAAGTACTAAATATCCATCCTGATAAAACATAAGTACATAATCCCACTACATAACTAATAGCCATAATAGAAAAGATAAGCTGGGCTTTACATCACGGTCTAAGCTCCAAAAGATAGATAAAGCAATCTGATCAAAGCCCACTAGTGCTAGGCCCACTCTGAGAAACTGAGGGTTGGGAAAAAGATAAAAACAAAGGGGTCAGACATAAGTCTGAGTGAGCCCTATAACTTTAACAATACAATCATTAAAGTAATTAGGGTATGATATAAACTAGATACGGTGATGACTGGGGATAAATGACTACACTAAGCAGCCAACTAGACATAGGATGAACTAAGATAACGGTAAAGACGCATCGACCCACCCAAGGGTAACTACTAACTGCACCCCACCAGTCATTCCTACTTAAAGGTTGATCCCACCCAAGGACTTAGAAAATTTAACTAGTAGTTTCATGTACCCCTAGCTGACTACATAGGTGTCGTCTGCCCCTATCTCCACTAGGTGTACCCACTACTCCCCAAGCGATCGGCTCCCTAACGTAGATACCCGTGCTGGCCCCACAGTGGGGTGTATCACTCCCCAAAGTGGCAACCCGATACAATCAACGGTGCACGGCTTATACCTACACGATTCAACAACGTCTTACCTACCAGCCCGGGTCCACACACGCATATGAAACCCGTTGGACTTGCGTTGCCACCGCTAGCCCGTTTTGGCCTCTTATAGTCAAGCCCAGTACGCGTGTCCCGTCCTCGACATGGGTCGAGCCCAATAAGATACATATGGGTTACTGGTTGAAATGGGCCCCCATAAGCTACCCACCTAAGCTTGTCCTTTTTTCTAGTGCATCCCACATAACCCTTTAATCATGTTTAATTACATGTTTCCACTTGGTTAAGTATTCTAATCGTATTTTCTATTGCCACCCAAGGCAACCTACTAGATTTCCTCATGCCACCCAATGCACTTACTTAATCTCCACATGCCACCCAAGGCATCCACTTAACCCCTCATGCCCCACTACATGCTTATCTGGTTAAGTGTTTCATAATTGATTAAGAACGTAACCTTTGTAAAGACCTCTCACATTAGACTGTCTTTTATGGCAGCTGGATTTACCGGTTGGTTCCGGGTAGCCTTACGCCATAACAGAGTCTAACCTCGTGTCTTTACACTTGTCACGTATTTAGTTTATGCCTAAGACCTCTCACATTGGGCCAATCATTTGTAGCCGCTGGATTTGCCGGTCGGTTCCGGGCAGTCTTATGCTACAAAAGGGTCCAACCTCGTGTCTTAGTCGATTAATTACACCTAATTAATCACCCCCATAATTTGTATTAATTATCCATAATTAATTACAAATTTAACGATGTACATAATTGACTCAATTATGTCCATCCACTTTATGGTATGCATAATCATACCAACTTCACACCATTTTATTAACATGAATATTAACCCCATCGTTCCCCACGTAATACGCTAACATGACATACTTAAAAGGGAAGATTCATCACAAATACAATGGGTTCAACTTAGCATAACATTAGCATCAACATGGCTTTTAAAGGTGTCAACTTGCATATATGAACATAGCATCAAACCCAACTAGCATAAATAATCAACCCAACTTGCATGAATCACATATGTCATAAAGAGGGTAACTTGCAAAAGTTACTTATGTCATACAAAGGGGTAAACTTGCATATATATGTGTGACATATAAAGGGGTTAACTTGCATATGTATGCATCTCATACAAAGGTGTAAACTTGCACATGTTACTTGCATATAATCAAACACCAAACTTGCATAACATGTCATATATGAACTTGCATATAATCAAACACCAAACTTGCATAACATGTCATATATGAACTTGCATAAAATCAAACACCAAACTTGCATAACATGGTGTCATAATGGATCAATGTTTATCATAGTGATTTGCATAACTAGCATCATGAACTCATAGCATATGACTTGCATAACTTGCATAACATCATTAACACATAGCATATGACTTGCATAACTTGCATAACATCATGAACACATAGCATATGACTTGCATAACTTGCATAACATCATGAACACATAGCATATGATAACATAACTTGCATTGATCCACATACATAACCGTAACCTCATTATATCCTATCATAATTAGTTTAGCAATTGCTTGCTAAAGGCATAGAAACTCACAACTTGTTGATTAGCACTCCTATGAAGAAGATTAAGTTGCTAGAGTTGATTAGAAGTTGATTTGAGAAGCTATCTTCTTCTACAATTTGATGGAGGCTCCTTCAAGTTGCATTTTGACGGCATAACGACGTTGTATCTATTTTTAGTATGAATTAGCGTAGTCTTAGGGTGTATTTATAGATTAGTTAAGTGTTTTAGGCCATTAGATTAACCCTAAATCAGATTAGAGCCGTCAGATCTCGTCACTAGCCACCAAAACATAGCCCAAACCCCTTCAGATTGCACCCAGGCCAAACTGGCCGACGGGGGGGGGGTTCGACCCCTTGGGGTGTTCGACACCCATGTCGACCCCTGTGTCGACACACTCTGTCTGGCGGGAATTTTCCCGCCTCTTCTGAAATGTGAAATTTAAATATTTTAAATCTGTTTTGAATTTTCCTGAAACTTCGGATGGCCATAACTGGGTTATACGGACTCCGATTTTCGAAAACTCGGACTCTATTTTGCGTATTTTTCCGAGACGAATGCAATGGCGCAACCCGTTTCCCTTAATTCTCACGTCTGAGATTAATTATTCTTTAATTACCAAACATTAATATTAAGTGAAATTCGGGGTGTTACACAAGGCATACCCTTGGTTCTTCTAGCGCAGACCTTAACCTCTGTGAGCCCAGGAGGATCATCTGCAGCCTCACAGAGGGATACCAAGAGTACCCTCACGTCCCCTCGAAGCCTTGGGCTTCGTAACCCAATTCGTTGGAGCCTTCTTTTTACTCAGACGGACGCTCGCACCTTCCCATGCCTTAGGGCACCGTGATGATCTACCTCTTGTGGTTATTCATCCTACAACGTACGGGCTGTCCCCAAGCGCCTTAGTTTTATATGTCATTAGACCTATGTCTAACCATTTATTTTGCGCTTATCAGTTTCCACCTTTAACTTGGTTATTCGATTTAACTTTTCAGGCTTTCCAAGTCTCCCTGGCTTATTTGTTTATACTAACTCACTTAAGTCCATTAACAAGCCTTATAACATGTCATTTATCAATTTCATAAGTTGACCTCTTTGTGGGCCACAACAACAGGTTATATTTATTCATGGTTAAGTATGCCTTATCCCACATATATACCGATTAGGAGAGCAATCCCCTAAATATCAGCCCCGAAGACCGAAATCAACATCAGACTGATACCCCAGGAATCATTCTACCCAACCAACATATATGATTCAAATTTACTCCTTTATTTTCAAGCCTCTTAATTTGTAATTGAGTATATCTTCTCTTATAAGTTATTTCATATTTTTCCTTATCGTTCTTATAACTTATCTTTTCTTATAAGTCATCATTCCCCCTTGTCCCTAGGACAAGTCTAACCCATTATCCTCCTTTTTCTTGGACAAACTTTTTAATAGGTTGTTAACCATTCCCCATATCCTATCATTAGTTCAGATTAATCCTTTTCATTATTATTTTCATGTCATACACTTGTCTTACTACGGTTAAGTCTATACTTACATGTTCATACATATCTTGTTTTATTACAATTAAGTCTATACTTACCTGCACCCACTTAATTCTCTAACCATACCCATGTCACCCACATGTCTTATTATGGTTAGTATTATTTAATTCATTTATTATGCTATAGCGATGTATGACCACCCACATTGGACTAACAATTTGTGGCTGTTGGATGCGCTGGGCGGTTCCGGCCAGTCTTACGCCACAATCTGAGTCCAACCTTGTGTCATAAACCGTTACGCTCAAATTCCCTCCTTCGACCCCTCACATTAGGCATCAATTGTGGCGGTTGGATTCGCCGGGCGGTTCCGGGCAGTCTTACACCACAATCGTGTCTAACCTCGTGTCAAAGGTTCATTTATATTCGTATTTCACCTAAACCCCCAAATTTTATGCTATACAGTTCAAATTAATTCTTAAGTCTAGTCAAGTGGTCATAGTTAGACCAATTTCATGTTGACTCATGAAATATAATGTAACCAAATTTCCCATCTTTTATTCAAACCAATCCCAAATCATTTATTTTCTATGGTATTGATACTTTTAGTAAAGTCCACGTTCCCTAAGAATATGACTAACATATTAAATTATACGATTAACATATTAAATTTACCTAATCTCAATCCTCATTTTATTTCCTAGTGCTTTAGGCTAATTTTGCAAGTTCATAAACCAATTTATATTCAAACCCTTTAAATAATGATAATCTTATACCACAATTCCTATTACGTTCATACTTATACTTCCCAATTGGTTTTCATATTCAACCCTTGCTAATGTCATATTGTACCCAAACCCGTTGTGGATCATAACTCTCCAATTTATGTCATTTCCCAAAATCAAGTATTTCCCTTTTTCGTTCACAATAATCATTCAGTCATATTTATTTCAAAATAGACTTAGGCTCGAGATAGCCTAAAATATAAAAATAAAAGGGAAGGATAAAAAGGAGAAAGATAACCATAGGCATAATAATTAGAATTAAACGTATGGAAACATTACGGATCAAATCTTTCATAATAATTTCATTTCATGTTACATGGGGAATGTTTGAACGATAAATAATAACTTTATACAAAAGTTGTATTATAACCCACTCACATTGGTTGTCATCTTCAAAATAAGGATTAGATAACTCTAGAATTTCTTTCCCTCTTTTGCTTAGCTTGAGTTTCTGTTTTGAATCATCTTTAATTTCTTTTCGCCGCAAATTTGCGAGTCTGGATCCATTATCCTCTCTTTAAATCTCTTTTCTATCTCATGCGTTGTTCTAGATCTCATTCATTTTATTTTATAGAATAGGTTTTGTAGAGAGAGGAAGGAAGAATAGGTTCCAAGCTCTTTTTGAAGCAGAAGAAGATAACGAGAGGGGGAAGAGAGAGACATGGCTTCGCCATGAGTTGTTGTGGAATTTCTAATGAGCCTAGAGTTGTTTATATAGGTGCCAAAGTATGAATCTTGCCCCAGAACTAGTCCAAATATGTCAAAGTTTACCCAGAACCGAATCTGGGAAAGTGAAGCAGGTCGACACCCAGGTCGACTATATTGTCGACCTGGAGGGGGGGGGAGGTCGACTATATAGTCGACCCCCTGGTCGACCTACCCTGGGCGGGATTTTTCCCGCCCAGCCTTCCTGTGTTTGAAATTCGAATTTTGGCTTTGGATTTTGAGTTGTTTAATTTCTGAAATTTCAAAACGCTATATCTGACTCATACGGAATCCGATTTTCGAAAACTCGGACTCGATTCTATGCAGAATTCCAAGACGAATGTAATGGTGAAATTAGTTTGACTTAATTCTTAGTTTTAAGTTAAGTATTCCATATTTTCCATCATTGTTAACTGATTTGTTTTTCGTGTATCACCATTACTATTAAATTTCTTGGAATATATATATATATATATATATATATATATATATATATCCATATATAAATGCGGGGTGTTACAATATGTATATGTTGTTGTTGTGATAATTTATCTTTGTGCTATGAGTTAGACTATTCGAGTCTAACATATATTTTGCATTGAATAAGCGAACGTATAACGTGGGGTAGGGGTAATATTAAGGATTTAATATTAAGAAATTGGGGTGCAATTGATATGATTTTGCATACCGTAAGTGGATGGCCATAATTGTAACACCCCACGTCCATTAATGTCACTCACAAAGGGAATGCATTAACTTCCATGGAGGTTATAAGTGAATATAGAACAGAAAAATTACAATAAGACAGATAATAAGTAGTACTTGAAAACCAAAGCTTCATTTTATTGCAGCGGAAACATGTTTGTTACATCATAAAACCATAAATCAGAGTCAAGTACAATATCCATCTTCTCAAAAACAAAATACATAACCCCATTACAAAATAGCCATTAAAGAAGATAACAAGCTGGACTTTACTTCAATGGTCCAAGCTTTCCAAAAAGAGATAAAGCAATCCAATCAAACTCCACTAGAGCTGGGCCCGACCAGAGGACCTGAAGGGGGAAAAGGATAGAAATGGAGGGGGTCAGACATAAAGTCTGGCGAGTATGATAATTTTATCAATACTATTATCAAAATAACTAGACTAAGGCATAAGCTGGAAGACAAGTAAATGTCTATGAACTCTTAGGAAGATAAAGATAGCGTTTAAGATAACGTTAAAGTTAACGGTAAAGGCACACCTAATTACTAACGAATGATTACTACACTGCACCGCACATTACTACACTGCACCACACCAGTCACCCTATTGTTTGATCCCACTTGCTTCACACAGAAACAATATAAATAGCCTTACGTACCCCTAGCTGACTACATAGGTGCCGTCTGCCCCTATCTCCACTAGGTGTACCCCACTACCCACTTTCGATCGGCTCCCTACTCGTAGATAACCGTGCTGGCCCCATATTGGGGTGTATCACTCCCCTAAAGTGGCAACCCGATACAACTGAGAATGCACGGCTTATACCTACACGATGCAACAAAGTCTTACCTACCAGCCCGGGTCCACACACGCATATGAAACCCGTTGGACTTACGTTGCCACCGCTCCCCGTTTTGGCCTCTTACAGTCGAACCCAGCATGCGTGTCCCATCCTCGACTTGGGTCGAGCCCACAAAGATACGTTTGGGATACTGGTCGAAATGGGCCCCCACAAGCTACCCACCTAAGCTTGTCACTAGTATATCCCACTTAACCCTCTTAGTCATGTTCATTTACATGTGTGTTTGGTTAAGTCTTACTAATCGTTTTTCACATTCCACTAAGGGCACCCCCTAGATTCCTCATGCCACCCAAGGCACCTACTTAACCCCCATGTCCCACCTTACATGTTTATCTGGTTAAGTATTTCTTAATTCATTCAGGCCATAACCTCATAAAGACCTCTCACATTAGACTGGCATTTATGGCAGCTGGATTTGCAGGGCGGGTCCGGGCAGTCTTGCACCATAAAAGAGTCTAACCTCGCGTCTTTACAACCGTTATGCTTTAGTTTAGGCCTAGGACCTCTCACATTGGGCTGACATTTGTGACCACTGGATTTGCCGGGGGGGTCCGGGCAGGTTTACGTCACAAACGAGTCCAACCTCGTGTCCTAGGCATTGATTAACACTTAAAATCTTTTACCCCAGTTTTAATAATTCCCTATTCAAATTGTTAATTAAGTCAACTTTTAATGATGTCCATAATTGACTCAATTATGGCCATCCACTTATGGCATGCAAAATCATATCAATTGCACCCCAACTTTTTAATATTAAATCCCTAATATTACCCCTACCCCACGTTTATACGTTCGCTTATTCAACGCATAATATAGGCTAGACTTGTATAGTCTAACACCTAGCACAAAGATAAATTATCGCAACATATAGACAATTAAAATAAATCTAATCATAATAGGGGTGAAACTTGCATAAACTACACATGTTAAGGATCAAAAGGTGTCAACTTGTTAAATGTCTCAATTTATATGATATGATCATAGCCCAAATCTATACATAAACTTGCATATGGGGTTTTTAGGCAACATAATGATGGTGTGAACTAGCATAGGATATCACATATGTCATAGCATAATTCTAGATGTCATAATAGATGTCTTGGTATATGTTCATAACTTTTCTAATCAATCTAACTTGCATATGTGACTTGTCATATAGATCAACATAACCCAAACATGATGATTTAATTAATATGAACTAACTAGCATAGATGGTAACATCATGGCCTTTTTAACATGTATGATTCATCACAACTTAGCATAGAAACTTTCAACATACATAACATCATCATAGCATGATTTACAACATGTAAGATATCATCATCACATAACATTGGATTTACAATACACATGATAGCAAAAGGGGTTTACAACAACATATATGATAATTCACATCATCTACTAATAATCCATTCATAACTCAACCTAATTAAAATGATAATAATCTTGTTAAGATCATCATACTCACAATTTAGAGAAGAAAAGAGAGATTTTTGCTTTGCTTTAGGGGTGAGAGAATTAGAATTAGCTTTTCTTCCTTCTTAGTTGGCGGCGGCTCCATTGATTTCCATGGCGATGGTATGACGGCTTTGGTTCCAATTTTAATTAGGTTTAGGGTTAGCATTAGGATGTATTTATTGGTGTAGGAAGTTATTTAGGACCATTAGATTAACCCTGAACTATGAGAACCAATCAAATGCAAAATCTGTATTTGAGCGAATCGGCCCACGGGTTTACAGCCAAACACCCTGGATTAACCCCTAGTCGACCCAGCAGAGCTTGGGTCGACCTCAAAAATGGGCCTGTTTGGTTATTCCCCCTCCCAATTCGCTGTTTTGAACTTTTTTGCATATTTATTTATTTATTTTTTAATTTTTATATATATATATCAATATATATATATATATTTCTCTGCGCAACCCATTTCACTTAATTCTTTTCTAAACATTAAGTATACTTTAATTTGTGAATTTTAATGTTATAAAATTACGGGGTGTTACATTCTCCCCTCCTTATAGGATTTCGTCCCCAAAATCTCCAAGTCAAGAAGAATGTATATCCTACCATCTAATCGTCCATCTACTCAACCATCAAACACCAGCATCCGTTGTCCTTTAAAGACTTCTAATGCTTTAATGTTTATATGCACGGTGTGTGTATATGTCCATATCTAATGCAAAATCAAGCGGTCCACTGATTCAGTTGACCTCCTTAATGCGATTCATGATAGTGCCATGCATCCATTATGTATGCAAATGTTCCCTAATGCTACATATTATATCTATATGCGTGCACAATCATCATCTGAATGCAGCATCCATGTGATAAAAACAAATCCTCATACGTCCATTTTAATAAATACAACCATTTATATGCAATATGCAGTATGAAGTGACTGAGCCGATCTAGTGCCTTATAGTGTGTGTATATGCGTCCACGAGCAACCACTAGCAAACACTTGCATCCACGAGCATCCATCATACATAACATGTCTCAAACACGTGTTTCAACCATAGGATTATCCTAACTAAAGGTCAAAGATACTAGCGAGAGGATACACCAAAGATAAGATAAGTACAAGATAAGCGATAAAGGAGAAATTAAAAGACATACCCTCAAAAAGGAAAGGGTGTCGTGAACGCATCTTCTCTTCTGTCCCCCAAGTAGCGTTGCTCTCATCATCTCCCCATTGTACTTTGACCAGTCTGACCTCTCGATTTCTCATCCTCTTAATCTCCGACCCAAGAATGCGCGCAGGAGCTCGTCGAATCGTCGCATCACGCTCTATCTCCACCTCTCTAAGCAAGCTCGGCTCTACCACTTCTGCGGTCTCGTGCAAGCATTTCCTCAAATGTGGTACATGGAATACGTCGTGCACACCACTAAGTATCTCGGGCAACTCCACTCAATACGCCATTTGCCCAATCTTCTCCTTAATAGGAAACGGTCCTACGAACCTTGGTGCTAATTTCCCAACGGACCTAAAGCAAACTACGTTTTGTAATGAAGACACTTTGACAAAGACCATGTCCCCAACTTCAAATTCAAGATCCGTCCTTCTCTTATCTGAATATGATTTCTGCCTATCCTGTGCTGCTTTCATCCTCCTTCGAATCAAGTCGATCTTCTCCGAAGTCTCCCTAATCATATCGGGCCCAAGTAAGATCTTATCAGTAGATTCCCACCAACATGTAGGCGAACGACATGGCCGTCCATAAAGAGCTTCGAATGGTGCCATGCCAATGCTAGACTGAATGCTGTTATTATATGCGAACTCCACCAATGGAAGATGCTCTTCCCACGTACCCCCAAAGTCTAGGATACATAACCTCAACAGATCCTCTAGAATGCGATTCACCCTCTCGGTCTGGCCGTCCGTCTGAGGATGATATGCGGTGCCCAAACATAACTGAGTCCCTACCGCCTCTTGTAAGCTTCTCCAAAATTCGCTAGTGAAAATAGGATTGCGGTCGCTCACTATGCTAGAAGGAACACCGTGCAAACGAACTATTTCTCGGATGTATATAGAAGCTAACCCTGGAGCAGTCCTCTTACTCTTTATGGGAATGAAATGGGCGCTCTTAGTAAGTCTATCTACTATAACCCAAATCCCCATATTACCCTTCCTTGATCGCGGTAATCCATCCACAAAGTCCATCGAGACGCTTTCCCACTTCCATAGTGGAACCTCCAATGGGTGAAGTAACCCACCGGGTTTCTTTTGCTCCGCTTTTACTTGTTGGCACACCAAGCATCTAGCGACATACTCGGCCACGTCCCTCTTCATACCGGCCCAAAAGAAAACTCTCTTCATGTCTTTATACATCTTGTCCCCGCCGGGATGAATGGTCATCTTCGAGCGATGTGCATCATCAAGAATAGTCTTCCTTGGGTCATCGACTTTTGGTACACAAAGTCTACTGTCCCTACGTAACCAACCCTTATCATCTAGGGTATACCTACGGAGATGGCTTGATGACTCCCCTCCTTTGAGTTTTTCTACTAACTCAACCAAATGCGGGTCGTCTCGCTGTGCCTCGCCAATCCGTCCCCAAAGTGTAGGTCTGACCTCCAAGGATGCTAGCAAACCGGGTACGAAGTCAACGGAAGGTCTAAAGTCAAACATCGAAATGAATTCAAAGCTTCGCCGCTCAACAAACAAAGGACTTAAGGATAATCTTTTTCTACTTAAGGCATACGACACAACGTTACCCTTGCCAGGGGTATATGCTATCTCGAAGTCGTAGGATGCTAAGAACTCCATCCACCTTTGCTACCTTAAGTTCAAGTCCTTTTGAGAAAATAAGTATTTTAGCGATTTGTGGTCAGTGAATAATTCGAATTTCTCGCCAAGAAGATAATGACGCCAAGAATTAAGCGCGAAAACAATAGCGGCCAACTCTAGGTCATGCGTGGGGTAATTCTTCTCATACGCTCTCAACTGCCTTCCACCATAGGCTATTACCCTACCCTCTTGCATTAAGACTGCACCTAGTCCTGTCCCACAAGCATCGGTATAAACAGTAATCGGCTTACTCCCATCTGGCAATACTAAGACTGGGGATGAAGTCAAAGCTCTCTTCAAACATTGGAACGCATCATCACAATCTACGTCCCATGTGAAAACTAGGTTCTTCTTCGTCAAGCATGTCAATGGAGCTGATATCTTTGCAAAGTATTTGATAAATTTCCTATAATAGCCAGCCAACCCCAAGAAACTTCTTATTTCAGTAGCATTTTTAGGAACATTCCAAACTTGGATGGCCACCACCTTCGCGGGATCCACGGCTATCCCTTCTTTGGAAACCACGTGCCCCAAGAACCGTACTTCCTTCCTCCAAAAGTGACACTTAGAAAATTTAGCTTTAAGCTTATGCGCTCGAAGAGTCTCCAACACTTCCCTAAGATGTAGGGCATGCTCTTCTTCATCCTTAGAAAAGATCAAAATGTCATCTACAAAGACTACCACGAATTTGTTAAGGTACTCCCTAAACACCCTACTCATCAAATCAACAAAATATCCTGGGGCGTTTGTCAAACCGAAGGGCATCACTAGCCATTCATAGAAACTGTCCGGAGTCCTAAAGGCAGTCTTGTCTATGCTATCCTCAGCCACTTTCAACTAATGGAACCCAGTGGCTAAGTCTAACTGCGAAAACACTGAGGCGCCAACTAACTGATCGAAGAGATCGTCAATCCTCGGCAGTGGGTGTCTGTTCTTCTTATTAAGTTTATTAAGTTCTCTATAGTCCACACAAAGTCTAAGGGACCCATCCGCCTTCGTGGCAAATACTACTGGAGCACCCCACTCCGATATACTTCGTCTTATGAACCCCTTCTCAAGCAACTCCTTCACTTGCTTACCAAGTTCCCTCCTTTCACGTGGAGCCATGTGGCGTACTGGCAAAGATACTGGTTTCGCATTATCCACAAGATATATTCGAAAATCTATCTCCCTCTTTGGAGGCAAACCCTTCGCCTCCTCAAACACATCCGAATATTCTCGGACCACTCTAACAGATCGTAGATTTTCCACAGACGCGTCAAGCGACTCTAAATAACTTAGCATAACCGAATTTATGGGATTACAAAAGATTTCAAGAGTGTTGCCAAGGCGAGTCATAAGCCTAACTACTCTCCTTTCACAATCAAGAACGGCCCCATTTTGGATAACCAATCCATTCCTAAAATTAGTCCATAGTTAATGAAGCTCAACACATAAGCATCACATCTAAACTCAACGCTAAGTATAGAAATTTTCAAATCCAAACACATCATGGACAAATGAGCTGAGCCCCAAATTGGATTCGAAACAAGTAAGGGATCCTCTACTAAACTGGTGTTCAAGTGCAGTGATTCAACTAATGATGTAGAAATAAACGAATACGATGTGCCCGAATCGAATAAGGTACGGATAGGATGATCAAACAGAAAAACTAAGCTTTCAACAGAAATGGTTCTACCTCGTTCTTGCAGCGGTGGGACCACGAGAGCCTGAACTTGTCCCCTAGCCTTCCTTGGTGCCATAAGAGCCTGCACCTGTCCTCCCGAGGTAGCTCCTGCCCTCTGCCCCTTCTTTGGGCAGTCCTTCACTTAATGTCCCGCATCGCCACAATGAAAACAGCCAGTCTTCTTTTTCTTTCGGCAATCCTTGCTGAGATGGCCTGGGGTTCCACAGTTAAAGCACTTCTTCTTTCCCTTGTCGTTTTTGTCTTTAACACCCTTCTTGTTTTGCTGTTGTGGTTTCTTCTGATCCCCCTTCTTCTCGGGTGCCTTATCAGCTTTAGCGCTTTTCTCCTAATGCATAAGCGGCATTTCTACTAACTTCTCAAAGGTGGCCCCCATCGGGATGTGGGTCATAGCCAACCCTTGCAATGGTTCATTCAAGCCATTCATGAACCTTTGAGCCTTCTTCTTCGGCGTGTTTACTGAGTCCAAGCCAAACCTTGCTAACTGATTAAATTTATTGACATATTCTTTCACTGATGAGCTTCCTTGCTTCAATGTCAAGAACCTTTTCATATATAGATTTTCTTGAGAGAAACTTCGCCTCGAACCTACGTCTGAAATCCGCCCAAGAGTCAACAGGACGCTCCCGATTAGTGACCTCCCACCAAAACGAGGCCTCTCCCTTCATTAGCCTAGCTGCTAATCTAACTCTCCTCCCTTCTTCCACTTCAAAGATTTCTAACAATTCTTCCACCTCCTTAAGCCAATCTCTAGCTTCCACAAATGTTTCTGACCCTTGAAAAGGTTTTCCACCTATAGCCTTAAATTCCTTGCACGTCTTTGCAAAAGTATCTACGCGAGGAGGAGGAGGAATGGGTGCAACTAGTGGTGGAGGGACATTGGCTGGACCTGCGGCGGCCCTAGCCTCTAACAACCTCCTATACCATCCGGGTATCGTTACACCGTCAGGTAGGTTAAGATCTTCAGCCGTGCTGAAACGAAAAAGGAAAGATTCAAAATGGAGAATTCGAAAGATAAAGATATATGGCTATTTGGGGATTATGTTTTTCTTAAAAACTTTTCTCTTTAAATTTCTCATTAAAACATGTTTTTGAAAAGACTTCTTCCAAAAATAACTATTTTTCTAAAGTATTTTTATCTATTCTGGTAACCTTAAGCTCTGATACCACGTGTAACACCCCACGTCCATTAATGTCACTCACAAAGGGAATGCATTAACTTCCATGGAAGTTATAAGGGAATATAGAACAGAAAAATTACAACAAGACAGATAATAAGTAGTACTTGAAAACTAAAGCTTCATTTTATTGCAGCGGAAACATGTTTGTTACATCATAAAACCATAAATCAGAGTCAAGTACAATATCCATCTTCTCAAAAACAAAATACATAACCCCATTACAAAATATCCATTAAAGAAGATAACAAGCTGGACTTTACTTCAATGGTCCAAGCTTTCCAAAAAGAGATAAAGCAATCCAATCAAACTCCACTAGAGCTGGGCCCAACCTGAGGACCTGAAGGGGGGAAAGGATATAAATGGAGGGGGTCAGACATAAAGTCTGGCGAGTATGATAATTCTAACAATACTATTATCAAAATAACTAGACTAAGGCATAAGCTGGAAGACAAGTAAATGTCTATGAACTCTTAGGAAGATAAAGATAGCGTTTAAGATAACGTTAAAGATAACGGTAAAGGCACACCTAATTACTAACGAATGATTACTACACTGCACCGCACATTACTACACTGCACCACACTAGTCACCCTATTGTTTGATCCCACTTGCTTCACACAGAAACAATATAAATAGCCTTACGTACCCCTAGCTGACTACATAGGTGCCGTCTGCCCCTATCTCCACTAGGTGTACCCCACTACCCACTTTCGATCGGCTCCCTACTCGTAGATACCTGTGCTGGCCCCATAGTGGGGTGTATCACTCCCCTAAAGTGGCAACCCGATACAACTGAGAATGCACGGCTTATACCTACACGATGCAACAAAGTCTTACCTACCAGCCCGGGTCCACACACGCATATGAAACCCGTTGGACTTGCGTTGCCACCGCTCCCCGTTTTGGCCTCTTACATTCGAACCTAGCATGTGTGTCCCGTCCTCGACTTGGGTCGAGCCCACAAAGATACGTTTGGGATACTAGTCGAAATGGGCCCCCACAAGCTACCCACCTAAGCTTGTCACTAGTATATCCCACTTAACCCTCCTAGTCATGTTCATTTACATGTGTGTTTGGTTAAGTCTTACTAATCGTATTTCACATGCCACTAAGGGCACCCCCTTGATTCCTCATGCCACCCAAGGCACCTACTTAACCCCCATGTCCCACCTTACATGTTTATCTGGTTAAGTATTTCTTAATTCATTCAGGCCATAACCTCATAAAGACCTCTCACATTAGACTGGCATTTATGGCAGCTGGATTTGCCGGGCGGGTCTGGGCAGTCTTACACCATAAAAGAGTCTAACCTCGTGTCTTTACAACCGTTATGCTTTAGTTTAGGCCTAGGACCTCTCACATTGGGCTGACATTTGTGACCACTGGATTTGCCGGGCGGGTCCGGGCAGGTTTACGTCACAAACGAGTCCAACCTCGTGTCCTAAGCATTGATTAACACTTAAAATCTTTTACCCCAGTTTTAATAATTCCCTATTCAAATTATTAATTAAGTCAACTTTTAATGATGTCCATAATTGACTCAATTATGGCCATCCACTTATGGCATGCAAAATCATATTAATTGCACCCCAACTTTTTAATATTAAATCCTTAATATTACCCCTACCCCACGTTTATACGTTCGCTTATTCAACGCATAATATAGGCTAAACTTGTATAGTCTAACACCTAGCACAAAGATAAATTATCACAACATATAGACAATTAAAATAAATCTAATCATAATAGGGGTGAAACTTGCATAAACTACACATGTTAAGGATCAAAAGGTGTCAACTTGTTAAATGTCTCAATTTATATGATATGATCATAGCCCAAATCTATACATAAACGTGAATATGGGGTTTTTAGGCAACATAATGATGGTGTGAACTAGCATAGGATATCACATATGTCATAGCATAATTCTAGATGTCATAATAGATGTCTTGGTATATGTTCATAACTTTTCTAATCAATCTAACTTGCATATGTGACTTGTCATATAGATCAACATAACCCAAACATGATGATTTAATTAATATGAACTAACTAGCATAGATGGTAACATCATGGCCTTTTTGACATGTATGATTCATCACAACATAGCATAGAAACTTTCAACATACATAACATCATCATAGCATGATTTACAACATATAAGATATCATCATCACATAACATTGGATTTACAATACACATGATAGCAAAAGGGGTTTACAACAAGATATACGATAATTCACATCATCTACTCATAATCCATTCATAACTCAACCTAATTAAAATGATAATAATCTTGTTAAGATCATCATACTCACAATTCAAAGAAGAAGAGAGAGAGTTTTGCTTTGCTTTAGGTTTGAGAGAATTAGAATTAGCTTTTCTTCCTTCTTAGTTGGCGGCGGCTCCATTGATTTCCATGGCGATGGTATGACGGCTTTGGTTCCAATTTTAATTAGGTTTAGGGTTAGCATTAGGATGTATTTATAGGTGTAGGAAGTTATTTAGGACCATTAGATTAACTCTGAACCATGAGAACCAATCAAATGCAAAATCTGTATTTGAGCGAATCGGCCCACGGGTTGACAGCCAAACACCCTGGATTAACCCCCAATCGACCCAGCGGGGCTTGGGTTGACCTCAAAAATGGGCCTGTTTGGTTATTCCCCCTCCCAATTCGTTGTTTTGAACTTTTTTGCATATTTATTTATTTAATTTTTAATTTATATATATATATCAATATATATATATTTCTCTGCGCAACCCATTTTACTTAATTCTTTTCTAAATATTAAGTATACTTTAATTTGTGAATTTTAATGTTATAAAATTACGGGGTGTTACAATAATTCAATCAATTATGGACATCATTAAAATTGGAATTAATTAATGATTTGAATAGGGATATATTTAAAACTGGGGTAAAAGATTATAAGTGTTAATCAATGCTTAGGACACGAGGTTGGACTCGTTTGTGACGTAAAACTGCCCGGACCCGCCCGGCAAATCCAGTAGTCACAAATGTCATCCCAATTTGAGAGGTCCTAGGCCCAAATTAAAGCATAACAGTTGTAAAGACACGAGGTTAGACTCTTTTATGGTGTAAGACTGCCCGGACCCGCCCGGCAAATCCAGCTGCCATAAATGCCAGTCTAATGTGAGAGGTCTTTATGAGTTTATGGCCTGAATGAATTAAGAAATACTTAACCAGATAAACATGTGAAGTAGGACATGGGGGTTAAGTAGGTGCCTTGGGTGGCATGAGGAATCTAGGGGGTGCTTTTAGTGGCATTTGAAATACGATTAGTAAGACTTAACAAAACACACATGTTAATGTACATGACTAAGTGGGTTAAGTGGGATGTACTAGTGGGGACAAGCTTAGGTGGATAGCTTGTGGTAAGTAAAGGGGGCCCATTTCAACCAGTAACCCAAACGTATCTTTGTGGGCTCGACCCAAGTCGAGGACGGGACACACATACTGGGCTTGACTATAAGAGGCAAAATGGGTTAGCGGTGGCAACGCAAGTCCAACGGGTTTCATATGCGTGTGTGGACTCGGGCTGGTAGGTAAGACGTTGTTGCATCGTGTAGGTATAAGCCGTGCATTCTCAAGTTGTATCGGGTTGCCACTTTAGGGGAGTGACACACCCCACTGTGGGGCCAGCACGGGTATCTACGAGTAGGGAGCCGATCGAAAGTGGGTAGTGGGGTACACTTAGCGGAGATAGGGGCAGGCGGCACCTATGTAGTCAGCTAGGGGTACACGAAGCTATTTATATAATTTCAAAGTGAAGCAAGTGGGATCAACCGTTAGGGTGACTGGTGTGGTGCAGTGTAGTAATTATTCGTTAGTAATTAGGTGTGCCTTTAACGTTATCTTTATCTTCTCTTCCATACCCAATAGTTCATAGACATTTCCTTATTTTCCAGCTTGTGCCTCAGTCAAATTATTTTGATAATAGTATTGTTAGAATTATCATACTCGCCCGGCTTTATGTCTGACCCCCTCCATTTCTATCTTCTTCCCCCTTCTAGGTCCTCAGGGTGGGCCCACCTCTAGCAGAGTTTGATTGGATTGCTTTATCTCTCTCTTTTGGAAAGCTTGGACGACTGAAGTAAAGTCCAGCTTGTTATCTTCTTTAATGGCTATTTATGTAATGGGGTTATGTATTTTGTTTTATCAAGATGGATATTGTACTTGACTCTGATTTATGGTTTTACGATGTAACAAACATGTTTAATTTCCGCTGCAACGAAATAAAGTTTTAGATTTCCAAGTACTACTTATTATCTGCCTTGTTGTAATTTTTCTGTTCTATATTCACTTAAAACCTCCATGGAAGTTAATGCATTCCCTTTGTGAGTGACATTAATGGACGTGGGGTGTTACACGTGGTATCAGAGCTTAAGGTTACCAGAACAGATTTTTTTTTTAGAAAAACTATTTTTCTAAAGTATTTTTGGAAGAAGTGTTTTCAAAAACATGTCCTGATGAGTAATTTAAAGAGGAAAGTTTTTATGAAAAACATAATCCCCAATAGCCATATATCTTTATCTTTCGAATTCTCCATTTTGAATCTTTCCTTTTTCGTTTCAGCATGGCTGAAGATTTAAACCTTCCGGATGGTGTAACGATACCAGGATGGTATAGGAGGTTATTAGAGGCTAGGGCCGCTGCAGGTCCAGCCAATGTTCCTCCACCACCAGTTGCACCTGCTCCTCCTCCTCCTCGAGCTGATACTTTTGCAAAGACATGTAAGGAATTTAAGGCTCTGGGTGGAAAACCTTTTCAAGGGTCAGAAACGTTTGTGGAAGCTAGAGATTGGCTTAAGGAGGTGGAAGAGTTGCTAGAAATCTTTGAAGTAGAAGAAGGGAGGAAAGTCAAATTAGCAGCTTGGTTAATGAAGGGAGAGGCCTCGTTTTGGTGGGAGGTCACTAATGGGGAGCGTCCTGTTGACTCTTGGGCGGATTTCAGACGTAGGTTTGAGGCAAAGTTTCTCTCAAGGGAAGAAGAGAATCTATATATGGAAAGGTTCTTGACATTAAAGCAAGGAAGCTCATCAGTGAAAGAATATGTTAACAAATTTAATCAGTTAGCAAGGTTTGGCTTGGACTTAGTGAACACGCCAGAGAAGAAGGCTCTGAGGTTCGTTAAAGGCTTGAATGAGCCATTGCAGTGGTTGGCTATGACCCACATCCCTATGGGGGCCACCTTTGAGAAGCTAGTAGACATGGCACTCATGCACGATGAGAAAGGAGCTAATGCTAATAAGGCACACAAGAAGAAAGGGGATCAGAAGAAACCTCAACAGAAAAACAAGAAGGGTGGTAAAGACTATAATGGCAAAGGAAAGAAAAGATGCTTTAACTGTGGGACTCCAGACCATCTCAGCAAGGATTGCAGAAAGAAAAAGAAGACTGGCTGTTTTCACTATGGTGAAGCGGGACATCTAGTGAAGGACTGCCCAAAGAAGGGGCAGAGGGCAGGGTCTACCTCGGGAGGACAGGTGCAGGCTCTTATGGCACCAGGGCAGGCAAGGGAACAAGTTCAGGCTCTCGCGGTCCCACCGTTGCAAGAACGAGGTAGAACCATTTCTGTTGAAAGCTTAGTTTTTATGTTTGATCGTCCTATCCGTACTTTATTCGATTCGGGCGCATCGCATTTGTTTATCTCTACATCATTAGTTAAATCACTGCACTTAAACACCAGTTTAGTAGAGGATCCTTTAGTTGTTTCGAATCCAATTGGGGGCTCAGCTTATTTGTCCATGATGTGTTTGGATTTGAAAATTTCTATATTTAGCATTGAGTTTAGATGTGATGCTTATGTTTTGGGCTTCACGGGCTATGGGCTAATTTTAGGAATTGATTGGTTATCCAGAAATGGGGCCGTTCTAGATTGTGAAAGGAGAGTAGTTAGGCTCATGACTCGCCTTGGCAACACTCTTGAAATCTTTTGTAATCCCATAAATTCCGTTATGCTAAGTTATCTAGAATCGCTTGACGCGTCTGTGGAGAATCTACAATCTATTTGAGTGGTCCGAGAATACTCAGATGTGTTTGAGGAGGTGAAGGGCTTGCCTCCGAAGCGGGAGATAGATTTTCGAATATATCTTGTGGATAATGCAAATCCAGTATCTTTGCCAGTACGCCACATGGCTCCTCGTGAAAGGACGGAACTCAATAAGCAAGTGAAGGAGTTGCTTGAGAAGGGGATCATAAGACGAAGTATATCGGAGTGGGGTGCTCCAGTAGTATTTTCCACGAAGGCGGATGGGTCCCTTAGACTTTGTGTGGACTATAGAGAACTTAATAAGCTTACTAAGAAGAATAGACACCCATTGCCGAGGATTGACGATCTCTTCGATCAGTTAGTTGGCGCCTCGGTGTTTTCGCAGTTGGACTTAGCCACTGGTTTCCATCAGTTGAGAGTGGCTGAGGATAGCATTGACAAGACTGCCTTCAGGACTCCGGACAGTTTCTGTGAATGGCTAGTGATGCCCTTCGGTTTGACAAATGCCCCCGCATACTTTGTTGATTTGATGAGTAGGGTGTTTAGGGAGTACCTTAATAAATTCGTGGTGGTCCTTGTAGAAGACATCTTGATCTTTTCTAAGGACGAAGAAGAGCATACCCTAGATCTTAGGGAAGTGTTGGAGACCCTTCGAGCACATAACCTTAAAGCTAAATTTACTAAGTGTCACTTCTGTAGAGAGGAAGTGCGATTCTTAGGGCACGTGGTTTCCAAAGAAGGGATAGTTGTGGATCCCGCGAAGGTGGTGGCCATCCAAGATTGGAAGGTCCCTAAAAATGCAATCGAAGTAAGGAGTTTCTTGGGGTTGGCTGGCTACTATAGGAAGTTTATCAAAGACTTCGCAAAAATATCAGCTTCATTGACACGCCTGACGAAGAAGAACCTAGTTTTCACATGGGACGTAGATTGTGATGATGCGTTCCAACGTTTGAAGAGAGCTTTGACTTCAGCTCCAGTCTTAGTGCTGCCAGACGGGAGTAAGCCATTTACTGTTTATACCGATGCTTGTGGGACAGGACTAGGCGCAGTCTTAATGCAGGAGGGAAGGGTAATAGCCTATGGGGGAAGACAGTTGAGAGCGCATGAGAAGAATTACCCCATGCATGACCTAGAGTTGGCCGCTATTGTTTTCGCGCTTAAGTCTTGGAACCATTATCTTCTTGGCAAGAAATTCGAATTATTCACTGACCACAAATCTTTAAAATACTTATTCTCTCAAAAGGACTTGAACTTAAGGCAGCAAAGGTGGATGGAATTCTTAGCATCCTACGATTTCGAAATAGCATATACCCCTGGCAACGGTAACGTGGTGGAAGATGCCTTAAGTAGAAAAAGGTTGTCCTCGAGTCCGTTGTTTGTTGAACGGAGAAACTTAGAATTCATCTCTATGTTTGACTTTAGACCATCCGTTGACTTTGTACCTGGTTTGCTAGCATCCTTGGAGGTCAGACCTACGCTTTTGGGACGGATTGGTGAGGCACAGCGAGATGACCCACAGTTGGTTGAGTTAGTGGAGAAGCTCAAAAGAGGGGAGTCATCAAGCCATCTCCGTAGGTATACCCTATATGATAAGGGTTGGTTACGTAGGGATAGTAGACTTTGTGTACCTCGAGACAAAGGTTTGAGGAAGGCTATTCTTGACGAAGCACATCATTCGATGATGACCATTCATCCCGGTGGGGAGAAGATGTACAAATACATGAAGCGAGTTTTCTTTTGGGTCGGTATGAAGAGGGATGTGGCCGAGTATGTCACTAGATGCTTGGTGTGCCAACAAGTAAAAGCGGAGCAAAAGAAACCCGGTGGGTTGCTTCACCCATTGGAGGTTCCACTATGGAAGTGGGAAAGTGTCTCGATGGATTTTGTGGATGGATTACCAAGATCAAGTAAGGGTAATACGGGGATTTGGGTTATAGTAGACAGACTTACTAAAAGTGTAACAACCCGTATTTTTAATAACCTGTTATAACATAAATCGAGGCAGAATTTAATTCTAAAATCTGAATCAAGGGAAACAGGCTATGCCATTGCGTTCGTCTCGGAAAAATACGCGAAATAGAGTCCGAGTTTTCGAAAATCGGAGTCCGTATGACCCAGTTAAGGCCCATTGAAGTTTTCAGAAAATTCCTAAGTAAAAACAGATTTGAATTTCAAGTTCAAAGTTGGAAATTAGGGCAAACTGGCGCAGGCGGGAAAATTCCCGCCAGGACCCCCATGTCGACAGGCATGTCGACAGGGTCCCCAGGGTGTCGACAGCCCTGTCGACACAGGGTGGCCGGGCAGTTTTGCCTGGCGCACCATTTTGGGTCTTGGTCCGGTTTGTGGCTTGGTTCTGGAGAGTTCCGAAATCTGATGGCCCTAATTTAATCTAGGGTTAATCCTATGGTCTAAATCACTAGCCTAATCTATAAATAAGACCCTAACCTACCATAAATCACTCATTATTCATTCTAGCAACCAAACTATGTCAAAATCAAACCTCTCATGGCCTCCACTCTCTTCATACAAATCCTAAGCAAATTTCTAAGAGATTTCCATGCATACAAGTGTATTTAGACTTGTATGATCCTCTTTAGCTTGCATTAAAGTCTTGTTTCTCTATTGTCATCATAAAGGAGGAGTCTTGATCAAGTTTTCTTGCATTTTTGGGGTTTTAATTTGTTGCATAAGGGGTTTCTTACATTAGCTATACTCAAATGAGTCCGCATAAGCATTGTAAGCCCTATTCCTCTCATACTTGAACTTTGAAGTTAAATGCATGATATGCGAGTTGTCATAAGTTATGCAAGTTTGTTTACGCAAGTATGATATGCGAGTTGTCATAAGTTATGCAAGTTTGTTTATGCAAGTATGATATGCAAGTTGCCATAAGTTATGCAAGTTTGTTTATGCAAGTATGATATGCAAGTTGCCATAAGTTATGCAAGTTTGTTTATGCAAGTATGATATGCAAGTTGCCATAAGTTATGCAAGTTTGTTTATGCAAGTATGATATGCAAGTTGCCATAAGTTATGCAAGTTTGTTTATGCAAGTATGATATGCAAGTGTCATATGTTGTGCAAGTTTGTTTATGCAAGTTTGTTTATGTAAGTATGATATGCAAGTTGACATATGTTATGCAAGTTTTATTATGCAAGTTTGATATGCAAAATTGTCATATGATATGCAAGTATGCTTATGCAAGTTTGGGATGGTCATGTGGGTCATGTTAACATGTTATGCATGCTTTTGGGCCTAAAAATGTAATATGCAAGTGTATGAACACATGAATCTTTCATATGCCACCATGTTGAACTTGTGGCTCTAACACTTTTATGTCATGATTATGCCAAGTTCCCTCTTTCTATCCTTTATGCGCTATTGCGATATGTAAGCGATGGGATTGCGTTTGGGGTTGGGTAAACTTAAAAGACATAAAAACATGAACTTGGGAATTTACCTATTAAGTTAGGTCTACCCCTTAGGAATTTACCTATTAAGTTAGGTTTACCCAAGTATTTGTTAAACTTGTAATGTGTTTTGGAAACATGGTGGACATGACACTTAGAAAACATAAGTGTGGCCAACTCGAGGTTGGGTTGAGTTTGTAGCGTAATTCTACCCGGAACCTACCGGCTTAACTAGTGGCTACAAACAATAGGATCCAATGTGAGAAGTTGGTCATGTGGTGCCAAGACCCGAGGTTAGACCAAGTTGTGGTGTAAATCTACCCGGAACCCACCGGCTTAACTAGGTAACCGCAACAAAGTCTAATGTGAGAGGTCAAGGCATAATTAAATTAATTAATGCCTCATGATTAGGGTTAAGTCATGGCCCACTAATACTTAACCAATTTGGGGATTCGAGGGATTGAAATGGGGTTAAGTTGTGAACTGTTGGTTACACTTAACCAATTTAATCCATTTGGGGGTTCGAGGGATTGAAATGGGGTTAAGTGGTGAACTGTCGGTTACACTTAACCAATTTAATCCATGATTAGTGAAGGGTTAAATCGCACTTAACCCTCTTAGGAAACCCTAGCAACGTGGTCTGTTCCAGCAGTAATCCCAGTTTGGTATCATCACAACCCTAGAGGCTAGGCTAGGGCGGGGCACGATTACTGGACTGATGTAAGCGACCAAAGCGATGGCTGAGTGGTACAGCGGTGCGGGTCCAGGCGGGTTACGGACGTGCACGTAGTCCGGTATTGGACAAACTCGAGGCACAGGTACCAGTAGGTTTAGACTGTGCATTATTGCTTCAGTGTCTGGGGTTGACAACCGAGGGCTTGATACACCCGAAGGTGGACCCAGCACAGTCTGACTACATCCATATGTGGGCCGTATGGACACCAACACTTGATGTGTTAGGTTTATAGGGAGCCGATCGACTAGACCGTTGGGCTGGACCTTGTATTAAGGTCACCTCATGTTATTGGGCCAAAGTTTGGGCTGAGGGATCAATACCTGTTATGTTAGTTTGCTAGTACACCCGTGGTGCAAAACCTTAATCCTGATTATGCGATGACACCTTTATCTACCTTGATAGTTAATCATCATGTTGTTATCCTTATGTTCATACCCGCTGCTCATGTCAGTTAACTTTTTCAGTTTACATTGATTGTAGTAGGGCTTACTCAGTCTTTTTGACTGACCTGTTTTCTTTCGCCTCTTTTCTTCCGTTCCCCCCTCCCAGGTTCTCAGGGAGAGAATACAGGAGCTTAGCTTGGATCCTACCCGCTTTCTTGGATAGCTCATGTATGCTTCGGACTTGAGCTCGCTATGGTTTTTCTGCTTTGGGGATAGCTACTTATGTTTTCCTTTCAGTTTTCAGATGATGTTGTTTATGTACTAGACTTATTTTATTTGGAAAATTGACATGATGTTGTACTAAGACTTGATTTGAAATGGTTTGAAAATCTTCCGCTGTTTTATCCATGTTATTTACTCTGGTTACATATATTTACATGTTCTTGTTCTGCCTTGATATATCATTATGCATGTTTACCTTGTTTTAAAACGCCCCACCAAAGTCAGAGTTGCTTGCAAGAGCTACCCTGGCGGAGGTGGGGTGTTACATTTGGTATCAGAGCATATGGTTTACGAGAAGGAACAAAAAGGTTTTTAGAAAACTTTTTGAAAACTATCTTCAAAATCAAGTATAAAGTATTTTCCAAAGAAAAGTCTAGTTTATTTTAAAGGCTATTCCCCAAGAAGCCATTAGCGAAATTCCTTCGTTTTTCTCCATTCTGAATCTATCGTTTTCTTCGTTTTCAGAATGGCCGATAACTTTGCCATTCCGGAGGGAGTACACGTACCTGTTTGGTATAGGAGACTTTTGGGGGCTAGGGCGACCGAAGCCGGCCCCGCAAATATTACTCCTCCGGTAGTTGATGTTCCTCTTCCTCCTGTCACTGAGGTTCCTCTTCCTCCTTCCCCTCAGCATCCTCAAACTGACTTCGCAGAGATTTGCCAAGATTTTAAGGCGATGGGTTGCAAAAATTTCTTTGGAACCGAGACTTATGTGGAGGCAAGGAATTGGTTGAAGGAAACCGAAGATCTTTTTACCTTCTTTAATATAGATGACCGTAGGAAGGTTCTATTAGCAGTGTGGTTGTTAAAGGAAGAAGCTGCGCGTTGGTGGGCCAATTGAGACTTGGGAAGACTTTCGGGGAAAGTTTGGACTAAGGTTCCTATCACTGATGCAAGGGGACACGACTATTAGGGAATACATAGATCAGTTTAATCAACTGGCTCGGGTCGGTTTAGACTTAGTTAACACAGCTCAGAAGAAGGCCCTATATTTTGCTCTAGGATTAAACGAGCCATTACATGGTTTGGCCATGACTCATATACCCTTGGGGGCAACTTTTGAGAGTTTGGTGAATATGGCCCTACTTAATGAAGAGAGTAGGAGTGACGAGGAGGAGATCAAGGTGAAGGATACTCAAGCCAAGAAGACTGATTCCCAGTGGAAAGGAAATCAGGGTAATCCAAGCGGTCAGAGCAGTCAAGGCAATAAGAACAAGAACAAGGGCAAGAACAACAAGAGGAAGTGCCATCATTGCGGTTCAGTTGGGCATCTTAGTAAGGATTGTCGGAAGAGAAAAAGGAATAATGGTGAATGCTTTTTCTGCGGTGAGACTGGACATTTCAGTAAGGATTGCCCGAAGAAGCAAGGGCAAGGCCAGGGTCAGACTCAGCGTGCTGGACCTTCGAGAGGGCAAGTTCATGCTCTCAATGCTGCTCCAGTTCCCGATCGAGGTAGTATTTCTGTTGAAAGCCTTGTATATATTTCTGATTTTCCAGTTCGTACCTTGTTGGATTCTGGTGCATCGCATAGTTTTATTTCATCTGATCTAGTTGGAAGTTTGCACCTAAGTACTAGCCCAGTTGATGATCCCGTATGTGTTTCAAATCCAATTGGGGTTTCCGCCCAATTGTCTGTGGTCTGGGTGGATTTGAAAATTTCTATCTTGAGTATAGAATTCTCGTGGGATGTTTATATTCTCGGTTTCAGGGGATATGGGTTGGTTTTGGGCATGGAATGGTCGTCCTGTTTTTGGGCCATTCTTGGTTTTTGTATAGGGTTGTGAGGCTCATGACTCGCCACGGTAATACCCTAGAAATTTCTAGCAACCCTATGGGTCCCGTCATGTTATGTTATCTTGAATCCCTCAACTCGTCTATCGATAGTTTGCAATCTGTGAGGGTGGTCCGAGAATATCCTGATATCTTGGGGGAAGTAAAGGGGTTACCCCTGGACGTGGGATAGATTTCCGCATTATCTGGTTGGTAATACCAAGCCAGTTTCGTGGCCGGTTAGGCACATGACCTCACGAGATGAGAATTAAGAAAGCAAGTCAAGGAGTTGCTTGAGAAGAACTTCCTGAGACGAAGCATTTTCGAGTAGGGTGCTCCAGTAGTATTCGTTACTAATGTGGACAGTTTGCTTCGCTTATGTGTTGATTATCGTGAGAAGAATAGACAACCGTTACCAAGGATCGATGATTTGTTTGATCAGCTTGTAGGAGCATCTGTTTTCTTTTGATCTAGCTACCGGATTCCATCAGCTTAGGATGGCTGAGGATGGAATAGACAAGACTGCGTTCAGAACTCCGGATGGATTCTTTGAGTGGCTTGTCATGCCATTCGGCTTGACGAATGCACCCGCATATTTCGTGGACTTATGAGTAGGGTGTTCAGAGAGTTCTTGAACAAGTTTGTCGTGGTCTTCGTAGATAATATTTTGGTCTTCTCTAAGGATGAGGAAGAGCAGGCAAGGCACCTCGGGGAGGTTATGGATACGCTTAGAGCGCATCAGTTGAAGGCCAAGTTCTCCAAGTGTCACTTTTGGAGAAGGGAAGTTAGATTCCTTGGGCATATCGTATCCAAGCAAGGCTTAGCGGTGGATCCCGCTAAGGTGGTTGCAGTTCAGGATTGGAAGACTCCAAGGAATGCAACCGAGGTGAGAAGTTTTCTAGGTCTTGCGAGTTTTTATCGGAAGTGCATCAAGGACTTCGCGAAGATTTCAGTATGTGGCAACCTTTGATTTCTCTTTGGCGATGGAGTCGATGACCGGTTCTTTAGCATCTCTGGAACTCAGGCCTACCCTTCTTGATCAAGTTGGGGCTTCACAGAGAGAAGACCCTCACATAGTTGAGATTATGGATAAGCTGACTCGAGGAGAGACGTCTAGTCACCTCGCTCGATATTCTATTGATGACAAGGGTTGGCTGAGGAGAGATGGAAGGTTATGTGTTCCCATGGTAGAAGATTTAGTAAGAAAAGTTCTGAAGGAAGCGCATCGCTCTAAGTTGACTATACATCCAGGCGAAGATAAGATGTACAAAGATATGAAGTGTATTTTCTTCTGGCCTGGAATGAAGAAGGATGTGGCAGAGTTTGTCTCTAGATGTGTTGTTTGTCAGAGAGTAAAAGCCGAGTCGAAGAAGCCCGGTGGGCTATTGCATCCTCTAGAGGTCCCGCTATGGAAGTGGGAGATTATTTCTATGGACTTTATTGATGGGATTCCAAGGTCAAGGAAAGGGAATACGAGCATTTGGGTCATTGTAGATAGGCTTACGAAGAGTGCTCATTTCATTCCGGTGAAGAGCAAAAGGACCGCATCTGGACTAGCATCAGTATATCTTCGTGAGATAGTACGACTACATGGAGTCCCTTCCAGCATAGTCAGTGACCGAGACCCCGTCTTTACTAGTCAGTTCTGGAACAGTTTGCAGGAAGCTATGGGCACGAGGTTGAACCTGAGTACGGCCTATCACCCACAAACGGACGGTCAGACAGAAAGGGTGAATAGGGTACTTGAGGACTTGTTGAGTTTGCATATAATAGCAGTTATCAGGCAAGCATAGGGATGGCACCATTTGAAGCTTTATATGGGAGGCCGTGCAAGCCGCCTACATGTTGGTGGGAGACTACAGATAAGCTCATACTTGGGCCTGATATGATCAGAGATACATCCGAGAAGATCGAGTTGATTCGGAGACGAATGAAAGCGGCCCAAGACCGACAGAAATCCTATGCTGATAAGCGAAGATCCGATTTAGAGTTCAATATTGGGGATATGGTTTTCGTAAAGGTTTCTCCTTTACGGAATGTGGTCCGATTTGGAGCCGTTGGGAAGTTAGCCCCGAGATTTGTTGGACCATTCCCCATCGTTGAGAGGATCGGGCAGATGGTTTATAGAGTGAAGTTGCCCGAGAAGCTTGCCGGAGTACACGATGATTTTCATGTCTCGCATCTCCGGAAGTGTTTGCATGAATCAGCAGAGGTTGTGGAGCCAAGTGTTTTGGAAGACGTGGAAGTAGAGTGGGAGGCTACCTTGAGGAGAGCTCCGATTCGTATCTTGGGGACAGAGATCAAGAAGCTAAGAAATCGTGAGGTCAAGTTGGTGAAGGTTCAATGGGGTGAAGCCGAGGGAGACGCAACTTGGGAAATTGAAGAGAAGATGCGTAGGCTTTATCCATTCCTTTTGAGGGTACACTCTCAATCTCTTTTCTTTGTGAGCGTATCTTTCTCTTTGCTATCCATATTTATCTAGTTTATCGTGTTAATCTTGTCATGAGAACCTTAGGTAGAAACCCTTTGGATGAAACATGTGTTTGAGACATGTTATGCTTGATGGTTGCAAGTGGTTGCAAGTGTTTGCAAGTGGTTGCTCGTGGATGCATTATACACGATTAGGCACTAGATCGGCTCGCACACTCCTCATATTGCATATGCATGAGTGTTTATGCTTATTCATGGATGAAAATTGTGTGTTATCACATGGATGTTGCATATGGGTGTATGTTATGTGCACACATATAGATATTATACATTATGTTAGGAATTGCATACATATGGATTCATTTCACTAACATAATCCGCATTGATGTTATTTGCATTAGATAAGTACATATACACACACATTCGCATATGTTCATCCAGCATTTAGAATCTTGTAAGGACAATGATTGCTCGTGGATGATGCTTTGAGTAGATGGATGATTGGATGGTAGGATACGTTCTTCCTAAATTGAAGATTTCGGGGACGAAATCCTTTAAGGAGGGGAGAATGTAACAACCCGTATTTTCAATAACCTGTTATAACATAAATCGAGGCAGAATTTAATTCTAAAATCTGAATCAAGGGAAACGGGCTATGCCATTGCGTTCGTCTCGGAAAAATACGCGAAATAGAGTCCGAGTTTTCGAAAATCGGAGTCCGTATGACCCAGTTAAGGCCCATTGAAGTTTTCAGAAAATTCCTAAGTAAAAACAGATTTGAATTTCAAGTTCAAAGTTGGAAATTAGGGCAAACTGGCGCAGGCGGGAAAATTTCCGCCAGGACCCCCATGTCGACAGGCATGTCGACAGGGTCCCCAGGGTGTCGACAGCCCTGTCGACAGCCCTGTCGACACAGGGTGGCCGGGCAGTTTTGCCTGGCGCACCATTTTGGGTCTTGGTCTGGTTTGTGGCTTGGTTCTGGAGAGTTCCGAAATCTGATGGCCCTAATTTAACCTAGGGTTAATCCTATGGTCTAAATCACTAGCCTAATCTATAAATAAGACCCTAACCTACCCTAAATCACTCATTATTCATTCTAGCAACCAAACTATGTCAAAATCAAACCTCTCATGGCCTCCACTCTCTTCATACAAATCCTAAGCAAATTTCTAAGAGATTTCCATGCATACAAGTGTATTTAGACTTGTATGATCCTCTTTAGCTTGCATTAAAGTCTTGTTTCTCTATTGTCATCATAAAGGAGGAGTCTTGATCAAGTTTGCTTGCATTTTTGGGGTTTTAATTTGTTGCATAAGGGGTTTCTTACATTAGCTATAGTCAAATGAGTCCGCATAAGCATTGTAAGCCCTATTCCTCTCATACTTGAACTTTGAAGTTAAATTCATGATATGCGAGTTGTCATAAGTTATGCAAGTTTGTTTATGCAAGTATGATATGCGAGTTGTCATAAGTTATGCAAGTTTGTTTATGCAAGTATGATATGCAAGTTTTCATAAGTTATGCAAGTTTGTTTATGCAAGTATGATATGCAAGTTGCCATAAGTTATGCAAGTTTGTTTATGCAAGTATGATATGCAAGTTGCCATAAGTTATGCAAGTTTGTTTATGCAAGTATGATATGCAAGTTGCCATAAGTTATGCAAGTTTGTTTATGCAAGTATGATATGCAAGTGTCATATGTTGTGCAAGTTTGTTTATGTAAGTATGATATGCAAGTTGACATATGTTATGCAAGTTTTATTATGCAAGTTTGATATGCAAAATTGTCATATGATATGCAAGTATGCTTATGCAAGTTTGGGATGGTCATGTGGGTCATGTTAACATGTTATGCATGCTTTTGGGCCTAAAAATGTAATATGCAAGTGTATGAACACATGAATCTTTCATATGCCACCATGTTGAACTTGTGGCTCTAACACTTTTATGTCATGATTATGCCAAGTTCCCTATTTCTATCCTTTATGCGCTATTGCGATATGTAAGCGATGGGATTGTGTTTGGGGTTGGGTAAACTTAAAAGACATAAAAACATGAACTTGGGAATTTACCTATTAAATTAGGTCTACCCCTTGGGAATTTACCTATTAAGTTAGGTCTACCCAAGTATTTGTTAAACTTGTAATGTGTTTTGGAAACATGGTGGACATGACACTTAGAAAACATAAGTGTGGCCAACTCGAGGTTGGGTTGAGTTTGTAGCGTAATTCTACCCGGAACCTACCGGCTTAACTAGTGGCTACAAACAATAGGATCCAATGTGAGAAGTTGGTCATGTGGTGCCAAGACCCGAGGTTAGACCAAGTTGTGGTGTAAATCTACCCGGAACCCACTGGCTTAACTAGGTAACCGCAACAAAGTCTAATGTGAGAGGTCAAGGCACAATTAAATTAATTAATGCCTCATGATTAGGGTTAAGTCATGGCCCACTAATACTTAACCAATTTGGGGATTCGAGGGATTGAAATGGGGTTAAGTTGTGAACTGTTGGTTGCACTTAACCAATTTAATCCATTTGGGGGTTCGAGGGATTGAAATGGGGTTAAGTGGTGAACTGTCGGATACACTTAACCAATTTAATCCATGATTAGTGAAGGGTTAAATCGCACTTAACCCTCTTAGGAAACCCTAGCAACGTGGTCTGTTCCAGCAGTAATCCCGATTTGGTATCATCACAACCCTAGAGGCTAGGCTAGGGCGGGGCACGATTATTGGACTGATGTAAGCGACCAAAGCGATGGCTGAGTGGTACAGCGGTGCAGGTCCAGGCGGGTTACGGACGTGCACGTAGTCCGGTATTGGACAAACTCGAGGCACGGGTACCAGTAGGTTTAGACTGTGCATTATTGCTTCAGTGTCTGGGGTTGACACCCGAGGGCTTGATACACCCGAAGGTGGACCCACCACAGTCTGACTACATCCATATGTGGGCCGTATGGACACCAACACTTGACGTGTTAGGTTTATAGGGAGCCGATCGACTACACCGTTGGGCTGGACCTTGTATTAAGGTCACCTCATGTTTTTGGGCCAAAGTTTGGGCTGAGGGATCAATACCTGTTATGTTAGTTTGCTAGTACACCCGTGGTGCAAAACCTTAATCCTGATTATGCGATGACACCTTTATCTACCTTGATAGTTAATCATCATGTTGTTATCCTTATGTTCATACCCGCTGCTCATGTCAGTTAACTTTTTCAGTTTACATTGATTGTAGTAGGGCTTACTCAGTCTTTTTGACTGACCTGTTTTCTTTCGCCTCTTTTCTTCCGTTCCCCCCCCCAAGGTTCTCAGGGAGGGAATACAGGAGCTTAGCTTGGATCCTACCCGCTTTCTTGGATAGCTCATGTATGCTTCGGACTTGAGCTCGCTATGGTTTTTCTTCTTTGGGGATAGCTACTTATGTTTTCCTTTCAGTTTTCAGATGATGTTGTTTATGTACTAGATTTATTTTATTTGGAAAATTGACATGATGTTGTACTAAGACTTGATTTGAAATGGTTTGAAAATCTTCCGCTGTTTTATCCATGTTATTTACTCTGGTTACATAAATTTACATGTTCTTGTTCTGCCTTGATATATCATTATGCATGTTTACCTTGTTTTAAAACGCCCCACCAAAGTCAGAGTTGCTTGCAAGAGCTACCCTGGCGGAGGTGGGGTGTTACAAAAAGCGCCCATTTTATTCCCGTGAAGAGTAAGAGGACTGCTCCATGGTTAGCTTCTGTATACGTCCGAGAGATAGTTCGTTTGCATGGTGTTCCTTCTAGCATAGTAAGCAACCGTGATCCTATCTTCACTAGAGAATTATGGAAAAGCTTGCAAGAGGCGGTAGGGACTCAGTTATGCTTGAGCACCGTGTATCATCCTCAGACGGACGGCCAGACAGAGAGGGTGAATCGCATTCTAGAGGATCTTTTAAGGCTATGTATCCTAGACTTTGGGGGTACATGGGAAGAGCATCTTCCGATGGTAGAGTTCGCATATAATAATAGCTTTCAATCTAGCATTGGCATGGCACCTTTCGAAGCTCTTTATGGACGACCTTGTCGTTCACCTACATGTTGGTGGGAATCTACGGATAAGATCTTACTTGGGCCCGATATGATTAGAGAGACTTCGAAAAAGATCGACTTGATTCGAAGAAGGATGAAGATGGCGCAAGATAAGCAAAAATCTTATGCAGACAAAAGGAGGACAGATCTTGAGTTTGATGTTGGGGACATGGTCTTTATCAAAGTGTCTCCATTACGAAACGTTGTTCGCTTTGGGTCCGTTGGGAAGTTAGCACCAAGGTTTGTAGGGCCGTTTCCTATTAAGGAGAAGATTGGATAGATGGCGTATAGAGTGGAGTTGCCTGTGAGACTTAGTGGTGTACAAGACGTATTCCATGTGTCACATTTGAGGAACTTGCTTAGAGAGGTGGAGATAGAGCGTGATGCGACGATTCGACGAGCTCCTACATGCATTCTTGGCTCGGAGATCAAGAAGTTGAGAAATCGAGAGGTCGGACTAGTCAAAGTGTAATGGGGAGATGATGAGAGCAACGCTACTTGGGAGACAGAAGCGAAGATGCGTTCGTCGTACCCTTTTCTTTTTGAGGGTATGTCTTTTAATTTCTCCTTTATCGCTTAGCTTGTACTTATCTTATCTTTAGTATGTCCTATCGCTAGTATCTTTGACCTTTAGTTAGGATAATCCTATGGTTGAAACATGTGTTTGAGACATGTTATGTATGATGGATGCAAAGTGGATGCAAGTGTTTGCTAGTGGTTGCTCGTGGACGCATATACACACACTATTAGGCACTAGATCGGCTCAGTCACTTCATATTGCATATTGCATATAAATGGATGTATTTAGTAAAATGGATGAATGATGATTGTATTATCATATGTATGCTGCATTCAGATGATGATTTTGCACGCATATAGAGATAATATGTAGCATTAAGGAACTTTTGCATACATAATGGACGCATGGCACTATCATGATTTGCATTAAGGAGGTCAACTGAATCAGTGGACCGCCTGATTTTGCATTAGATATGGACATATACACACACTATGCATTAAAACATGAAAGCATTAGAAGTCTATATGGACAATGGATGCCTGTGTTTGATGGTTGAGTAGACGGACGATTGGATGTTAGGATATACATTCTTCTTGACTTGAAGATTTCGGGGTCGAAATCCTTTAAGGATGGAAGAATGTAACACCCCGTAATTATGTTAATATTAATATTCACAAATTAAAGAATAACTAATCTCAGACGTGAGAATTGTGGGAAACGGGTTGCGCCATTGTGTTCGTCTCAGAATTCTGGTTGAAATAGAGTCCGAGTTTGCGTGATTTGGACTTCGTATGAAGGAGATATGGCCATCGGAAGTTTCAAAAAATTCAAAATTCAAAATTCGAAGTCAAACAGGCTAGGTGGGAAATTTCCCACCTAGCGCCCAGGTCGACTGGGGAGTCGACTGGACAGTCGACACCCCAGGGACCAGGTCGACTGCGCAGTCGACCTGAGTGTCGACCTGGACCAGTCGGCCAGGTTTTGGCTGAGCCCAATCTTGAGCTGCTGATGTGTCTTTAGGGCTGTGTTGGCTAATTTAACGGTTCAGGCTAGTTCTGAGTTGATCTGACGGTCTAAATAAATCCTAAACTCTATATATACCTAGGTAGTCTCTCACTCTAAATTCACATGAAAAATAGAATAGCCGCCGTCATGCCATCGCCATGGAACTCGGTGTAGCCGCCGCCAACTAAGAAGGAAGAAAGCTAATCAAAAATCTAATTCTACTCAACTCTAAAGCAAATCAAGACTCTCTTTTCTAATTGTGAGTATGATGATTTTAATAAGATTATTATTAAACTAATTAGATTAAGATGTGATATGGATCATAAGAAAATGATGTGAATTGTCATATATGTTGTTGTAAACCTTATGCTATCACGTATGTTGTAAATCCTATGTTATGTGATGATGATATCCTATATGTTGTAAATCATGCTATGATGATATTGTATAGGTTGTAATTTTCTATGCTAAGTTGTGATAAATCATACATGTTATAAAGTCATGATGTTATTATCTATGCTAATTAGTTCATGTTAATCAAATCATAATGTTGATATTATTTGGGCTATGTTGATCTATATGACAAATCATGTATGCAAGTTTAGATTGATTAGTAAAGATTATGAACATATGCCATGACATCTATTTAGATCTAGAATTGTGCTATGACATGTGTGAGTTCTATGTGTTAGATGCTAGTTCACACAATCATTATGTTGCATAAACCACATATGCAAGTTTATACATGAATTTGGATTATGATCATATTATGTAAATTGTGACATTTTACCAAACAAGTTGACACCTTTAGATCCATGACATGTGTAGTTTTATGCAAGTTGTAGTTTTTGCCTATGCAAGTTTAGGTGTTGGACATCTATCACACATGCAAGTTTCACCTTTATTATGATTAGATCTATTTTAGTCATATGTATATGTTGTTGTTGTGATAATTTATCTTTGTGCTATGTGTTAGACTATTCGAGTCTAACGTATATTTTGCGTTGAATAAGCGAACGTATAACGTGGGGTAGGGGTAACATTAAGGATTTAATATTAAGAAATTGGGGTGCAATTGATATGATTTTGCATACCGTAAGTGGATGGCCATTATTGAGTCAATTATGGACATCATTAAAATTGGAATTAATCAATGATTTGAATAGGGATATATTTAAAACTGGGGTAAAAGATTATAAGTGTTAATCAATGCTTAGGACACGTGGTTGGACTCGTTTGTGACGTAAAACTGCCCGGACCCGCCCGACAAATCCAGTAGTCACAAATGTCAGCCCAATGTGAGAGGTCCTAGGCCCAAATTAAAGCATAACAGTTGTAAAGACACGAGGTTAGACTCTTTTATGGTGTAAGACTGCCCGGACTCGCCCGGCAAATCCAGCTGTCATAAATGCCAGTCTAATGTGAGAGGTCTTTATGAGGTTATGGCCTGAATGAATTAAGAAATACTTAACCAGATAAACATGTGAAATGGGACATGGGGGTTAAGTAGGTGCCTTGGGTGGCATGAGGAATCTAGGGGGTGCCTTTAGTGGCATTTGAAATACGATTAGTAAGACTTAATCAAACACACATGTAAATGAACATGACTAAGAGGGTTAAGTGGGATGTACTAGTGGGGACAAGCTTAGGTGGATAGCTTGTGGTAAGTAAAGGGGGCCCATTTCAACCAGTAACCCAAACGTATCTTTGTGGGCTCGACCCAAGTCGAGGACGGGACACGCATACTGGGCTTGACTATAAGTGGCCAAATGGGTTAGCGGTGGCAACGCAAGTCCAACGGGTTTCATATGCGTGTGTGGACCCGGGCTGGTAGGTAAGACGTTGTTGCATCGTGTAGCTATAAGCCGTGCATTCTCAAGTTGTATCGGGTTGCCACTTTAGGGGAGTGATACACCCCACTGTGGGGCCAGCACGGGTATCTACGAGTAGGGAGCCGATCGAAAGTGGGTAGTGGGGTACACCTAGCGGAGATAGGGGTAGGCGACACCTATGTAGTCAGCTAGGGGTACACGAAGCTATTTATATAATTTCTAAGTGAAGCAAGTGGGATCAACCGTTAGGGTGACTGGTGTGGTGCAGTGTAGTAATTATTCGTTAGTAATTAGGTGTGCCTTTAACGTTATCTTTATCTGCTCTTCTATACCCAATAGTTCATAGACATTTCCTTATTTTCCAGCTTGTGCCTCAGTCTAATTATTTTGATAATAGTATTGTTATAATTATCATACTCGCCAGACTTTATGTCTAAACCCCTCCATTTCTATCTTTTTCCCCCTTCCAGGTCCTCAGGGTGGGCCCAGCTCTAGCGGAGTTTGATTGGATTGCTTTATCTCTCTCTTTTGGAAAGCTTGGACCGCTGAAGTAAAGTCCAGCTTGTTATCTTCTTTAATGGCTATTTATGTAATGGGGTTATGTATTTTGTTTTATCAAGATGGATATTGTACTTGACTCTGATTTATGGTTTTATGATGTAACAAACATGTTTAATTTCCGCTGCAACGAAATAAAGTTTTAGATTTTCAAGTACTACTTATTATCTGTCTTGTTGTAATTTTTCTGTTCTATATTCACTTAAAACCTCCATGGAAGTTAATGCATTCCCTTTGTGAGTGACATTAATGGACGTGGGGTGTTACAATTTCCATATCGTTTATAATATTGAAATCTCACATTGTGTTCCACTCCACCAAAAATTGCAAAAGGCTCAGAAAAAAATGCGGTCTCTTCTAGAATGTAGAAGACGTCCTCATGGTCCCGGCATCTCTTGGTTCTCTAGATTTCGATCACAAACGAAAAAGATATGATTTTTACAGTGAAATCATAAACCCTAGCGCTTTAAAGTGCTATAGAATAGTTTTAATATAATTCAAATCGTACCTTTCTAAATTCTTCAAAACTAGGTTTTGAAATTACTTCCGATCCGTAGCACGTAAGGCCGATCAGGTTGCACCACGTTCTTCTGCTCCGAGAGGCGCTCCGGCGGGTACCCACCTGGTCGAACTCGCACGCAGATCGAAGGTGCGGCGGCGCTTAGAAGGGCGCGACTTTCGAGGTTCTAATCTCGAGATTCTCGCCACGGGGGAGGGTAAATCGGGTATGGATTGGAAGGCCTTGAGGAGCTCTTCAAAATACTCCAAAGGAGCGTTGGGTTTCGATGAGTGTGGGAGGAGAAAAAGAGGAGAGAAGGAATAAGAAGTAGTCGTCGGTCGTTTCAGGAGATTTACGGGGAGAGAGAAAGTGAATGATTGGCCCTTTTTTTTTAATTAATTTCAAAAATCCGGAAATACCCCCCCCCCATCTCATACGAACTCCAATCCAAACCCAACGACTGTCGTCCCTTGCTAATTACCCCCATTCCGAACACAATGGGATATGTTTTGAATGCCCATTCGACTGTTTCAGTCAGTTTTTCTTCAAATTAAAGTATAAAACATTCAATATTTGATTTGAACGTACATTTCAATTTGACGGGGCCACATACTGATTCCAAAAATTCCCGAAAAATAAATCTAGCTATGTTTTGACCATACGGTCCCATCAAAACTAGTTTCGTCGAATTCTGAGACCGTTTGAAGAATGGCCCCTTTTTGGTTGATCCAATTTAACTATAATTGACCAATACACATTTTCCTTCGCCACGCTCACATATTAACTTCAAAAATTATGAAATTTGAAACCTAGCAATAATTTGACATCCCGGATCCAACAAAATTGGTTTCATCAAATTCTGAGGTCCTATACAAAATGTCTATTTTCAAGGGCGATATATTCTCTATAGCGACTTTTCTGAAATTTCATTTGGCCATAACTTTTGATTCCCACTATGAAACTTCGATTTTTCAGATTCATTAGAAAGATATTCACTAACAGATTTAAATATTTTTGGTATCACTAAAATCCGTTTTATTTCGCACCCGGTACAGTCAGTTAAAGTTTGAATTCAATTTTTGAAACTGCAGCACCATTTCAGGCCATGTTTATAATTAAAATTAATTATATTAATTTTCAAACATCGATTCAAACATAATTTTCATCGTTATTATTTAAAATATTTATTTTAAATATTTAAAATCCATTATTTTAGACAATTTAAATTTTTTAAACTAGTTCAGATTTTCCGGGTTGTTACATAAGTCTAGCCTCAAGCCTTACACCAAGAAAATGACAAAAATCGGGCAGGCACCATGGCTATGTGGGTCACTCCCATTAGGATGTAGCATCACCTATCTAGAGAAATTCATTTTGATTCTTAATCTATCGATTATGCCCATTCGGGAATGGTTGCCGTACACATCCATTGGTGATATACATTTGATACACTCAAGAGAAATGAGTGGTCGGTCATGTGAGGGCCGGGTTGCAAGATGTTCTTGTTGAACCCAGGTGTATTTGCCTCTAGAGATACATCATCGGAAGGTGGTCCCATACCTTGTCATAATTGGAAATCCAATTTCCCTAAGCGCCAAGCGGTTTTTATTTGTATACTATGTAGGAGAATGTGAGATGCAAGCATTCTTCTAGATTCTAAATTATTTGTGAAACACCTAGACACTATGATAATATCTGATTTCAAGTATACAATGTGTTTTGATCTCATAAGGTAAAAACCCGTTCCGTATTCACGGCGTGGTCAAATGAGATATTTTTATTTCTTTAAATCTGTTTTAAAACTGTTTACTCATACCAGTCCCCTGACTGACCCGGAGTTTATTTTTCTGTGTTTCCCTTTAAAATCTTGGGTATTCATAACACTTGTTATGAATAGACACGCGAATCAGGATTGGATAAAAACTTGTGAAGCTGGGATGGAATTTCCTGTGTGTTGATCTACTTATCATGTCTACTGTATAATTAAGTCTGTAAGATTAGTCATCAATGATACGTATAATTAAAGATGTACTATGAATGGCTTGTATCACTGGATCTAAAAAGGCTCTGATATAATATGTACCGCTGGGTAATATTATGAAGTATTATCTTTTGCGAAAATTCCGCTGTGAGATTCTGATGTTTCTGTGATTTTATCTTCTATCTATTCTTATTCTTAATAATGGCACGACTTCCGATGTGTTCGAAAGTTGGGTCGTTATAGGAAGTTTATATCGATTACATATATCGATTTGTTTTCCATGAAGATTCCATTGTTAATGGAATGATATTTTGGGTTGTCGTGAATGGTATCTTTAATAATACTGTTCTTAGACCCAATGGAGTTAAGAAAATCAGAAACTAACTGGGGATTAGTTAAGTTGAATGGTTTCCTGGATATTGATCTGATGTTGGTTTCGGCCTTCGGGGTTAATACTTAGGGAATTGTTCACTTGTTAATTTATGGTTAAAGGCTGATGGAATGGAATGTGATTTTGGGTTTATAGTGAACCGTGTTTTCAATGACATTGGTTTTTAACCCAGTTAAAGAAAGGATACGATTTCCCAAGTTAAACAATCATTAAAATTGATTTTTGGGAAGATTAAAACCAAGTGGAGTTTTAATGAATCTTTAATTAGATTGAAATGATCGAGAATGGAGTATCTCTAGTTTTGCTCCAGTCGATAGTTAAATTTTTAATTAGATTTGAACGTGAAATGGTAATTGAATTTACCGATAACATCGTGGTGTTAGATATGTTGTATTACCAGTTTTACTTCATGGGATGAATAGGTTAGGTTTGGGAAATTAAAACAAATGATTACTTCGGTAAGGTTCGTTAATCCCGACTAGTTTGGATAAACCATAATTTGGTATGGATTGAATCCAAAAGAAGATTAAAGAATAAATTTAAAGAATTTATCTGTAACGACCCAGATTTTTGAATAATTTATTTTAAATATTTAATATTATTTTAAATATTTAGTTGATAATATAAATGATATTTTTATTGAATTTTCAATTTAATATGGCCGTTTATATTTACATTCGAATTTAAATTTCAATATCAGTTCCGTTGAGTTCGGAATAGCGTTATAATCTGGTATCGTCGGTCGTCACGGTTGAATAATGGTTCGGGATTACTAGTTAAGGACCACGAGATATTTTAATTATTTAATTAAAATAAAATCAATATGGAAAAAATAAAAAAAATCTCTTTAATCAAATCAAATTTAATTATATCATATTTAAAATCAAAATCAAATCTTTTTAAATACTTCAAATAGGATATTGTCCTGTACTTGGCCGACCATCAATTAAAATCATGTCCCCTTTTCCTTTATAAAATCGCGACAATTCCCTCTCCTCATTTTTCTGTCTTATTCTTTCCGCTCCTCTCAGGAAAAACAAAATTTAAAAATGGCAGATCCCTCTAATTCGAAATCACCAAACTCTGAAGCTCGATACAGTGGAGGCACTCGCGATTTAGGGTGGTTATCATGGGGTTCATGCTGGAGTTCGACGCGTGACAGTGTGGAGTTCGCAATAGGGTTTTGGGATTTGCGAAGGGTTCGATGCTAAGTCGCGTTGATTTAGAGGTTGCCATTTCTACAACGTCATGACCGTCGGTGTGTGTGGTGCGATGCCTGGAGTCGGTGATTTGGGGGTTCCGAAGTGGAGCATTTAGGGGGGGTCGCGAGTCCTATTTGGTGGTGTTGGGTCACCACAGTGGATCAAAAGTCGGATTTGGGGTGTCGCGATGTGATATTTGGGGGTTCGAAGTTCATCTGGGTTGAGTTTGGGAGTCGGTGGTGTGGTGATTAGGGTGTTCGAGTCTGTTGTCGTGAAGAGTTGATAACGGGAATAGGCTATCACCAGGAGGGTTTGTTTGAGCAATACTGAACGCTGCAGGTTGGAGAAAGGGCTTTGTCATGGGTGCTAGGAGTCGACAGTGAGGAATTGAGCGGAGTTCAGTCTCTTCTAGTCTGATGCCGATTGGGATAATCTGAGTACAACAAGGATTGGAAGTGGGATTTGATGACGGTCATATTAAAAATGCCTAAAGGAGTTTGCTGTTTCTTTTGTTCTTGGAGAAGAAGAGTTATTCGATAATATAAGGTAATAAATTCTAAAATTTGTTTAGTTAATATATTTTCTTATAGAAGTAAATCATTTATTTCAGTTAGGATTTAATTAATATATGGGTTATAATTAAATCATTTTATTGGTTAGGATCAAATTAGTATCTCAGTTAGAATTTAATTTTTAGTAAGGATATTCAGTAGTTAATTTATAAAGTTCGGATTTTTTCTAGGCAAGGAGAAATCAAATGAAATCATCCGTGTGGAGTTAGAAGACTTGGAAATTGAAATTTGGTTTAAGCGCAAAATAAAATCTCGATGAGTAAATCTCACTCACCTTTAGAATTATTTTTATTTCATTAAAAATAATTGTCTGTTGCTTGTGTGAATATTTTCTGGTTGATTTATATATATTAGTTATTTAGGCTATTATATATATATATTGGGTTGATTGGTTGGTTGAATTCCCGCAGTCTCATTAGCGGATGCCCGCAGTTTCATAGCGGATGATTACCCTATACGCCCCACGCTATGATTAGTGGATGACCTTCTATACCGCGATATTCTGCCACGAAGCAGAATGGGTATTATTTATGTGCTAACATCTGTGGATGCAGGAAAACAGGTTGGAGGAATCCAACTGGATTCCTCAAAAATATATTATCTGTTTGTTATTTGGTTGCATATATATTGTTATATATGATGTGTTTGAAAAATAGATAATTCGTTGCTTTGTGTGTTTAAATATCACTGGGCTTGAATATTGATTTGTAAAAAAATATCGTGGAAGGATATTTGAGATTTAAAAAAGGGAAAATTCTATTTTTAAATAGAATTTGAATTTTAAATGGAATAAAAATATAAACTTGTTTTGAAAAATAAAACAAGTAGTTTCTTTTTAAACGAGGTTTATAAATAATTCTTTTATAACGAAGTTATAAATGAAGTGAAAAGAATTATCATTTGATAATTCAGAAATAGAAATACAAGTTTGGAATTGGAATTTGAAAAATGAAATTTGAGTATAACATTTGAATTTTAAAAGGGGTTTAAATATTTGAATTTTAAGAGGAGATTGAATATTAGAAATTCAAATAGAAGTTCAAATAGAATTTGAATAGACGAAATTAGATTGAAAAATAGAATTTGAATTCAAAGGGATAAAAATAGAATTTGAAATTCAAAGGAATTCAAATAAAGAAAATACAAATAGAGGGTTTGATATAAAATTTGAATAAAGAAATTCAAATAGAGATTTGAATGTAGAATTTCAAAATAGAATTTGAAATAAACTTTGAAATAGGATTTTCAAAGTAGAATTGGAAATAGAATTTTCAAATAGGATTTCAAAATAGGAAATCCAAAGGGTTTTGAAATGGAATTTGAATTCAAGGGAATTCAAATGGATTTGAGTGAAGAAATTCAAATGGTGTTAAAAATAAGTTTGAATATTAAAATTTCAAATGGTGTTGGAAATGAATTTGAATATTAGGATTCAAATGAAAATGGAAAATGAAATTTGAATATAAGAGATTCAAATTGAATTCAAATAGGATTTAATCTATGAGATTTGAATATAGAAATTCAAATGAAGTTTTGAAAATAGAATTTAAATATAGAAATTTAAATGAAATTTTGAAACTAGATTTGAAATAGGATTCAAATAAGAGGATTTGAATGATAGAATTAAAAAGGGGTTGAATATTTGAAATTTAAAAATAGAATTGAATCGGAGTTTGGATATTTGAAATTCAAATGGAGTAAATATAGAATTTGAATTCGAAGAGAATTGAATATGGAATTTGAATGTAGAATTCAAAAAGGAATTCAAATGGAATTTAAATTATAGAATTTGAATATAGCATTCAAATGGAATTTTAAACTATGGAATTTTGAATCTAGAATTTAAAAGGAGTTTGAATATTTGAATTTCAATAGAATTCAAATATAGAAATGGGAATATAGAAGTTCAAATGGAAATTAAATATAGAGTTTGAATAAGAGAATTCAAATGAATTCAAACATAGAATTTGAATATGGAATTGAAATAGAAATTCAAGTATTGAATTTGAATATCCAATAGAAAAGGAATTGGGATTTGAAATATAGAATTCAAAAGTAAGATTGGAATTTGAATCAAGGAATTCAAATAGAGTTAAAATGGAATTGAATTTCATTCAAACGAAGTTTAAAAGTTTATATTTATAAATATAATTAAAACGAACTCGCCGCAGCGCTGCAGTTCGTAAATGGGCGATTCGAACTTCAATTGAGTATACAAGACTCAATTGAAGTCGGAATTCTTTGAAACAAGAAACGTCAGGACCGGTTAGATAATAGTTTTCTAATGAAGGAGAAAAATCTGAATTTCGTCGTATAGATTTTGAGTTATGTCAAAATCAAATTTTCAGAAAAACAGCGCCAGAATCGTTTTAAAACCATAATGGTTTATTTAATATTATAAAAGGATTTTAAGCGGGAAAATCCGAAGTTCCTATTTAGAAAGTTTCAGAGTTGAGTTGTAAAATATATGCGAATTCAAGTTGTGTAAATGAATATGATTTTTGAAACAGAAACCAGATTTTGATTTATTGAATAGAATTAACTAAATTGAATAGAAATTAGTTAACGAGTTTTCGAAGGAAAATTGGGCTTTGAATAAGTAAATTCGATTTGAAATTTATATTCGAAATCAAAAAGAGAACTGGAATTGAAATCAAAATTCAATTTGGTTATGGACGAGTTAAACATTTTGTTTGAACATGTATGTTCAACAAAAGTGAAATAGGCAAAATGGCCAATTTAAAGAATAAATGAGCGAAACTGAATTCAAACGATTAGATGGTGTTGAATTGAATTGCAAACAGGTGAACATGTGTAAGCAGGTTTGATAGGAAGTATATGAAGATTTAAATTTATGTGCTCGACAACAAGGTACATGTTTAATTCATATATGGGTTTTATGCGCCGTATCGGCAAGCCGCTTGGCTTTTCCTTTTTCTTTTTGATTGAGGAAGATACCGGGAAGCTATTTGAAATTTCCCGATGCTCCCGATACAGGGGAGGTTATGGCGAATTTTTCCGGAAATTTAAGGAGTTAGAATATTTTTAAGGAATTTGACAATTAGAAATCTATATATCGATATATATATATAGAATTCGATAAGGAAACGAAATCAAAAATAGCGTAAAGGGCCATGATGATTATTGAAATATTTGGTTAAAAAATATTGATAAGGAAATGGAGAAGAGATTTAATTAATGAAATATTAATTAAAGAGCCCAGTGATTTGTTGATATGTTGATTGAACACTTGTTTTTATTCGATAGTTAAATCACAGACTATCGAAGTTTTTGACCATCGTTGTCAATATGGAGAGACCGGTTGGATTATTATCCGAAGAACCACTCCGTATTGGCATAAGCGTTGCGAACTAAGTATGCTGAATATATTGAAGACGGAGTGAAGTGCAAGGGCTTTTCTATTTATAGAAATAGTGCCTTCGGTTTCGTTCAATCCCAGAACGAACGTAAATGGACGAATGTCTGACAAAGTATTTCCAATGATCAAATGGGTTGGTCTGTATGAATATATATGGTTGCAACGGATTCATCCCTTAGCATAATATCCAGAATATTTGTGCAAACTCAACTAGTGATTAACGGATCTGACAATGTGGCATTCAAAGTGATTGTGCTATCAATGAATGGTAAGTATGCGTAGCCTCAGGCCTCAACAACCGGGAAAGGACAAAAATCGGGCAGGCAGCATGGCTATGTGGGTCGCACCCATTAGGGTGTATAATCACCTATCTAGAGAAATTCCTTTTGTTTCTAAATCTATCGATTCTGCCCATTCGGGAAACGGTGGTTTGAGTCCAACCGTTGGTGATATACATTCGATACACTCAAGCGAAATGAGTGGTCGGTCATGTGTGGGCCGGGTTACAAGATGTTCTTGTTGAACCCAGGTGTATTTGCCTCTAGAGATACATCATCGGAAGGTGGTTCCATACCTTGTCATGTTGGAAATCCAATCTCCAATAAGCGCCATGCGGGTTTTTGATTTTATTCTATATATGTGGAGCGTGAGATGCAAGCGTTCTGCTATCTGGTTATTTACTTGATGTAGACATTATTATAATATCATTGGATTTGATAGTAAAGTGTTTTGGGTTATAGTAAGGTAAAAACCGTCCATGTTTATGTGTGGGCTGGTCTTACTATTATCCTTTCTTTCGAAAAGAGTTTTGAAAGTTAAACAAGTGGTTGGAGTTTACTCACACCAGTCCCATGACTGACCCAGAGTTTATTTTGTTTTGTTTTCCCTAAACTCTTGGGTGCCCAAATTTGTACGGGCAGTCAAGTGTTTCAGGCTTTTACAGATACACTTGGAGGAGCTTGAAGCAGGAGGCTTCAACGTTAGTTATTTAGAGTTACTTCCGCTGGATCAAATGTTATGTGTACTCTGATGATGGTATGTATATATGTACAAAACAGATTTGTATTTCAAAGGTTATGTTATATAATATATTTTATTCGTTCCGCTGTGAGTTGTGATCTTCGTTTTTCTCCTATTCTAATATTTCTTTCTTTCTATTTCTCATCCTCTAACTTCTTTCTAATAATGAGTCGTATTTCTGTGCAATTTGAGTTGGACGTGTGGTGTATTTAGTCAACTCAAATAGCACGGATTTGCGGGTCGTTTCAGTTGGTATCAGAGCTTAGGTTGAGCGAATACCTAGGCTTGTTGGGGGTTGTGCTCATTAGAGATAGGGTCAGTAGTACCCTAGAATGAGTTAAGTGTATAGATACGAGAGAGCGTATTTGTTATTTGATATAAAAGTTGTTTTATATTGTGTTGGCTAGTCTGTTGAGTGGTTTATGAATTCTGGTCGAATCGTGGGACGCCACGAAGTCGATAGGGATTTCTAAACACTTGAACAGAGGAATTCGACACAGTATTGTTTTAAAGAGGGTAAAAGAAATAATTTTACCCGAAATTTCTATTTTGATATAGAAAGAATGATTTTCTAGAATTATTATATGGATGTGTTGGATGTTGATTTTATAATCAAATGAGATTATAAAATTAAAATGGTTATGTATAACCAAAATAGCATTTGTATAGGGATTAAATATACAAATGAGATAAATTAGAGTTAAATTCAAACCAGAATTAAGAATTTAAAATCCTGGGAAATTGAAAAATATTTTTCAAAGTATATTAAAATAATATAGCTTTGTTTTAGAAGGATTTGAAAGAAAATCATTTTAGATGAATTTAGAAATAATAAAGCACTGAACTCACTTCAGTGGCTGGGGAATAATTCTGATGATGATTGCAACATCATCAGTGTTCATTTCCGAGTTTCTAAGTGATGAATTGCTACCTTAGAAAAGTTTTGATGGAAATTTGTTTGAAAGAAAACAAGTGGTTTGAAAATTCAAATGTTTTAAATTTGAAATGAAAATAAATATATGTATATATTTATGGGATTTCAAAAGAATTTGAAAGGAAAACCCAGGGATTTGAATTCTGGAATTTAAATTTAACTTAAGCAAGTTAAATGAGTTGAAGTAAATCAATTGACTAAAATCAATTTGAATAGGTTTAATGGAATATAGATTGGATATAAATGGATTGATCGTAGATCATTCGAATTTAATGTGTGAAGACCAAAAGTTTTGGTTGGAGCTAATTTGTTGAAATATGAAGAGGAGGGTTTCAACATAGGTGAGGTTTTGAAAAGTAATGGATTTGTACCATTTTCCTACCTTAGCAATTTCGAGGACGAAATTATTTTAAGGGGGGAAGAATGTAACGACCCAGATTTTTGAATAATTTATTTTAAATATTTAATATTATTTTAAATATTTAGTTGATAATATAAATGATATTTTTATTGAATTTTCAATTTAATATGGCCGTTTATATTTACATTCGAATTTAAATTTCAATATCAGTTCCGTTGAGTTCGGAATAGCGTTATAATCTGGTATCGTCGGTCGTCGCGGTTGAATAATGGTTCGGGATTACTAGTTAAGGACCACGAGATATTTTAATTATTTAATTAAAATAAAATCAATATGGAAAAAATAAAAAAAATCTCTTTAATCAAATCAAATTTAATTATATCATATTTAAAATCAAAATCAAATCTTTTTAAATACTTCAAATAGGATATTGTCCTGTACTTGGCCGACCATCAATTAAAATCATGTCCCCTTTTCCTTTATAAAATCGCGACAATTCCCTCTCCTCATTTTTCTGTCTTATTCTTTCCGCTCCTCTCAGGAAAAACAAAATTTAAAAATGGCAGATCCCTCTAATTCGAAATCACCAAACTCTGAAGCTCGATACAGTGGAGGCACTCGCGATTTAGGGTGGTTATCATGGGGTTCATGCTGGAGTTCGACGCGTGACAGTGTGGAGTTCGCAATAGGGTTTTGGGATTTGCGAAGGGTTCGATGCTAAGTCGCGTTGATTTAGAGGTTGCCATTTCTACAACGTCATGACCGTCGGTGTGTGTGGTGCGATGCCTGGAGTCGGTGATTTGGGGGTTCCGAAGTGGAGCATTTAGGGGGGGTCGCGAGTCCTATTTGGTGGTGTTGGGTCACCACAGTGGATCAAAAGTCGGATTTGGGGTGTCGCGATGTGATATTTGGGGGTTCGAAGTTCATCTGGGTTGAGTTTGGGAGTCGGTGGTGTGGTGATTAGGGTGTTCGAGTCTGTTGTCGTGAAGAGTTGATAACGGGAATAGGCTATCACCAGGAGGGTTTGTTTGAGCAATACTGAACGCTGCAGGTTGGAGAAAGGGCTTTGTCATGGGTGCTAGGAGTCGACAGTGAGGAATTGAGCGGAGTTCAGTCTCTTCTAGTCTGATGCCGATTGGGATAATCTGAGTACAACAAGGATTGGAAGTGGGATTTGATGACGGTCATATTAAAAATGCCTAAAGGAGTTTGCTGTTTCTTTTGTTCTTGGAGAAGAAGAGTTATTCGATAATATAAGGTAATAAATTCTAAAATTTGTTTAGTTAATATATTTTCTTATAGAAGTAAATCATTTATTTCAGTTAGGATTTAATTAATATATGGGTTATAATTAAATCATTTTATTGGTTAGGATCAAATTAGTATCTCAGTTAGAATTTAATTTTTAGTAAGGATATTCAGTAGTTAATTTATAAAGTTCGGATTTTTTCTAGGCAAGGAGAAATCAAATGAAATCATCCGTGTGGAGTTAGAAGACTTGGAAATTGAAATTTGGTTTAAGCGCAAAATAAAATCTCGGTGAGTAAATCTCACTCACCTTTAGAATTATTTTTATTTCATTAAAAATAATTGTCTGTTGCTTGTGTGAATATTTTCTGGTTGATTTATATATATTAGTTATTTAGGCTATTATATATATATTGGGTTGATTGGTTGGTTGAATTCCCGCAGTCTCATTAGCGGATGCCCGCAGTTTCATAGCGGATGATTACCCTATACGCCCCACGCTATGATTAGTGGATGACCTTCTATACCGCGATATTCTGCCACGAAGCAGAATGGGTATTATTTATGTGCTAACATCTGTGGATGCAGGAAAACAGGTTGGAGGAATCCAACTGGATTCCTCAAAAATATATTATCTGTTTGTTATTTGGTTGCATATATATTGTTATATATGATGTGTTTGAAAAATAGATAATTCGTTGCTTTGTGTGTTTAAATATCACTGGGCTTGAATATTGATTTGTAAAAAAATATCGTGGAAGGATATTTGAGATTTAAAAAGGGAAAATTCTATTTTTAAATAGAATTTGAATTTTAAATGGAATAAAAATATAAACTTGTTTTGAAAAATAAAACAAGTAGTTTCTTTTTAAACGAGGTTTATAAATAATTCTTTTATAACGAAGTTATAAATGAAGTGAAAAGAATTATCATTTGATAATTCAGAAATAGAAATACAAGTTTGGAATTGGAATTTGAAAAATGAAATTTGAGTATAACATTTGAATTTTAAAAGGGGTTTAAATATTTGAATTTTAAGAGGAGATTGAATATTAGAAATTCAAATAGAAGTTCAAATAGAATTTGAATAGACGAAATTAGATTGAAAAATAGAATTTGAATTCAAAGGGATAAAAATAGAATTTGAAATTCAAAGGAATTCAAATAAAGAAAATACAAATAGAGGGTTTGATATAAAATTTGAATAAAGAAATTCAAATAGAGATTTGAATGTAGAATTTCAAAATAGAATTTGAAATAAACTTTGAAATAGGATTTTCAAAGTAGAATTGGAAATAGAATTTTCAAATAGGATTTCAAAATAGGAAATCCAAAGGGTTTTGAAATGGAATTTGAATTCAAGGGAATTCAAATGGATTTGAGTGAAGAAATTCAAATGGTGTTAAAAATAAGTTTGAATATTAAAATTTCAAATGGTGTTGGAAATGAATTTGAATATTAGGATTCAAATGAAAATGGAAAATGAAATTTGAATATAAGAGATTCAAATTGAATTCAAATAGGATTTAATCTATGAGATTTGAATATAGAAATTCAAATGAAGTTTTGAAAATAGAATTTAAATATAGAAATTTAAATGAAATTTTGAAACTAGATTTGAAATAGGATTCAAATAAGAGGATTTGAATGATAGAATTAAAAAGGGGTTGAATATTTGAAATTTAAAAATAGAATTGAATCGGAGTTTGGATATTTGAAATTCAAATGGAGTAAATATAGAATTTGAATTCGAAGAGAATTGAATATGGAATTTGAATGTAGAATTCAAAAAGGAATTCAAATGGAATTTAAATTATAGAATTTGAATATAGCATTCAAATGGAATTTTAAACTATGGAATTTTGAATCTAGAATTTAAAAGGAGTTTGAATATTTGAATTTCAATAGAATTCAAATATAGAAATGGGAATATAGAAGTTCAAATGGAAATTAAATATAGAGTTTGAATAAGAGAATTAAAATGAATTCAAACATAGAATTTGAATATGGAATTGAAATAGAAATTCAAGTATTGAATTTGAATATCCAATAGAAAAGGAATTGGGATTTGAAATATAGAATTCAAAAGTAAGATTGGAATTTGAATCAAGGAATTCAAATAGAGTTAAAATGGAATTGAATTTCATTCAAACGAAGTTTAAAAGTTTATATTTATAAATATAATTAAAACGAACTCGCCGCAGCGCTGCAGTTCGTAAATGGGCGATTCGAACTTCAATTGAGTATACAAGACTCAATTGAAGTCGGAATTCTTTGAAACAAGAAACGTCAGGACCGGTTAGATAATAGTTTTCTAATGAAGGAGAAAAATCTGAATTTTGTCGTATAGATTTTGAGTTATGTCAAAATCAAATTTTCAGAAAAACAGCGCCAGAATCGTTTTAAAACCATAATGGTTTATTTAATATTATAAAAGGATTTTAAGCGGGAAAATCCGAAGTTCCTATTTAGAAAGTTTCAGAGTTGAGTTGTAAAATATATGCGAATTCAAGTTGTGTAAATGAATATGATTTTTGAAACAGAAACCAGATTTTGATTTATTGAATAGAATTAACTAAATTGAATAGAAATTAGTTAACGAGTTTTCGAAGGAAAATTGGGCTTTGAATAAGTAAATTCGATTTGAAATTTATATTCGAAATCAAAAAGAGAACTGGAATTGAAATCAAAATTCAATTTGGTTATGGACGAGTTAAACATTTTGTTTGAACATGTATGTTCAACAAAAGTGAAATAGGCAAAATGGCCAATTTAAAGAATAAATGAGCGAAACTGAATTCAAACGATTAGATGGTGTTGAATTGAATTGCAAACAGGTGAACATGTGTAAGCAGGTTTGATAGGAAGTATATGAAGATTTAAATTTATGTGCTCGACAACAAGGTACATGTTTAATTCATATATGGGTTTTATGCGCCGTATCGGCAAGCCGCTTGGCTTTTCCTTTTTCTTTTTGATTGAGGAAGATACCGGGAAGCTATTTGAAATTTCCCGATGCTCCCGATACAGGGGAGGTTATGGCGAATTTTTCCGGAAATTTAAGGAGTTAGAATATTTTTAAGGAATTTGACAATTAGAAATCTATATATCGATATATATATAGAATTCGATAAGGAAACGAAATCAAAAATAGCGTAAAGGGCCATGATGATTATTGAAATATTTGGTTAACAAATATTGATAAGGAAATGGAGAAGAGATTTAATTAATGAAATATTAATTAAAGAGCCCAGTGATTTGTTGATATGTTGATTGAACACTTGTTTTTATTCGATAGTTAAATCACAGACTATCGAAGTTTTTGACCATCGTTGTCAATATGGAGAGACCGGTTGGATTATTATCCGAAGAACCACTCCGTATTGGCATAAGCGTTGCGAACTAAGTATGCTGAATATATTGAAGACGGAGTGAAGTGCAAGGGCTTTTCTATTTATAGAAATAGTGCCTTCGGTTTCGTTCAATCCCAGAACGAACGTAAATGGACGAATGTCTGACAAAGTATTTCCAATGATCAAATGGGTTGGTCTGTATGAATATATATGGTTGCAACGGATTCATCCCTTAGCATAATATCCAGAATATTTGTGCAAACTCAACTAGTGATTAACGGATCTGACAATGTGGCATTCAAAGTGATTGTGCTATCAATGAATGGTAAGTATGCGTAGCCTCAGGCCTCAACAACCGGGAAAGGACAAAAATCGGGCAGGCAGCATGGCTATGTGGGTCGCACCCGTTAGGGTGTATAATCACCTATCTAGAGAAATTCCTTTTGTTTCTAAATCTATCGATTCTGCCCATTCGGGAAACGGTGGTTTGAGTCCAACCGTTGGTGATATACATTCGATACACTCAAGCGAAATGAGTGGTCGGTCATGTGTGGGCCGGGTTACAAGATGTTCTTGTTGAACCCAGGTGTATTTGCCTCTAGAGATACATCATCGGAAGGTGGTTCCATACCTTGTCATGTTGGAAATCCAATCTCCAATAAGCGCCATGCGGGTTTTTGATTTTATTCTATATATGTGGAGCGTGAGATGCAAGCGTTCTGCTATCTGGTTATTTACTTGATGTAGACATTATTATAATATCATTGGATTTGATATTAAAGTGTTTTGGGTTATAGTAAGGTAAAAACCGTCCATGTTTATGTGTGGGCTGGTCTTACTATTATCCTTTCTTTCAAAAAGAGTTTTGAAAGTTAAACAAGTGGTTGGAGTTTACTCACACCAGTCCCATGACTGACCCAGAGTTTATTTTGTTTTGTTTTCCCTAAACTCTTGGGTGCCCAAATTTGTACGGGCAGTCAAGTGTTTCAGGCTTTTACAGATACACTTGGAGGAGCTTGAAGCAGGAGGCTTCAACGTTAGTTATTTAGAGTTACTTCCGCTGGATCAAATGTTATGTGTACTCTGATGATGGTATGTATATATGTACAAAACAGATTTGTATTTCAAAGGTTATGTTATATAATATATTTTATTCGTTCCGCTGTGAGTTGTGATCTTCGTTTTTCTCCTATTCTAATATTTCTTTCTTTCTATTTCTCATCCTCTAACTTCTTTCTAATAATGAGTCGTATTTCTGTGCAATTTGAGTTGGACGTGTGGTGTATTTAGTCAACTCAAATAGCACGGATTTGCGGGTCGTTTCATTATCTTTGATAAAATTAATGGGAACCTTTCCCAAAGTATAAGAATATTTGAATAAACGAATATTCTGGATTGGAATGAGGCGTATGTTGCGTTTTTATAGCACTTGTTTAATATATATGCGAGTCATTCAGAAAGAACGGGTTTACCCCATTCTGAATAACTGATTCAACGATATGTAGAGGATGAAGACTGTGGTCGACGACCGGAGGTCTTCACATCGTTTGGATGATTACTGATGTCTTGATTGGTCTGTACACCGAAGACAAGGTAATAAGTGGCGATAGTCCAGACGTACTTGGAGATCGACCAGATATGCGAGGACCTCTCCCTTGTATTGGACATATGGGGGAGGAATAAGGTGCCTCCGGTTTTGTTCAGACCCAGAAAGAACTTGTAAATGGATGTGTGTTTGACATCGGATTTCATTTTGTGTGATTGATAGACATCAGTTGCATAGCGTGAATTGCCTGTGTGGCATGCTGAGATGCAAATGATCAAGGCTTCTGTTGAAAAGCAGAGTCTTGTGGTTGATGATCAAAGAACGGCTTTAATACAGCGTAGCTTTGTGTAGCGTTAATTCACGAGCCTCACACCCTGGTGTGAACCAGAAACGGGAGAGGACTGCAGGAAGGCATGCGTTTCCTTCTAGCTAGGAGTGGTGTCAGCGTTTTACACGCCCTGACATTTTACTTATGTGGATGATGGATTGCGAGGCACCTCGGTTATATCGGTCGATCCGGGACTGATAGAGTCATTTGGCTCATTTACACCCCATAGGGCGGGAAAATGCAGTGTTCAACCATTTTAATCCACTCCGTGTGGACCGGCCCTGAAGATCCAAGGGTCGATGCGTTCTGATCCTAAGACACGGGCTAGAGCGTCTCGAAGTGGTAAGGACGATCCCTTGCCTTGGTTCACAGATGGAAATCCAACTTCCAATACGTGACATTTGCGGTTTTGATTGTAGAGCCTAGTGTTGGCGACATGATATATGGTACCCATGCCGTCTAGGATTAATACATTTATATTTGAAGTTGTTTTAAACACTATGCACTTATAATAGTATCAAATGATTTGTTTTAACGTACCAAGCATGTTTGGCTATTATAAGGGAAAACCCTATCCCCCGGCTTTCGTTGCATTGTGTGATAGGACATGGGGTCTTATAATAGCTTCATTTTTTTCAAAAAGCATTGCGATATTTTTGTTATATGCACTGGTATTATTGGGAGGAAACCCGTTCCGTATTATACGGCGTGGTCCCTTGATATATCTGATTTAAAGTAAAGTTTTAAATAACTATTTTAGTTCTCACACCAGTCACATGACTGACATGGAGTTCATTGTTTTAACCTAAACTCCAGTTCCCCTATTTCCTACACGGGCAGCTAGTAGTTTTGGTTTTGCAGATTTATATTCACGGGATCCTGGTTTACAGCTGGAATGATATTTGGAAAGCTCTGTATCCGCATATTATTTTCAGTTGTGTTTTGTATTATTTTTCGCAGCATTGTAACTTGTAAATTTCTGATGTTTAGTAAATGTGTAATATTTATTCATACTCTGTATATTCTCGTATTTTGATGAAATTGTTGTAATAAGCAATGAAATGTTCTTCTGTTTGTGTTCTGATTGGTCGTGTTATCAATTCAATCCGGGCTTTCCTTTACGGGGAAGTTAGGGACGTTACATCCAAGCCCCAACAAGGATGCCTCTCGCCTAAGCAACTACTCAAGTCTTCAAAAATTACAAGTATTTGACTTCTGATTTATGTTCCTGAATCAACACGGACAGCCAACAGTTTAAGTACAACTTTCCTATAATTTGATTGAGTATTTGATTTGAATGTGAAGATTAAGGAAGAAGATTGCTTGTCGAATCAAATGATATTAAATCGATTCAAGGATTCAACAAGTATTTGACTTGGATAGCTTTTTATTTGCAAAGAATGTAAATAAAGAGAATAGAGTGATGATCAGTAAAACCAGTAAAATTCGGTGATTGTAAAACATGATTGAAGTTGTTTATATAATAGTATAAGAGTAGCAATCCTTCATGAAGAGTTTCTATAAAAAGTTATGTCCATTTCTTTTGATTAATGAAGAGGAATCTCTTCATGAAAGATGCTGACTCTTCATAAAATTGTTTCTAGGTCGAATCAGTCGACTGGTTAAAAATCATCAGTTGACTGGTAGAATTAAATCGTATAGATAAAATTTTAAAAACTAGCCGTTATATGCAAAAGCAGGCTGACCAGTCGACTGGTCTTTTTCTACCAGTCGACTGGTAGGCCAGTTTCTGCGTATATTTGTGTTTTGAAGGTTTATAAATGTGTATATATATATTACTTTGTTTTGCACATTAGTGTATACTTAAGGATAGATTTTAACATAATTCTAACATGGCTCAATGTGTGTGTGTGTGTATAACCTTATCTCTATGATGTGATTCCCATTGCAACTTCATTCGTTGTCATTGATCAAAATCTTGTTATCAACATTCTCCTCCTTTTTGATTGATGACAACATATCTGATTTTCTCCCCCTGAATGTTCAGCACCTCCTGAATTTCTACAAAATTTGTTAGTTCATAATTTTATTACCTTACCATTTGAATCCTGCATTTAAAAATGTAACTCAAACTTTCCAGTAGTATGGAAAACATAAAATTATATATTAGCATGGAAACATAAGAATGGTATAAACATGAGAGATATTTCTCTAACTTTGTCATCGATTAAAAAGAAATTGAGACATCAGAAGCATAGAACAATCGAATAACATTTTTAGAGATCTTTGAATGATACAATTCCTAGTTCTCATCGAAGTCTAATGAAAGAATTCTCTAAAAGGGGTTTGGTAAAGATATATGCAATTTGATTTTCTGAGTTAACAAATTCTAAGTTAATTGCTTGTTTTTCAATATTATCTCTCAAGAAGTGATGTATGATGTCAATGTGTTTAGTTCTGGAATGGTTTACCAGATTCTTAGATAAATTTATTGTTCTTGTATTGTCACAATAAATTATAGAATTTGACAAATTTATATTGAAATCTTTTAGTGTTTTCTATATATACAATACCTGAGCACAAGTTAGTGCAGCAGATATGTATTTATCTTCGCTTGTTGATAATGAAATACAATTTTGCTTCTTGCTAAACCAAGATATAAGCTGTAATGACCCAGGATTTTGACGACTTTGGTTATCACCATAAACTCACTGATGACTAATCAAACATCGAAAAATACCGATCATTAATGAAAGAAATTAGAGGGTGAGGAAAGATAAGATAGAAACTTAGAATAGAAGAAGAAGAACACAATATCAGAGTAACACGAATCTCACAGCGGAACGAATAAATATATTACATAACATAGCTTTGAAATACAAATCTGTACTTGAATATACATATCATTTTCAGAGTACAACACTTATAACACAGCGGAAATAACTATAGCCATATGATCCTGAAGCCTCCTGCTCCAACTCTTCAAGTGTATCTGTAAAATCCCGACTACTTGACTGCCCGTACAAATTTAGGCACCCAAGAGTTTAGGGAAACAACAAAATAAACTCTGGGTCAGTCATGGGACTGGTATGAGTAAAACCGTTTAAAACAGTTTGAACAAGTAAACGATATCTCATAAGATCACGCCGTATAATGGAACGGGTTTTTCCCTTATGAGAATCCAAATTTGTCTTTATATCAAAAACCTTTTGATATTATAATAATGTCTATCAACCACAATATAATAATCATCTAGCAGAAACGCTTTCATCTCACGTTCTACATATATAGTATACAATCAAAACCGCAAGCACGTATTAGGTAATGGATTTCCAACTATGACAAGGTATGGAACCACCTTTCGCTAGTGTACCTCTAGAGAGGAATACACTGGGTTCAACAAGAACATCTTGCAACCCGGCCACACATGACCGACCACTCATTTCGCTTGAGTGTATCGAATGTATATCACCAACGGTTGGGATCAGCAACCGTTTCCCGAATGGGACAGTATCGACAATAGATTTTTAGAAGTAAATGAAACTCTAGATCAGGTGATTATACACCCTACTTCGGTGCGACCGACTTAGCCATGCTGCCTGCCCGATTTCTATCATTTACCGGATGTGAGTCTAGAAGCTACGCTTTATCATCACACCAGATTCACTTTGAATGCCATTGTCAAATCCATCAAATAACTAATTGACATCCTCAACCATACATTATGTGTTAGCTAAAAGAAGTTTCCTTCTCCGCTTCCACTCTTGGTACGGTTGGAGAAATCAATATATGTGATTATCTGGAAATACTCTGTCAGACATCTGTCCATACAAGTCATCCAGGAATAGGATGAACCGAAGGCACTATTCTGTAAATAGGATAGCCCTTACATAACTCCGACTTCAATTTCCTTTGGCATATATGATTCGCAACGTTTATGCCAATACAGAGTGGTTCTTTGGATAATAATCCAACTGGTCTCTCCATATTAACAACGTTAAAATGGTCAAAATCTCGATAATCTGTGATTTAACTATCGAATAAAAACAGGTGTGCAAACAACAATATTATTTCCAGATGGAAATTCTATCAATCAATCATCAATCATATATATATATATATATATATATATATATATATATATATATATTAATATTTCCTTATTTTCAATATTTGATTATGTTTCTGATTCTATTTGGAAAACATTTCCAAATCTTCTTTTACTTGGATTTAAACAGATGTTTAAATCAACATCGCTGCGACAACTCAAACCACTATACTTATTCACTAAATACTTAACCACTTTCACTCTCGAACCTTAACCATTTCTAAATTAAAAACGAAGCCAATCAAGTTGGGGTATAACTACCTCTCAGACCTTAACTGAACAACATTTCAAATCTCGAAATAGGGTAAGTTCATCTTTTAACTTTTTAACACTTCTCCTTACTTAACTCCTTTAACTCTGTTCGAATAACTAATATTTGATAATTGTATTTAACTTTATTCGATAACCATATTTAACTTTATTCGAATCACTAATATTCGATTAACTCAATTTATTCTATTCGAATAAACTATATTTGATTAACTCCTTTTACTTCTTATTCGAATAAACTATATTCGATTAACTCAATTGATTCTACTAATCGATAACTCTTTTCGATTAAACTATATTCGATAAATCTCTTTTATGAATAACTCGATTTGAAAACCTTCCTTCAAATAAACTATATTCAATAACCCCTTAAACTCTATTCGAATAAACTATATTCGATAATTCCTTCAGATTAACTCTATTCGAATAACTAATTCGAATAACTCCTTTGGATTAACTCTATTCGAATAACTAATTCGAATAACTCTTATTTGAATAACTCTAGTTCGATTTAACTCTATCGATTTACTCTAACTGATTAAATCTAACTGGTTTACCCTAATGGTTTTACTCTAACTGGTTTAACTCTAACTGATTTACTCTAATGGTTTACCCTAATGGTTAACTCTTATTCGAATAACTAATTTTCGATTAACTCTATTCAACTAACTTGACTCGACTAACCCCTATCGAATAACTTATTCGATTTACTAACTTTCGAATACCATATTCGATTTAACTCCTTTTACTCGCTTTATAAAGATTTCCTTTTTTAACAAAGTTTATTCATTTTTAAAGATTTACTTTTAGTAACGGTTCTCCACTTTAAAATTATTTCCTTCTTATAACAGTTTCCTTTTTATAACGTTTTCCCTTTTTCTAAATATCTCCTATTTATAAATATTCCAATTTATAAATATTTCTTATTTATAAATATTCCATTTTTAAATATTTTATTTTCAAATACCACTTTGAAAATATTCCCTTATCAACATTTTGGTATGTTATGGTATTCAACATATCAAATCACGATGATCAGTATCTTTCAAACACATATAATCGACAACAGATTATATATCACATCATATATCACAACATATGAAAAACAATAAAATAACTGTTGAGGAATCCAATCAGATTCCTCCAACCTGTTTCCCTGCATCACATATGTTAAACAATATAGATAACATCACTTTCAGTTCCATATGATATATTCTGTTAAACAGAATCAATATAGAAATTCAACTAACTGACTAGCAGTTAAATCAAACAGTCAACACACAGTCAATCAGCCAATACTTAATAGTTCTAATAATACAACATGAAATTATAAACTGTTCAGAGTTAGTGAGATTTACTCACATTGGACGATCATCGTTGATAACGATAATTGTCGTTGATTCAGATCGAACAATTTATCTTGCTATAAATTGTAACGAGCTCCGATGGACTTCTGGTTAGTTCCATGTTGTAGCTGACATCCGTACGATCCCGACGCAACTTACGGTTTGAAATTCTGATAGCGTATGGAGAAGTTACGAATGATTAACTTTAATATACTATAAAAATGAATTTAAACTTTAAACAACTAAAATTCTGGGCCTCACCCTAAGACCCAAGCCCAATTCAATTTACAAGACCCGCTCCACATCCTCCCCTTCTTCCTCCGTTCTCTGTAAACCCAACCGAACTCCATCACAGCAAATTCCATGGCCTCCACGGCTTGATTCCTTCCACCGAACAAAAGATAAAAATCACCATTCGATTTCTCATCAAAATCTCTATCCAATGAACTGATTCTCCTCAAACTCGCACGCCCTAAGCATCATTGCGAAGTGGAGGTTCCTGCTACCCGTCGAGCAGGGTGCGAACCCTTTTATCACCGAAGACACCAAAAGAAAACCCAACCACTTCGATTTCTCACTCTGAATTTAAATACGAACTCCAAACTTCGAATCACTGCTCCAAACTCAAGCATCGTTCAACCCTATTTTACTGTGTAAATGTTGAACTCTACCACCAGCGTTCGCACCACACAAAGGAGCCACCAAATCGAAGAGAACCTTGCAGCGATTTCATATATATTAGTGTTTAGATTTATGGATTTTTATTTTCCATTTGTTTGATTTTTCTTTTCTCCTGCGTTTTGTTTTTCTGAAGAACAAAGTGATGGCATGTTCTTTAGGTCTTAAGGAGGAGTTAGGTTGATTATGTGGTTGCAAACATAGGAGACGTGGCCTTCTTGATGTTCACACAAAAATTTAGGATATTTATTTTATTGATTTTATTCTCGTTTCTGGTCTTTAAAAATCCCTGCGACCACATATGATACCAAAAATTACCAAACTAGACATGTAGTAAGAGTTCAACAATACGGTCCCAATAAAACTGGTTTCGTCGAATTCCGACTCCGTATGCTCACACAGCGTATTTTTAACCGTTGAATTATTGACTATTTTTCACTCTAAAAATCCATATGGCCACACAGTGACTCTAAAAATCACCAAACTTGGAAGCTAACAACTATTTTACATTGTGGATCCAACAAAATTAGTTTCGTCGAATTCCGACTTCGTTTGCAAAAGTTACTATTTTTAAAGCTCTAAATAGCCTATTTAAATATATAAATATATTTAAATATAATTAAATTTAATATTTAAAAATAAATATTATCGTTTATATTCACAGTGGCGTACCATACAGCTCTACTGGCATTTATAACTTGATATTTCAAATCCCGATTAAATAGATATTCGATTTATATTGAAATTCCCTTTTTTAAAATATTAATAATTCCTTTATAAATTATAAAGGAATTCCACAACGACTTTTCTAAAATTTGATTTGGATGTATCTCAAAATCTACACAATGAAATCCCGATTTTTTACTCTTCCACTAGAAAGATATACTCCACCAGCTCCACACGTTTCTTGTTTCACAGAAATCCGGCTTAAAACGAATCCTGTACATTCAGTTGAAGTTCGAATCGCCAGTTTACGAACTACAGCGCCATTTCGAGCTCGATTTTAATTATATTAAAATTCTACGTTCAAACTGTCGTTTATATAATATATTCGTTATTCAAATTAAATTCCAAGCTGAATTAAATATCACAGATGATCCAGTTCACACCATATCGCCATTTCAGCCAATTCTGATTATTTCAGAATTAAATATATTATTTAATTTATTATTTAAATTAAATATTCACCATTATTTTATTCCACGACCATTAAATCCTCTAATCACTATATAAATAATTAAATAAATTAATTATAATACCTCTGCCAATGCGGGTCATTACATAAGCGATTTACCGATAAAGTGACATGTTCCACTTGTACTCTTACGATCCGTTCGTGATCCTCCAAAATCAACATCACTATATGAAACTAATTCAAAGGAGCAATCTTTCGAACAGAAGAGTCCAAAATCTTTCGTAATACTTAGATATCATAATATTCGTTTAACTGCTCTTAAATGTGACTCTTTTGGATTAGCTGGAAATCGAGCACACAAGCAAACACTCATCATAATATCCGATCTACTTAAAGTTAAATACAGAAGTGAAACTATCATGCTTCGATATAACTTTTGATCGACACTTTTACCATTTTCAACTTTATCTAAATGTGTCATCGTACTCATTGGTGTAGATTTACTTGACGTGTTTTCCATTCCAAAACGTTTTATTAAATTAGTACAATATTTTTCTTGATTGATGAAAATTCCTTCAGATAATTGCTTAATTTCCAAACCCAGAAAGTACGATAGTTCTACCATGTGTGACATTTAAAATTCATTGGTCATTATTTTTGAAAATTCTTGACATAATTGATCATTTGTCGATCCAAAGATAATGTCATCTACATATATTTGGACAGTTAAAATATGTTTATGGTCTTTCTTGATAAAAAGTGTTTGATCAACTTTTCCAATTTGAAATCCTGAATCTAACAAGTAAGTTTTGAGATGTTCATACCACGCACGAGGTGCTTGTTTTAGACCATATAATGCCTTTTTCAGTTTATAAACATGATTAGGATATATTTTTCATGAGTGAATAGTGGAGGTTGTTCAACATTAACTCATTATTTAATGTAACCAATTAAGAAAGCACTTTTAACATCCATTTGATATAGTTTAACATTATGGTGACACGCGTATGATAATAGAACTCGAATTGCTTCTAGTCGTGCGACTGGAGCAAAGGTTTCTTCATAATCTATGCCTTCTTCTTGACTGTAACCTTGTGCAACGAGTCTAGCTTTATTTCTAGTGATATTTCCCAATTCATCTGCTTTATTTTTATAAAGTCATTTTGTTCCAATAACAGTTTGATCACTTGGTCTTGGAACTAGTTCCCAGACTTCATTACGTTCAAACTGGTTTAATTCTTCTTGCATGGCAATTATCCAATTTTCATCTATAGATGCTTCTTTAGGATTTTTTGGTTCGATATTTGACAAGAAGTCTACATTACTTACCAAAATAGGTTGGCTCCTTGTTCTAACGTTTGAAGTTATTTCTCCAATAATATTTTGTGTTGGATGATGTCGTAATATTCTTGGTGGAGACCTAACTTCATTAACAGGAATATTTTGATTATTGATACAATTTTGAGTTTCTGTAGTATTATTCTCTATGTTCTTATGAACAATGTTTTCATCTTTTCTATATATTATCAAATCATCATTATAAGAATAGTTGTTTGTTGTAATATCTGTATTTAAGGAATTTTGAGTAAAAATTTTATCAAAAGAAACATGAAGAGATTCTTCTATTTTATTGCTTCTTTTATTAAAGATACGATATGCCTTGCTACGCTCTGAATATCCTAAGAATATTCCTTTGTCAGATTCTGAATCAATTTTTCCAAGCTGATATTTTGTTTTTACAATGAAGCATTTTGAACCAAAAACTTTAAAATAAGATATTTTTGGTTTTCTACCAATAAAAAGTTCGTATGGAGTATTTTTAGTAAGAGGTCGAATGGAAACACGATTCAAAACATAACAAGCAGTTGCGACTGCTTCAGCACAAAAATGTTTTAGTAGTGTAGTTCCATTTAATAGCGTTCTTGCACATTCTTGTAAAGTTCCATTTTTACGTTCTACAACTCCATTTTGTTGTGGAGTTCTAGGAAAAGAAAAATTATGAAAAATTCCTTTCTTTTGACAAAATAAATCAAAATTTTGATTTTCAAATTCTCCTCCATGATCACTTCGTATATTCTTTATATTTAAATCAGTTAAATTTTGAATTTGTTTGACGAAATTCTTAAAAATATCGAAAGCATCGCTTTTATTCTTTAAAAACGAAGTCCAAGTGTATCTTGAAAAATCATCAACAATTACAAACCCATATCTACTATGATTTATGGACTGAACTTAAGTTGGTCCAAATAAATCTATGTGTAGTAACTCAAGTGGTTGTAAGTTTGATATGACTTTTTAGATTTAAAAGAAGATTTGGTTAATTTTCCGAGTTGGCAAGCATCGCATAAATTTTCAGTTTTGAATTTTATTTTGGGTAATCCTCTTACAAGATCATTTTTAGATAATTTGTTTATTGTTTTAAAGTCAATATGGAAAAATCGTTTGTGCCATAACCAAGGATCATTGTCTTGTGCTAATAAACGCATACTTGGATTATTATTAACTGCCACATTTAAAATATAAATATTTTTGTCTCGATTTCCTTCAAAAATGAGATTTTGGTTTGAATCAAATATACTGCATTTATTTTTAGAAAACGATATTTTAAAACCTTTATCACATAATTGACTTATACTTAATAAATTGTGTCTTATGTTTTTAACTAATAAAGCATCAGAAATAAGAGATGAAGTAGATATACCAAAATTGCTCATATCACCTTTACCATTGATATATCCTTTTGAATTATCTCCAAATGTGACAATTCCTCCTTTTGAGTAAATGATATTTGTTATCATCTCTTTGTATCATGTCATGTGTTTTGAGCAACCACTGTCTATTATCCATTTTCCTTTGTTTTTACTGAGTGGAACCTGCAAAAAATAAATTAAAAAATTTCATTGGTACACACTTCCTCTGTTAGAGTCCTAAGGGTTAAATCTTAGGAAGCCAAACCTAAGAGGGCTTAGGTTCCTTTTTGAAAAAATAATCACTATTATAATGAAAAGAATCTAATTTTTTTTGATATATTTCTTCCTAATAAGAATATTATTTGTCTTAGGAATCCATATACTAATATTTTCCAAATATTTTTTCTTAGTAGAAATATTTGTTTTACTACTTTAATATTAGAATTTTTTAAATTGAATTTCCTTTTTGAATTTCTTTCTTTATTATACCCAAGTCCTTTTTTTACTAAAAGCAGGTTGAGAATTTTCCAATATTTTAGATAAATTCTCTCTACCCTTGTTAAAATTATTTACATTTTTAGAAATAGTTTCTAACTTTGTTTTTAAACTAGAGTTTTCTAACTCTATAATTTTGGTATTTAAATCATGATTTTGAGATGCTAATAAATCATTTTTATTCTTTTGAGTCTCGATATCTTGACTTAACAGATAAATTTGAGAATTTACAATTGAAAGAGAGTCTTGTAATTTTCTAATTTCTTCTTCTAAGATTTCTTTCTCATCTTTCAAAAGGTCTCTCTCAAATTCAGCTTTATTTTTATCTTCTTTAGCTTGTTTAAACTTTCGCTTAAACATTTTCCTAGATTCTAAAATTTCAGTATTAATTTATACTAATTCATCAAAAGTAAAATCACTTACATCATTGTCCTTAGCCATGAAGCACACGTTTGCTTGCTCACTATCACTGTCGTTATCACTTTCAGAAGATGAATCCGAGTTATTCCAAGTGATTGAAAAAGCTCGTCTCTTTGATTTTTCATTTTTGCGATTTCTCTTTAGCTCTGGACAATTCTTTTGATAATGTCTGGTTTTGTGACAGTTGAAGCATACTACTAGAGCAGGGTCAGGTTCTTTTGATGAATTCTTCTTTATATGTTTGATTTGACTTTTTCTGTATTTTAGAAATTTTCTAAAATTCTTAGTAACAAATGCTATATCTTCTTCATCTAAATTGGATTCTTCTTTTTCTGCATTGGAAAGCTAAATTTTTCTTATCTTGTACCTGTGCTTTCTTTGCCTGCAAATTCACTTCATAAGACATTAGATTACCGATCAATTCTTCTGGTTTCATGGCAGAGAGATCATTAACTTCTTCGATTTCTAATACTTTTCTCTCCCATTCATTCGTTAAAGAATTCAAAATTTTTGATACTAGGTCAAAGTCGGAATAATTTTCTCCTAGACCTAATAAAAATGATAGATGTTTTGAAAACGTGAATACATATCATTTATGGATTCATTTTCATTCATCTTGAAAATTTGAAACTGATTCTTGAGCATTGATATTGTAACACCCCGTAATTCTGTAACATTAAGTTTCAAAATTAAAGTATAAATAATTTTTAGAAGTAGAATTAAGTCAAATGGGTTACGCCATTGCACTCGTCTCGAAATTCTGCTTGAGATAGAGTCCGAGTTTGCGTAAATCGGACTCCGTATGAATAAGTTATGGCCTTCAGAAGTTTTAAGAATTTAAATAAATAAAAACAGAATCAAAATTCGAATTCAAAACACACACCCGGGCTGGGCGGGAAATTTCCCGCCCAAGACCCAGGTTAACCAGGGGGTCGACCTTTGTACATAGGTCGACCAGGGGGTTGACCTCCCCCCTATAGGTCGACCAGGAGGTCGACCTGGGGGTCGACCAGGAGGTCGACCTGGGGGTCGACCTGCCCTGTTTTTCCAGATTTGGACTGCAACAATTTTGACCTATTCTGGACGGACTAGATGGCTTCTAGGGAGATCTAATGGCTCTAAAACACTCTCTACACCTATAAAAGAATGCCTAGACCTAAGATTTCTCCACACAAATTCTTTGAGGCGTCTACATGTTGTTTCTCTCTATTCTAGCCTCCACCATTAAAATAAATCTTATTCTCCACTAAAACAAGTTATAGTTCTTCTTCAAATTGGAGATTCAAATCAAGTTAAAACTTCAAGAAGGGAATCAAAGGCTAATTCAACAGCTTCGCGCAACGTCACGCGAATCATAGCAAATCACCATAACGCTATCTTATTATCCTTTTCTAAACCGATCACTGTAAGTTCGGTTATTCTTTAGATTTGAACGTGTAATTGGACTCGTGAATGTAATAAATTAAAATATAGAACTGTGCCTATTTGCAAGTTAATTATCTTTGATTCATGCTTATGTCAAATCTAACGTTATCTATTCCTTTGGATCTGATTCTCGATTGTGGCCTAGGACTTATTGTGGCTAATTGCCAATGACTATGATTATGGGACTTTTGCCTATGACTATGACTATGAAACTGTTGCCCATGAAACTCTCGCATATGACTATGATTCATGACAAAGAGACTATTACATATGACTATGACCATAAGACTGTTGCCTATCACTATGACTATGATTCATAATTTTGAGACTATTGCATATGATTCATGACTATGAGACTATTACCAAGATTCATGACTATGAGACTATTGCCTATGACATTGATTAAGAAACTATTGTGATTAGTCGCCCATGACTATAGTGGTTAGTTGCCTATAACTATTGTAGTCAGTGGCTTATGACTATTCCCATTAGGTTGTAATTCGAACTGGCATTATGTTGGACCAAATCACCTATGCCTATTCCCTTAACTATGTTGGATCTCATTTATTTTTTTGGGTGTAACTTGTCTAGTTTATTCCTATTCACTGTTATGTACATCAAACCCATTGGAACCATTGTTTTTGTATTTGGTTCGTTCTTGCATGGCTATTCTTTTATGTCAATTCTCGTGCTTATCCCCTACTCCTTGCTTTGATACTGTTAGTTTCATTTCATGAGTACTTAGAAACTTGTGAAATCATGTTATACGTACGATTATGGTGCGGGAATTTGGGCGTAAGTTAATTAAGTTAATTTGGCATAATAAATATGTTGGCAAAATCTGAATTGGCTATAATAGTGAATAATTTACATGCATATTAGACTTGGGCATAAATAGTAAATTGTTAATTGGCCGCAAAGTATGTAATTGGCATGTAAACCAAGTTTTGGCCATAAACTGTAAACTAGAATATTAAATCTAGTTTTGACATGAACTGTAAATGGGAATATTAGATCTAAATTGGCATAAACTACAAGTTGGGTTAACTGGTAGGAAAATCAAGTTTTGGGTATAGAATATAAGTATGTTAATTAGCATGACAAATGAATATGATATATGCCAAATTGATTTAGGGAAAATTTACATAAACAGTAAATATGAAAAATTAGCAAAAGACGAATATGCCTAACCCGAGGTTAGACTGAGTTGTGGTGTAAAACTTCTTGGAACCGACTGACACATCCAGTGACCACAACAACACCTGTCTAATGTGAGAGGTTAGTGCATCAAGCCCAAAAGAACCCGAGGTTAGACTGAGTTGTGGTGTAAAACTGCCCGGAACCGACTGGCACATCCAGTGACCACAACAATACCTGTTTAATGTGAGTGGTCAGTGCTTCAATGAATGAATTAAAGATAAGACCTGAATGGTAGGGTGAAGTTAATTAAGGTAACACTTAACCAATGCAACATGTTAACTAAACTGATGGGTGGGGTTAAGTTAATTTGGACACTTAACCAACTTAACACGTTAACAAAACAAGATTTGTGGGGGTTAAGTAACTAAGGAAACACTTTACCATTATAACATAGTGACTAGACAAGTGGGTAAGGTTAAGTAAATATTTAACCATTGTAACATGTTAACTAGACTAGAAGGTGGGGTTAAGTAAATTTAGAACACTTAACCAATTTAACATGTTATTTAGACTAGATGGTGGGGTTAAGTAAACTTAGAACACTTAGCCGTTATAGCATGATGAAAGAACAAGGTTAAGTTAATAAGAAATACTAAACCAATATAACCTGATGAACAAGTAAGGTTAAGGAATACTAAACCAATTTGACATAATATATGAATGGGTTAAGTCAACGTAAACTACTGGATAACACTTAACCAACCCAACATGACGAGAAAGAGAACTAAGTAGTAAACCTTAGTTAAGAGGGCTAAGTAGTAAACCTTAGTTAAGAAAACGAAAGATTCAGGAAACTAAGTAGTAAAACTTAGTTAAGAGAACTAATAGTAAACCTTAGTCAAGAATTCCAAGTAGAACACGGGAAGGAGCGAACGTCCATCTAATCATGAAGAGGGCTCCAACGAACTGGGTTAAGAAGCACGCGGCTTCGAGGGGACGTGAGGGTACTCTTGGTATCCCTCTGTGAGGCTGCAGATGATCCCCCTGGGCTCACAGAGGTTAAGGTCTGCGTTAGAAGAACCAAGAGTATGCCTTGGTTGCAATATAAGGCAACCTAAAGACTATGATGGACCAGTGTGATTCGGCGAGACTAGTTTGCCCTGTGATAGCAACTCGTCATCTACCTACCATCTTGAGTCAATCGTGATACGTAAAGCGGAAAGGCAGAGAACTCCAAAAGACCATATACTTCCTATCTAGTTATGGTTGAGGTTGGCCATTAGGTTAGTGGGGCATAGAGGGCCCGCATATAGTTCTCATTCTTGTTTTTCTTGGGTGCCTTTCATTTGTTAGTTGAGGGAGGGGTCTAGTGGGACCATAGCCACTGTAAAAACAGACCTTAGCATCTGCATCGGCAGATATCTGAAAACTCCCAACCGAGTTCCGTGTTTCTTGATTAGCCCTTCCACAGGACTCGGGTCGCACATATAGAGGACATGTGCATCTACACATCGATAACGATTCACGAAACATACGTGGGGAAAGTCTAAGAACATATACCGCTCTGGGTAATGTGTCCTAGACTAGGGGGCATCGCTCGATAGGTAGCATAATCCCTAGTTGGACCTAGGTCGCGTAAACCCTGAATCCGAGAAACTTTCAATAGGTAGCATAAACCCTAGTGGCCCTGGGCAGCGTAAACCCTGGTTGAATATAGGAAGTGTTCGATAGAAAACCCTAGATTAGATCTAGGTAATAAATGGAATCCTCAAAATTGATGTACACCTGAAGGCAACCATAATTACAGGGATTGGGATCACATTATCATATGATCATTTTATATAGATTACTAGTTGGGACACTAGTTAGGTGGTACAGAGATATAGAAATCAGTATAACAGGGTAGTCGCGAAGTAGAGAAGGAGTGGAAGCGCATTCAGTTTATCAGTACATTCAGTTTATCTTGCCTTGTCATATCTCATATTTATCCCATGTTATGTTGTTACTATGGTTTAGTCTTATATTTAGTTTATTCATGTCATGGCCCTTTTTCCTATTCAAATGCTAAGAATCACTGGGCTTACCAGATTTATGTCTGACCTAATTTGCTTTCGCCTCTTTTCTTTCGTTCCCCCCCCCTCAGGTAGTCAGGGAGGGAATAGCTCAGCTTAGTTTGGACCACATCTCCTTCCAAGCTTGAAGAGTAGTCGAAGTTTTGCTTGGATTCTCTTTTCCATTGCTATGGCTGGCTCATGCTACATTGGAGAAAATAAATGTTATTTTATGCTTCTTTATTTTGTTATGTAAGACAGATACTCTGGTATTGGAAAACAATTGTTGTACAAACTGTTTTATCAATGAAGTAAAGTTTTATTTCCCACTGTTTAAATTTGTCTATCTTGTAATTTATCTGCATCTTTTACCTAAAGCGCTCCACCGAAGTTAAGGCATTCCTTTTGTGAGTGACCTTAACGGAGTTGGGGTGTTTCACTTGGTATCAGAGCTGAAGGTTACTGGATCAGATAAAAATATTTGAAAAATTATTTTCAAAATGGTTTTAAAAGAAGCATTTTCAAAAGAAAAGTTTTGTTTTTAAGGCATATTCCCCGAATCCATATGAATTATCTTTTAATCCTCTATTTGAATTCTTGTCTCCTTCTTTCTTGAGTCTTCGGGGCTCCTGGCTTCCTGGGAGGTAACCTCATCGCGGCATGGTTCCGTAGGCTTGATAAGACTACGATACCTATCAAAGGGCGAAGTAGTATCTATAGCCGCAATAGTTTCACCTGCGGTTAATTTTCTTTCAAGCCTTGTAGGGTTTACCGTGCAATGGAGGCAGCTTTCGAGAGACTTGTCCACATGTTACGCAAGGATGGTAAAGATGAAAGTGAGGGAGTTTGGCAAAGGAGCACAACCCAAGGACGAGAAACTCATGGATATGGACTTGGTTCACAAAGGAAGTAAAAATAGTAAAACCTAAGACAAGAGGAAGTGTCTTTACTAGGGTATAACGGGTCATATAATTGAGGACAAGGGCAAGAACAAAGGACATGATTTTAAGGAGGGCAAGTGCATGCTTTCACCGCCAGCGTACCTGAGAAAGGTAGCAAAGTTTCCTTTGAAAGTTTAGTCTTCCTTTTTGATCATCCTGTTAGTACTCTTTTTGATCTTAGCACTTCACATTCGTTTATATCTGCTTCCATAGTTGAGTATCTGCACCATAGCACTTGTATAGTTGAAGATCCCATTTATGTCTCAAATCCAATTGGCGGTTCGGCTCATTTATCTATGGCTCGTAAGGATTAGAGAATAGCTATATTAAGCCTAAATGTAATGCTTATGATTTTATTTCCATGGGCTATGGGTTGATTCTAGGTATGGGTTGGTTAGCTATTAATTGTGAAAGGAGGGTAGTTAGACTTTTAACTTGCCTCGGAAATACCCTCGAGATTTAGCGCGATCATGAGGGATCAGTTAGGCTTAGCTACCTAGAATCACTTTAATGCATCTATCGACGGTTTGCAATCCGTTAGAATAGTCCATGAGAACTCGGATGTTTTTGATTAGGTTAGAGGTTTTTCCCCTAAAAATGCGAGATAGACTTCTGCACATATCCAGTTGATAATGCAAATTCAGTTGCATTACCCGTACGACACATGGCTCCAAGGGAAAAGAAGGGTTAAGTAAACAAGTAAGAGTGTTACTTGAGAAAAGGTTCATAAGGCGAAGTATTTCTGAATAAGGTGCTCCAGTTGTTTCCGCTATAAAGGCAGATGGTTCACCTCGCTGGTGCACAGACGATAGTTTGGTTTTCTCTAAGAATGAGGAAGGACATGCTTTGCGTCTAAGGGAAGTCTCGAGTACCCTCTAGCACGTTAAGTGGTCAAGGTGCTATCTTTACTAGTGGTTTTTGGAAATGGAGGTCAAGTAGCTTCGCAATCGTGGAGTTAAATTAGTTAAGGTACAGTGGAGTGAAGCTCAAGAAGATGCGACTTCGAAGACGAAAACACTAGATACGCACATCATAACCTCTTTCTTGAGGGTATATCCTTGATCTCCTTTGCTAGGAATTTTAGGCATTCTTGTTTCCATCTTTTTAAGTATTTCCTCTAGGTCCTATCTTCGTGATCCTTAGGTAGAAACCAATGGATATAAACATGTATTTGAAACATGTTATGATTGATGGTTACAAGTGGTTGCTAGTGGTTGCTCGTGGATGCATATACACACATTAGGCACTAGATCGGCTCAGTCACTTTCATATTGCATTTGCATATATGTATTTGTTTATGGATTGAACTTGATATGTTGCATTTGAGTGAATGGTTGTGCACTCATATAGAAATGATTTGTATCGTTAGGATAGCATACATATTGGACGCATGGCACTGACATAATTCGCATTAAGGAGGTCAACTGAATCAGTAGACCGCCTGATTTTGCATTAGATAAGGACATATACACACACTATGCATATGAACATGAAAGCATTAGAAATCTTTTTAAGGACAATGAATGCCTACGATTGAATGGTTGAGTAGATGGATGACTGAATAGTAGGACACATTCTTCCTAACTTGAAGATTTTGGGGACGAAATCTTTTAAGGGGGGAGAATGTAACACCCCGTAATTCTATAACATTAAGTTTCACAAATTAAAGTATAAATAATTTTTATAAGAAGAACGAAGGGAAATGGGTTACGCCATTGCGTTTGTCTCGAAATTCTGCTTGAGATAAAGTCCGAGTTTGCGTAAATCGTACTTCGTATGAAGAAGTTATGGCCTTCAGAAGTTTCAAGAATTTAAATAAATAAAAATAGTTTCAAAATTCGAATTCAAAACACACACCCGGGCAGGGTGGGAATTTCCCGCCCAGGACCCAGGTCGACCAGGGGGTCGACCTGGGGGTCAACCTATGTAAATATGTCGACCAGGGGGTCGACCTCCCCCTATAGGTCGACCAAGGGGTCGACCTGCCCTGTTTTTTCAGATCTGGACTGCAACGATTTTGACCTATTCTAGACGGACCGGATGGCTTCTAGGGTGATCTAATCGCTCTAAAACACTCTCTACACCTATAAAAGAACGCCTAGACCTAAGGTTTCTCCACATAAATTCTTTGAGGCACCTACTTGTTGTTTCTCTCTATTTTAGCCTCCACCATTAAAATAAATCTTATTCTCCACTAAAACAAGTTATAGTTCTTCTTCAAATTGGAGATTCAAATCAAGTTAAAGCTTCAAGAAGGGAATCAAAGGCTAATTAAACGTCTTCGAGCAACGTCACGCGAATCATAGCAAATCACCACAACGCTATCTTATTATCCTTTTCTAAAACGATCACTGTAAGTTCGGTTATTCTTTAGATTTGAACGTGTAATTGGACTCGTGAATGTAATAAATTAAAATATAGAACTGTGCCTATTTGGAAGTTAATTATCTTTGATTCATGCTTATGTCAAATCTAACGTTATCTGCGCCTTTGGATCTGATTCTCGATTATGGCCTAGAACTTATTGTGGATAATTGCCAATGACTATGATTATGGGACTTTTGCCTAAGACTATGACTATGAAACTGTTGCCCATGAAACTATCGCCTATGACTATGATTAATGACAAAGAGACTATTACATATGACTATGACTATATGACTGTTGCCTATGACTATGATTATGATTCATAATTTTGAGACTATTGCATATGATTCATGACTATGAGACTATTAACAAGATTCATGACTATGAGACTATTGCCTATGACATTGATTAAGAAACTATTGTGATTAGTCGCCCATGACTATTGTGGTTAATTGCCTATAACTATTGTAGTTAGTGGCTTATGCCTATTCCCATTAGGTTGTACTTCGAACTGGCAATATGTTGGACCAAATCACCTATGCCTATTCCCTTAATTATGTTGGATCTCATTTTTTGGGGGTGTAACTTGTCTAGTTTATTCCTATTCACTGTTATGTACATCAAACCCATTGGAACCACTATTTTTGTATTTGGTTCATTCTTGCATGGCTATACTTTTATGTCTATTCTCGTGCTTATCCCCTATTCCGTGCTTTGATACTGTTAGTATCATTTCATGAGTACTTAGAAACTTGTGAAATCATGTTATACGTACGATTATGACACGGGAATTTGGGCGTAGCTTAATTAAGTTAATTTGGCATAATAAATTTGTTGGTAAAATCTGAATTGACTATAACTGTTACGACCCGGAATTTGGGGCCAATTTAAAATTTTTATTTTAGAAATTTTAATGTATTTTATATATTTAAAATGATTTATTTTAAATAATAACAACTAGAAATTTATTTTAAAATGATTAAATTTAATTTAATAATAAAAGGAGCTTAAAACAGCGCTGCAGTTTGAAAATTTGATTTTGGACTTTGACTGACTGTACAGGATTCAAAATAAAATGGATTTGAGTGAAACAAGAAATATTTAAATTTGTTCAATCATATCTTTCTAACGAATTTGAAAAAAACTGAAATTTTGTTTTAAAAATCAAAAGTTATGTCCAGTTTAAAATTTTGAAAAGTCGCTGTAGAATTTATATATTTTTTAATTAAATATATTGGCCTTGAAAATAGCCATTTTGCAAACGACCTCGGTTTTCGACGAAACCACTTTTGTGGGAACCGGAATGTCAAATTATTGCTAAGTTTCAATTTTCATAATTTTTCGAATTAATATGTGAGCGTGGCAAAGGAAAACGTGTTTTTTCAATTACAATCAAATTTAATCAACTTGAAAATGACCATTTTTCAAACAGTCTCAGAATTCGACGAAATTAGTCTCGTTAGAACCGTATTGTCAAAACATTGCTAGGAATAATTTTTTTTGTAATTTTTAGAGTCCATATGTGGCCGCGGTAATTTGAAATGTACGTTTGAATTTAATAATCAAATGATTTATAATTAAATTTAAAGAAAAACTTGTCGTAACAGCCGAATTGGGTTACGAAACATATTCCAGTGTGTCCGGGACGGGGGTTATTAGCTGGCGGCGACACTTGTTGGGATTGATTTGGAGTCCGTATAGATTAATGGATTATTCTTTCATTAAAAAATTAATTAGTATAAAAATACGGTATAAAATACGGTACGTATGCAAACACTAAACCCTATTTTTGTTCCAGCCGCCGTCCTTTTGTTTAAATGGCTGAGACGATCTCGTTTGCAATTTATAATCTCTTCCAATCCATTCAATATTAGTTCAAAATTCTAAAGCAACATGGTGGAGATTCGAGAGGGCTACGAATTCATACGGTCGAGATCAATTCTCGTGACCTCTGCCGCTCGGATTTGGTGAAGGAAGTCGGCGCTTTCAAGGCAGGTTAGTGGTTCATCGGGGCCACCGAGCTGATCGATGGAGGGGGCGCCAGGTGCTGACGCGGAGGGGGTTTATGGGGGATGCCTCGATCGTACTCCGGCGCGAGGAAGGGAGGAGAATCAGTGAAGTTTAAAAGCGAGGTTGGGTTTGATTTTACTCCTGAAGGTCACAGAACGAAGAAGAATAACAAAAGGGAGCAGCCTACTTTTGTTTAATCAAGGTTAAAGGAATATTATAATTAAATTAATTATTAAATTATATAATTAATGAATTCAAAGGTTTAAAATACCATAACTTCATCATATCAAACCAGAATGCAGTGAAACGAATTGCGTTGAGATCATATGGACGAGATCTACGCAATGATGCAGACTAGAACTGAAACGGAGCAAATCTGAGTTTCAGGAAATTTCAAACTTGAATTGTTCTGAACTAAAAATATTGGTGAGAAATTTATTTATTTCTTTCCTTTATAATTATAAATAATTTCTTAAATTATTGTTATTAATCTACATTAAATTCATACTGTTATTATTCTGTGTTAAATGCACAACAAACATCTGTGTGCTTGATGATGTTATGTGGCGATATTTATTTTACTGTTGAAATTAACATTTCTGTTAGTTAGAATTTGATTAAAAATAAAAGTTTTTGTTTATATAAATTGATCCAATGTAAAAAACAACAAATTTTGTAAATTTGTTGAATTAGACTTTTCAACAAATATGGAACACAGAATTTTGTTAATATGTTAAATCAGCCATTTTAACATAAAAATGAATCAAACATTTTATTCATTTTTGTTGAGTCAAATTTTGCAATAAAACATGAATACATATTTTTATGTTATTTTGTTGAACTAGATTTTCAACAAAATAGAATACACATTTTGATGCAGTATTGTCTGCATAAAAAGAATAGATTTTTAAAGATGCCTTTTTATTTTAACATTTTTATTTATAAAATGTTACCTGTCATTAAAAATACATTTTTGTTTTAAATTGTAATATTAGATAAAAATACATTTGTTATAAAATGTTTCACTGGTGAAAAAAATAACATTTGTTATAAAATGTTATCTTTGTAGTAAAAGTACATTTTTATTTTAAAATGTAATATTACATTAAAATACATTGTGACATAGAAATGTAACATTAGAATAAAAAGACCGTTTTGTTAGCAAATATGATATTAGAATAAAAACATGTCATTTTTAGTCAAATAATACAAAATGTCATTTTTGATTTCATTTTGGGATGTCATATTTCACCGTCATTTTAGAATCATTAAAAAGATAGAATTAGGAATCACACGTTTCTTTCTAGCTAGTGGTAGTGTCAGTGCTTAAACTGGCTAGCATTTTACTTATGTGGATGATGGATTTTGAGGCGCCTCGGATTTTTATAGGCCGTTAGTGGTCATACTATAGGTTCAAAGAACCGGGAAACGTGTGTTCAGGCATAACCAATCCACTGCCGATAGGAAGGGACCGGCCCTACCGCTCCAAGGGTTGCCTATAGGTGTGATCGTGAGGCATTTGCTAGAGTGTCTCGAATTGGAGAGGAGCCTGCCCCTAGCCTCGACTCACGATGGAAATCCAATTCCCAATACGACCTTGCGATTTTGATTGTAGAACTAGTATGGTGACATAGTAGGATGGGGTACTATGTCGTCTATGATTGATACATTATGATTGAAATGTTTATTATATATATACCCATATATACACACACTAATATTAAATCCGTTTTATCGTATCAAGCATCTTTTGACCATTATAAGGTAAAACCGTATCCTTCGGTTTGCGTTGAATTGTGTGATGGGACTTGGGTCTTATAATGGTTTCATTTTTTTTCTAAAAAGCATTGCGTTGTTTAACGATTTACTTTAATTTAAGCACTGGCAATCCAACAGAGTAAACCCGTTCCGCGTTAGCGGCATGGTCCTGTGATTAGCCTTATTAGTAGATAGCTATGTTAAGATTTCTCATACCAGTCCCATGACTGACCTGTAGTTTGTTCACTGGCAAACTCGGGTGCCTATAATTTCCACACGGGCAGTCGAGTAGCTCTTTGCAGATTTTTACAGGATCCTGGCTTACAGCTGAAGCGGTATACAGAAAGCTCTGTATCCGTGTATTCCTTCCAGTTATATATGTGTATTATTTTTCCGCTGCTATTTAAATGTAATTTAAAACTCTGATATTATTGTATTTCTATTATGTAATAAGTATTCATACTCTGTTATATTCTTGTACTCTGATGTAATTGTTGTAATCAGCAATAAAATGTTCTTCAGTTTGTGTTCTGATGTGTGTTGTTCTCAAAGCAATCCAGCATTTCCTTTACTGGGAAGTTTGGGTCGTTTCATTTGGTATCAGAGCCAGGTTTACAGAGCTTGAGAACAAGGCACATTAGAACCAAACGAAAGAATTCATCAGAGATTGGATTAGTAATATTCAATAAGAATAACTCGTTAGAGATGGGATCAGTAGTATCCTAGAATGAGTGTGAAGAGTATTGTTTTCTTTAAAAAAAAGTAAAAACAAAATTTAGTTTTAAAATTTTATCTTAAAAATACGTATTTGAGTATATTATATTTTAATGTGGACAATCGAGTATATAAAGATCTCGAATATATGAGTAATTAACAGATATTCGAAGTTTTAATATACTAGATAGTTATAGAATCACACTCTAGTCGCCCGGAGATGATTCTGATGGTTGCTAGTGTCATCAGAGCTTATGTTCGAGTCTCGAAAGTGGGATTTCTATATATTTCCATTGACTGATATGAGAACCAACACTTAGTCAGTACACATTGCTGTGATTTGCACTAAGAATATGATTTTTGACTATATATAAAGATTATATATTTGAAAAGTTAATCACCTAATTGATTGCTGGTTGGGATGTTTGATTATTAGTTTAACTAATAAAGGTATAGAAATGATAATTAATTTAACTAACAAAATAATGGAAACCAATAAAGTCAAGTTAGTTAATTAAACAACATTTAGCTACATTCCTTTTCGAGGACGAAAATATTTTAAGTGGGGGCGGTTGTAACGACCCGGAATCTGGGCCAATTTAAAATTTTTATTTTAGAAATTTTAATGGATTTTATATATTTAAAATGATTTATTTTAAATAATAACGACTAGAAATTTATTTTAAAACGAATAAATTTAATTTAATTATAAAAGGAGTTTAAAACAGCGCAGCAGTTTGAAAATTTGAATTTGAACTTTGACTGACTGTATAGGATTCAAAATAAAACGGAATTGAGTCAAACAAGAAATATTTAAATCTGTTCAATCATATCTTTCTAACGAATCTGAAAAAAACTGAAATTTCGTTCTAAAAATCAAAAGTTATGACCATTTTAAAATTTTGAAAAGTCGTTGTAGAATTTATATATATTTTAATTAAATATATTGGCCTTGAAAATAGCCATTTTGCAAACGACCTCGGTTTTCGATGAAAAAACTTTTGTTGGAACCGGAATGTCAAATTATTGCTAAGTTTCAATTTTCATAATTTTTCGAATTAATATGTGAGCGTGGCAAAGGAAAATGTGTTTTGTCAATTACAGTCAAATTTAATCGACTTGAAAATGGCCATTTTTCAAACAGTCTCAGAATTCGATGAAATTAGTCTCGTTAGAACCGTATTGTCAAAACATAGCTAGGAATAATTTTTCTGTAATTTTTAGAGTCCGTATGTGGCCCCAGTAATTTGAGATGTACGTTTGAATTTAATAATCATATGATTTATAATTAAATTTAAAGAAAAACTTGTCGTAACAGCCGAATTGGGTTATGAAACATATTCCAGTGTGCCCGGGGCGGGTGTTATTAGCTAGGGGCGATGCTTTTTGGGATTGATTTGGAGTCCGTATAGATTAATGGATTATTCTTTCATTAAAAAATTAATTAATATAAAAATACGGTATAAAATACGGTACGTATGCAAACACTAAACCCTATTTTTGTTCCAGCCGCCGTCCTATTGTTTTAATGGCTAAGACGATCTCGTTTTAAATTTATAATCTCTTCCAATCCATTCAATATTAGTTCAAATTTCTAAAGCAACATGGTGGAGATTCGAGAGGGCTACGAATTCATACGGTCGAGATCAATTCTCGTGACCTCTGCCGCTCGGATTTGGTGAAGGAAGTCGGTGCTTTCAAGGCGGGTTCGTGGTTCATCGGGGCCACCGAGCTGATCGATGGAGGGGGGCGCCAAGTGCTGACGCGGAGGTGGTTGATGGGGGATGCTCTGATCGTACTCCGGCGCGAGGAAGGGAGGAGAATCATTGAAGTTTAAATGCGAGGTTGGGTTTGATTTTACTCCTGAAGGTCACAGAACAAAGAAGAATAGCAAAAGGGAGCGGCCTACTTTTGTTTAATCAAGGTTAAAGGAATATTATAATTAAATTGATTATTAAATTGATTATTAAATTTTATAATTAATGAATTCAAAGGTTTAAAATACCATAACTTCGTCATATCAAACCAGAATGCAGTGAAACGAATTGCGTTGGGATTGTATGGACCAGATCTACGCAATGATGCTGACTAGAACTGAAACGGAGAAAATTTGAGTTTCAGGAAATTTCAAACTTGAATTGTTCTGAACTAAAACTATCGGTGAGAAATTTATTTATTTCTTTCCTTTATAATTATAAATAATTTCTGAAATTATTGTTATTAATCTATAGTAAATTCATATTGTTATTATTCTGTGTTAAATGTACAATATACATCTGTGTGCTTGATGATGTTATGTGGCAATATTTATTTTACTGTTGAAATTAACATTTCTTTTAGTTAGAATTTGATTAAAAAAAAGTTTTTGTTTATATAAATAGATCCAATGTATAAAACAACAAATTTTGTAAATTTGTTGAATTAGACTTTTCAACAAATATGGAACACAGAATTTTGTTGATTTGTTAAATCAACCATTTTAACATAAAAATGAATCAAACATTTTATTCATTTTTGTTGAGTCAAATTTTGCAATAAAACATGAATACATATTTTTATGTTATTTTGTTGAACTAGATTTTCAACAAAATAGAATACACATTTTGATGCAGTATTGTCTGCATAAAAAGAATAGATTTTTAAAGATGCCTTTTTATTTTAACATTTTTATTTATAAAATGTTACCTGTCATTAAAAATACATTTTTGTTTTAAAATGTAATATTAGATAAAAAGTACATTTGTTATGAAATGTTTCATTGGTGACAAAAATAACATTTGTTATAAAATGTTATCTTTGTAGTAAAAGTACATTTTTATTTTAAAATGTAATATTACATTGAAATACATTGTGACATAGAAATGTAACATTAGTATAAAAAGTCCGTTTTGTTAGCAAATATGATATTAGAATAAAAACATGTCATTTTTAGTCAAATAATACAAAATGTCATTTTTGATTACATTTTGGGATGTCATATTTCACCGCCATTTTAGAATCATTAAAAAGATTGAATTAGGAATGAACATTTTTGTGTCATTAAAAAGATTTAATTAGAAATGAATATTTTGTATACATTCAAAAGAATTAAACAAAATTCATATTTTGTTTACATTAAAGAGGATATGACAAAATTCATATTTTGTTTACATTAGAAAGGATTTAACCAAATTATACATTCTGGTCATTAGGAAGAAAAATTACATTTTGATCATTTGAAAGGATTAAAGAAAGGTATCATATTTTGTTACATTGAAAAGAATTTGAGAAAATTATCATATTTTGTACGTTGATAGGAATTTGACAAAATGATCATATTTTGTACATTAAAAGAAATTAGATGAAATTAAAAATTTTGTCACTTTAAAAGAATGAATTGGGAATGTTCATTTGGAAAATTAAATAGAATTTTCAACAAAAATAAAGTTTTCCTTTTTATTTATTTTTGTTGAAATATTAGGAATGGGTTTAACATAAAATATTCTTTTTATGTTAATATGAATGGATAGAAAAAGAACCTATTTACAATGAACATCTATATTTACATTTCTAGGTAAATAAAAAGGAACACATTTACAGTAACATTTTTTGTTTACTTTTTAGTGTAAATAAAAGCATGATTTGAGAAAATATATTTTATTTGCATTCTAATGGTAAATAAAAACAGGATTATAGAAAATACATTTTTATTTATATTCTTATAGTAATAAAAATATGAATAGTGAAAAGGCACAATTTGTAATTGTGGAGATGATTAGAAAAGAACTACACCATTTTAATATTACAAATTAGTTACAAATGAAAGGTATGAATTCAAAAAGGTATATTTTATTCAAAATTTAGATGTGAATAAAAACATGAATTTTAAAAAGGGTAAATTTTATTTATTAATAAGAATGAAATAAAAAGAGACATTTTTGTCATTTAATAAGAACTATACAAAAGTACACATTTTTGTTATTAAATAGGGATTTTACAAAAATCACATTTTTGTCATCCAATAAGGATTATATAAGAATAACATTTTTGTCAAAATTTGATTAGTGAAAAGAATAACATTTTTTTGTAATACTTGATTAGCGAACAAGTATAACCTTTTTGTCAAAAGAATGATTACGGAATTAAAATCACACTTTTGTCAAAAGAATGATTAGTGAATTAAAATAGTATTTTTGTGAAAGAATGAGTATAGAAATAAAAGATGACATTTTTGTGAAAGAATAATCATAGAAATAAAAATAACATTTTTGTGAAAACATGTTTATAGAAGTAAAAATTCATTTTTGTCACTTTAGAGAAATGAATTAGAACACATTCGTATTGTCACCTTAAAAGGAATGAATTGGAAAATGTATATCTTTATACATTAAAAAGTATGAAGTAGAAATACATATTTTGTCATTAAAATGAATGAGAAGAAAAAAATATACATTTTGGTAAATAAATAAGAGTTAAGGTTTTTATTGTCATTTGTTAACAATAAAAAGAATTGAATTAAAAGATTATATTTTTATTGCCATTTGTCCACAACAAAAAGTATTGAAATGTATGTCTGAAATGTTGAAATGTGTGTTGTGTTAAATATAATGTTTAGTATATTCAAGTTTGAATATTACACCCCCATTTACAAGTTACCCGACTTGTTTATGTGATTGGGTCGATAATTTTTACACATCGCCTAAGTTCACAAATAATTTATTATTTGATTGTTGGATGAAACCCCATATGGGTATTGGGATGATATTGGACACACACTAATCCCAATATTTAGTTTTCTGTCAATCGATGGATTGACAGTCTGTGATGAGCGTTACTTATTTACTGTAAATGCTCACACAGTTATAAATTCCACTTTGGTTGTCATTTGGATGTTTAATAATTATTTATCATGATTGTTGATTATATACAATATATGGTTGTTGATTGAGTCACATTCCAATAAGGGGTATTCTAGAAAAGAATATTTTAGAAAAAGAATATATTTTGGAAAAATATATTTATTGATTTGAACCAGTTATTAACTAGAGTAAATCATTAAATTTAGATTTAATAAAGTTTTCCAATTTGTTTAATATTTAAATGTAATTAAATTGAATAAATTGGATTCGGGTTTGTCGTGAATAGTGTCTTAAATAACACTGTTCTTAGGCCCCGTTTGAAAAGAATAATCTTTTAATTCAGATTATTAAAGTTTTCAATTTATATTTAGTAATTAAAATAAGATGAAATGTGAGTTGGGTTTATTGTGGACCATGTTTTTAAGTGACATGTGTTCTTTAACCCAACTGACAGTGAAAATATGATTTGGAATTTATAAATCTTTTATTAAGATTTAAATGGGAATTTTCCAAAAAATAAAGTTTTCCAATTTAATATATTAAATTGGAATTGAATGGAATTCGAATTTATAATAACCGAGATAAGCTTCTGTAAAAGAAAACTGATACTACGTATGGAATTTAAGAGGCTTTGCCGTTATTCCATTTATATTATTGATCGGATATAGAAATTTATAACGATTATATATTGATTTGATTTCTGTGAAGATTCCATATTTTATGGAGGACGATTTTGGGTTTACCGTGAACTATGTTTTAAATGACATTAGTTCTTTAACCCAGTTAAGAATAAGATTTATTTATTGAATTTAAATAATCATTAAAGAATGATTTTTGATATTTAAACCAAATGGTGTTTTAAATAAATCCTTAAAAGAAGAATTTATCTTTGATAAGATAATGTGAATATTTTATTAAAAAAATATTATGAATTGGAATGAGGAGTTGGATGTGTTTTTATAGTACTTGATTTTTATTATAAAATACGTGAGTTATTTGGAAAGACCGGGTTTAACCCATTCCGAATAATTACTACGACGATGAAGAGTCGAAGATGAAGATGGTGTTTGAAGATCGACGATCTTCACATCGAATGGATGCGTTGCTACTAAGACCCTTGATGGGAGTAGCTACCTTGAAGGGGCTTCAATGGTGGCCGCCTGGACTATTGTTGATTGTTCGGATATGGTTTTCGCTCAGACCCTGAGCATAAGCTAGTAAATGGATGCATGTCTGACATTGGATTTCGTTCCATGTGAATTAAATCGATTTCTGTTAATGTATGTCTGTTTGGTGGTGGAGGATTTATTCTCTACTTAACACCCTGGTATATATTAATAGTGGTTGATCGCATAGCGTGAATTGTCAATGTGGCACGCCAAGATGCAATTGATCAAGGCTTTTGTTGAAAAGCAGGGCCTTGTGGGATGATCAAAGCATAGCCTATTACGGCATAGCTTTGTGTATATCGTGACTTCGCGAGCCTCACACCCCGGTATGAGTCAAAAATGGGATATGGACCGTGGGGAGTGCATACGTTTCTTTCTAGCTAGTGGTAGTGTCAGTGCTTAAACTGGCTGGCATTTTACTTATGTGGATGATGGATTTTGAGGTGCCTCGGATTTTTATAGGCCGTTAGTGGTCATACTATAGGTTCAAAGGAACCGGGAAACATGTGTTCAGGCATAACCAATCCACTACCGATAGGCAGGGACCGGCCCTACCGCTCCAAGGGTTGCCTATAGGTGTGATCGTGAGGCATTTGCTAGAGTGTCTCGAATCGGAGAGGAGCCTGCCCCTAGCCTCGATTCATGATGGAAATCCAATTCCCAATACGACCTTGCGATTTTGATTGTAGAACTAGTATGGCGACATAGTAGGATGGGGTACTATGTCGTCTATGATTGATGCATTATGATTGAAATGTTTATTATATATATACCCATATATACACACACTAATATTAAATCTGTTTTATCGTATCAAGCATCTTTTGACCATTATAAGGTAAAACTCTATCCTCCGATTTGCGTTGCATTGTGTGATGGGACTTGGGTCTTATAATGGTTTCATTTTTTTTCTAAAAAGCATTGCGTTGTTTAATGATTTACTTTAATTTATGCACTAGCAATCCAATGGAGTAAACCCGTTCCGCGTTAGCGGCATGGTCCTGTGATTAGCCTTATTATTAGATAGTTAAGTTAAGATTTCTCCTACCACTCCCATGACTGACCTGTAGTTTGTTCACTGGCAAACTCGGGTGCCTATATTTTCCACACGGGCAGTCGAGTAGCTCTTTGCAGATTTTTACAGGATCCTGGCTTACAGCTGAAGCGGTATTCGGAAAGCTCTGTATCCGTGTATTCCTTCCAGTTATATATATGTATTATTTTTCCGTTGCTATTTAAATGTAATTTAAAACTCTAATATTATTGTATTTCTATTATGTAATAAGTATTCATACTCTGTTATATTCTTGTACTCTGACGTAATTGTTGTAATCAACAATAAAATGTTCTTCAATTTGTCTTCTGATGTGTGTTGTTCTCAAAGCAATCTAGCCTTTCCTTTACTGGGAAGTTTGGTTCGTTTCAATAATAGTGAATAATTTACATGCATATTAGACTTGGGCGTAAATAGTAAATTGTTAATTGGTCGCAAAGTATGTAATTGGCATGTAAACCAAGTTTTGGGCATAAACTGTAAACTAGAATATTAAATCTAGTTTTGGCATGAATTGTAAATGGGAATATTAGATCTAAATTGGCATAAACTGCAAGTTGGGTTAACTGGTAGGAAAATCAAGTTTTGGGCATAGAATATAAGTATGTTAATTGGCATGACAAATGAATATGATATAGGCCAAATTGAGTTATGGAAAATTTACATAAACAGTAAATATGAAAAATTAGCAAAAGACGAATATGCCTAACCTGAGGTTAGACAGAGTTGTGGTGTAAAACTTCCCGGAACCGACCGGCACATCCAATGACCACAACAACACCTGTCTAATGTGAGAGGTTAGTGAATCGAGCCCAAAAGAACACGTGGTTAGACTGGGTTGTGGTGTAAAACAGCCTGAAACCGACCGGCACACCCAGTGACCACAACAATACCTGTCTAATGTGAGTGGTTGGTGCTTCAATGAATGAATTAAAGCTAAGACCTGAATGGTAGGGTTAAGTTAAATAAGATAACACTTAACCAATGCGACATGTTAACTAAACTAATGGGTGGGGTTAAGTTAATTTGGACACTTAACAAACTTAACATGTTAACAAGACATGATTTGTGGGGGTTAAGTAACTAAGGAAACACTTAACCATTATAACATATTGACTAGACAAGTGGGTAAGGTTAGGTAAATATTTAACCGTTATAACATGCTAACTAGACTAGAAGGTGGGGTTAAGTAAATTTAGAACACTTAACCAATTTAACATGTTATCTAGACTAGATGGTGGGGTTAAGTAAAATTAGAACACTTAGCCGTTATAGCATGATGAATGAAAAAGGTTAAGTTAATAAGAAACACTTAACCAATATAACCTGATGAACGAGTAAGGTTAAGGAATACTTAACTAATTTGATATAATATATGAATGGGTTAAGTCAACGTGAACTACTGAATAACACTTAACCAATCCAACATGACGAGAAAGTGAACTAAGTAGTAAACCTTAGTTAAGAGGGCTAAGTAGTAAACCGTAGTTAAGAAAACGAACGATTCAGGAAACTAAGTAGTAAACCTTAGTTAAGAGAACTAAGTAGTAAACCTTAATCAAGAAAGCCAAGTTGAACACGAGAAGGAGCGAACATCCATCTGATCATGAAGACGGCTCCAACGAACTGGGTTACGAAGCACGCGACTTCGAGGGGACGTGAGGGTACTCTTGGTATCCCTCTATGAGGCTGCAGATGATCCCTCTGGGCTCACAGAGGTTAAGGTCTGCGTTAGAAGAACCAAGAGTATGCCTTGGTTGCAATATAAGGCAACCTAAAGACTAGGATGGACCAGCGTGATTCGGCGAGACCAGTTTGCCCTGTGATAGCAACTCATCGTCTACCTACCATCTTGAGTCAATCGTGATACGTAAAGCGGAAAGGCGGAGAACTCCAAAAGACCATATACTTTCTATCTAGTTATGGGTGAGGTTGGCCAATAGGTTAGTGGGGCATAGAGGGCCTGCGTATAGTTCTCATTCTTGTTTTTCTTGGGTGCCTTTCATTTGTTAGTTGAGGGAGGGGTCTAGTGGGACTATAGCCACTGCAAAAACAGACCTTAGCATCTGCATCGTCAGATATCTGAAAGCTCCCGACCGAGTTCCGTGTTTCTTGATTAGCCCTGCCATGGGACTCAGGTCGCACATATAGAGGACATGTGCATCTAGACATCGATAACGATTCACGACAAATACGTGGGCAAAGTCTAGGAACATATACCGCTCTGGGTAGTGTGTCCTAGACTAGGGGGCATCGCTCGATAGGTAGCATAATCCCTAGTTGGACCTAGGTCGCGTAAACCCTTAATCCGAGAAGCGTTCAATAGGTAGCATAAACCCAGTGGCCCTGGGCAGCGTAAACCCTGGTTGAATCTAGGAAGAATTCGATAGAAAACCCTAGATTAGATCTAGGTAATAAATGGAATCCCCAAAATAGATGTACCCCTGGAGTCAACCACAATTACGGGGATTGGGATCACATTATCATATGATCATTTTATATAGATTACTAGTTGGGACACTAGTTAGGTGGTGCAGAGATATAGAAATTAGTATAACAGGGTAGTCGCGAAGTAGAGAAGGAGTAGAAGCGCATTCAGTTTATCTTGCCTTGTCATATCTCATATTTATCCCATGTTATCTTGTTACTATGGTTTAGTCTTATATTTATTTTACTCATGTCATGACCCTTTTCCCCGTTTAAATGCTAAGAATCACTGAGCTTACCAGACTTATGTCTGACCTAGTTTGCTTTCTCCTCTTTTCTTTCGTCCCCCCCCCCCCCCGGCCCTAGGTAGTCAAGGAGGGAATAACTCAGCTTAGTTTAGACCACATCTCATTCCAAGCTTCAAGATTAGTCTAAGTTTTTCTTGGATTCTCTTTTCCATTGCTATGGCTGGCTCATGCTACATTGGGGAATATAAGTGTTATTTTATGCTTCTTTATTTTGTTATGTAAGACAGATACTCTGGTATTGGAAAACAATTGTTGTACAAACTGTTTTATCAATGAAGTAAAGTTTTGTTTTTCGCTGTTTAAATTTGTTTGTCTTGTAATTTATCTGCATCTTTTACCTAAAGCACTCCACCGAAGTTAAGGCATTCCCTTTGTGAGTGACCTTAATGGAGGTGGGGTGTTTCAGATATTTTGCTTTGTTTAAGTTTGTTAGTACCTTTATGAGTAATCTTAGGTATTTTCCATATTTCATATGTAGTGTTGCACATACAAATCCGGTTGAACTCATTTCTATCTAAAGCACAATGCAACATGTTCATAGCCTTAGCATTGGCACTAGCCTCTTCTTTTCTGGTGCAGACCATTCTTTGAGTACTGTAGTAGGTTGTGTGTATTCTTTTTGAGTGATATTCCATGCATCAAAACTATTTGCTTGCATGTATATCCTCATTCGTGTAGACCAGTAACTATAGTTCATGACATTAAAGAAGGGTGGTCTAGCAGTTGATTGGCCTTCAGAATACCCGATGTTATTGGTAGTACTAGTATTATTATGCATATTATCTAAATATCAAATAACGGTTTCATGGCTATATGATGGCCTTGCTCTGATACCAAATGAAAAGTCGATGTGTACGACTTAAAAGGATCTTATATGGATATAGCAGAAATATATGCGATATGATAACTAATTGATATGTAATAGTTACGCAGGTAAAACCTAAGTTATAGAGATATATCACAATCAAAGTAAATGCGATAAATAAAGTAAAGTGACACCAGGAATTTTTATACTGGTTCGGACTTCCTGCCCTACGTCCAGTCCCGAAGCTCCTCTTCGGAATTTACTAACAACGCCCTCTCTTAACCCGGAGGAGTAGGTCATACACCAGAGCTCCAACAAGGATGCCTCTTGCCTGAGAAACTACTCAGGTCTTCAACAATTACAATTATTTGACTCCTGATTTGTGTTCTCGAATCAACACGAATAGCCAACAATTTAAGTACAACCTTCCTATAATCTTATCCTCGAGTATTTGATTTGAATGCGAAGATTTAAGGAAGAAGATTGCTCGTTGAATCAAATGATATTAAATCGATTCGAGGATTCAACAAGTATTTGAATCGGAGAGCTTTTTAAATGCAAACAATGTAAATGGAGAGAATAAAGTGATGATCGGTAAAATCAGTAAAATTCGGTGATTGTAAAACATGATTGAAGTTGTTTATATAATAGTATAAGAGTAGCAATCCTTCATGAAGAGTTTCTATAAAAAGTTATGTCCATTTCCTTTGATTAATGAAGAGGAATCTCTTCATGAAAGATGGTGACTCTTCATAAAATAATTTCTAGGTCGTATCAGTCGACTAGTTAAAAATCATCAGTTGACTAGTAGAACTAAATCGTATAGATAAAATTTTCAAAACTAGCCATTATATGCAAAAACTGGCTGACCAATCGACTGGTCCTTTTTCTACCAGTCGATTGGTAGGCCAGTTTCTGCATATATCTGGCTTTTGAAGGTATATATATATATATATATATATATATATATATATATATATATATATATATATATAACTTTGTTTTGCACATTCGTGTATACTTGAGGATAGATTTTAACATAATTCTAACACGACTCAATGTGTGTGTATATATATAACCTTATCTCTATGATGTGATTCCCATTGCAATTTCATTCATTGGCATCGATCAAAATCTTGTTATCAACAAAGACTTGTATAATCCTTGCAGAGCTTGGCGAAATCGGCTCTAGGCGCCTACACCACTGCACCACCACCGTTAGCAACATTAGGAATTGTTTCCTGAACATCCCTAAGCATCTCTCTCATGAAGGTAGTAACCATTGTCCTCATATTAGGGGAATTCCTATTATTGGCCCTTGAACCAGTACTCCTCTTGTTTCGGCTCATCGTCAAATCTGTAAAGAGAAAATGATTAACCATCTCCTTAGTGGTGTCAATGCAGTGCGACTTCTTCCTTAGATATACCAATAGTGTATACATATAGCTTTTGAAAATCAAAATATCACAAATACGCGCTCTCATATACATATACTATCTCTCCCTGATGTCTTCCCCTAGGTTAACTACGCAACCTAGGCTCTGATACCAAGTCTGACGGCCCGCCCCGAACCAGCCGGCATTTCCCCGAAATGCGCTGTGCCAATGCCTGACTAGCACGGGGTGGTCATCAAATAAAAAGGGTTTTGAAACTATGAACCACCAAGAACATGTAGTATATCTCACAGCGCATGGAATAAAATATGATAGTAACATAACTTGACATAAAACAGGCGAGACAGTGCATAAGCTGAAACTAAACCATAAACATCAAAGTAGCGGAATCCAAAATACGGCTTATGATCCAAATCATTATTATAACTTCAAAATACTGTCTCTAAAAAAAAGAAATAAAGAAGATGCACTACTAATGCCCAAAGCAGTGACCACCAACAACACAGGGAGAATATATGTATATAGTACGTGGTAGCCTCCTGCTCGTCTCCGGACAGCTGCTGGCGCATCACCACCTAACACGCCTCTAGTCTGCTCGTTTAGGAGCATCCAGAGTAATAAGAAGAGACATAAAACTCTGGGTCAGACAAAAGTCTGGTATGAGCGATAGCAGCAAATAAAGCAACAACATGTAGAAATAATCATACTTGAACCTGGATCTACAACCAAAGAGTTAACACAACATGATGTACAGTACTCTAAGGTAATTCTAACATAAAGCATAAAATGGGAGTATGCATGTTGTGGTGATCGCAAACATCAAACATAGCAATCATCCTCACATCACTCACTCGATGCATAAAACATTTGATATCCACCGCTTTGATCACCACATCCATTGGGGCCATGATGGCAACTCCATCGACTATTATTATCACCATACTTCCCTGGTCTATAGTCAATAACCCTGCCCAGTCCACACATTCTTGGCTCTAGGTTAAGGGCCAAACAGTCCACACTTTCCTGGTTCTGGTTCGTCTACATGCCCTCTCTCTTCAACGGTGAACCAAAGTTATAGATATCGATAACCCCTTTGCACACGTCCCGAAGCAAAGCCCAACTCATGAAGTTAACTCGTTGGTTCCCATTTGGATCATGAGTAATAACTTTCCACTTGGACTTCCTTTGCATCTCGTGTTTTGGTTGAATTGGAGTTGGTCTTCAAAAGAGCCGTCGCGTAGAAATATAAGCGCACATATGGTTCGGTTCGGACCTCCGGTTCGGTTTGGGTATATAATGCTTAAGCTTCCTGTTCAATTCGGCTCGACCTCCTTCCCTCGCTTCGGTACAGTGCTCCAGTCTCAGTTCGGTTCGGTCCTTCCATCTAGGTTCGGTTTGGTCCTTCTGTCTGGGTTCGGTTCGGTCCTCTTTTCCTCCAGTTGATCCGATCCGATCCCGTGCCGAGCTTCGGTTCAATCCCAGTTCCAACTCAATGCAAGTGGCCTTCCTTTCTTCCTTGCTTCCTTATGCTCAAGCTCCAGGTCGGTTCGGCTGTGCATGTTCGGTTCGGCCCCATTCGATCCGATCCGGAACACTACAGATTTCCAACAACCTTGTATCGTCCATTCTCACCATACGACAGCGTTTTCAACCATTCTAACTTTACTAGACAATCATAAAGCATTCCAAACAGTACTAACAACATGTGTAATCAATCAACAAGGTCAAAACATCAAGCATATAGGTTATTTAGATCAAACATACCCAAAATCCATGATTTTCCCCTTAATCCCCTTAACCATGTTTAACGATAGGATTAGCAATTAACCTGAATTTTTATCAGAGGCATAAAATATTATTTCAGAATTTTTACATATTTTTCCAGATTTTTATGATGCATAATTTCGCTAATTATCACTAATCACCCCTAATTAGCCGTAATTAGTGAATAAAAGTGCAAATCGCTCACCTTAGCCACAAATAAATTTTAGTTCTGAAAATCTAACTGACTTGGCATGGATCCTAATGTATTCCAACAGCTCTACCCCCAATTTGATGTTATTTTGCTTTGATTTGATGTTGATTAGCTTAATATTGGATTAGAAAGTGATTCGGAGGTAGTTTAGAAGGTGTAGGCCATTACAAGGTTTGAAGAAATGAAAGTGGCAACTAAGAAAATAAAATGAGATGGTTTCCTAACTCATTTCAGCCTCCCCATAACCCTAATCCCGAAATGGGTTATGGGCATATCCACTAATTACCCTATTTAAGCCCGCTTAAGCAGTTTTTCACCTTCGAAAACTTGTTTCATCCATATCTCCCAAACAATAAGTCCGTTTAAATTATGTGACCACTCTACGGAAAGGTAAACTATCATTTGAATCCAATGGAAGTGGTTTCAGGTCAAAACTTCATACCAATCAAAAGTTGTGGGCGAAACAAGATTCACCAGGGGCAAAAAGGTCATTTGAAATTTGGCAAAAATCGTGAACATGGGAAATGACCCTAATAGTCGTTTCCAAAAGTTACACGTCCATATGACTCGTATGTGAATGAAATAAATATTCTATGATCCTCCGATGCGTAGAATGCGGGTAGTTACAGAGGAAAAACTCCTTCGAGCCCACGAGGGAAGGTGCCTCTTATCGCGCCTAAACAACGCAAGGTCTTAAGGACTTAGGAGGGACCAAGTGAGTGTGGCACCGGGGTTAAGGAAATAGTTATTAGAGTAGAGGGTCTGCCGCCTATTCCTGTCCTGAGTCCGACAGTTAAGACGAGGTTGGCAGCATCACCCAGGCTGGTTTCTCCAGTTACTACTTTTGGGACCACCGCGTCACTGAAGATGGAAGGTCAATTTAAAGACTTGGACGATGTCACACTTGACCTCAGATTGTCATGAAACAAGTACTGGAAACCTAACGCTGAACATTAGGGAGGTCACCCCTTCAAGCGGGCTTAAATGTGGTCCATGGATAGAACACTTAGGACACTTGTCCATAAACAGTTTATGACACAACATTTGTAGGTGTGCGTGGAGTGTTCAATTCTAACTTTTAATCTATTACTTGTACGTGAAATGGCTCGTGATAGCGACATCGACCGAAGTCGAGGGTTAGGAGGTCAACGGCCTCAGAAGGGCGGGGTATTGTAATAACCGGAAATTCTGTGCCAGTTTAAAATTTTTATTTTGGCAATTTTAGCGAATTTTGATTATTTAAAATGAATTATTTTAAATAATATCGACAAGAAATTTATTTTGAATATAATTCGAACGTATATATTCGTTTGAATCGACGATAGAATATAAATATTTATATATATATATATATATAAAAGGAATTGAAAATGTCGCGGTAGTTTGATAATTCGATTTCAAACTTCAATTGAATATACCGAGTGCAAAATAAATCGGATTTTAGTGAAACCAAAAATATTAGAATCTAATTGGGAATATCTTTCCAATGACTCAGAAAAATCAAGATTCCATAGCGGGAATCAAAAGATATGTCCAGTTAAAAATTCGGAATAGTCGCTATGGAATTCAGGCCCTTAAAAATAGTCATTTTGCAAACGACCTCGGATTTCGACGAAACCACTTTTGTTGGATCCGGGATGTCAAGTTATTGCTAGGTTTCAAATTTCGTAATTTTTTGAATCAATATGTGAGCGTGGCAAAGGAAAACGCGTTTGACCAATTTCAGTTGATTTTAATCGACTGGAAAATGGCCATTTTTCCAACGGTCTCAGAATTCGACGAAACTAGTTTTGTTAGGACCGTATCGTCAATACGAAGATGGAAAATATTTTTCTTGAATCCTTAGAGTTCGTATGTGACCCCGGTAAATTGAAATGCGCATTCAAATTCAATATATAGAGTCATATGTTGATTTTAACGGAAACTGATCGAAACAGTCAAATCAGCTTACGATACATATCCCGTCGTGTTCGAAATAGGGGTAATTAGCTATGGACGACAGGCGGTGGGTTCAATTTCGATTTCGAAAATAAAAGTTGCTTTTTGAAATTAAATTAAATAAATTAATAAAAAATAAAATATCCCTCCCTCTTCCCTTATCACTCAGCCCCCCCCCCCCCCCCCCGATTGGATTCATTCGGAAAATAGAAAAAAAAACAAAGCATCCCGTCGATCGCTCCTCCACCTAGACCTCGCGCCACCGCCGCCGTCGTGCCTGGCGATTCCCACTCCCCATCGCCCTCTCTCCCCTCTTCTCCTGTCGCCGCCGCTCCCTCCATCCTCCTCCACTATAGCCCTAGCCGCCCACCGCACCTCCCTATGACGCCGCGCCACCAGACCCACCCCCCAGCCGATCTCGACTTCCGCGACCCCCCTGCTTCCCCCTTCCTCCCCTCGATCCACACAGAAACCCCCACCGCGAACCCAAAATCATCGGAGCATCCATCCCTCCCCACAACGTTGTACCCCGTGCCCTGACCTGAAACCGCCAGCTCCGAAGAGCCTCTGTTCACCTAAGCGCAACAAATCCCCATCGCTGTAAGTTTTAAATGCCTCCAATATTGTTTTTATTCAGTTATAAAGTTCATATTTTTATAAAGAAGAAGAATAAAAATCGAATTTTTATATATAGAAAACCTGATTTTTCTTTAACTATACAGAAAGCTTAGATTTTTATGTTGTTAGGAATAAAAAGTTCGAATTTTTATAAGGTGAAAGATCGTATCTTTGATAAGGTAAAAATGCGATTTTTATCGTCTAGAATGAGAAAGGAAAATTCATTTTATTTTATTAAAGAAGTACAGAATAGTAAAAATATAATTTTTATAAGGAAGTTAACGAAATAAAAATTCGCTCTTTATATAAGAAGTGAAGATATAAAAATATGATTTTTTATATAGGAAGGAGCGTTGAGAAAATACATAAAGTAGAAGAAAATATTCGATTTTTATATATTGAATAGCGAAGTAAAAATTCGATTTTTATATATTGAATAGCGAAGTAAAAATTCGATTTTTATATATTGAATAACGAAGTAAAAATTCGATTTTTATATGTTGAATAGCGAAGTAAAAATTCGATTTTTATATATTGAATAGCAAAGTAAAAATTCGATTTTTATATATTGAATAGCAAAGTAAAAATTCGATTTTTATATATGTAGTGAATACGGATGACGAAAGTGACAAAAGAAGAAACGAGATTTTCTACATATGAAGAGTCGTGGCATTGGTTTAGCTAGTCGGTGAGAACTTCTCACTTTTAAATTCAATTTTCTAGTTAAAATATATACTAGGATGCAGACAGTGTTTAGTAGCACTCGACACCCGTCGTCCACAGACCATGGACGGCTTGTATGCTTGTTTGTTTGATTTTGATGTGTAGTTGATTGTGTGATGTGATGTGAAATGAAATAAAATATTTATATAGTTAAAAATATTTTATAGTTAAAAATAGAATTTTTAACGTATATATGAAAGGAAATAAAAATAAATAAATCGGACGATTTGTTTATATACACACATTTGACTGATATTGATTGGGACGATAAATTTTACACATCGCCCAACTGCACAAATAAAATCTGTGTTTGATTGTTTGAAACCCCACACGGGTATTGGGATGATACAAGACATACACTAATCCCAATAATTAGTTGTATGTCGATCGATTGATTGACAGACTGTTATAAGCGTTAAATAATTATATTTGATGCTTATACAGTGTAGAATGCACTTTGGATGATGGTTGATTATTCATCGTTGTTATAGTATACATGTGTCATAGAAAATCAATAGAAATAAAATCTATGGTAATTGATTGGGCTTCATTCCAGTTTTGAATAGAAATATTTGAAAAAGAAATATTTGAATAGAATATTTGAAAAAGAAATACTTGAAATAGAATATTTGAAAATAGAAATATATAAAGCCGTGTTGATTAGATTGACGCCATTTTGACGTGAACGATATTTATATCGATTTTGTTCATTTTATAATGAATATCGAAAGTGATTTCAAAATCTGATATTTTGAAAAGAACTAGAATTCGAATTGAAAGTGAATAGAAATGAATTCGAATAGAAAGAGCATAGAAATGAATTCGAATTGAAATTGAATATAAATGAATTCGAATTGAAAACGAACTGAAATTGAATTAGAAATCAATTTAAATTGAAATCGATTTGAAATGAATTTAAAACGAATTTCTATTGGAATATTCAATTTTGAATTGAAATTGAATATGAAGTTGATACCGTTTTGAAAATGAATTTATAATGATTTATAAAGAATGTTTTGAATTGAAATTAATGAAGTATATATTATATGTATTATATATATAATATAATGGCCTGAATAGAATGCGCCGCGCTGCGGCAGTTCGCGAATTTCGACCATTAACTTCGAACGGACATTACGGGAGATCCGACCGTCGGATTCTCCTAAAACCAGAACCATTGGGTTCGTATCGAGAAGAGATTTCTAACAAATATAAGAAATTTGAAATCTAACAGTTGGATTTGGAATTAAGTCCAAATCAAATTTGGAAAAGGTCGTTGTAAGTGCAGTTCGATGGCCGTTGATGGAAATCGACTGTACGGGCCTTGGTAAAATTATTAAAAATAGCAATAATTTGTGTAAAATCATAAGAAATTATTTGGGAAGAATTAGGATGAAAAACTCCATATTTGAAAAGATAAAAATAGATTTTAATCGAAATGAACTAGTTTTGAACTAGAACTATAATTCTATTTATTTTTAAATAAATAGATTGGATTTGAAAAGGGTTTTTAAAGTAACCAGAATTTCCAATAATTGAATTGGAATGGATTTGAATCGAAATTCTCTTCGGAATATTTCGATGTTGGGTTTCGTGATTATACAGTTATTGTTATGGAAATTTGAAAGATATATTTATATCGTTATTTCTAATACGATATTTGTTGGTCGTAGAATTTGATATTGAATATAAGCCGGTATATTTTCTATTTAGAGCCTTGTATTTAATATCAAATGTGATTTGGGTTTGTCGTGAATGGTGACTTTATTAACACTGTTCTTAAACCCAGTTGAGAAAAAGATTAAATCTTTTTATTTTGATTTAATGAAGTGTACCAATTAAATAATATTTAATTGGAATTGAATTGATATTGATTTTTGGGTTTATCGTGAACAGTGTTTTAAATAACACTTGTTCTTTAACCCGATAATTAATGGAATGGGATTTTGGGTTGTCGTGAACGGTATCTTCAACAATACTGTTCTTAGACCCAAAGGAGTTAAGAAAATCAGAAACTAACTGGAGATTAGTTAAGTTGAATGGTTTCTGGGGTATTGATCTGATGTTGGTTTCAGCCTTCGGGGTTAATAATTTGGGAATTGCTCACTTGCTAATTTACGGTTAGGGACTGATTGAAATGTGATGTGATTTTGGGTTTATCGTGAACCGTGTTTTAAATGACACTGATTCTTTAACCCAGTCAAAGATTAAAACAAAGTGGAGTTTTAATGAATCTTTAATTAGATTGAAAAGATCGAGAATGGAGTATCACCAGTTTTACTCCAGGCGATAGTTAAATCTTTAATTAGATTTGAAAGGGAAATGGTAATTGAATTTACCGGTAACACCGTGGTGTTAGATATGAAGTATTACCAGTTTTACTTCATGGGATGAATAGGATGGAATTGGGAAATTAAAACAAATGATTACTTCGGTAAGGTTCGTTAATCCCGACTAGTTTGAAGTGAAATTCAAAAGGAAGGTTAAAGAATAAATTTAAAGGAATTTATCTTTGATAAAATTAATGGGAATCTTTCCCTAAGAATGTGACATTTAGAAACTAACTGTAGGTTAGCTAAGTAGAACGGTTTCCTGGGTATTGATCTAATGTTGGTTTCGGCCTTCGGGGTTAATATTTGGGGGATTATTCTCTTGATTAATTTACGGTTAGTGCCTGATGAATTGGAATGAGGCGTATGTTGTGTTTGTGTAACAATTGTTTATAATATACGCGAGTTATTCGGAAAGACCGGGTTTATCCCATTCTGAATAACTGATACGACAATAAGTCGAAGATGAAGACGGTGGTTGAAGACCGGAGGTCTTCACGTCGTTTGGGTGATTACTGACGATCTTGATTGGGATGTACACCCAAGAAGATGGAAACAGTTGGTGATCGTCCAGACGTACTTGGAGATCGATGGATATGCGGGGTACTAGGTGCCTCCGGTTTCGTTCAGACCCAGAACGGACTTGTAAATGGACTGTGTGTCTGACATTGGATTTTAGTCCATGTGATTGATTTCTATTAAATATATATCTGTTTGGTGGAGGAGAATTTATTCTCTTGCTTAACGCCCTTCTCTGAGACGTACGAGCTCAGGGGTTATATACTGATGGATATCAAACGCATAGAGTGAATTGCCTATGTGGCATGCCTAAGTTGCAAATGATCAAGGCTTCTATTGAAAAGCAAAGTCTTGTGGTTGATGATCGAAGCACGGCCTTTGTGGCGTAGCTTTGTGTAACGTTTACTTCACGAGTTTCACACCCGGTACGAACCAAAAACGGGAGAGGACCTCAGGGAGGGCATGCGTTTCTTTCTAGCTAGAAGTGGCGTCAGTTGTTTTACATGCCCTGACGAGTTTGACTTATGTGGTTGTTGCTGTTGCGAGGTGCCTCAGATATACCGCTGACTATGTGAAGCCGATGGAGTCATTGGTTGCCTCGTTTACACCCCAAAGGGTGGGGAAACGTAGTGTTCAGGCATAATAATCCACATCGGTGGACCGGCCCTGACGATCCAATGGGCATTGCGGCTGTTCCTGAGGGGCGGGATAGAGCGTCTCGAATCGGTAGAGGACTATCTTTTGCCTCCGTTCATAGATGGAAATCCAATTTCCAAATACGTGATTTTGCGGTTTTATTTGTAAACCTACATATGGCGACATAGTGGCATGGGACGCTCATGTCGCCTATGATTGATACTTATGATTTGAAGTTGTTTTATACACTATGCACTTATAATAGTATCAAATGATTTGTTTTAAACATATCAAGCATTCTTGGCTATTATAAGGTAAAAATCCTATCCTCCGGCTTGCGTTGCATTGTGTGATGGGACCTGGGTCTTATAATAGCTTCATTTTTCTTCATTTAGCATTGCGCTGTTGTTATATGCACTGGTATTCTTGGGAGGAAACCCGTGTGTTATACGGCGTGGTCCCTTGATTTACCTAACTTTAAAAATAAAGATTAATAACTGTTTTAGTTCTCACACCATTCACATGACTGACCTAGAGTTTATTGTTTTAACCTAAACTCTGGGTACCCTTATTTTCGCCACGGGCAGCTAGTAGTTTTGGTTTTGCAGATTTATATTCACAGGATCCTAGTTTACACTTGGAATGATATCCGGAAAGCTTTCTATCCGTATATCTCCTTCAGTTGTGTTTTGTATTATTTCAGCTGCAATGTATTTAAATGTAATTTAAATCTCTGATATTTCTGTGTAATATTTATTCATACTCTGTATATTCTTGTATTCTGATGGAATTGTTGTAATATACAATGAAATGTTCTTCCGTCTGCGTTCTATTTTGTCGTGTTCTCAATACAATTCGTTCTTTCTCTTCTCTTCGGTGACCGGGGGAGTTCGGGTCGTTTCAGCGTGGTATCAGAGCTTTGGTTTACAGAGCTCTAGAGAACAAGACACATTAGAACCATATGAAAGAATTCATCAGATATTGGATTAGTAATATCCAATTAGAATGACTCGTTAGAGATGGGATCAGTAGTATCCTAGAACGAGTGTGAAGAGTATATTTTTGAAAATGAAAACAATTTCTGTTTTGAAAATTTAAATCAATTATTCGTATTTGATTATCTATTTATATTGAGTTGGACAGTCCAGTATATAAAGATTTTGCGTATACGTCTGATCCACGTGTATTTGAAATTTTAATATACTGGAAAGATATAGAATTACACTCTAATCGCCCGGAGATGATTTTGATGATGGAGCTCCATCATTAGAATTTATGTTCGAGTGACGAAAGTGGGCTTTCTATATATTTCCTATTGACTGGTGTGAGAACCAAAATTAGATAGGGCTTATTGTTGTGATTTGGCATCAAAAATCTGATTTATTGACTATGTATCAAAGTTATGAATTTCAAAAACTATTCAACTAATTGATTGATGGTTGTGTTGTTGATTATTGGTTGATTTATTAAAATTTGTACCATTTAGCCCAATTGAACCAAATAGTGAATTGTATTGAAATTTGGTCGCATATGCTTGCATATACATGTACTTACATTGAACAGGTCATAGCAAGGAGGCTAGAGCAGAAGAATAAAATTGTTTGCCCAACAAATAGGTACATGTTTATCATAATTTACTGTTTTGTTTGGGTGATGATGATTTTATGAGCCGATTGGCTAGCCGCTTGGCTTTTTCTTTTTCTTTTTGAGATCAGAAGGCCTGTATAGCAATTTCAGGATTTTCCCGTTGGTCCCGGTGCAGGGGAGGTTATGGCGAAATTTTTCGAAAATTTAGGGTGTTAGCCAAATTTTTGAAAATTTTGGAAAGTTCTTAGAAACTGAAAAGTTGAAGAACTTAAGCCGTAGTCAAAATAAAGAAAGTTGAGTTGATTAGTTAAACAACTTTCGATTCTGTTCCTTTTCTGGGACGAAAAGTTTTAAGTAGGGGAGATTGTAATAACCCGAAATTCTGGGCCAGTTTAAAATTTTTATTTTGGCAATTTTAGCGAATTCTGATTATTTAAAATGAATTATTTTAAATAATATCGACAAGAAATTTATTTTGAATATAATTCGAATGTATATATTCGTTTGAATCGACGATAGAATATAAATATTTATTTATATATATAAAAGGAATTGAAAATGGCGCGGTAGTTCGACAATTCGATTTCAAACATCAATTGAATGTACCGGGTGCAAAATAAACCGGATTTTAGTGGAACCAAAAATATTAGAATCTAATTGGGAATATCTTTCCAACGAATCCGAAAAATCAAGATTCCATAGCGGGAATCAAAAGATATGTCCAGTTGAAAATTCTGAATAGTCGCTATGGAATTCAGGCCCTTAAAAATAGTCATTTCGCAAACGACCTCGAATTTCGACGAAACCACTTTTGTAGGATCCGTGATGTCAAGTTATTGCTAGGTTTCAAATTTCGTAATTTTTCGAATCAATATGTGAGCGTGGCAAAGGAAAACGCGTTTGACCAGTTTTAGTTGATTTTAATCGAATGGAAAATGGCCATTTTTCCAACGGTCTCAGAATTCGACGAAACTAGTTTTGTTAGGACCGTATCATCAATACGAAGCTGGAAAATATTTTTCTGGAATTTTTAGAGTTCGTATGTGACCCCGGTAAATTGAAATGCGTGTTCAAATTCAATATATAGAGTCATATGTTGATTTTAACGGAAACTGATCGAAACAGTCAAATCAGCTTATGATACATATCCCATCGTGTTCGGAATAGGGGTAATTAGCTATGGATGACAGGCGGTGGGTTGAATTTCGAGTTCGAAAATAAAAGTTGCTTTTTGAAATTAGATAAAATAAATAAATTAAAATTAAAATATCCCTCCCTCTTCCCTTATTACTCGGCCCCCCCCCCGATTGGATTCATTCAGAAAATAGAAAAAAAAAAGAAAGCATCCCGTCGATCGCTCCTCTACCCGGACCTCGCGCCACCGCCGCCGCCGTGCCTGGCGATTCCCACTCCCCATCGCCCTCTCTCCCCTCTTCTCCTGTCGCCGCCGCTCCCTCCATCCTACTCCACTATAGCCCTAGCCGCCCACCGCACCTCCCCATGACGCCGCGCCACCAGAACCCCCCCCCCCAGCCGATCTCGACTTCCGCGACCCCCCTGCTTCCCCCTTCCTCCCCTCGATCCACACAGAAACCCCCACCGCGAACCCAAAACCATCGGCAGCCATCCCTCCCCACAGCGTTGTACCCCGTGCCCTGACCTGAAACCGCCAGCTCCGAAGAGCCTCTGTTCACCTAAGCGCAACAAATCCCCATCGCTGTAAGTTTTAAATGCCTCCAATATTGTTTTTTTTCAGTTATAAAGTTCAGATTTTTATAAAGAAGAAGAATAAAAATCGAATTTTTATATATAGAAAACCTGATTTTTCTTTAACTATACAGAAAGCTTAGATTTTTATGTTGTTAGTAATAAAAAGTTCGAATTTTTATAATGTGAAAGATCGTATCTTTGATAAGGTGAAAATGCGATTTTTATCGTCTAGAAAGAGAAAGGAAAATTCGTTTTATTTTATTAAAGAAGTACAGAATAGTAAAAATATAATTTTTATAAGGAAGTTAGCGAAATAATAATTCGCTCTTTTAATATAAGAAGTGAAGATATAAAAATATGATTTTTATACAGGAAGGAGCGTTGAGAAAATATATAAAGTAGAAGAAAAAAATTCGATTTTTATATATTGAATAGCGAAGTAAAAATTCGATTTTTATATATTGAATAGCGAGGTAAAAATTCGATTTTTATATTTTGAATAGCGAAGTAAAAATTCGATTTTTATATATTGAATAGCGAAGTAAAAATTCGATTTTTATATATTGAATAGCGAAGTAAAAAATCTATTTTTATATATTGAATAGCAAAGTAAAAATTCAATTTTTATATATGTAGTGAATACGGATGACGAAGGTGACAAAAGAAGAAACGGCGGAGATTTTCTACATATGAAGAGTCGTGGCGTTGGTTTAGCTAGTCGGTGAGAACTTCTCACTTTTAAATTCAATTTTCTAGTTAAAATATATACTAGGATGCAGACGGTGTTTAGTAGCACCCGACACCCGTCGTCCACAGACCATTGACGGCTTGTATGCTTGTTTGTTTGATTTTGATGTGTAGTTGATTGTGTGATGTGATGTGAAATGAAATAAAATATTTATATAGTTAAAAATATTTTATAGTTAAAAATAGGATTTTTAATGTATATATGAAAGGAAATAAAAATAAACAAATCGGACGATTTGTTTATATACACACATTTGACTGATATTGATTGGGACGATAAATTTTACACATCGCCCAACTGCACAAAACAAATCTGTGTTTGATTGTTTGAAACCCCACACGGGTATTGGGATGATACAAGACATACACTAATCCCAATAATTAGTTGTATGTCGATCGATTGATTGACAGACTGTTATAAGCGTTAAATATTTATATTTGATGCTTATACAGTGTAGAATGCACTTTGGATGATGGTTGATTATTCATCGTTGTTATAGTATATATGTGTCGTCGAAAATCCAAAGAAATAAAATCTATGGTAATTGATTGGGCTTCATTCCAGTTTTGAATAGAAATATTTGAAAAAGAAATATTTGAAAAAGAAATATTTGAAAAAGAAATATTTGAATAGAATATTTGAAATAGAATATTTGAAAATAGAAATATATAAAGACGTGTTGATTAGACTGACGCCATTTTGACGTGAACGATATTTATATCGATTTTGTTCATTTTATAATGAATATCGAAAGTGATTTCAAAATCTGATATTTTGAAAAGAATTAGAATTCGAATTGAAAGTGAATAGAAATGAATTCGAATTGAAAGTGCATAGAAATGAATTCGAATTGAAATTGAATATAAATGAATTCGAATTGAAATTGAATTGAAAACGAACTGAAATTGAATTAGAAATCAATTTAAATTGAAATCGATTTGAAATGAATTTAAAACGAATTTCTATTGGAATATTCAATTTTGAATTGAAATTGAATATGAAGTTGAAACCGTTTTGAAAATGAATTTATAACGATTTATAAAGAAGTTTTGAATTGAAATCGATGAAGTATATATTATATATTATATATATAATATAATGGCCGGAATAGAACGCGCCGCGTTGTGGCAGTTCGCGAATTTCGACCATTAACTTCGAACGGACATTACGGGAGATCCGACCGTCGGATTCTCCTAAAACTGGAACCATTGGGTTCGTATCGAGAAGAGCTTTCTAACGAATATAAGAAATTAGAAATCTAACGGTTGGATTTGGAATTATGTCCAAATCAAATTTGGAAAAGGTCGTTGTAAGTGCAGTTCAATGGCCATTGATGGAAATCGACTGTACGGGCCTTGATAAAATTATTAAAAATAGTAATAATTTGTGTAAAATCATAAGAAATGATTTGGGAAGAATTGGGATGAAAAACTCCATATTTGAAAAGATAAAAATAGGTTTTTATCGAAATGAACTAGTTTTGAACTAGAACTATAATTCTATTTATTTTTAATAAAATAGATTGGATTTGAAAAGGGTTTTTAAAGTAACCAGAATTTCCAATAATTGAATTGGAATGGATTTGAATCGAAATTGTCTTCGGAATATTTCGATGTTGGGCTTCGTGATTATACAGTTATTATTATGGAAATTTGAAAGATATATTTATATCATTATTTCTAATACGATATTTGTTGGTCGTAGAATTTGACATTGAATATAAGCCGGTATATTTTCTATTCAGAGCCTTGTATTTAATATCAAATGTGATTTGGGTTTGTCGTGAATGGTGTCTTTATTAACACTGTTCTTAAACCCAGTTGAGAAAAAGATTAAATCTTTTTATTTAGATTTAATGAAGTGTACCAATTAAATAATATTTAATTGGAATTGAATTGATATTGATTTTTGGGTTTATCGTGAACAGTGTTTTAAGTAACACTTGTTCTTTAACCCGATAATTAATGAAATGGGATTTGGGTTGTCGTGAACGGTATCTTCAACAATACTGTTCTTAGACCCAAAGGAGTTAAGAAAATCAGAAACTAACTGGAGATTAGTTAAGTTGAATGGTTTCTGGGGTATTGATCTTATGTTGGTTTCGGCCTTCGGGGTTAATATTTTGGGAATTGCTCACTTGCTAATTTACGGTTAGGGACTGATAGAAATGTGATGTGATTTTGGGTTTATCGTGAACCGTGTTTTAAATGACACTGATTCTTTAACCCAGTCAAAGATTAAAACTAAGTGGAGTTTTAATGAATCTTTAAAGAATAAATTTAAAGGAATTTATCTTTGATAAAATTAATGGGAACCTTTCCCTAAGAATGTGAAATTTAGAAACTAAGTGTAGGTTAGCTAAGTAGAATGGTTTCCTAGGTATTGATCTGATGTTGGTTTCGGCCTTCAGGGTTAATATTTGGGGGATTATTCTCTTGATTAATTTATGGTTAGTGCCTGATGAATTGGAATGTGGTGTATGTTGTGTTTGTGTAACACTTGTTTATAATATACGCGAGTTATTCGGAAAGACCGGGTTTATCCCATTCTGAATAACTGATACGACGATAAGTCGAAGATGAAGACGGTGGTCGAAGACCGGAGGTCTTCACGTCGTTTGGGTGATTACTGACGATCTTGATTGGGATGTACACCCAAGAAGATGGAAACAGTTGGTGATAGTCCAGACGTACTTGGAGATCGATGGATATGCGGGGTACTAGGTGCCTTCGGTTTCGTTCAGACCCAGAACGGACTTGTAAATGGACTGTGTGTCTGACATTGGATTTTAGTTTGTGTGATTGATTTCTATTAAATATATATCTGTTTGGCGGCGGAGAATTTATTCTCTTGCTTAACGCCCTTCTCTGAGACGTACGAGATCAGAGGTTATATACTGATGGATATCAAACGCATAGAGTGAATTGCCTGTGTGGCATGCCTAAGTGGCAAATGATCAAGGCTTCTGTTGGAAAGCAAAGTCTTGTGGTTGATGATCGAAGCACGACCTTTGTGGCGTAGCTTGGTATAACGTTTACTTTGCAAGTTTCACACCCGGTATGAACCAAAAACGGGAGAGGACCTCAAGGAGGGCATGCGTTTCTTTCTAGCTAGAAGTGGCGTCAGTGGTTTTACACGCCCTGACGAGTTTGACTTATGTGGTTGTTGTTGTTGCGAGGCGCCTCGGATATACCGGTGACTATGTGAAGCAGATGGAGTCATTTGTTAGCTCGTTTACACCCCCAAAGGATGGGGAAACGTAGTGTTCAGGCATAATAATCCACATCGGTGGACCGGCCCTGACGATCCAATGGGCATTGCGGCTGTTCCTGAGGGGCGGGCTAGAGCATCTCGAATCGGTAGAGGACTATCTTTTGCCTCGGTTCGTAGATGGAAATCCAATTTCCAAATACGTGACTTTGCGGTTTTATTTGTAAACCTACATACGGCGACGTAGTGGCATGGGACGCTCATGTCGCCTATGATTGATACTTATGATTTGAAGTTGTTTTATACACTATGCACTTATAATAGTATCAAATGATTTGTTTTAAACGTATAAAGCATTCTTGGCTATTATAAGGTAAAAACCCTATCCTCCGGCTTGCGTTGCATTGTGTGATGGGACCTGGGTCTTATAATAGCTTCATTTTTCTTCATTTAGCATTGCGTTGTTGTTATATGCACTGGTATTCTTGGGAGGAAACCCGTTCTGTGTTATACGGCGTGGTCCCTTGATTTACCTAACTTTAAAAATAAAGATTAATGACTGTTTTAGTTCTCACACCAATCACATGACTGACCTGGAGTTTATTGTTTTAACCTAAACTATGGGTGCCCTTATTTTCGACACGGGCAGCTAGTAGTTTTGGTTTTGCAGATTTATATTTACAGTATCCTGGTTTACTGCTGGAATGATATCCGGAAAGCTTTGTGTCCGTATATCTCCTTCAGTTGTGTTTTGTATTATTTCCGCTGCAATGTATTTAAATGTAATTTAAATCTCTAATATTTCTGTGTAATATTTATTCATACTCTGTATGTTCTTGTATTCTGATGGAATTGTTGTAATATACAATGAAATGTTCTTCCGTCTGTGTTCTATTTTGTCGTGTTCTCAATACAATTCGTTCTTTCTCTTCTCTTCAGAGACCAGGGGAGTTCGGGTCGTTTCAGTTCACGAGTAGTTTTAGAAGAGGTATAGATTTGTCTACAAATGCCCCTTATTCCTATGATCGCGGTAGTGAACGTTGTCACAGAGATCGACCTCGACATTCAGAATCTCTGTCACCACTTATTTGATCGTTGAGACCAGATTCATAGCCAATGACTATAAGCATGAGGCAGTAAGTGTCAACGCTTCCTCCTTATGTTCCCCCTGGCGGTCATGACTACATCTAGAAATAAGGAGTTGGCGCCTTGGAATCAGAGACACGGGAAGCAAGGAGTGACAAAGAGGGCCCTACAGTGGCTTGGCATGTCGGGGGTCACACAGTTCAGTCCTTAATAGAAGAAAGCAGTGTTGAAGGAGTCATTCCCTTTCTTCTATTTTGACGAGCTTAAGTGGTTGCCGAACATTCAGCAAATTCTTACAGATGTAGAAAGGATGTTAATGACAAAGCGTATGATGTCTACTTCCCGTATAGGGAAATGCATAGGTATACGAGGTATCTCTCAGAGTTGATCTTTAAGAAGAATGTTGAAATCCAGAACCTAGAACTGGATGTTAAAGCTGAAATGGGGTGCCTCCAGAGTAGGAAGAGAAAACTCAATAAGATAACTCTCCAAATTGTATATATTTCTACATATACAAGTAAAACATCTATGTGCTAACTTTTTGTTTCCAAAGCAGAACAACTGAATTGAGAGCATAAGAAGGTCAAGGCTGAGGCTAAGTGTTGGAGAATGAAGTTTTGATGATAACAACCTTATTTCAGTTATCGTTATTAATTGATTATAAGATATATACTAACATCTCTATCTATAATATATAAACATATATATGTAGGAATTGTATACAGGACTAAAATACTGAAGACTTTATAGTTTTAGAGTTCCAAGAGATTCAGAATTTGAAGAGAGATTCAAGACTCATGAGTTATCAAGTTTTCAAGAGTTCAAGACAAATATAGTAATAGAGTCTAGTTTATATGTAAGACTCTGAATAACACTCCGGGTTCAAATTCTGATTTTCAAATTTCAAATTCTGATTTTCAAAATTCAAATTCTAATTTCAAATTGTTTTTCTATCTTACTTATGATTTCAAATATAAGATTTAAGTTCAATATACAAGTTTATATAGTTTTATAGTTATATAGTTTTAAACCTTATAAATTTATAAATATGTTTATATAATATATTATTATGTTTTCATATGATTTTACACTTTAGAATACTCATTTATATCACTAAGTTTTAATTCTAGAATTTCCAGAATAATATATATAATCATACACTTGAAAAATAAGATTTAAAAAACAAAAATATGTATATATGTCAACATACATATATGGATATGTCGACATACAACTATCAAAAATTCAATTTTCAAAGGAAGTGTCTTTTCACTACTTGTAACGTTCCAAAAGCGTTGCAACCTTTCAAATCTTATAAAAAGGGGATAGTTTTGTGTTTTTGATATATCTTCTTCTCCATCTTCACCCCTCTTCATCCTAGCATTTATATTTCGTATTTTATTGATTTCTACACTTCTACTTTACCGATTTCTACTCTAACTATATAAAGCTTCTTCTCTTCTCACTCTCTATCTACTATTCTATGAATTGAAGTGCTATTGAAGAGTTATAGGGTTGTTGTAATCATTTGGGTAGTGTTTGGGAAATGGTGTGTTTCTTATAGCTCGGAAATCAAGGAAAGGAAGTATTGTTAACCTTGTAGTTGTAGAATCAATGGTGTTTGGAGCGGTGTTAACCTTATAGCCGTGAAATCAAAGGGATTGTACTTGGATATTGATAATAATAAAACTTTGCGCAATCCAACATTGTGTGGGACTAGACGTAGGAAAACAATAGGCTGGAAGAGGAGAACGAGCAAGCTAAATGACTCGTCAATAAGAACAACGAGCTTAGAAAGGTACTTGATTTGAGGAATGTTGAGCTTGCTCAGGCTATGAAGGAGAAAGCGGATGCTGAGGCCACGAGCAAGGAGGTGCTGACCCAAGTGGATAACATAAAAGCCGAACAACAGGTTGAGATGGAAAGGCTTAAGGATGAAATTCAAGATGTCGAGGCTAGAGTGAAGGAGTATCTGGAGTGATATATCAGGGGCATGTACGTCAAGGCACTTCGATTCTGCGGTATCCCCAGACTACTACTCGGACTTGGGATATGCTAGTCTAGTTCGAGGCTAGATTGTGGCAGGTGGACACGGTTGACGAGCTTGATTTCATGTTTGAAAATTTGACAGAGGAGGAGCGCAAGGTGCTGGCTGAAGGGAGAACGTTGCTGAGAGAGGATGCTGAGAAGACGAGGATGGTGGGACTTACTACTATAAAGGGAAGTCAAGGACTACCTAGAGCATGATAGTTGCTTACGAGCTTGCAAGCGATAGCTCTCAGCAGCAGCTAGTTGTGGCATCCGCCTCTCCAAGTGGTTCATTTGTCCCAGCCTTCATCACTACCACATATGATCCCGGTTATCCGGGGATGGGACACGGAAGCTCTATGCAGCTAGCAGTTGGGAGCATTATGCCTGTCGCGACTGCGCTGCAAGTGTTGGAAGGTAAAGTGTCATTATCATGAGTGCTTAGATGGATTGTAACATGAAGTCAAAGTAGACTAACTCATCTTCTTTTTCATCATGACGGTTCCTCCGGAGAAGAAGTAGCAATGGCCTTCACGCCAACATTTCCTGGGTCTGATGCGGGGATGCAAGGAGTGCAGCTTGGAGAAGGAGGTAGTCACTTGGATACATTCTCTGATTTGGATCTTGGGGATTTTGGAGACTTACTCACTGAAGGGAAAGGGAAGGATGGAGAGGATGTGCAAGTGACTGGATCGATGGAAGCTGGCGAGCAGTTAATGTTAGATCTGGTTGAAGCGCAGAAGGCCCAACTGCTCACCGAGTGTAAAGGCCCGTAAATCCGTACTGTTTGAGTTGACTAAATACACCACACGTCCAACCCAAATTGCATGGAAATAGAATCATTATGGAATAAGAAGAGAAGGATAAAAGAAGAACAGAAACAACAACACAGAATCTCACATCACAGCGGATTAAAATATAATATATATAAAACAACTTTCGGAATACAAAATTTTCTGTATACATATCATCATCAGAGTACAAAATACAACACAGCGGAATAAACTCTAAATATCTAACATTGAAGCCTCCTGCTTCAAGATTCTTCTAATAAATCTGTAAATCCTGAACTACTTGACTGCCCGTACAAATTTGAGCACCTAAAAGTATAGGGAAAACATAGAAAAATAAACTCTGGGTCAGTCATGGAACTAGTATGAGTAAACACTTTAAAAGAATTTGAGAAAATAAACAACATCTCATAAGACCATGCCATATAACAAGAAACGGTTTTTTCCCTTATGAGAATCCAAAACACTTGATTTAACTTTCAAACTCCTTTTGAAAGAAATGAAAATATTTTTATCAAAACTCTTTTGATATTATAATAGTGTCTATCAACCACAACTAAATAATCATCTAGCAGAACACTTGCATCTCACGCCCTAGATACATAATATATAATCAAAAATCACGAGCACTTATTGGATAATAGATTTCCAACTATGACAAGGTATGTGTTGGCCAGTTTTCTGAACCAAGCCACCAAGAGTGCGAAGAAACATATTTGGTGAACTAGGATGGTCATACATGAACAAATTCGATACGTGAGCTTCTTTCCTTGTCGGCTCGTGGTCCGCTCTCCCCATCCGCTCGTGACATATCATGGTTGACCCTGCTCATTGGAAATGCACCATAACTCGCTCGTGAATGGCTATCACAACCCAACCACAAGCTAAGAAGATGGTGACCATGACCTAGTCCTCCACGAACCGCAAGTTTAGGATCTGATGACACCTATCCATAACTGTTATATTGACCATTTCTCCATCAAGCTACGAACCAGCTCGAGATCTCCGGGATCCGTGCTACATGTCCTCACGAACTGCCTGCATATATCACCTATAAATTGCTCCATACTTGACATTTTTCAGGAACTTTTTGGCAATTCTGTGTATTGTTTCCACCAATTACTATTTCTCAATTATTTCTTATCAGAATTATCTCAAAATCACTGAGTAAATCATCATTGCAGAAGTGAGATTGAGAGAAATCATTGATTGTACTTGCATTCAAACATATAATCAAAAGCATATAAAATGGACGTAGGCTCGTTAGTGCCGAACCACTATAAAATTGGTGTGTTTGTTGCATTTTCTTTTATTTCTAGTTATTATACTCTACAATCCTAGACAATTTGGGTGTTAGGGCCATAATTTGGTCTAACATTTTGGTGCTTTCACTGAGAGTTGAAATCTCAGCGTATCGGGTTATTGCTATACTATTTGTATATTCAAGTCCGAAGAAAGTAGTTCGAACTTCCACTGTTTTGGTTTTTGAAGATTTCAGCAAAGTTAAGACATTATGGCTGGAAAGAAGTCCAAGGATTTACGAGCTTCGCGAGCAAACAAAGCTAATGAAGAAAATGTTCACGAGCAGGCTGAAGTGGAGTCCCTGGCTTGTGGCTCGTAGGGGGCGAACCGACCCCAGGAGGGGGTCATGACGTGGTCGCATGAAGCTATCACGACCGGCCCCCATCAGCATATCATGAGCCATACACAGGGGGGCACCACGAGCCGTCCCCACGTCACGAGCCAAGATCCTGAAGAAAGGGCCATGAACCGGTCACCAGAGGGGGTCACGAACCACCCCCATCATAGGACTACAACTCGACCCGGAAAGGAAATTAGGGCATGTATTACGTATACTGGTGCTTCTGCTCGACCTGACTCAAGTTCTTTACGTATAAGAGTGAATGCTGATGATCATTTACATGCCTCTATCCCAACAACTGAAGGAGATATTTCTCGCATCCTCGATATGTTGGATAGGACGAATGATGAGTTAGCAGCCCAAAAGCAAGAGAGTTCCTTGTTATGACAGAATATTACTGCAATGGGCAGAAGAGTTGATGATTTCCAAAGGTAGAGGAAACCTCCACCAGCCCGTCCTCTTAATCCAGAGTACTCATCTTCGTCCGAGGATCCCCCAAGACCTCCACGACGACCATTGGAAAGGGCTGAAAATGTGGAGAAGCTTCGATTTGGGTCACTTCCTTCTCGAGAAGAGGCGGCCCTCAATCTAGGACCTGACAATCGTAACATGAATGATGCTGCTCCACTGCCTAGGAATCGAGGCATTGTTGACCCTATTCAGAATCAACCATTGCAACCCCCTCGCCGCATGATAGACCGTGGCAACAGGGGATAGGAAAGTTCTGCTCAGACCCCAGATTTCACGATAGCACGTCGGAGAGACATTGGAGGGCCTCGTAGGTCAAAGAGTGCTGATCCTGTATCTACATTGACCCATGCAGATGTTAAGGCAATGGTTAGTCAAATCATGGTGGATAGCTGTGGACAAAGGAACAAGGATTAGGGTATAGGCCGCAGTCATACGCCCTTTACTAATGACATATTAGACGTCCGGTTCCCAAGGAAATTCAACATGCCATCTATGAACTGTTATATGGGCATGACAGATCCAGTTCAGCATCTAATGAGGTATTCATGGTACATGAACGCCGCTGCTGCTCCTGACGCAGTAAAATGTAAAGCATTCCTGATATTCCTGGAGGATGTAGCATTAATGTGGTTTACCCGCTTGCCAGCACGATCGATCTCCAGTTTCATGGAGTTGAGTGAACAATTCTTAAATCAATTCTGACTTCATGCTCAAAGGTCAAAGAATGTCATCGAACTATCCCTCATTAAATAACGCCCTGATGAATCTTTGAGGTCCTATTTAGACCATTTTAACTTAGTGGTCATAAAGGTTAGAGATCCTCACGAACAGACTGTCTTGATGGCCCTAATTGACGGAGTGGACAAGGATACCGAGTTTGGAAGATACTTAGCCGGCAAGTCATCGCTGACTAGAGAAATATTCTATGAAAAAGATAACATCCTCTTACGTCAGGAAGAGATATATACCAATCGAAAGAGAAAATCCACCGATAAAGAAGATATATAGAGTAACGTGGCCATCAAACAAACCAGCGACAGTTCAAGAAAGGTAGAAGTTAACGTCGGAAATAAGAATCAGGACAATGGCCGCCAATCTGGAATAACTGTCAGAAAAAGAATCGAGGAAACGACTCACAAAAGAGGCCCCAATTCAGGACATTTGAGAATTATATGCCATTGAATGATACACTAGAAAATATTTTCCTGGATACCTACAACGTTCTTCAGTATAAGAGGCCTCCGCCGAGGGACGAAGAAAGAACGAGAGACAGGAAAGTTTTGCCTTTTCCATCAGACTCATGGTAACTCCACCAATGAGTGCCGTCATTTGAGGGACGTCATTGAGAAGCTACTTCATGAAGGAAAGTTGGATGAATACAAGGTTGCTCCGAGAGACAGGGGAAAGCTGGGGAGGCCCCGAATCAATACCAACCCGCTGCTAGGCCTACTGCTCAACAGAAAGGAAAGAACATTGTCATCAACACCATAGTAAGAGGACCTCATCTTGCTGGACACAACTTTAGAGAAATGGATCAGTATGTGAATGTGGCCAAACACCTCGAAGTAGGGGAGTGAAGTAATCCTGAAATTGCAGCCCTGGTGAAGCAACACAAAACAATGTCAGAAGATGTCATCTTTCATGATAGAGATAGTGTTGGAGTTCATGCCCCAACTGAGGACCCTTCGGTGACCATGGAAACTATCGGTCCTGCTCCGGTCCACAAGGTTTTGGTGGACAACGGAATTTCAGTAAACATTTTATTTAAGCAAGCATTTGATCAGATGAAGCTTGAAGCGACAGATTTGAAGCCCTTCGACGGATGGATACGTGGCTTCAATGGAGCCTCAACATCCCTGATTGGATATGTGGAATTGTCAGTTACTTTGGGAGAAGTAGATCACCGGAGAGTGAGAATTCTTCCATTTGTGGTATTGGATATCGAGTCACCTTATAACGCTTTCTTGGGCCGACCGACCCAAACAGAATTCAGAGCCTGTATAGCACCTTGGTGCCTATTGTTAAAGTTCCCAACAGATGCAGGAGTGGGAGTAGTTAGAGGTGTTCAAGTCATAGGACGAGCCTGCTACATAGCAGAGTTGAAGTTGTTTCTCAAAGGATTAAACATAGAACCAAAGGGCACTCCTCCACCCGCAAAGGGGGATTCAACATAGCAATTAAAGACGGCCCCGAAGGAGCCACCCAGAGAACTGCCCGAGGATATAGATCCCAGAGAGGACGCGGAACCAGGGGGAAGAATGGTGACTCCAAACGAAACAATTGAGGATATTCCAATCGATGATGATGACCCAGCGAAGGTCCTGAAGATTGGATCCCAGTTAGACCCTCTTCGTGCAAAAGAATTAACCGACTTCCTAAAGGCCAACCTGGATGTGTTTGCCTGGACCCATGCTGACATGTGTGGAATATCCCCATCAATTATGCGCCACTCGTTGTAACACCCCGTAATTTTATAACATTAAAATTCACAAATTAAAGTATACTTAATTTTTAGAAAAGAATTAAGTGAAATGGGTTGCGGAGAGAAATATATATTGATATATATATAAATTAAAAATTAAATAAATAAATATGCGAAAAAGTTCAAAACAGCGAATTGGGAGGGGGAATAACCGAACCGGCCCATTTTTGAGGTCGACCCAAGCTCCGCTGGGTCGACTAGGGGTTAATCCAGGGTGTTTGGCTATCAACCCGTGGGCCGATTCGCTCAAATGCAGATTTTGCATTTGATTGGTTCTCATGGTTCAGGGTTAATCTAATGGTCCTAAATAACTTCCTACACCTATAAATACATCCTAATGCTAAACCTAAACCTAATTAAAATAGAATAGTTACCGTCACCATGGAAATCAATGGAGCCGCCGCCAACTAAGAAAGAAGAAAAGCAAATTCAATTCTAATTCTCTCAACCCTAAAGCAAAGCAAAACTCTCTCTTTTCTTCTCTAAATTGTGAGTATGATGATCTTAACAAGATTATTATCATTTTAGTTAGGTTTAGTTATGAATGGATTATGAGTAGATGATGTGAATTATCATATATGTTGTTGTAAACCCCTTTTGCTATCATGTATATTGTAAATCCAATGTTATGTGATGATGATATCTTATATGTTGTAAATCATGCTATGATGATGTTATGTATGTTGAAAGTTTCTATGCTAAGTTGTGATGAATCATACATGTTAAAAAGGCCATGATGTTACCATCTATGCTAGTTAGTTCATATTAATTAAATCATCATGTTTGGGTTATGTTGATCTATATGACAAGTCACATATGCAAGTTAGATTGATTAGAAAAGTTATGAACATATGCCAAGACATCTATTATGACATCTAGAATTATGCTATGACATATGTGATATCCTATGCCAGTTCACACCATCATTATGTTGCCTAAAAACCCCATATGCAGGTTTATGTATAGATTTGGGCTATGATCATATCATGTAAATTGAGACATTTCACAAGTTGACACCTTTTGATCCTTAACATGTGTAGTTTATGCAAGTTTCACCCCTAATATGATTAGATTTATTTTAATTGTCTATATGTTGTGATAATTTATCTTTGTGCTAGGTGTTAGACTATACAAGTCTAGCCTATATTATGCGTTGAATAAGCGAACGTATAAACGTGGGGTAGGGGTAATATTAAGGATTTAATATTAAAAAGTTGGGTTGCAATTGATATGATTTTGCATGCCATAAGTGGATGGCCATAATTGAGTCAATTATGGACATCATTAAAAGTTGACTTAATTAATAATTTGAGTAGGGAATTATTAAAACTGGGGTAAAATATTTTTAAGTGTTAATCAATGCTTAGGACACGAGGTTGGACTCGTTTGTGACGTAAACCTGTCCGGACCCGCCCGGCAAATCCAGTGGTCACAAATGTCAGCCCAATGTGAGAGGTCCTAGGCCTAAACTAAAGTATAACGGTTGTAAAGACACGAGGTTAGACTCTTTTATGGTGTAAGACTGTCCGGACCCGCCCGGCAAATCCAGCTGCCATAAATGCCAGTCTAATGTGAGAGGTCTTTATGAGGTTATAGCCTGAACGAATTAAGAAATACTTAACCAGATAAACATGTAAGGTGGGACATGGGGGTTAAGTAGGTACCTTGGGTGGCATGAGGAATCTAGGGGGTGCCCTTAGTGGCATGTGAAATACGATTAGTAAGACTTAACCAAACACACATGTAAATGAACATGACTAAGAGGGTTAAGTGGGATATACTAGTGACAAGCTTAGGTGGGTAGCTTGTGGGGGCCCATTTCGACCAGTATCCCAAACGTATCTTTGTGGGCTCGACCCAAGTCGAGGACGGGACATGCATGCTGGGTTCGACTGTAAGAGGCCAAAACGGGGAGCGGTGGCAACGCAAGTCCAACGGGTTTCGTATGCGTGTGCGGACCCGGGCTGGTAGGTAAGACGTTGTTGCATCGTGTAGGTATAAGCCGTGCATTCTCAAGTTGTATCGAGTTGCCACTTTAAGGGAGTGATACACCCCACTGTGGGGCCAACATGGGTATCTACGAGTAGGGAGCCGATCTAAAGTGGGTAGTGGGGTACACCTTGTGGAGAAAGGGGCAGACGGCACCTATGTAGTCAGTTAGGGGTACCTAAGGCTATTTATAAAGTTTCTGTGTGAAGCAAGTGGGATCAAACAATAGGGTGACTGGTGTGGTGTAGTGTAGTAATGTGCGGTGCAGTGTAGTAATCATTCGTTAGTAATTAGGTGTGCCTTTACCGTTATCTTTAACGTTATCTTAAACGCTATCTTTATCTTCCTAAGAGTTCATAGACATTTACTGTAATAACCCGAAAATCTGGGCCAGTTTAAATTTTTTATTTTGGCAATTTTAGCGAATTTTGAATATTTAAAATAGATTATTTTAAATAATATCGACGAGAAAATTTATTTTGAATATAATTCGACGTATATATTATATACGTCGTCGTTAGAATATAAATATTTATATATAATTATAAATAGAATTGAAAATGGCGCGGTAGTTCGATAATTCGATTTCAAACTTCAATTGAATGTACCGGGTGCAAAACAAACCGGATTTTAGTGAAACCAAAAACATTAGGATCTAATTGATAATATCTTTCTAACGGATGTAAGAAACTGAGATTTCACTTTAAAAATTGAGAGATATGTCCAGTTGAAAATTCTGAATAGTCGCTATGGAATTCAGGCCCTTAAAAATGGACATTTTGCAAATGACCTCGGATTTCGACGAAACCAGTTTTGTTGGGTCCGCAGTGTCGAGTTATTGCTAGATTCCAAATTTCGTAATTTTTCGAAGCAATATGTGAGTGTGGTAAAGGAAAACGCGTTTGACCAGTTTCAGTTGATTTTAATCGACTGGAAAATGGCCATTTTTCCAACGGTCTCAGAATTCGACGAAACTAGTTTTGATAGGACCGTATCGTCAATACGAAGCTAGAAAATATTTTTCTGGAATTTTTCTAGTTAGTATGCGACCCCGGTAATTTGAAATGTACGTTTAAAATTCAATATAGAGATTTAAATGTAAATTAAACGGAAACTGATTCAAACAGTCGAATCAGCTTGCGATACATATCCCATTGTGTTCGGAATGGGGGTAAAACGCTATGGGCGACAGTCGTTGGGTCTCGTTTGAGATTCGAATTAAAAGTCAACTTCTAGGGAGAAAAATAATAATATTTAATTATTAAATATTCATATATATAAAATTAAACCCCCCCCCCCCGTTTATACTTCAATACATTCAGAAAGAAAAAAAAAACCCTAACTAACGGAGCGCCGCTCCTGAAGATCACCGCGCCGCCGGCGATTGCTCCCTCTCCCCTCGATCCTCCGCCACCACGTCAGAAACCCCCCCCCCCCCCCCAATCGCGAGAACCTCGCGAGCCCCCTAGCCCTAGCCGACATCGAACCCGAGGAACCCCAAAGCCCCACTCGCGCACCTCCAGTCGACGCCATCGTCGAGCACCCCCAGTAGCCCCCCTGTAAGTCTTTCTTTTTTTTATTTTATTTATTTATTTTTATTTTTATTTTGTATAACCAGAAAGTAAAAAAACTGATTTTTGAAAAAAAAATAAAAACTGTATTTTTTTTAAATGATTTTAAAACTGATTTTTGAAAAAGAATAAAAACTGATTTCTTTTAGAAAAGTAGAAAACTGATTTTGTTTTTAAAATAGAAAACTGATTTTGTTTTTAAAAGTAAAAACTGATTTTTGTTTAATGTTAAAAACTGATTTTTGTTTAATGTTAAAAACTGATTTTTGTTTAATGTTAAAAACTGATTTTGAAAAATGATTTTTAAAAATGATTTTAAAACTGATTTTTGAAAAGTTTAAAAACTAACTTTTGAAAAGATTTAAACTTTATAAGTTAAAAGATTATATTTTTATAATATGATAAAAATGATATTTTTATCATATAAAGATGACATTTTGAGTCACGAAGATCAAAAATTATATATGGATATATATTGTTTCAAAAGGAGGATTTTCTATATAAAAGAAACATTGTTTTGAAAGGAGAAAATAAACATGTGTTTTGAAAGAAAATTATATTTTGTTTTAGAAAGCAAAATATAATGATAAGATTTTTAGTAGAATAAAAATTCGATTTTTATATATTGAATAGTAGAGTAAAAATATGATTTTTATATTTTTAAAGTATTAAAAATATAATCTTTATAGGATAGAGAATATAAAAATATCATCTTGGTATATGTAGCGAAATAAAAATCTGATTTTTATAATATATACGTTGAAATAAAGTGGTGACTTTTTAAAAAGGTGAAATCTTTATTTTTAAAAAGGTGAAATCTTTATTTTAGAAAAGGCGAATTCTTTAGGTGGAAAATAGCGTGGTAAAAATATAATTTTTATCTATATTGAACTTCGATAGAAAAATGGAATTTTTATATATTGAACTTCGATAGAAAAATGGATTTTTATATATTGAATAGCGAAGTAAAAATTCGATTTTTATATATGTAGTGGCTACGGACGACGAAGCTGACGAAGATGCGAAAACAATGAAGATTTCTATCAAAGAAGAGTCAAGATGTTTGGATAGCTATATGTGAGAATTTCTCACCTTTCAATTTAATTTTTCTAGTTATATATATATACTAGGATGCAGACGGTGCTTAGTAGCACCCGACACAATCGTCCACAGACCATGGACTTGTTTGTTTGGTTGCATAGATTAGTTGAATTATTTGTTTGAATTGAATTGTTGGGTGAGATGAAATTGATTTGATTGATGTGTGAATGGCGTGGGCCTTCACTAGACCGGGGATAAAGCTAGGCCTCGTCCCGTTTCTAGTATCGTGCCGTTATGCCGCCGAAGTTTTCTAAAATAAGTTAGAAAATAAAAATATCATTTTATTTAAAGAATGAACTGAATAGAAATTCATATGTTGGAATAAAATGTTTTGTCGTTAAAAATATAATTTTTAACGTGAATGTGAATAAATAAATATTCATTTACAAACCAGACGTTTTGTTTATGTACACCTATTTGAAGGACATTGATTGGGACGATAAATTTTACACATCGCCCAACTGCACAAATAAAATCTGTGTTTGATTGTTTGAAACCCTACACGGGTGTTGGGATGATAGTTGACGTACACTAATCCCGATTGTTTAGTTGTGTGTCGATCGATTGATTGACAGACTGTTATAAGCGTTGAATATTTATATTTGATACTTATACAGTGTAGAATGCACTTTGGATGATGGTTGATTATTCATCGTTGTTGATATATACATGTGTTGTAGAAAATCCATATAATTAACATTATATGGTAATTGATTGGGCCTCATTCCAGTTTCGAAAAAGAAATATTTGAAGTGAAAATATTTGAAATAGAAATATTTGAAATAGAATATTTGAAAATAGAAATTTATGAAGCCGTGTTGATTAGTTTGACGCCATTTTGACGTGAACGATATTTATATCGATTTTAAACGATTTCGAAATGAAATGAATTGAAAACGATTTCGAAATGAATTGAATTGAAAACGATTTCGAAATGAATTGAATTGAAAACGATTTCGACGTGAATTGAATTGAAAACGATTTCGAAATGAATTGAATTGAAGACGATTTCGAAATGAATTGAATTGAAAACGATTTCGAAGTGAATTGAATTGAAAACGATTTCGAAATGAATTGAATTGAAAAAAATTTCGAAGTGAATTGAATTGAAAACGATTTCGAAGTGAATTGAATTGAAAACGATTTCGAAATGAATTGAATATATAACGATTTCGAAATGAATTGAATATATAACGATTTCGAAATGAATTGAAAACGATTTCGAAATGAATTGAATTGAAAACGATTTCGAAATGAATCGAATTGAAAACGAATTCAAATTGAATTGAAAACGAATTGAAATGAATTCAAATTGAATTGAAATTTGAATTGAATAGAAATGAATTTTAAAACGAATTTATAAAGAAGAATTCAATTTTGATTTGAATTGAAGAGGAAGTTGAAATTGCTTTTGAAACGAATTTTAAAACTATTTATATAATTCGTTTTAAATAGAAATCGACGAAATATATATTATATATATAATATAATGGCCTGAATAGAACGCGCCGCGCCGCGGCAGTTCGCGAATTTCGACCATTTATTTCAAACGGACATTACGGGAGATCCGACCGTCGGATTCTCCTAAAACCGGAACCGTTGGGTTCGTATCGAAAAGAGCTTTCTAACGAATATTAGAAATTTGAAATCTAATGGTTGGATTTGGAGATACGTCAAAATCAAATTCGAAAAAGGTCGCTGTAAGTGCAGTTCGATGGCCATTGTTGGAAATCGACTGTACGGGCCTTGATAAAATTATTAAAAATAGTAATAATTTGTGTAAAATCATAAGAAATGATTTGGGAAGAATTGGGATGAAAAACTCCATATTTGAAAAGATAAAAATAGATTTTTATCGAATTGAACTAGTTTTGAACTAGAATTATAATTCTATTTATTTTTAAATAAATAAATTGAATTCGAAAAGGGTTTTAAAAATAACCAAAATTTCCAATGATTGCATTGGAATGGATTTGAATCGAAATTGTCTTCGGAATATTTCGATGTTGAAATTCGTGATTATACCGGTGTTGTTATGGAAATTTGAAAGATATAGATATTTATATCGTTATTTCCAATACAACATTTGTTAATCGTAGAATTTGATATTGAATATAAGCCGGGATATTTTCTATTCAGAGCCTTGTATTTAATATCAAATGTGATTTGGGTTTTTCGTGAATGGTGTCTTCATTAACACTGTTCTTCAACCCAGTTGAAGAAAGGCTAAATCTTTTTATTTAGATTTAATGAAGTGTACCAATTAAATAATATTTAATTGGAATTGAATTGATTTTTGGGTTTATCGTGAACAGTGTTTTAAATAACACTCGTTCTTTAACCCGATAATTAATGGAATGTGATTTTGGGTTTACCGTGAACCGTGTTTTAAATGACACTGATTCTTTAACCCAGCTAACGATTAAAACTAAGTGGAGTTTTAATGAATCTTTAAATAGATTGAAATGATCGAAAATGGAGTATCACCAGTTTTGCTCCAGGCGATAGTTAAATCTTTAATTAGATTTGAACGAGAAATGGTAATTGAATTTACCGATAACACTGTGGTGTTAGATATGAAGTATTACCAGTTTTACTTCATGGGATAAATAGGTTGGGATTGGGAAATTAAAACAAATGATTACTTCGGTAAGTTTCGTTAATCCCGACTAGTTGAATCGAAATTCAAAAATAGATTAAAGAATAAATTTTAAAGAATTTATCTTTGATAAAATTAATGGGAACCTTTCCCTATGAAGGTGAAATTTAGAAACTAACTGTCGGTTAGCCAAGCAGAATGGTTTTCTGGATATTGATCTGATGTTGGTTTCGGCCTTCGGGGTTAATGTTTGGGGAATTATTCTCTTGATTAATTTACGGTTAGTGACTGATGAATTGGAATGAGGCGTATGTTGTGTTTGTGTAACACTTATTTAAATATACGCGAGTTATTCGGAAAGACCGGGTTTATCCCATTCTGAATAACTGATACGACGATAAGTCGAAGATGAAGACGATGGTCGAAGACCGGAGGTCTTCACGTCGTTTGGGTGATAACTGATGATCTTGATTGGGCTATACACCCAAGAAGATGGAAACAGTTAGTGATCGTCCAGACGTACTTGGAGATCGATGGATATGCGGGGTACTAGGTGCCTCCGGTTTCGTTCAGACCCAGAACGGACTTGTAAATGGACTGTGTGTCTGACATTGGATTTTAGTCTGTGTGATTGATCTCTATTAAATATATATCTGTTTGGCGGCGGAGAATTTATTCTCTTGCTTAACGCCCTTCTCTGAGACGTACGAGCTCAGGGGTTATATATTGATGGATATCAAACGCATGGAGTGAATTGCCTGTGTGGCATACCTAAGTGGCAATTGATCGAGGCTTCTATTGAAAAGCAAAGTCTTGTGGTGATGATCAAAGCACGGCCTTTGTGGCGTAGCTTTGTGTAACGTTTGCTTCGCGAGTTTCACACCCGGTATGAACCAAAAACGGGAGAGGACGTCAGGGAGGGCATGCGTTTCTTTCTAGCTAGAAGTGGCGTTAGTGGTTTTACACGCCCTGACGAGTTTGACTTATGTGGTTGTTGCTGTTGCGAGGCGCCTCGGATTGATCGGTCGTTCTCGAACCGATGGAGTCATTTAGTTGGCTCGTTTATGCCCCATAGGGCGGGGAAATGCATGTTCAGGGTTTAAGTTTAATCCACATCGGTGGACTGGCCCTGAGGATCCAAGGGCCCACCTGAGTCTGGGTCCTGAGGCTCGGGCTAGACAGTCTCGAATCGGTTGAGGACTATCTTTTGCCTCGGTTCATAGATGGAAATCCAATTTCCAAATACGTGACATTTGCGGTTTTATTTGTAAACCTATATATGGCGACATGATATATGGTACCCATTCCGCCTATGATTGATACTTATGATTTGAAGTTGTTTTATACACTATGCACTTATTATAGTATCAAATGATTTGTTTTAAAACGTATCAAGCATTCTTTGGCTGTTATAAGGGAAAACCCTATCCCCCGGCTTGCGTTGCATTGTGTGATAGGACCTGGGTCTTATAACAGCTTCATTTTTCTTTATTTAGCATTGCGCTGTTTGGTTTATGCACTGGTATTCTTGGGAGGAAACCCGTTCCGTGTTATACGGCGTGGTCCCTTGATTTACCTAACTTTAAAATAAAGAATTAATAACTGTTTTATTTCTCACACCAGTCCCATGACTGACCTGGAGTTTATTGTTTTAACCTAAACTCTGGGTGCCCTTATTTCGACACGGGCAGCTAGTAGTTTTGGTTTTGCAGATTTATATTCACAGGATCCTGGTTTACAGCTGGAACGATATCCGGAAAGCTTTGTATCCGTATATCTACTTCTAGTTGTGTATCGTATTATTTTCCGCTGCTATGTATTTAAATGTAATTTAAATCTCTGATATTTCTGTGTAATATTCATTTAAACTCTGTATATTCTTGTAATCTGATGCATTGTTGTAATATACAATGAAATGTTCTTCTGTATGCGTTCTGTTGTGGCTTGTTCTCGAACTATCCGAAGCTTTCCTTTACGGGAAGTTGCGGGTCGTTACACGTGGTATCAGAGCTTTGGTTTACAAAGCTCAGAGAACAAGACACATTAGAACCGTACGAAAGAATTCATCAGATATTGGATTAGTAATATCCAATGAGAATGACTCGTTAGAGATGGGATCAGTAGTATCCTAGAACGAGTGTGAGGAGTATATTTTTGAAAATGAAAACAAATTTTTGTTTTGAAAATTTAAATCACTTAATCGTATTTGATTATTTATTTATATTGATTAGGACAGTCCAATATATAAAGATTTTGCGTATGCGCCTAGCTAGCGTCTATTCGAGGTTTTAATATACTGGATAGATATAGAATCACACTCTAGTCGCCCGAAGATGATTCTGATGATAGTTCAAACATCATCAGAATTGGTATTCGTGTTTCGAAGGTGTGATATCTATATATTTCCTATTGACTGGTGTGAGAACCAAAATTAGATAGGGCCTATTGTTGTGATTTGGCATCAAAAATCTGATTTTTGACTATATATCAAAAGTATGAATTTGAAACGTTAAATTCACTAATTGATTCATGTTTGTGTTGTTTGTTTATTTGTTTGCTAATTTTTAGCCATTTAGCCTAATTGAACCGAATATTGAACTGTATTGAAAATTGGTCGCATCTGCTTGCATATACATGTATATCATTGAACAGGTCATAGCAAGGAGGCTAGAGCAGAGAATAAAATTTGTTTGCCCGACAAATAGGTACATGTTTACTACATAATTTCCTGTTTTGTTTGGGTGATGATGATTTTGTGAGCCTATTGGCTAGCCGCTTGGCTTTTTCTTTTTCTTTTTGAGATCTGAAGGACCGGGGAAGCTATTTGAAATTCCCCGATGCTCCCGGTGCAGGGGAGGTTATTGCGAAATTTTTCGAAAATTTAGGGTGTTAGCCAAATTTTTGAAAATTTGAAAATTCTCAGAAACTAAAGAGTTGGAGAATGAAAGCCAGATCGAACGTAGAGTTGATTAATCAAACCACTTTCGACTTTGTTCCTTTTCGGGGACGAAAAGTTTTAAGTGGGGGAGATTGTAATAACCCGAAAATCTGGGCCAGTTTAAAATTTTTATTTTGGCAATTTTAGCGAATTTTGAATATTTAAAATAGATTATTTTAAATAATATCGACGAGAAAATTTATTTTGAATATAATTCGACGTATATATTATATACGTCGTCGTTAGAATATAAATATTTATATATAATTATAAATAGAATTGAAAATGGCGCGGTAGTTCGATAATTCGATTTCAAACTTCAATTGAATGTACCGGGTGCAAAACAAACCGGATTTTAGTGAAACCAAAAACATTAGGATCTAATTGATAATATCTTTCTAACGGATGTAAGAAACTGAGATTTCACTTTAAAAATTGAGAGATATGTCCAGTTGAAAATTCTGAATAGTCGCTATGGAATTCAGGCCCTTAAAAATGGACATTTTGCAAATGACCTCGGATTTCGACGAAACCAGTTTTGTTGGGTCCGCAGTGTCGAGTTATTGCTAGATTCCAAATTTCGTAATTTTTCGAAGCAATATGTGAGCGTGGTAAAGGAAAACGCGTTTGACCAGTTTCAGTTGATTTTAATCGACTGGAAAATGGCCATTTTTCCAACGGTCTCAGAATTCGACGAAACTAGTTTTGATAGGACCGTATCGTCAATACGAAGCTAGAAAATATTTTTCTGGAATTTTTCTAGTTAGTATGCGACCCCGGTAATTTGAAATGTACGTTTAAAATTCAATATAGAGATTTAAATGTAAATTAAACGGAAACTGATTCAAACAGTCGAATCAGCTTGCGATACATATCCCATTGTGTTCGGAATGGGGGTAAAACGCTATGGGCGACAGTCGTTGGGTCTCGTTTGAGATTTGAATTAAAAGTCAACTTCTAGGGAGAAAAATAATAATATTTAATTATTAAATATTCATATATATAAAATTAAACCCCCCCCCCCCCCGTTTATTCTTCAATACATTCAGAAAGAAAAAAAAACCTAACTAACGGAGCGCCGCTCCTGAAGATCACCGCGCCGCCGGCGATTGCTCCCTCTCCCCTCGATCCTCCGCCACCACGTCAGAAACCCCCCCCCCCAATCGCGAGAACCTCGCGAGCCCCCTAGCCCTAGCCGACATCGAACCCGAGGAACCCCAAAGCCCCACTCGCGCACCTCCAGTCGACGCTGTCGTCGAGCACCCCCAGTAGCCCCCCTGTAAGTCTTTCTTTTTTTTTATTTTTTTTATTTATTTTTATTTTTATTTTGTATAACCAGAAAGTAAAAAAACTGATTTTTGAAAAAAAAATAAAAACTGTATTTTTTTTAAATGATTTTAAAACTGATTTTTGAAAAAGAATAAAAACTGATTTCTTTTAGAAAAGTAGAAAACTGATTTTGTTTTTAAAATAGAAAACTGATTTTGTTTTTAAAAGTAAAAACTGATTTTTGTTTAATGTTAAAAACTGATTTTTGTTTAATGTTAAAAACTGATTTTTGTTTAATGTTAAAAACTGATTTTTGTTTAATGTTAAAAACTGATTTTGAAAAATGATTTTTAAAAATGATTTTAAAACTGATTTTTGAAAAGTTTAAAAACTAACTTTTGAAAAGATTTAAACTTTATAAGTTAAAAGATTATATTTTTATAATATGATAAAAATGATATTTTTATCATATAAAGATGACATTTTGAGTCACGAAGATCAAAAATTATATATGGATATATATTGTTTCAAAAGGAGGATTTTCTATATAAAAGAAACATTGTTTTGAAAGGAGAAAATATACATGTGTTTTGAAAGAAAATTATATTTTGTTTTAGAAAGCAAAATATAATGATAAGATTTTTAGTAGAATAAAAATTCGATTTTTATATATTGAATAGTAGAGTAAAAATATGATTTTTATATTTTTAAAGTATTAAAAATATAATCTTTATAGGATAGAGAATATAAAAATATCATCTTGGTATATGTAGCGAAATAAAAATCTGATTTTTATAATATATACGTTGAAATAAAGTGGTGACTTTTTAAAAAGGTGAAATCTTTATTTTTAAAAAGGTGAAATCTTTATTTTAGAAAAGGCGAATTCTTTAGGTGGAAAATAGCGTGGTAAAAATATAATTTTTATCTATATTGAACTTCGATAGAAAAATGGAATTTTTATATATTGAACTTCGATAGAAAAATGGATTTTTATATATTGAATAGCGAAGTAAAAATTCGATTTTTATATATGTAGTGGCTACGGACGACGAAGCTGACGAAGATGCGAAAACAATGAAGATTTCTATCAAAGAAGAGTCAAGATGTTTGGATAGCTATATGTGAGAATTTCTCACCTTTCAATTTAATTTTTCTAGTTATATATATATACTAGGATGCAGACGGTGCTTAGTAGCACCCGACACAATCGTCCACAGACCATGGACTTGTTTGTTTGGTTGCATAGATTAGTTGAATTATTTGTTTGAATTGAATTGTTGGGTGAGATGAAATTGATTTGATTGATGTGTGAATGGCGTGGGCCTTCACTAGACCGGGGATAAGGCTAGGCCTCGTCCCGTTTCTAGTATCGTGCCGTTATGCCGCCGAAATTTTCTAAAATAAGTTAGAAAATAAAAATATCATTTTATTTAAAGAATGAACTGAATAGAAATTCATATGTTGGAATAAAATGTTTTGTCGTTAAAAATATAATTTTTAACGTGAATGTGAATAAATAAATATTCATTTACAAACCAGACGGTTTGTTTATGTACACCTATTTGAAGGACATTGATTGGGACGATAAATTTTACACATCGCCCAACTGCACAAATAAAATCTGTGTTTGATTGTTTGAAACCCTACACGGGTGTTGGGATGATAGTTGACGTACACTAATCCCGATTGTTTAGTTGTGTGTCGATCAATTGATTGACAGACTGTTATAAGCGTTGAATATTTATATTTGATGCTTATACAGTGTAGAATGCACTTTGGATGATGGTTGATTATTCATCGTTGTTGATATATACATGTGTTGTAGAAAATCCATATAATTAACATTATATGGTAATTGATTGGGCCTCATTCCAGTTTCGAAAAAGAAATATTTGAAGTGAAAATATTTGAAATAGAAATATTTGAAATAGAATATTTGAAAATAGAAATTTATGAAGCCGTGTTGATTAGTTTGACGCCATTTTGACGTGAACGATATTTATATCGATTTTAAACGATTTCGAAATGAAATGAATTGAAAACGATTTCGAAATGAATTGAATTGAAAACGATTTCGAAATGAATTGAATTGAAAACGATTTCGAAGTGAATTGAATTGAAAACGATTTCGAAATGAATTGAATTGAAGACGATTTCGAAATGAATTGAATTGAAAACGATTTCGAAGTGAATTGAATTGAAAACGATTTCGAAATGAATTGAATTGAAAACGATTTCGAAGTGAATTGAATTGAAAACGATTTCGAAGTGAATTGAATTGAAAACGATTTCGAAATGAATTGAATATATAACGATTTCGAAATGAATTGAATATATAACGATTTCGAAATGAATTGAAAACGATTTCGAAATGAATTGAATTGAAAACGATTTCGAAATGAATCGAATTGAAAACGAATTCAAATTGAATTGAAAACGAATTGAAATGAATTCAAATTGAATTGAAATTTGAATTGAATAGAAATGAATTTTAAAACGAATTTATAAAGAAGAATTCAATTTTGATTTGAATTGAAGAGGAAGTTGAAATTGCTTTTGAAACGAATTTTAAAACTATTTATATAATTCGTTTTAAATAGAAATCGACGAAATATATATTATATGTATTATATATATAATATAATGGCCTGAATAGAACGCGCCGCGCCGCGGCAGTTCGCGAATTTCGACCATTTATTTCAAACGGACATTACGGGAGATCCGACCGTCGGATTCTCCTAAAACCGGAACCGTTGGGTTCGTATCGAAAAGAGCTTTCTAACGAATATTAGAAATTTGAAATCTAACGGTTGGATTTGGAGATACGTCCAAATCAAATTCGAAAAAGGTCGCTGTAAGTGCAGTTCGATGGCCATTGTTGGAAATCGACTGTACGGGCCTTGATAAAATTATTAAAATAGTAATAATTTGTGTAAAATCATAAGAAATGATTTGGGAAGAATTGGGATGAAAAACTCCATATTTGAAATGATAAAAATAGATTTTTATCGAATTGAACTAGTTTTGAACTAGAATTATAATTCTATTTATTTTTAAATAAATAAATTGAATTCGAAAAGGGTTTTAAAAATAACCAAAATTTCCAATGATTGCATTGGAATGGATTTGAATCGAAATTGTCTTCGGAATATTTCGATGTTGAAATTCGTGATTATACCGGTGTTGTTATGGAAATTTGAAAGATATAGATATTTATATCGTTATTTCCAATACAACATTTGTTAATCGTAGAATTTGATATTGAATATAAGCCGGGATATTTTCTATTCAGAGCCTTGTATTTAATATCAAATGTGATTTGGGTTTGTCGTGAATGGTGTCTTCATTAACACTGTTCTTCAACCCAGTTGAGGAAAGGCTAAATCTTTTTATTTAGATTTAATGAAGTGTACCAATTAAATAATATTTAATTGGAATTGAATTGATTTTTGGGTTTATCGTGAACAGTGTTTTAAATAACACTCGTTCTTTAACCCGATAATTAATGGAATGTGATTTTGGGTTTACCGTGAACCGTGTTTTAAATGACACTGATTCTTTAACCCAGCTAACGATTAAAACTAAGTGGAGTTTTAATGAATCTTTAATTAGATTGAAATGATCGAAAATGGAGTATCACCAGTTTTGCTCCAGGCGATAGTTAAATCTTTAATTAGATTTGAACGAGAAATGGTAATTGAATTTACCGATAACACTGTGGTGTTAGATATGAAGTATTACCAGTTTTACTTCATGGGATAAATAGGTTGGGATTGGGAAATTAAAACAAATGATTACTTCGGTAAGTTTCGTTAATCCCGACTAGTTGAATCGAAATTCAAAAATAGATTAAAGAATAAATTTTAAAGAATTTATCTTTGATAAAATTAATGGGAACCTTTCCCTATGAAGGTGAAATTTAGAAACTAACTGTCGGTTAGCCAAGCAGAATGGTTTTCTGGATATTGATCTGATGTTGGTTTCGGCCTTCGGGGTTAATGTTTGGGGAATTATTCTCTTGATTAATTTACGGTTAGTGACTGATGAATTGGAATGAGGCGTATGTTGTGTTTGTGTAACACTTATTTAAATATACGCGAGTTATTCGGAAAGACCGGGTTTATCCCATTCTGAATAACTGATACGACAATAAGTCGAAGATGAAGACGATGGTCGAAGACCGGAGGTCTTCACGTCGTTTGGGTGATAACTGATGATCTTGATTGGGCTGTACACCCAAGAAGATGGAAACAGTTAGTGATCGTCCAGACGTACTTGGAGATCGATGGATATGCGGGGTACTAGGTGCCTCCGGTTTCGTTCAGACCCAGAACGGACTTGTAAATGGACTGTGTGTCTGACATTGGATTTTAGTCTGTGTGATTGATCTCTATTAAATATATATCTGTTTGGCGGCGGAGAATTTATTCTCTTGCTTAACGCCCTTCTCTGAGACGTACGAGCTCAGGGGTTATATATTGATGGATATCAAACGCATGGAGTGAATTGCCTGTGTGGCATACCTAAGTGGCAATTGATCGAGGCTTCTGTTGAAAAGCAAAGTCTTGTGGTGATGATCAAAGCACGGCCTTTGTGGCGTAGCTTTGTGTAACGTTTGCTTCGCGAGTTTCACACCCGGTATGAACCAAAAACGGGAGAGGACGTCAGGGAGGGCATGCGTTTCTTTCTAGCTAGAAGTGGCGTCAGTGGTTTTACACGCCCTGACGAGTTTGACTTATGTGGTTGTTGCTGTTGCGTGGCGCCTCGGATTGATCGGTCGTTCTCGAACCGATGGAGTCATTTAGTTGGCTCGTTTACGCCCCATAGGGCGGGGAAATGCATGTTCAGGGTTTAAGTTTAATCCACATCGGTGGACTGGCCCTGAGGATCCAAGGGCCCACCTGAGTCTGGGTCCTGAGGCTCGGGCTAGACAGTCTCGAATCGGTTGAGGACTATCTTTTGCCTCGGTTCATAGATGGAAATCCAATTTCCAAATACGTGACATTTGCGGTTTTATTTGTAAACCTATATATGGCGACATGATATATGGTACCCATGCCGCCTATGATTGATACTTATGATTTGAAGTTGTTTTATACACTATGCACTTATTATAGTATCAAATGATTTGTTTTAAAACGTATCAAGCATTCTTTGGCTGTTATAAGGGAAAACCCTATCCCCCGGCTTGTGTTGCATTGTGTGATAGGACCTGGGTCTTATAACAGCTTCATTTTTCTTTATTTAGCATTGCGCTGTTTGGTTTATGCACTGGTATTCTTGGGAGGAAACCCGTTCCGTGTTATACGGCGTGGTCCCTTGATTTACCTAACTTTAAAATAAAGAATTAATAACTGTTTTAGTTCTCACACCAGTCCCATGACTGACCTGGAGTTTATTGTTTTAACCTAAACTCTGGGTGCCCTTATTTCGACACGGGCAGCTAGAAGTTTTGGTTTTGCAGATTTATATTCACAGGATCCTGGTTTACAGCTGGAACGATATCCGGAAAGCTTTGTATCCGTATATCTACTTCTAGTTGTGTATCGTATTATTTTCCGCTGCTATGTATTTAAATGTAATTTAAATCTCTGATATTTCTGTGTAATATTCATTTAAACTCTGTATATTCTTGTAATCTGATGCATTGTTGTAATATACAATGAAATGTTCTTCTGTATGCGTTCTGTTGTGGCTTGTTCTCGAACTATCCGAAGCTTTCCTTTACTGGGAAGTTGCGGGTCGTTACATTTACTTGTCTTCCAGCTTATGCCTTAGTCTAGTTATTTTAATAATAGTATTGTTAGAATTATCATACTCGCCAGACTTTATGTCTGACCCCTCTATTTCTATCCTTTTTCCCCCTCCAGGTCCTCAGGTTGGGCCCAGCTCTAGTGGAGTTTGATTGAATTGCTTTATCTCTCTTTGGAAAGCTTGGACCGTTGAAGTAAAGTCCAGCTTGTTATCTTTTTAATGGCTATTTATGTAATGGGATTATGTATTTTGTTTTTATGAAGATGGATATTGTACTTGGTTATGATCTATGGTTTTATGATGTAACAAACATGTTTAATTTCCACTACAGTAAAATGAAGTTTTAGATTTCCAAGTACTATTTATTATCTGTCTTGTTGTAATTATTATGTTCTATATTCACTTATAACCTCCATGGAAGTTAATGCATTCCCTTCGTGAGTGACATTAATGGATGTGGGGTGTTACACGTGGTATCAAAGCTTAAGGTTACCAGAACAGATAAAAATACTTTAGAAAAATAGTTATTTTTGGAAGAAGTGTTTTCAAAAACATGTTTTAATGAGAAATTTAAAGAGAAAAGTATTTAAGAAAAACATAATCCCCAATAGCCACATTTCTTTATCTTTCGAATTCTCCATTTTGAATCTTACCTTTTTCATTTCAGCATGGCTTAAGATCTTAATCTACCCGACGGTGTAACGATACCAGGATGGTAAAGGAGGCTATTGGAGGCTAGGGCCGCTGCAGGTCCAGCCAATGTTCCTCCTCCTCCTCCTCGCGTAGATAATTTAGCAAAGACGTGCAAGGAATTCAAGGCTATGGGTAGAAAACCATTTCAAGTGTCAGAAACGTTTGTGGAAGCTAGAGATTGGCTTAAGGAGGTGGAAGAATTGCTAGAAATCTTTGAAGTAGAAGAAGGGAGGAAAGCTCGTTTAGCAGCTTGGTTGATGAAGGGAGAGGCCTCGTTTTGGTGGGAGGTCACTAATGGGGAGCGTCCTGTTGACTCTTGGGCGGATTTCAGACGTAGGTTCGAGGCGAAGTTTCTCTCAAGGGCGGAAGAAATTCTATATATGGAAAGGTTCTTGACATTGAAGCAAGGAAGCTCATCAGTGAAAGAATATGTCAATAAATTTAGTCAGTTAGCAAGGTTTGGCTTGGACTTAGTGAACACGCCGAAGAAGAAGGCGCTGAGGTTCGTGAATGGCTTGAATGAACCATTGCAAGGGTTGGCTATGACCCACATCCCGATGGGGGCCACCTTTGAGAAGTTAGTAGAAATGGCGCTCATGCATGAGGAGAAAAGCGCTAAAGCTGATAAGGCACCCGAAAAGAAGGGGGATCGGAAGAAACCACAACGGCAAAACAAGAAGGGTGGAAAAGACAATAATGGCAAGGGAAAGAAGAAGTGCTTTAACTGTGGAACCCCAGGCCATCTCAGCAAGGATTTCCGAAAGAAAAAGAAGATAGGCTGTTTTCATTGTGGCGATGCAGGACATTTAGTGAAGGACTGCCCAAAGAAGGGGCAGAGGGCAGGAGCTACCTCGGGAGGACAGGTGCAGGCTCTTATGGCACCAGGGCAGGCTAGGGGACAAGTTCAGGCTCTCGCGGTCCCACCGCTGCAAGAACGAGGTTGAACCATTTCTGTTGAAAGCTTAGTTTTTCTATTTGATCATCTTGTCCGTACCTTATTCGATTCGGGCGCATCACATTCGTTTATCTCTACGTCATTAGTTGAATCACTGCACTTAAACACCAGTTTAGTAGAGGATCCCTTAGTTGTTTCGAATCCAATAGGGGGCTTAGCTTATTTGTCCATGATGTGTTTGGATTTGAAAATTTCAATACTTAGCGTTGAATTTAGATGTGATGCTTATGTGTTGGGCTTCACGGGCTATGGGCTAATTTTACGAATGGATTGGTTATCCAGAAATGGGGCCGTTCTTGATTGTGAAAGGAAAGTAGTTAGGCTCGTGACTCGCCTTGGCAACACTCTCGAAATCTTTTGTAATCCCATAAATTCGGTTATGCTAAGTTATCTAGAATCGCTTGACGCGTCTGAGGAAAATCTACGATCTGTTAGACTGGTCCGAGAATATTCGGATGTGTTTGAGGAGGTGAAGGGCTTGCCTCCGAAGCGGGAGATAGATTTTCGAATATATCTTGTGGACAATGCGAAACCAGTATCTTGGCCAGTACGCCACATGGCTCCACGTGAAAGGAGGGAACTCAGTAAGCAAGTGAAGGAGTTGCTTGAGAAGGGTTTCATAAGACGAAGTATATCAGAGTGGGGTGCTCCAGTAGTATTTGCCACGAAGGCGGATGGGTCCCTTAGACTTCGTGTGGACTATAGAGAACTTAATAAACTTACTAAGAAGAACAAACACCCACTGCCGAGGATTGATGATCTCTTCGATTAGTTAGTTGGCGCCTCAGTGTTTTCGCAGTTGGACCCAGCCACTAGTTTCCATCAGTTGAGAGTGGCTGAGGATAGCATTGACAAGACTGCCTTTAGGACTCCAGACGGTTTCTATGAATGGCTAGTGATGCCCTTCGGTTTGACAAACGCCCTCGCATACTTTGTTGATTTGATGAGTAGGGTGTTTAGGGAGTACCTTAACAAATTCGTGGTAGTCTTTGTAGATGACATCTTGATCTTTTCTAAGGATGAAGAAGAGCATGCCCTACATCTTAGGGAAGTGTTGGAGACCCTACGAGCGCATAGCCTTAAGGCTAAATTTTCTAAGTGTCACTTCTGGAGGAAGGAACTACGGTTCTTGGGGCACGTGGTTTCCAAAGAAGGGACAGCCGTGGATCGCGCGAAGGTGGTGGCCATCCAAGATTGGAAAGTCCCTAAAAATGCTACCGAAGTGAGAAGTTTCTTGGGGTTGGCTGGCTACTATAGGAAGTTTATCAAAGACTTCGCAAAGATATCAGCTCCATTGACACGCTTGACGAAGAAGAACCTAGTTTCCACATGGGACGTAGATTGTGATGATGCGTTCCAACGTTTGAAGAGAGCTTTGACTTCAGCCCCAGTCTTAGTATTGCCAGACGGGAGTAAGCCGTTTACCGTTTATACTGACGCTTGTGGGACAGGACTAGGCGCAGTCTTAATGCAAGAGGGTGGGGTAATAGCCTATGGTGGAAGGCAGTTGAGAGCGCATGACAAGAATTACCCCACACAAGACCTAGAGTTGGCCGCTATTGTTTTCACGCTTAAGTCATGGCGTCATTATCTTCTTGGCGAGAAATTCGAATTATTCACTGACCACAAGTCTTTAAAATACCTATTCTCTCAAAAGGACTTGAACTTAAGGCAGCAAAGGTGGATGGAGTTCTTAGCGTCCTACGACTTTGAAATAGCCTACACCCCTGGCAAGGGTAACGTGGTGGCAGACGCCTTAAATAGAAAAAGATTATCCTTAAGTCCTTTGTTTGTTGAGCGGCAAAGTTTAGAATTCATTTCAATGTTTGACTTTAGACCTTCCGTTGACTTCTTACTCGGTTTGCTAGCATCCTTGGAGGTCAGACCTACACTTTTGGGACGGATTGGCGAGGCACAGCGAGACGACCCGTAGTTGGTTGAGTTAGTAGAAAAACTCAAAGGAGGGGAGTCATCAAGCCATCTCCGTAGGTATACCCTAGACGATAAGGGTTGGTTACGTAGGGACGGTAGACTTTGTGTACCAAAAGACGATGACCTAAGGAAGACTATTCTTGACGAAGCACATCATTCGAAGATGACCATTCATCCCGGCGGGGACAAGATGTACAAAGACATGAAGAGAGTTTACTTTTGGGCCGGCATGAAGAAAGACGTGGCCGAGTATGTTGCTAGATGCTTGGTATGCCAACAAGTAAAGGCGGAGCAAAAGAAACCCGGTGGGTTGCTTCACCCATTGGAGGTTCCACTATGGAAGTGGGAGAGTGTCTCGATGGATTTTGTGGATGGATTACCGCGATCGAGGAGGGCTAATATGGGGATTTGGGTTATAGTAGATAGACTTACTAAGAGCGCCCATTTCATTCCCGTGAAGAGTAAGAGGACTACTCCATGGTTAGCTTCTGTATACGTTCGAGAGATAGTTCATTTGCATGGTGTTCCTTCTAGCATAGTGAGCGACCGCGATCCTATATTCACTAGCGAATTTTGGAGAAGCTTACAAGAGGCGGTAGGGACTCAGTTATGTTTGGGCACCGCATATCATCCTCAGACGGACGGCCAGACCGAGAGGGTGAATCGCATTCTAGAGGATCTGTTGAGGCTATGTATCCTAGACTTTGGGGGTACGTGGGAAGAGCATCTTCCATTGGTGGAGTTCGCATATAATAACAGCTTTCAGTCCAGCATTGGTATGGCACCATTTGAAGCTCTTTATGGACGACCTTGTTGTTCACCTACATGTTGGTGGGAATCTACGGATAAGATCTTACTTGGGCCCGATATGATCAGGGAGACTTCGGAGAAGATCGACTTGATTCGAAGGAGGATGAAAGCAGCACAGAATATGCAGAAATCTTATGCGGATAAGAGGAGGACAGATCTCGAGTTTGAAGTTGGGGACATGGTCTTTGTCAAAGTGTCTCCATTACGAAACGTTGTTCGCTTTGGGTCCGTTGGGAAATTAGCACCAAGGTTTGTAAGGCCGTTTCCTATTAAGGAGAGGATTGGACGAATGGCGTATAGAGTGGAGTTGCCCGAGAGACTTAGTGGTGTACATGACGTATTCCATGTGTCACATTTGAGGAAGTGCTTGGATGAGACCGCGGAAGTGGTAGAGCCGAGCTTTCTTAGAGACGTGGAGATAGAGCATGATGTGACAATTCAACGAGCTCCTATGCGCATTCTTGGGTCAGAGATCAAGAGGTTGAGGAATCGAGAGGTCAGACTAGTCAAAGTGCAATGGGGAGATGATGAGAGCAACGCTACTTGGGAGACAGAAGAGAAGATGCGTTCACGATACCCTTTTCTTTTTGAGGGTATGTCTTTTAATTTCTCCTTTATCGCTTAGCTTGTACTTATCTTATTTTTCGTATATCCTCTCGCTAGTATCTTTGACCTTTAGTTAGGATAATCCTATGGTTGAAACATGTGTTTGAGACATGTTATGTATGGTGGATGCAAAGTGGATGCAAGTGTTTGCTAGTGGTTGCTCGTGGATGCATATACACACACTATTAGGCACCAGATCGGCTCAGTCACTTCATATTGCATATTGCATATATATGGATGTATTTAGTAAAATGGATGTATAATGGTTGTATTATCATATAGTTGCTGCATTCGGGTGGATGGTTGTGCATGCATATAGAATTAATATGTATCATTAGGAATCTTTTGCATACATATTGGACGCATGGCACTATCATGAATTGCACTAAGGAGGTCGACTGAATCAGTAGACCGCCTAATTTTGCATTAGATATGGACATATACACACACTGTGCATATAAACATTAAAGCATTAGAAGTCTTTTAAGGACAATGGATGCTGGTGTTTGATGGTTGAGTAGATGGACGATTAGATGGTAGGATATATATTCTTCTTGACTTGGAGATTTCGGGGACGAAATCCTTTAAGGAGGGGAGAATGTAACAACCCATAATTTTATAACATTAAAATTCACAAATTAAAGTATACTTAATTTTTAGAAAAGAATTAAGTGAAATGGGTTGCGCAGAGAAATATATATATATTGATATATATATATATATATAAATTAAATAAATAAATATGCGAAAAAGTTCAAAACAGCGAATTGGGAGGGGGAATAACCGAACCGGCCCATTTTTGAGGTCGACCCAAGCTCCACTGGGTCGACTAGGGGTTAATCCAGGGTATTTGGCTATCAACCCGTGGGCCGATTCGCTCAAATGCAGATTTTGCATTTGATTGGTTCTCATGGTTCAGGGTTAATCTAATGGTCCTAAATAACTTCCTACACCTATAAATACATCCTAATGCTAACCCTAAACCTAATTAAAATAGAATAGTTACCGTCGCCATGGAAATCAATGGAGCCGTCGCCAACTAAGAAAGAAGAAAAGCAAATTAAATTCTAATTCTCTCAACCATAAAGCAAAGCAAAACTCTCTCTTTTCTTCTCTAAATTGTGAGTATGATGATCTTAACAAGATTATTATCATTTTAAGTAGGTTGAGTTATGAATGGATTATGAGTAGATGATGTGAATTATCATATATGTTGTTGTAAACCCCTTTTGCTATCATGTATATTGTAAATCCAATGTTATGTGATGATGATATCTTATATGTTGTAAATCATGCTATGATGATGTTATGTATGTTGAAAGTTTCTATGCTAAGTTGTGATGAATCATACATGTTAAAAAGGCCATGATGTTACCATCTATGCTAGTTAGTTCATATTAATTAAATCATCATGTTTGGGTTATGTTGATCTATATGACAAGTCACATATGCAAGTTAGATTGATTAGAAAAGTTATGAACATATGCCAAGACATCTATTATGACATCTAGAATTATGCTATGACATATGTGATATCCTATGCTAGTTCACACCATCATTATGTTGCCTAAAAACCCCATATGCAAGTTTATGTATAGATTTGGGCTATGATCATATCATGTAAATTGAGGCATTTAACAAGTTGACACCTTTTGATCCTTAACATGTGTAGTTTATGCAAGTTTCACCCCAAATATGATTAGATTTATTTTAATTGTCTATCTGTTGTGATAATTTATCTTTGTGCTAGGTGTTAGACTATACAAGTCTAGCCTATATTATGCATTGAATAAGCGAACGTATAAACGTGGGGTAGGGGTAATATTAAGGATTTAATATTAAAAAGTTGGGGTGCAATTGATATGATTTTGCATGCCATAAGTGGATGGCCATAATTGAGTCAATTATGGACATCATTAAAAGTTGACTTAATTAATAATTTGAATAGGGAATTATTAAAACTGGGGTAAAAGATTTTAAGTGTTAATCAAAGCTTAGGACACGAGGTTGGACTCGTTTGTGACGTAAACCTGCCCGGACCCGGCCGACAAATCCAGTGGTCACAAATGTCAGCCCAATGTGAGAGGTCCTAGGCCTAAACTAAAGCATAACGGTTGTAAAGACACGAGGTTAGACTCTTTTATGGTGTAAGACTGCCCGGACCCGCCCGGCAAATCCAGCTGCCATAAATGCCAGTCTAATGTGAGAGGTCTTTATGAGGTTATGGCCTGAATGAATTAAGAAATACTCAACCAGATAAACATGTAAGGTGGGACATGGGGGTTAAGTAGGTGCCTTGGGTGGCATGAGGAATCTAGGGGGTGCCCTTAGTGGCATGTGAAATACGATTAGTAAGACTTAACCAAACACACATGTAAATGAACATGACTAAGAGGGTTAAGTGGGATATACTAGTGACAAGCTTAGGTGGGTAGCTTGTGGGGGCCCATTTCGACCAGTATCCCAAACGTATCTTTGTGGGCTCGACCCAAGTCGAGGACGGGACACGCATGCTGGGTTCGACTGTAAGAGGCCAAAACGGGGAGCGGTGGCAACGCCAATCCAACGGGTTTCGTATGCGTGTGTGGACCCGGGCTGGTAGGCAAGACGTTGTTGCATCGTGTAGGTATAAGCCGTGCATTCTCAAGTTGTATCGGGTTGCCACTTTAGGGGAGTGATACACCCCACTGTGGGGCCAGCATGGGTATCTACGAGTAGGGAGTCGATCTAAAGTGGGTAGTGGGGTACACCTTGTGGAGAAAGGGGCAGACGGCACCTATGTAGTCAGCTAGGGGTACGTAAGGCTATTTATAAAGTTTCTGTGTGAAGCAAGTGGGATCAAACAATAGGGTGACTGGTGTGGTGTAGTGTAGTAATGTGCGGTGCAGTGTAGTAATCATTCGTTAGTAATTAGGTGTGCCTTTACCGTTATCTTTAACGTTATCTTAAACGCTATCTTTATCTTCCTAAGAGTTCATAGACATTTACTTGTCTTCCAGCTTATGCCTTAGTCTAGTTATTTTAATAATAGTATTGTTAGAATTATCTTACTCGCCAGACTTTATGTCTGACCCCTCTATTTCTATCCTTTTTCCCCCTCCAGGTCCTCAGGTTGGGCCCAGCTCTAGTGGAGTTTGATTGAATTGCTTTATCTCTCTTTGGAAAGCTTGGACCGTTGAAGTAAAGTCCAGCTTGTTATCTTTTTAATGGCTATTTATGTAATGGGATTATGTATTTTGTTTTTATGAAGATGGATATTGTACTTGGTTATGATCTATGGTTTTATGATGTAACAAACATGTTTAATTTCCATTGCAATAAAATGAAGTTTTAGATTTCCAAGTACTATTTAATATATGTCTTGTTGTAATTTTTCTGTTCTATATTCACTTATAACCTCCATGGAAGTTAATGCGTTCCCTTCGTGAGTGACATTAATGGACGTGGGGTGTTACACTCGTTGAGCATCAACTCGAAGCATCCACCAGTTAAGCAGAAAAGGCGAATGGTTGGGCCAGAGAGGTCAGCTGCCTTAAAGGAAGAAGTTGAGAAGTTGAGGAGCAATGAATTCATTAGAAATTCAACTTACCTGAAATGGATTTCAAACCCAGTTTTGGTGAAGAAGGCCAACGGGAAATGGTGCACCAACATCGATTTTTCAGATTTGGACAAGGCATGTCCGAAAGACAGTTTCCCACTCCCTAGAATTGATCAATTGGTGGATTCGACGATGGGTCGCGAACTCCTCTCCTTCATGGATGCATATTCCGGATATAACCAAATTCCCATGCATGTTCCGGACCAGGAGCATACCGGCTTCATCACAGATTTGGGATTATATTGCTATGTAGTGATGCCTTTTGGTTTGAAGAATTTCAGAGCTACATACCAAAGATTGGTGAATTAATGTTCTACAATCAAATCGGGAAGACAATGGAGGTACATGTTGACGACATGCTAGTAAAATCCAGATAATCGTTCGACCATACTGCTGACCTTGCAAAGATGTTTGATATCCTCCAAAGGTACGGGATGAAGATCAACCCTATGAAGTGTTCATTTGGGGTTGCATCTGGAAAGTTCTTAGGATTCATTGTTAGCTCGCGTGGAATTGAAATCAATACGGATCAAATCGCGGCAATCAGAAACATTTGAGAACCAAGGAAAATCAAAGACGTGCAAAGCCTTGCTGGGAAAGTAGCAGTGTTAAGTAGATTCATCTCTAAAGCTACAGATAAGTGCATTCCATTTTTCGATTTGATAAAGCGAGGGAAGCGCAATTTCATATGGACTCCTGACTATGTAAAAGCATTCCAGAACCTCCTGAATCATCTGGAAAAACCTCCGATATTGTCCAAGCCGGTAGATCATGAGGACTTGTTCGTGTACTTGGCAGTATCATCCCACGCAATAGGTTCATCCCTGGTGAGGGAAGAAGATAAAGTCTAGAGACCAGTGTACTACGTAAGTAAGGAACTAACGGCGGTAGAGAGGAACTACCCAAAGATATAAAAACTTGCGTACAGTCTGCTGATCGCATCTAGAAAGCTTCGCCACTATTTTCAAGCTCATCCCATCACTGTACACACTGATCATCCGCTCCAACAAGTATTACAAAGACCAGAAGCATCGGGAAGGCTACTCAAGTGGAATATCGAGTTGAGTCGGTTTGACTTGAACTTTCAGCCCCGAAGATCGATAAAGGGGCAAGTATTGGCATATTTTATAGCATAATTTACTATCCCAGAGGATGATGTAGTGAATGAAGAAGCTGATACCTCAAACTCACTAGTTGACCCCAACTCATGGAAACTCTATACTGACGGAGCCAAGAACGACAGACGATCTGATGCTGGAGTGGTACTTGTAACTCCCGAAGAACGATCGATATATTATGCTTTGAGATTAGAGTTCCACACCATGAACAACGACTCAGAGTATAAAGCCCTGATTTCAGGGTTTAGACTTGCAAAGGAGTTGGGGATAGCAAAGCTTGATATCTTTTGCGATTCGAAGATAGTTGTGAACCAGGTCAGCGAAGAATTTCAGGCCAAAGGGCCCAGGCTGGTATCATACTTAAAGGAAGTGAGAAAAATGATAGAGGGCATCGAGCACTACAACATAACACATATCCCCCGACCAGAGAACCATAGGGCTGATAAGTTGGCCAAGATGGCTAGTTCTGACAACCCTGAGGACACAGAGATGGTCCCACTAGAGGTACCACAGTCTTCGAGTATCGATCAAATTGAAATTGATCCTATACTGGAGACTGAGCCAGAAAGGGAATCATGGACGACACCCTTAAAGAACTTCCTGATAAATGGGACACTTCCAACCAAAAAGAGCGTAAGGTGTGTTGTCATTCGCACGGCCTCCATATATGTCATGTAAGGCAAAGTTTTGTACCGACAAGGGTTCTCAATGTCGCTCCTACGATGTATAGCCCATGATGACATCGAGCGAGTGTTGAGGGAAGTCCACAAGGTGAGTGTGGCAACCACACTGGAGGACAAACAATAGCAAAGACGATACTGCGATATGGCTACTTCTAGCCTATCGTGAACAAAGATGCGGCTAAGTATGCACGGCGTTGTGACGCATGCCAGAAGTTCTCAAAGATTCCCAGGGCACCTCTTGGCAAGTTGAAGGCGATGATGAGTCTGTGGCCCTTTGCAGTTTGGGGAACTGACATTATTGGAAGCCTCCCCATAGTGAAGGGCGGAGCAGAATTCGCCATTGTAGTCATGGATTACTTTACCAGGTGGGTCGAAGCAGAACTGTTAACCACGATCACAACCAAGCGAGTGATAAACTTCATCGTAAGAAACATCATATGTCGATCTGGAATTCTGAAAGTCATTATAACCGATAATCGGACCCAATTTGACAGTACCGAGTTCCGGGATTTTTGCCAAAGATATCATATCGAGAAGAGATTCATAACTGCGGCACATCCGCAGTCAAATGGATAGGTAGAAGCGGCAAACAGAGTAATCAAGTCCATTTTGAAGAAGAGATTGAAACGGGACAAAGCCATATGGGTTGACGAGCTATCTTTGGCATTGTGGGCCTACAGAACAACCTTTAAGTCAGCCACCATGCATACCCCCTTTTCCCTTGCTTTTGGGTCCGAGGCAGTCATCCCGGTTGAGTTAAAGGTGCCGTCTCACAGGGTCAATTACTACGACCCAATGACTAACAATGAACTGCTCCTCGAATCCCTGGATATGGTAGGAGAAAAAAGGGACGAAGCGGATCTACATGCCTTGAGGCACAAACAGCAAGTCACTCGGTATTACAACAGAATGGTCCGAGCTCGAACCTTTGAACCCAGAGACTTGGTTCTAAAGCGTGTCTTTCTACCACCGGTACATTTGGGCTCGAAATGGGAAGGACCCTATATCATCCTACGGAGGCTTGACAATGGGTCTTTCAAGCTAGCGACCGTTGATGGAAATGAAATCCCCAAAGTGTGGAATGCACAGCATTTGTAGCACTACTTGACATGAAATTGTCATTTTAACTCTTTTGTTTTTAGGACCGTGTAAAAAGGAACGACTTGCCTAGAATAGTCTAATTATATAAACAAAAGATTATAAAGTGGATGTAGGTCATGGTTCGACCGAACCACTATAAAATATCTTGTGTCATTTACTTTTACCACACAATTTATTATTTACTCTGTCATTCTTTACTCACATGGATCATTATAATCTTTTAAATTTGCTATGAACCTTGCAACAATCTCGAAGCACGTAATTCGAAGTGCCTTCTATCAGACCAGAAGGTCAACAGTATGTAGAGCATTGAGGGTATAATAAAGTAAACGACACAGCAACCAACACTCCACTTCTCGTGATTTAAAAAAAAGGTACAAAGGACAAGGAAATGGATTGTCCACGAGACGTGAAGGTGTGCCATGATTATAAAAACCGTCTCGACTACACTCTATCCTTGGCATTCGACGATAGAGTATAAAGGCGCCAAAGATTGAGCACCACGAAAGAAATCCTTCCTCGATGAAGGAACGGGGGCAAATTGAAAGCTGAGTTCGAACTCTATCCTGGGCATAAGACAGGAGAGTATAAAGCCATTTTGGTTAAATGCCACGAAAGGGCTCCTATCCCACTACAGAATCGGGAACAAGAATGAAAGCTAAGCCTGACCCCTTCATTTCCGGGCATGGGGGGCGGCACTTATATGACTCTAATCAATCCTCAATAAGCCCCGGGCAGGCATTATATTAATGATTGATTGGGGGCATACTCATACACATTTATATACATGTTTATGCATGATGCAGGATTTTTTTTAATTTTCATTGCACATGATTCTAACTTAGTTATCGTTCAGATGTTTGTGACTGAGAATGATAAACTTGCAGGTACGCAATGATGCAAAATAAACAGATTTTCATTTACTACATGCAGATTTACAAGGCATGGTTAGACAAAATACGAGGGCCGTACTTGCAACTACATCATAAGGCCAGTGGAACAACTAAAAAGAGAAAAGACATAAACAAAATGGCTCTACTTTGGCTTTGTGGACGACCTTGGCCTCTTCCCCTTCTTTTGCTTCTCCGGCTCCTCCTTGTCGTCATCAGATTTATCATGCTTCTTCCTTTTCTTTTTGTCCGAAGTAGGATCCTGTAGAAGGTTAGAAGATTGGAATGCAAGCTATGTAGTTATCGATTTAGCGGACAACTTTATAATTAACCCAGATTTAGGATCAGCTAGGGAGATAGGTCACACATTTAGGGGCTCTTGCTCCTCTATTTTTAAGGCTAGTTGTTCATCCTTTTTATCCTTTATGTCGGCTAAGGTCATGTTGTCATCATTCCTGGTCTCCCCTGTGATAGCAAGATCTTCTTCATCATCCCTATGATCGCCATCGATGTCGTCCAAGGCTCCGATAACTTCGGTATCCTTAGGAACATCAATGCCTGATAATGCGATGGCTTTCTCAGATGCCTTGACCTTAGTCTGCTCAGGAGCTTCATGGATGACCTTAGTTCTTGATTGTAACTTGACCTTCTCAACCTTTTCTTGCTTTTCTGCATCCTTCTCTGTCGGCTTAGCACCTATATTATATGAAGTAATTGTTATTACTTTTGGAAAAAATGTGGTCTTCTCGATTGTTTGCTCCATAATGCAACAACAAGTTACAATAGCTTTGACAAATTGTGGAGAGAATATGGGAATACCTTCATCTGACTCCTCTCCTGAAGCCGTAGTAGAAACCACAATAGCTTCGGGAACTGGAACCTCAAAGATCAAGGGATCGTCCGGATTATACTCCTCAACCTCAGAAGCCTTGGTCTCCGGTGTTGAGCTTGAACCTTCGTCAATTTTGTTCTTACCCTTGAGTTTAAGCCTCTCTTTCTCCATGGCCTCTTGAATTCAATGCCTACCCTATGCCAAAGCATCAGGCTCTCCACCTCTGAGAAAAGTCTACATGAGTTGGTCCTCATCGACTTCCTCGACCTTCAAGCATCGCTTTTCGCTCTCAACAATCTTCTCCTTTACATTAACCAAGGTGGTGGGATAGTTACCGATCCAAGAAATATCTCAAGTCCGAATGATTTGAATAAAGAAGTCCATTAGATGATCATCGAACTCCCTCATCTCCCTCTCGGCCAAGCAAGTTTGGCAGTAGCGATGGAGGCCGACTCGAGAGCTGCATTTGCGTTGCCTTCGGCAAGAGCTGCCCGTTCTTAAACATGAGCAAGTTTGTCATTTAAGTTCGCATTCTCTTTTTCAATATGAGCGAGATTTCCCTTTAAGCTTGCCTTTTCCTTTTCCCAAGCAGCCTTCTCTACGGCAGAATGATCCTATGACGCCTTTAGCTCAGTATTAACCATCTTGAGATCCTTTATCTCTTTCTTTAGAGCCACCCGCTTTTGGATGTTCGAATCGAGCTCAAGATGGAAACGTTTCTTGGCGTTGTCTAATTCAGTTTTGTAATTTTCACCATCCTGCCGAGCTAAAGCAAGCTGAGCTTGGTCATCCTCGAGTTCTTTCCCTGCCTTGTTCCTGGTCTTAGCATCATTGTCGATTTTCACCCTAGCCCTGGCAGCGTCTACTTCTAGACGACGGATAACATCTGACAAATTCTTGGTGTGCTTTTTCATTGCTCTATATTGTTTAGCCACGTGACCGACTTGGCCTACATCCTCTACATCCCATTCATCAGGAACTAGTCCAAGATCCGGGACGAAATGCATCCTCTCAAAATAGATATCGGGGAATTCTTTTCTCAAGTGCTCCAACTTTGACTGATTATCAGAAGTAAGGGCCACCTCCTGTACGGTGGTAGTGTCCAAGTGGTGCTGACCAGAAGGGACCAGAGCCGCTTCCTCTTTTTACAAACTTTTGCTTGGGTCTTTGTCTTTGTCTTTGGATTCATGATGATTCTTGGAAGATTTGCCCTGAGACGGTGTACTTTTAGGAGGAGTTAGAGCTTTGGAAAGTTGCTTGCCTCCCGCCTGTGGCACTTGACGACTACAGTACTTCCCAGGATCCTGCTTCGAAGGAGAGCGAGACCATGTAGAGTGAGGCTGATAAGAATCTCGGTGTCGTTGCCGACTGTAACTGCGGTCATGTTCAGATATGGGATTGAGTCTCAGAGTGCAGCCACGAAGTTCACGGCGGGAATATGAGTGACGACAAGACATTTTTCTGCCAAAAACGACAAACAACTGTAAGAATTATGAATACAAATAGTACATGAGTGATGTGGCAAGTGGTGCATGTGATTTGTGTATCCCGTGTAATCCCCCCTAACAGACTAGGGCCTGAAGCTAGGTTCGTTTGTGCAGTATCTTTATCTTTGATGGGAATAGTTTCTTCCTCAGAGATAGGGAAGAATGGTTCCCCTCCAAAGTCTTCAGGTGTGTAAATGTTATCTAGCAGAGGGATTTTTTCTAACTCCCCAAATATCTTCTCTTTCGTCAATGTATCGTACGTGGTAAGCCCTACTGGTGGTGGAGTCTGCCCCTTGGACACTGAATCCTCCTTTCGCTCATCATCTCGGATTTCATCTCCTTTGTATACATTCAAATCCTCATCATCCTAGTCAATCATTGGAGGATTCTTACAAAATTCGGTCATCTTCGTGGTTTCTGTGATCACTCCTCCCTCGGCTGGGAGCATGCATGCTACTAGATTCCCCAGCTGTCTGAGTAAGGGGCATATATTTGTAAGGCTTTCCACCCGCACGGAGCCCGAGTCGTATGTCCAAAAGGTGATGTTTGTGGAGATTTTCATCGGTTACACATTTCTTGATCTTGCAGAAGTCAGACTTGCTTTTTAAAAGACGGGACAACCGATCTTTGTATACTGAACCCTCCGTCTTTTGAAAATTATGAGCTGTGCAGAGAAAAATAAATATTAGCACTTCAATCATACAATTGGAATATGAAATGAAGAATTCGGAACCTACTTGACTGCAACCACTTTCTCACACATCCAGCTTGATGTTTTATGTACAACCAATCGGATTTGGCATCCACTAAATTACTATGTCCATCTTATAAGACCTTTTTTCCAGGGATTGATTCAAACAAAATAACATTCGGAGTCCCTGTCGAACGATGCTTGAAATAGTAGTAGAAGTTTAAATCTTTGAAAGTAAGCTCGGTCTCTAGAATTTATGCATATACAATGTACAAAGTGTATAGAGCGACATAAGCATTGGGATGGAGTTGCATAGGGGCAATGCTTAGTCGTATTAGAAGATCAACGACGATGGGAGGAAACGGAGGAATAGCAACTACTAAGCACATGACTCTACTGATAGCCATGTACCCCTCTGGAAAGGAATGGGGTCTGTCTCCGTCCTCTGGAGTTTTCACATTGACCTAGGGAATCCCATGTCTCAAGCAAATTTTCTTTAAATTTATATCATTCAATTTGGAAGCTATGGAGTCACTCAGTTTTTCTTTCTCTCATTCTTTAGCACCCCCGATTTCGTCAGGAGCTCGATCATCATCATCTTCCTTAATTGATGTGTAACACCCCTAAGTCCCACATCGTGGAAGCCTGTGTGAAGTGGGTACTTATATAGTAGAGCCCATCTCTTACTAACACCGAGGCCTTTTGAGGAACAAAACCCCACACCTATATGGTGGCTAAGTTGGGGACAATATATTGCGTGAATGGAGGTGCGGGTTGTTACAGTGGTAACAGAGACAATATCCAGCTGGAATTGTGCCTCCTGTGTGGACCACAACGCCTGGGTGAGGTGTTTGTGAGCCAACGGGGACGTTGGGCTCTGTAGGAGGGGAGAATGTAACACCCATCTCTTACTAACGCCGATGCCTTTTGAGGAACAAAACCTCACACCTATATGGTGGCTAAGTTGGGGACAATATCTTACGTGAACGGAGGTGCAGGTTGTTACATGATGTGCTCTCAGAAGAAGTTGATCCTGTATCAAGGCCTGTTTCATATTCGGGGTCAGAATTACTCCAATCTGGATCCGACGGGAGTGTTTTGGGATTGTAATAATTTGACAACTCTGGATCTGCGCTTTTCTCTGATATTCTCGCTGAGCATTTACCAGACATGTTTGCTATGTTGGCGAGTAAACATGAGAGATTAGAATACAATTACCCATATACCTCATGCATGCAACTGCTAGTGCGTGCTAGTGTATGCATTACTGAAAAGAAAAGCATGAAGTTAAGCAGATAAACATAAGATTAGTAATTGTATGTCGCTGAGTTATGCTGTTATCCAAATCGAGAAACTCATCTTAAAGGCTCTAAACCTAACTGTCCATTGAATTACTCGAGTTATGATGGATTCCTAGTTGAAATGTATGTTGACGAGTCCAATTGACTATGGTCACTTTGTCAAGCAGAGTCGTGGAATGAAAATTAGCTCGTGATATGGGCTGAGCTTGTGGAATGCGCGTTAATTCGTGATAAGGCCCTAACTTGTCTCGACCATCGGCTCGTGGCGGGGGTTCAATCATCGAGACATGCATTGCCTCGCCCAGGTAACAGTTCGTGACAAAGGATAACTCACAGAAAGAAGTTTGACTCGTGATTGCATAGGACTCGTGGCAAAAAGCCCATTTATACCATATCGGTTCGTGAGATGCTACCGCGAACCGATACTCCCGCTTTCATCCATGAACCGATACTCAATCCCTTTTTCACGAGCCATTTTCCTTCTCCTCATCACGACCCGATACCATGTCCCTCTTTACGAATCCGATTCCAAGCTCCTCTCCACGATCCAGAATTCCATCCATCTCCAGCTACCACCACGAGCCGATCCCCAACAGTAGCTGTGTTTTCAACCTCCTTCACCCTTCTTCTTCGATTCTCCATTAGCCCAACACGCCACCTCTTTCAGATTCTAGCTCGACGAGCTCCACCGCCATCATCAGCAACACTGGCGATGATCTCGAGGTCAACGGTGAGGAGAAAGCCCATGAAAACCAAAGGAAGGCGAAAGAGGAACCTAATGTTTGAATTGGCATCCAACCAATCGCAATCGGGATCATTATCATAATTACCTTTTTAAATTGAGTGGATAATCTTGGAGTTTTATGGATATGGGAAAAGTCGTGAGCTAGGGTTTAGCGATGGAAATAAAGAAAGTCGCAGCAACAAAAGAAGAGAGAAGGAAGGGAAAGAATGGAGAAGGGTTCGGTTTATATAGCTAACCCGAAGGCTTTTGGTCTCCCCGGTTTTTTCTTGTTAGGTCCGCCAACTCAGATGGGCCACGAGCTCTTGGATAAGTCCACCATGGCTTGGGTTAGGGCCTGCTCATCCATTGATTCGCGATGCATGCTCAGTAGCACGGACCATGGTACATTTTAACGATGGGGACTTTGGAATGATTACTAAATCTAGAAGCTGGAACTTCTTACATACAGGAGTGATGAATTTCTTTAAAATACTTATGAAATTTGAAGCTCACCTAACAAGTTAATCGAAATATGCTCCGAAATCCAAAAGATGGAAATTAACCAATGAATAGAGAAATAATTGGAAACTTGGAAATATATTTATACTTGTCAGGGGAAGTGATCCTTGGAAAAATTGTGACGCTACAAACAAGTATGACTGTTGACTTGCATCATTTCATGAAAGGATAGTTCAACAATTTAGAAGCATGTTCCATCTCTGGTAAAACATGCTTCGAGGGGGCAAAACGTTAGCTAGTTTTCTGAACCAAGCCACCGAGAGTGCGAAGACCCATATTTGGTGAACTAGGATGATAATACATGAACAAATCTGATTCGTGAGCTTCTTTCCTCTACGGCTCGTGGTACGCTCTCCCCATCCGCTCGTGACATATCAGGGGTTACCCCGCTCGTTGGAAATGCACCACAACCAGCTCGTGAATGGCTATCACGACCCGATCACAAGCTAAGAAGATGGTGACCGTGACCTAGTCCTCCATGACCCACAAGTTCAGGATCTGATGACACCTATCCATAATTGTAATATTGACCATTTCTCCATAGCCCGAGATCCCCGGGATCTGTGCCACGTGTCCTCACAAACCGCCTGCAGATGTCACCTATAAATAGCTCTATACTTGACATTTTTCAGGATATTTTTGGCAATTATGCGTATTGTTTCCACCATTACTGTTTCTCCATTATTTTTTATCAGAATTATCTCAAAATCACTAAGTAAATCATTATTGCAGAAGTGAGATTGAGAGAAATCGTTGATTGTACTTGCATTCAAACATATAATAAAAATCATATAAAGTGGACGTAGGCTCGTTAACGCCGAACCACTATAAAATTGGTGTGTTTGTTGCATTTTCTTTTATTTCTAGTTATTATACTCTACAATCCTAGATAATTTTGGTGTTAGAGCCATAATTTGGTCTAACAGTATGGAACCACCTTCCGATAATGTATCACTAGAGAGGGATACATTGGGTTCAACAAGAACATCTTGCAACCCGACCAAAATGACCGACCACTCATTCGCTTGAGTGTATCAAATGTATATCACCAACGGTTGGGATCAACAAACGTTTTACCGAATGGGACAGCATCGAATAGAATAAAGAATGAAATGAATTTCTCTAGATATGTGATAATACACCCTAATTGGGAGCTACCCACTTAGCCATGTTGTCTGGCCGATTTTTGTCATTTCCCCGTTGTTGAGGCATAAGGCTTCGATCTCTTACCTTTCATTAATAGCACAACACTTTGAATGCTACATTGTCAGATCCGTTGATCACTAATTGGTTTGCACAAATATAATATGGATATTATGCTAAGAGAATAAATTCTCGGCCACCATATATATTTATACAGACCAACATATGCGATCATTGGAAATACTCTGTCAAACATTCGTCCATACAACCTCGTTCTGGGACTGAACGAAACGGAAGACCCAATTTCCATTAATCTATCTTAGGCAATTTCTACCTAGGATTAATTGAAAAGGCCCTTGCACTTTACTCCGTCTTCAATTATCTTTATATAATCTGATTCGCAATGCTACTGCCAATACGGAGTGGTTCTCGGATAATAATCCAACCGGTCTCTCTATATTGAGAATGATATTGGCAGATACTTCGATAGCTAGTTATTTAACTATTGAAGAAAAACAAACATCAATTCAAAGCATCCAACAATCACTGGGCCCCTTAATTAATATTTTATTAATTTAAATTTTATCATTCCCAAATATCTCTTAAACATCTTTACCCAGATATTTCACAAAACTCATTTAGCCTCTCACGATTCTTGGAAAAAAACATTTCCATCTCTCATAACTATTTATTTTCTATATTCCAAAAAAATATCACTTTTTAACGTCGGAAGACATTTCCATTTCTTATTTACATATCACTATTCTTTCCTATTTGTCAGTCCCTAACAGTAAACTTGTAAGAGAACAATTTCCTAAGTATCAACCCTGAAGGCCGAAACCAACATCAGATCGACACTGAAGAAGCCATTCAACTCAACTGGTCTCCAGTCAGTTTCTAGTTTCCCCAACTCCATTTCTTAACTTCTTATCAACACAATCATTTTAATATGCAAATCGTTTGCTTTTAAATCATCGTTCACTGTAAAACGTATGTACGTTTCCCCTTCCAATCTCCCAGGATTTAATTTATAAATTCCCTTTCTTCATATAGAATCTAATTATATATTTATCCGTTCATTAAATTTCATATATAATTGATAAGTCAATTTCTAGTTATCTAACTTTTGTTAAAATTTTCTATCTCCTTAGATTTTCAAAAAAAATCGCCAGCACCTCCTTTGTACCCGTCAATAGCTCAAACCTTAACTCGCCTCTCTAGGACCTTTCCATTCAAAAAGGAAATAAAAAAGCCAAGGGGCTTGCCGATTCATCACATAAAATCTCATATGGAATTTAAACGTGTACCTTTATGTCAGGCACTCGAATTAAAATCTTCATACACTTCATTCCATACTTATTTAACATATATACGTCCATTCCCAATTTATCCCAACTCAATCCAATCATTTTTAACTCAATTCACTAATTAATTCTCTAATCAGCTCTTTTATCTATTTCACTTTTTATTTGAACCTATCACGTTCAAATATATTTTTAATTGACTTATAAACCAATCGAACTCCATTTTCAACCAAAGTTTCATATTTGATTTCGAATATGAATTTACAAATCCTATTCACTTATTCAAAGCCTAATTTCGATTCAAAATCTCATTAACTAATTTATTTCAAATTAGTTAATTCTATACAATAAATAAAAGAAATCTGATTTTTGCTTCAAAAATCAATTCATTACTCCACTTGAGTTCAGATATATTTTACAACTCAAGTCTGGATTTTTCTAATGTAAATTTAAGTTTTTATTTGCCTAAAATCCTTATATTTAATTTAATAAGCAGTTATGGTTTTATAATGGTTATAGCGCTGTTTTTCTGAAAATTTGATTTTGACATAACTCAAAATTTATAAGGCGAAATCAAGATTTTTCTCTTCCACTAGAAAATTATTATCAAATCGTTTCTAACGATTCTTGTTTCAAAGAATTCCGACTTAAATTGAGTTCGATATACTCAATTGAAGTTCGAAACGTCAATTTACAAACTACCACGCAGGGCGAGCTCGTTTTAATTATATTTAAAATAAACATTAAACTTCGTTTATTATTTAAATTCCAATTCTATTTCTTAAATATTAAATATAAATTAAACTCGTTTACCGAATCTAACTAAATATTTCAATTATTCCTAATCGTCGATAATTTCGTGACTCAGTTATAAATTTATTTATACTTCGATCTTCTATATTAAATTCCAAATCCTTTTACCAATAATTTATTTATAGAATTCGATATAATCAAATTTCAGTTATAATTCCATTGGATTTTTCTCAATTCAGTTTATATTCCGAATTCTGGAATATAATCAATCGATCTATTTCAAAACGGTTTTAATTCACTTTTGAATTCATACTCAAATTTAAAATCTCAAATTATCACATATTAATTATCCCACTTTATTTATAAACATGATTTATAAATTCACTTCCTTGTTTTATAAGTTAAAACAAGTTTCCCTTTCAAATATTTATTTGAAACACAAATCTTATTCTTATTTGATTATCATAACTTATATATAATTGTAGAATCTATTTTCATATTTAAACTCAGTTTCTATTGAATATAATTTAAATATCCTTTCTAGGAATAATCTATTTTTATAAATTTAATATATTTGAACTAAAACCATGAATCCGCATTGATTTATTTCAATTCAGTTTATATTCCGATTATCGGAATAATTTCATTCTTTCCCTTTTTAACACGATTACAAACTCACATTTTAAATTCATATTTTAATTTAAATATTTATATTATCCAAACGATAATTTTCCACCTTTATTTACAAATATCGTTTATATTACTTGTTTATATATTTAAACAAGTCTCGATATCAAATCCATTTGAAATTAAATTTCTTTTTCTAAATTCACACATGTATTTACATTTCTCGAATTATCCAATGATAATTCATTTCATTTCATTTATAAATATCAATTATAAATGAACTGCTTGTTTTTATTATCCAAAACAAGTTAATATTTCTAGTCCATTCGAAGTTCAAATTTCAATTTTAGAAAAGTAGTTTTTCCCTTTTTAAAACTAAAAATTCCCTTTCACGATATTTTATATATCAATACTTAGGGCCAGTGATATTTAAACAATCAAAACACCCAATTATCAATCACAGGTTTTCTAACACATCATTTATGACAATATATATATATGAAAACAAACAAATAATAAATTTTGAGGAATTCAGTTGGATCCCTCCAAGCTGTTTTCCTGCATCCACAGATGTTAGCCAACATAAATAATACTCATCTTGCATCAAGGCAGGAGATTGCAATATAGAAGATCATCCACTATAATATATTGTGGGGCGCATATGGTCATCCGCTAATGATACCGCGGGCATCCGCTAATGATACTGCAGGAAATATCCAACCACCAATATGTATATAAGCCAAAAACATCAAGCCTAAATAATAATATATTTATAAAATAGTCACAATATTATTTTAATGCATCCAAACAACCAACAAACAACATATAAAAATTATTTAAATAAAATCCAGGGAGTGAGTTTACTCACCGTAATTTTTATTATCGAAATAATGATCAATTTCAATTAAATTAAACAAGTGTTTAATTTAATTAAAAATCCTAGCTGGCTTCAAGTCACTTCAATTGACTCTGTAGTGTAGTTATCACTGATACGAGTCCATTGCACCTTGAATTCCTCAAATCTGACATTATGCGATAAAGATATGTATTTTGTAAGTTTTGATTCTACAAGTTCGAGTGTAGATGTAAATTACAATTTGGTTAATTTGGTTACCAAAGTAATTAGTTACCCTATTAATCAAAGATGCATTTATTTTCCCAGTAATCACAGGGCCAAACTATTCATAGATATCCAATTCATTTATTTTAATTTACAAATGTAACTATACTTTTTTTATTTAATGAATCGCTATTAAGCTAATATCGAATCCATGTTAGTATCTTATCTATATTCAATTGAAGTTGCAGAGTATATATGGATTAATGTTATCAAAAATATACTACTTTTAATTCATACAAACCCTTCTTTCTTTTTCACAAAAAGACTGCGGCCTCTTCCTGTTAGAAAAGCCATGGCCAACTTCGATATCTTTCCCCGAACTCATCTCTATGCACAACTGAAACCATCACTACTTCACCGATGTCTTTCTGTTATCGAGCTCAACCCCTACATCGGTTCAAACTAGTTTTTCCTATTGCAAAATCGCAACATCACCAAACCTCAAAATCAACTCACGCAACAGTAATTGAGTAAAGAAACTGTAACACCACGTAATTTTGAATCATGACATAAGAGATAATTAAAGAATAATTAATTTTTAAATGAAGAATTAGGTGAAACGGGTTACTCCATTGCGTTCGTCTCGGAATTCTGCTTGAGATAGAGTTCGATTTTGCGTAAAACGGATACCGTATGAGGAAGATATGGACGATAGAAGTTGGGTAGAAAAAACAGAAAATAGGCTGGGATAACTGGCGCACTTGAGAAGTGCGCCAGAACAAAAACGCACTGGCGCACTTGGGAAGTGCGCCCATGCCGAGGCAGAACCTGCACAGAATTCTGGAGAGTTCTCTGATGACGTGTCCTTCAGGGATTAACCGGATGACGTGTCTTTTGAGCTGTGTGGTTCTGATGATCTCTAATCTAATCTAAAGGCCCTAATTCACCTAATACATCTACAAAACTAGACCTAGACCTAAACCTAATTTCATTACACTAATCCATGGCGCCTCCATGCTGCCCTAACCTAAATCAAAACTAGCCTCTCTTCTCTTCCCCAAAGCAAATCATAATTGGAGTATTCAAATTGGAAGATAAGAATCAAATTCTACAACAACGGTTTAGCTAATCAAATTCAGAATTTAGAACTATTCTCTTCCTAAATCCAATCTCAGTGAGTCCATTAATTATTTTTAAATTTAAATAATACAAAAGCAATTCTGACATGTTGTAAATTGGAGTTGGAAATTAAACATGATAATAATATCTAATCTCATCAGTTATACCTTAGACTATATATCAGATTCATGATTCTTATATGCCCATGTTGATATTATCATCAGTTTTATCAGTTTTATCATATCTCTATGATCATTTCATCCTAATGCCAATTTGTTGTTATTATTATGTCTGTTCTGTATCTCTTCCCTTCCTCCTTCCCTTTTTATTTTTGCAGCCAGGCTACTTTCGAGCCTAGGCCAAATCTCGTAGAGATGAACGTACGAATGGTAATCTAGGGTGTTGATTCAAGAAATTCATGGCATTTTGATCAATGACAAGGAGAAGTTTCAAGATCGACAAAAAGAAGAGATTCAATGGTATTGAAAGTTAGAGGTTGTTTTTTTATTTTAGTTGTGTTAAAAATGTTAAAATCTATCCTCAAATAATCATATACCTCAGTAGTTTGAATATATATATATATATATATATATATATATATATATATGAATGCACATTCATTGTGCATAATACCAGAAACCGATCGACCGGTTTCAATACATACGGTCGACCGTTTCTGGGCAGAAATGCACAATGAACATGCACACATGTATATAACGTATATATATATATATATATATATATATATATATATATATTCAAATATCAGTCTACTGGTTATTTTTTACCTATCGACTGGTCTACGAACTAAAAGCAACTCTTCGTACAGACATCTTCATTCATCAATAGTTGCTTCCTTTTCTTTTCATCTAAAATCATTTCTATTCTATACTTCTCTTCACCAATGATTACAGCTCCTTATCCTCTATAAATACAACATGAAATCATCAATTCAAATTAATTAATTCTTTCTATCTATTCTATCAATTGCTGATTTCATTCTTGATCATTCAAAGCATTCAAAAGCTCATAATCTTCTTATATTGTTGTTGAATCCTAGAATCTACATACTATTCTTTTGATTCAAACACGATATCATCTTCCAAATCTTCACAAATTCAAGATTCTATTTGAGGATAAGATTATAGGAAGGTTGTACAAGAATTGACAAGTCTACTCATCTTATGTGAAGTCCTCGTGGTTGTGAGAGGCAACCTTGTGAAGTCCTCGTGTTGTTAGAGGCGTGAAATCCCGTTCGGCTGCTCGGGTATTGTGAACCTGTTCCTCCGGGTGAAGTGAGGTAGTTGTTTAGTGAAAATCCAGAGAGTGGTCTGGGACTGGAAGTAGGACGGTGCTCCGAACCAGTATAAAAATCCATGGTGTGATTTTTTGTGATGGCGCGCCTCGCACCAATTGACATTTACTCCAAAAGTGCGCTGTACACTTGTCCGGTTAGCGCGGAACGGGTCGCCAGAAGGAAATGAACATACAAAGAACCTGTAGAATGTCTCACAGCGCATAGAACAAAATATAATAATAACATACTTGACATAAAACAGGAGAGACAGTGCATAAGCTGAAAATCAGAACTAAACATCATAGCAGCAGAAATCCAAAAATACAGCTTATTACAACTTTCAAACTGTCTCAAAGCAAAAGCAAGATAAATGAGGTACACTACTAATGCCCAAGTAGCGACCACCAACGACACAGGGAGAATGCGTATATATATAATATGTGGAAGCCTCCTGCCCGCCTCCGAACCAGCTACTCGCGCATCACCAGCTAACCTGTCTCTAGTCTGCTCGTGTGAGCACCCAGAGTAATAAGAGGAGACATAAAACTCTGGGTCAGACATAAAGCCTGTTATGAGCGATAAGCATCTAAAGTGAACAATAACAGGTAGACTAAAACATACCTGAACCTGGACCTGCAACCAAAGAGTTAGCACTACATACTGTACAACACTCTAAGGTATCATATCAAACAGTGTAAAGATACGGAGGTGGGGGAGGTGTGCATGTCATAGGGATGGCAAACAATCAAACATAGCATCCATCCTCACATCTCTCACTCAGTGCATAAAGCATACGATATTCACCACTTCGATCACCCAACATTCCTTGTTACGATCACTTTGCCCCATGAAGTCGTAAATGGCTTCACTGCACTGATAACGTAGCCACAAATCCTTTGCTATGTCCACTTTGCCCCATGAAGTCACAAGAACCCCACTGCACTGGCTCATAGCCTTATCAATCCTTACTATGTCCACTTTGCCCCAATGGAGTCACAAGAACCCCACTGCACTGGCTCATAGTCTTACTACGCATCACCTTGCCCCTCGGGTCATAATGACCCTACTGCACTGATAACGTAGTCTTGCTACCATCACTTTGCCCCTCAGGTCATAATGACCCTACTGCACTGATAAGTAGCCCATCATTCATTCTTAGTGGTGAATCGAAGTTATGAACGTCGACAACTCCGTAGCACACGTCCCGCAGCAAAGTCCAACCATGAAGTGAACTCATTGGTTCCCAACTGGTTCCGGGATCCTGAGCTCTAACTTCCATTTGGACTACCTTTGCATCTTGGGTTATTGGTCATCACCTTCGAATCGGATCGGATCGCGCACCTCCAGCTCGTGGCTCCCTCCTGGTTTGGATCGTGATATGGAGCACGAGTGGATCGGTTTCCTTCATTCCTGGTCGGTCGCATTCCGCTCCTCCCCTGGTCGGTCTGAAACCTCCTCTGGTCGGTCGCATTTCACCCATCCTGGTCGGTCTGAAGTTCCTATGGGGTCGGTTGGTCAGAAACCCCCCCTGGTCGGTCCAAACTCGGTCGTTCGAAACTCCCTTGGTCGTTCCAGGCTTGGTCGGTCGAAACTCCCTTGGTCGTTCCAGGCTTGGTCGGTCGAAACTCCCTTGGTCGTTCCAGGCTTGGTCGGTCGAAACTCCCTTGGTCGTTCCAGGCTTGGTCGGTCGAAACCTGGTCGGTCAGAAGCCTGGTCGGTTTTACCTGGTCCTAAAACCTGCACCATTCCAGCAAGCTATTTTCGCCTCTCGACGGCGTTTTCGACCAATCTAACACTTCTAATCAACCACAAAGCATATCATACAATCATAGGAACATATGGAATCAACCACAAACACCAAAACAACAATATGACATATCAAAATGGATCAAACATGACCAAAACCCCATATTTCCCTTTAAACATGTTTTAAGCAAAACTAATGATATGATTAGCAAAACTTAACCAAATGGAACCAAATTTCTAACAGAGGTCTAAAACATCATTCCGAATTTTATAAACATTTTTCCAGAATTTTATCATGTTTAAATTCGCTAATTAACACTAATCAACCCTAATTAGCCATAATTAGTGCAAAACTATGCAAATCACTCACCTTAGCCACAAAATAAACTAAGATCTGAAATAATTCTCTGATTTGATGTGAATCTCAATGCCAAACAGCAGCTCCTTAGTTGCTTCGGTGAAGATCTTCCTTGATTAGGGGTTGCTAAGCCAAATCCTTGATCAAAAGATGATTTGGAGGTGATTTAGAGGTTGGAGGCCATTTTTAGGGATCATTGGTGATAAGTGGAGGCTAGAAAACTGAAATGGAATGATTCTCCATCTCATTTCAGCCCCCCCCCCCCATAACCCTAATCCCGAAATGGGTTATGGGCCTACTCGCTAATCACCCGATTTGGCCCGGTTAAGCAGTTTTTCACCCTCCAACCCTTGTTTCAGCCATATCTCCCAAACGGTAAGTCCGTTTGGTCATTATGACCACTCTACAGAAAGAGAAACCATCAAACGAATCAAATGGAAGTGGATTCAGGTCAAAATTCCCTTCCAATCAAAAGTTATGGCCAAAACAGTACCAACTAGGGGTAAAATGGTCATTCAAAAATCAACAAAAATCATGAACATGGGAAATGACTCTAGTGGATGTTTCCCAAAGTTATATGACCATACAACTTCATACGGGAAAGAAATAAATATTCTACAATCCTATGATATGTAGAATACGGGTTGTTACACTCTCCCCCCCTTAAGAAATTTCGCCCCCGAAATTCCCTAATCCAAACACACACAAAGGTCCCGCATGCCTATCAATCATAAAACAACAATCAACATGCAAAACAAGCAAAACAAGTCTATCCTATCGTGCGGAATAACTAAATCGCAAAGTAAATCTTACCAGGCAAAGAGTCTTGGATATGCCTTCCTAATGCTCTCCTCTGTCTCCCAAGTACAATCATTCTCGTCCTCGCCCCACTGAATCTTGACTAGCTTCATCGACTTCCTTCGAAGTTGCTTTGTATCGTGCCCCACAATACGAATCGGCTTGCGGTTCCCAACCGCCTCGGGTTCTACTTCGAAGTCCTCTAACTGATCAGGTGAAATAGTCACATCTGAGTCGTGAACGAACTTCCTTAGTTGGGAAACATGAAATACATCGTGAACTCCCGCCATTTTTTCTGGTAAGCCAACCCTATACGCCAAATTCCCGACTAATTCAAGAACGGGGAACGGGCCAACAAATCATGGTGCCAACTTGCCTCTCCTGCCAAATCGTATCACGCTCTTCAACGGAGAGATATTAACAAACACCAAGTCACCAACGGAGAATTTCAAGTCTCTTCTCCTCTTATCGGCATAACTCTTATGCCTATCCTGAGCAGCTTTCATTCGTTGTTGAATGATCTTAATATTATCTGAAGTTTCCCTCACCACATCTGGTCCAAGCATAAACTTCTCGCCAGTCTCTATCCAACATGATGGTGAGTTGCACGGTCTTCCGTACAAAGCTTCATATGGAGCCATACCAATACTGGATTGGTAGCTATTATTATATGCAAACTCTACTAGATGCAAATGGTCATCCCATAATCCACCAAAATCCAATATACAAGCTCTCAAGAGATCTTCCAATATACGATTCACCCTCTCCGTCTGACCGTCGGTCTGAGGATGATATGCGGTACTGAGATGTAATCCTGACCCTAGAGCCTCTTGTAAGCTCTTCCAAAACCCACTAGTGAACAACGGGTCTCGGTCACTCACAATGCTTTTGGGTACTCCATGAAATCTCACTACCCACTTCATATACAATTCTGCCAACTTGGCTGCCGTTCTGGTCGATTTGACTGGTATAAATCTTGCGCTCTTAGTCAATCGATCCACAATTACCCAAATGCTATCATGTCCCGATCTAGTCCTTGGTAAACCATCGATGAAATCCATCGAGACTTGCTCCCATTTCCATTCGGGAATTTCTAATGGTTGCAACAACCCACTAGGCTTCTTTTGCTCGGCTTTAACTAGCTGGCAATTCATGCATTTGGATATAAACTTCCCAACGTCTCTTTTCATCCCTTCCCAGTAGTAAGTCTATCTCATGTCTCGATACATCTTATTACCACCGGGATGTATAGTCAGTTTTGAGTGATGACATTCTCTAAGAACTTCATCTCTCAAACCATTCACGTTGGGCACAACTAGTCTTCCATTCTTCCGAAGCCATCCATCTCGATCAAGCCCATACACATTCATCTCCTCATCGATACCCATCTCTAACTTGGAGATGATTTCTAATAAATTAGGATCGTCCCTCTGGCTAGAACCAATCCGCTCTATCAAAGTGGGTCTGATCGTCAAACTAGCTAGCATAACTGGATCCAATTCGCACCTTGGTCTGAAATCAAAACCCGCGATATACTCCAGTTGCTTCCATTCAAGAAACATTGCCCCTAAGCTGGCATGTCTCCTACTCAAGGCATCGGCTACTGCATTACCCTTCCCAGGTGTATACGCGATATCAAAATCATACGAAGCCAAGAACTCCAACCATCTCTGCTGACGGAGATTCAGATCTTTCTGAGAGAAGAGATACTTTAACGATTTATGATCGGTAAACAACTCAAATCTTTCTCCCAAGAGATAGTGTCTCCACATCTTCAGCGCAAATACAATCGCTGCCAATTCCAAATCATGGGTAGGATACTTCTTCTCATGCGGCTTTAGCTGTCGACTAGCATAAGCTACAACCCTACCTCCTTGCATCAATACAGCACCCAGTCTGGTACCACAAGCATCCGTGTATACCGTCATCTCTTCATTCCCTTTAGGAATGACTAACACTGGCGCACGCATCAACCTCTCCTTTAGATTTTTGAAGGCATCCTCACACACTCCGTCCCAGACGAAGGACTGATTCTTCTTAGTCAACTGAGTCAACGGTGCTGCTATCTTGGAGAAGTCCTGGATAAACTTACGATAATATCCAGCTAATCCCAAGAAACTTCTTACATCTGTTGCATTCTTGGGCGTAGGCCAATCCTGTACCGTAGCCACCTTCGCAGGGTCCACAGCAATACCACACTCTGAAACAACATGACCCAAGAATCTTACTTCCCTTCTCCAAAAATGACACTTAGAGAATTTCGCTTTCAATTGGTGTTTCCTCAACACCTCCATCACTATCCTCAAGTGCCCCTAGTGTTCCTCCTCTGTCCTTGAATAAACAAGGATATCATCCACGAACACAAGAACAAACTTATTCAACTGATCTCTGAATACTCGATTCATAAGATCAACAAAATAGGCTGGTGCATTGGTCAACCCAAACGGCATGACCAACCATTCATAAAATCCAGACGGCGTCCTAAATGCCGTTTTCGGAACACTCTCATCCGCTACTCGAAGATGATGAAATCCTGTCGCGAGGTCCAACTGGGAGAACACTCTTGCTCCTTCCAGCTGATCAAACAAATCATCTATCCGCGGTAGAGGATACTTATTCTTCCTCGTCACCTTATTCAACTCGCGATAGTCCACACACAAACGAAGGGAACCAACTGCCTTAGTGGCAAACACAACTGGTGCTCCCCACTCGGAGACACTCCTTCTAATCAATCCCTTCTTCAAAAGATTGCTGACTTGCACCCCGAGCTCTCGCTGCTCCTTTGGTGCCATACGACGAAGTGGCATTACTATAGGTCTGGCATCTTTCACTAAATCAATACGGAACTCAATCTCTCGGTGTGGTGGAAGCCCGGTCACCTCCTCGAAGACATCCGGATACTGGCCAACCACGGGCACATCTGACAACTCATCCTGCGGGATGTCGAGGGAATTCACAAAACTAGCCATAACCCCATCACTAGGTAGACTACCAAACACTACCCTCCGCCCACCATCCGCCCTCACTGTCACCAAAAAGCCCTCACAGTCTACCACCACCCCTTATCTTTGGAGCCAATCGACTCCCAATATAATGCCATACCCAGTAAAGCCCAAAACAAAGCAATCACATACAAACATACATCCATGACTCGATAAGACCAAATTCCTGCAAATCATACTAAGGCTAGTCGAACCACCAATCGGGTTCGTCACAATCAATGGTCTATCGACTATCTCGGGTTCCAGTCCCAACCTATCTACCAGGTCACTAGATATGAAGGAACGGGAAGCCCCATTATCAAACAAAACTCGAACTGGTATATCATAAATAGAAAGCATACCTTGAATAACAACATTCTTTCCTTTCTCCGCCGCAGTTGGGGCATTCGACGAAGAAGGAACAACATCAATAGCATATGCTTTCACAATCTGCTTCTCCTTAAGAGGTTGCAGACACTTATCTGTGTGATGTCCCACTTGACCACAGTTGTAGCACTTCCTTTCCGCTGGCTTGGCCCGACATTCTTTAGCATAATGGCCTTTCTTTCCACAGCTGAAGCACTCAACATCCTTCTTGCTCTTTTTCTGGCCACTCTTAGATTGGTCCTGCTTCCTCTTATTCTGAGAGTTATTCTTGCCTCCACCGCCTGCTTGCGGCTTTGGCCCTTCTGCAGATGCAGCCTCAGTCTTTGACTTAGGGTAAAGGCTCTCTGATCTCAAAGCTTTCCCCACGATCGATTCAAAAGTCTCATCGATGTGGTTGATAAGCCTTTCCCCCAAGTACCCATCCAAACCAGTAATGAACTTCTCATTCTTCTTCTCAGGAGTATCAATAAGAGACAGTCCATAATTCGACAAAGTGTCGAACTCAGCAATATAATCAGAAACTTCCCTCCCATTCTGCTTGAGTTCCAAGAACCTCTTGAACAACACTGACTTCTGGGCAGCTGGAATGAACTTCTCGCTAAAGCGAGCCTTGAACTGAACCCAAGTAACCTGGTCCTCTGGAGTAGCTGTTCTAATGGCATTCCACCAATTCATCGCTCGCCCTTGCAGCTGACGAGACGCTAGCCTTCTCTTCATCGCATCCTCAAGACCCAAGTCATCGAAGATACGGTCGCAGCTATCCATCCAATCTTGAACATCTGTGGCCGACTCCGTTCCGTGGAACGGCTTTCCACCAAGATTAGTGTAATCTTTGCACAACTTGGCGAAATCGACCCTAGGCGCCTGCACTACTGGGCCAACACCAACTCCGGGATTGGGAACTGCCCCTTGCACTTCTCTAAGCATATCTCTCATGAGGTTGGTAAACATCGCCCTCATGTCAGCAGCATTCCCATTATTGGCCCCTCTACCGGTACCTCTAACATATCGGCTCATCGTCAATCTGAAAAAGGGAAACGATTAACGACCCCATAGTGGTACTAGTGCAGTGCAACTTCATTCTTATACTACTAATAGTATATATATACATAGCTTTTGAAAACCAAAGTAATCACAAATACGCGCTCTCATATACGTACTAACTCTCCTAAGTGTCTTTCCCTAGGTTTACTCCAAAAGTGCGCTATACACTTGTCCGGTTAGCGCGTAACGGGTCGCCAGAAGGAAATGAACATACAAAGAACCTATAGAATGTCTCATAGCGCATAGAACAAAATATAATAATAACATACTTGACATAAAACAGGAGAGAGAGTGCATAAGCTGAAAATCAGAACTAAACATCATAGCAGCGGAAATCCAAAAATACAGCTTATTACAACTTTCAAACTGTCTCAAAGCAAAAGCAAGATAAATGAGGTACACTACTAATGCCCAAGTAGCGACCACCAACGACACAGGGAGAATGCATATATATATATAATATGTGGAAGCCTCCTGCCCGCCTCCGAACCAGCTACTCGCGCATCACCAGCTAACCTGTCTCTAGTCTGCTCGTGTGAGCACCCAGAGTAATAAGAGGAGACATAAAACTCTGGGTCAGACATAAAGCCTGGTATGAGCGATAAGCATCCAAAGTGAACAATAACAGGTAGACTAAAACATACCTGAACCAGGACCTGCAACCAAAGAGTTAGCACTACATATTGTACAACACTCTAAGGTATCATATCAAACAGTGTAAAGATACGGAGGTGGGGGAGGTGTGCATGTCATAGGGATGGCAAACAATCAAACATAGCATCCATCCTCACATCTCTCACTCAGTGCATAAAGCATACGATATTCACCACTTCGATCACCCAACATTCCTTGCTACGATCACTTTGCCCCATGAAGTCGTAAATGGCTTCACTGCACTGATAACGTAGCCTCAAATCCTTTGCTATGTCCACTTTGCCCCATGAAGTCACAAGAACCCCACTGCACTGGCTCATAGCCTTATCAATCCTTACTATGTACACTTTGCCCCATGGAGTCACAAGAACCCCACTGCACTGGCTCATAGTCTTACTACGCATCACCTTGCCCCTCGGGTCATAATGACCCTACTGCACTGATAACGTAGTCTTGCTACCATCACTTTTCCCCTCAGGTCATAATGACCCTACTGCACTGATAAGTAGCCCATCATTCATTCTTAGTGGTGAATCGAAGTTATGAACGTCGACAACTCCTTAGCACACGTCCCGTAGCAAAGTCCAACCATGAAGTGAACTCATTGGTTCCCAACTGGTTCCGGGATCCTGAGCTCTAACTTCCATTTGGACTACCTTTGCATCTCGGGTTATTGGTCATCACCATCGAATCGGATCGGATCGCGCTCCTCCATCTCGTGGCTCCCTCTTGGTTCGGATCGTGATATGGAGCACGAGTGGATCGGTTTCCTTCATTCCTGGTCGGTCGCATTCCGCTCCTCCCCTGGTCGGTCTGAAACCTCCTCTGGTCGTTGCATTTCACTCATCCTGGTCGGTCTGAAGTTCCTATGGGGTCGGTCGGTCAGAAACCCCCCTGGTCGGTCCAAACTCGGTCGTTCGAAACTCCCTTGGTCGTTCCAGACTCGGTCGGTCGAAACTCCCTTGGTCGTTCCAGACTCGGTCGGTCGAAACTCCCTTGGTCGTTCCAGGCTTGGTCGGTCGAAACTCCCTTGGTCGTTCCAATCTTGGTCGGTCGAAACTCCCTTGGTCGTTCCAGGCTTGGTCGGTCGAAACCTGGTCGGTCAGAAGCCTTGTCGGTTTTTCCTGGTCCTAAAACCTGCACCATTCCAGCAAGCTATTTTCGCCTCTCGACGGCGTTTTCGACCAATCTAACACTTCTAATCAACCACAAAGCATATCATATAATCACAGGAACATAGGGAATCAACCACAAACACCAAAACAACAATATGACATATCAAAATGGATCAAACATGACCAAAACCCCATATTTCCCTTTAAGCATGTTTTAAGCAAAACTAATGATATGATTAGCAAAACTTAACCAAATTTCTAACAGAGGTCTAAAACATCATTCCGAATTTTATAAACATTTTTCCAGAATTTTATCATGTTTAAATTCGCTAATTAACACTAATCAACCCTAATTAGCCATAATTAGTGCAAAACTATGCAAATCACTCACCTTAGCCACAAAATAAACTAAGATCTGAAATAATTCTCTGATTTGATGTGAATCTCAATGCCAAACAGCAGCTCCTTAGTTTCTTTGGTGAAGATCATCCTTGATTAGGGGTTCCTAAGCCAAATCCTTGACCAAAAGATGATTTGGAGGTGATTTAGAGGTTGGAGGCCATTTTTAGGGATCCTTGGTGATAAGTGGAGGCTAGAAAACTGAAATGGAATGATTCTCCATCTCATTTCAGCCCCCCCCCCATAACCCTAATCCCGAAATGGGTTATGGGCCTACTCGCTGATCACCCGATTTGGCCCGGTTAAGCAGTTTTTCACCCTCCAACACTTGTTTCAGCCATATCCCCCAAACGGTAAGTCCGTTTGGCCATTATGACCACTCTACGGAAAGAGAAACCATCAAACGAATCAAATGGAAGTGGTTAAAGGTCAAAATTCCCTTCCAATCAAAAGTTATGGCCAAAACAGTAGCAACTAGGGGCAAAATGGTCATTCAAAAATCAACAAAAATCATGAACATGGGAAATGACTCTAATGGATGTTTCCCAAAGTTATATGACCATACAACTTCATACGGGAAAGAAATAAATATTCTACAATCCTATGATGTGTAGAATACGGGTTGTTACATTTTTCCTTTTACTGCTTTTTCTATATTATTATTCTGTAATTAGTTATTTCTTTATACCTGAAATATTGGTCGTCATATTACACGATCCTTGTGAGTGTATTATACTTGACAAGTACACGCACACATTTTCATTTGGTATCAGAACACGGTCATCACATAACTGTAACACAGTTATTTGATATATTCTAGTAATATGGGAAATAACCCAAGTAGTAGCACAAACACCACTTACACTGAAGGTCAATCAACACAAAGACCTCCTTTCTTCAATGGTCTCAACTATAGCTATTGGGCAACTCGTAAGGCTTTTTACATGCAATCAACTAGCTATGATGCTTGGAATGCTACTCAGAAAGAAATAGTGAATCTAACAACTGAGTATTCAAAATGGACAACTGCTGAGAAAAAAGCAGCAGCTGTAAATGCAAAAGCAATAAATATGTTGTTTTGTGCATTAGATCAAAACGAATATAACCGTGTTAGTATCTGTACCACTGCATATCGAATTTGGCAAACGCTAAAACCACTCATGAAGGCACTAACAAGGTTAAACAAGCAAAAATAGCTTTGTTGAAAAGTCAATTTCAAAATTTCAAAATGAAGCCGAATGAAACAATCAATGAGATGCATTCACGGTTTCAAACCATTCATCATGCATTTATCGGATTAGGGCCAAAATATTCTGATTTTGATGCAGTTTCAACGGTCCTACATTCTCTGACTAATGAATGGGAAGGAAAAGTATTAGCAATAGAAGAAGCTAATGATCTTTCCACCATGAAGCCAAATGAATTGATAGGAAATCTTATGTCCTATGAAGCTAACTTGCAGGCTAGAAAAGAACAAAAACAAGAAAAGAAAAATGTAGCTTTTCATGCTGAAAAGGATGAAGACATCTCAGATTCCGAAGATGAAGATCTAGCGTTCATTGCAAAAGGATTCAAGAAATTCTTAAAGCAACGAAAAGCTAGTCGATACAACAGAAAGAAGTTCGGATCAAATAAACCATCATCTTCAAATATTGAATGCTTCAATTGTCACAAAAAGGGACATATGCAAAACGATTGTCCGGAGCAAAAGAAGAAGTCAGAAAATGAAAAATTCAAAAATAAGAAGGACAAGTCAAAGAAACGAGCATTCTCAATAACATGGGATGATTCAGATTCATCTTCTTCTGATAGTGAAAGTGACTCGGACAATGAACAAGCCAATGTATGTTTCATGGCGACAGAAGATGAGGTACAAATTCCTTCATTTTGAAGAAGTTCTTGATATAAATGCCGAATTAATATTAAAATTTAAAGATATGAAACGATAATGCAAACAAGCTCAAGCAGATTTAAGTAGAGCAGAGTTTGAACGAGATATGTTAAAAGACGAGAAGAAAATATTAGAAGAGGAACTTGAAAAAGATCAAGAATCATCATCTAATATTGATTCTCAATTATCTCTTTTAAGTCAAGAAATTGAAACTCAAAAAGAGAAAAATGATGCTCTTACTACTGAAAATCATGAGCTTAAGGCAAAAGACAAAATTCTAGACCTAGAAAAAGCTATTTTACAAACTAAGTTAGACAACATTACTCAAAATGTTTCTAACTTTAACAAAGGTCGAGAAAATTTGACAAAAAATATTGAAGGTTCACAAGCTGCTACGAACAAACAAGGATTGGGATATAAGAAACAAGATATCAAGAAACATCTAAGCAATAAAAGAAAAAGAAAAGATAAAGAAACTGAAGCTAAGAAAAATCTTAGTCTATTATATTCCAAACCAAAACGATTGTGAAATTTCAAAAGAAAAATGTCAAGACTATCAAAATATGGGTTCCTAAAACAAATAACAATTTGATTAGAAACAAATACATTCAGAATTTTCTGAATACTGTGCATCATAGTTCCAATTATTTATATAAAGGGGATACCGGACCCGTATGGGTTTGGACTCCTAATGTAACGACCCGGGTTTTTGACGATCTTGGTTATCCGATATACAACACATATCGAACATCCAAGGATCGAAAATACCGGTCATTAATGTAAGAAATTAGAGGGTGAGGAAAGATAAGATAGAAACTTTAGAATAGAAGAAGAAGAACACAACATCAGAGTAACACGAATCTCACAGCGGAACGAATAACATATAGTATATGTAACATAACTTTGAAATATACATCTGTATTTAAATATACATCATTATCAAAATTCAGCACTTACAACACAGCGGAAATAACTATAGCTATATGATCTTGAAGCCTCCTTCTCCAGCTCTTCAAATATCTGTAAATCCCGACTACTTGACTGCCCATACAAAATTGGGCACCCAAGAGTTTAGGGAAAACAAAACAAAATAAACTCCGGGTCAGTCATGGGACTGGTGTGAGTAAAACAGTTTAAAACAGTTCAAGTACGTAAATGATATCTCATAAGACCACGCCGTATAACGGAACGGGTTTTTCCCTTATGAGAATCCAAATTATCTTTATATCAAAAACCTTTTTTTATTATAATAATGTCTATCAACCACAATATAATAATCATCTAGAAGAAACGCTTTCATCTCACGTTCTACATATATATAGTGTACAATCAAAACCGCAAGCACGTATTGGGTAATGGGTTTCCAACTATGACAAGGTATGGAACCACCTTTCGCTAGTGTACCTCTAGAAAAGAATACACTGGGTTCAACAAGAACATCTTGCAACCCGACCACACATGACCGACCACTCATTTCACTTGAGTGTATCGAATGTATATCACCAACGGTTGTGATCAACAACCGTTTCCCGAATGGGACAGTATCGACAATAGATTTTTAGAAATAAATGAAACTCTAGATCAGGTGATTATACACCCTACTTCGGTGCGACCGATTTAGCCATGCTGCCTTCCCGATTTCTGTCATTTACCGGTTGATGAGGCTTGAGGTTACACTTCATCATCACATCAGATTCACTTCGAATGCCACATTGTCAGATCCATAAAAAACCACTAATTGACGTCTACAACAGTACATTACGTGTTAGCTAAAGAAGTTTCCTTCTCCGCTTCCACTCTTCGTACGGTTGAAGAAATCAATGTACGTGACCTTTCTGGAAATACACTGTCAGACATTCATCCATACAAGTCATCCAGGGACAGGATGAACCGAAGTCACTATTCAGTACGTCCATCTTAGGCACTGTTATCTAAGACTTATACAATAGCCCTTGCACGTTACTCCGTCTTCAATTATCTTTGGCATATATGATTCCAACGCTTATGCCAATACAGAGTGGTTCTTTGGATAATAATCCAACCGGTCTCTCCATATTAACAACGTTAAAATGGTCAAACTTCGATAGTATGTGATTTAACCATCAAAGAAAAACAGGTGTGCAAACAACGATATCATTTCCAAATGGAAATTCTATAAATCAATCATCAATCATATATATATCTAAATATATATATATATATATATTTCCTTATTTTCTATGTTTGATTTCGTTTCCGATTCTATTTGGAAAACATTTCCAAATCTTCTATACTTGGATTTAAACAGATGTTTAAATCAACATCGCGACGACAACTCGAACCACTATACTTATTTACTAAATTCACTTAACCACTTTCACTCTAGAACCTTAACCATTTCTAAATTAAAAACGAAGTCAATCAAGTTAGGGGATAATTACCACTCAGACCTTAACTGAACAACATTTCAAATCTCGAAATAGGGTAAGTTCATCTTTTAACTCTAATCGATTAACTCTTTTAACTTAAATCCTTTCGAACAAACTATATTCGATTACTCCTCTAACTCTATTCGAATAAACTATATTCGATTACTCTTTTAACTCTATTCGAATAAACTATATTCGATTATTCCTCTGACTCTATTCGAATAAACTATATTCAATTAACTCTTTTAACTCTATTCGAATAAACTATATTCGATTATTCCTTTGACTCTATTCAAATAAATTATATTCAATTAACTCTTTTGATTTAACTCTAATCGATCAACTCCATCGAATAACTAAATTCGATAACTCCTTCGAATAACCAAATTCGATAATTCCTTTCGAATAAACTATATTTGATTACTTACTTCGATTAAACTAATCGATAACTCTTTTCGATTAAACTATAATCGATAACTCCTTTCCTTTAACTCTACTAGATTTGATAACTCCCCTTTGATTCTATTCGAATAAACTATATTCGATTAACTCCTTTTAACTTATTTACATCACTAATATTCGATTACTCCTATTTGATTAACTCTAATCGAATAACTAATATTCGACAAACTCATTTAACTCTACTCCTTTTACTTATTCCTTTTCTATTTGTTTACTTAACAGATAACTATTCCCTTTTCTTTTCTATTTATTAACAAATAAATATTTCTTTTATCCTTTCTATTTATTAACAAATAAATATTCCTCTTTCTTTTCTATTTATTAACAAATAAATATCTCTTTTTTCCTTTCTATTTATTAACAAATAAATATTCCTCTTTCTTTTCTATTTATTAACAAATAAATATTCCTTTTAACTTTATCTATTTATTAACAAATAAATGTCCCTATTTAATCTATTTGTAACTGTTTTACAAATATCTCCTTTTTCTATTTGTTTTGCAAATATCTTCCTTTGTATTTGTTTTACAAATATATTTCCTTTTATATTTGTTTTACAAACATATTCCTTTATATTTGATTTCACAAATATATTCCTTTATATTTGATTCCACAAATATATTTCTTTATATTTGATTCCATTTATATAATTACTTCCTTATATATAAAATCCATTGATTTTATATAAATAATTCATTTTCAAAATACACTTTGAAAATCCCCTTTCCCACATCCAGTATTTCTTATGGTATTTAACATACCATATAACAACGATAAATATCGTCCAAGCACACATATTCAACAACAGATTATATATCACATCATATATCACAATATATGAATCACAGTAAAATAAATGTTGAGGAATCCAGTTGGATTCCCCCAACCTGTTTCCCTGCATCACAGATGTTAAACAATATAGATAACATCACTTTCAGTTCCATATGATATATTCTGTTAAACAGAATCAATATAGAAATTCAATGGTTTATATATATATATATATATATATATATATATATATATAATTTCCACTAACTGACTAGCAGTTCAATCAAACCGTCAACACACAGTCAATCAGCCAATATTTAACAGTTCTAAAAATACAGCATGAAATTATAAACTGTTCAGAGTTAGTGAGATTTTCTCACTTTGGCAGTTCATCGTTAAAGAACGATAAACTCTTTTTGATTCATACGGACAATTTATTTTGCAATAAATTGTAACGAGCTCCTATCGACTATCAGTCAGTTCCAGTGTGTTGCTCCCGTCCATAAGATCTCAACGTGACCAGTTTCACTGAATTTCGTTACTGTATGACCAGGTTATGACTTACACAAGTTAATATAGTTTTAAATAAATAAAAACTTTGGTTTAAAATTAAATGGGCCTTACTATTTTGGACCCAGCCCAAACCCCTACAAAACCCGTACCGCTCATCACTCCTCCTTCCCCTATCTTCAAACCGTAAGCTTCAGTACCCGCTCCACCATTTTCACTCGTTCGATCCTCCCAATCACCCTCATTTCTCCATTAAAAATCCAATAGAAATCATCACAATTCCTTACTCAATCTCCTCTCCCTCACCATACCATTTTCGTTCACCTTGCACTCCTAGTTTGATTTCCGTCGTTCCCTCAAAACTGACGTCGCCAGAAACGCAGCGACCCCAATGTTGATCGAACTCCACCAAAATTCCACCACAAGTGCGATTTTGCATCACAAACCCAAATACATACTTAAAAACCCAAATTGATGCACCCTTTTCACGAAATCGTTAACCCTAGTATTCGCGGCTTAACCACCATCGACAGAAACTACCGTCGAGCAACCCAAAAATGCTACTGCTTCGAAGAGCTTCCCTTGCTGAATCCATAAATAGATAGAACTTGATTTTAGGATTTTCCATTATTTTTCTTTTGATTTTTCTTTATGGGAAAATTTCACTGTAAACATCCTTTTGTGGTCATATATAGTTGTAGTGGTGGTTGGTAAGCTTTGTGGATGAGGAGAGAGACCGTGTGGCCTTGTGTTGGTCCTTAGAAATTTAGGATATTTTTATTTTATATTTTTATATTTTATTTTAATGATTTCATGTTCGTATCTGACTTCTAAAAATTCCTACGACCACATACGATGCCCTAAAATCATGAAAATTGACATGCCATTAGATTTTGACATTACGGTCCCAACGAAACTGGGTTCGTCGAATTCCGGCTCCGTTTGCTCACACATCGTATTTTTAACCGTCAAAATACTAACTGTTTTTCACTCTAAAAATCCGTACGGCCACACAGTGATTCTAAAAATCACGAAACTTGGAATCTAACAATAATTTAATATTGCGGATCCAACAAAATTAGTTTCATCGAATTCCGACTTCATTTGCAAAAGTGGCTATTTTTAAAGCTCTAAATAGCCTATTTAAATATATATAAATATATTTAAATAAAATTAAATAAATTATTAAATTAATATTATCGTATAAATTCACAGTGGAACACCATACAGCTCTAGAATATTCCTATATGAATTTCTAGCTTGATATTTCAAACCCTGATTTAATTGATATTTGATTTAAAATGAAATTCCTTTTTGAAATATAAATAATTCCTTTATAAATTATAAAGGAATTCCACATCGACTTTTCCAAAATTTGATTTGGACATAGATCAAAATCTACACGATGAAATCCCAATTTTTCTCTTCCACTAGAAAGATATACTCCACCAGCTCCTAACATTTCTTGTTTCATAGAAATCCGATTTAAAACGGCTTCTGTATATTCATTTGAAGTTCGAATCGCCAGTTTACGAACTACAGCGCCATTTCGAGCTCGATTTTAATTATATTATAACTCTACGTTCAAACTGTCGTTTATATAACATATTCGTTATTCAAATTCAATTCCAAGCTGAATTAAATACCACAGATGATCCAGTTCACATTATATCGCCATTTCAGCAAATTCTGATTATTTCAGAATTAAATATATTATTTTAATTAAATATTCACCATTATTTAATAACACGACCATTAAATCCTTTTAATCACCTTTTTATATAATTAAATTAATTAATTATAATACCTCTGCCAATGCGGGTCATTACATTCTTCCCCACTTAAAATAATTTTGTCCTCGAAATTGCTAAAGCTAGAAGACCACCCTATCTACTGGTTAGAACTTATTTATTCACTTCTTATTTTCAGTTTTCAATTGAACCAATTTAATTTCAATTAAAATATTAATTAATTCTTATCAATGAAAATTTTCAAAAATCCTGAAAATTTTCTAACGCCTTAACTATTCGAATAATTTCGCCAGCACCTCCTTTGTACTGGTCAATAGGTCAAACCACAAGTCGCCTCTCTGGGCCATCTCCAACACAAAAGAAAATCAAACAGCCAAGCGGCTTGCCAATTCGGCTCATAAACTTCTCAAACCCTTATATAATATAAACTGGTACCTTTTTGTTGGGCATATCAAGATATCCTTTCCACCAGTTATCAATTCAGCGGATACAAGAGTCATCCCAATCAAATTCCAATCTGCTTTTATCCACAACACAACCATTCGCTTATATCCGAGCCAAATATCATTTCAACTCGAGTTTCTTCTTGATTCCCAACTCTTAACTTGATTATTACATTACACTTCAAAATTGAATCACACAATCCAATTTGTCTTGATATCATTCTAATTCAATCTCAGTTACCACTTTTCTGGCTTTACTTTAATTCAATTTTGCTTTCACAAATTTCTGTTAAATTTGTTTTTAATTCAAACAGTCTTTCCCTGGGAGTTTTTAAACAGTTTACTCTTTTCAAAAATCAAATTTTCCTTCTGAACATGTCACTGAGCCCTTAATTAATATTCCATTAGTTAAATCACTTCTCTATTTCTTTATCAATATTTGTTAACCAAATATTTTCAATAACCATATTGGCCTTTTATGTTATTTAGAAAACATTTCCGAATATCGCCTTCCTTTATTTTCTAAACTTTAGAAAATATATGCTATTTATAATTGGAAAATATTCCAATTACTTATCTCTTTTCCGATCTCGTTTATTTCTATACTTAGGAAATATTCTTTATTATATTTCCAAGCTTACGCTTATTTGGGTTAAAACGGATGTTGTGTAAAACATCGTTACGACAACCCAAATACTATATTCAACTAACTCTTATTCAACATTGATCTTCGAGCCTGAAATCTTACTATTTATTTGTTAACAATGAAATCAATCAAGTTGGGTTATAACTACCTCTCAGACCTTGACTGAATAACATTTATAACGTCAAAACAAATATGACTACTTACTCGAATAATCAATACCATACAACTACTTATTCACTTTTAAACACGTATACGCTTCCTCTTTCTATTCTTACTAGATTTTACTCTTAGTCTTCCTTTTTGATTTTACTATTCTATTTCTAAGTTTGTTTCCTTATCGACTTATATATATATATATATACATATATACATATATATATATATATATATATATATATATCGATACGTTGATTTCTAACTATCAAATTATCTTAAAAATATTCTAACTCCTTAAATTCCCGGAAAAATTCGCCATAACCTCCTTTGTACTAGGAGCATCGGGATATTTCAAATAGCCTCCCATGGCCCTCACCAATCCAAAAGAAAAAGAAAAAGCCATGCGGCTAGGCGATACGGCGCATAAAATCTCATATATGAATTAAATACATTCCTTTTCGTCGAGCATTCTATTTATATACCTTCATACATTATCCATACCTATTTCATGTATATCTATATCTGCCCAATCTATTTTAACTATACCTGATCGTTTTAACTCAATTCGTTAATTAATTTGTTAATTAACTCGTTTGTCTATTTCACTTTTATATTTGAACATGACATGTTCAAATATATTTTAACTTGCTTATTAACTAATTTGAATCCAAATTTCAAATTTAAGTTCTATATTCGATTTCGAATATCCATTTACAAATCCAATCAACCTTTCAAAGTTCAACTTCAAATTCAAAACTCGATTAACTAATTCCTCTTCGACTTAGTTAATTCTATTCAGTTTCTATTCAAATTTTATATCACTTCTATTATTCAAATCTATATATCAAATTCTATTATTATAAATCCCATTTTGAAATTCAACACAACTTGTCTTTCCCAAAACAAATTCAAAACATTATCTCTGGTAGTAATTCATCACTTACAACTCGAAAATGGATGCTGATGATGCAGCTGTCATCATCAGAATCTATTTTCCAGCGATCGAAGTGAGTTCAATACTATAAAACTATTTCTAAACATTTCCACTTTGAAATTCATTTCAAAATATAATTCACACTGCTTGTAAAACAATTTAAAATCTCCCAGGATCTTAAATTTTCCTTATTTTTAATCCAAATCCATTTACAAACACTTATCCAATTTTCCAGAATTTTAATTCAATTTCTGGTTGAAATTTCAAATTCAACTCATCTGATTTCACGTATTTCACTTATATGAATTCTGATTGGTTATTTACATAACCATTAAATTTATAATCTTACTCGATTATAATATCAACCAATATATGCATTATATTTTAACTTTGATATATATATCTTCTCTATATCAAGATATACCTTAGGTAAAATTATTTTAATTTACCCTCTTTTCAAAACATATCGTGTCGATTCATCGTATTTAAGTGTTTACAAAATCCCTACCGATACAGTGGATCAAACTCTTTTCGCTTTTGATATTATAACAATGTCTATCAACCACAATATAATAATCATCTAGCAGAAACGCTTTCATCTCACGTTCTACATATATATAGTATACAATCAAAACTGCAAGCATGTATTGGGTAATGGGTTTCCAACTATGACAAGGTATGGAACCACCTTTCGCTAGTGTACCTCTAGAAAGGAATACACTGGGTTCAACAAGAACATCTTGCAACCCGGCCACACATGACTGACCACTCATTTCGCTTGAGTGTATCGAATGTATATCACCAACGGTTGGGATCAGCAACCGTTTCCCGAATGGGACAGTATCGACAATAGACTTTTAGAAATAAATGAAACTCTAGATCAGGTGATTATGCACCCTACTTCGGTGCAACCGACTTAGCCATGATGCCTGCCTGATTTCTGTCATTTACCGGTTGATGAGGCTTGAGGTTACACTTCATCATCACATCAGATTCACTTCGAATGCCACATTGTCAGATCCATCGAAAAACACTAATTGACGTCTACAACAGTACATTACGTGTTAGCTAAAGAAGTTTCCTTCTCCGCTTCCACTCTTGGTACGGTTGAAGAAATCAATGTACGTGACCTTTCTGGAAATACTCTATCAGACATTCATCCATACAAGTCATCCAGGAACAGGATGAACCGAAGGCACTATTCAGTACGTCCATCTTAGGCACTGTTATCTAAGACTTATACAATAGCCCTTGCACTTTACTCCGTCTTCAATTATCTTTGGCATATATGATTCGCAGCGCTTATGCCAATACAGAGTGGATCTTTGGATAATAATCCAATCGGTCTCTCCATATTAACAACGTTAAAATGGTCAACCTTCGATAGTCTGTGATTTAACTATCAAAGAAAAACAGGTGTGCAAACAACGATATCATTTCCAAATGGAAATTCTATAAATCAATCATCAATCATATATATATATATATATATATATATATATATATATCCTTATTTTCTATGTTTGATTTCGTTTCTGATTCTATTTGGAAAACATTTCCAAATCTTCTATACTTGGATTTAAACAGATGTTTAAATAAACATCACGACGACGACTCGAATTACTATACTTATTTACTAAATTCACTTAACCACTTTCACTCTTGAACCTTAACCATTTCTAAATTAAAAACGAAGTCAATCAAGTTGGGGTATAATTACCTATCAGACCTTAACTGAACAACATTTCAAATCTCGAAATAGGGTAAGTTCATCTTTTAACTCTAATCGATTAACTCTTTTCACTTAACTCCTTAATTAACTCCTTTCGAACAAACTATATTCGATTACTCCTCTAACTCTATTCGAATAAACTATATTCGATTACTCTTTTAACTCTATTCGAATAAACTATATTCGATTATTCCTCTGACTCTATTCGATTAACTCTTTTAACTTTATTCGAATAAACTATATTCGATTATTCCTCTGACTCTATTCGAATAAACTATATTCGATTAACTCTTTTGATTTAACTCTAATCGATCAATTCCATCAAATAACTAAATTCGATAACTCCTTCGAATAACCAAATTCGATAATTCCTTTCGAATAAACTAATCGATAACTCTTTTCGATTAAACTATAATCGATAACTCCTTTCCTTTAACTCTACTAGATTTGATAACTCCCCTTTGATTCTATTCGAATAAATTATATTCGATTAACTCCTTTTAACTTATTTAAATCACTAATATTCGATTACTCCTATTTGATTTACTCTAATCGAATAACTAATATTCGACAAACTCATTTAAGTCTACTCCTTTTATTTATTCCTTTTCTAATTGTTTACTTAACAAATAACTATTCCCTTTTCTTTTCTATTTATTAACAAATAAATATTTCTTTTATCCTTTCTATTTATTAACAAATAAATATTCCTCTTTCTTTTCTATTTATTAACAAATAAATATCTCTTTTATCCTTTCTATTTATCAATAAATAAATATTCCTCTTTCTTTTCTATTTGTTAACAAATAAATATTCCTTTTAACTTTATCTATTTATTAACAAATAAATATCACTATTTAATCCATTTGTTACTGTTTTACAAATATCTCCTTTTTTATTCGTTTTGCAAATATCTTCCTTTGTATTTGTTTTACAAATATATTTCCTTTTATATTTGTTTTACAAATATTTTCCTTTATATTTGATTTCACAATTATATTCCTTTATATTTGATTCCACAAATATATTCCTTTATATTTGATTCCATTTATATAATTACTTCCTTATATATATATATATATATATGTATGTATATATATAATCCACTGATTTTATATAAATAATTCATTTTCAAAATACACATTGAAAATCCCCTTTCCTACATCCAGTATTTCTTATGGTATTTAACATACCATATAACAACGATAAATATCGTCCAAACACACCTAATCAACAACAGATTATATATCACATCATATATCACAATATGTGAATCACAGTAAAATAAAAGTTGAGGAATCCAGTTGGATTCCTCCAACCAGTTTCCTTGCATCACAGATGTTAAACAATATAGATAACATCACTTTCAGTTCCATATGATATATTATGTTAAACAGAATCAATATAAAAATTCAGTGATTTATATATATATATTTATTTATTTATTTATATTCATATATATATATATATATATAATTTCCACTAACTAACTAGCAGTTCAATCAAACTGTAATGACCCGGATTTTGAGCGACTTTGGTTATCGACATAAGCTCGATGTCGATAACCAAAACATTGAAAAATCCTGGTAATTAGTGAAAGAAATTAGAGGGTGAGGAAAGGTAAGATAGAAAATTAGAATAGAAGAAGAAGAAGAACACAACATCAAAGTAACACGAATCTCACAGCGGAACGAATAAATATATTTCATAACATAACTTTGAAATACAAATCTGTACTTGAATATACATATCATTATCAAAGTACAGCACTTACAACACAGCGGAAATACTATAGCTATATGATCCTGAAGCCTCCTGCTCCAAGCTCTTCAAGTGTATCTGTAAAACCTGACTACTTGACTGCCCGTACAAAATTGGGCACCCAAGAGTTTAGGGAAAACAACAAAATAAACTCCGGGTCAGTCATGGGACTGGTGTGAGTAAAACAGTTTAAAACAGTTGAACAAGTAAACGATATCTCATAAGACCACGCCGCATAACGGAACGGGTTTTTCCCTTATGAGAATCCAAAATATCTTTATATCAAAAACCTTTTGATATTATAATAATGTCTATCAACCACAGTATATATAATCACCTAGCAGAAACGCTTTCATCTCACGTTCTACATATATAGTATACAATCAAAACCGCAAGCACGTATTGGGTAATGGATTTCCAACTATGACAAGGTATGGAACCACCTTTCGCTAGTGTACCTCTAGAGAGGAATACACTGGGTCCAACAAGAACATCTTGCAACCCGGCCACACATGACCGACCACTCATTTCGCTTGAGCGTATCGAATGTATATCACCAACGGTTGGGATCAGCAACCGTTTCCCGAATGGAACAACATCAACAATAGATTTTTAGAAGTAAATGAAACTCTAGATCAGATGATTATACACCCTACTTCGGTGCGACCGACTTAGCCATGCTGCCTACCCGATTTCTGTCATTTACCGGTTGATGAGGCTAGAAGCTACGCTTTATCATCACCAGATTCACTTTGAATGCCACATCATCAAATCCATCAAATCACCGATTGACGTCCTCAACAATACATTATGTGTTAGCTAAAAGAAGTTTCCTTCTCCGCTTCCACTCTTGGTACAGTTGGAGAAATCAATATACGTGATCGTCTGGAAATACTCTGTCAGACATCCGTCCATACTCGTCATCCAGTAACAGGATGAACCGAAGGCACTATTCTGTAAACAGGATAGCCCTTGCATAACTTCGTCTTCAATTTCCTTTGGCATATATGATTCGCAACGCTTATGCCAATACATAGTGGTTCTTTGGATAATAATCCAACCGGTCTCTCCATATTAACAACGTTAAAATGGTCAAAACTTCGATAGTCTGTGATTTAACTATCGAATAAAAACAATTGTGCAAACAACGATATTATTTCCAAATGGAAATTATATCGATCAAACATCATTTAACATTCATCTCCTTAGTTCATTTTTCATCTCATGTTTCCCTATATTCAACATTTCTTATTTTCTAAATTTAGAAAATATATGTTATTACCATTGGAAAACATTTCCATTTCTTGTTTTCATTATTAGAAAACATTTCTGGTTTCTTATTTGAAAAAAACATTTCCAAAGCTTCTTCATTGGACTTAGACAGATGTTTAAACAAACCATCGCGATGCCAACTCAAACCATTTCCTTTACTGCCGAACCTTAACTATTCCTTAGTTAAAACGAAGCCAATCAAGTTGGGGTAGAACTACCTCTCAGACCTTAACTGAACAACATTTCTAACTTTGAAATAGACAAAGTTCACTTTATATCCCTTTACTAACTTCCTTACTTAACCCTCCTTCGAATAGCTATATTCGATTAACTCTTTTCACTTAACTCTATTCGATTAACCCTTATCAATTAACTCTATTGGACTAACACTATTGGATTAACTCTATTTGACTAACGCTATTGATTTACTCATTTCACTTAACTCCTTTCGAATAAACTATATTCGATTAACTCATTTTATTCTCTATTCGAATAAACTATATTCGATTAACTCATTTTACTTTCTATTCGAATAACTATATTCGATTAACTCTAATCGATTTACTAACATCGATTAACTCCTTTGCTTTTACTCTAATCGATTAAACTAACATCGATTAACTCCTTTTACTTTAACTCTAATCGATTAAACTAACATCGATTAACTCCTTTTACTTTAACTCTAATCGATTAAACTAACATCGATTAGCTCCTTTTACTTTAACTCTAATCGATTAAACTAACATCGATTAACTCCTTTTACTTTAACTCTAATCGATTAAACTAACATCGATTAGCTCCTTTTACTTTAACTCTAATCGATTAAACTAACATTGATTAACTCCTTTATTCTTTAACTCTAATCGATTAAACAAACATCGATTAACTCCTTTTACTTTAACTCTAATCGATTAAACTAACATCGATTAACTCCTTTTACTTTAACTCTAATCGATTAAACTAACATCGATTAACTCCTTTATTCTTTTCGAATAAACTATTCATTTATAAAGATTTACTTTTAGTAACAGTTCTTCACTTTACAAATGATTTCCCTTTTTATTTACTTTCGAAATATTTCTTTTTACAAAATCTGTTGATTTTATAAACTCCCTTTATTTTAATATCCATTGAAATAATTCTTTTTACATCCCAGGGTCTTTTATGATATTTAAAATATCGAATAACAATGATCAACATCATTCCAACACACATAATCCATAACAGATTATATAACACATCATATATCACAATATATGAAAACAGTAAAATAAATATTGAGGAATCCAGTTGGATTCCTCCAACCTGTTTGCCTGCATCACAGATGTTAAACAATATAGATAACATCACTTTCAGTTCCATATGATATATTTTGTTAAACAGAATCAATATAGAAATTTAACTAACTGACTAGCAGTTCAATCAAACAGTCAACACACAGTCAATCAGCCAATATCTAACAGCTCTAAAAATACAACATGAAATTGTAAACTGTTCAGAGTTAGTGAGATTTACTCACATTGGACGATCATCGTTAATAATGATAACCATCGCTTGATTTGATTCGGACAATTTATTCTGAAATAAATTGTAACAAGCTTTGATTCGCTCCCCGTCAGTTCTAGGTTGTAGTGCCCGTCCATACGATCCTGTCGGATCTTGTTTCGCTGAATTTCGATCCCGTACGACAAAGATATCAATATTACAAGTTTAGATGTGCTATAAAATTTAAAATTTAACTTGAGTTGAATTTTTTTCGGGCCTTACCCCTAAATTCTCGGTCCAACCATGCTTTCAAAAACCCAGACCCTCGTTTGGCTTCACACACATGATTCAGGAGATTATCTTCCCTATTTTCCGATTTCTAAAAACCCAAATTCCTTTTTTCCCCTTTTATAAAAATAATGAGCCTCACTATCAACATACAAATCGGCCCACCCACGTTATAAGATGCCAGACCCGCCAATCACTTGGCCCATCCACTCCCGTGAAGCCCATCCGCTCTCCCCTTAATCCCTTTTATTAATCCACTTTCAAGCTCTTAAGCACCCCCTCATTACGTTTCTTCTCCGATGGAAAACACACGCTCCAGTAAAAACAAGGACTCCACCATTTTAACAACCGACATCAACATTTATTTCTCCATCCCAATCCGAGCACAACCAACCCCAACACCACAAGCTCGGCCTTCCCCTGCGTTGGGTCTTCACCGAACCCAACTCCAGTTTCATACCAGCAAATGCTTCCTTCCCTTCATTTTGTTTTGCTCCTCCGGACCTACTGCAGTTGATCCGAACACGGCTTCTTCTCCCCTTTCACTTCACGAGCTTGACCGAATGACCTCTTGCTCAACACACATGACAACCCAACCTGCTCCCACACTTCCAGTAAAACACTTCACCAAAAAAAGAAAAAAAACGTCCTCCTCCCTCATTAAATGTCGTTACCACCTTCTACCCGTACACCAGAAACCCAACTCGCCAAACACACTTTCGGTTGCCACTTTAAACCATCCTTCAGTGCTCCCTGTCCCTTTCCCATTTTGACGTTCATTAGCCCAAAATCCACGGCCGTACACCCCTTAGTCCAAACGTTAGCACCCCCTTCACTTACGGACCTTCAGGCCAACGCCCTTTTTTTGTTTTGCCACTTTGGTTTGTTTTATTTATATAATTTTCCATTGTCTCGATTTAGCTGGAGAAGGAACTGAAGAATCGGCGGATTTTTGCTGTAGAACGAGACTGCTTTTTAGGTTAAAAGGAGATTAAAAGTGTTTATATATATGCGGTTTGATATTCAGTTGAAATGTATATGGATATAAGTAAGGCAACCGTTTGCTTTGAACAATTGAAAAACAGGCGGCCCCGTTTTCTCCCTTTTGACCGCAGAAATGTTGGTGTGTACGTGGATAACTTTACATCCAAAAATCCCACTTTATTCCTTACTTAAGAAATAGTACATCCCGTTACTCAAATTTTATTCATGTACTAACCGTTACGGACAAAAATGAAAATACCGTTATATCGAGCTTGGTGCCACGTTCCCGAAAATATAATAATACCGGTAGGTTAGCTCATATTGTGAAACCCCTAAATATCCATACAGGGTGCAAAATACTCCAAATAAAAAGTTTCCTATTTAATTAATTAAAAATTATAGTAAAATTCCAAAAATTAAATTATCAGTATTTCCCAAAAGAACCTTGTCTAAATTCAAACCCGATCTCTAGTTATATTTGAATAACCGTTATGGCCACGAATGAATATACCGCTGTTTTTCTGAATATTTGATTTGGACATAAATCAAAATCTATACGACGAAATCCTGATTTTTCTCTTCCACTAGAAAGATATACTCCACCAGCTCCATACGTTTCTTGTTTCACAGAAATCCGATTTAAAACGAACCCTGTACATTCAGTTGAAGTTCGAATCGCCAAATTACGAACTGCAGCGCCATTTCGAGCTCGATTATAATTATATTATAACTCTACGTTCAAACTATCGTTTATATAATGTATTCGTTATTCTAATTCAAATTCTAAACTGAATTAAATATCACAGATGATCCAGTTCACACCATATCGCCATTTCAGCCAATTCTGATTAATTCAGAATTAAATAAATTATTTAATTTATTATTTTAATTAACTATTCACCATTATTTAATTCCACGACCATTTAATTCACTATATCACCATTGATATAATTAAATAAATTAATTATAATACCTCTGCCAATGCGGGTCATTACACAAACCGTCAATACACAGTCAATCAACCAATATTTAACAGTTCTGAAAATACAACATGAAATTATAAACTGTTTAGAGTTAGTGAGATTTACTCAGTTTGGCAGTTCATCGTTAAAGAACGATAATCTGTTTTTGATTCAGATGGACAATTTATTTTGCAATAAATTGTAACGAGCTCCAATCGACTCCCAGTCAGTTCCAGTGTGTTGCTCCCGTCATACGATCTCAACATGACCAGTTTCACTGAATTTCGTTACTGTATGACCAAGTTATGACTTACACAAGTTAATATAGTTTTAAATAAATAAAAACTTGGGTTCAAAATTAAATAGGCCTTACTATTTTGGATCCAGCCCAAACCCCTACAAAACCCGTACCGCTCATCACTCCTCCTTCCCCCATCTTTAAACCGTAAGCTTCAGTACCCCCTCCACCATTTTCACTCGTTCGATCCTCCCAATCACCCTCATTTCTCCATTAAAAATCCAATAGAAATCGTCACAATTCCTTACTCAATCTCCTCTCCCTCAACATACCATTTTCGTTCACCTCGCACTCCCAGTTTGATTTTCGTCGTTCCCTCAAAACTGACGTCGCCAGAAACGCACCGACCCCAATGTTGATCGAACTCCACCAAAATTCCACCACAAGTGCGATTTTGCATCACAAACCCAAATACGTACTTAAAAACCCAAATTGATGCACCCTTTTCATGAAATCGTTAACCCTAGTGTTCGCGGCTTAACCATCCTCGATAGAAACTAACGTCGAGCAACCCAGAAATGCTACTGCTTCGAAGAGCTTCCCTTGCTGAATCCATAAATAGACAGAACTTGATTTTAGGATTTTCCGTTATTTTTCTTTTGATTTTTCTTTATGGGAAAATTTCACTATAAACATCCTTTTGCGGTCATATATAGTTGTAGTGGTGGTTGGTAAGCTTTGTGGCTAAGGAGAGAGACCGCGTGGCCTTATGTTGGTCCTTAGAAACTTAGGATATTTTTATTTTATATTTTTATATTTTATTTTAATGATTTCATGTTCGTCTCTGACTTCTAAAAATTCCTATGGCCACATACGATGCTCTAAAATCACGAAAATTGGCATGCCACTAGATTTTGACATTACGATCCCAACGAAACTGGTTTCGTCGAATTCCGACTCCGTTTGCTCAAACAGCGTATTTTTAACCGTAAAAATACTGACTGTTTTTCACTCTAAAAATCCGTACGGCCACACAGTAACTCTAAAAATCATGAAACTTGGAATCTAACAATAATTTAATATTGCGGATCCAGCAAAATTAGTTTCATCGAATTCCGACTTCATTTGCAAAAGTGCCTATTTTTAAAGCTCTAAATAGCCTATTTAAATATATATAAATATATTTAAATGAAATTAAATAAATTATTAAATTAATATTATCGTATATATTCACAGTGGAATACCATACAGCTCTAGAATATTCATATATGAATTTCTAGCTTGATATTTCAAACCCCGATTTAATCGATATTCGATTTAAAATGAAATTCCTTTTTGAAACATAAATAATTCCTTCATAAATTATAAAGGAATTCCACAGCGAATTTTCTAAAATTTTATTTGGATATAGAACAAAAATCTACACGATGAAATCCTGATTTTGCTCTTCAACTAGAAAAATATACTCCACCAGCTTCTAACGTTTCTTGTTTCATAGAAATCCGATTTAAAACGGCTTCTGTATATTCAATTGAAGTTCGAATCGCCAATTTACGAACTGCAGCGCCATTTCGAGCTCGATTTTAATTATATTATAACTCTACGTTCAAACTGTCATTTATATAATATATTTGTTATTCAAATTCAATTCCAAGCTGAATTAAATATCATAGATGATCCAGTTCACATTATATCGCCATTTCAGCCAATTCTGATTATTTCAGAATTAAATATGTTATTTAATTTATTATTTTAATTAAATAATTTAATACCACGACCATTAAATCCTTTTAATTACCTTTTTATATAATTAAATAAATTAATTATAATACCTCTGCCAATGCGGGTCATTACACCTAAGACCTAACTCTTAGGACCCTATGAAAAGGTGGGTACCATGAACTTAATTTTACTTTTTGCAGGTCCCACATAAGAAAAGAGGAAAGTGGATACTAGATAGTGGTTGCTCGAAGCATATGACTGGAGACAAGAGCTTGTTGACAAATATCACTTATTCAGTTGGTGGCTCCGTCACTTTTGGAGATAATTCAAAAGGCTATATCATCGGCAAAGGCGATGTGAGCAATTACGGTACATCTAACTTACCTCTTATTACTAATTTCATGCAAGTTAGAAATTTGAAACATAATTTACTTAGTATCAGTCAACTATGCGACAAAGGTTTTATTATTTCCTTTTCGGATAACAAATGTAGTATTTTAGATAAAGATCGTAACTTAGTTTTTGAATGATATAGAGACAGAAATATTTATATTCTGAATATGAACATTAATCATAATTCAGACATGTGTCTTGTAGCAAATGATAATGATCCATGGCTATGGCACAAACGTTTCTGTCATATAAACTTTAGAACTATCGACAAGCTAGCTAAGAATGACCTAGTTAGAGGACTACCCAAAATGAGCTTTACGGTTGAGAATATTTGTGATGCATGTCAATTAGGAAAATTGACTAAATCATCATTTAAATCCAAGAAAGTCATATCAACATTACAACCACTTGAGCTATTACATATGGATTTATTCGTACCAACACAGGTTCAATCAATAAATCATAGTCGATATGTGTTTGTAATTGTTGATGATTACTCTCGTTATACATGGGTGATTTTCTTGAAAAACAAAAGTGACACTTTTAATCATTTCAAATCCTTCGTCAAGAGAATTCAAAAATCAAAAGGGCTTAAGGTTAAGAATATAAGAAGTGATCATGGCGGAGAGTTCGGAAATAATGAATTTGAACATTTTTGTACAAAGAAAGGTATAAATCATAATTTTTCGTTTCCTAGAACTCCACAACAAAACGGAGTTATAGAAAGGAAAAATCGGACTTTACAAGAATGTGCAAGAACATTATTAAATGGATCCACCTTACCAAAACATTTTTGGGTAGAAGCTGTTGCAACTGCATGCTATGTTTTGAATCGTGTATCCATTCGACCTCTTACCAAGAATACATCTTATGAGTTATTTAATCAAAGAAAGCCAAATATCTCATATTTCAAAGCTTTTGGTTCTAAATGCTTTATTTTAAATACGAAAGACCACCTTGGAAAATTTGATCCAAAATCCGATGAAGGTATATTTGTCGGATATTCGGAACGAAGCAAGGCCTATCGTATATTTAATAAAAGAACTAAAACTATTGAAGAATCACTTCATGTATCTTTCGATGAATTCTATAAACCATCTCATAATATATCAGATGATGAAGAAGCTATAGTTACTGATAATCCTATCACCACAAATAATGACTTCGACTCAGAAATTGTTGAGGATATTCCTCAGTCTATTGTGATACCTTCTCCACTAAGATTTCGATCTCCTCCGAGAATTCTAAGAGATCATCCGGTTCAAAATGTTATTAGATAAGTAATATCACAAATAAGAAAAAGGAGTCAGCTCAATCAAATGGGTCATGTTGCGTTTCTTTCAAATATCAAACCTAAGAATCCGAAAGAAGCTGCTACTGATGATTACTGGATCATTGCCATGTAAGAAGAACTAAATCAGTTCGAGTGCAATGATGTCTAGGAACTTGTTCCAAGACCAACTGATCAGTCAGTTATTGGTACTAAATGGGTCTATAAAAACAAGGCCGACGAACAAGGAAATATAACCAGAAATAAAGCAAGATTAGTAGCACAAGGATACAATCAGGAAGAAGGTATCGATTACGAAGAAACTTTTGTGCCCGTTGTTCGACTAGAAGCTATTCGTATTTTATTATCTTTTGCTTGTCATCATAATTTCAAACTTTATCAAATGGATGTCAAGAGTGCTTTTCTCAATGGATTTATCAAAGAGAATGTATATGTCGAACAACCTCCATTATTCGTACATGAAAAATATCCTGACCATGTATATAAACTTAAGAAAGCTTTATGGTTTAAAACAAGCACCACGTACTTGGTATGAACGATTACGTAGCTATCTTATTGGATCAGGATTTCGAATAGGAATGGTTGATCAAACCTTGTTTATCAAGCATTCTCGAAAAGATATATTAGTTATCCAAATATATGTAGACGATATTATTTTTGGTTCAACAAATGATAAACTCTGTAAAGAGTTTGCAAATATTATGACCAAAGAGTTTGAAATGTCTCATATGGGAGAACTATCGTATTTCCTTGGTCTTCAAATCAAACAGCTTTCTAATGGTATTTTTATTAATCAAGAAAAATAATGTGGAAATCTTATCAAACGCTTTGGTTCAGAAAATACATCTGGTAAATCGACTCCTATGAGTACAACTACACATCTTGAAAAAGATGAACATGGTAAAAATGTTGAGCAGAAGTTATATCGAAGCATGATTGGTTCTCTTCTTTATCTTACAGCAAGTCGTCCTGATATAATGATGAGTGTTTGTTTGTGTGCAAGGTTTCAAGCAAATCGTAAAGAATCACATTTACGAGCTGTAAAACGTATAATACAGTATCTTAATAAAACCAAAGATTTTGGTCTTTTCTACCCGAAAGATTGTCCATTCGAATTAGTGTCCTATAGTGATGCTGATTTTGGTGGCTCTAGTACGGATAGAAAGAGTACAAGTGGTATGTGCCATTTCATTAGAAAATCACTTGTTTCTTGGTTTAGTAAGAAACAAAATTGTGTTTCACTCTCGACATGTGAAGCTGAGTATATATCAGCAGCTCTTGCTTGTACTCAATTACTATATATGCAACAAACACTTCGTGACTTTGATATTCATCTATCAAACTCCATTATATACTGTGATAACACAAGTGCGATCAACTTGTCGAAAAACCCAGTCAACCATTCTCGAACAAAGCACATTCATATTCGACATCATTTCTTAAGAGATAATATTGAAAAAGGTACAGCATGTCTCGAATATGTTCAGACTGAACATCAACTAGCGGACATTTTTACTAAGCCTCTACTTGAATCAAGCTTTATTTCTTTGCGTAGAGAGCTTGGATTGATTTCTAGAACTGAACTTGATGTATAACGTATAAACGTACATATACATTGTAAAGTTCTTTTCTAAACGGTGATTTCATTTTTATATATCTTAGCTATTAACTAGCTTTTGCTATTATTAGTAAACAATTATGAGCTTTACAATTTTTTAATGGTATATATGCTCTGCATATTTTTAACCATTACCCCTTATTTAGATAATCTTATATATATGTGTGTGTGTGTGTGTGTGTGTGTGTGTTCTTTCCTTATCTTTTCTGTATTCCCATCTTTGAGTCCATTTTATTATTCGTAAACAAGTTCAAAATTATATCCAAAAATGGCACACTACTACGACGAATGTGCACAAAGATCACATATCTCGGTCACTAGTTCTGAACCGGAGGAATACTACTCTCCGGAGACACCTAAAAGTAGACCAGAATGTTCGCATACCCCCATATATACACCAAAGTCCAAACGTGCTAAGAAAGCATTATTTTATTCTCCACGGACTAGAGAGAAGATAAGTGAGATTCACCACTACCAAAAACATCAGATGGATCTCCAGCGTTAACTCATTATGAACAAAAACTTACATTCGACCGTTTAACTCTCTTAGAACGCATGGCGTCATTTTTCTGTAGCATGGATAAACAAGGAGTTCATGAACCAATGCCACATGCTCCATCCTCTTCTAGGAGTCCTTACTCTTGGGATCGTAACTACACGAGAAATGAAGGAGCAAAGGAAAATTGGTCTCCATGGACACCAAGAGTTACCAATATCAAAGAAATTTCTGAAGACAAGTCATCTACCTCCCATTGATCTTATATCTTGTTTTAAATCTTTCATATATTTTCAATATCTTGAAAATTTCCTTGGTTTGTTTTCATGTATTTTGTTTAACTTTCTTGAAATAAATTTTTTTATGACATTATAGAGCTACGAACAATCTCAGAAAACAAGAAAAACAAAGTTCAAACAAAACGGTCAACCGCCATAAATCCACCAATCGACCAAAAACGACTCTGGAAAACATAATTTTCATATACCGGTCGACCGGTATGAACTGTGCAATCGACCGTTTATCTTTCTGGAAAATATGTTTTTTCATCAACCAGTCGACCGGTGGAAATTTCACCAGTCAACCGGAAATGTTTCTGTTTGAAACCAGTCGACCGGTTGAATTCCAACGGTCGACCGGTTACGTGTTTTTCTGTTTTTTTTTTTCAAAACCCCAATCCACACGTCGGTTCTATCATCCCTCCCATTCACTTTCGTTTTATTCCTCTCATTCTTTTCAAACCCTTTGAAAACCAAAATTCCCAAATTCAATTTCTCTCAAAATCCATGGCTCCACCACAAAAGAGATTAAAGAAATCCTCTTCTACTCAACCACAACCTATTGATTCCAACATCAAACAATGGTTAATGGATCCAAACGCAGTAAAAAGATGGAATTCTATGAAAGATTATACAATCCATGAAGGTTATTTCATCAATTTCTCTGATTTTATTCTCTATGATGTTAAAGATATAGCAAAGCAAGCTCGTATTCACAATCTTCTAGACTTTGCTAAGAACAACGTGGAAATCAATCATATTATGATTAAGTTATTCTACGCTAATCTTAACTTAGAAAAGTACAAACCAAAGAATACTGCTCATTGTCTATGGTCCGTTGTATGTGGTGAGCACATTTTTATTTCAAAGGAACGAATGGCCATGGTACTCGATTCGCCTAACAATGGAAGAGAATTCTCTATAGATTTTTGTACTGTTCATATTCAAGACAAGGTTAGTCATCTTTTTATTGAAGATCATAAAATCAATACAAAAGCAATTAACCTACGGCCTACTACTAGAGTTTTACATCATACTATCACTCACTCTTTATTGCCGAGAGTTAGCAATTTTGATGTCGTATACAGAGAATTTTAAGGCGTTGTATGCGATATATGGAGATATAGAAATTAACTGGATAAGCATGATCTTTGATGAGATTTTGCTTATGAATAATCGTACAAGACCACACTTATTCTACAATGAATATATCATGCGTCTCCTACTCGATTGTGGTCTAAAGTCTCCTAATTCTAAAATCTCCAAACCAAAATGTATCGACAAAGCAACGAAAAGGAGAATGAGGCTTCCTGAACCTTGTTTGAATAGCATACCCTTCGAACAATATCAACAACAAGGTCCCCAAGAAAGCACTTCATCAAAGGTCTCCAAACCTAAACCGGAAGAAGTAAAACTCCTTTAACCATCCTCGTCGACTAAAAATTCACTTGAACAAATTGCACGGAATCAATTCCTTCTAGAAGCGAGACTTAAGCGCACCGACAACAAAATCGATCGTTTGGATACGAAACTTGACAAATGCTTCTCAAAACTTAAGTCTTTCTTTGGTATTATTTGGGATGCAATTTCATGTGCATCATCCTCCTCTATACACATACAAGACCCAGGCAAACGTCCAATGCCTCCTAATTTTACATGGTCTTCTTCAGAGGAAGGCACAACTTCTGGAGCAACTGTTGGACGTGGTCACGGAGCATCTGAGATTGAGGATGAAGACGAAGGAAACAAAGACGATGAAGGAGACAACGACGACGAAGGAGACAAGGAAGAAGAAGGAAACAAAGAAATAGATTGGGATACGACTGAATCCGACTCTCCACCTCAGTAGTTCTTTTCTTTCACGTCTTTTGATATTATTATTTTAAGCAAGACTTAACTCAGCACTTGTACATAAATAGTGTTGTATTTCATTTTGGGTTTGTATGTATTAACTCTTAGATACATGACTTGTTTAGCTATGTCTGGTGTGTTTTGTATGCTACAATCTTCTTGCATTAAGTTATGGTATTTGTTTGATAACTACTCCTTTTTGTCGATGATAAAGGGGGATAAAAAGGTTATTAACCATACGTTTTGCAGATTTGTTTAGTATATATTTTAGGGGGAGTACATATTCAGGGGGAGTTAGAAACATTCCCAGAGCTATGTTGTCATCAATCAAAAAGGGGGAGAATGTTGATTCAAGAAATTCATGGCATTTTGATCAATGACAAGGAGAAGTTTCAAGATCGACAAAAAGAAGAGATTCAATGGTATTGAAAGTTAGAGGTTGTTTTTTTATTTTAGTTTTGTTAAAAATGTTAAAATCTATCCTCAAATAATCATATATCTCAGTAGTTTGAATATAAATATATATGTATATATATATATATATATATATATGAATGCACATTCATTGTGCATACTACCAAAAACCGGTCGATCGGTTTCAATACATACGGTCGACCGTTTCTGGGTAGAAATGCACAATGAAAATGAACACATGTATATAACGTATATATATATATATATTCAAATACCAGTCTACTGGTTATTTTTTACCTGTCGACTGGTCTACGAACTAAAAGCAACTCTTCGTAAAAACATCTTCATTCATCAATAGTTGCTTCCTTTTCTTTTCATAAAAAATCATTTCTATTCAATACTTCTCTTCACCAATGATTACAACTCCTTATCCTCTATAAATACAACATGAAATCATCAATTCAAATTCACTAATTCTTTCTATCTATTCTATCTATTGCTGATTTAATTCTTGATCATTCAAAGCATTCAAAAGCTCATAATCTTCTTATATCGCTGTTGAATCATAGAATCTACATACTATTCTTTTGATTCAAACACGATATCATCTTCCAAATCTTCACAAATTCAAGATTCTATTTGAGGATAAGATTATAGGAAGGTTGTACAAGAATTGACAAATTCGTGTTATTAAGAACACATATTGTCAAATTACAAGTCTACTCATCTTGTGTGAAGTCCTCGTTGTTGTGAGAGGCAACCTTGTGAAGTCCCTCGTGTTGTTAGAGGCGTGAAATCCCATTCGGCTGCTCGGGTATTGTGAACATGTTCCTCCGGGTGAAGTAAGGTAGTTGTTTAGTGAAAATCCAGAGAGAGGTCTGGGACTGGAAGTAGGACGGTGCTCCGAACCAGTATAAAAATCCCTGGTGTGATTTTTCCTTTTACTACTTTTTCTATATTATTATTCCGTAATTAGCTATTTCTTTATACCTGAAATATTGGTAGTCATATTACATGATCCTTGTGAGTGTATTATACTTGACAAGTACACGTACACATTTTCATAGGGAACATTGGGAAATATTGCATAATATATGTTGGATTTATTTGGGCATGATTAATGTTAAATTTTGGGCATGATACGAAATTGGGGATTTTGGGTAATTGGCATAATTAACCTGAAATTGGCATAAACTGCAAATAAATAATTTGGCTAACGTAAGCATGCCGAGACACGAGGTTAACTCCATTTGCGGTAGAAGCCTTCTCGGAACCAACCGGCCTAACCAGCAACCGCAAACGACCAGTCTAATGTGAGAGGTCATAGGCATAATTAAAAGATGCCTAGACACGAGGTTAAGTCTAGCTTGTGGTAGAAGTCTGCCCGGAACCGCCCGACATATCCAACAGCCACAAGCCATCGGCATATCCGGCATAACCATGGGTTGCCACTTAGGAAGTGATACACCCTAAGATGGGACCCGCACAGGTATCTACAAATTAGCAAGCCGATCAATTAGGGGTAGTGTGGGGACATCTAGTATCTATTATGGGCAAGTAGGCTTTCAAGGATTGTATGGGGCCGATACCTCTTACTAGATGTTACGTCATAGGGCTACCAATTGCAGGGTGGTGATCATTTCGTTAAGAATTACTAATAGGTGGTGTAGAGAATTAAATTAAGTAAGAAATCTGGGAAGCGCACTAAACATTCCTTTATATTCACCCTGTTATCCAGCTTTACCTTATGTCATGGTTACTTTCCATCCTGTTTATTCCTATCATATTGCTTTACTTATTTTCATACTAAAAGTAACTGGACTCGCCAGGCTTTATGTCTGACCTTTTTGTTTTCGCCTCTTTTTCTTCTGTCCTCCCCCCAAGGTCCTCAGGGAGGAAACACTGAAACAATACTTGGATTTCTTTCTTTTGGAAGCGCTTGGAAGTGTCTAAAGTAATGATCGGCTTTATCTCTTTTTCATTACGGCTATTTGGAGTGGGATTATGGTTTTACTTTTATGTACTCTGATAATAATTTTGTACAAGATGGATATTTGTGTACTTGACTCTAGTATGTGGTTTTGATGTTGTAACCAAACATGTTTTGCTTTTCCGCTGCAATGAATAAATTTTGAATTTTCTTAAGTACCATTTTATATATCTGTCTTGTGATATTCTGTTCTATACTCTTATAATACTCTATGAAAGTTAATGCATTCCCTTAGTGAGTGAAACTAATGGACATGGGGTGTAACACGTGGTAGCAAAGCTGAAGGTTACGAGAACAGATAAAAGATTTTGAAAACCATTTTCAAAAGCAGTTTTAGAAAGAAGTATTTTCCAAAAACATGTTTTAAAGAAGGTGTTTTCAAGAGAAAGGTTTATTATGAAAAACACAATCCCCAAAAGCCATATATCTATCTTTCGATTCTCTATTTTGAATCTCTTCCTTTTTCCTTTCAACATGTCTGGGGAAACCGAGATACCTGAGGGTGCACCGATACCAGGCTCGTTTAGAAGGTATCTGGAGGCTAGGGCTACTGCCGCAGGCCCAACCAACGTTCCTCCTTCCCCATTTGTAGCTCCTCCTACTCCTCCCCGCGTACACGCATTTTCTAAGATATGCAACGATTTCCGTGCGATGGGCGGAAAACTGTTTTATGGGACTGAGACATTTGTTGAGGCTCGGAATTGGCTCAAGGAAGTGGAGGACTTGTTTGGTATCTTTGAGATAGACGATAGAAGGAAAGTTCAGCTAAATGCTTGGTTGATGAAGGACGAAGTTCCTTTTAGTGGGAAGTAACTAATGGACGACGCCCAATGGAGACGTGGATAGACTTTAGATGAAGGTTCAAGTTGAAATTTCTTTCACAAGCGGAGGAGAGTTTAGGCATGGAGAGGTTCTTGGCTTTTAAACAAGGGAATTTATCTGTGAAGGAGTACGTCAACAAGTTTAACCAGTTAGCAAGATTTGGTATGGAATTAGTTAATACACCAATAAGAAGGCTTTGAAATTTGCCTAGGGTCTGAATGAACCATTACACGGGTTGGCTATGTCCCACATTCCTATGGGGGCTACTTTCGAGAAACTTGTTGACATGGCGCTAATGCATGATGAGGATAAAGGTGCTAAGGTAGATAAGGAACAGGACAAGAAAGTGGATCCTAAGAAGAGTAGGAAACCCCGAGATAAAAGGAAGTGACATTTCTGTGGTATACCAGGCCATATAGCTAAAGATTGTAGAAAGAAGAAGGCGAAAAAGACTGGTTGCTTCTAATGTGGTAAGGCAAGACATATGATTAAGGAATGCCCAAGGAGGCAAGGAAAAGGGCAAGGAAAGAGGACAGGATCTACTTCTGGAGGGCAGGTTCATGCTCTCATGGCAGCTACGCAAGAGAGAGGTAGAAACATTTCTATTGAAAGTTTTATTTTCCTCTTTGATCATCATGTACGTACTTTGTTTGATTCTGGCGCTTCACATTCGTTTATATCTGCTTCTGTTGTTGAGTCTCTACACCTAGATACTATTATAGTAGTGGATCCCATCATTGTCTCAAATCCTATTGGGGGTACGGCTCATCTTTCTATGTTATGTCGGGATTTGAGAATATATGTGTATAGCGTTGATTTCGAATGCAACGCCTATGTGCTTGGTTTCACGGGCTATGGGTTATTTCTAGGAATGGATTGGCTAGCCAGGTATGGAGCTATTCTTGACTGTGAAAAGAGGGTAGTTAGACTGTTGACTAGTTTGGGGAATACTTTTGATATCTCATGCAACCCTAAGGGTTTTGTTATGCTTAGCTACATAGAATCTCTTGACACATCTATTGATGATGTGCAATCTGTTCGAGTAGTCCGTGAGTATGCAGATGTCTCTGAGGAGGTTAGGGGTTTACTTTTAAAACGCGAGATAGATTTCCATATATACTTGGTGCACAATGCAATGCCGGTTGCGTTGCCTGTGCGCCACATTGCTCCAAAAGAAAGGAGGGAGCTCAGTAAACAAGTGAAAGAGTTGCTTGAGAAAGGGTTCATAAGAAGAAGTATCTTAGAGTGGGGTGCTCCAATTGTTTTTGCTACGAAGACTGATGGTTCACTTAGATTGTGCGTGGACTATAGGGAGCGGAATAAGCTCACGAAGAAGAACACGCATCCATTTCCGAGGATAGATGATTTGTTCGATCGGTTGGTTGGTGCTTCAGTTTTCTCGCAGTTGGACTTAGCTACAGGATTTCATCAATTGAGGGTAGCTGAGGATAGTATAGATAAGATTTCTTTTACGTCTCCCGACGGTTTCTTCGAGTGGCTTGTCATGCCTTTTGGTTTGACAAATGCACCCGCATATTTCGTATACTTGATGAGTATGGTGTTAGGGAGTTTCTAAACAAGTTCGTGGTGGTCATTGTGGATGATATTTTGATATTTTCTAGAAGCAAGGAAGAGCATGCCCTACATCTAAGGGAAGTCTTAGAGACCCTTCGAGCACATCAACTCAAAGCTAAGTTCTCCGATTGTCATTTTTGGAGGAAGGAAGTGAGGTTCTTAGGACACATGGTCTCTAAGGAAGGGATAGTTGTGGATCCCGCGAAGGTGGTAGCAATCCAAGATTGGAAGATTCCTAGGAATGCAACGGAAGTAAGAAGTTTTCTTGGTTTGGCGGGATAGTACAGAAAGTTCATTAAGGACTTTGCAAGGACATCAGCCCCACTTACATGGTTGACGAAAAAGAATTTGACCTTTTCTTGGGATGTTGTCTGTGACGATTCTATCCGACTTTTGAAAAGGGCATTGACGACAGCTTCAGTTTTAGTTTTGCCAGATGGGAATAAACCGTTCACAGTGTATACCGATGCTTGCGGGACAGGGATTGGCGCGGTTTTGATGCAAGAGGGAAGGGTGATATGTTATGGTGGAAGGTAGTTAAAGGCCCATGAGAAGAATTACCCTACCCACGACTTAGAATTGGCTGCCATAGTTTTTGCGCTTAAGTCTTGGCGCCATTACTTGCTTGGTTAGAGGTTTGAGTTGTATACAGATCATAAGTCACTAAAATACTTGTTCTACCAAAAAGATTTAAACTTAAGGCAACAAAGGTGGATGGAGTTTTTAGCATCCTACGATTTTGAGATTGCATATACCCCAAGCAAGAGTAACGTTGTAGTTGACTCCTTGAGTAGAAAGAAGATGACTTTAAGTCCTTTATTTGTCGAGTGGCAGAATTTGGAGTATATCTCTACCTTTGACTTTAGACCCTCTATTGATTATGTACCCGGTTAGTTGGCATCGTTAGAGGTACGTCCTACGCTTTTGGGATAGATAGGTGCGGCACAACGAGATAACCCACAGTTGATAGAGATAGTAGACCAGCTCATCAGAGGGGAGTCTTCGAGCCATCTTAGTAGGAATACTATCGATGACCAAGGTTGATTGCGTAGGAATGAGAGACTTTGCGTATCTCGAGACGAGGGTCTGAGGAGGACAATCCTTGAAGAAGCACGTCGTTCTAAGCTGACCATACATCCCGGTGGTGACAAGATGTATAGGGACATGAAGCGAGTTTTCTTTTAGGCCGGAATGAAGAAGGATGTGGCTGAGTTCATTTCTAGATGCTTAGTGTGCCAACAAGTCAAGGCTGAGCAAAAGAAGCCTGCTGGTTTGCTTCACCCTTTAGAGGTTCCACGGAGGAAATGGGAAAGTGTTTCCATGGATTTCGTCTACGGGTTGCCGAAGTCAAGGAAGGGTAATACGGGGATTTGGGTAGTAGTAGATAGACTTACCAAGAGCGCCCATTTCATTCCCGTTAAGAGTAGAAGAACAGCGGCATGGTTGGCATCTGTTTATCTCCAAGAGATAGTTCGTCTACACGGCATACCTTCTAGTATTGTGAGCGATTGAGATCCTATTTTCACTAGTGAGTTTTGGAAGAGCTTGCAAGAGGCGGTAAGAACGCAATTGTGTTTGAGTACCGCTCATCACCCTCAGACGGACGGCCAAACAGAAAGAGTGAATCAGATTCTAGAAAATCTTTTGAGGTTATGCATCTTGGACTTTGGAGGGACATGGGAGGAACATCTTCCATTAGTAGAGTTCGCCTAAAACAACAACTATCATACTAGTATTGGCATGGAACCTTTTGAAGCCCTATATGGACGACCTTGCCGATCACCTACTTGTTGGTGGGAATCTACGGATAAGATTTTGCTTGGGCCCAAGATGATTAGGGAAACTTCATAAAAGATAGACTTGATTCGAAGACGCATGAAGACGGCGCAGGACCGACAAAAGTCATATGCTGATAAGAGAAGGACCGATCTTGAGTTCAGTGTTGGAGACATGGTCTTTATTAAAGTATCATCGTTGGGGAATGTAGTTCGTTTTGAGTCTACAGGGAAATTGACACAAAGGTTCGTAGGTGAAGCACCCTACCTCCGTTAGGGTTACTCTCAAAGGGAATGCCCTAATTTTGGTGGAGGTTTATAACTATAAGTCACAGATACACAAGACAGATATAAATACACATATTTTTGAATAGCAGAAAACAACAGCAACTTTTATTTCACTAAAATACGTGTTACACAAACCATGCCATAAATGCTTTACAATACTTCCAAAAACATTACATTTTCATAACTGTCTTGATTTCATAACTTAAAGAAGCATAAAAACATAAGCAAACTGCATAAATTCCCATAATTGCTATACAAAGCCATAGTCCAAAACGAAAGAGATCCAAGCAATACATTCTTTCTCTTCAAGTTGGATGTGAAAACTGGTCAAGCTGCGGTATTCCCTCCCTGTGGACCTAGGGGGAAACGAAAGAAAAGAAGACGAAAGAAAAGTAGAGTCAGACATAAAGCCTGAGTAAGTCTAGGACTATTCAGTCTATGAATAAAGAAATGAACATGATAAGTACAAACTGGAAATGGGAAAGCAATATAAGCTAAGTTAAGTTGTCTAGAGTCGAATGTACTATCGTACCCCATATTAATCTCTGCACCCATATAAACTAGTTCTCAACAGACACCCCATAATCAGGGTAAAGTGATCCATTTCAAATGATCGGCTCCTACTCGCATAGTTACATGTGTCTTACGGGCCCCGATGTTGTAGCTACCTATGCTGGTCCCACCATGGGGTGTATCAAGTCCCATGGTGGCGGTCCTACACAATTCTAGAATGCAAAGGTATACTACTGGTGCCCAGTGCCTAATTTTTCTGCGCCGGAGTGTGTGCACGCCCGCACCCCGTTAGAACCTACACTGCTGCACCACCGCCGTCGATTTGACCTCTTACAGTCAGCCCAGTAATCGTGCCCCACCCTGCCTAGTTCAGAGTATCTTGATACACCTTGTAGGGTTACTGCTGAAAAGGGACCCCGCTACTAGGTTTTCTATTTCTAGCCAACATGCTAAGTTGGTTAAGTGTTTTGTATAAACCTAACCCCCAATCAATCTATATAGTTTAGCATGTTCAGTTTGATTAAGTATTAATTCAATTTACTTAATCCTATCAATCCTGACTCAGCCTTAATTGTCTTATTAAAGCCTCGACCTCTCACATTAGACAGGTATTGTTGTGACTGCCTGTTGCCGGTTGGTTCAGGGCAGTCTTACATCACAACTCAGTCTAACCTCGGGTCTTTATTGGGCTCAATGTTTAACCACCCACATTGGATAGGTATTGTTGTGACTACTGGACAGCCAGGCGGTTCCGGGAAGGTTTATGTCACAACTCAATCCAACCTCGGGTTAAACACATCGTATTTTCTAAGTTACATATTTTGTCTCTTTTCTTTTTATATGTAAATATTTGCAGCCCATTATTCACATTCATCTTTATTGGGTAAAATTAATTTATACCCTTTAAATGTTCTCAAGGTCATTGGCATGCGTCAGACATGCCAACACATATGTTTTATATTTTTACCCCAACGTCATTACCCCCGTCTTATACGTTCGCTATACTATAACATATGTTGGGTTTAACATTTAAGCCCAACTTAGCCACATGAAAAAGGGGAGGCTTAGAACATGGTGTTTATATATTCTAAGTAACATCAAAAAAAGGGGTGTGTGAACGCATGAACTTGCAACATAATGATCTAATTAACATAAATTAGGCACTTGTGAACTTGCATTGTGATAGCATAAAATCATGACATAAACATACCTAAACATGAATCATGGTTTTAATCTAGTCATGTAAACTTGCATTTTAAAATGTAAATCTAACTTAAATTTGTGTCGCATATATTATCATATGATTTTGATAACAACATAGGCCTAAAACATATTTTCAATTAGGCAGAACACCAAACGTAATCTAGTCATGTTCATAGAGTCAACACAAGTTCACAAAGATGCTTACTTTTGTCACTAATACAAAAGTATGTCTTTTTTTTTCACTAGAATCATAATTCCTATTTCAACATAAATTCATGTGAATCATAATACCCAAATGGATCCAACTACACCAAACATGATCATAAAAATATACATAGAAGGATCTAAAATCATGTTGGCATAATGGTGAATCATATACTTGCATGAATCTCAACTTTGTTGTAATAAACTACCACAAACATATAGTCGTTAACTTTCAACATGAATCATATACTTGCAAATATATAATAGGTCCAACATCATTATACCACAACATCCCAAATCTATTCATAATTAGAATCATAGCAGCATACAATTATGAATTATCATCACCATAAATTAAGTACAGTTCCATTTCTCATTTTACACAAATCAAAACTCAGTTATTCATTCACATCGAAATAGCACTCTACTTTCAACGGATGACGAATCTTCAATTCAGGATTCTGAATTCTGAATTTGGAGATGCTATCTTTTGTTGTAGGCGTTGTTTTGATTTAGTTGTCGTTGCTTTAAGCTTTTGAATTATCTCCTAATCGTCTCTCAATTTTGACGGCTACTCCTAGTCTTTCTTCAGTAGCATGACGGTCTCATTCTCATTTTTATTTGTGTGAATTAGGTGGAGTCTTAGGTCCTTTTTATAGAGTTTGTGAATTGATTAGTACTGTCGATGGAGCTTAGATTAATATTAGCCGTTCGTTTGAAAGAGAAACCAATCAGGAGCTGACACCTAGCCCAAGTGACAAAACAAAGCTCAGAAATTCGGCCAAGCACGGACCAGGCTAGCCAGGAGGGGCTGGGTTCGACCTGGCTCAGGGGCCAGGTCGACTACGCAGTTGACCCCCAGGTCGACTACATAATCGACCTGGGTGCCCCAGGCCGACTACCCAGTCGACCTGGGTGGCCCAGGTCGACTACCCAGTCGACCTGGGTGCCTTGGGCGGGAAAATTCCCGCCCAGCCCAATCTGGGTCCGATTTTTGAATTTTGAACTGTTTTCTGAACTGTTTCTGTCTGTTTGAATTTTAAACTGAATTCTGAAACTTCCGGAGGTCATATCTCCCTCATACGGAGTCCGTTTTACGCAAACTCGGACTCTATCTCAAGAAGAATTCCGAGACGAACGCAATGGCGTATCCCATTTCCCTTAATTCTTTGATTTGAAATTAATTATACTTTAATTTGTGAATTTCACTATTATAGAATACACGGGGTGTTACATTTTCCCCCACTTAAAGGGATTTCGTCCCCGAAATCTTCAAGTTTAGGAAGAATGTATATCTTAACATCCAAACGTCCATCTACTCATCCATCAAACACAAGCATCCATTATCCTTAAAAGACCTCTAATGCTTCATGATCATATGCGAAGTGTGTGTACATGTTCTTATCTAATGCAAAATCAGTCGGCCTACTGATTCAGTTGACCTATTTAATGCAAATTATGTAAGTGTCATGAATCCATTATGTATGCAAATTTTCCTATTCATGATTCTACATGAGTGCACAATCATTCATATAAATGCAACATCCATATGACAACACATTAAACTTCAACCATATATGAATATAAATACATATATCATATGCAATATGAAGTGACTGAGCCGATCTAAAACCTAGATTGTGTGTGTATATGCAACCACGAGCAACCACTAGCAATCACTTGCAACCACTTGCAACCATCATCTATAACATGTTTCAATTACATGTTTTCATCCAAAGGGTTTCTACCTAAAAGATAAGGTCAAGGAGATATACCAAAAAAAGATAGATAAAAGCGCAACTTAAGGAAAAAGAAAGATCAAAAGATGTACCCTCAAAAAGAAAAGGGTAGGCTGTGCGTATTCTAGCCTCAGTTTCCCAAGTTGCGTCCTCCTCGGCGTCGCTCCACTGAACTTTGACGAGCTTGACTTCGCGGTTGCGTAGCTTTTTCACTTCCGTTCCCAATATGCGAGTTGGAACTTTCCTCACGGTTGCTTCGCGTTCCACTTCAGCTTCTTCTAGGATGTTTGGCTCTACCACTTCAGCAGATTCATGTAGACATTTCCGGAGGTGTGAAACGTGAAAGACATTGTGAACTCCAGCTAGTTTTTCGGGTAGTTCTAATCTATAGGCCATTTTCCCAATTTCCTCGATAATAGGAAACAACCCTACGAACCTTGGTGCTAGCTTCCCTGTGGTTCCAAATCGAACAACGTTCCTTAGAGGAGATACAATAAGAAAAACTTTGTCCCCAACCTCAAATTCAAGGTCGGTCCTCCTCTTGTCTGCGTAGGATTTTTGTTTGTCTTGGGCTGTCTTCATCCTTCTTCGTATTAAGTCTACTTTCTCTGAAGTCTCTCGGATCATATCTGGTCCAAGTATGAGCTTGACAGTAGACTCCCACCAATAAGTGGGCGATCGGCATGGTCTTCCATATAAAGCCTCGAAGGGCTCCATTCTGATGGTGGCTTGGTAGCTCTTGTTGTAGGCAAATTCCACCAAAGAAAGATGGTCTTCCCACGTCCATCCGAAGTCAAGGACGCACAGTCTTAAAAGGTCCTCCAAAACTCTGTTCACTCTTTCTGTCTGGCCGTCGGTTTGGGGGTGATAGGCTATACTCAAGCATAACTGTGTGCCTACCGCTTCTTGCAGACTCTGCCAAAACTCACTTGTGAAGATAGGGTCTCGGTCACTAACAATGCTGGAGGGTATTCCACGGAGTCGAACAATTTCCTTGAGATAAAGAGATGCTAGGGATGAGGCAGTTCTTTTACTCTTGACAGGTAAAAAGTGGGCGCTTTTAGTAAGCCTATCCACTATTACCCAAATGCTAGTGTTGCCTCTTCTAGACCTAGGCAGCCCATCAATGAAGTCCATTGAGATGCTATCCCACTTCCACTGCGGGACCTCTAGAGGATGGAGCAGACCGCCAGGTTTCCTCTGTTCCGCCTTAACCTGTTGGCAAATCATACACTTAGAAATGAAATCTGCCACGTCTTTCTTCATGCCGCTCCAAAATAAAGTTCTCTTTGTGTCCTTGTACATTTTATCTCTGCCTGGATGTATCGTCATCTTGGAGTGATGTGCTTCCTCGAGAACCGTCTTTACTAAATCTCTTGTCTGTGGGATGCATAGTCTTCCGTCTCGCCTTAGCCAACCCTTATCGTCGATGGAGTATCTGTTGAGCTGACTTGAAGTCTCACCCCTAATTAGCCTATCAATCGTCTCCACAAGCTGAGGGTCTTCGCGTTGTGCTGTCCCTATTGAGTCCAAAAGAGTCAGGCGTACTTCAAGAGATGCTAACAAGCCTGGTACAAAATCGGAGGAGGGCCTAAAGTCAAAGCTGGCTATAAATTCTAGGCTGCCTTTCAACAAACAGCGGGCTTAGGGTTAGTTTCTTTTGGCTCAACGTGTCTGCCACTACGTTGCCTTTGCCCGGAGTGTAGGAGATCTCGAAATCGTACGAGGCAAGAAACTCCATCCACCTTTGTTGCCTCAAGTTAAGGTCCTTCTGCGAGAAGAGATACTTCAAAGATTTATGGTCAGTATAAAGTTCGAACTTCTCACCTAGGAGATAGTGTCGCCAAGACTTGAGTGCAAAGACGATGGCGGCTAACTCAAGATCGTGGGTCGGGTAGTTCTTTTCATGAACTTTCAATTGTCTCCCGCCATAAGCTAATAACCTTCCTTCTTGCATTAAGACAGCGCCTAGCCCTGTCCCAAATGCATCTGTATAAACTGTGAACATCTTGCTTCCATCTGGCAACGTCAGAACTGGGGCTGTTGTAAGAGCACTTTTTAGTCGTTGGAAAGCAAACTCGCAATCCAAGTCCCAATTGAACACTAGATTCTTCTTTGTCAGCCTTGTGAGTGGAGCTGAGATTTTCGCAAAATCCCTTATGAATTTTCGGTAGAAACCTGCTAGTCCTAGAAAACTTCGGACCTCAGTTGCATTCCTTGGTGTCTTCCAATCCTGTACCGCTACTACCTTAGCAGGGTCCACAGCTAACCCTTCTTTGGATACTATGTGCCCAAGGAACCTCACTTCCTCTCTCCAAAAGTGGCATTTGGAGAATTTTTCTTTTAGCTGATGGATTCGCAGAGTATCCATGACTGCCCTTAAGTGATGAGCATGTTCTTCTTCACTCTTTGAGAAGATCAAGATATTGTCTACGAAGACCACTACGAACTTGTTGAGGAATTCTCTGAACACCCTACTCATCAGGTCCACGAAGTAAGCGAGTGCGTTTGTCAAGCCGAAAGGCATGACAAGCCATTCAAAGAAGCCGTCTGGGGTTCTGAATGCTGTCTTATCAATGCTATCTTCAGCCACCCTTAGCTGATGAAATCCGGTCGCTAAATCGAGTTGGGAGAAAACAGACGCTCCTGCAAGCTGACCAAACAGATCGTCAATTCTGGGGAGAGGGTTCCTATTCTTTTTCGTTAGCTTGTTGAGCTCCCTATAGTCAACACATAGACGAAGTGAACCATCCGCCTTTGTGGCGAACACCACTGGAGCGCCCCATTCTGAAATGCTCCTTCTAATGAACCCCTTCTCTAGGAGCTCTTTCCTTTCCCATGGAGCCATGTGTCTAACGGGCAACGCAACGGGCTTTGCATTATCTACAAGATATATGCGGAAGTCTATCTCTCGCTTCGGAGGTAAGCCCTTCACCTCTTCGAAGACATCCGGATATTCATGGACCACTCTAACCGATTTCAAACTCTCAACAGAAGCATCTAGCGATTCGAGATAACTAAGCATAACCGCATACGAGGGATTACAAGTAATTTCCAGAGTGTTACCGAGTTGGGTCAGAAGCCTAACCACCCTTTTCTCACAATCAAGGATGGCACCATTACTGGATAGCAAATCCATGCCCAAAATCAAACCATATCCCGAGAAGCCCAAAACAAAGGCACTACATCTAAATTCTATGCTTAGAATAGAAATTTTCAATCCCACACAGATCATAGATAAATGAACTGGGCCCCCGATTGGATTTGAAACAATTAAGGGGTCCTCTACCATACTAGTTTCTAGGTGCAGAGATTCTACTAAAGCAGATGAAATAAAGGAGTGTGATGCGCCAGAATCAAATAAAGTGCGAACTGGGTGATCATAAAGATAAACTACACTTTCTACAGAAGTATTTATACCTCGCTATTGCAGAGGTGGCGCTTCTAGCACATGAACCTGTGCCCCTGAGGTGGATCCATCCCTCTGCCCCTGCCCTCGCTTCTTTGGGCAATCCTTAGCCATGTGGCCTGTCTCACCACAAGAAAAGCATCCACCATTCAACTTGGCCTTCTTTTTCCGGCAATCTTTCACTAAGTGCCCCACTTTGCCACAGAAATTACACTTCCTCTTCTCTTTGCTGTCTTTCCCGCCCTTCTTAAAGTCTGTCTTCTTAGGCTGTAAACCCTCTTTCTTCCCTTGAGAGCCTTCTGCCTTTGTCTCCTTCTTGCCCTTATCCTCTTCGTTCAGCAATGCCATCTGCACCAATCTTTCATACGTAGCTCCCATGGGTATATGGGTCATGGCCAAACTGTGTAATGGCTCATTCAATCCTTTGACAAAACGGAGAGCCTTCTTGTGCGGAGTGTTGACTAGGTCCAGTCCGAACCTAGCCAGCTGATCAAACTGATTAACATACTCTTTGACTGTCATATTCCCTTGCTTAAGAAATAAGAATTTTTCCAATTGAAGACTCCTTTCAGCTTCTGAGAGAAATTTAGCCTCAAACCTTGCCCTAAAGTCCTCCCACGTTTCCACTGGTCTTTCTGCATTGGTGACTTTCCACCAGTAGGAAGCCTCGCCTTTAAGTAGCCATACTGCCAGTTGTACCTTCTGCCTATCTTCTACCTCAAAGATAACGAATAAGTCCTCGGTTTCCTTCAGCCAATTCCTGGCTGCCACGAAGGAATCGGTTCAATGAAAGTCCTTTCCTCCCATAGCTTTAAAATCTTTACATATCTTAGCAAAAGTATTACCACGCGGAGGAGGTGGAGGAAGAGGTGCTGCTGCAGTTGGATGATTTCCTGCAGTTAGGGGAGGAGGAACAGTGGGACCTGGCTGATTGGCCCTTGCTTCTAGCTAATAACCTTCCTTCTTGCATTAAGACAGCGCCTAGCCCTGTCCCAAATGCATCTGTATAAACTGTGAACATCTTGCTTCCATCTGGCAACGTCAGAACTGGGGCTGTTGTAAGAGCCCTTTATAGTCGTTGGAAAGCAAACTCGCAATCCAAGTCCCAATTGAACACTAGATTCTTCTTTGTCAGCCTTGTGAGTGGAGCTGAGATTTTCGCAAAATCCCTTATGAATTTTCGGTAGAAACCTGCTAGTCCTAGAAAATTTCGGACCTCAGTTGCATTCCTTGGTGTCTTCCAATCCTGTACCGCTACTACCATAGCAGGGTCCACAGCTAACCCTTCTTTGGATACTATGTGCCCAAGGAACCTCACTTCCTCTCTCCAAAAGTGGCATTTGGAGAATTTGGCTTTTAGCTGATGGATTCGCAGAGTTTCCATGATTTCCCTTAAGTGATGAGCATGTTCTTCTTCACTCTTTGAGAAGATCAAGATATCGTCTACGAAGACCACTACGAACTTGTTGAGGAATTCTCTGAACACCCTACTCATCAGGTCCACGAAGTAAGCGAGTGCGTTTGTCAAGCCGAAAGGCATGACAAGCCATTCAAAGAAGCCGTCTGGGGTTCTGAATGCTGTCTTATCAATGCTATCTTCAGCCACCCTTAGCAGATGAAATCCGGTCGCTAAATCGAGTTGGGAGAAAACAGATGCTCCTGCAAGCTGACCAAACAGATCGTCAATTCTGGGGAGAGGGTTCCTATTCTTTTTCGTTAGCTTGTTGAGCTCCCTATAGTCAACACATAGACGAAGTGAACCATCCGCCTTTGTGGCGAACACCACTGGAGCGCCCCATTCTGAAATGCTCCTTCTAATGAACCCCTTCTCTAGGAGCTCTTTCCTTTCCCATGGAGCCATGTGTCTAACGGGCAACGCAACGGGCTTTGCATTATCTACAAGATATATGCGGAAGTCTATCTCCCGCTTCGGAGGTAAGCCCTTCACCTCTTCGAAGACATCCGGATATTCATGGACCACTCTAACCGATTTCAAACTCTCAACAGAAGCATCTAGCGATTCGAGATAACTAAGCATAACCGCATACGAGGGATTACAAGTAATTTCCAGAGTGTTACCGAGTTGGGTCAGAAGCCTAACCACCCTTTTCTCACAATCAAGGATGGCACCATTACTGGATAGCCAATCCATGCCCAAAATCAAACCATATCCCGAGAAGCCCAAAACAAAGGCACTACATCTAAATTCTACGCTTAGAATAGAAATTTTCAATCCCACACAGATCATAGATAAATGAGCTGGGCCCCCGATTGGATTTGAAACAATTAAGGGGTCCTCTACCATACTAGTTTCTAGGTGCAGAGATTCTACTAAAGCAGATGAAATAAAGGAGTGTGATGCGCCAGAATCAAATAAAGTGCGAACTGGGTGATCATAAAGATAAACTACACTTTCTACAGAAGTATTTATACCTCGCTATTGCAGAGGTGGCGCTTCTAGCACATGAACCTGTGCCCCTGAGGTGGATCCATCCCTCTGCCCCTGCCCTCGCTTCTTTGGGCAATCCTTAGCCATGTGGCCTGTCTCACTGCAAGAAAAGCATCCACCATTCAACTTGGCCTTCTTTTTCCGGCAATCTTTCACTAAGTGCCCCACTTTGCCACAGAAATTACACTTCCTCTTCTCTTTGTTGTCTTTCCCGCCCTTCTTAAAGTCTGTCTTCTTAGGCTGTAAACCCTCTTTCTTCCCTTGCGAGCCTTCTGCCTTTGTCTCCTTCTTGCCCTTATCCTCTTCGTTCAGCAATGCCATCTGCACCAATCTTTCATACATAGCTCCCATGGGTATATGGGTCATGGCCAAACTGTGTAATGGCTCATTCAATCTTTTGACAAAACGGAGAGCCTTCTTGTGCGGAGTGTTGACTAGGTCCAGTCCGAACCTAGCCAGCTGATCAAACTGATTAACGTACTCTTTGACTGTCATATTCCCTTGCTTAAGAAATAAGAATTTTTCCAATTGAAGACTCCTTTCAGCTTCTGAGAGAAATTTAGCCTCAAACCTTGCCCTAAAGTCCTCCCACGTTTCCACTGGTCTTTCTACATTGGTGACTTCCCACCAGTAGGAAGCCTCACCTTTAAGTAGCCATACTGCCGGTTGTACCTTCTGCCTATCTTCTACCTCAAAGATAACGAATAAGTCCTCGGTTTCCTTCAGCCAATTCCTAGCTGCCACGAAGGAATCGGTTCCATGAAAGTCCTTTCCTGCCATAGCTTTAAAATCTTTACATATCTTAGCAAAAGTATTACCACGCGGAGGAGGTGGAGAAAGAGGTGCTGCTGCAGTTGGATGATTTCCTGCAGTTGGGGGAGGAGGAACAGTGGGACCTGGCTGATTGGCCCTTGCTTCTAGCTAATAACCTTCCTTCTTGCATTAAGACAGCGCATAGCCCTGTCCCAAATGCATCTGTATAAACTGTGAACATCTTGCTTCCATCTGGCAACGTCAGAACTGGGGCTGTTGTAAGAGCCCTTTTTAGTCGTTGGAAAGCAAACTCGCAATCCAAGTTCCAATTGAACACTAGATTCTTCTTTGTCAGCCTTGTGAGTGGAGCTGAGATTTTTGCAAAATCCCTTATGAATTTTCGGTAGAAACCTGCTAGTCCTAGAAAACTTCGGACCTCAGTTGCATTCCTTGGTGTCTTCCAATCCTGTACCGCTACTACCTTAGCAGGGTCCACAGCTAACCCTTCTTTGGATATTATGTGCCCAAGGAACCTCACTTCCTCTCTCCAAAAGTGGCATTTGGAGAATTTGGATTTTAGCTGATGGATTCGCAGAGTATCCATGATTGCCCTTAAGTGATGAGCATGTTCTTCTTCACTCTTTGAGAAGATCAAGATATTGTCTACGAAGACCACTACGAACTTGTTGAGGAATTCTCTGAACACCCTACTCATCAGGTCCACGAAGTAAGCGAGTGCGTTTGTCAAGCCGAAAGGCATGACAAGCCATTCAAAGAAGCCGTCTGGGGTTCTGAATGTTGTCTTATCAATGCTATCTTCAGCCACCCTTAGCTGATGAAATCCGGTCGCTAAATCGAGTTGGGAGAAAACAGACGCTCCTGCAAGCTGACCAAACAGATCGTCAATTCTGGGGAGAGGGTTTCTATTCTTTTTCGTTATCTTGTTGAGCTCCCTATAGTCAACACATAGACGAAGTGAACCATCCGCCTTTGTGGCGAACACCACTGGAGTGCCCCATTCTGAAATGCTCCTTCTAATGAACCCCTTCTCTAGGAGCTCTTTCCTTTCCCGTGGAGCCATGTGTCTAACGGGCAACGCAACGGGCTTTGCATTATCTACAAGATATATGCGGAAGTCTATCTCCCGCTTCGGAGGTAAGCCCTTCACCTCTTCGAAGACATCCGGATATTCATGGACCACTCTAACCGATTTCAAACTCTCAACAGAAGCATCTAGCGATTCGAGATAACTAAGCATAACCGCATACGAGGGATTACAAGTAATTTCCAGAGTGTTACCGAGTTGGGTCAGAAGCCTAACCACCCTTTTCTCACAATCAAGGATGGCACCATTACTGGATAGCCAATCCATGCCCAAAATCAAACCATATCCCGAGAAGCCCAAAACAAAGGCACTACATCTAAATTCTACGCTTAGAATAGAAATTTTCAATCCCACACAGATCATAGATAAATGAGCTGGGCCCTCGATTGGATTTGAAACAATTAAGGGGTCCTCTACCATACTAGTTTCTAGGTGCAGAGATTCTACTAAAGCAGATGAAATAAAGGAGTGTGATGCGCCAGAATCAAATAAAGTGCGAACTGGGTGATCATAAAGATAAACTACACTTTCTACAGAAGTATTTATACCTCGCTATTGCAGAGGTGGCGCTTCTAGCACATGAACCTGTGCCCTTGAGGTGGATCCATCCCTCTACCCCTGCCCTTGCTTCTTTGGGCAATCGTTAGCCATGTGGCCTGTCTCACCGCAAGAAAAGCATCCACCATTCAACTTGGCCTTCTTTTTCCGGCAATCTTTCACTAAGTGCCCCACTTTGCCACAGAAATTACACTTCCTCTTCTCTTTGTTGTCTTTCCCGCCCTTCTTAAAGTCTGTCTTCTTAGGCTGTAAACCCTCTTTCTTCCCTTGAGAGCCTTCTGCCTTTGTCTCCTTCTTGCCCTTATCCTCTTCGTTCAACAATGCCATCTGCACCAATCTTTCATACGTAGCTCCCATGGGTATATGGGTCATGGCCAAACTGTGTAATGGCTCATTCAATCCTTTGACAAAACGGAGAGCCTTCTTGTGCGGAGTGTTAACTAGGTCCAGTCCGAACCTAGCCAGCTGATCAAACTGATTAACGTACTCTTTGACTGTCATATTCCCTTGCTTAAGAAATAAGAATTTTTCCAATTGAAGACTCCTTTCAGCTTCTGAGAGAAATTTAGCCTCAAACCTTACCCTAAAGTCCCCCCACGTTTCCACTGGTCTTTCTGCATTGGTGACTTCCCACCTGTAGGAAGCCTCGCCTTTAAGTAGCCATACTGCCAGTTGTACCTTCTGCATATCTTCTACCTCAAAGATAATGAATAAGTCCTCGGTTTCCTTCAGCCAATTCCTGGCTGCCACGAAGGAATCGGTTCCATGAAAGTCCTTTCCTCCCATAGCTTTAAAATCTTTACATATCTTAGCAAAAGTATTACCACGCGGAGGAGGTGGAGGAAGAGGTGCTGCTGCAGTTGGATGATTTCCTGCAGCTGGGGGAGGAGGAACAATGGGACCTGGCTGATTGGCCCTTGCTTCTAAGAATCGTCTAGACCAACCAAGATTTGGTACACCCTCTGGCAAGTTAAGTTCTTCGGACATGCTGAAACAAAAAGGATAGTTTCAAAATGAAGGATAAAAGATAGTACCTATGGCTTTGGGGGACTATGCCTTTTTAAAATAAAATAACATTTTATCTTTAAAAATGCTTCTTTAAATTTTCCTTTGAAAATAAATTTTCAAAACTTTTTATCTTATCTGGTAAACCTTGCTCTGATACCAAGTGAAACACCCCACCTCCGTTAGGGTCACTCTCAAAGGGATTGCCCTAATTTTGGTGGAGGTTTATAAGTACAAGTCACAGATACACAAGACATATATAAATACACATATTTTTGAACAGCGAAAAACAACAGCAACTTTTATTTCACCAAAATACGTGTTACACAAACCATGCCATAAATGTCTTACAATATTTCCAAAAACATTACATTTTCATAACTGTCTTGATTTCATAACTTAAAGAGGCATAAAAACATAAGTAAACTGCATAAGTCCCCATAATTGCTATCCAAAGCCATAGTCCAAAACAAAAGAGATCCAAGCAATACATTCTTTCTCTTCAAGCTGGATGTGAAAACTGGTCAAGCTGCGGTATTCCTTCCCTGTGGATTTCGGGGGGGGGGGGGACGAAAGAAAAGAAGACGAAAGAAAAGTAGAGTCAGACATAAAGCCTGAGTAAGTCTAGGACTATTCAGTCTATGAATAAAGAAATGAGCATGATGAGTACAAACTGGAAATGAGAAAGCACTATAAGCTAAGTTAAGTTGTCTAGAGTCGAATGTACTATCGTACCCCATATTAGTCTCGGCACCCATATAAGCTAGTTCCCAACAGACACCCCATAATCAGGGTAAAGTGATCCATTTCAAATGATCGGCTCCTACTCGCATAGTTACATGTGTCTTACGGCCCCTGATGTTGTAGTTACCTATGCTGGTCCCACCATGGGGTGTATCAAGTCCCATGGTGGTGTCCCGATACAATTCTAGAATGCAAAGGTATACTACTGGTGCCCAGTGCCTAATTTTTCTACGCCGGAGTGAATGCACGCCCGCACCCCGTTAGAACCTACACTGCTACACCACTGCCGTCGATTTGACCTCTTACAGTCAGCCCAGTAATCGTGCCCCACCCTGCCTAGTTCAGGGTGTCCTGATACACCTTGTTGGGTTACTGCTGAAAAGGGTCCCCCGCTACTAGGTTTTCTTTTTCTAGCCAACATGCTAAGTTGGTTAAGTGTTTTGTATAAACCTAACCCCCAATCAGTCTGTATAGTTTAGCATGTTCAGTTTGATTAAGTATTAAATCAATTTACTTAATCCTATCAATCCTGACTCAGCCTTAATTGTCTTATTAAAGCCTCGACCTCTCACATTAGACAGGTATTGTTGTGACTGCCTGTTGCCGGTTGGTTCCGGGCAGTCTTACGTCACAACTCAGTCTAACCTCGGGTATTTATTGCGCTCAATGTTTAACCACCTGTAACACCCCGAATTTCAATTAACACTAATGGTTAGTAATTAAAGTATAAATAATCTCAGATGTGAGAATCAGGGGAAACGGGCTACGTCATTGCGTTCGTCTCGGAAAAATACGCGAAATAGAGTCCGAGTTTGCGTAAAACGGGTACCGTATGAAAGAGATATGGACGAACGAAGTTAGGCAGAAAAACCCGAAACAGGCCAGAAATGCACTGGCGCACTTGTGAAGTGCGCCAGTACAAAAATACACTGGCGCACTTGGGAAGTGCGCCCATGTCGGGACAGGAAACCTGCACAGTTTCTAGAGAGTTCTGTGGTTGGGTGCACCAGTTTGGGGTTTGGGCTTGGTCTTAGGGCTGGTTTCTGGAAGGTTCCGAAATCTAAGGGTCCTAATCTAATTTAGGGTTAATCTAAGGGCCTAAAACACTCACCTAATCTATAAATACACCCTAAACCTACCCTAATCCATACTAAAAATAGAATTGAGGGCTACATGCCGCCAAATTAAATCTTAGAAGGAGCCTCCACTAATTTATGAAGAGGGTTGCAAGCTAATCACTCTCTAATCAACCTCTAATCCATTCTAAGCATCTTAATCTTCTTCATTTGGAGTGCAAATTGGCTAGTTGTGAGTTTCTATCACTCTAATGATCAATTGCTAAACTAAGTAGATGAGATATGATGAGATCATATGGTTTTGTTTGGGGATTAATGGGTTTTAAGTCATATGACATGATGTTAGTTTGCTAATGTATGTGGGTTATGCAAGTTTTGTGCTTTGTGATCATATGTTAATATGCAAGTTACATGTATGATAATATGCAAGTTACATGTATGATAATTATGCAAGTTGTATGTTTCTTCATATGCAAGTTTATGAGTTCATATGCAAGTATGTAACATGTTATGCAAGTTCATATGCAAGTTTATGAGTTCATATGCAAGTTATGTGACATATTATGCAAGTTCATATGCAAGTTTATGAGTTCATATGCAAGTTATGTAACATGTTATGCAAGTTCATATGCAAGTTATGTGACATATTATGCAAGTTCATATGCAAGTCATGTATTTGTTAATATGTAAGTTTATGTAACATGTTATGCAAGTTAATATGCAAGTTATGTGACATGTTATACAAGATTATATGCAAGTTATGTGACATGTTATACAAGATTATATGCAAGTTATGTGACATGTTATACAAGATTATATGCAAGTTATGTGACATGTTATGCAAGTTCATATGCAAGTTATGTGTTTGTTAATATGCAAGATGGCACCTTTGAAACATGTTCATACATATGCAAGTTGACACCTTTTATATGTGTTATGTCATGAGAACGAAATTACGTGGGAACGATGGGGTTAATTAAATGCATATGTTAATAAGATTGTGTGAAATTAATATAATTATGCATAACATAAAATAAATGAACATAGTACGGGAATTTGCCTATTAAGTTAGGTGTACCCATACTATGTGTTGGGAATTTGCCTATTAAGTTAGGTGTACCCACACTTTGGAGTTGGGAATTTGCCTATTAAGTTAGGTGTACCCATATTCCTAAAATAAACATGATAATTAACACAAATTATGGGGGTGATTAATTAGGAGTAATTAATCGATTAAGACACGAGGTTGGACCCGTTTGTAGTGTAAGACTGCCCGGAGTTTACCGGCTTAACCAGGCATCTACAAATGACGGTCCAATGTGAGGGGTCTTAATCATAAATTAAATACGTAACAAGGGTAAATGACACGAGGTTGGACCCGTTTGTAGTGTAAGACTGCCCGGAACCTACCGGCTAAACCAGGCATCTACAAATGACGGTCCAATGTGAGGGGTCCTTTACACGGTTACGGTCTTAGTCAATTAAGAAACACTTAACCAGATAAGCATGTAGTGAGGCATGGGGGTTAAGTGGGTACCTTGGGTGGTATGTGGAAATTGCTAGTGGTTGCCAACAGAAAATATGATAAAATACTTAACCAAGATGAAACCTGTAATTAAACATGATTAAAGGGTTAAGTGGGAAACACTAGTGTGTGGGCCAAGCTTAGGGGGATGGCTTGTGTTGGGGGCCCATTTCAACCAGTAACCCATACGTATCTTAGTGGGCTCGACCCATGTCGAGGACGGGACACGCATACTGGGCTTGACTATAAGAGGCCAAAATGGGTTAGCGGTGGCAACGCATGACCAACGGGTTTCATATGCGTGTGTGGACCCGGGCTGGTAGATAAGACGTTGTTGCATCGTGTAGATATAAGCCGTGCACCGTTAGTTTTATCAGGTTGCCACGTTGGGGAATGGTACACCCCACGGTGGGGCCAGCACGGGTATCTACGTTAGGGAGCCGATCGAATGGGGAGTAGTGTGTACACCTAGTGGATTGTAGGGCCCCGTGGCGTCTACTTAGTCACCTAGGGGTACGCGAGAACTATTAAGTTAATTTTATAAGTCCATGGGTGGGATCAACCTTTAAGTTAGGAATGACTGGTGTGGTGCAGTTTAGTAATTTATCTTTGGAAGGGTAGATGCGTCTTTATCTTTTATCTTAGTTTAGTTGACTGCTTAGTGTAGCCATTCATCCCCATTAGTTACCGTATATCAGTTTATGTCTTCTCTGGTTACTTTAACAATTGTATTGTTAAAGTTATAGGACTCGCTCAGACTTATGTCTGACCCCGTTGTTTTTATCTTTTTTTTCCCAACCCTCAGGTCCTACGGTGGATCCTAGCAGTAGTGGAGCTTGATTGGATTGCTGTTCCAGTCTTTAGGAGCTTGGATAGATGTAAAGCTCCAGTTACCCAGTTATCTTTTCTTTTGTCATGGCTATTGTATGAGAGTGGGATTATGTACTTCTTTATTTTGATGGATATTGTACTTGACTTTTATTGTGGTTTTATGATGTAACCAGACATGTTTTACTTCCGCTGTTATGAGATGATGTTTTAAATTTCAAGTACTATTTATATCTGTCTTGTTGTAATTTTTCTGTTCTATATTCACTAAAATACTCCACCGATGCTATGGCATTCCCTTAGTGAGTGATCATAGCGGGAGTGGGGTGTTACACGTGGTATCAGAGCTGAAGGTTACCGGAACAGATAAATTTTCGAGAAAAATACTTTTTTTTAAAAAAAATAGTAAAGGTATTATTTTTTTGAAAAAGGTATTTTCAAAAACATGTCTTTTAAGAGAAAAGTTTTTGAAAAAGAAAAGCATAATCCCCAATAGCCATATCTTTATCTTTCGGAATCTCCTTTTTGAATCTTTCCTCTTTTGTTTCAGCATGGCTGAAGATCTTAACATCCCGGAGGGCTTAGTTATACCACTATGGTACAGGAGGTTACAAGAGGCTAGGGCCGCGGCTGCGGGTCCAGCCAATGCTACTACACCAGAGGCAACCGCTCCTCCTCCTCAGCCTAGAGTGGATAATTTTGCTAAGATTTGCAAGGAGTTCAAGGCTATAGGAGGAAAACCTTTTCTAGGTTCAGAGACTTTCGTAGAGGCTAGAGATTGGCTTAAGGAAGTGGAAGAGTTACTAGATATCTTTGAAGTGGAAGAGGGAAAGAAAGTCAAGTTGGCGGCTTGGTTAATGAAGGGAGAGGCCTCATTCTGGTGGGAGGTCACTAATGGAGAACACCCTGTTGACTCTTGGGCAGATTTCAAGCAAAGGTTTGGGGCTAAGTTTCTCTCAAGGGCGGAAGTGAATCTGTTTATGGAGAAGTTCTTGAATTTGAAGCAAGGGAATCTCACGGTGAAAGAATATGTCAACAAATTCAATCAATTAGCAAGGTTTGGCATAGAGTTGGTGAATACGCCGGAGAAGAAGGCTTTGAGGTTTGTTAGAAGCTTGAACGAACCATTGCAAGGAATAGCTATGACTCACATTCCTATGGGGGCCACCTTTGAGAAGCTTGTCTACATGGCACTTATGCATGAGGATGATAAGAGTTTTAAGGCACCAGAGAAGAAGGGGGATCAGAAGAAACCGCAACAACAACAACAAGGCAAGGGTGGAAAAGGCAATGGTGACAAGGGGAAGAAGAAGAAGAAGTGCTTCAATTGTGGGACCCCCGGCCACCTCAGCAAGGATTGTCACAAAAAGAAGAAGACCGGTTGCTTTCATTGTGGTGAAGCAGGACATCTTGTGAAGGACTGCCCAAAGAAGGGGAAGAAGACGGGGTCTACCTCAGGAGGTCAGGTGCAAGCTCTTATGGCACCAGCTCAGGCAGGGGGGCAAGTTCAGGCTATCTCAGTTCCACCGATTCAGCAGAGAGGTAGAACTATTTCCGTTGAAAGTCTGGTTTTTCTGTTTGATCATCCAGTTCGTACTTTGTTTGACTCTGGCGCATCGCATTCTTTTATCTCATCATCGTTAGTTGAGTCACTGCACTTAGACACCAGTCTAGTTGATGATCCCTTGGTTGTTTCAAACCCAATTGGGGGCTCCATATATCTGTCTATGATATGTTTGGGTTTGAAGATTTCTATACTTAGCGTTGAGTTTGGATGTGATGCTTTTGTATTGGGCTTCACGGGCTATGGGTTGATTTTGGGCATGGACTGGTTATCCAGTAATGGTGCCATTCTTGATTGTGAAAGGAGAGTTGTCAGGCTTATGACCCGCTTGGGTAATACTCTCGAGATCTCTTGTAATCCCATGGAATCTGTTTTGCTAAGTTATCTTGAATCGCTCGATGCTTCGGTCGAGAGTTTGCGTTCTGTCAGAGTGGTCCGGGAATATCCGGATGTGTTTGAAGAGGTGAAGGGTTTGCCTCCGAAGCGGGAGATAGATTTCCGAATTTATTTGGTGGATAATGCCAAACCAGTGTCTTTGCCAGTGCGCCACATGGCTCCTCGTGAGAGAAGAGAACTTCATAAGCAAGTAGGGGAGTTGCTTGAGAAGGGGTTCATAAGGCGAAGTATATCGGAGTGGGGAGCTCCAGTAGTGTTTGCCATGAAGGCGGATGGGTCCCTCAGACTTTGTGTGGATTATAGAGAACTTAATAAGCTCACGAAGAAGAATAGACACCCATTACCGAGGATAGATGATCTCTTTGATCAGTTGGTTGGCGCCTCAGTGTTTTCGCAGATGGACTTAGCAACAGGGTTTCATCAGTTGAGAGTGGCGGAGGACAGTATAGAGAAGACTGCTTTCCGGACTCCGGATGGTTTTTATGAGTGGCTTGTGATGCCATTTGGGTTGACAAACGCCCCTGCATACTTTGTTGATCTGATGAGTAGAGTGTTCAGAGAGTATCTGAATAAGTTTGTAGTGGTCTTTGTGGATGACATCTTGGTCTTCTCCAAGAGTGAAGAAGAGCATGCCTTACATCTCAGAGAAGTGTTGGAGACTCTTCGAGCACATAGTCTTAAAGCTAAATTCTCTAAATGTCATTTTTGGAGAAGAGAAGTGCGATTCTTAGGGCATGTGGTCTCTAAGGAAGGGATAGCTGTGGATCCCGCAAAGATAGTATCTATCCAGGATTGGAAAGTTCCTAGAAATGCTACCGAAGTAAGAAGTTTCTTGGGGTTGGCAGGATATTATAGGAAGTTCATCAAAGACTTCGCGAAGATATCAGCCCCATTAACCCGCTTGACGAAGAAGAATCTGGTTTTCTCATGGGACGTAGATTGTGATGATGCTTTCCGACGGTTAAAGAGAGCTTTGACCACCGCTCCAGTTTTAGTGCTTCCAGATGGGAGTAAGCCGTTTGTTGTTTATACCGATGCTTGTGGGACAGGATTAGGCGCAGTCTTGATGCAGGAGGGAAGGGTAATAGCCTATGGAGGGAGGCAATTGAGAGTGCATGAGAAGAATTACCCTACCCATGATCTAGAGTTGGCCGCGATTGTTTTCGCACTTAAGTCTTGGCGCCATTATCTTCTTGGTGAGAGATTCGAGTTGTTCACTGACCATAAATCATTGAAGTACTTATTCTCTCAGAAGGATTTAAACTTAAGACAGCAAAGGTGGATGGAGTTCTTAGCATCCTATGATTTCGAGATAGCGTATACCCCTGGCAAGGGTAACGTGGTGGCGGACGCCTTGAGTAGAAAAAGGCTATCTTTGAGTCCATTGTTCGTGGAACGGCGAAGCTTGGAGTTTCTTTCTTTGTTCGACTTCAGACCTTCTGTTGACTTTGTACCTGGTTTGTTAGCATCCTTGGAGGTTAGACCTACTCTTTTGGGACGGATTGGCGAGGCTCAGCGAGACGACCCACAGTTGGTTGAGTTGGTAGAGAAGCTTATAAGGGGGGAGTCATCCAGCCATTTGGGTAGATACACCATAGATGATAGGGGATGGTTGCATAGAGACGATAGACTTTGTGTACCGCAAGATGAGGGTTTGAAGAAGGCTATTTTGGATGATGCACATCTTTCAAGGATGACTATTCATCCCGGTGGAGACAAAATGTACCAAGACATGAAGAGAGTTTTCTTCTGGGCCGGTATGAAGAAAGATGTGGCCGAGTATGTGGCTAGATGCTTAGTGTGCCAACAAGTTAAAGCGGAGCAAAGGAAACCCGGTGGGTTGCTACACCCATTGGAAGTTCCGCAATGGAAGTGGGATAGTGTCTCGATGGATTTCATCGATGGGTTACCGAGATCGAGGAAGGGCAATACGGGAATTTGGGTTGTGGTAGACAGACTTACCAAGAGTGCCCATTTTATACCCGTGAAGAGTAAGAGGACCGCTCCATGGCTTGCTTCAGTCTATGTTAGAGAGATTGCTAGATTGCATGGCGTACCATCCAGCATTGTGAGTGATCGAGATCCTATCTTCACTAGTGAGTTTTGGAGAAGTTTGAAAGAGGCGGTAGGGACTCAGTTGTGTTTGAGCACCGCATATCATCCTCAGACGGACGGTCAGACCGAGAGGGTGAACCGTATCTTAGAAGATCTCTTGAGGCTTTGTATCTTGGATTTTGGAGGTACATGGGAAGAACATCTTCCTTTGGTGGAGTTCGCATACAATAACAGCTTTCAGTCTAGTATTGACATGGCACCTTTCGAAGCTCTTTATGGAAGGCCTTGTCGATCTCCTACATGTTGGTGGGAATCTACGGATAAGATCTTGCTTGGGCCAGATATGGTTAGAGAGACTTCAAAGAAGATTGATATTGATTCGAAGAAGGATGAAGGCAGCGCAAGATAGACAGAAATCTTATGCGGATCGGAGAAGGACGGTTCTTGAGTTTGAGGTTGGGGACATGGTTTTTGTCAAAGTATCTCCGTTGAGAAATGTTGTTCGCTTTGGGTCCGTTGGGAAGTTAGCACCGAGGTTTGTTGGGCCGTTTCCTATTAAGGAAAGGATTGGACGGATGGCATATAGGGTGGAGTTGCCCGGCAGACTTAGTGGTGTTCATGATGTATTCCATGTATCACATTTGAGGAAGTGCTTACATGAGACCGCAGAGGTGGTAGAGCCGAGCTTGCTTAGAGATGTAGAGGTAGAGCGTGATGCGACGAGCTCCTACTCGCATCCTTGGGTCAGAAACTAGGAAGTTGAGGAACAGAGAAGTTCGGCTAGTTAAAGTGCAATGGGGAGATGACGAAAGCAATGTTACTTGGGAGACGGAAGCGAAGATGCGTTCTTTGTACCCATTTCTTTTTGAGAGTATGTCTTTTAACTTCTCCTTTATCGCTTGTCTAGTACTTATCTTATCTTTAGTATATCCTCTCGCTAGTACCTATGACCTTTAGATAGGGTAAAACCTATGGTTGAAACATGTGTTTGAAACATGTTATGGTTGATGGATGCATGTGGATGCAATTGTTTGCTAGTGGTTGCTCGTGGATGCATATACACACACATTAGGCACTAGATCGGCTCAGTCACTTCATGTTGCATATCGCATAAATGGATGTGGTAGTTAGATTGATGGATGTATCATGGTTGTGTTATCATGTGGATGATGCATTTTTGTGTATGGTTGTGCACGCATATCGAAATTGTATGTGTCAATAGGGTTTCGCATACATATTGGATGCATGGCACTATCATGGTTTGCATTAAGGAAGTCGACTGAATCAGTAGACCGCCTGATTTTGCATTAGTATACGGACATATACACACACTTTCTGCATATGTTCATACATCATTAGAACTTTCTAAGGATAATGGTTGCTTGTGGTTGATGGTTTAGTAGATGGTTGTTTGGTTGGTAGGATACGTTCTTCTTGACTTAGAGATTTCGAGGACGAAATCCTTTAAGTAGGGGAGAATGTAACACCCCGAATTTCAATTAACACTAATGGTTAGTAATTAAAGTATAAATAATCTCAGATGTGAGAATCAGGGGAAACGGGCGGCGTCATTGCGTTCGTCTCGGAAAAATACGCGAAATAGAGTCCGAGTTTGCGTAAAACGGGTACCGTATGAAAGAGATATGGACGAACGAAGTTAGGCAGAAAAACCCGAAACAGGCCAGAAATGCACTGGCGCACTTGTGAAGTGCGCCAGTACAAAAATACACTGGCGCACTTGGGAAGTGCGCCCATGTCGGGACAGGAAACCTGCACAGTTTCTAGAGAGTTCTGTGGTTGGGTGCACCAGTTTGGGGTTTGGGCTTGGTCTTAGGGCTGGTTTCTGGAAGGTTCCGAAATCTAAGGGTCCTAATCTAATTTAGGGTTAATCTAAGGGCCTAAAACACTCACCTAATCTATAAATACACCCTAAACCTACCCTAATCCATACTAAAAATAGAATTGAGGGCTACATGCCGCCAAATTAAATCTTAGAAGGAGCCTCCACTAATTTATGAAGAGGGTTGCAAGCTAATCACTCTCTAATCAACCTCTAATCCATTCTAAGCATCTTAATCTTCTTCATTTGGAGTGCAAATTGGCTAGTTGTGAGTTTCTATCACTCTAATGATCAATTGCTAAACTAAGTAGATGAGATATGATGAGATCATATGGTTTTGTTTGGGGATTAATGGGTTTTAAGTCATATGACATGATGTTAGTTTGCTAATGTATGTGGGTTATGCAAGTTTTGTGCTTTGTGATCATATGTTAATATGCAAGTTACATGTATGATAATATGCAAGTTACATGTATGATAATTATGCAAGTTGTATGTTTCTTCATATGCAAGTTTATGAGTTCATATGCAAGTATGTAACATGTTATGCAAGTTCATATGCAAGTTTATGAGTTCATATGCAAGTTATGTGACATATTATGCAAGTTCATATGCAAGTTTATGAGTTCATATGCAAGTTATGTAACATGTTATGCAAGTTCATATGCAAGTTATGTGACATATTATGCAAGTTCATATGCAAGTCATGTATTTGTTAATATGTAAGTTTATGTAACATGTTATGCAAGTTAATATGCAAGTTATGTGACATGTTATACAAGATTATATGCAAGTTATGTGACATGTTATACAAGATTATATGCAAGTTATGTGACATGTTATACAAGATTATATGCAAGTTATGTGACATGTTATGCAAGTTCATATGCAAGTTACGTGTTTGTTAATATGCAAGATGGCACCTTTGAAACATGTTCATACATATGCAAGTTGACACCTTTTATATGTGTTATGTCATGAGAACGAAATTACGTGGGAACGATGGGGTTAATTAAATGCATATGTTAATAAGATTGTGTGAAATTAATATAATTATGCATAACATAAAATAAATGAACATAGTACGGGAATTTGCCTATTAAGTTAGGTGTACCCATACTATGTGTTGGGAATTTGCCTATTAAGTTAGGTGTACCCACACTTTGGAGTTGGGAATTTGCCTATTAAGTTAGGTGTACCCATATTCCTAAAATAAACATGATAATTAACACAAATTATGGGGGAGATTAATTAGGAGTAATTAATCGATTAAGACACGAGGTTGGACCCGTTTGTAGTGTAAGACTGCCCGGAATTTACCGGCTTAACCAGGCATCTACAAATGATGGTCCAATGTGAGGGGTCTAAATCATAAATTAAATACGTAACAAGGGTAAATGACACGAGGTTGGACCCGTTTGTAGTGTAAGACTGCCCGGAACCTACCGGCTTAACCAGGCATCTACAAATGACGGTCCAATGTGAGGGGTCCTTTACACGGTTACGGTGTTAGTCAATTAAGAAACACTTAACCAGTTAAGCATGTAGTGGGGCATGGGGGTTAAGTGGGTACCTTGGGTGGTATGTGGAAATTGCTAGTGGTTGCCAACAGAAAATATGATAAAATACTTAACCAAGATGAAACCTGTAATTAAACATGATTAAAGGGTTAAGTGGGAAACACTAGTGTGTGGGCCAAGCTTAGGGGGATGGCTTGTGCTGGGGGCCCATTTCAACCAGTAACCCATACGTATCTTAGTGGGCTCGACCCATGTCGAGGACGGGACACGCATACTGGGCTTGACTATAAGAGGCCAAAATGGGTTAGCGGTGGCAACGCATGACCAACGGGTTTCATATGCGTGTGTGGACCCGGGCTGGTAGATAAGACGTTGTTGCATCGTGTAGATATAAGCCGTGCACCGTTAGTTTTATCAGGTTGCCACGTTGGGGAATGGTACACCCCACGGTGGGGCCAGCACGGGTATCTACGTTAGGGAGCCGATCGAATGGGGAGTAGTGTGTACACCTAGTGGATTGTAGGGCCCCGTGGCGTCTACTTAGTCACCTAGGGGTACGCGAGAACTATTAAGTTAATTTTATAAGTCCATGGGTGGGATCAACCTTTAAGTTAGGAATGACTGGTGTGGTACAGTTTAGTAATTTATCTTTGGAAGGGTAGATGCGTCTTTATCTTTTATCTTAGTTTAGTTGACTGCTTAGTGTAGCCATTCATCCCCATTAGTTACCGTATATCAGTTCATGTCTTCTCTGGTTACTTTAACGATTGTATTGTTAAATTTATAGGACTCGCTCAGACTTATGTCTGACCCCGTTGTTTTTATCTTTTTTTTCCAACCCTCAGGTCCTACGGTGGATCCTAGCAGTAGTGGAGCTTGATCGGATTGTTGTTCCAGTCTTTAGGAGCTTGGATAGATGTAAAGCTCCAGTTACCCAGTTATCTTTTCTTTTGTCATGGCTATTGTATGAGAGTGGGATTATGTACTTCTTTATTTTGATGGATATTGTACTTGACTTTTATTGTGGTTTTATGATGTAACCAGACATGTTTTACTTCCGCTGTTATGAGATGATGTTTTAAATTTGAAGTACTATTTATATCTGTCTTGTTGTAATTTTTCTGTTCTATATTCACTAAAATACTCCACCGATGCTATGGCATTCCCTTAGTGAGTGATCATAGCGGGAGTGGGGTGTTACACCACCCACATTGGATAGGTATTGTTGTGACTACTGGACAGCCGGGCGGTTCCGGGAAGGTTTATGTCACAACTCAATCCAACCTTTGGTTAAACACATCGTATTTTCTAAGTTACATATTTTGTCTCTTTTCTTTTTATATGTAAATATTTGCAGCCCATTATTCAAATTCATCTTTATTGGGTAAAATTAATTTATACCCTTTAAATGTTCTCAAGGTCATTGGCATGCGTCAGACATGCCAACACATATGTTTTATATTTTTACCCCAACGTCATTACCCCCGTCTTATACGTTCGCTATACTAAAACATATGTTGGGTTTAACATTTAAGCCCCACTTAGCCACATGAAAAAGGGGAGGCTTAGAACATGGTGTTTATATATTCTAAGTAACATCAAAAAAAGGGGTGTGTGAACGCATGAACTTGCAACATAACGATATAATTAACGTAAATTAGGCACTTGTGAACTTGCATTGTGATAGAATAAAATCATGACATAAACATACCTAAACATGAATCATGGTTTTAATCTAGTCATGTAAACTTGCATTTTAAAATGTAAATCTAACTTAAATTTGTGTCTCATATATTATCATATGGTTTTGATAACAACATAGGCCTAAAACATATTTTCAATTAGGCATAACACCAAACGTAATCTAGTCATGTTCATAGAGTCAACACAAGTTCACAAAGATGCTTACTTTTGTCACTAATACAAAAGTATGTCTTTTTTTTTCACTAGAATCATAATTCTTATTTCAACATAAATTCATGTGAATCATAATACCCAAATGGATCCAACTACACTAAACATGATCATAAAAATATACATAGAAGGTTCCAAAATCATGTTGGCATAATGGTGAATCATATACTTGCATGAATCTCAACTTTGTTGTAATAAACTACCACAAACATATAGTCGTTAACTTTCAACATGAATCATATACTTGAAAATATATAATAGGTCCAACATCATTATACCACAACATCCCAAATCTATTCATAATTAGAATCCTACCAACATACAATTATGAATTATCATCACCAAAAATTAAGTACAGTTCCATTTCTCATTTTACACAAATCAAAACTCAATTATTCATTCACATTGGAATAGCACTCTACTTACAACGGATGATGAATCTTCAATTCAGGATTCTGAATTCTGAATTTGGAGATGCTATCCTTTGTTGTAGGCATTGTTTTGATTTAGTTGTCGTTGCTTTAAGCTTTTGAATTGTCTCCTAACCGTCTCTCAATTTTGACGGCTACTCCTAGTCTTTCTTCAGCAGCATGACGGTCTCATTCTCATTTTTATTTGTATGAATTAGTTGGAGTCTTAGGTCCTTTTTATAGAGTTTGTGAATTGATTAGAACCGTCGATTGAGCTTAGATTAATATTAGCCGTTCGTTTGAAAGAGAAACCAATCAGGAGCTGACACCTAGCCCTAGTGACAAGACAAAGCTTAGAAATTCGGCTAAGCACAGACCAGGCCAACGAGGAGGGGCTGGGTTCGAACTGGCTCAGGGGCCAGGTCGACTACCCAGTCGACCCCCAGGTCGACTACCCAGTCGACCCCCAGGTCGACTACATAGTCGACCTAGGTGCCCCAGGTCGACTACCCAGTCGACCTGGGTGGCCTAGGTCGACTACCCAGTCGACCTGGGTGCCTTGGGCGGGAAAATTCCCGCCCAGCACAATCTGGGTCCGGTTTTTGAATTTTGAACTGTTTTCTGAACTATTTCTGTCTGTTTGAATTTTAAACTGAATTCTGAAACTTCCGGAGGTCATATCTCCCTATTACGGAGTCCGTTTTACGCAAACTCGGACTCTATCTCAAGCAGAATTCTGAGATGAACGCAATGGCGTATCCCGTTTCCCTTAATTCTTTGATTTGAAATTAATTATACTTTAATTTGTGAATTTCACTATTATAGAATACACGGGGTGTTACAATAGGGCCATTCCCCTTTACATAGCGAATTGGACAAATGGCTTATAGAGTGATCTTGCCCGAGAAGCTCAGTGGTGTTCATGATGTATTTCATGTGTTGCATTTGCGGAAGTGTTTACATGATACCGCGAAAGTAGCATAGTCGAGCATGCTTAGGGAAGTGGAAGTGGAGCGAGATGCCACGATTAGACGAGCTCCTACATGCATCCTTGGATCAGAGGTCAAGAAGTTATGCAACCGAGAGGTCAAGTTGGTTAAAGTCCAATGGGGAGATGATCAAGGAGACGCGACTTGGGGGACTAAAGACAAGATACGCGCGACGTACCTTTCCTTTTTGAGAGTATGTTCTTAACTTCTCCTTTTTGTGCCGCTTTTTTTATACTTGTTCTATCGTTTAAGTGTATCCTCTCAATTATATCTTCAATCTTTAGGTAGAAAACCTTATGGTTGTAAACTTCAGTTTGAGACATGTTATGTTTGGTGGATGCAAGTGGATGTAAGTGTTTGCTAGTGGTTGCTCGTGGATGCATTTAAACACACATTAGGCAATAGATCGGCTTAATCACTTTCATATTGCATATGAAGGAGTGTGCATATTTGAATTAATGGATGTATATTAAATGTGTTATCATATGGACGATGCATTTGAATGAATGGTTGTGCACTCATATAGAGATGGTATGTATCATTATGATTCTTTTGCATAAATAATGGACGCATAGCACTATCATGTTTTGCATCAAGGAGGTCAACTGAATTAGAAGACCGCTTGATCTTTGCATAAAATAAGGAACATATATAAGATAAGGCATGAATGGAAGTGCACCCATGCCGAGGGAGAACCTGCACAGAATTCTAGAGAGCTCTCTAATGACGTGTCCTTCAGGGATTGGCTGGATGACGTGTCTTTTGAGCTGTGTGTGCCTGATGATCTCTAATCTAATCTAAAGGCCCTAATTCACCTAATACATCTATAAAAACGCACCTAGACCTAACCCAAATTTCATTACACTAATCCATGGCGCCTCCATGCTTCCCTAACCTAAATCAAAACTAGCCTCTCTTCTCTTCCCCAAAGAAAATCAAATTAGAGTATTCAAATTGGAAGATAAGAATCAAATTCTACAACAACGTTTTAGCTAATCAAATTCAGAATTCAGAACTATTATGTTCCTAAATCCAATCTCAGTGAATCAATTGATTATTTTTAGATTTAAATAATACAAAAGCAATTCTAAAATGTTGTAAATTGGAGTTGGAAATTAAACATGATAATAAGATCTAATCTCATCAGTTATATCTTAGCCTATATATCATATTCATGATTCTTATATGCCCATGTTGATATTATCATCAGTTTTATCAGTTTTATCATATATTTATGATCAGTTCATCCTTATGCCTATTTTGTTGTTATTATTATGTCTGCTCTGTAACTCTTCCCTTCCTCCTTCTCTTTTTATTTTTATAGCCAGGCTACTTTCGAGCCTTGGCCAAATCTTGTAGAGATGAACGTATGAATGGTAATCTAGGGAACATTGGGAAATATGGCATAATGTATGTTGGGTTGATTTGGGCATGATTAATGTTAAATTTTGGGCATGATACGAAATCGGGGATTTTGGGTAATTGGCATAATTAACCTGAAATTGGCATAAACTACAAATAAATAATTTGGCTAAGATAAGCATACCGGGACACGAGGTTAGATTCCATTTGCGGTAGAAGCCTGCCCGAAACCAAACGGCCTAACCAGCAACCGCAAACGGCCAGTCTAATGTGAGAGGTCATAGACATAATTAAAAGATGCCTAGACATGAGGTTAAGTCTGGCTTGTGGTAGAAGTCTGGCCGGAACCGCCCGGCATATCCAGCAGCCACAAGCCATCGACTTAATGTGAGGGGTCTGTGTATTAATAACTAATTAATGCTGATCAAAGATGAATATGATACCTAAAACATGTTAGGTGGGTGGGATTAAGTTTACCTGTGTGGGATGACGACTTAACCAATATTACATGAACAAAGTGGATAGGGTTAAGGAAAGCTTAACCAATAATACATATTGATTTGATAAGTGGATGGGGTTAAGTCAACTGGGCGGATAGACAACACTTAACCAATATAGGTTGGATTAGGATAAACCCTGGGGTAAAACCTAGTAGCGGTAGGGACCCTTTTCAGACAGTAACCCACTTAGAGGTATCGGGAACCCTGAGCTAGGCAGGGTTGGGGCAAAGCTTACTGGGCTGATTATAAGCGGTCAAATAAGAGCGAGGGTGTAGCAGTGCAGGTTCCGATGGATTCGTTAAGAGTGCACAAGGTGTTCCTGGCATTGGAAGATTTAGTCATTGTACATCAGTAGGTATAAAGCTTTGCAACCACGGGTTGACACTTAGGGAGTGATACACTGAAACACCCCACCTCCGTTAGGGTCACTCTCAAAGGGAATGCCCTAATTTTGGTGGAGGTTTATAAGTACAAGTCACAGATATACAAGACAGATATAAGAACACATATTTGTAAACAGCGGAAGAACAACAAACTTTTATTTCATAAAGTCAAATACGTGTTACAACAATACCCTTTCAAAAAACATAACATAACACTTTCTTAATCTGTCTTGAGTACATTATTTAAAGAAGCATAAATAAAACATAGATAAACTGCAAAAGCCCCATAGTGGATTGTCCAAAGCCATAGTTCAAAACAGGAAAGTCCAAGCAATACATTTCTCTTCTTCAAGCTGGATGTTAAGGTTGGTCAAGCTGCTGTGTTCCCTCCCTGTGGACCTAGGGGGGGAAACGGAAGAAAGAAGACGAAAGAAAAGTAGAGTCAGACATAAAGCCTGAGTAGGTCTAGTACTATTTTTGTCTATGAATAAAGAACTGGGTATGATAAGTATAAACAAGAAGTGGGCAAGCACTATAAACTTGGTTAAGTTGTCTAGGGTCGAATATACTATCGTACCCCATGTTAATCTCTGAACCCATTTAACTAGTTTCCAATTGGCACCCCATATCAGGGTGATGTGATCCATTCAATGATGATCGGCTCCTACTCGCATAGTTACATGTGTCTTACGGCCCCCGATGTCGTAGTTACCTATGTTGGTCCCACCATGGGTTGTATCAAGTCCCATAGTGGCAACCCGACACAACCTTAGAGTGCACAGGTATGCTACTGGTGTCCAGTGCCTTATTTTTCTGCGCCGGATTGTGTGCACGCCCGCACTCCGTTAGAACCTACACTGCTACACCACCGCCGTCGATTTGACCTCTTACAATCAGCCCAGTAATCGTGCCCCACCCTGCCTAGTTTCAGGGTATCCTGATACACCTTCTAGGGTTACTGCTGAAAAGGGTCCCCCGTTACTGGGTTTTCTATCTCTAGCCAACATGCTAAGTTGGTTAAGTGTTTTCTAACCTAACCCCACCGGTCCGTTTAGTTTAGCATGTTCCATTTTGATTAAGTCTTTAGTTCACTTAATCCTAACAATCCTGACTCAGCCTTAATTGTCTTATTAAGGCCCTGACCTCTCACATTAGACAGGTATTGTTGTGGCTGCCTGTTGCCAGTTGGTTCCGGGCAGTCTTACGCCACAACTCAGTCTAACCTCGGGTCCTTATTGGGCTCCATGTTTAACCTCCCACATTGGATAGGTATTGTTGTGACTACTGGACAGCCGGGCGGTTCCGGGCTGGTTTACATCACAACTCAATCCAACCTCGGGTTAAACACATCGTATGTTCTACATTTACATATCTTGTCATTCTTCTTTATTTCTTATATGTAAATATTTGCGGCCCATTATTAAGTTAATGGTGTAAAGGTTACACCAATCATGGGCCCAACCCATTCTTGAACTTGGGCCCTTCTATTTTATATTTTCATTCATTAGTAATTTTAACCCAACGTTATTTTCCCCCGTTTAACACGTCCGTTTATATATATTGGGCTTAGCCTTTTAAAGCCCAATTTAGCCATGCGAAAGGGGAGGCTCAAAGCGTAATTACATACACAAAAAGGGGAAGGTGAGCGTATGAACTTGCAAAATGACGTTGGAAATATAAACTAGAAACGGGTGTACTTGCATAGTGGTAACATAGGTGACATGAATCAAAGCATGTGAACTTGTAATTGAGATATCATTATTGACACATGAACCTATATTTTTATTTAGGCATAATGTCAAACATAGGCATGGCATAAATATTTCTAGCATAAGCATGGCATAATGTCAAACATAAGCATGGCATAAATACTTCTAGCATAAACATGGCATAATGTCAAACATAAGCATGGCATAATATCAAACATAAGCATGGCATAAGTATAGTTAAATTTTGTTCACATAACATGGCATAAATATTTCTAACATGAAATCATGATTCTTACTTTAGTCATGTAAACTTACAAAAAGGGACTTTTTGAACCTAACCTAGCCATGTACCATATATGTCATCATATAATTCTAGTAAACAATATAGACTTAACATGAATTTCAATTATGCCAAATATCATTCATAGCCTAGCCATATTCATAAGTTTGCAAATAGGTTTTCTAGTACAAAAGCATGGCTTAATACATGATGCCAAATTCTCAACATAATTTCATATGGATTATAATAACCAAACTTGTTTTAATTACTTACAAATTGATTTATGCACAAAAATATACATCATGATGGCATAGTAGCAAAACCCCAAACTTGCATGAATTTAAATCAACTACATACATGTAGCTTCAACATGGATTACACAATTTGCGAAATATTCCAAACGTATACTTGCATAGAACTACCGCATATAGTTCTTTATAACATGAATAACATAATTCAAGAATATCCAAACGTATATAATATTTCAAATTGATAAGAACGCACAAATATGAATAACTTTATTGCCAAAATTCAAGCATACAAACCAACACAATTGTTTATTCATACCAAAGTAATACTCTACTTACAATGGTGTGATGAATTCTCTAATTTAGGGATTGAAGACGCAAATTTCTTTGTTGAATTGATTTGATTTAGGTCTCTTTAAGCTTTAGGATTTAGAACTTTCCTCCTAATTCTCTCTCTAGTTGGCGGCTACTCTTTGTCGTTCCTCAGAAACATGGCGGCTATGATCTTATTTTTGAATGAATAGATTAGGGTTTAGTCTAGGGTTGTTTATATAGAGATTAGGAACTGATTAGAACCATTGATGTTGCCTGGATTGATCGTAGCCATTCATTCGATAGAGAGACCAATTAAAACTTGCCACCTAGCCCTAGTGACAAAGCAGACCACAGAAAATCGGCCAAACACAGACCTGGCCAGCCAGGTTGACTGGGCTCGACCAGGTCGATACCCCTGTCGACAGGGCTGTCGACAGCCCTGTCGACATGGGTAGCCCAGGTCGACAGCCCAGTCGACCTGGGTGGCCTAGGCGGGTGTTTACCCGCCCTGGCCCATTGGGCCCGATTTTTAATTATTTTATTCTGTTTGAATTTTAAATTTAATTCAAAACTTCCGAAGGCCATATCTTCTTCATACGGACTCCGTTTTTCGAAAACTCGGACTCTATTTCGCGTATTTTTCCGAGACGAACGCAATGGCGTATCCCGTTTCCCTTAGTTCTTTGATTTCAAATTAATTATACTTTAATTTGTTAATTTCACAGTTATAAAATTTTCGGGGTGTTACATTCTCCCCCAATTAAAAGGATTTCGTCCCCGAAATCTTCAAGTTAGGAGGAATGTATATCCTAACATCCAATCATCCATCTACTCATCCATCAAACACGAGCATCCATTGTCCTTAAAAGACTTCTAATGCTTCATGATCATATGCGAAGTGTGTGTGTATATGAACTTATCTAATGCAAAATCAGGCGGTCTACTGATTCAGTTGACCTCCTTAATGCGAATTATGTAAGTGCCATGAATCCATTATGTATGCAAATTTTCCTATTCTTGATTCTACATGAGTGCACAATCATTCAATACAAATGCAACATCCATATGACAACACATTAAAGTTCATCCATATACGAATGCAAACATATATGCATATGCAATATGAAGTGACTGAGCCGATCTAAAACCTAGATTGTGTGTGTATTTGCAACCACGAGCAACCACTAGCAATCACTTGCAACCACTTGCAACCATCATCCATAACATGTTTCAACTACATGTTTCCATCCAAAGGGTTTCTACCTAAAAGATAAGGTCGAGGAAATATACCTAAAAAGATAGATAAAAGCGCAACTTAAGGAAAAGGAAAGATCAAGGATGTACCCTCGAACAGAAAAGGGTAGGCAGTGCGTATTCTAGCTTCAGTTTCCCAAGTCGCGTCTCCCTCGGCGTCGCTCCACTGAACTTTGACGAGCTTGACTTCACGGTTGCGTAGCTTCTTCACTTCCGTTTCTAAGATGCGGGTTGGAACTTTTCTTATGGTTGCTTCGCGTTCCACTTCGGCCTCTTCGAGGATATGTGGCTCTACCACTTCAGCTGACTCATGTAGACATTTTCGGAGATGTGAAACGTGAAAAACGTTGTGGACTCCAGCCAACTTCTCGGGTAGCTCTAATCTATAGGCCATTTTCCCAATTTTCTCGATAATAGGGAATGGCCCTACGAACCTTGGTGCCAGTTTTCATGTGGTTCCAAAACGAACAACGTTCCTTAGCGGTGATACCTTGAGAAAAACTCTGTCTCCAACCTCAAATTCAAGGTCGGATCTCCTCTTGTCGGCATAGGACTTTTGTCTGTCTTGGGCCGTCTTCATCCTTCTTCGTATTAAGTCTACTTTCTCTGAGGTCTCTCGGATCATGTCTGGTCCAAGTATGAGCTTATCCGTGGACTCCCACCAACAAGTGGGCGATCGGCACGGTCTTCCATATAAGGCTTCGAAGGGCGCCATTCCGATGGTTGCTTGATAGCTGTTGTTGTAGGCAAATTCCACCAAAGGAAGGTGGTCTTCCCATGTCCCTCCGAAGTCAAGGACGCATAGTCTTAAGAGGTCTTCCAAAACTCTGTTCACTCTCTCTGTTTGGCCGTCGGTTTGGGGATGATAGGCTGTGCTTAAGCATAACTGCGTTCCTACTGCTTCTTGCAGACTCCGCCAAAACTCACTGGTGAAGATGGGGTCTCGGTCACTAACAATGTTAGATGGTATTCCATGGAGTCGAACGATTTCCTTGAGGTAAAGTGATGCTAAGGATGAGGCAGTCCTTTTACTTTTGACAGGTAAAAAGTGGGCGCTTTTAGTAAGCCTATCCACTATTACCCAAATGCTAGTGTTGCCTCTCCTAGACCTAGGCAGCCCATCGATGAAGTCCATTGAGATGCTATCCCACTTCCACTGCGGGACCTCTAGAGGATGTAGTAGTCCGCCAGGCTTTTTCTGTTCCGCCTTAACCTGTTGGCACACCATACACTTAGAAACGAATTCTGCCACGTCCTTTTTCATGCCGTTCCAGAAGAAAGTCCTTTTTATGTCTTTGTACATTTTATCTCCGCCTGGGTGTATCGTCATCTTGGAGTGATGTGCTTCCTCGAGAACCTTCTTTATTAAATCTTTTGTCTGTGGGACGCATAGTCTTCCGTCTCGCCTTAGCAAACCCTTATCGTCAATGGAGTATCTGTTGAGGTGACTTGAAGTCTCACCCCTAATTAGCCTATCAATTATTTCCACAAGCTGAGGGTCTTCGCGTTGTGCTGCCCCTACTGAATCCACCAAAGTTGGGCGCACTTCGAGAGATGCTAGCAAGCCTGGTACGAAATCGGAGGAGGGCCTAAAGTTGAAGCTGGCTATAAACTCTAGGCTTTGTCTTTCAACAAACAACGGGCTTAGGGTCAATTTCTTTCGGCTCAACGCGTCTGCCACTACGTTGCCTTTGCCCGGAGTATAGGAGATTTCGAACTCGTACGAGGCAAGAAACTCCATCCATCTTTGTTGCCTCAAGTTAAGATCCTTCTGCGAGAAAAGATATTTCAACGATTTATGGTCAGTGTAAAGTTCTAACTTCTCACCTAGGAGATAGTGTCGCCAAGACTTGAGTGCAAAGACGATGGCGGCTAACTCAAGATCGTGGGTTGGGTAGTTCTTTTCGTGCACCTTCAACTGCCTCCCGCCATAAGCTACTACCCTTCCTTCTTGCATTAAGACGGCGCCTAGCCCTGTCCCACATGCATCCGTATAAACAGTGAACATTTTGCTCCCATCCGGCAGCGTCAAAACTGGGGCTGTTGTGAGAGCCCTTTTCAGTCGTTGGAAAGCAAACTCGCAATCCAAGTCCCAATTGAACACTAGATTCTTCTTAGTCAATTTTGTGAGCGGAGCTGAGATTTTCGCAAAATCCCTTATGAACTTTCGATAGAAACCTGCTAGTCCTAGAAAGCTTCGGACCTCAGTCGCATTCCTTGGTGTCTTCCAATCCTGTACCGCCACTACCTTAGCAGGGTCCACTGCTAACCCTTGTTTGGATACTATGTGCCCAAGGAACCTCACCTCTTCCCTCCAAAAGTGGCATTTGGAGAACTTGGCTTTTAGTTGATGGACTCGCAAAGTTTCCATGATTGCCCTTAAGTGCTGAGCATGTTCCTCTTCACTCTTTGAGAAGATAAGGATATCATCTACGAAGACCACTACGAATTTGTTGAGGAAATCTCTAAATACCCTACTCATCAGGTCCACGAAGTAAGCAGGTGCATTTGTCAAGCCGAAAGGCATGACAAGCCATTCAAAGAAACCGTCTGGGGTTCTGAATGCCGTTTTATCGATGCTATCTTCAGCCACCCTAAGCTGATGAAAACCGGTTGCTAAATCGAGTTGGGAGAAAACAGACGCTCCTACAAGCTGGTCAAATAAATCGTCAATTCTAGGGAGAGGGTGCCTATTCTTTTTCGTTAGCTTGTTGAGCTCCCTATAGTCAACACATAGACGGAGTGATCCATCCGCCTTTGTAGCGAACACCACTGGAGCGCCCCATTCTGAAATGCTCCTCCTAATGAACCCCATTTCTAGAAGCTCTTTAATCTGTTTACTGAGCTCTTTCCTTTCTCGTGGAGCCATGTGTCTAACGGGCAACGCAACGGGCTTTGCATTATCTACAAGATATATGTGGAAGTCTATTTCCTGCTTCGGAGGCAAGCCCTTCACCTCTTCAAAGACATCCGGATATTTCCGGACCACTCTAACTGAATGCAAATTTTCAACAGAGGCATCTAGCGATTCAAGATAACTAAGCATAACCGCATGCGAGGGATTACAAGAAATTTCCAAAGTATTACCGAGCTGGGTTAGGAGCCTAACAACCCTTTTCTCACAATCAAGGATGGCTCCATTACTGGATAGCCAATCCATGCCCAAAATCAAACCATACCCCGAAAAGCCCAAAACAAAGGCACTACATTGAAATTCTACACTTAGAATGGAAATTTTCAATTCCAAACAGATCATAGACAAATGAGCTGGGCCCCCAATTGGGTTTGAAACAATTAAGGGGTCCTCTACCATACTAGTTTTTAGGTGCAGAGATTCTACTAAAGCAGACGAGATAAAGGAGTGTGATGCGCCAGAATCAAATAAAGTGCGAACGGGGTGATCATAAAGATAAACTACGCTTTCTACAGAAGTATTTATACCTCGCTGTTGCAGAGGTGGCGCTTCTAGCACATGAACCTGTGCCCCTGGGGTGGATCCAGCCCTCTGCCCCTGTCCACGTTTCTTTGGGCAGTCCTTAGCCCTGTGGCCTGTCTCACCGCAAGAAAAGCACCCACCATTCTCCTTGGCCTTCTTTTTCCGGCAGTCCTTTACTAAGTGCCCCACTTTGCCATAGAAATTGCACTTCCTCTTCTCTTTGTTGCCTTTTCCGCCTTTCTTAAAGTCTGTCTTCTTAGGCTGCAAACCCTCTTTCTTCTTGCCCTTATCCTCTTCATTCAGCAATGCCATTTTCACCAATCTTTCGTACGTGGCTCCCATGGGTATATGGGTCATGGCCAAACTGTGTAATGGCTCATTCAACCCTTTGACGAAACGGAGAGCCTTCTTGTGCGGGGTGTTGACTAGGTCAAGCTCAAACCTAGCCAGCTCATCGAATTGATTCACATACTCTCTGACTGTCTTGTCCGCTTGCTTAAGAAATAAGAATTTTTCTAACTACAAACTTCTTTCTGCATCTGAGAGAAATTTGGTCTCAAACCTTGCCCTAAAGTCCTCCCATGTCTCCACTGGTCTTTCAGCATTAGTGACTTCCCACCAGTAGGAAGCCTCTCCCTTCAATAGCCATACCGCCAGTTGTACTTTTTGTCTATCTTCTACCTCAAAGATGATGAATAGGTCCTCCGTTTCTTTCAGCCAATTTCTAGCTGCCACGAAGGACTCAGTTCCATGGAAATCCCTTCCTCCCATAGCTTTAAAATCTTTACATATCTTAGCAAACATGTTTCCCCGAGGAGGAGGTGGAGGAAAAGGTGCCGCTGCAGCTGGATGATTCCCTGCAGCTGGGGGAGGAGGAACGGTAGGACCTGGCTGAGTGGCCCTTGCTTCTAAGAACCGTCTAAACCAACCAGGTATTGGCACCCCTTCTGGCAAGTTAAGATCTTCGGACATGCTGAAACAAAAAGGATAGATTCAAAACGAAGGATAAGAGATAGTACCTATGGCTTTGGGGAGTGGACTTTGCCTTTTTAAAATAAAATAACATTTTCTTTTAAAAATGCTTCTTTAAATTTCCTTTTTGAAAATAATTTTCAAAACTTTTTATCTTATCTGGTAAACCTATGCTCTGATACCAAGTGAAACACCCCACCTCCGTTAGGGTCACTCTCAAAGGGAATGCCCTAATTTTGGTGGAGGTTTATAAGTACAAGTCACAGATATACAAGACAGATATAAGAACACATATTTGTAAACAGCGGAAGAACAACAAACTTTTATTTCATAAAGTCAAATACGTGTTACAACAACATCCTTTCCAAAAACATAACATAACACTTTCATAATCTGTCTTGAGTACATTATTTAAAGAAGAATAAATAAAACATAGATAAACTGCAAAAGCCCCATAGTGGATTGTCCAAAGCCATAGTTAAAAACAGGAAAGTCCAAGCAATACATTTCTCTTCTTCAAGCTGGATGTTAAGGTTGGTCAAGCTGCTGTGTTCCCTCCCTGTGGACCTGGGGGGGAAACGGAAGAAAGAAGACGAAAGAAAAGTAGAGTCAGACATAAAGCCTGAGTAGGTCTAGTACTATTTTTGTATATGAATAAAGAACTGGGTATGATAAGTATAAACAAGAAGTGGGCAAGCACTATAAACTTGGTTAAGTTGTCTAGGGTCGAATATACTATCGTACCCCATGTTAATCTCTGAACCCATTTAACTAGTTTCCAATTGGCACCCCATATCAGGGTGATGTGATCCATTCAATGATGATCGTCTCCTACTCGCATAGTTACATGTGTCTTACGGCCCCCGATGTCGTAGTTACCTATGCTGGTCCCACCATGGGGTGTATCAAGTCCCATATTGGCAACCCGACACAACCTTAGAGTGCAAAGGTATGCTACTGGTGTCCAGTGCCTTATTTTTCTGCGCCGGAGTGTGTGCATGCCCGCACTCCGTTAGAACCTACACTGCTACACCACCGCCGTCGATTTGACCTCTTACAATCGGCCCAGTAATCGTGCCCCGCCCTGCCTAGTTTCAGGGTATCCTGATACACCTTCTAGGGTTACTGCTGAAAAGGGTCCCCCGTTACTAGGTTTTCTATCTCTAGCCAAAATGCTAAGTTGGTTAAGTGTTTTCTAACCTAACCCCACCGGTCCGTTTAGTTTAGCATGTTCCATTTTGATTAAGTCTTTAGTTCACTTAATCCTAACAATCCTGACTCAGCCTTAATTGTCTTATTAAGGCCCTGACCTCTCACATTAGACAGGTATTGTTGTGGCTGCCTGTTGCCGGTTGGTTCCGGGCAGTCTTACGCCACAACTCAGTCTAACCTCGGGTCCTTATTGGGCTCCATGTTTAACCTCCCACATTGGATAGGTATTGTTGTGACTACTGGACAGCCGGGCGGTTCCGGGCAGGTTTACATCACAACTCAATCCAACCTCGGGTTAAACACATCGTATGTTCTACATTTACATATCTTGTCATTCTTCTTTATTTCTTATATGTAAATATTTGCGGCCCATTATTAAGTTAATGGTGTAAAGGTTACATCAATCATGGGCCCAACCCATTCTTGAACTTGGGCCCTTCTATTTTATATTTTCATTCATTAGTAATTTTAACCCAACGTTATTTTCCCCCGTTTAACACATCCGTTTATATATATTGGGCTTAGCCTTTTAAAGCCCAATTTAGCCATGCAAAAGGGGAGGCTCAAAGCGTAATTACATACACAAAAAGGGGAAGGTGAGCGTATGAACTTGCAAAATGACGTTGGAAATATAAACTAGAAACGGGTGTACTTGCATAGTGGTAACATAGGTGACATGAATCAAAGCATGTGAACTTGTAATTGAGATATCATTATTGACACATGAACCTATATTTTTATTTAGGCATAATGTCAAACATAGGCATGGCATAAATATTTCTAGCATAAGCATGGCATAATGTCAAACATAAGCATGGCATAAATACTTCTAGCATAAACATGGCATAATGTCAAACATAAGCATGGCATAATATCAAACATAAGCATGGCATAAGTATAGTTAAATTTTTTTCACATAACCATGGCATAAATATTTCTAACATGAAATCATGATTCTTACTTTAGTCATGTAAACTTACAAAAAGGGACTTTTTGAACCTAACCTAGCCATGTACCATATATGTCATCATATAATTCTAGTAAACAATATAGACTTAACATGAATTTCAATTATGCCAAATATCATTCATAGCCTAGCCATATTCATAAGTTTGCAAATAGGTTTTCTAGTACAAAAGCATGGCTTAATACATGATGCCAAATTCTCAACATAATTTCATATGGATTATAATAACCAAACTTGTTTTAATTACTTACAAATTGATTTATGCACAAAAATATACATCATGATGGCATAGTAGCAAAACCCCAAACTTGCATGAATTTAAATCAACTACATACATGTAGCTTCAACATGGATTACACAATTTGCGAAATATTCCAAACGTATACTTGCATAGAACTACCGCATGTAGTTCTTTATAACATGAATAACATAATTCAAGAATATCCAAACGTATATAATATTTCAAATTGATAAGAATGCACAAATATGAATAACTTTATTGCCACAATTCAAGCATACAAACCAACACAATTGTTTATTCATACCAAAGTAATACTCTACTTACAATGGTGTGATGAATTCTCAAATTTAGGGATTGAAGACGCAAATTTCTTTGTTGAATTGATTTGATTTAGGTCTCTTTAAGCTTTAGGCTTTAGAACTTTCCTCCTAATTCTCTCTCTAGTTGGCGGCTACTCTTTGTCGTTCCTCAGCAACATGGCGGCTATGATCTTATTTTTGAATGAATAGATTAGGGTTTAGTCTAGGGTTGTTTATATAGAGGTTAGGAACTGATTAGAACCATTGATGTTGCCTGGATTGATCGTAGCCATTCATTCGATAGAGAGACCAATTAAAACTTGCCACCTAGCCCTAGTGACAAAGCAGACCACAGAAAATCGGCCAAACACAGACCTGGCCAGCCAGGTTGACTGGGCTCGACCAGGTCGATACCCCTGTCGACAGGGCTGTCGACAGCCCTGTCGACAGGGCTGTCGACAGCCCTGTCGACATGGGTAGCCCAGGTCGACAGCCCAGTCGACCTGGGTGGCCTAGGCGGGTGTTTACCCGCCCTGGCCCATTGGGCCCGATTTTTAATTATTTTATTCTGTTTGAATTTTAAATTTAATTCAAAACTTCCGAAGGCCATATCTTCTTCATACGGACTCCGTTTTTCGAAAACTCGGACTCTATTTCGCGTATTTTTCCGAGACGAACGCAATGGCGTATCCCGTTTCCCTTAGTTCTTTGATTTCAAATTAATTATACTTTAATTTGTTAATTTCACAGTTATAAAATTTTCGGGGTGTTACATACACCCTAAGATGGGACCCGCACAGGTATCTACAAGTTAGGGAGCCGATAGATTAGGGGTAGTGTGGGGACATATAGTATCTATTATGGGCAAGTTGGCTTTCAAGGATTATATGGGGCTGATACCTCTTACTAGATGTAACGCCTGAGGGCTACAAATTGCGGGGTTGTGATCATTTCGTTAAGAATTACTAGTAGGTGGTGCATAGAATTAAATTAAGAAATCTGAGAAGCGCACTAAACATTCCTTTATATTCACCCTGTTATCCAGCTTTACCTTATGTCATGGTTATACTTTCCATCCTCTTTATTCCCGTCATATTGCTTTACTTATTTTCATACTAAAAGTTACTGGACTCACTAGGCTTTGTGTTTGACCTTTTTGTTTTCGCCTCTTTTTCTTCTGTTCCTCCCCCCCCCCCCCCCCCCTCAGGTTCTCAGGGAGTAAACACTGAAACTTGACTCGGATTTCGTTCTTCTGGAAGCGCTTGGAAGTGTTGAAAGTAACGCTCAGCTTTATCTCTTTTTCATTACAACTATTTGGAGTGGGATTTTGGTTTTACTTTTATGTACTCTGATAATAATTTTGTACAATATGGATATTTGTGTAATTGACTCTAGTATGTGGTTTTGATGTTGTTACCAAACATGTTTTGCTTTTCCACTGCAATAGATAAATGTTGAATTTTCTTAAGTACCATTTTATATATCTGTCTTGTGATATTCTGTTCTATACTCATATAATACTCTATGAAAGTTAATGCATTCCCTTAGTGAGTGACATTAATGGACGTGGGGTGCTACACATGGTACCAGAGCTGAAGGTTACGAGAACAGATAAAAGATTTTGAAAACCATTTTCAAAATCATTTTTAGAAAGAAGTATTTTCCAATAACATGTTTTAAAGAAGGTGTTTTCAAGAGAAAGGTTTATTATGAAAAACACAATACCCAAAAGCCATATATCTATCTTTCGATTCTCTATTTTTAATCTCTTCCTTTTTCCTTTCAGCATGTCTGGGGAACCCAAGATACCCGAGGACGTACCGTTACCAGGCTGGTTCAAAAGGTATCTAGAGGCTAGGGCTACCGCCGCAGGCCCAACCAACGTTCCTCCTTCCCCAGTTGTAGCTCCTCCTACTCCTCCCCGTGTACACGCTTTTTCTGAGATATGCAAAGACTTCCGTGCGATGGGCGGAAAACTGTTTCATGGGACTGAGACATTTGTTGAGGCTCGGAATTGGTTCAAGGAAGTGGAGGACTTGTTTGGTATCTTTGAGATAGACGATGGAAGGAAAGTTCAGCTAACTGCTTGGTTGATGATGGACGAAGCTTCCTTTTGGTGGGAAGTAACTAATGGAGGACGCCCAATGGAGACGTGGATAGACCTTAGACGAAGGTTCGAGTTGAAATTTCTTTCACAAGCAGAGGAGAGCTAAGACATGGAGAGGTTCTTGGCTTTGAAACAAGGGATTTTATCTGCGAAGGAGTACGTCAACAAGTTTAACCAGTTAGCAAGATTTGGTATGGAATTAGTTAATAAACCACATAAGAAGGCTTTGAGATTTGCCAAGGGTCTGAATGAACCATTACACGGGTTGGCTATGTCCCACATTTCTATGGGGGCTACTTTCGAGAAACTTGTTGACATGGCGCTGATGCATGATGAGGAGAAAGGAGCTAAGGTAGATAAGGAACAGGACAAGAAAGTGGATCCTAAAAAGAGTAGGAAACCCCAAGATAAAAGGAAGTGCCATTTCTGTGGTATACCAGGTCATATAGCTAAAGATTGTAGAAAGAAGAAGGCGAAAAAGGCTGGTTGCTTCTAATGTGGTGAGGCAGGACATATGATTAAGGACTGCGCAAAGAGGCAAGGATAGAGGACATGATCTACTTCTGGAGGGCAGGTTCATGCTCTCATGGAAGCTACGCAAGAGAGAGGTAGAAACATTTCTGTTGAAAGTTTTATTTTCCTCTTTGATCATCCTGTACGTACTTTGTTTGATTCTGGCGCTTCACATTCGTTTATATCTGCTTCTGTTGTTGAGTCTCTACACCTAGATACTAGTATACTAGTGGATCCCGTCATTGTCTCAAATCCTATTGGGGGTACGGCTCATATTTCTATGTTATGTCGGGATTTAAGAATATATGTGTAAGGCATTGAGTTCGAATGCAACGCCTATGTTCTTGGTTTCACAGGCTATGGGTTGATTCTAGGAATGGATTGGATAGCCAGGTATGGTGCTATTCTCGACTATGAAAAGAGGGTAGTTAGACTGTTGAATAGTTTGGGGAATACTCTCGATATCTCATGCGACCCTAAGGGTTCTGTTATGCTTAGCTACCTAGAATCTCTTGACACATCTATTGATGATTTGCAATCTGTTCGAGTAGTCCATGAGTATGCAGATGTCTTTGAGGAGGTTAGGGGCTTACCTCTAAAACGCGAGATAGATTTTTGTATATACTTGGTGGACAATGCAATACCAGTTGTGTTGCCTGTGCGCCACATGGCTCCAAAAAAGTAGGGAGCTCTGTAAACAGGTGAAAGAGTTGCTTGAGAAAGGGTTCATAAGAAGAAGTATCTCAGATTGGGTTTCTCCAGTTGTTTTTGCTACGAAGGTTAATGGTTCACTTAGATTGTGCGTAGACTATAGGAAGCTGAATAAGCTCACAAAGAAGAACACACACTCATTGCCGAGGATAGATGATTTGTTCGATCAGTTGGTTGGTGCTTCAGTTTTCTCGTAGTTGGACTTAGCTACAGGATTTCATCAATTGAGGGTAGTTGAGGATAGTATAGATAAGATTGCTTTCAGGACTCCCGACGGTTTCTTCGAGTGGCTTGTCATGCCTTTTGGTTTGACAAATGCACCCGCATATTTTGTATACTTGATGAGTAGGGTGTTTAGGGAGTTTCAAAACAAGTTCGTGGTGGTCTTTGTGGATGATATTTTGATATTTTCTAGAAGCGAGGAACAGCATGTCCTACATCTTTGGGAAGTCTTAGAGACCCTTCGAGCACATCAACTCAAAGCTAAGTTCTCCAAATGTCATTTTTGGAGGAAGGAAGTGAGGTTCTTAGGACACGTGGTCTCTACGGAAGGGATAGCTGTAGATCCTGCGAAGGTGGTAGCAATCCAATATTGGAAGATTCCTAGGAATGCAACAGAAGTAAGAAGTTTTCTTGGTTTGGCGGGCTATTACAGAAAGTTCATCAAGGACTTTGCCAAGATATCAGCCCCACTTACACGGTTGACGAAAAAGAATTTGACCTTTTCTTGGGATGTTGACTGTAATGATGCTTTCCGACGTTTGAAGAGGGCATTGACGACAGCTCCAGTTTTAGTTTTGACGGATGGGAGTAAACCGTTCACAGTGTATACCGATGCTTGCGTGACAGGGCTTGGCGCAGTTTTAATGTAAGAGGGAAGGGTGATATGCTATGGTGGAAGGCAGTTAAAGGCCCATGAGAATAATTACCCTACCCACGACTTAGAATTGGCTGCCATAGTTTTTGCGCTTAAGTCTTGGCGCTATTACTTGCTAGGAGAGAGGTTTGAGTTGTATACAGACCATAAGTCACTAAAATACTTGTTCTCCCAAAAAGATTTAAACTTAAGGCAACAAAGGTGGATGGAGTTTTTAGCATCCTATGATTTTGAGATTGCATATACCCCTGGCAAGAGTAATGTTGTAGTTGACGCCTTGAGTAGAAAGAAGTTGACTTTGAGTCCTTTGTTTGTCGAGCGGTAGAGTTTAGAGTATATCTCTACCTTTGACTTTAGACCCTCTATTGATTATGTACCCAGTTTGTTGGCATCGTTAGAGGTACGACCTACGCTTTTGGGATAGATAGGTACGGCACAGCAAGATGACCCACAGTTGATAGAGATAGTAGACCAGCTCATTAGAGGGGAGTCTTCGAGCCATCTTAGTAGGAATACTATCGATAACCAAGGTTGGTTACGTAGGGATGGGAGACTTTGCGTATCTCGAGACAAGGGTTTGAGGAGGACAATCCTCGAAGAAGCACATCATTCTAAGATGAAAATACATCCTGGTGGTGACAACATGTATATGGACATGAAGCGAGTTTTCTTTTGGGTTGGAATGAAGAAGGATGTGGCTGAGTTCGTTTCTAGATGCTTAGTGTGCCAGCAAGTCAAGGCTGAGCAAAAGAAGCCTGGTGGTTTGCTTCACCCTTTAGAGGTTCCACAGTGGAAATGGGAAAGTGTTTCCAAGGATTTCGTCGACGGGTTGCCGAGGTCAAGGAAGGGTAATACGGGGATTTGGTAGTAGTAGATAGACTTACTAAGAGTGCCCATTTCATTCCCGTTAAGAGTAGAAGAACAGCGGCATAGTTGGCATCTGTCTACCTCCGAGAGATAGTTCGTCTACACGGCATACCTTCTAGTATTGTGAGCAATCGAGATCCCATTTTCACTAGTGAGTTTTGGAAGAGCTTGTAAGAGGCGTTAGGAACGCAATTGTGTTTGAGTACCGCTTATCACCCTCAGACGGACGGCAAAACAGAAAGAGTGAATCGGGTTCTAGAAGATCTTTTGAGGTTATGCATCTTGGACTTTGGAGGGACATGGGAGGAACATCTTCCATTAGTAGAGTTCGCCTACAACAACAGCTATCAGACTAGTATTGGCATGGCACCTTTTAAAGCTCTATATGGACGACCTTGCCGATCACCTACTTGTTGGTGGGAATCTACGGATAAGATTTTGCTTGGGCCCGAGATGATTAGGGAAACTTCAGAAAAGATAGACTTGATTCGAAGACGCATGAAGACGGCGCAGGACCGACAAAAGTCATATGCTGATAAGAGAAGGACCGATCTTGAGTTCAGTGTTGGAGACATGGTCTTTATTAAAGTATCACCGTTGAGGAATGTAGTTCGTTTTGGCTCTGCAGGGAAATTTACACAAAGGTTCGTAGGGCCATTCCCCTTTACAGAGCGAATTGGACAAATGGCTTATAGAGTTATGTTCCCCAAGAAGCTCAGTGGTGTTCATGATGTATTTCATGTGTTTCATTTGCGGAAGTGTTTACATGATACCGCGAAAGTAGCATAGTCGAGCATGCTTGGGGAAGTGGAAGTGGAGCGAGATGCCACGATTAGACGAGCTCCTACATGCATCCAGCTTGGATCAGAGGTCAAGAAGTTACGCAACCGAGAGGTCAAGTTGGTTAAAGTCCAATGGGGAGATGATCAAGGAGACGTGACTTGGGAGACTAAAGACAAGATACGCGCGACGTACCTTTCCTTTTTGAGGGTATGTTCTTAACTTCTCCTTTTTGTACCGCTTTTTTTATACTTGTTCTATCGTCTAAGTGTATCCTCTCGATTATATCTTCAATCTTTAGGTAGAAAACCCTATGGTTGTAAACATGTGTTTGAGACATGTTATATTTGGTGGATGCAAGTGGATGTAAGTGTTTGTTAGTGGTTGCTCGTGGATGCATTTACACACACGTTAGGCACTATATCGGCTCAATTACTTTCGTATTGCATATGAATGAGTGTGCATATTTAAATTAATGGATGTATATCGAATGTGTTATCATATGGATGTTGCATTTGAATGAATGGTTGTGCACTCATATATAAATGATATGTATCATTAGGATTCTTTTTCATACACAATGGACACATACCACTATCATGTTTTGCATTAAGGAGGTCAACTGAATCAGTAGGCCGCCTGATCTTTGCATTAGATAAGGAACATATACACACACTTTTGCATATGATCATATAGCATTAGATATCTTTTAAGGGCAGTGGATGCTTGTGGATGATCGATGATTGGATGGTAGGATACATTCTTCTTAACTTGAAGACTTCAGGGACGAAATCCTTTAAGGAGGGGAGAATGTAACACCCCGTAATTTTGAATCATGACATAAGAGATAATTAAATAATAATTAATTTTTAAAAGAAGAATTAGGTGAAACGGGTTAGGCCATTGCGTTCGTCTCGGAATTCTGCTTGAGATAGAGTCCGAGTTTGCGTAAAACGGAGGAAGATATGGACGATAGAAGTTGGACAGAAAATTAGAAAATAGGCTGGGATAGCTGGCGCACTTGAGAAGTGCGCCAGAACAAAAATGCACTGGCATACTTGGGAAGTGCACCCATGCCAAGGAAGAACCTACACAGAATTCTAGAGAGTTCTCTAATGACGTGTCCTTCAGGGATTGGCTGGATGACGTGGCTTTTGAGCTGTGTGGTTCCGATGATCTCTAATCTAATCGAAAGGCCCTAATTCACCTAATACATCTATAAAAACACACCTAGACCTAACCCTAATTTCATTACACTAATCCATGGCGCCTCCATGCTGCCCTAACCTAAATCAAAACTAGCCTCTCTTCTCATCCCCAAAGCAAATCAGAATTAGAGTATTCGAATTGGAAGATAAGAATCAAATTCTACAACAATTATTTAGCTAATCAAATTTAGAATTCAGAACTATTCTGTTCCTAAATCCAATCTCAGTGAGTCCATTGACTATTTTTAGATTTAGATAATACAAAAGCAATTCTGACATGTTGTAAATTGGAGTTGGAAATTAAACATGATAATAAGATCTAATCTCATCAGTTATATCTTAGCCTATATATCAGATTCATGATTCTTATATGCCTATCTTGATATTATCATCAGTTTTATCATATCTTTATGATCAGTTCATCCTTATGCCTATTTTGTTGTTATTATTATGTTTGTTCTGTATCTCTTCCCTTCCTCCTTCCCCTTTTTATTTTTACAGCCAAACTACTTTCGAGCCTAGGCCAAATCTTGTAGAGATGAACGTATGAATGGTAATCTAGGGAACGTTGGGAATTATGGCATAACATATGTTGGGTTGATTTGGGCATGATTAATGTTAAATTTTGGGCATGATACGAAATTGGGGATTTTGGGTAATTGGCATAATTAACCTGAAATTGGCATAAACTGCAAATAAATAATTTGGCTGAGATAAGCATGCCGAGACACGAGGTTAGACTCCGTTTGCAGTAGAAGCCTTCCCGGAACCAGCCGGCCTAACCAGCAACCGCAAACGGCCAGTCTAATGTGAGAGGTCGTAGGCATAATTAAAAGATGCCTGGACATGAGGTCATGTCTGGCTTGTGGTAGAAGTCTGCCCGGAACCGCCCGGCATATCCAGCAGCCACAAGCCATCGACTTAACGTGAGAGGTCTGTGCATTAATAACTAATTAATGCTGATCAAAGATGAATATGATACCTAAAACATGTTAGGTGGGTGGCGTTAAGTTTACCTGTGTGGGATGACAACTTAACCAATATTACATGAACAAAGTGGATAGGGTTAAGGAAAGCTTAACCAATAATACATATTGATTTGATAAGTGAATGGGGTTAAGTCAACTGGGCGGATAGACAACACTTAACCAATATAGGTTGAGTTAGGATAAACCCTGGTGGAAAACCTAGTAGCGGTAGGGACCCTTTTCAAACAGTAACCCACTTAGAGGTATCGGGAACCCTGAGCTAGGCAGGGTTGGGGCACGCTTACTGGGCAGATTATAAGCGGTCAAATAAGAGCGAGGGTGTAGCAGTGCAGGTTCCAAAGGATTTATTAAGCGTGCACAAGGTGTTCCCGACATTGGAAGATTTAGCCACTGTACATCAGTAGGTATAAAGCTTTGCAACCACGGGTTGCCACTTAGGGAGTGATACACCCTGAGATGGGACCTGCATAGATATCTGCAAGTTAGGGAGTCGGTCGATTAGGGGTAGTGTGGGGACATCTAGTATCTATTATGGGCAAGTAGGCTTTCAAGGATTGTATAGAGCGGATACCTCTTACTAGATGTTACGCCTGAGGGCTACTAATTGCATGGTTGTGATCATTTCGTTAAGAATTACTAGTAGGTGGTGCAGAGAATTAAATTAAGTAAGAAATCTGGAAAGCGCACTAAACATTCCTTTATATTCACCCTATTATCCAGCTTTACCTTATGTCATGGTTATACTTTCCATCCTGTTTATTCCTGTCATATTGCTTTACTTATTTTCATACTAAAAGTAATTGGACTCGCCAGGCTTTATGTCTGACCTTTTTGTTTTCGCCTCTTTTTCTTCTATCCCCCCCCAAAGGTTCTCAGGGAGGAAACACTAAAACTTGACTCAGATTTATTTCTTGTGGAAGCGCTTGGAAGTGTTGAAAGTAATGCTCAGCTTTATCTCTTTTTGATTATGGCTATTTGGAGTGGGTTTATGGTTTTACTTTTATTTACTATAATAATAATTTTGTACAAGATGGATATTTGTGTACTTGACTCTAGTGTGTGGTTTTGATGTTGTAACCAAACATGTTTTGCTTTTCCGCTGCAATGAATAAATTTTGAATTTTCTTAAGTACCATTTTATATATCTGTCTTGTGATATTTTGTTCTATACTCTTATAATACTCTTTGAAAGTTAATGCATTCCCTTAGTGAGTGACATTAATGGACGTGGGGTGTTACAGAAACTTCCTCCTTAATCGCGTATTCCAAGCCTAGAAAATCCCTGTAGAAATCGCACCTCATCCACTGCAGTGCCCTCCAAACGATCACCTTATTGCGCTATGATGGAAGTCGCGACCTTCCTGACTATATTTCGACTTCACACATTACAACAAAAACACCATATTACAACTATGCGAAAAGCACAGTTGTAATAAATGCTTTTTTACAACTGTGCAAAACGCACTGTTGTAATAAATGTTTTATACAACTGTGAAAAAATCACTGTTGTAATAAACATATATTTAATAAATTGTTGTGGTTAATTATTAATAGCTTGTAAAGTGCAATCAATATTTTACACATTAAGGATACATTAATATAAAAATTATTTAATATTATATAATTACTTGTTAATAGTTAATAATACCATTAATATTTAATAATTAACTCTAAGTAATTAATATTCAATTATTACACTTAAATATTTCACGTTTAACTTATTTATTATAATTTAGCATTAAATAAATAAAAATATTATTAATATACTATTTAATACTAATGTAAAATAATTAACAAATAATAATTATTACTGATAATCACTAACATACAAATAACAATTTGTGTTTAATAATTAATTAATATCCGAAAACAATTAAGAATAATAAGTAATAACTAATAATTACTAATTTATAAAGTAAAATTTAACAATTATTCTTTAATGATAAATAAGTATAAATTACTTTTAAATAATTAAAACCTTGAATTAAGACTATTATTTAATAATTAGGAATTAATATTTATTACTTATTATTTGATAATTAATAGTCATATCTAGTTAGTTAAAAAATTGAAATAAACTTAAGAATACTTGATAATTAATACGGATATGACATTATTTGTATCTGTAAAAATATCCGTCAGTTGTGGAATAAAATATCCATTTTTATTTTCAGATTTTACTTAAATCTTTAGCCTTAACCAATTGTAAACCTAATTAAATAATCATAAAACAACAAAATATTTTCTAACCATTAGATCTGTAGTTCCAACCAACATCCTACCGCTCTTCCGTACTAAACCCTAGATATAATCGCTATCCACTCACTCCAACAGCCGCCTTTTTTATTTTCATTCATAGCTAATCGCTTAGAAAAAAACTACCATGTCAATCCATCGATAATCATTGATTCATCCTAACTTTCTGAAGTTCGGATATGGGAGGTTGCTTCATCAATTCGATTTTAAAAGGTTGACTCACCCAATGTTTCGATGTTTATCAATTCACTTCTTCTACAAATTGGATTGGGAGCGCTGTTTGTTGGACAAGATACGCCATCAGTGAATTGGGTTTTTGGTGAATATCGATCTCACATTTTCACATCGTATGCTGAATTCCTGGGTTCTTACATCCAATCTTTATACTACTAGATTTAGATACAACTTCTGTTCGAATTCAATGAAGGGTAGAATTTGATTCAAGGTATGTGTTTGGGTGTTACTTATTCTGTTATAAAGGCCGAAAAGTACACGTTATCTGGGTTGTTTTGATTTTTATGGTAAAAAATACGTTTCAATTATCAAAGTTCTTGCCGAAAAAATGTACAAGAACTAGCAGTTCTACAAAATCACAAAGCTTTGTTAAGTAAGATGGGGTTACTGCTCTAAGTCTGACCCCTAAACCTCGGCTTAATTGGGAAGTTTAATGGTGATATTGAAAAGTCGGGTTTGCACGACTTATGCAGGATCTATAATATGGCTATGCGGAAAGTATGTGATATACTAACTTGTATATTTACAATAGTTATGCAGGTAAATATTTAATGTAAAAAGATCTCACAGAAGCAATATCACAGATAAGCAAGTATAGCAAATGCAGTAAATAGGAAAAATCACACCAGGGATTTTTATACTGGTTCGGAGCACCGTCCTACGTCCAGTCCCAGACTTCTATCTGGATTTTCACTAAACAACAACCTCACTTCACCCGGAGGAAACAGGTTTACAATACCCGAGCAGCCGAACGGGATTTCACGCCTCTAACAACACGAGGACTTCAACACTTGCCTCTTATAACACGAGGACTTCAACACTTGCCTCTTATAACACGAGGACTTCAACACTTGCCTCTTATAACACGAGGACTTCAACACTTTCCTCTTACAACACCGAGGACTTCAACAATAATAAGATTTTGACTTTGAATGTGTTCTTCCTTCAACACTGATTTGTCAACAATTGAGTACACCCTTCCTATAATCTTATCCTCAAATGTAATTTGATGTTTAGAAAGATTAGGAAGTATAATATCGAATTGAATCACAAGTGTATGAAATATGCTTGGAGATTCAACCGATAAAATGAATGCTTTTTGAGTGCTTTTTGAACGAGAAGAATATTGCAAGATAGATCAGAAAATATAGAGAAAATTTTGTAATTCGGTGATTTGAATAATTGCAAATTTATGTATTTATAAAGATCAAGTAGTTGCAATTATTGGTGAAGAGTTGCAATCAAAAGAAGTGATTATTCATGAGAAGAAATGGATGCAACTCTTAGAGAAAGAAGATGACTTTTCAATATAATGGTCAAAATTCAAAAACCTGTTGACCTATAGAATTTTATAGGTCGACATGTTTTTAGCCGTTGGAATTCAAAAACCTGTTGACCTATAAAATTTTATAGGTCGACCTATTTTTGATCGTTACAATTTAAAAACCTGTTGACCTATAAAAAATTGTAGGTCGACATGTTTTCGGTCATATGCATAAAAAAATGCTTTTATAAGAAATATTTTAAAGCAATTAGAAGTATGATCATTTGAGGATAGATTTTAACATTTTTTACTCTAAATAATCAACTTCTAACCTATGAAGTCATCTTGTCTTCTTTTTGTCGATGTAGAAGCTTCTTCTTGTCATAAATCAAAACAACCTTTGAAGCTTTGACTCAACATTCTCCCCCTTTTTGATTGATGACAACATGGCTTAATAAGGTATTGTTCCTTGTATATTTGCTCCCCCTGTATATATGCTCCCCCTGAATTATATAATCTGCATGACATTTGTTAGTAACATTTTCTCCCCCTTTGTCATCGACAAAAAGGGTGATTATAATAATATATATAAGACTAAGTAATAACACATGAATAAACGGTAGAACGAAATACATAGATTGTCATACATATTACAAGCCAAACCAAAATAGACACACCGGAAGTACCAGGAAGTAGAATAGTTAAATACATAAGCAAATTAAAAGGTCAAAAGATAACTATGAGATGATTATTATGAAGGCCAGTCTGAATCACTATCATCCTCGTCATCTTTGTTTCCTTCCTCTTCTTGTTCCTCATTGTCGCTGTTATCATTGTCCTTTTCAACATCGTCATGAGCTTCTTCTTCAATATACGACATTCCACGACCACGAGTATGTTGAGTACTCGCTCCAGAGCTAGTACCTTCTTCAGAGGAAGACCATGTAAAAGTAGGTGGCATGGGTCTTTTTCCGGGATCTTGAGCAAGGGTTGCGGAAGTTGAAGCAAAAGAGATTGCTTCCCAAATTGTACTGAAGAAAGACTTTAATTTGATGAACCGTTTATCGAGTTTGGTGTCCAAGCGGTCGAGTTTATTATCGGTACGTTTTAGTCGAGCTTCGAGTAAGAATTGATTACGTGCAATTTGCTCAAGAGTTTCCTTAGTCGAAGAAGTAGGAGGTGGAATTGTAACATCTTCAGGCCTTTGCCTAGGGATTTGAGAAGAAGATGTTTGTGGAGGACCTTGTTCAACATAGTGTTCAAACGGAATAATACTCATAGCAGGAATCGGTAACTTCATCCTATTTTTAGATGCTTTATCAATACATTTTGGTATTGATATTGTAGATTCGGGAGATCTTACGCCACATTCCATGAGACAACGCATGATATACTCGTTATAAAACAAGTGTGGCCTTGTACGCTTATTTACCAGCACAATCTCATCGAAAATCATGTCTATCCAATTTACCCTGATATTTGCAAAAATGGCATACAGGGCTTTAAAGTTTTCTCTATACACTGCATCAAAGTTACCGGTCCTTGGAAGAAGAGTGTGTGTGATACAAAGATGAAGAAGTCTGGCCGATGGTCTTAGATTGATACCCTTAATACTTGACTTATGGTCTTCAATAAAAAGGTGACTATTTCGATCTCGTATATGTATAGGGCAAAAATCACTACTAAATTGAATACCTTCGTTGTGGGTTCGGAGTATTTCCGCCATCCGGTCTTTGGAAAGAAAGACGTGTTGACCACAGACTACGGACCATAAGCAATTATCCGAGTTTTGGGGTTTAAATTTGTCTAAATTGAGATTGGCATAAAAAAGTTTTATCAAGGTATGACTTATCTCAACATTATTGTCTTCAAAATCTAGTAGAGACTTTATACCCGCTCTTCTTGATAATTCACTAACATCGTAGAGGACGAAATCAGAGAATTTGAGAAATGATCCGTGGTGAATTGTATAGTTTTTCATCTTGTTCCATCTAGTCACAGCAAGAGGATCCATAAGCCATTGCTTGATTTGGGTATCAATAGGTTGAACAGGGGCTTGAGAAGATGTAGTTTTTGACTTCTTATGCTTAGGAGCCATTGAAGAGATTGGGGAATTTGAAGAGTTATAATAGATTAGGTTTTTAAAGAAGAAAGATTAAAAAATCCTTAAGAGTTATGGATTTAGAAGATGATGAGAATGAATAAATAAGGATGTTTGATGAAGAGATGAAAGGATTTTAAATAATGAATGGATGGATTGTAATGAAGGGATGTATTTAATCAAAAAGGAACCGACGTGTCTAACAGGGATAAACCTCAAAAATGAAGGCGGTCGACAGGTAGGTTAGGGGTTGTCGACAGGTATAAGGTCTGGAAAATATAAACCAAAGATTATGTTTAGACCGGTCGACAGGGATAATATAGGCGGTCGACAGGTTTACTTTCTGGAAAATATAAACCATGAATTATGTGCAGACCGGTCGACAGGAAAATATAGGCGGTCGACAGGTTTACTTTCTGGAAAAATATAAACCAAAAATTATGTGTAGACCGGTCGACAGGGAAACTATAGGCGGTCGACAGGTTTAATTTCTGGTTGAAAAATGGTAGCGTTGTATAACTGGATCGGTCGACAGGCTAATATTGGGGCGGTCGACAGGTACTGATTAATTTTGTTTTTACCAAATGATGTGAAGAATATATATAAACTTTATATAATAAAAAAAAATTATTAAAAAAAACAAAAGTGAATAGAAAACAAATACGAATTTATTTTCAGAAAGAAAAATTCTAAATGCAAAAAATTTATCTTCTTGGCTCCCATGGATTCTTTGGTTCCCAAGGATTGTATCTCTCACTAGCTCCTTCATTGTTTTGATAATTTCTATCCCAAGAGTTTGGAGTTCGTGAAGATGTTGGTATAGGAATCGGTTCATGTACGCCATGCCTGTCAGAACCACAGAAGAGAGAAGCTAATCGTTCGAGGTACGTTAAACGTGAAGTCGTGAGTTTTTGCTCGTAAAACATTTGTTGCTGATAGTAATGTATTTCGTCGATCTTTTCTTTGGTTCGGGGAGAACAAAATAAAACTTTCTTGCTTCTCTTAGGAGTAGGCGTGGTTCCTGGCGTTCGAGATGGTTGATGATAACCTGGTGGATGCTCTGGTGTTTTTGGGGAGTTATATTCCGTTGGTTCGGAACTCGTGATTGAAATGTGGGAGTTTTCGGCACATTTTTCACAAACGTGTGCCATGAGGTAAAAGAAAATATATAAGGGTTTTGAGAGAATGTTTGTCTGATCGCACTCAAAAACAAAACGCATTTATATAGAGAGAGTTTTCTATTTTAAGGAAAATAAAAAGATGGTTTGTATTAGCTTTACCGTAGAAAAACTCTCTGCTATATATAGTAAAAAGAAAAGTCATTGGTTTCTGATTAAGAAATACGAACTCTTGTTATATTAAACAATATTATCCTTCGAGTTCTTTTCTGGAAACCAACCCTAGCTCTCTACGTAACTTGACAAAAATTGATTCTTGTAGAGGCTTTGTGAATATATCAGCTAGTTGGTTTTCTGTATTAACGTATTCAAGATTTATATTTCCTTTTTCAATGTTATCTCTTAGAAAATGATGTTGAATGTCAATGTGCTTAGTTCGAGAGTGGTTAACTGGGTTTTTGGATAAATTTATTGCACTTGTGTTGTCACAATATATAATAGAGTTTGTTAAGTTCATACCGAAATCTCTAAGTGTTTGTTGCATATATATAATCTGTGTACATGCCAAAGCTGCTGAAATATATTCTGCCTCGCATGTCGATAGTGAAACACAATTTTGTTTCTTACTAAACCAAGAAACAAGTGATTTTCCAATGAAATGGCACGTACCACTTGTACTCTTTCTATCCGTTCGTGATCCTCCGAAATCAGCATCACTATATGATACTAATTCGAATGTACAATCATTAGGATAGAAAAGACCGAAATCTTTGGTGTTATTAAGATATCGAATAATTCGTTTCACTGCTCGTAAATGTGATTCCTTGGGATCAGCTTGAAAACGTGCACACAAGCAAACACTCATCATAATGTCAGGACGACTAGCTGTTAAATATAAGAGAGAACCTATCATACTTCGATACGTCTTTTGGTCTACACTCTTCCCACTTTCATCTTTTTCAAGATGACTAGTTGTACTCATCGGAGTCGGTTTTCCGGAAGTATTTTCATGTCCGAATCTTTTAACAAGATTTTCACAATATTTCTCTTGGTTTATGAAAATACCATTTGGAAGTTGTTTAATTTGAAGACCTAGAAAATATGATAACTCTCCCATATGTGACATTTCAAATTCTTTGGTCATGATATCTGAAAATCCCTTACAAAGTCTCTCATTTGTTGAACCAAAGATTATGTCGTCCACATATATTTGAACAACAAGTATATCTTTGTTCGAATGTTTAATAAATAATGTTTGATCAACCTTTCCTATTTGGAATCCAGAGTCGATAAGATGACTTCGTAGTCATTCGTACCAGGCACGTGGTGCTTGTTTTAAGCCGTACAAAGCCTTTTTAAGCTTAAAAACATGATCTGGATATTTTTCATGTTTAAATAAGGGTGGTTGTTCAACATATACTTTTTCTTTTATAAAACCGTTTAGAAATGCACTCTTGACATCCATTTGATATAATTTAAAATTATGATGACAAGCAAACGATAGAAGAATTCTGATTGCTTCTAGTCTAGCGACAGGTGCAAAAGTTTCTTCATAATCGATACCCTCTTCTTGATTATATCCTTGAGCTACTAACCGTGCTTTGTTCTGAGTTATGTTTCCTTGTTCATCAACTTTGTTTTTGTAAACCCATTTAGTTCCGATAACTGATTGATCGGATGGCCTTGGAACAAGTTCCATACATCATTGTGTTCGAACTGATTAAGTTCTTCTTGCATAGCAATGATCCAATATTCATCGGTAGCAGCTTCTTTAGGATTCTTAGGTTCGATGCTTGAAATGAATGCAACATGTCCCATTTGGTTAAGTTGACTTCTAGTTCTAATTTGAGATGAAACTTCTCCAATTATATTTTGAACCGGATGATCTCTCAATATTCTTGGAGGAGATCTTATTCTAGTTGGAGAAACTGTCTCAGGAAGTTGAGGAATATCGTTGATAATTTCGGAGTCAGAATCCTCATTTGTGACAACAGTGTCATTTATATTGATATTTTCGTCATCATCAATTTTTATATTAGGAAACTGATAGTATTCATCGAAGGATATATGAAGTGATTCTTCGATAATTTTGGTTCTTTTATTGAATATACGATAAGCTTTACTATGATCTGAATAACCAACAAAGATTCCTTCGTCAGCTTTTGAATCAAATTTACCAAGATGATCTTTCGTGTTTAAAATAAAACATTTCGAACCAAAAACTTTGAAGTATGAAATATTTGGCTTTCTTTCATTAAATAATTCATATGGTGTATTTTTAGTTAGAGGTCGAATGGAAACTCGATTCAAAACATAACATGCAGTTGCTATAGCTTCTGCCCAAAAATGCTTTGGTAACGTGCTTCCATTTAATAATGTTCTTGCACATTCTTGTAATGTTCGATTTTTCCGTTCTACAACCCCGTTTTGTTGTGGAGTTCTAGAAAAGGAAAAATTGTGTGATATACCTTTCTTTGTACAAAAATGTTCAAATTTATTATTTTCGAACTCTCCGCCATGATCACTTCTTATATTCTTTACTTTAAGTCCCTTCGATTTTTGAATACGTTTGACGAAGGATTTGAATTTTTCAAAAGTGTCACTTTTATTTTTAAGAAACATAGTCCAAGTATATCGAGAATAATCGTCAACGATTACAAATACATACCGACTATAATTTATGGATTGTATTTGAGTAGGTCCAAATAAATCCAAATGTAATAGTTCAAGTGGTTGTAATGTCGAGATTACTTTCTTAGATTTAAATGATGACTTGGTTAGTTTTCCAATTTGACATGCGTCACAAAGATTGTCAACTTTGAAACTCAGATTTGGTAAACCTCTGACTAGATCATTTTTAGCTAGCTTGTCAATAGTTTTAAAGTTTATATGACAGAAACGTTTGTGCCATATCCATGGATCATTTTCCTTAGCAATAAGGCACATATTTGAATTTTGATTAAAATTCATATTTAAAATATATATATTTCTGTCTCTATAGCCTTCAAAAACTAAATTTTTATCTTGGTCGAGTATGTTACATTTGTCATTTGAAAAGGAAATCATAAACCCTTTGTCACATAACTGACTAATGCTTAGTAAGTTATGTTTTAGATTTTTAACTAACATGATATTAGTAATAAGAGATAAATTAGAAGTACCGTAATTGCTCACATCGCCTTTGCCGATGATGAAGCCTTTTGAATTGTCTCCAAAAGTGACTGAGCCTCCATCAAAGTATGTAATATTCGTTAATATGCTCTTGTCTCCAGTCATATGCTTCGAGCAACCACTGTCCAGAATCCATTTTCCTCTTTTCTTAAGTGGGACCTGCAAAAATAATATTAAGTCCATGGTACCCACTTTTTATAGGGTCCTAAGAGTTAGGTCTTAGGAATCCAAACCCATATGGGTCCGGTATCCCCTTTATATAAATAATTTGGATTATGATGCACAGTACTTAAAAAATTTTGAATGTACTTGTTCCTAATCAAACTATTATTTGTTTTAGGAACCCATACTTTTATAAATTTAACATCCTTCTTTTGAGGTTTCATAATCGGTTTTGTTTTGGAATATAATAGACTAAGATTTTTCTTAGCTTCAGTTTCTTGCACTACCTTATTTTTCCTTTTTCTTTTACCAAGATGTTTCTTGATAACTTGTTTCTTATATCCCAATCCATGTTTATTAGTAACTGATTGTGAATTCTCAATAATTTTAGTCAAATTTTCTCGACCTTTGTTAAAGTTAGAAACATTTTTAGAGATGTTATCTAACTTTGTTTGTAAACTAGCTTTTTCAAGGTCTAGAATCTTGACTTTTGCTTTAAGCTCATGATTTTCAGCAATGAGAATATCATTTTTCTCTTTTTGAACTTCAATTTCTTGAGTTAAAAGAGATAACTGAGAATTAGAATTAGAAGATAATTCTTGTTCCTTATCTAGTTCCTCTTCTAATATTTTCTTCTCATCTTTTAACATATCTCGTTCTAGTTCTGCTCTATTCAACATTGCTTTGACTTCTTTTAATTCATGTTTTGTATCTTTAAATTTAAACATTAATTTATCATAAATATCAAGCATATCCTCAAAAGTAGGAATTTGTACCTCATCCTCTGTTGCCATAAAACATACATTTGCTTGTTCAGTGTCTGATTCACTTTCGCTGTCAGATGAAGATGAGTCTGAATCATCCCATGTTACTGAGAATGCTCTTTTTTTCGATTTGTCTTTCTTGAATTTTTCGAATTTCTTCTTTTTCTCTGGACAATCTTTATGCATATGTCCCTTTTTGTGACAGTTGAAGCATTCCAAAGTTGAAGAAGATGGTTTGTTTGATCCAAACTTCTTTTTGTCGTATCGACTAGCCTTTCTTTGTTTCAAAAACTTCTTAAAGCCTTTTGCAATAAGCGCTAAGTCTTCATCTTCAGAATCTGAAATGTCTTCATCTTTTTCGGCATGAAAAGCAACATTTTTCTTTTCTTCTTTTTGTTCTCTTCTAGCCTGTAAATTTGCTTCATAGGACATTAGATTTCCTATCAACTCATCTGGCTTCATGGTAGAAAGATCATTAGCTTCTTCTATAGCTAATACTTTTCTTTCCCATTCATTAGTCAGTGAGTGTAGGATTGTTGAAACTACATCAAAGTCAGAATATTTTTGTCCTAACCCAATAAGAGCATGATGAATAGTTTGAAACCTTGAATACATCTCATTGATTGTTTCATTTGGCTTCATTTTGAAATTTTGGAATTGACTTTTCAACAAAGCTATTTTTGCTTGTTTAACCTTGTTAGTACCTTCATGAGTTGTTTTTAGCGTTTGCCAAATTTGATAAGCAGTGGTACATATACTAACACGGTTATACTCATTTTGGTCTAATGCACAAAACAACATATTTATTGCTTTTGCATTTACTGCTGCTGCTGTTTTCTCAGCAGGAGTCCATTCTGCATACTCAGTAGTTGGATTAACTATTTCTTTCTGAGTAGCATTCCAAGCATCATAACTTGTTGATTGCATATAGAAAGCCATACGTGTTGCCCAATAACTATAGTTTAGGCCATTAAAGAAAGGAGGTCTTTGTGTTGATTGACCTTCTGTGTAAGTGGTGTTACTCGTGCTAGTGTTATTTGCCATATTATCAGAAAATATCAAATAACTGTGTTACGGTTATATGATGACCGTGCTCTGATACCAATTGAAAAGTCGGGTTTGCACGACTTATGCAGGATCTATAATATGGCTATGCGGAAAGTATGTGATATACTAACTTGTATATTTACAATAGTTATGCAGGTAAATATTTAATGTAAAAAGATCTCACAGAAGCAATATCACAGATAAGCAAGTATAGCAAATGCAGTAAATAGGAAAAATCACACCAGGGATTTTTATACTGGTTCGGAGCACCGTCCTATGTCCAGTCCCAGACTTCTATCTGGATTTTCACTAAACAACAACCTCACTTCACCCGGAGGAAACAGGTTTACAATACCCGAGCAGCCGAACGGGATTTCACGCCTCTAACAACACGAGGACTTCAACACTTGCCTCTTATAACACGAGGACTTCAACACTTGCCTCTTATAACACGAGGACTTCAACACTTGCCTCTTATAACACGAGGACTTCAACACTTGCCTCTTACAACACCGAGGACTTCAACAATAATAAGATTTTGACTTTGAATGTGTTCTTCCTTCAACACTGATTTGTCAACAATTGAGTACACCCTTCCTATAATCTTATCCTCAAATGTAATTTGATGTTTAGAAAGATTAGGAAGTATAATATCGAATTGAATCACAAGTGTATGAAATATGCTTGGAGATTCAACCGATAAAATGAATGCTTTTTGAGTGCTTTTTGAACGAGAAGAATATTGCAAGATAGATCAGAAAATATAGAGAAAATTTTGTAATTCGGTGATTTGAATAATTGCAAATTTATGTATTTATAAAGATCAAGTAGTTGCAATTATTGGTGAAGAGTTGCAATCAAAAGAAGTGATTATTCATGAGAAGAAATGGATGCAACTCTTAGAGAAAGAAGATGACTTTTCAATATCACGGTCAAAATTCAAAAACCTGTTGACCTATAGAATTTTATAGGTCGACATGTTTTTAGCCGTTGGAATTCAAAAACCTGTTGACCTATAAAATTTTATAGGTCGACCTATTTTTGACCGTTACAATTTAAAAACCTGTTGACCTATAAAAAATTGTAGGTCGACATGTTTTCGGTCATATGCATAAAAAAATGCTTTTATAAGAAATATTTTAAAGCAATTAGAAGTATGATCATTTGAGGATAGATTTTAACATTTTTTACTCTAAATAATCAACTTCTAACCTATGAAGTCATCTTGTCTTCTTTTTGTCGATGTAGAAGCTTCTTCTTGTCATAAATCAAAACAACCTTTGAAGCTTTGACTCAACAGATATTTTCTAAATTGGATCCCAAGTTTAAATTTCATACTGCTGACCTACTGCAATTCACTGCTCATCATGGTGATATTTTCTTATAATTGAATTTATGTTGGATAGAGATGCTTATGATTGATATTATATTGGGTAGAAGGCTCCTGTTTTTCCCTCTTCAATCATGTTGCTTAACTTCTCTATTGTGTATACAAATAGAATTACTAGACTGTTAGTTATATGCTTCAGCTACATAATATAATATGTAGAAGTCACTCACTGTTTAATTTAAAATCCCAGCTTAGTTGATATTCATAATTTCAACCTTATCTCTATGCGATGCATGAGTAAGTACTTCATATAGGAGACAATTATAGCAGCAGCTTCTTCCCAATTATATGTGCAAACAAAAAAGGAAATTTTACTGCCAACTTCTTATCCCTTTTTTAGGATGGGAATAAAGATATATATATATATATATATATATATATATATATATATATAGTAATGCAGCAGTTCCATTTGATAACAAGAATTAGGAGAAGAGGAAGAAGAATTAGTTTCTACAACATTATCAACCCATATTATCTTTCTACTATGTCTGCTCTTTAACAGTGTTCACAGTTTACCCAGTTATATTTATTTTTATTATCACTTTGTACTTCTTGATGGTTATGGCAAACTCATCTACTTTTGAATTCTCATATAATAGGTGTATGTATGTTCATTATTCTGCACCTTTGTTTCACACGCAATATATCTGTGCATATATGCTACTATTTATGCTATTGGATTGCAGGCCATATTATTAGCAGCACGATAATCCGTTGATTCCCATTTACAGTTTTGCAATATTGTGTTAAACTGCAAATAGAAGTGCCTTATAGATTCAGTTGACTTATTTAAAGGGATGTTACTACTCATTATTGATTTGGGTCAAATTTTATTATTTGTTTTATGATTTATAGCTAGCAGGCAGTCTGCTTCGTCTCGCCTACATAAATGCCTTGGATTTCAAAGATTACTACAACTTGGAAATGTTCAAATAAAACAAGGGATCAAGTAGAAAAGTTGATGGCAGTGGATGAACTCAAAGATAATGCTACTGGAGTGGATATTCTTAAACGTTTTTGCACTCTTCCATAGAGAAATAGACAAGGTTCATTATCTTTATAAATTTCTCTAAGTATTAAAGATTCTCGATTTGTTTAACTCACACATTACTGGAGTGGATATTCTTGAACGTTTTTGCACTCTTCCATAGAGAAATAGACAAGGTTCATTATCTTTATAAATTTCTCTAAGTATTAAAGATTCTCAATTTGTTTAAGCATTCCTTTCAACATTAGCACAATTGAACTTAAATTTGTAAGTCATAACCTTAGTCAAACATGTCGATGTTGCTCTTTCTAATGCTTACATTCATGCCCAAGTAATGTGATGAATTATGTATAACAGTATTTTAGTTACTGCCCAAGTAATGTGATGAATTATGTATAACAGTATTTTAGTTACTGGAGCTGTAGTGACAAATTTGGTATTGTTGGTTTAAAAAACACTTTCTGTTTTTTTTCTAACAGCAGACGTATTCTTATGCAACAGGATTCAGATCACTGTAGTGAACTTGCAGAAAAAGATAAATGGCGTAAAGATTTTGTTGTCTTCGACTTGTGTACTCCCGTAGGATATGCAATTTTTGGGGATAACTTGTGCTTGTACTAAGTTGCTTTGTAACGGTCAAGTATGTAAAATGCACGAAATGTTTTCTAAAACTTATTGTTTGTAATACTGAAAATTTGAGTATTTTAATAAATTAGTTTGCATATAATTGTAATATCTGATTTGCTTATGGAGTATTACTACATTTAGTGTATTGTTCATTCCAGTTGCAAATGGTCTATTTTTTTTTTTAAAATGCAACTATCAATCACAAAAGTGCATAACAGTTGTAGTAGATATTATTACAACGGTGCATAACTGTTGTAATAAAGTTTATTACAACAGTGGAAAAAGTTGTAAAATATACATATTACAACGGTGTTACAATGGTGCAAAAAAGATGTAAAAGATTTTAGTCTATTACAACTTCTTAATACACGACGGTTAGTCCACCGTTGTAAAATGTATATTACAATGGTGTTCCACTGTTGTAATAGGGTCATTTTGTTGTAGTGACAGTACCTTGCTCTTTTCAACATCGAAACCATCAGATCCCATCGCACCAGATGCAATGAACGAGGTTGTATATCTTTGAATAGATTTTTAGGAAAGGAAGTGCTCGAAATTTCAGTCGATTTTAAATTGAATTAGGTAGCAGCCATAAATTTAAGTTTGGAGGTAGTCGATTAATTTTAAATGAATGGAAGAAAGAAAGGGAAAGACAGTCGCAGAGGTGTGGCCATTTTGAAGTATTCGATCTATCAGAAGCTTCAATTTCGAATTATAAATCAAAAAGAAATGGAGCACCCCTTTACATTTTGCCTGAAGCTACACTTGATTTTTCCATTTTGTTCATGAAGAAGAATCAGAATGAAGGTGCGTGTGAGTTTATACAGGAAGAAACTTGGGCATTAAGGAATTAGTCTGTGTATAGTACATTTTAGGTGATAGGCTTAAGTACAAATTATTGGGTAGGTTATTAATTTGATTTGATTTAGTACTTATCCAGTTAATTTTAAAATAATATATTTTGCGGTTCCGAACTCCTATCGAAACACAACAACTAATGTTTCTAGGATTCAACCACTATTTTGAACATACTGGAATAGGTTCCGAAGTCTAATTGATCACATGGAGAAGATATCAATTTAAATCGATATAATATAATTTAAATTCAAAACAAATAAATTCTTCGAAAATAAATTATTATTATCGTCGTCTATATTCAAATAGAATATATATTGATCATCTGAATTATTTTGATTCAGTTTTATCTTCGAATCGAATTATTTTAGATTCCCGTATTACGATAATTATTTATATTCGAAATAAATCGTATATCGATAATTAAATCGATAACTCAATATAAAATTTTCATTTATATTACCAATTCAATATTTAAAACAATATTAAATATTTAAAATTAACCGGCCAAAAATCTGGGTCGTTATACCAAGTCTGAGGATCAGGAGGAGAAGTGAAAGGCGGATGAACAACTCAGTAGGAAGCCAGACAGAAGGCTGAGGGTGAAGCTCGGGCCAAAGTACAAGAAACAACCAAGAAAAAAGCCGATGACGAGGACGCAAAGAAAAGAGCTAATGATGAGGCTGCTAAGAAGAGGGCCGACGACGAGGCCTCCAAGAAGAGAGCCGATGCTGAGTTCAAAAAGCTACAGGAGGGAGAGGCCAAGAAACTCAAGGCCGGGCGTGCGACTAAACAGAAAGCGGTCAGGGAAGCCAAGAAAAAAGTCGATAAGGACGCGTAGAAGGCAAAGGAGACTGAGAAGGAGAGGGCACCAAGGCAATACCAGCACTCACCAATGACGTCACCCCTAAACCTTTGCAAGTGATCCTTCCCGTTGACGAGCAGGTCGCTATGATCTCGAATGGCGACGGGGAGGAGGATAAGTTCGAGGTGGTTCCCTACGGGTCAACTACCTCAACCAAGGGGAGGAAAGGAAGAGGAGGGAGTAGCTCCCGAAGGAGAAAGAGGAAGGTTGGTGACGAGCCGTCCAGTGCTGAGTCCGACAAGAAGAAGAAGAAGGGCGGCTCGTCCAAGTGATGGTTATAAAAAGTTTTGGTTATGTAGGCTGATTGGATATGCGAGTACGACCCTCGCTTTTGGTGCGGTGATGCGGTTTTCATGTGCATCGCGCCGTTAGAAAGAAATAGACAATTTTAGTTTGCTTTTGTGAATGAAAGTTTCAATTGACTTTGCTTATATCACATGTTGTATTGAGTGTTTGAACTTTCGCCTGCGCTTTCCAATATTTGTACTTGTGTAAATGCACTCGTCGTCACACTTCGGCAAACGTTGTATGAAAATACCAGAGATTCAAAGAAAACCTTTTCTCAAATTCTGAAAGTTAGATAAACGTTTGGAGGCTGCATAAAAAAGAAAACTTCCAAACATGCGATATTTCCCACTCCACCTGCTCAACCTTTCATTATTGTCAATTCAGGTTTGTACTACAATTGATAGTCGTTAACACTATACCCGCTTAGCCCAGACGCAACAGACATATCGACATGTCATTGAACTGTTATTCATTCAGACATATCATTTCATCATTGCCATGAACATTGTTATGATGGTCAGTTCAGACCGTTTCATCAACATACCTCTACATAACAACATACTTTATGCAGTTGCATCTGTTTCGCAGTGGGAGATTATGCTGATTTTTCGCCATGATCTCACAAACTTAGCTACTGTGGAAACATCGTATGAAGATGAGATACAACGATTTATACTGTGAAAATCGGGTTTATTATATAGTTTTAGTTTGTTCGAATGAAAAATCAAGCAATTTAATTTCTGTTATTTGCGATCGTTAAATTCATATTAGACAATAATAATTAATAAAGTACAAATTAATTGAATTTAAAATTATATTTCACATATTCGCTCAAATATTTCGTTTTGTAGCATCAAAAGAAGCCTTGTTCAACTAATTTCCCTTCCCAATGAACCCTTTACCCTTTGGCTTCAAACTATTTTAGCGCTAACGCCTTTCATCCCGTATTCCCAGTAGTCTCCCATCTAGATTTCAAACATTCCAAATGCAGATGAGCGAAATACCAGAACAGTTTTACAGCATAACCCGATCTCTATCCGAACAGGAAAATATTCTAGCATCTCTCATTCAAAAATGTACAAACCTAAAATCTATCCATCAAATACATGCATATTACCTGAAACATCATTCTCTTTCACATTTCGCACTTTCCAAGATACTTGCTTTCACTGCTTTGTCCTCTTTTGGAAACATCACTTATGCTCGCAAAGTGTTTACTCAAATTCCCACTCCAAATATCTTCTCCTATAATACATTGATTCGGGGCTATTCTTTAGTCAAGAACCCAGCAAAAGAACCAATTTTTATTTACAAGAAGTTGGTACATCTGGGTTTCCCGTACCCAAATTCATTTACCATTGCATTTGTGTTAAAAGCATGTTCTACTTTACTGGCATTTTCTGAAGGAAGACAAATTCATTCTCATGCTTATAAGTATGGTTTGATGTCTAGTCTTTTTGTTCAGACCGGGTTGCTTACTTTCTATGCAAAGTGCGAAGAGATATTAAACGCAAGGTTAATGTTTGATGAAATTATTGAGAAGAATTTGATTGTTTGGAGTGCGATGATTAGTGGGTACTCTAGAATTGGGATGGTAAATGAGGCTTTTGATTTGTTTAGAAAAATGCAGGAATCTGGGATCAACCCTGATGAAGTGACTATGGTTAGTGTAATATCAGCTTGCGCAAAGGCTGGGGCTTTGGATTTGGGGAAATGGGTACATGCTTTTGTTGATCGAAAGCAGATCAAGGTCGATTTGGAGTTAAGTACATCACTTATTGATATGTATGCCAAATGTGGTTTGATAGAGAAAGCAAGAGAAGTCTTTGACAAAATGGAGGAGAGGGATACAAAGGCTTGGAGCTCGATGATTGTAGGTTATGCAATTCATGGACTCGTGAAGGATGCATTGTTTCTCTTTTCTACGATGATGCAGATGAAGGTAACTCGGTCTAGATGTAGTACAAACACAGTTTTATCATGATCATAGTGTTCCCATATGTGCTAATGTGATAAGTCAATGAGAAAGCGAACATGATTTGTTAAATTATGATTTTTTGAAAATCATGGTTGCTGCATGCACCTGATGCTTGACATTAGCTGGATAACATCATCCTACGATAGAAATATTGCCTATGTCCATTTAATATGAATTTTGAGTAAAACATTGTGTAGAAAGCAGTCAGTATAGGGGTTTACCATCTAACCATAGGTAATAGACCTAGCTGTTTCATCATTCAAATGGATATATTTGAAATAAATGTACTGCAAATATGCTAAATAGGGACAATAATTCTTGGAGTATCTTTTATTTATTTATATATAATTCTCATGTCAGTCATAGTGACATGCTATTATATGTTAGTTTTCTATTTGACCAAAATACCTGCAGTATGAATGTAAGATAATATGTTGTTTTTAGCCTTTTTTTTAAGATGATCACTAGCTATACGTATATTTAAGCTCAGAATTATAGCACATTTGAACTTTGTATAACTTGAATAATTTAATTACTTTTAGAAGTCTTTGGTAGCCCAAAAAAGGTCTGTTACCATTCATTCAGCGTCAGATGCGTGCGACGCATCAGACACCCACTTTTTTAAGAATAATTCTAATGTAAGTATTTAAACATTTTTGATCATTGTTAAACGATATGGTATTTGATATTTCTTATGAAATTGTAAATATTTATAATGTGCAAATCTTGTGTTTTGGGTAATATTGAAAGGTGACAAAAATAGCATGTACCATTTTTTCAAGGAGGTGCTAACTGAAAAATGAATATATAAATATCTAAAAACAAATTGATCTTTTTTTGATTTAAAATTTTGAAATTTATTTTATGCATAAAGTCGGGATAAAAAGGGTACTACACAAATACTATACATAAAATAATATTTATTTCTCATGTGTATTCTTGATAGTTTTAAGATGACCAAAATTGTATTGTGAACATAATAAAAAAATGCTGTGACCGATTTTCCTTCTATTCTCCCTAAGACTTGCATTTTTTTCTTTTTTTCTTTCAACTTTTAGGTTAAGCCCAATCATGTGACATTTATAGGCGTTCTATCTGCTTGTGCTCACAGTGGTTTAGTAAATGAAGGCAAACAATTTTGGTCAAGCATGAAGGAGCTAGGTATTGAGCGTTCTATGGAACATTATGGTTGCATGATTGATCTACTATGCCGAGCTGGCCATTTTGAAGAAGCTTACTCTTTGGTAAACAAAATGCCCATTGTACCGAACTCAATAATTTGGAGAACGCTTTTAGTTGGGTGTAGGAAAAATAAAATTAGTCTTAACAAAGGAGAGATCATAGCTTCTCGTCTTATAGAGTTAGAGCCAAACAACGTTGAGAACTACGTGCTTCTTTCGAATCTATATGCATCATACTCTCACTGGGATAAAGTAAGTTACATGAGAAAAAAGATGAAAGAAAGCGGTCTAAAAATTGTACCTGGTTTAAGTTCAGTTGAAATTGATGGTTTTGTACAGGAATTTACTATTGGTGATGACTCTCACCCCGAAATCAAAGTGATAAGAGAAGTATTGAGTGACATATCTAAAAGGGTTCAGCTTTCGGGGCATGTTCCATCAACTACTTCAGTTCTTCATGATGTGGGACAAGAAGAGAAGGAAAATGCTCTCTGTGAGCATAGTGAGAGATTAGCAATTGCTTATGGAATGCTGAAGACAAAGGCGCCAATGGCTATTAGAGTTGTCAAGAATTTGAGGGTTTGTGGAGACTGCCATGAGGTGACCAAAATCATAAGTAAACTATATCAAAGGGAGATAGTTGTTCGTGATCGTGTTCGTTTCCATCGGTTTGTTGGAGGCACATGTTCCTGCAACGACTTTTGGTGATTGCATTTTATCTTGAAGCATTTTGAAGCTTAGCTCATTGCTTGTTACAGATGATAACTTGGTTCAAACTTAAAAGGTTATGCTTTTATTTTATTTTATTATTTTATATATAGATGATGAGTCCAGTAGAATTATTATTGTTTCGACCATAAATAAATATAGAAATTTTAATTGCTTTTCTACAGTATCAGTTTGTGCTCAATTAAACTCGTCTCCGCCTGAAGTTTCTTATTCATATTCACGGTAGCAATATGTACAGCAATATTTTGCTAACTTGTACCTAAATAGTATAGGTTGTGTTTTGTACACAAGATTCAACGAAAAGCGGTTTAGTTGACGATGTGCAGCCAGCTTCGTTCTAGACACTCGAACATTCGGACTGGAACGAGAAATATGTTCTTTCTATTTAATTAAGTTAAACATGTATCATTATTTATTTATTTAAACAAAATAGATATTATTTGTTAAATTATTAAAAAATTAGTAATTTAAATGTCAATCTTTTGGACCTAATTAATAATTAAGTAATCTAATAACCGGTTCTTACTGTGTTATATTTAGTAATTAATAATTAATTAGAATAATTAGCTAATTAAATTTAATAATTAATAAATTAAATGTAATAATTAATAAATTTAATAATAAAGATTGGTAATTTTAACATGTGACCTAAGGGTACATGTTAGCAATGATTGGTTATGTGAATAGAGTTTGAGCATGGGACTTTGAAATTCTCTATGGTAGATGCTAAGACTTTCATTTGAAGCATCTTAGGCTTACAGCTGAACCTGACATTTTGCAGTCTGTAGGCACTATGTTAACTGCGGGCAATAATGAATTATCAGTTGTTCTGCTTTGCTTAACCTAGAAAAATGTTGTGATTTTTTTTTTTTTTTTTTTTTTTTTTTTTTTTTTTTTTTTTTTCTGATGATAATCCCTCCGTGCCTTTTATAATTCTTTAAAATGTGAATTATTAGCATAAACTCATGTATGCGTGATATGTTATTCAAAAAGCAATAACAGCCTTCTCATATTATTGATATCTCAGGAGATAAACATCAAGATATTAGTGCTAAAAACGTAAGTAAACAGAGGAAATCAATTGTTAAAGTAAACGTCTATGGGCATTTTGGGCCTCCTCTCTTAGTCTTCCAGTTATTGTAGCATGAGCACTTTTCCTTGTTGGCGTAAGTACCTGGAGGCACACATTTGCAAGTTTTGCAGCATTTTTGGCAGTAAAAAAGACATGGTTTTTTGTATTGTGTCTTTGAGCACCTGAATTGACATGCATCTGGACATTCTGCAAAATTAACCATCGGTCAATCTTAGTTTATTTATTTTTTGTTTGTGTTTTAGTCTGGTAATTATGTAAAACAAAAATATCAATGCAAAGGAAGTAAGGAAAGCTCATTGTTAAGTGTTGTGTGGATGTATGTGTCGATTGGAGCTACACATTCTTTTATGTACTTGTATTCGGATAAACAGTACGTGATTCTGTCTAATACCAATAATCATTTTGATTTTTGTGGTATGAAACAAAGAAAAGATCCAACTGCCCTCTCTCTTTGCAATTTCAAATAGGGAGGCACTATGTATTTAATGGTCCTTGTAATAAAAATAAAGTAAAAATGCTAGTATTACTCGATTTATTATACAAGTAGGAAACTGATAAATCAAAATAGGTTTTGAAGGCAGAATCGAAGTTCATGCTTGCTAGTTTTGCTTCGAAATGGCCTTGGTTAGGAGAAAGTAAGATACCGGAATATTAAAGTGTATCTCTAAGCTGCCATATATTTGTTTACCGGGTGTTTTCTGTTTTCTTCTTTTTTCTTAGATGATTTTGAAAATTGTTTAACTTGTAAGTTGTAATCATAAAAATAGGTAAAGATCACACTGAAAACTGCAGATGGAGGTTGTTAAATCAGCTAAGTCTCAAAGTAATGCAGGAACATCAGTTAGTAGATGATGCGATAATTAGATTTGATAACGAGCGAAATTCTACTTAAGGCGTCCGGAGACATACCTGATTCAGCTAATCCAGAATGCTTATGCTTATGCTGCAAAGTAAACAAGACGTGTAAGTTTATCAGGGTGACGAGGTGAGTTCAATTTAATTCTTGTATAAGTTTTCCTTTGACCAATTTCTCAGTTCCACACAGAAGCTTTGATTAATATCAATACGTTCCATGTTATGCATTTAATGTTCAGTTCTGCTTGGCCTTTGGTTAAATAAATAGTCGAATGTCGAATATACAGTTCATGTTCAATGTCTTATAACATCATGTCAAAAAGCTTTTGGCTTTTTATTTCCTTTGATCAAGTAGGTTTTAATAATTTTGAAACTTTTACAGGTCTGTTATCAGATTTAGTAGTATAACATTTGGGTCTCATAGCAATGTAGTAACAGTAACAGGTCAAGGAATATGAAACAAGTAGGAATATCATTCTAGTGTAAAATACTCTAATCAAATTTTGAGAATGTGATATAATTTTCGTTATCATATGTATCAAACCTTCGCCGCATCCAAGTTGATTCCAAGCTCCTCAGCCTACAAAATAACAAATCACGTTATAGAGAAAAGCTGCTGTTACCGTTCTATGACAAAATTGATGAATATATGCGTAAAATGCAGGGTACGAGGAAGTAAAAACAACCATAGACGAAGCTGCTGCCATGGCCACGGCGAGGAGAGCCAGCAGAAGGATGATGTTGCTAGATCTACCCATTTTGAAAGAAACAAATAACAAACAAGAAAATATTATTGTGTTCTCAGTGCAGAGTGAGTGCCAGTTTTAGAAGTACTTATAAGATCAATCCAGCAACTGAGTGGCTCCACTGAACAGTGTTTATGCCGTATGCACCGACACCTCCATTAATACTCTTATCGGTTACTCTTCTCTTTTCACATTTCATGTTTTTGCCTTGACAGTGACACAATAATCTTGTATACTGTTTTCCTTTTACCTTTTTTGTTTCTTCCTTTGGTTCTCCTTTTTTATGCTTTTTTTTTCCTTTTCTTTTTACACTTTTGCTTATAAGGCTTGTTCAATGTTATGTGGTGTGGAAAGATAATGCAAGGTTTTCATGTTAATAGATTTTTCTTTGTCTCTGTGTAGGGTTGTTGCGGATTAGTTGTTCCTGTATATATCTATGTGAGGCTGATGGTATTTATTCTTGCTTGAAATATTTGCTGATAAGAACAAGGATGGTGTGAACATGTTTACATCCTAGATCTCAAAGTGGGTCGTTCTCTTATTACTAAATGGGTCCTACTAGGTCATGATGGATCTAATATAAATGGTTTCCACCGAATGTAGGCCCATTGTATGCCATAAAGGGGTGAACTTTGTGATGGGGTCACGCGGAAAATAAAATCCAAAATCTCGTTGTGATTTTGCAGGGGAGAACGTGGAAAATGTTCTTTACCGGTATATTGGATTTATTTAGGCCCCGGTCTTCTGTCCTTAACGGACCAGTTATTAAACGGACGCGTCCATTTAATAACGGTCCTTTAAGGACCGGTTGTCCAACGACTAAAATTGGAGCCGTTGGGCATCGACGCGTCGGATGGGTCGATGCCTAGTGGCTCCAATTTGAGCCGTTGGGCAACAAACACACCACCTCCTCTATAAAATCCAACCCTCCATTCATCCATCTACCCCAAATTCATCTTCTACTTCTCTAAACACTCTTCTATCTTCACTTAAAAATGACTACTCGATAACCAAAACACCATTGGAGCAGTGAAGCTACCCGACTATTGCTGAAATGCGCCGTTGGAAAATGTGGTAATGACAAGAAAGGGGTTACCAAAACGATAGCGGAAAAATTTAATGCTGCAGCGGTCGAAATCAACGTTACAAGATCAGATGAAACTCTGAATTTGATCGACGAAAACAAAGTTCGGCACAAGCATGATAGTCTTCGAAGGGAATGGGTTAAATGGGAAAGCTTGAACAATAAAACTGGAGCTGGTTGGGATCCTAATCGTCAAACTGTTTCAGGCTCTGATGAATGGTGGGATGATCGTTTAAAGGTATTCGCGGTAAACTTCTTCTTTGTTTTTTAATGAACCCGTTATTAATTAATATTGTTAAAATAGGAATTTGGACCATCCATTCTGAAATTTTAAAAGTCACCGCTTGAGCATTTGGAGCTACAATAACAACTGTTTCAAGGCACACATGCAACTGGACAGACGGCGTATACTCCAGCATATACGCCGCTGTTACTCAACCTGAGCAAACATAACAGTTTACTCCCTCTTTGCCTGGAAATTATGCTAATCCATGGCATTTGAGCAATTCCACAGTCAGCTCAATGAAACAGAAGACCAAGGGCAAAATAATATTCCAAATTTGAATTCACCAACACATCATTCTTGGGTTCCTGAACCGGCCACTCAAACAAACGTGCCCGAAACTCCCATTCAGCAGCGAACTCGACATGTTGGTTCAACCTCTGGTAAAAAGGGAGGTTTCAGAAAACGTCGTGGTGAAATGGACAATAAGTTTGCTGATCTCGTCGATTACCTCCATGCTTGAAAAGTGCAAAAATCTACAACTACAGAAAGTCCGACACCAAACAATATGACAGCAAACAGTATACGGTCAACAAGAAATTCTTTAAGTCAAGCTGATATGATAGCACGCGTTAAACGTTTGAGTGAAGGAGCAGATTTTAATTTATGTGAAGCATTACACATAGTTGCAGAACCCAACAAGGCAGATATATTCAACCTCTTAAACGATGACGATGCAATACCATGGATGGCATTTGAGACAAAGCGCGATCAACTTTCTGCTGACTACAAGTACTTTCTGATCAAGAACGGACCAAGCAACGTTTAGGATTTCTACTATTATTTCAGTTTTGTATTGTACTGTTTTTATGTAATGGACTGTTATGTTTTTATATAATGTTTTGTTTTAATCGGTAATTAGTTAAATTACAAAATATAAATAAAATACTCCGCTTAAATACTCCGCTTAAACCGCCAAACGCATGGTCCGCTGACTACCATTCTCCGCTATAATACTCCGCTCAAATTCTCCGCTTAAATACTCCGCTTCCGCTTGCAAAGAACACACCCTTAGCTTATCTTTAACATTGTCTTCTCTGGTAATTTTATGTATTTTCCTAGGGAAAAGTCATCCCCGCCTATATATATGAATTCGGGAGAAGGTAGATAACACTATAACATATTGTATTTATGATTTTAATGTTAAATTTAGAACTCTGTTAATGTATGATAAATCCAATCATTGCCGGTTCGAATATCTCTGTTGTCTAAGCAAAAATCAGTGTCGGTTCAACTTTTGAGATAAAGGCGTTGCTTGTTTTTCTAGCTCGTTTAGGATAAATCCAATTTGGGCCCCTACTTTGACTTCTATATATTTCCAAAGGCTAGTGTACTTGGCTCGCCCACTTTGCTTAGCCCACCACTTGTCTGACACCATCAATAAAAAGCAGCCTATTCGAAATCTGCGCTTGTACGAATCGAACTAAAGCTTCAAATAGCTTCAAATTGTACGAACAGAGCGGCCCGGTCAACAACCCACTTCAGATGGAATTACTCGCTCGTCTTGTTCATTGGTTGTCCTCACCTTTTGAGTTTTTATCGCCTTATCTTGGCAGGCGTTGGCCATAGACGCATAAGTACCTCTATAAAGAAGGCTTTGGCTACACTGTTCCTTTGAAAAGAATGACACTGTAACGACCCGCATTTTACATATCAAAGGATTGTAAAATATTTTTTATCTAATTCTCCAAGGTCAGATCATTCTCATATTTTGATATTTTGTTCATTGTGATGTGAGACATGTTCATGATTTTTATCAATTTTATTTGTGACCATTTTGCCTTTGTTAGTTTTATTCAGGGAATAACTTTTGACTGGAATCGAATCAGGTGCTGGAATCAATATCTTTGGTTCGCAAATTGTATTTACAATTCCGTAGAGTGGTAACATTAAAGATTTGACTGAGCGGTTTGGGAGGAATCATGGTTTTAGTGTTGCTAGTTTTCCGAATAGACTAATTAGTCATTAGTGGGCTGATTAGTGAGGCGCATTAAGGCTAGGAGCTGTCGGCTATAAATAGGTGGGTAGGGGTAAGGAGAATAGTTTACTTTCTTCATTCTCTCATTTGGTTGGGTGACTGTGATTCTCTGGCTCAACCAAATACACCTCCACTTCATTTCAATTCATAGATTTACATACGAAGATTGAAGATCAACATCTAAGAAGATTAGATCGCATCAGAGTGATTGATTCGGAGGCCGTTCTTCGTTGTTCTTCGCTGTCTGGATTAGTGATTCATTGATTTCAAGCTATTTTGTGGATTTGATGAGTGATAAGTATCTCTCACACAAATTCAATCGAGTATATGAGTTTGTTTGATCTTAATTTCATCATTTCAAGTCGTTTCCACCTAGATCTAATCAAGGTAGGTGTATTTTCAATTCGAATCACCATAGGATCTAATCTAGCAAGATTATAACAGTAAATCCATATGCTAATTCTATGTTTATGCAAGTTTAGATCCATTTATTGATTTGTTTATCATTTTATCATGATTTGGTGAATATCATATGATTGTATGATGATTATTTGATGTGCTAATGGTTGTTGATGATTGATTTGTTGTGCTATTGATTGTTTAGATGGAATTGGTCGATTTGGATGAGATGAATGCATAGATGTTCGTCGTTAAAGCGTAGATTGTATGGATCAGTTCGTCAAAAAGTGGATCTGGATATGGATCACACACAATGGATGGATCACTTGGAGTGTAGTGCATGAAATGAGAGGATCAGACAAAGATGGATCGGTGGGAATGGATCGTGTGGCTCGAGTGTGTAAAGCTGGAGTGGCAAAGCAGCTTGGATAGTGCCAAATAGATAGATTGGTCGCATGTTGATGGGTCATGTAGGATGCAATCCATGATGGATCGGGTCAGCTATGGTGCAAAGGCTTGGTTCGAATGTTTTGGATCGGGGATGGATCGTGTACTGATGGGTCATTAGATCATGGGTCGTGATCCATTGATGGATTGGTTGATCGACTATAACCTTGTGAAGGAAGAGATAAGGCTGGCGATGCATCAGTGGGAGAATGGATTGTTTGGACCGTGCAATAGGAATGGGTCAGTCTGTGGTGTAGATCGTATGGGTCGGCCTGGATGATGGATCATAAGTGGATGATTCATAGGTAGTTGGTGCGTTCTATGAGTATGGATCGGTGAACGACCCATATGATGGATCGGTGAACGACCCATATGATGGATCGGTGAACGACCCATATGATGGTGATTTGGTTCGGTGATGGGTGAAGTGAATTCATATGGGATATTCGAAGCAAAGTGAAGTGTTTATTGATCAAAGAAATGCCTTGAAGTTGTGAAGATGACTCAAGGATGTTTGAGCTCGTGGATAATGGTTACTTGAGAAGGCGCTTGAGCTTATGGATAGTCATCAAGGTAGATGGCTAGAGTTATCGAAGGCGAGAGATCGTCGTTAGTTGAAGGTTATAGCGGACTCAAAGCAGGGGTAAAATGGGGGCACCCAAAGACTAGATGAGTCGAGTACCCTGGGTAGTCATGATGAGCCTAGATACGAATCACAATAGCGTATGGAATTTTGCTAGAACCGGGGTTACCATTAGACTTCGACAGATGGTAAGATGGGCCAGTCATACAATTAATGATGGTTTCAAGGCAAGGTGGGCGGTGGTAGCCAGAGTCATAGATGTTATTGTTGCTTGTATCATCTTGTGTGGATTGTCCGGCGTCGAGAGAAATATCTTTTGTGTGCTTATATGATGTTGGTTTTGGCCTGCGGGGTTTGCTTGGGAGTTGTTGAGCTCGATTAGGATGGTCTACGCTTGATAATTGGTTGCTATGGATGTATTGTTGTTGCTTCTCTACTTCTCTAGGAAAGGCTAATACTGTCGGTTGTGAAGGAGACAAGTTTGGGTTTCTTCTCTGTTGATGTATTGGTAGATTAGATGATTGATTTGCCTATTTCTCATATACTTCATTCATGATGTTGTTAGTTGTTTTATCACTCATTAAGATAATTGTTTGACTCAAGTTTTTATGTTTCCCTCTTATTACCTTGGGTGGATGAGCAGACTGGGTAACAGGTGGCCGGTAGTAGATATTGATGAGGACGATGTTGTTGAGGGACGACAAGCTAGAGGCTGACGTATTATTTCCTAGTGTACATATTAGTTGTTTCCAATGCTATTGTTGATGACGTATGCTACGCTAAGTGAATATGTAGTGAGGCTTATTGACAAACTCTGATGTAATCCAGTTTGATGTATGTATATTTTCATGATGATATGAAAGTTTAAGATTCTTCTCAATCATGCTTCACTATTATATCCTGTAGTATATGTTCTATTATATTTTCTCTATGCTCTGGGAGTTATACGACAAGTTTCGCGTGTTTTTTTTACTCCTGATAATCGTCCCAATCGGCCTGGCATGTCATACATCGCACTTCTCCATGGTTTGTGTGGGAGGTACAGGGCAGTCGTCATATTTTGGTATTAGAGCTTTGGTCAATCGGTTTTATCCAAAGTTCGTGGACATAAAGACATATGAGAGACGTATTTGTACTTTGATAATGGTTGAATACCATATTATAGTGTATGGTATAGTAGCGCTTGAACTCTATTGCAGTTTTTCTCATGTGTGTACTAATCATTCTATTTTCAAATTTAGAATAAGTCGTCAATCTTCGAGACATACTTCCAGAGAAGAGTTTGTTCCTGGAGGGGGAGATGGTGGTTTACCAGATTACCTAACTATGTTCGAGGCCATGGTGGCAACGACCATGAGGAGGGTACCCGCTCCAAAAGCAGCTGCGGTAGATGTCGGTGTTCAAGTGCAAGTGCCTAGCATGGTTGATTTCGCTAAGCTATATAAGTATTTCACTACTCTTGGTGGGAAGCCGTCAAAGGGATATAGCCGACTGTAGAGACTCAAGGGTAGCTTGATACTTGTGTTTGGATATATGGAGACTTGGGTATTGATGATGCAACTAAGATGAAACTTGCATCGAGACAGCTACATGGCAGAGCTATGGATTGGTGGAACTCTGTCACTTTAGAGATTCCAGAAGATGAGATCACTTGGGATCAGTTCCGAGTCAAGTTTGAGTCGAAGTTCATTTCTACCGTCTAGAATTCTATTGTGTTTAAAAAGTTTGTGGAGCTAAAGTAGAATGGTTGACCAATGTTGGAGTACGTTTTTGAGTTTGAGGCTTTGCCCAAGTTTGCTCGTTCGTATATTGAGTCTCCTTATCAGAAGAACGAGAAGTTCGTTATAGGCTTGAATACATATCTTGGTAGGCAGTTGGCTGATCATCTTGATGACCCTTATGAGAAGATTGTTGAGAAAGCTTTGAGGCATGAGAGTTTGTTTCCCAAGGAAGAAGCTGTTGATGTAAGCAAAGGGGAACCGAAACCACATCAGGGTGGTAATAACAAGAAGGGAAACGGGAAAAGGAAGAAGCAATATAAGTAATGGATGGATGGTAAGAAGAAGTAGAATAGCGAGGTGATTTGCTACAATTGTAGCAATAGGGTCATTTTCCTAGGATTGTAAGAATCCGAAAGCCGAGAGGAAGTGCTATAACTGTGATAAGCTTGGGGATAACGAGAAGGATTATCCAGAACCATCAAAGAGTAAGAAGATAGTGAAGATGTATTCTTTGGAGGTCGTGCCATCTTCTTCGAGAGCTCCTACGGCAGAGGAGAAAGAGAAGATTGTTATTGTTCAAGGTACGCTTTCTATTGGAGGTGTTCCAGTTCGAGTGTTATCTGATATTGGAGCATCACATTCTTTCATTTGCAATGAGCTTGTGTGTGCTTGGGTTTGGAACCCAAGATTTGTGATAGACCCTTGGTTGTGACTAATCCAGTAGAGGGTTTGTCAAGTCTGTGTATGCTTTGTCGTGGTCTAGCGTTATCGAGCCGTGGTTGCTCCATTGTGTGTGATTGCTTTATTCTAAACTTAACTGGGTCTGAGATTATTTTGGGCATGGATTGGCTTAAGAGGTATGCGACTAAAGTGGATTGCGAGAAGCTCGAGATGACGGTCGGGAATGTGGAAGGGCGAATGGTTGTGATTCGATGTAAGCCAGAAGATGGTGTCTTCGTAAACATTTTGTATTCGCTTGTGATTCCACTAGAAGATTTGTCATCTGTGTCGATCACTAGTGGGTTTGATGATGTATTTGAAGAGGTCAAAGGGTTGCCACCGCATCGCAAGATTGAGTTCAAAATCGGTTTGGTCGAAGGTGCTAGACCTAGCGTTATGCCCCTTAGACGGATGGCTCCTATAGAACAATGAGAGTTAGAGGTGCAAGTTAGTGACCTTTTAGGAAAAGGTTTCATTCGACAGAGCGTGTCCTAACAGGGTGCACCAGTTGTGTTTGCAACCTAGGACGATGGATCTTTAAGATTGTGTGTTGATTATCGTGACCTAAACAAGGTGACTAAGAAGAACAAATATCCATTGTCGAGGATAGTTGATTTGTTTGATCAGCTTTACGAAGCCAAGGTGTTTTCCCTAATGGATTTAGTGACGGGATTTCACCAGTTGAGAGTGACAAAGGATAGTGTGACGAAGACAAATTTTAGGACACCATCCGGTTTCTTTGAGTGGCTGGTGATGCCATTTGCATTGACTAACGCACCAGCGTATTTTTTGGATCTTATGAATAAGGTGTTCAGAGATTAGTTGAACAAGTTTGTGCTTGTGTTCATGGATGATATTCTGGTTTACTCCCGAAATGAGAAAGATCATAAGACACACTTGAGAGTAGTTTTGGAAATCTTGTGAGAGTATCTGCTAAGAGCTAAGTTTTTGATATGTCACTTCTGGAAGAATAAAGTGAGGTTCTTGGACCATGTTTCTTCTGGAAATGGAATAGTGGTAGATTCCACTAAGGTGGCATCAATGCAGGACTGGGATAGACCTAAGAATGCGACGGATGTTAGGAGTTTCCTTATGTTGGCGGGATATGCTCGTCGATTTATTAAGGATTTCTCCAAGATAGCTACACCATTAACAGGATTGACAAAGAAGAATCAAGTGTTTACATGGGACACGAAGTATGAAAAAGCTTTTTGAATCCTGAAAGTGACAAGTGCTCTTGTTTTGACTATTCTGAGTGGAAATGAGGAAATGGCGGTATACACTGATGCATGTGGTACTGGACTTGAAGCACTACTGATGCAAAAGGATAGAGTTGTGGCATATGTGAATCGATAGCTAAAGTCGCACGAAAGGAATTATCTGACTCGTGATTTGGAGTTGGCAGCGATCGTATTTGCTCTGAAGATGTGGAGACATTAACTATTGGGAGTTCTATTCGAGCTGTTTACAGATCATAAGTCATTGAAGTATCTTTTCCCCCAGAAGGATTTGAATCCTCGGCAGCAATGGTGGTTAGAGTCTCTGGCATCGTATGATTTCGATATTACCTATACTCTTGGTAAACGTAACGTGGTGGCTGATGCGTTGAGTCGAAGACATGCAAGTTTGGGAGCAATGTTTCCGGAATGGAAGCATCTCGAGTACTTGGCAGGATTTGATTTTAGGTCTCGGTGTGAGTTAGAGCCTGAAATGTGGGAAAGCTTATCGATAAGACCTACTCTCATCGAAAGGATCGGCGAAAGCCTAGAGCATGACGAAAAAGCTTGTCGATATTATCTAGATCACTGGAATCGAGAGCGGAACCAGAAAAGGATAAGAAATTCAAGGTTGATTGAGAAGGTTGTCTTCGGAAGAAAGGAAGTTCCTGATATTAACGGATTAAGAAGAATTTCATCACTCAAAGTTGACGATTCATTCTGATGGTAATAAGATGTATCGGGACATGAATCGAGCCTACTATTGGGAAGGGATGAAGAGGGATGTTGGAAATTTTATTTCTAAATGCATGAGCTGTTAGTTGTTGAAAGCTGAACAGAAGAAGCCGAGTGGATTTCTTTAGCCACTAGAAGTTCCTACACAGAAATGGGAGCAAATATTGATGGACTACCTAGAACCAGGGGAGGAAATGAAGAGATTTTGGTCATCGTGGATCGTTTAACCAAGATCGCAAGTTTTATTCCTTTCAAATTGACTAGGGCAACATCAAAGTTGGCGGAGCTATATATTAAATGGATAGTTCGATTCCATGGTATCCTGAGGAGCATAGTAAGTGATCGAGATCCACTGTTCACGAGTGAGATCTTGAAGAGTTTACAAGAGACTTGGGGAACCGAGCTATGTTTGGGTGCAGCTTATTATACCCAGATTGATGGTTAAACCGAGCGATTGAATCGAGTTTTGGAAGATCTCCTTAGATCTTATGCATTAGACTTTGTGGAATCGCGGGAAGACCATCTACGTTTGGTTGAGTTTGCATATAACAACAGTTATCAGTCGAGCATCGGGATGACACCATAAAAGGCATTGTATTGTAGACTGTGTAATTCTCTGGCATGTTGGTTAGAGACTGCAGATAAATCAATACTTGGACCAGAGATGATAAGAGAAATATCAGATCGTATTGAGATCATTCAGCAACGAATAAAGGCAGCCCAAGATCGTTAGAAGAGTTACGTCGATAAACGTGAAAAGGATTTGGGGTTCAACTTTGGTGATATGGTTTTCGTTAAGATCTCACCATTGAAGAATGTTGTTCGGTTCGGAAATAAACGAAATTTAGCTCCAAGGTTCGTTGGACCGTTTTCGATAGTCGAGCGAATTGGAAAGCTCGCTAATAGGTTGGATTTACCTGAGAAGATGTCGAGTGTGCACAATGTTTTTCATGTGTCCTTTCTACGGAAGTATTTGCACGATTCGAATGTAGTGGTATCTCCAGATCAGTATGAAGACTTAGAAGTCGAGTCCATAGTTTCGAGACCTCATAAGCTTCTTTGCGTTGTGGGGAATTACATAAAACAGCTTAGGAGGAAGGCGCTTAAGCCAATCAAGGTGTAACAAAGTGAGGATGATGACGATTGTATGTGGGAAACGGAAGAGAGTATAAAGACGATTCATCCAGAACTCTTTGTTGATATGACCCATTAATGTCGTATCACCCTTACACTATTGTGGCTTGTGCTATTATTAGAATTCTACGTGCTAGGCTAAGGATATGAATGCATGGCTTGTTGGATGCTAGATTGGATGGTAGATTGGTTGCTCGTGGATGGTAGGCATGCATAATTGTTTTTGGCTGCTTGTGTTTGCTTAATGGGGATTGCAGGGGCGAAATTCCTAAAGGGGGGAGGGGGGTTGTAACGACCCACATTTTACGTATCAATGGATCATAAAATATTTTTAATTTAATTCACCAAGGGTCGGATCATTCTCATATTTTGATATGTTGGTCATGGGGTTGTAAGACATATCCATGATTTTTATCAATTTTATTTATGACCATTTTCCCACTGTTAATTTTGTTTAGGGAATAAATTTTGACTGGGATTGAATCAGGTGCTGGGATCGATTTCATTAAATTGGAAATGGTGTTTACAATTCCGTAGAGTTGTCACATTAAAGATTTGGCTAATAGTTTGCGAGGAATCACTGTTTTAGTGTTGCTAGTTTTTTGGACAGACTAATTAGTCATTAGTAGGCTGATTAGCAAGGCCCATTAAAGCTAGTGGTTGTTGGCTACAAATAGGTTGGTAGGGGTAAGGAGAATAGTTTAGTTTTTGCATTGTCTTATTTGGTTGGGTGACTGTGATTCTCCGGCTGAATCAAATACACTTCCACTTCATTTCAATTCATAGATTTACATAAGAAGATTAAAGATCAACATCGAAGAAGGTTGGAACGCATCAAAGTGATTTATTTGGAGGTCGTTCTTCACTATTCATTGTTGTCCGGATTAGTGATTATAGCACCCCGTAAAATTCATAAGTATTAATAATAAATAAATAACAAAAAAAATAAGCAATTAAATGATATGGATGGAAAATGAAATTTTGTGGCTTTAGGAATTTTTCTACGAAATTCTTTTATTCTGATTCGTGGCGAAATTCTACAACATTTTCATTTATAATATGTTGAAACGATCAATGTATGAAGAAGTCATGAACAAATGAATTTGGACAGTGAACGCAGAATATATATATATATATATATATATATATATATATATATGTGTGTGTGTATATATATATATATATATTTAATTACATGAATATACTATATACTATTCAAATTATAACTTAAAAAATATATGGGGAATTCAAATTTTGAATTAGAGATAAGATCAGGGGGACAACGTATATTGCATATGTGGAATAACATAAAGAGATAATGGAATATATTAAATAAAACAAACAGCTCGGCAATGCTGCGTTATTGGGCATTCCAGCCCTGAAGGGGTCGACCGACCCCCTTAAGGGGTGTTGACCGTTGGTCGACCTCTAGGGGTCGACCGCTCGACGGCTGGACAACCCAATAAAGCTAGCTGGTTAGGTTTTTTCTTAGAGGATGTATATAAATCAAAGGCTTGGATTAATTCTAATTAACCCAGCGGCCTATGCTCATACGGGAAACTATATATACCCCTCCAATCACTCCATGAAAACCCTAATCATTCTCCATTTTTGCCTAATGTTGCTTCACCACCATTGTTAAATACTAGAGAAAAATAGAAGAATAAGCTGAGGTTTTCTTCTAATTCTAACTCTATTCTAAATCTCTCTCTATTCTGATTTACATAAGTTTAGGATTCTGAAATTCAGCATAAACATATATGTATAAGATTCTAACGTATGTCTCTTATATGTATATTGTTAGGAGGATTATTGGAGCTTGCTTGAACGTAAAGATTATTGCAGATCTTGTAATTTTACCACAGATTTCTCTCTATTCCGCATAGATATGTGAGTGGAACTAGTTTACTTAAGGCATTAATAAATTGTCATGTGAATTTATATGCCTAGGAGGATTTGGGTATTTCGATAATATAAACATTAAGACCTCCAAATCCTCTATCTTGTAATTTTGTATGAGTTGTCATGATAAATTGGGTTTTGTGCATTTTTAGTTCTTTTATTGGATTAAAAATGTGAGTGTTGTTAATGTTAGTCTTAAGTGTAACCTAAAAATGTATGGATTTAATTATTTCATAATTTGGTTTGGATTTGGATCATATGTTGAATCCAAACGCATCCAAAATTGAAATAGGTCAAATGTAAACATTTTTATGTGCATAAAGCCAAAAGTGGTGAATTCGGTGAAATATGGATTATAAACATACAAGCATAAGTGTATGTAATACTGTATTTTTAATCTAATATTGAAATCATTCCAACAAGCCTAGGATACAAGTTGAAATTATTATGTATGTATATTTTCCATCCACTACTATTTGTTATATTGTCATTATGTCATCATGCCTAAGTTGTAGCGGTAAAAGTATGGAATATCTAACTTGTATTCCTTGAATTGGACGAATTGACAATTTCCTTCTCTTTAGAACGTTGCCCTATTTAAACGAATGGTTATGTTAATTAGGCGTTATTATTATCTTACTTATTTAAACGTAATCAATGTAATTAATGTTGTATTAACGTCATAAATATGTATAGATTAGAATTTGAATTTTGAAACGTCCCCTTAACAAATATATATATTTGTTTGCTTGTGTGTGCATATATAGAATGACTTTTAAATATATAAATAGTGACATATAGACATGCAGTTAGTTGCCATTTGTGGTGGAACTCTACCCGGAACCGACCTGCAAATCCACCAACCACAATTAGGCCCAACTAATGTGAGATGTCTAGGTGTCATGAGCTATTCAAGAACTTAGTATAATAGACACATGGTTAAACTAACTTGTAGTAGAAGTCTGCATGGAGCCGACCGACATATCCAACATCTATAGGTGTACGATTTAATGTGAGAGGTCCAATGTGTGTATATATATAACTATATATACAAGTCTATTGCATGTGGAAGTAAGTAGGTTCACTACGCCTTGACAAGGTCTTAAGTGTCTGACTCTCTTTTTATCTAGTTTGCGTCTTAAGTGGCTAGGACTACGATCCCTCCGAAGGTTTATTCCTTGGAGAGGAACCAAAGTCATAGGACACACCCTTAATAAATTCGAAGTAGATCTTTGGGTCATCCTTCTCTAAAAGTGGTAAGGCATAAAATGGTAACAGAGCAGGGTAGTTCACGGAGATTTCCACTTCCTTTAGAAGCTTGCAAGGGCTTAACTAGGGACATATTGGTAATTGAAGAATATGTGACCATTGCATGCTCACCAATTGTCTAAGGGAAGTCTTAAGCGACATAGGTGTCCTACCGGGTAATATCAGTTAAGTAGTAATGTTTGCAATACTACTTCTCATATTACAAATGAGAGAATAGATTTAAGAACAATAACGTACTAGGATAGGGTTTGAAAGGGCCATGGGTCCGCCTCGGGGTTATAAGAGGTCATACGAATCCACCTTTAATAGGGTCATAAGTGATCGAGAATGCCACCTCGTTGGGTCTTTACCCTAAAAACACTAATGGGCGGTTGACTTGGATATCCACCCCATTGGTTAGATGCTTATGACTATGTGAATGCGTAGACATACCTTGACATATGTAACCTGCTAAAAGTATAGGTATGGACATTAAGTAACACCATATTTTAGTCACACATAACTTGATGTTCTGACCCCTCTTCTTAACATCCAATAGGTCAGGAGATGGGGAAAAATCCATGGATGAAGTGATGATTGAAGCTGATGAAGAAGACGAAGTTGTTATGCTATTATTAGTAGTTTTTGCTTTACTTCTTTTGGAATTTTGTGAGAATGAACTATTTGATGTACCTGTTTAACAGATGTGTAACTGTGACTGTTTTATTTCTGAGATTTTGACATAATGGTACATCTTTTTTGAATATAATACTTTCTCTTTCCACTGTGTGAGATTTCCATTCGATGTACATGTTATTATTATCATCTGTGCAAATGTAATCCTTATAGGATCCAAGACCCGTTTAGAATGGTTCTTAGTTTCGATGGGCCTTTTCGTCGTCGAAATTTAGGCCCATTCAGGGTTAGTTGTTACATTTGGTATCAGAGCATAGGTTACCTAATTATAAGGGAAATATATGTATGAGAGACATATTTGTAATTTGAAAAAGGTTTTTCAAACTATATATATGTGTAATATATATATATATATATATGTGTGTGTGTGTGTGTGTGTGTGTGTAACATATATATATATATATATGTGTGTGTGTGTGTGTGTGTAATATATATATATATATACCCCAATAAGCATACGCATTTATACTAGGCGCTTTTATCGTTACTTTTGTTTTCAACTTAAATACTATCTCAGGAGTATCCATTAACGGATTCTCCTTTTCTTTTCAGATAGTAGAATGGCTGAAAATCCAAATGAGTAGGGCAATCAGGCAATACCCCACTACCTATCAGAATGGTTCCAGTAGTACCTCCGTACTGTGGAACAGGTCCCTATTGCTAATCCTTCCCAGCAGCTCCTGTAGCTCCTTCCTGTAATGACCCACATTCTACGTATCGAAGGATCATAGAATATTAATTTCATTTACATAAGAAGTCGTATGGTCGTGTAACCTTGGAGAACGACTATTGGGGTCATTTCCCATGTTCATAATTTTTGTCGATTTTTAAATGACCGTTTTGCCCTTAGCAAACCTTGTTTTGCCCATAACTTTTGATTGGTAAAGAGTTTTGACCTGAAACCACTTCTGTTAGATCCAGATGATGGTTTACATTTCCGTAGAATGATCGCATTAGCCAAACAGACTTACCGTTTGGGAGATGTGGCTAAAATAAGGTTTAGAAGGTAAAAAACAGCTTAACCGGGCCTAATTAAGGTGATTAGCAGCTAGGCCCATAACCCATTTCGGGATTAGGGTTATAGCAGGGCTTACAGGGTTAGGAAAAACATTTCATTTTAGTTTTTACAGCAGCCACTTTTGTCCTTTGAACCCTAGCAATGGCCTCCACCTTCTAGAATCATCCCAAATCACCTTCTAATCACTAATTAAGAAAATCTATATCAAATCAACACCAAATCATAGTTGGAGCTGCTATGTTGCATAGGAAAACACCCCAAAATAGTAGAGTTTCAGATCTAAAGTTTTATTTGTGGTTATGGTGAGATATTTGCATTGTTTTCACTAAATACGGCTAATTAGGGGGTGATTAGTGATAATTAGCGAAATTATGGCTTAAAAAAATCTGGAAAAATTTGTAAAATTCTTAAATATTATTTTAGGGATCTGATAGAAATTTGGGCTAATTTGGATAAGTTTTTCTAATTGTGTGATTAAATATGATTAAGGGGGATTAAGGGGGAAACACAGGTTTTTGGGTATGTTTGATCCATATTGACATGTTAAATTGTTGTTTTGGTGTTTATTGTTGATTCTCTATGTTGCTATGACTGTATGGTAAGCTTTATGTTTTATTAGAAAATTTAGAATGGTCGAAAACGCCATCGAATGAGGTAAAACGGTCGCTGGAAAAGTTGCAGGAAATGTGCAGGGTTTCGGGTCAGATCGGATACGGGGCTCGGATTGGATAAGAGAACCGGGCAAGGGAATTCAATTCGGATCGGAACCTAGCATAATAGGAAAAGCATGGCAACAAGGATGGCCACATGAACTAAGACGGGATCGGATCGGGAAGATGCGGATCGGATCAGAGACGAAGGAGGGGACTAGACCGAAACCTGGAAAAGGGGTACCATACGAACCGAACTGAGGCAGGAGAACCATCTGAACCGAACCAGAGGGCTATGACCACCAAACCGAGCAAGGGTGACTGTAACACCACACCTCCGTTAAGGTCACTCACAAAGGGAATGCCTTTACTTTGATGGAGCATTTTAGTAAACAGAATAGAATATTACAAGACAGATATAAAAATAATACTTGAAAAACTTTATAACTTTATTGCAGCAGACATAAATCAGTTTGGTTACAACTTTACCAAAAACTCAAGTACATATATATCAGCCTTGTTCAAAAGCCATCAGAGTACAAAACTTTAAAATCATAATCCCCACCAAAGATGCCAGAAAAAGACAATCCATACTTTAAGCACTTCAAGCACTCCAAGCAGAAAGAATGATCCAGATCAAGCTAGAGTATTCCCTCCTTGAAAACCTTGGGGGGGGGGGGAATGGAAGAAAAGAGGCGAAACAACAAGGGTCAGACATAAAGTCTGGCAGGTCCAGTGACTTTCAGTTATGAACAGATAATAATGTCATGGCATGCAAATAAAACTGGATGAGAGATAACAGGAAACAGGAATAACGGCTATACTTAGGTTAAACAGAAGAAACATGATGATATTACTTTTCACTTCTCTGCACTAATACTAGTATAACAGGATTAGGTGTTACCCTAATGTCTAAACAGAAACAGAAACAGAATAATGGGCCTTTACCACCCTAACAGAAGATACAGAAACATAATGCTAATAATGGGCCTTTACCACCCGAACAGAGACAGAAACAGAATAATCCCTACGGAAACAGAATGTTAGAATTAGGTGTACACTAGTAAATGGGCCTTTACCTCCCGAACAGACGGTACCACGCAGATAGGTGTTGCCACCCAACAGAAACAGACGGTACCAACAGAAACAGACAGAACTGAGTGTACCCTAAAACCCTACCCCAAGCGATCGGCTCCCTAAACATAAATACCCTGCGTCGGCTCCACAATAGTGTGTATCACTCCCTAAAGTGACAACCAATTGGCACAGGCCTATTTACAGATGTCACAGCGTCTTACATCCTCAGAGGCAGACCGGGATCCATGCACGCACATGACCCGGTTGGAACGTACCATCAACACCCCTCGCCATTATCAGAATGAACCACTTATAATTAGTTCAGTAAGCGTGCCCGAACCCTACCTACTGTTGGGTCAAAGTTTTGATTCCGGAAAGGGTTAATGACTAATATGGGTCCCAAACAACAGATGACACAAGTATTTTCCCTCCTAACCTTGTGCCCCCAGACTAACAGATTTCAGATTAACTTGTTTACAAGTTCAGACGTACACAGTTCAGGTCGACTAGTTCACAGATCAGAAAATCAAGTTAATAAGTTTTTAGACTAACGGATCAGACATACAGATTTAACAGATTTACAGACTTGTCTAACTTTGTACTTGGCCTACAGATTCATGAAACGGGTTTATTAATTTCATTAGTCCAGTTGGTTTAACCCTATCCACCCAACACGTTTTAGACATCGTATTTATCTCAGATTTTCATTAATTAAATATTAATGCCCAGACCTCTCACATTAGACTGACAGTTTGCGGCTACTGGTTAGGCCGGTTGGTTCCGGACAGATTTCTGCCACAAACTGAGTCTAACCTCGGGTTTCAAGCATGTTATGACTAACTTCGAACATTAGAACCTATTGTTTGCGGCCACTGGATGTGCCGGGCGGTTCCGGGCAGGATTACGCAGCAAACTCATTCTAACCTCGAGTTAGCCATGTTTATCTTTGCAGCCAATTAATTAATAATTTACCATTTATGCCCATGCCTAATGTACATGTCAATTATTCATAACTATAGCCAATTCAGATTATGTCAATAACAGACTAAATATATCTACTCAGTAGATAACAAATTTCGCAGATTAGGCGACTTAACAGATTTAGCAGATTAAGCAATTTAGCAGATTTAGCATATAACGGATTAGGCATTTTCAGCAGACTTAGCAGATGACAGATTTAGTAGATGAACAGATCTAGCAGATAAGGCAATATAGCAGAACTAGCAAATTAGGCAATATAACAAATTTAGCAGATAACAGATTAGGCTATTTAATGGATTTAGCAGATAACAGATTTAGCAGATTATATATATCTAAAACTCTATTTACCTATCTTGCCTAATCATAGATTTAGCCTAAACTTACATGCCTAAATCAAGGTCATAATTCATAATACAATATATGCCCCAAATCTTAGCCTTAATATTCCCATTTACAGTTCATATCAAAACTAGATTTAATATTCTAGTTTACCATTTTTGTCCAAGACTAATATGCATGTAAATCATTCTCTATCATAGCCAATTCAAATCATGCCAACATATTTATTAACTTAATTAAGGTACGCCCAATGTTTCAACAAGTTCTCTAAGTACTCATGAAATGGCCCTAGCAAAAGGAATAGGAGATAAGCACAAGAAAGAATAGGCATGAAATAATGAACCAAATACAATGATAATGGCCCCACTAGGCTTGATGTACATAACAGTGAATGGGAATAAACTAGGAAAGTTACATACTAAATATGAGATCTAGTATCATTAAGGGAATAGTCGTAAGAAACTAACTACAATAGTCGTGGGCGACAAATCACAATAGTTTCTTATTCAATTTCATAGGCAATAGTCTCGTAGGCGTGAATCATAGTCATAGGCAATAGTCTCATAGTCATGAATCATAGTCATAGGCAATAATAGTCTCAGAGGCAACAGTTTCATGTCCAATTATGCATTATTCATTATTTGTCCCAAAATTCAGTGTTCGTGCGTTAATCTCTTATGAGATTCGGCGCAAGCTCGTAGTAGCCTGGCTATAGAACAGAAAGAAGAAAGAGATACAGAACAAGATAGATCTAAACAGAACAGAACAGACATAACCTCAGATTCAGATTTACAATTCATGCCACAATCATAATTAACGTTTATATCGGAAAATAACTGTACTTGCCTTTCGTGGCTAAAGAAAAGGATTATAAATCGAATTTGATGCAGAAACGCTGATTAATCTTCTTCGATTGTTGTTGCAGCTCTAAACTTTAATTTGAATTGTGAATGAACACTTGAGATTAGATTTAGAGGCGGCGGCTAGGGTTTAAGAGAGAGTTTGGTAGCATAATGGTGTCATAGACAATATTCTATGAATTAGGGTTAGGTTAATCACATATTTATAGGAGTAGAGAGTGTTTTAGAACCATTAGATCACCCTAGAAGCCATCAGGTCTTTCCAGCACATCAAAAATCGTCATTAGAACTCTCTAGAACCCTGTGCTGGTTTCTGGCTCGACATGGACGCACTTCCCAAGTGCGCCAGTGTATTTTTGTGTTGGCGCACTTCACAAGTGCGCCAGTGCATTTCTGGCCTGTTTCCGGTTTTTCTGCCTAACTTCGTTCGTCCATATCTCCTTCATATGGTATCCGTTTTACGCAAACTCGGACTCTATCTCAAGCAAAATTTCGAGACGTACGCAATGGCGCAACCCGTTTCCCTTAATTCTCCTCCTAAAAATTAAGTATACTTTAATTTGTTACTTATACGTTCACAGAAAATACGGGGTGTTACAGTGACAGAACTGAACCGAGCAAGGGTGACTGAACCGAACCAATGAGGACTGGAGCAATACGCATATTTAAACCAAACCAAGGCGTGGGCTATGACCATCGAACCGATCCGGAAGAGATAAAACCCGAGATGCAAACTAAGTCCAAGTAAGAAGTTAGAACTTAGAATCTAGATGGGAACCAACGAGTTAACTTCATGATTGGACTTTGCTGCGGGACGTGTGCAAAGGGGTTATCAATGTCTATAGCTTTGACTCACCACGGAGAGACGGATATTGGCTATGGATCAGTGCAGTGAAGTTATTATGACTTTATAGGGGCAAAGTGATCGTAGCAAGGCTACGAGCCAGTGCAGTGGAGTTGTCATGACTCCATGGGGGCAGAGTGAACATAACAAAATATTAGTGGTTATGGATCAGTGCAGTGGGGCCGTCATTACTCCAGGGGGCAAAGTGATCGTAGAAAAGAATTGGGTGATCAAAGTGGTGGATATCGTATGCTTTAAGAATTAAGTGAGAGATGTATGGATGATTGCTATGTTTGATGTTTGCTATCACCATGACATGCACACCCCCTCCCCATTATTTTCACACTATGTGTTAATGTCACCTTAGAGTATTGTACATCCTGTTGTGCTAAATCTTTGGTTGCAGGTCCAAGTTCAGGTATGGTTATGTATACCTGTTATTGTTCTGTTTTGCTGCTTATCGCTCATACCAGACTTTTGTCTAACCCAGAGTTTTATGTCTCTTCTTATTACTCTGGGTGCTCTTAAATGGGCAGACTAGAGATAGGTAAGGTGCTTATGCACGAGTAGCTGTACCAGAGACGAGTAGGAGGCTTCCACGTATGATATATATAAATATTCTCCTTGTGTTGTTGCTGGTCACTACTTTGGGCATTACTAGTGTACCTCTTTCTTTTGCTTTAGAGACAATATTTCAAAGTTGTAATAATGTTGGTTTGGATCATAAGCTGTATTTTGGATTTTCGCTGCTATGATGGTTTAGTTTTCAACTTATGCACTGTCTCGCCTGTTTTATGTCAAAGTTATCTTGTTATTATATTTTATCTCATGCGCTGTGAGACATTCTACAGGTTCCTTGTTAGTTCAAGTTACTTTCTTTTCCTTTCTTTGGTGACCGTCCCGTGCTAGTCGGGCATTGGCACAGTGCACTTTCATTGGAAATGTCGGCTGGTGCGGGGCAGGCCGTTACACTTGGTATCAAAGCGAGGCTGCGTAGTTAACCTAGGGAAAGACACCAGGGGGAGATAGTACGTATATGAGAGCGCGTATTTGTTATATTTTGGGTTTTAAAAAGTTATATATATATATATATATATATATACACACTATTAGTATATCTAAGGATGGAGTTGCACTACACTGGCACCACTGACGAGATGATTAATCGTTTTCTCCTTACAGATTGAACGATGAGCCGATATGCGAGGAATACTGGTTCAAGATCCAATAATAGGAATGCTCCTGATATGAGGACGATGTTCACTGACTTCATGAGGGAGATGCTTAGGGATGTTCAGAGGGCAGCTCCTAATGCTGCAAATGCTCGTGGTGCAGCGGTGCAGGAACCTAGGGTGATTTCGCCAAGCTCTGTAAGGACTACACTAGTCTTGGTGGGAAGCCGTTCCAAGGAATGGAATCAGCTACAGAAGTTCAGGACTGGCTTGATAGTTGTGAGTGCATCTTTGAGGATTTAGGAATCGAAGATGCGATGAAGAGAAAGCTAGCATCGCACCAACTGCAAGGACGGGCTATGAATTGGTGGAATGCTATTACGGCAGCTACACCTAAGGATCAAGTTACATGGGATTTGTTTAAGGCCCGATTCAGTGATAAGTTTATCTCTGCTGCTCAGAAATCCAAATTGTTTAGGAAGTTCTTGGAGCTTAAGAAGAATGGTAAGGCAGTCTCGGAATATATTGCTGAGTTCGATATTTTATCGAAGTATGGATTATCCCTCATTGACACTCCCGAGAAGAAGAATGAGAAGTTCATAATAGGCTTAGATCAGTACTTGGGGGAAAGGCTTATAAACTATATTGATGAGACTTTTGAATCGATTGTTGGGAAAGCAATGAGGTCAGAGAGCCTTTATCCTAAGATCAAGGTTGAAGTTGCTATTGAATGTGCAGAGAGGCCAAAGCCGTAGGCAAGGGGTGTAGGAATTCTCAGAATAAAAGGAAGCAGAGTCAGACTAAGGATGGTCAGAAAAAGAAAGACATGAAAGATGTAGAGTGCTTTAGCTATGGAAAGAAGGGCATTATGCTAAAGAATGTTGAGCAAAGCCAGCGGATAGGAAGTGCTTCAACTGTGGCCAAGTGGGACATCACAAGGATAAATGTCCGCAACCCCTTAAAGAGAAGCAGATTGTGAAAGCATATGCTATTATTGATGTTCCTTCTTCGTCGAATGCCCCAACTGCAACATAGAAAGGAAAGAATGTCGTTAGTCAAGATATGCTTTCTATTTATGATGTTCCTGTTCGAGTATTGTTTGATACCGGGGCTTCCCATTCCTTTATATCTAGTGACCTGGTAGGTAGGTTGGGATTGGAACCCGAGATAGTCGATAGACCTTTAGTGGTGACGAACCCAATTGGTGATTCGACTATCTTAGCATGATTTGTCGAAAATTAGTCTTATCGAGTCATGGATGTATGTCTGCTTGTGATTGCTTTGTTTTGGGCTTTACTGGGTTTGGTATTATTTTGGGAGTCGATTGGTTCCAAATATATGGGGTGATGGTAGACTGTGAGGGATTTTCGGTGACTATTAGGGCGGATGATGGGCGGAGGGTAGTGTTTGGTCGCCTACCTAGTGATGAGGTGATGGCTAGTTTTCTTAATTCCCTCGACATCTTGCAGGACGAGTTATCAGGGGTTCCCGTTGCTGGCCAGTATCCGGATATCTTCGAGGAAGTGTCCGGACTTCCACCACACAGAGAGATTAAGTTTCGTATTGATTTAGTGAAAGATGCCAGACCTATAGTAATGCCACTTCGTCGTATGGCACCAAGGGAGCATAGAGAGCTCAGGGTGCAAGCAAGCAATCTTTTGAAGAAGGGATTTATCAGAAGAAGTGTCTCTGAGTGGGGAGCACCAGTTGTATTTGCGACCAAGGCAGATGGTTCCCTTCGTTTATGTGTGGACTATCGCGAGTTAAATAAAGTGACTAGGAAGAATAAGTATCCTCTTCCATGGATAGATGATTTGTTTGATCAACTATAGGGAGCAAGGGTGTTCTCCCAATTGGACCTCGCGACAGGATTTCAAAAGCTCCGAGTAGCAACCGAGAGTATTCCTAAAACGGCATTTTGGATGCCGTCTGGAATCTATGAGTGGTTGGTCATACCATTTGGGTTGACCAATGCACCGTCATATTTTGTGGATCGTATGAATAGGGTATTCAGAGATCAATTGAATAATTTTGTTCTTGTGTTCGTAGATGATATCTTTATTTATTCGAGGACAGAGGAAGAACACAAGGAACATTTGAGAATAGCGATGGAGGTGTAGAGAAAATACCTATTGATAGCAAAGTTTTCTTAGTATCATTTCTGGAGGAGGGAAGTGAGATTCTTGGGCCATATTGTTTCAGAGACTGGTATTGCCATGGATCCTGCAAAGTTGGCTACGGTACAAGATTGGTCTACGCCCAAGAATGCAACAGACGTAAGAAGTTTCTTGGGATTAGCTGGATATTATCGTAAGTTTATCCAAGACTTATCCAAGATAGTGGCATCGTTAACTCAGTTGACCAAGAAGAATCAAGCTTTCGTTTGGGACAAAAAGTGTGAAAATGCATTAAGAGTCTAAAGAAAAAGTTGATGTGTGCACCAGTGTTGGTCATTCCTAAAGGGAATGGAGAGATGACAGTATACACGAATGCATGTGGACCGGATTAGGTGCTGTATTGATGCAAGGAGGTAGGGTTGTAGCTTATGCAAGTTGGGAACTGAAACCGCATGAGAAAAGATATCCTATCCACGATTTATTGGCAGCGATCGTGTTCGCATTGAAGATGTGGAGACATTATCTCTTAGGAGAAAGATTTCGAGTTGTTTACCGATCATAAATCGTTAAAGTATCTATTCTCTCAGAAGAATCTAAATCTCTGACAGCAAAGATGGTTAGAATTCTTGGCTTCCTATGATTTCGATATCGCGTATACACCCGGAAAGGGCAATGCGGTAGCTGATGCATTGAGTAGAAGACATGCCAGTTTAGGGGCTATGTTTCTTGAGTGGAAGCAACTAGAGTATATCGCAGGGTACGATTTCATACCAAAGTGCGAATTAGATCCAGAAATGTTAGCAAGTTTGACGATTAGACCCACTTTGATTGAGCGGATTGGTTCCAATCAAAGGAATGACCCTAACCTATTGGAAATCATCTCCAAGTTTGAGATGGGTATCGACGAGGAGATGAACAAGTTTGGGCTTGATCGAGGTGGATGGCATAGAAAGAATGGGAGACTAGTTGTACCCAATGTCAAAGGATTGAGAGATGAAGTGCTTAGAGAATGTAATCACTCAAAACTGACTATACATCCCACTGGTAATAAAATGTACCGAGACATGAAGTAGACCTACTACTGGGAAGGAATGAAGAGAGACGTTGGGAAGTTTATATCCAAATGCATGAACTGCCAGCTAGTTAAGGTTGAGCAAAAGAAGCCTAGTGGTTTGTTGCAACCCTTAGAAATTCCCAAATGGAAATGGGAACAAGTCCCAATGGATTTCATTGATGGGTTACCAAGGACTAGATCGGGCCATGATAGCATTTGGGTGATTGTGGTGGACCGATTGACCAAGAGTACAAGGTTTATACCCTCAAGTCGAATAGAACAACAGCTAAGTTAGTGGAACTGTATATGAAGTGGGTTGTGAGATTTCACGGAGTACCCAAAGGCATTGAAGTGACCGAGATCCGTTGTTCACTAGTGGATTTTGGAATAGCTTACAAGAGGCTTTAGGATCAGAATTGCATTTTAGTACCACGTATCATCCTCAAACCGACGGTCAGACAGAGAGGGTGAATCGTATATTAGAAGATCTCTTGAGAGCTTGTATATTGGATTTTGGTGGATCATGGGACGACCATTTGCATCTGATTGAGTTTGGATATAATTTTAGTTATCAGTCCAGTGTTGGTATGGCTCCATTTGAAGCTTTGTACGGAAGACCATGCAACTCACCATCATATTGGTTAGAAACTGGTGAGAAGTTTGTGCTTGAGCCAGATGTGATAAGAGAAACTTCAGACAAGATTAGGGTTATCCAACAACGAATGAAGGCTGCTCAAGATAGGCAGAAGAGTTCTGCTGATAAGAGGAGAGGAGATCTAAAATTCTCCATTGGCGACTTGGTGTTTGTCAAGATTTCTCCGTTAAAGAGCGTGATTCGATTTGGTAGGAGAAGCAAGTTAACACCAAGATTTATTGATTCATTCCTAGTTCTCGAACAAGTTGGGAATTTAGCATATAAAGTTGAGTTGCCAGACAAGATGGCAGAAGTTCATAACGTGTTTCATGTTTCCCAGTTAAGGAAGTTCGTGCATGACTCTGATATGACTATTTCATGGGATCAGTTGGATGATATCGAAGTAGAACCCGAGGTGGTTGGGAACCACAAGCCGATCCGTATTGTCGAGAGCGATACGAAGCAACTTCGAAGGAAGGCAGTGAAACTAGTCAAGGTTCAGTGAGGCGAGAATGAGAGTGACTGTACATGGGAAACAGAGGAGAGAATAAGGGAATCGCATCCAGAACTCTTTGCCTGATAAGATTTTAAATTGCGATTTAGTAAACCGCATGCTAGGATAGGCTTGTTATGTGCTATGTATGTTTGGTTGTTTGTAAGTGACTTGTAGGCGTACGGAACACCTTTGTATGTTTTTGGTTGAGGAATTTCGGGGATGAAACTTCTTAAGGGGGGAGAGTGTAACGACTCGCATTCTACGTATCGAAGGATCGTAGAATATTTATTTCATTTACTTACAAAGTCATATGGTCGTGTAACCTTGGGGAACGACCATTGGGGTCATTTCCCATGTTCACAATTTTTGCTGATTTTTAAATGACCGTTTTGCCCCTAGAAAACCTTGTTTTGCCCATAACTTTTGATTGGTAAGGAGTTTTGACCTGAAACCACTTCCATTAAATCCAAATGATGGTTTACCTTTCTGTAGAATGGTCACATTCGCCAAACGGACATACCCTTTGGGAGATATGGCTGAAATGAGGTTGAGAAAGTGAAAAACAACTTAATCAGGCCTAATTAAGGTGATTAACAGCTAGGCCCATAACCCATTTCGGGATTAGGGTTATAGGAGAGCTGATAGAGTTAGGAAAAACATTTCATTTCAATTTTTACAACTGCCACTTTCATCCTTTGAACACTAGCAATGACCTCCACCTTATAAAATCATCCCAAATCACGTTCTAATCACTAATTAAGAAGATCAACATCAAATCAAGCAAATCAACACCATCAGAGTTGGAGCTGTTGTGTTGCACAGGAAAACGCCCCAAAATAGTAGAGTTTCAGATCTAAAGTTTTATTTGTGGCTAAGGTGAGTGATTTGCATTGTTTTCACTAATTGCGGCTAATTAGGGGTGATTAGTCATAATTAACGAAATTATGGCTTAGAAAAATCTGGAAAAATTTGTAAAATTCTTAAATATTATTTTAGGGCTTTGATAGAAATTTGGGCTAATTTGGATAAGTTTTGCTAATTGTGTGATTAAACATGATTAAGGGGGATTAAGGAGAAAACATAGGTTTTTGGGTATGTTTGATCCATATTGACATGTTAAATTGTTGTTTGGTGTTTATTGCTGATTTTCTATGTTGCTATGACTGTATGGTATGCTTTGTGATTGATTAGAAAAGTTAAAATGGTCGAAAATGCCGTCGCCTGGCATAAAACAGTTGCTGGAAAAGTTGCAGGAAATGTGCAAGGTTTCGGATCGTATCGGATACAGGGCTCGGATCGGATAAGAGAACTGGACAAGGGAATTCGATTCGGATCGGAACCTAGCACAATAGGAAAAGTATGGCAACAAGGAAGGCCACATGAACTAAGACGATATCGGATCAGGAAGCTGCGGATCGGATCGGAGACGAAGGAGGGAACCAGATCGAAACCTGGAGAAGGGGTACCATACGAGCCGAACCGAGGCAGGAGCACCATCCGAACCGAACCAGAGGGCTATGACCACCGAACCGAACCGAGCAAGGGTGATTGAACCAAACCGAGCAAGGATGACGGAACCGAACCAATGAGGACTGGAGCACTACGCATATTCAAACCAAACCAAGGCGTGGGCTATGACCACCGAACCGATCCGGAAGAGATAAAAACCGAGATGCAAAGAAGTCCAAGTGAGAAGTTAGAACTCAGGATCTAGATGGGAACCAACGAGTTAACTTCATGATTGGACTTTGCTGCGGGACATGTGCAAAGGGGTTATCGATGTCTATAGCTTTGACTCACCACGGAGAGAACAATATTGGCTATGGGTCAGTGCAGTGAAGTTGTTATGACTTCATGGGGCAAAGTGATCGTAGCAAGGCTATGAGCCAGTGCAGTGGAGTTGTCATGACTCAATGGGGCAGAGTGGACATAGCAAAGTATTAGTGGCTACAAATCAGTGTAGTGGAGCCGTCCTGACTCCATGGGGCCGAGCGATCGAAGCAAAGAATTGGGTGATCAAAGGGGTGGATATCGTATGCTTTAAGCACCGAGTGAGAGATGTGAGGATGATGGCTATGTTTGATGTTTGCTATCACCATGACATGAACACCCCCTCCCTATTATTTTCACACCATGTGTTAGTGTCACCTTAGAGTATTGTACATCCTGGTGCTAACTCTTCGGTTGCAGGTCCAGGTTCAGGTATGGTTATGTATACCTGTTATTGTTCTGTTTTGCTACTTATCGCTCATACCAGACTTTTGTCTGATCCAGAGTTTGATGTCTCTTCTTATTACTCTGGGTGCTAAATGGGCAGACTAGAGATAGGTCAGGTGATTATGCATAAGTAGCTGTACCGGAGACGAGCAGGAGGCTTCCACATATGATATATATAAATATTCTCCCTGTGTTGTTGATGGTCACTACTTTGGGCATTAGTAGTGTACCTCTTTCTTTTGCTTTAGAGACAGTATTTCAAAGTTGTAATAATGTTGGTTTGGATCATAAGCTGTATTTTGGATTTTCCGCTGCTATGATGATTTAGTTTTCAGCTTATGCACTGGCTTGCCTGTTTTATGTCAAAGTTATGTTGTTATTATATTTTATCCCATGCGCTGTGAGAAATTCTACAGATTCCTTGTTAGTTCAAATTCCTTTCTTTTCCTTTCTTTGGCGACCGTCCCATGCTAGTCGGGCATTGGCATAGCGCACTTTCATTGGAAATGTCGGCTGGTGAGGGGCGGACCGTCACACTTCCGCTGAAGTGGCCTTTGATTTTTCTCTCTTGTGTAGGACCTTTACGAATTTTGGAGGGAAATCATTTTCTAGAAAGGAAGGCTTTACTGGTGCCAATCTTGGGTTTCGGACTTGGAAAGAAACTTAAGGCTACTGCCTGGCCCGATGAAGTAAAAGGAGGATAGCAGACTGATATTTAAAGGATGAGGAGGCCCTTGAATGGTGGAATTTAATATCGATGACGAACAAGGGTCGAATCTTTGCATGGGCTGAATTCAAGACCCGCTTTGAAGCATTGCCAAGGGCAGAAATGGCTATTCAGCTAGAGAAATTCATCCATCTCAAGCAAGGAAGCTTGAGTCTGCAAGAATATATATCCAAATTCACCGATCTATGTAAGTTTGGAAGAGGATTAGTAGACACTCCTATTTACAAAGCCCTTAGGTTTGTTAAAGGACTGAACTCCCCATAGAAAGAGACCTTATTAGCCCAAGTAACATTTAGGGAAACTTTTGAGACTCTAGTTGAGACAGCTACCCTCTGCGCGACTGAAAGCTCCAAGGAGGAGAAAGAAGGAGAGAAAGGAGAAAGCTCCAACAAAAATAAGAGGAGGGAATACTGGAGAAACAAGAAGAAGAACTTCAAAAAGGACGCAAAGACTTGTACGAGGTGCAACCATAAGGGCCGTGAGGCCAAGGATTGTAGGACTACGCTAGTGAAAAAAGAGTTCAAGGGAAAATGTTACAACTGCCATGAAGAAGGACACATGTCCAAAGACTGCCCAAAGCCTAAAGTTGTCAAAAGCGGCCAGAACTATGCAATAGAGCAACACCAATTCAAAGTCGACCCCCAAGAGACCAAGGGTAACTCGCATTCAATGGTATAACCTCTGTTTTAGGAAATTCAATGTACATCTTGTTTGATTCTGGAGAGACCTAATCTTTTATCTCCAAGCGATTAGTAAATCTGTTGAATTTTTCCATATCTATCTCTGATAGTCCGATAGAGGTGGCCAACCCTATCGGAGGATCTAAGCATCTTGAGTTGTTGTGCAAAGACCTAGTATTGGTGGTCGACAATGTCGAGTTCCTTGGCGAAGCGTATGCATTGGATTTTATGCGGTATAACATTATCCTAGCTATGGACTATCGTTTTATGGGGCCGTCCTAGATTATGATAAGAGAATCATTCATCTTAGGAGCCGAGGAGGACGTAGTTTGAATATTCCTTGTAATGTTAGAAACAAGGATAAAGCCTTATTATATTCCTTATCTCCTAGTTTTGAAGGACCATCTTCAGTCCCTATAGTTTGTGATTTCTTGGATGTTTTTGAGGAAGTCACAGGACTTTCGCTCTAAAGAGAGATCTCCTTTCGTATTGATCTAGAGAAGGACGCTAGACCTGTACCACTGCCCTTAAGGCATATGTCACCCAAGGAAAGAATGGGGTTAGGTAAACAAATTTCAGAGCTGTTGCAAAAAGGTTTCATTCGTCGAAACCTAAAAATGTGGTGCACTAGTTGTATTTTCCACCAAAGCAGACGGATCTTTGAGACTTTGTGTGGACTGTAGGGAACTTAATAAATTAACCAAGAAAAATAGGTACCCTTTACCAAGAATCAATGACCTTTTGGACCACTTGGGAGGAGCCCGAGTATTTTCTCAACTAGACCTTGCTACTGGATTTCAACAGTTAAGAATTGCGGAGCACAGTAAGGACAAAACTGCATTTAAGTCGCTAGATGGATTGTTCCAATGAGAAGTTATGCCCTTTGTACTAATGTAACACCCCACCTGCGTTAAGGTCACTCACAAAGGGAATGCCTTAACTTTGGTGGAGCATTTTGGTAAACAGAACAGAAACTTACAAGACAGATAAAACAGTACTTGAAAATTTTTAACTTTATTACAGTATAAACAGAAATCAATATGGTTACATCCTTTCAAATCTCCGAATTCAAGTACAAATATCAGTCTTGTACAAAAGCCTTCAAAATGCATGTTTAAAATCATAATCCCCATGGAACGGAAGCTATACAGAGCCAAGCCATACTTTAAGCACTTCAAGCAAAGAGAAATCCGGATCAAGCTAAAGTATTTCCCTCCTTGGATAACCTGGGGGGGGGGGAGGGGGGAAACGGAAGAAAGGAGGCGAAACAACAAGGGTCAAACAAAAAGTCTGGCAAATCCAGTGACTTTCAGCATATGAATAGATAATAATAATATGATATGAACATAAAACTGGATGTGAGATAACTATAACAGGTGTAGCAGATATAACAGAAAAACAGAATGATATAAACTATTGTTTTACACTTCTCTGCACTAATACTAGTATAACAGAATTAGGTGTCACCCTAATATCTAAATTGAAGCAGGAACGGGTACAGAATTCTTTAACAGAAACAGAATGCTAATAATGGGCCTTTACTACCCGATCAGAAACAGACAGAAGCAGAAACAGATTTATCCCTACGAGAACAGAATGTAGAATTAGGTGTACACTAGTAATGGGCCTTTACCACCCGAACAGACGGTACCACACAGAAACAGACAGGTGTTACCACCCAACAGAAACAGACGGTACCAACAGAAACAGACAGAACTAAGTGTACCCTAAAACCCTACCCCAAGCGATCGGCTCCCTAATACATAAATATCCTGTGTCGGCCCCACAGTAGGGTGTATCACTCCCTAAAGTGACAACCAATTGGCACAGACCTATTTACAGATGTCACGGCGTCTTACATCCTCAGAGGCAGACCGGGATCCATGCACGCACATGACCCGGTTGGAACGCACCATCAACACCCCTCGTCATTATCAAAATGAACCTCTTATAATTAGTTCAGTAAGCGTGCCCGGACCCTACTTACTGTTGGGTCAAAGTTTTGATACCAGAAAGGGTTACTGACTAATATGGGTCCCAAACAATAGACGACACAAGTAATTCCCCTCCTAACCTTGTGTCCCCAGACTAACAGATTTCAGATTAACTTGTTTACAAGTTCATACATACAGAATTCAGAATTACTAATTCACAAATTAAGTTAACAAGTTTTCAGACTAACGGGTCAGATGTACAGATTTTTCAGATTTGTCTAACTTTGTATTGGGCCTACAGATTCATGGACGGGTTTTACTACATCTATTAATCCCATTGGTTTAACCCTATTTTCCCCAATACGTTTTAGACGTCATTCTTATCTTAGATTTGCATTAATTAATTATTAATGCACAGACCTCTCACATTAGGTCGGTAGCTTGTGGCCGCTGGATATGCCGGGCGGTTCCGGGCAGACTTCTGCCACAAGCCAGACCTAACCTCGTGTCTTAAGCAGGTTATGACTAACTTCTCACATTAGAACCTATTGTTTGCGGCCACTGGATGTGCCGGGCGGTTCCGTGCAGATTTACGTCGCAAACTCATTCTAACCTCGAGTTAGCCATATTCATCTTTGCGGCCAATTAATTAATTATTTACCGTTTATGCGCACGCCCAATATATATGCCAATTCAGATTATATCAATAACAGAATGATCACATCAACTCAACTAATATAGTAGATAACAGATTTTAGCAGATTGGGTGACTTAACAGATTTAACCGATTTAGCACTTAGCAGATTTTGGCATATAACAGATTAGGCATCTCAACAGATAAATTTAACAGATTTGGCATTTCAATCTAATTAGCAGTCTAGGCAATATAACAAAACTAGCAGTTTAGGCAACTTAGCAAATTAGCAGATTTAGCAAATCTAATATTTCTAAAGGTTCTATTTACATGCCTTGCCTAGTCATAAATTAGGCCTAAATTCATATGCCTACATAATTTTCATGATGAACATATACTCCATGTTTGCATAAAGTTACATAGCACAGAATATGGACATAATTTACCATATAACATATGTTCCAATTTTTGTTAAACTAGCATTTTACAGCAGATTCACATGTAAATTATACCAAATATAATCATTAATTACAATGCATGCCATATATTCAAAAATTCCTATTTAGGTGTAATCACAATAATAGATATCCTAATTAATGTAAATCTTTACACCTAACTTTCCATATCCTTCTTCTTTTCATGTCATGAATCATTATGCAAACTATACCCAACAATATAAATCTTTAAATCATATCTTCTAAAAATCAGATCTTGACTTTTATATGCATTTTGTCCAAGTCTCAAATCATATGTAATCTTACAGTGGTTCCTCTTTTCTTCTATCACAGAATATGCATAGATCCAAATCTAGTTTACAACATATGCTCATCTTTTTCTAATTAATTACAGATCTAAATTACAACATACACTATGCATACAACATATATAAATTATATGTTCATAGTCAAATTTATGCATCCAATCCCAAGTCACATGTCCATTATATTTTATGCCTCAGACCTAAAGTCATACATTCAATCTTGTCAAATTTCGCATCATTCATTATTTATCCCAAAATTTGCGTTCATACGTTCATCTCTTATGAGATTAGGTACAGGCTCGTGGTAGCCTGGCTATAGAAACAGAAAAGAAGAAAAGGGATACAGAACAGTCACAGAAAAACAAATCTGACAGAAGAGAATATATATATACAATCTCAGATTCAGAATTAAAAACATATCAAAATTATAATTAACGTTTATAGCGGAAAATAACTGTACTTGCCTTGATTGGATTAAAGAAAGAACTTTAACTTGTTGTAGAATCTTTGCAGAAACTTTAATCTCTAGTTTGAATTGAGTTGCTTAGGCTGATGTTGATTATCTTCTGGTTTTAATTCCAGCAGAGAAGCGACGCCATTTTTATTTTTTTATTAGAAGAAGAGAGCAATGGAGGCTAGAGAATTGTGTAAGAAACCTAGGTAGAGTCTAGGGTCATTTTTATAGAGTTTATGAACTGATTAGGACCATTGATGTTGCTTGGATTGATCGTAGCCATTCGTTCGAAAGAGAGACCAATTAGAGCCTGCCACCTAGCCCTAATGACAAAGCATGCTTCTGGAAATCGACCAACATAGACTAGGCCAGCCAGGGTGGACTGGGTTCGACCTGGGTCTGGACCAGGTTGACAGCCCTGTCGACAGCCCTGTCGACCTGGCTAGACCAGGTCGACAGCCCAGTCGACCTGGGTGCCTTAGGCGGGAATTTTCCCGCCCTGGCCAATTGGGCCCGATTTTTAATTTTAAACTTGTTTTTTTGAGCTGTTCGAATTTTAAACTTAATTCAGAAACTTCCGGAGGCTATATCTTCTTCATACGGACTCCGTTTTTCGAAAACTCGGACTCTATTTCGCGTATTTTTCCGAGACGAACGCAATGGCGTTTCCCGTTTCCCTTAGTTCTTTGATTTCAAATTAATTATACTTTAATTTGTTAATTCCACAGTTATAGAATACATGGGGTGTTACATTCTCCCCCACTTAAAAGTATTTCGTCCCCGAAATCTTCAAGTTAAGAAGAATGTGTCCTACCATCCAATCACCCATCTACTCAACCATCATCCACAAGCATCCATTGTCCTTAGAAAACTTCTAATGTTGTATGAACATATGCAAAAGTGTGTGTATATGTTCCTTACCTAATGCAAAGATCAGGCGGTTTACTGATTCAGTTGACCTCCTTAATGCGAATTATGTCAGTGCCATGAGTCTAACATGTATGCAATAGAATTCTAATTATATATATTATTTCTATATGAGTGCACAATCATTCACTCAAATGCAACATCCATGTGCGGAATCAATCATTTTGCATCCACAAGAATTGAAAAATGCTCACCCATCCATATGCAGTATGAGAGTGTTTTCGAGCCGATCTAGTGCCTAGTGTGTGTATATGCATCCACGGGCAACCACTAGCAACCACTTGCATCCACTTGCAACCATCAAACATAACATGTCTCAAACACATGTTTACACCCATTAGTTTCTACCTAAAGTTCAAATATTCGATCGATAGGATACAGTCGAATGATGGAAGCGAGTACAGATAGAACGAAAATTTGGTTCCCATTAGACATGGGTCCTAAGTATCGGCCCCAAAGACCGAAACCAATATCAAATTGACACCCAGAGGAGTACCTTCTTTAGACAATGTCAAAACTGGAAATCCTATAAAAAGTATTTAGATATTTACAGACTACTTGTACAGATCAGGTTCCCTAATGATTCTTAGGAAGCTAAGCATGATAAAATCATACCCTATGAAAACTCAGAATGTATGCGTCATACTTGACGCCTAACACAGATATCCCTCAAACCCCAATCTCTAACAGATGATCCATAACCTTTATGGGTCTGAGTCTATAGCGGAATTCAGAAATAATACTAGCATTAAAGTGCAGAGTATCGATTACAAAATCAAAATACCAGAATTAGAAAAGTCTTAACTTCATAATCAGATAAATAAATTGAACCTACTATAGAAATTTTCCTATTTCTATCCTAGCCACTAGCCTCGAGAGTGTTCGCCTGCCCTCCTTGTCCTCGCCTCTTCGGGCAGTCCCTAGTGAAGTGTCCCATCTCCCCACAGTTGAAGCAAGCGCCCTTCCTTTTTCTGCAATCCTTGTTCAGATGAGTCGAGCTCCCACAAGTAAAGCACTTTTTTCCCTTCTTATCTTCAGACTTCTCATCCTTCTTTTGTGTTTCCTTTTTGGGCCCCGCTTTCTTATTCTGTGGTTCTTCCTTCTTTGTCTCTTTCGGGCCCTTGTCTTCCTCGTGTAGTAGTGCCATATCCACCAATTTCTCGTAAGTTGCTCCCATGGGTACATGGGTCATGGCTAGGCTGTGCAGTGGCTCATTCAATCCTTTAACAAAGCGGAGAGCCTTTTTATGTTGAGTGTTGACTAAATCCAATCCGAATCTTGCTAGTTGGTTGAACTGGTTGACGTATTCCTTGACCGTCATACTTCCTTGCTTAAGAGATAAGAACTTTTCCAATTGTAAACTTCGTTCAGCTTGCGAGAGGAATTTTGTCTCAAACCTTGTTCTGAAATCCATCCAAGTCTCAACTGGTCTCTCGGCGTTAGTGACTTCCCACCAGTAGGAAGCTTCGTCTTTGAGCAGCCATACTGCCAACTGTACCTTCTGCCTATCGACCACCTAGAAGATAACGAATAGATCCTCAGTTTCTTTGAGCCAATTCCTTGCTTCTACGAATGATTCAGTTCCTTTGAAATCCTTCCCACCCATGGCCCTATAATCTCTACAGATCTTTGAGAAAGCAATTGCACGAGGAGGGGGTGGAGGAGGGGGATCATTTGCTGGACCTGCAGCGGCGGTCCTAGCCTCAAGATATTGACGAAACCAACCGGGTACATGAACACCCTCTGGTATCTCAGATGCTTCAGACATGCTGGAACGAAAAAGGAAAGATTCAACACAAAAAGGACTGAAAGAAAGATATATGGCTCTTGGGGATCATGTTTTTCAAAATAAGCTTTATTTTTGAAAATACTTCCTTCCAAAACCTTTTTGAAAATAGTTTTCAAAAACTTTACCCAATCTGGTAACCTTCAGCTCTGATACCAAGTGTAACACCCCACCTGCGTTAAGGTCACTCACAAAGGGAATGCCTTAACTTTGGTGGAGCATTTTGGTAAACAGAACAGAAACTTACAAGACAGATAAAACATTACTTGAAAAATTTTAACTTTATTACAGTAGAAACAGAAATCAATATGGTTACATCCTTTCAAATCTCAGAATTCAAGTACAAATATCAGTCTTGTACAAAAGCCTTCAAAATGCATGTTTGAAATCATAATCCCCATGGAACGGAAGCTATACAGAGCCAAGCCATACTTTAAGCACTTCAAGCAAAGAGAAATCCGGATCAAGCTAAAGTATTTCCCTCCTTGGATAACCTGGGGGGGGGGGGGAAACGGAAGAACGGAGGCGAAACAACAAGGGTCAGACAAAAAGTCTGGCAAATCCAGTGACTTTCAGCATATGAACAGATAATAATAATATGATATGAACATAAAACTGGATGTGAGATAACTATAACAGGTGTAGCAGATATAACAGAAAAACAGAATGATATAAACTATTGTTTTACACTTCTCTGCACTAATACTAGTATAACAGAATTAGGTGTCACCCTAATATCTAAATTGAAGCAGGAACGGGTACAGAATTCTTTAACAGAAACAGAATGCTAATAATGGGCCTTTACTACCCGATCAGAAACAGACAGAAGCAGAAACAGATTTATCCCTACGGAAACAGAATGTAGAATTAGGTGTACACTAGTAATGGGCCTTTACCACCCGAACAGACGGTACCACACAGAAACAGACAGGTGTTACCACCCAACAGAAACAGACGGTACCAACAGAAACAGACAGAACTAAGTGTACCCTAAAACCCTACCCCAAGCGATCGGCTCCCTAATACATAAATATCCTGTGTCGGCCCCACAGTAGGGTGTATCACTCCCTAAAGTGACAACCAATTGGCACAGACCTATTTACAGATGTCACGGCGTCTTACATCCTCAGAGGTAGACCGGGATCCATGCACGCACATGACCCGGTTGGAACGCACCATCAACACCCCTCGCCATTATCAGAATGAACCTCTTATAATTAGTTCAGTAAGCGTGCCCGGACCCTACTTACTGTTGGGTCAAAGTTTTGATACCAGAAAGGGTTACTGACTAATATGGGTCCCAAACAACATACGACACAAGTAATTCCCCTCCTAACCTTGTGTCCCCAGACTAACAGATTTCAGATTAACTTGTTTACAAGTTCAGACATACAGAATTCAGATTTACTAATTCACAAATTAAGTTAACAAGTTTTCAGACTAACGGGTCAGATGTACAGAATTTTCAGATTTGTCTAACTTTGTATTGGGCCTACAGATTCATGGACGGGTTTTACTACATCTATTAATCCCATTGGTTTAACCCTATTTTCCCCAATACGTTTTAGACGTCATTCTTATCTTAGATTTGCATTAATTAATTATTAATGCACAGACCTCTCACATTAGGTCGGTAGCTTGTGGCCGCTGGATATGTCGGGCGGTTCCGGGCAGACTTCTGCCACAAGCCAGACCTAACCTCGTGTCTTAAGCAGGTTATGACTAACTTCTCACATTAGAACCTATTGTTTGCGGCCACTGGATGTGTCGGGCGGTTCCGGGCAGATTTACATCGCAAACTCATTCTAACCTCGAGTTAGCCATATTCATCTTTGCGGCCAATTAATTAATTATTTACCGTTTATGCGCACGCCCAATATATATGCCAATTCAGATTATATCAATAACAGAATGATCACATCAACTCAACTGATATAGCAGATAACAGATTTTAGCAGATTGGGTGACTTAACAGATTTAACCGATTTAGCACTTAGCAGATTTTGGCATATAACAGATTAGGCATCTCAACAGACAAATTTAACAGATTTGGCATTTCAATCTAATTAGCAGTCTAGGCAATATAACAAAACTAGCAGTTTAGGCAACTTAGCAAATTAGCAGATTTAGCAAATCTAATATTTCTAAAGGTTCTATTTACATGCCTTGCCTAGTCATAAATTAGGCCTAAATTCATATGCCTACATAATTTTCATGATGAACATATACTCCATGTTTGCATAAAGTTACATAGCACAGAATATGGACATAATTTACCATATAACATATGTTCCAATTTTTGTTAAACTAGCATTTTACAGCAGATTCACATGTAAATTATACCAAATATAATCATTAATTACAATGCATGCCATATATTCAAAAATTCCTATTTAGGTGTAATCACAATAATAGATATCCTAATTAATGTAAATCTTTACACCTAACTTTCCATATCCTTCTTCTTTTCATGTCATGAATCATTATGCAAACTATACCCAACAATATAAATCTTTAAATCATATCTTCTAAAAATCAGATCTTGACTTTTATATGCATTTTGTCCAAGTCTCAAATCATATGTAATCTTACAGTGGTTCCTCTTTTCTTCTATCACAGAATATGCATAGATCCAAATCTAGTTTACAACATATGCTCATCTTTGTCTAATTAATTACAGATCTAAATTACAACATACACTATGCATACAACATATATAAATTATATGTTCATAGTCAAATTTATGCATCCAATCCCAAGTCACATGTCCATTATATTTTATGCCTCAGACCTAAAGTCATACATTCAATCTTGTCAAATTTCGCATCATTCATTATTTATCCCAAAATTTGCGTTCATACGTTCATCTCTTATGAGATTAGGCACAGGCTCGTGGTAGCCTGGCTATAGAAACAGAAAAGAAGAAAAGGGATACAGAACAGTCACAGAAAAACAAATCTGACAGAAGAGAATATATATATATATATATACAATCTCAGATTCAGAATTAAAAACATATCAAAATTATAATTAACGTTTATAGCGGAAAATAACTGTACTTGCCTTGATTGGATTAAAGAAAGAACTTTAACTTGTTGTAGAATCTTTGCAGAAACTTTAATCTCTAGTTTGAATTGAATTGCTTAGGCTGATGTTGATTATCTTCTAGTTTTAATTCCAGCAGAGCAGCGACGCCATTTTTATTTTTTTATTAGAAGAAGAGAGCAATGGAGGCTAGAGAATTGTGTAAGAAACCTAGGTAGAGTCTAGGGTCATTTTTATAGAGTTTATGAACTGATTTGGACCATTGATGTTGCTTGGATTGATCGTAGCCATTCGTTCGAAAGAGAGACCAATTAGAGCCTGCCACCTAGCCCTAATGACAAAGCATGCTTCTGGAAATCGACCAACATAGACTAGGCCAGCCAGGGTGGACTGGGTTCGACCTGGGTCTGGACCAGGTCGACAGCCCTGTCGACAGCCCTGTCGACCTGGCTAGACCAGGTCGACAGCCCAGTCGACCTGGGTGCCTTAGGCGGGAATTTTCCCGCCCTGGCCAATTGGGCCCGATTTTTAATTTTAAACTTGTTTTTCTGAGCTGTTTGAATTTTAAACTTAATTCAGAAACTTCCGGAGGCTATATCTTCTTCATACGGACTCCGTTTTTCGAAAACTCGGACTCTATTTCGCGTATTTTTCCGAGACGAACGCAATGGCGTATCCCGTTTCCCTTAGTTCTTTGATTTCAAATTAATTATACTTTAATTTTTTTAATTCCACAGTTATAGAATACACGGGGTGTTACAACTAACGAATGCACCCGCCTTCTTTGTTGACCTCATAAGTGGGATATTCAGGGGCATTCTAACTAAAACTGTGGCAGTATTCGTAGATGATATACTTATGTTTTCAAAAGATCGTAAAGAGAATGAAAAACACTTAAGACAAGTGTTATGGATATTAAGAAAGAACCCGTCGAAAGAAAAATTCTCGAAGTACCATTTCTGGAGGGAATAAGTAAGATTTTCAGGACACATTGTGTCAAGTAAAGGCTTGGCCGTAGACCCCTCAAAGATCGAGGCAATCAAGGAATGGAGAACGCCTCAAAATGCTATAGAGGTAAGAAATTTCCTTGGATTGGCCGAGTATTATAGGAAATTCGTTAAAAACTTCACAAAGATTGCTACTCCATTTACCCAATTGACAAAAAATAATTTGGTGTTTTCTTGGAGTAATAAATGTGATATAGCCTTTAAAAAATTAAAGGAAGCATTAACTAGCGCACCAGTCCTAATTATACCCGACGGTTCAAAACTGTTCACTGTTTACACCGATGCATGTGGGACTGATTTAGGAGCAGTCCTTATGCAAGAACGAAGAGTAGCTTCCTATGCTAGTAGACAACTCAAGGATCTGGAGAAAAGATATCTAGTGCACGACCTTGAGTTACCCGCAGTAGTGTTCACCCTTAAGATGTGGAGGCATTATCTTTTTAGGGAGAAATTTGAACTCTTTACTGACCATAAATCCCTTATGTATTTATTCCCTCAACGTGACTTAAAGTGTAGACAACAAAGATGGATGGAATATATTGCCTTATTTGACTTTACGATTCAATATACCTCAGACAAGAGGAATGTTGTGGTGGATGTTTTAAGTAGGAAACATGCGAATTTGAATTCAATCTCAGGATGGAAACAATTAGAGTTACTCGTTAATTTTAATTTGCAACCCTTACCAACCACTTCTAATGGTTTTCTTGAGGCTATGATATGTGAAACTATTCTAAGAGAGAGGATCCAAAACGCACAAGACTTAGATGAGGAATTAAAAGGCATGAAGGACAAAGTGGGAAGGAAAGAAACCTTTCCCCATTTGGTTAGGTATTCAATCAGTGGTGATGGGAGTTTACTTTGGGATAGACAAATTTACGTCCCTAAAGATGAAGGGTTGAGGAAAGAAATTCTAGATGAGTGCCATAGGTCAAAATTGACCATACACCCCGATGGGGATAAAATGTACAGGATATGAAGAGAAATCTCCATTGGGAAGGAATGAAGGGAGACAAAGTCGAGTTCGTGGCCAAATGCTTGACGTGCCAAAAAGTCAAATCGGAGCAAGGGAAGCCCGGAGGACTCTTACTACCTTTACAGATTCCTACGAGGAAGTGGGAACATATTTCCATGGACTTTGTAGATGGACTTCCTAGAAGCCAAAAAGGGAATGAGGCCATTTGGGTTGTGGCAGATCATTTAATCAAAAGCGCCCATTTTATACAAGTCAAGAAGACAGGGACTGCAGCCTCATTAGCCCAATTATATGTTAAAAAGTAGTCATACTACATGGTATCCCATCGAGTATCATGAATGACAGAGTCCCCTTGTTCACAAGCGAATTTTGGAGAAGCCTACAAGAAGCATTGGGGACGACCCTTAACGTAAGCATAACTTATCTTCCTCAGACCGACGGATAGACAAAGAGAGTAAATAGAATCTTAGAAGACTTGATCAGAGATTGCATCATCGACTTTGGAGGAGTTTGGGAGCAGCAGCTACCGCTTGTGGAGTTTGCGTATAATAATAGTTTCCAAGCGACGATTGGTATGACTCCTTTTGAAGCGCTATATGGGAGGCCATGCAAATCGCCAAGTTGGTGGTGGGAGACTACTGACAAGGTTATATTCGGACCAGACTTTGTCCATGAATCCAAGGAGAAGATATCTTTGATTAGGCAGAGAATGAAGGCAACACAAGACCATCAAAAATCGTATGCCGATAAGCGAAGGAGGGAACTTTAATTTAATTTTGGAAACTTAGTATTCGTAAAAGTATCCCCTCTTAAGAAAACTGTTCGGTTTGGGAAGACTGGGAAGTTGGCCCTAGATTTATGGGCCTTTTAGTATCATCGGGAAGATACGATCTTTGGCTTATCGAGTGGATCTCCCAGAGCGTCTATCGAGAATCCATAATGTTTTTCATATATCTCATCTAACAAAATGCCTTCATGATTCTACTAGCAGACTCGAGCTTGATGAAATTGTGGACATAGAAAAACTTGAGTTGGAGTTCAGGGTTCCCCGTGCCACTGTAAGGATTGTAGAGCACAGAATCAAGAGACTCCGCAATAAAACCGTTCGCCTCGTTCGAGTACAATGGGGAAATTACCCTGCGAAAAGCACATGGAAGACCATAGATAAGACGAGATAGACTCACCTAGAGCTTTTCACGAGTAATTCTTTTCTTAAAATATCGTTTATGGATGCATCGTGATTGCTAGATTGGACGTTAGGAAATGGATGCAATGCCATCGCACCGAGCACTCATATAGAAACATACGCATATTTAGGACATATTGCATCACCTATTACACTTAGTATATTTGAAAAATATACTGCTCTCTAGCTAATCAGGTATGGTAGTACGGGAATTTTATATAATTCCCTATATTTATAGTTTATGTCTAGAACTATATACATGTTTAAATATTAGTATCTTCTGGATACGCCCGTATTTTAATAAATATTTATAAAACAAAACGTATTTTAGGGCATATTCATAAGATAATAATATTTAAACATAAATACAGTTCTGGACATAAACTATAAATATAGGGAATTATATAAAATTCCCTATACTACATAGTATAGGAAATTTTATAAAATTCCCTATACTACCATACCTGGTTAGCCCTTATATCAGCAAGATAACAATATTTCAAATATACTGCAGTATATTTCAATATTCATGAGATTTACCATTTCTCAATTGCAGTATATTTGAAAACTATACTGCTCTTCCCTATAATATGTAGTATAAGGAATATTATACAATTCCCAATATTTAAAGTTTATGTCCAGAACTGTGTACATGTTTAAATATTATTATCTTCTGGATACACACGTATTTTAATAAATATTTATAAAACAAAACGTATTTTAGGGCGTATCCAGAAGATAATAATATTTAAACATGTATATTTGATACTCATGAGATTTACCATTTCTCAATTGAGAAACAGTAAATCTCATGAATAGTGAAATATACTGCTCTCTCGGATAACAGTATATTTTTCAAATATACTGCTCTCTTACTGATATAGGGGTTAACCAGGCATGGTAGTATAAGGAATTTTATATAATTCTCTATATTTATAGTTTATGTCCGGAACTGTATACATGTTTAAATATTATTCTTCTGAATACGCCCGTATTTTAATAAATATTTAGAGAGCAATATATTTCAATATTCATGAGATTTACCGTTTCTCAATTGAGAAACGGTAAATCTCATGAATATTGAAATATATTGCTATTAAAATACGGGCGTATCCAGAAGATAATAATATTTAAACATGTATACAGTTATGGACATAAACTATAAATTTAGGGAATTATATAAAATTCCCTATACTACGTAGTATAGGGAATTTTATAAAATTCTCTATACTACCGTACCTAGTTAGCCCCTATATCAGTAGGATGATAATATTTCAAATGTACTGCTCTCTAGAGAGAAGTATTCTTTCTGATATAGGGGCTAACCAGGTATGGTAGTATAGGGAATTTTATATAATTCCTTATATTTATAGTTTATGTCCAGAACTGAGAGAGCAGTATATTTGAAAAATATACTGCTGCAGAACTGTATACATGTTTAAATGTTATTATCTTCTGGATACGCCCGTATTTTAATAAAGATTTATTAAAAAATGTATTTTAGGGCGTATCCAGAGATAATAATATTTAAACATGTATACTGTTCTGGACATAAACTATATATATAGGGAATTATATAAAATTCCCTATACTACGTAGTATAGGGAATTATATAAAATTCCCTATACTACTATAACTGGTTGCCCTAAAATATGTTTTGTTTCATAAATATTTATTAAAATACGGGAGTATCTAGAAGATAATAATATTTAAACATGTATACAATTCTGGACATAAACTATAAATGTAGCGAATTATATAAAATTCCCTGTACTACGTAGTATAGGGAATTTTATAAAATTCCCTATACTACCATACCTGGTTAGCCCCTATATCAGTAAGATAATAATATTTCAAATATACTGCTCTCTGAGAGCAGTACATTTTTCAAATATATTGCTCTTAGCCCCTATATCAGGAAGATAATAATATTTCAAAGTGAGCAGTATATTTTTCAAATATACTGCTCTCGAGCTCACTTTAGTGAGTCTGTAGTTCATAATCACTGCAAGTCATGGATGCTTATGGATGAATTATAAATAACATGGGTGTACAATATAGATGATTTGTGCGAGTTGTATTTTTTGCCCCTTAAATAGATTTCGCGACGAAATCTATTTTAAGGGAAGAAGAATGTAGCTCCCCGTAGAATTCATAAGTATTAATAATAAATAAAAGTAAGCAATTAAATGATATGACTGGAAAATGAAATTTTGCCGCTTTAGGAATTTGGCTATGAAATTCTTTTATTTGGATTCATGGCGAAATTCTACATCGTTTTCATATATAATATACCGAAAACATTAATGGATGAAGAAGTTATGAACAAATGAATTTAGACAGTGAACGTAGAATATAAATATATTTTTTAATTACATGAATACTATATATATTTTCCAAATTATAATTTAAAAAATAAAGAGAAAAATTCATATTTTGAATCAGAGATAAGATCTAGGGAACAACATATATTGCATATATGGAATAACATAAAGAGACAAAGGAACATATTAAATAAAATAAACAGCTCAACAACGCAACCTTATTGGGCGTTCAAGTCCCAAAGGTATCTATCGCCCCTGTTAACGGGTGTCAACCGTAGGTCGACCGTTCGGCGGCTAGGCAACCCAATAAAGCTAGCTGGTTAGGGTTTTTCCTAGACGATGTATATAAATCAACGGCTTTGATTAATTCTAATTAATCCAACGACCAATGCTCGCATGGGCAACTGTATATAGTCCTCCTATCACTTTATGAAAACCCTTATCCTTCTCTATCTCTGCCTTCATGCTACTTCTCCACTATTGTTAAATTCCAGAGAAAAATAAAAGAATAAGTTAAGGTTTTCTTCTAATTCTCTAACTCTATTCTAAATCTCTCTTTGTTCTAATTTACATAAGTTTAGGATTCTAGAATTTAGCATAATCATATATGTATAATATTCTAATGTATATCTCTTACATGTATATTGTTAGGAGGATTATTGGGACTCGTTTGAACGTAAAGATTATTGCAGATCTTGTAATCTACCATAGATTTCTCTCTACTTCGCATAGATCTGTGAGTGGAACATGGTTTACTAAAGGCATATTCATGTTTTTAATAGATTATCATATGAATTGATATGTCTAGGAGGATTTGGGTATTTCGATAATATAAACATTAAGACCTCCAAATCCTCTATCCTGTAATTTCATACGAATTGTCATGATAAATTGGGTTTTGTGGATTTTTGGCTCTTGTATTGGATTAAAAATGAATACGAGTGTTGTTATTGTTATTCCTACTTCATGTAATTCACTTTTATTACCATTAAGTGTAACCTAAAATTTTTAGATTTGATTATTTCTTAATTTGGTTTGGGTTTGGATGCTATGTTGAATTCAAACCCATCCAAAACTGAAATTGGTCAAATGTAAGCATTTTTATGTGCGTAAACCCAAAAATGGTGAATTGGGTAAAATAGAGATTATAAACATACAATCATAAGTGTATATAATACTCTATTTTTAATCTAATATTGAAATCATTCCAACAAGCCTAGGATACAAGTTCAAATTGTTATGTATGTATATTTTCCATCCACTGCTATTTGTTATATTGTCATTATGCCATCATGTCTAAGTTGTAGTGGTAAAAGTACGAAAAATCTAATTTGTATGCTTTGAACTGGACAATTTGACATTTTCCATCTCTTTAAAACGTTTTCCCATTTATAAGAATGTTTATGTTAATTACGCATTATTATTATTTTACTTATATAAACATAATCAACGTAACTAACGTTGTATTAGCATAATAAATACATTCAGACTAGAATTCAAATTTTGAAATGCCCCCTTAACATATATATATATATATATATATATATATATATATATATATTTGTTTGCTTTAGTGTTCATATATAAAATGGCTGTCAAATACATATAAACAGTGACACATAGACACGAGGTTAGTTGCTATTTGTGGTGGAAGTCTGCCTGGAACTGGAATCCAGCAACCACAAGTAGGCCCAACTAATGTGAGATGTGTAGGTGTTATGAGCCATTCAAGAACTTTGTACACTAGACACGAGGTTAAACCGACTTGTAGTAAAAGTCTGCCTTGAACCGACCAGCATATCCAGCATCTACAGGTGTACAGTTTAATGTGAGAGGTCTAGTGTGTGTATAGATATAACTAATATATATATATATATATATATGTGTGTGTGTGTGTGTGTGTGTGTGTGTATGTCTAAGTCTATTGCGTGTGAAAGTAAGTAGGTTTACTACACCTTGAGAAGGTCTTAAGTACCTGACTCTCTTTTTACCTAGTTTGGGTCTTAAGTGGTTAGGAATATGATCTCTCTGAAGGTTTATTCCTTGGAAAGGAACCAAAGTCATGGGACCTACCTTTACTAGATTTGAAGTAAGTCTTTGGGTCCTCCTTCTCTAAAAGTGGTAAGGCATAAATCGGTAACAGAGCAGGGTAGTTCATGGAGATGTTCACTTCCGCCAAAAGCTTGTAAGGGCTCAACTAGGGAAAGATTGGTAATTGAAGTATATGTGGCCATTGCGTGCTCACAAACTATATAAGGGAAGTCTTAAGCGACATAGGTGTCTTACCGAGTAATATCAGTTAAGTAGTAACGTTTGCAATACTACTTTTCATATACAAATAAGAGAATAGACTTAAGAACTTTAACGTACTAGGATGGGGTCTGAAAGGGCTAGGCGTCTGCCTCAGGGTTATAAGAGATCGTAAGAATCCACCTTTAATAGGGCCATAAGTGACCGAGAATGCTAGCTCATTGGGTCTTTACCCTAAAAACACTGATGGGCGACCCAATTAGTTAGATGTTTATGATTATGTGAATCTTGTGTGCTACGTAAATATATCTTGACATATGTAACCTGCTAAAAATATAGGGTATGGACATTAAGTAACACCATATTTCAGTCACACAAAATTTTATGTTTTGACCCCTCTCCTTAACATCCAACAAGTCGGTAGATGGGGTAAAAGACATGGATGAAGTGATGATTGAAGCTGATGAAGAAGATGAAGTTGTTATGCTATTATTAGAAGTTATTGCTTTACTTCTTTTGGAATCTTGTGAGGATGAACTATATGATGTACCTATTGAACAGATGTAACTGTGGCTGTTGTATTTTTGAGATTTTGAAATAATGGTACGTCTTATTTGAATATTATATTTTCTCCTTCGGTTGTATGAGATTTTCATTTGAAGTGTATGTTATTATTATCTGTGCAAATGTTATCCTTACAGGAACCAACGACTCGTTTAGAATGGTTCTAAGTTTCGATGGACCTTTTCTGGGTCGAAATTAGGCCTATTCTGGGCGGTTTGTGTAACAACCCACATTTTTGGAACTAGTTTAAAAGGCTTTGCCATTATTTCATTTATAATGTTAGTCTGATACAAAAATTTATATCGATTACGAACAATCTGATTTCCATGGAGGTTCCATTTTGATGAAAGATGATTTTGGGTTTATCGTGAACTGTGTTTTAAAAAAAATGTTCTTTAACCCTAGTAAAGACAAGATTAATTTCCAGAAAGTTGAATAATCATTAAGTAATGATTTTAGAGATTGAAACTAAGTAGAGTTTTAATAAATCTTTAAACAGATTTGGAATGAATAAGATGGTAATTAAATTTACCAAAACACGAGAAGTGGTATAAACCAAATACACATGGTTGTTGATATGGATTGTGATTGATTGATTGTTTGGATTGTGCTTGACCAATTTATGAGCAGGTATGCTTTTACATTTAGCATTGGTTTGGGTTGAAATATTGTTATGCTAACACCTTATGAAAGACTTCATGATTTGACTATGAGATGTTTTGCGATGTTGTTGAGTTTATTTCAAAATTAATGAATGATTTGAAATGCGATTTTCTTAAATGAAAAGAAATGTTATTCCTGATCTTGGATAGGGAATGTTTTATAAAAATATTTTATAAAGCAGAAAGGATTTCGAGGGCTAAACCCGATGTTTTCAAAATGATTTAGAAATGGATTATGTGTTTGACATTGTAGTTCATCACATAGCCGATTAGTTTCTATTGATAATATATCTGTTTGGTGGCGAAGAATTTATTCTCTTTCTTAACACCCTTCTTTCAGACGTACAAGCTCAAAGGTTATATGATTAATAGTGACTAATCATATGTGTGAATTGCTGATGTGAAGTACTATAGTTTGAAAGTACTTGTAATTATTATGTTTTGAAATTATTTTCCCTACTTCGAGATATAAAAATGATTTAGGATGTGGCTAAAGATTCAGGTAAACCTGAGAACTAAAAGTATAGGTAAGAGAGACCCAGGACCTTAAGACTTGGTCAGTGGTTAATGTAGCCTGCTTCATGTGTGGGAGGTGCGCACACACACACACACGCATATATATATATACATACATATATATATATATATATGTATATATTGACTAAGGAAGGTGCCCTTTGCCTTGTTGACGGGAGAAACCTCCTGATATTTGGTTGCATACTGTTTGTATGCATGGTGATATTTTGGAATTCATATTTCCAAAGATTTTGGTTTGAGATCCCAAAATGAAATCTACTTTTATATAAAAGCTAGATATGTGTTTCAAATGATTTGAAATAAGAAATCGGGATATAAAGTCCAAAGAAATAATTACTAGAAAGTGAATTGGATTTTGAAAAATCTAAATTTGGGGATTAAGCGTAAATGGGTGGATTGGAAAATTGCATGTTGTTTGATGTATCGTAGGCTTTATTTATAAAGTCTAGTTTTGATTGTTGTTTATGCACTGGAAATCTAGTGGAGTAAACTCGTTCCATGTTATACGGCGTGGTCCCATGATATGCCTTATTTTATATAAGTTGTTTATAATAGTAGAATTTCTCATACTAGTCCCATGACTGACCTGTAGTTTGTTTTTCCCTTGGAAACTCGCGTGCTCATATTTTCAAAAGGGGTAGTCGAGTTGTTTATTTTGCAGATACTTTTCTTGAATAGGGTTCTGGATCGAAGCTTAAAGCTGTGTTCAAAGCATTGTTAGTCTTTCGATGTGTTAATTATGTTTCCGCTGCATTGTATTACATTTATTGTAAATTTATCTTCCGCTGTATTATTTTCGATGTACTTTGATATTCTTTACTCTGATGTAACATTATTATGATGTTTTGTGACGACCCCAAACCCGTACAGACGGAGACAAGGGTAATCTTTGGAATATAACACAGAAACAGATAATAGCAGAACATAATTAAATAAATACACCAGATAAACGTAATCATCAGAGTTACACAGTATATAGGATCATACTTAGTACAAACACAGTTCAGCTATACATAAATGTCTACAACGGAAACAAACAAAATATGTACAATAGGAGTTGAAAAGCATAAAAAGAGATAAATAATAGAATCCATCTTCAGCTCCAGCTATCCAGAAAGAGCCAGCTAAACCTGAGTACAAGGCTGTCTGTGTAGAAAAAGGGGCACCCGAGTTTGAAAGTGAAACAAACTACGAGTCAGTCATGGGACTGGTATGAGAAATCTACTCAACACATTTATAATATGGCTAATCACAGGACCACGCCACTTTCGTGGAACGGGTTTACTCCATTGGATTGCCAGTGCTTTAAAAATAAATCTTTCTTTTAAACATTGCAATGCTTTTTATAAAAATGAAGCCATTATAAGACTTAGTTCCCATCACACAATGCAACGCAAACTAGAGGATAGAGTTTTTACCTTATAATGGCCAAGATATGCTTAATACGAATAAAACAAAAGCATTTGATATTACTAATAGTGTTTATATGTTTCAAAAACAATTTCAAATCATAACTATCAATCATAGACGACATGAGCGTCCCACGCCACTATGTCGCCAAATATATATACAATCGAAACCGCACAGTCACGTATTTGGAGATTGGATTTCCGTCATGAACCAAGGCAAAAGATAGTCCTTACCAACTTCGAGACTCTCTAGCCCGAGCCTCCGGAACAGCCGCAACTGCCCCTTGGAGCGACAGGGCCGGTCCACACGGAGTGGATTATAGTGCCTGAACAATACGTTTCCCCGTCCTTTGGGGCGTAAATGAGCCAACGAATGACTCCATCGGACCCAGATCGTCCGATCAAACCGAGGCGCCTCGTAACAGCAACAACCACATAAGTCAAACTCGTCAGGGCATGTAAAACCACTGACGCCACTTCTAACTAGAAAGAAACGCATGTCCTCCCTGAGGTCCTCCCCGTTTCTGGTTCATACCAGGGTGTGAGGTTCGCGATTTCACGTTATACACAAAGCTACGCCACGCAGGCGGTGATTTGATCATCACCACAAGACTTTGCTTTTCAATAGAAGCCTTGATCACTGCATCTTAACATGCCACACAGGCAATTCACACTGTGCAACTGATGGCTATCAATCACACTGAATAAATTCCAATGTCAGACACACTGTCCATTTGCAAGTCCGTTCTCCTCCCAGAATTTGCTAGTAAATATTGTATCTCTATCACTGACTATACTGAGCGGCACTCCATGTAGTCTAACTATTTCCTTGAAGTAAATCTGCGCCAGACTCTGAGCAGTTCTATTTGATCTGACAGGTATGAAATGGGCGGTCTTCGTGAAGCGATCTACGATCACCCAAATACTGTCATTTCCTTTTCTGGTACTGGGCAGACTATCAATGAAGTCCATGGAAATATGTTCCCACTTCCAACCAGGAACGTCTAACAGTTGTAACAATCCAGCCAGTTTCTGTTGGTCGCTTTTGACTAGCTGGCAAGTAGGGCATCGACTAACATATATCGAGATGTCTCTTTTTAACGACTTCCACCAGAATGTTCGCTTGATATCGTTGTACATTTTACTCACACCCGGATGGATACTGAGCTTAGATTTGTGGCATTCATCAAGCACATCTCTTCTGAGTTCAGGAATTTCTGGAACACAAATTCGTCCTTCTAACCTCAGAATCCCTTCGCTGTAGAGATGGAAATCAGAAGCATTGCCTTCACGAATTCGCTGACTCATTCCTTTGATATATTGGTTGTCTTTTTGGAGAGCCGGTATCTTGTCAATCAACGAAGTCGCAATGATAAAACTGGCGATCATTTCATTCTTTCGGCTTAACGCATCGGCCACGACATTGGCTTTCCCTGGAGTGTATATAAATTCAAAATCATATGCTGCAAGGAACTTTAGCCAACGTTGCTGCCTCAGATTCAAGTCTTTTTGGGTCTAAACGAAACCGGAGGCACTAAATACCTCGCAAACCCATCGATCACCACGTACGTCTGGCCGATCACCACTCATTATCCATATTTCGGGATGCCTCCCAATCAGGACCTCGGTTACCATCCAAACGAGGTGAGAATCTCTGGTCTTCGACCACCGTCTTCATCTTCGATTCATTATCGTCGATTCAGTTATTCAGAATGGGATAAACCCGGTCTTTTTGAGCAACTCGCGTATATGATAAACAAGTGCAACACTAACATACACACGCGTCATTTCAATTCATTAGTCACTAACCGTCAATCGGTAAGAGAACGATTTCCCAAATATTAACCCCGAAGGCCGAAACCAACATCAGATCAATACCCAAGAAACCATTCGACTTAGCCAACCTTCACTTAGTTTCTAAATCACATCCATATCGTTTATAATATTTTACAACGATTTATCGCTATTTTTATTTATTTTAAAATAGCCAATTTATTCAAAACGACGCTTTGGGCCATAACGCGGCCGTGGCGCTGTTTTTCTTTAGATTTGATTTACACATATCTGAAGATCTAACAGTTGGATCTTCACAAAATTTACATCATTAGAAAGATCTTTTCAAAACGAATCCAACGGTTCCAGTTTCGGGAAAATCTGACGGTCGGATCTCCTGGTATAATCGTTTGAAGTTTCGATTTCAAAATACGAATTGCAGCGTCGTTATTCGATTAAATATAATTATATTTATATATATATATATATATATATATATATATATATATATAATCGATTCTGGCGCTATTCTTCTTTAGATTTGAATCAAACATTCCAGACAATCCAACCGTTGGATTTTTACAAAATTGGTGTTGTTGGAAAGATATTTCCAAAGCGAACCCAACGGTTGCGATTTCAGGAAAATATGATGGTCGGATCTCCCGGTATAATCGTTTGAAATCACCGTTTCAAAATACGAACTGCAGCGTCGTTATTCGATATATTTCAATTCTATTTTTATATATATTTATATATTGATTCTTCGATTGCAAAGCTATATTCTTTTCATACATTTGATAAAAATGATATTTTTTATCTAACTGTCTTCTATTTCAACACTTCGCTATATTTAACAATTCATGTATATAATAAAAATGTGATTTTTATTGTAAAACAATTCATTTCAAAACACTATTATTTTATATAGTTCATATAGGTAATAAAAATAGGATTTTTATTATAAAACAATTTATTTCAAAATATGAATACCATTCAACACATGAATTTCAATTCAACGAAGGAATATGGATTCAACACATGAAGGTTTTCTATAGTTTATATATATAGATAAAAATGTGATTTTTTTATTTAAAACACGAATACCATTCAACACATGAATTTCAATTCAACGAATGAATATCGACTCAACACATGAAGGCTTTCTATTAAACGAATAAATATAGTTTCAACAAATGATAATATTTCAAACACATGAATATTATTCAAAATTTCGGTAGCATAACGGCAGGGTAGTTAAAACCGGGACCATCCCTAGTACGGCTCCTCACTCTACCTTAACACCTCGCGGTTTTTGACAATGGGGAATCATGCATCTAGTTCGCACGCAGGCGGCATGTATATTTATTTCATTTCCACAAACTAATCCTATGTGGTTTCAACCAAATATTTCTCAACCACAAATGGGTATTTTTCAACCACCATCAATCAATATCAACCACAAACAATTCCAATCAACCATTCGCTATCAATCAATTTTCACACCAATCACAACCAATAAATATCGTCCATGGTTTGTGGACGAGGGGCATATATATATATAGCAATTCACTTCTATTTCAACACATATTGTGAAGGCCCGCCCCGCACCAACCGATATTCACTCCAAAAGTGCGCTGTACACATGTCCAGTTAGCACGGAACGGGTCGTCAGAAGGAAAAGGAAGAAGGAAATGAATATACAAGGAACCTGTAGAATGTCTCACAGCGCATATAATAAAATATAATAATAACATACTTGACATAAAACAGGTGAGACAGTGCATAAGCTGAAAACCAGAACTAAACATCATAGCAGCGGAAATCAAAAATACAGCTTATTACAACTTTCAAACTGCCTCAAAGCAAAAGTAAGATAGAGGAGGTACACTACTAATGCCCAAGTAGCGACCACCAACGACACAGGGAGAATATATATATATATATATATATATATATATATATGATACGTGGTAGCCTCCTGCCCGCCTCCGAATCAGCTACTCATGCATCACCAGCTAACCTGTCTCTAGTCTGCTCATGTGAGCACCCAGAGTAATAAGAGGAGACATAAAACTCTGGGTCAGACATAAAGCCTGGTATGAGCGATAAGCATCTAAAGTGAACAATAACAGGTAAACAAAACATACCTGAACCTGGAACTGCAACCAAAGAGTTAGCACTACATACTGTACAACACTCTAAGGTGCCATATCAAATGGTGTAAAGATACGGAGAAGGGGGAGGTGTGCATGTCATAGTGATGGCAAACAATCAAACATAGCATCCATCCTCACATCTCTCACTCAGTGCGTAAAGCATACGATATTCACCACTTCGATCACCCACCCTTGCTACGATCACTTTGCCCCATTAAGTCATAAAATGGCTTTACTGCACTGATAACGTAGCCACTAATCCTTCGCTACGTCCACTTGCCCCATGGAGTTATTCACCCCATCTGCGCTGGCTCATAGCCTTACCAATCCTTACTATGTCCACTTGCCCCATGGAGTTATTCACCCCATCTGCGCTGGCTCATAGTCTTACCAATCCTTACTATGTCCACTTGCCCCATGAAGTTATTCACCCCATCTGCGCTGGCTCATAGTCTTACTACGCATCACCTTGCCCCTCGAGTCGTAATGACTCTACTGCATTGATAACGTAGTCTTGCTACCATCACCTTGCCCCTCGAGTCATAATGACTCTACTGCACTGATAAGTAGCCCATCATTCATTTTTAGTGGTGAATCGAAGTTATGAACGTCGACAACTCCTTAGCATACGTCCCGCAGCAAAGCCCAACCATGAAGTGAACTCATTGGTTCCCCATTGGATCCTGAGCTCTAACTTCCATTTGGACTACCATTGCATCTCGGGTTATTGGTCATCACCGAATCGGTTCGGCCTTTATCGTCTTTGAATGGATCGTGGTACCCTCCAGTTCGCGGTTCCTGGCGCCCTTCAGTTCGTGACCGTGCTTCCTCACCGGTTCGGATCGTGCTCCACCTTCGTCAGGTCGAATCGGGTCGAGGCACTCCCACTGGTTCGGGTCGTACTCCATAGCTCGTGGCGCTTCCCTTCGGTCGTGATGCTACTCCCCCTTCAGATCGTGGATGCACATCGGTTCGGATCGTGAGTTTCTGAAGTGGATCGGGTCGGATCGGAGATGGCATGCGATCGGGTGCTCCAGCGCGTGACGCGGTTCGAGCTCCTCCCACCATTGGATCGTGGTCTCTGGTCCGCGTCGTGGCACATAGGGCGATCCGCGATCCGGTCCCTGCACAGCTTCCCTACGACTTGTTTTACGCCATTCGACGGCGTTTTCGACCAATCTAACACTTCTAAACAATCACAAAGCATACCATACAGTCATAGCAACAAATAGAAGTGACCTCAAACACCAAAACATCAATATGATAAGTCAAAATGGATCAAACATAGCCAAAACCCCATATTTTCCCTTAAGCATGTTTAGGTGAAACTAATGATAGGATTAGCAAAACTTAACCAAATTATCCCAAATTTATATCAGAGGTCTAAAACATCATTTAAGAATTTGTAAACATTTTTCCAGAATTTTATCACGTTTAAATTCGCTAATTAACACTAATTACCCTTAATTAGCCATAATTAGTGCAAAACTATGCAAATCACTCACCTTAGCCACAAATAAACTAAGATCTGAAATAAATCTCTGATTTGATGTAAATCCCAATGTTAAACAGCAGCTCCAATGTTGATTTGGTGTAGATCTCCCTTGATTAGTGGTTGCTAAGCCAAATTCTTGACCAAAAGATGATCTGGAGGTGATTTAGAGGTTGGAGGCCATTTTTAGGGTTTCTTGGAGATAAGTGGAGGCTAGAAAACTGAAATGGAATGATTCTCTACTTCATTTCAGACTCCCCATAACCCTAATCCCGAAATGGGTTATGGGCCTATTCACTAATCACCCTGTTTGGCCCGGTTAAGCAGTTTTTTCACCCTCCAAACATTATTTCAGTCATATCTCCCAAACGGTAAGTCCATTTGGCTATTATGACCACTCTACGGAAAGGTAAACCATCAAACGATTCTAATGGAAGTGGTTTTAGGTCAAAATACCTTTCCATTCAAAAGTTATGGCCAAAACAAGATCAGCTAGGGGCAAAATGGTCATTTAAAAATCGACAAAAATCATGAACATGGGAAATGACTCTAATGGATGTTTCCCAAAGTTACATGACCATATGACTTCAAATGGGAAAGAAATAAATATTCTACGATCCTATGATGTGTAGAATACGGGTCATTACACTCTCCCCCCCCCCCCCCCCCCTTAAGAAATTTCGCCCCCGAAATTCCCTAATCAAAACACACAAGGGGTCCCGCATGCCTATCAATCATAAAACAGCAATCAAACATGCAAAACAAGCAAAACAAGTCTACCCTAGCATGCAGAAAACTAAATTGCAAAGTAAATCTTACCAGGCAAAGAGTTCTGGATATGTCTTCCTAATGCTCTCCTCTGTCTCCCAAGTACAATCATTCTCGTTCTCGTCCCACTGAACCTTGACTAGCTTCACCGCCTTCCTTCGAAGTTGCTTCGTATCGTGCCCCACAATACGAATCGGCTTGCGGTTCCCAACCGCTTCGGGTTTCACTTCGAAGTCCTCTAACTAATCAGGTGAAATAGTCATATCTGAGTCGTGAACGAACTTCCTTAGTTGGGAAACATGAAATACATTGTGAACTCCCGCCATCTTCTCTGGTAAGCCAACTCTATATGCCAAATTCCCGACTAGTTCAAGAACAGGGAATGGGCCAACAAATCTTGGTGCTAACTTGCCTCTCCTGCCAAATCGTATCACGCTCTTCAATGGAGAAATCTTGACGAACACCAAGTCACCAACGGAGAATTTTAAGTCTCTTCTCCTCTTATCAGCATAACTCTTCTGCCTATCTTGGGCAGCTTTCATTCGTTGCTGAATGATCTTAATCTTTCCTGAAGTTTCCCTCACCACATCTGGTCCAAGCATAAACTTCTCGCCAGTCTCTATCCAACATGATGGTGAGTTGCACGGTCTTCCGTACAAAGCTTCATATGGAGCCATACCGATACTGGATTGGTAGCTATTATTATATGCAAACTCTACTAGATGCAAATGGTCATTCCATGATCCACCAAAATCCAATATACAAGCCCTCAAGAGATCTTCCAATATACGATTCACCCTCTCCGTCTGACCGTCGGTCTGAGGATGATATGCGGTACTGAGATGTAATCCTGACCCTAGAGCCTCTTGTAAGCTCTTCCAAAACCCACTAGTGAACAACGGGTCTCGGTCACTCACAATGCTTTTGGGTACTCCATGAAATCTCACTACCCACTTCATATACAATTCTGCCAACTTGGCTGCCGTTCTGGTTGATTTGACTGGTATAAATCTTGCACTCTTGGTCAATCGATCCACAATTACCCAAATGCTATCATATCCCGATCTAGTCCTTGGTAAACCGTCGATGAAATCCATCGAGACTTGCTCCCATTTCCACTCGGGAATTTCTAATGGTTGCAACAACCCACTAGGCTTCTTTTGCTCGGCTTTAACTAGCTGGCAATTCATGCATTTGGATATAAACTTCCCAACGTCTCTTTTCATCCCTTCCCAGTATTAAGTCTGCTTCATGTTTCGATACATCTTATTACCACCGGGATGTATAGTTAGTTTTGAGTGATGACATTCTCTAAGCACTTCATCCCTCAAACCATTCATGTCGGGTACAACTAGTCTTCCATTCTTTCGAAGCCATCCATCTCGATCAAGCCCATACACATTCATCTCCTCACCGTCGATGTCCATCTCTAACTTGGAGATGATTTCCAATAGATTAGGATCGTCCCTCTGGCTGGAATCAATCCACTCTATCAAAGTGGGTCTGATCATCAAACTAGCTAGCATGACTAGATCCAATTCGCACTTTGGTCTGAAATCAAATCCCGCGATATACTCCAGTTGCTTCCATTCAAGAAACATTGCCCCTAAACTGGCATGTCTCCTACTCAAGGCATCGGCTACCGCATTACCTTTCCCAGGTGTATATACGATATCAAAATCATACGAAGCCAAGAACTCAAACCATCTCTGCTGTCGGAGATTCAGATCTTTCTGAGAGAAGAGGTACTTTAACGATTTATGATCGGTAAACAACTCAAATCTTTCTCCCAAGAGATAGTGTCTCCACATCTTCAGCGCAAACAAAATCGCTGCTAATTCCAAATCATGGGTAGGATGCTTCTTCTCATGCGGCTTTAGCTGTCGACTAGCATAAGCTACAACCCTACCTCCTTGCATCAACACAGCACCTAGTCCGGTACCACAAGCATCCGTGTATACCGTCATCTCTTCATTCCCTTTAGGAATGACTAACACTGGCGCACGTGTCAACCTTTCCTTTAGAATCTTGAATGCATTCTCACACACTCCGTCCCAGACGAAGGACTGATTCTTCTTAGTCAACTGAGTCAACGGTGCTGCTATCTTGGAGAAGTCCTGGATAAACTTACGATAATATCCAGCTAATCCAAAGAAACTTCTTACATCTGTTGCATTCTTGGGCGTAGGCCAATCCTGTACCATAGCCAACTTCGCAGGGTCCACGGCAATACCACTCTCTGAAACAACATGACCCAAGAATCTCACTTCCCTTCTCCAAAAGTGACACTTAGAGATTTCGCTTTCAATTGGTGTTTCCTCAACACCTCCATCACTATCCTCAAGTGTCCCTTGTGTTCCTCCTCTGTCCTTGAGTAAACAAGGATATCATCCACGAACACAAGAACAAACTTATTCAACTGATCTCTGAATACTCGATTCATAAGATCCACAAAGTAGGCTGGTGCATTGGTCAACCCAAATGGCATTACCAACCACTCATAAAATCCAGACGGCGTCCTAAATGCCATTTTTGGAACACTTTCATCTGCTACTCGAAGCTGATGAAATCCTGTCGCGAGGTCCAACTGGGAGAACACTCTTGCTCCTTCCAGTTGATCAAACAAATCATCTATCCGCGGTAGAGGATACTTATTCTTCCTCGTCACCTTATTCAACTCGCGATAGTCCACACACAAATGAAGGGAACCATCTGCCTTAGTGGCAAACACAACTGGTGCTCCCCAATCGGAGACACTCCTTCTAATATATCCCTTCTTCAAAAGATTGCTGACTTGCACCCCAAGCTCTCGCTGCTCCCTTGGTGCCATACGACGAAGTGGCATCACTATAGGTCTGGCATCTTTCACTAAATCAATATGGAACTCAATCTATCGGTGTGGTGGAAGCCCGGTCACCTCCTCGAAGACGTCCGGATACTGGCCAACCACGGGCAATCTGACAACTCATCCTGCGGGATGTCGAGGGAATTTACAAAACTAGCCATAACCCCATCACTAGGTAGACTACCAAACACTACCCTTCGCCCATCATCCGCCCTCACTGTCAACAAAAAGCCCTCACAGTCTACCACCACCCCGTATCTTTGGAGCCAATCGACTCCCAATATAATGCCATACCCAGTAAAGCCCAAAACAAAGCAATCACAAACAAACATACATCCATGACTCGATAAGACCAAATTCCTGCAAATCATACTAAGGCTAGTCGAATCACCAATCGGGTTCGTCACAACCAATGGTCTATCGACTATCTCGGGTTCCAGTCCCAACCTATCTACCAGGTCACTAGATATGAAGGAACGGGAAGCCCCAGTATCAAACAAAACTCGAACTAGTACATCATAAATAGAAAGCATACCTTGAATAACAATATTCTTTCCTTTCTCCGCCGCAATTGGGGCATTCGACGAAGAAGGAACAGCATCAATAGCATATGCTTTCACAATCTGCTTCTCCTTAAGAGGTTGCGGACACTTATCCTTGAAATGTCCCACTTGACCACAGTCGAAGCACTTCTTACCCGCTGTCTTGGCCCGACAATCTTTAGCATAATGGCCCTTCTTACCACAGCTAAAGCACTCAACATCCTTCTTGCTCTTTTTCTGGCCACCCTTAGATTGGTCCTGCTTCCTCTTATTCTGAGAGTTATTCTTGTCTCCACCGCCTACTTGCGGCTTTGGCCCTTCTGCAGATGCAGCCTCAGTCTTTGACTTAGGGTAAAGACTCTCTGATCTCAAAGCTTTCCCCACAATCGATTCAAAAGTCTCATCGATATGGTTGATAAGCCTTTCCCCCAAGTATCCATCCAAACCAGTAATGGACTTCTCATTCTTCTTTTCAAGAGTATCGATAAGAGATAGTCCATACTTCGACAAAGTGTCGAACTCGGCAATATAGTCTGAAACTGCCCTTCCATTCTGCTTGTGTTCCAAGAACCTCTTAAACAACACTGTCTTCTGGGAAGCTGGAATAAAATTCTCGCTAAAGCGATCCTTGAACTGAACCCAAGTAACCTGATCTTCTGGAGTAGCTGTTCTAATAGCATTCCACCAATTCATCGCTCGCCCTTGCAGCTGACGAGACGCTAGCCTTCTCTTCATCGCATCCTCAAGACCCAAGTCATCGAAGATACGGTCACAGCTATCCATCCAATCTTGAACATCTGTGGCCGACTCCGTCCCGTGGAATGGTTTCCCACCAAGGTTAGTGTAATCCTTGCACAACTTGGCGAAATCAACCCTCGGTGCCTGCACTACTTAACCACCACCATTCCAGGATTGGGAGCTTCCCCTTGCACTTCTCTAAGCATGTCTCTCATGAGGTCAGTAAACATCGCCCTCATGTCAGCAGCATTCGCATTATGGGCTCCCCTATCAGCACCTCTAGTATATCGGCTCATCGTCAATCTGTAAAAGGAAACGATTAACGACCCCATGGTGGTGCTAGTGCAGTACGACTTCATTCTTATACTACCAATAGTATATATACACATAGCTTTTGAAAACCAAAGTAATCACAAATACGCGCTCTCATATACATACTATCTCTCCCTGGTGTCTTTCCCTAGGTTAACTACGCAACCTAGAGCTCTGATACCAAGTGTGACGGCCCGCCCCGCACCAACTGACATTTACTCCAAAAGTGCGCTGTACACGTGTCCAGTTAGTACGGAACGGGTCGTCAGAAGGAAAAGGAAGAAGGAAATGAATATGCAAGGAACCTGTAGAATGTCTCACAGCGCATAGAATAAAATATAATAATAACATACTTGACATAAAACAGGTGAGACAGTGCATAAGCTGAAAACCAGAACTAAACATCATAGCAGCGGAAATCCAAAATACAGCTTATTACAACTTTCAAACTGCCTCCAAGCAAAAGTAAGATAGAGGAGGTACACTACTAATGCCCTAGTAGCGACCACCAACGACACAGGGAGAATATATATATATATATATATATATATATATATATCATACGTGGAAGTCTCCTGCCCGCCTCCGAATCAGCTACTCACGCATCACCAGCTAACCTGTCTCTAGTCTGCTCGTGTGAGCACCCAGAGTAATAAGAGGAGACATAAAACTCTGGGTCAGACATAAAGCCTGGTATGAGCGATAAGCATCTAAAGTGAACAATAACAGGTAGACAAAACATACCTGAACCTGGACCAGCAACCAAAGAGTTAGCACTACATACTGTACAACACTCTAAGGTGCCATATCAAATGGTGTAAAGATAGGGAGGTGCGGGAGGTGTGCATGTCTTAGTGATGGAAAACAATCAAACATAGCATCCATCCTCACATCTCTCACTCAGTGCGTAAAGCATACGATATTCACCACTTCGATCACCCACCCTTGCTACGACCACTTTGCCCCATGAAGTCATAAAATGGCTTCACTACACTGATAACGTAGCCACTAATCCTTCGCTATGTCCACTTGCCCCATGGAGTTATTCACCCCATCTGCGCAGGCTCATAGCCTTACCAATCCTTACTATGTCCACTTGCCCCATGGAGTTATTCACCCCATCTACGCTGGCTCATAGTCTTACTACGCATCACCTTACCCCTCGAGTCGTAATGACTCTACTGCACTAATAACGTAGTCTTGCTACCATCACCTTGCCCCTCGAGTCATAATGACTCTACTGCACTGATAAGTAGCCCATCATTCATTTTTAGTGGTGAATCGAAGTTATGAACGTCGACAACTCCTTAGCACACGTCCCGCAACAAAGCCCAACCATGAAGTGAACTCATTCGTTCCTTATTGGATCCTGAGCTCTAACTTCCATTTGGACTACCTTTGCATCTCGGGTTATTGGTCATCACCGGATCAGTTCGGCCTTTATCGTCTTTCAATGGATCGTGGTACCTTCCAGTTCGTGGTCCCCTGGCGCCCTTCAGTTCGTGACCGTGCTTTCTCACTGGTTCGGATCGTGCTCCACCTTCGTCAGGTCGGATCGGGTCGAGGCACTCCCACTGGTTCGGGTTGTGCTCCATAGCTCGTGGCACTTCCCTTCGGTCGTGATGTTACTCCCCCTTCAGATCGTGGATGCACATCGGTTCAGATCGTGAGTTTCTGAAGTGGATCGGGTCGGATCGGAGATGGCATGCGATCGGGTGCTCCAGCGCGTGACGCGGTTCGAGTTCGAGCTCCTCCCACCATTGGATCGTGGTCTCTGGTTTGAGTCGTGGCACATAGGGCGATCCGCGATCCGGTCCCTGCACAGCTTCCCTGCGACTTGTTTTACGCCATTCGACGGCTTTTTCGACCAATCTAACACTTCTAAACAATCACAAAGCATACCATACAGTCATAGCAACAAATAGAAGTGACCTCAAACACCAAAACATTAATATGATAAGTCAAAATGGATCAAACATAGCCAAAACCCCATATTTTCCCTTAAGCATGTTTAGGTGAAACTAATGATAGGATTAGCAAACCTTAACCAAATTAACCCAAATTCATATCAGAGGTCTAAAACATCATTTAAGAACTTGTAAACATTTTTCCAGAATTTTATCACGTTTAAATTCGCTAATTAACACTAATTACCCTTAATTAGCCATAATTAGTGCAAAACTATGCAAATCACTCACCTTAACCACAAATAAACTAAGATCTGAAATAAATCTCTGATTTGATGCAAATCCCAATGCTAAATAGCAGCTCCAATGTTGATTTGGTGTAGATCTTCCTTGATTAGAGGCTGCTAAGCCAAATCCTTGACCAAAAGATGATTTGGAGGTGATTTAGAGGTTGGAGGCCATTTTTAGGGTTTCTTGGAGATAAGTGGAGGCTAGAAAACTGAAATGGAATGATTCTCTACTTCATTTCAGCCTCCCCATAACCCTAATCCCAAAATGGGTTATGGGCCTATTCACTAATCACCCTATTTGGCCCGGTTAAGCAGTTTTTTCACCCTCCAAACCTTATTTCAGCCATATCTCCCAAACGGTAAGTCCGTTTGGCTATTATGACCACTCTACGGAAGGGTAAACCATCAAACGAATCTAATGGAAGTGGTTTTAGGTCAAAATTCCTTTCCAGTCAAAAGTTATGGCCAAAACAAGATCAGTTAGAGGCAAAATGGTCATTTAAAAATCGACAAAAATCATGAACATGGGTAATGACTCTAATGGATGTTTCCCAAAGTTACATGACCATATGACTTCACATGGGAAAGAAATAAATATTCTACGATCCTATGATGTGTAGAATACAGGTCATTACACATATATAATTTTTACAATGCATATACAACTTATACATCGAACGTACAACTTATACAACGCTTATACAAGGGGTGTACAACGCTTATATAACTCATACATCGACTATATAATTTACACATCGTCGTTTTCCATATCGTTTATAAATTAGAAATCTCACATTGGGTTTCGAGTTAGCCAACCTTCAGTTAGTTTCTAAATCACATCCATATCGTTTATAATATTTTACGACGATTTATCGCTATTTTTATTTATTTTAAAATAGCCCATTTATTCAAAACGACGCTTCGAGCCATAATGCGGCCGTGGCGCTGTCTTTCTTCAGATTTGATTTACGCATATCTGAAGATCTAACCGTTGGATCTTCACAAAATTTACATCATTAGAAAGAACTTTTCAAAACGAATCAAACGGTTCCAGTTTCGGGAAAATCCGACGGTCGGATCTCCCGGTATAATCGTTTGAAGTTTCGATTTCAAAATACGAACTGCATCGTCGTTATTCGATTAAATATAATTATATATATATATATATATATATAATCGATTCTGGCGCTGTTTTTCTTTAGATTTGAATTAAACATTCCAGACAATCCAACCGTTGGATTTTTACAAAGTTGGTGCCGTTGGAAAGATATTTCCAAAGCGAACCCAACGGTTGCGATTTCAGGAAAATCCGATGGTCGGATCTCCCGGTATAATCGTTTGAAATCACGGTTTCAAAATACGAACTGCAGCGTCGTTATTCGATATATTTCAATTCTATTTATATATATATATATATATATATATATATATATATATCGATTCTTCGATTGCAAAGCTATATTCTTTTCATACATTTGATAAAAATGATATTTTTATCTAACTGTCTTCTATTTCAACACTTCGCTATATTTAACAATTCATGTATATAATAAAAATGTGATTTTTATTGTAAAACAATTTATTTCAAAGCACTATTATTTTATATAGTTCATACAGGTAATAAAAATAGGATTTTTATTATAAAACAATTTATTTCGAAATATGAATACCATTCAACATATGAATTTCAATTCAATGAAGGAATATCGATTCAACACATGAAGGTTTTCTATAGTTTATATATATAGATAAAAATGTGATTTTTATATTTAAATCACGAATACCATTCAACACATGAATTTCAATTCAACGAATGAATATCGATTCAACACATGAAGGTTTTCTATAGTTTATATATATAGATAAAAATGTGATTTTCATATTTAAAACACGAGTACCATTCAACACATGAATTTCAATTCAACGAATGAATATCGACTCAACACATGAAGGCTTTCTATTCAACGAATAAATATAGTTTCAACAAATGATAATAATTCAATCACATGAATATTATTCAAAATTACGGCAGCATAACGGCAGGGTAGTTAAAACCGGGACCGTCCCTTGTACGGCTCCTCGCTCTACCTTAAAACCTCGCGGTTTTTGACAATGGGGAATCATGCATCTAGTTCGCACGCAGGCGGCATGTATATTTATTTCATTTCCACAAACTAATCCTATGTGGTTTCAACCAAATATTTCTCTAGCACAAATGGGCAATTTTCAACCACCATCAATTTGAGAAGGAATGTTCTAAAAGCCAAACTATCCAAATGTATATTCTGGCAAGATGAAGTAAAATTTCTGGGCCACGTCGTATCGAAAGAAGGAATTGCTGTGGATCCCAGTAAAATCACAGCTATTCAAAACTGGAAGCAGCCCAGTACCCCTACAGAAGTCCGCAGTTTTCTCGGATTGGCTAGTTATTACCGGAAGTTCGTTAAACCTCCCAGAATTTGCTAGTAAATATTGTATCTCTATCACTGACTATACTGAGCGGCACTCCATGTAGTCTAACTATTTCCTTGAAGTAAATCTACGCCAGACTCTGAGCAGTTCCGTTTGATCTGACAGGTATTAAATGGGCGGTCTTCGTGAAGCGATCTATGATCACCCAAATACTGTCATTTCCTTTTCTGGTTCTGGGCATACCATCAATGAAGTCCATGGAAATATGTTCCCACTTCCAACCAGGAACGTCTAGCGGTTGTAACAATCCAGCCAGTTTCTGTTGGTCGCTTTTGACTAACTGGCAAGTAGGGCATCGACTAACATATATCGAGATGTCTCTTTTTAACGACTTCCACCAGAATGTTCGCTTGATATCGTTGTACATTTTACTCACACCCGGATGGATACTGAGCTTAGATTTGTGGCATTCATCAAGCACATCTCTTCTGAGTTCAAGAATTTCTGGAACACAAATTCGTCCTTCTTACCTCAGAATCCCTTCGCTGTCGAGCTGGAAATCCGAAGCATTGCCTTCACGAATTCGCTGACTTATTCCTTTGATAAATTGGTCGTCTTTTTGGAGAGCCGATATCTTGTCAATCAACGAAGTCGCAATGATAAAACTGGCGATCATTTCATTCTTTCGGCTTAACGCATCGGCCACGACATTGGCTTTCCCTGGAGTGTATATAATTTCAAAATCATATGCTGCAAGAAACTCTAGCCAACGTTGCTGCCTCAGATTCAAGTCTTTCTGGGTCTGAACGAAACCGGAGGCACTAAATACCTCGCAAACCCATCGATCACCACATACGTCTGGACGATCACCACTCATTATCCATATTTCGGGATGCCTCCCAATCAGGACCTCGGTTACCATCCAAACGAGGTGAAGATCTCCGGTCTTCGACCACCGTCTTCATCTTCGATTCATTATCGTCGATTAAGTTATTCAGAATGGGATAAACCGGGTCTTTCTGAGCAACTCGCGTATATGATAAACAAGTGCAACACTAACATACACACGCGTCATTTCAATTCATTAGTCACTAACCGTCAATCAGTAAGAGAACGATTTCCCAAATATTAACCCCGAAGGCCGAAACCAATATCAGATCAATACCCAAGAAACCATTCGACTTGGCCAACCTTCAGTTAGTTTCTAAATCACATCCATATCGTTTATAATATTTTACAATGATTTATCGCTATTTTTGTTTATTTTAAAATAGCCAATTTATTCAAAACGACGCTTCGGGTCATAACGCGGCCGTGGCGCTGTTTTTCTTCAGATTTGATTTACACATATCTGAAGATCTAACCGTTGGATCTTCACAAAATTTACATCATTAGAAAGATCTTTCCAAAACGAATCCAATGGTTCCAGTTTCGGGAAAATCCGACGGTCGGATCTCCCGGTATAATCATTTGAAGTTTCGATTTTGAAAATACAAACTGCAGCGTCGTTATTCGATTAAATATAATTATATTTATATATATAAATATAATCGATTCTGGCGCTGTTTTTCTTCAGATTTGAATTAAACATTCCAGACAATCCAACCGTTGGATTTTTACAAAGTTGGTGTCGTTGGAAAGATATTTTCAAAGCGAACCCAACGGTTGCGATTTCAGAAAAATCCGATGGTCGGATCTCCCGGTATAATCGTTTGAAATCACGGTTTCAAAATATGAACTGCAGCGTCGTTATTCGATATATTTCAATTATATATATATATATATTGATTCTTCGATTGCAAAGCTATATTCTTTTCATACATTTGATAAAAATGATATTTTTATCTAACTGTCTTCTATTTCAACACTTCGCTATATTTAACAATTCATGTATATAATAAAAATGTGATTTTTATTGTAAAACAATTTATTTCAAAGCACTATTATTTTATATAGTTCATACAGGTAATAAAAATAGGATTTTTATTATAAAACAATTTATTTCGAAATATGAATACCATTCAACATATGAATTTCAATTCAACGAAGGAATATCGATTCAACACATGAAGGTTTTCTATAGTTTATATATATAGATAAAAATGTGATTTTTATATTTAAATCACGAATACCATTCAATACATGAATTTCAATTCAACGAATGAATATCGATTCAACACATGAAGGTTTTCTATAGTTTATATATATAGATAAAAATGTGATTTTCATATTTAAAACACGAATACCATTCAACACATGAATTTCAATTCAACGAATGAATATCGACTCAACACATGAAAGCTTTCTATTCAACGAATAAATATAGTTTCAACAAATGATAATAATTCAAACACATGAATATTATTCAAAATTTTGGCATCATAACGGCAGGGTAGTTAAAACCGGGACCGTCCCTAGTACGGCTCCTCGCTCTACCTTAAAACCTCGCGGTTTTTGACAATGGGGAATCATGCATCTAGTTCGCACGCAGGCGGCATGTATATTTATTTCATTTCCACAAACTAATCCTATGTGATTTCAACCAAATATTTCTCAGCCACAAATGGGTATTTTTCAACCACCATCAATCAATATCAACCACAAACAATTCCAATCAACCATTCGCTATCAATCAATTTTCACACCAATCACAACCAATAAATATCGTCCATGGTTTGTGGACAAGGGGCGTATATATATATATATATATATATATATATATATATATATATTTATATAGCAATTCACTTCGATTTCAACACATATATAATTTTTACAACGCATATACAACTTATACATCGAACGTACAACTTATACAACGCTTATACAAGGGGTGTACAACGCTTATATAACTCATACATCGACTATATAATTTATACATCGTCGTTTTCCATATCGTTTATAAATTAGAAATCTCACATTGGGTTCCACTCCACCAAAAATAGGAGAAGGCTCAGAAAAATATGCGGTCTCTTCTAGAAGGTAGAAGACGTCCACACGAGTCCACTGTCTCTTGTTTCACTGAATTTCGATAACAAAGCAAAAAGATATGATTTTTCAAAGTTTGCAACGATTTAAAGGTGTTAAAATCAGATTAAATAAAATCAGCCGTACCTTCAATAAAACGTTCAAAACTAGGTTTGCAATTTTCGATCAAACCGTGAATCGATAGGAGGATTGGCCGGTGCAGCGACGAAGAGGGGGGAGGCGCGCGCCTGCGCGTGGTGGTGGGGGCCCACTCGGTGGTGCCAGGCGGTCGGGGTGGCGGGCTAAAGGCGGCGACTTCCCAGCCTCCAAACTTTTCAAATACTCAACGAAAAAATCCCAACCTTGTATTGATTCGAAGCTCGTGAGAGGTTCTTCAAATTACTCCAACGGAGCAGGTGGTTTTAATGAGAGGGTTGCGAGAAAATGATGAGAGAAGATGGGATCAGGTTTCCGTCGTTCGATTTGGGGGAGAGAGAGAATAGCGGGGGGGGGGGGGTTTCTTCTGATGTGGACCAATAGATTTTTTATTTATTTATAAAGTTTTAAAAATCCGAAAATACACCTTGCCACATACGAACACCAATTCAAACCCAACGACTATCGTCCCTAGCGTTTTACCCCCATTCCGAACACAATGGGATATGTTTCGAAGGCCCATTCGACTGTTTCAGTCAGTTTTCATTCAAATTAAAATATAAAACGTTCAATATTTGATTTGAACGTGCATTTCAATTTGCCGGGGCCACATACTGATTCTAAAAATTCCCGAAAAATAAATCTAGCTATGTTTTAATGATTCGGTCCTAACAAAACTAGTTTCGTCAAATTCTGAGACCGTTTGCAAAAAGGCCCATTTCTGGTCGATCCAATTTAACTGTAATTGATCAAAACACGTTTTCCTTTGTCACGTCCACATACTAGCTTCAAAAATTATGAAATTTGAAACCTAGCAATAACTTCACATCTCGGATCCAACAAAAGTGGTTTCGTCGAATTCCGAGGTCGTATGCAAAATGGCCAATTTCACGGGCTATATAAATTCCATAGCCACCTTTCTGAAAATTCATTCGGCCATAACTTTTGCTTTCCGCTATGAAAATTCGATTTTTCAGATTCGTTAGAAAGGTATTCACTAACAGATTGGTTTCGCTCAAATCCGTTTTGTTTTGCACCCGGTACAGTCCGACAAAGTTTGAATTCAATTTTTGAAACTGCAGCGCCTTTTCAGGCCTTGTTTATAATTAGAATTAATTATATTCGTTTTCAAACGTCGATTCAAACTCACTTTTCATCGCTATTATTTAAAATATTTATTTTAAATATTTAAAATACATTATTTTAGCCAATTTAAAAATTTTAAATTGGTTCAGATTTTCCGGGTCGTTACATGTTTACTAAGGTGTTCTATTGTTTGATCTGATGTGTTGTGCGCCTAAATTTAGCATATCCGCCTTTTTGGTTCGATTTAAGTTGGTTTGGTGATCGATTTGAATCGCCCGAAAAGGAGGGTCACTACATGTTGTTATAGTGATTCATTGATTTTCAAGCTACTTTATGGATTTGGTAAGTGATAAGCGTATCTCACATGGATTTAATCGAGCATATGGATTTGTTTGATTTTGTTTTCATCATTTCAAGTTGTTTTCACCTAGACCTAATCAAGGTAAGCCTATTTTCAATTCGAATCACCATACGATTTAATCTAGCAAGATTATAACGGTAAATTCATATGCTAATTCCATGTTTATGCAAGTTTAGATCCATTTATTGATTTTTTATTGTTTTATCATGATTTGGTGAATACCATATGATTGTATGATGATTATTCTAATGGTTGTTGATGATTGATTTGTTGTGTTATTGATTTTTGGATAAAATTGGTCGATATAGATGAGATGGATGCATAGATGTTCATTGTTAAAGCGTAGATCGTATGGTTTGGTCTATCAAAAAGTGGATCTTGAAATGGATCACACGCAATGGACGGATCGCTTGGAGTGTGGTGTAAGAAATAGGAGGATCGGCCAAAGATGGATCAATGGGAATAGATTCTGCAGCTCAAATGTGTAAAGCTATAGTGGAAAATAAACTTGGATAGTGTTAAATAGATGGATCAGGTCGCATGTTGATGGATCGCGTGGGCTACAATCCATGATGAATTAGGTCGGCTTCGGCGCCAAGGCTTGGCTCGAATGTATTGGATAGGAGATGGATCATGTATTGATGGGTCATTTGATCAAGGGTCGTGATCCGTTTATGGATCGGTTATAACCTTATGAAGGAAGAGACAAGGTTGGTGATGGATCGATGGGAGCATGGATCGTTTGTATTGTGCAATTGGAATGGGTCGGTCTGTGGTGTTGGATCGTATGGGTTGGCCTGGATGATGGACCATAAGTAAATGGATCGTGGGTTGTTTGTGCAATCCATCAGTATGGATCAGTGAACGATCCATATGATGGATAGCGAGTGACCCAAATAAATAGTGAACTAAATGGTGTTTATTTTGGTTCGATGTTGGATAGAGCTTCGAAGTGAATTCAGATGGGATATTCGAAGCAAAGTGAAGTGTTTATTGATCGAAGAAATGCAATGAAGTTGTGAAGACGACTCAAGGATGTTTTAGTTCGTGGATAATGGTTGCTCGAGAAGGTGCTTGAGCTTATTGATAGTCATCAAGGTTGATGGCTAGAGTTATCGAAAGCCAAGGGATCGTCGTTAGTCGGAGGTTCTAGCAGACTCAAAGTAGGGATATAATGGGGGAATCCAAAGACTAGATGAGTCGAGTACCCTGGGCAGTCACGATGGGCCTGCTTACGAGTCACGATGGCATACAGAGTTTTTCTATATCTGGGGTTACCATTAGGCCTTGACGGATGGAAAGATGGGCCAGTCATACGATTAACGATGGTTTTAAGGCAAGGTGGGAAGTGGTAGCCAGGGTCATGGACGTTACTGTTGCTTGTATCGTCTTGTGCGGACTGTCCAACGTCGAGGGAGATATTTCTTGGGTGCTTATCAGATGTCGGTTTTTGCCTTTGGTGTTTGTGCTTGGGAGATGTTGAGCTCGATTAGGATGGCCTACACTTGATAATTAGTTGCTATGGATGTATTTTTGTTCCTTCTCTAATTTTATGTGAAAGGCTATCAGTGTCGGTTGTGGAGGAGACGGGTTTGGGTTTATTTTCTATTGATGTGTTGGTATATTGAATGATTGATCTACCTATTTCTCATATACTTTATTGATAATGTTGTTAGTTGTTTTATCTCTCATTAAGATTATTGTCTGAATCAAGGTTTTATGTTCCCCTCTTATTACCTTGGGTTGTTCATCCATGTGTAGATAGGCAGATTGAGTTGCAGGTAGTAGATCTTGACGAGGACGATGTTGCTAAGCGGCCACGAGTAGGAGGATGACGTATTATTTCCTACTATAATATTAGTTGTTTCAACTGCTATTGTTGATGATGTATGCTACTTTGAGTGAACCTATAGGGTGGCTTATTGTACAGAAACTGATGTAATCCAGTTTGATGTTGTTAGATCCAAAAGTGTCTCTAACACCCAAACTAGTTACAATTCTACTGAAATGAAATCAAAAACGATGAAAACACACAATTTATAGTGATTCAACATTAAATAGCCTACGTCCACTTTCTTCTTTTTTGATTGATGCCTTGAATGCGAGTACAACAATGATTTTCACTCAATTCTCACTTATCACATACATTGATTCACTCAATTTCCTTCACAACATGATTCAAAAGATGATTGTAAGCTGAATAAGTTGATGAAATTCAGGTTGCAATGGAGTTTAAGTTCTGAAAATGCCAAAGGATCCCCTCAAAATGCCTCTTGGTGGTGTATTTATAGGTGGAAAACGCTCCTAGAGTGGGATCAGTTCGGATCCATGTGGCACCAGTCCCTCTACTATCTGGTTCGGGTGGACTGTGGAGGTGACAACCCACTAGGTTAGTGGCAAACGTGGGTAGATCGTGGGCATAACCGTTCCGAGTTTAAAGGAATCATGGGATGAGGCGGTTGCAATCCAGGATTCAGATCGGATAGGCTGGTAATTGGGGGTTCGGATCGGCCTTGTTCCATCCGATCCGGTACGGCTTGTGCCCTTTTTTTCCTTGTTTTGGATCACTTTGCCTTGACTAGTGGATCCCCGATCCAAATCGACTTTGTTGAGTAAATGTCTTCGTCATTTGATTTTTTTAATTTTTTAACTTTGTGTAGCCTAGTTTACAAAGTAGGCTAACATTTTGCCCCTCAAAGGATGCTTCTTTTGAAGACGGAGCATGCTTGGATGTTATCTGTCCATTTATTTTCGAACTTGAACTGTTGACTTGTCGCTTCCATTCATTTGTAGAGACGTGTTGTTTCATTAGGTTGTGTCTCTTGCAGCCTATAAATACACCAGAAGGTTCACAAATTTCCTCCTTCGTTTTTGACAGGCTTCAGTAAATTTGACTGATGTCCAGTGACTCTTCCAGGTAGTCTTCTTGTATATTTTTTTGTTGATTATATCTATCAAATCGCTGCATCTTCTTTAAGGTTAATTCCATATATTGAGATATGGATGATCCTTCTTTGGGCTCGAGTCGGTTCTATCCGCTCCGCTAGGCTTTAACGTTTTTGTACTACTGGGCTAAATGGCCATGGGCCTATTTTCCGATCCGAGCGGAGCCTCGTTGGCAGGAATATAAAGGGCTGTTGTACCCTTATATAAATCCACTTCTTTTTCACTTCTACTTCCTTATTTTTACTTCTATCGTTTTTCCAGAAATTGCCCTAAAGAAAAACGAAACCCTAGTTCTTAGAATTTTAGTAATTCTTCTTTTAATCCTCGAATTAATTACATAGGTAGGATATAACTTCGAATAACTCTCTCCTTAACTGTTTTTTATTCAAATTTTCCTAAGCAATCTAGGTAGATTCTTGCTCGATGTCGCATTAAATGTGACGCTATGAATTCTCTCCCCTCGCCGTCGTCGTTGGTGGCCTCGTCACCACCTCGAGGCGTTGAAACTGGGATTTGACATGGCAGGGAATATATTGGTCCATGGAGGTCTTGTCATAGAAAATCTCTCAAAAACGAATGAGTTTTTTTAGAAGGAGACGGGTTCAATGCTGATGGGGAAGAGGAAGAAGAAGAAGAAAGGAGGAGGATTTGGGATCGGTTCGGGTGGAGAGACATAAGAGTGAAGAGGATAGGGGCTTCATCTAACTGGATCAGATCGGATTGAAAAGTAAAGGGTAAAAAGGAAAACAAGGCTTACTCAACCGGGTCGGGTCAAAATGAAAAGAAAAGAGAGAAAAGCATGGCTTCTCAATCCGATTCAGACCACTCAAAGTATCCATTCCCGAACAGATCCAATTTGCATATAGGGCGTTATCTTCTATTCAAAATCGAATCGTGGTTTTGCCCCCGATCCAATCCCAAAATACACATCCAAAGCGAACCGAACTCATCTAACTCAATGCGCAAAAATCTGTTTAACTAGCTCTGTCAATGCTTGCCATGATCTACAACTTAACGAACAGTTAGGATAGTGCCTTACAAACATGAGCGAACATTTAAGATTATTGTGAACACATTACTACTTCGTCAAACTTTTGCGTTATGCTCTCATGTGTTTACTTTGCATCCATTGCACACATAACACACACTTTAGTTCACATACGTACACGGGGGGATACAGGCTATCTTACTCTAACTTATGTTATTGCTTCTTCAGTAGTTTAGCGATCATGGCAGAAAGATGTTCATCTAGGTTAGCAGAGAAGAGAGAAGCTACAGAAACTTCCAAGAGATTCACTCTTGATGACATATCCTCTCCCTCAGACCCTGAATGGGACGATGAGGGCCCAGATTATGAAATAGAAGCACACAATAGTGAAATACCTTATGATAGTGAAGTTTCTCTTGGCGATGAAGAGGAAGGAGGGATAGGAGATAATCGTGCTCCTGATGAGTTTGAATCTGCCACTATATTGGAGCTACACAAAGATTCTGTTGAATCGATGATTGATGATGACAGACTCGTTCGAATATGTCTAAAGCATGGAGTACTAAAAAGAGATACCCTGGTGCCATCGAAAAAAAATCGCGCCCACAATCCACCGGAAGGATTCATGGCAATTACCCGGTTGATGTGCCTGGTTGGGGCTATCCCACCGTTTCCGCCTTTTGTCGTCGATTTTCCGAGATAGATGCGGATTGCCCCCATGCAATTACATCCCAATTCCTATGCTTATCTATACACCCTGTATATAGCATACAAGGAGGTTTTAGGTATAGAGCCTACCTTCGATGACGTCCACTTTTTTTATAATTTCAAGCATCAGACTCAAGAAACTCCTTCCTTCTCATATTTTGAATCAGTCCCGAAAAGGAAAATTATTACAGTTCCATTTAGCAGCAAGGCTGGCGATTCTAAGCCTGAATGGTTTTATATCAAGCAGTAGCCGGGATGTGCCAGGAGATGGACCAAATCAAGTAAAGCACCAACTTTCTAAATTTCAATTGTAAATGCTCATGCCAACACATTAACTTGCTCTCTTTTTCATTTGCAGTTGATAACCCAAAGCAAATATCGGATCAATTTTACTTTGATCGTTTGCATCAGCTTCTCAATGGCGATCAAAAGTTCCTAACCATCGACGAAGTTCTTAAGGATGAGTATCTCCATCATCATGGGTTACTATCTACTGGGCAGTTAAAGCGCTTAGCGGTTCCATAGCGGTGGAGGTTCTAAAAGGTGTAGCGTGGATAAAGCGGGGAAATAGTAGGGATATAGCGGATGCGCCAAAAGGTTCATAAGATGTGAAACCAAATATTTAAAATTAATTAATTATCATTCTCACATTATATATGTAGAAGAAATTAACATTAAGTAATCATATATTGTAGAATCAAAGAATATCATGGTTACACACATTAGATTTGATAATTATAATAGATGTCATGAATATATTGGACACTTATGCCTCAAAATGAGCTATTTACACTAACTTTATTGATTTTTTTAAAAAGAGAACTAGTCAAATCAACCTTTATATATTAATAATGCTAAAGCGGATGGTAAAAAGCGTTGATTTAGCGGATGTAGCGGGAAATCGCGGGGCTACAAGCGGATCTACTGTTCATCAGCGCTAAATTGAAATAGCGTAGCGGTTGAAGGGCGCTACGGGCTATAGCGGGGATATTGCGGGGCTTTAGCGGGGCTTTAACTGCATAGACTATCACTACCCGTAGTATTGGTCATGGGACGGGTCCTTATGTGTACATACCCCCGGTAGACATTATTCCTTGAACGGGCGAGGGCTCGAAAGGTCCGACAATACCTCTTCGGACTTCGCCTTCTCCATCTTCAACTCAGGACGATGAGTTAGCCAACATAGCTGAAAAACACAGAGAAGGGTATACCGTCCCTGACGATGCCATTTCTCCTACGAAGTCAACATCCCCTAAAGAGCTGCCGACAAATGCTTCTCAAGGACATGCTCCTACTACTGACGATTCCACATTTAAGAGTTTAGGAAATCTCCCCCTACCTGAAACCATCTATACTTCAGAGGACTTTGATACAAATCCTTTAACTTTCAGTACTTCAGAGGAGACTACTCCCGTGAAGGCCAAAGAGCCCGATCATGCTAGTCTGGCTTCAAACTCGGGTTTTTTGGGGGGAACACCACTTAGGCTGCACATAACACATTAGCACTGCACGTCACAACACTCATGTCTTATGTGTATATTGACTCTAAATTCCACTTATATTGTTGTGCAGGTACAATGTCTCGCCCTTACTATGATGTCAGTAAAATGCGCCGTAGCATGTCTAGACTTCCTTCCGATATCAGCATGATCGCCGTGAGAGCTGGGGGAGAGATGACAGAAGGCCTCACGATTCTCATCGACCACACACCTCACGCTCTCATTCCCCTGTCCGGTCGGATCCAGACAGGTATAAGGGCTACCAGAGTCGTCGAGGAGAAGACACATCGCAATCCAAAGATAGAACTTCTCCTCAAGACAAATATAGTGAGGAAAAAAGTCCACCGAAACATACCGATTCACGAGACAAACACAAAGTTTTTGAGAAGCGATCTGGAAAAGGTGATGCAGCCATCGTCCCGGCTAAGCGAAAACACGTTGAACTAACATACTGCAAGCCTCCACCACTGGATGCTGATTCCAAAATTAAGCTGGCATATCTGGAGAAGCCGTTCCCAAATCACTACTTTGATAATCTAACTTTTTTACCCGCACTTGAGCCTATTTCTTCAAACTGGGCAGATGAGGCTAAAGCAAAGATTGACGCAGTTGAGAAGCAATACTCGAAGATGTACAAATATTCACGCAATCTCTCCAAAATCATTCAGGCTTTAATTACAGACGTTGATTACATGAAAAAGGCTGCGGATTCGGATGAGAATGTCTTGAAAAATATAGAGAAGGACCTAGAAGACACACAGGCTCAACTCGTCATTGCTCACGAGATGCCAACAACTTCAAACGGAAATTTGAGGAATTACCGAAGCGTTATCATGATTTGCTGGAATCTTATAGTCAATAACGTTTGGAGTGGAAGAAACAAGCGGAAGACGCTAAGTCAGACAGTGTAAAAATGCAACTGGCTTACAACAATATTGAGCAAGAAAAGGCCGAGTTAGCGAGGAAAAATGTTGAACTGGAGAAACAAAATGCCGACTTGAAGTCTAAGTTAATGGAAGCCGAGAATAGGGCTGCCCTAGCTGAAGGGAATGTGGATAACGCCATAAAGTCTGCTGAAGAAACCCATAAACAGCTATCAAAGGCTCAGGAAGAATTGCATGGTGTTGGCGAACTATTGATTGAATTCTTTGCACACATAATTCATCGCCGAAACATCTCTTGGATTGAAGGCTATCTGACTACCTTAGTTCACGTATGGAGTCAAATCATCGAATAGGAGAAAGAGGAACTTAAGGTAGACTTCGTTGATGAAGATAAACTTATGGAGAAGTATCCGAGAGATGATGAACCAACACGCCTGGTCGAGGGGCGTCGCCTCATTATTGCTGCTATGGAGGAGGAGAAACGCCTGGCCAAACAAAAGAATATCCCTGAAGTTGGTTCTTCTTCTGCTACCGTTGAAACTACTGAAGTTGAGGGATATGATCCCGAGAATCCGGAAATTACTAAAGCATCTCTTTTATCTCCTATACCCGAATCAGCGTCAGATACGATAGCCGCCCCAATTGAGAAATCATCAGAAGGTATTTCTACCTTTTCACCTCAATTTGTCAAGGCCGTCTCTACCTTTCATCACATCATTAGGCAATCGATCGAGGATCCTTTATTTTCCCCCGAGTTGATAACTGTTGCTTTTCATTCTGTACGTGCTGGACCAGCCAAGAAGATTGATGAGCCTCAGGGAGCCTCTATTGGAGAAGAATCCGTGAAAAAGGCTCAAGGAGGACAGGATAAGGCTACCATCGTCGAATCCGGAGGGGGAGCTGAACTATCTAAGGCCGACACTTCTCATGATGACGAGATGATAGATGCCTTAAAAGACGACGGCGGTAATGAGGGGCATGAAGAAGATCCTGATGTGGCTATAATTGGGGATTCAAAAAGTGCCAATGACGTTACTTTGGCTAAAATGAAAGCCAAACAAGACAAGCACATGCAGCTGAAAGTTGAAGACTTGAACCCCAAAAGCCTTAAGCCCCTTGCGGTGGTGGATCCTGGATCGAGGTTAGTTGTTAAGCTTTCAACTAGGTCTATTACAGAAGAGCTTGCTAAAAAATCTTCTCTTGATTCCAGTGTTCCGACTCCTGGGAAGAAATCCGCCGATTCTGGTACTTCAACTACAAAGAAGAAAAGGCCAAAGCGTCTCATGTCTGATGCTGAAAAAGAGGCTAGAAATGCTCTTAAGGCTGCCAAAAAATCCAAGTCTGCTCCAAATCCCAAGTGATGATGTGCTTTGTTTTATTTTATTTTGATGTTCCAATGGTCCGTTGTTGTTGTACTGAGTGCGGCCCTTACGTCTTTTTCTTAGCCTTCCTGCATAAACTTACATATTTGTGAATGAAAATGTAACACCCCACTTCCATTAATGTCACTCACAAAGGGAATACATTAACTTCCATGGAGGTTTTAAGTGAATATAGAACAGAAAAAATACAACAAGACAGATAATAAGTAGTACTTGGAAATCTAAAACTTTATTTCGTTGCAGCGGAAATTAAACATGTTTGTTACATCATAAAACCATAAATCAGAGTCAAGTACAATATCCATCTTGATAAAACAAAATACATAACCCCATGACATAAATAGCCATTAAAGAAGATAACAAGCTGGACTTTACTTCAGCGGTCCAAGCTTTCCAAAAAAGAGATAAAGCAATCCAATCAAGCTCCGCTAGAGCTGGGCCCACCCTGAGGACCTGGAGGGGGAAAAGATAGAAATGGAGGGGGTCAGACATAAAGTCTGGCGAGTATGATAATTCTAACAATACTATTATCAAAATAACTAGACTAAGGCATAAGCTGGAAAACAAGGAAATGTCTATGAACTATTGGGTATGGAAGAGCAGATAAAGATAACGTTAAAGGCACACCTAATACTAACGAATAATTACTACACTGCACCACACCAGTCACTCTAAAGGTTGATCCAACTTGCTTCACTTAGAAATTTTATAAATAGCTTCGTGTACCCCTAACTGACTACATAGGTGCCGCCTTCCCCTATCTCCGCTAGGTGTACCCCACTACCCACTTTCGATCGGCTCCCTACTCGTAGATACCCGTGCTGGCCCCACAGTGGGGTGTATCACTCCCCTAAAGTGGCAACCCGATACAACTTGAGGATGCACGGCTTATACCTACACGATGCAACAACGTCTTACCTACCAGCCCGGGTCCACACACGCATATGAAACCCGTTGGACATGCGTTGCCACAGCTAACCCGTTTGGCCTCTTATAGTCAAGCCCAGTATGCGTGTCCCGTCCTCGACTTGGGTCGAGCCCATAAAGATACGTTTGGGTTACTATTTGAAATGGGCCCCCTTTACTTACCACAAGCTATCAACCTAAGCTTGTCCCCACTAGTACATCCCACTTAACCCTCTTAGTCATGTTCATTTACATGTGTGTTTGGTTAAGTCTTACTAATCGTATATCAAATGCCACTAAAGGCACTCACTAGATTCCTCATGCCACCCAAGGCACCTACTTAACCCCCATGTCCCACCTCACATGTTTATATGGTTAAGTATCTCTTAATTCATTAAGGCCATAACCTTATAAAGACCTCTCACATTAGACTGGCATTTATGGCAGCTGGATTTGCCGGGCGGGTCCGGGCAGTCTTACACCATAAAAGAGTCTAACCTCATGTCTTTACAACTGTTATGCTTTAATTTGGTCTTAGGACCTCTCACATTGGGCTGACATTCGTGACTACTGGATTTCCCGGTTGGGTCCGGGCAGGTTTACATCACAAACGAGTCCAACCTCGTGTCCTAAGCATTGATTATTACTTATAATCTTTTAACCCAGTTTTAAATATATCTTATTCAAATCATTAATTAATTCCAATATTTAATGATGTCCATAATTGACTCAATTATGGCCATCCATTTATGGCATGCAAAATCATATCAATTGCATCCAATTTTCTCAATATTAAATCCTTAATTTTTACCCCTACCCCATGTTGTACGTTCGTACGTTTAATGTAAACTATATGCTAGACTCGAATAGTCTAACTCATAGCATAAAGAGAAATTATCACAACATATATACAACTAAAATAGATCTAATCATAAACGGGGTGAAACTTGCATGTGTGATAGATGTCCAACACCTAAACTTGCATAGGCAAAAATTACAAATTGCATAAAGCTACACATGTCATGGATCTAAAGGTGTCAACTTGTTTGGTAAAATGTCACAACTTACATATTATGATCATAACCCAAATTCATGTATAAACTTGCATTTGTGGTTTATGCAACATAATGATGATGTAAACGAGCATCTAACCCATAGAATTCACACATGTCATAGCATAATTCTAGATCTAAATAGATGTCATAGAATATGTGAGATTATACATATTAATCAATCTAAACTGGCATAGGTACATGTGATTTATCATGTGAATCATCATAGCCCAAACATATATATAATCAACATCATGATTTGATCAAGCATAAGCTAACTATAACATAAATAATAACATCATGACTTTGTAACATCGCAACTTAGCATAGAAAACTTTCAACATATATAACATCATCATCACATAACATAGGATTTACAACATACATGATAGCATAAGATTTACAACAACATATATGACAATTCACATCATTTTCTTATGATCCATATCACAACTTAATCTAATTAGTTTGCTAAAAATCTTGTTAAAATCATCATACTCACAATTAGAAATAAAGAGAGTCTTGATTTGCTTTAGAGTTGAGTAGAATTAGGGTTTTGATTAGCTTTCTTCCTTCTTAGTTGGCGGCGGCTACACTGAGTTCCATGGCGATGGCATGATGGTGGCTATTCTATTTTTCATGTGAATTTAGAGTGAGAGACTACCTAGGTATATATAGAGTTTAGGATTTATTTAGACCGTCAGATCAACTCAGAACTAACCTGAACCGTTAAATTAGCCAACTCAGCCCTAAAGACACATCAGCAGCTCAAGATTGGGCTCAGCCAAAACCTGGCCGACTGGACCAGGTCGACACCCAGGTCGACTGCGCAGTCGACCTGGTCCCTGGGGTGTCGACTGCCCAGTCGACTCCCAAGTCGACCTGGGTGCTGGGCGGGAAATTTCCCGCCTAGCCTGTTTGACTTCGAATTTTGAATTTTGAATTTTCTGAAACTTCCGATGGCCATATCTCCTTCATATGCAGTCCAAATCTCGCAAACTTGGACAGTGTTTCAACCAGAATTCCGAGACGAACATAATGGCGCAACCCGTTTCCCACAATTCTCACGTCTGAGATTAGTTATTCTTTAATTTTTGAATATTAATATTAACAGAATTACGGGGTGTTACATTTACCCCTCCTTAAAGGATTTCGACCCCGAAATCTTCAAGTCAAGAAGAATGTATATCCTAACATCCAATCGTCCATCTACTCAACCGTCAAACACATGCTTCCATTGTCCTTATAGACTTCTAATGCTTTCATGTTTAAATGCACAGTGTGTGTATATGTCCATATCTAATGCAGAATCAGGCAGTCCACTGATTCAGTTGACCTCCTTAATGCAAATCATGATAGTGCCATGCGTCCATTATGTATGCAAAAGTTCCTTAATGCTACATATTATCTCTATATGCGTGCACAATCATCATCTGAATGCAGCATCCATATGATAATACAATCATCATACATCCATTTTACTAAATACATCCATTTATATGCAATATGTAATATGAAGTGACTGAGCCGATCTAGTGCCTAATAGTGTGTATATATGCGTCCACGAGCAACCACTATCAAACACTTGCATCCACTTTGCATCCATCATATATAACATGTCTCAAACACATGTTTCAACCATAGGATTACCCTAACTAAAGGTCAAAGATATTAGCGAGAGGACATACTAAAGATAAGATAAGTACAAGCTTAGCGATAAGGAGAAATTAAAAGACCTACCCTCAAAAAGAAAAGGGTACAACGAACGCATCTTCGCTTCTGTCTCCCAAGTAGCGTTGCTCTCATCATCTCCCCATTGCACTTTGACTAGTCTGACCTCTCGATTTATCAGCTTCTTGATCTCCGACCCAAGAATGCATGTAGGAGCTCGTCGAATCGTCGCATCACGCCCTATCTCCACCTCTCTAAGCAAGTTCGGCTCTACCGCCTCCGCGGTCTCGTGTAGGCACTTCCTCAAATGTGATACATGGAATACGTCGTGTACACCACTAAGTTTCTCAGGCAACTCCACTCTATACGCCATCTGTCCAATCTTCTCCTTAATAGGAAACGGCCCTACGAACCTTGGTGCTAACTTCCCAACGGACCCAAAGCGAACAACATTCCGTAATGGAGACACTTTGATAAAGACCATGTCCCCAACATCAAACTCAAGATCTGTCCTCCTTCTGCCTGCATAAGATTTCTGCCTATATTGCTCTGTCTTCATCCTTCTTCGAATCAAGTCGATCTTTTCCGAAGTCTCCCTAATCATATCGGGCCCAAGTAAGATCTTATCCGTAGATTCCCACCAACATGTAGGTGAACGACAAGGTCGTCCATAAAGAGCTTCGAAAGGTGCCATGCCAATGCTAGATTGAAAGCTGTTATTATATGCGAACTCTACCAATGGAAGATGCTCTTCCCATGTACCCCTAAAGTCTAGGATACATAGCCTCAAAAGATCCTCTAGAACGCGATTCACCCTCTCAGTCTGGCCGTCTGAGGATGATACGCGGTGCTCAAACATAACCGAGTCCCTACCGCCTCTTGCAAGCTCTTCCAAAATTCGCTAGTGAAGATAGGATCACGGTCGCTTACTATGTTAGAAGGAACACCATGCAAATGAACTATCTCTCGAATGTATACAGAAGCTAACCATGGATCAGTCCTCTTACTCTTCACGGGAATAAAATGGGCGCTCTTAGTAAGTCTATCTACTATAACCCAAATCCCCGTATTACCCTTCCTTGATCTTGGTAATCCATCCACAAAGTCCATCGAGACACTTTCCCACTTCCATAGTGGAACCTCCAATGGGTGAAGCAACCCAACGGGTTTCTTTTGCTCCGCTTTTACTTGTTGGCACACCAAGCATCTAGCGACATACTCGGCCACATCCCTCTTCATACCGGCCCAAAAGGAAACTAGCTTCATGTCTTTGTACATCTTGTCCCCGCCGGGATGAATGGTCATCTTCGAACGATGTGCATCATCAAGAATAGTCTTCCTCAAGTCCTCGTCTCGTGGTACACAAAGTCTACTATCCCTACGTAACCAACCCTTATCATCTAGGGTATACCTACGGAGATGGCTTGATGACTCCCCCCTTTTGAGCTTTTCTACTAACTCAACCAACTATGAGTCGTCTCGCTGTGCCTCACCGATCTGTCCCAAAAGCGTAGGTCTGACCTCCAAGGATGCTAGCAAACCGGATACAAAGTCAACGGAAGGTCTAAACTCAAACATTGAAATGAATTCTAAGCTTCGCCGCTCCACAAACAACGGACTCAAGGACAGCCTTTTCCTACTTAAGGTGTCTGCCACCACGTTACCCATGCCAGGGGTATATGCTATTTCGAAGTCGTAGGACGCTAAGAATTCCATCCACCTTTGCTGTCTTAAATTCAAGTCCTTCTGAGAGAACAAGTATTTTAAAGATTTGTGGTCAGTGAATAATTCGAATTTCTCGCCAAGAAGATAATGGCGCCAATACTTAAGCGCAAAAACAATTGCGGCCAACTCTAGGTCATGTGTAGGGTAATTTTTCTCATGCGCGCTCAACTGTCTTTCCCCATAGGCTATTACCCTTCCCTCCTGCATTAAGACAGCGCCTAGTCCTGTCCCACAAGCATCGGTATAAACAGTAAATGGCTTACTCCCGTCTGGCAGCACTAAGACTGGAGCTGAAGCCAAAGCTCTCTTCAAACGTTGGAACGCAGCATCACAATCTACGTCCCATGTAAAAACTAGGTTCTTCTTCGTCAAACGTGTCAATGGAGCTGATATTTTTGCGAAGTCTTTGATAAACTTCCTATAGTAGCCAGCCAACCCCAAGAAACTCCTTACTTCGGTAGCATTTTTAGGGACCTTCCAATCTTGGATGGCCACCACCTTCGTGGGATCCACAGCTATCCCGTCTTTAGAAACCACGTGCCCTAAGAATCGCACTTCCTCTCTCCAGAAGTGACACTTAGTAAATTTAGCTTTAAGTTTATGCGCTCGTAGAGTCTCCAACACTTCCCTAAGATGTAGGGCATGCTCTTCTTCATTCTTAGAAAAGATCAAGATGTCGTCTACAAAGACCACCACGAATTTATTAAGGTACTCCCTAAACACCCTACTCATCAAATCAGCAAAGTATGCGGGGGCGTTTGTCAAACCAAAGGGCATCACTAGCCGTTCATAGAAACCGTCCGGAGTCCTAAAGGCAGTCTTGTCAACGCTATCCTCAGCCACTCTCAACTGATGGAAACCAGTGGCTAAGTCCAACTGCGAAAACACTGAGGCGCCAACTAACTGATCGAAGAGATCGTCAATCCTCGGCAGTGGGTGTCTATTCATCTTAGTAAGCTTATTAAGTTCTCTATAGTCCACACAAAGTCTAAGGGACCCATCCGCCTTCGTGGCAAATACTATTGGAGCACCCCACTCCGATATACTTCGTCTTATGAACCCCTTCTCAAGCAACTCCTTCACTTGCTTATTGAGTTCCCTCCTTTCACGAGGAGCCATGTGGCGTACTGGCAAAGATACTGGTTTTGCATTATCCACAAGATATATTCGAAAATCTATCTCCCGCTTCGGAGGCAAGCCCTTCACCTCCTCAAACACATCCGAGTATTCTCGGACCACTCTAACAGATCGTAGATTCTCCACAGACGCGTCAAGCGATTCTAGATAACTTAGCATAACGGAATTTATGGGATCACAAAAGATTTCGAGAGTGTTGCCAAGGCGAGTCATGAGCCTAACTACTCTCCTTTCACAATAAAGAACGGCCCCATTTCTGGATAACCAATCCATTCCTAAAATTAGCCCATAGCCCGTGAAGCCCAAAACATAAGCATCACATCTAAACTCAATGCTAAGTATAGAAATTTTCAAATCCAAATACATCATGGACAAATAAGCTGAGCCCCCAATTGGATTCGAAACAACTAAGGGATCCTCTTCCAAACTGGTGTTTAAGTGCAGCGATTCAACTAATGATGTAGAGATAAATGAATGCGCCCGAATCGAATAAGGTACGGATAGGATGATCAAACAGAAAAACTAAGCTTTCAACAGAAATGGTTCTACCTCGTTCTTGCAGCGGTGGGACCGCGAGAGCCTGAACTTGTCCCCTTGCCTGCCCTGGTGCCATAAGAGCCTGCACCTGTCCTCCCGAGGTAGACCCTACCCTCTGCCCCTTCTTTGGGCAGTCCTTCACTAGATGTCCCGCTTCACCACAGTGAAAACAGCAAGTCTTCTTTTTCTTTCTGCAATCCTTGCTGAGATGGCCTGGTGTCCCACAGTTAAAGCATCTCTTCTTTCCTTTGCCATTATTGTCTTTACCACCCTTCTTGTTTTGCTGTTGTGGTTTCTTCTGATCCCCTTTCTTCTCGGGTGCTTTATTAGCATTAGCGCCTTTCTCCTCGTGCATGAGTGCCATGTCTACTAGCTTCTCAAAGGTGGCCTCCATAGGGATGTGGGTCATAGCCAACCCTTGCAATGGATCATTCAAGCCATTAACGAACCTCAGAGCCTTCTTCTCCGGCGTGTTCACTAAGTCCAAGCCAAATCTTGCTAACTGATTAAATGTGTTGACATATTCTTTCACTGATGAGCTTCCTTGCTTTAATGTCAAGAACCTTTCCATATATAGATTCTCTTCTGCCCTTGAGAGAAACTTTGCCTCAAACCTACGTCTGAAATCCGCCCAAGAATCAACAGGACGCTTCCCATTAGTGACCTCCCACCAAAACGAGGCCTCTCCCTTCATTAACCAAGCTGCTAATTTGACTTTCCTCCCTTCTTCTACTTCAAAGATTTCTAGCAATTCTTCCACCTCCTTAATCCAATCTCTAGCTTCCACAAACGTTTCTGACCCTTGAAAAGGTTTTCCACCCATAGCCTTAAATTCCTTGCATGTCTTTGCAAAAGTATCAACGCGAGGAGGAGGAGGAGCGGGTGCAACTGGTGGTGGAGGAACATTGGCTGGACCTGCAGCGGCCCTAGCCTCTAATAACCTCCTATACCATCCTGGTATCGTTACACCATCCGGAAGGTTAAAATCTTCAGCCATGCTGAAACGAAAAAGGAAAGATTCAAAATGGAGAATTCGAAAGATAAAGATATATGGCTATTGGGGATTATGTTTTTCATAAAAACTTTCCTCTTTAAATTACTCATCAAGACATGTTTTTCAAAACACTTCTTCCAAAAATACTTTAGAAAAATAGTTTTTCTAAAAAATTTATATGTTCTGGTAACCTTAAGCTCTGATACCACATGTAACACCCCACTTCCATTAATGTCACTCACAAAGGGAATGCATAAACTTCCATGGAGGTTTTAAGTGAATATAGAACAGAAAAATTACAACAAGACAGATAATAAGTAGTACTTGGAAATCTAAAACTTTATTTCTTTGCAGCGGAAATTAGACATGTTTGTTACATCATAAAACCATAAATCAGAGTCAAGTACAATATCCATCTTGGTAAAACAAAATACATAACCCCATTACATAAATAGCCATTAAAGAAGATAACAAGCTGGACTTTACTTCAGTGGTCCAAGCTTTCCAAAAGGGAGATAAAGCAATCCAATCAAGCTCCGCTAGAGCTGGGCCCACCCTGAGGACCTGGAGAGGGAAAAAGATAGAAATGGATGGGGTTAGACATAAAGTCTGGCGAGTATGATAATTCTAACAATACTATTGTCAAAATAACTAGACTAAGGCATAAGCTGGAAAACAAGGAAATGTCTATGAACTATTGGGTATGGAAGAGCAGATAAAGATAACGTTAAAGGCACACCTAATACTAACGAATAATTACTACACTGCGCCACACCAGTCACTCTAAAGGTTGATCCCACTTGCTTCACTTAGAAATTTTATAAATAGCTTCGTGTACCCCGAGCTGACTACATATGTACTGCCTGCCCTATCTACGCTAGGTGTACCCCACTACCCACTTTCGATCGGCTCCCTACTTGTAGATACCCATGCTGGCCCCACAGTGGGGTGTATCACTCCCCTAAAGTGGCAACCCGATACAACTTGAGGATGCACGGCTTATACCTACACGATGCAACAACGTCTTACCTACCAGCCCGGGTCCACACACGCAAATGAAACCCGTTGGACTTGCGTTGCCACCGCTAACCCGTTTGGCCTCTTATAGTCAAGCCCAGTATGCGTGTCCCGTCCTCGACTTGGGTCGAGCCCACAAAGAAACGTTTGGGTTACTGGTTGAAATGGCCCCCCTTTACTTACCACAAGCTATCAACCTAAGCTTGTCCCCACTAGTACATCCCACTTAACCCTCTTAGTCATGTTCATTTACATGTGTGTTTGGTTAAGTCTTACTAATCTTATTTCAAATGCCACTAAAGGCACTCACTAGATTCCTCATGCCACCCAAGGCACCTACTTAACCCCCATGTCCCACCTCACATGTTTATCTGGTTAAGTATTTCTTAATTCATTAAGGCCATAACCTTATAAAGACCTCTCACATTAGACTGGCATTTATGGAAGCTGGATTTGCTGGGCGGGTCCGGGCAGTCTTACACTATAAAAGAGTCTAACCTCGTGTCTTTACAACTGTTATGCTTTAATTTGGACCAAAGACCTCTCACATTGGGCTGACATTTGTGACTACTGGATTTGCCGGTTGGGTCCGGGCAGGTTTACGTCACAAACGAGTCCAACCTCGTGTCCTAAGCATTGATTATTACTTATAATCTTTTACCCCAGTTTTAAATATATCCCTATTCAAATTATTAATTAATTCCAATCTTTAATGATGTCCATAATTGACTCAATTATGGCCATCCATTTATGGCGTGCAAAATCATATCAATTGCATCCAATTTTCTCAATATTAAATCCTTAATTTTTACCCCTACCCCACGTTGTACGTTCGTACGTTTAATGTAAATATATGCTAGACTCGAATAGTCTAAATCATATCATAAAGAGAAATTATCACAACATATATACAACTAAAATAGATCTAATCATAAACGGGGTGAAACTTGCATGTGTGATAGATGTCCAACACCTAAACTTGCATAGGCAAAAACTACAACTTGCATAAAGCTACATGTCATAGATCTAAAGGTGTCAACTTGTTTGGTAAAATGTCACAACTTACATAATATGATCATAACCCAAATTTATGTATAAACTTGCATATGTGGTTTATGCAACATAATGATGATGTAAACTAGCATCTAACCCATAGAATTCACAAATGTCATAGCATAATTCTAGATCTAAATAGATGTCATAGAATATGTGAGATTATACATACTAATCAATCTAAACTGGCATAGGTACATGTGATTTATCATGTGAATCATCATAGCCCAAACATATATATAATCAACATCATGATTTGACCAAGCATAAGCTAACTATAACATAAATAATAACATCATGACTTTGTAACATCGCAACTTAGCATAGAAAACTTTCAACATATATAACATCATCAACACATAACATAAGATTTACAACATACATGATAGCATAAGATTTACAACAACATATATGACAATTCACATCATTTTCTTATGATCCATATCACAACTTAATCTAATTAGTTTGCTAATAATCTTGTTAAAATCATCATACTCACAATTAGAAAAGAAAGAGAGTCTTGATTTGCTTTAGAGTTGAGTAGAATTAGGGTTTTGATTAGCTTTCTTCCTTCTTAGTTGGCGGCGGCTACACTGAGTTCCATGGCGATGGCATGACGGCTGCTATTCTATTTTTCATGTGAATTTAGAGTGAGAGACTACCTAGGTATATATAGAGTTTAGGATTTATTTAGACCGTCAGATCAACTCAGAACTAACCTGAACCGTTAAATTAGCCAACTCAGCCCTAAAGACACATCAGCAGCTCAAGATTGGGCTCAGCCAAAACCTGGCCGACTGGACCAGGTCGACACCCAGGTCGACTGCGCAGTCGACCTGGTCCCTAGGGTGTCGACTGCCTAGTCGACTCCCCAGTCGACCTGGGTGCTGGGCGGGAAATTTCCCGCCTAGCCTATTTGACTTCGAATTTTGAATTTTGAATTTTCTAAAACTTCCGATGGTCATATCTCCTTCATATGAAGTCCAAATCACGTAAACTCGGACTCTATTTCAACCAGAATTCCGAGACGAACACAATGGCGCAACCTGTTTCCCACAATTCTCACATCTGAGATTAGTTATTCTTTAATTTATGAATATTAATATTAACAGAATTACGGGGTGTTACAGAAAATTGTTTGTTCCCTGCAATGTCTGATATCCGTAAATTTTAACATTTAGATAAAAATGCAAACGGATGGCATGTCAAATCATAGTTATATAGTAAAGTCGTTATTAAGGGGAACATGTGTACATATATATGCCCCCAATCAATCTTGGATAACTGGTTAAGACTTATTCAAGATCGATTAAATTCAAGATTCAGCTGCCTCCGATTCTCTGATGGGGCCATATTCCTTTCATCGTTGATGCCTGTTCCTTTTAGTATCTTTATACTCTCCTGTCGCATAACCAAGTTAGAGTATTATTGAGGCGGTCTCTCATCTGGGTGCACCTTCACGCCTCAAGGGACGTCGTCTTCCCGTCCTTTATACTCTCTCTCTTTCGTTTCATGAGAGTTAGAGTTAGGAATGTCGTTTTCCCAATCTTTGCATCTTATCATGCAAACGGTCATTTTGTTTGCTCCTACACACGGGTTGTCTTTGATTTTTGAAATTTAATTTTGTGTCTTGTGTTTCATTGTCATGACGGAATAATGGTTAAGGATATAAATAATGCAGAAAAATAAATGACACATGATATTTTTATAGTGGTTCAGCTAAGTCATAGCCTACATCCACTTCATAATCCTTTGTTCATATAAACAAACTTTTTAAGGCAAGTCATGCCTTTTTACATATCTTATAAAACAAAAAAAGAGTCATTTCATATTTAGCTCAGATATCGTCGTAAGTGCTGAGCATTCCAAGCTCTGGGAATCTCTTCACCGTCCACGGTAGTTAGCTTGAATGCTCCTGCATCAAGCTTCTGTTGGATGGTGTATGGCCCTTCCCATTTTGGACCCAATTGGATCGAAGGCGGGAAGACTCATTTCAGTACTAGGTCTCCTGGTTCAAAGGTTTTGAAGCGAACTTTCCGGTCATAATAACGTGCTACTTGATGTCAATGTCTTGAGGCACGCAAGTCTGCCTCGTCTCTTTTTTCTTCAACCATATCAAGAGACTCTAGGAGGAGTGTTCTATTTGTCATCGGGTCATAGTACACGACTTAATGAGAAGTGACTTCCAATTCTACCAGGATTACTACTTCTGACCCAAAGGAAAGTGAATAGGGTGTATGTCCAGTGGCCGTCTTAAAGGTTGTCCTGTAGGCCCATAAAGCTAGTGGCAACTCATCTACTCATCTGGCTTTGGCCCGCTCTAACCGCTTCTTAAGAATAGATTTAATGACCTTGTTTATTGCTTCGACCTGGCCATTTGACTGCAGGTGAGCTTCAGTAGTGTACCGTTTATCAATCTTGTACTTCTGGCAGAAGTTTCTGAATTCGATGCTGTCAAACTGTGTCCCATTATCATTTATGATGGTCTTCGGTATCCCAAATCGACAGATGATGTTTCTAACCACAAAACTGATCACATTTCTTGCCGTGATCGTTGTTAAAGGTTAGCTTCCACCCATTTCGTGAAAAAGTCCATGGCGATGATCGCGTACTTAGCTCCTCCTCTGGCAATAGGTGACACTCCAATAATGTCAATCTCCCACATGGCAAACGACCATGGGCTTACCATCGACTTGAGCTGAGTCGGAGGCGCTCTAGGAATCTTGGCAAATCTTTGACATCTGATGCAGCGACATGAATAGCCAGCCGCGTCTTTATTCACGGTAGGCCAGAAATATCCATACCGTAATACTTTCATTGCTAGGGTTTGGCCCCTGGTGTGATCCCTACACTCACCTTCATGTACTTCTTGCAGTACATGTTTAATGTCGTCATGTGCGATACACCGTAATAGGGGCATTGAAAACCCTTGGCGATAAAGGACGTCGTCCTGTAAAACGTATCTTGTAGCCATGTGTCTTACAACTCGTATTTTGCTCTTTTTCAACGGGAGGGTTCCATTCTTTAGAAAATTCTTGATCGATGTCATCCATGATTCTCTCTCTGGGTCGACTTCCAAGGCTAGTTCCGCTTCCATCAGGTCAAAACTCGGTGATTCTAAAACCTCTAGCAGAACCATTTCAGTTTCTTTGGGATTTTCAGAACTTGCTAGCTTTGCCAGCCAATTTGCTTTTAGATTTTCCATTCTTGGAATGTGCGTTATGCTGTAATGCTTCAAACTTCCCAGCAACTCCTTTACCTTTTTGAGACAAGTAACGAGTCGAGGTCCCTTAGAAATAAATTCCTCCCGGACCTGGCATACAACTATCTTGGAATCGCAATATATATCTAGTGTCTTCACTGCCAGTTCCTTGGCGAGTTTCAACCCAGTAATCAGGGCTTCATACTCGGAATCGTTATTGGTAGCAGCAAACTCCAATCGCAATGCATAGTAAATAGATCGTCCTTCAGGAGTTATTAAAACAACTCCTGCGCCGAACCTTCGATCTTTTTTGGCTCCGTCCGTATATAGCCTCAACGGACTAAGCTCTAACTCTTGGTCCGGAGTAACAACTTTGTCACCCACCATTTCCTCTTCGGGAATTGTGAATTCAGCTATAAAGTCGGCCAATGCCTGCTCTCTTATTGATTTCCGTGGTTGAAAATTTAAATCAAATTGACTCAACTCGATGTTCCATTTAAGTAACCACCCCGATGCTTGGGGTTTTTGCAACACTTGTCTTAAAGGTTAATCGGTGTATGCAACTATTGGGTGAGCCTGAAAGTAATGACGAAGCTTGCAGGAAGCAATTAGGAGGCTATAAGCAAGCTTTTCTATCTTCGGATAATTACTTTCTGCAGCAGCTAGCTTTTTGTTTACGTAATATATAGGCTTCTGGACTTTATCCTCTTCATGTATCAATGCTGTACTAACGGCGTGAGATGATACCGCTAGGTAGACAAACAAATCCTCATGTTCCACGGGTTTTGATAATATTGGAGGCTTTTCTTATAAGTCTAATAGATTCTGGAACGCCTCCACACAATCGAGGGTCCACTCAAAATTTCGCTTTCCTCGTTTTATTATATCGAAGAAAGGTACACACCTATCTGTAGCTTTGGAAATAAACCAAAGCAGCGACTTTTCTGGCCAAGCTTTGAACATCTTTGATCTTTCATGGTTCTTCAATATCCCTTATTGCTGCTATTTGGCTAGGATTTATCTCAATTCCTCGAGAACTCAGGATAAACCCAAGGAATTTTCCAGATGCGACACCAAACGAACATTTTAAGGGGTTTAACTTCATTCCATACCTTCGAAGATTATCAAATACTTCAGCTAAGTCCCTTGTATGGTCGGAAGATTGTTTAGACTTCACAAGCATGTCATCTACGTAAACCTCCATGGTTTTCCCGATTTGATCATAGAACATGTGGTTAACTAAGCGCTGGTACGTGGCTCCTGCATTCTTTAACCCAAATGGCATTACCACATAACAATATAACCCCAAGACTGTGATGAAACTTGTTTGCTCTTGGTCTGGTATGTGCATGGGAATTTGATTGTACCCACAATAGGCATCCATAAAGGATAAAAGCTCGTGCCCAGCCATCGAATCTAATAGCTGATCAATTCTGGGGAGAGGAAAGCTATCCTTCGGGCAGGCCTTGTTCAAATCAAAAAAGTCAATACATGTACGCAACTTCCCGTTAGACTTTTTGACCAGGACAGGATTCGATATCCAGTCGGGATATTTCGAATCCTTAATGAATCCATTATCTTTTAATTTTTCTACCTCTTCTTTCAAAGCTGGTGACCGCTCTGGGCCTATCATCCGTCTTTTCTGTTTGACTGGTGGGTGCTTTGGATTAATACATAAAGAGTGGCTCATAATGGCAGGCGAAATCCCACACATGTCAGCGTGAGTCCAGGCAAACACATCCAGATTTACCCTTAAAAAATCAGCCAACTCTTTCGCTCGAATTGGATCTAGTTGCTAGCCGATCTTTAGTACTTTTGTCGAATCCATTTCATCAATAGGTATATCTACTGTTATCTCGTTGGGAGTCGCCTTCCTATCCTCGGGTTCTTTATCCTCTCTAGGATCCATATCCTCGAGCACATCTAAGGGCGACTCTCTTGGGGCTGGACCCCTTAATTGCTATGCTGAGTTCTCCTTCGGAGGGGCAGAATCTTCCTTAGTTTCTATATTCAACCCCTTCATTAGCATCTTCAACTCCGTCATGTAACAAGCTTGTCCCGTAGCTTGGCCGTTTCTCATCACCCCAATTCCTGTGTTAGTCAGGAATTTAAGCAGCAAGCACCAAGGTGCAATACATGCCCTAAACTCGGCAAGGGTCGGTCGACCTAGGAAGGCATTGTAGGGCGACTCTACATCCAAAACTACAAATGGTAGGATCCTCACTCTCTGGCGATCTCCCTGCCCCAATTTCATTGGTAATTCTGCATAGCCCATCAGAGCCGTCGACGCCCCGTTGAAGCCGCGTATCCATCCTTTGCAGGGCTTTAGAACTTTTTCTTCAAGTCTCATTTGTTCGAAAGCTTTCTTGAAGAGGATATTGACTGAGCTCCCATTGTCCACTAACATTTTATGGACTAAAGCACGACCAATTGTCGTGGTAATTACCAGTGGATCTTCAGTTGGAGATTGAACTCCGGAATCATCTCTATTGCGGAATATGACGTCGTCTAACATCGTCTTTGTTGTTTTACTGGAGTAATGTCTTCGAAGTTACTGCATTCTCCTACTTCAAAATGCTTGGCGGCGTTGACGTACTGATCCATTGCTTTGAAACTACGACCAACTAGGTGGGGTCCGCCTACAATGGTATTAATAACGATCCCCTTACCTTTCTGCTGGGCTGTGGGTTTTGAAGTAGGCTGGTTTTGGTCCGGGGCTTGTACCCCTTGCCCCCTGTCCCTTGGGAAACCTTGTACTCATCTAACTTCCCTTCCCACAGCAATCTTTCAACTATATCTCTCAAATGACGGCGTTTGTTGGTGGAATGACCATGGGTTCCATGGAACAAACAAAACTTTCTCGTTGCGATCTCTTTTTCAGTGGAGTCTCTGGGTGGTGGTTTTTTTTACTGCAATATGCTATATGTATCCAAGTAAATATTCTCCAACGTATCACTTAACGGCGTATAGTTTTCAAAAGTCTGGAATCTAGGTCTTTTACTAGAGTTATTCTCTCGGTTCCTATTCCTTCTATTGTCGTTCCCATTCCTGTTGCTATTACTTCCGCTCAAGTTGCCAACATTTACTTTAACCTTCCCTGAACTGTCACCAGATTGTTTCACAGCAACATTACTTTTGACACCTTCCCTCGAGGCCCCTTCTGATTTTTTCTTCCTATTTGCATGAGCTTCTTCTCGCCTTAAGAGGATATTAGTTTTTTCATAGAACAATTCTCTAGTAGGAGCCGGTTTCCCAAACAAATAATCCTCGAATTCTGTATCAGGGTCAACCCCTTATATCAAGGCCATCAGAATAGTGGGCTCATGAGGGCCACTAACCTCGGTAACGGCCAGGTTGAAGCGGTCTAAATTTGTCTTCAAATATTCTCCTGGGCCTGTTTAATCCATGAAAACTCTATGACGCTCTTGGACTTTCGGGTGTGAAGTCGAAACTGGTTCATAAAGGGCTCACTCAATTCTGTGAAATTTGATATCGACCGGGGAGGGAGTCAGATGAACCACATTAACGCCATGTCTTCAAGAAAAATTGGAAAGTCTTTGCATTTTACAGCATCTGGAGCTGCTGCAGCATTCATGAACCATGCATACCTCATCAGATGTTGCCCTGGGTCCGTTCTTCCTGAATACTGATCCATCTGAAGCAAGTTGAACCGCCGAGGGAACTGGAAATCCAATATATCGTCTGTGAAGGGGGTATGACTTCGCTCAATACCCCAGTCCTCATTAGTGTACTGTCGACTTTCGGACATAATCTGACGCACCATCGCCCATACATCGACATTTGTTAATGTCTGCACCGACTCTCTAGTCTTATATTCGGATTACCCTTAGGCTCCTGATTAGGGGATAACCTCCGATTTCTAGCGGCGGTTGCTCTACATTGCTCCCTACGCTCCTGGTTGACCTCAGGAGGGAGGGGCTGAAGAAGTTGTTGTTGCGTAGGATTAGTAATTTTAGGATCCCTAAGTAGAATGTGGGATCCACGCATGGGCAACAACATAGGCTCTTTCAAGCTTGGGTCATCAGACCCTAATACACGAGCACAGTCCTCGCGGGATCCTAAAGATCCAAAGGTTAGATGATCAAGGTTCTGAGGTCGCTCTAGCAGTCTTCTTTCACGAGGACGTCCCTCATCTGAAGAAGATGAATCGTCTACAGCAAGGCGGCGAATTGGGGAAGGTGTCTTCTTCCTGTGGAGCTCTTGGAGTTCTCTAATCATAGTGATCATGTTTTCTTGCATGCGAAGACTGTCACGCCTATGGGCTTCCAATGCCTCCTTAGTACTTTGGAGCATGTCAAGGAAGCGAGAAAAATCTCCTTAGGTAGTGAGTGCAGACAGGTCAAGCTGATCATTGGTCATAGCGTCTGGAATCGGAGCATTGGAGGGAGCTCGAGTAGAAGTTCCAGCTTCATTCTGGTTTGGATCGGATCAAAGCAAAGTACTAGGACCAGACCGGTTCGGATGGGGGAGCGAATGACTTCAACGTCTTCTGATTGGCTCGGATCGGTGTCACCTGCTTGGATTGGACCTTCCTGACCGGAGTGGCCTGCTCCAGAGTCTTGCCCACGCGACCTCGTCAATACCATGGCTTATTAATCCTCTCTAGCATCGTTCTCCCTAGCGCCTTGCACTTCTTTTCCTTTCATTTTGGCCATAGTGTTCAATTCTTCAATGGTTCACCAGAAGGTACTTAAAGATTTTAAAAAAACGGAGGATTAACTTCTTTGAACTTTGAAGGTCCAAATAGTAGAATGATAATCCCAAAAAGCAAAGAATTCAAAGAATTCTCAGTGAAAGCACCAAAATATTAGATCCAAAATTGCTCTAACAACCAAATTAATTATAGTTCTACTAAAATGAAATCAAAAACGACGAAAACACACAATTTATAGTGGTTCGGCATTAAATAGCCTACGTCCACTTTCTTCTTTTTTGATTGATGCCTTGAATGCGAGTACAACAATGATTTTCACTCAATTCTCACTTGTCTCATACATTGATTCACTCAATTTCCTTCACATTATGATTCAAAAAATGATTGTAAGCTGAATAAGTTGATGAAATTCGAGTTGAAAAGGAGTTTAAGTTCTGAAAATGCCAAAGGATCCCCTCAAAATGCCTCTTGGTGGTGTATTTATAGGTGGAAAACGCTCCTGGAGTGGGATCGGTTTGGATCCACGTGGCACCAATCACGCTACTATTGGGTTCGGATGGACTGTGGAGCTGACAACACACCAGGTTAGTGGCAAGCGTGGGTAGATCGTGGGCATAACCTTTACGAGTTTAAAGGAACGTGGGATGAGGCGGTTGCAATCCAGGATTCAGATCGGATAGGCTAGAAATTGGGGGTTCGGATCGGCCTTGTTCCTTCCGATCCAGTCCGGCTTGTGCCCTTTCTTTCCCTGTTTTGGATCACTTTGCCTTGACTAGTGGATCTCCGATCCGAACCAACTTTGTTGAGTAAATGTCTTCGTCATTTGATTTTTTAATCTTTTAACTTTGTGTAGCCTAGTTCACAAAGTATGCTAATAGATGTATGGATATTTTCATTATGATATGGATGTTTAAGATTCTGCTCAATCATGCTTCACTATTATCCTGTTGTATATGTTCCATTATATTTTCTCCATGCGCTGTGAGTTGTACGATAGGTTTCTGCATGTGTTTTCTACTCCTAATGATCATCCTGTATCAGCCTGGCACGTCATACAATGCACTTCTCGTTGGTTTGTGCGGGAGACGCGTGACACTGCCCTCATACCATCGACACCAAAACAACTAAATATTGTGATGCAATCTTGCTTGGTCGATACATGACGATCATTAAAGATGAAATAAGCCAATATAACATGTTGTATATCTCAAATCTTATGCACAGAATATAGTATCAAATACACAATTGAAGAAAAAGTAATATGCAAGTGAAATGACCTTCAAAGCAATATCACAATGTTATACATTAACATCATATAGAGTACATACAATAAATTCTCACTACAAATATCTCCACACTACAAATAAACATTCGAGATATACTGTAAAGTACAAACATAATACCGCTAAAATCGAAATTAATATACCGCGCAAATATCCATCTTCTTCATTGCTATCCTGAATCCCGAAGTTCTACTCCCCATCTCTGAAGCAGCTGTAAGTTGGAGAGATTACGAACTGAAGTGCTTCTGTTATTGTTAACTAGGTAAGAAATCTCTTTTTCAGTTTGTTGCAATTTTATCAAGCGACCTGTTTTCAGTGACTGGAATACTCGATGATTTCTTTCTTGTCATAACCTGTAAATTGTTCTTGAATTTGATTCTTATGTTGAAATAATGATAATAACCGGTTTGACTCTTCTTCCAATAAAGTAAGAATGGTAAGTGAAATGCCTAATTTCATTTTGATCGAACTCCAAATCAAACTGGAGTATTCACAGTGAAAAAGTAGGTCACTCGATGTTTCTTCTTCTCTGTTCCACAATACGCAAGAATCAGATGGACGAATGCCAAATCTACAAAGCCTTTCCTTCGTGTTTAGTCTATCAATCGAAGCTAAATAAGAAATAAATGACCATCTCCTACTATTCTTAGAATGCCAAATAACTTTGTAGTGGTTTTTGGGGGTAATAGATTCTTGAACCAATATCCTTGCTTTAGAAAGCGTATAAGGCCCTCCTTCACATTAGTCATAGAAATCCACAGATTTATCTAATTGAATAGTAACATGTTGTATTTGATCAAATACCTCTCAGTTGTTGGATGTAAGATGGGAAAAAGCATGTTGAGTCGTTTCCAATAATAAGTTCATGTAAAGACCAATCAAATCGACTAAACACTTACAGTTCATCCATGGATCATACCACAATGAAGTCGAGCTGCCGTCTGAAATGACTTTATTAAAAAAATGTTTGTTGTTCGATCTTGCTTGCAGCATAAACTTCTCTTTATTGATGAATTATTGTCTATGTTTATAGTCCAAAAGTGCTTGCCTTGGAAATATTTGTCTCTCATCCATTTCGACCATAAATTATTCTTTGTCAACAGATTTCGAACCAATTTAAGACAGGCGGCTTGTTTCAAACCCGAGAATGATTTTAGTCCAATACCTCCTTCGAGCTCAGGCCTACAAAGACTTTCCAGGCAACTTCGTGTTGCTTACACCCCTCCCCTCCTCCCCTGCCCTAAAGTCAGCACATAGCATGTTAAGCTTGTGAAGCATCTGTTCAGGGATTTGATACACAAATGACTAATACAACATTGTAGAAGTAACACTTTATGTACCCATTCAGCTCTGCTGCAAAACTTAAATATTTCGACTCCCATCCCTGTAGTTTGGTCTGAATTTTATGCAGTAGTGACTGACATTTAGAATAATATAAATAATTAGAGCAGATAGGTACAACCCAAATATTTAATAGATAGAGTACCTATTTCGAACCAAGAATGTATTGAAGTTGTGCAACATTGTCAACAGAAGAACTAAAAAACAACTTTGTCCTATGATTATTAACATTCAAACCTGAAAGCTGCCCTAAGTTATAGAAAATGCGCTATAGTGCAGTAACACACATAGGAGTAGCTTTGTCAAACAACCATCAGGTTGTCAGTGTAGAGTAAACGCAAAATAGGAGTGATCTTGGAGGCAAGGATAAACTGTTTCGTGGTAGTTCATTCGTTAATGAGAAACATAAAATACTCCATTGCAATAGCGAACAAGTAGGATGATAGTAAATCCACTTGTGTATACCCCTAGTAGAGTGGATAAAGCCCTTAGAAATACCTTGAAGGAGTATTAAAAATGTTGCAAAGGACATATATTCATATATCACATTCACAAAGTGGACGCGGAAGCCCATCGTAGACATAGTGTAACATATAAATTCACGATTTATCATATCATAAGCCTTCTGCAAGTCTACGTTAACATAAAACTTTGGCATGTCCTTTTTTTTAAATCACTCTGCAACTCGTGAGCAAGTAATATATAGTATCCCTAATATTCCTACCTGCAACAAATGCACACTGATTTTCTGAAATTAGAAATGGCAAAAAATACTTGAGATGGTTACACATGATTTTGCTGAAAATTTTGTAATATATATTACAATAGGAATTGGGCCTATATTGAGTGATGTTAGTTGGTCTTTCATTTTTTGGGGTAAGCATAATAAATGTATGGCTATTTCCATTTGGAGACTTTGCTAATGTAAAAATGTCTTGAATAACCACTAGTAGAAAATGGTAGCTACTCTGCCATAGCTCCTCCACCTAACCCATCCTCCGAACAGCTACTCTGTTATCAAGATCTGCAATCGCTCAACTTATCTAAGAGTACCCAAGATGGCAATAAGTAAAAATAAAAATCCTTGTTCAGACAATAGTATGATACCAATGGTAATGGATCTCAAAACGCTATGAATGAAAATATGATACTAGACATAGGTACACAAATCATACAGGACATGTCTCTACGATCACATAGTCAGCACATATATACAAAATAATATACTCTTCAATAATAAAATATAGTAACTTTACACTAAATAAGATGGAAGGAGTCTGATACTAGTCTCCAATACCCTCTACTCGTCATAATACGTATGAGTGCTAGCCATCTGCCATTTATTATGTAATGATTCATGCATAAAAGTGGCAATTGGAATCATGAACCTCGTAGTTAATAGATTATTTTTAATAAACTGTATAAAATAGATCGTAAAGGTATATACAAAGTACTACAGTTTCTGAAATTTGCATCTAAGGGAGTAAAATATAATATTCAACAATATAACAATATCATACTAACCAAATAATGCAATATCAAATAGGTTCCACTTATAACATATCCACTACTAGTAATAAAATCAGTCTAATATATAAAAGTAACTTGGATAATATAATACATAGTTATAAACAAATAAGCATCTCTGTCGCACTATCATCCTCCAAGTCATGCCAGTCCTCTCTATCAATCTATCAGATTATAGCTAAAAAGAAGAAAATGATAGAGGGGTTTGGACATATGTTTGGTGAGTGAAACATCAACGTGTATAATATTAATAGAAGGATTCCATATTATAATTACATCTTTAGTATTATATTTATTTAATCTAGCTAATAGAGAATATAAAGACATTTTTGAAGTCATAAATTAGTAAAAATCATTATGCATTAGTTAAATTTTGTAGATTTTGTTCTGATTTGAGCCAAGCATATTTTAAATCAAAACATCAGTTCTCTTTAGGCAACCAAAAACAGAAATTCCTGTCCGCTTTACAATACAACTTAATATTATGTATATCTTGTGCTACGGAAGAAGACAGATGGATTAGATTGTATCCCCGCCTGTTATTCGAAATAAGGGATGACATTTGATTATGAGAACCACTAATCAAAAGTTAAATATTTCCATCCCATTTTATCAACTAATGAAACCCTATTCATCCAAGGATCATACCACATACTAGTGTGAAAACCATTTACAATTTTCCTATCAATTAAACCTTTACACCATTGCCTAGATTTAAGTAACATCTTTCAAATATTAGATGCATTATTATCATAACCAATGATGCAAAAAAATTATTACCATAATATTTGTTACCCATCCATTTTTCCCACAAACTTTTACGTTGTCAATTTGTCTTGCTTGTAACTCATTTGTTATATATAATATCAATACCTTTTTTGGAAAAGTATAATATCCAGAAGATAGTAAAACAATATTTATGCTCGAAAACCATACCTTAGCCTATGCCATCCACACCCAACGAGTTAGCCAAGCAAAACATGGTTTCATAATGACTACATATAATGAGGTCTCTAACCCGTATCTAATCATATACACTCAATCGAACCTAAAACCTAAATATATGCCTATGAACAGCTATAACATGATTGAGCTAGAAATCATAAACCACTAGTCACCAAAAGCACATGTGACTCACTATAGAGGAACTACATCTCTCATTTCATTATTGCCAAATCATAAGCGACTCACTACTAGAGAATGCAATGTGCCAACTAGCATGGGCACGGGTATGTCCGGTGCAGTTTGATGATCAAACTGCTTCCGCACCACATTAAACAATTGAATAAAAATACAAACCATCAAACTAATCATTTAAACTATTTAGGTTCGGCTCGATTTGAATCAATACAGACCGATTTTAAGTTGGTTCGGTTTAACTTGTATTGAATATGAAATAAAAGAATTACTTCCATCATAAATTAATTTATGACTATGTGACACTTGTTCACTTAAAAGTTAAATCACGTAATTTAACACTAAATTAAAAGATTAATTCCTAATTATGTAGATACTTCAATTTGACATTAGCTACAAGTGACATGGTTTTAGTTCGTACTATAAAAGTCCTTCTAGATTCTTGCGTAGACGCTTGATTAGCTTCGCCATCTCAATATTATACACGCATATAAGTAAGTTTACATGCATCAATTTTGACTTCATTCCACTTATAAGCATCACACATTTATCTTTAACGATTTTATCTTAATGGTTCCTCCAAGAGTCAATAAAATCTATGATATACCATTGTGGATAAGTTAATACTAAACAAAATACAATTTTTTTCATCCAAAATGCATAATTTTATCAGAAACACCTAGTTCCGGTTAGTCTTCGATTAACCCTTGCCTTAGTAACTAATCTCTAGTCCATGCTTACGATTTAACATCCGCCAAGTGATTTTAAGAACCTTGGTTTTAATACGTTAACCAAACCTTAACATCATAATCACTAAGTAAAATAATTAGAATTAGCATTTATCCATAAAAAGGAAATGAAAATTATTATATTAAAGCTATAATTTTCCCGTAATGACAATGATTATTATTAATAACAAGATACGCCAAAAATATAATATGCATCGTTAGAATAAATAATGAATAAAAATGATTATAATTTTATCATAAAATTATTAGTGCAAGTATTCAATTCGGAATGATTTAATATGGGTGGGATAATCATTCAAACCCAACCTAATCGTATCAATATGCGCCAATCAAGTTTGAAGTACTTGCTTTAGACAAAAGATTTAGCCTGATTTCCGCATGGTTTTTGCAGTTCGGTGTGGGATGCTTCCATATAGTGGTGTGGTTCATGCCCACCCCTAGCTTATTATTGCCAAAAGCATGTACGACTCAATATTAGGAGAATGTAACATCCGAGTCCACTATTGTTGAATCGTATATCGATGATTCCTCTTGTCAAGCTATCTTATATTAAGCACTATTTTAAATCTACAAAATATCGTTTGAGGATGGCCATTATTGAGTCGAATTTTGGTTCACTTGAGTACAACACCCAAATTCGACAATGATCACAAAACAACAACAATATCCAATAACAACACGGTAGAAAAAGTAAGTCGCACAAGTTTATAACGGTTCGACAATCAGGCCTACGTACACTTGATACAATCTATCATTTGTATAGTATACGATTACAAATACTGTTGATTTCCAGTTTATAAAATGGAGATATGAGAGTTGAATATAATAATTGTAATGTCCTTGCGTGTACAAGCTGAGAAATCAAAATCTGACCCATTGGAATATCCCATATCCATGTATTTATAGTTAAGGTACTTATAGTTGTGGTCGAATCAGGTTTGACGTAGACACGTGGAGTCTGATCCGGAAGTAGTAGAAATCAAGGACTCAGCCACATTGAGGAGTGAGAGTAGAGGGACCCATTACCGGGATGTGCCCCCTTCCTATTTGGCATGGCCAAATCGGGCATGATGATTTGGAAATGAGCGTTTCACCCCGAAAGCCGATCTGGTATGGTTGAACCGGCAAACCAGAACTTTACATCATAAATTACAATCCTTTGAGATATCCAACGCTGCGATCAAGCGTATCCAGGCTTGTCCAAGCCCATGCTCAAGTCCTACGCACTCTGATAGTCGAAAATCCAAAATGCGACTGCCTTACAAAAAGGCGGGTCTAAACTTGCCCTCCGAAACATGTCTTTCAGTGGAAGATGTAAATTGGATAATTCGAAAATCCATAAGTCCTTAAGCCGAAATTCGGGAGAAGACTCTAAAGAAATCAAATAATCAAGTACAAGAAAATTATGACCACTGCGGACTGTGTTAATAGAAAATCATGATCTCTTCGAATCGTATTTAATAGAAAATTCCATAATTACACCAGATATTATTAATAAAAAACCAAGATCTCTTTGGATCGTATTAATAGAAAATCACAATCTCTCCAGATTGTAATACAATCCAATAATCTCTCTAGATTGTATAATGGACCGATGATCTCTCCGAATCATATTATACAAAATCCTATGATCACTTTAGATCGTATTATAAGAGAAATTCGATCCATGGCCTCGCCGGGCTAGCCAATGTATGCATAATCCATACCTACAATAAACAATATGAACAATTTTGCCTATTTCTAATAAAATAATTCAAATCTAATCGAATACAGTCCATACCTGAGTTACGACAATCTAGCCGAATCTTAACAAGATGGCCTGGCCTCTTCATGCATAGTCCATCCTTGGAAATCCAATCAAGTATAGTCCATACTCGAGCCATAACTTGGTAATCTTGCCTAATCCTGACAAGATGACTCATCCCTTTAAGCATAATCCATGCTTGGAAATCCATTATCAAGTGATCTTGCCAAATCTTAACAAGGCAGTCCAATCCCTTAAGCATAGTCCATGCTTAGAACTCCATTTATTAAAATAAACAATCGTTATAAAATCAAAACTAGGCATAATGGTTTGTCGTTGGACGCGGAGCATGCCTAGTGGTAGATCTTAACCCTGTACGTGAGTAAGCCAACTTAGCCATTTCCAGTTACAAATAGATTATTTCACAAAGGAGGATGATTTGTTATCGGATACAAAGCATGACTAGGGATTATGTCTTAATCCCATAGATGGATGGGCCGACGTAGCCATCCAAAACCAAAAGAGAAAAATATACAAAGAAAGAAAATATTCAGGGATACTCAAATCAGTTGATGATCAATCCATGTGAGCATGATCCTGGCTCATTTATGTTCCGAAGGATAGTGGGTGGCTGTTTCGGTTCCTCCACTATAGCATGGTTCCTAACATATTGTGCAAATTCTCCCCGCCCAACACATTCCTTGATTTTATCATGTAAATGCCTATATTTCTTTGTAGTATGGTCGTCCAGCTCATGAAACAAGCTGTGCTTTCTATATTCTCATTCGTTTTGCGTTGGCTCCTTCCTGTAGGGATTCTTGAATGGAACTATTTTATGAATATCCAAGTGGATGTCCTCTGACGAGGAATTGATTTCTGTGTATTTGGAGAATTTGGATTCCTCCGCCCTTAGCCATATTAACTTCAAAAATCTCCTTCTCTTCCTCTCGCAAAAATATATATGCTTCGAAATAGAACTTGCCCAAATCCCTCGGCGGGTCTCATTGCATCGAAATCTTAAAATTAGACTTATCTAAGATACAGGATACAACAACCATAAGTATCGTCGACGGTTTCGGTCGATCCACCATTTCCACCACTACATAAAATCTTTCTAATAAAGAGCATAGATTCTCTATGATGCTCAGCTTAATCAATGTGAGAGTCATAACGTTTTTGGATAAAGGGAAACAGACTTTGAAATTTTCAACAAATCTTGCCACCAAAGTGTTCCAACTATTGATCTGCTCCAATTTTGCTGCCATGGCTGCAATATCAATGAGGTAATATAGGGAGCACTTGGCCATGACTTTCTCCGATGGCGATAGAACCTCCATGTGACATATATAACACATTAAATGAATGGTAGGATCTCTTCTGCCATCATACTCTTCCAAGACTGGTTATTGAAATCTGACGAACTTTGGGAATTCCCGATATCCTAAGTGAAGGGATTATGGTTATCACATTCCATGTCTAACTGAGATTCCCTACCTCCTGTAAACCATTGAATCGCATCCTCTATTCGATTTCCATCACCAAGTAACTGTTTCCATGCATCTAACCCAACATTGTTTCCCTCAACTTTTAATCCAAAAGCATTCACATGCCTACCCATGACATCCATATCCGAATCAGCCATGGCCCTGGGTTTTGGTTCGGCATGGTCGAACCGAATTTCTTAGGCTCGAACCGGATTTCTTGGGCAGTAGTGCCACATCTTTCCAAAGCTATACGTACTTGAGCTCGTGTCATGCTTCCAGTACCATCATATAAGCATGACGAGTTGTAGTGCCATGAATTGTATTAACATTTTAGGGGAAGTTTCGCTCAACAGATGTCGGTTCAACATTCACGTAGGTCAAATTGGATCTGCCACCGAACCAGATCTCCGTTGGGATACTGCTACTGAATCATTTGTTGCGACATTATTACGTCCTATCAAGTGACCAACCCTGCACCTCCTAGCTTTCCAAATCCATTAACCCTCATAAGGAAGTTTTTCATCATCTCCTCTTGCCTTCAGAGGAGCTCATCCTACCACTCTGTGCATGACTCTAAATCATTGAGCACTATATCCATCTGCTCTCTGGTTAGATAAATGGAGGGATTTCGAGTACAGGAAACCTCATGACTTCCTTCATTCCCTGCACCTCGGCTTGTGTGCTAGCATCATTTTTCTTACTTTTAACAATCTTTCAAATCCTTTCAACAATCAGTTTCCTTCAAGGTTGAAGCAAAGTTACATGCCCTTACCTAGAGCGCTAAAATGTTGACTAAAATTTTAGTTCTCTTGAATATATGTAATTCCCCACCTCGATGTCCACCCTAATAAACAACATTAACAAGTAATGCAATCTATTAGAGCGGAGAAAAGGCTGATTGTGGGCGACCATTCGTAATTGTATTAGTCAAATACCGAATATGTCGATTAGATCTATAAATTTTTCATCATTGCTTCAAGTAGATCTACATACTCAACTTTTGTAATATAAAACTATGATGGTTGAGGATTGTATTCAAAACAAATTATAATACATCACAGATCACAAAATAGATTACATACATGTACGTTCACATAATACAACAGATACATGTGCCACAAACTCGAATAGTTATACACAAACCATAACAAATACAACATTCTCCCAAAGAATAAGTATATAATAATCGAATACACAAATACAAAACTAGGGAATAGCCTCAGGAGAAATAATCCAAGATGGATCAGCTAACCACAAATCAACTGTAAGCTAAACTTGAAACAACTTGGTCTTACTCGAGTATGACATAATGGGTCGGTCTAGCTTAAACATATCAACAATGATAATAGATGAAATAAATCATGAAATAAGTATAGATTCCTTTCCATAAGAAAAGGAACCACATAAGCGCAATTTTCATGAAACACGGATGGATTGATTCCTTTCATCAGAAAGCAATTCTATTTACTTAAGTTAACCACTTTCTTTATATAAATATAAGTCTATTCAAATACTATAAGGGATATACAGGAGACCACAAACACGAACTCAGATATTACTCGTAGCACGAATTATCCAAACTTTTCAATTTATGTATTAATACTTTGGAATCACTTAACACAAGAGATGGAAGGCTAGAAATCATTGAAATCATCAGAATCCCATGAATATCTAGAATCACAAGAATCACTGAAACCACATGTAAACACGTATCCTTCGATAGCTCAAAGTGATGTATACATAATAGTCATCACAAAGATGGAAACACAAAGCCAATAATCATGGAAACACATAACTTTGTTCAGAGTTTAACTCCGTAAATGAACACAAATAATAGTAATCATCTCACTATGGTGAAATCAACAATAAATACAAAACACAAAAACACATAATTTTAGATCTAACGTAGAGTGGGACACAAAATCTATGCATGCACGTGCAATTTCACAGAAGTGGCTTAGAGCCACATCCAGTACTACTATCACATAGAAGGGTTATTCAAATGATCCAAGGGTCCAAAGAGTTCACATAGAATTGACATGAAGGTCCACATAGTTCGCACAGGGTTGACCAAAGTGCACAGAGTTCACACAAGATTGACCCAACGGTCCACGGAGTTCACACAGAGTTGACCCGAAGGTCTAGTACTAGCGATCACAAAGGAACATGTCACAAACTCACTGTCAGTAAGCCGAGTAGTGGTAATTGTGTGTTTCATACCAAATGTTCTCACTGCAAGTTTATTACTAGCTAGTAGGTTCCATACTGGAAATCATAAGAAACACAAGAATTCCCAAGAACACAAGAAACAACGACTTCAATTAAACATGCTTAGGATTAATCGATTTCATATACCTTCGTGTCCCATACCATGAGGTTTACGATACGTTAAATCATTATCACACCCTCTCAAAGTGTGTACTACAGTGTGAGTTTATATATAGAAAATAATTTGTTTGGGAAAACAAGTTTATAAAATGATTTCAAAAATATTTTAATTATTTCTTTAAAAACTTTTATAATTCAAGAAACATGTATATAGTATTGCCTTGAGACGTTTATTTAGAAAAATAAAATAGTTAAAAAAATCTCTTGTCTCAAAGCTATTACATGTGCACTTATATGTAGAGAAAATTTGTTATGTAATCATTTCATAAAAACGTATATAGTTTCACAAATACACGAAATTCCACCACAATAACATCATCCACAAATGACATAAAACTGCAAATTCAAAGTACGAATTTGTGTACAATATTGGCTTGTCCAAGTAGGATCAAAGCCCTAAAGAATCATTACCAAAATCATGTTCAAAATCATTGAAATGGTATAGCCCAACCAACAACCCTTCATAGTATAATGCAGAATGCCAGAAAAGTTTCTTTGTTTATTTATTCTATAGGGGTGACACCTCCTTGCCTGGGTCAACCTGTGTGTCGACCTATCCTATGCTTGGGTCGACCCATGAATCGACCCAATGAAGGTACAGGTCGACCCATTATACGCATAAGTACAATCTTGCATACCTACTTCGTGTTTAGTCTTAAGCATCTAATTACCCCGCCTCCTGAACTTAGAATCACACAAAATTTGATGTACATGAAGATTAAAAGATCTAGTTTACATAGGAAAGAGAATTACGCACAATCAACAAGGATTAAGGGAGAATTTAAGCTACAAATGTCATCCCAGAACTTGTTTTCTTTACTTAAACATAGGATTTCTTCTTCTTTGTTTACAGTACGTATTTTCTTATTAGAACGCCTAGAAACTCAAAAACAAGAACACACACATATTACAACTAGAATGTTGAGTCGGACAACTCACCTTCATTGGTTTAAAGACTACATTCCAAAAAACTTAGCTTGCAATAGATGGTTTTGAGCTTCTAAAGCCCGAAGAGGAAGAAATAGTGACACATAGGGCTTATTCCCAGTTCTACATTGAATTCCTTCTCAAATTCTAGAAACTCCACTGATTAGATTTACTTGCTGAACTTGCTAATTACTAGGATCCCTTCTCCACTTCCTTCTTCTCTTTTCTATTATAGAATTGATTTGGACTAGGAATTTTAAGAAGAAGGCAGTCATTATTTTTTCCTTAAGCAAAGCTTCAGGAGAAAATGAATAAGGTGAATGTGGAATATGTATATTCCTTTTTACTTTAGGTAATTCCAGCTTGGATTTGGGCCTTAAACCAAATAATTAGTAAGCTAAGGTGTTACAAAAGTACAAAGTGTTGCAAAATTATTCTAGTTAAGCTATGCAACCAATTTACACAAGTTTAATGCCCTTTAGCAAAAAATTAACAAACTCGTGTCACATTATAACATCGCTTAAACTCAACAAAATTACACAACTTCATTATTTTAAACAAATTATATCTATCAACTTTATTAAAACATTTTTAACCTTAAAATATTGACCTCAATTAATACTTGCATTTTTATTTTGGTAACAACGCAATTAATTCAAAAATATTGTTGTTTTTTTAAAGAGAGATGGGTGTGCAACGTCAAAATACACAGCCGATTAGAAAATATATAAATAATAAACAGTCTAACTGACATGCCCAACCAGTAGCAAAACGTAGTAGTTAAGGACAAGAGGTAGTCCTTTAAAACATACACATCCAAAAGTAGCATAAAAAAGTACATAGCCAAATAATGTACATAAACAACCAGCATAACATTAAAGATTGAAACGAAATGACAAACTAGAAGCAAAGACATGCATCTGGATCAGTCCAACCAAGCAGTTGAACTGTTGCATTGACCCAGTGAAGGCGGAGCAAAGAGAGTATCCTTAAGCAGGTTGGGTGAGGAGCACCTGCCCACAGAACAAATAAGTATTGGATGAATCCACAAACTCCATTGGGGTGTCTCTTTGGCTTGTTAAAAACATTTGCATTGTGTTCCTTCCAAATGCACCAACAAAAGATAGTTATGAATGAATCAAGTTTATGATAGGGAGAACTGTACTGCCGGTGATGAAAGAAGGAGAAGACAGAAGGTATATATCTAAGAAGAAATGAACTTGATGCCACCCAAACCGAGTATGAGAAGTTGCAGTCTATGAATAGATGGTTGATCGACTCTTCCTGCTGGGAGCAAAGGATGCATATTAGGTCCACTTCAATATTCAGCTTGTGAAGCCTATCTCTAGTATTGACACAAGCATAGATAAGGCACCATTGGAAGAAGACGATGCGTGGGGGAAGATCAGATTTCCATATGTGAGCAAAGGTGAAGCAATAGCCAGGATGAGAGAGGAAGTTGTAGCAGGAAGAAACCGAAAAGCCTTTTGTTAGGCCTAAAGCCTAAAGGTAGCTGTCTGGCCTATCAGCTAAGAGTGTGGATTGTAAAATTACATGCAGATGAGAATTCATTCAAAACATCAAGCCCAAACAGAGTAGGTGGACAAAATCCCACTAGGCCAAGGCCGAATGCATTAGAAACAGATAAATCGGAGGGCGAGCTAGAAGAAAACGGGTTTGGATACGATATAGAAAGGGGAAAGTGACCATGCCAAATATCAAGCCAAAAAAGGCAATTATCTCCATTACAAATCTTGATGTGAAAGAGTGGTTTGATGCATGGTAGAGTGGATAGAACACAAGCCCAGAAAGGAGAGGGTCGAGATTTTGGAGAGAAGTGAAGAACAAGGTTAAGGTTAGAGTTGCAGTGGAGGACAAGGATCCAGACTTTCCAGATGAAGGCACGAGGTGAGAGCATACGCTAGAGATATTTTGCGAGCAAGGCCAGGTAAAAGGAGGATATTTTGATGATCCCGAGCACGCCATGATCTCGATGTAAGCAACATGTTTGCCAGTTGATGATTCGCTTAGCTTTTCCTCCATTCCAAAGGAAGGTACTTCTAATGGAACCAAGTTTATTGATAACCCAAATTGGGAGTTTATGGAAGGACATTCAATAGAAGGGTATGGGTGATAGTACAAAGTTAACAAGGATGAGATGGCCAACAACTACCAGGGAATTTGCTTTCCATAACGTCAACCTGGTTCATTTTTTTGATGAGGGAAGCCAATCAGATCTGAATAACTTCGTGGGACAGAGGGGGATACCAAGGCAAGAAATTGGAAAGGTGTCTAACTTGCAATTTAAACAGGTGGAGATAGGAGGGCCTAAGCCCAGAGAATCGCCAAGCATGATGATAAAACTTATGCTAAAATTTATGAAGGGGCCAAAAATGAGTTCGAAAGTATAGAGAAGGACTTTAAGGATCCGGACTTTAGATGTGTTAGGTGAAACAAAAAGAATGGTATCATAGGCAAATTGAAGATGGGAGATGGATAGGTTGGAATTGGGAAGGCTAATCCTAGTAATGATGTTATTTGAAATTTCTCCCTTGATCGTTCGGATGAAGACATCAAAAATGAGAAAAAAGATGAGAGGCGAAAGAGGGTCTCTCTCTCTGTGTCTCAAACCCCTTTTAGATTTAATATGCCCACCCGATTCATCGTTGATAGAGATGGAGGAGAAGTTAGTCTTTACGATGCAATAGATCCAGTTACACCACCTAGTGGGAAAGCCTTGGTATGCCATTAAGTCAAGGATAAAGGTCCAATTAACCGAATCAAAAGCTTTGGAAAAATCAAGTTTGAGCTAAACCCTCGGAGTCCCAATGAAATGATAATAGGATATGATTTCTTATGTACTTGCAAAACAATCTAATATATTACGTCCTAATATAAAGGCAGATTGCTCGATGCCAACTAGGGAGGTGATGATAGATTGAAGTCTGTTGGCGAGGGCTTTGGTGATGATCTTAAAGGTTGCATTGAGGAGGCTGACGAGGCGAAAGGAAATCAGTGTGTTGGCACCGATGGATTTGGGGAGAAGGACAATGTTAGCATAATTGAGCTTAGAGATGGATAGGGGGTTAGAATAAACCTCCGTACACATTTCTAATATATGGCGTTTAACAATGGGCCAAAAGGGTTTGAAGAAAAGTGGGCCAAAACCATCTGGGACCGTAGTTGTAACACCCCACATCCGTTAATGTCACTCACAATGGGAATGCACTAAGTTATGTGGAGCATTTAAGGTAAAAGATGCAGATAAATTACAAGATAGACAAAATTAAAACAGCGGAAAATAAAACTTTACTTTATTGATAAAATAGTTTGTACAACAATTGCTTCCCAATACCAGAGTATCATCTGTCTTACAAAATAAAGAAGCATAAAATAACATTAATATTTCCCAATGTAGCATAAGCCAGCCATAGCAGCAGAAAAGAGTGTCTGAAGCGATATATCCAAGAGTCTTTAAGTTTGGAAAGAGTAACAGTCCATACTAAGCAGAGCTATTCCCTCCCTGACTACTTGGTGGGAACGGAAGAAAAGAAGACGAAAGAAAAACAGAGTTAGATATAAAGCCTGAGTAAGTCTAGTGGCTTTTTCCATGAGAACAGGATAAAGTTCATGACAGGAGTAAACTGAAAAATGGGATAGTACCAGAATAACAGACTAATATAAACCAAAGCAAGACAGTTTAAACCGAATATACTATCACACCCCATTCTATATCTCTGCACCACCTAACTAGTATCCCAACTAGTAATCTGTATAAAGATGAAAACGTGATCCCAATCCGTGTAATTGCAGTTGCCTTTAGGTGTACATCTATTATTTATTACCTAGATCTAATCTAGGGTTTTCTTATCGAGCGCTTTCTAGACTTAAACAGGGTTTATACGACCTAGATCCAACTAGGGTTCATGTTACCTATTGGACGCTTCTCGGATTCAGGGTTTATGCCACCTAGGTCCAACTAGGGATTATGCTACCTGTCGAACGATCCCTTTTTCCCATGTATGTATAGCAAATTGTTTTTCGATGTCTAGATGCACATGTTCACTATGTGTGCGGCTTGAGTCCCGTGACAGGGCTAAATCAAGAAATTACGGAACTCGGTCGGGAGCTTTAAGTTATCTTCCGATGCAGATGCTAAGGTCTGTTTTTCTACCAGTGGTTATGGTCCCACGTGACCCCTCCCTCAACTAATGAAAGGCAATCCAAGAAAATCAAGCACGAGAACTATACTCCTGCCACCTATGCCCCACTTTCCTATTGGCCAGCCTCACCCATAACTGGATAGCAAGTATATGGTCTGTTGTGAGTTCTCTGCCTTTCCGCATGCGTACTACGATTAACTGAAGATGGTAGGTAGTCGACGATGTGCAATCACAGGGCTAAACTAAGTATCGCCGACCCACGCTGATCCACCCTAGCCTTTAGGTTGCTCATACTGCAACCAAGGCATACCTTTGGTTCTTCTACTGCATACATTAACCTCTGTGAGCCCAGGCGGATCATCTGCAACCTCACAGAGGGAAACCAAGAGTACCTTCACATCCCCCGAAGCTACGTGCTTCTAAACCCAGTCCCCTGGAGCCTTTTTTAGAAATCAGATAAACGTTGCTCCTCCTCATGTACTTGTTAAGCGATGATCTACCATATCGGGTTATTCATCTATTATGGACCGGCTCAATTTTCTTGACTAAGAATTATTACTTAGTTGTTCTCAACTAAGGTTTACCACTTAGTTTCTTTTCCCATAAATCTTGTTAACTAAGGTTTATCACTTAGTTTCTTTAACTGGAGATTTCAACTTAGCTCCCGTTCTCGATTGTTTCTTAACTAAGGTTTACTACTTAGCCCTCTTTCTCGTCAAGTTGGATTGGTTAAGTGTCATTAGTTAATTCAAGTTAGCTTAACCCATTCCTTTGTCATATTAAACTGGCTAAGTGTTATCAATAGTCCATGTTGACTTAACCCTATCACAAACCAAGTTATACTGGTTAAGTATTTCTTATTACTTAACCCTGCCCATTGATATTGTATTGGTTAAGTGTCCCTTTTAACCTAACCTTGCCCATCTGTTTTAACTAACATGTTATAACGGTTAAGTGTTCCCTTAGTTAACTTAACCCTAACATCTATTTAATTAACATGTCCTATTGGTTAAGTATTTCCCTTCATGTTTCAACTTAACCCTGTTCAATTTATCAAACTATGATGGTTAAGTGTTCTAAGTTTACTTAACCCTACCCTCTAGTCCAGCTAACATATTAAATTGGCTAAGTGTATTTACTTAACCTTACCCACTTATCTAGCTAATGTGTTATAATGGTTAAGTATTCTAAATTTACTTAACCTCACCCACTTATCTAATTATCAGGTTATAACGGCTAAGTGTTCTGAATTTACTTAACCTCACCCTCTAGTCTAGTTAATATGTTAAATTGGTTAAGTGTATTAACTTTAATTAACCTCACCTTCTAGTCTAGTTAATATGTTAAATTGGTTAAGTGTATTAACTTTACTTAACCCCACCTTCTAGTCTAGTTAACATGTTAAATTGGCTAAGTGTTTTCTTAGTTACTTAACCCCTACAAGTCTTGTCTTGTTAACATGTTAAGTTGGTTAAGTGTTTTAGTTAACTTAACCCTACCAATCCTAACTTAGCTTTAATTGTCTTATTAAAGCACCAACCACTCACATTAGACAGGTACTGTTGTGGCTGCCTGTATGCTGGTCGGTCCCAGGCAGTCTTACGCCATAACTCAGTCTAACCTCGGGTCTTTATTGGGCTCAATGCCTTAACCTCTCACATTGGATAGGTATTGTTGTGATTACTGGACAACCGGGCAGGTCCGGGCAGGTTTACATCACAACTCAATCCAACCTCGGGTTAAGCATATTCGTATTGTCTAAATTTACATTTTAATTATGTAAATTATTCAAATTCAAGTTACTGCCAAATTCATCTCCAATCAATCTCATTAGTTTAGGTATATAATTAATACCATTTTATGCCATAAATCACTTATGTGATTTTTAACCAATTTATGTCAAGTTTCCTATAATTACCAATTTTACCCAATGTTACCCCATCTAAATATTATGCTAACAATCTTAGCCTAATTTTCTGTCCGCATGATTTTGCCATATAATATTAGGCTAAAAACTTAGCCTAATTTAGCATACACAAAAATTGGCATAAAAATAATTCAATAACATAAACATGTCATAGGTGTAAACTTGCAAAATAATCGACATGAATATCATAACATTGCATAACATGCCACAAACTTGCATATAAATATTGGACCTAATTAAATAGGTTTCACATGAATCATATAGTTTTAGCCTAACATAAAGGTATAACATAGTATAACCTAATAGGTGTCATATGAATCCACTAAAACATGGTATAACATGTTAATGCATAGGTATAGGCATAACCTCAAACATAAAACTGGCGTAAGACAAAACTATATGTATAACTTTGACAACCACTTAAGGGTGTGAACTTGCAACACATATGTATAAACATAGATCTAACAATAAACTTTCATATGAATCCTAAACGGATCTTGATGTGGATCCGATTATAAGTTCTCACTTGCATGAAAACATGTGAATATAGATCTATTCTAGTCATGTAGGCACAATTGGTTTAAACATATATACATAGAGCCTACATGAATGATATAAATATTTGTGTAAATCTAACTTGCAACCTATAACTTGCATAAACATATATTTAGATCTAACTGTATACATACAATTCGCATAAAGTGTTGATTGTTTAATTCACAATACATAAAAGATTCAATCACCACAATCATTCAAATTATCACAAATAACAAATATAAAACAACATCGTTAATACTGATATAATTCCATATTACAATTTACAACAAATCATGTCTTAATCGCATTCCCATCTAAAGATCCACTATACTTACAACGATCGATGAACTTGAGTTCTGGATTCTGAGTTCTGAAATTGGGATGCTTTCCTTTGGGTAGATAAACGTTGTTTTGATTCTTAGTTTTGAATTAGATTTGTTCTAGCTTTGTTTGTCTTTAAGCTTTAGGCGGCAACCATTCCAAGCTATCTTACTGTAGCATGATAGCTCCAAGTTTAATTGTGTGAATTAGGTTAAGAGCTAGGTTGTATATATAGAATTTTAGGATTAATTTAGGCCGTTTGATTAACCCTAGATATGACCACAACCGTTCAGTCAAGATAGAATTATCCTATTGACTCAGCAATGAGTCAGAAATGACTCAGCATGGACTCAGCATATTAAATGTTCATTTTTTTCATAAATGACACGTTGGTTCTTTCATAACATATCATAACCAAAAGGACATTTTTTTTATTTAAAACATAACATTAGCTAAATGAACATTTCTTAACTGAAATGCCAATTTAATCTGAATAAACATTTTAATCTAAATATACATTTCTTAACGAAATGTTATTCTAATGTTAACATAACAAAAGTGATATTCTAATGTTCATCTTTTCTTTTTATTATTTATTGTCAATCAATTCAAACGTAAATATGTATTTAATAGATACATTTTCCCTTTACTGTTTATATTAATTACCTATATATAATTATTTATTTATATATATATATATATGAATAAATCTGTTCTTACTTTTAATTTTTCATAAATCCAATTGGGGAAGGCCATTTCAAAAAACAATCCTTGACAACCAAAAATGCGCAACGTACGCTACATGATGTGTAGACGTCATATATATATATATATATGCGTGTGTATATATATATATATATATTATATATTCATCATTTTTTTTTCTTTTTATCTATCTTCCCAATCACCCATTTTCACACTAAACCACTTTTTGAACTGCGTTCACACTAGGCTATTTAAGCCACTCCCCTAAAACAAAAAATAGGGCGCTGGCGGGGATCGAACTCTGTACCTCTTGTATGCAAGTCATGTGTTCCAACCAAATAAGCTTCTAATTCTTTTGCTTACAAAAGTTAGAACAATGCTAAACATTATTCTTTTCTCATTCCTCTTTTTCATGTTTTGCTGCAATATTTAATTTAAGGATATCTTTTTCATACAGAGTCCAATTTACGCAAACTCGGACTCTATCTCAAGCAGAATTTCGAGGCGAACGCAATGGCGTAACACGTTTCCCTTAATTCTTCTTCTAAAATTTAATTATACTTTAATTTGTGAAACTTAATGTTACAGAATTACGGGGTGTTACATTCTCCCCTTCTTAAAAGGATTTCGTCCCCGAAATCTTCAAGTTAGGAAGAATAAGTCCTACCATCCAGTCACCCATCTACTCACCCATTCAATCATAGGAATTCATTGTCCTTAAAAAGATTTCTAAATGCTTTCATATTTATATGCATAGTGTGTGTATATGTCTTTATCTAATGCAAAATCAGGCGGTCTACTGATTCAGTCGACCTCCTTAATGCGAATTATGTCAGTGCCATGCGTCCAATCATGTATGCAATCCTAATGATACATATCATTTCTACATGAGTGCACAACCATTCACTCAAAAGCAACGTCCATATGATAACACATTGAGTTCAATCTGTAAACAAATACATATATGCGAATGCAATATGAAAGTGACTGAGTTGTCCTAGCGCCTATGGTGTGTATATACATTCACGAGCAACCACTTGCAACTATCAATCATAACATGTTTCAAATACATGTTTACATCCATTGGCTTCTACATAAGGATCGATGATACGTCCTAGAGGATACCTTAAAAGCTAGAAAGTATGCATATTCCTAGAAAAAGAGATCAGGGATATACCCTTAAGAAAAAAGGGTATAATGCTCGTATCTAATCTCCAGTCTTATATGTCGCACCTTCTTGAGCTTCACTATACAGTACCTTATCTAATTTAACATCATGATTGTGAAGCTTCTTCACCTCCATTTCCAAGATAAACAGATGTTAACCTTGATACTATTGTATATACTAAGATGATTAAAGATCTCTCCTCTACTTAGCTTATCCATCATGTTACAAATCTATGGGTCTAAAGCTAAAGGTTGCTATGTACTTTTTACCTCTCTTAAGGTCAGTCTTTCTTCCTACCTATGGCACCTGCCACAATTATTCATCTCCCACCTTTACCATCCTTGTGTAACATGTTTACAGTTCTCTCTAAAGCTACCTCTATCGCACAAAGAACCCTACAAAGCTTGGAAGAAAATTAGCCGCAGGTGAAACTACCGCGACTATAGATGAAAGTCAGGCACTGCTTCGCCCTTCGATGGGTATCGTAGTCTTATCAAGCTTACGGAACCATGCTTGGATGAGGTTACCTCCCAGAAAGCCAGGAGCCCCGAAGACTCAAGAAAGAAGGGGACAAGAATTCAAATAGAGAACCAGAATATAGTGCGTATGGCTTTGGGGAATATGCCTTTACCAAATCTTTTCTTTTGAAAATGCTTCTTTTTTTAAAAATCGTTTTGAAAATAATTTTTCAAATCTTTTATCTGATCCGGTAACCTTCAGCTCTGATACCACGTGTAACACCCCACATCCGTTAGTGTCACTCACAAAGGGAATGCACTAAGTTCTGTGGAGCATTTAAGTTAAAAGATGCATATAAATTACAAGACAGACAAAATTAAAATAGTGGAAAATAAAACTTTACTTTATTGATAAAATAGTTTATACAACAATTGCTTTCCAATACTAGAGTATCATCTGTCTTACAAAATAAAGAAACATAAAATAACATTTATATTCCCCAATGTAGCATAAGCCATCTATAGCAGCAGAAAAGAGAGTCTGAAGCGATATATCCAAGAGTCTTTAAGGTTGGAAAGGGTAACAGTCCATACTAAGCAGAGCTCTTCCCTCCCTGACTACCTGGGGAGGGGGGGGGACGGAAGAAAATAAGGCGAAAGAAAAACAGAGTCAGACATAAAGCCTGAGTAAGTCTAGTGGCTTTTTGCATGCGAACATGATAAAGTTCATGACAGGAGTAAACTGGAAAATGGTGCAGTGCCAGAATAACAGACTAATATAAACCAAAGCAAGACAGTTTAAACTGAATGTACTATCACACCCCATTCTATATCTCTGCACCACCTAACTAGTATCCCAACTAGTAATCTGTATAAAGATGATAACGTGATCCCAATCCATGTAATTACGGTTGCCTGTAGGTGTACATCTATTATTTATTACCTATATCTAATCTAGGGTTTTCTTATCGAGCGCTTTCTAGACTTAACCAGGGTTTATACGACCTAGATCCAACTAGGGTTTATGTTACCTATTGAACGCTTCTCGGATTCAGGGTTTATGCCACCTAGGTCCAACTAGGGACTATGCTACCTGTCGAACGATCCCTTTTTCCCACGTATGTATCGCGAATCGTTTTTCGACGTCTAGATGCACATGTTCACTATGTGTGCGGCCCGAGTTCCGTGACAGGGCTAAATCAAGAAATTACGGAACTCGGTAGGGAGATTTAGGTTATCTGTCGATGCAGATGCTAAGGTCTGTTTTTCTACCAGTGGTTATGGTCCCACGTGACCCCTCCCTCAACTAATGAAAGGAAATCCAAGAAAATCAAGCACGAGAACTATACTTCTGCCACATATGCCCCACTTTCCTATTTGCCCGCCTCACCCATAACTAGATGGCAAGTATCTGGTCTGTTGGGAGTTCTCTACCTCTCCGCATGCGTACTACGATTGACTGAAGATGGTAGGTAGTCGACGACGTGCTATCACAGGGCTAAACTAAGTATCGCCGACCCATGCTGATCCACCCTAGCCTTTAGGTTTCTCATATTGCAACCAAGGCATACCCTTGATTCTTCTACCGCAGACATTAACCTCTGTGAGCCCAGGCGTATCATCTGCAACCTCAAAGAGGGATACCAAGAGTACCCTCACGTCCCCCGAAGCTACGTGCTTCTAAACCCAGTCCGCTGGAGCCTTTTTCGAAATCATATAAACGTTGCTCATCCTCATGTACTTGTTAAGCGATGATCTACCATATCGGGTTATTCATCTATTATGGACCGGCTCAGTTTTCTTGACTAAGAATTATTACTTAGTTGTTCTCAACTAAGGTTTACCACATAGTTTCTTTTCCCATAAATCTTCTTAACTAAGGTTTATCACTTAGTTTCTTTAACTAGAGATTTCAACTTAGCTCACGTTCTCGATTGTTTCTTAACTAAGGTTTACTACTTAGCCCTCTTTCTCGTCAAGTTGGATTGGTTAAGTGTCATTAGTCAATTCAAGTTAGCTTAACCCATTCCTTTGTCATATTAAACTGTCTAAGTATTATCAGTAGTCCATGTTGACTTAACCCTATCACAAACCAAGTTATATTGGTTAAGTATTTCTTATTGCTTAACCCTACCCATTCATCTTGTCTTGGTTAAGTGTCCCTTTTAACCTGACCTCGCCCATCTGTTTTAACTAACATGTTATAACGGTTAAGTGTTCCCTTAGTTAACTTAACCCTAACATCTATTTAATTAAGATGTCCTATTGGTTAAGTATTTCCCTTCATGTTTCAACTTAACCCTGTTCAATTTATCACACTATGATGGTTAAGTGTTCTAAGTTTACTTAACCCACCCTCTAGTCCAGCTAACATATTAAATTGGCTAAGTGTATTTACTTAACCTTACCCACTTATCTAGCTAACGTGTTATAATGTTTACGTATTCTAAATTTACTTAACCTCACCCACTTATCTAATTATCAGGTCATAACGATTAAGTGTCCTGAATTTACTTAACCTCACCCTCTAGTCTAGTTAATATGTTAAATTGGTTAAGTGTATTAAATTTAATTAACTTCACCTTCTAGTCTAGTTAATATGTTAAATTGGTTAAGTGTATTAACTTTACTTAACCTCAACTTCTAGTCTAGTTAACATATTAAATTGGCTAAGTGTTTTCTTAGTTACTTAACCCCTACAAGTCTTGTCTTGTTAACATGTGAAGTTGGTTAAGTGTTTTAGTTAACTTTACCCTACCAATCCTAACTTAGCTTTAATTGTCTTATTAAAGCACCAACCACTCACATTAGACAGATACTGTTTGTGGCTGCCTGTATGCCGGTCGGTCCCGGGTAGTCTTACGCCACAACTCAGTCTAACCTCGGGTCTTTATTAGGATCAATGCCTTAACCTCTCACATTGGATAGGTATTGTTGTGATTACTAGACAGCCAGGTGGGTCCGGGAAGGTTTACATCACAACTCATTCTAACCTCGGGTTAAGCATATTCGTATTGTCTAAATTTACATTTTAATTATGTAAATTATTCAAATTCAAGTTACTACCAAATTTGTCTACAATCAATCTCACTAGTTTAGGTATATAAGTAATACTATTTTATGCCATAAATCACTTATGTGATTTTTAACCAATTTATGTCAAGTTTCCTATAATTACCAATTTTACCCAACGTTGCCCCGTCTAAATATTAGGCTAACAATCTTAGCCTAATTTTCCGTCCGCATGATTTTGACACATAATATTAGGCTAAAAACTTAGCCAAATTTAGCGTACACAAAAATTGGCATAAAAATAATTCATTAACATAAACATGTCATAGGTGTAAACTTGCAAAATAATCGATATGAATATCATAACATTGCATAACATGCCACAAACTTGCATATAAGTATTGGACCTAATTAAATAGGTGTCACATGAATCATATAGTTTTAGCCTAACATAAAGGTATAACATAGTATAACCTAATAGGTGTCATATGAATCCACTAAAACATGGTATAACATGTTAATGCATAGGTCTAGGCATAACCTCAAACATAAAACTAGCATAAGACAAAACTATATGTATAACTTTGACAACCACTTAAGGGTGTGAACTTGCAACACATATGTATAAACATAGATCTAACAATAAACTTTCATATGAATCCTAAACGGATCTTAACATGGATCCGATTATAAGTTCTCACTTGCATAAAAACATGTGAATATAGATCTATTCAATTCATGTAGGCACAATTGGTTTAAACATATATACATAGAGCCTACATGAATGATATAAATATTTGTGTAAATCTTACTTGCAACCTATAACTTGCATAAACATATATTTAGATCTAACTGTATACATACAATTCGCATAAGGTGTTGATTGTTTAATTCACAATACATAAAAGATTCAATCACCACAATCATTCAAATTATTACAAATAACAAATATAAAACAACATCGTTAATACTGATATAATTCCATATTACAATTTACAACAAATCATGTCTTAATCGCATTCCCATCTAAAGGGCCACTATACTTACAACGATCGATGAACTTGAGTTCTGGATTCTGAGTTCTGAAATTGGGATGCTTTCCTTTGGGTAGATAAACGTTGTTCTGATTCTTAGTTTTGAATTAGATTTGTTATAGCTTTGTTTGTCTTTAAGATTTAGGTGGCGGCCATTCCAAGCTATCTTACAGCAGCGTGACGGCTCCAAGTTTAATTGTGTGAATTAGGTTAAGAGCTAGGTTGTATATATAGAATTTTAGGATTAGTTTAGGCCATTTGATTAACCCTAGAAATGACCACAACCGTTCAGTCAAGATAGAATTATCCTATTGACTCAGCAATCATTCAAATTATCACAAATTACAAATATAAAACAACATCGTTAATACTGATATAATTCCATATTACAATTTACAACAAATCATGTCTTAATCGCATTCCCATCTAAAGAGCCACTATACTTACAACGATCGATGAACTTGAGTTCTGGATTCTGAGTTCTGAAATTGGGATGCTTTCCTTTGGGTTGATAAATGTTGTTTTGATTCTTAGTTTTGAATTAGATTTGATCTAGCTTTGTTTGTCTTTAAGCTTTAGGCAGCGGCCATTCCAAGCTATCTTACAGCAGCGTGACGGCTCCAAGTTTAATTGTGTGAATTAGGTTAAGATCTAGGTTGTATATATAGAATTTAAGGATTAATTTAGGCCATTTGATAAACCCTAGAAATGACCACAACCGTTCAGTCAAGATAGAATTATCCTATTGACTCAGCAATGAGTCAGAAATGACTCAGCATTGACTCAGCATGTAACACCCCGTAATTTTATAACATTAAAATTCGCAAATTAAAGTATACTTAATTTTTAGAAAAGAATTAAGTGAAATGGGTTGCGCAGAGAAATATATATATTGATATATACATAAATTAAAAATTAAATAAATAAATATGCGAAAAGGTTCAAAACAGCGAATTGGGAGGGGAAATAACCGAACCGACCCATTTTTGAGGTCTACCCGAGCTCTGCTGGGTCGACTAGGGGTTAATCCGAGGTGTTTGGCTGTCAACCAGTGGGCCGATTCGCTCAAATCCAGATTTTGCATTTGATTGGTTCTCATGGTTCAGGGTTAATCTGATGGTCCTAAATAACTTCCTACACCTATAAATACATCCTAATGCTAACCCTAAACCTAATTAAAATAGAATAGTTACCGTCATACCATCGCCATGGAAATCAATGGAGCCGCCGCCAACTAAGAAAGAAGAAAAGCAAATTCAATTTTAATTCTCTCAACCCTAAAGCAAAGCAAAACTCTCTCTTTTCTTCTCTAAATTGTGAGTATGATGATCTTAACAAGATTATTATCATTTTAATTAGGTTGAGTTATGAATGGATTATGAGTAGATGATGTGAATTATCATATATGTTGTTGTAAAGCCCTTTTGCTATCATGTATATTGTAAATCCAATGTTATGTGATGATGATATCTTATATGTTGTAAATCATGCTATGATGATGTTATGTATGTTGAAAGTTTCTATGCTAAGTTGTGATGAATCATACATGTTAAAAAGGCCATGATGTTACCATCTATGCTAGTTAGTTCATATTAATTAAATCATCATGTTTGGGTTATGTTGATCTATATGACAAGTCACATATGCAAGTTAGATTGATTAGAAAAGTTATGAACATATACCAAGACATCTATTATGACATCTAGAATTATGCTATGACATATGTGATATCCTATGCTAGTTCACACCATCATTATGTTGCCTAAACACCCCATATACAAGTTTATGTATAGATTTGGGCTATGATCATATCATATAAATTGAGACATTTAACAAGTTGACACCTTTTGATCCTTAACATGTGTAGTTTATGCAAGTTTCACCCCTATTATGATTAGATTTATTTTAATTGTCTATATGTTGTAATAATTTATCTTTGTGCTAGGTGTTAGACTATACAAGTCTAGCCTATATTATGCGTTGAATAAGCGAACGTATAAACGTGGGGTAGGGGTAATATTAAGGATTTAATATTTAAAATTGGGGTGCAATTGATATGATTTTGCATGCCATAAGTGGATGGCCATAATTGAGTCAATTATGGACATCATTAAAAGTTGACTTAATTAATAATTTGAATAGGGAATTATTAAAACTGGGGTAAAAGATTTTAAGTGTTAATCAATGCTTAGGACACGAGGTTGGACTCGTTTGTGACGTAAACCTGCCCGGACCCGCCCGGCAAATCCAGTGGTCACAAATGTCAGCCCAATGTGAGAGGTCCTAGGCCTAAACTAAAGCATAACGGTTGTAAAGACATGAGGTTAGACTCTTTTATGGTGTAAGACTGCCCGGACCCGCCCGGCAAATCTAGCTGCCATAAATGCCAGTCTAATGTGAGAGGTCTTTATGAGGTTATGGCCTGAATGAATTAAGAAATATTTAACCAGATAAACATGTAAGGTGGGACATGGGGGTTAAGTAGGTGCCTTGGGTGGCGTGAGGAATCTAGGGGGTGCCCTTAGTGGCATGTGAAATACGATTAGTAAGACTTAACCAAATACACATATAAATGAACATGACTAAGAGGGTTAAGTGGGATATACTTGTGACAAGCTTAGGTGGGTAGCTTGTGGGGGCCCATTTCGACCAGTATCCCAAACGTATCTTTGTGGGCTCGACCCAAGTCGAGGACGGGACACGCATGCTGGGTTCGACTGTAAGAGGCCAAAACGGGGAGCGGTGGCAACGCAAGTCCAACGGGTTTCGTATACGTGTGTGGACCCGGGCTGGTATGTAAGACGTTGTTGCATCGTGTAGGTATAAGCCATGCATTCTCAAGTTGTATCGGGTTGCCACTTTGGGGCAGTGATACACCCCACTGTGGGGCCAGCACGAGTATCTACGAGTAGGGAGCCGATCGAAAGTGGGTAGTGGGGTACACCTAGTGGAGATAGGGGCAGACGGTACCTATGTAGTCAGCTAGGGGTACGTAAGGCTATTTATAAAGTTTCTGAGTGAAGCAAGTGGGATCAAACAATAGGGTGACTGGTGTGGTGCAGTGTAGTAATGTGCGGTGCAGTGTAGTAATCATTCGTTAGTAATTAGGTGTGCCTTTACCGTTATCTTTAACGTTATCTTAAACGCTATCTTTATCTTCCTAAGAGTTCATAGACATTTACTTGTCTTCCAGCTTATGCCTTAGTCTAGTTATTTTGATAATAGTATTGTTAGAATTATCATACTCGCCAGACTTTATGTCTGACCCCCTCTATTTCTATCCTTTTTCCCCCTCCAGGTCCTCAGGTTGGGCCCAGCTCTAGTGGAGTTTGATTAAATTGCTTCATCTCTCTTTGGAAAGCTTGGACCGTTGAAGTAAAGTCCAGCTTGTTATCTTTTTAATGGCTATTTATGTAATGGGATTATGTATTTTGTTTTTATGAAGATGGATATTGTACTTGGTTAGGATCTATGGTTTTATGATGTAACAAACATGTTTAATTTCCGCTGCAATAAAATGAAGTTTTAGATTTCCAAGTACTATTTATTACCTGTCTTGTTGTAATTTTTCTGTTCTATATTCACTTATAACCTCCATGGAAGTTAATGCATTCCCTTTGTGAGTGACATTAATGGACATGGGGTGTTACACGTGGTATTAGAGCTTAAGGTTACCAGAACAGATAAAAATACTTTAGAAAAATAGTTATTTTTGGAAGAAGTGTTTTCAAAAACATGCTTTAATGAGAAATTTAAAGAGAAAAGTTTTTAAGAAAAACATAATCCCCAATAGCCACATATCTTTATCTTTCGAATCCTCCATTTTGAATCTTTCCTTTTTCGTTTCATCATGGCTGAAGATCTTAATCTACCCGATGGTGTAACGCTACCAGGATGGTATAGGAGGCTATTGGAGGCTAGGGCCGCTGCAGGTCCAGCCAATGTTCCTCCACCACCAGTTGCACCCGTTCCTCCTCCTCCTCCTCGCGTAGATACTTTTGCAAAGACGTGCAAGGAATTCAAGGCTATGGGTGGAAAACCATTTCAAGGGTCAGAAACGTTTATGGAAGCTAGAGATTGGCTTAAGGAGGTGGAAGAATTGCTAGAAATCTTTGAAGTAGAAGAAGGGATGAGAGTTCGTTTAGCAGCTTGGTTGATGAAGGGAGAGGCCTCGTTTTGGTGGGAGGTCACTAATGGGGAGCGTCCTGTTGACTCTTGGGCGGATTTCAGACGTAGGTTCGAGGCGAAGTTTCTCTCAAGGGCGGAAGAAAATCTATATATGGAAAGGTTCTTGACATTGAAGTAAGGAAGCTCATCAGTGAAAGAATATGTCAATAAATTTAATCAGTTAGCAAGGTTTGGCTTGGACTTAGTAAACACGCCGGAGAAGAAGGCTCTAAGGTTCGTGAATGGCTAGAATGAACCATTGCAAGGGTTGGCTATGACCCACATCCCGATGGGGGCCACCTTTGAGAAGTTAGTAGAAATGGCGCTCATGCATGTGGAGAAAAGCGCTAAAGCTGATAAGGCACCCGAGAAGAAGGGGGATCATAAGAAACCACAACAGCAAAACAAGAAGGGTGGAAAAGACAATAATGGCAAGGGAAAGAAGAAGTGCTTTAACTGTGGAACCCCAGGCCATCTCAGCAAGGATTGCCGAAAGAAAAAGAAGACAGGCTGTTTTCATTGTGGCGATGCGGGACATTTAATGAAGGACTGCCCAAAGAAGGGGCAGAGCGCAGGAGCTACCTCGAGAGGACAGGTGCAGGCTCTTGTGGCACCAGGGCAGGCTAGGGGACAAGTTCAGGCTCTCGCGGTCCCACCGCTGCAAGAACGAGGTAGAACCATTTCTGTTGAAAGCTTAGTTTTTCTGTTTGATCATCCTGTCCGTACCTTATTTGATTCGGGCGCATCACATTCGTTTATCTCTACATCATTAGTTGAATCACTGCACTTAAACACCAGTTTAGTAGAGGATCCCTTAGTTGTTTCGAATCCAATAGGGGGCTCATCTTATTTGTCCATGATGTGTTTGGATTTGAAAATTTCCATACTTAGTGTTGAATTTAGATGTGATGCTTATGTATTGGGCTTCACGGGCTATGGGCTAATTTTAGGAATGGATTGGTTATCCAGAAATGGGGCCGTTCTTGATTGTGAAAGGAGAGTAGTTAGGCTCGTGACTCGCCTTGGCAACACTCTCGAAATCTTCTGTAATCCCATAAATTCGGTTATGCTAAGTTATCTAGAATCGCTTGACGCGTCTGAGGAAAATCTATGATCTGTTAGAGTGATCCGAGAATATTCAGATGTGTTTGAGGAGGTGAAGGGCTTGCCTCCGAAGCGGGAGATAGATTTTCGAATATATCTTGTGGATAATGCGAAACCAGTATCTTTTCCAGTACGCCACATGGCTCCACGTGAAAGGAGGGAACTCGAGAAGCAAGTGAAGGAGTTGCTTGAGAAGGGGTTCATAAGACGAAGTATATTGGAGTGGGGTGCTTCAGTAGTATTTGCCACGAAGGCGGATGGGTCCCTTAGACTGTGTGTGGACTATAGAGAACTTAATAAAATTACTAAGAAGAACAGACACCCACTGCCGAGGATTGACGATCTCTTCGATCAGTTAGTTGGCGCCTCAGTGTTTTCGCAGTTGGACTTAGCCACTGGGTTCCATCAGTTGAGAGTGGCTGAGAATAGCATAGACAAGACTGCCTTTAGGACTCCGGACGGTTTCTATGAATGGCTAGTGATGCCCTTCGGTTTGACAAACGTCCCAGCATATTTTGTTGATTTGATGAGTAGGGTGTTTAGGGAGTACCTTAACAAATTCGTGGTAGTCTTTGTAGATGACATCTTGATCTTTTCTAAGGATGAAGAAGAGCATGCCCTACATCTTAGGGAAGTGTTGGAGACCCTACGAGCGCATATCCTTAAGGCTAAATTTTCTAAGTGTCACTTCTGGAGGAAGGAAGTACGGTTCTTAGGGCATGCGGTTTCCAAAGAAGGGATAGCCGTGGATCCCGCGAAGGTGGTGGCCATCCAAGATTGGAAGGTCCCTAAAAATGCTACCGAGGTGAGAAGTTTCTTGGGGTTGGCTGGCTACTATAGGAAGTTTATCAAAGACTTTGCAAAGATATCAGCTCCATTGACACATTTGACGAAGAAGAACCTAGTTTTCACATGGGACGTAGATTGTGATGATGCATTCCGACATTTGAAGAGAGCTTTGACTTCAGCCCCAGTCTTAGTATTGCCAGACGGGAGTAAGCCATTTACCGTTTATACTGATGCTTGTGGGATAGGACTAGGCGCAGTCTTAATGCAAGAGGGTAGGGTAATAGCCTATGGTGGAAGGCAGTTGAGAGCGCATGAGAAAAATTATCCTACACATGACCTAGAATTGGCCGCAATTGTTTTCGCGCTTAAGTCTTGGCGTCATTATCTTCTTGGCGAGAAATTTGAATTATTCACTAACCACAAGTCTTTAAAATACTTATTCTCTCAAAAGGACTTGAACTTAAGGCAGCAAAGGTGGATGGAGTTCTTAGCGTCCTACGACTTCGAAATAACCTATACCCATGGCAAGGGTAACGTGGTGGCAGACGCCTTAAGTAGAAAAAGATTATCCTTAAGTCCTTTGTTTGTTGGGCGGCAAAGTTTAGAATTCATTTCGATGTTTGACTTTAGACCGTCCGTTGACTTCGTACCCGGTTTGCTAGCATCCTTGGAGGTCAGACCTACGCTTTTGGGATGGATTGGCGAGGCACAGCGAGACGACCCGCAGTTGGTTGAGTTAGTAGAAAAACTCAAAGGAGGGGAGTCATCAAGCCGTCTCCGTAGGTATACCCTAGATGATAAGGGTTGGTTACGTAGGGACGGTAGACTTTGTGTACCAAAAGACGATGACCTAAGGAAGACTATTCTTGACGAAGCACATCATTCGAAGATGACCATTCATCCCGGCGGGGACAAGATGTACAAAGACATGAAGAGAGTTTACATTTGGGCCGGCATGAAGAAAGATGTGGCCGAATATGTCGCTAGATGCTTGGTGCCCCAACAAGTAAAAGCGGAGCAAAAGAAACGCAGTGGGTTGCTTCACCCATTGGAGGTTCCACTATGGAAGTGGGAAAGTGCCTCGATGGATTTTGTGGATGGGTTACCGCGATCAAGGAAGGGTAATACGGGAATTTGGGTTATAGTAGATAGACTTACTAAAAGCGCCCATTTCATTCCCGTAAAGAGTAAGAGGACTGCTCCATTATTACCCTCCGTATACGTTCGAGAAATAGTTCGTTTGTACGGTGTTCCTTCTAGCATAGTGAGCGACCGCGATCCTATTTTCACTAGCGAATTTTGGAGAAGCTTACAAGAGGCGGTAGGGACTCAGTTATGTTTGGGCACCGCATATCATCCTCAGACGGACGGCCAGACCGAGAGGGTGAATCGCATTCTAGAGGATCTGTTGAGGCTATGTATCCTAGACTTTGGGGTACGTGGGAAGAGCATCTTCCATTGGTGGAGTTCGCATATAATAACAGCTTTCAGTCCAGCATTGGTATGGCACCATTCGAAGCTCTTTATGGACGACCTTGTCGTTCACCTACATGTTGGTGGGAATCTACGGATAAGATCTTACTTGGGCCCGATATGATTAGGGAGACTTCGGAGAAGATCGACTTGATTCGAAGGAGGATGAAATCAGCAAAAGATAGGAAGAAATCTTATGCGGATAGGAGGAGGATAGATCTCGAGTTTGAAGTTGGGGACATGGTCTTTGTCAAAGTGTCTCCATTATGGAACGTTGTTCGCTTTGGGTCCGTTGGGAAATTAGCACCAAGGTTTGTAGGGCCGTTTCCTATTAAGGAGAAAATTGGACAGATTGCGTATAGAGTGGAGTTGCCCGAGAGACTTAGTGGTGTACACGACGTATTCCATGTGTCACATTTGAGGAAGTGCTTGCACGAGACCGCGGAAGTGGTAGAGCCGAGCTTTCTTAGAGAGGTGGAGATAGAGCGTGATGCGACAATTCGACGAGCTCCTACGCGCATTCTTGGGTCGGAGATCAAGAGGTTGAGGAATCGAGAGGTCAGACTAGTCAAAGTGCAATGGGGAGATGATGAGAGCAACGGTACTTGGGAGAAAGAAGAGAAGATGCGTTCACGATACCCTTTTCTTTTTGAGGATATGTCTTTTAATTTCTCCTTTATCGCTTAGCTTGTACTTATCTTATCTTTAGTATATCCTCTCGCTAGTATCTTTGACCTTTAGTTAGGGATAATCCTATGGTTGAAACATGTGTTTGAGACATGTTATGTATGGTGGATGCAAAGTGGATGCAAGTGTTTGCTAGTGGTTGCTCGTGGATGCATATACACACACTATTAGGCACCAGATCTGCTCAGTCACTTCATATTGCATATTGCATATATATGGATGTATTTAGTAAAATGGATGTATAATGGTTGTATTATCATATAGTTGCTGCATTCGGGTGGATGGTTGTGAACGCATATAGAATTAATATGTATCATTAGGAATCTTTTGCATACATATTGGACGCATGGCACTACCATGAATTGCACTAAGGAGGTCGACTGAATCAATAGACCGCCTAATTTTGCATTAGATATGGACATATACACACACTGTGCATATAAACATTAAAGCATTAGAAGTCTTTTAAGGACAATGGATGCTGGTGTTTGATGGTTGAGTAGATGGACGATTAGATGGTTGGATATACATTCTTCTTGACTTGGAGATTTCGGGGACGAAATCCTTTAAGGAGGGGAGAATGTAACACCTCGTAATTTTATAACATTAAAATTCACAAATTAAAGTATACTTAATTTTTAGAAAATAATTAAGTGAAATGGGTTGCGCAGAGAAATATATATATATATATATATATATATTGATATATATATAAATTAAAAATTAAATAAATAAATATGCGAAAAAGTTCAAAACAGCGAATTGGGAGGGGTAATAACCGAACCGGCCCATTTTTGAGGTCGACCTGAGCTCCGCTGGGTCAACTAGGGGTTAATTCAGGGTGTTTGGCTGTCAACCCGTGGGCCGATTCGCTAAAATGTAGATTTTGCATTTGATTGGTTCTCATGGTTCAGGGTTAATCTAATGGTCCTAAATAACTTCATACACCTATAAATGTATCCTAATGCTAACCCTAAACCTAATTAAAATAGAATAGTTACCGTCATACCATCGGCATGGAAATCAATGGAGCCGCCGCCAACTAAGAAAGAAGAAAAGCAAATTCAATTTTAATTCTCTCAACCCTAAAGCAAAGCAAAACTCTCTCTTTTCTTCTCTAAATTGTGAGTATGATGATCTTAACAAGATTATTATCATTTTAATTAGGTTGAGTTATGAATGGATTATGAGTAGATGATGTGAATTATCATATATTTTGTTGTAAAGCCCTTTTGCTATCATGTATATTGTAAATCCAATGTTATGTGATGATGATATCTTATATGTTGTAAATCATGCTATGATGATGTTATGTATGTTGAAAGTTTCTATGCTAAGTTGTGATGAATCATACATGTTAAAAAGGCCATGATGTTACCATCTATGCTAGTTAGTTCATATTAATTAAATCATCATGTTTGGGTTATGTTGATCTATATGACAAGTCACATATGCAAGTTAGATTGATTAGAAAAGTTATGAACATATACCAAGACATCTATTATGACATCTAGAATTATGCTATGACATATGTGATATCCTATGCTAGTTCACACCATCATTATGTTGCCTAAACACCCCATATACAAGTTTATGTATAGATTTGGGCTATGATCATATCATATAAATTGAGACATTTAACAAGTTGACACCTTTTGATCCTTAACATGTGTAGTTTATGCAAGTTTCACCCCTATTATGATTAGATTTATTTTAATTGTCTATATGTTGTGATAATTTATCTTTGTGCTAGGTGTTAGACTATACAAGTCTAGCCTATATTATGCGTTGAATAAGCGAACGTATAAACGTGGGGTAGGGGTAATATTAAGGATTTAATATTTAAAATTGGGGTGCAATTGATATGATTTTGCATGCCATAAGTGGATGGCCATAATTGAGTCAATTATGGACATCATTAAAAGTTGACTTAATTAATAATTTGAATAGGGAATTATTAAAACTGGGGTAAAAGATTTTAAGTGTTAATCAATGCTTAGGACACGAGGTTGGACTCGTTTGTGACGTAAACCTGCCCGGACCCGCCCGGCAAATCCAGTGGTCACAAATGTCAGCCCAATGTGAGAGGTCCTAGGCCTAAACTAAAGCATAACGGTTGTAAAGACACGAGGTTAGACTCTTTTATGGTGTAAGACTGCCCGGACCCGCCCGGCAAATCCAGCTGCCATAAATGCCAGTCTAATGTGAGAGGTCATTATGAGGTTATGGCCTGAATGAATTAAGAAATACTTAACCAGATAAACATGTAAGGTGGGACATGGGGGTTAAGTAGGTGCCTTGGGTGGCATGAGGAATCTAGGGGGTGCCCTTAGTGGCATGTGAAATACGATTAGTAAGACTTAACCAAACACACATGTAAATGAACATGACTAAGAGGGTTAAGTGGGATATACTAGTGACAAGCTTAGGTGGGTAGCTTGTGGGGGCCCATTTCGACCAGTATCCCAAACGTATCTTTGTGGGCTCGACCCAAGTCGAGGACGGGACACGCATGCTGGGTTCGACTGTAAGAGGCCAAAATGGGGAGCGGTGGCAACGCAAGTCCAACGGGTTTCGTATGCGTGTGTGGACCCGGGCTGGTAGGTAAGACGTTGTTGCATCGTGTAGGTATAATCCGTGCATTCTCAAGTTGTATCGGGTTGCCACTTTAGTGGAGTGATACACCCCACTGTGGGGCCAGCACGGGTATCTACGAGTAGGGAGCCGATCGAAAGTGGGTAGTGGGGTACACCTAGTGGAGATAGGGGCAGACGGCACCTATGTAGTCAGCTAGGGTACGTAAGGCTATTTATAAAGTTTCTATGTGAAGCAAGTGGGATCAAACAATAGGGTGACTGGTGTGGTGCAGTGTAGTAATGTGCGGTGCAGTGTAGTAATCATTCGTTAGTAATTTGGTGTGGCTTTACCGTTATCTTTAACATTATCTTAAACGCTATCTTTATCTTTCTAAGAGTTCATAGACATTTACTTGTCTTCCAGCTTATGCCTTAGTCTAGTTATTTTGATAATAGTATTGTTAGAATTATCATACTCGCCAGACTTTATGTCTGACCCCCTCTATTTCTATCTTTTTTCCCCCTCCAGATCCTCAGGTTGGGCCCAGCTCTAGTGGAGTTTGATCGAATTGCTTCATCTCTCTTTGGAAAGCTTGGACCGTTGAAGTAAAGTCCAGCTTGTTATCTTTTTACTGGCTATTTATGTAATGGGATTATGTATTTTGTTTTTATGAAGATGGATATTGTACTTGGTTATGATCTATGGTTTTATGATGTAACAAACATGTTTAATTTCCGCTGCAATAAAACTGTTTTAGATTTCCAAGTACTATTTATTATCTGTCTTGTTGTAATTTTTCTGTTCTATATTCACTTATAACCTCCATGGAAGTTAATGCATTCCCTTTGTGAGTGACATTAATGGACGTGGGGTGTTACACAACATATTAAATGTTCATTTTTTTCATAAATGACACATTGTTTCTTTCCTAACATATCATAACCAAAAGGACATTTTTTTTATTTAAAACAAAACATTAGCTAAATGAACATTTCTTAACTGAAATGTCAATTTAATCTGAATAAACATTTTAATCTAAATATACATTTCTTAACGAAATGTTATTCTAATGATAACATAATAAAAGTGATATTCTAATGTTCATCTTTTCTTTTTATTATTTATTGTCAATCAATTCAAACGTAAATACATATTTAATAGTTACATTTTCCCTTTACCGTTTACATTAACTACTCATATATAAATATTTATAAACATATATATTTATATGAATAAATCTTTTCTTACTTTTAATTTGTCATAAATCCAATTGGGGAAGGCCATTTAAAAAAAACAATCCTTGACAACCAAAAATGCGCAACATACGCTACATGATGCGTACACGTCATATGCATATATATATAAATATGCATATATATATATATATTCACCATTTTTTTTCTTTTTGTCTATCTTCCCAATTACCCATTTTCACACCAAACCACTTTTTGAATTGCGTTTACACTAGGCTATTTTAAGCCATTCCCCTAAAACAAAAAATAAGGCGCTGGCGGGGATCGAACTCTGTACCTCTTGTATGCAAGTCATGTGTTCCAACCAAATAAGCTACTAAGTCTTTTTCTGACAAAAGTTAGAACAATGCTAAACATTATTCTTTTCTCATTCCTTTTTTTCATGTTTTGCTGCAATATTTAATTTAAGGATATCGTTTTCATACGGAGTCCAATTTGCACCAACTCGGACTCTATCTCAAGCAGAATTTCGAGTCGAACGCAATGGTGTAACCCATTTCCCTTAATTATTCTTCTAAAATTTAATTATACTTTAATTTGTGAAACTTAATGTTACAGAATTACAGGGTGTTACATTCTCCCTTTCTTAAAAGGATTTCGTCCCCAAAATCTTCAAGTTAGGAAGAATGTGTCCTATCATCCAATCACCCATCTACTCAACCATTCAATCATAAGAATTCATTGTCCTTAAAAAGATTTCTAAATGCTTTCATATTTATATGCATAGTGTGCGTATATGTCTTTATCTAATGCAAAATCAGGCGGTCTACTGATTCAGTCGACCTCCTTAATGCGAATTAGGTCAGTGCCATGCGTCCAATCATGTATGCAATCCTAATGATACATATCATTTCTATATGAGTGCACAACCATTCACTCAAATGCAACGTCCATATGATAACACATTGAGTTCAATCTGCAAACAAATACATATATGCGAATGCAATATGAAAGTGACTGAGTTGTCCTAGCGCCTATGGTGTGTATATGCATTCACGAGCAACCACTTGCAACCATCAATCATAACATGTTTCAAATACATGTTTACATCCATTGGCTTCTACCTAAGGATCGATGATACGTCCTAGAGGATATACCTTAAAAGCTAGAAAGTATGCATAAAATTCCTAGAAAAAGAGATTAGGGATATACCCTTAAGAAAAAAGGGTATGATGCTCGTGTCTAGTCTCCAGTCTTATATATCGCACCTTATTGAGCTTCACTATACGGTACCATATCTAATTTAACTTCATGATTGCAAAGCTTCTTCACCTCCATTTCCAAGATAAACAGATGTTAACCTTGATACTAGTGTATATACTAAGATGATTAGAGATCTCTCCTCTACTTAGCTTATCCATCATGTTACAAATCTGAGGGTCTTAAGATAAAGGTTGCTATGTACTTTTTACCTCTCTTAAGGTCAGTCTTTCTTCCTACCTAGGGCACCTGCCACAATTATTCATCTCCCACCTTTACCATCCTTGTGTAACATGTTTACAATTCTCTCTAAAGCTACCTCTATTGTTCAAAGAACCCTACAAATCTTGGAAGAAAATTAGCCGCAGGTGAAACTACCGCGACTATAGATGAATGTCGGGCACTGCTTCGCCCTTCGATAGGTATCGTAGTCTTATCAAGCTTACGGAACCATGGTGCGATGAGGTTACCTCCCAGAAAGCCAGGAGCCCCGAAGACTCAAGAAAGAAGGGGACAATAATTCAAACAGAGAATCAGAAGATAGTGCGTAGGATTTGGGGAATATGCCTTTACCAAATCTTTTCTTTTGAAAATGCTTCTTTTTTTTAAAACCGTTTTGAAAATAATTTTTCAAATCTTTTATCTGATCCGGTAACCTTCAGCTCTAATACCACGTGTAACACCCCACATCCGTTAGTGTCACTCACAAAGGGAATGCACTAAGTTCTGTGGAGCATTTAAGGTAAAAGATGCAAATAAATTACAAGACAGAAAAAATTAAAACAATGGAAAATAAAACTTTACTTTATTGATAAAATAGTTTATACAACAATTGCTTTCCAATACCAGAGTATCATATGTATTGCAAAATAAAGAAGCATAAAATAACATTTATATTCCCTAATGTAGCATAAGCCAGCCATAGTAGCAAAAAAGAGAGTCTGAAGCGATATATCCAAGAGTCTTTAAGCTTGGAAAGAGTAACAGTCCATACTAAGCAGAGCTATTCCCTCCCTGACTACCGGGGGGAACGGAAGAAAAGAAGACGAAAGAAAAACAGAATTAGACATAAAGCTTGAGTAAGTCTAGTGGCTTTTTGCATATGAACAGGATAAAGTTCATGACAGGAGTAAACTGGAAAATGGGACAGTACCAGAATAACAGACTAATATAAACCAAAGCAAGACAGTTTAAACTGAATATACTATTAGACCCTATTCTATATCTCTGCACCACCTAACTAGTACCCAACTAGTAATCTGTATAAAGATGATAACGTGATCCTAATCCCTGTAATTGCAGTTGCATTTAGGTGTACATCTATTATTTATTACCTATATCTAATCTAGGGTTTTCTTATCAAGCGCTTTCTAGACTTAATCAGGGTTTATACGACCTAGATCCAACTAGGGTTTATGTTACCTGTTGAACGCTTCTCGGATTCAGGGTTTATGCCACCTAGGTCCAACTAGGGATTATGCTACCTATCGAACGATCCCTTTTTCCCACGTATGTATCGCGAATCGTTTTTCGATGTCTAGATGCACATGTTCACTATGTGTGCAGCCCGAGTCCCGTGACAGGGCTAAATCAAGAAATTATGGAACTCGGTCGGGAGCTTTAGGTTATCTACCGATGCAGATGCCAAGGTCTGTTTTTCTACCAGTGGTTATGGTCCCACGTGACCCCTCCCTCAACTAATGAAAGGAAATCCAAGAAAATCAAGCACGAGAACTATACTCCTGCCACCTATGCCCCACTATCCTATTGGTCAGCCTCACCCATAACTAGATAGCAAGTATATGGTCTGTTGGGAGTTCTCTACCTTTCCGTTTGCGTACTACGATTGAATGAAGATGGTAGGTAGTCGACGATATGCTATCACAGGGCTAAACTAAGTATTGCCGACCCACGCTGATCCACCCTAGCCTTTAGGTTGCTCATACTGCAACCAAGGCATACCCTTGGTTCTTCTACCGCAGACCTTAACCTCCGTGAGCCCAGGCGCATCATCTGCAACCTCACAGAGGGATACCAAGAGTACCCTCACGTCCCGCGAAGCTACGTGCTTCTAAACCCAGTCCGCTGGAGCCTTTTTCGAAATCAGATAAACGTTGCTCCTCCTCATGTACTTGTTAAGCGATGATCTACCATATCGGGTTATTCATCTATTATGGATCGGCTCAGTTTTCTTGACTAAGAATTATTACTTATTTGTTCTCAACTAAGGCTTACCACTTATTTCTTTTCCTATAAATCTTGTTAACTAAGGTTTATCACTTAGTTTCTTTAAATGGGGATTTCAACTTAGCTCCCGTTCTCGATTGTTTCTTAACTAAGGTTTACTACTTAGCCCTCTTTCTTGTCAAGTTGGATTGGTTAAGTGTCATTAGTCTATTCAAGTTAGCTTAACCCATTCCTTTGTTTTATTAAACTGGCTAAGTGTTATCAGCAGTCCATGTTGACTTAACCCTATCACAAACCAAGTTATATTGGTTAAGTATTTCTTATTACTTAACCCTACCCATTCATCTTGTATTGGTTAAGTGTCCCTTTTAACCTAACCTTGCCCATCTGTTTTAACTAACATGTTATAACGGTTAAGTGTTCCCTTAGTTAACTTAACCCTAACATCTATTTAACTAACATGTCCTAATGGTTAAGTATTGTCCCTTCATGTTTCAACTTAACCCTGTTCAATTTATCACACTATGATGGTTAAGTGTTCTAAGTTTACTTAACCCTACCCTCTAGTCCAGCTAACATATTAAATTGGCGAAGTTTATTTACTTTACCTTACCCACTTATCTAGCTAACGTGTTATAATGGTTAAATATTCTAAATTTACTTAACCTCACCCACTTATCTAATTATCAGGTTATAACGGTTAAGTGTCCTGAATTTACTTAACCTCACCCTCTATTCTAGTTAATATGTTAAATTGGTTAAGTGTATTAAGTTTAATTAACCTCACCTTCTAGTTTAGTTAATATGTTAAATTGGTTAAGTGTATTAACTTTACTTAACCTCACCTTCTTGTCTAGTTAACATGTTAAATTGGCTAAGTGTTTTCTTAGTTACTTAACCCCTACAAGTCTTGTCTTGTTAACATGTTAAGTTGGTTAAGTGTTTTAGTTAACTTAACCCTACCAATCCTAACGTAGCTTTAATTGTCTTATTAAATCACCAACCACTCACATTAGACAGGTATTGTTGTGGCTGCCTATATGTCGGTCGGTCCCGGCAGTCTTACGCCTCAACTCAGTCTAATCTCGGGTCTTTATTGGGCTCAATGCCTTAACCTCTCACATTGGATAGGTATTGCTGTGATCACTGGACAGTCGGGCGGGTCCGGGCAGGTTTACATCACAACTCAATCCAACCTCGGGTTAAGCATATTCGTATTGTCTAAATTTACATTTTAAATATGTAAATTATTCAAATTCAAGTTACTGCCAAATTTGTCTCCAATCAATCTCATTAGTTTAGGTGTATAATTAATACCATTTTATGCCATAAATCACTTATGTGATTTTTAACCAATTTATGTCAAGTTTCGTATAATTACCAATTTTACCCAACGTTACCCCGTCTAAATATTAGGCTAACGATCTTAGCCTAATTTTCCGTCCGCATGATTTTGACATATAATATTAGGATAAAAACTAATCCTAATTTAGCATACACAAAAATTGGCATAAAAATAATTCATCAACATAAACATGTCATAGGTGTAAACTTGCAAAATAATCGACATGAATATCATAACATTGCATAACATGCAACAAACTTGCATATAAATATTGGACCTAGTTAAATAGGTGTCACATGAATCATATAGTTTTAGCCTAACTTAAAGGTATGACATAGCATAACCTAATAGGTGTCATATGAATCCACTAAAACATGGTATAACATGTTAATGCATAGGACTAGGCATAACCTCAAACATAAAAGTGGCGTAAGATAAAACTATATGTATAACTTTGACAAACACTTAAGGGTGTGAACTTGCAATACATATGTATAAACATAGATCTAACAATAAACTTTCATATGAATCCTAAACGGATCTTGACATGGATCCGATTATAAGTTCTCACTTGCATAAAAATTTGTGAATATAGACCTATTCTAGTCATGTAGGCACAATTGGTTTAAACATATATACATAGAGCCTATATGAATGATATAAATATTTGTGTAAATCTAACTTGCAACCTATAACTTGCATAAACATATATTTAGATCTAACTGTATACGTACAATTCGCATAAGGTGTTGATTGTTTAATTCACAATACATAAAAGATTCAATCACCACAATCATTCAAATTATCACAAATAACAAATATAAAACACCATCGTTAATACTGATATAATTCCATATTACAATTTACAACAAATCATGTCTTAATCGCATTCCCATCTAAAAAGCCACTATACTTACAACGATCGATGAACTTGAGTTCTGGATTCTGAGTTCTGAAATTGGGATGCTTTCCTTTGGGTAGATAAATGTTGTTTTGATTCTTAGTTTTGAATTAGATTTGTTCTAGCTTTGTTTGTCTTTAAGCTTTAGGCGGCGGCCATTCCAAGTTATCTTACAGCAGTGTGACGGCTCCAAGTTTAATTGTGTGAATTAGGTTAAGAGCTAGGTTGTATATATAGAATTTTAGGATTAATTTAGGCCGTTTGATTGAACCTAGAAATGACCACAACCGTTCAGTCAAGATAGAATTATCCTATTGACTCAGCAATGAGTCAGAAATGACTCAGCATTGACTCAACATATTAAATGTTCATTTTTTTCATAAATGACACATTGGTTCTTTCCTAACATATCATAACCAAAAGGACATTTTTTTATTTAAAACAAAACATTAGCTAAATGAAAATTTCTTAACTGAAATGTCAATTTAATATGAATAAACATTTTAATCTATATATACATTTCTTAACGAAATGTTATTCTAATGTTAACATAACAAAAGTGATATTCTAATGTTCATATTTTCTTTTTATTATTTATTGTCAATCAATTCAAACGTAAATACGTATTTAATAGATACATTTTCCCTTTACCATTTACATTAATTACCCATATATAAATATATATATATATATGAATAAATCTTTTCTTACTTTTAATCTGTCATGAATCCAATTGGGGAAGGCCATTTAAAAAAACAATCCTTGACAACCAAAAATGCGCAACGTACGCTACATGATGCGTAAACGTCATATATATATATATGCGTGTATATATATATATATATATATTCATCATTATTTTTTCTTTTTGTCTATCTTCCCAATTACCCATTTTCACACTAAAACACTTTTTGAACTGCGTTCACACTAGGCTATCTTAAGCCATTCTCCTAAAGCAAAAAATAGGGCGATGGCGGGGATCAAACTCTGTACCTCTTGTATGCAAGTCATGTTTTCCAACCAAATAAGCTACTAAGTCTTTTGCTTACAAAAGTTAGAACAATGCTAAACATTATTCTTTTCTCATTCCTCTTTTTCATGTTTTGATGCAATATTTAATTTAAGGATATCTTTTTCATACGGAGTCCAATTTACGCAAACTCGGACTCTATCTCAAGTAGAATTTCGAGACGAACGCAATGGTGTAACCCATTTCCCTTAATTCTTCTTCTAAAATTTAATTTGTGAAACTTAATGTTACAGAATTACGGGGTGTTACAATAGCCTTATCATCTATCATATATTTCCAAACTGACCAGATTTCCTCCTCGGTGAATGGGTAGTCAATGTTAATAAGGGTTGGTGAAGGATAAAGGAAATTCCAATCAATTTCAGGGTGGGAAGGAGAGTCCCTGCCGAGGATGCTGCGGTAAAAGTCCTTGAATAAGCGGTGAAGGTCATAAAGATCGACGAAGGTCGAGCCATTGTGAATGATTTCAAAGATGAACGTTGCACGACGAGGACCATTTGCTAGCCGGTGAAAATAGGCAGTGTTCTTATCCCCTTCATCGATCCGTTTTACTTTTAAGCGCTTTTCCAACCAATTTCCTCTTGTTTAATGAGTCTTTCTAGCTCCAAGTCAAGTTCCTTAAGGTTAAGTGTTTCTTCTTCGTTTAGCAAGCGGGATCCTTCCAGAATGTTAAGGTTTAGGATAACTTCTTGGGTAGAAGAGATGCGGGTTTTAAGGGAACCCTAGATATTTTTGGCCTAAGGACGAATAATCTTACGTAAAGAATGAAGATTGGAAACAACCCTAGCGGTGCCTGATTGTAACGTCGATGGTTGTTCCCAAACATTTTGATGAAATGTTCAAACAAGGGTTCTAAGAGCCATAATTTTTCGAACTTGAAGTGGAGTTTCAGGTTTTTTGCAGAGCCAGTGTCAAGGAGCGAAGTACAAACATCAGAAATGATGGTGACGAGGCCATTTAACAGAGATAGTGGATGGAGGTCTTCCCATGTCAAATTAAAAAGAAAATGATCCAGTTTGGCTAAAGAAGGGTCTTGTCTTCGGCTTGACCAGGTATAAAGTCAATTGCTGATAGGTGGTTCAACTAATGCACATGAGTGAATGAAGGAGTTGGATGCAGCCGAATCACGGGAGAAGTTGCCTGAATTTCATTCAGTAGAATAGCTGGTAGTGTTGAAATATCCTCCAATGAGCTATGGGTCATTAATGCATGGAGCTAGGTTCAGACAAAAATTTCAAAGGTCTTCTTTATCCAGTGGATCTTATGGGCCATAGACGTTTTGTATGGAAGAAAGTCAAATTGAAGACAAAGGGCTACGTGTAATACATATGTGTGTTTGATTATGTTACAGAGGGACCAAGTAGCTTTTTTCAGGCAGTAATTAAACCACCACGAATACTAATTGCATCAACATGGGTCCAACCAGAAAAGGTTCCACAAATATTTCTAATGGTAGATGGGGATGGGTCCATAAGTTCAGATTCCTATAGGAATAAAATATCTATCTTATGCAGGGTGAGAATAAGTTTGATAGCATGACATTTAGAGGGGTCCCTAACCCGCGAATATTCCATGAAATAATCTTCATTGGGATTGGGGAATGCATTTCAGTTCGAGTGTAATGACCTAGTGATTTTCGGCCCTGAAAATCAACATAAATACCATTACCGTAACTCTTGCCGACCTTCCAAACACCGAAAACACTGGAACGTTATTAGAAAGAATTTAGAGGGTGAGATAAGAAAGAAAGAAATATAAGAATAGAAGAAGAAAAAAAGAACCAACACAACACAGAATCAGAGTATCACATCGCAGCGGAACAAACTATAATACAAAAATAAAACTTTATTGAGGGCTTTTAAAATACTTACAACATCAGAGTACATCACACGTCTGGACAATATAATAACCTGTCCTCATATACAACACACAGCGGAATAGTAGCTATATAATATCATACGTCTGAACACCTCCAGCTCGTCTCTGGACTTTGCAACATCCGATAGCCTGGACCTGTACAACCCAGTCTAACTCGAGCATTTACAAAACACCGGGTTAGTCTAGTGAACCAGAGTGAGAAAAACTCGCACAGTATTAAGGGAAACCATCCAACTTACTTTTAAAGTTCAAAAATCTTTTCGAGAGAAAAGGATAATCGTAAGACCAAATCCACACATAAATACAGATGGTTTTTACCTTACGATAACCCAAAACATTTTTGAAACCAATATCTTTTCTTATATTATAATAATGTCTAAATACAAGTAAATAGCAATCTAGTGGAACGCTTACATCTCACGCTCCACATATATAGTATACAATCAAAACCGTGGGCACTTATTGGAGATTGGATTCCCACTATGACAAGGTATGGGACCACCTGCCGATAGTGTATCTCTAAAGGCGAATACACTGGGTTCAACAAGAACGTCTTGCAAACCGGCCCTCACATGACCGACCACTCATTTCGCTTGAGTGTATCGAATGTATATCACCAATGGTTGGGCTCAAACCACCATTTTCCGAAAGGGGACAACATCGAAATAGATTAAAGAAGCAAAAGGAATTTCTCTAGATAGCTGCTTATACACCCTAATGGGAGCGACCCACATAGCCAAGTTGCCTGCCTGAATTTATGTCATTTCCTGGTTGTTAAGGCTTGAGGTTTGAATTTTCCCTTTGGAACATTTGGTCACCATTCACTTTGAATGCCACATCATCAGATCTGCCAAATCACTAATTTACATCCACAGACATATACTGGGTTTAAAAGTAGCGCGCCTTCTTCGCCACCAACTAGGTATGTTTGTAAAAATCAACGTACGTGGTTTTTAGGGAATACTCTGTCAGACATTCATCCATACAAGTCATCCAGGAACAGGATGAACCGAAGGTACTTTCCTACTGCATCCAATATAGGAATAACCCATGGATCAGTAGAGAGAAGTCCTTGCAACCCGTAGATTTCAACTACGACAGAATCACAATTTATCTCTGGCCGCTAAACCAGAGATTTTAGTTGTTCTTCCATGTAATGAAGATCTACGGTCTTCAATGCTCCATCTCGATCAGCTTCTAATATCTTCACGTATTTTTTGATCGAAATGATTTTCGAATATAAATTCGATTTCGGTCTTTCCGTCCCAAGGATCGTATTGGACAGCTTTGATAGTTGGTGATTTAACTATCAAAATAAACAGTGTTTCAATCATGACAATCCAATAAGTTCACTGGTTCCATATTTGGCATCACTTGGCCTATTAATTAAAACAAATGTAAATTCAAAACTCTTAAATAATTCGATATTATAAATGTAGTTTTTCACTTCTTATTTAACATAAGATTATTCTTTAAACAAATTCATTGTTAATACTTAGGAAAATTCCATATCATATCCAGTTTTCTATTTTCACTTTCAAAACATTAGCCACATTATTATTTAATATTTGAAATTAATTCAATTTACTACTCGTAAAACGATGTTACGAAGCATTTTTTATTTCATTACTGAAAACAATAATCCAAGCTTATTCTTATAGAAAAGAACTCAACTTTACGTTTCCTTTTGATTCGGCGAATATCGTTATAATTTCACACTACCCCTTTTTATTTCCCTTTTACTTTGAGTCCTTGTTATGCGTTCTCTAAATTTCACCAAACGATGCATTATTATTTCTTTAATGGGAATAATAAATTATTTCTAACCTCTTTTACCATTACAACTAATATCATCCTCCGATCGTCCTGAAGTCGTTCAAGTTGGGGTGTTTTAATTACCTCTCAAACCTTGATCAACAACGTTCATATCTTAAGATAGATACAAGTTATAAACTAATCTTTCATTCTAATAACAGTTCAAATTCCATTTAACTATTCATTCCAAATAAGGTTTCACGCAACCTTCTTACTCTTCGAAAATCTCTTTCTCGGATATGCCGTTCTTTCTTAATTCAATAATTAGGTAAACTCTTTATAAAATATCACTTTTAACTCGACCTCTTTAAAACTAACTCATTTTATGATTCGGATTTGGTTACCAAATTCTACGACTCACTTCTTTTACCATTCAATTGGATCTCATTTCCATTGCGGTTACTTTCTAAGTGATTTTCAATTAAAAAGTAATTCTCTAAATTATTTTTAATTAAAATAATAATTTACTTCGATCATTAACTACTTCAATAGTTAATTTCTTTATTAACTAAAATAAATAATAAACCCATTTTAAAATCTTTATTTAAATTTAAACACTATTCATTAAGCTATTTTATTAGATTAATTAAAATCAAACTAATTTTAAATCAATTCCAATTACAATGGTTGACTTAGTCAGCTCAAGGCGCGGTTATCGTGTTAACCCATTCCAATTCTGTAACACCACGTATTTTTAATGTAATTAAAAATGTATATATATCCACAGATAGGATTAATATGGTGATGTATAATGAAAATTAATTAATATATGAAAAAAAAGAGAAAAGATTGGTTGCATGCGATGTAAATATGTTGCATGCACTGATTTGCAAACATAATGCATTAACATTAAAAGAAAAAGATTCATGCATTGGTTTAATTTAAGTATTGTAACTAATATGAAAAAGAGAAGTAAGGAAAGAACAATAATTATCATTGTTCTAAGGCTTATTAACAAAAGACTTTGTAGCTCAGTTGGTTAAGGCATTGGATTTGTAACATGGAGGTCGGGGGTTCGATCTCCGGCGGCAGCATAATTTTTATCTCTGTTTTAAAGAGGGCCAACTGAACATGCAAATATATGTACATATACAAATTCAAAATTTGAAAGGATAAGAACGTACATATAAGGAAATAAAGAAAATATATGTATATACATGAGAATATATATATATATATATATATATATGCAGAAATATATGTATACGAAAGATAAAATTTAAGATAAGGCTATAGTAAATGAAATATGGCAAGAATTAAATAACGGTGCAACATCGTTTGAATTTTGAAAATAAAATGAAAGTTGTGCGTATATATATATACGCGTAAAATGGTCGTTAAAGGAATTGTATACATATAAGAATATTTCATGTGAATAAAACAGTTAAATAAATTCCAGGAATTCAAAAGTTCGAAATTCAAATTTTTGCGCCAAAACAGCTTGTGGGACCCAATCTTGACTTAGCACTGCATGTAGGATAAGATTTGGCTAGATTCATCTGCGAACCTGGACTATTTTCTTAACTAGGTTCAATGCTGACTCAGCGCTGCGTGTACGATAAGGTCTTGAGCAACTATATAAACAGCCCTGGTCTTCTTCTCTATTCACAATTCTTCTCTACCCTTATGCTGCAAAGATTCTTAGTAAACATGGCTTCCTCTCCTCCTCTTAATCAAATAATAAATAAAATAATATATATAAAATAAATCAAGACGAGGAGGTGCTGCTCAAAGACTTTCAAAGAGGAGATTCAAGCTAGAATTCAAGTGAAGATTCGAACGACTGCAACGACTGTTTTTCTATGAATCATAGCAATGCCATCTTTCTAATCTAATCTCTGTAAATCAGTTATTTCTAGATTGAACGTTTTTCTTTGTTCATGACATGAAATTAAAGGAATAAAAGAATATGCCAATTCTCTTTCTTTCTATTCGAATCTGTGCCTGTCTCTTTGGACCTAATTAAGAACTGTCATGATTCAAAGACAAATAAGACCGTGACTATGAAACTATGGACCTAAAAACCATATGTCTATGACTATGAACGTTTGCCTATGACTATGGACATTGCCTATGACTATGGACACGGCCTATGACTATGAACATTGCCTATGATTGTGACTATGACTATGAGGATTACTTCCTTGACAAAACCTATGCCTTTGATTAACATAAACTATTTCCTATGACATAACAAGGACATCTGTGATTAAACCTCCATGATTCATGACTAGGAAAGCGTTGCTTAAGTTCTGTGATTTTGAGATTGGGGCTAAACCCGATTATTTATTCTGCTTGTCCTTGGTCTTCTTAAGTTTTAGACTATGGGAATTTACCTATTAAGTTAGGTCTACCCATGTTCTTGAACCTACTCTGTCTATTCTTGGTTTTAGACCTTGGGAATTTACCTATTAAGTTAGGTCTACCCATGTTCTTGAACCTACGTCGTTATTCAAAACCATTTTATGCCAGTTGTTATATCTATCCTTTTCATAGCAATCTTTGGTTCATTCCCTATTTTCTGCGAATCTAGATTTATCTATAATCTAGATTGAATCACGATTATACGAACGGTGGGAATGCGATTTGGGGCAAAATATGAAATTTACTAAAACGTAGTTCAACTTGGAAATTGGCATAAATTGGGAACATGTATTATGGCATGTTCATAGAAATGCAAATTGGATAAATTTGACATAAATTATAAGATGTGTAATTTGAATCTTGTATAGTGAACTAGAGTAATAAGTCTAGTTTGACATGAATTAGAATGTTAAATCAGAATTGGATTAGCTAATTTGGCTCGATAAGTATATTGGTATAAAATTGGCCATAATTGGGAGTAATTGTCAGGATTAGCAAAATCATAGTTAATGACACTTCATTTGGTATGGTTTACATACCAAAATAGCATAAACATGATATAGAGGGGAAAATGGGCTGTAAGAATATATGTTGACAACTTACATTAAAAGAGTAATTGGAAAATAAGTAAATCAGGATTAATTTACTTATAAAATTTGTCCTAAATGAGGAAATGTTAATTTAGACAAATTAAAGGTTTGTTAACGACATCTCTTTTAATAATGAACCAGAAAGTTCTAGGGTGACAGAGAGGATAGTGTCTAGGCTTGAGTTTGGAAAATACAAGTTTCCTGCTCTCCCTGGCTATCCCTAACTGATCTGACGGACGGGATGGTTACTTTCAAAACCAGATTTGAAAATTAATCAAAACCCTTTGAACTAGAAAACACGAATAGGCCTAACCCGAGGTTAGACTGAGTTGCGATGTAAACCTGCCCGGAACCAACCGCACATCCAGTAATCGGAACAATATCTGTCTAATGTGAGTGGTCGTGGCTTTAATTTATTTAGTTAAAGTTAGAACAAGAATGCTAGGGTTAAGTTAACTAAGACACTTAACCAACTCAACATGATAACAAGACTGGTAGGTGGGGTTAGGTTCATACAGTTAAGCTAGAATGGGAGGGTTAAGTCCATAGGAACACTTAACACTACAAGAAAATATGTTATTTATAACGCTATTTTATAACACGTTATTCTAAACTGTTATTGTTTATGGTTAAACCTTTGTTTTTTAACTCTGATTTTATTCTATACTACGGTGTGTAACGCTCTCCGCTCCAAAATTTTCCTCTTCCCTCCAAACTAAAAATTAAGCCGTATCTCGTCCCGTTCTGCAAAATAAAATCATTTTCATATCCCCAATTTTATCACCAACCAAATAACCATAATCAAGACTATCCACTCCATCTCGGATCTTGGCAGCCATTCTCCTCTACTGCAATGTTTGAGTTCGCTCCTCACTAGTCAACTCAACGACGTCTGAAACCCTAATCTCTGATCTTCGATTTGGCCTTTTATCGGTACTTTTCAGGTACGAAATTCAGATACAGATCCTCAGTAGTCAACAATGATTTGTAGATTATATTTTTGTTGCTGTTATACTTATCCTAGTCCGCTTCTTGCTAGTTACGATATTCTTGTTATTTGTTAAACTGTTGCTCTTTGTTATGAATGATGAGAAATTGTAGTTCAGTTTTTGTTTGTTCAGGTACCGTAGTTTTGATTAAGACCTTGAGATTTGCGGTTGATCAGTTCCCAATTTATTAGAGAACAATATTGGATTGAAATTTTGATTAAATAGAAATAGTACTGTTTTATTTGTAAATAAATATATAAAGGATATTTCTATTTTTTAATTAACAATGTATTATATCCGTTTTATTTTAATAAATTAGACAAATTTGTCTAAATATATGAATAATAAATAACAAAAATCTGAGATTGCAATCTAGATCACGTGGTTTCAAGTTTCAACAGGAAAAAGTAACAATGATGATTTGTTCTTCTAGTATGTTCTCGCTTAAGTTCTTTTACCATGTATACTCCTATTTCTATGTGACGAATACTCCAATTATTACAACGTAAGCTTTTTATATTTGATAATAGTTAGGTTAAGAAAGGGAACGGCTCGAGCTTTAGCCCGTTTCAATTCTGTTGTAAATTGTTTGTGTTCTTAATGCAAGGAGCAAAGATGAATGCAGAAGAAATATAATTCTGTTCTGGACATGTTGCTTGTTTGTGTTTCCGGTAATATTGTTCTACAACAGAGCCAAAAAAACAAAACAAAGTAGAACTTATCACAATGACAGTCCGCATAAGGTTGTTATCTGAGTTAGGTGAGATCAATATTTCATTGAAACAGTACCTTGCTCCTACGACGGTGAAGGATGATTGAACGGTTGCTTCCCAATTTATATCATGACACTTTAAGGACATGTACTCTACAATGTCGGTATCTTTCAGCTCATGTCACCTATAATTTTTGGATACTATTTTTTTGTGAGAACTGTGTGCAAGACAGCTCGAACCTGGATCGGTTACCAGATCTAGGCATCTCTTTCATTGCGCCACACCTGCGGACTTTGCGAGCTTTATTAATTTGTATTAATTGAAATTTTTCTTCTTATTCGACATTAACTTCTTTTGAAATCATTGGATGTGGCTTATCTAGTTAAAAAATAAAAGTAGAGTTATAAGAATTTGTAAATATTGATCATTTGAATTATTTCCTTTGGATCATATAAGTACAAAGTTACAAGAAAATATAATTTTGAATGGATCTTAGATTGATTTCTCTAGTTCAAATTTTGAATGAGGTTATAATACATTGGACGAAACGAGTGCTGAATGAGATATGGATGAAATTAGATGTCTTACCAAATGTAAGAATACAATCTCGAATGCAGTCTCTCGAGTGATGTATAAAATTTGAAATTTCGTGTTATCATGTGTTTTATTTGTGAACATTATATTTCTTAATAATCTATAGAACTATATAATTGGTTATTCAAAATTGTTTCTTAAATTCACTTTCAATATCTGAGCAAATATTTATAGAGTAACTGATAATTTAAAATTACAAGAGCATATTGGAAGGTAATTACGTCTATAATTAATGTACTATCCATGTTCAAATTGGATTAGGATTTAATAATAGCTGCATGCTTATGTGGCACTGTAGCAGTACTCTAATAGAAGCTGCACTTCTATTGCAATGGTCTATTAAATTCTAAAACCCGATATTAAACTTTATCTGGATAAAATACGTATAAAATTAGCATCAGTACTAGTGCATGACATGAAGTGTGTGCGCACAGGCATGATGTAAAGATGCGTTAAAGTGCAAAAAATTGAAAATTGATTAAAATGAATTCGACGATGTTTGAAATGATGACACACCAGTGAGTGCAATAAATTCTCTTCATCAACAGTAGATATCATAACAGAAAAACTCAGCAGTTATCATTTTATGTTGGGTATAGGTGTGTTGGTTGGCCGGCCAGGTTAATCCTGTATCAGTGGAAGCATAAACCTATAAATTTCCAGTTCATGTTTTACACTAGTAGTGTACTTGGTTCATTTTTTTTAATTAAAATTCATTTAGATGTTCTTAGTTCCTGCTGGGCTCAACTTGATGTAGTCTTCTTGTATTTTCTTTTTAACATTTATGGCATACTAGAACAAGTATGTTGAAATGTCAATTTCATCTTAAAAAAGCAAAGGAGGATGTCAAATGTATTTATTTTAACTTTATATGGGATGATGATTATTGGAACGTAATCACCTTTTTGTTGGTAAATGAAACCGGCATATTTGTTTTCTTATCTGCATGTTGTAAGAGGAATACAAGTTATATGTTAATGGTTTCAATTTTTTTAGAAAAAGGTAATTGAGAGTCGAGACTTCAACTTGTCAGAGTTAGTTTCGAAGCTTTTTTGATTCATTCTATATTTATATCCTTTCAAAAGTAACAATCTTTCTTAAGCTAACTATCACTTTTTATTTTGTTGCTATATATTTTGAAAAACTGCAACAGTTTGATGCAAGTTTCTGCTGATATTACAGGTTGTTGGTATTGAAGAAAGTCTTGAATTGTTCATAGACCTTCAATTAGTTGATGATCGAGCTTTGAGAAAGTTGGCATTCTCATATATTGTGCATATGATCCGACGCATGAACCAAAATCATAGAAATGAAGTGCAAAACCGCAAATTACAGAATGTGTTATTTTCGATGTTAGAGGTACAAAGCCTTCTTGATATCATGTCAGTAGTTTATTTTTCTGGCATGAAAACTGGTCTTACTAATAATTTCATCACATTGCGTATTAGTTATTACTAAAAGAGTTGATAACAAGTACATGGTGAAAACTATATAACTGTTACAAATTCAGATTAGGTCAATATTCAAACTGTTTTTCAAAATTGCAAATACGTTCTGTTTTTGCTGTAAATTCAATGCAGCATTCAGTTGCATACATATTGTTTATATGCAGTTTCTTTGTGGCTATATTCATATTAGACATATTCATCCAATTTCCAAATGTGTTAAAAAGCCATATTGCTACATGGTTCTTCTTTTGCTTTAGAGTGCAGATGAGGCTAGGGCCAAAAGGGCATTTGTTATCCTTTGTGATCTTCATCGAAGGAAAGTGTGGTCCGATGAGCGGACAACCAATGCTATATGCGAGGCATGTTATCATACATCTTCAAGGCACGTACTTATTCCATTTTCATACTCATAAATTTGTAATACCCTTGTTAAATATGATTCATGCTAATTAGATCTGTTAAGCCATCTATTTCAGGATTTTAAAGTCAGCTCTATCATTCTTATTGGGCTATGACCGAGTTGAAGATGATGATAGTGATGAATCTGATAGTGAAGATGATACTTCCCTAAAAGCACAAGTTGTTCTTAGCAGGGATGTTGTTTACAAGGTTTATATATTTGTAATAATATGATAAATGTTGTTACCTCTGTTAAAAATGAAAATTGGACCTTTATGGGCTTCATGAATGCAAATGTAATAAACTATAGGAATCTAAATATTTTTCCCCCTTTCAAAAAAACCTGCTAAGACCTTGGCAGCCTTATAATTATTTGCAACTTATTTTGCCTTCAATTGTTATCTAAAAGTGGCATGGCACATCCAATATGTTATTTGCAACTTGCAAATATGTATTTTATTTACGAACCACATATGTTTATAATTGATGGCAGCGTTATAGTTTTGATAATAGTCATCTTATGTCAACATTCCCGTAGTTTGTCTGGGTTTAGTCTGGCAACGAAACCACCGTTGGAGTTCCCTACAAAGCTGCATACTGATATATGAAATGTTTTTGCAGCGTAATTTGCAGATATGTTGGTGATTTGGTACCGTTTATATTTCCACACACTGTCCAAAATTTACCATATATTATCCTCCTCTGTTCTTAGAGTCAGTTTTAGTTCAACCAGTCTTATCGTTCAGAAATAAAAATGAAAGATTCTTCGTAATCTTGATTTATTTTCTTTAGCAAGGAATCGAAAACTAGTCAAAATCAAATCTAAATATATTTCTTGAAACAGACACATGCATCAAATCTTTACCTATGTTTCGAATAGAAGCACTTTTTTGGTCCGACTGCAAAATTTTAGAAATATCCTCATATGCAAATAAGAGGTTGATTGAATCATACAAAGAACAAAAATTTACATCTATTTTCAATTGGAATGGTTACAAGTTCAAAACTTATTTTATTTTATTTTATCAAAGTGTCACAGAAACTTTTAATTTAATAAGAACATTTTGCATGCGTATTCCTTGCACATGCCATAAAATCTCGTGTGATATGATATATTTGGAAATCTACGGTTACAATTTGGATGACTTTTTTTCCATTTTATCTTTTTCAGCGTTCAGTTTCTACATTGAGCAGTGTAATAGAATATACAATTTGGATGACTTTTTTTCCAGTTTATCTTTTTCAGCGTTCAGTTTCTACATTGAGCAGTGTAATAGAATATTTTGCACACTATTTGCAAGTAGCTAGTGAATAGTAAACTTTCAGTTGCAGCACTAAAAATTTCGTGTTTCTTTGTAGGCCCATCACACAGGCACTGTAGCTAGCAAGAAAAGAAAGAAAGAAAAATTACAATGTGTTATCTGTAGCATGAAAACGCAGCAACGGCTCGCGTCAGAGAATACTGGTCCAAATTTCTACTCTCCATTATGACATCTGAAAGATGCACAGGTTTGATATCATAAAAAGAATTGCAGTTTGCAAGTTCATGTATATGCGAGTGCATCTGTGTAGTGTGCACATGTACACATTCATGTACACACATATATCCACATACACGCGCACACTACATTTTTCTTGTATTCATCTACTTTTGATAATAGTGGACGAAATAGCGACCGAGTAATTTGATCTATGAGTCCTAGTAATAACAAAATGGTTACAACTTTATTTTCATTTATTTGTTGAAGATTATGGAAACAAAGGTGTGATAGAGGAGAAAGCGTACGTGGAGCAAAGCATACTCAATTTGCCATCAATTGTTACAGGTGAGTCTGCATTCACTGTTCATTTCAAATACCAGGAAAATCTTGGGACTCCTAGAGCTATCATCGTGAGAAACAACCATCTTGAGCAGTTCTACCTCAAAAGCATCACCATTGAAGATTATCCTGGAAAGGGCCGGATTCACTTTGCTTGTAATTCATGGGTTTACAATGTCAACAAGTACAATTATGAAAGGATCTTCTTAGCCAACCACGTAAGTTTTACTTTCTGTTAACCTCTTTGTCTATTCTATTAAGTGCATCGGTAACCCTGTCAATTCTTGCTTGCAAAATGAAACATAATCAAGTAAAATTGCAATAAATATGTACAGTAAAACTGTAAAAGTAAGGAGTGTGTGTCTTCATATTGGTTGTGAAGTTATATGATATCTTATTATAGTAAAAATAATGTAAGGCATAACCGCACACCTATTTTAAAAAGTACATTTAAGGAGATCAGCTTAAAATAAGATCAAGAGTTCATTCCTGTTAGGCTGTTAGCTACACTATACATGTGAATATAACCGAAATATGGGAGGCATAATTCATACTTATCGGAGTTTACAAACACAACATGGTTTCTCTAGGCCTTTTACAAAATGATCAGCTTGAAGTCATGTAATCGTTTAAAAATTAATGTCAGATCAAAGAATATGGCTGACAAAAACAAAGCGCAGGATCTATGATGATATTTAGTAATAGTTGTAAAATATTCAAGTCAGGTATACCTCCTACATCAAACACCAGCTGCTCTTAAACCATACAGAGAAGAAGAGCTTCTTCACTTGAGAGGCGATGTCTGCGTTTCCCATATTACCAGCTTCTACCAGCAAAGCAGCTCCGACAAGTTTACAGGCCCTAGGAACAGGATATTTGAAATGCATCCTTCGTAGCCAATACCTTGCATGTGTGTTCATGTTATCGACCTCCAATACCTTGCATGTGATACTGATGTATGGATTTGAATCACTCTTTATTATATCCTTGGTTCTTAGTTATTGTTTTTTATTGTTCTATCATTATTAGAAAATGTTTTTAGTTTATTTTCCATCTTATTTAGTCTTCATAGGTATGAATGGTTATATGTCCTTTTCTTTTTGACCTTTATTACTTCTGTTTTAAGAAAAATGTGCTGATGTCTTAGGTTTTTTAATATGTATGCAAATGATTTTAGCATATACGAAATTTAGTCAGTGCCTTTATCCCATTGAATTTCATATTAACTTTTTTTGAACTTTTTGGTCCAGGAAAGCAATAAAGCTAGGCAGAGGTTTCCTAATGCAAAAGCAATTTCATCTGCAATTTTTTTTGGAGATACCAATCCATCATACAAGGAAGCCCAACTCTTGCTGCTGAAGTGTGTGGTATGCTCTTTTATTATGGTGGAGCTGACTCATTTTGCTTCAATTCCGTATATTCCTTGTATTTGCCCCACAGCACTGAATATAACCTTACCACTATTAAAATTCCTCCAAGATCACTGCACAAACATTATTGGATGACAAATAGCAATAATTATAATGTGCTTATAAACAAGAAAGAGCTAAATATAAGAAAATAGCTTACCCTCCCAGGTAAATTTGCTCTGAAAGTATGAAGGAGCCCATAATTGCTACAATAATCATCATAAGAGGACTAAAAGCAGATGCAAAAATAGGTCCTCTCTCTTGCATTACCAGACCTTGAACGTAGTGTGCTATGCTTGACGTCACGATACCCTAATAATAATTTACAAATGCAAAGCTAATTAAGTGTATATTTGATGATTAGGAGCAAAAGTACGGTTTTTCTTTTTTCTTTTTTCTTTTTTGAAATTGGTTTTCCTGATGTTAAAAGCCCGCAATAAGCTGAAATATCAATTTATTAGGACATTTCATTATCATTATTTTATTTGTATGTATTTGAAATGGTTAAAGATGCAAAAGAGATTCGATACCTGAATCTATAGATCCAGAATCTTGGAGCCCTACCACTATATCAGTGGCTCTAAACTCTTCCTTTTCATTCAAATAAAGTCAAAAGAGTGTGTTAAAAGCAGTTTATTTTTGGCAACAAAATTGGATGTATATTTTAGCGTTATGTAAAGGCTACATCCTGTTTATATAAAATCTTTAGATTGTGGAGTTTGAAGTTTGGTTAATTCTTTCAGGAAAGAATTACAAGTTTTATGAAGAAAAGTAGCAAAATGTAAACCAGGAAGGGATAAAGAAATCTGACAGCATAAGCAGCAGCAAGAAGATTCATGTCAAAACCGATAACCCAAGCCGAAGCTTTGTGCTCCATGACCAAAGTGACAACAATAGCTTGAAGTGTACCCACAAAGCAAATCAACGTTGTAAGCGAGAGCTGTGCAGTATGTTTCTTAAGTGTAGCTGCCTGTTGTCATTACTCATTAGTCATATATGAAAGGCCATGAAAGATTCAAAACTAAAAAAATAAGCGTTATGCTGAAGTGTGAACTATGTTTTGCATTTTGTGTACTTAAATTGACATCAATATGGAATTGAAAACATATGTATTGAATTTGGTAACTCATGGATTGAAATTATTTTTTGTTAGTTGATACTTTATTTTGTTATCATGAATATGTGTTATATTTGTGGATTATTATATTTTTTCGTTCTTACTTTGCTCTTTAAATTGTTTTGAAGATTTATTTTGATTGCTATTATTAAAATGTAATATATATATGCATAGCTCAACGAATTTTATAGCAGCATATATGAGCTGTAAAAGGTTTTAGCAATACTATACAAGTTAATTTAATAGCGTCATATAGCCGCTATTAAATAAATATGTTATAGCGGCTAAAATGTGTTATAAAAGATTCTCACTTTCATTGAGATTCAGATGATTAATAACGGTGAGGATGAGCTATTGTCTTTAAGTAACATAACGGCAAATTTGTGTTATAAAACCATGCTCTTTTATAGCGGCAAGTAAGGCGTTATATATATTTGACAGTTTTTTATAACATGTTCATATGCAGCAGTTATAGAACCGCTATAATTCTTATTCATAGCGGCTATAGGCCGCTATAAAATACCATTTCTGTTGTAGTGTAACCAACTTAAGCTCAGTTAAGCTAGAACGGAGGGCTAAGTCCACAGGGACACTTAACCAAACTCATGGTAACAAGACGAGATTTGTAGAGGTTAAGTAACTGAGAAAACACTTAGCCAAATTAACATGTTAACTAGTCTAGAAAGTGGGGTTAAGTAAAGTTAATACACTTAGCCAAATTTACATGTTAACTAGACTAGAGGTTGGGGTTAAGTAAGATTTAATACACTTAGCCAATTTGATATGTTAGTTGGGCTAGACCATAGGGTTAAGTAAACTTGAACACTTAACCATCAGATGGTGATAAAAGAATAGGGGTAAGTCTAAACATGAAGGGATAATACTTAACCATTAATAACATGTTAGACAGACGGGCAAGGTTAAGATAAAAAGGAACACTTAACCAATATAGGGTGAATGGGTAGGGTTAAGTAATAAGAAATACTTAACCAATATAACTTGGTTTGTGGTGGGGTTAAGTCAACATGAATTACCGATAACACTTAACCAGTATAACAGGATGAATGAAGAGGGTTAAGTTGGCTTGAATTGACTAATGACACTTAACCAATCCAAATTGACGGGAAAGGGAACTAAGTAGTAAACCTTAGAAAACAACGATTTTGGAAACTAAGTGGTAAATCTTAGTTAGCACAACTAAGTAGTAATTCTTAGTATAACACGGGAAGGAGCGAATGTCCGTCTGAATAGAGAGAAGGCTCCAACGAATTGGGTTACGAAGCCCGAGGCTTCGAGGGGACATGAGGGTACTCTTGGTATCCCTCTGTGAGGCTACAGATGATCCGCCTGGGCCCACAGAGGTTAAGGTCTGCGTAGAAGAACCAGGGGTATGCCTTGGTTGCAATACATGGCAACCTAAAGACTAGGATGGACCGACGTGATTCGGCGAGCAAACGGTAGCCCTGTGATAGCAACTCGTCGTCTACCATCCATCTTGAGTCAATCGTGATACGTGAAGCGGAAAGGCGGAGAACTCCAAAAGACCATATACTTGCTATCTAGTTATGGTTGCGGATGGCCATAGGATAGTGGGGCACCGGGGGCCGGCGTATAGTTCTCATTTTACAAGGTGTGCCTTTCATTAGTTAAGGGAGGGGTCAAGTGGGACCATAGCCACTGGAATAAAAAACGGACCTTAGCATCTGCATCGGCAGATATTTGAAAGCTCCCGACCGAGTTCTGTAAACCTTGATTTGCCCTGTCACAGGACTCGGACCGCACATTACAGGACATGTGCATCTAGACAAGCGATAACTATTCGCGATACATGCGTGGGGAAGTATAGGAACATATACCACTCTTGGTAGTGTGTCCTAGACTTGGGGGCATCGTTCGACAGGTAGCGTAATCCCTAGTTGGACTAGGTGGCATAATCCCTGAACTCGAGAAGCATTCAGCAGATAGCGCAAAACTCTAGTTAAACCTAGAAAGCACTTGATAGAAAACCCTGATTTGATCTAGGTAATAAATAATGAATGTATGCCGGAAGGCAATAGAAATTACAGGAATTGGGATCACGCTATCGTTACTAGATGGGACACTAGATAGGCGGTGCAGAGATATAGAAACCAGTATAACAAGGAAATAGCGAAGCGGCGAAAGTATTAGAGCGTATCCAGTTTACCTTACATATCTTGTGACTACCTTGTCTAATCTTGTTGACCCTATCGTCATGGTGTAATCTTGTGTTCAGTTATTTCATGTCGTTTTATTTTCCTTGTTCACATGCTAGAAGTTACTGAACTTACTCATGCTTTATGTCTGACTCTGTTTTTCTTTTGTCTTCTTTTCTTCCGTCCCCCCCCCCCCCCCCCCCAGGTAGTAGAGGAGGGAGTAGTATAGCTCAGGTCAAGTTGGACTGTCACTCTTTCCCAGCTTGAAGATTTGTCGAAGTTTGCTTGGATTCTCTTATCAGATGCTATGGCTGGCTCTTGCTAAAATTTGGGGAAATATAAATGTTGTTTGATGCTTCTTTATTTTGTAAGACAGATGACACTCTGATATTGTAAAGAAATCTTTGTACAAACTATTTTATCAATAAAGAAAAGTTTTATTTTCCGCTGTTTAATTTCTGTCTGTCTTGTAATTTATCTGCATCTTTTACCCTAAATGCTCCACAGAACTTAGTGCATTCCCTTTGTGAGTGACATTAGCGGACGTGGGGTGTTACACGTGGTATCAGAGCTGAAGGTTACCAGATCAGATAAAGGATTTGAAAAATTATTTTCAAAACGGTTTTTAAAGAAGCATTTTTCAAGAGAAAAGATTTGTTTTAAAGACATATTCTCCAAAGCCATACGCACCATCTTCTCTTCCTCTGTTTAAATTCTTATCTCCTTCTTTCTCGAGTCTCTGGGGCTCCTGGCTTTCTGGGAGGTAACCTCATCTAAGGGCAAAGTAGTGCCCGGCTTCCATCCATAGCTGTAGTTGTTTCATCTACGGGCAGTTTTCTTTCGAAGCTTATAGGGTTTTCCGGACGATGGAGGCAGTTTTCGAGAGATTTGTCAACATGACTACACACGGAAGGGGATGAGGAGTTTGGCTAAGGAGCATAACCCTAGGATGAGGAATTCATGGATGTAAACTTAGCACACGAAGAAGGAAGAAATTATAAAACCTAAGACAAGAGAAAGTATCTTTACTAGGGTATGATAGGGCATATACTTAAGGACAAGGGCAAGAACGAGGAACGAGATTTTAAGAAGGACAAGTACATGCTTTTGCCACCAAGCGTACCTAGGAGAAAGGTAGTCCGGTTGGAAGAGTCTAGTTTTCTGTTCGTACTATTTCCTTAGGTTCTAGCTCTTCTCATTTGTTCATATCCACTTCCATAGTTGGGTCTCTGCACCATAGTACCTGTATAGTAGAAAGACCCCACTAGAGTCTCAAATCCAATTGGTGGTCCGACCAGTTTATTTTTGGTTAGTAGGGATTTGAGAATAGCTATCGAGTTTGCTTATATCATCTCACGTAGATCATCTAAATTCGGAGGAGATATTCCTTGGGTGCTTGTCTGATATTGGTTTAGGCCTTTGAGGCTTGTACTTGAGGAATGTCGAGTTCGGTTTGGATGGTTTGCGTGAGAGATGAATAGTTGTGGCAGGCACTTCAAAGAGCACGTAGTGACCTTTCGACTCTTATAGTTATGGCATGGAGGATAAGAGAGAAACCTCTAATCATCTTAGTACGTATACCTAGTACCGTGATTGAAATCTGTTTATTTTGGAAATGGAGATCCGGAACTTCACAATCGTGAAGTTAAATTAGTTAAGATACAGTGGAATAAAGCTCAAGAAGGCTAGATACTAGCATCATACCCTTTTCCTTGAGGGTGCATCCTTGATTTCTTTGTTTTAGGAGCTTTACGCATAATTGTTTCTCCCTTTCCAAAGTATATCACCTAGGTCGTATCTCCGATCCTTAAGTAGAAGCCAATGGATGTAAACATGTATTTGAAACATGTTATGGTTGATGGTTGCAAGTGGTTGCTAATGGTTGCTTGTGAATGCATATGCATACGTATTAGGAACTAGATCAGTTCAGACGCTTTCATATTGCATTTACAGATATGTATTTGTTTGTAAATTGAACTTGATATGTTATCATATGGGTGTTGCATATGGATGAATGGCCGTGCACGCATATAGTATTTACATAACTAGGGATGCTTGCATACATGGTTGGACGCATGGCACTAACATGACTCGCATTAAGGAGGTCGACTGAATCAGTAGACCGCCTGATTTTACAGTAGATAAAGACATATACACACACTATGCATATGAACATGAAAGCATTAGAAATCTTTTAAGGACAATGAATGCTTGTGATTGAATGGTTGAGTTGATGGGTGATTGGATGGTAGGACACATTCTTCCTAACTAGAAGATTTCGGGGACGAAATCCTTTTAAGTGGGTGAGAATGTAACACCTCGTATTTTTAATGTAATTAAAAATGTATATATATCCATAGATAGGATTAATATGGTGATGTATAATGAAAATTAATTAATATATGAAAAAAAGAGAAATGATTGGTTGCATGCGATGTAAATATGTTGCATGCACTGATTTGCAAACATAATGCATTAACATTAAAAGAAAAAGATTCATGCATTGGTTTAATTTAAATATTGTAACTAACATGAAAAAGAGAAGTAAGGAAAGAACAATAATTACCATTGTTCTAAGACTTATTAACAAAAGACTTTGTAGCTCAGTTGGTTAAGGCATTGGATTTGTAACATGGAGGTCGGGGGTTCGATCCCCGGCGGCAGCATAATTTTTATCTCTGTTTTAAAGAGGGCCAACTGAACATGCAAATATATGTACATATACAAATTCAAAATTTGAAAGGATAAGAACATACATATAAGGAAATAAAGAAAATATATCTATATACATGAGAATATATATATATATATATATATATATATATGCAGAAATATATGTATACGAAAGATAAAATTTAAGATAAGGCTATAGTAAATGAAATATGGCAAGAATTAAATAACGGTGCAACATCGTTTGAATTTTGAAAATAAAATGAAAGTTATATATATATATATATATATATATATATATATATATATATATATATATATGCGTAAAATGGTCGTTAAAGGAATTGTATACATATAATAATATTTCATGTGAATAAAACAGTTAAATAAATTCCAGGAATTCAAAAGTTCGAAATTCAAATTTCTGCGCCAAAACAGCTTGTGGGACCCAATGCTGACTTAGCACTGCATGTACGATAAGATTTGGCTAGATTCATCTGCGAACCTGGACTATTTTCTTAACTAGGTTCAATGTTGACTCAGCGCTGCGTGTACGATAAGGTCTTGAGCAACTATATAAACAGCCCTGGTCTTCTTCTCTATTCACAATTCTTCTCTACCCTTATGCTGCAAAGATTCTTAGTAAACATGGCTTCCTCTCCTCCTCTTAATCAAATAATAAATAAAATAATATATATAAAATAAATCAAGACGACGAGGTGCTTCTCAAAGACTTTCAAAGAGGAGATTCAAGCTAGAATTCAAGTGAAGATTCGAACGACTGCAACGACCGTTTTTCTATGAATCATAGCAACGCCATCTTTCTATTCTAATCTAATCTCTGTAAGTCAGTTATTTCTAGATTGAACGTTTTTCTTTGTTCATGACATGAAATTAAAGGAATAAAAGAATATGCCAATTATCTTTCTTTCTATTCGAATCTGTGCCTGTCTCTTTGGACCTAATTAAGAACTGTCATGATTCAAAGACAAATAAGACCGTGACTATGAAACTATGGACCTAAAAACCATATGCCTATGACTATGAACGTTTGCCTATGACTATGGACATTGCCTATGACTATGGACACGGCCTATGACTATGAACATTGCCTATGATTGTGACTATGACTATGAGGATTACTTCCTTGACAAAACCTATGCCTTTGATTAACATAAACTATTGCCTATGACATAACAAGGACATCTGTGATTAAACCTCCATGATTCATGACTAGCAAAGTGTTGCTTAAGTTCTGTGATTTTGAGATTGGGGCTAAACCCGATTATTTATTCTGCTTGTCCTTGGTCTTCTTAGGTTTTAGACTATGGGAATTTACCTATTAAGTTAGGTCTACCTATGTTCTTGAACCTACTCTGTCTATTCTTGGTTTTAGACCTTGGGAATTTACCTATTAAGTTAGGTCTACTCATGTTCTTGGACCTACGTCGTTATTCAAAACCATTTTATGCCTATTGTTATATCTATCCTTTTCATAGCAATCTTTGGTTCATTCCCTATTTTCTGCGAATCTAGATTTATCTATAATCTAGATTGAATCACGATTATACGAACGGTGGGAATGCGATTTGGGGCAAAATATGAAATTTACTAAAACGTAGTTCAACTTGGAAATTGGCATAAATTGGGAACATGTATTATGGCATGTTCATAGAAATGCAAATTGGATAAATTTGACATAAATTATAAGATGTGTAATTTGAAACTTGTATTGTGAACTAGAGTAATAAGTCTAGTTTGACATGAATTAGAATGTTAAATTAGAATTGGATTAACCAATTTGGCTCGATAAGTATACTGGCATAAAATTGGCCATAATTGGGAGTAATTGTGCGGATTACCAAAATCATGGTTAGTGACACTTCATTTGGTATGGTTTACATACCAAAAAAGCATAAACATGATATAGAGGGGAAAATGGGCCGTAAGAATAAATGTTGACAACTTACATTAAAAGAGTAATTGGGAAATAAGTAAATTAGGATTAATTTACTTATAAAATTTGTCCTAAATGAGGAAATGTTAATTTAGACAAATTAAAGGTTTGTTAACGACATCTCTTTTAATAATAAACCAGAAAGTTCTAGGGTGACAGAGAGGATAGTGTCTAGGCTTGAGTTTGGAAAATACAAGTTTCCTGCTCTCCCTGGCTATCCCTAACTGATCCGACGGACGGGATGGTTACTTTCAAAACCAGATTTGAAAATTAATCAAAACCCTTTGAACTAGAAAATACGAATAGGCCTAACCCGAGGTTAGACTGAGTTGCGATGTAAACCTGCCCGGAACCAACCGGCACATCCAGTAATCGCAACAATATCTGTCTAATGTGAGTGGTCGTGGCTTTAATTTATTTAGTTAAAGCTAGAACAAGAATGCTAGGGTTAAGTTAACTAAGACACTTAACCAACTCAACATGATAACAAGACTGGTAGGTGGGGTTAGGTTCATACAGTTAAGCTAGAATGGGAGGGTTAAGTCCATAGGAACACTTAACCAACTTAAGCTCAGTTAAGCTAGAACGGAGGGCTAAGTCCACAGGGACACTTAACCAAACTCATGGTAACAAGACGAGATTTGTAGAGGTTAAGTAACTAAGAAAACACTTAGCCAAATTAACATGTTAACTAGTCTAGAAAGTGGGGTTAAGTAAAGTTAATACACTTAGCCAAATTTACATGTTAACTAGACTAGAGGTTGGGGTTAAGTAAGATTTAATACACTTAGCCAATTTGATATGTTAGCTGGGCTGGACCGTAGGGTTAAGTAAACTTGAACACTTAACCATCAGATGGTGATAAAAGAATAGGGGTAAGTCTAAACATAAAGGGATAATACTTAACCATTAATAACATGTTAGACAGATGGACAAGGTTGAGATAAAAAGGAACACTTAACCAATATAGGGTGAATGGGTAGGGTTAAGTAATAAGAAATACTTAACCAATATAACTTGGTTTGTGGTGGGGTTAAGTCAACATGAATTACGGATAACACTTAACCAGTATAACAGGATGAATGAAGAGGGTTAAGTTGGCTTGAATTGACTAATGACACTTAACCAATCCAAATTGACGGGAAAGGGAACTAAGTTGTAAACCTTAGAAAACAACGATTCTGGAAACTAAGTGGTAAATCTTAGTTAGTACAAATAAGTAGTAACTCTTAGTATAACACGGGAAGGAGCGAATGTCCGTCTGAATAGAGAGAAGGCTCCAACGAATTGGATTATGAAGCCCGAGGCTTCGAGGGGACGTGAGGGTACTCTTGGTATCCCTCTGTGAGGCTGCAGATGATCCGCCTGGGCCCACAGAGGTTAAGGTCTGCATAGAAGAACCAGGGGTATGCCTTGGTTGCAATACATGGCAACCTAAAGACTAGGATGGACCGACGTGATTCGGCGAGCAAACGGTAGCCCTGTGATAGCAACTCGTCGTCTACCATCCATCTTGAGTCAATCGTGATACGTGCAGCGGAAAGGCGGAGAACTCCAAAAGACCATATACTTGCTATCTAGTTATGGTTGCGGATGGCCATAGGATAGTGGGGGCACCGGGGCCGGCGTATAGTTCTCATTTTACAAGGTGTGCCTTTCATTAGTTGAGGGAGGGGTCAAGTGGGACCATAGCCACTGGAATAAAAACAGACCTTAGCATCTGCATCGGCAGATATTTGAAAGCTCACGACCGAGTTCTGTATTCCTCGATTTGCCCTGTCACGGGACTCGGACCGCACATTACAGGACATGTGCATCTAGACAAGCGATAACGATTCGCGATACATGCGTGGGGAAGTATAGGAACATATACCACTCTAGGTAGTGTGTCCTAGACTTGGGGGCATCGTTCGACATGTAGCGTAATCCCTAGTTGGACTAGGTGGTATAAACCCTGAACTCGAGAAGCATTCAGCAGATAGCGCAAAACTCTAGTTAAACCTAGAAAGCACTTGATAGAAAACCCTAGATTTGATCTAGGTAATAAATAATGAATGTATGCCGGAAGGCAATAGAAAATACAGGGATTGGGATCACGCTATCGTTACTAGATGGGACACTAGATAGGCGGTGCAGAGATATAGAAACCAGTATAACAAGGAAATAGCGAAGCAGCGAAAGTATTAGAGCGTATCCAGTTTATCTTAGCATATCTTGTGACTACCTTGTATAATCTTGTTGACCCTATCGTCATGGTGTAATCTTGTGTTCAGTTAATTCATGTCGTTTTGTTTTCCTTGTTCACATGCTAGAAGTTACTGAACTTACTCAGGCTTTATGTCTGACTCTGTTTTTCTTTTGTCTTCTTTTCTTCCGTCCCCCCCCCCCCCCCTCCAGGTAGTAGAGGAGGGAGTAGTATAGCTCAGGTCAAGTTGGACTGTCACTCTTTCCCAGCTTGAAGATTTGTCGAAGTTTGCTTGGATTCTCTTATCAGATGCTATGGCTGGCTCTTGCTAAAATTTGGGGAAATATAAATGTTGTTTGATGCTTCTTTATTTTGTAAGACAGATGACACTCTGATATTGTAAGGAAATCTTTGTATAAACTATTTTATCAATAAAGCAAAGTTTTATTTTCCGCTGTTTAATTTCTGTCTGTCTTGTAATTTATCTGCATCTTTTACCCTAAATGCTCCACAGAACTTAGTGCATTCCCTTTGTGAGTGACATTATCGGGCGTGGGGTGTTACAAATTCGTTCTCACTTTAAATCAATTAATAATATAATTAATTTAAATAAATTCCATTAAATAAATTACTAACAACCCATTTTCCACATTTTAACCATTACGGAAAATTTTTATCCCCATATTCATAAATCTGATTAATCTTAGATTTACTTTGCAAAATCAATTTATAATAAATCAAAGTCTTTAATAAATAAAATATTTATTTATTTTCCTTTTTATAAAATTTTATTCAAAATAATATATTTCAAAGTCTATCTCTAGTTAAAAATAAATTTTATAATTTCATCCCTATCGACTCACCTGATGGTGAATCAATATTTATAAAACGATTGATTCTATAAGCCATATGTTGCCTAATACTCAACCAATATTGCCCATTGGTTTAAACTAGACAGATGTTGAATTTTCTGTCAATAATCCATAATCAAATCAATCACCCAAACAGGACAGTTCACAAGTTGATAATATGAAATAAATAAGATATTGAGGAATCCCGTTGGATCCCTCTAACCTGTTCTTCCCTGTATACAAATGGTTATCTCCAAACAGATCGTTCAAATTTCATTTAACTGATAACAATAAATGATGAACATTTAACATCAACCAATTCATGAGCAATTCAAACAATTCAACCAGTTAAACATGTTTATTTTATAAACGTAACCAACAAGATAAGTTACCTTTATTGGAACCAATCGTTAGAATAACGATTTGGTATTTCACTGAAATTAAACGACGGTTTAATTTCATCAGTTAAATCAGCAAATAAATATATAATTAGCAAACAGTCAACTATTGGCAAGCAGAGCACACAAAATTAAAACCCAATTTATATAAAATATGAATGGGTAAAACTGACTGAGTTTAACTCACCTTGATCTAATTTTCTGTTGAGATAGTTGGTTTTGATTTAAATTAAACAAGTGTTTAATTTAATTAAAACCCTGGTTAATTCCAACCGCGTCCAAATTTATTCCACGAGGTAGTGCTTGTTGAGACGAGTCCAACGGCACCTAGGTTGTTAGTTTCTGATAACATATGATAATGTTATTAATATTTAAAGTTATATAATTATAAAATTAACCTCCTTAATTAATATTTTAATTAACTAATTACATAATATAAAAATGTGCTTGATCTTCTCATTCTTTCTCGCGTTTGCTCGGCTCCCCACAACTCACAGACCTGTAAAATATTATTATACAGTTAATATAATTTAAATTTAATTAATAATTTAATCATTAAGTGAATAACAAATTACACTTTGGTAAATTACATTTGGGATGAAATATAGGCCGAACACCTCTGTACTGTTGCCTCCTATGTCTTTCATCATCCCACTGTTTTAGTGTCCCATTTTCTCTTCTAGGTTCTCACTACGCTGCATTAATCTAAATAAATTAATAAAATTAACTCCTTAATTTTCTCAACTAAAATTAGTTACCTTACTTTTAATAACTTAATTACACTAGATTAGGCAATTCTAACTAGCCAATTCCCCTTTTTGTTCTTCTCTATGCGTCAACCTGTTAGGTAAAATATTCAATAAGTTATCATGATAAGTAATTAAATCATTAAATTATAAATTAATTATTACTTGGTTCACGGTTTACGTTTCAACGGGGTCATCACAAAAGAAACGAGGCCAGCAGTTTTCGCCTTCTTCCAGAATACATTGAACCGCAACTCCAAATGTGCTCATGCCCATTCGTTCTTCATACTTCACGATAAAAACTGTTGTTCCTCACATACGCCCTAGAACTCATGCATTCCAACTTTGTTTAGGCACTCACGACTCACGCTACTCCATGGATCCATCGCTACGCTATCACTGGTCGATCGGACCATGATCTAGCACCGTCTGCCGATGCCCCCTTCCGTCGCCGATGTTCGCTCCTAGCCATGAGCCACTCGGTCACGTCAGTGTTCCAGGAAACTCGCCCAACTGTCGATGCTTCCAACCCAGATTCTGGCCAGCACACCCCTCAGTTCCGATCATACCCTATCAGCAAACACATCTCGTCGAGTTGAATCAGTTTGTCGTTGGGAAGTTTTGCATTAAAGCAACAAATTTGAAGAAAAGAGGAGGATTAGATATCGACTTTTTAGCCCTTGATAACGTATAGCGGCGGCTGCGTATATCGCTTGACCATAGCTGATATAAATTTGGGTTTGAAATGAGTGGGGTATATATATATTGGTGACGGATTATAATATTATTTTACGAAACTTCACGGTGAAGTAATTGATAAATACTACCACAAACGATTTCTGTTTTCTGATAAAAAGGCTAATCCTAGCATAGAAAGATATTCCGGACCCAACGGGACAGGTTTCGTCGAATTCCGACATTGTTTGAAAAAAAAAACCTTTATAAAAGCAGCAAAAAACACGCGTTTAAATTTTCCACGATCACTAAATAAATCCAATCAAATTGAAACTTTGAAATCCTACAATAATTAATCAATACGAACCCAATGGCACCAATTTCGTCGCATTCTGAGACTGTTTCCTCGATAGGCTATTTTTATGCGCAACGAAATGCCATTTTGAACACCAAATTACCTGGTCTTAAAAAATAACAAACTATATACCTATCCTGACTAAAATCGATGTTACAAACTCAACAGAATTGGTTTCGCGGCTTAATCTGATCGTCTGTTCAAGTTACACTCAAAATATCTCTTTATTAAATTAATTACGCGCTATAGAAAATGAACGGGTGTTTACGGCTACCGTGGTCACATATGACATCGGTTTGCCATGCAATTCAACACCGTACAATAATTTAACGGTACGGTTCCAACGAAACTAGTTTCGTTGAAATCGAATACCGTTTGCAAAAATGGCTATTTTAAAGGCCTATAATTTAATCACGAATTTCACAACGACTATTTTAAAATTTGATTTGGCCATAATTAACAATCTATAATACGAAATCTGAACTTTTCTCTTTTATATGAAAATTATCATCAAGACGGTTCCAACGTTTCTTGTTTCCCAGAAATCCGACTTATATCAGATCTTGTATATCAAATTGAAGTTCAAAACCAAATATTACGAACTGCCGTGCTATTTCGAGCTCGATTTATATTATAAATATATTAACTTTCAAACTTCGTTTTTAATAACGAATTAAACATAAAAATCCATTAATATTGCAAATATAGTATTTAAAATAATAAATTAAATAAAATATTTGGCTACTAAAAATACGGGATGTTACATTCTTTCCCCCTTAAAATAATTTCGTCCTCGAAATTGCTAAGGTAAGAAAGAACGTTACAAACCCATTAATTTTCAAATCCCATTTATTTTAAATCAAAAACCAGTTTATTTTCGTAATTAAATATTTTTAAAAATATTAAAAAAATTCTAACACCTTAAATTCCCGAAAAATTCGGCAGAGTCACCCCTGCTGTAACACCCCACACCCGCTACGGTCACTCACTAAGGGAATGCCATAACATCGGTGGAGTATTTTAAGTGAATATAGAACAGAAAAATTACAACAAGACAGATATAAATGGTACTTGAAATTTAAAACATCATCTCATAACAGCGGAAGTAAAACATGTCTGGTTACATCATAAAACCACAATAAAAGTCAAGTACAATATCCGTCAAAATTAAAGAAGTACATAATCCCACTCTCATACAATAGCCATGACAAAAGAAAAGATAACTGGGTAACTGGAGCTTTACATCTATCCAAGCTCCTAAAGACTGGAACAGCAATCTGATCAAAGCCCACTAGTGCTAGGCCCACTCTGAAAACCTGAGGGTTGGGAAAAAGATAAAGAAACAACGGGGTCAGACATAAGTCTGAGTGAGTCCTATAACCCTAACAATACAATCATTAAAGTAATTAGGGTATGATATAAACAAGGTATGGTACCTCTGGGGATAATGACTACACTAAGTAGCCAACTAAACACAGGACGTACTAAGATAACCGAAAAGACGCATTTATCCACCCAAGGATAATTACTGGATTACACCACCCCAGATCTACCCACCCAAGGGTAATTCCTACATTGCACCACACCAGTCATTCCTAACTTAAAGGTTGATCCCACCCCTGGACTTATAAAATTAACTTAATAGTTCTCGCGTACCCCTAGGTGACTAAGTAGACGCCACGAGGCCCTACAATCCACTAGGTGTACACACTACTCCCCATTCGATCGGCACCCTAACGTAGATACCCGTGCTGGCCCCACCGTGGGGTGTACCATTCCCCAACGTGGTAACCTGATAAAACTAACGGTGCACGGCTTATATCTACACGATGCAACAACGTCTTATTTACCAGCCCGGGTCCACACACGCATATGAAACCCGTTGGTCATGCGTTGCCACCGCTAACCCATTTTGGCCTCTTATAGTCAAGCCCAATATGCGTGTCCCGTCACTCGACTAGAGTTGAGCCCACTAAGATACGTTTGGGATATTGGTTGAAATGGGCCCCCACAAGCTACCACCTAAGCTTGCTATTTCTAGTGAATCCCGCTTAACCCTTTAACCATGTCCACTTACATGTTATAAATTTTGGTTAAGTCATTAATCATATTTTAATTGCCATTCAAGGCACCCACTAGATTTCCACATGCCACCCAAAGCACTTACTTAACCCTTTAACCATGTTTTAATTACATGTTCCACTTTGGTTAAGTATTCTAATCGTATTTTCTATTGCCACCCAAGGCAACCCACTAGATTCCTCATGCCACCCAAGGCACCCACTTAACCCCTCATGTCCCTCTACATGCTAATATGGTTAAGTGTTTCTTAATTAATTAATTAAGATCATGACCTCATAAAGACCTCTCACATTAGACCGTCTTTTATGACTGTTGGATATGCCGGTTGGGTCCGGGCAGCCTTACGTCATAAAAAGGGTCTAACCTCGTGTCTTTACTTTAATCACGTATTTAATTTGTGCCTAAGACCTCTCACATTGGGCTAACATTTGTAGCAACTGGTTAAGCCGGTTGGGTCCGGGCAGTTTTACGCTACAACTGAGTCCAACCTCGTGTCTTAGTCGATTAATTACACCTAATTAATCACCCTCATAATTTATATTAATTATCCCTAATTAATTAATCATGTTTTCCAGAATATGGGTAGACCTAACTCAATAGGTAAACTTCCAACTCCGTAGTATGGGTAGACCTAACTCAATAGGTAAATTCCCAACTCCATAATATGGGTAGACCTAACTCAATAGGTAAATTCCCAATTATGTCCATTTAATTTATGTTACTCTTATGCATACCCATTCCACATCATTTTATTAACATGCATATTAACCCCATCGTTCCCCACGTAGTTCGTTCTCATAACACGACATAATAAAGGGAAGATTCATCACAAAGGTCATGGGTTTAGCCAACATAGCATGTAACTTTATCATGGGTTCAAAAGGTGTCAACTTGCACATATGAACATACATTAAACCCAACTAGTATTTAACCCAAACTTGCATTATGCATATCATAAAAGAGACAACTTGCATATGAACTTGCACATAAACTTGCATATGAACTTGCATCATAACTTGCATATGAACTTGCATCATAACTTGCATATGAACATGTATCATAACTTGCATATGAACTTGCATCATAACTTGCATATGAACTTGAATCATAACTTGCATATGAACTTGCATCATAACTTCCATATGAACATGTATCATAACTTGCATATGAACTTGCATCATAACTTGCATATGAATATGTATCATAACTTGCATATGAACTTGCATAACATGCCATACTTAGAGAAAAACTTGCATATATTATGCATATCATAAAAAGAGACAAACTTGCATAAAACCAAACACTTAGCATGCATAAAACCAAATACTTAGCATGCATAAAACCACATACATAGCATGCATAAAACCAAATACTTAGCATGCATAAAACCAAATACATAACTTGCATAACATGTTACATATAGACTTGTATATAATCTCCCATATAGCTTGCATAACATGTTACATATGAATCAATGTTCAACATAGTGTTTTGCATCATGAAACATAGCATTAAACTTGCATATAGCACACAACATACACTATACTAAACTTGCATAAACACATTGATTCCACAAACATAGCCATATCCTATCATAATCAATTTAACAATTGATTGTTAAGTCTATAGAAACTCATCACTAAACTCCAATAAGCAAACCCTTGCCACAAATCACCCAAAAACTCTAGCCTTGAACATAAAGCTTGCAACTTGATGATGAATGCAAGCCAATGATCACTCATACAACTCAAAGATGCTTGTATGCACATGAAAGCCTTCATAGAAATAGTTTAGAAATAGGATGGAGGCTAGGGTTTTGAGTGGAGGCCATGATCATAGAAAATTTTGGCATAGTTTAGTTAGGAGATAGGATTATGACCATTTAGGGCTAGCTTAGGATCTTATTTATAGGATTAGGCAAGTGTTTTAGGCCCTTAGATTAACCCTAAATTAGATTAGGACCCTTAGATTTCGGAACCTTCCAGAAACTAGCCCTAAGACCAAGCCCAAACCCCAAACTGGTGCACCCAACCACAGAACTCTCTAGAAACTGTGCAGGTTTCCTGTCCCGACACGGGCGCACTTCCCAAGTGCGCCAGTGTAAAAATGCGTTGGCACACTTCACAAGTGTGCCAGTGCATTTTTGTGTTGGCGCACTTCACAAGTGCGCCAGTGCATTCTTGCTTGTTTTCGGTTTTTCTGCCTAACTTCGTTCGTCCATATCTTCTTCATACGGACTCCGATTTTCGAAAACTCAGACTCTATTTCGCGTATTTTTCCGAGACGAACGCAATGGTGCAACCCGTTTCCCCTAATTCCCACATCTGGGATTAGTTATTCTTTAATGTGTGAATTTTAGCATTAACCGAAATTCGGGGTGTTACATTCTCCCCTCCTTAAAGGATTTCGTCCCCGAAATCTCTAAGCTAAGGAGAATGCATATCCTACCATCCAAACAACCATCTACTCAATCCATCAAACACGGGCATCCATTGTCCTTAAAACAGTTTCTAATGATGTATGAGCATATGCAAAAAGTGTGTGTATATGTTCCCTATCTAATGTATGAACATATGCAAACCATGATAGTGCCATGCATCCATTATGTATGCGAGAGAACCCTATCGACACATACAATATCTACATGAGTGCACAATCATTCACCAAAATGCATCATCCATATGATAACACAATCATTATACATCCATAAATATAGCTTCCTGCACACAATTTTATGCAATATGCCATATGAAGTGATTGAGCCGATCTAGTGTCTAGAGTGTGTGTATATGCATCCACGAGCAACCACTAGCAACCACTTGCATCCACACGCATCCATCAAACATAACATGTCTCAAACACATGTTTCAACCATAGATTTACCCTATCTAAAGGTCATAGGTACTAGCGAGAGGATATACTAAAGATAAGATAAGTACTAGACAAGCGATAAAGGAGAAGTTAAAAGACATACTCTCAAAAAGAAATGGGTACAAAGAACGCATCTTCGCTTCCGTCTCCCAAGTAGCATTGCTTTCGTCATCTCCCCATTGCACTTTAACTAGCTGAACTTCTCTGTTCCTCAACTTCCTAGTTTCTGACCCAAGGATGCGATTTGGAGCTCCTCGAATCGTCGCATCACGCTCTACCTCTACATCTCTAAGCAAGCTCGGCTCTACCACCTCTGCGGTCTCATGTAAGCACTTCCTCAAATGTGATACATGGAATACATCATGAACACCACTAAGTCTGTCGGGCAACTCCACCCTATATGCCATCCGTCCAATCCTTTCCTTAATAGGAAACGGCCCAACAAACCTCGGTGCTAACTTCCCAACGGACCCAAAGCGAACAACATTTCTCAACGGAGATACTTTGACAAAAACCATGTCCCCAACCTCAAACTCAAGATCCGTCCTTCTCCGATCCGCATAAGATTTCTGTCTATCATGCGCTGCCTTCATCCTTCTTCGAATCAAATCAATCTTCTCTGAAGTCTCCCTAACCATATTAGGCCCAAGCAAGATCTTATCCGTAGATTCCCACCAACATGTAGGTGATCGACAAGGCCTTCCATAAAGAGCTTCGAAAGGTGCCATGCCAATACTAAACTGAAAGCTGTTATTGTATGCGAACTCCACCAAAGGAAGATGTTCTTCCCATGTACCTCCAAAATCCAAGATACAAAGCCTCAAGAGATCTTCTAAGATACGGTTCACCCTCTCGGTCTGACCGTCCGTCTGAGGATGATATGCGGTGCTCAAACACAACTGAGTCCCTACCGCCTCTTGCAAACTTCTCCAAAACTCACTAGCGAAGATAGGATCTCGATCACTCACAATGCTGGATGGTACGCCATGCAATCTAACAATCTCTCTAACATAGACTGAAGCAAGCCATGGAGCGGTCCTCTTACTCTTCACGGGTATAAAATGGCACTCTTGGTAAGTCTGTCTACCACAACCCAAATTCCCGTATTGCCCTTCCTCGATCTCGGTACCCCATCGATGAAATCCATCGAGACACTATCCCACTTCCATTGCGGAACTTCCAATGGGTGTAGCAACCCACCGGGTTTCCTTTGCTCCGCTTTAACTTGTTGGCACACTAAGCATCTAGCCACATACTCGGCCACATCTTTCTTCATACCGGCCCAGAAGAAAACTCTCTTCATGTCTTGGTACATTTTGTCTCCACCGGGATGAATAGTCATTCTTGAACGATGTGCATCATCCAAAATAGCCTTCTTCAAACCCTCATTTTGCGGTACACAAAGTCTACCGTCTCTATGCAACCATCCCCTATCATCTATGGTGTATCTACCCAAATGGCTGGACGACTCCTCCCTTATAAGCTTCTTTACCAACTCAACCAACTGTGGGTCGTCTCGCTGAGCCTCGCCAATCCGCCCCAAAAGAGTAGGCCTAACCTCCAAGGAGGCTAGCAAACCGGGTACAAAGTCAACGGAAGGTCTAAAGTCAAACATAGAATTAAACTCCAAGCTTCGCCATTCCACGAACAATGGACTCAAAGACAGCCTTTTTCTGCTTAAGGCGTCTGCCACCACGTTACCCTTGCCAGGGGTATACGCTATCTCAAATTCATAGGATGCTAAGAATTCCATCCACCTTTGTTGTCTTAAGACAATGCGCTCAAAGAGTCTCCAACACTTCCCTAAGATGTAGGGCATGCTTTTCTCCACTTCTAGAGAAAATCAGGATATTCTCTCATGCAAAATCGTCACAACTATCCATCTCTCACGCAGACCACCCTAGTCGAACTCGACATCCCCCAAATGCAAGCCCCAAAGGCCTAAACCAATATCAGACAAACACCCAAGGGATACCTCCTTCGAATTCAGACGACCTACGTGAGATGATACTAGTAAAAACGGCTAAATAATTAAGCCCTTGTCCAACTCTGGATGTCCTTGCCAGTCTCGCTCCAAAACCACCGTTTATCCCATAACGGGCTTTGCTCAACCTATTGAGCACATACGAAAACTTATTTCGTTCCTAGAAAAGACCAAGATGTCATCCACCAAGATCATCACGAACTTATTTAGGTACTCCCTGAACACCCTTCTCATCAAATCAACAAAGTATGCGGAGGCGTTCGTCTAACCAAATGGCATCACCAGCCACTCATAAAACCATCCGGAGTCCTAAAGGCAATCTTCTCTATACTATCTTCAGCCACTCTCAACTGACAAAACCCCGTGGCTGAGTCCAACTGCGAAAATACTGAGGCGCCAACCAACTGATCAAAGAGATCATCAATCATCGGCAATGGGTGTCTATTCTTCTTTGTGAGTTTATTTAGTTCTCTTTAGCCTACACAAAGTCTGAGGGACCCATCCGCCTTCGTAGCAAAAACTACTGGAGCACCCCACTCCGATATACTTTGTCTTATGGACCCCTTCTCAAGAAACTCCCCTACTTGCTTATGGAGTTCCCTCCTCTCGCGAGGAGCCATGTGGCGCACTGGTAAAGATACAGGTTTAGCATTGTCTACCAGATATATTTGGAAGTCAATCTCCCGCTCCGGAGGTAAGCCCTTCACCTCCTCAAACACATCCGAGTATTCCCAGACCACTCTAACAGATCGCAAACTCTCGACCGACGTGTCAAGCGATTCTAGATAACTTAGCATAACAGATTCCATAGGATTACAAGAGATCTCAAGAGTGTTACCCAAGCGGGTCATAAGCCTAACAACTCTCCCTTCAAAATCAAGAACGGCACCCCTACTGGATAACCAGTCCATGCCCAAACTAACCCATAGCCCGTGAAGCCCAAAAAGCATCACATCTAAACTCAACGCTAAGTAAAGAAACTTTCAAACCCAAACACATCATGGTGCCCCAATTGGGTTTGAAACAACTAAGGGATCATCTACCAAACTGGTGTCTAAGTGCAGTGACTCAACTAACAATGATGAGATAAACGAACTCTATGTGTCAGAATCTAATAAAGTTCGAACCGGATAATAAAGAAATCCAAATTCCAACCTAGACGGTCCTATCCCCATCTGGTACACTAGCGCGAGGGAATACAACTACCCTCCAGGAGATTCCATACCTTGCCCATGCCCCTTTGGACAATCCTAATACGGTGTCCCATTCCTCCAAAAGGATAACTACTCGCCTTCTTCCCATTCTCCACTCGTAACCTCCCACCAATGAGGTTTCATCCTTCATTAACCAAACAACTATTTGAGCCTTCCTCCCATCGTCTATCCAATAGATACCTACCAGTCCTCCTCCTTCTTGAACCAACTTCTAATCCGACTAATGTCTAAGTCCCTTGAAGTGGTTTTCCGTTCTTATCTATCTTAGAAAGGTCATCTATACGCGGAGGGGAAACTCAAAACGAGAGAGGAAGAGATTCAAAACGGAGAATTCGAAAGATATAGATATGGCTATTGGGGATTATGCTTTTCTTTCAAAAACTTTTCTTTTAAAAGACATATTTTTGAAAATACTCCTTTCAAAAATATTCTTAGAAAATAGTTTTTCTAAAAATTTTATCTGTTCTGGTAACCTGGCTCTGATACCACGTGTAACACCCCACACCCGCTACGGTCACTCACTAAGGGAATGCCATAACATCGGTGGAGTATTTTAAGTGAATATAGAACAGAAAAATTACAACAAGACAGATATAAATGGTACTTGAAATTTAAAACATCATCTCATAACAGCGGAAGTAAAACATGTCTGGTTACATCATAAAACCACAATAAAAGTCAAGTACAATATCCGTCAAAATTAAAGAAGTACATAATCCCACTCTCATACAATAGCCATGACAAAAGAAAAGATAACTGGGTAACTAGAGCTTTACATCTATCCAAGCTCCTAAAGACTGGAACAGCAATCTGATCAAAGCCCACAAGTGCTAAGCCCACTCTGAAAACCTGAGGGTTGGGAAAAAGATAAAGAAACAACGGGGTCAGACATAAGTCTGACTGAGTCCTATAACCCTAACATTACAATCATTAATGTAATTAGGGTATGATATAAACAAGGTACGGTACCTCTGGGGATAATGACTACACTAAGTAGCCAACTAAACACAGGACGTACTAAGATAACCGAAAAGACGCATTTATCCACCCAAGGATAATTACTGGATTACACCACCCCAGATCTACCCACCCAAGGGTAATTCCTACACTGCACCACACCAGTCATTCCTAACTTAAAGGTTGATCCCACCCCTGGACTTATAAAATTAACTTAATAGTTCTCGCGTACCCCTAGGTGACTAAGTAGACGCCACGGGGCCCTACAATCCACTAGGTGTACACACTACTCCCCATTCGATCGGCTCCCTAACATAGATACCCGTGCTGGCCCCACCGTGGGGTGTACCATTCCCCAACGTGGCAACCTGATAAAACTAACGGTGCACGGCTTATATCTACACGATGCAACAACGTCTTATTTACCAGCCCGGGTCCACACACGCATATGAAACCCGTTGGTCATGCGTTGCCACCGCTAACCCATTTTGGCCTCTTATAGTCAAGCCCAATATGCGTGTCCCGTCACTCGACTAGAGTCGAGCCCACTAAGATACGTTTGGGATATTGGTTGAAATGGGCCCCCACAAGCTACCACCTAAGCTTGTTATTTCTAGTGAATCCCGCTTAACCCTTTAACCATGTCCACTTACATGTTATAAATTTTGGTTAAGTCGTTAATCATATTTTAATTGTCATTCAAGGCACCCACTAGATTTCCACATGCCACCCAAAGCACTTACTTAACCCTTTAACCATTTTTTAATTACATGTTCCACTTTGGTTAAGTATTCTAATCGTATTTTCTATTGCCACCCAAGGCAACCCACTAGATTCCTCATGCCACCCAAGGCACCCACTTAACCCCTCATGTCCCTCTACATGCTAATATGGTTAAGTGTTTCTTAATTAATTAATTAAGATCATGACCTCATAAAGACCTCTCACATTAGACCGTCTTTTATGACTGCTGGATATGCCGGTTGGGTCCGGGCAGCCTTACGTCATAAAAAGGGTCTAACCTCGTGTCTTTACTTTAATCACGTATTTAATTTGTGCCTAAGACCTCTCACATTGGGCTAACATTTGTAGCAACTGGTTAAGCCGGTTGGGTCCGGGCAGTTTTACGCTACAACTGAGTCCAACCTCGTGTCTTAGTCGATTAATTACAACTAATTAATCACCCTCATAATTTATATTAATTATCCCTAATTAATTAATCATGTTTTCCAGAATATGGGTATGGGTAGACCTAACTCAATAGGTAAATTCCCAACTCCGTAGTATGGGTAGACCTAACTCAATAGGTAAATTCCCAACTCCATAATATGGGTAGACCTAACTCAATAGGTAAATTCCCAATTATGTCCATTTAATTTATGTTACTCTTAAGCATACCCATTCCACATCATTTTATTAACATGCATATTAACCCCATCGTTCCCCACGTAGTTCGTTCTCATAACACGACATAATAAAGGGAAGATTCATCACAAAGGTCATGGGTTTAGCCAACATAGCATGTAACTTTATCATGGGTTCAAAAGGTGTCAACTTTCATATATGAACATACATTAAACCCAACTGGTATTTAACCCAAACTTGCATTATGCATATCATAAAAGAGACAACTTGCATATGAACTTGCACATAAACTTGCATATGAACTTGCATCATAACTTGCATATGAACTTGCATCATAACTTGCATATGAACTTGCATCATAACTTGCATATGAACATGTATCATAACTTGCATATGAACTTGCATCATAACTTGCATATGAATATGTATCATAACTTGCATATGAACTTGCATAACATGCCATACTTAGAGACAAACTTGCATATATTATGCATATCATAAAAAGAGACAAACTTGCATAAAACCAAACACTTAGCATGCATAAAACCAAATACTTAGCATGCATAAAACCACATACATAGCATGCATAAAACCAAATACTTAGCATGCATAAAACCAAATACATAACTTGCATAACATGTTACATATAGACTTGCATATAATCTCCCATATAGCTTGCATAACATGTTACATATGAATCAATGTTCAACATAGTGTTTTGCATCATAAAACATAGCATTAAACTTGCATATAGCACACAACATACACTATACTAAACTTGCATAAACACATTGATTCCACAAACATAGCCATATCTTATCATATCCTATCATAATCAATTTAACAATTGATTGTTAAGTCTATAGAAACTCACCACTAAACTCCAATAAGCAAACCCTTGCCACAAATCACCCAAAAACTCTAGCCTTGAACATAAAGCTTGCAACTTGATGATGAATGCAAGCCAATGATCACTCATACAACTCAAAGATGCTTGTATGCACATGAAAGCCTTCGTAGAAATAGTTTAGAAATAGGATGGAGGCTAGGGTTTTGAGTGGAGGCCATGATCATAGAAAATTTTCGCATAGTTTAGTTAGGAGATAGGATTATGACCATTTAGGGCTAGCTTAGGGTCTTATTTATAGGATTAGGCAAGTGTTTTAGGCCCTTAGATTAACCCTAAATTAGATTAGGACCCTTAGATTTCGGAACCTTCCAGAAACTAGCCCTAAGACCAAGCCTAAACCCCAAACTGGTGCACCCAACCACAGAACTCTCTAGAAACTGTGCAGGTTTCCTGTCCCGACACGGGCGCACTTCCCAAGTGCGCCAGTGTAAAAATGCGTTGGCGCACTTCACAAGTGCGCCAGTGCATTTTTGTGTTGGCGCACTTCACAAGTGCGCCAGTGCATTCTTGCTTGTTTTCGGTTTTTTTGCCTAACTTCGTTCGTCCATATCTTCTTCATACGGACTCCAATTTTCGAAAACTCAGACTCTATTTCGCGTATTTTTCCGAGACGAACGCAATGGTGCAACCCGTTTCCCCTAATTCCCACATCTGGGATTAGTTATTCTTTAATTTGTGAATTTTAGCATTAACCGAAATTCGGGGTGTTACACCTGCACGGAGTGACATCTGCGATATCGCATGAACAAATAATATATACACATTGACCCACAAGGTCAAAAAAAACCCCAAAATTTATATTTTCGCGTAGGTGTACCTTTTCGAGCGCTATTTAGCATACTTGCCCAATTTATGTGCAGTATACGCAACTCTAATCAATTCTCAAAGCAATCTGGCACCTATACTCAACTCAATTCACATACCAGTAATAGAAATATGAAATATTTAAATAACACTTCATTTTTCTTGGGTTTCAGTTTATTTAACCCCTTATCAATTTACGGATGAAATATATTCAACCAAACTGACAAACAGCCAATGATAAATCAATAACTAGGGCACAACAAACTCCATCAAATCAACTGAATCCATATTCAATATTACTATTTAATTTAATTCAACATATTTGAACATCAACCGATCAATATTCGATTGATTTCTATCTAATTATTATTCATTAAATTTCTAAATTCAAATCAAGTTCATTTAATTTCAACATTATTTCTTAATTTAATTTCAATATCATTATTAATTATTAATTTGATTTCACTTAACCCAGTTAAGTTCTAATCCAAAATTTTAACCAAATTTTGAATTCCATTCAAAACACTCACCACACAACATCTCAATAATTCAATAAATTATTTCTTTTCCAAAAAAATTTATGTATATATTTTGAAATTATTTCATTTACCCTCTTTACAAAACAATACTGTGTTTGTTGCCAGTTCAACGCTTCTCAACACTTGAACCGATCAAATAATACAATACAAAACATTTGTATACAGAATTTACAAACACGCGCTCTCATATATATACACTCAATCTTGATTTAGGGTATTACTAAACCTATCTCTATCGAGTTATACCACAGAGCCAAGGTTACTACTAAACCAATAGCTCTGATACCACTGTAACGGCCTAGTGATTTTTGGCCTTGAAATCGACATAAACACCTTTATCGTAACTCATGCCGACCTTTCAAACACCGAAAACACTGGAACGTTATTCCAAAGAATTTAGAGGGTGAGATAAGAAAGAAAGAAATATAAGAATAGAAGAAGAAAAAGAAGAACCAACACAACACATAATCAGAGTCTCACATCGCAGCGGAACAAACTATAATACAGAAATAAAACTTTATTGAGAGGTTTTAAAATACTAACAATATCAGAGTACATCACACGTCTAGACAATATAATAACCTGTCCTCATATACAACACACAGCGGAATAGTAGTTATATAATATCATACGTATGAACACCTCTAGCTCGTCTCTGGACTTCGCAACATCCGATAGCCTGGACCTGTACAACCCGGTCTAACCCGGGCATTTACAAAACATCGGGTTAGTCTAGTGAACCAGAGTGAGAAAAACTCACACAGTATTAAGGGAAATCATCCAACTTGCTTTTAAAGTTCAAAAATCTTTTCGAAAGAAAAGGATAATCGTAAGACCAAATCCACACATAAATACGGATGGTTTTTACCTTACGATAACACAAAACGTTTTTGAAACCAATATCTTTTCTGGTATTATAATAATGTCTAAATATAAGTAAATAGCAATCTAGTAGAATGCTTGCATCTCACGCTCCACATATATAGTATACAATCAAAACCGCGGGCACTTATTGGAGATTGGATTCCCACTATGACAAGGTATGGGACCACCTGCCGATAGTGTATCTCTAGAGGCGAATACACTGGGTTCAACAAGAACGACTTGCAACCCGGACCTCACATGACCGACCACTCATTTCGCTTGAGTGTATTGAATATATATCACCAACGGTTGGGCGCAAACCTCCGTTTGCCGGAAAGGGACGGCATCGAAATAGATTAAAGAAGCAAAAGGAATTTCTCTAGATAGGTGCTTATACATCCTAATGGGAGCGACCCACATAGCCATGTTGCCTGCCCGATTTTTTGTCATTTCACGGTTGTCGAGGCTTGAGGTTTGAATTTTCCCTTTGGAACATTTGGTCACCATTCACTTTGAATGCCACATCATCAGATCTGCCAAATCACTAATTGACATCCACAAACATATACCAGGTTTGAAAGAAGCGCGCCTTCTTCGCCACCAACTCGGTATGTTTGTAAAAATCAACGTACGTGGTTTTTAGGGAATACTCTGTCAGACATTCGTCCATACAAGTCATCCAGGAACAAGATGAACTGAAGGTACTTTCCTACTGAATCCAATATAGGAATCACCCCATGGATCAGTAGAGAGAAGTCCTTGCAACCCGTAGATTTTAACTATGACAGAATCACAGTTTATCTCTAGTCGCTAAACCAGAGATTATTAGTAGTTCTTCCGTGTAATGAAGATCTACGGTCTTCAATGCGCCATCTCGATCATCTTCTAATATCTTCACGTATTTGTTGATTGAAATGGTTTTCGAATATAAATTCGATCCCGGTCTTTCCGTCCCAACAATCGTATTGGACAGCTTTGATAGTTGGTGATTTAACTATCAAAATAAACAGTGTTTCAATCATGACAATCCAATAAGTTCACTGGTTCCATATTTGGCATCACTTGGCCTATTAATTAAAACAAATGTAAATTCAAAACTCTTAAATATTTCGATATTATAAATGTAGTTTTTCACTTCTTATTTAACATAAGATGTGAAAAAACAAATTCATTTTTAATACTTAGGAAAATTCCATATCATATCCAGTTTTCTATTTTCACTTTCAAAACATTAGCCACATTATTATCTAATATTTGAAATCAATTCAATTTACTACTCGTAAAACGTTACGAAGTATTTTTTAATTTTATTACTGAAAACAATAATCCATGCTTATTCTTATAGAATAGAACTCAACTTTACATTTCCTTTTGATTCGGCGAATATCATTATAATTTCACACAACCCCTTTTTATTTTCTTTTTACTTTGAATCCTCGTTATGCGTTCTCTGAATTTCACCAAACGATGCATTATTATTTCTTTAATGGAAATAATAAATTATTTCTAACCTCTTTTATCATTACAACTAATATCATCCTCCGATCATCCTGAAGTCGTTCAAGTTGAGGTATTTTAATTGCCGCTCAAACCTTGATCAACAACGTTCATATCTTAAGATAGATACGAGTTGTAAACTAATCTTTCATTCTAATAACAGTTCAAATTCCATTTAACTATTCATTCCAAATAAGTTTTATATAACCTTCTTACTCTTCGAAAATCTCTTTCTTGGATATGCCGTTCTTTCTTAATTCAATAATTCTTAATTCAATAATTAAGCAACCTCTTTATAAAATATCACTTTTAACTCGACCTCTTTAAAACCAATTCATTTTATGATTCAGATTTGGTTACCAAATTCTATGACTTGCTTCCTTCACCATTCAATTAGATCTCATTTCCATTGCGGTTACTTTCTAAGTGATTTTCAATTAAAAAGTAATTATCTAAATTATTATTAATTAAAATAATAATTTACTTCGATCATTAACTACTTCAGTAGTTAATTTCTTTATTAACTAAAATAAATTGTAAACCTCTTTTAAAATCTTTATTTAAATTTAAACACTATTCATTAAGCTATTTTATTAGATTAATTCAAATCGAACTAATTTTAAATCAATTCCAATTACAATGGTTGACATAGTCAACTCAAGGCGCGGTTATCGTGTTAACCAATTCCAATTCGTTCTCACTTTAAATTAATTAATAATATAATTAATTTAAATAAATTTCATTAAATAAATTCTTAACAACCCATTTTCCACATTTTAACCATTACGGTAAATTTCTATCCCCATATTCATAAATCTGATTAATCTCAGATTTACTTTGTAAAATAAATTTATAATAAATCAAAGTCTTTAATAAATAAAATATTTATTTATTTTCCTTTTTATAAACTTTTATTCAAAATAATATATTTCAAAGTCTGTCTCCAGTTAAAAATAAATTTTATAATTTCATCTCTACCGACTCACCTGACGGTGAATCAATATTTATAAAACGATTGATTCTATAAGCCATATGTTGCCAAATACTTAACCAATATTGCCCATTGGTTTAGACTAGACAGATATTGAATTTTCTATCAATAATCCATAATCAAATCAATCACCCAAACAGGACACTTCATATGTTGATAATATGAAATAAATAAGATATTGAGGAATCCCGTTGGATCCCTCCAACCTGTTCTTCCTTGTATACAAATGGTTATCTCCAAACAGATCGTTCAAATTTCATTCAACTGATAACAATAAATGACGAGCATTTAACATCAACCAATTCACGAGCAATTCAAATAATTTAACCAATTAAACATGTTTATTTTATAAACGTGACCAACAGGGTAAGTTACCTTTATTGGAACCAATCTTAGAATAACAATTTGGTATTTCACTAAAATTAAACGACGGTTTAATTTCATCAGTTAAATCAGCAAATAAATATATAACTAGCAAACAGTCAACTATTGGCAAGCAGAGCAAACAAAATCAAAACCCAATTTATATAAAATATGAATGGGTAAAACTGAGTGAGTTTAACTCACCTTGATCTGATTTTCTGTTGAGACAGTTGGTTTTGATTTAAATTAAACAGGTATTTAATTTAATTAAAACCCCAGTTGATTCCAACTGCATCCAAATTTATTCCACGAGGTAGTGCTTGTTGAGACGAGTCCAACGGCACCTAGATTATTAGATTCTGATAACATATGATCATGTTATTAATATTTAAAGTTATATAACTATAAAATTAACCTCCTTAGTTAATATTTTAATTAACTAATTGCATTATATAAAAATGTGGCTGATCTTTTCATTCTTTCTCGCGTTTGCTCGGCTCCCCACAACTCACAGACCTGTTAAATATTATTATCCAGTTAATATAATTTAAATTTAATTAATAATCTAATCATTAAGTGAATAACAAATTACACTTTGGTAAATTACATTTGGGATGAAATATTGGCCGAACAACTCTGTATTGTTGCCTCCTATGTCTTTCATCATCCCATGGTTTTAGTGTCCCATTTTCCCTTCTAGGTTCTCACTACGCTGCATTAATATAAATAAATTAATAAAATTAACTCCCTAATTATCTCAACTAAAATTAGTTACCTTACTTTTAATAACTTAATTACACTAGATTAGGCAATTCTAACTTGCCGATCCCCTTTTTGTTCTTCTCTATGCGTCAACCTGTTAGGTAAAATATTCAATAAGTTATCATAATAAGTAATTAAATCATTAAATTATAAATTAGTTATTACTTGGTTCATGGTTTACGTTTCGACAGGGTCATCACAAAAGAAACGAGGCTAGCAGTTTTCGCCTTCTTCCAGAATACATTGAACCGCAACTCCAAATGTGCTCATGCCTATTCGTTCTTCATACTTCACGATAAAAACTGGTGTTCCTCACATACGCCCTAGAACTCATGCATTCCCACTTTGTTTAGACACTCACGACTCACGCTACACCGCAGAACCATCGCTGCGCTACCACTGGTCGATCAAACCATGATCTAGCACCGTCTGCCGATGCCCCCTTCCGCCACCGATGTTCGCTCCCAGTCTTGAGCCACTCGGTCACCTCGGTGATCCAGGAAACTCGCCCAACTGTCGATGCTTCCAATCCACTTCAATGTTTGTCAGTCAGCATTTTTTCAGTTTGAACTGCCAATTTTCGAGGTATGTAGAATTTTTTCATTATTTTTAGGATGACGTGGAAATAAGACAATTAATTTAAAATCCAGTTAAAATGATTGGCAGAAAAAAGTTTAAATGATATAATTTATGGTCTTATTATAATTGTTTGATTTTTGTTTGCATTTTTTGTTTTGTCTTTTTGGATGTTGAATTATTAATATAAAGCAGCGGCAAACAATTTATATTGTATTCATTCATTTGTTTGAGTATTGGAATAGAGTTTCTTTTAATAACAACTTGATTTCATGCTATTTGAAACAGATTTTGGCTACTTGATTCTGGATGTTATCTTGATCAAACATTTAGGCAAGGCATGTTAATTTTTATTTTTATGTGGTTTCAAATTGATTAAGGCTTAGTTGTTTCCTTTAGGTTAACACGGAGCATCTAACCAAAATTTGAATTCCCAACTATGATGTTCAGTTGTCAGCTGATTAAAGTGCACCCTGATCCGCAAATGCTTGGTCCTTGCACGTAAGTTATTTTGTCGACATTGCATTTGTGTTTATTGTTGATTCTTCAAATTTTTTACTTCCATGTATTTGGTATGTTAAGGAATATATTTCACACATTTAGATTTTAGGATTTTTGGGGTTTCCTCAAATCAAGGTTTATGCCGTTTGTTTGTTGGTAGTCTTACCTTTTGGAATTGGTATCATGATCAAGTTGCTGTTTTCTATATTTGTAGCAATTTGGATTTTAGGTTGATTAATTTTTCAACTTATCTTATTATTTGGCTTTTTGCATTACTTTTCGTTTGGACTGCAGTATTGGTGGACATGTAGATAATTATGATTTCTCATAACAATGTTTTTTGCTGTTTTAAATATGTAAAATATTGTAAGTTTCTCTCTGGGTATCACATAATTTATCTTGACATTTGCAACTTATGTTTTTTTTAACCTAATTCATTTGAGTTCAATATTTGAAAGCCCAAAACAAAAACGTTTTATTTTATCCTTTGGTCACATTTGTTTGTTGCATGAAAATGATTTTAGATAATTTTTCTCTATTCTATAATGGATTTCGATGAATTATTAGTTTCCTTCTGAACATGCTTCGATTGAACAGTTTTTGTATCGTTTCTTCTACATGCTACCTATCTGTCATAACTCTTACCTTTTTTTTTTTTTTTTTTTTTTTTTTTTTTTCGGGCCATATTTTTCCTTTTACATGGGGATCTATGAATCTAGCTGAAAATAATTCACTATGCTATATTAAAACAATATCACTGCATGTGAAATGCTTTGGCGGGGCTTTGTGTAGATATTGTAATACAATAATATCAGAATGCTTATATAATATATTTTCAGACTAAACAAATCTTGCTTTGTACTAAAAAATATACTGTACTCCCCCACCCCCTCCTCTATCTCTCTCATATTACTTAATTCTTGCACCATCATCAATAGTTGGTTAACTACTTTTATGTAAAATTTTGACCAAAATAAAAATAATGTATAAAAAAAATTCTTCACCAGGAGACAGGAAAGGATGTTTAAATTATGCAACAAATTTAATCACATACTTGAATTAAAACAAAAATGTAAATTTGTATTAATTTTGTACTTACTTTTTTCCCCCTTTCTTTAATTGTTCTTACTAAATGCATGCCCAATATTAGCTTAGCATCATTAACAGATGTCCTGATAATCCTATTTTGAAATTTTGTACCTTACGAAATAATGATAAAATAATGTCACTTCCTTTCAAGCAATATGACTTAGAGCACAAAGAAGTTTACATATTTTACTGTCAACATGATTAAAGAGCATTTTTTATGTCTAGATTTCTTTTATACTTTTTTCATTGTTGGTGTTACTATCTGCTTGCACAATATCAACTTAACATCACTAATAATTGCTTCCTTAATTCTTTCTTAAATGTTCAAAACAAGGAAAATGATGAAAAATATATCTTTTAGGCCTCTCTACATAATAAGGAAAGGAAAAAAATTTAAACAATACTTATACTATGCGCATTGTAATAGTACCATCTACGTATTGTAGGAAATATGTTTTTAGCAGGTCCTTCCATATAATTATTCGATAATTAACAAAATTTACTCCTTATACAGTTAAAGATTACCTTCTATATATAGGATGCAATATAATTAAACTTATTTCTCAAAATGATTGCTATGTTTGCCTAATTGCACGCTAAACAAATCTTAGGTCACAGGGTTGAAAAGTAAATTATGACAAATTAGCTTCCTTCTCACATATGCACATAAGGAAAAAAACACTATGAACATTAGTAAATTTTAGTTTATTAATCTGGTCTATTATAGCTTTTTACTTTCATTGTTATCATAATATGATTGCCTGAAAAAATTACAATATCTGATCAAGTTAAGTAATAATTTATTCACCGAACTAGGGCTGTAAATCGGTCGGACCGGACCGGACGGAGATGTGTTCAGTTTCTGCCCTAAAAAAAATCGGATCGAACACGGACCGGACCAAAAAATTTCTCGGACAAATTTCGTTGTCCTAATTCGTGTCCTAAATAAAATCGGTCGGACACGGACAAGTTCGGACCGATCAGACTCGGTCGGACATGGCTATTTATATCACATTTTGTACATTTTACTAGATTTTCTCTCAACTATATGTTGAATTACAAGTAATTCGGACGAGCTCGGACCGGACATGAGTTTTTTCTCGTACAAATTTTGTTGTCCTAACTCGTGTCCTAAATGAAAATCGGACGGACTCGGACGGACGTATTTCGGTCATGGACACGAACGGACGTCGGACATTCGAACAAAATTTACAGCCCTACACCGAACAAATTTTATTAATTAAAAAAAAAAAAGCAAACAAGGTTACCATATTTTTACTAACCATAACTGATAAATTAACCTCAGTAAATTATGTACACAGCGAATAACCATATATCACAAAACTATACTGGAACCAAGAATAGCGAGTCTTTTTTTCTTTTTGGCCAATCGATTGAATAGTTGGACGGACTTTAGTAAGTTATTAGTTTTTTGATGTATTTTGTGTGTGTTTTTAAATTTACTTCATTATTTGTATCATTTGAGCCGGAAAACCTATATGTTTTAAAAGTCATTTTTGAAGCTTTTAGATTTTTGCTTACGTTCTCCATTCTAACATTGCTCATTTCTGTTTTTTTTTCTTTTCTTTACAATATTAAGGTGCAAAGTTTAGGATAATTTCTTTGATTTAGTTGCTACTTATTTTACTTTATGCATTTTCGTTGGTTCTAATGCTAGGAATTTCCATGCGCAATTTACTGCATCCATTCAGGTTTTTATTGTACAATTAAAATTTTACATTCCAAAACTGTTTGTTTAAAACGTTTACTGTATGTATGCATGATACTATTATATGTATAAACATATCTGTGTTTAAAATTAGAACTAAGGTCATTTATATGCGGATATATGGCAGTTTCTTATATGGTTCGAAAGCAAATTTGGCACTATATCAATGATAGTTGTTTTTTCTACATTGTATAGCTTGGAATTTTTATCCAATTTAATTTCATATTACACACAAAAAATAAATATTAAATATATGCAAGTATTACATATATACATACATACATACATACACACGCATATATATATATATATATATATATATATATATATATAGAGAGAGAGAGAGAGAGAGAGAGAGAGAGAGGCAGGTTTAATGACACCCCAAATAGTGAGCACCCCTTTAGCCCACTACTCATTTCCCACTAACTCCCCTTCTCTCTCCTTCCACTAACTCTATCACTTCACACTCACTTTCTTTAATATAAATGAGAGGTGGAAGTCGAGTATTTATATTTTTTTACCTTCTTTATTAACCGTTGGCATAACATTTGGTATACTTTTCGTTAATAATCAATGGTGAAAAAGTTGGTTATTTCCCGTCTTCGCTCAATTTTGTCTATTTCTACTGAAATACATTATATTTCAAAGAGTATTAGAATATATGATCTAATTCCTTTTCTGTTATGACTAAGAAGTTAGGTCGATGGAATATGGTGGGTATTTTTTATTTTCTAATATTTAAGTATAATCATATTTTATTACTTTCTAATCTATTTTTTGCAAAGTCTACTATAAGAGCCTTATGAAAACCACGTTTTTTTTTCTTTTCAATATAACTGTGTATAAGCTGTCTCTATATATGTAATTATGTTTGTATTTAAATAAGTTACCAATTTTTGCCTCTTGCCGTATCTTCATACACCTATATCAATCTTCCCTGCTTTTTTTTCTCATTTGACCTACCTCCTTTTATTTTGAATATAAATAAACAAATATTTTCTTCAATTCGAGCCCTTGAATCTAGGTTGATGGTTCAGTGTGTAATTTATAATGTACTTGCACTGCATGTTCTAACTTTTTCTCATAATTTTTTTGGCTATTGACTTATGTATACTTTATGATATATAGTATCTCAAATTTTTTTTTAGAACTCTGAATCGTACTACCAAAAACACTTGATTTTCTAATGTATGCTAAATGGTTGTAGCTTTCTATAATTGATGATGATAAATATTTGGTGAACTTTAATTTTGGAGGATTTTCTAGAGTATGATGAAACAACTCCTAGAATGTATACATATTTGTTTATTAATCATCATTTCAACAAACGAACATCAGTAAACTACTAAAACCGCTAACCTAAACCTAAATTTACATTTCCCTCCTTCATTTTTATGTTATCTTCTCTCATTGGCATTTATTTTTATTTTGAACTAACAAAGTGAATAGCAGACATCTATATAAAAGCAACTTTTGAATCAAGTTTTCCAACCATCCATAAATCAGAATTTGCAGCTTTTCTTGCTAAGCTGGTAACACTAATAAGAGTACATTATCAGTACCAAAAAAAAAAAGATTTTTCTTGATTTTCTTTCCATTCGAATAATAAAATAGCCATTACATTAATCTTAATATTATTTGTGTGTGTGTGTGACACACACACACACACACACACACACATAGTAATGCTTCCAGGCCCGAAACATATGTCAGGGAAAGTGACAAAATCAGTTATGGTTGCATGATTTGCTGGCCCTTCAATTTAAGATCTGCACAACTCTAACTTTTTTGTTTTGTAGTATTATATATATGTGCGTGTGCGCGCGTGTGTGCATATATATAAATATATATGTTTTTTTTTTGTGTGTGTGTGTGTGTGTGTTGATCACATGTCTGATCACTCATGACATTAGTAATGTACTTTGTGGTATTTTGTACTTCCTATTACATAATCTTTACTGAATACTAGGTACTGAACTTTTGAATTTACTTTCACTTTGTAGAGAAGAACGACATACAAGATTGGATCATTTTGGTACACGCAACATGCTTGGATTATTATTATCAGTGTCATCCAAGAATATTAGTATTAGGGTCATGCTTGATGAGGAAGAAACTGGTATCTATATGTGAAATAACCAACATTTTTTCTTTATACTTTAACGTTTTTTCTCTTTTCACCATTCTCTATTTTTCCATTGTTTGGCCACTAATGGAAATGTTGTGCTTAACCATTAGATTTGATTCCCTATAGCATACTTAATGCTAAATAAATACCTCATTATCAAATATCAGTTTGTTCGAACTACGACCATATTCCCATATATTTATAGACCACTAATATCTTAGCATTTACTTAATATCTTAGCTTCCTTATAGTATACTTAATGCTAGATAAACACCTCACTATCAAATATCAGTTGGTTCAAACTATGGTCATATTCCCATATTATAGACCACTAATATCTTAGCATTTACTTAATTTTTTATGGTATTTTCTTAACAAATCAACTTCAAAATACGATAATCGCTGCTTACAGATGCATATAAGGATGCACATCTAGACATTTGTGCTTTAAATCTATGGATTTGTATCGAACATTTCACTACGTATTTTATAAAATAGATCAATATATTTTAACATAAACATACTGATACAGATTGTAGAACTGAAAATGTAGATAAACTACAAGCAAAGCTTTATTCTATTGATTTTAAGAAAATTTACATTTGATTTAATGCGACTCCTTATTAACTACTGAAATAATGGATTATTTACTAATTCAAATTTTCATTTGTATGGGCAATAACAATAACTAAACATATAATGGAGGATGGTTACAAAGCTTGCTCAAATGTACAGATTTCATAACTTCGCTTTTTTTTAAGGTACAGCAATGTGACCAGTCAAATCACATCGAAATATTACAATTATGAACTTTTCCTTTTATGAAAAAACTGTGATTTGATAGGCTTCGCAATGAGATTATTATCTATACTTTTAGAATTATTATGTTATATAAGATATAATTAGACCTATGTTAATTGTTGGTATCATGCTATATATTTTTACAGAAATGTCAATTATTGGAGTGAGGGGTCAGTTTTGTAAAATAAGTTTATCGAGTTTAGCTATTATTACATTTTTAGAAGTCTCTCTGTTTATGTATGTAATTTTTGCAATATAGCCTTTTTCATGGAAAATGGTCATGTACATGTTTTTCAAAAGGTAGGAATACATTGTGTGCATTCATTTGATTACCTTTAGGACTGGAGCATGTTAGATTTCACAATAGTATGAAGATACTACACCACTGTACAAATTTAATGTCTATATCTGATTTGTCTAAAAAAACATCGATATTGCGCATTTAATAGATGAAAAGCAGTAATCAAACATTGAAGATTCTAGATTTCTCAACACTAGAGATTCAATAAGCAAATTCTAACCTCTCTATGGATAACTTTATAGTAGAAGATGGGATCAAATATATGTATAATGGAGACTTCAATATTATAAATATGTTGCTGCTAACGTGACAGAGGAAGAAGGTTCACAATCTCTTAAATTCAATCCAGAAGTGCATAAAACTCATTTTGACATGAGTCAGCGAAATCATAATGTTGTTTTGTTATCTGAGTAAGGGGACCGATTACAATTTATTGTTTGAGTACGGTTATGCTAGAGGTCTCAAGGATGATATATTCGTTGAGTGCTTGCTAACTGCTATACTGGTATACATGCTTGAAAATCATATTTTTTTTCATTTAAACTTTGGAAAATGCTCACAAATATGTTTGTTTGTCTGCATGCACATCGTTGACATTAAAGTAGAAGTGCTTAACGCAAATGAACTTTAGATCTGATGCTGTTCATTTCATGGATTGATGGTTCTATTGGCTTTGGGTCTTTATTATGAAATCGAACGTTTGAGCAGCTTACACACTCAAAATATATTTCACTGTACCATGAAATTTAAATTTTCAACTATTTCCTGCCAGCTCCACTGTACCTGACACATTTTAACTGTATGCTTTTAACATTTTTTCCACATGTTACTGACAGGAAGGTGATGGACACATTCAGCTTGCTCTTGGATTATAGGTTATAACTTATAAGCAGGGATGCAATTAACAAAGATATAAACTTAGCAGATAAGTTGACAGCTTACGCATTGTAGAAAAGTGTAGCTTCAATTTGCAAATTTTTGCATCATCTTTTGATGTCTTTTTCTTTCCATTGTTCATTGATTTTGATTTGACAATATGATCATTCAAGAATTCTGATTTTTATATAAAAGAATATTCATTGGCCTCACTGCGATATTTAAATTGCTGTCGTCAATGTTTTCATTTATATGAAATACTGCATAGTTTACTCTTTTATACGTGTCCTTAAAACGGGTGTACCTAATGAGTTGATCCCACGGCTGTATTTTTTTGTATGTTGTGCTAACTGTTGTGTCCAAATAATAGTGCAATATTAGCCTTTATAGAAGGCGATCATGCTGTGTACAAATGGACTTAGAATTTCATCTTTTCTTGACATTTGTTTTTTTATATGTTGTACCGTTTTTTACTTCAGTCTATTATCCTGCATGGTGTATACCATTTCAATGATTCCTGTTTGCGTTATGCTATAACCTATTACCATATGTGTTCAGTTTTAGCTGCACGCGAAAATCAGCTTTTTGTATAATAAAGTTACCTATATACATATTCAGTCTTCTACGCATTATAAATTACTCTTTTCTGTTATTAAATCATTTTTAATTATCGCACTATACAAAAAACGTTAAACCTACAAATCATTTGCAACATCCGTGTGCGAAGCACGGGTGCGCACTTGTTTGAAGAAAAGAGGAGGATTGGATTTCGAATTTTAAGCCCTTGATATTGTATAGTGGCGGCTGCGTATATCGCTTGACCACAGCTGATATAAATTAGGGTTTGAAATGAGTGGGGTATATATATATATTGGTGACGGATTATAATATTATTTTACGAAACTTCACAGTGAAGTAATTGATAAAAACTACCACAAACTATTTCTGTTTTCTGATAAAAAGTCTAATCCTAGCATAGAAAGATATTCCGGACCCAATGGGATAGGTTTCGTCAAATTCCAACATTATTTGAAAAAAAATCCTTTATAAAAGCAGCGAAAAACATGCGTTTGAATTTTCCACGATCATTAAATAAATCCAATCAACTTAAAACTTTGAAATCCTACAATAATTAATCAGTACGAACCCAACGGCACCAATTTCGTCGAATTCTGAGACTGTTTCCTCGGTAGGCTATTTTTACGCGCACGAAATGGCATTTTGGACACCAAATTACCTGGTCTTCAAAAATAACAAACCATATACCTACAATGACTAAAATCGACGATACAAACTCAATGGAATTGGTTTCGCGGCTTAATCTGATCATCTGTTCAAGTTACACTCAAATATCTATTTATTAAATTAATTACGCGCTATAGAAAATGAACGGGCGTTTACGGCTACCGTGGTTACATATGACATTGGTTTGCCACGCAATTCAACATCATACAATGATTTAACGGTACAGTTCCAATGAAACTAGTTTCGTCGAAATCGAAGACCATTTGCAAAAATGACTATTTTAAAGGCCTATAATTTAATAACGAATTTCACAGCGACTATTTTAAAATTTGATTTGGCCATAATTAACAATCTATAATACGAAATCTGAATTTTTCTCTTTCATATGAAAATTATCATCAATACGGTTCCAACATTTCTTGTTTTCCAGAAATTCGACTTATATCAGATTTTGTATATCAAATTGAAGTTCAAAACCACATATTACGAACTGTCGCGCTATTTCACGCTCGATTTATATTATAAATAAATTAATGTTCAAACTTCATTTTTAATGACGAATTAAATATAAAAATTCATTAATATTCCAAATATAATATTTAAAGTAATAAATAAAATAAAATATTTGGCTACCAAAAACACGGGATGTTACATCGAGTATGTGCATGATAGTGCAGTGTTAATCACTCAAACTCACGCCCATGCATGTGCCATTTTTTCATTTAACTCCTTATTTGAAGATGAAAAGACAACAGTTTCAAAAAACTACCAGAGCTGCTAAGGAGAGATTTGGTTCGGTTAATTCTGGCGTGCTCCTAAGTACATAAGCTGGAGTGAGGTGCGGCGTTGTGGAATCCTGTTGCTCCGAATCTGGCTGGAGGGGAATATGCTGATGGAGGGGGGCTGAGAGATCGAGGTCCGCCAATGGGTCCCATCTAGGCATGGGGGATTCAAATCTGGCATTGGGATTAAACATAACAAAGGAAGCAGAGTGCAGTACAACTAGCATGTTTGCGGGGGAGGGGGGCATTCAACGCCGCTTCGTGAATCATAGTATCAAAGCGGTCTTTTGAATTATCTGCCATGAAGGGGATGGGGTGAAGTCCTAAAAGATGAAGACATCGTTTTTGTAATCAATCCCAATGAGCAGCGTTTTCGGTTTTCTGCTAGGGTTGGAATGCACCCAACGATCAATGGAAATCATTGCATCTTTATTAAACAAGCGAACCTTGTACTGACTTGGAGTTGTAATCCCTTCATAAAATTGCATTTTGACATAAAGGAAGCGATGGTCCATGTATGACCAATCACACTTGTCTTCTTCTATGAATCTACCAATGGGGTTCAGCGCTTCGTGTATTGCTTTCTTTCTATCACGTAAGAACTCAGGAAAGCCCTTGACTTTAGCCCAAGTCTCTGGTTCGAGGGTAGGTGGTGGAGATTTTTCAAAGTTGGACCATGGTTGGAAAAGGACCGAGCCCCTGGTTTAGATAGGATTTTGAGGTGTAACGCGTGGTTTTTTACGGTGGAGTTGGGGCACTTAAAGAGAAATTTATTTTCTGATAAATCCAGATAGGCCACCGGTCATGGTTCAGATTGGTTGTTAAGACGTGGGATAGGGTTTCGATGGTCCATATGCCGTCAATGACTATAGTTGTAAGGTAAAGATAAGAGTTTTGCATGGTAAAGAGAGTGGATAGTTTTGGTTTTTTGGTAGGAGGAGAAGAAGAATTAGAATAAGCAGGAGAGACGGGTTCAAGAAAAGGCGGATAAGAGTTTGAATATGCAGCGTGATTTGAATTTAGATTAGAGTTACGATGTGATGTGTGGGTCCCTCTACTGTTATCAGTTCGATTAAGCTCTTCGTGATGGGTTGGTATTCGGGCAGAATGCATGTATGCCTTAGAAAGGTAATTATTGCCACCATTTCTCGCTTTTTTTTGAAGACCTGCTTCTATTAGGGCAACGTGTACATCAATGCCCAAAGAAATTGCAATAATAGCATATAAAGCTATTCTTATAGCCTTTCTCCACATGTCCTTTATCAACACAACATAAGCAACGCCTTTCCATCTTCAGGAATGTTGTCGTATTGTGAATTGAACTGAAACTTGGCAGCAGACATCTCTGCTTTGAAGCGGGGGGTTTGGCTACGAGTGGTGGATGAGGCGGTGGTACAACCGCCACTAGTGCATAGGTCCAGGGTTTGAACGATGACGCTGAACCGAGTTGAAAGTAGACTTAGGTGTAGATGATGGCAGAGGGACTAGACATTTGGTCATGGAAGATGGTTGGGGAAGGATGAAAGGAGGGTTCGACAAGTGGAGTGATATGAAAGGAGGCAAAGGGTTCTTATACCTACGGGAGATGAACTTGATAGGTGGAGGAGGAGGAGATGACGAGGACTCCATTAAAGATAGAATTTAGAAAATAGAAGCTTATTGCAAATATTGTTGTTAATGCCAATAATTTACTTTTAATGACAATCTACAATTATATCATGTAATGCCTACAACTTACTGTTAAGTCAAAGCTTCATGGATTATTTTGATTTATGACAAGAAGAAGCTTCTACATCGACAAAAAGAAGACGAGATGCCTTCATAGGTTAGAAGTTGATTATTTAGAGTCATAAATGTTAAAATCTATCCTCAAATAATCATACTTCTTTTTGGCATTCAAAAATTACTTATAAGACCTTTTTTTATGCATATCATCAAAAACATGTCGACCTACACTTTTTTATAGGTCAACAGGTTTTCAAAATATAACGGTCAAAAAGAGGTCGACCTATAATTTTTTATAGGTCAACAGGTTTTTAAATTACAACGGCTAAAAACATATCGACCTATAAATTTTTATAGGTCAACAGCTTTTTGAAATTTTGTGAAAAGTCATCTCCTTTCTTGAAGAGTTACATCCATTTCTTCTCAAGAATAATCACTTCTTTTAAGAGCAACTTTTCACCAAAAATTACATCTCCTCGATTATTATAAATACATCGATTTTCATTCATTCAAATTACCGAAATTTCTCTCCATTCTCTTGTCTATATTGTATTATTCTTAGCATTCTAAAAGCACTCAAAAGCATTCAATTATCGTTTGAATCTCCAAGCATATTTAACATACTTGTGATTCAACTCGATAATCCACTTCCAAATCTTTGCAAACATCAATATATATATTTGAGGATAAGATTATAGGAAGGGTGTACTCAATCGTTGACAAATCAGTGTTGAAAGAAGAACACAATCAGAAGTCAAACTCTTGTAATCGTCTTGTGGGTAAGCTTGTAGCCCGTGAAATCAAGTGGGTAAGCTTGTGGCCCGTGAAATCAAGTGGGTAAACTTGTAGCCCGTAAATCAAGTAGTTGTGAACATGTTCCTCCGGGTGAAGCGAGGGTGTTGTTTAGTGAAAAGCCGAAGAGGAGCTTCGGGACTGGACGTAGGACGGGAGGTCCGAACCAGTATAAAAATCCTGGTGTCGTTACTCTACTTTACTTTACTTTACTGCATTTATAGCTATTAGTGATATATTTCTTGTTTGTGGATTTTTACCTGTGTAACTATTGAATAGCTTAAGTTATCACATACATTCCGCATAGCCATATTATAGATCCTACACAAGTCGTGTACACACCCGACTTTTCATTTGGTATCAGAGCAAGGTCATCATATAACCGTAACACAGTTATTTGATATATTCTTGTAATATGGCAAATAACGCAAGTACAAGTAACACCACTTACACAGAAGGTCAATCGACACAAAGACCTCCTTTCTTTAATGGCCTAAACTATAGTTATTGGGCAACACGTATGACTTTTTATATGCAATCACCTAGCTATGATGCTTGGAATGCTACTCAGAAAGAGATAATAAATCCAACTACTGAGTATGCAGAATGGACTCCTGCTGAGAAAACAGCAGCTACTATAAATGCAAAAGCAATGAATATGTTGTTTTGTGCATTAGACCAAAATGAGTATAACCGTGTTAGTATCTGTACCACTGCCTATCAAATTTGGCAAACACTAAAGACCACTCATGAAGGTACTAACAAGGTTAAACAAGAAAAAATAGCTTTGTTGAAAAGTCAATTTCAAAATTTCAAAATGAAGCCAAATGAAACAATCAATGAGATGTATTCAAGGTTTCAAACTATTCATCATGCTCTTATCGGGTTAGGACAAAAATACTCTGACTTCGATGTAGTTTCAACAGTCCTACATTCACTGACTAATGAATGGGAAGGAAAAGTATTAGCCATAGAAGAAGCTAATGATCTTTCCACCATGAAGCCAGATGAATTGATAGGAAATCTTATGTCCTATGAGGCTAACTTACAGGCTCGAAAAGAACAAAAAGAAGAAAAGAAAAATGTAGCTTTTCATGCTGATGAAGATATCTCAGATTATGAAGATGAGGATCTAGCATTCATTGCAAAAGGATTCAAAAAATTCTTAAAGCAACGAATAGCTAGTCGATACAACAAGAAAAAGTTCGGATCAAACAGACCATCATCATCGAATGTAGAATGCTTTAACTGTCATAAGAAAGGACATATGCAAAATGATTGTCCAGAACAAAAGAAGAAGACAGAAAATGACAAGTTCAAACACAAAACGGACAAGTCAAAGAAACGGGCATTCTCAGTAACTTGGGATGAGTCAGATTCATCTTCATCCGAAAGTGAAAGCGACTCAGAAAATGAACAAGCAAATGTATGTTTTACGGCAACAGAGGATGAGGTACAAATTCCTACCCTTGAGGATATGCTTGATATTTATGATAAATTAATGATTAAATTTAAAGATGCAAAACATCAATTAAAAGAAGTCAAGGCAATGTTGAATAGATCAGAATTAGAACGAGATATGTTAAGAGATGAAAAAAACATATTAGAGGAGGAACTTGAAAAGGCTCAAGAATCATCATCTAATAATAATTCTCAACTATCTCTTCTAAGTCAAGAAATTGAAATTCAAAAAGAGAAAAATGACACTCTTACTGCTGAGAATTATGAGCTTAAAGCTAAAGTAAAATCTCTAGACCTTGAAAAAGCTAGTTTACAAACAAAGTTAGACGACATTTATAAAAATGTTTCTAACTTTAACAAAGGACGAGAAAATTTGACAAAAATTATTGAGAGTTCACAATCAGCTACAAACAAGCAAGGATTGGGATATAAGAAACAAGTTATCAAGAAACATCTTGGTAAAAGAAAAAGAAAAAATAAGAAAGTTCAAGAAACTGAAGCTAAGAAAAATCTTAGTTTATTATATTCCAAACCAAAACGGATTGTGAAATCTCAAAAGAAGAATGTCAAATCTATAAAGATATGGGTTCCTAAAACAAATAATAATTTGATTAGGAACAAGTATATTCAAAAATTTTTGAATACTGTGCATTATAATCCAAATTATTTGTATAAAGGGGATACCGGACCCATATGGGTTTGGACTCCTAAGACCTAACTCTTAGGACCCTATAAAAAGTGGGTACCATGGAATTAATTTTATTTTTTGTAGGTCCCACTTAAGAAAAGAGGAAAGTGGATATTGGACAGTGGTTGCTCAAAGCATATGACTGGAGACAAGAGCTTATTAACAAATATTACTTATTCGGATGGTGGCTCAGTCACTTTTGGAGATAATTCAAAAGGCTATATCATCGGCAAAGGCGATGTGAGCAATTATGGTACATCTAACTTACCTCTTATCACAAATGTCATGCTAGTTAAGAATTTGAAACATAATTTATTAAGTATTAGTCAATTGTGCGACAAAGGTTTTACTATTTCCTTTTCAAATAATAAATGTAGTATTCTAGATAAAGATCGAAATATAGCTTTTGAAGGAAATAGAGATAGAAACATTTATATTCTGAATATGAATATCAATCATAATTCAGATATGTGTCTTGTAGCAAAAGATAATGATCCATGGCTATGGCACAAACGTTTCTGTCACATAAACTTCAAAACTATTGACAAGCTAGCCAAAAATGATCTTGTTAAAGGTCTCCCCAAAATGAGCTTTTCAGTTAATAATATTTGTGATGCATGTCAATTAGGAAAATTGACTAAATCTTCCCTCAAATCCAAGAAAATCATATCAACATTACAACCACTTGAATTATTACATATGGATTTATTTGGACCAACACAGGTTCAGTCAATAAATCATAATAAATATGTGTTTGTAATTGTTGATGATTATTCTCGTTATACATGGGTTATTTTCTTAAAAAATAAAAGTGATACTTTTCATCATTTCAAATCCTTCATCAAAAGAATTCAAAAGTTAAAAGGACTTAAGGTTAAAAATATTAGAAGTGATCATGGCGGAGAGTTCGAAAATAATGAATTTGAACATTTTTGTACAAAGAAAGGTATCAATCATAATTTTTCGTTTCCTCGAACTCCACAACAAAATGGAGTTGTAGAACGGAAAAATCGGACACTACAAGAATGTGCAAGAACATTATTAAATGGATCCACTCTACCAAAACATTTCTGGGCAGAAGCTGTTGCAACTGCATGTTATGTTTTGAATCGTGTATCTATTCGACCTCTGACTAAAAATACATCATATGAGTTATTTAATCAAAGAAAACCAAATATCTCATATTTCAAAGTTTTTGGTTCTAAGTGCTTTATTTTAAATACAAAAGACCATCTTGGAAATTTTGATCCAAAATCCGATGAAGGTATATTTGTCGGATATTCGGAAAGAAGCAAGGCCTATCGTATATTCAATAAGAGAACCAAATCTATTGAAGAATCACTTCACGTTTCATTTGATGAATTCTTTAAACCATCTCATATAATATCAGATGACGAAGAACCCATAGTTACTAATAACCCTATCATCACAAATAATGACTCTGACTCAGAAATAGTTGATGATATCCCGCAAATTGATGTAATACCTTCTCCACCAAGATTTAGATCTCCTCCAAGAATTCTAAGAGATCATCCAGTTCAAAATATAATTGGAGAAGTATCATCTCAAATAAGAACTAGAAGTCAACTTAACCAAATGGGACATGTTGCATTTATTTCTAATATCGAACCTAAGAATCCTAAAGAAGCTGCTACCGATGAATATTGGATTTTTGCAATGCAAGAAGAACTAAATCAGTTTGAACGCAATAATGTATGGGAACTTGTTCCAAGGCCAACCGATCAATCAGTTATAAGAAATAAATGGGTTTACAAAAACAAGGCTGATGAACAAGGAAACATAATTCGAAACAAAGCACGGTTAGTAGCACAAGGATATAATCAAGAAGAGGGTATCGATTATGAAGAAACTTTTTCACCTGTCGCTAAACTAGAAGCAAATAGAATTCTTCTATCATTTGCTTGTCACCATAACTTTAAATTATATCAAATGGATGTCAAGAGTGCATTTTTAAACGGATTTATAAAAGAAAAAGTATATGTTGAACAACCACCTTTATTTAAACATGAAAAACATCCGGATCATGTGTTCAAGCTTAAGAAGGCTTTGTACGGTCTAAAACAAGCACCACGTTCTTGGTATGAACGACTACGAAGTTATCTAATTGATTCTGGATTTCAAATAGGAAAGGTTGATCAAACATTATTTATTAAACATTCGCACAAAGATATACTTGTTATTCAAATATATGTGGACGACATAATCTTTGGATCAACAAATGAGAAACTTTGTAAAGAGTTTGCAAATATCATGACCAAAGAATTTGAAATGTCACATATGGGAGAGTTATCATACTTTCTTGGTCTTCAAATTAAACAACTTCCGAATGGTATTTTTATAAATCAAGAAAAATATTGTGAAAATCTTATTAAAAGATTTGGTCTTGAAAATACTTCCGGAAAACCAACTCCGATTAGTACAACTAGTCATCTCGAAAAAGATGAAAGTGGAAAGAGTATAGACCAAAAGACGTATCGTAGTATGATAGGTTCTCTCCTATATTTAACAGCTAGTCGTCCTGACATTATGATGAGTGTTTGTTTGTGTGCACGCTTTCAAGCTAATCCTAAGGAATCGCATCTATGAGCAGTAAAACGAATTATTCGGTATCTTAATAACACCAAAGATTTCGGTCTTTTCTATCCTAAGGACTGTGCATTCGAATTAGTATCATATAGTGATGCTGATTTCGGAGGATCACGAACGGATAGAAAGAGTACAAGTGGTACGTGCCATTTCATTGGAAAATCACTTGTCTCTTGGTTTAGTAAGAAACAAAATTTTGTTTCACTCTCGACATGTGAGGCAGAGTATATCTCAGCAGCTTTAGCATGTACACAAGTTATATATATGCAACAAACACTTAAAGACTTCAAAATGAACTTGTCAAATTCTATTATATATTGTGATAATACAAGTGCGATAAATTTATCCAAAAATCCGGTTAACCACTCAAGAACTAAACATATTGACATCCGACATCATTTTCTTAGAGATAATATTGAAAAAGGAAATATAAAATTAGAATATGTAAGCACAGACAATCAACTAGCTGATATATTTACAAAGCCTCTACTATAATCAACTTTTGTCAAGTTCGTAGAGAGCTAGGCTTGGTTTCAAGAAGAGAACTCGAAGGCTAATATTTTTAATTTATAACAAGAGTTCACTATTTTTTCGGAAACCAATTCCTTTTCTTTTTACTATATAGAAAAGAGAATTTTTCTACGGTTAAAAATACAAACCATCTTTTCTCTTTCTAAAAATAGAAAACTCTTTCTCTATATATACGTTTGCATTTTTGAGTGCTCTCAGACAATCACTCTCTCAAAATCTCCTTTAACCTTTTAAATTCATGGCACATATTTGTGAAAAATGTGCTGAAAACTCCCATATTTCAATCACGAGTTCCGAACCAACGGAATACAACTCCCCGAAAACACCAGAACATCCACCTGGATTTCATCCACCTTCTCGAACACCAGGAACCACACCAACTTCTAAGAAAAGCAAGAAAGTTTTGTTTTGCTCTCCACGAACAAAAGAAAAGATCGACGAAATGCATTATTATCAGCAGCAAATGTTCTATGAGCAAAAATTGACGACTTCTCGTTTGACGTATCTCGAACGACTAGCCTCTCTTTTCTGCAGCTCTGACAGGCATAACGTACATGAGCCAATACCTATACCATCATCTTCGCGAACTCCAAACTCATGGGATAGGAATTACAACAACAATGAAGGAGTAAGTGGAAAATACAATCCTTGGGAACCAAGAAGATAATCTTTTATATCGTTTAAATTTTCTGAAAATAAATTTGTATTTAAAGTATCGGTTTTTGAATTCATATTGTTTTGAATAAAATATTTTTTTTTATATATAGTGATCATTTCATTTCAACAAAACAAGAAAAACAAAAGTATTCAGCACCTGTCGACCACCCAGTTCTATGCTGTCGACCGGTACAGCCCTTTTGTTTTTTATTTTTCAACCAGAAAATTTACCTGTCGACCGCCCATAAACTCCCTGTCGACCGGTCATAACAAAATTATATGTTTATAATTTTCCAGAACTCTTACCTGTCGACCGCCCATAAACTCCCTGTCGACCGGTCATAACAAAATTATATGTTTATAATTTTCCAGAACTCTTACCTGTTGACCGCCCATAAACTCCCTGTCGACCGGTCATAACAAAATTATATGTTTATAATTTTCCAGAACCTTTACCTGTCGACCGCCCCATATATAACCTGTCGACCGGTCAACATACAAAACGTTTTATATATTCTTCCAGAACTAATTCCTGTCGACCTCCCCAAACTTACCTGTCGACCGGTATCGAGAATTGCTGTTTCCTTTTGAGTTAGACACGTCGATTCACTTTTTAAATCCTCACAACCTTTCATTGAAATCTTATTTATTCTTACTCCTAATTCTATCAATCCTACCTTCAAAAGGAATTTCAATTTCTCTAAACTCTAAAATGGCTCCTAAGCAAAAGAAATCAAAAACTTCATCCTCTCAAACACCAATCCAACCCATTGATTCTCAAATCAAACAATGGCTTATGGATCCACTAGCAGTGAAAAGGTGGAACAAAATGAAAGACTATACAATTCACCATGGATCTTTCATCAATTTCCCTGATTTTGTCTACTACGACGTTTGAGAGATATCAAACCGCGCAGGCATTGAATCTCTTCTTTCTTTTGAACACAACAATATTGAGATTAGTCACATTTTGATAAAGCTATTCTACGCTAATCTCAAATTAGAGAAATTTAAACCTCGCAACTCAGAAGATTGCTTATGGTCAGTAATATGCAGAATAACTTACTTATTATAATGCTAGCCTACCCTTTTTGTCGATGACAAAGGGGAAGAAAATATTACTAACGACTGTTGTGCAGATTATATATAATTCAGGGGGAGCTTATAATTCAGGGGGAGCTTATATACAGGGGGAGCATATATACAAGGAGAGATAACGGATTAATCCAAGTTGTCATCAATCAAAAAGGGGGAGAATGTTAAGTCAAAGCTTCATGGATTATTTTGATTTATGACAAGAAGAAGCTTCTACATCAACAAAAAGAAGACGAGATGCCTTCATAGGTTAGAAGTTGATTATTTAGAGTCATAAATATTAAAATCTATCCTCAAATAATCATACTTCTTTTTGGCATTCAAAAATTACTTATAAGACCTTTTTTTATGCATATCATCAAAAACATGTCGACCTACACTTTTTTATAGGTCAACAGGTTTTCAAAATATAACGGTCAAAAAGAGGTCGACCTATAATTTTTTATAGGTCAACAGGTTTTTAAATTACAACGGCTAAAAACATGTCGACCTATAAATTTTTAAAGGTCAACAGCTTTTTGAAATTTTGTGAAAAGTCATCTCCTTTCTTGAAGAGTTACATCCATTTCTTCTCAAGAATAATCACTTCTTTTAAGAGCAACTTTTCACCAAAAATTACATCTCCTCGATTATTATAAATACATCGATTTTCATTCATTCAAATTACCGAAATTTCTCTCCATTCTCTTGTCTATATTGTATTATTCTTAGCATTCTAAAAGCACTCAAAAGCATTCAATTATCGTTTGAATCTCCAAGCATATTTAACATACTTGTGATTCAACTCGATAATCCACTTCCAAATCTTTGCAAACATCAATATATATATTTGAGGATAAGATTATAGGAAGGGTGTACTCAATCGTTGACAAATCAGTGTTGAAAGAAGAACACAATCAGAAGTCAAACTCTTGTAATCTTCTTGTGGGTAAGCTTGTAGCCCGCGAAATCAAGTGGGTAAGCTTGTGGCCCGTGAAATCAAGTGGGTAAACTTGTAGCCCGTAAATCAAGTAGTTGTGAACCTGTTCCTCCGGGTGAAGCGAGGGTGTTGTTTAGTGAAAAGCCGAAGAGGAGCTTCGGGACTGGACGTAGGACGGGAGGTCCGAACCAGTATAAAAATCCTGGTGTCGTTACTCTACTTTACTTTACTTTACTGCATTTATAGCTATTAGTGATATATTTCTTGTTTGTGGATTTTTACCTGTGTAACTATTGAATAGCTTAAGTTATCACATACATTCCGCATAGCCATATTATAGATCCTACACAAGTCGTGTACACACCCGACTTTTCACTTACATTTTCGAAACACAAATTTAGGATGTTGATTATATATTTAAAACAATTTAACACCTTATGTTGAAAATATATCATCATTCAAATATTGTTTGCTAATCAACATTTTATATTTTCATTATCAATTTGAGTCATCAAAATATATTTTACAAACATAGGTTGGAATAGATTCCTTATCTTACCCAAGGTATTTAATTTATTCCACCACACAAAAATTCTGAATTTCACAAATTCTTTATTTTCTTATTTTAAAGTACCATACGAGTAAAGCTAATGGGGTTATATTTTATTCTTCTTAGTTTCAAAATATACTATAATCTGGTTATCCTGGATGTCCAAAAACTCAAGTTGTTACATTATTTCCCCCATAAATAAATTGCATCCTCGCACTTTACTTAAGATAACCCATCCCAAATCTTGTTTAATTAGGAAAAGTTTTGTTTAAATTATTTAACACACAATTCCAAGATTTCAATCCCTTACAAGTGTGTCACACAGGTTACAACATAATTTGAAACCTAAAATACTTTTTTTTTTAAATTGATACACGTATATTAATAATCAGAAAAGTACATATTAAAGTTAGCATACTAACCTAAATTTAGATAGTACAAACAATATGCAATAAAATACATTAAGAAAGCAAATAATTAAAATAAAATTGAATTTGGACCTATAATGAGGTCGACAACTCCAAATCTACCGAATGTGATCTCGCTGCACTCCTAACCCGTGTCCTCTAACTTCTGACTTGTGAATGATAGTAAGAAACAACCATGCATCATTGCATAAATGGAATAACCCTTCGTATTCGATCTGGTTCTATAGTCCTTAATAATATTTTAGTTTGGAGAACTTTAGTTGCGCTAAATGATTCATTTATGTTTCCAGGATTACAAGCTTGTGTAATACCAGTATAAGAAACTCAATGCTTTCCTACCATATACTTAACAGATCTTACCATACAACATCAATTACTTCATGTAAAGTAGAAGAAAAAACAATAATCGTCAAAACCAAACCCTATATCTTGCTCTCATATCCATTAAATGGGTATACATGAATATGATTTGCAAATGTAAAGTTTGTTAAGCTAGTTTTGTTGAAGCATCACATGAAGTAGTATAATTGCTATATCCATTGCAAGTAATAGTAAAGACACTGAAACCAAATTACATTCAATCCATAAATCAGAAACATTGGGATCCAGATATATCGGTGATCACATTATCTTCCCATTAGACATGTAGCTTAGGGGTTAGTAAACACCCTAGTATTGAGATAAAAATATGAATTGCGTGCAACACCTTTCCAGTACGCTTCATCTACATACCTCGGCATAACTTTAACATTGATAAACAAACTTTTCCGTTGAAAACGGCTTGATTACCTCGACAATTTATTTGCAGAAGAAACCGATTGTTTACATAATATCCAATCCGATAATCAGTACAAGAAACCCCACGGATTTTGTAATTGAAATCGAGACAACTCAGATAGTGACCACACCCAGGTCAAGAATGTTGAAACAAATTATAACCTATTTTCTTGAAATTGGTTTGAAGAGCAGCCTTAAATCTAGTTGAACAAGATCGGTTGGGAGAATGCAGACAAACAGCACAATATCTGGTAATCTGAGTACGCTTTTTGCCAGAGAATTCGCTTCTCAATGGCTCGGTTATGCCAAACGAAAAGTTCTTCAGATCCGATTTTGTAGATATAGCGAACTTGGTTTTTAGAACAAGACTTAGGTGGTAAACTGAGAAACGATTTGTTGAGAAACCATGGGAATTATCTATGAACTAACGATTAGAAGGGATTAAGGCATCTAATGTGAACGGATTAGGAAATCGCCTTCGTTCTCTCCTTATGGGAAAGGAAACCATTTCCTTAAAATCCTTCTTTTGAAGGCTTGAAACCTAAAATATTTATTGCACAAAGATTTTAATTTTCGTCTCAAAATATTAATGAAAGATTTAAATAATTACAAATTGTCCATAACAATGCTTCTCTTAAAATATACACTCACCTTTTACCAGTTTCCAACCATAATTGACGTTGTCTCGCCATCAAATTTGTTTTATACTCTCGAGTAATGGCTACTATTTTCATTATAGAATCAGACAGCCAAGCCATTTACCATTTATTTCACTAACTTAATGGTTGCAATCGTCTTTTAACCCTATGTTTGAGAGTGTATTTCATAAAATATTGCACATATTTAAGATATTACTCTTTTTAAGACAACATTACATACTCAAAACACTTTATTTTATTTCATAAAATTCATCACAAAGCATAAATTTTCACCTAACAATTTGTTAAATTGTTTAGAATAATATCAAACCACTAAATTTACAATGGTCTATCCCCTTGTTTGGCTGCAAAGTCAATACAATATCACTAATACCTCGTCAACTTCATTATATTTTTCATCTCATCTAGTGGTTAAACACTATTCTCACAAGTTTACTGTCCATTATTATTTCTCAAAATTTATTTTATCACACAAAATATTTCTCGATCATCTTGTTTAAGTGTTTAATAAATTCTTATTAGTATCGTTGATCAGACGTATAGATCAGAAACCCTTAAATACCTAACGGACAAACTGATATGAAAGATAATCGCTAATTTTAGTTCACACATTGTTCTTTCTAGTATTTATCATCATAAATATTTCATATAAAAACAACCCAACACCATGTTCCACTAAATATTCACTACTCAGATAACTCTTAATAAACGCTAGATCCTCAATATGCATCATCCCTTGATCCCACTTATAGATAGGCAAAACGATTCATTGTTTCCACTTCTCATCTCCGATTTATTATCAAATTGACATTCTTATACCCTAACATGAAGTTCAATTTTATTACCTTGGACTTACTTCATTTACCTATCCCAACATTATTTATTTAATTCAACAATCAACTAGACAAAAAGGATGGGTCTAAGTTTCGTCAAAAGAAAACCTAATATTTAAGCATAAAAGGGTTAGAGGATGGAAATTCTATCAGACAAACTACTGACGTTAGGACACCACTAATGGAATACTACAGAATGAAATACATTACTAAATGTATTCTCGAAGCCAGAATCACACATAGTTCGTCTGATAAGAATTCTGATAAGAATGACATAATGAGGATAACAATGAAAGCGATAAAGTGCATATAAATGTTATTCTTCCTTGTTATAACACATGTACTATTTTAATTCTATTTTTGTCTATCGTGCTTTGTTCTCAATTTTTCTCTGATAAAATATTGTAATGCGCAACCTCGAGACTCACCCTAATAAAGAGCATTAACAAGTAATGTCATATAGTAGAGCGGAGATTAAGGTTGGTTGAGGGTGACCATCTGTAATCTTGTATTAGTCTATTACCAAATAAGTCGATTGGGTGTATAAATTTTTCATCCTTACTTCAAGTGGATCGATGTACTCAATTTATCGAATACAAAACCACGATGACCAAGGATAATATTCAGAACAAATTACAATACATCATAGATCTCAAACCATAGAACAAATTACATATAGGTACAACCATAGAGTACAATTGATACAAGTGACACAAACTCGAATATTTATCATGAACCATAACAAATACAACGATCTCCCAAAGAATAAGTATACAACACTTAGAATACACAAATTCATAACTAGAGAATAACCTCAGGAGAGATAAACCAAGATGGATCAACTATCCACGAATCAACCGTAAGCTAAGCCTGAAACAACTCAATCTGACCCGAGTATTGCATACACCGATCAATCTAGCATAAACATATCAGTAATGATAATAGAAGAAATAAAGTATCAAGTTAGTATAGATTCCTTTCCATAAAAAAGGAACAACATTAGCACAGATCTTCATAAAACACAAATGGACTGATTCCATTCTAATAGAAAGGAATACCACACACTTAAGATAACCACTTCCTTCATATAAGTCCACACAATTACTAAGCAGGATACACGGGAGAACATGAACACGGACTTAGATATTACTCATAGCATGAATTTCCCAAACTACGACTTGGGTATTGATAGTTGGAATCACTTAACATGAGATTGAAGACTTGGAAATCACCAAAATCACAGAAATCACATGAATCACTGGAATCAAAAGAATCACCAAAACCACATGTATACACAAATCCTTTGATAGCTCGAAGTGATATACACATAAGTCATCACAAAGATGGAAACACACCCTTAAAATCATGAAAACACAAAAACTCTATTAAGAATTTAAATCCATAGATGAAATCACCACAAATTATGATATTCATCTCACTATGCTGAAACTAATAACAAATACAAAAAACAGAAACACAGAATTTTAACTCCAACACAGAATGGCATGCCGAAGCTATGGTTGTAAGTGCAATTTCATAGAAGTGGCTTGGAGCCACAAGAAATACTACTATCATACAAAAGGGGTACCTATATGACCCGAAGGCCCACAAAGTTCACATAGAATTGACCGGAAGGTCCATAGAGTTCACACAGAATTGACCCAAAGGTCCATGGAGTTCACACAGAATTGACCCAAAGGTTCATGTTGTTCACACAGAATTGACCTGAAGGTCTAGTATTGGGATCACACAGGGATCTATCACAAACTCACAGTTAGTAATCCGAGTAGTGGTAACTATGTGTCCTTACTGGTTTACCCAGTAGTCGGTTCCATTTTAGAAATCACAAGAAACATAAGAATTCACAAGTCAAGAAAGCAAGAAATAAAAGCTTGAATTAAACGGGTCTAGAATTAATCGATTTCATATACCTTCTTGTCCTATACCACGAGGTTTACATTATCATTATGCTCTCTCAAAATATGCAGAAAAGTGTGGGTTTATATATTGAAAATAAATGGTTTGAGAAAATAAGTTTAAAAAATAAATTTGAAAACATTTTGAATTATTTCTTTAAAACCTTTTATAATTTGAAAAATACGTATATTGAATTAGATTGAGACATTTATTTGGAAAATGAAATAATAAAATAAATTCTCTTGTCTCAATGTTATTACATATGCACTTATAGGTAGAGAATTCATTATAAATTTGTTTCATAAAAATGTGTACATGCCAAAATATATAAAATTCCATCATGAAAACACCATCCATAAATGACATAAAACTAGAATTGCGAAGTACAAATTTACAACAATATTGGTTTGTCTAAATAGGATCAAAGCTATAAAGAATCATTACCAAAATCATGTTCAAAATCATCAAAATGGCTTAGAAACCAACCAACAACAGTTCATAGTATAACACAGAAAGCCAGACAAGTTCATGCGTTCATTTGTTCTATAGGGGTCGACACCTCCCTTGCTTAGGTCGACATGTTGGTCGGCCCATTATACGTGCAAACTACAGCCTTGCATGCCAACTTCGTGTTCAATCTCGAGCACCTAATTAACTCACTTCTTGAACTCGGAATCACACAAAATTTGGTGTTCACGAAGACTAAAAGATCAACTTTGCACTGGAAATTACACAAAACTAGTAAGGATTGAGGGAGAATTTAAAAAATAAAGGTCAGCCTAGAATTTGGTTTTTTACTGCAAACATAATGTTTCTTCTTCTTTGTTTACATTACGTATATTCTTATCAGAACACCGAGAAACTCAAAAATAGAAACATGCATAGATTAAAACTAGAATGTGTGAGTTGGAGAACTAACACACCTTAACTCATTCAGAGATTGGATTCCAAAATTTTTTGCATACGATAGTTGGGTTTGAGCTTATGAACCCTGAAGAGGAAGTACGATGACATGCATGACAACAATGCTGATTTGATTTACTTATTGAACTTACTAATTGCTAGGACCCAATCTCCTCTTCCTTATTCTCTTTTCTATTATAATATTGATTTGGAATTTAAGAAGAAGGCAGCCATTGTTTTCTCCTTAGGCAAAGATTTAGGAGAAAATGAATAAGGGGAAAGGGGAATACATATATTCTTTTTTTACTCCAGATAATTCCCTCTTGGGTTTGTGCCTTAAACCCAATACCCAATGTAACAACCCAGAATTTCTGAACCAATTAAAAAATTTATTTTTAGTTATTTTAATGGATTTTGAATATTTAAAATGATTTACTTTAAATAATAACAAAAAAGTTATTTAAATCAAAGTTAGAACATATATATTTATTTTAATTATAAAACGAGCCTGAAATGGTGCGACAGTTTGAAAATTCGATTTTAAATTTCAAGTGAATGTACAGAATCCAAAATAAATCGGATTTTAATAAAACAAGAAACATTTGAATTTGTTTAATTATATCTTCCTAACAAATGTAAGAAACTGAGATTTCACTGTATAAATTGAAAGTTATGTCCAGTTTAAAATTTAAAATTGTCGCTATGGAATTTATATATATTTTAAATATATATAGCCCTTAAAAACAGCCATTATGCAAATGACCTTTGTTTTCGATGAAACCATTTTGTTGGATCCGGAATGTCAAATTATTGTTACTTTTCAAATTTCATAATTTTTGGAATTAATATGTGAGCATGGTGAATTTGAATGTGTTTTGTAATTTCAGTTTGTATTTAATCGACTGGAAAATGGCCATTTTTCAAACGAACCCCAAATTCGGCGAAATTAGTTTTACTAGGACCGTATCGTCAAAACATACCTAGATTTATTTTTCCGTAATTTTGGGTTCAGTATGTGGCCCTGGTAAATTAAAATGTACGTTAGAATCAATTTTGAATGTTATATTAATTTATATTTTAATTTTAACGAAAACTGATCAAAACAGTCGAATTGGCTTACGGGGCATATCCCATTGTGTCTGAATGGGGGTATTTAGCTAAAGGCGATAGTCGTTGGGTTCGATTTGGAGTTCTAATTAAAAATTTAACTTTTTGGAATTAAAATTAAAGTTATATATATAATGTATTTATTGGTCAAAAGGGGGGGGGGGTTCAAACCCTTATTCTGCATTCACGGTCAAAATTAAAAAAAATTAAAAAAAACCCATCGTTCTCCTTCCAACCCCCTCCCCTACTGTCATAGCTGCACCCCCAACGCCTCCGTCGCCCCCTCTGATCACCCCTCCTCCTTCCTCCTCCACCCTCCCTTCTCTCTCTCTCTCTCTCTCTTCTTCTAGTCCAAACCGCCATCGTGGCCCCTACTAACCCGCCATCATCACCATCCGCCACCTCCCCTCAGCCCAACGCTGCATCTCATACCACCCATCCCTGACCGTGAACCCCACAAAACCTAAAAATCCAATTTATACAAAAAAAATCGTGTGTGCAAAATAGTCCAATTCTCATTTCCTCAATATCTTCCAACCTGTGCACTTCTGGCCAAAATTCCATGGTGCCAAAGTTGAAGAGCACGATTTTCTCTTCGATTTGAGCATTTGGAAGTCATATTTTGGAATCCAGTGCTACCTAGAAAACACGTCCAAAGTTAGCAGTCTGAATACTATCTTCTCGCAAATTCCGGCTAATTGGAGCGGTTTCGGGAAAAGTTCACTAGGCTAAAGTTGTCCGGGATGGCACGTTTATGCTAAGAAAAAATGTTGGGTGAAGATTGGAGCTCATTTGCAAATTCTGGAATCACAACGGCGAATTGGAGTGACAGAAAAGAATAGCGGAGTGGATCCCAATGTGAGAACTCCTTCTCACTCATTCTATTTTACAGTTAAATATATTATAGGTTGCAGACGGGGCTTAGTAGCTCCAGACAGTACTTTTTATACAAACCGTGGATGATTTGTGTGATTTGACTATATTGTGGGAAAATTGATTGTGGTTGTGAAATTGATTAGTATAATGATTGATTGATTGTTATATATGGCACGAGCCAATATCAAGAGAGGGATAATGACAGACATTATTCCAGTTCTAATATCACGCCGTTATAATGCCGAAATTTTCTGAAATAAATATTAATTCATTGAAAATATCATTTTCAATGTATATATGAACCGTATAAAATAGTTATGTGTTGAAATAAATATTTAATCATCAAAAATATAATATTTAACGTGTAGATGAACGGTTTGAAATTCTCCTAAAATATATATTCATTTACAAATCGGAGAGTTTGTTTATGTACTCCTATTTATCTGATATTGATTGGGACGATAATTTTACACATCGCCCAACTGCACAAATAATAATCAGTATTTGTTGGTTGAAACCCCACATGGGTATTGAGATGATATTTGACATACACCAATCCCAATATTTAGTTGTATGTCAATCGATGGGTTGACAGACTGTGATGAGCGTTATTTATTTATTTATTTTAAAGCTTATATAGTGGCAGAAGGCACTCTGGGTGATGTTTGAATGTAACGACCCGGGTTTTTGTCGACCTTAGTTATCGCCATAAACTCAATGATGACAAACCAAACATCGAAAAATACCGGATGATTAATGAAAGAAAACAAAGGGTGAGGATAGATAAGATAGAAACTTAGAATAGAAGAAGAAGAAGAACACAACATCAGAGTAACACGAACCTCACAGCGGAACGAATAACATATAATAGATAACATACCCTTGAAATAATTTTTTACTTGAATATACATATCATTATCAAGTACATCACTTACAACACAACGGAAATAAACAATAGCTATATGATCCTGAAGCCTCCTGCTCCAGCTCTTCAGGCATCTGTAAATCCCGACTACTTGACCGCCCGTACAAAATTGGGCACCTAAGAGTTTAGCGAAAACAAAACAAAATAAACTTCGGGTCAGTCATGGGACTGGTGTGAGTAAAACAGTTTAAAACAGTTTGAACAAGTAAACGATATCTCATAAGACCACGCCGTATAACGGAACGGGTTTTTCCCTTATGAGAATCCAAATTATCTTTATATCAAAAACCTTTTGATATTACAATAATGTCTATCAACCACAATATAATAATCATCTAGCAGAAACGCTTTCATCTCACGTTCTACATATATAGTATACAATCAAAATCGCAAGCACGTATTGGGTAATGGATTTCCAACTATGACAAGGTATGGAACCACCTTTCGCTAGTGTACCTCTAGAAAGGAATACACTGGGTCCAACAAGAACATCTTGCAACCCGGCCACACATGACTGACCACTCATTTCGCTTGAGTGTATCGAATGTATATCACCAACGGTTGGGATCAGCAACCGTTTCCCGAACGGGACAGCATCAACATTAGATTTTTAGAAGTAACTGAAACTCTAGATTAGGTGATTATACACCCTACTTCGAAGCGACCGACTTAGCCATGCTACCTGCCCGATTTCTGTCATTTACCGGATGTGAGGCTGGAAGCTACGCTTTAACATCACATCAAATTCTCTTCGAATGCCACATCGTCAAATCCATCAAATCACCGATTGATGTCCTCAACAATACATTATGTGTTAGCTAAAAGAAGTTTCCTTCTCCCTTCCACTCTTGGTACGGTTGGAGAAATCAATATACGTGATCGTATGGAAATACTTTGTCAGACATCCGTCCATACAAGTCATCCAGGAACAGGATGAACCGAAGGTACTATTCAGTATATCCATCTTAGGCACTGTTATCTAAGACTTATACAATAGCCTTTGCACTTTACTCCGTCTTCAATTTTCTTTGGCATATATGATTCGCAATGCTTATGCTAATACAGAGTGGTTCTTTGGATAATAATCCAATCGGTCTCTCCATATTAACAACGTTAAAATGGTCAAAAAACTTCGATAGTCGGTGAGTTAACTATCAAAGAAAAACACGTGTGCAAACAACGATATTATTTCCAGAAGGAAATTATATCGATCAATCATCAATCATCAATCGTATATGTATATCTATATATATGTATATTCCTTATTTTCTATGTTTGGAAAATATACATTATTAACAATGGAAAACATTTCCATTGTTATTTACATATCACTATCATTTTACAACTATCAGTCCCTGACTGTAAACTAGTAGGAGAACAATTCTCTAAGTATAAACCCTGAAGTCCAAAACCAACATCAGATCGATACTCAGAAAACTATTCAACTTAACTAATCTCTAGTCAGTTTCTAATCTGGTTTAACTCTATTTCGATTACTCTGTTCGATTAACTTGATTCGATTAACTCTTTTATTTATTTTCTAAATAGAAAATCCTTTATTCAATTTATTTTGCTTAACATCTCTTTTATAACTTATTCAATTTCTAAGTCAATATCCATTTATCATAACTTATTCATTTCCTAAATAAATAATCCGTTTAATATCCTATTTATTTATTTTGAATGTTTCCTTTAATAACCCTATTTATTTAACAAATAAATATGTCCTTTTCTTATTCTATTTATTTAACAAATAAATAAATCCATTATCTTATCCTATTTATCTAACAAATAAATATCTCACTTATTATCTCCTATTTATTTTATAAGTAAATAGTCCATTTTATAACATCTTATTTATTTATCCTAAATAAATAATTCACTTTATAATTATTCCTTATTTATAAATATTCCAATTTATTTTTATTCTGTTTCAATATCACTTTGAAAATCTCCTTTTCCCATTCCGATATTTTATGGTACTTAACACATCATATCACAATGACCAATATCGTCCAAACATATATAATCAACCATAGATTATAAACCACATCATATATCACAATATATGAAAAACAATAAAATAACTGTTGAGGAATCCAGTCGGATTCCTCCAACCAGTTTCCCTGCATCCACAGATGTTACACAATAAAATCAACTTCACTTTCAGTTCCATATGATATATTCTGTTAAACAGAATCAATATAGAAATTCAACTAACTGACTAGCAGTTCAATCAAACAGTCAACACACAGTCAATCAGCCAATATTTAACAGTTTTAAAAATACAACATGAAATTATATATTGTTCAGAGTTAGTGAGATTTACCCACATTGGACTGTTATCGTTAAAAACGTTTAACTATCTTTGATTCAGATGGACAATTTATTTTACTATAAATTGTAACGAGCTCCGATGGACTTCCAGTCAGTTCCACCATGTAGTGTCCGTCCATTTGATCCAAACGGATCAAACCGTTCATGATTCTGATAACGTATGAGGGTGATATTTAAATTACAAGTTAATGCACTTTAAATTTAAATAAACTTTAATTTATTAAGAATTGGGCCTTTACCAAATCATTCGGCCCAAACCCGCCAAGCCCGTACCACACTCTTCTTCCCCGTTTGATGCCGTGCTCCAGTTAATCCCAACGCAAGTTTTCAAAAGCCATCTCCTACTTTTCAAACCACCACCGATCCTCCATCTTCATATGGAAATCCAAAACAAAAATCACCGTTAAACTCCTCTTTGAAATCTCCATCTCCCAGACCCGAAATCATCGAGCTCGAACCCCCTAGCAGTTTTCCGTCGAACTTCCCTTTAACACAGGTACCGACGGTTTTTCTCTCAGAAAATCCAAAAACTCTCACAAAGGCAACCACATCTCACCACAAATCTGATTCCAACACTTAAACTAAGATCGATGCTCCCTATAACACACAATACCGAACCCTAGTGGCACGCTCAAGTGTTTGAACTCCAGGAAAATGAATCGCAACTCAAATGAGAGGTATCAGCTTGAAGAGGAATTCATGTTGAACCCAAATATATATAGGATAGGATTTATATGATTTTATTTCACTTTCTTTTTTTATTTTTAAAACTCCATTTTCATGTTTTTTTTCTCTCTCGAAAGAAATAGGAAAAGTGACGGCTACCTAAAGAATGAAATTATGTTTTTAGAGAAGGGTAGGGTATTTATAGTAGTAATAAATATCTAGATAATTTTTTTTTAGATTTTTTTAAATATTTTCTCATGAGATATTTTAGTTTTATTTATCTTCAAAAAAATCGTACAATCACATATAATATTCAAAAATTACATAAATTGGCATGTAGCTACAGTTCGACATTTCGGTCCCAACGAAACTGGTTTCGTCGAATTCCGACTTCGTATGCTCACACAGTGTATTTTTAACTGCCAAAATACTGACTATTTTCCACTCTAAAAATCTGTACGGCCATATAGTGACTCTAATAACAACGAAACTAGAAATCTAACAACTATTTGATATTGCGGATCCAACAAAATTAGTTTCGTCGAATTCCGACCTCGTTTGCAAAAGTGGCTATTTTTAAAGCTCTTGATGACCCATTTAAATATATAAATATATTTAAATATAATTAAATTAAATATTTATAAATAAATATTATCGTATATATTTACATACGATATCATACAACTTTAGAATATTCCTATATAAATTCTAACTCGATATTTCAAATCTCGATTTAATCGATAATCGATTTAAAATGAAATTCCTTTTTAAAATATAAATAATTCCTTTATAAATTATAAAGGAATTCCACAGCGACTTTTCTAAAATTTGATTTGGACATAAATCAAAATCTACACGACGAAATCCCAATTTTTCTCTTCCACTAGAAAGATATACTCCACCAGCTCCACACGTTTCTTGTTTCACAGAAATCCGGCTTAAAACGAATCCTGTACATTCAGTTGAAGTTCGAATTGCCAATTTACGAACTGCAGCGCCATTTCGAGCTCAATTTTAATTATATTATAATTCTATGTTCAAAATGTCGTTTATATAATAAATTCGTTTTTCAAATTCAATTCCAAGTTGAACTAAATATCACAGATGATCCAGTTCACACCATATCGCCATTTCAGCCAATTCTGATTATTTCAGAATTAAATATATTATTTAATTATTATTTTAATTAAATATTCCCAGCTATTTAATTAAACCACCATTTAATTCACTATATCACTATTTATATAATTAAATAAATTAATTATAATACCTCTGCAAATGCGGGTCATTACAATCTACCCCACTTAAAATAATTTCGTCCTCGAAATTGCTAAGGTAGAAAACAAACCCTATCGACTGGTTAGAACATATTTGTTCACTTCTAAATCTTCATTTTCAACTAAACCAAATTTAATTTCCATTAAAATATTAATTAATTTTTTATCAACGAAAATTTTCAAAAATCCTAAAAATTTTCTAACGCCTTAATTTTTTGAAAAATTTCGCCAACACCTTTTTTTACTGGTCAATAAGTCAAACCACCACTCGCCTCTCTGGGCCATCTCCATCCCAAAAGAAAATCAAACAGCCAAGCGGCTTGCCAATTCGGCTCATAAATCTTATATCCAATAGAAATATAAACTTGAACCTTTTTGTCGGGCATATCATTATATCGTTTACATCTGCTGCTAATTCAGCATATACAAGGGTCATCCCAATCAAATTCCAATCTGCCTTTATCCACAACACAACCATTCACTTATATCCTAGCCAAATATCATTTCAGCTCGAGTTTCTTCTCGATTCCCAACTCTTAACTTGATTATCACATTACACTTCAAATTTGAATCTCACAATCCAATTTGTCTTGATATCATTCTAATTCAATCTCAGTTACCCCTTTACTGGCTTTACTTTAATTCGAATTTGCTTTCACAAATTTCTGTTAAATTTGTTTTTAATTTAAACAGTCTTTCCCTGGGAGTTTGTAAACAGATTACCTCTTTTCTGACACGACCCGAACTCTCTCGGTAAGGAAAGCCCTGATTGAGATGAGAACAACACACATTGGAACGCAGACGGAAGAACATTTCATTGTTATTTCAACAATTCCATCAGATACAAGAATATATAGAGTATAAATGAATAAATTACATTCAACAAATATCAGAGATTTAAATTACAAATAAATACATCGCAATGGAAAATAATACAAAAGAACAACTAGAAATAATGCACGGATACAGAGCTTTCCGAGCACTGTTCCAGCTGTAAATCAGGATCCTGTGAATATAACTCTGCAAAACCAAAACTACTAGCTGCCCATGTGGAAAATAGGGGCACCCAGAGTTTAGGTTTAAATAATAAACTCCAGGTCAGTCATGGGACTGGTGTGAGAACTAAAACAGTTATTTAAAACTTTACTTTAGAAGAGAGTAATTCAAGGGACCACGCCGTATAACACGGAACGGGTTTCCTCCCAAGATTACTAGTGCATATAACAAAACAGCACAATGCTTTTTGGAAAAAATGAAGCTATTATAAGACCCAGGTCCCATCACACAATGCAACTCAAGCCGGAGGATAGGGTTTTCCCTTATAATAGCCAAACATGCTTGGTACGTTTAAAACAAATCATTTGATACTATTATAAGTGTATAGTGTCAAAACAATTTCAATCATAAATATCAATCATAAATGGCATGGGACCAGATATCATGTCGCCATACTAGTTCTACAATTAAAACCGAATTATCATGTATTGGAAATTGGATTCCATCATGAGTCGAGGCAAGGGGCAAGCTCCTCTCTGTTTCGAGGCACTCTAGCAAATGTCTTAGGACCCCACTTTGATCCTTGGAATCGGCCGGGCCGGTCCTCACCTAACTTTGGAGGTTTCGTTATTCCTGAGCACACGTTTCCCGATCCTTACAGACCTATATCCGAGGCGCCTCGCATTCCAACAACCACACAGGTGAAAAGTATACAAATGTCAGGGCTGGTAGGTCACTGACACCACCCTAGCTAGAAAGAAACGTCGTGCTCTCCCAGCGGTCCGTCTCCCGTTTTTGACTCATACCGAGGTGTGAGGCTCGCGAATTCATGTTATACACAAAGCTACGCCACACAGGCCGTGCTTTGATCATCAACCACAAGACTTTGCTTTTCAACAGAAGCCTTGATCAATTGCCACTTACGCGTGCCACACTGGCAATTCATTCCATGCGACTGATGTCCATCGATATACAACCTCTGAGCTCGTACGTCTCAGAGAAGGGCGTTAAGCAAGAGAATAAATTCTCCGCCGCCAAACAGATGTATATTTAATAGAGATCAATCAACATAGAATAAAATCCAATGTCAGACACACAATCCATTTACAAGTTTGTTCTGGGCCTGAACGAAACCGGAGGCACTTTCCTCGCATATCCATCCATGTCTAAGTACGTCTGGACGATCACCAACTGTTTCCCTCATCTTGGGTATACAGCCCAATCAAGATCATCAGTAATCACCCAAACGATGTGAAGACTTCCGGTCTTCAACCACCGTCTTCATCTTCGACATCTCGTCGAATCGGTTATTCAGAATGGGATAAACCCGGTCTTTCTGAATAACCCGCGTATATAATAAACACGTGTTACACAAACACAACAAACGCCTCATTCAAATTTTGAATATTCTTTTATTCACAAAATCACATTCTTAGGGAAAGGTTCCCATTAATTTTATCCAAGATAAATTTTTCTAAATTTTTTCTTTAATCTTCCTTTGGATATCATTTCAAACTAGTCCGGATTAGCGAACCACACCGAAGTAATTATTTGTTTTATTTCCCAATCCCAACCTATATATCCCATGGAGAAAATTGGTAATACTCCATATCTAACACCACGGTGCTATCGGTAAAATTAATTACCATTTCACGTTTAAATCTAATTAAAGATTTAACTACCGCTTTGGAGCAAAACTGGTGGTACTCCATTCTCGATCACCTTTCAGATTTGATAATTTAAATTATCAATTCACATTTCAATCTAATTAAAGATTCATTAAAACTCCACTTAGTTTTAATCTTTTCAAAAATCAATATTCTTCCTTTAACTGGGTTAAAGAACCAATGTCACCTAAAACACGATTCATGATAAACCCAAAATCACACTCTATTGTTAATCGGGTTAAAGAACAGGTGTTGTTCAAAACACCGCTCACGATAAACCCAAAAAGCAATTCAAATTCAATTCCAATTAAATATTATTTAATTGTACACTTCATTAAATCTAAATAGAAAGATTTAATCTTTTTCTCTATTGGGCTTAAGAACAGTGTTAATGAAGACACCATTCACGACAAACCCAAATCACATTTGATATTAAATACAAGGCTCTGAATAGAAAATATACCGGCTTATATTCAATATCAAATCCTGAAACCAACAAATATCGTATTGGAAATAACGATATAAAATATATCTTTCAAATTCCCATTACAATATCTGTATAGTCACGAAATCCAACATCGAAATATTCCGATGATAATTTCGATTCAACTCCAGTCCAATTCACGTATTGGGAATATTAATTATTTTTAAAATCACTTCCAAATTCAATTTATTTATTTCAAAAATAAATTGATTTTATTCTAGTTCAAAACTAGTTCATTTCGATAAAAATCTATTTTTATCCTTTTAAATGTGGAATTTTTCATCCCAGTTCTTTCCAATTCACATATTATGATTTTACACAAATTATTAATATTTTTATTAATTTTATCAAGGCCCGTACAGTCGATTTCCATCAACGGCCATCGAACTGCACTTACATCGACCTTTTCCAAATTTGATTTGGACATAATTCCAAATCCAACCGTTAGATTTCAAATTTCTAAAATTCGTTAGAAAGCCCTTTTCGATACGAACCTAAGGTTCGGTTTTAGGAGAATCCGACGGTCGGATCTCCCGCAACGTCAATTCGAAGTCAATGGTCGAAATTTACGAACTGCTGCGGCGCAGCGCGTTGTATTCAGGACATTATATATATATAATATATATATATATATTATATATTTCGTCGATTTCCTTTTTAAAACGTATTTTATAAATCGTTTTAAATTCATTTTCAAACAATTTCAACTCTATATTCAATTTCTAATCAAAATTGAATATTTCACATCATTCTTATATAAATGATAATATTTTCAAAATGCTATATTTTGAAATCACTATCTTTTCTATATTCGTTATAAAAACGAATATAATCGATATAAATATCGTTCACGTCAAAATAGCGCAACTCTAATCAACACGGCTTTATATATTTTAATAAATTCGTTATTCTATTCAACAAATGAATATATATTCTATTCAACCCATGAATCTATATTTCTTCTATTCAACACATGAATCTATATTTCTTCTATTCAACACAAGACTATTTTTGTTATGTAAAATATTTTAGAAAATTATGGTATCTATCGTTTGATTTTTAATTAGACTCCATCGGGAAGTAGATTCTAATCGTAAATATGATAAAGATGTAAATTTTATTTTTTTTTAAATATTTTACTCAACACATGAATAATTTCAACACATGAACATCGTCAACACATGACTATCTTTATATTCAACACATGAATTTTCTTTTATAATATTCATTATTTTCCCGATTGGAATGAGGCCCAATCAATTACCATATAACGTTAATTATATGGGTTCTATACAACACATGTATATAATAGCAACGATAAACAATCAACCATCATCCAAAGTGCACCACACAACTGCATAAGCATCAGATATAAATAATCGATGCTTACACAGTCTGTCGACCAATCGATCGACATACAATTAAATAATTGGGATTAATGTACCCAAATATCATCCCAACACCCGTGTGGGGTTTCAAATCAACAAACCCAGATTTTTATTTGTGCAGTTGGGCGATGTGTAAAATTTATCATCCCAATAAATATCAGTCAAATCAGTGTATATAAACAAATCGGCCGATTTGTTTATAATTATTTATTTATTCACATTCACGTTAAAAATTATATTTTTAACGATAAAATATTTTTATCTGTATAAATATTTTATTTCCTTTCCACACAAGAATATTTTATTATTCAATCATTCCACAACACAATCAATTTTCACAACACATCAATCAAACAAACAAGCCGTCCATGGTCTGTGGACGACGGGTGTCGGGTGCTGCTAAGCACCGTCTACATCCTAGTATATATATATAACTAGAAAAAGAAATTTAGAGTGAGGAGTTCTCACTGACTAGCTAATCCAACTCCACGACACTTCATTTATAGAAATCTTCGTCGTTCTCGCCTCTTGTCACTTTCGTTGCCCGTAGCCACTACATATATAAAAATCACATTTTTATATTGTTGCTATGTATATAAAAAATTATATTTTTACACCGCTACTATATAGATAAAAATTCTATTTTTACATCGTTACTATATAGATAAAAATCCTATTTTTACATCGCTACTATATAGATAAAAATTCTATTTTTCCAACGGTGTTCATATAATAAAGATTATATTTTTATCAAGCTATTCTTCATATAAAGATTATATTTTTACCATGCTATTCTTCATATAAAGATTATATTTTTATCACGCTATTCTTCATATAAAGATTTCTCCTTTTCAAATAAAAAGATTTCGCCTTTTTAAATATAAAGATCGTATCTTTTCATTGCTAATACTATAAAGATCACATCTTTATTACTCTACATGAATAAAAATCATATTTCTACTACTTCCTATACTATAAAAGATTACATTTTTAAACTTCTACAATATAAACGATTATATTTTTACTATGTAAACAAACTGATTTTATTAAATAAAAACAAAACAAAATAGAAAAAAAAGAAAAAAAAAAGGAAGCTTACAGTGTTCGATTGCAGAGGGGGGCGTTGGTGCTCCAGCGCACGTCGGTGGTTTGATTATAAGGAGGGAGGAACGGAGGAAGTGGGAGGAGCAGTGAAGAGGAGGGGGGAATCGGGTTCGATGAAGGAGGAGGGGGGAGAAGAGGCTACGCGCGGTGCTGGTGGGTGGCTCATCGGCGCAGGGATGAGGAGGTGGTGGTTGGTGGACGGCGGTGGAGGTTTCGAGGGGTTGGGGGGCTCCAGCATCGCACGAGGAGGGGAAGAGGAGGAAGAAGAGGAGGGGGGTTCTGCTGGATGGCGGCGCCGGAGGCGCGCCGCCTCTGGTGGCCGCGGCGACAGCTTTCCTCCTCGCCGTCCGCCCTTTCTTCTCTCCTTTTTTTTTATTTATTTCGATCGAATGAAGAAGGGGGGGGGGCGAGGGGGCAGAGGAGTTTAAGGAGGAGACAGAGAGGAAATATTTTTTTTATTTTTAATTTCAAAAAGTAACTTTTATTTTCGACCTCTAAACGAGGCCCACCGCCTGTCGTCCATAGCTAATTATCCCCATTCCGAACACAATGGGATATGTATCGTAAGCTGATTTGGCTGTTTCGACCAGTTTCCGTTGAATTTACATTTAAATCATTATACTGAATTTTAAACGTACATTTCAAATTACCGGGGTCACATACGGACTCGAAAAATTCCAGAAAAATATTTTCTAACTTCGTATTGACGATACCGTCCTAACAAACTAGTTTCATCCAATTCTGAGACCGTTGGAAAAATGACCATTTTCCAGTCGATTTAAATCAACTAAAACTGTCAAACGCGTTTTCCTTTGCCACGCTCACATATTGATTCGAAAAATTATGAAATTTGAAACCTAGCAACAATTTGACATTACGGACCCAACAAAAGTGGTTTCGTCGAAATCCGAGGTCGTTTGCAAAATGGCTATTTTTAAGGGCCGAAATTCCATAGCGACTATTCAGAATTTTCAACTGGACATATCTTTTGATTCCCGCTATGAAATTTCAATTTTTCGGATTCGTTGGAAAGATATTCTCAAATAGATCCTAATATTTTTGGTTTCACTAAAATCCGGTTTATTTTGCACCCGGTACATTCAATTGAAGTTTAAAATCGAATTATCGAACTACCGCACCATTTTCAATTCCTTTTATAATTATATATAATTATTTATATTCTAACGACGACGTATACAATATATACGTTCGATTTCTATTCAAAATAAATTTCTCGTCGATATTATTTAAAATAATTCATTTTAAATATGCAAACTTCGCTAAAATTGCCAAAATAAAAATTTTAAACTGGCTCGCATTTCCGGGTTGTTACAATCTCCCCCACTTAAAACTTTTCGTCCCCGAAAAGGAACAAAGTCGAAAGTGGTTTGATCAATCAACTCTACGTTCGATCTAGCTTCCATTCTCCAACTTTTCAGTTTCTGAGAATTTCCAAATTCTTCAAAAATTTGGCTAACACACGGAATTTTTGAAAAATTTCGCCATAACCTCCTTTGTACGGGGAGAGGTTTGGAAATTTATTGGGTCGTATTAGGTACCCAATAAATCCTAATAAGCATACACATGTTTATAGTGATATATTCTGGTGTTTACAGGGGAGCGTGTATTGATAATAACTCCAGAGAATAAATTCTCGTCACCCTGTCAAAGCCTGAGGGAGTGTGTATTTTAAATACTCCAGAGGATAAATCCTCGTCACCTCGTCCCGTATGGGAAATAAATAGTCCACGTGCCGTATCTAATAACTAGAGAGACGTGATTATTGTCAACTCTAGACCCGTGTGGGGTTTTTATTAATCTGGCAATTTTATCGTTACAATTTAAAAAGTCCATATCAGTCATCAGTTCAACCTGTAAAATATAGTCATCGCCATACAAGCCTCTTGCTCGTATGGTAAATCTTCCACCTCGTCACACAAGCTCCAAATGCTTATGTGGTATATGATGAAGTATGCTTATCTTCCAGAAGTATGCCATGTAATGTAGTTCAAAATTAATTGTTGCTATCCTATGGCGATGTTTATTATTTCACACAGAATAACCAGCACTCCGCATCCAATGACATTCACAAGAGTTGATATAATAATATTTCGCATCCAACTCATTAAGGTTTACCTATTTGTCGGGCACACAAATAAAATCTTTACTCAACAGCTATCCAATTTCCTGTTCAAACATATATAATGCACAAGTATATATTTCTAACTATTTTCTTATCGGTTTAATGTGTGATTTAATTGAATAAATTTGTTCTGGTTTTTATTGATGATATTCTAATCTTCTCTAAATCAAAGGCCGAAAAGGAACATAACAATAGAAGCCGAAAAGGAACGAAGCCGAAAGTTGTTTAACAAATCAACTCAACTTCCATTATTTTGACTACGGCTTAAGTTCTTCAACTTTTCAGTTTCTAAGAACTTTTCAAATTTTTCAAAAATTTGGCTAACACCCTAAGTTTTCGAAAAATTTCGCCATAAGCTCCCCTACACCGGAAGCACCGGGAAAATCCCGAAATTGCCATACAGGCCATCTGATCTCAAAAGGAAAAAGAAAAAGCCAATCGGCTCATAAAATCATCATAACCCAAACAAAACAGTAAATTATGGTAAACATGGGCAAACAAATTTTACTCTTCTGCCCTAGCCTCCTTGCTATGACCTGTTCAATGTAAGTACATGTATATGCAAGCAAATGCGACCAAATTTCAATATAGTTTAATATTCGGTTCAAATTGGCCTAAATGGTTCAAAATTATCAAACAAATAAACAAACAACACAACCAGCAATCAATTAGTGAATTAGAGTTTCAAATTCATAATTTTGATACATATAAAGCAATCATGTTTTAGATGTCAATTCACAACAATGAATCTATCTATATAAGTTTTGGTTCTCACACCAGTCTAATGGAAATATATAGAAATCACACCTTCGAAACTCGAACATGAATACTGATGATGATGCACCATCATCAGAATCATCCCCGGATGTCTAGAATGTGATTCTATATCTATCCAGTATATTAAAACTTCGACTATACGTTCATGACGCGTATACGCAAAATCTTTTATATACTCGATTGTCCAAATTCAAAATAAATAAATATTCAAATACATATAAAGAGATTTAAATTTCAAAACAAAATTTGTTTTCATTTGAAAAATATACTCTTCACACTCGTTCTAGGATACTACTGATCCTATCTCTAACGAATCATTCTAATTGGATATTACTAATCCAATATTTGATGAATTCTTTCGTATGGTTCTAATGTGTCTTGTTCTCGAGCTCTGTAAACCAAAGCTCTGATACCAAACTGACACGACCCGAAATCCCCCGGTAAGGAAAGCCCAGATTGAGATGAAAACAACACACATCGGAATGCAGACGGAAGAACATTTCATTGTTATTTCAACAATTCCATCAGATACAAGAATATATAGAGTATAAATGAATAAATTACATTCAACAAATACCAGAGATTTAAATTACATTTAAATACATCGCAACGGAAAATAATACAAAAGCACAACTAGAAATAATGCACGGATACAGAGCTTTCCGAGCATCGTTCCAGCTGTAAATCAGGATCCTGTGAATATAAATCTGCAAAACCAAAACTACTAGCTGCCCGTGCGGAAAATAGGGGCACCCAGAGTTTAGGTTAAAATAATAAACTCCAGGTCAGTCATGAGACTGGTGTAAGAACTAAAACAGTTATTTAAAACTTTACTTTAGAAGAGATAATTCAAGGGACCACGCCGTATAATACGGAACGGGTTTCCTCCCAAGAATACTAGTGCATATAACAAAACAGCGCAATGCTTTTTGGAAAAAATGAAGCTATTATAAGACCCAGGTCGAATCACACAATGCAACGCAAGACGGAGGATAGGATTTTCCCTTATAGTAGCCAAACATGCTTGGTACGTTTAAAACAAATCATTTGATACTATTATAAGTGTATAGTGTCAAAACAATTTCAATCATAAATATCAATCATAGACGACATGGGTGCCATATATCATATCGCCATACTAGTTCTACAATTAAAACCGAATTATCACGTATTGGAAATTGGATTCCATCATTAGTCGAGGCAAGGGGCAAGCTCCTCTCCGTTTCGAGGCACTCTAGCAAATGTCTCAGGACCCCACTTTGATCCTTGGAATCGGCTGGGCCGGTCCTCACCTATCTTTGGAGGGTTAGTTATTCCTGAGCACACGTTTCCCGGTCCTTACAGACCTATATCCAAGGCGTCTCGCATTCCAAAAACCACACAGGTGAAAAGTATATAAATATCAGGGCTGGTAGGTCACTGACACCACCCTAGCTAGAAAGAAACGTCGTGCTCTCCCAGCGGTCCGTCTCCCGTTTTTGACTCATACCGAGGTGTGAGGCTCACGAATTCATGTTATACATAAAGCTACGCCACACAGGCCGTGCTTTGATCATCAACCACAAGACTTTTCTTTTCAACAGAAGCCTTAATCAATTGCCACTTACACGTGCCACACTGGCAATTCACTCCATGCGACTGATGTCCATCGATATACAACCTCTGAGCTCGTACGTCTCAGAGAAGGGCGTTAAGCAAGAGAATAAATTCTTTGCCGCCAAACAAATGTATATTTAATAGAGATCAATCAACACAGAATAAAATCCAATGTCGGACACACAATCCATTTACAAGTTCGTTCTGGGTCTGAACGAAACCGGAGGCACTTTCCTCGCATATCCATCCATCTCCAAGTACGTCTGGACGATCACCAAATGTTTCCCTCATCTTGGGTGTACAGCCCAATTGAGATCATCAGTAATCACCCAAACTATGTGAAGACTTCCGGTCTTCAACCACCGTCTTCATCTTCGACATCTCGTCGAATCAGTTATTCAGAATGGGAAAAGCCCGGTCTTTCTGAATAACCCGCGTATATAATAAACGCGTGTTACACAAACACAACAAACGCCTCATTCCAATTTAGAATATTCTTTTATTCACAAAATCACATTCTTAGGGAAAGGTTCCCATTAATTTTATCCAAGATAAATTTTTCTAAATTTATTATTTAATCTTCCTTTGGATATCATTTCAAACTAGTCGGGATTAGCGAACCACACCGAAGTAATTATTTGTTTTATTTCCCAATCCCAACCTATATATCCCATGGAGAAAATTGGTAATACTTCATATCTAACACCATGGTGCTATCGGTAAAATTAATTACCATTTCACATTTAAATATAATTAAAGATTTAACTACCGCTTTGGAGCAAAACTGGTGGTACTCCATTCTCGATCACCTTTCAGATTTGATAATTTAAATTATCAATTCACATTTCAATCTAATTAAAGATTCATTAAAACTCCACTTAGTTGTAATCTTTTCAAAAGTCAATATTCTGCCTTTAACTGGGTTAAAGAACCAATGTCACCTAAAACACGATTCACGATAAACCCAAAATCACACTCTATTGTTAATCGGGTTAAAGAACAGGTGTTGTTCAAAACACCGCTCACGATAAACCCAAAAAGCAATTCAAATTCAATTCCAATTCCAATTAAATATTATTTAATTGATACACTTCATTAAATCTAAATAGAAAGATTTAATCTTTTTCTCTATTGGGCTTAAGAATAGTGTTAATGAAGACACCATTCACGACAAACCCAAATCACATTTGATATTAAATACAAGGCTCTGAATAGAAAATATACCGGCTTATATTCAATATCAAATCCTGAAACCAACAAATATCGTATTGGAAATAACGATATAAAATATATCTTTCAAATTCCCATAACAATATCTGTATAGTCACGAAATCCAACATCGAAATATTCCGAAGATAATTTCGATTCAACTCCAGTCCAATTCACGTATTGGGAATATTGATTATTTTTAAAATCACTTTCAAATTCAATTTATTTATTTCAAAAATAAATTGATTTTAATTCTAGTTCAAAACTAGTTCATTTCGATAAAAATCTATTTTTATCCTTTCAAATATGGAATTTTTCATCCCAGTTCTTTCCAATTCACATATTATGATTTTACACAAATTATTAATAATTTTATCAAGGCCCGTACAGTCGATTTCCATCAATGGCCATCGAACTGCACTTACAGCGACCTTTTCCAAATTTGATTTGGACATAATTCCAAATCCAACTGTTAGATTTCAAATTTCTAATATTCGTTAGAAAGCACTTTTCGATGCGAACCGAACGATTCCGGTTTTAGGAGAATCTGACGGTCGGATCTCCCGCAACGTCAATTTGAAGTCAATGGTCGAAATTCACGAACTGTCGCGGCGCGGCGCATTCTATTCAGGCCATTATATATTATATATATATATATATATATATATATATATTTCGTCGATTTCCTTTTTAAAACGTATTTTATAAATCGTTTTAAATTCATTTTCAAACAATTTCAACTCTATATTCAATTTCTAATCAAAATTGAATATTTCACATCATTCTTATATAAATGATAATATTTTCAAAATGCTATATTTTGAAATCACTATCTTTTCTATATTCGTTATAAAAACGAATATAATCGATATAAATATCGTTCACGTCAAAATAGCGCAACTCTAATCAACACGGCTTTATATATTTCAATAAATTCGTTATTCTATTCAACAAATGAATATATATTCTATTCAACCCATGAATCTATATTTCTTCTATTCAACACATGAATCTATATTTCTTCTATTCAACACACGACTATTTTTGTTATGTAAAATATTTTAGAAAATTATGGTATCTATCGTTTGATTTTTAATTAGACTCCACCGGGAAGTAGATTCTAATCGTAAATATGATAAAGATGTAAATTTTATTTTTTTTAAATATTTTACTCAACACATGAATAATTTTAACACATGAACATCGTCAACACATGACTATTTTTATATTCAACACATGAATTTTCTTTTATAATATTCATTATTTTCCCGATTGGAATGAGGCCCAATCAATTACCATATAACGTTAATTATATGGGTTCTATACAACACATATATATAATAGCAACGATAAACAATCAACCATCATCCAAAGTGCACCACACAACTGCATAAGCATCAGATATAAATAATCGACGCTTACACGGTCTGTCGACCAATCGATCGACATACAATTAAATAATTGGGATTAGTGTACCCAAATATCATCCTAACACCCGTGTGGGGTTTCAAATCAACAAACACAGATTTTTTATTTGTGCAGTTGGGCGATGTGTAAAATTTATCATCCCAATCAATATCAGTCAAATCAGTGTATATAAACAAATCGGCCGATTTGTTTACAATTATTTATTTATTCACATTCACGTTAAAAATTATATTTTTAACGATAAAATATTTTTAACTATATGAATAATTTATTTCCTTTCAGTACAAGAATATTTTATTATTCAATCATTCCACAACACAATCAATTTTCACAACACATCAATCAAACAAACAAGCCGTCCGTGGTCTGTGGACGATGGGTGTCGGGTGCTGCTAAGAACCGTCTGCATCCTAGTATATATATAACTAGAAAAGGAAATTTAGAGTGAGGAGTTCTCACCGACTAGCTAATCCAACTCCACGAAACTTCATTTATAGAAATCTTCATCGTTCTCGCCTCTTGTCACTTTCGTTGCCCGTAGCCACTACATATATAAAAATCACGTTTTTATATTGTTGTTATGTATATAAAAATTATATTTTTACACCGCTACTATATAGATAAAAATTCTATTTTTACATCGTTACTATATAGATAAAATTCTATTTTTACATCGCTACTATATAGATAAAAATTCTATTTTTCCAACGGTGTTCATATAACAAAGATTATTTTTTTATCACGCTATTCTTCATATAAAGATTATATTTTTATCACGCTATTCTTCATATAAAGATTATATTTTTATCACGCTATTCTTCATATAAAGATTATATTTTTAGTACGCTATTCTTCATATAAAGATTTCTCCTTTTCAAATAAAATGATTTCGCCTTTTTAAATATAAAGATCGTATCTTTTCATTGCTACTACTATAAAGATGACATCTTTATTACTCTACATGAATAAAAATCATATTTTTACTACTTCCTATACTATAAAAGATTATATTTTTAAACTTCTGCAATATAAACGATTATATTTTTACTATGTAAACAAATTGATTTTATTAAATAAAAACAAAAAAAACAGAAAAAAAAGAAAAAAAAGAAAAAAAGGAAGCTTACAGTGTTCGATTGTAGAGGGGGGCGTTGGTGCTCTAACGCACGTCGGTTGGTGATCTGATTAGAAGAAGGAGGGAAGAACAGAGGAAGTGGGAGGAGCAGGGAAGAGGAGGGGGGAATCGGGTTCGATGAAGGAGGGGGAGGGGAGAAGAGGCTACGCGCGGTGCTGGTGGGTGGCTCATCGGCGCAGGGACGGGGAGGTGGTGGTTGGTGAACTGCAGTGGAGGTTTAGAGGGGTTGGGGGGGCTCCAGCGTCGCATGAGGAGGGGAAGAGGAGGAAGAAGAGGAGGGGGTTCTGCTGGATGGCGGCGCCGGAGGCGCGCCGCCTCTGGTGGCCGCGGCCGCGGCTTTCCTCCCTGCCGTCCGCCCTTTCTTCTCTCCTTTTATTTTTATTTATTTCGATCAAATGAATAACGTAGGGGGGGGGGGAGGAGTTTAAGGAGGAGAGAGAGAGGAAATATATTTTTTATTTACTTTTAATTTCAAAAAGTAACTTTTATTTTCGACCTCTAAACGAGGCCCACGCCTGTCGTCCATAGCTAATTACCCTCATTCCGAACACAATGGGATATGTATCGTAAGCTGATTCGGCTGTTTCGATTAATTTCCGTTGAATTTACATTTAAATCATTATACTGAATTTTAAACGTACATTTCAAATTACCGGGGTCAAATACGGACTCGAAAAATTCCAGAAAAATATTTTCTAACTTCGTATTGACGATATCGTCCTAACAAAACTAGTTTCATCGAATTCTGAGACCGTTGGAAAAATGGCCATTTTCCAGTCGATTATAATCAACTGAAACTGTCAAACGCGTTTTCCTTTGCCACGCTGACATATTGATTCGAAAAATTATGAAATTTGAAACCTAGCAACAATTTGACATCTTGGACCCAACAAAAGTGGTTTCGTCGAAATCCGAGGTCGTTTGCAAAATGGCTATTTTCAAGGGCCGAAATTCCATAGCGACTATTCAGAATTTTCAACTGGACATATCTTTTGATTCCCGCTATGGAATTTCGATTTTTTGGATTCGTTGGAAAGATATTCTCAAATAGATCCTAATATTTTTGGTTTCACTAAAATCCGGTTTATTTTGCACCCGGTACATTCAATTGAAGTTTGAAATCGAATTATCGAACTACCGTGCCATTTTCAACTCCTTTTATAACTATATATAATTATTTATATTCTAACGACGACGTATATAATATATACGTTCGAGTTCTATTCAAAATAAATTTCTCGTCGATATAATTTAAAATAATTCATTTTAAATATTCAAACTTCGCTAAAATTGCCAAAATAAAAATTTTAAACTGGCTCGCATTTCCGGGTTGTTACATTTTCAAAAATCAAATTTTCCTTTTTAAAATTCAACACAACTTGTCTTTCCCAAAAAAATTCAAAACAGTATCTCTGGTAGTAATTCGTCACTTACAACTCGAAAATGAATACTGATGATGCAGTTGTCATCATCAGAATCTATTTTCCAGCGATCGAAGTGAGTTCAATACTGTAAAACCATTTCTAAACATTTCCCCTTTGAAATTCATTTCAAAATATAATTCACACTGTAAAACAATTTAAAATCTCCCAGGATCATAAATTTTCCTTATTTTTAATCCAAATCCATTCACAAACACTTATCCAATTTTCCAAAATTTTTAATTCAATTTTTGGTTTAAATTTCAGATTTAACTCATCTGATTTCACGTGTTTCACTTATATGAATTCTGATTGGTTATTTACATAACCATTAAATTTATAATCTTATTCGATTATAATAACAACCAATATATCCAATATATTATATTTTTGATACATATATCTTCTCTATATCAAGATATACCTTGGGTAAACTTATTTTAATTTACCCTCTTCTCAAAACATATCGTGCCAACCCATCGTATTCGAGTGTTTATAAACTCCTACCGATACAGTGGATCAAATTGATCGACCAGAACCCATAAACAACTCAACCAATAAATATCCACAATATAAAAAAAATTATATCAATAACAAATACGCTTACTCGTGTATATACACTCAAACTCAATCTAGGGTATTACTAACCCTATCTCTACCGAGTCACGCCGCAGAGCCAAGGTAACTCACTTAACCTTATGCTCTGATACCAACTTTAACGACCCGGGTTTTTGACGACCTTGGGTATCGCCATAAACTCAATGATGACTAACCAAACATCGAAAAATACCGAATGATTAATGAAAGAAAAAAGAGGGTGAGGATAGATAAGATAGAAACTTAGAATACAAGAAGAAGAAGAACACAACATCAGAGTAACACGAACCTCACAGCGGAACGAATAACATATAATAGATAACATATCCTTGAAATAAAGTTTTTACTTGAATATACATATCATTATCAAGTACATCACTTACAACACAGCGGAAATAAACAATAGCTATATGATCCTGAAGACTCCTGCTCCAGCTGTTAAAGTATCTGTAAATCTCGACTACTTGACTGCCCGTACAAAATTGGGCACCCAAGAGTTTAGGGAAAACAAAACAAAATAAACTCCGGGTCAGTCATGGGACTGGTGTGAGTAAAACAGTTCAAAACAGTTCAAACAAGTAAACGATATCTCATAAGACCACACCGTATAACGGAACGGGATTTCCCTTATGAGAATCCAAATTATCTTTATATCAAAAACCTTTTGATATTATAATAATATCTATCAACCACAATATAATAATCATCTAGCAGAATCGCTTTCATCTCACGTTCTACATATATAGTATACAATCAAAACCGCAAGCACGTATTGGGTAATGGATTTCCAACTATGACAAGGTATGGAACCACCTTTCGCTAGTGTACCTCTAAAAGGAATATACTGGGTTAAACAAGAACATCTTGCAACCCGGCCACACATGACCGACCACTCATTTTGCTTGAGTGTATCGAATGTATATCACCAACGGTTGGGATCAACAACCGTTTAACGAATGGGACAGCACCAACAATAGATTTTTAGAAGTAAATGAAACTCTAGATCAGGTGATTATACACCCTACTTCGGAGTGACCAACTTAGCCATGCTACCTGCCCGATTTCTGTCATTTACCGGATGTGAGGCTAGAAGCTATGCTTTATCATCACATCAAATTCACTTCGAATGCCACATCGTCAAATCCATCAAATCACCGATTGATGTCCTCAACAATACATTATGTGTTAGCTAAAAGAAGTTTCCTTCTCCACTTCCACTCTTGGTACGGTTGGAGAAATCAATATATGTGATCGTCTGGAAATACTCTGTCAGACATCCGTCCATACAAGTCATCCAGGAACAGGATGAACCGAAGGTACTATTCAGTATATCCATCTTAGGCACTGTTATCTAAGACTTATAAAATAGCCCTTGCACTTTACTCCGTCTTCAATTTTCTTTGGCATATATGATTCGCAACGCTTATGCCAATACGGAGTGGTTCTTTGGATAATAATCCAACCGGTCTCTCCATAGTAACAACGTTAAAATGGTCAAAAAACTTCGATAGTCGGTGAGTTAACTATCAAAGAAAAACACGTGTGCAAACAACGATATTATTTCCAGGAGAAAATTATACCGATCAATCATCAATCATATATATATATATATATACACTCCTTATTTTCTATGCTTGGAAAATATACGTTATTAACACTGGAAAACATTTCCATTGTTATTTACATATCACTATCATTTTACAACTATCAATCCCTGACCATAAACTAGTAGGAGAACAATTCTCTAAGTATAAACCCCAAAGGCCGAAACCAACATCAGATCGATACTCAGAAAACTATTCAACTTAACTAATCTCTAGTCAGTTTCTAATCTGGTTTAGCTCTATTTCGATTAGTCTGTTCGACTAACTTGATTCGATTAGCTCTTCTATTTATTTTGCTAAATAGAAAATCCTTTATTCCATTTATTTTGCTTAACATCTCTTTTATAACTTATTCTATTTCTAAGTCAATATCCATTTATCATAACTTATTCATTTCCTAAATAAATAATCCGTTTAATATCCTATTTATTTATTTTGAATGTTTCCTTTAGTAACCCTATTTATTTAACAAATAAATATGTCCTTTTCTTATTCTATTTATTTAACAAATAAACAAATCCATTATCTTATCCTATTTATCTAACAAATAAATATCTCACTTATTATCTCCTATTTATTTTCTAAGTAAATAGTCCATTTTATAACATCTTATTTATTTATCCTAGATAAATAATTCACTTTATAATTATTCCTTATTTATAAATATTCCAATTTATTTTTATTCTGTTTTCAATATCACTTTGAAAATCTTCCTTTCCCATTCCGATAATTTATGGTACTTAACACATCATATCACGATGACCAATGTCATCCAAACACATATAATCAACCACAGATTATAAACCACATCATATATCACAATATATGAAAAAACAATAAAATAACTGTTGAGAAATCCAGTCGGATTCCTCCAACCTGTTTCCCTGCATCCACAGATGTTACATAATAAAATCAACATCACTTTCAGTTCCATATGATATATTCTGTTAAACAGAATCAATGTAGAAATTCAACTAACTGACTAGCAGTTCAATCAAATAGTCAACACACAGTCAATCAGCCAATATTTAACAGTTCTAAAAATACAACATGAAATTATAAAGTGTTTAGAGTTAGTGAGATTTACTCACATTGGACTATTATCGTTAAAAACGATTAACTGTCTTTGATTCAGATGGGCAATTTATTTTACTATAAATTGTAACGAGCTCCAATGTACTTCCAGTCAGTTCCACCGTGTTGTGTTCGTCCATACGATCCCAACGGATCAAACCGTTCGTGATCCTGATAATGTATGAGGGAGATATTTAAATTACAAGTTAATATACTTTAAATTTAAATAAACTTTAATTTATTAAGAATCGGGCCTTTACCAAATCACTCGGCCCAAACCTGCCAAGCCCGTACCACACTCTTCTTCCTCGTTTGATACCGTGCTCCAGTTAATCCCAACGCAAGTTTTCCGAAGCCATTTCCTACTTTTCAAACCACCACCGATCCTCCATCGTCATATGGAAATCCAAAACAAAAATCTCCGTTAAACTCCTCTTTGAAATCTCCATCTCCCAGACCCGAAATCATTGAGCTCGAACCCCCTAGCAATTTTCCGTCGAACTTCCCTTCAACACAGGTACCGACGGTTTTTCTTTTAGAAAATCCCAAAACTCTCACAAACGCAACCACATCTCACCATAAATCCGATTCCAACACTTAAACTAAGATTAATGCTCCCTATACCACACAATACCGAACCTTAGTGGCACGCTCAAGTGCTTGAACTCCAGGAAAATGGATCGCAACTCAAACGAGAGGTACCAGCTTGAAGAGGAACTCATGCTGAACCCAAATATATATAGGATAGGATTTATATGATTTTATTTCACTTTCTTTTTTTATTTTTAAAACTCCATTTCCACGTTTTTTTTCTCTCTCGAAAGAATTAGGAATAGTGACGGCTACCTAAAGAATGAAATCAGGTTTTTAGAGAAGGGTTGGGTATTTATAGTAGTGATAAATATCTAGATATTTTTTAGATATTTTTAGATATTTTCTCATGAGATATTTTAGTTTTATTTATCTTCAAAAAAATCGCACAATCACTTTTGATTTTCAAAAATCACATAAATTGGCATGTAGCTACAGTTCGACATTTCGGTCCCAACAAAACTGGTTTCGTCTAATTCCATCTTCGTATGCTCACACAGTGTATTTTTAACTGTCAAAATACTGACTGTTTTCCACTCTAAAAATTCGTACGGCCACACAGTGACACTAAAAATCACGAAACTGGAAATCTAACAACTATTTGACATTAAGGATCCAACAAAATTAGTTTCATCGAATTCCGACCTCGTTTGCAAAAGTGGCTATTTTTAAAGCTCTGATGACCCATCTAAATATATAAATATATTTGAATATAATTAAATTAAATATTTATAAATAAATATTATCGTATATATTCACACATGATATCATACAGCTTCAGAATATTCCTATATGAATTCTAACTCGATATTTCAAATCCTGATTTAATCGATATTCGATTTATAATGAAATTTCTTTTTAAAATATAAATAATTCCTTTATAAATTATAAAGGAATTCCACAGCGACTTTTCTAAAATTTGATTTGGACGTAAATCAAAATCCACATAACGAAATCCCGATTTTTCTCTTCCACTAGAAAGATATACTACACCAGCTCCACATGTTTCTTATTTCACAGAAATCCGACTTAAAACGAATCTTGTACATTCAGTTGAAGTTCGAATGGCCAATTTACGAACTACAGCGCTATTTCGAGCCCGATTTTAATTATATTATAATTCTATGTTCAAACTGTCATTTATATAATATATTCGTTATTTAAATTCAATTCCAAGCTGAATTAAATATCCTAGATGATCCAGTTCACACCATATCGCCATTTCAGCCAATTCTAATTATTTCAGAATTAAATATATTATTTAATTATTGTTTTAATTTAATATTCCTAGTTATTTAATTAAACCACCATTTAATTCACTATATCACTATTTATATAATTAAATAAATTAATTATAATACCTCTGCAAATGCGGGTCATTACATTGAATGTGTAACGATTATTTATCATTATTGTTGAATATATGTGATGTATGAAAACCACATAACTAAAATTATACGGTAATTGATTGAGTCGCATTCCGATTCAGAAATAAATGATATTTTAAAATAATGAATATTTTAAAATAATATTAAGTGAAGAGTCAAAATATGATTTTGATGTCCGATTTGAGATGGACACGAAAAAATTGAAATATATGAAGCCAAGTTAAGTATATACACCATTTTTAACTCGAACGAACTTCTTTATTGATTTTATTCATTTTATAATGAATATGAAAAGGAAATGGATTACAAAATCTAATATTTTGGAAATATTATCATTTAAAAATTATGATAAAATAGAATATTCAGTTTTGATTTAAAATTGAAAAATGAAGTTGAAAACGTTTTAAAACGCATTTATAAACGATTTATAAAATACGATTTAAATAGAAATCGACGATATATATATTATATGTATATACATATTTATTGGCCTGAATAGAACGCGCCACGCAGTGACTATTCGTGAATTTCGCCCACTAACTTGAAATAGATTTAACAGGAGATCCGACCATCAGATTCTCCTAAAACCGGAATCTTGGGTTCGTATCGAAAAGAGCTTTCCAATGAACATAAGAGATTTAAATTTGAATGGTTGGATTTCAAATTAATCAATTTCAGAAAAGGTCATTATGGATGTAGTTCGGTGGACGTCATTGGATACCGACTGAAAAAGCGATAATGAAATTATTAAAAATATGGAAAATTTGTGTAAAATCATAATAAATGATTTGAAAAGATTTTGGATGAAAAATTCCATGTTTGAAAAGATAAAATATATTTTTATCGAGATGAACTAGTTAATAACTAGAATAATAATCCAATTATTTTTTTAGAAATAATAAATTAGATTGAAAATGGGTCTTAAAATAACCAGGATTTTCCAACGTATGAATTGGAAAGGATTTAAATGGAAATAATCTTCGGAATATTTCGGTATCGGATTCCGTGATTATACTTATATTGTTGAGGAATTAGGAAGATATATATATATATCGTTATTCCCAATACGATATTTGTTGGTTTCAGAATTTGATATTGAATATACGCTGATATTATTTTCTATTCAGAGCCTTGTATTTAATATCAAATTGGATTTTGGGGTTTGTCATGAATGGTGTCTTAAATAACACAGTTCTTAAACCCAGTTGAGAAAAGAATAATTCTTTTAATTAAGATTTGGAGAAGTTACCAGTTAATTAACATTTAATTGGAATTGAATTGAAATTGGATTTTTGGGTTTATCGTAAACGATGTTTTAAATAACATTTGTTCTTTAACCCAATTAACAGTGAAGTTATGATTTGGAATTTATAAATCTTTTAATTTAGATTAATGGAAATTTTACAAAGTAAAGATTTCTAATTTAATATAATAAATTGGAATTGAATGGAATTCGATTTGGTAATAACCGAAATGAGCTTCTGTGAATGAAGGCCATTACCATATAAGGAATTTAAAATGCTTTGCCGCTATTCCATTTATTATATTAGTCTAATACGGGAATTTATATCAATTAGACACTATTGGAATTTCCGTATAGATTCCATTTTAACGGAAAATGATTTTGGGTTTTTCGTGAACGATGTTTTAAAGGACATTCGTTCTTTAACCCAGTTAAAGATGGGATTTATTTCCTAAATTTGAATAATCATTAAATAATGATTTTTGGAGATTAAAACTAAGTGGAGTTTTAATGAATCTTAAATTAGATGGGAAAGTGAATGAGGTAATTAAATTTACCAAATTCATGAATTGATCGATAATGGAGTACTACCAGTTTTACTCCATGCGATAGTTAAATATTTAATTAGATTTGAACGTGAAATGATAATTAATTTTACCGATAGCACCGTGGGTGTTAGATATAGAGTACTACCATTTTTGCTCCATGGGATGAATAGATTAGGATTAGGATTAATAAATTAATGATTGCTTCGGTAAGGTTCGCTAATCCCGACTAGTTATTAAACCTTAATTTGGTTAGAATTGTTAAAGGGTAATATAAAATCTTTTGCAATGGGTTTTTTAAGGAAGATTAAAGAATAAATTTAAAAGAATTTATCTTTTATAAAATTAATGGGAACCTTTCCCTAAAATTGTGAATATTTGAATAAAGGAATACTCTGAATTGGAATGAGGCATATGATGTGTTTTTATAGCACTTGATTATAAAATGCGTGAGTTATTCGGAAAGACTGGGTTTAACCCATTGTGAATAATTAATACGACGACTAAAAGTCGACGATGAAGACGGTGGTTGAAGACCGGAGATCTTCACATCGTTTGTATGATTACTGCTGTCTTGATTGGGTTGTACACCCAATACAAGGTAATAAGTGGTGATCGTCCAGACTTACTTGGAGATCAATCGGATATGCGAGGACCTCTCTCCCGTATTGGACATATGGGACGAGGAATAAGGTGCCTCCGGTTTCGTTCAGACCCAGAACAGACTTGTAAATGGATGTGGGCCTGACATTGTATTTCATTCTATGCGGATTGATTTCTATTAAATATATATCTGACCGGTGGCGGAGAATTTATTCTCTTGCTTAACACACTTCTTTGAGACGTACGAGCTTAGAGGTTATATATTGATTGACATCAGTCATATAGCGTCAATTGTCAATGTGGCATGCTAAGATGCAAATGATCAAGGCTTTTTTAAAAAGTAAAGTCTTGTGGATGATTATCAAATCACAGCTTTAAGTAGCATAGCTTTGTATTGTAGCATTAATTCGCGAGCCTCACATCCCGGTATGAGTCAAAAAGGGGAGGGACAGCAAAGAGTGCATGCGTTTCTTTCTAGCTAGAGGTAGTGTCATGGTATGGAGTCCAGGCATATTTACTTATGTAGATGATGGATAGCAAGTCGCCTCGGATATAGGGTTATATGATCATAGGGTCGACGAATTGACCTGTTTAAAGGTCCGATAGGACAGAGAAACTTATTGTTTAGGAATAATTAATCCATTAAAGTAAGTGTGGACTAGCCCTGTAAGATCCAAGGGTTCACTGCGGGGGATCCTAGGTCATCTTGCTAGAGGTGATCTAAAATCGTTGAGGAACATCCTTTGCCTCAACTTATAGATGGAATCCAATTTCCAATACGCAACCTTTCGGTTTTAGTTGTAAACCTATGTATGGCGGCATAATATATGGTAACTATGTCGTCTATAATTGATACATATATATTTGAAGTTGATTTTGACACTATGCACTTATAGTAATATCAAGATGATTTGTTTTAAAATGTATCATGCATGTTTAGCTATTTTAAGGTAAAACTTTATCCTCCGGCTTGCGCTGCATTGTGTGATGGGACCTGAGTCTTATAATAGCTTCATTTTCCAAAAAGCATTGCATTAATTTATTTTAAGCTGAGATTCATATGGAGTAAACCCGTTCCGTGTTATATGGCGTGGTCCCATGATTTCCCAACTTTTAAAGTAAAGATTTAATAACTGTTTTAGTTCTCACACTAGTCCCATGACTGACTCGGAGTTTATTGTTTCAACCTATAATTTTTTTTTCATTTTTTTCTCAACAATATCCACGGCGTCTGCACACCATACCTATACCCGGGAAGGTATGCGGTGGACTCTTTGATAGTAGTTGTAATTATTTAATTAATATTAGGGATCAGTCTTTTTTTGATTCTACTAAAAACTCTAAAGAAAAACTAACGAGTCACACACTAAGCATAGCAATTATAAAAAAAAGATTAATTTCTTTTTGATTCAACCTTATAAAATTTGAATTATTTTATTTACTCTGGATGCCCATATTTTCCACTCGGGCAGTTTGTAGTTTTGGTTTTTCGTAGATATTTCTTATTCCAAGATCCTGGATTATAGCTGGAGTTATATTCGGAAAGCTTTGTATCCGTGTATTTCATTCAGTTGTGTTAGTTGATGTGTTTTCCGTTGTACATTATGTTTATGTATTTAAAATGTAATTTATTTCTCTAATATTGTATTTCTGCTGTGAGATATTTATTTATACTCTGATATATTTTTGTACTCTGATGTAATTGTTGTAATAGCAATGAAATGTTCTATTGTTTGTGTTATGATGCGTTGTGTTCTCAACTCAATCGGGAATTTCTCGTACCGGGGAAGTTTGGGTCGTTTCACCCAATAAGCTAAGGTGTTACAAAAATACAAAGTGTTGCAAAATTATTCTAGTTAGGTTATGCAACCAAATACACAAGTTTAACACCCTTTAATATAAACTTTACGAGCTCATGTAACATTATAACATTGTCTAAATTCAACAAAATTACACAACTTCATTGTTTCAAACCAATTAAATCTATCCACTTTATTAAAATATTAATTCTCAATCAGTATTCGCAATGTTATTTTGATAGCAACCCGATTAATTCATATATATTGTTGTTAATGCCAATAATTCACTTTTAATGACAATCTACAATTTTATCACATAACTGCTACAACTTGCATTTTTCAAACACAAGTTCAAAATATTAATTATCCATTTAAAATAACGTAACACATTATACTGAAAATATATTGTCATTTAAATATTGTTTTCTAATCAACATTTTATATTTTTAAGATCAATTTAAGTCATTAAAATATATTTTACAAATTCGAATTGGAATAAATTCCTTAATATACCCAAGATGTTTAGTTTATTCCAATACACATAATTCTAATATTTACAAATTATTTATTTTCTTATTTTAAAGTATCATACGAGTTAAGCCCAGGAACTCATATTTCATTCTTCCTAGTTTCAAAATATAGAGAAACACACTATACGTTGTTTAGCCCGGGTACCCAAAAACCCGGTTGTTACATTTCTACCTCCAAATTCAACAATAATCACAAATCAATAACAATATACCACCTCAGAACGACAAAAAAAGTAAGAGACACCCAAAATTCCTTTTCGGTTCAGCATGACCGAACTGATCATGCCGATCTTGAAATGAGTCTTTCACCCAGAAGGTTGATCCAGGGTGGTAGAACCGAGATGGCCGAACAGAAACTTTACATTATTAATACCAACTCTTTGAGATATCCAATGTTGCAGTCAAGCGTATCTAGGCTTGTTCATGGCCACACTCAAGTTCTAAACACTTCGATTATCAGAAATCCAAAATTTGACTGCCTTACAAAAACACGGATCAAACAACCATGATCTCGTTTTGTTCTTATCTTAAAATGAAACAACAAATTTTGCTAGAGTCCTTTCAAATATATCAGCCTAGATATGGCAATATCGACTGTAATGAAATATTGACCGAGATATAAGGCTATCATATTGTCTAAAATTTTAGCAAATTCGAGATTTAGAATAATAGTTAATAAAGGTTGAAATGTGGTTGTCCTAATCCCATACTATTTTATAAGTCAACCATGCATCCTTCATTTTCTAAAATTATATCTAAAGAATTTCTTTAACTTGAGCAACCTTATGTTTAATATTTAACGCTTTATGTACATTCTGTATGTTGTACGATCATATCGAATTTTCATATATATCGTACGAACTTTATGATTTTCATGTTCATCTTTTTTTACATGCATGTTACTTATGGAAACATGTATTTTGTTTTTTACTATTGTGTAATTGTTTAAATTTTTCCATGTTATGTGTCCAACAATAATTTATGTTCATTGATCATAAGTTATAAACTATAATTTGTTTGTATTGCCTTTTATCTTTTTGAGTTTGACCACGCTATATGATTTATGAGTACGAATTTCATTAGTAGATTAACGATAGTGAAATGATTTCACAAATTAAGTGTAAGTTAATATTTCTATGGTAGCATTCATAATATATTTTGTGTAATAATATCAAATTCTCAACATATCACATACACTAAGATGGTTATGATATGAGTTTTTGGATCGAAGTTTGAACTTCAAAAACAAATAATCGAGTTGAATTCGTCTTGTTCAAAATCATTTCAATACGAGATTAAATCTCTAAAATTTTCGAAATGAATCGCGATCAAGGTAAAAAATTTAAAACCTTGATATTGATGACTCAGCTTCTTCTAAGACTCGGCTCCTTGAGTCACATTGAGGATTTTACTCCTTAGACTGTAGTGAGAACTCAGCTTCTCAAACTTTAATATATCAAAGACTCACCTCCTCACTCCTCAGACTATAGTATAAGAGTATCTCCAATAGAATTCAGAGTTTGAATACTACAACACGTAATATTTAGCAGAATATTACATGTGCTTCCTAACGGTTTTGAAAATAAAATTTGTTGGGCGCTTATTTTTTAGGTACCTAAAGATAGACACCTATAAAACATGCGCCCAATATTTTTTTTAGAGAAATTCAAAGAAGTAAATCTTCTAAAAAATAGGATCTATGATAGGGCTCCTATCTTTTAGGCGTCCTACCATGCATTTCAATAGCGCGCCTATTTTTTAGGCGCGTTGGGCCAATTCCGAATTCGAGATTGGCCCTTTAATATTTCCCTGAATATTACAAGACAACACATCTGTCTGAAGGCTTTTCTCTCCTAATTCATGATACAGAAGATGAATTGAGCTTCCATTGGAGATGCTCTGAAGGAGTACATCCCATGTCCGCTAAAACATTTTTAAGTATACTAGGATCAAAACCATAAATATTTATTTTCATGAAAACCGAACCCATGGACTACTCAGTAACAAAACAGGACAAGCCTCATCACCCTCTAAACACTCGGTGTTCTCCACGTTTTCATCCACAGTATCCAAACCCCACCATTATAAAACAAGATAAACCCACATTATCCAAAGTAAAATATGAAACATTTCTTTAAATCCATTTCTAGATTCTGAAAAGAAGATACTAAAACATTCTCATAGCAAATAAGCCAGTCAGCCTCCTTTTCCCCAGTATATCAGATCCTACCCTATCTGTTCTCAAATTTAAAGATCTAGGGTCGTTCCTATGCATTTTGGTACCTAAAGCCAACTAAATGGGCCTTTTAGAGAAAATTACGTGATTATAATTAATTACATCATCAAAATAATCTATGTTCTTTATATATAATAAGAAGAGGGAAAAATAAATAATTTTATTTATATCAATAATTCAAGTTCTAAGACAAAACTGATATTAATTATTTATGGAAAATTTCAAACCTTTTTGAATGTCAAAATTACTAGTATTGTTTTATATATAAATTGATTGACCATATATTTTTCAAGTGATAAATTTGACAAACAATTTAATATTTTTTATGACGTTGTTGAATGATGATAATGCAATCAGCATACACCATCTACAAAATAAAAAATGAACATTTATTTTGAATTTGTAGTTAAAACTAACCGAACGTGGTCAAAACAAAATATCACATTATTAATGGAATCATATAGAAAGTTAGAATTTATTTCAACTAGTATAAAGAATAAAAAGAACAAGACTGCAACTGGATGTTACAATGTTGTACCATCTTCTTTTTCATTCCATTCATGTTAAAAATGAAAATTCTTAAACCTGAGATGTTAGAATTGAGTGTACTGTAATATTACCTAAGGGGTTAAGAAAAAGTCAAACAATATAGCCATAAAGATATTAAAAAGACACAATTTAGATGTTGTTTTAATCACATGAATGGGTTCACTAATGTTGAATTATTATTGTTTTTTCTTGGAGTTATTTCAAATCAAAATTAATCAATTTCAGCAAGAAATTGTTTACTTTTGTTGATTATAACTTTAGTTTTAACTAAAAAAAAGGTAAAATATCAACCATATGAATCACTAATTAGTATCTGATAACTTACAGGAATTTTATATGGGTATTTATTATTATTGATTCAACTTTTTTTCTTTAAGAAAAACTTATATTTTCCATCAAAATAGATCACAACATCTCAAAAGCACATGTTAGTCATCAGATTAATGAAGTATATACTAACTCAAATCGTGTTTACCACTACATGAACTATTTCCAATATTCAAAAAAAAAATCTGAGAAAACTTGCAGCCATGGCTGATTTAAAGATTAACCCTGACCCAATCTTTGATTATAACCCTGATCAGAATGGGGGCTTTTCTTCTTCTCCCCTATCTCTGTCTCCCCATTCTCCTAACCTCAACCCTGGTACTCCTAAACCATCTTATGTATTCATCGCTGATGAGGATGGATTCACTTTAGTGCAAAAATGCAAGAAATCAATGCGATCTGTTCCAAGATCTATTGATTCTGCTTGCATAAATAAGGGAATACGTAGAAGTTTTACCCCTAATCAAAATCAGAAACACTATCCAGCATTCAAAGGAAATAATCTCCAGTCCAAGAATTAGAGTAAAAATATCCATGAACAAAGGCATTCAGCAAAGATGGATCTGCCTAATGTCGCTGGGTTGATATAATCAAAAACAATGGACAGAGTTCTGAGTTCGATTTATATAACATCACACCTGTTGTTTCCATCAACGATGAGAAGATGATTGTGATGAGTGAAGAGGTCAACAGAAGGACAGAGAGCAAATAGGGTTTTTCTGTGGTTGCCTATGTATTTGGCAAGAGGTCGCCCTATCATCATTTCAAGGCTTTTGTTGCACGCACATGGAATCCTAATGGAATGTTTGATATCTTTACCAGAGACAATGGTTATTTCATAATCAGATTCATATATTTCGAAGGTAGTGAGAAATTACTAAAAGGGGGGCCTTACTTCATTAATGGCAAACGTATAATACGCAAAAAATGGATCAAGAAACTGGTTCTTGACTGGGATTTATCAAGCACAATGCCTGTATGGATTAAGCTTCCAAAATTAAATCTTAGGCTATGGGACAAAGAAGCATTTAGCGCCATGGCTAACATAGTGGGAATCCCGTTAAAATTGGACGAGCAAACTGATAATTAAACTCGTTTGAGTTATGCAGACATTCCTGATGAAATAAGTGCAAATGTAGATTTAGCCAATGAGGCATCCATTTTTATGCATGATGAGGAAATTATCGCACAACAAATCACTAATGAATGGATTCCAGAGAGATACAAGGACTACAATTGTTATGGCTATTCTTTGAAAAATTGTGTAAACAAAAAAATGGAGAGAAAAGCCAAAAAATGTCACAGACCCAATTAATATTTCATAAAATAATGATTCTAGAAATCAACCGGTTGAATCATCTCACAATCCATTCAATTCAGAAAATGATTCCCCATTAATAGAGAAGAAGAAATGAATATTGACTCTATGTCAATGTCCAATAGTAAATTAGGCAACTTTGATCTGAATGGTAATGTGTAGAGTCATCAAGAACCAGAAATTGTTCTTTATAACCCAATATCCAGTATTTCTCATAGTAAAACTGAAGAATTTCCCTTAGTATTAAAACAGAATACTGTACCTAGTTGTAATATTCAAGAAAAAGCAAATGGAGTCTCAAATATGCAGGTCATTGAGTCCTCCCCTCATCAAAGGACTCAAATTATATTACAAATTCAGATATCAATAATAATTTTAAATTTGATTTTGGGCTTGATAATTGAGCTGCACTTCTTTCTACAAATCCCATTTTCACTGATGCATCACTATTAGCCAATGATCTTGCTCCTTCTAAGCATTTTGCTGTCACTGATGAAAATATTCGGAATTCATTAAACAATGTTGTTTCCGCTTCACAATTTGTAATTCAGGTTAAAAGAAAAAAGGAGAAGAGGACCAAAAGTTTACCAAAAATTGGATCTACAGAAGAAACTGAAAATGCCATGGATCATGATTTCAGGAAAAATTACATAGAGTGTAACACCCCATAATTTTAAAGGATATTATAAGAATAAACTAAATAATACTTAATTAAATATTTGGAATAAAGGGAAACTGACTGTATCATTGCACTCGTCTCGGAATTCTTCCTAAGATAAACTCTGAGTTTGCGTAAAATGGACATCGTATGAAGAAGTTATTAAGCTTTGAAGTTTGTATACATATAAGCAGAATATATGTAAACAAAACCAGTCCAGAAAATCAAAAATCGAAGAGCGGGAAGACATGGGAAATCGACCCTTTCGGGTTCGACCCGATATCCCATGGAGGTCAATCCACACAATGGGGGGGGGTAGACCCTAGGGTCGACCCCACCCAAATCTGAGGCAGATCAATTCTCTGAACCTGGACGCATTTCTTGACCTGATTCGTTGGCTTGAGGCTATAAATAGGACCTCATTTCTATTGTTTTATTCAACCAAAAAATGGTGACAACGTGATGCTTCTCCAGCTCAGATTGAATTAGTTTATTCTTCTACAACAACGACTTATATGTATACAAGAGTCTCTGCTACAACATCAACACTCTTTTCTCACTTCTATAGATCCAATCCCTGTGAGTTTTTTTTTTTGGCAGAACCGACGGGGTTGAGTGGACCCCTACCACTTTTATTGATATACTAAGACAAAAACATAGTAATAAGGAAAGCCAAAAAGAAAATAGTGGCAACACAGTATATCGACGCCTAAACTAATGGAGACAAAAGAAAAACAAACATATACATGAGGAAGCGACACTATAGACCAAAAATCCCGTGGTCGTAAGTGAATTTAAGGTACTTGAGCCCGACTCGGACATGTTTATGTTGCGTTTAGATATAAACATTTAATAAGTAATCCTGACATGTTTATAAGTTGGATCCAAACCTATGCCTGTTAATAACCAGAATCATAACTAAACAAATCTGCCATTACTTATACACCTGATCTTCTATTTAGTTATTACATGCCTATCTCTATTATGCCTGTAACGACCCACATTGTACGCATCGGAGGATCATGGAATATTTATTTCATTCTCATACGAAGTCGTATAGTCCTGTAAGTTTGGGGAACGACTATTGGCGTCATTTCTTCACGATTTTTGCCGATTTTTAAATGACTATTTTGCCCCTGGAAAATATTGTTTTGCCTATAACTTTTGATTGGTAAGGAGTTCTGATTTGAAACCACTTCCATTAGATTTGAATAATGGTTTACCTTTTCGTAGAGTGGACACATTGATCAAACGGACTTACCGTTTGGGAGATATAGCTGAAACAAGGTTTATAAGATGAAAAACAACATAACTGGGCCTATTTATGGTGATTAGCAGCTAGGCCCTTTAGGTATTTCGGGATTAGGGTTGCACAAGGGCAGATAGGGGATAGAGAAATTCTCCTTTGTCATTTTCCAGCTGCCGCAAACTTTATCTTCAACCCTTACAATGGCTTCTACCTTCTAAATCTCTTTTAAACAACTCCTAATCGCTTTCTAATCGAGGATTAAGCTAAGCTGCATCAATTCAAGGAAAATCAACACCAAATCAGAGTTGGAGCTGCTGTGTTGCATAGGAATTCGACCCAAAACAGTAGAGTTTCAGATCTAAGGTTTTATTGGTGGCTACGGTGAGTGATTTGCAGTGTTTTTCACTTACTACGACTAATTTGGGGTGATTAGTGATAATTAGCGAAATTATGCGTGTTAAAATTCCGGAAAAATATGTAAAAAAAAAAAAGAATATTATTTTAGGGCTCTGGTAGAAATTTAGGTTAATTTGGATATGTTTTGATAATCCTATCATTAGTTATGGTTAAACACGATTAAGGGAAAAATCATGGTTTTGGGTATGATTGATCCATTTTAACTTGTCAAATTGTTGCTTTGATGTTTATGGTTGCCTCTATATGTTACTGTGATTGTTTGGAATGATTTGTGATTGTATAGAAAAGTTAGTTTGGTCAAAAACGTTGTCGTATGGCGTAAATAGCTCGATGGAAAAGTGCAGGAAATGGGATCGGATCGGGCCCCCGAACCCGCTCGTGGAGCATTCCACGACCCCGACCCGCTCGTGAATGGTGGCCATGAACCGACCCGCTCGCGTCAGAGTACCCTAAACAGTGCTGCTCCTAAATGAGCAGACTAGAGATAGGTTAACTGGTTATGCACGAGTAGCTGTCCGGACACGAGTAGGAGACTTATACGTATCATTTCCATATATTCTCCATGTGATGTTGCTGGTCACTACTTTATGCATTAGTAGTGTACCTTCCTATTTTCTTTAGAGATAGTTTTAAAAGTTGTAATAATGAAGGTTTGGATCTTAAGCTCTATTTTGAATTTTTCCACTGCAATGATGGTTTGGTTTTCAGCTTATGCACTGTCTCGCCTATTTTATATCAAATTATGTTATTATTATATTTTGTTCCATGCGCTGTGAGGTATACTACAGGTTCTGTGATAATTCATAGTTTCAAATCACTTTCCTTTTCCTTTCATTTGACGACCGTCCCGTGCTGGTTGGGCATTGGCACAGTGCGTTTCATTGGAACTGTCAGCTGGTGCAGGGCAGGCCGTCACAATTGGTATCAGAGCTCTAGGTTGCATAGTTAACCCAGGGAAAGACATAAGGGAGAGATAGTACGTATACGAGAGCGTGTATTTGTCATATTTTGTTGTTTAAAAGATATATCTATACTATTAGTATATCAAAGGATGAAGTCGCACTGCACTGCCACCACTATGGAGATGGTTAATCATTTTCTCTTTACAGATAGAACGATGAGTCGATATACAAGGAGTACGGGTTCAGGGGCCAATAATAGAAATGCTCCCGATATGAGGACGATGTTTACTACCTTCATGCGAGAGATGCTTAGGGATGTTCAGAGTGCAGCTGCTAATGGTGGTGGTGCAGCGGTGCAGGCGCCTAGGGCCGATTTCGCTAAGCTTAATAAGGATTATACTAGTCTTGGTGGGAAGCTGTTCCATGGAACAGAATCGGCTACGGATGTTCATGCTTGGTTCGGTAGTTGTGAGTGCATCTTCGAGGATTTAGGGATCGATGATGCAATGAAGAGAAAGCTAGCATCGCGTTAACTGCAAGAACGAGCTATGAATTGGTGGAATGCCATTAAAGCAGCTACTCCTGAGGATCAAGTTACTTGAAATCGGTTTAAGACCCGCTTTAGTGATAAGTTTATCCTAGCTGCTCAGAAATCAGAATTATTTAGGAAATTCTTGGAGCTTTTGCAGAATGGTAGAGCAGTCTCGGAATATTGTTGAGTTTGATACTTTATCGAAATATGAATTATCTCTTATCTATACTGCCAAGAAGAAGAATGAGAAGTTCATAAACGGATTAGATGGATACTTAGGGGAAAGACTTATAAGCCATATCGATGAGACCTTCGAATCTATTGTTGGGAAAGCATTGAGATTAGAGAGCCTTTACCCTAATCCAAAGACCGAGGTCGCTATTGCATTTACAGGAGAGCCAAAGCCGCAAGCAAGCGATGGAGGCAAGAATAATTCGCAGAATAAGAGGAAGCAGAACCAAGATAAGGATGGTCAGACAAGAGTACGAAAGATGTTGAGTGCTTTAGCTGTGGCAAGAAGGGCCACTGCGCAAAAGAATGTCGAGCAAAGCCAATGGACAGGAAGTGCTTCAATTGCGGCCAAGTGGGGCATCATAAGGATAAATGTCCACAACCTCCTAAAGAGAAGCAAATTGTGAAAGCATTATCAATGTTGTTCCTTCTTCGTTGAATGCCCTAACTATGGCGGAGAAAGGAAAGAATGTCATCATTCAATGTATGCTTTCTATTTATGATGTTCATGTTCCAGTATTGTTTGATACTGGGGCTTCCCATTCTTAGTATCTAGTGACCTGGTAGATAGGTTGGGATTGGAACCCAAGGTATTCAATCAAACTTTAGTTGTGACGAACCTGATCGGTGGTTCGACTAGCCTTAGCATGATTTGTCGAAAATTGGTCTTATCGAGTCATGGATGTATGTTTGCTTGTGATTGCTCTATTTTGGGCTTTAATTGGTTTGGCACTATCTTGGGAGTCGATTGGCTCCAAAGGTATGGAGTAGTGGTAGACTGTGAGAGGTTTTCGGTGACTATTAGGGCGGATGATGGCGAAGGGTAGTGTTTGGTGGCATACCTAGTGACGAGGTGATGGCTAGTTTTCTAAATTCCCTCGACATTCCGTATGACGAGTTATCAGGGGTTCCCATTGCTAGCCAGTATCCGGATATCTTCAAGGAAGTGACTGGACTTCCACCACACCGAGAGATTGAGTTCCATATTGATTTAGTGAAAGACGCCAGACCTATAGTGATGCCACTTCATCGTATGGTTCCAAGGGAGCAACGAGAGCTCGGGGTGCAAGTAAGCGATCTTTTGAAGAAGGGATTTATTAGAAGAAGGTTTCGAGTGGGGGACACTAGTTGTATTTTCCACTAAGGCAGATGGTTCCCTTCGTTTATGTGTGGACTATTGCGAGTTGAATAAAGTGACTAAGAAGAATAAGTATCCTCTTCCACGGATAGATGATTTGTTTGATCAACTGGAAGGAGCAAGAGTGTTCTCCCAGTTGGACCTCGTGACAGGATTTCATCAGCTCCGAGTGGCAGCTGAGAGTATTCCTAAAACGGAATTTCGGACGCCGTCTGGATTCTATGAGTGGTTGGTCATGCCATTCGGGTTGACCAATGCACCAGCATATTTTGTGGATCTTATGAATAGATTTTTCAGAGACCAATTGAATAAGTTTGTTCTTGTGTTCGTAGACGATATCTTGGTTTATTCGAGGACAAAGGAAGAACACAAGGAACATTTGAGGATAGTGATGGAGGTGTTGAGGAAATACCAATTGAAAGCAAACTATTTTAAGTGTCACTTCTGGACGAGGGAAGTGAGATTCTTGGGCCATGTTGTTTCAGAGAATGGTATTACCGTAGACCTTGCGAAGGTAGCTACGGTGCAAGATTGGTCTACGCCCAAGAATGCAATAGACGTGAGAAGTTTCTTGGGGTTAGCTAGATAATATCGCAAGTTTATCCAGACTTCTCCAAGATAGCGGCACCGTTAATTCAGTTGACCAAAAAGAATCAAGCTTTCGCCTGGGAAGAAAAGTGTGAGCATGTATTTAAGGGTCTAAAGAAAAAGTTGACGTCTGCATCAGTGTTAGTTATTCCTAAGGGGAACAAAGAAATGACGGTATACACGGATGCCTGTGGTACCAGACTAGGTGTTGTATTGATGCAAGGAGGTAGGGTTGTAGCTTATGCTAGTCGACAGCTGAAACCGCATAAGAAAAGATATCCTACCCATGATTTGGAATTGGCAGCGATCGTGTTCGCGCTGAAGATGTGGAGACATTATCACTTGGGAGAAAGGTTCGAGTTGTTTACTGATCATAAGTCCTTAAAGTACCTTTTCTCTGAAAAGGATTTGAATCTTCGTCAACAAAGATGGTTAGAGTTCTTGGCTTCCTAAGATTTTGATATCACATATACACCAGGAAAGAGAAATGTGGTAGTTGATGCACTGAGTAGGAGACATGCCAGTTTAGGGACTATGTTTCTTGAATGTAAGCAACTAGAGTATATCGCAGGGTATGATTTCAGACCTAAGTGCGACTTGGATCCCGAAATGTTAGCAAGTTTGACAATCAGACCCACTTTGGTTGAGCGGATTGGTTCCAGTCAGAGGGACAATCCTAACTTATTGGAAATCATCTCCAAGTTTGAGATTGATATCGAGGAGGAGATGAACAAGTATGGGCTTGATCGAGAAGGATGGCTTTGAAAGAATGAGAGACTGGTTGTACCCAATGTCAATGGATTTAGATATGAAGTGCTTAAAGAATGTCATCACTCAAAAGTGACTATACATCCAAGTGGTAACAAAATGTATCGAGATATGGAGCAGGCCTACTACTAGGAAGGAATGAAAAGAGACATTGTGAAGTTTATATCCAAATGCATGAATTGCCAGCTTGTTAAAGCCGAGCAAAAGAAGCCTAGTGGTTAGTTACAACCACTGGAAATTCCTGAGTGGAAATGGGAACAGTCTCAATGGATTTCATTGATGGTTTACCTCGGACTAGGTCGGGCCATGATAGCATTTGGGTGATTGTGGATCGATTGACCAAAAGCGCAAGGTTTATACAGTCAAGTCAAATAGAACAGCAACTAAGTTAGCGGAACTGTACATGAAGTGGGTAGTGAGATTTCATGGAGTACCCAAAAGCATTGTGAGTGATTGAGATTCGTTGTTTACTAGTGGGTTTTGGAAGAGCTTAAAGGGGCTTTAGGGACAGAATTACATCTCGGTACCGCGTACCATCCTCAAACCGATGGTCAGATAGAGAGGATGAATCGTATATTGGAGGATCTCTTAAGAGCTTATATATTGGATTTTGGAGGATCCTTGGATGACCATTTGCATTTGGTTGAGTTCGCGTATAATAATATTTATCAATCCAGTATTGGTTTGGCTCCATTTGAAGCTTTGTACGGAAGACCTTGAAACTCACCATCGTGTCAGTAGGAAACCGGTGAGAAATTTGTGCTTGGGCCAGATGTAATAGGAGAAACTTCAGGCAAGATCAAGGTTATCCAGATGCGAATGAAAGCTGCCAAAGATAGGTAGAAGATTATGCTGATAAGAGGTGAAGAGATTTTAAATTCTCCATTGGCGACTTGGTGTTTGTCAATATTTCTCCGTTAAAGAGCATGATTCGATTTAGTAGGAGAGGCAAGTTAGCACCAAGGTTTGTTGGTCTATTCCCGGTCCTCGAAGAAGTTGGGTATTTAGCATATAAGGCTGGATTACCTGACAAGATGGCAGGAGTTCATAACGTATTTCATGTTTCCCAGTTAAGGAAGTTTATACACGATCCTGGTATGACTATTTCACCGAATCAGTTGGATGACATCGAAGTAGAACCCGAGTCAGCTGGGAACCGCAGACCGATCTTTATTGTTGAGTACGATACAAAGCAACTTCGAAGGAAAACAGTGCAACTAGTCAAGGTCCAGTGGGGTGATAACGAGAATGACTGTAATTGGGAAACAGTGGAGAGCATAAGGATGTTGTATCCAGAACTCTTTGCCTGGTAAGATTTTAATTGTGATTTAGCTATTCTGCATGCTAGGATAGACTTGGTGCGTTATTATTTGTGTTTGATTGTTTCTAAATGGCTGATAGGCTTGTGGGACTCCTTGTATGTTCGGATTAGAAAATTTCGGGGACGAAATTCCTTAAGGGGGGAGAATGTAACGAGCTGCATTCTACGCATTAGAGGATTGTAGAATATTTATTTCATTCTCATACGAAGTTGTATAGTCGTGTAACTTTGGGGAACGACTATTGGGATCATTGCCCATGTTTACGATTTTTACCGATTTTTAAATGATTGTTTTGCCCCTGGAAAATCTTGTTTCACCTAAAACTTTTGATTGGTAAGGAGTTTTGACCTGAAATTACTTCCATTGGATTCAAATGATGGTTTGCCTTTCAATAGCATGGTCATATTGATCAAACGGACTTACGGTTTGGGAGATATGGCTGAAACAAGATTTTGAAGATGAAAAACAGCTTAACCGGGCCTGATTATGGTGATTAGCAGCTATACCCATTAGGTATTCCGGGATTAGAGTTGCACAAGGGCTGATAGGGGATAGAGAAACTCTCCTTTGTCATTTTCCAACCGCCAAATTCTTTCTCTTCAACCCTAACAATGGCTTCCACCTTCTAAATCTCTTCTAAACAACTCCTAATCGCTTCTAATCGAGGATTAAGCTAAGCTACATCAAATCAAGGCAAATCAACACCAAATCAGAGTTGGAGTTGCTGTGTTGCATAGGAAATCGACCTAGATCTATGATTTTATTTGTGGCTAAGGTGAGTGATTTGCGTTCTTTTTCACTAATTACGGCTAATTAGGGGTGATTATAATAATTAGTAAAATTATGAATGTTAAAATTCTGGAAGAATATGTAAAAAAAAATCTTAAATATTATTTTAGGGCTCTGGTCGAAATTTGGGTTAAATTGGATATGTTTTGATAATCTTATCGTTAGTTATGGTTAAACACGATTAAAGGGAAAATCATGGTTTCGGGTATGTCTGATCCATTTTAACTTGTCAAATTGTTGCTTTGTTGTTTATGGTTGTTTCTACATGTTATGACTGTTTGGAATGATTTTTGATTGTATAGAAAAGTTAGATTAGTCGAAAACGCCGTCGTATGGCGTAAATAACTTGTTGGAAAAGTGCATAAAATGAGATTGGATCGGACCCCCGAACCCGCTCGTGGAGCATTCCATGACCCTGACCCACTCATGAATGGTGGCCACGAACTGACCCGCTCGCGTCAGAGTACCCCAAACCGAGCTGCTCCTAAGCGAGCAAACTAGAGACAACTTAGCTGGTTATGCACGAGTTATTGTCCAGAGACGAGCAAGTGGCTTATACGTATCATTTCCATATATTCTCCCTGTGTTGTTGTTGGTCACTACTTTGGGCATTAGTAGTGTACTTTCCTATTTTGCTTTAGAGACAAATTTAATAGTTGTAATAATGATGGTTTGGATCATAAGATGTATTTTGAATTTTTCCGCTGCTATGATGGTTTGGTTTTCATCTTATGCATTATCTCGCCTATTTTATATCAAGTTATGTTTTTATTATATTTTGTTCCATGCACTGTGAGGTATACTACAGGTTCTATATTCATAGTTTCAAATCCCTTTCCTTTTCCTTCCATTTGACGACCGTCCCGTGCTGGTTGGGCATCGACACAGGTTTCATTGGAAATGTCGGCTGGTGCGGGGCGGGCCGTCACAATGCCCATTTCTGTTATCATATGCCTATTCTGTCATTATGCCTATCTCTGTCACCATATGCCTATTTCTTTCACCATATACCTATTCTATTAGTATGCCTAATTCTATCATTATATGCTTGTTTTGTTATTATGCCTTTTTTGTTCTCTTCTCTCCCTCCTTCCCTTTTTATTTTTATAGCCAGGCTACCTTCGAGCCTAGGCCTTTCGCCGAAATATGCAAACGAACGAAATTAGGAATATTTGGGAATGATAAATTGGGGCGTAACTTGTAATGTAAAACATGACTTCGATTTGGGGGCATAACCTATACCGTGGTCTAAGACTTTAATCTGCGGCATATCTTACATGATGATTTATGACTTGAGGGAAGGGGAATGAAAAACCTATGATAAACATGAATAATTGTTTAAGAATGAATATGCCTAAATTAACGGTAAATAGAAACTATAGCAGCACTTAGACATGAGGTTAGATTACACTTGTGGTAGAAGTCTGCCTGGAACTGCCCGGCAAATCCAGCATCCACGTGTGGTTAATTTAATGTGAGGGGTCTAGTGTGTAAATGTACATGTAACGATGCTAAGACACGAACTTAATTCCAACTTGTGGTAGAAATATGCATGGAACCTCCTGACATATGCAGCATCCATAAGTGGTCGAATTAATGTGAGGGATCTGGTGCACTAACATGCATGAATGGGAAATGATAATAATTTATTAACCTGTAATACTTAACCTGTTTAAATTTGTGCGGGTTATATGAACCTGTCAAATTATGTATGGGTTAAGTAAACTTGGTTGAATCAATTAGGGGTTAAGTAAATCTGTTAAATCAGTGGGGGGTTATACAAACTCGAAAATTTAACATGTTTTATATGGTGGGGTTATGCGGGCTTGTTAATCTGTTAGGCATAACCTGTCAAAATCCTAGTAGTGGGGATGCAAGCCTAGGGGGTGGCTTGTATCATCTGTTGTGTGGGACCCATATCAGTCAGTAACCCATATTGGTATCCAAAGGGGGAACCCAAACTAGTAGGGGTAGGGCACGATCACTGAGCTGATTATAAGAGGTTCTTATGGGTGGTGTCTGATGGCGCGTTCCAAAGGAGTCATGTGCGTGCATGGATCTGCTTGCTCGGGAAAATAAGACGTTATATCACCAGTAGGTATAGTTGTGCCTATCAGAAAAAGGGGTTGCCACTTTAGGAATTGATACATCCTACTGTGGGGCCAGCACATGGTATCTACATGATAGGGAGCCGACATATTGGGTAGTAATTAGGGTACATCTAGTCCTGCTTGTTTAGGTGCCCGTTATTATCATTTAAGGTAACACACGTTACTTCTGTTGGGCTGCCTGTTATTATCATTGGGGTTAAAACCCGTCACTAGAAGTACACCAAAATCTACCATTATGTTCTGTTGGGATCATTCTATTTTTGTTATACTAGTATTGAAGCATAGAAAAGTAATTGAGAAGCGTAATATGTTCCATTCATCCTGCTTATCTTGTTCAATTTGTTTTACCTATCATATGATATTGTTATCTCTCATTCAGTTTATTTGTCTTTCAAGACGCTTTTACTTATTTATATGCTAAAAGTAACTGGACTCGCAAGACTTAATGTCTGACCCTTTTTGTTTCCTTTTCTCTCTCTTTCATCCCCCTAAGGTTCTTAGGGTGGGAATACTCAGGCTTGATTAGGATTCTCCCTTCGGTTTCTACTTGGAGCTGCTTAGATGTATCGCTTTGATTTCCTGTCTACCTTGCTATGGCTATTTTTTGGGGGACTATGACTTTATATTACTATACTATGACGGTTTTAGTAAAAGGCATATACTTTTATTCGATGTGATTGGTTTTGAGTATTTTAGATTAAGGTTGTAACCAGATTTTGGACCACGATGTTTTCTATTATAAAATAAAGTTTTAAATTTCTGCTGCTATTTTATATCTGTCTTGTGATGTTTATGTTTATGTTTACTTATAACGCTTCACAGAACTTAATGCATTCTGTTAAAGAGTGACATTAACGGACGTGGGTTGTCACATTTGGTATCAGAGATGAAGGTTACAAGATCGGATAAAAAGGTTATAAAAAAATTGTTTTCAAAAGGTTTTAAAAAGAAAGCATTTTCAAAAGAAAAGCCTATTTTTGAAAACATATTCCCTGAAGCCATATGAAATATTTTTCGATTCTCCACTTGAATCTCTTTTCCTTTTCTTTTTAGCATGTCTGGGGAAGAGATTTTTCTCGAAGGGTGTCCCCATTGCGGCATTGTTCCATAGGCATGTTAAAACTATAGCACATGTCGAAGGGCAAGGAAGTGCCCAACCTCCATCTGTAGCTGCAGTAGTTCTACCTGCAGCTAATTTTCTCTCAAACTTCGTAAGTATTTCTATGCGATGGAGGCAGCTTTCGAGAGACTTGTTAACATGCTACACAAGGATAGTAAAGAGGAGAATAAGAGAGTAGGGTTGAGGAGCACAGCCCAAGGATGAGAAAAATGGTGGCCTAAGAAGGGAACATAAATTGAAAGAAAAAAGCCTAATAAAGTTCAAATAAAGGCAATAATAAATGTCATGTTTGTGGGAACATAGGTCATTTGGTCAAAGATTGCCCAAAAATGAAGAACACTTGTGTCAACTGTGGCAAAGTTGGACACTATACTGGGAAATGCCCAAAGAATCAAGGACCGGGGAAAAAGACAGGACCATATAGAGCCGGTGCATGCTTTCGGGGCAGTGGACCAGACGAAGGTAAGAAAGATTTTTTTGAAGCTTTGATTTCTCTTTTCGATCATCCTACTATGACTCTTTTTGATTCTGGCATTTCACATTCTTTTGTATTTGATTCTGTGGTTGAGTCTCTGCCCCTTAGTACTAGTACGGTTTTGGATCCCATTGTTGTCTCAAACCCTATTGGGGGCACGACTCATCTGTCTATTTTGATTTTAGGGATGGATTAGCTAGCCATGTATGGTGCCATTCTAGACTGTGATAGGAGGGTCGTTAGACTTTTGACTTGCCATGGGAGGACTCGCGAGATTTCTTGTGACCCTAAGGGGTCTGTTATGCTTAGTTTCCTAGAATTGCTTGATGCATCTATCGATGACTTACGATCTGTACCAATAGTCTGCGGGTATCCTGATGTTTTTGACGAGGTTAAGAGCTTACCTCCGAAGCGCGAGATTGATTTCCAAATATACTTAGTGGATAATGCAAAGCCAGTTGCATTGCCTGTGCACCATATTACTCCGAGAGAAAGGAGGGAGCTCAACAAGCAAGTAGGGGAGTTACTTGAGAAAGGGTTTATTAGGCGAAGCATATCGGAATGGGTTGCTCCATTCGTTTTCGCGACTAAGGCAGATGGCTCGCTTCGCTTATGTGTGGATTATAGGAAGTTGAACAAGCTCGCTAAGAAGAATAGGCACCCACTTCTGAGGATAGATGATTTGTTTGACCATCTTGTTGGTGCATCTATTTTCTCCCAATTAGACTTGACCACGGGGTTTCATCAGTGGAGGGTGGAGAATAGTATAGACAAGGTCGCTTTTATAACTCCGGATGGTTTCTTCGAGTGGCTTGTCTTGCCTTTTGGATTGACGAATGTACTTGCCTATTTTGTGGATCTAATTAATAAGGTGTTTTGGGAATTTCTAAATAAGCTCGTTGTGGTCTTTGTTGATGACATTTTGATGTTCTCGAAGAGCGAGGAAGGTCATGTACTACATTTAAGGGAAGTTTTGTGTAGCACCCCACCTCCTTTAAGGTCACTCACAAAGTGAATGCCTTAACTTCGGTGGAGCGTTATAGGTAAAAGATACAGATAAATTACAAGATAGACAAATAAAGCATCGGAAAATAAAGTCATTTTATAAACAACTTAATTCAGTCAAGCTATTACAACAGTTGTCTCAATCATACTTAAAAGTAATACACAGAACTTCTGTCTTGATTCAAAATTTTAAAGTATAAAAGAAGCATAAAAATAACAATGATATTCCCCAATAAAGCATGAACCAGCCATAGCAGTGGAAGAGAGAGTCCAAAGCAATACATCGACTATCTTCGAGATTGGAAAGAGAACTGAGCTAAGTGCTAACATTTCCTCCCTGCGAACCTTAGGGGGAAAGGAAACTGAAGAAAAGAGGCGAAACAAAACTAGGTTAGACATAAGTCTGGTAAGTCCAGTGACTTTCAGCATATAAACAGGCAAAAGCATCATGACATGAACAAACTGAATACAAGACAATTCCATGAGAACAAGGATAACATGATAACATAGGATAAGTATAAGGTATGATAAGGCAAGAGAAACTGAATTCGCTTCTACTCTTTCTCTGCTCCGCTACTACTTTGTTATTCTGATTTCTATATCTATCTCTGCACCACCTAACTAGTGTCCCAACTAGTAATCTGCATAAAATGATAACGTGATCCCAATCCCCGTGATTGTGGTAGCCTTCAGGTGTACACCTATCGTGAGGATTCCACCTCAATCATCCCAATTTCCATGAACATATTAGATGTACCCTTACTACCCTATCGATCGGCTCCCTAATTATATTAATGTTCCATGAGTCTGTGTGAATCGACCCTCTCTTGCGTGTAGATACCCTGTGCTGGTCCCACCATAAGTTATATCAATCCTTATGATAGCGACCCGACACGATTCAAGATGCACAGTTTATAACTACTGGTACTCAGTGCCTGCTTTTTCCCACTTCAGAGTACGTGCACGCCCGTAAACCGTCAGAACCTACACTGACGTACCCCCTGCCGCTGTTATGACCGCTTATAATCAGCCCAGTAATCGTGCCCCACCCTGCCTAGTTTTAGGGTACCATGATACATCTATGTGGGTTACTGCTGAAATGGGTCCCCGTTACTAGGGTTTCCTGCTAGTTAAGTTTGTGGGCCTATATACACAAATATTACCCACCTACACGAGATGTACTTAAACGTCCCACCGATTCTAGCATGTTTTCTTAACGTTTAACTTTGTGGGCATATATGTAATAATATTACCCACCTACACGAGATGCACTTAACCCTTCCATCGATTCAAGCATGTTTATTTAACGGTTATGTTTGTGGGCCTATATTTACTAGTATTACCTACCAACTCGATATGTACTTAACCCTCCCGCACATTATGTCATATTGGTTAAGTGTTGTCCATTCATGTTAAATTAACCCACCCATTCATCGTGTCATGTTGTTTAAGTGTTTCCTATTAACTTTACCCCGTTTGTTCATCAAGTTATATTGGTCAAGTGTTTCTTGTTAACTTAACCTTACATGTTCATCATGTTGTATTGGTTAAGTATTTTCAATCAACTCAAGTTAACTTAATCCACCTACTTGTCATATTACTATGGTTAAGTGTTGCCTTCTTGTGTTAACTTAACCCTACCAAAAATCAAGTTATATTGGTTAAGTATTGCCCTCTTTTTTTAACTTAACATTACCAAAAATCCTGTTATATTGGTTAAGTGTTTCTTATTACTTAACCCTACCTATTCATCATGCTATACTGGTTAAGTGTTTCCTATTAACTTAAACCTAGTCATTCATCTTGTTATATTAGCATTAATTGATGTATTAATGCACCAACCTCTCACATTAGATATGTGTTATTGCGGTTACTGGATGTGTCGGGCGGTTTCGGACAGTTTTACACCACAACTCAATCTAACCTCGGGTTTATCTTGGGCATGATGTACTAGCTTCTCACAATGGTAGATGTTGTTGTGGTTACTGGTTGTGCCGGGCAGTTTTACACCACAACTCAATTAAACCTCGGGTTTATCTTGGGCATGATGCAATAACCTCTCACATTAGATAGGTGTTGTTGTGGTTACTGGATGTGCCGGACGGTTCCGGGAAGTTTTACACCACAACTCAATCTAACCTCGGGTTACGCATGTTCAGCTTCAATCTACACATTTACCCGATATACCCAAATCTAGTTTTACATGCTAATTATCAAATTCACCAAAACTAGTCATGTTACATTTTACACCGAATCTAGTTTAAAGCTCAAGTCGCAACAATAACAAATTTTCCCAAAACTTGATTTACATGCCAACTTCCTACTTTGTCGTTCATGCCAATTCTAGGTTCAATATGTCAAATTACATATTCCATAATTCATGTCAAATATCCCCAAATTGCATCTTAACATTCATGCCATACTACATGTTCAAATTATGTCAAATAATGTCAATTTCATGTTACACCCAATTACCCCCGCATTCATAACGTACGTATTTCGAGATTCAACCCAAGATTCATGAAATAAGGGGAGAAGCAAGATGGAACATCGTAAGGATATGCATAGTCATAAGATGATAAAAACTATTGGTCCAATAAACTTGATGTACGAAAAAGAGAAGTTTTGCATGGAATACATCGTAGGCATATAGATATGATAAGAATTATATCATGAACTTAAAAAGGGATTACAATTCCGATATACAACAAGGATAGATTTGATTGGACCAGTTTCATAGTCAAAAATGATACCCAAAGATATATATACCCAAGCACAGATTTCAACGAAAGGATAGCTTACATCAGGCATATTCTAATATCCATTTTATTACATTTCAAATTAGATTTAGGTGTTCAAATCTAAAAATTAACTGACTTACAAAACAAAGGCAAATCTTGTTTTCATGCCTAAGACATACATCACTATACACACTAATCTTCTTCTTCCAAATCATAAACTTCTTCATATGTCCAGTACTTTATGCCTCAAATCTCATGTCATATGTCCAATACTTTATGCCTCAAATCTCAAGTCATATGTCCAATACTTTATGCCTCAAATCTCAAGTCATATGTCCAATACTTTCTGTTTTAAATACAACATGTGTTATGCCCTCAAATTAGTTACAACTCAATTATGCCAAATTATACACAATTTAATTGTTTTCCCCAATTTTAGTGCCAGTCATGTCGAAATCATATATTATACCCAATTTTATTTCCAACGTACGTTCATCTCTTATAGGATCTGGCTCAGGCTCGCAGTAGCCTGGCTATAAAACAAAAAGGGAAGAAGGAAAGAAGAGACAAAGAATGGACATAATATTATCAATGATATAGATCCAAAGGATATAGAAAGACAGATAGAAATAGGCATAATCTTAGATCCAGATTTATCACAATGTCAGAATCACAATTAAATTTTATTTCTGAAAGTAACGTGAACTTACGAATTACAGAATGGTCTTGAATTTTGGGATATGTATTCTGAAACTGAATAGCTCTCCCTTGAAGTAGACTATTTGTTCTTCTAATTTAGATTTGATTTGATTCTTAGAAAATAGTTATTGAAGTTGTTGAATTAGCCTTTGAATCTCTACTAGAATTCTAAACTTGATTTCTAGGAAGGACTTGAGCAGCATAACCCCATCTTTGATTTATTTTAATATGAATTAGGGTAGAGTATTGGCAAAATGAAGTTGTGGGGAGAGAAAGTGAGGTTTTGGGGTGTTTAAATAGCTTAGGAGCAACGAATCTGGTCAGAACGAGCGTCTAAATGCAGAAAAACGAATCTGGAAAGGGGAGAGGTCGACCCCCAGGTCGGTCCCATGGTCGACCTGTTCTACCTAGGTCGACCCCCTGGTCGATCTGGGTCCTAGGCGGGAAATTTCCCGTCCAACCCGGGTGTGTGATTTGAATTTCAAAACTTTAAATTTGAATTCGGGCTGGTTTTTATTTTAAATTCCTGAAACTTCTAAGTGTCGTAACTTCTTCATATGGAGTCCAACTTACGCAAACTCGGACTCTATCTCAAGCAGAATTCTGATACGAACACAAGCGTAACCCGTTTCCATTAATTCTTCTCTTAAAAATTAAGTATACTTTAATTTGTTACTTTAATGTTCATAGAAAATACGGGGTGTTACATTTTGAAGACTCTCCGAGCATATTAGCTTAAGGAAAAATTCTCCAAATGTCATTTTCGGAGAAAGAAAATGAGATTTCTAGGGCATGTAGTCTCTAAGGACAGGATAACAGTGGATCCCGCGAAAGTAGTTGGAATTCAAGGTTGGCAGATTCCAAAGAATGTAAAAGAGGTATGAATTTTTCTTGGTTTAGCGGGCTATTAGGAAGTTCATTAAGGACTTCGTGAAGATAGCAGCCCCACTCACCGGACTGGAAGAATCTAACATTTTCATAGGATATTGGCTATGAGGATTCTTTTCAGCAATTGAAGAAGACTCTAACAACAGCCCAATTCTTGACTTTTCTTGATGGGAACAAAGTGTTCACAGTATACACTGATGCATATGGTACATGGCTTGGTGTTGTTTTGATGTAAAAGGGAAGGGTAGTATGTTACGGTGGTAGATAGTTGAGAGTTCATGAGAAGAACTACCGTACCCACGAATTAGAGTTAGTTGCCATAGTATTCGAGCTTAAGAATTGACATAATTATCTACTTGGAGAGAAGTTCAAGTTGTACACTGATCATAAATCTCTCAAGTATTTGTTCTCGTTAAAGGATCTCAATTTGAGGCAACAGAGATGGACGGAGTTCCTAGCGTCCTATGACTTTGAGATTTCTTATACCCCTGGCAAGAGAAATGTTGTGGCGGATGAACTGAGCAGGCAGAGGATGACTTTGAGTCCACTATTCGTAGTGAGGCGAAGCTTGGAGTATATACCGACCTTTGATTTTAGGCCATCTACGGATCTTATACCTGGTTTGTTGGCATCCTTAGAGGTGCAACCTGCTCTTATGGATCAGATAGGAACTTTGCAGGGAGAGGACCCACAGATAGCAGACATCTTGGATAGGCTTAGTAGAGGGGAGACTTCTAGTCACCTCAGTAGATATTCCATGGATGATAGAGGGTGGTTGCGACGAGGTGGAATGCTTTGTGTTCCCGGAGTTGGGAGCCTGTTAAAGACAGTCGTTAAGGAAACCCATCATTCTAGGATGACTATCCATCCAGGCGTTGATAAGATGTATAGAGATATGAAGAGGGATTTCTTTTGGGCTAGATTGAAGAAAGACGTAGCAGAGTTTGTTTCTTGATGTTTGATTTGCCAGCAAGTCAAAGCTGAGCAAAGGAATCTCGATGGTTTACTTCATCTTTCGGAGGTCCCATGGTGGAAGTGGGAGAGCATCTCTATGGATTTCATTGATGGTTTTCCTAGATCAAGGAAAGCAACACCAATGTTTGGGTTATAGTTGACATGCTTACTCAGAGCTATCATTTCATTCCGGTTAAGAGTAAGAGAACGACAGCATGGTTGGCAGCGGTTTATCTTCGTGAGATAGTTTGTCAACATTCCAGTATATTGAGTGATCGTGAACCCATATTCAACATTGAGTTTTTGATGAGCTAGCAGGAGGCATTAGGTAAACAGTTGTGTTTGAGCACCACTTATCACCCTTAGACTGATAGGCGGACGGAAAGGGTGAATAGAGTTCTTGAGGATCTTTTAAGACTGTGTATCCTAGACTTCGAAGGGACATGTGAGGAACATCATCCTTTGGTATAATTCGCCTACAACAACAGTTATCAAGCTAGTATTGACATGGAACCCTTCGAGGCATTGTACGGTGGACCTTATAGATCACCGAATTGTTGGTGGGAATCTACAAATAGGCTTCTACTTGGATTTGAGATTATTAGAGAAACTTCAGAGAAGATTCATCTTATTCGCAGACGCATGAAGATAGCTCAGGACAGGTAGAAGTCCTATGAAGATAAAATAAGGACTGATATTGAGTTTAAGGTGGGAGACATGGTTTTCATCAAGCTATCACCTTTGAGGAATGTGGTTCTCTTTGTGTCTGTAGGGCAATTAGCGCCACGGTTTCCAGGTCCATTTCCCATAACAGAAAGGATTGGCCAAATGGCCTATAGGGTGAAGCTATCAGAAAGATTAGCAGGTATTCATGATGTTTTCCATGTTTCTCATTTGCGGAAATGTCTACACGATATAACAAAGGTAGTTGAGCCGAGTATGCTTGAGGATGTAGAGATGGAACATGAGGCTACAGTTAGATGAGTTCCTACCTATATTCTTGGATCAGAGGTTAAGAAGCTACGCAACTGAGAGGTCAAGTTGATAAAAGTTCAGTGGAGTGATGACCATGAGGATACAACTTGGGGGACTGAAGACAAGAATTACACTTCGTACCCTTTTCTTTTCAAGGGTATGTTCTTAACTTCTTTTTCCAAAGATTTTATCTGTACTTGCTTCTGTCATTAAGTATATCTTACCGATCGAATCTTCGACCTTTAGATAGGAAACAAATGGATGTATAATGTGTTTGAGACATGTTATGTTTGGTGGATGCAAGTGGATGCGAGTGTTTGCTCGTAGACGCATACACACACGACACTAGATCGGCTTAATCACTCTCATACTGCATACGGATGCACATGCATATTTTTCTTTTTTATGGATGAAAATGGGTGTATCATCATATGGATGTCGCATTTGAATAAATGATTGTGCACGTATATAGCATTTAGATGATATACTAGGACTATTTGCATACGTGTTGATTTCATGGCACTGACATGCATTGCATTAAGGAGGTCGACTGAATCAGCAGACCGCCTGATTTTTCGCATTAGTATTGGGACATATACACGCACCTTTGCATATGTTCATATAATCATTAGAAATCTTTTAAGGACAATGGATGCATGTGGTTGGTGGATGAGTAGATGGATGATGGATGTTACGATATACATTCTTCTTAACTTGGACATTTCGGGGACGAAATTCTTTAAGTAGGGGAGAATGTAGCAGCCCATAATTTTAAAGGATATTATAACAATAAACTAAAGAATACTTAATTATAAGTTAGAAATTAAGGGAAACAGACTGTACCATTGCGTTCATCTCGGAATTCTGCCTTAGATATACTCCGAGTTTGTGTAAAATGAACATCATATGAAGAAGTTATTAAGCTTTGAAGTTTGTATATATCTATATAAGCAGAATATTTATAAACAAAACCGGTCCAGAAAATCAAAAATCGAAGAGCGGGAAGACGCAGGAAATCGACCCATTAGGGGTTAACCCACACAAGGGGGTATCGACCCTAGGGTCGGCCCATGGTTCGACCCCACCCAGATCTAGGGCAGATCCATTCTCTAAACATGGACTCATTTCTTGACCTGATTCGTTGGCTTGAGGCTATAAATAGGACCTCATTTCTATTGTTTTATTCACCCAAAATAATGGATACAACGAGATGCTTCCTCAGCTCAGATTGAATAAGCTTATTATTGTGCAACAACGACTTATATGTATATAAGAATCTCTCCTGCAACATCAACACTCTTTTCTCAGTTCTATAGATCCAATCCCTATGAGTTTTTTTTGGCAGAGCCGACATGGTGGAGTGGACCCCTACCACTTTTATTGATATACTAAGACAAAAACATAGTAATAAGGAAAGCCAAAAAGAAAATAGTAGCAACACAGTATATTGACGCCTAAACTAATGGAGACAAAAGAAAAACTAACATATATATGAAGAAGCGACACTATAGACCAAAATATCCCGGGGTCATAAGTGAATTTAAGGTACTTGAGCCCGTCCCAGACATGTTTATGTTGCTTTTAGATATAAACATTTAATAAGTAATCCTGACATGTTTATAAGTTGGATCTAAACCGATACCTGTTAATAACCTGAACCATAACTAAGAAGACCTGCCATTACTTTTACACCTGATCTTTTGTTTAGTTCTTACATGCCTATCTCTATTATGCCTATTTCTGTTAGCATATTCCTATTCTGTCATTATGCCTATTTCTATCACCATATGCCTATTTCGTCATTATGCCTATTTCTTTCACCATATGCCTATTCTGTTATTATGCCTAATTCTATCATCATATGCTTGTTTTGATATTATGCCTATTTTGGTTCTCTTCTCTCCCTCCTTCCCTTTTTATTTTAATGGCCACGCTACCTTCGAGCCTCAGCCTATCGCCGAAATATGCGAACGAATGAAATTGGGAATGGTTGGGAGTGATAAATTGGGGCATAACTTGTACTGTAAAACGTGACTCTGAGTTAGAGGCATAACTTATACCATAGTCTAAGGCTTTAATGTGGGGCATATCCTACATGATGATTTATGACTTGAGCGAAGGGGCATGAAAAACCTATGATAAACATGAACAATTGTTTAAGAATTAATATGCCTAAATTAATAGTAGATAGAAACTGTAACAGCACTTAGGCACGAGGTTAGATTACACTTGTGGTAGGAGTCTGCTCAGAACTGCCCGGAAAATCCAACATCCACGAGTGGTTAATTTAATGTGAGGGGTCTAGTGCATAAATGTACACGTAACGGTATTTAGACACGAGGTTAAGTCTAGCTTGTGGTAGAAGTATGGAAGGAACCGCCCGACATATCCAGCATCCTCAAGTGGTCGACTTAATGTGAGGGGTTCGGTGCATTAACATGCATGAACGGGAAATGATAATAACATGTTAACTTGTAGGGTTATGCGGGCTTGTTAATCTATTGGGCATAACCTATCAAAATCCTAGTAGTGGGGATGTAAGCCTAGGGGTGGCTTGTATCGTCTGTTGTATGGGACAAGTACCAGTCAGTAACCCATACTGGTATCTAAAAGGGGACCCCGAACTAGGTAGGGGTCACGGCACACTTACTAAGTTGATTATAAGAGGTTCATATGGGGGGAGGTGTCTAATGGCGCGTTCCAATGGAGTCATGTGTGTGCATGTATCCGCTTGCTTGGGAAAATAAGATGCTATAGCACCAGTAGGTATGGTTGTGCCTATCGAAAAAAGGGTTACCACTTTAGGAAGTGATACATCCTATTATGGGGCCAGCAGATAATATCTACAGGATTAGGAGCTGATCGATAAGGTTGTAATTAGGGTGTATCTAGTCCGGCTTGTTTAAGTGCCTGTTATTATCGCTGGGGGTAACACCCGTTATTTCTGTTGGGCTGTCTTTATTATCGTTGGGGGTAAAACCCATCATTAGAAGTACACCTAAGTCCACCATTATGTTTCTGTTGGGATCTTTATGTTTTTTTATACTAGTATTGGTGCAGAGAAAAGTACTTGAGAAGCGTGGTATGTTCTGTTCATCCTGCTTATCTTGTTTAGTTTGTTTTATCTATCATATGATAATGTTATCTCTCATCCAATTTATATGCCTGTCATGATGCTTTTACTTATTTATATGCTAAAAGCATACTGGACTTGCTGGACTTTATATGTCTGACCCGTTTTGTCCTTTTCTCTCTCTTCCTCCCCCTCCCCAGGTTCTTAGTGTGGGATACTCAGGCTTGATTAGGATTCTCCCTTACGTTTCTGCTTGAAGCTGCTTAGATGTATTGCTTTGATTTCTTGTCTACCTTGCTATGGCTATTTTTTGGGGACTATGACTTTATATTACTGTATTCTGATGGTTTTAGTATAAGGCATATACTTTTATTTGATGTAATTGGTTTTCAGTATTTCAAACTAAGGTTGTAACCAGATTTTGGACCATGGTGTTTTCTGTTGGAAAATAAAGATTTAAATTTCTGCCGCTATTTTATATCTGTCTTATGATGTTTATGTTTCTGTTTACCTACAACGCTTCATGGAACTTAATGCATTCTGTTAAAGAGTGAGACTAACGGAGATGGGGTGTCACATAGAGGAAAATAGCAAATAAGAAAAAAAAACCACTGACAACACAAGTTTCAGAAAAGCGGCAAGCAATTGGAGATTAAAACAGACAACAACAAACACAGTGATCCAATGTAGCTACATTATATCCTTGGATTGTATCCTATATTTTTGTATTTTTTTATACGGATATTATAGCTTGGATTATAAGAAGGCTCAATTCATTGAAAGACAACATGACCTTTCAAATTTTTTGAATCAGTACAAGCCAAGTATTATTGGTTGCTTGCACACAAGTTAAATTTTAAAAAATTAGCAGATCTGCAAACTAGATGGCTTTCAAATTGGAATATTTTCGATAATAATATAATAGGGGGTGATGGTAGAATTATGGTTTTACATAATCCTAACATATGGTCTCTTGTTAATTTTTTTTGATGATTTGCAGTATATTCACTGCGCAGTTTGATTGATTGGCAATGATATTCAGGTTTGTTAATTGTAAAAAAGAACATTGTTATACACAAAATAATTGCATTTTCTTGCAAATAAATCATCAACAAACTAGAAATGAGCCACTCGGGTTGACTGACATAGCTCACATTGCAGTTGATAGAGTATTATATTAAACATAGTAATACGCTGAACGGTCCTGATATACTAATGATCGACAAGTTGAAGAAATTAATGTTAAATAGTAGCAATATATTAAGCAGGCGTTTAGTTAACTGAATGAAAAGGAATCATTGTATTCCTTTACCACACACTTGTTAGCCTCTACTTCAAAAGTTGACAAATGTATCATTATCAGACGCATGCTTTAATTGTAAAAGTTGGTAAATAGAATTAAATTAGAAGAACTAAATTAGGTAATTACTGCATGGAAACTCATAGAAAACTAAACAGAAATGTCAAAATCAGTCACTCAAGAATAGTTAGTCATTGTCTTACTATATAACATCAAGCAATCGAAATGATAGAAATGAGCAAAAATAAAGAATGGTCCTACTAGTTAGATAATGATATTTTATATATGGGTTCATGATTGTTTTATATGTGGGTAATGAATGCAATGTAGGCAATGACTGGATTTTTGTTTGGAAACGATGGTTTTATATTAAGCAGTTTGGGTACTTTTGGTAGTTTGGCTTTGAAACAACGCTAGATATAATTGAATGTTTGATTTCCTTTATTCGTTTGAGTTCCATGTATTCATTTGAGTTTATGGTATGGTTTCTATGTATAATTGACGGTTTTGCCCATGTATTGACAGCTTGTGTGTTTATGTGCTGATAGATCCTAATTATACTGACAGTTTATATTTATGTACGATAGATCCTAATTATATTGACAGTTTGTGTGTTTATTGTCATTTTAACTTTCTATTATTTGCTTGACTTGCAGGCGTAGAGATTATCATTTGATTAGTGTTACATGTTCAAAGCCCAGAGGCGCATGGTTATCTATTGAATCATTGGCTATATCTATATGTTTTTTCAAAGTGCTTGAACTTAATAGATTAGCATTAGGCTCTTTTTTAGTAGCGGATATCACTTGGTAACTCTTTTTTGTGTATTAATATTGACCAGCTTAGCTTGAACTCTCTTTTCCATTAAAAACGATTCACCTTCCCATTTTATGCTATATGCATCACTATTATTTGTTATATCCAACATGCGTTGAATCTGTAGTATGTCTTGAAACTGATTAATTTGCAGTTTTGGCAACTATATTTGATAATATTACATCTTATGTTGCAAATTTATGGTTATGGTTATGGTTATGAAAGTATAAATTGCATGTTTATGGTTGAACCACTCGTCAAGTCTTGCAGATTATGAACTTGAAACACTTATCGAGTGCTGTAAATTATCAACTTGCAACAATTACCGAGTGTTGTAGATTATCAGACTGAAACATTCATCGAGTGTTGCAGATTATTAACTTGAAACACCCATCGAGTTTTGCAGATTATCAAACTGAAACACTCCCCTAATGTTGCAGATTATGAACTTGAAATACTCCTTGAGTGTTGCAGATTATCGACTTGAAACGCCTATTAAGTGTTTCGAAAATATGCAACATACTAATCTGCAACACCTAAAAGGTGTTTCTAAAAATTTTAGCAACATTTTTTTACCGTTTCAAATTGATCATTTTGGTGTTGTGTGTCTTTTAAAAAAACGGTGGTCTGATATTAAAGATTACCTTTATTTATGCCTCCAATATTTAAAATGAAAGAATAAAGCTTCCGAATTGTATTAAGCAGTTTAGCCACTCCATGAACAACCATTGGATTTTAATTGGGGATAATACTATTTCTCACAGTCATGAAAAGAAAGGTGGTAACACTGTCCAATTTCAAAAACTGGAAAGGATTGCCAAATTTATTTTAAAATTTAGGTTAATTGAACCCCCTTTACTTGGCAATAAATTCACCTATAAATTAGGCAAATTTAGAAACAATCAGTGTAAGGTTGATAGGGCTCTATTTAACCAAGATTTTATTAACCACTTTTCTAATGTGAAATGCAGTACATTACCCCAAAAATACTAGTGCTCTCACACCCGTCCAAGTGTCTTTTTACATTAATGAAAGTGGTGTTTCTCGCTCCCATTTTAGGTTTATTAATAGATGGCTATATGAGGACAACTATAAAGAGGTTGTTACAAACAGTTTTAAAAATAACCTATATGGCACTATTCAATACAAATTCAATAAAACTTTGCAGATTGTGAAAAATAACCTTAAAAACTGGAATAATTCTAGGAGCAAAAATGATACCAAAGCAATCAGAGATGAGTGTGAAAGACTCCAAAATGATTTGGATGAAAACTTCTCGGACAAGAGCAAGGATGACTCCTTTTTGATGCACAAGCTAACATAGTTAATGCTCTGCACATTAATTCTGTTAATCTTAGATAAACGGCTAAGATTGACTGGTTAACTACAAGAGATGAAGCTAGCAAGTTTTTTTACACTAGAATGTTTAATAGAAGAAATAGAAATGATGTTGGGAAAATTATTGACTATAATGGAAAAATAATTAATGAGGCCTCTCTTATTGAGAAAGAAGTTATTACTTCGCACATTATACAATACTTCTAATCAATCTATTTTTCCCCAATATTGAATTTAAGTTTACTGTCAACAACAATTGTTCTGATATTCTTTTATCCCCTATCAGAAGTGAAGATGCTAAAAATATCCTTTTTAATGCTAAAAATGATAAGAGCCCTGGCCCTGATGGGTTTGGTGCTAAATTTTATAAAACACATGGGTTGAGATACAATCTTCTTTATGTGATTATATTTCAAAAAGTTTCAATTCTGGGAAACTATTGAAAAACAATAATCATACATTTTTAACTCTGGTTCCTATAGTTGAAACTCCTTTGGGGTTAGAAAATTATAGGTCAATTGCTTATTGCAATCTTATTTATAAAATTATTTCTTCTCTTCTTTGTAATAGATTAAAATATTTTCTTAAATTTATCGCATTTGAAAATCAGAGTGCTCTTATTCCTGGAAGGTTAATTTTTGAAAATACCTTATTAGCACATGATTTAATCAGAGATTTCAATATGAAAAATAAAAATCTTATGTGTATAAAAACTGATTTGCATAAAGGATTTGAACAGAAATTTTGTCATATACATGTTGAAGAATGGAGTTTTGATGACAAAAACCTTATTTCAATATTAATTGATTATAAACTATATACTAACATCTCTATATAGAATATACATATACACATATATGCAGGATTTGTATACAAGAATTAATGTTGAAGACTGTACAGTTTTAGGAGATTTAAAGATTCAAGAAATTCAGAATTCAGAGAAGATTCAAGACTCATGAGTAATTAAGATTTCAAGAGTTCGAGATGAATATAGTAATAGAGTCTAGTTTATGTAAGACTCTAAACAGCACTCCAGGTTCAAATTCAAATTCAAATTCTATTTTTCAAATTTTGATTTTTAAAATTTAAATTCTATTCTCAAAATTCAAACTCAAGTCTTATTTAAATTTTCTATCTTACTTTTGATTTTAAACTCAAGTTTTAAAGATTATAAGTTTATATAAGTTTATATAGTTATATACTTCTGTACTTATATATTTACATAGTTCTAAACTTTATAATTTTATAAATATGTTTATACACTTTATAATTATGGTTTCATTTGATTTTCTACTTTGTAATACTAATTTATATCATTATGTTTTAATTCAAGAATTTGGTGAATTATATATATAGTAAAACACTTTAAAATCATTCAAATTTCAAATTTATACAGACATATGTCGACATACATATGTGGCCATGTCGACATATAATTATCACACTTTTAATTTTGAGAGGAAGTGTCTTTTCACTATTTGTATCGTTCCAGAAGCATTACAACCTTTCGAATCTTATAAATACGAGTTGATTTCAAAACTTTTTATTACTATTCTTCTCCATCTTCATCTCATTTCATTACACCATTATTATATCATATTTTTATGATTTCTACAATTATACTCTGCCGATTTCAAGTCTATTTATATAAAACTTCTTTTCTTCTCACTTTCTACTCATTACTCTCTGAATCGAAGTGTTATTGAAGAGTTAGGGTTGTTCTAATCATTTGAGATATTTTTGGAAATGGTGTGTTTTTCTTGTAGCAGTGATATCAAGGAAGGAAACAATGTTAACCTTGTAGCTCAAGAAATCAAGGGGAATATACTTGATCAAAGGTGTTTGGAATTGGTGGTAACTTTGTGGCCGTGAAAGCATAGGTGTTGTAATTGTATATTAATATAGTAATAAAACTCTGTGCAATCCAGCATTGCATGAGACTGGACGTAGGAGTAATCCAAACCAGTATAAAATATGGTGTTTTCTTTCCTTTTCTGCATTTTATTTCTATTTATTTATTTTGTTTGTGTTTTTGTTTGATTCTATGTCTATGATCATCTCTATGCTATGTGATTCATATAGTACATATAAGTTTTCAATACAACAAATTGACCATATTACAACGGTGGAAAACGGTTGTAAAAGACTTTTTACAACGGTGGAGCCACCGTCGTCTATTAAGAAGTTGTAATAGACTAAAATCTTTTACAACTTTTTGGCACTGTTGCGGGACCGTTGTGAAATATATATTTTACAACTGTTTTCCACCATTGTAATAAATTTTATTACAACTATTTATAACTGTTGTAATATATTTTATTAAAAGTATTATTTAAAGTTGTAATATATGAACAAATTATATACATATTATTAATAAAAGAATTCATTTCAGAACATATTATCTACAAAACTGAAGATATCAAACAAACTAAAAACATGAACCAAAACAATATATTAGAATTTTCACACTCTCATCATTTTTTATAAGTCATACAAGAAACTCAAGTACATAAAACAACCACAACAAAGTCCAAAAGAATGATCTAGCACTAGCATGTCGCTTTATTGATCTAGCACTAGCCTGTCTTTTCTCAATGTCAGAACTAGAGCAAGCAGCAATATCATGATGGCACGCCAACCATTCGGTGTACACTAAACAGCTGGTAAAAGAAAGCTAAATCTCATATCATCCAACTGCTCGCATCTTTTAATTAAACGCCCAGTAAATTCGAAAGCGGCCATGTATGCACTTTGAAGTAGCACGATCTTTTGAAAGATTCCAACATATGATTGGCTATTTGATTCCTTGTTCAGATTGTAGGCTGTGAAAATAAGAACAACTATGAGCCTTGCAGTAAGCAAATCATTCTCAGCAGCATCCAGGCCAAAATTTAACTCGTCCATAAGGCCGAAAGATAGAAGGTATAGAAGATCTTTTTTGACTGCAGCGACAAGTTATCTGAAAGTTTCCAAGCTGTTAGGAATATGATAATGATAAGAGTAGTATTTATATCATCAAAGGTTTACCCATTCCACAAATGCATAAGCTAAATAGCTCTAATGGAGAGTATTCACAAGTCCAAAAGCGAGAAGGCAAGGAAGAAGACTTTGGCTGATCAGTTTGAAGCTAAGCAAGCTAAGAGCAAGGCAAGTAGAAGAAGAAATCATGCAAGAAGGGAAGACTAATTTGCTCAAGGACCTGTTGAAAAAGCACTAGCTCCAACATCTACGTCCGCTGCCGAACCTGCCAAGGTAACCATTAAGAAGTCAAAGAAGTAGAGGGATAAATGCTGCTACTGTCTTTGTTTATGAATAAACTCTACCTGTTATTTTATTAAACTTGTTTTTTGTTTCTGTTTGAGGTACAATACAAATTCGAACTGGCATAGTATTGTTCAGTGTGTGTTTAAGGTTACCTTGAAATGCTCGACTGTTAATAAAAAACTAAACAGCTCTAATGAATCAAAGGACTAATATTCCAGTCAACCAAATATTACTAACTAATCCGTTCCCAACCCTAAAACATCATTAACAGATGTTGTAACCAAAATGAAATTGAAAATAATAACCTTTAATTGCACAACTTCAAAACCAAACACTTTATCAACACCCAACTAATCCTTCACAAATCCCTTAACCATAGCTCTAGGATGACTACCAAACGCAATTGTTCTACTTTTCCATTTACCACAAGAACTTCATAACTTTGATAGTTTAAGTTCTCAACATAGACATACGTCCAATCTAATTAAGCATCAACCATTCCATATCCTACCTACTCATTGAAATTCTCTTCGCCTTATTTTTTTTAAAAGCTAAATCTGGAAGCAAAAATTAAAAAAATGATAAAGAGTGCAAAACCAAACACCATTTTTTTTACAGCAAATCAAAGTGATATATTAATTAAAATTAGAAAAATCTATACCATTTAGCTTGAAAATCGCTCTTACCGATCATCACAACTCTGAAATGCTAAAAAGCACAAGTAGCTGGAACTGCTCAATAAAGCACCATATCCAAAAAAAACTCAATTGCTTCAGCAATCCCTGAGCTAATCAGATGAGAAGATGGAACGAAAGCAACGCCAAATGTCTATGCAGACAACATAAAAATCCAATAGCCACCAGAGCAAAGACAATAACATCAAATCCGCACTTAAGGACCGTCGAGCAAAGCATGGCGTGTGACATAGAGTTGATGGAGAAAACTAGGTTTCACGGTCCATGTTGTTGGAGGCGTCAGTCGATATCGAGGTCGACAATGATCGTAGGTGATGAGGAAGAGAAGCGGATGGCCACTTGACAAGGAGAGGAGAGCGGATAGCCATTCAATGTCAAGGCTTTTGGGTTCGATTTTGATTTAGGGAAATGAACGGGTGAAGGCAACAGTAAAATATAATACATGAAATATGTTGGAGCCAATTTTTTTTGTTTTCCCGCTAAAATTTTGGTCCGATCTATTACAATTATTAAAAAAATAGCATCCCGCAGGTGTTACAATGGTACTGACAACCAAAAGAATTGTAATCAACGTCTATCACAAGTTTCAAGGTAAAAGAGTTATTAAAACTAAATATACTACAACTGTTTAAAAATAACACTTGCAAAAACCTTTTATTACAACTGGCATTTTATGACAATTGTAAATTAGAGTTGTAATAAGATGTTTTTGTTGTAGTGTTTAGATTTTCTTAAATTCCTTAAAAACACTTTTCACCCCCCTCTAGTTTAGTTTTGCCTTAACGATCCATTCCGCATTCCCTAACAATGCATTATGCAAAAATGGGTTTTAATAATAATTTTTGTGCTTTAATTAAAGAATGCATCAACAATGTAACTTATTTTGTAATGATTAATGGTTTCCCAAAAGGTTTTATTCATAGCAATAGAGGAATTAGGCAAGGTGACCCTTTGTTTCCTTACCTATTCTCTATTGTTATGGAATACTTCTCAATTCAAATGGAAATCGAATTGATAAAGGGAAACATTAAGCCTATTAACAAAAATAAGCCACGTATTATTCATTTATTATATGCTAATGATATGCTTTTATTTGTGAAAGCAGACAAGAATAGTGTTGTTGCTATTAAAAGTAATTTAGAAAATATGGAAAAATATGTTGGCCTTTCTGTTTATTCAAATAAGAGCAATGTATGTTTCAGTAAGGAGGCTATGGATAAGAAATTATTTCTTAAACTCCTTAATTTTAGAGAAGGAAAATTACCAGTCAAATATCTTGGCCTTCCATTAAGTATAAACTAGATTAAGGAGAGAGATTGTTCTAAGCTATTTGATATAATTTCTAGCAAGTTAGGGTGTTGATCTAGCAAATTATTGCCACTAGCTCGTAGAATGGAGCTCACACATACAGTCATAACAGCAGTTATAATATACTGGATTCAATCATAAAACATACCAGTAAATGCTATTCAAAAAGTTGAAAAAATGTGTGCAAATTTTATCTGAAAAAGTAAGAAACACAAAATTGCATGGGATAAAGTATGTAAACCAAAGAAATTTGGGGGTCTTGGGCTTAAAACATTAGAGATATTTCTAGGGCTTGTAAGTTTAAACTTTTTAGGAAATTTTTGGATGGTAAATCACATTGGGCCAGATGGATGAAAGCCAAACATTTAAAGGGAAAAAACTTTTGGATTGCTAGAAAGGAAAGTCAACATTCATATGTCTAGAAAAATATATTAGACTAAAGAGATAAGGGGAGAAATCTTATTGATAGAAATATAAAGGATGACAATCAAACAAGTTTGTGGTTTGATCCATGGATTTGTTGAAATTCTTGATTGATCTCCTTGGGCGGACTAATTTATATCTATTAGGAGGTGTCAATGATAACGTGCAAAATATTATTTCTAATAATTGTTGGAGCTTTCAAAATTTATCAACTACTTGTATTTTTAAAACAGAAATCAGTAGTATACATATTGATTAAAACAGTTTTAAAGACATTTGGTGTTGGAAACTTTGTTCAAAGGAGAAATTTTCTTTTAAAAAATGTGGGAATTTCTTAAGGAGGACGAGGTAGAGGCTATCCGGCATAAGGTAATATGGTGTAAAGCTAACTGCCTTAAAATGGATCATTGTGCTTTTTTTGCTCTTCTTAATAAATTGTCTACCAGCGAAAAATGTTGCAAATGGAGCAAAGACACTGAAAATACTTGTTTATTATGCAAAAAGGAGATTGAAAGCTCCAATTATTTATTTTTTGATTGTATATATTCCCAATATAATTGGTATAATGCCAAATATACTTTGGGATTCAATCATTATATTCCTGCTTTAAATATAATGGACAATATTGATTACATCCTAAAATATTTCAAGCCCAAGTCCCTCATTTTTAATAAAGCCTGTGTTATGCTAACTGTTGTTATTTATTATATATGGAAAGAAAGGAATCACAGGCTACATTCAAACAAGGAAACCATTTGTTCCCAACTTTGGAGAAGCATCTTAATTGTTTATCAATTTATCATGAAAAAAACTAGCAGACTAGAGATGAAAGCATCTATAATCAAGCCATTTTTAGTAAAGATATTGATTATGAGAAGCAAGTTGAAGATTTATTACTTAATGGGAAGCTGGTCTCAAATAAGCCATCAAACTTTCAACCCAATTCATCTTGCAAAGCATTTGACAATAGGGACGAGTTCAGACACTCTGACTTCCTTCCTAGAGAAGGGAATCTCTGCCCTGACAACATCTCATTTCATTGCAACGGAAGCAAACATGTTAAACTAGGTAATAAAATATCTAATTTTAATTATAAGAGCAATAATGCGGGGTACTTGCCTATTATATGGGGTAGAGATCACCTCCCACCCAGCAGTGATCCATAGTGCTATCAGGATATTCAATGCAACTCTGACTTCCTACCTAGAGCATGTTTCAATTCTAATAACAGAAATCTTTTCTGTAAGGGAAGTAAACAAATTACTGATTCGAGTCATCCTTATTTTGAGTATAAATTGAAAAGTAATCTACGGTTTTTACCGGATTGAGAAAGAAATGCTTCCATTAGTGATCCAGAGTTCAATAAGTACCTAAAGAAATGAAAATTTGAAGAAAAGTTCAGCTTTTCACAAAGAATTGGGGAGCATCACTATAAAAGCATGATCAATAACCAGATCTATCACTTATCTAGCTGGAGCGAAGGTGAAAGTAGTAGTGGAGGGAAGTCAGATGACTATAGAGACTTCAAAAGACCCAGAAAAAGAAATGGAACCTCGATGGGTTCGAGTCTAAGCATCACTGTAACGACCCGTGTTTTTGGCTGTCAAATATTTAATTTAATTTATTATTTTAAATATTATATTTGGAATATTCGTGTATTTTTAATATTTAAATCGTTATTTAAAACGAGATCGAACAATATATATTTATATAATATAAATCGAGTTTGAAATCGCGTGTAGTTCACAATATGGAGTTTTGAACTTCGATCGAGTATACAGAATCCGATATAAGTCGGATTTCCGTGAAACGAGAAACGTTGGAACCGTATTGATGATAATTTTCATATGAAAGAGAAAAATCAAGATTTCGTATTATAAATTATAAGTTATGGATAAATCAAAATTTGAAATAATCGCTATGGAAATCGTTATTAAAATATAGGCCTTTAAAATGGCCAATTTGCAAACGGTCTTTGATTTCGACGAAATCAGTTTCATTGGGACCATAACTTAGATAATTGTGGTGCTGAATTGCGTGGAAAACCGATGTCATATGTGACCACGGTAGCCGTAAACGCCCGTTCATTTTCCATAGTGCGTAATTAATTTAATAAAGGGCTATTTGGGTATAACTTGAGCAGACAATTGAATTAAGGCTCGAAATTAATTCCGTTGAGCTTGTATCGTCGATTATAGTCAGGATAGGTATATAGTTTGTTATTTTTGGAGACCGGTTAATTTGGTGTCCAAAATGGCATTGCGGTGCACGTAAAAATAGCCTACCAGGGAACAGTCTCAGAATGCGACGAAATTAGTGCCATTGGGTTCGTATTGAAGAATTATTTTAGGATATCAAAGTTTCAAGTTGATTTGATTTATCAGGTGATCGTGAAAAAATTAAACGCGCGTTTATTTTTGGTTTTATAAAGGAATTTTTTTCAAATGAGATCAGAATTCGACGAAACTTGACCCATTGGGTCCGGAATATCTTTTTACACTAAGATTAGCCTTTTTATCAGAATACAGAAATCATTTGTGGTAGTTTTTATCAACTACTTTGCCGCGAAGTTTCACTAATAATATTATATTATAAATGGACAATATATATACACCCTTCCAAAACGTATAACCCTATTTTTTCCGCATCTGTTGGTCAACTGAAATCCAAAAATGAGTCGCCACCTAAAAAAAATGGAAGGCTGAAAACGCTCCTTCCTCTTCTTCCAAATTCTTTAAATTCACGGTTTCAAAGTTAAAGCTTTCTTCAATAAAATGATTAAGCTCAACGAGCTCTTACATCCTGACGGTCATGATCTGATTCTGTTCACCGTAGCGGCCGGATCTGCATCGGAAAGGGTCGGCGTTCTCTTGAGTGGTGACGGCGAACAACTGACCTAGGGTTGACGAGGCTTGGTTCAATGATGGAGGGGGTCGTTGCGCATTCGGGGGTAGCACCTGATGACCTTTCGATGGCGGTTTGGGGTGCAGTAATCGAATGTGAATGAGGCGTACTTTGACGAGCTTTGTTTTCGAGCAGAAACGAACTGCAATCTAGATTAATGAATTGAAAACGGTATTCGGCTGTTAAGTCCCTGATCCACCTTATTAGTTTAATAATATGTTTAACATTTTAAACTAAGGAAATAAATAACTCCTTATTGTTATAGGATGTGGACTGGAATTCGTTACAGGCAGTGAAAGGAGTACATACGGGATTGAAAGTGGAGAAAAGGGGTCAGCTATTGTAATCATTTACCCAAAGTGATCAAAGTTTCTTTTTAATAAGAGTATTAACAGTCAATTGTATTATGAATTAACCTTATCGTATTAAATCGGGATAGGATATTCAGAAATGGACAAGGATTTGGGATAGCAGAACAAAAGAGAAAGGAAGTATCAGCCGTAATCTTTAAGTATGTAATTTGTAGGTTTAACTAAAATCATTTAGTGAATTAAACAATTAATTAGTTATAATTAAAAGAGGTATTAACGCAGACTATGAATTTTTATGCAGGTATGATGTTTTGTCACGACTGAACAAAAAGAAACAGTGATGGAAAAAGGATCAGCCCTGTTTATTCATCATGTAATTAGTTAAATAAAGATTTAATTATAGTAATTGGGAAATAAATTAAATTAAATCGTTAACTTAAAATGCTAATAGCTCACCCATATATCAGAATTTGACAAAGCTGGTACTGTTGGGACTACGGTGACGAGTACTACACTTTGGAGTAGAACTGGACAAGATTGGAGTCAACCGAGAATTTTAATTAAATTAAACACATGTTTAATTTAATTAAAATCAACTGTTTCAACGATAATTCAACTCAAGGTGAGTTAAACTCACTCAGTTTTTGCCATTTATATTTTATATAAATTGGGTTTTTATTTTGTGTGCTCTGGTTGCTACGATTGACTGTTTGTTGATTTTATATTTAACTATTGTTTTAACCTATGAAATTAAACCTTCGTTTAATTTCAGGGAAATACCAAATCGTTATTCTAACGATTGGTTTCAATAAATGTAACTTGCCTTGTTGGTTACGTTTAAAAAATAAACGTGTTTGATTTGTTTGAATTATTTGATCTGTTTGAATTGTTTGATCTGCTTGAATTGAACAATCTGTTTGAGATAACCGTTTGAATACAGGGAAGAACAGGTTGGAGGGATCAAACCGGATTCCTCAAAATATATTATTTAATTCATATCATCATATGAACTATCTTGTTTGGGTAATTGATTTGAGTATTGATCATTGACTGAACAGTCAACCTGTGTTGTGTTTTAACCAATGGGCAGTATTGGTTGAGTAATCGGCAGTAAATGGCCTAAAAGTAAATTGTTTGATTTATATCGATTTACCGTCATGTAATTCGATAGAACTGAAGTTATAAAATTTATTTTATAGCTAAAGATAGATTTGAATATATATGTTTTGAATAAAGGTTTGTTAAAAGGAAATGAGTGTGACTTAATTAAATGAATTAAGTCAAAGGAGATTGGGATAAATGGTTTACATTAAACCAGAGTTAGGTAAATGAGATTTAAAGTGTTAAAGCGCTAATTTTACATTAACGTTACGTAATGATGGGATTAAGTAACAGTGAGAAATTGAAATGTGAATTTCAAGCAAGAAATGGTCGAAATATTTTGAAAATGAGTTGGGAGAAAGTGAATTTGATAAAAGAAGTGAGTCGCAGGATGTTGCAAGAAAATTCGAATTATAGAATGAGTTTGTTTAAAGAAGTCGGGTTGAAAATGTGGTATTTTAAGGGAAATTATTAAATTATTAAATTAAGGAATAATAAGGAAGAGATTTTCAAATGGGAAGAAGGCTGTATGAAACCATATTTTGATTTAAAAAGTTAAATTGAATTTGTATTTATATTAGAATGAAATGTGGGTTGGATTACAAATAGTTTTTATCTTAGGATATGAACGTTGTTGATCAAGGTGTAACACCCCGTAATTCTGTAATGCTAAGATTCACAAATCAAGGCAGAATTAAAAGTTAAAATCAAAATCAAGGGAAACGGGTTGCGCCATTGCGTTCGTCTCGGAATTCTGCATGAAAACGAGTCCGAGTTTGCGTAAATCAGAGTACGTATGAGGGAGATATGGCCTCCGGAAGATTCAGCGAAGTTCAAAATTCAAAAATAGGTCAAATTCAAATTTCAAAAATCGGGCCGGATAGGCCAGGGCGATAATTTTCCCGCCCAAGACACCCAGGTCGACTGGGTAGTCGACCTGGGCTACCCAGGTCGACTGGGTAGTCGACCTGAGGCACCCAGGTCGACTACATAGTCGACCTGGGGGTCGACCCCCCCTGTTTTTCCAACTTTCTGCAGCTGGTTCGTTCTGATGTAATTGGTCGCGTTTTCTGACCAGGTTCATCTGCCTAACACTATATAAACAGCCCTGGTCTTCTTGTCTATTCACAATTCTTTTCTACCCTTATGCTGCAAAGATTATTGACAAACATGGCTTCTTCTCCTCCTCTTAAATTAAATAATAAATAGAATAATATATAAAATAAATCAAGACGAGGAGATGCTGCTAAAAGACTTTCAAGAAGAGGTTCAAGTCAAGCTAGGATTCAAGAGGAGGTTCAAACGACTTCAACGACTGTTTTTCTACGAATCTTAGCAATGCTATCTTTCTGTTCTGATCTAATCTCTGTAAGTCGGTTATTTCTAGATTTGAACGTTTTTCTTTGTTCGTGACATGAAATTAAAGGAATAAAAGAATATGCCAATTCTCTCTCTCTCTCTATTCGAATCAGTGCCTATACTCTTGAACCTAATTAAGAACTGTTGTGATTCGAGAACAAAATAGACCATGACTATGAAACCATGGACCTTAAAACCATATACCTATGACCATGAACATTTGCCTATGACTATGAACATTGCCTATGACTATGGACATTGCCTATGACTGTGACTGTGACTATGAGGATTATTTCCTTGACTAAGCCTATGCCTTTGATTAGGAAACATAAACTATTGCCTATGACAAAACAAGAACATCTGTGATTAAACACCTATGATTCATGACTAGGAAAGTGTTGCTTAAGTCCTGTGATTATGAGATTAGGTCTAAACCCGATTATTTATTCTGCTCGTCCTTGGTTTTCTTTGGTTTTAGACCTTGGGAATTTACCTATTAAGTTAGGTCTACCCATGTTCTGGAACCTGCGTCTCTATTCTGTCTATCCTTGGTTTTAGACCTTGGGAATTTACGTATTAAGTTAGGTTTACCCATGTTCTTGAACCAACGTCATTATTCAACCCTTTTTATGCCAGTTATTATGTCCATCCTTTTTCATAGCATCTTTGGTTCATTCCCTATTTTCTACGAGTCTAGGTTTATCCATAATCTAGATTGAATCGCAATTATACGAACGGTGGGAATACGATTTGGGCATAATGTGAAATGTACTAGAACATAGTTGTAAAACTTGGATTTTGGCATAAATGGGGAACATGTATTATGGTACGTTCATAGAAATGCAAATTGGATAAATTTGACATAAATTATAAGATGTGTAATTTGAATCTAGTATTGACGTGTAAATCTAGCATTTACATGAATAGAGAACTAGAGTAATAAGTCTAGTTTGACGTGAATTAGAATGTTGAATCGAAATGGGATTAGCTAATTTGGCACGGTAAGTATATTGGCATAAATGTGAAATTGGCCATAATTGGGAATAACTGTCAGGTTTAGCAAAATCATGGTTAGTGACACTTAGTTTGGTATAATTTACATACCAAAAAGCATAAATATGATATAGAGGGGAAAATGGGCCATAGAAATAAATGTAGACAGATTACGTTAAAAGAGTAATTGGGAAATAAGTAAATTAGAAATAATTTACTTATAGAATTTGTCCTAAATGAGGAAATGTTAATTTAGACAAATTAAAGGTCTATTAATGACAACTCTTTTACTAACACGCCAGAAAGTTCTAGGGTGACAGAGAGGATAGTGTCTAGGCTTGGGTTTGGAAAATACAAGTTTCCTGCTCTCCCTGGCTATCCCTAACTGATCCGACGAACATGATGGTTACTTTCAAAACCTGATTTGAAAATTAGTCAAAACCCTTGAACTAGAAAACACGAATAGGCCTAACCCGAAGTTAGACTGAGTTGCGATGTAAATCTGCCCGGAACCAACCGGCACATCCAGTAATCGCAACAATATCTGTCTAATGTGAGTGGTCGTGGCTTTAATCTACTAAATTAAAGCTAGAACAAGAATGGTAGGGTTAAGTTCACTAAGATACTTAACCAATTCAACATAATAACCAGACTAGTGGGTGGGGTTAGGGCCATACAGTTAAGCTAGAATGGGAGGGTTAAGTCCATAGGAACACTTAACCAATTTAACACAGTTAAGCTAGGATGGGAGGGCTAAGTCCATAGGGACACTTAACCAACTTCACATGGTAACTAGACTAGAAGGTGGGGTTAAGTAAAGTTAATACACTTAGCCAAATTAACATGACTAGAAAGTGGGGTTAAGTAAAGTTAATACACTTAGCCAATTTGATATGTTAGCTGGACAAGACCATAGGGTTAAGTAAACTTGAACACTTAACCGTCAGATTGTGATAAAGGAATGAGGCTAAGTCTAAAACATGAAGGGGTAATACTTAAACATTAATAACATGTTAGTTAAAACAGACAGGTAAGGTTAAGTTAAAGGAACACTTAACTAATACAGGGTAAATGGGTAGGGTTAAGTAATAAATACTTAACCAATATAACTTGGTTTGTGGTCGGGTTAAGTCAACTGATAACACTAACCAGTTTAACAGGATGAAAGAAGAGGGTTAAGTTGGCTTGAATAGACTAATGACACTTAACCAATCCAAATTGACGGGAAAGAGAACTAAGTAGTAAACCTTAGTTAAGAAAACAACGATTGTGGAAGCTAAATGGTAAATCTTAGTTAATAAAACTAAGTAGTAATTCTTAGTATAACGCGGGAAGGAGCGAATGTCCGTCTGAGTAGAAAGAGGGCTCCAACGAACTGGGTTACGAAGCCCGAGGCTTCGAGAGGACGTGAGGGTACTCTTGGTATCCCTCTATGAGGCTGCAAATGATCCGCCTGGGCCCACAGAGGTTAAGGTCTGCGTAGAAGAACCAGGGGTATGCCTTGGTTGCAATACATGGCAGCCTAAAGACTAGGATGGACCGGCGTGATTCGGCGAACAAACGGTAGCCCTGTGATAGCGACTCGCTGTTTACCATCCATCTTGAGTCAATCGAGATACGTGAAGCAGAAAGGCGGAGAACTCCAAAAGACCATATACTTGCTATCTAGTTATGGGTGAGGATGGCCATAGGATAGTGGGGCACCGGGGGCCGGCGTATAGTTCTCATTTTACAAGGTGTGCCTTTCATTAGTTGAGGGAGGGGTCAAGTGGGAACATAGCCACTGAAATAAAAACAGGCCTTAGCTTCTGCATCGGCAGATATCTGAAAGCTCCCAACCGAGTTCTGTATTCCTGGATTTGCCCTAACACAGGACTCGGACCGCACATTATGGGACATGTGCATCTAGGCAAGCGATAACGATTCGCGATACATGCGTGGGGAAGTATAGGAACATATACCACTCTAGGTAGTGTGTCCTAGACTTTGGGGCATCGTTCGACAGGTAGCATAATTCCTAGTTGAACTAGGTGGCATAAATCCTGAATCCGAGAAGCATTCAGCAGATAGCGTAAACTTTAGAGGAATCTAGAAAGTACTTGGTAGAAAACCCTACATTAAATCTAGGTAACAAATAAATAAATGGATGCCTGAAGGCGATGGAAAATACAGGGATTGGGATCACGTTATCGTTACTAGTTGGGACACTAGTTAGGCGGTACAGAGATATAGAAACCCGTATAACAAGGAAATAGCGAAGCGGCGAAAGTATTAGAGCATATCCAGTTTATCTTAGCTTAGCATATCTTGTGTTAGTCTTGTCTGATCTTGTCAACCCTATCATCATAGTGTAATCTTGTATTCAGTTAATTCACGTTGTTTGTTTTTCCATGTTCATATGATAGAAGTTTCTAAACTTACTCAGGCTTTATGTCTGACTTTGTTTTTCTTTCGTCTTCTTTTCTTCCGTTCCCCCCCTCCCCAGGTAGTAAAGGAGGGAATAGTTTAGCTCAGGTTAAGTTGGACTGTCACTCTTTCTCAGCTTGAAGATTTGTCGAAGTTTGCTTGGATTCTCTTATCAGATGCTATGGCTGGCTCTTGCTAAAATTGGGGAATATAAATGTTGTTTTATGCTTCTTTATTTTGTAAGACAGATGACACTCTGATATTGTAAAGAAATCTTTGTACAAACTATTTTATCAATAAAGAAAAGTTTTATTTTCCGCTGTTTAATTTCTGTCTGTCTTGTAATTTATCTGCATCTTTTACCCTAAATGCTCCACAGAACTTAGTGCATTCCCTTTGTGAGTGACCCTAACGGACGTGGGGTGTTACACGTGGTATCAGAGCTGAAGGTTACCGGATCAGATAAAAGATTTGAAAAATTATTTTCAAAACGGTTTTAAAGAAGCATTTTCAAGAGAAAAGATTTGTTTTAAAGACATATTCCCCAAATCCATACGCACTATCTTCTCTTCCTCTGTTTAAATTCTTGTCTCCTTCTTTCTTGGGTCTCTGGGTGCTCCTGGCTTTCCGGGAGGTGACCTCATCGAAGGGCAAAGTAGTGCCCGGCTTCCATCCATAGTCGTAGTTGTTTCATCCACGGGCCGTTTTCTTTCGAAGCTTATAGGGTTTTCCGGAGGATGGAGGCAGTTTTCGAGAGATTTATCAACATGACTACACATGGAAGGGGATGAGGAGTTTAGCTAAGGAGCATAACCCTAGGATGAGGAATTCATGAATGTAGACTTAGCACACGAAGGAGGAAGAAATTATAAAACCTAAGACAAGAGGAAGTATCTTTACTAGGGTATGATAGGGCAAGAACGAGGACGAGATTTTCAGAAGGACAAGTACATGCTTTCGCCACCAAGCGTACCGAGGATAAGGGTAGTCCGGTTGGATGAGTCTAGTTTTCTGTTCGTATTATCTCCTTAGGTTCCAGCACTTCTCATTTGTTCATATCCACTTCCATAGTTGGGTCTCTGCAACATAATACTTGTATAGTAGAAAGATCCCACTAGAGTCTCAAATCCAATTGGTGGTCCGACCAGTTTATTTTTGGTTAGTAGGGATTTGAGAATAGATACCAAGTTTTATTATATCATCTCACGTAGATCTTCTAAATTCAGGGGAGATATTCCTTGGGCGCTTGTCTAATATTGGTTTAGCCCTTTGGGGATTGTACTTGAGGAATGTCGAGTTCGGTTTGGATGGTTTGCGTGAGAGATGAATAGTTGTGGCAAGCACTCCAAAGAGCACGTAGTGACCTTTCGACTCTTATAGTTATGGCATAGCGAATAAGAGGGAAACCTCTAATCATCTTAGTATGTATACCTGGTACCGTGATTGACATCTGTTTATTTTGGAAATGGAGATCCGGAACTTCACAATCGTGAAGTTAAATTAGTTAAGATACAGTGGAGTAAAGCTCAAGAAGGCTAGATACTAGCAGCATACCCTTTTCCTTGAGGGTGCATCCTTGGTTTCTTTGTTTTCGGAGCTTTACGCATAATTGTTTCTCCCTTTCCAAAGTATATCCTCTAGGTCGTATCTGCGATCCTTAGGCAGAAACCAATGGATGTAAACATGTATTTGAAACATGTTATGGTTGATGGTTGCAAGTGGTTGCAAATGGTTGCTCGTGGATGCATATGCATACGTATTAGGCTCTAGATTAAGTTCGGACGCTTTCATCTTGCATTTACAGATATGTATTTGTTTGTAAATTGAACTTGATATGTCATCATATGGGTGTTGCATATGGATGAATGGCCGTGCACGCATATAGTATTTACATAACTAGGGATACTTGCATACATGATTGGATGCATGGCACTGACATGATTTGCATTAAGGAGGTTGACTGAATCAGTAGACCGCCTGATTTTGCATTAGATAAAGACATACACACACACTATGCATATGAACATGAAGGCATTAGAAATCTTTTAAGGGCAATGAATGCCTGTGATTGAATGGTTGAGTAGATGGGTGATTGGATGGTAGGACATATTCTTCCTAACTTGAAGATTTCGGGGACGAAATCCTTTTAAGTGGGGGAGAATGTAACACCCCGTAATTCTGTAATGCTAAGATTCACAAATCAAGGTGGAATTAAAAGTTAAAATCAAAATCAAGGGAAATGGGCTGCGCTATTGCGTTCGTCTCGGAATTCTGCATGAAAACGATTCCGAATTTGCATAAATCGGAGTCCGTATGAGGGAGATATGGCCTCCGGAAGATTCAGCGAAGTTCAAAATTCAAAACAGGTCAAATTCAAATTTCAAAAATCGGGCCGGATAGGCCAGGGCGGGAATTTTCCCGCCCAAGACACCCGGGTCGACTGGGTAGTCGACCTGGGCTACCCAAGTCGACTGGGTAGTCGACCTGGGGCACCCAGGTCGACTACATAGTCGACCTGGGGGTCGACCCCCTGCTTTTCCAGCTTTCTGCCGCTGGTTCGTTCTGATGTATTTGGTCGCGTTTTCGGACTAGGTTCGTCCGCCTAACACTATATAAACAGCCCTGGTCTTCTTCTGTATTCACAATTCTTTTCTACCCTTATGCTGCAAAGATTATTGACAAACATGGCTTCTTCTCCTCCTCTTAAATTAAATAATAAATAGAATAATATATATTAAATAAATCAAGACGAGGAGATGCTGCTAAAAGACTTTCAAGAAGAGGTTCAAGTCAAGCAAGGATTCAAGAGGAGGGTCAAACGACTTCAACGACTGTTTTTCTATGAATCTTAGCAACGCCATCTTTCTGTTCTGATCTAATCTCTGTAAGTCAGTTATTTCTAGATTTGAACGTTTTTCTTTGTTCGTGACATGAAATTAAAGGAATAAAAGAATATGCCAATTCTCTCTCTCTATTCGAATCAGTGCCTATACTCTTGAACCTAATTAAGAACTGTTGTGATTCGAGAACAAAATAGACCATGACTATGAAACTATGGACCTTAAAACCATATGCCTATGACCATGAACATTTGCCTATGACTATGGACATTGCCTATGACTATGAACATTGCCTATGACTGTGACTGTGACTATGAGGATTATTTCCTTGACTAAGCCTATGCCTTTGATTAGGAAACATAAACTATTGCCTATGACAAAACAAGGACATCTGTGATTAAACACATGTGATTCATGACTAGGAAAGTGTTGCTTAAGTCCTGTGATTATGAGATTGGGTCTAAACCCGATTATTTATTCTGCTCGTCCTTGGTTTTCTTTGGTTTTAGACCTTGGGAATTTACCTATTAAGTTAGGTCTATCCATGTTCTTGAACCTGCGTCTCTATTCTGTCTATCCTTGGTTTTAGACCTTGGGAATTTACCTATTAAGTTAGGTTTACCCATGTTCTTGAACTGAAATCGTTATTCAACCCTTTTTATGCCAGTTATTATGTCCATCCTTTTTCATAGCATCTTTGGTTCATTCCCTATTTTTTACGAGTCTAGGTTTATCCATAATCTAGATTGAATCGCGATTATACGAACGGTGGGAATACGATTTGGGCATAATGTGAAATGTACTAGAACATAGTAGTAAAACTTGGAATTTGGCATAAATGGGGAACATGCATTATGTTATGTTCATAGAAATGCAAATTGGATAAATCTGACATAAATTATAAGATGTGTAATTTGAATCTAGTATTGACGTGTAAATCTAGCATTTACATGAATAGAGAACTAGAGTAATAAGTCTAGTTTGACGTGAATTAGAATGTTGAATCGAAATTGGATTAGCTAATTTGGCATGGTAAGTATATTGTCATAAATGTGAAATTGGCCATAATTGGGAATAACTGTCAGGTTTAGCAAAATCATGGTTAGTGACACTTAATTTGGTATAGTTTACATACCAAAAAGCATAAATATGATATAGAGGGGAAAATGGGCCATAGAAATAAATGTAGACAGATTACATTAAAAGAGTAATTGGGAAATAAGTAAATTAGAAATAATTTACTTATAGAATTTGTCCTAAATGAGGAAATGTTAATTTAGACAAATTAAAGGTTTATTAACGACAACTCTTTTACTAACACGCCAGAAAGTTCTAGGGTGACAGAGAGGATAGTGTCTAGGCTTGGATTTGGAAAATACAAGTTTCCTGCTCTCCCTAGCTATCCCTAACTGATCCGACGAACGGGATGGTTACTTTCAAAACCTGATTTGAAAATTAGTCAAAACCCTTGAACTAGAAAACACAAATAGGCCTAACCCGAGGTTAGACTGAGTTGCGATGTAAATCTGCCCGGAACCAACCGGCACATCCAGTAATCGCAACAATATCTGTCTAATGTGAGTGGTCGTGGCATTAATCTATTAAATTAAAGCTAGAACAAGAATGGTAGGGTTAAGTTCACTAAGACACTTAACCAATTCAACATAATAACCAGGCTAGTGGGTGGGGTTAGGGCCATACAGTTAAGCTAGAATGGGAGGGTTAAGTCCATAGGAACACTTAACCAATTTAACACAGTTAAGCTAGGATGGGAGGGCTAAGTCCATAGGGACACTTAACCAACTTCACATGGTAACTAGACTAGAAGGTGGGGTTAAGTAAAGTTAATACACTTAGCCAAATTAACATGACTAGAAGGTGGGGTTAAGTAAAGTTAATACATTTAGCCAATTTGATATGTTAGATGGACAAGACCGTAGGGTAAAGTAAACTTGAACACTTAACCGTCAGATTGTGATAAAGGAATGGGGCTAAGTCTAAAACATGAAGGGGTGATACTTAAACATTAATAACATGTTAGTTAAAACAGACAGGCAAGGTTAAGTTAAAGGAACACTTAACCAATACAGGGTAAATGGGTAGGGTTAAGTAATAAATACTTAACCAATATAACTTGGTTTGTGGTCGGGTTAAGTCAACTGATAACACTAACCAGTTTAACAGGATGAATGAAGAGGGTTAAGTTGGCTTGAATAGACTAATGACACTTAACCAATCCAAATTGATGGGAAAGAGAACTAAGTAGTAAACCTTAGTTAAGAAAACAATGATTCTGGAAGCTAAGTGGTAAATCTTAGTTAATAAAACTAAGTAGTAATTCTTAGTATAACGCGGGAAGGAGCAAATGTCCGTCTGAGTAGAAAGAGGGCTCCAACGAATTGGGTTACGAAGCCCGAGGCTTCGAGGGGACGTGAGGGTACTCTTGGTATCCCTCTTTGAGGCTGTAGATGATCCGCCTGGGCCCACAGAGGTTAAGGTCTGCGTAGAAGAACCAGGGGTATGCCTTGGTTGCAATACATGGCAACCTAAAGACTAGGATGGACCGGCATGACTCGGCAAGCAAACGGTAGCCCTGTGATAGCAACTCGTTGTTTACCATCCACCTTGAGTCAATAGAGATACGTGAAGCGGAAAGGCGGAGAACTTCAAAAGACCATATACTTGCTATCTAGTTATGGGTGAGGATGGCCATAGGATAGTGGGGAACCGGGGGCCGGCGTATAGTTCTCATTTTACAAGGTGTGCCTTTCATTAGTTGAGGGAGGGGTCAAGTGGGACCATAGCCACTGAAATAAAAACAGACCTTAGCATCTGCATTGGCAGATATCTGAAAGCTCCCGACCGAGTTCTGTATTCCTTGATTTTCCCTAACACAAGACTCGGACCGCACATTATGGGACATGTGCATCTAGACAAGCGATAACGATTCGCGATACATGCGTGGGGAAGTATAGGAATATATACCACTCTAGGTAGTGTGTCCTAGACTTGGGGACATCGTTCGACAGGTAGCATAATTCCTAGTTGAACTAGGTGGCATAAATCCTGAATCCGAGAAGCATTCAGCAGATAGCGTAAACTTTAGAGGAATCTAGAAAGTACTTGGTAGAAAACCCTACATTAAATCTAGGTAAAAAATAAATAAATGGATGCCTGAAGGCGATGGAAAATACAGGGATTGGGATCACATTATCGTTACTAGTTGGGACACTAGTTAGGCTGTGCAGAGATATAGAAACCCGTATAACAAGGAAATAGTGAAGCGGCGAAAGTATTAGAGCATATCCAGTTTATCTTAGCTTAGCATATCTTGTGTTAGTCTTGTCTGATCTTGCCAACCCTATCATCATGGTGTAATCTTGTATTCAGTTAATTCATGTCGTTTGTTTTTCCATGTTCATATGCTAGAAGTTACTGAACTTACTCAGGCTTTTTGTCTGACTCTGTTTTTCTTTCGTCTTCGTTTCTTCCGTCCCCCCCCCCCCCCCAGGTAGTAAAGGAGGGAATAGTTTAGCTCAGGTTAAGTTGGACTGTCACTCTTTCCCAGCTTGAAGATTTGTCGAAGTTTGCTTGGATTCTCTTATCAGATGCTATGGCTAGCTCTTGCTAAAATTGGGGAATATAAATGTTGTTTTATGCTTCTTTATTTTGTAAGACAGATGACACTCTGATATTGTAAAGAAATCTTTGTACAAACTATTTTATCAATAAAGCAAAGTTTTATTTTCCGCTGTTTAATTTCTGTCTGTCTTGTAATTTATCTGCATCTTTTACCCTAAATGCTCCACAGAACTTAGTGCATTCCCTTTGTGAGTGACACTAATGGACGTGGGGTGTTACACAAGGTCTGAGAGGTAACTAAAATACCCCAACTTGAACGACATCAGGATTATCTGCAGATGATATTAGTTGTAATGGTAAAAGAGGTTAGTAAATATGTATTATTTCCATTAGGGAAATAACAGTGCAGTGATTAATGGAAATGTGGAGAATTTATATAACAAGAGTTCCAAAGAAAAAGGGAATAAAAAGGGGTTGGCGGAAATATAATGATACGTTCGAGCAAGATAGGAAACGTAAAGTTGGGTTTCATAACAAGCATTGGGGTTTTGTTTCAAGTTATGAAATAAAAGATATTTCGTAATATTGTTTTACGAGTGATAATTTCAATTGATTTCCCAATATTAGGTAATAGCGTGGCTAATGTTTTTGAAAGTAAAATTTAGAAACTAAATATGATATAGGATTGTCCTATGTAATATAATGAACATGGTTTAAAGAAAAATCTTATGATAAATAAGAAGCGAGAAAACTAAATTTTAATATCAAAATATTTAAGAGTTAAAATTTAAATTTTTTTAATCTAAAAAGGCCAAGTGGTGTTGAATGCTGAACCAGTGAACTCACTGGATTGTTATGATTGAAACACTGATTATTTTTTATAGTTAACTCACTGACCATCAAATCAAACCCATATGATTGTTGGTACGGAAAGACCGAGATCGAATTTATATTTGAAACCCATTCCGACCAACAAATACGTGAAGATATCAGAAGATGATCGAGATGGAACATTGAAGACCGTGGATCTTCATATGCGGAAGAACTACTAACAATTTCTGGTTAGCTCCCAGGGATAAACTGTGATTCTGTCATGGCTGGTATCTACGGGTTGCAAGGAATTCTCGCTACTGATCAATGGGGTGATTCCTATATGAGATGCAGTAGGAGAGTACCTTCGGTTCACCCTGTTCCTGGATGACTTGTATGGACGAATGTCTAACAGAATATGTCCTAAAACCACGTATGTTGATTTTTACAAATATACCGAGTGGTGGCAAAGAGGGGCACTTCTTTTATACCCAAAGTATATTTGTGGACTTCAATTAGTGACTTGACGGATATGACGATGTGGCATTCAAAGTGAACGGTGACCAGATATTCAAAATGGGAATTCTAGCCTCAAGCCTCACCAACCGAGAAATGACAAAAATCGGGTAGGTAGCATGGCTAAGTTGGTCACTCCCATTAGGGTGTGTAATCACCTATCTAGAGAAATTCCTTTTGCTTCTTTAATCTATCGATGTTGTCCCTTTCGGGAAATGGTGGTTTGAACCCAACTGTTGTGATATACATTCGATACACTCAAGCAAAATGAGTGGTCGGTCATGTGTGGGCCGGGTTGCAAGACATTCTTGTTGAACACAGTGTATTCGCCTCTAGAGATACACTGTCGTCAGGTGGTCCCATACCTTGTCAAGGTCGGAATCCAATCTCCAATAAGCGCCCGTGGCTTTGATTGTATACTATTTATGTGGAGCGTGAGATGCAAGTGTTCCGCTAGATTGATATTTACTTGTATTTAGACATTATTATAATATCAGAAAAGATATTGATTTCAAAATTGTTTTAGATTATCGTAAGGTAAAAACCGTCCGTGTTTATTTGTGGATTTGGTCTTACGATTATCCTTTTCTTTTGAAAAGATTTTGAACTTTAAAATCATGTTGGATGATTTACCCTTAACTCTGTTCGAGTTTTACTCACTTTGGTTCACCAGACTGACCCAGTGTTTTGCAAATGCTCGGGTTAGTCCGGGGTGTACAGGTTCAGGTTATCGATTGCTGTGAAGTTCAGAGACGAGCTGGAGATGTTCAGACGTATGATATTATATAGCTACTATTCCGTTGTGTGTTGTATATGGGAACAGGTTATTAAAACTGTCCCGTTGTGTGATGTACTCTGATAATGGTGAGTAATTTTAAAGCTCTTAGTAAAGGATTATTTTTGTATTATATTTTGTTCCGCTACGATGTGAGACTCTGATTCTGTGTTGTGCTGGTTCTTCTTCTTCTATTCTTATATTTCTTTCTTTCTTATTTCATCCTCTAATTTCTCTCTAATAACGTTCCAGTGTTTTCGGTGGTTGGAAGGTCGACATGAGTTACAGTAAAGGTATTTATGTCGATTTTCAGGGCCGAAAATCCCTGGGTTGTTACAGTGGTAGCAGAGCTATTGGTTTAGTAATAACCTTGGCTCTGTGGTGTAACTCGATAGAGATTGGATTTGTAAGACCCTAGATCGGGATTGAGTGTATATATATGAGAGCGTAATTGTAAATTTTATATATAAATGTTTTGAATTGTGTTGATTGATGGGTTCAAGTGTTGGAAAGCAGTGGACTGGTAATTGATACAATATTGTTTTGTAAAGCGGGTAAATGAAATAATTTTACCCAAATTATATTTTTGTATAGAAAAGAAATAATTTTATCGAATTATTGAGATTTTATTATGTTCGATCGATTTTAATGGAATTCGAATCAGATTGGAATTTGAGTTGAAAATTTAACTTGGTTAAGCGTAATTAAAAATTCAGAATGATATTGTAATTAAATTAAATAAATTAATAATAGTCAAATATGTGAAATCAAAAATAAATGTTAATATTGAATGGAATTCAATTGATCTAGATGATTTGGTTGTGTATTGGTTGCTGGATTGTGAATTGTTTGTTGATAGTTTGTTTGAATTGGATAATCAATAATTTAATGAAGCCAAATGAATAGTAAACTAAAGAATAAATTCTAGTATAATTAAACTGGAATGAAACTGCATATGAATTAGAATTTACAATTTAATCCTATGTTTAAGAATGAATTGATGTTGTGTGTTTGACTTTGCAATTGGTGTAGTTATACCAGTTGATTAATGAAATATTATCTCAGAATTTCACATATATCTGTTACTTATATATGAATTGAGTTAAGTACAGGTGCCAGGTGGCTTGACAGATTGATATTGATTGAGTAAATCAAATATACGCTGATCAAATATGCCCAATAGAGCTCGAAAAAGGTACGCCTACGCGAAAATATGAAATTTTGGGGTTTTTATTTTTGTTTTCCAACAATTGGTTGATAAATATATATTATCTATTCCTGTGATATCGCAAATGTTACTCCGTGCAGGGGAGACTCCGCCGAATTTTCTGGGAATTTAAGGTGTTAGAAAATTTTTGATATTTTTGAAAATTTATATTGATTATAATAAAATGGTTTGATTTAAAATAAAATGGATTTGGAAATTAATGGGTTTGTAACGTTCTTTCTTACCTTAGAAATTTCGAGGACGAAATTATTTTAAGGGGGGAAGAATGTAACGACCCGTGTTTTTGGCTGTCAAATATTTAATTTAATTTATTATTTTAAATATTATATTTGGAATATTCATGGATTTTTAATATTTAAATCGTTATATAAAACGAGATCAAATGATATATGTTTGTATAATATAAATCGAGTTTGAAAATGGCGTGCAGTTCGCAATATGGAGTTTTGAACTTCAATCGAATATATAGAATCCGATACAAGTCGGATTTCCGTGAAACAAGAAACGTTGGAACCGTATTGACGATAATTTTCATATGAAAGAGAAAAATCAAGATTTCGCATTATAAATTATAAGTTATGGCTAAATCAAAATTTGAAATAATTGATGTGGAAATCGTTATTAAAATATAGGCCTTTAAAATGGCCAATTTGCAAACGGTCTTCGATTTCAACGAAATCAGTTTCATTGGGACCATAACGTTAGATTATTGTACGGTGTTGAATTGCGTGGCAAACCGATGTCGTATGTGACCACGGTAGCCGTAAACGCCCGTTCATTTTCTATAGCGCGTAATTAATTTAATAAAGGGTTATTTGGGTATAACTTGAGCAGATGATCGAATTAAGCCGCAAAATCAATTCAATTGAGTTTGTATCGTCGATTATAGTCAGGATAGGTATATAGTTCGTTATTTTTGGAGACCGGTTAATTTAGTGTCCAAAATGGCATTGCGGGGCGCGTAAAAATAGCCTACCGGGGAACAGTCTCAGAACGCGATGAAACTTGTGCCGTTGGGTTCGTATTGAAGAATTATTTTAGGATATCAAAGTTTCAAGTTGATTTGATTTATCGGGTGATCGTGAAAAAATTAAACGCGTGTTTATTTCTGGTTTTATAAAGATTTTTTTTTTCAAACGAGATCGGAATTCGACGAAACTTGTCCCATTGGGTCCGGAATACCTTTTTACACTAAGATTAGCCTTTTTACCAGAATACAGAAATCGTTTATGGTAGTTTTTATCAACTACTTTACCGCGAAGTTTCACTAATAATATTATATTATAAATGGACACTATATATACACCCTTCCAAAACGTACAACCCTATTTTTTCGCATCTGTTAGTCAACTGAAACCCAAAAACAAGCCGCCACCTAAAAACAAATGGAAGGCTGAAGCTGCTCCTTCCTCTTCTTCCAGATTCTTTAAATTCACGATTTCAAAGTTAAAGCTTTCTTCAATAAAATGATTAAGCTCAACGAGCACTTACATCCTGACGGTTATGATCTGATTCCGTTCACCGTAGCGGCCGGATCTACATCGGAATGGGCCGGTGTTCTCTTGAGTGGTGACGGCGATCAACTGACCTAGGGTTGACGAGGCTTGGTTCGATGATGGAGGGGGTCGTTGCGCATTCGGGGGTAGCACCTGATGACCTTCCGGTGGCGGTTTGGGGTGCAGTTATCGAATGTGAAGGAGGCGTACTTTGACGAGCTTTGTTTTCGAGCAGAAACGAACTGCATATCTAGATTAATTAATTGAAAACGGTATTCGGCTATTAAGTCCCCGATCCACCTTATTAGTTTAATAATATGTTTAACATTTTAAACTAAGGAAATAAATAACTCCTTATTGTTATAGGATGTGGACTGGAATCCGTTGCAGGCAGTGAAAGGAGTACATACGGGATTGAAAGTGGGGAAAAGGGGTCGGCTAATGTAATCATTTACCCAAAGTGATCAAAGTTTCTTTTTAATAAGAGTATTAACAGTCAATTGTATTATGAATTGACCCTATCGTATTAAATCGGGACAGGATATGCAGAAATGGACAAGGATTTGGGATAGCAGAACAAAAGAGAAAGGAAGTATCAGCCGTAATCTTTAAGTATGTAATTTGTAGGTTTAACTAAAATCAATTAGTGAATTAAACAATTAATTAGTTATAATTAAAAGAGGTATTAGCGCAAACTGTGAATTTTTATGCAGGTATGTTGTTTTGTCATGGCTAAACAAAAAAACAATGATGGAAAAACGATCAGCCCTGTTTATTCATCATGTAATTAGTTAAATAAAGAGTTAATTATAGTAATTGGGAAATAAATTAAATTAAATCGTTAGCTTAAAATGCTAATAGCTCACCCACATATCAGAATTTGACAAAGCTGGTACCGTTGGGACTGCAGTGACGAGTACTACACTTTGGAGTAGGACTGGACAAGATTGGAGTCAACCGAGAATTTTAATTAAATTAAACACCTGTTTAATTTAATTAAAATCAACTGTTTCAACGATAATTCAACTTAAGGTGAGTTAAACTCACTCAGTTTTTCCCATTTATATTTTATATAAATTGGGTTTTATTTTGTGTGCTCTAGTTGCCATGATTGACTGTTTGTTGATTTTATATTTATCTATTGTTTTAACCGATGAAATTAAACCGTCGTTTAATTTCAGGGAAATACCAAATTGTTATTCTAACGACTGGATCCAATAAAGGTAACTTGCCTTTGGTCACGTTTACAAAATAAGCGTGTTTGATTTGTTTAAATTATTTGATCTGTTTGAATTGAACAATCTGTTTGAGATAACCTTTTGAATAAGGGAAGAATAGGTTGGAGGGATCAAACCGGATTCCTCAAAATATATTTTTTAATTTATATCATCATATGAACTGTCTTGTTTGGGTAATTGATTTGAGTATTGATCATTGACTGAAAAGTCAACCTGTGTTGTGTTTTAACCAATGGGCAGTACTAGTTGAGTAATCGGTAGTAAACGGCCTAAAAGTAAATTGTTTGATTTATATCGATTTACCGTCAGGTAATTCGATAGAACTGAAGTTATAAAATTTATTTTATAGCTAAAGATAGATTTGAATATATATGTTTTGAATAAAGGTTTGTTAAAAGGAAATGAGTGTGACTTAATTAAATGAATTAAGTCAAAGGAGATTGGGATAAATGGTTTACATTAAACCAGAGTTAGGTAAATGAGATTCAAAGTGTTAAAGTGCTAATTTTACAATAACGTTACGTAATAATGGGATTAAGTAAAAGTGAGAAATTGAAATGTGAATTTCATTCAAGAAATGGTTGAAAGATTTTGAAAAGGAGTTGGGAGAAAGTGAATTTTATAAAAGAAGTGAGTCATAGGATGTTGTAAGAAAATTCGAATTATAGAATGAATTTGTTTAAAGAAATCGAGTTTAAAATGTGGTATTTTATGGGAAATTATTTAATAATTAAATTAAGGAATAATAAGGAAGAGATTTTCAAATGGGTAAGAAGGTTGTATGAAACCATATTTTGATTTAAAAAGTTAAATGGAATTTGTATTTATATTAGAATGAAATGTGGGTTGGATTACAAATAGTATTTATCTTAGGATATGAACGTTGTTGATCAAGGTCTGAGAGGTAACTAAAATACCCCAACTTGAACGACATCAGGATTATCTACGGATGATATTAGTTGTAATGGTAAAAGAGGTTAGTAAATATGTATTATTTCCATTAGGGAAATAACAGTGCAGTGATTAATGGAAATGTGGAGAATTTATATAACAAGAGTTCTAAAGAAAAAGGGAATAAAAGCGGTTGGCAGAAATATAATGATACGTTCGAGCAAGATAGGAAACGTAAAGTTGGGTTTCATAACAAGCATTGGGGTTTTGTTTCAAGTTATGAAATAAAAGATATTTCGTAATATTGTTTTACGAGTGATAATTTGAATTGATTTCCCAATATTAGATAATAGCGTGGCTAATGTTTTTGAAAGTAAAATTTAGAAACTAAATATGATATAGGATTGTCCTATGTAATAAAATGAACATGGTTTAAAGAAAAATCTTATGATAAATATGAAGCAAGAAAACTAGATTTTAATATCAAAATATTTAAGAGTTAAAATTTACATTTGTTTTAATTTAAAAAGGCCAAGTGGTGTTGAATACTGAACCTGTGAACTCACTGGATTGTTATGATTGAAACACTGATTATTTTGATAGTTAACTCACTGACTATCAAATCAAACCCATATGATTGTTGGTACGGAAAGACCAAGATCGAATTTATATTTGAAACCCATTCCGACCAACAAATATGTGAAGATATTAGAAGATGATCGAGATGGAACATTGAAGACCGTGGATCTTCATAAGCAGAAGAACTACTAACAATCTCTGGTTAGCTCCCAGGGATAAACCGTGGTTCTGTCGTGGCTTGAATCTACAGGTTGCAAGGACTTCTCGCTACTGATCCATGGGGTGATTCCTATATGAGATGCAGTAGGAGAGTACCTTCGGTTCACCCTGTTCCTGGATGACTTGTATGGACGAATGTCTAATAGAATATGTCCTGAAACCACGTACGTTGATTTTTACAAATATACCGAGTGGTGGCAAAGAGGGGCACTTCTTTTATACCCAGACTATATTTGTGGACTTCAATTAGTGACTTGACGGATCTGACGATGTGGCATTCAAAGTGAACGGTGACCAGATATTCAAAATGGGAATTCTAGCCTCAAGCCTCATCAACCGGGAAATGAAAAAAATCGGGCAGGCAGCATTACTATGTTGGTCGCTCCCATTAGGGTGTGTAATCACCTATCTAGAGAAATTCCTTTTGCTTATTTAATCTATCAAAGCTGTCCCTTTTGGGAAACGGTGGTTTGAGCCCAACCGTTGGTGATATACATTCGATACACTCAAGCGAAATGAGTGGCCGGTCATGTATGGGCCGGGTTGCAAGACATTCTTGTTGAACACAGTGTATTCGCCTCTGGAGATACACTATCGTCAGGTGGTCCCATACCTTGTAAAGGTCGGAATCCAATCTCCAATAAGAGCCCGCAGTTTTGATTGTATACTATTTATGTGGAGCGTGAGATGCAAGTGTTCCGCTAGATTGATATTTACTTGTATTTAGACATTATTATAATATCAGAAAAGATATTGATTTCAAAAATGTTTTGGATTATCGTAAGGTAAAAACCGTCCGTGTTTATGTGTGGATTTGGTCTTACGATTATCCTTTTCTTTTGAAAAGATTTTGAACTTTAAAATCATGTTGGATGATTTACCCTTAATACTGTTCGAGTTTTACTCACTCTGGTTCACCAGACTGACCCGATGTTTTGCAAATGCTCGGGTTAGCCCGGGGTGCACAAGTTCAGGTTATCGAATGCTGTGAAGTCCAGAGACGAGCTGGAGATGTTCAGATGTATGATATTATATAGCTACTATTCCGTTGTGTGTTGTATATGGGAACAGGTTATTAAAACTGTCCCGTTGTGTGATGTACTCTGATAATGGTAAGTATTTTTAAAGCTCTCAATAAAGATTTATTTCTGTATTATATTTTGTTCCGCTGCGATGTGAGACTCTGATTCTGTGTTGTGTTGGCTCTTCTTCTTCTATTCTTATATTTCTTTCTTTCTTATCTCACCCTCTAATTTCTCTCTAATAACGTTCCAGTGTTTTCGGTGGTTGAAAGGTCGGCATGAGTTACAGTAAAGGTATTTATGTCGATTTTCAGGGCCGAAAATCTCTGGGTCGTTACAATCACTGCTAAGATCGATTGTCATAGAATCAATTTGAAGGATAATATGGCCAAAAGCAAACTCGATTCTCCTCTGAGATGGAAGGAGAACAAATATGGTTTCATTTGGAAGCCGCCTTGAAGCTATACAAAGTATAGCAGAGAATTAATCTCCCGAGAGCTCGCCATTTTTAGGGTTTTCATAGAGAAAAGATGTATAGCTGAGTACTGAATAGCGGCTGGGGTTTCCTTTGGTTTGTAATGGTTTATTCGGATTCTATCGGGTTGCTATACCCAATAATCTTTTTGGTCGTGGCCTTAACACTATTTTTATGTTTTAAAAAAAAACTCTTTCCCATGTCCAACTTTGCAAATCAAATAACAATCTAAAATATATCAATTTTGATTTAGTACAAAAAAAAAAAATCCTTCATACACGATTAAGAAACCTAAAAAATATAACATAATGATCAAATTCAAATCCGCATTAGTACAGAATTACATAACATTTTTTTGTTTAAAAATTACAGGTAACCAGAAATCGGACATGTGAATTAATAGTCCAAAATTAAGTAGTGCCTTTTCTTAAACTACCAACTGTGGTGTGCGCATGTACCTTATTTGTTTTAAGATTTCTCCTTTCCCTTCAATTGCATTACCTGGAGATGAAGATGAACTCTAACTCGCAGTCTATTGATTTAGAGATGGATTCATCTTCGCTTCCTTTCTGGTGTTGTCGCTTTTCACGATGCTATTCTGATGAGCCTTGATCAACAATTGCAATTTACAATTTCTTCTTTTATAGATCAGGATTTTGATTCCAGATTCATCTTATTTGTTTTCTGCTGCGTTTTTACATCAAAAATGGTGCCTTTATTTTTGTGCAGCCCTAAGCTGCTGCTTTATTTGCTTTGGTTTATGGTCAGCCTTGTAAAGATCCAACATCCAATAATCATACCCTTACAGTTAACGGGAAAAACTCAAGCAAGTATCTATTAAACTCTGAATTGAGAATATCAAGACTGATCCTTGAGACGAAGGATAGGAGTAAGAAGATATGATATATGGTGCATGCAAGTACACCTATAACAACATCCATACCAACACCAATACTCATATTACCTTCTTTAACAACCATAACAACATCCCATGATTCAATCACAATATATTTGAAACTAAAATAAACCCTTTCCATCGTGTAAAGCAACCAGACCTCTAACAACACTTGTTGAATCGATAAAAGAATCTGTCATCCAGTCTACGAACTCGTAAGAGAGCATAGACACAGATAATAGCTATATCTTCCAAATGAAACAGTAGTTCATGAATAACATTAAAACATTAAAGCACATAACCATCATCTTCAATGCAGACTTGCCCTTATCTTCCTACTCAAAAAATCAAAATAGACTCAACGAATTATCAATAAAATAACCATCATTATTCAGCAATATGGAAAAATCTGAATTATCGTCACCATCAACAAAAACACTTAAAATTTGAAAACTATTACTCATGACAACCTCGTCAGGTCTAAAATTGTTGCATTTAGTTATATTTCTAGTGACCTTTGTACGCTCTTCATCCCTGATAGACCACCAATGTGAACTGATAATAGAAGAATTTACCTTCACATGATTATTTGAATTCAAAGAAGACATCGACATTGTTGGGCCAAATAACACTACATCAAACTTACATAAGCGTTTTTCCCATATTTGAGTATCCCATATCAAGGTTAAACTATTATCTACAACTTTTACTTTACTGGTAGATCCTAGAAATGAATCAACCATTTTCTTTCCCAAAATCATATTTTCTTCCAAAGTAGAATGATTTTTAGAATAAAGATTTGTAACCGAGTTTAAGAAATCAGTGTTCCAAATAGAGATGGAAGAATATTGTAATTATATGTACAAGCTATGTGGCAATAGATATAGCCCAATTATTTAACCGTTACAAAGGATGTTGGAATTTGTAAATAAAAGAATGAACATTGTGCTTGGCCCGTTACAATGTAAATAATGTAATACATAGAGTCGCATCTGTGTTGTGTTGACCAGACCACTTCATTTGATATCCCCACTCAAATTAGGTTTCGGGTTTCTTCGAAACCCAAATTTGTCATGGCAGCGCTGAGAAAATCACTCTTTCAATGCTCGAATTAGATGAACCTGAAGCTTGCGAATATTAAAAAGGCCCCATATAAGGTGATAGAGAGAAAGGCTGGTGAGAAGAAGCATAAAACATCACTGGCGTCTTCGTTCATGATAACCTGAACCAGGTTGTAAGCTTCCTTTAATTTAATTCATCCCTAAGTCTTGTGAAGTTTTTAGCTGATAGGGCCTTAGTAAAAATGTCGGCTTTTTGAGATAACTTGGTACATGATTGACTTGAACTTTTACTTGTTGCACTTGCTCTCGAATGAAGTAAATATCAATCTATATATGTTTTGTCTTTGCATGTTGAACTGGATCTGCTGCCATATAGATAGTGCTTTGATTATCACAGCAAATAACTGGCTTTCTGTTAGAAAGTAGATTTAGCACCTTTAATAAAGATTGTAGCCATAGGATCTCGTCTGTGGTGTTTGCAACACAGCGGTATTCTACTTCAGTGCTTGGCCTTGATATAGTAGTTTGCTTATTGGAACACCATGAAATTAAACTTTTCCAATGTAGATTCAGTATCCTGTAGCAGATCTTATGTCGTCACTTTCTGCAGCCCAATCTGAATCATTGTAGGCATTGATATTCAGGTGATTGCTTGCTTTATTGTTAGTCCAAAGTTGTTTGTTTATCTAAGATTTCTTTTCATAGCTTTTCAATGCTCGTCAAGAGGATTCTGCATAAATTGAGAAACTTCATTAACACTAAATGCAATAACAGGTTGTGTTATACTAGCATATTGTAATGCTCCTACAACACTTCTATATTGTTTTATATTATTTATGCTTTCTCCCATGTTTTTAGAGTAATGCTGATTGGAAATCATTGGTGTTGGTTGTGGCTTAGCTCCATCCATGTTAGTTCGAAGTAGTATTTTAGAAATGTATCTTTTTTGACAAAGGCACATCTTTGAATTTGATTACTTAGTAACTTTAATCCTCTCCTGGGTCTTTAATAGAAAATTTCTTATGTAAGAACTCTGTTAGATGTCTGACATCATCTTCACTGCTACCTGAAACAATCAGGTCATCAACATATATAAGAATGTATACAATTGAATTGTTATTATTTTTAATAAATAGGGATGAGCCAGATTTTGTTGGGTGATATCCCATTGAGATCAGGGTGGCTTTCAGTTTCTGAAACCACACTATGGGTGCATGCTTGAGAACATATATAGCCTTCTTTAACTTGCAAACTTGACTTGAGTCTTGAATGAATCCCTGTTGCTGTTACATGTACATATCTTCTTGTAAGTCACCATTTAAGAAGGCATTATTTACATCTAGATGCTTTATTTTCCAACTACTATTCAAAGCAATGGTAAATATAAGTCTAATAGTGGAAGGCTCCACAGCAGGAGAAAAAGTGTCACTAAAATCAAAACCATATTCCTGTGTGAACCCTTTTGCTATCAGTCTTGCTTTGAATCTGCTTATTGATCCATCTTGATTTTTCTTAAGTCTGTATATCCACTTGCATCCCACTATATTTTTGTTGTGTGGTAGATGAACTAGCTCTCATGTGTTGTTATTTATAAGAGCATCATATTCTTCCCTCTTAGCAATTCTCCACCTTTTGTCTATGACAGCTTGGTTATAATCCACCAGTTCATTGTGACAGATGAACGCAGTGCAGATTTTTGGCTTGAATATCCCACTTTTTGCTCTTGTCATCATGTGATGTCTTGGTTTCCTGTGAGGAGAACTTTATGCTAAGTTTGATTGTCCAGGCTCACTTGTATTGCTTTCTGCTCTATTGTTTGTGCTTTGGTTATTAATGTTGTCTTCAGTATTTGAACTTTGATTTTCTTCTACAACAGGTTGTTGACAGGCGCGGCTTGGTGACCCAGACTGATGTTGATTTGGCCATTCAGTGGCATCTTCATGGCTGTTTTGAACACCAACAGCCTTAGTGCCACTTTGATGCTCCCATAGGTCATGCATAATTGGTATTTTAGGTATGATAAATTTTGATCTATGGACTTTCTTTGATGTCTTTATATCAAAATTTTTGTACAAAAAAATTCTTTCATCAAAAATTACATGTCTGCTTATGAAAATTCTGCCATTTGAATAAATCACTTATACCCCCTTTTGATTAGAATAGTAACCAATAAAAGTGCATGGTTTGGATCTATAATCAAATTTATTTGAGTTGAATAGCCTTAAGTGTGGAAAACATAGACTGCCAAAAGTTTTGAGACTATTATAATTTGGTTTAACATTGTATAATTTTTGTAATGGACAAATTCCACTTAAAATTTTGGTTGGCATTCGATTTATTAAAAACATAGCAGAATTGAATGCCTCAGACCAGAATTTTAAGGGTAATGAAGCTTAAGCTAAAAGTGTTAAACCAGTTTCAACTATATGTTTATGTTTTTTGTAACATATTGACTTTCCCATGTCCCAGTGAGTCGACAATCACAACCCACATTTAACCCAAATTGCAAAGAAAAGCAGATAGTTATTTGAAAGAAGTTAGAGGGTGAGATAAGAAAGAAAGAAATATTAAAATAGAAGAAGATGAAGAAGAATCAACACAACAAAAATTCTCACATCGTAGCTGTTGATGTCAAAAGTTGGTCACTCATGACAGTCAACCCCCAATCGTGTGAATATCGCAAAAAGGGAAAAAGAACAAGGGACACACACAAATTTTATAGTGGTTCAGCAAAAGACTGTGCCTACGTCCACCTTATACGTATTGATTTTCTTTCGATTATAAGTACAATAATTTTTCTATTGGAAAAAAAGTGGAAGATAATTTTTTTTAGAGGAATGAGAGTTTGCTATTTGAGGAATAAGCTAAGAGTATTCTTCTTTCAAAGCTTGAACTACCAAGAATTCACCATCCAAAAACCCTCTATCCTCATTCTCCGTTTTTTTCTTCTTTGGGGAAGAAGGTATTTATAGATGGAGTGATGGGCTGAGTGGGGCACCACGTGGCCTTCCTCCTTTTTGAAGCCCGGACACGTGGAGCTCGATCATTGGTAGTTATTGCGGTGGTAGGACCCATTCCACTGCTCATTAATAGTATCCTCAGAAGTAGCGGTTTACATGGCTATCGTGGTGAGGTGTATCAAAAGTAGAGCTTTATCTGGATATGGTTGACCGCCTTTGTTGTCTTGAAAGTCGGGTTGAGCATTTGAATGACTCAGCTGAATATTTCCATGTAGATCTGAGATATTCGGTCGATGCACTTCTTATAGGAGCGGTTTACTTGGTCGACTAGGAGCGAATCTTCCTAAGCGAGTTATCAACTGAAAAGAATAGGCTTGGGCCGACGCCTGAAGAATGTCTGCCTTGGACCGAGATTTGATTGGGCTTTTTGGAGCATGAACTGCCCGAATTGGCTGATTTTGCAATGCTGAAGGGCACATTTTTGGATATTGGGCTTCGATCTGATCTACGACAGCTTTTGCCAAAAAGGTTGTTAACACTTTGCCCTTCAGAATAAATCTTCTTTGGTAGAAGGAGGTGTGTTCTGAAATGTGATTCGAAGAACAATAATTCGAGTAGTTATGGTCACGCCAGACCATATTAAGGCCAGAAATTCGACGGTCTCGATGGTTGTATTAAGGCTAGAAAACCGTCGATCAGATCAGATCGTATTAAGGCCGGAAAACCGACAACCATTGAGGACCATATTAAGGCTGTGATGATGATCACTGGCTTCGGTCGCAAGATTTAGTACCTGCAAAGATAAGATGAGACACTCTCAGTCTGGAGATGGCTTTAGTCTTAATCGCTCAAGTATTGAATATACCCAACCTAGAGTCATGGGCGAGCATTTATTACACTTGGCTTTGAGGAATGGCGAGTATTAACCATACTCTGCTTAGGGAGGTGGTGGGTATTAACCATACTCGGCTTCCAGAGGTGGCGAGCATTAACCATGCTCGGCTTACAAAGGGGGCGAGCATTAACCATACTCGGCTTGCAGAGGTAGGGAGCATTAACCATACTCGGTTTAGGGAAAGTGTTATTTTTTTATGGTCGACTCATGTAAGATTATTATGTTCAACGAGCAGTAGATGCTCTTGGTTCAGAAAAGGGGGCGAGTATAATCCATACTCGTCTTAAAGAGGTGGCGAGCATTAACCATACTCAGCTTACAGAGGTGGAGAGAATCAACCATACTCGGCTTAAAGAGGTGGCTAGCATTAACCATACTCAGCTTACAGAGGTGGCGAGCATTAACCATACTTGGCTTAAATCATCCAAACATAATCCATGTTTGCAAAAGAAAGTTCATAGTTGTTAAAGAACTATTACAAAGACAAATGAAAATAAATTCTAGGAGGATAGCGGTTGATTCCAAAGCATGCCTTGAAGCTAAATCCTAACTCTGTACATGTGTACATCAAAGTGTCTGTTTTATTAAATACATCAGAAAAGAAATTTAAACTTTATTAATAATAATGCCACGAGTGCTAGTCTTAGGGTCCTTTTCGTTTTTAGGAGCTCGAGGACCGACCTAAAGAGCTTGGGCAGAAGAACGTGGCGGCAAGGCCGGTGCGGTTTTCTTGACATATTCGGGAAACTCCCCTCGCCTGACTCGATCCTCAATGAGGCCGCGCAGATGTTGACATTCATTGGTGCTATGTCTAGCTATGTTGTAGAATATGCAATGCTTGCCAGAATCGAGTTCCTTCTGGGTTGGTTCTCTCGAGGTAGTCATGGAAGAGGGAGGGACCCTCTTATGTCAAGGTAGATATCTAGAAGAAAAGAGTTGAGCTTGGTGTACTGGTCATACCTATCTTCATTTCGAGGTTGGACATTGTGATCGCTCTTTTCCAGGGCCTTTCCTCTTCCTTTATTCCGGTCGTTAGCGCTGGATGGAACCCCGTGCTTGGTGGCGAGAACCTCGCGGCTCTCCAACTCAATGCTGGCATCTTCTTTCTAGAGGAATCGCTCGGCCTCGGCATAGAAATCATCTATATCCTTGGGTGGATCTCTGGTTAAAGAGATTGAGAATTATGATTGGTTCTGAACTCTTGCAATGGCGGCCATAAGCACCATTGATGGCTCAGGTCGATCAACTAATGCTACAACCACGTTGAATCTTTCGAGGAAGGATCGAAGCGTCTCCCCCGATCGTTGCTTGATGGTGGATAGGAACATGACATTCTTCGGTCTGGGGATACGTACTCTGAATTATTCGATGAAATGGGTAACTAGTGTGTTCCAGCTGCCGATTAACTCCGTTGTCAGTTGCCGAAACCACATACTGGCTATATATGTGAGGAAGAGTGGAAAGCACTTGACCACGACGTTGTTTGATGCACCAATCACTTCCATTTGTCTCATATATCGCATAAGATGGATGGTCGGGTCAACCCGACCGTTGTAGGGCTCGGTAGCTAGAAACTTGAAGTCCGCAGGTTTCAGGAGTTTTCGATTTCCTTGGTGAAGTGGTTGTGGTGAATATTATCTATATCCTGCTGAGAAGAGGTTCCCCGAGTAAAACTTCGGATTATTCTTGCAAGATGGCTTCCATCTTCGAGGAGTTGTTACCATGAATTTAGCTCTGCATTTGGAACAACTTCGGTACGAGGATCTAGAAAAACTATAACACCCCATATTTTTTAATATAATTAAAGATTAAGAATATAAAATATATGAATATATGTTTAAATGGGTAAATAATGGTGATGTGAAATGAGAATTAATTAATACATGAAAGAGAAGAATAATTAATTCAATAATAGTGTACGTAACGGAGAAGTTAATAAAATAAGGATAATTAATTTAAATATCAGGAATTAGGGAAAATGGACATCACCATTGCGTTCCTCTCGAAATTTTACATGAAATAGAGTCTGAGTTTTAGAAATCGGAGTCCGTACGAAGGAGTTATGGCCTTCGGAAGATTCAGTGAAAAATCAGAAATAAACCAGCCCAGTCCAAAAAAAAGGCCAGGTCGACCATAATGTCGACAACCCTAGGGGGAGGTCGACCATAGTGTCGACCCTCCCCCCTTGGGGAGGTCGACCTATAGCGACCTGGAGCGGGAATTTTGGTCTAGAAGTGGGAAATTCGCCCCAGAAGCTGGCCAGGTTCATTTTTGAGCACCTGGATGTGTTTTTGGGCCTAGTACGTTGGTCTAACACCTATATAAACACCCTAGGCTCATTGTTAACTCCATTACAATTCATGGAAAGGTCATGGCTCTCTTCTAACTTGATTTCTTCTTCCTTAATCTATTGATCTAAATAAATTTTAGATCTATTCTTCTCTCTTTTCTCTACCACATCTATTCTTAAAATTAAAAGAATATGATTTAGAACAACGAATGAAATAGAAGAGAGATTCAAATCTAAAGAGAAGATAATGGATTCAGATTCACAAATTTATGCTGCAAAGAGAAATCAAAATTGAACCAAAAGGGGAAATCAGTCAAATCAAATAGCAATGATCTTCAACAACAATCAATTAAGAAGGCTAATCTACTCCAAATCAGCGAATTGTTCAACTCTCCAATCCAATCAAAGTGAGTGGATTTATAATGCACTTTTATTATAAGATTATTATCTATCATTCAATCATTCCCTATATAAACAAATAATTGTGAATAATTGGATCTGAAATGTTTAATTTTTATGCCTATGATTAAATTCCTCCTTTTATTCTTTCCCTTTTTAATGTTATAGCTAGGCTATCTCGAGCCTAGGTCTATCATGAAATAAATAGGATTGAATGGTTATTGCGGATGAAACGGGAAGCGCTTGATCTGGGGATTATAATTAGAGTTGGAGGATTTGATTATAAATTACCATGAGTTTGGGCATAATATAATATTGGCAAGATTTGAATGAATAAACCAAGTTGGGAACTATAAGTATGGACATGGTTTGGGGTTTGGCATAGAATTGACATCATTGAAACATGATTTTTTTTATAAAATTGTTAATGGACACATGGCACTTGAATAAGACATGAATTGTAACTTGGACATGGATAGGAACATGAAATTTATAGTTAAAACTTGGCTTGGAATTTACCTCTAGAACTTAATATGGAATTTATGTAAGTGCATCATAATTAAATTTGATTATGGAATTGGCATAATTAACGATGTGTAAATTTGATAATATGGATTGGTGAAAGTTAATTATGACTTGACAAATAAGCCAAAAATGATGAATTTTCCTATAATTGGATAATATATGGGATTGGCTAATTAATATTAGTATAGTTAATGACAAACAGGCATAATTATGAACATAATTATATGTTGAATTAGAATCACTTGACATGAACTTGGGGTTGGGTGAAATATGATTTCAATGAACCTTTGACAAGGGGTTAGGAGCAATTGTGATGTAAGACTGCCCGGAACCGCCCGGCAAATCCAGTAGTCACAATTGGATGTCTAATGTGAGAGATCAAAGGAAGTAATTTGAGCGTAACTGTTTATGACACGAGGTTAGACTCGAGTTGTGGTATAAGTCTGCCCGGAACCGCCCGGCACATCCAGCAGCCACAAAGGGTTAGTCTAACGTGGGAGGTCATACATCGTTATGGCATAATAAATGAATTAAGGAATACTAACATAATAAGGCATGTGTGTGACATGGGTAGGGTTAGAGGGTTAAGTGGGTGGTATAAATGACATGTAAAATACGACTAAGGTAGACTTAACCGTAGTAAGACATGTGTAAAACATGGAAACCATAATAAAAGGGAACACAGGGGACATGTGAAACAAAAGTTTAGATATTCTTAACCAAATAGGACCCGCATCGATATTATGAATTAATTGAATTGAGTAAAGTTTATGTAACGGGTCAATCAAAAGGAAGGGTTGAGTCAAATCTAAAATTAATGACACAGTAATGGGGGAATGATAACTACCTATTCTAAACTTGAATTGCGGTAATGTAAAATTTAATAATATGTAAAACTTGTTCTAGGGACAAGGAAAGATTATGACTTAAGATGTAATACAAGACTTGAAGGGTGGGACGACTTATACTATGAAATAAGTTAATCTAAGCTGAAAATCTGGGAAAACACCAATATGCTATCGTATTATAAAGAGAACTTAAGTCATGTTTGAATTCATTAGTGAACCTTAGTTAATAGAAACTAAGTAAGAAACCTTAGTTAAAGAACTAAGTAAATAAAGATGAAGTTAACCAAGTGTTGAACCTTAATTAAAGAACTAAGTAAGCTACGGTAAAGATAACTAAGAATGTAAACCTTAGTTCAAAAAAAGGAACTCAGTAACAAACCTTAGTTAAAGAGAACTAAGAACCATAAACTAAGTATCAAACCTTTGGTTAAGTGAATCAAGCAATAAACCTTAATTAAGATAACTAAGTGGATAACGAGAAAGAGAACTAAGTAGTAAATCTTAGTTAAGTGGACTAAGTTGTAAACCTTAGTTAAGAAAAATGAATGATTGAGAGAACTAAGTAGTAAACCTTAGTTAAAAGGACTAAGTAGTAGACCTTAGTTAAGAAAACGACGATTCAGGAAACTAAGTAGTAAACCTTAGTTAAGGGAACTAAGTATTAAACCTTAGTAGAAAACGAGAAGGATCGAACGTCCATCTGATCTTAAAGAAGGCTCCAACGAACTGGATTACGAAGCATGCGGCTTCGAGGGGACATGAGGGTACTCTTGGTTTCCCTCTGTGAGGCTGCAGATGATCCTCCTGGGCTCACAGAGGTTAAGGTCTGCGTAAGAAGAACCAAGGGTATGCCTTAGTTGCAATATAAGGCAACCTATTAGGATGGACCAGCGTGATTCGGCGAGACCAGTAGCCCTGTGATAGCAACTTGTCATCTACCTACCATCTTGGGTCAGTCGAGATACGTAAAGCGGAAAGGCAGAGAACTCCAAAAGACCATATACTTGCTATCTAGTTATGGGTGCGGATGGCCATAGGTTAGTGGGGGCATAGGGGGCCTGCGTATAGTTCTCATTTTTTTCAAGGGTGGACTTTTATTAGTTGAGGGAGGGGTCAAGTGGAACCATAGACACTGAAAAAATAGACCTTAGCATCTGCATTGGCAGATAAGTTAAAGCTCCCGACCGAATCCCGTGTTTCTTGATTTGCCCTGCCACGGGACTCGGGCCGCACATATAGAAGGCATGTGCAACTAGACATCGATAACGATTCACGACACGTACGAGGGGAAAGTCTAGGAACATATATCGCTCTGGATAGTGCATCCTAGACTAAGGGGCATCGTTCGATAGGTAGCATAATCCCTAGTTGGACCTAGGTCGCGTAAACCCTGAATCCGAGAAGCATTCAATAGGTTGCATAAATGCTGGTTGAATCTAGGAAGCGCTCGATAGTATACCCTAGGTTAGATCTAGATGATACACGGAATATAGCAAGGTTGAGAGTGGCAGTCCAAACGATTCGAGAATGGTGGCACTACACTAAAGTAGTATATATTTACATGATGAAGCCCGTACGACATACGGCAAGGGACTGTATATATACATGGAAAGGATTAGACGGGTTGGGGGTATCTACATACACATTGTATTAGGTTAACCTACTAGTGGGACATGAGTATAGCCTAGAGAGCTAATGTCGCGAGTAACCTAACAGGCAAGAAAATATAACTGAACGGTAAATGTAGGATTATACAGAAGTTTATTATAAGTCCAGTCACATAGAACTTATGTTCTGACCCCCTCCTCATTACATACTTCCAGGTTAGGTTCAGGACAGAGATGGTATAGCTTTATATACTGGTTTAGCAGTATTGTTAACAAGGTAAAGCTATGTCTTGACTATATTATATTTTAATCCTTCCGCTGTGAGATGCTTACGAGTTTTGACATGTTTCTTTATCTCTGTCTTTTTTTGCAGGATACCAGAGCACCCAACTCGGGTCTCGATGGATTAGATTTTGAGAAAAAAAATCGGTCTGTCGAAATCCGGGTGGTTACAAAAACCATGCTCGAAAAGGTGGCCGTTGGCTGGGCTCGGCCTCCGAGAGTTGAGTGAAGGTGAGAGTGAGGATGAACTTTGGCTAGTGGTTCTGGGAAGAATGGCCCCTCTTGAACCTGATGAGGATTGGATTGAGCTGTATCCATGACAGAGGGTCCAGGCTGATCTAGCATGGCATGTGATGTTCCAGGATTGGGGTTGCCCACAGTCGGAGTTTGGTTAGAAGGGGTTATGTTAGCGTTCTCGTCCGCTCTGGTGAGGATCGGTATGGTAGAGTGGTCTCCCTGGTTCGAAGGGAAGGTCGCGCCAGCTCTTCGTTGAAGGGAAAGAGTGGTTGGACTGTTTCCTAGTAAGATTCCGGGATGTAATGGGAATGGTATTGACTCTGATGGGCCTGGTAGTTACTCGATAGGTCCAGGGGGTCGAGCTATCCCCAAATGTGGAGGCAAAGCAGTCGAATGACCTAGATCTTGATTGCGGGGCTCCTGAGAATCTACAGCTACGCCTACGCTGGTTGCTAGAAGCGATACTCCTGGTTGTGATTGGTCGGTAGGTGGAGCTGAACCAGGAGGAAGTAGAGGTGTAATATGATCAATGGCCTAATTTCATGCAGACCGAAGATCAGTTGTTATCCCAGTCCCAGCCAGTGGAGGAATTGTTGTTGAAGCGTTTAATCCCATCTCCACTCGACCGAGAAGGTGATCCATCAACTGTTGTTGTTGTTCGAGGAGTTTACCCTGAGATGTCATACGGCCCCTGAATTCGGCTATAAACTTGTTTATGTCATCCCAAGTAACATATCAGGACACGTCTTGATGAGAGGAGGATTCTATACTTGCTTCTGCAGCGTGTATCTCGGCTGCATCAACGCTCGTGGGATGGAATGATGTTGCATCTTTCTTCTGCTTATTCGCCATGGATAGAGACCAAGCAGAAGATCAGAGGATATGTCGGTGTGTAGGTTCGTCCCATTCCTAGCGTGCCAAAGTGTTGATATCAAATGTTGGTCACTCGTGATACTCATTCCCCAATCGTGTGAATGTCACACAAATAATGATTATGAAATGTAAAAAGGGAAAAAGAACAGGGGACACACACACAACTTTTTATACTAGTTTGGCAAAAGACTGTGCCTACGTCCACTTTATATGTATTGATTTTCTTTTTGATTATAAGTACAGAGCTTTTTCTGTTGGAAGAAAAGTGGGAGATAAGAAGTTTCTAGAGGAATGAGAGTTGTATATTTGAGGAATAAGACGAGAGTATTCTTCTTTTAGAGCTTGAAGTACGAAGAATTCACCATCCAAAAATCCCTTTCTCCTCCTCTTTCTCCTTTTTTTTCTTTGGGGAAGAAGGTATTTATAGATGGAGTGATGGGCTAAGCGGGCCGCCACGTGGCCTTCTTCTTTTTCGAGGCACGTACATGTGGAGCTCGATCATTGGTAGCAATTGCGGTGGTAGGACCCACTCCACTGCTCATTAATAGTATCCTCAGAAGTAGCGGCTTACATGGCTATCATGGTGAGGTGTATCAAAAGTAGAGCTGTTTTTAGATATGGCTGACCGTCTTTTTTGTCTTAAAAGCCGGACTGAGCATTTGAATGACTCAGCCGAATATTTCCATGCAGATCCGAGATATTCTGCCGATGCACTTCTTATAGCAGCGGTTTACTTGGTCGACTGGGAGAGCGAATCTTCCGAATCGAGTTGTCAACTGGAAATAACAGGCTCGGGCCGACGCCTGAAGAATGTCTGCCTTGGACTGAGCTTTGACCAGGCTTCTTGGAGCATGAGCTACCGAATTGGATTGCGCAATGCTAAAGGGAGCATTTCCGGATATTGGGCTTCGATCTGATCTGTGACAGCTTTTGCCAAAAATTTAATTAACAGCAGTGGAACAAATATAATATGGATATAAATCTTTAATGAGAGCTTTAAAATATACTTACAATAATCAGAGTACATTTACATCTCTGGACAGTTATAATAACCTGTCCTCAGATACAACACACAGCGGAACACAATTATATAATATATCATATGTCTGAACCTTTCTAGCTCATCTTTTCACCTCATCCGATAACCTGAACCTGTGCAACTCGGTCTAACCCGAGCATTACAAACGATGGATCAGTCTGGTGAACCAAAGTGAGAAAAACACAGTAAGTCTAAAGGTATCACACAACTTGATTTTAAAGTCAAAATCTTTTCGAAAGGAAAGGATAATTATAAGACCAAATCCACACATAAATACAGACTGCTTTTACCTTATGATAACCCAAAAGATTTTTGAAACAATACTTATTCTGATATTATAATAATGTCTAAATACAAACAAATAACATCTAGCAGAATGCTTGCATCTCACGCTCTACATACATAGTATATAATTGAAACCGCAGGCTCTTATTAGAGAATGGATTTCCTGGTAAGGTATAGGACCACCTTCCCAACGATGTACCTCTGGAGATGAATACATTGGGGTTCAACAAGAACATCTTGCAACCCAGGCTAAACATGATTGACCCCTCACTTCTCTTGAGAGTACCGAATATATCATTACCATCGCTAGGGGCCAGCCAACCGAACGGATAGCATACATATGAAAATAAAGAGGACAACCGAAGGTATTTGATTTCTTCAGGTCAGATAATGATATATCCTTTTGATGGGTGCGACCTACATAGCCTTGCAACCTACCCGGATTTGTGCCATTTCCCGGTTGATGAGGCTTGAGGTCATAATTACCTATAGAACATAATATCATCATTCAGTTTGAATGTCACAACGTTAGGTCTGCTAGAAAATCACTAATTGACGTCAACAGAAATATTCTAGTTGTTAAGCTTAGAGAATGGCCATTCACCACCACCAACTATGATACGTTTGAAGAAATCAACGTACGTGATCCTTTTGGAAATACTCTGTCAGACATCCGCCTACACAAGTCTTCCACGAACAGGATAAACTGAAGGCACCCTCCTACTACATCCTAGGTATCACCTTATGGATCAGTAGCAAGTAGTCCTTCCAATCTACAAAATCTCACTTATGACTGAATCACGTCAGAATACCTCTGGTTGCAATCCAAAGAATATTCGTCAAGTAATCCTTCCGCTTATGAAGATCCATGGTTTTCAATTGCTCCATCTTCAATCAGCTTCTACGCGTAGTTGTTGGTTTAGAATGGTTTTTGAATATGATTTCGATCCCGATCTTTCTGTAACAATAATCATATGGCATAGATTTGATAGTTTGTTATTTAACTATCAAATAATAATCATGAAAATAAAATGAGTTCACGGATTCAGTAATCGGCATTACTTGGCCTCTTTAATTAAAATGATTAACGAATGTTAATTTAAAACTCTTAAATCTTTAGATATTACAAATATAGCTTTTCTTTAATTACCCAATACTTGTTTCAAATACTTGTTTTAGCTGCTTCCTTCGTTTATTTCTTACTTTCCCTATATATATACATATATAAAGCCCACCTGCCCATGTCACCATATAAAACCATGATCCAAATACAATACATCATCCCACGCAAAATACTCTTCTTCCCCCACAATCCTGCTCGCCTCTTCTCCATGTCATTCCTTTCTCCTTCCCATTTCAGTTCACACAAATTCTTCCATTTTATTTTATTTTCCACATGATTTCAAACTTGGCCACCTACTGTTATCATTCGAATGAAACACTCCCCACTTTCTTCTTCTTCTACGTGCTATAATGAAACCGTGGTATCCTGAACACTCAAAAACCAACTGTACATGCTACCCACAAACAGCCCTATCTTCACTTCCTTTTGAAACGATGTGCCACCTTCTTGATAAGTATGCTAATACACCAATCACAGGGACGTATATGCTACCTACAAACAGCCCTATCTCCACTTCCCTTTGAAACTTTGTGCTACCTTCTTGACAAGTATGCTAATACACCAATCACTAGGATGCTCACCCTCCAATCCATGCCACCATTTCCAGTTTTTTTTAACACATCCATTCACACTGACTGTCGCCACTTAGCAATTGACTGGACCACCACTCGCTGCCGGGAGCTGACCCTGACCACAACTATATGGCATCAAACAAAAAAAAATGTTTGATCCCCCGAAACTTATACGCATCTAAAGCTATCGACAAGGGAAAGTAACGGGTCGGGATTTAATAGGGTATATACGAATTTTAGGGATTTGATTTTGTTGAGGAAGTGCGGTTTTCTTTACAGGAACTAAAGAAGAAAAAAGTGTAGCAGGGGTGTATTTTTATAGGGAAGAATAACCATGGGAACCAAGTTGTTTAAGGTACATTTGGTACAACTGTGGTTAGCACGTTTATATCCTAGGACAGCATAGTTCTATAAAGTTTAGAATCGCTATGTTGATTTGCCTTATGCATGTTTAGTTTAGGTCATGCATTTGTTTTAGGATGGCATGAGTTCAAAAATGCAGAACATTTATGGTGATATGATAGGCTATTGCTAAACATAGCATGTGCATTGTTAAGTTTTGAATAAGATTACACGTTGCAATACAGGGTTTCAGATATTGAATAAGTTTGCTTTGCATGTTTTTTTTTTAAACTTAGGTCTGCCATGTATATATTAGTCTATATACAAAATAAGATAGGTGCACATCCCTTAAGAAGATAGGCGGTACATTGTGTACTTTCTTAGGGTAGGTATTACTTCCTTAAGGCTTAAGTATGTAAGTAAATTATTATACATCGGATGTGCTGGTACTTTGTTGATTATAGGATAGGCTGGCTCTAAATTCCTTTTGCTGAACGAAACTCATTTAATTTATTTTTATTTTGACTTAGTTCGATTTGATCTCGTCTTGTTTTTATACAGTTACTTTATTCTACCATTATTTATGCAAAACATTATGTATACGCACCATCTCCCCCAAATTCCGAATGAAATGAAAATGGACGTACTACTACATCTTGCCGTTCCAGATCCATTGAAATAAATTTTATTGAAAACTGGCTCCGTTTGTACTACGATGTTATTTTAATTTCAATATATTCATCGGTTCACGTTTTAAAATATCATCCTCTCATAAAACAACTCTAATTGACTTCGAATTGGAAATCTAGCAATAACTAATGATACGTATTCCAATAAAAAAAATTTGGCAAGAACGATCAGTTTTTATAGTGATTCGTAACACTATTTTATTAAGAAAGACAAAAATACATGACAGTACAGGTGATATATGTAACATATACCAGCTAGTTGCTTCCGCATGTGGAAAACAGTATGACACTTACATATTGAATTACAAGACCACATTTCATATTGAATTGCAAAGGTTAACATTTTGCTATTTTCCTATAAATTACATTGCCAATAAAAGATAGTTAGCTGTTCTCCTTGAGATTTCGCAGCATTTCCTTCTATATGCTCCGTGTGACCGATATTTTAGGGCCTGCTTTCTCATTGGAGCTAACAGGCACCTGTTCAATGTTAATTCCGGGATGACGCACCTTGTAAGCAGAAGGCGGGTCAATATGGAGTAAGGATTGGCAGGTTTTTCCTTAACTGACGGAGAAATCCTCGCTTTCTTTTTTCCACTAGCTATAGTCCTTTGCAACACAGCTGACGCAGAGTTAAGATGTGCAGTATGCATCTGATCAAAGACAATTCCAGTACAAAAAGTTTTAAAATTTTCCAATTTTTTCACAACTGCGTGACACTCAGGAGTGTTCAAAGATTCCTTCACTAGCTCAGTTTGTAGGTTATTGGAGATCTCTAGTATGTCAGCGTTGATCATTCGAATATGGGCGGATCTTGCAGATTCAATTACGCTCCCTACAGTTTCGTTTTGCAATAGATGTTTACCATTGGTTTCAGAATTTTCTTGGTAACCTGCAACCTGACTATCAGTCTCCTTGCTACTCATGTTAACACTAGTTTTTGTCTGCTTCCCATTATCAATTACTACAGCATGGTCCACGTCTGCTTTAGTTGCTTCGCTTACAATTGTGTTATTACTGGCAAGATAGTGCCCATCTTTAACTACCTTACGTACTGTGTCGGGCTTCCAAATGCTTGAGACAACATTTCATCCACCATTGTTATTTGACCTGCTTGCGATCTCCTTTCAGAATCTTCTTTGTTGCTAGTCACAGTTGCTACTTTCATAGTTTCTTCAGCGTCACCCTTATTTCTTTCGCCATTCATACCAGGAGTGACAAACTCACCATCTTCCAAATCATAATTGATTTCATATCCTGAGTTGCCCTCCTCACTCGAGACTAAATGCGAGAAACTATTCGATGTTCCAACTACAGCAGCATGCAGTGCCGGAGGTGACACATCAATTATTACCTACTTCCCCTTCCCTTTATCACCTTCAGCAGTATTCTCGGGTTTTTTCCTTCTAAACACTTTAGTCCATAAACATTCTTTATTTTGAATAGAATAACGAGGTTGGTGAGACACTTTACCAGATCATATTGGACCATTATACACATTTTTACCATTTTCTTTTTGCTGCTTCTCTATGTTCTGTTTTGTTTTTCGAGCCTTCTCATTGTTATCCCCAAAAGCCTCTGCTTTATTCGAATCAGCAGTCCCCTTTTCTTTCTGGCTTAGACAGTTCACAACTGTGTGGCCGAAGACTTTGCATTGTAAACATAGCTCTAGTTTCCATAGGTAAAATACCATTACCATTTGTATTGAGCCATCTAAATAGCGCACTGGAAAGGAATCTGGCAAGGGAGAGGATGAAGAGACTTCAACCATACATTTGGCGAAATCAAGCTGTTCAAGCCCTCTGTGTTGGTATCCATGCACATAAATTTTCCTACTCTAGTTGCCAACCATCTAATTCCTCGCTTCGAACAAGCGACTAGAGGGATGTTAAATATTTTTATCCATACCGGTATAGTCCGCACACTATTTGCCACACTACTAAGACTTGGTTCCCATGGCTTAACAATGAATAATTTATTACGTATTATTACAAGGTCTGCCTCAAGAATCCTCACACGATCCGCCATAGATGAAAAATGGAAGAAAAACACACTGCCATTCGATTTGAATTCTACTGTACCTTGTGGCTTCCAGTGATTCCTCAAAAACTTGACCACATCAAAATACGGAAATGGTGGGTCCAGGAAGAAACCAACCAAAAAATTACTCCATTGCTCCATGCTCGCCTAGATGACGTCATCAGTAGGGATTAAATGTCTCCTCCAAATTTCAACTCGATGTCATTAACAGCAAAGCTACCCGCATTCTTTGGCTTTGAAACAAAACGAGAGGACCATTTTTGCTTTGGGAGTGGATCAGGGGTAGAGATTGCTGTGGATGGAGATGGGGCTGTCGAGGGGATAGAATTTTTGGTGGGAGGAGGAGGCTCTGGCGATGATGGGATGGGTTTTGGTGGGGAATCTATGGTTTGATGTGAAGGAAGTGGAGCGACGGGAAAGTCGGGTGGGATTTGTGGAAAAAGGTTAGCAGATGCTATTTTTGGATAAAGATGTTGATAAGTTGTTATAAAATCAATTTTTGGATGGTTTTCCAATAAAATTAATTTCGTCTAAAATGGAGGTTGCTTGAAAAACGGGTATTTCTAATGGCTTATATAATATCGCTATAATATAAATAAATTTCCAAATAATTCAATAAAAAATTATAAATTATTACCATTGTAAATATCCAAATTGAAACCTCATATATCTCCAAATGTACACCAATATGGATTATATAACTCAATATCAACATTTTTAAGTCAAATGATATCCATATATATATATATATATATATATATATATATATATATATATATATATATATATACTTTATTATTTTATGAAATAAACGTTATTGTTTATTAATGATTTTCATAGGGACTATTTTAAAAATTGATTTTGACATAACTAACAATTTATAATATGAAATCTAATTTTTTTTCTCTTTCATATGAAAACTATGATCAACCAGATTCAAATGTTTCTTGTTTCACAGAAACCCGACTTATAACGGGTTCTGTATATTCAATTAAAGTTGAAAATTCAATATTACGAACTACTATGCCATTACGAGCTCGTTTTATATTATACATAAATTTAACGTTCAAACTTCGTTTTAATAAACGAATTCAATATTAAAATCCATTAATATTCCAAATAAAATATGTAAAATAATAAAATAATTTAAATATCTGACCACTAAAAATACGGGACATTACATTTTTTCCTCCCTTAAAAGAATTTCGTCCCCGAAATTACTAAGGTGAGAAAATGCTACAATCCTATTACCTTTCCCAAAAATACCAATTTATTTTAAAGAAAACTAATTTATTATGGCAAAATAAAATTTTCTAACACATTAAGTTCTCGAAAATGTTCGGCAGAGTCTCCCGTGCACGGAGTGACGTCTACGATATCGCAGGAACAAATAATATATATACATCGACCCATATGGTCAGAAAACAAAAATCAAAAATCAAAATTTATATTTTTGTGTAGGCGTACCTTTTACGAGTGCTATTGAGAATACTTGCTCAATTAACGTGCAATCTACACAACCAAACTTAATTCTCATGGTATTCTAGCACATGTACTCAACTCAATTTAACATGTAAGTAACCATTACGTGAAATTTCAATTAATACTTCAGAAATTAACAAGTATATTACATAAATTCCAAGCACTAAATAAGAACACAATTCATTTGCAAGTACAGGGATAAATTATTAATTTCAATTCATATGTGATTTCATTTAATTAATAAATCTAAAATTTATTTTAATTCATTCAACGCTTATTTAAACCTGTGATGAAATTTACTCTACCAACGAAGCAAAAAAAAAAAATCAACAATCAATCAATAACTAATGCACAACCAACTCAATCCAATCAATTGAATTTACATTCAATATTAATATTTACTTTGGTTTAACAAATTTGAACATCAATCGGTTAATATCAGATTGATTTGCATTTAATTATTATCATTTAATTTGCAAATTCCAAATCAAATTTTCATTTAATTCCAATATCATTTCTTAATTTAATTTCACTTAACTAATTTAAGTTCCAATTCAAATTTTTAATCCAAATTTGAATTCCATTCAAATCAATCAACAAACAAACTAATATCTCAATAATTTAACAAAATTATTTCTTTTCTATACAAAATATATTTTGGGTAAAGTTATTTAAGATTTTTACAAACTAATATTGTATCCCTTACCAGTTCAATGCTTCTCAACACTGAACCGATCAACCAACACAATACAAAACATTTGTATATGAAATCTACAAATACGATCTCTCATATATACACACTCAACTCAGTCTAGGGTATTACTGACCCTATCTCTATCGATTTACGCCATAGAGCCAAGGATATCACTAAACCAGTAGTCTGATACCACGGTAACATACTGACTTTCCCATGCCCCTTTGAGTCGATACACACAACCCACGTTCAACCCAAATTGCACAGAAAAATAGATAGTTATTTGAAAGAAGTTAGAGGGTGAGATAAGAAAGAAAGAAATATTAGAATAGAAGAAGAATCAACACAACACAGAGTCTCACATCGCAGTGGAACAAAATATAATATGGATATAAATTTTTACTGAGAGCTTTAAAGTATACTTATAATAATCAAGCACATCAACATCTCTGGACAGTTATAATAACCTGTCCTCAAATGCAATACACAGCGGAACACAACTATGTAATATATCATATGTCTAAACCTTTCCAGCTCGTCTTTTCACAGCATATGATAACCCAAACCTGCACAAATTGGTCTAACCCGAGCATTACAAACGTCGGATCAGTCTGGTGAACCAGAGTGAGAAAAACACATTAAGTTTAAAGGTATCACACTACTAGATTTTAAAGTCAAAATATTTTCGAAAGGAAAGGATAATCATAAGACTAATTCCACATATAGATACAGATGTTTTTTACCTTACGATAACTCAAAACATTTTTGAAACAATAATTATTTTGATATTATAATAATGTTTAAATACAAACAAATGACATCTAGCAGAATGCTTGCATCTCATGCTCTACATACATAGTATACAATCAAAATCACTGGCTTTTATTGGAGAATGGATTTCCTAGTAAGGTATGGAACCACCTTCCCGACAATGTACCTTTAGAGATGAATACATTGGGGTTCAAAAAGAATATATTGCAACCCAGGCTAAATATGGCTGAACCCTCACTTCTCTTGAGAGTACCGAATATATCATTACCAAGGTTGGGGGCCAGCCAACCGAACCGATAGCATACATATAAAAATAAACGGGACAACTGAAGGTATTTGATTTCTCCAGATCAGGTAATGATATACCCTTTTGATGGGTGCGACCTGCATAGCCATTCGACCTACCCGATTTTGTGTCATTTCCGGTTGATGAGGCTTGAGGTCATAATTTCCTTTAGAACATCATATCATCATTCATTTTGAATGTCACATCGTTAGATCGGCCAAAAAATCACTAATTGACATCCGTAGGGATATTCTAGTTTTTAAGCTAAGAGAATGGCTATTCACCACCACCAGCTATGATACGTTTGAAGAAATCAATGTATGTGATCCTTTTGGAAATACTCTGTCAGATATCCGTCCATACAAGTCACCCCGGAACAGGATAAACCAAAGGCACCCTCCTACTACATCCTGGGTATCACCATATGGATCAGTAGCGAGTAGTACATGCAATCCACAAAATCTCATTTTTGACTAAATCACATCAGAATACCTCTAGTTGCAATTTAGAGAATATTCGATAAGTAATCCTTCCGCTTATGAAGATCTGGTCTTCAATTGCTCCATCTTCAATCAGCATCTGCACGTATTTGCTGGTTTAGAATGGTTTTCGAATATAATTTTGATTCCGGTCTTTCCGCACCAACAATCGTATGGGATAGATTTAATAGTCGGTTATTTAACTATCAAATAATAATCACGAGAATAAAATGGGTTCACTGATTTAGTACTTGGCATTACTTGGCCTTTTAATTAAAAATAATTAACGAATGTTAATTTAAAACTCTTAAATCTTTAAATATTACAAATATAGCTTTTTTACTTCTTTGTTAACACAAGATTATTTTCAAACTTCTTTATTCTAATACTAAGGAAAATATCCTATAATCATATCCAATTTCTATTCTAATATCATTTTCAAAACATTTGCTACCTCATTATCTATAATTCGGAAATCAATTCATCTTATCACTTGTAAAACAATGTTACGCAATCTCATTTGTTTTATTATTTGAAATAATAACAAATCCTTATTCTTTTAGAATAAACTCATTCCCAAACATCACTTTCCACTTCCTCTTACCTCGGAAATACCATTATAATTTCTCACAGTCTCCTTTTATTACGCTTACATGGGGATATTCATTATATAAAAATGTTCTCAAATCTTTCCATTTCCGTCACTTTGGAAATCTCATTATATATATATATATATATATTCTTAGATTTGCGTTATTATTTCCCTTATGGAAATAATAAATTATTCTTAACCTCTTTCCCATTACAAACTACTATCATCTTCAAATAATCCTGAAGAGTTCAAGTTGGGGTATTTATTTACCTCTCAAACCTAGATCAACACGTTCTTATCTTAAGATAGATATGAGTTGTAATTCAAAAACCGAAATTCATTCTAATATCAAACAAATCTCATTAAACTGTTTATTTAAAATATGGTTTATAAAACCTTCTTACTTCTGAAAACATCCCTTTTTACAAATATAACTTATAATTACTTAATATGTTGATTAAGTAATTTCTTAATAAAAATCACTTCTTAAGCTTAGCTTCTTTCAAAGAATTCATTTTATAACTCGAAATATTATTACCAAATCCTATTACTAAGTCCTTTACCAAATTCAATTACAAATCCCTTTTAATCATTCCTTTTTGCAAATCATATTTTGATCCCATTCATTTCCCTCAATTCCATTATTTAATAACGTGAATTTAAAATTTATGCTTTTACTTCACATCTCTTTTTATAAACCTTATTACCAAAACTCAAGTTCAATATAACCCTTTTTATCTTTATTTTCTTTACTTAATTCAGATATTAAGTAAACATTTATTTTAAGCTATCTTATTTGCTTAAAACCCCTTTATAATTTCGTTATAAAGCTCTCGGGTTTTAAAAATAAAACCCATTCATAAATTCTTTCACAGTTCAATTCGGCTTCACTACAACTACACTTAAACTATTACTAATTAAAATAATATTTTACTTCATCATTAACTATTGTATAATTAGTTATCTTTTTTTATTAAATAAAACAATTAGTAATTCCTTTTTAAAATCTTATTAAAATTAAAACAAATATTCGTTAAACTATTTGATTAAATTAATTCAAAATAAATAGTTTAATAATAAAACCCATTAACAATGGTCGACTTAATCAACTCAAAACACGATTAATTCATTAATCCAATTCCAATTTTAGTCCTTCCTTCAATTTAATTAATAATATAATTAATTTAAATAATTCTATTAAATTGTTTCTTAGAAACATTATCTAACTCTTAATCGTTAGATTAACTTTCTACTCTCTTGCTTATAAAATCTTATTGACATAAGCAATTGTCTTTATAAGATCATTTAATAATCACTTATAAATTTAAATAATAAATAATAAATATTTATTTCCTTTTAATAAACTTTTATTCAAAATAATATATTTCAAAATGTAACTTCTGTTATAAAAATGAATTTTATAACTTTATTTCTATCGATTCATCTGACGATAAATCTATATTTCAAAATGATTGATTTATAGGCCATATGTTGCAAAATACTCGATCAATCTTGCCCATTGGTTAATACAAAACAAACGTTGAATTTCATTTCAATGGTAGGCAACCAAATCAATCATCAAATCAGTACAGTTCATAAATGATAATATGGAAATAAATAATATTTAATATATTTGTGGAATCAAGTTGGATCTCTCCAACCTGTTCTTCCCTACATTAAAATAGATTATCTAACATAAATTCATTCAATTCAGTTTAACTAATAATTTCTATAACAGTAAATAATGATTATTTAACATCAAACAATTAACAAACCAATTCAAACAATTAAACACGTTTATTTAATAAACGTGACCAATAAGGTAAGTTACCTCCGTTGTATCCAACCGTTAAAATAACGATTTAGTGTTTTACTGAAATTAAACAGCGTTTAATTTCATTGGTTTAATCAATATATGAAGATATATTTAACAAACAATTAACCATTAGCAGTCATAGCACACAATTTATAAAACCCGACTTACATAAAGTATAAGTGGGAAGAACTGAGTGAGGTTAACTCACCTAGATCTTCATTCGTCGCCAAAATGGTTTGTTTTTATTAAATTAACCATGAGTTTAATTAAATTAAAAATCTCTACTGCTTCTATTTCCGTTCAAAACTGACCTCACCATGAAGTGCTCTCTGATACGATCCCACCTTATTTTATTTCGTTGAATTCTGATAATGCAGAACAAGAAAAATATATGTGTTATGAGTACGATTTTAATTATTATTATTAACTAACTTCTTAAAATTCATGAACTGATTATTTTAATTAGTAAATAACGGCTGCTTACTTTTGGATTTAAACAATAGGGTCGCACATATCTTTTCTTCCTTGATAAAATGAACCAGCCGTCCCCCCTTATTTCTTTAATTGTCCAATCCTTGTTTCAGCTGCTTCCTACGTATATTTCATACTTTTCCCTTTATGTGTGTGTATGTGTGTGGGTGTGTGTGTATATATACATATATATATATATAAAGCCCACTGGCCCATGTAACCGTACAAACCCACGACCCAGATACAAGACATCATCCCGCGCAAAAATACCCTTCTTCCCCCGCAGTCCTGCTCGCCTCTTTTCCATGTCATTCCTTTCTCCTTCCCATTTCAATTCATGTAAATTCTTCCGTTTGATTTTTTTTCTTCTTTTCCACGTGATTTCAATCTCGGCCACCGGCTGTTATCATTCGAATGAAACTCTCCCCACTTCCTTCTTCTTTTATGCGTTATAATGAAACTGTGGTATCCTAAACATTCGGAAACCAACCGTACGTGCTGCCTACAGATGGCCCTATCCCTACCTCCCTTAGAAACGCTACGCCACCTTCTTGACAAGTATGCTAATACACCAACCATTTGGATGCTCACCCTCCAGTCCACGCCACCATTTCCATTTTTTTAACACATCCATTCACATAGACTACCACCAATTCGCAAATGGTTGGACCACCACCCACTGTCTGGAGCGGACCCTGACCACAACTATACGGCATCAAACCAAAAAAAATGTTCGAGCCCCTGAAACTTATACACATCTTAAGCTATGGCAAGGGAAAGTAAAGGGTAATTTTTTGGGATTTAATAGGGTATATACGAATTGTTTGGATTTGATTTTGCTGAGGAAATGCGATTTTGTTTATAGGAACCAAAGAAGAAAAAATGAAGTAGGGGTGTATTTTTATAGGGAAAAACAACCGTGGGAACCAAGTTGTTTAAGGTACATTCAGTACAACTGTGGTCAGCACGTTTATATCCTAGGACGACCTATTTGTAGCTATATAGTTTAGAGTAGCTGTGTTGATTTGCCTTATGCATGTTTAGTTTAGGTCATGCAATTGTTTTAGGCTTGCATGAGTTCAGAACTGCAAAATATGTAGGGTGATATGATAGGCTATTTCTAAACGTAGCATGTGCATTGTTAAGTTTTGAATAAGATTACACATTGCAGTATAGGGTTTCAGATGTAGAATAAGTTTACTTTGCATATTTTTTTTAAACTTAGGTATGCTGTGTATATATTAGTCTATATACAAAATAAGACTGGTGCACATCCCCTTAAAGGATTCGCGGTACGTTGTGTACTTTCTTATGGTAGGTACTGCTTCCTTACGGCTTAAGCATGTACGTAAATTATTATACATTGGATGTGCTGGTACTTTGTTGATTTTAGGATAGGCTGGCTCCAAATTCCTTCGGCTGAATGGAACTCATTTGATTTACTTATATTTTGACTTAGTTTGATTTGACCTCGTCTTGTTTTTATATAGTTACATTATTCTATCGTTATTTATATTAAACATTATATATACGCACCGTCTCCCGCAAATTCCAAATGAAATGAAAATGGACGTACCGCTACTTCTTTCCGTTCCAGATCCAAATAAATTAATTTTGTTGAAAACTGGCTCCGTTTGTACTATGACGTTATTTTAATTTCAATATATTCATTGGTTCATGTTTTAAAATATCGTCCGCTCATAAAATAACTCTGATGGGCTTCAAACTAGAAATCTAGCAATAACTAGTGATACGTTTTCCAATAAAATTTGTTTCATCGAAAACGGAGGTTTGTTGAAAAACGACAACTTTTAATGGCTTATAAAATATCGATATATTATAAATAAATTCCCAAATAATTCAATAAAAAATTAATAAATTATTACCATTGTAAAAATCCAAATTGAAATATCATATATCTCCAAATATACACCGATATGGATTATATAACTCAATATCAACATTTTCGAGTCAAATGATATCCAATATATATATATATATATATAAACTTTATTATTTTATGAAATAAACGTTATCGTTTATTAATGATTTCCATAACGACTATTTTACAATTTGGTTTTGCAACAACTAACAATTTATAATATAAAATCTAATTTTTTTCTCTTTCATATGAAAATTATGATCAACCAGATTTAAATGTTTCTTGTTTCACAGAATCCGACTTATATCGGATTCTGTATATTTAATTAAAGTTGAAAACTCAATATTACAAACTACCGTGCCATTATGAGCTTGTTTTATATTATATATAAATTTAACATTCAAACTTCGTTTTATTAAATGAATTCAATATTAAAATCCATTAATTTTCCAAATAAAATATTTAATGTAATTTAAATATCTAACCACCAAAAATATGCGACATTACATTTTCTATCAACTAAACCATTTTGTTCAGAATTGTATGGACGTTTAATTCTATGAATTATGCCCTTTTTCAGAAATAAATCAGTGAGTGGTTTAAATTTAGTACCACCATAAGATTGTAGAGTCTCTATAGTGCTGTTGAATTGATTTTCAATTATTTTAATGAAATTTTGAACAATACTGCAAGTATCAGACTAAGATTTCAAAGGATATAACCATGTATACCTAGTATAAGCATCCACAAATGATATATAGTATTTGTAACTAAAGTCAGTACTTATTGGCGATGGACCCCATAAGCCTGATGCAATCAGTTCAAATGGTTTGGTGTATTCAGTAGCAGAATTGGTAAATGGCAACTTGTGGCTTTCGCCCATTCGAAAAAATGTACATGTATAAGGAAAACTGGCATCATTAAAGGGTATTTCTTTATCAAGAAGAACTTGTTTAACAATTTTAGAATTTGGGTGACCTGGTTTCACTACAAGAAAAACTGAGATTAGTGACAGATTTTTAGCAACGGAAAATTCCGTCGCTAATTAGCGGCGGATTTCTGTGGGCTTTATAAGAGAAAATATTTTGGATTTTATATGTCATCTTACTATAAATTATTACCGTCGAATACTAATTCCGTCGCTAAATCAATGGAAATTGCAGCTCTTTACCGTCATATAATATTTGACGCTAAATTCCGTTGCAAATAGAGTCGGATTACCGTCGACATAATTTTGAAGCTATTTTCCTGCAGTTTTCCAAGAGATTTGAAATGAACTTTTATATTTTTTATTTATTAAATGTTTTAAATTTGTATTATTACTTAGTAATTAATTAGTAAATTTAAATTTTAAATAATTAATGTTAATAATACATTAGTAATTAATAATAAATAATAAATAATAACTATTAGAAGTAAATAAAATTCAATAGTTAATGCTATTTTTTTTGAAAATAATGCTGATTAATTATTAATTACTATATAATATAAATAAGAGGTAATAGTAATTAATAAAATACATTGTTGTTCGATGTTTGTTAAATTTGTTTTGATAATCAATGATTATTTAATAGTCTTTAATACGATTAACTAAATTAATATATATCAAAAAATTATTAATACATATTTGCTTTTAAGAAATTGATTGGTACGTATTATTTGATAAATAATTAGTACCTAAGAAAAATAAAATGATCAAAGTTTAAAAATAAGAAGTTGAATAAATATTAAAGAATTTTGAAATTCAAAAAATTCAAACATTACCATACAAGTTATTATTTTCATGCATATTAATGTACTATTAAATAATTAATTTGTTATTTCCCTCTTTTGTTTAAGTGTAATGGCATCTAAAACATATAGAACATAAATATAAATTAAAGATTAAATATATTTATTATTTATTAAAATATTATAAAGTTAATTAAAAATAATAAAATACAGTTAAATATTTATAAATGGTAATTAATAATTTATCAAACTGACTTTGTCGGTTTTTCTTAATCCTACTGCATAAACAAAAACTTGTGTCCGTCTGAAGCCTTGCCTAAAGAGGTATTTTTGTGAGATCATTTATTTGAGCTCCCCGATTTAATTTTTAATGTAGTCTATTAATCACTTCATGGCAATTAATTACTCTCTTCATGGCAACTAATTAGAAATTTAACATGTAGTCAATTAATCATGCTTCTCCTCTTTGTAAGCAAAATTCTAAATGCATACCAATCTAGAAGGTTCCATTGTTTTATAAAATATATTGTAGGCATGGTTTAACATGTAGTCAATTAATCATTCTTTATTTTTTCTGAATTTAACAATCTTTTGGGAAATATTTTTGTCATGTTAACTAAATTTATTTGCAATTTGAATGTGTTTATATTTTGTCCTTTAAAAAAATTTGGTAAGTAAATAAATGTGCAAGGTTTTAATTAGATGTAGAAGTTAATATATTAAAAATGGAATAAATTTGCATAAAAAGAAATAATGTAACTTAAAATTTGAATGAAAATAAATGGCATATAATTGAGGAGAAAGAAAGGGAACATATTAATGAGGCAATTGAGACATGTTATGGGAAGAAGCAAATATTGGATTTAAATGAGAAAAAAAATCCATATGGTTAAGCATTATTTAAAAACAAACAAAATGCATTCATGGAAGCGACAAATAAGGATGTTATGAAATGGAGCAATTAAAATACAGAAGTAGGAATTTCAAAAAAGCGACAAACTTCAATCGAAGAATGGACATTAATTCCTACCAAAAAGACAATCCGTTAAAGCAGGAATGTTTGAAAGACTTTTTTTAATTAGCAAAAAAAATCTTTAATAAGAAACCATGGAAAATGATTCTAATAGTTCTTGAAACATACAACCAATTATTTTGTCAAAGTGGAATTCTGAAACAAAAAGTGTGCACATTTTGATGGATAATTTTAAGTTATGAAAATTTCCAATTTGAAATGGAATTTTTAGGAACATAAATAATTTTTGGAAAACTTTGGAAATTTACCATCGTTTGTATTAGAAAAGTTGGAAATGTAATGTAATTTTAGAAGAAAAAAAAGGTAAATTCTTCATAAAACAAACAATGAATGACACTAATTGTAAATTAATGGCTACAAAAGTATACATTTGCTAGCTTCTTAAATTTGAAATTTATGGATTAAATGTTTTCAACTTTCCCTTATTTCACCCTTCTATGTTATACATAATAAATTTAGAAAGTTTTTTTTCTAAACTTTTTAGTAGTTACTGTAACACCCCACCTCCGCCAGGGTGACTCTTGCAAGCACTCTAACTTTGGAGGGGCGTTTGAATCAGGTAAACATGCATAATGATGTATCAAGGCAGAACAAGAACATATGTATATATGTAAACAGAGTAAATAACATAGATAAAACAGCGGAAGATTTCAAACCATTTCAAAACAAGTCTGGTACAACATAATGTCAACTTTCCAAATAAACAAGTCTAGATAAAAACAACATTACTGAAAAACTGAAATACATAAGTACTATCCCCAAAATAAATGATAACCATAGCTAGCTTCATGTCAAGACCGTACATGAGCTAAAATCCCACAAGCAAGTGATCAGGAATCTAAGCTAAGCTCCAATATTCCCTCCCTGAGAACCTGGGGGGGGGGGGGGGGGGACGGAAGAAAAGAGGCGAAAGAAAACAGGTCAGTCAAAAAGACTGAGTAAGCCCTACTATAATCAATGTAAACTGATAAAGTTAACTGGCATGATGAAAGCTGAGATGAACATATGGATAACTACATACTGGCATGATGATTAACTAACAAGGTAGATAAAGGTGTCATCGCATAATCAGGTTTAAGGTTTTTGCACCACAAGTGTACTAGCAAACTAACATGACTTGAATAAACAAATATCGATCCCTTGGCCCAAGCTTTGGCCCAATAACATGAGGTGACCCTAACACGAGGTCCAATAGCATGAAATGACCCTACGAGGTCCAACCAAACGGTCTAGTCGATCGGCTCCCTAAGCCTAACTCGTCACGTGTTGGTGTCAATGCGGCCCAAACATAATTGTAGTCAGACTGTGCAGGGTCTCCCGTCGGGTGTATCAAGCCCTAGGGTGTCAACCCCTGGACACCATAAACATGAGTGCACAGTCTCGATCTACTGGTACCTGTGCATGCTTTCCCCGGCTTCGGACTGTGTGCACGACCATAGTCCGCCCGGAACTACACCGGCGTACCCTTCTGCCGTCGTTTTTGGTCACTTACCTCCAGTCCAGTAATCGTGCTCCCTCCCTACCCTAGACCCTAGGGCCTTAATGATACAAACTTGGGATTACTGCTGGAGTGGACCCCCATTGCTAGGATTTTTCTAGTGGGTTAAGTACGGTTTAACCCTCTTGCTAATCATGGATTAACTTGGTTAAGTGTAACGATGAGTTCACGACTTAACCCTGATTAATCTACCAAGCCCAAATTGGTTAAGTATTAAGTGGACCATGACTTAACCCTAATCACGAGGTATTAATTAATTTAATGCGCCTTAACCTCTCACATTAGACCTTGTTGTGGTTACTAGTTAAGCCGGGCGGGTCCGGGTAGCTTTACACCACAACTTGGTCTAACCTCGGGTTCAAGGTACAACATGACCAACTTCTCACATTGGGTCCTATTGTTTGTAGCAACTAGTTAAGCCGGTCGGTTCTAGGTAGGTTTACGCTACAAACTCAACCCAACCTCGAGTTGGTCACACTTATCTTTTCTAAGTGTCATGTCCATCATGTTCCCAAAACATGTTACAAGTTTTCAAGCATTTGGGTAGACCTAACTTAATAGGTAAATTCCCAAAGGGTAGACCTAACTTAATAGGTAAATTCCCAAGCTTATGTTTTTATGTCTTTTAAGTTTACCCAACCCAAACGCAATCCCATCGCTTACATATCGCAATAGCGCATAAAGGATAGAAAGAGGGAACTTGGCATAATCATGACATAAAGGTGTTGAAGCCACAAGTTTAACATGGTGGCATATGAAATGTACATATGTTCATATACTTGCATATTACATTTTAGGCCTCAAAAGCATGCATAAAACCAAACTTAGCATATTGGTGATACATGGTGATAAATGACATGTAGAAATGGCTATAAGTTCGCATTTAGCCTCACATGCAAGTTATCATAAGAGATATGATAACTTACATGTTGCCAAAATGCAACCTTTAGCATAAAGCTTGAAGCTTTAGGCTCATAAACCCAAGATAAGCTTGCATAACATGATAACATGAGTGAGATGATCAACCCAAACTTGCATACATAACATGGCAACTTGCATATCATAACATAGCAAACTTGCATACATAACATGATAGACTTGCATATTACATCATAGTAAACTTGCATAACATATCATAGCATACTTGCATAACATGATAAACTTGCATATCATATCATAGTGATCAAACACAACTTGCATCATTCATTAACTTTAGAGTTTAAGTATGAAAGTAGAAAAGGGCTTACAATGCTTATGAAGACACAAAAATATGACAAAGCCCTTATGCAACCAATTAAACCCAAAATGCAAGCTTCAATAGAAAAACCCTTAAGCCAAAATGATCAAAACCCTTGCTTTATGATGCAAATATAGAAACTTGACTTGAATGCAAGCTAATGATGCTCATACAAGCTTGAAAACACTTGTATGCAGGGAAAATCTCATAGAAATTTATTTAGGAATTTTATGAAGAGAGTGGAGGCCTTGAGAGGATTGATTTTGCCATAGTTTAGTTGTATGAATGAATAATGATGATTTAGGGTTAGGTTAGGGCCTTATTTATAGAGATTAGGACTAGTTCTAGCCTTAGGATTAAACCCTAGTTCCAATCTCCGCCCTTAAAACCGAATCTGGCCCCCAAACTCAACACAAACCCAAAATGGTGCACCAGACAAAACTGCCCGGCTGGACCAAGTCGACAGCCAAGTCGATAGGGCTGTCGACTTGGGTCCAACCAAGTCGACTCCCAAGTCGACTGGGCTGTCGACTTGGGTACTCTGGCGGGAATTTTCCCGCCTGGCCCAATCTTACCCAATTTTCCAAATTCAAACTTGAATTTGAAATCTGTTTTTACTTTGAAATTTTCTGAAAACTTCGTTGGGCCTTAATCGGGTCATACGGACTCCGATTTTCGAAAACTCGGACTCTATTTCGCGTATTTTTCCGAGACGAACGCAATGGTATAGCCCGTTTCCCTTGATTCAGATTTTACAATTAAATTCTGCCTCGATTTATGTTATAACAGGTTATTGAAAATACGGGTTGTTACATTCTCCCCTCCTTAAAGGATTTCGTCCTCGAAATCTTCAAGTTAGGAAGAACGTTTCCTACCATCCAACATCCATCTACTCAAAACATCATCCACGAGCAATCATTGTCCTTACAAGATTCTGAATGTTGTATGAACATATGCAGAGGTGTGTGTATATGTACTTATCTAATGCAAATATCATCAATGCAAATTATGTTAGTGAAATGAATCCATATGTATGCAATTCCTAACATAATGTATAACATCTATATGTGTGCACATAACATACATCCATATGCAACATCCATGTGATAACAAAAAAATTTTCATCCATGAATAAGCATAAACACTCATGCATATGCAATATGAGGAGTGTGTGAGCCGATCTAGTGCCTAACGTGTATAATGCATCCACGAGTAACCACTTGCAAACACTTGCAACCACTTGCAAACATCAAGCATAACATGTTTCAAACACATGTTTCATCCAAAGGGTTTCTACCTAAGGTTCTCATGACAAGATTAACACGATAAACTAGACAAACATGGATAGCAAAGAGAAAGATATGCTAACAAAGAAAAGAGATTGAGAGTGTACCCTCAAAAAGGAATGGATAAAGCCCACGCATCTTCTCCTCGGTTTCCCAAGTTGCGTCTTCTTCGGCTTCACCCCATTGAACCTTCACCAACTTGACCTCTCGATTCCTTAGCTTCTTGGTCTCCGTCCCCAAGATACGGATCGGAGCTCTCCTCAAGGTAGCCTCTTTCTCCACTTCCACATCTTTCAGAACACTTGGCTCAACAACCTCTGCTGATTCATGTAAAAACTTCCGGAGATGCGAGACATGAAAAACATCGTGTGCTCCGGCAAGCTTCTCGGGCAACTCCACTCTATAAGCCATCTGCCCGATCCTCTCTATAATAGGGAATGGTCCAACAAACCTCGGTGCTAACTTCCCAACGGCTCCAAATCGGACCACATTCCGCAAAGGAGAAACCTTCACGAAAACCATATCCCCAACATCAAACTCCAAATCAGTTCTTCGCTTATCAGCATATGATTTCTGTCGGTCTTGGGCCACTTTCATTCGTCTCTGAATCAACTCGACCTTCTCGGATGTATCTCTGATCATATCAGGCCAAGTATAAGCTCATCTGTAGTCTCCCACCAACATGTAGGCGACTTGCACGGCCTCCCATATAAAGCTTCAAATGGTGCCATCCCTATGCTTGCCTGATAACTGTTATTATATGCAAACTCAACAAGAGGAAGATGGTCTTCCCAAGTACCACCAAAATCCAGGATACAAAGCCTCAACAGATCCTCGAGTACCCTATTCACCCTTTCGGTTTGACCGTCCATCTGTGGGTGATAAGCCGTACTTAGATTCAACCTTGTGCCCATAGCTTCTTGCAAGCTATTCCAGAATTGACTTGTAAAGATTAGGTCACGGTCACTGACTATGCTAGAAGGGACTCCATGTAGTCTCACAATCTCACAAAGATATACAGACGCTAGCCAAGATGCGGTCCTCTTGCTCTTCACCGGAATGAAATGAGCACTCTTCGTAAGTCTATCCACAATAACCCAAATGCCCGTATTCCCTTTCCTTGACCTTGGTAGCCCATCGACAAAATCCATGGAAATACTCTCCCACTTCCAAAGTGGAACGTCTAGAGGATGCAATAGCCCACCGGGCTTTTTCGACTCGGCCTTAACTTGCTGGCAAATGATACATCTAGAGACAAACTCTACCACATCCTTCTTCATCCCAGGCCAAAAGAAAATGCGCTTCATATCTTTATACATCTTATCTCCGCCTGGATGTATAGTCAACTTAGAGCGATGCGCTTCCTCAAGAACTTTTCTTACTAAATCTTCTACCATTGGAACACATAACCTTCCGTCTCTCCTCGGCCAACCCTTGTCATCAATAGAATATCGAGCGAGATGACTAGATGCTTCTCCTCGAATTAGCTTATCCATAATCTCAACTATCTGAGGGTCTTCCCTCTGCAAAGCCCCAACTTGATCAAGAAGGGTAGGTCTGAGTTCCAGAGATGCTAAAGAACCGGTCATCGACTCAATCGCCAAAGAGAAATCAAAGGTTGCCACATACTCTAAATTCTTCATCTCAACGAATAGAGGACTCAGAGTCAACCTTTTTCTACTCAATGCATCTGCTACCACATTCCCCTTGCCAGGGGTATAAGCTATCTCAAAATCGTAGGACGCCAAGAATTCCATCCATCTGTGTTGCCTCAGATTCAGATCCTTCTGAGAAAAGAGATACTTCAATGACTTGTGATCGATATAAAGCTCAAATCTTTCTCCCAGAAGATAATGGCGCTAAGCCTTGAGTGCATATACTATTGCTGCCAACTCTAAGTCATGAGTGGGATAATTCTTCTCATGCACTTTGAGTTTTCTACCGCCAAAGCATATCACTCTTCCTTCTTGCATCAGAACAGCTCCTAACCCTATGCCACATGCATCTGTGTATACTGTGAATAACTTCCCTCCATCGGGCAAAGCTAGAACAGGTGCTGATGTGAGAGCTCTCTTGAGCTTCTGAAAAGCAAGCTCGCATTCTATGCTCCAAGCAAAAACTAAATTCTTCTTCGTCAATTTAGTGAGAGGAGCGGAAATCTTCGCGAAGTCCTTGATGAACTTCCGGTAAAAGCCTGCAAGACCTAGAAAACTTCTCACTTCGGTTGCATTCCTTGGAGTCTTCCAATCCTGAACTGCAACTACCTTAGCGGGATCCACCGCTAAGCCTTGCTTAGATACTATATGCCCAAGGAATCTAACTTCCCTTCTCCAAAAGTGACACTTGGAGAACTTGGCCTTCAACTGATGCGCTCTAAGCTTATCCATCACCTCCACGAGATGCCTTGTGTGCTCTTCCTCATCCTTAGAGAAGATCAGAATATCATCTACGAAGACCACGACAAACTTGTTCAAGAACTCCCTGAACACCCTACTCATCAAGTCCACGAAATATGCGGGTGCATTCGTCAAGCCGAACGGCATGACAAGCCATTCGAAGAATCCATCTGGCGTTCTGAACGCAGTCTTGTCTATACAATCTTCAGCTACCCTAAGCTGATGGAATCCAGTAGCAAGATCAAGCTGAGAGAAAACAGAAGCACCGACAAGCTGGTCAAAGAGATCATCGATCCTCGGTAATGGGTGTCTGTTCTTCTTAGTCAGCTTATTCAACTCTCGATAGTCAACACAAAGTCGGAGAGAACCATCTGCCTTGGTAGCAAATACCACAGGCGCTCCCCATTCAGATATACTTCGTCTAATGAAGTTCTTCTCAAGCAACTCCTTCACTTGCTTACTTAGCTCCCGCCTTTCACGCGGAGCCATGTGCCGAACGGGCAAAGAAACCGGCTTTGCATTATCCACCAGATAAATGCGGAAATCAATCTCTCGCTTAGGGGGCAACCCCCTAACTTCATCGAAAACATCCGGATACTCTCGAACCACTCTCACAGACTGAAGAGTTTCCATTGACGAGTCGAGTGATTCAAGATAGCATAACATGACGGGACCTCTCGGATTACAAGAAATTTCTAGGGTGTTTCCGAGGCGAGTCACGAGCCTCACAACCCTATGCTCACAATCAAGAATGGCTCCATATCTGGACAGCCAATCCATGCCCAATATCAATCCGTATCCCCTAAAACCAAGCACATAAGCACTACACAAGAACTCTACACTCAGTATAGAGATCCTCAAATCCCCACATATCATAGACAGATGGGCGGAACCCCCAATAGGATTTGAGACACAGACGGGATCATCTACCAAGCTAGTACTAAGGTGCAAACTATCAACAAGATCAGATGAGATAAAGCTAACCGATGCACCAGAATCAAACAAGGTACGAACTGGAAAATCAGAAATATATACAAGGCTCTCAACAGAAATACTACCTCGATCGGGAACTGGAGCGACATTGAGAGCATGGACTTGCCCTCCTGAAGGTCCAGCACGCTGAGTCTGACCCTGGCCTTGCCCTTGCTTCTTCGGGCAATCCTTACTGAAATGTCCAATCTCACCGCAGAAAAAGCATTCGCCATTCTTCCTTTTCCTCTTCTTACAATCCTTAATAAGATGCCCAACTGAACCGCAATAATGGCATTTCCCTTTGTTGTTCTTGCCCTTGTTGTTGTTCCCCTTGTTGCCTTGACTCTTGTTCTTGTTCTGATTGCCTTGACTGCTCTGACCACTTGGATTACCCTGATTTCCTTTCCCCTGGGAATCAGTCTTCTTGGCTTGAGTATCATTCATCTTGATCTCTTTCTTGACATCTCCCTGTAGTAACGCCATATCAACCAAGCTCTCAAACGTGGCCCCATGGGGAATATGTGACATAGCCAATCCCTGCAACGGCTCATTCAATCCTCTAGCAAAACGAAGAGCCTTCTTCTGAGGAGTATTAACCATATCCAAGCCAAAACGAGCTAACTGATTGAACTTGTTCACATATTCTTTAACAGACATATCTCCTTGTTTCAAAGTTATGAACCTTTCCATTTGCAGATTCTCCTCAGCAGAAGATAGAAACTTAAGCACGAACCTTGCCCTGAAATTGGCCCAAGTCTCAACAGGCCTAGTACCATTGGTGACTTCCCACCAATAAGCGGCTTCATCCTTCATAAGCCAAACCGCCAACAAGATCTTCCTCTGATCGTCTAACCCAAAGATAGCAAATAAATCCTCGGTCTCTTTCAACCAATTTCTGGCCTCTACAAAAGTCTCAGTGCCTTGAAAGTTCTTGCCACCCATTGCTTTGAAATCTTTGCAAGTCTTTGCGAAGTCAGCTTGAGGATGCTGAGGGGGAGGAGGAAGAGGAACCTCAGCGACAGGAGGAGGAGGAACATTAACTACCGGAGGAGGAGGAGGAGGGACATCTGCGGGGCCGGCTTCGGTCGCCCTAGCCTCCAAAAGTATCCTATACCAAACAGGTACGTGTACTCCCTCCGGAATAGCAAAGTTATCGGCCATACTGAAAATGAAGAAAAAGACAGATTCAGAATGGAGAAAAACGAAGGAATTTTGCTAATGGCTTTTTGGGGAATAGCCTTTAAAATAAACTAGACTTTTCTTTGGAAAATACTTTATACTTGGTTTTGAAAATAGTTTTCCAAAAGTTTCAAAAACCTTTTTGTTCCTTCTCGTAAACCATATGCTCTGATACCAAATGTAACACCCCACCTCCGCCAGGGTGACTCTTGCAAGCACTCTGACTTTGGAGGGGCGTTTGAATCAGGTAAACATGCATAATGATGTATCAAGGCAGAACAAGAACATATGTATATATGTAAACAGAGTAAATAACATAGATAAAACAGCGGAAGATTTCAAACCATTTCAAAACATGTCTGGTACAACATAATGTCAACTTTCCAAATACACAAGTCTAGATAAAAACAACATTACTGAAAAACTGAAATACATAAGTACTATCCCCAAAATAAATGATAACCATAGCTAGCTTCATGTCAAGACCGTACATGAGCTAAAATCCCACAAGCAAGTGATCAGGAATCCAAGCTAAGCTCCAATATTCCCTCCTTGAGAACTTGGGGGGGAAACGGAAGAAAAGAGGCGAAAGAAAACAGGTCAGTCAAAAAGACTGAGTAAGCCCTACTATAATCAATGTAAACTGATAAAGTTAACTGGCATGATGAAAGCTGAGATGAACATATGGATAACTACATACTGGCATGATGATTAACTAACAAGGTAGATAAAGGTGTCATCGCATAATCAGGTTTAAGGTTTTTGCACCACAGGTGTACTAGCAAACTAACATGACTTGAATAAACAAATATTGATCCCTTGGCCCAAGCTTTGGCCCAATAACATGAAGTGACCCTAACACGAGGTCCAATAGCATGAAATGACCCTACGAGGTCCAACCAAACGGTCTAGTCGATCGACTCCCTAAGCCTAACTCGTTACGTGTTGGTGTCAATGCGGCCCAAACATAATTGTAGTCAGACTGTGCAGGGTCTCCCGTCGGGTGTATCAAGCCCTAGGGTGTCAACCCCTGGACACCATAAACATGAGTGCACAGTCTCGATCTACTGGTACCCGTGCACGCTTTCCCCGGCTTCGGACTGTGTGCACGACCATAGTCCGCCCGGAACTACACCGGCGTACCCTTCTGCCGTCGTTTTTGGTCACTTACCTCCAGTCCAGTAATCGTGCTCCCTCCCTACCCTAGACCCTAGGGCCTTAATGATACAAACTTGGGATTACTGCTGGAGTGGACCCCCATTGCTAGGATTTTTCTAGTGGGTTAAGTACGGTTTAACCCTCTTGCTAATCATGGATTAACTTGGTTAAGTGTAACGATGAGTTCACGACTTAACCCTGATTAATCTACCAAGCCCAAATTGGTTAAGTATTAAGTGGACCATGACTTAACCCTAATCACGAGGCATTAATTAATTTAATGTGCCTTAACCTCTCACATTAGACCTTGTTGTGGTTACTAGTTAAGCCGGGCGGGTCCGGGTAGCTTTACACCACAACTTGGTCTAACCTCGGGTTCAAGGTACAACATGACCAACTTCTCACATTGGGTCCTATTGTTTGTAGCAACTAGTTAAGCCGGTCGGTTCCGGGTAGGTTTACGCTACAAACTCAACCCAACCTCGAGTTGGTCACACTTATCTTTTCTAAGTGTCATGTCCATCATGTTTCCAAAACATGTTACAAGTTTTCAAGCATTTGGGTAGACCTAACTTAATAGGTAAATTCCCAAAGGGTAGACCTAACTTAATAGGTAAATTCCCAAGCTTATGTTTTTATGTCTTTTAAGTTTACCCAACCCAAACGCAATCCCATCGCTTACATATCGCAATAGCGCATAAAGGATAGAAAGAGGGAACTTGGCATAATCAAGACATAAAGGTGTTGAAGCCACAAGTTTAACATGGTGGCATATGAAATGTACATATGTTCATATACTTGCATAGTACATTTTAGGCCTCAAAAGCATGCATAAAACCAAACTTAGCATATTGGTGATACATGGTGATAAATGACACGTAGAAATGGCCATAAGTTCGCATTTAGCCTCACATGCAAGTTATCATAAGAGATATGTAACTTACATGTTGCCAAAATGCAACCTTTAGCATAAAGCTTGAAGCTTTAGGCTCATAAACCCAAGATAAGCCTGCATAACATTGATAACATGAGTGAGATGATCAACCCAAACTTGCATACATAACATGGCAACTTGCATATCATAACATAGCAAACTTGCATACATAACATGATAGACTTGCATATTACATCATAGTAAACTTGCATAACATATCATAGCATACTTGCATAACATGATAAACTTGCATATCATATCATAGTGATCAAACACAACTTGCATCATTCATTAACTTTAGAGTTTAAGTATGAAAGTAGAAAAGGGCTTACAATGCTTATGAAGACACAAAAATATGACAAAGCCCTTATGCAACCAATTAAACCCAAAATTCAAGCTTCAATAGAAAAACCCTTAAGCCAAAATGATCAAAACCCTTGCTTTATGATGCAAATATAGAAACTTGACTTGAATGCAAGCTAATGATGCTCATACAAGCTTGAAAACACTTGTATGCATGGAAAATCTCATAGAAATTTATTTAGGAATTTTATGAAGAGAGTGGAGGCCATGAGAGGATTGATTTTGCCATAGTTTAGTTGTATGAATGAATAATGATGATTTAGGGTTAGGTTAGGGCCTTATTTATAGAGATTAGGACTAGTTCTAGCCTTAGGATTAAACCCTAGTTCCAATCTCAGCCCTTAAAACCGAATCTGGCCCCCAAACTCAACACAAACCCAAAATGGTGCACCAGGCAAAACTGCCCGGCTGGATCAAGTCGACAGGGCTGTCGACTTGGGTCCAACCAAGTCGACTCCCAAGTCGACAGGGCTGTCGACTTGGGTACTCTGGCAGGAGTTTTCCCGCCTGGCCCAATCTTACCCAATTTTCCAAATTCAAACTTGAATTTGAAATCTGTTTTTACTTTGAAATTTTTTGAAAACTTCGTTGGGCCTTAATTGGGTCATACGGACTCCGATTTTCGAAAACTCGGACTCTATTTCGCGTATTTTTCCGAGACGAACGCAATGGCATAGCCCGTTTCCCTTGATTCAGATTTTACAATTAAATTCTGCCTCGATTTATGTTATAACAGGTTATTGAAAATACGGGTTGTTACAGTTACAATGAGGGAAGTGAAACTAATTTGAAGATCTAGGTTTTCCCACCGTTATGTGGTTATACAAGTAAATATCTTTAAAAAAATCTGTAAGTGTTTAATAATTAATAACTAGTAACATATACATAATAAATTTTTAATAATTAATATTCAATTATAACTAAAAAGTAATAAGTAATAATTAATAATAACTATTATTAATAAGTAAAATTTAATATTTTAATGAAAATTAATTCTTAAGAAATCCATAAATAGTAAACATAAATTTTTACTGATTAGTTCTATCTTATAACATATAATTTAATACATTTTAATGAAATTTTTGTCAAAATCAACGAAAAGTTGGCTACCATGGAAAATTTAGCGCTTAAGGAATAAATTTAGGAGGGAATGCGAAATTTTGGCTCCAACCTACTGAACTTTGCGCCCTTCCAGTTAGTTCACGTTATCTCATTTCTCAAAACCACTTTTCCAAACCTAAATCCCAAATTCACTTCCGCCTCCCTTTCCGAATTCCCAAAATTCACGAAATCCCCTTCCACCGTTTGACTTCCGATTCCCCTTCCATCTTCGTCGGCCTCTCCCTCACCTCTCCAGACCAGCACAGCCTCGAAAACTTCTCCGCCTGCGACGCCGACACCGACGTCATCCGCAACCTCCTCGTCTTCAAGGTCGTCTCCTTCAGCGTCTTCCTCTTCTCTTCCCTCATCGCCCAGGGCCTTAAGCCGAAGTTTTCTTAGAGCTCGCTGTGGCTCTGGAGATTATAGGGTTTCGTCTTGTGACTTCTTGTATTCTCTGCAGGTGAGTTTTGAGGTTTTTTGTTTGTTTTTGATTTCTCAGTTGTAGGCAATCTTTTGGGTGTGCAGTTCTTTAATGTTGGCATAGGGTTTGCTAATTGTTTTGGCCTTCTGTCATTATATGGTGTTTGCTGGCTGCTGTTAGCATTTATATGCTTGCTTCGGTATGAGCCTTGCAATCATGTGCTGTTTGTAGCATTCATAATTGCTTTTCAGATGAATATGTTTGTCTAACTGTTTGTATTTAGGGTAACTACAAATGTTCGTCATGTTAATTTAATCTAGAGCCTCTTTTATGCTACATCTCAATTGCTTATTTATTAACCACGTTAGTATATTTCAGATCCATCACCTCATTTGATTTTTCATATTATTTGTATTTTAGATTTGAATCTTTTGCAATGAATTCATATGCACCTAAGTTGTCCAGTGTATTTCTGCGTTTTCTTTAGAAACTATGGTTAAAAAGACAATCTTACTTGAAAAAATTTAATCAATATTTGTAATTAAAAACTTGAACCTGTGAAGTCTTTCCATTTACAAAACATCTTGATTTGATATCCCTCCCAGATCTCTAAGTAAATCCACATCCAACTTTGCAAGAGAAGGATTAACATCTTTGCTTTTATTTTATTTTATTTTATTTTATAGGTTGATTTGGAGTTGGTAAGTTTTTAGAAATGGCTCTACGGATTTTTGTTCATGGATGGTGAGGAAGAGAGATATAGAAAAATAAACGATGATATAAAAAAAAGACGGATATGGCTTTTGTAATGATATTTTTTGTCTGACAAAATAATAACCTTAAAATTCTTAAAGAGCAGAAGATCCACTTTCATGTGCAATGCTTTTTTCCCTTTTATATTGTAGAGTGCTTGTCGTGCCACATGCTTCTTGTTCACCTTTTGGCCATCAGGTCTGGCCATATTAAATTGTGAAGCGGTTAACACTTAACAGTAACCTGCATTTCATCGTTAAAGTGGCATGACCACCATGGGTTGAAGGTTTCCCTTTAACCTTTTCTCTTTATTGTTAGCTTGCAGTGAATGAAGTATTCTTCTGATTGGTTCTTTAACCATTTCCCTTTAACCAATATCGTTGTCAGGTATGTCTATTTGCAGTAACCGTTTAGTTTTCATTATTACCATAATATAAGTTTGATGTTGGACTCTCAATTTGCATTGTACCTTACTCCTTTTAATCTACCTGCCTCATGATTAATAAAATAGTTATGACCTTATTGAACAATAATAGCATCAGAAGAAACACAAGTATGCACCGTATTTCAACAGAGAGGATATGTGAGGATTTTATTAGGAATTTAGGCTGTAATCTTTGGCAAATTTTCATATGCAGATTTTTACTTGGTTGTTCAGTGAGAATGGCATAGATTTGATGTGCTGCTGCCAATTGATGTGCACAGCAAGGAGCAAAAGGGCGGAAGAAGCATACATAAACATCTTTGTAAAGGAATAATACTATATTTTACTGGACCGGTATATATGTTTTGGCTTTATCATTTTGTATCGTACTATATTTTGAAATTATTACTTGGATATGTGGTGTATGCTTTAATATGCTAGAAGTTTGAGTGTAATTGTTTCGAGCATTTATGAATATGTTAGAAGTTTGTGTATGTAATTTTATTTTGCTTAGATTTTAAGATTGTGTTTTTAGTTATTACATTGTGATATTAGTTTTCAGCAATGGATTATCGCATAATACATATTGATAATGGTAATATATACATATACACAAACACACACACACACACACACACACACACATATATATATATATATATATATATATATATATATATATATAGCCATATCAGAAGGGGAATAGCGGCGGATTACCAACAAAAAAAGTGAGGTTAAGTTTACCCCAATTTAATTTCCGATGCTAATCCCTTGGCAATTAGTAAGGGTTTATCAACGCCTTTTATAAATAATAATTTATTATAAATTACTTATCCGTCGGTAAACAGTCGGTAAATAAATTAAAATTAAATTAATAAATAAAATTATATTTTTATTATAAAAATAGTAAAATGACGGAAAACTGTCGGAAAACTCATGCTATATTCCGTCGCAAAATCTGACACAAATACCGTCATGGTTTTTACCGACAAAATCATTTTGTTGGAAATCCGTCGCTAATGCCAGTTTAGCGATGGATTAGAAGCGGATTTTGCCGTTGCTAATTGCGATTTTTCTTGTAGTGTTTATAGTGCCATAAATCGAATGCAGAGTTTAGAGAAGTATGATTATCTAATACAAACATATTACACATGGGATTGACATTAGTAGTACTATTGCAATTATTAAAATTGAACTTATAAAGTCCCTTTTTTGCATCACCCTGCAATAGTATACCATTAGTTAGTATATCTCTAACTAAGCAATATTCAGGAAAGAATTCGAAATAAATGTTGTTATCTCTAGCAAATTAAGAGACACTTATAAATTCTTCTTGATCTTGGGTACCCTTAGCAAATTATGTAAAACTAATTGCCTTTTGCCATTAATACTGCCTTTACTAATGTGCGAAATTGTAATAACCCGGAAAATCTGAACCAATTTAAAATTTTTATTATGGCAATTTTAGTAAATTTTGAATATTTAAAATGATAATTTTAAATAATAATGACGAGAAATTTATTTTGAATAAAATTAGAATGTATTTATTTATATAGATCGATGTTAGAATATAAATATTTTATTTTAATTTTAAAAGGAATTGAAAATGGCGCGGTAGTTTGAAAATTTGATTTCAAAGTTCAAATGGATGTACAGGATTCAAAATAAACTGAATTTTAGCGAAACCAAAAATATTAGAATCTATTTGAAAATATCTTTCCAACGAATCCGAAAAATCAAACTTTCATAGCGGGATAAAAAGTTATGCCCAGTTGAGAATTCAGAATAATCGCTATGGAATTCAGGCCCTTAAAAATAGTCATTTTGCAAACGACCTTTGTTTTCGACGAAACCACTTTTGTTGGAACCGGGATGTCAAATTATTGCTAGATTCAAATTTCCATAATTTTTGAAATCAATATGTGAGTGTGGCAAAAGAAAACGTGTTTCAACAGTTTCAGTCCATTTGGATCGACCAGAAAATGGTCATTTTTCAAACGGTCTTCAAATTTGGAAATTAGTTTTGTTAGAACCGTATAGTCAATACGAAGGTAGAAATAATTTTTCTGAAATATTTTGAGTCAGTATGTGGCCCCGGTAAATTAAAATGTTCTTTCAAATTGAATATATACTGATTTATATTGTAAATTTAACGAAAACTGATCATAACGATCGAAATGGCCTTCGTGACATATCACATTGTGTTCGAAATGGGGGTAATTAGATAGGGGCGACAGTCGGTGGGTTTGATTCCGAGTTCAAAATAAAAAAACTAACTTTTGGAGAATAAAATAATATAATAATTAAATAATTATATAAATTCAAATCCCCTTACCTCTCCTACTCAAGTCAACGCCCCCCCCCATTCCTTTATCATGATCGTTCAATCGGGAAAGAAATAAAAACCATCGCAGAACCCCGTCGCTCTACCTATCGCGACCACCACCCGCCGTCGCGCCTCAGGCGCCGCACCCAGCCAACGTCGCCGCCCTCTTCCATCTCCTCCTCCCTCCTTTCAGCACCGCAATACCAGAAAAATCAAAGCCCTAGATTCAATTACGCGCAGCCGCCACCACCTTGGGTCCATCGCCAGACCACAGCCGCGTGCCCTAGCCACCACCGGCCAGTCTCCGTCCCAGCACCCCCAAGACCCGCCACCTGCGCCTCCACAGCCCTCCAACACCTCAGCAAATGCTTTGAGTGTTTTTTATGTATTTACTTTTCTTTAGGTAATATAATTAGTTTTATAAAAGGTAAAAAAATCAGTTTTAGTTCTTAAAATTTTATTTATTTATTTAATTATTTTATGTATGTAAATTGAAATGGGATTTTTATTAAAAATATAACATTGTATAAGAATTGGATTTTTTTATAAATGAATGGCAATTTAAGAGTTGGATTTTTTATACATGAATGACAAGTTGAGAATTTGATTTTTATATAAATATAGCAAAAGATTAGATCTTTAATTTAGGAAAGATTAGACCTTTATACATAGAGAAATACGACCTTGATTCATGGAAAAAGTTGATCTTTATATAAAGGAAATCGTAATAAAATTGATTTTTACATATGTATGATAATAAAAATATGATTTTTATATATGTATGATAATAAAAATATAATTTTTATATATATGAAGTAGAAATAAAAATATGATTTTTATGTACATGTAGTGATAATAAAAACGTGATTTTTACAATGAACAGCGGGAAAAGATCGCATTGAAATTTTGGGCAAATTCGAACCCTTCAGAATTAAAGAATGATGGAGTGGAACCCCAAGGTGAGAGCTCCTCACTTTAATTCTCTTTGTCCAGTTATATATTTCATAACTACAAATATGAACTGCTCCCCGTCGTCCACAGACCATGGACGACTTGTATGTTTGGTTGAATTTGGTTTAATGCATGATTTGAGTAGATTAGATTGGTATATGTATGGCGCAGGCCATTATTAGACTGGGGATAAGGCTAGGCCTTATCCCGTTTCTAGTATTGTGCCGTTATGCCGCCGAAATTTTCTAAAATATATTAGAACAATAAAAATATTGTTTTTATTGTGTAAATGAACCGAATAAATAGCTTACCATTAAAATATAATTTTTAATGTGTATGTGAATAAAATAAATAGTCATTTACAAATCAAACGATTTGTTTATGTACACCCATTTGACTGATATGGGTTGGGACGATATATTTTACACATCACCCAAACTGCACAAATAAAATCTGTGTTTGTTGATTGAAACCCCACAGGGGTGTTGGTATGATATTTGATGCACACTAGTCCCAATTGTTTAATGGTATGTCGATCGATTGATTGACAGATTGTGTAAGCGTTAGATATTTATATTTAATGCTTATACAGTTTAGAATGCACTCTGGATGATGGATTGTCGTTTCCATTGTTATTATACACATTTGTTGTGTGAAATCCATATAATCAAATTATATGGTAATTGACTGTGTCTGATTCCAGTTCAGAAAGAATGAATATTATAAAATAACAATTATTTTAAAATAACGAATATTTTCAAATAATATTCAGTAAAAGAATCAAAATCTAATTTTGATGCCCGATTTGGGATGGACACGATTATATTTAAATACACAAAGCCATGTCGATTAGATTGACGCCATTTTGAAGTGAACGGTATTTACATTGATTTTATTCATTTTTATAATGAATATCGAAAAAGAATTGATTCCAAAATATAATGTTCTGAAAATATTATCATTTATATATCAATGATATGGAATATTCAATTTTGATTTGACATTGAATATGAAGTTGAAATTCGAATTGAAATTCTAATAGAATTGAAATTCGAATTAAATTGAAATAGAATTGAAATCGTTTGGAATTGAATTTAAAATGGATTGAAATTGAATTGAAATCGATTTGAATTGAAATCGGTTTGAAATGAATCTAAAACGAATTTATATTGGAAAATTCAATTTCGATTTGAATTTGAGATGGAAGTTGAAATCATTCTGAAAATGAATTTAAAATGATTTATAAAATACGTTTTAAATGGAAATCGATGAAATATATTATATATATATATATATTATATATATAATATAATGGCCTAATTAGAATGCACCGCGCTGCGGCAGTTTGCGAATTTTGACCATTGACTTCGAATGGACATTACGGGAGATCCGACCTTCGGATTCTCATAAAACCAGAACCATTGGGTTCGTATCGAAAAGATCTTTCTAAACAATCCAAGAAATTAGAAATCTAACAGTTGGATTTGGAATTATGTCCAAATCAAATTTCAAAAAGGTCGCTGTAAGTGCAGTTCGATGGCCGTTTGTAGAAATAGACAGTACGGACCTTGATAAAATTAATAAAAATATCAATAATTTGTATAAGATCATAAGAAATGATTTAGAAAGAATTGGGATGAAAAAATCCATATTTGAAAAAATAAAAAGAGTTTTTTTAATCAAAATGAACTAGTTTTGAACTAGAATTATACTTTATTTATTTTTGAAATAAATAAATTGGATTTGAAAGGGTTTTAAAAATAACCAGAATTTCCAATAGTTGAACTGGAATGGATTTAATCGAAATTGTCTTCGGAATATTTTGATGTCACGAAAATACAGATATTGTAATGGAAATTTGAAAAATATATTTATATCGTTATTTTCCGATAAGATATTTGTTGGTCGTAGAATTTGATATTGAATATAAGACGATATATTTTCAATTCAGAGCTTTGTATTTAATATCAAATGGGATTTTGGTTTGTCGTGAATGATGTCTTCATTAACACTGTTCTTAAACCCAGTTGAGAAAAGATTAAATCTTTTACTTAGATTTAATGAAGTATACCAATTAAATGATATTTAATTGGAATTGAATTGGAATTGATTTTTGGATTTATCGTGAACGGTGTTTTAAATAACATTTGTTCTTTAACTCGATAATTAATGGAATGCGAATTAGGTTTGTTGTGAACTGTGTTTTAACGACATTCGTTCTTTAACCCGATTTAAAGTGAAATATGATTTTGAATTTATAAATCTTTTGTTAAGATTTAAGGAGATTTTCCAAAGTAAAGTTTTTTATCCAATTTAATAAAATAAATTGGAATGGAATGGAATTCGATTTGGTAATAATCGTAGTGAATTTCTGTGGATGAGGACTGCTAATAGATATGGAATTTAAAGGGCTTTGTCGTTATTCCATTTATATTATTAGTCGGATATGGAAGTTTATATCGATTATATATATGATTTGTTTTCCATGAAGATTCCATTGTTAATGGAATGTAATTTTGGGTTGTCGTGAATGGTATCTTTAATAATACTGTTCTTAGACCCAACAGAGTTTAGAAAATCAGAAACTAACTGGAGATAAGTTAAGCTGAATGGTTTCCTGGGTATTGATCTGATGTTGGTTTCGGCCTTCGGGGTTAATAATTAGGGAATTGTTCACTTGCTAATTGACGGTTAAGGGCTGATGGAATAGAATGCGATTTCGGGTTTATCGTGAACTGTGTTTTAAATGACATTAGTTCTTTAACCCCGTTAAAGGTAAGATTTATTTCTTAACTTTGAATAATCATTAAGTAATGATTTTTGGAAATTAAAACTAAATTAGAGATTTAATGAATCTTTAAATAGATTGAAAGGTGAATTTGATAACTAAAATTATCAAATTCAAGAAATAATCGAGAATGGAGTATCACCGGTTTTGCTCCAAGCGATAGTCAAATCTTTAATTAGATTTGAACGTGAAATGGTAATTGAATTTACCGATAACATCGTGGCATTAGTGAAGTATTACCAGTTTTACTTCATGGGATGAATAGGTTGGGATTGGGAAATTAAAACAAATGATTACTTCGGTAAGGTTCGTCAATCCCGACTAGTTTTGATAAACCATAATTTGCTTTGAATTGATATTCAATGGTAGATTAAAGAATAAATTTAAAGAATTTATCTTTGATAAAATTAATGGGAACCTTTCCCAAAGTTAAAGAATATTTGAATAAAGGAATATTATGGATTGGAATATGGCGTATGTTGTGTTTTTATAATGCTTGTTAATTATATACGCAAATTGTTCGAAAAGACCGGGTTTATCCCATTTTGAATAACTGAATCGACGAGAATTCGACGATGAAGATGGTGGTTGAAGACCGCATCGTTTGGATAGTTACTAATATCTTGATTGGGCTGTACACCCAAGAGGAGGGAATCAGTTGGTGATCGTCCAGACGTACTTGGAGATCGATGGATATGCGAGGAATAAGGTTCCTCCGGTTTCGTTCAGACACAGAACGGACTTGTAAATGGATGTGTGTCTGACATTGGATTTTATTCTATGTTGATTGATTTCTATTAAATATATATTTGTTTGGTGGCAGAGAATTTATTCTCTTGCTTAACGCCCTTCTCTGTGACGTATGAGCTCAGAGGTTATATATCGATAGATATCAGTCGTATGGCATGAATTGCCTGTGTGGCATGCTGAGATGCAAATAATCAAGGCTTCTATTGAAAAGCAGAGCCTAGTGGTTGATGATCAAAGAACGGCTTTAGTACAGCATAGTTTTTTGTAGCATTAATGCGCGAGCCTCACACCCCGGTGTGAACCAGAAACGGGAGAGGACATCAGGGAGGGCATGCGTTTCCTTCTAGGTAGGAGTGGTGTTTTCGGTTTTACACGCCCAGACATTTTACTTATATGGATGATGGATTGCGAGGCGCCTCGGTTATATCAGTCGATCTGAGACCGATGGTGTCATTTCGCTCAATGATGCCCCATAGGGCGGGGAAACGCAGTGTTCAGGCATTGTAATCCACATCGAGTGGACCGGCCCTGACGATCCAAGGGGCAGTTGCAGCTGTTCCTGAGACACGGGCTAGAGCGTCTCAAAGCGGTAAGGACGATCCCTTGCCTGGGTTCACAGATGGAAATACAACTTGCAATACGTGACAATTGCAGTTTTGATTGTATAGCCTAGTATTAGCGACATGATATATGGTATCCATGCTGTATAGGATTGATACATTTATATTTGAAGTTGTTTTATACACTATGCACTTATAATAGTATCAAATGATTTGTTTTAAACATACGAAGCATGTTTGGCTATTATAAGGGAAAACCCTATCCTCCGGCTTGCTTGCATTGTGGTATGGGGTCTGGGTATTATAATAGCTTCATTTTTCCGAAAAAACATTGCATTGTTTTGTTATATGCACTAGTATTCTTGGGAGGAAACTCGTTCCGTATTATACGGCATGGTCCCTTGATATATCTGATTTAAAATAAAGTTTTAAATAACTGTTTTAGTTCTCACACCAGTCACATGACTGACCTGGAGTTTATTGTTTTAACCTAAACTCTGGGTGCCCCTATTTTGGCAGCTAGTAGTTTTGGTTTTGCAGATTTATATTCATAAGATCCTGGTTTACAGCTGGAATGATATTCGGAAAGCTCTGTATCCGTATATTCTTTCCAGTTGTGTTTTTTTATTATTTTTCTGCTGCAGTAATGTAATTTAAATCTCTGATATTTATCGAATGTGTAATATTTATTCATACTCTGTATGTTCTTGTATTCTGATGGAATTGTTGTAATAAACAATGAAATGTTCTTCTGTTTGTAATCTAATGTGTCTTGTTCTCAATTCAATCTGGGCTTTCCTTCATGGGGAAGTTCGGGTCTTGTCAGTTTGGTATCAGAGCTTTGGTTTACAAAGCTCGAGAACAAGACTCATTAGAACCAAACGAAAGAATTCATCAGAGATTGGCTTAGTAATATCCAATGAGAATGACTCGTTAGAGATGGGATCGGTAGCATCCTAGAACGAGTGTGGAGAGTGATATTTTTAAAAATAAAAGTGAGAACAATTTTTGTTTTGAAAATTTAAATCAATTATTCGTGTTTGAATATTATTTTTATATTGATTTGGACAATCAAGTATATAAAGATTTTGCGTATATGTCTGATCCGCGTGTATTTGAAGTTTTAATATACTGGATAGATATAGAATCACACTCTAGTCGCCCGTAGATGTTCTGATGGTGGTTCGAAACATCATCAGAATTTATGTTCAAGTTTCGAAAGTGGGATTTTTATATATTTCCAATTGACTGGTGTGAGTACCAAAATTAGATAGGGTCTATTGTTGTGATTTGGCACCAAAAATGTGATTTTTGACTATGTATCAAAATTATGAATTTGAAATGTTAATTCACTAATTGATTGACGGTTGTGTTGTGTGATTATTTATTTAAATCAACATGTGAAAGAAAGGTGAATTTAGGCCAAATTGAACCAAATATTGAACTGTATTGAAAATTGTTTGGAAATGCATGCATGTACATATATATGTGTGAGCAGGTCATAGCAAGGAGGCTAGAGAAGAGGAATTAAATTGTTTGCCCGACAAATAGGTACATGTTTATTGTATTTCTTGGGTTTTGATGATTTTATGAGCCGATTGGCTAGCCGCTTGGCTGTTTCTTTTTCTTTTTGGATTGGAGAGGCCTCTATTGCAATTTTGGGATTTTCCCAATGCTCCCGTGCAGGGAAGGTTATGGCGAAATTTTTCGAAAATTTAGGGTGTTAGCCAAATTTTTGAAAATTTTGAAAAGTCTTAGAAACTGAAAAGTTGAAGAACTTAGGCCATAATTTAAATAATGAAAGTTGAGTTGATTAGTTAAATAACTTTCAGCTTCGTTCCTTTTCGGGGACGAAAAGTTTTAAGTGGGGGAGATTGTAATAACCCCGAAAATCTGAACCAATTTAAAAATTTTATTTTGGCAATTTTAGTGAATTTTGAATATTTAAAAAGATAATTTTAAATAATAATGACGAGAAATTTATTTTGAATAGATTTAGAACGTATATATTTATATAGATCGATGTTAGAATATAAATATTTTAATTTTAAAAGGAACTGAAAATGGCGCGGTAGTTTGAAAATTCGATTTCAAAGTTTAAATGAATGTACAGCATTCAAAATAAACCAGATTTTAGCGAAACCAAAAATATTAGAATCTACTTGAAAATATCTTTCCGACGAATCCGAAAAATCAAAATTTCATAACGGGGATAAAAAGTTATGCCCAGTTGAAAATTCAGAATAGTCGCTATGGAATTCAGGCCCTTAAAATTAGTCATTTTGCAAACGATCTCTGTTTTCAACGAAACCACTTTTGTTGAAACCAGAATGTGAAATTATTGCTAGATTCAAATTTCCATAATTTTTGAAATCAATATGTGAGCGTGGCAAAAGAAAACGTGTTTCAACAGTTTCAGTTAATTTGGATTGACCGAAAAATGGTCATTTTTCAAACGGTCTTCAAATTTGACGAAATTAGTTTTGCTAGAACCGTATAGTCAATACGAAGGTAGAAATAATTTTTCTGAAATTTTCTGAGCCAGTATGTGGCCCCTGTAAATTAAAATGTGTTTTCAAATTTAATATATACTGATTTATATTGTAAATTTAACGAAAACTGATCGTAACGATCCAATTGGCCTACGTGACATATCCCATTGTGTTCGGAATGTGGGTAATTAGTTAGGGATGACAGTCGGTGGGTTTGATTTCGAGTTCAAAATAAAAAAAAACTAACTTTTGGAGAATAAAATAATATAATAATTAAATAATTATATAAATTCAAATCTCCCTATCCTCTCCTATTCAAGTCAACGCCCCCTCCCCCCCGCCGCTCCATTCCTTTATCATGATCGTTCATTCAGGAAAGGAAAAAAAAACCATCGCAAAACCCCGTCGCTCCACCTATCGCGAACATCACCCGCTGTCGCGCCTTAGGCGCCGCACCTAGCCAACGTCGCCGCCCTCCTCCATCTCCTCCTCCCTCCGTTCAGCACCCCAATACCCCAAAAATCGAAGCCCTAGCTTCAATTATGCGCAGCCGCCACCACCTTGGATCCACCGCCAGACCGCAGCCGTGTGCCCTAGCCACCATCGGCCTGTCTCCGTCCCAGCACCCCCAAGGACCCGCCACCTGCGCCTCCACGGCCCTCCACCACCTCAGCAAATGCTGTGGTTTTTTTATGTATTCACTTTTCTTTAGGTAATATAATTAGTTTTATAAAAGGTAAAAAAATCAGTTTTAGTTCTTAAATTTTATTTATTTATTTATTTTATTTCATGTATGTAAAAAGAAATGGGATTTTTATTATAAATATAACATTGTATAAGAATTGGATTTTTTTTATAAATGAATGGCAAGTTAAGAGTTGGATTTTTTTATACATTAATGGCAAGTTGAGAATTTGATTTTTATATAGATATAGCCAAAGATTAGATCTTTAATTAAAAAAGATTAGACCTTTATACATAGAGAAATACGACCTTGATTCATGGAAAAATATGATCTTTATATAAAGGAAATCGTAATAAAAATATGATTTTTATATATGTATGATAATAAAAATATGATTTTTATATATGTATGATAATAAAAATATAAATTATATATATATGAAGTAGAAATAAAAATATGATTTTTATGTACATGTAGTGATAATAAAAACGTAATTTTTACTATGAACACCTGGAAAAGATCGTATTAAATTTTTGGGCAAATTCGAACCGTTCAGAATTAAAGAATGAGGGAGTGGAACCCCAAGGTGAGAGCTTCTCACTATAATTCTCTTTGTTCAGTTATATATTTCATAACTGCATATATGAACTACTCCCCGTCGTCCACAGACCATGGACGACTTGTATGTTTGGTTGATTGGATTGATTCGGTTGAATTTGGTTTGATGCATGATTTGAGTAGATTAGATTGGTATGTGTATGTCGCAGGCCATTATTAGACTGGGGATAAGGCTAGGCCTTGTCCTGTTTCTAGTATCGTCCCGTTATGCCGCTGAAATTTTCTAAAATATATTAGAATAATAAAAATATTTTTTTATTGTGTAAATGAACCGAATAAATATCTTACCGTTAAAATATAATTTTTAACATGTATGTGAATAAAATAAATATTCATTTACAAATCAAACGATTTGTTTATGTACACCCATTTGACTGATATGGGTTGGGACGATATATTTTACACATCGCCCAAACTGGACAAATAAAATATGTGTTTGTTGATTGGAACCCCACACGGGTGTTGGGATGATATTTGACGTACACTAGTCCCAATTGTTTAATGGTATGTCGATCGATTGATTGACAGACTGTGTAAGCGTTGGATATTTATATTTAATACTTATACAGTGTAGAATGCACTCTGGATGATGGATTGTTGTTTTCGTTGTTGTTATACACATTTGTTGTGTGAAATCCATATAATCAAATTATATGGTAATTGACTGTGTCAGATTCCAGTTCAGAAAGAAGGAATATTTTAAAATAACGATTATTTTAAAATAATGAATATTTTCAAATAATGTTCAGTAAAAGAATCAAAATCTAATTTTGATGTCCGATTTGGGATGGACACGATTATATTCAAATATATAAAGTCGTGCCGATTAGATTGACGCCATTTTGACGTGAACGATAATTATATCGATTTTATTCATTTTTATAATGAATATCGAAAAGGAATTGATTTCAAAATATAAGGTTTTGAAAATATTATCATTTATATATTGATGATATGGAATATTCAATTTGATTTGAAATTGAATATGAAGTTGAAATTCGAATTGAAATTCGAATAGAAATGAAATTTTAATAGAATTGAATTTCGAATTAAATTGAAATCTTTTTGAATTGAATTTAAAACGGATTGAAATTGAATTGAAATCGATTTGAATTGAAATCGGTTTGAAATGAATCTAAAACGAATTTATATTGGAAAATTCAATTTTGTTTTGAGTTTGAGATGAAAGTTGAAATCATTTAGAAAATGGATTTAAAAATATTTATAAAATACATTTTAAATGGAAATCGACGAAATATATATTATATATATAATATAATGGCCTAAATAGAACGCGCCGCGTTGTGGAAGTTCACGAATTTCGACCATTGACTTCGAATGGACATTACGGGAGATCCGACCATCGGATTCTCCTAAAACTGGAACCGTTGGGTTCGCATCGAAAAGAGATTTCTAAAGAATACAAGAAATTAGAAATCTAACAGTTGGATTTGGAATTATGTCCAAATCAAATTTGGAAAATGTCGCTGTAAGTGCAGTTCGATGGCCGTTGGTGGAAATCGACTGTACGAGCCTTGATAAAATTATTAAAAATATTAATAATTTGTGTAAAATCATAATAAATGATTTGGAAAGAATTGGGATGAAAAACTCCATATTTGAAAAGATAAAATATTTTTTTATCGAAATGAACTAGTTTTGAACTAGAATTATAATCCATTTATTTTTGAAGTAAATAAATTGGATTTGAAAGGGTTTTAAAAATAACCAGAATTTCCAATAGTTGAATTGGAATGGATTTGAATCGACATTGTCTTCGGAATATTTCGATGTTGGATTTCGTGATTATACAGATATTGTAATGGAAATTTGAAATATATATTTATATCGTTATTTTCCGATACGATATTTGTTGGTCGAAGAATTTGATATTGAATATAAGCCGATATATTTTCTATTCAGAGCTTTGTATTTAATATCAAATGGGATTTGGGTTTATCGTGAATGGTGTCTTCATTAACACTGTTCTTAAACCCAGTTGAGAAAAAAATTAAATCTTTTATTTAGATTTAATGAAGTATACCAATTAAATGATATTTAATTGGAATTGAATTGGAATTGATTTTTGGTTTTATCGTGAATGGTGTTTTAAATAAAATTTGTTCTTCAACACGATAATTAATGGAATGTGAACTGGGTTTGTTGTGAACGGTGTTTAAACGAAAATTCGTTCTTTAACCCGATTTACAGTGAAATATGATATGGAATTTATAAATCTTTTGTTAAGATTTAAAGGAGATTTTCCAAAGTAAGGTTTTTTTCCAATTTAATAAAATTAATTGGAATAGAATTCGATTTGGTAATAATCGAAGTGAATTTCTGTGGATGAGGACTGCTAATAGATATGGAATTTAAAGAGCTTTATCGTTATTCCATTTATATTATTAGTCGGATATGGAAGTTTATATCGATTATATATATCGATTTGTTTTCCATGAAGATACCATTGTTAATTGAATATAACTTTGGGTTGTCATGAATGGTATCTTTAATAATACTGTTCTTAGACCCAACGGAGTTAAGAAAATCAGAAACTAACTGGAGATTAGTTAAGTAGAATGGTTTCCTGGGTATTGATCTGATGTTGGTTTCGGCCTTCGGGGATAATACTTAGGGAATTGTTCACTTGCTAATTGATGGTAAAAAGCTGATGGAATAGAATTTGATTTTGGGTTTATCGTGAACTGTGTTTTAAATGACATTAGTTCTTTAACCCTGTTAAAGGTAAGATTTATTTCTTAACTTTGAATAATCATTAAGTAATGATTTTTGGATATTAAAACTGAATTAGAGTTTTAATGAATCTTTAAATAGATTGAAGGGTGAATTTGATAACTAAAGTTATCAAATTCAAGAAATGATCGAGAATGGAGTATCACCAGTTTTGCTCCAAGCGATAGTCAAATCTTTAATTAGATTTGAACGTGAAATGGTAATTGAATTTACTGATAACACCATGGCGTTAGATATGAAGTATTACCAGTTTTACTTCATAGGATGAATAGGTTGGGATTGGGAAATTAAAACAAATGATTACTTTGGTAAGGTTCGTTAATCCCGACTAGTTTGGATAAACCATAATTTGCTTTGAATTGATATTCAAAGGAAGATTAAAGAATAAATTTAAAGAATTTGTCTTTGATAAAATTAATGTGAACCTTTTCCAAAGTAAAAGAATATTTGAATAAAGGAATATTCTGGATTCGAATAAGGCGTATGTTGTGTTTTTATAACACTTGTTTATTATATACGCGAGTTGTTTGGAAAGACCGGGTTTATCCCATTCTGAATAACTGAATCGACGAGAAGTCGACGATGAAGATGGTGGTTGAAGACCGGAGGTCTTCACATCGTTTGGATAGTTAGTGATGATCTTGATTGGGCTGTACACCCAAGAGGAGGGAATCAGTTGGTGATCGTCTAGGCGTACTTGGAGATCGATGGATATGCGAGGAATAAGGTTCCTCCGGTTTCGTTCAGACCCAGAACGGACTTGTAAATGGATGTGTGTCTGACATTGGATTTTATTCTTTGTTGATTGATTTCTATTAAATACATATCTGTTTGGCGACGGAGAATTTATTCTCTTGCTTAACGCCCTTCTCTAAGACGTACGAGCTCAAAGGTTATATATCGATAGATATCAGTCGCATGTCATGAATTGCCTGTGTGGCATGCTGAGATGCAAATGATCAAGGCTTATGTTGAAAAGCAGAGTCTTTTGGTTGATGATCAAAGCACGGCTTTAATGCAGCGTAGCCTTATGTAGCGTTAATTCGCGAGCCTCACACCCCGGTGTTAACCAGAAACGGGAGAGGACATCAGGGAGGGCATGCGTTTCCTTCTAGCTAGGAGTGGTGTTTTCGGTTTTACACGCCCAGACATTTTACTTATGTGGATGATGGATTGTGAGGCGCCTCGGTTATATCGGTCGATCCGGGACCGATGGAGTCATTTGGCTCATTGACGCCCCATAGGGCGGGGAAACGCAGTGTTCAGGCACTATAATCCACATCGAGTGGACCGGCCCTGACGATCCAAGGGGAAGTTGCGGATGTTCCTGAGACACGGGCTAGAGCGTCTCGAAGCGGTAATGACGATCCCTTGCCTTGGTTCAAAGATGGAAATCCAACTTCCAATACGTGACAAATGCGGTTTTGATTGTATAGCCTAGTATTGGCGACATGATATATGGTACCCATGCCGTCTAGAATTGATACATTTATATTTGAAGTTGTTTTATACACTATGCACTTATAATAGTATCAAATGATTTGTTTTAAACGTACCAAGCATGTTTGGCTATTATAATGGAAAACCCTATCCTCCGGCTTGCGTTGCATTGTGTAATGTGACCTGGGTCTTATAATAACTTCATTTTTCTAAAAAAAAAAACATTGCGCTATTTTGTTATATGCACCGGTATTCTTGGGAGGAAACCTGTTCCGTGTTATACGGCGTGGTCTCTTGATATATCTGATTTGAAGTAAAGCTTTAAATAACTATTTTAGTTCTCACACCAGTCACATGACTGATCTGGAGTTTATTGTTTTAACCTAAACTCCGGGTGCCCCCATTTTCGACACGGGCAGCTAGTAGTTTTGGTTTTGCAGATTTATATTCACAAGATCCTGTTTTACAGATGGAATGATATTCGGAAAGCTATGTATCTGTATATTCTTTTCAGTTGTGTTTTGTATTATTTTTCCGCTGTAGTAATGTAATGTAATTTAAATCTCATATATTTATTGAATGTGTAATATTTATTCATACTATGTATATTTTTGTATTCTGATGGAATTGTTGTAATAAGCAATGAAATGTTCTTCTGTTTGTGATCTGATGTGGCTTTTTCTCAATTCAATCCGGGCTTTCCTTCACGGGGAAGTTCGGGTCGTGTCCGTTTGATTTATATACTTACTATTTCCCGCTGAAATTGTCTAATTACCTTTATACTCCCTGTTGCCGAGATTGAGATTCTACAGGTTATTGGTTATATGATTGGTGGCTCCAGAATCTGGATACTAGCTTTCATCATTGATGTGTTCTACTCTAGCACACTCAGTCTGATTTCTTGATGATTCAGATAGGGTTGCATCATTTTGGACTTGAGCAATGTTGGAAGTGGGGTTCGATCCTCTTTGATTATTTGGGTTTTGATTAACAAAATAGTTGGCATTAAATCTGAAGAAACATCTTAGAGTTGTGTGACGAACTTTTTCGCAAATCTAACACTTTGTCCTGTTATTGTTGTTGGTCCACCTGCTCCTACTTCTGCCTTTGGTAGGAGGACTCCTTCTTTGGAAGGATTGATTTGTCTTATTACTCTGATTTTTGTTTTTAGCACTGCTGCTTGCATAATTCACAGTATAGTCACTTTCTTGAACCTTCTTACTTTCAACTCTGGCCTTATGAGATAGTGGTATTGCATGAACATCATATGTAGATGAAAACTGTTTTTGAGTCCTATTAGGGCTTCCACAACCTTATTTTCTTCACTTAGACCATTCAATATAATAAGATTTTTTTCAGATTCTGGTAATTTACTTCCTACAATATCTAACATGTTACACATCAACTTGATCTTGGCTAAATATTCTCTCGTAGTCACACCTTTTCTAATTTTCTAGAGTTGCCTTTTGCAGAACATTACTTTAGCATATGATTGGTTATTGAAAGATTATTCAACAGTCTGTCAAATATCATTAGCAGATTTACATCCAATAACATGTGGCAAAAGATTTTGACCAATTGATGATAGTAACCACGAGCTATTCAGCTTGTCTTGTCTAAAATACTTGTTATAATCTTCATTGGGTACAATATTATCTGTCTGATTAGTGACAAACTTTGGAGGAATGGAAATGGTTCCCTTTTTATACCCTTCAAAACCGTAGCCTTCTATTATTGTTTCTATCTGTAGTTTCCATAACAGATGGTTGTTTTGTTCTCATTGTACGGTGATCAATTGTGATTTTGGACTAATTACTGCTTTTATCAGGTTATCTGCGGTAATAACAGGATTAGTTGAACCAACTGAGGGTTGAGATGATGCAAAAGTCACATTATCGTTGGCTATGATACAAAGATGGAAACAAGAAACACTGGTTGACGATAAAAGAAATTGAAAAGGTTGCAACTGCTGCAAGCAGGAACATTGAAATAATGTAAATAAAATAATGAACATTGAGCTTGGCGTGTTACAATGTAAATAATGTAATATATAGATCCGTATCTGTGTGGTGCATTTGATAGTTCCAAAACAATATTTCAAAGAGAATTGCACCTTCAATCTTCTCAAGAGAGTAACTATAAAGAAAGATGTTTCTCAATTTTAGAAACTCCGAACAAATGTAATATCTGTGTTCTTTCAGATTTGAAGGCTTAAGGAGGAAAAAAACCAGAAAACTTAAATCTTTTATTATATGATCGAATTGCCCCAAAACTCTATGATTATCAAAATTAACAACTGAGTTTACTGCATCAAAGCGCAATGACTGTTATCAAACAGGTGTAATCCTTCATCCTTTTCCTTTGAATAACCAATCAAGAACATATTTTTCAATTTGCAGAAAGCCTGACAGAATTTAAAATGAAAACCTCTTATTTCCAAAATACCCACGCTTAAGATAACGAATAGGTGTTGGATTTGCATAAAATAAACAAAATATAATTCATATCAATTCAATTTATGGAAACCTATTTTGTGGCCCGCTTGTTTTGAAAGTAAACCCATGAATTGATAACTGCCTATATTCTTCTCCCCACATCATGTAACCACCCACTAATATAACTTCATGTAAAAACTGCTCTATGATGGCTAGAGTGGTACAAATTAAGGTAAGTTTTAGTTTCATCCACATCTTTCGTTAGTTAATCCACCATTTTAATTTAATAAGTTGATCCACAACTATTTTGTAAGTTAATCCACAAGTGGATTAACTTAAAGATTTCATGTTTTTGTTCATTTGGAACATAACAAAACCAATAGAATACTAAAGGTCGCCTTTTGGACATGCTGCAAACCTCCTCCAAAGCAGCAGCAACCCGCAAAACGGTAGTCTCGTCCCATGGGTCGCCTATTAGTTGTATGCCTATAGGGAGACCCTCCTTGTCATGGCCAATAGGAACAGAGATAGCTGGAAGTCTGAGAAGATTTCTCTCTAGAATATATCGCATGAGATATCAGTAGTCTTTTCATGCTCAGCACGCCATAGTTTCGTTCTCTTCATCCTAGTTCACTCTCTTAGCAACATGTATCAGATACATACCTCATAATTGGACTCCCCTGCTTTAAGATAACTTGATGGAATTTTTGGTGCAGTGATGCTCAGGCATTGTGTGAAAACATTGTATAGGGTGGATAAACTGTAGCAGTAATATATTTTGACTTTTAATTAGAAAGAAGAACAACACGAAGCATAATAAAGAAGAAAGATAGTTGATGTTTTAAGTGGATGAACTAATTAAAATTTTAATGTTATTAAAACTCAAAAGATCCTATTTTATCATGTGGATTAACTGATTAAAAATGCATATTAGCATAAAATTTACGAAAATAAAGGGTCTGTCTATTAGCATCCTGCTATTTGCTCGTCACACCCAGTTGATTAGAAAATAAAATGCACAACCAATCGTTTTCTTTTCCCACCTCGTTTTCTCTAGAAAATTCCATTATTTTGTTTTCAATCTTATTGGTTTTTTTTCATGTTTCTTCTTTTCTCCAGCTTGCAAATCGTTAGTGCTACTCTCTTTAAAATCTTGATCAAATTAATTAATATTTGTAGGCAACGTTATCGATTGTCTGGCATTGGTTATGAAAATTAACATTGCATATTTATTACTCAAGTGTTTGCATTTCTTGTACACTATTAACTTACTCAGTCCTAAAATACATAATCATATAAACCACACTGACTTTACAATTTTTAAATTTTTAATCATTATTTGTAATTTTAATGGTTGATTTAATCATTCTTAATCACTGTTTGTAATTCTTGTCTTAATTTTTGTTTTAAAAAAAATCATGTATATTGTTTTTTGATTTTAATCACCTCTGCCTTGCAAATTCATGTATATTAGCTGGGTTTACAAGTTCAAAAGAAATGGCATGAGGTAATCGAATCGATCTGGTTCTATCCTTCCACTTTCATCTATATATGTGTTCATATAGTATCGAGCAAGATTAAGTTGTATAATTATATTTGCATTTGGCATCAGAACTTGTAATCGCATCTGTCTTGCTTAATATTGAAATCTCGTTGCCTTACTGTCCTTTCGAATTTTGATTTGAGCCCTATTTTTCCTTTTGATTTCACGAGAGGACCCTTATTTCTGACTATTAGAGCATCCATAACACCGTGTGGATTTAAAACGGTGATAGACAATATTTAAGCATGAGTTTACCCCACTTTTCTAGCAGTGAGTGGCGCAACAACGCTTATTTAAAAAAAAGTTCACTAAATAACAAACAGAAAGTTGTTTAGTGATTTTTTTTGTTTTTTGGGTTAAACGGGGTTTAGAAAACCATTTATACGTTAAACGGTTATCTGAACCCCGTTTAACGATTGCCACTCCAAAATAAAAGCATCGACAATCCCTGCTCTCTTCCCTCCCTAATGCTTTAATTAACACTGCTGGAGCGCGAGGAAGAGAAAGAAAGCGTGAATCGTCCCCCTTTTTTCCCAAACTCACGCTGCTAGGTATGCTTTTACTTGCATCATCAGACTTGGCATTCCATTAATTTTCCTTGATTTTTTTTCATGTACGATGTGGATTAATGGATATTCCTATCCACCTAAAATGATGATAACATTACATAAACACACTATATAGAGAGTCACTTATTTAGACTGCATTCTTGGCATTCTTATTGAGATTAATGGTCCATCCCATCATGTAGCCTATATTTGTGTAGACTCATATGTTACAGGTCATTGTTCCTAGTTTGATTATATATTTTTATTGTGTATTGATGCACATTGATACATCATATATACAACATGTACCATTTGAAATGAGTTTATACACTATATACATTAAGTTAAATATATAAAATAAAGTGAAATATTGTTGAGTGATTGAAATTTTTATTAGTTAGGGACTTGCCACAACATCTCTAATTACTAGAAATTTGATGTTGAAATCACGTGGGGAAACTAGAAATTAACTATTACTACTCATGTGTAATATATATGACAAGATATAGGATTGTCAATTTCCTACACGACCCAAAACCCACACAGAAATTAGTAGGTTATTCCGATCCGTTTAGTTGGTGGGTCATTTTCTGTTCAACCCGCATTTGACCCATTTATAAACGGGTGGGTTTAGGGTTGACCCGCTAATCCGATTTTGACCTGCTAAACCCGATTATATGTTGTATCTCTTTTTTATTGTTAGTTTATTATATGTTGTTAGTGTTAGTCTTTTGTGTATGCAGTAATCAGTATGCTCATATATTCTTATGTAAGTTGTTATATTTTACTAATTTGTTCTTGTATGTTGTTAGTTATATTTTACTTATAACAACTATATTTTTTCCATATTATTAGTCTTTTACATATGTAGTATGCTCATGTGTTCTTATGCATAGGGAATGATTTTTGGATATGGTGATTTCATGTTTTATATATGTGCTGCCTGTTGGTGATTTTGTAACTTGTTGCTTGTTAGTGATTATATAATAGTGCTGTCTTTTAGTGATTTAGTGATTTTGTTGTTTATATTAGTAGACAATATTTGGCTATGGGTCCAACGGGTAAACTCGACCCGACACGACCCGTTTAGTTAAACGGTTTGCGCGGGTCAGGTCGGGTCAACCCGTTTATAAACGGGTCGGGTTGGTGTTAAGAAAAAATGACCCATTTAATAAACGTGTTGACTTGACCCGTTTAAAATCAGCACGAACCCGACTTGACCCAACCCGAACCGATATGACCCATTAGCCCTAGATATACCCACGTGAATTAAGAAATAATGATTTGATAGTTTCACTATAGACTTATATTATAAATCTAATTTTAGTAGACTTCGCCTACAAACAAGTTTTAAGTCACTAGACTCATATAAGCATGATTTGCATTGGTAAATCATGATAAAGTTTAAAGTCTCATTTTTTGTTAATAGGCATGTATGTTTCAATTGCAGTAATTTTACTAAGAAACATTTCTGGTTTTAGATGTGACATTCCTAAATTAGGAGGTGATAACTATAAGGTGTGGAAGGATAAAGTACTACTGCATTTAGGATAAATGGATGTTGACTATGCTATTTGGAAAGACGAAAAGCCTAGCATAACGGAGGCCAGTACTCCTAAAGCGATTGGTCCTTGTGAAAGATAAGAGCAATCTAATCGCCTCTCAATTATGTTCATAAAGACCAGAATTTGTGCTACTATTTGAGGCTCAATCAATCAACATTTTAAGGTCAAGGATCTTTTTGAAGCTATTGATGAGCAGTTTGCATTCTCTAACGTGGCTCTCGCCACCACCTTTATCATGTAGTTCTTGTCCATGAGGCACACTGAGCTTAAGGGAATGTGTGATTATATCATGTCCATAAGGGATATAATGGCTTAACTAAAAGATTTAGAAACCACCATGTTAGAATCCTTCCTAGTCCATTATATTTTATGCACCCTACCTCACCAATATGCCGCATTTAAGATCTCTTACAACATACATAAGGACAAATGGTCAATTAATAAGCTTATGACCATGTTTTTTCAAGAGGAGGACAAATTATCGATGAAAAGGGAAAAAGTGAACCTTCCTACCGCTTCTTCTTCAAAGAAGAAAAAATATACACTAAAGAAAAGGAAAAGGAAAAGGGAAAGGGAAAGGTTCATATGAACCAAGTTGCATGCACTAAATTTTTCCATGCAAAAATGTCCATAAGAAAACATATTAATAACTGGAGCGACTTGTTCATGAGCAATGGGGATACTACTTATGATGCCAATAGTATCGAAAGGGGAGCTATATAATATTTTACCCATCTTTTTTATTCTGATATCCGTATAAATGTTAACTTCCCTCAAATTAATTGCAGGTATATTGTAAATGGAAGAGGCAGAAGATGCTTAACTTCACGTATCACATTGGAAGAAATTCATAAGGTTGTTTTCTCAACCCCGGATGACAAAAGCCCAAGCCCAAATGGTTTCACTTCAAATTTTTTCAAGTTTCATTGGGACAATCTCAAAGAGGGTATCTTAGAGGTGGTGCAATAAGTGTTTAATATTGGAATAGGATAAATATTTTCAAAAGTTATTTATAAAAGATATCTCTGACTATAGGCCTATTTCCTGCTGCAATGTTATTTATAAAAGTTATATGCAATAGGATAAAACCTTACCTTATACATTTGATTTCTGAAAATCAGTCTGCTTATACTCCAAGTAGATATATTGCTGAAAACATTCTTTTAGCTCATTAACAAGTAAGATTTTATGATAGAGGAAGAAGTGTGAAAATTTACATTAAAATTGATTTGCAAAAAGCATATAATATGGTAAACAGAAATTTCATTTGTCACATGCTTGAGATGATGAGTTTTCCACGACAAATTATTAAAATTATCAAAACTTGCATTATGTCACTTACCTTTTATATATTAGTTCAAGGTAGTCCAAAAGACTTTATTTTCGGTGATTGGGGACTCAGGTAGGAGGATCAGCTATCGTCGTACCTTTTTTGTGTTGCCATGGAGTATTTTTCTATTCTGATGTGTAAAGCCGTGGAAGCCGAACATATTCAACCTATATATAAAGAGGACCCTAAAATTATAAATCTAAATATATGTGGAAGATTTGATGATCTTTTGTAAAGCCAAGATCAAGGGGGTTGAGGCTATCAAATTGATTTTGGATCAAATGACAAAATATGCAGGCTTTAAAATTAATGGTTTGAAATCTAAAGTTTTTTTCAGCAGAGGGGTGAACAATAGGAACCAAATTATACATGAATTGTGCATGATGGAAGGAAACCTGCCTGTCAAATATTTGGGTGTACCGTTCTCGTATAATTACCTATACTTTTCTGTGTGTGGGGAGCTAATTGACAAGAATAGAAAGAGAATGGACAGTTGGAATAACATGCTTCTCTCTATGGCTAGTAAAGTTGAATTAATAAGGACTGTCATCACTCCCATGGTGTTATTCCGGATTCTTACGTACCAAATCCCAAAAGCTACGATTGGTAAAGTAATAAATTATGTTCTAATTTTGTCTAGGTGGGGAAAAAACATAAAATTGCATGGGAAACTCTTTGTACTCCTAAAGATGAAGGGGGTGTAGGATTGTGAAATTTTGAGGGCATTAAATTACGGCTGCCCTCAAACTACTTTGGCATTTCGTAAATGAAATAGTCTCTGGAAAAAATGGATGGTTAATAGGTATTGCTCATGTGAATTTTTCTGGGTGATGAAGATAGACGATAACAACTCCTATACATGGAAAACAATTCTAAGACACAGACAGATGAGTCTCCAATGTATCAAAAGATGTATAGTCAATGGTCAAAACACTATGCTCTAGTTCGAGCCTTTCTGGAAAAGATAACCTTCATGTTAATAACACTATTCAGAATGGGGTATTTAACCTTAACCTCCTACCAGCCACAAGACTGCCAATGAATCAAATTTAGTATATTAATATTTATACCAACATGAATGACGATTAGTATAGCTGGAATGATTCTCTTAACGACTTCATATTTCACTCGGCTTTAGAAATTTCAAGAACTCACCAACCAGAATTAGACGGGTGCAAAGTTATTTAGCATATAAATTGTCCTAAAATGTCTGTGTGTGCCTATAAAGCTTTTCTTAATCGTTTAAGCATAAATGACATTATGATCAGTTGGGGACATGAAGTTAATCCTACATGCGTTCTATGCAGTGAAGAAACTAAAAACAAAAATCACCTCTTTTTTCAATGCACATATTCGGCTTACCTTTGGAGCAGATGCAGAATCAAATTTGGCTTACCTCCTTCCCTGGACCGACTGATGATCCTTGAAGACGAATTGGGTGAACTGAAGAACTCTTTTTCTTCTCCTGATTTAAAACAAAATGCCGCTTTTTGTAGCCTGGTAGTTGCGATTTACCACATTTGGATAGAGAGGAAAAATCGCACTCATAACAAATAAATTTTTAATAAGTTTTGGAGATGGGATTTGTTGGAATTGGACATTAAATACTTGCTGAGAAAATCAAAGAAGAAGAAGAGATCGATAGATGTGAGTAGATGGGGACTCGATTGGTTAGATGAAGGATAGCTTGTGGATTTTTGCTTTTGTTCATTTTGGGGAAGTCGAGAGCTTGGATCTAAGTGGGTTCGAAGACGACAGTTGATTTAATGCTTTTAGTTGTGGAAGGGACATATGGCTTTTATTTGGGCCTTGAGATATGTATAAGTTCGGCCGAACTAATATTATATGGGCCTTGTTTTCTTTTGTTTGTATTTCTTTCTATATGGGTTGAGGCAACATGAATATGTCGCAGATTTGCTTGCCTTATTGTACAATTTCTTGTACATTTTATTGATGAGTTATCAATAATGCACCACACTCATTTTTCTCGTCTAGACTTCACGTTGAATTCTAGCACAGATTTTTAACTAGCCGTTTTATCCAAAAAATGTTTAAAAGGAGTCAAAGCTACAGGCTTGTGTTCCTGCTTCGTGTTCATTCTCGAGCACCTAATTTCCCCACTTCCTGAACTCGAAATCAACAAAATTTGGTGTAAATGAGACCAGAAGATCTACTTTACACTAGAAAATGAATTATGCAAAATCAACGGGGATTGAAGGAGAATTTAAACTACACATGTCAGCCTAGAACACGATTTCATTCCTGTAAACATAGAATTTCTTTCTCTTTGTTTACAGTATGTATTTTCTTATCAGAACGCCCAGAACCCAAAAATAGGAACATGCACAAATTAAAACTTGTGAGTCTGACAACTCACCTTGACTGGTTTAGAGACTGGATTCCCAAAATTTTAGTTTACAATAGATGGGTTTGAGCTTCTGAAGCCTGAAAATAAAGAAATAGTGACACGTAGGACTTATTGCAATTTTGTAGTGAACTCCTTTTCAATTTCAGAAACTCTGCTGATTAGATTTACTTACTGAACTTACTAATTGCTAGGATCAATCTCCTTTCCCTTCTTCTCTTTTCTATTATAAGATTGATTTGGATTTGGAATTTTAAGAAGAAGGCATCCATTGTTTTCTCCTTAGGCAAAGCTCCAAGAGAAAACGAATAAGGGGAAAGGGGAATACGTATATGCCTTCTTACTGTACATAATTCTCTCTTGGGTTTGGGACTTAAACCCAATATCTAATAAGCTAACGTGTTACAAGATATAAAGTGTTGCAAAATTATTCTATTTAGGCTATGTAACTAATTTACACAAGTTTAACACCCTTCAACATAAATGTTAGAACCTCCCCTTTTGAACCAGATTTTGACTATGACAACTATACATCGACGACATTGTACACTAATGTCGTTTGTAAGAAAAAGGAGAAGAATATCATTTAAATACTTAAAGATTCGACAAGACGATATGATGATGTATTTAGTATGAAATCGAGTCAGTTTTTAGATGTTAATTACTGTTAAAATTTCTCTTTTAAGTGTATATCCATATATATTATATAAATTCTATTTTAATATAAAAGCTGAAAAGGAATCTGATCAGGAATTTCAGATATTTGAATGCTGAATATTCAATAATTTGATTTTGAATATCATGATGTCTGAAATTCCAATTCAAGTATGATTATCATTCATTAAATTGACACACTCAGAATGATACAAGGAAACAGATCTAGCTTACCATTCGGGTCTATCTATCGTAGTAAACGAAGAGCACAATCTTTATATCTATCCCCGATTAGTCTATCCGACAATTAGTTTGAAGCAGAGATTCGAAGATCGTGTGATGCTTCATGTCAAATTCGAAGAAATCAGACTGTCGAAGAAAAGTGGGGGAAAAACTAGGGTTTGTTTAAGGGAGAGAATTAAAAAATGAGGTGCAGTCGTTGTGAAAAATGTTTTATACCAAATAACATATGGAGCAGGTACACTTACACGATACCCTAAAGCCTGCTATATAGCTATAAATATCATATTGTATCTATAACATATTCAATATCAGTACAATACCATTTTCATTCTTTTCACTTTGACATATCTCTTCTTCAAACCAAATTATACAATTCAAGACCATATCAGAAATCTCAACATGTTACACAAGATTTCTAATGTAAGGACTTGAAAAAAAAAAGCCTAACTAACAATATGTCTCATTCAAAATTTATTATGAAAACATGCACTTGTTTCATAATGCATGGTAATTGTATATGCACATTCTAGAATGCTTCTGTACATATGTTTTTAAAAAAACACTACAACAAAACACTTTAATTTTGTACTTAAAATTTTCTACGTCAGAAGACAGAGCGTAGGGATAACATAGGAAAAAGGTAGAAAGAGGCAAAAATGTAATGAAGATGTAATATTTTACTTATGTAACAACCCGCATTCTACGCATCATAGGATCGTAGAATATTTATTTCTTCCTTATATGAAGATGTATGGTCATGTAACTTTGGGAATCGACTATTGGGGTCATTTCCCATGTTCATGATTTTTGCCGATTTTTAAATGACCGTTTTTCCCCTAGCCGATACTGTTTTGGCCATAACTTTTGATTGGAAAGGAATTTTGACCTGATACCACTTCCATTAGATTCGTTTGATGGTTTACCTTTCCGTAGAGTGATCATAATAGCCAAACGGACTTACCGTTTGGGAGATATGGCTGAAATAAGGTTTGGAAGGTAAAAAACTGCTTAACCGGGCCAAATAGGGTGATTAGTGAATGGACCCATAACCCATTTCGGAATTAGGGTTATGGGGAGGCTGAAAAGAGTTAGAGTTTCATTCCATTTCAGTTTTCTAGCCTCCACTAACCTCTTAGAAACCCTAAAAATGGCCTCCAACCTCTAAATCACCTCCAAATCACTTTCTAATCAAGGATTAAGCTTAGCAACATCAAATCAAGGGAGATCTTTACCAAATCAAGATTAGAGCTGCTGATTTGCATCGTTATTCGCACCCAAACGGAGATTTATTTCAGATCTAAGGTTTATTTGTGGCCAAGGTGAGTGATTTGCATAGTTCCTCACTAATTATGGCTAATTAAGGGTAATTAGTGTTAATTAGCGAATTTAAACATGATAAAATTCTGGAAAAATATTTATAAATTCTTAAATAATGTTTTAGACCTCTGATATGAATTTGGGTCAATTTGGTTAAGTTTTGCTAACCCTATCATTAATTATACTTGAATATGCTTAAGGGAAAATATGGGGTTTTGGCTATGTTTGATCCATTTTAACCTATCATATTGTTGTTTTGGTGTTTGTGATTGATTATACATGTTGCTATGACTGTATGGTATGCTCTGTGATTGATCAGAATAGTTGGAATGGTCGAAAACGTCATCGAGTGGCGTAAATTGCTTGCTGGAAAAAGTGCAGGAAATTGGCCGATTCGGATCGGAACAGAGGAAAGGACCCGATCCGAACCACCTCCCACGCGAGTTCAGAAGCTCCGATTCTCTCCGTTAACATTGTATGGCAACGCGACTTGGAGACTCCGACCCGACCCGGTGTGCTCTGAAGGAGGTCGATCCGATCCATCATCCTAAGAAGACCTCCGATCCAACGTTGGGAGAAAAGGAGGAAGCCTGTGCTCCGACCCGAACCGATGGTACCTTCCGATCCGATCTGAAGAAGCTTGCCAGGGAGTGTAGACCCCGATCCGATCCGGAGCAGAGAGGAAGGTTTGTGCTGGAGATTCCGAACCAATCCGATTGCTTAGGGAGGAGCATTCCGATCCGAACTGATGATTAGGAGGAGATCCGAACCGGTGATGACCAATAACCCATGATGCAAAAGTAGTCCAAATGGAAGTTAGAGCTCAGGATCCAGTTGGGAACCGGTGAGTTCACTTCATGATTGGGCTTTGCTGCGGGACTTGTGCTAAGGAGTTGTCGACATTCATAACTTCGATTCACCACCAAAAAGGAATGATGGGCTACGTATCAGTGCAGTCGAGTCATCGTGACTCGAGGGGCAAAGTGATCATAGCAAGACTATGAGACAGTGCAGTGGAGCCGTTGTGACTCCATGGGGCAGAGTGGACATAGTAAAGGATTAGTAAGGCTATGAGCCAGTGCAGTGGAGCCGTCATGACTCCATGGGGCAAAGTGGACATAGCGAAGGATTAGTGGCTATGGATCAGTGTAGTGAAGTCGTTGTGACTTCATGGGGTAGAGTGATCATAGCAAAGTATTGGGTGATCGAAGTGGTGGATATTATATACTTTACGCACTGAGTGAGAGATGTGAGGATGGTTGCTATGTTTGATTTGTTTGCCATCACTATGACATGCACGCCCCAACCCCCGTATGCTAGTACACCATATGCTAGTGACACCTTAGAGTGTTGTACAGTATGTAGTGCTAACTCTTTGGTTGCAGGTCCAGGTTTAGGTATGGTTTAGTATACCTGTTATTATTTTGTTTAGCTGCTTATCGCTCATACAAGACTTTTTGTCTGACCTAGAGTTTTATGTCTCTTCTTATTACTCTGGGCGCTCACACGAGCAGACTAGAGACAGGTTAGCTAGTGATGCACGAGTAGCGGATTCAGAGGCGAGCAGGAGGCTTCCACGTATGATATATATATAGATATTCTCCCCATGTCGTTGTTGGTCACTACTTTGGGCATTAGTAGTGTATCTTTCTTGTTTAGCTTTTTGAGACAGTTTTTAAAAGTTGTAATAATGTTGGCTTTGGATCATAAGCTGTACTTTGGATTTTCCGCTGCTAAGATAGTTGTTTTCAGCTTATGCACTGTCTCACCTGTTTTATGTCAAGTATGTTGTTATTATATTTTATTCCATGCGCTGTGAGACATTCTACAGGTTCCTTGTTGATTCTTTGTCTTCTTTCTTTCCTTTTCTGACGACCGTCCCGTGCTAACTGGACATGTGTACAACGCACTTTTGGAGTAAATGTCGGTTGGTGCGGGGCGAGTTGTCACAACCTATATCTTCCCTACGCCTACTTAAATATGTAGAAAAATCTCGACGTAGGAAAAACGTAGTGAAATATCTATGCAAAAATCTATGGTTTAGGGAAGACATAAACAATTTCCTACTATATTTCCATGCCCTTGTAAATTTCTACAAATCCATATTGTTGTAAGGAAGACGTATAAAATTTTCAATGTTATCCTTATGAGTTAGGCTTGTTGTGAGAGTTCTCTGCACCTTTGCTATGTCTATAGAACACTCAACATAACACAATAATATATAATATTTATTATCCATTTTTTGTTTCATGAATTTTTGATTTTAGTGTATATTTTCTTTTGATTTAGTAATTACCATACAAAAATTAAAACGCTAGAAAACATTGCTCATTTTCCATTTATTAGGCATACTGTAATAAAAAACAGAGATTATTTTTATTTTATACAAATCATTTTTTAATTTATTTAATTGTTAATCCAATAGATGTTTATCTTTTGTTTTGTACAATTTCAGTGATGTAACATTGTTGGTTTTTTCCAAATAGTAATATTCAGAGGACTTGTATAAGAGTATGTTTATTATTTCAAAATTTGAGCCATGGTATATTGGGCATATAATTTTAATGTCATTCATTCGAAAATGGCAAATTTTATTTCAACCCACAAATTTAGTTAGTAGCCCCCCATTTTATCAAAAAAAAAAAAAAAAAAAAAAAAACCGTGAAGACCAAAATGCCTTTTTTCTGTTATATTTTTTCCTTTTTTTGAACACCTCGTAGTTGCACTACGTGGTTATTCGGTGTACCTTGTAATAAGCCTGCGTGGTCCATGAATGAACCACGGAGACCATCTATGTGGTACTTTGACGAACCACGTAGGGCGGCTACGAGGTACAGTGAAAAACCATGTAGTCCCGTACGTGGAAAGACATTTTCAGTTTTTTTTTTTTTTTTTTTTTTTTTTAAAGAAAGGGAGCTACTAACTAAATTTGTGAGTTTTAATGATTATTTCATGATTTGTGGGCTACTAACTAAATTTGTAGCTTGAAATAGAATTTTCTTTCGAAAATAGTCCATCTTATTTTAATATTTTCGATGTTGAATCAATCAAATGATTTTGGATAAATAGCTGAACGATCAATTATGCTAAAGCTCAAGGGGAACATGTTGATTTTTTATTTAACATTTTTATGTTTTATTGTATGAATGAAAAAATAATAGTTAATTTGTGATTTATTAAAGTTTAAAAATGTTTTTAAAACTTTCTAGATTGACCATTATCATTACTTTCTTAATCGGTCGACTCCTAAAGAAAACAGCCAAAAAAATCCCCAAATAAAACCCTACCTCTCTCATGGCCACCTCAAATTCATCGTCCTGTATCGCAGACTACCTCAGATCAACCGTCATCCACCCGTCCGTCCATTTCTTCAATATCCTTCCCCAGGCTTAACTCTAATCCACAAAAGATCGTTGCCTCTCAATTCAAACTGTTGCCTCTTGAGTCTCGCTACTGCTGCCATCAAACTTATGTCGCTCGTTCATGTTGGAAATGTTTTATTAACATTAGTGAATTATTAAAAATAATGGAATAAGTGTATGAATGGCTCCTATGGGTGAATAGTCTCACATCATGGGATTATATAGAAGAGGCAAGCATTTATACTTGTTTCTAAGAAATCATGTTGGGGCCTTGGGCTCCCAATACATGCTTTGTTGTGAGGTGGGAGACCATGCATCATGACCACCACACGCGCGCGCGCGACCGACCGACTCGACTCGATTAGACCCGACCCGGCCCGATTCAGTTCAGTTCGGGCTCGGGCTTGGGCTTTGTGGTGTAGACACTTATATTTTTTGGACCATAAAACTTAGCCTTTTTTGAACCCTTTTTTTTTTATGGAAAAGATTTCTGCAACGGTAAAAACTCTTATCCCTCAATTTTAGCGGCCCACTAATCAGCAACCCTAACCCTAATTCTCGTCCTATATATTGTCATTAGCTTCAGACGAGAATACCACCGAATCACAATTCTCTTTTTCTCTCAGCCGCCATTAAAAATTTCTCTTAGAAATTCTCGAGCAGTATTTTAATTCAGAAAGTGCAAATCTACACTGATTTGTTGTGCAAGCAAATCAGTTATTGTTTTAGAGGATGTTTTATCCTAGAGGCGGCGGCGAAGGAACGAACTGATTTGCACCTCCGACCAGATCGCCGAATCATCTTCAAGAAAACGACCTAGTCCACGACTCAGCCATTGTTTCCCAGCAATTTGAAGACGATCTGAAACAATGGCTTCCAACTCAACCCTAGACGATTCTGCTCCACCCACTGCTTTCCAGAACCCTCTCGTGACTGCTGCCCCATTCAGATTTGAAGGCATGCATTTCAAATGATGGCGTCAGAAGATGGAGTTCTTCCTCACCATCAGAAAGGTTGTGGCTGCGCTGACTACTGACAAACCGCAGCTTCCAGATAAACCTGACGAGGCTGATGCAGCGAAAATGTCATCATGGACTGAACAGTCAAAACAACTGCAGACCTGGACTGAACAGGATTACATATGTAAGAACTTTATTCTGAACGGACTGAGCGATGATCTCTATGATTACTATAACTCAGATGAAAAGACAGCAAAGGAGATCTGGGAAGCACTGAAGAAGAAGTATGACACAGAGGAGGCAAGGGCAAAGAAATATGCTATGAGCCGTTACCTAAAGTACCAGATGACTGATGATAGATCTGTAGAGATGCAGTCTCATGAGCTGCAGAAAATAGCTCATGAGATCATCTCCGAAGCTATGGTCTTAGACGAACAATTTCAAATTGCTGTTATCATTGACAAATAACCCCCAAGCTGGAAAGATTTTAAGAATGTCTTGCGACATAAGACTAAGAAATTTTCCTTAGAGAGCTTGATTACACGCCTCCGTATTGAGGAGGAGGCACGCAAGCAGGACCATAAAGAAGATGTGTTGATTGTGAATAACAACAGTACTAAGAAGACCACTCCCGCTGTTCTGAAACCAAATCAGAAATCTTTTAAGAATCAGAACAGGCGCAACAAACAGAATCGGAATCCGCAAGGAAACCCTAAAGGACAGCAGAAACCAGCCCAAAAGAATGACTCTGGACAGTTGTTTCTATGTTACAACTGTGGAAAACCAGGTCATATGGCACGTAAGTTCGGAACAGGCCAAGCTCTGCACCGTAGGCTAACCTGACTGAGGAGCCTCTTACGGCTATGATTACTGAGATTCACCTTGTTGGTGGATCAGAGGGTTGGTGGGTAGACACTGGTGCTTCTCGCCATGTCTGCTAAGATCGTGGCATGTTCTAGACATACACGGCTGTTGAAAATCAGAAAGTGTTGTTGGTAGATTCTGACACCACTAGAGTTGCGGGGATTGGCAATGTGGAACTCAAGTTCACCTCTGAAAAAACTGTAATTCTGAAAGATGTTATGCACACTCCAGAAATAAGGAAGAATCTAGTCTCTGGCTTCCTCCTTAATAAGGCTGGTTTCACTCAAGTAATTGGAGCTGATTTGTACACCCTAACTTATAAGGGAACTTTTGTGGGAAAGGGTTATGCTTGTGAGGGTATGTTTAAACTGAATGTTGAATCTAATAAAGTGACTACTTCTGCTTACAGGTTGTGTGATTTTAATATCTGGCATCCTAGATTATGTCATGTTAATAATCGAATAATCTTACATGAGCACCCTAGTTATGATACCTAAAATGACAGAATCTGAACTTGATAAATGTGAATTCTGTACACAAACTAAAATCACAAAGAAACCTCACAAATCTGTTGATAGAGTTTCTGAACCCTTAGACTTGATTCATTCTGGCATATGTGAACTAGATGGCACTTTGACTAGGCAGGGACATCGTTATTTTATCACTTTTATTGATGACTGCTCTGATTTCACATATGTATACCTTATGAAAAATAAAAGTGATGCTTTTGATATGTTTAAAACATTCAAAATTGAGATTGAGAATCAAGCAAATAGAAAAATTAAGAGACTTCGTAGTGATAGAGGAACAGAATACGAATCTAATTCAATTCTGGACTTCTATAAACAACATGGTATAGTACATGAGAGAATTGTACCCTATTCTCCTGAGATGAATGGTAAAGAAAGGAAAAATAGGACCTTTACCGAACTAGTAGTTGCCATATTATTAAATTCTGGTGCAACAAAACATTGGTGGGGGGATATTTTATTGACTGTATGCTATGTTCTGAATAGAATCCCCAAATCTAAGAATAAAATTTCTCCTTATGAAATTTTAAAGAATCATAAACCCAATGTCTCATACTTCAGAACTTGGGCTTGTTTAGCTTATGTTCGCATTCCAGACCCTAAGAGAATAAAATTAGCAAGTAGAGCATATGAATGTGCATTTATAGGCTATGCTATTAATAGCAAAGCATATAGATTTTATGACCTTAATGCACATAATATAATTGAATCAAATGATGCCGATTTTTATGAAACTAAATTTCCTTTTAAATTAAGGAATAGTGGGGGCACTTCAAATATGCCAATTAGAACAGAACTTAATGAAAATTCTGGAGCTGAACCTAGAAGAAGTAAATGAGCAAGAACCATAAAAGACTTCGATTCAGATTTTTGTGCTTTTACTATTGAGAAGGATCCCATAAACCTCCAAGAGGCCTTATCTTCGTTAGATGCCGATTTTTGGCAAGAGGCTATAAATGATGAGATGGACTCTTTAGAATCCAACAAGACTTGGCACTTGGTAGATTTACCCCCTGGTTGTAAATCTATAGGCTGTAAATGGGTACTTAAAAAGAAATTAAAACCTGATGGCACTATAGATAAATATAAAGCACGATAAGTAGCTAAAGGTTTTAAACAAAAAGAATATATAGATTTCTTTGACACTTTTTCACCTGTAACTAGAATAACATCCATTCGGGTTTTAATCTCACTTGCTTCCATTCATAATTTACTTATACACCAAATGGATCTTAAAACTGCCTTTTTGAACGGTGAATTAGACGAAGAAATTTATATGGACCAGCCTGAAGAATTTGTAGTACATGGTCAAGAACATAAAGTATGTAAATTAGATAAATCATTATATGGTTTAAAACAAGCACCTAAACAATGACATGAAAAATTTGATAACTTAATCATTTCAAATGGTTTTAAAGTTAATCAAAGTGACAAATGCATTTATTACAAATCTGAGAATGACATTTGCACTATTATATGCCTTTATGTAGATGACCTACTCATTTTTGGGTCAAATATTCATGCTATAAACTCTGTCAAATCCTTATTAAGTGTCAATTTTGATATGAAAGATCTAGGTGAGGCTAGTGTAATCCTTGGTATTAAGATTACTAGGTCAGAAAAGGGAATTTCTTTGGATCAATCTCATTACATTGAGAAGATACTAAAGAAATATAATTACTTTGACTGTAAACCTGCAAGTACACCATATGATCACAGTGTAAAGTTATTTAAGAACACTGGTGAAGGTGTAAGACAGTCTGATTATGCGAGCATCATTGGCAGCCTTCGGTATGCCACTGATTGTACTAGACCCGACATTGCCTATGTCGTGGGATTATTATGCAGGTTTACCAGTAGACCTAGTATAGAGCACTGGCAAGCTATTGAAAGGGTAATGAGATACCTTAAACGAACCATGAACCTTGGATTACATTATGAAAGGTTTCCAGCTGTACTTGAAGGATATTCCGATGCAGACTGGAATACCTTATCTGATGACTCTAAAGCGACCAGTGGCTATATATTTAACATCGCTGGAGGAGCTGTTTCTTGGAAATCCAAGAAACATATTGTTTTGGCTCAGTCTACTATGGAGTCTGAGATGATAGCACTAGCTATAGCTAGTGAAGAGGCAGAGTATTTGAGAAATCTGCTAGCTGAGATTCCCTTATGGGAAAAACCGATACCGGCTGTGTTGATACATTACGATAGTACCGCGGCTATTGCAAAAGTTCAGAACCGTTATTATAAAGGTAAGAGACGACAAATACGTCGTAAGCACAGTACGGTTAGAGAACTACTTTCCACATGTACCGTTAGAGTGGATTACGTACGTAGTGAGGAAAATTTGACAGATCCTTTGACGAAAGGACTGTCTAGAGAGAAAGTCCATAACTCTTCTAAAAGAATGGGACTATTGCCCTTAGATTGTTGAGTCACGCACAATGGTAACCTGACCTAAATGGCTGGAGATCCCAAGAACTATGTTCAATGGGTAATAATAAGTTGTGTAGTGATATGAGTTGAACATGCTATTAAATAAACCAAGAAGCATGTATTCCTGAAGTGATTAGAGGATGAGTTAATAGAAACTCTTAATGAGATCTATACTCTATGTGGAGTGGAGTACCTACCTTCAGGAGTGCTCTTGATAGACTCATCTTTGTGAATGTGGAAACGTGGCCGTTTCCTATGGAGTTGCAGGCAAAACTTCTAGAGCATTCACTAAACTAGGATAGACGTGCAGGCCATAAATGCACGGGCTTATTTGATTGCACTATAGAAAAGGTTGTGTGTGGTTTGATGTCAGGAATATAGTTTAAGACTACGTGTCACTCTAGTAAAAACTGAATCTTATTCACTATGCAAAGGTTCAAGTCGAAAGACACCTTTGTTTATGCACAATCTTATGCTTTTTAAGAAACTGCTCGAAAATATTTTTAAAAATTCAAGTGGGAGATTGTTGGAAACGTTTTATTAACATTAGTGAATTATTAAAAATAATGGAGTAAGTGTATGAATGGCTCCTGTGGATGAATAGTCCCACATCATGTGATTATATAGAAGAGGCAAGCATTTATACTTGTTTTTAAGAAATCATGTTGGGGCCTTGGGCTTCCAATACATGCTTTGCTGTGAGGAGGGAGACCATGCATCATGACCACCACCCGCGCGCGACCGACCCGGCCCGGTCCGGTCCAGGCTCGGGTTTGGGCTTGGGCTTTGTGGTGTAGACACTTATATTATTTTTTGGACCATAAAACTTAGCCTTTTTCGAACCGTTTTTTTTTTATTTTTATGGAAAAGATTTCTGCAACAGAAAAACTCTTATCCCTCAATTTTAGCGGCCCACCAATCAGCAACCCTAACCCTAATTCTCGTCTTATATATTGTCATTAGCTTCAGACGAGAATACCACCGAATCACAATTCTCTTTTTCTCTCAGTCGCTATTAAAATTTTCATGTTAGGAATTCTCGAGCAGTATTTTAATTCAGAAAGTGCAAATCTGCACTGATTTGTTGTGCAAGCAAATCAGTTATTGTTTTAGAGGCTGTTTTATCCTAGAGGCGGCGGCGAAGGAACGAACTGGTTTGCACCTCCGACCAGATCGCCGAATCGTCTTCAAGAAAGCGACCTAGTCCGCGACTCAGCCATTGTTTCCCAGCAGTTCAGATTCCGCTCCCGCCGCACCTTCGAAGTTCTCAACCCCCGTTATTTGTTGCCTCCCTACCAAATCTCCGTTGCGTCCTGCTTCGACTCTGTTGCTGCATTCTCATCCAACCATGTTATGACCAAAACTCTACCGCGACAGCAGAAGACAACCCTACTTGTAGACTTGGAGGACACGGCCGACATCTACTCCTGGACAAGGAGGTAATTTATTTTCATTTTCAAGTATGCTGGTCACTATCATCTCACTGACAAACAAACATTTCGCCATGGAATTGTTAAGTCTTAGTTCTTTTTTTCAGTCGGCATTTTAAAATGTTTTGTTTGGGATATTACGGTTAACATATTATTTTATCTTAGCAGTAGGATCAGGGTGCTATGTTTTAAAGAACATGTGAAGTTCACTTTCGCGATTCCATCGAAATCTTTGGAAACGAATTAGATTAACAGAGCTATCTATTATCATTCTTATATGTAGATGGGCTCATTGGGAATGACGATTTTTTCAGTGTAGTACCATAACAGTTAAGGCTTGACACAATTATGAAAGTCACATTCTTCATATTCAACATGATTTAGCTCCTTTTATTAATTAGAAACCTTGGGGATGTATTTATTTAACTCTTTCCCCTTGCTCCCTGAATTTCATTTTGAAGGTATTTCTTCATTAAATTTTAAATCTAAGTCCTATAATAACTCCAATCTTTGTTTATGATTTTTAGATTCTCAATGAATTATGTAGGTCTTTGAATTGCACTACCGTAACCTCTTCTATCTTCAAAAACTAACATTAAGGAAAACGAAAGCTATGACGAGCTACCTGAAATAGATACAAGGTCCATACCATTAAACCTATGGCAAGCTATCATCAGCTTTTGATTTAACAGTCGCTCTTGATCCTTATTTTCCAACAGGACGAATTAAAGGTTTAGTAGCACAGAAGTACACTGAGATCACAGAGGATCTAATTTCTAGTTATTGCAACTAAGGTATATAACCTCAATTGTACTTTACTGATGCAGTGATGATGTTTATGTTTTTCTCCTTTTCAATAATCCCAGTGTATCTTGTGTAGATAATTATACTGCAGGCCCGACATTGTATCATAAATTTTGATGACATGGTATTCAGTACGAGTCGGGAGACTGTTTGGAAATAGTACTAGGACGGGAGACTGTCTGGGAAGTCCTCTCGTGCTTGAGTACGGGAGCTTTTGGCACTGGGTATCCACATGATATTCAGTGACATAAAAATATTTTTCTTCTTCTACATCAAGGTCTGGAATGAATTGAGTTTCTTCAGTTTAACTTAGGGCGTATTTATTTAATTTAGGGATGACACGAACAACTATTACTTTGTAATAGTTCACGCTAAGAGTGGACGCAGGTCGGTTCGTTCCATTTTGAAGCTCAAATCGTTACCAGACCGCAACAAGCAGTTAACCAAAAATAAAGATGGTAATACTATATTTTACTACAATTCGGTTTCAAATGCATTCGGTAATTTGGTCCGGTTCCGGTTCGGTCCAGTTCGATTTTGAAACATGCATTTTTGCACAAATGCAACAAGTTTAATAAATAAATTCATGTTTACTACTTTTGAAACATCCAACCAAGCAACCACAAACACTTTGATATTTTTACATATATATACACTTCCAGCATACCATTTCAGTTACACAATTGAGTCGATGATGCTTCTGCCTTCATTACTTAATTTACATCATAAATTTCTTCTGGCTAACAATAGTGACTACATAATACTTCACCATTTAATTACATTACTTCAAATATTAAACTACAACATCACTTTTATTTCATGAATATACCTAACATGAAATTCTAACAAAATATCAACTACAGCATGGAATTTCTATTTCATGAATCACATAAATTCATATCTCTAAAACCTTGCATAAAGTCTTCATATTGGCACTCAGCAAAGCTAACAAAATATTCACCGCTGCAATTTCATTTATCCTTATTAGCATTGCCTTTACAAAAAAAAAAACAAAAAAAAAGAAAGAAGGAAAAAAAACAAAACAAATACCAAAGCTTTAACATATTATATATATATATATATATATATATATATATATATATATACACACACACACACACACACACACACACACACACACACACACACACACACACAACACACTAAAAAAACAAATAAACAACCAACAGGCAAACCGAGGTCATACACTTGCAAATAACCTGAAATAATTTTGACCGTACCAATTGCTGAATATCTTATATATTAATGTATAAACTATAATTTGGAAACAATTTCTTTTAAAAAGATATACCGACCATAATACGATTGAGAAGTAACTCAAATAATTGAATGGCTTTTTTGGTGCAACAATTTACAAATTCAATACATTCTTATTGGATGGTTGGATAAGCCAACACTTGCTTGTTGAGACAACAACTTATAAAGCCAACATACTCTTACTACAACAGCTTATAAAGCCAACACAGCATATGAAAACAACAAGTCAACAATTCAGTAAACTCATTATTTATAAACTCATCAAACTTAAAGTAAATAGCAGTTTAAATTTAAATGAAAATCCACAAACTCCAAAAAGATGCAGACATTCTGAGGTGGAAAAAGCATCCTATTGCAACATACTATACAATTTAATATATACGACATAATCACAATAAGCATTATTTGTGTCGTCGGATAGAAAAGTTACACTCCCAAGTATGTTACATACTATACCATTTAATATACAAGTATGTTACACTTCCAACCCAACCATAAGGTACGTACGATACAAATAAACAAACCAAATCATACTAAGGACCTAAACAACTAAACATACAACATCAAAAATTATATCGTTATGTTTACAAAATAACCTTTTCTAACTTAAACAAATTTCTATTAAATGCAATTTCCATTTTAAAAAAAGTACTACAAATGGTGTAAGACACCTCAGTATGAACAGATGATCAGTTTCATCTGATGGAAGTACCGAATACTAAATTAGATTCGATCAAGTTCAACATACACATTCAAACAACCCGCTTAAATATGGGAAGTATACATAGCAGAGTAGATTATTGTTTTCTTAAAATATAAAAACATCAACTGATCTAAAATGACTGTAAATACCATTAATAGTAATGACAAAACCAATGCGTCCATCATAAATACATTATGACCAATCACATAGCTGGTTACGCACTCTTGGCTACATATTAGGATGCTAAAAAGGCTGGGCTGTGGGGTGTTTTTGGCATGCTTAGAACTTACAAAATACAAATATCTACGCGATAACGAAACAATCTCAATTAGCTTAAACAATTTAACAACCGACAACCGAAAATCAGCGTCGCGACAGGATCCAGATTCCCGCAACTAAATCAACCCAAAATACATAATAAGTTCTAGAAATTAGAATTAGAAAACTAGAAATTAAATCGAATCGGGCGGTTTCCGTTTAGCGGTGCATTTATTCCTACCCCTAGTTCACGCATCTCCCTTTTTTTAGAAAATTTCATAAATGTTTTTGCATCAATTTATTTGGTGGGAGCTTATAATATGGAGCTAATTTAGAGGGGAGAGTATTTGGGGATTTAGAGCTGAAAGGAGGAAATTAGGAGCAAGAAGACATTACATGGAAAGAAGAAAGAACCATTAGGAGGAACTTTGCAAAATACTTTTTCTATATCATTCACTTTCTCTGGTACTACATATATAGCAACTTGCCTAACAAACTGGTGACGTGGCCTGCTATAGAAAACAACTTTGTGGCAAGGACCACTACCATAACCGAAAATGAAATACAGGAAAACAAATTAACAGAAAATGAAATAAAGGGAAACACAAATCATAACAAACTAACAGCTCTTTATATTAGTGGTAGCATGTCTCCATGTGATGTAGTGGTGCTATATATGCATATCATTACCAACACCTTGAAATTGACCTTGTCCTCAAGGTCATAGGTTGGCGCAAACAATCGCTCGACTTAATGTTTTCTACCCGGATCAAAGATGAGCGGCTTACTTTCACATTTCCACTTGCTGATTTCAGCAAACAGGTTGTGTGCTTCATCCAATTTTTATATTTTTTGCAATGTCTGATTTAATGCTTGGCTCATGCACAAAACCACAAAGGGAGTGCCTCCGGAGTACACATCTAAAGAGATCCGCTGCTTCATGGAATTGCCGAAAAGGAATTCGATGTGAGAGTCAGAGAAGTGCTCGAGTATTCGATGAGTAGAGTCGCTTGGCTTAATGGGTGAGAAAGGAGCCATGAGTATTGGTGTTGGCTGGTGGAAGGAAAGAGCATCAACAGCGACGATGTTAAAGGTGGGCTGAGGACACTTAGGCGAAGGAGGAGCAGAAACCGCTACGGTCGAGGCGAGAGGAGGTACAACAACAATGGCAATGCTCAACGGAGGACTCACAACTAAGATTATTGGTGGGGCTGAAGCTGCCGTGGAAACTGGAACAGTGGTATACGATGGAGTTGTTAGAGATGGAGGTAGTAGTTTGTCTAACTTTCGGTGGAGTTCAGTCACTTGTTCAGTGAGGTTTTGAAGTGCTGTTTTAATGTCTATGGTGCCAGCGCGTAGATTTTTAAGCATGGTGGTGTGTTTTGCTTGAGTGGCTAGGATGGAATTAATGGTGGTTTGCTGGTGAGTGATGGTTTCATGAAGTTGACGGATGGATTTGTAGGTGGAGTGGTTGTTGTGGATGGTTTCGACCATGGAGTCCATTAGTAACGAGACGAAGGTCAAGGTGAGATTAGAGGTAGATGAGATCAAGAATGAAAGCATCAAATGATATGAAGCTAATTTAGAGGGGAGAGTATTTGGGGAATTAGAGATGAAAGGAGGAAATTAGGAGCAAGAAGACATTACAGGGAAAGAAGCAAGAACCATTAAAGAGGAGGAACTTTGCAAAATACTTTTTCTATATCATTCACTTTCTCTGGTACTACATATATAGCAAGTTGCCTAACAAACTGGTGACGTGGCCTGCTATTGAAAACAACTTTGTGGCAAGGACCACTACCATAACCGAAAATGAAATACAGGAAAACAAATTAACAGAAAATGAAATAAAGGGAAACACAAATCATAACAAACTAGCAGCTCTTTATATCAGTGGTAGCATGTCTCCATGTGATGTAGTGGTGCTATATATGCATATCAGCTTAGTACTTGATATTGACATAAATTTTTTTGGTTGGAGCTTAGTTTTTTTATGAAGTCAAGTGATAGAGATGCCACATATGGCGTGAGCAAAGGCAAAACACAAACTAGAGCCTAACTGGAGGGGAAGGTGGGGCTTTAAGAAGGGGAGACTCAAAATGTTAAGGACGAAATCTGAAAAACTTTCTGAGATATTTTGGCAATCATTTAGTGAAGAGTCGACTAGTCATTAAGGTGAGGGCTAAGAGTAATTTATTATTCTTAATGGTGTACTTATAGTGTTATGTATTATGAACATATTGTGGTGCTATATACAAAAATTTGATAACATGTTTAAAGTTGGTTTGACATTATAACATGGAGGAGATTGATTACGGATGATGTGATAATATATTTATTTTGTTGAAATTTGTACATACATTTAATTAGCTGATATTAGTTCTTTCTTAATGTTGATAGAGTGATGTGGACCGATACTCCGTTGGATGAAAAGAAACACAATAATAATAAATCAAAATTGCTTAATAGAAGACATTGGAAAAGTATAGGTAAATTAAATTACAATGTAGCAAACGTGTGGATGACATACAAAAACCATAGGAAAAAATGTCGTAGCGAAAACATAAAAAAATAGTAGTATATGAAAGACTAGGAAACAACCCTACGCACGCATAGTTAAGGCATAGATAGCTTTTTACCTATGCTAGTTTTGATGTAGGGGCAGTACAAGATATTGTATCTAGCTACGCTCCGATTATGCCTTTTTGACATAGGTAAATCTGTAGTTTTCTATTAGTGAAAATACACATGCATGAAAGTTCGTACTTGTCTAGTTACCTAATGTGCAAGTACAAAATTCTGGTTAATGAAAAAGATACATACTTTATAATGGGTTTGAACAAAATCTAAATTTGAAATAATTTTTTTTATTGAAAGCCTAAATTGAAAATTTGTCTTTTCCACAACAATCACATTGATGGGAAACAAGGTTTCTATCTTATTAAAAAACTTTTCAAAATTGTCTTTAGTTTTTTTTTCTTTATTTGAACATCTAGGAATTCTCAATTCTTCATTCTCTCTCGTGCCATCTAGCGTGTATATGTAAAAACAAAAAGAAAACACCAAATCCATTTTCAAGCCAAGCACCATGTTACTTTCTAAATGAATTATCATTTCATGTTAAACATAATATGTATTTAGTATATTTACAATGTAAATTTCCTCCTGACGTTCTAAATGTAATGTAATAGCAGTAATGTTAAAAAAATGTGAGCTTTAAAGAAAAATAAAATAAGAGCATCTCCAATAGCATTCAGGGTTGGAATACTACAATTTGTAATATTTAGGCCTTTTTTGTAAAATTTACCCAACAGTCCCTTGTTACGTGCCGATTTAATCACTACGTGAAAATTTTTCTTCTCCTCCAACGCCGAGAAAAGAGGCGTGCGAAGAAAAATTCACAGCAAATTGTTTGCGAGTCGATTTAATCGGCATCTGCGGCCTATTCTCAATTCTGAATCGGATCCGTAATATTTTGCTGAATATTAAGGGTTGGAAGATTCGTTGGGTGTTGTTTTGTGCTAAATTCAGAATTAAGGAGTTGAATCCTCCTTCCATTGGAGATGCTCTAAGGTCTTGTTTCTCAAAACCTACCAACCTAGTGAGAAGGGCTTACAGGAAGGAAAAAATAAGTGATGTTTTTTGGCATGTGCCTAGAACCTAACTATTTTTTTGTTTATATTGTACTGGAATTATATTGTACTCTAGATTAATCAAGTTCAGAGCTGGCGTGGGGGCCAGGCTGGCCAGGTGGCCGCCCGGGGCAACCCCCGGCCGACGGGCAATAGTGGGGGAGGGAGTTGATAGTTATACTCAGTATTTGGAATGAATAAAATCTGGTATATGATGTTTGTCACTTGAATTACTGGTGGCATTGTGGTTGTGTTTCAGATTATTTCATGGAAGGTCAGCAGTTCAAAATTTCTTTTTGATATCCTTAACACCCAAGTTCAATTATGTTATGCTGCTAACAAATTTTTTTCCCCTGTTATGCCTAGGGGCAACCAGCAGCCTCACTTTTTAACCTATTTTTATGTTCCTGCCTTGGGCAACCCATTGGGTGGAGCCGGTACTGATCAAGTTGACTGAGATTTTCGCTATATATTTTACACATATATAAAGTTTTTTTGTTTTTTTGGAAAAAAGGTTTAGGGTGCATTTCTATGTTAAAATAAATTTTATTAGATTAGGAAAATACCTACCACATAGTATATGAAAGCAGAGTTTATTACAAGCAAGGACTTAAATCTAAAGGTCCCTTTGGTTTCATTGGTATTTTATATTTTTAATATTAATTACAAAATAAAAAGGCAGTGGAGGTTAAAAGTTAAAATTCTAAGCCATCATGACAATGAAGAGATGACAGATGAGATATAGGGATAGCTTACGAAATGGATTATTTATCAAGATTTTGATATATCCCAAAATAAGAAGAAAACAAATCTTTCCACTTTGTATGTTAACATCTTAACAGTTGGTTATCTTTCAACAGTATATGTGTTGTGCCTATTTTTGTTTCGACAAAAAGCGGGAACTAAAATGAAAAAAAAAAAACGGGTCCTTAATTTTGCCAAATGGTTTGCTGACGGTTCTTCAATGCATGCAGCTCACTCTGTTCAATATTATAGTATTTTTTTCCTTTTTTCCATTCAGTTCTTCGAAAAAGTTATTTTTTGTTGTAATATACAAGTGAATATGCTTTTGTTTTTTCTCTTTACTCTCACATCATGAAATAATTTTAATCACTAACTCCAAGAATATATAAAGGACTCAATGTAACAGAAAAAGATAACTAATAATTTGAATGAATAAAAATCTCTTTTCTTTCTTTTCTTCAATGTATTCTAATTTCTTTTTTTATACCAAAGTTATCAGCATGGTAACAGATTGATCAAATCATTCATGTATATCCATTTTTACTTCTTCTCTCCAATGTAGATTTCAGATCTAATAATATATCTTCAAAACGGTAAGTTATTTTCCTAATTTGATCGATCAAATGTTTTAGATCTTGTTTTGTTAATTTTATTTCGAAATATCTCACCGTGCGGTTATTCAATATAATACAAGAAAAAGAATTTCTATTTTCGAATGGAGAGTTCTTTTACATCTCATTATATCATTAACCTACTAATTCATATCAGATTTCATTTGTACATCTTATTTTTTTGTCTTGTATTTTGGATCTCGTTTTGTTGTAGATATCATTTTTTTATTTATGATATATATATTTCCTGAAGATTTTTTTTTGTTTCTTACAGAAACGTATATAGGAATAATGCGAATCCAGAAGATTGTATTAAGTTTTAAATTCAATATTGATATTGATTCAGCACACCTGAATTGAATGGAAATACATTATAAACTTAATTTGTAGCATTTGAATTAGAAGTAAAAAACCTGCAGTTCCTATAATGCTAAAAGTGAGTTTTCATAAATAATTAGTTTTAAGTTTCTTTGTAATAAAGTATCAGAAGTCCCAAGAAAAATTTATTAGAAATTCAGATCATTAAAGGCATAAAAGACTATCATTTTAATATTCAAAATACAATAGTATGGCATTTATAAAGATTTTTAAAGTGCAAAGTTGCATGTTATTCGATTGCTTATATGTCTAGCTTCATTGTTCATGTATGATTAGAACAAAACTCTAGCATAGTTAATTAACTTGAACAATATAATCAAATAGTATTCAAACAAATCATCAAATGCTACAAATTTGGATAAAAAATATGAAACATAATTATGATGGAAATCAAGTTAACGTTGGAGGTTGTAACAACCCACCTGGAATGAGCTTAAATTCCGACGCAGAAAAGACCCATCGAAACTTAGAGCCATTCTAAACAGATCGTTGGTTTCTATAAGGAAATAATTTAACAGGTATAATAAAGCAGACTAAACCGAAATCGAAATCTCACATAGCGGAAGAGATAAAATATAATAATATGAAATAAATGTACCATCAATTAGAAACCATATAAATGTCGGTTACAACGAATGTCAACGGTCATTAAAAGGTACATCAACAATAATAATTATCCATATACAACAATAATCATAATACTACGATAAATAATAACTAATAGCTACAGATCCTCTTTCGTCAGGCTCTACACTTCAGGGCATCACTGATCATGTAACACCCTGTAATTTTTAAACAACACTATAATGATAAACTAAAGAATACTTGATTACATATTTGGAATTAAGTAAAACGGACTGCACCATTGCGTTCGTCTCAGAATTCCGCTTAAGATAGACTCCAAGGTGCGTAAAACGGATATCGTATGAAGAAGATATTAATGTTTGAAGTTAATAAACATATAAGCCACTTATATATATAAAAAATAAAATCTAGAATTCAAATCAGTTCGTAATTCAAAAGGCGGGAACCAACGCGGGAATCAGACACGTTGGGGGTCGACCCCAGCCAAGGGTGTCGACCCATAGGTCGACACCCATGTCGACACCCCAAGATCCGGGGAAGATCCAGTTTTGCATACGTGGACTTATTTTCTGACAAGATTCATTAACCTTAGACTATATAAAGGACCTTAATCCCATTGTTTTATTCATCTAAATCAATGGCAACAACGACATGCTGCCCCAACTCAGAATAAAATAGCCTATTCTTCTCCAACAACAAGGTATACATATTCAGATATCTGTGCTTCAACATCTACAATCAATCTTCTGTTCTTTAGATCCAATCACAGTGAGTTTATGTTGCTTTTAGATATAAACACCTAAAATGTAATCTTGACATGCCTATAAGTTTGGATCTAAGCCTATACCTGTTAGTAATCTGAATCATAACAGATCTGTCGTTAATTGTATATCTGATTCACTATTTAGATCCCATCATGCCTGTTTATGATATCCCTATTATGTTAGTTTTCCTAATCATGTCACCGTATGCCTAATATGTTAAGTTTGCCTAATCATGTTACCTTATGTCTATTGTGTTAGTTTGCCTAATCATGTCATCTTATGCCAGTTTTTATTTGTTATGCCTATTCTTGTTCTCTTCTCTCCCTCTTTCCTTTTTTGTTTTTATAGCTAGGCTACCTTCACGCCTAAGCCTATCACTGAAATATGCGAACGCACGAAATTGGGAATGATTAATTTGGGGCATAATTCATATTGTAAAACATGATTGGGAATTTTGGGAAAAAATTGTACCTTAAGCTAAAACTTGAGATTTGGAGGCATAATCTATATCTTGACTTAAACCTCCATATGGGGCATAACTTGTATCGTGGACCAGAAGGGGATTTGGGGGATGATAAACATGAAAATTGGTTAGTAATGGAAATGCCTAGATTTACAGTAATTAGAAACTGTAAACGCGCTTAGGCACTAGGTTAGATTGCACTTGTGGCAGAAGTCTGCCCGGAACCGCCCGGCATATCCAGCGTCCACGAGTGGTAAATCTAATGTGAGGGTTCTAAGTACATAAACACGTAACATGCTAAGACACGAGGTTAAGTCCGACTTGTGGAAGAAGTCTGCCCGGACCTAACCGACATATCCAACATCCACAAGTTGTAGACTTAATGTGAGAGGTCTAGCGCATTATAAACATAAATGAATGAATGATGATGAATTAGTAATACTTAACATGTTTGAATCCATAAGGATTACAGTAACCAGTTAACTTGAGTAGGGGTTAAGTAAACTTGCTTGAAACAGTGAGAAGGTTAAGTAAATCTTGTGCGGTAGATAATAATTATATATATAGGCCCACAAACTTAACCTGTTGGGGTTTTGCAATCTTGATAAACTAGTAGGCATAACCTGTTGAAATCCTAGTAGTGGGGATACAAGCCTAAGGGAAGCTTGTATCATCTGGTGTGTGCTACCCGTTTCAGTCAGTAACCTATCTTGGTATTAAACGAGGAACCCCAAACTAGGTAGGGGTCTGGGCACGCTTACTGAGTTGATTATAAGAGGTCACTTGAGTGGGGGTGTTGACGGCGCGTTCCAACGGAGTCATGTGCGTGCATGGGTCCGCTTGCTAGAGAAGATAAGACGTTGTGCCATCTGTAGATATGGTTTGGGCACATCTCGTAAACAAAGGGTTGCCACTTTAGGAAGAGATATATCCTACTGTGGGGCCAGCACAAGGTATCTATGAGTTAGAGCCGATCGATTGTGGGTTGTAATTGGGGTGCATCTAGTCTTGCTTGCTTAGGAGCCCGTTCTTGTCGTTGGGGTTTAACACCTGTCAGTTATGTTGGGCTACCTATTATTGTATGGGGGTAAAACCTCTCATTAGAAGTACAACTAAGTCTACTATCTTGTACTTGTTGGGATCATCTTATTCTTGTTCTACTAGTATTGGTGCAAGAGAGAAAAGTATCAAAGAAGCGCAACATATTCTATCATGTTTATCTTGTTTACCTTATTATACCTAACTTATGACACTGTTATCTCTCTCCAACTTATATGCCTATCTTGATGTTTTTACTTATTTATATGCTAAAAGTAACTGGACTTGCCAGACTTTATGTATGACCTATTTTGTTTCCTCTTCTTTCTCTTCCGTTTCCCTTCCCAAGGTTCTTAGGGTGGGAATACTTAAGCTTGATCAGGATTCTTCTTTTCTGCTTGGAGCTTCTTAGATGTATTGCTCGATTTCACATTTGCTATACTATGGCTATATTTTGGGGATTATGCTCTTTTATGTGATATTGTACTCTGATGATGATTTTTGTACAAGGCAGAAGTTTAATTTTTCAGTATTCCAGACTTATTATGTAATTGTGTTTGAACCACGAAACTTTTCTATTAAATAAAGTTTTAATTCCACTGCTATTTCATATCTATTTTGTGATGTTTCTGTTTCTGTTTACCTATAACACTTCACGAAACTTAATGCATTCTGATAAAGAGTGACATTAACGGACGTGGGGTGTCACATTTGGTATCAGAGCTGAAGGTTACCAGATTGGATAAAAGATTTTGAAATTTATTTTCAAAAAGGTTTTAAAAGAAAGCATATTCAAAAGAAAAGTCTGTTTTGAAAAACATATTCCCTAGAGCCATATGAAATATCTTTCGATTCTCTGTTTGAATCCCCTTTTTCCTTTCTTTTGAGCATGTCTGGGGAACCTAATATTCCAGAGGGCATACAGATACCGTCATGGTTTCACAGGTATATGGAGGCTACGACACCTGCCGAAGGCCAAGTAGACGCCCTTTCCGCAGCTGCAGCCATCGTTCCTCCTCCTCCACGTGCTGATAATTTCTCTAAGATATGCAAAGATTTTTGTGCTATGGGTGGAAAGCCATTCCGAGGAACTGAGATTTCGTAGAGGTAATGAATTGGCTTAAATAGACGGAGGATTTGTTTGAGATTTTTGAAGTTGACGATTGTAGGAAGAATCAGTTGGTTGTTTGCTAGCTGAAAGGTGAGGCCTCGTTTTGGTGGGAAGTGACACATGCAGGACGTCCAGTCGAGACTTGGGACGATTTACGACAGAGATTCGAAATGAAATTTCTTTCTCAAGCAAAGCAAAGTATGCAACTGGAAAGGTTTTTGGCGCTTAAGCAAGGAGGCATGTCTGTTAGAGAGTATGTTAACAAGTTTAATCAATTGGCGAGGTTTGGTTTGGAACTAGTAGATACTCCGCACAAGAAAGCTTTGAGGTTTGCCAAAGGACTGAATGAACCCCTCCATGGGTTGGCTATGTCTCATATTCCGATGGGAGCAACTTTTGATAAACTTGTTGATATGACATTGATGCATGAAGAAGACAAAGGTGAAAAGAAAGAGGCTAAGGTTGAGGAAACACAAAACAAGAAAGGGTGGCCCAAGAAAGAACAACAACAAAATAAGAAGGGTGGTAAGAACGACAAAGCTCGAGATAAGAGGAAATTCCATCATTATGGACGCGAGGGTCATGTGATTAAGGATTGCAAGAAAAGAAAGAATGCTTGTTTCTAGTGTGGAGAAGTTGGACATCTTATTAAGGATTGCTCGAAAAGGCAAGGACAGGGTCAAAGGGTAAGATCTTCTGGAGGGAAAGTGCATGCTCTCGTGGCCAGTGCGCTAGATAGAGGTAGGAAAGTTTATGTCGAATGTTTGATTTCTCTTTCCAATCATCCTGTTAGAATTCTTTTTGATTCTGGCGCTACGCATTCTTTTATATTTGATTCTATGGTTGAGTCTCTACACCTTAGTACTAATATGGTTTTGGATCCCGTTGTTGTCTCAAACCCTATTGGTGGTACGACTCATTTATCTATGAATTGTCGGGGCTTGAGAATACCTGTGTTAGCCTTCGAGTTTGAGTGTGACACATACGTCCTTGGTTTCATGGGCTATGGTTTGATTCTAAGGATGGATTGGCTAGCCATGTATGGTGCCATTCTGGATTGTGAGAGGAGGGTCATTAGACTTTTGACTTGCCATAAGAGGACCCTCGAGATTTCTTGTGACCCTAAAGGGTCTGTCATACTTAGTTTCCTAGAGTCGCTTGATGCTTCTATCGATGACCTACGATATGTACAAGTAGTCTGTCAGTATCCTGAAGTTTTTGAGGAGGTTCGGGGTTTACCTCTGAGGCGCGAGATTGACTTCTGTACATACCTAGTGGACAATGCAAACCAGTTGCATTGCCAGTGCGCCATATGTCTCCAAGAGAAAGGAGGGAGCTCAGCAAGAAAATAGGGGAGCTACTTGAATGGGTTTATTAGGCGAAACATATCTGAATGGGGTGCTCCGGTGGTATTTGCCCCTAAGGCGGATGATTCGCTTCACTTATGTATGGACAATAAAGAGCCGAATAAACTCACTAAGAAGAAAGGCACCCACTTTCGAGGATAGATGATATGTTTGACCAACATGTTGGTGCATCCGTCTTCTCTCGGTTATACTTGGCTATGGAGTTTCATCAGTTGAGGGTGGCCGAGGACATTATAGACCAGACCACTTTTAGAACTCCAAATGGTTTCTTCGAGTGGCTCGTCATGCCTTTTGGATTGACGAATGCACCCGCCTATTTTGTTGATCTGATGAGTAGGGTATTTCGGGAGTTTCTAAATAAGTTCGTTGTGGTCTTTGTTGATGATATCTTGATTTTCTTGAAGAGCGAGGAAGACCATGCCTGATGTAACACCCCGTATTTTCTGTGAACGTATAAGTAACAAATTAAAGTATACTTAATTTTTAGGAGAAGAATTAAGGGAAACGTGTTGCGCCATTGCGTTCGTCTCGAAATTCTGCTTGAGATAGAGTCCGAGTTTGCGTAAAACGGATACCGTATGAAGGAGATATGGACGAACGAAGTTAGGCAAAAAAACCGAAAACAGGCCAGAAATGCAATGGCGCACTTCTGAAGTGCGCCAGCACAAAAATACACTGGCGCACTTGGGAAGTGCGCCCATGTCGAGCCAGAAACCTGCACAGGGTTCTAAAGAGTTCTAATGATGATTTTTGATGTGCTGGACGGACCTGATGGCTTCTAAGGTGATCTAATGGTTCTGAAACACTCTCTACACCTATAAATATGTGATTAACCTAACCCTAATTCATAGAATGTTGTCTACGACACATTATGCTACCAAACTCTCTCTTAAACCCTAGCCGCCGCCTCTAAATCTAATCTCAAGTGTTCATTCACAATTCAAATTAAAGTTTAGAGCTGCAACAACAATCGAAGAAGATTAATCAGCGTTTCTGCATCAAATTCGATTTATAATCCTTTTCTTTAGCCACGAAAGGAAAGTACAATTATTTTCCAATATAAACGTTAATTATGATTGTGGCATGAATTGTAAATCTGAATCTGAGGTTATGTATGTTCTGTTTAGATCTATCTTATTCTGTATCTCTTTCTTCTTTCTGTTCTATAGCCAGGCTACTACGAGCCTGCGCCGAATCTCATAAGAGATTAACGCACGAATGCTAAATTTTGGGACAAATAATGAATAATGCATAATTGGACATGAAACTGTTGCCTACGAGACTATTATTGCCTATGACTATGATTCATGACTATGAGACTATTGCCTATGACTATGATTCATGCCTATGAGACTATTGCCTATGACTATGATTCACGCCTATGAGACTATTGCCTATGACATTGACTAAGAAACTATTGTGATTTGTCGCCCATGACTATTGTAATTAGTTTCTTACGCCTATTCCCTTAATGATACTAGATCTCATATTTAGTATGTAACTTTGCTAGTTTATTCCCATTCACTGTTATGTACATCGAGCCTAGCGGGACCATTATCATTGTATTTGGTTCATTATTTCATGCCTATTCTTTCTTGTGCTTATCTCCTATTCCTTTTGCTAGGGCCATTTCATGAGTACTTAGAGAACTTGTTGAAACATTGGGCGTAACTTAATTAAGTTAATAAATATGTTGGCATAATTTGATTTGGCTATGATAGAGAATGATTTACATGCATATTAGTCTTGGACAAAAATGGTAAACTAGAATATTAAATCTAGTTTTGACATGAACTATAAATGGGAATATTAAGGCTAAGATTTGGGGCATATATTGTATTATGAATTATGACCTTGATTTAGGCATGTAAGTTTAGGCTAAATCTATGATTAGGCAAGATAGGTAAATAGAGTTTTAGATATATATAATCTGCTAAATCTGTTATCTGCTAAATTTGTTAAATTGCCTAATCCGTTATCCGCTAAATTTGTTATATTGCCTAATTTGCTAGTTCTGCTATATTGCCTAATCTGCTAGATCTGTTCATCTGCTAAATCTGTCATCTGCTAAGTCTGCTGAAAATGCCTAATCTATTATATGCTAAATCTGCTAAATTGCTTAATCTGCTAAATCTGTTAAGTTGCCTAATCTGTGAAATCTGTTATTTGCTGAGTTGATATATTTAGTCTGTTATTGACATAATCTGAATTGGTTATAGTTATGAATAATTGACATGTATATTAGGCATGGGCATAAATGGTAAATTATTAATTAATTGGCCGCAAAGATAAACATGACTAACTCGAGGTTAGAATGAGTTTGCGGCGTAATCCTGCCCGGAACCGCCCGGCACATCCAGTGGCCGCAAACAATAGGTTCTAATGTGAGAAGTTAGTCATAACATGCTTGAAACCCGAGGTTAGACTCAGTTTGTGGCAGAAACCTGCCCGGAACAAACCGGCCTAACCAGTAGCCGCAAATTGTCAGTCTAATGTGAGAGGTCTGGGCATTAATATTTAATTAATGAAAATCTGAGATAAATATGATGTCTAAAACGTGTTGGGTGGATAGGGTTAAACCAACTGGACTAATGAAATTAATAAACCCGTTTCATGAATCTGTAGGCCCAGTACAAAGTTAGACAAGTCTGTAAATCTGTTAAATCTGTATGTCTGATCCGTTAGTCTGAAAACTTATTTGATTTTCTGATCTGTGAACTAGTTGACCTGAACTCTGTATGTCTGAACTTGTAAACAAGTTAATCTGAAAACTGTTAGTCTGGGGGCACAAGGTTAGGAGGGAAAAATACTTGTGTCATCTGTTGTTTGGGACCCATATTAGTCAGTAACCCTTTCTGGTATCAAAACTTTGACCCAACAGTAGGTAGGGTCCGGGCACGCTTACTGAATTAATTATAAGCGGTTCATTCTGATAATGGCGAGGGGTGTTGATGGTGCGTTCCAACCGGGTCATGTGCGTGCATGGATCCCGGTCTGCCTCTGAGGATGTAAGACGCCGTGACATCTGTAAATAGGTCTGTGTCATTTAAAGGTTGCCACTTTGGGGAGTGATACACCCTTTTGTAGGGCTGACACAGGGTATTTATGTATTAGGGAGCCGATCGCTTGGGGTAGGGTTTTAGGGTACACTTAGTTCTGTCTGTTTCTGTTGGTACCGTCTGTTTCTGTTGGGTGGCAACGCTTGCCTGTTTCTGCGTGGTACCGTCCGTTCGGGTGGTAAAGGCCCATTTACTAGTGTAGGCCTAATTCTAACATTCTGTTTCCGTAGGGATTATTCTGTTTCCGTTTCTGTCTCTGTTCGGGTGGTAAAGGCCCATTACTAGCATTCTGTTTCTGTACTTTCTGTTCGGGTGGTAAAGGCCCATTATTAGCATTATGTTTCTGTACCTTCTGTTAGGGTGGTAAAGGCCCATTATTCTGCTTCTGTTTCTGTTTAGACATTAGGGTAACACCTAATCCTGTTATACTAGTATTAGTGCAGAGAAGTGAAAAGTAATATCGACATGTTTCTTCTGTTTAACCTAAGTATATCTGTTATTCCTGTTTCATGTTATCTCTCATCCAGTTTTATTTGCATGCCATGACATTATTATCTGTTCATAACTGAAAGTCACTGGACTTGCCAGACTTTATGTCTGACCCTTGTTGTTTTGCCTCTTTTCTTCCCGGTGCCCCCTAGGTTTTCAAGGGGGAAATACTCTAGCTTGATCTAGATCTTTCTTCCTACTTGGAGTGCTTGAAGTGCTTAAAGTATGGTTTGTCTTTCTCTGGCATCCTTGGTGGGGACTATGATTTTAAAGTTTTTTACTCTGATGGCTTTTGAACAAGGCTGATATATATGTACTTGAGTTTTTGATAAAGTTGTAACCAAACTGATTTCTGTCCGCTGCAATAAAGTTATAAAGTTTTTCAAGTATTATTTTTATATCTGTCTTGTAATATTCTGTTCTGTTTACTAAAATGCTCCATCAAAGTTAAGGCATTCCCTTTGTGAGTGACCTTAACGGAGGTGGGGTATTACACCTGACATTTAAGGGAGGTTTTGAAAACTCTCTGTATGCATCAGCTTAAGGCGAAATTCTCCAAATGTCATTTTTGGAGAAAAGAAGTGAGATTTCTAGGGCATATGGTCTCTAAAGATGGGATAACGGTAGATCCCGCAAAGATAGTTGCAGTTCAAGATTGCCAGATCCCAAAGAATGCAACGGAGGTGAGAATTTTTCTTGGTTTAGCGGGCTATTATAGGAAGTTCATTAAGAACTTCGCAAAGATATCAGCCCCACTCACTAGACTGATGAAAAAGATTCTGACATTTTCTTGGGTATAGACTGTGATGATATTTTTCCGCGATTGAAGAGGGCTCTGACGACAACCCCAGTCTTGACCTTGCCCAACGGGAACAAAGTGTTCACAGTATACACTGATGCATGCGGTACAGGGCTTGGTGCGGTTCTGATGCAAGAGGGAATGGAAGTATGTTATGGAGGTAGACAGCTATGAGTTCATGAGAAGAACTAAACTACCCATGATTTAGAGTTAGCTGCCATAGTATTCACGCTTAAGACTTGGCGCCATTATCTACTTGGAGAGAAATTCGAATTGTACACCGATCATAAATCTCTCAAGTACTTGTTCTCGCAGAAGGATCATAATTTAAGGCAACAAAGATGGATGGAGCTCTTAGCATCCTATGATTTTGAGATTGCTTATACCCTTGGCAAGGGTAATGTGGTGGTAGACGCATTGAGTAGGTAGAGGATGACTTTTAGTCCTATGTTTGTGGAGAGGAAAAGCTAGGAGTTTATATCGTTTTTTGATTTTAGACCCACCGACTTTATACCTGGTTTATTGGCATCATTAGAGGTGCGGCCTACTCTGTTGGACCATATAGGGACTTCGCAGCGAGAGGAACCACAACTAGCAGATATCTTAGATAGGCTCAGTAGAGGGGAGACTTCTAGTCACCTCAGTAGATATTCCACGGACGATAGAGGGTGGTTGCGATGAGATGGAAGGCTTTATGTTTCCCGGGTTAGGAGTTTGTTGAAGATAGTCCTTGAGGAAGCTCATCATTATAAGATGACTATTCATCCAGGCGGTGATAAGATGTATAGAGATATGAAGAGGGTTTTCTTTTGGGCTGGGTGAAGAAAGATGTGGCAGAATTTGTTTCTAGATGTTTTATTTATTAGCAAGTCAAGGCTGAGCAAAGGAAGCCCGGTAGTTTAGTTCATCCTTTGGAAGTCCCACAGTAGAAGTGGAAGAGTGTCTCTATGGATTTCTTTGATGGGTTGCCTAGATCAAGGAAAGGCAACACTAGTATTTGGGTTATAGTGGACAGACTTAAGAGCGCTCACTTCATCCCTGTTAATAGTAAGAGGACAACAACATGGTTGGCAACAATTTATCTTCATAAGATAGTCCGTTTGCATGGAGTACCTTCCAGTATTTGTGAGTGACCGTAACTCCATATTCACTAGTGATTTATGGAGAAGCTTGCAAGAGGCATTAGGTACACAGTTGTGTTTGAGCACCGCTTATCACCCACAGACCGATGGACATACGGAAAGAGTAAATAGAGTTCTTGAGGATCTTTTAAGACTGTGTATCTTAGACTTCAGAGGGACTTGGGAACATCATCTTCCTTTAGTAGAGTTCGCCTACAACAACAATTACCAAGCTAGTATTGGCATGGCACCGTTCGAAGCATTGTATGGACGACCATGTAGATCACCGACTTGTTGGTCAGAATCTATAGAAAGGATTCTACTTGGACCTGAGATGATTAGGGAAACTTCAGAAAAGACTGACCTTATCCGCGGACGCATGTAGACAGCTCAGGATAGGCAGAAGTCCTACACAGATAGGAGAAGGCCTGACATTGAGTTTGAAGTAGGAGATATAGTTTTCATCAAGGTATCACCTTTGAGGAATGTTGTTCGCTTCGAATCTATAGGGAAGTTGGCACCAAGATTTGTTGGGATATTTCCCATAACAGAAAGGATTGGCCAAGTGGCCTATAGAGTAAAGCTACTAGAGAGTCTGTCTGGCATTCATGATGTTTTCCACGTTTCTCATTTACGGAAATGCTTACATGATACCGCAGAAGTAGTTGAGCCAAGTATGCTTAAGGAAGTAGAGGTGGAACGGGAGGCGGTAGTTAGACGAGTTCCTACTCGTATTCTTGAACCAGAAGTTAAGAAGCTACGCGACCGAGAAGTAAAGTTGATGAAAGTACAGTGGGGAGATAACCAAGAAGATGCAACTTGGGAGACCGAAGACAAGATTCGTGCTTCGTACCCTTTTCTTTTCAAGGGTATGTTCTTAACTTCCTTTCCAAAGCTTTTATTAATGCTTGTTTCTACCGTTTAAGTATATCCTATCGATCAAATCTTCAACCTTTAGGTGGGAATTCCATGAATTTAAACCTGTGTTTGAGGTATGTTATGCTTGATAGATGCAACTGGATGCAAGTGTTTGCTAGTGGTTGCTCATGGATGCATATACACACACATTAGGCACTAGATCGGCTCAATCACTCTCATACTGCATATGGATGTGTGTGCATATTTTTCTTTTAATTGATGAAAGTGGATGCATCATCTATGGATGTTGCATTTGGATGGATGATTGTGCACGCATATAGCCTTTAGATGGTTTATTAGGATTATTTGCATACATATTGGATTCATGGCACTAACATGCATTGCATTAGTATAGGGACACATACACACACCTTTCCATATGTGTATATAATCATTAGAAATATTTTAAGGACAATGGATGCCTGTGATTGGTGGATGAGTAGATGGATGATGGATGTTATGATATACATTCTTCATAACTTGGAGATTTCGGGGTCGAAATCCTTTGAGTAGGGGAGAATGTAACACCCTATAATTTTTAAACAACACTATAATGATAAACTAAAGAATACTTGATTAAATATTTTGAATTAAGTAAAACAGACTACGCCATTGCGTTCGTCTCGGGATTCTGCTTAAAATAGACTCCGAGTTTGCGTAAAACGGACATTGTATGAAGAAGGTATTAAGGTTTGAGGTTTATAAACATATAAGCCACTTATATATAAATAAAATAAAATCCAAAATTCAAATCAGTTCGAAACTCGAAGGTAGGAACCAATGCGGGAATCAGACCCGTTGGGGGTCGACCCCAGCCAAGGTGTGTCGACCCATGGGTCGACACCCACACAGGGGTATCGACACCCATGTCGACACCCCTAGATCCGGGGAAGATCTAGTTCTGCGTACGTGGACTTGTTTTATGACCTGATTCATTAACCCTAGGCTATATAAAAGACCTTAATCCCATTGTTTTATTCATCTAAATCAATGGCGACAACGAGGTGCTGCCCCAACTTAGAATAAAATAGCCTATTCTTCTCCAACAACAAGTTATACATATTCAGAGATCTGTTCTTCAACATCTACAATCAATCTTCTATTCTTTATATCCAATCACAGTGAGTTTATGTTGCTTTTAGATATAAACACCTAAAATGTAATCTTTACATGCCTATAAGTTTGTATCTAAGCCTATACTGTTAGTAATCTGAATCATAACAAATCTGTCATTAATTGTATATCTAATTCGCTGTTTAGATCTCATCATGCCTGTTTATTAAATCCCTATTATGTTAGTTTTCCTAATCATGCCACCGTATGCCTATTATGTTAAGTTTTCCTAATCATGTTACCTTATGCCTATTGTGTTAGTTTGCCTAATCATGTCATCTTATGCTAGTTTTTATTTGCTATGCCTATTCTTGTTCTCTTCTCTCCCTCTTTGCCTTTTTGTTTTATAGTCAGGCTACCTTCGAGCCTAAGCCTATCGCTGAAATAGGTGAACGCACGAAATTGGGAATGATTAATTTGGGGCATAATTCATATTGTAGAATTGATTGGGAGTTTTGGGCAAAATTTGTACCTTAAGCCAAAATTTGAGATTTTGGGCCATATTCTATATGTTGACTTAAACCTTGATCTGGGGCATAACTTGTATCGTATATCGGAAGGGGATTTGGGGAATGATAAACGTGAAAATTGGTTAGCAATGGAAATGCCTAGATTTACTAATTAGAAACTTAACTGCGCTTAGGCACGAGGTTAGATTACACTTGTGGTAGAAGTCTTCCCGGAACCGCCTAATATATTTAGCTTCCACGAGTGGTAAATCTAATGTGAGGGGTCTAAGTGCATAAACACGTAATGTGCTAAGCCACGTGGTTAAGTCCTACTTGTGGAAGAAGTCTGCCTGGACCCAACCGACATATCTTGCATCCCCAAGTTGTAGAATTAATGTGGGAGGTCTAGCGCATTATAACCATAAATGAATGATGATGAACTAGTAATACTTAACCTGTTTGAATCCATAAGGATTACAGGAACCAGTTAACTTGAGTAGGGGTTAAGTAAACTTTCTTGAAACAGTGGGAGGGTTAAGTAAATCCTGTGGCGGTGGGTAATATTTATATATATAGGCCCACAAACTTAACCTGTTGGGGTTATGCAATCTTGATAAACCAGTAGGCATAACCTGTTAAAATCCTAATAGTGGGGATACAAGCCTAGGGGGAAGCTTGTATCATCTGGTGTGTAGGACCCGTTTCAGTCAGTAACCCATCCTGTTATCAAACGGGGAACCCTAAATTAGGTCGGGGTCTGGGCACGCTAACTGAGCTGATTATAAGAGGTCACTTGAGTAGCGGTGTTGATGGCGCGTTCCAACGGAGTCATGTGCGTGCATGCGTCCACTTGCTAAGGAAGATAAGACGTTGTGATATATGTAGATATGGTTTGTACACATCTTATAAACAAAGGGTTGCCACTTTCGAAAGAGATACATCCTATCGTGGGGCAGGCACAGAGTATCTATGAGTTAGGGAGCCGATCGATTGTGGGTAGTAATTGGGGTATATCTAGTCTTTCTTGTTTAGGAGCCCGTTCTTGTCATTGGGTTTAACACATGTCAGTTCTGTTGGGCTACTTGTTATTGTATGGGGTAAAACCTCTCACTAGAAGTACACCTAAGTCTACCATCTTGTACTTGTTGGGATCATCTTCTTGTTGTTGTACTAGTATTGGTGCAAGAGAGAAAGTATCAAAGAAGTGCAACATTTTCTACCATTTTTATCTTATTTACCTTGTTATACCTACCTTTTGACACTGTTATCTCTCTCCAACTTGTATGCCTGTCTTGATGCTTTTACTTATTTATATGCTAAAAGTAACTGGACTTGCCAGACTTTATGTCTGATCCATTTTGTTTCCTCTTCTTTCTCTTCCGTTTCCCCCCACCCCCTAGGTTATCAGGGTGGGAATACTCAAGCTTGATCAGGATTCTTCTTTTCTGCTTGGTGTTGCTTAGATGTATTGCTCGATTTCGCTTTTTCTCTACTATGGCTATATTTTGGGGATTATGCTCTTTTATGTATTATTGTACTCTAATGATGATTTTTGTACAAGGCAGAAGTTTTATGTTTTCAGTATTCCAGACTTATTATGTAATTGGGTTTGAAGCACGAAGCTTTTCTATTAAATAAAGTTTTAATTCCGCTGCTATTTCATATCTGTTTTGTGATGTTTCTGTTTCTGTTCACCTACAACGCTTCACGAAACTTAATGCATTCTGATAAAGAATGACATTAACGGACGCGGGGTGTCACATATCCAGTGTCTCTACCTACTAACTTGTTTACATGTTGTGAGGACGGAGGTCAGAACAATAAGTTCTGGTGAAATAAAATCATATGTTTATGGAATAACTATTTCCAATACTTGGCAGTATGAATTCATCAAATTACATCTACAAAGTCTAACACACAATCAAACATACGAAATAATGAAGCAGACTCCTCTACAGTCACTTAAGACCTACATATTGATAAGTATTTATTTATGGGTGGATTCCTTCAGTCACTTAAGACCTTATGGCGGACCCTAGACACTTAAGATCTCGTCTTATAATCATCAACGCTATTAAATATTATCTCTCTTGTAATACGAGAAATAGTAAGCAACCACTTAATACTGGTTTATGTAGACCTTCATAGTCATTTAAGACCCTTCGACGGACCCCTTCGTTACTATTTAAATAGTATTACGGGTGAACTCCTATTCACTTAGTACTTCCTGGATACAGGTAGCCCATTAGGAAATTTTCCTACTGTTCATTCCTAAGTAAGCCCTCACACAACCCCTAGAGGAAGCGGACAACTTCCGAAGAACTACCTTACTCAACGTTATCGCTTAAGACCATTTAATGCCTCATGATTATTCGAGAATGGTGAACCTCATGACTACTTAAGACCTTTATAAGGCGAGTCCCATGACTTAGGTCTTAAACTAATTAATGAACCTTAGGAATAGACCTAGTCCCAACTACTTAATACCCAAATTTGGTAGCTCGGTCCTTGCTTGTATGCGTAATAATTGATGTTGAATGTATCCAGAAACCCTAATATGCATATAATTTCTATATGCATGCATGGTGCGTTAGTGCTGCAACCATCTTCTACCATCTAATCTAGCAACCACAATGCAACTATATAAGAGATTTAGAGGAAATAATTACTTGAGTAAAGCTCTATATGATTTTGCCTTATCTTTTCTTTGGTTCTCCAAGTGCTTTCCGCAAGGTTATCTCCTCATTGTACTCAGACTAGTCTGATGTTTTTATTGTGGAGCCTTTTGATTCCAAGCCCCACAATCGTTGCGGTGGCATGGAGCACCCTCAGCTCTAACTTGAAGCTCCCTAAGTCCCCAATATCATCTAGCTCGAGTCTGGTGGTGGAATCATGAAGGAATTTCCTAAGATGAGAAACATGGAAACCGTTCTGGACTCCCAATAAGCACTCGGAAAGATCCACACAATAAGCCAATTTCCCGATCCTATCGACGATCTTAAATAGGCCAATAAATCTAGGAGCCAACTTCCTAGTGGTTCCAAACCGGGCAGTCTTCCGAAAAGGGTAAACTTTCGCAAATACCAAATCCTAATGCTAAATTCGAGTTCCTTCCTCCTTTTATTCGCATACGATTTCTGCCGGTCTTGGGCTGCCTTCATTCTCTGCCGAATCTAAGCGATTTTCTCCGTAGAATCATGGATAAGTTCTAGTTGGAGTAAAATCTTTTCAGTAGTTTCCCACCAACAGGTAGGTGATTTGCATGGCCGCCCATACAATGCTTCATAAGGAGCCATAACAATTGTCGCTTGAAAACTATTGTTATGTGAAAACTCCACCAATTGAAAACAATGCTCCCAAGATCCTCCGAATTCGATGATGCAGGCTCTAAGTGGATCTTCTAGAACTCTGTTGACTTTCTCTGTCTGTGCGTCATTTTGCGGATGATAAGCTATGCTCAAACTCAATGTCGTCCCTAAGGTTGCTTCAAAATTCACTTATAACAAAGGGTCCCTATCACTAACATCCTCGTTGGGATTCCATGCAGTCTAATTACCTCCTTGACATATAACTGGGCCAATGACATATAACTGGGCCAATGACATATAACTGGGCCAACGAAGCTGCAGTCCTATTCTTCTTGATCAAGATGAAATGAGCACTCTTTGTCAAGAGATCCGCAACGACCAAAATGGCTTCATTCCCCTTTTGACTCCTCGGAAGTCCATCTACGAAATCCATCGAACTGTGTTTCCATTTCAAAATGGGAATTTCAAAGGGTAATAACAACTCCGGGCATACCTTGCTCTGCCTTAACCCTTTGACAAGTCGAACATCTAGCTATAAATTCGGCTACATCCCTTTTTATACCTTCCCAATAAAAACTCCTTTTCATATCTCTCTACACCTTATCTCCTCCAAGGTGTATGATCATCCTCGACTGATGACACTACTCTAGAACTTCCTTTCTAAGGTCTCCATTCTTACTGACACAAAGACGACCATCCCTTCTCAAACTCCCATCTCTATCCATAGAATATCTATCTGAATGAGGAATGGTTTCTCCTCTAAAAATCCTATCCCTTATGGTCCTCAACTCATAATCAAGGTCTTTCTCACTTTTAACTCTATCTACTAAGGCTGGCATCACCTCGAGGAAACCAGAAACCCTTTAGATGCATATAACGACGGCTGAACATTAAAACTGAAAAAAAAACTCCAACTGCTTCCACTCAGAAATCACACCTAAGGTAGCATGTCTTTGACCCAAAAGCGTCAACAACGACATTACCCTTCCTTGGGGTATACTGGATAGCGAAGCCAAACAATGCTATGTACTCCATCCACCGCAACTATCGTAATTTAAAATCATGTTGAGAAAAAAAAGTACTTAAGAGACTTATGGTTGGTAAAGATTTCAAACTTCTCTCATAAAGGATAATACCTCCGCATCTTTAAGGAAAATACCACATCTGCAAGTTCCAAATCATGCACAGGGTACCTCTTCTCATGGTCCTTAAGTGGTCTACTTACGTAGGCAACTACCCTACCCTCTTGCATGAGTACTGCTCATAAACCATCCTACATGCATCGATGAAAGCCATAAACATCTTCGTACTATTAGGAATAATAAGGACAGGTGGACTCGTTAGGGATTCCTTCAACTTTCCAAAAGCAATATCACACTTCTCACTCCAAAGGAATTCAAGATTTTTCTTTGTTAACTTGGTTAGAAGGGATGCAATCCTTGCGAAATCCTAAATAAAATTCCTGTAGTAGCCCGTTAACCCAAGGAAACTTCTAACCTCTGTCACACTGCGGGCCCTACACCAAAATAGCAAATTTGGCAGTGCTTTGAGTTGTGTCTAATAAGATTAGGGAGTGCTTTAAGCCGTATCAATTTCTTGCATGTTTAACAATTAGATACGACCATCATCCGTATCTAATTACCAAAAAAGATACGGCCATCAGCCGTATCTATTACCAAAAAAGATACAGCTATAAGCCGTATCTATTCTCAAAAAAGATACGGTCATAAGTCGTATCTATTAATGGGTTAAATACTGAATACTTGATGATCCAATACGGCCATAAGCCATATCCATTTAAGCAGCAACATAACTCATTCAAAAGCTGCTTCAATATACAGAGCATTAATCTGAAGTACTCTACTAAGACAACGAGAACTATAAAACAAACCCAATAAACATGATCATTATGTAACTAATGTTTACAAACAAACAACAAGCTGTTAAGTGTATAGATCTACTGTATCCTCTAGTGAACAAATAAGTTTACAACATAATAAGTTCTATAAAAAATAACATAGGATATCTAATATTAATATTATACAACCATTATGATATACCAATTTCACTATTCAAAAATCCCGCAGATGTCTCTTTCTTCCACATCCATATCTCCACCAAAAGGAGCTCTACCATATTCACTAGCAAAGGGGATAATATCAAGTGTCAAATGTTGCTTCACTTAATCTTAGGAAAAAGCTTCTTTCACTTGCAATTGCTTGCAGTTCAGCAATGTATTTTGAAGCATCTTTTACTTTCTTTGAAGCAGACTGTGTAGTGTAAGTAATATGAATTTGTGTTGCTATACACGGGAAGTGTTTTCATGGGGTTATCGGTTTTTCTTTTGCTAGCAAAAATAAAAATAAAAATAAAAATAGATTACCACATGAAAACACTTCCCATGTACAACAACACAAATTTATATTACTTACACTACAAGTCTACATCAAAGAAAGTAAAAGTTGCTTCATAATACATTGCCGAACTGTAAGCAGTTGCAACCTAGAGCTTAATTAAATGCATAAGTTCGCTTGGATAGCATACAACACGTACAATATAAAAACCTGTAAAAAAAAAGTGAAACCGCATAGTTCAGGATAGGATTTGTCCACATTATTATTTTCATTAGTCACTAAATATTGCAAGTCTACAACATTTTTACTTGTTTAGTCGAGACCGAGTCTCGATTAAAGACAGTTGCATAATTATTGTCATCCAAACAGGCAACAAACCAAGCACAATTTGGCTATAACGTCAATGGAATAGAGTCACAAAAGGAGAAAGGGAATTATATAAAGCTAATAAGCAGGAATACCTGACCTAGGTGCATGAGCTAAAATGCATCCACCTGGTGGATCACCCGGTAAATTCTTAACTAGAAAGTTAAAGCCTTCAGCTTGGTGAGGCTTCATCCACTTCATATATCAGCAGCATTAAAGAAGTTTTCATTCATGTTAGTGCTGGGATTCTCACCAATGTCTACTAAACTTGAATTTTTAGCATCAAAGAAGTGTTCATTCAATAATTTTTTTCCTAAAAGTCAGATATATTACTCACAATATGCTACATATACCTTATAAGAATCTTTTATGAAAATAAAATATTTACTTATATAGTTATATTACAAACATGGGTCAAGAAAAAAAAATTGGTGACTATATTTTTGATAGTGCCTTCAGGGATTCGGGGAGAAATGTGCACCAAGGGGTTATTCCTGTTCGAAGAAAAATAAAAATTTAAAATGAGCTAGAATTTATTACCTCATCTTCAGTATGCTTGATTGTAGAAATCCATCCTCTTCGTCTATGCTTGCAACTTAATTTGCATTTAAGAATGAGTCACATAAAATTTACAAAAATTCTCATAGTATTTATATCCGAAATTCACTCTTACGCTAACATAAATAGAGTAGATACCAGGCCTTTTCAATTTTCATGTTTTCTTGTATATATGGTAAAAAATTTCAATTTACAGTTTAAGAGTTTTATTTGTATAATAGTATATATGTAATTATATGTAGAAAGTTTTTATTTCATTTCCTTTTATGTGAGATTCTTAAACGTATCACAGTTGCAAACATAATCATTTATACAAAATTTAAGTTAGAACCGTAAAGCCTCAAAAACCATGAATACATACAAAAACTAAAGCAGTAGATACCTTCTTGTAATATTGGTACTACATAGGGGTGGAACAGTGAATTAGACCTTAAGCATAAAAATATATTAGATAATCAAAATTGTTAAACATCCATCTTCCAAATTTGCAACATATCTGTTAATATAATTCAAATCAAATACAGATACACACATAAAGAATTAAACTAAAAAGCTATGTATTTATCCATTAATGTCTAAGTCTTAAAAAATACTTACATTAAACAACTCATAAGCCTCAATTGTAGTGGTCTTTTTCTTTCTTCTGGGGTATAATAGGAAAGAAAATGAAGAGAACATACAGTCTTAGAAACAACAAAAAAATTATTGAGTCATTCTTCTCCATGTATTTATCATCGTGATTTAAGGGTTATTTATCATCGTGATAATCAAAAAAGTTATCCTCATGCTCCTTAAAGTTCTTGGAAAATACGAGGATGTAATCCACAAATACCACAGCTATCTTGTTGAGAATGCCTCAATATACCCTACTTATAAGATCCATAAAGAAAGCGGGAGCATTCATCAAACAGAAAGACATTACTTTCCACACAAATAATCCATCAGGCATCCTAGATACCATCTTAGGCTTACTTTCCTTGGAAATCCTCAACTGATGAAATCCTATCGCAAGGTCTAACTGAGAAAAAATTTGGGCTTCTCCCAAATGATCAAATAGGTTATCTATCCTAGGAAAGCGATGTTAATTCACAAGTTTTTGATTCATGACAAGGAAGAAGAGAAGATCAAGGGAAAAGTGATATAGTATGTTTATTTATTTATTTGTGAATTAGTTGTGTTACATACTGTTAAAATCTATCCTTAAATATCACAAAACAAACAACACAAAAAACACAAATGAATATATATTATATATTGGCACACAAGTGCCAAGACTATGCCTTTATGCATAGACCAGTCGACTGGTTGATATTCCACCAGTCGATTGGTGTGGACCAAAGTGCACAGCCTTGTGCACTTATGCACCAATACGTATGTTGATGTCAAAAGTTGGTCTAATAACAATCAACACCAGCGTGTGTTAACCACACACGATAATATTCACAGAATGCAAGAAAAAAGTAAATGAACACAGGAGACACAATATTTTTATCGTGGTTCGGCTTAAACCAAGCCTACGTCCACTTTATAATCTCTATTTATACTGTTGATTACAGGTTACAGTTGTTTTTCAGTGGAAGAAAGTAGAGAAAGGAGTGGTTTATACACAAAATCCTTGTATTGTACTTGAAGTACACGACAAGCTATTTTTGGGATGCCAAATAGGAGCTTTTTAGTTGCTGATTAAGAATTTAGGGTTGTTTCCAACTGCCCTTCCATTTCTGGAAATGGTTGTATTTATAGGCGAGAAGGTAGGATGAATTAGTATGCAGTGTGGCACACATGTTTTTCAGGCTTGGACTCGTGTAACTCGATCCCGTAAAGTAGTTGTAGGCGGCGGGACCCGGTTTACTCATGATAAATAGTTCTTGGAAATCATGGTATACGTGGAGCTTAGAACTTGGTGTATAAAAAGCTATGCGAGATAAAGATGACCAGTTCTGTAGCCTTGGGAGTAGGACTTTGTTTGATAGCGCATATTTTGGCTTGATATTTTGACATGGCACTCCAGGTTTGATCCGATCTTTCAGGAACAACTCGATTGATCAGTTAATGACCCGATCGATTGGTTTGGCTTCAACTTCGGAAGAAGACTGATCTTGAGGAAGAGAGCTTTCATTTGGTGTGAGGCCGGTTCAGGTCAAATTATAATTGATCGACTAATGATGAAAGTCAACCTTAGAGGCATAGAGCTGGACCGATATCTGGTGATGAGTTCCAATCTTGAGTTGTGACGGCTTTTGCCAAAAAGTTGGCCAACACTTTGCTCCCCAGAACATATCTTTTTGGTAAAGAAAGATGTGTGCTGGATCTTCTAGAGAATGTTGAATAGAATCCGATATCTTGTAATCTGGGAAGCCATGGTTATGCCGAACCATATTATGAGGACAACCAGAAAACTAGTGATCACTGATGATTGTATTAAGGCTAGAAAACCGACGACCTCTGGGGATCGTATTAAGGTCAAAAAACCGACAATCACCAATGATCGTATTAAGTCTGGGTCTTTGAGAATGCTAGAAAACTAATCGACCATGCCTAGTCATCTTCAGAAAAGAGCAGTAGAACTAGGACTGACCGTAAAGTAGTTCATGTAAAAGTTTCTTGGGTAGACATGCCAAATCCTGACGATGTCATTGGGTGTGTTCAAGCATAAGCCATTATTGGGTATGTGCTAGGAGTATCAACCGTACTTAGAGGTTTTAAAGTGGGGTATCAGCCATACACAAAGTTCAAGGAAGACGAGCATAAACCATGCTTGGTTCTAGTAGAGTGAGGTACAACACCATACCAAGAGGTATAAACCATGCTTGGTTCTAGTAGAAAAAGGGGTATAAACCATATCTTGGTGACGAGCATAAACCATACTCGGTTCTGTTATGTGGGCGAGCATTAACTATACTCGGCTTAATTAGGTTGGCGAGTATTAACCATACTCAGCTTAAGAAGGCTGGGGAGCACTAACCATACTCGGCTTAGAAAGGTTGGCGACCATTAACCATACTCAGCTTTTGGGTTGAGGATCTTGCTGAATCCCGGGAAGATACTGGAATCGGTCAAACATAATCCATATTTGAGAATTAAAATTTATTTCTGTTGAGAAACTATTACGGAAATTAAAAAAGTTTTAATGGGTTTATAGCTGTATACAAAGTACGCCTAGAGATTAAATCCTAACCCCATACGTGTGTACTTTAACCTAATCACATTATTAAAAATAATAAAAGTACATTTCTTATATCCTAAGAAATGGGATGTATCCATAATGATATAAACTAGATCAGTTGATGATGATGCCGTGGTTTCTAGGCTCGGGGTCCTTCCCGTTTTGAGGAGCTCGGGGACCGACCTGAGGAGTTCGGGAAGGTTATTATGGCGGAGTGGCTATTGCAGATTTTTTAACATACTCGGGTAGTTCTCCACATCTGACGTGTTCCTCGATGAGATCGCGCATATGTCTGCATTGATTGATGCTATGACCTGCCATATCATGATACAAGCACATTTTTCCTGATTCGCGTTCTCTTTGGCTCGGCTCCCTCTTGGGAGGCTTTAGGAACGTTAGAGATCCTCGCATATCGAGGTAGATGTCTAATAGGGAGGAGTTGAGCTTGGTGTATTGATCATATTTGTTCTCTCTCTCCGGAATCATACGTTTCGATCATTCTTTTCTAAGACTTTTCCCTTTCCTTTGTTCTGGCTAGTGGTATTGAATGGGCCTCCATCTTCTGTAGCGAGTACTTCGAGATTTTCCATCTCGATGCTAGCATCTTCTTGCTAGAGGAATCTATCTGCTTTTGCATAGAAATCTTTAATATCCTTGGGAGGATCTCTAGTTGAGGAGATCGTGAAATCCGTTCGACTCTGAACACCGGTTATGGTGGCCATAAGCACCATCGATGGCTCGGGTCGATCGACTGATACTACGGCTGCATTGAATCTTTCTAAGAAGGAACATAGGGTCTCCCTGGACTGCTGCTTGATGGATGTGAAGAACATGATGCTTTTCGGTTGGGATGAAATTTTATCTTTGAACATGGCACTCTTTGTAAGTCTGTCTACCACAACCCAAATTCCCGTATTGCCCTTCCTCGATCTCGGTAACCCGTCGATGAAATCCATCGAGACACTATCCCACTTCCACTGTGGAACTTCCAATGGGTGTAGCAACCCACCGGGTTTCCTTTGCTCCACTTTAACTTGTTGGCACACTAAGCATCTAGCCACATACTCGGCCACATCTTTCTTCATACCGGCCCAAAAGAAAACTCTCTTCATGTCTTGGTACATTTTGTCTCCACCGGGATGAATAGTCATTCTTGAACGATGTGCATCATCCAAAATAGCCTTCTTCAAACCCTCATCTTGCGGTACACAAAGTCTACCGTCTCTATGCAACCATCCCTTATCATCTATGGTGTATCTACCCAAATGGCTGGACGACTCCCCTCTTATAAGCTTCTCTACCAACACAACCAACTGTGGGTCGTCTCGCTGAGCCTCGCCAATCCGTCTCAAAAGAGTAGGTCTAACCTCCAAGGATGCCAACAAACCAGGTACAAAATCAACAGAAGGTCTGAAGTCAAACAAAGAAAGAAACTCCAAGCTTCGTCGTTCCACGAACAATGGACTCAAAGATAGCCTTTTTCTACTTAAGGCGTCTGCCACCACGTTACCCTTACCAGGGGTATACGCTATCTCGAAATCATAGGATGCTAAGAACTCCATCCACCTTTGCTGTCTTAAGTTTAAATCCTTCTGAGAGAATAAGTACTTCAATGATTTATGGTCGGTGAACAACTCGAATCTCTCACCAAGAAGATAATGGCGCCAAGACTTAAGTGCGAAAACAATCGCGGCCAACTCTAGATCATGGGTAGGGTAATTCTTCTCATGCACTCTCAATTGTCTCCCTCCATAGGCTATTACCCTTCCCTCCTGCATCAAGACTGCGCCTAATCCTGTTCCACAAGCATCGGTATAAACAACAAACGGCTTACTCCCATCTGGAAGCACTAAAACTGGAGCGGTGGTCAAAGCTCTCTTTAACCGTCGGAAAGCATCATCACAATCTACATCCCATGAGAAAACCAGATTCTTCTTCGTCAAGCGGGTTAATGGGGCTGATATCTTCGCGAAGTCTTTGATGAACTTCCTATAATATCCTGCCAACCCCAAGAAACTTCTTACCTCGGTAGCATTTCTAGGAACTTTCCAATCCTGGATAGATACTATCTTTGCGGGATCCACAGCTATCCCTTCCTTAGAGACCACATGCCCTAAGAATCGCACTTCTCTTCTCCAAAAATGGCATTTAGAGAATTTAGCTTTAAGACTATGCGCTCGAAGAGTCTCCAACACTTCCTTGAGATGTAAGGCATGCTCTTCTTCATTCTTGGAAAAGACCAAGATGTCATCCACAAAAACTACTACAAACTTATTCAGATACTCTCTGAACACTCTACTCATGAGATCAACAAAGTATGCGGGGGCGTTTGTCAACCCAAATGGCATCACTAGCCACTCATAAGAACCATCCGGAGTCCGGAAAGCAGTCTTCTCTATACTGTCCTCCGCCACTCTTAACTGATGAAACCCTGTAGCTAAGTCCATCTGCGAAAATACTGACGCGCCAACCAACTGATCAAAGAGATCATCTATCCTCGGTAATGGGTGTCTATTCTTCTTCGTGAGCTTATTAAGTTCCCTATAATCCACACAAAGTCTGAGGGACCCATCCGCCTTCGTGGCAAACACTACTGGAGCTCCCCACTCCGATATACTTCGCCTTATGAACCCCTTCTCAAGCAACTCCCCTACTTGCTTATGAAGTTCTCTTCTCTCACGAGGAGCCATGTGGCGTACTGGCAAAGACACTGGTTTGGCATTATCCACCAAATAAATTCGGAAATCTATCTCCCGCTTCGGAGGCAAACCCTTTACTTCTTCAAACACATCCGGATATTCCCGGACTACTCTGACAGAACACAAACTTTCGACCGAAGCATCGAGCGATTCAAGATAACTTAGCAAAACAGATTCCATGGGATTGCAAGAGATCTCGAGAGTGTTACCCAAGCGGGTCATGAGCCTGACAACTCTCCTTTCGCAATCAAGAACGGCACCATTACTGGATAACCAGTCCATGCCCAAGATCAACCCATAGCCCGTGAAGCCCAATACAAAAGCATCACATCTAAACTCAACGCTAAGTATAGAAATCTTCAAACCCAAACATATCATAGACAGATATATGGAGCCCCCAATTGGGTTTGAGACTACCAAGGGATCATCAACTAGACTGGTGTCTAAGTGCAGTGACTCAACTAACGATGATGAGATAAAAGAATGCGATGCGCCAGAGTCGAACAAAGTACGAACTGGATGATCAAACAGAAAAACCAGACTTTCAACGGAAATAGTTCTACCTCTCTGCTGAATCGGTGGAACTGAGAGAACCTGAACTTGCCCCCCTGACTGAGGTGGTGCTATAAGAGCTTGCACCTGGCCTCCTGAGGTAGACCCCGTCTTCTGCCCCTTCTTTGGGCAGTTTTTCACAAGATGCCCTGCTTCACCACAATGAAAGCAACCGGTCTTCTTCTTTTTGCGACAATCCTTACTGAGGTGTCCTGGTGTTCCACAATTGAAGCACTTCTTCTTCGTCTTCTTTTTGTCACCATTGCCTTTTCCGCCCTTGCCTTGTTGTTGCTGTTGCGGTTTCTTCTGATCCCCCTTTTTCTCTGGTGCCTTAGAATTCTTATCATCCTCATGCATAAGTGCCATGTAGACAAGCTTCTCAAAAGTGGCCCCCATAGGAATGTGAGTCATAGCTATTCCTTGCAGTGGTTCGTTCAAGCCTCTAACGAACCTCAAAGCCTTCTTCTCCGGTGTATTCACCAACTCTATGCCAAACCTTGCTAATTGATTGAATTTGTTGACATATTCTTTCACCGTGAGATTCCCTTGCTTCAAATTCAAGAACTTCTCCATAAACAGATTCTCTTCCGCCCTTGAGAGAAACTTAGCCCCAAACCTTTGCTTAAAATCTGCCCAAGAGTCAACAGGGCGTTCTCCATTAGTGACCTCCCACCAGAATGAGGCCTCTCCCTTCATTAACCAAGCCGCCAACTTGACTTTCTTTCCCTCTTCCACTTCAAAGATATCTAGCAACTCTTCCACTTCCTTAAGCCAATCTCTAGCCTCTACGAAAGTCTCTGAACCAAGAAAAAGGTTTTCCTCCTATAGCCTTGAACTCCTTGCAAACCTTAGCAAAATTATCCACTCTAGGCTGAGGAGGAGGAGCGGTTGTCTCTGGTGTAGTAGCATTGGCCGGACCCGCAGCCGCGGCCCTAGCCTCTTGCAACCTCCTATACCATAGTGGTATAACTAAACCCTCCGGGATGTTAAGATCTTCAGCCATGCTGAAACGAAAGAGGAAAGATTCAAAAAGGAGATTCCGAAAGATAAAGATATGGCTATTGGGGATTATGCTTTTCTTTTTCAAAAACTTTTTCTCTTAGAAGACATGCTTTTAAAAATACTTTCTTCGAAAATACTCTTAGAAAGTAGTTTTTCTCAAAAAATTTATCTGTTCTGGTAACCTTAAGCTCTGATACCACGTGTAACACCCCACTCCCGCTATGATCACTCACTAAGGGAATGCCATAGCATCGGTGGAGTATTTTAGTGAATATAGAACAGAAAAATTACAACAAGACAGATATAAATAGTACTTGAAATTTTAAAACATCATCTCATAACAGCGGAAGTAAAACATGTCTGGTTACATCATAAAACCACAATAAAGGTCAAGTACAATATCCATCAAAATAAAGAAGTACATAATCCCACTCTCATACAATAGCCAAACAAAAGAAAAGATAACTGGATAACTGGAGCTTTACATCTATCCAAGCTCCTAAAGACTGGAACAGCAATCCGATCAAGCTCCACTACTGCTAGGATCCACCGTAGGACCTGAGGGTTGGGAAAAAGATAAAAACAACAGGGTCAGACATAAGTCTGAGCGAGTCCTATAACTTTAACAATACAATCGTTAAAGTAACCAGAGAAGACATAAACTGATATACGGTAACATATAGGGATGAATGGCTACCCTAAGCAGTCAACTAAACGAAGATAAAGGATAAAGACGCATCTACCCTCCCTAAGGTAAATTACTAAACTGCACCACACCAGTCGTTCCTAACTTAAAGGTTGATCCCACCCAAGGACTTATAAAATTTACTAATTAGTACCTGCGTACCCCTAGGTGACCAAGTAGGCGCCACGGGGCCCTACAATCCACTAGGTGTACACACTACTTCCCATTCGATCGGCTCCCTAACGTAGATACCCGTGCTGGCCCCACCGTGGGATGTATCATTCCCCAATGTGGCAACCTGATGAAACTAAAGGTGCACGGCTTATATCTACTCGATGCAACAACGGCTTACCTACCAGCCCGGGCCCACTCACGCATATGAAGCCCGTTGGACTTGCGTTGCCACCGCTAACCCGTTTGCCTCTTACAGTCAAGCCCAGTATGCGTGTCCCGTCCTCGACATGGGTCGAGCCCACAAAGATACGTATGGGTTACTGGTTGAAATGGGCCTCCACAAGCTACCCACCTAAGCTTGTCCCTTTTTCTAGTATATCCCACTTAACCCTTTAATCATGTTTTAATTACATGTTCTATTTTGGTTAAGTATTCTAATCGTATTTTCTATTGCCACCCAAGGCAACCACTAGATTTTCTCATGCCACCCGAGGCACCCACTTAACCCCTCATGTCCCTCTACATGCTAATGTGGTTAAGTGTTTCTTAATTAATTAATTAAGAACGTAACCTTTGTAAAGACCTCTCACATTAGACTGTCTTTTATGACCGCTGGTTAAGCCGGTTGGGTCCGGGCAGCCTTATGTCATAACAGAGTCTAACCTCGTGTCTTTACATTAATTACGTATTTAGTTTGTGCCTAAGACCTCTCACATTGGGCTAACATTTGTAGCAACTGGTTAAGCCGGTTGGGTCCGGGCAGTTTTACGCTACAACTGAGTCCAACCTCGTGTCTTAGTCAATTAATTACACCTAATTAATCACCCTCATAATTTTATATTAATTATCCCTAATTAATCAAGTTTTCTTAACATGGGTAGACCTAACTTAATAGGTAAATTCCCATGGGGTAGACCTAACTCAATAGGTAAATTCCCAACACATAGTATGGGTACACCTAACCAAATAGGCAAATTCCCATACTATGTTTATTTATTTTGTGTTATGCATAATTATATTAATTTCACACAATCTTATTAACTTATGCATTTAATTACCCCATCGTTCCCACGTAATTTCGTTCATGATATAACACATATAAAAGGTGTCAACTTGCATATGAATGAACATGTTTCAAAGGTGCCATCTTGCATATTAACAAACACATAACTTGCATATGAACTTGCATAACATGTCACATAACTTGCATATAATATGTCACATAACTTACATATTCATTTTGCATAACAAACTTGCATATTAGCTTATAGACTTGCATAATGTGTCATCATGAACTTGCATATTAATAAACATGTAACTTGCATATTTACATACATGTAACTCGCATATTAACAAACATGTAACTTGCATATAAAGAAACATGTAACTTGCATATTTACATACATGTAACTTGCATATTAACAAACATGTAACTTGCATATTAACAAACATGTAACTTGCATATTTACATACATGTAACTTGCATATTAACAAACATGTAACTTGCATATTTACATACATGTAACTTGCATATTAACAAACATGTAACTTGCATATTAACAAACATGTAACTTGCATAGCATATTACCATGAACTTGCATAACATGCATATGATTACATAGCCCACAACTTGCATATTTAGCATCATGCAAACATAACATACATCATATTAAACTTGCATAAGCTTACATACTCAACATGCATAAACATAAGATTAATGCTAACATCATATCATATGATTCAAAGCTCATTAACCCACATACAAAACCATAAATCTCATCACATCTCATCTAATTAGTTTACCAAAAGATCATCAAAGTGATAGAAACTCACAACTAGCAACTTTGAACACCAAATGAAGAAGATTAAGATGCTAAGAAGGGATTAGAAGTTGATTAGAGAGTGATTAGTATGCAACCCTCTTCATAAAATTAGTGGAGGCCATGAGAGCTAGCATTTTGCCATAGTTTAGTCACTAGGTTTAATTATGAATGAATTAGGGTAGGTTAGGGTCTTATTTATAGATTAGGCAAGTGTTTTAGGCCATAGGATTAACCCTAGATTCAATCCAAGCCATCAAAGCATGTCTTGGGGAAGAAGTCAAGTGTAGGAACCATCTAGGGCCTTTAGATTAAAGATGGACCATGAGAACCATTCAAATGCAAAATCTGCACTTGAGCGAATCGGCCCACGGGTTGACAGCCAAACACCCTGGATTAACCCCTAGTCGACCCAGCGGGCTCGGGTCGACTTCAAAAATCGGCCGGTTCGGTTATTCCCCTCTCCCAATTCGCTGTTTTGAGCATTTTTGCATATTTATTTATTAAATTTTCAATTATATATATATATATATATCAATATATATATATATATATATATCTACACAACCCATTTCACTTAATTAAGTATACTTTAATTTGGGAATTTTCGTGAAACTTCGCGAGGCCATATCTTGGTCATACGGACTCCGATTTTCGAAAACTCGGACTCTATTTCGCGTATTTTTCCGAGACGAACACAATGGCATAGCCCGTTTCCCTTGATTCCCATTTTAGAATTAAATTCTGCCTCGATTTATGTTATTACAGGTTATTGAAAATACGGGTTGTTACATTCTCCCCTCCTTAAAGGATTTCGTCCCCGAAATCTTCAAGTTAGGAAGAACGTATCCTACCATCCAATCATCCATCTACTCAAAGCATCATCCACGAGCAATCATTGTCCTTACAAGATTCTAAATGCTGGATGGATATATGCAAAAGTGTGTGTATATGTACTTACCTAATGCGAAAATCAGGCGGTTACTGATACAGTAAACCTCCTTAATGCAAACCATGATAGTGCCATGCATCCAATATGTATGCGAAACCCTATTGACACATACAAATTTCTACATGCGTGCACAACCATACACAAAAATGCATCATCCATATGATAACACAGCCATGATACATCCATCAATCTAACTACCACATCCATTTATGCAATATGCAACATGAAGTGACTGAGCCGATCTAGTGCCTAATGTGTGTGTATATGCATCCACGAGCAACCACTAGCAAACAATTGCATCCATATGCATCCATCAACCATAACATGTTTCAAACACATGTCTCAACCATAGGTTTTACCCTATCTAAAGGTCATAGGTATTAGCGAGAGGATATACTAAAGATAAGATAAGTACTAGACAAGCAATAAAGGAGAAGTTAAAAGACATACTCTCAAAAAGAAATGGATACAAAGAACGCATCTTTGCTTCCGTCTCCCAAGTAGCATTGCTTTCGTCATCTCCCCATTGCACTTTAACTAGCTGAACTTCTCTGTTCCTCAACTTCCTAGTTTCTGACCCAAGGATGCGAGTAGGAGCTCGTCGAATCGTCGCATCACGCTCTACCTCTACATCTCTAAGCAAGCTCGGCTCTACCACCTCCGCGGTCTCATGTAAGCACTTCCTCAAATGTGATACATGGAATACATCATGAACACCACTAAGTCTGTCGGGCAACTCCACCCTATATGCCATCCGTCCAATCCTTTCCTTAATAGGAAACGGCCCAACAAATCTCGGTGCTAACTTCCCTACGGACCCAAAGCGAACAACATTTCTCAAAGGAGATACTTTGACAAAAACCATGTCCCCAACCTCAAACTCAAGATCCGTCCTTCTCCGATCCGCATAAGATTTCTGTCTATCTTGCGCTGCTTTCATCCTTTTTCGAATTAAATCAATCTTCTCTGAAGTCTCTCTAACCATATCCGGCCCAAGCAAGATCTTATCCGTAGATTCCCACCAACATGTAGGAGATCGACAAGGCCTTCCATAAAGAGCTTCGAAAGGAGCCATACCAATACTGGACTGAAAGCTGTTATTATATGCGAACTCCACCAAAGGAAGATGTTCTTCCCATGTACCTCCAAAATCCAAGATACAAAGCCTCAAAAGATCTTCTAAGATACGGTTCACCCTCTCGGTCTGACCGTCCGTCTGAGGATGATATGCGGTGCTCAAACACAACTGAGTCCCTACCGCCTCTTGCAAACTTCTCCAAAACTCACTAGTGAAAATAGGATCTCGATCACTCACAATGCTGGATGGTACGCCATGCAATCTAACAATCTCTCTAACATAGACTGAAGCAAGCCATGGAGCGGTCCTCTTACTCTTTACGGGTATAAAATGGGCACTCTTTGTAAGTCTGTCTACCACAACCCAAATTCCCGTATTGCCCTTCCTCGATCTCGGTAACCCGTCGATGAAATCCATCGAGACACTATCCCACTTCCACTGTGGAACTTCCAATGGGTGTAGCAACCCACCGGGTTTCCTTTGCTCCACTTTAACTTGTTGGCACACTAAGCATCTAGCCACATACTCGGCCACATCTTTCTTCATACCGGCCCAAAAGAAAACTCTCTTCATGTCTTGGTACATTTTGTCTCCACCGGGATGAATAGTCATTCTTGAACGATGTGCATCATCCAAAATAGCCTTCTTCAAACCCTCATCTTGCGGTACACAAAGTCTACCGTCTCTATGCAACCATCCCTTATCATCTATGGTGTATCTACCCAAATGGCTGGACGACTCCCCTCTTATAAGCTTCTCTACCAACACAACCAACTGTGGGTCGTCTCGCTGAGCCTCGCCAATCCGTCTCAAAAGAGTAGGTCTAACCTCCAAGGATGCCAACAAACCAGGTACAAAATCAACAGAAGGTCTGAAGTCAAACAAAGAAAGAAACTCCAAGCTTCGTCGTTCCACGAACAATGGACTCAAAGATAGCCTTTTTCTACTTAAGGCGTCTGCCACCACGTTACCCTTACCAGGGGTATACGCTATCTCGAAATCATAGGATGCTAAGAACTCCATCCACCTTTGCTGTCTTAAGTTTAAATCCTTCTGAGAGAATAAGTACTTCAATGATTTATGGTCGGTGAACAACTCGAATCTCTCACCAAGAAGATAATGGCGCCAAGACTTAAGTGCGAGAACAATCGCGGCCAACTCTAGATCATGGGTAGGGTAATTCTTCTCATGCACTCTCAATTGTCTCCCTCCATAGGCTATTACCCTTCCCTCCTGCATCAAGACTGCGCCTAATCCTGTTCCACAAGCATCGGTATAAACAACAAACGGCTTACTCCCATCTGGAAGCACTAAAACTGGAGCGGTGGTCAAAGCTCTCTTTAACCGTCGGAAAGCATCATCACAATCTACATCCCATGAGAAAACCAGATTCTTCTTCGTCAAGCGGGTTAATGGGGCTGATATCTTCGCGAAGTCTTTGATGAACTTCCTATAATATCCTGCCAACCCCAAGAAACTTCTTACCTCGGTAGCATTTCTAGGAACTTTCCAATCCTGGATAGATACTATCTTTGCGGGATCCACAGCTATCCCTTCCTTAGAGACCACATGCCCTAAGAATCGCACTTCTCTTCTCCAAAAATGGCATTTAGAGAATTTAGCTTTAAGACTATGCGCTCGAAGAGTCTCCAACACTTCCTTGAGATGTAAGGCATGCTCTTCTTCATTCTTGGAAAAGACCAAGATGTCATCCACAAAAACTACTACAAACTTATTCAGATACTCTCTGAACACTCTACTCATGAGATCAACAAAGTATGCGGGGGCGTTTGTCAACCCAAATGGCATCACTAGCCACTCATAAGAACCATCCGGAGTCCGGAAAGCAGTCTTCTCTATACTGTCCTCCGCCACTCTTAACTGATGAAACCCTGTAGCTAAGTCCATCTGCGAAAATACTGACGCGCCAACCAACTGATCAAAGAGATCATCTATCCTCGGTAATGGGTGTCTATTCTTCTTTGTGAGCTTATTAAGTTCCCTATAATCCACACAAAGTCTGAGGGACCCATCCGCCTTCGTGGCAAACACTACTGGAGCTCCCCACTCCGATATACTTCGCCTTATGAACCCCTTCTCAAGCAACTCCCCTACTTGCTTATGAAGTTCTCTTCTCTCACGAGGAGCCATGTGGCATACTGGCAAAGACACTGGTTTGGCATTATCCACCAAATAAATTCGGAAATCTATCTCCCGCTTCGGAGGCAAACCCTTTACTTCTTCAAACACATCCGGATATTCCCGGACTACTCTGACAGAACACAAACTTTCGACCGAAGCATCGAGCGATTCAAGATAACTTAGCAAAACAGATTCCATGGGATTGCAAGAGATCTCGAGAGTGTTACCCAAGCGGGTCATGAGCCTGACAACTCTCCTTTCGCATTCAAGAACGGCACCATTACTGGATAACCAGTCCATGCCCAAGATCAACCCATAGCCCGTGAAGCCCAATACAAAAGCATCACATCTAAACTCAACGCTAAGTATAGAAATCTTCAAACCCAAACATATCATAGACAGATATATGGAGCCCCCAATTGGGTTTGAGACAACCAAGGGATCATCAACTAGACTGGTGTCTAAGTGCAGTGACTCAACTAACGATGATGAGATAAAAGAATGCGATGCGCCAGAGTCGAACAAAGTACGAACTGGATGATCAAACAGAAAAACCAGACTTTCAACGGAAATAGTTCTACCTCTCTGCTGAATCGGTGGAACTGAGAGAACCTGAACTTGCCCCCCTGACTGAGGTGGTGCTATAAGAGCTTGCACCTGGCCTCCTGAGGTAGACCCCGTCTTCTGCCCCTTCTTTGGGCAGTTTTTCACAAGATGCCCTGCTTCACCACAATGAAAGCAACCGGTCTTCTTCTTTTTGCGACAATCCTTACTGAGGTGTCCTGGTGTTCCACAATTGAAGCACTTCTTCTTCGTCTTCTTTTTGTCACCATTGCCTTTTCCGCCCTTGCCTTGTTGTTGCTGTTGCGGTTTCTTCTGATCCCCCTTTTTCTCTGGTGCCTTAGAATTCTTATCATCCTCATGCATAAGTGCCATGTAGACAAGCTTCTCAAAAGTGGCCCCCATAGGAATGTGAGTCATAGCTATTCCTTGCAATGGTTCGTTCAAGCCTCTAACGAACCTCAAAGCCTTCTTCTCCGGTGTATTCACCAACTCTATGCCAAACCTTGCTAATTGATTGAATTTGTTGACATATTCTTTCACCGTGAGATTCCCTTGCTTCAAATTCAAGAACTTCTCCATAAACAGATTCTCTTCCGCCCTTGAGAGAAACTTAGCCCCAAACCTTTGCTTAAAATCTGCCCAAGAGTCAACAGGGCGTTCTCCATTAGTGACCTCCCACCAGAATGAGGCCTCTCCCTTCATTAACCAAGCCGCCAACTTGACTTTCTTTCCCTCTTCCACTTCAAAGATATCTAGCAACTCTTCCACTTCCTTAAGCCAATCTCTAGCCTCTACGAAAGTCTCTGAACCAAGAAAAAGGTTTTCCTCCTATAGCCTTGAACTCCTTGCAAACCTTAGCAAAATTATCCACTCTAGGCTGAGGAGGAGGAGCGGTTGTCTCTGGTGTAGTAGCATTGGCCGGACCCGCAGCCGCGGCCCTAGCCTCTTGCAACCTCCTATACCATAGTGGTATAACTAAACCCTCCGGGATGTTAAGATCTTCAGCCATGCTGAAACGAAAGAGGAAAGATTCAAAAAGGAGATTCCGAAAGATAAAGATATGGCTATTGGGGATTATGCTTTTCTTTTTCAAAAACTTTTTCTCTTAGAAGACATGCTTTTAAAAATACTTTCTTCGAAAATACTCTTAGAAAGTAGTTTTTCTCAAAAATTTTATCTGTTCTGGTAACCTTAAGCTCTGATACCACGTGTAACACCCCACTCCCGCTATGATCACTCACTAAGGGAATGCCATAGCATCGGTGGAGTATTTTAGTGAATATAGAACAGAAAAATTACAACAAGACAGATATAAATAGTACTTGAAATTTTAAAACATCATCTCATAACAGCGGAAGTAAAACATGTCTGGTTACATCATAAAACCACAATAAAGGTCAAGTACAATATCCATCAAAATAAAGAAGTACATAATCCCACTCTCATACAATAGCCAAACAAAAGAAAAGATAACTGGATAACTGGAGCTTTACATCTATCCAAGCTCCTAAAGACTGGAACAGCAATCCGATCAAGCTCCACTACTGCTAGGATCCACCGTAGGACGTGAGGGTTGGGAAAAAGATAAAAACAACAGGGTCAGACATAAGTCTGAGCGAGTCCTATAACTTTAACAATACAATCGTTAAAGTAACCAGAGAAGACATAAACTGATATACGGTAACATATAGGGATGAATGGCTACCCTAAGCAGTCAACTAAACGAAGATAAAGGATAAAGACGCATCTACCCTCCCTAAGGTAAATTACTAAACTGCACCACACCAGTCGTTCCTAACTTAAAGGTTGATCCCACCCAAGGACTTATAAAATTTACTAATTAGTACCTGCGTACCCCTAGGTGACCAAGTAGGCGCCACGGGGCCCTACAATCCACTAGGTGTACACACTACTTCCCATTCGATCGGCTCCCTAACGTAGATACCCGTGCTGGCCCCACCGTGGGATGTATCATTCCCCAATGTGGCAACCTGATGAAACTAAAGGTGCACGGCTTATATCTACTCGATGCAACAACGGCTTACCTACCAGCCCGGGCCCACTCACGCATATGAAGCCCGTTGGACTTGCGTTGCCACCGCTAACCCGTTTGCCTCTTACAGTCAAGCCCAGTATGCGTGTCCCGTCCTCGACATGGGTCGAGCCCACAAAGATACGTATGGGTTACTGGTTGAAATGGGCCTCCACAAGCTACCCACCTAAGCTTGTCCCTTTTTCTAGTATATCCCACTTAACCCTTTAATCATGTTTTAATTACATGTTCTATTTTGGTTAAGTATTCTAATCGTATTTTCTATTGCCACCCAAGGCAACCACTAGATTTTCTCATGCCACCCGAGGCACCCACTTAACCCCTCATGTCCCTCTACATGCTAATGTGGTTAAGTGTTTCTTAATTAATTAATTAAGAACGTAACCTTTGTAAAGACCTCTCACATTAGACTGTCTTTTATGACCGCTGGTTAAGCCGGTTGGGTCCGGGCAGCCTTATGTCATAACAGAGTCTAACCTCGTGTCTTTACATTAATTACGTATTTAGTTTGTGCCTAAGACCTCTCACATTGGGCTAACATTTGTAGCAACTGGTTAAGCCGGTTGGGTCCGGGCAGTTTTACGCTACAACTGAGTCCAACCTCGTGTCTTAGTCAATTAATTACACCTAATTAATCACCCTCATAATTTTATATTAATTATCCCTAATTAATCAAGTTTTCTTAACATGGGTAGACCTAACTTAATAGGTAAATTCCCATGGGGTAGACCTAACTCAATAGGTAAATTCCCAACACATAGTATGGGTACACCTAACCAAATAGGCAAATTCCCATACTATGTTTATTTATTTTGTGTTATGCATAATTATATTAATTTCACACAATCTTATTAACTTATGCATTTAATTACCCCATCGTTCCCACGTAATTTCGTTCATGATATAACACATATAAAAGGTGTCAACTTGCATATGAATGAACATGTTTCAAAGGTGCCATCTTGCATATTAACAAACACATAACTTGCATATGAACTTGCATAACATGTCACATAACTTGCATATAATATGTCACATAACTTACATATTCATTTTGCATAACAAACTTGCATATTAGCTTATAGACTTGCATAATGTGTCATCATGAACTTGCATATCAATAAACATGTAACTTGCATATTTACATACATGTAACTCGCATATTAACAAACATGTAACTTGCATATAAAGAAACATGTAACTTGCATATTTACATACATGTAACTTGCATATTAACAAACATGTAACTTGCATATTAACAAACATGTAACTTGCATATTTACATACATGTAACTTGCATATTAACAAACATGTAACTTGCATATTTACATACATGTAACTTGCATATTAACAAACATGTAACTTGCATATTAACAAACATGTAACTTGCATAGCATATTACCATGAACTTGCATAACATGCATATGATTACATAGCCCACAACTTGCATATTTAGCATCATGCAAACATAACATACATCATATTAAACTTGCATAAGCTTACATACTCAACATGCATAAACATAAGATTAATGCTAACATCATATCATATGATTCAAAGCTCATTAACCCACATACAAAACCATAAATCTCATCACATCTCATCTAATTAGTTTACCAAAAGATCATCAAAGTGATAGAAACTCACAACTAGCAACTTTGAACACCAAATGAAGAAGATTAAGATGCTAAGAAGGGATTAGAAGTTGATTAGAGAGTGATTAGTATGCAACCCTCTTCATAAAATTAGTGGAGGCCATGAGAGCTAGCATTTTGCCATAGTTTAGTCACTAGGTTTAATTATGAATGAATTAGGGTAGGTTAGGGTCTTATTTATAGATTAGGCAAGTGTTTTAGGCCATAGGATTAACCCTAGATTCAATCCAAGCCATCAAAGCATGTCTTGGGGAAGAAGTCAAGTGTAGGAACCATCTAGGGCCTTTAGATTAAAGATGGACCATGAGAACCATTCAAATGCAAAATCTGCACTTGAGCGAATCGGCCCACGGGTTGACAGCCAAACACCCTGGATTAACCCCTAGTCGACCCAGCGGGCTCGGGTCGACTTCAAAAATCGGCCGGTTCGGTTATTCCCCTCTCCCAATTCGCTGTTTTGAGCATTTTTGCATATTTATTTATTAAATTTTCAATTATATATATATATATATATCAATATATATATATATATATATCTACACAACCCATTTCACTTAATTAAGTATACTTTAATTTGGGAATTTTCGTGAAACTTCGCGAGGCCATATCTTGGTCATACGGACTCCGATTTTCGAAAACTCGGACTCTATTTCGCGTATTTTTCCGAGACGAACACAATGGCATAGCCCGTTTCCCTTGATTCCCATTTTAGAATTAAATTCTGCCTCGATTTATGTTATTACAGGTTATTGAAAATACGGGTTGTTACAGATAAAGTGGGTGACCAACATATTCCAACCGTTGATCGATTTATTTGTTAGCTGCCGAAACCACATATCGGCTATGTATGTGAGAAAGAGAGGGAAGAATTTGGCTATGATGTTGGTTGATGCTAATATTACTTCCATGTGATGCATGTCTCGCATAAGAGAAATGGTCGAGACGGTCCTGCCGTTGTATGGCTCCAGGACCGAAAGTTTGAAGTCCAGTGGATGTCCAGAGTTTCTGATTTCCCGTGTAAATGGACTGCAATGGATGTTATCGACATCCTATTGAGAAGAGGTGCCTCTGGTGAAGCATTTGATGATGCTTGAAATCTGACTTCCATCCCCAAGGATTTGTTGCCACGAATCCTATTCCACATTGGAGACATTGGTGAGAACCCCAGGACTAGGAGGTAGCATAGTTTGAGTTCTTGCGGTCAGTTGGGTTCGACCCATGAGAGTTGAATGAAGGTGACCCCAGCCTCAGGCCTTGATTCGGGAGTAACTAGAACTGCTTAGATGGAATGTGGATTGGTCTGAACCATAGCTATGCCAGTAGGATTGGACCGATTCAGGCAAGCATTATCCACCCAGGGCTCAGTACTGCCCCCGCTAGGGTGACATTGAGTGATTTATCTTAACATTTTCCTCCATCACATTGGAGACCAATATGGTAGAGTGGTCTTGGTGACACGAGGGATCATTGCCTCCAGCCCTTTTTGGGTCGACAAGTTAGGAAGGCTGTGTGGGAGGCTAAATACGACAGGTTTGCAGTAAGATGCTGTGTCGGACCGAAAATTGCATCGATCCATGTTCTGGTCGACCCAGAAGTTACACTAGTTCAAGAGCTTTTTGTCCAAGGAGTTGAGCCGAACCCTGGGCTGGAGGTAAAATGGTCGACCGATCCGGAACTTGGCCATGGTCGACCTGAGAATCAGCAGCTACTTCATTACCGATAGATACCAGAAGTGATGATCTTAAATCTGGCCGATCGGGAAGTGAAGTTAGGTGAGGAGGTATTGTAGACGGATTTGGGGCTTGGATTTCATCATATCATAGATTAACTATTGCCATAGCTTCGTTCCGTGCAGGAAGTGATGCTTGGTTGCTCGATCTCCCTTCCATTTGAGCGAGGAAATCCTTCATCATTTACTGTTGCTTTGCGAGAAGTCCATCCTGATGCGCCATCTAGCTCTGAGCTTGGGCAAAACTTTATCCATCTCATCCCTAGTTAGGTATTGAGACAATTCTTCGTGGGAGGAAGCCTCTTGGATTGCCCTCGTTGTCGCTGCATCTGTTGCACCGGCAGATCGAGATTGAGCATGAGAAGGTACTGAATCCTTCCTCCATTTAACCATTGCTTCTTTAAGAGTTGCTGAAGGTCGTATTGTATATCTGTGTTCCCCTACCTGGCACGCCAAAGTGTTGACGTCAAAAGTTGGTCTAATGACAATCAACCCCTAAAGTGTGTTAACCACACACGATAATATTCACAAAATGTGAGAAAAATGTAAATTAACACCAGAGACACAATATTTTTATAGTGGTTTGGCTTAAACCAAGCCCACGTCCAGTTTATAATCTCTGTTTATTATATCGATTATAGGTTACAGTTGTTTTTCCGTGGAAGAAAGTAGAAAAAGGTGTAGTTTATACACAAAATCCTTGTGTTGTACTTGAAGTGTACGACATGCTATTTTTGGGATGCCGAATAGGAGCTTTTTAGTAGCTAATTCAGAATTTAGTGTTGTTTCCAGTTGCCCTTCCATTTCTAGAAAAAGTTGTATTTATAGGCGAGAAGGTGGGATGAATTAGTACGCAGCGTGACATACATCTTTTGCGGGCTTAGAAACGTGTGACTCGATCCCGTAAAGTAGTTGTAGGCGGTGGGATTCGGTTTACTGCTGATGAATAGTTCTTATCGGAAATCATGGCTTACGTGGAGCCTGTAACTTGGCATACAAAAAGTTGTGCGAAATAAAGCTGATCGGTTCAGTAACCTTGGGAGTTGGACTTCATTTGATAGCGCATAATTTGGCCTAATATTTTGACACGTTACTTCAGGTTTGATCCAATCTTTCAGGAACATCTCGTTCGATCAGTTAATGACCTGATCGATTGGTTTGTCTTCGACTTCGGAAGAAGAACAATCTTGAGGAAGGGAACTTTCATTTGCTGTGAGGCCGGTTCAGGTCGAATTATAATCGATCGACCTATGATGAAAGTCAACTTTAGAGGCATAGAACTGGACCGATATCTGGTGATGAGTTCCAATCTTGAGTTGTGACGGCTTTTGTAAAAAAGTTGGTCAACAATATATATATATATATATATATATATATATATATATATATATATATATATGTGTGTGTGTGTGTGTGTGTGTGTGTGTGTGTGTGTGTGTATTCGAATTCCACCAGTTGACCAATCATTTTCTACCAGTCTATTGATTTCAAGGGAAATGGATGCTTCTTTCATTGAAACTCTTCACAAGTAATTATTACTCTTCATATACTATATACACTATAAACATCACTTTCCAAATTACCGATTCTTGTCTTAATTTCTGATCTATTCTCTATGCACTCTTTGCATTCAAAAGCTCTCAAAATAATTCCCATTGCTTTGAATCCTAGATTCTATTTTCATACTTATTGCTTCAGAAGCAATCTACTTCCTTCTAATCATCAAAAATACTTCATATATTTGAGGATAAGATTCTAGGAAGGGTGTATTCAAGACGTGACTAAACCATGTTGCTTAGAACATGTATAAAAAGTCAAAGATACTGTTGTATTGTTGAAATCCTATTCCACTGCTCAGGCAAGAAATCCCTTTCGGCTGCTTGGGTGTGTGTTAAACTGTTCCACCGGGTGAAGTGTAGGTTTTGCTTAGTGAAATTCGAGAAGGAGTCTGGGACTAGACGTAGGATGGTGCTCCGAACTAGTATAAAAATTCCTGGTGAAGTTTATTTTTATTTACTGCATTTACATACTGCTTATATGTGATACTTTTATATTTAGATCAATAATTTTTTACTTGCATAACTATTGTATAGCATAGAATATCAAATCATCAACACTTCGTCTAAGTCACTTAGTTCCATATTACTCGATCCTACTCTAGCACTTTTTTCAATTAGTATCAGAGTGATGCATCTTATAACCATTAAACAGTTATTCGATATTTCGATAATATGAAGAATAACACCAACACTAACACCAGCAATAATACATGCTTCACAGAAGGTCAATCTACTGCATGACCTCCACTTTTAAATGGCATGAACTATAATTAATAGGTTACACGTATGAGAATTTATATGCAAGCCAATAGATTTGAAACTTGGAATATTACTCAAAGTGAATATACTATTCCTACTACCAATTATTTCGAGTGGTCAAATTCACAAAAACTTGATGCTACCGCTAATACAAAAGCACTAAATACGTTGCATTGTGCCTTGGATAGAAATGAGTTTAACCAAATTTATATGTGCAATACTGCATATGAGATTTGGTGAACACTCAAAGTAACACACGAAGGAACTAACAAGCTTAAACAAAGCAAGATATTCATGCTTAAAAATCAATTTCAGAACTTTAAAATGAATGAAAATGAATCTGTCAATGATATGCATTGTAGATTTCAAAACATTTATCATTCATTATTGGGATTATGAGAAAAATACTCTGATTTTGATATAGTATTAAAAATCCTAAACTCTTCAACAGAAGATTAAGAAAGGAAGGTCTTGGCTATTGAAGAAGCTAACGATCTTTCAGCCATGAAACCTGAAGCGTTATAGGAAATCTAATGTCATATGAAGTTAATTTGTAGGCAAAAAGAGTTCATGCACAAGACAAAAAGAACTTAACTTTCCATGCTAAAAAGAATAGTTTCAAGAACAACGGAAAGAAAAATTCTAAACTTAACAACAAAGCCTTTTCATCAATAGCTAAATGCTATGGTTGTCACAAATAAGGACATTATCAAAAAGATTATCCAGAACAGAAAAATGAGCATCATAATAAAAACAAGAAAGAGAAATCTAAAAGATGAGCTTTTTCTGTAATTTGGGATGATTCAGATTCTTCATCTTATGAAAGTGATAGTGAAAGAAATAACGATAAAGCTAATGTGTGCTTCATGGCAAAAGAAACCAAGGTTAGTGATTTTACTTTTAAAGATGCGATAGAAATAAATACAGAATTATTAGAATCAAGAAACAATTTCAAAAGAAAGATTAATGTAAGAACCCGGAAAATCCAAACCAATTTAAAAATTTTATTTTAACAATTTTAATGAATTTTGAATATTTAAAATGATTTATTTTAAATAATAAAGACGAGAAATTTATTTTGAATAGAATTAGAATATATATATATTTATATTGAGCGACGTTAGAATATAAATAATTATTTTTAATTATAAAAGGAATTGAAAATGGCGCAGTAGTTTGAAAATTCGATTTCAAATTTCAAATGAATGTACCGGATTCAAAATAAACCGGATTTTAGCAAAACTAAAATATTAGAATCTATTTGAAAATATCTTTCCGATGAATCCGAAAAATTGAAATTTCATAGCGGGAATAAAAAGTTATGCCCAGTTGAAAATTCAGAATAGTCGCTATGGAAAATATAACCCTTAAAAATGGAAATTTTGCAAATGACCTCCGTTTTCGACGAAACCGCTTTTGTTAGATCCGGGATATCAAGTTATTGCTAGATTCCAAAATTCATAATTTTTGGGGTTAATATGTGAGCATGGCAAAGGAAAACGTGTTTTGTCAGTTTTAGTCAATTTTGATCAACCAGAAAATGACCATTTTTCAAACATTCATCAAATTTAACGAAATTAGTTTTGCTAGGACCGTATCGTCAATACGAAGCTAGAAATAATTTTTCTGAAATTTTTAGAGTCAATATGTGACCCCAGTAAATTGAAATGTACGTTTAAAGTTGAATATTTAGGTTTAGATTTTAAATTTATTAGAAACTGATCGAAACAGCCGAACTGGCTTAGGTTACATGTCCCATTGTGTTCGGAATAGGGGTAATTAGCTAGGGCGACAGTCGCTAGGTCCAATTTCGAGTTCGACAGAAAATTGAACTTTTATGGATTTAATTAAATACTAAAATAAACATATTTATTATTATAACCCCCCCAAACCTTTCTCCCTCATTCAGTCAACACCACCCCCCGGTCACTTTTTCAAAATCGAAAAAAATTAAAACCGCTTCCCCCTTTTTCGTTCAACCTCATCGCTCCTCCTTCCCAGGCGCCACCGTCGTGGGCGCGAGGCCCCTCCCCGGCCATCTTCTTCCCCTCCTACGCTCTCTCCCCCTTTCCCCCTTATCCGTTGTAAACCGCGAGAATGCCCTAGCCCCTGTTCAACAACCGGCCACCGCCACAGTCCGTCTCAGGCCGAATCCCACCTTCGGTGACCATTACTGACCTCCAGGGCCCTCCGCCCCGATCCCACACCCCCCCCAAATTCCGGTGGTATGTGTTTTTATTTATTTATTCATAATTATAAAATGTAATTAGTCTAAATGGAAAAAAAATCAGTTTTATTTGTATATAGAATAATGTTTGTGATTTTTATATAGTATAATTTATAAAGATACAATCTTTATATATATAAAATTTAGATTTTTAATATTATAAAGATTTTATTTTTAAGGCGATAAATCTTTGATTTTTATTTATTAAAAAGCCTTGATTTTTATTCGTTTAAAAGCTTTGATTTTTTATTTATATAAAAGTTACGATTTTTCATACGTGAAAGTTGAGGTTTTTATCATGATAAAAATACGATTTTTTAAATGAAATGACATTGTACAAATATGGTTTATCAAAATATAATCTTTACAATGTATGAAGCGATATAAAATATAATCTTTATAATGTATGTAGCGTTATATAAAAATATATTTTTATAATGAAGTAGTGATAAAAATCCTATTTTTATATATATGAAGTAGACATAAAAATAGTGATATATATATATATAGCAACAATATAAAGAAGTGATTTTTACATACATAACAACCATATAAAAATGTGATTTTTATATGTAAAGCTTAATGATAAAAATATGATTTTTAATATCAACTGCATGAAACAAATGACGATGGAATGGAATGAAATCAAAACAGAATCGAAACCGTCCTTTAAAGAATGGAGGAGTGGATACCAAAGGTGAGAACGACTCATTTTTATTTTATTTTCTAGTTAGAAATATATACTAGGATGGAGACGGTGCTTAGCAGCACCCGACACCCATCGTCCACAGACCAAGGATGACTTGTTTGTTTGTTTGATTTTGTTGTGAAAATTGATTGTGTGATGTGGAATGGAATATAATATTTTATAGTTAAAAATATTTTATAGTTAAAAATATAATTTTTAATATGTATAGAAATAAAATAAATATTCATTTACAAATCGGATGATTTGTATATGTACACACATTTGACTGATATTGTTTGGGACGATAAATTTTATACATTACCCAACTGCTCAAATAAACCTGTGTTTGTTGATTGAAAACCCCACACGGGTATTGGGATGATATTAGACATACACTAATCCCAATAATTAGGTGTATGTCGATTGATTGATTGACAGGCTGTTATAAGCTTTAAATATTCATATTTAATGCTTATGCAGTGTTGCATACACTATGGATGATGGTTGACTGTGTTTGATTGTTGTTGTGTACATGTGTGTATGAAATCCATATAATGACATTATATGGTAATTGACTATATCTGATTCCAGTTCAAAAAGAACGAATATTTTAAAATAACGATTATTTTAAAATAAATAATATTTTAAAATAATATTCAGTAAAAGATCAAAAATCTGATTTTGATGTCCGATTTGGGATGGACCCGAATATATTTAAATATATAAAGCCGTGTTGATTAGATTAATGCCATTTTGACGTGAATGATATTTATATCGATTTTATTCATTTTTATAATGAATATTGAAAAGGAAATGATTTTGAAATATAATGTTTTGAAAATACTATAATTTATATATCAATGACATGGAATATTCAATTTTGATTTGAAATTGAATATGAAGTTGAAATCGAATTTAAAACGATTTATAAAATACGTTTTGAATGGAAATCGATGAAATATATATATATAATATATATAATATAATGGCCTGAATAGAACGCGCCGCGCTGCGGCAGTTCGCGAATTTCGACCATTGACTTCGAACGGACATTAAGGGAGATCCGACTGTCGGATTCTCCTAAAACTGGAACCGTTGGGTTCGTATGGAAAAGAGATTTCTAATGAATATGAGAGATTTGAAATATAACGGTTGGATTTGGAATTATGTCCAAATCAAATTTGGAAAAGGTCGCTGTAAGTGGAGTTCGATGACCGTTTATGGAAATCGACTGTATGGGCCTTGATAAAATTATTAAAAATATCAATAATTTGTGTAAAATCATAATAAATGATTTGAAAAGAATTGGGATGAAAAATTTCATATTTGAAAGGATAAAAATATATTTTTATCGAAACGAACTTGTTATGAACTAAAATAATAAATCCAATATTTTTTAAAATAAATAAATTGGATTTGAAATGGTTTTATAAATAACCAGAATTTCCAATATAATTATTGGAATGGATTTGAATCGAGATTATCTTCGGAATATGTCGATATTTGATTTCGTGATTTTACGGATATTGTAGAGGAATTTGGAAGATATATATATCGTTGCAATATTTGTTGATTTCAGAATTTGATATTGAATATAAGCCGATATATTTTCTATTCAGAGCCTTGTATTTAATATCAAATGGGATTTGGGTTTGTCGTGGATGGTGTCTTCATTAACACTGTTCTTAAACCCAATTGAGAAAAGATTAAATCTTTTTATATAGATTTAATGAAGTATATCAATTAATTAATATTTAATTAGAATTGAAGTGGAATTGATTTTAGGATTTATCGTGAACGGTGTTTTAAATCACACTTGTTCTTTAACCCGATAATAAATGGAATGTGAATTGGGTTTATTGTGAACTGTGTTTTTAATGACATTCGTTCTTTAACCCGATTTATAGTGAAATGTGATTTGGAATTTATAAATCTTTGTATTAAGATTTAACAAGAATTTTCCAAAGTAAATTTTTCCAATTTAATATATTAAATTGGAATTGAATGGAATTCAAGTTGATAATAATCGAAATGAAATTCTGTGGAGGAAGACTATTGATACATATGGAATTTAAAAGGCTTTGTCGTTATTCCATTTATATTATTAGTCAGATACGGAAATTGATATCGATTATATATATTGATTCGTTTTTCCGTGAAGATTCCATAATCAATGGAATGTATTTTGGTTTATCGTGAACTGTGTTTTAAATGACATTAGTTCTTTAACCCAGTTAAAGGAAGGATTACATGTCTGTCATTGTATTTCGAACAGTATGGTTGATCTCTTCTAAATATATATCAATTTGGCGGTGGAGAATTTATTCTCTTGCTTAACGCCCTTCTCTGAGACGTATGAGTTGAGAGGTTATATACCGACATAAATCAATAGTACAGGGTAGATTGTCGATGCGACATGTTTGTGTTTCCAAAGTTAAATAATCATTAATATTTATTTTTGGGAAGATTAAAACTAAGTGGGGTTTTAATGAATCTTTAATTTGATTGAGATGTCAATCTTTAATTAGATTGAGATGTGAATCGATAATTTAAATTATCAAATTTGGAAAATGATCGAGAATGGAGTATCGCCAGTTTTGCTCCAAGCGATAGTTAAATCTTTAATTAGATTTAAACGGGAAATGGTAATTAAATTTACCGATAACACCGTGGTGTTAGTTATGGGGTAATAGCAGTTTTGCTCCATGGGATGAATAGGTTGGGATTGAGAAATAAAATAAATGATTACTTCGGTGTGGTTCACTAATCCCGACTAGTTTGGAAAACCGTAATATGGTTTGAAATGATATCCAAAGGAGGATTTAAGAATAAATTTTAAAGAATTTATCTTTGATAAAATTAATGGGAACAAATCCCTAAAGATGTGAATATTTAAATAAAAGAATATTCAAAATTGGAATGAGGCGTATGTTGTGTTTTTATAACACTTGTTTATTATATATGCGAGTTATTTGGAAAGGTAAGGGTTATACCCATATATTATGAATAACTGATTCGACAATAAGTCAACAGTGAAGACGGTGGTTGAAGACTGGAGGTCTTCACATCATTTGGATGATTACTGATGTCTTGATTGGGCTGTACACCCAAGACGAGGTAATAAGTGGTGATCGTCCAGACGTACTTAGAGATCGACGGATAAGCGAGGACCTCTCTCTTGTATTGGACATACGAAAGAGGAATAAGGTGCCTCCGGTTTCGTTCAGACCCAGGACGGACTTGTAAATGGATTGTGTGTATGACATTGGATTTTATTCTGTGTTGATTGATTTCTATTAAATATATATCTATTTGGCGGCAGAGAATTTATTCTCTTGCTTAATGCCCTTCTCTGAGACGTACGAGCTCAAAGGTTATATATCGATAGGTATCAGTCGCATGGAATGAATTGCATGTGTGGCATGCTGAGATGCAATGATCAAGACTAACGTTGAAAGCAGAGCCTTGTGGTTGGTGATCAAATCACGGCTTTAATACAACGTAGCTTTGTGTATGGCGTTAATTTGCGAGCCTCACACCTCGGTATGAGTCAAAAATGGGATCGTGACTACAGGGAGTGCATGACGTTTCTTTCTAGCTATGGGTGGTGTTAGCGTTTTACTTTCCCTGACATTTATATTATTTTTACCTATGTGGTTGTTGGATTGCGAGGCGCCTCAGATATATCGGTCTCTTCGGAGCCGATGGATATAGGTCCGATAGGACCAGGAAACGTTGTTCAGGAATAACCAATCCTCAAACATAGCGGAGGACCGACCCTGAAGATCCAAGGGTTACCCAGAGTGTGTAGTCCTGAGACATTTGCTAGAGTGTCTAGAAGCGATGAGGAGCCATCCCTGGCCTCGAATCATGACGGAAATCCAATTTCCAATACGTGACATTTCGGTTTTATTTGTAGAGCCTAGTATGGCGACATAGTGGGACGGGGCACTATGCCTTCTATGATTGATACATTTATATATGAAATTGATTTCTTCACTCATAGTAGTAATAAAAGATGAAATTTCACGTAACAAGCATATTTGGCTATTATAAGGTAAAACTCAATCCTCCGGCTTGCGTTGCATTGTGTTATGGGACATGAGTCTTATAATAGCTTCATTGTTCTTTAATTAGCATTGCGTTGTTTATTCTATGTACTGGTATTCTTGGGAGGAAACCCGTTCCATGTTATACGGCCTGGTCCCTTGAATTACTCTCTTCTAAAGTAAAGTTTTAAATAACCGTTTTAGTTTTCACACAAGTCACATGACTGACCTAGAGTTTATTGTTTTAACCTAAACTCTAGATGCCCCTATTTTCTACACGGGAAGCTAGTAATTTTGGTTTTGCAGATTTATATCCACAGGATCCTGGTTTACAGCTGGAACGATATTCAGAAAGCTTTGTATCTGTGTATTACTTTCAGTTGTGTTTGGTATTGTTTTTCCGCTGCTACGTATTTAAATGTAATTTAAATCTCTGATACTTATCAAATGCATGTTATTCATTCATACTCTGTATATTCTTGTATTCTAATGGAATTATCGTAATAAGCAATGAAATGTTCTTCTGTTTGTGTTCTGATTCGTCTTGTTCTCAACTCAATCCGTGCTTTCATTCACGGGGATGTTCGGGTCGTTTCAGGTAGTATCAGAGCTTTGGTTTGCAGAGCTCGAGAACAAGACACATTAGAACCATACGAAAGAATTCACCAGAGATTGGATTAGTAATATCCAATGAGAATGACTCGTTAGAGATGGGATCAGTAGTATCCTAGAATGAGTGTGAAGAGTATATTTTTAAAATGAAAACAATTTTCGTTTTGGAAATTTAAACGTTATTCATACGTATTTGAATATGTTGTTTGTATTAAAATTGGACAATCCAATATATACAGATTTTGCATATACGCCTTGCAAACGTATATTCGAAGTTTTAATATACTAGATAGATATAGAATCACACTCTAGTCGCCCGAAGATGATTCTGTTGATGACTACGTAGCATCAGCAGTTTGTGTTCGAGTTATAAAGTGGGATGTCTAAATATTTCCAATTGACTGGTGTGAGAACCAAAACTAGATAGGGCTTATTGTTGTGATTTGGCACCAAAAATGGATTTTTTTGTATAATATATATTAAAATTATAAATTTGAAAAGATAATCAACTAATTGATTGCTGATTGTTGATTGTGTTATGTGAGTATTCGTTTAAACCATTATATGAATGCACAGTAAGTATAACCAAATTGTATCAAATATTGAACTGTATTGAAAATTATTTGGAAATGCATGCATGTACATATATATGTGTGAACAGGTCCTAGCAAGGAGGCTAGAGCAGAGGAATAAAATTGTATGCCCAACAAATAGGTACATGTTTACTAATTTATTGGGTTTGGATGATTTTATGAGCCGATTGGCTATTTCTTTTTCTTTTTGGATTGGAGAGGCCTGTATGGCGATTTTGGGACTTTCCCGGTGCTCCCGTATAGGGGAGGTTATGGCAAAATTTTACAAAAATTTAGGGTGTTAGCCAAATTTTTGAAAAATTTTAAAAAAAATTTAGAAACTGAAAAGTTGAAGAACTTAAGCCATAATGAAAAAATGAAAGTTGAGTTGATTAGTTAAACAACTTTCAGCTCCGTTCCTTTTCGAGGACGAAAAGATTTTAAGTGGGGGAGATTGTAACAACCCGGAAAATTTGAACCAATTTAAAATTTTATTTTAACAATTTTATTGAATTTTGAATATTTAAAATGATTTATTTTAAATAATAACGACGAGAAATTTATTTTGAATAGAATTAGAATATATATTTATATAGATCGACGTTAGAATAAAAATAATTATTTTTGATTATAAAAGGAATTGAAAATGGCGCTGTAGTTTGAAAATTCGATTTCAAATTTCAAATGAATGTACAGGATTCAAAATAAACCGGATTTTAGCGAAACCAAAAATATTAGAATATGTTAGAATATATCTTTCCAACTAATCTGAAAAATTTTAAATTTCATAGCAGGAATAAAAAGTTATGCCCAGTTGAAAATTCAGAATAGTCGCTATGGAAAATATATCCCTTAAAAATGGAAATTTTGCAAATGACTTCCGTTTTCGATGAAACCACTTTTGTTGGATCCGCGATGTCAAGTTATTGCTAGATTCCAAAATTCATAATTTTTGGGTTTAATATGTGAGCGTGGCAAAGGAAAATGTTTTTTGTTAGTTTTAGTCAATTTTGATCAACCAGAAAATGGCCATTTTTCAAACGTTCTTCAAATTTGACGATATTAGTTTTGATAGGACCGTATCATCAATACGAAGTTGGAAATGATTTTTCTTGAATTTTTAGAGTCAGTATGTGACCCCAGTAAATTGAAACGTACGTTTAAAATTGAATATTTAGATTTAGATTTTGAATTTAGTAGAAACTGATCGAAACAGTCGGACTGGCTTACGATACATGTTCCATTGTGTTCGGACTAGGAGTAATTAACTAGGGCCGATAGTCGCTAGGTCCAATTTCGAGTTCGATAGAAAAGTGAACTTTTATGGATTTAATTAAATATTAAAATAAATATATTTATTATTATAACCCCCCAAAACATTCTCCCTCATTCAGTCAACCCCACCTCCCCGTCACTTTTTCAAAATCGAAAAAAAATAAAACCGCTTCCCCCTTTTTCGTTCAACGCCGTTGTTCCTCCTCCTCAGGCGCCGCAGCCGTTCACGCGAGCCCCCTCCACAGCCATCTTCTTCCCCTTCGGCACTCTCTCCCCCTTTCCCCCTTTACTGTTGTAAACCGCGAGCCTGCCCTAACCCCTGTTCAACAACCGCCCCTCCACAACCATCTTCTTCCCCTCCGGCGCTCTCTCCCCCTTTCCCCATTCCTTGTTGTAAACCGCGAGCGTGCCCTAACCCCTGTTCAACAACCGCCCACCGCCACAGTCCGCCTCCAACCGAACCCCACCTTTGGCGACCACTGCTGACCTCCAACGCACTCCGCCTTCGATCCCTCCCCCCCCCCCCCAAATTCCGGCGATATGTGTTTTTATTTATATATTTATTCATAATTATAAAATGTAATCAGTCTAAAAGGGATAAAAATCAGTTTTATTTGTATATAGAATAATGTTTGTGATTTTTATATAGTATAATTTATAAAGATACGATTTTTATTTATAAAAAGTTTAGATTTTTAATATTATAAAGATTTGATATTTAAGGCGATAAATCTTTGAATTTTATTTATTTAAAAGCTTTGATTTTTATTCATTTAAAAGCTTTGATTTTTATTTATATAAAAGCTACGATTTTTCATACGTGAAAGTTGTGATTTTTATTGTGATAAAAATACAATTTTTAAAATGAAATTACATTGTAAAAATATGGTTTATAAAAATATAATCTTTACAAAGTATGAAGCGATATAAAAAAATAATCTTTATAATGTATGTAGCATTATATAAAAATATGATTTTTATAATGAAGTAGTGATAAAAATCCGATTTTTATATATATGAAGTAGAAATAAAAATAGTGATTGTTATATATATAGCAACAATATAAAGAAGTGATTTTTACATACATAACAACCATATAAAAATGTGATTTTTATATGTAAAGCGTAATGATAAAAATGTGATTTTTAATATCAACTGCATGAAACAGATGACGATGGAACGGACTGGAATCAAAACGGAATCGAAACCGTCCTTTAAAGAATGGAGTGGTGGACCCCAAAGGTGAGAACTTCTCACTTTTAATTTATTTTATTTTCTAGGATGCAGACGGTGCTTAGCAGCACCCGACACCCATCGTCCACAGACCATGGACGACTTGTTTGTTTGATTTTGTTGTGAAAATTGATTGTGTGATGTGGAATGGAATAAAATATTTTATAGTTAAAAATATAATTTTTAACGTGTATAGAAATAAAATAAATATTCATTTACAAATCGATGATTTGTATATGTACACACATTTGACTGATATTGTTTGGGACGATAAATTTTACACATCGCTCAACTGCACAAATAAATCTGTGTTTGTTGTTTGAAAACCCCACACGGGTGTTGGGATGCTATTAGACATACACTAATCCGAATAATTAGGTGTATGTCGATCGATTGATTGACAGACTGTTATAAGCTTTAAATATTCATAATTAATGCTTATGCAGTGTAGAATGCACTATGGATGATGGTTGACTGTGTTTGATTGTTGTTGTGTACATGTGTGTATGAAATCCATATAATGACATTATATGGTAATTGACTGTGTATGATTCCAGTTCAGAAAGAACGAATATTTTAAAATAACGATTATTTTAAAATAACGATTATTTTAAAATAAAGAATATTTTAAAATAATATTTCGTAAAAGATCAAAAATCTGATTTTGATGTCCGATTTGGGATGGACCCGAATATATTTAAATATATAAAGCCGTGTTGATTACATTAACTCCATTTTGACGTAAACAGTACTTATATCGATTTTATTCATTTTTATAATGAATACTGAAAAGGAACTAATTTTGAAATATAATGTTTTGAAAATACTATCATTTATATATCGATGATACGGAATATTCAATTTTGATTTGAAATTGAATATGAAGTTGAAATTGTTTTGAAATTGAATTTAAAATGATTTATAAAATACGTCTTGAATGAAAATCGATGAAATATATATATATTATATATATAATATAATGGCCTGAATAGAACGCGATGTGCTGCGGCAGTTCGCGAATTTCGACCATTGACTTCGAACCGACATTATGGGAGATCCGACTGTGGGATTCTCCTAAAACTGGAACCATTGGGTTCGTACCGGAAAGAACTTTCTAAGGAATATAAGGGATTTGAAATCTATCGGTTGGATTTGGAATTATGTCCAAATCAAATTTGGAAAAGGTCGCTGTAAGTGCAGTTCAATGGCCGTTTATGGAAATCGACTGTACGGGCCTTGGTAAAATTATTAAAAATATCAATAATTTGTGTAAAACCATAATAAATGATTTGGAAAGAAATGGGATGAAAAATTCCATATTTGAAAGGATAAAATATATTTTTATCGAAATGAACTAGTTCTGAACTAGAATAATAAATCCAATATTTTTTAAGATAAATAAATTGGATTTGAAATGGTTTTAAAAATAACCAGAATTTCCAATATAATTATTGGAATGGATTTGAATCGAGATTATCTTCGGAATATGTCGATATTAAATTCCGTAATTATACGGATATTGTAGAGGAATTTGGAAGATATATATATATATATATATCATTATTCCAATACGATATTTGTTGATTTCGGAATTTGATATTGAATATAAGCCGATATATTTTCTATTCAGAGCCTTGTATTTAATATCAAATGGAATTTAGGTTTGTCGTGGATGGTGTCTTCATTAACACTATTCTTAAACCTAGTTGAGAAAAGATTAAATCTTTTTATGTAGATTTAATGAAGTATATCAATTAATTAATATTTAATTGGAATTGAAGTGTAATTGATTTTAGGGTTTATCGTGAATGGTGTTTTAAATCACACTTGTTCTTTAACCCGATAATAAATGGAATGTGAATTAGGTTTATTGTGAACTGTGTTTTTAACGGCACTCGTTCTTTAACCCGATTTACAGTGAAATGTGATTTGGAATTTATAAATCTTTTTATTAAGATTTAACGGGAATTTTCCGAAGTAAAATTTTCCAACTTAATATATTGAATTGGAATTGAATGGAATTCGATTTGGTAATAATAGAAATGAAATTATGTGGAGGAAGACTGTTGATACATATGGAATTTAAAAGGCTTTATCGTTATTTCATTTATATTATTAGTCGGATACGGAAATTGACATCAATTATATATACTGGTTCATTTTCTCCGTGAAAATTCCATAATCAACAGAATGGATTTGGGTTTATCGTGAACCATGTTTTAAATGATATTAGTTCTTTAACCCGGTTAAAGGCAGGATTATATGTCTATCATTGTATTTCGAACTGTATGGTTGATCTCTGCTAAATATATATCTGTTTGGCGGCGGAGAATTTATTCCCATTCTTAACACCCTTCTCTGAGACATACAAGCTCAGAGGTTATATATCAGCAGAAATCAATAGTATGGGGTAGATTTTCGATGCGACATGTTTGTGTTTCCAAAGTTAAATAATCATTAATATTGATTTTTGGGATAATTAAAACTAAGTGGAGTTTTAAAGAATCTTTAATTAGATTGAGATGTGAATCGATAATTTAAATTATCAAATTTGGAAAATGATCGAGAATGGAGTATCGCCAGTTTTGCTCCAAGCGATAGTTAGATCTTTAATTAGATTTGAACGGGAAATGGTAATTAAATTTACCGATAACACCGTGGTGTTAGTTATGGGGTAATAGCAGTTTTGCTCCATGGGATGAATAGGTTGGGATTGAGAAATAAAATAAATGATTACTTCGGTGTGGTTCGCTAATCCCGACTAGTTTGGAAAACCGTAATATGGTTTCAAATGATATCCAAAGGAAGATTAAAGAATAAATTTTAAAGAATTTATCTTTGATAAAATTAATGGGAACAAATCCCTAAAGATGTGAATATTTAAATAAAAGAATATTCAGAATTGGAATGAGGCATATGTTGTGTTTTTACAACACTTGTTTATTATATACGCGAGTTATTCGGAAGGGTCGGGTTTATACCCATATATTCTGAACAACCGATTCGACGATAAATCGACAATGAAGACGGTGGTTGAAGACCGGAGGTCTTCTCATCGTTTGGATGATTATTGATGTCTTGATTGGGCTGTACATCCAAGACGAGGTAATAAGCGGTGATCGTCCAAACGGACTTGGAGATCACGGATAAGCGAGGACCTCTCTCCTGTATTGGACATACGGGAGAGGAATAAGATGCCTCCGATTTCGTTCAGACCCAGAACGGACTTGTAAATGGATTTTGTGTCTGACATAGGATTTTATTCTTTGCTGATTGATTTCTATTAAATATATGTCTGTTTGGCGGCGGATAATTTATTCTCTTGCTTAACGCCCTTCTCTGAGACGTACGAGCTTAGAGGTTATATATCGATAGGTATCAGTCGCATGGCATGAATTTCCCTTGTGGCATGCTGAGATGCAATGATCAAGAATTTTGTTGAAAAGCAGAGTCTTGTGGTTGGTGATCAAAGTACGGCTTTAATACAGCGTAGCTTTTTGTATGGCGTTAATTCGCGAGCCTCACACCTCGGTATGAGTCAAAAACGGGATCGTGACTGCAGGGAGTGCACGACTTTTCTTTCTAGCTATGGGTGGTGTTAGCGTTTTACTCACCCTGACATTTATATTATTTTTACCTATGTGGTTGTTTGATTGCGAGGCGCCTCGGATATATCGGTCTCTTTGGAGCCGATGGATATAGGTCCAATAGGACCAGGAAACATGTGTTCAGGAATAACCAATCCTCAAACGTAGCAGAGGACCGACCCTGAAGATCCAAGGTTTACCCAGAGTGTGTAGTCCTGAGACATTTGCTAGAGCGTCTCGAAGCGGTGAGGAGCCATCCTTGGCCTCGACTCATGACGGAAATCCAATTTCCAATACATGACATTTCGGTTTTATTAGTATGGCGACAGAGTGGGATGGGGCACTATGTCGTCTATGATTGATACATTTATATTTGAAGTTGATTTCTTCACTTATAGTAGTAGTAATAGATGAAATTTAACGTAACAAGCATATTTGGCTATTATAAGGTAAAACTCTATCCTCCGGCTTGCGTTGCATTGTGTGATGGGACCTGAGTCTTATAATAGCTTCATTGTTTTTTAATTAGCATTGCGTTGTTTATTGTATGCACTGGTATTCTTGGGAGGAAACCCATTCCGTGTTATACGGCGTGGTCCCTTGAATTACTCTCTTCTAAAGTAAAGTTTTAAATAACATGTTTTAGTTCTCACACCAGTCACATGACTGACCTGGAGTTTATTGTTTTAACCTAAACTTTCGGTGCCCCTATTTCCTACACGGGTAGCTAGTAGTTTTGGTTTTGCAGATTTATATCCACAGGATCCTGGTTTGCAGCTGGAACGATATTCGGAAAGCTCTGCATCCGTGTATTACTTTCAGTTGTGTTTTATATTGTTTTTCCGCTACTATGTATTTAAATGTAATTTAATTCTCTAATATTTATCAAATGTATGTTATTCATTCATACTCTGTATATTCTTGTATTCTGATGGAATTGTCGTAATAAGAAATGAAATGTTCTTCTGTTTGTGTTCTTATTCGTCTTGTCCTCAACTCAATCCGTGCTTTCCTTCACGGGGAAGTTAGGGTCGTTTCAATTAAACAAGCTAGTGAAGATCTGAAAAAGCAGAATTTGAAGGATATTTGCTAAAAGATGAAAAAGAGATATTAGAAAACTTCAAGAATCTCAATCTAATGCAAATTCTCAACTTTCCTTATTGAGTCAAGAATTGAAACTAAAAAAGAAAAGAATAATCTGCTTACCTCTGAGAACCATCATTTAAATACTAGGATTAAAATAATAGAATTAGATAATTCTTGCCTAAAGATTGAATTGGATGATATTACTAAAAATGCAACTAATTTTAATAAAGGAAAGGAGAATTTATCTAATATTACAAAAAATTCTCAACCTGTATCTAGCAAGAAAGGTCTAGGATATATTAAGAAATTTGTTATTTCAAAGAAGTCAAATAAAACGTAACCTGAAGCTAGAAAGCTAGTAACACCTTCAATAAAGAAAAAGGTTTCTAAAACTGTTAGTATATGGGTTCCTAAAACAAATAATTATTTGATTAAGAATAAGTATATAAAAATATTCGTATAAACTGTTCACAATAATAAGGATTATATTATTAAAAGGGACACTAAACCCTCATGGGTTTGGTTTCAAAAATCTAACTCTTAGGACCCTAAAGGAGGAAGTCGGTACCAACGTCATTACATATTTTTTTGCAGGTTCCACTCAATAAAAGAGGAAAATGGATACTCGACTGTGGTTACTGAAAACATATGACAAGAGACAAAGAGATGCTAAAGAATATTATCTACTCAAAAGGAGGAACTGTCACATTTGAAGATAATTCCAAAGGATGTATCATCGGCAAAGGCGATGTGAGCAATTATAGTACATCTAATTTACCTCTTATTATTGATGTTTTGTTAGTTAAGAATTTAAAACATAATTTGTTAAGTATTAGTCAGTTATGTGATAAGGGTTTTAAAATAAGCGTAGTATTTCAGATAAAAATGGAAATCTTATTTTTGAAGGTAATAGAGATAAGAATACTTATATTTTAAATATGAAATTAAATAATAATCCAAATTTATGCTTATTAACCAAAGAAAATTATCCTTGGTTATGGCACAAAAGATTTTGTCATATAAAATTGGAAAACTATCAATAAGATCTAGAAAAGAGAAATCGTAAAAGGTTTACCCAAAATGAAATTTAAAATAGAAAATTTATGTGATGCTTGTCAACTGGGAAAATTAACGAAATCGTCGTTTAAATCTAAAAAGGTAATTTCAACATTACAACCAATAGAATTACTACATATGATTTTATTTGGGCCAACTCAAATTCAATCCATAAATTACAGTAGATACGTGTTTGTAATAGTTGATGATTTTTCTAGATATATCTGGACGATATTTTTGAAAAATAAAAGTGATACATTTGATCATTTAAAATGTTTGTTAAACAAATTCAAAATTTAAAAGATTTAAAAATAAAAAATATACGAAGTGATCATGAAGGAGAATTTGAAAATTAAAATTTTGATCTATATTGTTCCTAGAACTCCACAACAAAATGGAGTTGTAAAACGGAAAACGAACATTACAAGAATGTGTTAGAACGATACTGAATGGAAGTATGCTACCAAAACATTTCTGGGTAGAAGAAGTTGCAACAACCTGTTATGTTTTGAATCGTGTTTCTATTCAACAACTTACGAAAAATACTCCATATGAACTTTTAAACAGTAGAAAACCAAATATTTCATATTTTAAAGTTTTCGGTTCAATTTTGTTTATTTTAAATACTAATGATTAGCTTGAAAAATTCGATTCGAAATCCGACAAAGATATATTTCTAGGATATTCAGATCTAAGCAAAGCTTACTATATTTTAGATAAAATAAAAAAATAGAAGAATCACTTCATATTTCTTTTGATAAATACTATATTCAAAATTCTTATGAAGTTCTGAAAAATAGGAATTCTCAAGATAACGATAACATATATTATATTTTTAGAGAAGATGAAAACGTTACTCATAATAATATAAATGAAAATATCATTGAAAATCAAGATTTTGTCCATAATAATGATCAATATGAGAATACTTCTTCAGAAAATAATAATTCTAGAGAAGATGAAAACATTGTTTATAATATTAATGAAATAACTTCTCCACCAAAAGTATTACGAGATCATCCACCTCAAAATATTTTTGGTGAAATAAATTCAAACGTAAGAACTGGAAGTCAAATAAATTTAGTAAGTCACATAGCATATTTATTTAATATTGAACCCAAAAATCCAGAAGAAACATCTTTTGACGAAAACTAGATTATTGCTATGCAAGAAGAACTAAATCAGTTTGAATGCAATGAAGTTTGGGAATTAGTTCCAAGAGTAAGTGATCAAGCTGTTATAGGTACACAATGGGTCTATAAAAATAAAGTTTACGAATTAGGAAATATAACTAGAAATAAAGAAAGACTTGTCGCTCAAGGATATAATAAGGAAGAAGGAATAGACTATGGAGAAATGTTTGCTCCAGTCGCTAGATTAGAAGCAATTCATATCTTATTAGCCTATGCCTGTTATAACAGATTTAAATTATATCAAATGGATGTAAAAAGTGCATTTTTAAATGGATATACAAAAGAAAATACCCTGAACAACCACCTTTATTTACACATGAAAAATATCTTGATCATGTATATAAATTGAAAAAGGCTTTATACGGTTAAAACAAGCACCTCGTTCTTGGTATGAATGTCTTAAAAATTATTTAATAAGTTTAGGATTTCAAATTGGAAAGGTTAATGATCAAATGTTATTTATAAAATGAAATAATAAGGATATTTTAATAATTCAAATTTATGTAAACGATATTATTTTTGGTTCTACTAATGAAAAACTATGTCAAGAATTTTTAGAAATTATGGCTAATGAATTTGAAATGTCTCACATGGGAGAATTATCATATTTTATTGGTTTACAAATTAAACAATTACCTAACAGAATTTTTATAAATCAAGAAAAACTTTGTAATAATCTAATAAAAAAATTTGGTATGGAAAATACATCTAGTAAACCAACTCCCATGAGTAAAACAACACATTTCGATGAAGACAAAAATGGTAAAAATATTGATAAGAAATTATATCATAGTATGGTAGAATCTTTATTATATTTAATAACTAGTCTACCAGATATAATGATGAGTGTTTGTTTATGTGTACTCTTTCAAGCTAATCATAAAGAATCACATTTACGAGCAGTTAAACGTATATTACGTTATCTAAGCAACACGAAAGATTTTAAACTTTTTTACCCGAAAGATTGTTCCTTTGAATTAGTATCATATAGCGATGCTGATTTTGGAGGATCACGGGCGGATCGCAAAAGTACAAGTGGCACCTGTCATTTTATTGCCAAATGAATAGTATCTTGGTTTAGCAAGATCAAAATTGTGTTTCACTATCTACTTGTGAAGCAGAATATATATCAGCAACATTGGCTTGTGCTTAAGTAATATGCATGCAACAAATAGTTAAAGATTTTATCGCAAATTTAACAAATTAAACTATTTATTGTGATAACACAAGTGCAATAAATTTATCTAAGAATTCAGTAAATCATTCAAGAACTAAACATATAGATATAAGGCATGACTTCTTACACGATAATACTGAAAGTGAAATACTAAATTTGGAATTTATCTATTTTGAAAATCAAATAGCTGATATTTTTACTAAACCATTACTTGAAAATGCGTTTACTAAACTTAGAAGAAAATTTAATTATTTTTTATAAAGATTACTAATTTTTATAAGTTTTGAAGTGAAAAAATAAAACTTTCAGAAAAAAAGATTTTTTCGTCAACCGGTTCTCGGCCCTTGGTACCATTGGGCTATATTGTGTTTCTTGTCTAACATATAATATATACATATATATTAATATTATACTTCATTTATTGTAAACACTATTTTATAACTTCCTAACAAACTATCTATTAATATATATGGTTTATAATTAAACTTCCTCAACGACCATTCAATTTCTACTCTTGACAATAAGGATTTTTAGCTATAAAATGATTCATCGATTGTTGTTGCAAACATAATATCAATATCAATATTATACGTCATAAACTCTATAATCTCTATCAAAATTTCAAAGCCAAGAAACCATGTCTAATTCAAAAGAAAACTCTAACTCTCCAAACAACTCTAATAAAAAACAATCATTCTCTTCGGTACAAATCGTTTCACCAAATCCAGAAAAACCACCAGAATGCAAATGGAAGGAGTATCATACTGGGTACACTTCGGAATCAAAGAAATCGAGACGTACATTATCCATCTCTTTGTCAACAAGATATAAGATAAGTGATATACATCACTATCAACAACAATGGTTAGATCTTCAATGGAAATTATACTTTGAACAAAAAGTGAAGGCAAAACGGTTATATTTCTACGAACAGATAGCATTGCAGATTTGTGAAAAACAAGAAATACATGAAACAAAACATTATCTATTATAAAATTCTATGGAGCGTCTAACTTCTTCATGGAGTCCTTGGATAAATGCACCAAGACATCCTTCGTATAGGCCAAACTCTTAGGACAAAAACAATGCGGCGAATGAGGAGTCCAAGAAGGAAACTCCAAAGAAAAAATCTACGTCCTCCGACTTCGAATAAATGACATTATAAGTTTTATATTGTGTAACGACCCGTATTTTCTGACTATTTATTTGGAATATTTTAATTATTTAAAATAATGGTTGGAATTTAAATAATTGAAGTTAACGATTATATATTGAATATATTAATTAAATAAATAATAAAATATTATTTTAATTTCCAGAATATGGGGAAATTATTGAATTTGAAATATATTGTGATGGGGCAGTTTAAACTTGTCAAATATTGGTTATATTGGAATTTTAACGATTTCAACTCGAAACGACGATGGAATTTAAATAGTTTATAATTTAATTAAATAACGAGCTGTAGCGGCGCGGTAGTTCGCGATTTGGCGTTTTGAACTTCAATTGGTCGTACCGGGTTCAAAATAAGTCGGATTTCCTCGAAACAAGAAACGTTGGGACCGGTTTGACGATATCTTTCCAATGGCAGAGAAAAATCCAATTTTCATCGCGTAGATTTTATTTTATGTCCAAATAAAATTTTGAAAAAGTCGCTATGGAATTCCTTTATATATTATAGCGATTATTTATATAAAATAGGGAGTTTTTAAATATTTTAAATATCGATTTGGCTTGGAATTCAACCCAGGGTATTTTTCCTTGGTAGTGTATCAAATTCTGGTCATGTATGGCCGATGATAATATTTTAATATTATTATATTGAAGTATGTTAAAATTGGGTTATTTTATTTGAATTAGCCAGTTATAAACGGGCCTTTATTCAAACGACCTCAGATTTTGACGAAATAAATTATATTGAGACCGCAACAGTAAATTATTGGTAGATTTCAAGTGGCGCGTCAATCGGGGTTAATTTGTGAGCGTGGCGAAATAAAATGTAAATAAAAACGACCATTTGAACATGAACGAGGGCCATTCGAGCAAACGAACTTGGAATTCGACGAAACAAGTTTCGTTAGGACCGTATCGTCAAAATATACTATGTCGTCCAGTCGCGTGTCGAACGGGGTTCGTATGTGAGCGCAACAGCGAATAACAACGTTCAGAAATTGCGATAGGTAAGAAATAAATATCGTCGGTCATCGTCAATCGTCACGTCAACTTAAAATATACTTTTCCCGCTTATATAAACCCCCTCCACCACAATTTCTAGCCAACCTCCATCACCTTCATCACATTTTGCAATAAAGTCCTCAAACACAAACTTAATTATATCTTCCAATCAGTGAAGATTTTGCTAAGGGGTCCTAAGGGAAAGTTGTAGATCGGGAAGAGAGGAAGCTTCAGCCAAAAGTTGGGGTCGTATCGCTGACTGTGGTGGTCAGAATAGAGGTAGAACCGTAGAAAACTGTTTTCGTTTTTGGCTGAAATTGGTGAGTTGTGGTTGATTTGAGGCACCAGGACCTTAGGGCTTTCGAAGAGGGGAGATAGACCTTCGATTTGGCGGTGGTCTCAAGGTTTCTAGTGGTCTGTGGAGAGAGAAATCAAAGGATGAACTGAGATTGCTGATTTGGGTTCGGTTTTGAAGTCATGGTCAGTTATGGCCAAAATCCGGCGACTCTGGTCAGTGATGGTGTCGGGTCTGAGTGGGGGTCGATGCTGGGTTGCGTGGCCGTTCGTTTGGTGGTGTTGGTGGTACCTGGAAGTGGCTGTGGTGGTAGCTCGTCGTAGATGAACGCGTTTCGCTTGGGTACGGTTTTTAGGTAGGCCTGGGGGTTTTGGGGGCTGGCGTTGTAGTCGAGGGAGGAGCTAGGTCAGGCGGTCCGATGATGGGGTTGAACGAAGGTCTGGGGAAGTGATGGAGGCACTAAGGGGGGTCCAACGATGTGGTGTTGTGTTGTGTAATTGGGTGAGCGTCGGGTTCAGGAATCACAAACAGGAAGAAACGCGTTTTGATTTCAGCCAAGGATGACGTGGCGTTAGTTAATGGTAATTAAGGTAAAACGTTTTTAATTATTTAATTTAATTATTTAATTTAATTATTTAATTTAATAGCTTAGTTTATATATCGCGTATATATTCAAACTTGTATCAGCGATAACTTTTTCATACGTAAACGGATTTCAGCGAAACTGGATCCGTTGGGATCGCAGGGACGAGCTCTAGACGATGGCGCAGACTAGGCTCTGATCTGACACCGTTGAAAATTCAGCTAATTTTGAACGTTCAAACGCGTCAACCGCCAATCGGAATGATCTGGTGTGTTAATTCTCACACCTTCTGGAATTCTGTGGTGTGGTAAATTCATATTAAAATATAATTTACCTTCAAAAATAAAAATTGGTTGATTAGTTGCCATTGGTTGTTTACCATTGGTTGGTTGCCGTTATTTATCGTTTTAAATATTAGATTATTGGAATTTATTTCATATATTATTATGAAATGTATAACGAGGTGTGATGCAGGGAAGAACAGGTTGAAGGGATCCGACCGGATTCCTCAAATATTTTATCTGTTGTTTGTTTGCTTATATCGTTGATATTTGAACTGATTTAACCCTATATGGTAGAAAACCTGTTTGAGTGTGATGGTTGAATAGATATTCATCTGGGTTGTGTTTAAATCAACCGACAGCGTTGATTGGGTAGTTGGCAGTGAATGGGCTAAAATTTGTGTTTTAGACGTCGGTTTACCGTTTGGTGAGTTGACGCAGCTTCAAAGTTATAAATTATTTTATAACTGAATTTAAGTTTTCCAGTTAGTTTATATAAGTAATTAAATTAGAAATTTATAATATAAGGGTTTTAATCAAGTTTATAAAAGAGATTATAAAACCCTATTTCCACACGAGATTGATAAAAAGGGAATTCAATTAACAAGGGGTTAATTGACGTTAAGGCTCGATAAAAAAGGGGAAATAAGAGATTATAAAAGATTTATGACCCAAGTGTTCAATAAACATGGTGAACGGAATTAGTAAGTGAGTTTAAAGATTTAAATAAGATTTTTACTAAAATTTTAAATTAAGTAAAGTGAGTTTGGGTTAAATGAAATTTTAAAGAGAAAGTTTAATAGATTAAGAATGGTTAAGTAACACTATGGTTCGATAAAAAGGAGCGACAAGCTTCATAAAGAGATTTATGAATCCAAGTTTTAAACAAGATTGGTTAATGAATTGGTAAGTGAAATTCGAGGATCTAGATAAGACTTTTCTTAATTGTCAATTAAGTAAAGTAAAAATTCAAATAGAATTAAACTTCCAAGGGAGATGATTAAGTAGAATGGAAATAGTTTGAGGCTAAACAAACAAATAAACGATTTTGAAGAAGTCCAAAATAAGGTTTTTAAAAAGGGTTTTTGGACTAAATAATGACTTGAGGTTAAAGAGTTGAATTAAGTGGGACGTTGTTCTAAGTTAAGAGTGGCATTTACTTAATCAAACGAATTAAGTAAAGAGATTTTATCGAACAGAGATTTCAAATGTAAGGAGTGGTTTATAAACCCTATTTGAAATCGAAACGGTAAATAAGGTTTTGGGGAAAGATTTAAGTGACAAGCTAATATTATTCTAAGGTAAGAACGTTGTCGATCAAGGTATGAGAGGTAACTAAAATACCCCAACTTGGTTGACTTCACTATTATCGAGGAATGGTATTAGTTTGGAACGAGTGAAGGTGTTGAAATTCATTTTATTTTATACGAGGAGTATCGAACTCTAGTGCAATATTTTTGGGAAATAAATAATATTGAAATATTAGTTTCAAAGGAAATAAGAATATTGATTTCAAATTATATTGAATATTTGTTATTCAATTAGAGTTGATCGAAGATAGTATTTGAGTTAGAGTTAGTCAAACATGGTTATTCAGAAAGAGTCACCATTGCGTACGACTGCTAGCATAATTCGCAGGGCTACAGATAGCCTACGGCGGTCGGGTGTTTCCGAGGGAATCAAGCGTAACCATTGTGATCGCTGCGATCTAGAGTCGAGCGAATGGAGTTAAGTCGAGTATTAGTTAATCGATAAAAGTAATCAAATCAAGTTAGTCCTGTTGAGTTAAATAAGTCGAGTTAGTCTAGTTAGAGTTAATCAATCAAAGTAAAGTAGTCAGAGTTAGTCATAAAGAAATTTTGTTAAATATATTTTAAAGAGGTCAAGTTGTGTCAATTGCTGAATCAGCAAACTCATTGTGTTCACACTATTGTTATTTGATAGTTAAAACACCGACTATCAAACCAGACCAATACAATTGTTGGTCCGGAAAGACTGGGATCGAATTCATATTCGGAATCCATTCCGACCTGCAAATACGTGGAGACGTCGATTGAAGACGAAGCAAGTGAAGACCGTGGATCTTCATAAGCGGAAGGACTACTGGTTGAATTTCTCTGGCTTGCAACCAGAGTTATTTGATTTGTGATTCTATCGTGGTTGAATCCACGGATTTGCAAGGACTTCTCGCTATTGATCCTTGGGGTGATTCCTATAAGGATGAGGTAGGAGAGTGCCTTCGGTTCATCCTGTTCCTGGATGACTTGTATGGACGAATGTCTGACAGAGTATTTCCAAAGGACCATGTACGATGATTTCTTCAAACGTATTATAGTTGGTTAGCTCCCAACTAGAGTATTTTTGGGGACGTCAATTAGTGATGTCCAGAGGATCTGACGATGTGGCATTCAAAGTAATGATGGCCAGATGTTTTAAAGAGATTCTAGCCTCAGGTCTCATCAACCGGGAAATGACAAAAATCGGGCAAGCAGCATGGCTATGTGGGTCGCTCCCATTAGGGTGTATGATCACCTATCTTGAGAAATTCCATTTGCTTCTTTAATCTAGATTCGATGCTGTCCCTTTTCGGGCAGGCGGTTGCTGATCCCAACCGTCGGTGATATACATTTGATACACTCAAGCGAAATGAGTGGTCGGTCATGTGAGGGCCGGATTGCAAGACGTCCTTGTTGAACCCAGTATATTCGCCTCTAGAGATACACGTGCGGAAGGTGGTCCCATACCTTGTCAAGTTGGAATCCAATATCCAATAAGCGCCCGCGGTTTTGATTGTATAATATATATGGGGAGCGTGAGATGCAAGCGCTCCTCTAAATTGTTATTTACTTGTATTTAGACACAATGATAATATCATAAAATTGTATGATTTCAAAATTGTTTTTGGGTTATAGTAAGGTAAAATCCGTCCGTGTTTATGTGTGGACTGGTCTTACTATTATCCTTTTATTTCAAAAGGATTTCCAAAGTTAAACAATTGTGTGCTCTGTGAATTTATCACTGATAATATTCCAGAATGACCCGGTGTATTTTGTTTTAAATCAAATGTGCTCGGGTCAGACCGAGTATGTTCCAGGTTAGGTTTCGCTTGGAGTTTCAGGAGCTGGAAGCAGGCGGCTTCACCACTAGTTATATAAAGTTATTCCAGTTGTGATTGATATCTGATTGGTATGTATATACAGTTCTTTTGTATAAAAAGATTTTTTATATTATATTTTATTCATTCCACTGTGAGATTCTGATGTGTTCTTCTACTTTCTTCTATTCTAATACTTCTTTCTTTCTATTCTCACCCTCTAAATTTTTTCTCATGACAATCCAGTGTTTCGATTCTTGAATAGTCGACATGGTGATTTTATGTCGATTTTTGGGGTCGAAATCCGCTGGGTCTTTACAGTGGTATCAGAGCTATTGGTTTAGAGATAACCTTGGCTCTGTGGTGTGACTCAATAGAGATGGGGTCAGCAGTGCCCTGGATTGAGTTCGTATAGATATACGAGAGAGCGTATTTGTATTTTGATATAAAATTATTTTTGAAACTATTTCTGCCCTATTTATTTTAGAATAAAATAAAGATTATTATAGTATGGGCTATCGATTGATTTGTTAATGCTGATTTGTGTGATATGTTTGGATTGTGTTGTTGGTTGTTTGAATATGAACCTGAACATGAATCGACTTGGTTGAAAACCAATTCGAAATAAATAATTCAAATAAATCAATCCAGGTAAATAAATTTGAATGGATAATTAAAGAGATAAATTGATCACTAAGATGTGGTTATAACTTCATATGGATTGAATTGTGTATGATATAAATGATGTGAATGATATGGATGTTTTGAACCTAATTGACTTTTGGGAACTAACGAAATGGTTTGAGTTGAGAACAGGTGGAGAAGTACTAATTCAGCTTTAAAAATACATCCAAGGGAAATTCTGGAGTTAATTGAATCCAGTTTGAGTATAGAGCTGCATTATGATTAAGCAAGCTCGAGTATAAAATATCGCTTATCGCGTAATAACGCTCGCCAAAAGGTACGCCTACGCAAATATGAAATTTTGGTTTTCTTTGGGGTTTTGGGTTTGAATTTTGGATTTTCTGACCTTGAGAGTCGATGTATGTCTATTTATTGAACCTGCGATTTTGCAGATGTCCTTCGTACAGGGGAGACTCTACCGAAATTTTTTCCAAAATTTAAGGTGTTAGAATTTTTTTAGAGATTTTTGAAAAATTCTCTTATTTGAAATAAATTGGTTTTAAAGCCAATTGGGTCAGTTTGGAATTAAATTCGAGTTTTAAAATTAATTATCTTGAAAAGATAAAAGTTGACGACATTTCTTCTACCTTAGCAATTTCGAGGATGAAATTATTTTAAGGGGGAAGGAATGTAACGACCCATATTTTCTGACTATTTATTTGAAATATTTTAATTATTTAAAATATTGGTTGGAATTTAAATAATTGAATTTAACGATTATATATTGAATATATTAATTAAATAAATAATAAAATATTATTTTAATTTCCAGAATTTGGTGAAATTGTTGAATTTGAAATATATTGTGATGGGGCAGTTTAAACTTGTCAAATATTGGTTATATTGAAATTTTAAACGACGATTTCGACTCGAAACGACGATGGAATATATATAGTTTATAATTTAATTAAATAACGAGCTGCAGCGGCGCGGTAGTTCGCGATTTGGCATTTTCAACTTCAATTGGTCTTACCTGGTTCAAAATAAGTCGGATTTCCTCGAAACAAGAAACGTTGGGACCGGTTTGACGATATCTTTCCAATAGCAGAGAAAAATTCAATTTTCATAGCGTAGATTTTATTTTATGTCCAAATCAAATTTTGAAAAAGTCGCTATGGAATACCTTTATATATTATAGCGATTATTTATATAAAATAGGGAGTTTTTAAATATTTTAAATATCGATTTGGCTTGGAATTCAACCTAGGGTATTTTTCCTTGGTAGTGTATCAAATTCTGGTCATGTATGGCCAATGATAATATTTTAATATTATTATATTGAAGTATTTTAAAATTGGGTTATTTTATTTGAATTGGCCAGTTATAAAAGTGCCTTTATTCAAATGACCTCAGATTTCAACGAAATAAATTTTATTGAGACCGCAACAGTAAATTATTGCTAGATTTCAAGTGGCGCGTCAATCGGGGTTAATTTGTGAGCGTGGCGAAATAAAATGAAATAAAAACGACCATTTGAACGTGAACGAGGGCCATTCGAGCAAACGAACTTGGTATTCGACGAAATAAGTTTCGTTAGGACCGTATCGTCAAAATATACTATGCCGTCCAGTCGCGTGTCGAACGGGGTTCGTTTGTGAGCGCAGCAGCGAATAACAACGTTCAGAAATAGCGATAGGTAAGAAATAAATATCGTCGGTCATCGTCAATCGTCACGTCAACTTAAAATATACTTTTCCCGCTTATATAAACTCCCCTCCACCAGAATTTCCAGCCAACCTCCATCACCTTCATCACATTTTGCAATAAAGTCCTCAAACACAAACTTAATTATATCTTCCAATCAGTGAGGATTTTGCTAAGGGGTCCTAAGGGAAAGTCGTAGATCGGGAGGAGAGGAAGCTTCAGTCAAAAGTTGGGGTCGTATCGCTGACTGTGGTGGTCGGAATAGAGGTAGAACCGTAGAAAACTGTTTTCGTTTTTGGCTGAAATTGGTGAGTTGTGGTTGATTTAAGGCACCGGGACCTTAGGGCTTTCAAAGAGGGGAGATAAACCTTCGATTTGGCGGTTGTCTCAAGGTTTCTAGTGGTCCATGGAGAGAGAAATCAAGGGACGAACTGAGATTGCTGATTTGGGTTCGGTTTTGAGGTCATGGTCAGTTATGGCCAAAATTCGGCGACTCTGGTCAGTGATGGTATCGGGTCTGAGGGGGGATCGATGCTGGGTGGCGTGGCCGTTCGTTTGGTTGTGGTGGTATTACCTGGAAGTGGCTGCGGTGGCGGCTCATCGTAGATGAACGGGTTTCGCTTGGGTACGGTTTTCAGGCGGGCCAGGGGGTTTTGGGGCTGGCGTTGCAGTCGAAGGAGGAGCTAGGCCAAGCGGTTCCGATGATGGTGTTGAACGGAGGTCCGGTGAAGTTATGGAGGCGCTAAGGGGGGTCCGACGATGTGGTGTTGTGTTGTGTAATTGGGTGAGCGTCGGGTTCAGGAATCACAAACAGGAAGAAACGCGTTTTGATTTCAGCCAAGGATGACGTGGCGTTAGTTAATGGTAATTAAGGTAAAACGTTTTTAATTATTTAATTTAATTATTTAATTTAATAGCTTAGTTTATATATCGCGTATATGTTCAAACTTATATCAGCGATAACTTTTTCATACGTAAACGGATTTCAGCAGAATTGGATCCATTGGGATCGTAGGGACGAGCTCTAGACGATGGCGCTGACTAGGCTCTGATCTGACACCTTTGAAAATTCAGCTAATTTTGAATGTTCAAATGCGTCAACCGCCAACCGGAATGATCTGGTGAGTTAATTCTCACACCTTCTGGAATTCTGTGATGTGGTAAATTCATATTAAAATATAATTTACCTTTAAAAATATAAACTGGTTGATCGGTTGCCATTGGTTGTTTACTGATTGGTTGGTGGTCGTTATTTATCGTTTTAAATATTAGATTATTGGAATTTATTTCATATATTATTATGAAACGTATAACGAGATGTGATGCAGGGAAGAACAGGTTGGAGGGATCCAACCGGATTCCTCAATTATTTTATCTGTTGTTTGTTTGCTTATATCGTTGTTATTTGAACTGATTTAACCCTACATGGTAGAAAACCTGTTTGAGTGTGATGGTTGAATAGATATTCATCTGGGTTGTATTTAAAATCAACCGACAACGTCGATTGGGTAATTGGCAGTGAATGGGCTAAAATGTGTGTTTTAGACGTCGTTTTACCGTTTGGTGAGTTGACGCAGCTTCAAAGTTATAAATTATTTTATAATTGAATTTAAGTTTTCCAGTTAGTTTATATAAGTAATTAAACTAGAAATTTATAATATAAGGGTTTTAATCAAGTTTATAAGAGAGATTATAAAACCCTATTTCCACACGAGATTGATAAAAAGGGAATTCAGTTAACAAGGGATTAATTGACGTTAAGGCTCGATTTAAAAGGGGAAATAAGAGATTATAAAAGATTTATGACCCAAGTGTTCAATAAACATGGTGAACGAAATTAGTAAGTGAGTTTAAAGATTTAAATAAGATTTTTACTAAAATTTTAAATTAAGTAAAGTGAGTTCCGGTTAAATGAAATTTTAAAGAGAAAGTTTAATAGATTAAGAATGGTTAAGTAACACTATGGTTCGATAAAAAGGAGCGACAAGCTTCATAAAGAGATTTATGAATCCAAGTGTTAAACAAGATTGGTTAATGAATTGGTAAGTGAAATTCAAGGATCTAGATAAGACTTTTCTTAATTGTCAATTAAGTAAAGTAAAAATTCAAATAGAATTAAACTTCCAAGGGAGATGATTAAGTAGAATGGAAATAGTTTGAGGCTAAACAAACAAATAAACGATTTGGAAGAAGTCCAAAATAAGGTTTTTAAAAATGGTTTTTGGACCAAATAATGACTTGAGGTTAAAGAGTTGAATTAAGTGGGACGTTGTTCTAAGTTAAGAGTGACATTTACTTAATCAAACGAATTAAGTAAAGAGATTTTATCGAACAGAGATTTCAAATGTAAGGAGTGGTTTATAAACCCTATTTGAAATCGAAACGGTAAATAAGGTTTTGGGGAAAGATTTAAGTGATAAGCTAATATTATTCTAAGGTAAGAACATTGTCGATCAAGGTCTGAGAGGTAACTAGAATACCCCAACTTGGTTGACTTCACTATTATCGAGGAATGGTATTAGTTTGGAACGAGTGAAGGTGTTGAAATTTATTTTATCATATACGAGGAGTATCAAACTCTAGTGCAAGATTTTTGGGAAATAAATAATATTGAAATATTAGTTTCAAAGGAAATAAGAATATTGATTTCAAATTATATTGAATATTTGTTATTCAATTAGAGTTGATCGAAGATAGTATTTGAGTTAGAGTTAGTCAAACATGGTTATTCAGAAAGAGTCACCATTGCATACGACTGCTAGCGTAATTCGCAGGCCTACAGATAGCCTATGGCGGTCGGGTGTTTCCTGAGGGAATCAGGCGTAACCATTGTGATCGCTGCGATCTAGAGTCGAGCGAATGGAGTTAAGTCGAGTATTAGTTAATCGATAAAAGTAATCAAATCAATTTAGTCCTGTTGAGTTAAATAAGTCGAGTTAGTCTAATTAGAGTTAATCAATCAAAGTAAAGCAGTCAGAGTAAGTCATAAAGAAATTTTGTTAATTATATTTTAAAGAGGTCAAGTTGTGTCAAGTGCTGAATCAGCAAACTCATTGTGTTCACACTATTGTTATTTGATAGTTAAAACACCGACTATCAAACCAGACCAATACAATTGTTGGTACGGAAAGACCAGGATCGAATTCATATTCAAAATCCATTCCGACCAGCAAATACGTGGAGACGTCGATTGAAGACGGAGCAAGTGAAGATCGTGGATCTTCATAAGCGAAAGGACTACTGGTTGAATTTCTCTGGCTTGCAACCAGAGTTATTTTATTTGTGATTCTGTCATGGTTGAATCCACGGATTTGCAAGGACTTCTCGCTACTGATCCTTGGGGTGATTCCTATAAGGATGCGGTAGGAGAGTGCCTTCGGTTCATCCTGTTCCTGGATGACTTGTGTGGATGAATGTCTGACAGAGTATTTCCAAAGGACCATGTACGTTTATTTCTTCAAATGTATTATAGTTGGTTAGCTCCCAACTAGAGTATTTTTGTGGACGTCAATTAGTGATATCCAGAGGATCTGACGATGTGGCATTCAAAGTAATGATGGCCAGATGTTTTAAAGAGATTCTAGCCTCAGGCCTCATCAACCGGGAAATGACAAAAATCGGGCAGGCAGCATGGCTATGTGGGTCGCTCCCATTAGGGTGTATGATCACCTATCTTGAGAAATTCCATTTGTTTCTTTAATCTAGATTCGATGATGTCCCTTTTCGGGCAGGCGGTTGCTGATCCCAACCGTCGGTGATATACATTCGATACACTCAAGCGAAATGAGTGGTCGGTCATGTGAAGGCCGAGTTGCAAGACGTTCTTGTTGAACCCAGTATATTCGCCTCTAGAGATACATGTGCGGAAGGTGGTCCCATACCCTGTCAAGTTGGAATCCAATATCCAATAAGCGCCCGCGGTTTTGATTATATACTATATATGGGGAGCGTGAGATGCAAGTGTTCCTCTAGATTGTTATTTACTTGTATTTAGACACTATGATAATATCAGAACAATGTATGATTTCAAAATTGTTTTTGGGTTATAGTAAGGTAAAATCCGTCCGTGTTTATGTGTGGACTGGTCTTACTATTATCCTTTTATTTCAAAAGGATTTCCAAAGTTAAACAAGTGTGTGCTCTGTGAATTTATCACTGATAGTATTCCTGACTGACCCGGTGTATTTTGTTTTAAATCAAATGTGCTCGGGTCAGACCGAGTATGTTCCAGGTTAGGTTTCGCTTGGAGTTTCAGGAGCTGGAAGCAGGCGGCTTCACCACTAGTTATATAAAGTTATTCCAGCTGTGATTGATATCTGATTGGTATGTACATACAGTTCTTTTGTATAAAAAGATTTGTTATATTATATTTTATTCATTCCGCTGTGAGATTCTGATGCGTTCTTCTACTTTCTTCTATTCTAATACTTCTTTCTTTCTATTCTCACCCTCTAAATTCTTTCTCATGACAATCCAGTGTTTCGATACTTGAATAGTCGACATGGTGATTTGATGTCGATTTTCGGGTTCGAAATCCGCTGGGTCGTTACATATTGTGTTTGTTGTTTTACAATAATAATAATGCATTGGATAAATGCAGTGAGAGTTGTTATTGTTTTTTGAAATTGTATTCATGAATAATAAATATATATTTTTCGATCTCAGTACTATATTTTGTTGAAACGATATAGTTGATTACTTAAATAATTACATTTACAAAAATATATAAGAACTTAAAAATTGTTTGACTAGGTGTGTGTGTGTATATATATATATATATATATATATATATAGTGTCCAGAAAAGTTTCTGGACACAGGCACCAGTCGACTGGTGCCAATATAACCAGTCGACTGGTACAGGGGCCAGAGCAAATTTTTTGCTTTGGACGTGCCATTTAAACCCCCCCCCTCACCTGCCTTTTCACTCTCATTTCTAAAACTACACTCTTTCATACTCAAACCCTAATAGTTGCACCAACAAAAAATTCAATTTTTATCTTCCAATCTTATTAAATATGGCTCCTCCTTCTAAGAAAACAAAAGGAGGTTCATCCTCCTCTCGAAATCCAATAGATTCCTATATTGCTAAGTGGATTTATAACAATACAACTGTTGAAAGATGGCACACGATGGAGAAAACAAGAGTCATTGAAGGTGCATTCATCTAATTTCCCGATTTCAATCCCTATGGTTTGTAAGGGTTAGCTCAAAGAATTAGAATTGAGTCTCTAATTGACTCCTAGAAGAATAAACTGAAAATAAATCAAGATATGGTGAAATTATTTCTTACTAATTTCAATTTAGATCATCAATCACATGCAAATCCCAAAAATTGTGTATGGAGTTTGGTTTGCGATAAGGAAGTATTCTTTTCCATTGAAAGAATAGATCATATTTTGGAATCACCAACTGATGGTATTGGTCTTGAAGAATTAATTGTGTGATTCATGCTCATGATGAAGTGAGTCACTTCTTTATAGATGACGATTCAGATGGAACGAAAACTAAGGGTTTACATCCAAGTGCTCTCTTACTCTATCATGCTTTGACACGTGCTATTCTACCGTGATCCGACACATTTGATCTAGTCTACGTGGAAAATTTTCGAGCTTTGTATGCAGTCTACGACAATGTACAAATCAATTGGACGAAATTAATCTTGGATGAGCTATTGGGCTTTAATCAAGGAACAACGCAGCATATCTTTTTTATGGAGAATAAATTATGAGATTGCTTGTCGACGTTAAATTCCTAAACCGTCTTAGGAAAAAATAGATGTGAAGGTTTTAAATAGCAAGAATATTAAAATGACGAAGATGCCTCCACCAAGCCTTAGCATTATGACCTTTGAGGAATAGAAACAAAGGGATAAGACTCACAAAAATCAAGGTCAATCATCCGCTACATCTATCCAAGCAAGTTTGGAAGATGTTCGACTTACTATACCATCATAATCAACTCGAGAGGCCATTGATATAGTTGCCCGTAATCAACAATCACTTGAAGCTCTCCTCAAAAGGATGGACAAAAAGAAGATAAGAAATTTGAAAAGATTAAATCAATTCTTGGAAATATATGGGAAGCTATATCTTGTTCTATCTCCACATCTACTCAAGCTCAAGATCCCAGTAAAAGGCTAGCGCCAACATTCATAAGGTCCACTTCCGAAAACACCCGTTCAGACACTATTTGATATAGTGTGATGGCAGTAAGTTTTATATATTTTCTATGAACTACCATGAAACTTGTAATAAATAGTCTTTTATTCTCATTGAACTATTTTATTTTGGCTTGTGAACATCTTTTATTTATCTATGAATTCCTATGTGTGCTATTTATCATAATATTATCTTTTTATCGATAACAAAGGGAGAGAGGTAAGTATACTAACAAATTGTTGTAGGAGATGTTAAAGTCACATACTCAGGGGGAGAAAATTCATTTGTATCACATATTTAGGGGGAGGAATAAACACTTTGAAAATATCTACAAGAGATTGCAAGAGGTTGTCATCAATCAAAAGGGGGAAGAATGTTAATTCACAAGTTTTTGATCCATGACAAGGAAGAAGAGAAGATCAAAAGAAAGTGATATTGTATGTTTATTTATTTATTTGTGAATTAGTATGTATTGTTAAAATCTATCCTCAAATATCATAAAACAAAAAACACAAAAAACACAAATGAATATATATTATATATTGGCACACAAGTGCCAAGACTGTGCCTTTGTGCACAGACCAGTCAACTGGTTGATATTCCACTAGTCGACTGGTGCATACCAAAGTGCGCAACCTTGTGTACTTATGTACCAATATATGTATGTATATATATTTGAATTCCACCGGTTGACTAATCATTTTCTACCAGTTGACTGGTTACTTCCAACTTCCATTTCCAACGAAAAGAAACTTCTTTTCATGAAGAGGTTCGCAAATACTTCATATATTTGAGGATAAGATTATAGTAAGGGTGTACTCAAGATGTGACCAATCCATGTTACTTCGAACACAAATAAAAAGTCAAAGCTACTGTTGTATTGTTGAATTTCATGTTACGTTGCTCAAGCAAGAAGTCTTGTTCGGCTGCTTAGGTGTGTGTTAACCTGCTCCTCTGGCTGAAGTGAGTGTTTTGCTTAGTAAAATTCCAGAAGGAGTCTTGGATTGGACATAGGAAGGTGCTCCGAAGTAGTAAAAATATTCCTGGTGTCGTTTATATTTATTTACTATATTTACATACTGCTTATCTGTGATATCGTAGTATTTAGGTTATTAAATTTTTACTTTCATAACTATTGTATAGTATAGAATTTCACATCATCAACACTTCCGCTATTTCGCTTAGATCCATAATACTCGATATTACTCTAGCGCTCTTTTCAAGCGGTGTTTGTTTTTCTTAGTTAGATTGTTGAGTTCCCTATAATCCACACACAGTCTTAGTAATCAAACGGATTTGGTGGAAAATATTACGGGTGCTCCCCACTTTGAAGTGCTCCGTCAAATGAATCAATTTTGCAATAACTTAGAGACTTGTTTGTCCAATTCTCTCTTCGTTTTAGGATCTATGTGCCTTATTGGAAATGCTAGTTGCATTGCGTCCTTCTTAAGGTCTATCCTAAACGAAATTTCTCCATAGGGCGCATATCCCGTAACTTTCTCAACGACGTTTGGAAACTCCCAAACGACTAGCACAAATGATGGTCCTTCCAAATCATAACGAATGTAATAGGGCCGAACACTTATCTCCCGTCCTACAAAGGATCTCTAAACTATGGCCTCTACGGCTTCTCAAGCAAACAACCTTATTATCACAGTCGAGGATGGCCCAATAAAATGATAGCCAATCCGTCTCAAGTATAAGACCATACCGCTCAAAAACTAACACATACGCACTACAAAAGAAAAAAAGGGAGATTCAAGATGTTAACCGGCCTTTTGGTCCGGTCAGCAAAAGTACTCAAGACACGCTCGACTCAACATATCGCGTGATATTACAGCCCGGAGGTGTTGCCAATATCATCCAGGGGCCAGTATCAGAAGTCTCGAGTCTGGCCACTAGCAGGATGTCGCATCCCACGGACGCAACCCCTATCAGTATCCATCTGCATCCGAGCCGAAGGCGGGCCGTCAAGCGGGTCCGAGCGCAGCGCCGGTGGGGGTCCGGGGCCCCACAGTCCCGGCGGTGATCGACCTACCCAGTTAGGTCGAAACTGTGGGCACCTCCCGATTCATTCGATTTTCTCCATGCTGGAAGCCCAAATTCCTTCACTATGGACCAGCTAAATGATAGATTCCTTCACTTCGTGCTGAGGAGCTTCGACACCCCAAAAGAACCAACATACCGCGTCAACAAACCTCGAACACGTCCCCCCCAAACAAACTTCGCACCCTGTTAAGGTGAGAAATTTCGTACCTCCTAGGTATGAAATTTCGTACCTTAAAAGTTGCGAAATTTCGTACCTCCTAGGTATGAAATTTCATACCTAGGAGTTGCAAAATTTCGCACCTATCAAGTGCGAAATTTCATACCTCCACCCAGGTACGAATTTTTCGTGGCCGACAGTTGGAGGCCTGAATTTCTTGAAGATGGTCCCCATTTCTACCTACTCCTACCTAACCCCTACCTAACCACTTCCTATAAATACCCCACTACCTTGCACTTCAAAAGAGAGAGATTCTTGGGCTTTGAGACCTCCATAAAGCATCATTAATGGCATCTCCTCTTTGAGGAAGAAGAAGGGCAAACTTGTCCATTTTACTATTTCTTGCAAATATGATTATTGTAGCTTCATATATCATAGTCAATGAATGTAATGAGAGGATCTCAACCTTGTAATCTTTCAAGTGATCAATAAAATTCCTACAACTCTTCAAAGTGGACGTAGGCCCTCCCTGAGGTCGAACTACTATAAATCTCTTGTGTTATTTACTGTTTATGTTCTATAATATGTTCTTGTCTATGCGACCATATTTATAATTCCTAGTAATTAGGAATCTTTGGTGTTTACGACATTTTTTGCCATCAACATTTGGTGCTTTCACTGAGAAAACTCGGATTTTTCTCCTTTGTCGCACCTTGTCATCTCGACCCCCGGCGAGCTTGAGGTTCCTTGCTAAACCTGCTGTTGAGTCCGCTCACGATGGGAAAGCGACCAAAGAACGCAAAGATCGGCTCTTCAATCGCAGTCTAGGACGGGACATCCCAACAACCTCAACCTCGAGCCACGAACCTCTCGCCTCGGCCTCGAGCCTCCCACGGGGTTCGAATCTCGCACCTCACGGGATTCGAAGCTCGAACCCCACCAGGTTCGAAACTCGAACCCTGCGAGGCTCGAAAACTCGAACCCCTACGGGGTTCGAAACTCAAACTCCACGGGGTTCGTACCCTCGAGCCCCAAGAGGTTCGAAAGTCCGTCGCCTCGGCCTCGAGCCTCCACTCTACTACTTTGGATTCCTCGACTCCGCATCTCGCCTCACTCGGCCTCGACTTCGTCTCACTCGGCATCGACGCCACCCCACTCGGCCTCGACGCCGCCCCACTCGGCTACGCTATAACATCGGCAACTCCTCGACCACTCTCGCCCAGCAAGAAGATCAATCACAAGGACTAGGAGGCTCGGCCACTAATGAAATCATTCCTCCTACTATGGACCCCAAAGCGCTCACAACACAAGCTCAAATCCGCGCACTTAATGAAAAATATGAGAACACGGATGTCGAGCTCAATCCAGCATTAAGGAATAACATCGACCTTATGCGACAACTTCAAGAAAGTCAATGCATCGTCCATCGACTTCAACTAGCTTGGAACAACACTCGACCTCAACCAACAGTCTCGGAAACTTCCTCTTCCGTGTCAAGGGGCCTGCGTCAAAGAAGGAGGTTAAGTCTCGGTAACGACATCGCCGATCGTACCAACGCCCTCGATAACGGCAACGGCGATGGTCACGACAATGATAATGGCGACCGAACTACAGTCACATATAGCGAGGGGGCACAGTACCGAGACCGTTCTTGCTTGACTATCAATGATGGACCAGATCCTATGAACCAACCTCTTCCTCGACACAACTCGATGACCGCTAATCAGGATGATGGGCCCGCTATTCCAATGGCCCGCGCTCTTCCAGAACAGGATCCGCATCAATCCGCTCTTCATCAAGGTCCGCTTATAGATGTCGAGGACATGGAGGAAGACAATCCGGACGTCCGTCATAGGAAACGCCCTCGCAATAGGACCCCGAAACCTCGCCAAAACCCATGGGTCCCGATAGTGGATCCCCATCCAACATACCTTCCGACATGGTCCGAAGGTTCATGAGTGGGAGGCAAGGAAACATGCATGATTCACGGGAAGCGCACATTAGATGCAACCCCTTCACCAGGAGGGTAAATGAAGCTGAATGGCCACGCCACTTCAGCATGCCACAGATGCCTCTCTATGATGGCACAACCGACCCCTGTACCTTCTTAAATCAATATGAATGGAAAATGGACTCGAGCCGGGGCAATGATCCGGTCAAATGCAAGTGCTTCCCAGTCTTCTTATCAGGAACCGCTTTGTTATGGTTCTCTCACCTCCCACTCGATTCCATTAACAACTTTAGCCAATTAGCAGCAGAATTGGTCAAGCAATTCAGAGTGCACATCCCGACTCCGAAGAATGCCCTCACCTTGTATAACCTATGCCAAGGACCTACCGAGTCGCTTAAAAGTTACCTCTCTCGGTTCAATGTCGCGCTCGCCGAGGTCAAGGATCAAGATCCTTGCACCGTACTCTGTCAACTAGCCAAAGGTGTCCTCCCTACTTCCGAATTCGGGGCATGGATCGATCGGAAGCAGCCAAAAAGCCTTGATGCTTTCCATGAAAAGGCTAGGCAATACTTAAGTTAAGAAGAGGCGAAACGAAACCGACTCCCCAGGGCCGGTCTTCCCAACCATCAACATGCGGGTGCCATAAATGACAACGTCAAAGGGAAACAGATAGTAAAGTTCTTTGATAAGGACACGGGGGGCAGGGCCCTACAAATAAAGACCGAATGGCAGTAGGCAAGGCGGCCGCAACAACGACCAAGTTTCAACAGAACCCAGAAACCCCTGCTCTCACCGGACATACAAGATCTACACCCCGCTGAATGAAGACTTGGAAACAATCTACCAGCAAACGTGCAACAAGCTTCAATACAAGAAACCATACAACAGGGAGTCCACTAATCATGAGAAGAAGACCGGCAAGTACTTTCGGTACCACGACATGTACGGGCACAATACCAATAATTGCCATCAATTCAAAGATGTAATCGAAAGGCTTGTCCGCGAGAAGCGCCTTAAGTAGTACGTCCGAAAAGCATCATGACTCTCGCCGGCACTAAGCGGAATTCCGACAAAACCTAATATTGGCCGCAATTGACAATGACCTCTCACCCGCCCCGAGTGGCGGAGGACCCACTGGAAATAGATCTCCTCCCACTTGTGGACCCCAGAGCTCCTGCGGCTCAAGCACAGATTCACACGCTTAATAAGTAATATGAGAATGCAGCTCTCGCGCTAGGCGTTGAAGATCAACATCAACCTTATGCGCCAAATTCAAAAAAATTTCAATGCATCGTCGTTCTACATCAGCTTGCATAGAACCGCGCCCGCTAGTGGCACACCGCATCAGAAATTTCCTATTTCGAAGCTAATGGCCCACGGCGAGGAAGGAGATTCAGCCTCATTAAAAACATCGCCATCCACTCCAACATTCACATGGCGATAGAAACAATAACAGAAAGGAAATGATGATCAAACAATCATCACTTACGGCCAAGGAACATGATAACAAACCGGGTTCGTGTAACCAACGTTCTACTCGGAAGAGCCTAACTGTCGCCGCTCGCAACCAAAGTCCTACTCTTCCAGCAACTTGTCAGACCAAAGTACCTCCGAATCTGGGTGCACACCAGCTCGCCCAAACTCGATAGCTATACCAAAACCAGACCTCCATCGAATTACGTCACTCGAGGGGAGCATCAAAAGAATGATCAAGAATCCTGCCACCAATTTGAAAGCTTGACTCGAGCGGTAGGAGGAAGCTTTCAATATCTTCCTCGCCAGATAAGAAGCACTTCAGATCCGACTGACCAAGCATACATTACAGAGGCAAGTACCGATGCTCCTCCACCATCGACCCAGGACTTGGAGGCAGCCCCTTAAACTAACCGACTAGCCGACGTCACTCCTCGGAATGGTGCTGATCCCGCTACACTCGAGGGCACCCTAATCCCGACATCGCTCCAGCTCGATGCGCTTTGATTGGTCAGGCTTTGCAGTTGGAAATGTTTCTCAAGCACCAATGCGCACAACTTTAGATGGTACTTGTCCCATGGTTTCATGAGTCAGAATTACGCTCGATGTGGCCCCTCCAGTTGGAATCCAACAAGACTTTCCTCTCAATTGGCTGATTCCCAACTTGGACGTAAGCACTAGGGGCATCAGTGCCACTATGGGCAATCGAAATCAATTGCTTGCAATCGAAAATGGGCCAGAGATCGCAGGTGTCATCCGTCGGTACACTCGAGGAATTATCCATTCACTAGGATCACACGCAAAGCTTAGTGGCCCTGACACTCCAACACACCACATGTGGCATTCCATGAAGGCACGACTGACCTCTAACCTCGGCAATATCAGGGTCACCATGAGAAATGGAACGCGTCATCCCGGCCGTCCCCGGCTTTGACGCTCAAGCCTCCGCTAGGCGGACTCAGGCTGCTATGAGTCCATACTTATCGCCTATGCTTCTAGCATCCAACTGGGCTCAAGTTCACTTCAATCGACTTCCACAATGTTATGCAACCAAAGTTAGAGACTCACAGAGTGCCAAATACCTTCCGCTAAGAAGGTGCGCTAGGCTCCAAAATCCTGGACTAGATCACGACCTCCATAACGCACCGTGAGCCCAACCTCCGCTTGTCGCCGACACGATCCATGGATCATAAGGGAATCGCGGGGGCATGCCAACGACGTCTGTGAAAGTAGTATGAGGCGTAACCCGTTCACTTCGGCTAGCCATAATACCAAATGGCGCCGGTGGCGCCAGCACTCCGACATGCCGACGTTGTAAAATGCAAGTAGTTCCCCATCCTTATCCAAGATGGTTCTATTATGGTTCCCTCGACTTCCACCGTGAACTATCTCAACTCTCGATTAAATTGCCAAAAGAACCGTCCCGCAATCTAGGATGCATGTCTTGATACCCAGAGACACCTTCTTAGTCTCGAATGGTTACCAAGGCATCTGTGAACTCTTAAAGGCCACCTCGCAAAATCCAACACCACCTTTGCTGAAGTCAAGGAACCTACTCCTCGAGTCATGCTCGTCCAGCTTACAAAGGGCATGCCACCTGGTTCCAAACTTGGGGCATGGACCGATCAAAAACAATCAGAAGATCTTCCACACGAATGCCGACTACTTCCTATGCCAAAATCTAGCATAAAGGAATCAAGCTCCTACCCTCAACATCCTACCTCGTGATGACACCCAGAGCTCCAACAACTCTGATTCCACTGCTCTGCACAATCTTGCTCACGTCGACAACGTCAAAGGTAGTCACAATAGCAAGAGGAAGCGTCTTCGACCTCCTTCCTTCCATATCTATACTACTCTCAACTACACCCCCGAGAAAATCTATCTCGCAACCTATAACTCCCAACCGTGCAAAAGGCTCAGACCTAAATGTCCGACGAACGCGTCAGGATATTGTCGGTTCTACACCGTCCGCAGATACAACAGAACATGTTTCACCACTTACAGAGCAACAATGAGGAACTCATCTACATGGAAACTCTGAGCCACTCATTGCTCATCAAAGGTTCCCATTGCACAGGATCTCCGAGCCACTCGACGCTCATCGGGGGTTCCCACTACGCAGGACCTTCGAGCCACTCGATGCTCATCGGAGATCCGCACTGCATAGGGTCTCCAAGCCACTCAACGCTCATCGGAGATTCCCACTAAACAAAAACTCGACCAACAATAAATCCCTCAAGATCATCCCTCCGGCTCGTCAGGACTGTGGCAATAATGAGCATCCATGCCTCATAACTCACCTCGCGCGAGTTGCCTTTTGCACCGATCTAGTTGTTATCAGGCCTCAAGTGTTGTAAGCCCTCCAAACGACTTCTGTCCGACCTATAGTCAACCATTACGGCTAATTCGTATACACGAGAGCACTACACTGGATCAACGTCTCCAACCCAAGAGCCGGTCCCCTGGATCAAGCTTTAATCAGCAATGAATAGCCCGATACTTTAACTCTAGAGGCCGCCATAAGGACCTCAACATCGACAACCTCATCTTACAATAGGTCCTTCCTCCACCAGCAGACCTCGCCCCTCGATAGGAAGGCCCACAGTCATACAACGGAAGCTTAGAGATGGAACTTTCAAACCCTCAACACGTATGGAGCCGAACTCCCAAGGGCATGGAACAACGAACATCTTCACCTCTACTCTACATGACTTAGTGTACAATCAATTTAGGCCTTTCAATGATGTTTTGCTTTCCCGCAATTTGAGGCATTGCTAAGGCTACTACAACCAGAGATATCCGTAGGAGTGATGTTCAGTTTCCTGTCTCCCTTCCATGTTTGCTCCGTGCATGACATGTTTGGTTAATCCTAACAACCAGCTTGCACTCAAACTTCCAACCGCTGTACCCGCCCCTAACATTGGGGCCGGCACCGCCGTCTCAACCGAGAACCAACCCCACGGCCTAACAACATTGGCAACGACCGACACCCCGAGCACGGGAGCCGGCTACGCCACTCGAGTCGTCGGCCCGTGGCGCGACCGAGTATAAATAACCATTGACTCGAATCGTTCGCCCAAGTCCCACGCGACTTGGGGCCGCCCAACATACAGCCGGGAGCGATGTGCACTTCCCCTGGCTATGGGTACCTATCGAATCCCGGCACAGCGCCGAGACCGACGTTAAATCGTTTCCCCGAAGCCCTAAAGGCTTAGGTGCAACTCATGGCCACGATCGGACCGTACGCGCTGTTGATCGCAGCTTTTCTCTAGCGAATAAACGACGCCGTCACTCGCTCGAACCCGATGAACGACGGGAGAGCCACCCTCTGGACGGACTGCATAACGCGACGTCATACGCCTCCGCTACTCTTGGGATTAACCCCGAGCAACCCAAGAAAAAATAGCAGGCGCTCTAGCCTGGCTTCACCAACTACGGGTTTCCAAAACTGATGGAAACTTACTAGAAGCCTGCGCTCTATCTCACCTCTCTGTAACAACAACCCAGAGCGCGGTACTCAATCTCACTCCTCTGGAGCAACAACCCAGAGCGCGGCACTCAATCACCCCCTTGGAATCACCAGCCTGGGGCACAACACTCACAATCGCTTTTTTGTTAAATGTAACGATAAGTATGCCCATGCAAGTACATGACGCCTGAAAACATGGGGGGAACATCCGAACAGTTAACACAAAATGCGATCTTTACTAATTCATTTTCCATTTCAAACACACATAAGACAGACTACATGTCTAACATCTCTTCTCTCTGATGAAAGGGTACTCATGAATACCACACCATGTCTTTAAGGACCAAAAGCGAGGACCGCACTCGCATATACTATTGGTTCACTTAACCCAAGGCATCTTTAATTCCTTTAACAATTACTGATGCTACTCATCCTATTCTTTTCTTTCATCTATACAGGTTCGATATAGGTAGATCACCACCAATGACGGTCCCTTTCCTTCCAAAATTGCTTCGTCCTCCTCTACTCTACACAAGAGTAATGGATTCATGAGGTATTGATGCGCGCCTTCAGCCTCATCCTCGCCGCTTGCAATCATCATAGCCTCCCCGAGAGCAACACATGGCAATGGCTTAGGGATGATGCAAGAAGCAAGGACTGATCCAGCATAGGTGTCTCCCCAAGCCTTCTTGGTGCCTAACTCCGCTCTCTTCTCAGCATCTTCGGCAGTCTTCCAACCAGCTAAGCGCCTGGCCCGGAGCCCCATAATGGTATCCGCTAAAAGTGTGCTAAGGGACCTCTCGCCCTCTTCTAGCGGGCATCGCCGGTGGCTCTCCTTATTCCTAGCCTACTCAGAGGCCCTCTCATTCTCCTTCTTAGCATCGGTCTACCTTTTCGCCACCACAGCGGCAGATTTCTCCTCGGCATCCTGACTAGCCTTTGCACGTGCATCATGTATGGCAGCCTCATCCTATCCCTCTTCCCCTCCGGCTCCTCCAAATTTGCCATCAGCCGGGCTTCCTGATCTACCACCGTGGCTTGCATTGTTCGAACACCTACACCAGGTACGCCCGTTGCATGAGCACTTCGACCAGCCACAACTTCTCCTCCTCCAAGGAGGATCATATAAACATGGGACCCCAAAGCCATGGGTACTCCTACTTCTCCAGATTGTTCCCGCTGTGACTACAACTAGGACCCGAACGCTTGAAGAAGTACGGGGGCAAAGCCTGGCGTCACCTCCGCTCAAAGGGCAAGTATACGAGCGTGGGGGCAGTCTTCTACGCATCTCCACACTGGTTTACTCATGGAAGGACCTAAGGAGGATCTCCGCCAGCTTCCGCGCTGGCATTTCCATCGCCACAGCCACGGGGGCAACCATTCTATGGAGGAACATACACCTCGCCACGAGAAGGACCCGAACCCAAAACCTTGGGTCTCAGAAACTTCTAACCTCCCGGTAGTACTAGGCAGACCAGGCATAGAGGCCCGAACCGAAGGGCATAGGAAGCAATACGATCGCAGTTCCCCGAGGAACTGGAGAACTTAGATAAATTCTCAAGACGCGAATTAAAAAATCCATATTTTAGTGCAAGTTCTCGAGTTTCCATGGTCGGTTCATTGGGTTTGCAAGGTCTGAGCGCCCTGCCAGCAAACTCATACTTAAACGCAACATGAAGCTAACTCACACCCCTCGATGCATACCTACATGCGCATCGAAACGCGGTGACGACACCTAGTTTGGATAACTATGGCAGTAGTTATCGGTAAACGTCAGCACCATTTTCCGAATCGGATAACGACCCCGACATAATTGGGTTAGAGACTAACGACTCGAACATATGCCCGCATCTTGCGCACGTATCCGAGAAATCAGTCTGAATAAGTTCATTTCCAGAATCATTTGCCAACCAATTGTGTTAAGTTCAACTTCAATTACTAATCAGGCATGAAACATTGAGCAACGATCCGAGCCTGCTAGCTCGTATCTGACGTCGAGAAGAATCTAGCAGGTACCCAGGCCTGGGGCAACCCTCTACGGATTGTCACACTGGCTTGGCAATCTCATGACCTAATCAAATCCCCTAAAGTCTCTGCACTGGCATAATCTTCACAGCATCCTACGGAACCACCATCTTTAGAGCACCTTCACCTTGCAACGAAGGAAATCCGGAGCCAGAGTTCAGGCCCTGGAGGCTTCTCGGCTTCCATCATTACCCGGACTCCACAAAAAGCTGACGCTCCATAACATCGTGGCAGCCTTTAGCCTCAACAACTGACGCCACGGCCATCACCAACCGCCAGTGCAAGCCTAAGTTAAGATGCGACCGCATCATGGTTAGGTTATTGATCAGATCCCAAGACTAACCGCTTAACCATGTGTTGATATCTTACATAAGCATTCAAGCTGACAATCCAAGCAGGTCCATTCCTTGAGGACCACGTCGCAAGACCAAAAATCACTAATCACTGTCCGCTCATAAGGCGCCATGCAAAGGTTCAAGTTTACAAACTCAAGATCGAAGACATGATTCGACAAAGTCGTGGGAGTGCGAAGTTATGTCTCATGCTCCCGCGCGTCGGCTTAGTTGTCATCTCCTCAACCAAGATTCGAACTCCTAAAGAGCGTGAAATATTTAATAAGCGTTTGGGACACAAAGCCCAATCCCTTATTCACACATGCTTGGCAACCTTTATCCAAATTCCTAAACCCATTTCCCAAGATCCGTCGCTCCACGTTCTTGGGTACCAGATCAGAAAGTCCTCTTACTTTACACATCTCTCTTCCCTTCTTCCAAAAACCTAACAATACCTCGAACAACCAAAGTACAAAAGAAGTATATTGGCATCCTTCATGCCCTACAATGATTTTCTATCCGGAGAGAAGGAGAAAGGAAGTAACTACAGTCAGGGGATCGGGATGCCCCAAACGAACGTTCCAAGGTCGGAATTCGAGATCATACACCTAAATACGGCTACATCCACTTATCTTTGAAGCACTGGCTACCAAGACAATCACGACTCAACGACCACTTGCATACTCACCAAATGGTCAATCATCAAACCGCCCGTGTACGCACATCCCCCGCAAGTGTCAAGTTGCCTAAAACGCACGACGACGACACTATGTGGCTACTAAGCAATGTGCGTGCGACACCAAACTAGCAGCGGCTCGCTCACGATTCCCCAAACGAGCGTGCTCGCTAACTAAGATGTCTTTCCTATAACTTGCAGGATAAATCCGCAACCCAACTATCATCTCAACTTTCATTCCAAAGCACATAATGTCAAGACAAGACGTGCTTTGGGGGGCAAATGTTAACCAGCCTTTTGGTCTAGTCACCAAAAGTACTCAAGACATGCTCGACTCAACATATCGCGTAATATTACAGCCCGGAGGTGTCGACAATATCATCCGGGGGCCAGTATCAGAAGACTCGAGTATGGCCACTAGCAGGATGTCGCATCCCACGGACGCAACCCCCATCAGTATCCGTCCGCATCCGAGCCGAAGGCGAGCCATCAAGCGGGTCCGAGCGCAGCGCCGGTGGGGGTCCGGGGCCCCACAGTCCAGGCGGTGATCGACCTAGCCGGTTAGGTCGAAACTGTGGGCACCGCCCGATTCATCCGATTTTCTCCATGTCGGAAGCTCAGATTCCTTCACTTCATACCAGTTAAATGATAGATTCCTTCACTTCGTGCTGAGGAGCTTTGATGCCCCAAAAGAACCAACATACCGTGCCAACAAACCTCGGCTACGTCCCCAAAGTGCGAAATTTCGTACCTCTTAGGTACGAAATTTCGTACCTTGAAGGTGCGAAATTTCGTACCTAGCAGGTGCGAAATTTCGTACCTGGGAGGTGCGAAATTCCGCACCTAGCAGGTGCGAAATTTCGTACCTCCACCCAGGTACGAATTTTCCGTGGCCAACAGTTGGAGGCGCGAATTTCCTGAAGATGGTCTCCATTTCTACCTACTCCTACCTAACCACTTCCTATAAATACCCCACTACCTCACACTTCAAAAGAGAGAGATTCTTGGGCTTTGAGACCTCCATAAAGCTTCATTAATGGCATCTCCTATTTGAGAAAGAAGAAGGGCAAACTTGTCCATTTGACTATTTCTTGCAAATATGACTATTGTAGCTTCATATATCATAGTCAATGAATGTAATGAGAGGATCTCAACCTTTAATATTTCAAGTGATCAATAAAATTCCTATAACTCTTCAAGTGGATGTAGGCCCTCCCTGAGGCTGAACCACTATAAATCTCTTGTATTATTTACTGTTTACGTTCTATAATATGTTCTTGTCTATGCGACTATATTTATAATTCCTAGTAATTAGGAATCTTTGGTGATTACGACATTTTTTGTCGTCAACACAAGATACCAGTTATTTTTCTAGAGATGAAGGAATGGGTTGCTCCCAAATCAAACAAGGTACATATAGAGGTTTCTAGAATAGAAATTATACCTTCCAAAGTTGGTTGTCATTGGTCTCTTGGGGGTTGAATTTGAAGTGGTACTACCTCGAAGGTGTAATTCTGCCCATGATGTCCTTCTTTCTTCTTAGGGAAGTCCCTCTCCAAGTGTCCTTCCTTATGGAAATTATAGCACTTCCCTTTAAACTCAAGCTTCGCTATGTTCACCATACAATCCTTGGCCTCATGACCCTTTATGTGACATCCTCCACATCTTTAGCCTCCCGCTTAAACTTCCCAATTTTCTTTTTTTAAACCAAGAACTCTTCTTCTTGCTTTTTCCAAATCAAGAAGCACCTTCACCTTTCTCACTCTTATTCTCTTTCTTCACCTCAGGAGTGCATAGGATAACAGTCTCTACTAGTGTCTCAAAAGTAGCTCTAAAGGTCATTTGAGCTAGCAATGTTTCTCTCAATGGGGAATTAATCCCCTTTACGAATCTTAACACCTTATTCATCAACGTATCTACTAATCCCCTTCCAAATTTGGACAACTTAGTGAATCTTGTGACATACTCCAATAAACTAGAATCTCCTTGCCTAAGTTGAATATGTAACAACCCGAGTTTCGGTAGAATGATTTTTTTTCAAAATTCTAATCTATCGAAACTCGTGTCGATTTGCTCTGGTATCCTACAGAAAAGGCAGAGACATAAAATACATCAGAACTCAGAAAATATCTAACAGCAGAATGGACAAAATATAATATAATCAAAGTATAGCCTTGCCGTATTAATAATACTGCCTAACCAGTATCCAAAGCTATCATGTCATGTCTCAGTCATAAATCTAACATGCGAGTATATTATGAAGAAGGGGTCAGAATACAAGTTCTGGTGACTGGATTTAAACTATACACTTTGGATAATACTACATATACCATTCAATCATATTTTCTTATTTATTAGGTTACTTGGAATAACAACACTCAAGGCTTACACATACTTCATACCCATTTACTTCCTAGTGGATTAACCTAATATAGTATATATGTAACTATCCCTCAATACTGAGGTACACCCAACGGTACCCCACTCGCACAATCTCCACCGTAATGCCATAGAAATGAATGCAGTCCCTCATCCTACGCCAGAGTGACGTACAGATCTCTACATAATATTGTTATGTTCCGCATATATATATATATATATATATATATATATATGTCATTATCACGCTATGTAAGCGTACGGACTGCCACCTTCGATCGAATCAGATTTCATACCGGAGTAATGCCCTCAAGTCTATGATGCATCACACAGAGCAGACATGCATGTATCTAGACTGTACCACTTATGCATCATCAATCATATTCGATGCCTTAACCGCACATACTGTGCACCGAGTTCTGTGGCAAGGCTATACAAGAAACACGGAACGCGGTCGGGAGCTTTTCCATATCTGTACAGACCCGCCTTTAAGAGCCTCAAAATACAGATATTCCTTGGGTCTGTTTTCATGGTGGCTATGGCCCTACCTCAGCCCCTCCCTCAACTAGTAAAGACTATAAGAGCTAAACGACTTGCCCCTAACAAACAATCTAAACATCCAGTTGGCGTCTTCCCTAAACCACTGTACCTCGATAGTGAAAGGTGAATGATTTATTGGATTTAGCTCTAGTCTTTTCGCATCCCACTATCAGCCGATGACGAGTACCTGACGATCTACTATCTCTGTTGGTCCTGACCTCTGCCTCCCCCTTGAGGAGACCGCCGAATCACCCTACTATCACCACGTCACAACATTCTGACTGCAGAGCTACTTTTGCAGTCAAGGCCCACCCACCTGGTAGTTACGTGTAGGCCCAACCTCTGCGAGCACAGCCTAAACATCTACCACCGCACAGAGGGCTAGCAGGAGCACCTTACGTATCTCAGGAGCCGCGTGCTTCCCCTTCCAGTCCTTCGGAGCCATTAGAATAATCATATGAACATGCGCTCCCCTTACGCCACATGACACCACGATGATTTACCCCGTTGGGTTATTCACCCTCAAACGTGCGGACTGGTCCAAGCACCTCCTTTAATATGTTATTAAACCCTATGTCTAAACATACCTTTATGAGCTTACTTTACCTCATCAGATTTCCATTTAACTTGCTTATTCCCTTTCACATTGACTTCTTATCCAAGTTACCAAGTTCCTCTTGCTTATTAATTTTAGTCATATAAATTAGCCCATATAAGTTTATTAATAAGCCCACAACATGTTATTCTCTAGATTATGATCCAAGGTCTTTAATCCACAATCCCTTTTTATATTCATGTTTGATTAAATGTTACAATAACATGTTCTACTTAATCTGCAATTAAGTATATCTCAATTCACATGTTTTCTATTTAACATGTCACTTATCATTTATGATTAAATATAACTTATTTCATATAAGTTTGCCTCACCTTTCCAATTTAATCATAATTCCATCTTTCATTGTCACTACAACTTATCGTTGTTTACTTATTAACTTAGTTCTCTTAACTAAGGTCCACTAATAAGTTTCTCTTCCCATAAATATAGCTTATGTTGTCATCATCCGTAGATTTCAGATTCTTGTTCTTATAAAAAACTTAGTTTACAATTAAGTACAACTTATCTCCTTACATAAGTTATTCCATTCCCTTTATCATTTATTATAACCTAAGTTATAATTTCCACTTGTCCCTAGGACAAGCCTAAACATGTTATCCTTATCAACAAATTTCATACTTCCAAGTATACAAATTAATTAATTTATAACTAAGTACAACTTCTTACATTTCATAAACTTTCCCCCTTTTCTCTACTTATTACAAACAACTGGATTCAGTTTTCCCCATTACTGATTACTTAATTTATAATAAATGTCACTTATCTCATTTCACCAGTTATCTTATGTCCTTACTAGTTTATTATAATGTAAGTTATAATCTTCACTTGTCCCTAGGACAAGTCTACCTATTATACAACATTCTTATTAATGTAATTTATTTATAATAGGTTACGTTCAATTCTTTTTACTATTGTAACTTTCTTTCAATTCCATTTATTTCCATTAATTACAAATAATGCTTTATATTAGTCCCGCTATTTACATATATTTATATATATGTATATATTCATGTACTAGACCTCTCACATTAAGCCTACACTTGTGCATGTTGGATTTGTCGGGCGGTTCTGGGCAGACTTCTTCCACAAGTTGACTTAACCTCGTGTCTTAGCACCATTACATGTTCTATTTATGCACTTAGAACCCTCACATTACATTTTCCACTTGTGAATGTTGGATGTGCCGGGTTGTTCCGGGCAGACTTCTACCATAAGTGTAATCTAACCTCATGTCTAAGCACGGTTACAATTTCCTATTTACTGTAAAATTTAGGCATATTATCCTTTTCACATGTTTACTGTAATCTAATTTACATGTCATCAAATTATGCCTATATCATGTTGCATGTCCATTTTAACACGTATTTGATTCTATCTTGACATGTAATCATTTAATCGGGTAATTGTTCAAATCCAACAAGTTGACATGTCATTTTCTCAATTCTACATCTAATAATTCAAAAACATAATATACCATAAGTGAATCATGTAATTATAACAACAGTGTTCGCTACTCATATTCTAACAAGTTTGTTTTTCAACATGTAAACATTCAACACTTTAACCAATTCAGCATATGAATTTTTCAACATATTCATATTAATATCTTAACTTGTTATAACAACATCTTAACACTTTTAATTATTCTGGCAAATTCACATTTCATGACAACGAGGAATGCTAATCGGTAATATATCATTATCTAAAATGATATAACTTAAATCCACTCACCTCATATGCTTTCCAAATCCTGGATCCGGTCCAGATCGAACATTCCATAGTTTTTCCCTTAATTGGATTCAAAACCCAACAACCATGGATCCACAATCTTAACTAAAAGAAAAAGGAAGGAAAGAAAAGAGAATTGAATTAGACCAATCTAGAAAATTACTTCACTTCGATAAGAGATCTGAACACCTTCTAATTGGTTTACATTATTTTTCTCCAGATCTAGATTCAGAATTTTATAAACTAATAATCTAAATTTTCTAAGGAGATTTGAGGAGGAAGAGGAATGGCAGAGCTTCTGCGTTGTCTCAGAAATACGAGACTTAGAGTAGGCTCTACATGCTTATTTATAGGTGTTCAACAACGTATTTGGTCAAGAAACGGGTCTATGTTCTAATACTGGAATTCTGCCCAGATCTGAATAGGGGTCGACCCCTCTCTTATGGTGTCGACCCCCAAACACCCTGGGTCGACCCAGCGGATCTCTAGTCGATCTCCAAAATGGGGCAGTTCGGCTCCTGGGTCTTCCTGTAATATCCCGGAATTTCTGACTAAGCTTAATTTGGATTTTTATTATATAATTTAGTTTTTCTGAATATAAATTGATTTTTAAAAGGTTAAATGCAAATTTTAATATTGAATAAGTATCTTGTTTATTTTATAAATATGATTTTTGTATGAGAAACCTTATTTTAGAAGTTATATTTAATTTATAAGGTTTTATAAATATTTCAATATTAATGAGTAATTATATTATTTGATTTCGATAAATGATATTGATATGGAATATGATTTTGGTAAAGGATAATTTTTTATTAAGATTTTACAAGAAAGATTTTTATTTCTATATCAATAAGTAAAATTATTTGGATTTGTAGGCATTTTGTTTTAGACCATTTTTAAGTATGAATTTTGGTGAATTAAATAGATAAATATTTTTGAATTATTTATAAGCTATATAAGATAATTACATTTATAAGTATAACTAAATTTGGATACATTTATAAGTATCACAAAAGTGTTGCCAATTTAAATAAATTAAAAATCTCCTTAGGATAAGGATCAAAAGTGACGTGTCATGCAGTCATCATGCATGGATAGTGTTCATGAAAAAGTGCCAAGTATCCCCTAGATTAGTTACTGAAATACCCCTCCAAGAGCCTATATAAGCACCTATCCTCCTTCATAAAAATCATACCACGATTCAAATCCAGTTCACACGTAAAACTTGTTCTTCTCACCACTCTGGTTCATTTCTTGTACATGGAAATATAGAGTTCCACTCAATATAAAAATCCATATCTTATGATCTATTGGTTTTTAGATTAAATGATCTATTCAGACGTTGTTCGGATCATCGTTTCTGATTTTTAGAAATTAACGGATCCAGATTTCATTAAGTACCGAGAGAGAAATCTTTGATTTACAAAGAATTAAAGAAATGGGTTCAAAGCTTCGAAAAATCATATCTCTCAATCAGCTTCGAATCGTTCGACGTTGTCTGCGCCGTTACAATCAGCAGAACACGTAGTATTTTTCATGTGATTTTGGAGTAATTCCGTGTCGATGATTTGAGTTGGTCGGAATTAGGTTTTGAGTTTGTAGATGGTGGAAGCAATGATCAAAGAATCGATGAATTGCGTTGTGACGAGGATGGAGAGAGCTTCGATATAGTGTAAATTGGTGGAGATTTGTGATAAAAAATGTCGATACCATTTTGGCTTCACGCGGGTTCCAGGTTCGGCGTGATGATCGGTTTTTGATGTAGGGGGCCGGAGTACCGGCGAAGGGGTGCAGCTGAACGAGGAGGAGGAGAGAAACTTGTCGGCGATTTTGATTTGAAGATCGGTGGAGTTTTGAGATGGTGTGTGTGTACACCGTGCACGTTCAAATTTGGGTTCCAGGGTTTTGACGTGAGGGAAAAGAAGAAGAAGAGGGAAAGGAGTATGGGCCGGATTTTGTACATGACACGACAATTGGGCTTGGGCCTAGTTAAGGGGTATGTTTTATTTTAATTTAAGCTATTTAGTTTAAAAGTCAAGAAATTAATATCTCATTCGTTTTAAATCAAATTGACTCGCCGCTAGAGACGTTAGAACCGTATCGAAAAATAGAATCCATTGATATATAATTATGGTAATTTTAGTTAAATAAAATAAAACAAAATAAAATAAATGTCCTTATACATAATCATATCGAACAACGTTATTAATTAATTTCAATATATAAAAATTAGCAGAAAAATTACCAGCTACTAATAGAAGTGAACTGAAAGCAGTACGAGTAGCGGTAGCGGTGTTCGTTGGCTTGTCCGTCTTGGTAATGTAGATATTGGAGCTATAATGGTGAGAACTCCTAATATAATTATTTATTTAAATTATAGTAGTTGAACATTCATAATTAGCGGTGATTAATTATAACTAGTTGATGATAATTGGTTGGATATGGATGTTATTGTTTGAAAGGATGTGCATGTAGATAACACACTGAACACTGATAAGCATTACTGACTGTAACGCTTGTGCACAGCTGAAATGTTTGTTTATTGGTTGTGATTATAATTTAGGTTCATCTGATTTATATCGTTGATTTATTATGATTACATTAAATCACACACACACACACACCCCGTAGTTGCAGAATTATACCGGTGATCGATTATTCTTCCTTCCATATAAATGAAGATTAATTCTTAAATATTAAAATATTATTTTTATTCAGTTTAATTTGAAATGAGATTTCGAACTTGGAATATGATTATATATATATATATACACGATGTTTCTTTTTAAAATATATGTATATATATATATGCCAGAACGTTCTATGATGACAAAGAGGATAGTGTCCAGGATTGGGTTTGGAAATATAGTTTCCTGCTCTCCCTGGATATCCCTAACTGATCTGATAAACGGGAAGGTTAATTCAAAATATAATTTGAAACTATTTTTCCAAATTAATTTGAAATATAAATTCAATTTGAAAAGGATTTAAACGATTTACATATATATCGTTATATGGCTTGAATAGAACGCGCTGCGTTAATTATTTGAACTCGGTTTGACTTGAAATAAGAAACGTTGGATTTCAAATGATAACAGCTTTTGAATAGAAAAGGAATTTTCAGATTCCAACTTATGATTTTCAAGTTATGTTTAAAACAAATTTGGAAAAGACCGCTATACGTACAGTTCCGCAACCATAACGAAAATTCGAATAAAAGAGGATTATAAAATTATTTTAAAATGGAGAAAATTATGATAAATCTTACTTTATTAATTTAAAGTAATTAGAACTTATTTGAATTTCAGATGATTTGGAATCTATTTGATTTAAATGACTATTTCACAGTAGCACTTTTAGTAACATTTCCAAAACGTTATTATAACAGTTCAAAGATAAATCGGTTTTGAAATTATAAATCGTGAACCATTATTTAAAATGGTTAAAAGGATTTATAAAATAGTTTGGAAGGTTTTAAGTGGTTAAATATTTGTATATGGAATTATTTATCGATTTTAAGATATTGAAAGTTGGAAATTTAAAAGGAAATGAGTTGGGTAGAGTTTGTTGTCAGATATTCGATATGTAATTCCAGGGTTGGTTGAATACTATCAGAAACATTAGAAAATATTTATATCAAGATGCTGATAGCATTCGTCGAGTTTGTGAATTGATATCAAATATAAGTCAATTAAACTATATTTAAACTTATGTTTGAATATTATTTGTTTTGGATTATCGTAAATGGAAATTTCAATCCAAATAAAGATTGGTAAAATTGAAGACTTAAGATGGGAAAATGAAGAAGTATGTTTTGAAATATAAGGGAACAAAGAATTATGTTTTAAGTATACAGATCGAAGAATTTGTTTTGAAATATGAAGTTGGTAAGATGAAAGAGTTCAGATAATAATGGGATTCATGAAATTTAAAGAAAGTCCAATCTTGAATTGTTAATGAATTGATAATTATTTGGAAGGAGATTTAGATTTAAAAACCTGTGTAACCCGTAACTATTGTTTTAAAAAGTACGCTTATTACTTGGAAAGACCGGGATTGAATATACGTTCAAAAATCATTCCAAGTAATAATACGACGTTAAGAAGCAATTCAAGACTTAGAAAATGACGAATGAAGACCGGAATTCTTTGAATTGTTTGGATTGATTGCTGATGCCTCGATTGGGCCGATTCCCCCGATACGAGGATATAAGTGGCATAAGGTTTAAATATATTTTAAGATTTTTGAACTGGTGTTTCGTTCAGACCCAGAACGGGCTTATATGGATTGTTTGTATGACATTGTAACTGACTGCATAGCATTGATCTCTATTAAATATATATCTGCTTGGTGGCAGAGAATTTATTCTCTTGCTTAACACCCTTCTCTAAGACGTATGAGCTTAGAGGTTATATATTGATGGAAATCAGTGATGCGTTGTGAATGGACAATGTGGCATACTTAAGTTATGTGATGAGCTATGGATGATCAAAGCATGGCTTATTTAAGCGTAGCTTTGTGTATATCGTGACCTCGGCAAGCCTCACACCCCGGTAAATGGCCAAACAGGAAGAAATACAACAGGGTTATGGGTGTGTTGTCTCCTTCTAGATAAAAGGTGTACTATGGTATGAAGCCCAGGTATTAACCTATGTGGTAAGGCATCTACTTTTGTGGTTGTTGTTGTAGAGCGCTCGGAATGGTCGGTAATGACCGGGAGATGGCATACTTAGGCGTACTCTAAGTTACCCAGTTAAGGGGTAACCCGGCCTTGTGTTGGCATGAGGAGCATGAGTTGATCCTTGGACATCCCTCTAGAGGTGTTCAAAATTCGGTTCGAAAGTAAGTTCCTTTGCCTGGTCATTGTTGGAAACCCAATCTCCGCTACGAGCCCGTACGATTTTAGTTGTATACCATACGTGAGTATAGTATATGGTACCTATGCTGGCTAAGACTGATACATTTACTTTCGAAATTGTTTTCACACTATATTATAATATTGAAAGAGGATTTTCACGTATCAAGCATTTTCTACTATCACAAGTAGAAACCTCGCCCATGTGTGTGTTTGCATTGTGTGTGCGCCACGAGACCTTATGGTAGTTTCATTTTTCAAAAGCCATTGTGAATTTCTATGCACGGGAATTCATATGGAGTAAACTCGTTCCGCGTTAGCAGCGTGGTCCGTTGAATTACCCAACTTTAAAATGAATCCTAAATAACAGTTGTGTTGAGTTCTCACACCAGTCCCACGATTGACCTGGAGTTTATTGTTCCCACACCTAAACTCTGGGGCCCATAATTTTGCATGGGTAGCCAGTAGCTTAGTTTGCAGGTTTAGCTTTCAGAGTTGGATTCAGGGTTGGAGCAAGAGCTATATTTTGGATTTTCTTTGTCCGCCGAAGAGTTTATTTCCGTTGAGCTTATGTTGTACTCTGATGTTCCTGGTGACTCTGATGTAATATTTTGTAATGAATTGAAAAGTTCTGTTATTTTTTGAGCAAATATGTTAGTACCCATAATAATCTGTCTTTATGAACGGTTTAAGTTGGTTTAATTACCGACGAAAACCGGACAAAAAGCCGGGTCGTTACACTTCTGATCGCTGTTTTGATTTTTTTAAATATTTTTATTTGTTTACATATATATAATTCTCTTGCACGTATACAAACTTCTAGGCTTGATAACTTCTTCATACGATGTCCATTTTACGCAAACCAGGTGTCTATCTTGACCAGAATTCCGAGACGGACGCAATGGCGTAGTTTGTTTTACTTATTTCTTGTTATTTTATTAAGTTACTCATATTTTATTATCTTAAAAATACGGGGTATTACATTCTCCCACCCTTAGGAAATTTCGTCCCCGAAATTTAATAAGGGTAAAATCAAATAACCACTCGCATAATATCCATCCATCATGTGCGCATCCAATTTTTGTAAACATTATGCACTTGTGCAGAGTGAAATATAACACAATAATGCATGTATGCCTAAGCAGTACCTCCTATGTGTATTCAAGTTTTTCAAAAATCCTTTTTAAAATATGATGCTCACATCCTAAATATACTGGTTGTTCTACATGAATACAATATTTTGAAAATCAAAATGTTTTTTCATCCAAAATTTCCCACACTCTTACTGACTAAGAGCGTAGTTCATCCAATTGCTGCATCCAAAATCCTACCAACCAACTTTATTTCTCGAATTTCAAAAACATCTAATTTTCTAAATTCGATTTCTTATGTTACAAAAGGTGGAAAATGGAAATTTTCACATCATCCGTTTTTTCTTTTATGTATCTTTTTTCCAACCGTACTTGTATTTTTATGTAACTATTTATAAAGATTTCCTATTTTCCTATCCAAGTACAGCCCACATAAGAAAATTTTCTTTTGTTACTGATTTTCTTTTTCATCTTATCTTGGAAATTTTTATTCTTATCCATCTTTTCTCATAATTTATCATGTTTATCGCGTTCTTGATTTTGTTATTTCCTTTTTGGTTGTACCATTTCTCTTTTCTTAGCTTATTTAATCATCTGATCTAAGTTTAAGTTTAAAATTAGCCTTCTAGTTCTTTAACTAAAATAGGAAAACAGACACCCTACACAGCTACTACTAAGGGCCAAGACTCTCGGGACTATGTCCCCCCCCCCCCACCTTAGACAGAAAAGTCCAAACCATGGGATCCACGACAGGTTTAGGTGTTACCCTAACTACCCAACAAGAACAAAATAACGGAACGATCCCAACAGAAATGTAGTAACGGGTTTTACCCCTAACATGAAAATTAGCAACAAGATCTAAAAACTTACTTGCCCTTTTTACTATCTAGTGGCAACCACTAGTCCTAACTATGTACCAACAATTATTTCAAGAAACATCCTAGGCTTTTCAATGCTTGTGAATTCTACGGAACTTACTATTATTCCAAGATAATTCTCGCTATTTACATCATAGATTCAAAAAATTTCCCATCTTTCCTAGGCACTAATCCTTACCTACTCCATACTTTTAAAACATGGTTTGGTCCTTTTCATTTAAAATTTCCTTCCAAAAATTAAAAGTGCCAAAACTTTATCTTCCTCATGAAAACTTTCTTTTGCCAAAACATGTCATCTTAAAAAAAATGTGAATCATTTTTTTTTAAATCACAAAAACTGGAGTAGATAAGGACAATTATTCCTCAATCGGGTTTATAACTTGTTCTTACCTATAAGGTCGGTTCAGTCTCTTACTTCAAGGTGTAACCATCTACTCTATTCCTAATTTCTACAACTTATTTTGTCCACCCAGCAAAATTTTATCTTTTAAACAATTTATCAAAAATGATTGTCAAAAGAATAGAGACTTCAAAACTTTCTTTATTCAAAATTCTTGTATGAAATATAACAAGAAAACTAACGAGCTATACATGCTCTATAATATGCACCTTTTACTGAGAGAATTTTTCTTTAGACAAAGTTTTCGCACGAAATCACTATTTACAAAATATACCCCATTTTACTTCAAAACCCAATATGTACTTCTTTACATATTTAAAACTATAACTTTTAAGATCTTGAAAACACCATAAACCATTTTCCCAAAACTTTTACAATCTCAAGTTCTTAAAAGTTAACAATGGTGTTAGACTCAAAGAGGGTTTCCAATATTTCTAGGCTTTCATAGACACTCCCACAAAGTCAATCCTCTCAACTATATATATTCCTAATCCATTTTTCTCTTTTAAGCTTTTTCAATTTATAAGGTTTTACCGCAAAACCCACTAACCCAAAATACTAATCATATGGGTTTTATCTTTCTTCCATACAAAGTATATTGTACACTTTCCACCCAAATTTCCTAAGGGTCTCAGATTTCCATATTCATTCCTTTAGTGTACAAAAGCTGTCATCCCAATTCTTACTATATTATGCTCTTTCTATTTAGTGGGTTCCTCTTATGGATCTAGTTATACATATATCTAATATTTATATTTAAAAAAATACAAATACGTTTACTTACTATTTATATAGGAATCCTAAACCTAAGCTCTGATACCAGATGTAACAACCCGAATTCCGACAGACCGATTTTTTTTTCAAAATTCTAATCTATAGAAACTCGTGTTGGTTTGCTCTGGTATCCTGCAGAAAAGACAGAGACATAAAATATGTCGAAGCTCATAAAATATCTCACAGCGGAATGGACAAATTATAATACAATCAAAGTATAGCCTTACCGTATTAATAATACTGCGTAACTAGTATCCAAAGCTATCATGTCACATGTCTCTGCCATAAATCTAACCTGCGAGTATGTTATGAGGAAGGGGTCAGAACACAAGTTCTAGTGACTTGATTTAAACTATACACTTTGGATAATCCTACATATACCATTCAATCATATTTTCTTATTTATTAGGTTACTTGGGTTAATAGCACTCAAGGCTTACACAAATGTCGTACCCATTTACTTCCCAGTGGATTAACATAATATAGTATATATGTAACTACCTCTCAATACTGAGGTACACCCCATGGTACCACACTCACACGGTCTCTACCGTAATGCCATAGAAATGAATGTAGTCCCTCATCCTACACTGGAGTGACGTGCAGATCTCTACATAACAATGTTACGTTCTGCATATATCTGTCATTATCACGCTACGTAAGCATATGGATTGCCACCGTTGATCGAATCAGATTTCATATCGGAGTAATTCCCTCAAGTCTACTATGCGCCACCCAGAGTAGACATGCACGTATCTGGACTGTCCCACGTACGTATCATCAATCATATTCGATGCCTTAACTGTACGTATTATGCACCGAGTTCCGTGGCAGGGCTATACAAGAAACACGAAACTCGGTCGGGAGCTTTTCCATATCTATACAGGCCCGCCTTTAAGAGCCTCAAAATACAGATATTTCTAGTGTCTAATTTTATGGTGGCTATGGCCCCACCTCGACCCCTCCCTCAACTTGGAAAGACTACAAGAGATAAAATTATTACTCCTAACAAACAATCTAAACATCTAGTTGGCGTCTTCCCTCAACCAGTGTACCTCGATAATGAAAGGTGAACAGTCTATTGGTTTTAGCTCTAGTCTTTTCGCATCCCACTGGCTACCGATGATGGGTACCCGACGATCTACTATCTCTGAAGCGACCCGAACTTTCCCGGTCTTCGAAGAGAAGAGAAAGAAAGGATTGAATTGAGAACACGACAAATCAGAACACAAACAGAAGAACATTTCATTGCTTATTAAAACAATTTACACTAGAGTACAGGAATATACAGAGTATGAACAAATAATATACGTTCGATAAACATCAGAGATTTAAATACATTACTGCAGTGGAAAAATAATACAAAAAACAACTGAAACATATACACGGATATAGAGCTTTCCGAATATCCCTTCAGCTATAAACCAGGATCCTGTGAATATAATATCTGCAAAACCCAACTACCAGCTGCCCGTATGGAAAATAAGGGCACTTAGAGTTTAGGTTAAAACAATAAACTCTTGGTCAGTCATGTGACTGGTGTGAGAACTAAAACAGTTATTAATCTTTATTTTAAAGTTAGGTAAATCAAGGGACCACGCCGTATAACATGGAACGGGTTTCCTACCAGTGCATAAAACAAACGATGCAATGCTAAATAAAAACAATGAAGCTATTATAAGACCCAGGTCCCATCACATAATGCAACGCAAGCCGGAGGATAGAGTTTTACCTTATAATAGCCAAATAATGCTTGATACGTGAAATTTAATCTTTTATTATTACTATAAGTGAAGAAAATAACTTCAAATATAAATGTATCAATCATAGATGACATAGCATCCCATGCTACTATGTCGCTATACTGGTTCTACAATTAAAACCGCATGATGTCATATTGGAAGTTGGATTTCCATCATGAACCAAGGCAAGGGATCGTCCTCACCGTTTCGAGACACTTTAGCCCGTGCCTCAGGACTCGGACTCATGTGAGCCCTTAGGAGCCACAGGGCCGGTCCACATGAAGTGGATTAATAATTCCCTGAACAGTACATCTCCTTGCCCTATGGGGCGTAAACTGGTCATATACCGACCAAACCATCCATCGGCACCGAAGTGACCGATATAACCGAGGTGCCTCGCTTTCCATTATCCACATAAGTAAAATGTTAGGGCTTGTAAACGCTGACACCACCTCTAGCTAGAAAGAAACGCATGTCCTCCCTGGATCCTCTCCCGTTTATGGTTCATACCGATGTGAGGCTCGCAAATTAACGCTATACACAAAGCGGCGCTATATTAAAGCTATGCTTTGATCATCAACCACAAGACTCTGGTTTTCAACAGAAGCCTTGATCATTTTCCACTCAGGCATGCCACACATGCAATTCACGCCATGCGACTGATGTCTATCGATATACAACCTCTGATCCCGTACGTCTCGGAGAAGGGTGAAGTAAGAGAAAAAATTCTCCTCCACCAGGAAGATGTATATTTAATAGAGATCAATTAGCATAGAATAAAATTCAATATCAGACACATAGTCCATTTACAAGTCTGTTCTGGGTTCGAACGAGACCGGAGGCACCTTATTCCTCGTTCCATATGTCCAATACAGGAGAGAGGCCCTCGCATATCAGTCGGTCTTCATGTACGTCTGGACGATCACCACTTATTACCTTGTCTTGGGTGTATAGCCCAATCAAGACACCAATAATCATCCAAACGATGTGAAGACCTCCGGTCTTCAACCATCGTCTTCATCGTTGACTTATCGTCGAATCAGTTATTCAGAATGGGTATAAACCCGGCCTTTCCGAATAACTCGCGTATATTATAAACGAGTGCTATAAAAGCACAACATACGCCTCATTCCAATCCAGAATATTCTTTATTCTAATATTCACATTCTTAGGGAAAGGTTCCCATTAATTTTATCAAAGGTAAATTCCACTAAATTTATTCTTTAATCTTCCTTTGAATATCAATTCAAACCATATTAAGGTTTATCCAGACTAGTTAGGATTAGCGAACCACACCGAAGTAATCATTTATTTTATTTCCCAATCCCATCCTCTTTATCCCATGGAGCAAAACTGGTAATACTCCAAATCTAACACCAGGGTGTCATCCGTAAATATTAATTACCATTTCACGTTCAAATCTAAATAAAGATTTAGCTATCGCCTGGAGTAAAACTGGTGGTACTCCATTTTCGATCGTTTTCTTGAATTGCTAATTTTAATTATCACCTTCACTTTTCAATATAATCAAAGATTCATTAAAACTCCATTTTGTTTTAATCTTCCCAAAAATCAATATTAATGATTATTCCAAGCTAAGAAATTAATCTTATCCTTAACTGGGTTGAAGAACCAATGTCATTTAAAACACGGTTCACGATAAACTAGAAATCACATTCTATTAGTCTCTAACCGTAAATTAATAAGAGGACAATTCCCTAAGTATTAATCCCGAAGGCCGAAACCAACATCCGATCAATACCCAGGAAACCATTCAACTTAGCTAATCTCCAGTTAGTTTCTAATTTTCTTAACTCCATTGGGTTTAAGAACAGTATTATTAAAGATACCATTCACGAAAAACCCAAAATCTCATTCCATTGTTAATCGGGTTAAAGAACAAGTGTCATTTAAAACACCGTTCACGATAAACCCAAAAATCAATTCCAATTCAATTCCATTTAAATATTAATTAATTGGTATACTTCATTGAATCTAAATAAAAAGATTTAATCTTTTCTCAACTGGGTTTAAGAATAGTGTTAATGAAGACACCATTCACGATAAACCCAAAATCCCATTTGATATTAAATACAAGGCTCTAGACAGAAAATATATCGGCTTATATTCAATATCAAATTCTGAAATCAACAAATATCGTATTGGAAAAATGATATATATATATATATATATCTTCCAAATTCCTCCACAATGTCCGTATAATTACGGAATCCAATATCGAAATATTCTGAAGATAACTTCGATTCAAATCCATTCCAATTCATATATGGGAAATTCCGGTTATTTTCAAAACTATTTCAAATCCGATTTATTTAAAATTATTGGATTATAATTCTAGTTCATAACTAGTTCATCTCGATAAAAATATATTTTTATCTTTTCAAATATGGAATTTTTCATCCCAATTCTTTCCAAATCATTTATTATGATTTTCACAAATTGTTAATATTTTTAATAATTTTATCAAGGCCTGTACAGTCGATTTCCATAAATGGTCATCGAACTGCACTTACATCGACCTTTTCCAAATTTGATTTGGACATAATTCCAAATCCAACCGTTAGATTTCAAATCTCTCTTATTCGTTAGAAAGTTCTTTTTGATACGAACCCAACGGTCCCAGTTTCAGGAGAATCCAATGGTCTGATCTCCCATAACGTCAACTCGAAGTCAATGGTCAAAATTCGCGAATGGTCCCGGCGCGGAGCATTCTATTCAGGCCATTTAATATATATAATATATATATTATATATATTTCGTCGATTTCTATTTAAAACGTATTTTATAAATCATTTTAAATTCGTTTTAGAAACAATTTCAACTTCATATTCAATTTTGAACCGAAATTGAATATATCATATCGTTAACATATAAATGATGATATTTTCAAAACATTAGATTTTGAAATCATTTCCTTTTCGATATTCATTATAAAAATGAATCAAATCGATATAAACAGAGTTCGCGTCGAAATGACGCATAACTAATCAACACGGCTTCATATATTTAAATGTTTTCGTGTCCATCCCAAATCGGACATCAAAATCATATTTTGATTCTTTTTTGAATATTATTTGAAAATATTCGTTATTTTGAAATATTCGTTATTAAAAAAGTATTCCTTCTTTCTGAAGTGGAATCAGACACAGTCAATTACCATATAATGTTGTTTATGTGGATTTCATACAACACATGTATACAACAATCATAATAAACAATCATCCATCATCCAGAGTGCATTCTACACTATGTAATCATTAAATATAAATATTTGACGCTTACAACAGTCTGTCAACCAATCGATTGACACACAACTAAACAGTTGGGATTAGTGTACGTCAAATATCATCCCAATACCCATGTGGGGTTTCAATCAACAAACACCGATTTTATTTGTGCAGTTGGGCGATGTGTAAAATTTATCGTCCCAATTCATATCAGTCAAATAAGTATACATAAACAAATTGTCTGATTTGTTTATGAATATTTATTTTATTTCAACACATGAATATTTATTTAATTCAACACATGAATATTTTTGTTTTCAATTCCACATCACAGACCAAATTCACACAAACAAATCAATCCAAACACACAACCAAACAAGTCGTCCATGGTCTGTGGACGACGAGGAGCAGTTCATATATGCAGTTATAAAATAAATAACTGTATAAGAAATATTTTAGTGAGAAGTTCTCACATTGGGATCCACTCCGTCAGTTTTATCTGAATTTCTGTTCTGTTTGGATTTGAATATGCCCGAAATTCTAACGTGCTCCATATTGGACACGGTCAGTTTCGTTGCAAAGCTCTCAGCTCTACAATCACAGCAGATCCAAGTTTGCATTTTTCTGACCTCGTATGTAAAAGTTATTGATTTTTAAACATTGAAATCACTTAAAACGAAATTAATTAAATTCGTAACGCTTAAAAAAGTTACCACATCATTAATTATCTTCCCCCAGGCTTCAGCCGCATTTAAACCCATTCTGTTCCCAACTAGGGTCAAGATTTTCTCGTAGCTCGTGACCCCGGACGACGACCTAGTGCCACCCTGACGTCCAGTTAGGAGCGGCGCACCCTTCCTCCCAGTCACGTGAAATTCGAAACCCCCTATGGCCCAGAATTCGAGCTTGACGGCGCTGCCTTTGGATGCGCGATTCATGACGTATACCCAACTTCAGACGACGAGACTGGAACGGATTTGGAGAGGGGAGAGAGTACTTCAAAATTTCCTTCATGAGCTCGCGAATTCATAGCGTGGATCAAGCGGAATCAGAGGAGGAAGATCTGAGCTCGTTTCCGCCATTTATCACTTTGAAGGGGGCTGCACGTTTAACTAAAGTGGCCAATCAGAATTTAGGGTTTTAGAAAATTATATATATATATATATATATTTAAATTATTTAATTCTAAAAATACCTGTGTGAGGATAAGAACTCCAAATCAAACCCAATGACTTCCACACCTAGCTAATTACCCCTATTCTGAACATAATGGGATATATCCCATAAGCCAATTTGACCGTTTCAATCAGTTTTCGTTAAATTTAAAATATAAATTAATACAACGTTCAAATTTGACTTTAACGTACATTTTAATTTACCTGGGCCACATATTGGCTCTAAAAATTCCAGAAAAATTATTTCTAGCTTCGTATTCACGATATGGTCCTAACAAAACAAATTTTGTCAAATTTGAAGACCATTTGAAAAATGGTCATTTTCTGGTCGATCCAAATTGATTGGAGCTGACAAAACATGTTTTCTTTTGCCACGCTCACATATTGATTCCATAAATTATGAAAATTGTAATCTAGCAATAATTTGACATCCTGGATCGAACAAAAGTGGTTTCGTCGAAAACGGAGGTCGTTTGCAAAATTTCCATTTTTAAGGGCTTTATATATATTAAAATATATATAAATTCCACAATGACTTTTCTGAATTTTACACTGGACATATCTTTCAACTTATAAAACTAAGTCTCAGTTTCTTAGACTCATTAGAAAGATATTGTTAATCAGATTCAAATATCTCTTGTTTCGTCCAATTCTGACTTATATTGAATTTTGTATATTCAATTGAAATTTGAAATCGAATTTTCGAACTGCCGCGCCATTTCAGGCTCGTTATATAATTAAAATAATTATTTACGTTCTAACTTCGTCAAAAATAAATTTATCGTCGTTACTATTTAAAATAATTCATTTTAAATATTCAAAATTCATTAAAATCGCCAAAATAAAAAATTTAAATTGGTGTTGATTTTCCGGGTTGTTACAATCTCCTTTGGCCCTGACCTCTTCCTCCCCGTTGAGGCGGTCGTCGATTCACCCTAGTCTCACCATGTCACAACATTCTGACTGCAGAGCTACTTTTGCAGTCAAGGCCCACCTACCTGGTAGTTACGCGTAGACCTAACATCTGCGGGCACAGCCTAAACATCTGCCACCGCACAGAGGGTTACTAGGAGCAACTTAAGTATCTCAGGAAGCCGCGTGCTTCCCCTTCCGGTCATTCGGAGCCGTCAGAATAATCAGATGAACATGCATTCCCCTCATGCCTCATGACACCACGATGATCTACCTTGTTGGGTTATTCACCCTCAAACGTGCAGACTGGTCCAAGCGCCTCCTTTTAATTTGTTATTAGACCCTATGTCTAAACATTCCTTTATGCGCTTGCTTTACCTCATCAGGTTTCCATTTAACTTGGTTATTCCCTTTCACATTGACTTTTATTCAAGTTACCAAGTTCCTTTTGCTTATTAATTTCAGTCATATAACTTAACTCATTTAAGTTTATTAATAAGCCCACAACATGTTATTTTCTAGATTGTGGCCCAAGGTCTATAATCCACAATCCCTTTTTATATTCTTGTTTGATTCAAGGTTACAATAACATGTTATACTTAATCTGTAATTAAGTATATCTCAATTCACATGTTTTATATTTAACATGTCACTTATCATTTATGATTAAATATAACTTATTTCATATAAGTCTGCCTAATCCTTTCCTATTTAATCATAATTCCATCTTTCATTGTCACTACAACTTATTGTTGTTTACTTATTAACTTAGTTCTCTTAACTGAGGTCCACTAATAAGTTTCTCTTCCCATAAATATAACTTATGTTGTCCTCATCCATAGATTTTAGATTCTTGTTCTTATAAATAACTTAATTTACAATTAAGTACAACTTATCTCCTTACAAAAGTTATTCCATTCCCTTTATCATTTATTATAACCTAAGTTATATTTTCCGCTTGTCCCTAGAACAAGCCTAACCATGTTATTCTTATCAGCAGATTTCATACTTCCAAGTTTACAAATTACAAATTTATAATTAAGTACAACATCTTACATTTCGTAAACTTTCCCACTTTTCTCTACTTATTACAAATTACTCGTTTCAATTTTCCCCATTTACTAATTGATTAATTTACAATTAAGTACCACTTATCTCATTTCACTAGTCATGTCATGTCCTTACTAGTTTATTATAACCTAAGTTGTAATCTTCACTTGTCCCTAGGACAAGTCTACCTATTATACAACATTCTGATTAATGTAATTTATTTATAATAGGTTATTATCATTCCCCGTTCATTCCATTCCTTTTTACTATTATAACTTTCTTTCAATTCCATTTGTTCCATTAATTACAATTAATGTTGTATATCAGTCCTGCTATTTACATATATTTATATATATGTATAAATTCACGTACCTGACCTCTCACATTAAGCCTACACTTGTGGATGCTGGATTTGCCTTGCAATTCCGGGCAGACTTCTTCAACATGTTGACTTAACCTCGTGTCTTAGCACCATTACGTGTATTATTTATGCACTTAGACCCCTCACATTAGATTTACCACTTGTGGATGTTGGATGTGCCGGGTGGTTCCGGGCAGACTTCTACCACAAGTGTAGTCTAACCTCGTGTATAAGCACGGTTACAGTTTCCTATTTACTGTAAAATTTAGGCATATTATCCTTTTCATATGTTTATTGTAATCTAATTTACATGTCATCAAATTTTTCCTATATCATGTCGCATTTTCTTTTTAACACGTATTTGATTCTATCCTGACATGTAATCATTTAATCGGGTAATTTTTCAAATCCAACAAGTTCAAATGTCATTTTCTCAATTCTACATCTAATAATTCAAATACATAATATACCACAATTGAATCATGTACTTATAACAACAGCAGTTGCTATTCATATTATAGCAAGTTTGTTTTCAACATGTAAACATTAAACACTTTAACCGATTCAACATATAAATTTTTCAACATATTCATATTAATATCTCAACTTGTTATAACAACATCTTAACACTTCTAATTATTTTGGTAAATTCACATTTCATGGTAACTGGGAATGCTAAACGATAATATATCATTATCTAAAATGATATAACTTAAATCCACTTAGCTCATTTGCTTTCCAAATCCTGAATCTGGTCCAGATCTAACATTCCATGTGTTTCCCTTAATTGGATTCAGAACCTAACAACCATGGGTCTACAATCATTACTAAAAGAAAAAGGAAAAGAAAAGAGAATTGAAATAGACCAGATCTAGAAAATTAACTCACTTCGATAAGAGATATGAACACCTTCTAATTGGTTTTCATTCTTTTTCTCCAGATCTAGATACAAAATTTTCCTAAATTAATAATCTAATTTTTTTTGAGGAGATTTGAGGAGGAAGAGGAATGGCAGAGCTTCTGCGTTGTCTCAGGAATACGAGACTTAGGGTAGGCTCTACAGGCTTATTTATAGTTGTTGAGCAACGTATTTGGTCAAGAAATGAGTCCACGTTCAAAAATTGGAATTCTGCCTAGATCTGAATAGGGGTTGACCCCCTCTTATGGTGTCGAACCATGGGTCGACCCCCAAACACCCTTGGTCGACCCCTGGGTCGACCTAGTGGGTCTCGGGTCGACCCCCAGAATGGGGCAGTTCGGCTCCTGGGTCTTCCGATCGCTGTTTTGAAATTTTTTTGATTTTTTTATTTGTTTGTATATATATAATTCTCTTGCGCGTATACAAAATTCTAGGCTTAATAACTTCTTCATACGATGTCCGTTTTACAAAAACCAGGTATCTATCTTGACCAGAATTCCGAGACGGACAAAATGGCGCAATCCGTTTTATTTAATTCTCATTATTTAATTAAGTTACTCATATTTTATTATCTCAAAAATATGGGGTGTTACAGAATAATTCTCTCTATCTGTATGCTCATCTCCTCATTGGGTATGAACTTCATTTCAGATCGGGTCTTAAAATCTTCCCATGTAAACACCCTGCTACCTTTCTCTCCGTAAACCATGTTCCACCATTCAAGAGCTTCTCCCTTAAGATTCCAAGCAGCTACCCTATGCTTTATAGGGTCCTCACATCCTGTAGCTTCGAAGATACAGTCACTCTTAGATATCCATGCCTTGGCTACAAAATATCCTTCCGTTCGAAGAAAGTTTTCCTTCTAAACTCACGAAATCTTTATAGAGAGGAGGGAAGTTGAGAGTCGCTTCAGCGGTTTGAGCTGTTGGTTCCGCTGGGGCTGGTGGAGCAACAAGAACTTGGTCCACAGTCCTAAGGTACTATTGGAACCCCTCGGGAAAGTACTGAGGCCTAGCCTAATTCCCTTGCTCGGGTTGATTTACTGAAATTTCTACTATATGAAAAGGAAAAAAAATCCTTAGCTGAAATTCCTAAGACAATATTTAAGCCAAAAGCAAAGAGAAATATAGATACTACCTAGTATTTCTACATATGATTTTAGGGTATAGTGTGTGGGTGTGTGTGGGTGTGTATATGTGAGTGTATATACTACCTAGTATTTCTACATATGATTTTAGGGTATAGTGTGTGGGGGTGTGTGTGTGTATATGTGAGTATATATATATATATATATATGTATGTATATATATGTATGTGTATATATATATATATATATGTGTGTGTGTGTGTGTTCGCCATTCCTAATTTGGGATAGTAGTTGATTAGTTTAATGTATATATTGGGATTAGTTTTATTTCCACGTAGCTGTAATCATTAGTAACTGTGCGCTGTTGATTGATTGTAGACGCGCATCTCTCTTTGGGCTGAGATATGCCTTATAATTACATACCCAATTTAATATATATATATATACATATATATATAAATATATATATATATATATACATATATATATAAATATATATATAAACATATATATATATAAACATATATATATAGTTTATGTATATGTGTGTGTATAGTAGGAAAACGTCCATTTGAAGCTTTTGAAGTTACGTGGATACCCCTGTAGAATTTTATAACAACCAAGGGTAATTTTGTCAATTATTGGCCCATGTTTTACACTATCAGTTGAAATCCCATCTTTAACTTTCCTAGGAAAAAAAATCCTTAGCTGAAATTCCTAAGACAATATTTAAGCCTAAAGCAAAGAGAAATATAGATACTACCTAGTATTTCTACATATGATTTTAGGGTATAGTGTGTGGGTGTGTGTGTGTATATGTGAGTGTGTGTGTGTGTGTGTGTGTATATATATATATATATATATATATATTCGCCATTCCTAATTTGGGATAGTAGTTGATTAGTTTAATGTATATATTGGGATTAGTTTTATTTCCACGTAGCTGTAATCATTAGTAACTGTGCGCTGTCGATTGATTGTAGACGCGCATCTCTCTTTGGGCTAAGATATGCCTTATAATTACATACCCAATTTAATATATATATATATATATATACATATATATATATACATATATATATATATACATATATATATATATATGTATATGTGTGTGTATAGTAGGAAAACGTCCATTTGAAGCTTTTGAAGTTACGTGGATACCCCTGTAGAATTTTATAACAGCCAAGGGTAATTTTGTCAATTATTGGCCCATGTTTTACACTATCAGCTGAAATCCCATCTTTAACTTTCCTACCCACGTTCTCATCCCCATTTGCAGTCTTGCCCCCCGAATCTCACTTGGCAAATTCTATTTCAACCCACATAATTAGTTAGTAGCCCACCATTTTATCAAAAAAATACGATGACCAAACTGCCCTTTTACTGTTATATTTTTTTTCCAGTTTTTTTAACACCTCGTAGTTGCATTACGTGGTTTTTTGGTGTACCTCGTAGTATGTCTACGTGGTCCATGAATGAACCACGGAGATCATCTACGTGGTACTTTGATGAACCACGTAGGGCAACTACGAGGTACAGTGAAAAACCACGTAGTCTCCCTACGTAGAAGGGTATTTTTGTTTTTTTTTTAAAACGGGGGGCTACTAACTAAATTTGTGGGTTTACTGATTATTTCATGATTTGGGGGGCTACTACCTAAAATGGTGGGTTGAAATAGAATTTGCTATCTCACTTTTCCTTTCATCTGCATCCAACTTTTCTTTATTTTTTCTTAGAAACAAATTACATCCAAATTGAAGCAGCGACCAATGTGAAGGTCACTCAAATCTAAAACAAAGCATAGATAAAGTTCAAGGCACACGCTCTATAGTTATTACATTGATTTGGGGCTTATGGTTTGTTGAATCTTTTTTTTTTACTCTACTTTGTATTATGTTATGATTTTTTTCATTTAAACGCGTATTTGCTTTGCATTGACATCAAATGTTCTCTTCGTTTCTTGATTTTTAAGTTATTTTTTATTCACTGATCCCTTATTTTCAATTTTTTGGATAATCGGGGAAGATGTGTTTGAGAATTCAGGGATTGTAGAGGTGTATCAATTTCAGAATATCTTTGAGTTATTTGACAGTTTGAGTTTTAATTTATATGTGACTCAAAGCCAGTTCTGATCATTGACAAAGGATTATGATGATTCAAGGAGAAAATCCACAACAGCTAAACCAAAAACACAGACGATTGCAACAAAACAACAGAAAGAAAGGAAAGCTTTTGCACTGAGTTGTGTGTTTTTCCTTTCAAATTATAGCATTTTGAATGATCAAATTGTACATGCTTATGTTAATCCTCAGTTAATCGTAAGTAGAACTGGACAGTTAATCGAAGCAGGTCTGTGTCTACTTTACTCAGTCCTAGAGTTAACTTTTTTGTTTTCAATATTGCTTGAAAATTGCGGTTTTTGCTTACTTAAAAAGACAATAAAATATGAAAAAGGGGTATCATTTACATTATTTATGCTAACAGTGTATAATAAATATTCAAGATTGTACTTCATCGATGTGTTTGCAGTATCTTAATTATGAGTTTAGAACTCAGTTAATCCTAAGTAGAACTGGACAGTTAATCGAAGTAGGTCTGTGTCTACTTTACTGAGTGCTAGAGTTTACCTTTTTGCTTTCAATATTGCTTGAAAATTGCGGTTTTTGCTTACTTAAAAAGACAATAAAATATGCAAAAGGGGTATCATTTACATTATTTATGCTAATAGTGTATAATAAATATTCAAGATTGTATTTCATCGATATGTTTGCAGTATCATAATTATGAGTTTAGAATGCCAACTCGACTAATTTTTAAAACAATCCACAGATATCCGTAATTTATGCTATGGAATGATGTTTGGAAAGTAAGGTCATCAACGGCCAACCCAGTAAGATTCTTCTGTGAGTTTTCCTATTTCTTCTAATGTACCATATTGTAATGTTTGCTTTTTGTGTTTTATAGTTAATTAACAATGCATTGATATTAATAAGTAAAATTTATTGTATGTTGTTTTATGGAAACTAATACTAAATTTCAAAGGGTGATAAAACGTTACTTAAGATGTATTGTAAAAGTTAACTTTAAATTTAACAAACAGATTTGGTAGTGAGCGAGTACCATAATAAAATTCTGCCAGAGATAAATATCCAGTGCCGTTTTAGTTTAAAATGTATAATTTTGGTAACTGGATTGATATTAAAAGAGGATACCAATAAAGATTCGATAACATTATTCTTTGTAGAATTCGTAACTATTTTTTCGTTTTTACTTGGGGGGGTAAAAGTGTGCTTGATTTGGTGTCGTGCTCTTTTGGTTCATTTTAGTTCGTCTAACTCCTTTTAGTTCATTTCTCTCTCTTTCAGTTCATTTTAGTTCATTTAACTCCTTTTGTTCATTTAGTTTTTTATTTTACAGAATTAGCTACGCCTTTGTTTCTTCATTCTATTTCTATCATCAAAAATCCTAAATTTCGTCCAAATTTCTATTCAACATAAAAACTGCTAACTCTTAATCACATTATTCTATGTACAAATATTTATGTCTTTAATCACTAACATCATATTATAGGTACAAAATTTAGTAATTTCCAATAGTTACGAACTTGAAAGACAATCTAATGCCATTAGACACTAAAAATTTCGTCCAAGGATTCAATTTCATGCTTTCAACTAGACTCAATGATTAAATCAACTAAACTAAGAAGTCTGTAGTATTCAATTCATATACAATGAATTTCATGACATTTGTTATTGTGTCTCCTTTTGTAGTTGTGGATGCATTATCCAGTTTAGTTCATGAGAGGTGAGTGTCTGTTTAGTAAGTCAAAGGTAATTATCAGCAATACATGCGGATGCAAATTAAATTAATGTCGGTTCTGGGACTTTAGAAGATCCACCGATACACGTGTACTTTTGGAGTCGAAATTTCATTATTAGAGTTTTTATAATGAGTGTTAAGCTTGATTTCATACTAGAAATATTGTTATCTATTTTTCGCTGTTTTAGGGTGAATTGGTAAGATTCACAGCTCTAGGAGGTATATTGATTATTCACCTATATTCATATTTATTACATAATTTCATAATTGAGGTTTCTTATGGAAAGCTACGGGAGCCTTAGTTTATTTTATTATTTTTGCACAAACTAACTTTGTAAGAATGGATGTTAAATTCCATTCTGAAGCTTCATGAAACATTTAAAAAAAAGGAGACACATATTTTCTTCCAGGTTAGTTCGGTTACAAACATTTTTTTATATACTAATTGTGCATGATGGTTTCGGTTTGTAACTCAGTTTGAACATATATATGAAATTAAATTAAAATTGCTTTAATTATTCTTTTTTAGTTGATGTTTTGACATTACCTTAATATTGTTATCTTTTTTATGCCAGCAAAGTGCTCTTATGCTCAGTAAGACAATTGCAAAAGATTTACACCCAATTTCCCTTATTAGCTTCAAATGCTTTAATTGTATTATTAGCTTTAAATGCTTTAATTGTAGGACTGGGTGTGTAGGTTTTATTGACTACAGTAATCAAATAGGATACAACCTTTTGTATTACTGTAATTCTTTGAATGACAAAGATGATACTTCAACATCATACATTGCTATTCTACTCAAGTCTTTTTTATTTCTTAGTTTTACATGTTGTCATTACCTTTCTAATGTAGAACACAATTATTCTACACATGTGGATACGTTGACCCATTAATTAATTCATTTGAATGTAGTGGTTAAGTAATGCCTAAACTGCATTGTTTTACAAAATGGACCTCTATTTGCAGATCATGCTCTCTTTTGGAAAGCCAAGGATCGTGCATTATCTGCCAATTTGTCTTTAGTAAAAATATGCTAATTTATAATTCGGGTCTAGGTTTGTGTTTTCACATTTGTTATATATTGTACTCTAGCTGCAACCGAATAAAATAACCATGCTGGAACTGATGCATCAACTCCTTTACACCGAATGTAGTAAAATTAGCGTAACTTGCTAATATTTTGCTTATGTCATAGTATGGCTATAATTTTCCTTTATTAAAATCATTAATGCAAATAAACTAACATAAAGATTCATTTTTATATCAACGATCCTTTGCTATTTTTGGTTTCATGATCAGTGGAAAGTGATCTCCGAATTAAACCTTTATAACTCCTGTCATGTCTTCCATGTTGATTTCCTGCAATGCATGTAATCACATTTTGCTTTGGGTTATTAAAAATTTGATTATTTCTGTATATAGGTTAAGTTCTTTGTATTTATGTATATGGATGAAAACTCAAAAGAGTTTGACATGGAGTCGAAGCAAAAAATGACAGTTGGAAATAGAGAGAAGAAACCACATAAAAGGAGACAAACTGGAGATTCGAGTTGGCCATCTATCCATGGCATTTGGTTACCACTGAACTGAAAGTGTAATCTATTGTAATGCCAAAACAGAATATGAGTCAATTTTGTATGGAACATCTGGAAATTTCATCCACTTTCAAGTTTAAGTACCAGAAGTAACCTTTTATGATCTATTAGACGTTACATAAAAATGCAGGTAGTCATGTCATTTCTTTTGCACCCCTTGCTCTACTTTCTTCATATTCAGAACGTGATTTCCTGCATTTTTTTGACCTTGAAACTTTCCGGGGCACATTCCTCATTCGGCTAAAGAAATGAATCTGTAAAAACTAATGATCAAGAGTGGTGTGCAGGGAGGAAGAATTTCCAAAAATAAATCTCAACGACCTCTTACCTATTAGGATTAACAATAAGGTAAGTTGCCTTCATAAATTAATTAGCATTACGGATTTTTACTAGGTTAAGTATGAATGAAATGGCTTGAGATACGAGAAATGGACAAACGAACAAATTACGAACCAATTCAGTATTTGTTTGTTGTCGTTAACTTTCTAGACTTAGTTTCCATGTTTACATGCAATTTCATCAAGTTTGATCTATTTCTCTATTCCTAATGTGATATTTCCTAAAATATGGATGAATGATACCAGTTTTTTTCTATGAAATGGCTGCATATTTCATTAGACCTTTTGTCCTATTTGTAAATATTTTTTATCTAAGGCTGCATGCTTACTCTTTATCTTCTGCTATGAAGCCAAATAGTTAATTCATCAAGTATCATATCTCTTACTCCACTATGTCCTGAAAGCTTGCTCTAATTACTATTTTTACTTAATTGATATATAATACCCTCACATCACTATTTTTTTAATTTAATACCTAGCCGATGAAAAGATGAAAAACAGTGGAGATTTAGTCATGGGACAGATTTCAAACTGATATTAATGCAATCTAACTCATTGTTAACGAGACTACGCATTGCTCTTAAATTATTCTCTAGGTAGTTACAAATTGATGAAGGGAGTAAAAATGGTGGATCCTTTGAGCATGGGGATTCTTATCGACATCGTTGACGAAGAATGGATGACAGACGCTCATCCTGTTGATGATCTAACTCTGCCGAATGAAGTCGCTCACAAAAACGATGATGCTGAAGATCCAAGCCAGGAAACTCAACCTGCTGATGGAGATGGATCTTGCTTTAGTGAGTGCTAATGCAGTTCTGTTTCAGATTTCAATATCCATATCGCTTTTGTGGTTGCAATAGCTGGCAAATTTTTTGTTTTAGATTGCATTTCTGCTTGCCTGTCAGAATTTAAATGACGCCAAAATCACAGGTCAGTGTCTGTAAAATGAAGCATAAGACTGTCAAGTTCCTTGCATTTTCTTTGGCATTCCTTTTAGTGTTAGTCTGTACTCTATATCATATATCATTATCATCTGGAGTAAAGAAAAAAAGGTAGGTACAAATTAGTCCCACGATGGAGTTATAACAATTTTTAATGTTGATTACACTAATTGATGATCACATTATGACCGTTTATGTCAGTATTTTATGTTTGAGTAGATGTCACCAATGCGTTGGACACGTACAAAAATCTTCTCATAGCCGTGTTTAGTAAAGTAAATTAGTCTAACCAACGTGAGTAATAAGGGTGATCAAAAGGTGCTAAGCAGATGTATCAGACTGATCATTGCACAGCACATCAACTTGCAAACCTTATTTTTTTTCCCTTTCTTTTTTGACAACATACGTGATCATTGGAGAGTTTATATGAATTCAGAAGCTTGCATTACATACAGATTACATATTTATGCGTATGAGGCTTAAACTTAAAAATTAATGTGTATATTTGTATGTAGAATGGTGCATTTCTTGAATATGTATATCCACAGCTGAATGGTGGGAAACGATATGAAGGAGAAGTAGAAAAGAATGGGAAATATTTCACAGCCGAATTGTAAATGCTAACAACAAATATTATAATCAAACAAGAAATAGACATTAGCTTATTTCTACGAAAGAATAAATCATGGATCATAGCTCCTTTGGTTTTGGGGTAGTCTTCTTCATGAATATGTTGAAGTTGAAAAAAGAAAAGAAAAGGCTTGATTTTATGTTTTATTATGACATTATTTCACTGTATAAAGTTGGAGTGCATGTTTTATTTTGGTGTTATTTCCTATGATGTAACAAATATGTCTGGATTTCATTTTTAGCTTTCGATTTTGGTTTGCATGTAGAAATGGAACATAATTTTGGTCCATATTTCATTTTATGACGTTGATTTTTTGCTTTTAGTTCACTGCAATTTTCCACTACTGTCATGAACGAAATTCCACCAGCCATGTCTCATTTAAAATTTTATATTTTGTTGCCTGTTTTATCTTCATCAACCTCTGTTTTTCCTGAATATGACGTAGACAACGCAGTTAGTATTCAATTTATGTTTAATGCATGCTTACGTGTTCAATTTATTTATGTCGGAATTTGTATACAAAAAAAAAATTGTTTATATGTGTTTTTTTAACATTCAACAGAATATCTGCATTTCAAATATCACGCAGCAATTTTCAACCTCCGCGATGTATCCATTGCCCTTTAAAAAAGTATACTATCTGTGCATATCATGATCATCGTTTCAATAAACAAATTTGTTTCAATTGTTTTTCGCGCACGTCTAACTGACGTGTCAAATATACTGGTATATATAATCTGAAAAACCTTTTCAAATAACAAATACGTTTTTGATACATATATTTTCATGTAATCGGATAACCTAGGCTCTGATACCAATGTAACAACCCACCTGGAATGAGCCTAAAATCCAATCTAGAAAAGACCCATCAAAACTTAGAGCAATTTTAAACGGATCTGGTTCCTATAAGGAAATACTTTAATATGTATAACAGAGAAGACTAAATCAAAATTAGAATCTCACACAGCGAAAGGGATAAAATATAATAATCTAAAATAGATGTACCATAATCTAGAAACCATATAAATGTCGGTTACAATGAATGTCAACTTTCGTTAAGAGGTATATCAACACTAATAATTATCCCACAACAACAATAATCATAACAATGCAATAAATAATAACTAATAGCTATGAATACTCTACCGTCAGGCTCCACACTCTAGGGCATCACTGATCCAGTGTCTCTACGTACTAACCTGTTTATATGTTATTAGGAGGGAGGTCCGAATAGTAAGTTCTGGTGAACGAAATTCACATAAGTTTAAGGAATAACTATTTACTATACTTGGCAGTATGAATTCATCAAATTACGTCTGCGAAATCTAACGCGCAATCAAACATACGAAATAATGAAGTAGACTCCTCTACAGTCACTTAAGGCCTATATATTATTATAAGCATGGATTTTACTATCACTTAATACCCTATAAAGCAGGCTCTATTTGGTCACTTAAGGCCATTAGATAAATATTTATTTATGGGTGGATTACATAGATCACTTAAGATCCTATGGAGGACCCTATGCACTTAAGACCTCGTCTTATAATCATCAACTCTATTAAATATTCTCTCTTTTGTAATACGAGAAATAGTAAGCAACCACTAATACCAGTTTAGGTAAAACCTTATAGTCATTTAAGACCCTTCGACGACCACTTCGTTACTATTTAACTGGTATGACGGGTGAACTCCTAGACACTTACTATTTCCCATAGACATGCAACCATTTCCTACTGCACATCTATAGGTAAGACCTCACATAGCCCTAGGGCTGACAATTAGAACCGAGAACCGAAAACCCGAACCGACCCGACCCGAAAAGACCCCAACCCGAATCGAATTCGATGGGTCTCAAGTCGGGTCTGCGTGATGAAAAATGCCATCAAGACCCGATTAAACCTGACCCGCATAGACCCGACCCGCATAGACCCGAACAAAAATTATTGAAATATATGTATTTTTAGTGTTATTATTCAACCGGACCCGACCCGACCCGAGCTTCAACCCGACCCGATCCGAACCGAAGCTAGGGTCGGGTCGGGTCCAGATTTTTGAAATGTATAGTTTAAACCCGACAAAACCTGACCCGTCTAGAACCGAGACCCGACGGGTCCGGGTCCGGGTCCATCGGGTCGGGTCTAATTGCCATCCATACATAGCTCCTAGAGGAAGCATACAGCTTCCAAAGAACTACCATACTCAATGTAATCGCTGAAGACCAATTAATACTTCATGGTTATTTGAGAAAGGCAGACCTCATGACCACTTAAGACCTTTGTAAGAACGAGTCCCATGACCTTGGTCCTAAATCAAGGAGTGAACCTAGTCCCAACTACTTAGTACCCAAACTAGGTAGGTCATCCACTTAATACATTCCTCGAGGCAAGCCTACTACACATGCACACACACAAATATATATATATATATATATATATATATATATATATATATATATATATATGTGTGTGTGTGTGTGTGTGTGTATATATATATATATATATATGTGTGTGTATGTATGTATGTATACACACACACACAAAAGACATCTCACATTAAACCGATCATTTATAGATGTTGGATTCGCCAAGCGGTTCCGAGCAGACTTCTATTATAAGTTGGGCTTAACTTCGTGCCTTTGAGTAATAATTATAATGGACCATGACACCCAAGCCTCTCACATTAACTAGTCTACTTGTAGATGTTGGATATGACGGTCGGTTCTGGGCAGGCTTCTACTACAAGTAATGGTGAACCTCGTGTCTGTGTGTTATTTATGCTAGTTAAGCCATTAACTCTCACACATACAAATTTCTTATGAGGACATTTAATTTCTACTTTCCTATTTTACGAGTTTAATATGCTATTTAATACGAATTTTATACGCATTAGTAATATGTTAATTGTGTTAATAGATAGTAGTAAACAAACATAAATTAAGCGCATGAGAATAAACATCCTAATTCATTTGAAATATCAATCCTACAACATAATTATGGTATACAAGTTTATTTCCCTACTTCATCACACGGAATAAATATGCATATTCTCATTCAATAAACAAAAGGGAAATAACAACATAAACATAAAATTTGTAAACAGGATTTGAATAGTTGTCTCAATAACAAAAGACAGACAAGGCGCAATAATCCAATTATACATGTAAAACATCCTTTTTGATACTACTTCACTTTTATTTATTTTTATATACAAAAACTGAAGACTTAAGCAATTTTTTGAATAATACGGTCAAACGAACTATTTCAAATATATATGTTTAAACCTATTAAATCTACCAAAACTCAAGTCTTATGCCTTAGTACATACAAACATAAATATCTTAAAAACAATTGAATCAGACCAATTCCAAAAATTATACAACACCCAAACATCTATTTTTCATTACATCAATAGCAACAAATCCCAAAATACAGACTTTGATTGACCATTTCCATAAACAACAAAAGTAAAGAATTTAGAGGATTTGTATTTTTTTTCATTCAAATCCAAATTCTTTTAGGCATAATAATCCAAATTGATACTAACAAGATATAAAAAATAGCAAACTAATATAATTTTCGCTCATAGAGACAGGGAGGGGAAGAAGAGTGGTTTTGGTGCAGAATCTATCATAAACCTAGATTATAGCCTTCGAACACAAACATGCTCCAATTTCGCCTAATATGTATATACACACACACATGCATCAGATTTAGAATCTCATATATACATACACATTAATTTCAGAATATATATATATATATATTTAGATTAGAAAGGATAGAATACATATTAGAGAGAGAAGAAGCCTAACCTTTCTTCAGGAATTATGAAATATTAGTTAGAGTGCATATTAGGTGTCTATTTATAGTTGCTTGTGTGCATATGGGCCGTTGGATTAGTTTGATTTAATCTAGATTGTCCATTTGAAGCGAAACTATAAGTAAATCCCTTAAAAAACAAACTTCTCCACCCTTCTATAGGGGCAGTCGACCCCCTCCTAGGGTTGAGTCAAGAAATTTGAATTTTCTATAACGTTGCTCTATATTAATTATTTCATTAAAACCAATTGATTGTTTCCATTTCTTGTTTATTCTTATCCCCTTTTTGTGTATATATATAAACACAATTTCAAATCTCCGAGGAATATTCTGTTATGACAATTAATATTTATTTATACTCCAGATTTATGTTTATTAGGTTTGAATTTCAAACCTTGTGCATATATATTTTATGCATAACTTGTTTTATTAATAACTTCTTTATACGGACTCCGTTTTCGGTAAATAAAATATGGAAACGGATCAGGATCTCGTCATGAATACAATAATAACTATTCCGTGGACAAATTCTGGATTATACAAAATTCTTATTTTTAGCTTATTAACTTTTTATTATTTGTATTTAATTTAATTACCTATGTCTATTTAGGGTAGATTTTATAGGATGTTATAGATATAAGAATCAATGATATCATAAAGTTATATAAATATAAATATTTATGTGGTGGCTCGATTGACCTGATTATCAATGAGTAATAATATTTCCTGCTCCAATCACTAATTTGATTGAGTTGAAATCCAAAAGATTGTATATTGAAATGGTTAATTGACAAAATATTTTGCTAGAAGCAGTCAATAAATAAATTATCAAGGAGAGAGAAAGAAATGTTGTTTTATGCTTGTTTAAATCTATAGAAGAGATTTTTCTTATTTTTATAAAGTTGAGAAAAACTTTCATTAAATTTAAAATCTTTAGAAGAGATAAAAGGATTTATTTCCATGATTATTTACTCTTTCAATATTATTTCATATTACTGACATGAATTAGTAAAAATGTTGAATTAGTTTACTTTTATTTATTTATTTTGCCAAGTAATAAATACTATGGAAGATTAGTTTATTTCTGTTCATTCAGCATTGATTACATTAAACAAATGCAAAGACACACTTGATATTCATTATGTTGTCATCCAAATCAGGGGAAAATCATTTAAAAAATAAGTTATTTATGTTTGTTATCTTTTGAATCAAGATGAAAAGTGGAACCTTAAGTGAATTAGTTAAGATTCTTATACATTCTTTTGCAAAAATAAAGAGTATTGTCTTTTGTTCTTATAGTACAAAAGTATCACAGATTTAAATATACACTAGGTTTGGCTCTTCTCATCATTTGTACTCTTTGTTATGTTATTGGATTTTTTCAAACTATACATTTTTTGTTAGAATTTTGAAACAGTTTAATCCAAGATTCTTATTTGTTATTGCTTGATATTTTCTCATAGGAATTTTTCATACCTATATATTATGTTAGAAACATATTCTACCGTTTCAGGCATAAATTTATCAAAATTATTGCAAATTAGAGCAGCATCTTATATAGGAAAATATTATAAAAATGTTCGCATTTTTTATAAAAAGAATATTGCATATTGATACGACATCCCAAAAGTTTTCATATATGTATATCTAGAAGAGATAAGTTCACTCTAAATGTGGTGATAACTTCACTTATATATTTGGGAATGATAACACATCTCTAGAAAAGATTTGTTTATATATCTGGTAATTTTATTAAACAAGATAAATGCACAAAAACTTGATTATAAAGGATTCCAATTTGGTTTAGATTTGATTTTAAAAGTTTGAGTTTAATGGACATGTATATCATATATTTCATGGTAATTATATTAAATGTTCTAAATAGGAAAAAAAATCAAATTATCAATATAATACATTATTTCATGTTTAAGTGCCTAGCTATAACATATAGGTTATGTTTCTAATTATTATGTCATAAGCAATATTATATGCATAATAATTTCTTTTCAAAAAAATCTTTAGATATTCTCCTGAAGAGATAGTTTATATGTCATATTATACATTTCATGAAAGCTATAATTACTTGCTTGAAAAGATATGTATGTGCAATAAATATAATTTCTTATTTTCATAAAATTCGAAGTGTCTAAAAGCTAGTCTTGTTTTTTTAAAGTATATTTTATTTGTTTATTAATGGCACTCTCCGGAAGAGATGTGTAGAAATTTCTATATACTATTATAAATTTATCTTTGATAAGTTATACCATAAGCAACGTTCAAAAGTAATATTTGAGGTTTAATGGAGGAATAAAATTTAACAACTAAAGTTGTTTATATGTTTATTTGAACCAGAAGTTCAGTACAGTTTCAAACCAAATGTTTTGAACATTTTCATGGAGTCTCAAAGGATTCACATTTACATTGACCTATAAAAATAAATTAATAGTTTGGATTCTTGTAATAGTTTATCCTAAAAATCACGAACTTAAACGAAAAAGAATATGCAAATTTATAATATATGGATGCATATATATATATATATATATATATATATATATCCATATATGTAAATATTCAACTAACAACTTGGAATTTGTTATGAGCTCATCTTACAGATTTTGCTAAGATATTATTTAGTGATTCAATAAGTAAATGATATAAATATTGAATGACCTGAAGTCATGTCTGTATTCAAATGATCTATAGTTAGAAACTTCCTCTAGGTTATTAGATCAATGAAAGAAATTATGTAATACAATTCGAATGTATCTTATCAACTAATAAAAGCATCATCCACATACAACTGAAATACAAATAATGTATTTGCTAGTAATAATGTGATACCGGATCAAAAATGTTAATTCAGAAAGGATTATTATTTAACGTGACAATGTTTGTCAACATTGAGGGGAGAAGAAAGGTATACAAGTTCATGTTGATCATCAATGTTAAATATTTGTAAACATATATTATACAATAATGCAAGATTTTAAGCAACTTGAATAAATTATCAATTATATCCCCAGTAGAATTTCTTCAATACAGGTTTGAATGCCTAAAGGATAAAAAGGTGTAAACTACAACTGAAATGTGGAATAGAGGTCAGTTCAAAGTATTTTGGAGTAAGTCATAAAGATGCCAAATAAAGGAGGTGAGTATTCTTGAAGAAACACTTGAGGGTGCTTTGAAAGAGACCCATGACATGATTGTCAAGTAACCAAAGAGGTGGTTTAGGTACCTAAAACATGAAAAGATCTCAATAATTATATTGAGAACTAACAAAAGATAATCATCGATGATAAATATGTAAATAATAGAGATATTATGTTAATTGATAAATTAAAAACCTTGAATTAGGGAAGTACATGATTGGCCATTACGAATCCTTTCCCAAATGAGAAATGTGGACCTGTATTCCACAAAATATAATTAGAAACATGTATATAAAATGGCAAAAGCATACTAAAATTAATGAAGCACCATACAGTGTTAACAACATGTTATGTGTCATGAGCATTATACTTTGAAAGGTAATTAAATTGATCAAAGTAGTGAAAGTGTAACAACCTGTTGTATATGACGTAGTCGTATACACTATTATATGATTTTTGTTTGATGATAACAACCAAATAAATATATATTATAAATGTGTTTGTTACTGTACTGTTCTATATATACATCACATACTGGAATATAATATTTATATTCAAATAGAATACGACTACACAAACATTCATATATTCATATAGTGTTTTATTTGAATATAAACATTATATTTCAAAGTTTCAAATAGTATAGTTATTTATAACTCCACTATTTAAATACAATCACAGATTATTGTACTTATAAATAAACAGAATAATAGACGAGTTTGTTTGACAGCAATTAAATAATATTTTTTATTTCAAATAGACTTGTTTATTACAAATAACAGTACAATCTTTTTCTTTTTTTATATACACAGCTCCTCACTACAACACTCACACTCTATACATTTTTTTCATATATACAATTCATATATACATTGTTTTACATTGACTCTTTTACACAGACACACTGATTTGTTTTCTTCTGTTCTAGTTTCAATCTACAGTTGTTTGTCTTCTCAGCTGTTCGTCAGTCCAGTCTTCGTACCTATCACAATGAAACACACACACGGTATACTGCAATAGAATTTAAACTGAATATACGCAAATATAATTTTTTTTGAAATTTTATTTGCCTCAGTTTTCTGGTGTGTTTTCTCATCATTTTTCTGGCTTGGTCTGATTTGTTAATCCGACTGTGTCTAGACACTAGTACAGGGACATGAAAACTCGTCTGATGGCTGCATGTACACACGTGCATATATATACACGTGTGCACTGCCTCGCCGATCAGTGTGCAACTGAGGAGCAGCCACGTGGACCAACTCGACTCAGTGCATATCGATACAAGACAGTGAAGTAAGCAGCTAAATGGCCGAGCCACACAAATATGGTGCAATGTGTCAACTTCAAGTAGAATGCAAAACTGAGTACATGGAGCATGGCATGTCGAGTGCAAGTATCACATTTCAGCCCAGTTTAAATGTCAAGCCAACATAAATAAAATGGTGCAACTGAGCATGATATACAGTCAGAACATAGTTGTACAAGCAACATGGTGTACACAGTCAAAAATGTTTTCAGCTTTTACAAAATGGTGCATGGGAACAGTATGGTGCAGGAACAACAAAATTGTCACAAAACATATACAAGTTTCTGAAATAGCTCAAACACAAGAGCACTGCATAGTTCAATGATTTAGCATGGTCGAGAATGGTTCAACAAATATGGAGAGGCAATGGTGTAACTAGAGCATGCACAAATGGTGAAACATGATGGTGGCATAGCATATGTACTCATGTCAATTCTAGTGGTCGAGCATATATTCATGTATACAAGACAGCATGGTGAATCAAGTAAGTGACTACAGCATATAGATGACTCAAGTCTCAGCAAATTCAAAACAGTGAGCTTAACATCAAAGTCAAAGACAGCATGTACATGGTGGAGTATACTTGGGTGCACAAGCATGTGAACATGTCACAAACTAGTCATGATAATATATGAACAACATTTTAAAAGCAGGAAAGAGTGAAACAGGTCAAAGTGTTCACAAGAGAAATCAAAGACATTTAGCAAAAGAAGCACTCATTTTTCAGTTTCCAGAAATGAGAATTTTTTAGCAAGTGCTCATGTCAATTTTTTGAACTGAACTGGAAATGTTTCATTGTTTAAATTGTGCACAAGTCTACAAATTCAAGCAAGTGTAGCATCTATTCACAACTTGGTCGAGCCAGTCATAGGTCTAACCAAACAAACAAGGAATGTTATGATCATGTTGTAGCAAGAATGACAATACACATGCCAAATTTATACAAGCTACTCAAGCAAAAATCATTTGTTCCAGAAAATTAGCAAATGTGTTTATAAGGTAGGAGAACATTTCCAAGAATCGTGATACTGTTTTGGAATGTATCAATTTCTCATTCAAGACAGTTTTTTTTTTCGAAGAAATTCTTTGAGAACATTTCAAATAAGCAAATTTATTTTCCTAGAATCACTCAAACAACCTTCGACAAGTTTCTAAATGGCTTAGAGAAATCAGAAAATCATATTTGGCAAGTATTATTCCATTTCCAGAAATGATCATTACTCAAGGGACCACAACAATTCGACCAAAAGAAATCTTGCCAACAAATACAATTCAAATCAGGCAACATATCATTTTCAGAAATCATATTGCAAGGGGCCAATTTATATTTCTAGGTTCATGAATTCATATCATCATTTCAACAAGTGTTTAAGAAATACATTTTTGGCAAGGACAATTCAAATAAATTTCAGGATTCAATCAAGGCCGTGGAGCATAAGCAGGAAATCAAATCGCAAGGGGCCACAAACATTAAAGCCGATTTTATCAAGAATTTCAAAAAGGGAAAACCGCAATCTCAGACTGAAGCCACATACACGAAATCAGAGAGTTTAAAAGGATTCTATAATCCTATTCTACACCGAATCATCACTGGCAAATATAATCGAAAAACCCACAAAATCAATTCAAGTATTTTCAAAGCAGAAAATTCAGAAAGCTCACAGTTTCGATCGAACCAAAGAGCAATCCCAAATCGGACGAGCAAGGCCACAAAGAATCGAGCATCAGAGAAGCCATTCAATCAATTCCAGAAAGCCATCGATGTTGCAATCGATTTGGGGACGACTATAGAGCAAAACCCTAGAAATATTTCCAGAGCAGCCGCCATATTTTTTTTCTACAAAGTAAAAGATCAGGTCAAAGAAAATAACAAAGGAGTGGAACCAATTTTATGTGGCCGGCCAAGATTACAAAGGGGATGACCCATTTCTTTTAAACTCCTCTTTTGTACTAGGGTTTTCTTTTGTCATTTGTTTTTATTTGTTGTATTTTTCTTTTTCTTTTGTAAACCGACAAATTAGTGTTCTTGTCTGTAAAACTAGGGGTTACGAATTAAGAGGTTGTAATTCGGGAAAATCTGGCCTTGGGGATATAGGTCAGTCTAGGGTTTTGAGCGTAGGGTTAGGACAGGAGCAGGCGCTGCGAGTGTACATGGTCTTGTATGCGGGATCTGTTTATAACACCTAGTAGAAACCTTAGGAATGCAGCAGTAGGCAGGGTTTTGCCGAAGCTGGGTATATCTGTGTGTGATTTATTTTCTGCACTTTTATTTCTACTGCATTCTGTGATCTGTTTATTATTTTAATATCCTATCAGTTTTTCAATTCAGTTAAAAACTGTGATAAACCCTATTCACCCCCCTCTAGGGTTAATCTAGATCCAACAAGTGGTATCAGAGAAGGTATTTTCATTAACTCTAGAGTCATGGGTAACCCTAGTTGTCAGTCTAGTGAGAGTCAGTCCAGTTCATCTCCAACTATTTTTAATGGTACAGATTTTTTGAATTGGAAATCTGAAATGGAATCCTATTTAAAATCTGTCAATCTTAAATGTTGGGATGTTATTGTTAATGGATTTGATAAGGTAGATATATGTTTTAATAATCGTGCTACGCATATCTTATATTCACATCTTGATGATGATCGATACTGCCTTATCTCCCATTGTTTGACTGCGCAGGAAATCTGGATAGCTCTCAATACAATGTATGGACAAATTGATGACGACTGCTCAAAACCCCGAAGTGACAACTAAGATTCAGATCTAATCTTGAACGGAGAAACAGATAGATCTAACGATGGAGATTCAACAAACGAAGAAATAGGAAATTTCTCTTATGAAGATTTAGTTTATATGTGCGTGGACTTAACTAAATCTGTTGACATACTCAAATTCAAAAATAAATCCTTGAAATCTAAGAATCGTGAGTTGACCAGCAAAACTGATGTTTTGGAATCACAGCTTAAATCTTTAAAAAACTCTTCAAATTCTGATTGCAAAAATTGTTTGAAATTGGAAACCAATCTTGTTCATCTCAATAAAATTATTCAAAAGTTTGAAAATGAAATTCTGATCTTAAAAAACAACAAGATTGAGTTATCAAGTTTGAACAATCATCTGCAAAAAGAATTTGAAATTTTTAAAACTAATATTCATTCCAGACTTGAAGTTGCCGAAAAGGAAAATTTGTTGAAATCGAATTCGATTTTGAAAGAACTTGAAAACGAGATTGAAAATTTCAAGAAATTTGAATCTGAAAGTCGAAAACATTTTGAATTTGAAATTGCTGAATCCCAAACTAAAATTAAATCTCTTGAATCTGAAAATTTGGTTTTGAAACAAAATGATGCTGAAAGGAAGATCACTGATAACCGCTGTTCAGATTTAGTTAAAGAGAACGGTGATCTTAAATTCAAAATTCAACGACTAGAGTCAACTTTGACTAAATTTTCTAATAGTGAAAAGTCGTTGAATATGTTGTTGCAGAACCAAAATTCTATTGGAAATAAACATGGTCTTGGATTTGGGAAAACAACTGTTTTTGAAAAACTGAATTCAAATGATTTGAAAAATTCTTCAAACTACTTTGGAAAGAATCAACTTGAAAATTCAAACTTTGATAATCTCAGAGGATTTCTGAATCATAAACGTGATGAAAACTTGTTTTTATAATAATCCATCTAAACAATCTTGGATCCAAAAAGGAAATAAAAAAAACTTCGTTAAATTCAAACAGATTTGGGTTCCTAAGGGTACGAAAGTTAATTCTAATGGTTTGTTATATAAACAGATTTGGGTACCAAAAGATGTGAACAAAACTATGAGCGGTTTTACTACTTTCGTTAGACCACTCAATTCTCTTAACAGTTAGGTACCAAAGGAGGTTGAGGAACTGCATAGCTAAAGAAAAACTGGATTCAAACTGCTACATATCACAGAATCATTCACAGTTCCTTAGCCACATCTGATGAGTTAGAGATTCTGGTTTACATCGTTTGCAGGTATAATTTCTAATCTCATCTTTGTAAATATTTTTTGTTGTTGTTTATTTCCTCTTCTACCTCTTCTTCTATTTTTTGTTTTACACTGCCATATTTTCTTTTCTTCTTGGGCATTCTTAACTTCCATTTGCAGTATTCATGATCTTCTAGAAATGTAGTGTATTTGAATAAAAATCTGATGTCTTCCAGATCTTGAATTATAACTTTGTATATATCTGCAACTGTTGTGAAGTTTTTCTTCTGAATTCATAACAGTGTTGATGTATTCTCGTCGTATCTTGAATACTGTTGTTTTTTCTAAATTTTGAAGATCTGAAAAGTTATGGAATTTCACACACCTTTGCTATTTGAGTTTCTTCTAATTCATTTTGGAAAGGCTTGTAAATTTATACTCATTACAGCACTTTACTATTTATCAGTTGTGATAATTCCATTGATTTCAGATTGGCTTAGATATTCTTGAAACATTGCTTACATCTTGAAATTCTCTGTTATTCATGATCATCTGGTTTGGAGTTTTGTTTGTTTAAGATCATTTGAAATTTCTGATATTTTGAATCTCACACACCTCTCATATCTGCAATTATTAATCCCGTGTGACTGATTCATTGTATCTCAAGAATTACATTTATTTCAAGTGATTTTGAATAAACCACTATTTTTGGATCATGAATTTTCTTTCCAACTTGATGTAAATATTCTGAAAAATTCTTTGTACTTGTCAGAGATACTTGTGAAAAATTTCTTTGAAAACCCAGTCTTGAATTTCTCTGTTATTTCATGGTTATTTGATTTAAATATTTGTTGGTTTAAAATCATTTGAAATTATTGATTCATTAAATCTCACACATATCTTGAATCAAAAAAATTATAAATTGGTGTGATTGATTTATCAAATCCTGATATATTCATATTCTATCAAATGATTTAAAATAAATGGTATTTTTAATCTTGAATCATGAATCATCTTTTGTGATCTTTTGAAATAATATTTGAAACATCATTCTCTTTTCAAGTCTGATTTGAAACTGTCTTTGTAATGTCCTGATATTGATCTTGGAAATTTCCTTGTAACTACATGCTTTGATAAATGTTTGTCTGCTGCTCTGATAAATGGAATCATCTTTGAATATGATTCTTGAAACTGCTTGTCTTTGGTCAAAACTACTTGCTGCTCTGATAAATGTGCCAAAATTTGTAGTCTTGTCTACTTGGGCTTTGTGTTCAAAATTCTTTAGTCTGAGATTTCCATGATAAATCACCAGGGTGTAATTAAAATCCTCAATAATGGAGCTACAATTGGTATCAGAAGTGCTTAATTTTTGTGTATATTTTTTTTTATCCCTTTTGGTATGTATAGATCTTCATTTCCTCTAGTAATTGATTTTCAATTTTAAATTATTTATTTTTTATTCATTCAGAAATTGAAATCAATATCCAAATAGAATTGTATTTATATTTCATCAAAATTGTTATTAGATTTTGGAATTGTGATGATTTGTGACTGCATTTTATTTCACAACAAGAGAAGATTTTATCTGGATTTTCATGATGGTTGAATATTTATTATAATATCTTTGAACTGGCAATAATTTCATGACCATTCTCATTATCTATCATCCGTCTACCATCCATTATGATTTTATATAAATATGGAGAGTTAATATTTTTTTTTGAATAAATAGTGAAAATATTTGTGATGGAATTGTGGTTATGTTATTATTCAGAATTAGTGAAAATTGAAAATTTTCAATGATCTCGGTACAGTTGGTCATATTTCATAATATTATTAATTTAGAAATTTATTTCACAGTCCATTTCTGTACCTACCGCATTTCTATCACTCACACTGGTTTTATATACTGAGGAGTTTTTCTATTTTGAAGCTGAAAATAATAAATATAATACATAAGTGTGTCTCTAACCTCATTTAAAAATCCAAGTTCTGGTTATGCATGGTTATGAGACGTCTTATAATTTAAGCTGCGACTGATCCTATTTAAAAATCCAAGCTCTAGTTATGCGTGGTCAGTGTGCTCTTAAATAAAAAAAAGAAATAAAGTGCTAAAAATAGAAATAAATTTGAAATTCTCCTCTGAGTATAAAAACCAGCCTATCAATCCATCTTCTAATCTGTGAAATGTGTTAAAATCTTATGGCGTATTATGATTTGTTGATTGATAGGTATTGGGATTTGAGATTATTCGATTTTCTCACTTAAGTTGAATTATTAATTATAGTCAAAACCCATCACTGTTTTTTTGTGCTCTTTTTTATAAAATTCTTTGAAAATAATTGGAAATCATTTTTATAACTCTCCTCGTCTATATAAATTTCATCGTAAATCCGTCATTATCTAGAATGTGAAATATGCCACCTGTTCTCAGAATATTATGATTTTTGTTTGACTGGTTGAGATTTATGATGAACGTTCTTCCTCTTAAGCTGAAATTGTATCTATAGTCAGTATTCATCTATATTTTAAATTCTGTATCCTTTTGATGATAAAAAAAGGGGGAGAATGGATTGAGATTTTGATTTATGAGTGAATATTTTATAAATATTTTTAAATTTGAAAATTTATTATTAAATTTATTATTATTCAAACTTTCACTCATGCACAGTTATAGGGGGAGTTTTTTGTTGTAGGGGGAGCTAATAAATAGGGGGAGTTCAATTTTCACTGTCAAACACATTTATTGTGCTCAAAATCTTTTATTTGTTTGTCATCATCAAAAGGGGGAGATTGTTGTATATGACGTAGTCGTATACACTATTATATGATTTTTGTTTGATGATAACAACCAAATAAATATATATTATAAATGTGTTTGTTACTGTACTGTTCTATATATACATCACATACTGGAATATAATATTTATATTCAAATAGAATACGACTACACAAACATTCATATATTCATATAGTGCTTTATTTGAATATAAACATTATATTTCAAAGTTTCAAATAGTACAGTTATTTATAACTCCACTATTTAAATACAATCACAGATTATTGTACTTATAAATAAACAGAATAATAGACGAGTTTGTTTGACAGCAATTAAATAATATTTTTATTTCAAATAGACTTGTTTATTACAAATAACAGTACAATCTTTTTCTTTTTTTATATACACAGCTCCTCACTACAACATTCACACTCTATACATTTTTTTCATATATACAATTCATATATACATTGTTTTACATTGACTCTTTTACACAGACACACTGATTTGTTTTCTTCTGTTCTTGTCTTCAATCTACAGTTGTTTGTCTTCTCAGCTGTTCGTCAGTCCAGTCTTCGTACCTATCACAATGAAACACACACACAGAGTATACTGCAATAGAATTTAAACTGAATATACGCAAATATAATTTTTTTTGAAATTTTATTTGCCTCAGTTTTCTGGTGTGTTTTCCCATCATTTTTCTGGCTTGGTCTGATTTGTTAATCCGACTGTGTCTAGACACTAGTACAGGGACATGAAAACTCGTCTGATGGCTGCATGTACACACGTGCATATATATACACGTGTGCACTGCCTCGCCGATCAGTGTGCAACTGAGGAGCACCCACGTGGACCAACTCGACTCAGTGCATATCGATACAAGACAGTGAAGCAAGCAGCTAAATGGCCGAGCAACACAAATATGGTGCAATGTGTCAACTTCAAGTAGAATGCAAAACTGAGTACATGGAGCATGGCATGTCGAGTGCAAGTATCACATTTCAGCCCAGTTTAAATGTCAAGCCAACATAAAGAAAATGGTGCAACTGAGCATGATATACAGTCAGAACATAGTTGTACAAGTAACATGGTGTACACAGTCAAAAATGTTTTCAGCTTTTACAAAATGGTGCATAGGAACAGTATGGTGCAGGAACAACACAATTGTCACAAAACATATACAAGTTTCTGAAATAGCTCAAACACAAGAGCACTGCATAGTTCAATGATTTAGCATGGTCGAGAATGGTTCAGCAAATATGGAGAGGCAATGGTGTAACTAGAGCATGCACAAATGGCGAAACATGATGGTGGCATAGCATATGTACTCATTTAAATTCTAATGGTTGAGCATATATTCATGTATACAAGACAGCATGGTGAATCAAGTAAGTGACTACAGCATATACATGACTCAAGTCTCAGCAAATTCAAAACAGTGAGCTTAACATCAAAGTCAAAGACAACATGTACATGGTGGAGTATACTTGGGTGCACAAGCATGTGAATATGTCACAAACTAGTCATGATAATATATGAACAACATTTTAAAAGCAGGAAAGAGTGAAACAGGTCGAAGTGTTCACAAGAGAAATCAAAGACATTTAGCAAAAGAAGCACTCATTTTTCAGTTTCCAGAAATGAGAATTTTTTAGCAAGTGCTCATGTCAATTTTATGAACTGAACTGGAAATGTTTCATTGTTTAAATTGTGCACAAGTCTACAAATTCAAGCAAGTGTAGCATCTATTCACAACTTGGTCGAGCCAGTCATAGGTCTAACCAAACAAACAAGGAATGTCATGATCATGTTGTAGCAAGAATGACAACACACATGCCAGATTTATACAAGCTACTCAAGCAAAAATCATTTGTTCCAGAAAATTAGCAAATGTGTTTATAAGGTAGGTGAACATTTCCAGGAATCATGATACTGTTTTGGAAAGTATCAATTTCTCATTCAAGACAGTTTTTTTTCTGAAGAAATTCTTTGAGAATATTTCAAATAAGCAAACTTATTTTCCTAGAATCACTCAAACAACCTGCGGCAAGCTTCTAAATGGCTTAGAGAAATCAGAAAATCATATTTGGCAAGTATTATTCCATTTCCAGAAATGATCATTACTCAAGGAACCACAACAATTCGACCAAAAGAAATCTTGCCAACAAATACAATTCAAATCAGGCAACATATCATTTTCAGAAATCATACTGCATGGGGCCAATTTATATTTCCAGGTTCATGAATTCATATCATCATTTCAACAAGTGTTTAAGAAATATATTTTTGGCAAGGACAATTCAAATAAATTCTAGGATTCAATCAAGGCCGTGGAGCATAAGCAGGAAATCAAATCGCAAGGGGCCACAAACATTAAAGCCGATTTTATCAAGAATTTCAAAAAGGGAAAACCGCAATCTCAGACTGAAGCCACATACACGAAATCAGAGAGTTTAAAAGGATTCTATAATCCTATTCTACACCGAATCATCACTGGCAAATATAATCGAAAAACCCACAAAATCAATTCAAGTATTTTCAAAGCAGAAAATTCAGAAAGCTCACAGTTTCGATCGAACCAAAGAGCAATCCGAAATCGGATGAGTAAAGCCACAAAGAATCGAGCATCAGAGAAGTCATTCAATCAATTCCAGAAAGCCATCGAATTTGCAATCGATTTGGGGACGACTATAGAGCAAAACCCTAGAAATATTTCCAGAGCAGCCGCCATATTTTTTCTCAACAAAGTAAAAGATCGGGTCAAAGAAAATAACAAAGGAGTGGAACCAATTTTATGTGGCCGGCCAAGATTACAAAGGGGATGACCCATTTCTTTTAAACTCCTCTTTTGTACTAGGGTTTTCTTTTGTCATTTTTTTTTATTTGTGGTATTTTTCTTTTGTAAACCGACAAATCAGTTTTCTAGTCTGTAAAACTAGGGGTTACGAATTAAGAGGTTACAATTTGGGAAAATCTGGCCTAGGGGATATAGGTCAGTCTAGGGTTTTGAGCGTAGGGTTAGGACAGGAGCAGGCGCTGCGAGTGTACATGGTCTTGTATGCGAGATCTGTTTATAACACCTAGTAGAAACCTTAGGAATGCAGCAGTAGGCAGGGTTTTGCCGAAGCTAGGTATATCTGTGTGTGATTTATTTTCTGCACTTTTATTTCAACTGCATTCTATGATCTGTTTATTATTTTAATATCCTGTCAGTTTTTCAATTCCGTTAAAAACTGGGATAAACCCTATTCACCCCCCTCTAGGGTTAATCTAGATCCAACACAACCCACATTTTACGTACCGGAGGGTCGTAAAATATTTTATTTTATTCCCTGAGGGTTGGATCATTTTCATATTTTAATATGTTGCTTATGGGGATGTGAGACATGTCCATAATTTTTACCAATTTTGTTTGTGACCATTTTCCCCTATCGTTCTTGTACAGGGCATAACTTTTGACTTAGATCGAATTAGGTGTTGAGATCTATGCCATTAGAAAGGAAATGGCGATTCCCTTTCCGTAGAGTAGTCATCTTAAAGATATGGCTCATCAGTTTAGGAGGAATCGCTGTTTTAAGGTTTTTAGTTGGTTGTTCATGTTTGGTAAGCCGTAATGGGCTCATTTGGAGAGGCCCATTAGTGGGCTGCTGGAGGCTATAAATAGGGGGTAGAAGGCATGGAGAACAGTTTACTTTCTCCATTCTCTCATTTGGAAGAGCTAGAGTTCCCCCATTTCTCCATTCTCTTTACCTTTGCACCATTAAAGCTTGAAGAATCGAAGATCTACATCGTTTGAAGCTAGACCTACGCCATTCCAAGGGATAGTTCGATGAATTGAAGAGTTTGGATCAAATTCTTCGCTGTTCGGATCTAGATCTAAGTGTTTTTGGGTTGTTTTGGAGAATTGGTGAGTGATATGCATCTGTCACACGGATTCAATCAAGTATATGAGTTATATGTGCATTATTTCTTCATTTTCAATTCGTTTTCCTTAGATCTACATCATGCTAAGTTGAATTTCATATGAATTGCTATAGGATCTAATTTAGCAACTTAAAACTAGTAATTTCCAAATATTTTCATATGATTATGAAAGTTTGATCCATAATTTAGTTCATATGTTCATTTATCATAATTTTGGTGAAATTGTATAATTTTAGTGAAAATCGTCATATTCATGTTGTTAGTTATTTCATAACATGCTTATGGTTGTATTGGAGGAATTGGATGAGTAGATTTCGTCAATCTGATCGTTTGGCGAAGTTTTGGTGCAATTTTGTGATAAATCAGACCTGTACAGGCCACAAATCGAGCGTGTAGTACAAGTGTACTACATCATAGTACAACTTGTGGTCGGGTCGAGCAGGGCTTCTAGTCGGTCGAGCATAACCTTCGGTCGGTCGAGCAGCAGTTCTGGTCGAGCAAGCTAGTGGTCGAGCAGCAGTTCTGGTCGAGCAAGCTAGGGTCGAACAGTGTTGGGTCATGCACCAAGGGGGGTCGGTCCAGCGGTATTCGATTCAGTCAGCGGTGTTCGGGTCGGTCGTATGCAGGATCGGGTCGGTCTCTGGTCGTGCAAGGTGAAGCATTGGGTCAGTTACATGGACTCGATCACACGGGGTCGGTCGTCTCTGCATCAATGGGGTCAGTCGCACAGGGTCATTTTTGAAAAAATATAATTTTTGTGTACGACCCATATTTGAACAAAAAGGGCTTGAAAAATATATATTTTTCGGGTAGCGCGGTGCCAGGTTTGATGGTAGAAACGTTATGTCTTGTTTCTGTAGCGATTTGTTGAATGCTATGAATGGTCTGTGGATCTTATGTTGATTCGTTGATGTGATGACTTCGAAGTGAATACAATGGGGAATGTCGAAGTGGAGAGAAGTGTTCATTGTTAGTTGTAATACAAGGAATGTGATGACAACTCAAAGGTGTTCTGAGTTTGTTGATATTGGTTGGATGGTCACTGTCGATGACGACTAGAGATACCCAAGACCGAGGAATTATCGTTATCGTAGGTTCTAGCAGGCTCAAAGCAGGGGTTACACGATTTCGTCGTATGGTCGAGTACCCTAGGTGTCGTGTATGGCCTAGACACATTTCATTGTATGGCGTGTAGGGTTTTAGCTAGAACCGGGGTTTACCACTGACCCTTGACAATTGATGGCAAATTGTTTAGCCGGTCATAAGATTATTGATAATTTCGAAGCAGGATTGGCGGTGATAGCCAGAGTCTGTCATGCGTGCTGGATGTTTTGCTTGTATTGTCTCACATAGATTATCCAATGCGAAGGAGATGTTTCTTGGGTGCTTGTCTGATATTGATTTAGGCCTCTGGGACTTATTCTTGAGGGATGTTGAATTCAATTAGGATGGTTTACATGAGATATATAATTTGGATGCTATGAGTGCCGTTGGTGGTTGTTTCTGATTGCCATGAATGAATGGTTGTTCTCGTTTCCATGGGTGAATGGTTGAAATGTTTGATGTAAAGGCTATCACTGTCTGATGTAGGGAAGACATGAGTTGAGTTCTTCTCTGGTGTTGTGGGTAGATTAGTTCGTTTATTTACCCATTCTCGTATACTTTATTGATGATGTTAGTTAGCTGTTTTATCACTCACTAAGACTGTTGTCTGACTCAAGGCTTTATGTTCCCCTTTTATTACCTTGGGCCGTTCATCAAATTGTTGGATGGGAAGACTAGGTGGCAGTTGATAGCTTAGTGAGGACGATGTTGCAGTTCGGAGGCGAGCAGGAGGCTGGCATATTATCTTACCTACTATATGGTATTTGGATTTCTGTTGTTTTTTATTCTTCTCTAAGTGTTGTAGTGAGGCAAAGTTGTATAAAATATATTGTTGTTATCCACGTGTATGGTATTACTTTCTAGTTGTTATGGAAGTTTGGTGTTTTCTGCTTCACATTAATACCTGTTGTATATGTTCTATTAAATTTTTCCTTGCGTTGTGAGTTATGATAGGTTTTGAAGGTGTTATCATACCTTGATGATCATCAACAACTGCTTGGCACGCATTTCAACGCATTATTCCTCTTGTTTAGTGCAGGGGTTGTGGGCCGTCGTCACATAAAGTGTTTGAAACATTTAGAATACCCTAAAGGTATCAATATGAAAGTATACGAATTCCGAAAGAATGTAAATAATTTTGGTAGTTATAAAGAATGAAAAGAACAAGAAGTATAGATTACGACTTTCTTTTAAGTAGTTTTGTGATGAAAATTTTAATACAATTCATGATAAGTAGATTACTTCATACTTTTAAGAATTGTTGTAATGAAAGTATGAAACTCTTAATATCCATTAAAGCGGTAGTTATGATATGCAAAATCTACTAAAATACACAAGGAAGAATATAAATAACACTTATGGTTATAAAGAATGCTAAGGATATGGATGGCAGATTAAAACATTCTTTAAAGAATTGTTATAATAAAAAAATTGATATACTTCAATATAAGTAGATTACTTCCTGCTTCTTAGTGTTGTTGTAATGAAACTTGTTTTATTCATCAAATGTATATTGCAATATGAAAACCTGATTGAATCACAAAAAGCACATGAAGTCCATTCATAAATAAGTACTAGTAGCATACAAAGCGCAAACAAGAGGCACTTTAAATAAGAAAACATACCTAAAGCATGGAAATGCACATGAATTTTTTAAAGAACAGTTCATTAAGAAGTATCTACAAGTAATTTGAGTTATCGAATGATGAATACGAATTCAGAGGAAATTATTAAATCAGGGGAGCATCCATACGTATGTTATAATGCACTTATTTTCCTTAACTAAGATTTTTCCCACTGGGTTTTCTTAGTAAGGTTTTAATAAGGCATTATCTTAATCCAAAAGTATCAATCTAAAAAGTTACATACGAAAATAAGTTATAATGTACTCTTTTTCCTTATTTAAGATTTTCCCAATGGGTTTTTACTTTAAGGTTTTAACGAGGTATTAAATTGATTTGGAAGTATCAAACTCTGTTTGTTGTAGTAAATTATTGAAAAAAGTCTTATTATGTCATACTCTTTTTTCCTTCACTAATATTTTTCCCATAGGGTTTTTCTTAGTAAGGTTTCTAATGAGGAACTATCCTGATCCAGAAGTATCAAACTTCATTAGATGAAATGAGATACTAAAATATGTCATTGTACTCCTTTTCCTTCACTAAGTTTTTTCCCACTGGGTTTAGCAAGGTTTTATTGAGGCATTGTTTTGATCTCGATGTATCAACAAATATTTTGAATAAATAAAAGTATCTTCCTTTTCTTCTCAACCATGTATTATAATTTCTTTACTTTATAACATTTTTCTAATTATCTGTATGGAGAAAATTGACGTCTCCTGAATTCCAAGTTAAGAAACTTATACTTCCAATGGACTATGATAAACTACTGCTCCTATGTTATGCTCTCCTATATCCAACAGTTTATCTAATAGAACTTCAGAAACATAGGTTGGTTATTCAAAAGAAAATGGGAACACACCAACTCCAAAGCAAATTAGGAAAACACATATGAATATTAAAACGATGGTTTCTCAGGTAGTGACAATGAATCATCCAAGAAAAAGAAAGTTAAACAACAAGAGGTAGAAACAGGGAAAAATCAAATGCGAAAACAACACAAAATCTTGCTCGTGGTATACAACAAGTTTCACTTAAAAGTGAAGGCGACAAAAAGTGTATCGATGCCTCTAAAACAAAAAGATAAGGCAAGTTTAAAGCCTCTCGGTTTTGCAAAATTTTAGTTTTGGATCCATAAGCATTAATAGTAAGAATTTCTATGTAATTTAGCAACAATCAATGAAACCCTAAATCTGAACAAGTAATTCATATTGATTTAGTTAAAAATAAATCAAAGAACATATAAACAAATTAAGTTGCGAAAGCGTACCTGAGTAAATAGTTAATTATTTCATTATCTGAAACCAAAGTAGATTATTAGGTACCGTCTGAAGTGAAAATTTTAAATTTTACCATTGTGGTGGCATCCGTCGTGTCGTATGCCCCAATGATTAAACTCAAATTTATGACAGTATGCTCCAACGCTTTGAGAATGCGCATTGGCATTTGATGGGTCGAACACCAACGGGTCTATTCATAATGTAACACCTCACATTTTAACAATTAAATAATAAAACAATTTGTAAAATTGTACGAATTTGGATGTGGGAGTTATACCATTGCGTCCGTGGTGATTTTCTGAATAATTTACATATATAATTTGTACAAAAAAAAGTTAAAACGAATGAGTTATCGCAAAATGAAGTTTAAAAAACAAAAAAGAAAAAAAATATGGGACGGGTCGACGTGGCTTGCTTCTATTCGATAATTTTGAATTTTTCGCTGACGTAGTGAGTTTTTATTTATTGAATGACATGGCTGTCCTGGAAATCTAAAAATCAAATACTCTAGAATCCCTAGATTGCACCATAAATAGACCCCTTGACCTAGCTAATTTCTCATAACACAATCTTTTCCCCTCTAGGTTATCTCCTTTTGAGATAGACTTGATCTATATTTTTATGGGGAAAAGTTTATAATATTTAATATTTATATAATCCTACTAGAGACGAGATCTGCAGTAGCTAAGGAAAAGAGTTTAGGATGACAGATGGATGGATTTAAATTATATGTTTTTAATAATGGTTTATCCTATCGTTTAACTCCCGTTAAAATTTAGCATTGTTTAGTTTAGAATTATTCGCAATAGTTTATTTCTTGTTATACTTAGGTATAATTTAATTAGAAATATTCACAGTAGCTTAATTTCTACTTTGATTAAATTTGACATAGTTTAGTCCGGACTGTTTACAACAAATCTGTAATTAAACTGTAAATTTGGGAAACTTATATTTATATGTAGAAATTAATTATTTAGATTTAAACTTGAACAAATATACATATTGTTGGGATAAAAGAGTTGTAGAAAAACGACATGAACATAGTTATGGTAAATTTACAGTAATTATGTCAAATTTAGGGAAATAAATTAAGAACATGAATTAAGATATACCAATTAAATTAGAAGTTAGGAATTGCCTAGATTGCTATGTTAAGAAAAAAAAATTCATAGTTTGGTTTATAAGTAAAGCATCTAACATACTTGCAAGAGTTAACATAAAAGTAAATTGATTAGTGTGAAATAGAGATTCAACTGTATTTCGTGCTATTCAGTAACTCAGAAATAATTACAAGAAATGTCTTGAAATTATGGATTCCTATTTATAGGGTAGTTTTATATTAGATTATGGAAATAAATTTTAGTACAATTTCATAAACCAACCAATTAGGAGTAAGTATAACTTCCTGAAGATAAATGTAACGACCCAGATTTTAGTAAGAAATATTTAATTCGTATTAAATATTTAAGATGATTTATTTTACGAAATAACGATTTGGAATTTATATAACTCGAATTAAAACGAGTTTGAACGTAGAATTTATGATATAATTAAAAACGAGCTTGTAACGTCGCGGTAGTACATAATATTACGTTTTTAATTTTAAATGATTGTACATGATGCAATATAAGTCAGAATCTGTTGGAACAAAAAATGTTAGGATCTATTTAACTATATCTTTCTAAAATGTGAAAAATCAAGATTTCGTCGTATGGATTGTAAGTTATGTACAAATCAAATTTCCAAACAGTCGCGATGGAATTAATTAATATTTTATCGATTTATTAAATATATAAATAGGGTTTTTATATATAATATGGATTGCGTTTAACTCGGAACTAGTAAATATTGACTTAGAAGTTATATACAATCCCATTAGGATTATATATACAGTGACAATAATTAGTTTATTATTAAATTGAATAGCTCAGAATTTAATAATATTATAATAACATTACAAAGGCCTTAAAAATAGTCATTTTGCAAACGACCTCTGTTTCCGACGAAACCAATTTTGTTGGATCCAAAATAGTAAATTATTGCAAGGTTCCAAATTTTGCATCCATCGTAGTTATTTTATGGCCGTGCAAGATATAAACGTTCGATGTAGATAATCGATCAATAATTTAAGCTCGAACGAGCGCCATTTGATCAAACAAACTCAGAATTCAACGAAACAAGTTTTATTAGGACCTAACGACAAACCATAAGCGTGTATTAATTTTTACCCTAAATGGAGCTTGTATGTTCCCGTTCGAATTTTTAAACGACGAATACAGGTAGCAATGCAATAGAAATTTATAAATTAATACATGAAACTTCACGTGTAAGCTACCCTCTACCCTATAAGTACACCTATACACCCCAAAACCACAGCTCATTTCCTCCTCCTCCATTGCAAATAAGCCCCTCCTTCTTCAAGAATTTTTATCTTCCACATGAGTGAGAATTGGAGGAAGGTCCCAACATGAAAGTTGGAGTACTCAATGAGGGCTACTCGCTGTAAAAATTTGGTAGCGAACGGGTGTCAGAGTTTGCCGAAATCTCATGTCTAAGGTCAACATGATAGTTTCGGTTTATGGTGTTTTGTGGCCAAACCATGGAGAGTTAGACGAAGTGCCCAACTAGGAAATTGAAGATAAGAGACAGGGCTACAACTTTTTAATTGGAGGGCTTTGTCTAAAATTTGTTGTGGCGGTCGAAATCTTGAGATGGCCAGCAACGTCGAATGTTTGTAGCATCGAACGTGTTTTTGATTATTCCGGTCGGTCAAAAGGTTATTGGGTGAAGGATTCAACTAGAAAGTTGTTGTGGTAGCAAGAAGGTGGTGTTGGTCAAGTTTGGCGTGGAATGGTGTCGTGTTGTTTTCGAATTTGGCCTAGGAAGCCTTTTCGGTTGGTCTAAAATTACAAGGCGGTAGCGGTGACTTCGGCCAGGCGGCGGCGGTTGAAGGCGCGGCTCTAACCGGCGAAGGAAACAGGCAGGTGGGGCGGCGGTACGGTGCATGATTCTAGCGCTTCACACTCATTTATATTCAGTTCTTTAGTAGGTCTGCACCTAAATACTAGTATAGTCTCTGAACCTGTAGTGGTCTCAAACCCCATAGTAGGATCTACTCATTTATCCATGATGTGTAGGGGCTTGAGAATTTTTATCTTGGGTATCGAATTTAAATGTGACGCATATGTTCTTGGCTTCATGGGCTATGGTTTGATTCTAGGCATGGATCGGCTGACCATGTATGGTGTCATTCTCGATTGCGAAAAGAGAGTGGTTAGGCTTCTTTCTTGTAATGGTAGGACTCTCGAGATTTCCTGCGACCCACGAGGGTCAGTAATGCTCAGTTTTCTCGAATCACTTAACACTTTTGTTGACAATTTGCGATCTGTGCCTATAGTTAGAGACTATCCGTATGTGTTCAAGGAGGTTAAGGGGCTACCTCCAAAGTGCGAGATAGACTTCTGGATTTACTTGGTAGAGAACGCGAAGCCAGTTGCTCTACCAGTGTGCCACATGGCTCTTAGGGAAACGAGGGAGCTTAACAAGTAAGTAGGAGCTATTCGAGAAGGATTTTATCAGGCGGAGAATTTCAGAATGGGGAGCTCCAGTCATCTTTACAGCTAAGGCAAATGGCTCACTTCGTCTATGTGTGGATTATAGGGAGCTGAATAAGACCATAAGAAGAATACGCACCCGCTACTGAGAATTGACGACCTGATTGATCAGCTAGTTGGCGCATCGATTTTCTCTCAAATGGATCTGGCCACTGGGTTTCATCAGTTGAGAGCAGCAGAGGACAGCATAGATAAGGCTGCATTCAAAACTCTAGATGGCTTCTTCGAACGGTCGGTTATGCCTTTTGGGTTAACCAATGAACCTGCCTATTTTGTGGACTTGATGAGTAGGGTTTTTAGTGAGTTTCTGAACAAGTTCGTGGTAGTCTTTGTGGATGACATGCCGATCTTCTGAAAGAACGAGGAGGAAAATGCCCAACACTTAAGAGAGGTTCTACGCACCCACATGTCACATCAACTGAAGGCGAAGTTTTCTAAGTGTCACTTTTGGAGAAAGGAAGTAAGGTTCCTAGGGCATGTGGTCTTCAAGGATGGGATAGCAGTGGATCCCGCGAAAGTCATTGTGGTTCAAGATTGGAGGGCTACAAAGAATGCTTTGGAGGTGAGAAGTTTCCTAGGTTTTGCAGGTTACTATAGAAAGTTTATCAAAGATTTTGCAAGGGTATCAGCCCCGCTTACCCGATTGACGAAAAAGAACTTAACATTTTCGTGGAGTGTTGATTGTGAGGATGATTTTCAAAGGTTGAAGAGGGCTATGACAACTACCCTAGTTCTGACCCTCCTAGACTTAAGCAAGATGTTTATGGTTTACACGGATACTTATGGCACAGAGCTTGGTGTCCTCTTGATGCAAGATGAAAGGGTAGTGTGCTGTGGATGTAGACAGTTGAGTGTTCATGAAAAGAACCACTCAACCCATGATCTAAAGTTGGCTGCTATAATGTTCACATTAAAGTCTTGGCGACACTATCTACTTGGAGAAAAGTTGAGCTATATGCAGATCATAAGTCGCTCAAGTACTTTTTCTCGTAGAAGGATCTCAACTTGAGGTAGCAGCGGTGAATAGAGTTCTTGAGGATTTTCTAAGACTGTGTATCAGGGACTTGAGAAGAGCATCTGCCTTTGGTGGAATTCACCTACAACAACCATTACCAAGCAAGCATAGGCATGGCACCCTTCGAAGCATTATGTGGGCAACCTTGTAGACCGCCGACTTGTTGGTGGGAGTCTACAAAAAGACTTCTACTTAGACCGAAAATGATTCAAGAAACCTCTGAAAAGATTGATCTTATCTGCTGAAGGATGAAAGCTTCTCAAGACAGGCAGAAATCTTATGCTGACAAAAGGCGGACCGACTTGGAATTTGAAGTAGGAGATATGGTCTTCATTAAAGTGTCACCGCTAAGGAATGTAGTTCACTTTGGCTCAGTAGGGAAGTTGGCACCGAGAATTATAGAGTCATTCCCTATCATAGAGAGGATTGGACATTTGTCTTATAGGATTAAGCTACCGGATAGACTGGCGGGCATACACGATGTATTTCATGTTTCTCATTTGAGGAAATGTCTCTACGATATGGAAAAGATAATAGAGCTGAGCACTCTTGAGGACGTAGAAATTGAGAAGGAAGCGATAGTTAGACGAGTTCCTACTCATATCCTTGGATCAGAAATCAATAAGCTTCGCAATAAGGAAATCTAATTGGTTAAAGTGCAATGGGGAGAAGACTGCGAAGATGCGACATGGGAACCAAAAGGTAGGATTCAAGCTTCTTACCCTTTTCTTTTTGAGAGTACGTTCTTGACTTCCTTTCCAAGCTTTTACTTTGCATTTGCATATATCATTCTAGTTTATCCTATCGTTTGAACTTTTCGATCCTTAGGTAGAAACTAATGGTTGGAAACATGTGTTTGAGTCATGTTATGTTTGATGGTTGCAACTTGATGCAAGTGTTTGCTAGTGGTTGCTCGTGGATGCATAACACACACTAGGCATTAGATTGGCTCAACCACTTACATATTGCATATGGATGTGTGTGCATTAGGATTTTATATGGACGAAAATAGATGTATCATCATATGGATGTTGCATTTGGATGAATGATTGTGCACACATATAGAGTCTATATATTATACTAGCATTATTTGCATACATTTTGGATACATGGCACAAGCATAGACTGCATTAAGGAGGTCAACTGAATCAGTCGACTGTCCGATTTTCACATTAGCGTAAGGACATATACACACACCTTTCCTTATGTTCATACAAGCATTAGAAAAATCTTAACGATAATGGATGCCTGTGGATGATGGATGAGTAGATGGTTGTGGTCGTTAGGATAGTAGCGTTCTTCTTAACTCGGAGATTTTGGGGACGAAATCCTTTAAGTAGGGGAGAATGTAACACCCTAGAATTTTAGCACACTATAACCATGCTTAAAGATGCTAAATTGAGAACAAATTAATTAAATATTCAGAATTAAGTGAAATCGGCATTACTGTTGCGTTCTCTTGGAATTCTGGCTCAGATAGACCCTAAGTTTGTGTAAAACGGATAACGTATGAAGAAGTTATGGATCTTAGAAGTTTGTATACATAAAAGATTCATATATATTAACATGAATAATAAAATATTCCAAAAAATCAAACGAAAATGAGCGGGAAAAAGTCCTTTTGGGGGATGACCTAAAGCTCGGCCTGGCTTGACCTATGGGTCGACCCATTGGAGGCTGGGTCAGCCTAGGGTTGAACCACCACAGATCTGGGCAGATTCGTTCTGCACAATTAGACTGTTTTCTGCACTATATTCGTTGCTGACTTAGGAGACTTGTACAATTTGGATTTAAAACCTAAAATCGAAGGGGTTGATGGCTTCCCTCGTTCCCAATTCACAACTTCTTCATATCTTCTTCCTCTCTGAAATTACTCTGAAAATTATAAACATATAAATGGGGGAATGCTACTAGAGATTGGATTAAACAGAAGCAACATCAAGACATGGGCTTGGATTGGACTTGGATTCTTACGGCATAGTGTTGTATAATTATCTTCACCAAGATGCATTGTGAGTTACAGTTATTTACAAATCTAATTTCTTAGGCCATGAACATGACAGTTAAATAAAATTGGTTAGGATCTATAATGTTAGTAAAATAAACATTACACCTGTTTTCACTGCAAATCACCTATGCCTATGATTGGTTATATATATATATATGTGTGTGTGTGTGTGTGCGTGTGTGTGTGTGTGTGTGTGATGTGCAAGTTATATACATGCCTGTGATGTTAATTAAACAAGTCATACACGCCTGTGATGTTAATTAAACAAGTCATACATGACTGTGATGTTAATTAAACAAGTCATATATGCCTGTGATGTTTAAACAATTCGTACATGCTTGTGATGTTAATTAGGCAATTTAAACACATGCCTGTGACATATAACAAGTTAAATGTATCTATATTCCTTTTCCCATTTTTTTATGTTTATTTCCAATTTTGCCTATATGCCTATGTGATTCTATTCTTCTTCCTCTGTTTCCTTTTTATTTTACGCCAAGCCTAGGCCTTTTGAAGCCTAGGTTATACCCAATTAGAGTGTTCGTATAATTGGGGAAATAATTAATGACACAAAAAGGAAGTTAGGCAAATTAATAAATTAGGATTGATTGACTGTATTTTGGGAAAAAGGACAATTATACACATGTTAGGCTTGCTATAAACTAATAAGAGGGATAATGTGTATATGCTATAACTTGGTAGAGATATGCATAAACCTGTGTATGTTATAAATTGGGAGCATGATTGATGAATATTATGCATATGAGTTGGACAAGTTAAGTTTGACTTAAAGAGGACTTTAATAAATTAACATGTTAAGAATATGGTAAGTACCAGATGTAGTTTAATAAATTGAAATGCTATGGGAATTGTACACATCTGGTTAGGTGTTTTGGGAAAGGGTTGTACACATATGACATGTATAAATTACAACCATGCTTATTAAAGAATCTAAACCTGCTAGCTTTAAACATGAGTATTAATAAGCTAAGAGGTCCCTCGTTCTTGCTATTGTATCGGGTTTTGGGACTCTTAAATCCTAGTTACTTGGCGGCATAAGCTTAGGGGGTTTGGTTTGTGTCAATCTACTGTTTGGAACCAATATCAGACAGTATCCCTGTTTGGTATCTTATTAGAAGGGGCCTCGCAATAGGTAGAGGCCAGGGTATGCTTTACTAAACTCGGTAGTAAGAGGTTCACATGGGGGTGGCTACGGGCGCATTCTGGCGGAGTCATGAGTATGCATGGGTCCGACTAGGGAAGATAAGACGCTACAACATCTACGAATATTGTTGTGTTCTATAAGTCGCTGGGTTAGGGAGTGATACACCCTAATGCCGGGGCTGACACAGGGTATTCAGGTAGTAGGGAGCTGGTCGTCTGGGTAGTAATTAGGGTACAACTAATCCTGTTGTTATGTAATTATGTTAACACCTAATCCTGTTACGTAATTAGGGAACGCCTAATCCTACTGTTAAGTAATTAGGTTAAAACATCTAATCCTGTACTTGCTATTTATTCCTGCTGTTAATCCAGTTGATATATAATCATGCTGAACTTGTCGTACAAGTATCAGTGCAGTCTTAGATTTAAGACATGAAACATGTATGTTCAGACATATATTTTCTCACATTACTTGTTTTAGGATATAAATATGAAGCATTACCTGATCATAAGTGTATTCCTATTATTCTGTCCATCATGTTATTCTGTTTGGTTTAAGTTTACCTTTCATGACACTATACCTATCTTATCCAGTCTTATTTACCTGTCTTGTCATTTCTAATTTATACATATTTTTAAATCACTGGAACTCGCTAGACTTTATGTCTGACCATTTTTTCTCGCTTCTTTCTACCTTTCTCCCGTAGGTCATTAGAATGGAAGCACTTAATAGTGACTAGGACTTTCTATAGCAGCTTGGACTTAGCTTGGATTTCTTGAGATGTATCTTTCTGACTTTATTCCATCATGGCTTGTGGTGAGGATATGGTTTTGTTTTATGGCATTATGTTATTTTGTTTCAAAGACAGATTTGAAGTACTTTGTAAGTAATTGAAGTAATTGGTTTTGAGAACTACGTTTTACCTTAGAAATAAAGTTGAAAGTTTTTTTTGCAAAGCCGACCGGTTTTTAATGTGACCGCAAACACCTTTTATTATTACAATAATAAAATACATGAAGTTCAGGTTATTGAGGTTAATAATCAACTAATGGTTTTTAAGGTAGACCGTCCACCGCATACATATAGAAAGATAACAGGAGCTAAGCAGATTTTTCCTAGACTACTATGCACTGTCAAAGAAACTACCCTCCAACAGCATCACCTGGTGTAACTTCCTGCACAGCCTCAGCAAAGTGGGTAGCCAGACCAGACAAATATAATGGAGAGCTCTTAGAATATAGAAGCATTCTATCCCGAACAGTGTTAAGGAGAATTTGCTCGTTGTTTTTACCGTCATCACCATTCATTGCTAATATAATCCCTTCACTTTCTACGTGGTACATTAACTTCCTTGCTAAAAATCTGTCTTGTCTACATAATGTAAAATGTTCCCTCACTCAACTTGTGGCTCATACCTGTGTTACTGTGTGTCGGAATCCTTTCTGGTTTATTCCAATCAAAGCTTTGTCCTGTAGTTTGCACCTTATCGGAGGTCTTATCACCACCAACGCTAGTAGGTGGGATAACAACAGGTTTGGTCTTTGGTGCCTATACCATAGGAGGTGCATGTGGAAAAGGCACTTTGACAGTCTGAATATCGTCACTCGATGCAGTACATTTCTCTTTAACAAACCAAAAGATTTGCAAAGTCAGCATATTTCTGGGGTCCATTTGTATGTAACATCAACAAAATAAAAGTGATATTCAATGCATACCTTTAACTAGGTTGGAAGAGACTTATCTGGAGTCACTTCAATCAATGATGTAGCAAATATAAGATTTCTCTTAGCTACTGTGTTGGAATCAAAACATTTGAGTTTGCCTATATGGCATGTAAGCCACTTGAGTCCAATTAGAGGTTGTAGAGCTGAAGGAACATTGTTAAACTGAGCCCACACTGGAATGAGAGGACCTAGTCTCTGACTCTATCCAAATAAGCATACCAAGAAGTGACTATGAATGGTTTACCTCTAATAATTGCTGGAGCTGCCTCCAAGATTCTTTGCTTTTCTGCAATAGATGATAATTTTAGATAATACATACCATTTACATTAGTGATTCTCAGTGTCCATGGAGCCACCGTACTCCACGACACGCCTCTAGAATGTCAAAATTCGGAATTTTAGAGTCTAAAAAGAAACTAATGATTTGATATTTCCAAAAAAAAAATTGCCTCATTGAGAATTTCAATAGGAGGAGCATGACCATTGTCTGGATCAGGGATGGTGAACTGTGTCGGTTCATAACTACCAGCATTGTTTGGTAATGAATCAAAGATGGACTTCCATGAAGTCCTATCGGGTTTGGCATTCTACCGAACATCTAGTGGGCATTCCTGAGTAGTTTATCACTATTCTCATTTGCAACTACCGATGGCACTTCATCGCACTCAGCGTCCTCATGCGAGTTATCAGTATTACACTCGACGTCCTCAGTGGATACACTAACAACCGGAGCATCAATGCTCTTAACAATCACAGCGGCCCTAACTTCATCTGCTGATACACTAACATCAGACTGTTCTCCCAATACCATTTGACAAAGTGGCGTACATTGAGAAGCTGGCCAAGACTTGCTAACAGTAGTGATCATCGATGAGATAGCAATTGGACTAGGATTCACCGGAGGCTCAATTTGGGGAGCTTTGGGTATTTTACGCTGAAGTGGTTCCAGTGCTTCCATAGAAGCAAGATCAGACGGTAGAGAAGACTTCAATGATTCAGAATCAGAAGCCAAACCATCCTCAAGTTCGGAGAAGTTTTGCTTGTAATGGCGACCAGATCTAGTTGCATATTTATCAGAATAGGACCCTGTATTGAGACGTGATTTATTATTTTTGCTTTTTACGATCGACGAGGCGAAGATGATTGGTGAATAAAGGCGGGGAGAAGGAGTGACTTAGACAAGATGGAGGGGGCGTGGATAAAGAACCAAATCAGTTGCCTTTTTTGTTCTTCCGAATTATTTGATTGATTCAAAAGTTGAAAGTTTTTTCTGCTACTTATTTTATATCTGTTCTGTAAATTCTTGTACTGTTACCTATTCCGCTTCACGAAACTTAATACATTCACTTATGAGTGACATTAACAGACGTGAGTTGTCACAAATGGCGAAGCGAATCAGAAATTAATTAATTTATTAATTAAGGTAATAATGCAATTAATGTTTAAACGAGTATATCTTTGTCACACGAAGTCAGAATAACACGAAATGAGAAATGTTGGAATCGTGGAGTCGAGAGCTTCACAACAAAATTGATATGGTTGAATTTGGAGAAAGTAGGATTGGGTTAAATTAAAGGGTAAGTTTTTCTCATATCCCTAATAAGTTTTGAAATTCACGTCACATCCGGTCAAACTTTTAATATAAATTAGGTCCCTATTTTTCGAAAAATCAGCAAAAAATCACGAAAATTCATAATTAAATAAAACATTTAATCATCATCAAACCCAGGTGTTAAAACCACCAAAAAACAACTCAAAAACCCAAAAAACCAGAAAACAACAAAATATCAGTATATTGCATCAGAAAATGCACTTATCTATAAATAGTTGTATGCTTTTATGCATATATTTCAGTTATGCATCAAACTGCAGTATAGTTGCATACATGTATGCGTAAATTGTGGAATAAACGCATTGTTTCATGCATTTATTCATTCCTGGGCTGTTTTTCAAGCATTCACGGTTTTCAGACATTGTTGCATACATTTATGCACTTATACAGAATAAACGCATACATTCATGCACTTATTCATAAGCCTTCATCATTTTTAACTTTGTTGCATACATATATGCATATATACGAAATAAATGCATACATACATGAAACTATTCGTAACACATGCAGCTCAGACCAACTTTATATGCATATATGTATGCAACTATTACAAATATATGCATACATGTGTGCATATATTCACCTAGATTTTCAATAGAAAACACTAGACGAATATATGCATACATGTCCGCATATATTCAGTATAAATGCATAGATGTATGCAACTATTTTTTTTAGATTGTTTCTGGAAATATTTGCAATTTTCTGAAGTTTTTTTTAGTGCTCAGCGCATTTTTTCTTTGAAAAACACGTAAGGGGGGAAATAGGGACCCGCTTTATATTTGAAACTTGGACTAGATACCGTTTACATTTTGACCTGTAATAGGGATGTATGCCCAATTTCCACTAAATTAAACTCATGTTTAAACGTAATCCAAAAAGAGATTGTTATTATAACGACCAAAACTCAAGGTGTGAACTCTTAGCGCACATTAGTTAACTAATTTGGTTAGAAATAGTTAATGATGTTTTGATAAATAGTTACGTGATAGATTATTTGATGTTAAAAAGTGAGAAACACTGAACCGAAATGGACTAGTTAACTATTAACTATATATTGGTTAATGTTAGTGATGTTGTTTGAGCTGTATGGTGACATATGATAGTCATGTGAGTTCATATTATGATATGGAAATGTTTGGGATAGGAAAGATTGGATTCTTATGTGAAGTTTGCATTGTCACTTGTAGTTGATGATTTGTTTTACGGTTAATTTGTTGAAAGACAAAGTCGTATAAGTATTAAATATTTTAATGTTTATATGGTATGAAATGTATCGTAATATTTTTGAATGAAAGTTATCATGGTTATCGATAATATCGTATGTGATTACCATAGTAACATGGCGAAAAATTATAATTATTGGCTCATTCATTAAATCTCCATTCATTAAAATGACATTTAATGAATAATTTATTAATATATTAATGGATGAAAAATAAAAGTCAAATTTAGATGTTCGATTTTGGATGGACGTAAAGTATAATTCATTACGATAAATATTCGTAAAATAAAGAAATTGATTTGAAACAATTTTCACATAGTTAAGGCCTGCTCAAGTTTTTATTTTAAAGTGAATAAAAGCAGAAAAAGTGAAGTTCGGTTAAGGTATCTAAGAGACGTTTTTAAAAAAATTCTTCTCAAAACTATCTTATTTATTTTTATAATGGATGTCAGGAATATTTGGGTTTAAATTATTGAATTCTGGAAAATAATATTATTATAATAATAAAATAATATTATAATAGACATTTAATGGAAATATTTGAATTAGAAGGAAAATAATGAAAATGTGCTTTAGAGTAATTATTAGATAATTAATGGACTATTTTAGAAACAATTCGATTTTATTTTAACATAAAATTGAAGTTTGGTTTGAATAGAACTCGTCATTTAGCGATGGTTCGCGAATTTCAACCACTCACTTCAAACCGACATACCGGGAGATCTGACCGTCGGATTCTCCGGAAATAAAAACCATTAGGTCTGAAATGAAAATAGATTTCAAATGAGTATAAGTGTTTTATAATCCAACGGTAAGATCTAGAGATAAGTTCAAATCAATTTTGAATAAAAACGGCGGTAGAACCATTAGTGGCCTGAAAATGGATTTTAGTAAAATAGCTATTTTAAATTATTAAAAATAGGAAAAAAATACGATAAATCATAATAAAAGATTTCAAAGTGATATGAAAAATAAATAGGACATTTTGAACTATTTTTTGGGATATTTGCATTTTCATCCCAGTTGGCTGAAAACGATAAAACTGTGCTTAGTAAATTTAAGTGGAATAAACTTAAATTAGTCGATTTATCAAATATACCCATGATTAGAAAGAAGTACTTAGATAAATATTTTGACATAGAAAAGATTTCCTATTTGAATAAAAATTGGATTTGGGTAGAAATGATCTTTTGGATATTTGGTATTGATTAACATTGTGTAGACATTTACTATTACGAGGAATTTGGCAGATGCTTTACATCGTTATTCCACTTATAGTATTCATTGATTACAGAAATTGGTGTTGAATAAAACTTGATATAATTCTATCCGAATTCTTATATTTATCAGTTAGTTAGGGGTTTAACATGAATTACATTTTAAATAATGTATGTTCTTTAACGTAGTTAAAAGAAAAGATGATTTCTCAAGTTAGTTGAAAAGAAATATTTATCGAATTTGATTATAAGGGTTTGAATATAAGAATATCTCCAAAATGGAATAAGACTTAGGACATCTTGTATATCTTAATTGATTAGAAATATGCGATAATTACTCTGGTTTCGGAAACCTAACAGCTTAATCAAATTTAATAGAATAGTGAAGATGATTTTGGAAGACTAAATAGCTTAACCAAATGTTAAAATAAGATCTACTCTTGTGAAATAATTTCCAATTAAAGGAGACTTAGTTGGTGGCTTAATATTCCTAAAAGGATTTAGTTTTAGCGCTAATTATTTCGAAAAGACTGGGTTTAACTCATTTCAAATAATTATACGACGATTAAAAATCGATGATGGTGGAAGGCTGGAAATCTTCACATCGAATGGATAACTTGCTGATGCCTTAGGTAGAACCCATTGTACGGTTATAGTGGTAGTATTCCGGACATACTTGTTGATTGTCCAGATGTGCATGGGTCTCTCTCCATAGTTAAAAGAGGAATAAGGTGCCTTCAGTTTCGTTTAAACCCATAACGCATTAGTAAATGAATAGTGTGTCTGATGTTGTATTTTACAACATAATCGATTAGTTTCTATTGATGTTATATCAGTTGGTGGCAAAGGATTTACTCTCTTAGCTTAACACCCTCCTCTAAGACATATGTACTCGGAGGGATATATTAATAGACATTGATTATATGTTGTGAATTGACGATGTGGCATGCCGAGTGCTGCTGGTAGATAGGTCATGGCTTCTATTGAAAAGAAAAGCTTTGTGGACGTGACTCTAGGGCCTCATATCCCGCAACAAGCTAGAAACAGGATAGTGGAAAACTTAGATATGGGCCAACGTTCCCTTCTAGCTGAATAGTGTTGTCATGGCATGAAGCCTAGGCAAGTTTACTTATATGGATGATATTTGAGGCGCCTCAAGTAGTGGTTAAATGGGACCAAGACGACGGTGAAATACGATTGGGGAACGTTATATTCAGGAAAGATCTTAATTAGACACGTTTAGTGCTAGCCGGCTCTACCGATCTGAGGAATCAATAGTTGACTCCTAGGACATTTTTTGAAGTGTTCCGAATGCAGTTAAGGAAGGTCCTTTGCCTTGATTCATACTCGGAATCCAATTTCCAATACGATACTTCATGTTTTAGTTGTACCCTAATAGCCAACATAGGCATTATGCGAGCTAAAATTGATACATTTACCGTCGAAAGTGATTTTCACACCTAGACATTAATAATAATATCAAAATATTTGTTTTTAAGAATATTAAACATGTTTGGCTATTATAAAATAAAACTCCATCCCCCGGTTTGCATTATGTGATGGGACTTGAGTCTTATAATTGCTTCATTTTTCAAAAGCATGAATTTCGAAGTTTGAATCTTGGTTGTTGATTGCATGATATGGGTTATAGTTTGTTATCTAGTTATTTGATTCAATAAATCTAAATATGAAGATGAAACTATTTTAGTTTAGAGTTTTATTGTAACGACTCGCATTTTACGTATCGGATGATCGTAAAATATTTTGATTTAATTCCCTTAGGGTTGGATCGTTCTCATATTTTGTATGTTAGTTATGGGGATGTGAGACATGTCCATAATTTTTATCAATTTTATTTGTGACCATTTTTCCCCTGTCAGTTTGTATAGGCCATAACTTTTGACTGGGATCGAATCAGGTGCTGAGATCGATTTCATTGGAAAATAAATGGTGTTGCTAATTCCATAGATTGGTCTCGTTAAAGTTTTCATTCAGCGGTTTGGGAGAAATCGCTATTTTATTGTTACACAATTTCTGGACAGGTTAACTAGTCATTAGTGGGCTGATTTGGTGATGCTCACACTACAAGAAAATCTGGATATGGTTGCTAAAGATGGTTGCGTTCATGTCTGACTGTAGCCAATTCTTTATTTTCACGGATTCCGTTGCGTTCATCTTTCCCCCCATTTATTTCGTTTTCCCCCCAAAGGCTGGTTTACTTTCCTCATTACTGTCATATCATTTCCTTTCATTCCAGCGAGAAATCCCAAGCTTCTCCTTCAATCCAATCTCCTGAATGTTCTGTCCACTTAGATCGGTCTCCTCCTCGTCTATCTACTCCACGTTCGCTCCTTCTCCTTCAACCGACAGATCCACGTTTGCTCCTTCTCCTTTTCGATTTCTTTTAGATCCATGTATAATTTTCTAACTATTTTTGTTTTTTGATTCACAGATCTATAGCTCTGCTTTCATATCGAGATTTTTGTTCAAGCGGTTGAGATTAAGGTAACAAATCAGTCTAATTGATATTTTATTTTCAAATGGTCGTGGTTTGTGTTGAATATTTCATAATAAAATGAAACTCCACAAAAAGCAAAATGGATAATTGTATATAATAGTCAAGTTACATTGCTTTAAACTAATTACCTCTCCAAAATGGGTAATTGTGAACTGGTCTTTTGTTTGATCACTGTATCTCTAGTTAATCGTATACACTAGAGCCCTATTGTCTTGAGTAATGTTGTAGTTTAAAACACTGTAGTCTTGCTACCTGTGTGTTTTGTTTGTGTCTTATTTTGTCATCAAATGTAGCATTGCATGTAGAAACAAAGCATGATCGAGATCCATTTGTTCTGCTAGCTAGAAGTTCATGATGTTCATCCATATATTTGCTTATGTAAAAAAAAAGTCCTCTTTAAACTGGATAATTGTATATAACTGTCAAGTTATATTGCTCCCACAAAGATGCGGAATAGTGGATGAATAATTGAAATGGAACTAAAATACACAATGCTACGCTGGCGATTGTAGTGCAACGACCAACTTAGGATAATCGATAATTTTATGGGAACAAAGTTCGTTTCAGCAATCATATTGTGTGTTGCTTCCTTGTTTTAAGTTTCTGTTTTTTTTACCTAAGTATTCTATTTATATTAGTGATTTGTATAGTTCGGTTCCCTGAAAAACATAGACATTATTCTAGCGTAATTAACTAGAATAATTAGGCTACCAACCGGTTGCAGTAGCATTCAAGTTAGAGCACCATAAATAATCCTTCGTCAAGTTGAACATAAAATTTAAAGCTATTGCTTCAGAAACCAGAACCTTTGAAGGAAATAAAAATTAAAATTTGGAAGCTGCGAAGACCTATGATTTTTCAGAAATGAAGCCATCAAAATGTTAACAAAGCCAATCATGCTTGGAACTTAAACAACTAAATATGGATTCATTTCTATCGCGTTTCATCGGTCTTTTGAAGTTACATAATATACCAAAGCGAGAAAATAAATTATATGTAAGAAAATAAATGTCACAAATACTAAAGGTATAACAATAATAATTTACAGAAAAATAAAGTAAACTGGAAACAGTCAGTGAGAAAATTATTTATGAAAGAGTGGATCAACACTGGAGGAAAATAGAAAATAGTAAATGTTTGCCGGGATAAAAGATATAAAATTATTATTTCCGCTTGTTATGTACATAATTACATATAAATTATGCAGAATGAAGTTTTGAGAAATGATCCATAAGAAAAACATCCAAGGTTAAAAATAAAGCAACTGATAGAAGAAAACATGGCGATGGAAACTAAAATGACTATTTGCTGAATAGTTCACAAATCATGATGATCTCAGGTAGCATTATTTACAAATTCTTTTGTGTCCATCTGTTTCTCAGTGAACTGAGATATCACATGTAAATTAGGCATATTAATCCACATTGCTGGATTCATCTAAAGTGAAGCCGTAGCTCTTACAAAGGAACTGTTATTTAACTCACCCAAGCGTTTGAGTCATGGGCAATGGAGCAAGGAGCCTGCAAACATGAATTTATAACATGGATTTTTTTTTTGGGTCCTAAAAATTGTATAAACCAAATGTCTTTTTTGCAAGTGTTAAATTTCCATAAAATTATGTGTCATTATGGTTGAATCCTGAGCACTTCAAAAGGTATTTTCCTATAAAAATAAATAATATGTATGTTTTTTTTTCTTTTTGATAAGACTAATTTTTTCTCTGTTATTGTATGGATGCCGTTACTAAACAGTATATGTGTTCAATTTGCTGATAGTGGATGAAAGCACAAAATGTTACTTTTTGATATTTATGTATTCGATGCTGATAGTGGATGGTATAAAATTTTATTTCTTGATATTTATGTATTTGCTGCTGATAATGGACGAAGGTGATAATGGACGAAGGTACAAACTGTTATTTTTTGATATTTATGTATTTGGGTGGGTACTGAAATTAGAAGCGGGTACAAACATTGACCTTATTTCATGGTTAACCTCAAACAAAAAGAGGAGGGATGGATCTGTGGATAGCCAAATTATAAGTCAAGTCATAATAACTCTTATCGGATGTTCCTTTTGTGATAGCTATATGTATTAAATTATCCACCTAAAAGCGGTAAAATCCAATTTTACTAGCATCGATTAATGATTTCAAAAAAAACCATTATGAAACAAAATTAAATGATACAACATTCACATAACACCAACAAGTTGGGCAACATGTTGTACACGTTTGTTCTTATCAAATATTTGATTATCAATGTTGCGCCTAAATGTAATATGATAAAGAAGAAGATAAAGCAACAAAGCATAATGAATATTTACATTTCATAAATGCGACCAACTTATATATTATTTTTTCATAACTTAATATATCACCTTATGATACCGTCATTAGTTACATATCATAAAATATTTTCTCTTTTTAAAGAAAGGTATAGAAGAAACATTTTCAATATTTTACCATATTTTTAAAGTTTTGAAGCACCTATAGTAGTATATAGAAATAAACTACAATCTTATTTAAACTAACATAATATTTCATAAGTCGCATAATTAGTGATAAGTAACAGATATTAATATGGTTAACTTCACAAATAAAGAAGACATTTTATAGTTTAACATGATTATATTTTATTTTGAAACATCAATAATAATTAGTGATATGTTGTATGTATCATTAGTAATTTGAACTATGAGTTTATGCCAACTTTTATAGCGGCTCATGATTATCTTTTATCATAGGACTAGTGATATGTTGTATGTGTAATTAGTGATATGTTGTATGTATAACTTGTAATTTTGACATGATTATCTTTTATCTTTTATAGCGGCTCATGATTTATCATTTTTTTTTTAAAAATCCCAATATGAATCTTAAAGTGGAAAATATAAATTTGAATTATGAAACATGTAGTATTTTGTTTGATTAAAACAGAAAAACATATTCTGCATCAAAGCTTGAGAAATTGCTTGAATTCCTATATCGCTGATGGAAAAAGAATGGGTGAATATAAACAGGTAAGTATATAATACATAAAATTTATTTTAAGAATTAACACATATATGTTAATATTAAAACTTAATTTTTATTATGTTTTTAATTTTTTTCATAGGATTAGTGTAGAGTATCGGCAAGGAGCTTTGAATTTCGTGCGTGTGGCAAAGACAAATCTGAGAAATGTGGAGAAAATTTTGTGCCCATGCAGGGATTGTCGAAATCTTAGGCGTAATGATGACCACATCATCGTTGAGCATTTAGTTATAAAAGGAATGGATCCTAAATACAAGAGCAGTAGGTGGTATAGCCATAACGAACAAATAAATGTAGATGAAAAGACAAATTCGTCCGACACGTATGATTTATTCAAGATGATTCACTATGAAGACGAAGATTTTGTAGATCATGATTTTCTTGCTGATGATGAAGATGATGTTGATTTTCAAAGAAGAAAGGATGAGTTTCTTAAAAATTTGGAAGATGCGGAAACTCCATTATATCCTTGCTGTGCAGATCATACAAAATTATCAGCCATCACTATCTTGTATAATCTTAAATGTGAGACCGGTCTATCAGATAGTGGGTTCGACAAGCTTCTAAATGTGCAACAATTGTTTTTACCTGAAGACAACGTACTTCCTAAGACCTTATATGAAGTAAAAAAAATTCTTAAAGCATTTGACATGGGTTTTGAGAAGATACATGCTTGTGAGAATGACTGTTGTCTTTTCAGAAAAGAATACAAATATTTTGATGCTTGTCCAAAACGTGGTTCTTCAAGATGGAAAATAAATCAAGATACCAAGGAGATTGTAGAAGCTGTTCCAGCTAAAGTCTTGAGATATTTTCTGATAATTCCAAGATTTAGAAGAATGTTTAGATCTCGGAAAATGGCAGAAGATTTAAGATGGCATTTCAATAATAAAAGCAAAGATGGAAAAATGCGTCATCCTGTGGATTCTATGGCATTGAATATGGTGGATGAACGATGGAAATCTTTTTCTGCCAATCCACGAAATCTTAGACTTGGTCTAGTTACAGATAGATTTAATCAATTTTCTATGTTAAATTCTAAGTATAGTTGTTGGCCAGTAATGCTTGTGACATACAACCTCTCACCTACATTGTGTATGAAGAAGGAAAATATTTTGTTAACATTACTTATTCCTGGCCCAAAACAGCCCGGAAACGATATTGATGTATATTTGGCACCTTTGATTGAAGACTTGCATTACTTGTGGAGTGATGGAATTGATGCTTATGATGCATTTAGTAAAACGTTGTTTAAACTGCACGCAATCTTGCTTTGGACAATAAACGATTTTCCAGCCTATGGAAATCTAGCTGGATGTTGTGTGAAAGGAGAAAAAGCTTGCCCGTCATGTGGTGTGAATACTCATCATCGTTGGTTGAATTATAGTTGAAAGAATGTCTACATGGGTCACAGAAGATATCTACCTGTATATGATGCACGGAGGAAACAAAAGACTCGGTTTGATAATACCGTGGAAAATGGTAACGCGCCTAGAATTTTAATTGGAAGAAATATTTTTGAATTGTTAAAAGATTTTCCAAATAATTTTGGAAAAGAGAAAGAAAAGAAAAAAAGAAGAAAAGGAATAATAAGAAAAAGGCCATTAAAATAAAATCCATCAAGTTGAAGAAGAGAAAGATGAAGATTGTCCATGATACGGAAGACGAATATGATGAAGATAAAGATCCTATTAAACTGGAGTTAACAAGGTGGAAAAAGAGATTGATTTCTTTGATTTGCCATATTGGAAGGTTGGTGGTAGTTTTTTTTTTTATATAATTTAAAATTATAATATAATATAATTATGAGTTACATTATTTATTTTTATAGGAATTTCCGTTACGACATAATTTAGATGTAATGCATGTGGAGAAAAACATCGGTGAAAGCATCTTAGGATCAATGTTGCATGATAACAAATCAAAAGATGGAACGAACTCCAAAAAGGATTTAAAGGATTGGGGAATTCGACATGAGCTTCATGCACAACCTCGTGGGAAGAAAACATATCTTCCCCAGGCTCCTTATACGTTGTCAGGTTCTGAGGTTTTTTTTTTTTTTTTTTTTTTTTTTTTTTTTTTTGCAAAAGACTGTATGATTTCAAAGGACCCGATGGTTACTGCTCAAATTTGAAAAATCGTATATCGTTGAAGAATTGTAAAATTGGTGGCTTGAAATCATATGATTATCATGTTTTAATGCAACACTTGTTACCTGTAGCAGTAAGAGGGTTATTGTCAAAGAAGGCAAGAAAAGCAATAATTCGCTTATGTTCATTTTTCAACAAATTATGTCAACGTATCCTTGACAGAGAAAAATTGCAATATATGAACATTGAGATTATAGAAATTCTAAGTGAGCTTGAAAAATATTTTCCACCCTCATTTTTTAACATAATGGTGCATTTGTCAATTCATCTTGGTAGAGAAGCACTTATATATGGACCAGTTCAATTTCGCTGGATGTATCCTTTCGAAAGATATATGAAAACACTCAAAGATTATGTAAGAAACTACTCACGACCCAAGGGATGTATTGCTGAATCTTGTCTTGCGGAGGAATGCATGAATTTTTTTAGTGAATTCTTGAAAAAATTAGGGCACATTGAGAAGATAGATGCTCGAAATGAAGATTACGAAAGCAATGTAATACTTGAGGGACGCCCAATTTCAGCGTATAAGACAATTACATTATCCCCAAATGAGAAAAAAGTGCTCACTTAGCCGTATTAATGAATATGGCCGTGGTTGAACCATTTTTAGAGTAAATATATATTATATTATGTTTCAGTTATTTTACTGTGTTTCTGCTAGTAAATATAACTTTACGTTTCTTGTTTTATACTAGTTTACACTTAGAGGAATTACAAAATTCAAACAAGTGCATGGAGAGAAATTCAGCTTTGCTTTGGCAAATGCATACAAATTTTTTTCCTGATTGGATTAAAAAAAAGGTCAAACGAATTATTTTTAAATACACTCTCATTTTGTTAAAGAATATTATTATTAAATAACCAATGTAAATTAATCTTTTTTATAAATACCTATTAACTCCAATGATCAAGATGAGATGCTGAAGTGGATTGCATATGGTCCGAAGAATGATGCTTTGTCTTACAAAGGATATATCATCAATGGACAACGGTATCACATAAAAGATGTACCGAGAGAAACTCAGAATAGTGGAGTGATTTACGACGCGACTACTTTGTGTAGAGCAAGTGCAAAAGATAATTCTCAAGTAGCTGATGTGGTCACTTATTATGGAATATTGACCGATATAATTTTATTAGATTATCACGTGTTTTATATTCCTATTTTTAAGTGTCATTGGGCGCATGTTGGAAATGGAGTAAAAGTTGATGAAGATGGTTTCACTCTTGTCAATTTACATCAAAACCAAACATCATTTTCAAAAGATCCATACATCCTTGCATCTCAAGCGAAACAAGTATTTTATTCAAGAGAAAACGATTCTTCAAGTTGGTACGTTGTAATGAAAGCACCGCTAAGAGGTTTCTTGATTCGGAAACAAATGATTATGTGGAAGAAACTATCAATATTCCAGAAGATCTCGATATAACCGATATGGAAGTTGATGATGATAGCTATGTTAGAGAGGATTACGAAGGCATACTCGAATAACTCAATATTGCTGAATTTGTTACCCTATGGATAGCCAATAAATAATGTTACATGCATTAATTAAAAGAGGTATAGGTACCCTTCACGCAAGGCATTTTTTGTTTAGTTATATTTGACTATTTTATTTTTTATGCAATAATTATTGTGTTTGATATGTGTTGATTTATATAAATGATTTTGACATCATCTTTTCCATTTCAATATCTAAATAAACAAGATACATTTAATTATGAATAGTTGGTGATCACTAGAAGAGTTATTAAGTTATATATCTCATAAAATTTGTTATTTCTTTTATGTAGGCATCGAGTTATTGATTATCATGGAGTTTTTCATATTTGGAGACGCTCATATTCTTGATCATGAATGTATGAATGAAGTTAGCTTTAAATCACTTTTGTCCCAGTGAAATATGTCAAGTTAGTTATCTAAAATTAATCTTTACCACATTTTATTAGACTTAGCATGCAGAGATGATAATTGTGGTGTAAATGAAGCATCTAACAAATCTGAATTTTTTTGAGTAGTATTACTGAATATACGATATATGCTTATAATGAAGCGTCTCAATTACACAATATAGAAAGGGAGATCCGATGCGCCTAGTACATGAAAGATTATCCTCTACCTTATTTGTGCATATAATGGTGTGTTTCAAATACTGAATATAGAAAGAGAGATCCCATGCCCCTAGTATTTGAAAGATCCTCTACCTTATTTATGCATATAATGGTGTGTTTTCTTTTACTAAACATATGAAGAGTGATACACTTGGACCTTGATGCATGGATCATGTGCCTTGTTTTCGTATTATGCAAGTTTCTAAATATTTATCGACGTCATTCAATAAGATTCACGTGTAAGGCACGGGATATGTCACACGTGCAGAAGCGTATTAATATCTTCTTACCAAAGTTAGTGTGGTTTTTAGCACATTTATGTGTATTAATAGGGTACAACGTCACATAGAAAACACCAAGGCAGGCGCCATCAACTGCAAGATCTACACGCTAGTCACGAGGAGTGAACCGGCCAAAATTCGGAAGTTTGCTTTATTTTAACAGAAATATAAACTGTATTTACATTTTAATAACCCAGTACTGAAATTTTTTTTATTTTTCGATCTGAATAATCTCTAAACACAGTAATAGTAATAAATATTTTTTAGGTTATCGTCAATTGTTTTTGCTATAACTTTTGATGAATTGCAACCAAATCTTTCTTAGTTTTTTGATTAGATACTACCAAATTTTGTTTTTCCCAATCTAAGTTTTTTTTATTTTTTTTATTTTTCCTAATTTCTTTTTGGGTCCTTTTGAGATTTAATAATAAGTCGGTTTGTTCCTCGCCCTTAGATCAAAATCAGTGGTTGTCATAGGTACATCTTATCTATTAGTGTAATGCCAAGGTGATTAATTTGCATTGATAATCCAAAGCAGGAGTCCACTTCATGTCTGGCTATAATTTGATGGATGGTGTAAGCGGAAGCCAAAGTACTGCAATGGGTCCAGTTTTTATTCTACCTTCAGTTTCAAATTTTTGAACTAATGCTTTCTACCTTCAGTTTTTATTCTGTTATTTACACACTTTGTTTTGAATTTGAACATCGTTCATAGATTCGAAACTGTTTCCACTTCTTTTTTGACTAAAGAAGTAATTGCTTTAATTCTTAATTTCACCTTTCAAATTTCCAGTTTAATTTATGAATGATGATGCATTCGTCTAAATTATTTTTCTAGCCTTGTGATTATTTGAAACACTTCTGCCATTTTTAGAGTCCTTGCTCAAATTTATTTTTAGAGTCCTTGCTCAAATTATTTTTCTAGCCTTGTGATTATTTGAAACACTTCTGAATGATGCAAAGGTTTTTAATCTTCCGTGGTATTTTAGTTCAAAATGTGAAGTTGTATTATATTTAAGCATATTTTTGAGTTTTTGTCAATATTAAAATGTTAATTGAGCACTCATCTAAATTTGTTATGTTTGTTGATATTATTTTCACAGAAAAAGGATATGGATATGCACAGAAGCTTAGTACGTACTCGCCAACGGTTGAAGAACGAGAAATCCCGAAAGTATAAGCCAAAAGCCAAATATAAGAGACCAACCGTTGAAGCTTGCAATGTAGACAAAGAACAAGAATCACGGCACAAGAAAATACAAATGCCATGTGCGGAAATTGAAATGACTTTTGAAGAAAATGAAATGCACGAGGAAACTGATATGCTCCATGAAGAAAATGAAATACGTAAAGAAAATGAAATAGGTAAAGAAGTTGAAATAGCTTCCGAAGAAAATGTTGATGCCGAAGAGGAAATCAATGGATCAAATGAAGTTAAAACTGCAAACATCGATGTGAAAAAACGTCCTAGAGGTCCAACAAGAGCAAAAAAACTTCCGTTAAGTCTTGTGAATCGAATTGTAATTGAAGTCAATGAGGTAGCCATACCCATAGGAGAGGGCTCAGTACATTTATCTTCTTATCTTGGGCTGCTTGTACGAGAACATGTACCGGTTACACTTGCCGATTGGAGGTTTCTAAGCCCTGAATTGAAAGTCGTATTGTGGGAATCGATTCAGGTATGGGATCTTAATAATTGCTTTGCTTAGTAATTTGGGTAGGCAATTCACAAACACTTTAGATGCTCAATTTAGCAAATTTCTAATTATCTCTCCACCTTTTATTTTTTGATTATGCTCTTGAACTTGTTTGCTGCAGATGACGCTATAGTTTATGACTTCATACATGAAACACCCGACTGAAACAATGAAACACCTGACTGAAACAATGTACATGATGAAACACCTGACTGAAACACCAAACTTAGTCGATTATAGTTTATGACTTCATATTTATTTCAGTCACCAATTTAGTTAAGTTTAGATATTACTAGATTCTTTTAATATGAAATTACTTTCTTATTTCAGTCACTAATAGTCAGTAAACTGAAAATAATGCATGTTATCAAATTGCTTGCTTATTTTTTACTTGTAGGCTAGATTCAAAGTGGAAGAATGACAAAAAACTTCCATATTTCAACAAATGGGAACTATTTGGAGATCATCAAAATGCAAATTGGTCGTTAAATTAGTTAATGCAACGACGGAAGAGGAAAGACTTAGCTTGAAACCTTACAATATAAAAAACATGAGCAAGTGGAGATCGTTTCTAAAGGCAAAATTAAGTTTAGAATTTAAGGTATGCTTATATATTTTATTCAAAATTATTTGCTCTAAAGCTAAATTGTTGATTACACAAGTTTAGAGTCTAAGGCTAAATTATGTATTTTCAGGCAAAAAGTGAGAAATATAGAGCCATTAGGCAAAAACAATTGCCACACACAACTGGACGTAGAGGAATGGATCGATTTACCAACGATTTGGTTATTTGATTAATTGTAGCGTTATTTTTCTAGCTAGCTAATAAATATCAATTGATTTATTTTTTGTGTTTTTAAATTTAGAAAAAGTGTAGTCAAGATTCATCTTCGATATCTAGAATAGATATTTGGGTTAAATCTCATACTAAAAAGAATGGTGAACCAGTGAATGCGGATGTTGCCAATGTTATTGTAAGTATTTTTATTTTTTGTCACTGATTGAATATTGTGACATTTTTATCATTATACATAACATACATGTATGTTAATTTAAATAGGAAGAGATTAAAAGAATTGAAAATGCGAAACCGTCCGACTCGATAAAGAATATCCAAGAAGATGCAATTGTACAAATTTTGAGGCAAGACAAACCAGGAGGTTAAGAGCGCTAGGAAGGGGGTATACTAAAGCCAAGTTAGCTTTGGCAAAATCGAGGGATACTCAGATAACTCAGTGTCACAAATGAATTTCAGAATTGGAGAATGTGGTTCGCTCTCTAATAAACAAACAAGTATACATTTTAATGCGCAATATATTAATTTATGCATTTTGTGTTCAGACTGTATAGTAATTGAATATGGACATCATGTCACTGCATTTGTTCCCATGCTCCAGTCTTAGTGCTACAACATTGAATTTGATGTAGTATTTAGTCACACCTTTCTGTGTTTCTGTTCAGACTGTATACTAATTCGAGTAGATCTCTTCTAAAAACATAATCAAGATTTGAAATATTCTAAACCTCTTCTAAAAGAAAAAAAAACAATAATAGTTTAAACCTACTGTTTCGTTTTTCCCGCTGAACCGATAATCGGTCAAAACGAGACATAGAGACGTCTTAAAAAATACAAGAGACTGCAAATTTATTTGTACGCGACAAAAGACCGAGTATTGAATTAAAACGATCAAAGAATATCGTGTGTTAAAGTCGTGCGAGCTTTCTATGGATGATGTTATAACAAGAGATTTTCAGATTCTCTTAGACGATCTAAGGTTTATTTCATGGTTATTTCATGTTTTTTTTAACTTTCACTTGGATAGTAAATAAAGCAGAAGAAAATAAAAATCTCTCCTGTCGCACTTTCCTCTTCTTCTCCTCTTTAATTTGCTTATTTTTCTATGATCCCCTTAAATGGCTCTGGATATTATTTCAATATCTAGAATTTCAATTTGTTCAACTTCCTTACAGTATAACTTAGGCAAGAAGATCGCTTTCTTTCAATATTGGACTACTCTAAAGAGAGGAAAATCAAGAAATTGTTTTGTACAACTTTAAAATATGTTATGAACATGAGTAATATGATGCATTGGACTATTTTAAAGAAGAAAAATCCAGAAATCGTCATGTACAGCTTTAGAAAATGTTATAATCCTGCATAACGCTTAATTCCTTTCTTTCATTTCCTGTTCAAGAAGGAAGTGGTTAACGCATTTAAACTTATAATTCAAAGAAAAATAAATTAAAATGAAGATATGTTAAATTATAGCCTTATAAAATGCTTATATTAGTTTACCATTACTAGTTTAGACTTATTTTTCAAAAGAAACTTTGTAATTACCATTATTAGTTTAAAGCAAGCCTACCATAACCTGTTCAATTTTACTGCAGAAAAATGAAGAAGCACTTCAGTTTTTTTTATTAAAAATGAACTGCAATAAGTAGTAGAGTGTATGTTTCAAATTTCCAAATTCATTACATAATTGCACGTGACAGTACTATCCGTGAGGAATTCTGATAGTTTATCATATAATCATGGATTCATGATGACTATATATTGTACCTATAATACACTTTTATAATGATAATCACATGCCTTTTTATATGTAGCAGATCACTTTTTTCCACAATCGACAATGGTAAATTTACCCTTTTAAACACAAAACATGCTTTCAATGTATAAATGTCGAATTTTGTTTGGTGAAACTGTGCAAGACATAAAAATATGCCATTATAGGATGAAAGAAAATCGACAAGATCCATATACACATAGTTTAATATCAAGATCAGTGAGTATATGAATAAAAGTGGAGTCGGTTTTGTACCTCTGTTAAAGTAAAGAAACCAGTAGGAATCAGAACCTATTTGTTTACTCAAAATCAAAATTATTCCTTTTACTGATCGTTGCAGCAGGCAATGGATTTAACCTTCTTTTTTGTTTTCCTTCAAATTTTATGAAGTGAAGTTCCATTTTCTCATAATTGTCAACTCATGTTCGCAGCAAAAACACTTTTGTTTGCAATAAAAGCAGTCACAAGAATTGTATATAGAGAATTGAATGAGAAGAAGAGCATAAACATCAGAAAACAACTAGAGACACAAAAGTTTAGGGGTTTGCCGTAACATTTGAAGGATTTTATGATTTTATTGCTTATTTTTTAATACAAAGGGTCAGATTAGATTCTGGCATACCATGAAGTTCAAGTGAAACAACAACATAAAGATCTCTCAAATGAATATTACAGAGTAGACGAGATCGTCCAAAAGTTTCATGGTCCAACATCCAAATACTGAGGGTTTTGGAAAAAAGATAAAATTAATGTAAATACTGAACAGCAGTGAGAAAATAATAATATAAGTAATAGATAAAATTTCTGTTAACCTCATAGCACTAATATGTTGGATAAAAAATAACTTGTATTATATAAAATATAAGTAATGGATAATAAAACTATATGTTCATGAAAAGGCTCGCAGCCATTGAATTGGGGCAGCAACTAGCGTATTTTGTTCATCAACAAATAAATATAACACAAGAATTCCCTAATCAGTTCTCAGTATTTATTTGATATTCCATGAAATTATGGTCATTTTAACTTAGTTCGGCCACTCTTATATTTTGTAAAATAGTTCCCTGATGCACTGCTAAATTAATGTTAACATGTATTTTACCTTGACAATTTGGCAGGGTAACGAATGTTCGAAAGAAGGAAGCACAGCTGAAATGGTATAAATCACTTGTATTGATATAACACCATTTCAAGTTTAGTTTTAAATCCAATAATCAACATATTTTTGACTGAGTGATTGTAGAATAATGACAACACATGTGAGCTTTTGAATTGGGATGGAACAGATGAAATTGTTGTTGAAGGGAATGGTGTCCACCGATCCAAATGAAATTGTCAATGACATTCGTATTGGACCAAATGCTATGAAAGTTAATATAGATTGCATAAAGAGACCAAACGCTTATTTATGGAGGCCTAGATCTAGTTTATCGGTATTAGGAGAAGCCAAGGATAAGTCAGTGGCATGGCCTGCAAATCGTGTTGTTGCGCTGGGAGGACACATGATAGAAGACATTACGGTAAAATTTATGATTCACGGTAAATATTTGTAGTTGTATATTTTTATTCCATTAAACACAGTTATTGTTCTTTTTAGAGTAAAACTAGTAGCACAAATAACAAATGCAAGCTTTATGATTGGAATGAGGGTGAGACGTTGGTTGTCGAAGGAAGACTTTGCTCGAGTGATTCAAAAATGATTGTGAACGGTATTCCGCTTGGTCCGGTAGCCGTAGTGGTTTGGGTAGACTGTGCTGAAAAAGAGGATACTTACTTGTGGCGCCCCATAATAGATATGTCATGTATTAAAGAGGCAGTTGGCAAGAAAATAGCTTGGCCAAATTCAAAAGTTGTAGATGAAAAAGCAAGCATCTCGTCTCCTTCTTTCAAGGCTACAACAAACATTTCAATTTCTCCTTGCAAGGCTAAATCAACTCGTCAGGTAATTTATTGGACACTTAATTATCATGGTAAAGAAATAAAATAAATTGTATTTATATTGTTTACATGGCTGAGTACTCCATTATGTACATATGCGCATTTTTCAAAAAAAAAAGATCTCATGTTAACACATTAGCACATGCTTAGTATACCAACATTGACAAGAATGTGGTAATGTATGCTTAACCTCTACGTGCATCCATCTAAATATTCATGGATATAACAATAAATATGAATTTAAAATAGATCACAACACACTTATACATATTGTAAGAGCAAATTGTAAATGCTTCATTTCTATTTTCATAACTAATTATAATAGACAATACGAGTAATTTGTAAGCTAAACATAATATTCTTCTAGGTGATTACATAATATTTTGACTGCTCTATTTTGTAAAAAATGTTACTTTGGTTTACTTATCCAGAAAAGCCCAATTCTGGTAGCAAATAATAAATGCAAGCTGCTTGATGTGGCTGAAACGGGATGAGTAGTGGCCGAAGGAACTATCGCTTCAACTGATCCGGCATCAACGGTTCACTATGTTCCTTTAGGATATGATGCGATAAAAGTTTGGGTAGAGTTTGTGTGAGTTAACGATGCATTACTATGGAGACCCACATCAGACTGTACATACATGGAAGATGCTTTTGGAACTACTGTAGCTTGGCCGACGGCATGTGTCATTGGGGAATCAAGTTCAAGTAAGTATTTATTCTAGTTTGACCATATTAAAAAATACGTTGAACTGAATAGGTTGTACCAAAAAATATATAACAAAGGACGTTATTTGTACAAAGTCATGGCGAATAGCTTTAAGAAATGCTCTGAAAAACTGATTAATATCCTTTTTGCACCTTTTATCATGTTAGATATATTACTGTGTTGAGCCTACTATAATGTTAGCTGCCTAGCACAAATTAGTTGTTGGTGTTAGAAATTCTAGACAGACCTAGATCCATGTGAGCCGAAGTTAACACTAATTAAGTTAAAGATTAAATTTGTTAACTGTTAAAAGTAGAATCAACTCGTGAAATAACGACGGTGAGAAAATTAATTTTACAACAGTTTTAAAACAATGATGAAAAATAAAATCCAAATTTATGTTTTAAACCATAAGTTATTAATGCATTTGTTTTATAGTACATAATAGTCGGTATCCCGGAAAGACTGCTCTTTTTAGAAAATTTGGTAGTCGTAAGTTTATATGCAAATGTGTACATTTGTATAAAACATTTGCGATGAATACTGTGGTTGTGAAGGAATACTGTGGATAACTGTGAAGTTGTGAAGAAAATGATGGAGCAGTAAGCAGGAGGGTGAGTAAGAGGGGATAACTGTGAGGTTGTGAAGGAATACTTGCTACCATTAATTACTTTCTCTAAATTGAAATTTTGTTCCAAAAAATTCTGAAGTCTCTGAAAAAAAAATATTTCTTTCCTCACTAGGACAAAATATATATCCTTGAGAAATTATATGCCCCATAAACGAATAAATTCGATCCATTGAGCAAACGTCCCTCTGTCTTTACCAAATGAGCTCATCATATACCCGCCAAATAGAGCACCATTGTCAAAAACGAAGCAATAGTTAAATCAAATTGTTCTTGTGGCAATCGATCTAGGCACTTTATTCATTATGTTCGTGTCTTTGGTCATAGTATTTGTTGGTTGTCTATATGCTTTAAGTGGAATATACTTGTGAATCCTAATCAAAAATCAATTTAAACCTGAACTTTAGCTTAGCTATGAAACTGAGCTTCAGCCGAGTATAAAAGTTGAGCTTCAACTTAGTAATACAACCAGCTTAAGTTTAGTTTAAACTAAGCTTCAATTCATTTTAAACCGAGCTGAACTCAATTGTAAAACTAAGCTTGCTCAGTTTGAACTTCACCTATAGTGTTTTGTTGGGTATGAACAAATATACCCAACAAGCAAAATAAAAATGAATAAATACTAATACATTAAAGTTAACAAACAAATTAAAGGTGGAAAACGATATAAGAAGAAACTCGTGCTATGCACACGGAGCTATTCTATAGACATTTTTTATTGATGAGTTGTTTGCGTTTTTGATAATTTTGAAGAAAATAAAGTACATGTTTATTTGCTCAAACATCTGGTTCCAAAACATAATCGTGTGGAAATTTTAATAGTGGATGAATTTACGATTAGTAGAAGAAATACATCTGAATATGGTAACTATTGAGAAAGTTCACTCTACTATATCACGTGATAAAAATTAATGCAATCACCACGTAACTGAGAGGTAGGAAATGAAGACAAATGATGTAAAATGCTGTTAGTGTGTTGCTTTTTAATTTAATGTAGATAATTAGATCGACATCAACTATTGTGATGATCGATAACACAATAAAATTCATGAAAAAAATATTAGACAAGTTTGTGTTGATAGTTTGTGTTGGCTGTAGAAGGTTGTGGATTTGATGCCGAGGATTATTGTCGATGTTCTTGAACAGTGATGGTAATGTGAAGGTGGATGGAATTGGTAATGTGAAGGTGGTATTTGAGATAGGAAGTGTGGGAGTTTGTGTAAGAGGAGTGAAGGTTTTTGTAGTGTATGGGTTGGGGACGAGGCAGTCAGGTGTTTTTGGATTGTCTGGATTTGTAGTTGTGGAGTGAACTGTTTGAAGTTTTTTGTTTGTAGTCGTGGTGCACAGGCAAGTGAAAGGATGGGTCTGTTTTGGTGGAATTTGAAAATAAGTTTGAATTTAAGTTAGGATTTCTTTACAGATGTGCAACTGCTAGAATCACAATTGTTTAATGTTATGCGTTCAAATATTGTAAACTTACTCTACATACTTCTAAACTTCTAAAGTAAAGATAAAATTTAATTAACTAATTAAAATTTATAAAAAATGGTTTGCGTATGTGATCTTAGTTCAAACCAGGCTAGATCAAAACCAAAGAATATTTTATAAAACCAAATCTGAAAGCAGATAATATCAAATAGTAGGACTACAGCGAAAATTAATGGAAGAGGTAAAAGACCTAAGTTGCAAAAAAGTTGAAGAGGCTGTAAATAAACATAGACACTGCTGCCGAAAGCTCGAACTTCGAGAATTCTGCGACAAATACGTCATCAGATCTCTTGATCCTGCGTCACTAATGCGTTGACCGCAATTCTAATTCACCAGAAATAGGATAATACATGAGACAGAGCGGGAATAGTCTGAACAATCAAACTAAATTGCCCTCTTGATTTATAGAGCATTTTAGTCATTATACCATCACTCGTATTTCTACAAGATTTGACAAAGCAGATCCTGGGTCACTAATGCATTGACCATCACTAATGCATGATCTCTCTTGATATGGGACCGTCACTAATGCGTTGACCGCAATCCTGCGTCATCATATCTCATGATCTGAGACAAAGCAGGATAATACATGAGACAGACCGCAATTCTGATTCACTCATATTTCTACATTCCCTTTTTTAGTCATTATACCATCACTCTTTGGGAATCATAGTGGTTCGAGAATAGATTTGACAGTAGGGTCTTATGGGGTCTGTGTATGAAAACCAAATTAGATTCATATCCCACACAACAATTGGATTCGAACTATATACATGCAGGTAGCTTATGTGATAAATCAATCAAAAATAGATGATAATCGGCATAAAAAGAAAAACGCAGAAAAGATGATGGTAGTTGCAAATTTGTACGCATGACGGCATGAGGTATGACTTCAAGCATAGTATAAAAGAAGACTGAACATTGGTATAATCTGTACAGCATGGCCAGACATGCATGTAATAAATTTGAGTGTATGATGTAGGCATCATATCGCATGGCCTGCAGCCATGTTGAGAGAAAGAAAATAGAGAGATAAAGAGATGAATGAATTGTACTGAATAATTCTCATGAAGTTTGAATTGCAAAAAAGAATATTTATAGGCTTAAAACAGCAGTTGATACAAGTTGCTGTTTTGAGCTTCAAGCAACTGTACCTATTTTATTTGTTGATTATCTTATTTGGTGTTTTATAGATGATTGCATAGGAACGCATGAGAACACCATATTTTAAATGCACCATATGTATCGTCATAACGTGCAATATCTTCCAAATGTTATTTGAATGTTATTTGATAATTCATGAAAAATATTTATTGATGATTTTTTGAATGTGTTTACAGGTAATTAGCTTTTCCGGAGTAAAGACCATCATCAACAATGGACGTGACTTAAATTGTTGTATGTATTATGATATTAGTCGGTACTTAAGTAAAACTCTTTGGGAATGCTTGTGGTATGTGAACTTGCCCATTTTATCAAACAACTATTATGTAAATGGGTATGGATAGTACTTATGTAATTAACGTGTTATCAATTATTTGAATATGTTGACTTTATGACTGGTTCATTGTTGGTTTGAATATGATAATTATATGATTATTGCCGATTTTGGCAATACTATTACAAAGCTGGTTACTAGAAACAACGTAAGCCATTGACAGTATATACTAGCATTTAAAAATTGCTACAAAACAATCAATACATTTCAGCAGCGTTTCTGAAATGCTACCGAAACAAACGTAAAATATTATCTGAATTTATAGTGGCATAAAATAAATGCAACAAAAAGTTTTTAGTTACATAAAATAAACGCTACAGAAAATCAAAGAAATGGACCAATCAAAAATGCAACCAAAAAATGTAAGTTTTGGTTGGATTTTTTAAACGCTGCAGAAAATATTTGGTTGCTTTAGTTTGGCAGCGTTTATGGAAACGCAACACAAAAAAACAGACTTTAAGTTGTGGGAATTGGTAGCATTTTTTAAACGCTGCTAAAGGCATTTTCTGGTGTAGTGTCATTAGTGAGCTGGATGGATGGCTATAAACAGAGGGGTAGAGGCAAGGAGAATGGTTTAGTTTCTTCATTCCTCATTTGGTTGATCTCGTGATCCTCCTTGCTCAATCAAATACATCTCTCCTCCATTAAAATCTTAGATCTACATTAGAAGATTGAAGATCTACATCAAGGAAGGCTAGATCAACATTAAGAGAGAGAGAGAGTAGATCGCATCAAATTGAGTGATTTGAAGATCGTCTTTCGCTCTCCGGATTTGTAGATCATTGTTTTAAAGCTAATTTGAAGATTTAGTGAGTGATAAGCATCTCTCACACGGATTCAATCTATTATCTAGGTTGTTTGACCTTATTTTCATCGTTTCAAGTGGTTTTCACCTAGGTCTACATCATGGCAAGTATATTTTCATTTGACTCACCATTAGATCTAATCTAGCTACTTAAATCGGTAATTCTTATGTTAATTCATATGTTTATGCAAGTTTAAATCCATTATTTTTCTTATTCATTAATTTATCATAATTTGGGTGAATTTCATATATTTTTGATGATCATTTAGTGTTTAAGTGTTTGATTGATAATCACTTGATTGTATCATTGAATGGTTGTCTGAAATCATTCGAGTTGCGAGTGAATTGAGTTTCGAGTATGGATTATTGACATTTTGGATGGATTGGTAGAGTATGGAGATGGATCGCATGGCTTGTGCTCCAAGAAATGATGGGTCAAAGTGGTCGGGTCATTCGGGATTGAAGTTGGGTCGGCCAAAGTAGGGTCGTTGATGACGTGGAAAGCCTGGGTCGTAGCTTAATGGGTAGGTCTGGTTCAACATGATGGATCCGTGCTTGGTAAAGTCGGGTCGTCCAAGCTCGATCGGGTCACATGGAGTTGAGTCGATCAAGGCAACGTTTGATGCATCGGTGGCAGTGGCTTACAACACTTCAATGGGTCACTATGATTAATGGGTTGTCATAGGAACGGATTGATGGGTCGTGAAACGACACAGGAATGGTCGCAACATTTATAAAACATTGTGGATTGTGACTTATGGAAAAAGTTGAAATTTTGTAGCAAAGAAGGGTGAAACACTGTGTAACAACTATCGGCCAAACGATGTATGCTTTTGGGTTCGACGATGGTTTTGGCTTCGAAGTGAATTCAAGGAGGAATGTTCGAAGTGTTTTAAAGTGTTTGTTGATCATCGTAATGCAACAAATGTGAAGACAACTCAAGGCTGTTAGTTCATGGATAATGGTTGCTCGAGAAGTCGCTTGAGCTTACGAACAGTCATCAGGTTGGATCGCTAGAGATATCGAAGGCTACAGAATTATCGTTAATCGGAGGTTCTAGCGAACTTAAAGCAGGGGTATAATGGGGATGCCGAAAAGATTAGATTTTAGCTGGTCGAGTACCCTGGGTATCGTGGAAAGACCTAATTATCTTCATTGAGTAAGGAAAAATATGTATTGTGGAAAAGCGTATGGAGTTTTGCTAGAACCGGGGTTACCATTACTCCTTGACAAATGGCATGTTGTAGCCAGCCACATGATTAACGATGGTTTCAAGGCAAGATTGGCGGTGATAGCCAGAGACATGGATGATGATTGTTTTGCTTGTATTGTCTTGTGTAGATTGTCCAACATCGAAGGAGGTATCTCTTGAATGCTTGTATGATATTGGTTTAGGACTTTGGGGCTTGTGCTTTGGGGATGTCGATATCAATTAGGATGGTCTACACTTGATAACTGATTTCCATGAATGTACAGTTTGTTTCTATCTGATTATTTGTAAAGGCTATCACTGTCGGATGTGGGGAAGACGGGTTGGGTTCTTCTCTGATGTGTTGGTAGATTAATTGATCTACCTATTTCTCATATACTTTGTTGATGATATTATATAGCTATTGTATCGCTCATTAAGATTGTTGTCTGACTCAAGGATTTATGTTACCTCTTATTACCGTGGGTTGTTCATCCTGTTGTAGATGGCAGACTGAGTAGCAGTTCATAGGTAGCAGTTCTTAGTGGATGATGTTGCAGATCGATGACGAGCAGGAGGCTTACGCATCAATTTTTCTATTTTTTATATCTAGTTGATGTTTCCTCTTTTATGTTTGTTGTATGATTCCCTGTGTGATTGTGGTGATGTATCTTTGTATAGATTCTTATAATGAAATCCTTTATTGTATGAATATTCTTTCAAGTTGATATGGAAGTTTAAGTTTCTGCTCAAATCTGCTTCACTATTATATGTTTGTTGTATGTGTTCTATTATATTTTATCTCTGTGCTGTGAGTTATACGATAGGTTCCGCTTGTGATATCCTAGCCTAATGATCGTCCATAGCTGCCTGACACGTCTTTTGGTGCAGTATTTCCCTTGTTCAGTGCAAAAGTTGTGGGCAGTCTTCACAATTGGTATCAGAGCTTTGGTTAATCGATTTTAGCCAAAGTTCAAGGATGTAATAATGTATGAGAGACATATTTGTAGATTTCTGATGGATGTATACCATATATTAGTGTATAGTATAATAACGCTTGAACTCCATTTGCAGTTTTTCTCATGTGTGGACTAATCATTCTATTTTTTAGATTTAGAATGAGTCGTCGAACTTCGAGGCATACTGCTAGGGAGGAGACTGTTTCTGTAGGGGGTGATGGCGGTATACCAGATTGCCCAGCTATGTTCGAGGCCATGATGGCAACGATCACGAGGAGGGTACCCACTCAGAAGATAGCCGCGGTAGATGAAGGAGTTCAAGTGCCTAGGGTCGTGGACTTCGCGAAGCTATGCAAAGTTTTCTCTACTCCAGGAGGGAAGCCGTTTAAAGGAACGGAGATGATTGTAGAGATTCAAGGGTGGATTGATACTTGCATTCAGATCTTTAGAGACTTGGAAATTTATGATGCGACTAAGAGGAAGCTTGCATCGAGACAACTATAAGGCAGTGCTATTGATTGGTGGAACTCTATCACTTTAGAGACCCCAGAAGATGAGATCTCGTGGGATCATTTCCAAGTCAAGTTCGAGACGAAGTTCATTTCTATAGTTCAGAAGTCTATTCTGTTCAAGAGGTTCGTTGAACTGAAGAAAAATGGAAGACCAGCATTGGGGTATGCTTCGGATTTTGAAGCCTTGTCCAAGTATGCTCGTTCATATGTTGAGGCTCTTTACCAGAAGAACAAGAATTTGGTCATGGGATTGGAAAAATATCTTGGATCATTTGGATGATACTTACGAGAATATCGTGGAGAAATCTGTGAGGCACGAGAGTTTGTTTTCCAAGGAAGAGACTGTTGTTGTAGCTAAATAGGAACTGAAGCCACAACAGGGTGGTAATAACAAAAAGAGGAACCAACAACAGCAAAAGGGAAAAGATGGACAGAAAAAGCACAAAGGCGAAGTGACTGCTATAACTGCCAGCAGAAGGTCAATTATTCTAAGGATTGTAAGAATCTGAAAGGTGAGAAGAAGTGCTACAACGGTGGCAAGCATGGGCATAACAAAAAGGATTGTCCAGAACCTACTAAGGGAAAGAAGATTGTTAAGGCATATGATTTGGAAGTTGTGCCATCATCTTCGAGGGCTCCTATGGAAGAGGAGAAAGGGAAGAGCGTCTTAGTTCAAGGTTTTCTTTCCGTTAGAGTTATTTCAATTCGAGTGTTGTTTGATACTGGAACATCGCATTCTTTCATTTGTAACAAGCTTGTGTGTCGCCTGGGTTCGGAAACCAAGATTTGTGATAGGCCATTGATCGTGACTAATCCAGTTGGGGGTTCATCCAGTTTGTGTATGATTTGTCGTGGTCTAGTGTTATTGATTCATAGTTTCTCCTTTGAGTGTGACTGCTTTGTTTCGAGCTTCGCTGGATTTGAAATTATTCTGGGTATGAACTGGCTCAAGAGGTAAGCAACAAAAGTGGATTTCGAGTAGCTCGAGGTGACAGTCAGAAATGTGGAAGGGCAAATGTTCGTGATTTGATGTTTGCCCGAAGATGGTGTCTTTGTAAGCTATTTATATTCGCTTGTGATTCCATAGGAAGACTTGTCATTTGTGCTGATCACCAGTGAGTTCGACGATGTGTTTGACGAGGTAAAAAGGTTGTCGCCGCATCGCGAGATTGAGTTCAGGATCAATTTGGTCGAAGGTGCTAGATCTATCGTCATGCCTCTTAGGTGAATAGTGCCTAAGGAACAAAGAGAGTTCGAGGTGTAAGTACGTGACATATTGGGAAAAGGATTCGTTCAGAGGAGTGTGTCCGAATGGGGTGCACCAGTTGTGTTTGAAACCAAGGCTGATGTATCTTTGAGATTATGTGTGGATTATCATGAGATGAACAAGTTGAATAAGAAGAACAAGTATCTACTGCGAAGGATAGATGAATTGTTCGATCAGCTTCATGAGGCCAAGGTGTTTTCTCAAATGGATTTGACGATGGGATTTCACCATTTGAGAGTGGCAAAGGATAGTGTACCGAAGACTGCTTATAGGACACCATACAGTTTCTTCGAATGGTTCGTGATGCCATTTGGGTTGACTAATGCGCCAGCGTATTTCATGGATCTTATGAATAGGGTATTCAAAGTCAGTTGAACAAGTTCGTTCTTGTGTTCGTGGATGACATCCTAGTTTACTCTCGGAATCAAAAAGACCATAAGACGCACTTGCAAGTTGTTTTAGAAATCTTGTGAAGCTTCATCTGAGAGCTATGTTTTCAAAATGCCACTTCTAGGAAGCGAAGTGAGGTTCTTAGGCCATGTTGTTTCTGGAAATGGAATAGTGGTTAACCCCGCTAAGGTGGCAGCATTCCAGGACTGGGATAAACCTAAGAATGTGATGAATGTTCGGAATTTCCTTGGGTTGGCGGAATATTATCGTTGGTTTATCAAGGATTAATCCAATATAGTTGTACCATTAACAGGATTGACGAAGAAGAATCAAGTGTTCACGTGGGATGCGAAGTGTGAGAAAGATTTTGGAATCCTGAAAGAGAGACTGACATGTGCTCCAGTTTTGACCGCTCCAAGCGAGAATGAAGAGATGGTGGTGTACATCAGTGCATGTTGTACTAGACTTGGAGCAGTGCTGATGCAAAAAGATGGAGCTGTGGCCTACACGAGTTGACGGGTAAAGCAGCACAAAAGGAATTATCTAACTCATGATTTGGAGTTGTAAGCGATCTTGTTTGCTCTGAAGATGTGAAGACATTACCTGTTGGGAGTTCGATTCGGGTTGTTTACGGATCACAAGTCGTTGAAGTATCTTTTCTCCCAAAAGGATTTGAATCTTCGGCAGCAATGGTGGTTAGAGTTTCTAGCATCATATGATTTTGATATAGCCTATACTCCTGGTAAAGGTAACGCAGTGGCGGATGCATTGAGTTGAAGATACGTAAGTTTTGGAGCGATGTTATTGGATTGGAAGAACCTCGAGTATTTAGCAAGATTTGATTTCAGGCCTCAGTGTGAGTTAGAACTTGAAATGTTGGCAAGCTTATCGATAAGACCTACTCTCATTGAAATGATTGGCAAGAGCTAAAAGAGTGATGCAAAGATTGTCGAGATTATCCATAAGTTGGAACCTGAGGATAAGGATTTTGAAGTCGATCGAGAGGGTTGTCTTCGGAAATAAGGATGACTAGTTGGTCCTGATATTGATGAATTAAGAGATGAGGTTCTGAGGGAATGTCATCACTCGAAGTTAATGATTTATCCTAGTGGTAATAAGATGTATCGGGACATGAAGCGAGCTTACTACTGGGAAGGAATAAAGAGGGATGTTGGAAAGTTTACTTCCAAGTGTATGAACTATCGGTTAGTGAAAGATGAACAAAAGAAGTCAAGTGGATTGCTTCAGCCATTGGAAGTTCCTACGTGGAAGTAGGAGTAGATATTGATGGATTTTATGGATGGACTACCTATAACCAGGGCAGGAAATGAAGGCATTTGTGTCATCGTGGATCGTTTGACCAAGTGTGCAGGGTTTATTCCTGTCAGATCAACTAGGACAACATCGAAGTTGGCTGAGATGTATATTAAATGGATAGTTCAATTCCATGGCATCCCAAAGAGCATAACGAGTGATCGAGATCCATTATTCATGAGTGGATTTCGTAAGAGTATGCAAGAGACTTTGGGAACCGAGATGTATTTGAGTACGAATTATCATCCCCAGATAGATGGTCAAACCGAGAGGGTTAACCGAGTTATGGAAGTTCTTCAAAGAGCTTGTGTATTGGACATTGGGGGATCATGGGAAGACCATCTACATCTACTTGAGTTTACGTACAACAACATCTACCATTCGAGCATTGGGATAGCACCATAGGAGGCATTGTATGGTAGACCATGTAATTCTCCGGCATGTTGATTGGAAACTTTAGATAAGTTGATGCTTGGGCCAGAGATGATCAGAGAAACCTCAGATTGAATCGAGATCATTCGGCAACGAATGAAGGCAACCCAAGATCGTCAGAAGAGTTACGCCGATAAGCGTTGTAAGGACTTGGAATTCAACGTTGGCTATATGGTTTTCATAAATATTTCTGCTTTGAAGAATGTTGTTCGGTTCAGAAGTAAAGGAAAGTTAACTCCAAGATTCGTTGGACCATTTCCGATAGTCAAGCGAAAGGGAAAGCTCGCATATAGATTGGAGTTACCCGAGAAGATATCAAGTGTGCATAATGTTTTTCATGTGTTTTTTCTATGGAAGTGTGTGCACGATTCGAATATGGTGGTATCTCTGGAACAGTACAAAGACCTAGAAGTCGAGTCCAGAGTTACGAAACCTCTTAAGCCGCTTCGCGTTGTGGGGAACGAAATGAAACATCTTAGGAGGAAAATGGTTAATCTCGTCAAGGGTAATGGAGTGAGTATGATGATGATTATACGTGGGTAACAGAATAGAGTATGAAGACGATCCATCTAGAACTCTTTGTTGGTATGACCCATTAATGGCGTGTCACCCTTACATCATTGTAACTTGTACTATCTGTTAAGAATTCCATGTGCTAGGTTAATTCTATGAATTTATGGCTCGATGGATGTTGGTTTGGACGATAGACTGCTCATGGATGACAGACATGCAGAATGGTTTTGGTTGCTTATTGTTATTTAGAATTTTGAGGACGAAATTACAAGAAGGGGGTGGGGATGCAACGACCTACATTTTACGTATCGAAAGATCGTAAAATATTTTTATTTAATTCCCTGAGGGTCGAATCATTCTCATATTTTGATATGTTGGTTATGGGAATGTAAGACATATCCATAATTTTTATCAATTTTATTTATGACCATTTTGCCCATGTTAGTTTTGTACAAGGAATAACTTTTATCTGGGGTTGAATCAGGTGCAGAGATCGATTTCATTGGAAAGGAATGGTGTTGCCAATTCCGTAGAGCGGTCACATTAAATTTCTGGTTCAACGATTTGGGAGGAATCGCTGTTTAGTTCTACACAATTCCTGCACATGTTAACTAGTCATTAGTGGGATGATTTGGTGAGGCCCATTAGTGGGATTGTTGGATTGCTATAAATAGAGGGGTAGAAGCAAGGAGAATGGTTTAGTTTCTTCATTTCTCATTTGGTTGAGCTCGTGATCCTCCTTACTCAATCAAATACATCCCTTCTCCATTAAAATCTAAGATCTACATCAAGGACGGCTAGATCAACATCAAGAGAGAGTAGATCGCATAAAATTGAGTGATTTGAAGATTGTTCTTCATTGTCCGAATTTTTAGATCATCATTTTAAATCTAATTTGAAGATTTGGTGAGTGATAAGCATCTCTCACATGGATTCAATCAAGTATATGGGTTGTTTGATCTTATTTTCATCGTTCCAAGTTGTTTTCACCTAGATCTACATGATGGTAATTATATTTTCATTTGAATCACCATATGATCTAATCTAGCAAATTAAATCGGTAATTCATATATTTATGCAAGTTTAGATCCACTATTTTGTTTATTCATTAATTTATCATGATTTGGGTGAATTTCATATATTGTTGATGATCATTTAATGTTTTAGTGTTTGATTGATGATTGCTTGATTGCATTGTTAAACAATTGTTTGAAATTATGCGAGTTTGGAGTGGATTTGGTTTCGAGTATGGATCATTAACATTTTGGATGGATCGATAGAGTTAAGAGATGGATCGCAAGGCTTGTGCTCTAAGAAATGATGGGTCAAAGTGATCGGGTTGTTTGGGTTGGCCAAAGTTGGGTCGTTGATGACGTGGAAAGCTTGGGTCATAGCTTAATGGGTCGGTCTTGTTGCAACATGATGATTAGTTCTTGGTAAATTCGGGTCGTCCAAGTTGGGTCGGGTCACTTGGAGTTGAGTCAATTAAGGCAGCGTTTGATGGATCGGTGACAATGGCTTGCAACACTTTAATGGGTCGCTATGATTAAAGGGTTATCATGGGACCAGACTGATGGGTCGTGGAACGACCCAGGAATGGTCAAAACGTTTGTGAGACATTGTGGATTGTGACTTATAATAAAAGATGAAACGATGTAGCAAAGAAGGGTAAAAAGTTGTGTATCAACTATCGACCAAACAATGTATGCTTTTGGGATCGACGATGGTTGTGGCTTAGAGGTGAATTCAAGAAGGAACGTTCAAAGTGTTTTAAAGTGTTCGTTGATCGTCGTAATGAAACGAATGTGAAGACAACTCAAGGTTGTGAGTTCGTGGATGATGGTTGCTCGAGAAGTCGCTTGAGCTTATGAACATTCATCAGGTTGAATGGATAGAGATATTTGATGTGCACGTAAATATGCATATTTATATTCACATATTTATTCATTCTTTAATTAAATAAATAACATATTGGGCTATTTTTACGTGTTTTAACCAAAAAAACCCAAAATTATCAATTTATCATGCATTCATCTTCATATCAAGGAAGAACGGTCATTGTGCATGTATTTATTTTCGATAAAATTTACTTGTTAATATTCATGTGTCTTGTAGGAATTTAGGAGCAAAAAAGAAGTATGCACATGAAGTTTACATGGAGATATGCATGCACAAAGTGGATACAAAGGAATGGAGATGGAATTAATTCACATACAACTTAGTGGAGGAGCTTACCCATTATCACTCTTTCTTTAATGGAAGAATTAGAGGCTAATATATTAGCAAGTGGAGACAAAAAAGGCTTCATACAATTTTAATGAATCATTTGTAGCTAAAGGCAAATGGAAGCTTCATGAAGGGGTATTTTTGGTTGTCCCCAACAAAAATGATTAGGGTTTTAGGTTTTAGAGCGTGTTTAAATGCCCCTTTATGTCATGTAAATAGATCCTCTCCTTTGTCCTCCCCTTTAGTTAGTTTAGTTTAGAGGAAAGATCTCTTTTCCTTTCATGGATTCTTAGCCATTTTCCACTTATGTAATTTTCATTTTAATGCAATTTAATTTTTTGTTCATGTACTTCTTGTTATTAACTTTATGTATTAGTGTAGTTTAATTATATGCTAGTAGTTTAGTTTTATTTTGTCTTTGTTAATTAGTTCTCTCTTTTGTTTTGTTTTGTTTATGTTTATGTTACAATCTACTTTTGTTGTCATGATTACATATATTAGAGGCTGATCCCTTTCAACTTAGGGGTAATGAAGCTCTTTTGATTATGTAGATGCAACACAATTTGTTTATTCATGCTCTCTTTTTGTGCTTCATGTCATGTTGATGTTACTGGTTTTGTGTTCATTATTGAATTTGATAACCTATATTGTTGATACGAATAGGCTATGCTTAGTCATATGTTCACTAATTACCTCTTCATCTACATATGATGATGGTGATTAAGTGAAGATTGAAGTAAAAATTTGATGGTCTATAGTTTTAATTAATAGTTCATAGGTCATGTTTAAAGTACATTTCACTTTCATTTTGTTGTCATTTTTCATTTGAACTAGTATGGTGATTTAGTAGGTATGTTATAGTTTGATAGTTTATTTTGTGCTAATTAATAGCATGAATAAGTTATGCTTATAATAATCATATCAACTAAATTCACAAATGAACAAAAAAAAAAGAGATTATGGTTTCATTTTATGTTGATTCATATGATCTAGAGAGTGGATTTATTCCTGAGTTGTTATTTAACTCTCATATTTTTATCTATCTTAGCTTTTTAGTTTAGTTTAGTTGTAGTTAGTTATTTAAATCTTTACTTGAATTTATTTTAATTTGATTCAATAAAATTAGAATTACTTCTTTCACCGCGGATCGACTCGTATTCGCTAACGTACTGCAAGCGTATGTCGTGCACTTGCGGTTTATTATACTTCACGACGGATTTCTAATCGATAGAATATTCGTCGTCGAACAAGTTTTTCGCGCCGTTTCCTGGGAAGGAAATTAGTTTTGATTTTATTCTTCAAGTTAATTTTCTTGTTTGTTCTTAAAAAGAAAAAAAAATTGTGTTGCGTATTTTATTTTGTTCGTGTGATTTCATAGTGTTTGTAAGTGTGTTTATTTTAGTGTCCCTTCCCGTTTTATTTTAAAAAAAATAGAAAATAAAAACAGAAAAAACCCTTCATGTTTTGCATATAAAAATTCCACTGTTGATTGATCTCTAACATGGTTCTATATCATTTTGAGTTGCTGTTTTCATTTGTGTTACTTACTGTTTTCTATTTAGTTTTGTTCATCTGCTTTAACAGTAGTGGCATGTTTCAGTTGTTTTTCACTGTTTATGCTCGAGCACATTGCATTTAAAAAATAAAATATTTTTTTTCTTTTGTTTCATTGTCTTTTTTTTTTCAATTTTGTTGCACAGTTGCATTTTAATTCAGTCATTTCACTTTCTCATCTCTTTTCTAGAAAAAAGGGTATATAAATATTTTAATTTGTAAGCTGCACATTTCGTTGCTCATTTTGTCTCTGTTAAGCAGTGTTTTACATTGCATATTGTTTTCATACATTTCCTAACTCAACAATCTCTTCAGACTACACTACGCCATAAACGACCTAACGCAACTCAAAAAAATGTTGACGCAGGCCTATAAAATGTTGGCATAGGTCTTTGGCAACGTTTTTAGGGTGATGAAATTTTCATCGTTGCTACAGACCATAAAAGCAACATTTTGACTATCTACGGTAACACGACAACTATTTTTATAGTAGAACCTTATCTAGGTCTCTGGCAACATCCTTAGGTGTCTGTAGCAACATCCAAAAATGTTGCTATAAATATTAAATTTCTGAATTTGTTTGGGTGAGCTACTTGCATAATCACATACAATAGAATGATAGCTACTTACATAATACCACATACAATAGTACTAAAGCTACTTGCATAATATTACATACACCACTTGCATAAAACATAATTCGTAGATTCATTTCGAAACATATAGCAGTACACATCACAATTCATCATCAACAACTCCAAAAGTCGAAACATAAAAAAAATATGAAGATCTGCTATTTCACTTGGATGGTACTTCACTGCACTACATTGCCATAAGTATACACAAAAAAAATCCCAATTATGAACCAGGACATAGCTAAAGCTCTTGCAAAGAATTTTTCACCTTTCTTGTGCTTTCCACATTTAACGCGCATTAAGGCCAACACTACGTTCATATCAGCCACAAATTTATCGGATTTTGCCTTCTTTTGCTTTTGCTTCAGCAGCTTGTCTTCAAGTGTCTTCCTTTCCACGAGCAATTACGATATAGTATTTTATTTTTCCATCAATTTAACAGTAGTATCTTCCATTTCAGCATTGCTATTAATTTCATACACTTTTTCATGCCACATAAAATTCCCACAACTGCCATTCTTCACATATGTTAATTTCTTGACTAAAACATCACTGAAAAATACGATAATCGACAAAGCAACCAAAAATACCTAATTTATACTTACAGGCCACATGGAGAAACCAAAAAATTTCTTCCTCGCATTTGACCCTACATTCACAGTCCTTATCTTCGTTGGGATTCTGTGGTGGCAATGCTTACTTCCCGCCACTGTTGTTGAAGTTGAAGTAGAAATTGATTGAGTGGTCATTGAACTCGAAGATGGATATATCAACTACATATGTATACGAATACATATGAATATGAATATATGCATGTATATTGTATGTGTGAATTAATTTTTTAACAACTACACATGTTCAAGTAGATGGACAGATCAATTACACAAGATCTTGAACAACAAGCAAGGTAATGGACAAACAACATATTGTATTTATTAGTATTAACTGGGTGATTTTGGATGGCCCATTGCTAACAAGTACGGTCTACGAGACCCATTTTCATATTTTAACATATTCTTACAAACCCACAAACGAACAAACGAAATTAAAATTGAAACAGATCAGATTGGCATAGTAGACAGGTTAGAAATTCCTTTATCACAGCGTGAAGTTGATGGTCTTGCAAAGATGAAGGACTTAGTTGTTGATGAAAATAACCATTGGAAAGTGTTGAGTGATAAATAGATTAATAGGAGTGATGTTGATTATCCAACAAACTCATATGAATGTATTGTAGTTAGATAAAATGGGTTATTTGAAACTATTGCTGCTAAGACTATGGGTCATGGAAATGTGCAAACAGTGATTGAATTGACTGGTTGCAAAACAATAAAAGATAAAATAGAGCACATAGTCATGAATGAAAAGGAAATGATATTACCTGAACCACTAGATGCATTACTAAAGAAAAACTTCAACCATATTGCATGACATGGAAGTCATAATGTCAACCAAGATGAGAACACACAAAGTATAGGACTTGTTGAAAAGAAAAATGGTGAAGTTTGAAATGAATCCAAGGAGCTGCTTGTTGATGTTATGCTCATTACAGGTTTACTCAAAGAAGACTTAGCACACGAAGACAACAGTGAACAGAAATGTGCATTATAACAAACGAAATAGAATCCCTAAATCCTTACAACAACATCGAACTGATACCAATCCTTACAACAACATTTTAAAGATTGTCACTGTTAGTACCAAAAAACCCACAGACGAAATTAAAGCCCCAAATCTAACTATTTAAATCCAACAATAAAATTCTTACCCTATGCAGAATGATCAAAAGCTGTGGTAATAGCAAATCCAGCAGGAATTTAAAAGTTGAATACGCTGAATAACTCAATTTCTCTATGCCTTGACCCCGATTTTATTTTCGAAACAATGATTGAATCATTAGAAACCCATATCAGATTTCGCTATGGACCGATTGGAGATGTGTGCCCCCCAGATCGAAGATTAGTGATTGAAGATTTTGAAATTTTGGGGGTTAACGAAATAAAATTAGGGATTGAAGATTTTGAAATTTTGGGGGTTAACGAAATGAAAATTAGGGATTGAAGATTTTGAAATTTTGGGTGTTAGAACAGAAATGAGTGAATAAAAATAAAACCGGGAAATTGAAATAAGTGAGATGTGGATGATGGCGTGGATGGACGACTAAGATATTGTTTTAACTAATGGTGCGGATCGCCACGTAGGACATCGAAAGGTCTGCTATAGCAATTGTACAAACTGTTGCATCGTGTTACACTTGTTTATCTAGAGCAACACATTTTTATGGCTAAGGTAACACTAAATATAAAACGTTGCAGTAGGACCAAAATAGTATGGCTATCGTGACGTTTTGGCTAGCAACACCTTGAAAATTCGTTGCATTAGGCCGTTTATGACGTAGTGCTATCCATACTCTCCGCCACAAACTCTTACCATGTTAGTGCATCCTCCACACTCACCAGCTACACCCGACCAACGACAATCCACTATCAACAACATTGCCATCCCCTTTTGCTCGACAATTCAACCAAGCAATTAGCACACATTTCGTCCACCTTCTCCTTTTCCATTGACAACAGTCTCCACAGATTGCCGTATACATTAACTACACCACCATATTCATTGTCACTTAACTTAAACTTCATCCCACTGCTCCTCCCCATTACATTACCCTCCTTCAACAAACCTTCCCCACTCTGCTTGCAAAAGCCTAAACTTGGTCTCCATACAGCATTGTTCATCATCACTGCACAGTGAAACTTCGCAACCAGCACTAACCACAACCTTATGCACTGTTCACCTCCTCAATCAAGCTACCTCTCAGCAAAACATCCCCTTCAACACATTTCAAAACAAAAGTTTCTTATCAAACCAAACATCTACAACATGCTTCCACCCAGTAACATCATAGACACTGCCATACCATTGAACCACATTAACCCCACTGAAACTCGAACCCCAAAACACCAGGGAACCCAAAACCACAACGCAACCACCTGCAATCAAATAACTCTCGCCAATTCAAGCCACCGAACTAAACTCCTCAACGTTGCTCACCAAAACCCACTTACAACCAGCAATCGTGACACCTAATTCCCCTAAAACCGAATCAAAATCGAACACCCCACCTCCTGTTCATCACACCTAATCAAGGAGCTAATCTTGTTCATCACATCAAAATTGATTTTGTTCTTACAAGCAGCGAGTTCAATTTTGAGATTTTCGAATTTCGAGTCTGTGGAATTACTTGAGTTTCTGAATGTTAGAGATGGGAAATTGACGTCTGTAACTGAGGCAGATTTACTTTTACGAGTATTGTGCTTTCTTCTTTCGTTAGTGGGCTTGGGATCGTTTGTTTTAATAAATCTACTTTGGGCCACGTGAATTCATTAAAACAATTCTTTGCTTTGAAATTTGTTTTTCTTTTGTTTTGTGTAATTTTTGTTTTGTTTGCTAATAAAAGTTTTCACTTTGTCTATTCCTTTAAAAAATAAAATGTTTTTGCTTTATAATGTAAATTCACATTTTATTTTTTTAAAAAAAAAATCGCTTGACTTTAAATTGTACATATATCGCCTTCACTCTGCCGGTTACACTTGGACTGGGAATTGCTTTGCTTTGATAAAATCTACTTGCTAATCGTCGCTATAAAAAAATTGCTAATAATTCTGTATGTTCTGATATTGTGCTCTCAACTCCATTTTTATTTTCCTTGCATTATTGGTTGCTTGCATTTGCATTCACAAAAAAATCCAAAAACAAAACAAAAATTCATTCGTAGTTGCATCGTTAGCTCGCTTTTACTTTCTGTTTTGCATTCATCTTATTTTTGTTTTTATTTTCTAAGGACATCATTATACTCTGACAAATTGGTTTATTTCTAACACTCGGTGTCTAGACTACTACAAAGTAATAACCGTTTATAAATATTACGGTGATTCGAAAATATTATAGCGGTTGTTCCTCTGAAGGTACTTAAACCTTCGACTACATTGCTAGGGTGATTCTTATGCACCGATGACTCCTTCCCGTTAACCGGTTGAGAAATCTTTTATGAAATTAATCCAATCGTCATTATAGAATTTTAGAAAATTTGTAAATAAATCGTTTGCATTCATGTAGTTGCATTAGGTTCATGCATATATATATATATATATATATATATATATATATAAAACATTTTCATTTTGTAAATTTTGTTTTTCACCTTTTTCTCTAAAAAAAAAGAAAAAAAAGTTCAAAATCCAAAAAGAAAAAATCCTCATTTGTAGATAATCTTTTTTCCTTTTTATTTTAGCATTTTGTTTAAAGAAAAAACTTCCGAAAAAAGAAAAAAAATCAAAAACCAAAAATTCAAAAAAAAAGCAACAATTTTCTTTTGTAAATAATTATTTCCTTTTGCCTTAAAAAACCAAAAAGAAAATAAAAAAACCTTTTCTTTTAAAAATGTCTCAATTTCCTTATTTTCCAGAATTTTACGATAGTTGTGAAAACCAATATAGTCCATATAATTTTACACCAAATTCATATGGATATTTTAATAACAACTATTGTACAAACAATTTGGATTTTACACCATCCACTTTGCAAAAAATTCAAAATAATACGGATTTTGCACCACAAAATGTTCAAAATGACAATCAACCCTCAAATCTTTAATCTTTAATTGAAATACTTGAAATGAGCACATAACAACTTCAAAGAACAAATGAATGCTATAATTCATAAATGTGCAACAGTTCTTTTTGAAAATTTCAGAATAATCCTTATTTTGCAGCACAAAATTTTCAAAACAACGATCAATCCTTAACTTTGGAAACAAATACTGAATCTTTACTTGAAATTCAAATAATGAATTAATTATATATTTCAAACTTGTGCATTAATTCAAGTCAATGTTTTCAAAATAATCAAAATTCGAATTCCATTTCTAATTCAAATGATTTTGATTATAACCCTTTCCAATTAAATTTCGAACTCCAAAATGATTTCAAATTCAAACTGGAAGTGTGAATCAATTTTCAAATGATTTTGGCAACGGGAATAATTTCAATTGTGGTGCAAATGAAATTTTTTGTTCTCAACTATTTCAAATTAATAGTTCTCATGTAAGTAATTATAAATTTGATTTTTTTGAGCAAATGAATGAAGATGACTACGCGGATTTGTTATATGAAAAGTACTTGAAGTTTCGCGAGAAACAAAATAAAATTTCAATGTGTGATGAATCAAATTATTCTCAAGTAATTAATTATAATTTTGATTTTGTTGAGCAAACAAACAAAACTGACGATAATTACACAGATTTGTTGTGTGAAAACTACTTGAAGTTTCATGAGAAACAAAATCAAATCCAAACATATGACAATTTGAAAATTAATCCACCTTTTACCACAATCTATGATTTTGAAATAACAACTTTTGAAATGGAAAATGACAATCTTAACGAAATTGTTGAAAACTCGGTAATTGAATTGGATTTCAATTCTTTTGAGAGGGTGAAAGAAAATTTAAAATTCGATCTTCCTATTATTGAAAAGAATGAATTTCAAACCACAAATTTAGAATTCGAAAATGATTTATACAATGAAGTTGTGAATAATTTAAAGGAAGACGAATTTGATGAACACAAATTTTTTAATCTTTTCAAAGATGAGTTGAAAAGTGAAAGTGTAGATTTGAATCACCATTTGGATTTTGAAATCAATATTTTTGAACGAATTTTCAATGATAAAATTGAAATTCAAATTGGTGAATTTAAACATGAGTTTCAATCATTTATTCAATCTATCGTGAAAACCATCGAAAACAAACCAACTTATTCAAAATTTAATAAAGCAACATTCGTTTTTCCAAAACAATCAACTTCGAATTTTTTTACGATTTGGTTTTTCAAGCTTAAACTGTGTCTCTCATACTTGAAGAGACAAATGAATCGGTCTTTAGAAGACCGTTTGATTTACTTCTTGTCAATATATTTTCTTATATACTATAAATAATATATTTTTTCTTTCTTGTAAATATATGGCATATATTCAAAATTTTCTTTTTCCTTTTTTCTCTTTTCTCCTTCCACTTTGGTTGCCTGTGGGGACACAGTTAAAATCAAGTGTGGGGGGAGTTTCTTATTTATTTTGGTTTTGCATAGATTTGTCTTTTCTTGCCTTTTTTTTCATCCCCAAAAAAACCATTTCAAAAAAAATCAATTTAATTTACTTTTAAATGGACACGATGAAGTAAGTATACGATTTTGGTCGTACGATTAAAATGTTTGGAATTTTGCTTCTCTTAACGGATAACAAAAGAAAAGTTTGAATTGTGAGAAATTTTAACTGGTATATAGGGAGATTCTTAGGTGATGAGTATGAAATGTTTTCTAAATTGTAATCCGATTAAATGAATGGTTGATTTAGACTACTTGCGATAACATTTTAGATCTTTTAAGTGAAGTTGTGCAACGATTTTCTCACTTAACTCTCTCTCTTCAAAACAACAAAAAACCAAAAGAAAAAAAGAAAAAAAATATAATAGTAATAAACAATCCTAGGGTATCCAACATTTCTTGTAAATATAACGTTGGTGTGCAAACCCGCCAAGCTCTATCCCAACTCTCACAGAATCCGTATTGCAGTGTAGGGGTGGTATACCTTGGACTAATTTCATGATTTGGACACCTAAGGATTACCGACATGTTGTTCACAAAGTCATTGTCGGTTTGCACAATCCACCAAGCTCTGTCCCAACCCTCACGTAAGTCATAATGCAGTGTTGGGGTGGTATACCTTTGTCTTTTCACTTAGGTTTTGTAAATAATAATGTAATTATTTTTCAAAATAAAGAGAGAGTTCGCACTTGAAATCCAAGCATCTTCTTCACTTATTTGACCTAACTTGTTAACCAAAAGGAAATAAAGATGCCAGTTTATGATTGTTGATATCGATTATAGAATTAATTTATATTTGCACTATGTTTTTACCAAAACAGCTAGCCAAACTGGAGGACTTTGTAACGATAAACCGACTTTTGTTTGAAGTTTTGATTAGTAATGGACTTAAATTTCATAATAATGACCCAAACTTGTGTTAACTCATCGTGTCAAGTTTAAAAATAAATTACCCATTTGTAAATATTCTTTTGAAAACTTAAATTCATCTTGTAAGTATTTTCGAATCTTGCATTTTGTAAATATTTTTAGCATTTAACATTTGGATTGTGGGTTGTATCCGCTGAAAACCCTTACGAGACAACACTCGTCCTACTGGGGACATCTAGAGATTTAACGGCTTGTTGCATACGCTCCATGCAATCGTGTTCCCTACGAAAACAGATTTATCCTAATTTTTCAATTTATTCGAGGACGAATAAAAAAACAAGTGTGGGGATATTTGATATGCACATAAATATACACATTTATATTCACATATTTATTCTTGTTTTAATTAAACAAATAACATATCGGCATATTTTTACGTGTTTTAACCAAAAAACCCAAAATTTTTAATTTTCATGCATTCATCTTCATATTGCGGCAAAACGGTCATTTGTGCATGTATTTATTTTTGATAAAATTTACTTGTTCATTTTCATGTGCCTTGTAGGAATTTAGGAGCAAAAATAAAGTATGCACATGAAGTTTACATGGAGATATGCATGCATAAAGTGGATACAAAGGAATGGAGATGGAATTAATTCACATACAACTTAGTGGAGGACCCTACCCATTATCACTCTTTCTTTAATGGAAGAATTAGAGGCTAATATATTAGCATGTGGGGACAAAAAAGGCTTCATACAATTTTAATTAATCGTTAGTAACTAAAGACAAATGGAAGCTTCATGAAGGGTATTTGGTAGTCCCCAACAAAAGTTATTAGGGTTTCAGGTTTTAGAGCATGTATAAATACCCCTTTATGTCATGTAAATAGATCCTCTTGTTTATCCTCCCCTTTAGTTAGTTTAGTTTAGAGGAAAGCTCTCTTTTTCTTTCTTGGCTTCTTAGCCATTTCCCTCTTATGTAATTTTCATTTTAATGCAATTTAATTTTTTGTTCAGGTAATTCTTCTTATTTACTTTATGTATTAGTGTAGTTTAATTTTATGCAAGTAGTTTAGTTTTACTTTGTTTTTTTTAATTAGTTATCTCTTTTGTTTTGTTTATGTTTATGTTGCAATTTAGTATTGTTGTCATGATTACATATATTAAGGCTAATCCCTTTCAACTTAGGAGTAATGAATCTCTCTTGATTATGTAGATGCAACATAATTTGTTTATTCATTCTCTCCTTTTGTTTCATTTCATGTTAATGTTATTGGTTTTGTGTTCATTATTGAATTTGATAGCCTATATTGTTGACAACAAATAGGCAATGCTTAGTCATATGTTCACTAATTACCTCTTCATCTATATATGATGATGGTGACTAAGTGGGGGTTGAAATAAAAATTTGATGGTCTATAGTTATAATTAATAGTTCATAAGCCACTTAAATCATATTTCATTTTCATTTTGTTGTCATTTTTTATTTGAATAGTATGGTGATTTAGTGGGTATATTATAGTTTGATAGTTTATTTTGTGCTAATTAATAATATGAATAAGCTATGTTTATAATAATCATTTCAACTAAATTCACAAATGACTAAAAAAAAAGAGATCAAGGTTTCATTTTATGTTGATTAATGTGATCTAGAGAGTGGATTTACTCCTAGGTTGTTAATTAACTCTCATATTTTTATCTATCTTAGCATGTTAGTTTAGTTGTAGTTAATTATATATTCACTCAACTTTGTTTTAATTTGATTGAACAAAATTAGTATTACTTCTTCCCTATGGATCAACTCGTATTCTCTAACATACTACTAGTATACGCCATGCGCTTTTAGTTTAGTACACTTCACGACGAATTTCTAATCGATAGAATATTCGTCGTCGAAAAATATCAAAGGGTATAAAATTATCGTTAATCAAAGGTTCTAGCAGACTCAAAGCAGGGGTATAATGGGGACATCCAAAAGACTAGATTTTAGCTAGTCAAGTACCCTGGGTATCGTGGATTGACCTAGTTGTCTTTATTGAGCAAGGCAAACATACGTATTATGGAAAGGCGTATGGAATTTTGCTTGAATCGGGGTCATCATTAGCCTTTGACAAATGGCATGTCGTAGCCAGTCATTCGATTAATGATGGTTTCAAGGTAGGATTGGCGGTGATAGCATAAGTCATGGATGATGATTGTTTTGCTTGTATCATCTTTTGTAGATTGTCCGACGTCGAAGGAGATATCTCTTGAGTGCTTGTCTGAAGTTGGCTTAGGCCTTCGTGGCTTGTGTTGGGGGATGTCGATATCGATTAGGATGGTCTACGCTTGATAACTGATTTCCATGAATGTGTTGTTTTTTCTGTCTGATTATTTGTAAAGGCTATCACTATCGGATGTAAGGGAGACGAGTTGGGTTCTTCTCTAATGTGTTGGAATATTAGTTGATTGATCTACCTATTTCTTATATACTTTATTGATGATGTTAGATAACTGTTTTATCGCTCATTACGACTGTTGTCTGACTTAAGGTTATATGATTCCACTTATTATCTTGGGCTGTTCATCCTGTTGTGGATGGACAGACAGAGTAGCAGGTCACAAGTAGTAGATCTTAGTGGACGATGCTGCAGATCGATGACGAGCAGGAGGCTTACGTATCAATTTTTCTGTTTTTCATATCTAGTTGTTGTTTCCACTGTTATGTTTGTTGTATGATTCTCTGAGTGGTTGTAGTGAGGTATCTTTGTATAGATTCTTTTGATGAAATCCTTTATTGTATGAATATTCTTTCAAGTTGATATGGAAATTTAAGTTTTTGCTCAAATCTACTTCACTATTACGTTCCTGTTGTATATGTTCTATTATACTTTATCTCTGCACTGTGAGTTATACGATATGTTCCGCTTGCGTTATCCTACCCTGATGATCGCCCATAACTTCCTGGCACGTCTTTCAGCGCATTATTTCCCTTGTTAAGTGCATGAGTTATGGGCAGTTGTCACATTTATGGACCAGTATTCATGTGGAGGAAACTCGTTCCTTATTATACGATGTAGTCCCGTGATATGCCTAACTTAAATAAGTTAAGAATAACTGATTAGTTTTCTCATACCAGTACCATGACTGACTCATAGTTTGATTTTTTCTTGCAAACTCGGGTCTCCTTATCTCCACACGGACAGCTGGGTAGTCCTTGTTTTACAGAATTATTGAGTAGGATTCAAGATTGAAGCTTATAAAATGAGAAATGAGAATTCCATATGTTAATGTTTGAAAATTTCATATTAGTGGGTTGGGAGGTAGAACCTTATAAAATGAGAAAGAAAAGTGGGAAAATGCATTGGGAATATACAAATTTTGGTGCAAAAGATAGCGTTAAACTCAGATTTCAGTTTAGACGTGGTTGTGGAAGGATTGGCGTCAAAGAGAATTTGGATGAAGAAAATAATTTTGTGAGAAGGATTTAGGAAAGAAATTTAAGAAATCACGATGTACTTAGCCCTAAAATTAAACTTTTAAAAGAACTTGAAAAAAATTGACATAGGGAAAAAGATTTCTAGAAGAGTTTTCAAGTTTCAAATTTAAAATTTATAGCTTTCAAAAATTTATTAGTTTGGAATATTGAGATTAGAAACAAAATATTTTTGGGAAAGTATACAGATTCATTTTCAAAAATAAATTGCATAAGAAAGTAGTGGGGTAAAGCGATACAAGAGGTTAAGGAAAAGTGCTAATATAAATAAGTTAGGCATATGTATGTTGTGCCCGGATGTACTAGAGGCAGGTTTTAGTACAGAAATAGATAGTCTTGAATAAAATAACTGTTTTGAAATGTAAGTTAAGAACCCACTTTGAGTCTAGTTCCATAGTTATAACTTTTAAGAACTTAAACAAAAATGATTTCGAGGGAGTTTCAAGTTTTGAATAAAAAATTACAAGTTTTCTAAAGATTTAATAGTCTAAAAGCTAAGAGTTCCATTAAAAAAAACACTAGATTTGTTTTGAAAAAAATGTAAAAGTTTTTTGAAGGATGGGTTGTGACAAACTTTAACTCATTGGAACAAGAATAATTGTAAGATAAGATTTTATGAACTAATAAGTTTGTAAGTAAATATGTTTTATTAGAGTAACAAGGAAATGTGTAGAGAAAGGAGTGTACGGAATATAAGTGAAGTATCATATTTTGTGCTATCATATAAGTGAAGAAATGAAAAATATTAGAATAATAAAGTTTTTTGTTACTTTACGCAGAATACAAATTCATAAAAACTTGGTCTTAATAGTTCTTGTTGAAAACTAATTGTATAGTAAAATAAGTAAGTAGCTCCATCAAAGTTTAACCTTTTAAAAAGAAGAAACCACAGTGAATGAATAGAAGCAATCAATGTTATCTTCTCTAATTTTAAAATTTTGAGAAAGGTTTTAAGAAGATAAATTTTAGAGAATTAAAGATTGTTTTGTGGAATTATTTCAGTAGCGAGCATGAACACTTGAAAGAGCCTTAAGGAATTATTTTGGTATGTGATTAGACCATAAAACTTGAGTGGCAATTGTAGAAAGTCCTAAGGGAAGAATTATGAAGTAAAAGCGAGAAATGGTTAACACTCAAATAATTTGGAGTAGTATAGATGGAAATGTGGGAAGGATGCCTTCTGGGTGGTTATTGTTTTAACGGAGAAAAGTCAAAGGTAATTTTTAAAACTTATATAATTTAGTGTAAAGTTATAGAGACAATGATGCCACATCAACACAAATTTAATAAAGGGTACAAATTAAGTGAAAAAGATCTGTTAATTCACATGAGAATTGAGCTCTCATGAAAATTAGTAATACAATGATAAAGGGATGAATTTTAAAGGAAAGGCCTAAAACCTATACAATTGAAATGAGGAGGAAATGGACTTTAAGGGCAAGTTTGGAATTTTTGTAGGTGAAATTTTGACATGATTTATAATGAAAGGAAACATTTTTCAGCACTTATTGAAAAAAATAGAAAGTTCAACGTGTTGTCTTACTTTATGGTAGAGTAAGAACTAGGCCTAAGAATACAAGCTTACTTCATAGTGAAGAAAAGATCGTTAGATTTATATCTATCGAGATATCGGGAACAGCTAGCCTATAAGTATCAGGATATTATCTGTGTGCATTTAGAGGTGGCCTATTTATAGCAGCGGATATCTCTAAAACTAGCGGGTACACGACTTGAGTTTGTAGAGAGTGGTAGATGGAGGGGAAGAGGGCCTTAGTTGTTTTAATTCAGTGATTAGACCTTTTTATGTTAAATGAGAGACATGGTCCTACTCCTCCTAGTCCTAAAGGATAATCACATTTAGCCGTTGTATCTTTTACGCAGTAGAAATTGCAATAGAGCCTGTTTTCTTTTAGTATGGATTTGCATTCCTATGTAGTATTCTGTTTTATTGTTGAAAACTAGAATTGTTTAGTGTGACATTCTCTTTCTAGGTGTTTGTGATGATTACTAGACATGAACAAAGACATAGGGTATTGTAAAAAAAAAATGGAAGCAAAATGATGAAAACTAAAAGAAAAACAAACAAAATTTACATAAAGAAACAAAGGCGATAACTACAATAAATGAGCATAAAAATTCTTCTAAATTAAGTTTGGGGGAATTCAAAAAGAAAATTTTCTTATGCAAACTGTACCTGGAAAAGAAAATAGGATTTTTTTAAGAATAGCAAAAAAAAGTTCCAAGTACGGGGGAAAAGGTGCGTAAGAGTGAAGTTGAAAATACAAAAATTTCCTTTTTCTAACATAAAAAATCCCATTTTGAAAATTTTGGTTTTTTCTAAAATTCGAAAATAAAGCTGTTTGGTAGGGTTTAAACGCAAGAATTGGATGAACCGCTGCCTTATTTAGTAAGGGTGTGGGAAAAATTGGATTGAAAGACATATTGATTTTCAAAACATTATGTTCATGTAGAAATTGCAAGTATATTTAGGATGTGTGATCATATTTTTAAAGGATTTTTAATGAAGACAACATTCATGTAGAAGGTACCACTTAGAAATTCATTGCATTCATGAGTTTTTATGATGTATTACACTTTTCACAAGTACACGGATTGTGGTCGAATTTGATGTACACATGTTGGATGTGAATTATGCGAGGAATGACATATTTTTACCCTTATCGAGTTTCAGGGACGAAATTATCAAAATTTGGCTATGGGAGAATATAACACCCCACATTTTTAATAATTAAATAATAAGATAAGTTGAAAAATTATCAAAATTTGGCTATGGGAGTTTTACCATTGCATCCACGAACGATTTTCTAAGTATTCTACATGTATAGTTTGTAGAAAATAGTGTAAAAACAAAAGCGTTGTCACAAAATGGAGTTTCATAAACACATAATAAATATACATAGGATGGGTCGACTAATAGGTTGACCCAGTAGGGGGTCGAGTTAACCTACCCGAAAGTGTAACAACCCGAAAATCTGAGCCAGTTTAAATTTTTCATTTTGGCTATTTTAGCGAATTTTGAATATTTAAAATGAATTATTTCAAATAATATCAACGAAAATTTATTTTGAATATAGAATAGAACGTATATATTTATATACGTTGTCGTTAGAATATATATAAATATAAAAAGGAATTGAAAATGGCGCGGTAGTTCGATAATTCGATTTCAAACTTCAATTGAATGTAGCGGGTGCAAAACAAACCGGATTTTAGTGAAACCAAAAATAATAGAATCTAATTGAGAATATCTTTCCAACGAATCTGAAAAATCAAAATTTCATAGCGGGAATCAAAAGATATGTCCAGTTGAAAATTCTGAATAGTCGCTATGGAATTCAGGCCCTTAAAAATGGAAATTTTGCAAACAACCTCGGATTTCGACGAAACCACTTTTGTTGGGTCCGTGATGTCAAGTTATTGCTAGGTTTCAGATTTCATAATTTTTCGAATCAATATGTGAGCGTGGCGAAGGAAAACACGTTTGACCAGTTTTAGTTGATTTTCATCGACTGGAAAATGGCCATTTTTCCAACGGTCTCAGAATTCGACGAAACTAGTTTTGTTAGGACCGTATCGTCAATACGAAGCTAGAAATTATTTTTCTGGGATTTATAGAGTTAGTATGTGACCCCGGTAAATTGAAATGCGCGTTCAAATTCAATATATAGAGTTATATGTTGATTTTGACGGAAACTGATCGAAACGATCGAATCAGCTTACGATACATATCCCATTGTGTTCGGAATAGGGGTAATTAGCTATGGACGACAGGCGGTGGGCCTCGTTTAGAGGTCGTATGAAAAAGTTTCTTTTTGAAAATAAATTAATTAAATAAATTAAAAATAAAATATCTCTCTTCTCTCCCTATCTATTCACTCTGCCCCCCCCCCCCCCCCCCGTTCAAACCCAAATCGAACTCGAAAAAAAAGAAGAAGAAGGAAGCGGGAGGGCGACGGAGCCTCCATCGCGCCGCCGCGCGAGGCGCCCCCCCTCCACAACCACCTGTCGTCGCCTCCTCTTCTTCCTCCTCCTCCCCTGTTCCTTCCTGACGCGAAGAAGCCCCCCCCCCCAAATCGATCGATACAACCGCGAGCCCCCCCTGTGCCGCCGCCCCGCCCTCTTCTCTTCTTCCTCCTCTTCCTTTCTCCCCGACCGAACCCGCACCCTCTCCCTCTGGCCTCGCGTCAGCCACCTCCACGAACCCCAATCTGACCCCGCCTTCCTCAAATCCGAACGCAGCAAAAGGAACCCCTCCCCCCTTCTATAATCGGTAAATTTTATTTTGTTTTATTTCATTTTTATTTCAGTTTTATTTTAGGTTATTTAACCAATAGAAAATCTGTTTATATATATATAAGTAGCGGAGGAAAGATTAGATTTTTTAAAATAGAAAAGATTAGATTTTTAAAATAGAAAAGATTAGATTTTTAAAATAGAAAAGATTAGATTTTTAAAATAGAAAAGATTAGATTTTTGAAATTTGAAAAGGCGAAATCTTTATATTTGAAAAGGCGAAATCTTTAGATTTGAAAAGGTGAAATCTTTATTTTTGAAAAGGCGAAATCTTTATCTATATAGTAGTATTGTAAAAATATAATTTTTGTGTATATAGTAGCGGGGTAAAAATAGAATTTTTATCCATATAGCGTGATTATAAAAATTCGATTTTTATATATTGAATAGCGAAGTACAAATTCGATTTTTATATATTGAATAGCGAAGTAAAATTTCGATTTTTATATATTGAATGGCGAAGTAAAAATTCGATTTTTATATATTGAATAGCGAAGTAAAAATTCGATTTTTATTTATGTAGTGGCTACGGGCAACGAAAGTGACAAAGGGCGAGAACGACGAAGATTTCTATAAATGAAGTGTCGTAGAATTGGGATAGCTATTGGTGAGAACTTCTCGCTATAAATTTCCTTTTCTAGTTATAAATATATACTAGGATGCGGACGGTGTTTAGTAGCACCCGACACAATCGTCCACAGACCATGGACTTGTTTGTTTGGCTGTGTAGTTGGTTAGATTATTTGGGTTGAATTGAATTGTTTGGTGAAATGAAATTGATTTGACTGATGTGTGAATGGCGTGGGCCATCACTAGACCGGGGGTAAGGCTAGGCCTCGTCCCGTTTCTAGTATCGTGCCGTTATGCCGCCGAAATTTTCTAAAATAAATTAGAAAAAATAAAGATATCATTTTATTTAATAAATGAACCGAAAAGAATATTCATAGGTTGAATAAAATAATTTGATCGTTGAAAATATAATTTTTAACGTGAACGTGAATAAATAAATATTCATTTACAAACCGGACGGTTTGTTTATGTACACCTATTTGAAGGACATTGATTGGGACGATAAATTTTACACATCGCCCAACTGCACAAATAAAATCTGTGTTTGATTGTTTGAAACCCCACACGGGTATTGGGATAAAACACGGAATACACTAATCCCAATAATTAGTTGTATGTCGATCGATTGATTGACAGGCTGTTATAAGCGTTAAATATCTATATTTGATGCTTATACAGTGTAGTGCACTTTGGGTGATGGTTGATTATTTATCGTTGCTATTATATACATGTGTTGTATGGAATCCATATAATTAACTTTGTATGGTGATTGATTGGGCCTCATTCCAATTTAGAAAATAAAGTATATTATAAAATAAAGGTTCATGTGTTGACCGTACTCATCTGTTGAGATCAGTCATGTGTTGAACGAAATATTTTAACAATAAAACTTACATCTTTATCATATATGAAATTAGAAATCAACTGGGAAATAGATGAGATGAGTGGTCTCCTGGATATTGATCTGATGTTGGTTTCGGCCTTCGGGGTTAATATTCAGGGAATCGTTCTCTTACTAATTTACGGTTGGAGTCTGATTTAAATCAAACGATAGATATCATAATTTTCATTAAATATATTAAATAACAAAAATAGTCACACGTGGGCAGTACTCATTCGTTGAGATTAGTCATGTGTTGACAAAAATAAATATTCATTTGTTGAATAGAATAACGGAATTAATGAATTATATAAAGTCGTGTTGATTAGAGATGCGCCATTTGGACGCGAACGATATTTATATCGATTATATTCGTTTTTATAATTTAAATTGAATAGAAAACGAATCGAATTTGAATTGAATAGAAAACGAATCGAATTCGAATTGAAAAGAAAACAAATTTGAATTGAATTGAATAAAAAACGAATCGAATTTGAATTGAAAAGAAAACGAATTTGAATTGAATTGAATAGAAATCGAATTTGAATTGAATTGAATAGAAAACGAATTTGAATTGAATTGAAATGAATTTTAAAACGAATTTATAAGGAAAAATTCAATTTTGATTTGAATTTGAAATAAAGGTTGAAATTGTTTTTGAAACGAATTCAAACTATTTATAAAATTTGTTTTAAATAGTAATCGATGAAATATATATTATATATATTATATATATAATACAATGGCCTGAATAGAACGCGCCGCGGCAGTTCTTAAATTTCGACCATTGATTTCGAACGGACATTACGGGAGATCCGACCGTCGGATTCTCCTAAAACCGGAACCGTTGGGTTCGTATCGAAAAGAGCTTTCTAACGAATATTAGAAATTTGAAATCTAACGGCTGGATTTGGAGATACGTCCAAATCAAATTTGAAAAAGGTCGCTGTAAGTGCAGTTCGATGGCCGTTGTTGGAAATCGACTGTACGGGCCTTGATAAAATTATTAAAAATAGTAATAATTTGTGTAAAATCATAAGAAATGATTTGGGAAAAATTGGGAAGAAAAACTCCATATTTGAAAAGTTAAAAATAGATTTTTTATCGAAATGAACTAGTTTTGAACAAAAATTAAAACCCATTTATTTTTAAATAAACAAATTAGATTTGAAATGGGTTGTAAATAAAATTGATTTGTGGGTTTATCGTGAACAGTGTTTTAAATAACACTAGTTCTTTAACCCGGTAATAAATAGAATGTGGTTTGGGTTTATCGTGAACTGTGTTTTAAATGACATTAGTTCTTTAACCCAGTAAAAGGAGTTTTAAAGAATCTGCAATTAGATTGAAATGTGAATTGATAATCTAAATTATCAAATTTAGAAATGAGCGAGAATGGAGTATCGCCAGTTTTGCTCCAGGCGATAGTCAAATCTTTAATTAGATTTGAACGTGAAATGGTAATTAATTTTACCGATAACACTGTGGTATTAGATATGGAGTATTACCAGTTTTGCTTCATGGGATGGATAGGTTGGGATTGAGAAATAAAGTAAACAATTACTTCGGTGTGGTTCGCTAATCCCGACTAGTTCGGAAAAACCATAATTTGGTTTGAAATGACATCCAAAGGAAGATTAAAGGATAAATTGTAAAGAATTTATCTTGGATAAAATTAATGGGAACCTTTCCCTAAGAATGTGAAATTTAGAAACTAGCTGTAGGTTAGTTAAGAGGAATGGTTTCCTGGGTATTGATCTGATGTTGGTTTCGGCCTTCGGGGTTAATATTTGGGGAGTTGCTCTCTTACTGATTTATGGTTAGTGACTAATGAATTGGAATGAGGCGTATGTTGTGTTTGTGTAACATTTGTTTTTAATATACGCGGGTTGTTCGGAAAGGCCGGGTTTATACCCATTCTAAATAACCGATTCGACGATAATTCGAAGATGAAGACGGTGGTAGAAGACCGGAAGTCTTCACATCGTTTGGATAATTACTGACGATCCTGATTGGGCTGTACACCCAAGAGGATGGAAATAGTTGTTGGTCGTCCAGACGTATTTGGAGATCGATGGATATGCGAGGAAAGTGCCTCCGGTTTCGTTCAGACCCAGAACGAACTTGTAGATGGATTGTGTGTCTGACATTGGATTTTATTCTGTGTTGATTGATTTCTGTTAAATATATATCTGTTTGGCGGCGGAGAATTTATTCTCTTGCTTAACGCCCTTCTCTGAGACGTACGAGCTTAGAGGTTATATATCGATAGATATCAATCGCATGGCATGAATTTCCTGTGTGGCACGCTGAGTTGCATGGATCAAGGCTTCTGTTGAAAAGCAAAGTCTTGTGGTTGATGATCAAAGCACGGCCTACGTGGCAGCTTTGTGTATAACATGAATTCGCGAGCCTCACACCTCGGTATGGGTTAAAAACGGGATACGGACCATTGGGAGAACACGACGTTTCTTTCTAGCTTTGGTGGTGTCGGTGACTTACCAGCCCTGACATTTATATACTTTTCACCTTTGTGGTTGTTAGAATGAGGCGCCTCGATTTTAGTTCTGTAAGGACCGGGAAACGTGTGTTCAGGCATAATTAATCCTCAAACGTAAGAGAGGACCGGCCCAGCCGAATCCAAGGGTTGCCCAGAGTGTGTAGTCCTGGGACATTTGCTAGAGTGTCTCGAAGCGGAGAGGAGCTTGCCCCTTGCCTCGACTCATGACGGAAATCCAATTTCCAATACGTGTAATTCGGTTTTATTTGTAGAGCCTAGTATGGCGACATGATAGATGGTACCCATGCCGCCTAGGATTGATATTTATGATTGAAATTGTTTTGACACTATACACTTATTATAGTATCAAATGATTTGTTTTAAACGTACCAAACATGTTTGGCTATTATAAGGGAAAACCCTATCCTCCGGCTTGCGTTGCATTGTGTGATGGGACCTGGGTCTTATAATAGCTTCATTTTTCGAAAAAGCATTGCGTTGTTTATTCTATGCACTGGTATTCTTGGGAGGAAACCCATTCCGTGTTATACGGCGTGGTCCCTTGAATTACTCTCTTTTAAATTAAAGTTTTAAATAACTGTTTTAGTTCTCACACCAGTCACATGACTGAACTGGAGTTTATTGTTTTAACCTAAACTCTGGGTGCCCTTATTTTCGACACGGGCAGCTAGTAGTTTTGGTTTTTGCAGATTTATATTCATAGGATCCTGATTTACAGCTGGAACGATGCTCGGAAAGCTCTGTATCCGTGTATCACTTTCAGTTGTGTTTTGTATATTTTTCCGCTGCTAAGTAATTTAATGTAATCTCTGATATTTATCGAATCTAATTTATTCAATTATAATCTGTATATTCTTGTATCTGATGGAATTGTTGTAATAGCAATGAAATGTTCTTCCATCTGCGTTCCAATTTGTCCTGTTCTCAAAACGATCAGGGGTTTCGAACGGTCTTTGTCGGTTTAACGACTGATTCGGATCGAGCGAAATTCCTTGCCGTCACATTTGGTATCAGAGCTTTGGTTTACAGAGCTCGAGAACAAGACACATTAGAACCAAACGAAAGAATTCATCAGATATTGGATTAGTAATATCCAATTAGAATGACTCGTTAGAGATAGGATCAGTAGTATCCTAGAACGGGTGTGAAGAGTATATTTTCCAATTGAAAACAATTTTGTTTTGAAAATTTAAACCATTTTATACGTATTTGAATATTTATATATATTGAATTTGGACAATCTAGTATATAAAGGTTTTGCATATACGCGTCATGAACGTATATTCGATGTTTTAATATATTAGATAGATATAGAATCACATTCTAGTGGCCTGGAGATGGTACTGATGATAGCACGTGCATCATCAGTATTTATGTTCGTGTTTCGAAGGTGAGGTATCTATATATTTCCATTAGACTGGTGTGAGAACCAAAACTTATATAGATAGATTCGTTTGTTGTGATTTGGCACCAAAACATGATTTTTTGTATATGTATCAAAATTATGAATTTGAAACGTTAATCCACTAATTGATTGATGTTTGTGTTGTTTGTTTATTTGTTTGATAATTTTGAACCATTACGCCTAATTGTATCAAATATTGAATTATATTGAAAATTAGTCGCATTTGCTTGCATATACATGTACTTACATTGAACAGGTCATAGCAAGGAGGCTAGAGCAGAGAATAAAATTTGTTTGCCCGACAAATAGGTACATGTTTATCATAATTTGCTGATTTTGTTTGGGTGATGATGATTTTATGAGCCTATTGGCTAGCCGCTTGGCTTTTTCTTCCTTTTTTTCTTTTTGAGATCAGAAGGCCTGTATGGCAATTTCGGGATTTTCCTGTGGCTCCCGGTGCAGGGGAGGTTATAGCGAAATTTTTCGAAAATTTAGGGTGTTAGCCAAATTTTTGAAAAAATTGAAAATTCTCAGAAACTGAAAAGTTAGACAATGAAAGCCAGATCGAACGTAGAGTTGATTGATTAAACCACTTTCGACTTTGTTCCTTTTCGGGGACGAAAAGTTTTAAGTGGGGGAGATTGTAACAACCCGAAAATCTGAGCCAGTTTAAAATGTTTATTTTGGCTATTTTAGCGAATTTTGAATATTTAAAATGAATTATTTTAAATAATATCGACGAAAATTTATTTTGAATATAGAATAGAACGTATATATTTATATACGTTGTCGTTAGAATATATATAATTATATATAAATATAAAAATGAATTGAAAATGGCGCGGTAGTTCGATAATTCGATTTCAAACTTCAATTTAATGTACCGGGTGCAAAACAAACCGGATTTTAGTGAAACCAAAAATAATAGAATCCAATTGAGAACATCTTTCCAACGAATCCGAAAAATCAAAATTTCATAGCGGGAATCAAAAGATATGTCCAGTTGAAAATTCTGAATAGTCGCTATGGAATTCAGGCCCTTAAAAATGGAAATTTTGCAAACGACCTTGGATTTCGACGAAACCACTTTTGTTGGGTCCGTGATGTCAAGTTATTGCTAGGTTTCAGATTTCATAGTTTTTCGAATCAATATGTGAGCGTGGCGAAGGAAAACGCGTTTGACCAGTTTCAGTTGATTTTCATCGACTGGAAAATGGCCATTTTTCCAACGGTCTCAGAATTCGACGAAACTAGTTTTGTTAGGACCGCATCGTCAATACGAAGCTATAAAATATTTTTCTGGGATTTATAGAGTTAGTATGTGACGCCGGTAAATTGAAATGCGCGTTCAAATTCAATATATAGAGTTATATGTTGATTTTGATGGAAACTGATCGAATCAGCTTACGATACATATCCCATTGTGTTCGGAGTGGGTGTAATTGGCTATGGACGACAGGCGGTGGGCCTGGTTTAGAGGTCGTATGAAAAAGTTGCTTTTTGAAAATAAATTAAATAAATAAATTAAAAATAAAATATCTCTCTTCTCTCCCTATCTATTCACTCTGCCCCCCCCCCCTCCTCCCCCGTTCAAACCCAAATCGAACTCGAAAAAAAAAGAAAAAAAAGAAGGAAGCGGGAGGGCGACGGAGCCTCCATCGCGCCGCCGCGCGAGGCGCCCCCCCCCCCCTCCACAACCACCTGCCGCCGCCTCCTCTTCTTCCTCCTCCTCCCCTGTTCCTTCCTGACGCGAAGAAGCCCCCCCCCCCCCCAAAATCGATCGATACAACCGCGAGCCCCCCCTGTGCCGCCGCCCCCCCTCTTCTCTTCTTCCTCCTCTTCCTTTCTCCCCGACCGAACCCGCACCCTCTCCCTCTGGCCTCGCGTCAGCCACCTCCACGAACCCCAATCCGACCCCGCCTCCCTCAAAACCGAACACAGCAAAAGGAACCCCTCCCCCCTTCTATAATCGGTAAATTTTATTCTGTTTTATTTCATTTTTATTTCAATTTTATTTTAGGTTATATAACCAATAGAAAATCTGTTTTTATATATATATAAGTAGCGGAGGAAAGATTAGATTTTTTAAAATGGAAAAGATTAGATTTTTAAAATAGAAAAGGTTAGATTTTTGAAATTTGAAAAGGCAAAATCTTTATATTTGAAAAGGCGAAATCTTTATATTTGAAAAGGCGAAATCTTTATTTTTGAAAAGACGAAATCTTTATCTATATAGTAGTATTGTAAAAATATAATTTTTGTCTATATAGTAGCGGGGTAAAAATAGAATTTTTATCCATATAGCGTGATTATAAAAATTCGATTTTTATATATTGAATAGCGAAGTAAAAATTCAATTTTTATATATTTAATAGCGAAGTAAAAATTCGATTTTTATATATTGAATGGCGAAGTAAAAATTCGATTTTTATATATTGAATAGCGAAGTAAAAATTCGATTTTTATTTATGTAGTGGCTACGGGCAACGAAAGTGACAAAGGGCGAGAACGACGAAGATTTCAATAAATGAAGTGTCGTGGAATTGGGATAGCTATTGGTGAGAACTTCTCACTCTAAATTTCCTTTTCTAGTTATAAATATGTACTAGGATGCAGATGGTGTTTAGTAGCACCCGACACAATCGTCCACAGACCATGGACTTGTTTGTTTGGCTGTGTAGTTGGTTAGATTATTTGGGTTGAATTGAATTGTTTGGTGAAATGAAATTGATTTGACTGATGTGTGAATGGCGTGGGCCATCACTAGACCGGGGGTAAGGCTAGGCCTCGTCCCGTTTCTAGTATCGTGTCGTTATGCCGCCGAAATTTTCTAAAATAAATTAGAAAAAATAAAGATATCATTTTATTTAATAAATGAACCGAAAAGAATATTCATAGGTTGAATAAAATAATTTGATCGTTGAAAATATAATTTTTAACGTGAACGTGAATAAATAAATATTCATTTACAAACCGGACGGTTTGTTTATGTACACCTATTTGAAGGACATTGATTGGGACGATAAATTTTACACATCGCCCAACTGCACAAATAAAATCTGTGTTTGATTGTTTGAAACCCCACACGGGTATTGGGATAAAACACGGAATACACTAATCCCAATAATTAGTTGTATGTCGATCGATTGATTGACAGGCTGTTATAAGCATTAAATATCTATATTTGATGCTTATACAGTGTAGTGCACTTTGGTGATGGTTGATTATTTATCGTTGCTATTATATACATGTGTTGTATGGAATCCATATAATTAACTTTGTATGGTGATTGATTGGGCCTCATTCCAATTTAGAAAATAAAGTATATTATAAAATAAAGGTTCATGTGTTGACCGTACTCATCCGTTGAGATCAGTCATGTGTTGAACGAAATATTTTAACAATAAAACTTACATCTTTATCATATATGAAATTAGAAATCAACTGGGAAATAGATGAGATGAGTGGTCTCCTGGATATTGATCTGATGTTGGTTTCGGCCTTCGGGGTTAATATTCAGGGAATCGTTCTCTTACTAATTTACGGTTGGAGTCTGATTTAAATCAAACGATAGAGGTCATAATTTTTATAAAATATATTAAATAACAAAATTAGTCACACGTGGGCAGTACTCATTCGTTGAGATTAGTCATGTGTTGACAAAAATAAATATTCATTTGTTGAGTAGAATAACAGAATTAATGAAATATATAAAGCAGTGTTGATTAGAGATGGGCCATTTGGACGCGAACGATATTTATATCGATTATATTCGTTTTTATAATTTAAATTGAATAGAAAACGAATCGAATTTGAATTGAATAGAAAAGGAATCGAATTCGAATTGAAAAGAAAACGAATTTGAATTGAATTGAATAGAAAACGAATCGAATTTGAATTGAAAAGAAAACGAATTTGAATTGAATTGAATAGAAAACGAATTTGAATTGAATTGAATAGAAAACGAATTTGAATTGAATTGAAATGAATTTTAAAACAAATTTATAAGGAAAAATTCATTTTTGATTTGAATTTGAAATAAAGGTTGACATTTTTTTTGAAACGAATTCAAAACTATTTATAAAATTCGTTTTAAATAGTAATCGACGAAATATATATTATATATATAATACAATGGCCTGAATAGAACGCGCCGCGCCGCTGCAGTTCGTAAATTTCGACCATTGATTTCGAACGGACATTACGGGAGATCCGACCGTCGGATTCTCCTAAAACCGGAACCGTTGGGTTCGTATCGAAAAGAGATTTCTAACGAATACTAGAAATTTGAAATCTAACAGTTGGATTTGGAGATACGTCCAAATAAAATTTGAAAAAGGTCGCTGTAAGTGCAGTTCGATGGCCGTTGTTGGAAATCGACTGTACAGGCTTTGATAAAATTATTAAAAATAGTAATAATTTGTGTAAAATCATAAGAAATGATTTGGGAAAAATTGGGATGAAAAACTCCATATTTGAAAAGATAAAAATAGATTTTTATCGAACTGAACTAGTTTTGAACAAAAATTAAAACCCATTTATATTTAAATAAATAAATTAGATTTGAAATGGGTTGTAAATAAAATTGATTTGTGGGTTTATCGTGAATAGTGTTTTAAATAACACTAGTTCATTAACCCAGTAATAAATAGAATGTGGTTTGGGTTTATCGTGAACTGTGTTTTAAATGACATTAGTTCTTTAACCCAGTAAAAGGAGTTTTAACGAATCTGCAATTAGATTGAAATGTGAATTGATAATCTAAATTATCAAATTTAGAAATGAGCGAGAATGGAGTATCGCCAGTTTTGCTCCAGGCGATAGTCAAATCTTTAATTAGATTTGAACGTGAAATGATAATTAATTTTACCGATAACACTGTGGTGTTAGATATGGAGTATTAACAGTTTTGCTTCATGGGATGGATAGGTTGCGATTGGGAAATAAAATAAACAATTACTTCGGTGTGGTTCGCTAATCCCGACTAGTTCGGAAAAACCATAATTTGGTTTGAAATGACATCCAAAGGAAGATTAAAGGATAAATTGTAAAGAATTTATCTTGGATAAAATTAATTGGAACCTTTTCCTAAGAATGTGAAATTTAGAAACTAGCTGTAGGTTAGTTAAGAGGAATGGTTTCCTGGGTATTGATCTGATGTTGGTTTCGGCCTTCGGGGTTAATATTTGGGGAGTTGCTCTCTTACTGATTTACGGTTAGTGACTAATGAATTGGAATGAGGCGTATGTTGTGTTTGTGTAACATTTGTTTTTAATATACGCGGGTTGTTCGGAAAGGCCGGGTTTATACCCATTCTGAATAACCGATTCGACGATAAGTCAAAGATGAAGACGGTGGTAGAAGACCGGAAGTCTTCACATCGTTTGGATAATTACTAACGATCCTGATTGGGCTGTACACCCAAGAGGATGGAAATAGTTGGTGGTCGTCCAGACGTACTTGGAGATCGATGGATATGCGAGGAAAGTGCCTCCGGTTTCGTTCAGACCCAGAACGAACTTGTAGATGGATTGTGTGTCTGACATTGGATTTTATTCTGTGTTGATTGATTTCTGTTAAATATATATCTGTTTGGCGGCGGAGAATTTATTCTCTTGCTTAACGCCCTTCTCTGAGATGTACGAGCTTAGAGGTTATATATCGATAGATATCAATCGCATGGCATGAATTGCCTGTGTGGCACGCTGAGTTGCATGGATCAAGGCTTCTGTTGAAAAGCAAAGTCTTGTGGTTGATGATCAAAGCACGGCCTACGTGGCAGCTTTGTGTATAACGTTAATTCGCGAGCCTCACATCTTGGTATAAGTTAAAAACGGGATACGGACCGTTGGGAGAACACGACGTTTCTTTCTAGCTTTGGTGGTGTCAGTGACTTACCAGCCCTGACATTTATATACTTTTCACCTTTGTGGTTGTTGGAATGAGGCGCCTCGATTTTAAGTCTGTAAGGACCGGGAAATGTGTGTTCATGCATAATTAATCCTCAAACGTAAGAGAGAACCGGCCCTGCCGAATCCAAGGGTTGCCCAGAGTGTGTAGTCCTGGGACATTTGCTAGAGTGTCTCGAAGCGGAGAGGAGCTTGCCCCTTGCCTCGACTCATGACGGAAATCCAATTTCCAATACATGTAATTCGGTTTTATTTGTAGAGCCTAGTATGGCGACATGATAGATGGTACCCATGCTGCCTAGGATTGATATTTATGATTGAAATTGTTTTGACACTATACACTTATTATAGTATCAAATGATTTGTTTTAAACGTACCAAGCAAGTTTGGCTATTATAAGGGAAAACCCTATCCTCCGGCTTGCGTTGCATTGTGTGATGGGACCTGGGTCTTATAATAGCTTCATTTTTCGAAAAAGCATTGCGTTGTTTATTCTATGCACTGGTATTCTTGGAAGGAAACCCGTTCCGTGTTATACGGCGTGGTCCCTTGAATTACTTTCTTTTAAAGTAAAGTTTTAAACAACAGTTTTAGTTCTCACACCAGTCACATGACTGACCTGGAGTTTATTGTTTTAACCTAAACTCTGGGTGCCCTTATTTTCGACACGGGCAGCTAGTAGTTTTGGTTTTTGCAGATTTATATTCACAGGATCCTGATTTACAGCTGGAACGATGCTCGGAAAGCTCTGTATCCGTGTATCACTTTCAGTTGTGTTTTGTATATTTTTTCGCTGCTAAGTAATTTAATGTAATCTCTGATATTTATCGAATGTAATTTATTCAATTATACTCTGTATATTCTTGTATCTGATGGAATTGTTGTAATAGCAATGAAATGTTCTTCCGTCTGCGTTCCAATTTGTCCTGTTCTCAAAACGATCAGGGGTTTCGAACGGTCTTTGTTGGTTTAACGACTGATTCGGATCGAGCGAAATTCCTTGCCGTCACAGAAAGCCTAGGAGAAATTTCTCCCATGCACAAAACACAGATGTTGTTTTATAATTTTTGCTAGTGTGGCTTGTTTATGTTCGCTGATTTTGAATGTTTAGCTAACATGGCGAGTTCCTATTAGTTGAATGACGTGGCTAGCCTGGATTTAACCTATAACTCCAATGATTTGAGATCTCTAGGTTGCACTATAAATAAAGCCCCAGATCTAGCTAATTTATCAAAACACAATCTTTTCCCTCTGGGTTCTCTTTTTTGAGATAGACCTAACATAACTTTTTTTAGGGAAAAGGTTTTTAAAAAATTAGATATTTATATAGTCCTATTAGAGGCGTGATCTGTAGCAGCCAACGAAAAAAGCTTAGAACGACGGGTGGGTGGATTTAAATTCTATTTTTATAATGTTATATACTGTCATTTAACTCCTAATAAAATTTGGCATAGCTTAATTTAGAATTATTTGAAATAGTTTATTTCTCGTTATACTGAGGTATAGTTTAATTTGAAATATTTACTGTAGTTGAATTCCTACTATCATCAAATTTGACATAGTTTAGTTAGGATTGTTTATAGTAAATTTATAATTAAACAGTAAATTTAGGAAACTTATATGCAAAAGTTAATTGTTTAGAATTAAACTTGAACGAGTATAAGTATTGTCGAGATAATAGAGTAGCAGAAAAAGACACATAGGTTCATTTGTGATAAATTTATAGTAATTTTGCCAAATTTAAGGAAATAAATTATGAATGAGAGGTAAGAAATTCCAATTAAATTTAAAGTTAGGAATTGCCCAAATTGGCCAGTCAAAAAAAAAGGAATATAATTCCATAGTTTTCTTTATAATTACACTACAAGAATTAAAGAAAATGGAAATGGATTAGTGTGAAATAGGGATTTAGCCGCATTTCGTAATATCCAGTAACTCAGAAATAATTAAAAGAAATGTCTTACAATTATGGATTCTTGTTTATAGGGTAGTTTATACTAGATTATGAAATAAATTTTATTATATTTCTAGTAACCAACTAATTAGGAATACTCCCTAAATATAAAACTTATAAATATGATAAGTAAAAAACTAATATAATTATAAGATGTTACAGAAAGAAAACAGTAAGAAATCACGTTAGACACTTGAAAACAAAAAAAGAATGTTACCTATTATGATTGAAGTGGAATATCACAAGCTCAGGCTAAGAACCAAGTCAATAGGTTAGACTCATATCAAGGATTAGGCTAAAAAGAAAGAAGCATTAGGCAAACCTGAATGTTTGCGAGTAAAATTAAAACATCAGAGTTGTAATTAAAAAGAAAAATAGAGAAATAAATTAAGAATGAATTATTATAAAATTAAACTTAGATTTGAGAATAAGTTTATCATTCACATGCAATAGTAGTCTTTCGTTCCGGCAAAAAATGTTAACTGGGAAAGTAAGTGACCGATAAGTCTATAAGCAAGTAAATAAGGCTTAGACTAGAGGGAATTGGGAAGGTAATACTAATCGGTGTTATAGTAAAAGAAATGCAAGCTAAATGCATAATAAAATATTAGACATAGGGTCTAATAAATAGTGAGATGCATTCAGAGCAATTCAAAGGGAGGCTAGATGGAGGGCCTTATAAAGGAAATTGTCGTATGTATTTTAAATATAGTGGGAGCACGTCCATATGTTGTTCAATGAGGCTGGAAGGAAGTGCGAGACTTTTACATGATATGAGGATACTCTATGATGTCCCTCTGGAGTAGGCCTAAGAAAGCCGCACCCCCGGAGGCAGCTCTAAAGTGATTTGATCAAAAGAGTATGCCTTTACTGCATTCATGTAGAGGGAAGTCTGAAGACCGATGGTAACTTTAGGATTCGGCGTTGCTCGAATCAAGGAGTAGGTTTCGTGGTCAGGACCTAATAAGAATAGCAACCATTCGGATACCTGCCATCACTAGTCAGAGCGAGGACGGGAAAGGCTGAAGCTAAACCAACTTGCAATTAATCTTTAACTATAGGGACATTGAATGAAGGACAACGTCAATTGGACGTTTATATTATTTGTTGTAGGGCACATTCATTTAGCTCTTGATAGGTCGTTCAATTAGTTAAAGTGGATGCATGGAGTCATAGCCATGGAGAAAGGGATACACCAAATAGAATATATGTATTGTAAGCATAATGAAATTATCCTTTACAGATATAGAAATCCCCGACTGAGTTCCATGCAAGGGCATGCCTTATGAGCAGAGCTCAAGTAGTAGACAATACAATTACGTATAAGTTCTCGATGTATGAATCGGGTGGTACCTCATGGATATCCAAGCATTGAAGCGAGCACATGAAGATGCAACTTCACGTTGTCTTATCAGACGATGGAACATCTATATTGTAGGCCTCACGATCTTGTCTTTTACAGGTGTAGCTGGAGTAGTCTTTCATCGCACGATGATGAAATCCTATTAAGGAGGATATAGAGGGTACTATGGGTAGTACATAGGACCACAATGGTCTATTATATATATATATATATAGCGGTTATTACGTTTGGTTTACTGCAGAGAAGATTGGTGCATATTACGTACGGAGGCAAGAGCATAATAGACCCTAAAAATCTAATAAATAATGAATCATAAATAAAATGGTATACGTAGGGTTATTCTTACAAAAGTATAATTGTCTAATGTCTACTCACGAGAACTTTAGTTCCGATCCCCTTCTCATAACAAGCTCGCAGGTTAAACAAGTGATAGGATTTTACAATTTAGAGGCATTTTCTTAGTCATTGTCATAATTATGGTAAGTATTTACTTATTATCATATTTCTTTCAGTTCCACTATGAGATATTTAATTGAGCTTTGATATATTTATCTTTGCATTTCTATAGGATAACAAACAACCAACTAGTGTTTCAATGGACTTGGATTTTAGCATTTTATGAAAATTTCGGGACCATTGGAATTCAGGTTGTTACACATAGCTATAAAACCGCTCGCCCATTCCCTTCCACCTTACTAAAACAAACTTTTTCCACCCATTCCTTATAAGAAAACCATCCACCAAAACAATTTTTCGTGGCCAAACGACCTCTAATTTAGTTAATTTTCATTTCTAATACTAGTTTTTTTTGTTCTCAACAACATGCATCTTTTTTGAATTTTTCTAACACCTTTCATTTTCACCATTTTTTTAGATATTCCCCACGATTCGTCTATCTTTTCTTATCCTATTTCTCTATGCAATGACAAGAAGACATCCATAATTATAGACCTTTACCGCATCGACAAGGTCGCCTGCACCTGTGCATACTCATTTTAATAAGTTGATGAGAATTTCAACACATTGACTGTAGTGGATTATATAAATAGTCAGGTGAAGAACAAGTTGGACAATTTGAAAAGGATATGGAAAAACTAGAATGTCCTTATTCAGCTTCCAAGCAGAGAATGATATGTTGAAAAAGATTATACGGATGGCCCAATGAGTGGTGGGATACTACAACAGACAGTTCAAAAATTACAAGTGAAAGTCTCTAATCAAATTCGGCCAACTAGATATGCTGCACTACACGATGGTCCTATTGTGAAAGGCACTTGTGTTACCCTATTCCTCCAGCCACTCCATTTTCTGTCATGGCCATTGCTTTTTGTGGAACATTTTTGCAGATGGATGCACCTAATATACCGTTAACTGGATATGCTCCAGCGGGAGCATCTTCTACATAATACACATATAAAGAGCGTCTATGTACTAAGGTGCAGCGACATGGTGAGGTGGTAGCGCCGTATTTTGCCTACCAAGAATGAGAGCTTAGGATGATTCTATGCATCGAGATGGTTTTTTTTAGATATCCTCGATAAGACTGTGGATGATCAGGTCCATGTGTTAGTTAAGTACTTGATCTCAGACTTTCATAGTCGGAGTTTGTAGTGTGTCTTGTGTATTTCTTATTTTTTCAATTATATGGATCGTAACTTGATTTTATTATGCTGTTATGAAAAAAAAATCTGCATTTAGTACTTGTATTACAATTACAAAATTTCTATTACAAATAAATACATACAAATGAACGATACACCACTCAAAAATCAACTCACTTTAAACCTCAATTCACTGCTAAAATCTCCACTCAAAATCACAAAAATACATCGACCACTCATTCAATTATAAACGCCCAATTCTTCGCTTGGTTAACCCATTCATTTCATCCAATCGCCATCTCCAAGAATGGACCCTCAATGAAAAGATGGATTTGGTTTGGTCTTCCAAATCAATACAAGCCCTAAATCTGAAATTAGTGTTGGAAATTGAGTTTTAATGACATCAACCTTATTTCAATTATCATTGATTATAAAATATATATACTAACATCTCTATTTAGAATATATATATACATACATATATATATATATATATATATGTGTGTGTGTGTGTGTGTGTGTGTGCAGTGTTTGTATACAGGACTTAAATTTTGAAGACTGTACAGTTTTAGAGTCAGAAGAGATTCAAGACTCATGAGTTACCAAGCTCTCAAGATTTTAAGAGTTCAAGAAAAATATAGCAATAGAGTCTAGTTTATATGTAAGACTCTGAATAACACTCCAGGTTCAAACTATGTTTTTCAAATTATCTCTTTCCAAAATTAATTTCAAAACTGTTTTCAGATTGATTTCAAACTTCTCTCAAAATAATTTTTTAATCTTCTAAGTATTTCGAACTTATGGTCTCAAATATATTTCCTAATTTATAAGTATTCTTATTCTTATTGTTTTATTACATCATATATATATACATATATATATATATTACTAAGTTTATATTTGATTATAATATTCTTATTTAAATTCTAAGTTTTCATATAACCTTTTTGTTTATATAGTTTATAAATATATCTTCATAAATTCCTATATATATATATGTTTATAATTATATTATATATAGTTTTTATATCATATATATATAAAAAAATTAATCATATGTTTAAATAATATTTTCTTATGTTTTAATACTTGAAAAATAATGTTTTAACAACTAGTTTTGTTTTAGGAATTTCAAGAATATACATATTGATTTAAATAATTTTAAAATGATTTAAAAATCAAAAATATTTTGTATATGTCAACATACATATATATGTATGTCAACATACAACTGTCATTTTTTGAGTTTTCAAACGTAGTGTAATGACTCGGTTTTCGGCGACTTTGGTTATCCGATATACAACACATATCGACTAACCAAACATCGAGAAAACCCGGTATTAATGAAAAAAATTAGAGGGTGAGGATAGATAAGATAGAAACTTAGAATAGAAGGAGAAGAAGAAGAACTTACATCATCAGAGTAACACGAATCTCACAGCAGAACGAATAACATATAATATATAACATAACTTTGAAATGTAACAGTTATGTATACAATAGCAATTATCAGAGTACAACACTTACAACACAGCGGAAAAACAATAGCTATAAAATCTTGAAGCCTCCTACTCCAAGCTCTCCGAGTATATCTATAAATCCCGACTACTTGACTACCCGTACAAATTTAGGCACCCAAGAGTTTAGGGAAAACAACAAAGTAAACTCCGGGTCAGTCATGGGACTGGTGTGAGTAAAATAGTTTAACACGGTTTAACATATATATGATATCTCATAAGACCACACCGTGAATACGGAACGGGTTTTTTCCCTTATGAGAATCCAACATCTTTGACAAAGCAATATCATTCTGATATTATAATAATGTCTAAGTACAATTAGATATCAATGTAGCAGAGCGCTTTCATCTCACGTTCCACATATATAGCATACAATTAAAATCGCAAGCACGTATTGGATAATGGGTTTCCAACTATGACAAGGTATGGAACCACCTTCTGTTAGTGTACCTCTAGAGAGGAATACACTGGGTTCAACAAGAACATCTTGCAACCCGACCATACATGACCGACCACTCATTTCGCTTGAGTGTATCGGATGTATATCACCAACGGTTGGGATCAGCAAACCGTTTCCCGTACATATATGGGACAGCATTGATAGATTAAAGAAGCAAATGAATATTCTCTAGACAGGTGATTATACACCCTACTTCGGAGCAACCAACTTAGCCATGTTGCCCGCCCGACTTCTGTCATTTACCGGATGTGAGGATAGAAGCTACGCTTATCTTTTACATTCCACATCTTCATTCACTTTGAACGTCACATCGTCATACCCGCCAAATCACAAATTGATTTCCCCAAAAATACCACGTGTATACTGCTAAGAGAAACGAATTCCTCCACCACCAAATGTGAAAACATTTGAAGAGATCACCTTACGCGATCTATTAGATATACTCTGTCAGACATTTTTCCATACAGGTCGTCCGGGGACTGGACAAACCGAAGGCACTATTCTATAAACAGGATAGCCCTTGCATAACTCCGTCTTCAATTATCTTTGGCATATATGATTCGCAACGCTTATGCCAATACGGAGTGATTCTTCGAATAATAATCCAAACGGTCTCTCCATATTAACAACGTTAAAATGCTAATAACTTTGATAGTCTGTGATTTAACTATCAAAGAAAAACACATGTGCAAACAACGATATCATTTCCAGATGGAAATTCTATCAATCAATCATCAATCATATATATATATATATTCATATTTCCCTTGTTTTCTATATTTAGAAAATATATGTTATTAACGCTGGAAAACATTTCCTTTTGTTTATTTACATATCACTATCCTTCCACAACTATCAGTCCCTGACTGTAAACTAGTAGGAGAACAATTCTCTAAGTATAAACCCCGAAGGCCGAAACCAACATCAGATCGATACTCAGAAAACTATTCAACTTAACTAATCTCTAGTCAGTTTCTAATCTTGTTTAACTATATTTCGATTAACTCTAATTGAATAACTCTATTCGATTAATTCTTATTGATAACTACGTTTGATTTACTCCTTTTGATGAACTACGTTTGATTAACTCCTTTTTATCTCGTAAATTTCCTTTTATAATCCTATTTAGTTTCCAACTAAATATTCCTTTTATAAATTCTATTTATTTACTAAATAAATATTCCTTTATTCTATCCTATTCGTTTTACCAACATTTTTCCCTTCTATAAAACTCTATTCGTTTTATAAACATTTTCCTTTTATTTACTTTCGAAATATTTCCTTTTATAAAATCTGTTGATTTTATAAAATCCCTTTATGTCAATATACATAGAAATAAATTCTTTTTACATCCGAGGGTCTTTTTATGATATTTAGAGTAGGAAACCATAATGATCGATATCATTTAAACACACATGATCAAACAGATTGTATATCACCTCGTACATTACAATATATGAACAGAACAGTATCATAAATATTGAGGATTCTAGTTGGACCCCTACGACCTGTTCCCCTGCATCACAGATGTTAAACAACACATGTACAAAATATTCTAATAAACAAAACCAATATTCGATTAACGATTTATATATATATATATATATATATATATATATATATATCGTTATCTATGATTTCAATCAATACACAAACAACTCAACCAATAGTTAACACATAGCAATCAGTCATCATTTATTAGTTCTAAATATACGTTATAAAAATAGAACTGTCCAGGGTTGGTGAGCTTTACTCACATTGACGATCATCATCAATGACGATAACCATCGCTTGATTCAGACAAGTTATTTTGCTATAAATTGTAACGGACTCCAATTGACTCACGGTCAGTTCCATCGTGTAGTGTCCGTCCATGCGATCCCAACGGATCCTGTTTTGTCCAATTCCGATATCATATGAGCAAGATATTGTGACTTTAAGATAATACGATATTTCTACTAAGCTAAACTTGATTAATATTGTATGGGCTTAACCTTCTATTAGCCGGCCCATCAACAAATCCCCAGGCCCGATGTTACACAGACCCGCACCAAGTCTTGTTCCCAAACCCATCTTCGTATTCCCCCTCTCCCGATCAAAACTGCCGTGAGTTCCTCAAACTCCATCATTCCTCAAATTCATTTCCTTCCATTGATTTCTCCTTCTTAATTCAAACAAAGCATTTAATTAAAACACTAACCCCCCTTTAAAATGCTTAACATCCTTCCTCATTTTCTTCCTTCTTCCAATCACGCTACCGAACACAGCATTTGACAGCAAAACGTGCTCCTCTCCCTACCACACCTTCTCCCTAAAATTCAATCCGACTACGTCATCGTGTTGCTCTTCAAATTCTCCACAACATCATCCCCCTAATACGTAACTCGTGCTGTCCTCTCCAGTTCCGTTCGATGGAACTACCTCGCCATTAACAGGAGCGAACACGACTTCTTTTTGCTCCCAATTCAAAAAAAAACTTCCAGAAACTCCCAAACCCGTCTGAAAATCCAACGCTAACAACTAACTGCTGAATCGATGCCCCAAGCTTATTAAATTTCAAGAAGTCCCGAACCTTAATGGTGCTGCGTTATATGGTCCAACCCCCATATCGTGTTCGAACTCCGCGAGAAGGGTATCAGATTGAAGAGCTTCACTTCGTTATTTTATAAAGAGGAGTTTGGTGATTTATGGATTTTTTCTCCATTTGTTTGAGGATTTAGAAATTTAAGATTTGCTGTATAAATAAATTTAGAACCGGCGGGTCAAAAATATTGGGTATTGACTACTGAAGAAGATAATTAGGTTTAGGAATTTTTCAGATATTTATAGGAAAGTTTAAATCATTTTATATTGATTATTTAATTTATTTATAACCAACCGTTATCAAAAATTCTTATTTAAAAATCCCTGTGATCACATATAATACCTAAAAATCACGAAACTGGACCTGTAGCTAGAGTTCGACATTACGATCCCAACGAAACTGGTTTCGTCGAATTCCGACTTCATTTGCTCACATAGCATATTTTAACTGTCAAAATACTGACTGTTTTTCACTCTAAAAATCTGTACGGCCACACAGTGACTCTAAAAATCACCAAACTTGGAATCTAACAATAATTTGACATTGCGGATCCAACAAAATTAGTTTCGTTGAATTCCGACTTCATTTGCAAAAGTGGCTATTTTTAAAGCTCTAAATAGCCTGTTTAAATATATAAATTTATTTAAATATAATTAAATTAAATATTTAAAATTAAATATTATTGTCTATATTCATAGTGGAATAGCGTACAGCTTCAGAATATTCCTATATGTATTTACAACTCGATATTACATCGTCAGAGTTATATCGATGTTCGATTTCTATTTAAATCCTTATATAAAATATAATTAAATCGTTATGGTCAGGGCGCTGCATTTCTGAGAATTTGATTTGGACATAACTCAAAATCTACACGACGAAATCCCGATTTTTCTCTTCCACTAGAAAGATATACTCCACCAGCTCCACACATTTCTTGTTTCACTGAAATCCGATTTAAAACGAACTCTTTATATCCAGTTGAAGTTCAAATCGCCAAATAGCGAAATGTCACATCGTTACACGCTCTATTTTAATTATATTAAAATTCTATGTTTCAAACTAACGTCGATTGAATATATTCGTCAATATACTTCAACTCTAAGCTGAATTAAATATTAGGGATGACCCAGTTCACATTATATTATCAATTCACTATTTCTGGTTATTTATGAATTAAATATATTATTTAATTAAATTAATTATTCCATATTATTTAATTAAACCTCTATTTAATTCACTATATCACTATTTATGTAATTAAATAAATTAATTATAATACCTCTGACAATGCGGGTCATTACATTCTTCCCCACTTAAAATAATTTCGTCCTCGAAATTGCTAAGTTAGAGGACGACCCTATCTAATGGAATTCCTAAGATTTTTTTACCCCTTATTTCTGATTTCAACTGAACCAATTAATATCGACTAAAATATTTATTCATTCCGACTAACTAAAATTTCCAAAAAATTTGAAAATTTTCGAACACTTTAAATTCTCGGAAAATTTCACCATGACCTCCTTTGTACAGCCCTATCGGTAAAACCACAACTCGCCTCTCTAGGCCATCTCCATCCCAAAAGTAAATCAAACAGCCAAGCGGCTTGCCAATTCGGCTCATAAATCTCATGCTTATATCAAAAGTAAACTTGTACCTTTTTGTCGGGCATATCACTATGTCCTTTGCATCTGTTACCAATTCAACATATACCAATGTCATTCCAACTTGATCTCAAATCAATTTATCTTTAACACAACCATTCGCTTATACCTAAGTCGAATTCTATTTCCACTCGAGTTCCATTCTCGATTTCAAACTCTTAACTTATTAGTCCAAGTTAATTCCAGATTATTTCTAATTCAATTAGTTTTTACTTAACTTAGTTCAAACTAAATTTTAATTTATTTTTACCATCTTATTTTAATTAACTTCATAAGTTAAATTTAAATTCCATAATTTAAATTCCTAGGTTTATTTCAAATCAATTTGAAATCATAATACCAATTCAAAACCTTTGGATTTCTAAATAACTTGTTTTCTCAAACATTTCAAAAACCAAATCTTTGGTAGTAATCCGTCACTTACCAACTTGAAAATCACACCAACGATGTCCGGATCATCATCAGAATTATTTTCTAGTGATCGAAGTGAGTTCAATATTATATCACTTTCAGTTTGAAAAATGTTTTCAAAATCTCCCAGGAACTTAAAATTTTCTTATTTTGATTTCAAATTCTGATTTATATTCAGATTTAATTCATCTTATTTCATATACTTTACTTATATGAATTCTAATTAGTTATTTATAACCATTTCACCTTTATAATCTTACTCGATTATAATAATAACCAACACATCCAATATAATATTTCCAATATATATAAAATATATTTCGGGTAAAATTATTTCATTTACCCTCTTTTCAAAATATATCGTGTCGACCCGTTGTATTAGAGTGTTTATTAACTCCTATCGATATAGTGGATCAAACTGATCGACCAGAACTCATAAACAACTCAGCTAATAAATCTCCACAATATAAAATAATTTTTTTATATCAAATAACAAATACGCACTCGTATATATACACTCAACTCAATCTAGGGTATTACTAATCCCATCTCTACTGAGTCATGCCACAGAGCCAAGGTAATTCACTTAACCTTTTGCTCTGATACCAACTGTAATGACCCGGTTTTCGGTGACTTTGGTTATCCGATATACAACACATATTGACTAACCAAACATCGAGAAAACCCGGTATTAATGAAAGAAATTAGAGGGTGAGGATAGATATGATAGAAACTTAGAATAGAAGGAGAAGAAGAACTTACATCATCAGAGTAACACGAATCTCACAGCGGAACGAATAACATATAATATATAACATAACTTTGAAATGTGACAGTTATGTATAGAATAGTATTTATCGGAGTACAGCACTTACAACACAGCGGAAAAACAATAGCTATAAAATCTTGAAGCCTCCTGCTCCAAGCTCTCCAGGTATATCTGTAAACCCGACTACTTGACTGCCCGTACAAATTTAGGCACCCAAGAGTTTAGGGAAAACAACAAAGAAAACTCCGGGTCAGTCATGGGACTGGTGTGAGTAAAATAGTTTAACACAGTTTAACAAATATATGATATCTCATAAGACCACGCCGTGAATACGGAACGGTTTTTTTTCCCTTATGAGAATCCAACATCTTTGACAAAGCAATATCATTCTGATATTATAATAATGTCTAAGTACAATTAGATATCAATCTAGCAGAATGATTTCATCTCACGTTCCACATATATAGCATACAATTAAAATCGCAAGCACGTATTGGATAATGGGTTTCCAACTATGACAAGGTATGACCCCACCTTCTGCTAGTGTACCTCTAGAGAGGAATACACTGGGTTCAACAAGAACATCTTGCAACCCGGCCACACATGACCGACCACTCATTTCGCTTGAGTGTATCGAATGTATATCACCAACGGTTGGGATCAGCAACTGTTTCCCGTATATATATGGGACAGCATTGATAGACTAAGGAAGCAAATGAATATTCTCTAGATAGGTGATTATACACCCTACTTCGGAGCGACCGACTTAGCCATGCGGCTCGCCCGACTTTTGTCATTTGCCGGATGTGAGGCTAGAAGCTATGCTTATCTTTTACATGCCACATCTTCATTCACTTTGAATGTCACATCGTCATACCCGCCAAATCACAAATTGATTTCCCCAAAAATACCATGGGTATACAGCTAAGAGAAACGAATTCCTCCGCCACCAAACGTGAAAACGTTTGAAGAGATCAACTTACGCGATCTATTAGATATACTTTGTCAGACATTTTTCCATACAGGTCGTCCTGGGACTGGACAAACCGAAGGCACTATTCTGTAAACAGGATAGCCCTTGCATAACTCCGTCTTCAATTATCTTTGGCATATATGATTCGCAATGCTTATGCCAATACAGAGTGGTTTTCGGATAATAATCCAACCGGTCTCTCTATATTAACAACGTTAAAATGGTCAAAACTTTAATAGTATGTGATTTAACTATCGAAGAAAAACACGTGTGCAAACAACGATATCATTTCCAGATGGAAATTCTATCAATCAATCATCAATAATATATACATTCATATTTCCTTATTTTCTATGTTTAGAAAATATATGTTATTAACACTGGAAAACATTTCCTTTTGTTTATTTACATATCACTATCCTTCCACAACTATCAGTCCCTGACTGTAAACTAGTAGGAGAACAATTCTCTAAGTATAAACCCCGAAGGCCGAAACCAACATCAGATCGATACTCAGAAAACTAATCAACTTAACTAATCTCTAGTCAGTTTCTAATCTTGTTTAACTCTATTTCGATTAACTCTAATTGAATAACTTTATTCGATTAATTCTTATTAATAGCTACGTTTGATTTACTCCTTTTGATGAACTACGTTTGATTAACTCCTTTTTATCTCGTAAATTTCCTTTTATAATCCTATTTAGTTTCCAACTAAATATTCCTTTTATAAATTCTATTTATTTACTAAATAAATATTCCTTTATTCTATCCTTTTCGGTTTACCAACATTTTTCCCTTCTATAAAACTCTATTCGTTTTATAAACATTTTCCTTTTATTTACTTTCGAAATATTTCCTTTTATAAAATATGTTGATTTTATAAAACCCTTTATGTCAATAAACATTAAAATAAATTCATTTTACAACCCAAGGTCTTTTTATTATATTTAAAATAGCAAACCACAATGATCGATATCTTTTAAACACACATAATCAAACAGATTATATATCACCTCATATATTACAATATATGAACAGAACAGTATCATAAATATTGAGGAGTCTAGTTGGACCCCTACAACCTGTTCCCCTGCATCACAGATGTTAAACAACACATATACAAAATATTCTAATTAACAGAATCAATATTCGATTAACGATTTATATATATCGTTATCTATGATTTCGATCAATACACAAACAACTCAACCAACAGTTAACACACAACAACCAGTCATCATTTATCAGTTCTAAATATACGTTATTAAAATAGAACTGTTCAGAGTTGGTGAGTTTTACTCACCTTGACGATCATGATCAATGACGATAACCATCGCTTGATTTAGACAATTTATTTTGTTATAAATTGTAACGGACTCCAATTGACTCGTAGTCAGTTCCATCGTGTTGCGTCCGTCCATGCGATCCCAACGGATCTTGTTTTGTCCAATTCAGGTATCGTATGAGCAAGATATTGTTACTTTAAGATAATATGATATTTAATACTAAGCTAAACTTGATTAATATTGTATAGGCTTAACCTTCTATTAGCCGGCCCATCAACAAATCCCCAGGCCCGATGTTACACACACCCGCACTAAGTCTTGTTCCCAAACCCGTCTTCGTATTCCCCCTCTCCCGATCAAAACTTCCGTGAGTTCCTCAAACTCCATCATTCCTCAAATACATTTCCTTCCATTGATTTCTCCTTCTTAATTCAAACAAAGCATTTAATTAAAACACTAACCCCCCTTTAAAATGCTTAACACCCTTCCTCATTTTCTTCCTTCTTCTAATCACGTTGTCGAACACAACATTTGACAGCAAAACGTGTTCCTCTCCCTACCACACCTTCTCCCTAAAATTCAATCCGACTACGTCATCGTGTTGCTCTTCAAACTCTCCACAACATCATCCCCCTAATACGTAACTCGTGTTGTCCTCTCCAGTTCCGTTCGATGGAACTACCTCGCCGTTTACAGGAACGAACGCGACTTCTTTTTGCTCCCAATTCAACAAAAACTTCCAGAAACTCCCAAACCCGTCTGGAAATCCAACGCTAACAACCAACTACTGAATCGATGCCCCAAGCTTATTAAATTTCAAGAAGACCCGAACCCTAATGGTGCTGCGTTATACGGTCCAACCCCCATATCGTGTTCGAACTCCACGAGAAGGGTATCAGATTGAAGAGCTTCACTTCGTTATTTTATAAGGAGGAGTTTGGTGATTTATGGATTTTTTCTCCATTTGTTTGAGGATTTAGAAATTTAAGATTTGCTGTATAAATAAATTTAGAACCGGCGACTCAAAAATATTGGGTATTGACTACTGAAGAAGATAATTAGGTTTAAGAATTTTTCAGATATTTATAGGAAAGTTTAAATCATTTTATATTGATTATTTAGTTTATTTATAACCAACCGTTATCAGAAATTCTTATTTAAAAATCCCTGTGATCACATACAATACCTAAAAATCACGAAACTGGACCTGTAGCTAGAGTTCGACATTACGGTCCCAATGAAACTGGTTTCGTCGAATTCCGACTTCGTTTGCTCACACAACGTATTTTTAATTGTCAAAATACTGACTGTTTTTCACTCTAAAAATCCGTACGGCCATACAGTGACTCTAAAAATCACCAAACTTGGAATCTAACAATAATTTGACATTGCGGATCCAATAAAATTAGTTTCGTCGAATTCCGACTTCGTTTGCAAAAGTGGCTATTTTTAAAGCTTTAAATAGCCTATTTAAATATATAAATATATTTAAATATAATTAAATTAAATATTTAAAATTAAATATTATCGTCTATATTCACAGTGGAATACCGTACAACTTCAGAATATTCCTATATGTATTTACAACTCGATATTACATCGTCAGAGTTATATCGATGTTCGATTTCTATTTAAATCCTCATATAAAATATAATTAAATCGTTATGGTCAGGGAGCTGCATTTCTGAGAATTTGATTTGGACGTAACTCAAAATCTACACGATGAAATCCCAATTTTTCTCTTCCACTAGAAAGATATACTCCACCAGCTCCATACGTTTCTTATTTCACCGAAATCCGATTTAAAACGAACCCTGTATATCCAGTTGAAGTTCAAATCGCCAAATAGCGAACTGCCGCGTCGTTACGCGCTCTATTTTAATTATATTAAAGTTCTACGTTTCAAACTGACGTCGATTAAATATATTCGTCAATATACTTCAACTCTAAGCTGAATTAAATATTAGGGATGACCCAGTTCACATTATATTGTCAATTCACTATTTCTGGTTATTTATGAATTAAATATATTATTTAATTATTTAATTAAATTAATTATTCCATATTATTTAATTAAACCTCTATTTAATTCACTATATCACTATTTATATAATTAAATAAATTAATTATAATACCTCTGACAATGCGGGTCATTACACGTAGTGTGTTTTCACTATTTGGAACGTTCCTGAAACGTTGCAACCTTTCAAATCTTATAAATAGAGGTTGATTCAAATTTTTTTAATCATTCTTCTTCTCCATCTTCACCCCCCTTCATCCTACCATTAATATTTCTTATTTTATTGATTTCTACACTTCTACTTTACTAATTTCTATTCTAGCTACATAAATTTCTTCTTTTCTCACTTTCTACTCATTACTCTCTAAATTGAAGTGCTATTGAAGAGTTATAGGTCTGTTTTATCATTAGGGAAGTGTTTGGGAAAGGATGTGTTCCTTGTAGCCTTGAAATCAAGGAAAGGGAGCAATGATAATCTTGTAGCTGTGAAGTCAAGAGTGATCGGAGCGGTGTTAACCTTGTAGCCGGGAAATCAAGTGGATTGTACTTGGGTATTGTTATAGTAATGAAACTCTACGCAATCTAGCGTTGCGTGGGACTGGACGTAGGAGTAATCCGAACCAGTATAAAATCCGGTGTGTTCTTTCCTTTTCTGCATCTTATTTTTGTTTATTTTTGTATTTGTATTTGATTCTGTGTCTATGATCATCTCTAGTGTGTGTGATTCATATATTAGATCATATAAGTTTTAGATTTTCATAATTTCCTTATAAACACTATACACCCCCTTTAGTGTTAGTCTTGCCTTAAGATCTGCATTCGGCGTTCCCTAATAATTAGTATCAGAGCAAGGTTTTTCAAAAAGTTCATAATCTGATTTTTGAAAATATTAAATGGCAAATTTTGAAATGATTTATAACACTAGTTTGAATTCATGCCTTGTATCCGTATTAGATGAGTCTACATTCAATTTTATAGAAAAATGAAGTTATCATGATATGATTTCTGGAAAAGTTTAAATGGATATATCACATAATCATCATGATGTTAATATTTCAAATTACAATTAGTTATTTTGAAAAGTCACTTGACTCTTTGAAAGGTATGTTGTTTTGCTGGAAAAGAAGTTATATTTGATGACTGTTAGCCAAAAGTCACCAAGATGATCATTCATCAATCAAGAAAAAACGAGTTTATGAGGGGATATGACTTTTGGGCTTATAGTAGTTGAAGTGTCCATTCATTCAAAATTCAAATTCTAATTCTAATTTTTGACGCCAAGTTGACTAAAACATATAAAAAGGATGTGTCCTTATCCATATGATTCAGATTCATCATCAAGCGATAGCCAGAAACTGGAAATCCAAATATGTGTTTCGTAGCGATTGAGAATTCAAAGAATAATGAAGAAATGGATCTAAAAACTAGGTACACCTTAATAAATTTCTAAATTTTTGGTTGATTTCGATGAATAAATGCTTTTTTGCCTTATTTGAATTTGAAATTTAAAATTCTAAAATTCAAATTTGAAATTCAAAATAACGATATAATTAATTTTAAATATTTAATTAAGATTAATATTAATTTCAAATTTTGAACTTTCAAACTTCCCTCCATCTTTTCAATAGGAAAATGTCATGTAACGACCCAAATTTCCCCGGTCTCCGAAGAGAAGAGAAAGAACGAATTGTTTGAGAATACGACAAATCAGGACACAAATAGAAGAACATTTCATTGCTTATTACAACAATTTCCATCATAGTACAAGATAATAATAGAGTATGAATAAATATTACACATTCGAAAATATCAGAGATTTACAAATTACAATGCAGCGGAAAATAATACAAAACACAACCGAAAGAGATACACGGATACAGAGCTTTTCGAATATCATTCCAGCTGTAAACCAGGATCCTTTGAATATACATCTACAAAACCAAAACTAGAAGCCGCCCATGTGGAAAATAGGGGCACCCAGAGTTTAGGTTAAAACAATAAACTCCAAGTCAGTCATGTGACCGGTGTGAGAATTAAAACAGTTATTTAAAATTTTACTTTAAAATCAGACATATTAAGGGACCACACTGTATAAAACAGAATGAGTTTCCTCCTTTGAATACCAGTGCATATAACAAAACAACACAATGCTTTTTGGAAAAATGAAGTTATTATAAGACTCAGGTCCCATCACACAATGCAACGCAAACCGGAGGATAGAGTTTTACCTTATAATAGCCAAACATGCTTGCTACGTTTTAAACAAATCATTTGATACTATAATAAGTGTATAGTGTCAAAAACAGCTTCAAATATAAATGTATCAATCATAGACAGCATGAGTACCATATATCATGTCGCCAATACTAGGCTCTGCAACCAAAACCGAAATGTTACGTATTGGAAATTGTATTCCATCTATGAGTGAAGGCCAAGGATGGCTCCTCACCGCTTTGAGACACTCTAGCAATTGTCTCACAACTACACACTCTAGGCAACCCTTGGATCGGTTGGGCCGGTCCTCCCTTACGTTTGAGGATTAGTTATTCCTGAACACATGTTTCCCTGTCCTATTGGACCTATATACATCGGCTCCGTAGTAACCAATATATTCGAGTTGGAATCAGACACAGTCAATTACCATATAATTTTATTTGTATGGATTTCATACACATATGTACACAACAATAATCAAACACAGTCAACAATCATCCAGAGTGCATTACACAACTGCATAAGCATTAAATATAAATAATTGACGCTTACAACAGTTTATCAACCCATCGATTGACATACGACCAAATATTGGAATTAGTGTATGTCTAATCAATGGGTTGACAAACTGTTGTAAGCGTCTATTATTTATATTTAATGCTTATATAGTTGCGTAGTGTATTCTGGATGACGGTTGACTGTGTTTGATTATTGTTGTGTACATTTGTGTATGAAATCCATATAAATAAATTTATATGGTAATTGACTATGTCTGATTCCAACTCAGATATATCGGTTACTACAGAGCCGATGGATATAAGTCTGATAAGACCGGGAAACGTGTGTTTAGGAATAACTAATCCTCAAATGTAAGGGAGGACTGGCCCAACCGATCCAAGGGTTGCCCAGAGTGTGTAGTCCTGAGACATTTGCTAGAGTGTCTTGAAGCATTGTGGAGCCATCCCTGGCCTCGAGTCATAGATGGAATCCAATTTCCAATATGTGACATTTCGGTTTTGATTGTAGAGCCTAGTATTGGCGACAAGATATATGGTACCCATGCCATTTATGATTGATACATTTATATTTGAAGCTGTTTTTGACACTATACACTTATTATAGTATCAAATGATTTGTTTTAAACATACCAAGCATGTTATGCTATTATAAGGTAAAACTCTATCCTCCGGCTTGCGTTGCATTGTGTGATGGGACCTGAGTCTTATGATAGTTTCATTTTTCCTAAAAGCATTGAGCTGTTTTGTTATATGCACTGGTATTCTTTGGAGGAAACCAGCGTGGTCCCTTGATATATCTGATTTTAAAGTAAAGTTTTAAATAACTGTTTTAGTTCTCACACCAGTCACATGACTGACTTGGAGTTTATTGTTTTAACCTAAACTCCGGGTTCCCTTATTTTCCACACGGGCAGCTAGTAGTTTTGGTTTTGCAAATGTATATTCACAGGATCCTGGTTTACAGCTGGAATGATATTCGGAAAGCTCTTTATCCGTGTATCTCTTTCAGTTGTGTTTTTTATTATTTTTCGCTGCATTGTAATTTGTAAATACCTGATATTTTCGAATGTGTAATATTTATTCATACTCTGTTATTATTTTGTACTCTGATAGAAATTGTTGTAACAAGCAATGAAATGTTCTTTTGTTTGTGTCCTAATTTTTCGTGTTCTCAAACAATTCGTTCTTTCTCTTATCTTCGGAGACTAGGGAAGTTCGGGTCGTTACATGTCAGTTCAAACTCTGGTTGTTAACTTTACCGGTTTACTTATTTTCGTATATCTTGTTTCAAAATATACATTAAAAGTATATAAAATAATAAAATTATATAGACATATTAATATGATATACAAAAGTTAATATTTTTTGATATTGTTATAAAATATAAATTTATTTGTCTATTATATAGAGTATAAACATGCACAGTTTAACTTATATATTATTCATTTGATTTCATAACAATTTTGGATTATATTATCACAAATACTATTTGTAACTTAATACTTATTTTAATTCCTTATTAAGATTTATAAAAGCTTGAATATTTATCCAAATATTTTGGTATAAAAATTATGTGTATATATATATGATTTTATGTCCTAAATATGTAGTTTAAATATAAGAAGTTATAGTTTTATAGTTTAACTTGTATCCAGATTTCATAACTTTGTTATGACTATAGATTTCTTTTTAAAGTTTTAACATATAAATGGCTCTTTATAAAATTAACATATTTTGATTTCTAAAAGTTTAAATTTAAAATTGAATTGTATCAAAAGATTGATTTATATAATAAATTAAGTTCTAAGTCCTTTTTAAAATTAGTTTATATATATACACAATTATGAATATATGTTTATATAAAAATAGTTTACTTTATATGATACAATTCTATATTCTCTTTAAAAAGATCTTCAATTTTTACTATATTAAATACGCACCCTATTAAAATTATACTCATATTTCTTATAAAATATATTGTGTATACTTATTTTTTGATTACTAACTATCATGAATATATATATGTATATAAACTTTTATATTTACTATCCTTTTATCACTTTCATTAGTATTATTTACTTAAGTATAGAAACTAATGTATATTACCTTTGTTTAATTCAAATAATTTATAATATATATGTATATACATAATAGTTAGATATTACTTTAAATATCCTTTACAACAATACATATCATCATCAAACCCTTCTGCATATTATTATTACATATTATTTCATATCATACCTCATTTATTATAATATGTGTCAATAATCATTCACATCACAAGCTACATATCATTCAATATATCATCTCATATTGCTTTGCATATGACATATTGTTCATATTGCATTTTAACCAATATACTGCACACACTGCATTACATGTTAAATTTTTACCCTACACACAACAAGTATATTATATGAGGAGTTTTTATCTAATTAGAAATAAATAAGATTATAAACTAAATACATAACATATTCGTTGACTTGTTTGGCTTATTTGAATTCTTTGACTTAAACTTGTCTGATTTGCATTACATGAATAACTTGATTGACTTGTTTGACATGGTTGAATTTCATTAGTGATTGATAGGTGTGTTAGAAATATACTTGTGCGTTTTTGGTTGATAGGAGTTTTATAGGTTTTTAAGATAAATAGAAGTTACAAGAAATGATTGGCTTTATTTGAATTGATGTTTTGTGACAACAAAACTTAAATTGGTTAATTGTTTGGATTAAATTAATTTAAATTGTATCATAATTTTAAGGATATCTTATCAGAATTATTTCATAGTCTAGATTAAATTCTTATTATAGTTTTAAGGGTATTAGAGTTTAGGCTAGGATTAGTCTTGTATTAGATTAAGGGGGAATTTTTTAGTTTCTAGGATTAGTTGAATGTTCAAGAAGTGTTTTTGAATTGACATATATTTTTGGTTTGGTTGATTTGATTTGGATTGTTTAGATTGATTGCTCGATTTGCTTGCTTGAATTTCTTGTTTGGATTGATTGTAAATATTGATTGGATTGGTTAGTTTATTATCCTTTTATTTAGTTTATTAGACTAGTATTGTCATAATCTAGGGGCAGTTATATCTTTTAGGCTTAGAATCATAGATTTAGAGGGAGATATATGGATATAAGGATATTATAGAATCGGGGTAGTTATATTAGAAACATTTATAGTATAAATTTAGGGGGAGTATATTTAGAATTTATTTTTGATAATGACAAAATAGGAGAAGTTATAAAATAAGGATTAGTTTAAGGGAGAGTATTCATGATGACATTAGGAGTATTAGAAGGATCGTAATCAACAGGTATGAATATTTTTTAAATCAATGTTGTCATCATCAAAAATGGGGAGATTGTCGGAGAATGGAGTTTTGATGACAACAACCTTATTTCAATTATCATTGATTATAAAATATGTACTAACATCTCTATCTAGAATATACATACATACATATATATATATATATATATATATATATATATATATATATATATATATATATATATATATGCAGGGTTTGCATACATGACTTAAATAATAAAGATTGTATAGTTTTAGAGTTTCAAGAGATTTAGGATTCAGAATAGATTCAGGACTCATGAGTTATCAAGCTATCAAGATTTCAAGAAAAATATAGTAATAAAGTCTAATTTATATGTAAGACTCTGAATAACACTCCAGGTTCAAACTTTGTTTTTCAAATTATCCCTTTTCAAAATTAATTTCAAAACTATTTTCGAATTGATTTCAAACTTCTCTCAAAATAGCTTTTAATCTTCCAAGAATTTCAAATATATTTCCTAATTTACAAGTATTCTTATTCTTATAGTTTTATTAAATCATTTATACATATATATATATATATATATTAGTAAGTTTATATTTGATTATAATATTCTTATTTAAACTCTAAGTTTTCATATAACCTTTTTGTTTATATAGTTTATAAATATCTCTTTATAAATTCCTATATATATGTTTATAATTGTTGACAACAAAAAATATCGAAAACACCAAAGATTCATATTACTAGGAATTATAGTTTTGGTTGCAAGAGTAAGTAAAAGTAAGTGGTAAATGACACAAATAATTTATTGTGTTCGGCTTCGGCGGAGGCCAACGTCCACTTTGGAAAGGTGTTTGAATATTATTAATCTCTCAAGAATTACAAAGTAGAGTCATGCTCTTGAAATTTCATTACATTCACTTTCATAATTTTCATATGCTAAGTATTTGGGAAAAGGACTATTTAATCCTTCTTCTTCCTCAAATAGGAAATGCCATTAATGAAGCTCATGAAGCTCTATGGAGGTCCCAAGTGATATAAATCCAACAACCTTTGAAGTGTGAGGCTATGGGCTATTTATAGGAGAGGGTTTAGGTAGGAGAAGGTAAGAATGAGGGACCACATGCAGAAATTCGCACCCGCCACCTGCACCTGCGCAAAATTCAAATACGACCCTGGGTGCGAAATTTTGCACCTATTGGGTATGAAATTTCGCACCGTATTGGGTGCGAAGTCCGCCTCTCGAGGGGCGCAAGGAACACAGATACAGGCGCTCGGGGTTTGTGACTCCTTCAAGATTTGAGGCATTGGTTCAGAAATATGCTCTGGGTGCCGCGAGGTTCTGAGCGGCGCGGTCCCATCTCAATTCTGTTTCTGTCACTCCTAGGCGTCCCTCTCGGCCTTAGCTACGCACGACGGTTGAGTTGAGTGTTTCTGATGTAATTCTGGGAACCATACCAAAAATCCAGTTAACATTATCCCCCTAAAGTACGTCTTGTGTCGACATAATGTGCTTCACATTGGTTGAGATAATAGCTGAGTTATTGATTCATCCTACAAGTCAAAAGAAAACAAGTGTTAGATGTTGGCCGCGTTCGCTCTGGGATTGCGAGTGAGCCATTGTTGGGGGCTGCGCAGTACTAAAGTCGCTTAGTATTCATAGTGTGTCACCTCCGTGGATGCACGGGAGTCGGTCAGCATATGCAGGGACTATGAACACGAGAGAGCATGGCGTGATGTCTCGAGCCCGGAGGTGCGATTTTATCTTTTTTTTAGTCTAGGGGTGTGAACTTTCGAACCTCAGGAGGTTCCAAAATTCGAGCCCAGGGGTTCAAAATTTCAAGACCCAAGGGGCTCGAAATTTTGACACCCTAGAGGTTTGAAATTTGAACCCAGGAGGTTCAAATTTTTGAACCCCTGGAGGTTCGAAATTTCGAACCCAAGGGGTTTGAATTTTTGAACCCAATAGGTTCAAAAATTTTGAACCTACCTTGGAATATGAGGGGACATCCTTTCCTTTTATAAATAGTCCCACACCCCCCTCATTTTCTTCCTTTTATTATTTTGTTCTCTGGCCGCCATTGTTGCGAAAGCTTCGAAGCCGAAAAGTTCTAACCCGAACTAGGTAACGGCTGGGATCGAGAAAACGAGGAGGAAGGAGATCAAAGGGCCATGGCGTCGTCGGAGGGGGTCGACGCGAGAGGCAGAGCTGCAAAATCTCTGGAGGGGGTTCGGAGGTTCAAACCCAGCTGGGTTCGAAGTTTCGAGCCTCCATGGGTTCAAATTTTCGAACCTTCTGAATTCGAATTTTCGAACCTTAGGAGGTTCGAATTTCCAACTTGGGAGGTTCGAATTCCCGAACCATAAGGTTTGAGTTCTCGAACCCAGGGGGTTCGAAATTTCAAACCCTGAGGGGTACGAAATTTTGATCCTGGAGGGGTTCAAAGACTCGGGCTTTGAGGCCCGGAGTTTCGAATTCTGAAATGGGTTGGACCCATTCTCTCCTGCTTAGGACTTTGATCTCCCGATTGACCATCTTCAGATTTACATATCAATCGCGTAAGCATGCGCTTAGCGTTAGTATATACACCTATAGTTGTGTGAGGAGGGTTTCGAACCTTTCACATAGGATATAGCATACATTCGGTCTGGGACAGAACTTGTTGGACTGTTTCGAACTTTCGTTCATGTTGCTCACCTTTGAATAACACTACACACATATGTTAGTTATCAACAACACGAGGGGCACATGTCACTTTTCTGCGAGTTCTAACACTGATGTGTTAAAGTATAGCTAGCGATGCAGACAAGATCGAAGATTGGAAAGACCATGGAAGTCGAGGCTTCCCCGTCCTCACCACATACATCTAACTCTACCCGTAGTGGTAGCTCGTTTGGCAGCGAGCTTGAGACTACAGAAGGATCTACTCCTTCTCACACGGTTAGCTCGCCTGAAGTATCCAATCATGGGGACAAATTGAGAGGCAGCATTCCCCAATTATAACTGAGGAGGTTCAAAATGTGGACATTATGAGTGAGGATGTATCATCGACTCCGGTAGCCCCGGACATGCTGCTTGATGCGGTTATCTTGGACATCCGGTTGATTCAGTACGATCGCACATGGACACCACAACAGTTAGGAAAATGGTGGTGCACTTCAACATACCGTTGGGTGAAGCCCACGCCCCAAGAAGGATGGTAGAGCTCATGCGTCGCCCGAGGGTCTTACTGCCTGGAACAGACAGGCTTGCTTTGCCGGGTGCGTGCCCGCGACCAATAACTTTATTCGGGACATGTTATACTATTTCCGCCTCGCGCCATCGCAAATGCACCCTAATGCTTATGCTTCCCTCCTGGGTAATTATGTTCTCTATCACGAGTTCTTGCAACAGGAACCAACCAGAGAAGATGTTCGATACTTTTTCTATTTAAGGAGGACGAGTAATGCCGCACCCTCTCAATGGTTTCTGGAAGCGACATTTGCCACCAATTTTTTTATCGGGAAGTGGCCCAGGCCGTCAGTATTTAAGCACGAGTGGTTCTTTGTTCGCTGCCCTCCCATATTTGCAAGGAGGTGGATAGAAGGGAGTAAGTATTCCTCTTCCTTTGTTCCTTGCTGTAAATTTTTGGATTTCCTGCCTTATTTTTGTTATGATTGGATCATGGCAGGAAATCCGGAGGCGCCTACCGGTAACGAGCATCGGCAACGCCTTATGCTTTGTGAGCGATACCACAGAACCTCTGCAATACCAACACAGTGACAAGTCAGTAGAGTCTTCGTCGCGCTTGGTTGCTTCCTAGTGATCGGGCTGTGATCAGGCCCGCAGTTGCAAGCGGCGCGCTGAAGGAGAGATCGGTGACAGGTCCAACTGCCATTGGGCGGAAGAGGAAAATGCCCCCTGTTAGAGGGGAACTGCAAAAGACTTCCCAATCCCATGGAGATGTGCGTAGAGGCGAAGCTCACGGTCAGGAGGAGGATGCAAGAGACAAGGGGTTGTTAAGTGCTTCCGTCCCGCCTCCGACAGGCGAGAGGGAAGAAGCGTCGGATAGACCGCAGTCTCTTGCGACTCATTCGGGGACCGTCGCCTCGTTCGATGATGCGGGCCAGTTTGATGGCCTTAATAGACTTGATCTAGAATTGACTCCATAGCCGAACACAAAGAACCTGGAAGAACCAACCCTTGCTGCGGAGGGGTTAACCCCTTCAGGCAGACCACAATCTGGTATGTTGTGTGAACACTTAGGGCATACACTCATAAACTCTGCATAGCATAGGTGTGCGTCCAAGTGTATGACTTGACTAACTTTTACCTATTCCCTTGGCAGGTGATATGACTAGAGGACATGGTGGATGAGGTTACGGACATGGGGACCGCCGGCACCCCTAGAGTTCTTCCTTCGAGAGTTTTAGAAGATCTACAAGTTTATATAGTGTCCCACCCCCGCCAAGACAGGGTAGTGAACATCAGGGTAGGGATCGATCCCGGCGATCCCCAACCCCTCCTAATCCTCCCATTTGCGTGTCCGTGGGAGATTCTCGACTTAACCTAGGTGGCCTCCAGCCTTCGCCTTCGATAGCTCCCTCGCATACTCCCACATTGGCTCCCGTTCAGCCTGCTAGGGGGAGAGAGTCGTCGTCTTGTCAGCTAAGGCCAGATAGAGAGACTGTAACGGAAATACAAGACATGACAGAGCCCCAAGTCCAAAAGCTTTCTTTGGAGGAGCTGAGGGTGTTTCTGAAACAACATTTCCCTCGGCATTACTTTGATGAGCTGATCTTTCTCCCAGATCTCCGTCCAGCCCCTGATAGGGAATTTGGGGAGATATGGATCCACGTGAAGGCCGCGTATCATCAAGCCAACGAGCTTACCAAGTACTCTTTCCATCTTTCGGAGTTGATCAAGAAGGAAAACCTGGAGCTTCTTAATCGATAATTGATCATTGATTGTGAGAAGACCTCCATGACTAACTTGGAAACCGAGCTAGGTAAGCCTATCAATTGCGTTGTAGTCATTTAATCGCTAGCCCTTGTGTTTTCAAGAATTAACTTTCAATTGTGTCATTGCAGCGGAGCTGAAACACGCCCATGAGTTCCTAAACACGGAAGTCGTGCATGACCGCATAACTTTTAACGAAAACGTGGATAATCTGACCATCGAGAATACAACCCTCAAGACAGACAAGGACGAGTTGGTTCAAATATGCGCCGACCTGGAAAAGGAAACTGCGAAAGTCACTCAACTCCAGAATGACAATGCCACCTTGAGGGCGGAAAATGAAAGGTTGCGTGCTAAAAATGCCAAGGTAGTTGTGCAAAGGAGGCAGCTTGAGGAGATGAGGAAAGCAAAGGAGGATGCCGAAGCTAGCAACTGGGGTGTGTTGAGCACGGTTGAGGGGCAGAAGGCCGGACACCAGATGGAGGTAGAGCAGTTGAGGGGATAGTTGGAGGATGCAGAATTCTGCGTTGGATCATCCTTTGAGGAAAGTATCCAAAATATTTATGTCAAGGTTTTGAGGTTCCGAGGAATTTCGTGGGTCGAAGACTACTCCCGTGAGCTAGCCCGAACTTGGGAGAGGTTGGTCCCATATAAGGCCTACTTGCTCCAAGTGAATGTCAGTACTTTGGATGAGCGCCAGCTTATGACTGTCCTCCTGACTGAAGAGGAACGTGAGAAGCTGAAGGAAGGGAGAAAACTGCTTTTAGAGGATGCTGAGAGAGAGGTTGGCCAGGCTTAACGCGGAGAAGGCTAGTCCGTCATCACTGAGAGCGTAGCCGTGGCGAAAACCTTTGTAGAGGTAAGTTCTTACCGGCCCCTGGCCCCCGAATTTTCTATGGTGAGTGGCCCTGGAGCCTTGGCCCAAGCCTCTACTGAGTATAACCCTGATTATCTGGCGCTTGGGGACACCGGATTCGCATTACCTACCGTTACGAGCGCCCTTCCTATCCTTTCTACACCACCCCTAAACATAGGTAAATTCCCTTTACCCTGCATCCCTAGGGATGACGTGATTACCGAATTTGCGAACTAAAAAGGTTATGTTTTTACTGTGTAGCTCCTTCTGGGCCGTCCATGCCTTTAGGCCCTACCCTGTGATCCCACAAATGACTGAATCTGGACCAGGGCCTGCGAAGATGCAATTTGGAGAAGGCGGCGATCAACTTGACACATTCTTGGGCATAAGGATAACTCCTAACATGTATGAAAGCCTTAACGAGGAAGGAGAGGTGATTGATGGACAAAGTGCGGCTGCCCGAGGGCCAGTGGAGACCGATGTGCCCTCGATGCATGACCTGGTAGAGGGTTTAAAGGGTCGGATCGTGGCAAAGTGCGAGGAGTTGGAGGAGAATAAAAGTAAAACAAGGCTCCCAAGCAGGAGGTCCTAATGACAAGCCAACGGGATGCTGAGGCCAGAGCTGCTGAGACGGTTGTGCGGAGGATGGCCGATGAGGAGGCGGAGAAGAAACGGGCTACTTACGAGGCCCAAAAGAAAAGGGAGGATAATGCAGCCCAGTCGAGGGCCATCGAGACCCTTGAGAAAACCAAGGCCGGTGATGTCACGATGCATAATTCCCAGATGCTCGCTGAGCGACGGGCTACTAGAGAGGCCAAGTAGAGGGCTAAGCGGGAAGGCAAGGAGATCTCGAAGAAGATTGAAGCAGTGATAGGCCTTGCTGCCAGAAGTGCCCCCGTGCCCGTGACGCATACTGCTCTTGTCGATATCACTGAGATCTCTAGCGGTGATGGGGCAGCTGAAAGACACCTTTCAGTTTCTCATGAGTCAGTCACTCCTTCGAAGGGCCGAAGAAGCAGGAGCGGGTCCGAAAGGAAGAGATCTGGCGCAGGAGAGGAACCGTCGAGTGCTGTATCTGCGAAGAAAACACACAAGCACAAGAAGAAAAGACATGCTTAGTGTTAGTAACATAGGTAGAATTTACCATTATTTTGGTAGTGTAGGTCGATATTTACGCGAGTATGACCCTCGCTTTTGGTTTTTCAAGACATGGTGTGGTTCTCATGTACACCCTGTTATTAGAAAGAAAGATATTAGACATGTAGTTTGTTAAATGTGTGTGTGTGAAAATTGAAATATGTAGTAGTAAAGATCGCAATTTATGTTAAGTGTTCAGATGTTCTTTTTATGTTTTCCAGCGTCCTGTACTTGCATAAGCATACTTATCGTTACACTTATCATAAAATCGATTGGGTACCGCGCTCTGGGTCAATTATTCCAAAGGGGTGAAAATTGAGCACTGGTTTCAGCAAGTTTCCCTCAACTCAGGAAACCTATAGTTTGCGAAACCAGGCTGAGCGCCTGCTATTTTTGGTTGCCCGGGGTTAATCCCAAGTATAGGGAAGGCATAGGACGTCGCGTTATGCGGTCCGTTAGATAGTGGCTCTCCCTTCATTCATCGGGTTGAGGCGAGCCGTCGGCGTTGTTTATTCATCAAAGAGGTAAGCCCAGATCATCAGCTCGTAAGGTTCGATCGTGGCCTTGGGCTACCCCTAAGCCTTGAGAGCTTCAGAGAAGAAATGATTTAAGTTCGGGCTTGGTGTTGTGCCAAGATTCGACCGGCACCTGCAACCGACGAAGAGAGACTTGCATGACTCTTAGTTGGTTGTTGGGTGGCAGCGCCAAGTCGCTCGGGCTTGGACGCGGAATGATTTATCGTCGGTCTCGGCAAGGGGCCGGGGTTCGAGTTAGTGGTTATTTATACTCGGTCGCACCGCGGACCGGCGACTCGAGTAGCGTTGCCGGCTCCCGTGCTTGGGGTGCCGGACTTAACCAAGTGTTTTAGCCTCGATGTTGGCTCAAGGTTGGGATGGCGTCACCAGCTTTCGTGCTCGCGGTGCCTATACGGCGATCTCATGTTTGATTCAAGATGGTTGTCAGGACAAACAAACCACATCACATGAGAAGTAAACAACGCAGAGATAGGAAGTTGAATATCAATTATACTAATAACTTCAGCAGTAATAGCCTTTACAATGCCTTGAATTTCTAGGAAACAAAACATTGTTGGAAAGCATAAATAACTGTGAACTAAGTTATGTAAAGTAGCAACGGAGATGTTCGCTGTTCCATTCCCTTGGGATTTCAGCTCCGTCCACGGTGGAGAGTTTGAAAGTTCCATTGCTAAGCTTTCGTTGTATAGAGTACGGGCCTTCCCAACGAGGTGCAAGGCCTGTTAGTTGGGGAAAACCCCGCTTTAAGAAGAGGTCGCCGATGTTGAGGTCCTTCTACCGAACTCTGGAATTGAAGTATTAGGTTACTCATTGTCGTTAGGCGGCGACTCTGAGATTGGCCTCGTTCCTCTTTTCTTCCATCATGTCAAATAATCCCAAAAGTAAATCTTGGTTTGTCTGTGGATCGAAATTGGTAACTTGATGAGATTGAAGCTTGAGATCGATGGGGATAACAACTTCAGATCCATAGCCGAGGGCGAAGGGAGTGTGTCTGGTCGCTATTTTGTGGGTGGTTCGGTGGGCCCAAATGGCTAGAGGAAGTTCGTCCACCCACATGCCCCCAGCCTTTTCCAAACATTTCTTAATGATGGACTTGAGGACATTACTAATCGCCTCGACTTGCCCGTTGGCTTGAGAATTAGCCACCGCTGAAAATATTTTTTCAATGCTATAGCACTGACAGAAGGTATTGAACTCAATGCTCTCGAAATGAGTGCCGTTGTCGGAGATGATAGCTTGGGTAACCCTATAGCGGGTAATGATATCGCGGACAACAAAATTGATCATCTTCTTCATGGTTATGGTGGCTAAGGCTTCAGCTTCTACCGACTTGGTGAAATAGTCCACTGCGACGATGGCATATCGTGCCCCACCTCTAGACATTAGAAAAGTTGCGATGATGTCAATTCACCACATGGCGAACGGCCATGGGCTGACAATTTGAGACAATTCGGTAGGCGGGGCTCTTGGGATATTGGAGAAGCGTTAGCACTTATCGCACTTGCGAGTGTAGTCTATGGCGTCTTTATCAAGCATGGGCCAATAATAACCATGTCTTAGTATTTTTTTCTGGCCAGGGCTTGCCCCCCGTTGTGGTCGCCACATTCGCCTTCATGTACGCTACTTAGCACTTAAAGGGCGTCGCCATGGGCAACGCACCTAAGCAAGGAAACAGAAAAACCCCTACAGTAGAGCACTCCATCCATAAGAAGGTAACGAGCGGATTGGGGAGCGAGCGCCCGTCTTTCCTTGTAGTGCCTTAAAAGTGACCCGTGTTGTAGGTAATTCTTGATCGGTGTTATCCAGGACTCGGGCTCGGGTTCGGGTTCAACATTCATGACCATCTCGGTCTGTCCTTGCTTGATGCTCAGAGAATTAAGCACCTCAACTGGAGCGAACCCCATAAGTTGCGGATCTTCGGAGCTTGCCGACTAGGCTAAGGAATCCGCTTTTTGATTGTGCTCTCGAGGAACGTGGGTGATGACAAAGTGGTCGAAGTAGGTGAGAAGCTCCTGAACTCGGGACAAGTATAGGGTGAGTCGCCCCTCTTTCACTTGATATTTTCCTTGCACTTGACAGACGATAAGTTGTGAATCGGAGAAGATATGGACGGTCTATTGCTTGAGCTCGATCGCGATTCTGAGTTCGGCGATTAATGCCTCATATTCCGCGTCGTTGTTGGTAGTAGGGAAATTTTGTCTTAACACATAGTATATCGGGCTCTCTTCAGGAGTGATGAGTACGACTCCAGCCTAAGAGCATTTTCTGTTAGAGGAGCCGCCCACGAACAATTTCCATTGGGCACCGGGAGCTCCAGCGCTCTCCGTAGGAGTTTCTTCGAGGGCAGCGAATTCCACTATGAAATCAGTGAGAGCTTGGCCGAGGATGGCTCGTCAGGGAATGAATGTTATTTCAAATTGGCTTAGTTCCATAATCCACTTTAACAACCTCCCAGATGCCTCGGGTCGCTGTAGGACCGGTCGTAGGGGCTGATCGATGAAAACCTTTATGGAAGTATGGTCGGAGCTTCCGAGAGGAAACCAACAAGCAGAATGCCAGCTTCTCTAGCTTCGGATAATTCTTCTCGGCCCCGTCAGTCGCTAACTGATATAGTAGATGGGTCGTTGGACATGATCTTCGATGCGCACAAGTGACGATCTGATTGCCCGCACGAAAACAACCGAGTAAACGTATAAGTCCTCATGGTCCACGGGCTTAGATAAGATAGGTGGACGTTTTAAGTGATTCAACAGATATTTTAATGCGGAGACGCATTCTGGGGTCCACTCGAAATTGCGTTTCCCTTTTTGAAGTAAATCGAAGAAAGGAATGCATTTGTCGGTGGCCTTAGAAATGAACCGACTTAAAGCGGTGACCTTTCCATTTAGGCTTTGGGCACCTTTGATGTTCTGGGAGATTTGGATATCCCGAGTAGCTTGGATTTTTTCTGGATTGGCTACGATGCCGCGAGAGTTGACGATGAAACCCAAGAACTTTCCTGAAGCAACGCCAAAGGAGCACTTCAGGAGATTGAGTTTCATGTCGTATTGGTGGAGGACACCGAACATTTCAGAGAGAGGTCGTGGACGTGGTCGCTAGATATTTAAGATTTTAATAGCATATCGTCCACGTACACCTCCATTGATTTCCCGATTTGATTTTTGAAGAGACGATTAGCCATTCGCTGATTAGTGGGATCAACGTTCTTGAGGCTAAAAGGCATGACACGATAGCAGTAATGTCCGAGGTATTTTATAAAAGAGGTATAATCTCGGTCACAAAGATTCATTAGGATTTTTATTGTAGCCTGAATAGGCATCCTTGAAAGCTAGCAGCTGCAGCAGTTCGGTCAACCAGTCGGTCAATCTTTGGGAGTGGGAAGCTGTCCTTGGGACATGCCTTGTTTAACTCGGAGAAGTCGACGCACGTTTGCCACTTACCATTGGCTTTCTTAACTAGGACCAGATTGGAGACCTATTCAGGGTAGTCGGCTTCTTGAATGAAGTTGCTGTTGAGTAAACGGTCAACCTCTTCCTCGAGAGCTTTGGACCTCTCGGGTCTCTAGAAGCATCGTTTCTGCTTTACCGGAGGCATCGTAGGATTTATGCTGAGAAAGTGACAAGAGACAATGGGATCGATGCCTTTCATGTCGGAGTGAGTCCATGCGAACACATCCATATTTGCCTTTAGGAAATCTATAAGATCCTCTTTGATCACTGGGTGGAGTTGCGATTCTACCTTCAATACCCTTGATGGGTCGTCGGAATTGACGGGAACGTCCTCTATAGGTTCAACCAGGGTAGCCCTCTCATATTCGGGCTCTTCATCCTTCCATGGGTCAGGATCATCGGAAAGACAATAGTGGTGCCTGAGCCAAGGCCCAGATGCCGTTGATTGCTATGCTGAGATATTTTTGGGGCAAAAAGTTGTGGGCACGACTTTGCCTGTGTCCTTATTGCGCGCATTCTTCCATTCTATTACATAACATTCTCTAGCGCATACTTGGTCTTCTTTAACTATTCTGATCCCATTCTCTATCGAAAATTTCATTAAGAGAGACCATGGCGCCATGCAAACCCAAAACTCAGTGAGAAAAGGGCGCCCTAGGAAAGCGTTGTAGAGGGAATCGATGTCTATAACCACGAAAGTGAGAATTCGGACTTGGCTCCGGTCCCCTCCGCCCAGTTCCATAGGTAAGTCGGCCATTCCTACCAGGGAACTAGCCCCATTGAAGCCGTGGATCGCGGCGCGACATGGCTTTAAATCATTTGTTTCCAACTTCACCTGGTCATAAGCAGCATTGAAAATGATGTTGACCGAGCTCCCCGAGTGGATTAATATCTTTCTGATAGAAGCGGCACCGACCTGAGCTATGATAACCAGTGGATGGGTGGTCGGGATATCCACCCCGATAGAATCTCTTTCGCGGAAAACAATGACATCCCACATGGTTTTTTTATAGCTTGGCTGGGGAAAATTCGCTGAGAGCGAAGCAGGCTTCATAAGTTGCATACTTTACTGAACTCACATACTCCTCCATTTTCCAGAAGTTGTCGTGCATGAGGTAAGGTCCTCCATATATAGTGTTGATCACAATCCCTCTCCTTGGGTTAGATGGACCCGGAGCTGCCTTGGCAGGCGGCGGAGGAGCTAGCGCTGGAGGCTGAGAGTTTAGTTCGGTAGGAAAGGGTTCTTGGACATATTGTTCAAGTGGCTTCTCATGGATAAGCTTCTCAATTGTGTCCCTAAGCTGGCGGCACTCGTTGGTGTCGTGCCCGTACGCGTCGTGGTAACGACAGCACCTCCTGGTATTATTCTCACGGTCAATTGATTCTTTGACACACGACTTCTTGTACGGCAATGTGTTGCATGTTTCCAAGTAAATTGTTTCTACGTCTTCGTTTAATGGGGTGTATGTTTCGAAGGCACGGTGAGGGCCGGGTTTTCTTGGCCCCGCTTGTCTGTTGTTTCGGCCACCTGGCCTACCGTTATTTGGTTTTTTCCTGTAGGGGCCTGCCCCCTGTTCTGATTGAAGGGCTTCCTGACTTGTCTTCCACTAAGGTTGTTATTTGTAGTGTCCGCTTGGGGTCGTTGGGACGACTTGTGGCGGAGAGCCAGTTTTGTCTCGCTTCCTCTTGGCATAAGTACTGATTCGCCTTCTCACAGAAGGCGTCGAGGTTTTTTGGCTGCTTCTGATCAATCCATGCCCCGAACTCTAAGGTAGGGAGGACACTTTTTGCTAGCTAAAAGAGTACGGTGCGAGGATCTAGATCCTCAACCTCGGTGAGAGTTGTGTTGAACTGGGAGCGGTGGCTTTTGAGTGACTCGGCAGGTCCTTGGTACAAGTTAGACAGAGTAAGGTCATTTTTTGGAGTTGGGATATGCACCCCGAATTGCTTGACTAGTTCTATCGCTAATTGCCCGAAGTTGTTAATGGAATCAAGTGGAGGCGAGAGAACCAAAGTAAAGCGGTACCGGATAAGAAGACCAGGAATCATTTTCATTTTGCTAGGTCATTACCCCGACTCGAGTCCATTTTCCATTCATATCGATTCAGGAAGGTACAAGGATCAGTGATGCCATCATAGAGTGGCATTTGCGGCATACTAAAGCGTCGTGGCCATTCGGCCTCCATGAGCCTTGTGCATCCCCACACATTTCCCTCATGATCCTTCGTACCATGTTGGGAAGATAAGTTGGATGGGGATCCTCCATCGGGACCCATGGATTTTGATAGGGTTCTGTAGTCCTATTGCGAGGTCGCCTTTTGTGATGAATGTCTGGGTCATCGTCTTCCATATCCTCGACATCTATAATTGGGTCCTGATGCAGATGATGAGGCGGAGCAGGTCGATGTGGATCCTGTTCTGAAGGAGCGTGGGCCGCTGGAATAGCACGCGATCAATGACCGTAGTGTTGTGTCGAGGAGGGGGTTGGTTGGTCGGACATGGCCCGTCATTGATGATCAACCGAGAGCGGTCTCAGTGTTGTTCCCCCTCGTTGTATGTGACTGTAGTTCAGTTGTCGTTTCCATTCTCATTGCCGTTGGCATGATCGTTGCGGTTACTGAGGGCATTGGTGCGAGCGGCAATGTTGTTGATGAGGATAAACCTTTTCCTTTGATGTGGACTCCTCGACTCGGAAGAGGAAGTTTCCGAGGCAGTTGGTCAAGGTCGAGCATTATTCCGAGCCAGTTGAAGTCGAGTGACGACATTCTAACTTTCTTGAAGTTGTTGCATAAGATCGATGTTATTCTTTAATGCTTGATTAAGCTCAACCACTGTGTTTCATATTTTTCAACGAGCGCTCGGATCTGAGCTTGTTTCATTGGCGCTTCGAGGTCCACGACAAGAGGGACATCTTCATTAGTGGTCGGGATAGTCTACGGGTTGAGGTTGTTGGGATGTCTCGGCCTTGGCTGCGGCTGAAGAGCGGGCTGTTGCGTTCTTTGGTCGCTTTGCCATCGTGAGCGGACTCGGTGGCAGGTTTAGCAAGGAACCTCAAGCTCGTCGAAGGTCGAGATGACAATGTGCAATTAAGGCGCAATATCCTAATTTTCTCAGTGAAAGCACCAAATGTTGACGGAAAAAAATGTCAAAAATACCAAAGATTCCTATTACTAGGAATTATAGTTTTGGTCGCAAGAGATAGTAAAAGAAAGCGGTAAATGACACAAAGAATTTATAGTGGTTTGGCCTCGGCGGAGGCCTACGTCCACTTTGGAAAGGTGTTTGAATATTATTAATCACTCAAGAATTATAAAGTAGAGGCATGCTCATGAAATCTCATTACATTCACTTTCATAATTGTCATATGCTAAGTATTTGGGAACAAGACTATTTATTCCTTCTTCTTCCTCAAATAGGAGATGCCATTAATGAAGCTCATGAAGCTCTATGGAGGTCCCAAGTGATAGAAATCCAACAACCTTTGAAGTGTGAGGTTATGGGCTATTTATAGGAGAGGGGTTAGGTAGGATTAGGTAGGACTAGGTAAGAATTGGGGATCACATGCAGAAATTCGCACCCGCCACCTGCACCTGCGCAAAATTCGAACTCGGCCCTAGGTGCAAAATTTCGCATGCGATGGGTGCCAAATTCCATTTGCTGGGTACAAAATTTCGCACCCTATTGGGTGCGAAGTCCGCCTCTCGAGGAGCGTAGTGACCATAGATACGGGCGTTCGGGGATTGTGACCCCTTCAGCATTTGAGGGCTTCGTTCGAAAATGTATTCTGCGTGCTGCGAGATTCTGAGCGGCATGGTCCCTTCTCGATTTTGTTTCCGTCGTTCCTAGGCGTCCCTCTCAGCCTTAGCTCCACACGATGCATTGAGTTAAGCGTGTCTAATGTACTTCTGGTAATCAGACCAAAAAGCCTGTTAACAATAATTATATTATATATAGTTTTCTCTCCATGCTGCAACAAAGGAAGTTCAAAATGAGTTTAATAATGTGAAAATTAACTCAAATGCTAACTATGATTTTTATGAGTGGTTAGATGAAGGAGATCTCTCTTTTCATAAAGCATGACAACATTTGAGACAAAGGAAACAGATTATTGGGATATATAAAGTGATTTGGCACAAATAAAATGCAAAGAGAATGTCCATGATAGCATTTTCAGATTATAATGATAGGCTTGGCACAAAGGATCGTCTGAAGAGATCTGGTATAATTGAATAGAGTTGTTGTATTCTATGCAATAAAGAAGAAGAAATGGCATGTTATTTGTTTCTTTCTAGTGAATATTCAATGTATATCTAGGGATATTTTGCTCTGAAGCTTGGTTAAGATTCTATTTCATATCGCACATTGTAGGAGGAAGTTGGGAAAATAATGCAAATATTTAAGTTGAAGGATCAATTACTAGATGTAGCATGTGCAGTGCAACAACCCGAATTCCGACAAACCGAATTTTTTTTCAAAATTCTAATCCATAGAAACCCGTGTTGGTTGCTCTGGTATCCTGCAGAAAAGACAGAGATATAAAATATATCAAAGCTGAGAAAATATATCACAGCGGAATGGATAAAGTATAATATAATCAAAGTATAGCCTTACCGTATGAATAATATTGCCTAACCAGTATCCAAAGCTATCATATCTCTGCTACATATCTAACCTGCGAGTATGTTATGAGGAGGGGGGCAGAACACAAGTTCTGGTGATTGGATTCAAACTATAAATTTTGGATAACCCTACATATACTGTTCAATCACATTTTCTTATTTATTAGGTTACTTTGGTTAACAACACTCAAGGCTTACACACACATTGTGCCCATATACTTCCTAGTGGATTAACATAATATAGTATATATATGTAGCTTCCCCCAATATTAAGGTACACCCATGGTACCCCACTCGCACGGTCTCCACCGTAATGCCATAGAAATGTACACAGTTCCTCATCCTACGTCAGACTGATATACGGATCTCTATATAACAATGTTAGGTTTCGCATATATCAGTCATTACTATGCTACATAAGCATACGGACTTCCATCTTCGATCGAATCAGATTCCATCATAGAGTAATGCCCTCAAGTCTACGATACACCACCCAAAGCAGACATGCGTGTATCAAGACTTTCCCATGTACATATCATCAATCGTATTCGATGCATTAACTGCACATAACCTCTAATGTGCACCGAGTTCCGTGATAGGGCTATACAAGAAACACGGAACTATGTCGGGAGCATTTCCATACCTGTACAGGCACGCCTTTAAGGACATCAAAATATAGATATCCCTCGGTTTGTTTTTCATTGTGACTATGGCCCCACCTCGGCCCCTCCCTCAACTAGTAAAGACTACAAGAGCTAAGCGACTTGCCCCTAACAAACAATATAAACATCTAGTTGGCGTCTCCCCTTAACCACTGTACCTCGGTAGTGAAAGGTGAATGGTGTCTTGGGTTTAGCTCTAGTTTTTTCGCATCCCACTGGCTGCCGATGACGAGTATCCAACGATCTAGTATCCTTGTTGGTCCTGACCTCGCCTCCCATTGAGGTGATCGCCGAATCACCCTAGTGTCGCCTCGTCATAGCATTCTGACTGCAAAGCTACTTTTGCAGTCAAGGCCCACCCACCTTGTAGTAACATGCAGATCCAACCTCTGCGAGCACAGCCTAAACATATGCCACCGCACAGAGGACTACCAGGAGCACCTTACATATCCCAGGAAGTCGCGTGCTTCCCCTTCCAGTCCTTCGGAGCCGACATAATAATGAGATGAACATGCACTTCCCTCATGCATTATGACACCACGATGATCTACCCTGTTGGGTTATTCACCCTCAAACATGTGGAATGGTCCAAGTGCCTCACTTTAATATGTTATTAGACCCTATGTTTAAACATTCTTTTATGCGCTTGCTTTATCTCATCAGGTTTCCATTTAAATTGGTTATTCCTATTCACATTGACTTCTTGTTCAAGTTACCAAGTTCCTCTTGCTTATTTGTTTCGGTTTTATAACTTAACCCATTTAATCCTATTAATACGTCCACAACATGTTATTCTCTAGATTGTGATCCAAGGTCTGTAATCCACAATCCCTTTATATTCTTGTTTGATTTCATAGTTACCATAACATGTTCTACTTAATATGTAATTAAGTATATCTCAATTCACATGTTTTCTGTTTAACATGTTAGTCATTATTTATGATTAAATATAACTTATTTCATTTCATAAGTCTGCCTCGTTCTTTCTTATTTAATCATAATTCTATCCTATACTGTCACTACAACTTATGTTGCTTACTTATTAACTTAGTTCTCTTAACTAAGGTTTACTAATAAGTTCCCTTTTCATAAATATAAATCATGTTATCCTTATCAACATATCTCAGATTCTCGTTCTCACATACAACTTAATTTACAATTAAATACAACTTATCTTATTACATTAGTTATTCCAATTTATTATTGTTTATTATAACATAAGTTATAATCCCCACTTGTCCCTAGGACAAGCCTACCCATTATAAAAGATTCTCATTAATGTAATTTATTTATAATAGGTTATTATCATTCCCCATTCATTCCAATCCTTTTACTATTGTAATTATATTTCATTCATTTCCTTATTAATTCATATTGATATTTTAACATATAAATATTTTCCAACATATTAATATTTCAACATGTCATATTAGCATTTCATCACTTTACGTTGCATAATAACAGGAAATATTAAATGATAGTATATTATTATCAAAAATGATATAACTTAAATCCACTCACCTAAATTGCTTTGCAATTCCTGAACTTGGTCCAGATTTAGTATTTCATGGTTTTCCCTAACTGGATTTAGAACCTAACAACCATGGATCCACAATTCTTATTAAAAGAAAAAGGGAAGAAAGAGGAAGAAAATTGAATAGACCAAACTAAGAATTTACCTTACTTCACATATGATTCTGAACACCTTATTAATTTTCATTCTTTTCCTCCAAATATTGATTTAGAATTTTCATAAACTAATTATCGTATTTTTCTAAAGAGATTTAAGGAGGAGGAAGAATGGCAGACCTTAGACGTTGTCTCAGAGAATGTGATTTTTAGCTAGGCTCAACTAACCTATTTATAGGTGTTTAGGATCTTATCGTACATGCAACGCTGAGTCAGCATTGAACCTTATTAAGAAAACAGTCTAGATACACTAATGAATTTGCCCGGATCTAGGGGTGTCGACCCGAGTGTCGACCCGGTGTTGACCACACTATAGGGGTGTCGCCCCCATGGATCCCACAAGTTGTTTTGGCGCAGAAATTTGATTTTCGAATGTTTGAATTTCTAGAATTTATTTATCTGTTATATTCACATGTAATCTTCTTATGCGTATACAAACCTTTTAATGACCATTTTATGCGTATATATATACACACAACTTTTGTTTCGTTTTCAAAATTCAAACAGTGTTGCACCATTATTTGATTCTTGCGATATTTCTTTAATTGTAGCCTTATCTTGAACTTTATCTTTTGTATATATATATGTTTGCACATATATACATATATATTCTCATATATATATATACACATATATTTTCTTTACTTCCTTATATGTATATTTTCCCTTATATGTGCGTTTATACATATTTTCTCTCATGAACATGTGTTATTTTGGCTGTTCTCTTTAAACAAAAATATAATGGCGGCGGGGATCGAACTCTATACCTCTTGTACGCAAGTCACATGCTCTAACTAACTGGACTACTAAGGCTATTGTTAACAAGGCTTAGAACAACGGTAGTTATTCTCCTATTCTTATTCCTCTTTTTCATGTTTGTTACAATATTTCATTGCATGAATCTTTTTCTTTTATTTCTTCTTTATTATTAATGCATAATCAGTGCATGCAACATATTTACACCGTATGCAACCAGTCCTTTCTTTCTTTTAATGCATGCATTAAATTTTTATTTGCATTAATATTTTCTTCTTTTTCGGTGCATGTCTTTATTACATGCAATCATATGTTATCATTATTTTATTCTTCATATATGTATGTATATACACACACACACACACACACACACATATGCATGATTTAATTGTTATAAAATGTGGGTTGTTACATGCATCATATACATGTGTGATTTATTGCATATGGTTAGAGAGGAACTCGAGGCAATTCAATAGCAGAAGTGTGTCAAAAGAAATAAAAGTGAAGATGATTAAAAGAGAAGTCTTTTATTTGATTAATAATAATGGGGGTAAATCTCGAAGGACTGATTTTAATATCAATTTTCTGAGAAGATGGGGAGTCGAATTGCTGGATACTGGATGAAGCAGAGTTGCATTATTGATATTTTAATATTTTAATGGTTTTGTTTGCATTTGTGATGAGAAATGTAAGTGAGTGGTTTGAGAGTGAGATAAGTTTGTACAATTTTCAATTTTTTTTTAAACTGAGCTGGTTTTGTATTATTAATATATGGAGTATATATGTACTCTTTTTCCTTACGTGGTACCCATTAGGGGGCATAAGGTTTTGATGAGGCATATATACAAAGTATATGATTTGTATTGCAATAAAATTACAATTTTCAAAAAAATAATTAAAAAGAATATTATATATAGTTTTTATATCACACATATATAAAGTTTTTAATCATATGTTTAAATAATATTTTCTTATGTTTTCATACTTGAAAAATAATGTTTTAACAACTAGTTTTATTTCAGAAATTTACAGAAATGATTTAAATACTTTAAAAATGATTTAAAAAAAATATAGTGTATATGTCGACATACATATATAGGTATGTCGACATATAACTGTCATTTTTTTAAATTTTCAAACGAAATGTCTTTTCACTATTTGTAACATTTCAGAAGCGTTGCAACCTTTCAAATCTTATAAATAGAGGTTGAATTCAAAATTTTTAAGTATTCTTCTTCTCCATCTTCACCCCTCTTCATCCCACCATTATTATTCTTAATTTATTGATTTCTACACTTCTACTTTATCAATTTCTATTCTAATTACATAAAACTTCTTTTCTCACTCTCTACTCATTACTCTCTGAATCTAAGTGCTATTGAAGAATTATAGGGCTGTTGTAATCATTTGGGAAGCGTTTGGGAAAGGGTGTGTTCCTTGTAGCCCTGAAATCAAGAAAAGGGAGCAGTGGTAATCTTGTAGCCGTGAAATCAAGAGTGGTTAGAGCGGTGTTAACCTTGTAGCCAGGAAATCAAGGGGATTGTACTTGGACATTGGTATAGTAATAAAACTCTGTACAATCCAGCATTGCGTGGGACTGGCGTAGGTGTAATCCGAACCAGTATAAAGTCCGGTGTTATCCTTCCTTTTCTGCATTTTATTTTTGTTTATTTCTGTGTTTGTGTTTGATTCTGTGTCTGTGATCATCTCTAGTGTGTGTGATTCTTATAGTAGATCATATAACTTTTGGATTTTCATAAATTCCTTTTAAACACAATTCACCCCCCTCTAGTGTTAGTCTTTCCTTAAGATCCGCATTCCGCGTTCCCTAACAATTAGCTCTCCATAGAAGAGGGTTAGAGAGCTGCTAAGGCTTAGGTAATTTAGGGTCCATAACCTTTTATTTATAAAGTTAGCATTTTGTGTTTGACCCTTCTATACTTAAAATGTCTCATTATTCAAACATTAGGACCTTGATAATATAAACTATATGCCCCTTAACTCTAATACAAAATTAGATCACTTCAATTAGGCTTTACACCAAACTAGCGCAGCGCATTATATTTTGCATTTGTGACAGAAATGATGAAGTACTCCAACAATCTCCCCCAAGGCCAAATATGTGATAATTTTCAAAAATGTATTTAACCTTATGAGCCCCAAAATTTGCAATCCATAACATATGGTGTAACCTGAACAATCAAGTCCATTAACTGTGTTGATATAGGATCAAAGCGGCACTTGCTACAATTATCGTAACTAAAACCATCCATGACTACTTGCTATACACCACCAATGCTTAATAACGCAATGATGCACTGTATGAGAATACGATCGACGTAACATGGTTGTCTAGGGAAAGAAATAAGAGGAAAGAAGAGAGAAGGGAAAAGAAAAGGAGAAAATATAAGAGAAGGGAAATGAAGTAACATAAACATAATCACAGAATTCGTCGTGCATCTCACAACACACCAGATAACATATAATAGTGACAATCAAAGATATAAAACAAGAGAGATAGTAATAACTATGTAAATGACATTTTAAGTTAATACCTTAAATGAATTGATGTAAGTACATAGAGTTATATTCACCGATCCATTGTTTATCTTTATGGAGAAATACTACCAACCATCTAAAATAGTACTACTACCTCTATAAGTGGATTTTGTTAGTGACCTTAGAGAAACTCCAATAGAATTACGACTTATAATGTTACAAGTCGTAATATTCATGGGTGGGTGGGTAGAATTGCCCAACAGAGGCGAGCATATTTTATCGGTGCACTTTGATTTTATCAGCATGCGCCGATAAAATCAGCTCACAAGCTCACGAGCTAGTTAAATCGGCTCGTGGATGTTATTATTTTGAAAAATACTTATTTTTAAGGTTGATATACATTGTTTGAACGCATGGAAACAAGTGGTTATGATCAAAATGATTCAACTAATATTTCACATAACGATACACATAACGATACACATATAGATACAACCGGTCATTAAAGATACAACAACTAATGATATTAGATGCCAACTAAAACATCAAAGCAAACATAGAAAATAGTTACTTAAGCCAACAACATGTTATACGTTCAATCTCAAGGGAGTCTCATTATGTTCAATCACAATTGTTCAATATCATTTTGGAGACGTCTAATCTCTTGTTCGAGTTCGTTTGCATATGTGGTACTTGATACACCTCTACTTCTTATTGTGGTTGAGTGACCGCTTGTTCATACGATAGTTGAACATGTGGTACTTGAGCTTCATGTGGAATTTGTACGTTCCCCTTTTCATGTCGTGGTACATCTTGAGGTCTTATTTGGTTTAGAAGCTGGAATTCGTCCTCGGGCTTCTGAAATCTCATCTATTCGTACGCCTGTTCATCCTAGTCTGTAGCTAATGGCCAAGAAGGCATTCTAAATGAGTGATAAAAGGAGGAGCTAGTACAAGAATGGGAACAAATATGTTTGATTGAGGCAAGTTATGAGTAATTAGATAGAAATATATAGTTGTGTAGTACAAATCAATAAAAGAAATAATGATGTAACCGGTCATTGTTATGATTGTGCATTATGTGCTGCTCGACACTGTTTCACCGGATGTAATTGTGACGACCCCAAACCCCCGGTGGAAAGGGTAATCTTTAGAATATAACACATAAACAAATAACAGCAGAACAGAAATATATAAATACACCAGATAATGTACATCAAAATATACTAGAAATAATAATTATTAGAGTTACACAGTATAACAGGATCATATTTAGTACAAAATACAGTTTCAGCTTTACATCAAATGTCTACAGCGGAATCAAAACACAATATGTACAACAGGAGCTGAACAGCATAAAAAGAAAGAAATTATAGAATCCATCTTCAGCTCCATAGATTTCTAGAAAGAGCCTGCTAAAACCAGAATACAAGGTTGCCCGTGTTGAAAATAAGGCACCCGAGTTTGCAAGTGAAACAAACTATGAGTCAGTCATGGCATTGGTATGAAAAATCTATTTAACGTATAATAAAGCCAATCACAGGACCACGCTGCTAACGTGGAACGGGTTTACTCCATTGGATTGCCAGTGCTTAAAACAAGTAAATCATTTAAAACATCGCAATGCTTTTTACAAAAATGAAGCCATTATAAGACTCAGTTCCTATCACACAATGCAACGCAAACCGGAGGATAGAGTTTTTACCTTATAATGGCCAAAATATGCTTGATACATATAAAACAAAAGCATTTGATATTATTACTAGAGTTTATATGTTTCAAAAATACAATTTCAATCATAAGTATCAATCATAGACAACATAAATGCCTCATACCACTATGTCGCCATATATAGGTATACAATCAAAACAACACGATGTCGTATTTGGAAATTGGATTTCCATCATAAACCAAGGCAAGGGATCGTCCTTACCGCTTCGAGACGCTCTGGCCCGTGTCTTAGAAACAGCCGCAACTGCATCTTGGCACCTTATTACTCTCCCATGTCCGAACGAAACCAGAGGCACATTATTCCTCCCCCGTATGTCCAATACAGGAGAGAGGCCCTCGCACATCTGAACGATCAACAAGTACGTCCAGAAAACCACCATTGTAACCCCTTCAGGGCAGCAACTCCCATCAAAGGCATCAGTAGCCATCCATTCGATGTGAAGATCATCGGTCTTGCACCGTCTTCATATCTTCGACTTCTAATCGTCGATCAATTATTTGAAATGAGAATTAACTCGGCCTTTTCAAATAATTCATGTATATTTAGAATTAAATCAATTCATCTCCTGGTTAATTTATTTGACATCCATAATTTAGTTCATTAATGTAATTTTCATGTCAAACACATTCGACCATCAAATATCCAATAAACTGGGTAAATTCGATTTATTTCTATTCTATATCGTTTATAATATTTTATAACGATTTATCGCTATTTTTATTAATTTAAAAATATCCAACTTATTCAAACGACGCTTCAGGCCATAACGCGGCCATGGCGTTGTTTTTCCCCAGATTTGATTTACATGTATCTGAAAATCTAATCGTTGGATCTTTACAAATTTTATACCATTAGAAAGATCTTTTCAAAACGGATCCAAGGTTCCAATTTTGGTAAAATCCGACGGTCGGACCTCCCAATACAATCATTTAAAGTTACGATTTCAAATTATGAACTGCAGCGTCGTTATTTGATTTATTTTAATTATATATATAATTCATTCTGGCGCTGTTTTCATTTAGATTTGAATTAAACATTTCACACAATCTAACCGTTGTATCTTTACAATTTGATATCATTGGAAAGATATTTTCAAAACGAACCGAACGGTTCCAGTTTCGGGGAAATCCGATGGTCGGATTTCTCGGTATAATCGTTTAAAATCACGATTCCAAAACATGTACTGCAGCTTCATTATTCAATTATTTTTAATTATATATATATATAAATATAATCCGTTCTTCGATTTCCAAACCATTTTCATTTCATATATTTGATAAAAATAATGTTTTTACTCATCAAATATTTGTTTCAACACATGACTATTTTTAACACTTCATATATATTATAAAAATGTGTTTTTTATTGTCAAAACAATTTTTTTCAAAAATGAAGATTTTTAGCGATTCGTATATATAATGAAAATGTGATTTTTATTGTTTAAATAATTTAATTCAAACATGAATATTTTATACATTCACTAAAAATGTTATTTTTATCATTCAAACAATTCTATTTCATACATTCAATAAAAATGTTATTTTTATCGTTCAAACCATTTCTATTCCATACATTCAATAAAAATGTTATTTTTATCGTTCAAACCATTTCTATTTCATACATTCAATAGAAATGTTATTTTTATCGTTCAAACAATTCTATTTCAAAAATGAATATTTTTCCAACACATGAATATATTTCAACACATGAATAATGATCAAACATATGAATATTTTAGAAAATTTCGGCAGCATAACGGCAAGGTAGTTAAAACCGGCACTGTCCCGAGTACGGCTCCTCGCTCTACCTTAAAGCCTCGCAGCATTTGACAATGGGGATTTCAATAATCTAGTTCGTACGCAAATGAATTTTTCCACAAACTAATCCTATTTGTTTTCAACCACAAACAACCATAATCAAATCAACCAATCGTAATATTCACCAAATTTCACATCAACCAAAATCCAAACAATCACAACCAATATATATCGTCCATGGTCTGTAGATGAGGGGAGTTGTAACACCCCGAATTTCACTTAATATTAAGGTTTAGTAATTAAAGAATAATTAATCTCAGACGTGAGAATTAAGGGAAACGGGTTGCGCCATTGTGTTCGTCTCGGAATTCTGGTTGAGATAGAGTCCGAGTTTGCGTGATTTGGACTTCGTATGAAGAAGTTATGGCCATCCGAAGTTTCAGAAAATTCAAAACAGATTTAAAATATTCAAATTTCAAATTTCAGAAGAGGCGGGAAAATTCCCGCCAGTCAGAGGGTGTCGACACTAGGGTCGACATGGTTGTCGACCCCCCCCCCCAAGGGGTCGACCCATGTGTCGACCCAGGGGTCGACCCCCCCCTGTCGGTCAGTTTGGCCTGGGTGCACTGTTTTGAGCTTTGGGCTGTGTTTTGGTGGCTTGTGACGAAATCTGACGGCTCTAAACTAAATTAGGGTTAATCTAAGGGCCTAAACTACATCCTAATTCTATAAATACACCCTAAGACTACCCTAATTCATACTAAAAATAGATACAACGTCGTTATGCCATCAAAATGCAACTTGAAGGAGCCTCCATCAAATTGTAGAAGAAGATAGCTTCTCAAATCAACTTCTAATCAACTTTAGCAACTTAATCTTCTTCATAGGAGTGCTAATCAACAAGTTGTGAGTTTCTATTCCTTTAGCAAGCAATTGCTAAACTAATTATGATAGGATATAATGAGGTTATGGTTAAGTATGTGGATCAATGCAAGTTATGTTATCATATGCTATGTGTTCATGATGTTATGCAAGTTATGCAAGTCATATGCTATGTGTTCATGATGTTATGCAAGTTATGCAAGTCATATGCTATGAGTTCATGATGCTAGTGTGCAAGTTTTATGCTATATGTTCATGATGCTAGTTATGCAAGTTTTATGCTATGTGCTCATGATGCTAGTTATGCAAATCACTATGATAAACATTGATCCATTATGACACCATGTTATGCAAGTTTGGTGTTTGATTATATGCAAGTTCATATATGACATGTTATGCAAGTTTGGTGTTTGATTATATGCAAGTAACATGTGCAAGTTTACACCTTTGTATGATATGCATACATATGCAAGTTAATCCATTTATATGTCATACATACATTTGCAAGTTTACCCCTTTGTATGACATAAGTAACTTATGCAAGTTACCCACTTTATGACATATGTGATTCATGCAAGTTTGGGTTGATTATTTATGCTAGTTGGGTTTGATGCCATGGTCAATATGCATGTTGACACCTTTAAAAACCATGTTGATGCTAATGTTATGCAAGTTGAACCCATCGTGTTTGTGATGAATCTTCCCTTTTAAGTATGTCATGTCAACGTATTACGTGGGGAACGATGGGGTTAATATTCATGTTAATGAAATGTTGTGAAGTTGGTATGATTATGCATACCATAAAGTGGATGGACATAATTGAGTCAATTATGTACATCGTTAAATTTGTAATTAATTAGGGATAATTAATACAAATTATAGGGGTGATTAATTAGGTGTAATTAATCGACTAAGACACGTGGTTGGACCCTTTTGTAGCATAAGACTGCCCGGAACCGACCAGCAAATCCAGCGGCTACAAATGATTGGCCCAATGTGAGAGGTCTTAAGCATAAACTAAATACATGACAAGTGTAAAGACACGATGTTAGACTCGGTTATGGCGTAAGGCTGCCCGGACCCGACCGACAAATCCAGCTGCCATAAAAGATAGTCTAATGTGAGAGGTCTTTGCAAAGGTTACGGTCTTAATCAATTAAGAAACACTTAACCAGATAAGCATGTTGTGGGGCATGAGGGGTTAAGTGGGTGCCTTGGGTGGCATGTGGAAATCAAGTAAGTGCCTTGGGTGGCATGTGGAAATCTAGTGGGTTGCCTTGGGTGGCAATAGAAAATACGATTAGAATACTTAACCAAGTGGAAACATGTAATTAAACATGATTAAAGGGTTAAGTGGGATGCACTAGAAAAAGGGACAAGCTTAGGTGGGTAGCTTGTGGGGGCCCATTTCAACCAGTAGCCCATATGTATCTTATTGGGCTCGACCCATGTCAAGGACGGGACACGCGTACTGGGCTTGACTATAAGAGGCCAAAACGGGTTAGCGGTGGCAACGCAAGTCCAACGGGTTTCATATGCGTGTGTGGACCCGGGCTGGTAGGTAAGACGTTGTTGCATCGTGTAGGTATAAGCCGTGCACCGTTGATTGTATCGGGTTGCCACTTTGGGGAGTGATACACTCCACTGTGGGGCCAGCACGGGTATCTACGATAGGGAGCCGATCGCTTGGGGAGTAGTGGGTACACCTAGTGGAGATAGGGGCAGACGGCACCTATGTAGTCAGCTAGGGGTACACGAAACTACAAATTAAATTTTCTAAGTCCTTGGGTGGGATCAACCTTTAAGTAGCAATGACTGGTGTGGTGCAGTGTAGTAATTACCCTTGGGTGGGTAGATGCATCTTTACCGTTATCTTAGTTTATCCTATGTCTAGTTGGCTGCTTAGTGTAGTCATTTATCCCCAGTCGTTACCGTGCCAAGTTTATATCATACCCTAATTACTTTAATGATTGTATTGTTAAAGTTATAGGGCTCACTCAGACTTATGTCTGACCCCGTTGTTTTTATCTTTTTCCCAACCCTCATGTTCTCAAAGTGGGCCTAGCACTAGTGGGCTTTGATCAGATTGCTTTATCTATCTTTTGGAGCTTGGACCGTGATGTAGAGCCCAGCTTATCTTTTCTATTATGGCTATTAGTTATGTAGTGGGATTATGTACTTATGTTTTATCAGGATGGATATTTAGTACTTGACTCTTGTTTTAGTTGGTTTTGATATGTAACCAAACATGTTTATCTTCTGCTGCAATGAAATGATGTTTTAGATTTCAAGTATTATTTATATCTGTCTTGTTGTAATTTTTCTGTTCTATATTCACTTAAAATACTCCACCGAAGTTAAGGCATTCCCTTAGTGAGTGACCTTAGCGGGTGTGGGGTGTTACACGTGGTATCAGAGCTGAAGGTTACCAGAACAGATAAAACTTTTAGAAAAACTATTTTTCTAAAAACATTTTTGGAAGAGGTATTTTCAAAAACATGTCTTTTAAGAGAAAAGTTTTTGAAAGAAAAGCATAATCCCCAATAGCCATATCTTTATCTTTCGAATTCTCCGTTTTGAATCTTTCCTTCTTCAATTCAGCATGGCTGAAGATCTTAACTTTCCGGAGGGTGTAGCGATACCAGTATGGTAGAGGAGGTTGATGGAGGCTAGGGCCGCCACTGCGGGTCCAGCAAATGTTCTGTAACACCCCACACCCACTATGGTCACTCTCTAAGGGAATGCCATAACATCGGTGGAGTATTTTAAGTAAATATAGAACAGAAAAATTACAACAAGACAGATATAAGTAATACTTGAAAATTTTAAAACATCATTTCATTGCAGCGGAAAGTAAAACATGTTTGGTTACATCACAAAACCATAATAAGAGTCAAGTACAAAATATCCATCCTGATAAATAAAAGTACATAATCCCAATACATGAACTGATAGCCATAAAAGAAAGGGTAAGCTGAGCTCTACATCTATGGTCCAAGCTCCAAAAGAGAATAAAGCAGCCTGATCAAAGCCCACTCGTACTGGGCCCACTCTGATAACCTGAGGGTTGGGAAAAAGATAAAAACAACGGGGTCAGACATAAGTCTGAGCGAGTCCTATAACTTTAACAATACAATCATTAAAGTAACCAGAGAAGACATAGGCTTGATATACGGTAATGTCTGGGGATGAATGGCTACACTAAGCAGCTTGGCAGACTTAGGATAAACTAAGATAACCGTAAAGACGCATCCACCCACCCAAGGATAATTACTATACTGCACCACACCAGTCATTCCTAATTTTAAAAGTTGATCCCACTAAGTGTACTTAGTAAATTAGTAGTTTCGTGTACCCCTATCTGACTACATAGGTGTACCCACTACTCCCCAAGCGATCGGCTCCCTTACGTAGACACCCGTGCTGGTCCCACGATGGGGTGTATCATTACCCAAAGTGGCAACCTGATAATATCAACGGTGCACGGCTTTATATCTACACGATGCAACAACGACTTACCAACCAGCCCGGGTCCACACACGCATATGAAACCCGTTGGTCCTGCGTTGCCACCGCTAACCCGGTTTGGCCTCTTATAGTCAAGCCCAATATGCGTGTCCCGTCACTCGACTAGAGTCGAGCCTACTAAGATACGTTTGGGATATTGGTTGAAATGGGCCCCCACAAGCTACCACCTAAGCTTGTTATTTCTAGTGAATCCCACTTAACCCTTTAACCATGTCCACTTACATGTTATACATTTTGGCTAAGTCATTTAATCATATTCTAGTTGTCATACAAGGTACCCACTAGATTTCCACATGCCACCCAAAGCACTTACTTAACCCTTTAACCATGTTTTAATTACATGTTTCACTTTGGTTAAGTATTCTAATCGTATTTTCTACTGCCACCCAAGGCAACCCACTAGATCTCTACATGCCACCCAAGGCACCCACTTAACCCCTCATGTCCCTCTACATGCTAATATGGTTAAGTGTTTCTTAATTAATTAAGATCATGACCTCATAAAGACCTCTCACATTAGACCATCTTTTATGACTGCTGGATATGCCGGTTGGTTCCGGGAAGACTTCTGTCATAAAAAGGTATAACCTCGTGTCTTTACTTTAATCACGTATTTAGTTTGTGCCTAAGACCTCTCACATTGGGCTAACATTTGTAGCAACTGGTTAAGCCGGTTGGGTCCGGGCAGTTTTACGCTACAACTGAGTCCAACCTCGTGTCTTAGTCGATTAATTACACCTAATTAATCACCCTCATATTTATATTAATTATCCCTAATTAATTACACATTTTTAAGAATATGGGTAGACCTAACTAAATAGGTAAGTTCCCAATTCCATAACATGGGTAGACCTAACTCAATAGGTAAATTCCCATGGGGTAGACCTAACTCAATAGGTAAATTCCCACTTATGCTTATTCATTTTATGGTATGCTTAATCATAACCATTTCACACCATTTCATTAACATGTCTATTAACCCCATCGTTTCCCCACGTACTTATGCTAACACGACATATTTCCAAGAGAAGATTCTTTCACAATTAACATGGGTTTCACTTAGCATACATTAGCATTAACATGGGTTAAAAGGTGTCCACTTACATCATGATATTAACCCAACTAGCATTACTAAATAACCCAACTTGCATGAACATACATATGTCATAGATAAAGGCAACTTGCATAAGTGTTCATAGGTTATACAAAGGTGAACTTGCATGTGTCTTAAAGGTGTGAACTTGCACAACATGTTACATGTTAACTTGCATAACATCATACACATAACTTGCACAATATCATAAACATAACTTGCATATCAACATACACATAACTTGCATAACATCATGCACATAACTTGCATAACATCATACACATAACTTGCATATGAACTTGCATAACAACATGCACATAACTTACATAACATCATACGCATAACTTGCATAACATGTTGAACTTGCATATAAGCATACACATAACTTGCATAACATGTTGAACTTGCATATAAGCATACACATAACTTGCATAACATGTTGAACTTGCATATATGACTTGCATCTTAAAGGAGGGTATACATGCATATATATATACCTAGCATATAAAGGTGTCATCTTGCATATGTATGCATCACATTTAAAAGGGTAAACTTGCATGTCATGATTTATGCATAATACCAAACACTTAGCATGCATAAAACCACATACTTAGCATGCATAGAATCAATTACTTATTATGCATAAACCCACCACTTAACTTGCATAAACCCACATACTTAACTTGCATAAACCCACATATCCAACTTGCATAAACTCACATATTCAACTTGCATAAACTCACATATTCAAAATGCATAAACATAGGATTAATATTAAACATAGATTAGCATATTCACATTATATCATATGACTTGAAAACCCATTAATCCTCATGCAAAACCATAGATCTCATCATATCTCATCTACTTAATTTAACAATTGATCATCAAAGTGATAGAAACTCACCAAAACCTAGATTAGCAAACTTATGAAGTAGAACTAGTTGCTATACAAGAAGGAGATGATGATTAGAGGTTGATTAGCTTGCAACTTTCTTCATAAACTAGTGGAGGCTCCTCTCAAGTTTGATTTTGGCGTCATGATGGCATCATTTCTATTTTTAGTAGGGATTAGGCTTGCATTAGGGTGTATTTATAGGATTAGGGTGTGTTTTAGACCATAGGATTAACCCTTGGTTAGATTAGGTCCGTCGGATTTAGGAAATCTCTAGAACACAGCCCAAGACTAACCCAAAAACCAGATCTGGTGCACCCAGATCAACAGGGCCGACACCCTGTGTCGACACCCCTGTCGACAGGGCTGTCGACACCCCTGTCGACATGCCTGTCGACACGGGGCTAGGCGGGAACTTTCCCGCCCTTTCCGCTTTTGGCTCCAAACTTGTTTTAGAACTGAATTTTAAATCTGTTTTTAACTTTGAATTTTCTGCAAACTTCATTGGGCCATAACTGGGCCATACGGACTCCGATTCTCGAAAACTCGGACTCTATTTCGCGTATTTTTCCGAGACGAACGCAATGACGCAGCCCGTTTCCCCCAATTCTCACATCTGAGATTATTTATTCTGTAATTAGTGAATATTAGTATTAACTGAAATTCGGGGTGTTACATTCTCCCCTCCTTAAAGGATTTCGTCCCCGAAATCTCTAAGCTAAGGAGAATGCATATCCTACCATCCAAACAACCATCTACTCAATCCATCAAACACGAGCATCCATTGTCCTTAAAACAATTTCTAATGATGTATGAGCATATGCAAAAAGTGTGTGTATATGTTCCCTATCTAATGTATGAACATATGCAAACCATGATAGTGCCATGCATCCATTATGTATGCGAAAGAACTCTATCGACACATACAATATCTACATGAGTGCACAATCATTCACCAAAATGCATCATCCATATGATAACACAATCATTATACATCCATAAATATAGCTTCCTACACACAATTTTATGCAATATGCAATATGAAGTGATTGAGCCGATCTAGTGCCTAGAGTGTGTGTATATGCATCCACGAGCAACCACTAGCAAACACTTGCATCCACATGCATCCATCAATCATAACATGTCTCAAACACATGTTTCAACCATAGGTTTACCCTATCTAAAGGTCAAAGGTACTAATGAGAGGACATACTAAAGATAAGATAAGCACTAGACAAACGATAAAGGAGATGTTTAAAGGACATACCCTAAAAAAAAGGAATGGGTATAACGAACGCATCTTCGCTTCTGTCTCCCCAGTAGCACTGCTCTCACCTTCTCCCCTTTTTCATTTTTGGACTACTCGAACCTCTCTGTTTCTCAACTTCCCAATCTCTGACCTAAGGATGCGGGTAGGAGCTCGTCGAATAATCACATCACGCTCTACCTTTACTTCTTTAAGCAGGCTCGGCTCTACGACCTCTGCGGTCTCATGTAAGCACTTCCTCAAATGTGATATATGGAATACATCATGAACACCACTAAGTCTGTCGGGCAACTCCACCCTATATGCCATCCGTCCAATCCTTTCCTTAATAGGAAACGGCCCAACAAACCTCGGTGCTAACTTCCCAACGGACCCAAAGCGAACAACATTTCTCAATGGAGATACTTTGACAAAAACCATGTCCCCAACCTCAAACTCAAGATCCATCCTTCCCCGATCCGCATAAGATTTCCGTCTATCTTGCGCTGCCTTCATCCTCCTTCGAATCAAATCAATCTTCTTTGAAGTCTCTCTAACCATATCTGGCCCAAGCAAGATCTTATCCGTAGATTCCCACCAACATGTAGGAGATCGATAAGGCCTTCCATAAAGAGCTTCAAAAGGTGCCATGTCAATATTAGACTGAAAGCTGTTATTGTATGCGAACTCTACCAAAGGAAGATGTTCTTCCCATGTACCTCCAAAATCCAAGATACAAAGCCTCAAGAGATCTTCTAAGATACGGTTCACCCTCTCGGTCTGACCGTCCGTCTGAGGATGATATGCGGTGCTCAAACACAACTGAGTCCCTACCGCCTCTTGGAAACTTCTCCAAAACTCACTAGTGAAGATAGGATCTCGATCACACACAATGCTGGATGGTACACCATGCAATCTAACAATCTCTCTAACATAGACTGAAGCAAGCCATGGAGCGGTCCTCTTACTCTTCACGGGTATAAAATGGGCACTCTTGGTAAGTCTGTCTACCACAACCCAAATTCCCGTATTGCCCTTCCTCGATCTCGGTAATCCATCGAGACACTATCCCACTTCCATAGCGGAACTTCCAAATGGGTGAAGCAACCCATCGGGTTTCTTCTGCTCTGCTTTCATTTGCTAGCCCACCAAGCATCTAGCGACATACTCGGCCACATCTTTCTCCATACCGGCCCAGAAGAAAACTCTCTTCATGTCTTGGTACATCTTGTCCCTACCAGGATGAATGGTCATCTTCGACTGATGTGCATCATCAAGTATAGCCTTCCTCAGACCCTCGTCTTGCGGTACACAAAGTCTACCGTCTCTACGCAACCACCCCTTACCATCTAGGGTGTACCTACTCAAATGGCTGGACGACTCCCCCCCTTATGAGCTTCTCTACTAACTCAACCAACTGTGGGTCGTCTCGCTGTGCCTCGCCAATCCGCCCCAAAAGAGTAGGCCTAACCTCCAAGGAGGCTAGCAAACCGGGTACAAAATCAACGGAGGGTCTAAAGTCTAACATAGAATTAAACTCCAAGCTTCGTCATTTCACGAACAATGGACTCAAAGACAGCCTTTTTCTGCTTAAGGCGTCTACCACCTCGTTACCCTTTCCAGGGGTATACGCTATCTCAAACCCATAGGATGCTAAGAATTCCATCCACCTTTGTTGTCTTAAGACAATGCGCTCAAAGAGTCTCCAACGCTTCCCTAAGATGTAGGGCATGCTTTTCTCCACTACTAGAGAAAATCAGGATATTCTCCCATGCAAAATCGTCACAACTATCCATCTCTCACGCAGACCACCCTAGTCGAACTCGACATCCCCCAAATGCAAGCCCCAAAGGCCTAAACCAATATCAGACAAACACCCAAGGGATACCTCATTCGAATTCAGACGACCTACGTGAGTTGATACTAGTAAAAACAGCTAAATAATTAAGTCCTTGTCCAACCCTGAATGTCCTCGTTAGTCTCGCTCCAAAACCACCGTTTATCCCATAACGGGCTTTGCTCAACCTATTGAGCACATACGAAAACTTATTTCGCTCCTAGAAAAGACAAAGATGTCATCCACCAAGATCATCACGAACTTATTTAGGTACTCCCTGAACACCCTTCTCATCAAATCAACAAAGTATGCGAAGGCGTTCGTCTAACCAAATGGCATCACCAGCCACTCATAAAACCATCCGGAGTCCTAAAGGCAATCTTCTCTATACTATCCTCAGCCACTCTCAACTTACGAAACCCCGTGGCTGAGTCCAACTGCGAAAATACTGAGGCGCCAACCAACTGATCAAAGAGATCATCAATCCTCGGCAATGGGTGTCTATTCTTCTTTGTGAGTTTATTTAGTTCTCTTTAGCCTACACAAAGTCTGAGGGACCCATTCGCCTACGTAGCAAACTACTGGAGCACCCCACTCCGATCTACTTTGTCTTATGGACCCCTTCTCAAGCAATTCCCCTACTTGCTTATGGAGTTCCCTCCTCTCGCGAGGAGCTATGTGGCGCACTGGTAAAGATACAGGTTTAACATTGTCTACCAGATATATTCGGAAGTCAATCTCCCGCTCCGGAGGTAAGCCCTTCACCTTCTCAAACACATTCGAGTATTCCCGGACAATTCTAACAGATCGCAAATTCTCGACCGACGTGTCAAGCGATTCTAGATAACTTAGCATAACAGATTCCATGGGATTACAAGAGATCTCGAGAGTGTTACCCAAGCGGGTCATAAGCCTAACAACTCTCCCTTCAAAATCAAGAACGGCACCCCTACTGGATAACCGGTCCATGCCCAAACTAACCCATAGCTCGTGAAGCCCAAAAAACATCACATCTAAACTCAATGCTAAGTATAGAAACTTTCAAACCCAAACACATCATGGAGCCCCAATTGGGTTTGAAACAACTAAGGGATCATCTACCAAACTGGTGTCTAAGTGCAGTGACTCAACTAACAATGATGAGATAAACGAACTCGATGCGTCAGAATCAAATAAAGTTCGAACCGTATAATAAAGAAATCCTAATTCCAACCTAGACGGTCTATCCCCATTTGGTACCCTAGTCGCGAGGGAATACAACTACCCTCCAGGAGATTCCATACCTTGCCCATGCCCCTTTGGACAATCCTAATACGGTGTCCCATTCCTCCAAAAGGATAACTACTCGCCTTCTTCATCCCATTCTCCACTCGTAACCTCCCACCAATGAGGTTTCATCCTTCATTAACCAAACAACTATTTGAGCCTTCCTCCCATCGTCTATCCAATAGATACCTACCAGTCCTCCTCCTTCTTGAGCCAACTTCTAATCTGACTAACGTCTAAGTCCCTTGAAGTGGTTTTCCGTTCTTATCTATCTTAGAAAGGTCATCTATACGCGGAGGGGAAACTCAAAACGAGAGAGGAAGAGATTCAAAACGGAGAATTCGAAAGATATAGATATGGCTATTGGGGATTATGCTTTTCTTTCAAAAACTTTTCTCTTAAAAGACATGTTTTTGAAAATACTCCTTTCAAAAATATTCTTAGAAAATAGTTTTTCTAAAAATTTTATCTGTTCTGGTAACCTTAAGCTCTGATACCACGTGTAACACCCCACACCCGCTATGGTCACTCTCTAAGGGAATGCCATAACATCGGTGGAGTATTTTAAGTGAATATAGAACAGAAAAATTACAACAAGACAGATATAAGTAATACTTGAAAATTTTAAAACATCATTTCATTGCAGCGGAAAGTAAAACATGTTTGGTTACATCACAAAACCATAATAAGAGTCAAGTACAAAATATCCATCCTGATAAATAAAAGTACATAATCCCAATACATGAACTGATAGCCATAAAAGAAAGGGTAAGCTGAGCTCTACATCTATGGTCCAAGCTCCAAAAGAGAATAAAGCAGCCTGATCAAAGCCCACTCGTACTGGGCCCACTCTGATAACCTGAGGGTTGGGAAAAAGATAAAAACAACGGGGTCAGACATAAGTCTGAGCGAGTCCTATAACTTTAACAATACAATCATTAAAGTAACCAGAGAAGACATAAGCTTGATATACGGTAATGTCTGGGGATGAATGGCTACACTAAGCAGCTTGGCAGACTTAGGATAAACTAAGATAACCGTAAAGACGCATCCACCCACCCAAGGATAATTACTATACTGCACCACACCAGTCATTCCTAATTTTAAAAGTTGATCCCACAAAGTGTACTTAGTAAATTAGTAGTTTCGTGTACCCCTATCTGACTACATAGGTGTACCCACTACTCCCCAAGCGATCGGCTCCCTTACGTAGACACCCGTGCTGGTCCCACGATGGGGTGTATCATTACCCAAAGTGGCAACCTGATAATATCAACGGTGTACGGCTTTATATCTACACGATGCAACAACGACTTACCAACCAGCCCGGGTCCACACACGCATATGAAACCCGTTGGTCCTGCGTTGCCACCGCTAACCCGGTTTGGCCTCTTATAGTCAAGCCCAATATGCGTGTCCCGTCACTCGACTAGAGTCGAGCCTACTAAGATACGTTTGGGATATTGGTTGAAATGGGCCCCCACAAGCTACCACCTAAGCTTGTTATTTCTAGTGAATCCCACTTAACCCTTTAACCATGTCCACTTACATGTTATACATTTTGGCTAAGTCATTTAATCATATTCTAGTTGTCATACAAGGTACCCACTAGATTTCCACATGCCACCCAAAGCACTTACTTAACCCTTTAACCATGTTTTAATTACATGTTTCACTTTGGTTAAGTATTCTAATCGTATTTTCTACTGCCACCCAAGGCAACCCACTAGATCTCTACATGCCACCCAAGGCACCCACTTAACCCCTCATGTCCCTCTACATGCTAATATGGTTAAGTGTTTCTTAATTAATTAAGATCATGACCTCATAAAGACCTCTCACATTAGACCATCTTTTATGACTGCTGGATATGCCGGTTGGTTCCGGGAAGACTTCTGTCATAAAAAGGTATAACCTCGTGTCTTTACTTTAATCACGTATTTAGTTTGTGCCTAAGACCTCTCACATTGGGCTTACATTTGTAGCAACTGGTTAAGCCGGTTGGGTCCGGGCAGTTTTACGCTACAACTGAGTCCAACCTCGTGTCTTAGTCGATTAATTACACCTAATTAATCACCCTCATATTTATATTAATTATCCCTAATTAATTACACATTTTTAAGAATATGGGTAGACCTAACTAAATAGGTAAGTTCCCAATTCCATAACATGGGTAGACCTAACTCAATAGGTAAATTCCCATGGGGTAGACCTAACTCAATAGGTAAATTCCCACTTATGCTTATTCATTTTATGGTATGCTTAATCATAACCATTTCACACCATTTCATTAACATGTCTATTAACCCCATCGTTTCCCCACGTACTTATGCTAACACGACATATTTCCAAGAGAAGATTCTTTCACAATTAACATGGGTTTCACTTAGCATACATTAGCATTAACATGGGTTAAATGGTGTCCACTTACATCATGATATTAACCCAACTAGCATTACTAAATAACCCAACTTGCATGAACATACATATGTCATAGATAAAGGCAACTTGCATAAGTGTTCATAGGTTATACAAAGGTGAACTTGCATGTGTCTTAAAGGTGTGAACTTGCACAACATGTTACATGTTAACTTGCATAACATCATACACATAACTTGCACAATATCATAAACATAACTTGCATATCAACATACACATAACTTGCATAACATCATGCACATAACTTGCATAACATCATACACATAACTTGCATATGAACTTGCATAACAACATGCACATAACTTACATAACATCATACACATAACTTGCATAACATGTTGAACTTGCATATAAGCATACACATAACTTGCATAACATGTTGAACTTGCATATAAGCATACACATAACTTGCATAACATGTTGAACTTGCATATATGACTTGCATCTTAAAGGAGGGTATACATGCATATATATATATATATATATATATATATATATATATATATATACCTAGCATATAAAGGTGTCATCTTGCATATGTATGCATCACATTTAAAAGGTTAAACTTGCATGTCATGATTTATGCATAATACCAAACACTTAGCATGCATAAAACCACATACTTAGCATGCATAGAATCAATTACTTATTATGCATAAACCCACCACTTAACTTGCATAAACCCACATACTTAACTTGCATAAACCCACATATCCAACTTGCATAAACTCACATATTCAACTTGCATAAACTCACATATTCAACATGCATAAACATAGGATTAATATTAAACATAGATTAGCATATTCACATCATATCATATGACTTGAAAACCCATTAATCCTCATGCAAAACCATAGATCTCATCATATCTCATCTACTTAATTTAACAATTGATCATCAAAGTGATAGAAACTCACCAAAACCTAGATTAGCAAACTTATGAAGTAGAACTAGTTGCTATACAAGAAGGAGATGATGATTAGAGGTTGATTAGCTTGCAACTTTCTTCATAAACTAGTGGAGGCTCCTCTCAAGTTTGATTTTGGCGGCATGATGGCATCATTTCTATTTTTAGTAGGGATTAGGCTTGCATTAGGGTGTATTTATAGGATTAGGGTGTGTTTTAGACCATAGGATTAACCCTAGGTTAGATTAGGTCCGTCAGATTTAGGAAATCTCTAGAACACAGCCCAAGACTAACCCAAAAACCAGATCTGGTGCACCCAGATCAACAGGGCCGACACCCTGTGTCGACACCCCTGTCGACAGGGCTGTCGACACCCCTGTCGACATGCCTGTCGACACAGGGCTAGGCGGGAACTTTCCCGCCCTTTCCGCTTTTGGCTCCAAACTTGTTTTAGAACTGAATTTTAAATCTGTTTTTAACTTTGAATTTTCTGCAAACTTCATTGGGCCATAACTGGGCCATACGGACTCCGATTCTCGAAAACTTGGACTCTATTTCGCGTATTTTTCCGAGACGAACGCAATGACGCAGCCCGTTTCCCCCAATTCTCACATCTGAGATTATTTATTCTGTAATTAGTGAATATTAGTATTAACTGAAATTCGGGGTGTTACATGTTCCTCCACCAATAGTAGCACCCGATCTTCCTCCCCCTCCTCCTCCTCGCGCAGATACTTTTGCTAAGACTTGCAAGGAATTTAAGGCTATGGGAGGGAAACCTTTTCAAGGATCAGAAACATTTGTGGAAGCTAGGGATTGGCTTAAGGAGGTGGAAGAATTGATAGATATCTTTGAGATGGAAGAAGGAAAGAAAGTCAAGTTAGCTACTTGGTTAATGAAGGGAGAGGCCTCGTTCTGGTGGGAGGTCACCAATGGAGAACGCCTAGTTGACTCTTGGGCGGATTTCAGACAAAGGTTTGTGGCAAAGTTTCTTTCAAGGGCGGAAGAAAATCTGTATATGGAAAGGTTCTTGACTCTAAAGCAAGGAAACCTATCAATGAAGGAATATGTCAACAAGTTTAATCAATTGGCAAGGTTTGGCATAGACATGGTGAATACACCGGAGAAGAAGGCTTTGAGGTTCGTTAAAGGCTTGAATGAACCGATGCATGGATTGGCCATGACTCACATCCCTATGGGGGCCACCTTTGAGAAGCTAGTAGACATGGCACTTATGCATGAGGAAGAGAAGGGTCCCAATGCTAATAAGGCACCCGAGAAGAAAGGAGACCAGAAGAGACCTCAACAGCAAAACAAGGGTGGGAAAGGCAACGGTGGCAAGGGAAAGAAGAAGTGCTTCAATTGCGGGACACCAGGCCACCTAAGCAAAGATTGTCGGAAGAAGAAGAAGACTGGCTGCTTCCACTGTGGCGAAGCAGGGCATCTAGTGAAGGACTGCCCTAAGAAGGGGCAAAGGACGGGATCTACCTCAGGGGGACAGGTGCAAGCTCTTATGGCACCAGGTCAGGCAAGGGGGCAAGTTCAGGCTCTCGCAGTTCCACCGATTCAGGAAAGAGGTAGAACTATTTCCGTTGAAAGTCTGGTTTTTCTATTTGATCATCCTGTCCATACTTTATTCGACTCTGGCGCATCGCATTCGTTTATCTCATCATCATTAGTTGAGTCACTGCACTTAGACACCAGTCTAGTAGATGATCCCTTGGTTGTTTCAAACCCAATTGGGGGCTCCACTTATTTGTCCATGATATGTTTGGGTTTGAAGATTTCCATACTTAGCGTTGAGTTTAGATGTGATGCTTTTGTTTTGGGCTTCACGGGCTATGGGTTGATTTTGGGCATGGACTGGTTATCCAGTAATGGTGTCGTTCTTGATTGTGAAAGGAGAGTTGTTAGGCTCATGACCCGCTTGGGTAACACTCTCGAGATCTCTTGTAATCCCATGGATTCTGTTATGCTAAGTTATCTTGAATCGCTTGACGCTTCGGTCGAGAGTTTGCGATCTGTTAGAGTGGTCCGGGAATACTCGGATGTGTTTGAGGAGGTGAAGGGCTTACATCCGAAGCGGGAGATAGACTTCCGAATATATCTGGTGGACAATGCTAAACCAATATCTTTGCCAGTGCGCCACATGGCTCCTCGTGAGAGGAGGGAACTCCATAAGCAAGTAGGGGAGTTGCTTGAGAAGGGGTTCATAAGACGAAGTATATCGGAGTGGGGTGCTCCAGTAGTTTTTGCCACGAAGGCGGATGGGTCCCTCAGACTTTGTGTAGACTATAGAGAACTCAACAAGCTCACAAAGAAAAATAGACACCCATTGCCGAGGATTGATGATCTCTTTGATCAGTTGGTTGGCGCCTCAGTGTTTTCGCAGTTGGACTTGGCCACGGGGTTTCATCAGTTGAGAGTGGCTGAGGATAGCATAGACAAGACTGCCTTTAGGACTCCGGATGGTTTCTATGAGTGGCTTGTGATGCCATTTGGTTTGACGAACGCCCCTGCATACTTTGTTGATTTGATGAGTAAGGTGTTCAGGGAGTACCTTAATAAGTTCGTGGTGGTCTTTGTGGATGACATCTTAGTCTTTTCTAAGAGTGAAGAAGTGCATGCCCTACATCTTAGGGAAGTGTTAGAGACTCTTCGAGCGCATAGCCTTAAAGCTAAATTCTCTAAATGTCACTTTTGGAGGAAGGAAGTGCGGTTCTTGGGGCACGTGGTCTCCAAGGAAGGGATAGCTGTGGATCCCGCGAAGGTAGTGTATATCCAAGATTGGAAGGTTCCGAAGAATGCTACCGAGGTGAGGAGTTTCTTGGGGTTGGCTGGCTATTATAGGAAGTTTATCAAGGGCTTTGCGAAAATATCAGCTCCATTAACTCGATTGACGAAGAAGAATATAGTCTTCACATGGGACGTAGATTGTGATGATGCATTCCAATGGTTAAAGAGAGCTTTAACCACAACTCCAGTCTTAGTGTTTCCATATGGGAGTAAGCCATTTGTTGTTTATACCGATGCTTGTGGGATAGGACTAGGCGCAGTCTTAATGCAAGAGGGAAGGGTAATAGCCTACGGGGGAAGGCAGTTGAGAGCGCATGAGAAAAATTACCCTACACATGATCTAGAGTTGGCCGCTATTGTTTTTGCGCTTAAGACTTGGCGCCATTATCTTCTTGGAGAGAGGTTCGAATTGTTCACTGACCACAAATCATTGAAGTACTTGTTTTCTCAGAAGGATTTGAACTTAAGACAGCAAAGGTGGACGGAGTTCTTAGCATCCTATGATTTCGAGATAGCGTATACCCCTGGCAAGGGTAACGTGGTGGCGGACGCCTTGAGCAGAAAAAGTTTGTCCTTGAGTCTATTGTTCGTGGAACGACGAAGCTTGGAATTTATCTCGATGTTTGATTTCAGACCTTCCGTTGACTTTGTACCTGGTTTGCTAGCATCCTTAGAGGTCAGACCTACTCTTTTGGGACGGATTGGCGAGGCACAGCGGGACGACCCACAGTTGGTTGAGTTGGTAGAGAGGCTCATAAGGGGGAGTCGTCCAGCCATTTGAGTAGGTACACCCTAGACGATAGGGGGTGCTTGCGTAGAGACGGTAGACTTTGTGTACCGCAAGACGAGGGTTTGAGGAAGGCTATTCTTGATGATGCGCATCGTTCGAAGATGACCATTCATCCCGGTGGGGACAAGATGTACCAAGACATGAAGCGAGTTTTCTTTTGGGTCGGTATGAAGAAAGATATAGCTGAGTATGTCGCTAGATGCTTGGTGTGCCAACAAGTGAAAGCGGAGCAAAAGAAACCTGGTGGGTTGCTTCACCCATTGGAAGTTCCGCAATGGAAGTGGGATAGCGTCTCGATGGATTTTATTGATGGGTTACCGAGATCGAGGAAGGTTAATACGGGAATTTGGGTTGTGGTAGACAGACTTACTAAGAGCGCCCATTTCATACCCGTGAAGAGCAAGAGGACTGCTCCATGGCTAGCTTCAGTTTACCTTCGAGAAATAGTTCGATTGCATGGGGTACCTTCTAGTATAGTGAGTGATCGAGATCCTATCTTCACTAGCGAGTTTTGGAAGAGTTTGCAAGAGGCAGTAGGGACTCAGTTGTGTTTGAGCACCGCATATCATCCTCAGATGGACGGCCAGACCGAGAGGGTGAATCGTGTTCTAGAAGACCTTTTGAGGCTATGTATCTTAGATTTTGGAGGTACATGGGAAGAGCATCTTCCATTGGTGGAGTTCGCGTATAATAACAAATTTCAGTCTAGTATTGGTATGGCTCCTTTCGAAGCTCTTTATGGAAGGCCTTGTCGATCACCTACATGTTGGTGGGAATCTACGGATAAGATCTTTCTTGGGCCTGATATGGTTAGAGAGACTTCGGAATAGATTGATTTGATTCGAAGAAGGATGAAAGCAGCGCAAGATAGGCAGAAATCTTACGTGGATAAGAGGAGGACGGATCTGGAGTTTGATTTTGGGGACATGGTCTTTGTCAAAGTATCTCCATTACGGAATGTTGTTCGCTTTGGGTCCGTTGGGAAGTTAGCACCAAGATTTGTAGGACCGTTTCCTATTAAGGAAAGGATTGGATGGATGGCATATAGAGTGGATTTACCCGAGAGACTTAGTGGGGTACATGACGTATTCCATGTGTCACATTTGAGGAAGTGCCTACATGAGACCGCAGAGGTGGTAGAGCCGAGCTTGCTTAGAGAAGTGGAGGTAGAGCGTGATGCGACTATTCGACGAGCTCCTACCCGCATCCTTGGGTCAGAGATTAGGAAGTTGAGAAATAGAGAGGTTCAACTAGTCAAAATGCAATGGGGAGATGATGAGAGCAACACTACTTGGGAAACAGAAGCGAAGATGCGTTCACTGTACCCATTCCTTTTTGAGGGTATGTCTTTTAATTTCTCCTTTATCGTTTGTCTAGTACTTATCTTACCTATAGTATGTCCTCTCATTAGTACCTTTGACCTTTAGATAGGGTAAACCTATGGTTGAAACATGTGTCTGAGACATGTTATGATTGATGGATGCGTGTGGATGCAAGTGTTTGCTAGTGGTTGCTCGTGGATGCATATACACACACTTTAGACACTAGATCGGCTCAGTCACTTCATATTGCATATTGCATATAATTGTGTGTAGGTAGCTATATTAATGGATGTATAATGGTTGTGTTATCATATGGATGATGCATTTTGGTGTATGGTTGTGCACACATGTAGAAATAGTATGTGTCGATAGGGTTCTTTCGCATACATATTGGATGCATGGCACTATCATGGTTTGCATTAAGGAGGTCAACTGAATCAGTAGACCGCCTGATTTTGCATTAGACAGGAAACATATACACACACTTTTTGCATATGTTCATACAGCATTAGAAACTTTAAGGACAATGGATGCCAGTGGTTGATGGTTTGAGTAGATGGTTGTTTGGTTGGTAGGATACGTTCTTCTTGACTTGGAGATTTCGGGGACGAAATCCTTTAAGTAGGGGAGAATGTAACACCCCGAATTTCACTTAATATTAAGGTTTAGTAATTAAAGAATAATTAATCTCAGACGTGATAATTAAGGGAAACGGGTTGCGCCATTGTGTTCGTCTCATAATTCTGGTTGAGATAGAGTCCGAGTTTGCGTGATTTGGACTTCGTATGTAGAAGTTATGGCCATCCGAAGTTTCAGAAAATTCAAAATAGATTTAAAATATTCAAATTTCAAATTTCAGAAGAGGCGGGAAAATTCCCGCCAGACAGAGGGTGTCGACACTAGGGTCGACATGGGTGTCGACCCCCCCCCAAGGGGTCGACCCATGTGTCGACCCAGGGGTCGACCCCCCCTGTCGGTCAGTTTGGCCTGGGTGCACTGTTTTGAGCTTTGGGCTGTGTTTTGGTGGCTTGTGACGAAATCTGACGGCTCTAAACTAAATTAGGGTTAATCTAAGGGCCTAAACTACATCCTAATTCTATAAATACACCCTAAGACTACCCTAATTCATACTAAAAATAGATACAACGTCGTTATGCCGTCAAAATGCAACTTGAAGGAGCCTCCATCAAATTGTAGAAGAAGATAGCTTCTCAAATCAACTTCTAATCAACTTTAGCAACTTAATCTTCTTCATAGGAGTGCTAATCAACAAGTTGTGAGTTTCTATGCCTTTAGCAAGCAATTGCTAAACTAATTATGATAGGATATAATGAGGTTATGGTTATGTATGTAGATCAATGCAAGTTATGTTATCATATGCTATGTGTTCATGATGTTATGCAAGTTATGCAAGTCATATGCTATGTGTTCATGATGTTATGCAAGTTATGCAAGTCATATGCTATGAGTTCAAGATGCTAGTGTGCAAGTTTTATGCTATATGTTCATGATGCTAGTTATGCAAGTTTTATGCTATGTGCTCATGATGCTAGTTATGCAAATCACTATGATAAACATTGATCCATTATGACACCATGTTATGCAAGTTTGGTGTTTGATTATATGCAAGTTCATATATGACATGTTATGCAAGTTTGGTGTTTGATTATATGCAAGTAACATGTGCAAGTTTACACCTTTGTATGATATGCATACATATGCAAGTTAACCCCTTTATATGTCATACATACATTTGCAAGTTTACCCCTTTGTATGACATAAGTAACTTATGCAAGTTACCCTCTTTATGACATATGTGATTCATGCAAGTTTGGGTTGATTATTTATGCTAGTTGGGTTTGATGCCATGGTCATATATGCATGTTGACACCTTTAAAACCCATATTGATGCTAATGTTATGCAAGTTGAACCCATTGTGTTTGTGATGAATCTTCCCTTTTAAGTATGTCATGTCAACGTATTACGTGGGGAACGATGGGGTTAATATTCATGTTAATGAAATGGTGTGAAGTTGGTATGATTATGCATACCATAAAGTGGATGGACATAATTGAGTCAATTATGTACATCGTTAAATTTGTAATTAATTAGGGATAATTAATACAAATTATGGGGGTGATTAATTAGGTGTAATTAATCGACTAAGACACGAGGTTGGACCCTTTTGTAGCATAAGACTGCCCGGAACCGACCGGCAAATCCAGCGGCTACAAATGATTGGCCCAATGTGAGAGGTCTTAGGCATAAACTAAATATGTGACAAGTGTAAAGACACGAGGTTAGACTCGGTTATGGCGTAAGGCTGCCCGGACCCGACCGGCAAATCCAGCTGCCATAAAAGATAGTCTAATGTGAGAGGTCTTTGCAAAGGTTACGGTCTTAATCAATTAAGAAACACTTAACCAGATAAGCATGTAGTGGGGCATGAGGGGTTAAGTGGGTGCCTTGGGTGGCATGTGGAAATCAAGCAAGTGCCTTGGGTGGCATGTGGAAATCTAGTGGGTTGCCTTGGGTGGCAATAGAAAATACGATTAGAATACTTAACTAAGTGGAAACATGTAATTAAACATGATTAAAGGGTTAAGTGGGATGCACTAGAAAAAGGGTCAAGCTTAGGTGGGTAGCTTGTGGGGGCCCATTTCAACCAGTAACCCATATGTATCTTATTGGGCTCGACTCATGTCGAGGACGGGACATGCGTACTGGGCTTGACTATAAGAGGCCAAAACGGGTTAGCGGTGGCAACGCAAGTCCAACGGGTTTCATATGCGTGTGTAGACCCGGGCTGGTAGGTAAGACGTTGTTGCATCGTGTAGGTATAAGCCGTGCACCGTTGATTGTATCGGGTTGCCACTTTGGGGAGTGATACACCCCACTGTGGGGCCAGCACGGGTATCTACGATAGGGAGCCGATCGCTTGGGGAGTAGTGGGTACACCGAGTGGAGATAGGGGGCAGACGGCACCTATGTAGTCAGCTATGGGTACACGAAACTACTAGTTAAATTTTCTAAGTCCTTAGGTGGGATCAACCTTTAAGTAGGAATGACTGGTGTGGTGCAGTGTAGTAATTACCCTTGGGTGGGTAGATGCGTCTTTACCGTTATCTTAGTTTATCCTATGTCTAGTTGGCTGCTTAGTGTAGTCATTTATCCCCAGTCGTTACCGTGCCAAGTTTATATCATACCCTATTTACTTTAATGATTGTATTGTTAAAGTTATAGGGCTCACTCAGACTTATGTCTGACCCCGTTGTTTTTATCTTTTTCCCAACCCTCAGGTTCTCAGAGTGGGCCTAGCACTAGTGGGCTTTGATCAGATTGCTTTATCTATCTTTTGGAGCTTGGACCGTGATGTAGAGCCCAGCTTATCTTTTCTATTATGGCTATTAGTTATGTAGTTGGATTATGTACTTATGTTTTATCAGGATGGATATTTAGTACTTGACTCTTGTTTTAGTTGGTTTTGATATGTAACCAAACATGTTTATCTTCTGCTGCAATGAAATGATGTTTTAGATTTCAAGTATTATTTATATCTGTCTTGTTGTAATTTTTCTGTTCTATATTCACTTAAAATACTCCACCGAAGTTAAGGCATTCCCTTAGTGAGTGACCTTAGAGGGTGTGGGGTGTTACACGTGGTATCAGAGCTGAAGGTTACCAGAACAGATAAAACTTTTAGAAAAACTATTTTTCTAAAAACATTTTTGGAAGAGGTATTTTCAAAAACATGTCTTTTAAGAGAAAAGTTTTTGAAAGAAAAGCATAATCCCCAATAGCCATATCTTTATCTTTCGAATTCTCCGTTTTGAATCTTTCCTTCTTCAATTCAGCATGGCTGAAGATCTTAACTTTCCGGAGGGTGTAGCGATACCAGTATGGTAGAGGAGGTTGATGGAGGCTAGGGCCGCCACTGCGGGTCTAGCAAATGTTCCTCCACCAACAGTAGCACCCGATCTTCCTCCCCCTCCTCCTCCTCGCGCGGATACTTTTGCTAAGACTTGCAAGGAATTTAAGGCTATGGGAGGGAAACCTTTTCAAGGATCAGAAACTTTTGTGGAAGCTAGGGATTGGCTTAAGGAGGTTGAAGAATTGATAGATATCTTTGAGATGGAAGAAGGAAAGAAAGTCAAGTTAGCTGCTTGGTTAATGAAGGGAGAGGCCTCGTTCTGGTGGGAGGTCACCAATGGAGAACGCCTAGTTGACTCTTGGGCGGATTTCAGACAAAGGTTTGTGGCAAAGTTTCTTTCAAGGGCGGAAGAAAATCTGTATATGGAAAGGTTCTTGACTCTAAAGCAAGGAAACCTATCAGTGAAGGAATATGTCAACAAGTTTAATCAATTGGCAAGGTTTGGCATAGACATGGTGAATACACCGGAGAAGAAGGCTTTGAGGTTCGTTAAAGGCTTGAATGAACCGATGCATGGATTGGCCATGACTCACATCCCTATGGGGGCCACCTTTGAGAAGCTAGTAGACATGGCACTTATGCATGAGGAAGAGAAGGGTCCCAATGCTAATAAGGCACCCGAGAAGAAAGGAGACCAGAAGAGACCTCAACAGCAAAACAAGGGTGGGAAAGGCAACGGTGGCAAGGGAAAGAAGAAGTGCTTCAATTGCGGGACACCAGGCCACCTAAGCAAAGATTGTCGGAAGAAGAAGAAGACTGGCTGCTTCCACTGTGGCGAAGCAGGGCATCTAGTGAAGGACTGCCCTAAGAAGGGGCAAAGGATGGGATCTACCTCAGGGGGACAGGTGCAAGCTCTTATGGCACCAGGTCAGGCAAGGGGGAAAGTTCAGGCTCTCGCGGTTCCACCGATTCAGGAAAGAGGTAGAACTATTTCCGTTGAAAGTCTGGTTTTTCTGTTTGATCATCCTGTCCGTACTTTGTTCGACTCTGGCGCATCGCATTCATTTATCTCATCATCATTAGTTGAGTCACTGCACTTAGACACCAGTCTAGTAGATGATCCCTTGGTTGTTTCAAACCCAATTGGGGGCTCCACTTATTTGTCCATGATATGTTTGGGTTTGAAGATTTCCATACTTAGCGTTGAGTTTAGATGTGATGCTTTTGTTTTGGGCTTCACGGGCTATGGGTTGATTTTGGGCATGGACTGGTTATCCAGTAATGGTGCCGTTCTTGATTGTGAAAGGAGAGTTGTTAGGCTCATGACCCGCTTGGGTAACACTCTCGAGATCTCTTGTAATCCCATGGATTCTGTTATGCTAAGTTATCTTGAATCGCTTGACGCTTCGGTCGAGAGTTTGCGATCTGTTAGAGTGGTCCGGGAATACTCGGATGTGTTTGAGGAGGTGAAGGGCTTACCTCCGAAGCGGGAGATAGACTTCCGAATATATCTGGTGGACAATGCTAAACCAATATCTTTGCCAGTGCGCCACATGGCTCCTCGTGAGAGGAGGGAACTCCATAAGCAAGTAGGGGAGTTGCTTGAGAAGGGGTTCATAAGACGAAGTATATCGGAGTGGGGTGCTCCAGTAGTTTTTGCCACGAAGGCGGATGGGTCCCTCAGACTTTGTGTAGACTATAGAGAACTCAACAAGCTCACAAAGAAAAATAGACACCCATTGCCGAGGATTGATGATCTCTTTGATCAGTTGGTTGGCGCCTCAGTGTTTTCGCAGTTGGACTTGGCCACGGGGTTTCATCAGTTGAGAGTGGCTGAGGATAGCATAGACAAGACTGCCTTTAGGACTCCGGATGGTTTCTATGAGTGGCTTGTGATGCCATTCTGGCCAAACCGTCTCTCGAGGTCAAGATCGGTCGGCGCCACATGAAGCAACTCTGAAATGCGCGCCAGGGGGTGGGGACCACATCAGGTGCAACGGCGAATTAGAAGCTCGGCGTCGCCTAGAAGTCGAGCACTTCGAGGTGATGGATCTCGCGAACGACGCAACGAAAAGGGGTGCACCCTATATGGATTTGTAGAAGGCGGGATGATCTTCAAAAACCTCTACTGGAGCTCGTGATTTTATTGTGTGTATTTCGAGTTAGGGAGTAGAGAAGTTTAGATCCCCTTTCCGTCATTCATTAATGGGGTAATCGGGGTTTACGGGTCAACGAAGAAATGATGGAGTAACGTGATTTGCCGATTTATTTTATTTATATATTTAATTTTATTAAATCCGAAAATACTCCTTACCACATACAAACTCCAATCCAAACCCAACGACTATCGTCCCTAGCTAAATACCCTCATTCCGAACACAATGGAATATGTTTCGTTAGCCTATTCGACTGTTACAGTCAGTTATTCTTCAAACTAAAGTAGAAAACATTCAAATATCACTACAACAAAATGACCCTATTACAACTTTAATTTTACAACGGTGGTAAACGCACCGTTGTAATAAATGGGTTTTTACAACGGTGGTAAAATCACCGTTGTAATAAATGGTTTTTTACAACGGTGGTATAAACACCGTTGTAACTACAACAAAAACACCATAATACAACTTTAATTTTACAACGGTGGTTAAAGCACCGTTGTAATAAATGTTTTTTACAACTTTTTTCCAGAAAAGTTGTAATAAATTTATTTTTAACAACTGTGTTATTTTGATAGTTGTAATAAAAGCCTACCACAACTTTTATTTTTTGACTGTTGTAATATATGACTATATTTTAATATTAATTATTTTCATTAAATAATTTTTAATAATTAATATTTACAACTAATTAGTAATTATTAATTAATAACCTATATATTAATATTAAATATTTAATTAAAAATACTTCAATAAATAAATAATTCATGCTAATAATTAGTAATTGACAACCAATTAGTAATTATTAATTAATAATCAATAAATACATATTTAATATTTAATTAAAAATACATCAATAAATAAATAATTCCTACTAATAATTACTAATTAACAACCAATTAGTAATTATTTAATAATAATCAATATATAAATATTTAATATTTAATTAAAAATAATTAATTTATAACTACTTCAATATTAAGTACTAGTAATTAATTAGTAAGTAATAACTAATGAGCGGTTAATAATCAATTAATTAATAATCAATAAGTAAATAACAATTAATAAATATTTAATTTATAATTAATCATGACTATTAGTACTAATTAATATTTAGTATATAATATTTTTTAATAAGTAATCGTTGTTGAAAGTTTTACCAAAATCTTTTGTCAAATATGATCCCTACGGAGGGGGGGGTCCAGGGGGGTGGCAACCCCCCAAGGTGTAATATAATTAACAACTTCTATTTTTTGATTGTTGTAATATATGACCATAGTTTAATATAATTAACAACTAATAATTAATATTTAATACATTTATGTTGATTATTTATAATTAATAACTAATAATTACTATTAATAATCAATTAGGAAGTAATAATTAATAATCAATCCGTAATATTTGATACTTAGCAATTAAGAAGAATAATTAAAAAATATAGTTAATATTACATAATTACTATTAAATAGTTAATACTTAAAATATAATAATTAATGCTAATCATGAATAATCAATGATTGCTATTAATAATTAAGACGTAGAGATTAATAATGTGAGAACCCAAATTTGATGATCCTAGATTATATTGATTTCAATTAAATCCATAATATTAGGGGTGAATAAATAAATAAATAAATCATTTGTGCTATGTACATGATGAATATGTGAAATTGTGCATGATTAAAATGGTGAATAAACACACATTTGTTTGTTTGTTGTGTATGTGACATGAAAATTTTGTTTAAGTGTTATGATTTGGGGCTTAAGTTTTATAAGGGTTAACATTAAATCTAAGGGCAAAATGGACATTGGAAATGGTGAAACCCTAGCCGTATGAAGCAAATAAAAGAAAATAGGCCGTCAGTTTCCATTTCATTCTCTCGTTCTAAAAAAAAACTTAAAAATGGCCGAAGCCCTAGAAATCGAATTGGGGAAATCAACAAATCGACCAACGTCTCACATCCAAAAACCGAAAATAGGCCGTCGGTTTCCATTTCATTCGCCATCGAATCCCTCTCCGCCGACAAGGCCTTATCACCAGGCGTCGCTCGCCACCGGAGTCAACCCACGAGCTCAACCGCGAACGCCACTAACTACAAGGGTCGTGCCACCCATCGTCTGAGCTACCCAATCACGCGTGCCCTTGTTCCAGTCCAGTGAAGCCGCGTCACCTCCTTCGACAGCCATCGCGCAGTGCTGCCCTCCTTGAAGCCAGAAAACCAAATCGCCTCAGCATCTCTCAGATCCGAACAACGCATCCGACAACCTGTTCTCCCCTCCAGCAGTCGAGCGCCGCCGTTTGTAGCAACACCTCCTCACCGTTCTACAGCCAACGCCAACCGTCCTCCATTGTCCGCGCTTCCTTCACCGATTAAATGTAAGTTCTCTTACGATTAAACATGTTTCAAGCGTATGTTTCGGTTTTCACTAATATCATTAGTTTGTCGGTTATTGCTTTCCTACTGTCCTGGGGTTGTATAAATTTAAATTTGGTTATTGGTTGATTTTAGTATTTGCAATGGTGCTCCTTATAATATGATAATCAGGACTACATCATACTGATTCACACTGTTTGGCTACTGCTTTTCCGTCACCTTGATTGTCATCGATTTCTGGTTATTGTTCACCTTTGAAGTGAATGCATGTCTTATGTTAAGTTTGACTTGATTTAAATAAGTACACATTTTAGTGGCATGCTTTTAAATATCCTGCTGTGAAGCCATACTTGATTCCTGACCTTCAGATTTCATAATACACTCATATTAGGATGATACCATGTTACTTTGGCACACCAGTGTTGTCGAACTAAAAAAGAAAAAAAGAAAAAAGAAACAATTCCACTTCCTATGCATATATACTTCGGCATGTTCCTTATAATAGCACCTCTTGTTTTATATATGTCTCACGTGTGGATCCAAGTTAGAATAGGCACTGTATTTCTTGCATGCACAGTTGGTTACATTGATTTAGTGATTCTCTACCATTGCATGTTGATAGTTAAGTTGTGGCACAATATATGCATATTGTCCCTTTGGTTTACTTCCTTGTTTTGGCAACATTTCTAAGTCTACTAGTCTGTTCCAGCATTAAGCAATAAATCGTTTGTATGCTTCATTGTCATGCATTTGAATGGGCATATGTGATGGAGAATCAATGTACACAATCTTAGATCATATTTCAATCATGGTCTTACTTCAGTTTTTCAAAACAGCAATCAAAACAACAGATTTGTGTTTATGATACCTGCAAATGTGTATACTCATTTGCATTGATATGGCTTCTTTTCGGATGCTTTGGCTTTACTGTACTCTACCACAAAGAAAGTTGTTCAAAGTTTTGGACAAAATTTTCAAGGACACAATTTATATGGAAAATAACAATCGCCAATTTTACTTTTGACATAGTTTCATATTAATATAAGTCAGACTTTCGAAACATCATATGTTTTATGTCAAAATTTGATCCAGAACGTCATTTTACATGTAAAAGAGGAAATATGACTGCATTAATCTTTACTGTTTTCTCCATTATGTTTAAATGACTAAAATTTGCAGATGGTAATGGAGGAATGATAGATGGTTTACCTAGAAATCAAAGCCTTCATAGAACGATGCATTGTTAAGCCTAGAGCTAGACCGTCTACCTCAGATTTGTTGAGCGATCGGTTTGTAGTGAGGAATGTATGTATTGTTATGACTGTATTATGTAAAAGTGAGTTGTACGATAGTGGATCACAAAGTTGTACTAATTCAAATATTGAAATAAAATATTTAATTGATTATTTCAGTTCAGTGTAGTATCATTTTATTAAATATAAATATTTATTTTTATATGAAATGTAATGTATAAAGAAACAAAAATCATATTGTTATAATTAATTGTAGTAGGAATTACTACAACGGTGAAAAAAGTTGTAATATGTATTACTACAACAGTGCAAAAATGTTGTAATATGTATAACTACAACGGTGGAAAACAGTTGTAAAATATACATTTAACAACGGTGTCGCAACGGTGTATAAAAGTTGTAAAAGATTTTAGTCTATTACAACTTCTTAAGAGACGACGGTGGCTCCACCGTTGTAAAAAGTCTTTTACAACTGTTTTCCACCGTTGTAATAGGGTCATTTTGTTGTAGTGTATGGATTTGAACGTACATTTTAATTTGCTGGGGTCACATACTGATCCCAAAAAATCCAGAAAAATTAATCTGGCTATGTTAGGACGATACGGTCCCAACAAAACTGTTTTTGTCGAATTTGGAGACCGTTTAAAAAATGACCAATTTCTGGTCGATCCAAATTATTTTCTTTTGCCGCGCTCACATATTAACTCCAAAAATTATGGAATTTGGAATCTAGCAATATTTCGACATCCTGGATCCAACAAAAGTGGTTTCGTCGAAAGGAGGTCGTTTGCAAAATGGTTATTTTCAAGGGCTATATAAACTCCATAACGACCTTTCTGAAAATTCATTTGGCCATAACTTTTTATTCCCGCTATGAAATTTCGAATTTTCAGATCCTTTAGAAAGATATTCATAAACAGATTTAAATATTTTTGATTTCACTAAAATCCGTTTTATTTTGCATCATGTACAGTCAGTCAAAGTTCGAATTCAAATTTTCAAACTGCCGCGCCATTTCTGTCCTTGTTTTATAATTAAAATAAATATATTCGCCAAATAGATTTTTGGTCGTGATTATTTGAAATAAATTATTTTAAATATTCAAAATTCATTAAAATAGCCAAATTAAAATTTTTAAATTGGTTCTGATTTTCTGAGTTGTTACAATCTCCCCCACTTATAATATTTTCGTCCCCGAAAAGGAACGAAGCTGAAAGTTGTTTAACTAATCAACTCAACATTCATTATGTCTTTCATTCTTCAAATTTTCAATCTCTAAAATTTTTCTAATTCTTCAAAAATTTGGCTAACACCCTAAATTTTCGAAAAATTTCGCCATACCCTCCTTTGTATGGGGAGGGGTTTGGAAATTTATTGGGATGTATTAGGTACCCAATAAATCCTAAAAAGCATACACATACTTATAGTGATATATTCTGGTGTCCACGGGGGAGTGTGTATAGATCATAACTCCAGAGAATAAATTCTCGTCACCCTATAAATGTTTTTTGTGCCTTAATAACTAGAAAGACATGTTTATTGTCATCTCCAGACCCGTGTGGTTTTTTTTATTAATCTGGCAATTTACCGTTACATTTTATATAGTCCATTTCAGTCATCGGTTCAACCTGTAATATAGTCATCGCAATACAAGCCTATCGCTTGTATGGTAAATCTTCAACCTTGTCACATAAGCTCCGAATGCTTATGTGGTATATGATAAAGTATGCTATCTTCAAGAAGTATGGCATTCACAGGAGTTGATATAATAATAAAATTGCACATCCAACTCATTAAGGTTTACCTATTTGTCGGGCACGCAAATAAATTCTTTACTCAACAGCAAATCCATTTACCTGTTCAAACATATATAATGCACATGCGTATATTTCTATCTATTTTTAAATCAATTCAATATTTAATTCTATTTCTGATGAGTTCATTAATATGTTATATTCCAGAACTAAGCTTAACCAAAGCTCTGATACCACGTGTGACGACCCTAAACCCCCGATGGCAGGGGTAATCTTTGGAATATAACACATAAACAAATAACAGCAGAACAGAAATATATAAATACACCAAATAATGTATATCAAAATATACTGGAAATAATAATCATCAGAGTTACACAGTATAACAGGATCATACTTAGTACAAAATATAGTTTCAGCTTTACATAAAATGTCTACAGCGGAATCAAAACATAATATGTACAATAGGAGCTGAACAACATAAAAAGAAAGAAATAATAGAATCCATCTTCAGCTCCATAGCTATCCAGAAAGAGCCTGATAAAACCTGAATACAATGCTGCCCGTGTAGAAATAGGGCACTCGAGTTTGCAAGTGACACAAACTACGATTCAGTCATGGAACTGGTATGAGAAATCTACTTAACTTATAATAAGGCCAATCGCAGGACCACGCCGCTAAAGCGGAACGGGTTTACTACATTGGATTTCCAGTGCTTAAAACAAGTAAATCACTTAAAACATCGCAATGCTTTTTACAAAAAATGAAGCCATTATAAGACTCAGTTCCCATCACACAATGCAACGCAAACTGGAGTATAGAGTTTTTACCTTATAATGGCCAAAATATGCTTGATACATATAAAACAAAAGCATTTGATATTAGTACTAGTGTTTACATGTTTCAAAAAAACAATTTCAATCATAAGTATCAATGATAGATGGCATAAATGCCCCATATCACTATGTCGCCATATATAGGTATACAATCAAAACCGCACGATGTCGTATTTGGAAGTTGGATTTCCGTCATGAACCAAGGCAAGGGATCGTCCTTACCTCTTCGAGGCGCTCTTGCCTGTGTTCTAGGAACAACCGCAACTGCACCTTGGATCGTCAAGGTCGGTCCACATGGAGTGGATTAAAATGCCTGAATACTACGTTTCCCTGCTCTATGGGCACTGGTCATATACCGACCAAACCATCGGCTCCGCGGAGACTAAAATAATCGAAGCGCCTCGCTACCCATCATCCACATAAGTAAAATGCCCGGGCGTGTAAAACCCAAAACACCACTCCTAGCTAGAAGGAAACGCATGTCCACCCTGAAGTCCTCCCCCATTTCTGGTCCATACCGGGGTGTGAGGTTCGCGAATCAATGCTAAACACAAAGCTAGCTATTTAAATCCATGCTTTGATCATCAACCACAAAGCTCTGCTTTTCAACAAAAGCTTCGATCACAGCATCTCTGCAAGCCACGTTGTCAAGTTACAACGTCAGACACACATCCATTTACAAGTCCGTTCTGGGTCTAAATGAAACATGAGGCACCTTATTCCTCTCCCGTATGTCCAATACAGGAGAGAGGCATCCGAACGATCAACAAGTACGTCCGGACAACCACCACTGTAACCCCTTCAGGACAGCAACTCCCATCAAAGGCATCGGTAGCCATCCATTCGATGTGAAGATCATCGCTCTTGTACCCTCTTCATATCTTCGACTTCTAATCATCGATCAATTATTTGAAATGAGAATTAACTCGTCCTTTTCAAATAATTCATGTATATTTAGAAATTAATCAATTCATCTCCTAGTTAATTTATTTGACATCCATAGTCCAGTTCATTAATGTAACTTTCATGTAAAACACATTCAACCATCAAATATCCAATAAACCAGGTAAATTTGGTTTATTTCCATTCCATATCGTTTATAATATTCTATAACGATTTACCGCTATTTTTATTTATTTATAAATAGCCAATTTATTCAAACGACGTTTCAGGCCATAAGGCGGCCATGGCACTGTTTTTCCCCAAATATGATTTACACATATATAAAAATCTAACCGTTTGATCTTTACAAATTTTATACCATTTGAAAGATCTTTTCATAATGGATCCAACGGTTCTAGATTTGGGAAAATTCGACGGTCGGATCTCCCGGTACAATCGTTTAAAGTTATGATTTCAAAATACGAGCTACAACGTCGTTATTCGATTTATTTTAATTATATATATATATATAATTCATTCTGGCGCTGTTTTCATTTAGATTTGAATTAAACATTTCACACAATCTAACCGTTGGGTCTTTACAAATTTGATATCGTTGGAAAGATATTTTCAAAACGAACCCAACAGTTCCAGTTTCGGGGAAATCCGATGATCGGATTTCTAGGTATAATCGCTTAAAATCACGATTCCAAAACATGAACTACAGCTTCGTTATTCGATTTATTTTGATTATATATATATATAATCCGTTCTTCGAATTCCAAACCATTTTCATTTCATATATTTGATAAAAATAATGTTTTTACCCAACAAATATTTGTTTCAACATATGACTATTTTTAAAACTTCATATATATTATAAAAATGTGATTTTTATTTTTTAAAATAATTTATTTCAAAAATGAAGATTTTTAGCGATTCATATATATAATAAAAATGTGATTTTTATTGTTTAAACACTTTATATCAAACATTAATATTTTATATACTTCGCACATACAATAAAAATGTTATTTTTATCGTTCAAACCATTTTATTTCATAAATTCACTAAAAATGTTATTTTTATAGTTCAAACAATTCTATTTCATACATTCAATAAAAATGTTATTTTTATCGTTCAAACCATTTCTATTTCATACACTCGATAAAAATGTTATTTTTATTGTTCAAACCATTTCTACTTCATACACTCAATAAAAAAAGTTATTTTTGTCTTTCAAACAATTCTATTTCAAAAATGGATATTTTTCCAACACATGAATAATAATCAAACATATGAATATTTCAGAAAATTTCAGCAGCATAACGGCAGGGTAGTTTAATCCAGCACCGTCTCGAGTATGGCTCCTCGCTTTACCTTAAAGCCTCGCAGCTTTTAACAAAGGGGATTTCAATAAGAGCAAATTAGTTTAAAGGAAAAACATTATAATAATTTGTAAAACGCGGACGGAACTTTTATAATTTAACCAGAAAGACACAGCGCAATTTCTTCTTTAGACAACTCTAGCATCATCCGTTTCTTCCTCGAACCATTTTCCGAAATCATCCCAATGTGAAGCCATCGCCATCATCTGAAATTAGGCATCGAGATCAATTGTAAATCCCAACATCGACAGTACCCTCAATTTAACCAGAAAAGACAATAGCTTGTTTTTTCAAAATCCCAACATCAACAATATCCTCCATCTTCGTCCAAGCTCTTAGGTTTCAGAACTCAGAAGGAGCCGCCTGTCATTGACTTGAAGCATCAAGATGGGGGAAAAAAATGCTTTAATGACAAATCAACCATAATCATCAACCTAAATTCCTCATCTACTTATATTTTCTATTAAAAATCCTGATGTTTTTTCTCTTCATATGTGGTATACACCGATTGCAATGGCGATGCTAGTCATTTCAATATACGCTCTGTGTCGTAGTCTTGAGCAGGTCTTCTTTTAAATTTCAACTTGCTTCTGCTGAGTAAGAATGAACTGTATGATCAATTGAAGGAAATATGACCTCTTGATTCATTTGCTGCATACCACAGCATGCACAAAAGTTGACAGTTTGTTTCCCAAATCATGAATCTATCAGTGGTGGGAAATTTATTCAGAAGTAATTCGTATGCACGAAAGATGTTCCTAGAATACTTGAGTTCCAATTTATGAAGGACCATTATACATTATAACAACATCGAAAAAGCTAAATTCATCTATCATTTCGTGTATGCAATATATTTCATAGAAGTTCAAAAATGCAATGATATATCTAACTATCATTTATTATATTTTGTACATGCTAGTTCATTTTACTAATAAATACTATATTCAAACATTATTTTGTAAATTCTACACGTGCTAACTCACTACAAAAATACAAATGACAAAGTCAACTATCATTTATTATATTTTATACATGGTAGCTCACTTTATAAATGCAATGTTATATTCAACTATCATTTAGCATATTGTACATATGTTATTTCACGTTAAAAAATACAATGCTAAATTCAACTATCATTTATCATATTTTATACATGCTAGTTCACTTTACAAATATAATAGTATATACAACTATCATTTTTCATATTTTATACATGTAATTCACTTTAAAAATATAGTGCTATATTTAACTGTCATGCAACGTATTCTACGCATGTTATTTCAATTTAAAAAATACAATGCTAAATTCAACTACCATTTATTATACTTTATACATGTTATTTCATTTTTTTATATAATGCTATATTCAACCATTATTTAACTTACTATACATGATGATCTAGTCAATTTTATAATATAATGTTATATACATGCTAGTTTTTTTTTAATATAGTCATATACAACAATTATAATGTTAGTTCACTTTAAAGGATGCAATTTTAAATTCAACTATCTTTCATCATATTTTATGCTTACCAGCTCAACTTAAAAATACAATGTTGAATTCATTTATAATTTAGCGTATTCGTATATGCTAGTTCATCTTAAAAATAAAATGCTAAATTTGACTATCATTTATCATATTCCATATAAAAATAAATTGCTAAATTTGACTATCATTTATCATATTCCATATATGCTATTTTATTTTACAAATACAATGTTCTACACACAACAGTTCACTTAAAAAAACCAAAATTCAACTATCATTTGGTATACTTAACATATGTAGAGTACTTTAGAAATATAATGATATATTCAGCTATCATTCATATTTTATACATATTTGTTTATTTTCAAAAAACAATGTTATTTTCAACTATCATTTATTATATTCTACATGTTCTAGTTTACTTTAAAAAAAATCAATGCAAAATTCAACTGTTATTTTGTACATGGTAGCTCACTTTATAAATACAATATGCTAACTCACTACAAAAATACAAATTATAAAGTCAACCATCATTTATTATATTTTATACATGGTAGCTCACTTTATAAATGCAATGCTATATTCAAATATCATTTAGCATATTGTACATATGTTATTTCACATTAGAAAATACAATGCTAAATTCAACTATCATTTACCCCTTTAAGAATGTAATGCAAATTCATATATCATTCATTATATTTTATATTATATATATATATATAAATATGCTAGTTCACTTTGAAAATACAATGCTATATTCATATATCATGTTCTATAATGTTTGTTCACTTTAATAGAGCATTTAAGTAATGATAAACATACATAACACTGAGAAAAATGATACACAAACATAACATGATATATTTACATTTGATTATGTTACTTTGTTTTCTTATTGTATTATGTTGCAATGATAAATGATAGAGAAAAATGATACACAAACATAACATGATACACAAATCTGCACCCAGTAAAGATTAGTTAACCGAGCGGGTACTGGTGACACGTAAAAGATATATGTTTGTGAAATCCAATTCAATATCTATAATACTAAAAATGATTGATTAATGTAGCCTTTTTTTATAATGTCTATTAGCATGTTTGTCATATTTGAAATGATATTCTCTTGTCGCATTTTAATTGTGAAGCATATTAGCCTATATAAAATCATGCAAAGTGATACAATAGTGTATCTATTCCAATTACTTTCAATGATACTAAAATGCAATTTGAAACTAGCATAACACAAAATATAGATGCCCAATGTTTGTAATACGAAAATCGTAAACAACATATATTGTTGAGTACTTATATGGCTAAAAATATTTACTATACATGCAAATTTCCAAATAATTATAAATGATACAAATAATTAACGATTAAAATCAGAAGCTATATACATCCAACATTACACTTTAGCAAAATTAATAACAACCTGAAACATACCAAAAATGCAATCAACGTAAAATACAAGGACAACAAACTAATTAGCACATATAATAGAGTGAATTTCACAGCACGCGCAGAAATGATAGTTTCATATATCATTATCCTGGACATAAACAAAAACCCAATCCAAAAAACTCATAATAGCAACATCTCGTAAATTCTTCTTTCAAAATATGATGCACACTGAAACACGCCGATAACAGCAGGTCGTGCACAACCACAACCCTTGCTAGGGAAACAGACCATGAAAACACACGTCTTCAATCTCTTTCAGCTTCTGTTCACAAATCCCTTCGCCCTTGACCCATCAAAGCCAAGTTTAACTTCCCTGAGGCTGAAGCACCCTAAATACCTACTCTTGAAAACTGTAGAAATGCTTTTTGAATGGAAAAAATCTGATCATTCCTAACCAGCGCCGCTATACCTCATCATCCATGACAGTAAAGTCGAATTTACCAAAACTTAGCCGCATAGAGGAAAGCATATATGGATTTGTAGATCTTACTCTTACAAACCAAATCTGACAGAAAACGCTTGAATTGAGAACGATTTGTTTATTGAAGGCGTCAATTGTAGATTGAAGCCACAAGATTTGAGATTTGAGATCAATCGGTTTTTTTATCGGAAGAAGTAAAAATGGAGATCAGAGAAGAAGAGCGCAAGTACAAATTTTCCGTAAAACAATTTCCTCGGGCCTAAATTTTGATCACCGTGTCCTTGTTGCATAAAAATAATAAATGCGTCCTTTAAACTAAAAAACATGGCATGTTCTTCCTTTAGCCGATTTTCCTGTTTCAATAATCTAGTTCGTACGCAGATGAATTTTTCCACAAACTAATCCTATTTGCTTTCAACCACAAACAACCATAATCAAATCAACCATTCGTAATATTCACCAAATTTCACGTCAACAAAAATCTAGACAATCACAACCAATATATATCGTCCATGGTCTGTGGACGAGGGGAGTGTGTGTGTGTGTATATATATATATATATATATATATATATATATATATATATACGTATATAAATATATTTCGATTTAATTTCAATATCATTTCAATTCCATTCAACGCACATATGATTTTTACAATGCATATATAACTTATACATCGCACATACAACTTATACAACGCTTATACATGAGGTGTACAATGCTTATGTCACTCGTACATCGATTATATAATTTATACATCGTCATTCCATATCATTTATAATTTATAAATATCACATTGCTTTTCGCTTTGCCAAAAATTATAGCAAGTTCTAAAAATTCCCCGGTCTCTTCTAGAATGTAGAAGACGTCCTCACGGTCCCGGTGTCTCTTGTTTCACTGGATTTTGACAACATAGCAAAAAGTTATGATTTTTATTCGATAATCACACTTGGCGATGGTTTTTGAATGTTGAAAACAGTTTATTTTATAATAGCCGTTACCTTTAGCGTCGGGCACGAAACTAGGTCACGAAATTCTGGCCAAACGTCGCTCGAGGTCAAGATCGGTTGGCGCCACGTGAAGCAGCTTCGAAATCAGCGCCAAGGGGTGGGGACCGCGTCAGGTGCGACGGCGAATCAGAAGCTCGGCGGTGCCTGGAAGTCGAGCACTTCGAGGTGATGGATCTCGCGAATGACGCAACGATAGAGGGTGCACCCTATATGGATTTGAAGAAGACGGGATAATCTTCAAAAACCTCTGCTGGAGCTCGTGATATTATTATGTGGATTTCGATTTAGGGAGGAGAGAAGTTTAGATCCCCTTTCCGTCGTTCGTAACTGGGGTAATCGGGGTTTACGGGATCAACGAAGAAATGATGGAGCAATGTGATTGGCCGATTTATTTTATTTATATATTTAATTTTATTAAATCCGAAAATACCCCTTACCGCATACGAACTCCAATTCAAACCCAATGTCTGTCACCCCCTACTAAATACCCCCATTCCGAACACAATGGAATATGTTTCGTAAGCCCATTCGACTGTTTCAGTCGGTTACTCTTCAAATTAAAGTATTCAACATTCAAATATGGATTTGAACGTACATTTTAATTTGCTGAGCCACATACTGATCCCAAAAATTCCAAAAAAATTAATCTGGCTATGTTAGGACGATACGGTCCCAACAAAACTGATTTCGTCGAATTTGGAGACCGTTTGAAAAATGGCTATTCTCTGGTTGATCCAAATTGACTGAAATTAACCAAACATATTTTCTTTTGCCACGCTTACATATTAGCTCCAAAAATTGTGGAATATGGAATCTAGCAATATTTCGACATCGCGGATCCAACAAAAGTGGTTTCATCAAAAACGGAGGTCGTCTGCAAAATGGCTATTTTCAAGGGCTATATAAACTCCATTGCGACCTTTCTGAAAATTCATTTGGTCATAACTTTTGATTCCCGCTGTGAAATTTCGATTTTTCAGATCCCTTAGAAAGAACAAATTTAAATATTTTTTGTTTCACTAGAATCCGTTTTATTTTGCATCTTGTACAGTCAGTCAAAGTTCGAATTCAAATTTTCAAACTACCGCGCCATTTCAGGCCTTGTTTTATAATTAAAATAAATATATTCACTATATCTTCGATCCAAATAGATTTTTGGTTGTTATTATTTAAAATAAATTATTTTAAATATCCAAATTCATTAAAACAGCCAAATTAAAATTTTTAAATTGGTTCATATTTTCCGGGTTGTTACAGTAATACTATAGGGAATCTGCGTTTCGTACTACTATGATGTGAACGGTCGCTGTTTGCACTTTGCTTTACATGATCCGATTTTCAAAGCATTTGTCAGCAATAATGCTCAAGTGGATGAGTATGACCCTATTTTTTAACTCCTTTGTGTATTGAAATGTTTAATTTACACGGGGACAACCCTAGTTTTTAACTCATTTGCATTCATAAATATAAACAATACCTATTATCATGCGTACAAACTTCATTCAATATAACAAAATACAAGATACATGATATAGTGAATGTTCGACCCAACATAAAACTACGATAAAGCACGACTAAACGTGGAATACAATACATATAATTAAGACGTAGTACCATATAACTAAGATCCTGGTCTCGAGCCGAACCTTTGAACCCATGCAACATTTCATCCTTTTCTGCAACAATAACCCTTTCCAAGCGACTTACCTCCGCTTGCATCTCTAGAGCGTACGTGACAACCCTCTCCGTTAGTAGTGGGTCGATCCATGAGAAAAAATTACAACGTTCCAATCCCTGTAGGTTTAGTGCAGTAATGTACGCTTTGCACCTATAAAAGCGATGACCTGCATTGCTCTGGCTTTTAGAAACAACCACATTACATTCCACCCCACAGTAGCAAAGTACTGAACGACCCGTCATGCTAGAGCTTGACCAATCTGGGTTCTCCCGATCAATTACTTCCCTTAATCGAGCATTGAGGGTTTTTTGAACAGGTCCAATACGTGGGACAGCAACATTCGGTTGTGTGGCACTGAAGAGTTCGGAATCCACTTATCCAGCTTCCACTTGATCTTCCAATTGCGTTTCAGGCACAAACTCGATTGGTTGCTTATTTCTTTCATACTGATCGTACAGTTGGCCCATGGTTTCATCATCTAATTCCTAAGAAGACATTTTGAACTACTTGAAAAGTGGCAGCTAGATAAAATGAATAATTTGACAAGCCTTAGAATTCAAAAGTGCTAAATTTAAAGGAAAAGGACTGAGTGGTCGTAAAGGTTGACAATTCCCCTGATTTCGTGCTTTGCTTTATTAAAGCAGAGGACATGTCATCTTTAATCAGTATGACTTGTCAAGTCATGTTGTTTCTATTCGTTGGACAACCTAAGCACTTTACCTGAGTGTTGAAGAGTGTAGTAACATCAACTATCTCTATTATATAGTTAAACTAATGATGACAGAGCTTTATCAACAATCACCCCCACTTGTTTAAATAGTTCATACTTTGCCCCTCAACCATAACTATTTTTTGTTCGTTATACATCAACCATGAAATTAAGGTGAAAAACCATTACTCTTTTGCTTCTATGTGTTTAAGTACTTCTTTGTAAAGATAATACGTTTTTGGTTTTTGTGTAGCTTAAATGGACGATTAGGAAATCAGTGATGAACTAATGGATAAAATGTTTGATGAGTATGAAAATAACAAGGAGGAGGGGAAAGAGGGTGGATTTGTTCCAAATACACAAGTAGAAGAGGCGGACGAATCAGTTCAAAATGAAATTGTTCGTGGTACTCAACAAGTAGTTGAAGTTCAGAAACCAAAAGCACGTCCACGAAAAAAGACAGTGTGGAAAATGGTTAATAATAGTCTTCCCAACTGAAGTATTGTTAGCTCCAGTGCTACTACAACAGAATTCTCTCCTAAGGACTTACTTACTTATACTCGTGAAATCCTATATCTAAGTTGACAAAATAAATTTGCTACTTATGCATAATGGAGGAGGTCTAACCCATGAAGAATTTTGGTCCATGGTAACAAGATTACATAACAACCATCGTACCTGCACGTCTACACGAACGTCTGTTGAAATTCATATGGCTAATCGGCGGTTCGTTGAAGCTTGTGAACGATACCAGAAGATTATACAGACAGTTGAAGACGAAAACATATTTAAAACGACTAAGGCAACTTTTGATTCTCGTTACCTTGTAGAGTATGACACTAATTTTGTTGGGCACGAAGCCTATAAACTGCATTATAGTTGGCTAACTTGATATGGTGTTGAATAGGCTAATGGTTTTGTTTACTAGTTGTTGAATCTTTCATTTATTTGATGATCGTACATAAAAAATTTGAGATTTCGTCTAATTTGATACTTTAGTTCAGTTAAAAAACTATCAGCTTAGGGAAACTATAGCAATATAAAAAACACACATTCCATTTACAAGAAAATCTTTACTAAAACAGGGAATATAAGGTTACTACAACAACATAATACAAGCAACTAGTAATACAGATAGTGGTGAAAAATCAACTTATAACTGAGGAAACTATGACATTGCAATACGATGTTTCATTCCCATCCAAAATTCCTGCTTCAATTGAGGCATTCCAGTCAGATCTTTGTTCATGATAGCAATATCTTCTTGTTCCTTCTTATATGCATCTTGCCCTTTCTTATATGCTAAGTTCTCTGCTAGAATTTGTAGCTTTTTCTCTTCTAGATCAGCAAACCTTTTCATAACTTCTATTCTTTCTCTGGCTTTTGCACGTCTTTCTTCAGCTCTACGACTGTGTTCTTCGTGGCGTGTGTTCACTTTTTCTTTAAGCTCAACCGTTGTTTTTCCCCTTCTTTTCGCAGCTTTGACTCCCTCGGGTCTACAATCTTCGTCAATCATGGCATTAAACTCATCAAGTAGGTTTTCCCCTTCACATTGGGATTTTTTGCAATTGAGTTGCATGGACTAGAATAATACCTAGATTTAGAAGCTTTTTTCTTGCTCTTTCTAGCTGTTTGAACATCACGGAGGCTCTTAGCAAGTCCTGAGTTCCATTTTGGTTGACTAGTAAGCAGATCATAACCATGCATAAAATGATAATACTGTGGCATATTCGTGCCATTTTCTCTAGGAAAAAGCTTCTTGAACTCCTCGTTTGCCATTCGTTTCTATTTAAAAAAAAGGAATATGAGTCATAAAAACAATCTTCCAACCACTAATGTAAGTAGGAAGAAAATATACCAGATTATCTTCTCCTCCCATGGCGCTTGGATTCGCTATCTTTATTTTGTACACTTGTGATTCATAAAATGTTGTTTGACGGCTTATTTTGCCAAAAAGGCCTTGAATCGCCGATAACGTCAGTAGGAATTATGGATGCTTCTCAACGAAGGCGGTCTTAATTTTTTTTTCCAAAACATAGTGGCTGATTGGTTGTTCCCCATTGTAGAATTTTATGAGAAATGACAATAGATGGTGCATAGATCGATGTCCTCTTCATCTGTCTATGGCATTGTTTCTTGTTTGCTTGGCTGAGTCCCTAAAAAATTGCTCATGTTGCCTTGCGAAAACAGACTTTCGTCCATCGTCGGATGTGAGAAATTTCTGAATGGTGACGACATTATAAAGTAAGAGTTGGTTTAGGTTAAAGAGATAGAAGAGAATTGTGAATATGTTGTGATGTAGAATGTTAGAATGGAACCAATTTATAATTGAAAATATAGCCATTTGAAAAGTTTTGACTGTTTATAGCCGTTAGGGGGAATAAGACCGTTTTCTTGTTCTGTAGTCAATGTGCAAGGTCATCAGGCGTAGCCGACGAGGCGCCGATTTTATCGGCTCCTCTTATGGCAAGTCGATTTTTTTGGTGCACGCCGAAATAATCGGCTTGCCACAAGAGGAAGAGAATTGTGAATATGCTGTGATGTAGAATGTTAGAATGGAACCAATTTATAATTGAAAATATAGCCATTTGAAAAGTTTTGACTGTTTTATAGCCGTTAGGGGGAATAAGACCATTTTCTTGTTCTGTAAGTCAATGTGCAAGGTCATCAGGCGTAGCCGACGAGGCGCCGATTTTATCGGCTCCTCTTATGGCAAGTCGATTTTTTCGGTGCACGCCAAAAAAATCGGCTTGCCACAAGAGGAGCCGATAAAACTGTGTGCGGGGCAAATTTCAGATTCAAAATTGGCCTCATAATTTTCCCCTAAATATTCAGGGGAAGAATGTCTATTGTGCAGAGGGGAGGGGGGTTTAGGCTCATTCATGATTCAGAACATGAATTGAGCCTTTGTTGTAGTTGCTTTTACACTTGAGGTTCTTAAGATTATCTTCTTGAAATAGTAACCTTAACTTAAAAGGGAAATTTTCATTAACATCGTCTTATTATGAATTCTAATTTATTGCTTCTTGGTGAAAGGAATTAAATTATGAGACGGTTTTCAATAGCTTCCGCTAATAATGGAAATGACGACAAGAGTTTCCCTCATCTGCCTTCTTTTTCTTTTTTCTTCCATTTTTCTTTATGTTTCCTTCTCTCTTCAACTTCTTTCTTCTCCAAACCCTACTCTTGATTTCTCCATGCCTGCTATTTTATTGAACCTCTCCACACACTCCTCTGCCCCTAATTCTCAGATGCAGCTCATTTTTCTCACTCCTCTTTCACATTTCAGTTGATGATCTTTTACCCTAGTGCTTGCGCGGCGTCCCTATTGTTCTTTGATTTCATATGGTCGTTTGAATGCGTTACCATCCTCGTACATGACTGGAAACAACAGACGAGGGTTTGGTACGATTTTGGTGTTGGTTTTTGGAGTTCTGTCGGTTCTATTTGTGATTTGCTATGTGTTCTAGTTTGCGTCTTTGTCATCTTGGGTGTTGGAGTGTTTCTTTCGTCGGTTCTGTCATTTTTCTATCTAGATTGAGCAGATTTTGATATTAGATGTTACTATTTTGCCTGCAATAATCCTACTGTTTTACTTGCTGAGATGATGGTGATGATCCCCCACTGCAAAAAATATAGCTATTAAAGACTGACATTGTTCTGCCTTTAATTAATAACTGATCAATGACCAAAAGATTCAGTCTTTAATTATAAAAATTTAAAACTGAAATCCCATCTTAATTCGGTTTATGTTTATTAAGATTGCTTAGAACCGGTCTTTGTTTTTGCCTCAAATTCTTACTACTTTTAGCAGCCATCTAATGGTTTAGATCTCATTTCATTATGGATCTAAAGGACATAAATGGAGATCTGCGTCATTATATCCGCAAATTTTCTGTAAATCCAAAGGCACATTTCCACTCCACGCTTTACTCCCACTACACACACTTTCTCTCGTTAAATTTCTTCTTGGGCAAATACGCATAGCAGTATCTCTCCATCCTCCGTCATGCTTGGCTTCCATCTCACATACGTCCTCCCTCATTTCCTCAGATCTTTTCCATATCTACAAAATACCTCTCTTCTCACAAAATAAATCAAGCGATTAATCATTTACTATCTGTAGAATATAGTGTAGATCTGAAATATAAAGGAAGTTACCAAGGGAGTCACCATTCTTGAAGTGGTGATTCGAAGACCAAGAAGACAAAAGGTTGGATTTAGTTGGAGGTGGAAGTCCCCAACTGTCCAGATCTCCAACTTAATATTTGTAACTGTTTTTTATTTTCATCAAAAATGAAGGTTGAAGCGAGTAAGGCACACAGTGTACACAAGTATTTGAACATTTACTTTGATTATTACTTTGCGAGTAGGAAGCAAGTAGAGCTGAAGAAGTTGTGGAAAGGCTTAGAGAGTGAGTGCGTGGGTTCCAGAAGAAATGATGTTAAAATTATTGGATTCGATGTTAATTTGTGGTGTTCATTTTGCTATTTTGTGTTTTGATTGTTACTCTTGGCTGTAATGTAAGCTTGTTGTTTCCAAATGTGGTACAATGATCATGGTGGAAGAAGGAGAGAGAGAGAATGAGGGAGTTTGTTGTGTTAAAAGAATAGGCTGTACGGTGTAGTCAACAAAGTATCGTGTAACATTTTGCTTTATATGAATTGAATGGATGTCTCTTGATATCTGCTATAAGAACTACAGTTTATAGTCTGCATAATATTCATATAACATATTTCTATGTGTGCTTATGATTGTTTTTATGTTTATGTTTGCGTATATAAGCATAAGTTTGGATTGCAGTTACGTAAATGCAATTAAATGCATTTCTTCAAAATAGTTCTTTATTCAATATAAAAAAAGTTGCAAAATTTGTGATTGATTACATACCACATTTCAGTCTTAACCATTCAATTTTTAAATGTTTTTGAAACCGAATTATCGGTCTTTACATTTTAAGACCGACACGTCAGTTTCAAATTATTTTTAAGACTTGAGAATTAAAGACTGATATTTCGGTCTTTAGTTTGTCTTTAGAACTTATTTAAAGTCTGAATTGCTTAACTAAAGACTGAATCTTTCAGTCTTTAGTTTAATGTTTTTTTGTAGTGCCCCCACTGCTTTCGAACTCCAATATATATTACTTCATCATGCTAGTTTCCTCATGCGATGGTAATTGTCCTGCAGTGGCTGCTTTCATATTTACTAGTTTTGCTGGTATGTAATTTTGTGGTTCAAGTTGGGTTTTGTCGTGAGCGTGCTAATATAACTTTGTTCATCATAAATGCTAGCAATACAGATGAAGTGTTCTGCTCTCGACTTTGCTGAAGTTTTTTCGGTGTACTTCTTTTCCTCACTCATGGTACTCCCTTAATTTGGCCTTAAGATGAGATGGTTCAGACGCTATGCATCTCTACATGTCATGGAAGCTTTTTTGATGTAATAGTATGTTGCTACATGTTGTATGGTGTGGAGCTCAAAAAATTATAGGCAAGCAGCTGTATTGTCCATTCATTTAAATTTCTTCTCCATAGTTGTTTTGTAAATTTCCATGTCCGATTGAAGAAAAATGGGAGTAGCTTGCCCTATCCCCCATCATGATATTACTACTACACTGTTCCTACTAGGTCCTTTTGTTGTGTAGCTGTGTACTTGATTGATGTACTTGTTATTATTAGTTAGCATGTAAATAAAAATGTTATCTCTACTTTGTAGAATGTAATGTAACAAAACATATGACTCTCTACGTGGATGGTCTATTTTAAAAATTGTATTGTAGTAGGTTGGTAACCGCCAACCTACTGTTTTATTTGTACTTATTATTGGCTATAATAAAAGTGTTTGCGGCCACTTTAGAATCCGGTCGACTTTGACCAAAAAAAAGGAAATAAATTATAAACTTCATCCGAAGAAGCAACTGTAGTTGAATTAAAGATAATGGTCACATTTTATTTCTCCCCTCAAACCTAACATCCTCACAAAAAAAAAAACTATTGCATTTCCCTGAAACATTTCTTTAGCATGAGTTTATAAAACTACAATCTTTAAGTTGCTTAAAATATCAATAAGATATTCTATTTCTTCAATTTCTCAATTTATGTTCAGTTTAGTAAGCTAAAACATAGAACCATAATTATCACCAAATCAAAGTTTAAAACTTTATTATTTAGCAGAACTAGTTATAAGCTATATTTTAAACATTGGCAGCTTTAATTCCAACGAAAGTGTCCAAATTTTATTTATAATTCAACCTTATTATTTCTAAATGAACAATAATAACCAAAAAAATTCGTAGTAGGAATAAAAACCGTAATCTGTCAAAATTACAACATAACAAAATATCAAACAATATAATTGAAATCTCAGTAATAACTTCGAAATATCTAGTATACTTTACACTACACCATAATGGCCATTTGGTAACCCTTATTTTTTTCAATTACCAACACTTATTTGTGTTACAGGATAGCGACAGTAATATGTGTTGCAATGTTAAAAAGTGTCACCAAAAATACATAATTATAATTTTATTATTACCAACACTTATTTGCATTGACAAAGCTGGTTCTCTGAGGGCAAAAGTGTAAACAAGCTCATGCAATCTCCAATAACCCTATATTCCCTTTCTCTATTCTGCTCTCAACGCTTTTACTCACCTTAGCCGTTTTTAAAAAAAATATCAATCGGGTCCTTTAGGAATCGACTCCTCGACTTCAAACACTGGGGGAATCACACTCAAGTTCAACTTCAGTGAATCGGTGCGCGATTTCGATGTTTGATTCGAGGGTACTGATGTTTGCTTCAGACTCAAGTTCGACTTCAATGTTAGACTTCGATATTAGATTCGAGGATACTCGATTTCGAGTTAATTGATTTTGGCTTCAGGTATGATGTAGGAAAATTTTGTTCATATTTGATTAAACTTTTATGAAACTGCTGTCAAATTTGATTGGAATTAATCGATTTCATCGCTGTAATTTAATATTAATATGTTATTCTTGTATATTTTATTTTAATTTGGATTTTATATGGAAGGGTGCAAGAGTGAGTGATTGTGAGGTTGGGAAAATTTTTGAATTTCATCAAATGATGATAATGGGTTGCTGTGTGGTTGGGTGAAGCAGGAGTGTCACAGTTTGATTATGGTGGTGTGCTTGTTTGGATAGAAAGACAACACATATGTGTTATTCTAACATTGCCAGTTCTGTTAGTTTACTGGATTTGGTTTGCTTTAGATTTGTTATTACGGTTGAAAATCAATAGAAGGAATGTTATTTTGTTTCACTTAAAACTTTTTTTATACTTGCATGGTTCCTTCATAGGGAAAAAAACTTTGGATATCTATGTTGAAAAATGAAGGTCAGACAATATGGCTGATTATTGTTCAGTGCACATAAGTGACATATCTATTGACTTAGATATGTTTTGATTCCATTGGTTGTACAATTTTCTCTTCTTAGTAAACGTTTTGAATTGATATGTAACGATCCAGGATTTTCAACATTTTATTATGTAATTAGTTTGGATTTTTCTGGGTATAAATTTGATTTAACTAAGGTTTAAATATAAATTTTGATTTAAACAATTCTTAAATAAATTTATTGAGACGACCCGAACTTCCCCGTGAAGGAAAGCCCGGATTGAATTGAGAACACGACGAATCATAACACAAAAAGAAGAACATTTCTTTGCTTATTACAACAATTTCATCAAAATACAAGAATATACAGAGTATGAATTACATATTACACATTTACTAAATATCAGAGATTTACAAATTACAATGCAGCGGAAAAATAATACAAAACACACACGGATACAAAGCTTTCCGAATATCATTCCAGCTGTAACCCAAGATCCTGTGAATATAAATCTGAAAAACCAAAACTACTAGCTGCCCGTGTGGAAAATAAAGGCACCCAGAGTCTAGCTTAAAACAATAAACTCCAGGTCAGTCATGTGACTGGTGTGAGAACTAAAACAGTTATTAATCTTTATTTTAAAGTTAGGTAAATCAAGGGACCACGCCATATAACACGGAATGGGTTTCCTCCCAAGAATACCAATGCATAAAACAAACAGCGCAATGCTAAATAAAGAACAATGAAGCTATTATAAGACCCAGGTCCCATCACACAATGCAACGCAAGCCATAGGATAGGGTTTTACCTTATAATAGCCAAAGAATGCTTGATACGCTAAATTTCATCTTTTATTATTATTATAAGTGAAGAAAACAACTTCAGATATAAATGTATCAATCATAGACGACATGGGTACCATATATCATGTCGCCCTATTGGTTCTATAATTAAAACCCCATGATGTCGTATTGGAAGTTAGATTTCCATCATGAACCAAGGCAAGGGATCATCCTTATCACTTTGAGACGTTCTAGCCCGCCCCTTAAGATCAGAACGCATCGACCCTTGGATCTTCAGGGCCGGTCTACATGGAGTGGATTAAAATGCCTGAACAATGCGTTTCCCCACCCAAGGGGGGCGTCAATGAGCCAAATGACTCCATCGGTCCCGGATCGACCGATATAACCGAGGCGCCTCACTATCCATCATCCACACAAGTAAAATGTCAGGGCGTGTAAAATGCTGACACCACTCCTAGCTAGAAGGAAACGCATGCCCTCCCTGCAGTCCTCTCCCGTTTCTGGTTCACACCGGGCTGTGAGGCTCGCGAATTAACGCTATACAAAGCTACACTATATTAAAGTCGTGCTTTGATCATCAACCAAAAGACTCTGCTTTTAAACAGAAGCCTTGATCATTTGCATCTCAGCATGCCACATAGGCAATTCACACTATGCAACCGATGTATATCAATCGCACGGAATGAAATCCGATGTCAAACACACATCCATTTACAAGTTCGTTCTGGGCATGACCGAAACCGGAGGAACCTTATTCCTCCCCTATATGTCCAATATAGGGGAGAGGTCCTCGCATATCCGGTCGATCTCCAAGTATGTCTGGACGATCACCACTTATTACCTCGCCTTGGGTGTACAGCCCAATCAAGACATCAATAATCATCCAAACGATGTGAAGACCTTCGGTCTTCAACCACCGTCTTCATCCTCGACACATCGTCGAATCAGTTATTCAGAATGGGATAAACCGGGTCTTTTTGAATAACTCGCGTATATAATAAACAAGTGTTATAAAAACACAACATACGCCTCATTCCAGTCCAAAATATTTCTTTATCCAAATATTCATATACTTTGGGAAATGTTCCCATTAATTTTATCAAAGATAAATTCTTTAAATTTATTCTTTAATCTTCCTTTAGATATCAATTCAATCTAATTAAAGATGCATTAAAACTCCACTTGGTTTTAATCTTCCCAAAAATCATTATTAACGATTGTTTAACTTGGGAAACCATATCCTGTCTTTAACTGGGTCAAAGAACCAATGCCATTTAAAACACGGTTCACGATAAACCCAAAATCAAATTCCATTTCATCAGCCTCTAACCGTAAAGTAGAAAGTGAACAATCCCCTAAGTATTAACCCCAAAGGCCGAAACCAACATCAGATCAATACTAGGAAACCATTCAACTTAACTAATCTCTAGTTAGTTTCTGATTTTCTTAACTCCATTGGGTCTAAGAATAGTATTATTAAAGATACCATTCACGATAACCCAAATCTTATTCCTGTCTTTAACTGGGTTAAAGAACCAATGTCCTTTAAAACACGGTTCACGATAAACCCAAAATCGCATTCCATTCCATCAACCTTTAATCATAAATTAGCAAGTGAACAATTCCCTAAGTATTAACCCCGAAGGCCGAAACCAACATCAGATCAATATCCAAGAAACCATTCAACTTAACTAATCTCCAGTTAGTTTTTGATTTTCTTAACTTCATTAGGTCTAAGAATGGTATTATTAAAGATACCATTCACGACAACCCAAAATCACATTCCATTAAAAATGGAATCTTCATGGAAAACAAATCGATATATATACTCGATTTAAACTTTCATATCCAACCGATAATATAAATGGAATAACGACAAGGCCTTTTAAATTCCATATTTATTAACCATCTTCCTCTACAGAAGTTTACTTCGATTATTACCAAATCGAATTCCATTCAATTAAAATTTAATATGTTTATTCAAATTCAAATTTTTAAAACCATTTCAAATCTAATTTATTTATTTTAAAAATAATTGGATTATAATTCTAGTTCAAAGCTAGTTCATTTCGATAAAAATCTACTTTTGTCTTTTCAAATATGGATTTTTTCATCTTAATTCTTTCCAAATCATTTCTTATGATTTTACACTAATAATTGATACTTTTAATAATTTTATCAAGGCCCGTACAATCGATTTCCATAAACGGCCACAAAACTGCACTTACAGCGACCTTTTCCAAATTTGATTTGGACATAATTACAGATCCAACTGTTAGATTTCAAATCTCTAATATTTGTTAGAAAGCACTTTTCGATACGAACCCAACGGTTCCAGTTTTAGGAGAATCCGACGGTCGGATCTCCCGTAATGTCTATTCGAAGTCAATGGTCGAAATTCGCGAACTGCCGCAGCGCGACGCGTTCTATTCAGGCCATTATATCATATATATATAATATTTATTTCATCGATTTCCATTTAAAACATATTTTATAAATCGTTTTAAACTCGTTTTCAGAACAATTTCAACTTCCTATTCAATTTCAAATCAAAATTGAATATTCCATATCATCGATATATAAATGATAGTATTTTCAAAACATTGGATTTTGAAATCAATTTCTTTTCGATATTCATTATAAAATGAATAAAGTTGATATAAATATCGTTCACGTTCAAATGGCGTCAATCTAATCAACACGGCTTCATATATTTAAATATATACGTGTCCATCCCAAATCGGGCATCAAAATCAAATTTTGATCTTTTACTAAATATTATTTTAAAATATTCGTTATTTCAAAATATTTGTTATTTTAAAATATTCATTCTTTTGGACTGGAATCAGACACAGTCAATTACCATATAATGTGGTTATATGGATTTCATACAACATGTATACAACAACAATCAAACACAGTCAACCATCATCCAAAGTGCATTCTACACTGCATAAGCATCAAATATAAATATTTAATGCTTACAACAACCTGTCAATCAATCGATCGACATACAGCTAATTATTGGGACTAGTGTATGTCATATATCATCCCAATACCCATGTGGGGTTTCAAACAATCAAACACAGGTTTTATTTGTGCAGTTGGGCGATGTGTAAAATTTATCGTTCCAATCAATATCAGTCAAATGTGTGTACATAAACAAATCGTCCGATTTGTTTATAAATATTTATTTACTCATATACATGTTAAAAATAATATTTTTAACTATAAAATTTTTATTCCATTCCACATAACACAATCAATTTTCACAACACAAACCAACAAACAAACAAGCCGTCCATGGTCTGTGGACAACGGGTGTCGGGTGTTGCTAAGCACCGTCTGCATCCTAGTATATATTTTAACTAGAAAATAAAATAAAAGTGATAAGTTCTCACCTTTGGGATCCACTCCGTTGTTCCTTATTTCTGAACTGTTAAGATTTCGTTTTGATTTTTGTCCGTTCCATCGCCATCTATTTCACGCAATTGATATTAAAAATCATATTTTTTAATTCGCTACTCCATTATAAAAATCAAATTTTTATCTCTCCTTCAAGATGATAAAAATCTTATCATTCCATATTTAAAAATACGAACTTTTCATACTTAAAAATATGATCTTTTCAATTTTAAAAATACCATCTTTTCATTTTTAAAATCGTATCTTCTCGTTAATAAAAAAAATCTAATCTTTTATTCATTAAAAATCTCGTCTTTACTAAGTTAAAAATATTATATTTCCTTGATTAAAAATCAGTTCTTTTCGCTTTTAAAGATCTATTCTTTTCGCTTTTAAAAATCTATTCTTTTCAAATCAGTTTTAAAAATCATACCTTTCATGTATTTTTAAAAATCAAATTTTTACAATGTTATTCACAAAATAAAATTCGAATTTTTATCACATTAAAACTGAGAATAAATTCAATGATTAATACATATAAATTAGAATTTTATTTAACGATTTCATACATAAGAAAAAGAAGAAAAAAAGCTGAAATAAAATAAATAAATAAAAAACTTACATTGGAAGTGGGGGGGGGGGGTCTGCTCAATGGGGGACTCGCGGTGCTCGGTTGGGCGATCTTCGCCTGAGGCGCGCCGTCAGGAACAGGGGGAGGCGAGGTCGAGATTGGAGCTAGGGCGTTGCGGGGTTTTTGGTGAGAATGGGGGGAGAGAGGGAGATCGGAGAGGAGACCGACGAAGGTGGTGGAGGGGCTCGGAAACAGCGGCGGACGGTGATGAGAGGGGAGGGGTGTTAATTGCCTGTGCGATTTAGGGGAGGGAGGATCAACGGGGTAGTTTAATTGGGGGGAGAGAGAAACGATGGAGGGGGTTTATTTTATTTTATTATTTTATATTTTTTTTCCTTTTCCATAAAAAGTAGGAATTTTATTTGAACTCCAAACGAACTCCACTGACTGTCGCCCCCAGTTAATCACCCCCATGCCAAACACAATGGGATATGTATCGCAAGCCAATTCAGCTGTATCGATCAGTTTTCCCTAAAATCAAAATATAAATCTATATATTGAATTTGAACGCACATTTCAATTTACCGGGGCCACATACTATCTCTAAAAATTCCCGAAAAAATATTTCTAGCTTCGTATTGATGATACGGTCCTAACAAAACTAATTTCGTCAAATTTGAAGACCATTTGAAAAATGGCCAATTTCTGGTCGATCTAAATTGACAAAACTGTTAAAACACGTTTTCTTTCGCCACACTCACATATTAATCCCAAAAATTATGAATTTTGGAATCTAGCAATAACTTGGCATCCCGGATCCAACAAAAGTGGTTTCATCGAAAACGGAGGTCGTTTGCAAAATGTCTATTTTAAGGGCCATATTCTCATAGCGACTATTCTAAATTTTCAACTGGGCATAACTTTTTATTCCCGCTATGAAATTTCAATTTTTCGGATTCGTTGAAAATATATTTTCAAAGGGATTCTGATATTTTTGGTTTCGCTAAAATCTGTTTTATTTCTGTACATTCATTTGAAATTGAATTTTCAAACTACCGCGCCATTTCCAATTCCTTTTATAATTAAAATAAATATTTATATTCTAACATCGATTCAAATAAATAATACGTTCTAATTCTATTCAAAATAAATTTCTCGTCATTATTATTTAAAATAATTCATTTTAAATATTCAAAATTCATCAAAAGGGTCAAAATAAATTTTTTAAATTGGTTCGGGTTTTCCGGTTTGTTACAATTATGGTTTGGTTATAATTATAGATTTTAAGTATGATTTTTTTTGTAGCATTATTATTTTGATAACATATGATCAAAGATATAAATTTATTTATTTAAGAGAATTTTGTATATTTTAATATTAATAAGAATGATAGTTTGAATAAATATTTGTTTGAAATTTAAAGATATGTTTACAAGATTTTATAGGTAATCATGTTATTTAATTTTGTGTATATATTGATTTTATAGGGTATGATTCATTCAAATGTTATTTAATATAATACATAAGATTTTTTTTCAAATCTCTTTTGAATATTAAGATTTAAAATGTTATGAAATTTTATATAGTTTGATTCAGTATTTTAAATTTTAAATTTGTTTTGGTTAAATATAAATCTTGATATATTTTGATTTAAATTAATTTAGATAAAACAATGTTTGTTTTCGTAAAATAGTAAACGCTTTGTCGTATTTTTGTTGAAATGATCAAATTAGAATATAAATTATAATTAAATATCCATTTAAGATAATCATTCAATTTCTGTTTGCATAGTCTTAAATTATTTTATAAAATTTTACTGTAATTTTTAATTTGGAAATTGAGCATATATTTTCCCAACGTACTTTGGGGCAACTATGGTCTTTTTGACACTTTACAGAATAATCAAGCCGGTTTGTTTTAAATTTGCTTTGAGATTTGTACACGTAGTTGTATATGACCGCAATTTCATTACCGTTCATAGCTTAAATAAATGCGTACACTTAAGCCTAATTGTTCGTTCATACCTACCTCCTTCATGGTACGTTTCAAATAATTAACGGTAAATCGTATTGAACAACGCCTGGACATTTGCAGTTCACCATTTAAAAGTGCTTGAAACATGGAGAACGAATTAAATATAGAAAAATTTGTACATTTGTTGCATTTGTCGGATTTTATTTACACGTGCTCAAACTTGTCTGCTCCACTGAAGGACAATCACCACGTAGCTTTCCTCCTTTCCAATGTCTCCTTATTTTTGTATTTGAAATTCCCTGAGCGATTAGTGATGGAAAATTTTCTAAGAAGAAGAAGCGCAAGAAAAGAAGAAAACCTATATAACCAAACTCATTGCTTTCTCCTTCGTTTCCGCAAGCCTCCTCCTCTCCTTTTAGTCTATCGCCTCACCCTATCGACACTCTCCTTTCACCATTCTAGAAGTACATAAATTCCCCACTCAACTTCCTCCATGTGTGACTCAGTCACCCTCTCCCTTTTTTATAAAAAAAAGCAAGAGGAAGAAACGAGAGGAAAGGAGAGAGTTTTGTGCCATAATTGCGTGAGGGCATGTTGCATGCGCAAGCATGTACTACTCTATCATCCTATATTGTATTTTGTCCGAAGCAATTCTGTGCTTACTTCTTCAAAAAAAAGAAAAAAGAAAAACAATATTTTTGAAGTGCGAAGGGGTACATATCCATATTAGTTGTTGGTAAAGGTGTGAAATGGTGGCAGCACAGGAGATCTGTCTAGAGTTTTGTTGTAGTTTACACGGACTTTTGACGGTAGAAGTTCCAAGTGTAATACCGGTGAGAAACCCTAGTTTAAATTTATTTAACTAGTTAATTATAATTGGTGGTTAATTGTAAATTGTTAGCGTTAATTTGTGGTTTGTGGAAGTTGTTTGTTATTTGTGATGGTTGGATGGACGTTTATGTAATTAAACATTTTTGAACATATAGCGTTATTGACCGTAACGCCCTTGCGCACGGTAAAATCGGTTGTTGAAAGTTTGTTGTGTTTACGATGAATGATTGCATGCTTGTATGGTTGATTTTGATTTGTTTATGGTTGTGTTACACAACGTAGTTGTGGAATTTTGCGATAATCGGTTGAAGTCTCCTTGCCATACAAATAACAATTTTATTATCATTATTTTCTGATTTGAAATTATATGTAATTTTTTTTTGAGAATCTAAACAATTAAACAATTTTCAAAAATAATAAATTGAATGAAACTAGTTTGCAATTTAGAAGAGAAAAATGAGATTTTGAATTTTTTTTTTTAGTGCCAAAAATTGATTTTATGCAAACAATGCGAATCGAAGAGTTTTAAGAAATTATTATTCGATTAATTTAAAATGAATATTTGGAAATTTAAAGTGATGCTTCAAAATAAGTTATTCAAATAGGGAAAAATGTATTACTTCGAAAAGTTTGGAATGAGATTTGAAATTCCAAGTCAAAGATTTTAAATAACTTCCGTAAAGGATGAAGTAATTTTTGTGCATTTCAATAATTTATTTAATGGGTTGCTATTTTGCAAAGAAAATAAATTTTGAATTAAATTTCAGATTATTTGAAACATAAAAATGATCGACTAACGTTTGTAAAACAAGTTCGAAATCGAATTTGTTTTGAAATGTTAATTGAATAACATTTGAAATACTTTAGCGTTGGTTTTATACAACTTCAATTGTGAGAATTGTACTGGTATTGGAAATGTTATTTTAAGACTCTGATTAAATATAAAGTGAATATTTAAATTTGAACTGATGATTTGAAGTAAAATGATTTCGAAACACAAATGTAAATATAATATATTATTCAAAGTATGCGACGATACTTAAAATGGTTCGAGACCTTAGATTGAATATGAATTTAGATTTGATAGGTCGGATTTGAATGTTTTTTTGAAATCGAGATATGGAAATGAAATAAACTTTATCGAAGCCGGGATATAAAAATGTAAGTTATTAGAATTCGGAAGAAGGAAACAATTATGGTTCTAAAAGAGTTAATTATATATACATATATACCTACAGTTTGAAATAAATTATACTATACCATTTTGTTATTTAAAGATTTTTTAGTAAGGCAATTAATATATGTATATATATAGTGATTTAAATTATTCTATTTTACTCTAATTATTTTAATATATATATATATATGTGTTCATGAAAGGGTTTTATTTAAAAATCATCTATTTTTCAGGTCATTTTAAATATTTGTAAATTCTTCCTAAATTGGAATTATTTTCGATTTAAACCGTTAAGTCAAGTTGAGATTTGGAATAAAATACATTCTCCTTTGAATACAAAACCAATTTTGAAAAGACGATGGTATTTTGTTTTGAAAGAATATTCTATTTTGAATATAAAATCGATTTCGAAATGATTATGATATCTCGATATGAAATATATTATATGTTGAACATAAACGGGTATTGAATAATTGTGATATTTGATATGAAAAGTATACTTTATTTTGGAATATGAACTGTTTGAATTATCGTGAATGGAATCTAAACCAAACTTAGATTTGGGAATTTTGAAAACTTAGGGAATGATAACAATGAGTAAAAGAATTATGTTTGGAATATAAGACTAGAGAATGAATATTGACTTTCACGAAAGGGTTAAGGCGATAACGGGGTTTTATGAAATTTAAATGAATCCCACTTTGTCTGTAAATAAACCGACAACGATTTGGAAGGAGATTTGAATTGAAAACTTGTATAATGCATAGCTTGTTTTAAAATTCGCTTATTACTTGGAAAGACCGGGATCGAATATATGTTCGAAAATCATTCCAAGTAATAGGCGTTATAAAGGAATGGAAGACATGGAAATCGATAAATGAAGACCGAGAACCTTCAAATTATTTGGATTGAATGCCGATGTCTTGTTTGGGCCGATCACCCAATACTAGGTTATAAGTGGTATAAGATCTTAATATATTTAGAGATTTTCGGATTGTTGTTCCATTCAAACCCAGAACGGACTCGTATGGATTGTGTGTCTGACATTGAAATTAACTACGTAGCCCTGATTCTGTGAATATATGTCGGATTTGTGGCAATAAATTTCTCTCGTCTCTAAGACATATGTACTTAGTGGTTATGTATTGACAAAAATCAGTGACATGTCATGAATTGTCAACGTGGCATAATCGAGTTATGAAACGAGCTAGTGATGATCAAAGCATGGCTTATCGGAGCGTAGCTTTGTGTATATCAAGACATCGACGAACCTCACACCCCAGATTAAACTTGCAGTTAGGTTGTATACATAATCTCTAGTGAAAATTGAAAGCTTTGGCAGTAGATCTACTTCGAAACCAGAGGGAATAAAGTACATACGGTGTCTGATGTTTGGATGTTATCTGGGATATATATACTTTCGCGCTATGTATTCGATGTCTGTTGTCTGGATGTTAACCGGGAATACTTAGCTTCGTGTCCTCCAATGATCTTTCGTGCCAGGAACAATCATGTTGGAAACCCAATAACCAATACGAGCCGTGCGATTTGGTTGTAAATTATATATGTGGGCATAGTCACTATGCTTGCTAAAATTTATATATTTATTTGTGAAATGGTTTTTGACACTATGCACTAATGATAATATTAAAAGTGGATTTTACGTATTAAAAGAACTAATATAGTTATGAAGTCATATTATATCCTAGAATATAACAAAAAAAAAAAAAATAACACCGTGGCGAAGTTTTCAGAACCGTGCTAGAGGTAGCATTCTAATCCTGTATATTTTGGACCGACAAATTTAATATATAAACAGGTTTAGGATTATATAATCTTCTATGCAGGTGGGGGCAAAAGAACTGCTTCATCATGCATACATAATTATGAGTATGTGCCTGCATCTAGTCATGCATACTCCCAGAAAGACGATCTATGTTCCCAAAAACCAGATCCGTACTCCTAGAAAGCAGATCTGTATTCCCAGAAAGCAGATACATATTCTCAGAAATTAGATCCATATTCATTGGCGAAGGGTTCCGAATATTCTGTTGATAAGAGGCATTATGCTGATCAATCATCTTACATTGGTATCGAATTGTTGAATGATCCAGGCCAACAATTTGATTATCCTTTGTCTATTTTCCAACGCCCTGTATTTTTTCTAATACCTTGTGCTCCCGTTTTGTTTTGAATTGCAATGCTTTTGAGATATCCATTTATATGTGAAAGATGGTGGTCTGTTTGAACCATTTCACTACCTTGTTCTTAAATAAGTGACATGGAATGTGCATCTAAAAGATTAATTCTTTTCAACTGAATCTCTAGTTTATTTGTTTTTGAACCTTGCTTCATCTAGTAGTGTCAATAAGTGTTAATTTTTTGAAACTAATGAGCGTTGCCATCAATACTTATTTCTGTTTCTTTATATTTCCGCAAGTTGGTACACATGATCGGAAGGACCCGGTAATTTGTAACTTTTTTTAACTTTCTATTGTAAATTTTAAAATAGATCATCATGTTATTATTATTATTTGCAAAATTTACTAGGCTACATTACTTTGAGGGCAGCAAATGCTTAGTGCAGCTCAGACACTGCATTCTGATTCTAACATAAGGTGCATTCTATATGTCCTGTTACTTTAACTACTATTTTTAACTTGCTATTCATTATAACTTTTTCCCCTTTATGTCAATTTCCTTTTGGAATTTAAAGTTTATTAGTATGTTCTACAATCAGGTCATTGGCCGTGTAATGCTATAATATCCTTATTCCGTATTTTAATCACATCTCGGCTGTTGATGGGCCTTTCGGACTACCCATCAAGGCTAGACAACGAGATAAAGCCCAGACTCCAGTACTCGAAGTAGGTGAGCTAAAAGGGGCCCGACCCGTTGGTTTGCTGCGTACATCAAAACGCAAGTCAGAGGCAATGTGGAGACGCTGGACCTGACTGTTCATTGTGCGTCCAAGGCCCAAGGAATCAACCTAAAGAATAGCTCATTCAAAGCTCTCTTCGTTCAAATCGCCCAAGATATTTCTACCAAGCATGTAGGGCGGAATACCTAATCCTTAGCAAATAACGGATCCATCAACCGTGACTACTTTCGTGGATTTGATAACACGTCTTAAGCAACAGCCCATTACTTCATCACCTATAAATATCAATACCCTAGTTCAGAAAAGGGATTGGATTATTGTAATCATTTATCAAGTTCATAATATCAAAGCTATAAAGTGGACGTAGGCTAATTAACGTCGAACCACTATAAATATGTGTGTGATTGCTCTTTTTAATTTTCTGATATTAGTTATTGTTGATTGTCTTCATTTAATCTCTTCAGAAATCTACTCTATTGTGTGTTGAACCAGTTTTTGGTATCAACATTTTGGTGCTTTCACTGAGAACTGACTTTCTCAGATCACTTTAGATTTTTGTTCTACTTTTGGATCACCAAGTCCAAGACGAAAATCATGTTTCTTATCATTTTTGTATTAATCTAACAATGGCAAGAAAACCGGCACGCAACAGAGGGAAAAATCCGCAGGCGGGCTCTTCTACAGGAGCAGCTGGTGGGTCGGTCGCCCCCAAGACTACCGCGGATCAGCCTATGTTACCTGTTGGAGGGGATATAGCCCCATCTTCTGCCTTTGCCACTCGAGATGAATTTATGGCTATGATGGACCAACTTAGAGAGACCACAGATGCCTTAAGGACATAGTCTCAGGAGAATGCCGCTATGCGCGAGGATGTGAATCGCATATCGAGGCAATGGGAAGAATTCAGGAGTCAACCTCAAGGAGCCCAGGGTCATCAATCTCCTCCCCCTCAACTGGATCAAGCATCAGGAGACTCGTCATCATCAGAGGAGGAAATAAACCCTCGTCAAGATCGACGCCCGCTAGAGAGAAATGAAAATGTACAGCCACGGCAGACGGAAGAACGCTAGATCCCCCCAAATGATCGCAACCAAGGACGTATCGATCGAGATGAGATAGAAATTGTAGACCCAGTAGCTCCGCACTATCAAGAGGAGCCTCCTCCCAACCGAAATGCCGCTCGAAGAGGCCTACTCCCAGTTCGACCTCCTCGAAATCTTGCGAACGATCGAGAAAACCGTGGAAGAAGGAGAGGTGCCCGGACGGCGCACTCCGATGAGAGAATAAGAAGAAGCCCGACTGTTGAACGGGTCGACCCTGATACAATTGTTCATCCGAACCTAGCCACCATGGTAAGACAGATCCTAAACGACAGCCGAGGACGCAGGAATGAAGGTTGGGGAGTCGACCAGAGTCATACGCCATTTACAGACGAGATCTTACAAGCGGAATTTCCCAGAAGATTCAATATGCCACAAATGGATCATTATGACGGAACCACAGACCCACAACAGCATTTGATGAGATACTCTTGGCATATGGATGTGGCAACCGCTCCTGACACGATCAAATGCAAAGCTTTTCCCATCTTTCTAAGTCAAATAGCCCTGATGTGGTTTGTTCGCCTACCAGTAAAGTGGGTTCCTAATTTCAAAGATTTAAGCGAAAAGTTTCTGACTCAATTCCGCCTCCACGCCACCAAGTCGAAACATGTCATGGCCATGTCAGCAGTAAAGCAGGGAAGAGACGAATCCCTGAGGAATTATCTTAATCGGTTCAATCGAGCTGTTACCGAAGTGATCAACCCCAAGCATGAGACCGTATTAATGGCATTAGTAAATGGCATCGACAAACGAATCGAGTTCAGAAGATATTTAATTGGGAAGCCGCCTACTACGATCGAAGCATTTTATGAAAAAGCCCATGTCCGCCTGAGGCAGGAGGATGCACAATTGGAAGAAGAGAGCGGGCCGAGAAACGTTCTTAACCCGACAGCTCGAAACAGTGTTGCGGTGAAACAATCTGGTGACAGTTCAGGAAAAGTCGAAGTGAATGTTGAAAACCGTGGCAAGCGCAGCGGCGAGGAGTCAAAGGGGAATAACGGAAGTTCGAAGCAGAGAGGAAATTCCAGGAAGCGCCCCCGTTTCCAGGTGTTCGAGACATTTACTGCCCTAAATGATAGTCTGGAAAATATATACCTCGATACTTGCGGCGCAATGCAGTACAAGAAACCACCCCCGCGCGAGGCGATAGAGAAGGAGCGAGCGACGGGAAAATATTGCTTGTTCCATAATATTTATGGGCATACGACCAATGAGTGTCGGCATCTCCGAGACATCGTCGAAAAGCTAATCCGAAAAGGGAAGCTCGACGAATATAAGACACCTCCAAGGGAAAGGGGGCAAGGAACTTCGGGATCTTGACCAGGTCAAACGACATCTTGCGCCACCCCCCAGGAAAAGGGGAAGGGGATTGTGATCAACGCCATTGTGGGGGGGCCACATCCCGCAGGTCATAGCATCAGAGCAATGGAATGGTACGTCAACGCCGCAAAACACATGGATGTTGGAGAAGTGGATCCCCAGGGTACCGCGAGTCCTGTATAGTTGAGAAATACTATGGGTGAGGATATCATCTTTCGCGACCAAGAAACGACGAATCCCCAACAGTCGACCCATTGGTGATAACGGCAGTAATTGTCCCAGCCACTGTCCGAAAGGTTTTGGTCGACAACGGAAGCTCAGTAAACATCCTATTTAAGAAGACTTACGACCAGATGAAATTAGAAGCGAAGTACTTGAAACCATATGAAGGCCATATACGCGGCTTCAATGGAGCAACAACCGAGCCTATTGGACAGGTCAGATTGTCGGTGGAATTGGGCGATGGAGAGAGACGAAGAGTCAGGATCTTACCATTTGTAGTAATGAACATCAAGTCACATTATAACGCCTTCCTAGGACGACCTGCGTTAGCAGTCTTCCGAGCATGTATCGCCCCTTGGTGCCTGCTTCTGAAGTTCCCCACTGACAGTGGGATCGGGACTATGCGAGGAGACTAGGTGGATGGCCGTGCATGCTATATGCCGGAATGGAAGGAGCTCAGAAGTAGTAACAACATAGAATCTGATAAATCCTCTCCCTTGAGGGAGGAAAAGGAAGCATAGCAATTACAGAGCGCACCCCGACCAGGACCGTCGCCTTGTGAGGTCGAGGACATTGACCCACGGGATGACGAGGAGTCGGAGTGCCGGAAGGCAGCCCCAAATAAGGCTACCATAGACATTCCTATAGATGATTGTGACCCTACAAAAGTTCTAAAGATTGGTTCTCATCTTGATTTCCTCCGGACGAGGGAACTAAGTAAATTTCTCAGGGCCAATTTGGATGTATTTACTTGAACCCATGCCGACATGTGTGGGATATCTCCATCCATTATAACCCACTCTCTCCGTGTCGACCCAAAATACACCCCTATAAAACAAAAAAGGCGAATGCTAGGCCCTGAACGATCGAGATCCTTGAAAGAGGAAGTTGGAAAGTTACAAGCCAACGGATTTATCCGGGATGCGACCTATCCCGACTGGATAGCCAACCCGGTACTAGTAAAGAAGGCAAACGGGAAATGGAGAACTTGCATTGATTTCTCCGATTTAAATAAAGCCTGCCCTAAAGACAGCTTCCCGTTACCCAGGATTGATCAACTGGTCGACTCAACTGTTGGACACGAGCTGCTTTCATTCATGGGCGCATACTCGGGATACAATCAAATCGCCATGCACATCCCTGACCAAGAACATACCAGTTTCATAACCGACCTTAGATTGTATTGCTATGTGGTAATGCCCTTTGGTCTAAAAAGTGCTGGAGCCATGTACCAAAGGTTAGTCAATCGAATGTTCCATGATCAAATAGGGAAGATGATGGAGGTGTATGTGGACGATATGCTGGTAAAATCAAAACAATCATCCGAGCATGTGAACGACCTGTCAAGGATGTTCGACATCCTAAGGAAATATGGTATGAAATTGAACTCGTTAAAGTGTTCTTTTGGAGTGGCGTCGGGCAAATTCCTTGGATTCATTGTAAGCTCCCGCGGAATCGAAATCAACCCTGATCAAATTGCAGCCCTTAAGGGAATTCAAGAACCACGACGAATAAAGGACGTCCAGAGCTTAGCAGGAAAAGTAGCGGCCATGGGACGGTTCATTTCAAAAGCCACTGACAAGTGCCTGCCCTTCTTTGTGCTAATAAAGAGGGGGAAGCGACATTTTTCATGGACGCCCGACTGCGTTGAAGCTTTCAAAAGTTTGCTCGACCACCTTGAAAAACCCCCAATCCTCTCTAAGCCGATCGACCATGAAGACTTATTTGTATACTTAGCAGTATCTGCTCATGCCATCAGCTCAGTTCTGATTCGGGAAGAAGAGCAAGTGCAGCGACCAGTTTACTATGTTAGTAAAAAATTAACTGGAGCCGAGCGAAATTATCCTAAGATCGAGAAATTGGCTTACAGCCTGTTAATCGCGTCAAGAAAACTTCGGCATTATTTCCAAGCTCATCCTATCAAAGTTTTTACTGACCAACCCCTCCGCCAAATCTTGCAAAGTCCCGAAGCAAGTGGGAGATTATTGAAATGGAATATCGAGTTAAGCCAGTTCGACTTAATGTTTGTCCCTCAAAGGTCGATCAGGGGGGAAGCACTGGCTGATTTTATAGCCGAGTTTACAATCCCAGATGACAAAGGACCAACTGACCGTCCTAGGCCAGTAAGAATAGACCAGGAGCCTGCTGCATGGAAACTCTACACAGACGGACCCCGAAATAAGCAGCGTTCCGGGGCCGGTGTGTACTTTTGTCCCCTGAAGGGCAATCTGTTTATTATGCCTTAAGACTAGAATTTTTGGCCACTAATAACGACTCCGAATATGAGGCCTTAATTGCTCGACTAAGGCTAGCGAAGGATCTAAGAATAACAGCACTCGATATCTTCTGTGATTCTCAACTAGTAGTCAATCATGTATGAAAAGAGTTCATCACTCGAGGAGAGCGACTGTCCTCTTATCTCAAGGAGGTAGAAAAGTTACTACGGGATTTCGATCGGTATAGTATTTCTCATATTCCTCGAGAAGAAAACCGAAAGGTGGACAGTTTGGCAAAGCTAGCTAGCTCGGATCATCCGAACGAGTCAGAAATGGTACCCATAGAAACTTTGAAAATGCCGAGTATCAACCAAATGGAGGTCGATCAGACCAATGATGAACCCGAAAAAGAAACGTGGATGACTCCCATAAAAAACTTTCTCCTCCATCGGCAACTGCCCGAAAAGAAGAACAAGAGGCGGGCCTTGATACGACAATCCTCCAGGTATCTTATCTAGGAAGGCCAGCTCTATAGGAGAGGGGTTTCTGTGCCCATGTTCCGATGTGTAGCGAATGATGATATCAGGAGGATACTACGAGAAGTGCATGAAGGAGACTGTGGGGCTCACGCCGGGGGACAAGCCTTGGCGCAAAAGATACTGCGCTATGGATACTTCTGGCCGACCCTCACTAAGGACGCCGCCCATTACGCCAAAATATGCGACAAATGCCAAAGGTTCGCGTGTATCCCACGAGCACCACCGACTAAAATAACTCAGATGACAAGCCCTTGGCCGTTCGCTGCATGGGGGATCGACATCATTGGAACGTTGCCTATTTCAAAAGGCGGGGCCAGATATGCAATTGTGGCCGTAGATTACTTCACAAAGTGGGCAAAAGCCGAGCAACTGACTACTATCACGACAAAGAAGGTCATCAACTTTATCGTCCGAAATATTATATGTCGATATGGGATACCTCGGACCATTATCACAGATAATGGAACCCAATTCGACAGTGTGGAATTCCGAGATTTTTGTGAGAGATATCGCATCGAGAAAAACTATACAGCGGTCACTCATCCCCAGTCCAATGGACAAGTCGAAGCGGTTAATAAGATCATAAAAACTATTTTGAAGAAACGGTTGGAGCGAGCTAAAGGAAAGTGGGTTGATGAGTTTCCCTTGGCATTATGGGCATATCGCACCACCCATAAGACTGCTACAGGACACACCCCCTTCGCTTTGTCATATGGCTCAGAAGCGGTCCTCCCAATCGAGCTTGAGGTTCCGACCCACCGAACAACCTATTACGACCCTCTAACTAACAAAGCTCTCCTTCTTACATCGTTAGGCACGATCGATGAGAAAAGAGAGGAGGCAAACCTTCGAGCTACGGCACACAGGCAACGGGTAACTCGATATTATGACAAGAGGGTCCGACCAAGGTCCTTTAAGCCAGGGGATCATGTTCTAAAGCGAATATTTCCAGTATCTGTACACATGGGTCCAAGATGGGAGGGGCCATATGTCATTCAAGACAAGCTTGAAAATGGAAGTTTCAGGTTGATGACTGTAGATGGTGAGCCATTCCAAATAGCATGGAACGCAGAGCATTTACGACCTTATCTTTCCTAAGATTCCCTATTTCATTTCTTTTTTGCATTTAGGCTTTTGTGTTTAGACTTTTTTCTTTTTGAATTTGTTCATTAGCATTATAATAAGCAGTCTTTATAGACTGTAGTAGCTTGTTAATAAAAGACTCCGTTTCCGCTTTGACTTGTTGTGATTGAAATGCGTAAATGTTTATGATTTAATGACTAAATTTATGGCCTCTACCTTGACTGACACAAGGATAAGGTCGACTCCTGTCTTGATAAGTCGATCGATTAGTGGGATTAAGACACACGACCCCACCGACTTGGGGAAGAGTATAAACGACATTCGAGCGTGAATGGTGCACCCTGATGAAAGACCGCTCAAAACGACAAACTTTGCCCTTTATTGATTAAAGGATAAGTATAAAATACCATGGCACTCCTACTCAAATGCGTCTGAGCCGTGACCGAGAATGGCTCTGCTTGGGTCCGAAAGGAGGGATTACCTTTTAAGCACCTACCCCGACACTGGGTCCAAACTGTGTGGCGAGAGAATAATGTCAGGCATTTGCAGATTCTCTAAGCCTGAAAGGGGAGAAGTGCCGCGCCTCTCATGTGGTTCGCATGCCGAGGGAAAACCCTCTGTTATCCCCGAATCTCTTGGACGGGTCTCTGCCGGCCTTTCTTCATCCGACCGCCCTCGCGCTACCTTTGGGGCCTTCCGGGCAACAGCTTTCTTTTTCTGACGGGGCTTAACCCCCTCTGTGTCGACCCCCGAAAACCTGACTTTTCCAGTCCGTTTCTCGAGCACATGTTTCTTGGGGCCTGTTTCCTCTGCATTTTTTGGCGAGGGGTGGGTAGAAGATCCTCCAGCCGAATGAACAGCATGTTTATCCCCCGATTCCCTTTCAACTGGGGGCATCTCATCCTGAGTTGGCACAACCGGATATGTTCCATCTGTTGGCAAATCCATCGTCCTATTAATATCAAGGAGACCATATCGGTGTAGATTTGCCTCGGTCAGGCAACTCCAAAATGACCGTGTATCATTTTCCAGACTGATCAGTCGCCTATAACGCTTTTTATAGACCTCCTCATCAGGCCTTGTAGGCTCTCTCCCTAAACAAAATACATAACGCAAAAATGATCATAGCTAGAAATTTGGGCGCAGAAAGAATATATTTTAAAAGGGAGGCGGAACTTACCACGTTGCAGCCAATATTGGGCGCAACCTGGTTGTCGTTTAATCCAAAACCAGTCTCGTTTTGTCTCGCCCACTTTGGTCGGGACTTCTTCAATGATCTTCCATCCTCGGACAGCTTCAAGATAAAGAGTAGAGGGAGACTGTGTCTCATTATGCCTAAAATTAAAAAGAAAGGCTATGTTGTTAAAGGTCGGGGGATACTTCAAATATCTCGTATACAGGTAGTAGATCGACAGTAGAAGGCCGTAAGCAATCGGGCTTAGTTGCATTGGGGCCAAATTCATCCGGCGCAAAAATTCAATAATTGGAAGAGGAAAAGGTGGAATGGCTCCTACATTGCACATCGGAACAGAAATCGCCATATGATCATCTGGGGGAATGTGGGGTCTCGCAGTGCCAGTTGGAACAAGAACATCGTCGAAAGGAATGTTGTGCTTAGCCGTTAGAGTTTGTAGCCGCTTAAGGGTCATTCTAGATTCTTTTGCCTCCATAGGATCCCTCAAGATCTCTGAGCCAGGAAGCATGTCTGGTGCTATGGGAGGTGGTATCGCCCCAGATAAGTCGACCACTATTGGAAGGATAGGTGATGGATCCGTCGACCGACTTCGAGGATCGTTACTTGAAGAAGACTCTGAATGACTCGGAGACTCTGAAGAACTATCTATTCTAATCGAACAAGATGGATGCCCACCCAGTTCTTGCTTACGGTTGTCTCGCGTCTTGACCATAAGCACGCCAAAGGCCTACAAAAAGAAAAGGAAAAAGAAAACCATAAGAAAGTATAGGGAGTCAGCATCCTATATGGGTATCACTTCAGTAAAAACGAACATTAAACTCGAACTGAAAAAAAATCAGACAAATTTCATGTCTCTCCCTCAAATAGTTCGCACACTTAAGGGTGTAAGGATATCCCAACTCATGAATAAAAGAAGCAAGAAAAGAGAAGATCTTTATATCAAGAATGATAGGTTCAGAACCAACCAACGATAATTTCAATTTTGAGGAGCCATATCGTCGCCGACTCCGACGATCTGACGCAGAAAACAACTGCCAACCAGATTGAATTAAACCCCAAAAAGATAATCGAAGATACAATGGACTTCGTGCAAAATTGAGCGTTAAATTTAAGAAGAAATGCGTACCTGAAAATTTCAAAGCTCGGAGGAGGATGATGATTGTTTTTGGGAGTCACTGTTCAAACTGCTGTAATGGTAAAAAGTAAAGGAGGAAAGGTAAAAAAGAGTTATGCTTTTATAATGAGGCAAAGAAATGGCCTTTCAAATTCGGCTGATTGGACCGGATTGAGTTAGCGTGTGGAAAGCGGAAGAGATGGAACCAGTTGATGCGACATGAAGCAAATAAGGAGATGTTAATAATTGAGCCTATTGATAACACTGAACTGAAGGGCGGAACCCGATACGACTCATAATACCCGTTGGGCGAGAATCAAGAAAGCCAGGGGAAAAAGGTGATATGGAATTTGGTTCAAAAAACTGAAACAAAGTATACTTCATAAATGAAATATACTTTGGGGGGCAAAGTGTTGATGGGCCTTTCGGACTGCCCATCAAGGCTAGACAACGAGATAAAGCCCAGACTCCAGTACTCGAAGTAAGTGAGCTAAAAAGGGCCCGACCCGTTGGTTTGCTGCGTACAGCAAAACGCAAGTCAGAGGCAATGTGGAGACACTGGACCTGACTGTTCATTGTGCGTTCAAGGCCCAAGGAATCAACCTAAAGAATAGCTCATTCAAAGCTCTCTTCGTTCAAATCGCCCAAGATATTTCTACCAAGCGTGTAGGGCGGAATACCTATTCCTTAGCAAAGAACGGATCCATCAACCGCGACTACTTTCGTGGATCTGATAACACGTCTTAAGCGGCAGCCCATTACTTCATCACCTATAAATATCAATACCCTAGTTCAGAAAAGGGATTGGATTATTGTAATCATTTATCAAGTTCATAATATCAAAGCTATAAAGTGGACGTAGGCTAATTAACGCCGAACCACTATAAATCTGTGTGTGATTGCTCTTTTTAATTTTCTGATATTAGTTATTGTTGATTGTCTTCATTTAATCTCTTCGGAAATCAACTCTATTGAGTGTTGAACCAGTTTTTGGTATCAACATCGGCTAAGTGTAGTATAAATTTCTGGTAGACAACCTGAATATCTCGCAGCAAGAGCTACTTCCATTAGTTCGTCTTTGTTTTTCTTAGACAAGCACAATGCAACAAGTATAGGCATTAATGGTTTTAACTGGTCAATCGTTTTTACGCCAATTGTTGTACTTTAACTACAAAGTTACGGAGCAGAGGAGCAGTCATGGTTACAAGATTTAGCCAAGATATACTTTCTCTCCAAATGGAATTAAGTCTGATAATATTAAATTATTTATTTGAAATTTATTTTGAGTTTTGAATCTAAAAATGTAAAATAAAGAGAAATAATTTACTAAATATGCGAAATGCTTGGAAATACCGATGTACTAAATATTCACAGTCTAAAACTGTAATGTACTGGTTCATAAGGAATGGTAAAATAAAATATATGGAATTTGTTATGTAAAGAAAGAACTGTAAATTTTTAGGCACAAAGAATATTTAATAATTCAACTGTTTTGCCAAACCGAATCCGCTAAAAATAAGTTCCGCCCGATCTGCCAAAAAACTTGGAAACATCATACATTACATATAAATTTTGTTGTAAGAAAGATTGTTTAATTCGATCATATATGTGATAGGAACTTGTGTAAACATAAAAATATGCAAGCATGTGAATCTAATTACTAGATCAAACAACGTTGAATATAAGTTCCAAAGTGTTACTTGATGGTGGAAACTAAATCGATAGCTTTAACCAATTGATAATTTTGTCGACAAACGATTCCTCACTGTGGATGTCTAGCAGTCATACCGTTATTTTATTTTATAAAAAGCTATCATTTACAATGATTACAAAATATAATCTAATGTATGGAGTCAGGCATCTTCTTTACGGCACAAATAAATTTAAATAATTATTACTTTTCCTGTTCTTCTGTAGGTGTGAAATTAAAGATTTTTTTTAGCAAAATAACATAATAATACTGATAGCTAACCGATGATGATAGTGGTTGGGAAAAGATGAACACATAATTAAAATTCTTATTTATTATTAGCTCACTTGTGCTACCACACAGGTATTGATAACCATAATTTTTTTAGGGATTATTACTGTAGGCTTGGTATTAGGACAACAAACCAATTATTTGCATATCTCTTATGTAAACAAAATAAAGTAAAATGGGGAGTGGCAATCATTGCCCAAAAGAGTCACCAGAGTACAGTAGGGGTTTGGTGTATGAAAAGAACAGGAGTTGGGTTACACGTTGGAACTTTGTTAACAACAGGAAAAGGCTAAACATAAAGTCTTTTTTTGCTGCTTTATCATTCTTTGTTAATAGTTTCCTCACGTAAAAAATTGATATTGGCTTCAAATATTTATTGCATCAGAAATCTCTTTGTTAGTCAAGTGATTTAAAAAGTTAATTAAATGTAAAAAATAATATTAATCAATGTGATGGTCATTCAACCATATTAAGCTTGGAACTTAACAATTAACACTGTATTAAGGGAGGTAATTTTAAAATTAAAATATGAGCAAATGTCTATATGAAGTAAAATCAATTTTCAATCAGTGAAGGAAAGCAAGTTGCATGTCTATGCATATAGGAACAACTCATAAAATGTGATCCAGATAGATGTTTAATATTATATTTCATAAGATATGAAACTATCCAAAAAACATCGTACTATTTTCATAAATATGGAGTAGTTTTTTTTCCTGTTTGACAGTTTAAGACTCTAAACGCATGAGCACAAAGTACTCTCTATTAGTGGACTTTTAATACATGCATCTCTAAAAAATTACTTCAACCTACTTTACTATGAAATAAACATTAGCTAATCAGTATAAGTGAATATAAAAAATTTGAAAAGTTAAGAAATATAAAATAGGTGTATAGTGTGTCAGTCTAAGGAACAACCAATAATGACAGGGTCCGTAATTAAAATATTAAATTGCTATATGATCGCGATGTATTAGGCAGTTGAGCTATCATTTGAGATCAAATATAAAATTTTGTTACTTAAAATTTAGACAGAAAATATGGTAAATAAGGTCATTTGAGATTTAGAAGAAAGATTTCAATAATACACACACACAAACACACGCACACACACACACACACACATACATATATTATCAGTTTGCAACTTGTTTGCAAACTCAGTTACACAACTGAGTTGCACAACTCAGTTTGCCGAATTGAGCAACTCAGTTTGCCGAATAACTCTATTACGCAACTGAGTTTATGAGTCAGTTTGCAATTGAATTTATTAAAGCGTTATTTGAAACAGTTCCAATTAAACATATTTGTATGTTCCACTAGAAATGAGTTTGAGTGGAAAAAGGGAGCTGGTTCATGAATCTGAATTATTATTACCAAACTCTTGCAACTCATTCGCACCCTATTCTCCTATCTGATTTATTAGTTGTGCATATCTGCAGTTACTTTGTCAGCGTTGTGAAAGATAATATATGAAGGGATATTTAACATACTTACACTAAGTTGAAATTCCTTATAAGTTTAGTTGTATGTCTATCTCTTTTCAGGAACAACTTTTAGCAGTCGTGCTTGCATGGTAGTAATAACTGCACAAGTAATTTACATATGTGGAGATAATCAGTTCCGAGATATATAGTTTTATTCTCAATTTTGGATTATATATTCACTACCAATAATTGTTATGAATCAGTAATAGAAAGCTTATATATCATTATTAATTTATTTCATTAGATATGTCATTGGTTTGCATGTATGCCTCTTCATGTGCACCTTGCTCATGTGCATGCATCCATGGTTGAAAGTATATCTCAACTTAAATGTATTTCTTAACTTGTTCAAAATTGAAATACCTTGTTAATGTAGGGTTCACCAACATATATTATGTTGAATTCAACACTGAGCAGCATATAGTATTCACATTCTTGTGCACTTCTCCAGATGCTTGTGGGACAACCCTTCAGTTGCTAGGAAGATATTGTTCCTGTGGGACCCACAGGTGATGCTCTTTCGAGTGGCAGGTGTGAACGTTAAGGGTGTCTCATGACTAGTTGCTTCATACATGAAATCTGGTATTTTGTGACCATTCTCATTTTCTTGGTTAAGTGATTCATATTTTCCTAGTACATGAGATGAGGTTTGTAGGAGTATAATAACTGTTTGGTGGTTGGTAGGTAGCCAAAAACATGGCCATTTGTTATCCTGAACTCAAATAGTACACCTAAAATCCAAACCAAACAACATAGTCACAAGTAAAATTGAGAAGGAAAAAAAACAGGAAATAATACACATAAAATAATTTTCCAACCTTGTTCATTTTTCTCTTAGCAAGACTCACAACAATGCGGGCCTAAATAAATTTAGATTTTCATTTGTTATCTCCTCCATTTGCGTCCTCTTTACTCACTTTTTTATTTGCATGAGGCTTTCCATTAAAACTAGTTTTTGTTAGCATTGTAACTTAGGCTCCTGTTTCCACAAATGTACATCACCTTAGGATAGATTTCCTTTGTTTTCGTGATTGTGACTTTCTTCTTTGATCCATAGATGTTTTGAAATTTATTCCAAAGTGCAGTCATTTGTTTTGTGAAAAAGAATTTTCCAACAATTGCTCGAAGTGGGTAGTGGTTCTGCAATTATAGCACCACTTAGAGAAAATTAGGAAGTTTGACATAGCCAGTAAGCAAACTTTAGTGATTATTATCATGTCCACTATGTATTACATTAGAAAAATAGTCTGTAGATCAATTTCCACGTTGACATGTTTTGGATTCATGCATTAAAATTCCCTGCAAAGCATATGATGATCGCACAATATTTTTTATTTTGTTTTATTTTGGCACCTGCATGTATGATTTGTTTTAGTAAGAAAATTTTCCGGATCTCAGAGCTGGATAATTGCACCATTTTTTTACCTATTCAACAGGTTTTGTTATTTACCTATGCATGTATTATTTGTTTTAGTAAGCATATGAGCCTCGACTCAGTTTTTGCGCAAACTGAGCCTCGGCTCGGTTTGCGCCAAAACTGAGCCTCGGCTCAGTATCGCAATTCTCTTGTTATTTGTCAGTTTTGGAATGATAACTTGTTTTTTATCGGTTTTGCAAATACACTTGCTATTTATCAGTTTTGCAATTTGTTATTTCTGTAAAAATGAGTGCATTTATATTTTGTAGGCACTTGTGGAGGAGGAGGGGAAAAAACAGAATTTGGAATGAAATGGCAACGGGAAAGCAAACATGTTTGATCTTGAAAATGATCCTATCTCCGAAGTTTTTGGTTCTGATAAAAGGAAAAATTATGTGGTGCAATTAGCTCTTCTTCTTCCGTAAAGCACATAAATATGATGCAAGCTTGAAAAGCAATTGTCGACAAAAATAAAAAGGTCAATTTTCGTCAATGGTCTATGGAATTACCAAATCAAGTTGCAAGTAAAGTGGTGAGTCAAAGTGTCAATCCAAATCAATGATGCTTTTAAATCATTTGCTTCATCCTTTCTTACTATGGTACCGGGATTGCAACATAACGTTAATGGTGGTATTGTGACGCCTTTGACAGAAACTGCCTCTAATTTGGATAAATCTACATCGAACGTTGGAATTGCTAATTCGCTTATTCCGTCAAATGATGTTGGATCATCAACAAGGAAAAAACACTTTGTAATGCTATTATCACAAGATTTGAAGAAGAATGTAGCAAAAGCCTATATCAAAACACAAACCAAGTGTCATTTTAGAGAGATAGTGCAACGTGTTGAGAAAGTTGTTTGGACAGAAGTTTTGGATACAGAAGCACCATACGATGGTCCTCAAAACGGACATTACAAGCTTGGTGAATTTACGGATGGAGGCTTTGTGAGTTTTCGGATGGAGACTTTGAGATATGGTCCATGTTTCGCCTTCATAGTATCTAAAATTCTATCCATCTTTAGTAAAACTTTGTATTGTTTTTTATAATTTTAACTTGATATTATGGTATTTTGAATTTGGAAGCATTATGCAAAAGCGGCATTGTTGAATTTTAAATATGGAAGTGTACCAAATACTCTTATTTGAATTGATATGTTGAATTATATATGTGATTGAAAATCATAAAGACATTTTATATATACTCATTTATAAGTGTTAGCCATTTATGTATACCAACATTTATAAGTGTTATTAGGATTATGATACTGACATTTATAAGTGTTTCCATATCTTATAGTTCCAACATTCATAAGTGTTAGCAATGAATATATTTGTAACTCTTATAAGTGTTACCATATATCTTATTGTTCCAACATTTATAAATGTTATCAATGAATATATTTGTAACTCTTATAAGTGTTATCATATCTTGTGGTTCTAACATTTATAAGTGTGTGCAATTACTTTGTTTGTAACACTTATAAGTGTTACTATATCTTATGGTTCTAACATTTATAAGTTTAGCAATGAATATGTTTGTAACACTTATAAGTGTTACCATATCTTTTGGTTCCAACATTTATAAATGTTAGCAATTACTCAGTTTGTTACGTGTTACAAATATGATTGGACAATTCCTCACATTCCGTTGGTTACCCTTAAAAGTGTTACAGAAATTATTTGTAACACCTATACTTGTTGGGAATCCCCTGTTTTGGTGTAGTGTTACTTTATATGCATGTATATCTCACTAACAAAACAACTATAAATATACCTATATGTTATTTTGTTTCTATATCCTTATTGACTTCTTCATCCTTATTCATGCATTTGTTTACAATGTATGTCAAATGAGTACTTTCAATATTATAATTTAATCTATCTTCTAATTATCAAAGCGCTAAATTTTCCCAATAAGATGACAACTTATTCTTAAAATAATATTAATCTTAAAATGATTATACTAGAAACATCACACAAAAAAACAATAATAACTTGAGTACCTTTAACTTTTGAAGCAATATATTTTCATATAGTACTTATTTATATTTCTTTTACTTTGACTTTATAGAATCAAGATTCAAGAATCACAAAAAGTGTTTGTTTCCATTAATTGTTATCACACAATCCTTTCCGTTCTCAATAGATAACTTATCAAAATTTAGTTATCGTTTCATATACCACATCCTTGAAATTTTCTGAAATATTTACCTAATGATCATTTTACTCTTACCTTTCTAATTATGCCACCTTTCAGTATTCATCGTAACATTATAAGAACATCTAGCCGTAGTAGTGCTGGTTGCAATCCTTTTAATTTCAAGAGCTAGATTCATGAAGTCAAGAAAAAATATGCTCTTTTACAAATCCCCATAATTAGTTTCAAATAAGATGAAAATATTCGTAAAATTAGAAGACACTTTAGTCAAATTAGCTGAAAAATGAACATAAAATAAAATAAAGATTGACCTCACATTCTCATAGCCAAGTATCAACTATATTATATTCGAATAATTGGTAAGTCTCATCTCGAGATATGTAGTACACATTAATATCAAGTCTTTGGACAGTAACATTAATTGTAAGTGGTACACTTGTTGCAATGATCAAATACCGATAATAAATTCAAGTTAAATAACAATCTTTCTTTGGGCCGATTAATTATTCACTCGTAAAACATTATAATTGTCATGGATTTATTATCTTATATGCGTAAGTAATTCAGCTAAATGCTGGACTAAAACTCGTATGAATAACTATATACAAATATCAAATATTTTCATAAAGAATCAAAATAAGAATGGTCACTTTGGTGATATGTAATTTCAGTTAGTTCATTGTGAATGTATGATATTTAGAGTTGTCAACCAAAAATTTATTTCTGAAGTATATGTATAGTATATTTTAAGTATTACTCTTGGAAATTTATACGTCTATATGACACTTGAAGATCTCAAAATTATACTATGGCATAATATTTTGCTTTCGATATGTAGTTATATTCATGATATTCTCTAAATAAGTACGACATAAGACATCATAAGAAAATTATATTGAAAATAACATAAATGAATGTTAGAAATAAGTATCACATAAGATTATGTATAAAAGACACAGTAAATGTCGTATTAAATAGCATGAACGAATGAAGTGCCAAATATTATATACCAACTTGATCAAGAAAACAATGTTAAAATGAAAAATATATTTATACAACACCATAATAACCAAACATGTTGTTACTATAGATACCTAATTTAATTTTCTAGACCATTTAACTTAAGCACTAATTTTAAAGCCTTTTGTTAACCAATATTAATGTAATTGTATTATATGGAAAATGAAATTCAAGTTTGTATAGCTTAGACGAAGTCAAATATTCTTATGAACAAAATAAAATTATAGACCAAAATACATATAAATGACATAATAAACATCACTCTGACTAACATGAAAGAACATTGTAACTATAATGTATATCTGAACCATAATATAGCTATACAGAATACCAATATGTCACTTAGTCTTTATTTTTTTCTTAAATATTACCTCTGTTCATTCATTTTAATATCACCATGAATTTTAGTGTCAACCATATTTCATATACTCAAAGGAAAAACATACACCAAAATGTGATTTTCATAACCGAAAAGTTGTGGTTGATTACAATATACATAGGCAGAATTTTGCAATAATATTGCCTTAATCAAATGTGCCAATTTACGCTAGGTTGCGTTCTACTCATGGCCAAATCATAGAAATAATGTAGAGTACATATTCGTGCATGAATTGGTACATATGTGGACCATACAAATTATATGCATATTTTAATTAATAGCACTATTGAACAAAAGGTATCGATTCAAAAACAATGTCTACTTCCATAAATTATTCAATACATTAATCCAAATATGTGTTTTACATATGTGATCCAAATGTTTGAAATACTCCAACTTTAGTGAGTCTAAAAGCATGAGAAAGTTTAAGGCCATATTAAAAGAAATTATATTATTTTATTTTATTTGATCTGGTACAGAATTCTACTGTTACAAGTTGATAAAGAAAGATGTATAATATACACGTGCAAAGGCACCAAAAGGGATTATAAAAAAGGAAACATAAGTAATGGGCTTTGGCCAAAATAAGCTCCTTCAATTTAGATCATCTCAATCGATTATATCATTCACTTTATAACCCCCACTAAAATTGAGCTAGGGTTTGCTCTTCCAATCTCTTCATCGCCTCCGTTTACAGTCTTTAGATTTTCTCTTAATCTTTGATTTTTATCAAGGATAGAGCTTTTGTGAGTATTTACACTCTTTGATAGTATGTTGGAATACGATTATCCTTCATTTTGTTGACAGCCGTTTGCTCATGAATGAAGTATAGATCGATTTTGAAATGCCTCATTCGCAAATGTCGAACGGGGTTAGAAGATAAGGATATGGTGCTCAGATTATCGCATCAAATTTTTGGTTTTCTGAAGATTTGGAGCCTGTAACGATATGGTTTTCGCTCGGACCAAATCGACCGCTACACCGACCAAGACCGTTCGAATCTCGCATACGCTTACTCTGGGCATACAACACATCAGAACAAATAACAGAAGACTTTTTTAAACATCATAATAATGTTACATCAGAGTACAAAATATATCAGAGTATATCAAAAAATAATAAAACAGCGGAAGATTTATTTACAATAAATGTAATACAATGCACAACGGAAACAAATAAAATAACACAGCGAGAGAATATCAATACTCTAGACACAGCTTTTCGCTTCGATCTAGAATCCTGCTAAACATATCTGCAAAATAAAACTACTCGACTGCCCGTGTGGAAAATAGGGGCACTCGAGTTTGCAAGGGAAAAACAAACTCCAGCTCAGTCATGGGACTGGTGTGAGAAACTCTAAACAGTTATAAACTTATATAAATGATAAGGTAAATCACAGGACCATGCCGCTAACGCGGAATGGGTTTACCCCCTTGAATGCCAGTGTATAAACAACAATCAATATAGATATATGGATCTACTATGCATTAATCAACATGCAATATCCCAATCTACCCATTTAGATTAATCACCACACTTAGATTTTCCAAATCCAATTAAATTTACAGAAATTATTCCTTTGGAGTTTATTTCCCAATTTCTATTTCAAATCATTTGAAATACATATCTAGCTTTTATATCAAAGTTGATTTCACTTCGAGATCTCAAATCAAATCATTTGGAAATATGAATTCCAAAACAAATGCATATAAGCAAGTATGCAACCAAATATCGGGCTCCCCTCAGACAAGGCAAAGGGCACGTACTAAGAAACTATATATATATATATATATATATATATATATATATGCACCTCCCACACGTGGAGCAGGCTACACACTGACCATTCACCCTAAGGTAATGGATCCCACCCATACTTTTAGTAGACCGGGTTACCAAATCTTTAGCCACGTACCAAATCATTTCATATCCCAAAGTAGGGAAAATCATTTCACAACATAATCACAAGTATAATCAAATCTATAGTACTTCACATCAGCAATTCACACATATGATCAGTCACTATTAATCACATAACCTTTGAGCTCGTACGTCTCAAAGAAGGGTGTTAAGCAAGAGAATAAATTCTCCGCCACAGATACATCATTAATAGCAACTCATCGTATATGTGATGAACTACAATGTAAAACCATAATACATTTCCAAATCATTTAGAAATTATCAGGTTTTAGCCCTCGAAATCCTTTCTGTTTTATAAAACATTTTTATAAAACATTCCCTGTCCAAAATTGGGAATACATTTCTTTTCACTTAAGAAAAATATCATTTCAAAATCATTCATTAAATTTGAAATGAACTCAACATCTTTGCTAACACCTCATAGTCAAATCGTGAAGTGTTTCGTAAGGCATTGGCATACCAGTATTTCTACCCAACCCAATGCTAAATGTAAAAGCATATTTTGCTTATAAACTGGTCGAGCACAATCCAAACGATCAATCGATCAAAATCAATATCAGCAACCAAGTATATTTGGTTCTAACACACCTCATGTTTTGGTAAATTTTAATTACCATTTATTCATTCACAGTCTATTTAAAGATTTATTTAAACTCCAATTGGTTTCAATCCCAAAAATCATTTCTTATTGATTGTTCAACCTTCTAGAAATTAATCCTACTTTTACTCGGGTTAAAGAACTAATGTCATTTAAACACAATTCACGACAAACCCAAAATCCAATTCAATATTAAATACAAGGCTCTGAATAGAAAATAATATCGGCTTATATTCAATATCAAATTCTGAAATCAACAAATATTGTATTGGGAATAGCGATATATATATATATATCTTCCAAATTCCACCACAATATCCGTATAATCACAGAATGCAATATCGAAATATTTCGATGATAATTTCGATTCAAATATATTCCAGTTCATATATTGGAAATCCTGGTTATTTTTAAAACCATTTCTATTCCAATTTATTTATTTAAAAATATTGGATTATAATTCTAGTTAATAACTAGTTCATTTCGACAAAAATATATTTTTATCTTTACAAATGTGGAATTTTTCATCCAAATTCTTTCCATATTATTTATTATGATTTTACACAAATTATTAATATTTTTAATAATTTTATCAAGGCCCGTGCAGTCGATTCCATAATCGGACATCGAGCTGCACTTACAGCAACCTTTTCCAAATTTCATTTGGACATAATTCCGAATCCAACCGTTAGATTTCAAATCTCTTATGTTTGTTGAAAGCTCTTTTTGATATGAACCCAACGATTCTAGTTTTAGGAGAATCCGATGGTCGGATCTTCCGTAATGTCAATTCGAAGTCAATGGTCGAAATTCGCGAACTACTGTGGCGCGGCGCGTTCTATTCAGGCCACTATATATATATATATATATATATATATATATATATATATCGTCGATTTCCATTTAAAACATATATTATGAATCGTTTAAAATTCATTTTCAAAACAAATTCAACTTCATATTCAATTTCAAATAAAAATTGAATATTCCATATACATGACAATTTTATACTGTGTATATTTATATATGTTAAAATTTATATTTTTAACAATCAAATAATTTTCACATTTCATATATATATATATATATATATATATATAAATTGATTTCACATTTCATATATATCATTTCCACATCGTATATATATATTTTATTCACATCGTATATATATATATATATATATATTTCATTCACATCGTGTGTATATATATATCATTCACATCGTATATATATATATTTCATTCACATCGTGTATATATATATATATATATTTCATTCACAACGTATATATATATATATATATTTCATTCACATTGTATATATATTTTTATTTACATCGCATGTATATTTCATTTACATTTCTCATCACAATCACAGCACAGTATAATCAAACAACTCGTCCATGGTCTGTGGACGATAGGGAGCAGTTCATATATGCAGTTATAAAATAAATAACTGTACAAGAAAAATAATAGTGAGAGAATTCTCACAATGGGATCCACTCCGTCAGTTTTTATCTGAATTTCTACCCTGTTTGAATTTGAATTTGCCGGAAATTCAAATTTGCTCCAAATCGCTCCGAGTCAGTTGATCTCGATCTCACAATCCTAACGCACTTCGATTTGTTCCATTATGTGTTCATTTGAATAAGATATGAACAATTAAACTTTTAATTACATTTGTGAACTAATTTAATAATTTATTTAAATTAATTATCCTAATTGCATTAAAAAATTACGGCCCCCATCTTCTTCTTTCTGCTTGCTCTAGTGAATAAAACCTTTGGCTGCATCCTTAACCATGTCCGTGAATGTCTTCCATCATCTCCCCCTTTACACTCCATTAAAAATCAAACAAAAATCGCCGCAAATATCGTCATCCAAATCTCTTCACAATCAACCCCATCAGCCACCGTTCGAACTCCTCTTCCCCAGTGCGACGTCAAGCCCCCACGCACCATTACAATATGAACACCGAACTCTTTAACCACGAAATCACCCTAAACTCTCCCAAATGCTTCTCCTAAATGCTATATACATCATTACAATATCCATTTCATGATTTAAAGCCCCAAACTACAAAATTGCTTGAACCCTAGCGCACGGTTTAATTTCGTCCACCGAATAAAACATTTTCGAACCGATAAAAACCCATATAGAACTGTAAAGCAACTCAAAGGGATCAGAAGTATATTTGTTTCAGAATTTGTAGGGTTTTATTTTGATTTGTAAGATTTTTCAAAGATGAACAGTTCATGTTTTTTTTCTTTGTTAAAGAAGAGACGAGAGCTGTAACAACCCGTATTTTCAATAACCTGTTATAACGTAAATCGAGGCAGAATTTAATTTATAAATCTGAATCAAGGGAAACGGGCTATGCCATTGCGTTCGTCTCGGAAAAATACGCGAAATAGAGTCCGAGTTTTCGAAAATCGGAGTCTGTATGACCCAATTAAGGCCCAACGAAGTTTTCAGAAAATTTCAAAGTAAAAACAGATTTCAAATTCAAGTTTGAAATTGGAAAATTAGGGCAGATTGGGCCAGGCGGGAAAATTCCCGCCAGAGCACCCAAGTCGACAGCCCTGTCGACTTGGGAGTCGACTTGGTTGGACCCAAGTCGACAGCCCTGTCGACTTGGCTGTCGACTTGGCTCAGCCGGGTAGTTCTGCCTGGTGCACCATTTAGGGGTTGTGTTGAGTTTGGGGGCCAGATTCGGTTTTGAGGGCTGAGATTGGAACTAGGGTTTAATCCTAAGGCTATAACTAGTGCTAATCTCTATAAATAAGACCCTAACCTAAGCCTAAATCATCATTAATCAATCCTACAACTAAACTATGGCAAAATCAATCCTCTCATGGCCTCCACTCTCTTCATAAAATTCCTAAATAAATTTCTATGAGATTTTCCATGCATACAAGTGTTTTCAAGCTTGTATGAGTGTCATTAGCTTGCATTCAAGTCAAGTTTCCATATTTACATCATAAAGCAAGGGTTTTTATTGATTTGGAGCTTGCATTTTGGGTTTATTTGATTGCATAAGGGCTTTGTCATATTTTTGTGTCTTCATAAGCATTGTAAGCCCTTTTCTACTTTCATATTTAAACTCTAAAGTTAAATGAATGATGCAAGTTGTGTTTGATCATTATGATATGCAAGTTTACTATGATGTGTTATGCAAGTCTATCATGTTATGTATGCAAGTTTGCTATGTTATGATATGCAAGTTTATCATGTTATGTTATGCAAGTTTGATATGCAAGTTTGTCATATGATATGCAAGTTATGTTATGCAAGTTTGGGTTGATCATTTTGTTCATGTTATCATGTTATGCAAGCTTATCTTGGGTTTATGAGCTTAAAGCTTCAAGCTTTATGCTAAAGGTTGCATTTTGGCAACATGTAAGTTATCATATCTCTTATGATAACTTGCATGTGAGGCTAAATGCGAACTTATGGCCATTTCTACATGTCATTTATCACCATGTATCACCAATATGCTAAGTTTGGTTTCACGCATGCTTTTGAGGCCTAAAAATGTAATATGCAAGTATGTGAACACATGTACATTTCATATGCCACCATGTTAAACTTGTGGCTTCAACACCTTTATGTCATGATTATGCCAAGTTCCCTCTTTCTATCCTTTATGCGCTATTGCGATATGTAAGCGATGGGATTGCGTTTGGGGTTGGGTAAACTTAAAAGACATAAAAACATAAGCTTGGGAATTTACCTATTAGGTTAGGTCTACCCTTTGGGAATTTACCTATTAAGTTAGGTCTACCCAAATGCTTGAAAACTTGTAACATGTTTTGGAAACATGATGGACATGACACTTAGAAAAGATAAGTGTGACCAACTCGAGGTTGGGTTGAGTTTGTAGCGTAAACCTACCCGGAACCGACCGGCTTAACTAGTTGCTACAAACAATAGGACCCAATGTGAGAAGTTGGTCATGTTGTACCTTGAACCCGAGGTTAGACCAAGTTGTGGTGTAAAGCTACCCGGACCCGCCCGGCTTAACTAGTAACCACAACAAGGTCTAATGTGAGAGGTTAAGGCACGTTAATTAATTAATGCCTCATGATTAGGGTTAAGTCATGGTCCACTTAATACTTAACCAATTTGGGCTTGGTAGATTAATCAGGGTTAAGTCGTGAACTCATCGTTACACTTAACCAAGTTAATCCATGATTAGCAAGAGGGTTAAACCGTACTTAACCCATTATAGAAAATCCTAGCAATGGGGGTCCACTCCAGCTGTAATCCCAAGTTCGTATCATTAAGACCCTAGGGTCTAGGCTAGGGTGGGGGCACGATTACTGGACTTGAGGTAAGTGACCAAAAAGCGACGGCAGAGTGGTACGCCGGTGTAGTTCCGGGCGGACTATGGTCGTGCACATAGTCCGAAGCCGGGGAAAGCATGCACGGGTACCAGTAGATCGAGACTGTGCACTTATGTTTATGGTGTCTAGGGGTTGACACCCTAGGGCTTGATACACCCGACGGGAGACCCGACACAGTCTGACTACAATTATGTTTGGGCCGCATTGACACCAACACGTGACGAGTTAGGCTTATAGGGAGCCGATCGACTAGACCGTTTGGTTGGACCGCGTATTAGGGTCACTTCATGTTATTGGGCCAAAGCTTGGGCCAAGGGATCAATACTTGTTTATTCAAGCCATGTTAGTTTGCTAGTACACCTGTGGTGCAAAACCTTAAACCTGATTATGCGATGACACCTTTATCTACCTTGTTAGTTAATCATCATGCCAGTATGTAGTTATCCATATGTTCATCTCAGTTTTCATCATGCCAGTTAACTTTATCAGTTTACATTGATTGTAGTAGGGCTTACTCAGTCTTTTTGACTGACCTGTTTTTCTTTCGCCTCTTTTCTTCCGTTCCCCCCCCCCAGGTTCTCAGGGTGGGAATATTGGAGCTTAGCTTGGATTTCTGATCGCTTGCTTGTGGGATTTTAGCTCATGTACGGTCTTGACATGAAGCTAGCTATGGTTATCACTTATTTTGGGGATAGTACTTATGTATTTCAGTTTTTCAGTTGATGTTGTTTTTATCTAGACTTGTTTATTTGGAAAATTGACATTATGTTGTACCAGACTTGTTTTGAAATGGTTTGAAATCTTCCGCTGTTTTATCTATGTTATTTACTCTGTTTACATATATACATATGTTCTTGTTCTGCCTTGATATATCATTATGCATGTTTACCTGATTCAAACGCCCCTCCAAAGTCAGAGTGCTTGCAAGAGCCACCCTGGCGGAGGTGGGGTGTTACATTTGGTATCAGAGCATATGGTTTACGAGAAGGAACAAAAAGGTTTTTAGAAAACTTTTGGAAAACTATTTTCAAAACCAAGTATAAAGTATTTTCCAAAGAAAAGTCTAGTTTATTTTAAAGGCTATTCCCCAAAAAGCCATTAGCAAAAATTCCTTCGTTTTTCTCCATTCTGAATCTGTCTTTTTCTTCATTTTCAGTATGGCCGATAACTTTGCTATTCCGGAGGGAGTACACGTACCTGTTTGGTATAGGAGACTTTTGGAGGCTAGGGCGACCGAAGCCGGCCCCGCAGATGTCCCTCCTCCTCCTCCGGTAGTTAATGTTCCTCCTCCTCCGGTAGTTAATGTTCCTCCTCCTCCTGTCGCTGAGGTTCCTCTTCCTCCTCCCCCTCAGCATCCTCAAGCTGACTTCGCGAAGACTTGCAAAGATTTCAAAGCAATGGGTGGCAAGAACTTTCAAGGCACTGAGACTTTTGTAGAGGCCAGAAATTGGTTGAAAGAGACCGAGGATTTATTTGCTATCTTTGGGTTAGACGATCAGAGGAAGATCTTGTCGGCGGTTTGGCTTATGAAGGATGGAGCCGCTTATTGGTGGGAAGTCACCAATGGTACTAGGCCTGTTGAGACTTGGGCCGATTTCAGGGCAAGGTTCGTGCTTAAGTTTCTATCTTCTGCTGAGGGGAATTTGCAAATGGAGATGTTCATAACTTTGAAACAAGGAGATATGTCTGTCAAAGAATATGTGAACAAGTTCAATCAGTTAGCTCGTTTTGGCTTGGATATGGTGAATACTCCTCAGAAGAAGGCTCTTCGTTTTGCTAGAGGATTGAATGAGCCGTTGCTGGGATTGGCTATGTCACATATTCCCCATGGGGCCACGTTTGAGAGCTTGGTTGATATGGCGTTACTTCAGGGAGATGTCAAGAAAGAGGTCAAGATGAATGATACTCAAGCCAAGAAGACTGATTCCCAGTGGAAAGGAAATCAGGGAAATCCAAGTGGTCAGAGCAGTCAAGGCAATCAGAACAAGAACAAGAGTCAAGGCAACAAGGGGAACAACAACAAGGGCAAGAACAACAAGGGGAAGTGCCATTATTGCGGTTCAGTTGGGCATCTTATTAAGGATTGTAAGAAGAGGAAAAGGAAGAATGGTGAATGCTTTTTCTGCGGTGAGACTGGACATTTCAATAAGGATTGCCCGAAGAAGCAAGGGCAAGGCCAGGGTCAGACTCAGCGTGCTGGACCTTCAGGAGGGAAAGTTCATGCTCTCAATGTCGCTCCAGTTCCCGATCGAGGTAGTATTTCTGTTGAGAGCCTTGTATATATTTATGATTTTCCAGTTCGTACCTTGTTTGATTCTGGTGCATAGCATAGCTTTATCTCATCTGATCTTGTTGATAGTTTGCACCTTAGTACTAGCTTGGTAGATGATCCCGTCTGTGTCTCAAATCCTATTGGGGGTTCCGCCCATTTGTCTATGATATGTGGGGATTTGAGGATCTCTATACTGAGTGTAGAGTTCTTGTGTAGTGCTTATGTTCTTGGTTTTAGGGGATACGGATTGATATTGGGCATGGATTGGTTGTCTAGATATGGAGCCATCCTTGATTGTGAGCATAGGGTTGTGAGGCTCGTGACTCACCTCGGAAACACCCTAGAAATTTCTTGTAATCCGAGAGGTCCCGTCATGTTGTGCTATCTTGAATCACTCGACTCGTCAATGGAAACTCTTCAGTCTGTGAGAGTGGTTCGAGAGTATCCGGATGTTTTCAATGAAGTTAGGGGGTTGCCCCCTAAGCGAGAGATTGATTTCCGCATTTATCTGGTGGATAATGCAAAGCCAGTTTCTTTGCCCGTTCGGCACATGGCTCCGCGTGAAAGGCGGGAGCTAAGTAAGCAAGTGAAGGAGTTGCTTGAGAAGAACTTCATTAGACGAAGTATATCTGAATGGGGAGCGCCTGTGGTATTTGCTACCAAGGCAGATGGTTCTCTCCGACTTTGTGTTGACTATCGAGAGTTGAATAAGCTGACTAAGAAGAACAGACACCCGTTACCGAGGATTGATGATCTCTTTGACCAGCTTGTCGGTGCTTCTGTTTTCTCTCAGCTTGATCTTGCTACTGGATTCCATCAGCTCAGGGTAGCTGAAGATAGTATAGACAAGACTGCGTTCAGAACGCCAGATGGATTCTTCGAATGGCTTGTCATGTCGTTCGGCTTGACTAATGCACCCGCATATTTCGTGGACTTGATGAGTAGGGTTTTCAGGGAGTTCTTGAACAAGTTTGTCGTGGTCTTCGTGGATGATATTCTGATCTTCTCTAAGGATGAGGAAGAGCACGCAAGGCATCTCGTGGAGGTGATGGATACGCTTAGAGCGCATCAGTTGAAGGCCAAGTTCTCCAAGTGTCACTTTTGGAGAAGGGAAGTTAGATTCCTTGGGCATATAGTATCTAAGCAAGGCTTAGCGGTGGACCCCGCTAAGGTAGTTGCAGTTCAGGATTGGAAGACTCCAAGGAACGCAACCGAAGTGAGAAGTTTTCTAGGTCTTGCAGGCTTTTACCGGAAGTTCATCAAGGACTTCGCGAAGATTTCCGCTCCTCTCACTAAATTGACGAAGAAGAATTTAGTTTTTTCTTGGAACATAGAATGCGAGCTTGCTTTTCAGAAGCTCAAGAGAGCTCTCACATCAGCACCTGTTCTAGCTTTGCCCGATGGAGGGAAGTTATTTACAGTATACACCGATGCATGTGGCACGGGGTTAGGAGCTGTTCTGATGCAAGAAGGAAGAGTGATATGCTTTGGCGGTAGACAACTCAAAGTGCATGAGAAGAATTATCCCACTCATGACTTAGAGTTGGCAGCAATAGTATATGCACTCAAGGCTTGGCGCCATTATCTTCTGGGAGAAAGATTTGAGCTTTATACCGATCACAAGTCATTGAAGTATCTCTTTTCTCAGAAGGATCTGAATCTGAGGCAACAAAGATGGATGGAATTCTTGGCGTCCTACGATTTTGAGATAGCTTATACCCCTGGCAAGGGGAATGTGGTAGCAGATGCATTGAGTAGAAAAAGGTTGACTCTGAGTCCTCTATTCGTTGAGATGAAGAATTTAGAGTATGTGGCAACCTTTGATTTCTCTTTGGCGATTGAGTCGATGACCGGTTCTTTAGCATCTCTGGAACTCAGACCTACCCTTCTTGATCAAGTTGGGGCTTCGCAGAGAGAAGACCCTCAGATAGTTGAGATTATGGATAAGCTGATTCGAGGAAAGGCGTCTAGTCATCTCGCTCGATATTCTATTGATGACAAGGGTTGGCTGAGGAGAGACGGAAGGTTATGTGTTCCAATGGTAGAAGATTTAGTAAGAAAAGTTCTTGAGGAAGCGCATCGCTCTAAGTTGACTATACATCCGGGCGGAGAAAAGATGTATAAAGATATGAAGCGCATTTTCTTTTGGCCTGGGATGAAGAAGGATGTGGCAGAGTTTGTCTCTAGATGTATCATTTGCCAGCAAGTTAAGGCCGAGTCGAAGAAGCCCGGTGGGCTATTGCATCCTCTAGACGTTCCACTATGGAGGTGGGAGAGTATTTCCATGGATTTTATCGATGGGCTACCAAGGTCAAGGAAAGGGAATACGAGCATTTGGGTTATTGTGGATAGACTTACGAAGAGTGCTCGTTTCATTCCGGTGAAGAGCAAGAGGACCGCATCTTGGCTAGCGTCTGTATATCTTCGTGAGATTGTGAGACTACATGGAGTCCCTTCTAGTATAGTCAGTGACTATGACCCAATCTTTACAAGTCAATTCTGGAATAGCTTGCAAGAAGCTATGGGCACGAGGTTGAATCTAAGTACGGCTTATCACCCACAGACGGACGGTCAAACCGAAAGGGTGAATAGGGTACTCGAGGATCTGTTGAGGCTTTGTATTCTGGATTTTGGTGGTACTTGGGAAGACCATCTTCCTCTTGTTGAGTTTGCATATAATAACAGTTATCAGGCAAGCATAGGGATGGCACCATTTGAAGCTTTATATGGGAGGCCGTGCAAGTCGCCTACATGTTGGTGGGAGACTACAGATGAGCTTATACTTGGGCCTGATATGATCAGAGATACATCCGAGAAGGTCGAGTTGATTCGGAGACGGATGAAAGCGGCCCAAGACCGACAGAAATCCTATGCTGATAAGCGAAGAACTGATTTGGAGTTTGATGTTTGGGATATGGTTTTCGTGAAGGTTTCTCCTTTGCGAAATGTGGTCCGATTTGGAGCCGTTGGGAAGTTAGCACCGAGGTTTGTTGGACCATTCCCTATTACAGAGAGGATCGGGCAGATGGCTTATAGAGTGGAGTTGCCCGAGAAGCTTGCCGGAGTACACGATGTTTTTCATGTCTCGCATCTCCGGAAGTGTTTACATGAATCAGCAGAGGTTGTTGAGCCGAGTGTTCTGAAAGATGTGGATGTGGAGAAAGAGGCTACCTTGAGGAGAGCTCCGATTCGTATCTTGGGGACGGAGACCAAGAAGCTAAGGAATCGAGAGGTCAAGTTGGTGAAGGTTCAATGGGGTGAAGCCGAAGAAGACGCAACTTGGGAAACCGAGGAGAAGATTCGTGGGCTTTATCCATTCCTTTTTTAGGGTACACTCTCAATCTCTTTTCTTAGTTAGCATATCTTTCTCTTTGCTATCCATGTTTATCTAGTTTATCGTGTTAATCTTGTCATGAGAACCTTAGGTAGAAACCCTTTGGATGAAACATGTGTCTGAAACATGTTATGCTTGGTGGTTGCAAGTGGTTGCAAGTGTTTGCAAGTGGTTACTCGTGGATGCATTATACACATTAGGCACTAGATCGGCTCACACACTCCTCATATTGCATATGCATGAGTGTTTACGCTTATTCATGGATGAAAATTTTTGTGTTATCACATGAATGTTGCATATGGATGTATGTTATGTGCACACATATAGATGTTATACATTATGTTAGGAATTGCATACATATGGATTCATTTCACTAACATAATTTGCATTGATGATATTTGCATTAGATAAGTACATATACACACACCTTTGCATATGTTCATACAACATTTAGAATCTTGTAAGGACAATGATTGCTCGTGGATGATGTTTTGAGTAGATGGATGTTGGATGGTAGGATACGTCCTTCCTAACTTGAAGATTTCGGGGACGAAATCCTTTAAGGAGGGGAGAATGTAACAACCCGTATTTTCAATAACCTGTTATAACGTAAATCGAGGCAGAATTTAATTTATAAATCTGAATCAAGGGAAACGGGCTATGCCATTGCGTTCGTCTCGGAAAAATACGCGAAATAGAGTCCGAGTTTTCGAAAATCGGAGTCCGTATGACCCGATTAAGGCCCAACGAAGTTTTCAGAAAATTTCAAAGTAAAAACAGATTTCAAATTCAAGTTTGAAATTGGAAAATTAGGGCAGATTGGGCCAGGCGGGAAAATTCCCGCCAGAGCACCCAAGTCGATAGCCCTGTCGACTTGGGAGTCGACTTGGTTGGACCCAAGTCGACAGCCCTGTCGACTTGGCTGTCGACTTGGCTCAGCCGGGCAGTTCTGCCTGGTGCACCATTTAGGGGTTGTGTTGAGTTTGGGGGCCAGATTCGGTTTTGAGGGCTGAGATTGGAACTAGGGTTTAATCCTAAGGCTATAACTAGTCCTAATCTCTATAAATAAGACCCTAACCTAAGCCTAAATCATCATTAATCAATCCTACAACTAAACTATGGCAAAATCAATCCTCTCATGGCCTCCACTCTCTTCATAAAATTCCTAAATAAATTTCTATGAGATTTTCCATGCATACAAGTGTTTTCAAGCTTGTATGAGTGTCATTAGCTTGCATTCAAGTCAAGTTTCCATATTTACATCATAAAGCAAGGGTTTTTATTGATTTGGAGCTTGCATTTTGGGTTTATTTGATTGCATAAGGGCTTTGTCATATTTTTGTGTCTTCATAAGCATTGTAAGCCCTTTCCTACTTTCATATTTAAACTCTAAAGTTAAATGAATGATGCAAGTTGTGTTTGATCATTATGATATGCAAGTTTACTATGATGTGTTATGCAAGTCTATCATGTTATGTATGCAAGTTTGCTATGTTATGATATGCAAGTTTATCATGTTATGTTATGCAAGTTTGATATGCAAGTTTGTCATATGATATGCAAGTTATGTTATGCAAGTTTGGGTTGATCATTTTGTTCATGTTATCATGTTATGCAAGCTTATCTTGGGTTTATGAGCTTAAAGCTTCAAGCTTTATACTAAAGGTTGCATTTTGGCAACATGTAAGTTATCATATCTCTTATGATAACTTGCATGTGAGGCTAAATGCGAACTTATGGCCATTTCTACATGTCATTTATCACCATGTATCACCAATATGCTAAGTTTGGTTTCACGCATGCTTTTGAGGCCTAAAAATGTAATATGCAAGTATGTGAACACATGTACATTTCATATGCCACCATGTTAAACTTGTGGCTTCAACACCTTTATGTCATGATTATGCCAAGTTCCCTCTTTCTATCCTTTATGCGCTATTGCGATATGTAAGCGATGGGATTGCGTTTGGGGTTGGGTAAACTTAAAAGACATAAAAACATAAGCTTGGGAATTTACCTATTAGGTTAGGTCTACCCTTTGGGAATTTACCTATTAAGTTAGGTCTACCCAAATGCTTGAAAACTTGTAACATGTTTTGGAAACATGATGGACATGACACTTAGAAAAGATAAGTGTGACCAACTCGAGGTTGGGTTGAGTTTGTAGCGTAAACCTACCCGGAACCGACCGGCTTAACTAGTTGCTACAAACAATAGGACCCAATGTGAGAAGTTGGTCATGTTGTACCTTGAACCCGAGGTTAGACCAAGTTGTGGTGTAAAGCTACCCGGACCCGCCCGGCTTAACTAGTAACCACAACAAGGTCTAATGTGAGAGGTTAAGGCACGTTAATTAATTAATGCCTCATGATTAGGGTTAAGTCCTGGTCCACTTAATACTTAACCAATTTGGGCTTGGTAGATTAATCAGGGTTAAGTCGTGAACTCATCGTTACACTTAACCAAGTTAATCCATGATTAGCAAGAGGGTTAAACCGTACTTAACCCATTATATAAAATCCTAGCAATGGGGGTCCACTCCAGCCGTAATCCCAAGTTCGTATCATTAAGACCCTAGGGTCTAGGCTAGGGTGGGGGCACGATTACTGGACTTGAGGTAAGTGACCAAAAAGCGACGGCAGAGTGGTACGCCGGTGTAGTTCCGGGCGGACTATGGTCGTGCACATAGTCCGAAGCCGGGGAAAGCATGCACGGGTACCAGTAGATCGAGACTGTGCACTTATATTTATGGTGTCCAGGGGTTGACACCCTAGGGCTTGATACACCCGACGGGAGACCCGACACAGTCTGACTACAATTATGTTTGGGCCGCATTGACACCAACACGTGACGAGTTAGGCTTATAGGGAGCCGATCGACTAGACCGTTTGGTTGGACCGCGTATTAGGGTCACTTCATGTTATTGGGCCAAAGCTTGGGCCAAGGGATCAATACTTGTTTATTCAAGTCATGTTAGTTTGCTAGTACACCTGTGGTGCAAAACCTTAAACCTGATTATGCGATGACACCTTTATCTACCTTGTTAGTTAATCATCATGCCAGTATGTAGTTATCCATATGTTCATCTCAGTTTTCATCATGCCAGTTAACTTTATCAGTTTACATTGATTGTAGTAGGGCTTACTCAGTCTTTTTGACTGACCTGTTTTTCTTTCGCCTCTTTTCTTCCGTTCCCCCCCCCCAGGTTCTCAGGGTGGGAATATTGGAGCTTAGCTTGGATTTCTGATCGCTTGCTTGTGGGATTTTAGCTCATGTACGGTCTTGACATGAAGCTAGCTATGGTTATCACTTATTTTGGGGATAGTACTTATGTATTTCAGTTGATGTTGTTTTTATCTAGACTTGTTTATTTGGAAAATTGACATTATGTTGTACCAGACTTATTTTGAAATGGTTTGAAATCTTCCGTTGTTTTATCTATGTTATTTACTCTGTTTACATATATACATATGTTCTTGTTCTGCCTTGATATATCATTATGCATGTTTACCTGATTCAAACGCCCCTCCAAAGTCAGAGTGCTTGCAAGAGCCACCCTAACGGAGGTGGGGTGTTACAAGAGCGGCACGAGAGATTTAACCAATGAAGAGGAAACTGAGGGGTTTTGACCGATTTTATAATATTTATACTATTATTTATTTAATTCATTTATTTCAAAATTTCGATGTTTAACATTCCAATCTCCAAACGGATCCCAACGAGTGTCGCCCCAGCTAAATACCCCCGTTCCGAACACATTGAGATATGTTTCGTAAGCCAATTCTAAAGTTTTGATCAGTCTTCATCCAAATTAAAATATAAATCAATATATATAAAATTTAAACGTACATTTTACTTTACTGAGGCCACAAACTGACTCCAAAAATTCCCGAACAATAAATCTAGCTATTTTTTGACGATACGATCCTAACAAAACTAATTTCGTAGAATTTGGAGACCATTTGAAAAAATGGCCATTTTCTGGTCAATCCAAATTGACTGAAATTAACCAAACGCGTTTTCCTTTCCACGCTCACATATTGATTCCAAAAATTATGAAAATCGGAATCTAGCAATAATTTGACATTCTGAATCCAATAAAATTGGTTTCGTCGAAAATGGAGGTTGTTTGCAAAATAGCTATTTTTAAGGACTATATTTCCATAGCGACTATTCTGAATTTTCAAGTGGACATAACTTTTGATCCCCGCTATAAATTTCAATTTTTCAGATTCGTTAGACAGATATTTTCGAACAGATTCAAATATTCTTGGTTTCACTAAAATCTGGTTTATTTTGAATCTTGTACATTCATTTGAAATTTGAATCGAATTTTCAAACTACCGCGCCATTTCTAATTCCTTTTATAATTAAAATAAATATTTATATTCTAACTTTGATTTATATAAATATATACGTTCCAATTCTATTCAAAATAAATTTCTTGTTATTATTATTTAAAATAAATCATTTTAAATATTCAAAATTCATTAAAATTGTTAAAATAAAAAATTTGAATTGGTTTTGATTATCCGAGTTGTTACAGTACCTCAGTTCTTTAATGAGCGAATTTATCCACATAACTTCGGTAGTGGTATTGGCCACAAATATATACTCCGCTTCCATACTAGAGCAAGAAATGGTTGGTTGCTTCTTCAAACACAAGGAAACTGGGTTTGGATGCATGTAGATACAGTAACCCGTAGTCTATCTTCGATCGTCATGGTCTAAAACTAGTCAGCATCGTTGTAGGCCCGTATATTTAACTCTTTGTCGGTTGTTTGCAATAGGGCATAATTTTGTGTTCTAGTTAAGTATCTAAGTGTTGCCCCCCATTTTGGCAAGGCTGTCAACCCATGGACCCATCACAGGATTGCTCAGGGCTCGAGCATGGGCTTGGACAAGCCGGACATTCATGGCTCAAAGCTCCTTGGCTCCAGGGCTCTTGGATCGAAATATTTTAGCTCGAAATACCTAGGATATATGGTCTTGAGATCAAATTACACTACAGCAATGATCTGGTCATGAGATCTATTTAATAGCCTACTTACTTGGTCCAACTACCTATTCTAAAGCCTATAAGCTCGGATCTAGCTACGTTTATGCTGCCACATATTGGAGGGAACTTCTCCACGTAATCAAGAATCAACTCCATTATGTGCTATTTACATGGATCAACTGACACATGGCACCTCCAATTATTGAAGCCTACTGCCTATAAATACACCAAGCAATACAACAAAGAGGGGATCTTCATCTTCTTCAACTCAGATTAGAGCTGAATTCTTTGGCCCATGCATGACACAATCATGGCTGCCAACCACTTTCATCACGAAATACTTGCTATATTCCTCAAAAACGGCTATATAATAGAGATCCTGACGATGTCATTCATTGTATCTCCAAATTTACGATATTATTATGAGATTATAAAGTGGACGTAGGCTCGTTAACGTCGAACCACTATAAAAATGCTGTTGTCTTGCTTTTTCTCATTTTTTCTGATATTTCTTCATATATCATGCTCATATCTGACTTTTGGCTGTTGATGACCACTTTTTGGCGTCAACAGTATGGTGCTTTCACTGAGAAATGAATTTTCAATGTCTTAAGGGTTTTGCTCAACTATTGGATCACCAAGTCCAAGACGAAATCCTAGTTTCAGTCATCTTCAGCAGCCATTGTTTCCAATACTTCTACCCATGCTTTGGAAAGCCAAAGCAGCAACATCTGCATAAAAAAAACTGATTTTTTCCCAATTCTGGGTTCGACCCGACCAGAAGACCAGCTAGTAATAATTGTATATTGGAAGGCTCCCTGTATGCAGCTTGGCTCGAAACAGATCTTGGGTCTGGGTGAGATTGGTTCGAACAACCATCGTCATAGTGATGTCGAAGCTCTCCAGGTCGACCAACATCAGATCGATCGACCCCTTTGAAGCTCTCCAGGTCGACCTGCTTCGAACCAACTTTTTCAAATATATCGGCCTGGATTACTAGTCATTTCTAAAGTCTTGCACATCGACCCGAGATAAGGTCATTTTTAGAAAAAATGCATTTTTCTGATCGTTTCAGAAAAGACACCATCTTCCAAAATCGAAAAAAAATCGTGTGGTGCCCGCATTTTCGACCTAACCATCTAGGTCGATCGCCACCGGTAGACTGTGGGGCCCCGAACCCCCACCGGCGCTGCGCTCGGACCCGTTTGGTGGCTCGTTTTTGGCTCGGCATATATTTTGGCCAACAATAATCATAAACAATTAGCATCCAAGATTCGACGGATGGTCTGAGAATATCAAAAGCAAGATGGCAACGACCGGGATTCTTCCAAGAGCCATCACCCTCATTTGTTGAGGTTATTCAATCCTGATCGACTGCTTCAGTCTTACCCGAAGATCGACGAGTTAAAAGCTTGAAACACTTAAGTCGGGTTGCTGATTGATTTTATATATATCGGCTCTCGTTCCCCGATTTGGAATCAAAGACATAACCGCGGATGGACGAGGCATGTCTACATTTCTAGCCTCTATATCCCACTTCCTGACATGTAAAGGGAAAGATTTTTATAAGCATGGATCCATTGTTCTCTTGTCGATCACCGTCTTAGCATCAATAAGATGAGATGCCACTATTAGCGATTCTGATCTAACTACCTGACCCTTATTCCTTGCCCTTGACGTGGGGACAAGAAAGCGATTCAAGGGAATCATAACCTCATCATTCACCCACAAAGGCCGCTCGACCGCCTTTATTATCCCAATAGCTCGATCAAGGTGTAATCATTCTTGCATTGCCGCCACATAAGGATCTGAAAAGACTTCCTCCATCAACTAAAACTTCAGCAGTCGTCAGAGATAGGACAAAGCAGAATGGACTGGCAAAGGATATGCGATACCATTCTCATTCTGAGTAATATTCATTCCATTAACAGGATTATTTTTTACCCATATTTCTTATCTTTGCATGCTTTATGAGTTAATGATGTGACTAACCCGTTCAAATTCATATATGAATGATGCAGGTACCCGAGGTTTGGTACCAATCACCCCTTCCATAGTTTGATCGAAGGAACGTAAAGTTTGGCGAACGTGATTCAAATATTCACCCGCTTACTCTTGACCCGACGCCAACAATCTCACATAAATCAGCCTTCGATTCGCCGGGAAAGACATAGAGATGTATTCGGATGTGACATAACAATCCAACAAATCGACGACTCCATCCCTTGATCCGACGGGAAGAGCACAACAATGACCGGGACACGATCCATGAACAACATAATAACTTTTCCCTTCGATGTGGGGCCAAAAGATAAATGTTAAGACGGGGATGAGTATGACTCGACCGCTCTCCAACGACGTCTCTAACTCTTTCCCATGACTTTAATGGGAGGAGTCTAAACTCAACACGGACGTGAACCGACCATCCCTGATGGCGACCTTTGCCCTTGATGAGGGAGCAAAGGGGATATGCCAAGGCAAATGTGACCCGACTGTTTGCCCGACTAACTCTAATACTCAGAGCTTGGATATGAGTATAAACCTAGGACGAGTGTGACAGGCGCGCCAAGATTTAAGACCACTCGATCCACAACTCTAACCCTGATTAACGAAGGGAGAGTATAAAGGACGAGCTACGACGTCCATAACTCTAACTCTCATGACTTGAGAGAGAGTATAAATCTGTTGGGTTAGTGTGAATAGTGCACCATGACTTAAGACCGCTAAACCCATAACTCTAACTCTCACGACTTGGGAGAGAGTATAAAGGACAATGCTGTGACGTGCATGCAATCTCCATCTCCCCACGATCGAGGATGGGATTATAAAAGAGTTACGGACCAGACGTCCGAACAACTTAACCCGGTTCCCACTAGCGCTGGGGGCACGGACATAGACTTCTGAATTAACTTCGAACACGCTTCGGACGCGACCCGTGTTTCAAAGTTAAATGGAGACTACAGACATTATACCTCCAAACTACGACCCCAGACACTTTTGACATTTAATAGTTTCTATGCTAGATAGCTTAGCACTTAACACATTTTCGTTTCAAGCTAGACTTGTTTCATAAAGGTTAACTTAGTAACTTGCAAATTAAACGAATTGTCCTATTCAAATTACACGATTACGTACAGATACAAAGCAAAGACATGAGGGACACACTCGCATATAACAACAAAGGGGTCGTGTTCGAAGGACTGATGTTGACTACTAATGCTAAACTAACCGCACGACTCAATGCAATGACTGAAATGAGACCTTGAGAGTGAGATATTCAATAACACATCACGCGACTCAAAGCAGCGACCGAAAGAGGGCTTCGAGAGTGATATCTAGAATCGACAAACATACCAAGAGCAACGACAAGTTTTCACATTGCAAGTACACTGAATAGAAGATGCATTAGCCCGAGCATTTGGAAGGCCGCATGTGGACCACGAAAGGGTGTAGAGTGTCCATCCATTGACTGATCCCAACCTACTTCCCAATTGGAAGGGGAAGAAAGAGAGCATTCAAAGTGACTACTATCTGACCTCTCGCAGCCCAACTTCGATCCTCAGAGCTTGGATGGGAGAGCAGAAAACAATATGGGTTGAATACCAACAAATCATTTTGCATCAAAATCACGACATGATGAGGAAGTATGAATCCTGAGAAGACACGGATTTGACGTTCGCTACTCAGTCAAGCCCCAATGACTAGGGACGAAGAGTGCGAGCCATGAAAAGCATGAATCTACTACTCGACTACTCTATGCACATTTTCAACTTCTTAAAGTTTCGCAGGATCTAAAACTGCAACAAAAAATGACGACCTCGATGGAACCGAGCATGAGGAGCAAACTCAACAAGAGTATGATGACTATTTTGGACTATGCTAAAACATGAACAAAGGGGTTCGACTAACACCCTAGCAACGTTCATTCTCTTGCATTTTGGTGAACTTACTAGACTTTGCGACTATTCATATAAGAGTAACCAAGTTCACTGACGCTCGATGAGGCGATCCCCACTTTCCGACTAAGGTGAAGGAACAATGCCTAAACAAGTGTGATTCAACTGCTCATATGTTCAACTCTAACTCTCGCTGACTCGAGTGAAAGTACAAAATGACTTGGGTTGGCTAAGATCGCCAAACCCGCAACTCTAACCTGAAACAATGACAAAGAGTATAAAAGATTAAGGATTGGATGTCTGACTGATTTAGCTTGACCCCCACTAACGCTGGGGGCAAGAGCACTGGCTTCATATGTACCCCACAGAGGTTGTAGACACGAGCGTCAGTTTATAGACTGACTTTGAACACGTCCTTGACTTGACACGTGATTCAAAGGATATATACTATACCTTCAGACCATGACATGACTTGCCTTACTCATTCAAGCGAGATAACTTATGAGATAAACATGACTTGGAAGACTCAAATCGCAAGTACATTAAATGGAGCACGATACTCACTTTTCTAATGCCTTATGATTTTGACAATCATAATAGACATCGACTCACATGATTTCAACAACATCTTGCCCTGACTCTTACATGATCATTGGTCCATAAAAAGAACCGGAGTGATCGCGGTTTTCTAGCTTTAGATTAGAAAGATACGGCGCGATCATGGATTCCTAGCCTACTATTAAAATGACTCGGGAAGTAAAAACCCATATGCGTTTTCAAGTTCACATGCCATTTCTAATTTTCTACACAATCTCAGGACTTGAATAACCAAACCATGCACTGACTTGTGTGTGACTAATGGTCTGACTTGACCTTACACTTGACCATGCTTTTGACTTGCACAAAAAGATGACACCATTTGGCGAAGACTCTTTATGAACGACCATGTGCAGAAGCCAGCGACCCAACTTGACTTATGATGATTTCATTCGACCTCTTGACTCGACGAGGCGGAAAAGGAAAAAGAATTCAAGCTTCAGGACTACTCTTAAAGATACAATAACTCGGCAATGCTTTCTCGAAGATGAATGACATTCCAAAGAGATGCGGTTCGACTTATTCAAAGTACATCCTGTCTGCCACACGATGTACTTTTGGGGGCAAAGTGTTGACCCGCCTTTTTGGCAAGGCCGTCAACCCATGGACCCATCACAGGATTGCTCAGGGCTCGAGCATGGGCTTGGACAAGCCGGACATTCATGGCTCAAAGCTCCTTGGCTCAAGGGCTCTTGGATCGAAATATTTTAGCTCGAAATACCTAGGATATATGGTCTTGAGATCAAATTACACTACAGCAATGATCTGGTCATGAGATCTATTTAGTAGCCTACTTACTTGGTCCAACTACCTATTCTAAAGCCTATAAGCTCGGATCTAGCTACGTTTATGCTGCCACATATTAGAGGGAACTTCTCCACGTAATCAAGAATCAACTCCATTATCTGCTATTCACATGGATCAACTGACACATGGCACCTCCAATTATTGAAGCCTACTGCCTATAAATACACCAAGCAATACAACAAAGAGGGGATCTTCATCTTCTTCAACTCAGATTAGAGCTGAATTCTTTGGCCCATGCATGACTCAATCATGGCTGCCAACCACTTTCATCACGAAATACTTGCTATATTCCTCAAAAACGGCTATGTAATAGAGATCCTGACGATCTCATTCATTGTATCTCCGAATTTACGATATTATTACGAGATTATAATGTGGGCGTAGGCTCGTTAACGCCGAACCACTATAAAAATTCTGTTGTCTTGCTTTTTCTCATTTTTTCTGATATTTCTTCATATATCATGCTCATATCTGACTTTTGGCCGTTGATGACCACTTTTTGGCGTTAACACTAAGTATGCATTTAACTGCACATCAATGTTCTGTTAGAGTGTTTTGCATAAACTAGCATACTTTGTGTAACAATTCGCCCAGAATGTGCCTAAATTCCGACGTAGAAAAGGCCCATCGGAATTCAGAGCCATTTTAAATGGAACGTTGGTTCCTATAAGAATTACATGAATAGTGCTAGACTAATAACGACATCAGAATCTCATAGCGAAAGGGAAAAAATAATAAAAGAACATAGATGTACCATTAATTAAAAATCATAAAATATTGATTACATCAAACCTCAGCTGTCAACCAGGGTACACTGATGATAATAATAATAGTAGTAGTAATAATATCCCAAGGGTACAACAATACTGCCAAACATGATAATAACTAAAGATCCTCCTTTGTCAGCCTCCAACATCCATGATTGCACCAATCAAACGTTCCAACCTACTAACTTGTTTATTTGGTACGAGAAGGGAGGTCAGAGCAAAAGTTTAGTCATAAAATCATATAAGTTTAAGGAAGGTCTTTTTCCTATACATAGCAGTATAATTATTTCAAATTATGTCTATGCAAGTTCAACAAACAAATTCATGTATTGATTTGGTAGACTATTCTAAAGTCATTCAAGGCCAACATGCTTATTTCTAAAGGCGGATTTTATTATCACTTAATACCCTACAAGGTGGACTACCAATTGTTCACTTAAGGCCACTATATATATATATATATATATATATATATATATATATATATATTGGCGGATTTCTTCAATCACTTAAGACCTATGGAAAACCTTAGTCACTTATGATTTCATCTTATAATCGTCAATGCTAATTAATAGTTTCCCTCTTGTAATGCGGAAAATAGTAATCTACCACTTAATACCGGGTTAGAAAGACATTTATTGTCACTTAAGACCCTCCTATGGACTTATGCATTAATATTTAATTGGTATTATAGGCGAACTCCCTATCACTTAATAATTCCCTTAGACAGGCAGTCCCTTAGAAATTTGCATAATGCCCATCCCTAGGTACGCCCTCACACGACCCCTAGATAAGAAGTGGTCAACTTTCAGAGAATTACCCTACTCAAACGTACATTATTTCAACTTAAGACCATTTAATACCTTTTTAAGAGAAAGGCGGACCTAATGACCACTTAAGATCTTTATAAGGGAGGGTCCCATGACTTGCGTCCTAAACCAAGGTGTGAACCTTAGGAATGGACCTAGTCCTAACCACTTAATACACAGACAAGGTAGTTCAGCCACTCAATACCTTCTCGAGGCAGGCCTAATACACAAACATATACACTGACACACATGCACACAAGACATTTCTCATTATACTGAACAATTGTAGATTTCCGATTTTTTGGGCGGTTCCGGGCAAGCTTCTATTACAATTTGGACTTAACTTCATGTTTTTGTGTAATAATTATAATGGCCAATGGCGCTTAGACATATAACATTAACCCGACCAACTTGTAGATGTTGTATATGTCGGTCGGTTCCGGGCATGCTTCTACTACACGTTGGAATTAACCTCATGTCTACGTGTCATTGATACTAATAAAAGCCATTAATACTCACACTCATACAAGTTTCCTATGGGGACATTTAATTTCTACTTCCTTGATTTGAACATATTTAGTATGCAATTAATACATATTAACAATACATTAATTATGCTATAAAAAGAAATAAATAAAACATAAATCAAGAACACATGACTAAACTACCTAATTTGTTGAAATGCCAATCCTAACATCAAAATAAGGTTTACAAGTTTATTTCCCTAGCTTCATCAATATGGCATAGACATGTGCATTTATAACCAATCAATAACAGGGAAATAACAACACATACAAAAAAACTTGTAACCAGGGTTTAAATGATCATTTTAATAACAAAAGAAAGACAAGGTGCAATAATTCAATTATATATGTAAAATCTCCTTTTTGGTACTACTTTACTTTCCATATGATATATATATATATATATATATAAACTTAAGACTTTAGTGATTTGTATATAATACGTTCAAACTATCTACTTTAGAAATATATGCTTAAAACTATTAAATCTACAATACTCAAGTCTTATGCCTTTGAACACATATATACGAATTTACAATTTTTACAAAAAAAGTGAATCAGACCAATATCAGAAACTATACGACACATAACAATCTATATTTTATTACATTAATAACCAAAATCCAATTTACAATAATAGATTGACCATTTCTGCAAAATTATAGGGGACTTGGAGGATTTGTTAACGTTCTGTTTTCGTGTAAATCCAAATTCCTTTAGGCATAACAATCCATATTTACATTAACATCATATAGAAAATAGTAATCTCATGTAATTTCCACTCAAAGAGATAAGAAGAGAAGAATAGTGATTTCAGTGTAGAATCTAACGATCTAGATTGATCCCTTGAATCAACATACTCTAAATTCTCTTAATATATATATATATATATATATATATATATAAGAATCAGATTTAGAATCTCATATGTATATATTATACGTTATTCCAGAATCCATATATAAGAATTCAGATTAGAAGAGATAAAATATAAGTTGGAAGAAGAGAAGAAACCTAACCTGTTTCTGGAATTAACAAAATGGGGGAGAGATGGAATGAAAGTGTAGAAAAAGATGAATATAGGGTGGAGGGGTGAGGTTAGTTGTCCTTTTATAGTTTCTAGTGCATGTGTGGAACGTAGGATTAGGTAGATTTAACTTGGACGGTCTGGTTAAGCAAAACTATATAATAACCTTTATAAATAGTGCCTCTTGCCCACCCTCGACCAGGAAGGCGGTCAACCTCCTCCATAGGAGGGAGGTCAACCGACCGGTCGACCACCTCTTGTGTGGCGGTCTACCCCTTCTGGGGTCGAGTGTAGGGGGATATGTTCCCTTGTCATTTTAACTATATTAATTATATTATAAATCTTGATTCATTCTTTCAGTTATTTGATTGTTCTTGTCTTCTCTTTCATATATATACACACGGTTTCAAATTTATAAAGAATATTCCATTATTTCAATCAGTAATAATTATATTCCAAATTTATATTTATTTAGTTTGAAATTCAAATCTTGTGTGTATATAATAATCGTAAAAGTTGTTTTGTTAATAACTTCTTCATACGGACTTCGTTTTTGACAAATAAAATATGAAAATGGGTCAGAATCTTGCCACGAATACAATAGAAATATTTTCATAGCCCAAGTTTCAAATATTCAATAGTCTTATTTTTATCCTATTAAATTTTATTAATTTATTATTTTTTATATTTGATTTAATTATCTATGTATATTTAAGGTATATTTTGTAGGGTGTTACATTCTCCCCCTCTTAAAAGAGATTTCGTCACAAAATCTTTTTGAAGGAGTAAAAACCACAAGTCACTCTAACAAATATGTTATACACCCATGTTATTTATTAAACATTCATTACTTTATGTGGTTATGCATCGTGGACTTGCTAAAGTGAGCTCAGTTCTAGCGTGAAAGTGTAATATGTGATGCTGAGTGCACAAAACACCCTAATATGCATATATTTTCTATATGAGTGCTCAGTGCATTTGTGTTGCAACCATCTCCTACCATATAATCTTAGCAACCACGATGCAGTCAAAATGGAAAATTAGAGGAAATAACTACCTATGAAAAATCTATGGATGAGTTTGCCTCATCTTTTCTTTCGTTTCCCACGTGCTTTCCGAAAGGTTATCTCACCATTGTACTCAAACTAGGCCAATGCATTTATTGTTGAGCCTTTTCATTCCATTCTCCACGATTATTATAGTGGGACATGGGAATCCTAAAGATCCCTAAGTCCCCAATCTTATAAAGCTTGAGTCTACCGACAGAATCATGAAGGCACTTTCTAAGGTGAGAGACATGGAACACGTTATGAACTCCTGACAAGCTCTTGGAAAGCTCCACATGATAATCCAGTTTCCTTATCCTATCAATGATCTTTATTAGTCCAATAAATTTAGGAGGTAATTTCCTAGTCTTTCCAAACCGGACAGCTTTCCTAAGAGGAAAAACTTTTACAAAGAATAAATCACCAACGTCAAACTCGAGTTCCTCCTCCTTCTATCAACATATGATTTCTGTCGGTTTTAGGCTATCTTTATTTTTTGACATATCGGAAGAATTTTCTCCATAGACTCAAAGACAAAGTCGGCTCTAAGTTACATCTTAACAATATTTTCCTCTAATAAGTAGGCGATTTGCATTGTCGTCCGTACAATTCTTCATAAGAGGCCATAATAATCGTCATTTGAAAACTATTGTTGTACGAAAATCCCACTAACGCTAAATGTTTCTCTCATGCTCCACTGAAGTTGATGATTGAGGCTCTAAGTAGATCTTCAAGAACTCTAGTGTCTCTCTTTATTTATCCGTCGATCTGCAGGTGATATTTTGTACTCAAGTTAAGAGTCCTCCCCAAAGATGCATGTAGGCTTCTCCAAAATTCACTCGTAAAACCAAGGGTCTCTATCAATAACTATGCTCGTCAGGACTCCATGCAGTCTGACTATTTCCTTGACGTATAACTAGGCTAACAAGGCTGTGATCCTACTCTTCTTAACCATGATAAAATGATCACTCTTCGTCAAACGATCCACGATGACCTAAATGGGTTCATTCCCCATCCGACTCCTCCAAAGCCCATCCATGAAATCCGTTGAATTTTTTTCCCATTTCCAAGTGGGAACATCCATAGGCAATAACATTTGTACGCGCTTACCTTGCTCTGCCTTAACCTTTTGACATGTCAAACATCTAGCTACAAACTCTGTAACATCTTTCTTTATAGCTTCCAAATAAAAACTTCTCCACGTATCTCTAAACATTTTATCTTCTCCGAGGTGTATGGTCATCCTTGACTAGTGACATTCCTCTAGAAACTCCTCCCTAAGATTTTCATTTTTGGGACACAAAGTCTATCGTACCTTCTCAAACTTCCACTACTGTCAATGGAATACATATAAGAATGAGGAAAGTGCTATCCTCTAGAAATCCTTTCTCTTAACATCCTTAACTCATCATCGATATCTTTCTCGTGCTTAATTCTATCTACTAAAGCTAGACTCGCTACCAAAGTTCCAAAAAAAAATCCTTAAGGTACTTCAAACAGCGGCTAAAGATTAAAGATAGAAAGAAACTCCAATTGCTTCTACTCGGTATTGCACTTAGGGTAGCGTGTCTATGACTTAAAGTGTCAGCGAAGACATTGCCCTTCCCTAGGGTACAATGAATAGCGAAGTCGAACAATGCTATGTACTCCATCCACCACTGCTGCCTGAGATTCAAGTCTGAAAACAAGTACTTAAATACTTACGGTTGGTAAAGAGCTTAAATTTCTCCCCTAAAATGTAGTGCCTCCAAATCTTTAAGGCAAACACCATAGCTGCAATTTTCAAGTCATGAACATGGTACCTATTCTCATGGTCCTTAAGTTTTCTACTTGTGTAGGCAACTACTCTCCATTCTTGCAAGAGTACCGCTCCTAACCCTGTCCCACAGCCTCCGTGAAAATCATGAACATCCTCATACCATTAGGAATAATAAGGTCACGATACTCGTAAGAGATTCCTTTAATCTCTGAAAAGCACAAATACACTTCTCACTCTAAACAAATTCAAGATTTTTCTTCATCAATCGGGTGAAAGGGGATGCAATCCTTGCAAAGTCCTTAATAAATTTCCTATAGTAGTCAGCTAACCCTAGAAAACTTCTAACTTCCATTTCATTGCGAGATATCCTCCACTCCTGAACAGCTTCTACCTTCGCAGGGTCTACGACCAATCCTTTCCTCGAAACTACATGTCCAAGAAATTGGACTTCCTTTCTCCAAAAGTGTCATTTCAAAAAATATCATGAGTTGATTTTCCCTTAAAATTCCTAGGGCCTTCCTTGGGTGATCCTCATGCTCCTTGAATTCCTTGGAAAATATGAGCATGTCATTCACGAACACTTTAACTATCTTATTGGCAATTGCCCTAAATACCCAACTCATTATATCCACAAAGAAGCAAGGGCATTCGTCAAATCGAAGGGCATTACTTCCAACTCAAATAATCCATCAGGTGTCCAAAAATTCATCTTAGGTTTACTCTCCTCACAATTTCTCAATTAATGAAATCATGTCGCCAGATCTAGTTGAGAAAAGACTTAGGCACCTGCTAAGTGGTTAAATAGATTATCTATCCTAGGCAGGGTTACCTATTCTTCCTAGCTAGCTTGTTGAGTTCCCTATAATCTATACACAATATTAACGATCCACTAGCTTTAGTGGAAAATACTACCAGTGCTCTCCACTCTGAAGTACTCCGTTGGATGAATCCCTTTTTCAATAACTCAGGAATATGTTTATCCAATTATCTCCTCTCCTTAAGAGCCATGTGCCTCAATGACAATGCTATTGGCCTTGGAACCTTCTCAAGGTCTATCCTAAACAAGATTTTTCTACATGTCGGAAGTCCCATAACTTTCTCAATGTGACGACCCATAATTTTAACCCCAGAAAATCAACACTTCAATACCTTATTATATTCAAAATGTCAGAGATTCAAGTGCTAGATTCTTGGTTGCCTGGGGATATAACACATTTGAATAATCATAATAAAATAAATAACTTTTCATTTATATAACAAGAGATTACATTAGAGTTTATAATGATTACAATATCATAGTATAAACCATAACTACAGGATAACAAAAGAACAACGAAAACTGACTAAATAAGGTGAATCCAAAAATAGACTCCATCTTCACCAGAATGCTTCAATCACAGATTCTGGCAAAACAAGATGCTCTAAAAGATACTCCATAGCAACAGCAATTCCACGAAAGCGAAAGTGTGACACATCACCTAATGTCACTCGTATAAGGATGCATAAGGTTCTGTGAAGCGCAATAATAATACAGAGACTAATTTTTACAAGACAGAATATGAAATGCAGCGGAAAAACTTCAAACTTTTATTTCAAACCAAATATAACATTACATTTTTCAAAATAAACCAGCAATGTCATAACCATAAACATCTATCCCATAAACCATCAGAGTACAAAACCATAAATAATATCCCTCACATGCCATAACAATAAACATAAAAGAAACTGAAGTAATACGCGGAAAGATAAGTAATCCAAATCCAAGATGAATATAATCACGGTCGCTGCTACTGTCCACCACTCCGAGAACCCGAGGAGGGAAAGGAAGAGAGATAAGAAAAAACAAAATCAGTCAGGCATAAAGTATGGTGAGTTCTAGTGTTTTTCAGCATAAGCATAAGATAAGAAGTATCAAGATAGATAAATGGTATTGGATATGAATATACAAGTAAGAAGTAACCGAGATAACATGGAAAGGTAAAAATCAAATAAGCTTCTCATTCATATCCTTAGAACAAGTTTCTTCACTAACTGTCAGAATATCAGGATTAGGTGCTAACCTAGTTATTACTCATTGATCGGCTCCCTATAAACATGAATAACTAATGCCATCCATGGAAGTAGGGGATATCAGTCCCTAACCCGTCAAATTTTAAGACATAGATCTATTTGTTGGTGTTATAGCATCTTAGTTTCCCCCATCAAACCCATACACGCTCATGACTCCACCGGAACGTTCCCTTACAAACCTCCAAGACTTCGAACCTCATACAATCCAGATCAATAAAGCGTGGCCTGGCCCCTACCTAGTGCGAGGTCACTCTATGGTAACAACATGGATACTGACTGATACAGATCCCAAACAACATCAAGATTAACACAAGCCACCCCTTAGCTTAGCAGGTTTAAGTTCACTAATAAGCACGGTTGTAAATGACATTTCCTATAAATGTTATTCTTTGTACAATCCCTCCCCTAAGACAGACAAGCATATGCTCAGTTGTATGTAGATCTATAGTACCAAGTTGTACTAAATTTACATTTGATCCTTATATTTTCCACAACATTTTCTACTTAAAATTAAATTAAGTCCAACCTATTCAGATTAACATGTTTGCATAATCTTCCCTTTGCAAAAACTCCAAATTTCCAATCAAAGGTTCTCAAGTTATAATATGCCCATTTCTCCTTTTTTTATCGTTATTACAAATCATTCCAATCTATCCCAATTATACGCAGTTCAAACGGAAATGGCCTAGGCTCTCGATGGCCTAGGCTCAGCGTAAAAAAAAAGAAAAAAAAGGATAAAACAGATCCAAACTCAAACTGAATAAATAGGCATAGACATGATTGTAAATAAATAAAAGACAGAAAGGGGGCAAGGATGAAAGATGTGTATATGAACATATAATAATGTAAAATGAATAAATAACTGATAGTAAAATAATAACATATAACATTGTTACTTTTTAGATCTAAATCATTTATTTTCAAAATATTGTTTAAATAGCAGATTTAAAAAATGACCAGAACTCATAGTGATTTGATTTAGATCCAGAAATCGTCTCTTTAAAAACTGTTGTTGTAGAAAACTAGAATTATCCCTTTAATTTACGTTTTGGCAACACCTCAGCATCTTCTTATATTTATTTAGAAATGTTTGGATGAGGAAGAAGATGAAGATATGTTTATGTGTAAAAAATGGTGAGGATGCTAGCCTATTTATAGATTAGTTAGGATAAATCTAAACCATAAGATATTTGGTTATTAATTCAAACTGTACACCTCAAGCTGAGTCGGCACATGTATGTAGTATAAGAAATAGCCTAGGTTCAAGTACAGGAATTTTCCATGCATGCAGGTAGGATGACCCACCTACCACCCGTGTAACAACCCGAATTTTTAGCAACGTGTTAAGACAAGAATCAAGGCAGAATTAAATTATAAAATCTGAATCAGGATAAACGGGTTACGCCATTGCGTTCGTCTCGGAAAAATACGCGAAATAGAGTCCGAAATTTCGTAAATCGGAGTCCGTATGAAGAAGATATGGACGAACGAAGTTAGGCAGAAAAACCGAAAACAAGCCAGAATGCACTGGCGCACTTGTGAAGTGCGCCAGCACAAAAATACACTGGCGCACTTGGGAAGTGCGCCCGTGTCGAGCCAGAAACCTGCACAGCCTTCTGGCTTGACCCTGGCTGGCCTGGTGCACCTGTTTTGGCCCTTGGTCTTGTTTTGGAGGCTTGTGACGATTTTTGAGGGCTGGGATCTATCCTAGGGTTAATCTAAGGGTCCTAACTAGCCTAATCTTCTATAAATAAGCCCCTAACCCCCTAAACCCTCATTATTCACTCATGTAACTAAACTATGGCCAAATTTCTACTCTCATGGCCTCCACTCAACTATCCTAGCCTCCACTTCATTTCTATGAAAGGTTTCATGATCTTGAGAGTGTTAGAGAGTCCCTATGTTAGTATGAGAGCTTCTCAAGTTGATTCCAAGGCAAAATCTTTGATCTTTGTTCTTAAAGATGGTGTTTTTAGTGGTTTGGAGCATCCATCTTTGGGTTTTTGGGTGATGGCATGCATAGGCTTCATCACAAGCTTTAGTTTAATCGATTTAGGCCTTCATGGCAAGGTAAGCCCTTCCCTACTCTTAGATATTAACTATGAAGTTAAATGTTCATGTTGAAAGTTTGGATTTGATTAATTAGAATGATGCATGCTATCATGTTATGCAAGTTTATGAAGTCATTATCTTGATCTTATGAGCTAAAAGCCACAACCTTTATGTTGAAATGTTGCATTATGCAACATGAGAATCTTCATAATCATTATGTCAACTTGCATATGAAGTCATAATCCTTATATGATGATATATGCGAGTTTCTAGCCATCATTCCATGTCTTTTGTCACCATGATTTGCTTATGTACCAAGTTTGGGTTTATGCATGTTTTTGAGGCTTAAGAATGTAACATGCAAGCTAATGAACACATTTGTGCCTCATTTGCCACCATGATTAACTTGTGGCTTAATACCCATTTTTGTCATTCCTTTGCCAAGTCTCTTCTTTTAATCCATCACGTTGTTGCGAACGTATATGCTAGTTTAAAAAGCGTTGGGGTCACATTATGGGGAAACATAATGACATGAATATGACTTGGGTAAATGGGTATAAACATGACAACATGTAACGTTAAATATGACATGTGTTTATACTTGAAAACATGACTTGAAGTATAACATGGAAGTTGACATGTAAGTATGCATAAAAACATAAGCTTGGGAATTTACCTATTAAGTTAGGTCTACCCTTTGGGAATTTACCTATTAAGTTAGGTCTACCCAAATGCTTGAAAAACTTGTAACATGTTTTGGAAACATGATGAACATGACACTTAGATAATATAAGTGTGGCCAACTCGAGGTTGGGTTGAGTTTGCAACGTAAAACTACCCGGAACCGACCGGCCTAACTAGTAGTTGCAAACAATAGGACCCAATGTGAGAAGTTGGTCATGTTGTGCTTGAACCCGAGGTTAGACCAAGTTGTGGTGTAAAGCTACCCGGAACCGACCGGCTTAACTAGTAACCACAACAAAGTCTAATGTGAGAGGTTGGGGTGCATTAAGTAATTAATGTCACATGATAGGGTTAAGTTAATTTGATTAATAACTCTTAACCAAATATGACATGGATAAAGGGGTTAAGTAAATTGGTTAGGCTAATGATACTTAACAAAACATGACAAGGTTGGGTAGGTTAAGTGATTTGATTTGCCTAATGACGCTTAACCATTTTTATACGACTAGTGGACGGGGATTAAGTTAACCAACACTTAATCAATCCAACATGATAATTTGGCAAGGTTAAGTAAGTTTTCTTAATGACACTTAACCATACAAGATGATTAGGGGATGGGGTTAAGTAATTTGCACCTAACTAATCCGACACGGTAATTAGATGGGGTTAAGTAATCCACACTTAACTAATCTAAACACGGTAATTCGATGGGGTTAAGTTAAACACTTAACCAATTTAAACTCGGTAATTCAATGAGGTTAAGTAACCAATACTTAACCAACTTAACGTGATAATTTAATGGGGTTAAGCAACTTATACTTAACCAATTATACATGATGATTTGATGGGGTTAAGTAACTTACACTTAACCAATCTAATACGCGGACCTGATAAGGTTAAGTCACAAGACCTTTTTAGAATATACTTAACCATTGTAGTACGATTAGAGGATGGGGTTAAGCCAACCTATACCTAACCAATCCGACTCGATAATTTGATGGGATTAAGATAATCTATGCTTAATCGATCTAGCAAGATAATCCGATAGGATTAAGGTAAGCTAGTACTTGACCAATTTGACTTGATAGGGTTAAGTCATGAGCCTCTGGGTACACTTAACCAACTTGTGGGACTAAGTCTTGAACTTAAATACTTAGCCAATCTTTGACGTGATTCGTGGGCGGGTTAAGTCATGGACTTGAATGATAACACTTAACCAAATAGACAAACCCTAGCTAGAAGAACTAGGTAGAAAACCGTGGTTAATCAAGGATAACGGGAAAGGAAGCTAAGTGGTAAACCTTAGTTAAGGGTAACTAAGTAATAATTCTTAGCTAAGGACATAGGACTAATTCTCAAAACGATGAGTAACCTGATACGGTAGGTCATCGCTTAGTATACGAGGGGGAGCAAGTTATCTGACTTGGATAAAAGCTCCAGCGCACTGGGTGCCGAAGTGGAAGCTTCGGGGAACGTGAGGATATTCTTGGGATCCCTCTGTGGGCTGCCAGGTAATTATACTAGGCCCATGAGAGGTTAAGGTCTGCGTTAGAAGGACCAAGAGTATGCCTTGGTTGCTATGCGAGCAACCTAAAGACTGGGATGGATTAGCGTGGAGTCGACGATTCTTGTTTTTGCCCTGGATAGCGCATCGCCGACTACCTACCATCTTTAGTCAATCGTGTACGTGCGGAAAGGCAGGGAACCCCCAACAGACCATGTGCTTGCTATCGAGTCATGGGTGAGGTTGGCCCGTAGGAAAGTGGGCTATAGTGGGGCCGGGGAGTGGTTCTTATACATGATTTTTCTTGGATTGCCTTTCAGTAGTTGAGGGAGGGGTCACGTGGGACCATAGCCACGGGTACAAAAACAGACCTTGATATCTGCATCGGCAGACGATTTAAAGCTCCCGACCGAGTTCCGTATTTCTTGATTTGCCCTGGCACGGAACTCGGATGGCACATTGGGGAACATGTGCATCTAGACATGGAAAACGATTCACGATACATACGTGGGATCAAGGGCGCGGTTGATGGGTGGCGTAATCCCTAGTGGTCCTAGGTGGCCAAAACCCAAACCGAGACACGGAAACGTTCATTAGGTAGCATAATCCCTAGCGGTCCTAGGTGGCATAAATCCTAAGTGAACGCGCGATAGTTCATGGTAAGGAAACACAACTAGATCAAGGGTTGCAGTCCAAAACAACTTCAAGGATAAACCGTTTACATGGGAAAGCCCGTATAGCCTACGGCAAAGGACTGAACTTATACATGGAAAGAAACATATGAGTTGAGTAACCTATATATGCGGCATATTAGGTTGACATGGACCATTACACGACTTTTGTGTAAGGGTCATTCACGGGTAACTCGTAATACAGTTGGGGTACTAGTACGGTAGGTGCAGAGCGGATATACAGGATAGATGCCATGGGACGTTATACGCGATAGATATCTTGGGATATTATACTTGATAGAAACCTGACAATGTGATACCTTGTTTTATCTTGACACCGTAGTTTATCACGACACCCTAGTTTATCTGAGTTCAGTAGTTCATCCTGTTATTTTGATTTAGCTTATCTATCTTGTTATCATGCTTATGTTCATCTTAGTTTCTCATGTCAGTTAACTTTACTAGTTTTTATACTAATAGTAGATAGGGCTTACTCAGTCTTTTTGACTGACCCGTTTTGTTTCGCCTCTTTTCTTCCGTTTCCCCCCCCCAGGTTACAGGGAGGAAATACTGTTGTTTAGTTCGGACTTCATCTGCTTGAAGATCATCATGGATGGCTTGGATTTTTCTTGGCTATGGCTACTTTACTGCTTTTTCTTGGGGAATAATTTATGAAAAAGTCTTTATGCTTCTTTATTATTGCAAGACAGGTTTTGATGTACTCTGATGTAAAAGGCTTTAGACCTTATTTATTCATGTTATGAAAGTTTGATTTTACTTCCGCTATTTTATATATGTTCTGTCTTGTAATATTTCTGTGCATATTTACCAATAATACTCCTCCAAACCTAGTGCATTCCCTTTGTGAGTGACCCTAGCGGAGGTGGGGGGTTACAACCCGGGTTGACACTAGGGTCGACCTGCCTTAGACCTAGGTCGACTCTTGTGTCGGCCCAGTTAAGGGGTTGTGTCGCCTACTTACCGTTGCTTTTCTGAGTTGATTTATTTACATAATTTTAAGTATAGTTTAAACTCCTAAAGCTCATAACTTCATCATACTTAATCCAATTTGCAAAAACCTAAAGTCTATCTGAACCAGAATTTTGTAATGAATGCAACGATAAAGTCCGTTTTACTCAATTATGGATATTTAATTATTATTCATTTTATTATCTTTATTATATTATTATGGTGTATTAAATTACGGGGCGTTACAGAAAGATACACTGGGAAAGGCTTCAAGACACAAGCTCCAAATACTGCTATTAAACCTAACACAAAGCTGCCCGTGTGGAAAATCATAGCCATAAAGAGTTTTGTGTGAAACCAAAATAACTCTGAATCAATCATGAACTGGTGTGAGAACTCATTATATTGTTTATGTGATAAATATTCACAATGCCTTTTCGAAAAATGAAACTAACATAAGGACTCGTGGCACACACACAATGCCAATGCACACTTTGGCTTATGATAGTAAAAAATGCTTTGATATGCGAAAACCGTTTTTTGATATTATCATTAGTGCATAGTCTGAAAAGCGTCCCGAAAGTAAATATATTAATCTAGCCAGCATGATGCCCTATCCCATTATACTGATGTTACCCTTCCAGTAACCAGCAGACAATGCAAACTGAAATCGTACGGGCTCATAGTGGAGATAGGGTTTCCAATAATGACTAGGCAAAGGAACTTCCTTACCAAACAAGTGGGTAAGCCTCTAGAGGGACACCCTGAGAACCTAATCAGTTCTCTACCAACACGAGGTCGGTCTCTCCCTTGCTGGAATGATTAGATTGTGCCCAAGCAAGTCGTCGTAACCAACCTTTAACCAGAGACCTCCAACATCAACATCCACAAAAGTAGAAGTTTTCCACATAGGTTAATACTTGGGCTTCATACCATAATACACCTTTTATCTAAAAGGAGATGACTACACATGTCCTCGCCACATCTTTCCTGTTTTGTCCATTTTTCGGGGTGTGAGGCTTGTCGAGGTCACGATATACACAAAACTACGCTTCAATAACTCATGCTTTGATCAACACCATCTCTTCACTTAAGTATGCCACATTGTCCATTCACAATATATTATTGATAACTATCAATATATAACCTCTAAGCTTATATGTCTCAGAGAAGGGTGTTAAGCTAAGAGAATAAATTCTTCGCCACCAAACAGATGTATTTTTAATAGATCGGTGCAACGAAGTCAATTAAAATGTTAGTCATGCAATCCATATAAGTCCAAGAACGAAACCAAAATCCTGAATTCCTCTAAATACGTCCTGACTACTTTCCACTTAACTGATATAAAATCCATCTACAAATGGGAGCTACCCATTTGAGACATTCAGCAAACATTTCTTCCGATATGAAGGGTCCCTATCTTCAATACTGTCTTCAATTAATCCATAACGTCGTACTATTATTTGGAATGGTTTGCAGACATAAATCGAATCCTGGTCTTTCCAAATAATAAGCGCAAATTTAAAAACCATATGGATATACAGGGCCAAATCAAGTCTTAAACTATACTCAATATTTGGAAAATCAAAATATTATTTAAAACACTTTATTATCTGTTAGAAATCATTTACTAAAGTTTGTAAAATATTTATAAAGTTAAATCCTGTAAAACTCAATATTGAAATAAACAGTGTTACAAAGCATTACAAAAAGTGTTTCAAAATGTAGATATTGGCTAGTTTAAATAAATTAACCTTTATAACACCCAAAACTTCGTAATTTCAACATAAATAATTTTTAAATAATTAATTATTATTTTACAAAATATTTCCATATTTTTAAAATATTTATAATAGTTATTTACAATTACGGTCGACGTACTACACGTACATCGACCTTTTTCAAAACTGTTTTAAACATATCTTGAAAATTATATTTCAAAATCAGAAAATTCTTTTTTATTGAAATCTAATATAGTCTGGGACCAAACGTTTCTGATTTCAGGAAAATCCGATTTATTTTTCTCAAACTATAGCCATTTAAAGTTAGTGGACAAGAACGCGAACTGCGCTGCACGGCACATCCAATTTTGACCATAATATAACATAATATAAAAATTATTCCGAAATACTTTAAAATCTTTGGAAAACCATTATTTATTTATATAAATAATTTAAACGATTTTAAAATAATTTAAAATAATATTTCAACTTTTCGAATTTCATCTTACATTTAAATGAACTAAATATTCATTTACAATAAGGACTTGGTCCGAGACTAAATTGATTCCCGTATAAATCCACATGTGTGTGTAACAAATATAGTGCATATACTATCATTAATAAAAACCACGAAGCAACCTCTTATCCATCTCATAAGCATATATAACAACATGTACGTGTATACATGTATATGTATAAGCATTTTGTCAATAAACGCTTACACTGCAATAGCTAATAATTAATCACATAATTAACAACCATTCACACAACATCAAACGTGAAAAAAATATAAGTGTCAAGTTCTTACTTTAGGGTTCCACTCCGCCAATCTTTATTGTAGTAATACTAGACCGACTATGACTATCCCAGATTGACTATTTAACGTCACTGACTTTTTAGCATATATACATATGTATAATAAACAATTTTTTTATTTCAGGGGAGGAAGGGGAAGCTAAAGGCCAAACTTTGGGGTGTTTGTTTGTGGCCGAGTTGGGGCCAAGGGAGGGAGGTATTGGCGGCGTAGGCTATGGCTGTGGAGGGGCGGCAAGGAGGTGGGAAGCTAAGTGGCGGCCAAAAGAGGAGAAGATGTAGGGAAAAAGGGGTCGAATACTAAGGGAAAGAGGAGGAGAAAAAATAGAGGGAAAGAGGGAATTTTAAGCATGGAAACGATGGTCAAGAGTTTCAAGAAGAAGAGCAGAAGCTGGAGAATGAGAAAGATGGTTAGAAATAAGGAAATAAGCTCCTTATATAGGAAAAAAAGGTGGAAGACGGATATGCCACCTAGTAGGACATGTTTAAGGTAAGAAGGAAGGGTACATGCATTAAGACAAATGTCCATACACTTGGCATCTTAGGGAGGAGGTGATTTATTGTAGCCTTTCCTATGAAATGCTATGGAAAGTTATGTGCGACGTTTCAAAAATGCAACAGTATTTTAACTTCTGGTTATAATTCGACAAATCCGATCAAACGATGAATGATACTGACAAATCCCGATCATATTGCCAATCTTTTAAATCTTATAAACTTTAAATTAATTTTGGAAACCTATATTTTTATATTAAACTTATATTTATTTATATTAAACTTAAATTTTTTTGGATCAAAATACAAATTTTCTAATTAATAAAATTCAGGGATGCTACATCCTCCCCCTTAAAGTAGTTTCATACCCGAAACTGAATAAGAAGGAGTAACAAAAGGAAATAGATAAAAGATAGAAGTTTACCTAGAGCTAGGCTAGGTCTCAATATCAACTCGATAGTTGGGGTAAAGTTTCTGCATCTTCTCTTCAGTTTCCCAAGTACAGTCATTTGGATCACCACTCCTCTGTACTTTGACTAACTTAATAGTCTTATTTCTCTGCCTCTTTTCATCCTGGGCAATAATCTTTATGGGTTATCTCCTTACTGCTAAGGTTGGGATTATCTCTAGATCTTGCTGGGAAGCTTCTTCGATAATCTGGTCTGTGTCATTTACATACTTCCAAAGATTCGTTATGTGGAAAACATCATGCACACAAGAATATCATTCAGGAAATTGAACTCGATAAGCCAATGGTCCAATTCTCTATAGAATAGGAAATGGTCTAATATATCGTGGAGCTAACTTTCCCATTTTCCTGAATCTAGTAACTCCTTTCATCGGAGAAACTTTTAAAAATACAAAATCTCCAACAATGAACTGCAGTGCTCTTCCTCTTTGAGCGGCATAACTTTTATGTTAATCCTAGGCCTCCTTCATCTTTTTCTTAAAGAAATCTGCTTTCTCTGTTGCCTCTCTTATCATATCTGGTCCAAGCACAAGTCTATCTTTGGACTCAACCAAACAGATAGGCAATTTACATAGACGACCATAGAGTGCTTCAAAAGGCTCCATTTTTATACTTGCCTGATAACTTTTGTTATACGAAAAATCAACCAAAGGCAAATAATTTTCCTACGAACCTCCGAAATCGAGGACGCTTGCTCGCAATAAATCGTCCGAAATTCTGTCAACCTTTCTGTTTTTCCGTCTGATTGTGGATGATAAGCAGTGCTAAAGTATAACTTGGTTCCCAAATCATCTTGAAAATAGGGTCATGATCACTCATGATGCTACTTGGGATTCCATGTAACCGAACGATTTCGTTGATATATAATTCTGCTAAACTAGCAGCAGTCCTAGTAGGCTTTGCTGGAATGAAATGGGCAATTTTAGTTAGGCAATCTACAATAACCCATATTCCTTCATTTCCTTTATGAGTGCGAGGCAAACCATCGATGAAGTCCATCGAAACTTGATTCCACTTCCATTTTGGTATCTTTATAGGCTGAAGTAATCCCGGAGTCTTCTGCTGATCACTTTTTATTTACTGGCATGTGGCACATCGACTGACATAAACAGATGTCCATTTTTATCGTTTTCTACTAAAAAGTGTGCTTGATATCACGATACATTTTATTGATTCCTGGATGGGTGTCAAACTTAGACGTGTGGCACTCATCCAACACCTCTTACTTGAGCTTTTTAATATTTGGGACACTGATTCTTCCTTTCAACCTTATGATACCTTTATCATCTATTTCAAAGCTCGTCTTTTCACCTTGTAGAATTCTTTTAGAAATTCCTTGGAGAAACTCATCCTTTCTTTGTTTGCGAGCAATCTTCTCTAGGAGAGTCGGAGCGATAACCAAATAGGCAAAGACAATGTATTTCTAGCTTAATGCATATGCAACAACGTTGGTTTTTCCAGGGGTATACTGGATATCTAAATCGTAATACTCTAGTAATTCTAACCCTCTTTAATGCCTTAAACTCAAATCCTTCTGAGTGAACAGGTACTTCAGGGGCTTGTAGTCAGTGTACAACCCAAAATTTTATCCCCGCAGATAGTATCTCCATATTTACAAAGCAAATATCACTGCGAGAAGCTCCAGACCATGAGTCGAATAATTCCTCTCATGCGATCTCAATTGTCTACTTACATAGGCGATCACTCTGCCTTCTTACATTAAGACGACACCAACTCCTTTACAAGCATCCGCATAAATGGATAATCCTTTATTGCCATTAATAATAGCTAATACTGGTGCAGTGGTTAATATTTTCTTTAACTCATTGAAAGCTTCTTCACATTTGGGAACCAATCGAATTTAGCATTTTTCAAGGTTAACTTTGTTAAAGGAGAGGCTATTTTTGAGAAATCTTGGACAAACCTTTGTTAGTACCCATCCAATCCTAAGAAACTTTTGACTTCCTTTGGGGTTATAGGTTGCTTCAAATCTAAAATAGTACCTTTCCTGGATCTATTAAGATTCCTTCCTCAGATACGATATGCCCAAGAAATTTTACTTCTTTTTTTTTCAAAAAAGACATTTGAAAATTTTATCTTTAAACAAATTTCTCCTTAATATCTCTAGGGCAATCCTAATAATATGCTCCGCTTATTTTTCTCGATTTTAGAATATACCATGATGTCATCAATGAAGACTAACACAAATTTATTCAACACCTCATGGAATACTCGAGTCAACAAGTCCAGGAAACATGCTGGGACGTTTGTCAATCCGAATGGCATTAATAAACATTCGTAAAAAGTGTCGAGTCCACGAAAAGTAGTCAAATGAATGCAATCCTTGGCCATTCTGAGTTGGTGAAAATCAATGGCCAAATCAATCTTCGAAAAAAATCGAGCACCACTTATTTGGTTAAATAAGTCGTTTATTTGTGGCAACGGGTACTTGTTCTAGAGTGTTTGTTTATTATGATCTTTATAGTCTACGCAGGAACTGTACGAATTTCCAATGAATACTATGGCTGACCCCCAATTTGAGCGGTTGCGTCGAATAAATCCTTTTCTTAAGAGATCTTGGATTTGCTTGTTTAGTTCTTCTCTTTCATTTGGGGCTATTCTTCAACTTGGATGGACAATAAGTCTGGCATTAGGTACAAAGTCAATCCTAAGCTCGATTTCTCGAAATGGGGCAAGGCTATTAGCTTTTTCAAATACATTGGGAAAATCCCTAATGACAAGTGTAGTTTTTATGTCGCTATCAGGGTAACCTAAGGTAAGCAGCAGATTATCTCTTTTTGGGCAAGGTTCTTCACAAGATATTTCAATAAAATTTCCGAAAGTTGTCTTTACCCATACTTTCCAATTTGGATAATCTAAACAGGCTTCATATTTATTCAACCAACCCATCCCAAGTATGATTTCAAATTCATCGAAACCAAGGATAAATAGATTGAAAGGGAATAATAATTTGGATAAAAGATAAGAATATTTATACAACACAAACATAAGTTGGTAGTGTAATAACCTGGAAAATCAGAACCAATTTAAATTTTTATTTTGGCAATTTTATTGAATTTTGAGTATTCAAAATGATTTATTTTAAATAATAATGACTGGAAATTTATTTTGAATAAAATTAGAATGTATAAATTTATTTAAATCAAAGTTAGAATATAAATATTTATTTTAATTATAAAACAAGCCTGAAATGGTGCGCTAGTTTGAAAATTCAATTTCAAATTTCAAATGATTGTGCATGGTTCAAAATAAATCGAATTTTAGTGAAACCAGAAATATTTGAATCTGTTTGAAAATATCTTTCCAAAGAATGTGAAAAATCCAGATTTCATAACGGGAATAAAAAGTTATGTCCAGTTGAAAATTCAGAATAGTCGCTATGAAATTTTATATAATATATAGCCCTTAAAAATAACAATTTTGCGAACGACCTACGTTTCGACGAGACCACTTTTCTTGGATCCAGAATGTCAAATTATTGCTAGATTCCAATTTTCATAATTTTTGAAATCAATATGTGAGCGTGGTAAATTTAAACGTGTTTGGTCAATTCAGTTTGAATAAATCGACTGGAAAATGACCGTTTTTCAAAGGTCTCCAAATTCGATGAAATTAGTTTTGTTAGGACCGTATCATCTAAACATAGCCAAATTTATTTTTCTGGAATTTTTGGAGTCAGTATGCGGCCCTGGTAAATTAAAATATGCGTTTGAATTTAAAAATAATGATTTATATTTTAAATTTAGCGGAAATTGATCGAAACAGTTGAATTGACTTACCAGACATATCCCATTGTGTTCAGAACGGGGTAATTAACTAGGGGCGACAGTCGTTGGGTCCGATTTGGGGTTCGAAAGAAAAGGTTACTTTTTGGAATTTAAAATTAAATTAAATATAAATATATATTCTTGGTCAAAAGGGATGGTCAACCCTCATTATGTCCATCCCCGTTAAAACTGTTCAACCCCTCCCCAAATCGATTTGATCGCCGCTGCCATCCGATGATCTCCCAACCCCCTCTCATCGTCGCCGGCCCCACATAGTCCCCCCATCTCAAATCAAAGAACCCTAGCCCCTCTCACCTGAAACGATCGTCGCCGACCTGAAGGGACTGAAGCGCCGCCACCAACATGCCACAACCCCAGCTGCCATCGTGCCACCTTCCGGCAGCTGCGCCTGAGCCCTTCGACGCGCCTCAAACCACGATCAATTCCAACAATCGAAAATGTGAGTTTATGATTTTTTATTATATTAAAAATCCGATTTTTTTAGTGTATAAAGGTATGATTTTTTTAATTTTATGATAGCATATAAAAATGAGATTTTTTATGTATATAAAAATGAGATTTTTTTTGTATACCAAAATGAGATTTTTTATGTATATAAAAATGAGATTTTTTTTGTGTATATAAAAAAATGAGATTTTGCGTATATGAAAATATGATTTTCATGTATATAATAGTGTGGTAAAAATTTGATTTTTATGTATATGATAGCAAAGTAAAAATATAATTTTTAGCAAAAAAAATGATTTTTATACTATAAACATCATTATAAAAATATGATTTTTATATATGTAGCATTGAAATAAAAATGTGATATTTAATATAAAAATCGTGTGAAACAGATTGCGATGGAACCGACAGGTATCAAATCTAAATCCGAACCGTTCAGAAATAAGGAATGGTGGAGTGGATCCCGAAGGTAAGAACTTCTCACTTTAATTTATTTTCTAGTTAAAAATATATACTAGGATGCAGACGGTGCTTAGTAGCACCTGACACCTTTGTTTGAAACCATGTTTGTTTGGTTGTTTGGTTGATTGGATTATTTGGTTGAATTTGGTTTGGGAAATGAAATGAATTGACTAGAATTGGTATGTATATGGTGCGAGCCATTATTAGGTGAGGGATAAAACTAGACCTTATCCCGGTTCAAGTATCGCGCCGTTATGCTGCCGAAATTTTCTAAAAATGTTAGAACAATAAAAATATCATTTTTATTGTATTAATAAACTATATAAAATATTCATGTGTTGAAATAAATATTTTATAGTTAAAAATATAATTGTTAACGTGTATATGAATAAAATAAATATTCGGTTACAAACTGGACGATTTGTTTATGTACAGACATTTAACTGATATGGATTGGGACGATATATTTTACACATCGCCCAACTTCACAAATAATAATCAGTGTTTGTTGTTTGAAAACCCAACATGGGTATTAGGATGATATTTGACGTACACTAATCCCAATTGTTTAGTTGTATGTCAATCGATTGGTTGACGGGATGTTGTAAGCGTTAATTATTCATATGTAACGCTTATGCAGTTGTGTAATGCACTCTGGATGATGGTTGAGTCATTTGGCTCAATTACACCCTATAGGGCGGGGAAACGCATGTTCAGGGATTTTGAATCCATCATACCCTTAGCGTGGACAGACCCTGCATGTTACCAAGGGCATCCAGAGTGTGTAGTCCTGAGACATTGGCTAGAGTGTCTCGAAGCGGTAGGGACGATCCCTTGCCTTGGCTCATGACGGAAAACCAATTTCTAATACACGACATTTCGGTTTTGATTGTAGAGCCTAGTATTGATGACATAATAGATGGTACCCATGCTGCCTATGATTGATACATTTATATTTGAAATTGTTTCATACACTATGCACATATACTAGTATCAAATGATTTGTTTTAAACGTACCAAGCATGTTTGACTATTATAAGGGAAAAACCCTATCCTCCAGCTTGTGTTGCATTGTGTGATGGGACCTAGGTCTTATAATAGCTTCATTTTTCCAAAAAGCATTGCGCTTTTTATTTTATGCCCTGGTATTCTTGGGGAAACCCGTTCCATGTTATACGATGTGTTCCCTTGATTTACCTAACTTTAAAAATCAAGTTAATAACTGTTTTAGTTCTCACACCAGTCACATGACTGACCTGGAGTTTATTGTTTTAACCTAAACTTTGGGTGCCCCTATTTTCCATATGGGCAGCTAGTAGTTGTGTTTTTGCAGATATTATATTTACAGGATCCTAGTTTACAGCTGGAGCTATATTCGGAATGCTCTGTATCCGTGTATTTCTTTCAGTTGTGTTTTGTATTATTTTCCGTTGCATTGTAATTTGTAAATCTCTGATGTTTATCAAAGGTGTAATATTTATTCATACTCTGTATATTCTTGTACTCTAATGTAAATTTTTGTAATAAGCAATGAAATGTTCTACTGTTTGTATTCTGATTTTTCGTGTTCTCAGACAATCCGTTCTTTCTCTTCCCTTTGGAGGCTGGGGAAGTTCGGGTTTTCACAAGTAGGGCCTCCTATTGGATTACTTACATAGGTGTTCGTCAATAGATTTGGGTTTAAGTTTCAATTCTTCCACAAATGTCTTGAAATGAAACTATGTGAGACACTAGTGTCAAAAAGAACTCGGACCAATTTACCAGAAAGATTAATATTACCCTCTAAAATTTCCTTCCCTTTCTCTTTCTTAACAAATGAAGGATCTTTTGTAATAGCAGTTCCACTTTCGTTTGCATCATAATTGGATAGTCGTTGATAATATGCCCTGGTTTATGGCAACTGTAGCACCCTTTCGCTTCCCTATTAGTTTACTTAACCTCCTTGGTTTGCTACAGTTGTTTGCATAGTGTCCTCTTTCCTGACAATTTAAGCATGTGACATTCTTATACGATTTCCCTTAGCATCCTTCTTCACCTTATTCTGGTCATCCTTTTTTCCACTATACTTCCTTTTCTTCAGATTTTTTTCCACTGTTATTGTTACTTTCCTTTACTTCGGGTGCCTTTTGCTTATCAATACTGGCATACCTATATCCTATATCTACTAAGTCAACGAATGATTGCTTCAGTGTGTTTCCATCCTTACTGCTCTACCCTTTTAATAAACTACTTTTTTTTTCAATGGGGTGTTAATTAGTTCTGGACCAAAACGGGAAAGCTCGTTGAACTTTTTCAAATATTCCTCAAATGACATATCTCCTTGCTTATGATTCATAAATTATTCATACATTTGGGAAATTTCTGCTGAAGGCACGTAACGTTCTTTGAAATCCTTCCATGAAAGGTCATCCTATGATTTCCCTTGGACGATAGTCTCCAATCATGTAGCAGCTCCTTCTTGTAATTGGCATGTAGCTACCAGCCACTTCTAGTTATCCTCTAGATTAATTCCTTTGAAAGCTTCTCATTTGAGTTAATCCAAGCTAGAGCTTCCATAACATCGTCGGATCCCTTAAACGATTTCCCACCTAATTTCACGTAATTCTTGTCCAGTGCTGGAAGGTTAGTTTGACTTGGGGTTCGAATCGTAGTCTCATTAACTGTCATTGCATCATAACCGTTGGTGGTTGTACAGCTTCTTCCTCTATGTTTGCTTCCACTACTCATTTTCTACTATTTGAATGTAATATGAAAATGTTGTTAGACTTGCGGACGAATTACCCAATGAGTCTGAAACTGTTTAAACTCTTTTCATTGGATTCCACTCACTCTGGGGTATTACTGACCCCATATATAATGAGATATGTAATGAGTTATGTCCCAATGCATTATCTAAACCAAAGCTCCAATACCAACTATGATGACCCGAAATTTTGACCCTTGAAAATCGGAACTTTAATACATTCTTATATTCAAAATGCCAGAGATTCAAGTGTTGAATTCCTGGTTGTCCGGGGATATAACACATTAGAATAATAAAAATGAAATAAACAAATTCTCATTTATATAACTTGAAATAACATCAGAGTTTACAACGGTTATATTTCAGAGTATAAATCACAACTACAGGATAACAAAAGAATAGCGGAAACTGATTAAACAACGTGAATCCAAAAAAAAAATCCATCTTCACCTGAATGGCTTCAATCACAGATGCCCGCAAAACAAGATGCTTTAAAAGATACTCCATAGCAACTCCACGAAAGAGAAATATATACTGGTAAAGGCTTAAAGACACAAGATCAAAATACTGCTACTAAACCTAACACTAGGCTGCCCATGTAGAAAATAATGGGCGCCTAGAGTTTTGTTTAAAACAAAAACAACTCCGGGTCAGACATAGGACTGGTGTGAGAACTCATTATATTTATTTGTGCAATAGAAATTCACAATGCTTTTTTGAAAAATGAAACTAAAGTAAGGTCTCGTGGCACACACACACAATGCAAACACACACTTGGGAGAGGTTTCTCCTTATGATAGTAAAAAAATGCATTGATACATGAAAACCATTTTTTGATATTATTATTAGTGCATAGTATGAAAAGCTTCTCGAAAGTAAATATATTAATCCAACCAGCATAATGCCCCATCCTAATGTACTGATGTAATCCTGCTAGTAACTAGCAGACCAATAAAACTAAAACCGTATGGGCTCATAGTGGAGATTGGGTTTCCAACAATGACCAGGAAAACGAACTTGCTTACCGAACCGATGGGCCGCCTCTAGAGGGATGCCCCGAGAATCTAACCGGTTTTCTGCCAATACGAGGCCGGTCTCTCGCTTACTGGATTGATTAGATCGCGCCTAAGTAGGTTATCTCCCAGTCATTACCAACCTATAACCGAAGGCCTCCAATATCTACATCCAAAAAGTTAGAAGTTTTCCACATAGGTATATACATGAGCTTCATACCACGATATACCTTTTATCTAGAAGGAGATGACTACCCATATCCTCTGTAACAACCCGCATTTTCAATAAACTGTTATAACATAAATCGAGGCAGAATTTAATTCTAAAATCTGAATCAAGGGAAACGGGCTATGCCATTGCGTTCGTCTCGGAAAAATACGCGAAATAGAGTCCGAGTTTTCGAAAATCGGAGTCCGTATGACCCAGTTAAGGCCCATGGAAGTTTTCAGAAATTTCTATGTTAAAAACAGATTTAAATTTCAAATTAAAACCAAGGATTAGGGCTAATAGGTGTCAGGCGGGAAAATTCCCGCCAGGGCCCCATGTCGACAGGCATGTCGACAGGGCCCCCAGGGTGTCGACAGCCCTGTCGATAGGGGGTGCCCGGGCAGTTTAGCCTGGTGCACCATTTCTGATTTGGGTTGGGTCTTGTGGCTTGGTTCTAGAGAGTTCCGAGATCTGACGGGCCTGAACTAACCTAGGGTTAATCCTAGGGCTAAAAACACTCTAATCTTCTATAAATATACCCCTAATCCTACCCTAAAGCCTCATTAATCAATCTAGCAACTAAACTATGTCAAATTGAATCCTCAAATAGCCTCCACCTTCCTCAAAGTTTAATCCTATGAAGATATGATGATCATACAACCTTTTCTATGTTGTATGAATGCTTAATAACTTGCATACTTCATTAAGTTGCAAGTTTGATTTGCTAAGTTTGTGTTTTTGGGATTTTGCAAAAGGGTTTTCTTATTTGAAGCTTTGTTTTGGGTTTTTAAAGGGCTTCTTCATCTTATTTGGTGGATTTGTGACTTGTTTATATTTGTAAGCTCTCTTACCTTCACTTTACAAACTCTAAAGTTAATATGTGGTGAAAGTTGAGATTTATGTGAGTTTATTTGATTATGCATGCTTATGCGAACTCACTATGCCATGTTTTACATGTTTCATAAGTTATGCATGCTTATGCGAACTCACTATGCCATGTTTTACATGTTTCATAAGTTATGCATGCTTATGCGAGTTTACCATGCCATGCTCTACATGTTTAATGGATTATGCATGCTTATGCAAGTTCACCTTACCATGTTATACATGTTTTATGAGTTATGCATGTTTATGCAAGTTTACCTTACCATGTTATGCAAGTTTTATGGGTTATGCATGTTTATGCAAGTTCACCTTACCATGTTATGCATGTTTAATAAGCTATGCATGTTCATGCGAGTTCACTATGACATGATTTGCAAGTTTAACATGTATGCATGTTTATTATGATATGTGAAGTTCATCATGTATGTTATGCCAAGTTACCTTTTATACCCTTATGCGTTATGACGAATATGTAAGCGAGATAATGACGTTGGGAGGGTTTGGGTAAACTTAAAAATACATGAAACTAAGAGATTGGGAATTTACCTATTAAGTTAGGTCTACCCCTTGGGAATTTACCTATTAAGTTAGGTCTACCCAAGTATATGTTAACTTGTAAATATGTTTTAAGGTGGACATGACATTAGATAACATGATATGGCCAACTCGAGGTTAGATCTAGTTGTGGTGTAAATCTTCCCAGGTAACCACAACGTGGGGTCTAATGTGGGTAGTTGGTCATGTTGCACCATAAGACCCGAGGTTAGACCTAGACGTGGTGTAAATCTTCCCAGGTAACCACGGATGTCTAATGTGAGAGGTTGGGTGCGTTAATTAATTAATGCCTCATGATTAGGGTTAAGTCATGGCCCACTAATACTTAACCAATAATGGGGATGCGAGGATTGGATGGGGTTAAGTGGTTACACTTAACTAATTTAATCCATGATTAGTGAGGGGTTAAAACCACACTTAACCCTCTTAGAAACCCTAGCAACGTGGTCTGTTCCAGCAGTAATCCCAGTTTGGTATCACCACAACCCTACAGCTAGGTTAGGGCGGGGCACGATTACTGGACTGATGTAAGCGACCAAAGCGACGGCTGAGTGGTACAGCGGTGCGGGTCCGGCGGGCTACGGACGTGCACGTAGTCCGATGTTGGACAAACTCGAGGCACGGGTACCAGTAGGCTTAGACTGTGCATTATTGCTTAGGTGTCTGGGGTTGACACCTTAGGGCTTGATACACCCGAAGGTGGACCCAGCACAGTCTAACTACATCCATGTGGGCCGTATGGACACCAACACTTGACGTGTTAGGTTTATAGGGAGCCGATCGACTAGACCGTTGGGCTGGACCTTATATTAAGGTCACTTCATGTTATTGGGCCAAAGCTTGGGCTAAGGGATCAATATCTGTTTTGTGGGGTTGCTAGTACACTGTGGTGCAAAGCTTAATCTTCTTTATGTGATGACACCTTTATCTATTGCCAGTATATTCATCTCAGTTTCCATCATGATGTTAGCTTTACTAGTTTATAGATTGATCGTAGTAGGGCTTACCAGTCTTTTTGACTGACCTGTTTTCTTTCGCTTCTTTTCTTCCGTTTCCCCCCCCCCCCCCCACAGGTTCTCAGGGAGGGGCTACATCTGCTTAGTGGATCTTTGGCTTGCTTGTTGGTTAGCTCATGTATGGATCTGAGCTAGCTGTGGCTCATCTTTTATTTCTGGGGATTAGTACTGATGTTTTACCATGTATTTTGTTTCTACGTATCTAGACTTATGTTGTATTTTGGATCATGACATTTTGATACTATGTACTTGACTATGTTGGTTTGTGAGATGATGATGATGGGTTTTTATCTGCTACCGCTGCTTTACTTATATTTATTTTTATATATTCTGTCTTGCGATATCTCTGTGTATGGTTACCTTCACAATAACGCCCCTCCAAAGCTAGTACATTCCAAGGAGTGATTCTAGTAGAGGTGGGGTGTTACATTTGGTATCAGAGCACAAGGTTTACAAGATTGAACAAAACTTTTGAAAAAAAAAACCCTTTTTGAAAAAACTATTTTCAAAAACCTACTAAGTATTTTCCAAAATAAAGTCTAGATTATTTTAAGGCTAATCCCCAAAGGCCATTAGCGTTATCCTTCGTTCCCTTGACCTGATCTTATCTTATCTTTCGTTTCAGTATGGCTGAGAATCTTGTCATCCCAGACGGAGTGAACGTACCACTCTGGTATAGGAGACTTCTAGATGCTAGGGCGGCAGCTGGTCCCGCCAACCCTACCCCCACTCCTCCTCCGGTAGTTGAGAATCCTCTCCCTAATATTCCTCCTCCGGTGGTTCCTGCTCCCCCTCCTCCAGCAGTCAATATTCCTCTTCCCGTTGCTAATGTTCCTCCCCCTCCCCCTCAGCATCCTCAGATTGAGTTTACAAAGGTTTGTAAAGACTTCAAGGCAATGGGAGGCAAGAATTTCCTAGGCACGGAATCTTTTGTTGAAGCTAGGAATTGGCTGAAAGACACGGAGGACCTGTTTGCTATCTTTGGGATTGATGACGAGAGGAAAATCTTATTGACAGTGTGGCTTTTGAAAGATGAAGCGGCCTATTGGTGGGAGGTCACCAATGGGACGAGGCCCGTTGAGACTTGGGCCGATTTGTGGGCTAGATTTGTGACCAAGTTTCTATCTTCGGCTGAGGCGAATTTACAGATGGAGAAGTTCATCGCATTAAAGCAAGGTGATATGTCTGTCAAGGAGTATGTGAACAAGTTTAATCAGCTAGCCCGTTTTGGATTGGACATGGTGAACACTCCGGAGAAGAAGGCTCTCCGATTTGCTAGAGGGTTGAATGAGCCGCTACAGGGCTTGGCGATGTCACATATTCCGCATGGAGCTACTTTTGAGAGTTTGGTCAATATGGCTCTGCTTCAGGGAGATGGAAAGAAGGAAGTCAAGTCGAGTGATACTCAAGCAAAGAAGGCTGATTCTCAAGGCAAAGGCAACCAAGGTGGTCAAAGCAGTCAAGGAAATCAGAACAAGAACAAGAAGGGTAACAACAAAGGCAAGGGAAAGTGCAATTACCGTGGCATAGCTGGGCACTTTGCTAAGGATTGCAGGAAGAAGAAAAGGAAGCTTAGTGGTGGATGCTTTTCTTGTGGAGAGACTGGGCACTTCAGCAAAGAATGCCCAAAGAAGAAAGGACAGGCTGGACCTTCAGGAGGGCAAGTTCATGCCCTCAATGCCGCTTCAGTTCCCGAGCAAGGTAGTGTTTCTGTTGAGAACCTTGTTTATATCTCTGATCTTCCGGTGCGTACCTTGTGTTATTCTGGTGCATCACATAGCTTCATTTCATCTGATCTTGTTGATAGCTTGCACCTTAGTACTAGCTTAGTGGATGATCCCGTTTGTGTTTCGAATCCCATTGGGGGTTCTGCTCATCTATCTATGATATGTGAGGATCTGAGGATCTCTATACTCAGCGTAGAGTTCTTGTGTAGTGCATATGTTCTTGGCTTCAGGGGATACGGATTGATACTGGGCATGGATTGGCTGTCCCGATATGGAGCCATTCTGGATTGTGAGCATAGGGTTGTGAGGCTTGTGACTCGCCTTGGCAACACCTTAGAGATTTCATGCAATCCGAAGAATCCCGTCATGTTGTGCTATCTAGAATCTCTCGACTCATCAGAGGAGGCCCTTCAGTCTGTAAGGGTGGTCCGAGATTATCCAGATGTTTTTGAAGAAGTTAAGGGGTTGCCCCCTAAACGAGAGATTAACTTTCGCATCTATCTGGTAGATAATGCTAAGCCTGTTTCTTTGCCCGTTCGGCATATGGCTCCGCGTGAGAGACGGGAGCTGAGCAAGAAGTGAAAGAATTGCTCGAGAAGAACTTCATCAGAAGGAGTATATCCGAATGGGGAGCGCCTGTGGTGTTTGCAACTAAGGCAGATGGTTCTCTTCGGCTCTGTGTGGATTATAGAGAATTGAATAAGCTGACTAAGAAGAACAGACACCCGTTACCGAGGATCGATGATCTCTTTGATCAGCTTGTTGGTGCTTCTGTTTTCTCTCAGCTTGATCTTGCTACGGGTTTTCATCAGCTCAGAGTGGCTGAAGATAGTATAGACAAGACTGCATTCAGAACTCCAGACGGATTCTTTGAATGGCTTGTTATGCCGTTCGGTTTGACGAATGCACCCGCGTATTTCGTGGACTTGATGAGTAGGGTGTTTCGGGAGTTCTTGAACAAGTTTGTCGTGGTCTTTGTGGATGATATTCTGGTTTTCTCCAAAGATGAAGAAGAGCACGCGAGGCATCTGGTAGAGGTGATGGATACGCTCAGAGCACACCAGTTAAAGGCCAAGTTCTCCAAGTGCCACTTTTGGAGAAGGGAAGTCAGATTCCTTGGGCATATCGTATCCAAGCAAGGCTTAGCGGTGGATCCCGCTAAGGTGGTTGCAGTTCAGGATTGGAAGACTCCAAGGAATGCAACCGAGGTGAGAAGCTTTCTGGGTCTTGCGGGTTTTTACCGGAAGTTCATCAAGGACTTCGCGAAGATATCCGCTCCTCTTACTAAGTTGACAAAGAAGAACTTAGTTTTTGCTTGGGATATGGATTGTGAGCTTGCTTTTCAGAGACTCAAGAGAGCCCTTACCTCCGCACCCGTTCTAGCTTTACCGGAGGGTGGTAAGATATTTACCGTGTACACTGATGCTTGTGGCACGGGATTGGGCGCCGTTCTGATGCAAGAGGGCAGAGTTATATGTTTTGGTGGGAGGCAACTTAAGGTACATGAGAGGAATTATCCCACTCATGATCTAGAGCTGGCAGCGATTGTATATGCACTCAAGGCTTGGCGTCATTATCTTCTGGGAGAGAGATTTGAGCTGTATACTGATCATAAGTCTTTGAAGTATCTCTTTTCGCAGAAGGATCTGAACTTGAGGCAGCAGAGATGGATGGAATTCTTGGCTTCCTATGATTTTGACATAGCATATACCCCTGGCAAGGGTAATGTTGTAGCGGATGCGTTGAGTAGGAAAAGGTTGACATTAAGCCCTCTATTTGTTGAGATGAAGAATTTAGAGTTCTTGGCGACCTTTGATTTCTCTTTGGCAATGGAGTCGGTGACCGGTTCTTTGGCATCGCTTGAGCTCAGGCCTACCCTTCTAGATCAAGTTGGGGCTTCGCAGAAAGAAGACCCTCAGATAATTGAGATCATGGATAAGCTGATTCGAGGGGAGACATCTAGTCACCTTGCTCGATATTCTATAGACGATAAGGGTTGGCTGAGGAGAGACGGAAGGCTTTGTGTCCCGATGGTGGAAGACTTGGTGAGGAAAGTTCTTGAGGAAGCACACCGCTCCAAATTTACTATACATCCAGGCGGCGATAAGATGTATAAAGACATGAAGCGCGTTTTCTTCTGGCCTGGAATGAAGAAGGGTGTGGCGGAGTTTGTCTCGAGATGTGTTATTTGTCAGAGAGTAAAAGCGGAGTCGAAGAAGCCCGGTGGGCTATTACATCCGCTAGAGGTCCCGCTATGGAAGTGGGAGAGCATTTCTATGGACTTTATTGATGGGCTTCCAAGGTCTAGGAAGGGGAATACGAGCATATGGGTCATTGTGGATAGGCTCACGAAGAGTGCTCATTTCATTCCGGTGAAGAGCAAAAGGACCGCATCTGGACTAGCATCAGTATACCTTCGTGAGATTGTACGACTACATGGAGTCCCTTCCAGCATAGTCAGTGACCGAGACCCCATCTTTACTAGTCAGTTCTGGAACAGTTTGCAGGAGGCTATGGGCACAAGGTTGAACCTGAGTACGGCCTATCACCCACAAACAGACGGCCAAACAGAAAGGGTGAATAGGATACTTGAGGACTTGTTGAGGCTTTGCATTCTGGATTTTGGTGGTGCTTGGGAAGACCATCTTCCTCTTGTTGAGTTTGCATATAATAACAGTTATCAGGCAAGCATAGGGATGGCACCATTTGAGGCTTTATATGGGAGGCCGTGCAAGTCACCTACATGTTGGTGGGAGTCCACAGATAAGCTTATACTTGGACCCGACATGATTAGGGATACATCCGAGAAGGTCGAGTTGATTAGACGACGGATGAAAGCGGCCCAAGACCGGCAGAAATCCTATGCTGACAGGCGAAGGTCCGAATTGGAGTTTGAGGTTGGGGACATGGTTTTCGTAAAGGTTTCTCCTTTGCGGAATGTGGTCCGATTTGGGGCTGTTGGGAAGTTGGCACCGAGATTTGTTGGACCCTTCCCTATCTTAGAGAGAATTGGGAAGATGGCTTATAAAGTGCAATTGCCCGAAAAGTTGTCCGGAGTGCATAATGTCTTTCATGTCTCGCATCTCCGAAAGTGCCTACATGAGTCCGCTGAGGTGGTTGAACCTAGCATTCTTGAAGACGTGGAAATAGAGAAAGAAGCAACTTTGAGGAGAGCTCCGATTCGTATCTTGGGGACGGAGACCAAGAAGCTAAGGAATCGAGAGGTTAGGCTGGTAAAAGTTCAATGGGGTGAAGCCGAAGAAGACGCAACTTGGGAAACCGAGGAGAAGATGCGTGGGCTTTATCCATTCCTTTTTGAGGGTACACTCTCAATCTCTTTCCTTTATTAGTATATCTTTCTCTTTGCTATCCGTGTTTATCTAGTTATCGTGCTAAGCTTGTCATGAGAACCTTAGGTAGAAACCCTTTGGATGAAACATGTGCTTGAGACATGTTATGTTTGATGGTTGCAAGTGGTTGCAAGTGTTTGCAAGTGGTTACTCGTGGATGCATGATACACATTAGGCACTAGATCGACTCACACACTCCTCATATTGCATGTGCATTAGTGTTTATGCTTATTCTTGGATGAAATTTGTATGCAATCACATGGATGTTGCATATGGATGTATGATTGAGCACACATGTAGATATTATACATTATGTTAGGGATTTGCATACATATGGATACATTTCACTAACATATTTTGCATTAATCTTTGCATTAGATAAGTACATATACACACACTTTTTCATATGTTCATACAGCATTTAGAATCTTTTAAGGACAATGGTTGCTCGTAGATGATGTTTTGAGTAGATGGATGTTGGATGGTAGGATATGTTCTTCCTAACTTGAAGATTTCGGGGACGAAATCCTTTAAGGAGGGGAGAATGTAACAACCCGCATTTTCAATAAACTGTTATAACATAAATCGAGGCAGAATTTAATTCTAAAATCTGAATCAAGGGAAACGGGCTATGCCATTGCGTTCGTCTCGGAAAAATACGCGAAATAGAGTCCGAGTTTTCGGAAATCGGAGTCCGTATGACCCAGTTAAGGCCCATGGAAGTTTTCAGAAATTTTTATGTTAAAAACAGATTTAAATTTCAAATTAAAACCAAGGATTAGGGCAAATGGGTGTCAGGCGGGAAAATTCCCGCCAGGGCCCCATGTCGACAGGCATGTCGACAGGGCCCCCAGGGTGTCGACAGCCCTGTCGACAGCCCTGTCGACAGGGGGTGCCCGGGCAGTTTAGCCTGGTGCACCATTTCTGATTTGGGTTGGGTCTTGTGGCTTGGTTCTAGAGAGTTCCGAGATCTGACGGGCCTGAACTAACCTAGGGTTAATCCTAGGGCTAAAAACACTCTAGTCTTCTATAAATATACCCCTAATCCTACCCTAAAGCCTCATTAATCAATCTAGCAACTAAACTATGTCAAATTGAATCCTCAAATAGCCTCCACCTTCCTCAAAGTTTAATCCTATGAAGATATGATGATCATACAACCTTTTCTATGTTGTATGAATGCTTAATAACTTGCATACTTCATTAAGTTGCAAGTTTGATTTGCTAAGTTTGTGTTTTTGGGATTTTGCAAAAGGGTTTTCTTATTTGAAGCTTTGTTTTGGGTTTTTAAAGGGCTTCTTCATCTTATTTGGTGGATTTGTGACTTGTTTATATTTGTAAGCTCTCTTACCTTCACTTTACAAACTCTAAAGTTAATATGTGGTGAAAGTTGAGATTTATGTGAGTTTATTTGATTATGCATGCTTATGCGAACTCACTATGCCATGTTTTACATGTTTCATAAGTTATGCATGCTTATGCGAACTCACTATGCCATGTTTTACATGTTTCATAAGTTATGCATGCTTATGCGAGTTTACCATGCCATGCTCTACATGTTTAATGGATTATGCATGCTTATGCAAGTTCACCTTACCATGTTATACATGTTTTATGAGTTATGCATGTTTATGCAAGTTTACCTTACCATGTTATGCAAGTTTTATGGGTTATGCATGTTTATGCAAGTTCACCTTACCATGTTATGCATGTTTAATAAGCTATGCATGTTCATGCGAGTTCACTATGACATGATTTGCAAGTTTAACATGTATGCATGTTTATTATGATATGTGAAGTTCATCATGTATGTTATGCCAAGTTACCTTTTATACCCTTATGCGTTATGACGAATATGTAAGCGAGATAATGACGTTGGGAGGGTTTGGGTAAACTTAAAAATACATGAAACTAAGAGATTGGGAATTTACCTATTAAGTTAGGTCTACCCCTTGGGAATTTACCTATTAAGTTAGGTCTACCCAAGTATATGTTAACTTGTAAATATGTTTTAAGGTGGACATGACATTAGATAACATGATATGGCCAACTCGAGGTTAGATCTAGTTGTGGTGTAAATCTTCCCAGGTAACCACAACGTGGGGTCTAATGTGGGTAGTTGGTCATGTTGCACCATAAGACCCGAGGTTAGACCTAGACGTGGTGTAAATCTTCCCAGGTAACCACGGATGTCTAATGTGAGAGGTTGGGTGCGTTAATTAATTAATGCCTCATGATTAGGGTTAAGTCATGGCCCACTAATACTTAACCAATAATGGGGATGCGAGGATTGGATGGGGTTAAGTGGTTACACTTAACTAATTTAATCCATGATTAGTGAGGGGTTAAAACCATACTTAACCCTCTTAGAAACCCTAGCAACGTGGTCTGTTCCAGCAGTAATCCCAGTTTGGTATCACCACAACCCTACAGCTAGGTTAGGGCGGGGCACGATTACTGGACTGATGTAAGCGACCAAAGCGACGGCTGAGTGGTACAGCGGTGCGGGTCCGGCGGGCTACGGACGTGCACGTAGTCCGATGTTGGACAAACTCGAGGCACGGGTACCAGTAGGCTTAGACTGTGCATTATTGCTTAGGTGTCTGGGGTTGACACCTTAGGGCTTGATACACCCGAAGGTGGACCCAGCACAGTCTAACTACATCCATGTGGGCCGTATGGACACCAACACTTGACGTGTTAGGTTTATAGGGAGCCGATCGACTAGACCGTTGGGCTGGACCTTATATTAAGGTCACTTCATGTTATTGGGCCAAAGCTTGGGCTAAGGGATCAATATCTGTTTTGTGGGGTTGCTAGTACACCGTGGTGCAAAGCTTAATCTTCTTTATGTGATGACACCTTTATCTATTGCCAGTATATTCATCTCAGTTTCCATCATGATGTTAGCTTTACTAGTTTATAGATTGATCGTAGTAGGGCTTACCAGTCTTTTTGACTGACCTGTTTTCTTTCGCTTCTTTTCTTCCGTTCCCCCCCCCCCACAGGTTCTCAGGGAGGGGCTACATCTGCTTAGTGGATCTTTGGCTTGCTTGTTGGATAGCTCATGTATGGATCTGAGCTAGCTGTGGCTCATCTTTTATTTCTGGGGATTAGTACTGATGTTTTACCATGTATTTTGTTTCTACGTATCTAGACTTATGTTGTATTTTGGATCATGACATTTTGATACTATGTACTTGACTATGTTGGTTTGTGATATGATGATGATGGGTTTTTATCTGCTACCGCTGCTTTACTTATATTTATTTTTATATATTCTGTCTTGCGATATCTCTGTGTATGGTTACCTTCACAATAACGCCCCTCCAAAGCTAGTACATTCCAAGGAGTGATTCTAGTAGAGGTGGGGTGTTACATTCTCGCCGCATCTTTCCTATTTTAGCCATTTTCCAGGGTGTGAGGCTTGCCGAGGTCACGATATACACAAAGCTACGCTTCAATAAGACATGCTTTGATCAATAGTAGTTCTTCGTATGCCACATTGTCCATTCATAGCGTGTCACTGATAACTATCAATGTATAACCTCTAACCGTAGATGTCTTAGAGAAGGGTGTTAAGCAAAGAGAATAAATTCTCCACCACCTAACATATATATATTTAATAAAGATCAGTGCTATGTAGTCAATTACAATGTCAGACACATAATCCATACAAGTCCGATCTGGGTCTGAACGAAACCAAAATCCAGAATTCCTCCAAATACGTTCGGACTCCTTGCCACTTAACTGATATAAAATCCATCTGCAAATGGGAGCTACCCATTCGAGACATTCATCAAACAATCCTTCAGATATGAAGGGTCCCAGTCTATAATACCGTTTTCAATGTCTTCAATTGCTCCATAATTTCGTATTATTATTTAGAATGATTTTCGGACATAAATCTGATCTTGTCTTTCCAAATAATAAGCGCAATTTTATAAACCATGTGGATATACAGGGCCAAATCAATCCTCAACCCATACTCAGTGTTTGGAAACTCAAATTATTATTTAAAACACTTTATTATTTATTAGAAAGCATTTACTAAAGTTTGGAAAAGATTAATAAAGTTAAATCCCTTAAAACTCGATATTGAAATAAACAGCGTTACAAAAATTGTTTCAAAATGCCAATATTGGCTTGTTTAAGTATATTTTATAACGCCCAAAACTTCATAATTTCAACATAAATAACTTTTAAATAATAGACTATGATTTTACAAAAATATTCCATATTTTAAAAACATTTAAAATGGTAGTTTATAGTTACGGTCGACGAACTGCACTTAGAACGACCGGTTTCAAACTGTTTTAAATATATCTTGAAAATTATACATTGAAATATGATATTTTTTTATTTAAATGTAATATAATTTGGGACCAAACATTTCCAATTTTAGGAAAATCTGATTTAATTTGCTTAAGTTATAGCCATTTAAAGTTAGCGGACAAAAACGCGAAATACGGATGCGCGACACGTCCTATTTTTGACCGTAATATAACTTAATATATAAAAATTATTTCTAAACACTTTAAAATCTTTAGAAAACCATTATATAATTATATAAAATATTTAAACCATTTTAAAATAATATTTCAACTTTTTGAATTTCATCATACATTTAAATAAACAAAATATTCATTTACAATATTGACTTGGTCTAAGACTTAACCGATACCCATAAAAATCCACATTTGTGTGTGTAACATGTGTAGTGCACATATTATCACAATTGACAGCCACGAAGCAATCATTTATCCATCACACAAGCATATATAACAATATGTACGTGTATACATGTGTATATATAAGCAATTTGTTAATAAACATATGCACTGCAATAACTACTAATTAATCACATAATTGACAACCATTCAAACAATATCAAAAGATAACAATTATAAGTGTCGAGTTCGCACCTTGGGGTTCCACTCCACCAATCTTTATTGTTGGACTACTAGACCGACTATGGCTATCCTGGATTAACTGTTTGACGTCACCAACTTTTAAGAGTGTGTATATATATATACATATAAAGATAATAAACAATTTTTTTACTTGAGGAGGAGGAAAGGGGGGCTAGGGGCTGACTTAAGGGTGTTGGTTTGTAGCCGAGATGGGGAGAAGGGAACGAGGTGGCGGCAACATGGGCTATGGCCGTGCAGGGGTGACAAGGAGGAGGGGAGATGGGAGTTAAGTGACGGCCAAAGGAGGAGGAGATGTAGGGAAAAAGGGGTCGAATACTAAGGGAAAGAGGAGGACACAAAATGGAGGGAAAGAGGGAATTTTAAGGAATGGAAACCATGGCCAAGAGTTTCAAGAAGAAGAGGGGAAGTAGGAGAATGAGAAGGATGGTTAGAAATAAAGGAAATTAGCTCCTTTTATAGGAAAAAAGGAGGAAGGAGTGTGTGCCACCTAGTAGGACAAGTGTAAGGTAAGGAGGAAGGGTAGTACGCATTAGGATAAGTGTCCATACACTTGTCATCTTAAGATGGAGGTGATTTAAGGTAGCATGTAATAACCCGGAAAATGTGAACCAGTTTAAATTTTTTAAATTAGGTTATTACCAAGGAATTTGAATAGTTGAAATTGTATATTTCAATAAAATATAGAATTGTGTATAATATGGCAGTTTGAAATTTTGAATATAAACTTTGTCTGACTGTACCGGGTGGAAAATATAACGGATTTTAACGAAACTGAAAATATTTAAATCTGTTTATCAATACCTTTCTAACGAATCTGAAAAATCGAAATTTCATAACGGAAATCAAAAGTTATGGCCAAATGAATTTTCAGAAAGGTCGCTATATAGTATATATAGCCCTTGAAAATTGAGATTTTGCATACGACCTCGGAATTCGACGAAACCACTTTTGTTGGGTCCGGGATGTCAAATTATTGCTAAGTTTCAAATTTCGTAATTTTTGAAGCTAGTATGTGAGCGGGGCAAAAGATAACGTGTTTGGTCAAATTCTGTTAAAATGGGTCGACCTAAAAATGGCCGTTTTTCAAACGAGCTCAAAATTCGATGAAACTGGTTTTGGTAGGACCGTATCGTCAAAACAAAGCTAGATTTATTTTTCTGGAATTTTTCGATTCAGTTTGTGGCCCTGGCAAATTGAAATGTACGTTTAAATTAAATATCTAATGTTTTATATTTTAATTTGTAAAATAACTAACTGTAACAGTCGAAATGGCCAACGAAACATATCCCATTGTGTCCGGAATGGGGGTATTTAGCTAGGGGCGACAGTCGTTGGGTTTGATTTCGAGGTCGTTTGTGGAAGGGGGTATTTTTGGAATTAAATAAATTAAAAATTAAAATAAAAAGGGCATCGACCAATCAGAATTCATCTTCTTCCTCGAAACCCCTGTCGCGACGCGGAAATGAACCCGAAACTTCTCTCTTAAAATTCTCCGCAACCACACAACGAAATCAAGCAAACTGAGATCCATTTTGAAGAGCGTTCAGAGATCTTCAAATCCATAGTAATTTCACGAATTATCGTTGAGTATTGAGGGAGTTATAGCGTCGGGAAACCCCGAACTTCGCGCCGCCGCCGTGCCCTCTAAGAGGCGTCAATCTGACCATCTCAGGTAGCTTTGGAAAGCTCTCTCCTTCCTCTTCGACGCAGCGCTGGCCGTTCGTCCTAAAGCTTCGTGGTTTTGCCGAAAAATTCAACCCTAGCTTTCGAATTCGAAAAGGGTATACGGCTGAAACTATTTTCCATTGATTTTGACACTTTAAAGCGTTGCAAACTTGTAAAAATCGTATCTTTTTGCTATGTTAACGAAATTCGATGAAACAGGAGACACCGTGACCGCAAGGAGGCCCTCTACATTCTAGAAGAAGCCGCGGATTTTTCTGACCTTCCTACGGTTTTTAGCACCGCAATAACCAATGTGAGGAATCTAAACTATTTGTGTGAATGGAATCGTGTTGTATAAATTATATATGCGAAGTGTAAATTATATACGCATTGTATACCTCATGTACATGTGTTGTATAAGTTATATTAGCGATGTATAAATTATACAAGCGTTGTTTGAAACATATATGCTTTGAATTGTGATGAAATGCAAGTGAATTATTATATATATATATATATATATATATATATATATATATATACATACTCCCCTCGTCCACAGACCATGGACGATATTTATTGCTTGTGATTGACGTGATATCATATGGTTTGACGAATGGTTGGAAATAATTGTTTGTGGTTGATATTATGGTTGAAAAATACCTTTGTGGTTGAAAAATACCCTCTTGTGGTTGAAACAAAATAGAGTAGGATTGTGGAATTGAAAATAAAACATGCCGCCTACGTGCGAACTAGATGCATGATCCCCATTGTCAAAAACCGCGAGGTTTTAAGGTAGAGCGAGGAGCCGTACTAGGGACGGTCCCGGTTTTAACTACCCTGCCGTTATGCTGCCGAAATTTTCTGAAATATTTATGTGTTAGAATAATTTTCATTCGTTGAAATTATTTACTCAAACGATATCGAATATTCATGTGTTGAGTTGCAATTCATTCGTTGAGTTGAAATTCATGTGTTGAATATTATTTGAATTTAAACAAATGGCTTTAGCGATAAAAATCACATTTTTATATATATACAAACGATATCGTATATTCATGTGTTGAGTTGCAATTCATTCGTTGAGTTGAAATTCATGTGTTGAATATTATTTGAATTTAAACAAATGGCTTTAGCGATAAAAATCACATTTTTATATATATACAAACGATATCGAATATTCATGTGTTGAGTTGCAATTCATTCGTTGAGTTGAAATTCATGTGTTGAATATTATTTGAATTTAAACAAATGGCTTTAGCGATAAAAATCACATTTTTATATATATACAAACGATATAGAATATTCATGTGTTGAATTGCAATTCATTCGTTGAGTTGAAGTTCATGTGTTGAATGTTATCATCTTTTAAAAATAAAATGAATCGACGATGAAAACTATATTTTTATAATGAATATGAAGAGTTAAAAATACACATGTGTCGAATAAATATTTTTGATGATAAAAATATTCCTTTTATCAAGTATACGCTTAGCTAAAAATGCACATGTGTCGAATAAATATTTTTGATGATAAAAATATTCCTTTTATCAAGTATACGCTTAGCTAAAAATGCACATGTGTCGAATAAATATTTTTGATGATAAAAATATTCCTTTTATCAAGTATACGCTTAGCTAAAAATGCACATGTGTCGAATAAATATTTTTGATGATAAAAATATTCCTTTTATCAAGTATACGCTTAGCTAAAAATGCACATGTGTCGAATAAATATTTTTGATGATAAAAATATTCCTTTTATCAAGTATACGCTTAGCTAAAAATACACATGTGTCGAATAAATATTTTTGATGATAAAAATATTCCTTTTATCAAGTATACGCTTAGCTAAAAATACACAAGTGTTGAAATAAATAATAGTTGTTAGAAATATTATTATTAGCTTTGTTCTGCATATATATACATGTGTTGAACAGGAAAAATGGATTAGCTGTAGAGTAAAGAAATTATTTGCGTGCCCGACAAACAGGTAAACCTTGATGAGTTGGCTGCGCAATTTTATTTATATATCAACTCCTGTGAATGCCATTGGATGCGGAGTGCTGGTTTTTCTGTGTGAAATAATAAACAACGCCATAGGATAGTAACAATTAATTTTGAACCACACTACATGGCATACTTCTTGATGATAGGCATACTTCATCATATTCCACATAAGCAATTGGAGCTTGTGTGACGAGGTGGAAGATTTACCATACAAGCAAGAGGCTTGTATGGCGATGACTATGTACTACAGGTTGAACTGATGACTGATATGGACTATATAAATTATAACGATAAATTGCCAGATTAATAAAAACCCCACACGGGTCTGGAGTTGACAATAATCACGTCGCTCTAGTTATTAGATACGGCACATGGACTATTTATTTCCACACGGAAACGGGGTGACCGGAATTTATTCTCTGGAGTGATTATCAGTACATGCTCCCCCGTAAACACCAGAATATATCACTATAAATATGTGAATGCTTTTTAGGATTTATTGGGTACCTAATACGGCCCAATAAATTTCCGAACCCCTCCCCGTACAAAGGAGGTTATGGCGAAATTTTTCGAAATATTAAGGCATTAGTGAAATATTTGAAGTGAAAACGAAGTTGAAAATATAAAATGAACTATAGTTGAAATTATAGAATGAACTATATTTATATATATAAATATGAATATAATTAAAAGGAATAGAGGCCGTGCAGTTCGCGTTTCGGAATCGTAATTTGAAACGGTTAGTACGAGAAATCCGACCATTGGATTTTCCAGAAACCGCAACCGCTGGGTTCGCCTTGGAAATATCTTTCCAACGGCGCCAACCTTGTAAAAATCCAACGGTTGGATTGTCCGGAATGTTTAATTCAAATATGAAGAAAAACAGCGCCAGAATCGTTTATATTTATATATAAATATAAATATAATTAAATTAAATCGAATAATGACGCTGCAGTTCGAATTTTGAAACCGTAACTTCAAACGACTAGTGTGGAAGATCCGACCGTCGGATTCTCACGAAACTGGAACCGTTGGGTTCGCTTTGGGAATATCTTCCCGCTGATATAGACTTTGTAAAAATCCAACGGTTAGATTTTCCGATATGCGTAAAACAAATTAGGAGAAAAACAGCGCCAGTGCCACGGCACGACCTGAAACGTCGTTTAATTAAATATGGCCATTTTTAAATAAATAAAAATGGCGAAAAAATCGCTATAAAATGTTATAAGCAACATAGGTTGCAAATAAACCAATTGTGCTTGAATTGTTTGATATTTGATGGTTGTATGTGTATGACATGAAAATAACACTAAAGAACCGAAAGATGGATGTCGAATAATACAACCCTAAAATGAATCGATATAAATTCTAATGACGTGAATTATTTGAAAAGGCCGAGCTAACCCTCATTTCAAATAATTTATCGAGCGATTCGAATTGGAAAATGCAAAGACGATTCAAGACCGACGATCTTCGTATCGGTTGGATGGGCGCTACTGAGGTTCCTAACCGGAGTAGCTACCGGAAGGGGACGGAAGTAGTAGCCGTCTGAACGTATATGTTGATTGGACGGATTTGCGAGGAATTTGACGCCTCCGGCTTCGTTCAGACCCAGGACGGACTTGTAAATGGACTGTGTGTCTGACATTGAATTTTGTTCTATGCTGATTGATCTCTGTTAAATATATATCTGTTTGGCGGCAGAGAATTTATTCTTTTGCTTAACGCCCTTCTTTGAGACGTACGAGCTCAGAGGTTATATATCGATGGAAATCAACCGTATGGAGTGGACTGCCTATGTGGCATGCCAAGATGCTGTGATCAAGGCTTCTGTTGCAAAGCAAAGTCTTGTGGATGATGATCAAAGCAAGGTCTACGTGGCCTAGCTTTGTGTATTTCGTAGATTCGCGAACCTAACACCCCGGTATGAATTAAAAACGGGATACGGACTGCAGGGAGAGCACGACGTTTCTTTCTAGCTATGGTGGTGTCAGTGACTTACCAGCCCTGACATATATATCTATTTTTCACCTTTGTGGTTGTTGGAATGCGAGGCGCCTCGATTATAGGTCTGTAAGGACCGGGAAACGTGTGTTCAGGAATAACTAATCCTCTAACGTAAGTGAGGACCGGCCCTGAAGATCCAGGGGTTACCCAGAGTGCGTAGTCCCGAGACATTTGCTAGAGTGTCTCGAAGAGGAGAGGAGCTTGCCCCTTGCCTCGACTCATGACGGAAATCCAATTTCCCATACGAGATAACGGATTTGATTGTAGAACTAGTATGGAGACAAAGTAGATGGTAGCTATGCCGCCTATGATTGATATTTATCATGCTATTCGTTTTTGAAACATATATGCACTAGTAATAATATCAAATGATTTTGCTTTATACGTATTAAGCATATTTGGCTATTATAAGGTAAAACTCTATCCTCCGGCTTGTGTTGCATTGTGTGATGGGACCTGAGTCTTATAATGGCTTCATTCTTTCTAAAAGCATTGCGTTGTTTTAAAAGAATTTACTTTGTTTTAAATGCACTAGCAATCACTGGAGTAAACCCGTTCCGCGAAAGTGGCGTGGTCCTATGATTTGCTATTTACTGTTGTTTAACTGTTAAATAGATTCCTCATGCCAGTCCCCATGACTGACTCGTTGTTTGTTTCACTTTGCAAACGCGGGTGCCCTTTTTTTCACACGGGCAGCCTAGTACACAGGTGACAGGTGGTTTTTGGTTCTGCACTGCTGCATAGAGTGCACTTTTGGCTCATGGCGAGGCTAACTTCATAGAGATGACTTTGATATTTTCCGCCATTACTGTATACATATTATGATTCCGCCACTGGCGATGCAAACTGATTTACTTTCCGTATTTCTCACTATATGTATATGTATTCCGCCTTCGGCGATGTAGACTGATACTTTTATTATGTCTCACTGCATGTATGTATTCCGCCTCTGGCGATGATGACTGATCACTTTCCTTTTATTTACTAAGTATATCCCATGTTATGCTATTCTGATATTCCTACATGTTGTGATTCCGCTGTCATATCCATGTAAAATTATTTTATTTATTGTTTCTGCTATTATTTGTACTCAGCTATGATGATTAATGTGTTATTTCCTAATGATTATCCTTAATACCGCCCCTCGGATTTTGGGATCATCACAGTTGGTATCAGAGCTTTGGTTAACCTTAGTTCAGGGATCTAACACATTAAACACCTCGTCAGAATAGAATCAGTAGTGTTCTAATGCGAGTAGCTCATTAGAGATAGGATTAGCAATGTCCTAGAATGAGCTAAGCAGATTAGCAAAACAATTTGATCAGTACATCATCATTATCTTTCTTTGTATTCCCTTGCTTTATCATTTATGAAAATTATCAAATCTGTGAGCTTGACTCTTTTCTTGCTTATACAGTTCTCTTAGATGGCTACACGAGGAGCAGCAGCTAGAGGAGGCCGTGGAGGCCGAGGAGATGCAGCAGGAGGACGGGGGAATATCCCCGTAGTAGTGGAAGGCCCTATTATTCTGCCACCAGCACCAGAAGACTTTGAGCTCGACAAAGTAGCAAAGAGGTACAGAAATCTTGGGGGAAAACCTTTTACTGGCACTGGCACAGTGACCGAAGCTATAGCTTGGCTGAAAACCTGTGAGAAAATCTTCGATGGTATGGGTATGGGAACTAACAACAAAGCCCGACTTGGCATTTGGCTCCTTCAGGAAGAAGCAGAGCTGTGGTGGGATGCCATTACCTCTGAGGATGCAGCTGGTACTATCCGGACTTGGGAGCAATTTAAAGCTTTGTTCAATGAGAAGTTTGTACCGGAACAGGCTCTAGAGAGGATGAGAGAGCAGTTTGCTAATCTCCAGCAGGGAGACCTCTCTATTCAGGATTATCTAAATAAGTTCACCCAGTTATCGCGCTATGCTCCAGAACTGATTTTAACCAACAAAGCCAAGAATAAGAGGTTCATATTTGGGCTGAAGCGCAAGTACCACGATAGAGCTATGAGCAACATCAAACTCTCCTTTACAGAACTAGTAGAGATGGCTTGCAACTACGAAGACATGGATGAGAGACATGCTAGCCAAGACCGCGCTAAAAGCCAAGCAGGGAATAAGCGCAAGGCTTCAACAGACCAACCCGAATCTAGCATTACCGCGGCCGCTACTCAAAAACCCGCAAAGATCCCGAAAGGAAACTGCTACAATTGCGGGAAGCCCGGTCATTTCTCTAATGTATGCAAGGCCCCAAAGAAGCCAAAGGCAAATGACTCAGCCGAATGCTACAACTGCCACAAGAAGGGGCACTACAGCAGGAACTGCCCTCTGAAGCAGAATGCACAGGTGGCCCATGTCTATGACGGGAAGACCCCGCCAGCTACCACCGATGGATTAGGTAAACCCGATGTCTTGGGAGGTACCCTTACTATTAAAAATATTCCTGTTTCTGTACTTTTTGATACTGGTGCATCACGTAGCTTCATTTCTGGTAAAATTGTTCACAAGTTAAAATTGAATCAAAGAATTCTAAAGGAACCAATTAAAGTTCAAAACCCAATAGGAGGTTCAGTTAGTCTCAGTTTATACTGTAGAGTGCCAATCTCTTATTCTTGCTATAAGTTCTCTTTTAAAGTAATTGTCATGGACCTTTCCGAATTTGATATTATACTGGGGCTGGACTGGTTGACACAATATAAGGCCGAAGTTAGATGTGCCGAAAGAATCGTGAAAGTTGAAACAAAATCGGGGCATATCACTATACCATGTCATGGCTCAGAAATCAATAGAACGGAATTTTGGTCTTCTTTAGAAGTTATTCCCCCTTCGATAGAAAAGATTCCGGTCGTGAAAAACTATGCGGATGTGTTTGAAGAAGTAGAAAACTTACCGCCGCAAAGAGAAATTGAATTTAGGATAGATCTAATTCCTAACGCCCGACCAGTAGTACACCCAATAAGAAGAATGGCTCCGAAAGAAAAAGAAGAGTTAAGTAGTCAAACCCGAGAATTGCTTTGGAAAGGTCTAATCAGACCGAGCTTTTCAGCTTGGGGAGCAGCAGTTGTATTTGTCCCGAAATCAGACGGTACTCTAAGACTTTACGTCGATTACAGGGATCTCAATAAGCAGACACTGAAGAACAAATATCCCTTGCCCCGAATAGATGATCTGTTAGATCAATTAAATGGAGCAACAGTATTCTCCAGAATGGACCTAGCTACAGGTTTCCACCAATTGCGTATAGCCGAAGACTGTGTTCCTTTGACAGCCTTCAGGGGTCCGGATTTATTCTACGAATGGTTAGTAATGCCGTTCGGCTTGTGCAACGCTCCAGCATACTTCGTTGATCTTATGAACAGAGTGTTCCGTGGTGTGTTGAATAAATTTGTTCTAGTCTTCATCGATGACATTTTAATCTACTCTAAGTCGGAAGATGAACATACAAAATATTTAGAACAAGTGTTGAAAATTCTGAGGAGAAATGTCTTGAAAGCTAAATTTTCTAAGTGTGTCTTCTGGCAGAATGAAGTTAAATTCCTAGGCCATGTCGTATCAAAAGAAGGAATTGCTGTAGACCCAAGCAAAATTACAGCGATTCAGAACTGGAAACAACCTACTACTCCCACAGAAGTTCGAAGTTTCCTTGGATTGGCTAGTTACTATCGGAAATTCGTTCAGGATTTTTCAAAGATATCAGGAGTATTGACAAAGCTTACAAAGAAGCATGAGAAATTCAAATGGACTCCCGAATGTGAAGAAGCTTTCCAAGAGCTAAAACTGAAGTTGACAACTGCTCCGGTATTGACAATAATAGAAGGTAACCAAGACTTGACTGTATGGACAGATGCTTCTATTAGAGGCTAGGCGCAGTGTTAATGCAAAAAGGCCAAGTGATCGCTTATGCCAACCGTCAACTAAAGCCGCATGAAAGAAACTATGCTACTCATGATCTTGAGTTATTAGCTATCGTGTTTGCTTTAAGAATCTGGAGGCATTATTTACTGGACGAGAAATTCGAACTATACACCGATCATCAATCCTTGAAATACCTGTTCACCCAGAAAGATTTAAACCTGAGGCAACAGCGTTGGTTAGAATTCCTTGTAGCATACGATTTTGAAATTATATACACTCCAGGGAAAGCCAATGTTGTAGCAGATGCGCTCAGCAGAAAGAATGAAATCATCGCCAGTTTTGTCATCACGTCTTCATTAATAGACAGGATCTCGACTCTTCAGAAAGACGATGAATTTATTCAAAGAATCAGTCAAAGAATCAAAGGAGGTGAATCCACAAGTTTTCGACTCGATGACAAAGAGGTTCTAAGATTAAAGGGTAGAATCTGCATCCCAAACCTTCCCGAGCTCAGAAGAGAAATACTTGATGAGTGCCACAAATCCAAATTAAGTATCCATCCCGGTGTGAGCAAAATGTATAACGATATCAAACGCACATTCTGGTGGAGAGCTATGAAAAGAGATATCTCATTATATGTTAGCAGATGCCCCACTTGTCAGCTAGTTAAGAGTGATCAGCAGAAATTGGCTGGATTATTACAACCATTAGAAGTTCCAGGATGGAAGTGGGAACAAATTTCGATGGACTTCATCGATGGCTTGCCTCGAACTAGAAAAGGAAACGACATTATATGGGTAATCGTAGATCGCTTCACGAAGACTGCCCATTTCATCCCTGTCTGATCCAACAGAACGGCTCAAAGTCTAGCACAGATTTACTTCAGAGAAATAGTTAAACTACATGGAGTGCCACTCAATATAGTCAGCGATAGAGATCCCCTATTTACTAGCAAATTCTGGGAAGCATTCCAGGAAGAATTGGGGACCAAATTGAATCTAAGCACCGCTTATCACCCTCAGACAGACGGCCAAACTGAGCGGGTGAATAGAATTTTAGAAGATCTATTGCGGGCTTGCGTTATCGATTTTGGAGGCTCATGGGAAGATCATTTACATTTAGCCGAATTTTCTTACAACAATAGCTATCAAGCAAGTTTGGGAATGTCTCCATTTGAAGCATTATACGGTAGACCGTGCAGATCTCCCGCATGTTGGGTAGAACCTGGCAACAGACTTGTGTTAGGGCCCGATATGATTCAAGAAGCATCAGATAAAGTCGATTTCATTAAGAAGCGATTAAAAACCGCACAGAGCCGATAGAAAAGTTATGCTGATGCGAGAAGAAGGGATATATCGTTTGTTGTTGGCGATTATGTTTATTTAAGGGTTTCTCCAATGCGAGGAGTAATCAGATTTGGCAAGACTGGGAAGTTGGCACCGAGATTTATTGGTCCCTTTCCTATACTTGAACGGATTGGAACTCTTGCATATAGGGTTTCATTACCTAATTGGTTGCCTGGTGTACATGATGTGTTCCACGTGTCTCAGCTCAGAAAACATGTTCATGATCCAAATCTTGTTGTGGAAGAAGCAGCGCAACAGGATATTGACATAACTCCAGAATTAGCACTCAAGAGGGAGCCATTGAAGATAGTTGGCAAAGAAACTAGGGAGCTAAGGAGGAAAAAGATTCATCTAGTCAAAGTGCAGTGGAGTAGTGATCCTAGAGACTGTACTTGGGAAACTGAGGAAAGCATTAAACAAGCCTATCCCAAATGCAGAGTGGACATCTCTGACTAACTCCGGTGCAAGGTACCTTTACAATACTTTGCATTTACATTTTATTTCCTGCTTAGCTGTTATTTCCTTTTCGAGGACGAAAAGTTTTAAGTGCGGGAGATTGTAATAACCCGGAAAATGTGAACCAGTTTAAAATTTTTAAATTAGGTTATTACCAAGGAATTTGAATAGTTGAAATTGTATATTTCAATAAAATATAGAATTGTGTATAATATGGCAGTTTGAAATTTTGAATATAAACTTTGTCTGACTGTACCGGGTGGAAAATATAACGGATTTTAACGAAACTGAAAATATTTAAATCTGTTTATCAATACCTTTCTAACAAATCTGAAAAATCGAAATTTCATAACGGAAATCAAAAGTTATGGCCAAATGAATTTTCAGAAAGGTCGCTATATAGTATATATAGCCCTTGAAAATTGAGATTTTGCATACGACCTCGGAATTCGACGAAACCACTTTTGTTGGGTCCGGGATGTCAAATTATTGCTAAGTTTCAAATTTCGTAATTTTTGAAGCTAGTATGTGAGCGGGGCAAAAGATAACGTGTTTGGTCAAATTCTGTTAAAATGGGTCGACCTAAAAATGGTCGTTTTTCAAACGAGCTCAGAATTCGACGAAACTGGTTTTGGTAGGACCGTATCGTCAAAACAAAGCTAGATTTATTTTTTTGGAATTTTTAGATTCAGTTTGTGGCCCTGGCAAATTGAAATGTACGTTTAAATTAAATATCGAATGTTTTATATTTTAATTTGAAAAATAACTGACTGTAACAGTCGAAATTGCCAACAAAACATATCCCATTGTGTCCGGAATGGGGGTATTTAAATAGGGGCGACAGTCGTTGGGTTTGATTTCGAGGTCGTTTGTGGAAGGGGGTATTTTTGGAATTAAATAAATTAAAAATTAAAATAAAAAGGGCATCGACCAATCAGAATTCATCTTCTTCCTCGAAACCCCTTTCGCGACGCGGAAATGAACCCGAAACTTCTCTCTTAAAATTCTCCGCAACCACACAACGAAATCAAGCAAACTCAGATCCATTTTGAAGAGCGTTCAGAGATCTTCAAATCCATAGTAATTTCACGAATTATCGTTGAGTATTGAGGGAGTTATAGCGTCGGGAAACCCCGAACTTCGCGCCGCCGCCGTGCCCTCTAGGAGGCGTCGTTCTGACCATCTCAGGTAGCTTTGGAAAGCTCTCTCTTTCCTCTTCGACGCAGCGCTGGCCGTTCGTCCTAAAGCTTCGTGGTTTTGCCGAAAAATTCAACCCTAGCTTTCGAATTCGAAAAGGGTATACGGCTGAAACTATTCTCCACTGATTTTTACACTTTAAAGCGTTGCAAACTTGTAAAAATCGTATCTTTTTGCTATGTTAACGAAATTCGTTGAAACAGGAGACACCGTGACCGCAAGGAGGCCCTCTACATTCTAGAAGAAGCCGCGGATTTTTCTGACCTTCCTACGATTTTTAGCACCGCAATAACCAATGTGAGGAATCTAAACTATTTGTGTGAATGGAATCGTGTTGTATAAATTATATAAGCGAAGTGTAAATTATATACGCATTGTATACCTCATGTACATGTGTTGTATAAGTTATATTAGCGATGTATAAATTATACAAGCGTTGTTTGAAACATATATGCTTTGAATTGTGATGAAATGCAAGTGAATTATTATATTATATACATATATATATATATATATATATACTCCCCTCGTCCACAGACCATGGACGATATTTATTGCTTGTGATTGACGTGATATCATATGGTTTGACGAATGGTTGGAAATAATTGTTTGTGGTTGATATTATGGTTGAAAAATACCTTTGTGGTTGAAAAATACCCTCTTGTGGTTGAAACAAAATAGAGTAGGATTGTGGAATTGAAAATAAAACATGCCGCCTGCGTGCGAACTAGATGCATGATCCCCATTGTCAAAAACCGCGAGGTTTTAAGGTAGAGCGAGGAGCCGTACTAGGGACGGTCCCGGTTTTAACTACCCTGCCGTTATGCTGCCGAAATTTTCTGAAATATTTATGTGTTAGAATAATTTTCATTCGTTGAAATTATTTACTCAAACGATATCGAATATTCATGTGTTGAGTTGCAATTCATTCGTTGAGTTGAAATTCATGTATTGAATATTATTTGAATTTAAACAAATGGCTTTAGCGATAAAAATCACATTTTTATATATATACAAACGATATCGAATATTCATGTGTTGAGTTGCAATTCATTCGTTGAGTTGAAATTCATGTGTTGAATATTATTTGAATTTAAACAAATGGCTTTAGCGATAAAAATCACATTTTTATATATATACAAACGATATCGAATATTCATGTGTTGAGTTGCAATTCATTCGTTGAGTTGAAATTCATGTGTTGAATATTATTTGAATTTAAACAAATGGCTTTAGCGATAAAAATCACATTTTTATATATATACAAACGATATAGAATATTCATGTGTTGAATTGCAATTCATTCGTTGAGTTGAAGTTCATGTGTTGAATGTTATCATCTTTTAAAAATAAAATGAATCGACGATGAAAACTATATTTTTATAGTGAATATGAAGAGTTAAAAATACACATGTGTCGAATAAATATTTTTGATGATAAAAATATTCCTTTTATCAAGTATACGCTTAGCTAAAAATGCACATGTGTCGAATAAATATTTTTGATGATAAAAATATTCCTTTTATCAAGTATACGCTTAGCTAAAAATGCACATGTGTCGAATAAATATTTTTGATGATAAAAATATTCCTTTTATCAAGTATACGCTTAGCTAAAAATGCACATGTGTCGAATAAATATTTTTGATGATAAAAATATTCCTTTTATCAAGTATACGCTTAGCTAAAAATGCACATGTGCCGAATAAATATTTTTGATGACAAAAATATTCCTTTTATCAAGTATACGCTTAGCTAAAAATGCACATGTGTCGAATAAATATTTTTGATGATAAAAATATTCCTTTTATCAAGTATACGCTTAGCTAAAAATACACATGTGTTGAATAAATATTTTTGATGATAAAAATATTCCTTTTATCAAGTATACGCTTAGCTAAAAATACACAAGTGTTGAAATAAATAATAGTTGTTAGAAATATTATTATTAGCTTTGTTCTGCATATATATACATGTGTTGAACAGGAAAAATGGATTAGCTGTAGAGTAAAGAAATTATTTGCGTGCCCGACAAACAGGTAAACCTTGATGAGTTGGCTGCGCAATTTTATTTATATATCAATTCCTGTGAATGCCATTGGATGCGGAGTGCTGGTTTTTCTGTGTGAAATAATAAACAACGCCATAGGATAGTAACAATTAATTTTGAACTACACTACATGGCATACTTCTTGATGATAGGCATACTTCATCATATTCCACATAAGCAATTGGAGCTTGTGTGACGAGGTGGAAGATTTACCATACAAGCAAGAGGCTTGTATGGCGATGACTATGTACTACAGGTTGAACTGATGACTGATATGGACTATATAAATTATAACGATAAATTGCCAGATTAATAAAAACCTCACACGGGTCTGGAGTTGACAATAATCACGTCGCTCTAGTTATTAGATACGGCACATGGACTATTTATTTCCACACGGAAACGGGGTGACGGGAATTTATTCTCTGGAGTGATTATCAGTACATGCTCCCCCGTAAACACCAGAATATATCACTATAAATATGTGAATGCTTTTTAGGATTTATTGGGTACCTAATACGGCCCAATAAATTTCCAAACCCCTCCCCGTACAAAGGAGGTTATGGCGAAATTTTTCGAAATATTAAGGCGTTAGTGAAATATTTGAAGTGAAAACGAAGTTGAAAATATAAAATGAACTATAGTTGAAATTATAGAATGAACTATATTTATATATATAAATATGAATATAATTAAAAGGAATTGAGGCCGTGCAGTTCGCGTTTCGGAATCGTAATTTGAAACGGTTAGTACGAGAAATCCGACCATTGGATTTTCCCGAAACCGCAACCGCTGGGTTCGCCTTGGAAATATCTTTCCAACGGCGCCAACCTTGTAAAAATCCAACGGTTGAATTGTCCGGAATGTTTAATTCAAATCTGAAGAAAAACAGCGCCAAAATCGTTTATATTTTGATATAAATATAAATATAATTAAATTAAATCGAATAACGACGCTGCAGTTCAAATTTTGAAACCGTAACTTCAAACGACTAGTGTGGAAGATCCGACCTTCGGATTCTCACGAAACTGGAACCGTTGGGTTCGCTTTGGGAATATCTTCCCGCTGATATAGACTTTGTAAAAATCCAACGGTTAGATTTTCCGATATGTGTAAAACAAATTAGGAGAAAAACAGCGCCAGTGCCACGGCACGACCTGAAACGTCGTTTAATTAAATATGGCCATTTTTAAATAAACAAAAATGGCGAAAAAATCGCTATAAAATGTTATAAACAACATAGGTTGCAAATAAACCAATTGTGCTTGAATTGTTTGATATTTGATGGTTGTATGTGTATGACATGAAAATAACACTAAAGAATCGAAAGATGGATGTCGAATAATACAACCCTAAAATGAATCGATTTAAATTCTAATGACGTGAATTATTTGAAAAGGCCGAGCTAACCCTCATTTCAAATAATTTATCGAGCGATTCGAATTGGAAAATGCAAAGACGATTCAAGATCGACGATCTTCGTATCGGTTGGATGGGCGCTACTGAGGTTCCTAACCGGAGTAGCTACCGGAAGGGGACGGAAGTAGTAGCCGTCTGAACGTATATGTTGATTGGACAGATTTGCGAGGAATTTGACGCCTCCGGCTTCGTTCAGACCCAGGACGGACTTGTAAATGGACTGTGTGTCTGACATTGGATTTTGTTCTATACTGATTGATCTCTGTTAAATATATATCTGTTTGGCGGCAAAGAATTTATTCTTTTGCTTAACGCCCTTCTCTGAGACGTACGAGCTCAGAGGTTATATATCGATGGAAATCAATCGTATGGAGTGGACTGCCTATGTGGCATGCCAAGATGCTGTGATCAAGGCTTCTGTTGCAAAGCAAAGTCTTGTGGATGACGATCAAAGCAAGGTCTACGTGGCCTAGCTTTGTGTATTTCGTAGATTCGCGAACCTCACACCCCAGTATGAGTTAAAAACGGGATACGGACTGCAGGGAGAGCACGACGTTTCTTTCTAGCTATGGTGGTGTCAGTGACTTACCAGCCCTGACATATATATCTATTTTTCACCTTTGTGGTTGTTGGAATGCGAGGCGCCTCGATTATAGGTCTGTAAGGACCGGGAAACGTGTGTTCAGGAATAACTAATCCTCTAACGTAAGTGAGGACCGGCCCTGAAGATCCAGGGGTTACCCAGAGTGCGTAGTCCCGAGGCATTTGCTAGAGTGTCTCGAAGCGGAGAGGAGCTTGCCCCTTGCCTCGACTCATGACGGAAATCCAATTTCCCATACGAGATAACAGATTTGATTGTAGAACTAGTATGGAGACATAGTAGATGGTAGCTATGCCGCCTATGATTGATATTTATGATGCTATTCGTTTTTGAAACATATATGCACTAGTAATAATATCAAATGATTTTGCTTTATACGTATCAAGCATATTTGGCTATTATAAGGTAAAACTCTATCCTCCGGCTTGCGTTGCATTGTGTGATGGGACCTGAGTCTTATAATGGCTTCATTCTTTCTAAAAGCATTGCGTTGTTTTAAAAGAATTTACTTTGTTTTAAATGCACTAGCAATCACTGGAGTAAACCCGTTCCGCGAAAGTGGCGTGGTCCTATGATTTGCTATTTACTGTTGTTTAACTATTAAATAGATTCCTCATACCAGTCCCCATGACTGACTCGTTGTTTGTTTCACTTTGCAAACGCGGGTGCCCTTATTTTCACACGGGCAGCCTAGTACACAGGTGACAGGTGGTTTTTGGTTCTGCACTACTGCATAGAGTGCACTTTTGGCTCATGGCGAGGCTAACTTCATAGAGATGACTTTGATATTTTCCGCCATTACTGTATACATATTATGATTCCGCCACTGGCGATGCAGACTGATTTACTTTCCGTATTTCTCACTATATGTATATGTATTCCGCCTTCGGCGATGTAGATTGATACCCTTATTATGTCTCACTGCATGTATGTATTCCGCCTCTGGCGATGATGACTGATCACTTTCCTTTTATTTACTAAGTATATCCCACGTTATGCTATTCTGATATTCCTACATGTTGTGATTCCGCTGTCATATCCATGTAAAATTATTTTATTTATTGTTTCTGCTATTATCTGTACTCAGCTATGATGATTAATGTGTTATTTCCTAATGATTATCCTTAATACCGCCCCTCGGATTTTGGGATTGTCACATAGCATTTCCTATGAAATGCTATGAAAAGTTATGTGTGACGTTTGACAAATGTAACAATATTTCAACTTCTGGTTATAATTCAAAAAATTCGACCAAACAATGAATGATGCTGACATATCCCGATCATATTTTTAATCGTTTTAAATCTTATTAACTTCAAATTAATTTTGGAAACCTATATTTTTATATTAAACTTATATTTATTTATATTCAACTTAAATTTGTTTAGATCAAAATACTAGTTTTCTAATTAACATCCGGGATGTTACACTCAAAGACATCTGGAAACTCACACATAATGAGCACTGAAGATAGCCTGTCCAAATTAGAAGATAAAGAATGTAATAAGGCCAACTCCCCATATCCGGTCCTACAAGGGATCTCTAAGCCACGACCTTCATGGGTTCTCAAGCAAACAACTTTGATATCGCAATTAAGGATGGCCTAATAATATGATGGCCAACCCATCCCCAATACGAGATCGTAACCCTCGAAATCTAACACATACACATTACATAAGAAATCAGCACTATCAATATCTAATACTAGATCCTTAAAATTAGCAAAACTTGCTTAGCTCCTCCGATAGGGTTAGACACCTTTATCTGACTCCTAGCAAAGGACATAGGAATAATCGGGAAATCAACGATGCTCCTAGCGATGAAGGAATGGGTTACTCTGGAATGAAATAAGGTGCCCATAAAAGTTCCTAGAATAGATATCAGACCTTCCAAAGCTGGTTTTCGATGGTCTCTTAGAGGTTAACACTGAAGTGGTGTTATCTCTAAAGCATAGTTTGGTCCGCTTTGTCCTCCTTTCTTCTTGTGGTAGCTCCTCGTCGTGTGTCCTTCCACGTGAAAATTGTAGCACTTTACTTCAAAATCTAGCTTTCTAAGGTCTACCCTGCAATCCTTGGTCTCATGGACCTTCTTGTGGCATCTTGCACATACTTTAGCCTCTCTCTTAAACTTCCCATTCTTCTTTTCTCTAGCCAGAAATTCCTTTTCTTGTTCTTTCCATATGCAGAAGTATTTTCAGCTTTATCACCCTTATTCTCCTTCTCCGTCTTCTTCTTCTCCTAAGTAGTGCATAGGATATCAATCTCTACTAATGCCTAAAAAGTAGATCCAAAGGCCACTTGAGCTAGCAATGTTTCTCTCAATGAGGAATTAATTCCTTTTACGAATCTTAATGCCTTATTCATCCGCATATCTACCAATCCTCTTCCAAATTTGGACAGCTCAGTAAAATTCGTAACGTACTACCTCAAATTGGACTCTTCTTGCTTAAGCTGAACAAAATTTTTCCATTTGTAGACTCGCCTCTACATTGGGTAAGAACTTCATTTCGAATCAAGCCTTATACTCGTCCCATGAAAACACGTTTCCTGCATTTTCTTTGGAAAACATAATCCACCATTCATTGCTTATCCCTTAAGATGCCAAGCTGTTATCCTACGTTTCAAAGGGTCCTTTCTTCCTGTAGCTTCAAAAATACGATCGCACTCAAATATCCACGCCTTAGCTTCCAAAAAGCCTTATGTTCCAAGAAAAAGCTTGCCTCTTAAATTTAATAAATCCTTACAGAGATGAGGAAAGTTGAGAGCCACTTTAATGGGTTAAGATGATGGTTCCGTTGGGGGTGGGAGGGATAATGAAACTTGGTCCACAATCCCAAGGTACTGTTGGAACCACTCGGGCAAGTATCGAGGCTTTGCTTGATTCCCTTGCTTAGGCTGATTATCGACCATTTTTACTATTTGAAAAAGGGAAAATCCTCAGTGGAAATCCTTAAGATAGTATTTAAGACAAAAGCAAAGAGGAAAAAAGATAGAAATAGCCTAGTATAGCTACGTATGTTTTGGGGGTATTGTGTGTGTGTGTGTGTGTAAAATTTGAAAGCTTTTCATATAATAAGTATATCTCTTACATGTATATTTCCCTGAAATGGTGTAACCTATGCCTGATACCAAATGTAATAACCCTCCCAGAATAGGCCTAAATTTCTACTCGGAAAAGGCCCATCGGAACTTAAGGCCATTCTAAATGGATCATTGGTTCCTATTAGGATTACATGAACATAGCCAAACTAATAATGACCATAAAATCTCATAGCGGAAGGGATAGAATATAATAATTGGAAATAAATGTACCAATAATTAAAACTCATAAAATGTTGATTACATAAAATCTCAACTGTCAACCAAGGCATATCAATTATCATAATAATAATATCCCAAGTGTACAACAATACTGCCAAACATGATAATAACGATACTAACTAAAGATCCTCCATTGTTAACTTCTAGCATGCATGACTGCATCAATCAAGCCCTCCTACCTACTAACATGTTTATTCATTAAGAGTAGGGAGGTTAAAAGAAAAGTTCTAGTGAATGAAAACCACATAAATTTAAGGAATGTCTATTTCCTATACCTGGCAGTGTATATTCATCCAATTATGTCTACGCAAGTTCAACACACAAATTCACGTATTAACTAGCGGACTATTCTAAAGTTCTTAAGGCCAACATGCTTATTTATAAGGGAGGGTTCTATTGTCACTTAATACCCTACGAGGCGGACGACCATATGGTCACTTAAGGCCATTAGATAAATATATATTTATGGGTGGATTCTTTTGATCACTTAAGACCCTTTGGCAGAACCTAGTCACTTAAAACCTCATCTTATAATCATCAATGCTATTTAACATTTTCTCTCTTGTAATATGGGAAATAGTGATCTTTCACTTAAAACCAGTTTAGGTAGACACTTATTGTCATTTAAGACCCTCCGATGGAACCATGCCTTACTATTTAACCCATATTATGGGTGAACTCTTAGCCACTTAATACTTCCCTTAGAAATTTTCATACTGCCCATCCCTAAGTACTCCCTTACACAGCCCCTAGATAACAAGCAGATAACTTCCGGAGAAGTACCCCACTCAAACGTATATCTTTTTAATTCAAAACCATTTAATATCTTTTTAAGAGAAAGACAGACCTAACGATCACTTAAGATCTTTTTTAAGGGCAGGTCCCATGACTTGGGTCCTAAATAAAGGAGAGAATCTTAGGAATGGACCTAGTCCTAACCATTTAATAACCAAATAAGTTAGGTCAAAAACTTAATATCTTCTCGAGGCAGGCCTACTTCACACACACACACACACACACACACACACACATATATATATATATATAGGGAAAGTCTATTTGGACACTAGATTTAGACATAATTGGTGACATAATGAATTTACACCATTGGATCACCCCATCAATTCCACCACTCCACATAAAGACAAAATGATCTAATGGTTAAGATCTAGTGTCCTTTAATTTGTGTCTATATAGTATGTACCATATATGTATATATACATACATATACATATATATGTATATATACATACATATACACACAAGACACCTCACATTAAACCGACCACTTGCAGATGCTGGATTTGTCGGGTGGTTCCAGGCAGGCTTCTACAATAAGTTGGGCTTAACCTCGCGTTTTTGTGTAATAATTATAATGTCCCATGGTGCTTTGACCTCTCATATTAACCTGACTAACTTGTAGATGTTGGATATGTCAGTCGGTTTCTGGCAGGCTTCTACTATAAGTTGGGATTAACCTCGTGTCTACGTGTCATTAATACTAATAAAAGCCATTACTACTCATATACAAAAAAATTCCTATAGGGACATTTAATTTCTACTTTCGTAATTAAACGTATTTAGTAAGCATTAATAATACATTAATTACTATATAAAAAGAAATAAATAAAACATGAATCAAGCGCACATGAATAAACGTCCTAATTCGTTGAAATGTCATCCTAACATCAAAATATGGTTTCAATATGGCATAGACATGTATATTCATATTCAAACAATAACAGGAAAAAAAACAACCACGACAACAAGAACACCATATTACAACTTTAATTTTACAATGGTGGTAAAATCACTATTGTAATAAATGTTTTTTTTACAACTTTTTTCCATAAAAGTTGTAATAAACTTATTTTTAACAACTGTGTTATTTTGACAGTTGTAATAAAAGCCTATCACAACTTTTATTTTTTGACTATTGCAATATATGAGTATGCTACAACAAAAATACCATATTAATAATTAATAAAAATTCGATAATTAATAAAAATATTAATACTCAATAATTATTATTTAATAATAATAACAAATAGTTTATTTGAAAATATGTAATAACTAATATTAATAATTTCTTTTCTCTATATAATAATTAATAAATAATATTTATGTATTATTATTAGAAATTAAAAATAAATAAATAAAAATTAGTTTTTAGTAATGAATAATTAATTTTAGTAACCAATAAATAAGAAGCAAGAATCACTAATTAATAAGTAATAATTAGTAGTATTTAATAAATAGTAATTATTTTTTAATAATGATTTTTAAGTATTTAATAATGAGTAGTAATTAATAAATAGTAATTAGCTTATAATAATTAATATTAAATATTTAGTAATTCATAATATATACATTATAGCTAAATTAAAATAATTAATATTCAATTATAACTTAGATATAAAAATTGATATTAATTAAGAAATAATATTCAGCACTTAGTAAAATTTGTTTTCAGAAATTAATATCATATTTGTTATAAATATTCATTTATTAATTATAACTTATAAAATCCAGTTTTTTATTAACGTTGTTCTAACGAACAAGAAACGTAGGCGGGCTCTCGCAGGAAAATTAGGCGGGACAGGGAAAAATTGGCTCCAAACTTACTCACGTGATATCACTTCCTCACGTATGCCTCCTCGTATCCCCTTCATTCATTAAAGTTTCAACCAAAACTGAAATCAATCCCAAAATCGAAATCAATCCCGAAATTTCAAGTTCAAATCATCCCGAAATTTCAATCCCAAAATTGAAATCAATCCCAAAATCGAAACCAATCCCGTAATCAATCCCCTTCCTTCAGTAAAGTTTCAAATCAATCTTGAAATTCCAATAAAAATCGAAATCAATCCCAAAATCCCAAAGTAGGAGGTGTTGATGGTTTGGCTTCAGTTTTGTGGGGTGATTTGAGTTTGGATTTCATTTTTAGGAGCTTTGAGGCGATTCATGTAGGGAGTTGTTGTTCGTGTGGGTTGTAGGAAGTAGAGGACTGGGTTAGTTTGCTGGTGATTAGCGCTGCCACTAGCGGTGTAATAATGATTGCCGATTGGAATGTTGCTTGATGTTGATTGATCATTAAGGAGGAGAGGATAGCCTAATATATGGAGCTGGTGATTAGAGATGGAAGTGGAAGTTAAGTCGCGATTTGGGGGGTCTTTTGATAACAATGGTTGCAGATTCGTCTTAGGGAAAAAGGCATTTGCTCTCAATTTGCATTCTATGTTAGTTGATTTCAGTGTTTTCTTTTGTTCAAATTCGATAAAATTATGCTATGAGATGTTATTGCATTCATCCTGTTTTAATACTAATTTTACTGTAGAACCTTACATGTCAGTAATTATATCAGTAGCAACTGTTAATATTTATTATCTAACATATGATTATAAACAGTAGCGAATATCTTTGCTGAATTAATTGAATATCATCATAAAAATCACCATTAACATTTATTATCTAACATATGATTAAATACAGGTCGTGTAAATACTGCATTAAATATTTACCTTGAAATACTCGACAATGCACCATTCACTCCATCAGCTGTCACTTACCGCTACCTTACAAATGGATTAGTTCACGCCAATAGAATTCAAGATGCAATGTATTTATTAAGGGAAATGCATCACAGAGGACATGCGGCTGACTCCTTAGTCAAAAACATACTGATGCATGATGTTGAGGTTGTGGCAATGCTTACATCTAGATTGACAGCTTCGATTTCCTTAGAAAAGTTATTGTAAACTAACATTATTGTTATTCTTACAAAATTTGTTGCATGATTTTGCTTTGCGAAGTGATATCCGCCTTCCCTTCCCACTTCCTCGGGCATCAACATTAACCCTTCAAAATTAATTCGAATCTGACTATCAAATAGTGACTTATGTAATAAAGCAGTATATGTAACAAACTGTCAGTAAATTGGAACTTGTATATTGTCACACACCCTCAACATTCAAAGTTCTCAACATATAATAAAATGGTTGTGTCCAATAGATACTTAATTAATTACAGGAAAGAAAATTGAACCCAACTGAAACTAATTTTAGTTTGACAATGTTTCATTCATAGGTTAGCAAGTTTGGATTAAATGACTACTTTATTTATTAATGGATTTAGCTACCATGTCAATATTATCATCTGTTAATTTGTTTTCTGAAAGTCCAAGTGCAGATGCTCTTTTTTTAAGAAGTTGTGCAACATCCGATTATTTAAAAAGGGGCTTTGGACACATGCAGTTCATGCTATCAGGTATGTTAAGCATTATTATTAATTTTTCTTCTTAATCATAGAGAACAATTTGTTCAATTCCTTTATATATATATATATATATATATATATATATATGTGTGTGTGTGTGTGTGTGTGTATGTGTATGTGTGTGTGTGTTGTAGCTTGTGTATAGAATGCTAGTTATGTTTGATGCTAGTTATATTCTTGTGCAACAGGCTTGATCACTGCAGTGAACTTGCACCAAAAAAGATAAATTGCATAAAGATTTTGTTGTCTTCGACTAGTGTACTCCCGTAGGATATGCATTTTTTTGTGGATAACTTGTGTTTGTACTAAGTTGCTTTGTAACGGTCAAGTAAGTAATAATGCACGAAATGTTGTCTAAAACTTATTGTTTGTAATACTGAATATTTGAGTATTTTAATAAATTAGTTTGCAAATAACTGTAATATATGATTTGCTTATGGAGAATTGATATATTTAGTGTATTGTTCTTTTCAGTTGTAAAAGGTATCTATTTTTTTTTTAAAACCCAAATGTCAATTACAACAGTGCATAACAGTTGTAGTAGATATTATTACAACGGTGCATAACTGTTGTAATAAATTTATTACAATGGTGGAAAAAAGTTGTAAAATATACATATTACAACGGTGTTACAACAGTGCAAAAAAGTTGTAAAATATTTTACTCTATTACAACTTCTTAATAGACGATGGTGGCTCCACCGTTGTAAAAAGTCTTTTACAACTTTTTTCAACCGTTGTAATATGGTGTTTTTGTTGGAGTGAACATATACATAAAAACTTGTAACTAAGCTTTAAATTATTATTTCAAGAACAAAAGGAAGATGATGTGTGATAATTCAATTATATATGCAAAATCTCATTTTTGGTACTTCTTTACTTTTCAAATTATATATATATATATATATATTTATATACATAAACTTAAGACTTTAGTGATTTGTATGTAATACGTTCAAACTATCAATTTTAGAATATATGTGTAAACCTATTAAATCCACAATACTGAAGTCTTATGCCTTTGCACACATATATATGAATTTAATTTTTTATAAGAAAGTGAATAAGACCATTATCGGAAACTGTACGACACCTAAAAGCCTATCTTTTATTACATCAATATCCAAAATCCAATATACAACAATTGATTGAACATTCCGCAAAATTATAAGAGATTTGGAGAATTTGTTAATGTTTTTTTTTGTGTAAATCCAAACCCCTTTAGGCATAGCAACCCAAATTTACACTTACATCCTATAGAAAATAGTAATCTCATGTAATTTCCACTCATAAAAATAGGTAGAGAAAAATAGTGAATTCAGTGTAGAATTTAACAACCTGGATTGAGCCCTCGAATCAACGTACTCTAAATTCTCTTAATATATATATATATATATATATATATATCAGAATTAGATTTAGAATCTCATATGTATATATTATACTTTATTCCAGAATCTATATATAATAATTCAAATCATAAGAGATAAAATATAGGTTAGAAGAAGAGAAGAAACCTAACCTATTTTTTAAATTAAAAAAATGGCGAAGAGACGAAACGTAGGCATAGAAGAAGATGAATGTAGGGTTTGGAGGAGAGGCCAGGGGTCTTCTTATAGTCGCTAGTGTGTGTGGACTGCAGGATTAGTTATATTTAATCTGGATAGTCCATTTAAGCAAAATTATATAAAAACCCTTTATAAATAGTGCCTCTCTCCCACCCTCAACCAGGACGGCGGTCGATCTCCTCCATAGGAGGGTGGTCGATCGGCCAATTGACCCCCCCTCTTGTGGGATGGTCAACCCCCTTCTAGGGTCGAGCGTAGGGAGATCTATTCCCTTGTCGTATTAATTATATTAATTATGTTATAAATCTTGAGTCATTCTTTTTGTTATTTGATTATTCTTGTCCCCTCTTGCGTATGTATATCTACACATAATTTCAAATCTCTAGAAAATATTCAAATTATGCCAATCAGTATATAATTATATTCTAGATTTACAGTTGAAATTCAAATCTTGTGTGTATATAATTATCGTATAACTTGTTTTTTGAATAACTTCTTAATACGAACTCTGTTTTCGACAAATAAAATTTGAAAACGGATCAGAATCTCGCCATGAATACAATAGTAATATTTTCGTGGCTCAATTCTCAATTATCCGAAATTCTTATTTTCAACCTATTAATATATCTTATTCATTTATTATTTTTTATATTTAACTTAATTATCTATGTCTATTTAGGGTATATTTTACGGGATGTTATACTTTATTAATGTTATAACATAGTTTTGGTATAGTTATAGTAACATACTGAATAGGCTCTCCATGCTTCTATAGTTTTTAATGTCACTGATGGAATCACCCTTTTGCTTAGAAAATCATAAATTACTTGACAAGGGTGTCAATAATGGCTTGCTTTGTTCATTTTAGCACGATCCAATATCTTTGAAATATACTTATTTTGAGATAGGATGACCTCTAATTTTGATTTCCGTATAACTTGAATGCCAAAAAAAATAGTTAGGCTACCCAAATCTTTTATGAAGAATGCTTGATTCAAGTAGTTGGTTATGCCATTGATCTTTGTTGCATCACTTTCTGTAATTAAAATGTCATCAACTTACACCAGAATGTATATGGTTGTTTCTACTTCTTTTAATATGTAGCGAGTTGTCAGATTTTGATGCGGTAAACCCAAGGATTGTAAAATAACCTTGAGTTTATCATATCTAACTCTTGATGCTTTCTTTAGACCATATATGGGTTTATTCAATTTACATACTAGATTTTCTTTACTATGTCTGCAGTGTCACTTTTTATTCTTATAGTTCCCTATTTATGTATTTTATGTTGACATCTAGTTGCCGAATATTCCAATGATTTTGAAGAGCAATTTTTATTATTATCCTGATAGTTATTGGCTTACAACTGGTGAAAACGTCACATTGAATTAAAATCCATAAACTTATGTGTACCCTTTAGCAACGAACCTTTCTTTATGCCTTGATGCACTCCATTTGGGTTTCTTTTCAACTGATAAGTTCACTTGCACCTATAATATTCTTATGGCAAGGTGGTGTAACAACATTTAATGCCTTATTTTTCATAAGGGGGTATATTCCTCATCCATGGCATTTCTCCACCTAGCACAGCAGACAGCTTCTTCATAGCTGGTTGGTTCTTTGTCATTCAAGATAGTAGCATATAGTTTAGGCTTGAATATACCACTCTTAGCTCTTTCATCATATGGTTTTTGGTTTTCTCTTGATTCTGCTCTTTCTCTTGATTGTCACTTCTTGTTTGACACTATTATTCCTAGTTGTCTACATATTTTGATCATTCATGTTGCCTTCTGCTTCATCTTAATTGTCATGTGGTGAGCCACTGTTGACAGAGTTTGTTGAAATGTAACCTCATTTGTACTTATCGAACTGTAACCTCATTTGTACTTGTCATGGTAAGATTGTCACTTGTATTACTTTGACTTTCTTCATTTTGCATGCGTACGGCCCATTCTGAAAGCTTGGTGATCCTATGGTAACTTCTTCAGGTTTTCCAACAATTTGGATGGTTTTGATTCCCTTTTCTATATATGAATAGTCTGCAATTCCCATCTAAACATCTGTATCCTTTTTGGTCATTTGCATAGCCTAAAAGGTGCAAGATGTGGATCTCAGACTTAGCTTATGTTTATTATTTGGCCTAAGATAGAGAAAATACAAGCATCCAAAAGTTATTAACTCAAGGAAATTTGGTTTAAACCAAAACAATACTTCGTATGGACATTTGCCCTCCAAAGTTTTGGTTGAAAGTCTATTTATTAAGTGAACTGATGTTGCAAATGCCTCTATCCAAAATTTTAAATGTAGAGGTGCTTGTGACATCAATGTTAGCCATGTTTCAACTATGTGCATGTGTTTTCTTTCCACTAGACCATTTTGCTCAAAAGTATATGGACATGTCATTCTGTGTTTAATGCCTTTGTTGTCAAAATAACCTTTTCGTGGTTTGAATTCAGTACTACCATCAACTTGGATCATTTTGACGGTACAGTTTGATTATTTTTCTAAAAATGTGATAAACTACATTGTTACACTATTTTTGTCTGACTTTGATTTAAGAAAGTATATCGAACTTTATCTTGTAAAAACGTCAACAAAGGAAAGATAATACCTATGGTTGTGGTCAGATTTCATCGTCGATGGTCCCCATAAATTAACTGCTATTATCTCAAGAGGAAAATTATATACAGTATTAGAATCACAAAACGATAACTTATGGTTTTGACTAATTTGATAGTGTGGGTAAACATAAGGCTCGGGTACACATTAAAAAACAATTTTATTTTCATTCTTGTTTTTTAAGAATATAGAAACATATATAGCAAAATGGAGAATCAAGTCATCTCCAACAGCTCATAAAAACAGATCTGTAGTAATAGAGCCTATAGATCTATGGAACAAAAAACACATAAAAATACAATGGATCACAGACGCGTAACCTCCCGAACCTAGAGCAACGAGGAAACTGAAGAACCAAGACAGGAGGACCCGCGCAAGCCTTTCACAAACATCAATTTAGCTGCCAAAGCCTCAATTGCTCCACTGCTGTAGGCGACCTGCTCCAAACAATGCTAGAGCCAGTCCAATAGAGGCGACAACATAAGCAAACCGATTCCAACTCTAAGCTCCAACTCCATCTACTGAACAAAACTAGGAAATCCTAAAAGCAAACGACCCCTTAATAAAGAGGCCCACCAAGTACCTATAAATCCAGCACCTGGGGTACTAGAAAACAACATCAGAAAAGGGGAGGTGAAAGAAATGAGGAAGAGCCTGCACACAGACAAACAAATAGCTCAACAAATATTCGCTCAAGGAGGAGGCGAACCTAATGAAACATCAAAGTTATGAGAAAAACCCAGAGAGCGCGAGCCAACTGTTCCCTTAAAGGGCCTACCACAAAAGGTTAGGAAAACATCATTCCTCATCCTTTGAATGATGGTAGGAGGGTCCACAAGAAACTCATTAAAAGTTTCCTTATTCCGCGAGCACCAAATATGGCAACAGATAAGATAAGGAACCAGATGAAAAAGGATAGAATGGATAGATTTTCCTGAGATCCCGGACCACTGGTATCTTAGCAAATCTACAAGGGAAGTGACATTACCTTGGAGACCTACCAAGTTACCGAAGTAATTCCAGACATCTCTCACACAAGAGCCTTGGAAAAATAAATGAGCACTAGATTCCAAATCACCAGCTCTGCAGTACCTACAACGAGAAACGAGAAGAACGCTAATCCTTATAAGGTTCTCGTCCAGTGCTAACCGATTGTAAAGGGTTTTCCACATAAAAAAATAAACTTTGAGAGGTAATCAAACATCCAAAATGATACAAAATAAAAGCAGCCTCGTAGCCAGGGTCCTTGCCGAATTCCAAGCTGCCCTAACCGAGAAAGGGCCGCTATCCCCCCGGACTCACCCCCATATGAGTCAGAGAAGGACTTAACGGATTGCATCCATTTCCACATCTCACTAACATAGGATAGAACACCGACGTAATTCGCGACCATAAGCCTGTGGTACTTGGCATGGAGAAATATCGCTCAAAAGGAATTGTTAGCTCTGAATCGTTCCCACAACTTGCAAGCAAAGGCAATACATATATCCTTTGGATTTCGAAGGTTTAGACCTCCCTCGCATTTGGAAAAACAAACGGTGTCCTAAGAAATCCAATGGTGGCAATTAGTGTTTTCCTTTTTCCCCAGAAAAAGAACGATGCCAAAGAACGATAAGAGCCAAAAAAAAAAGGTGATCTTGGATTCATAGCAGTAAAGACATGCGATCCTATAGAGTTAAGAACAGACTTTATAAAAACCATCTTACAATACTTGCTTTACAGTTCTAATATTATGATGTCCCAACTTGCAATACCACATATAAAATACATTTCTTTTGTTTACAACAATAGTTTCAACATTATTGCAGCAATTTCTAGTTTTGGAAGCTATTCTTTGCTTCATATTGCACAATTTATATAACCCTTTAACCAAGTTATGTTGTAACACAATACATCTTTTCTTAGTAGATCCCTAACTAGACAAAATTTGGGGTGAAACTCAAAGTATACATTGTTGTATTTAGGAGATTATGCCACACTTGTTAAATTCTTTTTGACTTTTGGCACTCTTAATAAATTGTTAAGGCAGAATTTTCTTTTACCTCTAATGTAGCCATTTCCAACATGTGATTTACTTGTTTCACCATTATACGTATGAATTGATTATATATCCGAGTAACTTTTGTTGCCAAGATTAAGTTTTTGTAGATTGTTTGTGACGTGGTTTGTGTCCCCATAATCAGGGTTTCACTCGTATAGGTAGATGTCTAATGTTTTGTTCGAGTCATCACTTCTAGTTGTTGTCATTTTAGAGTTGTCTGCATTACTTCTAGTTATTGTCATTCTAGAGTTGTCTGCACCACTTCTTTGTTGATTTAGTTATGTCACATTCACATTTACCCCTCTTTGGTTGGTTTAACCTTGTTGTGTGACATTGAACTCTAAGTTAAATATGAAATAGTACAAGTTATCTATGTGTCCAAATTTCTCACATATTTGACATTTAACACTGTTGTGGTTGTTCCACCTACCACCCCTACCTCTGGCTTTTGTGGGTCTGGTTATCTATTTGAAACTATGTCTCTTGTTTGTTGTTTTGGCTAAAGTTTCTTTTCTGTTGACCTTTATTTCTAGAGGTAGATGCATAATTCACAGAATACTCAGGTTGTGCCAGTTTCCTTTGTTCAACTCTTCTTTCATGTGTAAGAAGAGTTGAATGAAGAATACTGGAGATCTAGTATGGTTCTTTAAGAGGCAATGATTGTCAGCACATACTCATATTCTTCATCTAAACCATTGATTATATACAGGATTTACTCATTTTTAGAAATTTCATGGTTCGTTGTCCCCAATCGATCACACAATGTTTTGATTTTAGTGAGATACTCGTTCATAGACATGTTATCCTTTCTTAAGCTTTGTAGTTGTCTCATATAGTATATGATTCTTGCAGCTGATTGAGAATTGAATATTTATTTAGTGGTATTAGAATAAGTCGGCTGTCTGTTTAAAGAGAATATATTGTATAAGTTGATATATGGGCTGGGCTGGCTTTCGATAATGTAATTTATTTTCTTTTTTTAGCCCATGCTTACTCAACGTTACACATATATAAGTGTAAACGTTTATACACTTTTTCAATTTTATCAATTACAATTCTGGAAACTCCAAAACATTCTCTGCTTTGAAAACAAAACATTATTACTCAAAATCTTTCTTGGTATCAAAGCGAAATAAAAGAAACACAGCCTCACGGCATTGCAAGATCCTAAAATTGAGTTCTTTAATCTTCATATCCATCAGATTATAGCATCATCACATGGATATGGCTCATCAGGGGAGATTCCTCATCATCCGAGTGAAGATATACCGCAATTGTTCAGTGCCTCACCTGTGAAAGGCTGCATCTGAACAATCAGATATATCCTCAAATATCAGTTACAAAGATCGCTAGGAAATAAATCAAGAATTCAAGAAAATCATCAAGAAAAGTAAGAGCCACGCCAAGAGATATCTTCAGAATAAGGTGCCTTTTGTTTTAGTGAACATTCATCACTAGAGACCTCTGGCTGATGCATACCTGTGTGAGGATTCCTCCGATTCTTGATTAATAGCAGCATTCGTTTGTCCTGATTTTTTTTTTGTTATTGCTGTCATCATGGTTGATCCAACACCCTCTGCGGAATCTGAAAATGATCAAGCCGTTTCCAATGAATCTGGACCTGTAAATCCAACAGAAAAGACTGTCATTAGTCTTAAGAGTCGATTAATCACCATACATCTTGAAGAAGATAACTATCTTCTCTGGAAATTACAAGTTGAAACAGCCATTCAAGGATATGGCCTTGAAGGACATATTCTTGGTACTGTCGATATACCAGCCAAGTATGTTACAGATGAAAACAATCGAACAGTTGCAAATGAAAAGTACATACATTATCACAGACAAGATAGACTCATCAGTTCTTGGTTGTTGTCATCTATAAGTGCAAGTTTGTTACCACAAGTCATTGGATGTTCATCTGCCTATGTCATTTCGGCTACAGTGGAAAAAGAATTCAATAATCAATGTTCTGCAAAAGTTCTTTACTACAAGAATCAACTACAAAGTGTTAAAATGGAAAATCTGTCTATGAGAGAGTATATTGCAAAAGTTAAAAGACTATGTGACTTGCTAAATGCCACTGGAAACAGAGTTTCTAACAGTGATCAAGTTTTATATTTAGTCAATAGGCTTAACAATGATTATGAAGCTGTTGTTGTCGTTATAACTTCTCAAAAAGAAGTGCTAGCTATTGATGAAGTACATTATATACTACTCTCTCATGAAGCAAGAATAAACGCCAAGAGACCACAAGAAACTGATTATGCTGTAAATCTCACTACATGGTTTAAAGGAAAAAAATCAGAATTTTAATAACAACAGGAATGATCAATCTTACCCAAGAGTTGGTAGTGCAAGAAGAGGACGTGGCAGAGGTAGATGGACTAATGTCAATAAGCCAAAGTGTCAAATTTGTGAAAGAATGGGTCACACAGCATTGAACTGCTACTTCAGATTCAACACTAATTACACTGCTAATCAGAATCAGAGAAATAATGGTAATCCTAATGTCAACATGGCCTTATCTCAATCTGAAAATAGCAGTCAAGATAATACTAGTAAAAGTGGCAATCAAAATGACACTGTAAAGCTTGAAAATGTGCAAGATGATGGTGGGTATCCAGATTCTGGAGCTACTCATCATATTACAAACAATCTTGATAATTTAAACCTGGGTGCAGAGATTATAGAGGTATCACTCAATTCAATTAGGCAATGGTAAAAGTATTAACATCACTCACATTGGCATTGCTAGTTTAAATGGTAAGAGACAATTATAACAACACAATCTTTTAAGAGTTCCAAAGATCAAGAAAAATTTAATAAGTGTTTCCCAATTTGCACATGACAATAATTTCTTCTTTGAATTTTACCCTAAATATTGTTTAATTAGGGACATTCTAACTAGAGAACTTATTTTACAGGGTAACATGACAGGAGGCCTTTACAAGTTCAACACTGTTGAAAATAACAGTGTGGTAAAAAGGGAAAAACACTGTAATTTGAATGTTCTTGACAAGACTGATAGCAGCAAAACATTCTTTGATCTTTGGCATTATAAACTTGGTCGTCCTAGTGCTAAAATTGTAATGAAAGTCTTAGACGAAAATAGTATCAAGTATAATGATGTTTCTTTACCATACATTTGTGAGTATTGTCAAGTTGGAAAAAGTCATAAACTACCATTTATCGACACTGAAACTGTGTATACTGAACCATTGCAGTTAATTGCCACTGACTTTTGGGGTCCTGCTCCTATAAATTCAGATTTTGGTTTTAAATACTATATTGCTTTTGTAGATGCTTATTCTAGGCACACTTGGATTTATTTTCTGAAGGCCAAATCTGAAACTATTAATGTTGTCACTAACTTTATCTCTATGGCTGAAAGGCAATTTAATACTCTAGTTAAAATAGTTCAATTGGATGGTGGAAGTGAATTTAAAAGTTTAGATCAATATTTTACTAAGAAAGGAATTGTTCCTAGAATTACTTGTCCTTATACTTCTCAACAAAATGGGCTAGTTGAATGAAAGCACAGACATATTGTTGAGTCTGGTTTAACTTTACTGGCACAAGCAAAACTACCCCTAATGTTTTGGCCAGAGGCCTTCAGTACATCTGTGCACTTGATCAATAGACAACCAATAAAGGTACTGAAAGGTATGACACCAACAGAAAAATTATACAATACAAAACCAGATTATAGTAGTCTAAAACCTTTTGGTTGTTTGTGTTTTCCTTATTTAAGGCCCTATAATTCAAACAAATTAGATTTCAGATCTAAACCATGTACATTTTTGGGTTATACCACTAGAAAAAAGGGATACAAGTGTCTGGATGAGACTGGTAAGATATACATAAGCAGACATGTTGTATTTGATGAAACTGTGTTTCCTTTTAGCAGTAGGCAAATTTCAACTACTAGTAAGGTAAGAAATGCAGGTGATTCCATACCTGAAATCCCAATTTACTCTGAAAAATGGGACAATAATGATGAGAGTGAGGCTGCCGAGTCCAATGGAACATCACAAACTCATTCTGAAGAAGGTGATGAATCACAGCAACCCAGCCTCGCCATACACAATCCTTGAAATTCAGAAAATCAAGGGTTAGAAAAAAACACAGGTTCTCAAACCACCAGATCAGAATACTCATCAGATTCAGATAATGACAGCAGCTCACCATAATCTGAACAGCCAATTCAGACTGGCCATCTTATGGTTACTAGAGCAAAAAGTGGTATTTTCAAACCAAAAGCATATATAGCTTCATCCAGTGATTGTGAACCTGATTCCTTTGAACAGGCTATCAAAAACAAAAACTGGAAGAAATCCATGGATGAAGAGTATAATGCTCTCATTAGAAATAAAACCTGGAAGCTTGTATGCCCACCTGCCAATAAAAATATTGTTGGGTGCAGATGGACATGCAAACTTTAAAAGAACTCAGATGGATCAATAAATAAATATAAAGCCAGGTTAGTTGCAAAAGGTTTTACTCAGGAGTATGGATTTGATTTTAATCAAACCTTCTCACCTGTAGTAAAACCTACTACTATTAGGCTCATTCTTACTGTGGCTCTATGTAAAGAATGGCATGTTAAACATTTAGATGTTAACAATGCTTTCTTGAATGGTATTCTTAAAGAGGAAATATATATGCAGCAACCACAAGGCTACATTTTCAATCAAAATTTAGTATGTAAACTTAATAAAGTTATTTATGGTCTAAAACAGGCCCTTCGAGTTTCGTTTGATAGACTGAAAAATACTCTAACTAAATTAGGATATCAGTCTGCCAAATCAGACAGTTCATTATTTACCAAAATAAATAGCTCTACAACAATTTACATACTAATATATATGGATGACTTAATCATAACTGGAAATAATACTGATGAGATTGACAAGCTAACTCAGCACTTAGATAAACAGTTCTCTATTAAGAATTTCGGTGAGCTAAACTATTTTCTAGGCATAGAAGTATTCAGAACAGAATCTGAATTAATTCTATGTCAAAGAAAATATATAACTGAGTTGCTTGTCCAAACAAATATGATAAATACCAAACCCCAACCTAATCCAATGATAAGCAGTCAGAATTATTCAAAGTATGGGGGAGAGGCTATTTCAAATGTATCTGAATACAGGAGTGTTATTGGTGCACTTCAGTATGCAACAATAACACGTCCTGATATATCATATAGTGTGAATAAACTTTCTCAATTTATGCAGAATCCTATGGACATACATTGGAAGGCAGTCAAAAGATTTCTACGCTATTTAAATGGGACAAATGACTATGGATTAAAACTAAAGGCCAGTCAACATTTACACATGACTGGATATGCAGATGCTGACTGGGCGTCAGATCCTGATGATCGAAGATCAACCAGTGGTTACTGTATATATTTTGGTCAAAGTCTGATATCTTGGTGTTCAAAGAAACAACCCACAATCTCTAGATCCAGCACTGAAGCCAAATACAAGAGCATAGCAAATGCAACAGCAGAGATCAAGTGGCTACTATCCCTACTGTCTAAGCTTAAACTACAGCCTAGAGTTAAACCTACACTATGGTGTGATAATAGAAGTGTTGTATACATGACGGAGAATCCTATACAACACGCTAGGACAAAGCATATCGAGATAGATATTCATTTCGTCAAAGAATCAGTTCAAAGAGGAGAGATACAAGTAAATCATATACCGGGTTTTTATCATAGAGCTGACATGTTAACTAAAGCAATATCATTAAAAAATTATACCAGATTCAGAGAAGATCTCAACGTCACAAGTCAAACCAGCCCTCTGAAGATCAATACTAAAGATAGTGCTAATCTTATCATCACCGCAGTCAAAAGAAAGCAACACGAAGCTCAAAAATTTGAAATTGAAGACTGCGGCTTCACAAATCTGTCAATAAAGCAAGCAAGCCGTCAGATAGCATCAGAGAGCATAAATCAAAGTTAGAAAAGGTTAATAGAAGAAGATAATATCATAGCGCCAGCTCTATCGATCCATTTTTCCAGCTTGATATGGCGAAAGTTTGGGTTTCTGAAACCCTAATTTTCGTGGGAAAGTATTAGAATAAGTCGGCTATCTGTTTAAAGAGAATATATTGTATAAGTTGATATATGGGCTGGGCTGGCTTTCGATAATGTAAATTATTTTCTTTTTTTTAGCCCATGCTTACTCAACGTTACACATATATAAGTGTAAACGTTTGTACACATTTTCAATTTTATCAATTACAATTCTGGAAACTCCAAAACATTCTCTGCTTTGAAAACAAAACATTATTACTCAAAATCTTTCTAGTGGCAGTCCATATTTCATATAACGCATTACTCCCAATGACTTGAGATATCAAACTCGCATTCATTGATGATATTAGTCAGGAAGCAAGTAGACTATTTTGTTTCTGATACATTTCATACTCTGGGTTACAGATGATATTTCCATCCTTGTCTTCAGTCATAATAGGTGGTATGGTTCCTTTGATGTAATCTTGAAGACCATATCATCTTAATGATGTTTCAATTTGATACTTCCTGAGCATGTAATTATCTTCGTCTAAAAGAATGCTAATTATATGGATTTTCGGCTTAATGAGTGTGAAACTTGGTGAGGATGTACCACACTCTTTATTTCTTGATGTTAGTAATTTGAGATCAAAATTCCATTCCAGATCATTTGATTCTGTAAGTGATTTTATCTTTCACGTGTACATTGTCGCAGACTCTGCAGTTCCAATCCAGAAGTCAACATTACAGGGGCACGGATACAACCCTTCATAGCACCAAAACTACGCTTTTTAGAAAGCCGTAGGCAAGTTTAAATCAATATTACAGAATTAATGTTGTCTGTGGTTGTTGGAAATGTTTTATTAACATTAGTGAATTATTAAAAATAATGGAATAAGTGTATGAATGGCTCCTATGGGTGAATAGTCCCACATCATGGGATTATATAGAAGAGGCAAGTATTTATACTTGTTTCTAAGAAATCATGTTGGGGCCTTGGGCTCCCAATACATGCATTGTTGTGAGGAGGGAGACCATGCATCATGACCACCAAACACGCGCGCGCGACCGACCAACTCGACTCGACCCGACCCGGCCCGGTCTGGTTCGGTTCGGGCTCGGGCTTGGGCTTGGGTTTTGTGGTGTAGACACTTATATTTTTCGGACCATAAAACTTAGCTTTTTTCGAACCGTTTTTTTTTGGAAAAGATTTCGGCAACGGTAAAAATTCTTATCCCTCATTAAAGCGGCCCACTAATCAATAACCCTAACCCTAATTCTCGTCCTATATATTGTCATTACTTCAGACGAGAAATAGACCGAACTGCCAATTCTCTTCTTTTCTCAGCCGCCATTAAAATTATCTTTTCAGAAATTTTCGAGAAATATTTTTTTTAGAAAGTGCAAATCTGCACTGATTTGTTGTGCAAGCAGATCAGTTATTGTATTATAGGCTGTTTTATCGTAGAGGCGGTAACGAAGGAACGAACTGGTTTGCGCCTCCGACCAGATCGCCGAATCGTCTTCAAGAAAGCGACCTAGTCCGCGACTCAGCCATTGTTTCCCAACAATTTGAAGACGATCTGAAACAATGGCTTCCAACTCAACCCTAGACGATTCTGCTCCACCCTCTGCTTTCCAGAACCCTCTCGTGACTGCTGCTTCATTCAGATTTGAAGGCTTGCATTTCAAACGATGGCGTCAGAAGATGGAGTTCTTCCTCACCATCAGAAAGGTTGTGGCTGCGCTGACTACTGACAAACCGTAGCTTCCAGATAAACTTGACGAAGCTGATGCAACGAAAATGGCATCATGGACTGAACAGTCAAAGCAACTACAGACCTGGACTGAACAGGATTACCTATGCAAGAACTTTATTCTGAACGGACTGAGCGATGATCTCTATGATTACTATAACTCAGATGAAAAGGCAACAAAGGAGACCTGGGAAGCACTGAAGAAGAAATATGATACAGAGGAGGTAGGGGCAAAGAAATATATTGTGAGCCGCTACCTAAAGTACCAGATGACTAATGATAGATCGGCAGAGATGCAGTCTCATGAGCTGTAGAAAATAGCTCATGAGATCATCTCCGAAGGTATGGTCTTGGACGAACAATTTCAAATTGCTGTTATCATTGACAAATTGCCGCCAAGCTAGAAAGATTTTAAGAATGTCTTGTGACATAAGACTAAGGAATTTTCCTTAGAGAGCTTGATTACACGCCTCCGTATTGAGGAGGAGGCACGCAAGCAGGACCAGAAAGAAGAGGTGCTGATTGTGAATAACAACAGTACTAAGAAGACCACTCCTGCTGTTCTGAAACCAAATCAGAAATCTTTTAAGAATCAGAATAGACACAACAAACAGAATGGGAATCCGCAAGGAAACCCAAAAGGACAACAGAAACCAGCCCAAAAGATTGACTCTGGACAGTTGTTTCTATGTTACAACTGTGGAAAACCAGGTCATATGGCATGTAAGTGTCGGAACAGGCCAAGCTCTGCACCGTAGGCTAACCTGATTGAGGAGCCTCTTACGGCTATGATTACTGAGATTCACCTTGTTGGTGGATCAGAGGGTTGGTGGGTAGACACTGGTGCTTCTCGCCATGTCTGCTATGATCGTGGCATGTTCTCGACATACACGGCTGTTGAAAATCAGAAAGTGTTGTTAGGAGATTCTCACACCACTAGAGTTGCGGGGATTGGCAATGTGGAACTCAAGTTCAGCTCTGGAAAAACTGTAATTCTGAAAGATGTTATGCACACTCCAGAAATAAGGAAGAATCTGGTCTCTGGATTCCTCCTTAATAAGGCTGGTTTCACTCAAGTAATTGGGGCTGATTTGTACACCCTAACTTATAAGGGAACTTTTGTGGGAAAGGGTTATTCTTGTGAGGGTATGTTTAAACTTAATGTTGAATCTTATAAAATGACTACTTCTGCTTACATGTTGTGTGATTTTAATATCTGGCATTCTAGATTATGTCATGTTAATAATCGAATAATCTGTAACATGAGCACCCTAGATATGATACCTAAAATGACAGAATCTGAACTTGGTAAATGTGAATTCTGTACACAAGCTAAAATCACAAAGAAACCTCACAAATCTATTGATAGAGTTTCTGAACCCTTAGACTTGATTCATTCTGACATATGTGAACTAGATAGCACTTTGACTAGGAAGGGACATTGTTATTTTATCACTTTTATTGATGACTGCTCTGCTTTCACATATGTATATCTTATGAAAAATAAAAGTTATGCTTTTGATATGTTTAAAACATTCAAAACTGAGATTGAGAATCAAGCAAATAGAAAAATTAAGAGACTTCGTAGTGATAGAGGAACAGAATACGAATCTAATTCAATTCTGGACTTCTATAAACAACATGGTATAGTACATGAGAGAACTGCACCCTATTCTCCTGAAATGAACGGTAAAGCAGAAAGGAAAAATAGGACCTTTACCGAACTAGTAGTTGCCATATTATTAAATTCTGGTGTAGCAAAACATTGGTGGGGGGATATTTTATTGATTGTATGTTATGTTCTGAATAGAATCCCCAAATCTAAGAATAAAATTTCTCCTTATGAAATTTTAAAGAATCATAAACCCAATGTCTCATACTTTAGAACTTGGGTTTGTTTAGCTTATGTTCGCATTCCAGACCCTAAGAGAATAAAATTGGCAAGTAGAGCATATGAATGTGCAATTACAGGCTATGCTATTAATAGCAAAGCATATAGATATTATGACCTTAATGCACATAATATAACTGAATCAAATGATGCCGATTTTTATGAAACTAAATTTCCTTTTAAATTAAGGAATAGTGGGGGCACTTCAAATATGTCAATTAGAACAGAACTTAAGGAAAATTCTGAAGCTGAACCTAGAAGAAGTAAAAGAGCAAGAACCATAAAAGACTTCGGTTCAAATTTTTGTGCTTTTACCATTGAGGAGGATCCCATAAACCTCCAAGAAGCCTTATCTTCTTTAGATGCCAATTTTTGGCAAAAGGCTATAAATGATGAGATGGATTCTTTAGAATCCAACAAGACTTGGCACTTGGTAGATTTACCCCCTGGTTGTAAGTCTATAGGCTGTAAATGGGTACTTAAAAAGAAATTAAAACCTGATGGCACTATAAATAAGTATAAAGCATGACTAGTAGCTAAAGATTTTAAACAAAAAGAAAATATAGATTTCTACGACACTTTTTCACCTGTAACTAGAATAACATCCATTCGGGTTTTAATCTCACTTGCTTCTATTGATAATTTACTTATACACCAAATGGATGTTAAAACTGCTTTTTTGAACGGTGAATTAGACGAAGAAATTTATATGGACCAGCCTGAAGGATTTGTAGTACAATGTCAAGAACATAAAGTATGTAAATTAGATAAATCATTATATGGTTTAAAACAAGCACCTAAACAATGGCATGAAAAATTTGATAAATTAATCATTTCAAATGGTTTTAAAGTTAATGAAAGTGACAAATGCATTTATTACAAATCTGAGAATGACGTTTGCATTATTATATGCCTTTATGTAGATGACCTACTCATTTTTGGGTCAAATATTCATGCCATAAACTCAGTCAAATCCTTATTAAGTGTCAATTTTGATATGAAAGATCTAGGTGAAGCGAGTGTAATACATGGTATTAAGATTACTAGGTCAGAAAAAGGAATTTCTTTGGATCAATCTCATTACATTGAGAAGATACTAAAGAAATATAATTACTTTGACTGTAAACCTTCAAGTACACCATATGATCACAATGTAAAGTTATTTAAGAACACTGGTGAAGGTGTAAGACAGTCTGATTGTGCGAGCATCATTGGCAGCCTTCGGTATGCCACTGATTGTACTACACCCAACATTGCCTATGTCGTGGGATTATTGTGCAGGTTTACCAGTAGACCTAGTATAGAGCACTGGCAAGCTATTGAAAGGGTAATGAGATACCGTAAACGAACCATGAACCTTGGATTACATTATGAAAGGTTTCCAGCTGTACCTGAAGGATATTTCGATGCAGACTAGAATACCTTATCTGATGATTCTAAAGCGACCAGTGGCTATATATTTAGCATCGCTGGAGGAGCTGTTTCTTGGAAATCCAAGAAACATACTATTTTGGCTCAGTCTACTATGGAGTCTGAGATGATAGCACTAGCTACAGCTAGTGAAGAGGCAGAGTGTTTGAGAAATCTGCTAGCTGAGATTCCCTTATGGGAAAAACCAATACTGGCTGTGTTGATACATTGCGATAGTACCGCGGCTATTGCAAAAGTTCAGAACCGTTATTATAACGGTAAGTGACGACAAATACGTCGTAAGCACAGTACAGTTAGATAGAGAGCTACTTTCCACATGTACCGTTAGAGTGGATTACGTACGTAGTGAGGAAATTTTGGCAGATCCTTTGACGAAAGGACTGTCCAGAGAGAAAGTCCATAACTCTTCTAAAAGAATGAGACTATTGCCCTTAGATTGTTGAGTCATGCACAATGGTAACCCGACCTAAATGATTGGAGATCCCAAGAACTAGGTTCAATGGGTAATAACAAGTTGTGTAGTGATATGAGTTGAACATGCTATTTAATAAACCAAGAAGCATGTATTGCTGAAGTGATTAGAGGATGAGTTAATCGAAACTCTTAATGAGATCTATACTCTATGTGGAGTGGAGTACCTACCTTCAGGAGTGCTCTTGATAGACTCACCTTTGTGAATGTGGAAATGTGGTTGTTTCCTATGGAGTTTCAGGCAAAACTTCTAGAGCATTCACTAAACTAGGATAGACGTGCATGGCCATAAATGCACGGACTTATTTGATTGCACTATAGAAAAGGTTGTGTGTGGTTTGATGTCAGGAATAGAGTTCAAGACTACGTGTCACTCTAGTAAAAACTGAATCTTATTCACTATGCAAAGGTTAAAGTCGAAAGACACATTTGTTTATGCACAATCTTATGCTTTTTAAGAAACTGCTCGAAAATATTTTTAAAAATTCAAGTGGGGGATTGTTGGAAATGTTTTATTAACATTAGTGAATTATTAAAAATAATGGAATAAGTGAATGAATGGCTCCTATGGGTAAATAGTCCCACATCATGAGATTATATAGAAGAGGCAAGTATTTATACTTGTTTCTAAGAAATCATGTTGGGGCCTTGGGCTCCCAATACATGCATTGTTGTGAGGAGGGAGACGATGCATCATGACCACCACACGCGCGCGCGACCGACCGACTTAGCCCGGCCCGGTTCGGCTAGGGCTTGGGCTTTGTGGTGTAGACACTTATATTTTTTGGACCATAAAACTTAGCTTTTTTTGAATCCCTTTTTTTTTTTTTTTTGGAAAAGATTTCTGCAACGGTAAAAACTATTATCCTTCGTTAAAGCGGCCCACTAACCAGTAACCCTAATTCTCGTCCTATATATTGTCATTACTTCAGATGAAAAATGGACCGAACTGCCAATTCTCTTCTTTTCTCGGCCGCCATTAAAATTCTTTTTTCAGAAATTTTCGAGCAATATTTTTTTTTAGAAAGTGCGAATCTGCACTGATTTGTTGTGCAAGCAGATCAGTTATTGTATTAGAGGTTGTTTTATGCTAGAGGCGGCGGCGAAGGAACGAACTGGTTTGCACCTCCGACCAGATCGCCGAATCGTTTTCAAGAAAGTGACCTAGTCCACGACTCAGCCATTGTTTCCCAACAGTGCTTCCAGTCATGATGATGTTTTTTATAAAATGGGCAGGTGTGAGAAGAAATCAAGAACTGCGCGGGGATATATTGGCGCAGCAGATTGAAATGCAGCCAATGAGTCTTTGTGCACTTCTTGGTGAGCACGAGGGTGATTTTTGGATGGCAAATGTGCTGCAACGCTGTTTGCAACTGGATCGCAATCAAATGAGAACACTATGTTCGATGATCTATACTGAACTACAGCCAGATGTCGAAGATGATGGTGAATGCCGGATTCAATGTCTAGCGAGGCAGAGAGAGACAACAAAGCGAAGAACGAACAGTGTTGCACTAGAGAAAGGCACTCTCCGATGATGATATTTATCCGAAGAGAGTGAAAAAACTTATGCCCCTTCTCTGTAAATCAATTACTGCTTCTTTCCAAATTGCTATACTAAGAATTCTGAATTCTTGAATCGTTGCTGTTAGGCTGTTTCACTCTGATACCACAATAGAAATATTGTATGATTTATTTCTTTTGATCTGATACAGAATTCTGTCGTTACAATTTATAAAGCAATATGTACAATGTACAACTATATACACATGTGCAAAGCCGCCAGAAGGGCTAATAAACAAAGAGAAAGAAGTAATGGCCTTTGGCCCATATAAGCCGCTTCAGTATAAATCATCTCAACTATATTATATTGTTCGCTTTATTATACATACATACATATATATATATATATATACACACACGCGCTTCCGTTTTCTGTTTTGGCAATGAAGATGATGATTCTGAAGGTGAATACCTGATACCATAATTAGTTTTTATTAGTTGAAAATACTTTATGATCATATGAACTAGAGTGACAAAGGATTTTCTGCAATTTCAACAATACAGTTACTGTTATATTGTACACATTAGTTTACTGGATTACATTGTTCTGCACATTGTATCACAGTACCAATCTCAGCTGAAGCATAACGTGTAACTTCTGTAGTTATGTCTAGGTAGGAAATATATGTTCACTGCATCAGCTTATGTATATGAATGTCAACTTATATCATTTGGCAAGGAAGTCATACAGAGGATATCTAAGCCGGCAGTTGAAAAAAAAATGCTTGCTTGTCGCTGCAGCTATATCTATGAGGAAAATTTATGTCGGTGGTCATAAAAAGGCTTGCGTGTTACTTCCGTTATAGCTATGTGTAGTGTTACGTACATCTCCAGTAGCTTCAGGGGAAGAAAAAATGGGGAGAGTCGACATTTTAATTGTTCCACTCGTAATACAGTAGAAGGAGTTCGAGCGTGAGAAAGAAAGGTAGATGACGATCTGTCCTTTTTTTTTTTTTTCGCTCTTCTTCTTCCTCATGAATCTCTTCTTTGCTCTAACATTTACAGTGGTCTTTACCATCCATAATTGTTATCATTTTAGCTAATTGGTATGTTCCAGTTGAGACATTGAACAAACGTGCCCATCAACAGTGACCCACAGACAACTGTTTATTATATGATTTGATTTTATCATTTTTGATATTGGATTTTATTTACTTATTTTGGCATTGTTTGGACATTCCATTACGCTTTTGAAAATAATGAAAGAACGCTGAATTGACCAAAATACACTAGTACAATCTCAAATTATGTCAGTATAATTTTTATTAATGCTGGAGCCATCTGAAATGGCGACATACATAAAACAAAACAGGAAAAAAAAAAGATTTTTAAAAAGACTCCATTTTTTGTTAAGAGAAGGACAAAATTTAAATTATTGTTCAATTGTTAAGGGGAGGATCAAAAAAATAGCCCTCCCTTAAACATTTAATTAAAAATTCCAATATTAACCTCATAATCTTATTTAATGTAAAATTTAAAAGCTAAACCTTAAATAATGAGCACAATTTAATGAAATAAAAAATGAGATATAGTTAACATAATGGAGACGTAAGAAAGTTGTGTGGGCGATCAAAAGATATCAGATCGGTAAGCTAATGAATATCATTTTGAAATTCGATGGTTCAATTTAAAATACTTAAATATTCATTAACAAATCTGATCGAATATGTATAATTGGAACATTAATTGAGATGGAGATGTTTTTGCGTCTTGGAAATGAGAAGAAATTGTATTCGTGCGTATGCAAATCAGTGCGAAATATAAAAAGAACGATAGTGAATTGTATATTGTAACAAGGGGTAGTTTAGTCCATTTTTTTTCTAAAAAAAAAAAAAAAAAAAAAAAAACTCTTGCTTAATAAAAAAATTTAAGTGGAGTCCCCTTAAAATTGTCTTCCCCTTAACCAAGAGTTTGTCCCATTAACAATAAAAAAAAAAAAAGGGATATTGCAATGGCGCTCAATTTGATATTGTGCCTCCATACACATTAGGCCATGTCACCGTGCTTTTCTTTCCATATTAAGTCACCTTACTACTTGAATCATTGCCGAGCGTTTCTCCAGCAATAAACATTAAACTATTATTACCGCTAAGCTGGCTTAGTTCCCACTTGTTAATTGTATTTTAATAATAGTAATAAAAAGATGTGGCATATAAATTTTAGCATTATAAAATCCATTCGTTGGCTGCTAGATGCAACTAGAACTAGGGGTGAGCATTATTCGGTTAAACCAAATAAACCAACTAAACCAATATGTTTTGGTCGGTTTGGTTCGGTTTTGAAATTAAATTGGTTTGTAATTGGTCCGAAAAAATATTAAGTTCGGTTATCGGTTTAACCAAATTAACCAAACTTATACTGTATTTTCAAAATTGTCGATATTATAACAAATATTTTAGGTTAGTTTAGTTATTTAAGTAAATTTTAATCATTACCTATGTGTCAAAATTAGTATAGAAAGCATAAAAATCATAAATAATTGTACTCTAATCGTATACTTATGATTTATTTCAAATTATAGTGAATATTTCAAACATAAATTGTAAAACATTTTTAGTTTGGTTTAATCGGATAACCAACCGAACCAACCAAACTTAATTTGGTTGGTTTGGTTTGGTTCTCATTTTTATTGGTTTTAGCTTGGTTTGACAAATTTCATCATCGGATAAACCAAACCAACCAAACGCTCACCCCTAACTAGAACAGATGATGTGGCTGCAGGAAAATATATTCTTTGGTCCAACTTTCTACACATCTGGATGTCGGATAAAAGTGAAAACAAAAGGTGGGAGATGTACAGAAATAAAAGTGGCAATTAGATTGGCGCAATTTGAAATTGCTTAACTGCAATTTTGTTTTTTTTTAATGTTTGCATTGACGAAACTTCAGATTGCGCCAATATAAATCCAATATATATATATATATATATATATATATATATATATACAATTTCAAATTACGTTAGTGTATTTCAGTCAATTCAGCGCTGAGTTGAGCAAAATTGGACTATATTTGTAATTGTTTTCAAAACTAAGCTATTTGCGTAATACAATGTCAAAACGAGACCAAAGTTTTTTTTTTTAAAATCCCTTTGTGGATATATGGAGGTATATTTGTTCAGTGTGGCATAAGCATTTACATTCTATAGATTATCAATGGTGGAGCTAACCACTTAACTCACGTAGGACAAGTTTGTAAATATGGTTGGTGGGTGTTTTCAGCTAGGACAAGGTAGTTACCGCCCTGCAGATTATTACCCACTTTTTTTCTTTTTCTTTTTTCAATGCCTGAATCATTAGTGCAAGATAATAGTTATAAGTTGAATAACGAATGTTTTATAACAGGCACATTACATTTCAAAAAATAAAACCAATTTTAATTTTAGGTCTTGTTGATAACTTGGTTGATCGCTTTTTCGTTATATGGTTTTTATTTGCATAATGCACAACTACCTGTTAAAAGGCTAATTCTACAGTTTTTCCCTTTCCCAGTCCATCTAATAAAAAAAAGAAAAAAATTCATACACCCAACTTTTCATCTTCACATCCAGATTGCTCTAAAAATAACCTTTAGCTTGTTTTAAATATCGTATTTTTCAGTTCTGTATATTCTTACACAGTAAGAACATCAGCCATTTACCATAGTATATTCCACTTAAAGGCAAAGGGTGTTAGGATTTCAGTATACTTTAACAATATCCAATTGTGAAACCCTAGATCCAAATATGTAATGCATATTGATTTAATTGAGAACAAAACAGAAAATAGATAACTTGATTAGCGGAAGCGTACCTGAATCTGTATCTAATTATTGCTGTACCTGAATTCCATAATTGGTTGCCACAGAGAAGATTATCTGTTGTAGAAGAAGAAGAATTTGGTTCGGTCTTCCAAATTGACACAAACCCTATATTAAATTCAGCTCTCCGTATTTGCTCTAAAAAAAATTCAGCTCTCCGTAGAAGAGGTTAGAGAGTTGCTAAGACTTGTGTAATTCAGGGACCATAACCCTTTATTTATAAAGTTGACATTTTGTAATTCGACCCTTCAACAAACTATAAAATGCCCCGGTATCTACACATTAGGCCCGTGATAACTTAAACTTTAAGCCTATTAATTCTAATCGAAAATTAGATCACTTTAATTAGGTTTTACACCAAAATAGCACAACACATTTTATTTTACATATGTGACCCAATTGTCGAAATATTCCAACAATTTCCCCTTGGGCCACATATGAAATAACCTTAAAATGTGTTTAACTTTATGATCTCCAAAATTTGCTATTTATAACATATGGTGTATCTAAAACAATCTCGTCCATTAATTGCATTGACAAAGGATCAAAGCGGCATTCGTTACATTTATCGTAACTAAACCCATCAATGGTCACATATATCAATACAGTCAAATGACATAGATCAATCATGGATGCGTAGCATGAAAATTACATGAAATGTGATCTATACATGTCTATTTCCAACTGGTCCTTCTTTAGTGAGATCAAAACGTTTAATATTTAAACAACCTGAGTGCAAAGAAAACTTCTTTACTTTATATCTGATCAGAAAAAGAACTTGATTTACATATATCTGTAATCGAAACATAGAGCAGTGAGTCATACGACAATACCAAATACAAATTCCCCCTGAACCAAAATATCCTTACATAAAAGTTAGACCAATTGAGCTATATGCTCATGAAAGACCTTAGGTGATAGTCTTTTGGTAAGCGGATCCGCCATAATGGAGTTTGTCTAAATATGCTCTATGATTTACAATATATTTTGCACTCTTCCCATATTGGAAAATAATATATACTTTACTGTCACAATATTACTTGGTCTTTCAATTCTTTATCAATAACTGGAGTCTTGTGACAAAATTTCATCATTATTTTCCATATTTGGATGTCTTATAATTAACCAAAGACGATATTTTCAAAGTGGTGAAAACTATAAGTGCCTAAGTGACGTTTTTCCCTTATATAGTTTCACCCATAAAATATATTATCATTGCTAGAAGTGGATCTTTTACGGTAATGACATTCAAAATATCTGGATCGTAATTCTTTATGATCTCCAACCAATCCGATCTTTTATCTATGAGCATATGATCTTTTATTTTATTCCTTAAAGATATGTCATAACCATTTTGGCTACTTAATCAGTGATCCACTTTAATATCAGTAAGGTATCTGTCAAATAATACGCGCATATCCATATGTGTATATACATTAGTATGCATTGGAATTCAAACTGCAAATGCATGAAAAATCTTTTGCATTTCTTTAGTTTCAAGGATGGCAACATTTATCTGTTTTGGTAAAAGAAAATCAACTGAATCGCAGTTTACATAACAAATCTTTTAAGCATTTATCTTCCTAATTCTTTTGTAATAATCCAAATATCATCCCATGAAAAATAATGGTGTATTTGAATCCCAAATACAAAAGACTAATCCATAAATGAGTTTCTTAAGTAGTTTCACCAATGTCTCCATTGAGAAACATAACTTTAATCTCCATCAGATAATGCTCAAAAGTACAAACTGTAGTAAGCTCTAATTTGATCGATTCAGAATCGTTTACTAAGTCCAAAATGAAACATTCTTAAAAGAAAACAAAATTTCCTTTTAATAATAGCGATTTCAATAAAAGTGCCCTATAAAATTCAATATTACCCACTTGATCCCTTTTTGGCTTTGAATAGTTATTCATAACCAATGATCTTATTACTTAAGTTAGAGGGAAATTTCAAACTTTATTATCCATATAGATTTATACTATATGTTCATTTCTTAAATCCACATTTTAAATTAGTACCTTACATGGATTGATGTAAGTCCGTAGCATCATCATTATCAATCCATTATTTATCTTTATGAAGAAATACTACACAATAATCTGAAATAGCATTTCTTCCCATTTACGTGGATTTCCTTAGTGATCTTGCATCTTTGAGGTTGTTGAGTTTGTTTTCTTGAAGCAATATCCTTAACTTAAAGAAAAATTATCTTCAACATCGTCTTATTATGGTTCTTAATTTACTTCTTTTTAATAAAAGAAAACAAATCTTAAACTTTAAGCGAAGAAGCAACCGCAGTTGAATCAAAGATAATGATTCTCTTTAAAGACAATGGTATTACTTTATTTCTCCCCCCAAACTCAACATCCTCAAAAAAAAAACTATTACATTTCCCGCTTTAAAAGTTTTCCTTAGTGTGGGTTCATAAAAAAAAATTATAAACTTTAAATCGCTTAGAATATCAATAAAGTATTTTCTATTTTTATGATATCTCAATCTATAACTCCTTAGTAAACTGAAACAAATAATTATATTAATCACCAAAACAAGATTTGAGATATCATTACAAGCTATTTAGCATAAGTAGCCATAACTTATATATCAGACATTAAGAGCTTCAATTGCATAAAAATTTGAATTTATTCATAAATCAACACTATTATTACTTGATGAATATGTTCATATTAGAAATATAAAACCGAAATCTGTCTAAATGACAGCATAAAAAGTATCGAATAAATTCAAACAGTTTGACTTAAATCTCAATAATAACTTTATATGTCTGTATATCCCAATAAAGAAATAACTATAAATATATCCTTATGTTATTTCTTTTCTTTGAGATCCTTAGCGACTTCTTAATCCTTATGCATACATTTATTTACAATGTATATCAAATGAGTACTTTTCAATCTTAAAAACTTCAATCTCTATTTTAATTACCAAAGCGCTAAATTAGCCCAATAAGATAACATATTATTCTTCAAATAATTTTAATCTTTAAATGAATATACTGAAGATAGCACCAAAAATAACGATAACTTGAGTGTCTTTAGCTTTTGAAGTAATATCTTTTTCTGTATAGTACTCATTTATATTTCTTTTACTTTGACTTTATGTAATCAAGCACCACAAAGAGTGCTTGATTTCCCTTATTGTTTTCACAAAAACCGTTTCCATTCTCAGTAGATAACTTATACAAAATTAGTTATCGTTACCTATAGCACATCCTTGAAAACTTTTGAAGTATTTACTTAATGATCATTTAACTCTTGCCTTTGAATTCTATCACCTTTCAATATTCTTCATAACATTATATGAATATTTAACCGTAGTAGGGTTGGCTGTAACCCTCTTAGTTACAAGAGTTAAATCTATAAAGTCAAGAACAAATAACATGCTCTCATGCAAATCTTTATATTTATCCCAAAACAATATGGAAATATTCTTTAAATTGACAGATAATTCGGTTAAATTAGCTGAAAATGAACAAAAAATAAAATGAAGATTGACCGTATATGCTCATAGCCAAATATCAACCATAGTAAATTCAAATAATTGGTAAGTCTCTTCTCAAGATACCTAATACACATTAATATCAAGTCTTTGGACAGTAATATTAACTGTAAGTGGTACTCTTGTTGTAATGATCAAACACTGACAATAAATTCAAGTCAAATAACAACCTTCCTTTGGGCCGTTTAATTATTCACTCGAAAAACCTTATAATTGTCACGTATTTATCATCACACATGTGTAAGTGATTCGGCCAAACATTAGCCTTCCTTTGGGCCGACTGATATTCGCATGAATAACTACACACAAATATTAAACATTTTCATGAACCACCAAAATATAGAGGTCACTTTGGTGACATATTATTTTAAAGTTAATTCACTACTAATGTAAAATATTTACAGCTGTAAAGAGACGCCAAAATTATATTTGAATTTATCCTTAATATATGTACAATATATTTTGAGTGTTATAAAACACTCTCAATGCTTTAGGTCTACATGACATCTGAAAAACTCAAAATTATAATAATAGCATAACGAGTTTTAGTCATAGTTGTCATAATCTGTTGCTTTAGGTATGTAGTTACATTCATGACATTTCCTTAATAAATATGATATAAGACATCATAAATAAATCACGATATCATAGATGAATGTCATGATCAATCACCACATAAAATTATGTGTAAATGACATAATAAATATCATACTGAATAACCTGATTGACTGAAGTAACCATGATGTATATCCGAAGCATAATATAACATGTGATTTTTTATACTGTCAACCAAACCAAAAAAAATTTTTTTTTTTTTTAAACCGTAGAAGTTACTGTAGTTTGACCATAATAAAGTAACCTACTAATCATCATCCTAAAACGTAGGTGAAATGGTCAAAGATTCAAACATGATAGCTAATTAGATTAAGCAACACAAATGCAAAATATTATATACCAAACCCAAAAGGCATAAAATAAAAGCATCATGACAGGTTACCGAAACATCATACACATGTCATGAAACATTATTTGCATATGAAAAATAAGTTAATGTGGCATGTCCTACATCCATACAATAAACAATAATTGTTCCAAACAGTACACATGGTATATAAAAAAAACTTTTTTTTTAAAGCCCGTAAGGATAGCATGAGATTCGCTCAGTAGTGCTTTCGAAACTTTATGCATAAAATGGGTACAAGACTTGGTCAAAACAAATAATATAGTATAATATATGACATCAGAAGTAACAATAGACCGGCGGCTGCAGAATGCAACTTACAACTAAACGTAATAAATATATATTTTTGATATATTTTTAAACAAAAAAACTCAGAACCCATTGAATTAACATATCGACAAACTATATTATATTAACATTATTCAAGCTGGATCCATAGAACCAATGAAAGAACGTGAAGGAGATAATAGATCTTAATCCATATAGATCTGAGACTTAACCCAAATAATTTTTTTTTTAAATTATTATCCGCAGTTAATAAACTCAACCTGCAGTGAAATGAAAACATAACATATAAACTATATGAATTGAAAACACAATTCAACCTTTGTTCTGAAATGGCAAAATAACATGTATAAAAGAAAAAACCAAAATTTTCCTAATAGAATCAATAATGGTTGGCTTTGATACCACTATTAGGATTTCAGTATACTTTGTGAAACCCTAGATCCAAATATATAATGCATATTGATTTAATTGAGAACAAAACAGAAAATAGATAACTTGATTAGCGGAAGCGTACCTGAATCTGTATCTAATTATTGCTATACCTGAATTCCATAATTGGTTGCCACAGAGAAGATTATCTGTTGTAGAAGAAGAAGAATTTGGTTCGGTCTTCCAAATTGACACAAATCCTACATTAGATTCAGCTCTCCGTAGAAGAGGTTAGAGAGTTGCTAAGACTTGTGTAATTCGGGGACCATAACCCTTTATTTATAAAGTTGGCATTTTGTAATTCGGCCCTTCGACAAACTATAAAATGCCCCGGTATCTACACATTAGGCCCATGATAACTTAAACTTTAAGCCTATTAATTCTAATCGAAAATTAGATCACTTTAATTAGGCTTTACACCAAAATAGCACAACACATTTTATTTTACGTATGTGACCCAATTGTCGAAATATTCCAACAAAGGGAGCTTAGATATAAATATAAGCAACCTAATTTCCACTTTAATGTTGTTTTACCACCCTAATCCTCTTGACTATTTTCTAGCTATTTAGGATTGTAGTGCAGTTAGTTTGTTTTGTGGTGAAAAGAAGAGGGGGGGGGGAGGGAATCCTAATTCAGTCATTCATGTTTATAATAACAAAAGAAAAAAAGAAAAACTTAAGAATATGAAAAGACAAAAATCATACTGGCCTAAAAAATTATAAGGGTAAATTAGTTAATTATTTTATATTTGCGTACTGTAAAACTGCGCAAATTCAGATTCAGATCCAATGAATACCAGATCTATTTTTGTAACAAGTTTATAAGGATAACCTAAACTTGAAATAAGTCATTTCCTTCGACATGTAAATAAAATTAGTCCTTTTATAAACGTATCAAATTTAGACAACAATGTTGTGACGGCCTGGAATTTCGCTCGATCAATCAGTCGTTAAACCGATCTAGACCATTCGAAACCCCTGATCGTTTTGAGAACAGGACAAATTAGAACGTAGACGGAAGAAAATTTCATTGTTATTACAACAATTCCATCAGATATAAGAATATACAGAGTATGAATAAATATATTACATTCGATAAATATCAGAGATTACAATAAACTACATAGCAGCGGAAAATAATACAAAACACAACTGAAGGTGATGTACGGATACAGAGCTTTCCGGGTATCATTCCAGCTGTAAATCAGGATCCTGTGAATATAAATCTGCAAAACCAAAACTACTAGCTGCCCGTGCCGAAAACAAGGGCACCCAGAGTTTAGGTTAAAACAATAAACTCCAGGTCAGTCATGTGACTGGTGTGAGAACTAAAACGGTTATTTAAAGCTTTACTTTAAAAGAGAGTAATTCAAGGGACCACGCCGTATAACACGGAACGGGTTTCCTCCTAAGAATACTAGTGCATAGAATAAACAACGCAATGCTTTTTCGAAAAATGAAGCTATTATAAGACCCAGGTCCCATCACACAATGCAACGCAAGCCGGAGGATAGGGTTTTCCCTTATAATAGCCAAACATGCTTGGTACGTTTAAAACAAATCATTTGATACTATAATAAGTGTATAGTGTCAAAACAATTTCAATCATAAATATCAATCATAGGCGGCATGGGTACCATCTATCATGTCGCCATACTAGGCTCTACAAATAAAACCGAAATATCTCGTATTGGAAATTGGATTTCCGTCATGAGTCGAGGCAAGGGGCAAGCTCCTCTCCGCTTCGAGACACTCTAGCAAATGCCTCGGGACTACACACTCTGGGTAACCCCTGGATGCTTCAGGGTCGGTCCTCTCTTATGTTTGAGGATTAGTTATTCCTGAACACACGTTTCCCGGTCCTTACAGACCTAAAATCGAGGCGCCTCATCCAATAACCACATAGGTGAAAAGTATATAAATGTCAGGGCTGGTAAGTTACTGACACCAACAAAGCTAGAAAGAAACGTCGTGCTCTCCCTGCAGTCTTTATCCCGTTTTTAACTCATACCGAGGTGTGAGGCTCGCGAATTCACGTTATACACAAAGCTACGCTACAAAGGCCGTGCTTTGATCATTAACCACAGGACTTTGCTTTTCAATAGAAGCCTTGATCTATGCAACTCAGCGTGCCACACAGGCCATTCATGCCATGCGATTGATATCTATCGATATATAACCTCTAAGCTCGTACGTCTTAGAGAAGGGCGTTAAGCAAGAGAATAAATTCTCCGCCGCCAAACAGATATATATTTAACAGAAATCAATCAACACAGAATAAAATCCAATGTCAGACACACAATCCATTTACAAGTTCGTTCTGGGTCTGAACGAAACTGGAGGCACTTTCCTCGCATATCCATCAATCTACAAGTACGTCTGGACGACCACCAATTATTTCCATCCTCTTGGGTGTACAGCCCAATCAGGATCATCAGTAATTATCCAGACGATGTGAAGACTTTCGGTCTTCGACCACCGGCATCATCTTCGACTTATCGTCGAATCGGTTATTCAGAATGGGTATAAACCCGGCCTTTCCGAACAACCCACGTATATTAAAAACAAATGTTACACAAACACAACATACGCCTCATTCCAATTCAGCAGTCACTAACCGTAAATCAGTAAGAGAGCAATTCCCCAAATATTAACCCCGAAGGCCGAAACCAACATCAGATCAATACCCAGGAAACCATTCTTCTTAGCTAACCTACAGCTAGTTTCTAAATTTCATAATCTTAGGGAAAGGTTCCCATTTACTTTATCAAAGATAAATTCTTTAAAATTTATCCTTTAATCTTCCTTTGGATATCATTTCAAACCAGATTATCGTTTTCCAAACTAGTCGAGATTAGCGAACCACTCCGAAGTAATTATTTATTTTATTTCACAATCCCAACCTATTCATCCCATGAAGCAAAACAGGTAATACTCCATATCTAACACCATGGTGTTATCGATAAATTTAATTACCATTTCATGTTCAAATCTAATTAAAGATTTAACTATCGCTTTGGAGCAAAACTGGTGATACTCCATTCTCGCTCATTTTCCAAATTTGATAATTTAAATTATCAATTCACATTTCAATCTAATTGCAGATTCATTAAAACTCCCTTTTCTGGGTTAAAGGACTAATGTCATTTAAAACACAGTTCACGATAAACCCAAATCACATTCTATTTATTATCGGGTTAAAGAACAAGCGTTATTTAAAACACTGTTCACGATAAACCCAAATCACATTCTATTTATTATCGGGTTAAAGAACAAGCGTTATTTAAAACACTGTTCACGATAAACCCACAAATCAATTCTATTTACAACCCATTTCAAATCCAATTTATTTATTTAATATAAATGGGTTGTTACTTTAGTCCTAAACTAGTTCATTTCGATAAAAATCTATTTTTATCTTTTCAAATATGGAGTTTTTTCATCCCAATTTTCCCCAAATCATTTCTTATGACTTTACACAAATTATTACTATTTTTAATAATTTTATCAAGGCCCATACAGTCGATTTCCATCAATGGCCATCAAACTGCACTTACAGCGACCTTTTCCAAAATTGATTTGGACGTATCTCCAAATTCAACCGTTAGATTTCAAATTTCTATTATTCGTTAGAAAGATCTTTTCGATATGAACCCAACGGTTCTGGTTTTAGGAGAATCCGACGGTCGGATCTCCCGTAATGTCCGTTCGAAATTAATGGTCGAAATTCACGAACTATCGCGGTGCGGCGCATTCTATTCAGGCCATTATATTATATATATAATATATATTTCGTCGATTTCTATTTAAAACGAATTTTATAAATAGTTTTAAATTCATTTCAAAAACATTTCAACTTCTATTTCCGATTCAAATCAAAATTGAATTTTTCCGTATAGATTCATTTTAAAATTCATTTAAATTCAATTCAAATTCCAATTCATTCTATATTCAATTTAATTCGAATTTGGTTTATATTCAATTCAATTCAAATTTGTTATATATTCAATTAAATTCAAATTCGTATTTGGTTTATATTCAATTCAATTCGAATTCGTTTTATATTCAATTCAATTCGAATTTGGTTTATATTCAATTCAATTCGAATTCGTTATATATTCAATTCAATTCGAATTTGGTTTATATTCAATTCAATTCGAATTCGTTATATATTCAATTCAATTCAAAAACGTTATATATTCAATTCAATTCGAATTCGTTATATATTCAATTCAATTCGAATTCGTTATATATTCAATTCGAATTCGTTATATATTCAATTCAATTCGAATTCGTTATATATTCAATTCAATTCGAATTCGTTATATATTCAATTCAATTCGAATTCGTTATATATTGAATTCAATTCGAATTCGTTATATATTCAATTCAATTCGAATTCGTTTTATATTCAATTCAATTCGAATTTGGTTTATATTCAATTCAATTCGAATTCGTTATTTATTCAATTCAATTCGAATTTGGTTTATTTTCAATTCAATTCGAATTCATTATATATTCAATTCAGTTCAAAAACGTTATATATTCAATTCAATTCGAATTCGTTATATATTCAATTCAATTCGAATTCGTTATATATTCAATTCAATTCGAATTCGTTATATATTCAATTCAATTCGAATTTGTTATATATTCAATTCGAATTCGTTTTATATTCAATTCAATTCAAATTCATTTTCTATTCAAATTCGGTTTCTATTCGATTATAAAAACGAATATAATCGATATAAATATCTTTCACGTCAAAATAGCGCATCTCTAATCAACACGGCTTTATATATTTCAATAATTCCGTTATTCTATTCAACAAATGAATATTTATACTATTTAATACGCGAATCTATATTTTTGTCAACACATGACTAATCTCAACGAATGAGTACCGTCCACGTGTGACTATTTTTGTTATATAATTTTTTTTATAAAAATTATGGTATCCATCATTTGATTTCAAATCAGACTCCAACCGTAAATTAGTAAGAGAACGATTCCCTGAATATTAACCCCGAAGGCCGAAACCAATACCAGATCAACATCCAGGAGACCACTCATCTTATCTATTTTCCAATTAGTTTCTAATTTTCTATATGATAAAGATGTAAATTTTTTTGTTAAAATATTTCGTTCAACACATGACTAATCTCAACGGATGAGTACTGTCAACACACGAACCTTTATTTTATAATATTCTTTATTTTCCCGATTGGAATGAGGCCCAATCAATCACCATATAAAGTTAATTATATGGATTCCATACAACACATGTATATAATAGCAACGATACATAATCAACCATCATCCAAAGTGCACTACACTGTATAAGCATCAAATATAGATATCTAACGCTTATAACAGCCTGTCAATCCATCGATCGACATACAATTAATTATTGGGATTAGTGTATGCCATATTTTATCCCAATACCCGTGTGGGGTTTCAAATCAACAAACATAGATTTTTATTTGTGCAGTTGGGCGATGTGTAAAATTTATCGTCCCAATCAATGTCAGTCAAATCAGTGTACATAAACAAATCGTCCGGTTTGTAAATGAATATTTATTTATTCACATTCACGTTAAAAATCATATTTTTAACGACCAAACTATTTTATTCAACCTATGAATATTCTATTTGGTTCATTTATTAAATAAAATGATATCTTTATTTTTCTAACTGATTTTAGGAAATTTCGGCTCCATAACGGCACAATACTAGAAACGGGACAAGGCCTAGCCTTATCCCCGGTCTAATAATGGCCCACGCCATACACATATCAATCAAATCCATTCCATTTCACCAAACAATCCAATTCAAATCAAATAATCTAACTAATCTATGCAACCAAACAAACAAGTCCATGGTCTGTGGACGATTGTGTCGGGTGCTACTAAACACCGTCTGCATTCTAGTATATATTTATATAACTAGAAAAGAAAAGTTAAAGTGAGAAATTCTCACCGATAGCTAATCCAATCATCTCGGCTCTTCTTTTGTAGAAGTCTTCGTCGTTCTCGCCTTTCTTCACTTTCGTTGCCCGTATTCACTACATATGTAAAAATCGAATTTTTACTTCGCTATTCCATATATAAAAATCAAAATTTCACTTCGCTATTCAATATATAAAAATCTTACTTTTACTTCGCTATTCAATATATAAAAATCGAATTTTTACTTCGCTATTCAATATATAAAAATCCTACTTTTACTTTGCTATTCAATATATAAAAATCGAATTTTTACTTCGCTGTTCAATATATAAAAATCGAATTTTTTACTTCGCTATTCAATACATAAAAATCCTACTTTTACTTCGCTCTTCAATATATAAAAATCGAATTTTTACTTCGCTATTCAATATATAAAAATCGAATTTTTACTTCGCTATTCAATATATAAAAATCCTACTTTTACTTCGCTATTCAATATATAAAAATCGAATTTTTACTTCGCTATTCAATATATAAAAATCGAATTTTTACTTCGCTATTCAATATATAAAAATCCCATTTTTATAATCACGCTATATGGATAAAAATTCTATTTTCACACCGCTACTATATAGATAAAAATTCTATTTTTATCACGCTATTCTATTTTTACACCGCTACTATATAGATAAAAATTCTGTTTTTACATCGTTACTATATAGATATAAATTCTATTTTCACACCGCTACTATATAGATAAAAATTCTATTTTTATCACGCTATTCTATTTTTACACCGCTACTATATAGATAAAAATTCTGTTTTTACATCGTTACTATATAGATAAAAATTCTATTTTTATCACGCTATTCTCTATATAAAGATTTCGCCTTTTTAAATATAAATATTTCGCCCTTTTCAAATATAAATATTTCACCTTTTCAAATATAAATATTTCGCCTTTTCAAATATAAATATTTCGCCCTTTCAAATATAAATATTTCGCCTTTTCAAATATAAATATTTCGCCTTTTCAAATATAAATATTTCGCCTTTTTAATTTTAAAACTCTCGCCCTTTCTTCACTTTCGTTTATAAAACAATGTTTTAATCATGAATTTTATACAGCAAGAAAAATAAAAATAAACTAATTAAAACTTACATTTTTCTTTCTGCAAATCGAAGGGGTGGGTTCTTGGATCGTCGGCTGTGGTTAAATCGATGGGGAACAATGCTTTTCAGAAGAGAAGAGGGAGGCGCAGGCGGGTTTGCTGATGGCAGGCGGTGCAGGCGGAGGGTGGTGGCACAGGGTGGAGTCGGCGGTGCTGGAGGAGGTCGGAGCTAGGGTTCTGGGCGGATTTGGTCACGAGGGGGTCTCAGTCGCGTTTCAGAGAGGGAAAGAGGAGAGAGGGGCGAGGAGAGGGGAGAGAAAGAAGAGGGGGCGGCGATGGCGGCTCCGCCTGAGGCGGCGACGAACGGCGGCTGTCGCGCCCTAGCGCGATGAATTTTCCCTTTTTTTTGTTCGAATGAAATGAATTGTGGGGGGGGGGGCTGAGGAGATAAGGGGAATTTTATATATATATTTATTTATTTTTATTTCAAAAAGTTGACTTTTTATTTCGACCTCGATACGAGGCCCACCGCCTGTCGTCCTTAGCTAATTACACCCATTCCGAACACAATGGGATATGTATCGTAAGCTGATTCGATCGTTTCGATCAGTTTCCGTTAAAATCAACATATACTCTATATATTGAATTTGAACGCGCATTTCAATTTACCGGAGTCACGTACGAACTCTATAAATCCCAGAAAAATATTTTCTAGCTTCGTATTGACGGTACGGTCCTAACAAAACTAATTTCGACGAATTCTGAGACCGTTGGAAAAATGGCCATTTTCCAGTCGATTAAAATCAACTGAAACTGGTCAAACACGTTTTCCTTTGCCACGCTCACATATTGATTCGAAAAATTATGAAATTTGGAATCTAACAATGATTTGACATCACGGATCCAACAAAAGTGGTTTCGTCGAAATCCGAGGTCGTTTGCAAAATTTCCATTTTTTAAGGGCTTGAATTCCATAGCGACTATTCAGAATTTTCAACTGGACATATCGTTTGATCCCCGCTATGAAATTTTGATTTTTCGGACTCGTTGGAAAGATATTCTCAATTAGATTCTATTATTTTTAGTTTCACTAAAATCCGGTTTATTTTGCACCCGGTATGTTCAATTGAAGTTTGAAATCGAATTATCGAACTACCGCGCCATTTTCAATTCCTTTTATAATTATAAATAATTATTTATATTCTAACGACGACGTATATAATATATACGTTCGAATTATATTCAAAATAAATTTCTCGTCGTTTTATTTAAAATAATTCATTTTAAATATTCAAAATTCATTAAAATTGCCAAAAATAAAAATTTTAAACTGGCCCAGATTTTCCGGGTTATTACAATCTCCCCCACTTAAAACTTTTCATCCCCGAAAAGGAACGAAGCCGAAAGTGGTTTGATTAATCAACTCTACGTTTGATCTGGCTTCGATTCTCCAACTTTTCAGTTTCTGAGAATTTTCAAATTCTTCAAAAATTTGGCTGACACCCTAAATTTTCGAAAAATTTCGCCATAACCTCCCCTGCTCCGGGAGCCACGGGAAAATCCCGAAATTGCCATACAGGCCTTCTGATCTCAAAAAAGAAAAAGAAAAAGCCAAGCGGCTAGCCAATAGGCTCATAAAATCGTCATCACCCAAACAAAACAGTAAATTATAGTAAACATGTACCTATTTGTCGGGCAAACAAATTTTATTCTCTGCTCTAGCCTCCTTGCTATGACCTGTTCAATGTAAGTACATGTATATGCAAGCAAATGTGACCAATTTTCAATACAATTCAATATTTGGTACAATTAGGCATAATGTTTCAAAATTATCAAACAAATAAACAAACAACACAAACATCAATCAATTAGTGAATTAGAGTTTCAAATTCATAATTTTGATATATATACAGAAAATCATGTTTTTGATGCCAATTCACAACAAATAAATCTATCTATATAAGTTTTGGTTCTCACGCCAGTCTAATGGATATATATAGAAGTCACACCTTCGGAACACGAACATAAATACTGATCATGTCATGACAATTATCAGTACCATCTCCGGGCGACTAGAATGTGATTCTATATCTATCCAGTATATTAAAACTTCAAATATACGTTCATGACGCGTATATGCAAAACCTTTATATACTAGATAGTCCAAATTCAAAATAAATAAATATTCACATACGTATAAAGCAATTTAAATTTTCAAAACAAAATTGTTTTCATTTGAAAAATATACTCTTCACACTCGTTCTAGGATACTACTGATCCTATCTCTAACGAGTCATTCTAATTGGATATTACTAATCCACTATCTGATGAATTCTTTCGTTTGGTTCTAATGTGTCTTATTCTCGAGCTCTGTAAACCAAAGCTCTGATACCAAATGTGACGGCCTGCGAAATATGGTAGGCTTTGCAACCATCCCTTCATCCCCCAAGCAGCAGGTAAAACCCACCGCGGCTCACACTGGTCCCCCAATCCCTTGTTTTACGGCGACCCTCTCGAGTCTCGCGCCTACTGGCGAACCAACGCTCTAAACTGCGACATGTAGGGGTAAGAGTCTCCCGTTCGCCACCAAACCGCGAAGCGAGAACCCCCTATCATGCGTACCCGGCCTACTCAGGGCCAGCAACAAGAACTGGTAATACTCCATATCTAACACCATGGTGTTATCGATAAATTTAATTACCATTTCATGTTCAAATCTAATTAAAGATTTAACTATCGCTTTGGAGCAAAACTGGTGATACTCCATTCTCGCTCATTTCCCAAATTTGATAATTTCAATTATCAATTCACATTTCAATCTAACTGTAGATTCATTAAAACTCCCTTTTCTGGGTTAAAGGACTAATGTCATTTAAAACACAGTTCACGATAAACCCAAATCACATACTATTTATTATCGGGTTAAAGAACAAGTGTAATTTAAAACACTGGTCACGATAAACCCAAATCACATTCTATTTATTATTGGGTTAAAGAACAAGCGTTATTTAAAACATTGTTCACGATAAACCCACAAATTAATTCTATTTACAACCCATTTCAAATCCAATTTATTTATTTAATATAAATGGGTTGTTACTTTAGTTCTAAACTAGTTCATTTCGATAAAAATCTATTTTTATCTTTTCAAATATGGAGTTTTTTCATCCTAATTTTCCCCAAATCATTTCTTATGATTTTACACAAATTATTACTATTTTTAATAATTTTATCAAGGCCCATACAGTCGATTTCCATCAATGGCCATCGAACTGCACTTACAATGACCTTTTCCAAATTTTATTTGGACGTATCTCCAAATCCAACCGTTAGATTTCAAATTTCTATTATTCATTAGAAAGCTCTTTTCGATACGAACCCAACGGTTCCGGTTTTAGGAGAATCCGACGGTCGGATCTCCCGTAATGTCCGTTCGAAATTAATGGTCGAAATTCACGAACTGCCGCGGCGCGGCGCGTTCTATTCAGGCCATTATATTATATATATATAATATATATTTCGTCGATTTCTATTTAAAACGAATTTTATAAATAGTTTTAAATTCATTTAAAAAACATTTCAACTTCTATTTCCGATTCAAATCAAAATTGAATTTTTCCCTATAGATTCGTTTTAAAATTCATTTAAATTCAATTCAAATTCCAATTCATTCTATATTCAATTCAATTCGAATTTGGTTTATATTCAATTCAATTTGAATTCGTTATATATTCAATTTAATTCGAATTCGTATTTGGTTTATATTCAATTCAATTCGAATTCGTTTTATATTCAATTCGAATTTGGTTTATATTCAATTCAATTCGAATTTGTTATATATTCATTTCAATTCGAATTTGGTTTATATTCAATTCAATTCGAATTCGTTATATATTCAATTCAATTCAAAAACGTTATATATTCAATTCAATACTAATTCGTTATATATTCAATTCAATTCGAATTCGTTATATATTCAATTCAATTCGAATTCGTTATATATTCAATTCAATTCGAATTCGTTATATATTCAATTCAATTCGAATTCGTTATATATTCAATTCAATTCGAATTCGTTTTATATTCAGTTCAATTCGAATTTGGTTTATATTCAATTCAATTCGAATTCGTTATATATTCAATTCAATTCGAATTTGGTTTATATTCAATTCAATTCGAATTCGTTATATATTCAATTCAATTCAAAAACGTTATATATTCAATTCAATTTGAATTCGTTATATATTCAATTCAATTCGAATTCGTTATATATTCAATTCAATTCGAATTCGTTATATATTCAATTCAATTCGAATTCGTTATATATTCAATTTACGAATTTGTTATATATTCAATTCGAATTCGTTTTATATTCAATTCAATTCAAATTCGTTTTCTATTCAAATTCGGTTTCTATTCGATTATAAAAACGAATATAATCGATATAAATATCGTTCACGTCAAAATAGCGCATCTCTAATCAACACGGCTTTATATATTTCAATAATTCCGTTTTTCTATTCAACAAATGAATATTTATTCTATTCAATTTGTGAATCTATATTTTTGTCAACACATGACTAATCTCAACGAATGAGTACCGCCCACGTGCGTCTATTTTTGTTATTTAATATATTTTATAAAAATTATGGTATCCATCGTTTGATTTCAAATCAGACTCCAACCGTAAATTAGTAAGAGAATGATTCCCTGAATATTAACCCCGAAGGCCGAAACCAACATCAGATCAACATCCAGGAAACCACTCATCTTATCTATTTTCCAGTTAATTTCTAATTTTCTATATGATAAAGATGTAAATTTCGTTCTTAAAATATTTCATTCAACACATGACTAATCTCAACGGATGAGTACTGTCAACACATGAACCTTTATTTTATATTATTCTTTATTTTCCCGATTGGAATAAGGCCCAATCAATCACCATATAAAGTTAATTATATGGATTCCATACAACACATGTATATAATAGCAACGATACATAATCAACCATCATCCAAAGTGCACTACACTGTATAATCATCAAATATAGATATCTAACGCTTATAACAGCCTGTCAATCCATCGATCGACATACAACTAATTATTGGGATTAGTGTATCCCGTATTTTATCCCAATACCCAAGTGGGGTTTCAAATCAACAAAAATAGATTTTTATTTGTGCAGTTGGGCGATGTGTAAAATTTATCGTCCCAATCAATGTCAGTCAAATCAGTGTACATAAACAAACCATCCGGTTTGTAAATGAATATTTATTTATTCACATTCATGTTAAAAATCATATTTTTAATGACCAAACTATTTTATTCAACCTATGAATATTCTATTTGGTTCATTTATTAAATAAAATGATATTTTTATTTTTCTAACTGATTTTAGGAAATTTCGGCGGCATAACGACACGATACTAGAAACGGGACAAGGCCTAGCCTTATCCCCGGTCTAATAATGGCCCACGCCATACACATATCAATCAAATCCATTCCATTTCACCAAACAATCCAATTCAAATCAAATAATCTAACTAATCTATGCAACCAAACAAACAAGTCCATGGTCTGTGGACGATTGTGTCGGGTGCTACTAAAATCCGTCTGCATCCTAGTATATATTTATATAACTAGAAAAGAAAAGTTAAAGTGAGAAATTCTCACCGATAGCTAATCCAATCATCTCGACTCTTCTTTTGTAGAAGTCTTCGTCGTTCTCGCCTTTCTTCACTTTCGTTGCCCGTATTCACTACATATGTAAAAATCGAATTTTTACTTCGCTATTCCACATATAAAAATCGAATTTTCACTTCGCTATTCAATATATAAAAATCCTACTTTTACTTCGCTATTCAATATATAAAAATCGAATTTTTACTTCGCTATTCAATATATAAAAATCCTACTTTTACTTCGCTATTCAATATATAAAAATCGAATTTTTACTTCGCTGTTCAATATATAAAAATCGAATTTTTACTTCGCTATTCAATACATAAAAATCCTACTTTTACATCGCTATTCAATATATAAAAATCGAATTTTTACTTCGCTATTCAATATATAAAAATCGAATTTTTACTTCGCTATTCAATATATAAAAATCCTACTTTTACTTCGCTATTCAATATATAAAAATCGAATTTTTACTTCGCTATTCAATATATAAAAATCGAATTTTTACTTCGCTATTCAATATATAAAAATCCCATTTTTATAATCACGCTATATGGATAAAAATTCTATTTTCACACCGCTACTATATAGATAAAAATTCTATTTTTATCACGCTATTCTATTTTTACACCGCTACTATATAGATAAAAATTCTTTTTTTACATCGTTACTATATAGATAAAAATTCTATTTTCACACCGCTACTATATAGATAAAAATTCTATTTTTATCACGCTATTCTATTTTTACACCGCTACTATATAGATAAAAATTCTGTTTTTACATCGTTACTATATAGATAAAAATTCTATTTTTATCACGCTATTCTCTATATAAAGATTTCACCTTTTTAAATATAAATATTTCGCCCTTTTCAAATATAAATATTTCACCTTTTCAAATATAAATATTTCGCCTTTTCAAATATAAATATTTCGCCCTTTCAAATATAAATATTTCGCCTTTTCAAATATAAATATTTCGCCTTTTCAAATATAAATATTTCGCCTTTTTAATTTTAACACTCTCGCCCTTTCTTCACTTTCGTTTATAAAACAATGTTTTAATCATGAATTTTATACAGCAAGAAAAATAAAAATAAACTAATTAAAACTTACATTTTTCTTTCTGCAAATCGAAGGGGTGGGTTCTTGGATCGTCGGCTGTGGTTAAATCGATGGGGAACAATGCTTTTCAGAAGAGAAGAGGGAGGCGCAGGCGGGTTTGCTGATGGCAGGCGGTGCAGGCGGAGGGTGGTGGCACAGGGTGGAGTCGGCGGTGCTGGAGGAGGTCGAAGCTAGGGTTCTGGGCGGATTTGGTCACGAGGGGGTCTCAGTCGCGTTTCAGAGAGGGAAAGAGGAGAGAGGGGCGAGGAGAGAGAGAGGGGAGAAAGAAGAGGGGGCGGCGATGGCGGCTCCGCCTGAGGCGGCGGCGAACGGCGGCTGTCGCGCCCTAGCGCGATGAATTTTCCTTTTTTTTGTTTGAATGAAATGAATTGGGGGGGGGGGCTGAGGAGATAAGGGGAATTTTATATATATATTTATTTATTTTTATTTCAAAAAGTTGACTTTTTATTTCGACCTCGAAACGAGGCCCACCGCCTGTCGTCCGTAGCTAATTAACCCATTCCGAACACAATGGGATATGTATCGTAAGCTGATTCGATCGTTTCGATCAGTTTCCGTTAAAATCAACATATACTCTATATATTGAATTTGAACGCGCATTTCAATTTACCGGAGTCACGTACGAACTCTATAAATCCCAGAAAAATATTTTCTAGCTTCGTATTGACGGTACGGTCCTAACAAAACTAATTTCGACGAATTCTGAGACCGTTGGAAAAATGGCCATTTTCCAGTCGATTAAAATCAACTGAAACTGGTCAAACACGTTTTCCTTTGCCACGCTCACATATTGATTCGAAAAATTATGAAATTTGGAATCTAACAATGATTTGACATCACGGATCCAACAAAAGTGGTTTCGTCGAAATCCGAGGTCGTTTGCAAAATTTCCATTTTTTAAGGGCCTGAATTCCATAGTGACTATTCAGAATTTTCAACTGGACATATCGTTTGATCCCCGCTATGAAAATTTAATTTTTCGGACTCGTTGGAAAGATATTCTCAATTAGATTCTATTATTTTTAGTTTCACTAAAATCCGGTTTATTTTGCACCCGGTATGTTCAATTGAAGTTTGAAATCGAATTATCGAACTACCGCGCCATTTTCAATTCCTTTTATAATTATAAATAATTATTTATATTCTAACGACGACGTATATAATATATACGTTCGAATTATATTCAAAATAAATTTCTCGTCGTTTTATTTAAAATAATTCATTTTAAATATTCAAAATTCATTAAAATTGCCAAAAATAAAAAATTTAAACTGGCCCAGATTTTCCGGGTTATTACAATCTCCCCCACTTAAAACTTTTCGTCCCCGAAAAGGAACGAAGCCGAAAGTGGTTTGATTAATCAACTCTACGTTCGATCTGGCTTCCATTCTCCAACTTTTCAGTTTCTGAGAATTTTCAAATTCTTCAAAAATTTGGCTGACACCCTAAATTTTCGAAAAATTTCGCCATAACCTCCCCTGCACCGGGAGCCACGGGAAAATCCCGAAATTGCCATACAGGCCTTCTGATCTCAAAAAAGAAAAAGAAAAAGCCAAGCGGCTAGCCAATAGGCTCATAAAATCATCATCACCCAAACAAAACAGTAAATTATAGTAAACATGTACCTATTTGTCGGGCAAACAAATTTTATTCTCTGCTCTAGCCTCCTTGCTATGACCTGTTCAATGTAAGTACATGTATATGCAAGCAAATGTTACCAATTTTCAATACAATTCAATATTTGGTACAATTAGGCATAATGTTTCAAAATTATCAAACAAATAAACAAACAACACAAACATCAATCAATTAGTGAATTAGAGTTTCAAATTCATAATTTTGATATATATACAGAAAATCATGTTTTTGATGCCAATTCACAACAAATAAATCTATCTATATAAGTTTTGGTTCTCACGCCAGTCTAATGGATATATATAGAAGTCACACCTTCGGAACACGAACATAAATACTGATCATGTCATGACAATTATCAGTACCATCTCCGGGCGACTAGAATGTGATTCTATATCTATCCAGTATATTAAAACTTCAAATATACGTTCATGACGCGTATATGCAAAACCTTTATATACTAGATAGTCCAAATTCAAAATAAATAAATATTCACATACGTATAAAGCAATTTAAATTTTCAAAACAAAATTGTTTTCATTTGAAAAATATACTCTTCACACTCGTTCTAGGATACTACTGATCCTATCTCTAACGAGTCATTCTAATTGGATATTACTAATCCACTATCTGATGAATTCTTTCGTTTGGTTCTAATGTGTCTTATTCTCGAGCTCTGTAAACCAAAGCTCTGATACCAAATGTGACGGCCTGCGAAATCCGGTAGGCTTTGCAACCATCCCTTCATCCCCCAAGCAGCAGGTAAAACCCACCGCGGCTCACACTGGTCCCACAATCCCTTGTTTTACGGCGACCCTCTCGAGTCTCGCGCCTACTGGCGAACCAATGCTCTAAACTGCGACATGTAGGGGTAAGAGTCTCCCGTTCGCCACCAAACCGCGAAGCGAGAACCCCCTATCATGCGTACCCGGCCTACTCAGGGCCAGCAACAAGAACTGGTAATACTCCATATCTAACACCATGGTGTTATCGATAAATTTAATTACCATTTCATGTTCAAATCTAATTAAAGATTTAACTATCGCTTTGGAGCAAAACTGGTGATACTCCATTCTCGCTCATTTCCCAAATTTGATAATTTAAATTATCAATTCACATTTCAATCTAACTGTAGATTCATTAAAACTCCCTTTTCTGGGTTAAAGGACTAATGTCATTTAAAACACAGTTCGCGATAAACCCAAATCACATACTATTTATTATCGGGTTAAAGAACAAGTGTAATTTAAAACACTGGTCACGATAAACCCAAATCACATTCTATTTATTATTGGGTTAAAGAACAAGCGTTATTTAAAACACTGTTCACGATAAACCCACAAATTAATTCTATTTACAACTCATTTCAAATCCAATTTATTTATTTAATATAAATGGGTTGTTACTTTAGTTCTAAACTAGTTCATTTCGATAAAAATCTATTTTTATCTTTTCAAATATGGAGTTTTTTCATCCTAATTTTCCCCAAATCATTTCTTATGATTTTACACAAATTATTACTATTTTTAATAATTTTATCAAGGCCCATACAGTCGATTTCCATCAATGGCCATCGAACTGCACTTACAGAAACCTTTTCCAAATTTTATTTGGACGTATCTCCAAATCCAACCGTTAGATTTCAAATTTCTATTATTCATTAGAAAGCTCTTTTCGATACGAACCCAACGGTTCCGGTTTTAGGAGAATCCGACGGTCGGATCTCCCGTAATGTCCGTTCGAAATTAATGGTCGAAATTCACGAACTGCCGCGGCGCGGCGCGTTCTATTCAGGCCATTATATTATATATATATATAATATATATTTCGTCGATTTCTATTTAAAACGAATTTTATAAATAGTTTTAAATTCGTTTCAAAAACATTTCAACTTCTATTTCCGATTCAAATCAAAATTGAATTTTTCCCTATAGAATTCGTTTTAAAATCCATTTAAATTCAATTCAAATTCCAATTCATTCTATATTCAATTCAATTCGAATTTGGTTTATATTCAATTCAATTCGAATTCGTTATATATTCAATTCAATTCGAATTCGTATTTGGTTTATATTCAATTCAATTCGAATTCGTTTTATATTCAATTCAATTCGAATTTGGTTTATATTCAATTCAATTCGAATTTGTTATATATTCAATTCAATTCGAATTTGGTTTATATTCAATTCAATTCGAATTCGTTATATATTCAATTCAATTCAAAAACGTTATATATTCAATTCAATTCGAATTCGTTATATATTCAATTCAATTCGAATTCGTTATATATTCAATTCAATTCGAATTCGTTATATATTCAATTCAATTCGAATTCGTTATATATTCAATTCAATTCGAATTCGTTATATATTCAATTCAATTCGAATTCGTTTTATATTCAGTTCAATTCGAATTTGGTTTATATTCAATTCAATTCGAATTCGTTATATATTCAATTCAATTCGAATTTGGTTTATATTCAATTCAATTCGAATTCGTTATATATTCAATTCAATTCAAAAACGTTATATATTCAATTCAATTCGAATTCGTTATATATTCAATTCAATTCGAATTCGTTATATATTCAATTCAATTCGAATTCGTTATATATTCAATTCAATTCGAATTCGTTATATATTCAATTCAATTCGAATTCGTTATATATTCAATTTACGAATTTGTTATATATTCAATTCAATTCGAATTCGTTTTATATTCAATTCAATTCAAATTCGTTTTCTATTCAAATTCGGTTTCTATTCGATTATAAAAACGAATATAATCGATATAAATATCGTTCACGTCAAAATAGCGCATCTCTAATCATCACGGCTTTATATATTTCAATAATTTCGTTTTTCTATTCAACAAATGAATATTTATTCTATTCAATTCGTGAATCTATATTTTTGTCAACACATGACTAATCTCAACGAATGAGTACCGCCCACGTGTGTCTATTTTTGTTATTTAATATATTTTATAAAAATTATGGTATCCATCGTTTGATTTCAAATCAGACTCCAACCGTAAATTAGTAAGAGAATGATTCCCTGAATATTAACCCCGAAGGCCGAAACCAACATCAGATCAACATCCAGGAGACCACTCATCTTATCTATTTTCCGGTTAGTTTCTAATTTTCTATATGATAAAGATGTAAATTTCGTTCTTCAAATATTTCATTCAACACATGACTAATCTCAACGGATGAGTACTGTCAACACATGAACCTTTATTTTATAATATTCTTTATTTTCCCGATTGGAATGAGGCCCAATCAATCACCATATAAAGTTAATTATATGGATTCCATACAACACATGTATATAATAGCAACGATACATAATCAACCATCATCCAAAGTGCACTACACTGTATAATCATCAAATATAGATATCTAACGCTTATAACAGCCTGTCAATCCATCGTTCGACATACAACTAATTATTGGGATTAGTGTATGCCGTATTTTATCCTAATACCCATGTGGGGTTTCAAATCAACAAAAATAGATTTTTATTTGTGCAGTTGGGCGATGTGTAAAATTTATCGTCCCAATCAATGTCAGTCAAATCAGTGTACATAAACAAACCATCCGGTTTGTAAATGAATATTTATTTATTCACATTCACGTTAAAAATCATATTTTTAATGACCAAACTATTTTATTCAACCTATGAATATTCTATTTGGTTCATTTATTAAATAAAATGATATTTTTATTTTTCTAACTGATTTTAGGAAATTTCGGCGGCATAACGGCACGATACTAGAAACGGGACAAGGCCTAGCCTTATCCCCGGTCTAATAATGGCCCACGCCATACACATATCAATCAAATCCATTCCATTTCACCAAACAATCCAATTCAAATCAAATAATCTAACTAATCTATGCAACCAAACAAACAAGTCCATGGTCTGTGGACGATTGTGTCGGGTGCTACTAAACCCCGTCTGCATCCTAGTATATATTTATATAACTAGAAAAGAAAAGTTAAAGTGAGAAATTCTCACCGATAGCTAATCCAATCATCTCGACTCTTCTTTTGTAGAAGTCTTCGTCGTTCTCGCCTTTCTTCACTTTCGTTGCCCGTATTCACTACATATGTAAAAATCGAATTTTTACTTCGCTATTCCACATATAAAAATCGAATTTTCACTTCGCTATTCAATATATAAAAATCCTACTTTTACTTCGCTATTCAATATATAAAAATCGAATTTTTACTTCGCTATTCAATATATAAAAATCCTACTTTTACTTCGTTATTCAATATATAAAAATCGAATTTTACTTCGCTATTCAATATATAAAAATCGAATTTTTACTTCGCTATTCAATATATAAAAATCCTACTTTTACTTCGCTATTCAATATATAAAAATCGAATTTTTACTTCGCTATTCAATATATAAAAATCGAATTTTTACTTCGCTATTCAATATATAAAAATCCTACTTTTACTTCGCTATTCAATATATAAAAATCGAATTTTTACTTCGCTATTCAATATATAAAAATCGAATTTTTACTTCGCTATTCAATATATAAAAATCCCATTTTTATAATCACGCTATATGGATAAAAATTCTATTTTCACACCGCTACTATATAGATAAAAATTCTATTTTTATCACGCTATTCTATTTTTACACCGCTACTATATAGATAAAAATTCTGTTTTTACATCGTTACTATATAGATAAAAATTCTATTTTCACACCGCTACTATATAGATAAAAATTCTATTTTTATCACGCTATTCTATTTTTACACCGCTACTATATTGATAAAAATTCTGTTTTTACATCGTTACTATATTGATAAAAATTCTATTTTTATCACGCTATTCTCTATATAAAGATTTCGCCTTTTTAAATATAAATATTTCGCCCTTTTCAAATATAAATATTTCACCTTTCCAAATATAAATATTTCGCCCTTTCAAATATAAATATTTCGCCTTTTCATATATAAATATTTCGCCTTTTCAAATATAAATATTTCGCCCTTTCAAATACAAATATTTCGTCTTTTCAAATATAAATATTTCGCCTCTTCAAATATAAATATTTCGCCTTTTCAAATATAAATATTTCGCCTTTTCAAATATAAATATTTCGCCTTTTCAAATATAAATATTTCGCCTTTTTAATTTTAAAACTCTCGCCCTTTCTTCACTTTCGTTTATAAAACAATGTTTTAATCATGAATTTTATACAGCAAGAAAAATAAAAATAAACTAATTAAAACTTACAATTTTCTTTCTGCAAATCGAAGGGGTGGGTTCTTGGATCGTCGGCTGTGGTTAAATCGGTGGGGAACAATGCTTTTTAGAAGAGAAGAGGGAGGCACAGGAGGGTTTGCTGATTGCAGGCGGTGCAGGCGGAGGGTGGTGGCACAGGGTGGAGTCGGCGGTGCTGGAGGAGGTCGGAGCTAGGGTTCTGGGCGGATTTGATCACGAGGGGGGTCTCAGTCGCGTTTCAGAGGGGGAAAGAGGAGAGAGGGGCGAGGAGAGAGAGAGGGGAGAAAGAAGAGGGGGCGACGATGGCGGCTCCGCCTGAGGCGGCGGCGAACGGCGGTTGTCGCGCCCTAGCGCGATGGATTTTCCCTTTTTTTGTTTGAATGAAATGAATTGGGGGGGGGGGGGGGCTGAGGAGATAAGGGGAATTATATATATATATACTTATATTTATATTTATATTTATTTATTTATTTTAATTTCAAAAAGTTGACTTTTTATTTCGACCTCGAAACGAGGCCCACCGCCTGTCGTCCATAGCTAATTACCCCCATTCCGAACACAATGGGATATGTATCGTAAGCTGATTCGATCGTTTCGATCAGTTTCCGTTAAAATCAACGTATACTCTATATATTGAATTTGAACGCGCATTCCAATTAACCGGGGTCACGTACGAACTTTATAAATCCCAGAAAAATATTTTCTAACTTCGTATTGACGATACGGTCCTAACAAAACTAATTTCGTCGAATTCTGAGACCGTTGGAAAAATGGTCATTTTCCAGTCGATTAAAATCAGCTGAAACTGGTCAAACTCGTTTTCCTTTGCCACGCTCACATATTGATTCAAAAAAGGATGAAATTTGGAATCTAGCAATAATTTGACATCACGGATCCAACAAAAGTGGTTTCGTCGAAATCCGAGGTCGTTTGCAAAATTTCCATTTTTTAAGGGTCTGAATTCCATAGCGACTATTCAGAATTTTCAACTGGACATATCTTTTGATCCCCGCTATGAAATTTTGATATTTTGGACTCGTTGGAAAGATATTCTCAATTAGATTCTATTATTTTTGGTTTCACTAAAATCCGGTTTATTTTGCACCCGGTATGTTCAATTGAAGTTTGAAATCGAATTATCGAACTACCGCGCCATTTTCAATTCCTTTTATAATTATAAATAATTATTTATATTCTAACGACGACGTATATAATATATACGTTCGAATTATATTCAAAATAAATTTCTCGTCGTTTTATTTAAAATAATTCATTTTAAATATTCAAAATTCATTAAAATTGCCAAAAATAAAAATTTTAAACTGACCCAGATTTTCCGGGTTATTACAAATGTACTTCAAGAAACTTAGAAATTAGCAGTCGAATGTCGTGTACTTAGCAAAATGAATTGTAATCAAGATATTATTAGTTAGCGAATGTATGTTGTTGATCATGAAGCGTAATTGGTACCACAAATAAGAAGCACACCACAACACAACAAATTGCTTCAGAGATGTGAGGCCATAAAAGTTTAACCACCCATTATAGTAAATGATGCACAAGTTTATTTTAAAATCTTTTGACCGGTGGGAAAGGAAAATTAACAATATGTTAATAAAATTAGTCTTTTTAAAAACGTTTATATTTGCATACTTTAAAACTGAGATAATTCAAATTCAGAACCAATGAATACCAGATCTATTTTTGTATTAATTTTATAAGGATGGCCAAAACTTGAAATAAGTTATTTTCTTCGACATGTAAATAAAATATGTCGTTTTATAATCGTATCGGATTTAGACAACAATGTACTTCAAGAAACTTAGCAATTAGCAGTCGTATGTCGTGTACTTAGCAAAACAAATTGTAATTAAGATATTATTAGTTAGCAAATGTAAGTTGCTGATCTTGATGTGTTGGTACCACAAATGAGCAGCACACCCAGACACCACAAATTGCTTCTGAGATACAGTGAGGCCACAAAAGTTTAATTAGCTATTTTGGATGAATACATACAACCTAATTTCCACTTTAATTTTGTTTTACCACCCTAATCATCTTGACCATTTTCTAGCTATTTTGGTTTGTGGAAAAAAAATCTTAATTCAGCCACTAAAGCCATCAATGTTTATAATAACAATAGAATTTAAGAATATGAAAAGGCAAAAATCATACTGGCCTAAATGATTGTAAGGGTAAATGAGTTAATGGGAAAGGAAAATAAACAATATATTTATAGAATTAGTCTTTTTGAAAACGTTTATATTTGCATACTTTAAAACTGCGCAAATTCTAATTCAGATCCAATGTATACCAGACCTATTTTTGTAACAAGTTTATAAGGATGACCTAAACTTGAAATAAGTTATTTTCTTCGACATGTAAATAAAAATTTTCTTTTTACAATCGTATTAGATTTAGACAACAATGTACTTCAAGAAACATAGCAATTAGCACTCGAATGTCGTGTAGTTAGCAAAATGAATTGTAATTAACATATTGTTAGTTAGCGAATGTACATGTTGTTGATCCTCAATACTAATTTTGTTAGTATTAGAGGCGTTACATCAGGAGATTTTTTTTTTTTTGCCTCCAGTAATAATTAATCAGAGGCAAAATAACGTTTAGCCTCCACTAACGATAATTAAGGAAAATTTAATCGTGGTAAATTTTATCAAAACAAAGTGGCCAGAAATTTCAATTCCCTTCATTTTTATTTCTTCCTAAATATATCTCGTTTCCTTTTTTCTGATGGTGAAATCTTCAGAGTAAAAAGGTAAGATTTTTCCAGTAATTATTCCTGTTTTGCTTCTTCAACAATAAGAAACGTCGATTTTCATTATCTATTAACCCTAATACAGAAATATTCACGAGTTCATAATCTCTCAGATCTATTGCACATATGTCTTCCTTCATCGATTATTCTTCTCAGATCTGTAATTTCCATTCTTAGTTTAATTTAATTTTGAATTCATGGATGAACTTGAAATCAGGTCGTTGTCGTTTGCTAAAGAATTCGTGCATCTTGACCGAGTCGCTGTCCATTTGATCACCGCTAATGGAATTTTTTTATGTATCTCTCTTTTATTTTGTTATCTATTTCATCAATGTTTTTCTTTCTTTGATTTGACACCGTGTAAGCTTGATGTTTGATTAATACGAAACAAACGATTTAATTACAGCATGAAGTTAAGAAAAATTATTTACTGCATGTAGTATAGATTATAGTTTTAATGATTGGGTGGCTATTCCTTGCTACTGTTGCTGCAACAATTTAAGTTTTAAGTTTGATAAATTTGATAGAGCTAAAAATTAGTTTCAGAAGCTACTTGCAATCCCTACTTTTATCCTATTTATCTGCTCCTATTTCTTATCTGGAGAGAGAGGAGAGATGAAGGTAGGTGTTCCCAGAAATACAAGGAAGTTTGGGCATAATATTGCAAGCTAGTTCTATGGAGAATACTGCCTTTTGTTTACTGAAAATATGCCTGTGTTTATTTGTCCTATATATCATTTCACATAAACATATTGTAGCAGTGCCTAAGTGTTATTGTCGTGATTATCGTCTGAGCCAATCAGCTTGTTTTCATGCCAATTTTTGTTTTAAAAAATCATGATAGGGAAGATAGCATCTAGTTAGACAACCAATTGGATATGAATGATAATAGTAGGAAAACTACAAAATGAAAAAGAGCTAATTCTAAAGGGACGGCTAGTGTTCAAAACCTATTGTCAAATTAGATAATCACTATGATTAGGAAAATCATATAATTAATTAACCTTTGCAATCTAATCTTTGTGAGTGTGTACGTGTTTAATTACTTACATGCATACACAAATTCATAAATGATTGTTGGTTATAGTATGTGCTTTATCACTTGATTTGTGTATTATATCGTATAATTATGTGTTCTTTTATTGTTTGCTTAGTTGTACTTCTAAAACCATAGTTTATTTTGTATTGTTTACAGACTTGAGGAGCTTACGTTCAAGGTTTTTCAGTATTGGTCATGCAAATTCGACAATTAAAGGTCTTAAAGGTTAGGTCTTTTCAACTCTATTATTTGGTTTTAAAGTATCGCCTTTTTCACATGTGTACACATAACATTATTTACCTTTTATGCTAATGTGTCACGTCTCTTGTTGTTATACACAAATGTGGATTAAACTATGATGAAAATCGTTAAGCAAACACTATGCAGACAACACAACATGAAAATAGTCAGCTTATTGTGACAGAAAAGTTGTACTAACTTTTTTGCAAACAATATACTTACTAATGCGCTAGCACTCGCAAGTCCAAAAGTGGCATCTTATATGAAATCTCCTTGTTTTTCCATATTAGGTTGCTTCCACAAGTAAATCTAGTAGCTTTGTAAAAGATAAAAAAAGATTTAGTAGCCACAGTTGATGTATTTCTTTGTATTAAAACATTTTGGTCAACATGGTTGTTTGACTTTCTTGTTTGCAGTTAGTGTAACACCCTGTAATTTTATAACATTAAAAATCACAAAATAAAGTATACTTTAATTTGTGAATTTTAATGTTATAAAATTACGGGGTGTTACATTCTCCCCTCCTTAAAGGATTTCGTCCCCGAAATCTCCAAGTCAAGAAGAATGTATATCCTACCATCTAATCGTCCATCTACTCAACCATCAAACACCAGCATCCATTGTCCTTAAAAGACTTCTAATGCTTTAATGTTTATATGCACAGTGTGTGTATATGTCCATATCTAATGCAAAATTAGGCGGCCTACTGATTCAGTCGACCTCCTTAGTGCAATTCATGATAGTGCCATGCGTCCAATATGTATGCAAAAGATTCCTAATGATACATATTAATTCTATATGCGTGCACAACCATCCACCCGAATGCAGCAACTATATGATAATACAACCATTATACATTCATTTTAGTAAATACATCCCTAACCTAAACCTAAATCTCATATACAATTCTCTAGCCTCCATTGCTCTCTTCCTCTCTAAAAATAAATAAATCAATGGCGTCTCTACTCTGCTGAAACCTAAGCTAGGACTTGTGCTTCTTCTTCCTCCAATTCTGATTAGGATTAAAAGAGAACAGCTACAACACCTTTTTCTTTTAGAATCCAACCAAGGCAAGTGCAGTTATTTTCCGATATAAACTTTAATTATAATTGTGACATGATTGTAAATCTGAATTTGAGATTGCATATGTTCTGTTCTGATCTATTATATTCTATATCTCTTTCTCCTTTCTGTTCTATAGCCAGGCTACCCCGAGCCCACGCCAAATCTCATAAGAGATTAATGCACGAACGTTAAACTTTGGGATAAATAATGAATGATGGCATAATTGGACATGGCTAATCTGTGACTAAAAGAACATAGCTTGTAAACTAGATTTAGATCTGTGCATATTCTGTGAATTAGAAGAAGTGGAACCATTGTATATTAACATATGACTTGAGACATTGGACATAACACATATTTTTGAATTAAAGATCTGTTATAATTTAAAGTTCTAGATTGTTGGGCATATTGTTTATATAGAAATTCATGATTTGGGATAAAAAGGGAATATGACTTAGGTGTGAAGATTTATGTTAAGATTTGATAACTATTAAATGTGAATAATACCTATGTGGGAGATTTTTGAATATATGACATGCATTGAAATCGATGGGTATATTTGGTATAATTTATATGTGAATCTTTTGTACTAGGCAAGTTGAACTAAATTGGGACATGTAAATTATGACCATAATCTGTGACATGCAAATTTAATGCAAACATGGGGTATATGAACATATTATTTATGCATGTGAACTTAGGCAAGATTTATAATTAGGCAAGATATGTTGTGAAACTTTAAGGAATGATTAAATCTGTTATATTTGCCTAATTTGCTAGTTCTGCTATATTTGCCTAATCTGCTAGTTCTGTTATATTGCCAATCTGCTAGTTCTGTTATATTGCTTAATCTGTTAGTTATGCCCTACTGCCTAGTCTGCTAGATCTGTTCATCTGCCAAATCTGTCATCTGCTAAGTCTGTTGAAAATGCCAAATCTGCTAAACTAAATCTGTTGAGATGCCTAATCTGTTATCTACTAGTTTGCTTAATCTGCTGAATCCGTTAAGTCGCCTAAATCTGTTATCTGCTATGTCTGTTAAGTTGATATATTCAGCCTGTTATTGACATAATCTGAATTAGCTATGAATAATTGACATGTGAATTATTAAAACTGGGGTAAAAGATTTTAAGTGTTAATCAATGCTTAGGACACGAGGTTGGACTCGTTTGTGACGTAAACCTGCCCGGACCCGCCCGGCAAATCCAGTGGTCACAAATGTCAGCCCAATGTGAGAGGTCCTAGGCCTAAACTAAAGCATAACAGTTGTAAAGACACGAGGTTAGACTCTTTTATGGTGTAAGACTGCCCGGACCCTCCCGGCAAATCCAGCTGCCATAAATGCCAGTCTAATGTGAGAGGTCTTTATGAGGTTATGGCCTGAATGAATTAAGAAATACTTAACCATATAAACATGTAAAGTGAGACATGGGGGTTAAGTAGGTGCCTTAGGTGGCACAAGAAATCTAGGGGGTGTCCTTAGTGGCATGTGAAATACGATTAGTAAGACTTAACCAAACACACATGTAAATGAACATGACTTGGGATATACTAGTGACAAGCTTAGGTGGGTAGCTTGTGGGGGCCCATTTCGACCAGTATCCCAAATGTATCTTTGTGGGCTCGACCCAAGTCGAGGACGGGACACGCATGCTGGGTTTGACTGTAAGAGGCCAAAACGGGGAGCGGTGGCAACGCAAGTCCAACGGGTTTCATATGCGTGTGTGGACCCGGGCTGGTAGGTAAGACGTTGTTGCATTGTGTAGGTATAAGCCATGCATTCTCAAGTTGTATCGTGTTGCCACTTTAGGGGAGTGATACACCCCACTGTGGGGCCAGCACGAGTATCTACGAGTAGGGAGCCGATCGAAAGTGGGTAGTGGGGTACACCTAGTGGAGATAGGGGCAGACGGCGCCTATGTAGTCAGCTAGGGGTACGTAAGGCTATTTATAAAGTTTCTGTGTGAAGCAAGTGGGATCAAACAATAGGGTGACTGGTGTGGTGCAGTGTAGTAATGTGCGGTGCAGTGTAGTAATCATTCGTTAGAATTATCATACTCGCCAGACTTTATGTCTGACCCCCTCTATTTCTATCCTTTTTCCCCCTCCAGGTCCTCAGGTTGGGCCCAACTCTAGTGGAGTTTGATTGAATTGCTTCATCTCTCTTTGGAAAGCTTGGACCGTTGAAGTAAAGTCCATCTTGTTATATTTTTAATAGCTATTTATGTAATGGGATTATGTATTTTGTTTTTATGAAGATGGATATTGTACTTGGTTATGATCTATGGTTTTATGATGTAACAAACATGTTTAATTTCCGCTGCAATAAAATGAAGTTTTAGATTTCCAAGTACTATTTACTATCTGTCTTGTTGTAATTTTTCTGTTCTATATTCACTTATAACCTCCATGGAAGTTAATGCATTCCCTTCGTGAGTGACATTAATGGACGTGGGGCGTTACAGTTAACTTTTTTATTTTTGCATTTACTTTATAGCAAAGGTTATTGTGTATTTGTTTCATAATTTGCTACCAATTATTGTGAATGCATCTAGATAAACGGGTTAATTTTGGAAATTATGATGATGTGATTTGGTACACTTTTAAATAATATCCGAATACAATCGAATGAGTTGGTGTGCCATATTCACGCATCCACTATCATATTTTAGGATACTAGAAATACAATAAATTAAAAAATGGAATCAATCAACGATATATGACACGATTTTTAATTGGAGTAAAAAAGTTACAATACTTGTGTAATATTTAAAATTATGAAATCATAAGAATTTTTTTAATTATTGCTTTAACATATTATTATGGCAGCTAGTACTATGCAATGGACAAAAGTTGGGTAAATTTGGAACGGAATTCATATGAATACAGAAAAAAGATGGAACTATTTTTAGATGAGGCTTTTTCCAAATCCGCTCATCAGAATAAGATCATACGTCCTTATAAAAAATGTTGCAATCGTTATTTTAGTGATAGGGTTAATGTTGGTGGTCATCTACTTTGGTACGGAATGGATCCCTTATATATGACAGCTCGTTGGACACATCATGGTGAAAGTTACGTTGATGAGTCTTATGTTGAAGGTGAAACTCATGGTAGTTCAGTTAATGATACATCAGTCGATATTAATGTTGAAAGAGAGGAAGGTGACATGTGTGATTTTCTTAATGATACATTCATGCAACATATACAAAGTGTTGATTCATCAACACATCCTTTTACTTGTGAAGGTCAAACACCTGAGGTAGAACGCTTTTACAAGTTGTTAGATGAAGCATATAAGAGGTTGTATGTTGGTAGTAAGTATAAAAAACTGAGTGTAGTTGTAAAATTATACCAGATAAAGTGTTTGGGAAATATATCTCAACCTTCTCTTTGCTGTTAGAAGCATTCAAAGATATACTACCTGAAGATATTTGTTTACCGAAATCAAATGCCCAAGCAAAAAAATTTATTGATGATTTGGGTTTAACATATGAAAAGATTGACGCATGTATAAATGATTGCATGTTGTATTGGAAAGAAATATCGAACTTGGATGCTTGCTCTTGTTGTGGGGTTTCACGATACAAAAAAACGCAGAAGGTAAAGTTGATGGGAAGAAATTATCAGCTAAGGTTCTTCGTTATTTTCCTTTAATTCCTAGATTGAAAAGATTATATATGTCAAAGCATACTGCAGGACATATGATATGGCATTCAGTTGGTAGTTCAAATGATGATTGCATGAGACATCTGGTAAATTCTCCTGCTTGGAAACATGTAGATTCTCTATACCCCGATTTTGCCTCTGAAACCCGCAATGTTCGAATTGGACTCGCAAGTTATGGGTTCAACCCCTTTGCACACATGAATAGCAAACATAGCACCTGGTCAGTTATTATATCTGTTTATAAATTGCCTCCATTGTTTTATATGAAACAGCCTTATCTTTTTATGTCACTGCTAATTCCTAGACCTCACGAACCTGGAAAAGATATTGATGTATATATGCAACCATTAGTCGATGAGTTAAAAGAGTTATGGGAAGTTGGTACTCAGACATATGATGTTTTAACCAAACAAACATTCAATATGAGAGCAGTTATTTTGTGGACTATAAACGATTTACCTGCTTATGCTAATTTATCTGAATGCTTGAGTCTAAAAGAAATGTACGAAAAACAACAAATGATCAATGAAAAGAAGGGGAAAGAGATAGAGGAGCTACGACAAATGATACAATCTTCACAAAATCAATCATCAGTCCGCACCGGAATAGCCATCATTTGGACAGGAAGAGTCTCTTAACACAAGTCAGCAACAACCAGTTAATCAACATCAGTCACCCAATCCGCAACAACCATCTTCCCAACAAGAGCTACTATTTCAACAAAATTTGACACATCCACAGTTTGGAGCTATCTATTATCCTCGACCATATCATCCATCCTTGTATCCTTAAGTGTCTCAGTCTACTAGAGATTTTACAGCTATGCTTAATAACATGGACTTTTTGCAATTCATGGCTCATGGATCAACTTCAGATAAGTAGTCGATTTAATGGAGTTTGAGAGTTACATAATCTCACTATGGTTTCATGTATTTTGAAGAACCTCCTTTTTTTGTTTCCCGTTTGCACATGGCTGCTGCATGCAGCTCAGTTTGTTTTTAGCATGAAGTCAGTGTTTTTTAATTCTTTTAGGTGATTGACTGTTTTATATTGATGAATACAGTTTTTTTTTTAGAACTGTGACTGTTTTGTTTATGTTGTGGCATTGTTTGCACGTTTGTTTTATGGTGACTACACTAGTAATTTGTTTCACGTTCTATATTTGATGGATAGAGTCATTAACACAAATTATTTATGTTTGTTGCATGTGATGTTTGCAAATATGAGCTGCAACATTTGTATTGCTGTGATTTCTGTCAAAAGCCGTGGCTTGTAGTTGTAATATAGCGGCAGTTTGTTTTGTGGTTAATATTATATTATAACGTTGAATAGTATAGGCGTGTAAAGCGTTGGTCCTTGTTGCAATTATTTGAGGCGGAAGTTAATGCCTGTTTTATTATTCAAACAACTTGTCCACGTCATTTAATGCATATTACTGCAGCGGATAAAATGAACTATCTGCCCGTACAAACTTTTAGCGACAACACTTAAGGCATTAACTAATTTGCCTCTCATACTTTTGAGGGCAAATTAATTAATGTTTTTGCCTCTATTACCGATAACAAGGACTGTAGAAAACTACCTGTACTATTTCTGTTTCTAGTAGTGGTGAAGTGTTGGTACCACAAATAAGCAGCACACCACGACACCACAAATTGCTTCAGAGGTACAGTGAGGCCATAAAAGTTTAACTACCCATTATAGCAAATGATGCACAAGTTTATCTACATACCTACACCAGTACGAGTTTGTTGACACCACTTTATGTGGTGTCAACGTGACTCCACCACCTGATTGGTGAAAATCAGATGGATCCATATGGACCACCCCTGATTTCGACTAATGGAAGGCCAGAGTCATGGTGACACCACAAAAAGTGGTGTCAACAAACTCGCTCTCTACCCACACACTGCAGGGCAACATGTACTTGTTAGGTATGGGAGCTGTCTGCATTTCATCCTTGACTTGTACTTTCTACTGAAGCAGAAGTTTCTAATTTTCATTCTCCATCATAAGTTATAATCTATGTGTGTATATACCCCAACGCAGTTCATATGTTACTAATCACATCAGCACTTGATTGAATGTTAAGTTTATTAGGGACACATAATACAATGTATGCAGCTCTTGGTGAGAATGCCATTTTCGTTATGTTCTTGATTAATAAATTGTAAACAAAATGATGTACTACTTGAATATTAATACAATGTATGAAGCTTAATTTTTTACTGGAGTCAGTTGATCATCTTCTTGTGGTTTTCTGGGTTTATTTTTGATATGTACTGCATGGCTTTAGCCTGACACAAGTATCTAGTAAAATACTCTTTTTTTTTTTTTACACCACTTCAGTAAAAGTTATATCTATGTTAATTTGTTTGAAGGATATTTGATTCGAAAAAAGAAAACTACATTTTCGTGTAAATTTCATTAAAAGACCTCTAGCAATATGCATGATTATTGCAATAGGCAGTACTAATAAAGAACCTACAAAAAACAGTGTATTATCAAATCTAGTCGAATGAAGAAATATTTTTCTGAGGCCACTTGACATTAAAAAGATCCCTGCTTTGTACTTCACTCAAAAACAGTGTATTATGCGGTACAGTTGTCATTTATAAGCTTCCTCGTATCCAATCAATATGCACATTTTGGCTATGCTCACCTGCACATCTAAAAATTCAAATATTACATACGCACTTTTTTTAAATGAGAGCATACAGATATATCCTGCAGCAATTAAATTTCAGGTAAGTGTTCTTTGTAAGTTTTTGCAGAAGACCTATCTATTAAATATTAAGTATATAAGTTTTTCTTTAGATATTTTATTTTTAAATTAGTTCATTACTTTACATTTACTAATTCTTTCCATCATTCTATCTTTCCCTTCATTTTACGTTTTGGTGTGGACATTATAAAGTTTATATATACAATTATTTACAAATAATTTATCAGTTAGCTCCTATTCTTTTACATTTATGTCCATGTATATTAATTACATAACCAAAATTAAGTTGTTTAATTTAATATATTTGAATAATATTTCTTATAAATAATAAAAAGGACAAAATTATGTTTATTTTACTTCAAATACATATGGTTTATAATTTTTATAATTATTTACAAAGTGCCACTCAATTCTTTTATCATATTTTATATTTACGGCCACATGTTATAGTTAATTACATAATATAAAACTATTTAAACAATTCCAGCAAATTATAAATGGTAGAATTGAAGTTGATGGTAGTAGCTTCGTGTCGAAAAAGATGGTTCGCAAATCGGAGCTCGTAGGAGAAAGTTACAGGTGTAGAAGTGTTTGGTTTCAGTTGGACTCAGCGACAGACGTCTATGTTGTCAGGGTTGGATTCTCTCAGGAGTTCTAACAGACGTCTGTCACTTCTGGACAAACGTCTGAGAAGGTGACAGACGTCTGTAAGGAGTGACAGACGTTTGTACTAATACAAAAATATTTCCTGGGTAGGGACAGACATCTATCACAACACGACAGACGTCTAAGGCAATTTCCTTAGCAATTTCAAGCTGAAAGCTTGGCGGGTTGATTTGTGAAGGTTCAAAGGACAATATTGACAATTGCTAAATATAAGTCTCTCTCACTATATAAGCTATTCGCAGATCTAAAAGGGTAATGAACAGAAAAATGGATTAATCAAGAGATTAACCTAGATTTATTCCAATTAGGGTTTTGACAATTCTAATCTTCTTCAATTCTTATCTCCACTATATCAATTTTTTTTTTTTTTTTTTTTTTTTTTTTTTTTTTTTTTTGAATTTGAACATTATAATCAATATCTTGTGCTCTTCTATTGGTATTAATAAAGGATCTCTCTCCACTACCAATGATCCGCCCTTGAAAGAAGGAGAGACAAATTAAGAAATGCCCCTAAAATTGATGCCGTTAATAGTAATTGGAGGCATGTAATACACAAAAATTTCCCCTACAGTTTATGTTGCCACGCCAGAATGATACAGGGAACAAGCATTTTAGGCGCTCATAAATGCCTCTGTTAGTAGCTATATTTAATAGCTTCCGCGCCCCTGTTATAAATTAGATTTATTACTTTTACTCAAACCCACCGTAGCATATAAAGAGCCATATGCATCTAGGATGATACATTTTGTAATTCATTTCGATATCTCTAGAGGAAGGATAATAAGAAAAACATCAGTGTAACACGAAATAATAAGCAATTAACTATAACTATAAGTATACAAATCAAACAAGCATCTTCCACAGAAATTAAAAAGAAATTGTAACCATAATATTCTCACATAAAAAGATAATCACTGTCACCAGATCAATTTGTTTTACAATATTCAAAATCCAACCACTCAACGGAACAGCTTCACAACATGAACATAATTAATCTTTATTGCAGCAACATGCCTCTAATTTCGACATCAGTTTCTGAAACAACTTAATGATTGAAGGAATACCTTAATAACATCAACAAAAATTTTGTTACAGGAACAAGCTCTTAAATCAACCCCACTTTGCTTTGTACTCAATTCATAGAATCTACTAACTTGAAAAGTAAGGGGATTATAGCAAAATTGATGAGTTTGTATCATCTAAAGTTAGTACAGATGACAACTGAATTTTCTAACCAAACAAATATTGTTCCATGAGTGCTCTTGCGTGGAATTAAAATGTAATCAAGACTCATACAAATTTAGTTGGATTGCATGTCTTTGTCTTTGTACCAACTAAAAGATCAATTCACTCTTGCTATGATGAATGCATCTTAGCTATGTTTTTAAGAAAATTATATTACTAAAAAAATGTTCATTCTCAAAATTTCAAAGTTGTGAAATGAGCATTCCTAATTCTTACAGATTATTTTTGTACATATTCACTAGGTGTTTGGGAGTATGGAATCCTAGTGTAACTTCTTACAAAGAAATAGAGTGCACCATGAAAACTGACTATAAATGTAAACATTTTTTACAAGTAATAAGATGATCAACAAGCAAACTTTATGCAGTTCAACAATGCTTCAAGTTATATTCCCAAAATCTTTGCCATCTTATCCAAATCCAATTTAGATATGAATGCATCATAAAATGCAAGTATGGGCACCATGTTTAAGGATATACAAGAGCAATGAGTAGTAAGAACGATGTGGTGTAAGTATGGCAGTGGGACTGCATATAGTGAACAAACGAACAAATTAGATAAGTGTTTCTTTTAGTACTACCCACAATAATATAAAAACCACTGATTCAATGACATCAATACAATATGGTTCAAGTCAATAAGTAGTTCAAGTTAAAAATGAAAATAGTCTTACATTCCCTTTGAATGTGTAGAGATCCAAAATAATACGAACTAATATTTATGCTAATTTAACTACATAGCACTTCATCGAGATTTTAAGAATTCGAATGTGGGTAAGAAAGGAGTACCTTTATACATATACATGATACTTTGGTTTATAACCTTAGTGTCACGAATAAGGGTGATGAACCATCCATTCATCTTGGTAATGATCATTATTTTCTGATGTGTATCCTTTTCTTCATCACCTACAACCAACTAGCTCATTGTTCAACTCTACAAAAAATATAATAAACGAACAACATCCACTATAAGTTTTATAATAACAAAGTACATAAAATCAAATTACATAGGGGACTAGTGGATTAATTCCTTTTGATAGATGGAATGATTAATCCAAACTTGACTTATCATGTAGTTATTAACGATTAATTAGAAAGCAAGAGGTAAATTTCTCAAACTCGGGCATAAAAAAGAATGGTTATAGCAAACCTCTATATACGAAGAATAATTGAAAGGACCGCATAAATTTTAAGTAACGTATAAGTATAAGTGCTTTTGGTAGGCTAAAGTAAGTAGAATTAAGCATATATTAATCAAAATAAATACTAGGAAAAAAATTATAGACTTAAACAGGGTATTCCTGTATATTTTTTTAACTCATGTGTATAGTTTTTGGAATATGGTTGTCACTTCAGCAATGGGAAGTTTAAAAGTTGTGCGCTTTATGGACTATAGTTTATAAAGTTTAATATACACTAAGTTTATAAAGTAGTTGCTTTCAAAGTGGAAGGTGCAATGAATGCATGGTGTACATAAGATACCGAAATTGCTTTATTCTAGGGGAAAAAATGTTTCTTGAAGCTGCCTCAACCAAATAAAATCTAAAAATTACTAGTTTTTTTAATAGGATCTAAATAACTTTTAATGACACAGTTAAATAATTAAATGCCTAATAAAAGTCATAGCAATGTGCATATCATCAATTCATCATTGTATAAATACTTGCAATATTTGTTAGTCTGCAAGCAACATGTTATAGAATAATCATTTGTTATGAGAAGATTCAATGACTTTTAAGGTCCAACGCTTTGACATGCAAATAAAGGGAATTGATACTTTTACAAGGAAAAAATTAATGATCTCATAAGTAGATTAGATAAGTGTTTCTTTTAGTACTACCCGCAATAGTATAGAAACCACTGATTCAAAGACATATCAATACCATATGGTTCAAGTCAATAAGCAGTTTCAAGTTAAAATAAAAATAGTTTGTCATGCCTTTTGAATTTGTGGAGATCCAAAATAATACGAACTAATATTTAAGCTAATTTAACTACATAGCACTTCGTCGAGATTTTAAGAATTCAAATGTCGGTAAGAAAGGAGAACCTTTTACACATCTACATGATATTTTGGGTTCATAACCTTAGTGTCATGAATAAGGGTGAGGAACCATCCACTCAACTTGGTAATGATCATTTTCTGATAGACTAAGTTTATAAAGTAGTTGTTTTCAAAGCGGATGGTGCCATATATGCATAGACTACATAGGATACCGAAATTGCTGTATTCTAGGGGGAAAAATGTTGCTTGAAGCTATCTCAATCAAATATAATCTAAAAATAACTAGGTTTTTCTCATAGGATCTAAATAACTTTTAATGACACAGTTAAATAATTAAATGCCTAATAAAAGTCACAACAATATCCACATCATCATTGTATAAATACTTGCCAATTTATCCTAGTCCATAACTAACATGCCATAGAATAATAATTTGTAAAATCAAACCCAAAAAATCAAATGTCTTTGAAGGTCCAACACTTTGATGTTTAAATAAATGGAAATAATACTTTTACAAGAAAAAACCAAATGATCTCAACAATGGATTAGTTAAGTAATTATTTTTTTTAGTGGTACCTGTATAATATATTAAGTAATATAAAAACTATAGACTCAAAGATACATCCATACCATATGGTCCAAGCCAATAAGTAGCTTCTAGTAAAAATAGCATCACAAACCTTTTGAATGTGTGGAGATCCTAAATAATATGAACTAATATTTATGCTTATTTAACTATAAAGCAATTCATTGAGATTTTGAGAATGCAAAGACGGTAAGAAAGAATGTACCTTTTATACATTTTCATGATATTTTGGGTTCATACCCCCAGTATCACGAAGAAGGGAGAGGCCGAGGAATCATCGATTCAACCTGGCACTATCCATCATTTTCTGATATGTATCCTTTCCTTCATTATCTACAATCAACTAGCTCATTATTCAACTATACCAAAAGTATAATAAAAAAACAACATTCACTAGAAATTTTAAAGCAATAAAGTATTAAAAAAATCAAATTACATAGTGCACCAATGGAATGTTTTGACATTAAATTAAGAAAGTACACATGATATTAAAAATGGAAAATTCTATTTGAACCCAGCTAACTGCTGAGTAGCCCCTAAAATTCCGCAAAAACAAGTAAACCCATCATTTTACTGAGTAGCCCCCGTTTAATTAAAAGAACCCAGTAATACCCTTCCTCGTAGTTGCTCTACGTGGTATTGTAGGAAACCACGCTGGACCAATACGTGGTTCCTGATCATACCTCGTAGGAGCTCTACGGGGTATGGTTAGAAGCTTAGTAGTGGCCCTGCGTGGTCTCCTACAATACCACGTAGAGACACTACGAGGTAAGCCGAAAATCAGAAAAATGATATAACTAAAAATGGGTAGTTTTGTCATTGATATTTTTTATTAAAATGGGGGGCTACTCAACATTTCTCCGTGTTCAAATATAATTTACCATTAAAAATTGCAACATTTGAGGATAATTGTAACACTAAATAACCTAACTATAGAAGAGGGAGACCAAATTTAAAAAAAAAAATCATCATAAGATATAAAACACTTCTAACGAATATTTTATACACTGAATATTTAGCAAGGTTGCGTTTATCAACAAAAATGGTCTAAATATTATGATTGTTTATTTGTGTTCATGCAATAAAAAAATAGGGACATCCGAGTTAAAATAATTATAGTTACTAAAAATTATATGTTTGCTACTAGAAATAGATAACTATGTTAATCACCTTTATCTGTGTGATTCTTGTTCATCCCATGAGCATTTCAAGTTTTACTCTAATTTAACTGGCAAACTTCTTTATAATTGAAATTTTAATCACATAATAGTGAAATGTTAGATAGATGCATATATAAGGATACCTAAAAGGGAACAATAATAATAAATCCCAACCACAGATTTACATGTTTCTAGGTTTAATCGGTTCATTCTTTTTTCTCAAAGTATGAAGGGGAATCTGGGATAAGATGTAGATCAGAATGAAAAATTAGCTAAATACAAGTATGAAAAAGGGAGAAGCAATTTTTGATCTTGGATTAGATTATGAAAATAAAAATAATAAACATACCTAGGGATTTGTCGTCAATGGCAGAAAGCTGGAAAGCAGAAGAAAAATAATTGATGCGAATAAGGATTTAATTTTTGCGGGGTTGGAAAGGATTGCAAAATTATTTTTTCTCCTAAGGAAAAAGCTTGGCGGTACTTTTCCCTCCTCTTCAGATCTCTAATTTTCGGAAGAGAAGGCACTTGCATTTGCCGTTAATTTCAAGGAAGTAGTAAAGGCGGTTCTATTTGTCATTACTATTATTAATTAGGGACATTTTGTTATTTGGCCCCTAATGTTTATTAATAGAGGCACAATGCTTAATTCGCTTCTATTCTTTTGCCCAGTTGCTTGAAATTTCGGTAGTGCTCAAAGTTGATGTACACTAATAAGACGTTAGTGGAGCAACTATAAATCTCTGTGTGATTTAATTTTCGTTATTGCTCGTTTATTTCTCTTGTTTGGTGATTGTGATTGGTTATTGGATTAGGTTGAGATTGATCTAATATATTGACTGGTTGTTTTTGCACGTTTACCACGATCTATCTTCCGTTGGGTTAGAGGTTTTGATTTGAGCGGTTCTGAGTTGAAATTCTCCATAACATTTGGTATCAAAGCTTTGATGTTGGTAGATAGTTGTTGAAATGTTGAAATCAGATTCAAATAGTGCCTCAACAAGTCCAAGTGGTGTAGCTTCTTATGTACGTGGTTCGTACGCAACTTCTGGGTCACAATTGGTTATTGACAAGGGGAATGGCGATAATGATTTTGAAAAATGGTAATGGAAGATGAAGGCGGTTCTTAGGCGGAATCGGGTAGTGTTCGATACACATTTATTTCCAATGGACATCTCAGATGTGGAGGGAGAAGAAATGGAAAAGTGAGCATTCACTACACTTCAACTTGCTATGGGGGAGAATGTTATCTTCGAAATTAGTGGTGAGACGATTCTAAAGGGTTGGAGGAGTTGCATATGAAGAAGTCACTTACAGATCGACTGATCTTGTTTCAGACTTTCTTTACTTATGTGATGAAGGAAGGAAGTTCACTAAAGGCGCATTTAAATGTGTTTGATGATTTGCCAATAAAGATGAATGTAGTGGATTTGAAGATTGAGGAAGAGCAGAAGGCGATGATATTGTTATGTTCATTGCTTGAGCGCTATACGGTTTTCTTAAATAGTTTTATCTATGGCCGGGATACATTGACTTTTGATGATGTCAAGACAAATCTTCTTAGTGAGGAATTGCGAGATCAAATGAAGGAGCTGAGTGATGGAAGTAGCAGTGCAGGTAATGGTCATGGTTTATTTGTGAAGAAGGAAAAATCTGAGAAGTAGGGAAACTGGGGCGTTTTAAGTCTAGAATGCCCGGTTGGAGAGGAAAGTCGAAGGAAAGAAATAACAAGTTCTTTATATGTAAGAAACCTGGTCATTGGAAGAATGATTGTTCAGACAAGGAGAAGAAGGAAGTAGCATCTTCATCAGTTGCGGTGGCGAGAGGTGTTGGTGAGGGAGATGTAGATGTTTTGTCGGCTGTAGCATCGGATGTTTCGGGCAGCGAACGGGTGCTTGATTCAGGAGCTTCATATCACGTGATGCCTAATAGGAACAATTTTTCTTCTTATGCTGACCGAGAAGGAAATTCAGTTGTTGTGGGAAATGGTGACGTTCGTAAGTCGAAGGCATTGGTTTCGTGCAGATTCAGATTTTTGACGGAGTGGTTCGTATTCTCACTAATGTGCACTAAGTTTCGGGACTATGGAAGTTGATTAACATCAAAATTTGTTTATTTTATGCTCTTATATCTTATCTTTTGTATATAAATAAATATTACTTGGGTATTATTTTGTCACTTTTATAGATATGCTGACTAAGCTATATGTAGTCAAAAAAATAGAAAATAGAGATCAAATTGTTGTGTATATATATTTGAAAACTCGTAGATGAGGATCTCACATCAAGATGCTTGTTGGACAAGAAAATATTTGGTCAAAAGGCTATGCATATGACAGATCAATGAAGAATGATCAAAGAAGCAAGAGGAAAGACCCAATTTTAACAGAATTAACTAGGGCCCATTTGTGATTGTATTAGGGTTTAGGTTGGCTATCTATCCTATAAATACCCCTGTATTCTCATTGTAATTCATCATCCATGAATTGAGAGTTTTCTTTTACTTTTCTATGTTTTTATTTTATTAGAAACTAGTGTCATCTACACAATTAGGTTTGGTAGAGCACTAGTTGTCTTTTGCACTTATTTTCATTAGTGATTGATTGTCTGATTAGTTCAGCGGTAATCCTAATTTTATTCTTGTTTGTTATTTAATTTCTGCAATTTTAATTTCTGCTTTTTAATTGCTTTCCTAGGTCATATCAGATTGAATATAGATTTGATTAGATTCAGATCTGATTCAATTCAATAATAGTTTTATTTGCAATTTCATTTTTTTTCAAAATCAATCTCCAAGTTTTGTCTAACCCGCCCACGAAATATATAAATAATAAAATTTAATTTTCCTCCCTGTGTTCGACCTGCATACAACACACCTTTGCGCTTGCAGTCAGTATTGCATAAATTGCGCTTTTAATTCTTAGAAAGCATCGATCAGAAGTCACTTATCTCATCTGGACATCTGGATTCTTTAGGATTCAAGATTACTATTGAGAGTGATAGCCCGAGGGTATCGAAGAGGGCGCATGTGGTTATGAAGGATGCAAGGACTTATGGGATTTATTTGCTTCAAAGAGTGATTGTAAATGGTAAAACTTGTGTTGCTGTTAATAGTTCTCGTGGCTTAGATGCGACACGGTTGTGGCATTTAAGATTGGGTCTTGTCTCGGAGAATAGTTTGGATGTTCTTCGTAGAAGGGAGATGATTGATGGTGAGAGTTTCAACAAGATGGAGTTTTGCAAGGAATGTGCCATGGGGAAGCAAACTAGAGTGCCATTCGGTGAAGGTAAACATTATTCAAGAGGGGTTCTTGAGAATGTGCACACGGATGTTTGGAGACTAGCACCAATAACTTCTTTAGGAGGAACAAGATATTATACTTCTTTTATTGATGATTTTTCTTGGAAAGTTTGGGTGTATGTAACGAAGACCAAGTCCGAGGCATTAGCGAGGTTCAAAGAATGGAAGGCATTGTTGAGAATGGGAGTGGAAAGTCTTTGAAGGTTCTTCGGTCTGACAATGGCGCTTGTGTGTTTTAATGGAAGGCTCTTGTTGAGAATGGGAGTGGAAAGTCTTTGAAGGTTCTTCGGTCCGACAATGGCGCAAGTGTGTTTTCGGAGATTTTATGAAATTTTACAAGCATCATGGTATTCGAAGGCATTTTACTACACTTGGGGAGCAGAAAAAATGAACCGAATTATACTGGAGAAAGCTCGATGCTTGAGATTGACATCAGTTTCGACTAAGGGATTTTGGGCCAAAGCTTTGTCAATCACAGTACATATTTGTTGGCTAGATTTTTGATCAAGCCACCAAGGTTCGTACACGAGAAGAAAATATGAAGTCCAATGCCTTTAGCACGTGGAAGGTCAGATCATGGTCACCTCATTAAGCCGGATCGTGACGCCTTGACGATTTGTCCCGCACCATCGTAACGCGGTTCGCTCCACATCAACATAGCGCGATCCGCTCCGCATCATCTTGCGACCCGATCCGATCCATGAGCACGTAACGAAGCCCTTGAACGAGTCCACCACGATCCTAATCTAATGGATCTGGCGCCACGTGTCTTCAACAGCTAACTTGACCCATTCTACATCAAGCCGCGATCCGATCCGACTTTCTCGGGATTTGCGCCACGTGCCCCCGCGAACCATCTGACAAAATCAGCTATAAATAGCCCAGAGATTGGCATTTTTCGGAATCTTTTGGCAGTTCTGAGTACTGAATCCTCCATTACTGTCGTACCACTATTTCTTATCAGTTTAATTCCGAAGTTACTGAGAGAAATCACCATTGTAAAGGGAGAACAAGTGAAATTATTGATTGTACGAGCATTCAAAGTATAATCGATAACGTATAAAGTGGACGTAGGCTCGTTAACGCCGAACCACTATAAATCTTGTGTGTTTTCTGTTTTCTCTGCATTTCTTAGCCATAATCCTCTACGATACAGTCAAATTTGGGTGTTAGGTCCAAATTTTGATCTAACATTTTGGTGCTTTCACTGAGAACGGATTCTCAGCCTACCGGATTGCTATTCTACTCTTTGGATTTGAAGGTCCGAAGAATACAGTCCTAGATCTTCACTGTTCAAAGTATTCGAAGATTTCAGCGATACCCAAGACCAGGCTGGAAAGAAGTCTAAGGAAGTACAACCCTCGCGGGTGAATGAAGCAGCTGAAGAAAGTGTCCACGAGCAGGACGAGGCGCGTCACGCGAACCGCCACGACGTAGGCGCCACGCACCACGAAGCTGAGGGCGCCACGAACCATCATGTTGATGACGGCACGGACCAAGTAACTGGAGGGGTCATGACGCGATCCCAGGACAACGTGCCGAACTGCCCCCCAGGCGCCACGAACCAAAGCAGGGGTAGTGCAGCGATTCGTCGACATCGACCTGGAAAAGAAGCTATGACTTACTCCTCACGTCCTGCTACCTCCGCTCAACCTGGTTCAAGTTCTATGCGCATAAGAGAAGATGTTGACGATCAGTACAATCCCTCAGCTCTGGTCACCGAGGGAACTCTCTCTCGCTTCACTGAAATGTGGGATAGATTGTTTGATGAAATAGCTGCTCAAAGACAAGAAAGTTCCGTGCTACGACAAAGCCTGACTGCAATGGACAAAAGGCTTGATGATCTTGCGCGGCAAAGAATACCTTCTCCAGTTCGCTCGCCCACTCCAGAGTATTCTTCTTCATCAGAGGAATCGCCGAGACCTCAGCGACGACCATACGAGAGGCCTGAAAACATTGGGCAGCTCCGATTTGGAAGCCTGCCGCCTCAGGGAGAAGAAGCGTTTGACGTAGGGCCGTCAAATCATAACGTGAATAATCATGTTGTAACTCCCAGAGCGCGAGTTGCGGACCATTCCGTTGATAATAGACCGCCTCAGCCCCTTCGTCGTGCAGATGCTCATGGCAACAGGGGGCAACGGAGCCCTGTCCGAGTTCCAGGTCCCGTAGCTATGCCCCGAAGAGAAGTTAGAGAACCCCCCAGAGAGAGGAGTGTTGATCCCGAGCCTCCACTAACTAGTGCAAATGTTGCAGCTATGGTCCACCAAATCCTGGCAGAATGCCGTGGGCAAAGAAATGAAGATTCGGGGATTGACCGCAGTCACACCCCTTTTACCGATGATATCCTAAACGCAACCTTCCCGAGACGCTTCAACATGCCGCAAATGAACTGTTATGCGGGTAGATCCGATCCCGTCCAGCATCTGATGAGATACTCATGGTCAATGACCGCGGCCGCAGCTTCTGATGCTGTGAAATGCAAAGCTTTCCCTATATTCCTGGAAGATGTAGCAATATTATGGTTTACTCGCTTACCACCAAGATCCATTTCCAGCTTCAGAGAGCTGAGTGAAAAATTTGTGGAACAGTTCCGTATATACGCGCAAAGGACAAAGAGTGTAATCGACCTTTTCCTTGTTAAGCAACGGTCAGGCGAAAGCTTGAGGGTTTATCTGGATCGTTTCAACCTAGCTGCTACCGAGGTTAAAGATCCCCATGAGCCTACTATTGTGGCGGCCCTGATCGATGGAGTTGATAAGGATACTGAGTTTGGGAGATATTTGGCTGGCAAGCCACCTCGCACTAGAGAATTGTTCTACGAGAAAGCTAACGTACACCTGCGTCGGGAAGAGGTGTATGCTAATCGAAAGGTAAAAACAACTGATAAGGAGGAAATCCAGAGCAATGTCGCCATTAAGCAGACAGGAGACAGCTCGGGGAAAGTCGAGGTTAATGTCGGAAATCGGAACCACGGTGGTCGTCAGTCAGGGAACAACAATAATAATGGTAATGGCAACAACCGGAAGAGGAGCCGAGGGAACGACTCCCAGAGAAGGACTCGTCCCAGGGCCTTTGAAAGTTATACACCAATAAATGATACTCTGGAAAATAGCTTCATGGATGCGTATGAAGTCCTCCAGAATAAGAAGCCACCTCCCAAAGAGTCAATGGAGAAAGAACGTGAAACGGGGAAGTTTTGTCTCTTTCATCAGATTCACGGCCATTCGACAAATGAATGCCGTCACCTAAGAGATGTAGTCGAAAGGCTGCTTCGAGAAGGAAAATTAGATGAATACAGAGTAACACCCAGAGACAGGGGGCAAGTAGTACAGGCCCCAAATCAGAACCAGAATCAACTTGCTACCAGGCCAACTGCCCAGCAAAAGGGAAAGAACATCGTAATCAATACCGTAATCGGAGGACTTTATCTTGCCGGGCATAGTTCCAAGGCATTGGATCAATATGTCAATGCAGCCAAGCAACACCTCGAGGTAGGGGAATGTAGCAACCCGGAGGACAATATCCCGGTAAAGCAACAAAAGATGATGACCGACGATGTCATTTTCCGAGAACGAGAAAGCATTGGAGTCCATGCTCCGACAGAAGATCCATTTGTAATTACAGTACCTATTGGACCAGCCACTGTTCATAAGGTTTTATTGGACAACGGGAGTTCCGTCAACATTCTTTTCAAAAGGACATTTGACCAGATGAACCTCGAAATAAAAGACTTGAAGCCCTATCAAGGATGGATCCGTGGATTCAACGGAGCATCTACCGCTCCAATGGGTTATGTAGAGTTACCGGTTACGCTTGGGGAAGGACAACGCCAGAGAGTGAGAATCCTTCCCTTCGTGGTTTTAGACGTTGAATCGCCCTACAATGCCTTCTTGGGCCGACCGGCCCTCGCAAAGTTTAGAGCCTGTATAGCCCCCTGGTGCTTGTTATTGAAATTCCCCATAGAAGCTGGCATTGGTATTGTTAGAGGAGATCAGGTTGCTGCGCGAGCATGTTATGTTGCCGAACTAAAGTTACTTCGCAATGGAGGGGACATTGAAACTAAAGGCGCTTCTCCCCCTATGGGGGAGGAGACCTTATAGCAACTAAAGAGAGCGGCCGTAGGTGAGTCGCCCAGAGAACTGCCCGAGGACATCGATCCCAGAGAGGACGATGGACCTGGGGGCAGGATGGCGGCTCCCAACGAGACAACTGTGGATGTGCCAATCGATGAAGGAGACCCAGAGAAGGTCCTGAAAATTGGGTCCCAGTTAAATCCGAATCTCGCTAAAGAATTGACGGATTTCTTGAAAGACAATTTGGATGTATTTGCTTGGACCCACGCGGACATGTGTGGGATATCGCCCTCCATCATGAGTCATTCGTTGAGCATCGACCCGAAGCATCCACCGGTGAAACAAAAAAGGCGAATGCTGGGCCCGGAGAGGTCCGCTGCCTTGAAAGAAGATGTTGGAAAGCTAAAAAGCAATGGATTCATCAGAGATTCAACCTACCCAGACTGGATCTCAAATCCAGTTCTAGTGAAGAAGGCTAACGGGAAGTGGCGAACTTGCATTGATTTCTCAGATTTGAATAAGGCCTGCCCCAAAGATAGCTTCCCCTTGCCTAGAATCGATCAATTGGTAGATTCGACTGCCGGTCATGAGCTTCTCTCCTTTATGGATGCTTACTCAGGGTATAACCAGATCCCTATGCACGTCCCGGATCAAGAACACACTAGCTTTATTACGGATCTAGGCTTATACTGCTACGTGGTGATGCCCTTTGGCTTAAAAAATGCTGGTGCCACTTATCAACGGTTAGTGAACAGGATGTTCTACAACCAAATTGGGAAAACGATGGAAGTGTATGTCGATGACATGCTGGTTAAGTCCAGACAATCCTCCAATCATACAGCAGACCTAGCCGAGATGTTCGGTATTCTACGAAAGTACGGAATGAAACTCAACCCGACAAAGTGCTCCTTTGGGGTTGCCTCCGGGAAATTCTTGGGATTTATCGTTAGCTCACGTGGCATAGAAATTAATCCAGACCAGATTGCAGCAATCAGGGACATCCAGGAACCTAAGCAAATTAAAGATGTGCAAAGCCTTGCGGGAAAAGTAGCCGCGTTAAGCCGATTCATCTCCAGAGCTACGGGCAAATGTATCCCATTCTTCGAATTGATAAAGTGAGGCAAGCGCCACTTTAAATGGACTCCCAATTGCATAGAAGCATTTAAGAACCTGTTGAGTCACTTGGAGAAACCCCCGATACTGTCTAAGCCCGTGGATCACGAGGACTTGTTTGTATACCTCGCAGTGTCGTCCCACGCAATCAGCTCAGCCTTAGTGAGAGAAGAAGACAAAGTACAAAGGCCGGTGTATTACGTGAGCAAAAAATTAGCGGCGGCAGAGCGTAATTATCCGAAGATAGAGAAGTTGGCCTACAGTCTGCTGGTCGCCTCCAGGAAGCTTCGACACTATTTCCAAGCTCATCCCATCACCGTGTACACAGACCATCCACTCAAACAAGTCCTGCAAAAACCAGAAGCGTCCGGAAGACTGCTCAAGTGGAACATTGAGTTGAGTCAATTTGATCTCAACTTTCAGCCCCGAGGGTCGATACGGGGGCAAGCATTGGCAGATTTCATTGCAGAATTCACTGCTCCAGAGGATGACACGGTGAATAAAGAGATTGACCCGCCTAAGTTGCTTCTTGATCCCAATGCTTGGAAGTTATACACTGATGGCGCCAGGAATAACCAACGATCGGGCGCTGGAATAGTGCTTGAGACTCCTGAAAAACGACTAATATCCTACGCTATCCGGCTGGAATTTCACGCCACCAACAACGACTCTGAATACGAAGCCCTGATAGCCGGGCTAAAGATTGCTAAGGAGTTAGAAATCACGAGGCTGGACATATTTTGTGACTCTAATCTAGTTGTGAACCAGGTCTCTGGAAAATTCCAAGCTAGAAGCCCAAGATTGATTCTGTACTTGAAGAAAGTAAAGGAGTTGTTGAGTGGCCTTGACTACTACAGTATATCTCATATTCCACGAACAGAGAATCAGCGGGCGGATAAGTTGGCAAAAATGGCTAGTTCCGACGATCCTGAAGAGACCGGGCTAGCTCCAGTCGAGATACTTCGATCCCCTAGTACCGATCGGATGGAAATTGATCCGGTGTTGGAGACGCAACCGGAAAGGGAGTCGTGGATGACCCCCATAATGGACTTTCTGGTGAATGGAACGCTCCCGACCAAGAAAAGCGAGAGACGTAAGATTATTCGGAAAGCTTCCCGATACGTTCTGCAAGGCGGAGTCCTATACAGACAGGGATTCTCGATGCCCCTTCTCTGGTGTATAGCTCACGACGACATCAAGCGTGTACTGCAGGTAGTGCACGAGGGTGAATGCGGCGATCACACCGGAGGACAAACGTTGGCAAAGAAGGTGTTGCGACACGGTTATTTCTGGCCTACTATAAACAAAGACGCGGCCAAGTACGCACGACGATGTGATGCATGCCAGAGATTTTCAAAGATTCCCAGGGCACCTCCTAGTCAGTTAAAGATAATGGCGATCCCTTGGCCTTTTTGCCATGTGGGGAATTGATATAATTGGAAGTCTCCCCATAGCTAAGGGCAGAGCGAAGTTTGCAATTGTGGCCATTGATTACTTCACCAAGTGGGTCGAAGCCGAGCCGCTAACTACAATCACAACCAAACGAGTGATTAATTTCATCGTTAGGAATATCATCTGTCGATTCGGGATTCCAAAGATCATCATAACTGACAACGGGACCCAGTTCGACAGCACCGAGTTCAGGGACTTTTGCCAGAAATACCACATCGAGAAGCGATATACCTCTGTGGCGCATCCACAGTCAAACGGACAAGTCGAAGCGGCGAATAAAGTGATTAAGTCCATCCTGAAAGGGAGGATAAAGCGGGCCAAAGCCATGTGGGTCGACGAACTTTCTCTAGCATTATGGGCCTACAGGACTACATATAAATCGGCAACAGGCCACACTCCTTACTCCCTCGCCTTTGGATCGGAGGCAGCCATCCCGGTTGAGATAAAGGTACCTTCTCACCGAGTGACTTACTACGATCCTATGACTAACAATGAATTGCTCCTTGAATCCCTGGACATGATAGAAGAAAAAAGGGACGAAGCAGATCTGCGCGCCATGAGGTGCAAGCAGCAGGTCGCTCGATACTACAACAAAAAGGTTCAAGTTCGAACCTTCGAACCCGGAGACTTGGTTCTAAGACGTGTCTTTCCACCCCCAGTGCATATGGGCGCGAAGTGGGAAGGACCGTACTCTATTCTGCGCAGGCTTGATAATGGAAATTTCAAGCTAACGACCGTCGATGGAAGGGAAATCCCCAAAGTGTGGAATGCCCAACATCTGCGGCCTTAACTGACGTAGAACCGTCAGCTTTACTCTTTTGTTTTTTTTGAGGACCATGTACAAGGCCCGGCTTGCCTAGAATAGTCCGATTTATTCTAAGCAAAAGATTATAAAGTGGATGTAGGTCATGATTCGACTGAACCACTATAAAATATTGTGTGTCGTTTACATTTATTGCACTATTACTTATCTGTCGCCTTACCCTTTGACCAATTGCTGCAAACTTTACAGCAATCGCAGGAACTTCTGACCCTAGGTGCCTTCCACCAGAATGGAGAATAGCCGGCATTCAAGCCCTAAAAGGTGCAGTAAATCAAATTGCCTTGTTGATAACACTCTAACTCTCCAGAGTAGAGAGAGAATATAAAAGCGTCTCCGACTGAGCGCTGAGAAAGGGCTCTTACCCCGCTGAAGGACCGGGGAGCGATGGAACTGCTGAGCTCGAACTCTAACTCTCCAGAGCAGAGAGAGAGAGTATAAAAGCATCTCCGACTGAGCGCTGAGAAAGGGCTCCTACCCCGCTGAAGGATCGGGGAGCGATGGAACTGCTGAGGTCGAACTCTAACTCTCCAGAGCAGAGAGAGAGTATAAAGGCGTCTCCGATTGAGCGCTGAGAAGGGTGCTGGAGACTCAGCGCCCGTACGATACCTACCCCGCTGAAGCTTCGGGAACCAGACTGAAAGTTGAGCCCGGGTTCTCCATGTTCGAACATGGGGGCAAACACATTTGCAAATTAATGAGCGATTAATAGCATGCCCATGCACACTTATTGTTTTAGTGCATCACATTTAGTCTTGCATAGCTCACCATGTTTCTTGACAGTTACATTAGTAACTCACCTGCTAATCTGTACTATGTTCCTATCCACGCTTCGAGTGTTCAAATATTTAACTAACTTTGAAACGTTTGTAGGAACGAGGTAAAGAAACAGAAATTTTATTTCCTAACTTGCAGGAATCAAAAGCAACCTAAAACAAAAGCGAGGGCCATTCTCGCAAGCACAATTCATGGCTAGTGGAAAGCCTAAAAAAAAAAAACATGGACAAACGACTACGTCCTACTTATTCTTGGAAGACGACTTGGACTTCTTTCCCTCCTTCTGCTGCTCAGACCCTCCTGTGTCACCCCCAGATTGGTCGCCTTGCTTCCTTTTCTTCCTTTTGTCAATAAGCCCAATCGGAGGTTCGTCAGAAGATTGGGAAGACTCAGAAGCAAGCTGCTTGGTAATCGATTTGGTAGAAAGCTTTATGATCAAACCGGTTTTGGGGTCGAGTTCTGCAATGGGGGTTACGTCAAGAGGACTTTGCTCCTCCTTCTTTAAAGCTAGCTGCCTCTCTTGCCGAGCTTTTCTCTCAGCCAAAATTTCATCGTCATCTCCCTTAACTTCCTTGGTAACGACGACCTCGTCTTCCTCATCATCCATATGGCGTCCATCCATATTTTTCAAGGCCTCGATGGTTTCATCGTCCCCGGGAACGTCGGTCTTGGATGTTAGGGTGACTTTTCCCGCTGTCATTGTGCTCTCAGGCTGCTTCGGAGCATCGGCGCCAGCACTTGGTGGGATGTCGGTCTTCCCCGCCTCAGTTTCCATTTCAGCATCTTTCTTGACTGGCCCGCTGCCTGCATTACAAGAAACAAATGTTATTTAGGGAAGAAGGCGGACTGCTCAGTTGATTGTTCAGAAAGACGACGACATGTAATGATAGTTTTGACAAATTCTGGAGAAAATATAGAGATACCTTCGGCCAATCCTCCTTCCAGAACAGCTGCAGAGTCACTGGTAACTGGGAGAGCTGGACCCGGGGGGATTAAAGGGTCATCGGGGTTATACTCTTCTACTCCTGAGGCTTTGAGCTCTGCACCTGAACTCGAGCCCTCCTCAATTTTACCCTTGCCCTTAGCCAAGTTCCGCTCCTTCTCCATCTCTTCCTGAATCAAGCGTCGGCCTTTCTCCAGATCCTCAGGTTCGTTGTCTCTCAAGATAGTCTTCATCAGCTCGCCCTCGTCGATCTTCTCAGCACCTAGCCTTCGTTTTTCACCCTCGACGATGGCATCCCAAATGTTAGCTAGGGTGACGTGGTAATCCGGGATCTAAGAGATATTGCGAGTCTTGAGAACATTGCCCAGGAAATCGAATAGAAGTTCTTCGAATTCTTCTATTTCTTTCTCTTTTTCGATGAGCTTCTCACTGGAAACAGAAGCCAATTCAATTGCGCTCTCAATATTGTTCTCAGCCAGAATTGCATGCCTCTCAGCGTCAGCCACTTGATCCTTCAGGATCCTGTTCTCCTGCTCTGCAAGGGCTAATCTGTTCTTCAACTCTGCTTTCTCCTTCTCCCAAGCAGCTCTATAAGAGTCGCAATGATCGTGTACCATTCTCAATTCAGTGTTGGCCATTTTCAGGTCCTCCACTTCCTTTTTCAAGGCCACACGCTCTTGGCTGTTAACATCAAGTTCAGTACGGAAGCGTTGCTTGGCCTCTTCAAGTTCTTTCTTAGCGTTCTTGGTGTCTCGTTGGGCCAAGACAAGCTGGGCTTGTGCACTTTCCAAGTCCGTGGTCATCTTCACATCGCCCGGTCATTGTTATTTATTCTGACTTGGGACCGGCGCGCTTCTGTTTCAAGTGTACGGATGCGGTCAGAGAGTTTCCCGGCGTGCTTCCTCATCGCCTCATATTGGGTTGCTGCATGGCGAATCTGTTCGATAACCTGAGTCTCCCAGCCCTTAGGAACCACCTCAAGAGACGGAGTGAACATTATCCTCTCGACATAAATATCAGGAAGTTGCTCTCGCATTCTTTTCAACTGGGCTTGAGCTTCAGGGCTGCATACAAAGTCTCGCGCCCCAGGGACACTTAACTCTTCTGAACCAGGAGGAACAATGTCAGATTTTTCTTTCTCAACCTCCTTGCCCGAATCCTTTCTCTTGTCCTTCGGCTCGTAATGCTTTTTGGATGGCCTATCTCTAGACGGAGTACGCTTTTGAGGACTCAAATCTTTAGGGAGCTGTTTTCCCGGAGCATATGGAAGAGGCTTGTAACTTTGAGGCTTTCCGGAATCGCGCTTCGATGGAGACTTGGGTTGAGGAGGTTGAAACTTAAGAGGGTCCCGAGGTCGATGACTGTCTCCCCCCCGACTACTACAGCGGGCAAGCTCAGTATCCCCACGAAGGCTTGGAGTGCCAGCACGAAGGGAACGATGCGAGTAAGATTGCCTGCGAGTCATCCTTCCTGCAAATGAAACAATGTTAGAATTTTTAATGGCCATAGTGTAGAGAGTGCTGTGGTGAGAAGTGCATGTGACTTGTGCATCCCATATAACTCCCTAACAGACCGGGGCCCGGAGCTAGGCTCGTCTGTTCTTTATCTTTTTCTTGGACAGGAGCGTCCGTTTCATCCATGGTAGAAAAGAGTGGATCGTCACCGAAGTCCTGTGACGAATAAACATCCTCAGGTATCGGGAGCTTGCTTAGCTCCTTGATAGTTTGCTCGTCAGTTAACTCTTGGGCAATGGCGGAATCCAAGGGTAAAGGAATCTGTGGTAGAGATTGATCCTTAGGAACCGAAGTCTCCTTTGGCCCCTCACCCTCAGTTACTCTTACCGCTCCAGATGTTCCTTCCCCCTCAGTCAGAGCCACAAGCTTGTGGGGCCTGTCTTTTCCAAGACTGAATCTACTGTCCAGAAGACAGTACTTATGAAGGTTCTTATCAGTAAGACACAGCTTTATTTTCAAGAAATCTGATTTGCTGCGGAGAAGGCGAGCCAATTTGTTCTGGTACATTGAGCTCGTTATCTTTGAGAAAGTATGCCCTGTATGAAGAAAAGGAATATGTTAGCATCCCGACGATCCAGTAAAGACACCGATCTGAAGAAATAGAACTCACTAGCTTTGAGCCATCTTCGTGCACACCCTGGTTGATGTTGTATGTAGAACCAGTCGGCTTTTGGATCCCCGATGTTGCTATAGCCGTCAGTCACAACCTTTTTGTTGGCCACAGACTCGAGATGAGTGATATTCGGAGTTGCCTTAGACTTATTCTTAAACAAGAAGAAGAACCTTAAATCCTTGAAAGTCAGCTCGGTCCCCAGGACCTCTGGATAAGCTACCGCTAAAGTGTACAGAGCAGCGTAGGAATTAGGATGGAGCTGCATTGGCGCGATGTATAGTCGTCTTAAGGTCTCCACCACAATTGGTGGGAAAGGAGGGATAGCACCGACGTAGCACATCAACCTACTGACGGTCATATACCCAGCTGGGGCAGAATGGGGCCTATCGTCTTTCCCAGGGGTTTTAACACTGTCCCAGGGTATCCCATGTTTCAGGCACAATTTCTGGAGCTTAGTCTTGTCCAGTTTAGAAGCCAGGCAATTGTTGAATTTATTGATGTCTTCGGCCCCAGGAAGCTCATCGGGAGCTCGATCGCCTATCTCTTCAGCGGATGTATCAGATGAAGACGACGACTTTTCATCAGAATCTACCTTATAGTCGGGATCCGATTTATTTTGATCAGAAGTAGAAGCCAGCACATCAGACTGGAGCTGCGTTGAGGCTTCTGGTTCGGTGGATCTTTCTGGTGTATCGACTACCTGTTTATCCGACATATCTGTATGGCATATATGACAAGTCAGAATACACCTACCCTTACCCCCCGTGTGTGCAAGTGCCAGTGTGTGCTTGTGCGTGCATGACAGAAGAGCATAAAAGAAAAGTGCAATGGCCAGCGAAATCGTCAAAATATTGGTCGATCAATGCCGTTGTGTTATGCGTCTGCTCAGTCTGGAAAGTTCTTTACTAAGGCTCTAACCGAACTGTCCATTGGTATGCTAAGCAAGTTTATTGGATCGTTCATTCTATGGTTCGAAGTCGTCCTTCGGTTCGTGAGGAGGGGATCGGATCGCCCTGTATGACCGGTTCGTAACGAAGGCTTTGGTTCGTGGGAACAGCTTGAGGAAAGGCTACAGTACGAGCAGCGCATCGATTCACATCCAAGCGGTTCGTGATAGCTTCTTAGCGGTACGCAACGCGCCAGCCTCGCCACGATCCGCTACCTTGCTCTTCCTCGACCCGTCACGTCGTCAATTCCATCATGAACCACTCTCATGCCTTATCGGCGAACCGTTACCATCCTGTATCACGCCGCGCCACTCAGCACCTCACCACGATTCGCTGTCTCTCCCTTCCTCCGATCCGCCACTTATTCATTTTTTCACTCCAAACCCTTTGCCACAACATGGTGCCTCGCCCAAACCTCCACGTCTCGCCAACACGAATCGCACCAGCACGGCACCCCTCTTCTCCTTCCTCTTCTTCCTTCCTTGTCTTTTTCCTCCTCTCGAGCTCCTAGAACGCACTCGCCATGGCCTCTCCACCATCTTCATCGTCTAAAGACCCTAAAAACCCCCATTTCTTTCCCAATTTCGTTCGCAATTCTAGAGATAAACATGAGAACAAGGATTCCGGCAAAATTACCTTTTGAAAAGGTGAAGTTTTACGTGAATTTTCAGTATTAGGGTTTTTCTATTTCTTCCAGCAAGAATTTGAAGGCGGCGACAGAAAGAGAAAGAAGAAGGAGATGGGGAGGGGGTTCCGGTTTATATAAGGAGGAGGGTGTCTCTTCGTATCCTAATTTTTGTCCCATCCACACCATACAGGACACGATCCGAAGCTTGTGTCGCATGGAAGCCCACAGACCGCCTCAAACGTTGGCCCACCAAGCTCAAAGCCCGTCACGGTTCGAAGAAAAGTCCGCCGCGTCCCGCACAAAAGCCCAGATACTCAGCTCGAGACGAGCACGTGACCACTCGGACCGTGGCGCTCTAGCGCGGTCCGAACTTACTGTCGACGCGACAAATTGAAAGTTCGGATGATTGCACAAAAATATTCAAAAAAAAAAAAATTCAGGAACCTACCTGGTGAACTCGATGACGAAGCCTCAGCAAAATTCCAGAAAAGAATTGTTCAACAAGCAAGAAATGATCGGAGTCCAATCCGGTATGTATACAGGCCAGATAGACACAACTGTCCAGAGTGACACGTTGCTTTGGACCGATACGACTATTGATTTGCGTCCCTTCAGGAAAAGGTAGATCAAATCTTCGAAGCACGTTCCATCTTCGATACGACGTACTTCGAGGGGCCAAAATGTTGGCTAGATTTTTGATCAAGCCACCAAGGTTCGTACACGAGAAGAAAATATGAAGTCCAATGCCTTTAGCACGTGGAAGGTCAGATCATGGTCACCTCATTAAGCCGGATCGTGACGCCTTGACGATTTGTCCCGCACCATCGTAACGCGGTTCGCTCCACATCAACATAGCGCGATCCGCTCAGCATCATCTTGCGACCCGATCCGATCCATGAGCACGTAACGAAGCCCTTGAACGAGTCCACCACGATCCTAGTCTAGTGGATCTGGCGCCACGTGTCTTCAACAGCTAACTTGACCCATTCTACATCAAGCCGCGATCCGAACCGACTTTCTCGGGATTTGCGCCACGTGCCCCCGCGAACCGTCTGACAAAATCAGCTATAAATAGCCCAGAGATTGGCATTTTTTGGGATCTTTTGGCAGTTCTGAGTACTGAATCCTCCATTACTGTCGTACCACTATTTCTTATCAGTTTAATTCCGAAGTTACCGAGAGAAAACACTATTGTAAAGGGAGAACAAGTGAAATTATTGATTGTACGAGCATTCAAAGTATAATCGATAACGTATAAAGTGGACGTAGGCTCGTTAACGCCGAACCACTATAAATCTTGTGTGTTTTCTGTTTTCTCTACATTTCTTAGCCATAATCCTCTACGAAACAGTCAAATTTGGGTGTTAGGTCCAAATTTTGATCTAACAATATTATTAACCGAATTCCATGCTCGGCTATTGACAACAAAATTCCATAGGAACTGTGGAAGGGAAAGTGTATTATATTGAGTTATCTTCGTGTATTTGGAAATCCAGTTTATGTGCATGATCCGAGGAGCGATAAGATTGCACTTAGAGCATTCAAGGGGATTTTGCTTGGCTATACGGACATAGTTTAAGGCCATCGAAATTGGAATCCGGAAACGAAGAAGGTTGTGAATTCTCGTCATGTTACTTTTGATGAGTCAACTATGTTCAAAGAGAATGAGGGTTAATCGGATGTTCCGGTTTTGGTTCATGGTGAATCAACGAAGAAAAAAATTATTCCCTTTTTTCGGTCTAGAGTGAGTAGAGTAGTTGAAGATGCTTGTGAGGAGGTAACGATTGATGGTGCATCACATAGTCCGCAGTGTTCCTCTACTAGTGTTAGTGATGTGCACAATTCTAGAGAAGATTCATTTCAAGGTGGAGCTGAAGGAAGGCAAGTGATGGAATTGCTATTCGAGTTGGTCATCGTGTTATAAGGCCACCTGAAGGATATGATGATTGAAACTATTTTAGCTTTTATGAGAATTTGGACTATGCTCTTCATGTAGTACAAGATGAGCCAATGGACCTTGATGACATCATGAGTTCGAGTGGTAGCTCGAAATGGATTTGTGTCATGAAGGAAGAGATGCAATCCTTGATGAAGAACCGGACATGGGAGTTGGTTCCACTTCCTAAAGGAAACAGTGTTATTGGGTGCAAATGGATATAAGAGGTGAAGGACAATGGAAGATACAAAGCTAAGCTAGTGGCTAAGGGGTTTGCACAGAGGAAAGAAAGGGGTATAATGAGATCTTCGCACCGGTAGTGAGACATACTTCTATCAGGATATTACTTGCCATAGTTGCTATTCACGACTTGGAGTTGGAGCAACTTGATGTGCAATTTGCCTTCTTGAATGGTGACTTGGATGAAGACATTTACATGGAGAAACCATAAAGGTTTGTTGTGGATGTTAAGTCAAAATTGGTTTGTAAGTTGAAGAAATCGCCATATGTTTAAAGCAATCATTTAAGCAATGATTAAAAAGATTTGATCATTTTATGCTTGAAAATGGCTATGAGAGAAGCATCAAGGATGCTTGTGTTTATTTCAAGAAGTTGAAAATTGATTGTTGACTGTATTTACTCTTGTATGTGGACGATATGCTCATTGCTTCTAAGGACAAGGCGGAAATCAACAAGTTGAAATTGTGATTGAAAGCAGAATTTGAGATTAAAAACCTTGGAGAAGCAAAGAAGATTTTGGGCATGAAAATAAAAAGGGATCGAAAGCATTTTGATTTGAAATTGACTCAAAAGGAATATATTAGAAAAGTGCTTTGCTGGTTTAGCATGGAGGATGCAAATGCGTCAAATACACCTTTACCTTTTCATGTAAATCTTTCGAGTAAGGTATCGCCTATCGAGGAGAAAGACAAGGCTTATATAGCAAAGGTGTCATATGCTAGTGCGGTTGGAAGTTTGATATATGTCATGGTGTGTACAAGACCCGATATTGCAAATGCCATCGAGGTGGTTAGTCAATTTATGGCTAATCTGAGGAAACCACATTGGGAAGCAGTAAAACTTATCTTAGGATACTTGAAAATACAACATCTCATGGTCTTGTTTTGGGGGGTAGTAAGGAGAAGAATTGCATGTTGGTTGGTTACTGTGATTCGGACTACGCTTGTGATTAGGATCGGAGAAAATCAACTTTCGATATGTATTCACTCTTGATGGTACAACCATTATAAGTTGGAGATCGAGATTGCAAACCGTAGTTGCTTTATCCACAACGGAGGTGGAGTTGATTGCTGCAGTGGAGGCAGCAAAGGAAGCACTCTATTTGAAGAGATTGTTGTGTGACTTGGGCTTTGAGCATGGTTGATGTTCAACATGATAGCCAAAGTGCTATCCATTTGGCAGAGAATTTAGTGTTTAGCTCACGGACCAAGCATATTAAAGTGAGAGAGTCATTTCTAGTAGCCATGGACGAAGACAAGCTAGTATGCCTTCGGAAAGTGCACATAGGGGATAATGCGTCGGAAATGTTCACTAAGGCATTGCCGGTTGGAAAGTTCGAGCATTGATCGAAATTAGTTCGCTTGGAGAGGTGCTAAGTGTCATGGGGTGGCACGGTTGTGGGAGAAGCATGGTTATGGATAGAGAAGAGTAATGGTGAGAGGTTGAAGTTCCATCTTCTTGGTACGTTTGTCTTTTGTTGAGACTAGTTTTTGAATTGGGTGTCTTCAACACTTCATTGGCGGATGGGGGCTTTGCCTTAACTCATTGGTGGAGTGCAAGGGGCGGTGGCTATGCCAGAGTTCATTAGGAAAACAATCTAGCTTATTTGGTAGAAGGTAGAGGATGGTTAGGTACCATTGGTGTTGGAGATGGAGATGGATATATCAAGGTGGAGTGGTAAATTTGTGATACTATGCGGTAGAATTGAAGTGGATTGTAGTAGCTTCATGTTGGAGAAAACGATTCGCAAATCGGAGCTCGTAGGAGAAAGTTGCACGTGTAGAAGTGCTTGGTTCCAGCTGGACTTAGCGACATACATCTATCTTGGCATGACAGACGTCTGTGTTGTCAAGGTTTGATTTTCCCGAGAATTCTGACAGATGTTTGTCACTTCTGGACAGACGTCTGAGCATGTGACAGACATCTGTGAGGAGAGACAGACATCTGTGGTGAAACAGAAATATTTCCCTAGGTAGGGACAGACGTCTGTCACAACATGTAGATGTCTAAGGCGACTTCTGAAGCAATTTTAGGCTGAAAGCTTAGCAGGCTGATTTGTGAAAGTTCAAGGGGCAATTTAGGCAATTGTTAAATATTAGTCTCTCCCTATATAAGCTATTCTCAGGTCTAAAAGGGTAATGACCAGAAAAAGGAATTAATCAAGAGATTAACCTAGGTTTATTCCAATTAAGCTTTTGGCAACCCTAATCTTCTTCAATTCTCATCTCCACAAAAATAATTTTTCTGGTGAATTTGATCATTGTAATCAATCTTTTGTACTCTTCTATTCACTATAACAGAATCAACATCAATTTACAATGGTGATTGCAATGTCATATATTAAGAAGTTGTAATAGACTAAAATCTTTTACAACTGTGTATTACCGTTGCAACAAACTGTTGTCATATATCCTATTACAACTATTGGATAACAGTTGTACTAATAGCTACTACAACTGTTATGCACCATTTTGACTTCGTATTCTTTTTTTTGAAAATTATCTTCATATAAATTGATATAAAATTCAAATTCAATTTTCATATAACTTGATATAAATTAAAATCTAAACACATAATGTAAATGCAACAATAAACATATATCTAACAAAAAATTAATATAAATTCAAATGCATCATAATCCATTTATAGATAAAACGTCATGACTTCTTATCCAAAATACAAATTAGAAACCATATACAACATAAAACTGTATAAAATTACAACTCGCTATAAGACTAATATATAATTAAATTTGCCTAAGAAAATACTTCTGTCCGTGCATATTAATGTAGTGCACAATTCCTGCCCGTATTGAATAATCCATGCAACAATTCTGCTAAAAGTACCATATCCATATTCAGGTTGATCAGCCATGCTATGACCCTATGATTCTCCAAGATTGAAATCCAATATCTGAAGTAACTAAGCACAAGTTAGTATGCTAACTGATGTAAGGAGTGAGATTAGTAACTCTGATAACAAGACAGTCATCTTACCGAGCATAGCTTGTAGATCTTAGCAACTTTCCATTGACGGGAACATTGGAGGTGGTTTTACAAAGTTTAGACTCCACCTAAACATAAATCGATGCATTAGTAGAGTAACTAAAGATGTTTCATGAAAAGTTTGAAATGCTTGTTAACATTATATGATATACCTTAAATCCATCTTAGGGTTGTTTCTATGTGGTCTTGGAGTTGCAGCTTGCTGTCTAGCATCCACTAGTTTTTTAAAAAGGCTCATTACAATAGGAAGGAACTTTGTTGACAGACAAAATGACAAGAAGTTGTATGGAGAATACCACAAATTAATCTCGAACTAAGTAAAAATGTTAAATATTATAGCTAAAAATAGGTAATATTTTTATAACAACAAAATTCTCTAAATGACTAAACTACATGTTGTTTCCTTAAATAAATGGCCTAAAAAGTATTTTAAAAAAATCACAGCGCCATTTCGAAATTTGCCTGAAATATCAAGCTGAACCAGAAGAGCTTTCCCCAGTAGGTAAGCAACAAAAGTAATAAGAATCCATAATGGGTTCCTGATGAAAATGTTAAGAAGAATATAACAAAAATATACGCTTAGGATACCATACAAGCAGTCCATTTCAGTAGTGATTATACCAAACAAGGGTCATTAATTCATTGAATCCCAAGAACTACATGGCAAGAATTGCCCATAGAGGAGATATAGCACTGTTGTTTCTCTTACTAGCTTCCTATTTAACATGTTAAAAGCAAACAAAAGATGATATTGAATATTAAGTACTTGCATAAACAAAAAGCACAAAAAAGATTGTTATGCAAAAAATAGAGAAGTTATCAAAGACTGCACCTGAGCAGCAATGGCATGGGTAATAGTATATTCAGTTTCTCAATTGAATTGCTTCCACAACGACTTGCACTGAACAAGAGTGATCTGCTGAGTTTCACATATTAGTTTCAAAAGATAAAATGGATTCAACGTAGATCAGTTTGTTCAATGAATCAAACACAATAAAGCAAAATAGCATGGAAAACGAATCCATGAAATTGGGAAACAAGTTTTATTGCGAGACTTGTAAACATACAACAACGTAGAGATTTCGAATATCTTATCTATATTTCAATTTTTTGACACACACAAAATGTACCTTCTAAAAATCACACCACATGGCAACATACTGACGAAAAACACCAGCCATGCTGCAAGACGACAAGCCTAGTACACCAAAACCAACTACACAACAGAAAAATTTGGAAAAAAAACTGGCATAGCTTACGAGTTAAGCACTACAGATGGATAGCTGACGCAAACCAAGACCACCGAGAGAACCACAAACCATCGTAGCTCTAGCAGTGGAATGTGGATCCAGTAGAGGGGAGTAACAAAAAACAAGCATTTACAGTGGAAATGCCAACCCAACAAAAACCCAAAACCAGAAACAAGTTACAACTCACCAAAAACCCAACACAAAAGACTAACGTAGACGAACTAAGATCGAATATAAAGAGCCTCACCAGACCAACCCAAAGCTTCCAGGCCACTAACGAAAAACGAAACAAAAATAGGACCGCTTCAGCTGGAATAGCCACGAAGCGCAATTTGGTTGTTTGCAAAATCGACCTAGAAGACAGGAGAGAGGGACCAGTAGCTCGCAATAGAGACAAGCGGAGTTTATTCATCAAGATGGAAAGTATTTGGGTTATTTAGTGAGGAAGTAAAAATAGATCTGGGGAAAAATAAAGCGAATAGGGTTTATGAGGGAGGTTACTGTAACACCCCACGTCCATTAATGTCACTCACAAAGGGAATGCATTAACTTCCATGGAACGTATCTAATGTATAGAACAGAATATAACAAGACAGATATAAATAATGGTACTTGAAAATTTTAAAACAACTTTAATGCAGCGGAGAAATAGTTTAATTACAACAACTTCATAAACCAGGTACACTTAATATCCATCTTGATAAATTGTTTCAGAGTACATAAAATAAAAAGCATAAACCCCAGCACAAGTAGCCATAAAAGAGATGAGCTGAACTTTACTTTCTGCAATCCAAGCACTTCCAAAAGAGAGAGAAAGAGATCCGAGATCAAGCTCCACTAGTACTAGTCCCACCCTGAGAACCTGGGAGGGAAAAAGGAAGAAAAGAGGCGAAAACAAGGGGGTCAGACATAAAGTCTGGCGAGTATAATAACTTTAACAATATAATTATTAAAGTAACTAGGATAAGGCATAAACTGGTAAGATAAGATATGACCACAAAACAACTGGGCATGACAAAGCAAATAAGAAGAATATTCTGGCGTTAATCTCGTTCCTAATCACTATAGGATAATTACTATACTGCACCACCACTAGTCAACCTAAAAGTTGATCCCACCTACAGAACTTAATAATGATAATGGTAGTTTCGTGTACCCCTAGCTACCCTCATAGGTGTCGTCTGCCCCTATCTCCACTAGTTGTACCCACTACCCCCATTCGATCGACTCCTTAACTCGTTGATACCCATGCTGGTCCCACAGTGGGGTGTATCACTCCCCAAAGTGGCAACCCGATACCACCAAAGATGCACACGATGCAACAACGTCTTACCTACCAGCCCGGGCCCACGCACGCACATGACCCCGTTGGACTTGCGTTGCCACCGCTAACCCGTTTTGACCTCTTACAATCAAATCCAGTAAGCGTGTCCCGTCCTCGACTTGGGTCGAGCTCACAAAGATACTTAATGGGTTACTGGTTTGAAAAGAGCCCCCATGCTTGACACGAGCCTTCCACCTATGCTTGGTCCCCACTTAACCCCATTCTTATTCATGTCTTCTTACATGTTTCAATCTTGGTTAAGTGCATCTAATCGTATTTCACATGCCACCCAAGGCACCCACTTAACCCCCCATGTCCCACCACATGTTTATCTGGTTAAGTGTTACTTAATTCATTAGAACCCTAACCTTGTAAAGACCTCCCACATTAGGCTGACATTTGCGGTTGCTGGATTAGCCGGGCGGGTCTGGGAAGTCTTATACCGCAAACGAGCCTAACCTCGTGTCTTTACAATTGTTACGCATTTAATTCGTGCCTTTGACCTCTCACATTAGACTGGCATTTGTGGCTGCTGGATTTGCCGGGCGGGTCCGGGCAGTCTTACACCACAAAAAAGTCAAACCTCGTGTCTTATGCGGTTAATTATTACACATCTTTATTTAACCCCAAATTGGATTAATATCCCTATTCAAATTTGTCAATAAATTCCAAATTTATTTATGTCCATAATTGTCTCTTAAAATTATGTCCATAAATACCAATTATGCCAATTAATGTCTCAAATTAATTATATGCCTTTTAAGGCCATTTTATGCCAATTCACAATTTATGTATATTCAATATTATCCCATCATCCCTACGCTATTCGTACGTTTTCATATGACATATGTTAGACTCGCAAATAGTCCAACTTATAAAAATAAAAACAACATCACATAACACATAAAATAGATCTAAGGATCATGACATAAGATTACATTGCCAATAACTTGCATATGAATTTCATTCAAACTAGCATAGGTAATGGGCATAAACTTGCATAACTTATGTACTGCTATAGGTCCAAACATAAAGGTGTGAACTTGCATATGGATCTAAACATAAAGATGTAAACTTGCATATAGATCTAAACATAAAGATGTAAAGTTGCATATGGGTCTAAACATAAAGATGTAATCTTACATATGGATCTAGATATAAAGGTTAATGTCACATAAACTAGCATATGCATATACATGTCTCACATATATTTTAACAACCCAAACTTGCACAAGATTCATACATGAATATATGATCCAATCATCACAAACTTGCATAAGATATATGATTCATCTTGCATAAGATTCACATAATAACTAACATATAATCCAACTTGCATAAGATTAACATAAGAACTAACATATGATTCAACACAACAAACATACATATAATTTACATCACATGATTCAAAATCATATTCTCATAATCCTAATTATATCTTATCATAATTAAATTAATTAATTAATTTGTGAAAGCTATCATACTCACAATTAAAAAGAATAGTTTTGTCTTTCTGGGATCTGTATTCTGAAACTGATTTGCTCACCTTTGATGTAGACTAATCGTTATGTAGATTTGATTTGATTTTGATTCAAGCTTCTATCTTGCTTTAGGGTTGAAAGTGTATGGCGGCTACTCTAGGTTCTCCATTGAAGGCATGGCGGCTCTTGTTATGAATTAATGTGATTAGGGTTAGGGGTTTAGGAGTGTTTTTATAGAAGTTTAATTTAATAAGAGCCGTCGGATTAACCTAGGGATAACCAGAACCATCAGGACCACTCAGATGCCACATCGGCCCTTAGGGCGAATCGGGCCACGGGTTGACAGCCAAACACCCTGGATCGACCCCTTGTCGACCCAGCGAAGCTTGGGTCGACTCCAAAAATGGTGCGGTTCGGCTATTCCCCCTCCCGATTCACTGTTTTGAACCTTTTTTTGAATATTTTATTTATTTATATATAAATATATCTATATATATATTTCTCTCATATGCATACAAACTTTAAGGCTTAATAACTTCTTCATAAGTTATCCATTTTATGCAAACCAAATGTCTATCTTGACCCAAAATTTTGAGACGAACATAATTGCGCAACCCATTTCACTTAATTCTTCTTTTAAAAATTAAGTATACTTTAATTTGTGAATTTTAATGTTATAAAATTACGGGGTGTTACATTCTTCCCTCGTTAAAGGATTTCGTCCCCGAAATCTCTAAGTTAAGAAGAATGTATCCTACCAACCAATCATCCATCTACTCAACCATCATCCACAAGCATCCATTGTCCTTAAAGAAATTTCAAATGCTATATGAACTTATGCAAAAATGTGTGTATATGTTCCTTATCTAATGCAAAGATCAGGCGGTCCACTGATTCAGTTGACCTCCTTAATGCAAATCATGATAGTGCCATGTGTCCATTATGTATGCGAAAGAATCCTATCGATCCATATTATTTCTACATGTGTGCACAACCATTCATCAAAATGCAGCATCCATATGATAGCACAACCATTATACGTCCATTAATTTAGATATGCACATGCATTTATATGCAACGTGAAGATGATTGAGTCGATCTAGTGTCTAATGTGTGTGTACATGCATCCACGAGCAACCACTAGAAACCACTTGCATCCATTTGCATCCACCAGACATAACATGTCTCAAACACATGTTTGCAACCATAGGGTTCTTCCTAACTAAAGATCGAAGATGTCATCGCAAAGATAATACTAAAAGATAGGACAAGTGTTAACAAAGCGGTAGAAAAAGGAGAAATTAAAACATACCCTCAAAAAGGAAAGGGTACAGCGTACGCATTTTGTCTTCCGTCTCCCAAGTCGCGTCTCTTTGATCATCTCCACATTGCACTTTGACCAACTTGACCTCTTTGTTGCGAATCTTTTTGACCTCCGATCCAAGAATGGGTGTAGGAGCTCATCTGATCGTGGCATTGCGCTCTACTTCCACTTCTTCGAGCATGCTCGGCTTTACCACTTCCTCCGTATCGTGTAAACACTTACGCAAATGCAAAACGTGAAACACGTCATGAACTCCGCTGAGCTTCTCTGGTAACTTTACTCTATATGTCATTTGTCCAATACTCTCCGTAATTGGAAAGGGTCCTACGAACCTCGGTGCCAATTTCCCTACTGATCCAAAACGGACTACGTTTCTCAACGGTGACACCTTAACAAAAACCATGTCCCCAATATTGAATTCAAGATTGGTTCGTCTCCTATCAGCATATGACTTATGTTGGTCCTGTGCCGTCTTCATTCGCCATCGTATCAGGTCTATCTTCTCCGAAGTCACCCTAATCATGTCGGGTCCAAGAAAAACCTTATCAGTGGATTCCCACCACCATATAGGTGATCGGCACGGTCGTCCATAAAGAGCCGTAAAAGGTGCCATGCCAATGTTAGCCTGAAAACTATTATTATAGGCGAACTCCACTTGTAGAAGGTGTTCTTCCCATGTTCCTCCAAAGTCTAGGATGCATAGTCTCAGAAGGTCTTCTAGAACCCGATTTACTCTCTCGGTCTGGCCGTTCGTCTGAGGGTGATAAGCGGTACTTAAGCATAATTGCGTTCCAACCGCCTCTTGTAAGCTTTTCCAAAATTTGCTTGTGAAAATGAGATCTCTATCGCTCACAATGCTAGAGGGTATGCCGTGCAAATGAACTATCTCTCGAAGGTAAACAGATGCTAACCACGTGGCGGTCCTTCTACTTTTAACGGGAATAAAACGGGCACTTTTGGTAAGTCTGTCTACAATTACCCAAATCCCCGTATTACCCTTCCTTGATCTTGGTAACCCATCTACAAAATCCATGGAAACGCTTCCCCATTTCCAAAGCGGAATCTCTAAAGGATGGAGCAAACCTCCGGGCTTCTTTTGCTCTGCCTTGACTTGCTGGCACACTAAGCATCTAGCAACGAACTCGGCCACGTCCTTCTTCATTCCGGCCCAAAAGAAAACCCGCTTCATATCCTTACACATCTTATCACCACTGGGATGTATGGTCATCTTAGAGCGATGTGAGTCTTCAAGAATTGCCTTCTTCAAACTCTCGTCTTGTGGTACGCAAAGTCTTCCATCTCTACGTAGCCAACCTCCCTCATCTATAGCATATCTATTCAGATGACTCGAGGACTCCCCTCCTATAAGCTTACCTACTATCTCAACCAATTGTGGGTCATTTCACTGTGCCTCTACAACTCGACCCAAAAGTGTATGTTGCACCTCTAACGATTCCAATAATCCGGGTACATAATTGACAGAGGGTCTGAAGTCAAAGGAAGATATATACTCCAAACTCTACCGCTCTACGAACAAAGGACTTAAAGTTAACTTCTTTCTACTTAAGGCGTCAGCTACAACGTTACCCTTGCCAGGGGTATATGCGATGTCAAAATCGTAGGATGCCAAAAACTCCATCCATCTCTGTTGCCTCAAGTTTAGGTCCTTATGAGAGAATAAGTACTTTAGCGACTTATGGTCTGTATACAACTCAAAACTCTCACCAAGCAAATAATGACGCCATGACTTAAGTGCAAAAACTATGGCCGCCAACTCTAAATCGTGGGTAGGGTAATTTTTCTCGTGGGCTTTCAACTGCCTTCCACCATAGCATATCACCCTTCCCTCTTGCATTAAAATTGCGCCAAGCCCTGTCCCGCAAGCATCGGTATATACAGTGAATGTCTTACTACCGTCTGGAAAAACTAAAACTGGAGCAGTCGTCAAAGCCCTCTTCAGACATTGGAAAGCATCGTCACAGTCAACGTCCCAAGTAAAAGTCAAATTCTTCTTCATTAATTGAGTGAGAGGGGCTGATATCTTCGCGAAGTCCTTAATGAACTTCCTATAATAGCCAGCCAGCCCTAAAAAGCTTTTTACTTCTATTGCATTCTTAGGATTTTTCCAATCTTGGATTGCCACCACCTTGGCTGGATCCACAGCTATCCCTTCCTTAGAGACCACATGTACTAAGAACCTCACTTCTTTTCTCCGAAAATGGCACTTGGAGAACTTAGCTTTTAGCTGATGCGCTCGTAGGGTCTCTAAGACTTCCCTAAGATGTAGGGCATGCTCTTCTTCATTTTTAGAGAAAATCAGAATGTCGTCTACAAAGACTACCACAAACTTGTTTAGAAACTCCATAAACACCCTACTCATTAAGTCAACAAAGTATGCGGGTGCATTCGTCAAACCAAAAGGCATGACGAGCCACTCAAAGAAACCGTCAGGAGTTCTAAAGGCAGTCTTATCGATGCTATCTTCAGTTACCCTTAGCTGATGAAACCCTATAGCTAAATCCAGTTGCGAGAAAACTGAAGCACCCACCAACTGATCGAATAAATCGTCTATCCGTGGCAATGGGTGCCTGTTCTTCTTTGTTAGCTTATTCAGCTCTCTATAGTCCACGCACAATCTAAGTGAACCATCAGCTTTTGTAGCAAAAACGACTGGAGCACCTCACTCCGAAATACTTCTTCTTATGAACCCCTTCTCAAGAAATTCTTTCACTTGCTTACTGAGTTCTCTTCTCTCTCTCGGAGCCATGTGGCGCACTGGTAATGCAACTGGATTTGCATTATCTAACTAGATGTATTCGAAAGTCTATCTCGCACCTCGGGGGTAAACCTCGAACTTCATCGAAGACGTCGCTATATTCACGGACCACACGAACAGATTTCAAATCATCATTGGATGCGTCTAGGGATTCTAGGTAGCTAAGCATTACCGGACCTCTAGGGTCACAAGAAATATCAAGGGTTTCTCCACAATGAGTCAACAATCTAACTACCCTTCTTTCACAGTCTAGGACGGCACCGTATCTAGTTAGCCAATCCATACCTAGAATCAAGCCGTAGCCCATGAAGCCAAGAACAAAGGCGTTGCATTCAAACCCAATGCCCAAGATAGACACTCTTAAATCCTGACAAATCATAGAAAGATGTGCCGAACCACCAATAGGATTTGAGACTACTATGGGATCCGTAACTAGACTAGTATTTAGGTGCAGTGTTTCAACTAACGAAGCAGATACAAACGAGTGTGAAGTGCCAAATTCAAACAAAGTACAAACAGGATGATCAAACAGAAAAACTAAACTTTCAACGGAAATGTTTCTACCTCTCTCCTGTCCTGGTGCCGTGAGAGCCTGAATCTTCCCTCTCGCCTGCCCTGGTGCCATGAGAGCCTGAAGCTGCCCTCCAAAAGTTCTTTGCCCTTGCCTCTGTTTCCTTGGGCAGTCCTTAACTAGATGACCTTCCTCTCCACAGTGGAAACAACCAGTCTTCTTCTTTTTTCCTACAGTCTTTACTCAGATGGCCTGGTGTCCCACAATTAAAGCACTTCTTCTTTCCTTTGCCATTATTGTTCTTCCCGCCTTTCTTGTTTGTTGTTGTGGTTTCTTTTGGTCCCCTTTCTTCTCCAGTGCCTTATTAGCATTAGCACCTTTCTCTTCCTCATGCATAAGCGCCATGTCAACCAATTTATCAAAGGTAGCCCCCATAGGAATGTGGGTCATAGCTAACCCATGTAGTGGCTCATTCAAACCCTTAACGAACCTTAGGGCCTTCTTCTCAAGTGTGTTTATCAATTTCAGGGCAAATCTCGCCGACTGATTGAACTTGTTGACGTACTCCTTTACTGATAAATCCCCTTGCTTCAACGCCAAGAATCTTTCCATATATAAATTCTCTTATGTTCGTGAGAGAAACTTCATTTCGAACCTACGCTTGAAATCCATCCATGTCCCCACTGGACGCTCTCCGTTCGTGACCTCCCACCAAAACGAGGCTTCGTCCTTCATTAACCAAGAAGCCAATTGGACCTTCCTTCCATCTTCTACTTCGAAAATACCAAATAGATCTTCCACCTCCTTAAGCCAATTTTGAGCTTCAACAAATGTCTCTGATCCGTGAAAAGATTTCCCGCCCATTGCTCTAAAATCTTTGCATATCATTGCAAAAGTATCAACATGGGGTGGAGGAGGAGGAGGAGTGTAATGACCGGGAATTTCGCTCGATCCGAATCAGTCGCTAAACCGACCCAGACCATTCGAAACGCCTGATTGTTTTGAGAACACGACAAATTAGAACGCGGACGGAAGAACATTTCATTGTATATTACAACAATTACATCAGAATACAAGAATATACAGGGTATAAATAAATATTACACAACAGAAAAATATCAGAGATTACAATACATTACATAGCAGCGGAAAATAATACAAAATACAACTAAAGAAGATACACGGATACAAAGCTTTCCGGATATCGTTCCAGCTGTAAACCAGGTTCCTGTGAATATAAATCTGCAAAACACAAAACTACTAGCTGCCCGTGTCAAAATAAGGGCACCCAGAGTTTAGGTTAAAACAATAAACTCCAGGCCAGTCATGGGACTGGTGTGAGAACTAAAACAGTTATTATTCTTTATTTTAAAGTTAGGTAAATCAAGGGACCACGCCGTAAAACACGCAACGGGTTTCCTCCCAAGAATACCAGTGCATAAACCAACAACGCAATGCTAAATAAAGAACAATGAAGCTATTATAAGACCCAGGTCCCATCACACAATGCAACACAAACCAGAGGATAGGGTTTTACCTTATAATAGCCAAAGAATGCTTGATACGTTAAAAAAATCTTTTATTATTGCTATAAGTGTATAGTGTCAAAACAATTTCAAATCATAAGTATCAATCATAGACGGCATAAGCGCCCCATCCCACGATGTCGCCATACTAGGCTCTACAATCAAAACCGCAAAGTCACGTATTTGGAAATTGGATTTCCATCTACGAACCAAGGCCAGGGATCGTCCTCTACCGATTTGAGACTGTCTAGCCCGAGCCTCAAGACCCAGACTCAGGTAGGCCCTTGGATCGTCAGGGCCGGTCCACCGATGTGGAATAAAATTCTTGAACACTACGTTTCCCCGCCCTATGGGGCGTAAATGAGCCAACGAATGACTCCATCGGACCCGGATCGTCCGATCTAACCGAGGCGCCTCGCAACAGCAACAACCACATAAGTCAAACTCGTTAGGGCGTGTAAAACTACTGACGCCACTTCTAACTAGAAAGAAACGCATGTCCTCCCTGAGGTCCTCTCCCGTTTTTGGTTCACAATCGGGGTGTGAGGCTCGCGAATCAACGTTACACAAAGCTATGCCACACAGGTCGTGCTTTGATCATCACCACAAGACTTTGCTTTTCAGCAGAAGCCTTGATCATTTGCCACTTAGGCATGCCACACAGGCAATTCACTCCATGCGTTTGATATCCATGAATATATAACCCCTGAGCTCGTACGTCTTAGAGAAGGGCGTTAAGCAAGAGAATAAATTCTCCGCCGCCAAACAGATATATATTTAATAGAAATCAATCACATAGACTGAAATCCAATGTCAGACACACAGTCCATTTACAAGTTCGTTCTGGGTCTGAACGAAACCGGAGGCACCTAGTACTCCGCATATCCATCGATCTCCAAGTACGTCTGGACGACCACCAACTGATTCCCTCCTCTTGGGTGTACGGCCAAATCAAGATCATCAGTAATCACCCAAACGACGTGAAGACCTCCGGTCTTCGACCACCGTCTTCATCTTCGACACCACGTCGAATCAGTTATTCAGAATGGGATAAACCCTGTCTTTCTGAATAACTCGCGTATATAATAAACAAGTGTTACACAAACACAACATACGCCTCATTCCAATTCAGAATATTCTTTTATTCAAATATTCTTATACTTTGAGAAAGGTTCCCATTAATTTTATCAAAGATAAATTCTTTAAATTTATTCCTTAATCTCCTTTGAATATCAATTCAGACTAGTCGGGATTAGCGAACGACACCGAAGTAATCATTTATTTTAATTTCCCAATCCCAACCTATTCATCCCATAAAGTAAAACTGGCAATACTTCATATCTAACACCAAGGTGTTATCGGTAAATTCAATTACCATTTCATGTTTAAATCTAACTAAAGATTTAACTATCGCCTGGAGTAAAACTGGTGATACTCCATTCTCGATCTTTTCAATCTAATTAAAGATTCATTAAAACTCCACTTAGTTTTAATCTTTAACTGGGTTAAAGAATCAGTGTCATTTAAAACACGGTTCACGATAAACCCAAAATCACATTCCATTAATTATCGGGTTAAAGAACAAATGTTATTTAAAACACTGTCCACGATAAACCCAAAAATCAATACCAACTCAATTCCAATTAAATATTATTTAATTGGTACACTTCATTAAATCTAAATAAAAAGATTTAATCTTTTTCTCAACTGGGCTTAAGAACAGTGTTAATGAAGGCACCATTCACGACAAACCCAAATCACATTTGATATTAAATACAAGGCTCTGAACAGAAAATATATCGGCTTATATTCAATATCAAATTCTACGACCAACAAATATCGTATTGGAAATAACGATATAAATATATCTTTCAAATTCCCATAACAATATCTGTATAATCACGAAATCCAACATCGAAATATTCCGAAGACAATTTCGATTCAAATCTATTCCAATTCAATTATTGGAAATTCTGGTTATTTTCAAAACCATTTCAAATCCGATTTATTTATTCTAAAAATAAATAAATTATTGTTCTAGTTCAAAACTAGTTCATTTCGATAAAAATCTATTTTTATCTTTTCAAATATGGAGTTTTTCATCCCAATTCTTCTCAAATCATTTCTTATGATTTTACACAAGTTATTGATATTTTTAATAATTTTATCAAGGCCCGTACAGTCGATTTCCATCAACGGCCATCGAACTGCACTTACAACGACCTTTTTCAAATTCCATTTGGACATAATTCCAAATCCAACCGTTAGATTTTAAATTTCTAATATTCATTAGAAAGCTCTTTTCGATACGAACCCAACGGTTCCGGTTTTAGGAGAATCCGACGGTCGGATCTCCCGCAATATCCATCCGAAGTCAATGGTTGAAATTCACGAACTACCGCAGCGCGGCGCGTTCTATTCAGGCCATTATATTATATATATAATATATATAATATATACTTCATCGATTTCAATTCAAAACGTGCTTTATAAATCGTTTTAAATTCATTTTCAAAACGGTTTCAACTTCATATTCAATTTCAAATCAAAATTGAATATTCCAATATAAATTCGTTTTAAATTCATTTCAAATCGATTTCAATTCAATTTCAATTCAATTTCAATTTAATTCGAATTTCGATTATTTTCAATATAGTTCGAATTTCAACTTCAATTTGAATTCAATTCTTTTCAATTTCAATTCGAATTCAATTTCAACTTGAATTCAATTCTTCTCAATTTCAATTTGAATTCAATTCTTTACAATTTCAATTTGAATTCAATTCTAATCAATTTCAATTTGAATTCAATTCTACTCAATTTAATTCGAATTAAATTATTCAAATTTCGAAATCACTTTCAATATAATTCAAATTTCGAAAACACTTTCAATATAATTCAAATTTCGAAAACACTTTCAATATACATTGAAAATTGAATAAAATCGATATAAATATCGTTTACGTCAAAATGGCGTCAATCTAATCAACACGGCTTCATATATTTCTATTTTCAAATATTCTATTTCAAATATTTCTTTTTCAAATATTTCTATTTTCAAATATTCTATTTCAAATGTTATTTTTTCAAATATCTCTATTTCAATACTTGAATGAGGCCCAATCAATTACCATATAATGTTAGTTATATGGATTTTCTACAACACATGTATAAAATAACAATGATAAATAATCAACCATCATCCAAATTGCATTCTACACTGTATAAGCATCAAATATAAATATTCAACGCTTATAACAGTCTGTCAATCAATCGATCGACATACAACTAATTATTGGGATTAGTGTACGTCATATATCATCCCAATACCCGTGTGGGGTTTCAAACAATCAAACACAGATTTTATTTGTGCAGTTGGGCGATGTGTAAAATTTATCGTCCCAATCAATGTCAGTCAAATGTGTGTATATAAACAAATTGTCCGATTTGTTTATATTTATTTCATTTCATATACACGTTAAAAATTCTATTTTTAACTATAAAATATTTTCCACTATAAAATATTTTATTTCATTTCACATCACACAATCAACTACATATTAAAATCAAGCAAACAAGCATACAAGCATACAAGCCGTCCATGGTCTATGGACGACGGGTGTCGGGTGCTACTAAATACCGTCTGCATCCTAGTATATATTTTAACTAGAAAACAAAATTTAAAAAGGTGAGAAGTTCTCACAGAGGGTTCCACTCCGCCGTGCTTTGCTTTTGAGCTGCTGAACATCTGGATTTGTTTGCAATTCCAATGCAGTTCTTTTCCACGCTGTTCATAATAAAAATTATATTTTTATTACTTCATTTCAATAAATAAAAATCATATTTTTATTTCATATATATTTTTATAACGCTCTTTTCGATATGTAAATTATATTTTATATATCTACTTCTAATATAAAGATCAAATTTTTACTTTACTATATATAATAAAAATCAGATTTTTATTTCACTACATATGTATAGATCAAATATTTACTATCTATATACTATAAAAATTGTATTTTTATTCTTTCTATATTATAAAAATTATATTTTTATTATTTCTATAATATAAAAATCCTGTTTTTAATATGGAAATTTTAAAAAATGTTATCATTTACTTTAAAACAAAACTGATTTTATTCATTACCATTTAATAACAAAACAGAAGAAAAATAAAAATGTAAATAAATAATTAAATCTTACTGTCAAAACGAGGGACATGGCGGCGTCGGAAGCTGTAGGCGGATCGGAGGAGGTAGCTCTCGCGGTGGACGGTTTTATGAGGGAGGATTGGGAAGAGGGGGGAGGAGGAAAAGGACGGAGGAGGAAGAGAGGGGGTCAAGGGGGTCGGCGCAGGCGGCTGGGGATCTTCGCGGTGGTGGGTGGGGGTTGCCTGGCGGCGCGACGCACCTGGAAGGGGGAGGGCGACGCGATTGGGTTTTCTTGTGGGGTTTGGGGTTTCTCAGCAGAGGAGGAGGAGGCGTCGAAGTGAGAGGGAGGGGGCTTGGCCGGAGCGCGACGATGGGGTGGCCCACCTTCGACGGCGCCAGGTGGTGGTGGCGATAGCCGCCATCGATTTGAGGAGCGCCCCTTTTTTATTTTTTTTCTTACTTTGAACGTGAATGGGGAAAGAGGAAAAAGGGGGGGTTATTGAAATTTTTTATATTATTATATTTAATTATTCTATAAAGCAAACTTTTATTTCGAATTCAAAATCGAACCCACCGACTGTCGTTCAAAGCTAATTACCCCTATTCCGAACACAATGGGATATGTATCGCAGGCTGATTCGATCGTTTCGATCAGTTTTCGTCAAAATCAAAATATAACTCTATATATTGAATTTGAACGCACATTTCAATTTACCGGGGTCACACACTAACTCGAAAAATTCCAGAAATATATTTTCTAGCTTCGTATTGACGATACGGTCCTAACAAAACTAGGTTCGTCGAATTCTGAGACCGTTTGAAAAATGGTCATTTTCCAATCGATTAAAATCAACTGAAACTGGTCAAACGCGTTTTCCTTTGCCACGCTCACATACTGATTCGAAAAATTATGAAATTTGAAACCTAGTAATAACTTGATATCACGGATCCAACAAAAGTGGTTTCATCGATATCCGAGGTCGTTTGCAAAATGGCCATTTTCTAAGGGCCGAAATTCCATAGCGACTATTCTGAATTCTCAACGGGACATAACTTTTTATCCCCGCTATGAAATTTCAATTTTTCTGATTCGTTGGAAAGATATTCTCAATTAGATTCAAATATTTTTGGTTTCGCTAAATTCCGGTTTATTTTGAATCCTGTACATTCATTTGAACTTTGAAATCGAATTATCGAACTACCGCGCCATTTTCAATTCCTTTTATATATATAAATAAATATTTATATTCTAACGATGATCTATATAAATATATACGTTCAATTTCTATTCAAAATAAATTTCTCGTCGGTTTTTATTCAAAATATTCATTTTAAATATTCAAAATTCATTTTAAATATTCAAAATTCATTAAAGTTGCCAAAATAAAAATTTTAAATTGGCTCAGATTTCCGGGTTATTACAAGGAGCATTTGCTGGGCCTGCGACATTGGCCCTAGCTTCCAGATACCTTCTAAACCATCCTGGTATCGGTATCCCCTCGGTTATCTCAGGAATTCCAGACATGCTGAAAAGAAAATGAAGAGATTCAAAACAAAGAATTCGAAAGAAAGATATACGGCTCTTGGGGGTTATGTTTTTAAAACAAACTTTTCTCTTGAAAATACTTTCCTTAAAACATACTTTTGAAAGTATTTCTTTACAAAATGCTTTTTGAAAAATAGTTTTTCAAAATTCATATCTTGTCTGGTAACCTTCAGCTCTGATACCACATGTAACACCCCACGTCCATTATTGTCACTCACAAAGGGAATGCATTAACTTCCATGGAGCGTATTTAGTGTATAGAATAGAATATAACAAGACAGATATAAGTAATGGTACTTGAAAAATTTAAAACAACTTTTATTGCTGCGGAGAAATAGTTTAATTACAACAACTTCATAAACCAAGTACACATAATATCCATCTTGATAAATTGTTTCAGAGTACATAAAATAAAAAGCATAAACCCCAACACAAGTAGCCATAAATGAGATGAGCTGAACTTTACTTTCTGCAATCCAAGCACTTCCAAAAGAGAGAGAAAGAGATCCGAGATCAAGCTCCACTAGTACTAGTCCCACCCTGAGAACCTGAGGGGGAAAAAGGAAGAAAAGAGGCGAAAACAAGGTGGTCAGACATAAAGTCTGGCGAGTATAATAACTTTAACAATATAATTATTAAAGTAACTAGGATAAGGCATAAACTGGTAAGATAAGATATGACCATGAAACAAGTGGGCATGACAAAGCAAATAAGAGGAATATTCTGGCGTTAATCTCGTTCCTAATCACTATAGGATAATTACTATACTGCACCACCACTAGTCACCCTAAAAATTGATCCCGCCTACTGAACTTAATAACTATAATGGTAGTTTCGTGTACCCCTATCTCCACTAGTTGTACCCACTACCCCCATTCGATCGGCTCCCTAACTCGTAGATACCCGTGCTGGTCCCACAGTGGGGTGTGTCACTCCCCAAAGTGGCAACCCGATACCACCAAAGATGCACGACTTATATCTACACGATGCAACAACGTCTTACCTAGCAGCCCGGGCCCACGCATGCACATGACCCCGTTGGACTTGTGTTGCCACCTCTAACCCGTTTTGACCTCTTACAATCAAATCCAGTAAGTGTGTCCCGTCCTCGACTTGGGTCGAGCTCACAAAGATACTTAATGGGTTACTGGTATGAAAAGGGCCCCCGTGCTTGACATAAGCCTTCCACCTATGCTTGGTCCCCACTAAGGTTTCCCACTTAACCTCATTCTTATTCATGTCTTTTTACATGTTTCAATCTTGGTTAAGTGCATCTAATCGTATTTCACATGCCACCCAAGGCACCCACTTAATTTCACATGCCACCCAAGGCACCCACTTAACCCCCCATGTCCCACCACATGTTTATCTAGTTAAGTGTTACTTAATTCATTAGAACCGTAACCTTGTAAAGACCTCCTGTAACAACCCGTATTTTGAATAACTTGTTATAACATAAATCAAGGCAGAATTAAATTTTAAAATCCGAATTATGGGAAACGGGTTACGCCATTGCGTTCGTCTCGGAAAAATACGCGAAATAGAGTCCGAGTTTTCGAAAATCGAAGTCCGTATGAAGGAGATATGGACGAACGAAGTTAGGCAGAAAAACCGGAAACAGGCCAGAAATGCACTGGCGCACCTGTGAAGTGCGCCAGCACAAAAATACACTGGCGCACTTGGGAAGTGCGCCCATGTCGAGCCAGTTTGGCCTGGGTGCACTGTTTTGGCTGTTGGGCTGTGTTTTGGTGGCTTGTGACGATTTTTGATGTGCTGGACGGACCTGATGGCTTCTAGGGTTAATCTAAGGGCCTAAACTACACCCTAATCCTATAAATACACCCTAATGCAAGCCTAATCCATACTAAAAATAGAAATGATGCCACCATGCCGGCAAAATCAAACTTGAGAGGAACCTCCACTAGTTTATGAAGAAAGTTGCAAGCTAATCAACCTCTAATCATCATCTTCTTCTTGTGTAGCAACTAGTTCTACTACATAAGTTTGCTAATCTTGGTTTTGGTGAGTTTCTATCACTTTAATAACCAATTGCTAAATTAAGTAGATGAGATATGATGAGATCATGCGGTTTTGTATGCGGATTTGTGGGTTTTAAGTCATATGATATGATGTTAGTTTGCTAATCTATGTTTAATGTTAACCCTATGTTTATGCAAGTTAAGTATGTGGGTTTATGCAAGTTAAGTGATGGGTTTCATGCATGCTAAGCATTGGGTTTTATGCATGCTAAGTATTTGATTTTATGCATGCTAAGTATTTGATTTTATGCATGCTAAGTGTTTGGTTTTATGCATGCTAAGTATTTGGTTTTATGCATGCTAAGTATTTGATTTTATGCATGCTAAGTATTTGATTTTATGCATACTAAGTGTTTGGTTTTATGCATGCTAAGTATTTGATTTTATGCATGCTAAGTGTTTGGTTTTATGCATACATTATGACATGCAAGTTTACCCTTTTTCTAAATAAGATGCATACATATGCAAGATGACACCTTTGTATGCTATGCATACATATGCATGTTTACCCTATTATGATGCAAGTTCATATGCAAGTTTGTCTCTTTTTATGATATGCATAACATATGCGAGTTTGCCTCTATGTATGACATGTTATGCAAGTTCACATGCAAGTTTATGTGCAAGTTCATATGCAAGTTTATGTGCAAGTTCACATGCAAGTTTATGTGCAAGTTCATATGCAAGTTTATGTGCAAGTTCATATGCAAGTTTGTCTCTTTTTATGACATGCATAATGCAAGTTTGGGTTAAATGCTAGTTGGGTGTAATGTATGCTCATATATGCAAGTTGACACCTTTTGAACCCATGATAAAGTTATAAGCTATGTTGGTTAAACCCATGACATTTGTGATGAATCTTCCATTTTATTATGTCACGTTACGAGAACGAATTACGTGGGGAACGATGGGGTTAATATGCATGTTAATAAAATGATGTGGAATGGGTATGCTTAAGAGTAACATAAATTAAATGGACATAATTGGGAATTTACCTATTGAGTTAGGTCTACCCATATTATGGAGTTGGGAATTTACCTATTGAGTTAGGTCTACCCATACTACGGAGTTGGGAATTTACCTATTGAGTTAGGTCTACCCATATTCTGGAAAACATGATTAATTAATTAGGGATAATTAATATAAATTATGAGGGTGATTAATTAGGTGTAATTAATCGACTAAGACACGAGGTTGGACTTAGTTGTAGCGTAAAACTGCCCGGACCCAACCGGCTTAACCAGTTGCTACAAATGTTAGCCCAATGTGAGAGGTCTTAGGCACAAATTAAATACGTGATTAAAGTAAAGACACGAGGTTAGACCCTTTTTATGACGTAAGGCTGCCCGGACCCAACCGGCATATCCAGCAGTCATAAAAGACGGTCTAATGTGAGAGGTCTTTATGAGGTCATGATTTTAATTAATTAATTAAGAAACACTTAACCATATTAGCATGTAGAGGGACATGAGGGGTTAAGTGGGTGCCTTGGGTGGCATGAGGAATCTAGTGGGTTGCCTTGGGTGGCAATAGAAAATACGATTAGAATACTTAACCAAAGTGGAACATGTAATTAAAACATGGTTAAAGGGTTAAGTAAGTGCTTTGGGTGGCATGTGGAAATCTAGTGGGTGCCTTGAATGGCAATTAAAATATGATTAATGACTTAACCAAAATTTATAACATGTAAGTGGACATGGTTAAAGGGTTAAGCGGGATTCACTAGAAATAACAAGCTTAGGTGGTAGCTTGTGGGGGCCCATTTCAACCAATATCCCAAACGTATCTTAGTGGGCTCGACTCTAGTCGAGTGACGGGACACGCATATTGGGCTTGACTATAAGAGGCCAAAATGGGTTAGCGGTGGCAACGCATGACCAACGGGTTTCATATGCGTGTGTGGACCCGGGCTGGTAAATAAGACGTTGTTGCATCGTGTAGATATAAGCCGTGCACCGTTAGTTTTATCAGGTTGCCACGTTGGGGAATGGTACACCCCACGGTGGGGCCAGCACGGGTATCTACGTTAGGGAGCCGATCGAACGGGGAGTAGTGTGTACACCTAGTGGATTGTAGGGCCCCGTGGCGTCTACTTAGTCACCTAGGGGTACGCGAGAACTATTAAGTTAATTTTATAAGTCCATGGGTGGGATCAACCTTTAAGTTAGGAATGACTGGTGTGGTGCAGTGTAGTAATTATCCTTGGTTGGGTGGATGCGTCTTTACGTTTCTTAGTTTATCCTAAGTCTACCAAGCTGCTTAGTGTAGCCATTCATCCCCAGACGACACCGTATATCAAGCTTATGTCTTCTCTGGTTACTTTAATGATTGTATTGTTAAAGTTATAGGACTCGCTCAGACTTATGTCTGACCCCGTTGTTTTTATCTTTTTTTCCCAACCCTCAGGTTATCAGAGTGGGCCCAGTACGAGTGGGCTTTGATCAGGCTGCTTTATTCTCTTTTGGAGCTTGGACCATAGATGTAGAGCTCAGCTTACCCTTTCTTTTATGGCTATCAGTTCATGTATTGGGATTATGTACTTTTATTTATCAGGATGGATATTTTGTACTTGACTCTTATTATGGTTTTGTGATGTAACCAAACATGTTTTACTTTCCGCTGCAATGAAATGATGTTTTAAAATTTTCAAGTATTATTTATATCTGTCTTGTTGTAATTTTTCTGTTCTATATTCACTTAAAACACTCCACCGATGTTATGGCATTCCCTTAGCGAGTGACCATAGCGGGTGTGGGGTGTTACACGTGGTATCAGAGCTTAAGGTTACCAGAACAGATAAATTTTTTAGAAAAACTATTTTCTAAGAATATTTTTGAAAGGAGTATTTTCAAAAACATGTCTTTTAAGAGAAAAGTTTTTGAAAGAAAAGCATAATCCCCAATAGCCATATCTATATCTTTCGAATTCTCCGTTTTGAATCTCTTCCTCTCTCGTTTTGAGTTTCCCCTCCGCGTATAGATGACCTTTCTAAGATAGATAAGAACGGAAAACCATTTCAAGGGACTTAGACATTAGTCGGATTAGAAGTTGGTTCAAGAAGGAGGAGGACTGGTAGGTATCTATTGGATAGACGATGGGAGGAAGGCTCAAATAGTTGTTTGGTTAATGAAGGATGAAACCTCATTGGTGGGAGGTTACGAGTGGAGAATGGGAAGAAGAAGGCGAGTAGTTATCCTTTTGGAGGAATGGGACACCTTATTAGGATTGTCCAAAGGGGCATGGGCAAGGTATGGAATCTCCTGGAGGGTAGTTGTATTCCCTCGCGGCTAGTGTACCAGATGGGGATAGGACCGTCTGGGTTGGAATTTGGATTTCTTTATTATACGGTTCGAACTTTATTTGATTCTGATGCATCGAGTTCGTTTATCTCATCATTGTTAGTTGAGTCACTGCACTTAGACACCAGTTTGGTAGATGATCCCTTAGTTGTTTCAAACCCAATTGGGGCTCCATGATGTGTTTGGGTTTGAAAGTTTCTATACTTAGCATTGAGTTTAGATGTGATGCTTTTTGGGCTTCACGGGCTACGGGATAGTTTTGGGCATGGACTGGTTATCCAGTAGGGGTGCCATTCTTGATTTTGAAGGGAGAGTTGTTAGGCTTGTGACCCGCTTGGGTAACACTCTCTAGATCTCTTGTAATCCCATGGAATCTGTTATGCTAAGTTATCTAGAATCGCTTGACACGTCGGTCGAGAGTTTGCGATCTGTTAGAGTGGTCCGGGAATACTCGGATGTGTTTGAGGAGGTGAAGGGCTTACCTCCGGAGCGGGAGATTGACTTCTGAATATATCTGGTAGACAATGCTAAACCTGTATCTTTACCAGTGCGCCGCATGGCTCCTCGCGAGAGGAGGGAACTCCATAAGCAAGTAGGGGAGTTGCTTGAGAAGGGGTCCATAAGACAAAGTATATCGGAGTGGGGTGCTCTAGTAGTTTTTGCTACGAAGGCGGATGGGTCCCTCAGACTTTGTGTAGGCTAAAGAGAACTAAATAAACTCACAAAGAAGAATAGACACCCATTGCCGAGGATTGATGATCTCTTTGATCAGTTGGTTGGCGCCTCAGTATTTTCGCAGTTGGACTCAGCCACGGGGTTTCGTCAGTTGAGAGTGGCTGAGGATAGTATAGAGAAGATTGCCTTTAGGACTCCGGATGGTTTTATGAGTGGCTGGTGATGCCATTTGGTTAGACGAACGCCTCCGCATACTTTGTTGATTTGATGAGAAGGGTGTTCAGGGAGTACCTAAATAAGTTCGTGATGATCTTGGTGGATGACATCTTGGTCTTTTCTAGGAGAGAAATAAGTTTTCGTATGTGCTCAATAGGTTGAGCAAAGCCAGTTATGGGATAAAAGGTGGTTTTGGAGCGAGACTGGCAAGGACATCCAGAGTTGGACAAGGGCTTAATTATTTAGCCGTTTTTACTAGTATCATCTCACGTAGGTCGTCTGAATTCGAAGGAGGTATCCCTTGGGTGTTTGTCTGATATTGGTTTAGGCCTTTGGGGCTTGCATTTGGGGGATGTCGAATTCGACTAGGGTGGTCTGCGTGAGAGATGGATAGTTGTGACGATTTTGCATGGGAGAATATCCTGATTTTCTCTCGAAGTGGAGAAAAGCATGCCCTACATCTTAGGGAAGTGTTGGAGACTCTTTGAGCGCATTGTCTTAAGACAACAAAGGTGGATGGAATTCTTAGCATCCTATGAGTTTGAGATAGCGTATACCCCTGGCAAGGGTAACGTGGTGGCAGACGCCTTGAGCAGAAAAAGTCTATTGTTCGTGGAATGGCGAAGCTTGGAGTTTAATTCTATGTTTGACTTTAGACCTTCCGTTGACTTTGTACCCGGTTTGCTAGCCTCCTTGGAGGTTAGGCCTACTCTTTTGGGGCGGATTGGCGAGGCTCAGCGAGACGACCCACAGTTGGTTGAGTTGGTAGAGAAGCTTATAAGGGGGGAGTCGTCCAGCCATTTGGGTGGATACACCATAGATGATAGGGGATGGTTGCATAGAGACGGTAGACTTTGTGTACCGCAAGATGAGGGTTTGAAGAAGGCTATTTTGGATGATGCACATCGTTCAAGAATGACTATTCATCCCGGTGGAGACAAAATGTACCAAGACATGAAGAGAGTTTTCTTCTGGGCCGGTATGAAGAAAGATGTGGCCGAGTATGTGGCTAGATGCTTAGTGTGCCAACAAGTTAAAGCGGAGCAAAGGAAACCCGGTGGGTTGCTACACCCATTGGAAGTTACGCAATGGAAGTGGGATAGTGTCTCGATGGATTTCATCGATGGGTTACCGAGATCGAGGAAGGGCAATACGGGAATTTGGGTTGTGGTAGACAGACTTACCAAGAGTGCCCATTTTATACCCGTGAAGAGTAAGAGGACCGCTCCATGGCTTGCTTCAGTCTATGTTAGAGAGATTGTTAGATTGCATGGCGTACCATCCAACATTGTGAGTGATCGAGATCCTATCTTCACTAGTGAGTTTTGGAGAAGTTTGCAAGAGGCGGTAGGGACTCAGTTGTGTTTGAGCACCGCATATCATCCTCAGACGGACGGTCAGACCGAGAGGGTGAACCGTATCTTAGAAGATCTCTTGAGGCTTTGTATCTTGGATTTTGGACGTACATGGGAAGAACATCTTCCTTTGGTGGAGTTCGCATACAATAACAGCTTTCAGTCTAGTATAGGCATGGCACCTTTCGAAGCTCTTTATGGAAGGCCTTGTCGATCTCCTACATGTTGGTGGGAATCTACGGATAAGATCTTGCTTGGGCCAGATATGGTTAGAGAGACTTCAGAGAAGATTGATTTGATTCGAAGAAGGATGAAAGCAGCGCAGGATAGGCAAAAATCTTATGCGGACAAGAGGAGGACGGACCTTGAGTTTGAAGTTGGGGACATGGTCTTTGTCAAAGTGTCTCCGTTATGAAATGTGGTTCGCTTTGGATCTGTTGGGAAGTTAGCACCAAGGTTCGTAGGGCCGTTTCCTATTAAGGAAAGGATTGGACGAATGGCATATAGAGTGGAGTTGCCCGACAGACTTAGTGGTGTTCATGATGTATTCCATGTATCACATTTGAGGAAGTGCTTACATGAGACCGCAGAGGTGGTAGAGCCGAGCTTGCTTAGAGATGTAGAGGTAGGGCGTGATGCGACGATTCGACGAGCTCCTACTCGCATCCTTGGGTCAGAAACTAGGAAGTTGAGGAACAGAGAAGTTCAGCTAGTTAAAGTGCAATGGGGAGATGACGAAAGCAATGCTACTTGGGAGACGGAAGCGAAGATGCGTTCTTTGTACCCATTTCCTTTTGAGAGTATGTCTTTTAACTTCTCCTTTATCGCTTGTCTAGTGCTTATCTTATCTTTAGTATGCCCTCTCATTAGTATCTTTGACCTTTAGATAGGGTAAACCTATGGTTGAAACATGTGTTTGAGACATGTTATGGTTGATGGATGCATGTGGATGCAAGTGTTTGCTAGTGGTTGCTCGTGGATGCATATACACACACTCTAGACACTAGATCGGCTCAGTCACTTCATATTGCATATTGCATATAATTGTGTGTAGGTAGCTATATTTATGGATGTATAATGATTGTGTTATCATATGGATGATGCATTTTGGTGAATGATTGTGCACTCATGTAGAAGTTGTATGTGTCGATAGGGTTCCCTCGCATACATAATGGATGCATGGCACTATCATGGTTTGCATTAAGGAGGTCAACTGAATCAGTGGACCGCCTGATTTTGCATTAGACAGGGAACATATACACACACTTTTTGCATATGTTCATAACAGCATTAGAAACTTTAAGGACAATGGATGCCAGTGTTTGGTGGTTTAGTAGATGGTTGTTTGGTTGGTAGGATACATTCTTCTTGACTTAGAGATTTCGGGGACGAAATCCTTTAAGGAGGGGAGAATGTAACAACCCGTATTTTGAATAACTTGTTATAACATAAATCAAGGCAGAATTAAATTTTAAAATCTGAATTATGGGAAACGGGTTACGCCATTGCGTTCGTCTCGGAAAAATACGCGAAATAGAGTCCGAGTTTTCGAAAATCGGAGTCCGTATGAAGGAGATATGACGAACGAAGTTAGGCAGAAAAACCGGAAACAGGCCAGAAATGCACTGGCGCACCTGTGAAGTGCGCCAGCACAAAAATACACTGGCGCACTTGGGAAGTGCGCCCATGTCGAGCCAGTTTGGCCTGGGTGCACTGTTTTGGCTATTGGGCTGTGTTTTGGTGGCTTGTGACGATTTTTGATGTGCTGGACGGACCTGATGGCTTCTAGGGTTAATCTAAGGGCCTAAACTACACCCTAATCCTATAAATACACCCTAATGCAAGCCTAATCCATACTAAAAATAGAAATGATGCCACCATGCCGGCAAAATCAAACTTGAGAGGAACCTCCACTAGTTTATGAAGAAAGTTGCAAGCTAATCAACCTCTAATCATCATCTTCTTCTTGTGTAGCAACTAGTTCTACTACATAAGTTTGCTAATCTTGGTTTTGGTGAGTTTCTATCACTTTAATACCAATTGCTAAATTAAGTAGATGAGATATGATGAGATCATGCGGTTTTGTATGCGGATTTGTGGGTTTTAAGTCATATGATATGATGTTAGTTTGCTAATCTATGTTTAATGTTAACCCTATGTTTATGCAAGTTAAGTATGTGGGTTTATGCAAGTTAAGTGATGGGTTTCATGCATGCTAAGCATTGGGTTTTATGCATGCTAAGTATTTGATTTTATGCATGCTAAGTATTTGATTTTATGCATGCTAAGTGTTTGGTTTTATGCATGCTAAGTATTTGGTTTTATGCATGCTAAGTATTTGATTTTATGCATGCTAAGTATTTGATTTTATGCATACTAAGTGTTTGGTTTTATGCATGCTAAGTATTTGATTTTATGCATGCTAAGTGTTTGGTTTTATGCATACATTATGACATGCAAGTTTACCCTTTTTCTAAATAAGATGCATACATATGCAAGATGACACCTTTGTATGCTATGCATACATATGCATGTTTACCCTATTATGATGCAAGTTCATATGCAAGTTTGTCTCTTTTTATGATATGCATAACATATGCGAGTTTGCCTCTATGTATGACATGTTATGCAAGTTCACATGCAAGTTTATGTGCAAGTTCATATGCAAGTTTATGTGCAAGTTCACATGCAAGTTTATGTGCAAGTTCATATGCAAGTTTATGTGCAAGTTCATATGCAAGTTTGTCTCTTTTTATGACATGCATAATGCAAGTTTGGGTTAAATGCTAGTTGGGTGTAATGTATGCTCATATATGCAAGTTGACACCTTTTGAACCCATGATAAAGTTATAAGCTATGTTGGTTAAACCCATGACATTTGTGATGAATCTTCCATTTTATTATGTCACGTTACGAGAACGAATTACGTGGGGAACGATGGGGTTAATATGCATGTTAATAAAATGATGTGGAATGGGTATGCTTAAGAGTAACATAAATTAAATGGACATAATTGGGAATTTACCTATTGAGTTAGGTCTACCCATATTATGGAGTTGGGAATTTACCTATTGAGTTAGGTCTACCCATACTACGGAGTTGGGAATTTACCTATTGAGTTAGGTCTACCCATATTCTGGAAAACATGATTAATTAATTAGGGATAATTAATATAAATTATGAGGGTGATTAATTAGGTGTAATTAATCGACTAAGACACGAGGTTGGACTTAGTTGTAGCGTAAAACTGCCCGGACCCAACCGGCTTAACCAGTTGCTACAAATGTTAGCCCAATGTGAGAGGTCTTAGGCACAAATTAAATACGTGATTAAAGTAAAGACACGAGGTTAGACCCTTTTTATGACGTAAGGCTGCCCGGACCCAACCGGCATATCCAGCAGTCATAAAAGACGGTCTAATGTGAGAGGTCTTTATGAGGTCATGATCTTAATTAATTAATTAAGAAACACTTAACCATATTAGCATGTAGAGGGACATGAGGGGTTAAGTGGGTGCCTTGGGTGGCATGAGGAATCTAGTGGGTTGCCTTGGGTGGCAATAGAAAATACGATTAGAATACTTAACCAAAGTGGAACATGTAATTAAAACATGGTTAAAGGGTTAAGTAAGTGCTTTGGGTGGCATGTGGAAATCTAGTGGGTGCCTTGAATGGCAATTAAAATATGATTAATGACTTAACCAAAATTTATAACATGTAAGTGGACATGGTTAAAGGGTTAAGCGGGATTCACTAGAAATAACAAGCTTAGGTGGTAGCTTGTGGGGGCCCATTTCAACCAATATCCCAAACGTATCTTAGTGGGCTCGACTCTAGTCGAGTGACGGGACACGCATATTGGGCTTGACTATAAGAGGCCAAAATGGGTTAGCGGTGGCAACGCATGACCAACGGGTTTCATATGCGTGTGTGGACCCGGGCTGGTAAATAAGACGTTGTTGCATCGTGTAGATATAAGCCGTGCACCGTTAGTTTTATCAGGTTGCCACGTTGGGGAATGGTACACCCCACGGTGGGGCCAGCACGGGTATCTACGTTAGGGAGCCGATCGAACGGGGAGTAGTGTGTACACCTAGTGGATTGTAGGGCCCCGTGGCGTCTACTTAGTCACCTAGGGGTACGCGAGAACTATTAAGTTAATTTTATAAGTCCATGGGTGGGATCAACCTTTAAGTTAGGAATGACTGGTGTGGTGCAGTGTAGTAATTATCCTTGGTTGGGTGGATGCGTCTTTACGTTTCTTAGTTTATCTTAAGTCTACCAAGCTGCTTAGTGTAGCCATTCATCCCCAGACGACACCGTATATCAAGCTTATGTCTTCTCTGGTTACTTTAATGATTGTATTGTTAAAGTTATAGGACTCGCTCAGACTTATGTCTGACCCCGTTGTTTTTATCTTTTTTTCCCAACCCTCAGGTTATCAGAGTGGGCCCAGTACGAGTGGGCTTTGATCAGGCTGCTTTATTCTCTTTTGGATCTTGGACCATAGATGTAGAGCTCAGCTTACCCTTTCTTTTATGGCTATCAGTTCATGTATTGGGATTATGTACTTTTATTTATCAGGATGGATATTTTGTACTTGACTCTTATTATGGTTTTGTGATGTAACCAAACATGTTTTACTTTCCGCTGCAATGAAATGATGTTTTAAAATTTTCAAGTATTATTTATATCTGTCTTGTTGTAATTTTTCTGTTCTATATTCACTTAAAACACTCCACCGATGTTATGGCATTCCCTTAGCGAGTGACCATAGCGGGTGTGGGGTGTTACACCTCCCACATTAGGCTGACATTTGCGGTTGTTGGATTAACCGGGCGGGTCCGCGCAGTCTTATACCGCAAACGAGCCTAACCTTGTGTCTTTACAATTGTTACGCATTTAATTCGTGCCTTTGACCTCTCACATTAGACTGGCATTTGTGGCTGCTCGATTTGCCAAGCGGGTCCGGGCAGTCTTACACCACAAAAGAGTCTAACCTCGTGTCTTAGGCGGTTAATTATTACACATCTTTATTTAACCCCAAATTGGATTAATATTCCTATTCAAATTTGTCAATAAATCCAAATTTATTTATGTCTCCATAAATACCAATTATGCCAATTTATGTCTCAAATTAATTATATACCTTTTAAGGCCATTTTATGTCAATTCACAATTTATGTATATTCAATATTATCCCATCATCCCCACGATATTCGTACGTTTTCATATGACATATGTTAGACTCGCAAATAGTCTAACTTATAAAAAGAAAAACAACATCACATAACACATAAAATAGATCTAAGGATCATGACATAAGATTACATTGCCAATAACTTGCATATGAATTTCATTCAAACTAGCATATGATACAAAACTAGCATAGGTAATGGGCATAAACTTGCATAACTTATGTACTGCTATAGGTCTAAACATAAAGGTGTGAACTTGCATATGGATCGAAACATAAAGATGTAAACTTGCATATAGATCTAAACATAAAGATGTAAACTTGCATATGGGTCTAAACATAAAGATGTAAACTTGCATATGGATCTAGACATAAAGGTTAATGCCACATAAACTAGCATATGCATATACATGTCTCACATATATTTTAACAAACCAAACTTGCATAAGATTCATACATGAATATATGATCCAATCATCACAAACTTGCATAAGATATATGATTCAACTTGCATAAGATTCACATAAGAACTAACATATGATCCAACTTGCATAAGATTCACATAAGAACTAACATATGATTCAACACCACAAACATACATATAATTTACATCACATGATTCAAAATCATATTCTCATAATCCCAATTATATCTTATCATAATTAAATTAATTAATTAATTTGTGAAATCTATCATACTAACAATTAAAAAGAATAGTCTTGTCTTTCTGGGATCTGTATTCTGAAACTGATTTGCTCGCCTTTGATGTAGACTAATCGTTATTTAGATTTGATTTGATTTTGATTCAAGCTTCTATCTTGCTTTAGGGTTGAAAGTGTATGGCGGCTACTCTAGGTTCTCCATTGACGGCATGGTGGCTCTTGTTATGAATTAATGTGATTAGGGTTAGGGGTTTAGGAGTGTTTTTATAGAAGTTTAATTTAATAAGAGCCGTCGGATTAACCTAGGGATAACCAGAACCATCAGGACCACTCAGATGTCACATCGGCCCTTAGGGCGAATCGGGGCACGGGTTGACAGCCAAACACCCTGGATCGACCCCTAGTCGACCCAGCGGAGCTTGGGTCGACTCCAAAAATGGTGCGGTTCGGCTATTCCCCCTCCCGGTTCGCTGTTTTGAACTTTTTTTTGAATTATATATATATCCCTCATATGCATACAAACTTCAAGGCTTAATAACTTCTTCATAAGTTATCCGTTTTATGCAAACCAAATGTCTATCTTAAACCAAAATTTTGAGACGAACATAATAGCGCAACCCATTTCACTTAATTCTTCTTCTTAAAATTAAGTATGCTTTAATTTGTGAAATTTAATATTATACAGGGTGTTACAGTTACCAACCTAATCAACAGTAATAGTAAGAGGTAGAGTTGGGAAAGAGGAGAGCGGTGATGATTAGAGCAGAGATAGGGTATAATGATGGAAAAAGAAGAAAGTGATGGCTTTTGAGAACTCTAGTCACTATTAATGTTGTTCGGCTGAAGCTTTTCACATTATCTTGAAGAATTAATCATCTCTTATATATTTGATTTGTCCAAGTTGTTGTAAATAAATAAATGTGAATATTTGTCGAAAAATTACCTCTTTTCTTATGCAAATCACCATTATCATCTTCATTCAAAGCTAATTCTTTTCTCTGCATACACAGTTATGTTATATGAATGAGTATAAACCCTCATTTTGGTCGCTCTTTATAGCATAGTTTACAAGCAAGTTGTACGGTGTTTTGATGCTTTTAGTGCTTGAGTCCTCAGAATCAACTTGACACCGACAACCGCCTCAAGTGCCACCAGCACAGGCTTTGGCTTGGTGATTCCGCATGGGGGTGTCTCCTCTTTCTCTTCGGTCGATTTAGCCTACACCACAATTGCGCAAATGTTCATAACGACCAGGATGAAATGAGAGACGAAGGATTTATGAACGAAGGGATTTTGTGAAACCCTAGGCTGAATTGAATGACGAAGGAATTGGGAACGTGAAAAAGGTAGGGAATATTTTAATTCAACGTACAACAACCACAACGAAATATAATGGTTAACCTACCAAAAAATTTCAACTGGCGCTACTTTTGCAAAAATTTAATTTTATCACGTTTATTTGATTAATACTTTAAAAATGTAATTACAAATTTCTATGGTACCGTTCGCTGCCAAAATTAGCTACGTTACAGGTCAAACCCCCTTAGCGGGGGCGTCGCCCCCGCACCCGCACCTAGAGGGGTTGCCACCCCCTTGGATACCCCTCCGTAGGGGATCATATTTGACTAAGGTTTTTGAAAAAAAAATTCAACATTTAGTTCATATTTGAAAAAGGTTTTCATCGTAGGCAGTAGTTTTATTTTCAGTGATAAACGTTCTAGTTGTATTTCTGTTTCGTTAAATGAAATGTAGTCTTTTTTTATATGTAGTTAGTATTTAATTAATTCAAAACAAATAAGTTAAAAATCACATTATATATAAATACCTCGTTCAAATACCACGCTCAAGTACCCCGTTTGCAGCAAAAAAACGCATTTCTCGTTGATTAACATGTCACGCTCAAATACCAAGCTCCACTGTCACGCTCAAATACCACGTTACCATTCGCCAAAAACGCACCCTATATTTCACTGTTTTTCTACACCTACATAATATTATTTCTCATGCTAATTGGTTAACTAATCTCGACAATCAAATCAATGATGTTTATTACAGATCACGTAGTTAAGTCGTTTAAGTATTCATTTTGACTTTGAAGTTCAAGTACTATAAGAAATAAAGAAAAAATTTAATGCTAAATTTTCACAAAAAAAGGTTCTAAAATGTTTTCTGAAATTTTTATTACTTTATAAAGTATTAAATTTATTAATTTTTTAAATCAATTATGAAAAATTCAAATTCTTATATATATCTTAAAAGTTAGTGTAGAAATTTTCAAAATTTTAAACTTTTTGAAATATTGGATATTAAGTATATTCATTAACCATAACCATTAAATATTAAATACTAATAACAAATATTACTTCTTAATTATTAAAAATTACTTTTTAATTATTTTCTATTAAAAATTAATTATAAAATATAGTCTTACTTCCTTATTATTACTAGCAATTATTTAATTTATTCATCTGTTACAACTGCTTGGAAATAAAGGTCGTAATAGGTATTTATTACAACTGTCAAAATAATATAGTTGTTGAAGATAAGTTTATTACAACAACAAAACAACAGCAGCAACAACAACCTTTTCCTTATAAAAACAGTTGTGAAAAACCTTTATTACAACTGACATTTTGTAGCAGTTGTAAAATACCATTTTTGTTGCAGTGATTTGTATTAATAAAGGTTCTCTCTCAAAGTGGATGTACATAGCATCACTTAATATTGTACGCTTAAATCAATATATTTAAATAAATAATGCGATCCTTTATTTAATCAATAAATTTAGTCAATATTATTCATCTAATTAATGCAAAATTTGACATTTTAAAATGCGTACCATATTATTAGCTACAAAGGTGATATAGTTTTTCATTCAAACATTAAGTTAAATACGTCACACAATATAAAGAATATATATACAACATACTAAGAAATCTAATATTTTATTCGTTTATCCCAATAAATCTATCATACGTACAAGAAAAATAGTTTTAAATACCTACTTTTAACATTTCTAAAACTATTCATTGTAGAAGCCTTAGTTCTTTCTAGATATTTTATATTTAAATAGATATGTTTAAACTAATCATGAAATCTCAAATTCAAATTATTTAAATAGTCTTATTAAATATTAAGTCCATTTTTCTAGTAGGCCTTGAAAAAAATTGTCAATTTTAATTATTAAGAAAAACGTAATTTTTTCGTTGAACTATAAATATGTATAAATCACAAAACATAAATTATGTGAATAAATAATAATAACAAAGTCAAATTGTAAATCAATTATGATTCTTTTATATCAAGAATTTATGATACATTATATCACAAAATTCTTTTGTAACGTCAATAACTCCACAATAAATTTATACATCTTCTACAAATTTCATCTCAATTCTTTAGTATAGTCCATATGTTTAAATTAATTATAAATTTAACTCAATTAAACAAATGCTATTAAATAATATTTTTTTACTTCATTTTACTAATATATGTTAGTTTCAACATGCAAAATATATACATATTAACGAAAATAATAATTATTATTTTGTTTTTTTTGAATGCACACAAACAAAATCAACAATCTTATTTAATTCTCCAAAGTTTATCGTATATTACATAACAAAGTTGTCTTCTTAAGATTAAATGGTAAGTACTATTTTTAATAATATTATCATGTGCAACACACGGATTACACACTAGTTATTATAATTTTTTACCCGATGCTTTAGGTCTCAGCTTTATATTTTTCTATTGCTTCTGTGAGTATACGATACTAGTCTTTCCTTTTTGTTATTGTTAGTCATGTTGCAGAATTTAAGAGTTGTAGATAATCCATACACCAAAAGTCCATTCTTTGATGCATATTACTGTTTATTTAGAGAATCTAGCAGTGGCTAAAGACGTGAAAATGGGGCAAAACCCTGTTTAAATTTGTTTCCTCCACGCTCGAGCAGAGGCAATTCAAGTATGGGGTTCGAATTCAAATGGGGGTTGTCCCAATATTTTTTAATGAGTGACAATCTATAAACAGATATTAGAAACTCGTTTATTGTCAAAATGGTTTTATGTTTCTCTTTTAAGGTTTTTTTATGAAAACTATTATAAACAGGCTTCTGCTTTAGTTTATAGTATAAATGCGAAACAAAACCCGTTTATACATAATAAAAAAGAAAAAGAAAATTAAAATGTTGTTTTTTCCCACTTGCATGCAGAAGAAGTGGGGGAAATCAACATTTTTATTTGTCTTCCTCCTCTCGATTATCCACATGTTGCTAGAGATGCTCTTTTAACGGAACAAGGGAAACTATGTAAAGTAAAATAAGGAATATTATTAATTCAAATTTCAAGACAAACAATGCCAACCAATGCTTATTTCTTCCATTGAAGGCTACTATATGTCCATCTAGTTTAGCTCCACCTCTGCAGTAGATGATGCATAGAAAAAATAAATTTGTCAAAACGAGGAAGTTAATGTATCTTTTTGAACTAAATACACTCCTATAAAGATTTAGTCTAGCGAGAAAATATTAATACACCGATATATATATATATATATACATATATGTGTGTGTGTGTGTAAGGGGGGTCTAACAGCTTGTACAAATCAACAATTTTTTTAACAGTGATCTGAATTGAAGCAATTACCTAATTATTATGTGAAAGCCAAACGCTTTGGCCGAATGAGCTATAGATGTTGCTCTATTTAAGACCATCTCTAGCAGTTCACTGCATTTCATGAGAAACAACACTAAAAAAAGCTACAAACCCTTGCTCATCCAGCAACGAGTGAGGGTTTGGCTTATTATTATTATTTTTTAAAATTACATACTTATAAATGGTTGATAGAGATATTCAAGTTTCACAAACAGTATTATGACCTATTTTTGTTTTTATAAGACAATCCGTTATCTCTAAGGCTATAAACACAAACCCACAAAAGGAAATTGCTGCTATGGCTTCTCTTTTAAGCAAGGGGATGTTAAGTTCTTGAATGCGTATGGAAGTATATGGCTTCTCAAACTACCTCCCTAGTAATGGATGCATTCACCCAAAAATTTACCTATGAGAATAGAGAAAATTGCTGCAATTTTAATAGTAAATCTTCCTCTCTGTCACCGCTCACTTTTTCAGTTGAGCATTTGGATTATGAAAGAGAAATTGGAATTGTATAAAGGATAAGGAAGACTATAAAGATCAAATGAAGATAAAAATATTTTATAAGATGAAACCGTTATATATTTTTTATGGTGTTTAGAACCCTATTTATACTAATTTAATCAGGGTTCCACAACCGTTTAAAATATAAATGGGGTTTATGAACTCATTTTTAATATAAATGCGTGTCTACTTCCTGTTTCTCTCCCACCGCTCACTAAAAGAATGGAGCTTTGCCTCATCTGAAACTTTTCCTCACGCTCAAATCGACATTGCTCGAGCATGGGGAGCATTACTTTGTCATTCAACATGATTTTTTGGACTCACATCCTTGGTTAAATCTTAACTATTTCCTTTGGTCTATTTTCATATAGAAAAAAAATCTTGTTTTGTTTTTTTTAGGAAATTGGGTACTTTTATATACAAATTTGGTGGTACATACCATATTGTCATGACAAATGAGTCCGCTCGAATCGAACACATAAACTTTTGTTTCTTGTCCCAACGCTTTAATTAGTTGATCCATCTGTGGTTAAAACTTAAAACATTAAAAAAAAAGTTTTTCATCTAAAATTTTGCTATTCGAAATTAGAGATTCTCTATGCTTTCCAAATTCACTAGTTTTTTTAATTTAAAAAGAACAAGGGAATAGAGCTCAATTTGGTCAATGACCCTTTTTATTATAAGCATGTGATGTACATATTCTATTTAGTTTTGATTTTACCCAAATGAAATGCCATCCATGACATTTGTGGATTCAGGTACCTTTTTGTTCATGGATTCAAGATGACACATGTTGAAGTATGCGACACTATATGCTAGATTGAAGAGGATGAAGATAGCTTCGAGTCGGAGGTGGCCGTTCGCAAATCGGAGTTTGCACGTGGAAGTATGAGTCGAATTGGTGTCTGCTGGCTGGAGCGACAGATGTCTATCGTGAGGTAAGACAGACGTCTGAGTTGTTAGGAAGAATTTTCCCAAAAGTTCCTACAGACGTCTGTTATATTGGGGACAGCGTCTGAGAGGGACAGACATCTGTCAGGGCCTACGACAGACATCTGAGCTGAGTGCTGAAGCCCAAATAATTCCCTGGGAGGGATAGACGTTTGTCGTCTCCTTTGATAGACGTCTGACGAGACATTTGGACTATTTCGGACTGAAAGCTTTGTAAGTTGATTTGTGAAGACTTGGAGGCAATTTCGGTAATTGGTCTATCTCTATATAAGCTATTTTCAGAGGTTCAAAGGGTGAGCTTGGTGACTTGATTGAGATCAAGGGTTTATTCTCAAGGGTGAATCAGGGTTTATAACCTAATCCAAATTCTTCAATTCTATTCTCCTCAAACTCATTTCTATATTGAAATATAGTGATCATTAAATTAATCTCTTGTATTCCTTTCGTTGTGGTAATAAAACACTCTCTTCAAAGTGAATGTATACTAACAAGATGTTAGTGGAACCACTATAAATCCTTGTGTGATTTATTTTTGCTACTTTTATCACAAGTTTCTTTCTTGAGATTGAGATTTAGATCGTTCGTGGTTGGTTGATATTGGTTTGTGACTAGAGTTATGTTTTGGTTGTTTTTGCAAGTCTAACAACGGTCCAGTCTTCCGCTAGCGCTTTGTGGTTTAGATATTTGATTCGAGTGTTCTTGGATCGGGTTAATCACAACGGTTACAATAGTTGGTATCAGAGCAATTGGTGCTTGTTAGGTGTTTGTGAAAATGCCGGAAACGGATAATAGCTTGGCAAGTCCTTCAACCGGAAGTCCGAATAGCGTGGCGCCTTATGTACGTGGTTCGTATGCAGCATCGATTTCTCAATTGGTATTTGACAAGTGGAATGGTGATAATGACTTTGAGAAGTGGCAATGGAAAAATGAAAGCGGTTCATAGGCGGAATCCGGTGCACCGAGCGGTATTTGATACTCACTTATTGCCAAGTGATATCTCGGATGTAGAGAGAGAGGAGATCGAGGAATGGGCTTACACTACTCTTCAACTTGCTATGGGGGAGAATGTGATCTCTGAAATTAGTGGTGAGACAACCGCTAAAGGTATATTGGACAAGTTGAAGGAATTTTATATGAAGAAGTCGCTCACTAACCATTTGATCTTGTTGCGAATGTTTTTCACCTTCAAGATGGAGGATAATTCGCTTAAAGCACATTTGAATGCCTTTGATGACTTTCTCATGAAGATGAATGCCGTTGATTTGAAGATTGAGGAAGAGCAAAAGCAAAAGGCGATGATATTATTGTGTTCGTTACCGGACCGCTGTACGGATTTCTCAAACAGTTTGATCTATGGTCGGGATACTTTGACTCTTGATGATGTCAAGATGGGTCTTCCTAGTGAGGAGTTGAGAGATCAAATGAAGGAGATGAGTGAGGGTAGTAGTGGAGCTAGTAGTGGTCGTGGGTTGTTTGTAAAGAAAGAAAGGAATGTGAAGAAAGGAAACCGGGGGCGTTCTAAATCAAGAAAGCCCGCTGGAAGAGGTAAATCGAAAGAGAGAAATGGCAAGTGCTTTATTTGCAAGAAACCGGGACCTTGGAAGAATGAATGTTTGGACAAAGATAAGAAGGAAGTAGCATCTTCATCCTTTGCGGTGGAGAGTGGGGATGGTGAGATAGATGAGAATGTGTTGACGGCGGTAACATCAGGTGTTTCCAGTAGCGAATGGGTTCTCGATTCGGGTGCGTTGTATCATATGATACCAAATAGAAATTGTTTTTCGTCCTTTGAAGTCAAAGAGGGAAATGCAATTGCTATGAGAAATGGTGCTATTTGCAAGTCGATGGGTAGTGGCTCTGTGCAAATAAGGATGTTTGATGGAGTTGTTCGCACACTCACCAATGTTCGCTATGTTCCGGGACTTAGGAAGTCGCTTATATCTTTGGGGCAATTGGATTCTCTAGGATGCAAGATCACTACCGAGAAAGATTACTTGAGGGTTTCGAAGGGGACGCTTGTAGCTATGAAGGGTGCTAGGACTCATGGCATATATTTGCTTCAAGGTGTGACCGTAGGAGGTGAGACTTGTGTGGGTGTTGATAGTTCTCCTACTTGGATGCGATACGGTTGTGGCATTTGATATTGGATCATATCTCGGAGAGGAGTTTGGGATATTCTTCGGAAGCGGGAGATGATCGAGGTTGAGAGTTTCAAAAAAGTAGAGTTTTGCGAGGAATGTGTCATGGGGAAGGAAACAAGGGTATCATTCGATGAAGGCAAACATGACTCAAAGGAGGTTCTTGAGTATGTTCATTCGGATGTTTGGGGACCGGCACCAGTTGCTTCTTTAGGTGGAGTTCGTTATTACATTTCTTTCATTGATGATTTGTCTCGAAAGGTGTGGGTGTATGTAATGAAGGCCAAGTCGGAGGCATTTGCTAAGTTCAAAGTGTGGAAGGCTCTTGTTGAGAATGAGAGTGGTAATACTTTGAAGGTGTTAAGGACCGACAATGGCGGCGAATATGTTTCCCGGGAATTCTTGGAGTATTGTAAGCATCACGGAATCCAGAGACATTTTACTACACCAGGAGATCCACAATCTAATGGAGTAGCAGAGAGAATGAACCAGACTCTACTCGAGAAAGCTTGATGCTTGAGATTGACATACGGTTTGTCTGAGAGATTTTGGGCCGAAGCTTTGTCAACCGCGGTGCATATTGTGAATCGAATTCCATGCTCGGCCATTGATAACAAAATTCCGGAGGAAGTGTGGAAAGGGAAGAGTGTTGACTTGAGATATCTTCGTGTGTTTGGTAGTCCGGTTTATGCGCATGATCCGGGGAATGATAAGCTTGGAGATAGAGCATTCAAAGAGGTCTTGCTTTGTTTCACGGACCGCGTGAAAGGCTATCGGATTTGGAATCCGGAAACGAAGAAAGTTGTTAATTCTCGTTTTGTCACTTTTGATGAGTCGGATGTTCCGGATATGGTTCATGGTGAATCAAAGGAGAAGGAAGTCATTCCCACATTCCGTCCAAGTGGTAGTAGAGTTGAAGAAGCTCATGGGGTTGAAGCGGTTGATGAAACATCACATAGTCCACATGGTTCCTCTAGTGATGTTAGTGATGTACATGATACTATAGAAGTTTTGACTCAAGGTGGAGCCGAAAGGGGTTTGGGTGATAGTATTGCTACTCGTGTTGGTCGGCGTGCAATAAGGCCTCACGAAAGATATGGTGGTTAGAACTACCTTAGCTTTTATGATCATTTGGACTATGCTCTCAATGTAGTCCAAGATGATCTGATGGACCTTGGTGACATCATGGAGTCGAGTGAGAGCTCGAAGTGGATTTGCGCCATGGAGGAAGAGATGCAATCGTTAATGAAGAACCGAACTTGGGAGTTGGTTCCACTTCCTCAAGGAAACCGTGCTATAGGGGTGCAAATGGATTTACAAGGTGAAGGATGATGGAAGGTACAAAGAAAGGTTAGTGGCAAAGGGGTTTGCACAATGAAAATGAAAGGAGTATGATGAAATTTTTATACCGGTGGTACACTATACTTCTATCCGGGTTGTACTAGCTAGTTGCTATTCATGACTTGGAGTTGGAGCAACTTAATGTGAAACCCACCTTCTTGCATGGAGACTTGGATGAAGACATCTATATGGAGCAACCGGAAGGGTTTGTTGTAGATGGTAAGTCTAAAATGGTATGCAATCTGAAGAAATCACTATATGGGTTAAAGCAATCACCTAGACAATGGTATAAGAGATTCGATCATTTCATGCTTGAAAGTGGCTTCCATCAAAGCATCAAGGATGCTTGCGTATATTTCAAGAGGTTGGGAAATGATTGTTGGGTGTATTTCCTCTTATAGTGGATGATATGATCATTACTTCCAAGGATAAAAATGAAATTAACAAGTTGAAGATGCTTTTGAAATCGAATTCGAAATGAAAGATCTTGGAGAAGCAAGGAAAATCTTGGGCAAGTAAATTGGAAGGGACCGAAAGCGTTTTGAGTTAAAATTGACTCAAAAGAAGTACATTAAGAAAGTGTTTTGCCGGTTTAGCATGGAGATTGCAAAGGCGTTAAATACACCTTTACCTTTGCATATGAAGCTTTCGGATAAGGGATCACCTATCGGGGATAAAGACAAGGCTTATATGGCAAAGGTGCCATATGCAAGTGCGGTTGGTAGTTTGATGTACAACATGGTGTGCACAAGGCCCGATATTGCAAATGCCGTCGGGGTGGTTAGTCGGTACATGGCTAATCCGGGGAAATCACATTGGGAAGCCGTGAAGGCTATTATGAGATACTTGAAAGGCACAACATCTCATGGTCTTGTTTTTGGCGGTAGTGATGAGAGGAGTTGCAAGTTGGTTGGTTATTGTGACTTTGGACTACGCCGGTGATAGGGATCGGAGGAAATCAATTTCCGGGTATGTTTTCGCACTTGGCGGAACAGCCATTAGTTGGAGGTCAAGATTGCAGACTGTAGTTTCTTTATCCACTACGGAGGCGGAGTTGATTTCCGCGGTGGAAGCGGGCAAAGAGGCACTCTACCTGAAACGATTATTGTATGACTTGGGTTTTAAATATGAGAGTATTGATGTTCAATGTGATAGCCAAAGTGTTATTCATTTGGTGGAGAATTTGGCGTTTAGCTTACGGACCAAACATATTGAGGTGAGAGAGTCATTTCTTATAGTCATGGCTGAGGGTAAGCTAGTATACCTTCAGAAAGTGCACACAAAGGATAATGTGGCGGATATGTTTACTAAGACATTGCCAGTTGGGAAGTTCGGGCGTTGCTCAAACTTAATTCGTTTATTGAGTTGCTAGGTGCCACGGGGTGGCACGAAGTGGAGAGGGTGGGTTTGTTTGTTTTGATGGAAAGGAATAGCGGTGGGAGACTGAAATCTATCTTCATGGTAAGTACTCGTTACACTCCCGAGTACATTGTCTTTTAGTGAGACAGTTTTTTTGTTTGAATACTTTCAATACTTTGTTGGCGAGCAGTGGCCTTGCCGGAGCTCGTTAACAGAGTGCAATGGGTGGTGGCTTTGCCGGAGCTAATTGGAAAAATATTCATGGTGCTTGGTTGAAGGTAGAAGGAAATGCTTGGGTGCATTAGAGTTTGGAGTTAAGATGGTTATAGTATCGAGGTGGAGTGTCGAAGTATGCGATACTATATGTTAGATTGAAGAGGATAAAGATAACTTCGAGTCGGAGGTGACCGTTCGCAAATCGGAGTTTCAAACGCGGAAGTTAAAGCCGAATTGGTGTTTGGTATCTACTGGCTGGAGCGACGGACATCCGTCGTGGGGTACGACAGACGTCTGAGTTGTCAGGAAGAATTTTCCCGAAAGTTCCTACAGACGTCTGTGATATTGGGGACAGACGTCTGAGAGGAACAGACGTCTGTTAGGGCCTACGACAGACGTCTGAGCTGAGTGCTGAAGCCCAAATAATTTCCTGTGAGGGACAGACGTCTGTCGTCTCCCTTGACAGACGTCTGACGAGACATTTGGACTATTTCGGACTGAAAGCTTTGTAAGTTGATTTGTGAAGACTTGGAGGCAATTTCGGTAATTGGTCTATCTCTATATAAGCTATTTTCAGATGTTCAAAGGGTGAGCTTGGTGACTTGATTGAGATCAAGGGTGAATCAGGGTTTATAACCTAATCCAAATTCTTCAATTCTATTCTCCTTAAACTCATTTCTATATTGAAATATAGTGATCATTGGATCATTCTTTTGCACTTCTTTCATCGTGGTAATAAAATACTCTCTCCAAAGTGGATGTACACTAACAAGATGTTAGTGGAACCACTATAAATGTTTGTGTGATTTATTTTTGCTACTTTTGTCATTTGTTTCTTGTTTGAGATTGAGATTTGGATCGTTCGTGATTGGTTGATATTGGTTTGTGACTAGAGTTATTGTTTTGGTTGTTTTTGCAAGTCTAACAACGGTCTAGTCTTCCGCTAGCGCTTTGTGGTTTAGATATTTGATTCGCGAGTGGTCTTGGATCAGATTAATCAGAACGGTTACAACAACACAAATGACTGGAAATTACATTTATCATCAGCTTTTCTACGCCTTTTCTATCATTTATTAAAGTCTGAAAACTATCCCTAAATTGCATAAGGATTCATATACCATCTTCTTTGCAACCGTTATTTCGTGACTGTGGTGTGCTTTCAATTTTTTTTTTGGAAATGCCAGTACTTTTCTGCTTCCTCTTAGCTTTTAGCATGAGCTCCTTCAATAACTGAGAAAATGACTAAGGTAAATGGCAGTTGATCGTAATGGGTTTTCCACGAAGTGCAGGGTTTCTAAACGGAGTTTTTAACTTGGCAGAAATGGAAAATTAGACCGTTAAGAAAGGTAGGTGGCGCTCGTTCTAGCTCACATAAATGTTAGCGATCTCGTTACACTTCAGAGTGGAACACTCAAGCTGTATGCTTTGATGTGTGTGGGACATGCAAATTGATTTTTCTTCCTTTGCATTATTGAGAAGTAACAGTGTAAGATTGTCCTAAAGGTTAGATGAGGGATTACCACTTATTTAGGTGGTTTTAGGTGGGATAATGATAGGTAATTACGAATTTTCAATTATTGAATGGCAAACATTTTGAATTTGGCAAGGGAAGGTTAGAAGATTGACATACGGGCTTCTAAGCAAGAGTTCCTTGTACTATACACTGGATAGCTATGAACTGTTTTACACTAGTGGCCTTCAGTGGTTGCTCTATCATGCTGGTCATTGCAAGTAAATCGAGACATTTAGCTAGTTTGCTTTAAGTCCAACATTTTGTTACTTGAGTAGTTCATGCGAAGTACAAAGAACAATAGATTTTATAATAACTTTTAACTTGGTTGCCATCAATAAAATCATTTATGTCGATCTATCATTTTTCCAATGAAAGGTGGTCACTGGAAGATTACACATAACAATGTGTAAAAATTCATTTGTTCCAAAAGAAGCCAGGGAGAATACGTGGCTTAAATGCCAACCAGGAATATGAAATATTCCTTAAAATGAATAGTCACAGCAGAAGACCACTTGCATAGCATTAAAGCTGATTTAACGAAAATACCAGTGACTCTAGGTACCATACACAATGTATGCACCCGTGTATATATCCAAAAATATACAACTATTATATAGGTCGATCTTTACTAGGTTGTCCAGAACAATAAAATCAATTAATCATTGCATCCTCTTGTCTGAGATATGCCCTAATCTAAGAAGAAGAAGAAGCATAAAGGATATACATATTTTTCTGAACTAAAATAAATAAATAATAAAGAAGTCGACAAGGAAATTGCCCAACATCTGTAAACCATATTGTGGTAAAAACGTGTTGTTCAAAACAATGTTTTAAACTGAAATTTAAATCCAGAAAGTGCTAACTTACCGGCTCAATTGTTCTGTCCCCATCCTAAGTGTCTCCATGTGTACCCAACCAATAGCAACCCCCGATTTCCACTTTTTGCAGTTAAACCCTCCAAATATTGGTCATATGGGGACAGCAATTATGGGGACAAAAGAATTGATCCCCCGAGTTGCACAGATGGTTTGGTTGTTGAGTTAATTTATATAGATCTTTGCCAGTACTTTGTCCTCATGTATCTGTTATAAAGGGTAACCACCTTACATTATAAATGCACTGGAGGAAGAAACTAAAAACAGAAAGAAATAAAAAGAGAGAAAGAAAGAGAAAAAAGAAAAAAAAATTATGGAAGAAGTCTATAACGTAAAGAAAGGACCTTGGACACCAGAAGAAGACATTCTTTTACTTTCTTATGTTCAAATGCATGGTCCGCGCCACTGGAGATTAGTGCCTTCTAAAACTGGTATAGTTTTTGTTTTGCATTCTCCAAATTCTGTGGATGATTCTTTTATAGTGCTTTTGAATTTAGCTACATTAATCATGTAGGATTGATGAGATGCAGCAAGAGCTGCAGGTTAAGATGGACTAATTATCTCCGACCAGGAATTAAGAGAGGCAACTTTTCAGAACATGAAGATAGACTTATAATAAATCTTCAGGCTACTTTTGGAAACAGGTATATATTCACCAAACATAATGCTATGAAGTACATAAACAACTTATTATGACACTAGCACTGTTTCAATTTAAAGGTGGGCAGCAATTGCTTCATATTTACCACAAAGAACAGACAATGACATCAAGAATTACTGGAACAGTCACTTGAAGAAAAAGATTGCAAACAATCAGAAAATTATGAATGACAGCAGCTGCCATATTGAACAAGAAATGATGAAGGATCTCAATACAGTGCATCCATCAGGTTTCTACAACACAGAATTGACTTATGCATTAAACACAGATAACATCTCAAGGCTACTAAAGACATGGATGGATCCCAATGATTCACATCCTTTAAGCTGTGCTCAGGGTGGTACGTCCAGCAATGCTGTTAACTTGTTATCGGATCAGGAACAACAAGGAAACGGCAATAATAGCAACGGAAGCAGCGAACTGGAACAAGATTTATCAGATTCTTTGATGAGACTGGATGATATGGATTATGAAGGATGGAATTATGAATCCTATGCAGATTGGCCCTCTGATCTGGAGAACATACTGGATCACCAGTGGTGATTAATGCATGACGGCATCAACGATGAAAAGCTGAGAGAGTTTGTCAAGGAATATGGTGTACTGTATTTATGTGCATGTGTATATGTTGCAAATTCTGATATGTGCATTTGTTTAGTATATGTGAACAGTGGTCAGTGCATTTTTATGAACTGTTCGTGTGGCGATGATAGTGGATTCTACAGATATGTTTTATACTCTCACGGTCTTTAGTTCTTTCACTCCCTTCAGTTTGTAATAATGTGGTCACATTACATTTTTTTTATTTTTTATTTTCTTTCGTCTTCCAATTCATAGTTATTTCTTCACTCCCTGGTCAGTTTGAATAAAGACATACCAGATGTAGACGAGAATTTTTTAGTATGCAAAAAGAAATAATCACTGAGCTACATTTTGATGCCATCAAACATCCAGTAAAATGTTCTATGCCAACATAGGGAAAATTCTGAATGCTAATGGGAACATCATCAATGACTATGATTACATAAAAGCTTCTTATTTTTGTAATCTGTATAACTGCAATTGCTACCCAGATATTTTCCCCTCTATCGCTACAAAATTTGTCTTGCTTCCTAATAGCAATGAAATTCTTTTAGCCTAGGTTGACATTGACTCAATTAAAAAATTTGTGTTTAATGCCAAGGATGAGTAAAGCCCAAGGCCTGATGGGGTTTGGGGCAAAATTTTATAAGGCTTGTTGGGAAGATATCAAAAGCTCTTTGTTTGATGCTTTTAATGATTTTTTCTTAAAAGCATTAATCATACGTTCATTACATTAATTCCCAAAGTAAAAGTGCCTAATAACCTGGGGGATTATAGGTCTATTTTATGTTGTAACTTCGTTTACAAAATCATTGCTAATATTCTAAGCAACGGGATTAAGAGTTTCTTAAAATACCTTATTCCAGAAAATCAATTTGCATTTATTCCTGGCGGGCTTATTACTAAAAACACTTTACTTGTACATGAAATGTTTAGAGATTTTAATAATAATGCTAAAATTAAACAAAATATCCATAAAAGTGGATCTTCAAAAAGCTTTTGATAAAATTAATAGACATTTTATAATTCATATGATGAAGCAGTTAGGATTTGATGGATATTTTTGCAAGCTTGTTAAAGAGTGTATATGTAATGTAACTTACTCCATTCTTATTAGTGGCTCCCTCCGCGGATTTATTTACAGTAACGGAGAGATTATAAAGGAGGATCCTCTCTCCCTTTACCATTTTACTATAGCGATGGAGTACTTTACTTTACAAATGGATTTGCACCATCTATATAATAACATCAAGCCTGTTAATAATATCACACCTTATATTTCTCGTCTATTATATGCTGACGATATTCTTATTTTTGTAAATGCAGATGCTCAAGATGCTATGATTATCAAAAGCATTTTTGAAAATATGAAAAACTAGGTTGGGCTTCAAGTTAATGAAAGCAAACAAAAATATATTTCAGCAAGAACCGTAGCAATAGAGAGAGTATATTAAGTATTTTATAGTTTCAAGAGAGAGTTCTTCCTGTTAAATATTTGCGGTTGCCATTAAGTTCTAATCAAATTAAAACAATGACTGAGCTTCGCTGCATGACATTTTTGTAACAAAAATGATCATTGGTCGAGCAAGTCCTTTATTGCTGGTAGATTAGAGCTTACTCACATAGTCAGCACAACCATTATTCTATGCTGGATACAGCCTCATAATGTTCCAGTCAAAGCCATGGAGAAAATTGAAAAAACTTGTGGAAATTTCTTATGGAATGGAAAAGCTCACAAAATTGATTGGAAAAATATAACAAAAACAAAGGACTCTGCATGTTTGTGATTAAGAAGCTTCAAAGATTTAAGTGATGCTTGTAATCTTAAACTCTTTTGGAAATTCGCTGATGGTAAATCTCTATGGAATAGATGGATGAAAGCAAAATATACAAAAAGAAAGGACTTTAGGAGCATGCCTATTGAAAATCACTACTCTTTTACATGGAAGAATATCATGAAGAATAGAAATATTGATTCCAAGTTACTTGAAAGAAAATTTAAGGATGAGAAAAATATAATAGTTTATGATTCGAGCCTTGGATATTTGAAAATTCACTTATTAATTTGCTTGGTTGGAATAACTTGTACCTTACTGGGGGAACTGATCTTAAAATGGATAGTATTATTCAAAATTATACATGGAATAATCAAGCAAATTTAGCTTCCCAAATCTTCAGGACATCTATTAATAAAATTGATATTGCAGTAGTCTTAAGGAGGACAGCTGGGAATGGAGGCTAAGTGTCAAAAATAATTTTTCATTCAAAAATACTTGGAATTACATCAAAGGAAAAGAAAGTTATGTGGATTGGTTTTAGGTTTGAATAAAAAAATTACCCCAAAATGGCTCATTGCTTCTATTTTGCTATAAAAAATAGGCTCCCCACAAGAGAAAGATGCTTAAAATGGAATAAAAATAATAACAACACCTGTTTACTATGTAAAACAGAGATGCAAAACATACATCATCTTTTCTTTGGTTGCTCTTATACTATTCATGTATAGCATATTGCCAAAAATAAGTTGAGAATCAATCAAAGTACTCAGATGCAAAGTATCGGGGAAAGCATTATTCAAATCCCACAAATTTTCAAGCAAAATAAACACAATTCAATAATGCATATATTTTGTTTACCACTGTCATATATTTCATATGGAAAGAAAGGAATAAAAGACTACATAGCAGAGAAGAAACAAACAGTATTCAAACATGGAAAGCAATTGAAGTAGAAAGAAATATTCTTATGGCCAAATCCATCAAAAGCATCATAATAACCATCCTCAAAACAACTGCGATTTGGATAACTATGAAGAAAGAGCGGAAGATTACCTTCTAAGCAACAAAATCTCTATTGAGATTTCTCGTGGTAGAGATAACAACCATCTTTTTAAAGATAAAGTTATCAACACCACGAGTAGAAATTTTCTCTCTAACAGGTTCTTATCTGACAACCAAAATAAGGAGTTTCGTGATTCTCAAGATAGCATCCTAGCCTGCAAAGTAAACTTTAATAACTACAAATTCAACTATCTAATAAATAAAGGGAATAATACTTTCTCTTTACTTGACTTATGCAGGATGGATACAGAGCTCTCTAGAAGTATTCTTAAGGAAGATATGCTGAAAGATTTCTGCTTCTCTCAACATACCTCCCTAGGCTCTCTCCTTGAAGATTTAATGAGCAAATTGAAGACCTATAAGGGAAGTAAAAGGCTATCTCTCATCCTCAACTTAAATATTTGAAAATTAAGGATATCAAGGATAGTTATTTACTTGATTATGTTAGGAGAATGCAACAACCCCCCACCAGTGATCCAGATAAGAAGGCAGGAGACAATTCGAAGTCAAAGCATGAGCATAATAAAAAAATAGATGAAAATCTACACTAAAGTATGTTAAATAACCAAATTAACCACATATCTGAATGGTGCAGACGTGAGAGTAGCCATAGTCACAGCTTGGAATATTCGAAATTTAAAGATAATAGAGATCTCAGAATCTCTAATTTCAAAGAGAAGAAGCACACTTTAGATAGAAAGAAGCACATACTTTAGATAGAAAGAAGCACATATTAGAGAGAGTTAATTCTTTTCGATGTTGAGGGTTGTTAGTTGGAACATTAGGGGTCTTAGCGAGCCTAAAAAATGTGATAAGGTTAGGAACTTTTTTAGAGATTTCCATATAGATATTGTTTTGCTTCAAGAAACTAAAATTGAGAATACCGATCTCAGTTTTTATTTGAGGTTAGGGGGTTCTCACTTTAGAAATTGGGCTTGTCTTCCGGCTACTGGTAGTGCTGGGGGACTTATGATTGGTTGGAAGGATAATCAATTTAGACTCATTCAGGAGATTCCTAAATTGTATTCTTTGCACATTATTTTGGCTTCTCTTATTGATAATTCTATTTTGGGTATTTCAAATGTGTATGGTCCTCATACCAAAATAGATATGAGACTTTTGTGGGTCAAATGTGCTGAGTTTAGGAATGTTGTTCCCGATCAATGGATTATTGGGGGAGATTTCAATGTCACTAGGTTTTTAGGAGAGATATCACCTCGGGAAGGTGATTTCTCGGCTATGTAGGAATTCAATGATTTCATTTTAGATAATAATCTGATTGAGATTCCTCTTAATAATAGATCGTTTACTTGATCTAACACCAGAGATTGTCCTTTTTTTCTTTATTAGATAGATTTTTTTTATTACTACTGAGGTGGATGATAGATTCGCTATTTGTAGAGTGAAGGGATTGCCATTTTTATTTTTTGATCATTGTCCTATCATCCTTTCATGTGACTCAAATATTTTTATTAGTAACAGCTTTAAATTTGAGAAGATGTGGTTATTGGATTCCAGTTTTAGTAATTTGGTTTCGGTTAAGTGGTTCTCGTTGTTTTATTTTAATAATTTGTATAGGGGTAATTCTGCGAAGATTTTTATTGCGAAGCCAGGTAAGTTAAGATTTTTTTCTCAAGCATTGGAATAAGCATATTTTTGGTAGTGTTAGGATTAGGAAAGATAAGATCATGTGTGAGATGTTAGATTTAGATAAGATTAGTAAGGCCAGGGTTCTAAATTCCAGTGAGAGGGATAGACTTTGCAATCTCAGGAGTGATCTCAAGTTGATTTTAGAAAAAGAAGAGATCATGTGGAAGCAAAGGGCCCAAGTTCATTGGATTAAGGAGGGGGATAATAACACGAAGTTCATTCATAGTGCGGCTAATAAGAGGAGGCGTGATAATTTGATTCATTCTATTTTTATTAATGATGTGGAGGTGATTGTTCAGAAGGAATTAAATGAGGCATTTACTAGGTATTATAAGCAGATTTTAGGATCTAGAACTAAGAGAAGGATTAATGTTAGACGGAATGACATCTTTCCGCCGACCTCTAAGGTCAAGTTAGTAGATTTAGACAAACCTTTCTCTGAACGGCAGATTTGGAAGGCTATCTGTGATATGCCTAGTGATAAAGCTCCTGGGCCTAATGGTTTTTCTATTCTTTTTTATAAACAGTTTTGGGAGGTTCTGAAGATATTATTAACCATTTTAATGATTTTATAGTGGTGAATTATGTTTAGGTAATTTTAACTTTGCTAATGTTATCCTTATTCATAAGAGAGAGGGTGTTAATTCTCTTAAGGATTTCAGGCGTATTTCTTAATTGTTCGGTAAAGATTATTTCTAAAGTTCTTGCTAATAGGCTTAGTATGAAGATGAATGATCTTATTGATTGTTCACAAACAGCCTTTATCAAGGGTAGAAACATAGTGGATGGAGTGGCCGCTGTGCAGGAGTACATTAATGTTTGTTGTAAGAATAATTTTTCTTGTGCAATTTTGAAGTTAGATTTTGAGAAGGCGTTTGACTCTGTTGATTGGGATTTTATCTGTGAATTATGTTTTGCTAGGGGTTTTAATGCTAGATGGATCAACTGGATCATGCTTTTGCTTAGATCTGGTTGCTCTAGTATTGTTGTTAATGGGGTTGTGGGTAAGAAGATCCAATCTAAGAGAGGTCTTAGACAAGGTGACCCCCTTTCACCTTTTTCTATTTAATCTAGCGGCCGATGTTTTCTCTAGAATTATTAAGAGAGCGGGAAGATTAGGTGTCTTAGGCAATGTTGGTAATGAGGAATTTAATAATGATTTATCTGTTCTTCAATTTGCAGATGATACATTATTATTTTCCTCGCATTTGCCTAAGCACATTATTGCTCTCAACTTTATTCTTTATTGTTTTGAGATGTTATCTGGACTCAGAATCAATCTCGACAAGAGTGCTATTATGGTCCTTAATGATTTTGACAACGTTGAGCCGTTGGTTGCCAGCACCATGAACTGTTCTGTCATGAAATTTCCTTTCGATTATATGGGTTTTAAGATTAGACCTTCGAAGCTAAAGAAGGACGATTGGTTAGTTATTATAGACAAGATCAATAATAGATTACTGAGTTGGAATAACAGATTTCTTTCTAGAGAAGGTAGACTGGTTCTAGTTAATTCGGTGTTATCCGCTATTCTTACTTATTGGATGGCAGTTCATCGTTTTCTTCATTGGGTTATTGAGAAAATTGACAGAATCAGTCGTAATTATCTTTGGAGTGGTGTTCCTATTTGTAGAGGTTATAAATGCTTAGTTAACTGGGAGATGTGTTGTAAGCCCAAGAAAGATGGGGTCTGGGGATCATTAATCTTTATAATTTTATTTCTTCCTTGTTAACCAAATGGTTATGAAGATTTAGATGCCCTGATGTGTCCGCTACTTGGAAGATTATTATTTTCAAATTTTATTATTCTGGGGCGAATATATTGTTGGGTCTGATTTTAGTTGGAATAAAAGATTATCTCATTTTTGGAAGTCTGTTTTGTTTTGTTTTGACTTTTACAAATTAGGTTGTAAGGTGACTGTTCATTCTGGTAATCTTACTTATTTTTGGCGTAATGCTTGGATTTTTAGTGTGCCGCTTAAAACTGAATTCAGGGAGCTTTTAATAATTTTGGCTTTAAGAATGCCTTTATCGCAGATGTTTATAGAAGGGGTGTAGATCACCTGTGGGAGTTTTCCTTTGATAATATTTTAGAAGGGGGTTTGTTAAGACAATTAGCCATTCTAAAAGCTAAGTTAGCTTTGTATCACTTGGATGTGAATGGTGATTCTTTTAGTTGGGGTCTGGATAAGAGTTCAGTTTACTCTGTTAATTCTATGTATAATTTTATTAATTTTTCTGGTGTTTCTTTGCTCCCTTTTAAGTTTATTTGGAATTCTAATTCTCCTCCTAAAGCTAAGTTTCTTATGCGGTTGATTATTCATAAGAAGCTTAATACGGTTGAGCTTTTAAAGAACAAGAATATTATTTTTGATGTTAAGTGTTGCTTTTGTAGTCTTTTGGATGAAGATGTTATTCATTTATTTTTCTCTTGCAATTTTACCAATTATATTTTAACTATGGTTTTAAGCATTTTTGTTTTTGGTTGTTTTAATTCTTTCAGTAGTTGTGTTGAGTATTGGGATCATCATAGATTTGTTTATAATCCTAGACAGAGATATGTGTTGGATTCTTTAGTTATTATCTCCAGTTGGTTCATTTAGCGGGAGAGGAATAAGAGATTTTTTTTTCATTTTATTTTTGTGTCCGCTTGTAATTTAATCATTAAGTCATTTAATTTCTGTCTGGATTGGATATCCAACTCGCGCTTTAAGTTTTTTGGTGATTCGCGTTTTGGTTGTTTTTTGCTTAAGGTTAGGTCTAATTTGAGTTTATTTATTAGAATCAATAGTTATTTTAGAGGTGATAGATCTTGCATCTATTGGTAATTTTTGTTTTTTGGTATTGCTTGTTTTTCTCTTATTCTTTTTTATTTCTTCTTCACATATATGTATGGATATATTTATATATATATATACATATGTTGTATATATATACACACTTATACTCATATATATATATGTGATGGGTTCTTACGGTTTGCCTAGTTTCTTTCAAGTTTCAGGTTGTTGACTTTTGTTGAGGAGCTTTGTGGATTGGTGTCTGGATTGGTGATTGGCATTAGCTTTGGAGTTCTGTTCGTGCTTGTTTTCGGAGAGTTCTAGGGGTTGTTCTATCTTATGTTTGTTATCTTTGCTTGGAGTGACTAGTTTATTGTATTGGAGTAGATATACTTCTTTATCGGCTGGTGGCTTTGCCAGAATTCGATATTGGAGTATGATGGGCGGTGGTATTTCCAGAGCTCATCCATCTAGTATCCTTTACTTTCTTACAGTCATGTTTTGTCTTGTTATGAATCCTTTTGTACTATAGTCGGATTTTGTAGCTTGTTGTTTTATATTATATACGTGCTCTCTTCTTTTTAGAAGATCACACATTTTTGTTTCAAAAAAAAGAAAACCCCAATGATTCTTCCTCTTTTGGAATTCAAGAAGAAATCGTCTCAAACTCTTTCAGATCTTCCACTATTTGGCTTACTAGGGTTATAAGTATATGATGAAAAGTTAAGGCTTTGGCTTGTGGTAAGATCAAGAAATTTGGAGAAAATTAACCTTGATTTTTGTTACAGAATAAACACATATATATAAATGTTCAACCCGAGCATATAAGGAAACCCTAAAGTATATAGCCAAATATAGTCATATCAAATATATCCTAATATAACCTGGTTCCATATGCCATATCAAATATGTCCTAATATAACCTGGTGCTATATGTCATATCAATATATATCCAAATATAACCTGGTGGAATATGCCATATCAAATATATCCTAATATAACATGGTGTCATATCAAATATATCCTAATATAACCTTCCGTATCAAATATATCCTGTTACTCCCCCTCAAGTTGGAGCATGCAAATCACAAATGCGCAAATTGCATAACAAATAACCAAACTTTTGGTGACCAAGGGCCTTAGTCAAAATATCAGTTAACTGATGACCAATAGGTACATATAAAGTAGTAATATTTCCATGATGCAACTCATCACGAACAAAGCAGAAATCATCTTCAACATGCTTGGTGTGGTCGTGAAAAACTGGGTTCTTCGCAATAGGCAAAGCAGATTGACTGTCACAAAACAACCGCATGGGATTGGAATGAATCACACCAAGAGAAAGCAACAATGATTTTATCCACTTAAGTTCACAAGTCGTAATGGCCATAGAATTATATTCTTCCTCCGTAGATGAACGAGAAACAATCAGTTGCTTCTTAGTTTTCTAGGAAATAGGAGAGCGACCAAGAAGCATAAAATAACCAGACACTGAATGATGTGTCAAAGGACAAGTTGCCTAATCGGCTATCGCAATAAGATGTAACCTGCGTATCATTTGAACGAAGTCAAATAACTTGACCAAGTTGACTTTTAATATATTGTAAGACACATATGGCAGCATCCCAATGTGCAACCTGAGGATCACTCAAAAACTGAGCAAGAGAATGAACGAAATAACCCAACTCAGGTCGAGTAATAGAATGATAGACCAAGCGCTCCACCAAATGCCAATATTGCTCTGGATGCTCATAAGGATCATTTGCCACATAAGCCAACCGATGATTCTATTCCATTAGTGTATCAATAGGTTTACAACCTACATACCTGTCTCTGTCAATATATCCAAAGCACATTTTCTTTGAGAAAGAAACAACCCCTCATCACCATGGTCTACTTCAATCCCAAGAACATATTTCAACACACCAAGATTCTTCATATGAAAACACGTACTCAAGTATTACTTGAACCTCAAGATCACATCATGTGAGGAACCTGTAATAATCAAACCATCCACATAAACTAGAATATGTAAAGAAATCTCATCCTTCCGATAACTAAATAATGAATAACAAGCATAGGATTGTGTAAAATTAAATTTCCATAAAGCACTAGATAGCTTAGAAAACCATTGCCGAGGAGCTTGACGTAAACCATATAATGACTTGCATAACCGATACACTTTCCTAGGGCGAGAACAATGAAAAATCGTGACTTGTGACTTAGAGCAGGATCTTTCTATATGGAATATGCAGAAGTGAATATGATATTATGACATATTTAATACAATGATTACGCAAGTAAATATTAAGCAATAAATTTTTTTTTTGAAAATTGGTTCTCTTTATTGCTAAACCAATTAAACCTACTATACAAGCAATATAAGATATCACAAATAAGTAAATGCAGCAAGAAAAGTGACATTAGGAATTTTTTTACTGGTTCGAACTTCTCGTCGTACATCTAGTCCTAGACTCCTTCTGGAAGTCTACTGTCAACTTTCTCTCTCTTCACCCGGAGAAACATGTTCATAATACACCCGAGCACTGACATGGATTTCCCGCCGGAGCACCGACACAGAACTTCAACAAACACACGAGCAATGACATGGATTTCCCGCTTGAGCACCGACACAGGACTTCAACAAACACCCCAACACCGACATGGATTTTCCGCCTGGGCACCGACACAAGACTTCAACAAACAATAAAAGCTCGACTTCTGATTGTGTTCTTGAATAACAATGAATAACCAACAATTGAGTACACCCTTCCTATAATCTTATCCTCAAGTATATAACGTATATGCGAAGATTTAAGGAAGTATATTGCTTATTAAATCAAGAGATTTGAAATAAATTCAATGATTCAAGAAGCAATTTGAATATTTGAGAAACTTTTAAAATGCAAGAGAGTATAGAGTTTAAGATCAGAAAATATTACAAGATTTGTTTAGAATCAGTGATTTGGAAATGAAGATTATGATGTTTATATAATGGTAGAGGAGCAGCAACCTTTCACGAATAACTACAATGAAAAGATGTAACCATTTCTATTTAGAAATGAATAGAAATCTCTTCATGAAAGGAAATGTCTCTTCTTAAAAATGACCGTTATTGTCGGATCAGTCGACTGGTCTAAAATTCACCAGTCAACTAGTGGTATATGAAAACGTATATATATATATATATATTTAAAATTTACACAAAATAGCAATTATTGGGCTAGTTTTGTGTAACAACCCGGAAAATATGAATCAATTTAAAAATTTTATTTTAGAAATTTTAATGAATTTTGATTATTTAAAATGAATTATTTTATATAATGACGACGAGAAATTTATTTTGAATAGAATTAGAACGGATATATTTATTTGAACCGACGTTAGAATATAAATAATTATTTTTAATTATATAAGGAATTGAAATTGGGGCGGTAGTTTGAATATTCGATTTCAAATTTCAAATGAATGCACAGGATTCAAAATAAAATGGATTTTACCGAAACCAAAAATATTAGAATCTATTTAAAAATATATTTCCAACGAATCCGAAAAATCAAATTTTCATAGCGGGGATAAAAAGTTATGACCAGTTGAAAATTTAGAATAGTCGATGTGGAATTTTAGCCCTTAAAAATGTAAATTTTGCAAACGACCTCCGTTTTCAACGAAACCACTTTTGTTGGATTCGGGATGTCAAGTTATTGCTAGATTCCAAAAATGGTAATTTTCTGAATAAATATGTGAGCGTGGCAAAAGAAAACATGTTTTGACAGTTTTAGTCAATTTGGATCGACCAGAAAATGGCCATTTTTCAAACGGTCCCCAAATTTGATAAAAATAGATTTTTTAGAACTGTCTCGTCAATACGAAGCTAGAAAATATTTTTCGGGAATTTTTAGAGTCCGTATGTGACCCCAGTAAATTGAAACGTACGTTTAAAATTAAATATAATGATTTGTATTTCAAATTCAACGAAAAATGATCGTAACAGTCGAATCAGCTTACGAGAAATATCCCATTGTGTTCGGAATGGGGGTAGTTAGCTAGGGGCGATAGTCGGTGAGTTTCGTTTAGAGGCCGAGATAAAAAGTTATCATTTGGAATTTAAATAAATTAAATATATATTAAAACCCCTTCAAAGTCTCTCTCTCTCCCTTTTCAAGTCAACCCCCTACCCCCGTTCATTCTCCAATCGGATCAGAAAAAGAAAAAAGAAAAAACAGATCTCGATCACTCCACGCCCCATCGCGTCGCCGCCCCCAGGCGGAGCACCGCCGCACCCCCTCCCCCTAGCTCCTCCTCCCTCCTCGTCTCTCCCCCTCCCACTTCTAGAACCCGAAAACCCCCAAAGCCCGAACCTCCGCTCCACCGCGATGGCCTACCCCGACCAGCCATGACCACCGCAGTTTGCCAGACCACACCCCACCACTCTCCTATCCCTCCGACCACCGATGGCGACGCCCCCTGATTTGAAGCCGACGTGAAACCCACTCCGCGAAGCAAAAATCGTAGAAAAGACTGCGTAGGAATTCGGGGCAAATCCAGATGGTTCAGAGATTCAGAAATAAAACTAGAGGAGTAGAACCCGAAGGTGAGAACTTCTCACTTTAATTTATTTTTCTAGTTGAAATATATACGAGGATGCAGACGGTGCTTAGCAGCACTCGACACCCGTCATCCACAGACCATGGATGACTTGTTTGTTTGATTGATGTGTTGTGAAAATTGATTGTGTGATGTGGAATGGAAATAAAATATTTTATAGTTAAAAATATAATTTTTAACGTGTATAGGAATGAAATAAATATTTATAAACAAATTGGACGATTTGTTTATGTGCACACATTTGACTGATATTGAGTGGGACAATAAAATTTTACACATCGCCCAACTGCATAAATAAAATTCATTATTTGTTGATTGAAACCCTACATGGGTATTGGGATGAAATTGGAGATACACTAATCCTAATATTTAATTGTATGTCGATCGATTGATTAACAAGCCGTGTAAGCATTAAATATTTATATTTGATGCTTATGCAGTGTAGAACACACTGTGGATGATGGATGATTGTATTTGATTGTTGTGGGATACATGTGTGTATGAAATCCATATAAATCACATTATATGGTAATTGACTGTGTTTGATTCCAGTTCAGAAAGAATGAATATTTTGAAATAACGATTATTTTAAAATAACGAATATTTTAAAATGATACTCAGTAGAAGATCAAAATCAGATTTTGACGTCCGATTTGGGATGGACATGAATATATTTAAATATATAAAGTCGGGTTGATAAGATTAACGCCATTTTTACGTGAACGATATTTATATCGATTTTATTCATTTTTATAATGAATATCGAAAAGGAAATGATTTTGAAATATAATGTTTTGAAAATATTATCATTTATATATCGATGATATGGAATATTCAATTTTGATTTGAAATCGAATATGAAGTTGGAATCGTTTTGAAAACGAATTTAAAACGATTTATAAAATACGTTTTAAAAGGAAATCGACGAAATATATATATATATATATATATATATATATATATATATATATATTATATAATGGCCTGAATAGAATGCGCCACAACAGTTCGAGAATTTCGACCATTGACTTCGAATGGACATTACAGGAGATCTGACCGTCGGATTCTCCTAAAAGCGGGACCGTTGGGTTCGTATCGAAAATAGCTTTCTAACGAATACAAGAAAATATAAATATAACGGTTGGATTTGGAATTATGTCCAAATCAAATTTGGAAAAGGTCGTTGTAAGTCAGTTCGATGGCCGTTTGTGGAAATCGACTGTACAGACCTTGATAAAATTATTAAAAATATCAATAATTTGTGTAAAATCATAGGAAATGATTTGGAAAGAATTGGGGTGAAAAATCCCATATTTGAAAAGATAAAAATAGATTTTTATCGAAATGAACTAGTTATAAACTAGAATTATAATCCAAATATTTTTAAAATAAATAAATTGGATTTGAAATGGTTTTAAAAATAACCAGGATTTCCAATACATAAATTGGAAATGGATTTGAATCGAAATTGTCTTCGGAATATTTCAATGTTGGATTTCGTGATTATACAGATATTGTTATGGAAATTTGATATATATATATATATATCGTTATTTCCAATATGATATTTGTTGATTTCAGAATTTGATATTGAATATAAGCCGATATATTTTCTATTCAGAGCCTTGTATTTAATATCAAATTGGATTTTGGGTTTGTCGTGAATGGTATCTTTAATAATACTGTTCTTAAACCCAATGGAGTTAAGAAAATTAGAAACTGACTGGAGATCAGTTAAGTTGAATGGTTTCCTGGGTATTGATCTGATGTTGGTTTCAGCCTTCGGGGTTAATACTTAGCGAATTGTTCTCTTACTAATTTACGGTCAGAGACTGATGGGATTTTAGGTTTGTCATGAACGGTGTTTTAAATGACACTGTTCTTAAACCCAGTGTGAAAAGAATAAATCTTTTAATTCCGATTTGGAGAAGATTTACCAAATAATTGACATTTAATTAGAACTGAAAATGGAATGTGAATTGGGTTTATTGTGAACTGTGTTTCTAACGACATTAGTTCTTTAACCCGATTTACAGTGAAATTGGATTTGGAATTTGTAAATCTTTTGTTAAGATTTAAAGGAGATTTTCCAAAGTAAAGTTTTCCAATTTAACATATTAAATTGGAATTGAATGGAATTCGATTTGGTAATAATCGAAGTAAGCTTCTATAGAGGAAGGCAGTTAATATATATGGAATTTAAAAGGCTTTATCATTATTCCATTGTTATTAACGGCTGTATATGGAAGTTTATATCGATTATATATATATATATCGATTTGTTTTCCATGAAGATTCCATTGTTAATGGAATGTGATTTTGGGTTGTCATGAATGGTATCTGTAATAATACCATTCATAGACCCAACGGAGTTAAGAAATCAGAAACTAACTGGAGATTAGTTAAGTTGAATGGTTTCCTAGGTATTTATCTGATGTTGGTTTCGGCCTTCAGGGTTAATACTTAGGGAATTGTTCACTTGCTGATTTACGGTTAAAGGCTAATGGAATGGAATGTGATTTTGGATTAATAGTGAACCGTATTTTAATCACATTGGTTCTTTAACCCAGTTATGGACAGGATATGATTTCCCAAGTTAAACAATCTTTTATATTGATTTTTGGGAAGATTAAAACCAAGTGGAGTTTTGATGAATCTATAATTAGATTGAAATGATATCCAAAGGATGGGTTAAAGAATAAATTTATAGAATTTATCTTTGATAAAATTAATGGGAACTTTTCCCAAAGTATAAGAATATTTGAATAAAGGAATATTCTGGATTGGAATGAGGCGTATGTTGTGTTTTTATAGCACTTGTTTATTATATACGCGAGTTATTCAGAAAGATCGGGTTTATCCCATTCTGAATAACTGATTCAACGATATGTCGAGGATGAAGACGTTGGTCGAAGACCAGAGGTCTTCAAATCATTTAGAGGATTACTGATGTCTTGATTGGGCTGTACACCCAAGACGAGGTAATAAGCGGTGATCGTCCAGACGTACTTGGAGATTGACGGATATGGCAGGGCCTCTCCCCTATATCGGACATATGAGGGAGGAATAAGGTGCCTACAGTTTCGTTCAGACCCAGAACGAACTTGTAAATGGATGTGTGTCTGGCATCGGATTTCATTCTGTGTAATTGATAGACATCGGTTGCATAGCGTGAATTGCCTGTGTGGCATGCTGAGATGCAAATAATCAAGGCTTCTGTTGAAAAGCAGATTCTTGTGGTTGATGATCAAAGCATGGATTTAATGTAGCGTAGCTTTGTGTAGCGTTAATTCGCAAGACTCACACACCGGTGTGAACCAGAAACGGGAGAGGACCCTAGGGTGGGTATGCGTTTCCTTCTTGTTAGGAGTGGTGTCAGCGTTTTACTAGCCCTGACATTTTACTTATGTGGATGATGGATTGCGAGGCGCCTCGTTTATATCGGTCGATTCGGGGCCGATGGAGTCATTTGGCTCATTTACGCCCCATAGGGCGGGGAAACGCAGTGTTCAAGCATTTTAATCCACATCGGGTGGACCGACCCTGACGATCCAAGGGCCCACTTTAGTTTGGGTCTTGAGACACGAGCTAGAGCATCTATAAGAGGTAAGGACAATCCCTTGCCTTGGTTCACAGATGGAAATCAAACTTCCAATACGACATTTTGCGGTTTTAATTGTAAACCTGTATATGGTGACATAGTGGTATGGGGCACTTATGCCGTCTATGATTGATACTTATGATTGAAATTGTTTTGACACTATACACTTATAGTAATAATAAAACTTGAAATTTCATGTACCAAGCAATTTTGGCTATTATAAGGTAAAAACTCTATCCTCCGGCTTGCGTTGCATTGTGTGATGGGTCCTAAGTCTTATAATAGCTTCATTGTTCTTTATTTAGCATTGCGTTGTTGTTTTATGCACTGGTATTCTAGGGAGGAAACCCGTTCCGTGTTATATGGCGTGGTCCCTGGATTTACCTAACTTTAAAATAAAGATTAATAACTGTTTTATTTCTTACACCAGTCACATGACTAACCTGGAGTTTATTGTTTTAACCTAAACTCTGGGTGCCCCTATTTTCCACACGGGCAGCTAGTAGTTTTGGTTTTTCAGATTTATATTCACAGGAGCCTGGTTTATAGCTGAAGTGATATTCGGAAAGCTCTGTATCCGTGCATTTCGTTTAGTTATGTTTTGTATTATTTTTCCGCTATCGTAATATCTTTAAATCTCTGATAATTATCAAATGTGTAATATTTATTTATACTCTGTATATTCTTGTATTCTGATGGAATTGTTGTAATAAACAATGGAATGTTCTTCCGTTTGTGCTCTGATTCATCTTGTTCTCAAAGCAATTCCTTCTTCCTCTTCTCGGGAAGTTTCGGCTTCTTACAGTGGTATCCGAGCTTTGGTTTACAGAGCTCAAGAACAAGACACATTAGAACCAAATGAAAGAATTCATCAGAAATTGGATTAGTAATATCCAATGAGAATGACTCGTTAGAGATAGGATCAGTAGTATCCTAGAACGATTGTAAAGTGTAGTGTTTTTAAAATAAAAAGGAAAACCAATATTGTTTTGAAAATTTAAACCTTATTATACGTAATTGATATTTGTATTGAATTTGGACAATCCAATATATAAAGATTTTGCATATACGCCTTGCAAACATGTATTCGACATTTTAATATACTGGATAGATATAGAATCACACTTTAGTCGCCCGGAGATGGTTCTGATGATGGCATGTCATCATCAACACTTGTGTTCGAGTTTCGGAAGTGAGATTTCTATATATTTCCGATTGCCTGGTGTGAGAATCAAAACTAGACAGGGTCTATTATTGTGATTTGGCATCAAAAGTCTGATTTTTGGACTATATATATCAAAGTTATGAATTTGAAAAGCTAATCAACTAATTGCTTGATGATTGTGTTGTGTGATTATTTATTTAAATCAACGTGTGAAAGAAAGGTAAATTTTAGCCAAATGGTACCAAATATTTAACTGTATTGAAAATTGTTGGAAATTGCATGCATATACATGTGTATACATTGAACAGGTCATACCAAGGAGGCTAGAGAAGAGGAATAAAATTGTATGCCCGACAAATAGGTACATGTTTACTAATTTCTTTGGTTTTGGATGATTTTATGAGCCGATTGGCTAGTCACTTGCCTGTTTCTTTTTCTTTTCGGATTGGAGAGGCCTGTATGGCGATTTCGGGATTTTCCCGGTGCTCCCGTACAGGGGAGGTTATGGCGAAATTTTTCGAAAATTTAGGGTGTTAGCCAAATTTTTGAAGAATTGGAAAATTCATAGAAACTGGAAAGTTGAAGAATGAAAGCCAAACTGAAAGTTAAGTTGATTAGTAAAACAACTTTCAGCCCCGTTCCTTTTTGAGGATGAAAAGAATTTAAGTGGGGGGAGATTGTAACAACCCGGAAAATATGAACCAATTTAAAATTTTTATTTTGGCAATTTTAATGAATTTTGATTATTTGAAATGAATTATTTTAAATAATGACGACGAGAAATTTATTTTGAATAGAATTAGAATGGATATATTTATTGGAATCGATGTTAGAATATAAATAATTATTTTTAATTATAAAAGGAATTGGAATTGGCGTGATAGTTTGAAAATTCGATTTCAAATTTCAAATGAATGCATAGGATTCAAAATAAACCGGATTTTAGCGAAACCAAAAATATTAGAATATGCTTGAAAATATCTTTCCAACGAATCCGAAAAATCAAGTTTTCATAGCGGGGATAAAAAGTCATGTCCAGTTGAAAATTCAGAATAGACATTGTGGAATTTTAGCCCCTAAAAATGGAAATTTTGCAATCGACCTCCGTTTTCGACGAAACCACTATTGTTGGATCCTGAATGTCAAGCAATTTCTAGATTCCAAAATTGTAATTTTATGAATCAATATGTGAGCGCGGCAAAAGAAAACGTGTTTTGACAGTTTTAGTCAGTTTGCATCGATCAGAAAATGGCCATTTTTCAAACGGTCCCCAAATTTGGCGAAGTTAGTTTTGTTAGAACCGTATCGTCAATACGAAGCTAGAAAATATTTTTCGGGAATTATTAGGGTCCGTATGTGACCCTATTAAATTGAAATGTACGTTTAAAATTTAATATAATGATTTGTATTTCAAATTCAACGAAAACTGGTCGTTATAGTCGAATCAGCTTACGGGACATATCCCATTGTGTTCGGAATGTGGGTAATTAGCTAGGGGCGATAGTCGATGGGTTTCGTTTAGAGGCCGAGATAAAAAGTTATCATTTGGAATTTAAATAAATTAAATATATATTAAAACACCTTCAAAGTTTCTCTCTCCCTCTTTTCAAGTAAACCCCCTACCCCCATTCATTCTCCAATTGGATCAGAAAAAGAAAAAGAACAAAGAAAAAACAAATCTCGATCGCTCCACGCCCTATCGCGCCGCTGCCTCCAGGCGGAGCACCGCCGCACCCCCTCCCCTAGCTCCTCCTCCCTTGTCTCTCCCCCTCCCTCTTCTAGAACTCGAACCCGAAAACCCTCACAACTCGAACCTCCGCTCCGCCCGATGGCCCACCCCGACCACCCAATGACCGCAGTAGGTCGCCAGACCGCAGCAGGTCGCCAGACCGCAGCAGGTCGCCAGACCGCACCCTGCCACTCTCCTACCCCTCCGACCACCGATGGCGACGCCCCCTGATTTGAAGATAACGTGAAACCCCTCCGCCAAGCAAAAATCGTAGAAAAGAATACGATGGAATTCGGGGCAAATCCAAATGGTTCAGAAATTCAGAAATAAAACTGGAGGAGTGGAACCCGAAGGTGAGAACTTCTCACTTTAATTTATTTTTTTAGTTGAAATATATACTAAGATGTAGACGTTGCTTAGCAGCACCCGACACCTGTCGTCCACAGACCATGGATGACTTGGTTGTTTGATGGATGTGTTGTGAAAATTGATTGTGTGATGTGGAATGGAAATAAAATATTTTATAGTTAAAAATATAATTTTTAACGTGTATAGGAATGAAATAAATATTTATAAACAAATCGGACGATTTGTGAAACACCCCATCTCCTAAGGTCACTCACAAAGGGAATGCCTTACGTTTGGTGGAGGATTATAGGTACAAGACACAGAAAATTTTACAAGACAGATAAGTATAAGCAGCGGAATTCAAATCATTTATTGAATACGTGGTTCAGTACAAAAGCATTACATCAAATTGTCTCAAAATAACTTCCAAAACATTACACATAATTTCTGTCTTGATTATTAAATAAAGAAGCATAAAACATAGATGAAATTGCATAAATCCCCAAGTGTCGTATCCAAAAGCCATAGCCAATGAAAGAGAGTCCCAATCATACATCTACTTTCTTGAAGCTTGCAAAGAGTCTGATCAAGCTGGAGTATTCCCTCCCTGTGGACCGGGAGGGGGGGGGAAGGAAGAAAAGAAGATCAAAGAAAACGGGTCAGACAATAAGTCTGGTAAGTTCAGTGATTACTAGTATTTAAACAGGGAAAGGAATCATGATAGTAATAACGGAATATAGGACAATACCCTAATATAAGATAAATGAACATGTGATCGCACCCATTACTAAAGTCTCTGCACCTACTAACCATTGGTTCAACCAGCCCCACGTGTTTATACCGAACGATCCCCTTAATGATCGGCTCCTACTCGCATGCATTCATGTCCTGTGTCATTCGGCCTCGCTTGACTATAGCTACCTGTGCTGGTCCCACCATGGGCTGTATCAGTCCCTCTGGTGGCAACCCGACATGATTCAAGATGCACAGTGTACACTACTGATGCCCAATGCCTGATTTTTCCACTTCGGAGTACGTGCATGCCCATACTCCGTCGGAACCTACACTGGCCCACCAACCGCCGATGTTTTGACCGCTTATAATTCAGCCTAGTAATCGTGCCCCACCCTGCCTAGTTTCAGGGTACCATGATACATCTATGTGGGTTATTGCTGAAATGGGTCCCCGTTAATAGGGTTTTCTAATCAACATGTTTATTTGGTTAAGTCAATCAGTTAAGTGTTTCCCTAATTGACTTAACGCTACCAATCCTGACTTAGCTTTAGTTTATTCATTAAAGCACCGACCACTCACATTAGACATGTCTTGTTGGGGTCACTAGATTTGCCGGTCGGTTCCGGGCAGTTTTACACCACAACTCAGTCTAACTTCGGGTCCTTTTTGGGCTTGATGCACTAACCACCCACATTAGATAGGTGTTGTTGTGGTCACTGGATATGCCGGTCGGTTCCGGGCAGGTTTACACCACAACTCAGTCTAACCTCCGGTTAGGCATAATCGTCTTTTCTAAATTCACATTTTTATATATATGTCTAATTTCTTGATGTAGATTAAATTTGATTTAATCATGCCATAATTATCCTTTGATTTTGCTCACCATAAATGGTATATCAAATATACCATTTAATGAACAAATCAATGCCATGAATTTTCATATTTTCCCATTGTTATCCCCGTAGAACGTACGTATGAATTACATAAGATGTTGGGCTAGCAAATTAGCCCAAACCCATAAACAAAAAGGGGTAATAAACAAGGAACATGAAATAAACATAAAATAACATACATTTAACTTATCACATGTAACTTAGCATAGATGTATCATTATCTTAACTAAACAGGTAAAGGTGAACTTATGACTAAGTTGGATCTAATGTAAAGACCCGTAAATTCCCGCTCTTTGGATCGACCATAAACCACACAAGTCTAACCCAAAAGTCGGAAATCCACGAATACTTTAACTTTGGGAATACAGTAACATCAGAATAACAACAGCAGACTTTTATAACATCAAAAATAAATGTTACATGAAAGTACAGAATATCAGAGTACACTGACTAATAATTACAGCGGAAGATAAATTACAATATTTAAATACATTGCAGCGGAAATAAAATAACTAAGGCAGCGGAAGGCAACGACTCTCTGGACACAGCTTTAGGCTTTAATCTAGAATCTTGCTCGAGATAAGAACCTGTAGATAAACTACTCGACTGCCCGTGTGGATAGAGGGCACCCGAGTTTGTAAAGGTGGAAACAAACAACGGGTCAGTCATGGGAATGGTGTGAGTATTCTTAACTAATTTAACTAATAGTAATAAGGCAAATCCAAGAACCACGCCGCGAATGCGGAACGGGTTTACTCCAATGGATTGCCGGTGCATAAATTAAAGTAAATCGTTAAACAACGCAATGCTTCCTGGAAAAATGAAACTATCATAAGACCCAAGTCCTATCACACAATGCAACGCAAACTGGAAGATAGGGTTTTACCTTATAATGGTCAAAAATGCTTGATACGATAAAAACGAATTCGATATTATTATTAGTGTGTATATGTTTCAGAAACATTTCAAAGTAAATGTATCAATCCTAGGACACATAGATACCATAATACTATGCTTCCGTACTAGTAATACAATCAAATCCGTGGGTTCATATTGGAAGTTTGGATTTCCATCATGAGTCAAGGCTAGGGAGGAGCTCCTTACCGATTCGAGACACTCTAGCTAATGTCTCAGGATCCCTCGCAGTGAACCCTTGGATAGCTGCAGGGCTGGTCCACCATACGAGTTGCGGATTAGATATTCCTGAACACACGTTTCCCGGTCCTATAGGACCTATCATCCGAGGCGCCTCATTCCATCATCCACATAAGTAAAATGCCGGGCCGTGTTAAAGCCCAAACAACACTTCTAGCTAGAAAGAAACGTGCTGCTCTCCCTGCGTTCCCTTCTCGCGTTTTAGACTCCGCCGGTGTGTGAGGCTCGCAAAGTCACGCTATACACAAAGCTATGCCTAAACAGGCTATGCTTTGATCATCCCACAAGGCCTGCTTTTCAACAAAGCCTTGATCATATGCATCTTAGCATGCCACATCGTCACTCCATATCACACTACCAATCCTTTGCCGAAATATATGAAAGGGTGTTAAGCAAGAGAATAAATTCTCCGCCACCAAGCATTCATACATTCAGCAGAAAATCAATAAGTACAAAATATAAAGGAGTACGATGTCAGACACACATTCCATTTATAAGCTTATGCTCTGGGCCTGAGCGAAAGCCAAATCCGTACAAATCAGCACTACGTCCGGATAACTACCATTTTAGCCCCATCTTGGGAGCAAATCAATCAAGGGCCTCAACACTAGTTCCCCATTCGATGTGAAGATCGTCGGTCTTCCATCGTCGTCTTCAATTCTTCAAACGTCATATCATTATTCGGAATGAGAGTAAATTCGGACTTTCCAAATAACTCTCGCATATATAAATTTGAAAACCATTTCATATCGTCGTTAATAATTTATAACGATCTATCGCTATTTTTACTTTCCCTACACATTCTAAACATAACAATGTATATTTTACTCTTCCATTTTTCAATTTACACCAAATGTATATTTGGTTTCATTATTTTTCTAATGAAAATCCATTCCTTAGAAATGTAAATTTCTAATCTTATTATTTACATTAGAAAATGTAAATTTATATTCCTATTTTATTTACATTGAGAAATGTAAACTTATACTTCAATATATTATTATATTGAAAATGTAACCTTTATTTCATATTCTACTTACATTGGAAAATATAAATTCCTAATCATTCTTTTGTTTTCTTTGATTACATTGAAAAATGTCAATCCTTTTTATTTGCATAAAAAAAATCTATTTCATCCTTATTTACATTGAAAAATGTCAGTTTCTATATTACACCAATTACATATAAAAATGTAACTTCCTATTTTCCTTTTATTTACATTAAGAAAAATGTAACTTTCCTAATTCTTATTTACATTAAGAAAAACGTAAAACTTTTATAATCCTTATCAAATTTTATTAAAAATGTAACTTTCTTTTATAACAAAATTGGAGGTGAAAATATTTATTTCATTATTAACACATAACGGTGTGAAAATAATGTCAATTTCTAAGTTATCCATTTATATTTTAATATGGGCCAGACCTCTCACATTAGGCCTACGACTTGTGGATGCTGGATAGGCCGGTCGTTCCGGGAAGACTTCTCCCACAAGTTGGGCTTAACCTCGTGTCTTAGCCCAATTTGTATTTGCGCACTTGGACCTCTCATATTAGGCCCAACATTTGTGGCTGCTGGATATGCCGTTCGGGTCCGGGCAGACTTCCACCACAAATGTGACCTAACCTCGTGTCCAAGTACAATTTTAATTAATCATTATAATTGTAAATATTTTAATGAAAATTATTTTAAACGTTCTCTATTAAAATAATCCTCATACTAAAAATGCTCTTTATATATTCCAATCTTTCTATTGTAACAGTAAAGCCCAGTCTTTTAATGTAACCTATTTATACATAAAAAGGTACTTTTACATAAATATGTCCTTTTACATAAACATATTTCTTTTATATAAATATGTTTCTTTTTCATATAGAGATGTACCCTTACATAAAATGATTATTTTATTTTCATAACATATTAAAGGTGACATTTTTAATGTACAAGTATTGAATCCAATAAATGATTATCTATTTCATTAGCATATAAAAGGTTACATTATTGGTGTACAAAAGTATAATCCAAGAAATGATTTTCATTAGCGTCAACAACTTAAATTTCCTTTCATGTATTTTTTATATAACATTTAAAAGATAAATTTTTAATGTACTATTTTTTTTAATAAAAAAAACTTATTTTGACAACTTTCATTTTCTAAATTGAATTCTAACGTAAATGACAAAATGGCACAATTTGTACTAGTATAATATTAATGACCAACTTTATTTTCTAACATAACAAAAATGGCACAATTTGTACTAGTATAATATTAATGACCAATTTTATTTTCTAACATAACATAAATGAAAAAATGGCACAATTTGTACTAATATAACATTAATGACCAATTTTATTTTCTAACATAACATAAATGACAAAATAGCACAATTTGTACTAATATAACATTAATGACCAACTTTATTTTCTAACATAACATAAATGACAAAATGGCACAAATTGTACTAATATAACATTAATGACCAACTTTATTTTCTAACATAACATAAATGACAAAATAGCACAATTTGTACTAATATAACATTAATGATCAATTTTATTTTCTAACATAACATTAATGACAAAATGGCACAATTTGTACTAATATAACATTAATGACCAATTTTATTTTTATTTTTCGTAACCAATTTCTCACGAAATTGTAAGATTTAATCTAATATAACATTTTCTAATGTAAACATATTCTAATGTGATCATTGTTTCCAATGCAAACATTTTTCTAATGTAATCATATTCTAATGACATTTCTAATACAACAAATTTGCCACTTTTATATTTCTAATGTAATCATATTCTAATGACATTTCTAAACAAAATGTAATTTTTTTTATCTAAATGGACATTTCTAAACAAAAATGTATTTTTAATCTAATATACATTTCTAAACAAAATGTATTTCTATTCTAATATACATTTCTAACTAAAATGTTAATTTTATCTAAGGCAGCATTTTATAACAAGAATGTTAACTTTTGTTTTATACTTATTTCATTTCAACAAAATTATCCATCCAATCAACATATTAATCATAACAGCAACAACCAAAACAGTTCCAATCGTGAACAACACAAATTGAATTTACAGCGTAAATACAAGAATTTATAAATACATTAACTAGTTTTAATTATAAAAAGAAATCTCACATAAAAATGATATGTCTTTGTGACAATTCTAATTCACAAGTTATGACATATTTCATGTTCCTAATTGACAACAAAAGAATGATTTTAAACATCTAACAAATTATAACAATTTTCATGTTTCTAAATGACTATAGAGGACTGATTTTTATCATCTAACAAATTATATGTCAATTTATGTTCCTACATGATGATAAAAAGAATTTTTTTTTCCTTTTTTTTTTCATAAAAAATTTATGACAACTTGGATTCCTACTTGGCAATAAAAAGAAATTTTTCATTGAAATTCAATTTAAGACGATGTGAATGTTTCTACGTAACAATAAAATGATATTTTTATTTCAAATTAATTTATGACAATGTGTGTTACTACCTAATTTCATACAATAGATTATCACAACAAAATCAACCCATTCAGATTTCATACAATCAAAAATATGAATTTTTATAACGTACATATATAAATTCCACATCGAACTCAACAAATAAATTTAAATTTTCAAATTCGAAATCTCACCAATTTGCGAACCCAAACATGATCATCTCCATACCGGATTGAAGCTCAAAACTTTCACTTTCATTTCATTTCATTCAAGAATCATGTTTTAAATTCTTCATATTTTGAGAGAACTTAATGGGGGAAAAAGGAATCGCTTCAGCCATTCATACGTTAAGAGTGGTGGCTACTGTATAATTAGAATTAGGGTTTTATAAAGTTTCCATTCTTTTATAATATTTTAATGTGTATTTTACACTTAAATCCAATATTTTTTTAATAGCTCTGATTCAGACCTAACGACAGACCTTCCTAGCTAGGGTAAGATTATTATATGTTTTAAGGTGATTTATTGGACTTAGTATTTACCACAATGGTTCCCACTCATATCCTCATTTATTTTAATTACCATAACTACCATATGTCATTAATAACCACAATGCTCACTTTTCTAAAGCAATAGACATTCAAATAAATAACATTTATGACAGTCCCTTTTTATTTCATTGTTCCAATTTATTGTAATTTCCACTTATTACACTGTCGTTTATTTTAGTTCTTTATTATGTGTGTGTATATATATGTATATATTTGTTATATTAATTTCCCCTAATTTAGAGTTACAACATTTAATTTTCATTTGTACTAATTGCAACCTTTCTGGCTTCATTACCATTTATTTCCACATTTATTTCCCATTAACACCAACGATTACAATTGTAAATTTTCCTTTTATTATACGTAACGTTAATTAATATGCATAAGTATCGGAGAACGTTTCAAATTCTAAACTACATTTAACGTTTATCTAATATTAATAATAACTAGCATTAATTACTTTTGTTTTTGGATGGATATAGTATCAATACATATATTTTTAACGTACTTATTACGTGTATGCTTATTTCTAAATTTCTATATTTACTCCTTTACAAAATTTGTTAATTTCAATTTATTTACAATCTAGTCCAAACTACTCACTAGAAAAATCATTCTTATGTTTTGACTTGCTAAGATTTAAAATCCTATTAACTTCTTTTGATTACATTAAAGAAAAAAAAAATTGTAATTTCTTATCCAGTGTCACATTTTACATACAAATGAAATTTCCATTGTCTTCCTACTTTCTAATGTTTTATATTACAACAAAAATATAATATTTATTGTCTTCACTTTTCTATTATTTCATATTACAATAAAAATATAAATTTTTTCATCCTTATATTACATTACAAAGAAATGTAATCCTTTCTTTTCTTATGTTTTATTTCTAATATGACATAATTTAACACAAAGGGTGTTTTTATTCTATATCTCTAACACGACAAGCCTGACATTTTTATACTAATACAACATGTATAACATAAATGGTAAATGTATGTTCTATCATAAATGACATAATTTAACTCCTAACATAATTGACAAAATTTGTGCTAACCTGAATGACATATAAAAATAAATTTTATATATTCACATTCTTCTATGAATACTAATGACATATGAAAGGATATTTCTATTTGTTTACATTTTCTATGCAGTCTAATTATCATATAAAAGTATAATTAACATGTTCACATTTTTCTATATATCCTAGTATCAAAATAAAGAACATTTATTTGTTTTCATCCAATGTATAATCACAAAATGACATTTTTGATTTTTCCCCTTATTATTTAAATAAATTATTTTAAATAGCTAAAACTCATTAAAATAACTTAAAATAAATTTTAAATTAGCCCCAAAATTCAGGGTTGTTATAGTCTTCCCCACTTAAAATCTTTTCGTCCTCAAAAAGGAACGAAGCTAAAAGTTGATTAATTAACTAACTAATATATATATATATATATATATATATATTCTCCATTGGTTTAAATAATTTTATTAGTTGACTAACTTTCAAATATATAACTTTTATATATTCAAAAATCATATTTTCTAAAATAGATTATATATAATCACAAATACGTTAATTATAAGCCTATCACTCTGGATTCATTCTAGCGTATTACTAACCCCATCTCTAATGAGTTTCCTCATTCTAGGATACTGCTGATCCTATCTCTAATGAGTATTCTTATTGGATATTACTAATCCAATCTCTGATGAGTCTTTTGTTCAGTTCAAAGGAGTTGTATCCCAAAGATTTGAGCTAACCAAAGCTCTGATACCAATGGTAAAGACCCATAAATTCCAGCTCTTTGGATCGACCATAAACCACACAAGTCTGACCCAAAAGTCGGAAATCTACGAATACTTTAACTTTGGGAATACAATAACATCAGAACAACAACAGCAGACTTTTATAACATCACTAATAAATGTTACATCAGAGTACAGAATATCAGAGTACATTGACTAATAATTACAGCGGAAGATAAATTACAATATTTAAATACATTGCAGCGGAAATAAAATAACTAAGGCAGCGGAAGGCAACTACTCTCTGGACACAGCTTTAGGCTTTAATCCAGAATCCTGGTCGAGATAAGAACCTGTAGAAAAACTACTCGACTGCCCGAGTGGAAAGAGGGCACCCGAGTTTGTAAAGGTGGAAACAATCAACGGGTCAGTCAAGGGACTGGTGTGAGAATTCTTAGCTAATTTAACTAATAGTAATAAGGCAAATCCAAGGACCACGCCGCTAACGCGGAATGGGTTTACTCCACTGGATTGCCGGTGCATAAATTAAAGTAAATCGTTAAACAACGCAATGCTTCTTGGAAAAATGAAACTATCATAAGACCCAAGTCCCATCACACAATGCAAACTGGAGGATAGGGTTTTAACTTATAATGGTCAAAAATGCTTGATACGATAAAAACGAATTTGATATTATTATTAGTGTGTACATGTTTCAAAAACATTTCAAAGTAAATGTATCAATCCTAGGACACATAGATACCATAATACTATGCTTCCATACTAGTAATACAATCAAATCCGTGGGTTCATATTGGAAGTTTGGATTTCCATCATGAGTCAAGGCTAGGGAGGAGCTCCTTACCGATTCGAGACACTCTAGCTAATATCTCAGGATCCCCCGCAGTGAACCATTGGATAGCTGCAGGGCCGGTCCACCATACGAGTTGCGGATTAGTTATTCCTAAACACACGTTTCCCGGTCCTATAGGACATATCATCTGAGGCGCCTCATTCCATCATCCACATAAGTAAAATGCCGGGTCGTGTTAAAGCCCAAACACCACTTCTAGCTAGAAAGAAACGTGATGCTCTCCCTGCGTTCCCTTCTCCCATTTTAGACTCCGCCGGTGTGTGAGGCTCGCGAAGTCACGCTATACACAAAACGATGCCTAAACAGGCTATGCTTTGATCATCCCACAAGGCCTGCTTTTCAACAAAGCCTTGATCATATGCATCTTAGCATGCCACATCGTCACTCCATATCACACTACCAATCCTTTGCCGAAATATATGAAAGGGTGTTAAGTAAGAGAATAAATTATCCGCACCAAGCATTCATACATTCAGCAGAAAATCAATAAGTACAAAATATAAAGGAGTACGATGTCATACACACATTCCATTTATAAGCTTATGCTCTGGGTCTGAGCGAAAGCCAAATCCGTACAAATCAGCACTACGTCCGGATAACTACCATTTTAGCCCCGTCTTGGGAGCAAATCAATCAAGGGCCTCAACACTAGTTACCCATTCGATGTGAAGATCGTCTATCTTCCGTCGTCGTCTTCAATTCTTCAAACGTCGTATCATTATTTGGAATGAGAGTAAACTCGGACTTTCCAAATAACTCTCGCATATATAAATTTGAAAACCATTTCATATCGTCGTTAATAATTTATAACGATCTATCGCTATTTTTACTTTCCCTACACATCCTAAATATAACAATGTATATTTTACTCTTCCCATTTTCAATTTACACCAAATGTATATTTGGTTTCATTATTTTTCTAATGAAAATCCATTCCTTAGAAATGTAAATTTCTAATCTTATTATTTACATTAAAAAAATGTAAATTTCTATTCCTATTTTATTTACATTGAGAAATGTAAACTTATACTTCAATATATTATTATATAGAAAATGTAACCTTTATTTCATATTCTACTTACATTGGAAAATATAAATTCCTAATCATTCTTTTGTTTTCTTTGATTACATTGAAAAATGTCAATCCTTTTTATTTGCATAAAAAAAAAAAAAATTCTATTTCATCCTTATTTACATTGAAAAATGTCTGTTTCTATATTACACCAATTACATATAAAAATGTAACTTCCTATTTTCCTTTTATTTTCATTATGAAAAATGTAACTTTCCTAATTCTTATTTACATTAAGAAAAATGTGAAACTTTTATAATCCTTATCTAATTTTATTAAAAATGTAACTTTCTTTTATAACAAACTCGGAGGTGAAAATATTCATTTCATTATTAACACATAACGGTGTGAAAATAATGTCAATTTCTAAGTTATCCATTTATATTTTAATATGGGCCAGACCTCTCACATTAGGCCTACGACTTGTGGATGTTGGATAGGCCGGTCGGTTCCGGGCAGACTTCTCCCACAAGTTGGGCTTAACCTCGTGTCTTAGCCCAATTTGTATTTGCGCATTTGGACCTCTCACATAAGGCCCAACATTTGTGGCTGCTGGATATGCCGGTCGGGTCCGGGCAGACTTCCACCACAAATGTGACCTAACCTCGTGTCCAAGTACAATTTTAATTAATCATTATAATTGTAAATATTTTAATGAAAATTATTTTAAACGTTCTTTATTAAAATAATCCTCATACTAAAAATGCTCTTTATATATTCCAATCTTTCTATTGTAACAGTAAAGTCCAGTCTTTTAATGTAACCTGTTTATACATAAAAAGGTACTTTTACATAAATATGTACTTTTACATAAACATATTTCTTTTATATAAATATGTTTCTTTTTCATATAGAGATGTACCCTTACATAAAATGATTATTTTATTTTCATAACATATTAAAGGTGACATTTTTAATGTACAAGTATTGAATTCAATAAATGATTATCTTGTTTTCATTAGCATATAAAAGGTTACATTATTGGTGTACAAAAGTATAATCCAAGAAATGATTTTCATTAGCATCAACAACTTAAATTTCCTTTCATGTTTTTTTTATATTACATTAAAAAGATAAATTTTTAATGTACTAATTTTTTTTATAAAAAAAAACTTATTTTGACAACTTTCATTTTCTAAATTGAATTCTAACATAAATGACAAAATGGCACAATTTGTACTAGTATAATATTAATGACCAACTTTATTTTCTAACATAACAAAAATGGCACAATTTGTACTAGTATAATATTAATGATCAATTTTATTTTCTAACATAACATAAATGACAAAATGGCACAATTTGTACTAATATAACATTAGTTACCAATTTTATTTTCTAACATAACATAAATGACAAAATGGCACAATTTGTACTAATATAACATTAATGACCAACTTTATTTTCTAACATAACATAAATGACAAAATGACACAATTTGTAAAAATATAACATTAATGACCAATTTAATTTTCTAACATAAAATAAATGACAAAATGGCACAATTTGTACTAATATAACATTAATGACCAATTTTATTTTTATTTTTCATAACCAATTTCTTACAAAATTGTAAGATTTAATCTAATATAACATTTTCTAATGTAAACATATTCTAATGTGATCATTGTTTCTAATGCAAACATTTTTCTAATGTAATCATATTCTAATGACATTTCTAATACAACAAATTTGCCACTTTTATATTTTCTAATGTAGTCATATTCTAATGACATTTCTAAACAAAATGTAATTTTTTTTATCTAAATGGACATTTCTAAACAAAAATGTATTTTTAATCTAATATACATTTCTAAACGAAATGTATTTCTATTCTAATATACATTTCTAACTAAAATGTTAATTTTATCTAAGGCAGCATTTTATAACAAGAATGTTAACTTTTGTTTTATACTTATTTCATTTCAACAAAATTATCCATCCAATCAACATATTAATCATAACAGCAACAAACATAACAGTTCCAATCGTGAACAACATAAATTGAATTTACAGCGTAAATATAAGAATTTATAAATACATTAACTAGTTTTAATTATAAAAAGAAATCTCACATAAAAATGATATGTCTTTGTGACAATTCTAATTCACAAGTTATGACATATATCATGTTCCTAATTGACAACAAAAGAATGATTTTAATCATCTAACAAATTATAACAATTTTCATGTTTCTAAATGACTATAAAGGACTGATTTTTATCATCTAACAAATTATATGTCAATTTATGTTCCTACATGATGATAAAAAGTATTTTTTTTCTTTTTTTCATAAACAAAATATGACAACTTGGATTCCTACTTGGCAAAAAAAAGAAAATTTTCATTGAAATTCAATTTATGACGATGTGAATGTTTCTACGTAACAATAAAATGATATTTCTATTTCAAATCAAATTATGACGATGTGTGTTACTACCTAATTTCATACAATAGACCATCACAACAAAATCAACCCATTCAGATTTCATACAATCAAAAATATGAAATTTTATAATGTACATATACAAATTCCACATCGAACTCAACAAATAAATTTAAATTTTCAAATTCGAAATCTCACCAATCTGCGAACCCATACATGATCATCTCCATACCGGATTGAAGCTCAAAACTTTCACTTTGATTTCGTTCAAGATTCATGTTTTTAATTATTCATTTTTTGAGAGAAATTAATGGGGGAAAAAGGAATCGCTTCAGCCATTCATACGTTAAGAGTGGAGGCTACTGTATAATTAGAATTAGGGTTTTATGAAGTTTTCATTCTTTTATAATATTTTAATGTGTATTTTACACTTAAATCCAATATTTTTTTAATAGCTCTGATTCAGACCTAACGACAGACCTTCCTAGCTAGGGTAAGATTATTATATGTTTTAAGGTGATTTATTGGACTTATTATTTACCACAGTGGTTCCCACTCATATCCTCATTTATTTTAATTACCATAACTACCGTATGTTATTAATAACCACAATGCTCACTTTTTCTAAAGCAATAGACATTCAAATAAATAACATTTATGACAGTCCCTTTTTATTTCATTGTTGCAATTTATTGTAATTTCCACTTATTACACTGTCGTTTATTTTAGTTCTTTATTATGTGTGTGTGTATATATGTATATATTTGTTATATTAATTTCCCCTAATTTAGAGTTACAACATTTAATATTCATTTGTACTAATTGCAACCTTTCTGCCTTCATTACCATTTATTTCCACATTTATTTCCCATTAACACCAACGATTACAATTGTAAATTTTCCTTTTATTATAGGCAACATTAATTGATATGCATAAGTATCGGAGAACGTTTCAAATTCAAAACTACATTTAACATTTATCTAATATTAATAATAACTAGCATTGATTACTTGTGTTTTTGTATGGATATAGTATCAATATATATATTTTAACGTACTTATTACGTGTATTCTTATTTCTAAATTTCTATATTTACTCCTTTACAAAATTTGTTAATTTCAATTTATTTACAATCTAGTCCAAACTACTTACTGGAAAAATCATTCTTATGTTTTGACTTGCTAAGATTTAAAATCCTATTAACTTCTATTGATTACATTAAAGAAAAAAATGTAATTTCTTATCCAGTGTCACATTTTACATACAAACGAAATTTCCAATGTCTTCCTACTTTCTAATGTTTTATATTACAACAAAAATATAATATTTATTGTCTTCACTTTTCTAATATTTCATATTACAATAAAAATATAAAATTTTCCATCCTTATATTACATTACAAAGAAATGTAATCCTTTCTTTTCTTATGTTTTATTTCTAATATGACATAATTTAACACAAAGGGTATTTTTATTCTACATCTCTAACACGACAAGCCTGACATTTTTATACTAATACAACATGTATAACATAAATGGTAAATGTATGTTCTATCATAAATGACATAATTTAACTCCTAACATAATTGACAAAATTTGTGCTATCCTGAATGACATATGAAAATAAATTTTATATATTCACATTCTTCTATGAATACTAATGACCTATGAAAGGTTATTTCTATTTGTTTACATTTTCTATGCAGTCAAATTATCATATAATAGTATAATTAACAAGTTCACATTTTTCTATATATCCTAGTATCAAAATAAAGAACATTTATTTGTTTTCATCCAATGTATAATCACAAAACGACATTTTTGATTTTTCCCGTTATTATTTAAATAAATTATTTTAAATAGCCAAAACTCATTAAAATAATTTAAAATAAATTTTAAATTAGCCCCAAAATTCAGGGTTGTTACATCTAATTTTCATGTAAACTTGATATGGGTCTAACATGGAGGTTTTACATATAAACAAAACTTTAAACCATAATTTAGCATACTAACTTATGTATGATAAAACACAAGAAAGCCACTATGAACATATTTAAATCACAACTTGACATGATAACTTATGTGTTAAAACATAAGAGCATTACCATAAACATGTTTAAATCACACTTAGCATGATAACTTATGTTAAAACATAAGAGGATTACAAATCAAATCTTACAACTTAAATGGATTCAACTTGACGTAGTTCTAAATATTCATGAATGTCGATCTAACATGTAAGCATGTGATTTAGATCATAAACTTGCAGATAACCACCAAATTACAACATGACATGTTTCACCATTTTGTTGGGGTAATAAGTTCTTTACCCAATCGTAATAGATTCCAATAACATACAATATAGTATGTTTACCACCACAAACATATAGGCATGATTAATCACAACAGTAATTTAAGATACATTAGAATCAAATTTCATTATCTCATACATAAGCATCATTCCATATTCGAGTTACAACATGCCATGATTTCATTTAAAGAAAAAGAGAACATTTAAATCTGCGTAATAACCAACTTACAAACTAAAAGGAATTCCTGCGTCCTGAAATCTGAATTCTGAAATTGGAGATGCGCGCCTTTGATGAAGATCATTGAATTAGACTAGTTTTAATTTGATTTTGATGTAAGCTTTTAACTCGTCTTTTAATTGAAAACGGTGACGGCTACTCCAAGTTCTCTACTGATGGCATTTCAGTTCTAGGATTGTTTTTCTGTGTGTTTTTAGGTTGAGCATTGAGTTGTTTATATAGAAATTCAGTTTAATTATAGCCGTCAGATGAACCTAGGGTTAATCACAACCACTCAGACTAGATCTGGACCATCCAGAAACCCTAGTGACTCAGCAGCAAGTCATCGGTCGTTCAAAATTCATATCTGGCCGGGGGCCAGGTCGACCCCCAGGTCGACCCTAAGGTCGACCTCTGGGGGGGGGGGGGGGGAGGTCGACACTAGGGTCGACCCCCTGGTCGACCTGCCTGGGCAGGAATTTTCCCGCCCAGCCCGCTTCTGACTTCTGTTTGAATGTTGAAATATGGCTTGAGCTGTTTGAATTTATTTGATTTTCTGAAACTTATGGAGGCCAAAACTTCTTCATACGAAGTCCAATTCACGCAAACTCGGACTCTATCTCAAGCAGAATTCCGAGACGAACATAATGGCGTAACCCGTTTCCCTTAATTCTCAAATTTTGAAATTAAGTATTAATTAATTCGTTACTATGACGTCAATAGATAATACAGGGTGTTACATTCTCCCCTCCTTTTAGGATTTCTTCCCCGAAATCTTCAAGTCTGGAAGGACTTATATCCTACCATCCAATCACCCATCTACTCAACCATCAAACACAGGCGTCCATTGTCCTTAAAAGGTTTCTAATGCTTCATGATCATATGCATAGTGTGTGTACATGTCCTTATCTAATGCAAAATCAAGCGGTCCACTATTCAGTTGACCTCCTTAATGCAAATTATGTCAGTGCCATGAGTCCGTTATGTATGCAATTTTTTCCTACCCAAAATTTCCTACATGAGTGCACAATCATTCATACAAATGCAAAGTCCATATGCTAACTCATCAAATTTCAATTCATATACAAATACATATATGCATATGCAATATGAAAGTGGCTGAGCCGATCTAATACCTAATGTGTGTGTATATGCATCCACGAGCAACCACTAGCAACCACTTGCAACCATCAAAAATAGCATGTTTCAATTACATGTTTACATCCAAAAAGGTTTCTACCTAAGGATAAAGGATAGGAGATACACCTAAAAAGATAGATACGGGCACAAATTTAAGGAAAGAGGGATCAAAGATGTACCCTCAAAAAGAAAAGGGTAGGCTGCACGTATTCTATCCTCAGTTTCCCAAGTCGCGTCTTCCTCAGTGTCGCTCCATTGAACTTTGACGAGCTTAACTTCATGGTTGCGTAGCTTTTTGACTTCTGTTCCTAAGATACGGGTTGGAACTCTCCTCACAGTTGCTTCTCATTCAACTTCAACTTCCTCTAGCATACTTGGTTCTACCACTTCCGCAGATTCGTGTAAGCATTTCCGCAGGTGAGAGACATGAGAGACATTATGAACCCCGGCCAAACTTTCGGGGAGCTGTACCCTATAAGCCATCTTCCAAATCTTCCCGATGATAGGGACCTGCCCTACAAATCTTGGTGCTAAATTTCCTGTGGATCCAAAGCGAACGACGTTCCTCAAAAGAGATACTTTAAGGAACACCTTGTCTCTAACTTCGAACTCAAGGTTAGTTCTTCTTCTGTCTGCGTAGGACTTCTGTCAATCTTGGGCAGTCTTCATTTTTCTTCGTATCAAGTCTACTTTCTCTAAAGTTTCCCTAATCATGTCTGGCCCAAGTATGAGCTTGTCTGTGGACTCCCACCAGTAAGTTGGTGACCTGCACAGTCTTCCATATAAAGCTTCGAAAGGCTCCATGCCTATGGTAGCTTGGTAGCTATTGTTGTAAGCGAATTCTACCAAAGGTAAGTGACCCTCCCATTTACCTCCGAAGTCAAGAATACATAGTCTCAATAGGTCTTCCAATACTCTGTTGACCCTTTCCGTCTGGCCATCGGTTTGAGGGTGATAGGCCATGCGTAAGCATAACTGTGTTCCTACAGCCTCTTGTAAACTCTTCCAAAACTCGCTCGTGAAGATAGTGTCTCGATCACTCACTATGTTGGAGGGTATCCCATGGAGTCAAACTATCTCTTTAAGGTATATGGATGCTAGAGATGAGGTAGTCCTTCTACTCTTGACGGGTTTAAAGTGGGCGCTTTTTGTGAGCCTGTCCACTATTACCAAAATGCTGGTATTGCCCCTTCTTGACCTAGGCAACCCATCTATAAAGTCCATCGAGATACTATCCCATTTCTACTGTGGGACTTCTAGAGGATGGAACAGACCACCAGGCTTCTTCTGCTCTGCCTTGACTTGTTGGCATATTAAACACTTAGAAACAAATTCAGCTACGTCTTGCTTCATGCCATTCCAAAAGAATACTCTTTTGATATCTTTATACATTTTGTCTCCGCCTGGGTGTATGGTTAGTTTGGAATAGTGTGCCTCTTCTAGAACCGCCTTTACCAAATCCCTTACTTATGGGACACATAGTCTTCCATCTCGTCTCAACCAGCCCTTGGCATCAATGGAGTATCTATTGAGGTGACTGGAAGTCTCACCCCTAATTAACTTGTCCATCACATCGGCTAGTTGAGGGTCTTCTCTTTGCGCGACTCTGATTGAGTCTAATAGAGTTGGCCACACTTCTAGCGTTGCTAGCAAGCCAGGTACAAAGTCAGAGGAGAGTCGAAAATTAAAGCTTGCTATGAACTCCAAGCTTTTCCTTTCCATAAAGAGAGGGCTTAAGGCCAGCTTCTTTCTACTTAAGGCGTCTACTACTACATTGCCCTTGCCAGGAGTGTAGGAAATCTCAAAATCGAACGAGGTAAGAAACTCCATCCATCTTTGCTGCCTCAAATTGAGATCTTTCTGCGAGAAAAGGTATTGCAATGATTTATGGCCAGTATACAGTTCAAATTTCTCACCTAGGAGATAATGGCGCCAAGACTTAAGCGCAAAAACGATGGCTACCAACTATAGGTCGTGGGTTGGGTAGTTTTTCTCGTGTACTTTCAACTGCCTTCCACCATAAGCTACTACCTTCCCTTCTTGCATCAGAACAGTGCCTAGTCCCGTTCTGCAAGCATCTGTGTAAACCGTAAACATCTTGCTTCCATCAGGCAATGTCAGAAATGGGGCTGTTGTTAGAGCCCTTTTCAAATGTTGGAAAGCAATATCGCAACCCAAATCCCAATTGAAAGCTAGGTTCTTCTTTATCAATCTTGTCAGTGGAGCTGAGATTTTTGCAAAATCTTTGATAAATTTTCGATAAAAGCCTGCTAGCCCGAGAAAGCTTCAGACTTCGGTTGCGTTTCGAGGAATCTTCCAATCTTGCACAACAACCACTTTTGCGGGATCCACAACTATCCCCTCTTTTGACACCACGTGTCCAAGGAACCTAACTTCTTCTCTCCAGAAATGGCATTTGGATAATTTCGCCTTCAACTGATGTGCACGGAGAGTATCCATGACTTCTTTTAGACGCTAAGCATGCTCTTCCTCATTCTTTGAGAAGATCAAGATATCGTCTATGAAGACCACCACAAACTTATTGAGGAATTCTCGGAACACTCTGCTCATTAAATCATTGAAGTAAGCGGGTGCATTTGTCAAGCCGAAAGGCATGACAAGCCACTCGAAGAAACCATCTGGAGTTCTGTACGCGGTCTTATCAATGCTGTCTTCAACACCCTTAGCTGATGAAACCCGGTCACCAAATCTAATTGGGAGAAAACCGATGCACCTACAAGCTGATCGAACAAATCATCTATTCTCGGGAGTGGGTGCCTATTCCTTTTGGCCAGCTTGTTTAGCTCCCTATAATCAATGCACAGCCGAAGCGAACCGTCCGCTTTAGTGGTGAACACTACTGGAGAACCTATTCCGAAATACTCTGCCTTATAAACCCCTTCTCAAGCAATCCTTTAACTTGCTTGCTGAGTTCTTTCCTCTCCCTCGGAGCCATGTGTCTAACGGGTAAAGCAACGGGTTTTGCGTTGTCCACGAGGTATATGCGGAAATCTATCTCCCACTTCGGAGGTAAGCCCTTTACCTCTTCAAATACATCCGAGTATTCATGGACTACCCTTACAGACTGCAAGTTCTCAACGGAAGCATCAAGAGATTCTAGATAACTAAGCATAACGGAGTTCATGGGATTACAAGAAATTTCGAGAGTGTTACCGAGGCGAGTCATGAGTCTAAGCACTCTCTTTTCACAATCGAGGATGGCACCATTACTGGATAGCCAGTCCATGCCTAGAATCAACCAATATCCCGTGAAGCCCAAAACAAAGGCATTACATTTAAACCCAACGCTTAGTATAGATAATTTCAAATCCAAACAAACCATTGGCAAATAAGCTGAGCCCCCAATTGGATTTGAAACAACCAAGGGATCCTCTACTATACTGGTGTCTAGGTGCAGAGATTCCACCAAAGCAGTAGATATAAAAGAGTGCTATGCGCCGGAATCAAATAGTGTACGAACAGGATAATCAAAAAGATAGACTAAACTTTCGACAGAAATATTTCTACCTCATTCTTGCGGAGGTACCGTGAGAGCGTGAATTTGTCCTCCAGAAGAAGATCCAGTTCCGTGCCCTGGCTTCCTTGGGCAAGTTCTTCCCTTGTATCCTGTCTTACCACAGTGGAAACAGCCACCCATCTTCCTTTTCTTCTTCTTGCAGTCTTTGATCAGATGTCCAAGAATGCCACAGAAATTACACTTTCTCTTTTCATGGGGTTTGTTGTTCTTCCCGCCTTTCTTTAAATCAGCCTTCTTGTTTTGGGACCCCTCCCCCTTCTTATCTTGAGGCACTTCCGCTTTAGCCTCATTCTTGCTCTTGTCTTCCTCATGTAAGAGTGCCATGTCCACTAACCTCTCGTAAGTAGCCCCCGTAGGTATATGGGTCATAGCCAAGCTGTGAAGTGGCTCATTCAATCCTTTGACAAAACGGAGAGCCTTCTTATGAGGAGTATTCACTAAGTCCAATCTGAATCGGGCCAGCTGATTGAATTGATTGACGTACTCCTTGACCGTCATACTTCCTTGCTTAAGAGATAAGAACTTTTCCAGCTGTAGACTTCGTTCAGCTTGTGAGAGGAATTTCATCTCAAACCTTATTCTGAAATCCATCCATGTGTCAACTGGTCTCTCAGCGTTAGTGACTTCCCACCAATAGGAAGCATCGTCTTTGAGCAACCATACAGCCAGCCGTATCTTCTGCCTATCGTCCACCTCGAAGATAACGAACAAATCCCCAGTTTCTTTGAGCCAGTTCTTAGCTTCTACGAATGATTCAGTTCCCTTGAAATCCTTTCCACCCATGGCCCTAAAGTCCCCACAAATCTTTGAGAAAGCATTTGCACGAGGAGGAGGAGCTGCTGCAGCTGGAGGAGGAGGAGGAATATCTCCTGGGCCTGCGTCGTTGGCCCTAGCCTCTAAGTACCTCCTGAACCAGCCAGGTATCGGTACACCCTCTTGAAGGTTAAGATTCCCAAACATGCTAAAACGAAAAAAAGAGAAGATTTAAAACAAAGGATAGAAAGATAGTGCATATGGCTTTGGGGATTATGCCTTTTTAAATTTAAAACAACACACTTTTTCTTGAAAAATGCTTCTTTATATTTCTTTCGAAAATAGTTTTTCAAAAATTCTTATCTGATCTGGTAAACCTTTGCTCTGATACCAAGTGCAACACTCCACCTCCGTTAAGGTCACTCACAAAGGGAATGCCTTAAGTTTGGTGGAGGGTTATAGGTACAAGGCACAGAAATTTTTACAAGACAGATAAGTATAAGCATCGGAATTCAAATCATTTATTGAATACGTGGTTCAATACAAAAGCATTACATTAAATTGTCTCAAAATAACTTCCAAAACATTACACCATAATTTCTGTCTTGAGTATTAAATAAAGAAGAATAAAACATAGATGAAATTGCATAAATCCCCAAGTGTCGTATCCAAAAGCCATAGCCAATGAAAGAGAGTCCCAATCATACATCTACTTTCTTGAAGCTTGCAAAGAGTATGATCAAGCTGGAGTATTCCCTCCCTGTGGACCGGGAGGGGGGGGGGAAGGAAGAAAAGAAGATCAAAGAAAACGGGTCAAACAATAAGTCTGGTAAGTTCAGTGATTACTAGTATTTAAACAGGGAAAGGAATCATGATAGTAATAACGGAATATAGGACAATACCCTAATATAAGATAAATGAACATGTGATCGCACCCATTACTAAAGTCTCTGCACCTACTAACCATTGGTTCAACCAGCCCCACGTGTTTATACCGAACGATCCCCTTAATGATCGGCTCCTACTCGCATGCATTCATGTCCTGTGTCACCCCGTTTGACTATAGCTACATGTGCTGGTCCCATCATGGGGTTTATCAGTCCCTCTGGTGGCAACCCGATACGATTCAAGATGCACAGTGCACACTACTGATGCCCAGTGCCTGATTTTTCCACTCCGGAGTGCATGCACGCACATACTCCGTCGGAACCTACACTGGCCCACCAACCACCGACGTTTTGACCGCTTATAATTCAGCCCAATAATCATGCCCCACCCAACCTAGTTTCAGGGTACCATGATACATCTATGTCGGTTACTGCTGAAATGGGTCCTCGTTACTAGGGTTTCCTAATCAACATGTTTATTTGGTTAAGTGTCCAAGTTTACCTAACCCCGCCCACTCGTTTAGTCAACATGTTAAATCAGTTAAGTGTTTCCCTAATTGACTTAACCCTATCAATCCTGATTTAGTTTTAATTTATCATTAAAGCACCGATCACTCACATTAGACAGGTCTTGTTGTGGTCACTGGATTTGCCGGTCGGTTCCGGACAGTTTTACACCACAACTCAGTCTAACCTCGGGTTCTTTTTGGCCTTGATGCACTAACCCCCACATTAGATAGGTCTTGTTGTGGTCACTGGATATGCCAGTCGGTTCCGTGCAGGTTTACACCACAACTCAGTCTAACCTCGGGTTAGGCATAATCATCTTTTCTAAATTCACATTATTATATATATGTCTAATTTCTTTATGTAGATTAAATATGATTTAATTATGCTATAATTATCCTTTGATATTGCTCACCATAAATATTATATCAAATGTACCATTTAATGAACAAATCTATGCCATGAATTTTCATATTTTCCCATCGTTATCCCCATAGAACGTACGTATGAATTACATAAGATGTTGGGCTAGCAAATTAGCCCAAACCCATAAACAAAAAGGGGTAATAAACAAGGAACATGAAATAAACATAAAATAGCATACATTTAACTTATCACATGTAACTTGGCATAGACGTAACATTATCTTCACTAAACAGGTAAAGGTGAACTTGTGACTAAGTTGGATCTAATTTTCATGTAAACTTGATATGGGTCTAACATGGAGGATTTGCATATAAACAAAACTTTAAACCACAATTTAGCATACTAACTTATGTATGTCAAAACATAAGAAAGCCACTATGAACATATTTAAATTACAACTTGGCATGATAACTTATGTGTTAAAACATAAGAGGATTACCATAAACATGTTTAAATCACACTTAGCATGGTAACTTATGTTAAAACATAAGAGGATTACAAATCAAATCTTGCAACATAAATGTATTCAACTTGACGTAGTTCAAAATATTCATGAATGTCGATCTAACATGTAAGCATGTGATTTAGATCATAAACTTGCAAATAACCACCAAATTACAACATGACATGTTTCACCATTTTGTTGGCATAATAAGTTCTTTACCCAATCGTAATAGATTCCAATAACATACAATATAGTATGTTTACCACCAAGAACATATAGGCATGATTAATCGAAACAGTAATTTAAGATACATTAGAATCAAACTTCATTATCTCATACATAAGCATCACTCCATATTCGAGTTACAACATGCCATGATTTCATTTAAAGAAAAAGAGAATGTTTAAATATGCGTAATAACCAACTTACAAACTAAAAGGAATTCTTGCGTTCTGAAATCTGAATTCTGAAATTGGAGATGCGCGCCTTTAATGAAGATCATTGAATTAGACTAGTTTTAATTTGATTTTGATGTAAGCTTTTAACTCGTCTTTGAATTGAAAACGGTGACGGCTACTCCAAGTTCTCTACTGATGGCATTTCAGTTCTAGGATTATTTTTATGTGTGTTTTTAGGTTGAGCATTGAGCTATTTATATAGAATTTCAGTTTAATTATAGCCGTCAGATGAACCTAGGGTTAATCACAGCTACTCAGACCAGATCAGGACCATCCAGAAACCCTAGTGACTCAGCAGCAAGTCATTAGTCGTTCAAAATTCAGATCTGGCTGGGGGCCAGGTCGACCCCCAGGTTGACCCTAAGGTCAACCCCCAGGTCGACCTCTAGGGGGGAGGTCGACACTAGGGTTGACCCCCTAGTCGACCTGCCTGGGCGGGAATTTTCCCGCCCAGCCCGCTTCTGACTTCTGTTTGAATTTTGAAATCTGGCTTGAGCTATTTGAATTCATTTGAATTTCTGAAACTTCTGGAGGCCATAACTTCTTCATAAGTAGTCCAATTAATGCAAACTCGGACTCTATCTCAAGCAGAATTCCGAGACGAACGCAATGGCGTGACCCTTTTCCCTTAATTCTCTAATTTTGAAATTAATATTAATTAATTCGTTACTATGACGTCAACAAAAAATATGGGGTGTTACAATTTTTTTATGTACACACATTCGACCGATATTGAGTGGGACGATAAAATTTTTCATATTGCCCAACTGCACAAATAAAATTCATTATTTGTTGATTGAAACCCCACACGGGTATTGGGATGAAATTGGACATACACTAATCCCAAAATTTAGTTGAATGTCGATCGATTGATTGACAAGCTGTGTAAGCATTAAATATTTATATTTGATGCTTATGAAGTGTAGAATACACTATTGATGATGGATGACTGTATTTGATTGTTGTGGTATACATGTGTGTATGAAATCCATACAAATCACGTTATATGGTAATTGACTGTGTCTAATTCCAGTTCTGAAAGAATGAATATTTTGAAATAACGATTATTTTAAAATAATAAATATTTTAAAATAATATTTAGGAAAAGATCAAAATCTGATTTTGATGTTCGATTTGGGATGGACACGAATATATTTAAATATATAAAGCCAGATTGATTAGATTAACGCCATTTTGACGTGAATGATATTTATATTGATTTTATTCATTTTTATAATGAATATCGAAAAGGAAGTGATTTTGAAATATAATGTTTTGAAAATATTATCATTTATATATTGATGATATGGAATATTCAATTCTGATTTGAAATTGAATATGAAGTTGAAATCGTTTTGAAAACGAATTTAAAACGATTTATAAAATACGTTTTAAAAGGAAATCGATGAAATATATATAATATATATATATATAACGGCCTGAATAGAACACGCTGCGGTAGTTCGGGAATTTCGACCATTGACTTCGAACAGACATTACAGGAGATCCGACCATCGGATTCTCCTAAAACTGGGGCCGTTGGGTTCATATCGAAAAGAGCTTTCTAACGAATAAAAGAAACTATAAATCTAATGGTTGGATTTGGAATTATGTCCAAATCAAATTTGGAAAAGTAGTTGTAAGTGCAGTTCGATGGCCATTTGTGGAAATCGACTGTACGGGCCTTGATAAAATTATTAAAAATTTCAATAATTTGTGTAAAATCATAGGAAATGATTTGGAAAGAATTAGGGTGAAAAATCCCATATTTTAAAATATAAAAATAGTTTTTTTATCGAAATGAACTAGTTATGAACTAGAATTATAATCTAAATATTTTTAAAAATAAATAAATTGGATTTGAAATGGTTTCAAAAATAACCAGGATTTCCGATATATAATTTGGAAATGGATTTGAATCGAAATTGTCTTCGGAATATTTTGATGTTGGATTTCATGATTATACAGATATTGTTAGGGAAATTTGAAAGATATATATATCGTTATTTCCAATATGATATTTGTTGATTTCAGAATTTGATACTCAATATAAGCCGATATATTTTGTATTCAGAGCCTTGTATTTTATATCAAACTGGATTTTGGGTTTGTCGTGAAGGGTATCTTTAATAATACTGTTCTTAAACCCAATGGAGTTAAGAAAATTTGAAACTGACTGGAGATTAGTTAAGTTGAATGGTTTCCTGGGTATTGATCTGATTTTGGTTTCGACCTTCGGGGTTAATACTTAGGGAATTGTTCTCTTACTAATTTATGGATAGAGACTGATGGGATTTTGGGTTTGTCGTGAACTGTGTTTTAAATGACACTGTTCTTAAATCCAATGTGAAAAGAATAAATCTTTTAATTAAGATTTGGAGAAGAATTACCAATTAATTAACATTTAATTGGAACTGAAAATGGAATGTGAATTGGGTTTATTGTGAACTGTGTTTTTAACGACATTCGTTCTTTAACCCGATTTACAGTGAAAAGGGATTTGGAATTTATAAATCTTTTATTAAGATTTAAAGGAGATTTTCCAAATTAAAGTTTTCCAATTTAACATATTAAATTGGAATTAAATGGAATTCGATTTGGTAACAATCAAAGCAAGCTTCTGTAGAGGAAGACGGTTAATATATATGGAATTTAAAAGGCCTTGTCGTTATTCCATTGATATTATCGGTTGGATATGGAAGTTTATACCGAATAAATATATCGATTTGTTTTCCATGAAGATTCCATTGTTAATGGAATGTGATTTTGGGTTGTCGTGAATGGTATCTTTAATAATATTGTTCTTAGACCCAACGGAGTTAAGAAAATCAGAAACTAACTGGAGATTAGTTAAGTTGAATGTTTTCCTGGGTATTGATCTGATGTTGGTTTCGGCCTTCGGGGTTAATACTTAGGGAATTCGTGACTTGCTGATTTACGGTTAAAGGCTGATGGAATGGAGTGTGATTTTGGTTTTATAGTGAACCATGTTTTAAATGACATTGGTTCTTTAACCCAGTTAAGGACAGGATATGATTTCCCAAGTTAAACAATCGTTAATATTGATTTTCGGGAAGATTAAAACCAAGTGGAGTTTTAATGAATCTTTAATTAGATTGAAATGATATCCGAGGGAAGATTAAAGAATAAATTTAAAGAAATTATCTTTGATAAATGTAACACCCCGTGTATTCTATAACAGTGAAATTCACAAATTAAAGTATAATCAATTTCAAATCAAAAAATTAAGGGAAACAGGATACGCCATTGCGTTCGTCTCGGAATTCTGCTTGAGATAGAGTTCGAGTTTGCGTAAAACGAACTCCGTATGAGGAAGATATGGCCTCCGGAAGATTCAGAATTCAGTTTAAAATTCAAACAGACCAAAACAGCTTAGAAAACAAGTTTAAATTTCAAAAATTGGGCCAGATGGGCCAAGGCGGGAATTTTCCCGCCTAAGGAACCCAGGTCGACTGGGTAGTCGACCTGGGCTACCCAGGTCGAATGGGTAGTCGACCTGGGGCACCCAGGTCGACTACATAGTCGACCTGGGGGTCGACTGGAGGGTTGACCTGGCCCTTGAGCCAGGTCGAACCCAGCCCCCTGGATGGCCTGGTCTGTGTTTGGTCGATTTTCTGAGCCTTGCCTTGTCACTAGGGCTAGGTGTCAGCTCCTGATTGGTCTCTCCTTCAAACGAACGACTATTATTAAACCAAGCTCCATCGACGGTCCTAATCAACTCACAAACTCTATAAAAAGGACCTAAGACTCACCCTAATTCACACAAACAAAAATGGAGATGAGACCGTCATGCTGCTGAGGAAAGACTAGGAATAGCCGTCAGAAATTGAGAGACAATTAGGAGACAATTTGAAAGCTTAAAGCAACGTTAACTAAATCAAAACAAAGCCTACAACAAAGGATAGCATCTCCAAATTTAGAATTCAGATTCCTGAATTGAAGATTCGTCATACGTTGTAAGTAGAGTGCTATTCTGATGTGAATGAACAATTGAGTTTTGATTTATGTAAAATGAGAAATGGAATTGTACTTAATTTCATTTATGATTGTATGTTGCTATGATTTTAATTCTGAATCGATTTGGGATATTGTGATATAACGATGTTAGGCCTATTGGATATTTGCAAGTATATGATTCATTTCGAAAGTAACGACTATATGTTTGTGGTAGTTTATTTGTGATTCATGCAAGTTATAAATCACTATTATGCCAATATGATGTACATACTTTTAAGATCACTTTTAGTGTGTAATTGGATTCAACTAAGTATTATGGTTTATATGAATTTATGTTGGAATTGGCATAGTGATTCAAGTGAAAAACCATACTTTTGTATTAGAGACAAAAGTAAGCACCTTTATGAACATGACTAAACTATGTTTGGTGTTATGCCTAGTTGAAAACATGCTTTAGGCCTATGTTGTTATCAAAATCATATGATGATATATGTGACACATAATTAAGTTAGATTTACATTCTAATTGCAAGTTTACATGAATAGGATAAAAACCATGATTATATGAATAGGATGGTTCATGTTTTGGTATGCTTATGCCATGATTATAAGAACAGAATGATCCATGTTTAAGTATGTTTATGCCATGATTATATGTTATTACAATGCAAGTTCACAAGTGCCAAACTTATGTTAATGAGTTCGCTACGTTGCAAGTTCATGCGTTTACACTCCCCTTTTTATGTTTCTTAGAATATATAAACACCATGTTATAAGCCTCCTCTTTTTCATGTGGCTAAGTTGGGTTTAAATGTTAAACCCAACATATGTTATATTGTAGCGAACGTATAAAACGGGGGTAATGACGATTGGGTTAAAATATAAAACATATGTGTTGGCATGTTTGACGCATGCCAACGACTTTGAAAAACAATTAAGTGGTATAAATTAATTTTACCAATAAAGATGAATTTGAATAATGGGCCGCAAATATTTACATATAAAACGAAAAGAGACAAAATATGTAAATTTAGAAAATACGATGTATTTAACCCGAGGTTGGATTGAGTTGTGATGTAAACCTGCCCGGAACCGCCCGGCTGTCCAGTAGTCACAACAATACCTATCCAATGTGGGTGGTTAAACACGGAGCCCAATAAGGACCCGAGGTTAGACTGAGTTGTGGCGTAAGACTGCCCAGACCCAACCGGCAACAGGCAGCCACAACAATACCTGTCTAATGTGAGAGGTCGAGGCTTTAATAAGATAATTAAGGCTGAGTCAGGATTGATAGGATTAAGTAAATCAAATTAATACTTAATCAAAATGGAACATGCTAAACTATACAGACTGATTGGGGTTAAGTTTGCAAAACACTTAACCAACTTAGCATGTTGGCTAGAAATAGAAAACCTAGTAGCGGGGGACCCTTTTCAGCAGTAACCCTACAAGGTGTATCAGGATACCCTGAACTAGGCAGGGTGGGGCACGATTACTGGGCTGACTGTAAGAGGTCAAATCGACGGCGGTGGTGCAACAGTGTAGGTTCTAACGGGGTGCGGGCGTGCACACACTCCGACGTAGAAAAATAAGGCACTGGGCGCCAGTAGAATACCTGTGCATTCTAGAATTGTGTCGGGCCGCTACCATGGGACTTGATACAACCCATGGTGGGACCAACATAGGTAACTACAACATCGGGGGCCGTGAGACACATATAACTATGCGAGTAGGAGCCGATCATCAGAAAATGGATCACTTCACCCTGATTATGGGGTGCCTGTTGGGAACTAGTTTATATGGATGCAGAGATTAATATGGGGTATGATAGTATATTCGACTCTAGACAACTTAACTTAGTTTATGGTGCTTTCCCATTTCCAGTTTATACTTATCATACCCAGTTCTTTATTCATAGACTGAATAGTCCTAGACTTACTCAGGCTTTATGTCTGACTCTACTTTTCTTTCGTCTATTCTTTCGTTTCCCCCCAGGTCCACAGGGAGGGAATCCCGCAGCTTGACCAGTTTTCACATCCAGCTTAAAGAGAAAGAATGTATTGCTTGGATCTTTTTCGTTTTGGACTATGGCTTTGGACAGCAATTATGGGACTTATGCAGTTTACTTATGTTTTTATGCTTCTTTAAATAATGTAATCAAGACAGTTATGAAGATGTTATGTTTTTGGAAGTATTGTAAGACAAATTATGACATGGTTTGTGTAACACATATTTTGTTGAAATAAAAGTTGTTGTTGTTTCCGCTGTTTCAAAAATATGTGTTCTTATATTTGTCTTGTATATCTGTGACTTATACTTATAAACCTCCACCAAAATTAAGGCATTCCCTTTGAGAGTGACCCTAACGGAGGTGGGGTGTTTCACTTGGTATCAGAGCATAGGTTTACCAGATAAGATAAAAAGTTTTGAAAATTTATTTTCAAAATAAAATTTAAAGAAGAATTTTTAAAGATAAAATATTATTTTATTTTAAAAAGGCATAGTCCCCCCCAAAGCCATAGGTACTATATTTTATCCTTCGTTTCGAATCTATCCTTTTTGTTTCAGCATGTCCAAAGAACTTAACTTGCCAGAGGGTATACCAATACCTGGTTGGTTTAGACGATTCTTAGAAGCAAGGGCCACTCAGCCAGGTCCTACCGTTCCTCCTCCTCCAGCTGTAGGAAATCATCCAGCTGCAGCAGCACCTCTTCCTCCACCTCCTCCATGGGGAAATACTTTTGCTAAGATATGTAAAGATTTTAAAGCTATGGGAGGAAAGGACTTTCATGGAACCGAGTCCTTCGTGGTAGCCAGGAATTGGCTGAAAGAAACCGAGGACTTATTCGTCGTCTTTGAGGTAGAAGATAGGTAGAAGGTACAACTGGCAGTATGGCTACTTAAAGGCGAGGCTTCCTACTGGTGGGAAGTCACCAATGCAGAAAGACCAGTGGAAACATGGGAGGACTTTAGGGCAAGGTTTGAGGCTAAGTTTCTCTCAAAACCTGAAAGGAGTCTTCAATTGGAAAAATTCTTATTTCTTAAGCAAGGGAATATGACAGTCAAAGAGTATGTTAACCAGTTCGATCAGCGGGCTAGGTTCGGACTGGACCTAGTCAACACCCCACACAAGAAGGCTCTCCGCTTCGTCAAGGGGTTGAATGAGCCATTACACAGTTTGGCCATGACCCAATACCCATGGGAGCTACGTATGAAAGGTTGGTGCAGATGGCATTGCTGAACGAAGAGGATAAAGGCAAGAAGGAGACAAAGGCAGAAAGCTCTCAAGGGAAGAAAGAGGGTTTGCAGCCTAAGAAGACAGACTTTAAGAAGGGCGGGAAAGACAACAAAGAGAAGAGGAAGTGTAATTTCTATGGCAAAGTGGGGCACTTAGTGAAAGATTGCCGGAAAAAGAAGGCCAAGATGAATGGTGGTTGCTTTTATTGCGGTGAGACAGGCCACCTGGCTAAGGATTGCCCAAAGAAGCGGGGGCAGGGGCAGGGGCAGAGGGCTGGATCCACCTGAGGCACAAGTTCATGCGCTAGAAGCGCCACCTCTGCAGCAGCGAGGTATAAATACTTTTGTAGAAAGTGTAGTTTATCTTTATGATCACCCAGTTCGCACTTTATTTGATTCTGGCGCATCACACTCCTTTATCTCATCTGCTTTAGTAGAATCTCTGCACCTAGAAACTAGAATGGTAGAGGACCCCTTAATTGTTTCAAATCCAATTGGGGGCCCAACTCATTTGTCTATAATCTGTGTGGGATTGAAAATTTCTATTCTAAGCGTAGAATTTAAATGTAGTGCCTTTGTTTTGGGCTTTTCGGGATATGGTTTGATTTTGGGCATGGATTGGCTATCCAGTAATGGTGCCATCCTTGATTGTGAGAAAAGACCGTTTAGGCTTCTGACCCAACTCGGTAACACTTTGGAAATTACTTGTAATCCCTCGTATGCGGTTACGCTTAGTTATCTTGAATCGCTAGATGCCTCTGTCGAAAGTTTGCAATCAGTTAGAGTGGTCCGGGAATATCCGGATGTCTTCGAAGAAGTGAAGGGCTTGCCTCCGAAGCGGGAAATAGACTTCCGCATATATCTTGTAGATAGTGCAAAGCCCGTTGCGTTTCCCGTTAGACACATGGCTCCACGAGAAAGGAAAGAGCTCAGTAAATAGATTAAAGAGCTTCAAGAAAAGGGGTTCATTAGAAGGAGCATTTCAGAATGGGGCGCTCCAGTGGTGTTCGCTACAAAGGCGGATGGTTCACTCCGTCTATGTGTTGACTATAGGGAGCTCAACAAGCTAACGAAAAAGAATAGGCACCCTCTCCCCAGAATTGACGATCTGTTTGATCAGCTTGTAGGAGCGTCTGTTTTCTCCCAACTCGAGTTAGCGACCGGATTTCATCAACTAAGGGTGGCTGAAGATAGTATCGATAAAACAGCACTCAGAACCCCAGACGGCTTCTTTGAATGGCTTTTCATGCCTTTCGGCTTGACAAATGCACCCTCTTACTTCGTGGACCTAATGAGTAGGGTGTTCAGAGATTTCCTCAATAAGTTCGTAGTGGTCTTCATAGACGATATCTTGATCTTCTCAAAGAATGAAGAAGATCATGCTCAGCACCTAAGGGCAATCATGGAAACTCTGCGAGTCCATCAGCTAAAAGCCAAATTCTCCAAATGCCACTTTTGGAGAGAAGAAGTGAGGTTCCTTGGGCACATAGTATCCAAAGAAGGGTTAGCTGTAGACCCGGCTAAGGTAGTAGCGGTGCAGGACTGGAAGACACCAAAGAACGCAACAGAAGTCCGAAGCTTTCTCGGGCTAGCAGGCTTCTATCGGAAATTCATCAGAGACTTTGCAAAGATATCAGCTCCGCTCACAAAGATGACCAAGAAGAATCTAGTGTTCAATTGGGACTTGGATTGCGAATTTGCTTTCCAACGACTAAAAAGGGCTCTTACAACAGCCCCAGTTTTGACGTTGCCAGATGGAAGCAAGATGTTCACAGTTTATACAAATGCATGTAGGACAGGGCTAGGCGCTGTCTTGATGCAAGAAGGGAGGGTAGTAGCTTATGGTGGAAGGCAATTGAAAGTGCATGAAAAGAACTACCCGACCCACGATCTTGAGTTAGCTGCCATCGTCTTTGCACTCAAGTCTTGGAGACACTATCTCCTAGGTGAGAAGTTCGAACTTTACACTGACCATAAATCGTTGAAATATCTTTTCTCACAGAAAGACCTTAACTTGAGGCAACAGAGATGGATGGAGTTTCTTGCCTCGTACGATTTCGAGATCTCCTACACTCCGGGCAAAGGTAACATAGTGGCAGACGCGTTGAGCCGAAAGAAACTAACCCTAAGCCCGCTGTTTGTTGAAAGACAAAGCCTAGAGTTTATAGCCAGCTTTGACTTTAGGCCCTCCTCTGATTTCGTACCGGGTTTGCTAGCATCTCTCGAAGTACGTCCGACTTTAGTGGACGAAATAGGGACACCACAACGCGAAGACCCTCAGCTTATGGAGACAATTGATAGGCTAATTAGGGGTGAGACTTCAAGTCACCTCAGCAGATACTCCATCGACGATAAGGGTTGGCTAAGGCGAGACGGAAGACTATGCATCCCACAGACAAGGGATTTAGTAAAGAAGGTTCTCGAGGAAGCACATCACTCCAAGATGACGATACACCCAGGCGGGGATAAAATGTACAAGGACATAAAGAGAACTTTCTTTTGGAACGGCATGAAGAAGGACGTGGCAGATTTCGTTTCTAAGTGTATGGTGTGCCAATAGGTTAAGGTGGAACAGAAAAAGCCTGGCGGTCTGCTCCATCCTCTATAGGTCCCGCAGTGGAAGTGGGATAGCATCTCAATGGACTTCATTGATGGGCTGCCTAGGTCTAGAAGAGGCAACACTAGCATTTGGGTAATAGTGGATAGGCTTACTAAAAGCGCCCACTTCTTACCTGTCAAGAGTAAAAGAACTGCCTCATCCCTAGCATCTCTTTACCTCAAGGAAATTGTTCGACTCCATGGAATACCATCTAGCATTGTTAGTGACCGAGACCCTATCTTCACAAGTGAGTTTTGGCGGAGTCTGCAAGAAGCGGTAGGCACACAGTTATTCTTAAGCACAGCCTATAATCCCCAAACCGACGGCCAGACAGAAAGAGTGAACAGAGTTTTGGAAGACCTTTTAAGACTGTGCGTCCTTGACTTCGGAGGGACATGGGAAGACCATCTTCCTTTGGTGGAATTTGCCTACAACAACAGCTACCAAGCAACCATTGGAATGGCACCCTTCGAAGCTTTATATGGAAGACCGTGCCAATCGCCCACTTGTTGGTGGGAGTCTACTGATAAGCTCATACTTGGACCGGATATGATCCGAGAGACTTCAGAAAAAGTAGACTTAATACGGAGAAGAATGAAGACAGCCCAAGACAGACAAAAATCCTACGCCGACAAGAGGAGGACCAACCTTGAATTTGAGGTTGGGGACAGAGTTTTTCTTAAGGTATCTCCACTAAGGAACGTTGTTCGTTTTGGAACCACAGGAAAACTAGCACCAAGGTTCGTAGGACCGTTCCCTATTATCGGGAAAATTGGGAAAATGACCTATAGATTAGAGCTACCCGAAAAGCTGGCTGGATTTCACAACGTTTTCCATGTTTCACAACTCCGAAAATGTCTTCATGAATCTGCTGAAGTGGTAGAGCCAAATATCCTAGAAGAAGCTGAAGTGGAACTCGAAACAACCGTGAGGAAAGTTCCAACCCACATATTAGGAACGGAAGTGAAAAAGCTACGCAACCGCGAAGTCAAGCTCGTCAAAGTTCAGTGGAGCGACGCCGAGGGAGACGCAACTTGGGAAACTGAAGCTAGAGTACGTGCTGCCTACCCTTTTCTTTTTGAGGGTACATCTTTGATCTTTCTTTTTCCTTAAGTTGCGCTTTTATCTATCTTTTTAGTTATATCTCCTCGACCTTATCTTTTAGGTAGAAACTCTTTGGATGAAAACATGTAATTGAAACATGTTATGGATGATGGTTGCAATTGGTTGCAAGTGATTGCTAGTGGTTGCTCGTGGTTGCATATACACACACAATTTAGGTTTTAGATCGGCTCGGTCACTTCATATTGCATATGCATATATGTATGTTTGCATTCGTATATGGTTGAAGTTTAATGTGTTGTCATATGGATGTTGCATTTGTATGAATGATTGTGCACTCATGTAGAATCATGAATAGGAAAATTTGCATACATTATGGATTCATGACACTTACATAATTTGCATTAAGGAGGTCAACTGAATCAGTAGACCGACTGATTTTGCATTAGATAAGTACATGTACACACACTTCGCATATGATCATGAAGCATTAGAAGTCTTTTAAGGACAATGGATGCTCGTGTTTGATGGATAAGTAGATGGATGTTTGAATGTTAGGACGTACATTCTTCCTGAACTTGAAGATTTCGGGGACGAAATCCTTTTAAGTGGGGGAGAATGTAACAACCCGTGTATTCTATAACAGTGAAATTCACAAATTAAAGTATAATCAATTTCAAATCAAAGAATTAAGGGAAATGGGATACGCCATTGCGTTCATCTCGGAATTCTGCTTGAGATAGAGTCCGAGTTTGCGTAAAACGGACTCCGTATGAGGAAGATATGGCCTCCGGAAGTTTCAGAATTCAGTTTAAAATTCAAACAGACCAAAACATCTTAGAAAACAAGTTTAAATTTCAAAAATCGGGCCAGATGGGCCAAGGCGGGAATTTTCCCACCCAAGGAACCCAGGTCGACTGGGTAGTCGAACTGGGGCACCCAGATCGACTACATAGTCGACCTGGGGGTCGACTGGAGGGTCGACCTGGCCCTTGAGCCTGGTCGAACCCAGCCCCCCTGGCTGGCCTGGTCTGTGTTTGGTCGATTTTCCGAGCCTTGCCTTGTCACTAGGGCTAGGTGTCAGCTCCTGATTGGTCTCTCCTTCAAACGAACGGCTATTATTAAACCAAGCTCCATCGACGGTCCTAATCAACTCACAAACTCTATAAAAAGGACCTAAGACTCACCCTAATTCACACAAACAAAAATGGAGATGAGACCGTCATGCTGCTGAGGAAAGACTAGGAATAACCGTCAGAAATTGAGAGACTATTAGGAGACAATTCGAAATCTTAAAGCAACGTCAACTAAATCAAAACAACGCCTACAACAAAGGATAGCATCTCCAAATTTAGAATTCAGATTCCTGAATTGAAGATTCGTCATACGTTGTAAGTAGAGTGCTATTCTGATGTGAATGAACAATTGAGTTTTGATTTATGTAAAATGAGAAATGGAATTGTACTTAATTTCATTTATGATTGTATGTTGCTATGATTTGAATTCTGAATCGATTTGGGATATTGTGATATAACGATGTTAGGCCAATTGGATATTTGCAAGTATATGATTCATGTCGAAAGTAACGACTATATGTTTGTGGTAGTTTATTTGTGATTCATGCAAGTTATAATTCACTATTATGCCAATATGATGTACATACTTTTATGATCACTTTTAGTGTGTAACTGGATTCAACTAAGTATTATGGTTTATATGAATTTATGTTGGAATTGGCATAGTGATTCAAGTGAAAAACCATACTTTTGTATTAGAGACAAAAGTAAGCACCTCTATGAACATGACTAAACTATGTTTGGTGTTATGCCTAGTTGAAAACATGCTTTAGGCCTATGATGTTATCAAAATCATATGATGATATATGTGACACATAATTAAGTTAGATTTACATTCTAATTGCAAGTTTACATGAATAGGATAAAAAACATGATTATATGAATAGGATGGTTCATGTTTAGGTATGCTTATGCCTTGATTATATGAACAGAATGATCCATGTTTAAGTATGTTTATGCCATGATTATATGTTATTACAATGCAAGTTCACAAGTGCCAAACTTATGTTAATGAGTTCGCTACGTTGCAAGTTCATGCGTTTACACTCCCCTTTTTATGTTACTTAGAATATATAAACACCATGTTATAAGCCTCCCCTTTTTCATGTGGCTAAGTTGGGTTTAAATGTTAAACCCAACATATGTTATATTGTAGCGAACGTATAAAACGGGGGTAATGACGATTGGGTTAAAATATAAAACATATGTGTTGGCATGTTTGACGCATGCCAACGACTTTGAAAAATAATTAAGTGGTATAAATTAATTTTACCAATAAAGATGAATTTGAATAATGGGCTGCAAATATTTACATATAAAAAGAAAAGAGACAAAATATGTAAATTTAGAAAATACGATGTGTTTAACCCGAGGTTGGATTGAGCTGTGATGTAAACCTGCCCGGAATCGCCCGGCTGTCCAGTAGTCACAACAATACCTATCCAATGTGGGTGGTTAAACACGGAGCCCAATAAGGACCCGAGGTTAGACTGAGTTGTGGCGTAAGACTGCCCAGACCCAACCGGCAACAGGCAGCCACAACAATACCTGTCTAATGTGAGAGGTCGAGGCTTTAATAAGACAATTAAGGCTGAGTCGGGATTGATAGGATTAAGTAAATCGAATTAATACTTAATCAAAATGGAACATGCTAAACTATACAGACTGATTGGGGTTAGGTTTGCAAAACACTTAACCAACTTAGCATGTTGGCTAGAAATAGAAAACATAGTAGCGGGGGACCCTTTTCAGCAGTAGCCCTACAAGGTGTATCAGGATACCTTGAACTAGGCAGGGTGGGGCACGATTACTGGGCTGACTGTAAGAGGTCAAATCGACGGCGGTGGTGCAGCAGTGTTGTAACACCCCACCTCCGCTAGGGTCACTCACAAAGGGAATGCACTAGGTTTGGTGAAGTATTATCGAGGTAAACATGCACAGAAATATTACATGACAGAACATATTTAAAACAGCGGAAGTAAAGCAAGTTTCATTACCTTATAAAATAGTAAGGTCGAAAGCCTTTTACATCAGAATACATCAAAACCTGTCTTGCAATAGTAAAGAAGCATAAACCATTTCATAAATTATTCCCCAAGTAAAACAGTAAGGTAGCCATAGCAAATAAAAGTCCAAGCCATGCATGATGACCTTCAAGCAGAGGGAGTCCGAACTAAATAACAGTGTTTCCTCCCTGAAAACCTTTGGGGGGGGGGGGGAACGGAAGACAAAGAGGCGAAACAAAACGGGGTCAGTCATAAAGACTGGTAAGTCCTATCTACTTCCAGTATAAAACAGGTAAAGGTAACATGACATGCATAAACTGAAAGTAAACATAAGGATGACGACAAGATAGATAAGCTAAACCAAGATAACTGGATGAACTACTGTAGCAAGATAAACTAAGGTATCATGACAAATTACGGTGTCAAGATAAATCAAGGTATCACATCGTCAAGTTTCTATCCAGTATACTATCCCAAGGTATCTATCATGTATAACATCCCACGGTATCTATCATGTATAACATCCCACGGTATCTATCATGCATAACATCCTAAGGTATTTATCATGTATATTTGCTCTGCGCCTCTCGTACTAGTATCCCTACCCACGTCAGGTGTTAACTATGAATGTCCCTTGCCCAATGTCATGTAATGGTCCATGTCAACCTAATATATAGCATATGTAGGTTTTCCCAACTCGTATGTTTCTTTCCATGTATAAGTTCAGTCCTTTGCCGTAGGCCGTACGGGTTTTCCCATGTAAATCTATACCACCTCAACGTAGTACAATTTTATCCTTGAAGTTGTTTTGGACTGCTACCCTTGATCTGGTTATGTTTTCTTACCATGAACTATCGCGTGTTTACTTAGGATTTATGCCCCCTAGGACCGCTAGGGATTATGCTACCTAATGAACGTTTTCGTACCACGGTTTGGGTTTTAGCCACCTAAGACTACTAGGGATTATGCTACCCGTCAACCGCGCCCTTTTCCCCACGTAAGCATCGTGAATCGTTTTTCCATGTCTAACCGCACATGTATCTCAATGTGCCATCCGAGTCCCGTGCCAGGGCAAATCAAGAAATACGAGACTCGATCGGGAGCTTTAAGTCGTCTGCCGAATGTAGATATCAAGGTCTGTTTTTGTATTCGTGGCTATGGTCCCACGTGACCCCTCCCTCAACTACTGAAAGGCAATCCAAGAAAAGTCATGCACGAGAACTATACTCCGGCCCCACTATGGCCCACTTTCCTATTGGCCAACCTCACCCATGACTCGATAGCAAGAACATGGTCTGTTTGGAGTTCTCTGCCTTTCCGTTCGTACGCGATTGACTAAAGATGGTAGGTAGTCGACGATGCGCTATCCAGGGCAAAAATCAAGTATCGTCGACTCCACGCTAATACATCCCCGTCTTTAGGTTGCTCGCACAGCAACCAAGGCATACCCTTGGCTCTTCTACCGCAGACCTTAACCTCTGTGAGGCCAGGTTTCATGGACCATCTGCCACCTCACAGAGGGATACCAAAAGTACCCTCACGTCCCGCTTCGTCACCCAGTTCGCTGGAGCTTTTTATCCAAGTTAGATAAGTTGCTCCTCCTCGTATACTAAGCGATGACCTACCGTATCAGGTTACTCATCTATTTATGAACTAGTCCCATGTCCTTGGCTAAGAATTATTACTTAGTTAACCTTAACTAAGGTTTACCACTTAGCTTCTCTTCCCGCTATCCTTGTTAACTACTATTTTCAAGCTAGTCCCCTGAGCTAGTGTTTTGTCTAATGGGTTAAGTGTTGTCATTCAAGTTCATGACTTAACCCGCCTACGAATCATGTCAAGATTGGCTAAGTACTCAAGTTCAAGGCTTAGCCCTACAAGTTGGTTAAGTGTACCAAGAAGCCCATGACTTAACCCTATCAAGTCAAATTGGTTAAGTATTTGTTTGTCTTAACCCTATCAGATTATCGTGTTAGATTGATTAAGCATAAATTATCTTAATCCCATCAGATTATTGAGTCGGGTTGGTTAAGTATGGGTTAGCTTAACCCCATCCACTAATCGTATTACAATGGTTAAGTATATTTAAAAGGTCTTGTGACTTAACCCTATCAGGCCCGCATATTAGATTGGTTAAGTATAGGTTACTTAACCTCATCAAATCATCATGTATAATTGGTTAAGTATAAGTTACTTAACCCCATTAAATTATCATGTTAAGTTGGTTAAGTATTGGTTATTTAACCTCATTGAATTACCAAGTTAAGATTGGTTAAGTGTTTAGCTTAATCCCATCGAATTTCCGTGTTTAGATTAGTTAAGTGTAGGTTATTTAACACAATCTAATTACCGTGTTTAGATTAGTTAAGTGTAGGTTACTTAACCCCATCTAATTACCGTGTTTAGATTAGTTAAGTCTAAGTTACTTAACCCCATCTAATTACCAAGTCGGATTATTTAAGTGTAAATTACTTAATCCCATCCCCTAATCGTATTACAATGGTTAAGTGTCATTAAGAAATCAAGTCTGGTTTAACTAAACCTACCCATTCGTGTCATATCGGTTAAGTGTCATTAGTCAAAATTACTTAACCTTTTCATGTGGCATTGATTAGATTAATGCACCCCAACCTCTCACATTAGACTTTGTTGTGGTTACTAGTTAAGCCGGGCGGGTCCGGGTAGATTTATACCACAACCTAGTCTAACCTCGGATTTTAAGTGCTATATGACCAACTACTCACATTGGGTCCTATTGTTTGTAGCCACTAGTTAAGCCAGGCGGGTCCGGGTAGATTTATGCTACAAACTCAACCCAACCTCGAGTTGGCCACTTTCATGTTTGGTCTAGTGTCATATTACACTTACAACCCATACGTGTCTAGTTTCAAGTTCCATGTTTTCCTACGTGTCATGATCACATTTAAGTATATCATGAATGTCATGTTCTCATGTAAACCCCATGTCAAGTTTTTCGTGTCATATCCACGTTTTTTTCTAAGCTACCCAAACGGATTTCCAACCCAAGTGGAAGCGAGTCACATAGTAGGGGTATTATGCCAACATATTGGCCACAAACATGCATAGTATCATAAGAGAATTTGGCCACAAATATGCATAGTATCATAAGGGAATTTGGCCACAAACATGCATAGTATCATAAGGGAATTTGGCCACAAACATGCATGATAACATAAGGGGTTTGGGTTCATTTACATGCATAAGCCCCAAAGTCAAGTCTTTGCCAATGTTTCACAAGTCAAATGGTTCCCAAAGGTTCATGCTAACATTCCATAGATAAAGATTCAAACTTGCAAGATATACTAGGTTAGATATAACATGAGTGGCATGATTAAGTCGCTAAAACTTAGCCCAAGGTCATAAATCATAGAAAAGGGGCAAAATTAGGTTCACATAGGCTAGCATACTTATGTTTCATCGCATTTTATTCCATGTCACATTAGAACCACCGTTAGAATCTACAAGTAGCTAGAACTTACTTAGTGTGGCAAGAGGGTTAGGAGCATGAATCGTCTTGATGAAGAAAGGTGGCTCCTTAGTTGAAGAATCGTCATGAAATTTGCGTAGCAACGTTGATCTACCCTCGATTTGACATAGGAAGCTTGCACCTTTTGATTTGAACCCGATTTGAATGCATAGTCCGTAGGAATTGGAGATGGAAGCCATGATCACTTGGCATTTGGGCAGCACTTCGTGGCATGAGTGATTTGTGAGGGATTAGGGTAGGCTTAGGGGTGTTTTTATAGAGATTAGGACTAGTTTAGGCCGTAGGATAAACCCTAGGATAGATCTGAGCCATCAAAAATCGTCACAAGCCAACAAAACCGAGCCAAGACAGCAGTAGGTGCACCCAGGCCCAAGTGGTCGGACCACCCAGGTCGACACCCGTGTCGACTGGGCAGTCGACCTACCCCCTGGGCGTGTCGAAGCCCCAGTCGACACCCCAGTCAACCTGGGGCTTGGGCAGGAATTTTCCCACTCAATCTGTTTGGCTCCATATTTGAATTTTCGAGCTGTTTTTGAACTTGAATTTTTCTGAAAACTTCTATGGGCCATAACTGGGTCATACGGACTCCGATTTTCGAAAACTCGGACTCTATTTCGCGTATTTTTCCGAGACGAACGCAATGGCACAGCCCGTTTCGCCTGATTCAGATTTTATAATTAAATTCTGCCTTGATTCTTGTCCTAGCACGTTGTAAAAGTCCTGGTTGTTACATTCTCCCCAACTTAAAGGATTTCGTCCCCGAAATCTCCAAGTTAGGAAGAACGTATCCTACCCTCCATCATCCATCTACTCAAAACATCATTCACAGGAAACCATTGTCCTTAGACGATTTCTAATGCCATATGAACATATGCAAAACGTGTGTGTATATGCTCCTTAGCTAATGCTAATGATCAGGCCTGAGTAATCTTTCTAATGCAAAATATGTTTAGTGCCATGAGTCCAACATGTATGCAAATAGTCCTAGTCATATAAGTATTATATGCGTGCACAAACATTCATTCATATGCAACATCCGCATGATAACACATTCAATTTCATCCATAAACAAGTATAAATATTCGTGCATATGCAACGTGAAATGTGACCGCGTCAATCTAGTATCTAATGTGTATTCGCGCATCCACGAGCAACCACTTGCAACCATTTGCAACCATATCAATCATAACATGTTTCAAATACATGTTTACATCCATAGAGCTCTACCTAAGGTTCCCAAGATAGGATTGAGAAGACAAACAAGACAAACTCCTTACGGGGTTTGCAACAGAAACAGGACCGAGATGATATCCACCAAGCGATAGCATCAAGTAAGCTCTACAGGTGAACCAAGGATCAAAGATATACTCATAAAAAGAGACATGATGCGCGCGTCTAAGCCGCATTTCCATGAGCTTAATTCCCTTGTGCCTTGACCGCCTTTGACTTCATGATTTCGTAGCTCCTTGATTCCTATTTCCAAGGTATGAGTTGGAACTCATTTCACTGTCGCCTCTCGTTCCTTTTTCACTTATTCTTTCCCTAGTATGCTCGGCTCAAACATATCTGCGTACTCATGCAAGCTCTCCAAAATTCACTAGTGAATTCTGGATCTCGTTTACCGATGCCAATCCATGTTACCACGTGCACTTACTAGGGTGATTCCTATAACTCATGCTTAAGAAGAATGAACCATCCGCCTTATTGGCGAACATTACTCGATCGGATCAGAGATTTCCGATAAATGCATCAAGAGATTCTAGGTAACTAACCATGACAGAACTCATAAGGTTACACGAGACTTCGAGGGTATTACCAAGGCAAGTTAAGAGTTTAACTACCCTCCTTTCAAAACCGAGAATGGCATCCCTTACTGGATAACCACTTCATCCCTAGAATCCATCCATAGCTCAACAATAGAAGCATTGCTTCTAATCTCAACACTTGGCATTTACACGCTCAATTCCAAACAAGTCATGAATAAATGGATCGACTCTCCAACCAGATTTTGGGACAAAAGTGGGATCTTCTACCATGCTAGTACTAAGGTGCAGAGACTTAACTATCGAAGCAGACTTAAATGATGCGATGATCAAAACAAAGTCTGGACGGGATGATAGAAAAGAAAGGCTAAACCTTTAACATAAACGATACCATCCCTCTTAGGTACGCTAGGAGTGAGAGCATACAATTGCCCTCTCACTGATCTTGTCCTTATCTTCCTTTGTGGATCAACCCACACCCACAAGTTGCTTATTCTTAAGCTCGTGTCCTTTATCCTTGCTCTTATTATCCCTTCTTATAACTTCGGTAACAGGTCTCTCGAGAACTTCCTCCATAGCATGGGAAAACACTTACGTAGATAGACAAGGATTAGTCGCAGTTAAAACTACTGTGACTACAGATGGGGGAAAGAAAGGAAAAGAGATTCAATCAAGGAAACAAAGGATAGTGCTAATGGCTTTTGGGGAATAGCCTTTAAAAACTTTTCTTGAAAAATGCTTCTTTGTAAACGATTTCTCAAATAGTTTTCAGAAGGTTTTAAAAACTTTTGCCCAGTCTGGTAACCTTCTGCTCTGATACCAAATGTAACACCCCACCTCCTCTAGGGTCACTGACAAAGGGAATGCACTAGGTTTGGTGAAGTATTATCGAGGTAAACATGCACAGAAATATTACAAGACAGAACATATTTAAAACAGCGGAAGTAAAGCAAATTTCATTACCTTATAAAATAGTAAGGTCGAAAGCCTTTTACATCAGAATACATCAAAACCTGTCTTGCAATAGTAAAGAAGCATAAACCATTTCATAAATTATTCCCCAAGTAAAACAGTAAGGTAGCCATAGCCAAGAAAAGTCCAAGCCATGCATGATGACCTTCAAGCAGAGGGAGTCCGAACTAAATAACAGTGTTTCCTCCCTGAAAACCTGGTGGGGGGGGGGGGGAAACGGAAGACAAAGAGGCGAAACAAAACGGGGTCAGTCATAAAGACAGATAAGTCCTATCTACTTCCAGTATAAAAACAGGTAAAGGTAACATGACATGCATAAACTGAAAGTAAACATAAGGATGACGACAAGATAGATAAGCTAAACCAAGATAACTGGATGAACTATTGTAGCAAGATAAACTAAGGTATCATGATAAATTACGGTGTCAAGATAAATCAAGGTATCACATTGTCGGGTTTCTATCCAGTATACTATCCCAAGGTATCTATCATGTATAACATCCTACGGTATCTATCATGTATAACATCCCAAGGTAATTATCATGTATATTTGCTCCGCGCCTCTCGTACTAGTATCCCTACCCGCGTCAGGTGTTAACTATGAATGTCCCTTGCCCAATGTCATGTAATGGTCCATGTCAACCTAATATATAGCATATGTAGGTTTCCCAACTCGTATGTTTCTTTCCATGTATAAGTCAGTCCTTTGCCGTAGGCCGTACGGGCTTTCCCGTGTAAATCTATACCACCTCAACGTAGTACCATTTTATCCTTGAAGTTGTTTTGGACTGCTAACCTTGATCTGGTTATGTTTTCTTACCATGAACTATCGCATGTTTACTTAGGATTTATGCCACCTAGGACCGCTAGGGATTATGCTACCTAATGAACGTTTTCGTACCTCAGTTTGGGTTTTAGCCACCTAGGACTACTAGGGATTATGCTACCCGTCAACCGCGCCCTTTTCCCCACGTAAGCATCGTGAATCGTTTTTCCATGTCTAACCGCACATGTATCTCAATGTGCCATCCGAGTCCCGTGCCAGGGCAAATCAAGAAATACGAGACTCGGTCGGGAGCTTTAAGTCGTCTGCCGAATGCAGATATCAAGGTCTGTTTTTGTATTCCTGGCTATGGTCCCACGTGACCCCTCCCTCAACTACTGAAAGGCAATCCAAGAAAAGTCATGCACGAGAACTATACTACGGCCCCACTATGCCCTACTTTCCTATTGGCCAACCTCACCCATGACTCGATAGCAAGAACATGGCCTGTTGGGAGTTCTCTGCCTTTCCGTTCGTACACGATTGACTAAAGATGGTAGGTAGTCGACGATGCGCTATCCAGGGCAAAAATCAAGTATCGTCGACTCCACGCTAATCCATCCCCGTCTTTAGGTTGGTCGCACAGCAACCAAGGCATACCCTTGGCTCTTCTACCGCAGACCTTAACCTCTGTGAGGCCAGGTTTCATGGACCATCTGCCACCTCACAGAGGGATACCAAGAGTACCCTCACGTCCCCCGAAGCTACCGCTTCGTCACCCAGTTCGCTGGAGCTTTTTATCCAAGTCAGATAAGTTGCTCCTCCTCGTATACTAAGCGATGACCTACCGTATCAGGTTACTCATCTATTTATGAACTAGTCCCATGTCCTTGGCTAAGAATTATTACTTACTTATCCTTAACTAAGGTTTACCACTTAGCTTCTCTTCCCGCTATCCTTGTTAACTACGATTTTCAACCTAGTCCCCTGAGCTAGGGTTTTGTCTAATGGGTCAAGTGTTGTCATTCAAGTTCATGACTTAACTCGCCTACGAATCATGTCAAGATTGGCTAAGTACTCAAGTTCAAGGCTTAGCCCTACAAGTTGGTTAAGTGTACCAAGAAGCTCATGACTTAACCCTATCAAGTCAAATTGGTTAAGTATTTGTTTGTCTTAACCCTATCAGATTATCGTGTTAGATTGATTAAGCATAAATTATCTTAATCCCATCAGATTATTGAGTCGGATTGGTTAAGTATGGGTTAGCTTAACCCCATCCACTAATCGTATTACAATGGTTAAGTATATTTAAAAGGTCTTGTGACTTAACCCTACCAGGCCCGCATATTAGATTGGTTAAGTATAAGTTACTTAACCTCATCAAATCATCATGTATAATTGGTTAAGTATAAGTTACTTAACCCCATTAAATTATCATGTTAAGTTGGTTAAGTATTGGTTACTTAACCTCATTGAATTACCAAGTTTAGATTGGTTAAGTGTTTAGCTTAATCCCATCGAATTTCCGTGTTTAGGTTAGTTAAGTGTAGGTTATTTAACCCCATCTAATTACCGTGTTTAGATTAGTTAAGTGTAGGTTACTTAACCCCATCTAATTACCGTGTTTAGATTAGTTAAGTCTAAGTTACTTAACCCCATCTAATTACCAAGTCGGATTAGTTAAGTGTAAATTACTTAACCCCATCCCCTAATCGTATTACAATGGTTAAGTGTCATTAAGAAATCAAGTCCGGTTTAACTTAACCTACCCATTCGTGTCATATCGGTTAAGTGTCATTAGTCAAAATTACTTAACCTTTTCATGTGGCATTGATTAGATTAATGCACCCCAACCTCTCACATTAGACTTTTTTGTGGTTACTAGTTAAGCCGGGCGGGTCCGGGTAGATTTATACCACAACCTAGTCTAACCTCGGGTTTTAAGTGCAATATGACCAACTACTCACATTGGGTCCTATTGTTTGTAGCCACTAGTTAAGCCGGGCGGGTCCGGGTAGATTTATGCTACAAACTCAACCCAACTTCGAGTTGGCCACTTTAATGTTTGGTCTAGTGTCATATTACACTTACAACCCATACGTGTCTAGTTTCAAGTTCCATGTTTTCCTATGTGTCATGACCACATTTAAGTATATCATGAATGTCATGTTCTCATGTAAACCCCATGTCAAGTTTTTCGTGTCATATCCATGTTTTTTTCTAAGCTACCAAAACGTATTTCCAACCCAAGTGGAAGCGAGTCACATAGTAGGGGTATTATGCCAACATATTGGCCACAAACATGCATAGTATCATAAGGGAATTTGGCCACAAACATGCATAGTATCATAAGGGAATTTGGCCACAAACATGCATAGTATCATAAGGGAATTTGGAAACAAACATGAAAAGTATCATAAGAGAATTTGGCCATGAACATGCATGATAACGTAAGGGGTTTGGGTTCATTTACATGCATAAGTCCCAAATTCAAGTCTTTGCCAATGTTTCACAAGTCAAATGGTTCCCAAAGGTTCATGCTAACATTCCATAGATAAAGATTCAAACTTGCAAGATATACTAGGTTAAACATAACATGAGTGGCATGATTAAGTCGCTAAAACTTAGCCCAAGGTCATAGATCATAGAAAAGGGGCAAAATTAGGTTCACATAGGCTAGCATACTTATGTTTCATCGCATTTTATTCCATGTCACATTAGAACCACCGTTAGAATCTACAAGTAGCTAGAACTTACTTAGCGTGGCAAGAGGGCTAGGAGCATGAATCGTCTTGACGAAGAAAGGTGGCTCCTTTGTTGAAGAATCGTCATGAAATTTGCGTAGCAACGTTGATCTACCCTCGATTTGACATAGGAAGCTTGCACCTTTTGATTTGAACCCGATTTGAATGCATAGTCCCTAGGAATTGGAGATGGAGGCCATGATCAATTGGCATTTGGGCAGCACTTCGTGGCATGAGTGATTTGTGAGGGATTAGGGTAGGCTTAGGGGTGTTTTTATAGAGATTAGGACTAGTTTAGGCCGTAGGATAAACCCTAGATAGATCTGAGCCATCAAAAATCGTCACAAGCCAACAAAACCGAGCCAAGACAGCAGCAGGTGCACCCAGGCACAAGTGGTCGGACCTCCCAGGTCGACACCCGTGTCGACTGGGCAGTCGACCTGCCCCCTAGGCGTGTCGACTCCCCAGTCGACCTGGGGCTTGGGCGGGAATATTCCTGCCCAATCTTTTTGGCTCCAGATATGAATTTTCGAGCTTCTTTTGAACTTGAATTTTTCTGAAAACTTCTATGGGCCATAACTGGGTCAAACGGACTCCGATTTTCGAAAACTCAGACTCTATTTCGCGTATTTTTCCGAGACGAACGCAATGGCACAGCCCTTTCCCCTGATTCAGAATTTATAATTAAATTCTGCCTTGATTCTTTTCCTAGCACGTTGTAAAAATCCGGGTTGTTACAAGTGTAGGTTCTAATGGGGTGCAGACGTGCACACACTCCGGCGCAGAAAAATAAGGCACTGGGCGCCAGTAGAATACCTATGCATTCTAGAATTCTGTTGGGCCGCCACCATAGGACTTGATACACCCCATGGTGGGACATGCATAGGTAACTACAACATCGGGGGCCGTGAGACACATATAACTATGCGAGTAGGAGCCGATCATCAGAAAACGGATCACTTCGCCCTGATTATGGAGTGCCTGTTGGGAACTAGTTTATATGGATGCAGATATTAATATGGGGTACAATAGTATATTCGACTCTAGACAACTTAACTTAGTTTATGGTGCTTTCCCATTTCCAGTTTATACTTATCATACCCAGTTCTTTATTCATAGACTGAACAGTCCTAGACTTACTCAGGCTTTATGTCTGACTCTACTTTTCTTTCGTCTTCTTTTCTTTCGTTTCCCCCCCAGGTCCACAGGGAGGGAATACCGCAGCTTGACCAGTTTTCACATCCAGCTTGAAGAGAAAGAATGTATTGCTTGGATCTTTTTCGTTTTGGACTATGGCTTTGGACAGCAATTATCGGACTTATGCAGTTTACTTATGTTTTTATGCTTCTTTAAATAATGTAATCAAGATAGTTATGAAGATGTTATGTTTTTGGAAGTATTGTAAGACAAATTATGACATGGTTTGTGTAACACGTATTTTGTTGAAATAAAAGTTGTTGTTGTTTCCGCTATTTCAAAAATATGTGTTCTTATATCTGTCTTGTATATCTGTGACTTATACTTATAAACCTCCACCAAAATTAGGGCATTCCCTTTGAGAGTGACCCTAACGGAGGTAGGGTGTTTCAATAAAATTAATGGGAACCTTTCCCAAAGTATAAGAATATTTGAATAAAGGAATATTCAGGATTGAATGAGGCGTATGTTGTGTTTTTATAGCACTTGTTTATTATATACGGGAGTTATTCAGAAAGACCTGGTTTATCCCATTCTGAATAACTGATTCGACGATATGTCGAGGATGAAGACGGTGGTCGAAGACCGGAGGTCGTCACATTGTTTGGAGGATTACTGATGTCTTGATTGGACTGTACGCCCAAGACGAGGTAATACGTGGTGATTGTCCAGACGTACTTGGAGATCGACGGATGTGTGAGGGCCTCTCCCTGTATTGGACATATGGGGGAGGAATAAGGTGCCTCCGGTTTCGTTCAGACCCAGAACAAACTTGTAAATGGATGTGTGTCTGGTATCAGATTTCATTCTGTGTGATTGATAGACATCGGTTGCATAGCGTGAATTGCCTGTGTGGCATGCTATGATGCAAATGATCAAGGCTTCTGTTGAAAAGCAGAGTCTTGTGGTTGATGATCAAAACAAGACTTTAATATAGCGTAGCTTTGTGTAGCATTAATAAACGAGCCTCACACATCGGTGTGAACCAGAAACGGGAGAGGACCTCAGGGAGTCTGGGTCCTGAGATACGGGCTAGAGCGTCTCGAAGCGGTAAGAACGATCCCTTGCCTTAGTTCACAGATGGAAATCCAACTTCCAATACGACATTTTGCGGTTTTAATTGTAAACCTATATATGGCGACATAGTGGTATGGGGCACTTATGCCGTCTATGATTAATACTTATGATTGAAATTGCTTTGTCACTATACACTTATAGTAATAATAAAAAATGAAATTTCACGTACCAAGCATTTTTGGCTATTATAAGGTAAAAACTCTATCCTCCGGCTTGCGTTGCATTGTGTGATGGGTCCTAAGACTTATATTAGCTTCATTGTTCTTTATTTAGCATTGCACTGTTGTTTTATGCACTGGTATTCTGGGAAGGAAACCTATTCTGTGACAGCCCGCCCTGCGCCAGCCTGCATTTCCTCCGAAAGTGCGCAGTACACGTGCCCGACTAGCACGGGACGGTCGTCAGAAGAAAGGAAAGAAGGGAACGAACTAATCAAGAACCTGTAGAATGTCTCATAGCGCATAGAATAAAATATAATAATAACATACTTGACATAAAACAGGTGAGACAGTGCATAAGCTGAAAACCAGAACTAAACATCATAGCAGCGAAAATCCAAAATACAGCTTATTAAAACTTTTCAAACTGTCTCAAAGCAAAAACAAGATAAAAGAGGTACACTACTAATGACCAAGTAGCGACCACCAACGACACAGGGAGAATGTGTATATATATATATATATATATGTATATATATATCATACGTGGAAGCCTCCTGCCCGCCTCCGAATCAGCTACTCGCGCACCACCAGCTAACCTGTCTCTAGTCTGCTTGTGTGAGCACCCAGAGTAATAAGAGGAAACATAAAACTCTGGGTCAGACATAAAGCCTGGTATGAGCGATAAGCATCTAAAGTGAACAATAACAGGTAGACTAATACATACCTGAACCTGGACCTGCAACCAAAGAGTTAGCACTACATACTGTACAACACTCTAAGGTGCCATATCAAACAGTGTAAAGATACGGAGGTGGGGGAGGTGTGCATGTCATAGTGATGGCAAACAATCAAACATAGCATCCATCCTCACATCTCTCACTCAGTGCATAAAGCATACGATATTCACCACATCGATCACCCATCCTTGCTATGATTACTTTGCCCCATGAAGTCATAAATGGCTTCACTGCACTGATAACGTAGCCACTAATCCTTTGCTATGTCCACTTGCCCCATGGAGTTATTCACCCTATCTGCGCTGGCTCATAGCCTTACCAATCCTTACTATGTCCACTTGCCCCATGGAGTTATTCACCCCATCTGCACTGGCTCATAGTCTTACTACACATCACCTTGCCCCTCAAGTCATAATGACTCTACTGCACTGATAACGTAGTCTTGCTACCATCACCTTGCCCTCGAGTTGCAATGACTCTACTGCACTGATAAGTAGTCCATCATTCAATTTTAGTGGTGAATCGAAGTTATGTACGTCGACAACTCCTTAGCACACGTCCCGCAGCAAAGCCCAACCATGAAGTGAACTCATCGGTTCCCAACTGGATCCTGATCTCTAACTTCCCATATTGGACTACCTTTGCATCTCGGGTTATTGGTCAATACTGGGTCGGGTCGGGTCCCTCCTCAAGCCATCGGTTCGGGTCGGGTATCCTCCATCGGTTCGGGTCGGGTCTTCTTCTGGTATGGTTCGGTTGTTTCTCCTCGGGTCGAGTCGGAGGCTTCACTTCGGGTCGGGTCGGGTGCCATTTCCCCCTCCAGTTCGTGCTTCCGCTCCGATCCGCCTCCTTATCCTTCACATGCTCCTATCTGATCCATCTTCATGCTTCCGCTCCGATCCGTCCTCCTTAATCCGATCCGATCCCAGTTCAGTTAGCGTGGCCTTCCTTTTTGCCAATTTTCCCAAGTGCTAGGTTCCGATCCGATCAAATCTCTTGCCCAGTTCAACATATCTGATCCGAGCCCCATATCCGATCCGAACCCTGCACTGTTTTCTGAAACTGTTCCAGCAAGTGTTTACGCCATTCGATGACGTTTTCGACCATTCTAACTATTGAAATCAATCATAAAGCATTTCATATAGTCATAGCAACATGCATAATCAACCACAAACATCAAAACATCCATATGATAGGCTAAAATGGATCAAACATACCCAAAATCCCATATTTCTCCTTAAGCATGTTTAGGTGAAACTAATGATAGGATTAGCAAAACTTAACCAAATTAACCCAAATTCATATCAGAGGTCTAAAACATCATTTAAGAATTTATGAACATTTTTCCCGAATTTATTAGTGTATAAATTTGCTAATTAACACTAATTACCCTTAATTAGCCATAATTAGTGCAAAATTATGCAAATCACTCACCTTAGCCACAAATAAACTAAGATCTGAAATAAATCTCTGATTTGATGTGAATCCCAATGCTAAACAGCAGCTCCAACGTTTATTTGGTGTAGATCTCCCTTGATTAGATGTTGCTAAGCCAAATCCTTGACCAAAAGGTGATTTGGAGGTGATTTAGAGGTTAGAGGCCATTTTTAGGGTTCCTTGGTGATAAGTGGAGGCTAGAAAACTGAAATAGAATGATTCTCTATCTCATTTTAGCCTTCCCATAACCCTAATCCCGAAATGGGTTATGGGCCTACTCACTAATCACCCGATTTGGCCCGGTTAAGCAGTTTTCACCTTCCAAACCTTATTTCAGCCATATCTCCCAAACGGTAAGTCCGTTTGACTACTATGACCACTCTACGGAAAGGAAAACCATCAAACGAATCTAATGGGAGTAGTTTCAGATCAAAATTCCTTTCCAGTCAAAAGTTATGGCCAAAACAGTACCAACTAAGGGCAAAATGGTCATTTAAAAATCGACAAAAATTATAAGCATGGGAAATGACTCTAATGGATGTTTCCCAAAGTTACATGACCATACGACTTCATACGGGAAAGAAATAAATATTCTACGATCCCTCGATGCGTAGAATGCGGGTCATTACACTCTCCCCCCCTTAAGAATTTTCGCCCCCGAAATTCCCTAATCGATGCACACACAAAGGTCCCGCATGCCTATCAATCATAAAACAACAATCAAACATGCAACCAAGCAAAACAAATCTAGCCTAGCATGCGGAAAACTAAATTACGAAGTAAGTCTTCCCAGACAAAGAGTTCTGGATACGCCTTCCTAATGCTCACCTCTGTCTCCCAAGTACAATCATCCTCGTCCTCGCCCCACTGAACCTTGACTAGCTTCACCGCCTTCCTTCGAAGTTGCTTCGTATCGTGCCCCACAATACGAATCGGCTTGCGGTTCCCAACCGCCTCGGGTTCTACTTCGAAGTCCTCTAACTGATCAGGTGAAATAGTCATATCTGGGTTGTAAACGAACTCCCTTAGTTGGGAAACATGAAATATGTTGTGAACTCCCGCCATCTTCTCTGGTAAGCCAACTCTATATGCCAAATTCCCGACTAGTTCAAGAACAGGGAATGGGCCAACAAATCTTGGTGCCAACTTGCCTCTCCTGCCAAATCGTATTACGCTCTTTAACGGAGAAATCTTGACAAACACCAAGTCGCCAACGGAGAATTTTAAGTCTCTTCTCCTCTTATCGGCATAACTTTTCTGCCTATCTTGGGCAGCCTTCATTCATTGTTGAATGATTCTAATCTTACCTGAAGTTTCCCTCACCACATCTGATCCAAGCATAAACTTCTCGCCAGTCTCTATCCAACATGATGGTGAGTTGCACTGTCTTCCGTACAAAGCTTCAAATGGAGCCATACCGATACTGGATTGGTAGCTATTATTATATGCAAACTCTACTAGATGCAAATGGTCATCCCATGATCCACCAAAATCCAATATACATGCTCTCAAGAGATCTTCCAAAATACGATTCACCCTCTCCGTCTGACCGTTGGTCTGAGGATGATATGCGGTACTGAGATGTAATTCTGACTCTAGAGCCTCTTGTAAGCTCTTCCAAAACCCACTAGTGAACAACGGGTCTCGGTCACTCACAATGCTTTTAGGTACTCCATGAAATCTCACTACCCACTTCATATACAATTCTGCCAACTTGGCCGCCGTTCTTGTCGATTTGACTGGTATAAATCTTGCGCTCTTAGTCAATCGATCCACAATTACCCAAATGCTATCATATCCCGATCTAGTCCTTGGTAAACCATCGATGAAATCCATCGAGACTTGTTCCCATTTCCATTCGGGAACTTCTAATGGTTGCAACAACCCACTAGGCTTCTTTTGCTCAGCTTTAATTAGCAGGCAATTCATACATTTGGATATAAACCACCCAATGTCTCTTTTCATCCCTTCCCAGTAGTAGGTCTGCTTCATGTCTCGATACATCTTGTTACCACCGGGGTGTATAGTCAGTTTTGAGTGATGACATTCTCTAAGCACTTCATCTCTCAATCCATTGACATTGGGTACGACTAGTCTTCCATTCTTTCTAAGCTATCCATCTCGATCAAGCCCATACTTGTTCATCTCCTAATCGATACCCATCTCTAACTTGGAGATGATTTCCAATAGGTTAGGATCGTCCCTCTGACTAGAGCCGATCCGCTCAATCAAAGTGGGTCTGATCGTCAAACTTGCTAACATTTCTGGATTCAATTCGCACTTTGGTCTGAAATCAAACCCCTCGATATACTCCAGTTGCTTCCATTCTAGAAACATAGCCCCTAAGCTAGCATGTCTCCTACTCAATGCATCAGCTACCGCATTGCCCTTTCCCGGTGTATATGCGATGTCAAAATCATAGGAAGACAAGAATTCTAACCACCTTTGTTGCCGGAGATTTAAATCCTTCTGGGAGAAGAGATACTTCAACGACTTATGATCTGTGAACAACTCAAATCTTTCTCCCAAGAGATAGTGTCTCCACATCTTCAACGCGAACACGATCGCTGCCAATTCCAAATCATGGGTAGGGTATCTTCTCTCGTGCGGTTTCAATTGCCGACTTGCATAAGCTATAACCCTACCGCCTTGCATCAATACAGCACCTAGTCCGGTACCACAGGCATCCGTGTATACCGTCATCTCTTCATTCCCCTTAGGAATGACTAACACTGGTGCGCTTGTCAACTTGTCCTTTATACTCTTGAATGCATTCTTGCACCATTCATCCCATACAAAAGCTTGATTCTTCTTGGTCAACTGGGTCAATGGTGCTGCTATCTTGGAGAAACCTTGGATAAACTTACGATAATATCCAGCTAACCCCAAGAAACTTCTTACATCTGTTGCATTCTTGGGCGTAGGCCAATCCTGTACCGTAGCCACCTTCGCCGGGTCCACGACAATCCCATTCTCTGAAACAACATGGCCCAAGAACCTCACTTCCTTCTTCCAGAAGTGACACTTAGAAAACTTTGCTTTCAATTGGTGTTTTCTCAACACCTCCATCACTATTCTTAAGTGTCCCTTGTGTTCCTCCTCTGTCCTTGAGTAAACAAGGATATCATCCACGAACACAAGAACAAACTTATTCAACTGATCTCTGAATACTCGATTCATAAGATCCACAAAGTAGGCTGGTGCATTAGTCAACCCAAATGGCATGACCAACCACTCATAAAATCCGGACGGCGTCCTAAATGCCATTTTCGGAATACTCTCATCTGCTACTCGAAGCTGATGAAATCCTGTCGCGAGGTCCAACTGGGAGAACACTCTTGCTCCTTCCAGCTGATCAAACAAATCATCTATCCGCGGTAGAGGATACTTATTCTTCCTCGTTACCTTATTCCACTCGCGATACACCACACACAAACGAAGGGAACCATCTGCCTTAGTGGCAAACACAACTGGTGCTCCCCACTCGGAGACACTCCTTCTAATAAATCCCTTCTTCAAAATATTGCTGACTTGCACCCCGAGCTCTCGCTGCTCTCTTGATGCCATACGACGAAGTGGCATCACTATAGGTCTGGCATCTTTCACTAAATCAATACGGAACTCAATGTCTTGGTGTGGTGGAAGCCCGATCACCTCCTCGAAGACGTCCGGATGCTGGCCAACCACGGGCACATCTGACAATTCATCCTGCGGGATGTCGAGGGAATTTACAAAACTAGCCATAACCCCATCACTAGGTAGACTACCAAACACTACCCTCCGCCCATCATCCACCCTCACTGTCACCAAAAAGCCCTCACAGTCTACCACCACCCCCTATCTTTGGAGCCAATTGACTCCCAATATAATGCCATACCCAGTAAAGCCCAAAACAAAGCAATCACATACAAACATACATCCATGACTCGAGAAGACCAAATTTCTGCAAATCATACTAAGGCTAGTCGAACCACCAATCGCGTTCGTCACTACTAAAGGTCTATTGACAATCTCGGGCTCCAATTCCAACCTATCTACCAGGTCACTAGATATGAAAGAACTGGAAGCTCCGGTATCAAACAAAACTCTAACAGGAACATCATAAACAGAAAGCATACCTTGAATGCCGACATTCTTTCCCATCTCCGCCGCAGTTGGGGCATTCGACGAAGAAGGAATAGCATTAAGGGCGTAGTCTTTCACCATTTGCTTTTCTTTAGGGGGTTGTAGACACTTGTCCTTGTGATGTCCCATTTGGCCATAGTTGAAGCACTTCCTATCCGCTGGCTTGGCCCGACAATTACTAGCATAATGGCCCTTCTTACCACAGCTGAAGCACTCAACATCTTGCTTATTCTTTTTCTTCTGGCCATCCTTAGTCTGATTCTGCTTTCTCTTATTCTGGGAACCACCCTTGCCTCCACCACTTGCTTGTGGCCTTGGCTCATCTGCGGATGCAACCTCAGTCTTCATCTTAGGGTAGAGACTTTCTGATCTCAATGCTTTCCCCACAATCGATTCAAACGTTTCATCGATGTGATTAATAAGCCTTTCCCCTAAGTACTGATCCAATCCAGTTATGAATTTCTCATTCTTCTTCTCGGCAGTATCAATAAGAGATAACCCATATTTTGACAAAGTGTCGAATTCAGCAATATACTCCGAGACAGCTCTGCCATTCTGCTTGAGCTCCAAGAATTTCTTAAACAGCACTGACTTCTGAGCAGTTGGAATGAACTTCTCGCTAAAGCGAGCCTTAAACTGCTCCCAAGTAATCTGATCTTCGGGAGTAGCTGCCTTTATAGCATTCCACCAATTCATTGCCCGCCCTTGCAGCTGACGGGACGCTAGCTTTTTCTTCATCGCATCCTCAATACCCAAATCCTCGAAGATACGTTCGCAACTATCCAACCAATCTTGAACATCCGTAGCCGACTCCGTTCCGTGGAACGGCTTCCCACCAAGGCTAGTATAATCCTTATTTAGCTTGGCAAAGTCGACTCTCGGCGCCTGCACTATTGGACCACCTCCATTTCCACCATTGGGGGCTGCCCTCTGTACATCCCTGAGCATCTCTCTCATGAGGTCAGTAAATATCGTCCTCATGTCAGCAGCATTCCCATTATTGGCCCCTCTACCGGTACCTCTAACATATCGGCTCATCGTCAATCTGAAAAAGGAAACGATTAACGACCCCAAAGTGGTGCTAGTGCAGCACGACTTCATCCTTATACTAGTAATAGTATATATATAGCTTTTGAAAACCAAAATAATCACAAATACGCTCTCTCGTATACGTATATTATCTCTCCTTGATAACTTCCCTAGGTTAACTACGCAACCTAGAGCTCTGATACCAAGTGTGACGGCCCGCCCTGCGCCAGCCTTCATTTCCTCCGAAAGTGCGCTGTACACGTGCCCGACTAGCACGGGACGGTCGTCAGAAGAAAGGAAAGAAGGGAATGAACTAATCAAGAACCTGTAGAATGTCTCACAACGCATAGAACAAAATATAATAATAACATACTTGACATAAAACAGGTGAAACAGTGCATAAGCTGAAAACCAGAACTAAACATCATAGCAGCGGAAATCCAAAATACATCTTATTACAACTTTTCAAACTGTCTCAAAGAAAAAACAAGATAAAAGAGGTACACTACTAATGCCCAAGTAGCGACTACCAACGACACAGGGAGAATGTGTGTGTGTGTGTGTGTGTGTATATATATATATATATATATATATATATCATACGTGGAAGCCTCCTGCCCGCCTCCGAATTAGCTACTCGCGCACCACCAGCTAACCTATCTCTAGTCTGCTCGTGTGAGCACCCAGAGTAATAAGAGGAGACATAAAACTCTGGGTCAGACATAAAGCCTGGTATGAGCGATAAGCATCTAAAGTGAACAATAACAGGTAGACTAAAACATACCTGAACCTGGACCTGCAACCAAAGAGTTAGCACTACATACTGTACAACACTCTAAGGTGCCATATCAAATAGTGTAAAGATACGGAGGTGGGGGAGGTGTGCATGTCATAGTGACGGCAAACAATCAAACATAGCATCCATCCTCACATCTCTCACTCAGTGCATAAAGCATACGATATTCACCACTTCGATCACCCATCCTTGCTACGATCACTTTGCCCCATGAAGTCATAAATGGCTTCACTGCACTGATAATGTAGCCACTAATGCTTTGCTATGTCCACTTGCCCCATGGAGTTATTCACCCCATCTGCGCTGGCTCATAGCCTTACCAATTCTTACTATGTCCACTTGCCCCATGGAGTTATCCACCCCATCCGCGCTGGCTCATAGTCTTACTACGCATCACCTTGCCCCTTAAGTCATAATGACTCTACTGCACTGATAACGTAGTCTTGCTACCATCACCTTGCCCCTCGAGTCGCAATGACTCTACTGCACTGATAAGTAGCCCATCATTCATTTTTAGTGGTGAATCGAAGTTATGAACGTCGACAACTCCTTAGCATACGTCCCGTAGCAAAGACCAACCTTGAAGTGAACTCATCGGTTCCCAACTGGATCCTGAGCTCTAACTTCCCATATTGGATTACCTTTGCATCTCGGGTTATTGGTCAATACTGGGTCGGGTCGGGTCCCTCCTCAAGCCATCGGTTCGGGTCGGGTATCCTCCATCGGTTCGGGTCGGGTCTTCTTCTGGTACGGTTCGGTTGTTTCTCCTCGGGTCGGGTCGGGGGCTTCACTTCGGGTCGGGTCGGGTGCCATTTCCCCCTCCAGTTCGTGCTTCCGCTCCGATCCGCCTCCTTATCCTTCACATGCTCCTATCCGATCCATCTTCATGCTTCCGCTCTGATCCGTCCTCCTTAATCCGATCCGATCCCAGTTCAGTTAGCGTGGCCTTCCTTTTTGCCAATTTTCTCAAGTGCTAGGTTCCGATCCGATCAAATCTCTTGCCCAGTTCAACATATCCGATCCGAGCCCCATATCCGATCCGAGCCCCATATCCGATCCGATCCGAACCCTGCACTATTTTCTGAAACTGTTCCAGCAAGTGTTTACGCCATTCGACGACGTTTTCGACCATTCTAACTATTGAAATCAATCATAAAGCATTTCATACAGTCATAGCAACATGCATAATCAACCACAAACATCAAAACATCCATATGATAGGCTAAAATGGATCAAACATACCCAAAATCCCATATTTCCCCTTAAGCATGTTTAGGTGAAACTAATGATAGGATTAGCAAAACTTAACCAAATTAACCCAAATTCATATCAGAGGTCTACAACATCATTTAAGAATTTATGAACATTTTCCCGAATTTATTAGTGTATAAATTCGCTAATTAACACTAATTACCCTTAATTAGCCATAATTAGTGTAAAACTATGCAAATCACTCACCTTAGCAACAAATAAACTAAGATCTGAAATAAATCTCTGATTTGATGTGAATCCCAATGCTAAAAAGCAGCTCCAATGTTTATTTGGTGTAGATCTCCCTTGATTAGATGTTGCTAAGCCAAATCCTTGACCAAAAGGTGATTTGGAGGTGATTTAAAGGTTAGAGGCCATTTTTAGGGTTCCTTGGTGATAAGTGGAGGCTAGAAAACTAAAATAGAATGATTCTCTATCTCATTTCAGACCTCCCATAACCCTAATCCCGAAATGGGTTATGGGCCTACTCACTAATCACTCGATTTGGCCCGGTTAAGCAGTTTTTCACCTTCCAAACCTTATTTCAGCCATATCTCCCAAACGGTAAGTCCGTTTGACTATTATGACCACTCTACGGAAAGGTAAACCATCAAACGAATCTAATGAGAGTGGTTTCAGATCAAAATTCCTTTCCAGTCAAAGTTTATGGCCAAAACAGTACCAAATAGGGGCAAAATGGTCATTTAAAAATCAACAAAAATTATAAGCATGGGAAATGACTCTAATGGATTCCCAAAGTTACATGACCATACGACTTCATACGGGAAAGAAATAAATATTCTACGATCTCTCGATGCGTAGAATGCGGGTCATTACATGTTCCGTGTTATATGGCGTGGTCCCTGGATTTATCTAACTTTAAAATAAAGACTAATAACTGTTTTAGTTCTCACACCAGTCACATGACTGACCTGGAGTTTATTGTTTTAACCTAAACTCTGGGTGCCTTTATTTTCCACATGGGCAGCTAGTAGTTTTGGTTTTGCAGATTTATATTCACGGGATCCTGGTTTATAGCTGAATTGATATTTGGAAAGCTCTGTATCCGTGCATTTCTTTCAGTTATGTTTTGTATTATTTTACTGCTGTCGTGATGTATTTAAATCTCTTATAATTATCAAATGTGTAATATTTGTTTATACTCTGTATATTCTTGTATTCTGATGGAATTGTTGTAATAAACAATGAAATATTCTTCTGTTTGTGTTCTGATTCGTCTTGTTCTCAAAGCAATCCATTCTTCCTCTTCTTGGGAAGTTTCGGGTTCTTACATTTTGCCTGACCATTTGATTGGTTCATTTCTAACCAGTCGACTGGTTAGAGCAAAATGATCCAGTTAATGGTTGTTTTGTGCCATTTATATGTATATATGTATTTAAAAACGTACTTGTGTTATGATAAATGAGGATAGATTTTAACAAATTCTAATAGAACTAAACACACACACACACACACACACACACATATATATGTATACACTAACTCTTCATTTGATCTTCATTTCTTTGTTGTTGTGAATCAAAAATCTCATGAATCTACATTAACCTACTTTTTTGATTGGTGACAACCTTTGCAATTTTGTTGAAACATTTATTTTCTCTCCCTGAATGTATGCTTGCATATATGTGTGTCCCTCTGCATATAAAGCTTCTCTGCAAATTTTTGTTAGCGCATATGAAAATACTTACCATTCATTTCCTTATAACAAAATGTTAGTGTATACTGTATATAATACTTTATCCACCTTTGTTATCGATTAAAAAGAATATATAGTATGATAAAGAATAATTGATCATAACAGAGAACATAAATAATTATAGCACCTTCAGGAGATATTGTATTATGTGCTTTTCGATAAACTAAATTTTGTTTTCATAGATATTTAGAGATACCGAAAATAACCTTCTTTTTGTTGTGGTGTACCTGCAAAAAATATGGTATATATACTTAGGTACCTAGGTCCTTCGTTAGGGTCCAGGAGTTAGATGAAAGGTAACCATACCCAAGACGGTTTAATGGAACCTTTAAACATGAAATTTTCATTATTAACTACTGAATTAAAGTAATCTTCAATATATTTTTATTTTACAGGAACCCAAATACTTAAATAAATTCTATTGGTATTTCCTTTTGTACTTCTAGATTTATTATAAATATCTCTAGTCATAGTAGTTTTCGAATTTCTATAATAATTGGATCTTGGATGTGCATTAATACAAGCAGTGATATTTTTATTGTACATAAAAGCATATCTAGTACTATTTCTTTAATTAGTTTTTTTTATATCCTAAACCACTTTTGTAATGTAAAGGTTAAGATCTAGATAAAATCATATTTAAATCATTTTGACCTTTAATAAATTTCACTTACTTGTACATTTATCAAATTTGATTCCAAACTCATAATTGACATTTTCAAAAGAAATTATGTTATTTTTTAAATCATCTGTTTACTTATTTAATTCAGAATTCTTCCTTTTTAGAGTACCATTCTCAACTTTTAGATAAAAAATTGATATTCTGAATTACCTAAAGAAGATTGTATTTTTTCAAAATTTTCTTTTGAGTCGGAAAATTCATTTTACAAAATATTATTATGAACCATTGAAATCTCATGTTCATTAGATAATTCTAAATTCTTTTTAGTTAAAGCTCCATTTTGTTTTTCAAGAGACAAAATTAAAGAACTAGAATTATTTAAAGAATCTTCTAATGATTTATTTCTACTTTGCAAACCATCGATTACCTTTAAAAGATCATTGTTTTTTTCTACTAATCGCTCATTTTCTTTTTGAAGGAAATCCTTTTGAAAAACAATCTCTTCCAAGGTATCTTCAAAATATCTAGTTTATTTTACTAAAAAATTATTTTCCTCTTTCAGTTTGGAATTTTCTTTCTCACAATCTTTTAACTTAGCTAAAATAACTGTATTAAGTTTATCCAAAGTTTTAAAATCTTTCAATAATTTTTCATGGTCTAACAAAAGATCTTTATATAATTAATCTACATATACCGATTGTGATCTGACTTTAGCCATGAAACATTTTCTTTCTTGCCCTATTGATTCTGCTTTGTTGTTCTTCCACTTTCTAATCCATTGACTAGACCTTTTTATTGCCATTTACTCTAGGATGTTGTTACGATCTTTAGAACACCAGGCTCTGAAATCAAATGAAAAGTCGTGTCTTGTGACTTAAAGTGGGATCTTTCTATATGGAATATGCATAAGTGAATATGATATTATGACTTATCTAATACAATAGTTATGCAAGTAAATATTAAGTAATACAAGATATCATAGATAAGTAAATGCAGTAAGAAAAGTGACACCAGGAATTTTATACTGTTCAGACTTCCCATTCTATGTCCAGTCCTAGACTCCTTCTGGAATTATACTATCAACACCCTCTCTTTACCAGGAGGAACAAGTTCATAATACACCCGAGCACTGACACGGATTTCTCACCTGAGCATCGACACAGGACTTCAACAAAAACCCGAGCATCGACACAGATTTCCTGCCTTAGCACCGACATAGGACTTCTACAAATAATAGGAGTTTAACTTCTGATTTTGTTCTTGAATAACCCTGAATAGCCAATAATTGAGCACACCCTTCCTATAATATTATCCTCAAGTATATAACATGTATATGAAGATTGAAGGAAGTATACTGCTTATCGAATCAAGAGATTTGATATAAACTCAATGATCCAAGAAGCAATTTGAATATTTGTGAGAGCTTTTAGAATGCAAGAGAGTATAGAGTTTAAGATCAGAAAATATAAGAAGATTCGGTGATTTGGAAATGAAAATTATGATGTTTATATAGTAACAGAAGAGCAGCAACCTTTCACGAATAATTACAATGAAACGATGTAACCATTTTTATTCAGAAATGAATAGAAACCACTTCATGAAAGGAGATGTCTCTTCTTAAAAATGACCGTTATTGTCGGATCAATCGACTGGTCTAAAATTCACCAGTCAACTGGTTGTATAATATATATATGTATATATATATATATCTAAAATTTACATAAAATAGCCGTTAATGGGCTAGTTTTGCCTGACCAATCAAATAGTTCATTTCAAACCAGTTGACTGGCTAGAGCAAAACAAGCCAATTAATGGCTGTTTTGTGCCACTAATATATATATATATATATATATATATATATATATATATATATATATATATATATATCTGTAAAACATGCTTGTGTTATGATAAATGAGGATAGATTTTAAAAAATTCTAACATAACTAAACATACACACATGTGTGTGTGTGTATATATATATATATATAAACTAACCCTTCATTCGATCTTGATTTCTTCGTTGTCATGAATCAACAAACAACTGTTACCTAGGGGAAGCTGCATATATATCTCTTCCCAGAAATCACCAGGAATAATAACATTACATTCATCTATCTGATGCAATTCCCAATTACGAGCAACAACAATAACAAGAAAAATATGAACAGTACCCATCTTACCAACTGGAGAAAAAGTTCGTTATAGTCAATACCAGAAACCTACCGGTTACTATACACAACCAGTCATCCCTTAAGATGCTTAATGTAACACCCTGAATTGTCTGTGAATATTAAAATTTACAAATTTTTGAGTACTTAATTATTAAAGTGGGAATTAAGGTAAATGGGTTATGCCATTGCGTTCTTCTCGGAATTCTGCTTGAGATAGAGTCCGAGTTTGCGTGGATTGGACTACGTATGAAGAAGTTATGGCCTTCCGAAGTTTCAGAATTTAAATAAATTAAAAACAGCTCTGGTTCAGAAAATTTGAAATGCAAGTTCAAACAAGGGGAGCAGGCTGGGCGGGAATTCTCCCGCCCAAGGGCCAGGTCAAACAGGGGGTTGAACTAACCATACAGGTCAACCAGCGGTCGACCTGGGGGTCGACCTACCCCCGGGCAGATCTGAAATGTTACAATTTTTTGACTCACTGCTGAGTCATTAGGGCTGAGGTGGTTATTCTATCTTGTCTGGATGGTCTTGATTGCTTCTAGGTTAATCTGATGGCTCTTAATTAATTAAAATTCTATATAAGCAACCTAACCCTCAATTTAAAATCACACTAATTCAGACCAAGAGCCATCATGCTGTCAAAGGTGAACCTAGAGTAGCCGCCGTTCTCTTTCAACTCAAAAGCAAGATAGAGGCAAGAATCAAAATCAAATCTAACCTAGATTAGAATAACAATTAGTCTACATCAAAGGCGAGCAATTCAATTTCAGAATACAGATCCTAGAAAAACAAGATTGTTCTTTTGTTTGTGAGTAATATTTCTTTCACAATATAATTATTAAATTAATTATGATGGGTTGTAATTGGATTATGAGAACATGTCTGTTGAATCGCATGATGTTGTTTAACTTTGTAGATCTATTTCATATTTAACTTGATTCATCTTATGCAAGTTTGGGTTGTTAAATCATATGTTAATTCATATGTGAATCTTATGCAAGTTTGGATGTTAAATCATATGCTAATTCGTATGACAATTTTATGCAAGTTTGGGATGTTAAATTTTATGTTAGTTTGAATATGAATCTTATGTAAGTTTATATGTGAATTGTAAAAAAGTTTATATGTTAATAAAGTATATACATATGCTAGTTTATATGCAAAATCATGTGATAAATTCATGTGCAAGTTGTAGAAATTCATATGCAAGTTGTAGAAGTCCATATGCAAGTTTAGGTGAAAAACTATGTTCACATTTTTGGGTGAAAATTATATTCACATATGCAAGTTAAGCGAGACCCATAATTTATATATGCAAGTTCACAATTTCATGTTTAGATCTATATTTAGATCCATGGAAGTTTATGCAAATATATGATTCTATATGACATTATCTATGCAAATTGTTGGCTATGCAATTTTATGTTATAATTACTATTTGCAAGTTAGATCTATTTTTATGTGTTATGCAAGTTGTGATGTTTCTTTTTATAAGTTAGACTATTTGCGAGTCTAACATATTTCATATTCGAACGTACAAATAGCGTGGGGACAAAGGGAAAATATTAATTATGTAAATTGTGAATTGGCATAAAATGGCTTTAAAAGCATATAATTAAATTGAGACATTAATTGGTATAATTGTTATACCTAAAAAGTATGGACATAATTTAGGTGAAAATTATGGACATAATTAATTTGGAAATTATTGGAAATTTGAATAAGGATAATTAATTCATATTAGGGTGAAATAATTTGTTATGATAAACGCCTAAGACACGAGGTTAGACTCATTTGTGGTGTAAGACTGCCTGGACCCGCTCGGCAAATCCAACAACCACAAATGGTAGTCTAATGTTAGAGGTCGAAGGCATAAATTAAATGCGTAACAGTTGTAATGACACGTGGTTAGACACGTTTGCGGTATAAGACTGACCGGACCTGCCCGTCAAATCCAGCAACCACAAACGGGAGTCTAATGTGGGAGGTCTTACAAGGTTACCGTTATAATGAATTAAGTAACACTTAACCAAGATAAACATGTGGTGGGACATGGGGGTTAAGTGGGTGACATGGGTGGCATGTGAAATACGATTAGAAATACTTAACCAAATTGAAACATGTAAAGAAGACATGAATAAGAGGGGCTTAAGTGGAAAATTCTAGTGGGGACCAAGCATAGGTGGAAAGCTTGTGTCAAGCATGAGGGACCCATTTCAAACCAGTAACTCATTAAGTATCTTTGTGAGCTCGAGTTAGATCGAGGATGGGACACGCTTACTGGGTTTGATTGTAAGAGGTCAAAATGGGTTAACGGTGGCAACGCAAGTCCAATGGGGTCATGTGCGTGCGTGGGCCCGGGCTGGTAGGTAAGACGTTATTGCATCATGTAGATATAAGCCGTGCATCTTTAGTGGTATCGGGTTGCCACTTTGGGGAGTGATACTCCCCACTGTGGGACTTCCACGGGTATCTACGAGTTAAGGAGCCGATCGCATTGGGGTAGTGGGTACAACTAGTGGAGATAGGGGCAGGCAACACCTATGAAGACAGCTAGATGTACACGAAACTACCATTATGATTACTGTGTTTAGTAGGCGGGATCAACTTTTAGGGTAACTAGTAGTGGTGCAGTATAATAATTATCCTATAGTGATTAGGAGTGAGATTAACGCCAGAATATTCCTCCTGTTTGTTTTGCCTTGCCCACTTCTTTCACAGTCTTTCCTTATTTTACCAGTTTATGCCTTATCCTAATTACTTTCATAATTGTATTGTTAAATTTGTGGTACTCGCCAGACTTTATGTCTGACCCCCTTTGTTTTTCGCCTCTTTTCTTCCTTTTTCCCCAAGGTTCTTAGGGTGGGACTAGTACTAGTGGAGCTTGATCAGGATCTTTCTCTCTCTTTTGGAAGTGCTTGGATTGCTGAAAGTAAAGTTCATCTCATCTCTTTTATGGATACTTATGTTGGGGTTATGATTTTTATTTTATGTACTCAGAAAACAATTTGTCAAGATGGTTACTAAGTGTACTTGGTTTTTCTGTTGGTTTATGACGTTGTTGTAATCAAACTATTTCTCCGCTGCAATAAATGTTGTTTTGAAAATTTTCAAGTACCAATATATGTATCTTTCTTGTTATATTCTATTCTATTCACCAATAATACTCCAAGAAAGTTAATGCATTCCCTTTGAGAGTGACATTAATGGACATGGGGTGTTACACGTGGTATCAGAGCTGAAGGTTAACCGAACATATAAGAGATTTTGAAAAACTGTTTTTCAAAAGCGTTTTATAAAGAAATACTTTCAAAAGTATGTTTTAAGGAGAGTATTTTCAAGAGAAAATTTTATTTTAAAAACATAACCCCAAAGAGCCATATATCTTCCTTTCGAATTCTCCATTTTGAATCTCTTCATTTTCTTTTCAGCATGTCTGGATTACTCGAGATACCCGAGGGAATACCGATACCAACCTAGTTCAGAAGGTATCTGGAGGCTAGGGCCACCGCCGCAGGCCCAATAGACATCCCTCCTCCCCCAGCTACAGCCGCTCCTCCTCCCCCCTTCCCGGTTTTGATACTTTTTCAATGATATGCAAAAACTTTCGAGCAATGGGCGGAAAACCTTTTCATGGATCAAAGACGTTTGTTGAAGCTCGAAATTGGCTTAAGGAGGTAGAAGACTTGTTTGGTATCTTCGAGATAGAAGATGGAAGGAAGGTCCAATTGGCCGCTTGGTTAATGAAGGACGAAGCCTCGTTTTGGTGGGAGGTCACGAATGGAGAGCGTCTAGTAGAGACGTGGATGGATTTTAGACATAGGTTCGAGATGAAATTTCTCTCACGAGCAGAAGAGAATTTATACACGGAAAGATTCTTGGCATTGAAGCAGGGGAATTTATCAATAAAGGAGTATGTCAACAAGTTCAATCAGTTAGCGAGGTTTGGCTTAGACTTGGTGAACACACTTGAAAAGAAGGCCCTGAGGTTCGTTAAAGGTTTGAATGAACCTCTACATGGGTTAGCTATGACCCACATTCCTATGGGGGCTACCTTTGAGAAACTGGTTGATATAGCGCTTATGCATGAAGAGGAGAAAGGTGCTAATGCTAGTAAGGCACCAGAAAAGAAAGGGTATCAAAAGAAGTCACATCAGCAACCCAAGAAAGGTGGTAAGGACAGCAGTAGCAAAAGAAAGAAAAGATGCTTTAATTGTGGAACAGCAGGCCATCTGAGCAAGGACTATAGGAAGAAGAAGAAGACTGGTTGTTTCCACTATGGAGAGGCAGGACATCTAATTAAAGACCTCCCGAGGATACAGGGACAAGGGCAAAGAACATGGTCTACTTTTGGAAGACAAATTCAAGCTCTCATGGCACCAGGGCATGCAAGAGGGCAGGTTCACGCTCTCATGGCACCAGGACAGGAGAGAGGTAGAAACATTTCTGTTGAAAGTTTGGTTTTTTTGTTTGGTCATCTTGTTCGTACTTTGTTTGATTCTGGTGCTTCACAATCGTTTGTGTCTGCTTCGTTAGTTGAAACACTGCACCTGAATACTATTCTAGTTACGGATCCCATAGTAGTCTCAAATCCTACTGGGGGTTCGGCTCATCTTTCATTGATTTGTTGGGATTTGGGAGTGTCTGTCTTGAGCATTGAGTTTGAATGCAACACCTTCGTTCTTGGCTTCATGAACTATGGATTGATTCTAGGCATGGATTGGTTATCCAGTAATGGTGCCATCCTCAATCGTGAAAAGAGAGTGGTTAGACTTATGACTCGCCATGGCAACACTCTCGAAATCTCTTGTAATCCCATACATTCTGTTATGCTTAGTTACCTAGAATCTCTTGATGCGTCCGTTGAAAACTTGCAGTCTGTTAGAGTAGTCCGTGAATACTCAAATGTATTTTAAGAGGTGAAGGGCTTCCTCTGAAGCGGAAGATAGACTTCCGCATATACCTTGTTGATAATGCAAAACCCGTAGCTCTACCCGTTAGACACATGGCTCCTAAGGAGAGAAAAGAGCTCAGTAAGCAAATCAAAGAGCTGCTCGAAAAGGGGTTTATAAGGCAGAGTATTTCTGAATCGGGTGCTCCAGTTGTATTCGCAACCAAAGCGGATGGTTCACTTCGCCTATGCGTTGATTATAGGGGGCTAAACAAGCTGACCAAGAAGAATAGGCACCCACTTCCTAGAATAGATGACTTGTTTGATCAACTTGTAGGTGCGTCTATTTTCTCCCAACTGGATTTGGTTACCGGGTTCCATCAGCTAAGAGTGGATGAAGACAACATTGATAAAACCGCGTTCAGAACCCTGGATGGTTTCTTCGAATGGCTTGTCATGCCTTTCGCCTTGACAAACTCACCCACTTACTTTGTTCGCTTGATGAGCAGGGTGTTTTGAGAATTCTTCAATAAGTTTGTGGTGGTCTTCGTAGACGACATTTTGATCTTCTCGAAGAGTGAAGAGGAGCATGTTTTGCATTTAAGGGAAGTCATGGATGCTCTTCGTGCACATCAGCTGAAGGCCAAATTCTCCAAATGCCATTTCTGGAGAGAAGAAGTAAGGTTTCTTGGACATATGGACCTACCCTCACATGGGGTTAAGTGGGTGACATGGGTGGCATGTGAAATACGATTAGAAATGCTTAACCAAATTGAAAGATGTAAAAAAGACATGAATAAGAGGGGGTTAAGTGGAAAATTCTAGTTTGGACCAAGCACAGGTGGAAAGCTTACGTTAAGCATGGGGGACACATTTCAAACCAGTAACCCATTAAGTATCTTTGTGAGCTCGAGTTAGATCGAGGACGGGACATGCTTACTGGGTTTGATTATAAGAGGTCAAAACGGGTTAATGGTGTCAACGCAAGTCCAACGGGGTCATGTGCATGCGTGGTCCCGGGCTGGTAGGTAAGACGTTGTTGCATTGTGTAGATATAAGCCGTGCATCTTTAGTGGTATCGGGTTGCCACTTTGGAGATAGGGAGCCGATCGCATGGGGTTAGTGGGTACAACTAGTGGAGATAGGGGCAGGAAACACTTATGAAGACAGCTAGAGGTACACGAAACTACCATTATGATTATTGTGTTCAGTAAGCAGGATCAACTTTTAGGGTAACTAGTAGTGGTACAGTATAGTAATTATCCTATAGTGATTAGGAGTGAGATTAACGCTAGAATATTCCTACTGTTTGTTTTGCCTTGCCCACTTGTTTCACAGTCATTCCTTATTTTACCAGTTTATGCCTTATCCTAATTACTTTCATAATTGTATTGTTAAAATTATGGTACTCGCCAGACTTTATGTCTGAAACCCTATGTTTTTCGCCTCTTTTCTTCCTTTCCCCCCAGGTTCTCAGGGTGGGACTAGTACTAGTAGAGCTTTACCAGGATCTTTCTCTCTCTTTTGGAAGTGCTTGGATTGCTGAAAGTAAAGTTAAACTCATCTCTTTTATGTCTACTTATGTTGGGGTTATGCTTTTTTATTTTATGTACTCAGAAAACAATTTGTTAAGATGGTTACTAAGTGTACTTGGTTTTTCTGTTGGTTTATGATATTGTTGTGATCAAACTATTTCTCTGCTGCAATAAATGTTGTTTTGAAAATTTTCAAGTACCAATATATGTATCTATCTTGTTATATTCTGTTCTATTCACCAATAATACTCCATGAAAGTTAATGCATTCCCTTTGAGAGTGACATTAATGGATGTGGGGTGTTACACTTAACATCACCGTTAGCACATCGCTTTATTTTATAAATCCAACCACTACCAATAGCCTTCTTACCAGGTGGAAAAATCTAACACCCCGTATTTTCTATGAGACATAAGAATGAAAAATCAGAGAATAATTAAATTTTAACAAAATAATAAAGGAAATGGGTTATTCCATTGCATTCGTCTCGAAATTCTGCTTTGAGTAGAGTCCAAGTTTGCGTAAATCGGACTCCGTATGAAGAAGATATGGCCTTCGGAAGATTCAGTAAAAACCAGCCCGAAACTCAAAAATTCAGAATCAAAATTCAAAACAGACACCCGGGCTGGGCGGGAAAATTCCTCCCCAGGACCCAGGTCGACACTAGGGTCGACCTGGGGGTCGACCTGTATAAACAGGTCGACCTTAGGGTCGACCTCCCCACTATTTCCAAATCCATGGACAGATGCATTTTTCTGTATTTAGACTCCCGTTCTGACCAGATTCGTGACCCCTATGCTATTTAAACACCCCCAAACCTAGCTTTCTCTCCACACAATTTCATTCTGCCTATACTCTGCCTCTATTCTAATTAAAAATAAAAATGGCGTCGCTACTCTGCTAGAATCAAAACTAGGACTAGTGCATCTTCTTCCAATCTGAATAGAATTAAAAGAGAATCAAATCTAATCGATAGTCTATGCCAAAGGAGCGCTATTAAGTGTCAGAATACAGATTCTAGAATACAAGAATCGTTCCCTTTTTGTGAGTACATTTATTTTCAGATATGAAATTTAATGATTATCTTGACATTTTTGTGAATCTGGATCTGAGGTTATGCTTACTTTTCTGTGGATCTATCTTGTTAATATTATTATGACTATTCTGTATCTGTTCCCTCTTGTTTATAGCCAGGCTACCACGAGCCTGCGCCAAATCTCATAAGAGATTAATGCACGAACGCTAAATTTTGGGACAAATAATGGATAATGCATAATTGGACATGACTGATCTTTGACTGATTTGAGAAAAGAACATAGGTTGTAAACTAAGATCTGGAATCAGTGCATACTATGTATGATAGACTGTGATTTGGAAGAAGAATTATTATATGATAGCATATGACTTGGAATTTGGAATATAATGCATGTTATAGTGCAAGATCTGATTGTGAGGACATAATACATGATAAAAATTTAAGATCTAGATTTAGGGCATATTTTATATCACGATCTATGACTTGAAAAGAAAAGAAGGATTCGTGACTTAGGAATAAAGATCTATGTTAAAATAATATAACTATTAATGTGAATGCGCCTAAATATGTGTTTTTGGGTATTTGAGATCATAGGCTATAATTTAGAATAATTCACATTGTTTGGGGATTTTTGAGAATATTATGTACTGTGCAAAGCTTAAATAAAATTTGGGCATATGTTGTATTATGAATTATGACCATGATTTAGGCATGTGAGGTTAGGCTTAATTTATGATTAGGCAAGATATGTAAATAGAATTTTAGAAATGTTTAATCTGTTGAATTGCCTAATCTGCTAAATCTGTTATCTGCTAAATCTATTGAATTGCCTAATATGCTAATTCTGTTATCTGCTAAATCTGTTGAATTGCCTAATCTGCTAAATCTGTTATCTACTAAATCTGTTGAATCGCCTAATCTGTTAGATCTATTATCTATTGAGTTGCCTAATCTGTTGAAAGCTAAATAATTGTAATTTGGGTACAAAAATCCATAGGCTCGATCTAAGATTGAGTAAAAATATGGAAATTTGATTAATCTGCTGTAACCTGTAAAGAAGCTTCATCTGTTAAACAGACATAATTAGTCTGATATCTGTATAATCTGTATTGGAATAAATTGGCTATGACACGCAGACTCCGTTTGCGGTAGAAGCCTGCCCGGAACCAACCGGCTTAACCAGCAACCGCAAACTGTCAGTCTAATGTGAGAGGTCTTAGGCATAACTAGAATATGCTTAGACACGAGGTTAGGTCTGGCTTGTGGCAGAAGCCTTCCCGAAACCGCCCGACATAGCCAGTGGCCACAAGCTACCGACCTAATGTGAGAGGTCTATGTATTACTATTTAATTAATGCAAATCTGAGATAAATATGATGTCTAAAACATGTTGGGTTTTTAGGGTTAAACCAACTGGACTATCAAATCTAACAAAACCCGTTTCGTGAATCTGTAGGCCCAATACAAAGTTAGACAATCTGTAAGTCTGTTAAATCCGTACATCTGATCTGTTAATCTGAAAACTTATTAAATTGATTGTCTGATGTGTGAATTAGTAATATGAACTCAGTCTGAAATCTATAAACAAGTTAATCTGAAATCTGTTAGTATAGGGACACAAAGTTAGGAGGGGAATTGTTTGTGTCATCTGTTGTGTGGAACCCATATTAGTCAGTAACCCTTTCTGGTATCAAAACTTTGACCCCACGCTAGTAGGGGTCCGGGCATGCTTACTGAACTAATTATAAGCGGTTCATTCTGATAATGGCGAGGTGTGTTGATGGCGCGTTCCAACCGGGTCATGTGCGTGCATGGATCCGGTCTTCTCTAAGGATGTAAGACATCGCGACATCTGTAAATAGGTCCGTGCCAATAGGTTGTCACTTTAGGGAGTGATACACCCTATTGTCGGGCCGACACAGGGTATTTATGTATTAGGGAGCCAATCGCTTGGGGGTAGAACTTAGGGTACACTTAGTTCTGTCTGTTTCTATTAGTACCGTCTGTTTCTGTTGGGTGGTAACACCTATCTATTTCTGCGTGGTACCGTCTGTTCGGGTGGTAAAGGCCCATTACTAGTGTACACCTAAATCTAGCATTTTGTTTCTGTAGTGATTATTATGTTTCCGTTTCTGTCTCAGTTTAGACATTAGGGTACACCTAGTTATGTCTGTTCTGTGGGTACTGTCTGTTTCTGTTGTGTGGTAACACCTGTCTGTTTCTGCTTGGTACCGTCTGTTCAGGTATTAAAGGCCCATTTCTAGTGTACACCTAATTCTAACATTCCGTTTCCAAAGGGATTATTCTGTTTCCATCTCTGATTCCGTTTCTGATTCTGTTTCTGTACCTTCTGTCTGTTGGGTTGGTAAAGGCCCATTATTTGGTGGTAAAGGCCCATTATTAGTATTCTGTTTCCGTACCTTCTGTCTGTTGGGGTAGTAAAAGCCCATTATTAGTATTCTACTTCTGTACCTTCTGTCTGTTCGGGAGCTAAAGGCCCATTACTAGCATTCTATTTCTGTAGAGATTATTCTGTTTTCGTTTCTGTTTCAGTTTAGACATTAGGGTAACACCTAATCCGGTTATACTAGTATTAGTGCAGAGAAGTGAAAAGCTTAGCTTAGCCTATATCATTCTGTTTCTTCTGTTAACCTGCTATTCCTATTATGTTTATCTCTCATCCAGTTTTATTTACATGTCATGATACTATTATTTGTTTATATGCTGAAAGTCACTGGACTCACCAGACTTATGTCTGACCTAGTTTGTTTCGCCTCTTTTCTTTCCATCCCCCCCCCCCCACCTGGGTTTTCAGGGTGGAAACATAGGAGCTTGATTCAGATTCTCTCTGCCTGAAGTGTTTGAAGTATTTCTTGGCTTTGGCTCTATCTTTGTATGGCCGTTTATATTAGTGATTATGGCTTTAAAAACTATGCATTCTGAAGGCTTTTGTACAAGACCGATATTTATGTACTTGAATTCCGATATTGTGATTTTTGAAAGATGTAACCAAACTTATTTCTTTTTCTGTTGTAATAAAGTTATAAATTTTTCAAGTACTACTTTATTTGTCTTGTAAATTTCTGTTCTGTCTACTAAAAACGCTCCACCAAAGTTAAGGCATTCCCTTTGCGAGTGACCTTAACGGAGGTGGGGTGTTATACTTGGTATCCGAGATGAAGGTTACCAGATTGGATAAAAAGTTTTTGAAAACTATTTTCAAAATGGTTTAAACAACAAATATTTTCAAAAGTAGAATTTATTTTGAAAACATAATCCCCAAAGCCATAGCCTATCTTTCTATCCTTTGTTTTGAATCTTTCATTTTCTTTCGTTTCAGCATGTCTGGGGATCTTAACCTTCCGGAGGGCGTACTGATACCTGGCTAGTTTAGGAGGTACCTAGAAGCTAGGGCTAATGATGCGGGCCTAGCAAACGTCCCTCCTCCCCTAGCTGCAACGGTTCCTCCTCCTCCTCCGCGTGTGAATACTTTCCCGAAGATATGTAGAGACGTTCGAGCCATGAGCGGGAAGAATTTTAATGGAACTGAATCCTTCGTGGAGGCAAGGAACTAGCTCAAAGAAACTGAGGATTTGTTCATTATCTTCGAGGTGGATGGTAGGCAGAAGATATAGTTGGCGGTATGGTTGCTTAAGGATGAAGCTTCTTTTTGGTGGGAAGTCACAAATGGAGGGCGCCCGGTAGAGAGATGGATGGATTTCAGGCATAGGTTCGAGATGAAGTTTCTCTCACGAGCGGAAGAGAGTCTATACGTAGAGAGGTTCTTGGCGTTGAAGCAAGGGAATTTATCAGTGAGAGAGTATGTCAACAAGTTTAATCAGTTGGCAAGATTCGGCTTAGATTTGGTAAATACACCACATAAGAAGGCACTAAGGTTTGCTAAAGGTTTGAACGAGCCGCTACACGGATTGGCAATGTCCCACATTACTATGGAGGATACCTTCAAGAAATTAGTTGACATGGCATTGATGCATGAAGAGGAAACCAAAAGTGAGAAGAAAGAAGAAAAGCTTGAAGGACCACAGAACAAGAAGGCGGGGCCCAAAAAGGAAAAAACAAAAGAAGGATGAGAAGTTTGAAGACAAGAAGGAGAAGAAGTGCCTTACTTGTGGAAGCTCGACCCATCTGAACAAGGATTGCAGAAAAAGGTAGGCCACTTGCTTCAACTGTGGAGAAATGGGGCACTTCACTAGGGACTGCCAAAAGAAACGAGGACAAGGGCAGAGGACAGGACCAACTTCTGGAGGGCAGGCGAATACCCTCGAGGCTCGTGGATATGATAGAAATAGGAAAACTTTCTGTAGAAGGTTTAATTTCCTTATCTGATTATGGAGTTAAAAACTCTTTCTGATTCTGGGATTTTGATTCTGTAATTGAAACTCTGCACTTTAATACTAGACTTGTTTCTGATTCCGCTATAGTCTCAAACCCCATGAGGGTCTGTTTGTGATAAGTTGGGGTTTGAGGGTATCTGTGTTGGGCGTTAATTTGACTATGACACATATATTCTGGGTTTTTATCATGCTTAGTTTCCTAAGAATTATTTTGTAATTTGATCTGTATCAGTAGTCTGTAGGTATCTGAATATTTCTGAAAAGGATAGGGGTTTTACTCAAAGCATGAAGTAGATTTCCAGTTGGACATTTGTTTAATGGGAGTGATTCTCTGAGTATTAATCTGATGTTGATTTCGGTCTTCGGGGTTGATACTTAGGGGGTTATTCTCTTAAACCGATGTCTAAAGGGAAACTAGCTTTTGTTTTAATTGTACTTGCTTCTATCACTCGACTTTATCCTATCGACCGAACCTTCGACCTTTAGGTAGAAACTAATGGGTGTAAACATGTGTTTGAGACATGTTATGTTTGATGGCTGCAAGTGGTTGTTGGTGGTTGCTCGTGGATGAATATACACACACTAGGCACTAGATCGGCTCAAAAACACTCTCATACTGCATATGGATGTGTGTGCATTTTTCAATTTTGTGGATGAAAAATGGTTGACTCAGCACATGGATGTTTCATATGAATGAATGGTTGTGCACTCATATAGAAATGATATGTATCAAATAGGAAAATTGCATACATGTTGGACTCCTGGCACTGACATAATTCGCATTAAGGAGGTCAACTGAATCAGTGGACCGCCTGATCTTTGCATTAGATAAGGAACATATACACACACTTTTGCATATGTTCATACAACATTAGAAGATTTCTAAGGACAATGGATGCTTGCGGATGATGGTTGAGTAAATGGGTGATTGGATGGTTGGACACATTCTTCTTAACTTGAAGATTTCGGGGACGAAATCCTTTAAGGAGAGGAGAATGTAACACCCCATATTTTCTGTGAAACATAAGAATGAAAAATCAGAGAATAATTAAATTTTAAGAAAATAATTAAGGGAAATGGGTTATGCCATTGCGTTCGTCTCGAAATTCTGCTTGGAATAGAGTCCAAGTTTGTGTAAATCGGACCCCGTATGAAGAAGATACGGCCTTAGGAAGTTTCAGTAAAAACCAGCCCAAAATTCAGAAATTCAGATTCGAAATTCAAAACAGACAACCGGGCTGGGCGGGAAAATTCCCCCCAGGACCCAGGTCGACACTAAGGTCGACCTGGGGGTCGACCTTTGTAAACAGGTCGACACTAGGGTCGACCTTAGGGTCGACCTCCCCCCTATTTCCAGATCCGTGGAAAGATGCATTTTTCTGTATTTAGATGCCCGTTCTGACCAGATTCGTGACCCCTATGCTATTTAAACACCCCCAAACCTAGCTTTCTCTCCACACAATTTCATTCTGCCTATACTCTGCCTCTATTCTAATTAAAAATAAAAATGGCGTCGCTGCTCTGCTAGAATCAAAACTAGGACTAGTGCATCTTCTTCCAATTTGAATAGAATTAAAAGAGAATCAAATCTAATCGATAGTCCACGCCAAAGGAGCGCTATTCAGTGTCAGAATACAAATTCCATAATACAAGAATCATTCCCTTTTTGTGAGTACAGTTATTTTCAGATATGAAATTTAATAATTATCTTGACATTTTTGTGAATCTGGATATAAGGTTATGCATACTTTTCTGTGGTTCTATTTTGTTAATATTATTGTGACTGTTCTGTATCTATTCCCTCTTGTTTATAGCCAGGCTACCACGAGCCTACACCAAATCTCATAAGAGATTAACGCACGAACGCTAAATTTTGGGACAAATAATGGAAATGCATAATTGGACATGACTGATCTTTGACTGATTTGAGAAAAGAACATAGGTTGTAAATTAAGATCTGGAATCAGTGTATACTATGTATGATAGACTGTGATTTGGAAGAAGAATTATTATATGATAGCGTATGACTTGGAATTTGGAATATAATGCATGTTTTAGTGCAAGATCTGATTATGAGGACATAATACATGATTAAAATTTAAGATCTAGATTTAGGGCATATTTTATATCATGATCTATGACTTGAAAAGAAAAGAAGGATTCGTGACTTAAGAATAAAGATCTATGTTAAAATAAGATAACTATTAATGTGAATGCGCCTAAATATGGGTTTTTGGATATTTGACATCATAGGCTGTAATTAGCATAATTCATATTGTTTGGGGATTTTTGAGAATATTCTGTACTGTGCAAAGCTTAACTAAAATTTGGGCATATATTGTATTATGAATTATGACCATGATTTAGGCATGTAAGGTTAGGCTTAATTTATGATTAGGCATGATATGTAAATAGAATTTTAGAAATGTTTAATCTGTTGAATTGCCTAATTTGCTAAATCTGTTGAATTGCCTAATCTGCTAAATCTGTTATCTGTTAAATCTGCTGAATCACCTAATCTGTTTGATCTGTTATCTGTTGAGTTGCCTAATCTGTTGAAAGCTAAATAATTGTAATTTGGGTACGAAAATCCGTAGGCTTGATCTAAGATTGAGTAAAAACATGGAAATTTGATTAATCTGCTGTAACCTGTAAAGAAGTTTAATCTATTAAACAGACATAATTAGTCTGATATCTGTATAATCTGTACTGGAATAAACTGGCTATGACACAAGGTTAGACTCCGTTTGTGGTAGAAGCCTGCCCGGAACCAACCGGCTTAACCAGCAACCACAAACTGTCAGTCTAATGTGAGAGGTCGTAGGCATGACTAAAATATGCTTAGATACGAGGTTAGGTCTGGCTTGTGGCAGAAGTCTGCCCGGAACCGCCCGGCATATCCAGCGGCCACAAGCTACCGACCTAATGTGAGAGGTCTTTGCATTAATATTTAATTAATGAAATTATGAGATAAATATGATGTCTAAAACGTGTTGGGTGGTTAGGGTTAAACAAACTGGACTAATGAATCTAACAAAACCCGTTTCGTGAATCTATAGGCCCAATACAAAGTTAGATAGTCTGTAAGTCTATTAAATGCTTACTTCTGATCTGTTAGTCTGAAAACTTGTTAGCTTGATTGTCTGGTCTATGAACTAGTCATCTGAACTCTGTCTGAAATCTGTAAACAAGTTAATATGAAATCTGTTAGTCTGGGGACACAAGGTTAGGAGGGGAATTACTTGTGTCATCTGTTGTGTGGAACCCATATTAGTCTGTAACCCTTTCTGGTATCAAAACTTTGACCCCACGCTATGTAGGGGTCTGGGAACGCTTACTGAACTAATCATAAGTGGTTCATTCTGATAATGGCGAGGGGTGTTGATGGCGCGTTCCAACCGGGTCATGTGCGTGCATGGAACTGGTCTGCTCTGAGGATGTAAGACACTGTGACATCTGTAAATAGGTCTGTGCCAATAGGTTGCCACTTTAGGGAGTTTTACACCGTACTGTTGGGCCGACACATGGTATTTATGTATTAGGGAGCCGATCGCTTGGGGGTAGGACTTAGGGTACACTTAGTTCTATCTGTTTCTGTTGGTACTGTCTATTTCTGTTGGGTGGTAACACCTGTCTGTTTTTGCGTGGTACCATCTGTTCGGGTGGTAAAGACCCATTACTAGTGTAGACCTAATTCAAGCATTCTATTTCTGTAGCGATTATTCTGTTTCCGTTTCAGTTTAGACATTAGGGTACACCTAGTTCTGTCTGTTCTGTGGGTACCATCTGTTTCTGTTGGGTGGTAACACCTGTCAGTTTCTCCGTGGAACCATCTGTTTGGGTAGTAAAGGCCCATTTCTAGTGTACACCTAATTATAACATTCTGTTTCCATAGGGATTATTCTATTTCCGTCTCTGATTCCATTTCCGATTCTGTTTCTGTATCTTCTGTCTGTTGGGTTGGTAAAGGCCCAATAGTTGGGTGGTAAAGGCCCATTATTATTATTCTGTCTCTGTACCTTCTGTCTATTGGGGTAGTAAAAGCCCATTTTAGTATTCTACTTTGGTACGTTCTGCCTGTTCGGGTGGTAAAGGCCCATTACTAGCATTCTGTTTCTGTAGAAATTATGTTGTTTCCGTTTCTGTTTCAGTTTAGACATTGGGGCAACACCTAATCCGGTTATACTAGTATTAGTGCAGAGAAGTGAAAAGCTTAGCTTAGCCTATATCATTCTGTTTCTTCTGTTAACCTGCTATTCCTGTTATGGTTATCTCTCATCCAGTTTTATTTACATGTCATGATACTATTATCTGTTTATATGCTGAAAGTCATTGGGCTCACCAGACTTATGTCTGACCTAGTTTGTTTCACCTCTTTTCTTTCTGTTCCCCCCTCGCCCAGGTTTTCAGGGTGGAAACATAGGAGCTTGATTCAGATTCTCTCTGCTTGAACTATTACTTGGCTTTGGCTCTATCTTTCCATGGCAGTTTATATTGGGGACTATGGCTTTAAAAACTATGCATTCTGAAGGCTTTTGTACAAGACCGATATTTATGTACTTGAATTCCGAAATTGTGATTTTTGAAAGATGTAACCAAACTTATTTCTGTTTTTGTTGTAATAAAGTTATAAAATTTTCAAGTACTACTTTATCTATCTTGTAAATTTCTGTTCTGTCTACTAAAAATGCTCCACCAAAGTTAAGGCATTCCCTTTGCGAGTGACCTTAATGGAGGTGGGGTGTTATAAAAACCTCCAATGTCTATATGTCATTCCATTCAACTGCATCAACGCCTTTTGACCCAAAAGGATAACCAACAAAGATACATCTCCTAGAACGAGGGCCAAATTTATCTTGACACAAGGCCGATTCACAGCATAATAAAGACATCCAAATAACTTTAAAGTAGACACTAGGTGGACTACAAAAAAGTATTTCATAGGGAGTTTTAACATCCAAAACAGGATTGGAAATCTGATTAATAAGGTGATAGGCAGTTAAGATACACTCCCCCTAAAAATCAATAGGTAGGAAACCTTGAAGATGCAGGGCACGAGCAACATTCAGAACATGTTTATGTTTACATTCTACTCTAACATTTTGTTGGGTAGTATGGACACAAGAGATTTGATACAAGGTGCCTTGTTGAGTAAAAAAATCCTTTAAACATTTAAGTTCTTGTCCATTATGCCTATGCAAAACCTTCGCAGGCCTATTAAACTACTTTTGACCATTGCTAAGAAATTTTGAATCAATTCACCAACCTCATATTTACTGACTATCAAATATATCCATGTAGCATGAGAAAAATTGTCAACTATGGTCAAAATGTTTTGGGCACCACAACTAGAAGCAACACGACAAGGACCCCAAATATCACAATTTATTAAATCAAACAAATCAGTCGCTTTACTTGTAATCAATGTAAAAGAGTGATGAGGCTGTTTAGCCATAAAATAAACATCACAATTTGCATCATAAATTTTATTCGTACTACTGCTACCACCACTAGTACTTCCAACAGTTAAAAACGAATGAACCACTTTCATGGAAGGATGTCCCAACCACCTATGCCATAACTAAATGGAGTTTATAACTGCAGAGTTATTTTCTTGAATACTATGAACTGGTCGAAAGAGATAGACCCCATTACACTGCTCCCCTATGCCAATCAAGCTCCTCAAACTCCGTTCTTGAATGGTGCATAACTTGTTAGTAAAAAATGCAATAAATTTTAGTTTTTCAAGCAATTGAGATACAGACAACAAATTACATTAAGAGTAGGTACATATAAAACATTATCAAGAACTAAATCTTGGCTTAATTCAATACGGCCTTCTTTAGTGGCAGTGGAAAATTTCCCATTTGGAAAACCAACGGGTTTTGAAGAAATTTCTTTGATGTTAACAAACAAATCAAAATTACACGACATATGGTTTGAAGCTCCTATATTAATAATCTATTGGTCCGAAAATTTCTTACCATTCAACTTTGGAGTAGAAGAAATGGCTGAAGAAGTCTTGAGAGTTGCGATGATCTGCTGCACTTGCGCATCAGTGAGAGTAGGTAATGAAGAACGATCCACTTCACTGATACAACACGAAAGGATTTGACGAGAGTTATCCATTTTAGCAATAAATTAACTTAGGCGGCTCTTATACCATGACAAGGTGAAGAAATTTTGGAGAAAATTAACCTTGCTTTTCATTACAGAATAAACCCATATATACATGTTCATTCTGATTATATCAGGAAACCCTAATATATATATATATATATATATATAACCAAATATATCCATATCAAATATATCCTACTATAATCTGGTTCCATATGCCACATCAAATATATCGTAATCTAACCTGGTGTCATATGCCATATCAACTATATCCTAATATAACCTGGTGCAATATGCCATATTAAATATATCCTAATATAACCGGGTGCCATATTGAATATATCATAATATAGCCTTTCATATCAAATATATCCCATTAGCTTCCTAGGCTTAAATGATGCAAAGCTGTAGTAGTTGAGTTGTTTTATGATTTCAGTTTGTGTTGTATTATACCATGTTATGTGGGTTGGGCCTTGGGACGAACCCAAATTTCAATTTCAAAAAATAAAAATGACATGGTTTCCATATAAGCCTTGTTTAGTCCAAACAAAATTATTATACAAACTTTGCTCAACTCTAACTAGGTCGTGAATGGGGATTTCATATAAACTTTGTTGTAAAGCAATGTGGTATAAAAGGAGAAAGAGACATATGGATAGAACCATCGTTCTTCAGAAGCCAATTATAAAATAATACAAGTACTATAATGAAGTGGTTAGAAATCATATAGGGAATGATATATACTGCTTAATAAACGTTTGACCTATGTATAATGCATAATTATAATTTCATTATAATCCATTGACAAATTTCAATTTTTTAGGAGGGGGACGGTAACACCCTATAAAATTCATAAGTATTAATAATAAATAACTAAAATAAGCAATTAAATAATATGGCTAGAAAATGAGATGTTACAGCTTTAGGAATTTGGCTACGAAATACTTTATTTGTATTCATGGCGAAATTTTGAATCATTTTCATATATAAATGCAAAAAACGGTTAATATATGAAGAAGTTATGAAAAAATGAATTTGAACCATTAAGGCAGAGTATATACATACATATATATATATAATTATATAGTTAATATATTTATATATATATATATGTGTGTGTGTGTGTGTCCAAGTTAAATTCAAAATAAGAGGGTGAATCTGAATTTTGAATTGAAGATAAGATCAGGGGGAACAAAGTATATTGTATATATGGAATAAGATTAAGATATTAAGGAACTTATTAATTAAAATAAACAACTCAGCAACGCAGCCTTATTGGACGTTACAGCCCTGAAGGGGTTGACCGCCTCCTTAAGGGGTGTCGATCGCCGGTCGAGCGCTCGGCGGCTGGATAACCTAATAAATTTAACTGGTTAGGGTTTTTCTAAGAGGATATATATATAAATAAAAGGCTTGGATTAATTCTAAGTATTCCAACGATCTATGCTCATACGGGCAACTATATACAGCCCTCATATCACAATATGAAAATCCTAATCATTCTCTATCCCTGCCTCCATGCTGCCTCTCTGCCATTGCTTAATTCCAAAGAAAATACAAGTTAAGATTTCTTACAATTCCACAATCTAAATTCTTATCTCCTTTCTATTCTAATTCATATAGGTTTTACAATAACTTTGGAATTTAGCCTAAATACGTATATATAAGATTCTAATAAATGTTTCTTATATATATATATATATATATATATATATATGAGAAGAACTGTTGGAGAAATTTTAAAAGTAAAGAATTAGTGCAAATATTGATCTACTACAAATTTCTCTCTATTCTGGCTATATCTGTGAGTGGAATATCATTTACTTAAGGCATATTCATGTTTTTATTAGATTATCATGTTAAAAGATATGCCTAGGAGAATTTGGAATTCCGATAATATAAACACTAAAAACCCAAAATCCTCTATCTTGTATTTACGTATGAATTGTCATGATAAATTGGATTTTATGGATTTTTGATTTCAATATTGGGTTAAAGATGAAATTGGGTGTTGCTCCTATTGTTTTTATTTTGTATGATTCACCTTTATCAAATATTGATTGTAACCTAAAAGGGTTTAGATTTGGGTATTTCATGATTTGATTAGGCTTGGATTCTATTTTAAGTCCAAACGAATTCATACTTGAAATATGTCAAATATTAACATTATTATGTACATAATACCCAAAAATGGTTGAATTAGACAAAGTGGAAATTATAAACATACATGTGTAAATGTATGTAATACTCTATTTTTAATCTAGTATTGAGATCATTCCAACAAGCCTAGGATGTAAGTTGAAAGTTTGTATGAATGTATATTTTTCCATACACTGCTATATATTATCGTGTATTATGTCATCATGCCTAAGTTGTAGCAGTAAAACTATGGAAAAAATAACTTGTATGCCTTGATTTGGATAAATTAACAATTGCCACCTAATTAGGATGTTTTCTTATTCTTACGAATATTTAATGTTGTTATGCGTTATTATTATTAATTAATGTAGTTAACGTAATATTAGCCTAATAAGTGCGATTAGGATAAGGTTTGAATTCAAATTGTCCCCATACATGTAAATGAATATTTGATTGTTTGTGTATGCGTATATAGAATGGCTTTAAATATATATAAATAGTAATACATAGACATGAGGTTAGCTGCCAATTGTGATAGAAGCCTACCTAAAACTAACCGGATAATCTAGCAACCACAAGTAGGCCCAACTAATGTGATATGTCTAGGTGCCATGGGCCATTCAAAAACTTAGTACACTAGACACGAGGTTAAACCAACTTGTAGTAGAAGTCTTCCAAAAACCGACCGGCATATCCAGCATCCACAGGTATACGGTTTAGTGGGGACACGGGGAAGGAGTACTGACACTCGATGCCAAGAGTCGCCATGATTTCCTCAGTGAGCGGCATTTGGGGAAAGAGGGTTTATTGTTTTGATAAGTGATGAGTTGTTGAATTGTAAACTAAAGTGGGTTTTATAACTGTATCTAATTTGTCTTATTTCAGTTGTAATCACGTTTGCCTATTTGGGCTTCTTTTGGGCTGAAATAGCCCTAATAAAAGCTATACCCAATTTCAATAAAAATAATATAAGTCTATTGCGTGTGAAAATAAGTAGGTTTACTACACCTTGAGAAGGTCTTAAGTGGCTGACTCTCTTTTTATCTAGTTTGGGTCTTAAGTGGTTAGGATTAGGATCCCTCCAATGGTTTATTCCTTGGAGAGGAACCAAAGCCATGGGACCCACCCTTGTTAGATTTAAAGTATGTCTTTGGGTCTTACTTCTCTAAAAGTGGTTAGGCATAAACGGTAACGGAGTAGGGTAGTTCACGGGGTATGTCCACTTCCTTTAGAAACTTGTAAGGGCTCAACAAGGGACAAATTGGTATTTGAAGGATATGTTACCATTGCATGTTCACCAACTGTCTAAGGAAATTCCTAAGCGACATTGGAGTCCTACCATAATATCAGTTAAGTAGTAATATTCGTAATACAACTTCTCATATTACAAGTGGTGTATGGACTTAAGAACGTTAACATATTAGGACTAGGTCTTAAGGGACTAGGGGTCCGCCTCAGGGTTATAAGAGATCATAAGAATCCACCCTTAATAGGGCTATAAGTGATCAAGAATGCCCACCTCGTTGGGTCTTTTACCCTAAAAACACTAATGGGCGATTGACTTGGATATCCACCCCATTGGCTAGATACTTGGTGTTTGTGTGAATCTTGTATGCTGCATAGACATTCCTTTACATATGTAACCTGCTAAAAATATAGGGTATGGACATTAAATAACACCATATTTCAGTCACACAGAACTTTATGTTCTGTCCCCTGTCCTTAACATATCCACAGGTCTGTAGATGAGGTAAAATCCTTTGACGAAGTCATGATTGAAGCTGATGAAGAAGACGAAGTTGTTATGCTATTATTAGTAGTTATTGCTTTACTTGATTTGGAATCTTGTGAGAATGAACTATTTGATGTACCCGTCGGGGAGATGTAACTGTGACTGTTGTATTTCAGAGATTTTTAATAAATGGTATATCTTATATGAGTATTATATTTTCTCTTTTTGCTGTGTGAGAATTCCACTCGATGTATATGTTATTATTATCCGTGCAAATGTAATCCTTACAGGAACCAACGACCCGTTTAGAATGGCTGTAAGTTTCAATGGGCCTTTTCTGGGTTAAAATTTAGACCTATTCCGTGCGGGTTGTTATGTATGGTATCAGAGCATAGGTTTCCCGATTATAACGGCATTATACGTATGAGAGGCGTATTTGTATATTGAAAAGGATTTTTCAAACTATATATATATATATATATATATATATACCTCAATAAGCATACACATTTATACTAGGCATCCTTACCATTTTCTTCCATTTTCAGCTCAAATACTATCTTAGGAGTCTCCACAAAAGGATTCTTCCTTTTCTTTTCAGATAGTAGAATGCCTCAAAACCAACTGAATAAGGTAATCACGCAAGACCCCGCTACTTGCCGGAATGGTTTAACTGTATCTCGTACTATTGAAGAGGTCCCTATTGTTAATCCTTCCCCAACGGCTCCTGCAGCTCCTGCCGCTGAGGTAGCCTTTGGCTTCTTTCGCTACTATAAGACCTTTACGAATCTTGGAGGGAAATCATTTTCTAGGAAAGAAAGTTTTACTAGTGCCCAGTCTTGCTAATGTACTGTGAAAGAATTTTCGAAGCTACTGGCTGGTCTAATGAGGTGAAGAGGAGAACTTTGGCCTGGCATTTGAAGGACAAGGCCTTTGAATGGTGGAACTTAGTATCTATAGAAAACGAGGACTGGATATTTACATGGGCCGAATTCAAAACCCGTTTCGAAGCAAAGTTTTTGCCTAGAGAAAAAATGTCAATCTAACTAGAGAAGTTCATCCACCTCAAGCAAGGAAGCTTGAGCTTGCAAGAGTATGTGTCTAAATTTACCGAATTATGTAAATTTGGAACAGGATTGGTAGACACCCTTATGAACAAAGCCCTTAGATTTGTTAAAGGATTGTACTCCCCGTTGAAGGAAACCCTATTAGCCCAAGTAACGTTTAGGGAAACTTTTGAAACTCTAGTTGAGACAACTACCCTATGCACGGCTGAAAGCGCCAGGGAGGAAAAAGAAGGTGAGAAAGGTGAAAACTCCAACAAGAACAAGAAAAAGGAATGGTGGAAAAATAAGAAGAAGAACAAATTCAAAAAGGATGCAAATACTTGTATGAGGTGCACCTGCAAGGGGCATGAGGACAAGGATTGTAGGACCTCGTTAGCGAAAAAGGAGTTCAAGGGAAAATGTTACAACTTCCATGAAAAAGGATATAGGTCCAAAGACTGCCCAAGGCCCAAAGTCATCAAGAGTGGCTAGAACTATGCAATAGAGGCAGCACTATTTCAAAGCCGACCCACAAGAGAGCAAAGGTGGCCCGCACTTAAAGGTATAACCTCTGTTTTAGGAAATTCAATATACACCTTGTTCGATTCCGGAGCAAGCCATTCTTTTATCTCCAAACAATTAGTAAATCTGTTGAATCTTTTGATATCTATCTCTGATAGTCCGATAGAGGTGTTTAACCTTATCGGGGGATCTAAGTATCTTGAGATATTATGAAAAGACCTAGTATTGGAGGTGGACAATATCAAGTTCCATTGCGAAGCATATGCATTTGATTTTATGGGGTATGACCTTATCCTACGTATGGACTGGCTATCGTTTTATGGGACCAACCCAGATTGCGACAAGTGACTTGTTCGTCTTAGGAGCCGAGGTGGACGTAGCCTAAATATTCCTTGTAATGATAGGAACAATGATAAAGCCTTATTATATTCCTTATCTCCTAGTTCAGAAGGACCAACTTCGGTCCCTATAGTTTGTGAGTTCTTGGATGTTTTCGAGGAAGTCACGGGACTTCCACCCCCATAGGGAAATCTCTTTTCGTATTGAGTTGGAGAAGGACGCTAGACCTGTAGCACTACCCTTAAGGGATATGGCACCGAAGGAAAGAAGAGAGTTAGATAAATAGATTTCAGAGTTATAACAAAAAGGTATCATTCGTCAAAGTACCTCAAAATGGGGGGCACCTGTTGTATTTGCCACCAAAGTAGATAATTATTTGAGACTTTTTGTGGACTATAGGGAACTTAATAAATCGACCAAGAAGAATAGACACCATTTACCTAGAATCGATGACCTTTTTGACCACTTGGGAGGAGCGTGAGTATTTTCACAACTAGACCATGCTACTGGATTTCACCAGTTAAGAATTGTGGGGGACAGTAAGGATAAAACTACATTTACGATGCCAGACTGGTTGTTCCAACGGGAAGTTATGCCCTTCGGACTAATGAATGCACCCGCTTTCTTTGTTGACCTCATGAGTAGAGTGTTTAGGGACAATCTAAATAAAGTTACGGTAGTCTTCGTAGATGATATACTTATATTTTCAAAAGATCGTGAAAAGCATGTAAAACACAAAAGACAACTGTTAGGGATATTAAGAAAGAACCAATTGAAAGCAAAATTCTTGAAATGCCATTTCTGGAGGGAAGAAGTAAGATTTTTAGGACATATTGTTTCAAGTAAGGACTTGGCCATAGATCCCACAAAGATTAGGGCAATCAAAGAATGGACGATACCGCAGAATGCTACAGAGGTAAGAAGTTTCCTTGGATTGGCCAGATATTACAAGAAATTCATTAAAGATTTTGCAAAGATTGCTACCTATCTTGTAACGACCCGGATTTCTGGTGGATTAATTTTAAAATATTTAACATGGTTTTAAATATTGAATTGTTGATATAAATGAATTTTTATATCAAATTATCGATTTAAAATCAATTTCGATTTAATATCGAATGTATTAAATTATCGCAATAAGAAATACAATGGAAATCGAAATAAAAAACTGAATCAAAATGATTTAGATGATGTATAGCAATTTTATTTGACTACAACGATAATAATAATATATTATCGAGAAATTGATTTATTTCTGAATTTAAATTATTTTATATCGATTTAAAATGATTATTCTATATACGTTCAAATTAAATATTAAAATATATTCAATTCAGTTCAGAATAGCGTTATAATATTGGAACGACGGTCGGTACGCTAAAATAGCGGTTCGCGATTTTTATTATGGACCCTAGATATTTGATTGTGGATAGGATCAAAATCAAATCGGTATCTATTTAAAAAGAATAAAAATCTTTTTAAATCAATTCAGAATTTAATGGAATGTACTTCATCCTATAACATGTATGTACCATCGGCAGACTATAATTCCTTAACGACTAAGTTTCATCTTCTATAATCGCTCCTCGTTCTGGTTGAAATTCGAAACTAGTTTGAATTGTATACCCTTAAATAAACACTCGAATTCCCTTTATTTCATTTCTTCCGGTAGTTCCAATAAAGGAAAAATCAATCCTGGAGTTCCTCTTCCAAATATTCTTCAATAAATCAAAAAAAAGAAAAGGAGCGTTGTTCTTTTGGTTCAAATCAGAACTCGACGGCGAGATTTTCCATTGCGACGGTAAGTTCAGGAAGTTTGATCTCGATCCCAACCGTTTCCCCATTTCAAAACATAAATCGCGACTTCACTTCTGGTTCGATAGCAGCAGACGCATATGGGATTTTGGAAGCTTGACACTTGCTCGTAGTGTTCGAGGTCTTCGATTAGCCGTCGTTTGAAGTTGCAATGAGGTTTGTTGGGTTCAATGATGAAATCGAAGGGGATTATGTCCTTTAACGGAGATGCGCGACTTGTATTAGTCACTACGTTCCGGAAGGCTTCGATATAGTTTTTGTTGAATAGTTTGGCATTTGATAGTAGGGATTCGAGGAGTCTGGAACGGTGATTGGAGGAGATGTTTTTTGTGAGAGGAGGCGGGCAATGTATTTGTTGCGACTTGGTGGAGTTTATTCTGAGTTTTTCAGAGGGGGCTGGGTTCGATAGCTGGGCAGAATGAGGGCTATAAATGGAAAATTGGTCTTTTTTTTGATCGATAATGAATATAGACAATGAAACAGGAGCAGTGGGAGCTGATGGTTGTATTGAGGACATTTTATGGTTGATTAACGAAAGGTGCTTGATGAATTGCTGTAATGGACGACGGAAGTTGTAACAACCCGTATTTTCAATAACCTGTAATAACATAAATCGAGGCAGAATTTAATTCTAAAATGGGAATCAAGGGAAACGGGCTATGCCATTGCGTTCGTCTCGGAAAAATACGCGAAATAGAGTCCGAGTTTTCGAAAATCGGAGTCCGTATGACCAAGATATGGCCTCGCGAAGTTTCACGAAAATTCCCAAATTAAAGTATACTTAATTAAGTGAAATGGGTTGTGTAGATATATATATATATATATATTGATATATATATATATATATATATATAATTGAAAATTTAATAAATAAATATGCAAAAATGCTCAAAACAGCGAATTGGGAGAGGGGAATAACCGAACCGGCCGATTTTTGAAGTCGACCCGAGCCCGCTGGGTCGACTAGGGGTTAATCCAGGGTGTTTGGCTGTCAACCCGTGGGCCGATTCGCTCAAGTGCAGATTTTGCATTTGAATGGTTCTCATGGTCCATCTTTAATCTAAAGGCCCTAGATGGTTCCTACACTTGACTTCTTCCCCAAGACATGCTTTGATGGCTTGGATTGAATCTAGGGTTAATCCTATGGCCTAAAACACTTGCCTAATCTATAAATAAGACCCTAACCTACCCTAATTCATTCATAATTAAACCTAGTGACTAAACTATGGCAAAATGCTAGCTCTCATGGCCTCCACTAATTTTATGAAGAGGGTTGCATACTAATCACTCTCTAATCAACTTCTAATCCCTTCTTAGCATCTTAATCTTCTTCATTTGGTGTTCAAAGTTGCTAGTTGTGAGTTTCTATCACTTTGATGATCTTTTGGTAAACTAATTAGATGAGATGTGATGAGATTTATGGTTTTGTATGTGGGTTAATGAGCTTTGATTCATATGATATGATGTTAGCATTAATCTTATGTTTATGCATGTTGAGTATGTAAGCTTATGCAAGTTTAATATGATGTATGTTATGTTTGCATGATGCTAAATATGCAAGTTGTGGGCTATGTAATCATATGCATGTTATGCAAGTTCATGGTAATATGCTATGCAAGTTACATGTATGTAAATATGCAAGTTACATGTTTGTTAATATGCAAGTTACATGTATGTAAATATGCAAGTTACATGTTTGTTAATATGCAAGTTACATGTTTGTTAATATGCAAGTTACATGTATGTAAATATGCAAGTTACATGTTTCTTTATATGCAAGTTACATGTTTGTTAATATGCGAGTTACATGTATGTAAATATGCAAGTTACATGTTTATTAATATGCAAGTTCATGATGACACATTATGCAAGTCTATAAGCTAATATGCAAGTTTGTTATGCAAAATGAATATGTAAGTTATGTGACATATTATATGCAAGTTATGTGACATGTTATGCAAGTTCATCTGCAAGTTATGTGTTTGTTAATATGCAAGATGGCACCTTTGAAACATGTTCATTCATATGCAAGTTGACACCTTTTATATGTGTTATATCATGAACGAAATTACGTGGGAACGATGGGGTAATTAAATGCATAAGTTAATAAGATTGTGTGAAATTAATATAATTATGCATAACACAAAATAAATAAACATAGTATGGGAATTTGCCTATTTGGTTAGGTGTACCCATACTATGTGTTGGGAATTTACCTATTGAGTTAGGTCTACCCCATGGGAATTTACCTATTAAGTTAGGTCTACCCATGTTAAGAAAACTTGATTAATTAGGGATAATTAATATAAAATTATGAGGGTGATTAATTAGGTGTAATTAATTGACTAAGACACGAGGTTGGACTCAGTTGTAGCGTAAAACTGCCCGGACCCAACCGGCTTAACCAGTTGCTACAAATGTTAGCCCAATGTGAGAGGTCTTAGGCACAAACTAAATACGTAATTAATGTAAAGACACGAGGTTAGACTCTGTTATGACATAAGGCTGCCCGGACCCAACCGGCTTAACCAGCGGTCATAAAAGACAGTCTAATGTGAGAGGTCTTTACAAAGGTTACGTTCTTAATTAATTAATTAAGAAACACTTAACCATATTAGCATGTAGAGGGACATGAGGGGTTAAGTGGGTGCCTCGGGTGGCATGAGAAAATCTAGTGGTTGCCTTGGGTGGCAATAGAAAATACGATTAGAATACTTAACCAAAATGGAACATGTAATTAAAACATGATTAAAGGGTTAAGTGGGATATACTAGAAAAAGGGACAAGCTTAGGTGGGTAGCTTGTGGAGGCCCATTTCAACCAGTAACCCATACGTATCTTTGTGGGCTCGACCCATGTCGAGGACGGGACACGCATACTGGGCTTGACTGTAAGAGGCAAACGGGTTAGCGGTGGCAACGCAAGTCCAACGGGCTTCATATGCGTGAGTGGGCCCGGGCTGGTAGGTAAGCCGTTGTTGCATCGAGTAGATATAAGCCGTGCACCTTTAGTTCCATCAGGTTGCCACATTGGGGAATGATACATCCCACGGTGGGGCCAGCACGGGTATCTACGTTAGGGAGCCGATCGAATGGGAAGTAGTGTGTACACCTAGTGGATTGTAGGGCCCCGTGGCGCCTACTTGGTCACCTAGGGGTACGCAGGTACTAATTAGTAAATTTTATAAGTCCTTGGGTGGGATCAACCTTTAAGTTAGGAACGACTGGTGTGGTGCAGTTTAGTAATTTACCTTAGGGAGGGTAGATGCGTCTTTATCCTTTATCTTCGTTTAGTTGACTGCTTAGGGTAGCCATTCATCCCTATATGTTACCGTATATCAGTTTATGTCTTCTCTGGTTACTTTAACGATTGTATTGTTAAAGTTATAGGACTCGCTCAGACTTATGTCTGACCCTGTTGTTTTTATCTTTTTCCCAACCCTCAGGTCCTACGGTGGATCCTAGCAGTAGTAGAGCTTGATCGGATTGCTGTTCCAGTCTTTAGGAGCTTGGATAGATGTAAAGCTCCAGTTATCCAGTTATCTTTTCTTTTGTTTGGCTATTGTATGAGAGTGGGATTATGTACTTCTTTATTTTGATGGATATTGTACTTGACCTTTATTATGGTTTTATGATGTAACCAGACATGTTTTACTTCCGCTGTTATGAGATGATGTTTTAAAATTTCAAGTACTATTTATATCTGTCTTGTTGTAATTTTTCTGTTCTATATTCACTAAAATACTCCACCAATGCTATGGCATTCCCTTAGTGAGTGATCATAGCGGGAGTGGGGTGTTACACGTGGTATCAGAGCTTAAGGTTACCAGAACAGATAAAATTTTTGAGAAAAACTACTTTCTAAGAGTATTTTCGAAGAAAGGATTTTTAAAAGCATGTCTTCTAAGAGAAAAAGTTTTTGAAAAAGAAAAGCATAATCCCCAATAGCCATATCTTTATCTTTCGGAATCTCCTTTTTGAATCTTTCCTCTTTCGTTTCAGCATGGCTGAAGATCTTAACATCCCGGAGGGTTTAGTTATACCACTATGGTATAGGAGGTTGCAAGAGGCTAGGGCCGCGGCTGCGGGTCCGGCCAATGCTACTACACCAGAGACAACCGCTCCTCCTCCTCAGCCTAGAGTGGATAATTTTGCTAAGGTTTGCAAGGAGTTCAAGGCTATAGGAGGAAAACCTTTTCTTGGTTCAGAGACTTTCGTAGAGGCTAGAGATTGGCTTAAGGAAGTGGAAGAGTTGCTAGATATCTTTGAAGTGGAAGAGGGAAAGAAAGTCAAGTTGGCGGCTTGGTTAATGAAGGGAGAGGCCTCATTCTGGTGGGAGGTCACTAATGGAGAACGCCCTGTTGACTCTTGGGCAGATTTTAAGCAAAGGTTTGGGGCTAAGTTTCTCTCAAGGGCGGAAGAGAATCTGTTTATGGAGAAGTTCTTGAATTTGAAGCAAGGGAATCTCACGGTGAAAGAATATGTCAACAAATTCAATCAATTAGCAAGGTTTGGCATAGAGTTGGTGAATACACCGGAGAAGAAGGCTTTGAGGTTCGTTAGAGGCTTGAACGAACCATTGCAAGGAATAGCTATGACTCACATTCCTATGGGGGCCACTTTTGAGAAGCTTGTCTACATGGCACTTATGCATGAGGATGATAAGAATTCTAAGGCACCAGAGAAAAAGGGGGATCAGAAGAAACCGCAACAGCAACAACAAGGCAAGGGCGGAAAAGGCAATGGTGACAAAAAGAAGACGAAGAAGAAGTGCTTCAATTGTGGAACACCAGGACACCTTAGTAAGGATTGTCGCAAAAAGAAGAAAACCGGTTGCTTTCATTGTGGTGAAGCAGGGCATCTTGTGAAAAACTGCCCAAAGAAGGGGCAGAAGACGGGGTCTACCTCAGGAGGCCAGGTGCAAGCTCTTATAGCACCACCTCAGTCAGGGGGGCAAGTTCAGGTTCTCTCAGTTCCACCGATTCAGCAGAGAGATAGAACTATTTCCGTTGAAAGTCTGGTTTTTCTGTTTGATCATCCAGTTCGTACTTTGTTTGACTCTGGCGCATCGCATTCTTTTATCTCATCATCGTTAGTTGAGTCACTGCACTTAGACACCAGTCTAGTTGATGATCCCTTGGTTGTCTCAAACCCAATTGGGGGCTCCATATATCTGTCTATGATATGTTTGGGTTTGAAGATTTCTATACTTAGCGTTGAGTTTAGATGTGATGCTTTTGTATTGGGCTTCACGGGCTATGGGTTGATCTTGGGCATGGACTGGTTATCCAGTAATGGTGCCGTTCTTGATTGCGAAAGGAGAGTTGTCAGGCTCATGACCCGCTTGGGTAACACTCTCGAGATCTCTTGCAATCCCATGGAATCTGTTTTGCTAAGTTATCTTGAATCGCTCGATGCTTCGGTCGAGAGTTTGTGTTCTGTCAGAGTAGTCCGGGAATATCCGGATGTGTTTGAAGAAGTAAAGGGTTTGCCTCCGAAGCGGGAGATAGATTTCCGAATTTATTTGGTGGATAATGCCAAACCAGTGTCTTTGCCAGTACGCCACATGGCTCCTCGTGAGAGAAGAGAACTTCATAAGCAAGTAGGGGAGTTGCTTGAGAAGGGGTTCATAAGGCGAAGTATATCGGAGTGGGGAGCTCCAGTAGTGTTTGCCACGAAGGCGGATGGGTCCCTCAGACTTTGTGTGGATTATAGAGAACTTAATAAGCTCACGAAGAAGAATAGACACCCATTACCGAGGATAGATGATCTCTTTGATCAGTTGGTTGGCGCGTCAGTATTTTCGCAGATGGACTTAGCTACAGGGTTTCATCAGTTAAGAGTGGCGGAGGACAGTATAGAGAAGACTGCTTTCCGGACTCCGGATGGTTTTTATGAGTGGCTAGTGATGCCATTTGGGTTGACAAACGCCCCCGCATACTTTGTTGATCTCATGAGTAGAGTGTTCAGAGAGTATCTGAATAAGTTTGTAGTAGTTTTTGTGGATGACATCTTGGTCTTTTCCAAGAATGAAGAAGAGCATGCCTTACATCTCAAGGAAGTGTTGGAGACTCTTCGAGCGCATAGTCTTAAAGCTAAATTCTCTAAATGCCATTTTTGGAGAAGAGAAGTGCGATTCTTAGGGCATGTGGTCTCTAAGGAAGGGATAGCTGTGGATCCCGCAAAGATAGTATCTATCCAGGATTGGAAAGTTCCTAGAAATGCTACCGAGGTAAGAAGTTTCTTGGGGTTGGCAGGATATTATAGGAAGTTCATCAAAGACTTCGCGAAGATATCAGCCCCATTAACCCGCTTGACGAAAAAGAATCTGGTTTTCTCGTGGGATGTAGATTGTGATGATGCTTTCCGACGGTTAAAGAGAGCTTTGACCACCGCTCCAGTTTTAGTGCTCCCGGATGGGAGTAAGCCGTTTGTTGTTTATACCGATGCTTGTGGAACAGGATTAGGCGCAGTCTTGATGCAGGAGGGAAGGGTAATAGCCTATGGAGGGAGACAATTGAGAGTGCATGAGAAGAATTACCCTACCCATGATCTAGAGTTGGCCGCGATTGTTTTCGCACTTAAGTCTTGGCGCCATTATCTTCTTGGTGAGAGATTCGAGTTGTTCACCGACCATAAATCATTGAAGTACTTATTCTCTCAGAAGGATTTAAACTTAAGACAGCAAAGGTGGATGGAGTTCTTAGCATCCTATGATTTCGAGATAGCGTATACCCCTGGTAAGGGTAACGTGGTGGCAGACGCCTTGAGTAGAAAAAGGCTATCTTTGAGTCCATTGTTCGTGGAACGACGAAGCTTGGAGTTTCTTTCTTTGTTTGACTTCAGACCTTCTGTTGATTTTGTACCTGGTTTGTTGGCATCCTTGGAGGTTAGACCTACTCTTTTGAGACGGATTGGCGAGGCTCAGCGAGACGACCCACAGTTGGTTGTGTTGGTAGAGAAGCTTATAAGAGGGGAGTCGTCCAGCCATTTGGGTAGATACACCATAGATGATAAGGGATGGTTGCATAGAGACGGTAGACTTTGTGTACCGCAAGATGAGGGTTTGAAGAAGGCTATTTTGGATGATGCACATCGTTCAAGAATGACTATTCATCCCGGTGGAGACAAAATGTACCAAGACATGAAGAGAGTTTTCTTCTGGGCCGGTATGAAGAAAGATGTGGCCGAGTATGTGGCTAGATGCTTAGTGTGCCAACAAGTTAAAGTGGAGCAAAGGAAACCCGGTGGGTTGCTACACCCATTGGAAGTTCCACAGTGGAAGTGGGATAGTGTCTCGATGGATTTCATCGACGGGTTACCGAGATCGAGGAAGGGCAATACGGGAATTTGGGTTGTGGTAGACAGACTTACCAAGAGTGCCCATTTTATACCCGTAAAGAGTAAGAGGACCGCTCCATGGCTTGCTTCAGTCTATGTTAGAGAGATTGTTAGATTGCATGGCGTACCATCCAGCATTGTGAGTGATCGAGATCCTATTTTCACTAGTGAGTTTTGGAGAAGTTTGCAAGAGGCGGTAGGGACTCAGTTGTGTTTGAGCACCGCATATCATCCTCAGACGGACGGTCAGACTGAGAGGGTGAACCGTATCTTAGAAGATCTTTTGAGGCTTTGTATCTTGGATTTTGGAGGTACATGGGAAGAACATCTTCCTTTGGTGGAGTTCGCATATAATAACAGCTTTCAGTCCAGTATTGGTATGGCTCCTTTCGAAGCTCTTTATGGAAGGCCTTGTCGATCTCCTACATGTTGGTGGGAATCTACGGATAAGATCTTGCTTGGGCCGGATATGGTTAGAGAGACTTCAGAGAAGATTGATTTAATTCGAAAAAGGATGAAAGCAGCGCAAGATAGACAGAAATCTTATGCGGATCGGAGAAGGACGGATCTTGAGTTTGAGGTTGGGGACATGGTTTTTGTCAAAGTATCTCCATTGAGAAATGTTGTTCGCTTTGGGTCCGTAGGGAAGTTAGCACCGAGATTTGTTGGGCCGTTTCCTATTAAGGAAAGGATTGGACGGATGGCATATAGGGTGGAGTTGCCCGACAGACTTAGTGGTGTTCATGATGTATTCCATGTATCACATTTGAGGAAGTGCTTACATGAGACCGCGGAGGTGGTAGAGCCGAGCTTGCTTAGAGATGTAGAGGTAGAGCGTGATGCGACGATTCGACGAGCTCCTACTCGCATCCTTGGGTCAGAAACTAGGAAGTTGAGGAACAGAGAAGTTCAGCTAGTTAAAGTGCAATGGGGAGATGACGAAAGCAATGCTACTTGGGAGACGGAAGCAAAGATGCGTTCTTTGTATCCATTTCTTTTTGAGAGTATGTCTTTTAACTTCTCCTTTATTGCTTGTCTAGTACTTATCTTATCTTTAGTATATCCTCTCGCTAATACCTATGACCTTTAGATAGGGTAAAACCTATGGTTGAAACATGTGTTTGAAACATGTTATGGTTGATGGATGCATATGGATGCAATTGTTTGCTAGTGGTTGCTCGTGGATGCATATACACACACATTAGGCACTAGATCGGCTCAGTCACTTCATGTTGCATATTGCATAAATGGATGTGGTAGTTAGATTGATGGATGTATCATGGCTGTGTTATCATATGGATGATGCATTTTTGTGTATGGTTGTGCACGCATGTAGAAATTTGTATGTGTCAATAGGGTTTCGCATACATATTGGATGCATGGCACTATCATGGTTTGCATTAAGGAGGTTTACTGTATCAGTAACCGCCTGATTTTTGCATTAGGTAAGTACATATACACACACTTTTGCATATATCCATCCAGCATTTAGAATCTTGTAAGGACAATGATTGCTCGTGGATGATGCTTTGAGTAGATGGATGATTGGATGGTAGGATACGTTCTTCCTAACTTGAAGATTTCGGGGACGAAATCCTTTAAGGAGGGGAGAATGTAACAACCCGTATTTTCAATAACCTGTAATAACATAAATCGAGGCAGAATTTAATTCTAAAATGGGAATCAAGGGAAACGGGCTATGCCATTGCGTTCGTCTCGGAAAAATACGCGAAATAGAGTCCGAGTTTTCGAAAATCGGAGTCCGTATGACCAAGATATGGCCTCGCGAAGTTTCACGAAAATTCCCAAATTAAAGTATACTTAATTAAGTGAAATGGGTTGTGTAGATATATATATATATATATATTGATATATATATATATATATATAATTGAAAATTTAATAAATAAATATGCAAAAATGCTCAAAACAGCGAATTGGGAGAGGGGAATAACCGAACCGGCCGATTTTTGAAGTCGACCCGAGCCCGCTGGGTCGACTAGGGGTTAATCCAGGGTGTTTGGCTGTCAACCCGTGGGCCGATTCGCTCAAGTGCAGATTTTGCATTTGAATGGTTCTCATGGTCCATCTTTAATCTAAAGGCCCTAGATGGTTCCTACACTTGACTTCTTCCCCAAGACATGCTTTGATGGCTTGGATTGAATCTAGGGTTAATCCTATGGCCTAAAACACTTGCCTAATCTATAAATAAGACCCTAACCTACCCTAATTCATTCATAATTAAACCTAGTGACTAAACTATGGCAAAATGCTAGCTCTCATGGCCTCCACTAATTTTATGAAGAGGGTTGCATACTAATCACTCTCTAATCAACTTCTAATCCCTTCTTAGCATCTTAATCTTCTTCATTTGGTGTTCAAAGTTGCTAGTTGTGAGTTTCTATCACTTTGATGATCTTTTGGTAAACTAATTAGATGAGATGTGATGAGATTTATGGTTTTGTATGTGGGTTAATGAGCTTTGAATCATATGATATGATGTTAGCATTAATCTTATGTTTATGCATGTTGAGTATGTAAGCTTATGCAAGTTTAATATGATGTATGTTATGTTTGCATGATGCTAAATATGCAAGTTGTGGGCTATGTAATCATATGCATGTTATGCAAGTTCATGGTAATATGCTATGCAAGTTACATGTATGTAAATATGCAAGTTACATGTTTGTTAATATGCAAGTTACATGTATGTAAATATGCAAGTTACATGTTTGTTAATATGCAAGTTACATGTTTGTTAATATGCAAGTTACATGTATGTAAATATGCAAGTTACATGTTTCTTTATATGCAAGTTACATGTTTGTTAATATGCGAGTTACATGTATGTAAATATGCAAGTTACATGTTTATTAATATGCAAGTTCATGATGACACATTATGCAAGTCTATAAGCTAATATGCAAGTTTGTTATGCAAAATGAATATGTAAGTTATGTGACATATTATATGCAAGTTATGTGACATGTTATGCAAGTTCATCTGCAAGTTATGTGTTTGTTAATATGCAAGATGGCACCTTTGAAACATGTTCATTCATATGCAAGTTGACACCTTTTATATGTGTTATATCATGAACGAAATTACGTGGGAACGATGGGGTAATTAAATGCATAAGTTAATAAGATTGTGTGAAATTAATATAATTATGCATAACACAAAATAAATAAACATAGTATGGGAATTTGCCTATTTGGTTAGGTGTACCCATACTATGTGTTGGGAATTTACCTATTGAGTTAGGTCTACCCCATGGGAATTTACCTATTAAGTTAGGTCTACCCATGTTAAGAAAACTTGATTAATTAGGGATAATTAATATAAAATTATGAGGGTGATTAATTAGGTGTAATTAATTGACTAAGACACGAGGTTGGACTCAGTTGTAGCGTAAAACTGCCCGGACCCAACCGGCTTAACCAGTTGCTACAAATGTTAGCCCAATGTGAGAGGTCTTAGGCACAAACTAAATACGTAATTAATGTAAAGACACGAGGTTAGACTCTGTTATGACATAAGGCTGCCCGGACCCAACCGGCTTAACCAGCGGTCATAAAAGACAGTCTAATGTGAGAGGTCTTTACAAAGGTTACGTTCTTAATTAATTAATTAAGAAACACTTAACCATATTAGCATGTAGAGGGACATGAGGGGTTAAGTGGGTGCCTCGGGTGGCATGAGAAAATCTAGTGGTTGCCTTGGGTGGCAATAGAAAATACGATTAGAATACTTAACCAAAATGGAACATGTAATTAAAACATGATTAAAGGGTTAAGTGGGATATACTAGAAAAAGGGACAAGCTTAGGTGGGTAGCTTGTGGAGGCCCATTTCAACCAGTAACCCATACGTATCTTTGTGGGCTCGACCCATGTCGAGGACGGGACACGCATACTGGGCTTGACTGTAAGAGGCAAACGGGTTAGCGGTGGCAACGCAAGTCCAACGGGCTTCATATGCGTGAGTGGGCCCGGGCTGGTAGGTAAGCCGTTGTTGCATCGAGTAGATATAAGCCGTGCACCTTTAGTTCCATCAGGTTGCCACATTGGGGAATGATACATCCCACGGTGGGGCCAGCACGGGTATCTACGTTAGGGAGCCGATCGAATGGGAAGTAGTGTGTACACCTAGTGGATTGTAGGGCCCCGTGGCGCCTACTTGGTCACCTAGGGGTACGCAGGTACTAATTAGTAAATTTTATAAGTCCTTGGGTGGGATCAACCTTTAAGTTAGGAACGACTGGTGTGGTGCAGTTTAGTAATTTACCTTAGGGAGGGTAGATGCGTCTTTATCCTTTATCTTCGTTTAGTTGACTGCTTAGGGTAGCCATTCATCCCTATATGTTACCGTATATCAGTTTATGTCTTCTCTGGTTACTTTAACGATTGTATTGTTAAAGTTATAGGACTCGCTCAGACTTATGTCTGACCCTGTTGTTTTTATCTTTTTCCCAACCCTCAGGTCCTACGGTGGATCCTAGCAGTAGTAGAGCTTGATCGGATTGCTGTTCCAGTCTTTAGGAGCTTGGATAGATGTAAAGCTCCAGTTATCCAGTTATCTTTTCTTTTGTTTGGCTATTGTATGAGAGTGGGATTATGTACTTCTTTATTTTGATGGATATTGTACTTGACCTTTATTGTGGTTTTATGATGTAACCAGACATGTTTTACTTCCGCTGTTATGAGATGATGTTTTAAAATTTCAAGTACTATTTATATCTGTCTTGTTGTAATTTTTCTGTTCTATATTCACTAAAATACTCCACCAATGCTATGGCATTCCCTTAGTGAGTGATCATAGCGGGAGTGGGGTGTTACAGAAGTGTTTGGAGGCTGATTTCAATTTAGGCTGTTGGAAGTTTTGCTCCGTTGGTAGGTCAGGTTTAACGAGGTATATATTTATGTAATTTAAAATTTCATGGATTCATTTTTATTTATTGTTCTTGATTTATGTAATTAATATATATCTAATTTAAATAAGTAAATTTGGTTAATCGAAAATAGAATTAAAATTTTCGTAGGTGCAAAATAAACATATTCGAGATGATTCGAGTTAATCCGTAGCTGCGACAATTTTGCATCAAGTCGGATATTCGGCAAATAAAAATCAAAGTGAGTAATTCTCACTCAAAAATTTTATTTAAATTATTTTTATCGTTAAAAATAATTTGTTGGTTGTTTGGCTGCAAATATTACTGTGGCTATTATACATGTATATTAGTTATATAGGATTGATGTTTGTGGCTATTATATATATATTGGTGACTGGATAGTTCCCGTAGTACCATCAGTGGATGCCCACAGTATCATTAGCAGATGACCTTATACGCACCACACTATTATAGGGGATGACCATCTATACCGCGATATCCTGCCTCGAAGCAGGATGGGTATTATTTATGTCGGCTAACATCTGTGGATGCAGGAAAAACAGGTTGGAGGAATCCAACTGGATTCCTCAAAAATATTATTATTTGTTGTTCTTATATATATATTATCATATATGATGTGTTAGAAAATCTATGGTTGATAATTGATATTTTTGATTGGTTAAAATATCACTGGACCTGAATGTTGATATATAAAAATGTCAAGGAAAAGGATATTTTGAAATTTAAAGGGGAAAAACTATTTATCTAAAATAGAATTTGAGTTTCAATTGGGCTATAAATAAATTAACTTGTTTTGAATATATGAAACAAGTAGTGAATTTATAATGTGTTTATAAATTAATAATGCAGACAATTGAACTAAATTTATAAACAGTGTTTATAAATAAAGTGGAAAAATTATCATTTGGATAATTTGAATATTTAAATTCAAATGTGAATTTAAAAAAATAGAAATGGGGAAATTGTTTTAAAGAAATAAACGATGGAATTTATTCTGATGTTCAGAATACAATTTGAACTAAAATAATTCCGTAAGGATTTATGATTTGAATTCGATTAATTCGAATTTATTTAAATAGAATTTAAATTGAATGTGAAAAAAAATTGGATGTTATATATATAAGTTATTATAAATAGAAATTTCCAAAATAAGATTTGGTTTCAAATAGATTTCAAAATAGACTTGTTTAAATATAAAACAAGGAAATTTATAAAATGGTGTTTATAAATATAATGAATTGATTATCAAGAGATAATTTAAATATTTAAATTCAAGTATGAATTTAAAAATAGAACTTGAAATCATTTGAAAGGGAACAATGGTTTTTATTCCGCAATTCGAAATATTAAAGGGATGGAGTTTTCAAATAGAAATTTTAAAAGGGAACTTGTTTAAATATATGAAACAAGAAGGTTGAATTTATAAATAGTGTTATAAATTTGGTGAAATAAATTATAGTTTGGATAATTTACACCATTTAAATTCAAATAGGAATTTAAAAGTAAGTTGGAAGTGTGTTGAAACAAAACGATTGATTTTATTTCAGAATTCGAAACATAAGCTGAATTGAGAAAAATCCAACGGGTTTGTAATTGAAATTCAATTATATTGAATTTTATAAATAATTTATTTATAAACGGAATTGGAATCAAATATAGAAGATCAAAGTATAAATAAATTTATTACCGAGTAAGGAAAAATTGACATTTATAGATAATCAGAAATATAAAGTTGAATTAGGAAAATTAGTTTAATATGTATTAACGTATTTTAGAACGAAGTTGAAATTATTATAAACGAAGTTTAAAAGTTTATATATATAAATATAATTAAAACGAACTCGCCGCAGAGCGACAATTCGTAAATTGATATTCCGAACTTCAATTGAGTATACAGAACTCAATTTAAGTCGGAATTCTTTGAAACAAGAAACGTCGGGACCAATTTGATAGTAGTTTTCTAATGGAAGAGAAAATCTAGATTTCGTCGAATAAATTTTAAGTTATGTCAAAATCAAATTTTCAGGAAAACAGCGCCATAACCATTATTAAACCATAACGGTTTTATTTAAATTAATAAAAAGATTTCAAGCAAATCAAATCCGAATTACCCTTAGAAAAATCCATACTTGAGTTATAAAATAAATATAAACTCAAGTGAAGTATATGAAATGATTTTTTTGAAATAAAAATCGAATTTTTAATTTTTAAATAGAATTAACTAAGTTAAAGAAAGATTAGTTAATTGAATTTTAGAATGAGTTTAACCTTAAATAGGAAAATGGAATTTATGAAATTTTATTCTCAATCGAATATGAAACGTAAATTAAAATTGGGATTTCAATTAGCTTATAAGCGAATTGAAATATTTTTGAACATGTTATGTTCAAATATAAAAGTGAAATAGGCAAAATAAATAATTAGAGAATTAATTAGCAAATCGAGTTTAAAATGACTGGATTGAGTTGCAATAAATTGGGAACGGATAGATATATATTAGACAGGTATGGAATGAAGTGTATGAAGATTTTAATTTATGTGCCTGACAAAAAAGTACACATTTAAATTCCATATGAGATTTTATGCGCCGAATCGGCAAGCCACTTGGCTTCTTGATTTTCTTTTTGAATGGAAAGAGCCTAGAGAGGCTAGTTGAGGTTCGAACTATCGACCGGTACAAAGGAGGTTATGGCGAAATTTTCCAGAAATTTAAGGAGTTAGAATATTTTTAAGATAATTTGATAACGGAAAATCAATATATCAATATATATTGAATTCGATAAGGAAAAGAATTTAAAATAGAATATTATTAATAAAAAGGAAATCGATAATTTGGTAATAGAAAGAGAAACGTATATACATTTTGAAAGTGAATAATTGGTTTAATGGTGTTGATTATTCGAGTTAGCGGTCTTGTCTGTTTTGAAGTTAGTAATATTTCTGTCAAGGTCTGAGAGGTAATTATACCCCAACTTGATTGATTTCATTATTAGCTGATAAATAGCAAGATTCGGTCTTAAAGAGAAATATTTGAAGAAATTTAGTCAAATGCAGTATTTTGGGTTGTTGTAACGATGTTTTATACAACATTCGTTTTAACAAATAATGGAAATTTTGGAATATAATAATAAATATTTCCTAAGTCTAAAAATGAACGAGTGTGAAAGAGGTAAGTAAGTGGAATGTTCTCCAATTATAAATAGAAGATATTTTCTATGTATAGAAAATAAAAGGAGGCGATACATGTTTTCCAATTAGCAAAAAGGGCCAAGGTGATTGTTGAAAATATTTGGCTAACAAATATTGATAAGGAAATGGAGTAGTGATTTAATTAATGAATGAAATGTCGATTAAATGGCTTAGTGATTTGTTTGATCCTTTGAATGAATTTTGTTTTTCTTCGATAGTTAAATAACCGACTATCGATGTGTTTGCCAATACCGTTGTCAATATGGAGAGACCGGTTGGATTTTCATCCGTGAACCTCTCCGTATCGGCAATATCGTTGCAAATCAGATTATATAAAGATAATTGAAGACGGAGTAAAGTGCAAGGTCTTTTTCTATTAATGGAAATTGTGCCTTCGATTCCATTCAATCCCAGAACGAACGTATATGGACGAATGTCTGATAGAATATTTCCAATGATCGCATATGTTGGTCTGTATAGATATATATGGTGGCGGAGAATTTATTCTCTTAGCATAATAGCCAGAATATATTTGTGCAAATCAATTAATGATTTACGGATATGATAATGTGACATTCAAAGTGAGTGTGCTATCAATGAATGATAAGAAATCGTAGCCTCAGGCCTCAACAACTGGGGAATGACAAAAAATGGGCAGGCAGCATGGCTATGTGGGATGCTCCCATTACGGTGTATTATCACCTATCTAGATAAATTCATTTAATTCTTAATTCTATTCGATGCTATCTGTAACGACCTGAATTTTTCGACCATTTGAATTGAATATTTAAATTGGTTTTAAATATTATATTAAGGGATTTAATATGGAATTCGTTTCTAAGACGACGATTGAACGTTTATATTTATATTTAATATAAAACGAGCGTGAAACGGCGCGGTAGTTCGTAATATTGAAATCTGAACTTCAATTGAATATACAAGATCCGATATAAATCGGATTTCTGTGAAACAAGAACCGTCTGGATCGATTTGATTATATTTTTCTAATGGAAGAGAAAAATGGAAATTTCGTCGTATATATTATAAGATACGTCCAATTTAAATTTTCAAATAGTCGCTGTGGAATCGTTTATACGCCGTAATGGATTATTTAATATAATTTAATATTGACTTCGAATTTGGATAAGTTCTTTGAGGCGTAGGCATAATTTAATTTATAGAATTTTACTGTAATTTTTAATTAATTAAATACGCAACTTTTTATTTGGAGTATTTTGCACCCTGTGTCAGCATTTTGGGGTTTCAAAATATGAGTCAACCTACCGATATTAGTATATTTTTGGGATCGTGACGCACTACTGGACACAATGGTATTTTTATTTTTGTCGATAGCGGCCCTTAAAAGATAAAATGGTGTACGGCACGATACGTATATTTAACGGTCAACGGTAACCGTAATAAGACAAAATAAAATAAATAAATAAATTCTTGATTTGTTTGTGCTAGAAACGATCAAACTTTCTCTTCAACGCTAAGTAATAAATATATAAAACATGTACAACGTACCTTTCATCTGCTATGCCTAACGCTTGGATCTATCCCTCTACTGAATTGAACGTACTTGCTTGTGACAAAAACAATATCCCATATACAAATACGAATCGTGCAGCTGCCCTACAGACGCACATGCAAACTACCGAAGAACTGTCCACACACAGCTACCATTTACTACGCAGGCTACATATTAAATAATATGTAAAGTGGCACCCTAGAATGTACTAAATGGACAATACTAAATGGAAAAAAAAGTATGCATAGCCTAAAGAACACGTATGGAGCCATACACGTGCAAACACAATTAATATATAGCAACAGCTACTCCCAACAAAATGCCTACAGACCTATAAAAAAAATGTATATTAATGAAGTGCCTTGGCCGCCAAACCACCTAAATTACTTATCCACCAAACCAACGAATTCCTTGCACCCCACGTATGAGTGCTTTCCACATCTTCACAACCGTGAAAATGAACGAAATAGCAGACCTATTGATGTGATAACTCAATTCTGATATTTTCTTCAGCCTACAGTAAAATCAAATCGCCCAGCTACCTTGTGTTAAACCTGTCGAGATATTTCTTCCCTCAATACCTTGCTTTCCAAGGATCTGCACACCTATAAATACGTAAGCAAGGCACCGTTCATTTCAAAAATAAGACACACTGCCTCTCTTCGTTACTTCCAGCAAACAAAATAAACCGCAAGTCCACATTTGTTTTTAAAACCAAAACATAACTCCTCGCCTTAATTTAAAACACACAACCTACGTGTTTATATGCGATGCATACGGGGGTGTGTGCAGTGGCGTTGGATAAGCTTGGCTTGTTCAAGTTCGAGGAGAGTGTACGTGTTGTGCAGATGGTCGGAGGGTTGGCAGCGTCTGCCGATCTGGAGGAAGCTATTAAGGAGTACTCGGCGGAGAAGCTTGTCGAGTAGAAATGGAGGTGGTATGAAGTTGCGTACGGTAGTGAGGGAGAGAATGAAGTGAGAAGGAGGGAAAATGGCGTACAGAGTGAGGAAGAAAAGATATTACTGTAGAATGTGGGGAGTAGTATATATGCAGGCTTTGCGGTTTGGGGGTGCAGGTTCATTCGAACGTGGGTTTAAAGTAGGCTTGGGCCTTAGGCCGCCATGATTGGAAGAAAAAAAAGAGAGATTAAATGTTGCTGTGTGAGGAACAGCAGGGTAAGGGGAGAGTTGGCGCATGAATGGGCAGTGAATAGGAGAAGAAAGGAACGGTGGCAGTAGTGGAGGTACTGTGATGGGATCGATGTCAGTGTTTGGGCCTTGCGATGAAAAAAAAATCCAATTGTGCGTGTAAAGAAGGAATAGAGTGGGGAATAAGTGGGAAGTGCTGATGTGTTTATGGGAAGACGTGGGTTCTTTTCATGCATGGGATGGAAGTGAGTTCAAGTTCATGTAGAATGGGGAAGTGGCGAACAGGAAGAAATAGAGCAGAACAGGGAGAAGATATCAAAGCAGGTGAATTCAAATGCCACGAAATATACCTAATTATAAATTAACGCTGATAAAATATGGTTAAAAATTAAGTTATATTCAATTAAGAAATTTGTTTTTTTGTTTAAATTAAGGTTAAACCATGAAGTAATAATTTGTGTTACACGTCCGTATATTAACAGAATTGGACAAAAGCAGGGGCATTGGAATCATAACGACGAACGCTACAAATATGGAGCTGGAATAGTCAAAGCAGGAAGTTACCGGGAATATTAATAAAATTAAACGCGTGTTTAATTTTATTAAAACAAATAGCGTTAAACGACAGAATGAATCCCAGGTGAGTTAAACTCACTCAGTTACCCCATTTATAATTTTTATAAATCGGGTTTATTGCTTGTGTGCTATGTTTGCTATTTGATTGGTTTGATTTAATGATTGTTTGGTTATTCGCTGTACTGTTTAAATTAAACGGTTGTTTAATTTAAATGAAATGACATCGTTATTTCTAACGATGATTTCCAAACAAGGTAACTTACCTTATTGGTTACGTTTATAACAATATAAACGTATTTAAATTGAATTGGATGCTTGAATTCTTATTTCGGTGGACCCCCATCAGTTGAACTGATTGTTTGTTGCATATGATCATTACATGGACGGTTTAACCGACATAATTGGATTATTGACTTGGTGGTTGTTTGTTGAATCTAAATTCAACATTTGTTTAGATATTAACCAATGTGTGGTATTGGTTGAGAAATTTATAGCAGATGGCCAAAATGAAAACTGTTTTATAAAGATGGATTTACCGTCAGGTGAATCGATAAAAATGAAGTTATGAAATTTGTTTTATAATTAAATATAGATTTTTAAATATATTATTTTTCAATGAAGTTTACAAATAAAAGAAATAACCCAATTCTGTTTGTATATTGTTGGTTTAACCAACAATCACCATTTTGGCACCAAAATCGACCGTGTGCGAAGCACGTGCTTTATCTTTTATAAAGCAAGTTCTCGTATGAATAAGATTATTAAGCGACTGCGAAACGATTAATAACTGCAATTAATTGTTTTAAATAAAAATTAAAACAAGATTATTTTGAAATGGATTATTTAAAGTAATAATATTATTTATTATCTTAAATGAGAAGACAAGTTAGAATTGATCAACGGTTTAACCTTGTTTTGGAAATTTACCAGGCCAACTGTTTTTAAAGGAAATCTGGATATTTACCTTAGTTAATGATAAAGTAAATTTATAGTAAGTTAAAAGAGATTACTTCTTAAATGAAGTTTCTTTAAGTAAATAATCGAAGGTAGTAATGAATATGATTGAATTTTAAAGAAGTTTGTGAACGATTATATTTTAAACCAAGTTTGGTAAATTAAAGTTATAAAGGGATTTTAAGCGGAAACGATAAGCTTAAAATAAATGTTTGAATTAAGAAAGGGAAATCGAAACGAAAAGGGTTTATCTTAAACCAAATTTGTATAACCAAGTTATAAAAAGGAGATGGGAAGTTAAAGTGTAAATTTAAAATTTACGTTACTTAATAAAGACATTAAGTGAAGTATATGGGATTTGAAATGAGATTTTCCAGAATGAATGCTTGAAAGGTAGAAAAGCTCAATTCTTGTAATTGAATTTGGAAAAGGATCGGGTAATGGGGTTTGTAATAAAACACAGATAATGAAACCAATAGTTTAAAGACGTTAGACCTTAAAAGGTGATTTAACCATTGACTAAATTAATAAATTTAGAAATAGTAATGTGTTTAAAAAGGGAGATCTCAAAAGTATGAAGGGTTTTATAAAACCATTATTTAAATAAAATAATGAAGTGGTATTGGTTGGTATTGGGATGAATATGGGCTTTTGAATTACAATTAATATTTATCTTAAGATAAGAATGTGGTTGATCAAGGTCTGAGAGATAATTAAAATACTCCAACTTGAACGACTTCAGGATTATCGGAGGATAATATTAGTGGTAATGGCGAGGGTGTTAGATGTAAGTTATTTGGGAAAATAGTTGTGTAACGTTATGTGAAGGAATTGGAAATACATATATAATGGGATTTCGAAATAAAAGAAGTTTAAAAGAAGTTTGAGAATTCGAAATGATATTTCCAAAATAAAAAGGGGATTGGTGAAAATATAACGATATTTTCAAAAGTAAGGAAAGGGGATTTGGAATGAGTTCATTCTGAAAGGGGAAAGTGACGATTACGGAGTTCAAATAACACAACGACGAAGATATCGTAACGATTGTTCGAAATGATAGATTGAATTTGTTTCCCTGTTTTAAATAATAAGTAATGTTATAACAAATGATTTGAAATGGTAGTTAACGGGAAATGGGATATTGATTTTAAGATATTTTCTAAGTATATATATATGTAAAATGATTGAGAATATTAATATGTTAAAACTGATTTTTGATGGCCAAGTGATGTTGTGTTCTGAACCAATGAATCTATTTTATTTTATGGTTGTTTATTTTGATAGTTAAATAACCGACTATCAAAATCTGGCCCAACGTTATTGGTACGGAAAGACCGGGATCGAATTTATATTCGAAAACCATTCCAACCAATAAAAACGAATACGTTGAAGATGCTAATCGAGATAGAGCGATTGAAGACTGTAGATCTTCATGAAACGGAAGAGTTACTTATAATCTCTGGCTGATCCCCAGAGATATACTGTGATTCTGTCGTGGCTGAAATCTATGGGTTGCAAGGACTACTCGCTACTGATCTGTAGGGTGATTCCTAGGATGCGGTAGGAGGTACCTTCGGTTCATCCTGTTCCTGGATGACTTGTATGGACGATGTGAATGGTGGCCAGAAGTTTCAAAAGTCGATTATAACCTCAAGCCTCATCAACCGGGAAATGACAAAAATCGGGCAGGCAGCATGGCTATGTGGGTCGCTCCCATTAGTGTGTATAATCACCCATCTAGAGAAATTTCTTTTGCTTCTTTGATCTATCGATGCTGTCCCTTTCGGGAAACGGTGGTTTGAGCCCAACCGTTGGTGATATACATTCGATACACTCAAGCGAAATGAGTGGTCGGTCATGTGTGGGCCAGGTTGCAAGACGTTCTTGTTGAACCCAATGTATTCGCCTCTAGAGATACACTATCGGCAGGTGGTCCCATACCTTGCCAAGTCGGAATCCAATTTCCAATAAGTGCCTACGGTTTTGTTTGTATATATATACGTGGAGCGTGAGATGCAAGCGTTCCACTAGATTGATATTTACTTGTATGTAGACACTATTATAATATCAGAATAAGATATTGATTTCAAAAATGTTTTGGGTTATCGTAAGGTAAAAACCGTCCGTATTTATTTGTGGATTTGGTCTTACGATAATCCTTTTCTTTGAAAGGATTTTGACTTTAAAATCAAGTTGGATGTTTTCCCCTTAAAAACTTTGCGAGTTTATCTCACTCTGATTCACCAGACTGACCTGGTGTTTTGTAAATGCTCGGGTTAGACCGGGGTGTACAGGTTCAGGTTATCAGATGCTGTGGAGTCCAAAGACGAGCTGAAGGTGTTCAGACGTATGATATTATCTAGTGGTATTCCGCTGTGTGATGTATGTGAGGACAGATTATTATAACTGTCTAGGTAAATTATTGTACTCTGATGTTGTAAGTATTATTTCTCTCAATAAAAGTATTTTCATATTATATTTTGTTCCGCTGCGATGTGAGAATCTGTTTTGTGTTGATCCTTCTTATTCTTCTATTCTATTATTCTTTCTTTCTTATCTCAACCTCTAAATTCTTTCTTATAGCCTTCTGGGGTTTTCGGTACTTGAGTTATGGGCACAGAATGTAATAGTGTCATGATTCGAGTGTCGAATTTCCCGGGTCGCTACAGTTGGTATCTGAGCTATTGGTTTAGTAATAACCTTGGCTCTGTGGCGTAACTCGATAGAGGTGGGGTTAGTAATACCCTAGATCGAGATTGAGTGTATGTATATATATGAGAACGTATTTGTAAATTTTATATACAAAATGTTTTATATTGTGTTTGTTGATCGGTTCAAGTGTTGAAAAGCATAGAACTAGCAATCGATACATTACTATTTTGAAAAGAGGGCAGATGGAATAATTTTACCCAAAATATATTTTTGTATAGAAAAGAATTTTTTACTAAATTATTGAGATATTAGTGTGTTTGATCGATTTGAATGGGATTCGAATCGAATTAAAAAGTTGAATTGATACTTAACTTGGTTAAGTGTAATTAATTTCAGAATGATATTGTAATTAAATTTAATTGGAAATTAAATGAATGAATAATAATCAAATGTGTGAAACCAAAATAAATATTAATATTGAATGTGAATTCAATAAATTTTGTTTATTTGGTTGTGTGTTGGTCGATGGTTGTGAATTGGTTGTTATTGGATGACAAGTAGTTGAATAGAATTCATTCAATGGGTTAACGAAGATATGGAAAATAAATTCCAGTATAATTTAACTGGGATGAAACTGCATATGGATTGGAAGTTATGGTTTAACCCCGTAATTGATAATGAATCAATGCTATTTGTTTGATAATGGATGGGTTGAATACAAAAATAATTCATCAAACTATATGAATTGAATACCAAGAGATAAATTTCAATATAATAAGTTTAAATAGAATCAATATGAAATAAAACTGTAATGGTTTAACCCTCTATCTGTTATTGGGATTGGATATCGAATTAAGTGCAGGTTGGAAAGAGGAAGAGCTGTCAGTTGATTTGCCTCATGACTAGAGTATGGATTGCCCGACCAATAGGTAAACCTTAATTATATTGATTTGGGTGATTGTTTTTATACCCCTGAGTTGGGTAGCCGCTTGGCCTTGTTTTCTTTTGATCAATATGAGACACCCAAAGTGGCGTTTGTGGTCGTTTAGATCGAATAGTACAAAGGAGGCGCTGGAGATTTTTTTCGAAATTTTAAATTAAAAAGTTATTTTTGATAACAATTATTTGGGAAAATAATTGGGTTCGGATCATTCTTCTTACTTAGCAATTTCGGGGACGAAATTATTTTAAGGGGGGAAGAATGTAACGACCTGAATTTTTCGACCATTTGAATTGAATATTTAAATTGGTTTTAAATATTATATTAAGGGATTTAATATGGAATTCGTTTCTAAGACGACGATTGAACGTTTATATTTATATTTAATATAAAACGAGCGTGAAACGGCGCGGTAGTTCGTAATATTGAAATCTGAACTTCAATTGAATATACAAGATCCGATATAAATCGGATTTCTGTGAAACAAGAACCGTCTGGATCGATTTGATTATATTTTTCTAATGGAAGAGAAAAATGGAAATTTCGTCGTATATATTATAAGATACGTCCAATTTAAATTTTCAAATAGTCGCTGTGGAATCGTTTATACGCGGTAATGGATTATTTAATATAATTTAATATTGACTTCGAATTTGGATAAGTTCTTTGAGGCGTAGGCATAATTTAATTTATAGAATTTTACTGTAATTTTTAATTAATTAAATACGCAACTTTTTATTTGGAGTATTTTGCACCCTGTGTCAGCATTTTGGGGTTTCAAAATATGAGTCAACCTACCGATATTAGTATATTTTTGGGATCGTGACGCACTACTGGACACAATGGTATTTTTATTTTTGTGGATAGCGGCCCTTAAAAGATAAAATGGTGTACGGCACGATACGTATATTTAACGGTCAACGGTAACCGTAATAAGACAAAATAAAATAAATAAATTCTTGATTTGTTTGTGCTAGAAACGATCAAACTTTCTCTTCAACGCTAAGTAATAAATATATAAAACATGTACAATGTACCTTTCATCTGCTATGCCTAACGCTTGGATCTATCCCTCTACTGAATTGAACGTACTTTCTTGTGACAAAAACAATATCCCATATACAAATACGAATCGTGCAGCTGCCCTACAGACGTACATGCAAACTACCGAAGAACTGTCCACACACAGCTACCATTTACTACGCAGGCTACATATTAAATAATATGTAAAGTGGCACCCTAGAATGTACTAAATGGACAATACTAAATGAAAAAAAAAGTATGCATAGCCTAAAGAACACGTATGGAGCCATACACGTGCAAACACAATTAATATATAGCAACAGCTACTCCCAACAAAATGCCTACAGACCTATAAAAAAAATGTATATTAATGAAGTGCCTTGGCCGCCAAACCACCTAAATTACTTGTCCACCAAACCAACGAATTCCTTGCACCCCACGTATGAGTGCTCTCCACATCTTCACAACCGTGAAAATGAACGAAATAGCAGACCTATTGATGTGATAACTCAATTCTGATATTTTCTTCAGCCTACAGTAAAATCAAATCGCCCAGCTACCTTGTGTTAAACCTGTCGAGATATTTCTTCCCTCAATACCTTGCTTTCCAAGGATCTGCACACCTATAAATACGTAAGCAAGGCACCGTTCATTTCAAAAATAAGACACACTGCCTCTCTTCGTTACTTCCAGCAAACAAAATAAACTGCAAGTCCACATTTGTTTTTAAAACCAAAACATAACTCCTCGCCTTAATTTAAAACACACAACCTACGTGTTTATATGCGATGCATACGGGGGTGTGTGCAGTGGCGTTGGATAAGCTTGGCTTGTTCAAGTTCGAGGAGAGTGTACGTGTTGTGCAGATGGTCGGAGGGTTGGCAGCGTCTACCGATCTGGAGGAAGCTATAAAGGAGTACTCGGCGGAGAAGCTTGTCGAGTAGAAATGGAGGTGGTATGAAGTTGCGTACGGTAGTGAGGGAGAGAATGAAGTGAGAAGGAGGGAAAATGGCGTACAGAGTGAGGAAGAAAAGATATTACTGTAGAATGTGGGGAGTAGTATATATGCAGGCTTTGCGGTTTGGGGGTGCAGGTTCATTCGAACGTGGGTTTAAAGTAGGCTTGGGCCTTGGGCCGCCATGATTGGAAGAAAAAAAAGAGAGATTAAATGTTGCTGTGTGAGGAACAGCAGGGTAAGGGGAGAGTTGGCGCATGAATGGGCAGTGAATAGGAGAAGAAAGGAACGGTGGCAGTAGTGGAGGTACTGTGATGGGATCGAAGTCAGTGTTTGGGCCTTGCGATGAAAAAATTAATCCAATTGTGCGTGTAAAGAAGGAATAGAGTGGGGAATAAGTGGGAAGTGCTGATGTGTTTATGGGAAGACGTGGGTTCTTTTCATGCATGGGATGGAAGTGAGTTCAAGTTCATGTAGAATGGGGAAGTGGCGAACAGGAAGAAATAGAGCAGAACAGGGAGAAGATATCAAAGCAGGTGAATTCAAATGCCACGAAATATACCTAATTATAAATTAACGCTGATAAAATATGGTTAAAAATTAAGTTATATTCAATTAAGAAATTTGTTTTTTTGTTTAAATTAAGGTTAAACCATGAAGTAATAATTTGTGTTACACGTCCGTATATTAACAGAATTGGACAAAAGCAGGGGCATTGGAATCATAACGACGAACGCTACAAATATGGAGCTGGAATAGTCAAAGCAGGAAGTTACCGGGAATATTAATAAAATTAAACGCGTGTTTAATTTTATTAAAAAAAATAGCGTTAAACGACAGAATGAATCCCAGGTGAGTTAAACTCACTCAGTTACCCCATTTATAATTTTTATAAATCGGGTTTATTGCTTGTGTGCTATGTTTGCTAGTTGATTGGTTTGATTTAATGATTGTTTGGTTATTCGCTGTACTGTTTAAATTAAACGGTTGTTTAATTTAAATGAAATGACATCGTTATTTCTATCGATGATTTCCAAACAAGGTAACTTACCTTATTGGTTACGTTTATAACAATATAAACGTATTTAAATTGAATTGGATGCTTGAATTCTTATTTCGGTGGACCCCCATCAGTTGAACTGATTGTTTGTTGCATATGATCATTACATGGACGGTTTAACCGACATAATTGGATTATTGACTTGGTGGTTGTTTGTTGAATCTAAATTCAACATTTGTTTGGATATTAACCAATGTGTGGTATTGGTTGAGAAATTTATAGCAGATGGCCAAAATGAAAACTGTTTTATAAAGATGGATTTACCGTCAGGTGAATCGATAAAAATGAAGTTATGAAATTTGTTTTATAATTAAATATAGATTTTTAAATATATTATTTTTCAATGAAGTTTACAAATAAAAGAAATAACCCAATTCTGTTTGTATATTGTTGGTTTAACCAACAATCACCATTTTGGCACCAAAATCGACCGTGTGCGAAGCACGTGCTTTATCTTTTATAAAGCAAGTTCTCGTATGAATAAGATTATTAAGCGACTGCGAAACGATTAATAACTGCAATTAATTGTTTTAAATAAAAATTAAAACAAGATTATTTTGAAATGGATTATTTAAAGTAATAATATTATTTATTATCTTAAATGAGAAGACAAGTTAGAATTGATCAACGGTTTAACCTTGTTTTGGAAATTTACCAGGCCAACTGTTTTTAAAGGAAATCTGGATATTTACCTTAGTTAATGATAAAGTAAATTTATAGTAAGTTAAAAGAGATTACTTCTTAAATGAAGTTTCTTTAAGTAAATAATCGAAGGTAGTAATGAATATGATTGAATTTTAAAGAAGTTTGTGAACGATTATATTTTAAACCAAGTTTGGTAAATTAAAGTTATAAAGGGATTTTAAGCGGAAACGATAAGCTTAAAATAAATGTTTGAATTAAGAAAGGGAAATCGAAACGAAAAGGGTTTATCTTAAACCAAATTTGTATAACCAAGTTATAAAAAGGAGATGGGAAGTTAAAGTGTAAATTTAAAATTTACGTTACTTAATAAAGACATTAAGTGAAGTATATGGGATTTGAAATGAGATTTTCCAGAATGAATGCTTGAAAGGTAGAAAAGCTCAATTCTTGTAATTGAATTTGGTAAAGGATCGGGTAATGGGGTTTGTAATAAAACACAGATAATGAAACCAATAGTTTAAAGACGTTAGACCTTAAAAGGTGATTTAACCATTGACTAAATTAATAAATTTAGAAATAGTAATGTGTTTAAAAAGGGAGATCTCAAAAGTATGAAGGGTTTTATAAAACCATTATTTAAATAAAATAATGAAGTGGTATTGGTTGGTATTGGGATGAATATGGGCTTTTGAATTACAATTAATATTTATCTTAAGATAAGAATGTGGTTGATCAAGGTCTGAGAGGTAATTAAAATATTCCAACTTGAACGACTTCAGGATTATCGGAGGATAATATTAGTGGTAATGGCGAGGGTGTTAGATGTAAGTTATTTGGGAAAATAGTTGTGTAACGTTATGTGAAGGAATTGGAAATACATATATAATGGGATTTCGAAATAAAATAAGTTTAAAAGAAGTTTGAGAATTCGAAATGATATTTCCAAAATAAAAAGGGGATTGGTGAAAATATAACGATATTTTCAAAAGTAAGGAAAGGGGATTTGGAATGAGTTCATTCTGAAAGGGGAAAGTGACGATTACGGAGTTCAAATAACACAACGACGAAGATATCGTAACGATTGTTCGAAATGATAGATTGAATTTGTTTCCCTGTTTTAAATAATAAGTAATGTTATAACAAATGATTTGAAATGGTAGTTAACGGGAAATGGGATATTGATTTTAAGATATTTTCTAAGTATATATATATGTAAAATGATTGAGAATATTAATATGTTAAAACTGATTTTTGATGGCCAAGTGACGTTGTGTTCTGAACCAATGAATCTATTTTATTTTATGGTTGTTTATTTTGATAGTTAAATAACCGACTATCAAAATCTGGCCCAACGTTATTGGTACGGAAAGACCGGGATCGAATTTATATTCGAAAACCATTCCAACCAATAAAAACGAATACGTTGAAGATGCTAATCGAGATAGAGCGATTGAAGACTGTAGATCTTCATGAAACGGAAGAGTTACTTATAATCTCTGGCTGATCCCCAGAGATATACTGTGATTCTGTCGTGGCTGAAATCTATGGGTTGCAAGGACTACTCGCTACTGATCTGTAGGGTGATTCCTAGGATGCGGTAGGAGGTACCTTCGGTTCATCCTGTTCCTGGATGACTTGTATGGACGATGTGAATGGTGGCCAGAAGTTTCAAAAGTCGATTATAACCTCAAGCCTCATCAACCGGGAAATGACAAAAATCGGGCAGGCAGCATGGCTATGTGGGTCGCTCCCATTAGTGTGTATAATCACCCATCTAGAGAAATTTCTTTTGCTTCTTTGATCTATCGATGCTGTCCCTTTCGGGAAACGGTGGTTTGAGCCCAACCGTTGGTGATATACATTCGATACACTCAAGCGAAAATAGTGGTCGGTCATGTGTGGGCCGGGTTGCAAGACGTTCTTGTTGAACCCAATGTATTCGCCTCTAGAGATACACTATCGGCAGGTGGTCCCATACCTTGCCAAGTCGGAATCCAATTTCCAATAAGTGCCTACGGTTTTGTTTGTATATATATACGTGGAGCGTGAGATGCAAGCGTTCCACTAGATTGATATTTACTTGTATGTAGACACTATTATAATATCAGAATAAGATATTGATTTCAAAAATGTTTTGGGTTATCGTAAGGTAAAAACCGTCCGTATTTATTTGTGGATTTGGTCTTACGATAATCCTTTTCTTTGAAAGGATTTTGACTTTAAAATCAAGTTGGATGTTTTCCCCTTAAAAACTTTGCGAGTTTATCTCACTCTGGTTCACCAGACTGACCCGGTGTTTTGTAAATGCTCGGGTTAGACCAGGGTGTACAGGTTCAGGTTATCAGATGCTGTGGAGTCCAAAGACGAGCTGAAGGTGTTCAGACGTATGATATTATCTAGTGGTATTCCGCTGTGTGATGTATGTGAGGACAGATTATTATAACTGTCCAGGTAAATTATTGTACTCTGATGTTGTAAGTATTATTTCTCTCAATAAAAGTATTTTCATATTATATTTTGTTCCGCTGCGATGTGAGAATCTGTTTTGTGTTGATCCTTCTTATTCTTCTATTCTATTATTCTTTCTTTCTTATCTCAACCTCTAAATTCTTTCTTATAGCCTTCTGGGGTTTTCGGTACTTGAGTTATGGGCACAAAATGTAATTGTGTCATGATTCGAGTGTCGAATTTCCCGGGTCGCTACACTATCCCATTTGGGAAACGGTTGCTGATCCCAACCGTTGGTGATGTACATTCAGTACACTCAAGCGAAATGAGTGGTCGGTCATGTGTGGGCCGGGTTGCAAGATGTCTTGTTGAACCCAGTGTATTCCCCTCTGGAGATACACTATCGGAAGGTGGTTCCATACATTGTCATATTGGAAATCCAATCTCCAATAAGCACCCTACGGTTTTTGGGTTTTATATTAGGGTGCATTTTTTACAGGTCCCTATTAAGTTTCAAAATATAAAAAAAAAACTGATGATAAAAAAAATAGAGAATACATCCCTATTTTTGAAATTCCGCACAAATGATTCCATATTTACCCTTGCGCAACTAAAAAACTATCCAACAACAATTCGTCCTCACTCACTCAGTCAATCGCTCCTTTAATCTCGCTCAAAGCCCTAATCCCACAATTCAGCAAAACCTTCGATCGCTCAAACATCGATTCCTCATCATTTATTCAGTCTGATCGCTCCTTTCATCTCGCTCAAACATCGATTCCTTATCTTGCTCAAAACCCCAATCCCACAATTCTTTAAAACCCTCGATCAATAAATCGCGTTGTAAAATCAAAAGCTGGTGGTTTTCATTTTAATCAACTCGTCATCAATTTACAAGAAATAGCAAAAAAAAAGGTATAAATCTAATTGCTTTTTTTTCGTATCCGAATATAGATACTATATTCTTGTAATCTGATTTTTATTCAGTAGATCTATATGATTATAAGCAAGTATACATAAAAATTAAATGTTTAAATGCATTTATTCGTAGTATATGCATGCTGGAGTTTCAGAATTATACAATTCAGTAAAATAACAATAATATTTGCATATTTATATGCAAATATTCCAGATATATGCATACAAATATACATATATTCTACATTCTGTTTTCTGCATGTTTGATAAAAAAAGTAGAATGCAAATATGCATATAGTAAGAATATATGCATATTTGTAAGCAATTTTTTAACATAAAAATGCTGAATAGAAATATTTAAAACATACTCATATTTGTTTGCGTATATCTACAATATAGGCATACTTATACTCAACTTTTCTGAGTACTTGAAAACCCAGGTGTTCGAACAATAGTTGCATACATTTATGTTCATGTTGACAATATATGCATATTATAACAATAGTAGCATGATTTTATTGATGAAGTAATATTTATTGCAGTTATCTTCATTCATTTGTGAATACTGATATGCATTTTTTAATAATTATTCCATGCTTTTATGCAAATATTTTAAATAGTTTCTTAACGACGACTATTATGCAACTAACATTTGGTGTTTCTGTATAAAAATTTTCAGTGTCGAATATGCAGTGTTTGTAATGAACATGATGAATCAAAGAAGTGAGGGCAAGGAACAGGACAAGAAAGATGAACTTTACAATGCTTCGGCTATTGATTTACAAATAGCTGTGGTTGCATACAAAATTCTAAACTACAAACCACTTAGCTGGACTCCAAGTCAAGATCTAACAGAGAACTTGTTGCTATCGAATGCAAACAACGCGACATAAAAGTGGAAATTTTGATGTTCATAATTTTTTTGTGAATGTTTGTACTAGTACTTTGTTTTCAAACTATGGTCTATTGATTATTATTTTCAATAATGAATTACTGGGGAATATTATGTAGGGTTTCAAGTTATTTTGATTCTATATGATAACCTGAAATTTTTACTTACTGGTGTGCATTTATTCAAAATATTAGCATCATTGTATGCAAATATTATGAAAATTTGCAAATTTGAATTGCAGAAGTTAAATACTAGCATACTTATATCAAATTATTATTATTACTTGCATATAAATATGCAAACAATACAAATACTAATTGCATGCATATAATTTCCGTAGTTAAATGATATGCATATTTGTATTGTCAAAATAATTAGGATAATGTCAGAGTTATATGAAAATATTATTATCAGTTGCAAACGTAAGTGGAAATGCTTCAAATTTTCTGTATTATGAGCATATTTTGAATATTTGCATACGTTTATGCATATTTTCTATATAGTTTCTGCCATAAATGCAAGTATTTGCAGAATGAATCCAAAAGTCAATGTTCCTTTGGTTTTTGATATGAAATTTTAAACTGGAAAATATACAGGTAAAAAAAATTCATGATAAACAAAGGGAACAAATATTCAACGATAAATGAAAATATACATATACGCTGAACATTTGTGTAACACCCCGCCTCCGCTAGGGTCACTCGCAAAGGAATGCACTAGCTTTAGAGGGGCATTATTGGTAAACATGCACAGAAATATCACAAGACAGAACATATAAAATAGCGGAAGTAAAATCAAACTTTCATAACATGAATAAATAAGGTCTAAAGCCTTTTACATCAGAGTACATCAAAACCTGTCTTGCAATAATAAAGAAGCATAAAGACTTTTTCATAAATTATTCCCCAAGTAAAAACAGTAAAGTAACCATAGCCAAGAAAATTCTACGCCATCCATGATGACCTTCAAGTAGAAGAAGTCCAAACTAAACAACAGTATTTCCTCCCTATAACCTGGGGGGGGGGGAAACGGAAGAAAAGAGGCGAAACAAAACGGGTCAGTCAAAAAGACTGAGTAAGCACTATCTACTATTAGCATAAAAACTAGTAAAGTTAACTGACATGAGAAACTGAGATGAACATAAGCATGATGACAAGATAGATAAGCTAAATCAAAATAACAGGATGAACTACTGAACTCAGATAAACTAAGGTGTCATGATAAATTACGATGTCAAGATAAAACAAGGTATCCCATCGTCAAGTTCCTGTCAAGTATAATATCCCCAAGATATCTATCACGTATAACATCCCATGGTATCTATCCTGTCTTTTAGCTCTGCACCTACCGTACTAGTATCCCCACCGTGTCATGTGTTAACCAAGAATGACCCTCACTCAAAAGTCGTGTAATGGTCCATGTCAACCTAATACATCGCATATATAGGTTACTCAACTCGTATGTTTTATTCCATGTAAATGTTCAGTCCCTTGCCGTAGACCATACGGGTTTTCCACCATGAGATTCTATATTACTTTAACATAGTTCCATGATCCTTAAGATCGGTTTAGACTGTTACCCTAAACCTAGCTAGGGTCTTCCAGCATGAATTATCGTTTGTACAACTAGGACTTATGCTACCTAGGGCTACTAGGGATTATGCTTACCTATTGCACGTTTTCGTATCTCGGTTTTGGTTCAGCCACCCAGGGCCACTAGGATTTACGCTAACCGTCAACCGCGCCCTTTCTCCCACGCATTCATCGTGAATCGTTTTTCCATGACTGTATGCACATGTATCACATCGTGCCATCCGAGCCCTGTCACAGGGCAGATCTAGAAATACAGGACTCGGTCGGGAGCTTTCGATTTATCTGCCGATGCAGATGCTAAGGTCTGTTTTTCTATACGTGGCTATGGTCCCACGCGACCCCTCCCTCAACTAGTGAAAGACAAGACAGGATAAATCCTGTATGAGAACACACTACTGGCCAACCCGCAATCTAGCCCTACCGCAACCATAATTAGATAGCAATTATGGTCTATTGGGTGTTCTCTGCCTTTCCGTACGTACACGCTTGACCAAAGATGGTAGGTAGCCTGACGAAATGCTATCTAGGGCACGACCGTGTATCGTCGACTATCCCCTATGCATCCCCGTCTTTAGGTCGCTCGTATAGCAACCAAGGCATACTCTTGGCTCTTCTAACGCAGACCTTAACCTCTCATGAGCCTAGTATAACCACCTGGCTGCTCACAGAGGGATACCAAGAATATGCTCACGTTCCCCGAAGTCGCTGCTTCGTTACCCAGTTCGCTGGAGCCTTTATCTAAATCAGATACTTGCTCCTACTCGTATACTTAAATGATGACCTACCGTATCAGGTTACTCATCTATCTATGAACTGGTCTAAATTTCCTTGACTAAGAATCATTACTTAGTTATTCCTCAACTAAGGTTTACCACTTAGCCTCATTCCCGTTATCCTTGTTAACTACGGTTATCCACCTAATCCTCAGAACTAGGGTTTACATAATGGATTAAGTGTCACTTAAGTTCATGACTTAACCCGTCTACAAATCATGTCAAAATTGGCTAAGTATCCAAGTCCAAGACTTAAACCTACAAACCATGTTCACGTTGGTTAAGTATATTAAGCAATTCACGACTTAACCTCGTCCAATTATCATTCCAGATTGGTTAAGTATATATTAACTTGACCCTATCAATTTTCTTAGTCAAATCGGTCAAGTGTATTCAAGCGATTCGTGACTTAGCCTTATGATGTTTTCACGTTAGATTGGTTAAGTATAGGTTAACTTAACCTCAATAAATTCACGAGTTAGATTGGTTAAGTATAGGTCACTTAACCACCTCAAATCATCATGTTAGATTAGTTAAGTGTTTAACTTAACTCCATTAAACTACCAAGTGGGATTAATTAAGTCTAGGCTAACTTAACCCCATCCGATTTCCATGCTTAGACTAGTTGAGTCTAATCTTAGCCTCATCCATTAACTGTATTTTTCGGTTAAGTGTCATTAAGAAAACTTACTTAACCTTCCCCAAATTATCGTGTTGGATTGGTTAAGTGTTGGTTAACTTAACCCCGTCCACTAATCGTATAAAAATGGTTAAGTGTCATTAGGCAAATCAAATTACTTAACCTACCCAACCTTGTCATGTTTTGTTAAGTATCATTAGCCTAATCCATTTACTTAACCCATTTGTCCATGTCATATTTGGTTAAGCGTCATTAATCAAATTATCTTAACCCTATCATGTGGCATTAATTACTTAATGCACCTCAACCTCTCACATTAGACTTTGTTGCGGTTACTAGTTAAGCCAGTCGGTTCCGGGTAGCTTTACACCACAACTTGGTCTAACCTCGGGTTTAAGCACAACATGACCAACTTCTCACATTGGGTCCTATTGTTTGCAACTACTAGTTAGGCCGGTCGGTTCCGGGTAGTTTTACGTTGCAAACTCAACCCAACCTCGAGTTGGCCACACTTATATTATCTAAGTGTCACGTCCATCATGTTTCCAAAACATGTTACAAATTTTCAAGCATTTGGGTAGACCTAACTTAATAGGTAAATTCCCAAAGGGTAGACCTAACTTAATAGGTAAATTCCCAAGCTTATGTTTTCAAGCATACTTACATGTCAACTTCCATGTTATATTTCAAGTCATGTTTTCAAGTATAAACACATGTCATATTTAACGTTACATATTGTCATGTTTATACCCATTTACCCAAATCATGTTCATGTCATTATGTTTTCCCATAATGTGACCCCAACGCTTTTAAACTCGCATAATGGATTCAAAGAAGGAACTTATCGAAGGCATGACAAAAGTGGATATTAAGACACAAGTTAATCATGGGGGCAAATGAGGCACAAATGTGTTCATTAACTTGCATGTTACATTCTTAAGCCTCAAAAACATGCATAAACCCAAACTTGGCACATAAGCGAATCATGGTGACAAAAGACATGGAATGATGACTAGTAACTCGCATATATCATCATATAAGGGTTATGACTTCATATGCAAGTTGACATAAAGGTTATGAGGGTTCTAATGTTACATAATGCAACATTTCAACATAAAGGTTGTAGCTTTTAGCCCACAAGATCAAGATAATGACTTCATAAACTTGCATGACATGATAGCATGTATCATACTCAATGATCAAACCCAAACTTGCAACATGAACATTTAACTTCATAGTTAATATCTAAGAGTAGGGAAAGGGCTTACATTGCTATGAAGGCACAAATCGATTAAATTAAAGATTGAGACAACGCCTATGCATGCCATCATCCAAAAACCCAAAGATGAAAGCTCCAAATCAATAAAAATCCCATCTTGATGAGCCAAGATCAAAGCTTTAGCCTTGAAATCAACTTGAGAAGCTCTCATACTAACATAGGGACTCTCTAATACTCTCATGATCATGAAACCTCTCATAGAAATGAAGTGGAGGCTAGGATTTTGAGTGGAGGCCATGAGAGGAGCAATTTTGCCATAGTTTAGTTGCATGAATGAATAATGAGGATTTAGGAGAGGGTTAGGGGCTTATTTATAGAGATTAGTTAGGACCCTTAGATTAACCCTAGGACCAACCTGAACCGTCAGATTTCAAACCAGGCCCAAAAACCTAGCCAAGACAGGAAATAGGTGCACCAGGCAAAACTGCCCGGCCACCATAAGTCGACCCCCAAGTCGACAGGGCTGTCGACTTGGGTCAAGCCATGTCGACTCCCAAGTCGACAGGGCTGTCGACTTGGGGTGCCTGGCGGGAATTTTTCCCGCCTAGCCTTCTACCCCTAATTTTTGAAATTAGAACTCGTTTTTGAACTTGAATTTTCTGAAAACTTCGTTGGGCCTTAATCGGGTCATACGGACTCCGATTTTCGAAAACTCGGACTCTATTTCGCGTATTTTTCCGAGACGAACGCAATGGCATAGCCCGTTTTACTTTATTCAGAATTTAAAAATGAAATTCTGCCTTGATTCTCGTCTTAACATGTTATCGAAATACGGGTTGTTACAATTTGCAGACTTACATGCACGTATTAAGAATAGTTTCATAATTATATGCAACAAAATATAATGGTTGTGTACATTATCCAGTTGTATAAATACTTTCGTACCTGTATGCAAGAAACACAACATGTTTCATACATTTATGCATCTATGCAAAAAGCTAAAAACAATGATACAAATATTCAATGTAATTGTATACATGTATGCAAATTTACAGAATAATTGCATATAAATAAGGTCTAAAAAAATGAATGTATAAATCAGAGAACTTAACATTACATTATTAAAATAAATTTAAAGCAGCACATAAATGTTTACAACAATTTACATAAAGCCAAGTGTCTTAAAAATAAAATAAAATAACAAAGCATATGTAATTGTCTTTTGAAGAACAAGTCCTTTTGTTACGACCCAGCATCTTGCACATACCACATCTAGTCGTCTTTTCAGAATTGTTGCACAATCTCAGGAACACTGTTAAACAAAGAAGAAAATCAACATTAATAAGCCTAATGTGCAATAATCATATAAAAATACGTAAACATCTTTAAATAACAATAAATAAATGCATACAGATAGGCATATATCACTAATAACTGCATACTTGTATGCATATGTTCAGAATTGTTGAACAATCTTTTAACCAGAATATATGCTAAAAACTATTACTACGCATATATTAAAAATATATGCATATTTGTATTCAACTAATCAGCAACCACACAAACATATTTTTAAAAAAATCTGAGTATAATTATGCATATATACTGAATATATGCGTACTTATATACAACTTTCCTGAATATAACTAAACCAATATGCACGTGTTCTATCAATAGTTGCATACATACATGTTGATATTAACAATATATGCATATTTTTATACACGTATAAAAAATATAAGAACAAATAAAATGAAAAATTAATACATACAGTTGTATGATCCATAAAAACCAAAAATATTTTGCAATAATTACATTAATCACTGTCACAAATAGATAATTAAAAAAAATCAGACTAATCAATCAACAAAAGATCAAAAAAATGATATCATATAGAAATTAAATTAGTAAACAGTAAAATTTACCTTGAAGAACACACAACCACTGTATAAATCAAGGATTGATCTGGTTAAGAATAATCAATCAATAAAAGATCAAAAAAAATGATGTCCGAATATAAATTAAAATATTAAACAGTAAAATTTATCTTGAAGAGCAAACATCTAGTGTTTAAATAAAGAATCGCTCTAATTAAATCGGCTATTGAAAATTCTGTGTGAAGTGAATGATCGATCTACAAAATTCTGATATCCAAAACCCTAAAATGATGACTGCGCCGCCATGGACAAAGAAGTATAGGATTCGCGAAAAGGAAAAAAAATACGTACTAAAAAATGTGATCTAGGTAATTACGGCGTGAAAAAAGGGAAGTTCTGGAAACATAATAGTCGCTATATAGGATGAAATTTGTATGTTTTATAATAGGAGGATGTGAGCTTAATTAAGTTTTATTTTTTCACTTTATATTATATATGGAGTGTGAGATGCAAGCGTTCCGCTAGATTCTATTTATTTGATATAGACATTATTATAATATCATTGGATTTGATATCAAAAATATTTTGGGTTATCGTAAGGTAAAAACCGTTTGTGTTTATGTGTGGATCAGTCTTACAATTATCATTTCTTTCGAAAGGATTTTTAAAGTTAAAAAAATGATTGGAGTTTACTCACACCAGACCCATGACTGACCCATAGTTTATTTTGTTTTTGTTTTCCCTAAACTTTTGGGTGCCCAAATTTGTACAAGCAGTCAAGCAGTCGGGATTTTTCAGATTCACTTGGAAGAGCTGGAAGCAGGAGGCTTCACCAGTTAGCTATAGACTATCATATTTCCGCTATGTACTATGTTGTATCTGGAAACAGGTGTTTATAACTGTTCCAGGAATAACTGTTGTGCTCTGATAATGGTATGTATATACAGTTACTGATTTGTATTTCAAAAGTTATGTTATTTAATATATTTTATTCGTTCTGCTGTGAGATTTGTGTTCTTCATTTTTTCTTCTAAACTAATTTTTCTTTCTTTCTATTCCTCATCCTCTAACTTCTTTCTACTAATGATTCGTATTTCTGTGTCATTTGGGTTGGACTTGTGGTGCTATTAGTCAACTCAGATCGTACGGATTTGCGGGCCGTTACAGTTAGTATCAGAGCTTAGGTTGAGCGAATACCTAGGCTTGATGGGTTTGTGCTCATTGGAGATAGGGTCAGTTGTACCTTAGAATGAATTGAGTGTATATACGAGAGCACATATTTGTTAATTGATATAAAAATTGTTTTATATTGTGTTGGCTAGTCTATTGAGTGGTTTATGAATTCTGATCGAATCGTGGGACGTCACGAAGTCGATAGGAATTTCTAAATACTTAAATAGAAAATTTCGACACAATATTGTTTTAATATGGGTAAATGGAATAATTTTACCCAAAACTCTATTCTTATATAGAAAGGAATAATTCTTTGAAATTATAATATATGGATGGGTTGATTGTAATTTTTATAATCAAATAAGATTATAAAATTGAAATGGTTATTTATAACCAAATGTAATTTGTATATGAATAAGATATACAAATAAGATGAATTAAAATTGGATTCAGAATTTGAATTAGAATTATGATTTTAAAATCCTAGGTGTTTGGAAAATATTTTCTAAAGTATATTAAAATAATATAGCTTTGTTTTGAAAGGATTTGGATAAAAACCATTTGAATGGATTTTGAAAACGATAAAGCACTGAATTCGCTTCAGTGGCTAAGAAATAATCCTGATGATGATTGCAACACCATCAGTATTCATTTTCGAGTTTTTAAGTGATGGATTGCTACCTTATAAAAATTTTGGATGAAAATTTGTTTGAAAGAAAACAAGTTGGTTTGAAAATTCAAATGTTTTGAATTTGAAATGGAAATATATATATATATATATATATGTATGTATATTTATGTGATTTCAGAAGGATTTGAAATGAAAACCCGGGAATTGGAATTTTGGAATTTAAATTTAACTTAAACAAGTTAAATGGATCGAAGTAAATAAATTGATCAGAATCAATTTGAATGAAATATGAATTGGTTGTAAATCATTCAGATTAATTAAATATGAGCATATATGGTGTGCAATGTAAATGGAAACCAAAAGTTTTGGTAGATCTTAATTATCTGAAATATAAAGTGTAGAGTTTCAACATAAGTGAATTTTGAAAAGTTAATGGGCTTATAGCATTTTTCCTTACCTTAGTAATTTCGGGGATGAAATTCTTTTAAGGGGGAAGAATGTAACGACCCGGATTTCTGGTTGATTAATTTTAAAATATTTAATATGGTTTTAAATATTGAATTGATAATATAAATGAATTTTTATATCAAGTTATCGATTTAAAAATCAATTTCGATTTAAAAATCAATTTCGATTTAATACCATATATATTAAATTATAGTAATACGAAATATAATGGAAATCGCAATTAAAAACTGAATCAAAATGATTCGGATGATGTATAGGAATTTTATTAGACTACAACGATAATAATAATATATTATCGAGAAATTGATTTATTTCTGAATTTAAATTATTTTATATCGATTTAAAATGATTATTCTATATACGTTCAAATTAAATATTAAAATATATTCAATTCAGTTCAGAATAGCGTTATAATATTGGAACGACGGTCGATACGCTTAAATAGCGGTTCACGATTTTTATTATGGACCCCGAGATATTGATTGTGGATAGGATCAAAATCAAATCGGTATCTATTTAAAAAGAATAAAAATCTTTTTAAATCAATTCAGAACTTAATGGAATGTACTTCAGCCTATAACCTATATGTACCATCGGCAGACTATAATTCCTTAACTACTAAGTTTCATCTTCTATAAATCGCTCCTCGTTCTGGCTGAAATTCGAAACAAGTTTGAAATGTATACCCTTAAATAAATAATCGAATTCCCTTTATTTCATTTCTTTCGGTAGTTCCAGTAAAGGAAAAATCAATCCCAGAGTTCCTCTTCCAAATATTCTTCAATAAATCAAAGTAAAGAAAAGGGGCGTTGTTCTTTTAGTTCAAATCAGAATTCGATGGCGAGATTTTCCATCGTGACAGTGAGTTCAGGAAGTTTGATCTCGATCTCGACCGTTTCCCTATTTCAAAACATAAATCGCGACTTCACTTCTGGTTCGATAGCAGCAGATGCGTATGGGATTTTGGAAGCTCGACACTTGCTCGAAGTGTTCGAGGTCTTCGATTAGGCCTCGGTTGAAGTTGCGATGAGGTCTGTTGGGTTCGATGATGAAATCGAAGGGTATTATGTCCTTTAACGGAGATGCGCAACTCGTATTAGTCACTGCATTCTGGAAGGCTTGATGCAGTTTTTGTTGAATGGTTTGGCATTTGACAGTGGGGATTCGAGGAGTCCGGAACGGTATTTGGAGGGGATGTTTTTTTTGTGAGAGGAGGCGGACGATGTATTTGTTGCGACTTGGTGGAGTTTATTTTGAGTTTTTCAGGGGGGGAGGGGTTCGATAGTGGGGTAGAATGAGCGCTATAAATGGAAAAATGGTCTGTTTTTTTATCGATAATGAATATAAACAATGAAGCAGGGGCAGTGAGAGCTGATGGTTGTATTGAGGACAGTTTATGGTTGATGAACGAAAGGTGTTCGATGAATTTCTGTAATGGACGATGGAAGTGTTTGGAGGCTGATTTCAGTTTAGGATGTTGGAAGTTTTGCTCCGTTGGTAGGTCGGGTTTAACGAGGTATATATTTATGTAATTTAAAATTTCATAGAATCATTTTTATTTATTGTTCTTGATTTATGTAATTAATATATAGCTAGTTTAAATAAGTAAATTTGGTTAATCGAAAATAAAATTAAAATTTTCGTAGGTGCAAAATAAACATATTCAAGTCAATCCGTAGTTGCGACAATTTGGCATCTAGTTAGATATTCGGCAAATAAAAATCAAAGTGAGTAATTCTCACTTAAGAATTTTATTTAAATTATTTTTATCATTAAAAATAATTTGTTGGTTGTTTGGTTGCGAATATTACTGTGGCTATTATACATATATGTTAGTTATATAGGATTGATGTTTGTGGCTATTATATATATATTGGTGATTGGATAGTTCCCGCAGTACCATTAGCGGATGCCCACAGTATCATTAGCAGATGACCTTATACGCACCACGCTGTTATAGGGGATGACCTTCTATACCGCGATATCCTGCCTCGAAGTAGGATGGGTATTATTTATGTCGGCTAACGTCCGTGGATGCAGGAAAAACAGGTTGGAGGAATCCAATTGGATTCCTCAAAAACATTATTATTTGTTGTTCTCATATATATTATCATATATGATGTGTTAGAAAATCTATTGTTGATAATTGGTATTTTTGATTAGTTAAAATATCACTGGACCTTAATGTTGATATATAAAAATATCAAGGAAAAGGATATTTTGAAATTTAAAGGGGAAAATCTATTTATGTAAAACAGAATTTGAATTTCAATTGGGATATAAATATATTAACTTGTTTTGAATATATGAAACAAGTAGTGAATTTATAAACGTGTTTATAAATTAATAATGCAGAGAATTGAAATGAGTTTATAAGCAATGTTTATAAATAAAGTGGAAAAATTATCATTTGGATGATTTGAATATTTAAATTCAAACGTGAATTTAAAAAAAATAGAGATAGGGAAATCGTTTTAAAGAAATAAACGTTAGAATTTATTCTGATGTTCAGAATATAAATTGAACTAAAATAAATCCATAAGGATTTATGATTTGAATTCGATTAATTCAAATTTATTTAAATAGAAGTTAAATTGAATATGAAAATAAATTGGATGTTATATATATATATATATAAGTTATTATAAACAGAAATTTCCAAAATAAGATTTTGGTTTTAAATAGATTTCGAAATAGACTTGTTTAGATATAAACAAGGAAATTTATAAAATGGTGTTTATAAATAAAATGAATTAATTATCAAGAGATAATTTAAATATTTAAATTCAAGTATGAATTTAAAAATAGAACTTGAAATCATTCGAAAGGGAACAACGGTTTTTATTCCACAATTTGAAATATCAAAGGGGTGGTGTTTTCAAATAGAAATTTGAAAAGGGAACTTGTTTAAATATATGAAACAAGAAAGTTGAATTTATAAATAGTGTTATAAATTTGGTGAAGTAAATTATAGTTTGGATATTTTAAACCATTTAAATTCAAGTAGGAATTTAAAAGTAAATTGGAAGTGTGTTGAAACAAAACGATTGATTTTATTTTGGAATTCGAAATATAAGCTGAATTGAGAAAAATCCAACGGGTTTGTAATTGAAATTCAATTATATCGCACTTTATAAATAATTTATTTATAAATGGAATTGGAATCAAATATAGAAGATCAAAGTACAAATAAATTTATTACCGAGTAAGGAAAAATCGACAATTATAGATAATCGGAAATATTAAGTTGTATTGGGAAAATTAGTTTAATATATATTAACGTATATCAGAACGGAGTTGAAATTATAATAAACAAAGCTTAAAAGTTTATATATATATATATAAATATAATTAAAACGAACTGGCTGCAGCACGGCAGTTCGTAAATTGGCGTTCCGAACTTCAACTGAGTATACAGGACTCAATTTAAGCCGGAATTCTTTGAAACAAGAAATGTAGGGACCGATTTGATAATAGTTTTCTAATGGAAGAGAAAATCTGGATTTCGTCGAATAGATTTTGAGTTATGTCAAAATCAAATTTTCAGAAAAGCAGCGCCATAACTATTATTAAACCATAACGGTTTTATTTTAGTCAATAAAATGATTTCGAGCAAATCAAATCCGAATTACCATTACAAAAAATCCATACTTGAGTTATAAAATAAATATAAACTCAAGTTAAGTATATGAAATTTTTTTTTGAAGCAAAAATCATATTTTTAATTTTTGAATAGAATTAACTATGTTAAAGAAGGATTAGTCAATTGAATTTTAGAATGAGTTTAAATAGGAAAATGGAATTTATGAAATTTTATTTGCAATCGAATATGAAACGTAAATTAAAAATGGGATTTCAATTAGCTTATAAGCGAATTGAAATATTGTTGAACATGTTATGTTCAAATATAAATAGAAAAAATAACTAATTAGAGAATTAATTAGCAAATTGAGTTTAAAATGACTGGATTGAGTTGTAATAAATTGGAATGGGTAGATATATATTAGACAGGTATGGAATGAAGTGTATGAAGATTTTAATTTATGTGCCCGACAAAAAGGTAAACGTTTAAATTCCATATGAGATTTTATGCACCGAATCGGCAAGCCACTTGGCTTTTTGATTTTCTTTTTGAATGGAAAGGGCCTGAGAGGCGAATCGAGGTTTGAACTATCGACCGGTACAAAGGAGGTTATAGCGAAATTTTCCGGAAATTTAAGGAGTTAGAATATTTTTAAGATAATTTGATAACGGAAAATTAATATATCAATATATATTGAATTCAATAAGGAAAAGAATTTAAAATTGAATATTATTAAATAAAAGGAAATCGATAATTTGGTAATAGAAAGAGAAACGTATATACATTTTGACAATGAATAATTGGTTTAATGGTGTTGATTATTTGAGTTAGCGGTCTTGTCTGTTTTGAAGTTAATAATATTTCAGTCAATGTCTGAGAGGTAATTATACCCCAACTTGATTGATTTCATTATTAGCTGATAAATAGCAAGATTCGATCTTGAAGAGAAATGTTTAAAGAAATTTAGTCGAATGCAGTATTCTGGGTTGTTGTAACGATGTTTTATACAACATTCGTTTTAGCCAAATAAGTGGAATTTTGGAAATATAATAATAAATATTTCCTAAGTCTAAAAATGAACGGGCATGAAAGAGGAAAGTAAGTGGAATGTTCTCCAATTATAAATAGAAGATATTTTCTACGTCTAGAAAATAAAAGTAGGCGATATATGTTTTCCAAATAGCGAAAATGGCCAAGGTGGTTGTTGAAAATATTTGTCTAACAAAATTGATAAGGAAATGGAGTAGTGATTTAATTAATGAATGAAATATCGATTAAATGGCCCAGTGATTTGTTTGATGCTTTGAATGAATGTTTATTTTTCTTCGATAGTTAAATAATCGACTATCAAAGTGTTTGCCAATATCGTTGTCAATATGGAGAAACTGGTTGGATTTTTATCCGTGAACCACTCCGTATTAGCAGTAGCGTTGTGAATCAGATTATATAAAGATAATCGAAGATGGAGTAAAGTGCAAGGGCTTTGTCTATTAATGGAAATTGTGCCTTCGCTTTCGTTCAATCCCAGAATGAATGTATATGGACGAATGTCTGACAGAATATTTCCAATGATCGCATATGTCGGTCTGTAGAGATATATATGGTGGCGGAGAATTTATTCTCTTAGCATATTATCCAGAATATATTTGTGCAAATCAATTAATGATTTACGGATCCGACAATGTGGCATTCAAAGTGAGTGTGCTATCAATGAATGATAATAAATTGTAGCCTCAGGTCTCAACAACCGGGGAATGACAAAAATCGGGCAGGCAGCATGGCCATGTGGGTTGCTCCCATTAGGGTGTATTATCACCTATCTAGAGAAATTCATTTAATTCCTTATTCTATTCGATGTGTCCCATTCAGGAAACGGTTGCTGATCCTAACCGTTGGTGATATACATTCAATACACTCCAACGAAATGAGTGGTCGTGTTGTATATGACGTAGTCGTATACACTATTATATGATTTTTGTTTGATGATAACAACCAAATAAATACATATATATTATAAATGTGTTTGTTACTGTACTGTTCTATATTTACATCACAGACAAGAATATTATATTTATATTTAAATAAAATACGACTGTACAGAAATTAAAATATTTATAGTTTTTTATTTAAATTGAATATTATATTTCAATATTCAACAGTACAGATTTACAACTCCACTATTTAATCACATCACAGAATATTGTACTCATAAATAAACAGAATAGAATAGACAAGTTTGGTTGATAATAATAAAATAATATTTTATTTCAATCAAGATTGTCTATTACATACATCAGTACAATTATTATTTTTATACACAGCTCCTCACTACAACACTCACACTCGATTATACACTTTCAGTTATATATTCACAAACTATTATACAGACACTTTCATATGTACATACTCATTCACTTTGAATCACATACAGACACTTCCATATTATACACTTTCAGCTATATTCTGTTATCTGTTTATCATATATATCCCGTTAGATTTTTAATTCTGCTAAAAACTGTGGTAATCCCTATTCACCCCCCTCTAGGGTTAATCTAGATCTAACAAGTGGTATCAGAGCAGGTATTCTGTTAACTCTAGAGTAATGGTGATCCCTAGTTGTTAGTCTAGTAAGAGTCAGTCCAGTTCATCTCCAACTATTTTCAATGGAACAAATTTTTTGAACTAGAAATCCAAAATGGAATTTTATTTAAAATCTGTTAATATTAAATGTTGGGATGTTGTTATCAATGGGTTTGATAGTGTTGATATTACTTTCAATGCTCGTGCTATGAAAATTATATTTGATTATCTTAGAACTGAATAGTTTAATCTTATCTGCCATTGTTTGTCTGCACAAGAAATCTGGGATACTCTCAATACGAAGTACGGAAGATCTGACAACGGTAGCTCAAAACTCGAGAAAGTCAACTCAGATTTAGAGTTCTGTTTGACCGGATTTATAAATGAAAATTCAGAAGGATCAGATGATGGAGAATCAATAGATGCTGAAACAGAAAATTTCTCAGACGAAGATTTAGTTTATATGTGCGTTGATTTGACTAAATCTGTTGATAAACACCAATCTAAAAACAAATCTCTGAAATCAAAGAATTTTGAATTGACCAGCAAAATGGAAGATTTGGAATTACAACTAGAACATTTTAAAAATTCTTCAAATTCAGACTGCAAAAATTGTTTGAAATTGAAAACCAATCTTGTTCATCTCAATAAAAATATTCAAAAGTTTGAAAAAGAAATTCTGATCTTAAAAGAGAACAAGATCGAGTTATAAAGTTTGAATAATTTTTTACAAAAGGAATTTGAAATTTTTAAGACTGATATATATTCCAAATTTGAAATTGCTGAAAAGAAGAATTTGTTGAAATCTGATTTGATTTTGAAAGAACTGGAAAACGAGATTGAAAAATCCAAGAAATTTGAGTTTGAAAAACAAAAACATTTTGAATCTAAGATTTCTGAGTCCCAAACCAAAATTAATCTACTTAAAAATGAAAATTTTGTTTTAAAAGCTGATTTTGAAAGATGTAAGATCACAAAAAATCGTTGTTCATAATTATTGAAAGAAAATGGTGATCTTAAAACAGAAATTCGACAATTTGAAATAATTTTGACTAAATTTTTGAACAATGAAAAATCATTGAATATGTTGTTGAAAAAACCAAATTTCTGTTGGGAATAAACGTGGACTTGGCTTTGGAAAAAACAATGTTTTTGAAAAATGGAGTTCTAATGATTTTAAAAATCCTTCAAATCGTTTTGAAAATATTTGTTTTGAAAATTTGAGTACAAATAAAAGGGTTTTTAAATCAAAAGAGAAATGAGAAATTGTTTTATAATAAATCATTTAAACATTCTTGGATCCCAAAAGGAAATAAAAAGGGTTTTATTAAACTCAAACAGATTTGGGTTCCTAAGGGTACAAAAGTTAATTCAAATGGTTTGTTGTACAAACAAGTCTGGGTACCAAAACATATGAATACATCTGTGAGTGGTTTCACTAATTTTGTTAAACCACTCGATCCCCTCAACTGTTAGGTACCAAGGGATGGCTGAGGAACTACTGTGCTGAAAAGAAATTTGAAATCAAGCTGGTTTATACTCCTGTATTATTTACAGTTCCTTTAGCCAAGACTTGTTGAGTTAGAGATTCTTATTTACATGGATTTCAGGTATGATCTCTAAAGTCACCTTTGTAAATATTCTTTGTTTTTATTTTCTATGTTTATTTCTCCTTCTGTCCCTTCTATTTATTTTTTCTTTGTTTTTTGATTTGTCACTGTCATATCTTTGTAACTTTTTGGGCTTCATTAACTTCCAATTGTAGAACTCTTATTTTCTGGAAATTCGCTTTAGTTGAATGGAACTCTGTTGTTTTAATTATTTCTAGATCTTGATTCTAAACCTGTAAATATCTGCAATTGTTTTGAAGTTTAGTTTTCTGATTTCTGAATTCATAACAGTGTTGATGTATTCTTGTCATATCTTGAACACTGTTAATTAAAATTCTAAATTCTTGAAGATCTGAAAATTTGATGAAGATTCACACATCACTGCTGTTTTGAGTTTCTTGCAATTCATTTTAGAAAAGCTTGAAATACTATACTCATTACAGCACACTGCTACTTCTCAGTCGTGATAATTTCATTGATTTTCAGATTGGCTTGAACATGTTAAATTGTATTGAATCGTTGATACATCTTGAAGTTCACATTCATGATTATTATGATTGAAATTAGTTTTGTTTGAAATCATCTGAGATTTTAGACATTCTGAATATCACACACCACTTAAATTTGTAATTAGCATCCTTGTCTGAATAATTCATTATATCTCAAACTTAACATTGATTCAAGTGATTTCAAATAAATTATTTTTAAATCATGAATACCTCTCAAACTTGATGTAAATGATCTGAAATTACTCACGTGCTTGTCAAAAATTGTTTCTGAAAAATTCCTTGAAAAATTTGGTTCTTGAAATTTATTGGTATTTCATGGTTATTTGATTTGAATATCTGTTTGTTTAAAATCATTTGAAATTATTGATTTACTGAATCACACACATATCTTGAATGTGAAACTAATAATTTGGTGTGATCGATTCATTGAATCTAGAGTTTCTCATATTCCTCAAATGATTTCAAATAAACAGTATTTCTAATCTTGGATCATGAATGATCTTATGTGACCATCCTCTAACAAGTCTGATGTGATAGTGTTTTCTGTGCTGCTATGATACTGTTTCAAATAATTTCTAGTTCTTATCTGCAGCTTTGAAAAATGTGCAAATTTGTTAATTCTGTCAGTTTGGGCTTTGTAATTAAATTTTTTTAATAGAGACACCAAGTGGTATCAGAAGCGCTGAATTTTTATGTATATATATTTTTTCTTAGTGGAAAATAGGCATAAGGAAAAACTTTGAAATTTTTTTATATTGAAGGACGTTAAGTTTTATTTTTAGGCTGAAGGACAAATTTTGAAAAAAAATAAGCTGAAGGACAGTGCTAAGTATAATTAGCACTTTCTGCAGTGTAAAACATAATAATGCTAATTACATTAAGCATTTTCGTGTAGTGTAAAAAAACTGAATATAATGCTAATTACATTTAGCATTTTCCTTCATCTTAATTTTGGTTCAAAGTTTGTCCTTCAGACTAAAAATAAAACTTGGCGTCCTTCAGCCTAATTTTTCGGCAAAGTTTGTCCTTCTCCCTAATTACCTCTTTTTTCGTATCCCTCTTGCTTTGTATAGCTCTTCATATTACTCTTGTAATTGATTTTCAATTTTAAACTTATTTATTGATTATTCATTCAGAAATTGAAATCAATATCCAAAATTGAACTGTATTTATAATTCATCAAAAAATATTATCAGATTTTGAAATTGTAATGAATTGTGACTGCAGTATATTTCACAACAAGAGGAGATTTTATTAATATTTTCATGATGATTGAACATTTGTTATATATCTTTGAATTAGGGATTATTTCACGACCATCTTCATTATCTACCATTATTCTGCCATCCATGATAATTTTATATTAATGTGGAGAGTTAATCTTTTTTTAAAAAAAAATCCTTCTGAACAAACAGTAGAAATATTTGTGATAGAATTTGGACTATGGTATTTTTCAGAATTGGTGATAATTGAAATTTTTCAATAATCCCGGTACAGTTGATCATATTTCATAATATAATTAATTTAGAAATTTATTTCACAGTCCATTTCTGTACCTACCGCATTTCTGTCATCCATATTGGTTTTATATACCAAGGAGTTTTTTTATTTAAAAGATGAAAATGATAAAATATATAATTTATACATAAGAGTGTCTCTAACCTCATTTAAAAATCCAAGCCCTGGTTATGCAGGGTTATGAGACAACTTATAATTTAAGCTGCGACTGACCTCATTTAAAAATCCAAGCTCTGGTTATGCATGGTCAGTGTGCTCTTAAAAAAAATTAAAAAAAATAATGTGCTATAAATTAAAATTAATATGAAATTCTCATTGGTGTTTAAAAACCAGCATATCAATCCATCTTTCTAATCTGTGAAATGTGTTGAAATCTTATGACGTATTATGATTTGTTGATTGATAGATATTGGGATTTAGGATTATTAGATTTTATCACTTAAATTGAACTATTAATTATAGTCCAAATCCATCACTGTTTTTGTGCTTTATTTTTATAAGAAAAAAATCTTTTGAAAATAATTGGAAATGATTTTTTTTTTTATAACTCTCCCCATTTTTATAAAATTCATCGTAAATCCGTCATTATCTACAATGTGAAATATGCCACCTGTTCTTAGTTTATTATGATTTTTGTTTGACCGATTGAGATCTATGATGACCGTTCTTCCTCTTAAGCCGAAACTATATTTTTTAGTCATTTTTCATCTGTATTTTAAACTCTGTATCCTTTTGATGATAACAAAAGGGGGAGAATGGATTAGAATGCACTGTTATAGGGAGGCTAATCTGTTGTAGGGGGAGCTAACAAATAGGGGGAGTTTAATATTCACTGTCAAACACATTTACTGTGCTCAAGATCTTTTATGTGTTTGTCATCATCAAAAGGGGGAGATTGTTGTATATGACGTAGTCGTATACATTATTATATGATTTTTGTTTGATGATAACAACCAAATAAATATATATATATTATAAATGTGTTTGTTACTGTACTATTCTATATTTACATCACAGACAGGAATATTATATTTATATTTAAATAAAATACGACTGTACAGAAATTCAAATATTTATAGTATTTTATTTAAATTGAATATTATATTTCAATATTCAACAGTACAGATTTACAACTCCACTATTTAATCACATCACAGAATATTGTACTCATAAATAAACAGAATAGAATAGACAAGTTTGGTTGACAATAATAAAATAATATTTTATTCCAATAAAGTTTGTCCATTACATACATCAGTACAATTATTATTTTTATACACAGCTCCTCACTACAACACTCACACTCGATTATACACTTTCAGTTATATATTCACAAACTATTATACAGACACTTCCATATATACATACTCATTCACTTTGAATCATATACAGACTCATCAAATTTTTTTTCATTCACTTATACACATTGTTTTTTGTTTCTTCAGTTGTCTGTCTTCACAGTCAGTCCAGTCATCAACCTGTCACAAACAGAAACACACACACAGTAGACTGCAATAGAAATAAAACAGAATTGATGCAAATATAAACTTTAACTTTAAAATTTTATTTGCCTCAGATTTCGGTGTGTTTCTCATCATTTTTCAGACTCGGTCTGATTTTTTCGACTGTGTCTAGACAGCTTGTGATATTCACAGTGAAACACTGTAAATACCACAAGGCAGAAAGTATATATATATATATATATATATCTCAATGCAGGGACATGAAAACTTGCCTGGATGGCTGCATATACACACGTGCATATATATACACGTGTGCACTGCCTCACAAATCCAGTGTGCACTGAGGAGTAGCCACATGGACCATCTCGACTCAATGCGTATATAAACGAGCAAAATAAAGCATGAATGGTCAATGTCAATAACCAAGTACAAGCATTGAAAAAGTGGTCGAGGCAAGAAAGACAGCAAGGCAGCTCAAAGTTACATGGATGGTACTCAAGTATGGATCTACAACAAAGTAAACAGCTTTGATGAAGATAAGTGATACTCAAAATCGAGCACAATGGTGACATATATGAAAGGCAGCATGGGTAATAACATGCAAGCAGCAAAATCAAGTGCTATGGGTGGAGAAAGTGTACAATGTGTACATATCACAAGCCAAAGCAAAGATACACTGCAAATTCATGAGGTAATCAACATGGCAGGATGGACTAAATGATCATGTCAAAGTCAACAACACAGCAGCATAAAGTCATGGTTGAGACTGCATGACAAAGTGAATGAACCAAACAGTATACAACATGAACAAGAATTTTTTTTAAGTAAAAAATGAAACATCAGGAACATGTCAAGCATGGTAAACACACAAGGTTAGTCGACATGAATGATACAAAGTCATACACACTGCATTCATGATGAGTGAAAGCCAAATGGTCAACTCAGCATGCACAAATACAACTGTGCAACAGGGTTCAAGCATTTACAAGACTGATCAGCTATTGTACAATGGATGGTGCAGTGTTGAAATGTTGAAGACATGTATACATGCAGCTTGTGTATACTGAATGGAAGGCTAGTGTAAATGAATTCAAGTCTCTTGGTCAAACAGTTTTTTTGGCTATAGTATCTAAGTGGTGCTACAAGGTCAATTCAGGTTAAATAAGAATGGATGCATGATGTAGCTGGTATGCAAAAGGAAACTTATCATTCATTTCCAGAAATCAGAAAATCTTTTTCAATAAGTTTTCTTTAGACATTTTCTTTTTCACAAGAAATCAAATCATGGGAGAAATCACAGAAGCATTTATTGCTGATTTTTCTTTCTGGAATTACAATATTTGAAAAGGGAGAGAAAATGAACATTTATAGAATTTCTACAATCAGAAATTCATTTTTTGGCAAGCTCACATTTGTTTCCATAAATTCATGAATATCAATGTTTGGCAATTCAAGGTATGAATAGGCTGCTATAAATCAGTGAATCGAAATTGGCAAGGATTTAATTCTTTTTCAGAAGACAAAAAAATATTTCCTTTTTTTCAAGCATGAAACAATTTCCAGAATTTTTAATGAAGCAGATTATTTCAAGGTCAAAAACAAGTCAGAATCCGTAGCGAACAATTACGCAAGGTTTAAATGCCAAGAATTCATATTCAATTTCGGGCAAATCAAGGGAATTGAAAATCCAACAAATCAGGAAAGGCATTGAAGCAGAAAATTTCAAATTCAATCTCATAATTTAAAAGGGAAAACTGCAATTAATCAGATCGAGCCAATATACTGAAATCATAGTACTGTTTAGGGTTTTACAATTCCTATACATTTACACCACTCATCACAGGCAGATGATTATCGAAAACAAAAAAAACCAAAGAAATTGAGCAGAAATCAGTTCAGAGATTAACTCACAGAGTTTCTCGATCGCAACATATATCCCTAAAATCGTTGCATCAGCAATCGATCACAAAGCAACACACAAGTCTCGAGGTTCTCTTCCTTAAATCAATCGATCGATTTGGAGGATTTCAGAAGAAAACCTAGCTGCGTCGCCATTTTCAATCTCCAGAGCAAGCGAGAGAAGCACGGGGCAAATGAAAAAGAGAGCAGGCCGACCTACTTCAAAGTGACTAGGCCAAGTTTAAAAAGAAATAGGGGATAACCCTTTTCTACTTAACTCCTACGTTTTTTTACTATTTTTGTTTCTTTTGAAAACCATTGTAATTGTTTTCTAGTTTTTGTCTGTAAAAACAAGGTGATTCAGTCAGGGTGTTGACTGACAGTTGACAGAGTCTGTAAAATCTGGGTTACTGGTTACGAGGTCGTAATAAGGGGAAATCTGATCGAGGGGACATCGATCAGTCTTGGGTTTCGAGCGTAGGGTTAGAATAGGAGCGAGAGTCACGAGTGTACATGGTCTTGTATGCGGGATCTATTCTATCACCTAGTAGAAACCTTAGGAATGCAGCATTAGGCAGGATTTTGCCGAAGCTGGGTATATCTGTGTGTGATTTATTTTCTGCATTTCCATTTATGCTATATTCTGTTATCTGTTTATTATATATATCCCGTTAGATTTTTATTTCAGCTAAAAACGATGATAAACCCTATTCACCCCCCCTCTGGGGTTAATCTAGATCCAACAGGTCGGTCATGTGTGGGCCGGGTTGTAAGATGTTCTTATTGAACCTAGTGTATTCCCCTCTAGAGATACACTATCGGAAGGTGGTTCCATACCTTGTCATATTGGAAATCCCATCTCCAATAAGCACCCTGTGGTTTTTGGGTTTTATATTATATATGGAGCGTGAGATGCAAGCATTCTGCTAGATTCTATTTATTTGATGTAGACATTATTATAATATCACTGATTTGATATCAAAAATATTTTGGGTTACCGTAGGTAAAAACCGTCCGTGTTTATGTGTGGATCAGTCTTACGATTATCATTTCTTTCGAAAGGATTTTTAAAGTTAAACAAATGATTGGAGTGTACTCACATCAGTCCCATGACTAACGCATAGTTAATGTTGTTTTTTTCCCCTAAACTCTTGGGTGCCCAAATTTGTATGGGCAGTCAATTAGTCGGGATTTTTCAGATTCACTTGGAAGAGTTGGAAGCAGGAGGCTTCACCAGTTAGCTATAGACTATCATATTTCTGCTGTGTACTATGTTGTATCTGAAAACAGGTGTTTATAACTGTTCCAGGAATAACTGTTGTTCTCTGATAATGGTATGTATATACAGTTACTGATTTGTATTTCAAAAGTTATGTTATTTAATATATTTTATTCGTTTCGCTGTGAGATTTGTGTTCTTCGTTTTTTTCTTCTAAGTTAACTTTTCTTTCTATTCCTCATCCTCTAACATCTTTCTACTAATGATTCGTATTTCTGTTTCATTTGGGTTGGACGTGTGGTGTTATTAGTCAACACAGATAGTACGGATTTGCGGGCCATTACATGTCTAAACCAATTAATAAAGACGAATTTGGTGTTCTCTTGGAGTAATAAATGTGATATAGCCTTTATGAAATTAAAGGAACTATTAACTATCGCACCTGTCCTAATTATACCCAACGGTTCAAAATTGTTCACCGTTTACATGGATGCAAGTAGGACTGGTATAGGAGCAATCCTTATGCAAGAAGCAAGAGTAGTTGTGTATGTTAGTAGACAACTTAAGGATCCAGAGAAAACATATATAGTACATGACCTTGAGTTAACTGCAATAGGGTTCGCTATTAAGATGCAAAGGCATTATCTTTTAGGGGTGAAATTTGACCCTTTACCGACCATAATCCCCTAAATTATTTATTTTCTCTACATGGCCTAAAATTGAGGAAACAACGATGGATGGAATATACTGCCTCATTTGACTTTACATTTCAGTATACCTCGAGCAAAGTGAATGTTGTAGCGGATTCTTTAAGTAGGAAACATGCGACTTTGAGTGCGATAACATAATGGAAACAATTAGAGTTCCTCGCTAATTTTAATTTGCAACCCTCACCAACCACTTTTAATGGTTTTCTTTGGGCTACGATAATTAGACCTATCCTATATGAAACGATCCAAAGCGCACAAGATTTTGACGAAGAATTAAGGAACATAAAGGAGTAGGTAGGAAAGAAAGAGACCTTTCTTCATTCGCTTAGGTATTCGATCGACGATGATGGAAGTTTACTTTGGGATGAATGACTTTATGTCCCTAAAGATGAAGGGTTGAGGAAAGAAATTCTAGCTACTGCAAAAGTGGGCATATTCGACACTAATTTGTGTGTGTTTCATGAAAAGTGTGGCGAAAGCTATGCTTTCTTTTATCTTCTGCAACAATATTCATATCTTCTTGCATTAGACGTGAATGCACTGTTGTGGATGGAATTTTTATGTTGTGATGTGCAACACCAGTTCAAAGCGTAGCTTTACATAAATACAACCCAGGTCAGTGATTCGCGTTATCAGTTTAAACAAATAAATAACCATAGATGTTGATTAGTCCAACGGTTCAAACCGATCCCTGCTTCAATTATATGGAAATTTGGCGTCATATTTTCCCCATTCATGAAATAATTCCCCCCAAAAAAATTTCTCCCTTACTCTTCCCACTGTACTCTTCTCTCCACGAAATCTGTCCCTAAACACCTCTGATTGCTACTCTACCTCCGGTTACAAACTATAAACCTCCACTTGCTCCTATTTTACAAACTTTACACCTCCGATTTGGATCGTTTAGGACAATTACAGGTAATTAGGGTTTCACCATTCGGTTTTATTTAGGTGATTTCATCTCTAACTTATTTCGGTCTACATTCAAAGTCTCTTTGTGATTTGGGTATACCGATTGCCTTAAATTAGGGTTTTGCTACTCCGTTTTATTTGAACGTCTATATGTTTGGGGTTTTTTATCTGAAAATTTTGGTTTTTTATACTTGAAGTGCTGTATTTATATGTTTGCATTTGTTGAATTGTCTAAGTTCTGTATTTTTATGTTTGCCAAACCATTATACCCTGGCTGCACTAAATTTTCTCGACTAAGTTTCTTAACCAGGCTATATTATTTAAAGTGTGCTTGTGGAATTAACGAGTCTATGTTTGGGGAATTACTAAATCTTATAAAAGAAGCCTTTCCTGATGCTCAGCTGACTTTGTCTTCCTATGCTGCAAAGAGTGTCAGTAAGGATTTATGTCTTGATTATCATAAAATACATGCATGCCCAAACCATTGCATGTTATATTAGGCAGAGAATAAAGATAAAGATTCTTGTGAAATTTGTGGTTTTTCGAGATGGGCTGTAAAAGAAAAAGATGACATCCTGATAATAATGATCCACCAAAGTCAATTCACAAAGTGCCATCAAATGTTATGAGGTACTTTCCACAAAGACCAAGATTACCAAGGATGTTTATGTGCAAAGAATTTTCAAAACTTATAAGATGGCACCAAGTGGAACAAAAAGAAGATGGAAAACTAAGACATCTAGCTGATGGTATGGCATGGAAGATGATGGATGCTCGCTTTCCTGATTTTTCATTAAAAATTCATAATGTTAGATTGGGTCTAGCATCTGATAGATTTAATCCATATCATTCAATGAATTCAACTTATAATACATGGCCAATTGTGTTGGTAAACTACAATCTTCCACTTGGTTATGTATGAAACAAGAGAATTTGATTCTTTCAACATTAATTTCTTGCCCAGATTCTCCAAAGAATAGTATTGACGTATATATACAACCTTTAATTGCGGAATTTAAAGCATTATGGAATGTTGGCGTTGAAACTTATGATTCCTTGACTGATGGGAATTTTAATTTACGTGCAAGCGTCTTATGGACTATTAGTGATTTTCCACGATATGCCATGTTGTCAGGTTGGAGCACGAAGGGGAAATTAGTTTGTACAATATGCCATTATAAAACTTATTCAAATTATTTGAAGCACAGCAAAAAATGTGTTATATGCACCACAGAAAGTTTCTTGATCCGACACATAAGTGGAAGCGGGATAAAAGGAGATTTAATGGCGAAACTGAAATGGGTAGCATTCCAGAAATATTATCAGGAACAGATATTGAAGAGTTATTGTGGGGGTTCAAAAATCTGTTTGAGGATAAGACCAAGAAACCAGGTAAAAGCAATGACCCTTTTAAAAAAATTCAATACTGTTTGACTTATCATATTGGTGTCATAATCCCCTTAAACATAACCTAGATGCCACACACATAGAGAAGAACATATGCAACAAAATATTAGGTACTTTACTTAATATAGGTCGCACGTCGAAGGATCACCTAAACGCTCGTTTGCATTTACAAGAATTGGGCATAAGGAATTCCCTTCATCCTACTGTCTATGGTGATGGAAAACATGTTGAAATTTGAGCTGCAATATTTGATATGAAAAATACGGAAAAAGTAATCTTTTGCTCTGTATTGAAGAACGCCAAACTGCCCCATGGTTGTGTTCCGAATGTTAGTTGGTACATGCACATAAAAGAAAGAACGGTTGTGGGATATAAGAGCCATGATGTTAATTTCATACTCCACTATTTATTACAATTTTCCGTGAAGAAAGCGTCAAAACCCAAGGTTGCATTATCAATGATCTGATTTGGTGCAATCCTTAGAGGACAATGGAGCAAGGTTATTGAAGGGGATGATATCTAAAGGCTACAAAAAGAAATTGTAGGGATACTTTTTCATTTTGAAATGATTTTTCCATAAGGTTTTTTCGATATAATGGTATACTTGCATGTTCATTTATGCAGAGAAATCGAATATGGCGGGCTTAAACACCTTAGATGCATGTATCCAATTGATCGATATCTAGGAAAGTTGAAATCTTATGTGCGAAATAGAAACAGACCGAAAGGTTCAATTGCAGAAGATTACTTGGCAGAAGAGTGTGTGACCTTCTATTCAAGATTTTTAAGCATTAATGGGGGAACATAAAACATGTCAATTGATTTTGGAATATGTCCAACAGATTTGGAATATCATATTGGAACAAAGAAGAATAAAGATGGAAAGATGTTCAATTTGAAAGATGCAGTTTGGAAGGCAACGCATCGCTATATTCTGTTCATTTCTGGTAATAAAGAAATTGAGAGTTTGATCGAGTAAGTTCTTAAGTTCCTATATCGTTTTCCATAACTATAAATCAATATCTGCATTTCGTAGCTTTTTCGAAGAGTTTTGGAATTGGCTAAAAGAAGATGTTATGAAAAAGGATAACATTTCAAGAGATTTAGAGGTGTTTGCGTTAAGTCCTAATCGAGTAGCTAGGAAGTTTACTAGTTATATAGTAAATAGACATAGATTCCACACAAAATTTAGAGATTCTCGATATACCATACAAAAAAGTGATGTATTTTTGACTGCCAAAACCACTATCTTTGCAAGTTCGAAAGACCAAAACCCAATAGTGGGTGATGTCAATTACTACAGATCAACTAAAGAAATTTTTGAGCTTGACTATCGGGGAGCTCTCATATTGGCCCTTTTTAAGTGTTGCTGGTACCAAGAGGAAAAAGATTCATATGATCTTTCTCGAGTAAATTTTAGTAAGTGGCATAAAACTGATCCTTATGTCCGGTCTTGCAAGTGCAGCAAGTATTTATGTGGAAGATGCAGTTGAAAAGAACAATCATTACATTATTAAAAAATTGCTAAGAGATTGATGTGATACTGAAAATCTGAATGCAATGGAAGAAGAAATGAGCAATCTACATTCACATGATATTGCATCGGTGGTGAACTAGAGCCAGAAGTTGTTGATGGGGGTTGGATTAGGGATGATGTCCCCATAATACAACTAGAAACAAAACTGGAATCAGAAGTTCCTGGTCCTGTTCCGTCTCGTTAGGACCAATAAATTCCTCTTTCTTATTTCTTTATTTTTGTCTAAAATGTTATCTAATTTATGACGTATTTGGCTCTTTTTGTTTAGCTATAAATTATTATCTTTGATGAAAGTATTTGGCACTCTTTTCTCATAATGCAGTCTACATTGTTCACATGTTTTATGATTTAATGCCTTTCTTTACTATCATCTAAATTTATTGTAGTCCAAAATGTTAATTGTTGTTTTTTGTCCATTTTAACATGCATGTACCTTGTTCTAAAGTATTCATTTTGTACAGGATGGATGAACTTATAAATATCTGACTGCACCTTGACGGAGAGATTCGAAGGACATGTTACGTGGGTTGAAATTCCTTCTTAGTTAAAAAAAATGATGTAGACCACTTTTCTTACACTGTGCTTATGGACCTTGTTAAAGATTGCCTCCATTACAATGAAATAGGAGGAATCTATGTCAGCAAAGGAAAGAGGTGTGGCTGGCAGCTGATATTGAACGACAAGGACGTAAACGAATACGTATAGGGATGCAATAAGGAAGAGGAAGTAGTTTTTTACATTGACAACACCGTTGACAAAGACAGTGAGCCGTTGATTCAAATGTAGCCACATGTAATCATACACCTAAGGAAAAAAATAATTCAAGGTGTACATGTATCTCTCTCTCTCTCTCTGTGTGTGTCTGTGTGTGTGTGTGTGTGTAAAGAACTATTAAAGAGGCCATCGTTATTATTTTTATTTTTACAGGTTCTGCTAAGAAACTGGTTGCAAAGCACAAGTATATTACTGCATATAGACTTAAGCAACAATGCAAAATGATGAAAAACAATCTAACTCAAGTGGGTCAGAAGAAAATATTGCCAGAGCCTGATATGAATAATGGTGAAGAAGATGTTAATGTGACGGACAAAGGAACAAGGAAAAAAAATTAAATGTAGAAAATGTAACAGATAATGATGATGATACCCTAGAGAATGAAGCTGATGTTCAGGTACTTTTTAGTTTTTGTTTCAGTTTTATTAATCAGTTTGAAATATTGTATTTCAAACTAATTTTTTTTTACTAAACTTCTACACGTAAAAGCAAGAACTGCAATTTAGTGTTTTCTATTACTGTGTCGATTTCCTATTTCGACCATGAAGGCCGTAGCAAATTCAAGTAACTATTAGTTCTTTGTGCCTGCATTCCGTCGAAATAGCAAGAACTGTTTATACACCGAATCTATTCGGTTAATTAGCTTAAATTTATCATCAATGGTGAGTAATAATGCTATTCTGCTTGCATTTCTCACATCCATCAGTTTTGACGAAGTATGAACAAGAGAGAATCACATGAATGCACGAAAATGATGTAGTTAGTAGATCGCTTGGGATGGCTTCATTGGTTAGCAGTATCCAAGAGGCTACGCACAAAATAGGAAAGCAAAAGGTAAAGATATTGTTGGATGTGATGAATACATCCCATAAAATGATGGTGAAGATGTCAAGGATGATTCATCGTATTCATAGGTATAAAAAGTTATTTTTTTGCTACTTATTGTCTTTGCCTTTATGAACGTAAAAAATCTTGAACTTCGACTTAATTGTAGAGAATCAAAGTTGTTAAGTCAAGGGATCCTGTACCTAGACCGAGAACTCATTCAGGAACCAATGCAGCCATTGAAATTGAGAAGGAAGCGATGATCCGCACACCCCTCCAAAGAAAGCTGGCTCCAACAAGGAAATGATGGCACACACTCCCATCCCAAAGAAAGTCAGTAACCGAAAGAAAATTGCAGAAACATTAAAGAAATTGATGAAACCTGCACTGTCTCATTGAGGAGTTTTAAAATCTATAATGTCTTGCCTAATAGTTTTAAAACCTACATGTAGCAAAATGTTCAAGCCATCAACCAATTCATGTGAAGATGCTAGTTCAGTCTCTGCTTATTTAGTGATGCGGGAAACGTCAAAAGCAGAATGTTGAAGCGCCTCCAACAACGGAAAATCTTATTGATCGATTAGAGCAGGAATAGATTGCACAAGAAGATGAAGCAGGTACAAGTACAATGTTTCTTTATCAGTGCACTGCACTACACTGTTGAGTGTGCCTATTATAAGTTTTGCATGCATATTATGTTTCTGCAATGCCATATATTCATTTTATGTTCATTTTTTGGAACCTAATATATAAAGTACAAGGTCCAAAAAAACCTAGAGGGAATTCAAAAATGACCATGGTGCATGCTAGAACCCCCGATGATAAAGTAGTCATTGAGTAGAATGAGGATGGTCAGCCAATTTCTAATAATATCACGGAGTTAAGCAATTTACTTGGGACAATAGCAAAGGATAATGTGTCTCTTACTTACATCAGTAGGCATGTTGTTCCCGATCAATTAAAGCGGCAAATGTTGGAATATGCTCTGGTAAAATCTATCACCCTAAAGTGTAGCTCAACTGACTTCCTAAATGTTTAGTTTTAATTAGTTAGTTTGTTTCCTGAATTTTGTGTTTGATATATTGTAGGCTAGGTATCTCATTCCGGAAGAAGGAGACAAGTGGGTCTTGAACACGCTTAATGACTCTTGGAGGCAGTACAAGTCTCATATGAAAGCAAAGTATTATAAAAAAATATTAAACTAATGAGGAAAGGCTTGTGAATAGGCCCAGTGCAATTCCGTTGGAGGAATTTAAAATGCTCTTGGAATACGGGAGAGGATGAAGCAGTTCAGGTATAGCTTTAATGTGACCACAAAAGAAAACTAATTTGTACAATGCTAATTAAATAATCATGCAAGAGATAGAAAAAATAAATAAATGTTACTCATATTTTCTTGTTTAATGTTAATCTTTTCTTGTTTAATGCTAATTTAAAAATCATACAACAGATGGAAAAAAATAAATAAAATAAATTAATGATATTCACATTTGTATTGTGTTTAGTAGTTCACATTATCTTGTTCAGTGCTAATCTTTTCTTTACTATTTCACATTATCTTGTTTAGTGCTATTCTTTTTTTTAGTAGATCGCATTATCCTTGTTTAGTGCTATTTATTTGGATTTCCAGGCCCTAGTTGAGACTAATCTGCGCATCGTAATTCATTAAGTGAGACACATACCATGGGTCCCAAAACTCATGTAGTAACCAAAGAATAGACAGTATGTGTTTTTTTAAACTTAAGTTAATTTTTTGTGTGATTGAGTTGAATTGGCCACATGATAATTTTAATTTGTTATATCATTGAATTATATTTTATATCATTGTCGCAACATTCTTAGACATCAACTAGATTTGTAATTTCTTAACATAGAATGTTAAAATTTTGGTTTAATTTTTGATAATCCTAATACTTGGTAGAGAAAGAAGGACCCGAAAAAAGCCACCCCATCTGCTGCCTTGTCTATTTGGAAATGTATAAACAAGAACCGGGGAGAATTTACAAGACTAACATGGATGAACTAAAGGCCAAATACGTAAGTACATTAGATACTGAAATAGCAATTTAATAGTTAGTTTGAAAGATGACCACATTGCTACTGAAACTTCCATATTTTAATTCATATGTTTTACAGATAACCACTTCTACTAATAAATTTCATCGAGTAGCTTATATCAAGTATTTGACCAAAGATCAATTATGACTCTGTACTTGTGTCATATAATTGGCACATTGTACGTTTGTTGGAGCTGGTTATTAAATCGAACACATAGTTAGTTTGAAAGTTAACCAGTTCTATTAATAAATTCATTCCTGCCACCTACCTGTTTATATGCTTGCCTGGTTTTCATTTTGTAGGCGAAGATAAAAGAAATGGTGGATGCAGGTAATATTCCTGAGGTAGATGCACTTGTCTCTGGTCGGAAGAGCCACACACAAAACTGGCATGTAGGAAGGCAAGGTAAAATGGCTGAAAAGTCTCTAACAACTCCTGGTTCTTCAGACAGTTATGTGCAAGAGCTAACCAAAAAAATAAGGCAAGAGCTTGTGGCTGATTTGGAAGAAAAGGTGAACAGAAAAGTGAAAGAGAACGTGCCATGGGTGTTAAAAAGATAGTGAAGCTATTCCAGATCTTAATTTAGATGTTAGAGACTTTTGCGTAACCACAATAAGTGATGAAGATGACATTGGTACTCCTGCGACCCCGACAACTGAATGAAGTATACAGATGGTATGTGTTAGCACTTGTGGTATATTCGAATTGTACTTTTAAATTATGGCACTTGTGGTATGTGTTCGTGATGGCACTTATGGTATTTGTTGGTGATGGCACTTGTGGTTTGGTATGTATAATTGGTTGGTCTGATTATGGTGATGAATGTTTTGGGTTGGTAAATATGGTATGAAAGTGGTACAATGTTTTGAATTGTATATATATACTACATAATTTGTAATTACAGGGTTGTATTACAGTTGCAGTTGATTTTTTTCTGGTGTTGCAGTTGATTTTTTTACTATTGTCGTTGATTATTACAGTATTGTGGTGTTTCATTAGATGGTGTTGTTGTGTTGCATTTAGTACAATATTATTAGTTCCACTATGGTACGACACGTTGGGCCCACAACTTACGTGGTGTCACGTGGATAATCGACGTGGCATGTGAGACATTGGCAGCTGACGTAGAGTGCTAATGTGGTATGTCACATGTTGGTAGCTGACATGAAAAGTTCATGTGTGCCTTACAACCATGACTTGGAAGCTAGGCTCAGACTTCTGCAAAAGGCAACACTGTATATTGTTGCATTACTTGCTTATACTGTTGCAAAAGGGTTATAATGCAACACTTTCTTTTTGTGGCAGCAGACGGGTAAAGATGTTTCCTTAGAGGGCTAAGGTAAAGACTGCGGATGCCATGCCCCTCTGGTGTTTCCTATTTGAAAAAATGGCCTACGACAATGCTTTTTTAATCTATGACAACATAAAACTAGTGTCTAATATTCCTACTTTTGTAGTAGGATCTAGAGGAGTGCCATAGGTCAAAATTGACCATACACCTCGGTAGGGTTAAAGTGTACCAGGATATGAAAAGGAATCTCCATTGGGAAGGAATGAGGAGAGATGTAGTAGAACTCATGGCCAAATGTATTACATGCCAAAAAGTCAAAGTGGAGTACGGGAATCCCAAAGGATTATTGTTACCGTTAGAGATCCCCATGTGGAAATGAGAACATATTTCCATGGACTTCCTACAATCCAAAAAGGGAATGAGGCCATTTGGGTTGTAGTGGATTGTTTAACCAAAAGCGCCCAATTTATACTAGTCAAAAAGACAAGGAATGCAGCCTTGTTAGCCCAATTATATGTCAAAGGGATAGTCAGATTACATGGTACCCATCGAGTATCATTAGTGATGGTGACCCCTTATTTACGAGTGAATTTTAGAGAAGCCTGCAAGTAGCAATGGGAAAGACCCTCAATCCAAGCACAACATATATCCATAGACCAACGGACAAACAAAAAAGTAACCAGAATCTTAGAAGACTTGCTCAGAACTTGCATTACCGACTTTGGATGAGTTTGGGAGCAGCATCGACCACTTGTGGAGTTCATGTATAATAATAGTTTTCACATGACGATTGGGATGGCCCCTTTTGAAGCATTATACGGAAGACAATCCAAATCGCCAACTTGTTGGTGGGAAACTACCGACAAGGTTATACTCAGACCAGACTTCGTCTGTGACTCCATAGAGAAGATACCTTTGATTAGGCAGAGGATGCAGGCAACCCAAGACCATCAGAAATCGTATGCCGATAGGCGAAGGAGAGAACTTGAGTTTAATGTTGGAGACTTGGTATTAGTAAAAGTATCCCCTTTTAAGAAAACTGTTCGGTTTGGGAAGACTGAGAAGTTGGCTCCTAGGTTTATTGGGCCTTTTAATATCATCGAGAAATAGGATCTTTGGTTTATCGAGTGGATCTCCTAGAGCGTTTATCGGGAATCCATAATGTTTCTCATGTATCTCATCTAAAGAAATGCCTTCATGATTCTGCTATCAGACCCAAGCTTGATGAAATCGGGGACATAGAAAAACTCGAGGGAGAGTCCAGGGTGCCCCATTCAACTGCAAGGAATGTAGAGCATGGAATCAAGAGACTCGGCAATAAAACCTTTTGCCTGGTCCAAGTACACTGGGGAAATGATCCGGCAGAAAGCACATTGGAGACCAATGATAAGATGAGACAGACTCACCCGGAGCTTTTCATGGGTAATTTTTCCTTAAAATAACATTTATAGGTGCATCGTGATTGCTAGAATGGATGTTAGGAAATGGATGCAACACCATTGCATCGAGCACTCATCTACAAATATATGCATATTTAGGTTGTTTGCGTACATATTGCATCATTTATTACACCCACATGCTAGGGTAGAGCTTAAATTAGTGGGTCTGCAGTTCATAATCGTTATGAGTCATGGATGCTTATGGATGAATTATATATAACATGGGTGTACAACATGGATGCCTCGAGCGAGTTGTATTTTTCGCCCCTTAAACAGATTTTGGTACGTAATCTATTTTTAAAGGGAGAGAATGTAACATCCCGTAAAATTCATAAGTATTAATAATAAATAAATAATTAAAAATAAGTAATTAAATAATATGGCTGGAAAATGAGATTTTGCTTTAGCTACGAAATTCTTTTATTTGGAATCGTGGCTAAATTATGAATCGTTTTCATATATAAAATGCTGAAAACGGTTAATGTAAGAAGATGTTATGAACAAATGAATCAGACCGTAAGCGCAGAAAAAATATATATAATTATATGGATAATGCATATATGTGTCCAAGTTAAACTCAAAATAATTTGAATTTTGAATTGAAGATAAGATCAGGAGGAACAAAGTATATTGTATATATGGAATAAGATTAAGAGATTAAGGAACGTATTAATTAAAATAAATAACTCAGCAAGGTAGCCTTACTGGGCATTCCAGCCTCGAAGGGGTCGACCGCCCCCTTAAGGGGTGTCGACCGCTAGGGTCGACCGCTTGGCGGCTGGACAACCCAATAAATTTAGCTAGTTAGGGTTTTTCTAAGAGGATATATATAAATAAAAGGTTTGGATTAATTCTAAGTAATCCAACGGTCTATGCTGATACGGGCAACTATATATAGCCCTCATATCACACTATGAAAACCCTAATCATTCTCTATCCCTACCTCCATGATGCCTCTCTGCCATTGCTAAATTCAAAAGAAAATAAAGGTTAAAATTTCTTCTAATTCTCCAATCTAAATTCTTATCTCCTTTCGATTCTAATTCATATAGGTTTTAGAATAAACTTTAAAATTTAGTATAAATATGTGTATATAAGATTCTAATACACGTCTCTTGTGTGTATATATTAGGTGGATTGTTGGAGCAAGCTTGAACATAAAGAATTAGTGCAGATCTGGATCTACTACCATATTTCTCTCTATTTTGCCTAGATCTGTGAGTGTAATATCGTTTACTTAAGGCATATTCATGTTTTTATTGGATTATCATGTTGAAAGATATGCCTAGGAGGATTTGGAAATCTGATAGTATAAACACTAAACCCCCCCAAATCCTCTATCCTGTATTTGCGTATGAATTACCATGATAAATTGGGTTTTGTGGATTTTTGATTTCAATACTGGGTTAAAGATGAAATTGGGTGTTGCTACTACTGTATATATTTTGTATGATTCACATTTATCAAACATTTGATTGTAAACTTAAAGGGTTTAGATTTGGGTATTTCATGATTTGATTAGGTATGGATTCTATTTTGAGTCCAAACGTATTCACACTTGAAATATGTCAAATATAAATGTTATTATGTACATAATACCCAAAAAGGGGTGAATTAGACAAAGTGGAATTATAAACATACATGTGTAAATGTATGTAATACTCTATTTTTAATCTAGTATTGAGGCTATTCCAACAAGACTATGATGCAAGTTGAAAGTTTGTATGAATGCATAATTTTCCATCCACAGCTATATATTATCTTGTATTATGTCATCATGCCTAAGTTGTAGCGGTAAACTATGGAAAAACTAACTTGTATGCCTTGGTTTGGATAAATTGACAACTTCGACTTAATTAGAACGTTTCCTCGTTCATATGAATATCTAACGTTGTTACACGTTAGTACTATATTATTAATATAGCGTAATCAACGTAGTTAACATAATACTAACGTAATAAGTGCGATTAGGATAAGGTTTGAATTTGAATTGTCCCCATACATGTAAATGAATATTTGATTTCTTGTCTGTATGTATATAGAATGGCTTTAAATATATATAAGCAGTGACACATAGACAAGAGGTTAGTTGCCAATTACGGTAGAAACCTGCCCGAAACCGACCTACAAATCTAGCAACCACAATTAGGCCCAACTAATGTGAGATGTCTAGGTGCCATGAGCCATTCAAAAACTTAGTACACTAGACACGAGGTTAAAAAAACTTGTAGTTGAAGTCTACTAGGAACCGACCGGCATATCCAGCATTTGCATGTATACGGTTTAATGTGAGAGTTCTAGTGTGTGTGTGTGTGTGTGTGTGTATATAAATTTATTGCATGTGAAAATAAATTGGTTTACTACACCTTGAGAAGGTCATAAGTAGCCGACTCTCTTTTTATCTAGTTTGTGGTTAGGACTAGGATTCCTCCGAGGGTTTATTCCTTGGAGAGGAACCAAAGTCAGGGGACCCACCCTTGTTAGATTTAAAGTTGGTCTTTGGGTCCTCCTTCTCTAAACGTGGTTAGGCATAAATAGTAACAGAGTAGGGTGGTTCACGGGGATGTCCACTTCCTCTATAAGCTTGTAAGGGCTCAACTAGGGACAAATTGGTGTTTGAAATATATGTGGCCATTGCATGCTCACCAACTGTCTAAGGGGAGTCCTAAGCGACATAGGTTTCCTACCGTTATATAAATTAAGTAGTAACGTTTACAATACTACTTCTCATATTACAAGTGAGAGTATAGGCTTAAGAACGTAAACGTATTAGGACGGGGTCTTAAGAGGTAGGGGTAAGCCTCAAGGTTATAAGAGACCATAAGAATCCACCTTTAGTAGGGCCATAAGTGACCAAGAGTTCCCACCTCATTGGGTCTTTACCGTGAAAGCACTAATGAGCGATTGACATGGATATCCACCCCATTGGTTAGATACTTGGTGTTTGTGTGAATCTTGTGTGCTACGTAGACATACATTGACATATGTAACCTACTAAAGTATAGGGTATGGACATTAAGTAGCACCATATTTCAGTTATACAAAACTTTATGTTCTGACCCCTCTCCTCAACATATCCACATGTCAGTAGATGGGGTAAAAGCCATGGATGAAGTCATGATTGAAGCTAATGAAAAAGACGAAGTTGTTATGCTATTATTAATAGTTATTGCTTTACTTGATTTGGAATCTTCTAAGAATAAACTATTTGATGTACACATTGAACAGATGTAATTGTGACTATTGTATTTCTAAGATTTTTAATACATGGTACATCTTTTTTGAGTGTTATATTTTCTCTTTCCACCGTGTGAGAATTCCATTCGAAGTATATGTTATTATTATCTGTGCAAATGTAATCCTTACAGGAACCAATGACCCATTTAGAATGGCTCTAAGTTTTGATTGGCCTTTTCTGGGTTGAAATTTAGGCCAATTCCGGGCGGGTTGTTACATGTACCATCTTAGATTGACCTAATACATATTATGATTATTATGACTGGATCAAAAAGGGGCGACTACCTCAAGATCCCGGAATTAGAAACGAGAGTAGAGAAAAAAAATCAAATAATGGATATGAGAGGTTTCTGTTAAATCAGTGCAACGATGAATGAATAGTCTTTGTGCACAAGATCGATGATAGCCACTATATATATGTGGAATTTGAAGCATAGAATTCACAGCAGTAGTAAAGTAATTGTAATAGTAGTAGTAAATATAAATTAAACCATATTTTTACTGGTTCAGACCTTCCATCCTATGTCCAGTCCGGAAGCTCCCCTTCGTAATTTCACTCTTAGATAACCCTGGCTTTTTCTGAAGGAATAGGCTTATAACAAAAGAACTTTCTTCAACAATTGTGTGTTCTTGACAACACTTATTTTGACTGAACAGTATAACTTCTCCTATAATCTTCTTGAAGTAGTATATTATTTAAAGTACTTAATGTGTAGAAGAGATAGATAGAATTCTTTTTGAATGAATATAGAATTTTGAGTGTTTGGAAGTAATACTTGAGTAATTAAGAGAAGAGAATCTTTTTATTGGTTGCGGGATGTTATGCGGTAATACAGGAGTGACGAGATGCCATTAGATAGTTGTAATCTTTACTAAATTTCCCTTTGAAAAGATGCATCCATTAGAATTTGACAATTGGTGAATAGATGTATAAATTGGTGTATGACCATTCATTTGCTGATGTTGATGTAATGAGTCCGTTGGGCTTGTTTCCAAATGGTTACATAGCTCATATGGTAAGGACGTGTCCCTTGGATTCAATAGGTGTTGGGTTCGAGTCCTGGCAACGTCATAATTTCGAATGTCACAGAATCAGATGTCTGTTGAGCCAATCAGACGTATGATATGGTGTAGTAAAAATTCCAAGGACTGGGTTTAGATGTCTGCATTTCTATCAGACGTCTGGATCGAGTGTTGGACATCTTCTAGATTTCTAGGTCAGATGTCTGACTTTATAAACAGACGTTTGATTTTTATTTTATTTGATCTTGTAGTCCAATTAGTAGAGGCATTCTTGTCCATGTGAGTGGTGCAAGTTTAAGTCCCATCTTTGTCATATTTTTGAATAATGCTTCTAACTTCCATCTCTCCATGTTTGTATGCATTCCATAGGACTACCTATCCTACAGGAAGTATTAAGCATCTAAAAAGATTATCCAATAAGGTTAGCTATATGGTACAACGAGATTCGACCAATAGGAAGGTCATAAATGCGAGATATCGTTAACCTAATCCTACCGGTCTTAAGCAATGAGATACAATCTCTCGCCTTATGTGGGGTATGGGTCTATATGCGAGAATGATAGAAGTCTTAACTAGTAGGGCCCTATAACTAGTGTCCTCTAGTTTATAATAACATTAATTGAATCATCGAGAGGTATTAAATGACTAATAGGTCCGCATAGAGTCTTAAGTGATCAAGGGAATCCACAATGTCTATAAGTCGATGGTGAGGCATTAAGTGGCTAAGTATACACACATTAGTAAATAAACTTCGTAGTTAGGAGTTCACATCTTGGTTTAATAATGAGTTTATGATGATAAAAAGTCTTCAAGGATGAATGCGTCAACGTTCTATCACGGTATCGATATATTAGGAATACAACCTTGGGAAGGGTCGTTAGAGACGTGCATAAATGTTTACAAGGTTAGATTAGAATTACTAACCTTGGCAGGTATATATCTTAGGTTGAACCAAATGGGATACATCCGTGTATTGTAATATGTGTTGTTTTGAACCCCTCCTCATTACAACCTCCCAAGATTTCTAGAGAAGGTCCAATTCTCACATGTGTTTAGGTTTGGCTTTCGGTTCTTGTTCTCTCTCATGCACTGTATTAACACAGTGACTTACTTTTAAAAAGGTAGTTACACGAGTTAATACTAGTCTATCCTATTTTGTTTCTGCAGTGAGTTATTTTATCGTACTCTGATTATGATCACGCTCATTTATTTGCAGGTACCTGAATTACACGCTCCATGCTTGGATTTGTTCGAGATTCGATTTTTGTCGAAATTTAGGCTAAGAAAAATGTGGTGTGTTCCATATGATATCGGAGCCTAGGTTCGACGATCAAAGGAATTAGTTAAACTAGGACTTGTGAGAGAACGTATTTCGATTTTCTTTTCCATTCTTCTTTGTCTTTCTCACTTGCCTTTAATTTATTTCGACGATAAAATAGTCGTGGGCCTAATTAAGTAGAATGGGTCTTAAGCGACTAAGAGTTGAAATAGGTGGGGTTTGGTTTTCTAGCTAATTCTATATTACCCCACGGTACATTGGTGATTTCGTTGCGAATAGCATGAGGATGGTATATGGTGGATTCCGTTGACTCGAATTTGGAGACTGGACAAAAAATTAGCTACAACTGAGATAGTAGTAATTTCTGGGTTTTGGTTTCGTCTGGTAGTTCCATACAAAGACATTTTCTTGGTCTTAAAATAGGAAATCAATGTTAATATGTCATATCCATCCAAAAATATAATTATGAGGTATACCTATTCGAAACTTCATTGAATTTTTGGATATTCCTTTATTGAAAATATTCATTTGAGTTCTTGGTCTTGTATCCGAGGAAATTTTATTTTTATAACTGTTTGAGAAAATAAAATGGATTTTGAAAATATGAAATTACTATTTCGGAAAATGGTTTTATAAAGTTGGGGTTTTAAAATTTTAATCTATTCGTGTTTCAGAGTTATTTGGGCTTTGTGTGATTTTAATAAATATAATCTGATTCGTAGAAGGAAGGGAATCAATGATGACATGGAATATGCTACTAGAACTTGAAAATAATTTATACCCATTCCTTGTGATTTTTAGTATACCTTTATATTTATATATGATGGATGATTTATTAAAATTTTCACAATTAAAACTTGATATTTTAAAGTTTCAATGTTTTTGAACATGAAAAGGTTTATCACTCATAATATAAACTTGTATATAAATAATAATAAATTGGATTTATAAATATGAAACCGTTAGTTTATAATAAATTTCGTTTTTGAAATTTTTGAAATTTTCCTTCGAAAAGGCTTAAGAAAATCTTTTATCTTAAATTTTGGGTATTTGATTTAAGAATCATTTGATTTGTTGTCTGCTAGGCAAGGGGATACCCGTTTTAACTTAATTACAGATTTCTAGTTGAACTACATGGAAAATCATTTTGTGGTCCCAGCATCATTGTTCAGACTTCTTTAAATCCTTGGAGTTGGTTCAGAGTTTTGACTATGGTTTATGGTACCGCCATAATGAGGATAACTATTTTTCGGTTCGCATCAAATCTTAAAAGATGGCGCAGGGCGATTAATATTTGAATCTGGCCTAATAGGCTCAAGGTTCAACCTTTTCCCAAAACCCAATTGACATTTGACCGTTTAGCATTATACCTAGAGTGGTCAACTTGTTGAAGAGTTTTGGTATAACTTAGACCTAGGACTCAACTGTAAAAGTTACGTCTAAACCATCCCTTAACTTCTTTCCTCGTCCTTCCTTTCTCATCTCGCCGAACCATATTCTTATCCTTCTTCTCTTTCTTTGTCATTGCCTCATCTCCGCCTTTTCCATGCTAGTTTGCGCATTAAATCTTGCCCTACTAGTACTCCAAGATCTAAATCCAATTTCTTCACTTCGACCATTTCATAGTCCATAATACCTATTTGTGCTATTCGAACTAACTAGTACCATATAAGTCTCATCCTTAGGGAGATATCATTTGCTTGGATCAGAATGAGCAGAAAGGTCTCACCGCTTTAGAGTTAAGCATATTTATTCGTGGCAGTTGGACTTGCACCAGTCCTTTGATCCGCGATCTTAGAATAGGTTTTTAGTTGTGCTGCATCTTCCTTTACCATATCTTGTTGGAATAGGTTTTTGATGAAGGCAATCGTCATTTTGGAGATGAAGATTAAGCTATCTTTTGGAAGTTTTTCTGAGGAGAATCTCGATGAAATTTTTATAGGCATCCATGTTTTATGCAGACTGGAATTGTCTTTGGTTTGACCGACTTTGGCAAAATATCGGTTTTTGAGTTCGAGAATCTATGTTAGAACTGTCCATGTAGATGTAACAACCCGTATTTTAATAACATGTTATAACATAAATCAAGGCAGAATTAATTGGTAAAATCTGAATCAAGGGAAACGGGCTGTGCCATTGCGTTCGTCTCGGAAAAATACATGAAATAAAGTCCGAGTTTTCGAAAATCGGATTCCGTATGACCCAGTTATGGCCCATAGAAGTTTTCAGAAAAATTCGAGTTTAAAAAGAGATTCAAATTCAAAATCAGCCAAGCAGAACAGGCGGGAAAAATTCCCGCCACCCCCAAGTCGACTTGGGAGTCGACACACCCCAAGTGGTGTCGACTGCCCAGTCGACACCCCTGTCGACTTGGGTGGTCGGCCAGTCTGGTCTGGGTGCACCTGACTTGTTTCTCAAGACATGTTTGGAGGCTTGTGACGGATTTTAATGGCCCAGATCTGAATTAGGGTTAATCCTATGGCCTAAACTAACCTAAACTTCTATAAAAGGACCCTAATACCTAGCCTAAACCATCATAAATCAATCCTACAACTATATTATGCCAAAATGTTTAATCATGGCCTCCACCCTCTTGTCATGGCCTCCACCTTCATTCATATGAGAGTTCCTAAGCTTGTTTGAGAGTTTCTAAGTTTGATTCAAGGCCAAAGTTCAATCTTTCTTCATCAAAGCAAGGATCTTCTTCTTGTTTCTCAAGGGTTTTCATTGGAGCTTACCATTTGGGAGTTTTAGAGTTGCTAGTGGCTTCGTCTCAATCTTATTTTATTTTATTAGTCTTCATAGCATTGTAAGCCCTATACTACTCTTAGATTCTAACTATGAAGTTAAATATGACATGTTGCAAGTTTGAGTTTGGGCCTAAGTATGATTTGTGCTTTGATTCTATCATGTTATGCATAGATTTATTCTATGCATGTTTGTAAAGCTATCACCTTGACTTTGTGCATAAAAAGCTATGAGCTTTGATTTGAAATGTTGCATAAAGTAACATAGAAACTCTCATAAACCTTATGTTAACTTGCATATGATGTTATATGCGAATCACTAGCTATCATCCTATGTCATTTATGATCATGTTTCACCTATTTGCTAAAGTTGGATATCATGCATGTTTTGAGGCTTATAATGTAATATGCAAGTTTATGAACACATTTGCCTCATATGCCACCATGTTTTACTTGTGGCCAAACCTTATTAATTATGTCATGCTTCTAAGTTCCCCTCTTTGAGATCTGTTTGCGTTTATGCGAACTTGCATGCGATGGGGTTACGTTATGGGTAAACTAAAATGACATAAAAACATGACTTGAAAAGGTGACATGAAATATGACATGTGACTATGCTTGAAACATGAACATGGACTTGGACATGACTTCTAGAAAACATGAGAATGGCCAACTCGAGGTTGGGTTGAGTTTGTAGCATAAATCTACCCGGAACCGACCGGCTTAACTAGTGGCTACAAGCAATAGGACCCAATGTGAGTAGTTGGTCATGTCGCACTTGAAACCCGAGTTTAGACTAAGTTGTGGTGTAAAGCTACCCGGACCCGCCCGGCCTAACTAGTAACCACAATAAGGTCTAATGTGAGAGGTTGGGTGCATTAAATTAATTAATGCCACAGGGTAGGGTTAAGTCATGGACCACTTGAATACTTAACCAATTAAACACGATGGGTTGATGGGGTTATATCATGAACCTTGGGTACACTTAACCAACTTGATACTTGATTGGATAGGGTTAACCACATTTAACCCGTTAGAAACCCTAGTTACGTGGTCCTTTTCACCAGTAACCCTCTTGGTTGTATCATGATACCCTGGGGACTAGGCTAGGGTGGGGCACGATTACTGGGCTGACATGTAAGTGACCAAAACGACGGCTGAGTAGGTGCATCGGTGTAGGTTCAAGCGGACTATGGTCGTGCACATAGTCCGGAGTTGAAAAAGCAGACACGGGCACCAGTAGGTTTAGACTGTGCGTGCTTGATGTGTGTCCGTGGTTGGCACCCTAGGTCTTGATACACCCTAGGGTGGACCTAGCACAGTTTGACTACACTTCGTGGTTGGGCCGTATGACACCGACACTTGACGAGTTAGGCTTTTAGGGAGCCGATCGACTAGACCGTATCGTTGGAACTTGATTTAGGTCATCTCGTGATATTGGGCCAAGATTGGGCCAAGGGATCAATTCTTGTTTATACTTGACATGAGTTGGAATGCTAGTACACTTGGTGTAGAAACTTAACCTTGTATATGTGATGCCACACTTGATCTATCTTGTTAACTTTTCACCATACCAGTTATCACCCTATGTTTCATCCCTGTTTTACATGTCCAGTTAACTTGATTAGTTTTTATACTAATAGTATATAGGACTTACCAGTCTTTTGACTGACCCATTTTCTTTCGCCTCTTTTCTTTCGTTCCCCCCAAGGTTTACAGGGTGGGAACACTAGCACCTAGCTTGGATCTTTAGCTGCTTTTCTGGATAGCTCATGTACGGTTTGGACTTGAGCTTGCTATGGCTTTTAGACTACCTTGGGGATAGCTACTTTATGATTTTCTTTCCAGTTTTCAGTTTATGTTTCTAGACTTTGTTTTATGGAAAATAATGACCAAGTACTTTGATGTAACTTGACTATGGTTTGGAAATGTTAGTTTTTATCCGCTGCTTTATTTACTCTGTTTATACTTATATGTTCTGTCTTGTGATATCTGCATGCATGTTTACCTTGTTTAACGCCCCTCCAAAGCTAGTGTACTTGCAAGAGTGGCATTGGCGGAGGTGGGGTGTTACATTTGGTATCAGAGCATAAGGTTTTACTAGACCGGACAAAAGTTTTAAAACCCTTTTGAAAAACTATTTTCAAAACCAATCAAGTATTTTCCAAGAAAAGTCTAGTTATTTTAAAAGGCTATTCCCCAAAAGCCGTTAGCACTATCCTTCATTTCCTTGTTCTAAATCTATCTTTTCCTTTTTCAGCATGGCCGATCTTAACCTTCCTGAGGGAGTGACTATTCCCGGATGGTTCCGGAGGTACTTGGAAGCTAGGGCCAACGATGCGGGCCCAGCAAACACTCCCACTGTAACTGAGGTTCCTCCTCAGCATCCACAAGCAGATTTCGCAAAGGTTTGCAAAGACTTTAAGGCAATGGGTGGCAAGAATTTTATTGGGACGGAGACTTTTGTTGAAGCGCGAAATTGGTTGAAAGAAACTGAAGATCTCTTCGCCATCTTTGATGTGGAAGACCGTAGAAAGGTTTTATTGGCAGCATGGCTATTGAAAGAGGAAGCTGCTTATTGGTGGGAGGTCACCAATGCTACTAGGCCTATAGAGACTTGGGCCGACTTTAGGACGACTTTTGGGCTTAAGTTTCTATCATCTGCTGAAGCGAATCTGCAATTTGAGAATTTATGTTTTTGAAGCAAGGGGATATGACAGTGAGAGAGTATGTGAATTAGTTTAACCAGCTTGCTCGATTCGGTTTGGACATGGTTAATACTCCTCAGAAGTAGGCTCCACGCTTTGCACGAGGGTTGAATGAGCCATTACAAGGTTTAGCCATGTCTCATATACCCATGGGGGCCACTTTTGAAAGCCTAGTGGACATGGCATTGCTTCAGGGAGACGATAAGAAGAAAGAAGTCAAGCCTAATAAGACTCAAACCAAGAAGGCGGACTCCAAGTGGGAAGGGAATCAGAGCAACCAGAACAATAAGAACAACAAGGCCAAGGCAAAGGACCCAAGAAATTGCAATTCCTGTGGGATTGTTGGGCACATAGCTAAAGATTGTAGGAAGAAGAAGAGGAAGTTGGGCGAATGCTTTCACTGTGGAGAGACTGGACACTTTAGCAAGGATTGCCCCAAGAAGCAAGGACAAGGGCAAGGGCAGACTCAGCGTGTAGTACCTTCTGGAGGGAAAGTGCATGCTCTCAACACTGCACCAGTTCAAGACCGAGGTAGTATTTCTGTAGAAAGCCTTGTTTATATTTCTGACTTTCCTGTTCGCACTTTATTTGATTCTGGCGCATCGCATACCTTTATTACTTCTGACATTGTTGAAGGTTTGCACCTAAGTACTAGTCTTGTTGAGGATCCCGTTAGTGTTTCAAATCCAATTGGGGGTTCCGCCCATCTATCTATGATTTGTGTGGATTTGAAGATTTCTATCTTGATCGTGGAATTCACGTGTAATGCTTATGTTCTCGGGTTCACGGGATACGGGTTGATTTTGGGCATGGATTGGTTGTCCAGTTATGGAGCCATTCTCGATTGTGAGCATAGGATGGTGAGGCTCATGACTCGCCTCGGTAATACCCTAGAGATTTCTTGCAACTCGCTAGATCCCGTCATGTTATGTTATCTTGAATCGCTTGACTCGTCCATCAATGATCTGCAATCAGTAAGGGTGGTTCGAGAATATCCCGATGTCTTTGAAGAGGTTAAGGGGTTACCCCCTAAACGAGAGATAGATTTCCGCATTTATCTTGTTGATAATGCCAAGCCAGTATCATTGCCTGTTAGGCACATGGCCCCACGAGAAAGGAGAGAGCTCAGTAAGCAAATCAAGGAGCTGCTTGAGAAGAATTTTATTAGGCGAAGCATTTCTGAATGGGGTGCTCCTGTGGTGTTTGCTACTAAGGCGGATGGTTCGCTTCGTCTATGCGTTGATTATCGAGAGTTGAACAAGCTGACAAAGAAGAATAGGCACCCGTTACCGAGGATTGATGACCTCTTTGACCAGCTTGTTGGTGCTTCTGTTTTCTCTCAGCTTGATTTAGCCACTAGATTCCATCAGCTTAGAGTGGCTGAGGATAGTATTGATAAGACTGCGTTTAGGACTCCAGATGGATTCTTTGAATGGCTTGTCATGCCATTCGGTTTGACTAATGCACTCGCCTACTTCGTAGATTTGATGAGTAGAGTGTTTAGGGAGTTCCTTAACAAGTTTGTGGTTGTCTTCGTGGATGATATACTGATTTTCTCAAAGGATGAGGAAGAACATGCTAGACATCTCAAGGAAGTGTTGGATACGCTTAGAGCTCATCAGCTGAAAGCCAAGTTCTCCAAATGCCATTTTTGGAGAAGGGAAGTTCGGTTTCTTGGACATATAGTTTCTAAGCAAGGCATAGTTGTGGATCTCGCGAAAGTGGTTGCAGTTCAAGACTGGAAGACTCCTAAGAATGCAACCGAAGTAAGAAGCTTTCTTGGTCTGGCAGGCTACTATAGGAAGTTCATTAGGGACTTCGCTAAGATTTCAACCCCTCTTACTAAGTTGACGAAGAAGAACTTAGTCTTTGCATGGGACTTAGAGTGTGAGCTTGCTTTTCAAAGGCTCAAGAGGGCCCTTACCGCAGCTCTAGTTTTAGCATTACCCGATGGCGGTAAGATGTTTGCCGTGTACACCGATGAATGTGGCACGGGGTTAGGTGCTGTTCTGATGTAGGAAGGAAGAGTGATATGTTATGGGGGTAGGCAACTTAAAGTTCATGAGAAGAACTATCCCACGCACGATTTGGAGTTGGCGGCGATCGTCTTTGCACTCAAATCCTGGTGCCACTATCTTCTAGGCGAAAGGTTTGAGTTGTATACTGATCACAAGTCACTCAAATACCTCTTCTCGCAGAAAGATCTGAATCTAAGGCAGCAAAGGTGGATGGAATTCTTGGCATCATATGACTTCGAGATAGCTTATAGCCCTGGCAAGGGTAATGTTGTGGCAGATGCACTAAGCAGAAGAAGGTTGACTTTGAGTCCCTTGTTTGTTGAGATGAAGGGCCTAGAGTTCTTGGCAACCTTTGATTTGACAATGACCGTTGAGTCGATGACGGGTTCGTTGGCATCTCTTGATCTTAGACCCACACTTCTTGATCAAGTAGGGACTTCGCAGAAGGAAGACCCGCAGATAGTCGAGATCATGGACAAGTTAATTCGTGGTGAGACGTCTAGTCACCTTGCTAGATACACTATTGATGACAAAGATTGGCTAAGGCGTGATGGAAGGCTATGCGTTCCACAAGCGGGAGACTTGGTGCATAAAGTTCTCGAAGAGGCACATCACTCGAAGATGACTATACATCCTGGAGGAGATAAGATGTATAGGGATATGAAGCGCATTTTCTTTTGGGCTGGAATGAAGAAAGATGTGGCAGAGTATGTTTCAAAGTGCATGGTGTGCCAACAAGTGAAAGCCGAGTCGAAGAAACCCGGTGGGCTATTACATCCATATGAGGTCCCGCAGTGGAAGTGGGAAAGTATCTCTATGGATTTTGTGGATGGATTGCCTAGGTCAAGGAAAGGGAATACGAGCATATGGGTCATTGTTGATAGACTTACGAAGAGTGCTCATTTCATCCCAGTGAAGAGCAAGAGGACCGCATCATGGCTAGCATCTGTTTATCTTCGAGAGATAGTGCGATTACATGGAGTTCCTTCTAGCATAGTTAGCGATCGTGACCCAATCTTCACTAGCCAGTTCTAGAATAGTTTGCAAGAAGCGATGGGTACGCAATTGAATCTAAGTACAGCCTATCACCCTCAGACGGATGGCCAAACCGAAAGGGTGAATAGAGTGCTAGAAGATCTTTTGAGGCTTTGTGTTCTTGACTTTGGTGGTACTTGGGAAGACCACCTTCCTCTTGTAGAGTTTGCTTATAACAATAGCTATCAAGCTAGCATAGGGATGGCACCATTTGAAGCTTTGTATGGGAGGCCGTGTAGGTCACCATCTTGTTGGTGGGAGACAATGGATAGGCTTATACTTGGGCCCGATATGATACGGGACACATCCGAGAAAGTTGAATTGGTGAGAAGACGGATGAAAGCGGCCCAAGACAGGCAGAAATCTTATGCTGACAAGCGAAGGACAGATTTGGAATTCGAAGTTGGAGATATGGTTTTCGTGTAGGTTTCTCCTTTGCGTAATGTGGTTCGTTTTGGAGCGGTTGGGAAGCTGGCACCAAGGTTCGTAGGACCCTTCCCTATCATAGAGAGAATTGGGATGATGGCTTATAAGGTGGAATTGCCCGAGAAGCTGGCCGGAGTGCATAATGTCTTTCATGTCTCGCATCTCCGAAAGTGCCTACCTGAGTCAGCTGAGGTGGTTGAACCTAGCATTCTTGAAGACATGGAGGTAGAGAAAGAGGCAACCTTGTGGAGAGCTCCGATTCGTATCTTGGGAACGGAGATCAAGAAGCTAAGGAATCGAGAAGTCAAATTGGTGAAAGTTCAGTGGAGTGAAGCCGAAGAGGATGCAACTTGGGAAACCGAGGAGAAGATGCGTGGGCTTTATCCATTCCTTTTTGAGGGTACATTCTCAATCCTTTTTCCTTGTTAGCATATCTTTCTTTTGCTATCCATGTTTATCTTGTTAACCTTGTCATGGGAACCTTAGGTAGAAACCCGTTGGATGAAACATGTATTTGAAACATGATATGCTTGATGTTTGCAAGTGGTTGCAAGTGTTTGCAAGTGGATACTCGTGGATGCATGATACACGTTAGGCACTAAGATCGGCTCACACACCTTCATATTGCATATGCATGTGTGCTTATACTTATTCATGGCTGAAACTTGTTATGTTATCACGTGGATGTTGCATATGGATGAATGTTATGTGCATTCATGTAGAGATTATGAAATTATGTTGGGAATTTGCATACATATGGACTCATTTCACTAACATACTTTGCATTAAGGAGGTTTACTGAATCAGTAACCGCCTGATTTTCGCATTAGATAAGTACATATACACACACCTTTGCACATGATCATACAGCATTTAGAATCTTTGAAGGACAATGACTGCTCGTGGATGATGTTTTGAGTAGATGGATGATGGATGGTAGGATACGTTCTTCCTAACTTGAAGATTTCGGGGACGAAATCCTTTAAGGTGGGGAGGATGTAACAACCCGTATTTTAATAACATGTTATAACATAAATCAAGGCAGAATTAAATGGTAAAATCTGAATCAAGGGAAACGGCCTGTGCCATTGCCTTCGACTGGGAAAAATACGCGAAATAGAGACCGATTTTTCGAAAATCGGAGTTCGTATGACCCAGTTATGGCCCATAGAAGTTTTCAGAAAAAATTCAAGTTTAAAAACAGATTCAAATTCAAATTCAGCCAAGCAGAACAGGCGGGAAAAATTCCCGCCACCCCCAAGTCGACTGGGGAGTTGACTTGGGAGTCGACACACCCCAGGTGGTGTCGACTGCCCAGTCGACACCCCTGTCGACTTGGGTGCTCGGCCAGTCTGGTCTGGGTGCACCTGACTTGTTTCTCAAGACATGTTTGGAGGCTTGTGACAGAATTTAATGGCCCAGATCTGAATTAGGGTTAATCCTATGGCCTAAACTAACCTAAACTTCTATAAAAGGACCCTAATACCTAGCCTAAACCATCATAAATCAATCCTACAACTAGATTATGCCAAAATGTTTAATCATGGCCTCCACCCTCTTGTCATAGCCTCCATCTTCATTCATATGAGAGTTCCTAAGCTTGTTTGAGAGTTTCTAAGTTTGATTCAAGGCCAAAGTTCAATCTTTCTTCATCAAAGCAAGGATCTTCTTCTTGTTTCTCAAGGGTTTTCATTGGAGCTTACCATTTGGAAGTTTTTAGAGTTGCTAGTGGCTTCGTCTCAATCTTATTTTATTTTATAAGTCTTCATAGCATTGTAAGCCCTATACTACTCTTAGATTCTAACTACGAAGTTAAATATGACATGTTGCAAGTTTGAGTTTGGGCCTAAGTATGATTTGTGCTTTGATTCTATCATGTTATGCATAGATTTATTCTATGCATGTTTGTAAAGCTATCACCTTGACTTTGTGCATAAAAAGCTATGAGCTTTGATTTGAAATGTTGCATAAAGCAACATAGAAACTCTCATAAACCTTATGTTAACTTGCATATGATGTTATATGCGAATCACTAGCTATCATCCTATGTCATTTATGACCATGTTTCACCTATTTGCTAAAGTTGGATATCATGCATGTTTTGAGGCTTATAATGTAATATGCAAGTTTATGTACACATTTGCCTCATATGCCACCATGTTTAACTTGTGGCCAAACCTTATTAATTATGTCATGCTTCTAAGTTCCCCTCTTTGAGATCTATTTGTGTTTATGCGAACTTGCATGCGATGGGTTTACATTATGGGTAAACTAAAATGACATAAAAACATGACTTGAAAAGGTGACATGAAATATGACATGTGACTATGCTTGAAACATGAACATGGACTTGGACATGACTTCTTGAAAACATGAGAATGGCCAACTCGAGGTTGGGTTGAGTTTGTAGCATAAATCTACCCGGAATCGACCGGCTTAACTAGTGGCTACAAGCAATAGGACCAAATGTGAGTAGTTGGTCATGTCGCACTTGAAACCCGAGTTTAGACTAAGTTGTGGTGTAAAACTACCCGGACCCGCCCGGCCTAACTAGTAACCACAACAAGGTCTAATGTGAGAGGTTGGGTGCATTAAATTAATTAATGCCATAGGGTAGGGTTAATTCATGGACCACTTGAATACTTAACCAATTAAACACGATGGGTTGATGGGGTTAAGTCATGAACCTTGGGTACACTTAACCAACTTGATACTTGATTGGATAGGGTTAACCACATTTAACCCGTTAGAAACCCTAGTTACATTGTCCTTTTTACCAGTAACCCTCTTGGTTGTATCATGATACCATAGGGACTAGGCTAGGGTGGGGCACGATTACTGGGCTGACATGTAAGCGACCAAAACGACGGCTGAGTAGGTGCGCCGGTGTAGGTTCAGGCGGACTATGGTCGTGCACATAGTTCGGAGTTGAAAAAGCAGACACGGGCACCAGTAGGTTTAGACTGTGCGTGCTTGATGTGTGTCCGTGGTTGGCACCCTACGGCTTGATACACCCTAGGGTGGACCTAGCACAGTTTGACTACACTTCGTGGTTGGGCCGTATGACACCGACACTTGACGAGTTAGGCTTTTAGGGAGCCGATCGACTAAACCGTGTCGTTGGAACTTGATTTAGGTCATCTCGTGATATTGGGCCAAGATTGGGCCAAGGGATCACTTCTTGTTTATACTTGACATGAGTTGGAATGCTAGTACACTTGGTGCAGAAACTTAACCTTGTATATGCGATGCCACACTTGATCTATCTTGTTAACTTTTCACCATGCCAGTTATCACCCTATGTTTCATCCCTGTTTTACATGTCCAGTTAACTTTATTAGTTTTTATACTAATAGTAGATAGGACTTACCAGTCTTTCGACTGACCCATTTTCTTTCGCCTCTTTTCTTTCGTTTCCCCCCCCCCCCCCTAGGTTTACAGGGTGGGAACACTAGCACCTAGCTTGGATCCTTAGCTGCTTTTCTGGATAGCTCATGTACGGTTTGGACTTGAGCTTGCTATGGCTTTTAGACTACCTTGGGGATAGCTACTTTATGATTTTCTTTCCAGTTTTCAGTTTATGTTTCTAGACTTTGTTTTATGGAAAATAATGACCAAGTACTTTGATGTAACTTGACTATGGTTTGGAAATGTTAGTTTTTATCCGCTGCTTTATTTACTCTGTTTTTACTTATATGTTCTGTCTTGTGATATCTGCATGCATGTTTACCTTGTTTAACGTCCCTCAAAAGCTAGTGTGCTTGCAAGAGTGGCATTGGCCGAGGTGGGGTGTTACAGTAGATGTGTGACCCATTAATACATCTATTAGAGATGGGAAATTATAACTAGATTTATCTCATGGTGTGCAAATTAATCTTTTGCTTGATCGATGGCGTAACCATCATTTATAGCCCCATCATATTTGATTCAGCTAGTGTTCTTATGTGTTGTCTCATGGAGTTACTTTCTATAATTTCACCTATCCATTTTTTGTCTATAGACAATATTAGGTAGGTTTCCATAAGAAGCAGTTTTGTGGTAGTTTCTTTTCTCATCACATATTCTCTCTTAGAAGAGATGGTGATGTGAGAACCTTCAATAACACTAGCACTATTTGTAACACGAGATTTAGTATTTTGCTACCATGATATGACTAATGAAAGGTCATAAAAATGGCTTGAGCTCTAGTCGTGGAGCAAGACATCTCGTTGTTTATAACCATCGTTTTGGTAGTTTTAGTGTTGTTGTTCGTTTATTACCCTTGTTGTTTCCCTTTCCAGTATTTTTATTTTTATTGTTGTAGTGTTTGTAACTGTTAGTGTTGTTTTAATCACACGACTTATGTTGATGAGGTTTCTATGATTGAAAACACTTGTGTCACTCGTGCATATTAATTTGATGAAATATCATTTTCTTATCTAATAAACTATTGTCCTAGAGCTGGAAAGAATAGAATTGTGTGTTGGATAAATTTTAGCGAAGGACCGGTTTTGCGTTGTTTTTCGTCACAGGTATAAATAAATCACCGTTCCTTGATAAGCTAAAATTTATCGTGTCATTCGTGTGTGATTTCAGTTTTCGCATTTTTGCATAACTGACTTCCTTTTTCATCAACATGTGACTTGTATCGTTTTAGTTTCCGCAAAACATATTTTTGAAACTTTTGGAAAATGTTGTTTGAAAAAACTTTTATCATTTTTAAAATTTAATTTTTTACTAATTTACTTCATTTTATTTTGATTTGCATAAAAAAACAAAGTTTGGTCACGATAGTTTGCGCGTATTTAAATGTTTGTTTTACATTAAAATAGATTGTTTGAATGATGCAAAGCGCACATTACCAAAATTTTAGTTTATGTGCGAATCTCATATGGAAAGAGAAACAATGTTGAAAAGAAATTTTCAAAATAAATATAAGAAGTTTTAAACCGAAAATTTATTTTTGTGGAAAAAATTTTGATTTTTGGTCATTTGAAAGGCATAAGGAAGATGATTGGATTGTTTGTGTCACGTTTTAGCAGTGCAATAGGACCAACGATGCGATAAAAGCTTTAAAGACAACAAGGAAAAGACTGTTCTAGCCTTAGAAACATTTTTTCATACTTTGCCAGCGATGCGCACGAGATGCTAGTTAACCCATCTTACGTTTTAAAGCTTGTTTTTGGCCTCCTTTACTGTCTACAAATGGTAACTTTTTGAGTATTATTTGGAACTGAGATAATTTTTCAACTATAGGACAAGAAATGAAATATTTATAAGCGAAGGGAAGGTTAATATTCTTCGCTTTGATTTCCTTTTTCCGGTTTTGGAGTAATAAATAAGAAGTGATTAGATACATTGACGTTTTGGATGGTAGGGTTCAAATGCAAAATTGTTTGCTTCACACTTTTATAAGTAATCGTGTACAGGTCATGGATGAAAAAGGATTTTCAAAATTTGCATTCATATAGACTACCAGTATATTTTGGATGTTTTGCAACTTAGTTTCAAAAGTGTTTTGTAAATTTAATGCAAACATGTAGGAGGTTCCGATTTAGAATCATTGTGCATATATGTTATTGTGGTTGAAATTCATTATGTACACTATGCACATGTGCACATAGTTGCAAAATGGATGAACACAAATTGGTTGTGTATGATGGGATAGGTAGGTGTTAGAATTTCGAGACAAAATTCCTTTTAAGGGGGGAAGAATGTAACAACCAATAATTTTGATAATAAATAGTTAATTAAATTCTCAAAAATAGGAATTTCTACAAACGATGGATATTGACCACGAAACTTTAGTCGTTGCATTCGTCTTAGAATTCTGGTCAACTTTCATGTTTGGAGTTTCGCGAACAAAATCCGTATGAAAAAGTTACGGACGAAATACAAAAATGGACAAAAATAATTAAATATAATATATATTGCCTTTTATAACCCACCTTCACTGTGCAAGTCAGCTGAAGGGCGGTCGACTACTTAGTATAAGGGTACCGACCACTTCGAGCATGTATAGCCTTGTGACGGTTATGTTTTGAAGGTTATTTTGGTATATATTATTATATAAATGGATAAATGTTTAATTAATCAAATCTAACAGTTCATGGCCAATTCCACTCTTATAATTAAAAGGGACAAGGCCTCATTCTTTTCCACACAAATCTGTAGGTAGCAGCGAAGCTCTACCATTTCTCTTTCTATTCATATGAATTCTAAATCAAAACTGGGTTCATACACAATCAATCAAACATAAGTCATATAGATATGGATGGGGTTATCAAATTCAAGTGGAAAACGCGATGAATTTACATCTAAGCTATCCTTCGCTAGATTCTCCCGTTTTTCTTATTTACTTGCAAATCTACAAATCTAAAAGTAACCCTTTTTCTGAATAATTGTAGATCTATAAGAATTTGGAAATTGTAGGCCTAAAAGAGTATTCAGATTTCAAATTTGGATGCTTTCAGGTGAGTAGGAAATTTATATGCGAAGTAACAATAGCTTAATTATCTCGTTTGCGTTATTATTGTTAAATCTGATATGATGCCTATCAGATCTGCTTGTGAATGTTATCAAAAACCTGAAAGTATAGATTTTTGGTTTTGAATAATATTATTTTTATGCTGGCTTAATTGTTAAAATTATTTTTTACATTTGGGTTTGAAATATATTGTGGTTGTTGCAAAACACTGTAGATCTGGAAATCAGTCCCATAAAACACCGTTAAGATGTAGTTTTGGTCCAGGTCTTTAGTTTTCGTGTTAAATGATGAATTATGTAATTTTGATTAAAAATATGTAAACCTTTTTGTGTTTAATTTTGTAAGGGTTTTAATTTATTTATTGTAAATTGTGCCTTTTCTCAAAAGGACATTATTTGAAATCAATAAGAAATATGACAAATATTGAAAAAAGGAAAATTGTGTAGGTTCACTATATATATATATATATATATATATATATATATATATATATATATATTTGTGCATAGTTTACATCAATTATACCAAAACATACATAATATATATATCTTGTGGTTTGGAATGTCTTTATTCCAATATTCAGCCATAGTTTACAATAACTGTAGTTGACATGCTTTTTGTAAGATTTAGAACCTTATTTCAAGATTGATTACAAAAAGGAAAGTTCGGTTATTAGTCGAACCAAATTATTAAACTTAACGATAATAATAATGAATGAAATTAACTACGTTAACTACGCAAAAATATAAATATGTGTACATTATCCATCTGAATCTACGTAAACAACAATATATATATAATGGATGTTTGATTGTTTGAATGTATGTCATTATTATGGAATTTTACATGTAAATGTAATCCGTTTTAAATGAATATATCTGTGGTGACAGTTGTAGCAATTAGCGCAATTGATCGTTATAAATAGGTCCATAGATAAATAAATAGCTAATTGTAACCGTCGTTGATTGGGGGGAAAAAAAATTTAATTAGGCAGTTAAGCCTAACAGTTGCAAAATTTTAAATTGGCTAGGATTAATGATGTAAACCCCATATAGAGAATTGAATTATCACTGGACTAAGAGACGAGGTTAAGCTCAACTTGTAGTAGAAGTCTGCCTGGAACCGCTCGGTAAATCCAGCATCCACAAGTGGACGACTTAATGTGAGAGGTCTGGTACATATATACACACACACACAACATGCAATAAATAAATAAATTAGTATTGTCTGTTGTGGTATAACAAATAGATATTTCGAGACTGATAATTAAGGATAATTAATGCCTTAGGGAATTATGACCGTTAGGTTCATATGTGACATTAATTATAATCAATGAGAATAAAAGGTATTTAAAGATTAATTGTTGCCTTAGGAAAAATATGACTGTTATGGTCATAAATGGCAATAACCTTATGAAATAGAAATAAATGAAATATAAAAGGATTAATGGGTATTGATTGTCGTTTTAAATACTATGTCCAATTAGGAAAATAATTAAATAAATATCCTAGGTTAAGAAGGATATAACTTCCCATATCTTACGATAGTTAACCTATAACCTATAATTAAAGATTAGAATTGGACTTGGTCGGTTATTGATGTAAAATATCAGTAACCACAGGAACCCGTAACGATAATTAGTTTGTATACGTATGGTATTCCCATTAAGAGAAAGTAGATGGGAATAACTCAATAACGTAGCCTACTTTAGGATTAAGGTCTTTAGTAGTTAGATCCACCTATAAAAAGGTATTAAACGATCGCATAGCCCACCTCCCATAAATAGAAGCATTAAAGATAATTGGTTACGAGTTTGATAATCTTCGCGAGTAGTCCGCTTCCTTGGGTCTTTAGTGATTTGGGTCGAGGTGTCCACCTGTGATTAGGTCTTCCAGTTAGGGGTCCTAAATGGTGAGCGAACCCTACTTAAACCTGGAGATTAAATGTCCGGCATGGTTATTCCGTAGGACTACCTATCCTACGGGAAGTATTAAGCGTGTAAAGATATTGTCCAATAAGGTCTACTAGGATGTACAATGAGATTCCACCAATAGGAAGGCCATGAATGTCGAGATATCATCTACGTAGTCCTATCTGTAATGACCCGCATTGGCAGAGGTATTATAATTAATTTATTTAATTATATATATAGTGATATAGTGAATTAAATGGTCGTGGAGAAAATTAATGATGAATGTTTAATAAAAATAATACATTAAATAATATATTTAATTCTGAAATAATCAGAATTGGCTGAAATGGCGATATGGTGTGAATTGGATCATCTGTGATATTTAATTCAGTTTAGAATTGAATTAGAATAACGAATATATTATTTGAACGACAGTTTGAATGTAGAATTATAATATAATTATATTCGAGCGCGTAACGACGCGGTTGTTCGTTATTTGGCGATTTGAACTTCAACTGAATATACAGGGTTCGTTTTAAATCGGATTTCTGTGAAACAAGAAACATGTGGAGCTGGTGGAGTATATCTTTCTATTGGAAGAGAAAAATCGGGATTTTGTCACGTAGATTTTGAGTTATTTCCAAATCAAATTCTCAGAAATGCAACGCCCTGACCATAACGATTTAATTATATTTTATATAAAGATTTAAATAGAAATCGAACATCAATATAACTCCGACGATGTAATATCGAGTTGTAAATCCATATAGGAATATTCTGAAGCTGTATGGTATTCCATGTGAATATAGACGTTAATATTTAATTTTTAATATTTAATTCAATTATATTTAAATATATTTATATATTTAAATAGGCTATTTAGAGCTTTAAAAATAGCCACTTTTGCAAACGAAGTCGGAATTCGACGAAACTAATTTTGTTGGATCCGCAATGTCAAATTATTGTTATATTCCAAGTTTGGTGATTTTTAGAGTCACTATGTGGCCGTACGGATTTTTAGAGTGAGAAACAATCAGTATTTTGATAGTTAAAAATACGCTGTGTGAGCAAATGGAGTCGGAATTTGACGAAACCAGTTTCGTTGGGACCGTAATGTCGAGATGTAGCTACATGTCCAGTTTCGTGATTTTTGGGTATCGTGTGTGATCGCACATATTTTTAGAAAAGCAAAAATAAACAAAAATAAAATATCTAAATGAAGTGTGTGAATATTAAAGAGCCACATCCCTCCTTTACAACCACACAACAATCTCCTCCTCCTTATAAAAGAAAAATACAAACCGCCAAACACTTCAGGAAACCAAAAACCCCAAACACTTCAGGAAACCAAAAACGTGAACTATCTTCTTCTAAAAATTAAAAATCAAAGAGTGTAAAATCCTATAAACCATTTCATACTTATATTCGAATTCGAGTATGGTTCTCTTCGATTCGATGCTCGTTTTGGGGCTTGCGATGCAGTTTTGGGTGCATCAGATTTGTACATTAGAAGTTACGGTAGGAGTTCAATTCAAATACAACGGGTTTGAGCTTGTTTGAAGTTGAGGTTTGAGTTCCTTGTCGAAAACCGCACCTGTGTGAGGAGTTTGGTGGACTTCGGTAGATTTTGAGGTCGATGATGCCTGTAGCAGTTGCTACCGGGTTGAGGACGGAAGGTGAGGGCCAGGTGCGGGTGTAACGAAAGGCATATGGTATTGAGGAGGAGTTGGCAAGGATCATCATGTTGATTTCAGATTTGTTGAATGATGAAGTGAAGAATGGAGATGGATCGAAGTTTGATAAATGATTTGGAGGAAGTTTTACTGGAGTTCGGTTTATGTTTGCGGAAGAAAGGGCGTACGAGTCTGGGCTTGGGTATATGGTGTTGGGCCGGCAAAGAAAGGTTAAAGCCCAATTAAATAAAATCCATGTTTTTATTTTAATTAAAGTGTATGTTAACTTCTTAAATACATATCTTCTACATACGGTATTAGATTGACGAACCGTAAGTTGCGTTGGGATTGTATGGACGAGCACTACAACATGAGACTGGCTGGGAGTGGATTGAAGCTCATTTGAATTTATGGTGAAATAAATTGTTTAATTCAAATCAAACAACAGTTTATCGTTCTTTAATGATGAACTGCAAATGTGAGTAAATCTCACTAACTCTGAACAGTATATAATTTCATGTCGTATTTTTAGAACTGTTAAATATTGGCTGATTGACTGTGTGTTGACTGTTTGATTGAACTGCTAGTCAGTTAGTTGAATTTCAATATTGATTCTGTTTAACAAAATATATCATATGGAACTGAAAGTGATGTTATCTATATTGTTTAACATCTGTGATGCAGGGAAACAGGTTGGAGGAATCCAACAGGATTCCTCAACATTTATTTTACTGTGATTCATGTATTGTGATATATGGTGTGGTATATAATCTGTTGTTGATTATGTGTGTTTGGACGATATTTATCGTTGTTATATGGTATATTAAATACCATAAGAAATACTGGATGTGGAAAAGGGGATTTTCAAAGTGTATTTTGAAAATGAATTATTTATATGAAATCGATGGATTTTATATAGAAAAGGAAAAAGGATTTTATAAAGGATAATAATTATAAAATCGAAGGATAAGTTATAATAAAGGAGATATTTATTTGTTAAATAAATAGAATTGAAAGGAAAATATTTAAAGGAAATAAATATGTTAAAATAGAATTGGAAAAGAAATATTTATGGGGAATAAATATGTTAAAATAGAGATGAAAGGGATATATTTGTAGACCATTTAAAAATTGAAAAGATAAGAGAAATATTTATTTGTTAAATAAATAGAATTGAAAAGGGAATAGTTAATTATTAAGTAAACAAATAGAAAAGGAATAAATTTAAGGAGTTAATTCAAAAGAATTAATCAAAATGAGTTAATCGAATATTAGTTGTTCGATTAGAGTTAATCGAATAGAGTATGAGTTAGAGTTAACCAGTTTGAGTTAATCAACTAGGGTTAACCAGTTAAAGTGATCAGTTTGAGTTTATCAGTTAGAGTTATCAGTTAGAGTTAACAAATAGAGTAATTAAATAGAGTTTATCTGTTAGAGTTAACCAGTTAAAGTAAAGTTAACCAATAGAGTAATTAAATAGAGTTATTCGAATTAGTTATTCGATTAAAGTTAGTCGAATAAGGAGTTATCGAATTTAGTTTATTCGAATGGAGTCAAAATGAGTTAATCGAATTAGTTATTCAAATAGAGTTAAATAAATAGGTGCTATTCGAATTAGTTATTCGAATAGAGTTAGAAGAAAGGAGTTATCGAATTAGTTACTCGAAAGAAGTTATCGATTATAGTTTAATCGAAAGGAGTTATCGATTTTAGTTAAATCGAAAGGAGTTATTGAATTAGTTATTTGAAAGGAGTTAAGTAAAAAGAGTTAATCGATTAGTGTTAAATAAATAGAGTTAATAGAATTTAGTTCATCCGAAGAAAGGTTTTCGAATCTAGTTATTCAGAAGAGAGACTATCAAATATAGTTATTCGAAGGGAGGAGTTATCGAATAAAGATTGATTCGAACGAGAGTTATGTAAGGAAGTGTTAAGGAGTTAAAAGATGAAATTAACCTATTTCGAGATTTGAAATGTTGTTTAATTAAGGTCTGAGAGGTATACTACCGCAACTTGATTGACTTCGTTTTAAATTTAGAAATGGTTAAGGTTCGGGAGTGAAAGTGGTTATGTGAATTTAGTAATTAGTATAGTGGTTTGAGTTGTCGTCGCGATGTTGATTTAAACATCTGTTTTATTCCAAGTAAAGAAGATTTGGAAATGTTTTTCAAATAGAATCAGAAACGTTATCAAATATTGAAATAGGAAATATGAGTATATATATATATGATTGATGATTGATTGATAGAATTTCCATTTGGAAATAATATCGTTGTTTGCACATGTGTTTTTCTTTGATAGTTAAATCACAAACTATCAAAGTTTTGATCATTTTAACGTTGTCAATATGGAGAGACCGGTTGGATTATTATCTAAAGAACCACTCTGCATTGGCATAAGCATTGCGAATCATATATGCCAAAGATAATTGAAGAAGGATTAAAGTGCAAGGGCTATTGTATAAGTCTTAGATAATAATGCCCAAGATGGATGTACTGAATAGTGCCTTCGGTTCATCCTGTTCCTGGATGACTTGTATGGATGAATGTCTGACGGTGTATTTCCAGAAAGGTCACGTATATTGATTTCTTCAACCGTACCAAGAGTGGAAGCGGAGAAGGAAACTTCTTTTAGCTGACACGTAATGTATGGTTGTAGACGTCAATCGGTGATTTGATGGATTTGACGATGTAGCATTCGAAGTGAATCTGATGTGATGATGAAGCGTAACCTCAAGCCTCATCAACCGGTAAATGACAGAAATCGGGCAGGCAGCATGGCTAAGTCGGTCGCTCCGAAGTAGGGTGTATAATCACCTGATCTAGAGTTTCATTTACTTCTAAAAATCAATTGTTGATGCTGTCCCATTCGGGAAACGGTTGCTGATCCCAATCGTTGATGATATACATTCGATACACTCAAGCGAAATGAGTGGTCGGTCATGTGTGGTCAGGTTGCAAGATGTTCTTGTTGAACCCAGTGTATTCCTTTCTAGAGGTACACTAGCGAAAGGTGGTTCCATACCTTGTCATAGTTGGAAATCCATTTCCCAATACGTGCTTGCGGTTTTGATTGTATACTATATATGTAGAACGTGAGATGAAAGCATTTCTGCAAGATGATTATTATATTGTGTTGATAGACATTATTATATTATCAAAAGGTTTTTGATATAAAGATATTTTGGATTCTCATAAGGTAAAAAACCGCTCCGTTATACGGCGTGGTCTTATGAGACATCGTTTAATGGCTCAAACTGTTTTAAACTATTTTACTCATACTAGTCCCATGACTGACCCGGAGTTTATTTGTTTGTTTCCCTAAACTCTTGGGTGCCCAATTTTGTACGAGCAGTCAAGTAGTCAGGATTTACAGATATACTGGAAGAGCTTAGAGCAGGAGACTTCAGGATTATATAGCTATAGTTATTTCCGTTGTGTTGTAAGTGTTGTACTTTGATAATGATGTATATTCAAGTACAAATGTATATTTCAAGTTATGTTATATATATATTATATGTTATTCGTTCTGCTGTGATATTCGTGTTACTCTGATGTTGTGTCGTTCTTCTTCTATTCTAAGTTTCTATCTTATCTTTCCTCACCCTCTGTTTTCTTTCTATCAATTTCCTGATTTTCAGTTTAATTTGGGGTTGGACTTGTGTTTTTTATCAGCTCAAATTGGACCGAATTTTCGGGTCATTACAATTGGTATCAGAGCTTAAGTTAAGTGAATTACCTTGGCTCTGTGGCGTGACTCAGTGGAGATAGGGTTAGTAATGCCCTAGATTGAGTTTGAGTGTGTGTATATATATATATGAGTGAACGTATTTGTTATTGATATAAAAATTGTTTTATATTGTGGTGATTTATTGGTTGAGTTGTTTATGAGTTCTGGTCGATCAGTTTGATCCACTGTATCGGTAGGAGTTACTAAACACTCGAATACGATGGGTCGACACGATATGTTTTGAAAAGAGGGTAAACGAAAAAAAAATTTACCCAAATTATATTTTGATATAAAGGATTTATATTGGAATACTTATAATATAGTGGAAATATTGGTTGTTGTTATAATCGAGTAAGATTATAAATTAAATGGTTATGTAAATAACCAATCAGAATTCATATAGGTGAAATACGTGAAATCAGATGAGTTAAATCTGAATTTAAACCAGAAATTGAATTAAAACTCTGGAAAATTGGGTATGTGTTTGTAAATGGATTTGGATTAAAAATAAGGGAAATTTAGGATCCTGGGAGATTTTAAATTGTTTTACAAGCAGTGTGAATTATATTTTGAAATGAATTTCAAAGTGGAAATGTTTAGAAATGGTTTTATAGTATTGAACTCACTTCGATCGCTAGAAAATAGATTCTGATGATGACAGCTGCATCACCAGTATTCATTTTCGAGTTGTAAGTGACGAATTACTACCAGAGATACTGTTTTGAATTTGTTTTGGGAAAGACAAGTGTGTTGAATTTCAAAATGGGATTTATAATATAGAATTGAATATAGAATTTGAATAAAGAGATTTCAAATAGATTTAAATATAGAATTTGAATAAAGAGAATTCAAATATATTTAAATATAGAATTTGAATAAAGAGAATTCAAATAGAATTGAATATAAAAATTCAAAGGGAGTTTGAATAGAGTTTGAATATATGAAATTCAATGGAATTAAAATAGAATTGAATATAGAAATTCAAAGGGAGTCTGAATATAGAATTCAAATGGAATTCAAATATAGGATTTGAATATATAGAATTTGAATATAGAAATTCAAATGGGATTTATAATATAGAATTTGAATATATAGAATTTGAATATATAGAATTTGAATATATAGAATTTGAATAAAATTTGAATAGAAATTGAATAGAATTAACTAAGTCGAAGAGGAATTAGTTAATCAAGTTTTGAATTTGAAGTTGAACTTTGAAAGGTGAATTGGATTTGTAAATGGATATTCGAAATCGAATATAGAACTTAAATTTGAAATTTGGATTCAAATTAGTTAATAAGCAAGTTAAAATATATTTGAGCATGTCATGTTCAAATATAAAAGTAAAATAGACTAAAGAGTTAATTAACAAATTAATTAACAAATTGAGTTAAAACGATCAGGTATAGTCAAAATAGATTAGGCAGGTATAAATATACATGAGATAGGTATGGATAAGGTATATAAATAGAATGCTCGACGAAAAGGTATGTATTTAATTCATATATGAGATTTTATGCACCGTATCGGCTAGCCGCTTGGCTTTTTCTTTTTCTTTTGGATTAGTGAGGGCCATGGGAGGCTATTTGAAATATCCTGATGTTGTTGGTACAAAGGAGGTTATGGAGAATTTTTCCGGGAATTTAAGGAGTTAGAATATTTTTAAGATAGTTTGATAACTAGAAATCTATATTTCGATATATATAGAAGTCGATAAGGAAACAAACTTAGAAATAGAATAGTATAAATAAAAAGGAAGACTAAGAATAAAATCTAGTAAGAATAGAAAGAGGAAGCGTATACGTGTTTAAAAGTGAATAAGAGTTGTATGGTATTGATTATTCGAGTAAGTAGTCATATCGGTTTTGACGTTATAAATGTTATTCAGTCAAGGTCTGAGAGGTAGTTATACCCCAACTTGATTGATTTCATTATTAACAAATAAATAGTAAGATTTCAGGCTCAAAGATCAATGTTGAATAAGAGTAAGTTGAATATAGTATTTGGGTTTTCGTAACGATGTTTTACACAACATCCGTTTTAACCCAAATAAGTGTTAGCTTGGAAATATAATAAAGAATATTTCCTAAGTACAGAAATAAACAAGATCGGAAAAGAGATAAGTAACTGGAATATTTTCCAATTATAAATAACCTATATTTTCTAAAGTTTAGATAATTAAGGAAGGCAATATTCGAAGTGTTTTCCAAATAACATAAAAGGCCAATATGGTTATTGAAAATATTTGGTTAACAAATATTGATAAAGAAATAGAGAAGTGATTTAACTAATGGAATATTAATTAAGGGCTCAGTGACATGTTCAAAAGGAAAATTTGATTTTTGAAAAGAGTAAACTGTTTAAAAACACCCAGGGAAAGACTTTTTGAATTAAAAACAAATTTAACAGAAATTTGTGAAAGCAAATTTGAATTAAAGTAAAGCCAGCAAAGTGGTAACTGAGATTGAATTAGAATGATATCAAGACAAATTGGATTGTGAGATTCAAATTTGAAGTGTAATGTGGGAATCGAGAAGAAACTCGAGTTGAAATGATATTTGGCTCGGATATAAGCGAATAGTTGTGTTGTGGATAAAAGCGGATTGGAATTTGATTAGGATAACGTTGGTATATGCTGAGTTTATTGCATAAGGAAGTGATAGAGTTGATATGCCAACAAAAGGTACAAGTTTACATTTCTATTGGATATAAGATTTATGAGCCGAATTGGCAAGCCGCTTGGCTGTTTGATTTTCTTTTGGGTTAGAGATGGCCCAGAGAGGCAAGTTGGAGTTTGAGCTATTGACCAGTACAAAGGAGGTGCTGGCAAAAATTTTCGAAGAGTTAAGGCATTAGAAAATTTTCAGGATTTTCGAAAATTTTCGTTGATAAGAATTAATTAATAATTTATTTAAAATTAAATTGGTTCAGTTGAAAACTGAAGTTAAGAAGTGAACAAATATGTTCTAACCAGTCGATAGGGTCGTTCTCTGCCTTAGCAATTTCGAGGACGAAATTATTTTAAGTGGGGAAGAATGTAATGACCCGCATTGGTAGAGGTATTATAATTAATTTATTTAATCATATATATAGTGATATAGTGAATTAAATGGTCGTGGAGAAAAATAATGATGAATATTTAATTAAAATAATAAATTAAATAATATATTTAATTCTGAAATAATCAGAATTGGCTGAAATGGCGATATGGTGTGAACTGGATCATCTGTGATAATTAATTCAGTTTAGAATTGAATTAGAATAACAAATATATTATGTAACACCCCACCTCCGCCAGGGTGACTCTTGCAAGCACTCTGACTTTGGAGGGGCGTTTGAATCAGGTAAACATGCATAATGATATATCAAGGCAGAACAAGAACATATGTATATATGTAAACAGAGTAAATAACATAGAAGCATAGATAAAACAGCGGAAGATTTTAAACCATTTCAAAACAAGTCTAGTACAACATCATGTCAATTTTCCAAATAAACAAGTCTAGTACATAAAACCGGGAACTGAAAAGGAAAACATAAAGTAGCTATCCCCAAAGTGGAAAAACCATAGCAAGCTCAAGTCCAAAGCATACATGAGCTATCCAAGAAAAGCAGCTAAGATCCAAGCTAAGTACTGGTATTCCCACCCTGTAAACCTGGGGGGGGGGGAAACGGAAGAAAAGAGGCGAAAGAAAACAGGTCAGTCAAAAAGACTGAGTAAGCCCTACTACAATCAATGTAAACTGATAAAGTTAACTGGCATGAGCGGCAGGTATGAACATAAGAATAACAACATACTAGCATCATGATTAACTATCAAGGTAGATAAAGGTGTCACCGCATAATTAGGATTAAGATTTTGCACCACAGATGTATTAGCACTCTAACATGTCATGTATAATCAAGAATTTATCCCTTGGCCTAAACTTGGCCCAGTATCAGGTGTTTGACTCAAACCAAGATCCAACTTCTTGGTACCAATTCTAGTATAACAGGATTAGGTGTTACCCCAATGTTCATATCGAAACAGAACGGAACAGAATGGTCCATACAGAAATAGAGTTTTGGAAAAATGGGCTTTTACCCTCCCAACAGATAAAGTACAGAAACGGAATGCTAACCATAATGGGCCTTTACCACCCTAACAGAACGGTACCACTCAGAAACAGACGGGTGTTGCCACCCAACAAACGGACGGAACCAACAGAATCAGACAGAACTAAGTGTACCCTAAATCCTACCCAAGCGATCAGCTCCCTAATACATAAATACCCTGTGTCGGCCCCACGATAGGGTGTATCACTCCCTAAAGTGGCAACCAATTGGCACAGACATATTTACAGATGTCACGGTGTCTTACATCCTCATAGGCAGACCGGGATCCATGCACGCACATGACCCGGTTGGAACGCACCATCAACACCCATCGCCATTATCAGAATGAACCACTTATAATTAGTTCAGTAAGCGTGCCCGGACCCTACCTACGGTTGGGTCGAAGTTTTGATACCAGAAAGGGTTACTGACTAATATGGGTCCCAAACAACAGATGACACAAGTATTCCCCCTTGTATCCCCAGACTATCAAATTCAGATTAACTTATTAACAAAGTTCAGACATACCAGATTCAGATGGTCAGTTTTCAGACTAACGGATCAGATAACAGATTTACAAACTTGCCTAACTTGGTGTGGGTCCTACAGATCCGCAAAACAGGTTCGTTTACTTTATCAATCAAGTTAGTTTATCCAGACCAGGTATCAAATTGGTCCTCAATCTTACCAAATTACTGAGTTGGATTGGTTAAGTATAGTTCAACTTAACCCCGTTAAATTACCGAGTTCAGATTAGTTAAGTGTAGGTTAACTTAACCCCGTTAATTTACTGAGTTCAGATTGGTTAAGTGTTGGTTAACTTAACCCTGTTACTTTACCGAGTTCAGATTGGTTAAGTGTCATAAGTCAGATTTCCTTAACCTTATCATATAGCATTAATTAATTAATGCGCCTTAACCTCTCACATTAGACTTTGTTGCGGTTACTAGTTAAGCCGGTCGGTTCCGGGTAGCTTTACACCACAACTTGGTCTAACCTCGGGTTCAAGGTACAACATGACCAACTTCTCACATTGGGTCCTATTGTTTGTAGCAACTAGTTAGGCCGGTCGGTTCCGGGTAGGTTTACGCTACACACTCAACCCAACCTCGAGTTGGTCACCCTTATTTTTTTCTAAGTGTCATGTCCATCATGTTTCCAAAACATATTACAAATTTTCAAGCAATTGGGTAGACCTAACTTAATAGGTAAATTCCCAATGGGTAGACCTAACTTAATAGGTAAATTCCCAAGCTCATGTTTTTATGTCTTTTAAGTTTACCCAACCCCAAACGCAATCCCATCGCTTACATATCGCCATAGCGCATAAAGGATAGAAAGAGGGGACTTGACATAATCATGACATAAAGGTGTTGAAGCCACAAGTTCAACATGGTGGCATATGAAAGGTTCATGTGTGCATACACTTGCATATTACATTTTTAGGCCTAAAAAGCATACATAACATGATAACATGAACCATATGACCATCCCAAACTTGCATAACATACTTGCATATCATATGACAACTTGCATATCAAACTTGCATAAACAAACTTGCATATCATACGTCAACTTGCATATCATACTTGCATAAACAAACTTGCATAACATATGTCAACTTGCGTATCATACTTGCATAAACAAACTTGCATAACATATGTCAACTTGCGTATCATACTTGCATAAACAAACTTGCATAACATATGTCAACTTGCCTATCATACTTGCATAAACAAACTTGCATAACATATGTCAACTTGCATATCATACTTGCATAAACAAACTTGCATAACATATGTCAACTTGCATATCATACTTGCATAAACAAACTTGCATAACATATGTCAACTTGCATATCATACTTGCATAAACAAACTTGCATAACATATGTCAACTTGCATATCATACTTGCATAAACAAACTTGCATAACATATGTCAACTTGCATATCATACTTGCATAAACAAACTTGCATAACATATGTCAACTTGCATATCATACTTTTAACTTTAAAGTTCAAGTATGAAAGGAATAGGGCTTACAATGCTTATGCGGACTCAAATGAGTATTGCAAATGTAAGAAAACCCTTATGCAACCAAAAACCCCAAAAATGCAAGCAAACTTGATCAAGACTCCTCCTTTATGATGCAAATATAAGAACTAGACTTTAATGCAAGCTAAAGAGGATCATACAAGCCTAAATGCACTTGTATGCATGGAAATCTCTTAGAAATTTGATTTAGGAATTGTATGAAGTGAGTGGAGGCCATGAGAGGATTGATTTTGCTATAGTTTAGTTGTAGGATAGATTAATGATGATTTAGGGTAGGTTAGGGTCTTATTTATAGATTAGGCTAGTGCTTTAGACCATAGGATTAAACCCTAGTTGCAATCTCAACCCTCAAAACCGAATCTGGCCCCCTAGCTCAACCCATTCTCAAAAGGGTGCACCAGGCTTGACTGGGCGTCTGAGCCAAGTCGACAGCCATGTCGACAGGGCTGTCGACCTGGTCAGACCAAGTCGACTCCCAAGTCGACAGGGCTGTCGACTTGGGTACTGTGGCGGGAATTTTTCCCGCCTGGCCCAACTGGCCCAATTTCCAAGTTCAGGTTTGAATTTGAAATCTGTTTTTTACTTAGAAATTTTCTGAAAACTTCGCTGGGCTTTAATCGGGTCATACGGACTCCGATTTTCGAAAACTCGGACTCTATTTCGCGTTTTTTTCCGAGACGAACACAATGGCATAGCTCGTTTTCCCTTGATTCAGATTTTAGAATTAATTTCTGCCTCGATTTACAATATAACATATTATCAGAAATACAGGTTGTTACATTCTCCCCTCCTTAAAGGATTTCGTCCTCGAAATCTTCAAGTTAGGAAGAACGCATCCTACCATCCATCATCCATCTACTCAAATCATCATTCACGAGCAATCATTGTCCTTAAAGATTCTAATGCGGTATGAACATATGTAAAAGGTGTGTGTATATGTTCTTATCTAATGCAAAGATCAGCAATGCAGAATATGTTAGTGAAATGAATCCATCATGTATGCAAATAGTCCTAATCACATAATACTATATGTGTGCACAACCATTCGTCCATATGCAACATACATGTGCTGAATTAACCATCTTGCAACCATAAGAATCGAAAATGTACACACGTCCATATGCAATATGAGAGTGTATTTCAAGCCGATCTAGTGCCTAGTGTGTGTTTATGCATCCACGAGCAACCACTAGCAACCACTTGCATCCACTTGCAACCATCAAACATAACATGTCTCAAACACATGTTTACATCCATAGGATTCCTATCTCCACCAGATATAGTCGAGTGATGGAAGCGAGTATAGATAAAACAAAAACTTGGTACATATACTTACAGACTACTAGTACCGATCAGATTTTCCCCAAATGATTCTTAGGAAACTAAGCATGGTAAAAACCCAGAATGTACTCGTCATAGTCACAGATACTCTCAAATCCCAATTTATCACAAACAGATGAGTTATAACTCTCAGGGAGTTTGAGACCATTACCAGATCAGAAGCAAGACTAGCATTAAAGTACTGAGTTTCCATTACAGAATCGAAATACCAGAAAAAGAGTTTCATACTGAAAATCAGACAAAGAGAATTAAACATCCTACAGACAAATTATTCTAGCCCAAATCTATTCGCCCGCCATGCGAGTATTCATCGTTCCTTCCGATGTAGTCCCTTTCTTCTTCGGGCAGTCCCTAGTGAAGTGCCCCTTCTCTCCACAGTTAAAGCAAGTGCCCTTTCTCTTTCTGCAATCCTTGTTTAGATGAGTTGAGCTTCCACAAGTAAAGCACTTCTTTTCCTTCTTATCTTCAGACTTCTCCTCCTTCTTTTGCATTTCCTTTTTGGGTCCCGTTTTCTTGTTTTGATACTCATTCGCCTTGACCTCCTTCTTTGCACTCTTGTTCTCTTCATGGAGTAGGGCCATATCTACCAAACTCTCAAACGTGGCCCCCATGGGCACATGGGACATAACTAACTCCTGTAACGGCTTATTCAATCCTCTAGCAAAACGAAGAGCCTTCTTCTGAGTAGTACTCACCATATCCAAGCCAAAACGAGCTAATTGGTTGAACTTGTTAACATATTCTTTGACAGACATGTCTCCTTGCTTCAAAGCAATAAACCTTTCCATTTGCAGATTCTCTTCAGTAGAAGATAGAAACTTAAGTCCGAATCTTGTCCTGAAATCGGCCCAAGTCTCAACGGGCCTAGTCGCGGTGGTGATCTCCCACCAATAAGCGGCCTCATCCTTCATGAGCCAAACCACCAACAAGATCTTTCTATGATCATCTATTCCAAAGATAGCGAATAAATCCTCGGTCTCTTTCAGCCAATTCCGGGCCTCTACAAAAGTCTCGGTACCTAGAAAGTTCTTGCCACCCATTTCTTTGAAGTCTTTGCAAATCTTCGTGAACTCTACTGGAGGATTCTGAGGGGGAGGAGGAGGAACCTCAGCGGCAGGAGGAGGAGGAACATTAACCACCGAAGGAGGAGTAACATTTGCGGGGCCGGCTTCGGTCGCCCTAGCCTCTATAAGTCTCCTATACCAAACAGGAACTTGCACTCCCTCTGGGATAACAAAGTTATCGGCCATACTGAAAAGACGGAAAAGATAGATTCAGAACGAGGAAACTAAGAATAGATAACTAAGGATTGTGCTAATGGCTTTTGGGGAATAGCCTTTTAAAATAAACTAGACTTTTCTTTGGAAAATACTTTATACTTGGTTTTGAAGATAGTTTTCCAAAAGTTTTAAAATACTTTTTGTCCCTTCTCGTAAACCATATGCTCCGATACCAAATGTAACACCCCACCTCCGCTAGGGTGACTCTTGCAAGCACTCTGACTTTGGAGGGGCGTTTGAATCAGGTAAACATGCATAATGATATATCAAGGCAGAACAAGAACATATGTATATATGTAAACAGAGTTAATAACATAGAAGCATAGATAAAACAGCGGAAGATTTTAAACCATTTCAAAACAAGTCTAGTACAACATCATGTCAATTTTCCAAATAAACAAGTCTAGTACATAAAACCGGGAACTGAAAAGGAAAACATAAAGTAGCTATCCCCAAAGTGGAAAAACCATAGCAAGCTCAAGTCCAAAGCATACATGAGCTATCCAAGAAAAGCAGCTAAGATCCAAGCTAAGTACTGGTATTCCCACCCTGTAAACCTGGGGGGGGGAAACAGAAGAAAAGAGGCGAAAGAAAACAGGTCAGTCAAAAAGACTGAGTAAGCCCTACTACAATCAATGTAAACTGATAAAGTTAACTGGCATGAGCGGCAGGTATGAACATAAGGATAACAACATACTAGCATGATGATTAACTATCAAGGTAGATAAAGGTGTCGCCGCATAATCAGGATTAAGATTTTGCACCACAGGTGTATTAGCACTCTAACATGTCATGTATAATCAAGAATTTATCCCTTGGCCTAAACTTGGCCCAGTATCAGGTGTTTGACTCAAACCAAGATCCAACTTCTTGGTACCAATTCTAGTATAACAGGATTAGGTGTTACCCCAATGTTCATATCGAAACAGAACGGAACAGAATGGTCCATACAGAAATAGAGTTTTGGAAAAATGGGCTTTTACCCTCCCAACATTTAAAGTACAGAAACGGAATGCTAACCATAATGGGCCTTTACCACCCTAACAGAACGGTACCACTCAGAAGCAGACGGGTGTTGCCACCCAACAAACAGACGGTACCAACAGAATCAGACAGAACTAAGTGTACCCTAAATCCTACCCAAGCGATCGGCTCCCTAATACATAAATACCCTGTGTCGGCCCCACGATAGGGTGTATCACTCCCTAAAGTGGCAACCAATTGGCACAGGCATATTTACAGATGTCACGGTGTCTTACATCCTCAGAGGCAGACCGGGATCCATGCACGCACATGACCCGGTTGGAACGCACCATCAACACCCATCGCCATTATCAGAATGAACCACTTATAATTAGTTCAGTAAGCGTGCCCGGACCCTACCTACGGTTGGGTCAAAGTTTTGATATCAGAAAGGGTTACTGACTAATATGGGTCCCAAACAACAGATGACACAAGTATTCCCCCTTGTATCCTAGACTATCAAATTCAGATTAACTTATTAACAGAGTTCAGACATACCAGATTCAGATGGTCAGTTTTCAGACTAACGGATCAGATAACAGATTTACAAACTTGCCTAACTTGGTGTGGGTCCTACAGATCCGCAAAACAGGTTCCTTTACTTTATCAATCAAGTTAGTTTATCCAGACCAGGTATCAAATTGGTCCTCAGTCTTACCAAATTACTGAGTTGGATTGGTTAAGTATAGTTCAACTTAACCCCGTTAAATTACCGAGTTCAGATTAGTTAAGTGTAGGTTAACTTAACCCCGTTAATTTACCGAGTTCAGATTGGTTAAGTGTTGGTTAACTTAACCCCGTTACTTTACCGAGTTCAGATTGGTTAAGTGTCATAAGTCAGATTTCCTTAACCTTATCATATAGCATTAATTAATTAATGCGCCTTAACCTCTCACATTAGACTTTGTTGCGGTTACTAGTTAAGCCGGTCGGTTCCGGGTAGCTTTACACCACAACTTGGTCTAACCTCGGGTTCAAGGTACAACATGACCAACTTCTCACATTGGGTCCTATTGTTTGTAGCAACTAGTTAGGCCGGTCGGTTCCGGGTAGGTTTACGCTACACACTCAACCCAACCTCGAGTTGGTCACACTTATTTTTTTCTAAGTGTCATGTCCATCATGTTTCCAAAACATATTACAAATTTTCAAGCAATTGGGTAGACCTAACTTAATAGGTAAATTCCCAATGGGTAGACCTAACTTAATAGGTAAATTCCCAAGCTCATGTTTTTATGTCTTTTAAGTTTACCCAACCCCAAACGCAACCCCATCGCTTACATATCGCCATAGCGCATAAAGGATAGAAAGAGGGGACTTGACATAATCATGACATAAAGGTGTTGAAGCCACAAGTTCAACATGGTGGCATATGAAAGGTTCATGTGTGCATACACTTGCATATTACATTTTTAGGCCCAAAAAGCATACATAACATGATAACATGAACCATATGACCATCCCAAACTTGCATAACATACATGCATATCATATGACAACTTGCATATCAAACTTGCATAAACAAACTTGCATATCATACGTCAACTTGCATATCATACTTGCATAAACAAACTTGCATAACATATGTCAACTTGCATATCATACTTGCATAAACAAACTTGCATAACATATGTCAACTTGCGTATCATACTTGCATAAACAAACTTGCATAACATATGTCAACTTGCATATCATACTTGCATAAACAAACTTGCATAACATATGTCAACTTGCATATCATACTTGCATAAACAAACTTGCATAACATATGTCAACTTGCATATCATACTAGCATAAACAAACTTGCATAACATATGTCAACTTGCATATCATACTTGCATAAACAAACTTGCATAACATATGTCAACTTGCATATCATACTTGCATAAACAAACTTGCATAACATATGTCAACTTGCATATCATACTTGCATAAACAAACTTGCATAACATATGTCAACTTGCATATCATACTTTTAACTTTAAAGTTCAAGTATGAAAGGAATAGGGCTTACAATGCTTATGCGGACTCAAATGAGTATTGCAAATGTAAGAAAACCCTTATGCAACCAAAAACCCCAAAAATGCAAGCAAACTTGATCAAGACTCCTCCTTTATGATGCAAATATAAGAACTAGACTTTAATGCAAGCTAAAGAGGATCATGCAAGCCTAAATGCACTTGTATGCATGGAAATCTCTTAGAAATTTGATTTAGGAATTGTATGAAGAGAGTGGAGGCCATGAGAGGATTGATTTTGCCATAGTTTAGTTGTAGGATAGATTAATGATGATTTAGGGTAGGTTAGGGTCTTATTTATAGATTAGGCTAGTGTTTTTGACCATAGGATTAAACCCTAGTTGCAATCTCAACCCTCAAAACCGAATCTGGCCCCCTAGCTCAACCCATTCTCAAAAGGGTGCACCAGGCTTGACTGGGCGTCTGAGCCAAGTCGACAGCCATGTCGACAGGGCTGTCGACCTGGTCAGACCAAGTCGACTCCTAAGTCGATAGGGCTGTCGACTTGGGTACTGTGGCGGGAATTTTTCCCGCCTGGCCCAACTGGCCCAATTTCCAAGTTCAGGTTTGAATTTGAAATCTGTTTTTTACTTAGAAATTTTCTGAAAACTTCGCTGGGCTTTAATCGGGTCATACGGACTCCGATTTTCGAAAACTCGGACCCTATTTCGCGTATTTTTCCGAGACGAACACAATGGCATAGCTCGTTTTCCCTTCATTCAGATTTTAGAATTAATTTCTGCCTCGATTTACAATATAACATATTATCAGAAATACGGGTTGTTACATATTATTTGAACGACATTTTGAACGTAGAATTATAGTATAATAATATTCGAGCGCGTAACGACGCGGCAGTTCGCTATTTGGCGATTTGAACTTCAACTGAATATACATGGTTCGTTTTAAATCGGATTTCTGTGAAACAAGAAACGTGTGAAGCTGTTGGAGTATATCTTTCTATTGGAAGAGAAAAATCAGGATTTCGTCGTGTAGATTTTGAGTTATGTCCAAATCAAATTCTCAGAAATGCAGCGCCCTAACCATAACGATTTAATTATATTTTATATAAGGATATAAATAGAAATCAAACATCGATATAACGCTGATGATGTGATATCGAGTTGTAAATCCATATAGGAATATTCTGAAGCTGTACGGTATTCCATGTGAATACAGACGTTAATATTTAATTTTAAATATTTAATTCAATTATATTTGAATATATTTATATATTTAAATAGGCTATTTAGAGCTTTAAAAATAGCTACTTTTGCAAACGAAGTCGGAACTCGACGAAACTAATTTTGTTCGATGCGCAATGTCAAATAATTGTTAGATTCCAAGTTTGGTGATTTTAAGAGTCACTGTTTGGCTATACGGATTTTTAGAGTGAGAAACAGTCAGTATTTTGATAGTTAAAAATACGCTATGTGAGCAAACGGAGTCGGAATTCGACGAAACCAGTTTCGTTGGGACCGTAATGTCGAGATGTAGCTACATGTCTAGTTTCGTGATTTTTGGGTATCGTGTGTGATCGCACAAATTTTTAGAAAAGCAAAAATAAACAAAAATAAAATATCTAAATGAAGTGTGTGAATATTAAAGAGCCACATCCCTCCTTTACAACCACACAACAATCTCCTCCTCCTTATAAAAGCAAAATACAAGCCGCCGAACACTTCAGGAAACCAAAAACGTGAACTATCCTCTTCTAAAAATCAAAAATCAAAGAGTGTAAAATCCTATAAACCATTTCATACTTATATTCGAATTCGATTATGGTTCTCTTCAGTTCGATGCTCGTTTTAGGGCTTGCGATGCAGTTTTGGGTGCATCGGATATTTACAGTAGAAGTTTGGGTAGGAGTTCAATTCAAATACAACGGGTTTGAGCTCGTTTGAAGTTGAGGTTTGAGTTCGTTGTCGAAAACCGCACCTGTGTGAGGAATTTGGTGGACTTCAATAGATTTTGAGGTCGATGATGCCTGTAGCAGTTGCTAACGGGTTGAGGACGGAAGGTGAGGGCCAGGTGCGGGTGTAACGAAAGGCATATGGGATTGAGGAAGAGTTGGCAAGGATCATCATGTTGATTTCAGATTTGTTGAATGATGAAGTGAAGAATGGAGATGGATCAAAGTTTGATAAATGATTTGGAGGAAATTTTACTGGAGTTCAGCTTGTGTTTGCAGAAGAAAGGGCGTACGGGTCTAGGCTTGGGTATATGGTGTTGGGCCGGCAAAGAAAGGTTAAAGCCCAATTAAATAAAATCCATGTTTTTATTTTAATTAAAGCGTATGTTAACTTCTTAAATATGTATCTTCTACATACTGTATCAGATTGACAAACCATAAGTTGCGTTGGGATCGTATGGACGGGCACTACAACATGAGACTGACTAGGAGTGGATTGAAGCTCGTTTGAATTTATGGCAAAATAAATTGTTTGATTCAAATCAAACAATAGTTTATCGTTCTTTAATGATGAACTGCAAATGTGAGTAAATCTCACTAACTCTGAACGGTATATAATTTCATGTTGTATTTTTAGAACTGTTATATATTGGCTGATTGACTGTGTGTTGACTGATTGATTGAACTGCTAGTCAGTTAGTTGAATTTCTATATTGATTCTATTTAACAGAATATATCATATGGAACTGAAAGTGATGTTATCTATATTGTTTAACATATGTGATGCAGGGAAACAGGTTGGAGGAATCCAATTGGATTCCTCAACATTTATTTTACTGTGATTCATATATTTTGATATATGATGTTGTATATAATCTGTTGTTGATTATGTGTGTTTGGACGATATTTACCGTTGTTATATGGTATGTTAAATACCATAAGAAATACTGGATGTGGAAAAGGGGATTTTCAAAGTGTATTTTGAAAATGAATTAATTATATAAAATCGATGGATTTTATATAGAAAAGGAAAAAGGATTTTATAAAGGATAATAATTATAAAATCAAAGGATAAGTTATTATAAAGGAGATATTTATTTGTTAAATTAATAGAATTTAAAGGGAAATATTTATAGGAAATAAATATGTTAAAATAGAATTGGAAAAGAAATATTTATGGGGAATAAATATGTTAAAATAGAGATGAAAGGGATATATTTGTAAACCATTTACAAATAGAAAAATAAGAGAAATATTTATTTGTTAAATAAATAGAATTGAAAAGGGAATAGTTAATTGTTAAGTAAACAAATAGAAAAGGAATAAATTTAAGGAGTTAACTCAAAAGAGTTAATCAAAATGAGTTAATTGAATATTAGTTGTTCGATTAGAGTTAATCGAATAGAGTATGAGTTAGAGTTAACTAGTTAGAGTTAATCAACTAGGGTTGACCAGTTAAAGTGATCAGTTAGTGTTTATCAGTTAGAGTTAACCAGTTAAAGTAGACTTAACCAATAGAGAAATTAAATCGAGTTTATCAGTTAGAGTTAACCAGTTAAAGTAGAGTTAACCAATAGAGTAATTAAATAGAGTTAATCGAATTAGTTATTCGATTAGAGTTAGTCGAATAAGGAGTTATCAAATTTAGTTTATTCGAATGGAGTTAAAATGAGTTAATCGAATTAGTTATTCGAATAGAGTTAAATAAATAGGAGCTATTCGAATTAGTTATTCGAATAGAGTTAGAAGAAAGGAGTTATCGAATTAGTTATTCGAAAAAAGTTATCGATTATAGTTTAATCGAAAGGAGTTATCGATTTTAGTTAAATCGAAAGGAGTTATTGAATTAGCTATTCGAAAGGAGTTAAGTAAAAAGAGTTAATCGATTAGAGTTAAATAAATAGAGTTAATCGAATTTAGTTTATTCGAAGAAAGGTTTTCGAAACTAGTTATTGCTAAGAGAGATTATCAAATATAATTATTCGAAGGGAGGAGTTATCGAATAGAGATTTATTCGAACAAGAGTTACGTAAGGAAGTGTTAAAGAGTTAAAAGATGAACTTAAACTATTTTGAGATTTGAAATGTTGTTCAATTAAGGTCTGAGAGGTAGTTATACCCCAACTTGATTGACTTCGTTTTAAATTTAGAAATGGTTAAGGTTCGAGAGTGAAAGTGGTTAAGTGAATTTAGTCATTAGTATAGTGGTTTGAGTTGTCATCGCGATGTTGATTTAAACATCTATTTAAATCCAAGTAAAGTAGAATTGGAAATGTTTTTTAAATAGAATCAGAAACGTAATCAAATATTGAAATAGGAAATATGAGTGTGTGTGTGTGTGTGTGTGTATATATATATATATATGATTGATGATTGATTGATAGAATTTCCATTTGGAAATAATATCGTTGTTTGCACATGTGTTTTTCTTTGATAGTTAAATCACAGACTATCAAAGTTTTGACCATTTTAACGATGTCTATATGGAGAGACCGGTTGGATTATTATCCAAAGAACCATTCTGTATTGGCATAAGCGTTGCAAATCATATATGCCAAAGATAATTGAAGAAGGAGTAAAGTGCAAGGGCTATTGTATAAGTCTTAGATAACAGTGCCCAAGATGGATGTACTGAATAGTGCCTTCGGTTCATCCTGTTCCTGGATGACTTGTATGGATGAATGTCTGACGGAGTATTTCCAGAAAGGTCACGTACATTGATTTCTTCAACCGTACCAAGAGTGGAAGCGGAGAAGGAAGCTTCTTTTAGCTGACACGTAATGTATGGTTGTAGACGTCAATCAGTGATTTGATGGATTTGTCGATGTGGCATTCGAAGTGAATCTGATGTGATGATGAAGCGTAACCTCAAGCCTCATCAATCGGTAAATGACAGAAATCGGGCAGGCAGCGTGGCTAAGTCGGTCGCTCCGAAGTAGGGTGTATAATCACCTGATCTAGAGTTTCATTTACTTCTAAAAATCTATTGTTGATGCGTGCCATTCGGAAAATGGTTGCTGATCCCAATCGTTGGTGATATACATTCGATACAATCAAGCAAAATGAGTGGTCGGTCATGTGTGGCCGGATTGCAAGATGTTCTTGTTGAACCCAGTGTATTCCTTTCTAGAGGTACACTAGCGAAAGGTGGTTCCATACCTTGTCATAGTTGGAAATCCATTACCCAATACGTGCTTGCGGTTTTGATTGTATACTATATATTTAGAACGTGAGATGAAAGCATTTCTGCAAGATGATTATTATATTGTGTTGATAGACATTATTATATTATCAAAAGGTTTTTGATATAAAGATATTTTGGATTCTCATAAGGGAAAAACACGTTCCGTTATACGGCGTGGTCTTATGAGACATCGTTTAATGGCTCAAACTGTTTTAAACTATTTTACTCATACTGGTCCCATGACTGACCCGGAGTTTATTTGTTTGTTTCCCTAAACTCTTGGGTGCCCAATTTTGTACGGGCAGTCAAGTAGTTAGGATTTACAGATATACTGGAAGAGCTTGGAGCAGGAGACTTCTGGATTATATAGCTATAGTTATTTCCGTAGTATTGTAAGTGTTGTACTTTGATAATGATGTATATTCAAGTACAAATGTATATTTCAAGTTATGTTATATATATTATATGTTATTCGTTCCACTGTGAGATTCGTGTTACTCTGGTTGTGTCGTTCTTCTTCTATTCTAAGTTTCTATCTTATCTTTCTTTACCCTCTGTTTTCTTTCTATCAATTTCCGGATTTTCGGTTTAATTTGGGGTCGGACTTGTGTTTTTGGTCAGCTCAAATTGGACCGAATTTTCGGGTCATTACAATTGGTATCAGAGCTTAAGTTAAGTGAATTACCTTGGCTCTGTGGCATGACTCAGTTGAGATAGGGTTAGTAATGCCCTAGATTGAGTTTGAGTGTGTATATATATATGAGTGAACGTATTTGTTATTGATATAAATTTTTTTTATATTGTGGTGATTTATTGGTTGAGTTGTTTATGAGTTCTGGTCGATCAGTTTGATCCACTGTATCGGTAGGAGTTACTAAACACTCGAATACGATGGGTCGACACGATATGTTTTGAAAAGAGGGTAAATGAAAAAAAAAATACCCAAATTATATTTTGATATAAAGGATTTATATTGGAATACTTATAATATAGTGGATATATTGGTTGTTGTTATAATCGAGTAAGATTATAAATTAAATGGTTATGTAAATAACCAATCAGAATTCATATAGGTGAAATACGTGAAATCAGATGAGTTAAATCTGAATTTAAACCAGAAATTGAATTAAAACTCTGGAAAATTGGGTAAGTGTTTGTAAATGGATTTGGATTAAAAATAAGGGAAATTTAGAATCCTGGGAGATTTTAAATTTTTTACAAGCAGTGTGAATTATATTTTGAAATGAATTTCAAAGTGGAAATGTTTAGAAATGGTTTTATAGTATTGAACTCACTTCGATCGCTAGAAAATAGATTCTGATGATGACAGCTGCATCACCAGTATTCATTTTCGAGTTGTAAGTGACGAATTACTACCAGAGATACTGTTTTGAATTTGTTTTGGGAAAGACAAGTGTGTTGAATTTCAAAATGGGATTTATAATATAGAATTGAATATAGAATTTGAATAAAGAGAATTCAAATAGATTTAAATATAGAATTTGAATAAAGAGAATTCAAATAGATTTAAATATAGAATTTGAATAAAGAGAATTCAAATAGAATTGAATATAGAAATTCAAAGGGAGTTTGAATATATGAAATTCAATGGAATTGAAATAGAATTGAATATAGAAATTCAAAGGGAGTCTGAATATAGAATTCAAATGGAATTCAAATATAGGATTTGAATATATAGAATTTGAATATAGAAATTCAAATGGGATTTATAATATAGAATTTGAATAGAATTTGAATATATAGAATTTGAATAAAATTTGAATAGAAATTGAATAGAATTAACTAAGTCGAAGAGGAATTAGTTAATCAAGTTTTGAATTTGAAGTTGAACTTTGAAAGGTGAATTGGATTTGTAAATGGACATTCGAAATCAAATATAGAACTTAAATTTGAAATTTGGATTCAAATTAGTTAATAAGCAAGTTAAAATATATTTGAGCATGTCATGTTCAAATATAAAAGTGAAATAGACTAAAGAGTTAATTAACAAATTAATTAACAAATTGAGTTAAAATGATCAGGTATAGTCAAAATAGATTGGGAAGGTATAAATATACATGAGATAGGTATGGATAAGGTATATAAATAGAATGCTCGACGAAAAGGTATGTATTTAATTCATATATGAGATTTTATGCACTGTATTGGCTAGCCACTTGGCTTTTTCTTTTTCTTTTGGATTAGTGAGGGCCATGGGAGGGTATTTGAAATATCCTGATGCTGTTGGTACAAAGGAGGTTATGGAGAATTTTTCTGGGAATTTAAGGAGTTAGAATATTTTTAAGATAGTTTGATAACTAGAAATCTATATTTCGTTATATATAGATGTCGATAAGGAAACAAACTTAGAAATAGAATAGTATAAATAAAAAGGAAGACTAAGAATAAAATCTAGTAAGAATAGAAAGAGGAAGCGTATACGTGTTTAAAAGTGAATAAGAGTTGTATGGTATTGATTATTCGAGTAAGTAGTCATATCGGTTTTGACGTTATAAATGTTATTCAGTCAAGGTCTGAGAGGTAGTTATACCCCAACTTGATTGATTTCATTATTAACAAATAAATAGTAAGATTTCAGGCTCAAAGATCAATGTTGAATAAGAGTAAGTTGAATATAGTATTTGGGTTTTCGTAACGATGTTTTACACAACATCCGTTTTAACCCAAATAAGTGTTAGCTTGGAAATATAATAAAGAATATTTCCTAAGTATAGAAATAAACAAGATCGGAAAAGAGATAAGTAATTGGAATATTTTCCAATTATAAATAACCTATATTTTCTAAAGTTTAGAAAATTAAGGAAGGCAATATTCGGAAATGTTTTCCAAATAACATAAAAGGCCAATACGGTTATTGAAAATATTTGGTTAACAAATATTGATAAAGAAATAGAGAAGTGATTTAACTAATGGAATATTAATTAAGGGCTCAGTGACATGTTCAAAAGGAAAATTTGATTTTTGAAAAGAGTAAACTGTTTAAAAACTCCCAGGGAAAGACTTTTTGGATTAAAAACAAATTTAACAGAAATTTGTGAAAGAAAATTTGAATTAAAGTAAAGCCTGCGAAGTGGTAACTGAGATTGAATTAGAATGATATCAAGACAAATTGGATTGTGAGATTCAAATTTGAAGTGTAATGTGGGAATCGAGAAGAAACTCGAGTTGAAATGATATTTGGCTCGGATATAAGCGAATAGTTGTGTTGTGGATAAAAGCGGATTGGAATTTGATTATGATAACATTGGTATATGCTGAGTTGATTGCATATGGAAGTGATAGAGTTGATATGCCGACAAAAGGTACAAGTTTATATTTCTATTGGATATAAGATTTATGAGCCGAATTGGCAAGCCGCTTGACTGTTTGATTTTCTTTTGGGTTGGAGATGGCCCAGAGAGGCAAGTTGGAGTTTGAGCTATTGACCAGTACAAAGGAGGTGCTGGCGAAATTTTTCGAAGAGTTAAGGCGTTAGAAAATTTTCAGGATTTTTGAAAATTTTCGTTGATAAGAATTAATTAATAATTTATTTAAAATTAAATTGGTTCAGTTGAAAACTGAAGTTAAGAAGTGAACAAATATGTTCTAACCAGTCGATAGGGTCATTCTCTGCCTTAGCAATTTCGAGGACGAAATTATTTTAAGTGGGGAAGAATGTAACGACCCGCATTGGCAGAGGTATTATAATTAATCAATTTAATTATATATATAGTGATATAGTGAATTAAATGGTCGTGGAGAAAAATAATGATGAATATTTAATTAAAATAATAAATTAAATAATATATTTAATTCTGAAATAATCAGAATTGGCTGAAATGGCGATATGGGGTGAACTGGATCATCTGTGATAATTAATTCAGTTTAGAATTGAATTAGAATAACGAATATATTATTTGAACGACAGTTTGAATGTAGAATTATAATATAATTATATTCGAGCGCGTAACGACGTGGCAGTTCGCTATTTGGCGATTTGAACTTCAACTGAATATACATGGTTCGTTTTAAATCGGATTTCTGTGAAACAAGAAACGTGTGGAGCTGTTGGAATATATCTTTCTATTGGAAGAGAAAAATCAGGATTTCGTCGTGTAGATTTTGAGTTATGTCCAAATCAAATTCTCATAAATGCAGCGCCCTGACCATAACGATTTAATTATATTTTATATAAGGATTTAAATAGAAATCAAACATCGATATAACGCTGACGATGTGATATCGAGTTGTAAATCCATATAGGAATATTCTGAAGCTGTACGGTATTCCATGTGAATATAGACGTTAATATTTAATTTTAAATATTTAATTCAATTATATTTAAATATATTTATATATTTAAATAGGCTATTTAGAGCTTTAAAAATAGCTACTTTTGCAAACGAAGTCGGAACTCGACGAAACTAATTTTGTTGGATGCGCAATGTCAAATTATTGTTAGATTCCAAGTTTGGTGATTTTAAGAGTCACTGTGTTGCTATACGGATTTTTAGAGTGAGAAACAGTCAGTATTTTGATAGTTAAAAATACGCTACGTGAGCAAACGGAGTCGGAATTCGACGAAACCAGTTTCGTTGGGACCGTAATGTCGAGATGTAGCTACATGTCTAGTTTCGTGATTTTTGGGTATCGTGTGTGATCGCACAAATTTTTAAAAAAGCAAAAATATACAAAAATAAAATATCTAAATGAAGTGTGTGAATATTAAAGAGCCACATCCCTCCTTTACAACCACACAACAATCTCCTCCTCCTTATAAAAGCAAAATACAAGCCGCCGAACACTTCAGGAAACCAAAAACGTGAACTATCCTCTTCTAAAAATCAAAAATCAAAGAGTGTAAAATCCTATAAACCATTTCATACTTATATTCGAATTCGATTATGGTTCTCTTCAGTTCGATGCTCGTTTTAGGGCTTGCGATGCAGTTTTGGGTGCATCGGATATTTACAGTAGAAGTTTGGGTAGGAGTTCAATTCAAATACAACGGGTATGAGCTCGTTTGAAGTTGAGGTTTGAGTTCGTTGTCGAAAACCGCACCTGTGTGAGGAGTTTGGTGGACTTCAATAGATTTTGAGGTCGATGACGCCTGTAGCAGTTGCTAACGGGTTGAGGACGGAAGGTGAGGGCCAGGTGCGGGTGTAACGAAAGGCATATGGGATTGAGGAAGAGTTGGCAAGGATCATCATGTTGATTTCAGATTTGTTGAATGATGAAGTGAAGAATGGAGATGGATCAAAGTTTGATAAATGATTTGGAGGCAGTTTTACTGGAGTTCAGCTTGTGTTTGAGGAAGAAAGGGCGTACGGGTCTGGGCTTGGGTATATGGTGTTGGGCCGACAAAGAAAGGTTAAAGCCCAATTAAATAAAATCCATGTTTTTATTTTAATTAAAGCGTATGTTAACTTCTTAAATACGTATCTTCTACATACTGTATCAGATTGATGAACCGTAAGTTGCGTTGGGATCGTATGGACGGGCACTACAACTTGAGACTGACTGGGAGTGCATTGAAGATCGTTTGAATTTATGGCAAAATAAATTGTTTGATTCAAATCAAACAATAGTTTATCGTTCTTTAATGATGAACTGCAAATGTGAGTAAATCTCACTAACTCTGAACAGTATATAATTTCATGTCGTATTTTTAGAACTGTTAAATATTGGCTGATTGACTGTGTGTTGACTGTTTGATTGAACTGCTAGTCAGTTAGTTGAATTTCTATATTGATTCTGTTTAACAGAATATATCATATGGAACTGAAAGTGATGTTATCTATATTGTTTAACATCTGTGATGCAGGGAAACAGGTTGGAGGAATCCAACTGGATTCCTCAACATTTATTTTACTGTGATTCATATATTGTGATATATGATGTTGTATATAATCTGTTGTTGATTATGTGTGTTTGGACGATATTTATCGTTGTTATATGGTATGTTAAATACCATAAGAAATACTGGATGTGGAAAAGGGGATTTTCAAAGTGTATTTTGAAAATGAATTATTTATATAAAATCGATGGATTTTATATAGAAAAGGAAAAAGGATTTTATAAAGGATAATAATTATAAAATCGAAGGATAAGTTATAATAAAGGAGATATTTATTTGTTAAATAAATAGAATTTAAAGGGAAATATTTATAGGAAATAAATATGTTAAAACAGAATTGGAAAAGAAATATTTATGGGGAATAAATATGTTAAAATAGAGATGAAAGGGATATATTTGTAAACCATTTACAAATAGAAAAGATAAGAGAAATATTTATTTGTTAAATAAATAGAATTGAAAAGGGAATAGTTAATTGTTAAGTAAACAAATAGAAAAGGAATAAATTTAAGGAGTTAATTCAAAAGAGTTAATGAAAATGAGTTAATTGAATATTAGTTGTTCGATTAGAGTTAATCGAATAGAGTATGAGTTAGAGTTAACTAGTTAGAGTTAATCAACTAGGGTTGACCAGTTAAAGTGATCAGTTAGTGTTTATCAGTTAGAGTTAACCGGTTAAAGTAGACTTAACCAATAGAGAAATTAAGTAGAGTTTATCAGTTAGAGTTAACCAGTTAAAGTAGAGTTAACCAATAGAGTAATTAAATAGAATTAATTGAATTAGTTATTCGATTAGAGTTAGTCGAATAAGAGTTATCGAATTTAGTTTATTCGAATGGAGTTAAAATGAGTTAATCGAATTAGTTATTCGAATAGAGTTAAATAAATAGGAGCTATTCGAATTAGTTATTCGAATAGAGTTAGAAGAAAGGAGTTATCGAATTAGTTATTCGAAAAAAGTTATCGATTATAGTTTAATCGAAAGGAGTTATAGATTTTATTTAAATCGAAAGGAGTTATTGAATTAGCTATTCGAAAGGTGTTAAGTAAAAAGAGTTAATCGATTAGGGTTAAATAAATAGAGTTAATCGAAGAAAGGTTTTCGAATCTAGTTATTCGTAAGAGAGATTATCAAATATAGTTATTCGAAGGGAGGAGTTATCGAATAGAGATTTATTCGAACAAGAGTTACGTAATGAAGTGTTAAAGAGTTAAAAGATGAACTTAACCTATTTCGAGATTTGAAATTTTGTTCAATTAAGGTATGAGAGGTAGTTATACCCCAACTTGATTGACTTCGTTTTAAATTTAGAAATGGTTAAGGTTCGAGAGTGAAAGTGGTTAAGTGAATTTAGTAATTAGTATAGTGGTTTGAGTTGTCATCGCGATGTTGATTTAAACATCTATTTAAATCCAAGTAAAGAAGAATTGGAAATGTTTTTCAAATAGAATCAGAAACGTAATCAAATATTGAAATAGGAAATATGAGTGTGTGTATATATATATATGTGATTGATGATTGATTGATAGAATTTCCATTTGGAAATAATATCGTTGTTTGCACACGTGTTTTTCTTTGATAGTTAAATCACAGACTATCAAAGTTTTGACCATTTTAACGTTGTCAATATGGAGAGACCGGTTGGATTATTATCCAAAGAACCACTCTGTATTGGCATAAGCATTGCAAATCATATATGCCAAAGATAATTGAAGAAGGAGTAAAGTGCAAAAGCTATTGTATAAGTCTTAGATAACAGTGCCCAAGATGGATGTACTGAATAGTGCCTTCGGTTCATCCTGTTCCTGGATGACTTGTATGGATGAATATCTGACGGAGTATTTCCAGAAAGGTCACGTACATTGATTTCTTCAACCGTACCAAGAGTGGAAGCGGAGAAGGAAACTTCTTTTAGCTAACACGTAATGTATGGTTGTAGACGTCAATCAGTGATTTGATGGATTTGACGATGTGGCATTCGAAGTGAATCTGATGTGATGATGAAGCGTAACCTCAAGCCTCATCAACCGGTAAATGACAGAAATCGGGCAGGCAGCGTGGCTAAGTCGGTCGCTCCGAAGTAGGGTGTATAATCACCTGATCTAGAGTTTCATTTACTTCTAAAAATCTATTGTTGATGCTGTCCCATTCGGGAAACGGTTGCTGATCCCAATCGTTGGTGATATACATTCGATACAATCAAGCGAAATGAGTGGTCAGTCATGTGTGGCCGGGTTGCAAGATGTTCTTGTTGAACCCAGTGTATTCCTTTCTAGAGGTACACTAGCGAAATGTGGTTCCATACCTTGTCATAGTTGGAAATCCATTACCCAATACGTGCTTGCGGTTTTGATTGTATACAATATATGTAGAACGTGAGATGAAAGCATTTCTGCAAGATGATTATTATATTGTGTTGATAGACATTATTATATTATCAAAAGGTTTTTGATATAAAGATATTTTGGATTCTCATAAGGGAAAAACTCGTTCCGTTATATGTCGTGGTCTTATGAGACATCGTTTAATGGCTCAAACTGTTTTAAACTGTTTTCTCATACTAGTCCCATGACTAACCCGGAGTTTATTTGTTTGTTTCCCTAAACTCTTGGGTGCCCAATTTTGTACGGGCAGTCAAGTAGTCAGGATTTACAGATATACTGGAAGAGCTTGGAGCAGGAGACTTCAGGATTATATAGCTATAGTTATTTCCATTATGTTGTAAGTGTTGTACTTTGATAATGATGTATATTCAAGTACAGATGTATATTTCATGTTATGTTATATATATTATATGTTATTCATTCCATTGTGAGATTCGTGTTACTCTGATGTTGTGTCATTATTCTTCTTCTATTCTAATTTTCTATCTTATCTTTCCTCACCCTCTGTTTTCTTTCTATCAATTTCCGGATTTTCAGTTTAATTTGGGGTTGGACTTGTGTTTTTGGTCAGCTCAAATTGGACTGGATTTTCGGGTCAATACACTATCGGTCTTAAGCGGTGAGATACCATCTCCCACCTTATGTGGGGCATGGGTTTATATGCGTGAATGACAAAAGTCTTAACTAGTAGGATTCTGTAGTTAGTGTCCTTTAGTTTATAATAATGTTAAGTGAATCATCGACATGTATTAAATGACCTGTAGGTTCGCCTAGGTTCTTAAGAGATCGAGGGAATCCAGCCTATCTATCATTCGATAGTGAGGCGTTAAGTGGATAAGTATACACACATGAGTAAATAAACTCCATGGTTTGGAGTTCACTACTTAGTTTAATAATGAGTTGATGATGATATAAAGTCTTCATAAATGAATGCGTCAACATTCTATCTCGGTATTGATATCATTGGGAATACTACCTTGGGAAAGTAGTTTGAGTCGTGTGTAAATGTTTACAAGGTTAGATTAGAATTACTAGCCTTGGTAGGCAAATATCTTGAGTTGAACCAAACGAGATACATCTGTGTATTGTAATACATGTCGTACTTTTCTTGTTCACCAAAACTTGTTATTATGACCCCCTCCTTATTACAACCTCCCAAGTTTTCTAGAGAAGGTCGGTGTAACAACCCGTAAAATGCGGGCCAGTTTGAAATTTTTATTTTGGCGATTTTAGCGAATTTTGATTATTTAAAATGAATTATTTTAAATAATATCGACGAGAAATTTATTTTGAATATAATTCGAACGTATATATTATACGCATCGTCGTTAGAATATAAATATTTATATATAACTATAAAAGGAATTGAAAATGGCGCGGTAGTTCGATAATTCGATTTCAAACTTCAATTGAATGTACCGGGTGCAGAACAATCCGGATTTTAGCGAAACCAAAAATGATAGGATCTAATTGATAATATCTTTCCAACGAATCCGAAAAATCAAAATTTCATAGCGGGAATCAAAAGATATGTCCAGTTGAAAATTCTGAATAGTCGCTATGGAATTCAGGCCCTTAAAAATGGACATTTTGCAAACGACCTCGGATTTCGACGAAACCAGTTTTGTTGGGTCCGTGATGTCAAGTTATTGCTAGGTTTCAAATTACATAATTTTTCGAATCAATATGTGAGCGTGGCAAGGGAAAACGCGTTTGACCAGTTTCAGTTAATTTTAATCGACTGGAAATTGGCCATTTTTCAGACGGTCTCAGAATTCGACGAAACTAGTTTTGTTAGGACCGTATCGTCAATACGAAGCTAGAAAATATTTTTCAGGAATTTTTAAAGTTCGTATGTGACCCCGGTAATTTGAAATGTACGTTTAAAATTCAATATAGTGATTTAAATGTAAATTCAAAGGAAACTGGTCGAAACGATCAAATCAACCTACGATACATATCCCATTGTGTTCGGAATGGGGGTAAAATGCTATGGACGACAGGCGGTGGGCCTCGTTTCGAGGTCGTATGTAAAAGTCAGCTTTTTGAAAATTAATTAATTAAATAAAAAAAAAAGAAACCTCTCCCCGTTAACCCGCTCTGCCCCCCCCCCCCCAAATCATTATTTTAGATCGAATTAAAACCTAAATAAAAAAAAAATTGAAAAGGACTGGCGATCGAGACCGCGTCCACCCTCGTCCATCGTCGGAGCCTGACGCTGCCGCCCCTCCAGTCGATCCCGCTCCCCCCTTCCTCTTTCCTCCCTTGCCTCTCGCCGCGTCGAAGACCGCACCCTAACAGCCTGAAGACTCGCCGCCACTCCAGACTTCACCACCGACCTCCAGCCCCCTCCGACCTCCCCTAAACCCGCGAGCAACCCTTCAGCCTTTCCCCCATTCGAAAATCCGCATCCTTCTCCCAATTTCTAATGTAAGCCTATATATTTATTTTTATTTTATTTGTTTTCTTCCTCTTCACTCATTTAGATATTTAGTTATGAGATTTTATTATATAATATCGATTAGAAATGTTATTTTATGGGGTATTCATATGAATAAAAGTTGGATCTTTGTAGGGTATTCATATTAGTAAAAATTAGATTTTTAGTTTTAGAAAAGATTCGATTTTTAGTTTTAGAAAAGATTCGATTTTCAAACTAATAAAAATATGATTTTTATATATTGAACTTCGAAATAAAAATATGATTTTTATATATTGAACTTCGAAATAAAAATATGATTTTTATATATTGAACTTCGAAATAAAAATATGATTTTTATATAGGGAATAGCGAAATAAAAATTCGACTTTTACATATGTAGTGGCTACGGGCGAAGAAAGTGATAAGAGACGAGAACAGTGAAGATTTCCTGCATTTGAAGTGGCGTGGAGCTAGGATAGCTATAGGTGAGAATTTCTCACCTTTCAATTTCTTTTCTAGTTATATATATATACTAGGATGCAGACTGTGCTTAGTAGCACCCGACACAATCGTCCACAGACCATGGACTTGTTTGTTTGGTTGCATAGATTAGTTATATGATTTGATTTGAATTTGGTTGTTTGGTGATTTTGATTGATGTGTGAATGGCGTGGGCCTTCACTAGACCGGGGATAAGGCTAGGCTTTGTCCCGTTTCTAGTATCGTGCCGTTATGCCGCCGAAATTTTCTAAAATATGTTAGAAAAATAAAATATCATTTTGTTTGATTAATGAACTGAATAAAAATTCATGAGTTGAAATAAAATGTTTTAGTCGTTAAAAATATAATTTTTAACGTGAATGTGAATAAATAAATATTCATTTACAAACCGGACGGTTTGTTTATGTACACCTATTTGAAAGACATTGATTGGGACGATAAATTTTACACATCGCCCAACTGCACAAATAAAATCTGTGTTTGATTGTTTGAAACCCCACACGGGTGTTGGGATGAAATTTGAAGTTCACTCATCCTGATTGATTAAATATGTCGATCGATCGATTGACAGGCTGTTATAAGCGTTAGATATCTATATTTGATGCTTATACAGTGTAGTGCACTTTGGTTGATGGTTGATTATTTTTCAATGCTATTATATACATGTGTTGTATGAAAATCCATATAATTAACTTTATATGGTAATTGATTGGGCCTCATTTCAATTTGAAAAATAAAGAATAATATAAAATAAAGGTTCATGTGTTGACAGTTTCATCCATTGAGATTGGTCATGTGTTGAACGAAATATTTTGATAATAACAACTATTTTGAAAAAGAAATATTAGAAATAGAATATTTGAAATGAAATGAATTGAAAACGATTTCGAAATGAAATGAATTGAAAACGATTTCGAAATGAAATGAATTGAAAACGATTTCGAAATGAAATGAATTGAAAACGATTTCGAAATGAAATGAATTGAAAACGATTTCGAAATGAAATGAATTGAAAACGATTTCGAAATGAAATGAATTGAAAACGATTTCGAAATGAAATGAATTGAAAACGATTTCGAAATGAAATGAATTGAAAACGATTTCGAAATGAAATGAATTGAAAACGATTTCGAAATGAAATGAATTGAAAACGATTTCGAAATGAAATGAATTGAAAATGATTTCGAAATGAATTGAATATAAAACGAATTCAAATTGAATTGAAATTTGAATTGAATAGAAATGAATTTTAAAACGAATTTATAAAGAAGAATTCAATTTTGATTCGAATTGAAATGGAAGTTGAAATTGCTTTTGGAAACGAATTTAAAACTATTTATATGATTTGTTTTAAATATAAATCAACGAAATATATATTATATATATTATATATATAATATAATGGCCTGAAATGAACGCGCCGCACCGCGGCAGTTCGCGAATTTCGACCATTTATTTCAAACGGACATTACGGGAGATCCGACCGTCGGATTCTCCTAAAACCGGAACCGTTGGGTTCGTATCGAAAAGAGCTTTCTAACGAATGTTAGAAATTTGAAATCTAACGGTTGGATTTGGAGATACGTCCAAATCAAATTCGAAAAAGGTCGCTGTAAGTGCAGTTCGATGGCCGTTGATGGAAATCGACTGTACGGGCCTTGATAAAATTATTAAAAATAGTAATAATTTGTGTAAAATCATAAGAAATGATTTAGAAAGTATTGGGATAAAAAACTCCATATTTGAAGAGATAAAAATAGATTTTTATCGAAATGAACTAGTTTTGAACTAGAAATATAATTCTATTTATTTTTAAATAAATAAATTGAATTTGAAATGGTTTTGAAAATAACCAAAATTTCCAATGATTGCATTGGAGTGGATTTGAATCGAAATTGTCTTCGGAATATTTCGATGTTGGAATTCGGGAATATACAGATGTTGTTATGGAAATTTGAAAGATGTAGATATTTATATCGTTATTTCCAATACGACATTTGTTAATCGTAGAATTTGATATTGAATATAAGCCAATATATTTTCTATTCAGAGCCTTATATTGGATATCAAATGTGATTTGGTTTGTCGTGAATGGTGTCTTCACTAACACTGTTCTTGAACCCAGTTGAGGAAAGGTTAAATCTTTTTGTTTAGATTTAACGAAGTGTACCAAATAAATAATATTTAATTGGAATTAAATCGATATTGATTTTTGGGCTTATAGTGAACAGTGTTTTAAATAACACTCGTTCTTTAACCCGATAATTAATGAATGTGATTTTGGGTTTATCGTGAACCGTGTTTTAAATGACACTGATTCTTTAACCCAGTCGAAGATTAAAACTAAGTGGAGTTTTAATGAATCTTTAATTAGATTGAAATGATCGAAAATGGAGTATCACCAGTTTTGCTCCAGGCGTTAGTTAAATCTTTAATTAGATTTGAACGTGAAATGGTAATTGAATTTACCGATAACACTGTGGTGTTAGATATGAAGTATTACCAGTTTTACTTCATGGGATGAATAGGTTGGGATGTGGAAATTAAAAATAAATAATTACTTCGGTAAGGTTCGCTAATCCCGACTAGTTTGAATTGAGATTCAAAAATAGAATAAAGAATAAATTCAAGGAATTTATCTTAGATAAAATTAATGGGAACCTTTCCCTATGAATGTGAAATTTAGAAACTAACTGTCGGTTAGCCAAGCAGAATGGTTTTATGAATATTGATCTGATGTTGGTTTCGGCCTTCGGGGTTAATATTTGGGGAATTATTCTCTTGATTAGTTTACGGTTAGTGACTAATGAATTGGAATGAGGCGTATGTTGTGTTTGTGTAACACTTATTTGAAATATACGCGAGTTATTCGGAAGGACCGGGTTTATCCCATTCTGAATAACTGATACGACGATATGTCGAAGATGAAGACGATGGTAGAAGACCGGAAGTCTTCACATCGTTTGGATAATTACCGACGATCTTGATTGGGCTATACACCCGAGAGGATGGAAATAGTTGGTGGTCGTCCAGACGTACTTGGAGATGGATGGATATGCGAGGAAAGTGCCTCCGGTTTCGTTCAGACCCAGAACGGACTTGTAAATGGACGGTGTGTCTGACATTGGATTTTAGTCCGTGTGATTGATCTCTATTAAATATATATCTGTTTGGCGGCGGAGAATTTATTCTCTTGCTTAATGCCCTTCTCTGAGACGTACGAGCTCAGGGGTTATATATTGATGGATATCAATCGCATGGAGTGAATTGCCTGTGTGGCATGCCTAAGTGGCAAATGATCAAGGCTTCTGTTGAAAAGCAAAGTCTTGTGGTTGATGATCAAAGCACGGCCTTGTGTGGCGTAGCTTTGTGTAACGTTGATTCGCGAGTATCACACCCGGTATGAACCAAAAACGGGAAACGGACCTCAGGGAGGACTTGCGTTTCTTTCTAGTTAGAAGTGGCGTCAGTGGTTTTACACGCCCTGACGAGTTTGACTTATGTGGTTGTTGCTGTTGCGAGGCGCCTCGGATTGATCGGTCGTTCTCGAACCGATGGAGTCATTTAGTTGGCTCACTTACACCCCATAGGGTGGGGAAACGTAGTGTTCAGGCATAATAATCCACATCGGTGGACCGGCCCTGAAGATCTAAAGGCTTGCCTACGCGCTTGCCTGTGGCTCGGGCTAGAGAGTCACGAATCGGTAGAGGACGATCCCTAGCCTCGGTTCATACCATAAATGATAACCCAACTTCCAATACGACATTGCGGTTTTGATTGTAAACCTATATATGGCGACATAGTGGCATGGGACGCTCATGTCGCCTATGATTGATACTTATGATTTGAAGTTGTTTTATACACTATGCACTTATTATAGTATCAAATGATTGGTTTTAAACGTATCAAGCATACTTTGGCTATTATAAGGGAAAACCCTATCCTCGGCTGCGTTGCATTGTGTGATGGGACCTGGGTCTTATAATACCTTCATTTTTAGAAAAGCATTGCGTTGTTTACTTATATGCACTGGTGTTCTTGGGAGGAAACCCGTTCCGTGTTATACGGCATGGTCCCTTGATTTACCTATCTTTAAAATAAAGATTTGCAACTGTTTTAGTTCTCACACCAGTCACATGACTGACCTGGAGTTTATTGTTTTAACCTAAACTCTGGGTGCCCCTATTTTCGACACGGGCAGCTAGTAGTTTTGGTTTTGCAGATTTATATTCACAGGATCCTGGTTTACAGCTGGAACGATATCCGGAAAGCTTTGTATCCGTATATCTCTTCTAGTTGTGCATTGTATTATTTTCCGCTGCTATGTATTTAAATGTAATTTAAATCTCTGATATTTCTGTGTAATATTCATTTATACTCTGTATATTCTTGTAATCTGATGCATTGTTGTAATATACAATGAAATGTTCTTTTGTATGCATTCTGTTGTGGCTTGTTCTCGAACTATCTGACACTTTCCTTTACGGGGAAGTTACGGGTTTTCACAGTTGGTATCAGAGCTTTGGTTTACAAAGCTTAGAGAACAAGGCACATTAGAACCATACGAAAGAATTCATCAGAAACTGGATTAGTAATATCCAACGGGAATGACTCGTTAGAGATGGGATCAGTGGTATCCTAGAACGAGTGTGAAGAGTATATTTTTCAAATGAAAACAATTTTTGTTTTGAAAATTTAAATCAATTATTCGTATCTGATTATCTATTTATATTGAGTTGGACAGTCCAGTATATAAAGATTTTGCGTATACGTCTGATCCGCGTGTATTCGAAGTTTTAATATATTGGATAGATATAGAATCACACTCTAGTCGCCCGGAGACGATTCTGATGATAGTTCGAACATCATCAGAATTGGTATTCGTGTTTCGAAGGTGTGATATCTATATATTTCCTATTGACTGGTGTGAGAACCAAAACTAATATAGTTAGAACACATTGTTGTGAATTGGCATCAAAATCTGATTTTTGTATATGTATCAAAATTATGAATTTGAAACTCTAATTCACTAATTGATTGATGTTTGTGTTGTTTGTTCATTTGTTTGATAATTTTAAACCATTATGCCTAATTGAACCAAATAAGGAACTATATTGAAAATTGGTCGCATTTGCTTGCATATATATGTACTTACATTGAACAGGTCATAGCAAGGAGGCTAGAGCAGAGAATAAAATTTGTTTGCCCGACAAATAGGTACATGTTTACTACATAATTTACTGTTTTGTTTGGGTGATGATGATTTTATGAGCCTATTGGCTAGCCGCTTGGCTTTTTCTTTTTCTTTTTGAGATCTGAAGGACCGGGGAAGCTATTTGAAATTCCCCGATGCTCCCGGTGCAGGGGAGGTTATGGCGAAATTTTTCGAAAATTTAGGGTGTTAGCCAATTTTTTTGAAATTTTTGAAAAGTTCTTAGAAACTGAAAAGTTGAAGAACTTAAGCCGTAATCAAAACAATGGAAGTAGAGTTGAATAATCAAACCACTTTCGACTTTGTTCCTTTTCGGGGACGAAAAGTTTTAAGTGGGGGAGATTGTAACAACCCGTAAAATGCGGGCCAGTTTGAAATTTTTATTTTGGCGATTTTAGCGAATTTTGATTATTTAAAATGAATTATTTTAAATAATATCGATGAGAAATTTATTTTGAATATAATTCGAACGTATAAATTATACGCGTCGTCGTTAGAATATAAATATTTATATATAACTATAAAAGGAATTGAAAATGGCGCGGTAGTTCGATAATTCGATTTCAAACTTCAATTGAATGTACCGGGTGCAGAACAATCCGGATTTTAGCGAAACCAAAAATGATAGGATCTAATTGATAATATCTTTCCAACGAATCCGAAAAATCAAAATTTCATAGCGGGAATCAAAAGATATGTCCAGATGAAAATTCTGAATAGTCGCTATGGAATTCAGGCCCTTAAAAATGGACATTTTGCAAACGACCTCGGATTTCGACGAAACCAGTTTTGTTGGGTCCGTGATGTCAAGTTATTGCTAGGTTTCAAATTACATAATTTTTCGAATCAATATGTGAGCGTGGCAAAGGAAAACGCGTTTGACCAGTTTTAGTTGATTTTAATCGACTGGAAATTGGCCATTTTTCAGACGGTCTCAGAATTCGACGAAACTAGTTTTGTTAGGACCGTATCGTCAATACGAAGCTAGAAAATATTTTTCAGGAATTTTTAAAGTTCGTATGTGACCCCGGTAATTTGAAATGTACGTTTAAAATTCAATATAGTGATTTAAATGTAAATTCAAAGGAAACTGGTCGAAACGATCAAATCAACCTACGATACATATCCCATTGTGTTCGGAATGGAGGTAAAATGCTATGGACGACAGGCGGTGGGCCTCGTTTCGAGGTCGTATGTAAAAGTCAGCTTTTTGAAAATTAATTAATTAAATAAAAAAATAAAAAAAAGGAAACCTCTCCCCGTTAACCCGCTCTGCCCCCCCCCCCCAAATCATTATTTCAGATCGAATTAAAACCTAAATAAAAAAAAATAATTTTTTTTTTTTGAAAAGGACTGGCGATCGAGACCGCGTCCACCCTCGTCCATCGTCGGAGCCTGACGCTGCCGCCCCTCCAGTCGATCCCGCTCCCCCCTTCCTCTTTCCTCCCTTGCCTCTCGCCGCGTCGAAGACCGCACCCTAACAGCCTGGAGACTCGCCGCCACTCCAGACTTCACCACCGACCTCCAGCCCCCTCCGACCTCCCCTAAACCCGCGAGCAACCCTTCAGCCTTTCCCCCATTCGAAAATCCGCATCCTTCTCCCAATTTCTAATGTAAGCCTATATATTTATTTTTATTTTATTTGTTTTCTTCCTCTTCACTCATTTAGATATTTAGTTATGAGATTTTATTATATAATATCGATTAGAAATGTTATTTTTATGGGGTATTCATATGAATAAAAGTTGGATCTTTGTAGGGTATTCATATTAGTAAAAATTAGATTTTTAGTTTTAGAAAAGATTCGATTTTTAGTTTTAGAAAAGATTCGATTTTCAAACTAATAAAAATATGATTTTTATATATTGAACTTCGAAATAAAAATATGATTTTTATATATTGAACTTCGAAATAAAAATATGATTTTTATATATTGAACTTCGAAATAAAAATATGATTTTTATATAGGGAATAGCGAAATAAAAATTCGATTTTTACATATGTAGTGGCTACGGGCGAAGAAAGTGATAAGAGACGAGAACAGTGAAGATTTCCTGCATTTGAAGTGCCGTGGAGCTAGGATAGCTATAGGTGAGAATTTCTCACCTTTCAATTTCTTTTCTAGTTATATATATATATACTAGGATGCAGACGGTGCTTAGTAGCACCCGACACAATCGTCCACAGACCATGGACTTGTTTGTTTGGTTGCATAGATTAGTTATATGATTTGATTTGAATTTGGTTGTTTGGTGATTTTGATTGATGTGTGAATGGCGTGGGCCTTCACTAGACCGGGGATAAGGCTAGGCCTTGTCCCGTTTCTAGTATCGTGCCGTTATGCCGCCGAAATTTTCTAAAATATGTTAGAAAAATAAAATATCATTTTGTTTGATTAATGAACTGAATAAAAATTCATGAGTTGAAATAAAATGTTTTAGTCGTTAAAAATATAATTTTTAACGTGAATGTGAATAAATAAATATTCATTTACAAACCGGACGGTTTGTTTATGTACACCTATTTGAAAGACATTGATTGGGACGATAAATTTTACACATCGCCCAACTGCACAAATAAAATCTGTGTTTGATTGTTTGAAACCCCACACGGGTGTTCGGATGAAATTTGAAGTTCACTCATCCTGATTGATTAAATATGTCGATCGATCGATTGACAGGCTGTTATAAGCTTTAGATATCTATATTTGATGCTTATACAGTGTAGTGCACTTTGGTTGATAGTTGATTATTTTTCAATGCTATTATATACATGTGTTGTTTGAAAATCCATATAATTAACTTTATATGGTAATTGATTGGGCCTCATTTCAATTTGAAAAATAAAGAATAATATAAAATAAAGGTTCATGTGTTGACAGTTTCATCCATTGAGATTGGTCATGTGTTGAACGAAATATTTTGATAATAACAACTATTTTGAAAAAGAAATATTTGAAATAGAATATTTGAAATGAAATGAATTGAAAACGATTTCGAAATGAAATGAATTGAAAACGATTTCGAAATGAAATGAATTGAAAACGATTTCGAAATGAAATGAATTGAAAACGATTTCGAAATGAAATGAATTGAAAACGATTTCGAAATGAATTGAATATAAAACGAATTCAAATTGAATTGAAATTTGAATTGAATAGAAATGAATTTTAAAACGAATTTATAAAGAAGAATTCAATTTTGATTCGAATTGAAATGGAAGTTGAAATTGCTTTTGGAAACGAATTTAAAACTATTTATATGATTTGTTTTAAATAGAAATCGACGAAATATATATTATATATATTATATATATATAATATAATGGCCTGAATAGAACGCGCCGCGCCGCGGCAGTTCGCGAATTTCGACCATTTATTTCAAACGGACATTACGGGAGATCCGACCGTCGGATTCTCCTAAAACCGGAACCGTTGGGTTCGTATCGAAAAGAGCTTTCTAACGAATGTTAGAAATTTGAAATCTAACGGTTGGATTTGGAGATACGTCCAAATCAAATTCGAAAAAGGTCGCTGTAAGTGCAGTTCGATGGCCGTTGATGGAAATCGACTGTACGGGCCTTGATAAAATTATTAAAAATAGTAATAATTTGTGTAAAATCATAAGAAATGATTTAGAAAGTATTGGGATGAAAAACTCCATATTTGAAGAGATAAAAATAGATTTTTATCGAAATGAACTAGTTTTGAACTAGAAATATAATTCTATTTATTTTTAAATAAATAAATTGAATTTGAAATGGTTTTGAAAATAACCAAAATTTCCAATGATTGCATTGGAGTGGATTTGAATCGAAATTGTCTTCGGAATATTTCGATGTTGGAATTCGGGATTATACAGATGTTGTTATGGAAATTTGAAAGATGTAGATATTTATATCGTTATTTCCAATACGACATTTGTTAATCGTAGAATTTGATATTGAATATAAGCCGATATATTTTCTATTCAGAGCCTTATATTGGATATCAAATGTGATTTGGGTTTGTCGTGAATGGTGTCTTCACTAACACTGTTCTTGAACCCAGTTGAGGAAAGATTAAATCTTTTTGTTTAGATTTAACAAAGTGTACCAAATAAATAATATTTAATTGGAATTAAATCGATATTGATTTTTGGGTTTATAGTGAACAGTGTTTTAAATAACACTCGTTCTTTAACCCGATAATTAATGAATGTGATTTTGGGTTTATCGTGAACCGTATTTTAAATGACACTGATTCTTTAACCCAGTCGAAGATTAAAACTAAGTGGAGTTTTAATGAATCTTTAATTAGATTGAAATGATCGAAAATGGAGTATCACCAGTTTTGCTCCAGGCGTTAGTTAAATCTTTAATTAGATTTGAACGTGAAATGGTAATTGAATTTACCGATAACACTGTGGTGTTAGATATGAAGTATTACCAGTTTTACTTCATGGGATGAATAGGTTGGGATGTGGAAATTAAAAATAAATAATTACTTCGGCAAGGTTCGCTAATCCCGACTAGTTTGAATTGAGATTCAAAAATAGAATAAAGAATAAATTCAAGGAATTTATCTTAGATAAAATTAATGGGAACCTTTCCCTATGAATGTGAAATTGAGAAACTAACTGTCGGTTAGCCAAGCATAATGGTTTTCTGAATATTGATCTGATGTTGGTTTCGGCCTTCGGGGTTAATATTTGGGGAATTATTCTCTTGATTAATTTACGGTTAGTGACTAATGAATTGGAATGAGGCGTATGTTGTGTTTTTGTAACACTTATTTGAAATATACGCGAGTTATTCGGAAGGACCGGGTTTATCCCATTCTGAATAACTGATACGACGATATGTCGAAGATGAAGACGGTGGTAGAAGACCAGAAGTCTTCACATCGTTTGGATAATTACCGACGATCCTGATTGGGCTGTACACCCGAGAGGATGGAAATAGTTGGTGGTCGTCCAGACGTACTTGGAGATGGATGGATATGCGAGGAAAGTGCCTCCGGTTTCGTTCAGACCCAGAACGGACTTGTAAATGGACGGTGTGTCTGACATTGGATTTTAGTCCGTGTGATTGATCTCTATTAAATATATATCTGTTTGGCGGCGGAGAATTTATTCTCTTTCTTAACGCCCTTCTCTGAGACGTACGAGCTCAGGGGTTATATATTGATGGATATCAATCGCATGGAGTGAATTGCCTGTGTGGCATGCCTAAGTGGCAAATGATCAAGGCTTCTATTGAAAAGCAAAGTCTTGTGGTTGATGATCAAAGCACGGCCTTGTGTGGCGTAGCTTTGTGTAACGTTGATTCGCGAGTATCACACCCGGTATGAACCAAAAACGGGAAACGGACCTCAGGGAGGACTTGCGTTTCTTTCTAGTTAGAAGTGGCGTCAGTGGTTTTACACGCCCTGACGAGTTTGACTTATGTGGTTGTTGCTGTTGCGAGGCGCCTCAGATTGATCGGTCGTTCTCGAACCGATGGAGTCATTTAGTTGGCTCACTTACACCCCATAGGGTGGGGAAACGTAGTGTTCAGGCATAATAATCCACATCGGTGGACCGGCCCTGACGATCTAAAGGCTTGCCTGCGCGCTTGCCTGTGGCTCGGGCTATAGAGTCACAAATCGGTAGAGGACGATCCCTAGCCTCGGTTCATACCATAAATGATAACCTGTAACAACCCGTAAAATGCGAGCCAGTTTGAAATTTTTATTTTGGCAATTTTAGCGAATTTTGAATATTTAAAATAGATTATTTTAAATAGAATCGACGAGAAATTTAGTTTGAATATAATTCGACGTATATATTATATACGTCGTCGTTAGAATATAAATATTTATATATAATTATAAAAGGAATTGAAAATGGCGCGGTAGTTCGATAATTCGATTTCAAACTTCAATTGAATGTACCGGGTGCAAAACAATCCGGATTTTAGTGAAACCAAAAATCTTAGGATCTAATTGATGATATCTTTCCAACGAATCCGAAAAATCAAGATTTCATAGCGGGAATCAAAAGATATGTCCAGTTGAAAATTCTGAATAGTCGCTATGGAATTCAGGCCCTTAAAAATGGACATTTTGCAAATGACCTCGGATCTCGACGAAACCAGTTTTGTTGGGTCCGTGATGTTAAGTTATTGCTAGGTTTCAAATTTCATAATTTTTCGAATCAATATGTGAGTGTGGTAAAGGAAAACGCGTTTGACCAGTTTCAGTTGATTTTAATCGACTGGAAAATGGCCATTTTTCAAACGGTCTCAGAATTCGACGAAACTAGTTTTGTTAGGACCGTATCGCTAATACGAAGCTAGAAAATATTTTTCTGGAATTTTTCTAGTTAGTATGTGACCCCGGTAATTTGAAATGTACGTTTAAAATTCAATATAGCAATTTAAATGTAAATTTAACGGAAACTGATTCAAATAGTCGAATCAGCCTACGACACATATCCCATTGTGCTCGGAATGGGGGTAGAACGCTATGGGCGACAGGCGGTGGGCCTCGTTTCGAGGTCGTTTGTGAAAGTCAACTTTTTCCGATTAAAATAATAAAATAAAAATAAAAAAAAACCGCCCTTTTTCTCTTAACTTCTGGCCCCCCCCTTTTCGAATTTCATTAAGCAGAAAAAAAAAAGAGAAAAATCCTACTCGCGATCGCCTCCCCCCCCCCCCCCCCGTAGCCATCGCCGCCGCCCAGGAGGGCTACCGCACCCCTCCCCTAGCCTCTCCTCCCTTCCAGGCACCCACCCGAACCCCCTCCTCGCCGAAAACCGAACCCAAACCCTCCTCCGCCAGTAACAGTCGCCGCCTATCACCAGGAGGCCACCGCACCTCTCTTCTTCCTTCCTCCTCCTGTTTCCGCACCTCAACCGACCCTCTGACGAACTATCACCCCCCCCCCCCCTTTCCAAAAAAAATCTGAAATTAAGGTATGTTTTACTTATTTATTTATTTACAGTTATTTTATTTTTGGTTTATTATAACCATAGATTAAGATCTGATTTTAAAGTATTTAAATTAGTTGTGTTAAAAAAAAAATATAATAATAGGACTTTTATATTTTTAAAGTAATAAAAATATGATTTTTATATTTTTAAAGTGTTAAAAATATAATCTTTATTAAGTAGAAGATGTAAAAATAGGATTTTTGGTTAGGTAGAGGATTAAAAATATAATTTTTACATGATAGGAAGATTAAATTTGAAAAGGCGAAGTCTATATTTTTATAAAGATGAAATCTTTAAATTTGAAAAGGCAAAATCCATATTTTTATAAAAGTGAAAGATCTATTAATAAAAATATGATTTTTATATATAGAACTTCGAAATAAAAATATGATTTTTATATATAGAACTTCGAAATAAAAATATGATTTTTATATATAGAACTTCGAAATAAAAATATGATTTTTATATATAGAACTTCGAAATAAAAATATGATTTTTATATATAGAACTTCGAAATAAAAATATGATTTTTATATATAGAACATCGAAATAAAAATAGAATTTTTATATATTGAACTTCGAAATAAAAATAGAATTTTTATATATTGAACATCGAAATAAAAATATGATTTTTATATATTGAATAGCGAAGTAAAATTCGATTTTTACATATGTAGTGAAAGCGGACAATGAAAGCGACAAAAAGCGAGTTGGCGAAGATTTCCTGCATTAGAAGTGCCGTGGAGCTTGGATAGCTATCTGTGAGAACTTCTCACCTTTCAATTTAATTTTCTAGTTATATATATATACTAGGATGCAGACGGTGCTTAGTAGCACCCGACACAATCGTCCACAGACCATGGACTTGTTTGTTTGGTTGCATAGATTAGTTATACGATTTGATTTGAATTTGAATTGTTTGGTGAAATTGAATGGTTTGATTGATGTGTGAATGGCGTGGGCCTTCACTAGACCGGGGATAAGGCTAGGCCTCGTCCCGTTTCTAGTATCGTGCCGTTATGCCGCCGAAATTTTCTAAAATATGTTAGAAAAATAAAAATATCATTTTATTGAATAAATGAATTGAATAGAAATTCATAGGTTGAAATAAAATGTTTTATCGTTAAAAATATAATTTTTAACGTGAATATGAAAATAGTGAAGTGAACAAAATAAAATATTCATTTACAAACCGGACGGTTTGTTTATGTACACTGATTTGACTGACATTGATTGGGACGATAAATTTTACACATCGCCCAACTGCACAACTAAAATCTGTGTTTGATTGTTTGAAAACCCCACACGGGTGTTGGGATGAAATTTGAAGTTCACTCATCCTAATTGATTAAATATGTCGATCGATCGATTGACAGGCTGTTATAAGCGTTAGATATCTATATTTGATGCTTATACAGTGTAGTGCACTTTGGTTGATGGTTGATCATTTTTCAATGCTATTATATACATGTGTTGTGTGAAAATCCATATAATTAAGTTTATATGGTAATTGATTGGGCCTCATTCCAGTTTAGAAATGGAAATATTTGAAATAGAAATATTTGAAATAGAATATTTGAAAATAGAAATTTATGAAGTCGTGTTGATTAGTTTGACGCCATTTTGACGTGAACGATATTTATATCGATTTTAAACGATTTCGAAATGAAGTGAATTGAAAACGAATTCAAAGTGCATTGAAAACGATTTCGAAATGAATTGAATTGAAAACGATTTCGAATTGAATTGAATTGAAAACGATTTCGAAATGAAGTGAATTGAAAACGATTTCGAAATGAATTGAATTGAAAACGATTTCGAAATGAATTGAATTGAAAACGATTTCGAAATGAATTGAATTGAAAACGATTTCGAAATGAATTGAATTGAAAACGATTTCGAAATGAATTGAATTGAAAACGATTTCGAAATGAAGTGAATTGAAAACGAATTCAAATTGAATTTGAAATTTGAATTGAATAGAAATGAATTTTAAAACGAATCTATAAAGAAGAATTCAATTGTGATTTGAATTGAAAAGGAAGTTGAAAATGTTTTTGAAACGAATTCAAAACTATTTATATAATTCGTTTTAAATAGAAATCGACGAAGTATATATTATATATATTATATATATAATATAATGGCCTGAATAGAACGCGCCGCGGCAGTTCGTGAATTTCGACCATTTATTTCAAACGGACATTACGGGAGATCCGACCGTCGGATTCTCCTAAAACCGGAACCGTTGGGTTCGTATCGAAAAGAGCTTTCTAACGAATGTTAGAAATTTGAAATCTAACGGTTGGATTTGGAGATACGTCCAAATCAAATTTGAAAAAGGTCGCCGTAAGTGCAGTTCGATGGCCGTTGTTGGAAATCGACTGTACGGGCCTTGATAAAATTATTAAAAATAGTAATAATTTGTGTAAAATCATAAAAAGTGATTTGAGAAGAATTGGGATGAAAAACTCCATATTTGAAAAGATAAAAATAGATTTTTATCGAAATGAACTAGTTTTGAACTAGAATTATAATTCTATTTATTTTTAAATAAATAAATTGAATTTGAAATGGTTTTGAAAATAACCAAAATTTCCAATGATTGCATTGGAGTGGATTTGAATCGAAATTGTCTTCGGAATATTTCGATGTTGGAATTCGTGATATTACAGGTGTTGTTATGGAAATTTGAAAGATATATATTTGTATCGTTATTTCCAATATGACATTTGTTAGTCGTAGAATTTGATATTGAATATAAGCCGATATATTTTCTATTCAGAGCCTTGTATTGAATATCGAATGTGATTTGGGTTTGTCGTGAATGGTGTCTTCATTAACACTGTTCTTGAACCCAGTTGAGAAAAGATTAAATCTTTTTATTTGGATTTAATGAAGTGTACCAATTAAATGAGATTTAATTGGAATTGAATTGATATTGATTTTTGGGTTTATCGTGAACAGTGTTTTAAATAACACTCGTTCTTTAACCCGATAATTAATGAATGTGACTTTGGGTTTATCGTGAACCGTGTTTTAAATGACACGGATTCTTTAACCCAGTTAAAGATTAAAACTAAGTGGAGTTTTAATGAATCTTTAAATAGATTGAAAAGATCGAAAATGGAGTATCACCAGTTTTGCTCCAGGCGATAGTTAAATCTTTAATTAGATTTGAACGTGAAATGGTAATTGAATTTACCGATAACACTGTGGTGTTAGATATGAAGTATTACCAGTTTTACTTCATGGGATGAATAGGTTGGGATTGGGAAATAAAATAAATGATTACTTCGGTGTGGTTCGCTAATCCCGACTAGTTTGAATTGATATTCAAAGGAGATTAAAGAATAAATTCAAGAATTTATCTTTGATAAAATTAATGGGAACTTTTCCCAAAGTATAGGAATATTTGAATAAAAGAATATTCTGAATTGGAATGAGGCGTATGTTGTGTTTGTGTAACCCTTTTATAATATATACGCGAGTTATTCAGAAAGACCGGGTTTATCCCATTCTGAATAACTGATTCGACGTGGTGTCGAAGATGAAGACGGTGGTCGAAGACCAGAAGTCTTCACGTCGTTTGGGTGATAACTGATGATCTTGATTGGGCTGTACACCCAAGAAGATGGAAACAGTTGGTGATCGTCCAGACGTACTTGGAGATCGATGGATATGCGGGGTACTAGGTGCCTCCGGTTTCGTTCAGACCCAGAACGGACTTGTAAATGGACTGTGTGTCTGACATTGGATTTTAGTCCATGTGATTGATCTCTATTAAATATATATCTGTTTGGCGGCGGAGAATTTATTCTCTTGCTTAACGCCCTTCTCTGAGACGTACGAGCTCAGAGGTTATATGTTGATGGATATCAAACGCATGGAGTGAATTGCCTGTGTGGCATGCCTAAGTGGCAATTGATCGAGGCTTCTGTTGAAAAGCAAAGTCTTGTGGTGATGATCAAAGCACAGCCTGTGTGGCACAGCTTTGTGTAACGTGAATTCGCGAGCCTCACACCCCGGTTGTGAACCAAAAACGGGAGAGGACATCAGGGAGGACTTGCGTTTCTTTCTAGCTAGAAGTGGCGTCAGTGGTTTTACACGCCCTGACGAGTTTGACTTATGTGGTTGTTGCTGTTGCGAGGTGCCTCGGTTATATCGGTTTCGGCCGATGCATTCTGGTCGGCGGACGGACCAGACTTACACGCCATAGGGTGGGGAAACGTAGTGTTCAGGCATAATAATCCACATCGGTGGACCGGCCCTGACGATCTAAAGGGTTGATGCGTTCTGATCCTGAGGGGCGGGCTAGAGCGTCTCGAATCGGTTGAGGACTATCTTTTGCCTCGGTTCATAGACGGAAATCCAATTTCCAAATACGTGACATTTGCGGTTTTAATTGTAGAACCTAGTATGGTGACATAGTGGGATGGGGCATTCATGCCGCCTATGATTGATACTTATGATTTGAAGTTGTTTATACACTATGCACTTATAATAGTATCAAACGATTTGTTTTAAACGTATCAAGCATTCTTTGGCTGTTATAAGGGAAAACCCTATCCTCGGCTGCGTTGCATTGTGTGATGGGACCTGGGTCTTATAACAGCTTCATTCTTCTTTATTTAGCATTGCGCTGTTTGTTTTATGCACTGGTATTCTTGGGAGGAAACCCGTTCCGTGTTATACGGCGTGGTCCCTTGATTTACCTATCTTTAAAATAAAGATTAATAACTGTTTTAGTTCTCACACCAGTCCCATGACTGACCTGGAGTTTATTGTTTTAACCTAAACTTTGGGTGCCCTTATTTTGACACAGGCAGCTAGTAGTTTTGGTTTTGCAGATTTATATTCACAGGACCCTGGTTTACAGCTGGAACGATATCCGGAAAGCTTTGTATCCGTATATCTCTTCTAGTTGTGTATTGTATTATTTTCCGCTGCTATGTATTTAAATGTAATTTAAATCTCTGATATTTCTATGTAATATTCATTTATACTCTGTATATTCTTGTAATCTGATGCATTGTTGTAATATACAATGAAATGTTCTTCTGTTTGCGTTCTGTTGTGGTTTGTTCTCGAACTATCCGACGCTTTCCTTTACGGGGAAGTTGCGGGTTTTCACAGTTGGTATCAGAGCTTTGGTTTACAAAGCTAGAGAACAAGGCACATTAGAACCATACGAAAGAATTCATTAGATATTGGATTAGTAAAATCCAATGGGAATGACTCGTTAGAGATGGGATCAGTAGTATCCTAGAACGAGTGTGAAGAGTATATTTTTCAAATGAAAACAAAATTTGTTTTGAAAATTTAAATCAACTATTCGTATTTGATTATTTATTTTAATGAATTTGGACAATCCAGTATATATAGATTTTGCGTATACGTCTGATCCGCGTGTATTCAAAGTTTTAATATACTGGATAGATATAGAATTACACTCTAGTCGCCCGGGGATGATGTTGATAATGACCATGGCATCATCAATAATTATGTTCGTGTTTCGAAGGTGTGATATCTATATATTTCCTATTGACTGGTGTGAGAACCAAAATTAGATAGAGCCTATTGTTGTGATTTGGCATCAAGAATCTGATTTTTGACTATGTATCAAAATTATCAATTTGAAACTCTAATTCACTAATTGATTGATGTTTGTGTTGTTTGCCTATTTGTTTGCTAATTTTGAACCATTTTGCCTAATAGCATCAAATATTGGATTATATTGAAAATTGGTCGCATTTGCATGCATATGCATATATATCATTGAACATGTCATAGCAAGGAGGCTAGAGCAGAGAATAAAATTTGTTTGCCCGACAAATAGGTACATGTTTACTACATAATTTACTGTTTTGTTTGGGTGATGATGATTTTATGAGCCTATTGGCTAGCCGCTTGGCTTTTTCTTTTTCTTTTTGAGATCTGAAGGACCGGGGAAGCTATTTGAAATTCCCCGATGCTCCCGGTGCAGGGGAGGTTATGGCGAAATTTTTCGAAAATTTAGGGTGTTAGCCAAATTTTTGGAAATTTGAAAATTCTCAGAAACTAAAAAGTTGGAGAATGGAAGCCTGATCGATCGTAGAGCTGAATAATCAAACCACTTTCGACTTTGTTCCTTTTCGGGGACGAAAAGTTTTAAGTGGGGGAGATTGTAACAACCCGTAAAATGCGAGCCAGTTTGAAATTTTTATTTTGGCAATTTTAGCGAATTTTGAATATTTAAAATAGATTATTTTAAATAGAATCGACGAGAAATTTAGTTTGAATATAATTCGACGTATATATTATATACGTCGTCGTTAGAATATAAATATTTATATATAATTATAAAAGGAATTGAAAATGGCGCGGTAGTTCGATAATTCGATTTCAAACTTCAATTGAATGTACCGGGTGCAAAACAATCCGGATTTTAGTGAAACCAAAAATCTTAGGATCTAATTGATGATATCTTTCCAACGAATCCAAAAAATCAAGATTTCATAGCGGGAATCAAAAGATATGTCCAGTTGAAAATTCTGAATAGTCGCTATGGAATTCAGGCCCTTAAAAATGGACATTTTGCAAATGACCTCGGATCTCGACGAAACCAGTTTTGTTGGGTCCGTGATGTTAAGTTATTGCTAGGTTTCAAATTTCATAATTTTTCGAATCAGTATGTGAGTGCGGTAAAGGAAAACGCGTTTGACCAGTTTCAGTTGATTTTAATCGACTGGAAAATGGCCATTTTTCAAACGGTCTCAGAATTCGACGAAACTAGTTTTGTTAGGACCGTATCGCTAATACGAAGCTAGAAAATATTTTTCTGGAATTTTTCTAGTTAGTATGTGACCCCGGTAATTTGAAATGTACGTTTAAAATTCAATATAGCAATTTAAATGTAAATTTAACGGAAACTGATTCAAATAGTCGAATCAGCCTACGACACATATCCCATTGTGCTCGGAATGAGGGTAGAACGCTATGGGCGACAGGCGGTGGGCCTCGTTTCGAGGTCGTTTGTGAAAGTCAACTTTTTCCGATTAAAATAATAAAATAAAAAAAAAACCCCTTTTTCTCTTAACTTCTGGCCCCCCTTTTCGAATTTCATTAAGCAGAAAAAAAAAAAAGAGAAAAATCCTACTCGCGATCGCCTCCCCCCCCGTAGCCATCGCCGCCGCCCAGGAGGGCTACCGCACCCCTCCCCTAGCCTCTCCTCCCTTCCAGGCACCCACCCGAACCCCCTCCTCGCCGAAAACCGAACCCAAACCCTCCTCCGCCAGTAACAGTCGCCGCCTATCACCAGGAGGCCACCGCACCTCTCTTCTTCCTTCCTCCTCCTGTTTCTGCACCTCCACCGACCCTCTGACGAACCATCACCCCCCCCTTTCCAAAAAAAATCTGAAATTAAGGTATGTTTTACTTATTTATTTATTTATTTACAGTTATTTTATTTTTGGTTTATTATAACCATAGATTAAGATCTGATTTTAAAGTATTTAAATTAGTTGTGTTAAAAAAATATATATAATAATATGACTTTTATATTTTTAAAGTAATAAAAATATGATTTTTATATTTTTAAAGTGTTAAAAATATAATCTTTATTAAGTAGAAGATGTAAAAATAGGATTTTTGGTTAGGTAGAGGATTAAAAATATAATTTTTACATGATAGGAAGATTAAATTTGAAAAGGCGAAGTCTATATTTTTATAAAGATGAAATCTTTAAATTTGAAAAGGCAAAATCCATATTTTTATAAAAGTGAAAGATCTATTAATAAAAATATGATTTTTATATATAGAACTTCGAAATAAAAATATGATTTTTATATATAGAACTTCGAAATAAAAATATGATTTTTATATATAGAACTTCGAAATAAAAATATGATTTTTATATATAGAACTTCGAAATAAAAATATGATTTTTATATATAGAACTTCGAAATAAAAATATGATTTTTATATATAGAACATCGAAATAAAAATAGAATTTTTATATATTGAACTTCGAAATAAAAATAGAATTTTTATATATTGAACATCGAAATAAAAATATGATTTTTATATATTGAATAGCGAAGTAAAATTCGATTTTTACATATGTAGTGAAAGCGGACAATGAAAGCGACAAAAAGCGAGTTGGCGAAGATTTCCTGCATTAGAAGTGCCGTGGAGCTTGGATAGCTATCTGTGAGAACTTCTCACCTTTCAATTTAATTTTCTAGTTATATATATATACTAGGATGCAGACGGTGCTTAGTAGCACCCGACACAATCGTCCACAGACCATGGACTTGTTTGTTTGGTTGCATAGATTAGTTATACGATTTGATTTGAATTTGAATTGTTTGGTGAAATTGAATGGTTTGATTGATGTGTGAATGGCGTGGGCCTTCACTAGACCGGGGATAAGGCTAGGCCTCGTCCCGTTTCTAGTATCGTGCCGTTATGCCGCCGAAATTTTCTAAAATATGTTAGAAAAATAAAAATATCATTTTATTGAATAAATGAATTGAATAGAAATTCATAGGTTGAAATAAAATGTTTTATCGTTAAAAATATAATTTTTAACGTGAATATGAAAATAGTGAAGTGAACAAAATAAAATATTCATTTACAAACCGGACGGTTTGTTTATGTACACTGATTTGACTGACATTGATTGGGACGATAAATTTTACACATCGCCCAACTGCACAACTAAAATCTGTGTTTGATTGTTTGAAAACCCCACACGGGTGTTGGGATGAAATTTGAAGTTCACTCATCCTAATTGATTAAATATGTCGATCGATCGATTGACAGGCTGTTATAAGCGTTAGATATCTATATTTGATGCTTATACAGTGTAGTGCACTTTGGTTGATGGTTGATCATTTTTCAATGCTATTATATACATGTGTTGTGTGAAAATCCATATAATTAAGTTTATATGGTAATTGATTGGGCCTCATTCCAGTTTAGAAATGGAAATATTTGAAATAGAAATATTTGAAATAGAATATTTGAAAATAGAAATTTATGAAGTCGTGTTGATTAGTTTGACGCCATTTTGACGTGAACGATATTTATATCGATTTTAAACGATTTCGAAATGAAGTGAATTGAAAACGAATTCAAAGTGCATTGAAAACGATTTCGAAATGAATTGAATTGAAAACGATTTCGAATTGAATTGAATTGAAAACGATTTCGAAATGAAGTGAATTGAAAACGATTTCGAAATGAATTGAATTGAAAACGATTTCGAAATGAATTGAATTGAAAACGATTTCGAAATGAATTGAATTGAAAACGATTTCGAAATGAATTGAATTGAAAACGATTTCGAAATGAATTGAATTGAAAACGATTTCGAAATGAAGTGAATTGAAAACGAATTCAAATTGAATTTGAAATTTGAATTGAATAGAAATGAATTTTAAAACGAATCTATAAAGAAGAATTCAATTGTGATTTGAATTGAAAAGGAAGTTGAAAATGTTTTTGAAACGAATTCAAAACTATTTATATAATTCGTTTTAAATAGAAATCGACGAAGTATATATTATATATATTATATATATAATATAATGGCCTGAATAGAACGCGCCGCGGCAGTTCGTGAATTTCGACCATTTATTTCAAACGGACATTACGGGAGATCCGACCGTCGGATTCTCCTAAAACCGGAACCGTTGGGTTCGTATCGAAAAGAGCTTTCTAACGAATGTTAGAAATTTGAAATCTAACGGTTGGATTTGGAGATACGTCCAAATCAAATTTGAAAAAGGTCGCCGTAAGTGCAGTTCGATGGCCGTTGTTGGAAATCGACTGTACGGGCCTTGATAAAATTATTAAAAATAGTAATAATTTGTGTAAAATCATAAAAAGTGATTTGAGAAGAATTGGGATGAAAAACTCCATATTTGAAAAGATAAAAATAGATTTTTATCGAAATGAACTAGTTTTGAACTAGAATTATAATTCTATTTATTTTTAAATAAATAAATTGAATTTGAAATGGTTTTGAAAATAACCAAAATTTCCAATGATTGCATTGGAGTGGATTTGAATCGAAATTGTCTTCGGAATATTTCGATGTTGGAATTCGTGATATTACAGGTGTTGTTATGGAAATTTGAAAGATATATATTTGTATCGTTATTTCCAATATGACATTTGTTAGTCGTAGAATTTGATATTGAATATAAGCCGATATATTTTCTATTCAGAGCCTTGTATTGAATATCGAATGTGATTTGGGTTTGTCGTGAATGGTGTCTTCATTAACACTGTTCTTGAACCCAGTTGAGAAAAGATTAAATCTTTTTATTTGGATTTAATGAAGTGTACCAATTAAATGAGATTTAATTGGAATTGAATTGATATTGATTTTTGGGTTTATCGTGAACAGTGTTTTAAATAACACTCGTTCTTTAACCCGATAATTAATGAATGTGACTTTGGGTTTATCGTGAACCGTGTTTTAAATGACACGGATTCTTTAACCCAGTTAAAGATTAAAACTAAGTGGAGTTTTAATGAATCTTTAAATAGATTGAAAAGATCGAAAATGGAGTATCACCAGTTTTGCTCCAGGCGATAGTTAAATCTTTAATTAGACTTGAACGTGAAATGGTAATTGAATTTACCGATAACACTGTGGTGTTAGATATGAAGTATTACCAGTTTTACTTCATGGGATGAATAGGTTGGGATTGGGAAATAAAATAAATGATTACTTCGGTGTGGTTCGCTAATCCCGACTAGTTTGAATTGATATTCAAAGGAGATTAAAGAATAAATTCAAGAATTTATCTTTGATAAAATTAATGGGAACTTTTCCCAAAGTATAGGAATATTTGAATAAAAGAATATTCTGAATTGGAATGAGGCGTATGTTGTGTTTGTGTAACCCTTTTATAATATATACGCGAGTTATTCAGAAAGACCGGGTTTATCCCATTCTGAATAACTGATTCGACGTGGTGTCGAAGATGAAGACGGTGGTCGAAGACCAGAAGTCTTCACGTCGTTTGGGTGATAACTGATGATCTTGATTGGGCTGTACACCCAAGAAGATGGAAACAGTTGGTGATCGTCCAGACGTACTTGGAGATCGATGGATATGCGGGGTACTAGGTGCCTCCGGTTTCGTTCAGACCCAGAACGGACTTGTAAATGGACTGTGTGTCTGACATTGGATTTTAGTCCGTGTGATTGATCTCTATTAAATATATATCTGTTTGGCGGCGGAGAATTTATTCTCTTGCTTAACGCCCTTCTCTGAGACGTACGAGCTCAGAGGTTATATGTTGATGGATATCAAACGCATGGAGTGAATTGCCTGTGTGGCATGCCTAAGTGGCAATTGATCGAGGCTTCTGTTGAAAAGCAAAGTCTTGTGGTGATGATCAAAGCACAGCCTGTGTGGCACAGCTTTGTGTAACGTGAATTCGCGAGCCTCACACCCCGGTTGTGAACTAAAAACGGGAGAGGACATCAGGGAGGACTTGCGTTTCTTTCTAGCTAGAAGTGGCGTCAGTGGTTTTACACGCCCTGACGAGTTTGACTTATGTGGTTGTTGCTGTTGCGAGGCGCCTCGGTTATATCGGTTTCGGCCGATGCATTCTGGTCGGCGGACGGACCAGACTTACACCCCATAGGGTGGGGAAACGTAGTGTTCAGGCATAATAATCCACATCGGTGGACCGGCCCTGACGATCTAAAGGGTTGATGCGTTCTGATCCTGAGGGGCGGGCTAGAGCGTCTCGAATCGGTTGAGGACTATCTTTTGCCTCGGTTCATAGACGGAAATCCAATTTCCAAATACGTGACATTTGCGGTTTTAATTGTAGAACCTAGTATGGTGACATAGTGGGATGGGGCATTCATGCCGCCTATGATTGATACTTATGATTTGAAGTTGTTTATACACTATGCACTTATAATAGTATCAAACGATTTGTTTTAAACGTATCAAGCATTCTTTGGCTGTTATAAGGGAAAACCCTATCCTCGGCTGCGTTGCATTGTGTGATGGGACCTGGGTCTTATAACAGCTTCATTCTTCTTTATTTAGCATTGCGCTGTTTGTTTTATGCACTGGTATTCTTGGGAGGAAACCCGTTCCGTGTTATACGGCGTGGTCCCTTGATTTACCTATCTTTAAAATAAAGATTAATAACTGTTTTAGTTCTCACACCAGTCCCATGACTGACCTGGAGTTTATTGTTTTAACCTAAACTCTGGGTGCCCTTATTTTGACACGGGCAGCTAGTAGTTTTGGTTTTGCAGATTTATATTCACAGGACCCTGGTTTACAGCTGGAACGATATCCGGAAAGCTTTGTATCCGTATATCTCTTCTAGTTGTGTATTGTATTATTTTCCGCTGCTATGTATTTAAATGTAATTTAAATCTCTGATATTTCTGTGTAATATTCATTTATACTCTGTATATTCTTGTAATCTGATGCATTGTTGTAATATGCAATGAAATATTCTTCTGTTTGCGTTCTGTTGTGGTTTGTTCTCGAACTATCCGACGCTTTCCTTTACGGGGAAGTTGCGGGTTTTCACATAACCCAACTTCCAATACGACATTGCGGTTTTGATTGTAAACCTATATATGGCGACATAGTGGCATGGGACGCTCATGTCGCCTATGATTGATACTTATGATTTGAAGTTGTTTTATACACTATGCGCTTATTATAGTATCAAATGATTGGTTTTAAACGTATCAAGCATACTTTGGCTATTATAAGGGAAAACCCTATCCTCGGCTGCGTTGCATTGTGTGATGGGACCTGGGTCTTATAATAGCTTCATTTTTAGAAAAGCATTGCGTTGTTTACTTATATGCACTGGTGTTCTTGGGAGGAAACCCGTTCCATGTTATACGGCGTGGTCCCTTGATTTACCTATCTTTAAAATAAAGATTTGCAACTATTTTAGTTCTCACACCAGTCACATGACTGACCTGGAGTTTATTGTTTTAACCTAAACTCTGGGTGCCCCTATTTTCGACACGGGCAGCTAGTAGTTTTGGTTTTGCAGATTTATATTCACAGGATCCTGGTTTACAGCTGGAACGATATCCGGAAAGCTTTGTATCCGTATATCTCTTCTAGTTGTGCATTGTATTATTTTCCGCTGCTATGTATTTAAATGTAATTTAAATCTCTGATATTTCTGTGTAATATTCATTTATACTCTGTATATTCTTGTAATCTGATGCATTATTGTAATATACAATGAAATGTTCTTTTGTATGCATTCTGTTGTGGCTTGTTCTCGAACTATCCGACACTTTCCTTTACGGGGAAGTTACGGGTTTTCACAGTCGGGTTCTCACAGGTGTTTAGGTTTGGCTTTCGGTTCTCGCACTCTCTCATGCTCGGTATTAACACATCGAATTACTTTTAAAAAGGTAGTTACTTGAGTTAATACTAGTCTATCCTGTTTTTTTTCTACTATGATTTATTTTAGCGTACTATGATTATGCTCTTGCTCCTTTATTTGTAGATACCTGATTTACACGCTCCATGCTTGGATGTGTTCGAATTTCGATTTTTGTCGAAATTTGGGCTTAGAAAAGTGTGGGGTGTTACACGTGGCCTTTCTTATTCCAGCGGAACCTCCACCACCAGAAGTATTTATAATAATAAATATTTAAAAGTATAAAACTTCTTTATCCTCGTAAAAATTTAATTATTTGGCCTTTCCAAATTTTTAGAATAGTCCGAGGGTAGAAGAAGAGAGAAAGAATGGGTGTGAAGAAATGGGAGAGGCTATGCTAGTTTATTTATAGGATTTATTGGGTGTCCTCGGCCATCCTGATTTAGGATTAAATCTTGACCATCTATGTCACTAGACCAATCAGAAAGTGCCACGTCAGCCTAAGGTTCACAATTGAACCAATAAAACTAAGCCAGCTCAGAAAAATCTGTGTGATAATATAAAACATTCGTTGTTGATACGTGCATGCCAAGATACGCTGTAATTATGCCCTAGGTCAACCCATACGCGCCTTATGTCGACCCAGGGTCAACCCAAGTTAGCTTGGATTGACACAATGTTGACCTAAGTGGGAGTGGGTCGTCCCAGGCGACCATTTACCCAATCTTTATTTTTATATTCTGATTTTTAGCTTCTTCTTTAATCCATAACTTATTCATGTTAACTCCGTTTTCAACAAATCAAGTGTCTGTTATCATCAGAAAATTACAGCGGAACAAATGGTGCTAGTTTCATTGCCTAATTCTGAACATTATTATGATTAATATTTAATTTATTACCCTTTTCTATTTAATTATTATTTTGTTAAAATTCGTGATGTTACACTACTATTCTTATGGAACTCCCATATTACTATTGCTTGACGTGTGGATATCTGACTTCATAACTAGACATATTATACATTATGTATAACGATTACTCAAGGACCTGTGACTCTTATGTTCTTTTAACCCGATCTAAAAATTATGTACAAATCTAAAGTACATTCCATATGTGATCCTCTATAAGAGGATTTCCTAGGATCTTGGTACATATAATATATTTACATCTAACAATAAAAAAAATTAACTTCCTATTTATAGTATCAACTAAACCTAAGTTATGATACTAAATGTAACAACCCTCACCCCAACGGGACTGGATTTTCTACAAAAACCTAAATCCCAAATCTAATGAAGCATAGAAAGTTATTTAGGTATTCTGCAAAAAGACGATGGTAAAATTATCGAAGCTTAATTAAATAACACATAGTGTAATTATTTTAAAATATAATCATAAACTAATAATAATCAATATACTTACGCTTTCTAAACGAGTGCCTTAAGTTGTACAACCTTTTCCCTTTATATTACTTGGGAGTTGTTTTGAGGAGGGGGTCAGAACTAATGTTCTGATAAATGGTAAATTATACACCTTTAATTGCAACACTGCATATACTGTTCTATTACCATCTTTGTTATACTAGGTTTATTAATTTTTGTTAGGTTCTCAACTATGCACATAAGTCAGACCTACCTATTTCCTCCCCGGTGTATTTGACCTAATAAACAATACTCATATCTATATTTGTAAATATATATCCTCGGATCTTGTCAGTCCTAGATATACTTATAACATCTTCCATATCCCCCTCGTTTGGATTCTACCATCTTGCTACTAGAACACTTAACCTACATCTGTAATTGACTGCACATGATTATTTGCACTACCGATGTTTTGTCATCTCCTACAAAAACGTGTGAGTTGCATTTGCAATGGCATGCCACTCTATGCTTACATTATAGATATCTGTAATGGACCTCTGCACTATACTTACATTATGTATATTCACTTGAATGTTCTACCTATGCTTCTAATTTTTTTTAAAGGGCCTTGCCCCCATGATGTATGGAATTCAACCTAGGATTTACTATAAACTATGGTTTGTCTCCTTAATTGAGGCCAGGCTACGTGCACCAATACCTTCTTCTTAGAAGGTATACATGATGGGTTAATAGCCACTTCCTAAGAAAACAATCTAAATCAATCAGGTGGCATTGCATGACCCTCATCCAAGCTCCTAATAGCGAAGGGTCGTTTGTCCATAGAGGTATGATCTACATCCTTCCTCATTGTCCCTACAGATCAATGATGACCTATACTCAAGTGACTATTTTCCTTTTAGGTTCCCTAATACTAGGTTTTGTTGACCATGGGTCACATGATTATCTATCCATTCATTGACCTTTAGACTGCCTAAAGTTGTTAAGGTAATGCTTTTTTGATGAAAACTTACAAATCATGTCACTTTATGCCTACATTTGAGGGTCATCCTGGGGTGACCTTTCTAAATCCCTTTTGAAGTCCCTTATTTTCGACATTGATATTTCCTAAACGATCCCATTAGGATGAGCCATCCTATAATGGTCAATTTTTCTTGCTCCTGTATTATCCGTAGACCCATTAGAATGGGCTTCCACTATTTGGACATCCCGTAGGAATTTTCCGATCTCCAAGCTAATATTTGTTGAACATTCCTGTTAGGATGGGCCATCATGTTATGATCAATTATTCCCCACTTTATAATTGTCCACAAATTTATTTGGATGCACATTCAATATCCTAGAGGATATGTGATCTTTTGCACATGATTACTTATATCCATAATTTGTTAAGCCATTCTTAAATGCATCTTATAATTTACCACCATGATTTCTTTATTCATTATACCCTATGTCTAGATCATTTTATTTATGCATTTAATTTACATTCTCGTTCTCTTATTTACTTTGTTCGATTATAGACCTTTTCCTTAGCAATATATATCACAAAGAAAGTCTCTACTTACTATTACGCCCCTATCTATCATAAAGGTAACCACTGTTTGTGATTTATCATGAAAGTGACTACTAAATCTTTTACTTAACATGATAATCTCTTTTGTTTATTTCATTATTTTATTATCATAAAGATAGCTTCCAATTTCTTTATCTATCTTTATATCTTCTATTGTCTTGACTTTATCTTTTCTCTTGTTCGCTAAGCATTAATATTAGCTATTGTCTTTTTTGTCCTTATCTTAATTGTTACATTTTCCATTTCTCTTAATATTATCGTCCTGGCTCAAGTGTTATATTATTAAGTTGGCAACTTGGTTGTACTAAAACATATTTCCATGCTTGCTATAAAAACAAGATTTTGCGCAATAATCCGCAATTACAAGACATCTTTTCAACTATCTTTGGAAGATAGTATAAAATACAATAACCATCTCTATTCTTAATTTTTCTCTTTCTTTTCAGGTTATATTTGTTTTCTTAATGTTACGTTCATCACATTATTCTAAAATTAGAGTACGAAAATCTGTTCATTTCGACCAACTAAAATATTGCATGTTTCCCAAATTTGGTTATGGGTATATTTCTTTTTGTTCATTTTAATAATCTAATGGAACTTCTAAAAGTTATCTTCTCAAGTCTTGCACTCATTTTTGGTTAAATCCAAATTTGTTTATGGATACAGTTATCTTTACTTTAATATTTTGCATACAAGCACAAATAATCTTTAATTACAGTTTAGTCCATATAATTTCCAATGAATCATTTTATATAATCAATTTAAATGTAACAATTCTTATCAGATAAACTAAATGGGAATCTAATGATATCATATATCATTATAGTTAAAGATATATAATTTAATCCACTCACCATTAAAACAATCCAAATTTTCAAATTTGATCCAAATCTTGTCTCATTATCCATATCCTTCCCTTTATAATCCCTACTTGTAGTTATAAACTAAAATACATATAGTTCTACAAAACTTGGACTAAATAAGTTACATTAATTAAATAGAAAATCCTGATCAGGAAACTTACCATGTAGCGATGAATTTATGATGCAAACCCTAACCCAGATTTCTATAATCTTCTTATACCAATTGGTACAAAAAACCTAAACCGATATTGTAAAATTTATATGGTCTTGATGGGGAAAGAAGGGTGACAGGTCTTCTACTCCCATTCAAAATAAAGAGTTTGATGCTAACACCGTACGTTTATTAATAGGGATTTGAACCATCTTAACTCGTACTATACAGATTGAACAAATTCATTTCACAACTTTACTAAAACACACAATTTTGGACCATATAGACTTGGCTCCTTGAGAAGTCAACCGCCATGGTCGATTAGGCCCAAGGGCAGTCAGCCTAACGTCCAAATGCTTGTGTAATAATGCATAATATTATATATTACTAATTATATTAAAAAAATCCTATGAGTGTTACTTCCTTCCCTATTAGGTTTTATAATATTTTATTATTATTGATTTATTTCTCATTTTAAAGAACATTTGAAATTTAAATTCAAATATACTTCAATTTTTAGAATTCTTATATGTTCGTACTTATAAGCATAAGCTTATGCACATGGTTATTTTCCAATATCGAACTTCAAACAATAATAACTTTCCCATTCAAACGTTGTTCACTGAACAATATATATGTAAATTGATCAGGAAAATCACGAACACAACAGTTTAATTTTCCTAACCAAATTCCAATAATTCTAGAAATGTTTATTTTCTCACATTGATATTTTTAAACTTTATCAATTATTTGTTATGAAAGCATGGGGTGTTAAACTCATAAATTAGGTTTTGCGGATGAGTAGAAAAGAATGTTGAATTCAAAGTAGTTGTCGAGAATTACTTTGAACTAATGGATTGAAGTAGCTAACGAGATACCCGAGGATGAGGTAACTTAAGCAGAATTTCTATGGAGATAAGAAGAGAGGTATTCGTCTATAGAGGACGTTAAATTAAGAACAATAGTATTGATAAAGAAATGTATTGTATAGGTAATAAACGTCTATAGATGTTCCAATTTAGCTATGAAAATTTGGCCACTGAGTCAAAGACGATTGTCTAGACTCTTTTCATACATAATGTATCATAACCCAAAACAGAATGCGAAATTTATAAGGAAAATAATAGATATTTAAAATTAAATTTAGATGTATAAAGATACATATATATACATAGTATGTATGTGTGTATATATATATGGGTCGAACTCTATAGGGACAGTCAACCATAGCGATCGACAACCCTGGGGAATAGTCAACTCATGCGAAGTTATTTTGCCAAGTACATGAAGAACTCAGATGAGAATCTTGATTGGTTTTAAACTGGCTAACGAACATAGACTTGACAAAAAATTTGTATCTAGGATTGAGACGAACAGACAAATTTAAACTGAAATTCAACCTAAGGCTAAATTCGTATCTAAAAATCAACCCATTGGCTAGGACTAGGACTATGACATTGTAGTACAAGATTATATCGAGTTAAACTTGATGGCCCTTCCACCATTGAGGCTATAAATAAAAGGCTAGACCTACCCCTTATTTCATTCTAAACATTTTTTTCCCTCGTTCTTCTTCATAACCAGACCCATTTTGCTACTTCCTCTAAATTTAGAGGTTGAGACTGGAATAAATAACTTTAGAACGAGAGTATAAGTAAAAAATAATATTGAACACACTAGGACAAAGAGAATCTACCTAGACCAAAGAGGAAAACTTAGGATATAAGGTGAGTGAAAATTTATTATTTTTTATGAATTAGGATAAATAATGTGATATGCTTAAAAGTATTTCTAGTTTACACCTGAATTATACATATATGAGTAGAACCATCTAAAACTTTTGGGTTTAAAGATAATTCTTTAGATTTATGAGGACTTATGTGAAAATAATGATATAAAGACTTATATACGAACTTAAATCTGAATAATGTGGATTTGTTTGTAAGAAATTGTTAACTCTTTTGTAAGAATTAAATATGCATGTAATTAAAGTAAAAGAAAATGGAAAGGACAAATGAATGTAAACGAAAAGGAAATGACTTGTGAATGTGTAATGGAAGAACAATTGCTATTATGAACTTCCAAAGATTGTAATAGGTTGGGAAAGATACAAGGTCAACACTTGGGTATTGAAATATAACTGTAATTATAGTAAGATAAATGTCAATGACTAAAATTGCATGTATCTGACTATCAAAATTATCACATGCAAAGACTTTAAAGACAATGATAATTATAATATCTAGAAAAGATAACTAGTATCAAAAAAAAATATGATTATCAATATTATGATAGGTAGAAATTATAAGAGACAATGACTATCATGATAGGTCAATGGCTAACATTACTATAATAGGTAGAGAAGTTAAAAGGCTACGACTATCATGATTGGTAGATGAATATCATAACTAGGATAAGTAAAGACTTTAAAGACATTGATTATCATGGTAGGGAGAGAATTTCAAAGACAATAACTATTGTAACATTAATAGGTCGAAAATTGAATAAGAAAAGACACAATTGGGACTAAGGTAGGAGCGAAAATAAGAATATTGTTTGGAGGTCCATCTTAATGACGAATGGACACACACATCCACATTGGAAATAATTAACCTAGAAAAGACGAGGACTGGAGGAAGTGCATCCTAACTATGTTTGGGTGTGTAGGAACTAGAGCAGGAAATATGGCACTTTTGTTTCTTGAGTGCTAATAGGTATCTAAATGGATATGCGAGCAACTTAGACATTGGAAATAAGAGACCATAATGGAGGTAGCCCATCCTAATGATGTTTATGGGGATGAACTTCAGTTAGTTTAAAGGAATTAGGTTACAGCGTATGAAAGGAGAGAGGAGGAGAATTCTCGATGAGTCATTATGTGAGACTGCACTTTTCCTCTTCTTTTAGCCTGGTGGAGTAGTTAAGTATAGAGGTCCAACTGACCAAACATCGGATATACTAGGCATGACATTAAAGTAAGAACTTGTGATGCGGACAATCACTTTAAGAAAGAAAGCATGAACACATTGTCTATTTGACACTTAGAGTAGTTTGGGGACCAATACACTTGATCTTTCTCATTCATCGGAATTTTAAGACTGACCCATTGCTTTTTTCCTTTCCCTACCTCAGGCATGTAGAGGAAATAGTTGATTCATGAGAAGATTCCAAGCATAGCTAGAGAACTCTAACTTCATTTTGTACTCGCCTTTTAATCTTTATCTTTAGTGTGATTTGGCAGTACTTGGATTTAATTGGGATATTTTTAATATATACTCTAATTTATGTTTTGAGACTAAGATGCACTATGATATTATGATTCTTAGAATATTCTGAGATGATAATTTTTTTGAGAAGTTTTAAATCTATTACATGTTTCCGCTATAATAAGTTACTTTTATGTTATAGTATCATAATATTTATATGCTACAGCTATATTTAAACGACACATGTTCTTTGACATGACTCGATAAGGGGCATGTCAAGGGATATGGTATATAAGCCTAAGATTTCAAGATTCCTAAAACCGATTTTAATAGTAAAGCACTTTCAAAAAAAAAAGTTTTCAATGAAAAGAAATACAAAGTTTAAAATATCAAAAATCCCTTAAATTTGACTCCCTTTCTCTGATTCTTAATTTCCTTCTCAACCTTTATCATAGATTATTTTGTATACAATGGTTATTGCGTTGATCTTCTTGAAATACCAGTGTAAATATGCTTCAGTGATTCTATAGATTGGCATTCACAAAGCCTTAAAACAATGTGTCAGCTATGAAACCTTCCAGTGGAGCCCCTGCCCGACCACCTAGTGCAGTTGATTTTCCTAGACTTTGTAAGAACTCGATAATTTGGAGGGCAAGACTTTTGATGGCACCGAGTCATAAATAGAGGCAAGATCTTGGATAGCAAACTGAGAAAAGATATTTGGACTGGTTACAATGGTGGATAGGTTATAGCTTACCACTTGCAATTGAAGGGAGAGGCACCCTGTTGTTGGTTTGAGCTAGGGAAGATAGATTAGGATTGTTTTAATAAAAGTCTTGAAAGGAAGTTTTTGTCCCAAGTAGAATAGGGAATTTAACTTAAAACGTTTATTAGCTTGAAATAAGGGGAAATGTCCATTAAAGAGTACATATCAGTATAATGAGCTATCTAGATTTGGAAAGGAGTTGGCAAACACTCATCATAAGAAGGATTTATTATTTTCCAAGTTTTTGAACCAACCCTACCAAGGATGGCTCTCTATCATATCCCCATGGAGGCCACATTTTAAATGATTATTGAGATGGCTTTGATGGCAGAGGTGGAGAAATAGAAGGTTCCTATTTTAGCTGATAGTAAAGGAAAAGATTTCTGGAAAGATAAGTCAAGGAAGAAATGATGAGGGCTACCATCGAAAGGAAAAATTCAGAAGGCTCAAGCTGTCATAATTAAGGAAAGACTGGGCACTACACCAAGGATGGCAATTTTTGTCATTTGAAATGGACGTGATTTTTTAAGCAGCTTGGGTACATATTTGACACTATACATAAAGGACTAAAACAACATCTATGGTTTCCAGATAGTCAGCTCAAATACAGGTGTTATAGGCTACTCCATCTACTAATGTGTGGAAAACCAAAGGGAAGAAATTCATGAAAGAAGGTGTGATTTCTATTTCTTATTTTCCTATTCAAGTATTTTTTGAATTTAGAGAATCCCACTCCTTTATTTCTAGCACTTTAGTTGATTGTCTGCACCTACCGTCACTGATCAAGTTATTGTTTTAAATTCCATTAGAGGATTAGATTATTTATCTATGATATACCAAGGTTTCAAACTTTCTATCCTAAATGTAGAATTTGATTATGATGCCTATGTTTAGGGCTTTTTTGGGTACAGGTTTCTACGAAGGATGGAGTGGTTAGCAATGTTCAAAACTATTCTTAATTGTGATAGGAGTGTCATTATTTTAGGTACTCATAGTAGACGCACACTAGAGATTTCTTACAACCCAAGAAAGTCAATTATGTTGAGTTGTCTTTACTCTCTAGACATATCTTTACATGGGATGTGTTACGTACCTATCATTCGATATGTTCTTGATGATTTTAAGGAGGTTACTCGACTTTCACCTAAGAGAGAGATATAATCTAAGATAATTTTAATGGCAATGCCAGACCTATAGCATTGCCAGTAAGGAATGTGGCTCCATAGGAAAGGTAAGAGTTGATTAAGAACATAAAGGAGCATCTAGGAATTGGCTTTATTAGAAGGTATATTTCAGAATAGTAAGCACCAGTCATTTTTGCTACAAAGGGGATAGTTTCCCAAGATTCTACATAGGTTATCGAGAATTGAGAAAATGAATAAAATGAACCATTGTCCCTTACACTAGATTAATGATCTCCTTGACCAGAAAGTGGGAGCCAAAATTTCACCCAGTAAGATATTGCTATCATTTTGTACCAACTGATGGTAAAGGAGGGTAGCATTGGCAAGATCGATTTTAGGACACCCGACATATTTTACAAATGGTTAGTCATGCCCTTCGGACTAAATAATTCTCGATCCTATTTTGTAGGTTTAATGAGTTGGGCGTTTCAAGATATCCTAAAGAAGTTCACGTTGGTCACCATATAAGTTATTTTGATTTATTCAAAGAGTAAGGGAGAACATGCTTTTCACTTGGAAGATGTCCTCAATATACTCCGAGTGCACAGACCAAAGGCCAAATTTTTCGAGTGCCATTTCTAAAGAGAGAAGGTCCACTTTTAGGGCTTATAGTTTATGAGCAAGGGGTTGTTGAAGAACCTTCCAAAATAGTGGCAGTGAAAAATTGGCAAGTCACCTAGAACTCCATATAAGTTAGAAGTTTTCTTGATCATGCGAGTTACTATATGAAATTCATTAAGAACTTTGTGAAGGTTTCGTTACTTTTGACCTTTCTAACTAATAAAAACTTGGTTTTCATTTTGACATGGAATGTGTTGGAGCCTTTGGAGATTGAAGAGGGCCCTTACCAGAGAACTGGTGATTACTTCCCAATGGACCGAACTTGTTAATGATAAAAATCATCAACACCTGATCTGACATTTAGCAATGTCACTACAAAGAAATTTAATGGTGTTCTTTCTAAAGGAAGCTTGAAAGATAATTCAGCCTCAAAAAGCTGAACTCATTTTGTTGTTTCCAATATATCAAGGCCTTAACTCCAAAGATTAGTTACTCTTCCTACGAAAGGTGAGTATCAAGCTTACGAGACTTAAAGACCAACAGTTACCTTGGGATAAGGGCATTTTATGTGGGAAGAAGGTTGAAAACCTCATTATGAGAACTTCCCTTAGGTTCAAGATAAAATAATAAACATCTTGTTAAGAAGAAACAGGCTAATGCATTACAACAACTGAGTTAATAACGTGTTATAACTCTTATTGAATAAAATGATACTTCCACATTGATCCAACCTACAAGTAGGCTTTTGTTGTGTCAGTAATCTTGTCATAAGTTTATAATAAGTTATTGAGTATGTTGTATTATACTAGGCTTAAGGTGTAAGACATGGGTTATTCATTTTAGTTGTAGGGAAGAACTCATCGATTTTACTCAATGGTTTCCGCTCTTTGAACACATTTGCGCCTAATTCTTCCACCAAAAAGAGGTTAATGAAAAACTCCTTGTTCAATCTATATAGACACAACATGATTATTAAATCAAGAAAAGATTAAGTCTCGATTTTCCCTTTTCTATATTTATTTCGAATGAACAACAATAGTTGTCGAAATCACCAATTTGATTTAGAATTAGTGTTTTCTCTCTAAGAATAGGATTCAGAACAGTGAAATTGAGAAAAAGATCCCCAAAATGTGACCTATAGGATCTTATTTATAGATAATTTGGACCACCTTTGGTAATGCCTCTACGGGAAGCCGGCTTCCGATTTATGCTATAGGTACTGATCGGCTTCAATGACTTTTGGTATCGGCTTTCAGGTGTCAGTCTCTTTGGTTTCGGTACCACTTCTTCTTCTATATTGTCTTTGTCATGAGGTCTTTATTGCGGAAGTGACAATCCGCTGCCAGGCCGTCTTCAGGATATGCTTCACTGCTTCCTTTCTTGTAATCTTTAATGTTGCTTCCGGTGTCCCTATCAAGCTTGTTAGTAGCGATAACACTTTCAAAGGCTTTCATTTAGCTTTGGTACCACACTCTAGTGCTTGACTTTATCTTTTACAAATTCTTTGATTCGACAACGCTGTGTCTGTTCTTATGCTATCACGCTCACTTCTCTTTCATTGGCGTTATATTTTGTTATCGGATTAGTCCTTTTAGTCTTTATTATATTATTTTCTTTTAGTATTGCTCTAATATCTTTATCCGTACTTCCTAGGTATTAACCCTGGGTCTCTGCTTCTACTCCATGGGTACCGAAACCAAATTAGTCATCCCTCTTTGAAGTATCGACACCAAGTTGACTATTTCAAATATGTTGGTGCTGATAGCATGCCCCCTTCAACCTTGATTTGTTGTCGGCATCATGTCCTATTGCCTATAGTTGCTGCTGGCCATGTCATTTCTTTTGGTTCTGGGTTTCGTATCATATTCTTTCGGTCAATCCCTTCTCAAATGCTTCCGGTTTTAGGTGGTAGGCTTCCAAAGCTATATTTATGTTTATCGCTTTCGGTTATTGGCCTGCCTTTCTGTTACCAGTTCTAGATTTCGGCTATCGACACGGGCATGATAGCCCTTCACCCTGGCTTGCTTCCAGTGTTGAATTCTGGTAGTAACATTTGCCCCCCTTGTGAAGGGGTATCTCTTACTTTTCAAGTCTAACTCTTCTCTCATCGTATGATTCCTTTGTTCAGACGTTCACCTATGTTTTCCCTGCAAAAATTTCAACAACTAACATTCTTTATTAGTCTTTTAGTCACAATAGAGTTTCTACAACCATTTGTTTGTATCATTTTTGGCACTATTTGGATTTATGCCCGATAGCACATTAAACATGTAATTGAAGTAGCATAATCATTCATATCTCATACTTTATTGGAATAATGACTAACGATGCTTAGAAAACTTCTCTATTCAAAAATGTGAGGAACCTTTATTTTCATTATCGAATTCTGTATTGAAGTGCTAATGACACCAACCCTACGGTGAATCTTAAAATTCTTTACTGGAAATAGGAAGGAAATGCTGAGAATCCATATTCGGGTATTTGATAGAGGACCAGAAATTCAATTCTAGTAATTATAAAGTCCTGAACCAATCCATATTTGGGTATTTATGATAGAAGACTAGAAACCCACTTTCAGTAATTGGTAGAAGTCCCGAACCAAACTCGGATTCGGATATTTATGACAAAAGACCAAAAATCCACTTCTTGTAATAATAGAAATCTCGACCAATCTAGATTCGGGTATTTATGATAGAAGACCAGAAACCCACTTTTGATATTTGATATAAGTCCCGAGCCAAACCCAAATTCAGGTATTTGACAGAAGACCAGAAATCCACTTCTAGTAATAATAAAAGTCCTAAACCAACCTAGATTCAGATATTTGCGCCATTCCTATGTTTATTCTTTAAGATAAAAGTTGTTCGTGTGTTGTTTCCATTCTGCGGAATACTTGTGTAAGAAGATGCAACTACGTGAATGCTCCTCTAGAGAATTTGCTCCCTTCTTTCAGGATTGGATATAAGCAAAGGATGTACATGCTTACCGGGCCACTCTCTGGGCTCTTGTTTACCAAGAAGAGGATGATTGTGCTTTGTTATACACTCTCTGGGCTTTTAGATTGTCAAAGAAGAGGATGTACGTGCTTTGATTATTCCTTTTTATGGGAAAAGACATAAGCAGAGGTAAAGCATGTTATTCTATGATCAGAGGCAAGACGTGCTTAGTCAAAGTAGGGGTAGAGCGCACTCTTCTACGAGCAAAGGCAGAGTGTGCTTCATTCGCTCCCTTCTGCGGGAAACTAGGAACATAAGCAAGGTAGGACGTGCTCTTTTGCGAGCATAGATAGGACATGCTTAGTTCATAGTAGAGGCAGAGCGTACTCTTCTGCGGGCAGAGCCATGACGTGCTAATTAGATGCTCTGTCCCGACCATTTCTGGCGTGGATAGGAGGATTACGCTTACGCTTTTGATGCTTTAACCCGGTCCTTACTAACTTGGACGATGTTAAAGGCTTACACCCCATCTACCTTCGGAAGATGCCAAGCCCATCTTGGCAATGACAAGGGCTTTTGACAGTTGTAGGCTGCTTTACTCATTTTGGGCGGTTCCAAATTTTGAGTAGGCTTTTATACCCTTATTCATGTGGATATTTTCAAGCAGACATCTCATTCACTGATAGTTGGAAAGTATGATCTCAAATGTTCCGCGTTCCACATTCTAGGCACGTGATTGCCATTTGGCTTGCAGAGTCGGTATGTTCTGAGTGTGAGCTCTTGATGTACGATTAAGGGTCCCTCCCAATTTGAGCCAAGAGGACCATCTGATGGCTTTCAAGTGTTGTCCATTACCCTTCATAATACCAAATCTCCTTTTCGAAAGGTTGTTATTGTTACCCTTGAATTGTAGTATTTGGTGATTCTTCTTTGATACTCAACCGTTCTAATGGTTGCTTCGTCTCTCAACCCTTTAATCAGATCTAAGGATTCCTTTTTCAATTCCTTACTAGGATCAAATGTGTAAGCTATCCTTCTATGAAAAGGGATCTAAACTTCGACGTGGAGCATAGCCACACATTCATAAGTTAGTGAGTACGAAGTATATCTTGTTGTTGTTTTTGCGAAGGTTCTATAGGCCCAAAACACTAACGACAATTCGTCTACCCAATTTCCTTTAGCTTGATTTAGTTATTTCTTTAAGATCATTTTTATGGTTTTATTAGCAGCTTCGATTACACCATTTTTCCTTGGGTGTGCTACAGAAGAGAAACTTTTGATGATTCCCTTTTTATCGTAGAACCATGTGAATTCCTGGCTTTCGAACTGTGTTCCATTATTGGATATGATCTTATAGGGGATTCCAAAGCGTGTGATATTGTTTGTTATTATGAATCTCAGTAATTTCTTAGATGTGATGCTACGGAGTGTTTTTGCTTCAGCCTATTTAGTAAATAGTCGATGGCTTCTACCGCATACTTAGTTCCTCCTTTTGAGATTGTTAGGGGTCCAATTAAGTCTACTCCCCATACATCGAAAGGGCATGGGCCTGAGATGGAAATCAAGTCGTTTGGAGGTAATCGGGGTATCTTTGAATAACTTTGGCATTTTTCACATTTCCTAGCATACTCAATTGTTTGGTTAACCATCTGTGTCCAATAAAAGCCTTGTCGCGTAACTTTCTTGGCTTCCTTAATTCCGTTTGAATGATCTCTGCATAGACCCTTATGGGGTTCTTTTAACAAACCGAGCTCATCCTCAAGGCTTGCGCATCACAAATCGGGAAGCAAATGTCCCTTTTTGTAAAGAACTTTATTCATGATTAAGAAGGTAGGGCTTGGTGTTTAACCTTTTTAGCATCATGCCTATAACAGGCAAAGTCCCACTTAAGAGATAATCTATGATGGGAGCCATGCAGGTATTCTCATAATGTGCACTTCTCTCAATAGGTAAGGGTTCATCACTTGGAATGACATCATTTTCCTTTTTAGTTTTTTCCGCTAAAGTTTGGGATATAGTTAAGACTATCAATTCCTTTCCCATTTCGGGTGCCTCTTGCTCAGTACAAGGTTTCTTCTGATATCCTATGGGGATTATTCAGGTTTTGGGTGCTCCTCTTGAGTTGGCCAATTTTGGCAGAGTGTCGGCTTGGGAGTTTTCCCCTCTTGAGATCTAATGTATAGAAAAGTCTTTGAATTGGGTGAGCATCTTTAGTATTTTCTTTACATATAGAGCTAACCTTGCATCCTTGGTTTGGTAGGTTTGCTTAACTTAGTTTACCGTCAGTGGTGAGTCACTAAAGATTCCAAGCTGTGGTATTTTAAATTGTAATAATAAACTCAACCCTACTACCATCTAGTCTTATTCTTCTACATTTTTTGTTGCGGCAAAACCTGACTTCATTGCGTAATGCAAACGATTCCTGTCAGGGGTGATTATTATATATCCTACCCCTACTCCTTGTTCATTTGAGGCTCCATCCACAAATAACTTCCCTTTTTCCTTTAGATCGTTTTCCTTTGTGGATTGCTCTATAATGAAGCTTGTACACTCATTCACAAAATCCACGTGAGCTTGCCCTTTAATAGTTAGGTGAGGTTGGAATTCTTTTTCATATTGGCTAATCTCAATTCCCCATTTTACTAACCTCAATGAGGTTTCTGGCTTACTGAAAACTTGCTTGAGTGGGAGATTGGTTAAAACCTTAACGGAATGTGCCTGAAAGTAATCTCTAAGTTTCCATGCTGTAAGTACTAGACAATAAGCTAGTTTCTCCGCCACAGGGTATCGGGTTTTCGCAACTTTTAGCCTTCTGCTAACATAATAAATTGGGAATTGTGTTCCATTACCTTCTCTGACGAGAGCCGAGCTGATTGCATATTCTAAGATAACAATGTAAAGGTATAGATCCTCCCCTCTTTTGGGATTAGATAAAATCGGAGGCTTTCCCATACAATATTTTAACTAATGAAATGCCTCTCTGCATTCCTCATTTCATTTAAAGTTCTTCTTTCTCTTTATCACATCAAAGAGATGGACACAATTATCAGTTGCTTTGGAAATGAACCGACTCAAGGCCGCTACTTTTCCATTGAGACTCATAACCTCTTTGCTTGTCTTGGGTTCTTCCATATCTTTTATGGCTTTAATTTGATCAGGACCAGTCTCAATCCCCTGTTAGCTGACAACATATCCTAGGAATTTTCTAGATTGAACTCCAAAGGAACACTTTTGTGGATTTAGTTTCATTTGTTATTCTCTCAGGATATTGAATATCACTTCCAAACCATTAAGAAGGCTCTCTACCGCAGTAGATTCCACTAGCATATCATTTACATATGCCTCCATGTTTCTTCCTATTTGATCCTGAAACATCGCGTTGACCATCCTCTGGTATGTTGCGCTAGTTTTTTCAACCCAAAGGGCATCACCTTGTAACAAAAGGTTCGCTAATCGATAATGAAGCTTGAATATTCTTCATCAGGCGTGTGCATAGGGATCTGGTTATACCCCGAGAAGGCATCAATAAGAGATAGCAATTTATGCCCGCTTTTTTCATCCATCAACTGATTTATCCGGGGAAGGGGAAAGCAATCCTTTAGGCAAGCTTTGTTTAGATCCGTATAGTCAACACAAGTCCTTCATTTCCCACTAGACTTCTTCACCAACATTGGATTAGCAAACCACTTAGGGTAAAAGACTTCTCGAACAAATTTATTTGTAAGCAACTTCTTTACCTCTTCTTTCAAGGTTTCTGACCTAACTCTATTGTATTGCCTTTTCTTTTGTCTAATAGGGGTTATAGATGGATTGATGTTCCGGGCTTGGGTCATGACTAAAGGGTTAATTCCTACCAAGTCTGAGTGGGTCCAAATGAACACATCCTTATTATGTTGTAGGAATTGAATCAAGTCGCTTCTCAATGGTTCTTCCAACCTTTTCCCTACTTTGATGGTTTCAGTTTTATCAGTTGATTCAATACATATTTCCTCCAAGTATTCTATCAGTTTGATTCTTTTTGTATCCTCTTGGGAATCTAATCTTATGACAATCTCTTCTTCTGATAAGTTTACATCATCAACCCTCTTTCTTTTTCTCCTCAAAGAAGTGTAACTACCATTCATATGATTGTTAGTTTTGTTGCTTCTTATTTTAGCTTCAAATGTCGGATGTAAGAATCCAACCTCCATAGGTTGAAAAACTGTGGAAGAATCGAAGTAAGTAGAATACTCTCTTTTGTACTGGTCAACGGTTGCAAAATACAATTCATGAGAGGTAAACTTCCCCCCTGATCGTGCCCTAGCCTTGCTTAGTTAGAAATTTCATCAACAGATATTTGGACTAGACAAAAGCATACATATCATCCTGAGCAGGTCGCCCAAAGAAAGCATTGTAGTAGGAAGGATGGTCAATGACGACAAAGAGAGTCTCAAAAGTTCTAAAGAGAGGAGATAATACAACTTGGACCGGAAGATGGATTTTCCCTATGGGTTGATCCTTTTTTGTTGAAGCCAAAGATAGGCTCATTGCTAGATTCCAGCTTGTGCTCAGGGATCCCAATCTGATTAAAAGCATGCTTAAAGATCACATTCACTGCGCTTCCAGTATAAACAAGAATTTTGGCAACTATAGAAAGTCCAATTTGTGCATTTATCATAAGAGGGTCATTGTGTGGATGAGGAACCCTCTTTTAAATCTCATTTGGGGAAACTACAAGAGTATGCATCTTGACATTGTAGCGGGAATTCGTTAATGATTGTTCCTCTTAAACTTATAGTATTCCCTCGCAGGCCTCCCTCAATTATATTCTGAGCCGCTTGACTATTCCCGGCAAGATGTGACCAACCATGAATCACATTAATTCGGTTTATGGGAGGGCCTAAATCTAGTTGACCCTCCTTAACTGGAGCTTCCACCAAGTTAGTCGAAGCCGTTTGGTGCCCTGTAACGTCCCGTATTTTTAACGGTTGAATAACTTATTTATTTAATTATTTAAATATCGGTTTTGCGATATCGATGACTTAAATAATATATATTTAATATTAAATTAATATAGATAATGGAATAATATATTAAATTCCGAAATAGTAATAAATAGTAGAATTTGCAATATTATTGCGTGTATTGGATTATTTAAAAATATTTAATCCAATTTAGAGTTGAATTATATTAATGAATATATTTATAAACGTCATTTGAACGTTTTAATTATATTATAATTTAAAACGAACCCATAACGTCATGGTAGTTCGTAATATTGAGTTTTGAACTTTAATTGAATATATAGAATCCGTTTTTAGTCGGATTCCTTTGAAAGAAGAAATGTTCGAATCCATTTAACGATATTTTTCTAACAGAAGAGAAAATTGAGATTTTGTCTTGTAGATTGTGAGTTATGTCCAAAGCAAAATTTTAGAAAGTCGTTACGGAATTTCTTTATAATTTATAATGATATATAATAAAAGGATTTTTAATATAAATTGAATATCGATATAATATGGAATTTTGAAATATCGAGTTATAATCTAGATATGTATATTTTGGAGCTATAATATATTCTATTAGGAGATATATGATAACATTAATTTATTAATACTAAATTAAATTGTTTTAAATATATTAATATTTAATTGGTTTATTTAGACCTTAGAAAATAGCCATTTTGGCAAATGGCCTCCGTTTCGGACGAAATTAATTTTGTTGGACCCGAAATATTGAATTATTGTTAACTTTCAAATTTCATGATTTTTGGTGTCAGTATGTGGCCGTGGGTGATTTTAATGTTTAAAATAGTTGATAGTTTAAATTTAAAAATACGCTATGTTAGCAAACGAACTTGGAATTCAACGAAACAAGTTTCGTTGGGTCCGTAATGTCGAACTATAAGTATATGTCCATTTTCATCGGATTTGGGTATCGTATGAGATCATACGGATTTTTAGAAGATAAATACAAGTAATTATATAATAAAAACAAATATAATAACTGAATAAAATTAAAGCTACCTATAAATACACTACCATTCTCCTAACACTTAAATTCCATTCCTCTAGTCAAAAGAAAAATCCGCTGCCATGTTTATAAGCAAATAAAAAGTCAGGAACTTCTTCTTTAGAAAATCATAGAAACTCAAACTAAAATTCTAAATCCTAAATCCTAATACATATAAATATGGGATCCTGAGTTGATACTCATCGTCATTTTGTAATTTTTGATGGAGTTCGAATTAATTTAGTTCGCTATTTCATTGTAGCCGTGATCTAGTGTTCACTATTTCTTGAGTTTTTGGAATCGATCCCTAAAATGGGTTTTATTTTGGGGTTTGGAGGATCGATTAGCTCTTGGGTGCAATCTTTTGGAGGAATCAATGATGGAAAAAGTCGTTATTGTTACTATACTTGTACGATGTTGTGACTGTAAGATGGGGAGGCGCATGCATCAGATGGTTATAGGAAGGATGAGACTGAGAAATCAGGGAGAATGGTGCTTTCAGAAGTGGATTTGGTTTAGTAACGAGTTCTGGAGGATGAGGTAGAGTGCAGTAATGGTGTTGAGGAAGTACTTATATGGATGGAGGCCGCGAGTTTTGAGTCAAGGAGATTGAGAGGAGCAGATTTTGAAGCAATGAATTTTGGTGCTTTTTGTCTAATTTCCATGAAGTAATGCAGCAGTTTGAAGTTGAAATGGGTGTTGGCCAGTTTGTTTTTGGATACGGGGTCGTGGAGTCTACTATGTAACGGGAAGATGATGAGCAATTGGTTAAGGTATAAACGCAAATTTAGTAATAAGTTAATTAATTAATTATATTGTTAATGGCGTGTGTATAAATATTCAAACTTATTAAATTGATAACTATCTCATACGTCATCCAAATTCAGCGAAACAAGTTCCGTTGGGATCGTATGGACGAGGGCTACATGATGGAACTGATTTAGAGTGATTTGGAGCTTGCTACAATTTATTGAAAATTTAAACATTTGAGCGGATCTATTGATGGTTGTTTGGAATAATTTCTGATTAATTGGTTGAATATATATATATATATAGTTATATATATATATCGTTAATTAAATATTGATTCTGTTTATCGGAATTGAAACAGCCCAAACTCACCCTTATAGGAAAGCCCGGATTAAGTTGAGAACACGACAAATCAGAACGCAAACAGAAGAACATTTCATTGTTATTACAACAATTTATAGCTGAAAAATATCAGAGATTTAAATTACAAAGCAGCAGGAAGATAATACATAATACAACTGAAAGAAATACACAAATACAGAGCTTTCCGAATATAGCTTCAGTAGTAAATCCAAGATCCTATGAATATAATATCCGCAAAACCGAAAATACTAGCTGCCCGTATGGAAAATAGGGGCACCCAGAGTTTAGGTTAAAACAATAAACTCCAGGTCAGTAATATGACTGGTGTAAGAACTAAAACAGTTACTTAAAACTTTACTTTAAAAATAAAGTAAATCAAGCGACCACGCCATATAACACGGAACGGGTTTCATCCCAAGAATGATAGTGTTTAAAACAAGCAGCGTAATGCTTTTTGGAAAAATGAAGCTATTATAAGACTCAGGTCCCATCACACAATGCATCGCAAGCCGAAGGATAGAGTTTCCCTTATAATAGCCAAACATGCTTGGTACGTTTAAAACAAATCATTTGATACTATTATAAGTCATAGTGTATAAAACAACTTCAAATATAAATGTATCAATCATAGACGACATGGGTAACATATATCATGTCGCCATACTGGTCTATACAATCAAAACTGAAATGTCACGTATTGGAAATTGGATTCCATCTATGAGTCGAGGCAAGGGATGGCTCCTCACGGATTCGAAAAACTCTAGCAAATGCCTCAGGATCCCCCGTAGTGATCCCTTGGATGCTTCAGGGCCGGTCCTCTCTTACATTTGAGGATTAGTTATTCCTGAACACACGTTTCCCGGTCCTATCATAACTATCCATCGGCTCCATAGTAACTGATATATCTGAGGCGCCTCACAATCCATCATCCACGTAGGTAATAAAAATATAAATGTCTGGCTCCATACCATGACACCACCCATAGCTAGAAAGAAACGTCGTGCACTCCCTGTAGTACGATTCCGTTTTTGACTCATACCGAGGTGTGAGGCTCGCGAATTAACGCTATACACAAGCTATGCTATTTAAAGCCGTGCTTTGATCATCAACGACATGACTCTGCTTTTCAACAAAAGCCTTGATTATTTGCATCTCAGCATGCCACATTGACATTCCACCCTATGCGACTGATGTCTGTCAATATATAACCTCTAAGCTCATACGTTTTAGAGAAGGGTGTTAAGAAAGGGAATAAATTCTCCGCCACCAAATAGATATATATTTAATTGAGATCAATCAACACAGAATAAAATCCAATGTCAGACACGTATCCATTTACTAGTTCGTTTTGGGTTTGAACGAAACCGGAGGCACCTTATTCCTCGTCCCATATGTACAATATAGAAGAGAGGTCCTCGCATATCCGGTCGATCTCCAAGTATGTCTGGTTGATCACCACTTATTACCTTATCTTGGGTGTACAGCCCAGCCAAGACATCAGTAATCATCCAAACGATGTGAAGATCTCCGATCTTCAACCACCGTCTTCATCGTCGACTTATCGTTGAATCAATTATTCAGAATGGGTATAAACCCGGCCTTTCCAAATAATTCACGTATTTTATAATCAACTGCTACACAAATACAACATATGCCTAATTCCAATTCAGGATATTCTTTAATTCAATTATTCACATCATTAGGGAAAGGTTCCCATTAATTTTATCAAAGATAAATTCTTTAAATCCATTGTTTAATCTTCCTTTGGATATCAATTCAAACCAAATTAAGGTTTATCCAAACTAGTCGGGATTAGTGCTCCTTACCGAAGTAATTATTTTTTTATTTCCCAATCCCAACCTATTCATCCCATGGAGAAAAACTGGTAATACTCCATATCTAACACCACAGTGTTATTGGTAAATTTAATTACCATTTTGCATTCAAATCTAATTAAAGATTTAACTATCGCTTGGAGTAAAACTGATGGTACTCCATTCTTGATCGTTTCCAAAATTTGATAACTTAAATTATCACATTCACATTTCATCTAATTAAAGATTCATTAAAACTCCACTTAGTTTTAATCTTCCCAAAAATCAATATTAATGATTGCCGCGTCGGCAATCTACACCATACCACCGATTTTTGCCGATATATAACCTCTGAACTCGTATGTCTCAGAGAAGGGTGTAAAGCAAGAGAATAAATTCTCTGCCACCAAACATATATATATTTAGCAGAGATCAATAATACAGTTCAAAATACAGTGTTAGACATTTAATCTCGACTTTAACTGGGCTAAAGAACTAATTTCATTTAAAACACAGTTCACGATAAAACCAAAATCACATTCCATTAATTATGGAATCTTCATGGAAAAACAAATCAATATATAATCGATATCAATTTCCGTATCCGACTAATAACAAAAATCAAATAACGATAAAGCCTTTTAAATTCCATATATATTAATAGTCTTCCTCCAGAGAAGCTCACTTCGATTATTACCAAATCGAATTCCATTCAATCCCAATTTATATTATTAAATTGGAAAACTTTACTTTGGAAAATTCCCATTAAATCTTAATAAAAGATTTATATATTCCAAATCACATTTCACCGTTAATCCAGTTAAAGAACAAGTGTTATTTAAAGCATTGTTCACGATAAACCCAATAATCCAATTCCAATTCAATTTCAGTTAAATATTAATTAATTGGAAAACTTCACTAAATCTTAATTAAAACATTTATTCTTTTCTCAACTGGGTTTAAGAACAGTGGTATTGAAGACACTGTTCACGACAAACCCAAAATCCCATTTGATATTAAATACAATGCTCTGAATAGAAATTATATTGGCTTATATTCAATATCAAATTCTGAAACCAACAAATATCGTATTGGAAATAACGATATAAATATATCTTCCAAATTTCCATAACAATATCTGTATATTCACGGAATCCAATATCAAAATATTCCGAAGATTATTTCCATTCCAATTTGTTCGTTGGAATTTTTTGGTTATATTAAAACCATTCACAAATCCAAATAACCATTCACAGATCCAATTTATTTTATTTACAAATTATTGGATTTCAAATCTTTTTAATAACTAGTTCATTTTGACAAAAACTTATTTTTGTCTTTACAAACTTGGAGATTTTCATCCAAATTCTTTCCAAATCATTTATTATGATTTTACACAAATCATTAATATTTTTAATAATTTTATTTAAGCCCTTTCAGTCGATTTCCATAAACGGTTATCGAACTGCACTTACACCAACCTTTTCCAAATTTGATTTGGACATAATCCCAACTCCAATCGTTAGATTTCAAATCTCTTATATTATTTGGAAAGATCTATTCGATACGAACCCAATGGTTCCAGTTTTAGGAGAATTCGACGATCGGATCTCCCGTAATGTCAATTTGAAGTCAATGGTCGAAATTTGCGAACTATCGCGGCGTGGTGCGTTCTATTCGGGCCATCAAATATATAAAATATTTATATTATATATTTCGTCGATTTCCATTTAAAACATATTTTATAAATTCGTTTTAAAAACGATTCCCACTTTCATTTCAATTTTAAATCAAAATTGAACACTCCTTGTCATTATAATATTTAAATAATAATATTTTCAAAATATTAGAATTTGAAATAATTTTTTTTCGATATTCATTATAAAAACATATTAAATTGACATAAATATCATTCGCGTTAAAATGGCGCAAATCTCATCAACACGGCTTCACACATTTCAATATTTTCGCGTCCATCCCAAATCGGATGTCAAAATCATATTTTAATCCTTTACTTAATTTTTTTTTAAATATTCGTTATTTTAAAATATTTCCTTATTTTAAAATATTTGTTCCTTTTGAATTGAAATCAGACCCAATCAATTACCATATAATTTATTTATATGGATTACATACAACACATGTGCCCAACAATCATGATATACAACCAACCATCATCCAGAGTGCATTACACAACCGCATAAGCGTTAAATACAAATAATTAACGCTTACAACAGCCTGTCAACCAATCGATTGACATACAACTAAACAATTGGGAATAATGTATGCCAAATATCATCCCAATACCCGTGTGGGGTTTCAACCAACAAATACTGAATATTATTTGTGTAGTTGGGCAATGTGTAAAATTCAACCTCTCAATCGATGTCACAAAAATAGACGAGCATAAACAAGTCGACCGACTTGTAAATAGATGTGTAAACCTATTTTTAACTATCCAATATATGTATAGAATTTTATAACTTTGCTTATGAAATTCTATACAACGCCTAAATAATTTTAATCATCGTCGTAATAAGCTAAAAATAATATTTTTAGCGAACTAGTATTTATTCCATAACCTAGCCATTTTATATAACTCATATATATGTTAAAATTAATATTTTTAACTAGCTGTTTGTTTTTCTAACACATTTCAAAAAAATTCGGCAATATAACAGTGCGATATTAAAACCGGAATAAGGTCTAGCATTATCCCTCGCCTGATACTTGCTCGTGCCATACACAAATAAATTCCAATCTATTCACAATTAATCCATAACCAATTTTTCAATCACAATCAAATCACATAGAACATCCAAATAAATAAATACTCAACTACCTCAATGCCATTAATGGGGCCACAAGTGGCTATTCGCGGAGTATGAAATTCGTGTGTCGGTAATATCCATACATCGCTTTCAATTTATGTGATTGTGCGAATTCGAGTGTTGAACTCCATATAATTCAAATCAAACAATATGGTTTGTACAATAAATAGTGTCGGTGGCTTCTAAGCCCCGTCTACAACCTAAATTTTTTTTAACTGTAAAATAAATTAAGTGAGAAGGAGTTCTCATCTTTGGTTTTCACTCCATCATTCTTTAATGGACGATTTGGATTCCGTTCTGCTTCCAGTCAGTTTCATCGCAATCTGCTTCATGCGGTATATATATTGAAAATCACATTTTTAATAATGCTTCATATATTTAAAAATCACATTTTTAATACAATGCTATATATATATATAATCAGATTTTTATTCAATGTTATATATATAAAAATTTCATTTTTAAATTGCTTTACATATATTAAAAATCCTATTTTTATTCTATGCTAATATATAAAAATCACATCTTTATAGCACTATCCCTATAACAATAAAACCTATTTTTACATCGCTATTATATATATATATATATATATATATATCATATTTTTACATCGCTATTATGCATATAAAAATCATATATTTTTATTTCAAAACCATATATGTAAAAATCATATTCTCTTATATATTAAAAATCAGATTTTATTTACAAACTTTTAAATTCCATATATATTAAAGTCTTCCTCCATAGAAGCTCACTTCGATTATTACCAAATCGAATTCCATTTTATCCCAATTTATTTTATTAAATTAGAAAACTTTACTTTGGAAAATTCCCATTAAATCTTAATAAAAGATTTATATATTCCAAATCACATTTCACCGTTAATCGGGTTAAAGAACAAGTGTTATTTAAAACACAATCCGCGGTAAACCCAATAATCCAATTTCAATTCAATTCCAGTTAAATATTAATTAATTAGAAAAAATCACTAATTCTTAATTAAAAGATTTATTCTTTTCTCAACTGGGTTTAAGAACAATGTTACTAAAGACATCATTCAAGACAAACCCAAAATCCCATTTGATATTAAATACAAGGCTCTGAATAGAAATTACATCGGCTTATATTCAATATCAAATTCTGAAACCAACAAATATCGTATTGGAAATAACGATATAAATATATCTTCCAAATTTCCATAACAATATCTGTATAATCACATAATCCAATATCGAAATATTCCGAAGATTATTTCCATTCCAATTCCATTCCTATTTGCTCGTTGGAAATTTTTGTTTATATTAAACCATTCACAAATCCCATTTATTTTATTTAAAATTTATCGGATTTCAAATCTAGTTAATAACTAGTTCATTTTGATAAAAATATATTTTTATCTTTACAAACGTGGAATTTTTCATCTAATTTTTTTCCAAATCATATATTATGATTTTACACAAATTATTCATGTTTTTAATAATTTTATTAAGGCCCTTTCAGTCGATTTCCATAAATGGTCGTCTATCTAGACTAACAGCGACCTTTTCGAAATTTGATTTGGACATAATTCCAAGTCCAACCGTTAGATTTCAAATCTCTTATATTCGTTGGAAAGCTCTTTTCGATACGAACCCAACGGTTCTGGTTTTAGTAGAATCCGATGGTCAGATCTCCTGTAATGTGAATTCGAAGTCAACGGTCGAAATTCACGAACTGCCGTGGCGTGTTGCTTTCTATTCAGGCCATTAAATATATATAATATATATATTTCATCGATTTCCATTTAAAATGTACTTTATAAATTCATTTTAAAAACGATTCCCACTTTCATTTCAATTTAAAATCAAAATTGAATACTCCTTATCATTATAATATTTAAATGATAATATTTTCTAAATATCAGATTTTGAAATAATTTTCTTTTTGATATTCATTATAAAAATGAATATAATTGATATAAATATTGTTAGCGTTAAAATGCCGCAAATCTAATCAACGCGGCTTCACACATTTGAATATTCTCGTGTCCATCTCAAATTGGACCTCAAAATCATATTTTAATCCTTTACAAAATATTATTTAAAAATATTTCCTTATTTTTAAATATTCATTCCTTTTGAATTGGAATCAGACCCAATCAATTACCATATAATTTATTTATATGGATTTCATACAACACATGTACACAACAATCCTGATATACAATCAACCATCATCCAGAGTGCATTACACAACTGCATAAGCGTTAAATACAAATAATTAAGGCTTACAATAGCCTGTCAACCAATCGATTGACATATAACTAAACAATTGGTATTAGTGTGCGCTAAATATCATCCTAATTCCCGTGTGGGGTTTCAACCAACAAATACTGAATATTATTTGTGCAGTTAGGCAATGTGTAAAACTTATCCTCTTAATCGATATCACAAAAAATAGGCGAGCATAAACAAGTCGTCCGACTTGTAAATGGATGTGTAAACTTATTCTTAACTATCCAATAAATATATAAAATTTTATAACTTTACTTATAAAATTCTATACAACTCTTAAATAATTTTATTCATCACCATTATAAACTAAAAATAATGTTTTTAGCGAACTATTATTTATTCCACAACCTAGCCATTTTATATATCTCATATATATGTTAACATTAATATTTTTAACAAGCTCTTTATTTTTCTAACACATTTTAGAAAATTTTGACAGCATAACGGCGCGATATTAAAACCGGAATAAGGTCTAGCCATATCCCATGCCTAATAATGGCTTGCGCCATACACAAACCAATTCCAATCAATTCACAATTAATCCACAACCAATTTTTAAATCACAATCAAATCAAGAAGAACATCCAGATAAATTAATACTCAACTACCCCAATGCTATTTCGGCGTCATAAGTGGCTCTTCGCGGAGTATGAAATCCATGTGTCGGTAATATCCATACATCACTTTCAATTTATGTGATTGTGTGAATTCGAGTGTTGAACTCCATATAATTATAATCAAATAATATGGTTTGTACAATATATAGTGTCGGGGCTTCTAAGCCCCGTCTAAAACCTAAAATATTTTTAACTGTTAAATAAATTAAGTGAGAAGGAGTTCTCACCTTTGGTTTCCACTCCATCATTCTTTAATGGACGTTTGGATTCCGTTCTGCTTCCAGTCAGTTTCATCGCAATCTGCTTCACGCGGTATATATATTAAAAATCACATTTTTAATAATGCTTCATATATTTAAAAATCACCTTTTTAATACAATGCTATATATATAAAAAATCAGATTTTTATTCAATGTTATATATATATATATATATTTCATTTTTAAATCACTTTACATATATTAAAAATCCTATTTTCATTCTATGATAATATATATAAAAACCACATCTTTATTTTGCTATCCTTATAATAAAAATCCTATTTTTACGTCACTATTATATATATAAAAATCATATTTTTTTACATTGTTATTATACGTATAAAAATCATATTTTTACATCGCTGTTATATATATAAAAATCATATTTTTACATCGTTATTATATATAAAAATCATATTCTCTTAATGCTATTACATATTAAAAAGCAGATTTTATTTATAAACTATTACATATAATAAAAATTAGATTTTATTTAATTACAAAATTAATTAAACTAAAGATATAAAAACTCACTGTTTTCTGTCGAACTGGAGCTCGCTGTCGAAGGGGGGTTATGCGCGACTGGAGGTGGGAACGACAATGGTGGCAGCTATAGGCGGCGAGTGTGATGCTCTGGCCGGCGGCGTTTGAAGACAGGGCCTGGTGGCGGTTGGCTACTATTTGGAAGGAGAAAGGGGAGATAGGAAGAATGGAGGGCGGAGGAGGAGCATGGTGGTCGGGGGGAGGATGGCTAGTCGGCGGCGATCCACTGGAGGCGGCGCGCTTTGGAAAGGGGCGGCATGGGCAACAATTTTGATTTGGGAGGGGCAAGGGTTTTCCCCATTGATCGAGAAATGAAATTTAGTGGTTTGACCTAGTCAAACCCCCTTATATATATTTTGTTAAAGTGAATTTTCCTTCTAAGTCCAAATCAAACCCAACGACTGTTGCCCACAGCGTAATACTCCCATTCTGGAAACAATGGGATATGTTCCGCAAGCCAATTCTACTATTTCGATCATTTTTCATCAAAATTAAAAAATAAATTAATATAACGTTCAAAATTGATTTCAACGTACATTTTCATTTACCGGGGCCCCACACCGACTCCACAAATTCCAGAAAAATAAATCTGGCTGTGTTTTGAGGATATGGTCCCAATAAAACATCCCAATAAAACAAATTTCATCAAATTTGTAAGCCGTTTGAAAAAGGTAAATTTTCAGTCCATTAAATTCAAACTAAAATGACCAAACGCATTTAAATCCACCACGCTCACATATTAATTCCAAAAATTACCAAAATTGGAATTTGGCAAAAATTTGATATTTCGGATCCAACAAAAGTGGTTTCATTGAAAACAGAGGTCGTTTGCAAAACGGCTATTCTTAAGGGTTATATATTATATAAAATATAACTAAATTCCATAGTGACTATTCTGAATTTTAAACGGGACATAACTTTCAATTCTCGTTATGAAATCTGGATATTTCACACTTGTTAGAAAGATATAATTAAACAGATTCAAATTTTGTTTTACTAAAATCTGATTTATTTTGAGTCCTGTACATTCAATTGAAATTTGAAATTGAATTTTCAAACTACCGCGCTATTTTAGGCTCGTTTTATGATTAAAATAAATTTATTCATTCTAACTTCGATTAAAATAAATTTTTAGTTGTTATTACTTAAAATAAATCATTTTAAATATCCAAACTCCATTAAAATTGCTAAAATAAAAATTTTAAATTTGTTCTGAAATTCCAGGTTGTTATAAAAATATTTCATATTTATGTAAAATTCGTGTTATATATGTTGGTTAACATCTGTGGATGCAGGGAAACAGGTTGGAGGAATCCAACTGGATTCCTCAATATTTATGTTGCTGTTTCTCATATATTGTGAGATATGATATGATATATAATCTGTTATTGATTATGTGTGTTTGGATGATATTGAGCCTTTTCATTTGGTATTTTATATACCATAAATGATATTGAAATATAAAAAGTGAATTTTGAAGTGAGTATTGAATTTATGTATTTTATAAAATCAATAGATTTTACAAAAAGGAAATATTTGGAAAATTAATAAAATTATAAAAAGCAATTGGCGGGATATAAAAGAATTATGAGAAGTTTCATATAATGTAGTTTTAAATAAAAATGTTTTTTAACAGATAAATTAAGAGGATTAATTTATAAGCGATATTTATAAATTAATTAAAATATTTATTATTGGATAAATTAAATATATATAGACGTGTATATATATAAGTATGAATTTATATGAATAAGCGGTTTTAACATCGATATTTTATGGAATGTAAACTTAACATTTATAAAGGGATTTATAAAGGAGATTTTAAGTGATTGGAAACAAAAATAGGATGTTGTATGAACAATTCTATAAATATAGGTATAAATAGAATTTGGGAATGGGATATTATTTTAAATGCAAAATCAAGTTGAATTGATTATATAAAAGAAATGTTATTCACATTCGATGTGAAAAATGGATTAAAGTAAATATTTTACAAATAAAAATATTTATAAAGGAAATTGGGTTTCGACATAGGAATTTAAATGGGATTTTGAATAAGATAGGAAATTACGTTAAAATAAAATAGATTAGTTGTGGACTTACAAAATGACCCGAGAAACAAAATTTGAACCTGTAATAATATTTATGAATTCAAATCAATTTTTGATTTGATAAAACAAGTTCAGTTTCTGTAAAGGAATAATATTCACGTTTTGAAGTGAATAATGATTTAAAAGCAAACATTATGCAGATTAAAACGATTATAAAAAGAAATGGTTAAATAATTGGAAGTGATAAATTCAAAGGAGAATTTAGAGTGAAAATTTGTAATGACCCGAATTTCCAAACCCTTTGAGTTAACTAGTTACACCACACATCCAACAATAATGCACAGAAAAATGAATCATTAATGGAAAGAAGTTAGAGGACGAGAGATAGAAAGAAAAGTTAGAATAGAAGAAAATGAAGAGTACAAATCTCAAAGCGGAACAAATAAAATATATTATATAACTTAATTTTTGAAATGCAAATTAGTAACTGTATATATACATACCATCATCAGAGCACAACTACTATTTCTGGAGCAGTTATAAACACCTGTTTCCAAATACAAACATAGTACACATCGGAAAATATGGAAGTCTATAACTAACTGGTGAAGCCACCTGCTTCAAGCTCCTCCAAGTGAATCTGAAAAATCCCGACTACTTGACTGCCCGTACAAATTTTGGCACCCAAGAGTTTAGGGAAAAAAAACAAAATAAACTCTGGGTCAGTCATGGAACTGGTGTGAGTAAAACTAAACCATTTGATTTAACTTTCAAAATCCTTTCGAAAGAAATGATAATCGTAAGATCGATCCGCACATAAACACGGATGGTTTTTACCTTACGATAACCAAGAATATTTTTGATATCAAATCCGGTGATATTATAATAGTGTCTAAATCAAATAAATAACAATCTAGTGGAACGCTTGCATCACACGCTCCATATATGATATAAAATCAAAAACCGCATGGGGCTTATTGGAGAATGGATTTCCAACTATGACAAGGTATGGGACCACCTTCCGAAAATGTATCTATAGAGAGGTACACTGGGTTCAACAAGAACATGTTGCAACCCGGCCACACATGACTGGTCACTCATTTAACTTGAGTGTACCGAGCATATTATCACCAACGGTTGTGATCAACAACCGTTATCGGAAGCATATAATAGCAAAAAGAATAAGGAGCAAGTCGAATTTCTATAGATTAGGTGATAATACTCCTAATGGGAATGACCCACTTGGCCATGCTGCCTACCCGATTTCGGTCATTTCCTGGTTGATGAGGCTTGAGGTCACTATTTTATTTTTAGAACATTTTGCCACTATTTGCTTTGAATGTCACGTTGTTAGAAATTTGTCCATATACGTTGTCCTAGGACTGGATAAACTGAAGGTACCATTCTATTAATCCATCTTGGGTAATTTCTACCTAGGATTAACAGAACAACCCTTGCACTTTACTCTATCTCCATTCAATATAAGTTGATATGTAATGGTTACGCCCATACAGAGTGGTTTTCAAATAGTAAACCTGATCCCGGTCTCTCCATATTGACAACGAAGGTATAAAATAAATAAAACTTTGATAGTCGGTGATTTAATTATCAAAGGAGCATCAATACAACCAACGATCCTATTGCCAAATTGAAATTCTACCGATCAACCATCAAACAACATTGGCTCCTTTAAAATCAATTTCTTATTAAATTATCATTTCCCAATTCCCTATACCTTTCCAGATATTTCTCAAAATTCGTTAGTCTCTTTCGATTCTTGGAAAACATTTCCAATATCATAACACTTAATTTTTCTATATTTCAGAAAATATCTCTTATCCAGTTCGGAAAACAATTCCATATATTCAAGTGTCCTGATTTATTTATATTCATAAAATATACATTATTAATATCGGAAAACATTTTCATATTCCAACAATACATTGCTTCTGAAATTCTCGGATTCAAATTAAGATTCCATTCCTTTTACGGAAATGTTGATTATAACGATAATGTTATAATCTCTGCTTTTGAAACATTTAAGTTAACATATATTTTATTCTTAAATTTTTAAATAATTTAATATATAAATAAATATTAATTTTTATAAAATGGAAAGTAAAAAATTACTTCCCTGAATTCGATATAATCGAATTTTGACAAATAACTCTCTTTCAAAGAATCTATATTTGATCAATAATCTGAACTACAGAATTTATTTACTATTTCATGTTAATTCTAATTCCAAATTCAATTTTGAATTTATCCTTTCCAAATCCTTACCAAATTTCTTTATAACCATTTTAGTCTACAAAACATTACCACAATTTATTTTATATTCCAAATTTGGAATAAAACTCATCGTTTTCTTTTAAAAGGAATATCCATTTCACATTCAAGTTCCAATTTGGATTCATATTAAAAATCTAAATTTCCTTTATAGATATTTCATATGCAAGATATTTTCTTTAAACCATTATTCACTTAATCGTAAATATATTTGTTTTATATATAATCAAATCTGAATTTCATCTATCACTTCTATTTAAAAACATATCCATAGAAAATCTCATTTTTTATTCTAAATATTTATAATCTCATTCACAGTTTATTTTATAACTACCAAGTTTAAATCCAATTATAAATATCGATTTGAAAACCAGTTTCCACTTTTCGGTATAAATTTAATTTATCCTAATATAAATATTTTACTGAATTTAAAAGGTGGTTCATAAATTAATCTTCTCAGTTTATCAATTAAAACATATTTCTACTTAAAATGTCCCTTTAAACCTTACAGCGTTTTTATATTTGATAATAAAATACCGATTTCAAGCAAAATAATAATTATCCAATGATAATTATTTACCTTCATACATAAATATCATTTATAAATTTAACTACTCATTTTATTTATTAAATTAAGTTTCTACTTTCAAATCTATTCGAAAATAAATTTCAAATTTTTTGAGTAAATTTTCTTTTTAACTTCCTCTTCTACATTGGAAAATATTTTATGGTACTAAACACCAAAATTCTAAGGCCAGTGTAATTCAACACAACATAATCAATCACAGTATATGTGTATATCACAATAAAGAACAAACAGTAATATAAATGTTGAGGAATCCAGTTGAATTCCTCCAACCAGTTAGTCAACATCAGTAATACTAATTTCATATCAATATGAAATATTATAGTAAACAGAGCTAATCATCAATCAACGACATAACTATTTCTACCAATTTTATCAACCATTCATCCAAACAACCATCACATAGTATAAAATTACTATAAATAAATTTTAAACTCGTTTATATAAAAATATAAACGAGTCAGAGTTATGAGTTTACTCACATTGGTTCGCAGTTGCCGGTTTTGTTATGGTTTCATTTAAAATCAAACAGGCATTTGATTTTTATCACGAAATTCCAGTAGCTTTTGAGACGACCCCAAATCCCGTACAGACGGAGACAAGGGTTATCTTTGGAATATAACACAGAAACAGAATAATAGCAGAACAGGATTAAATAAATACACCAGATAATGTACAATAGAATACACTGGATAAAAGTAATCATCAGAGTTACATAGTATACAGGATCATACTTAGTACAAATACAGTTCAACTATACATATATGTCTACAGTGGAAAACAAACAAAATATGTACAATAGGAGTTGAACAACATAAAAAGAGATAAATGATAGAATCCATCTTCAGCTCCAGCTATCCAGAAAGAACCAGCTAAACCTGAATACAAGGCTTCCCGTGTAGAAAAAGGGGAACCCGAGTTTGAAAGTGAAACAAACTACGAGTCAGTCATGGGACTGGTATGAGAAATCTACTCAACACATTTCAAATATGGCTAATCACAGGACCATGCCACTTTCGTGGAACGGGTTTACTCCATCGGATTGCTAGTGCTTTAAAAACAAATCTTTCTTTTAAACATCGCAATGCTTTTTATAAAAATGAAGCCATTATAAGACTCAGTTCCCATCACATAATGCAACGCAAACCGGAGGATAGAGTTTTTACCTTATAATGGCCAAGATATGCTTGATACGAATAAAACAAAAGGCATTTGATATTATTGCTAGTGTTTATATCTTTTGATAACAATTTCAAATCATAACTATCAATCATAGATGGCATTAATGCCCCATACCACTATGTCGCCATATATAGGTATACAATCAAAACCGCACAGTCACGTATTTGGAAATTGGATTTCCGTCATGAACCAAGGCAAAAGATAGTCCTTACCGACTTCGAGACAATCTAGCCCATGTCTCAGGTAAGTACTCAGTCAAGCCTTTGAAGCGACAGGGCCGGTCCATCGATGTGGATTAAAATTCCTGAACACCACGTTTCCCCGCCCTATGGGGCGTAAATGAGCCAACGAATGACTCCATCGGACCCGGATCGTCCGATCTAACCGAGGCGCCTCGCAAAAGCAACAACCACACAGGTGAAAAGTATATAAATGTCAGGGCTGGTAGGTCACTGACAACACCCTAGCTAGAAGGAAACGCATGCCCTCCCTGAGGTCCTTCTCCCGTTTCTGGCGCATACCGGGGAGCGAGGCTCGTGAATTCACGTTATACACAAAGCTACGCCACACAGGCGGTGCTTTGATCATCACCACAAGACTTTGCTTTTCAACAGAAGCCCTGATCATTTGCCACTTAGGCATGCCACACTAGCAATTCATGCCATGCGACTGATGTCCATCGATATACAACCTATGAGCTCGTTCGTTTCAGAGAAGGGCGTTAAGCAAAAGAATAAATTCTCCGCCGCCAAACAGATGTATATTTAACAGAGATCAATCAACACAGAATAAAATCCAATGTCAGACACACGGTCCATTTACAAGTCCGTTCTGGGTCTAAACGAAACCGGAGGCACTAAATACCCCGCAAATCCATCGATCACCACGTACGTCTGGACGATCACCACTCATCATCCATATTTCGGGATGCCTCCCAATCAGGTCCTCGGTTACCATCCAAACGAGGCGAAGATCTGCTGTCTTCGACCACCGTCTTCATCCTCGACATTCAATCGTCGGTCAATTATTTGAAATGAGAATTAACTCGGTCTTTTCAAATAATTCATGGATATTTAGAATTTCAAATCAATTTATTTCAATGGTTAAATCATTCGACAACACCAATTTTGTTCTTTAATGTAAATTTCACACCAAACACATTCAACCATCAAATACCACATAAATCGAGCAAATTCAGTTTATTTCCATTCCATATCGATTATGATATTTTATAACGATTTATAGCTATTTTTATTTATCTTAAAATAGCCAATTTATTCAAAACGACGCTTCGGGCCATAACGCGGCCGTGGAGCTTTTTTTCTTCAGATTTATTTGCACATATCTGAAAATCTAACCGTTGAATCTTCACAAAATTTACATCATTAGAAAGATCTTTTCAAAACGAATCCAACGGTTCCAGTTTCGGGAAAATCCGACGGTCGGATCTCCCAGTATAATCGTTTGAAGTTTCGATTTCAAAATACGAACTGCAGCGTCGTTTTTCGATTAAATATAATTATATTTATATATATATAAATATAATCGATTCTGGCGCTGTTTTTCTTCAGATTTGAATTAAACATTCCAGACAATCCAACCGTTGGATTTTTACAAAGTTGGTGCCGTTGGAAATATATTTCCAAAGCGAACCCAATGGTTGCGATTTCAGGAAAATCCGATGGTCGGATCTCCCGGTATAATCGTTTGAAATCACGGTTTCAAAATACGAACTGCAGCGTCGTTATTCGATATATTTTAATCCTATTTATATATATATATATCGATTCTTCGATTTCAAAGCTATATTCTTTCCATACATTTGATAAAAATGATATTTTTATCTAACTGTCTTCTATTTCAACCCTTCACTATATTTAACAATTCATGTATATAATAAAAATGTGATTTTTATTGTAAAACAATTCATTTCAAAACACTGTTATTTTATATAGTTCGTATAGATGATAAAAATGAGAATTTTATTATAAAACAATTTATTTCAAAACACTGCTATTTTATATAGTTCGTATAGATGATAAAAATGTGAATTTTATTATAAAACAATTTATTTCAAAACCCTGTTATTTTATATAGTTCGTATAGATGATAAAAATGTGAATTTTATTATAAAACAATTTATTTCAAAATATGAATACCATTCAACACATGAATTTCAACTAAACAACGTTTCCATACATGGAGGTTTTCTATTCAACGAATAAATATAGTTTCAACAAACGAAAATAATTCAAACACATGAATATTATTCCAAATTTCGGCAGCATAACGACAGGGTAGTTAAAACCGGGACCGTCCCTAGTACGGCTCCTCGCTCTACCTTAAAACCTCGCGGTTTTTTACAATGGGGATCATGCATCTAGTTCGCATGCAGGCGGCATGTATATATTTATTTCATTTCCACAAACTAATCCTATGTGGTTTCAACCAAATATTTCTCAACCATAAATGGGTATTTTTCAACCACAATCAATCAATATCAACCACAAACAAACCCAATCAACCATTCGCTATCAATCAATTTTCACACCAATCACAACCAATAAATATCGTCCATGGTTTGTGGATGAGAGGCGTATATATATATATATATATATATATACATATATATATATATATAGCAATTCACTTCTATTTCAACACATATATAATTTTTACAACGCATATATAACTTCAACATCGAACGTACAACTTATACAACGCTTATACATGAGGTGTACAACGCTTATATAACTCATACATCGACTAAATAATTTATACATCGTCATTTTCCATATCGTTTATAAATTAGAAATCTCACATTGGGTTCCACTCCACCAAAAATAGCAGAAGGCTCAGAAAAATATGCGGTCTCTTCTAGAATGTAGAAGACGTCCACACGAGTCCACTGTCTCTTGTTTCACTGGATTTCGACAAGAAACGAAAAAGATATGATTTTTCAAAGTTTGCAACGGTTTTAAACTGTTAAAACTGCTGAAAATAAATTTGGCCGTATACCTCATTGTTTTCTTCAAAACTAGGTCTTCAATTCTTGACCAAACCGTGAAGTATTACCATGATCGGACCACGCAGCGTTGACCAGCCTCGAGAGGCGCGCCTAAGGTGCTGACGGCATCGAACTCGGCGGCTCCTGGGCTGCGCGATCGACCTTCGAACGGCGGATCTTCACGAGGTCGGTTCTGGAGATATACTCAACGAAAAAAATCAAACTATATATGGATTTGAAGCTCGTCTGACGATCTACAAATACCTCAACTGGGGCATGGGTTTTTATTGAGTGTGGAAGGAGAAAACGAAGGGGAAAGCTTTGAAGAGGAGTCGCCGTTCGTATCGGGGAGAGAGAAAGGATTTTCTCTTTTTTTTTAAAAAAAAATTATGATTGGCCGATGGGTTTTAAAAGGGGTTTTCTGACACGACCACCAATCTAAACCCAACGACTATCGTCCATAGCGTTTTACCCCCATTCCGAACACAATGGTATATATTTCATAGGCCCATTCGACTGTTTCAGTCAGTTTTCCTTCAAATTAAAATATATAACATTCAATATTCAATTTGAACGTACATTTCAATTTGCCAGGGCCACAAACTGATTCGAAAAATTCCAGAAAAACAAATCTAGCTATGTTTTGACGATACGGTCCCAATAAAACTAGTTTCGTTGAATTCTGAGACCGTTTGCAAAAAGGCCCATTTCTGGTCGATCCAATTTAACTATAATTGACCAAAACACGTTTTCCTTTGCCACGCTCACATACTAGCTTCAAAAATTATGAAATTTGAAACCTAGCAAAAACTCACATCCCGGATCCAACAAAAGTGGTTTCGTCGAATTCCGAGGTCGTATGTAAAATGGCCAATTTCATGGGCTATATAAATTCCACAACGACCTTTCTGAAAATTCATTTGGCCATAACTTTTGCTTCCCGCTATGAAAATTCAATTTTGCAGATTTGTTAGAAAGGTATTCACTAACAGATTTAAATATTTTTGGTTTCAATCAAATCCGTTTTGTTTTGCACCCGGTACAGTCCGACAAAATTTAATTCAAATTTTGAAACTGCAGCGCCATTTCAGACCTTGTTTATAATTAGAATTAATTGTATTCATTTTCAATTGTCGATTCAAACTTAGTTTTCATTGCTATTATTTAAAATATTTATTTTAAATATTTAAAATCCATTATTTTAGCCAATTTAAAAAATTTAAATTGGTTAAGATTTTCAGGGTCGTTACAATCTCCCCCACTTAAAACTGTTCGTCCCTGAAAAGGAACAAAGTCGAAAGTGGTTTGATTAATAAACTCTACGTTCAATCTGGCTTCAATTCTCCAACTTTTCAGTTTCTGAGAATTTTCAAATTCTTCAAAAAGTTGGCTAACACCCGGAATTTTCGAAAAATTTCGCCATAACCTCCTTTGTACGGAGAGAGGTTTGGAAATTTATTGGGCCGTATTAGATACCCAATAAATCCTAATAAGCATACACATATTTATAGTGATATATTCTGGTGTTTACAGGGGAGCGTTTATTGATAATAACTCCAGAGAATAAATTCTCGTCACCCTGTGAAAGCCTGAGGGAGTGTGTATTTTAAATGCTCCAGAGGATAAATCCTCGTCACCTCGTCCCTTGTGGGAAATAAATAGTCCATGTGCCGTATCTAATAACTAAAGAGACGTGGTTATTGTCAACTCCAGACCCGTGTAGGGTTTTTATTAATCTGGCAATTTAATCGTTACAATTTAAATAGTCCATATCAGTCATCAGTTCAACCTGTAAAATATAGTCATCGCCATACAAGCCTCTCGCTCGTATGGTAAATCTTCCACCTCGTCACACAAGCTCCAAATGCTTATGTGGTATATGATGAAGTATGCCTATCTTCAGAAGTATGTCATGCAGTGTAGTTCAAAATTAATTGTTACTTTCCTATGGCGATGTTTTCACACAGAATAACCAGCACTCCGCATCCAATGGCATTCACAGGAGTTGATATAATAATATTTCGCATCCAACTCATTAAGGTTTACCTATTTGTCGGGCACGCAAATAAAATCTTTACTCAATAGCTAATCCATTTACCTGTTCAAACATATATAATGTAAATGTATATATATTCCTATCTATTTTCTAATCAGCTCAATGTGTGATTTAAATGAATAAACCCTACCATTATTATATTGTTGATTAAATTAGCTATCGATTTAATAACTTTAATTAATCAAATCTACAATCACACAACACAACCAATCAATCAAATTATTTTTAGCTTTTCAAAAATTACTAATCAATTTCTATACTCTTTTAAAATCATTTAGACTATAGAATTAAAAGTGCACATCCATGAAAAGAAAATAACTACAGAGTAGAGAACTAATTGGTAATGCAATGTACGGTAAATGTACCTTGTACCGTAGTCAATCACAGATATCCACTCGGCATCTAGGATAGGCTTTCTGAATGCTCTCCTTAGTTTCCCAAGTACAATCTCGCGGATCTCCACTCCATTGCACTTTGACTAAGTGAAACTTCTTGTTCCTCAGTTCTTTGGTTTCTTTGCCGATGATCTTTAGCGGCTCTCTTCTCATAGCTAATTCTGGAGTAATTTCAATATCCTGTTGAGTTGCTTCTTCCACGATTAAGTCTGGATCATGAACGTGCTTTGGAAGTTGAGATATGTGAAATACATCATGAACTCCAGGCAACCGATCTGGCAATTTGACCATATAAGCGAGCGTTCCGTTCCGTTCCAGAATAGGAAATGGACCAATGAATTTGGGTGCCAATTTTCCAGTTTTACCGAACCGGATAACTCCTCTCATCGGCGATACTTTCAAATATACATAGTCGCCAACAACAAATGATATATCTCTTCTTCTTCTATCGGCATAGCTCTTTTGTCGGCTTTGAGCGGCCAGTAATCGTTTCTTAATAAAGTCGAATCATATCAGGCCTCAACACAAGTCTATTACCGGGTTCGACCCAACAAGCAGGAGATCGGCATGGTCTACCATACAACGCTTTGAATGGCGACATTGTCAGACTCGCCTGGTAGCTGTTGTTATATGAGAATTCAGCCAAATGTAGATGGTCTTCCCATGATCCGCCGAAATCTAGAACACAAGCCCGCAATAGATCTTCTAAAATACGATTCACCCTCTCAGTCCGACCGCCTGTCTGAGGATGATAAGCGGTGCTCAAGTTTAGCTTTGTTCCCAGCTCTCATTGAAATGCCTCCCAGAATTTACTAGTAAATATTGTATCTCTATCACTGACTATACTGAGCGGCACTCCATGTAGTCTAACAATTTCCTTAAAGTAAATCTGCGCCAGACTCTGAGCAGTTCTGTTTGATATGACAGGTATGAAATGGGCGGTCTACGATCACCCAAATACTATCATTTCCTTTTCTGGTTCTGGGCAGACCATCAATGAAGTCCATGGAAATATGTTCCCACTTCCAACCAGGAATGTCTAGCGGTTGCAATAATCCAGCCAGTTTCTGTTGGTCGCTCTTGACTAGCTGGTAAGTTGGGCATTGGCTAACATATATTGAAACATCCCTTTTCATAGCCTTCCACCAGAATGTTCGCTTGAGATCGTTGTACATTTTGGCTACACCAGGATGGATACTCAGTTTGGATTTGTGACACTCGTCTAACACTTCCCTTTTTAACTCTGGGATGTCAGGAACACAAATCCTTCCTTTCAACCTCAGGGTCTCGTCGTTATCTATTTGAAAACACGAGGGTTCGCCTTTTTGAATCCTTTTGATCATATCCTTAATAAAGTTATCCTCCTTCTGAAGAATGGATATTCTGTCAATCAAGGAAGTCGTGATAATAAAACTGGCGATCATTTCATTCTTTCGGCTTAACGCATCTGCCACGACATTGGCTTTCCCCGGAGTGTATATAATTTCAAAGTCATATGCTGCAAGAAACTCCAGCCAACGTTGTTGCCTCAGATTCAAGTCTTTCTGGGTGAACAGATACTTTAACGACTGGTGATCTGTAAACAGTTCAAATCTCTCACCCAGAAGATAGTGCCTCCAGATTTTCAAAGAGAATACTATCGCCAATAACTCAAGATCATGAGTGACGTAGTTTTTCTCGTGCAGCTTCAGCTGACGGCTAGCATAAACAATCACTTGACCCCTTTGCATTAACACTGCGCCAAGGCCTTCTCTAGAAGCATCAGTCCAGACTTTCAAGTCCTGATTGCCATCAATGATGGTTAACACTGGAGCGGTCGTTAATTTTAACTTTAGCTCCTCAAAAGCCTCTTCACATTCTGGAGTCCACTTGAATTTAGAATGCTTCTTTGTAAGCTTCGTTAAGTGACCAGATATCTTCGAAAAGTCTTTAACGAATTTCCGGTAATAGATAGCCAATCCGAGAAAACTGCGGACTTCAGTAGGGGTACTGGGCTGCTTCCAGTTCTGAATAACTGTGATTTTACTTGGATCCACAGCGATTCCTTCTTTCAATACGACGTGACCCAGAAATTTCACTTCATCTTGCCAGAATATACATTTGGACAGTTTGGCTTTCAATACATTCCTTCTCAGAATTTCTAGAACCTGTTCCAGATGCTTTTCATGTTCGGCCTTTGATTTAGAGAAGATTAGAATATCGTCAATGAAAACCAGAACAAATTTATTCAAAACTCCTCCGAACACTCTATTCATCAGGTCGACGAAGTAAGCTGGAGCGTTACATAAGCCGAACGGCATTACTAACCACTCGTAGAATAAGTCGGGACCTCTGAATGCTGTCATTGGAACACACTCTTCGGCAATTTGAAGTTGATGGAAGCCTGTAGCTAGGTCCATTCGTGAAAATACTTGTGCGCTATTTAATCGATCCAACAAATCATCGATCCGCGGTAATGGATATTTGTTCTTTATCGTCTGCTTGTTCAAATCACGATAATCCACACATAGACGTAGAGTACCGTCAGATTTTGGGAAAAACACCACTGCTGCTCCCCAATCAGAGAAACTAGGCCAGATCAGACCCTTCCATACTAGCTGTCTTGTTTGATTGTCTAATTCCTCTTTCTCTTTCAAGGACATTCTTCGAATTGCGTGAACTACCAGCCTTTCATTCGGAATTAAAGCAATTTTGAAATCTATTTATCTCCGCGGAGGTAAGCAAACAACTTCTTCGAACACATCCGCATAGTTCTTGACGACATGGATGTCTTTGATGAGGTCCGGAATATTCTCTGTTACTTCAGGGATATTTTCTATTTGAGCTGGAGAAACATCCAAAGCGGCCCAGAAGTCCTTTCTATTTGAAGTCGGGCCTTCACATGGTATGGTTATATAATTCCCCGATTGGGCCTTTGCCTTAACAACCCTCTCGGCGTATCTAACCTCTGCCTCATATTTGGTTAACCAATCCAATCCCAGAATAAGATCAAATTCATTTAAATTCATGACAATAGAGATAGTAGGGAATTTATAGCAGGAAAAAGAGACAGGCACCCCACAAACCCAACTGAGATCGATGAAACCCCCAACTGGATTTCGGACAGTCATTGGCTCTTTGAGCTTCTTCAATTTCAAATCCAACTTCTTGACTGCACTCTTTGCAATAAAGCTTCGTGACGCACCCATATCAAACAGTACTTTAACTGGAATGTTCTTGACATTGAGCGTGCCTTCTAAAACATCAGACCTCCCTTGACTATCTGAGGGCTCAGAAGTTTCTGCTACTTTATTTATGTGTACCGCCTCAGATTTCTTTGAGAGTTGACACTCCCGTGCAATATGACCTGCTTGACGACACTTATGGCATTTCCTTTCGCCATGTGTGTTCTTTTGCCTCTTCGTAGGTTTGGACCCGCTCTTACTTTGCTTCTTTAAAGATCTGCAATTTCCTTGCAAATGCCCTTGCTTATGGCAGTTGTTGCATATGGCGGTCGTTACCGGTTCTTTTCCTGGTCTGGCCCTTTTCTGATTGGCCTTAGGCTCCTTACTAACCTCAGACATCGTATTGGCCTCTGGGCGATCAGTTTCAGACTCACTTTTATTGCTAGAACTGACTTTCTCTTCGTCGCGCAACATGCCTTTCTTATGGAGATCTTCATACTGATAAGCTATATAAATCATTTCTGAAAAAGGAAGCTTCACATGGCCCATCACTTTATTCCGGTATTTCCTTTGAAGCCCGTAAATAAATCTCAGATTCTTTCTTTTCGTATTCTGAATTAGATGGGGAGCAAAGTGAGAAAGTTCGTTGAATTTCTTATGATATTCTGGAACTGTAATATCTCTTTGTATCAAATAAGAAAATTCATCGCATAATCGCTCAGTCGCTTCGGGAGGAGTAAATCTTTCTAGGAAAATCATTTTGAATCTGTCCCAGATGACATCACCTTCCGGATTATTCTCAATAACTGAATCCCACTATAACAAAGCTTCATCTTTGAGTGCCCAGGATGCCAGTAATCTTTTTTGGTCGTCCCTCAGCTTTAATGCTTCGAAGATTTTCTCAGCAGAACGAATCCAAGCTTGTGTTTTCATAATTGATTCTTCACCCAAGAAGGGTTGTCCACCCAGATTTCTATATTTCATAAATAGAGCTTCTATATCCGGGTCAGTATTACTTCTTCTGTTTCTGGCACTCATTTTCTAGAGCGTCTGCAATTAGCAGACAAAGTGTCAAATCAACAGAAAAGATATTTCAAAAAAATATAGAGACAGATATTTGAATGTAAATGGGTCTATCTAGGTGTTATTTCATTCTGCTACTCATACTAGAATATTACTGATCCTATCTGTAATGAGTTACCCGTCCTAGAACACAACTAGTTCTATTTCTGACGAGTTCGTTAATATGTTATATTCCAGAACTAAGCTTAACCAAAGCTCTGATACCACGTTGAGATGACCCCAAATCCCGTATAGACGGAGACAAGGGTTATCTTTGGAATATAACACAGAAACAGAATAATAGCAGAACAAGATTAAATAAATACACCAGATAATGTACAATAGAATACACTGGATAAAAGTAATCATCAGAGTTACACAGTATACAGGATCATACTTAGTACAAATACAGTTCAACTATACATATATGTCTACAGCGGAAAACAAACAAAATATGTACAATAGGAGTCGAACAGCATAAAAAGAGATAAATGATAGAATCCATCTTCAGCTCCAGCTATCCAGAAAGAACCAGCTAAACCTGAATACAAGGCTGCCCGTGTAGAAAAAGGGGCACCCGAGTTTGAAAGTGAAACAAACTACGAGTCAGTCATGGGACTGGTATGAGAAATCTACTCAACACATTTCAAATATGGCTAATCACAGGACCACGCCACTTTCGTGGAACGGGTTTACTCCATCGGATTGCCAGTGCTTTAAAAACAAATCTTTCTTTTAAACATCGCAATGCTTTTTATAAAAATGAAGCCATTATAAGACTCAGTTCCCATCACACAATGCAACGCAAACCGGAGGATAGGGTTTTTACCTTATAATGGCCAAGATATGCTTGATACGAATAAAACAAAAGGCATTTGATATTTGCTAGTGTTTATATCTTTTGAAAACAATTTCAAATCATAACTATCAATCATAGACGGCATTAATGCCCCATACCACTATGTCGCCATATACAGGTATACAATCAAAACCGCACAGTCACGTATTTGGAAATTGGATTTCCGTCATGAACCAAGGCAAAAGATAGTCCTTACCGACTTCGAGACAATCTAGCCCATGTCTCAAGCAAGTACTCAGTCAAGCCTTTGGAGCGACAGGGCCGGTCCACCGATGTGGATTAAAATTCCTGAACTCTACGTTTCCCCGCCCTATGGGGCGTAAATGAGCCAACGAATGACTCCATCGGACCCGGATCGTCCGATCTAACCGAGGCGCCTCGCAACAGCAACAACCACACAGGTGAAAAGTATATAAATGTCAGGGCTGGTAGGTCACTGACACCACCCTAGCTAGAAGGAAACGCATGCCCTCCCTGAGGTCCTTCTCCCATTTCTGGCTCATACCGGGAAGGGAGGCTCTTGAATTCACGTTATACACAAAGTTACGCCACACAGGCGGTGCTTTGATCATCACCACAAGACTTTGCTTTTCAATAGAAGCCCTGATCATTTGCCACTTAGGCATGCCACACTAGCAATTCATGCCATGCGACTGATGTCCATCGATATACAACCTCTGAGCTCGTGCATTTCAGAGAAGGGCGTTAAGCAAAAGAATAAATTCTCCACCGCCAAACAGATGTATATTTAACATAGATCAATCAACACAGAATAAAATCCAATGTCAGACACACAGTCCATTTACATGTCCGTTCTGGGTCTGAACGAAACCGGAGGCACTAAATACCTCGCAAACCCATCGATCACCACGTACGTCTGGACGATCACCACTCATCATCCATATTTCGGGATGCCTCCCAATCAGGACCTCGGTTACCATCCAAACGAGGCGAAGATCTCCGGTCTTCGACCACCGTCTTCATCCTCGACTTTCAATCGTCGGTCGATTATTTGAAATGAGAATTAACTAGGTCTTTTCAAATAATTCACAGATATTTAGAATTTCAAATCAATTTATTCCAATGGTTAAATCATTCGACAACACCAATTTTGTTCTTTAATGTAATTTTCACACCAAACACATTCAACCATCAAATACCACATAAATCGAGCAAATTCAGTTTATTTCCATTCCATATCGTTTATGATATTTTATAACGATTTATCGCTATTTTTATTTATCTTAAAATAGCCAATTTATTCAAAACGACGCTTCGGGTCATAACGCGGCCGTGGCGCTGTTTTTCTTTAGATTTTATTTGCCCATATCTGAAAATCTTACCGTTGGATCTTCACAAAATTTACATCATTAGAAAGATCTTTTCAAAACGAATCCAATGGTTCCAGTTTCGGGAAAATCCGACGGTCGGATCTCCCGGTATAATCGTTTGAAGTTTCGATTTCAAAATACGAACTTCAGCGTCGTTTTTCGATTAAATATAATTATATTTATATATATATATATATATATATATAATCGATTCTGGCACTGTTTTTTTTTAGATTTGAATTTAACATTCCAGACAATCCAACCGTTGGATTTTTACAAAGTTGGTGTCGTTGGAAAGATATTTCCAAAGCGAACCCAACGGTTGCGATTTCAGGAAAATCCGATGGTCGGATCTCCCGGTATAATTGTTTGAAATCACGGTTTCAAAATACGAACTGCAGCAGCGTTATTCGATATATTTTAATTATGTTTATATATATATATATCGATTCTTCGATTTCAAAGCTACATTCTTTCCATACATTTGATAAAAATGATATTTTTATCTAACTGTCTTCTATTTCAACACTTCACTATATTTAACAATTCATGTATATAATAAAAATGTGATTTTTATTGTAAAACAATTCATTTCAAAACACTGTTATTTTATATAGTTCGTATAGATGATAAAAATGTGAATTTTATTATAAAACAATTTATTTCAAAACACTGCTATTTTATATAGTTCGTATAGATGATAAAAATGTGAATTTTATTATAAATTTTTTTATTTCAAAACACTGTTATTTTATATAGTTCGTATAGATGATAAAAATGTGAATTTTATTATAAAACAATTTATTTCAAAATATGTATAGCATTCAACACATGAATTTCAACTCCACAACGTTTCCACACATGGAGGTTTTCTATTCAACGAATAAATATAGTTTCAACAAATGAAAATAATTCAAACACATGAATATTATTCCAAATTTCGGCAGCATAACGGCAGGGTAGTTAAAACCGGGACCGTCCCTAGTACGGCTCCTCACTCTACCTTAAAACCTCGCGGTTTTTGACAATGGGGATCATGCATCTAGTTCGCACGCAGGCGGCATGTATATATTTATTTCATTTCCACAAACTAATCCTATGTGGTTTCAACCAAATATTTCTCAACCACAAATGGGTATTTTTCAACCACAATTAATCAATATCAACCACAAACAAACCCAATCAACCATTCGCTATCAATCAATTTTCACACCAATCACAACCAATAAATATCGTCCATGGTTTGTGGACGAGGGGCGTATATATATATATATATATATATATATATATATATAGCAATTCACTTCTATTTCAACACATATATAATTTTTACAACGCATATATAACTTATATATCGAACGTACAACTTATACAACGCTTATACATGAGGTGTACAACGCTTATATAACTCATACATCGACTATATAATTTATACATCGTTGTTTTCCATATCGTTTATAAATTAGAAATCTCACATTGGGTTCCACTCCACCAAAAATAGCAGAAGGCTCAGAAAAATATGCGGTCTCTTCTAGAATGTAGAAGACGTCCACACGAGTCCACTGTCTCTTGTTTCACTGGATTTCAACAAGAAACGAAAAAGATATGATTTTTCAAAGTTTGCAATGGTTTTAAACTGTTAAAACTGCTGAAAATAAATTTGGCCGTATACCTCATTGTTTTCTTCAAAACTAGGTCCTCAATTCTTGACCAAACCGTGAAGTATTACCACGAACGGACCACGCAGCGCTGACCAGCCTCGAGAGGCGCGCCTGAGGTGCTGACGGCGTCGAACTCGGCGGCTCCTGGGCGGCGCGATCGACCTTGGAACGGCGGATCTTCACGAGGTCGGTTCTGGAGATATACTCAACGAAAAAAATCAAACTATATATGGATTTGAAGCTCGTCTAACGATCTACAAAAACCTCAACTGGGGCATGGGTTTTTATTGAGTGTGGAAGGAGAAAACGAAGGGGAAAGCTTTGAAGATGAGCCGCCGTTCGTATCGAGGAGAGAGAAAGGATTTTCTCTTTTTTTTTTAAAAAAAAAATTATGATTGGCCGATGGGTTTTAAAAGGTGTTTTCTGAGACGACCACCAATCTAAACCCAACGAGTGTCGTCCCTAGCGTTTTACCCCCATTCCGAACACAATGGGATATGTTTCATAGGCCCATTCGACTGTTTCAGTCAGTTTTCCTTCAAATTAAAATATATAACATTCAATATTCAATTTGAACGTACATTTCAATTTGCCAGGGCCACAAACTGATTCGAAAAATTTCAGGAAAATAAATCTAGCTATGTTTTGACGATACGGTCCCAACAAAACTGGTTTCATCGAATTCTGAGACCATTTGCAAAAAGGCCCATTTCTGGTCGATCCAATTTAACTATAATTGACCAAAACACGTTTTCCTTTGCCACGCTAACATACTAGCTTCAAAAAATTTTTAAATTTGAAACCTAGCAATAAATTCACATCCCGGATCCAACAAAAGTGGTTTCGTCGAATTCCGAGGTTGTATGCAAAATGGCCAATTTCACGGGCTATATAAATTCCATAGCAACCTTTCTGAAAATTCATTTGGCCATAACTTTTGCTTCCCGCTATGAAAATTCGATTTTTCAGATTCGTTAGAAAGGTATTCACTAGCAAATTTAAATATTTTTGGTTTCACTCAAATCCGTTTTGTTTTGCACCCGGTACAGTCCGACAAAGTTTGAATTCAAATTTTGGAACTGCAGCGCCATTTCAGACCTTGTTTATAATTAGAATTAATTATATTCGTTATCAATTGTCGATTCAAACTCAATTTTCATTGATATTATTTAAAATATTTATTTTAAATATTTAAAATCCATTATTTTAGCCAATTTAAAAATTTTAAATTGGTTTAGATTTTCAGGGTCGTTACAGCTTTTCTTTAGCGACATCATTACCATAATGCAGACTCCATCGTTACGGTCTCACCGTCTTTTGTTTCATTCGGTTCTGTTAATAAATGACCGAGTTACCTAATATAAGTTTACGATTAAATTTAAAATAAATAACTTTATTAATCAAGGATTAATTAACATTTCAATTGCTTTATTTAGTGGATTAATCGGCCAATGACTGCTTCGTTCTCCTGCTTCGCGACATTGCTCATGCTCCATTTTTCTGCAAATGTTAAAACAATTCAGTATATATATTATTATGTTACACTTTTTTTAAACATTACTTCCTAGTTTTACTAATAATTACTTTGCATAAAGCTTCAACGGATTGATCAATATACTGGCAACTGATCTTCTGATCATCCTTTCTGTTGGAGTCATCACCACGGATGTAAAAAATCACCACCTCAATCAACCAACCCTCTGCCATTATTTACTCAACTTCAAAAAAATTCACTTGAACACCATTCCCATACTAACTCTAGTTATATACAACCATCAAAAATCAGTTCTGGCCTACAACAAGTCCCTTTCCTTCCATGACCAAACACTTTCTCATCTCCTCCGTTTCCTTACTAAAACCAAAACATCTTCATATACAAACTCCAATCAAGTCATAAGTTTACTAATCTTCCTCCATCCTGCCTACAGATCACGCTCTACATGAACACCATCACCCCACTAAACTCCATTTCGCCACCCTTAATCGCAACAGGCCAAACCCTAGACCCACGTCAAACTTTATGCATTCAAAACATCATCACCTCCTTTCAGATCTCTCACCTCCATAATTGTTCATCTCCAAATCCAGTTCACCGCAAATCGCCAGACTCGACCGAACCGCCACTAGCCGACCCCACTTCGAACGCCCCATCGTGCGCCTCCTTAAGCCACTAGTCTGGTCCTTGAATCTCTCCTCGTTCATCAGTAAACACCCAAAACCCTACGCTGTTATTCAGCACTTCACTGGCCGACTCCGGTCGGTTCAAACGGTTTTAACCACCTTTCGGAAGCTCCTGATGAGCTTCACCCATGGTCAGAGCCTCAGCAACTCCGGTTGCTACTCCCAATATCGGCATCGAAATATTTGGTTTCTACAGTGTGATCTGAACATTGAAATGGCGAACAAGTGATGTAAAATTTGTACAGGAAAGAAGTTCTCGATTCATGGATTTAAACGGATCCAAGATGGAATGTTTTTACTATGTATTTGATTTTTTTAATCTAGTTTTGAGGGGTGAAATTCTTCGTTTATTACTGAAATGAATATACGACGGAAGACATAGAAGTGAACCGGGTAAGAAAGAAGACGGAAATAAAGATTGGGGCTCACGTTTTAATTAGTGTAAATGGAGAAGAGGCTTGCTAGCGAATGGAATGCGAACGCTTATATAAAAAGAAAATTCAGGCTTTCCATAGAAGATTTAGAGTGGATTCATTTAGAAGGAATGGTCCGGGTTCATTTAGAAGGAACGAACTTGCTTTCGATAGAAGCTTTAAGACTATTTTATTTAGTATTTAAAGATTAGCGTACCCCATCACATAGAATTTCGTTCGCTTGCAGATTGTTACAGATAAGAATAAAAATACTATCATGTAAAGCGATTTGCCATGATCCCAAAAAATATAATAATATACACAAGTTAACTTATATTGTGATATCCCAAAACGTTGATATAGGGTGTAAAATATTTCAAACAAAAAGTTGCTTGTTTCTCAAAATAAAAATTATAGAAAAATTCTATAAATTAAATTATAACTGCGCCTCAAAAATCATGTCTAAATTCGAAACAAATAATTATATTAAATAAACTTTTATGGCTTATACACGACTCCATAATGACTTTTTGAAAATTTGATTTGGACATAACTTACAATCTATAAGATGAAATCTCGATTTTTCACTTCCATTAGAAAGATACAGCTTAATAGATTCAAACATTTTTGTTTCACAAAAATACGACTTATATTAGATTCAGTATATTCAATTGAAGTTCAAAACGTAATATTACGAACTATAGCGGCATTACAAGCTTGATTTAAAGTTATATTATAAATTATACATTCTAACGTCGTTTAATTAAATAAATTCTTTATAAAAAACGATTTATATTCCCAAAACAACATTAAACACCAATTTAAATGTTTTAAAAATAATGACTAAAAATCCGGGTCGTTACATTCCTCCCCCCTTAAAGGATTTCGTCCTCAAAATTACTAAGGTAGGAAAAATGCTATAAGCCCTATTAACTAAGCTAATCATTATTTGTTTTACTTCTAAATTTCAATTTTAACTGAACAATTAATTTGGATTAAAATATTAATTTATTCTTACTAACGAAAATTTTCAAAAGTTTTGAAAATTTTCTAACACCTTAAATGTTTTGAAAATTTTGGCAGAGTCTCGCCTATACGGAGGAATTTCTGCGATATCGCAGGAACAACGAATATATATACATCGACCCACACGGTCGAAAAACAAAATTCAAAACTCAAATTTGTATTTTGGTGTAGGCGTAGCTTATATAACCGCTATTGAGTGATCTCATTTAATTCAAAGGAAACATACGCAGCCAAACCCAAGCCATTGGCTCCAGGTACCTGTATTTACTCAATTCAACAGGTGAGTTCTAGTAGCTGATATTTTAATTCACATCATTTCACTTGGTTTTCGATGATTCTCAATCCATATTTTCACATTAGATCCCTAATTCATGTACAAACATTCACGTTCAATCAAATTGATGTTAAATCAGTTTATTCACTTTTATAAGCCACTCAATTAAATTTGCGATCCAATATATTTTCTATTTAACTTATGTTAAATTTCAATTCAATCGAATTCACTTTAATCAGTTCAATCAATTTAACTTATAAAAGTTAGATTTAAATTTAGAATTCAAATTCTCGGCATTTTCAAATCGGTTTGAAATCATATAGTTATACATATATATTTATAATCACCAACAAATTCAAAACATTTGAATTTAAAATAACTTTTCTTTTCAAACAAATTTTCCATTAATGAATTATAATGGTAGCAACCCGTCACTTAGAAACTTCAAAATGAATACTGATAATGTCGCGATCCATTATCAGAATTATTTTCTGGCCACTGCATGATTTCAGTGCTTAATCACTTTCAAAATCCCATAATAACCATTTTTTTTTCAAAAATTCCTTCCAAACAATGCTATATAGTATTTCAAAAATATTTTTAAATACTCAGGATTTAAATTCAGATTCTGGTTTGAACTTAATCGTAGTTTATCTTATTGTACACATTATCCATATACAAATTATATTTGGTTATATACAACCTGTTCAATATTTTATAATTTCATTTGGTCGTAATGACATTCAACACATCCATATACTATAATATTTCAAAATTTATTCCTTTTACATCAAAATAAGTTTTGGGCAAAATTATTTTATTTACCCATTTTAAAACAATACTGTGTCAAATTGCTTTGTTCGAAATTTTAGAAACCCTATAGATACATTTGTACATCCTGTATCGACCAGAATTCATAAACCACTCAACAAACCAGCCAATACAATAAGAAACAATATTATATCAAATCGAAAAATACGCACTCATATATATACACTCAAACTCAATCTACGGTATTGCTAACCGCATCTCTATTGAGTTACACCATAGAGCTAAGGTTACTACTCAACCTTCAACTCTGATACCAAATGTAATGACCCGAATTTCCGAACCCTTTGAGTTGACTAATTACACCACACGTCCAACCCAAAATGCAAAAAAAAACATTAATGGAAAGAAGTTAGAGGATGAGAAATAGAAAGAAAGAAAAGTTAGAATAGAAGAAAACAAAGAATACAAATCTCACAGGGGAACGAAAATATATATTATATAACATAATTTTGGGAATACAAATTAGTAACTATATATATACTTACCATCATCAGAGCACAACTGCTATTTCTGGAAAAATTATAAACACCTGTTTCTAGATACAAACATAGTACACCACGGAAAATATGGTAGTCTATAACTAACTGGTGAAGCCACCCACTTCAAGCTCCTCCAAGTGAATCTGAAAATTCCAAACTACTTAACTGCCCATACAAATTTGGGCACCTAAGAGTTTAGGGAAAACAAAACCAAATAAACTTTGGGTCAATCATGGGACTGGTGTGAGTAAACTCCAACCATTTGATTTAACTTTCAAAATCCTTTCGAAAGAAATGATAATCGTAAGACAAATCCATACATAAGCATGGATGGTTTTTACCTTACGATAACCAAAAATATTTTTGATATCAAATCCGGTGATATTATAATAGTGTCTAAATCAAATAAATAATAATCTAGCGGAACACTTGCATCTCACGCTCCATATATAATATAAAATCAAAAACCACAGGGCGCTTATTGGAGAATGGATTTCCAACTATGATAAGGTATGGGACCACCTTCCGATAGTGTATCTCTAGAGAGGTACACTGGGTTCAACAAGAACATCTTGCAACCTGGCCACACATGACCAGCCACTCATTTAACTTGAGTAAATCGAGCACACCAACGGTTGTGATCAGCAATCGTTAGCGAAAGCATTCAACAGCTAAAAGAATAAGAAGCAAGTGGAATTTATTTAGATCAGGTGATAATACCCCTAATGGGAATAACCCACTTGGCCATGCTGCCTGCCTGATTTCTATCATTTCCCGGTTGATGCGGCTTGAGGTCACGATTTTCGTTTTAGAACATCTTGCCACCATCTGCTTTGAATGTCACATCGTTAGACATTCATCCATATATGTTGTCCTAGGACTGGACAACCTGAAGGTACCATTTTATTAATCTATCTTGGGCAATTTCTACCTAGGATTAACGAAACAACCCTTGCACTTTACTCCGTCTCCAATTATCTTCAGTATAAGTTGATCTGTAACGCTTATGCCCATACGGAGTGGTTTTCAGATAATAAACCTGATCCCGGTCTCTCCGTATTGACAATGGAGGTATATAATAAACTAAAACTTTGGTAGCCGGTAATTTAACTATCAACGGAACATCCGTACGACCAATGATCCTATTGCCAAATGGAAATTCTACTGATCAACCATCAAACAGCATTGGCTCCTTTAAAATCAATTTCTTATTAAATTATCATTTCCCAAATCCCTCTACCTTTCTAGATATTTCTCAAAATTCGTTAGTCTCTTCCGATTCTTGGAAAAATTTTCCAATATCATAACTCTTAATTTTTCTATATATCAGAAAATATCTCTGATCCATTTAAGAAATAATTTCCATATATTCGCGAGTCCTTATTTTTTTATATTTGGGAATATAAGTTATTAATATTGGAAAACATTTTCACATTCCAACAATACATTGCTTAGAAATTCCCAGATTTGAATTAAGAATCCATTCCTTTTACAGAAATGTTGATTACAATGATAACGTTATAATCTCTGCTTTTGAAATATTTAATTTAACATATCTTTTATTCTTAAATTTTTAAATAATTTAATACATAAATAATGATAATTTTAATAAAACGGAAAGTAAAAAAATAACTTCCCTGAATTCGATATAATCGAATTTCAATAAATAACACTCTTTCGAATAATCTATATTTGATCAATAATCCGAACTTCAGAATTTATTTACTATTTCAGATTAATTCTAATTCCAAAGTCTTTTTTGAATTTATCCTTTCCAAATCCTTACCAAATTCCTTTATAACCATTTCAATCTATAAAACGTTATCACAATTTATTTTATATTCCAAATTTGGAATAAAACTCATTGTTTTCTTTTAAAACGAATATCCATTTCCCTTTCCCATTCAAGTTCCAATTTGGGTTCATATTAAAAATCTAAATTTCCTTTGTAGATATTTCATATGCAAGATATTTGCCTTAAACCATTATTCACTTAATCATAAATATATTTCTTTTATATACAATCAAATACGAATTTCATCAATAACTTCTATTTAAAAACTTATCCATAGAAAATCCCATTTTTTATATTCCAAATATTTATAATCTCATTCACAATTTCTTTTATAACTGCCATGTTTAAATCCAATTACAAATATGGTTTTAAAACCGGTTTCCACTTTTCTATATAAATTTAATTTATCGTAATATATATAAATATTTTGTGGAATTTAAAACGTGGTTCATAAATTAATCTTCTCAGTTTATCTGTTAAAACGTATTTCTATTTAAAATCTCCCTTCAAACCATATAGCGATTTAACGTTTGATAAAAAAATACCTATTTCAAGCCAAATATTAATTATCCAATGATAATTATTTCCCTTCATACATAAATATCGTTTATAAATTTAACTACTCGTTTTATTTATTAAAACAAGTTTCTACTTTCAAATCTATTCGAAAACCAATTTCAAATTTTTGGAATAAATTTTCTTTTTAACTCCATCTTCTACATTGGAAAATATTTTATGGTACTAAACACCAAAGTAATTCAATATAACATAATCAATCACAGTATATATGTATATCACAATAAAGAACAAACAGTAATATAAATGTTAACGAATCCAGTTGGTTCCCTCCAACATGTTTCCCCGCATGCACAGATGTTAATCAACATCAATAATATTAATTTTATATCAATATGAAATATCATAGTAAACAAAGCTAATTATCGATCAATGACATAACTATTTCAACCAATTTTATCAACCATTCGTCCAAACAACCATCACATAGTATAAAAGTACAATAAATAAATTCAAAACTTGTTTATACAAAAGTATAAATGAGTCAGAGTTAGTGAGTATACTCACATTGGTTCTCAGTTGCTAGCTCTACTTTGGTTTCGTTCAAAATCAAACAGGTATTTATTTTTATCACGAAATTCCAGTAGCTTTTCTTTGGCCACATCATTACCTTAATGTAGACTCCCTCATTACGGTCTCATCGTCTTTCATTTCGTTCTGTTCTGTTAACAAATGCTCAAGTTACCCAATATAAGTTTATGATTAAATTTAAAATAAATAACTTTATTAATCAAGGATTAATTAACATTTTAATTGCTTTACTTCGTGGATTAATGGGCCAATGACTCCTTCATTCTCCTACTTCGCGACATTGCTCATGCCCCAATTTTCTGCACAAGTTAAAACCGTTCAATATATATATTATTATAGTATTTTTTAAAATTACTTCCTAGTTTTACCAATAATTACTTTGCATAAATCTTCAACGGATCGATCAATATACTGGCAACCGATCTTCAGATCATCCTTTTCACCGTAGTCATCACCACAGATGCATAAATCACCACCTCAGTCAACCAACCCTCTGCCACTACGTACTCAACTTCAATTTTTTTTACCTGAACTCCATTCCCTTGCTAACTCTAGTTATGTACAACCATCAAAAATCAGTTCTGGCCTACAACAACTCCCTTTCCTTTCATGACCGAATACTTTCTCAACTCCTCCATTTCCTTATTGAAACCAAAACAACTTCATATACAAACTCCAATCAAGTCATAAGTTTACTAATTTTCCTCCATTTCACCCATGGATTACACTCTAGTATTACATGGACACCATCACCCCACTAAACTCCATTTCACCACCCTTAATCGCAACAGGCCAAACCACAGACACATGTCAAACTTCATGCATTCAAAACATCACCTCCTTTTAGATCTCTCACCGCCATACCCATTCATCTCCAACTCCAGTTCGCCGTAGACCGCCAGACTCGACTGAACCTCCACTAGCCTACCCACTTCGAATGCCCCATCGCTCGCCTCCTTAAGCCACCAGTCTGGTCCCTAAATCTCTCCCCACTCATCGGTAAACACCCAAAACCCCATGCTATTCTTCAGCACTTCACTGGCCGACTCCGGTCGGTTTAGATGGTTTTGACCCACGTATCGCAAGCACCAGGCGAGCTTCACACATGGTCAGAGCCTCGGCAAGTCGGGTTGCTTCTCCCAATATCGGTGTCGAAGTATTTGGTTTCTACAGTAAGATCTGAACATTGAAATTGCGAATAAGTGATGTAAAATTTTTACATGAAAGAAGCTCTCGACTCGTGGATATAATCAGATCCAAGATGGAATATTTTTACTGTTTATTCAATTTTTTATCTTATTTTGAAGGGGGGAATTCTTTGTGTAATACTAAAATGAGCATTGGACGGAAGACATAGAAGTGAATTGGGTAAGAAAGAAGATGGAAATAAAGATTGGGGCTCATGTTTTAATTAGTGCAAATGGAGAAGAGGCTTGCTAGCGAATGGAATGCGAACGCTTATATAAAAATAAAATTCAGGCTTTTCGTAGAAGATCCAGACTGGCTTCATTTAGAAGAAACATACTAGATTCATTTAGAAGGAATGGACTTTCTTTCGATAGAAGCTTCACGATTATTTTATTTAGTATTTAAAGATTAGCATACCCCATTACACAGAATTTCATTCGCTAACAAACTGCTACAGACAAGAATAAAAATACTATCGTGTCAAGCGATGTGCCATGATCCAAAAATATAATAATATACACAAGTAAACTTATATTGTGATATCCCAAAATGTTGGTATAGGGTGTAAAGTATTTCAAATAAAAAGTTGCTTAATTTTCAAAAAAAATTACAGAAAAAATTATAAATTAAATTCTAATTACGTCTCAAAAATCTTGTCCCAATTTGAAACCAATATTTTATTATATAAAATAATCTGTTATGGCTTATACACGACTCCGCAATGACTTTGTGAAAATTTTATTTAGACATAGCTTAAGATCTATAAGACGAAATCTCGATTTTTCACTTCCATTAGAAAGATACAGTTTAATAGATTCAAACGCTTATTGTTTAACAAAACCCGACTTATATTGGATTCTGTATATTCAATTGACATTCAAAACGTAATATTACAAACTACCACAGCGTTACGAGCTTGATTTAAAATTATATTATAAATTATATGTTCTAACGTCATTTAATTAAATAAATTCTTTATAAAAATCGATTTATATTCCCAATACAACATTTAACACCAATATAATAGTTTCAAAAATATCGGCTAAAAACCCAGGTCGTTACAAAATTGGGAATTGAGTTAACCTGAAACGGCAATTTATTCCGAAGTTCGGAACGTTAATCAAATAGCAATTTTTTGAAGGAGGGTTATCGAATAGAGATTATTTGATAGAGAATTATACATTGGAATTCGACTATATCCAATGTAGGAAAGTACTATTTACTTTCTGTTTTTAAATCAACAATTATTTATGTAATAAATTAATTAATTATTATTTATTCAAATTAATGAATAAAAGTTATATTTCGAAGTTAGATATACCGAAAGTCGGGATTACAACGTTATGATTATGACCAATGTTTTTATAAAAGAATTGGATTCGTAAATTGAATCCGAGAGTTGCGTAAGCAATGATTTGATAAGAAGATAAGAAACGGAGTTAAGGAAATTAGAAACTGACAGGAGATTAGTTAAGTTGAATGGTTTCATGAATATCGATCTGATGTTGGTTTCGGCCTTTAGGGTTGATACTTAGGAAGTAATTCTCTTACTAGTTTACAGTTAGAGACTGATAGATATGGAAGGATTGTGATGCGTGAATAATAAATGGAAATGTTCTCCAATGTTAATAACATATATTTTCTAGATCTAGAAAATATGAATTTATGAATTTATGGAAATGGAAAATGGGGAAACGAATAAATTAATGATAAATTAATTAAAAGAGAAAAATGTTGATTGTTGATTGATCGATAAAATTTCCATTTGGAAATAAGATCGTTGTGTGTATGAATGTTTTCCTTTGATAGTTAAATAACCGACTATCAAATTTTTGACTATTTTTCCAACGTCAATATGGAGAGATCGGGATCAGATTTATTATCTGAAAACTACTCTATATGGGCATTAGCATTGGAAAACAAATATGATGAAGATAATTGAAGACCGTGTTTATGCAAGGGCTGTTCTGGAAAATCCTAGGTAGAAATCGCCTAAGATGGGTTTACAGAATAGTGCCTTCAATTTGTCAAGTCCCAAGACAACTTGTATGGAAGAATATCTAACAGAGTATATCTAATAGATCGTGTAAGTTGATCTCTTCAAACGTATTTACATTTGGTAGTGGAGAAATTCGTTTCTCTTAGCTTTATACCCGTGGTATTTTTGGGAAAACTATTTGTGATTTGGCGAGTATGATGATATGCCATTTAAAGTAAATAAATGTGTGATATGTCAAAAAGATACGTTATGAACTCGAGCCTCACAGTTGGGAAATGGTATAAAATTGGGTAGGTCGCATGGCTAAGTGGGTAGCTCCCAATCAGGGTGTATCGTCACCTAAATCTAGAAAAAATCCATTTGCTTCTTTAATCTATTTCGATGTTGTATCTTTTATGAAATGGTTGCAGATCCCAACCATTGGTGATAATACATTCGGTACATTTAAGAGAAATGAGTGACCAGTCATGTTTAACCTGGGTTGCAAGATGTTCTTGTTGAAACCGGTGTATTCCTCTCTAGAGATACATTGTTGGAAGGTGGTCCCATACCTTGCCAGTTGGAATCCATTACCCAATAAGCACCAAAGGGTTTTGATATTATATTAAATATGAAGCGTGAGATGCAAGCATTACTCTAAATTGCTATTTAATTGATGTAGACACTATTATAATATCAGAAGAGCTTTGATATAAAGAATATTTTGGTTTATCGTAAGGTAAAAACCATCCGTGTTTATGTGTGGATCAGTCTTATGATTATCCTTTCTTTAAAAGGGGTTTTAAAAGTTAAAGCAAGTGGTCGGAGTTTACTCACACCAGTCCCATGACTTACCTAGAGTTTATTTTGTTTTGTTTTACCCTAAACTCTTGGGTACCCGAAGTTGTACAGGCAGTCAAGTGGTTGGGATTTTACAAATATACTTGGAGAGCTTGGAGTATGAGGCTTTAGGATTATATAACTACTATTTAATTACGCTGCACTCTAAGTGTTGTACTCTAATAATGGTATTGTATACAAATACAGGTTTATTTCAAAGTTATGTTATAAAATATGTTTATTCGTTCCGTTGTGAGATTCATGTTTAGTCTGATGTTGTATTTATGTTCTTCTTCTTCTCTTCTAACTTTCTTTCTTTTTGTTTCTCACCCTCTAACTTCTTTCTGTTAATGATTTGAAATGTTTGATGTTCGAATAGTTGACATGGGTTTTATGTCGATTTTCAGGGTTGGAAATCCCATTTCGTTACAGTGGTATCAGAGCGAGGTTAAGTGATTACCTTGGCTCTGTGGCGTAACTCGATAGAGATGGGGTTAGTAATACCCCAGATTGAGTTTGAGTGTATACATATGAGCGCGTATTTCTCATTTAATATAAAATGGTTTTATATTGTGGAGATTTATTGGTTGAGTTGTTTATGATTTTTGATCGATCAGTTTGATCCACTGTATCGGTAAGCATTTGTAAACACTCGAGTACGATGAACCGACACAGTTTGTTTTGAAAGAGGGTAAATGAGATAGTTTTACCCAAAGTATATTTTGATATAAATAAATTATTTATCTTAAGATTTTTGTTTAAGTATATTGGATATGTTGGTTGTTATAATAATCGTGTAAAGATTAAAATTGAGTTGGTTATGCATATATAACCAAATAAAATTCGTATAAGAGTTATGAAATGTATTAAATCAGAATTTGGAATTAAAAGTTTTGGAAACTGGGAAAGGTTTTGTAAATGGTTTTGGATTAAATATATGAGAATTTTAAAATCCTGGGGGATTTTAAATTGTTTCACAAACATTGAGAACGATATTTTTAATTTCAAAATGGAAACGTTTAAATATGAGTTTTGAAAAGTGATATATATTAAACTCACTTTGGTCACTGGAAAATAATTCTAATGATGATTGAGATATCATTGTTGTTTATTTTCAAGTTTCTAAGTGATGGATTACTACCAAAGGTTTTGTTTTTGAATTGTTTTGAGGAAATATGTTGTTTTGAATCCTGAAAAGGGATATTTGATTTTAGAAAAGCTAAAATGTTTAAAATTCCCAGGGAAGATTGTTTGAATCATAACCAAATTAAATAGAATTTTGTGCAAACAAGTTGGAGTTGAATTAAAGTCAATTAAGGGGAAACTGAATTGGATAAGTGAGTTAAAAGTTTGGAATTAAGAATGGAATTGAAATTGAGAATGGAATTTGACTTAAATACAAGCGAATGATTTGGTTTAGAGGATGAATTGATTGGAAATCAATTTGGAATGCATTTGTATGTACTCACTTGGTAGCGAATGGGAGAGCTAGAGTTTAATGCCTGGAAAAATGGTTCAAGTTTATATTATATATTGGGTATGAGATTTTTATGAGCCGAATTGGCAAGCTGCTTGGCTGTTTGATTTTCTTTTGAATTGGAGAAGGCCTAAGGAGGAAAGTTGTAGTTGTACCGATTGAGCCGTGCAAAGTAGACATTGGCAAAAAAAATTCGAAAATTTAAGATGTTAGAAAATTTTCTAAATTTTTGAAAATTTTCATTAGTCAAAATGAATTAATATTTAATTGAAATTAATTGGGTTCAGTTGAAACTGAAGTCAAACAAAAGATTTTTAATCTAGTTAGTAGGGTTGGCAGCATTTTTCCAACTTATTAATTTTGGGGACGAAATTCTTTTAAGGGGAGAAGAATGCAACGTCCTGTATTGTTAACGGTCGAATAATTTATTTATTTAAGTATTTAAATATCTATTTGGCGATATCGATGACTTGAATTAAATATATTAAATTAATATAAATAATGGAATAATATATTAAATTCCAAAATAGTCAGAAATAATAGAATTTGCAAAATTGTGCGCATTGGATTATTTAAAATTATTTTATCTAGTTTAGTGTTAAAATATATTAACGAATATATTTATAAATGTCACTTGAACGTATTAATTATATTATAATTTAAACGAACCCATAACGTCGCGGTATTCTGCAATATTGAGTTTTGAACTTCAGTTTAATATACATAATCCGTTTTAAGTCAGATTTCCTTGAAATAAGAAATGTTCAAATCCATTTAACGATATTTTTCTAATGGAAGAGAAGAATCGAGATTTCGTCTTGTAGATTGTGAGTTATGACCAGATCAAAATTTTAAAAAGTCACTATGGAATTTTTTTATAATTTACAACGATTTATTTATATAATAAAAGGATTTTAATATAAATTGAATATCGATATGATCTAGAATTTTGAAATATCGAGTTATAAATCCAGATTTGTATATTTTGGAGCCGTATGATATTCTTTTGGGAGATATATGATAATATTAATTTATTAATGTTAAATTAAATTGTTTTAAATATATTAATATTTAATTGGTTTATTTGGACCTTAGAAAATAGCCATTTTTGCAAACGACCTATGTTTTCGATGAAATTTTTGTTGGATAAGAAATATTAAATTATTGTTAAATTTCAAATTTTGTAATTTTTGGAGTCAGTATGTGGCCATGGGCGATTTTAATGTGAAAAACAATCGATAATTTGACTTAATAAATACGCTGTATGAGCAAACAGACTCGGAATTCGACGAAACAAGTTTCGTTGGATCCATAATGTCGAACTGTAGGTATGTGTCCAATTTTATCGGATTTGGGTATCGTATGTGATCGTACGTATTTTTAGAAGACCAATGCATGTAACGATATAATAAAAACAAATATAATAACTGAATAAAATTAAGGCAACCTATAAATATACTACCATTCTCCTAAATCTTAAATTCCATTCCTCTGGTCAAAAGAAAAATCTTTCACCATGTTTTCTTCATAAACAACCAAAACGTGGGGCACTTCTTCTTTAGAAAATCATAGAAACTCAAGCTAAAATCCTAAAATCCTAATACATATAAATATGAGAGATTGGGGTGATGCTCATCGTCATAGTGTAATTTTTGATGGAGTTCGAACAAATTTAGTTCAAGTTTTGTTGTCGGTGTGATCTAGGGTTCACTGTTTCGTGAGTTTCAGGCATCGATCCCTGAAATGGATTTTGTTTTGGGGTTTGGAGGATCAATTAGCTCCTAAGTGAAATCTTTTGGAGAAATCAATGATGGAAAAAGTCGGTACTATTTATGAAAACCCGTAACTTCCCCGATGAGGAAAGCGCGGATAGTTCGAGAACAACACACAAAAGAACGCAGACGGGAGAACATTTCATTGTATATTACAACAATACCATCAGATTACAAGAATATACAGAGTATAAATGAATATTACACAGAAATATCAGAGATTTAAATTACATTTAAATACATCGCAGCAGAAAATAATACAATACACAACTAGAAGAGATATATAGATACAAAGCTTTCCGGATATCATTCCAGCTGTAAACCAGGATCCTGTGAATATAAATCTGCAAAAACAAAACTACTAGCTGCCCATGCCAAAATAAAAGCACCCAGAGTTTAGGTTAAAACAATAAACTCCAGGTCAGTCATGGGACTGGTGTGAGAACTAAAACAGTTATTTAAAACTTTACTTTAAATCAGATATATCAAGGGACCACGCCGTATAACAAGGAACGGGTTTCCTCCCAAGAATACCAGTGCATATAACAAAACAGCGCAATGCTTTTTGGAAAAATGAAGCTATTATAAGACCCAGGTCCTATCACACAATGCAACGCAAGCCGGGGGATAGTGTTTTCCCTTATAATAGCCAAACATGCTTAGTACGTTTAAAACAAATCATTTGATACTATTATAAGTGCATAGTGTATAAAACAACTTCAAATCATAAATATCAATCATAGGCGGCATGGGTACCATATATCATGTCGCCATACTAAGCTCTACAATCAAAACCGCAAATGTCACGTATTTGGAAGATGGATTTCCATCTATGAACCGAGGCAAAAGATAGTCCTCAACCGATTCGAGACGCTATAGCCCGTGTCTCAGGATCAGAGCTTGAGTGACCCTTGGATCGTCAGGACCGGTCCACCGATGTGGATTAAAATTCCTGAACACTGCGTTTCGCCACCCTTTGGGGTGTCAATGAGCCAACAAATGACTCCATCGGACCCAGATCGTCCGATCAAACCGAGGCGCCTCGCAACAGCAACAACCACACAGGTGAAAAGTATATAAATTTTAGGGTTGGTAGGTCACTGACACCACCCTAGCTAGAAGGAAACGCATGCCCTCACTGAGGTCCTCTCTCGTTTCTGGTTCACAACCGGGGTGTGAGGCTCGCGCATTCACGTTACACAAAGCTATGCCACACAAGCGGTGCTTTGATCATCAACCACAAGACTTTGCTTTTCAACAGAAGCCTTGATCATTTGCCACTTAGGCATGCCACACAGCCAATTCACTCTATGCGTTTGATATCCATTTGTATATAACCCCTGAGCTCGTACGTCTCAGAGAAGGGCGTTAAGAAAGAGAATAAATTCTCCATCGCCAAACAGATATATATTTAATAGAAATCAATCACATAGACTAAAATCCAATGTCAAACACACAGTCCATTTACAAGTCCGTTCTGGGTCTGAACGAAACCGGAGCCACCTAGTACCCCGCATATCCATCGATCTCCAAGTACGTCTGGACGATCACCAACTGTTTCCATCTTCTTGGGTGTACAACCCAATCAAGATCATCAGTAATCACCCAAACGATGTGAAGACTTCCGGTCTTCGACCACCGTCTTCATCTTCGACACCACGTCGAATTAGTTATTCAGAATGGGATAAACCCGGTCTTTCTGAACAACTCATGTATATATATAATAAACACGTGTTACACAAAACACAACATATGCCTCATTCCAATTCAGAATATTCTTTTGTTCAAATATCCTTATATTTTGGGAAAGGTTCCCATTAATTTTATCAATGATAAATTCTTTAAATTTATTCTTTAATCTCCTTTGAATATCAATTCAAACTAGTCGGAATTAGCGAACCACACCGAAGTAATCATTTATTTTAATTTCCTAATCCCAACCTATTCATCCCATGAAGTAAAACTGGTCATACTTCATATCTAACACCATGGTGTTATCGTTAAATTCAATTAACATTTCACGTTCAAATCTAATTAAAGATTTAACTATCGCCAGGAGTAAAACTGGTGATACTCCATTCTCGATCTTTTCAATTTAATTAAAGATTCGTTAAAACTCCACTTAGTTTTAATCTTTAACTAGGTTAAAGAATCAGTGTCATTTAAAACACAGTTCACGATAAACCCAAAATCACATTCCATTAATTATCGGGTTAAAGAACAAGTGTTATTTAAAATACTATTCACGATAAACCCAAAAATCAATATCAATTCAATTAAATATTATTTAATTGGTACACTTTATTAAATCTAAATAAAAAGATTTAATCCCATTTTCCAACTGGGCTTAAGAACAGTGTTAATGAAGACACCATTCACGACAAACCCAAATCACATTTGATATTAAATACAAGGCTCTGAATAGAAAATATACCGGCTTATATTCAATATCAAATTCTACGACCAACAAATATCGTATTGGAAATAACGATATTAATATATCTTTCAAATTTCCCAAACAATATCTATATAATCTCGAAATCCAACATCGAAATATTCCAAAGACAATTTCGATTCAAATCCATTCCAATTCAATTATTGGAAATTCTGGTTATATTTAAAAACCATTTCAAACTCACTTTATTTATTTTAAAAATAAATAAATTACTATTCTAGTTCAAAACTAGTTCATTTCGATAAAAATCTATTTTTATCTTTTCAAATATGGAGTTTTTCATCCCAATTCTTCACAAATCATTTCTTATGATTTTACACAAATTATTACTATTTTTAATAATTTTATCAAGGCCTGTACAGTCGATTTCCATCAATGGCCATCGAACTGCACTTACTGCGACCTTTTCCAAATTTGATTTGGACGTAACTCCAAATCCAACCGTTAGATTTCAAATTTCTAATATTCATCAGAAAGCTCTTTTTGATATGAACCCAACGGTTTCGGTTTCAGGAGAATCCGACGGTCGGATCTCCCGCAATATCCGTTCGAAGTCATTGGTCGAAATTCGCGAACTGCCGCGGCGCGACGCGTTCTATTTAGGCCAATATATTATATATATAATATATATATAATATATATAATATATATACTTCATCGATTTCAATTCAAAACATGCTTTATAAATCATTTTAAATTCATTTTCAAGACGGTTTCAATTTCATATTCAATTTCAAATCAAAATTGAATATTCCAATATAAATTCGTTTTAAATTCATTTCAATTAAATTAAAATTCATTTTCTATTCAATTCAATTCGAATTCGTTTTCTATTCAATTCAATTCGAATTCATTCTCTTTTCAAAATATCAGATTTTGAAATCACTTTCGATATTCATTATAAAATGAATAAAATCGATATAAATATCGTTCACGTCAAAATGGCATCAATCTAATCAACACGGTTTCATATATTTCTATTTTCAAATATTCTATTTCAAATATTTCTATTTCAAATATTTCTTTTTCAAATATGGAATGAGGCCCAATCAATTACCATATAATGTTAATTATATGGATTTTCTACAACACATGTATATAATAACAACGATGAATAATCAACCATCATCCAAAGTGCATTCTACACTGTATAAGCATCAAATATAAATATTCAACGCTTATAACAGTCTGTCAATCAATCGATCGACATACAACTAAACAATCGGGATTAGTGTACGTCAAATATCATCCCAATACCCGTGTCGGGTTTCAGACAATCAAACACAGATTTTATTTGTGCAGTTGGGCGATGTGTAAAATTTATCATCCCAATCAATATCAATCAAATGTGTGTATATAAACAAATCGTTCGATTTGTTTATTTTTATTTCATTTCATATACACGTTAAATTTTTTATTTTTAACTATAAAATATTTTCAACTATATAAATATTTTATTTCATTTCACATCACATCACACAATCAACTACACATCAAAATCAAACAACCAAGCATACAAGCCGTCCATGGTCTGTGGACGACGGGTGTCGGGTGCTACTAAACACCGTCTGCATCCTAGTATATATTTTAACTAGAAAAACAAAATTAAAAGGTGAGAAGTTCTCACTGATTAACTAATCCAATCCCACGACTCTTCTTATGTAGAAATCTTCGCCGTTCTTGCCTCTTGTTACTTTCTTTGCCCGTATTCTCTACATATGTAAAAATCACATTTTTATTTTGCTATTCAATATAGAAAAATCAAATTTTTCCTTTGCTATTCAATATATAAAAATCGAATTTTTACTTTGCTATTCAATATAGAAAAATCGAATTTTTACTTTGCTATTCAATATAGAAAAATCGAATTTTTACTTCGCTACTCAATATATAAAAATCAAATTTTTACTTTGCTATTCAATATAGAAAAATCGAATTTTTACTTCGCTACTCAATATATAAAAATCGAATTTTTACTTTGCTATTCAATATAGAAAAATCAAATTTTTATTCTGACACTATAAAAATCACATTTTTATTTCAACATATATATAATAAAAATCAGATTTTTATTTCGCTACATATATAAAGTTAATATCTTTATATTATCTATTATATAGAAATTTTATTTTCAATACACTACCTAAGTAAAAATCATATTTTTATTATCGCCACTATATAAAGATCATCTTTTTAATATGCCACTAGTATAAAAATTATATTTTTATCCTCTACATCATATAAAATTTTTATTTTTATACTACTTTTCAAACAATAAAAATCAATTCTTTTACAAAGCAAAAATCATTTTTCTAAGAAAAATCAAATTTTTATCTACCATTTACATATATAAATATTTGATTTTTATATCGTTAAACCATGCTAGTTTTATAAATTTAAAACAACGATTTTTAATTAACTAAAACTAAATATTCAAATTGATTTAAACTTTAACACTTACAGCGGGATTGGCGTGGAGTCGGAGGTGGCTCGGGTGGCGACTCCGGGGTAGTGGCGCAGCTTCGAGGCGCACTCAGGCAAGATGGGGTGCTGCGTCGAATAGGGTTTTGGGTTTGAAAAGGGTTATGGGGTTTTTTGACAGCGGAGGAGGCGCTGTGGAGGAGGGGGTGAGGCTCGGCGGCTAGGGTTGGAGGCGGCTGCCGGGTTTGCAGGGAGGAGGACTGGTGGCGGTGGGACCAGGGTGGGGCGCTGGAGCATTGGGGTTCGATTCTCGAAGAGGGGGACGGGGATGGGCCATCGGAGGGGGGGGGGAGGTGCGATTGGAGGTGGGGAGGTCGTGGCTGAGGCACGGCGGCTCCTGGAAGGTGGGGCGGCGGCGAAACCAAAGGCAACGGGTTTTTTTTCCTTTTCCTTTTCTAATTTTTAACGTACAGGGGGGCTGATTGATGTAAAGGGAGAGGTTTATATTTTTTATCTTATTTATTTAATTTCAAAAAGTTGACTTTTTCATTTGACCTCTAAACGAGGCCCACTGCCTGTCGTCCCTAGCTAATTACCCCCATTCCGAACACAATGGGATATGTATCATAGGCTGATTCGACCGTTTCGATCAGTTTCCGTTAAAATCAACATATAACTCTATATATTGAATTTGAACGCGCATCTCAATTTACCGGGGTCACATACGAACTCTAAAAATTACAAAAAAATATTTTCTAGCTTTGTATTGACGATACGGTCCTAACAAAACTATTTTCGTCGAATTCTGAGACCGTTTGCAAAATGGCAATTTTCCAGTCGATTAAAATCAACTAAAACTGGTCAAACACGTTTTCTTTTGCCACGCTCACTTATTGATTTGAAAAATTATGAAATTTGAAACCTAGCAATAATTTGACATCACGGACCCAACAAAAGTGGTTTCGTCGAAATCCGAGGTCGTTTGCAAAATTTCCATTTTTAAGGGCCTGAATTCCATAGCGACTATTCAGAATTTTCAACTGGACATATCTTTTGATTCCCGCTATGAAATTTCGATTTTCCTGATTCGTTGGAAAGATATCCTCTATTAGATTCTAATATTTTGGTTTCACTAAAATCCGGTTTATTTTGCACCCGGTATGTTCAATTGAAGTTTGAAATCGAATTATCGAACTACTGCGCCATTTTCAATTCCTTTTATATATATAAATAAATATTTATATTCTAACGACGATTCAAACGAATATATACGTTCGAATTATATTCAAAATAAATTTCTCGTCGATATTATTTAAAATAATTCATTTTAAATAATAAAAATTCGCTAAAATTGCCAAAATAAAAATTCTAGATTTCCGGGTTATTACAATCTCCCCCACTTAAAACTTTTCGTCCCTGAAAAGGAACAAAGCCGAAATGTGACGATCACAAAATCCGAGGGGCGGTATTAAGGATAATCATTGGAATATAACACATCAATCATCATAGCAGAGTACAGATAATAGCAAAAACAATAAATAGAATAATTTTACATGGATATGACAGCGGAATCACAACATGTAACAACATCAGAATAGCACAGCATAGGATATAACTTAGTAAAAAGGGAAATGACCAGTCATCATCGCCAGAGGCGGAATACATACATGCAGTGAGACATAATAAGGGTATCAGTCTACATCGCCGAAGGAGGTGCATATACATACGATAATAAGTACTGAAAGTAAATCAGTCTGCATCGCTAGAGGCGGAATCATAATATAAGTACAATAATGGCGGAAAATGTCAAAGTCATCTATGTGAAGTCAGCCTAGCCATGAGCCAAAATGCACTCTATGCAACAGTGCAGAGCCAAAAACAACCTGTCACCTGTGAACTAGGCTGCCCGTGTGAAAATAAGGGCACCCGCGTTTGCAAAGTGAAACAAACAACGAGTCAGTCATGGGGACTGGTATGAGGAATCTATTTAACAGTTTAAACAACAGTAATACGCAAATCATAGGACCACGCCACTTTCGCGGAATGGGTTTACTCCAGTGATTGCTAGTGCATTTAAAACAAAGTAAATTCTTTTAAAACAACGCAATGCTTTTAAAAAGAATGAAGCTATTATAAGACTCAGGTCCCATCATACAATGCAACGCAAGCCGGAGGATAGGGTTTTACCTTATAATGGCCAAATATGCTTGATACGTATAAAGCAAAATCAATTGATATTATTACTAGTGCATATATGTTTCAAAAGCGAATAGCATCATAAATATCAATCATAGGCGGCATAGCTACCATATACTATGTCGCCATACTAGTTCTACAATCGAATCCGTTATCTCGTATTGGAAATTGGATTTCCGTCATGAGTCGAGGCAAGGGGCAAGCTCCTCTCCGCTTCGAGACATTCTAGCAAATGCCTCAGGACTACACACTCTGAGTAACCCCTGGATCTTCAGGGCTGGTCCTCTCTTACGTTTGAGGATTAATTATGCCTGAACACACGTTTCCCGGTTCTTACAGACCTATAATCGAGGCGCCTCACATTCCAACAACCACATAGGTGAAAAATAGATATATATGTTAGGGCTGGTAAGTCACTGACACCACTATAGTTAGAAAGAAATGCCGTGCTCTCCCTGCAGTCTGTATCTCGTTTTTAACTCATACCGGGGTGTGAGGATTGCGAATCCGCGCTGTACACAAAGCCAGGCCACGCAGACCATGCTTTGATCATCATCCACAAGACTTTGCTTTGCAACAGAAGCCTTGATCACAGCATCTTGGCATGCCACATAGGCAATCCACTCCATACGACTGATTTCCATCGATATATAACCTCTGAGCTCGTACGTCTCAGAGAAGGGCGTTAAGCAAAAGAATAAATTCTCCGCCGCCAAACAGATATATATTTAACAGAGATCAATCAGTATAGAACAAAATCCAATGTCAGACACACAGTCCATTTACAAGTCCGTTCTGGGTCTGAACGAAACCGGAGGCGTCAAATTCCTCGTATACCCGTCCAATCAACACATACGTTCAGACGGCTACTACTTCCGTTCCTTCACGGTAGCTACACCGGTCAGGAACCTCAGCAGCGCCCATCCAACCGATACGAAGATCGTTGGTCTTGAATCGTCCTTGTATTTGTCAATTCGAATCGCTCAATAAATTATTTGAAATGAGGGTTAGCTCGGCCTTTTCAAATAATTCACGTAATTAGAATTTAAATCGATTCTTTCCATGATTATATTATTCGACATCCATCTTTCAGTTCTTTAGTGTTATTTTCGTGTCAAACACATACAACCATCAAATATCAAACAATTCAAGCCCAATTGGTTTATATGCAATCTATGTTGCTTATAATATTTTATAATGATTTTTCGCCATTTTTATTTATTTAAAAATGGCCATATTAAATTAAACGACGTTTCAGGTCGTGCCGTGACACTGGCGCTATTTTTCCCCTAATTTTTTTTACACATATCGGAAAATCTAACCGTTGGATTTCTACAAAGTCTATATCAATGGGAAGGTATTCCCAAAGCAAACCCAACGGTTCCAGTTTCGTGAGAATCCGACGGTCGGATCTTCCACACTAGTCGTTTGAAGTTACGGTTTCAAAATTCGAACTACAACGTCGTTATTCGATTTAATTTAATTATATTTGTATTTATATATAAATATAAACGATTCTGGCGTTGTTTTCTTCTAATTTGAATTAAACATTCCGGACAATCCAACCGTTGGATTTTTACAAGGTTGGTGCCGTTGGGAAGATATTTCCAAGGCGAACCCAACGGTTGAGGTTTTGGGAAAATCCGATGGTCGGATTTCTCGTACTAATCGTTTCAAATTACGATTCCGAAACACGAACTGCACGGCTTCTATTCCTTTTAATTATATTTATATTTATATATATAAATATAGTTCATTATGTAATTCCAACTATAGTTCATTCTATATTTTCAACTTCGTTTTCACTTCAAATATTTCACTAACGCCTTAACATTTTGAAAAATTTCGCCATAACCTCCTTTGTACGGGGAGGGGTTTGGAAATTTATTGGGTCGTGTTAGGTACCCAATAAATCCTAAAAAGCATCCACATATTTATAGTGATATATTCTGGTGTTTACGGGGGAGCATGTATAGATAATCACTCCAGAGAATAAATTCTCGTCACCCCGTTTCCGTGTGGAAATAAATAGTCCATGTGCCGTATCTAATAACTAGAGAGACGTGATTATTGTCAACTCCAGACCCGTGTGTGGTTTTTATTAATCTGGCGATTTATCGTTATATTTTATATAGTCTATATCAGTCATCAGTTCAACCTGTAGTATATAGTCATCGCCATACAAGCCTCTAGCTCGTATGGTAAATCTTCCACCTCGTCACACAAGCTCCAATTGCTTATGTGGAATATGATGAAGTATGCCTATCTTCCAGATGTATGCTATGTAGTGTAGTTCAAGATTAATTGTTACTATCCTATGGCGATATTTATTATTTCACACAGAATAACCAGCACTCCGCATCCAATGGCATTCACAGGAGTTGATATAAAAATAAAATTGCGCAGCCAACTCATCAAGGCTTACCTATTTGTCGGGCACGCAAATAATTACTTTACTCTACAGCTAATCCATTTTTCCTGTTCAACACATGTATATATATGCAGAACAAAGCCAATAATAATATTTCTAGCAAACTATTATTTATTTCAACACGTGTGTATTTTTATCAAAGCGTATACATGATAAAAGAAATATTTTTATCATCAAAAATATTTATTCAACACGTGGATGTTTTTTTAACACTTCATATTCACAATAAAAATGTAGTTTTTATTGTCGATTCATTTTATTTTAACATACGATTACATTCAACACATGGATTTCAACTCAACGAACGAATTTCAATTCAACACATGAATATTCTCTATAGTTTGTATATATATAAAAATGTGATTTTTATCGCTAAAGCTATTTGTTTAAATTCAAATAATATTCAACACATGAATTTCAACTCAACGAATGAATTGCAACTCAACACATGAATATTCGCTATAGTTTGTATTTATATAAAAATGTGATTTTTATCGCTAAAGCTATTTGTTTAAATTCAAATAATATTCAACACATGAATTTCAACTCAACGAATGAATTGCAACTCAACACATGAATATTCGCTATAGTTTGTATATATATAAAAATGTGATTTTTATTGCTAAAGCTATTTGTTTAAATTCAAATAATATTCAACACATGAATTTCAACTCAACGAATGAATTGCAACTCAACACATGAATATTTGTTTCAACATATGTAATTTATTCCAACGAATGAAAATTATTCTAACACATGTATATTTCAGAAAATTTCGGCAGCATAACGGCAGGGTAGTTAAAACTGGGACCGTCCCTAGTACGGCTCCTCGCTCTACCTTAAAACCTCGCGGTTTTTGACAATGGGGATCATGCATCTAGTTCGCACGCAGGCGGCATGTTTTATTTTCAATTCCACAATCCTATTCTAATTTGTTTCAACCACAAGAGGGTATTTTTCAACCACAAAGATATTTTTCAACCACAATATCAACCACAAACAATTATTTCCAACCATTCGTCATACCATATAATATCACATCAATCACAAGCAATAAATATCGTCCATGGTCTGTGGACGAGGGGAGTATATATATATATATATTATATTATAATTCACTTGCATTTCATCACAATTCAAAGCATATATGTTTCATTCAATGCTTGTATAATTTATACATCGATAATATAACTTATACAACACATGTACATGAGTTATAGAATGCGTATATAATTTACACTTCGCTTATATAATTTATACAACGCGATTCCATTCACACTATTTAGTTTAGATTCCTCACATTGGTTTCTGTAGTGCTAAAAATCCTAGGAAGATCAGAAAAATCTACGGCTTCTTCTATGTGGTAGAGAGCCTCCTTGCGATCACCGTGTCTCCTGTTTCATCGAATTTCATTAACGAACGAAAAAGATATTATTTTTCAAAGTTTTGCAATGCTTTATAGTGTTATTTTCATTTCAGAATAATAAAGGTCGTACCTTTATTTTTGATTCAGAACTAGGTTTGCAAAATTCGTGAGATCCGTCGATCGTTGCTTCGATCAGGTGGTGCCACGCCCTCGGGCTTGGAGAGACGCGCCTGCGCCTAGGAGTAGGGTCAGCTCGGTGGTCGGAGGAAGGCTGGGCGGCGTCGGAAAGGCGTCGACTTCCTAGGGGTGGTTCAGGCGATACAGGCGATGGTGGAGGGTGGCGTTTGGTCGGATGTGAAGAGGGGACGAAGGGCTGTCGAACTGGGGTGGTGGCGTGGCCTAGCTTCGCCTGTGGCGGCGGGAAAATCGAGGGGAAGTTTCGAGCTTCGTGGATCATTGATATCGCCTGGGGCGGCTAGGGTTTCTGAGATATTTATTTTTTTTTTTAAAGAAAAAAATCCTATTGGTCGAGACTTTATAGGAGATTTTAAATAGTGTTTTTACAAACGACCTCGAAATCAAACCCAACGACTGTCGCCCCAAGCTAAATACCCCCATTCCGGACACAATGGGATATGTTTCGTTGGCCAATTCAACTGTTACAGTCAGTTATTTTTCAAATTAAAATATAAAACATTCAATATTTAATTTGAACGTACATTTCAGTTTGCCAGGGCCACAAACTGAATCGAAAAATCCCAGAAAAATATATCTAGCTTTGTTTGGACGATACGGTCCTAACAAAACCAGTTTCGTCGAATTCTGAGCTCGTTTGAGAATTGGCCATTTTTAGGTCGACCCATTTTAACAAAAATTGACCAATCACATTTTCTTTTGCCCCGCTCACATACTAGCTTCAAAAATTATGAAATTTGAAACCTAGCAATAGTTTGACATCCCGGACCCAACAAAAGTGGTTTCGTCGAATTCCGAGGTCGTATGCAAAATATCAATTTTCAAGGGCTATATATGCTATACAACGACCTTTCTGAAAATTCATTCGGCCATAACTTTTGATTCCCGTTATGAAACTTCGATTTTTCAGATTCGTTAGAAAGGTATTCATAAATAGATTTAAATATTTTTAGTTTCGCTAAAATCCGTTATATTTTCCACCCAGTACAGCCAGACAAAGTTTGTATTCAAAATTTCAAACTGCAATACTAGCCCCAATTCTTTATTTTATTGAAATATGCTATTTCAATTATTCAAATTTTTTGGTAATAACCAATTTTAAAATTTTTTAATTGGTTCACATTTTTCGGGTTATTACAATCTCCCCCACTTAAAACTTTTCGTCCTCGAAAAGGAAGTAGCAGCAAAGTAGGAAATAAAATGTAAATGCAAAGTATTGTAAAGGTACCTTGCACCGGAGTTAGTCAGAGATGTCCACTCTGCATTTGGGGTAGGCTTGTTTAATGCTTTCCTCAGTCTCCCAAGTACAGTCTCGAGGATCACTACTCCACTGCACTTTGACTAAATGAATCTTTTTTCTCCTTAGCTCTCTAGTTTCTTTGCCAACTATCTTTAATGGCTCTCTTCTGAGCGCTAATTCTGGAGTTATGTCTATATGTTGTTGCGCTGCTTCTTCTACAACAAGATCTGGATCATGAACATGTTTCCTGAGTTGAGACACGTGGAACACATCATGTACACCAGGCAACCAATCAGGTAATGAAACCCTATATGCAAGAGTTCCAATCCGTTCAAGTATAGGAAAGGGACCAATAAATCTCGGTGCCAACTTCCCAGTCTTGCCAAATCTGATTACTCCCCGCATTGGAGAAACTCTTAAATAAACATAATCGCCAACGGCAAATGATAAATCTCTTCTTCTCGCATCAGCATAACTTTTCTGTCGGCTCTATGCGGTTTTCAATCGCTTCTTAATGAAATCGTCTTTATCCGATGTTTCTTGAATCATATCGGGCCCTAACACAAGTCTGTTGCCAGGTTCTACCCAACATGCGGGAGATCTGCACAGTCTACCGTATAATGCTTCAAATGGGGACATTCCCAAACTTTCTTGATAGCTATTGTTATAAGAGAATTCGGCTAAATGTAAGTGATCTTCCCATGAGCCCCCAAAATCAATAACGCAAGCCCGTAGTAAATCTTCTAGAATCCTATTCACCCGCTCAGTTTGGCCGTCTGTCCGAGGGTGATAAGCGGTGCTTAGATTCAATTTGGATCCCAATTCTATTTGGAATGCTTCCCAGAATTTGCTAGTAAACAGGGGATCTCTATCACTGACTATATTGAGCGGCACTCCATGTAGATTAACTATTTCTTTGAAGTAAATCTGTGCTAAACTTTGAGCCGTTCTGTTGGATCGGACAGGTATGAAATGGGCAGTCTTCGTGAAGCGATCTACGATCACCCATATACAGTCGTTTCCTTTCTTAGTTCGAGGCAAGCCATCAATGAAGTCCATCGAAAGTTGCTCCCACTTCCATCCTGGGATTTCTAATGGTTGTAATAGTCCAGCCAATTTTTGCTGATCGCTCTTAACTAGCTGACAAGTGGGGCATCTGCTAACATATAATGAAATATCTCTTTTCATTGACCTCCACCAGAATGTGCGTTTGATATCGTTGTACATTTTACTCACACCGGGATGGATACTTAATTTGGACTTGTGGCACTCATCAAGTATTTCTCTTCGAAGCTCTGGAAGGTTTGGGATGCAAATTCTGCCTTTTAATCTAAGAACTCCTTTGTCATCGAGTCGGAAACTTGTGGATTCACCTCCCTTGACTCTCTGACTGACTCTTTGAATAAATTCATCGTCTTTCTGAAGGGTCGAGATCCTGTCTATTAATGAAGACGTGATGACAAAACTGGCGATGATTTCATTTTTTCTGCTGAGCGCATCTGCTACAACATTGGCTTTCCCTAGAGTGTATAGAATTTCAAAATCATATGCTGCAAGGAATTCTAACCAACGCTGTTGTCTCAAGTTTAGATCTTTCTGAGTGAATAGATATTTCAAGGATTGATGATATGTGAATAGTTCGAACTTCTCAGCCAATAAATAATGCCTCCAGATTCTTAAAGCAAACACGTTAGCTAATAACTCAAGATCATGAGTTGCATAGTTTCTTTCATGTGGCTTCAGCTGACGGCTGGCATAAGCGACCACCTGGCCTTTTTGCATTAGTACTGCGCCTAGCCCTCTAATAGAAGCGTCTATCCATACAGTCAAGTCTTGGTTGCCTTCTATAATTGTCAATACTGGAGCAGTTGTCTACTTCAGTTTCAGCTCCTGGAAAGCTTCTTCACATTCGGGAGTCCATTTGAATTTCTCATGCTTCTTTGTAAGCTTTGTCAATACACCAGATATCTTTGAAAAATCCTGAACGAATTTCCAATAGTAACTAGCCAATCCAAGGAAACTTCGAACTTCAGTGGGGGTAGTAGGTTGTTTCCAGTTCTGGATCGTTGTAATTTTGCCTGGATCTACAGCAATCCCTTCTTTTGATACGACATGGCCTAGGAACTTAACTTCATCCTGCCAGAAGACACATTTAGAAAATTTAGCTTTCAAGACATTTCTCCTTAGAATTTTCAACACTTGTTCTAAATTTTTTGCATGCTCGCCTTCCGACTTGGAGTAGATTAAAATGTCATCGATGAATACTAGAACAAATTTATTCAATACACCATGGAACACTCTGTTCATAAGATCGACGAAGTATGCCGGAGCGTTACACAAGACGAACGACATTACTAACCATTCGTAGAATAAATCGGGACCCCTGAAGGCTGTCAAAGGAACACAGTCCTCTGCTATACCTAATTGGTGGAAACCTGTAGCTAGGTCCATTCTTCTAATTGGATGTACTACTGGTCGGGCGTTAGGAATTAGATCTATTCTAAATTCAATTTCTCTTTGCGGCGGTAAGTTTTCTACTTCTTCAAACACATCCGTATAGTTTTTAACGACCGGTATCTTTTCTAATGAAGGGGGGGTAACTTCTAAAGAAACCAAAATTCTATTCTATTAATTTCTGAGCCATGGCCTGGTATAGTGATATGCCCAAATTTTGTGCTAACATTCACTATTCTTTCAGCACATCTAACTTCGACCTTATATTTTGTCAACCATTCCAAACCGAGAATAATTTCGAATTCAGACAAATCCATGACTATTAAGTTAATGGGAAACTTGTAACATGAATAAGAGATAGGCACTCTGCAGTACGAACTGAGACTAACAGAACCTCCTATCGGGTTTTGGACTTTAATTGGTTCTTTTAGAATTCTTTGTTTCAATTTTAAATTGTGAACAATGTTATCAGAAATGAAGCTACGTGATGCACCAGTATCAAAAAGTACAGAAACAGGAATATTTTTAATGGTAAGGGTACCTCCCAAGACGTCGGGTTTACCTGATCCATCGGTGGTAGCTGGCAGGGTCTCCCCGTCATACACATGAGCTACTTGTGCATTCTGCTTCAGAGGACAATTCCTGCTATAGTGCCCCTTCTTATGGCAGTTGTAGCATTCGGCTGAGTCTGGGTTTGCCTTTGGCTTCCTCGGGGCTTTGCATACATTAGAAAAATGTCCTGGCTTCCCACAGTTGTAGCAATTTCCTTTAGGTATCTTTCCAGGTTTCTGAGTAGCGGCCGCTGTATTGCTAGACCCTGGCTGATCTGCTGAAGCCTTGCGCTTATTTCCAGCTTGGCTTTTGGCGTGGTCTTGGTTGGTGTGTCTTTCATCCATATCTTTATAATTGCAAGCCATTTCTACCAATTCTGAGAAGGAGAGTTTCATGTTGCTCATGGCTCTGTCATGGTACTTGCGCTTTAGCCCAAATATAAATATCTTGTTCTTAGCTTTGTTAGTCATAATAAGCTCTGGAGCATAGCGCGACAACTGAGTGAATTTATTGAGGTAATCCTGGATAGAGAGATCTCCTTGCTGGAGATTAGCAAACTGCTTTCGCATCCTCTCTAAGGCCTGTTCAGGTATAAACTTCTCGTTGAACATGGTTTTGAATTGCTCCCAGGTCCTGACAGTACCTGCTGCATCTTCTGAGGTGATGGCATCCCACCACAGCTCTGCTTCCTCCTGTAGGAGCCAAATACCTAGTCGTGCTTTGTTGTTGGTCCCCAATCCCATTCCTTCAAAGATCTTTTCACAGGTCCTCAACTAAGCAATAGCCTCTGTCACTGTACCAGTGCCAGAAAAGGGTTTTCCCCCAAGGTTCCTATATCTCTTCGCTACTCTATCTAGCTCAAGGTCCTCGGGTGCTGGTGACTGAACAATAGGGCCTCCCTCAACTACGGGGATATTCTCCCGTCCTCCTGCTACTCCTGCTCGGCCTCCACGGCCTCCTCTAGCTGCTGCTGCTCGTGTAGCCATCAGAGAGAGTACTGTATAAGCAAGAAAAGAGTCAAGCTCACAGATTTGATAATTTTCATATATGATAAAGCAGGGGAACATAAGGAAAGGTAATGATGTACTGATCAAATTATTTTGCTAATCTGCTTAGCTCATCCTAGGACATTGCTAATCCTATCTCTAATGAGCTACTCGCCTTAGAACACTACTGATTCTATTCTGACGAGGTGTTTAATGTGTTAGATCCCGTAACTAAGGTTAACCAAAGCTCTGATACCAACTGTGACGATCCCAAAATCCGAGGGGCGGTATTAAGGATAATCATTGGAATATAACACATCATTCATCATAGCAGAGTACAGATAATAGCAAAAACAATAAATAGAATAATTTTACGTGGATATGACTGCGGAATCACAACATGTAACAACATCAGAATAGCACAGCATAGGATATAACTTAGTAAAAAGGGAAGTGATCAGTCATCATCGCCAGAGGCGGAATACATACATGCAGTGAGACATAATAATGGTATCAGTCTACATCGCTGAAGGCGGTACATATACATACGATAATAAGTACTGAAAGTAAATCAGTCTGCATCACCAGAGGCAGAATCATAATATAAGTACAATAATGGCGGAAAATGTCAAAGTTATCTCTGTGAAGTTAGCATCGCCATGAGCCAAAATGCACTCTATGCAACAGTGCAGAGCCAAAAACAACCTGTCACCTGTGAACTAGGCTGCCCGTGTGAAAATAAGGGCACCCGCGTTTGCAAAGTGAAACAAACAATGAGTCAGTCATGGGGACTGGTATGAGGAATCTATTTAACAGTTTAAACAACAGTAATACGAAAATCATAGGACCACGCCACTTTCGCGGAATGGGTTTACTCCAGTGATTGCTAGTGCATTTAAAACAAAGTAAATTCTTTTAAAAAAACGCAATGCTTTTAAAAAGAATGAAGCTATTATAAGACTCAGGTCCCATCATACAATGCAACGCAAGCCGGAGGATAGAGTTTTACCTTATAATGGCCAAATATGCTTGATACGTATAAAGAAAAATCAATTGATATTATTACTAGTGCATATATGTTTCAAAAGCGAATAGCATCATAAATATCAATCATAGGCGGCATAGCTACCATATACTATGTCGCCATACTAGTTCTACAATCTGTTATCTCGTATTGGAAATTGGATTTCCTTCATGAGTCGGGGCAAGGGGCAAGCTCCTCTCCGCTTCGAGACATTCTAGCAAATGCCTCAGGACTACACACTCTGAGTAACCCCTGGATCTTCTGGGCCGGTCCTCTCTTACGTTTGAGGATTAATTATGCCTGAAAACACGTTTCCCGGTCCTTGCATACCTATAATCGAGGCGCCTCGCATTCCAACAACCACATAGGTGAAAAATAGATATATATGTCAGGGCTGGTAGGTCACTGACACCACCATAGCTAGAAAGAAACGTCGTGCTCTCCTTGCAGTCCGTATCCCGTTTTTAACTCATACCGGGGTGTGAGGCTCGCGAATCCGCGCTATACAAAAGCCAGGCCACACAGACCGTGCTTTGATCATCATCCACAAGACTTTGCTTTGCAACAGAAGCCTTGATCACAGCATCTTGGCATGCCACATAGGCAATCCACTCCATACGACTGATTTCCATCGATATATAACCTTTGAGCTCGTACGTCTCAGACAAGGGTGTTAAGCAAAAGAATAAATTCTCCGCCGCCAAACAGATATATATTTAACAGAGATCAATCAGTATAGAACAAAATCCAAGGTCAGACACACAGTCCATTTACAAGTCCGTTCTGGGTCTGAACGAAACCGGAGGCATCAAATTCCTCGTATATCCGTCCAATCAAGACATACGTTCAAACGGCTACTACTTCCGTTCCTTCACGGTAGCTACTCCGGTCAGGAACCTCAGCAGCGCCCATCCAACCGATACGAAGATCGTCGGTCTTGAATCCTCCTTGTATTTGTCAATTCGAATCGCTCGATAAATTATTTGAAATGAGGGTTAGCTCGACCTTTTCAAATAATTCATGTAATTAGAATTTAAATCGATTCTTTCCATGATTATATTATTCAACATCCATCTTTCTGTTCTTTAGTGTTATTTTCGTGTCAAACACATACAACCATCAAATATCAAACAATTCAAGCCCAATTGGTTTATATGCATTCTATGTTGCTTATAATATTTTATAACGATTTTTCGCCATTTTTATTTATTTAAAAATGGCCATATTAAATTAAACGACGTTTCAGGTCGTGTCGTGGCACTGGCGCTATTTTCCCCTAATTTGTTTTACACATATCGGAAAATCTAACCGTTGGATTTCTACAAAGTCTATATAAGTGGGAAGGTATTCCCAAAGCGAACCCAACGGTTCCAGTTTCATGAGAATCCGACGGTCGGATCTTCCACACTAGTTGTTTGAAGTTACGGTTTCAAAATTCGAACTGCAGCGTCGTTATTCGATTTAATTTAATTATATTTATATTTATATATAAATATAAACGATTCTGGCGCTGTTTTCTTCTAATTTGAATTAAACATTCTGGACAATCCAACCATTGGATTTTTACAAGGTTGGTGCCGTTGGGAAGATATTTCCAAGGCGAACCCAGCGGTTGCGGTTTCCGGGAAAATCCGATGGTCGGATTTCTCATACTAATCGTTTCAAATTACGATTCTGAAACACGAACTGCACGGCTTCTATTCCTTTTAATTATATTTATATTTATATATATAAATATAGTTCATTTTGTAATTCCAACTATAGTTCATTGTATATTTTCAACTTCGTTTTCACTTCAAATATTTCACTAACGCCTTAATATTTCAAAAAAATTCGCCATAACCTCCTTTGTACGGGGAGGGGTTTGGAAATTTGTTGGGCCGTGTTAGGTACCCAATAAATCCTAAAAAGCATCCACATATTTATAGTGATATATTCTGGTGTTTACGGGTGAGCATGTATAGATAATCACTCCAGAGAATAAATTCTCGTCACCCCGTTTCCATGTGGAAATAAATAGTCCATGTGCCGTATCTAATAACTAGAGAGACGTGATTATTGTCAACTCCAGACCCGTGTGGGTTTTTTTATTAATCTGGCGATTTATCGTTATATTTTATATAGTCCATATCAGTCATCAGTTCAACCTGTAGTATATAGTCATGCATACAAGCCTCTCGCTCGTATGGTAAATCTTCCACCTCGTCACACAAGCTCCAATTGCTTATGTGGAATATGATGAAGTATGCCTATCGTCCATAAGTATGCCATGTAGTGTAGTTCAAAATTAATTGTTACTATCCTATGGCAATATTTATTATTTCACACAGAATAACCAGCACTCCGCATCCAATGGCATTCACAGGAGTTGATATAAAAATAAAATTGCACAGCCAACTCATCAAGGCTTGCCTATTTGTCGGGCACGCAAATAATTTCTTTACTCTACAGCTAATCCATTTTTCCTGTTCAACACATGTATATATATGCAGAACAAAGCCAATAGTAATATTTCTAGCAAACTATTATTTATTTCAACACGTGTGTATTTTTATCAAAGCGTATACATGATAAAAGATATATTTTTATCATTAAAAATATTTATTCAACACGTGGATGTTTTTTTAACACTTCATATTCACAATAAAAATGTAGTTTTTATTGTCGATTCATTTTATTTTAACATACGATAACATTCAACACATGGATTTCAACTCGACGACCGAATTTCAATTCAACACATGAATATTCTCTATAGTTTGTATATATATAAAAATGTGATTTTTATCGCTAAAGCTATTTGTTTAAATTCAAATAATATTCAACACATGAATTTCAACTCAACGAATGAATTGCAACTCAACACATGAATATTCGCTATAGTTTGTATATATATAAAAATGTGATTTTTATCGCTAAAGCTATTTGTTTGAATTCAAATAATATTCAACACATGAATTTCAACTCAACGAATGAATTGCAACTCAACACATGAATATTCGCTATAGTTTGTATATATATAAAAATGTGATTTTTATTGCTAAAGCTATTTGTTTAAATTCAAATAATATTCAACACATGAATTTAAACTCAACGAATGAATTGCAACTCAACACATGAATATTTGTTTCAACATATGTAATTTATTTCAACGAATGAAAATTATTCTAACACATGTATATTTCAGAAAATTTCGGCAGCATAACGACAGGGTAGTTAAAACTGGGACCGTCCCTAGTACGGCTCCTCGCTATACCTTAAAACCTCGCGGTTTTTGACAATGGGGATCATGCATCTAGTTCACACGCAGGCGGCATGTTTTATTTTCAATTCCACAATCCTATTCTAATTTGTTTCAACCACAAGAGGGTATTTTTCACCCACAAAGGTATTTTTCAACCACAAAGGTATTTTTTAACCACAATATCAACCACAAACAATTATTTCCAACCATTCGTCATACCATATAATATCACGTCAATCACAAGCAATAAATATCGTCCATGGTCTGTGGACGAGGGGAGTATATATATATATATATATATATATTATATTATAATTCACTTGCATTTCATCAAAATTCAAAGCAAATATGTTTCATTCAACGCTTGTATAATTTATACATCGCTAATATAACTTATACAACACATGTACATGAGGTATACAATGCGTATATAATTTACACTTCGCTCATATAATTTATACAACGCGATTCCATTCACACAATTTAGTTTAGATCCCTCACATTGGTTTCTGCAGTGCTAAAAATCCTAGGAAGATCAGAAAAATCCGCGGCTTCTTCTATGTGGTAGAGAGCCTCCTTGCGGTCACAGTTTCTCCTGTTTCATCGAATTTCGTTAACGAACAAAAAAGATATTATTTTTCAAAATTTTGCAATGCTTTATAGTGTTATTTTCATTTCAGAATAATAAAGGTCGTACCTTTATTTTTGATTCAGAACTAGGTTTGCAAAAATTTGTGAGATCCGTCGATCGTTGCTTCGATCAGGTGGTGCCACGCCCTCGGGCTTGGAGAGACGCGCCTGCGCCTAGGAGTAGGGTCAACCCGGTGGTCGGAGGAAGGCTGGGCGGCGTCGGAAAGGCATCGACTTCCTGGGGGTGGTTCAGGCGATACAGGCGATGGTGGAGGGTGGCGTTTGGTCGGATGTGAAGAGGGGACGAATGGCTGTCGAACTGGGGTGGTGGCGCGGCCTAGCTTCACCTGTGGTGGCGGGAAAATCAAGGGGAAGTTTCGAGCTTCGTGGATCGTCGATATCGCCTGGGGCGGCTAGGGTTTCTGAGATTTTTTTTTTAAAGAAAAAAATCCTATTGGTCGAGACTTTATAGGAGATTTTAAATAGTGTTTTTACAAACGAACTCGAAATCAAACCCAACGACTGTCGCCCCTAGATAAATACCCCCATTCCGGACACAATGGGATATGTTTCGTTGGCCAATTCGACTGTTACAGTCAGTTATTTTTCAAATTAAAATATAAAACATTCAATATTTAATTTGAACGTACATTTCAATTTGCCAGGGCCACAAACTGAATCGAAAAATTCCAGAAAAATAAATCTAGCTTTGTTTTGACGATACGGTCCTAACAAAACCAGTTTCGTCGAATTCTGAGCTCGTTTGAGAAATGGCCATTTTTAGGTCGATCCATTTTGACAGAAATTGACCAATCACATTTTCTTTTGCCCCGCTCACATACTAGCTTCAAAAATTATGAAATTTGAAACCTAGCAATAGTTTGACATCCCGGACCCAACAAAAGTGGTTTCGTCGAATTCTGAGGTCGTATGCAAAATATCAATTTTCAGGGGCTATATATGCTATATAGCGACCTTTCTGAAAATTCATTCGGCCATAACTTTTGATTCCCGTTATGAAACTTCGATTTTTCAGATTCGTTAGAAAGTTATTCATAAGCAGATTTAAATATTTTCAGTTTCGCTAAAATCAGTTATATTTTCCACCCGGTATAGTCAGGCAAAGTTTGTATTCAAAATTTCAAACTACAATACTAGCCCCAATTCTTTATTTTATTGAAATATGCTATTTAAATTATTCAAATTCTTTGGTAATAACCAATTTTAAAAATTTTAAATTGGCTCACATTTTCTGGGTTATTACACGAAAGTTGTTTCACAAATCAACTCAACTTCCAGTGTTTTCACTACGGCTTAAGTTCTTCAACTTTTCAGTTTCTAAGAACTTTTCAAATTTTTCAAAAATTTGGCTAACACCCTAAATTTTCGAAAAATTTCGCCATAACCTCCCCTGCACCGGGAGCACGGGAAAATCCCAAAATTGCCATACAGGCTTTCTGATCTCAAAAAGAAAAAGAAAATGCCAAGCGGCTAGCTAATCGGCTCATAAAATCATCATCACCCAAACAAAACAGTAAATTATGGTAAACATGTACCTATTTATCGGGAAAACAAATTTTATTCTCTGCTCTAGCCTCCTTGCTATGACCTGTTCAACGAAAGTACATGTATATGCAAGCAGATGCTACAAATTTTCAACACAACTCACTATTTGATTCAATTTGGCTAAATGGTACAAATTTTATTAATCATACAATAATCAAACAACACAACCATCAATCAATTAGTTGATTAGCCTTTCAAATTCATAACTTTGATATATAGTCAAAAATCAGATTTCCGATGCCAAATCACAACAATAGGCCCTATCTAATTTTGGTTCTCACACCAATCAATAGGAGATATATAAATATCACACCTTCGACACTCGAACACTAATTCCGATTATGTAGCTACAATCATCAGAATCATCTTCGGGCGACTAGAGTGTGAATCTTTATCTATCCAGTATATTAAAACTTCAAATACACGTTTGCAAGGCGTATATGCAATGTAACACCCCACGTCCGTTAGTGTCACTCACAAAGGGAATGCACTAAGTTCTGTGGAGCATTTAGGGTAAAAGATGCAGATAAATTACAAGACAGACATAAATTAAATAGCGGAAAATAAAACTTTGCTTTATTGATAAAATATTTGTACAATGGTTTCTTTACAATATCAGAGTATCATCTGTCTTACAAAATAAAGAAGCATAAAAACAACATTTATATTCCCCGATTTTAGCAAGAGCCAGCCATAGCGTCTGAAAAGAGAATCCAAGCAAACTTCGACAAATCTTCAAGCTAGGAAAGAGTGGCAGTCCAACTTAACCTGAGCTAAACTATTCCCTCCCTTACTACTTGGGGGGAGGGGGGGGAACGGAAGAAAAGAAGACGAAAGAAAAATAGAGTCAGATATAAAGCCTGAGTAAGTTCAGTAACTTCTAGCATGTGAACATGGAAAAACAAAACGACATGAATTAACTGAATGCAAGATTACACCATGACGATAGGGTCAACAAGATAAGACAAGGTAGTCACAAGATATGCTAAGATAAGATAAACTGGATACGCTCTAATACTTTCGCTGCTTCGCTATTTCCTTGTTATACTGGTTTCTATATCTCTGCACCGCCTATCTAGTGTCCCAACTAGTAACGATAACATGATCCCAATCCCTGTATTTTCAATTGCCTTCCGGCATACATTCATTATTTATTTCCTAGATCAAATCTAGGGTTTTCTATCAAGTGCTTTCTGGATTTAACTAGAGTTTACGCCATCTGCTGAACGCTTCTCGGATTCAGGATTTATGCCACCTAGTCCAACTAGGGATTATGCTACCTGTCGAACGATGCCCCCAAGTCTAGGACACACTACCTAGAGTGGTATATGTTCCTATACTTCCCCACGCATGTATCGCGAATCGTTATCGCTTGTCTAGATGCACATGTCCTGTAATGTGTGGTCCGAGTCCTGTGACAGGGCAAATCAAGGAATACAGAACTCGGTCAGGAGCTTTCAGATATCTGCCGATGCAAATGCTAAGGTCTGTTTTTATTCCAGTGGCTATGGTCCCACTTGACCCCTCCCTCAACTAATGAAAGGCACACCTTGTAAAATGAGAACTATACGCCGACCCCCGGTTCCCCTCTATCCTATGGCCATCCTCACCCAAAACTAGATAGCAAGTATATGGTCTTTTCGAGTTCTCCGCCTTTCCGCTTCACGTATCTTGATTGACTCAAGATGGATGGTAGACGACGAGTTGCTATCACAGGGCTACCGTTTTCTCGCCGAATCACGCTGGTCCATCCTAGTCTTTAGGTTGCCATATATTGCAACCAAGGCATACCCCTGGTTCTTCTACGCAGACCTTAACCTCTGTGAGCCCAGGAGGATCATCTGCAGCCTCACAGAGGGATACCAAGGGTACCCTCACGTCCCCTCGAAGCCTCGGGCTTCGTAACCCAATTCGTTGGAGCCTTCTTTCTACTCAGACAGACATTCGCTCCTTCCCGCATTACACTAAGAATTACTACTTAGTTTTACTAACTAAGATTTACCACTTAGTTTCCAGAATCGTTGTTTTCTTAACTAAGGTTTATTACTTAGTTCTCTTTCCCGTCAATTTGGATTGGTTAAGTGTCATTGGTCAATTCAAGCCAACTTAACCCTCTTCATTTACCCTGTTAAGCTGGTTAAGTGTTATCAGTAACTCATGTTGACTTAACCCTACCACAAACCAAGTTATATTGGTTAAGTATTTATTACTTAACCCTACCCATTCACCCTGTGTTGGTCAAGTGTTCCTTTTTAACTTAACCTTGCCTGTCTGTTTTAACTAACATGTTATTATTAATGGTTAAGCATTATCCCTTCATGTTTTACACTTAACCCCATTCCTTTATCACAACCTGATGGTTAAGTGTTCAAGTTTACTTAACCCTACGGTCTAGCCCAGCTAACATATCAAATTGGCTAAGTGTATTATATTTTACTTAACCCCAACCTCCCGTCTAGTTAACATGTTAATTTGGCAAAGTGTATTAAACTTTACTTAATCCCAACCTCTGGTCTAGTTAACATGTTAATTTGGCTAAGTGTATTAAACTTTAATTAACCCCAACCTCTAGTCTAGTTAACAAGTTAATTTGGCCAAGTGTATTAACTTTACTTAACCCCTACAAATCTTGTCTTGCTACCTTGAATTTGGTTAAGTGTCTCTGTGGACTTAGCCCTTCCATTCTAGCTTAACTGTGTTAAGTGTCAGTCTGAACCTAACCCCACCCATCAGTTTAGTTATCACGTTGAACTGGTTAAGTGTCTTAACCCTACCTTTCTTGTTCTAGCTTTAACTAAATAAATTAATGCCGTGACCACTCACATTAGACAAATATTGTTGCGAATACTGGATGTGCCGGTTGGTTCCGGGCAGGTTTACATCGCAACTCAGTCTAACCTCGGGTTAGGCATATTCGTGTTTTCTAAGTTCAAAGGGTTTTGATTAGTTTTCAAATCAGGTTTTGAAAGTAACCATCCCAGCCGTCGGATCAGTTAGGGATAGTCAGGGAGAGCAGGAAACTTGTATTTTCCAAACCCAAGCCTAGATACAATCCTCTCTGTCACCCTAGAACTTTCTGGTTTATTATTAAAAGAGATGTCATTAATAAACCATTAATTTGTCTAAATTCACATTTCCTCATTTAGGCCAGATTCTATAGGTAAATTATTCCTAATTTACTTATTTCCCAATTACTCTTTTAATGTAAATTGTCTACATTTATTTCTATGGCCTATTTCCCTTCCTAAATCATATTTATGCTTTTTGGTATGTAAACTATACCAAATTAAGTTTCACTAACCATGATTTTTCTAAACCTGACAGTTATTCCCAATTATGGCCAATTTCACATTTATGCCAATATACTTACCGTGCCAAATTAGCTAATCCAATTCCGATTCAACAATCTAATTCACGTCAAACTAGACTTATTACTCTTGTTCACTATTCATGTAAATGCTAGATTTACATGTCAATACTAGATTCAAATTACACATCTTATAATTCATGTCAACTTTATCCAATTTGCATTTCTATGAACATGCCATAATACATGTTCCCAATTTATGCCAATTTCCAAGTTAAACTACGTTTTTAGTAAATTTCATATTTTGCCCAAACCGCATTCCCACCGTTCGTATAATTGCGATTCAATCTAGATTATGGATAAATCTAGACTCGTAGAAAATAAGGAATGAACCAAAGATGCTATGAAAAATGATGGACATAATAACTGGCATAAAAGGTTTGAATAACAACGTAGGTTCAAGAACATGGGTAGACCTAACTTAATAGGTAAATTCCCAAGGTCTAAAACCAAGGATAGACAGAATCGAGACGTAGGTTCAAGAACATGGGTAGACCTAGCTGAATAGGTAAATTCCCAAGGTCTAAAACCAAAGAAAACCAAGAACAGACATAATAGATAATCAGGTTTAGACCCAATTTCATAGTCACAAAACTTAACCAACACTTTCCTAGTCATGAATCATAGGTGTTTAATCACAGTTGTCCTTGTTATGTCATAGGCAATAGTTCATGTTTTCTAATCAAAGGCATAGGCTTGTGTTCATGGTCAAGGAAATAATCCTCATAGTCACAGTCACAGTCATAGGCAATGTTCATAGTCATAGGCAATGTTCATAGTCAAAGAGGCATATGGTTCTAAGGTCCATAGTTTCATAGTCACAGTCTTATTTGTCCTTGAGTCATAACAGTTCTTGATTAGGTCCAAAGAAATAGGCATTGATTCGAATAGAAAGAATTGGCATACTCTTTTATTCCTTTAATTTCATGTCACGAAAAGAGAAACATTCAAATCTAAAAAGTAACTGACTTACAGAGATTAGATTAGAATAGAAAGATGGCGTTGCTATGATTCATGGAAAAACAGTCGTTGCAGTCGTTCGAATCTTCACTTGAATTCTAGCTTGAATCTCCTCTTTGAAAGTATTTGAGCAGCACCTCATCGTCTTGATTTATTTTATATATATATTATTTTATTTATTATTTAGTTAAGAGGAGGAGAGGAAGCCATGTTCACTAAGAATCTTTGCAGCATAAGGGTAGAGAAGAATTGTGAATAGAGTAGGAGTCTAGGGCTGTTTATATAGTGTAGAACTCAACGAATTTGGTCAGGATGGCGTCCGAATATAGAAGAACGAACCAGGTGCAGAAAACAGGAAAAAGCAGGGGGGTCGACCCCCAGGTCGACTACCCAGTCGACATGGGTGACCCAGGTCGACTACCCAGTCGACCTGGGTGACCCAGGTCGACTACCCAGTCGACCTGGGTGCCTTGGGCAGGAAAATTCCCGTCCAGCCCAATCTGGGTCTGTTTTTGAATTTGAACTCCTTTTGGGCGCTGTTTTGAAATTTGAACTTTGTTGAATCTTCCGGAGGCCATATCTTCCTCATACGGACTCCGAATTACGCAAACTCGGACTCGTTTTTATGCAGAATTCCGAGACAAACGCAATGGCGCAGCCCGTTTCCCTTGATTTTGATTTTAACTTTTAATTCTGCCTCGATTTGTGAATCTTAGTGTTACAGAATTACGGGGTGTTACATGCAAAATCTTTGTATACTGGACTGTCCAAATCAATATAATATAAATAATCTAATATGAATAATTGATTTTAATTTTTCAAAACAAAATTGGTTTTCATTTTTATTTTAAAAATTTACTCTTCATACCCGTTCTAGGATACTACTGATCCCATCTCTAACGAGTCATTCTCATTGGATATTACTAATCCAATTATCTGATGAATTCTTTCGTATGGTTCTAATGTGCCTTGTTCTATAAGCTTTGAAAACCAAAGCTCTGATACCAACTGTGAAAACCCGTAACTTCCCTGGTGAGGAAAGCGCGGATAGTTCGAGAACAACACACAAAAGAACCCAGACAGGAGAACATTTCATTGTATATTACAACAATACCATCAGATTACAAGAATATACAGAGTATAAATGAATATTACACAGAAATATCAGAGATTTAAATTACATTTAAATACATTGCAGTGGAAAATAATACAATACACAACTAGAAGAGAGATATACGGATACAAAGCTTTCCGGATATCATTCCAACTGTAAACCAGGATCCTGTGAATATAAATCTGCAAAACCAAAACTACTAGCTGTCCGTGCCAAAATAAGGGCACCCAGAGTTTAGGTTAAAACAATAAACTCCAGGTCAGTCATGGGACTGGTGCGAGAACTAAAACAGTTATTTAAAACTTTACTTTAAATCAGATATATCAAGGGACCACGCCGTATAACACGGAACGGGTTTCCTCCCAAGAATACCAGTGCATATAACAAAACAACGCAATGCTTTTTGGAAAAATGAAGCTATTATAAGACCCAGGTCCTATCACACAATGCAACGCAAGCCGAGGGATTGGGTTTTCCCTTATTATAGCCAAACATGCTTTGTACGTTTATAACAAATCATTTGATACTATTATAAGTGCATAGTGTATAAAACAACTTCAAATCATAAATATCAATCATAGGCAGCATGGGTACCATATATCATGTCACCATACTAGGCTCTACAATCAAAACCGCAAATGTCACGTATTTGGAAGTTGGATTTCCATCTATGAACCGAGGCAAAAGATAGTCCTCAACCGATTCGAGACGCTCTAGCCCGTGTCTCAGGATCAGAGCTCGAGTGACTCTTGGATCGTCAGGGCCGGTCCACCGATGTGGATTAATATTCCTGAACACTGCGTTTCCCCACCCTTTGGGGTGTCAATGAGCCAACAAATGACTCCATCGGACCCGGATCGTCTGATAAAACCGAGGCGCCTCGCAACAGCAACAACCACACAGGTGAAAAGTATATAAATGTCAGGGCTGGTAGGTCACTGACACCACCCTAGCTAGAAGGAAACGCATGCCCTCCCTGAGGTCCTCTCCCGTTTCTGGTTCACAACCGGGGTGTGAGGCTCGCGAATTCACATTACACAAAGCTATGCCACACAGGCGGTGCTTTGATCATCAACCACAAGACTTTGCTTTTCAACAGAAGCCTTGATCATTTGCCACTTAGGCATGCCACACAGGCAATTCACTCTATGCGTTTGATATCCATCTGTATATAACCCCTGAGCTCGTACATCTCAGAGAAGGGCGTTAAGCAAGAGAATAAATTCTCCGCCGCCAAACAGATATATATTTAATAGAAATCAATCACATAGACTAAAATCCAATGTCAGACACACAGTCCATTTAAAATTCCGTTCTGGGTCTGAACGAAAGCGGAGGCACCTAGTACCCCGCATATCCATCGATCTCCAAGTACGTCTGGACGATCACCAACTATTTCCATCTTCTTGGGTGTACATCCCAATCAAGATCATCAGTAATCACCCAAACGACTAGAAGACTTCCGGTCTTCGACCACCGTCTTCATCTTCGACACCACGTCGAATTAGTTATTCAGAATGGGATAAACCCCGGTCTTTCTGAATAACTCGCGTATATATATAATAAACACGTGTTACACAAAACACAACATACACCTCATTCCAATTCAGAATATTCTTTTATTCAAATATCCTTATATTTTGGGAAAGGTTCCCATTAATTTTATCAAAGATAAATTATTTAAATTTATTCTTTAATCTCCTTTGAATGTCAGTTCAAACTAGTCGGGATTAGCGAACCACACCGAAGTAATCATTTATTTTAATTTCCCAATCCCAACCTATTCATCCCATGAAGTAAAACTGGTCATACTTCATATCTAACACCGTGGTGTTATCAGTAAATTCAATTACCATTTCACGTTCAAATCTAATTAAAGATTTAACTATCGCCTGGTGTAAAACTGGTGATACTCCATTCTCAATTTTTTCAATTTAATTAAAGATTCATTAAAACTCCACTTAGTTTTAATCTTTAACTGGGTTAAAGAATCAGTGTCATTTAAAACACGGTTCACGATAAACCCAAAATCACATTCCATTAATTATCGGGTTAAAGAACAAGTGTTATTTAAAACACTGTTCACGATAAACCCAAAAATCAATATCAATTCAATTAAATATTATTTAATTGGTACACTTCATTAAATCTAAATAAAAAGATTTAACCCTTTTTTCCAACTGGGCTTAAGAATAGTGTTAATGAAGACACCATGCACGACAAACCCAAATCACATTTGATATTAAATACAAGGTTCTGAATAGAAAATATACCGGCTTATATTCAAAATCAAATTCTACGACCAACAAATATCGTATTGGAAATAACGATATTAATATATCTTTCAAATTTCCCAAACAATATCTGTATAATCACGAAATCCAACACCGAAATATTCCAAAGACAATTTCGATTCAAATCCATTCCAATTCAATTATTGGAAATTCTGGTTATATTTCAAAACCATTTCAAACTCACTTTATTTATTTTAAAAATAAATAAATTACTATTCTAGTTCAAAACTAGTTCATTTCGATAAAAATCTCTTTTTATCTTTTCAAATATGGAGTTTTTCATCCCAATTCTTCACAAATCATTTCTTATGATTCTACACAAATTATTACTATTTTTAATAATTTTATCAAGGCCTGTACAGTCGATTTCCATCAATGGCCATCGAACTGCACTTACAGCAACCTTTTCCAAATTTGATTTGGACGTAACCCCAAATCCAACCGTTAGATTTCAAATTTCTAATATTCATCAGAAAGCTCTTTTCGATACGAACCCAACGGTTCCAGTTTTAGGAGAATCCGACCGTCGGATCTCCCGCAATATCCGTTCGAAGTCAATGGTCGAAATTCGAGAACTGCCGCGGCGCGTTCTATTTAGGCCATTATATTATATATATAATATATACTTCGTTGATTTCAATTCAAAACATGCTTTATAAATCGTTTTAAATTCATTTTCAAAACGGTTTCAACTTAATATTCAATTTCAAATCAAAATTGAATATTCCAATATAAATTCGTTTTAAATTCATTTCAATTCAATTCAAATTCGTTTTCTATTCAATTCAATTCGAATTCGTTTTCTATTCAATTCCATTCGAAGTCATTTTCTTTTCAAAATATCAGATTTTGAAATCACTTTCAATATTCATTATAAAATGAATAAACTCGATATAAATATCGTTCACGTCAAAATGGCGTCAATCTAATCAACACGGTTTCATATATTTCTATTTTCAAATATTCTATTTCAAATATTTCTATTTCAAATATTTCTTTTTCAAATATGGAATGAGGCCCAATCAATTACCATATAATGTTAATTATATGGATTTTCTACAACACATGTACACAATAACAACGATGAATAATCAACCATCATCCAAAGTGCATTCTACACTGTATAACCATCAAATATAAATATTCAACGCTTATAACAGTCTGTCAATCAATCGATCGACATACAACTAAACAATCGGGATTAGTGTACGTCAAATATCATCCCAATACCCGTGTGGGGTTTCAGACAATCAAACATAGATTTTATTTGTGCAGTTGGGAAATGTGTAAAATTTATCGTCCCAATCAATATCAGTCAAATATGTGTATATAAACAAATCGTCCGATTTGTTTATTTTTATTTCATTTCATATACACGTTAAAAATTCTATTTTTAACTATAAAATATTTTCAACTATATAAATATTTTATTTCATTTCACATCACATATCACAATCAACTACACATCAAAATCAAACAACCAAGCATACAAGCCGTCCATGGTCTGTGGACGACGGGTGTCGGGTGCTACTAAACACCGTCTGCATCCTAGTATATATTTTAACTAGAAAAACAAAATTAAAAGTTGAGAAGTTCTCACTGATTAACTAATCCAATCCCACGACTCTTCTTATGTAGAAATCTTCGCCGTTCTTGCCTCTTGTAACTTTCTTTGCCCGTATTCTCTACATATGTAAAAATCACATTTTTACTTTGCTATTCAATATAGAAAAATCGAATTTTTACTTTGCTATTCAATATATTAAAAATTGAAATTTTACTTTGCTATTCAATATAGAAAAATTGAATTTTTACTTTGCTATTCAATATAGAAAAATTGAATTTTTACTTCGCTACTCAATATATAAAAATTGAATTTTTAATTTTCTATTCAATATAGAAAAATCGAATTTTTACTTCGCTACTCAGTATATAAAAATCTAATTTTTACTTTGCTGTTCAATATAGAAAAATCGAATTTTTATTCCGACACTATAAAAATCACATTTTTATTTCAACATATATATAATAAAAATCAGATTTTTATTTCGCTACATATATAAAGATAATGTCTTTATATTATCTATTATATAGAAATTTTATTTTCAATACACTACCTAAGTAAAAATCATATTTTTATTATCGCCACTATATAAAGATCATCTTTTTAATATGCCACTAGTATAAAAATTATATTTTCATCCTCTACATCATATAAAAATTATATTTTTATACTACTTTTCAAACAATAAAAATCAATTCTTTTACAAAGCAAAATTCATTTTTCTAAGAAAAATCAAATTTTTATCTACCATTTACATATATAAAAATTTGATTTTTATATCGTTAAACCATGCTAGTTTTATAAATTTAAAACAACGAATTTTAATTAATTAAAACTGAATATTCAAATTGGTTTAAACTTTAACACTTACAGCGGGATTGGCGTGGAGTCGGAGGTGGCTCGGCTGGCGACTCCGGGGTAGTGGCGCAGCTTCGAGGCGCACTCAGGCAAGATGGGGTGCTGCGTCGAATAGGGTTTTGGGTTTGAAAAGGGTTGTGGGGTTTGTCGCCAGCGGAGGAGGCGCTGTGGAGGAGGGGGGGTGAGGCTCGGCGGCTGCTGGGTTCGTGGGGAGGAGGATTGGTGGCGGTGGGACTAGGGTGGGGCATTGGAGCATTGGGGTTCGATTCTCGAAGAGGGGGACGGGGATGGGCCGTCGGAGGGGGGAAGGTGCGATCAGAGGTGGGGAGGTCTTGTTTGAGGCGCGGCGGCTCCTGGAGTGTGGGGCTGCGGCGAAACCAAGGGCGACGGGTTTTTACTTTTTTTTTCCTTTTCGTTTTCTGATTTTTAACGTGGGGGGGGGGGGGGGGCCTGAGTGATGTAAGGGGAGAGGTTTATATTTTTTTATTTAATTTATTTAATTTCAAAAAGTTGACTTTTTCATTTGACCTCTAAACGAGGCCCACCGCTTATCGTCCCTAGCTAATTACCCCCATTCCGAACACAATGGGATATGTACCATAAGATGATTCGATCGTTTCGATCAGTTTCCGTTAAAATCAACATATAACTCTATATATTGAATTTGAACACGCATCTCAATTTACCGGGGTCACATACGAACTCTAAAAATTAAAGAAAAATATTTTCTTGCTTCGTATTGACGATACGGTCCTAACAAAACTATTTTCGTCGAATTCTGAGACCGTTTGCAAAATGGCTATTTTCCAGTCGATTAAAATCAACTAAAACTGGTCAAAAACGTTTTCTTTTGCCACGCTCACATATTGATTCGAAAAATTATGAAATTTGAAACCTAGCAATAATTTGACATCACGGACCCAACAAAAGTGGTTTCGTCGAAATCCGAGGTCATTTCCAAAATTTCCATTTTTAAGGGCCTGAATTCCATAGCGACTATTCATAATTTTTAACTGGACATATCTTTTGATTCCCGCTATGAAATTTCGATTTTCCTGATTCGTTGGAAAGATATCCTCTATTAGATTCTAATATTTTTGGTTTCACTAAAATCCGGTTTATTTTGCACCCGGTATGTTCAATTGAAGTTTGAAATCGTATTATCGAACTACCGCGCCATTTTCAATTCCTTTTTTATATATAAATAAATATTTATATTCTAACGATGATTCAAACGAATATGTATGTTCGAATTATATTCAAAATAAATTTCTCGTCGATATTATTTAAAATAATTCATTTTAAATCATCGAAATTCGCTAAAATTGCCAAAATAAATATTTTAAACTGGCCCAGATTTCTGGGTTATTACACTATTACTGTACCAGTACGATGTCACGATTGTAAGATGGGGAGGCACACGTGTCAATGGTGATAGGAAGGAGGAGAGAAATCAAGGAGAATGGAGCTTTTAGAAGTGGATTTAGTGAAGTAACGTGTTCAGGAGGATGAGGTAGAGTGCGGTAATGGTGTTGAGGAAGTATTTGTATGGATGGAGGCCGGAGTTTCGAGTCAAGGTGATTGAGAGGAGTGGATCTTGAAGCAATGAATTTTGGTGGCTTTTTGTCTGATTTCCATGAAGTAATGCCACAGTTTGAAGTTGAAATGGGTGATTACCAATGTTTTTTTGAATACGGGATTGTGGAGTCTACTGTGTAAGGGAAAACGATGAGCAGTTGGTTAAGGTATAAATATGGGTTTAGTTATTAGTTAATTAATTAATTAATTATTAATTATATTGTTAATGGAATGTATATACATATTAAAATTTATGAAATTGATAACTATCTCATACGTTATCCAAATTCAGCGAAACAAGATCCGTTGGGATTGTATGGACGAGGGATACACGATGGAATTAATTTGGAGCGATTTCTAGCTTGCTACAGTTTATGGCAAATTTAAACATCTAAGTGGATCTATTGAACGATTATCGTTACTTAACGATAAACCACCAAAGTGAGTAAACTCACAAACTTTGTTCAGTTTATAATTTTATAAACATAATTTAGTATTGATAAATGATCATTGATTTGTTGTGTGATGGTTGTTTGATTAATTGCTAATTAATTGGTTAAAAATATAGATATGGTTATGTATATAAATCGTTAATTAAATATTGATTCTTTTTATCAGAATATTTCATATTTATGTAAAATTCCTGTTATTTATGTTGATTAGCATTTTTGGATGCAGGGAAACAGGTTGGAGGAATCCAACTGGATTCAAACATTTATGTTGTTGTTTTTTATGTATTGTGATATATGATATGATATATAATCTATTATTGATTATGTGTGTTTGGTTTATATTGATCCTTTTTATTTGGTAATTTAAATACCATAAATAATATTGAAATATAAAGAGGGAATTATTGAAGTGAGTATTGAATTTATGTATTTCATAAAATCAATAGATTTTATATAAAGGAAGTATTTGGAAAATTAACAGAATTAAGAAAAAGGAATTGGCGGGATATTAAAGAATTATGAGAAGTTTCATATAATGTAGTTTTAAATAAAAATCTGTTTTTATCAGATAAATTGAGAGGATTAATTTACAAGCGATATTCATAAATTAATTGAAATGTTTATTATTGGACAAATTGAACACACACACACACACACACACACACACACACACACACACACACATATATATATATATATATATATATAAGTATGAATTTATATTAAGAAGCGGTTTTAACATCGATATTTTATGGAAAACTTAACATTTATGAAGGGATTTATAAAGGAGATTTTAGGTGATTGGAAATAAAAATAGGATTTTGTATGAGCATTTCTATAAATAGAAGTATAAATAGAATTTGAGAATGGGATATTATTTTTAAATGCTAAATCAAACTGAATTGATTATATAAAAGAAATGTTATTCACATTCGGTGTGAAAAATGGATTAAAGTAAACATTTTGCAAATAAAAATATTTATGAAGGAAATTCAGTTTCGACATAGGAATTTAAATAGGATTTTGAATAAGATGGGAAATTGCATTAAAATAAAATAGATTAGTTGTGGACATATAAAATGACTCGATAAACAAAATTTGAACCTGTAATAATATTTATAATTCAAATCAATTTTTGGTTTGGTAAAAAAAGTTCAATTTCTGTTAAGGAATAATATTCACATTTTAAAGTGAATAATGATTTAAAAGAAAACGTTTTGCAGATTAAAAAGGTTATAAAAAGAAATGATTAAAGAATTGGAAGTGATAAATTCAAAGGTGAATTTAGAATGAAAAATTGGAATTGAATTAACTTGAAACGGTAATTTATTCTGAAGTTCGGAATGTTAATCGAATAGCGATTTTTCGAAGGAGAGTTATCGAATAGAGATTATTCGAGGGAGAATTATACATTGGAATTTGACTATATTGAATGTAGGAAAGTTCTATTTACTTTCCGTTTTTAAATCAAGATTTATTTATTTAATAAATTAATTTGTTATTGTTTATTCAAATTAATATATAACAGTTATATTTTGAAGTTAGATATTTCGAAAGTAGGGATTCTAACGTTATCATTATAACCAATGTTTTGCATAAAAGAATTGGATTCATAAACTGAATCTGAGAGTTGTTGAAGCAATGATTTGATAAGAAGATAAGAAGATAAGAAATAGAGTTAAGGAAATTACAAACTGACTGGAGATTAGTTAAGTTGAATGGTTTCCTGTGTATCGATCTGATGTTGGTTTTGGCCTTCGGGGTTGATACTTAGGAAGTTATTCTCTTACTAGTTTACAGTTAGAGACTGATAGATATGGAAGGATAGTGATGCGTGAATAAGAAATGGAAATGTTCTCCAATGTTAATAACGTATATTTTCTAAATCTAGAGAATAAGAATTTATAAATATATGGAAATGAGAAATAGGGAAATGATTAAATTAATGATAAATTAATTAAAAGGAGAAAATGTTGGCTGATGATTGATCGATAAAATTTCCATTTATAAATAATATCGTTGTGTGTATGAATGTTTTCCTTTGACAGTTAATAATCGACTATCAAAGTTTTGACCATTTTTCTATCGTCAATACTGAGAGACCTGGATCAGATTTTTTATTTAAAAACAACTCCGTATGGGCATTACATTGCGAATCAAATATGTTGAAGATAATTGAAGACAAAGTTTATGCAAGGGCTGTTCCGGCAAATCCTAGGTAGAAATTGCCTAGGATGGGCTTACAGAATAGTGCATTTTGTCTGTCCTGTCCCAAGACAACTTGTATGGAAGAATATCTGACAGAGTATATCTAATAGATCACATATGTTGATCTCTTCAAATATATTTACGTTTGGTAGTGTAGAAATTCGTTTCTCTTAGTTTTATACCATTGGTATTTTTGGAGAAATCAATTTGTGATTTGGCAAGTATGACGATGTGGCATTCAAAGTAAATAAAGGTGTGATCTGTCAAAAAGAAACGTTATGACCTCAAGCCTCACAACCGGGAAATGGTATAAAATCGGGTAGGTCGCATAGCTAAGTGGGTAGCTAACAATTAGGGTGTATTGTCACTCGATCTAGAGAAAATCCATTTTGTTCTTTAATCTATTTCGATGTTGACCATTCCGGGAAACGGTTTTTGATCCCAACTGTTGGTTATAAAACATTCGGTACACTCAAGCAAAATGAGTGACTAATCATGTTTAGCCTGGGTTGCAAGATGTTCTTAATAAACTCGGTGTATTCCTCTCTAGGCATACACTGTCGGAAGGTGGTCTCATACCTTGCTAGTTGGAATCCATTACCCAATAAGCGTCAACATGTTTTGATATTATGTTATATATGGAGCCTGAGATGCAAGCATTTCTCTAAATTGCTATTTAATTGATGTAGACACTACTATAATATCAGAAGAGATTTGATATAGAGAATATTTTGATTTATCATAATGTAAAAACCATCTTTGTTTATGTATGGATTGGTCTTACAATTATCCTTTCTTTAAAAAGGATTTTAGAAGTTAAAGCAAGCGGTTGGAGTTTACTCACACCAGTCCCATGACTACCCAGAGTTTATTTCGTTTTGTTTTACACTAAACACATCGGTGCCCAAATTTGTACGGGCAGTCAAGTAGTTGGGATTTTACAAATATACTTGGAGAGCTTGGAGCAAGAGGCTTCAGGATAATATAGCTATTGTTTAATTCCATTGTATTGTAAGAGTTGTACTCCGGTAATTGTATTCTATACAGATACTGGTTTATTTCAAATTTATGTTATAAAATATATTTATTCGTTCCGCTGTGGGATTCGTGTTTACTCTGATATTTTATTTATGTTCTTCTTCTTCCTTTTCTTCTGTTCTAACTTTCTCTCTTTCTATTTCTCACCCTCTAACTTCCTTCTATTAATGATCTGGAATGTTCGATGCTCGAATATTTGACATGGGTTTTATGTGGATTTTCGAGGTTGAAAATCCCAGTTCGTTACATGCCCGTTGGTATATTAGGTGGTTGGTTGCTTGTTTAGAGCAAATTCTTTCAATTTCCCTTCACGAATAAGCTTCTAAATTGTACCCTATGATACCTTGCATTCATCGGTTTTATGTCCGTTCGTTTTGTGGTACTCACAATACTTCCCTCCATTGTATGGTTCTGGACAGTTCTTGGTTTTAAAGACATGGGGAAGTTGTTGACTTTCTCTCTAGCCACAGCATATACAAAGGAAATGCGCTTAGTCGAGGCTACTGAGTTAGAGTTAGATTCTTCCCCTGTCAGTTTCTTTGGGTTTACATCAAACCCAAACCTTCCACCTTAAGGCCTTCGGTTGAAGCTTGGTTTCACTCCTTCCCCATGAGGAACAAACTTCCTCTTTGTGTAGTACAGCTGGTCCATGTGAACAAAATTGTATGTCTGAAAGTAGAAATATTTTGCAGGTCTTTGCACCCATGAATATACAATTCTTTCCAAAAAGGAGTGTTCTTAATAATCCCTAAATGGACGACAATAAGCTTGTCTTTAACATTCATGTCTTTGGCCTTCAAAGCTTCCACATTGAAACTCTTTAAGTAATCTCCTAAGGACTCTCCCTGTCTTTGTTTTATGTTGGCGATGACGGTATAGTCTACTATTGGGTCCTTGTATATACAAAACTATGCGCAGAATTCGTAAGAGAATTGCTTCTAGGAGTAGATGGTATTGTCCCGATATTGACGATACTATTTAGTAGCTGCACCTTGGAGTGTCACTGGGAAGAGTCGACATCGGACGGCTCCCGAAGCATTATAAAGGTACATTTGGCTGTCAATAGCCATTAGCTAGCCATCTGGATCTTTGGTTCCAAGATACTTCATGGTTGGGATCTTCACACGAACTGGTATTATAGTATTCATAATTTCATCAGTAAAGGGAGCCACCCTTTCGTTGTCATTAATCCTTTCATCCAAGGTTCTGTTTCCTTTACTTTCGAGCAAATCCTTAACAACTTTCTTTGTTATGTCTTCAAGATAAGCTTCCGTATTGTCATACTCTGGACTCTTGGGAATGTATCCTGTGGTAATAAATCTCTCGGGCTATTCCCTGCTGTGTTGATTTCCGTGATGGTCAATTTCTGATGCATAGAGTTTCTTCTTTTTAGAGGAAGTGGCTTTGACCTTATACCCTTCAGACTGTTGGTTTGGAGCATTTCTTCTTGGAGATTCAATTTCTTCCTCCCGACTTTGCTTGTCGATCCTAGAAGACTTTAGTGTCTGAGCAACATTCAAACGAGTTTTCATTTCAAGGATCTATTCCTCTAGAGCCTTTAACTTGTTGGCATATTCTTCTGCAAGTTGTACTGGACAAGAGGTACCACCTACTTCAACAGTATTTAAGTCGAATGTTGGAGTTATGTTTCCCTCAAGGGTGACTTCCAGAACTGTTCTTTTCTTGAGTTCATCAAATCTTTTCGATTTCATCTTTTTCATCCCTCAAGCAATAAGTTCACCAAATTAGTCTATAGTTAAATAAAGGAAGATGGAGGTTCAGGCCCTCCTTCTAGCGCTAAAATGTTAACTATAAAAATTGCCAACACTTATTCTAACATTTAGCAATTCGCTACAATGAAATTTAGTGGTAGTATTTCTAAAGGAAGCTTAAAAGATAATTCAGCCTCAACAAGCTCAACTTGCTTTGCTGTTTCCTAGAAATCAAGGCCTTAAGTCCGAAGATTAGTTACTCTTCCTTCAAGTGGTGAGTATCACGCTTATGAGACTAAAAGGCCAATAGTTACTGTTGACCCGCTTTTTAGTCAAAGCAGTCACACATGAAATCTCTGATCAACAATACGCTCCATTATTGGAAGCATCGTCAGAAGACAGGCAGCGATTTGGTCGAAATCGCATCACAAACAAAGAATGGCCCGGAACTCCTATCAGATGACCTTTTTTGGGCCCGAAATCAGCAATTACGGAGATAAGCTCCGTAACTCTTGTAGCTCTCTGAATCAGCTTCATTTTGAGCTTTGGTTCAGCTCAATCGGACTTACGGTTTGAAAGTTATGCCCGTTTCCGTGAACGCATGCAGAACCGGAAACTTGGAATTTGGAAATTGGCTTTACCTCCCGGATTGGATCGGACCTGCTCCGACTCCACACTTCGAAGATGCTCAGACTTGGATTCCAGCTCACCTCGGTTCAGATCGGACCATCCGAACCTGACCCGCCTTGCACACTGCACAGAAGTGCACATCACGTCTTCGGTTCGGATCTCCACCCCGGTTCGGTTCGGACCCGAACCGACCCGCCTGTGTCATTTCCTGCACACAAGTTTGACCTATTCTCAAGGAGTAACCGTCTCCTATTAATCTTGATCGGCTTCCACCTGTCCTAGCATGATCTGAAGACCACTCCTCCACTACTTCCGAGATCACCTCGGAGCTCGCCACGTGTCCCTCCGAACCGATCCGCTCCTGAGCTCCCTAGCAGCTTTTCTCCGCCTATAAATACATCACAAGGTGGCCATTTGAAGGGATCTTTTTGGAGACTTTTGGAACTCTAACTCTTCATGGCTTCCACTATGGTTCTTCGCAAGGCTATTGCATAACCTAGAAATCGAATTCCACATTACAACACGAGGATTTCATGTGTAATCTTCCCTTTAATCTCCTCTTCTTCATTGTAAACACGAGGACTTCGTATATAACCCGCAAACAAACAACAATTGTAATAGCTTCTTAGGATTTAAGAAACTATAAAGTGGGTGTAGGCTTGGATTGAGCCGAACCACTATAAAAATCCCGTGTTTCTCCTCTTATTTTACTGCTTTTTATCTGTGATCTGTGATTGTGAGGATTTCACATAGAATTTGGGTGTTAGTACCAAAATTTGGTCTAACATTTTGCGCGCCGGGTAGGGGGGCACACGAAAACTTCAACGTCTGCATGGATTGTTTGGCTATTGGATCGATGGTTAAGTGAAATATTTCCCGTGTTGAAGGAGAAAGCACGAGAAATGAAGCAAGCCATGAAGCTTCCTCACATGAAAACCCGTCAGCATACTTGAGGCGAGAAGAGATGGATGGCGTTCTCGATGAATTGAGAGCCCAAATGGCAAGGTAGGATGATCTCCTCCGCAAGCAACAGGAGATGATGGATGAATTCTTTGCTCGAATGAATGGAAGGCCGAGCAACGACGTACAACCCGCTGGAAATGGCACAGAAGTGCCCCGAGAAGCTGCTACTATCCGGATCGGATCTGCTCATACCCGAGTCGCAGAGTATGAAAAAGGCATCAACCCTCCTCGGGTCGGATCAGGCCCGATCCGACCTGCACCAGGCAATGCAAGACGAAAGGAAACTAGGGGCACTCGCCTCCTTATTGGCAATGATTAGCGCGCATCACTCAATGTTTCGGATGGAAACGTCATTGGAAGCTCAGGCCAAGCTCGGCCAAACTCTGCCCCGGTTCGGATGGACACCCAACCATTAACTTCATCTCAGCAGCAACAGGAATAAGCTTGGGGCAGGGAACCAGGACCAATTCGGTTCGGAACCGCCGACCCGATGACCACCGATCCGAACTGGATCACACTCTAACACCTCATGTTTTTCCAAACTCTTCTGGACTCAACGCTGGGGGCACCAGCTCCGAACTAAGCAACTTGCAATAGCTCTTTGAAGGCTACCGGCTTGCCAATCTCATTGAACGCCTCTCGTGAGGCTGCACTTATCAGAATGACAAGGATGATGTCAATCACAATCCATTCACACAGGAAATCAGGAATTCCCACAATCCTCCAGATTTCAAACTTCCACAACTGGAACCCTACAACGGTAGGGCAGATCCTACCGTGCACCTAATGCGCTATAAACGGCATATGGAAGTTCAATCGGCGTCGGAAAACGTCATGGCTAAATGCTTTCCCCTCTTTTTGACTGATATTGCTGCTATGTGGTTTCGGCAGCTGGAATCTGAATCGATCAACAGCTGGAACATGTTGGTTGCTCGCTTTATTGAACAGTTTCGAGTCCATATCGCTCGACCCAAGAATGTAATGTCACTAACTACAATCAAGCAGAGGCCTAAAGAAACTCTACGGTCATTTCTGGAAAGGTTCAACGTTGCAGCAACATCAGTTGATCGACCTGAGCCATCTATTGTATTGATGGCGGCAGTATCAGGCGTTTTAGACAACTCAAAGTTCAAAAAATCCTTATACCGAGACACACCAAGGAATCTCAGCGAGTTCTACCTTGAATCAGATAGGTTTTTGCGTGAAGAAGATGCAACGTCCAAAAAGAAAGTTCTCAATGTTAACATGCTCAAAGACGGAGAACCGTCTGATTCTGATAAAGGCAAAAGAAAAGCTGCCGTCAAGAATGACCGCAATGCTCAGCCCCGGAGAGGGCCAAGATATGAAAAGTACACCGAACTCAATTCAACCTTGACCGACATCTACGTGAACACAAACGGTGATGTCTCCTATCCAAAGCCTCCTAGGAGGGAACCATCGCAAAGAGAACGCGATTCTGGAAAATACTGCATGTTTCATGATATGGACGGTCATGACACAAACGACTGTAGACACTTGCGAGACTTGATTGAGGAACGGGTTAGACGTGGAGAGCTACCCGAGTATGTGAAACAACCAACAGCACCTGCACCTGTGCTGCCACCACCTGCTCCCCCAAGAGGGAATGACCCTGGATCGAGCTCTCGCGGGCTCATTATCAACTGATATGGATGAGATCAGCCTGGATTTTCTGCATTTCTTAGGATTTAAGATATGTTTCTTTGCTTTCTTTAGGTTTTCTGATTGGCTAAATCGGAGTACACACGTTCGGGGTTAGGATTTAGCTCCAAAGCGTGTTCTGGACTCGATGACAAACCAATCAGGATTTGCTTTGTTTTTGTATTTTGAATTGAATAAGGCAGGACTTTCCGAGCATGGATTATGTTTGGTAAATTTAAGTGTCTTGTCAGGTTGTGGCAGGATTCTCAATCTCAATTAAAGTATGGCTTATACTTATCTCGGACCCCTAGGCATGGATTATGCCTAGGGACGGACTATCTTGTCAGGTTTTGGCAAGTATAGCTCCATCTCGGTATGAGTATGGATTGTACTCACTAGGATGCTTAAGTATGGATTATACTCAAGAACGACGAACGATCTTGTCAGGATTGGGCAAAGGAACTCAATAAATCTCGAGTATGGCTTATGCTCAGTTTGAACTTCCTGGTATGGCTTATACCCGGAAGGTTAGGTCCCTTGCCAGGTTTTGGCAGGATGATTCGAACATCTCTTGAGTGTAGTTTATGCTCAAACAAATGCCCAGGCAGGGTTTATGCTCGAATGTGTAATCAGTTTTGTCAGGATTTGACACACTTTTTTGCTCTCTTTTCTTAGCAGGTATGGATTATGCTTGCAGCTGGCAGGCCCGGCGTGGCCTTGGACTTTTTGGATTATCCAGAACACATCTTCCTTCGTTCAGCAATATATGTTCTGGGGGGCAAAATGTTGACCCTCTTTTTAGTCAAAGCAGTCACACATGAAATCTTTGATCAACAATACGCTCCAGTATTGGAAGCATCGTCAGAAGACATGCAGCGATTTGGTCGAAATCGCATCACAAACAAAGAATGGCCCGGAACTCCTATCAGATGACCTTTTTTGGGCCCGAAATCAACAATTACGGAGATAACTCCGTTACTCTTGTAGCTCTCTGAATCAGCTTCAGTTTGAGCTTTGGTTCAGCTCAATCGGACTTACGGTTTGAATGTTATGCCCGTTTCCGTGAACGCATGCAGAACTGGAAACTTGGAATTTGGAAATTGGCTTTACCTCCCGGGTCGGATCGGACCCGCTCCGACTCCACACTTCGAAAATGCTCAGACTTGGATTCCAGCTCACCTCGGTTCGGATCGGACCATACGAACCCGACCCACCTTGCACACTGCACAGAAGTGCAAATCACATCTTCGGTTCGGATGCTCCACCCCGGTTCGGTTCCTACCCGAACCGACCCGCCTGTATCATTTCCTGCACACAAGTTTGACCTATTCTCAAGGAGTAACCGTCTCCTATTAATCCGGATCGTCTTCCACCGGTCCTAGCACGATCTGAAGACCACTCCTCCACTACTTCCGAGATCACCTCGGAGCTCGCCACGTGTCCCTTCGAACCGATCCGCTCCTGAGCTCCCTAGCAGCTTTTCTCCGCCTATAAATACACAACAAGGTGGCCATTTGAAGGGATATTTTTGGAGACTTTTGGAACTCTAACTCTTCATGGCTTCCACTATGGTTCTTCGCAAGGCTATTGCGTAACCTAGAAATCGAATTCCACATTACAACACGAGGATTTCGTGTATAATCTTCCCTTTAATCTCCTCTTCTTCATTGTAAACACGAGGACTTTGTATATAACCCGCAAACAAACAACAATTGTAATAGCTTCTTAGGATTTAAGAAACTATAAAGTGGATGTAGTCTTGGATTGAGCCGAACCACTATAAAAATCCCGTGTGTCTCCTCTTATTTTACTGCTTTTTACCTGTGATCTGTGATTGTGAGGATATCACATAGAATTTGGGTGTTAGTACCAAAATTTGGTCTAACATTTTGGCGCGCTAGGAAGGGGGGCACACGACAACTTCAACGTCTGCTTGGATTGTTTGGCTATTGGATCGATGGTTAAGCGAAAGATTTCCCGTGTTGAAGGCGAAAGCACAAGAAACGAAGCAAGCCATGAAGCTTCCTCACATGAAAACCGTTCAGCATACTTGACGCAAGAAGAGATGGATGGAGTTCTCGATGAATTGAGAGCCCAAATGGCAAGGCAGTATGATCTCCTCCGCAAGCAACAGGAGATAATGGATGAATTCTTTGCTCGAATGAATGGAAGGCCGAGCAACGACGTACAACCTGCTGGAAATGGCACAGAAGTGCCCAAAGAAGCTGCTACTATCCGGATCGGATTTGCTCACACCCTAGTCGCAGAGTATGAAACAGGCATCAACCCTCCTCGGTTCGGATCGGGCCCGATCTAACCTGCACCAGGCAATGCAAGACGAATGGAAACTAGGGGCACTCGCCTCCTTATTGGCAATGAGCAGCGCGCATCACTCAATGTTTCGGATGGAAACGTCATTGGAAGCTCAGGCCAAGCTCGGCGAAACTCTGCCCTGGTTCGGATGGACACCCAACCATTAACTTCATCTCAACAGCAACAGGAAGAAGCTTGGGGCAGAGAACCAGGACCAATTCGGTTCGGAACCGCCGACCCGATGACCACCGATCCGAACCAGATCACACTCCAAGCACCTCATGTTTTTCCAAACTCTTCTGGACTCAACGCTGGGGGCACCAGCTCTGAACTAGGCAACTTGCAACAGCTCTTTGAAGGCGACTGACTCGCCAATCTCATTGAACGCCTCTCGAGAGGCCGCACTTATCAGAATGACATGGATGATGTCAATCACAATCCATTCACACAGGAAATCAGGAATTCCCGCAATCCTCCGGATTTCAAACTTCCACAACTGGAACCCTACAACGGTAGGGCAAATCCTACCGTGCACCTAATGCATTATAAACGGCATATGGAAGTTCAATCGGCGTCGGAAAACGTCATGGCTAAATGCTTTCCCCTCTTTTTGACTGATATTGCTGCTATGTGGTTTCGGCAGCTGGAATCTGAATCGATCAACAGCTGGAACATGTTGGTCGCTCGCTTTATTGAACAGTTTCGGGTCCATATCGCTCGACCCAAGAATGTAATGTCACTAACTACAATCAAGCAGATGCCTAAAGAAACTCTGAGGTCATTTCTGGAAAGGTTCAACGTTGCAGCAGCTTCAGTTGATCGACCTGAGCCATCTATTGTATTGATGGCAGCAGTGTCCGGCGTTCTAGACAACTCGGAGTTCAAAAAATCCTTATACCGAGACCCACCAAAGAATCTCAGCGAGTTCTACCTTGAATCAGATAGGTTTTTGCATGAAGAAGACGCAACGTCCAAAAAGAATGTTCTCGATGTTAACATGCTCAAAGACGGAGAACCGCCTGATTCTGATTAAGGCAAAAGAAAAGCTGCCGTCAAGAATGACCGCAACGCTCAGTCCTGGAGAGGGCCAAGATATGAAAAGTACACTGAACTCAATTCAACCTTGACTGACATCTACGTGAACACAAACAGTGACGTCTCCTATCCAAAGCCTTCTAGGAGGGAGCCATCGCAAAGAGAACGCGATTCTAGAAAATACTGCATGTTTCATGATATGGACGGTCATGACACAAATGACTGTAGATGCTTGCGAGACTTGATTGAGGAACGAGTTAGACGTGGAGAGCTACCCGAGTATGTGAAACAACCAACATCACCTGCACCTGTGCTGCCACCACCTGCTCCCCGAAGAGGGAATGACCTTGGATCGAGCTCTCACGGGCTCATCATCAACTGATATGGATGAGATCAGCCTGGATTTTCTGCATTTCTTAGGATTTAAGATATGTTTCTTTGCTTTCTTTAGGTTTTCTGATTGGCTAAATCGGAGTACACAAGTTCGGGGTTAGGATTTAGCTCCAAAGCGTGTTCTGGACTCGATGACAAACCAATCAGGATTTGCTTTGATTTTGTATTTTGAATTGAATAAGGCAGGACTTTCCGAGCATGGATTATGTTTGGCAAATTTAAGTGTCTTGTCAGGTTGTGGCAGGATTCTCAATCTCAATTAAAGTATGGCTTATACTTATCTCGGACCCCTAGGCATGGATTATGCCTAGGGACGGACTATCTTGTCAGGTTTTGGCAAGTATAGCTCCATCTCGGTATGAGTATGGATTGTACTCACTAGGATGCTTAAGTATGGATTATACTCAAGAACGATGAACGATCTTGTCAGGATTGGGCAAAGGAACTCAATAAATCTCGAGTATGGCTTATGCTCAGTTTGAACTTCCTGGTATGGCTTATACCCGGAAGGTTAGGTCCCTTGCCAGATTTGGGCAGGATGATTCGAACATCTCTTGAGTGTAGTTTATGCTCAAACAAACGCCCAGGCATGGTTTATGCTCGAAAGTGTAATCAGTTTTGTCAGGATTTGACACATCTTTTTGCTCTCTTTTCTTAGCAGGTATTGATTATGCTTGCAGCTGGCAGGCCCGGCGTAGCCTTGGACTTTTTGGATTATCCAGAACACATCTTCCTTCGTTCAGCAAGATATGTTCTGGGGGGCAAAATGTTGACCCGCTTTTTAGTCAAAGCAGTCACACATGAAATCTCTGATCAACAATACGCTCCAGTATTGGAAGCATCGTCAGAAGACATGCAGCGATTTGGTCGAAATCGTATCACAAACAAAGAATGGCCCGGAACTCCTATCAGATGACCTTTTTTGGGCCCGAAATTAGAAATTACGGAGTTAATCTCCATAACTCTTATAGCTCTCTGAATCAGCTTCAGTCTGGGCTTTGGTTCAGCTCAATCGGACTTACGGTTTGAATGTTATGCCCGTTTCCGTGAACGCATGCAGAACCGGAAACTTGGAATTTGGAAATTGGCTTTACCTCCCGGATCGGATCGGACCCGCTCCGACTCCACACTTCGAAGATGCTCAGACTTGGATTCCAGCTCAACTCGGTTCGGATCGGAACATCCGAACCCGACCCGCCTTGCACACTGCACAGAAATGCACATCACGTCTTCGGTTCGGATGCTCCACCCCGGTTCGGTTCGGACCCGAACCGACCCGCCTGTATCATTTCCTGCACACAAGTTTGACCTATTCTCAAGGAGTAACCGTCTCCTATTAATCCGTATCGGCTTCCACATGTCCTAGCACGATCTGAAGACCACTACTCCACTAGTTCCGAGATCACCTCGGAGCTCGCCACGTGTCCCTCCGAACCGATCCGCTCCTGAGCTCGCTAGCAGCTTTTCTCCGCCTATAAATACACCACAAGGTGGCCATTTGAAGGGATCTTTATGGAGACTTTTGGAACTCTAACTCTTCATGGCTTCCACTATGGTTCTTCGCAAGGCTATTGCATAACCTAGAAATCGAATTCCATATTACAACACGAGGATTTCGTGTATAATCTTCCCTTTAATCTCCTCTTCTTAATTGTAAACACGAGGACTTTGTATATAACCCGCAAACAAACAACAATTGTAATAGCTTATTAGGATTTAAGAAACTATAAAGTGGATGTAGGCTTGGATTGAGTCAAACCACTATAAAAATCCTGTGTGTCTCCTCTTATTTTACTGCTTTTTATCTGTGATCTGTGATTGTAAGGATTTCACATAGAATTTGGGTGTTAGTACCAAAATTTGGTCCAACAGTTACCTTGTAATAAGGGCATTTTATGTTGGAAGAAGGTTGATAACCTCATTATGACAACTTCCCTCAGGTTCAAGATGAAATAATAAACATTGTGTTAAGAAGAAACAGGCTAATGCATTACAACATCTGAGTTAATAATATGTTAAAACTCTTATTGAATAAAATGATACTTCCATATCGATCCAACCCATGAGTAGGCCTTGGTTGTGTTAGTAATCTCCTCATAAGGTTATAATAATCTATTGAGTGTGTTGTGTTACACTTGGTTTAAGGTGGAAGACTTGGGGATGCATGTTAGTTGTAGGGAAGCACTCATCAATTTTACTCAATGTTTTCCCCATTTTGAACGCTTTTGGTCCTAATTCTTCCACCAAAAAGAGGTTAATGAAAAACTCCCTGTTCGATCAGTATAGACACCACATGATTGTTGAATCGAGAAAATATTAAGTCTCGAACTTTCCCCTTCTATATTTATTTCAAATGAATTACAATAGTTGTGGAAATCCCCAATATGATTTAGAAATTAGGGTTTGCTCTCTAGGAATGGGATACGAAATTGTGAAAACGAGAAAAAGATCCCCAAAATGTGACCCATGGGGTCTTATTTATAGACAATTTGGGACCCCTTTTGTAATGCCTCACCAGGAAGCCCGCTTCCAATTTATGCTATCGGTATCAATCCTGAAACACCCCGTGTCCGTTAATGTCATTCACAAAGGTAATGCATTAACTTCCATGAAGCATTATAAGTAAACAGAACAGAATATTACAAGACAGAAACGTAAAGTAGTACTTGAAAATTTTATAACTTTATTACAACAGAAACAGAAAAAAGTTTGGTTACATCACTAAAAATCACAATACCAAAACCCAAGTACACAAGTATCAGTCTTATACCAATATCCTTCAAAATGCATAATTTTAAAACCATAATCCCCATCATAAACTGCCATAAGAAGGTAGAGTCAAAGCCAAGCAATACTTCAAGCACTTCAAGCAGAGATAATATGAATCAAGCTCCTATGTTTACACCCTGAGCACCTGGGGGGAACGGAAAGAAAAAGAGGCGAAAACAAACAAGGTCAGACATAAAGTCGGGTGAGTCCAGTAACTTTCAGCATATAAACAGATAGTAGTATCATGACATGTAAATAAAGCTTGATGAGAGATTGCAACAACAGGAGTAGCAGGTATGCTTAAGTTAAACGGAAGAAACAGAATGATATAGACCAAGATATGCTTTTACCTGTATCTTACTTTCCTGCACTAATACTTAGTATAACAGGATTAGGTGTTTCCCTAATGTTTAGACTGAAACAGAAACGGAAACATAATAATCTATACAGAAACAGAGTGCTAGTAATGGGTCTTTACCACCCCAACAGAGACAGAAGGTACAGAAACAGAATGCTAATAATGGGCCTTTACCACCCCAACTAAAGGGCCTTTACCACCCGAACAGAGACAGAAGGTACATAAACATAATGCTAATAATGGACCTTTACCACCCCAATTAATGGGCCTTTACCACCCCAACAGAGACAGAAAGTACACCAACAGAAATACACAGAACTAGGTGTACCCTAAATTCTACCCCAAGCAATCGGCTCCCTAAAACATAAATACCCTGTGCCAGCCCCACAGAAGGGTGTTCATTCCCTAAAGTGGCAACCTATAGACACAGACCTATTTATAGATGTCACGGTGTCTTACATCCTCAGAGCAGACCAAATCCATGCACGCACATGACCTGGTTGGAATGCGCCATCAACACCCCTCGCCATTATCAGAGTAAACCTCTTACAATTAGTTCAGTAAGCATGCCCGGACCCCTCCTAGTGTTGGGTCATAGTTTTGATACTAGAAAAGGGTTACTAACTAATATGGGTTCCACACAACAGATGACACAAGTAATTAACCCTCCTAACCTTGTGTCCCGAGACTAACAAATTTCAGATTAACTTGCTTACAGATTTCAGATGCACAAAGTTCAGATTAACTAGTTCTTAGATCAGACATATAGGTTGACAAGTTTTCAGACAACAGATCAGATATACAGATTAACAGTCTTATAGATTGTTTTACCTAACCTTGTGTTGGGCCTACAGATTTACGAAATGGGTTCATTAGATTCATCCTCCCAGTTGATTAATCCTTATCCACCCAACACGTTTTAGGCATCATATTATCCTAGACTTGCATTAATTAATTACTAATACACATACCTCTCACATTAGGTCGGTAGCTTGTGGCCGCTGGATGTGCCGGGCTGTTCCGGGCAGACTTCTGCCACAAGCCAGACCTAACCTCGGGTCTAAGCATCTTTTAGTTATGCCTATTACCTCTCACATTAGACTGACAGTTTGTGGTTGCTGGTTAAGCCGGTTGGGTCCGTGCAGGCTTCTACCGCAAACAGGGTCCAACCTCGTGTCTCAGCATTCTTATTTTTAGCTAAAGTATTCATTCACAGATTTTGCCAATATCCGACTAATTATGCCAATTCAACAAATTAAACTTCTTTACAAGTTACAGAAGATTATTCAAAGTTCTATTAACTTGTTTTGCTCAAATTTAGATCGAGCCTACAGATTTTCATACCCCAAATTACCATATTTAGTTTCAACATATTTAGCAGATTAGGAAATTCAACAGATTTAATCATCCCTTAAAATTTCATTGACATACCTCGCCTAATCATAAAATAAAGAATAATTATGCATGCCCAAATTATGGTCACAATTCACAATATAACATATGCCCCAAATTTTAGTTAAATTTACACAGTACAGAATATTCTCTAAAAATCCCAAATCATGATATACAATACGGATTATGCCAAATTATAGCCTATGATTTCAGAGTATGCCTAATATCCAAAATCCCCATTTAGGCGTATTCACATTTAATAATTATCCCATTATAATATAGATCTTTGTTCCTAAGTCATATGCATAATAATTCTCCTTCTTCCAAATCACAGACAATCATATATAGTATGCCCAGATCCAGATCTTAAATTACAACATATGTTCTTTTCTCAAATCAATCACAAATCAGTCATGCCTAAATTATGCATCATTCACTATTTTCCCCAAATTTAGTGTTAGTGCATCAATCTCTTATGAGATTTGGCTCAGGGTCATGGTAGCCTGGCTATAGAACAGAAGGAAGGAAGAGAAACAGAATAGTTACTATAATATTAATCAGATAGATCTACACAGAAAAATAGATCTGATAAACAAGAATATGCGTCTCAAATTCAGATTTATAACCATGTCAAGATCATAATTAAATTTCATATATGAAAATAACTGTACTCACCTTGGTTGGATTCTAAAAGAAAAAGGGTTGTAATTGTTCTCTCTTAATCCTATTCAGATTAGAAGAAGAAGAAGCACTAGTTCTAGCTTAGGTTTCAGTAGAGTAGAGACACCACTAATTTATTTTAATTAGAACTGAGGCAACATAGCGTTACAATGGTTTGGTGCGGAGGGAAAGTAGGGTTTGGGGGTGTTTAAATAGCAATAGGATCACAGAATCTGGTCAAAACGGGCGTCAAAATGTAAAAAAATGAGCCAGTCCTCGGATCTGGAAATCGGGGGAGGTCGACCCCCTGGTTGACCTATGTGACCCAGGTCGCCCCCCTGGTCGACTTGGGTCCTGGGCGGGAAATTTCTCGCCCAGCCCGGGTGTGTGATTTTAATTTCAAACTTAAATCCGAGCTATTTTAATTTATTCAAATTTTCTGAAACTTCTGAAGGTCATAACTTCTTCATACGGAGTCTGATTTACGCAAACTCAGACTCTATCTCAAGAATAATTCCGAGACGAACACAATGGCGTAACCCATTTCCCTTAATTCTTCTTTTAAAAATTAAGTATACTTTGTTTTGTTACTTTTATGTTCACAGAAAATACGGGGTGTTACATTCTCCCCTCCTTAAAGGGTTTTGTCCCTGAAATCTTCAAGTTAAGAAGAATGTGTCCTACCATCCAATCACCCATCTACTCAACCATCGTTCACAAGCATCCATTGTCCTTGGAAAACTTCAAATGTTGTATGAACATATGCAAAAGTGTGTGTATATGTCTCTTATCTAATGCAAAGATCAGGCGGTCTACTGACTCATTTGACCTCCTCAATGAAAATTTATGTTAGTGCCATGAGTCCAATTATGCATGCAAGAAATCCTATTTGATACACATCATTTCTATATGAGTGAATAACCATTCATCCAAATGCAACATCCATGTGATGAGTCAATCATTTTACATCCACAAAAATTGAAAAATGTGCACACATCCATATGCAGTATGAGAGTGCTTTTGAGACGATTTAGTGCCTAGTGTGTGTATATGCATCCACGAGCAACCACTTGCATCCACTTGCAACCATCAAACATAACATGTCTCAAACACATGTTTACACCCATTAGTTTCTACCTAAAGGTCGAGGACTAGATCGATAGGATACAGCCGAGTGACAGAAGAAAGTACAATTAAAACAAAAGTTTTGTTCCCATTAGACATCGATTAAGAGAATAAATCTCTAAGTATCAACCCCGAAGACCGAAATCAACATCTGATTGACACTCAGAGAATTACTCCCATTAAACAATGTCAAAACTGGAAATCTACTTCACGCTTTGAGTAAAAACACCTATCATTTTCAGAAATATTCAGATACTTACAGACTACTGGTACAGATCAGATTATCAAAACCCAGAATGTATGCGTCATAGTCAACTTAACGCCCAACACAGATACCCCCAACTAATCACAAACAGATGAGTCGTAACCCTTATGGGGTTTGAGAATATAGCGGTATCAAAAACAAGACTAGTATTAAAGTGCAGAGTCTCAATTATAGAATCAAAATGCCAGAATCAAAAAGAGTTTTAACTCAATAATCAGATAAGGAAATTAAACCTTCTATAGAAATTTTCCTATCCCGATCCTATCCACCAGCCACGTGAGCATTAACCTACCCTTCAGAAGTAGGTCCAGTCCTCTGCCCTTGCCCTCGTTTCTTCGGACAGTCCCTAGTGAAGTGTATCATCTCACCACAGTTGAAGCAAGTACCCTTCCTCTTTCTGTAATCCTTATTCATATGAGTCAAGCTTCCACAAGTAAAGCACTTTTTCTCCTTCTCATCTTCAGACTTTTCATCCTTCTTTTGTGTTTCCTTTTTTGGGCCATGCTTTCTTGTTTTGTGGTCCTTCGAGCTTTTCCTCTTTTTTCTCACTTGTGGCTTCCTCTTCATGCATCAATTCCATGTCAACCAATTTCTCGAAGGTAGCCTCCATAGGAATGTGGGTCATAGCCAACCCACGTAGCAGCTCTTTCAATGCTTAACGAATCTCAGGGCTGTCTTTTCAAGTGTGTTCACCAAGTCTAAGTCGAATCTCACCAACTGATTGAACTAGTTAACGTAATCCTTTACTGATAAATTCCCCATCTTCAATGCCAAGAACCTCTACATGTATAAATTCTCTTCTGCTCGTGAGAGAAATTTCATCTTGTACCTATGACTGAAATCGATCCATGTCTCCACTAAACGCTCTCCATTCGTGACCTCCAACCAAAAAGAGGCTTCGTCTTTCATTAACCAAGCAGCTAATTGGACCTTCCTTCCATGTTCTATCTCGAAGATACCAAACAAATCTTCCATCTCCTAAATCCAATTTCGAGCTTCAACAAATGTCTCTGACCCGTGAAAAGGTTTCCCGCCCATTGCCCGAAACTCTTTACATATCTTCGAAAAAGTATCAACGCGGGGAGGGGGAGGAGGAGGAGCGGCTGCAGTTAGGGGAGGAGGAACGTCTGTTAGGCCTGCGGCGGCGGCCCTAGCCTCCGTATTCCTTCTGAACCAGGTTGGTATCGGTATGCCCTCGGGTATCCCAGACATGCTGAAAAGAAAAAGGAAGAGATTCAAAATGGAGAATCGAAAGACAAATATATGGCTTTTGGGGATTATGTTTTTCAAAATAAACTTTACTTTTGAAAATACTTCCTTTTTAAAATCTTTTTGAATATAGTTTTCAAAAACTTTTTATCAAATCTGGTAACCTTCAGCTCTGATACCAAGTGAAACACCCCATGTCCGTTAATGTCATTCATAATGGGAATGCATTAACTTCCATGAAGCATTATAAGTAAACAGAACAAGATATTACAAGACAGATACGTAAAGTAGTACTTGAAAATTTTATAACTTTATTACAGTAGAAATAGAAATAAGTTTGGTTACATCCCTCAAAATCACAATACAAAAACCCAAGTACACAAGTATCAGTCTTATACCAAAATCCTTAAGAATGCATAATTTTAAAACCATAATCCCCAACATAAACTGCCATAAGAAGGTAGAATCAAAGCCAAGCAATACTTCAAGCACTTCAAGCAGAGAGAATATGAATCAAGCTCCAATGTTTCAACCCTGAGCACCTAGGGGGACGAAAATAAAAAGAGGCGAAAACAAATGAGGTCAGATATAAAGTCTAGTGAGTCAAGTAACTTTCAGCATATAAACAGATAGTAGTATCATGACATGTAAATAAAGCTGGATGAGAGATTATAGCAACAGGAGTAGTAGGTATGCTTAAGTTAAACATAAGAAATAGAATGTTATGGACAAAGATATGTTTCTTTCCGATATCTTACTTCCCTGCACTAATACTTAGTACAACAGGATTTAGGTGTTACCCAAATGTATAAACTGAAATAGAAATAGAATAATCTCTACAGAAACAGAATGCTAGTAATGGGACTTTATTACCTCAACAGAGACAGAAGGTACAGAAACAGAATGCTAATAATGGGCCTTTACCACCCCAACAGAGACGCAAGGTACAGAAACAGAATGCTAATAATGGGCCTTTACCATCCCAACTAATGGGCCTTTACCACCCCAATAGAGACAGAAGGTACACCAACAGAAACAGATAGAACTAGGTGTACCCTAAATTCTACCCCAAGCGATCGGCTCCCTAATACATAAATACCCTGTGCCGGGCCCAAAGAAGGGTGGTATCCTTCCCTAACGTGGCAACCTATAGACACAGACCTATTTACAGATGTCACGGTGTCTTACATCCTCACAGCAGACCAGATCCATGCACGCACATGACCCGGTTGGAATGCGCCATCGACACCGCTCGCCATTATCAGAGTAAACCTCTTACAATTAGTTCAGTAAGCGTTCCTGGACCCCTCCTAGTGTTGGGTCATAGTTTTGATACCAGAAAAGGGTTACTGAATAATATGGGTTCCACACAACAGATGACACAAGTAATTACCCCTCCTAACCTTGTGTCCCCAGACAAAAAAATTTCAGATTAACCTGCTTACAGATTTCAGATGTACAAAGTTCAGATTAACTAGTTCTCAGATCAAACATATAGGTTGACAAGTTTTCAGACTAACGGATCAGGTATACAGATTAACAGTCTTACAGATTGTTTTACCTAACCTTGTATTGGGCCTACAGATTTACGAAACGGGTTTATTAGATTCATCCGCCCAGTTGATTAAACCTTATCCACCCAACACGTTTTAGGCATCATATTTATCCTAGACTTGCATTAACTAATTGTTAATGCACAGACCTCTCACATTAGGTCGGTAGCTTGTAGCCGCTGGATGTGTCGGGCGGTTCCGGGCAAACTTATGCCACAAGCCAGACCTAACCTCATGTCTAAGCATCTTTTAGCTATGCCTACGACCTCTCACATTAGACTGACAGTTTACAGTTGTTGGTTAAGCCGATTAGGTCCGGGCAGGCTTCTACCGCAAGCAGGGTCCAACCTCGTGTCTCAGCATTCTTATTTTTAACTAAGTATTCATTCACAGATTATGCCAGTATCCGACTAATTATGCCAATTCAAAAAATTAAACTTCTTTATAAGTTACAGCAGATTATTCAAAGTTCTATTAACTTTTTTTGCTCAATTTTAGATCAAGCCTACAGATTTTCATACTCTAAATTACCGTATTCAATTTCAACAGATTTAGCAGATTAGGCAATTTGACAGATTTAATCATCCCTAAAAATTTCATTAACATACCTCGCCTAATCATAAAATTAAGCCTAATTTTTCATGCCCAAATTATGGTCACATTTCACAATATAACATATGCCCCAAATTTTAGTTAAATTTACACTATACAGAATATTCTCTAAAAATCCCAAATCATGATATACAATACGAATTATTCCAAATTATAGCCTTTGATTTCAGCGTATGCCTAATATCCAAAATCCCCATTTAGGCGTATTCACATTTAGTAATTATCTTATTATGATATAGATCTTTGAGCCTAAGTCATATACACAATAATTCTCCTTCTTCCAAATCACAGATATCATATATAGTATGCCCATATCCAAATCTTAAATTACAACATATGTTCTTTTCTTAAATCAGTCATGCCTAAATTATGCATCATTCACTATTTTTCCCAAATTTAGCGTTCGTGCGTCAATCTCTTATAAGATTTGGCTCAGCCTCATGGTAGCCTGGCTATAGAGCAGAAGGAAGGAAGAGATACAGAATAGTTACTATAATATTAATAGGATAGATCTACACAGAAAAACAGATCTGATAAATAAGAATATGCATAATCCCAAATTCAGATTTATTACCATGTCAAGATCATAATTAAATTTCATATCTGAAAATAACTGTACTCACCTTGGTTGGATTCTAAAAGAAAAAGGGTTGTAGTTGTTCTCTCTTAATCCTATTTAGATTGGAAGAAGAAGTAGCACTAGTTCTAGCTTAGGTTTCAGTAGAGTAGAGAAGCCATTAATTTATTTTAACTAGAAATGAGGCTGCATAGCGCTACAATTGTTTGGTGTGGAGAGAAAGTGGGGTTTGGGGGTGTTTAAATAGCATAGGGATCAATGAATCTGGTCATAACGGGAGTCCAAATGCAGAAAAACGAACCAGTCCTCAGATATGGAAATAGGGGGAAGGTTGACCCCCAGGTCGACCCCCTGGTCGACATATGTAACCTAGGTCGACCCCCTAGTTGACCCCCTGGTCGACCTGGGTCCTAGGCGGGAAATTTACCGCCCAGCCCGGGTTTGTGATTTGAATTTCAAACTTAAATCTGAGCTGTTTTAATTTATTTAAATTTCTGAAACTTCTGAAGGCCATAACTTCTTCATACGGAGTCCGATTTACGCAAACTCAGACTCTTTCTCAAGAAAAATTCCAAGACAAACGCAATGGCGTAACCCGTTTCCCTTAATTCTTCTTTTAAAAATTAAGTTTACTTTTTTTGTTACTTTAATGTTCACAGAAAATATGGGGTGTTACAGATCCGCTTCAGCCGCTTATGGTATCGTCTTTCAGGTATCAGTCTCTTTGATTTCGGTACCGCTTCTACTTTTGGATTCTCCTTTTCATGAGGCCTTTATTGCGGAAGTGACAATCCACTATCGGGCCGTCTTTAGGGTATGCTTCACTCCTTCCTTTCTTCTAATCTTTAACGTTGCTTCTGGTATCACTACCAAGCCTATTGGTAGAAATAGCACTTTTGATAGCTTTCTTCTAGCTTTGGTATCGCCCTCTGGTTCTTGACTTCATCTTTTACAAATTCTTTGATTTGATAACACTCTCACTGTTATTATGCTATCGACCTCACTTCTCTTTTGGTGGTGTTATATTCCAATATCGGATTAGTGCTTTCAGTCTTTATTACATTGTTTGATTTTAGTATTGCTCTAATGGCTTAATCCTTACTTCAATGGTATCAAGCCTGGGTCTCTGCTTCTTCTCCATGGTTACCGATACCAGAATAGTCATCCCTCTTTGAAGTATCAATACCAAGCTGACTGTTCCAAACATGTTGTTACCGATAGCATGCCTCCTTCATCCTTGATTTGTTGTCGACATCGTGTCTTATTGCCTAGAGTTGTTACTGGCGATGTCCTTGCTTTCAGTTCTGGGTTTCGGCTTATATGATTTCAGTCAATCCCTTCTTATTTTCTTTTGGTTTAAAGTGGTACGATTCCGAAGCTATATCTATGTTTATCGCTTTCGATTGTTGATTTTGTCTTTCGGTTACCAGTTTTAGATTTCGGTTGTTGGCTCTGGCACGGTAACCCTTCACCCTGGCTCGCTTACGGTGTTTACTTCTGGCGGTAATAGTACCAAGCCTTTTACTTTTTACACTACTACATGCGGTACTGGACTAGGTGCAATTACCATTAAGGGCGAGCAATATTCATTTAGAAGCGAATTAACCGAGCAAACCAGTATATCTTAGTTGGTTCAGTTTTGAGACTAAATTGTTTTGATTCAGTTTGTAAAATAAATTTGTTTGGTTTTCGGTTTAACCGAACTTTTACCATATTATCTAACTTTATGTTATTGTCGTACTTTAAATAGTTGGTTTAGTGATAAAATACAAAAACATTTATTAAAAATAAGCCAATTTTTGTTGTAAACATAAAATTTAATGAATAAAATTTATTCAAACATAAATTTATGTTTTTCTTTAGGTGAATTAATCATTTGAACAATAAGATGTCCTTCAAGTTCGGTTAATTCGGTTACCGATCGAATTAACTAAAATTATTTCGGTTTGGTTCGATTTTGAAAATTTTTGGTTCTAATTTGGTTTGAATTTTTTTATCTCAAAACCAATTGAACCGATCGAATGCTCACCCCTAGTTACCATGCAGGAAGGTAAGGTGGTATGTTTTACCAGTAGGCGGCTTAAGACCCATAGGAGGAACTACACGACCCGATGACTTAATGTTAGCCACCATTTTCTTTACTCTTAAGTCAAGGAGGCAATAATTTTTAGGGGTGAGATTTGAGTTATTCATATATTACAAGTTTCTTAAGTACTATTTTCTCATAAGGACTTGAACTTAGGGCAATAGTTGATGGATGGAGTTCTTAGCATCGTATGACTTTGAGAACTCATATTCCCCTGGTAAGGGGAATGTGGTCACATATGCACCAAGTCCGAAGAAGGACTCTTTGTGTTCTTTGTTTATGGAGTGGAGACATTTAGAATACATAGCAAAATATAACTTTAAACACTCCATAGAGTTATACTCTGGATTGTTAGCAATTTAATGGGTTCAGCCTACTATTTTAGAATAAACTAGCTCTAAATGATGGAAGATAAGGAATTAGCAAATACCGTGGATATGATAAGCGGAGGAGAGTTACCAAGGCATCTCTAACCTAATTCAATGTATTTGAAGGATGGCTGAGAAGGGACAACAGATTAAGCGTACCCTGCATGGAAAATTTGATAAATGTGGTGCTAATAGAGGATCATCATTTAGGGGTGACCATTCATCATGACAATGACAAAATAAATCGACAGATGAAGAGGGTATTAATTTGAGATGGCAAGAAGAGGTGAGTGGCACGTGTAAGGTGTATGACTTAAGAAAAGGTTAAGATGGAGAAAAAGAGAACTATAGGTTTGCTTCAGCCTTTGGAAGTACCTAAGTGGAACCGAGATAGAATCTTAATGGATTTTGTGTGCGGCTTGCTTAGATCAAGGAAAGGGAGTATAAACATATGGGTTATAGTTGACTGGTTAACCAACTGAACCCATTTTATTCCCATCCATTGTCAAGACATGATGCCTATATGTTAGAGAGATCAAATGACCACGTGAAGTACCCTCCAGTATAATCAATGATAGAGATCCATTTTTTACAAGTGAACTTTGTAAGGGTCTGTTAGAGGCATTAGATTATCAGTTACATCTTATTACGAACTGTCACCAGTAGACTGATGAGAAAATGGAATGAGTAAATAAAGTTATGAAAAATATTCAACTATTGTGCATTTTGGAATTCGATGGAACTTGGGAAGAGCATATACCGCTAGTGGAGTTCTTTTAAAACAGTAGTTTAGGCGAAAGAATCAGAATGACTCCATTCATGACTGTTTATAGAAGGCCTTGCAGGTCAACGCTTGTTGGTGGGATAACACAGATAGACTTATTCTCGAAAAAGATATGGTTAGGGGTACTTTTTAGATGGTAGACATAACTTGAAGGAAGATTATGACAGCTGTTAGACCAAAAAATGGCATAACACCCAATAGACCAAAATTTGAAGAGCATAATGAAGAAATACAAACTAGAAACAAAGAAAAGCAAGTAAAAATGCAGAATTTACAGTTTTTCGATGTTAATGAGCCTACATCCACTTTATAATCTTTACATTCAGCAAAGAATTATTGATTACAACACTTAGAATATCTCAAACACTTGAATTACAATCGAATTCCTCTGGAGGTTATGAAAATACACTCCAAAGTGAATGAAATGCTTTCAAGTTGAATAAAAATGGCCGCAGTACAATATTGCTTCAAATATTTTGGGGGAAAAGGTCCTTTTTCCTTTCTCAATAATGGATAATTATAGGCTCAGTTCGAATCGTTTTGGTAGGAATGGTTGTTCAAGGTGGCAACGTCCTCAGTCTTATATCATGTTAGAGGAGGAGGTTGTATGTAGAAAAGCAACCCGGATCGTTGGTCGTGGCCATGTGGCAGGTAACCCGTCGATACCAGATATCGTGGTCACAAAACTATGTAGCAGGTCCTCATGGGTTTAAAATGATGATCGACTTAGGTCGATACCATTCGATCTGAAGCCATCGAACCAAAGCCCTTCTAATGTGTTCGACTCGAAACCAGAAAACTATTTTATTTGTTTATGTATGATCTGATCCGACTCCCAGCTGTTAAAAACACATTATTCTTGTTCTTTAAGTATGTAATCATGCTCATCTGGATCTTGAGTGGCCTTGTTGCAAGGTAGGTTAACATTTTGCCCCAAAAGTACGTCTTACCGTAAATGAGGTGTGCGTCGAACTCGTCTTTCAGTCAATTCTTGAATAAGCAACAATCAACAGTCGTGCTCCTTTGTGAAGTCATGTCTCTTGATCCCTATGCATCATTATAAATAGTACATCTGTAACAACCCGAATTCCGACAGACAGAATTTTTTTCAAAATTCTAATCTTTCGAAACTCGTGTTTGTTTGCTCTGGTATCCTGTAGAAAAGACAGTGACATAAAATATATCAGAGCCCAGAAAAATATCTCATAGAGATATGGATAAAATATAATGTAATCAAAATATAGCCTTACTGTAGTAATAATACTGCCTAACCAGTATCCAAAGCTATCATATCTCTGCCACAAATTTGACCTACGAGTATGTTAAGAGGAGGGGGCCAAAACACAGGTTCTAGTGGATGGATTTAAACTATACATTTGGAATAATCCTATATACACCGTTCAGTTACATTTTCTTGTTTATTACGTTACTTGGGTTATCAGAACTCAAGGCTTACACACACATCATACCCATCTACTTCCTAGTGGATTAACCTAATACAGTATGCATGTAGCAACCCCCAATATTGAGGTACACCCCATGGTACCCCACTTGCACGGTCTCCACAAAAATGTACACAGCCCCTCATCCCACACCAGAGTTACATATGGATCTCTATATAACAATGTCACATTCCGCATATATCTGTCATTACTCTGCTATGAAAGCGTACGGACTGCTACCTTCGATAGAATAAGATTCCATCACAGGGTAATGCCCTCAAGTCTACGAAACACCACCCAGAGCAGACATGTATGTATCTGGACTTACTCACGTACGTATCGTAAATCGTATTTGATTCCTTAACAGCACATAACCTCTAATGTGCACCGAGTTTCGTGGCAGGGTTGTACAAGAAACACGGAACTCGGTCGGGAGTTTTCCGTATCCGTATAGGCCCACCTTTAAGAGCCTCAAAATACAAATATGCTTTAGGTTTGTTTTTCATGGTGGCTATGGCCCCACCTCGTCACCTCCCTCAACTAGTAAAGACTACTAGAGCTAAGCGACTTTCCCCTAACAAACAATCTAAACATCCAGTTTGGCGTCTCCCCTCAACCATCGTGCCTCGATAGTGAAAGGTGGATGGCGTCTTGGGTTTAGCTCTTGTCTTTTTGCATCCCATTGGCTGTCGATGACGGGTACCCGACGATCTACTATCCTTATTGGTTGTGTCACCTGCCTCACTTTTGAGGCGACCGCCGAATTACCCTAGTGTCACCTCGTCACAGCTTTTTGACTGCAAAGCTATTTTTGCAGTCAAGGCTACTCATCGGGTAGTTACGCGCAAATCCAACCTCTATGAGCACAGCTAGAACACTGCACCACCACAGAGGACTACCAGGAGCACCTTCCACCTCTTAGGAAGCCATATGCTTCCCCTTCCAGTCCTTCAGAGAATGATCAGATGAATGTGTGCTCCCCTCGTGTCTCATGAAACAGCGATGATCTACCTCGTTGGGTTATTCACCCTAAACGTGTGGACTGGTGCAAGCGCCTTATTTTAATATGTTATTAGACCCTATGTCTATACATTCTATTATGTGCTTGCTTTACCTCATCGGGTTTCCATTTAATTTGGTTATTCCCATTCACATTGACTTCTTATTCAAGTTACCAAGTTCCTCTTCCTTATTAATTTCAGTCTTATAACTTAACCCATTTAAGTTTGTTAATAAGCCCACAACATGTTATTTTCTAGATTGTGATCCAATGTCTATAATCGACAATCCATATTTATTATTCATTGTCCAATAACATGTTCTACTTAATATGTAATTAAGTATATCTCAATTCACATGTTTTTTGTTCAACATATCACTAATTATTTATGATTAAATATCACTTATTTCATTTGATAAGTTTGCCTCCTTCTTTCTCATTTAATCATAGTTCCATCCTATATTGTCACTACTGCTTATCATTGTTTGCTTATTGACTTAGTTCTCTTAACTATGGCTTGCTAATAAGTTTCTCTTCCCATAAACATAACTTATGTTGTCCTCATCCGTAGATTTCAGATTCTCATTCTTGCAAATAACTTAATTTACAATAAATCTCATTACATAAGTTATTCCATTTTCTTTATTTGTATTATAATTTAAGTTATAATTTCCACTTGTCCCTAGGACAAATCTACCTATTATATAACATTCTCATTAATATAATTTATTTATAATAGGTTATTATCATTCCCCGTTCATTCCATTCCTTTTACAGTTGTAACTTCCATTCGTTTCCTTATTCATTTCCAGTAATCACAATTAATGCTATTTTATCAATCTTGCTATTTACATATATATATATATATATATATATATATATATATATATATATGTGTGTGTTTTTGCAATAGACCTCTCACATTAAGCCAACACTTGTGGATGTTGGATTTGCCGAGCGGTTACGGGCAGACTTCTTTCACGAGTTGACTTAACCTCGTGTCTTAGCACCATTACATGTTTTATTTACGCACTAGACCCTCACAACAAATTAACAACTTGTGGATGCTGGATTTGTTGGGCGTTTCAGGTGTAGACTTCTACCATAATTCCATTTTATGTTGCATGTTCTTTTTAACATGTAATTGATTCTATTCTAACATGTAATCATTTAATTATGTAATTGTTCTAATCTAACAAGATAACATGTAATTTTCTCAATTCAAAAGCAAATAATCCAAGTACATAACATGCCACATGTTAATCAGGTAACTAGAACATATATATATATATATATATATATACAATAGTAACCGTTACACATATTTTAACAAGTTTGCATTTCAACATATGAACATTTCAGCGTATTAAATGTTTCAACATATGAATTTTCCAACATATTAATATTTTAATATATTAATAGTCCAACATGTCATTTTAGCATTTCATCATTTTGATCATTCTAGCAGGTTTACATTGCATATAAACGGGGAATGTCAAACGATACTATATCATTATCAAAAATGATGTAACTTAAATCCACTCACCTAAATTTTCATTCCAAATCCTGAATCTGGTCCAGATCTTAGTATTCCTTGGTCCTCCTAACTAAATTTAGAATCTAGATACCATGGATCCACAAATTCTTACTGAAAGAAAAAGGGAAGAAAGAGGTAGAAATTGAAATAAACTAGATCTAAGAAATTACCTTACTTCAAATATGATTCTGAACACCTTCTAATTAATATTCATTCTTTTCCTCTAGATCTTGATTCAGAATTTTCCTAAACTAATTATTCTACTATTATTATTTTCTGAAGAGATTTGAGGAGGAAGAATGGCAGAGCTTAGACGTTGTCTCAAAGAATATGAGAGTTAGGTTAGGCTCTGCTAGCCTATTTATAGGTGTTCAGGATCTTATTGTACACGCAGCGCTGAGTCGGCATTGAACCCTGTTAAGAAAATAGTCCAGGTTCGCAGATGAATCTAGCCAGATCTGGGGGTGTCGACCCCCTACCATGACATTGACCCCCCATGGGTCCCGCGAGCTATTTTGGTGCAAAGTTTGATTTTCGAATGTTTAAATTTCTGGAATTTATTTAACTGTTATATTCACATGTAATCTTCTTATACATATACAAATCTTCTAATGACCATTTTACATGTACATATATACACACGACTTTTATTTTGTTTCCAAAATTCAAACGGTGTTGTATTGTTATTTGATTCTTATCAAAATTTCTTTGATTACCGCCTTATCTTGAACTTTATCTCTGGTATATATATATATATATATATATATATATATATTTCTACATATATACATATATATATTCTCATATATACACGCACATATATTTTCTTTACTTCCTTATATGTATACCTTTCCTTATATGTGTCTTTATACATATTTTCTCTTTAGAACATGTGTTATTTTAGCCGTTCCCTGAAAATAAAAATATGGCGCTGGCAGGGATCGAACTCTATACCTCTTATATGCAAGCCACATGCTCTAACCAACTGGACTACTAAGGCAATTGTTAACAAGGCTTAGAACAATGGTAGTTATTGTTCCCTTCTTATTCCTCTTTTTCATGTTTGCTACAATATTTCATTTAAACCATCGCATGAATCTATTTCTTTTATTTCTCTTTTATTATGAATGCATAATATTTGTAAATCAGTGCATGCAACATATTTACACTGTATGCAACCAATCCTTTCTTTCTTTTAGTGCATCATTAAATTTTATTTGCATTAATATTTTCTTCTTTTTCAATGCATGTATGTATTACATGTAATCACATATTATTTATATTTTATTCTTCATATATATATATATATATATATATATATATATTAAATTGTCATAAATTGAAGCTTGTTACATTCTCCTACCCTTAGGAAATTTCATCCCCAAAATTTGATACGGGTAAAAATCAATTAACCCCTTGCATAATATACATCCATCATGTATGCATCTAATTTTTACAAACATTGAGCACTAGTGCAAAGTGAAATACAACATAATAATTCATGTATGCCTAAGCGGTACTTCCTATGTGTTTGCAAAAATTTTCAAAAATTCTTCAAAAAAATGATGCTTACATCCTAAATATACTGATAGTTCTACATAAATGCAATATTTTGAAAATATAAATACATTTTCATCCAAATTTTCCCATACTCTTACTGAGTACGAGCGTAGTTCATCCCATTTTTGCATCCAAATCCCAAACGACCAACTTTATTTTTCAAATTTCACCTAATTTACTAAATTTAATTTCTTTTGTTACAAAAAGGTGGGAAATGGAAATTTTCACATCTTCCATTTTTCTTTTATATACCTTTTTCCAACCGTACTTCGATTTTATGTAGCTATTTAAGAAGATTCCCTATTTTCCTATCCAAGCACAGCACACATAAGAAAATTTTCTTTGTTACTGATTTTCTTTTTCATCTTAACTTGGAAATTTTTACTCTAATTCATTTTTTTCTCAGAATTTGTCAAGTTTGTCGCTATACTGAATTTGTTGTTTCCTTTGTAGTTGTACCATTTCTCTTTCTTAGCTTATTTAGTCATCTGATCTAAGTTTAATTTTGAATAAGCCTTCATCTAAAACATGAAAACATACACTTTACACAATTACTACTAAGGGCCAAGAATCTCGGGACTATGTCCCCCTTAGACATCAAGCTTGAACGACTGGATCAATGACAGGTTTAGGTGTTACCCTAACTACCCAACTGGAAAAATAACAGAACAATCCCAATAGAAATGCAGTAACAGGTTGTACACCTAACATGAAAATTAGCGATATGATCAAAATACTTACTTGTCGTTTTCTATCTAGTAGTCACCAGTAGTCCTAGCTGTGTACCAACAATTATTTCAAGCAACACTATGCATTCTACGGGAACTTACCATAATTCCAAGATAATCCTCGCTATTTACTTTATAGCCTCAAAAATTTTCCCGTCTTCCCTAGGCACTAATCCTTACCTACTCCATACTTTTTAAAACACGGTTTGGCCTTTTCATTTAACTTTTCTTTCAATAGTTAAAAAGTTACAAAACTTTATTTTCCTCATCAAAACTTACTATTGCCAAACCATAAAAACATATCATTTTATGTATAAAAAAATGTAAATCATTTTTTTTTCAAGTCACAAAAACTGGAGTAGATAAGGACAACTATTTCTTAATCTGGTTTACGGCTTGTTCTTGCCTATAAGGTCGATTCAGTTTCTTACTACAAGGTCCAAACTTCTGCTCTAATCTTAATTTCTACAACTTATTTTTTCCACCCAACAAAATTCTTTTGTTAAAACAATTTATCAAAAATGGTTGTCAAGAGAATACAGATTTCAAAACTTTCTTTACTGAGAATTTTAACAAAATGCAATACTTTCTAAGTTCTGCTTTTTAATCATTTCATGCAGTATAAAAAGAAAACTAGGGAGCTATACATGCTCTATAACATGCATCTTTTACTAAGAGAATTTTACTTCAGAGAATTTTCACAAGAAATCATTGTTCCCAAAATATGCCCAATTTTACTTTAAAACTCAATATGCGTACTTTACATATTTTAAAACCATAACTTTTATGAAAAACACCAAAACCATCTTCCCAAAACTTTTACAATTTCAAGTTCTTAAAATTTAACAATGGGGATAGACTCAAGGCGGGTTTACAATTTTCCTCATCTTTCTAGACACTCCCATAAAGTTAATTCTCTCAACTATATATATTCCTAATCCATTTTTTCCCCTCTTTTTAACATTTTCCAATTTATAAGGTTTTTCCGCCAAACCCACTAACCCAAAATACTAACCATATGGGATTCACCTTCCTTCCCTACAAAGTACATTGTACACTTTCCACCCAAATTTGCTAAGGGTCTCAGAATTCCATATTCATTCCTTTAGTGTACAAAATGGACATCTCAATTCTTACCATATTGTACTCTTTCTATTTAGTGGGTTCGTCTATAGATCCAAGTATATATATGTATATAATATTTATATTTAAAAAAAAATACAAATACGTTCACTCGCTATCTAAACAAGAATCCTAAACCTAGGCTTTGATAACAGATGTAACAACCCGAATTCCGACATACCGAATTTTTTTTAAAATTCTAATCTACTGAAACTCGTGTTGGTTTTCTCTGGTATTCTGCAGAAAAGACAGAGATATAAAATATAACAGAGCTCAGAAAAACATCTCACAACGGAATGGATAAAATATAATGTAATAAAAATATAGCACTACCAAAGTAATAACACTGCCTAACCAGTTTCCAAAGCTGTCATATCTCTGCCACAAATCTAACCTGTGAGCATGTTATGAGGAGGGGGTCAGAACACAAGTTTTGGTGACTGGATTTGAACTATAAATATTGGGTATTCCAACATATACCGTTGAGTTACATTTTCTTGTTTATTAGGTTACTTAGGTTATCAACACTCAAGGATTACACACATGTCGTACTCATCTACTTCCCAGTGGATTAACCTAATACAGTATATATGTAGCTAACCCCCAATATTGAGGTACACCCCATGGCACCCCCACTCGCATTATCTCCATCGTAATGCCACAAAAATGTATGCAGTCCCTCATCCTACGCCAGAGTGACGTACAAATCTCTATATAACAATGTTACGTTCTGCATATACCTGTCATTACTGTGCTACGTAAGCATGCGGACTACTACCTTCGATCGAATCAGATTCCATCACATAGTAATGCTCTCAAGTCTATGATACACCACCCAGAGCATACACGCATGTATCTAGACTTTCCCACGTACGTATCATCAATCGTATTCGATGCCTTAACCGCACATAACCTCTAATGTGCACTGAGATCCGTGGCAGGGCTATAGAAGAAAAACGGAACTCGGTCGGGAGCTTTTCCATATCTGTATAGGCCCGCCTTTAAGAGCCTCAAAATATAGATATCCTTTAGGTCTGTTTTTCATGGTGGCTATGGCCCCACCTCGGCCCTCACTCAACTAGTAAATACTACAAGAGCTAAGCGACATGCCCCTAACAAATAATCTAAACATTCAGTTGGCGTCTCCCCTCAACCACCGTGCCTTGATAGTGAAAGGTGGATGGCATCTTGGGTTTAGATCTAATGTTTTTGCATCCTACTGGCTGCCGATGAAGGGTACCCGACGATCTACTATCCTTGTTGGTGATGACCCCTGCCTCCCTCTTAAGGCAACCGCCGAATCACCCTAATAGCTTTCTGACTGCAAAGCTTCTTTTGTGGTCAAGGGTACTCACCGGGTAGTTACCTGCATACCCAACTTCTGTGAGCATAGCCCGAACACTATACCACCATAGAGGACTACCAGGAGCACTTTCCATATCTCAGGAAGTCGCGTGCTTCCTCTTCCCATCCTTCGGAGCTGACAGAATGATCAGATGAACGTGCGCTCCCCTCGTTCCTCATGACACCACGATGATCTACCCCTTTTGGTTATTCACCCTAAACGTGCGGACTGGTCCAAGCGCCTTATTTTAATAGGTTATTAGACCCTATGTCTAAACATTTTATTATGCGCTTGCTTTACCTCATCGGGTTTCCATTTATCTTGGTTATTCCCATTCACATTGACTTATTATTCAAGTTGCCAAGTTCCTCTTGCTTATTAATTTCAGTGATAAAACTTAACACATTTAATTTTATTAATAAGCACACAACATGTTATTTTCTTGATTGTGATCCAAGGTCTATAATCCATAATCCATTTATATTATTCATTGACCAATAACATGTTCTACTTAATATGTAATCAAGTATATCTCTATTCATATGTATTCTTTTTAACATGTTGTTACCACCAAAATTATCTCAGCATAAAATGGGGGCGAAGGGGTCTCGGATGACCGAAATCTCACCGAAGGCTCAATAGCAAGTGGGGCCAAATACTAGGAAGGGCTAGGGGCAGGAAGAAATAACCCGAAAAGACGCATCAACCGAAACCCCGTAAAGGAAAGGAACGTAAAAACTATGGGTGTAACCGACAGGATCTATCCGCCAGGGTCAATCTGACAAAATCCTTCTGACAGTATCAGTTCGACAGAAGATATTGTGGTAAAGAGTCATCTTAATCCAAAACCAAGAAAGTCAAAAGCAGTAAGCCCGTCGGATGAAGCTCAAATGAATCTTCGAAAAAGACCCACTTGAATACCGACACACCTGAAGGCGAGGGCATAGAAGGTACTAAACCAAGAGAACGTAAGGATAACCCAGAACTAGCTTCCGTAGCATCCGCCATACAAATACCGAAAGGCCACATACATGAATAAACATAAGTGACATCAGAAACCACCCTCCGAGAATACATATTACCACAAAAGCTTCACCGAAAGGCTAATCGGGACCCGAGCAGGGATACGGGCTACACGTACTAATCTACCTAGTACCGAAACCCGCAATGGCTTCGAACCGGCAGTTATCAACATATATCATGAGGTCAAGCCCCTCTAAGTATTCACTATAAAGCTGGAGGCCTACATCCGAATGCTTATGTCTGAAAGCCTACATCAGGAGTTGTTGTCTAGGATTCAAGTACCATACAAAGACCGTAACTAATACTCCAAAAAAGAACGGATGTTAAGCGCCCGAAACCAAGGATAAAGCGACCGACAAAGAACCCCATGGGCCCAATAGCCCATCAGCAGAAGGAGCTTAGAGCCACTACAAATAAGACCCCAGGGGTCACATTCGAGGGTTGGATTTTTCCTTAATGCTTGTACTCTTAGAAATTGCATAGCACTGAGACTAATTCAGGGATTCCCCATATTACATTTGTGTACTCCCAACGAAAGTCAATAAAAGGGGATCTTTGTAACACCCCATATTTCCTGTGGATATTAAAGTAACAAATTAAAGAATACTTAATTTTAAAAGTAGGAATTAAGGGAAATGGGTTACACCATTTCGTTCATCTCGGAATTCTGCTTGAGATAGATTACGAATTTGCATAAATCAGACACCGTATGAAGAAGTTATAAGCTTAGAAGTTTGTATATGCCCAAGGAAATATATATATATATATATATATAAAATAATTCCATAAGTCAAAACAGGGTTCAAATCTCGAATTTGGGTCAAGGTAAGCTGAGCGGGAAATTTCCCGCTTAGAGGTGTTGACCCCCCCCCAAGGGGGAGTCGACTTAGGTGTCGACCCCCATATAGGGGTGTCGCATAGGTTTCGAACCCCCATAGGGGAGTCAACCCCTGTTGGCCTAGATTTGTCCGATGACGTGTTTCACCACGTGTCGCTTTCTAATTCGTTGTGTGACGTGGTATTCTGCTATAGACGATTCTGATGACTTCTAGACTGATCTGAAGGCTCTAAATCTCCCTATACACAAATAAAACGACCCCTAAACCTATTGTTTTCTCCACAGAAATTCGTAGGCATTTATATGTTGCTAAAACCAGAAGTGACCTAGCCTCCACCTTAATAAATCAAATTAGAGTTTTCAAGTTAACACTCAAAGTCTACATCAAAGGAATAGCTAATCAAATTCAGAAATCAGATCCTAGAATTCAAGACCGTTCTGTAATTTGTAAGTGCATGTTACTTTCAGAAATAAAATTTAATTCTGATTCTGACATTGTAATAAATCTGAGTCTAAGATTATGCCTATTTCTATCTGCTTTCTATATCCATTGGATCCCTCTCGTGGATATTATTATGTCCATTCTTTGTCTCTTCTTTCCTTCTTCCCTTTTTGTTTGTAAAGCCAAACTACTACGAGCCTGAGCCAAATCTCATAAGTGATGAACGTACGTTGAGAAAAATCGGACATAATATATGATTTGGACATGGCCAGCGGTAAAATTGGGAAAAGTACTAAATTTTGTATAAATGGGGCATAACTGATTTTGTAATAGATTTGAGGCCATAACACAAGTTGTATTTAAAAACATAAAGTGTATCGAACATATGACTTGAGATTTGAGGCATAAAGTATATTGGACATATGACTTGGGGTTTGGGGCATAAATTGAATTGTAAACATGTAAGACATAGTACATGTTGTGGTTTAAACTTAAAATTGGGGCATATTATATATGATAGTTTATGACTTGGAAGAAGGAGAGTATTGTGTATAGTGATGTATGGCATAGGGATGAAAACCTATAGTAAGATAGGGATAACTATTAAATGTGAACACGCCTAAATTGGGATTTTGGGTAATTGGCATGCACTGTAATTAAAGGTTATAAATTTGGCATAGTTTATACTGTGAACCATGACTGTGGGTTTTCGGAGAATATTTTGTATGGTGCCATATGATCAAACCTTAGGGCATGCGTTATATTGTGATTTTTGGGGCATGACTATTAATGCAAATTTGGGAAAATTGGGTGTAACCTATTTTGAGTAATAACTTGAATTTGAATTTGTGGGGCATAATTTGCATTCAACTTTGTTGGGGTATATCTTGAGAATTGGAACATGACTAGTTTTGTGAATTTGGGATGATTAGCATATTAAACCTAGACTTGGACAAGTATGGTAAATATGCTAAAAGAAAAACATGCCTAACCCGAGGTTAGATTGAGTTGCGGTGTAAAACTATCTGGAACCGCCCGGCACATCCAGTAACCGCAACAACACAGATCTAATGTGATAGGTTAGCGCATTTAACCCAAAACCCGAGGTTAGAATGAGTTTGTGGTAGAAGTCTGCCGGAATCGCCCGGCACATCCAGCAACCGCAGACAATAGTTCTATTGTGAGAGGTTGGGGCATTAATAAATAAATTAATGCCAATAAACAGACATGCTAAGAATGATAAGGTTAAGTAAAATTTGGAACACTTAACCTTTATAACATGTTAATTAGACAAGAAGGTGGGTTAAAGTAAATTTAGAACAATTAACCGTTATAACATGTTAATTACACAAGAAGGTGGGGTTAAGTAAATTTAGAACACTTAACCTTTATAACATGTTAATTAGACAAGTGAGCAGGGTTAAATTAACTGGTTCAACATGATGAATGAGAAGGGTTAAGTTAATAGGAAACACTTAGCTAGTATGACACGATGAATGAGTAGAGTTAAGTTAATGAGAAACACTTAACCAATATGACATGATGAATGGGTAGGGTTAAGCTAAAACAAGAGAGAAACACTTAACCAATATAACAGGACGCGTGGAAGGGTTAAGTTAACACAAGAAAGCAATACTTAACCAATGTAACACGAGAAGTGGGTGGGTTAAGTTAACTTGAATTGATTGATGACACTTAACCAATAAAGCATGATGAACACGTGGGGTTAAGTTAATAAGAAACACTTAACCAATATGACATGATGAGTGGGTGGGTTAAGTTAACATGAATAGGCAACACTTAACCCATATGAGATAATGTGCGGGAGGGTTAAGTACATATCGGGTTGGTGGGTAATATTAGTAAATATAAGCCCACAAACTTAACCATTAAGTAAACATGTTTGAGTCAGTGGGAGGATTAAGTACATATCGGGTTGGCGGGTAATTAGTAAATATAGGCCCACAAACTTAACTAGTAAGAAACCCTAGTAACGGGGACCCATTTAAGCAGTAACCCACATAGATGTATCAAGGTACCCTGAAACTGGCAGGGTGGGGCACGATTACTGGGCTGATTATAAGCGGCCAAAATAGCGGCAGGGGGTACGTCAGTGTAGGTTCCGACGGTTTACGTGCGTGCACGTACTCCAAAGTGGAAAAAACAGGCACTGGATACCAGTAGTTATTGTGAATCATGAATCATGTCGCGTTGCTATCATAAGAATTGATACACCTTATGTTGGGACCAGCACAGGGTATCTACACGCAAGAGATTGCGATTGACACAGACGCAAGGAAAATTAATACGAGTAAGGAGTCGAGCAATAGGGTAGTAAGGGTACATCTAACATCTTCATGGTAATTAGGCTGATTGAGGTAAGATCCTCATACTAAATGTACACATGAAGGCTACCAAAATTAGGGGGATTGGGATCACATTTTAACATTATCATTTTACACAGATTACTAGTTTGGACACTAGTTGGGCGGTGCAGAGATATAGAAATCGGAATAACAGGCTAGTAGCAAAGTAGAGAAAGAGTAGAAGTGCATTTTGTTTATCTTGCCATATCGGATCTATGATAATCGCATGTTATCTTGTTATCCTTCTTATCATGTATTGTCTTAAATTCAATTTTATTCATGTCATGATGATTTTGCCTATTTACATGCTGAAAGTCAGTGGACTTACCAGACTTATGTCTGACCTAGTTTGTTTCGCCTCTTTTCTTCCGTTCCCTCCCCCCCCCCCCAAGGTTCACAGGGAGGAAATGTTACCACCTAGCTCAATTTTCTTTCCAAGCTCGAAGATAGTCGATGTATTGCTTTGGACTCTCTCCACTGCTATGGCTGGTTCATGCTTTATTGGGAAATATCATTGTTATTTTTATGCTTCTTTTATACATGGAAGTTTTTGAATCAATACAGAAGTTCTACGTATTACTTTTAAGTATGATCGAGACAATTGTTGTAAAAGCTTGACTGAACCACATTGTTTATAAAATGACTTTATTTTCCGCCGCTTTATTTGTCTGTCTTGTAATTTATCTGCATCTTTTACCTAAAATGCTCCACCAAAGTTTAGGCATTCCCTATGTGAGTTACCTTATTGGAGGTGGGGTATTTCACTTGGTATCAGAGCTGAAGGTTACCGGATCAGATAAAAGATTTGAAAAATTATTTTCAAAACGGTTTTAAAAGAAGCATTTTCAAAAGAAATGTTTTATTTTAAAGGCATATTCCCCAAAGCCATATGCACTATCTTTTGATCCTGTGTTTGAATCCTTATTTCCTTCTTTCCTGAGTCTCCGGGGCTCCTGGCTTTCTGGGAGGTAACCTCATCGCAGCATGGTTCTGTAGGCTTGATGAGACTACGACACCTGTCAAAGGGCGAAGAACTGCCCAACTTCCATATAGCCGCAATAGTTTCACCTGCGTCTAATTTTCTTTCAAGCTTTGTAGGGTTTTCCGTGTGATGGAGGCAGCTTTCAAGAGACTTGTCAACAAGCCACGCAAGGATGACAAAGCTGAGAATGAGGAAGTTTGGCTAAGGAGCGCAACCCAAGGTTGAGAAACTCATGGATATGTACTTGGTTCACAAAGGAGGGAAGAATAGAAAAATCTAAGACAAGAGGAAGTGTCGTTATTATGGTATAACGGGACATATAATTAAACTAAGGACAGGATTTTCAGGAGGGCAAGTGCATGCTCTCACCGCCAGCATACCTGAGAGAGAGGTAGTAAAGTTTCTGTTGAAAAAGTCTAGTTTTTCTTTTTGATCATCCTATTAGTACTCTTTTTGACTTTAGCGCTTCACATTCGTTTATATCTTCTTCCATAGTTGAGTCTCTGCACCTTAGTACTTATATAATAGAAGATTCCATTATTGTCTCAAATCCGGTTGGTGGTTCGGATCGTTTATCTTCTGTTTGTAAGGGTTTGAGAATAGCTATGTTAAGTATTGAGTTTAAGTGTAATGCTTATGTTTTCGGTTTCATGGGCTATGGGTTGATTCCAGGCATGGATTGGTTAGCTAGTAATTGTGAAAGGAGGGTAGTTAGACTTTTGACTTGCCTCGGGAATACCCTCGAGATTTCATGCGATCCTAAGGGATGAGTTTGTCTTGGCTACATAGAATCACTTGATGAATCTATCGATGTTTTGCGATCTGTTGGAGTAGTCCATGAGTACGCAGATGTTTTTGACCAGGTTAGGGGTTTATCCCCCAAAACGCGAGATAGACTTCCGCATATATCAAGTTGACAATGCAAAACCAGTGGCATTACCTGTACAACACATGAATCCAAGGGAAAGGAAGGGCTCAGTAATAAGTAAAAGAGTAACTTGAAAAGGGGTTCATAAGGCGAAGTATTTCTAAATGGGGTTCTCTAGTCGTTTTCATTACAAAGGAGGATGGTTCACTTCGCTTGTGCATAGATGATATTTTGGAATGAGGAAGAACATGCTTTGCATCTAAGGGAAGTCTCGGATACCCTCCAAGTGCATCAACTTAAGGAGAAGTTCTCCAAAAATGTCATTTTTGGAGAGAAGAAGTAAGGTTTCTAGGACGTATGGCACCCAAACAAGGGACACCATTAGATCCCGCAAAAGTAGTTGCGGTGCAAGACTGGAAGGTCCTAAGGAATGCAACAGAAGTAAGAAGCTTTCTTGGACTAGCTGGCTAATATAGGAAGTTAATTAAGGACTTTATGAAGGTATTGCCCTACTTACTGGATTGATAAAGAAGAATCGAATCATCTTAGTATACACACTTGGTAACATAGTTAGCACCTGTTTATTTTCAAGAGATAGTTCTGGGAATGTTAGCATGACACGGCAGAAGTTGTAGTGCCAAGTATACTATAAGAAGAAAGGGTGGAAGGAGAGGCGACAGTGAAATGAGTTCCAACGCAAATTCTGGAAATAGAAATTAGGAAGCTACACAATCGTGATGTTAAGAAAGTCAGAGCAATATGGATTGAAGCTCAAGAATATGTGACTTAGAAGACTGAAGACTAGATACGTGCATCATACCCTTTCTGAGGGTATATCCTTGATCTCTCTTTTTCTGTAAAGTTTGTTTGCTAGTTTTTATCTTTTATGTATATCCTCTCGATCCTATCCTCGATCCTTAGGTAGAATCCAATGGATGTAAACACGTGTTTGAGACATTTTATGCTTGGTTGATGCAGGTGGATGTAAGTGTTTGCCAGTGGTTGCTCGTGGATGCATATACACATATTAGGCACTAGATCGGCTCAGTCACTTTCATATTGCATATGCATGAGTGAATTTTATATTGAAACTTGGTGTGTTATCATATGGATGTTGCATTTGTATGAATGATTGTGCACTCATGTAGAAGTCATAAAGTACGATTAGGAATAATTGCATACATGATGGACTCATGGCACTAACATAATTCGCATTAAGGAGGTGAACTGAATAAGTAGACTACCTGATTTTGCATTAGATAAGGACATATACACACACTATGCATTTGTTCATGAAAAGCATTAGATACATTTTAAGGACAATGGATGCCTGTGATTGAATGGTTGAGTAGATGGATGTTGGATGTTAGGATACATTCTCCTTGACTTAGAGATTTCGGGGACGAAATCCTTTAAAGGAGGGGAGAATGTAACACCCCGTATTTCCTGTGGATATTAAAGTAATAAATTAAAGAATACTTAATATTAAAAGTAGGAATTAAGGAAAACGGGTTACGCCATTTCGTTCGTCCTGGAATTCTACTTGAGATAGAGTCCGAGTTTGCGTAAATCGTACACCGTATGAAGAAGTTATAAGCCCTAGAAGTTTGTATACTCCCCAGGAAGTATATATGTACATATAAAATAATTCCAGAAGTAAAAATAGGGTTCAAATCTCGAATTTGGGTCAAGGCAGGCTGAGCGGGAAATTTCCCGCTCAGAGGTGTCGACCCCCCTAGGGGGAGTCGACATAGATGTCAACCCCCTATAGGGGTGTCAACATAGGTGTCGACCCCCCATAGGGGAGTCGACCCCTGTTGGCCCAGATCTGACCGATGACGTGTTTTGCCACGTGTCACTTTCCGATTTGCTGTGTGATGTGGTATTCTACTCTGGACGATTCTGATGACCTCTAGACTAGTCTGAAGGCTCTAAATCGCCCTATACACCTATAAAAAGACCCCTAAACCTATTGTTTTCTCCACATGAATTCATAGGCGTTTATATGCTGCTAAAACTTGAAGTGACTTAGCCTCCACCTTAATCAATCAAATTAGAGTTTTCAAGTTAACAACCAAAGTCTACATCACAGGAATAGCTAATCAAATTCAAAAATCAGATCCCAGAATTCAAGACCGTTCTTTAATTTGTAAGTTCATGTTACATTTAGAAATAAAATTTAATTATGATTCTGACATTGTAATAAATCTGAATCTGAGATTATGCCTATTTCTATTTGTCTTTCTATATCCACTGGATCCATCTCATTGATATTATTATGTCCATTCTTTATCTCTTCTTTCCTTCTTCCTTTTTTGTTTTTATAGTCAGGCTACTGCAAGCCTGAGCCAAATCTCATAAGAGATGAACGAACATTAGGAAAAATCGTACATAATATATGATTTGGACATGGCCAGCGCTAAAATTGGGAAAAGTATTAAATTGTGTATAAATGGGGTATAACTGATCTGGTAATGGATTTGAGGCCATAACACATGTTGTATCTAAAAACATAAAGTGTATCGAACATATGACTTGAGATTTGAGGCATAAAGTATGTTGGACATATGACTTGGGGTTTGGGGCGTAAATTAAACTGTAAACATGTAAGGCATATTACATGTTGTGGTTTAAGACCTAAAATCGGGGCATATTATATATGATAGTTTATGACATGGAAGAAGGAGATTATTGTGTATAGTGAAGTATGGCTTAGGCATGTAAACCGATAGATAGGGATAATAGTTAAATGTGAACACGCCTAAATTGGGATTTTAGGTAATTGGCATGCACTGTAATTAAAGGTTACAAATTTGGCATATTTTATACTGTGAACCATGATTTGGGGGTTTTGGAGAATATTTTGTATGGTGCGATATGACTAAACCTTAGGGCATGCGTTATATTTTGAGTTTTAGGGCATGACTATTAATGCAAATTTGGGAAAATTGGGTGTAACCTATTTTGAGTAATAACTTGAATTTGAATTTGTGCGGCATAACTTGCAATCAACTTTGTTGGGGTATAACTTGAGAATTGGAACTTGACTAGTTTTGTGAATTTGGGATGATTAGCATATTAAACCTAGACTTGGACATGTATGGTAAATATGCTAAAAGAAAAACATGCCTAACCCGAGGTAAGATTGAGTTGCGGTGTAAAACTGCCCGGAACCGCCCGACACATCCAGTAACCGCAACAACACAGATCTAATGTGAGAGGTTAGCGCATTTAGCCCAAAACTTGAGGTTAGAATGAGTTTGCAGTAGAAGTCTGCCGGAACCGCCCCTCACATGCAGCAACCGCAAACAACAGTTTTAATGTGAGAGGTTGGGGCATTAATAAATTATTTAATGCCAATAAGCAGACATGCTAAGAATGGTAAGGTTAAATAAAATTTGGAACACTTAACCGTTATAACATGTTAATTAGACAAGTGAGCAGGGTTAAATTAACTAGTATAACATGATGAATGAGAAGTGTTAATTTAATAGGAAACACTTAACCAATATGACATGATGAATGAGTACAGTTAAGTTAAGGAGAAATACTTAACCAATATGACATGATGAATGGGTAGTGTTAAGTTAAAACAAGAGAGCAACACTTAACAAATATAACAGGATGCGTGGAATGGTTAAGTTAACACAAGAAGGCAACACTTAACAAATGTAACACGACAAGTGTGTGGGTTAAGTTAACTTGAATTGTTTAATGACACTTAACCAATACAGTATGATGAATGCATGGGGTTAACTTAATAAAAAACACTTAACCAACATGACATGATGAGTAGGTGAATTAAGTTAACATGAATGCACAACACTTAACCAATATGAAATAATGTGTGGGAGGGTTAAGTACATATCGGGTTGGTGGGTAATATTAGTAAATATAGGCCCATAAACTTAACTATTAAGTAAACATGTTTGAATCAGTGGGAGAGTTAAGTACATATCGGGTTGGTGGGTAATATTAGTAAATATAGGCCCACAAACTTAACCAATAAGAAACCCTAGTAACGGGGACCCATTTCAGTAGTAACCCACGTAGATGTATTAAGTTACCCTGAAACTAGGTAGTGTGGGGCACGATTACTCGGCCGATTATAAGCGGTCAAAATAGCTGCAGGGGGTACGTTAGTGTAGGTTCCGACGGTTTACGGGCGTGCACGTACTCCGGAGTGGGAAAAAGCAGGCACTGGGTACCAGTAGTTATACACTGGGCATCTTGAATCGTGTCGGGTTGCCATCATAAGGATTGATACACCTTATGGTGGGACTAGCACAGGGTATCTACACACAAGAGAGGGCCGATTGACACAGACACAAGGAAAATTAATACGAGTATGGAGCTGATCGATAGGGTAGTAAGGGTACATCTAACATCTTCATGGAAATTAGTCTGATTGAGGTAAGATCCTCATACTAGATGTACACCTTAAGGCTACCAAAATTGCGGGATTGGGATCACGTTGTAATATTATCATTTTACACAGATTACTAGTTGGGACACTAGTTAGGCGGTGCAAAGATATAGAAATCATAATAACAGGGTAGTAGCGAAGCAGAGAAAGAGTAGAAGTGCATTCAGTTTATCTTGCCTTATCGTATATATGTTAATCGTATGTTATCCTTATTACCATGGTATTGTCTTATATTTAGTTTTATTCATGTCATGATGCTTTTACGTATTTACATGCTGGAAGTCACTAGACTTACCAGACTTATGTTTGACCTAGTTTGTTTCGCCTCTTTTCTTCCATTCCCCCCCCCCCCGTAGGTTCATAGGGAGGAAATGTTACCACTTAGCTCAGTTTTCTTTCCAATGTCGAAGATAGTCAATGTATTGCTTTGGACTCTCTCTCTCCACTGTTATGACTGGTTCATGCTTTATTGGGGAATATCATTGTAATTTTTATGCTTCTTTTATACTTGGAAGTTTTTGAATCAAGACAGAAGTTCTATGTATTACTTTTAAGTATGATTGAGACAATTGTTGTGAAAGGTTGACCGAACCACACTGTTTATAAAATGACTTTATTTTCCACTGCTTTATTTGTCCGTCTTGTAATTTATCTGCATCTTTTACCTAAAATGCTCCACCAAAGTTAAGGCATTCCCTTTGTGAGTGACCTTAATCTTCTTATAAGAAAATTGCTCTTTAAGTGTATATTATTGTTTTCTAATCGTTATTGTTGTAGTTTACTATTCATTTTTCAGATAAGCTTGGATTTCCATTTCAACATGTCCTCGAATAGTAGAATGTACTTCATTTTTTGAAATCAAATCCATTCTGATATTCCTTGCCAATCCCATACCACCAAGTTTCAATACCTAGGGTGGTAACCTGATTTAACCCAAATTATAGCCAATCCACCTATTTCTCCTTTGGATCTGTCCCTGCTAACCCATCTCCGATGTTGACGAAAAATATCATTAACATTTTTGCACTAGAGGTAGGGACCTAAACCTCCAATCCTTTGGTTCACCCAATCACATATCTACCTGGGTTGTTCTGTCCCGGATTGGACTAGCTTTGGAGAAGCAAATTTATGAGTAATAAACCCAGATGAAGATTTTCAAGATCTCGAGAGGATAAGTCAAGAACCACCATCCATAGGGTGATAGAGGAGAAAAAATTAAGAATAGAAGCCTTGTGGGTGATAAAGGGGAAGAGAAAGATGGAACTATATGCTCACGATATATGGGATGATAGCTTTTCCCACATAGCAAAAACCTTAGCGCTCCCACCCGGTGGGTCAACATCAGAGGATACTAGTGTTTTCTCTCACCTAAAGAATGCTCTCTGCGGGTAAGTTAAAGGAATGATACTCGAACGAGAGATAATGGACGATTTCAACCACTTCGCCAGCAAATGGTTTAATGAGATGTCACCTCAATTTCTATATGTTCCAGAAGGAAAGAAAGAAAGTATGAACACCACAGCTAGGTTAGGCCACGGGAGGATTAGGCCCCAGCAGCAAAAAGAAGAAAGTGCGCCGGGGGTGCCCAAAGAATGCTACCTCACTACTTCGACGTTACTTCCTAACCAAACACTAACTAAACTATTAGGCATTCATTAAGAAGAAGCCCAAATACGAAAGGAAAATAGGAGGGCCTTACTGCCATTACCATCCGACGAATGGACATGAGACTAATCACTGCAGAACCCCCAGGGAAACCATCGTTAGATTTGTTAGCCAAGGCCAATTATGAGAATTTATGAAAAGATCGAGGCGAATTTGGTAAGAATCCTTAAGAAAAAGATTACCAAACATGATTCAGGGTATGGAAACCCTCTTCTTGGAAGACACAAGAAAACCCAAAAGGGAGTCAAACTGTAAACGGATTAAATCTCTCGTAGTCGCCAAATTGGTCAGGACGAAGCATCTCCCGAAGCGGGGGGTGACATGTTAGTCTTTCTCAATGCCCAAATCATATCAATGCTTAAATCAGAGGGGGAAGTGTTAATGCATCAAAAGCGTGAGCCTCCGTTTCACACCAGAAATGGTAGTGGGGGTGCATCTAACTTTAGCACGCCCTATCTCTGCTCACAGAAGAGTACACCCTGCCTCTGCTAGAACTAACCACGTCCTGTCTCTTCTCACAGAAGAGCACGTCCTACCTCTACTTATGTTCCACGTTACCCGCAGAAGGGAGCGCAAGCCCCTATAATCTCCTACGATGGTCAGGATAGGGCACCCCTCGGAGGGGTGGCATATAAGCCTCTATCAGTTCCTACGATGGTCCGTATAGAGCATCAAAAGAGTAAAACTTAGTTATGTGCCTACGATGGCCCTTCCTATGTTTCTAAGACCTTATCATTGCTTATAATGGTCAGGGTGAGGCGCCTCCTGGATGGAGTCGGGTAAGTCCTTGGGCCCTGCTTGTGGATAAGCTAGCTAAGAGCTTCGGACGTACAGGCCCAGAGAGTGGCCAACAAAGCACGTACATCCTCTTCTTTGACATCAAAAGCCCAAGGGGAGGCTCAAGAAGCACGTACAATCTCCGCTTCACCAATCAAATCCAAGGGGAATATCGAAACAACAAATACCAGAGGAGTTTCGGTCTTCTATACTAATACCTAAATCTAGTTCGATTCGGCTCTTCACACATACTGGAGGGGGAGTCCGATCTTCCATACTAATAACCGAATCTGGTTCGATTCGGCTCTTTACAAATACCGGAGGGAGGTTCCGGTCTTCCATACTAATACCCGAATCTGGGTCGATTCGTCTCTTCACAAAAACCAGAGGGAGTTCTAGTCTCTATGCTAATACCTAAATCTGAATCGATTTGGCTCTTCACAAATACTGAAGGGATTTCTGGTATTCTATATTAATACCCGTATCTGGGTCCATTTGGCTCTTCACAAATACCGGAAGAGGTTCTGGTCATCTATATTAATACCCAAGTCTGGGTTTAGTCGACTCTTTGCGAATGGTGGAAGGAGTGCTCCATGATCGCCAATCTTTAATTCATTTGGATAAGGGTTATTTCAGGACTTCCATTAGAGTCAAAAAGGAATCTTTGGCCTATAATCTTAAACATCCGAATTGAGGTCAATTCAGTTGTTTACAAACGTTGGAGGAAGCAATCTGTCTCTGTCTCGATGTCGAGCCAAGGCACAAATTACAGCCGGATGTAGGATCTTAGTCTCAGCACAAGGCATTCGGATCTGGATCGGTTCAAATTCTTAGACCTAAATAGGGAAGAACTAGTCAACCACTGTCCCAACTCAGATCCGGCTTGAAAGCACATTTCTACCATCGTTAGGCACAGATTGGTGACCAACCTCATCTTTCTTTTTGGTCAGGAAAGTGTCTTTGATGTACACGAGTATATCAAATGTTCGCAGTAACACACAAAACACGAACGTGCACCATAGACCTTTCATGTTGGACACAGCTCGATACTATTGATCCCACAAAGTGTATAGGATGCTATTTAAAAGCCCACAAGACAAAATCCCAACGAAAAGTACCAGGAATGTGCACCTTGTCATGGTATAACCATAGCTAAAGGGAAAACATTTATATTGAGATGCGCGGTCGCATATTAAGTAATATCATTGTAGGTCCTGCCCTTATCCGTGTATATTATCTCTCTAAAATACTATACTCCATTGACAGAATACCTTGTACTCCATACATTACATAATTGTTTAAAAGAATGCTCATGAAATAAGTACAATGGGAAACCATGCGTCGACATTATAACTCCCATATAGGTAGTAGTCTAACCCCCGATAGAATGTATTTTATTCTTCCGACCGGAAAGAAGTGGCGAAATGATGAATTGCGGCGCACAATAGCCCATCGACATTTCGCACCTTCTCCATGACCACACACGAGTCGTCTAAAGGTTTAGGCTGCCACTTTAGAGCTTGATTGAAAGCCTTGCCCATTGCACGAAGTTTTTTGTTTTCCTCCCTCAAAACAAAGGCATCTTTGTGCAAGGACTGTTTCTCCTTATGTAATGGCCTAATTTTGAGGATATAAAAGTCAGTACGACGAGAGTTACCCTCAATCCATTTCCTATTATAAAAAAAATTCATATTGGCCTTAGTCTGTTTATGGCACCTGATAGCAAGGGAATAGTCCATTCCAGAGGGAGAGTCCCCTATCTCAAACTCCGAAAAATCAGGTCCCGTCGAAGCTTGCGAAACGCCAGAAGAGGGGATCCCAAGAACGCATCCGAAGACAGTTTCCCACTCTTTGCGTTTTACCAATATGTCTTTGCATCTGTCCTCAAAGTCCATAACTTGACACTGATGTTCATCATTTTCTCCATCAAAATCGATAGAAGGATTCATCTTATACTCCTCTTTGCTTCAAGGATGTCTTTATTCTTCTGCCTTATTCAGGCCTCTAATACACTTATTTATTCCATCAAACATTGCGTAAATCGCTCGCCATACAAAGCGGGCCTACCACCAATGTCGGTGAGGGAATTCCCTGGAAAATCTCCTGAACACAAAGTAAGCAAAACACCTGTTATGAAAGAGTAAGTGTCTTCAGATGAATTTTCCTATTTATGTTATCAAATAAGCTATATTTTGTGAGATTTACTACCAGAAAACATCATTATTCGAACCTTAAAAATACATGCAAAAAAGGGGGTAAAAACGGATACAATTTGCGTCCATACGCACTATTATCAACTAAAAAGAATATACAAAGTTATTTTATCTCCCCAGTATTCTTTTCCCTCATATTACATATTAACTTTGCATAATGAGTTCTAAGTTTCTTTAATATCACCTCCCTGTCATTCCCCAAGAAGTTAAAAGACAACTGAGGGTACTTCATGTAAATATGTTTGAGCACCTTCAAGAAGTGTTCCCTACCCTTTTTATAAAGAGGCCTTGTAAGAGATTCCCTCTTCAGCTTAGAGAGATAATGAAAGTCATCCTTAAAAAACAGGGAAACTAGCAAAAACAGAATTTCCATCACTATAAGAACAAATCATCAAGGGCTAACTTCTACAAGTAAAATAAAGAATTCAGAAACTGAGATTTATACCTGAGGAATGGGGGAGGCTAATTGCATCACCTGCTCTCTTTCATCAAGCATCAAAGGATTAACTCCCTCTGCAAACCCACCATCTCCGCGCAACCCACCTACATTACCACCTTTTATATGAAAAATCAAATTTTCATTATCTCCTAACATTAAACAGTCGGGTAGCTTTTCGACAAACAAAAGATCCTGAACCCTCGCCTTCCCCCTTTTAGAAACCCCAGCGCCCCAATTTGAAGCGATAACATCCCCTAAGATTCTATTTCGGAGTGATGAGGGAAGGGAAGGAAATTTCATACTAGGAAACTCACCACAGTAATCACGGTAAACTAAAAAAGAGCCTTTTCATAACAATCAGACACCATGTATGGAAAATGCACCCTCAAAAACAAGGAAATCCGATCCCGAGTCTTGTAAACTATCCGTTGGCATTAGAAAGAATTGCTTCCCTTATTTTCAATCTCCCTGCATGCTCCATCGACATATCTGACTACTCATGCCTAAGGGCTGACACTTCAGAAGCAAAGGAACTATTGTCAGCCCTTTCCCTCTTAAGGGAATCCCTCATTCGATGGCAGATCTCTTCATTATTACTTTTCACAGAGGTTAAATAAAGAAGCTTAGAATCTGACATGGCCTTATCTTCTTGAATTTCTTTTTTCTCCTAGGATAAGGAGGCAGCTGTCGCCCTGGCAGCATACCAATTCGGTAATATCTAAAAAAAAATAAAAATGGAGAAATGGTAGGGTGTTAGACCTTACCTCAATAAGTTGAATGGAATTTTTTTAGGGAAATAAGAGACAAATCAAAATTTGTTTTTAACAAGATCAAGGCAAAACTCAGACCATTCTTTGGAAGCAAGATCCGGAACATCGGAAACATCAATAGAGGGTAAGACAGATTCGACGATCTTGTCAAAATCTAAGGCCTGAAAAGAAAGACTCATGTAGTCACTCAGCCTATAAAGAGAAAGGAGCGACTTGTTCTCTCCTAAATCCGAATCTCCCTGAGAATCAGACCTTAGGAAACTAGTAAAAAAATCAATCCCTATATTCTCCGTTGAGGAAGGGCAGATGTTATGAAAACTTCCATAAGAAGGTGCAAGAGGGGTATGCAGTAGCCAATGTAGGGTGGTTTAACGATTCCATTCCCAGGAGAACGGGAAGCAAAATGTGTCCTCTTATGATCTCTAAAAAGACCACTATTGAAGGCCGAATAAGACCTCTTCTAAGAAAAAAATTCAGAACGGGAAGAAACTATGGAAGGACGGTATGAACCATCCACAAGAAAGACAAAGCGAGAGAGAGAAGGTTGGTCTAGATGATCTTGTCCCAAAGGTGCTGGGGCGCACCCACCAGGAAAGTTAGAGAATAGTAGGGTAGAGTGCTGGTTCAAGACACATGGGTTTCACCTTTGGCACTATTCATTTGAAGCCCTTTCACTCCAAGCTTCTCCTTCGTTAGACAAAGCCCGAATTTGCTCAGGACGGAATCACCAATTTGTGATGTCTCAGACATAGCCCTGCCAGGTAATACCATAACATAAATATGTATTTTAGTCTTGTTTTTGTTAGTGATTATACACAAACACCACGCAGACGTACAAGTAACATGAAATTTCGTTATCCTAGGAGACAACGATCTCGGATGGAAAAATTGGTGTCAGCATTTTGGATTACCTACTATTACGCATTATTTGTTTGTGTAAATTTTACTTCCAAAAGTCTCGATAATGAACAGCTATGGGTGTGACTACGTACAAGGTCGCCATAAATCGCCAGTTCGGATGATTAGTGGAAGTTTAACTTACATTAGAATCATCCATTCCTGATTCAAAATATAATCCAAATTAGTAACTGGAATTCAAACAGGAAAACTTACTACTAGATGGATCTGAAATCCTGGGGAGGTAGTATGACGAATTTTGATGAACAGTAATCTTGCTTTAGTAAAATGCTATATAGGAAAAAGGAGGAGAGAGAAAAGAAAAAGAAAGTTCCTTCTTCAAAAGAAAAAGGGAGAAGAAAGAAAAAGATCCACCTTGCTCTTAGCCGTACATCTGAGGCCAAATCAATGAACATGATTCAAACAAAGAAAACAGAAACGTCGACCAGGGATAAAAGACGAAAGTAAGAAGAATCTGTATGCAGAAACTAGAGACAATCTGGACCGTCCAGAAGGAAACAATCAATGCACCCAATTGAGGGAAATCAGGAGACATAGGAATGGTACCTCAGGAAAATATAAAAAGCTTGACTTGAAAAGTCGAAGATACCCCTTCACTAAGGGAAGGGGGTAAATGTTACTACAAAAATTATCTCAGCATAAAATGGCGATGAAGGGGTGTCAGATGACCGAAGGCTGTGAGGACCCCAAACCCCGTACTGACGGCGGCAAGGGTAATCTTCGGAATATAACACATAAACATATATAACAGAACAGAATTAAATAAATACACCAGATAATGCACAATAGAATATACTGGATAAACGTAATCATCAGAGTTACACAGTATACAGGATCATATTTAGTACAAATACAGTTCAGCTATACATAAATGTCTACAGCGGAATCAAACATAATATGTACAACAGGAGCTGAACAGCATAAAAAAAGAGATAAATGATAGAATCCATCTTCAACTCCAGCTATCCGGATAAAGCCAACTAAAAACCTGAATACAAGGCTTCCCGTGTAGAAAAAGGGGCACCCAAGTTTGAAAGTGAAACAAACTACGAGTCAATCATGGGACTGGTATGAGAAATCTACTCAGCACATTTAAAATATGGCTAATCACAGGACCACGCCACTTTCGTGGAACGGGTTTACTCCATCGGATTGCCAGTGCTTTAAAAACAAATAATTCTTTTAAACATCGCAATGCTTTTTATAAAAATGAAGCCATTATATGACTCAGTTCCCATTACACAATGCAACGCAAACTGGAGGATAGAGTTTTACCTTATAATGGCCAAAATATGGTTAATACGAATAAAACAAAAGCAATTGATATTATTACTAGTGTTTACATGTTTCAAAAACAATTTCGAATCATAACTATCAATCATAGACGGCATGGCTACCATATATCATGTCGCCATATATATATACAATCAAAACCGCACGATGTCTTATTTGGAAATTGGGTTTTCGTCATGAACCAAGGCAATAGATAGTCCTTACCGACTTCGAGACAATCTAGCCTATGTCTCAGGGTCAGAGCTCGAGTGACCCTTGGATCGTCAGGGCCGGTCCACCGATGTGGATTAAAATTCCTGAACACTACGTTTCCCCGCCCTATGGGGCGTAAATGAGCCAACGAATGACTCCATCGGTCCCGGATCGACCAATATAACCGTGGCGCCTCGCAATCCATCATCCACATAAGTAAAATGTTAGGCCGTGTAAAAACACTAACACAACTCCTAGATAGAAGGAAACGCATGCCCTCCCTGAGGTCCTTCTCCCGTTTCTGGTTCATACCGGGGTGTGAGGCTCGCGAATTCACGTTATACACAAAGCTACGCCACACAGGCAGTGCTTTGATCATCATTCACAAGACTTTGCTTTTCAACAGAAGCCCTGATCACTTCATCTTAGCATGCTACACCGGCAATTCACACCATGCAACTGATGGTTATCAATCGCACAGAATGAATTCCAATGTCAGACACACAGTCCATTTGCAAGTCCGTTCTGGATCTGAACGAAACCGAAGGCACTAAATACCTCGCATATCCATCGATCCCCACGTACGTCTGGACGATCACCACTCATTATCCATATTTCGGGATGCCTCCCAATCAGGACATCAGTTACCATCCAAACGAGGTGAAGATCGATCTTCAATCACCATCTTCATCTTCGACTTCTTATCGTCGATTCAGTTATTCAGAATGGGATAAACCCGGTCTTTCTGAGCAACTCGCGTATATAATAAACAAGTGCTACACAAACACAACATACGCATCATTTCAATTCATTAGTCACTAACCGTCAATCAGTAAGAGAACGATTTCCCAAATCTTAACCCCGAAGGCCGAAACCAACATCAGATCAAAATCCAGGGAACCATTCGACTTAGCTAACCTTCAGTTAATTTCTAAATTTCACAACCATATTGTTTATAATATTTTATAATGATTTATCGCTATTTTTATTTATTTTAAAATAGCCAATTTATTCAAAACGACGCTTCGGGCCATAACGCGGCTGTGGCGCTGTTTTTCTTCAGATTTGATTTACACATATCTGAAATTCTAACCGTTGGATCTTCACAAAATTGATATCATTAGAAAGATCTTTTCAAAACGAATCTAACGGTTCCAGTTTCGTGAAAATCCGACGGTCGGATCTCCCGGTATAATCGTTTGAAATTTCGATTTCAAAATACGAACTGCAACGTCGTTTTTCAATTTAATATAATTATATATATATATATATATATATATAATCCATTCTAGCGCTGTTTTTCTTCAGATTTGAATTAAACATTCCAGACAATCCAACCATTGGATTTTTACAAAGTTGGTGCCGTTGGAAAGATATTTCCAAAGCGAACCCAACGGTTGCGGTTTCGGGAAGATCCGATGGTCGGATCTCCCGCACTAATCGTTTAAAATCACAGTTTCAAAATACGAACTGCAGCTTCGTTATTCGATATATTTCAATTCTATATATATATATATATATATCGATTCTTCAATTTCAAAACTATATGATATTCATACTTTTGATAAAAATGATATTTTTTTATCTAACTGTCTTCTATTTCAACACTTCACTATTTTTAACAATTCATGTATATAATAAAAATGTGATTTTTAATGTAAAACAATTTATTTCAAAACACGACTATTTTATATAGTTCATATAGATGATAAAAATATGATTTTTATTATAAAACAATTTCTTTCAAAACACGACTATTTTATATAGTTCATATAGATGATAAAAATATGATTTTTATTATAAAACAATTTATTTCAAAATATGAATACCATTCAACACATGAATTTCAATTCAACGAATGAATTTCAATTCAACGAATGAATTTCGATTCAACACATGAAGGTTTTCTATAGTTTATATATATAGATAAAAAGGTGATTTTTATATTTAAAACACGAATACCATTCAACACATGAATTTCTATTCAACGAATGAATTTCAATTCAACACATGAAGGTTTTCTATAGTTTATATATATAGATAAAAAGGTGAATTTTATTGTTAAAACAATTTATTTAAAACACGAATACCATTCAACACATGAATATGATTCATCGTATGAATTTCTATTCAACACATGAAGGTTTTCTATAGTTTGTATATATAGAGTAAAAATGTGATTTTTTATCGTTAAAACAATTTATTTAAAACACGAATACCATTCAACACATGAATATGATTCAACGAATGAATTTCTATTCAACACATGAAGGTTTTCTATAGTTTGTATATATAGAGTAAAAATGTGATTTTTATTGTTTAAACAATTTATTTAAAACACGAATACCATTCAACACATGAATATGATTCAACGAATGAATTTCTATTCAACACATAAAGGTTTTCTATTCAACAGACGAATATAGTTTCAACACAGGAAAATAATTCCAACACATGAATATTATTCAAAATTTCGACAGCATAACGGCAGGGTAGTTAAAACCGGGACCGTCCCTAGTACGACTCCTCGCTCTACCTTAAAGCCTCGCAGCTTTTGACAATGGGGAATCATGCATCTAGTTCGCACGCAGGCGTCATGTATATTTTTTTCATTTCCACAAACTAATCCTATGTGGTTTCAACCAAATATTTCTCAACCACAAACGGGTATTTTTCAACCACAATCAATCAATTTTAACCACAAACAATTTCAATCAACCATTCGCTATCAATCAATTTTCACACCAATCACAACCAATAAATATCGTCCATGATTTGTGGACGAGGGGCGTGTATATATATATATATATATATATATATATATATATATATATATAGCATTTCACTTCTATTTCAACACATATATAATTTTTACAACGCATATATAACTTATACATCGAACGTACAACTTATACAACGCTTATACAAGAGGTGTACAATGCTTATATAACTCATACATCGACTATATAATTTATACATCGTCGTTTTCCATATCGTTTATAAATTTGAAATCTCACTTTGGGTTCCACTCCACCAAAAATAGCAGAAGGCTCAGAAAAATATGCGGTCTCTTCTAGAATGTAGTAGACGTCCACACGAGTCACTGTCTCTTGTTTCACTGAATTTCATCAACAAACGAAAAAGATATGATTTTTACAGTGGAATCAAAAACCGTAGCGCTTAAAACTGTTATAATATAGTTTATATTAAAAATAGCCATACCTCACTTTGAATGTTCCAAACTAGGTTTTAGATTTTTGCAAAATCCGTAGCTCGATGTTCAGATCGGTCGGCGCCACCCTCTAGGCCTTGGAATGGAGCTCAGAGCGATGGGGGTTTGGTGGCACTCGGTGGTCGGAGGAAGCGGCGGCGGCGGCTTCAAGTCATGATCTTCTTGGCGCCGATTCTCCCAAACCACACAACGAAAAAATCCCAACTAGGTATGGATTTGAAGAGATCGGGGAGATCTTCAAAAATTTCAACTGTGGCATGAGCTAATTCGGCGTGGACTGGGAGAAAAAGAAGAGAGAAGGATTGAAGAGGGCTCCGCCTTTAATCGACTGTCGGGGAGAGAGAAAAGGAATTTTCTGACCAATGAGATTTTTTTATTAATTTATATATTTTTAAATTTCTAAAATACCCCTTGTCACACACGAACACCAATTCAAAACCAACGACTGTCGTCCTTAGCGTTTTACCCCCATTCCAAACACAATGGGATATGTTTCGAAGGCCCATTCGAATGTTTCAGTCAGTTTCCATTCAAATTAAAATATAAAATATTCAATATTCGATTTGAACGTACGTTTCAATTTGCCGGGGCCACAAACTGATTCGAAAAATTCCCGAAAAATAAACCTAGCTATGTTTTGACGATACGGTCCCAACAAAACTAGTTTCGTCGAATTCTGAGATCGTTTGAAAAATGGCCCATTTCTGGTCGATCCAATTTAACTATAATTGACCAAAACACATTTTCCTTTGCCATGCTCACATACTAGCTTCAAAAATTATGAAATTTGAAACCTAGAAATAATTTGACATCCCGGATCCAACAAAAGTGGTTTCATCGAATTGCGAGGTCGTTTGCAAAATGGCCATTTTCACGGGCTATATAAACTCCATAGCGACCTTTCTGAAAATTCATTTGGCCATAACTTTTGCTTCCCGTTATGAAACTTCGATTTTTCAGATTCGTTTGAAAGGTATTCACCGACAAATTTAAATATTTTTTGTTTCACTCAAATCCGTTTTGTTTTGCACCCGAAACAGTCAACCGAAGTTTAAATTCAAATTTTGAAACTACCGCGCCATTTCAGGCCTTGTTTATAATTCAAATTAATAATATTTATTTTCAACTTCGATTCAAACTTACTTTTCATCATTATTATTTAAAATATTTATTTTAAATATTTAAAATCCACTATTTTAGCCAATTTAAAATTTTTAAATTGGTTCAGATTTTCCGGGTCGTTGCAAAGGCTCAATAGTATGTGGGGCCAAATACTAGGAAGGGCCAGGGAAAGGAAGAAATAACCCAAAAGTCCACATCAACCGGAACCTCCGTAGGGGAAAGTATCATAAAAACTACGGGGTGTAACCGACAGGATCTATCCACTAAGGTCAATCTGACAAAATCCTTCGGACAGTATCAGTTCGACAGAAGATTCTATGGGAAAGAGTCATCCTAATCCAAAACCAAGAAAGTAAAAAAGCAATAAACCCGTCGAGTGAATCTCAAATGAATCTTTGGTAATGACCCACTTAAATACCGATACACCTGAAGGCGAGGACATCGAAGGTACTAAACCAAGAGAACGTAAGGATAACCCAGAACTAACTTCCGGAGCATCCGCCATACAAATACCGAAGGGCCACATCCACGAATAAATGGAAGTGACATCAGAAACAACCCTACGATAATACAGGCCACTATAAAAGCTCCACCGAAGCTACCCGTACTAATCTGCCTAGTACCGAAACCCACAGATGTTTCGAACCGGCAGTTATCAACATACATCATGAGGTCAACCCCTCTAATTATTCACGATAAATCCAGAGGCCTACATCTGAATGCTTACGTCTAAAAGCCTACATTCAGAAGTAGTTGCCTAGGATTCAACTACCATCCAAAGACCATAACTAATACTCCAAAGATGGTTGGAGGTCAAGCGCCCGAAACTAAGGATAAAGCGACCGACAAAGACCTCCACAAGCCCAATAGCCCATCAGTGGAAGGAGCCTACAACCACAATAAATAAGACCCCAGGGGTCACATTCGAGGGATGGATTTTTCCTTAACGCTTGTACTCTTAGAAATAGCTTAGCACTGAGATTAATTCAGGGATTCCCCCGATTACATCTGTGTACTCCCAACGAAAGTTCAATAAAAGGAGATCTTATTATGAGAAAATTTCTTTGTAAGTGTATATTATTGTTTTCTAATCATCACTGTTCATTTTTCAGATAAGCATGGATTTCCATCCCAACCTATCCTCGAACAGTAGAATGTACTTCATTCTCTGAGTTCAAATCCATTCTGATAGTCCTTGGCAATCCCATACCACCAAGTTTCAATACCTTGGGTGGTAACCCAATTTAACCCAAAAAATAGCCAATCCACCTATTTCTCCTTTAGATCTGTCCCTGCTAACCCATCTCCGGTGTTGACGAAAAATATTGTTAATACATGTCACTTATTATTTATGATTTAATATCACTTATTTCGTTTTGTAAGTTTTCCTCAATCTTTCTAATTTAATCTTAATTCCATCTTTTATTGTCACTGTCACTTATCGTTGTTTACTTATTAACTTAGTTCTCTTAACTATGGTTTGCTAATAAGTTTCTCTTCCCATGAATATAACTTATGTTGTCATCATCCGTAGATTTCAAATTCCCTTTTTTACAAATAACTTAATTTACAATTAAGTACAACTTATCTCATTACATAATTTATTCCAATTTCTTTATTTTGATTATAATCTAAGTTATAATTTCCACTTGTCCCTAGGACAAGTCTACCTATTATATAATATTCTCATTAATGTAATTTATTTATAATAGGTTATTATCATTCCCCGTTCGTTCCATTTCTTTTACTGTTGTAACTTCCGTTCATTTCCTTATTCATTTCCATTAATCACAATTAATGCCATTTTATCAATCCTTCTATTTACACACACACACACACACACACACACATATATATATATATATATATATATACATGTTTATGCACTAGACCTCTCACATTAAGCCTACACTATTGTATGCTGGATTTATCGAGCGGTTCAGGGCAGACTTCTTCCATTAGTTGACTTAACCTCGTTTCTTAGCACTGTTACATGTTTTGTTTACACACTAGACCCCTCACATTAAATTAAAAACTTGTGGACGCTAGATTTATCGGGCAATTCCGGGCAGACTTCTAACACATGTTGAATTTAACCTCGTGTCTGAATGCAGTTAAAGTTTTCTATTTACTGTAAATTTTCTATATAATTTAAGCTTGTCCATTTGGTCAATTTTTACTATAACCTATATTTTACATGTTATCATATTAAGCCCATTTTATGTCGCTTGTTCTTTTTTAACATGTAATCGATTCTATTCTAACATGTCATCATTTAGTCATGTAATTGTTCAAATCTAACAAGATAACATGTAATTTTCTCAATTCAACAACTAATAATCCAAGTACATAATATGCCACAAGTTAGTCGTGTAACTAGAACATGTATATATACAACAGTAATCGTTACATATATTTTAACAAGTTTTCATTTCAACATATGAAAATTTCAGCATATTAAACGTTTCCACATATGAATTTTCCAACATATTAATATTTTAACAAGTTAATATTCCAACATGTCATATTAGCTTTTCATCATTTTGATCATTCTTGCTGGTTTATATTCCATATTAACGGGGAATGGCAAAGGATACTATATCATTATCAAAAATGATATAATTTAAATCCACTCACCTAAATTTGCTTTTCAAATCCTGAATCTGGTCCAGATCTTAGTATTCCATCGTCCTCCTAACTGAATTTAGAATCTAGCAAACAAGGATCCATAATTCTTACTAAAAGAAAAAGGGAAGAGAGTGGAGGAAATTGAAATAGAGCAGATCTAAGAAATCACCTCACTTCGAATATGATTCTGAACACCTTCTAATTAATATTCATTCTTTTCCTCTAGATCTTGATTCAGAATGTTCCTAAACTAATTATTCTATTATTATTATTATTATTATTATTATTATTATTATTATTATTTTGAAGAGATTTGTTGAGGAAGAATGGTAGAGCTTAGACGTTGTCTTAGAGTATATGAGATTTAGGTTAGGCACTGGTAGCCTATTTATAGGTGTTCAGGATCTTATTATACACGCAGTGCTGAGTCACCATTCAACCGAGTTAAGAAAATAGTCCAAGTTCGCAGATGAATCTAGCTGGATTTGGGGTATCAACTCTAGTGTCGACCCCCGTACAGGGGTATCGACCGCCCTACCGGGGTGTTGACACCCTATGGGTCCAACGAGTTTTTTGGTGCAAAGTTTGATTTTCGAATGTTTGAATTTCTAGAATTTATTTAACTGTTATATTCACATGTGATCTTCTTATACATATGCAAATCTTCTAATGACCATTTTACACACACACACACACACACACACACATATATATATATATATATATATATATATATATGCACGACTTTTATTTCGTTTTCAAAATTCAAACGGTGTTGTACCATTATTTGATTCTTATCATATTTCTTTGATTACAGCCTTATCTTGAACTTTATCTTTTGTGTGTATATATATACATATATATATATATATCTACACATATATACATATATATATTTTCTTTACTTCCTTATATGTATACCTTTCCTTATATGTGTGTTTATACATGTTTTCTCTTTAAAACATGTGTTATTTTAGCCGTTCCCTTAAAACAAAAATATGGAGGATTGAACTCTGTACCTCTTATATGCTCACATCCTAAATATGATGGCAGTTCTACATGAATGCAATATTATGAAAATAAAAATACATTTTCATCTAAATTTTCCCACACCTTTACCGAGTAAGAGCATAGTTCATCCAATTTTGCATACAAAACCCTACCAACCAACTTTATTTTTTGAATTTTAGAATAATCTGATTTCTAAATTTGATTTCTTATGTTACAAGACTGTGGAAAATGGAAAATTTAACATCTTCCGTTTTTCTTTTATGTACCTTTTTCCAACTGTACTTGGATTTTATGTATCTATTTATGAAGGTTCCCTATTTTGCTCTCCAAGAACAGTCCATATAAAAAAAATTCTTTGTTACTGATTATCTTTTTCATCTTATCTTCGAATTTTTTACTCTAATTCATTTTTTCTCAGAATTTGTCAAGTTTGTCACTTTACTAAATTTGCTGTTTCCTTTTTAGTTGTACCATTTCTCTTTCTTAGCTTATTTAGTCATCTGATCTAAGTTTAATTTCAAATAAGCCTTCAACTAATATAGGAAAACAAACACTTTACACAGCTACTACTAAGGGCCAAGAATCTCGGGACTATGTCCCCCTAAGACGACAAGCTTGAACGACTGGAATAATGACAGGTTTAGGTGTTACCCTAACAACCCAACAGGAAAAATAATAGAACGATCCCAATAGAATTGCAGTAACGTGTTGTACACCTAACATGAAAATTAGCAACATGATCTAAATACTTGTCGTTTTATGTCTAGTAGTCACCAGTAGTCCTAGCTGTGTACAACAGTTATTTCAAGCAACACACTAGACTTTTCAATGCTTATGCATTCTACGGTAACTTACCATTATTCCAAGATAATCCTCTCTGTTTACTTTGTAGCCTCAAAAAATTTCCCGTCTTCCCTAGTCACTAATCCTTACTTACTCCATACTTTTTAAAACATGGTTTGGCCTTTTCGTTTTTCTTTTATTTCAAAAGTTAAAAAGTATCAAAACTTTATTTTCCTCATCAAAACTTACTATTGACAAACCATAAAAGCATATCATTTTATATATAAAAAAATGTAAATCAATTTTTTTCCAAATCACAAAAACTGGAGTAGATAAGGACAACTATTCCTTATTCAGGTTTACGGCTTGTTCTTGCCTATAAGGTCGGTTCAATTTCTTACTACAAGGTGCAAACTTCTACTCTATTCTTAATTTCTTCAACTTATCTTGTCCACCCAACAAAATTCTCTTGGTAAAGCAATTTATCAAAAATGGTTGTCAAGAAAATAGAGATTTCGAAACTTTCTTTACTGAGAATTTTAACAAAATGCAATACTTTCTAAGTTTTGCTTTTTAATTCTTTCATGCAATATAACAAGAAAACTAGCAAGCTATACATGCTCTATAACATGCCTCTTTTGCTGAGAAAATTTTACTTTAGACAATTTTCACAAGAAATCATTGTTCCTAAAATATATCCCATTTTAGTTTAAAACTCATTATGTGTACTTTACATATTTTAAAACTATAACTTTAAAGAAAAAAACCAAAACCATCTTCCCAAAACTTTTACAATTTCAAGTTCTTAAAAGTTTACAATATGGTAAGACTCAAAGCAGGTTTCCAATTTTTTTTAGGCTTTCGTAGACACTCTCATAAAGTCAATTCTCTCAATTAAATATATTCCTAATCCATTTTTTCCTCTTTTTAACCTTTTCTAATTTATAAGGTTTTACCGCCAAACCCACTAACCCAAATACTAATCATATGGGATTCACTTTCCTTCCCTACAAAATACATTGTACACTTTCCACCCAAATTACCTAAGGGTCTCAGATTTCCATATTCATTCCTATAGTGTACAAAACAGACATTTCAATTCTTACCATATTATACTCTTTCTATTTAGTGGGTTCCTCTATGGATCTAGGTATATATATGTATATAATATTTATATTTAAAAAATGCAAATATGTTCACTCATTATCTATACAAGAATCCTAAACCCAAGCTCTAATACTAGATGTAACCCGAATTCCGATAGACAGAATTTTTTTCAAAATTCTAATCTATCGAAACTTGTGTTGGTTTGCTCTGGTATCCTGCAGAAAAGACAGAGATATAAAATATATCAGAGCTTAGAAAAACATCTCACAACGGAATGGATAAAATATAATGTAATCAAAATATAGCCTTACCGATGTAATAATACTGCTCAACCAGTATCCAAAGCTATCATATCTCTGCCATAAATCTAACCTATGAGTATGTTATGAGGAGGGGTTCAAAACACAAGTTTTGGAGACTGGATTCAAACAATACATTTTAGGTAATCCTACATATAACGTTCAGTTACATTTTCTTGTTTATTAGGTTACTTGGGTTATCAGTGCTTACACACACGTCGTACCCATATACTTCCCAGTGGATTAACTTAATACACTATATATGTAGCTACACCCAATATTGAGGTACACCCCATGGTACCCCACTTGCATGGTTTCCACCGTAATGCCATAGAAATGAACACAGTCCCTCATTCTACGCCGGAGTGACGTACGGATCCCTATATAACAATGTTACGTTCCACATATATTTGTCATCACAATGTTACGTAAGCTTATGGACTGCCACCTTCGATCGAATCAGATTCCATCATAGAGTAATGCCCTCAAGTCTACGACACCCTACCAAGAGCATACATGCATATATCTAGACTTTCCCACGTTCGTATCGTCAATCGTATTCGATGCATTAGCCGCACATAACCTCTAATGTGCACCGAATTCCATGGTAGGGTTGTACAAGAAACAAGAAACTCAATCGGGAGCTTTTCCATATCTGTAAAAGCCCGCCTTTAAGACCCTCAAATTACAGATATCCTTCAGGTATGTTTTTCATGGTCGCTATGGCCCCACCTCAGCCCCTCCCTCAACTAGTAAAGACTACAAAAGCTAAGCGACTTGCCCCTAACAAACAATCTAAATATCTAGTTGTTGTCTCCCCACAAACACAGTGCCTCGATAGTGAAAGGTGGATGGAATTTTGGGTTTAGCTCTAGTCTTTTGGCATCCCACTAGATGCCGAAGACAGGTACTCGACGATCTACTATCCTTGTTGGTCGTGACCCCTAGCTCCCTCTTAAGGTGACCGAAACATCACCCTAGTGTCACCTCATCATAGCTTTCTGACTGCAAAGCTACTTTTGCAGTCAAAACTACTCACCGGGTAGTTACGTGCATACCCAACCTCTGTGAGCACAGCATGAACACTGCACCACCACAGAGGACTACCAGGAGCACCTTCCACATATCAGGAAGCTGCGTGCTTCCCCTTCTAGTCCTTCGGAGCTGACAGAATGATCAGATGAACATGTGTTCCCCTTATGCCTCATGACACCGCGATGATCTACCCCAATGGATTATTCGCCCAAAACATGTGGACTGGTCCAAGCGCCTTATTTTAATATGTTATTAGACCCTATTATAAACATTCTATTATGCACTTGCTTTACCTCAACGGGTTTCCATTTAACTTGGTTACATCCATTCACATTGACTTCTTATTCAAGTTATCAAGTTCCTCTTGCTTGTTAATTTCAGTCACATAACTTTACCCATTTAAGTTTATTAATGACCCCACAACATGTTATTTTCTAGATTGTGATCCAAGGTCTATAATCATTTATGTTATTCATTGCCCAATAGCACGTTCTACTTAATATGTAATTAAGTATATCTCAATTCACATGTTTTCTATTTAACATGTCACTTGTTATTTACGATTAAATAACAATTATTTCATTTGATAAGTTTGTCTCCTTCTGTCTTATTTAATCATAATTTCATCTTATATTGTCACTACCACTTGTCGTTGTTTACTTATTAACTTAGTTCTCTTAACTAATGTTTACTAATAAGTTTCCCTTCCCATAAATATATCCTATGTTATCCTCATACGTAGATTTAAGATTCTCGTTCTTACAAATAACTTATTTTACAATTGACTATAACTTATCTCATTACATAAGTTATTCCATTTTCTTTATTTTTATTATAATCTAATTTATAATTTCCACTTGTCCCTAGGACAAGTCTACCTATTATATAACATTCTCATTAATGTAATTTATTTATAATAGGTTATTATCATTCCCCGTTCATTCCATTCCTTTTACTGTTGTAACATACATTCATTTCCTTATTCATTTGCATTAATCACAATTAATACAATTTTATCAATCCTGCTATTTACATATATTTGTGTGTGTGTGTGTATATATATATATATTTGTTTATGCACTAGACCTCTCACATTAAGCCTACACTTGTGGATGCTGGATTTGCCGAGCTATTACGGGCAAACTTATTCCCCAAGTTGACTTAACCTCGTGTCTTAGCACCGTTACGTGTTTAATTTACGCACTAGACCCACACATTAAATTAATAACCTGTGCATGCTTGAACTACTAGGCAGTTCCGAGCAGACTTCTACCATAAGTTAAATTTAACCTCGTGTCTGAGTGTAGTTAAAGTTTTCTATTTACTGTAAATTTTCTACATAATTTAGGTATGTCCATTCTTTCAAATTTTTACTATAATCTATATTTTACATGTCACCATACTAAGCCCATTTTATGTCGCATGTTCTTTCTAGCATGTAATTGATTCTATTCTAACAAATAATCATTTAATCACGTAATTGTTCAAACCTAACAAGTTAACATGTAGTTTTCATAATTCCACAGGTAATAATCCAAGTACATAATATGCCATAAGATAATCATGTAATTAGATATATACAACAGTAATTGTTAAACATATTTTAACAAGTTTGTATTTCAACATATGAACATTTCAGCATATTGAACGTTTCAACATATGAATTTTCCAACATTTTAATATTTTAACAAATTAATATTCCAACATGTCATATTAGCATTTCGTCACTTTAATCATTCTAGCTGGTTTACATTTCATATTAGGAAGGAATGTCAAACAATAATATACCATTATACAAATGATATAACTTAAATCCACTCACATAAATTTGCTTTCCAAATCTGGAATCTTGTCCACATGTTAGTATTCCATGGTCCTCCTAGCTGAATTTAGAACCTAGCAACCATGGATCAATAATTCATACTGAAAGAAAAAGGGAAGAAAGAGGAGAAAATTGAAATAAACCAGATCTAAGAAATTACCTCACTTCGAATATGATTCTTAACACCTTCTAATTAATATTCATTCTTTTCCTCCAGATCTTAATTCAAAATTTACCTAAACTAATTATTCTATTATTATTTTTTATGAAGAGATTTAAGGAGGAAGAATGGAAGAGCTTAGAAGTTGTCTCAGAGAATATGAGATTTAGGCTAGGCTCTGCTAGCCTATTTATAGGTGTTTAGGATCTTATTGTACACGCAGCGTTGAGTTGGCATTGAAGCCAGTTAAGAAAATAATCCAAATTCGCAGATGAAACTAGCCGGATCGAGGGGGTGTTGACCCAAGTGTCGACCCACCTACATGGGCGTCGACCCTGATGTCGACCTGTCTATAGAGGTGTCGACCCCCCGATGGGTCGCGCGAGCTATTTTAGTGCAGAAGTTTGATTTTCAAATGTTTGAATTTCTGGAATTTATTTAACTGTTATATTCATATGTAATCTTTTTATATGTATACAAATCTTCTAATGACCATTTTACACGTATATATATGCACGTCTTTTATTTTGTTTTCCAAATTCAAATGATGTTGTATCATTATTTGATTCTTATCATATTTCTTTGATTACATCCTTATCTTGAACTTTATCTCTTGTATATATACATTTCTGCACATATATACATATATATTCTCTTATATATATATACATTTTTTTACTTACTTATTTGTATACTTTTCCTTATATGTGCGTTTATACATATTTTCTCTTTAGAACATGTGTTATTTTAGCCGCTTCCTTAAAAAAAATATGGCGATGGCGGGGATCGAACTCTGTACCTCTTGTATGCAAGCCACACGCTCTAACCAACTGGACTACTAAGGTTATTATTAATAAGGCTTAGAATAATGGTAGTTATTGTTCCCTTCTTTTTCCTCTTTTTCATGTTTGATAAAATATTTCATTTAAACCATTGCATGAATCTTTTTTTTTATTTCTCTTTTATTATTAATCATAATATTTGTAAATTAGTGCATGCAACATATTTACACTACATTGTAATAACCCGGAAATCTGGGCCAGTTTAAAATTTTTATTTTGGCAATTTTAGTGAATTTTGATTATTTAAAATGAATTATTTTAAATAACAACAACGAGAAATTTATTTTGAATAGAATTCGAACAAATATATTTATATAGATCGTCGTTAGAATATAAATATTTATTTTAAAATATAAAAGGAATTGAAAATGGCGCGGTAGTTCGATAATTCGATTTCAAACTTCAAATGGATGTACAGGATTCAAAATAAGCCGGATTTTAGTGAAACCAAAAATATTCGAATCTAATTGATAATATCTTTCCAACGAATCCGAAAAATGAAAATTTCATAGCGGGGATAAAAAGATATGTCCAGTTGAAAATTCTGAATAGTCGCTATGGGATTCAGGCCCTTAAAAATAGCCATTTTGCGAACGACCTCGGATTTCGACGAAACCACTTTTGTTGGAACCGCGATGTCAAATTATTGCTAGGTTTCAAATTTCATAATTTTTCGAATAAATATGTGAGTGTGGCAAAGGAAAATGTGTTTGACCAGTTTTAGTTGATTTTAATCGACTGGAAAATGGCCATTTTTCAAACGGTCTCCGAATTCGACGAAACTAGTTTTGTTAGGACCGTATCGTCAATACGAAGCTAGAAAATATTTTTTGGGAAATTTTCTAGTTAGTATGTGACCCCGGTAAATTGAAATGCACGTTCAAATTCAATATATAGAGTTATATGTTGATTTTGACGAAAACTGATCGAAACAATCGAACCAGCTTACGATACATATCCTATTGTGTTCGGAATGGGGGTCATTAGCTATGGACGACAGGCGGTGGACCTCGTTTAGAGGTCAAAAATAAAAGTTGCTTTTTTAGAGAATTAATAAATATATATATATATACTTATATAATATCCCCCCCTCAGCTTTCTCTATCCCCTTTCATTATTTACAAATCGATTTTCAGAAGAAAAAAAAAGAGAGAGAGAAGTCGATCCAAGTCGCCCCCCTCCCCCCCCCCCCGCCAAGCCGCCGCGCACCCCCCTAATGCGACCGCGTGCGACCCCCCCTTGCTGCCGACTGCGAAACCCCCACTCCTGCTGCGGCTGCGCGACCCCCCTTGCTGCCGACTGCGAAACCCCCCTCCTGAGCGATGCGCGACCCCCTCTCTTCCGCCTGCGAAACCCCCCCTCTGCCTCCATCTCCTCCCCTCCAATCCGCCCTGAGGAGCCTCCTCGCCACCTCAGTAACTCCGATGCTACATCTTTACCCTCCTCGCCACGTGCTGTAAGTTCTTCCATTTATTTTATCTTCATTTATTTATTAAAAATCAGTTTTATTTTTATTGAATAAAAAGATTTGATTTTTATAAGGGAAAGATTATATTTTTCTATATGAAAAGATTACATTTTTATAAAAGAGAAGATTAGATTTTTTATTCATATGAACGGTAAGTAAAAAATTTGATTTTGATATATTGAGTAGCAAAGTAAAAATTCGATTTTTATATATTGAATAGAAAAGTAAAAATTCGATTTTTATATATTGAATAGCAAAGTAAAAATTCGATTTTTATATATTGAATAGCAAAGTAAAAAATTCGATTTTTATATATTGAATAGCGAAGTAAAAATGTGATTTTTACATATGTAGAGAATACGGGCAAAGAAAGTGGCAAGAGGCGAGAACGGCGAAAATTTCTACAAAGAAGTGTCATGGAGTTAGGATAGCTTTGGTGAGAACTTCTCACCTTTTAATTTTATTTTCTAGTTATAAATATATAATAGGATGCAGACGGTGTTTAGTAGCACCCGACACCCGTCGTCCACAGACCATGGACGGCTTGTATGCTTGTTTGTTTGATTTTGATGTGTAGTTGATTTTGTGATGTGAAATGAAATAAAATATTTATATAAATGAAATAATATATTTTATAGTGGAAAATATTTTATAGTTAAAAATAGAATTTTTAACGTGTGTATGAAATAAAAATAAACAGATCGGACGATTTGTTTATACACACACATTTGACTGATATTGATTGGGACGATAAATTTTACACATCGTCCAACTACACAAATAAAATCTGTGTTTGATTGTTTGAAACCCCACACGGGTATTGGGATGATATTTGACGTACACTAATCCCGATTATTTAGTCGTATGTCGATCGATTGATTGACAGACTGTTATAAGCGTTGAATATTTATATTTGATGCTTATACAGTATAGATTGCACTTTGGATGATGGTTGATGATTTATCGTTGCTGTTATATATGTGAGGTAGAAAATCCATATAATTAACATTATATGGTAATTGATTGGGCCTCATTCCAGTTTCAAAAAGGAAATATTTGAAATAGAAATATTTGAAAAAGAAATTTTTGAAAAATGAAATATTTGAAAGAGAAATATTTGAAATAGAAATATTTGAAATAGAATATTTGAGAATAGGAATATATGAAGCCGTGTTGATTAGATTGACGCCATTTTGACGTGAACTATATTTATATCGATTTTATTAATTTTATAATGAATATCGGAAGTGATTTCAAAATCTGATATTATGAATAGAAATGAATTCGAATTAAACTGAATAGAAATGAATTCGAATTAAACTGGATAGAAATGAATTCGAATTGAAAATGAATAGAAATGAATTCGAATTGAAATTGAATATAAATGAATTCGAATTGAAATTTAATATGAATGAATTCGAATTGAAATTGAATATAAATGAATTCGAATTGAAATTGAATTGAAATCGATTTGAAATGAATTTAAAATGAATTTATATAGGAATATTCAATTTTGATTTGAAATTGCATATGAAGTTGAAACCATTTGGAAAATGAATTTAAAACGATTTATAAAGCACGTTTTGAATTGAAATCGACGAAGTATAAATTATATATATTATATATATAATATAATGGCTTGAATAGAACGCGTCGGGCCGCGGTAGTTTGCGAATTTCGACCATTGACTTCGAACGGATATTGCGGGAGATCCGACCGTCGGATTCTCCTAAAACTGGAACCATTGGGTTCGTATCGAAAAGAGCTTTCTAACGAATATTAGAAATTTGAAATCTAACGGTTGGATTTGGAATTATGTCCAAATTAAATTTTGAAAAGGTCGCTATAAGTGCAGTTCGATGGCCGTTGATGGAAACCGACTGTACGGGCCTTGATAAAATTATTAAAAATAGTAATAATTTGTGTAAAATCATAAGAAATGATTTGTGAAGATTTGGGATGAAAAACTCCATATTTGTAAAGATAAAAATAGATTTTTATCGAAATGAACTAGTTTTGAACTAGAATAATAATTTATTTATTTTGGAAATAAATAAATTGGATTTGAAAATGGTTTTGAAAATAACCAAAATTTCCAATAATTGCATTGGAATGGATTTGAATCGAAATTGTCTTCGGAATATTTCGATGTTAGATTTCGTGATTATACAGATGTTGTTATGGAAATTTGGAAGATATATATATATATATATACATATCGTTATTTCCAACACGATATTTGTTGGTCGTAGAATTTTATATTGAATATAAGCCGATATATTTTCTATTCAGAGCCTTGTATTTAATATCAAATGTGATTTGGGGTTGTCGTGAATGGTGTCTTCATTAACACTGTTCTTAATCCCAGTTGAGAAAAGATTAAATCTTTTTATTTAGATTTAATGAAGTGTACCGATTAAGTAATATTTAATTGGAATTGAATTGGTATTGATTTTTGGGTTTATCGTGAACCGTGTTTTAAATAACACTTGTTCTTTAACCCGATAATTAATGGAATGTGATTTTGGGTTTATCGTGAACTGTGTTTTAAATGACACTGATTCTTTGACCCAGTTAAAGATTAAAACTAAGTGGAGTTTTAATAAATCTTTAATTAGATTTGAACGTGAAATGGTAATTGAATTTACCGATAACACCGTGGTGTTAGATATGAAGTATTACCAGTTTTACTTCATGGGATGAATAGGTGGGGATTGGGAAATGAAATAAATGATTATTTCGGTGTGATTCGCTAATCCCGACTAGTTTGAATTGATATTCAAAGCAGGTTAAAGAATAAATTTAAAGAATTTATGTTTGATAAAATTAATGGGAACTTTTCCCAAAGTATAGGAATATTTGAATAAAATAATATTCTGAATTGGAATGAGGCGTATGTTGTGTTTGTGTAACACTTATTTAAAATATACGCGAGTTATTCGGAAAGACCGGGTTTATCCCATTCTGAATAACTGATACGACGATAAGTCGAAGATGAAGATGGTGGTCGAAGACCGAAGGTCTTCACGTCGTTTGGATAATTACTGATGATCTTAATTGGGATGTACACCCAAGAAGATGGAAACAGTTGGTGATCGTCCAGACGTACTTGGAGATCGATGGATATGCGGGGTACTAGGTGCCTCCGGTTTCGTTCAGACCCAGAACGAACTTGTAAATGGACTGTGTGTCTGACATTGGATTTTAGTTTGTGTGATTGATTTCTATTAAATATATATTTGTTTGGCGGCGGAGAATTTATTCTCTTGCTTAACGCCCTTCTCTGAGACGTACGAGCTCAGGGGTTATATATTGATGGATATCAAACGCATGAAGTGAATGGCCTGTGTGGCACGCCTAAGTGGCAATTGATCAAGGCTTCTGTTGAAAAGCAAAGTCTTGTGGTTTATGATCAAAGCACGACCTGTGTGGCATAGCTTTGTGTAACGTGAATTCGGGAGCCTCACACCCCGGTTGTGAACCAGAAACGGGAGAGGACATCAGGGAGGGCCTGCGTTTCCTTCTAGCTAGGGTGGTGTCAGTGATCTACCAACCCTGACATTTATATACTTTTCACCAGTGTGGTTGTTGCTGTTGCGAGGTGCCTCGGTTAGATCGGACGATCCAGGTCCGATGGTGTCATTCGTTGGCTCATTTACACCCCAAAGGGTGGGGAAACGCAGTGTTCAGGCATAATAATCCACATCTGTGGACCGGCCCTGACGATCCAAGGGGCAGTTGCGGCTGTTCCTGAGACACGGGCTAGAGCGTCTTGAATCGGTAGAGGACTATCTTTTGCCTCGGTTCACAGACGGAAATCTAATTTCCAAATACGTGACATTTGCGGTTTTATTTGTAGAGCCTAGTATGGTGACATAGTGGGATGGGGCGCTTATGCCGTCTATGATTGATACTTATGATTTGAAGTTGTTTTATACACTATGCACTTATGATAGTATCAAATGATTTGTTTTAAACGTATCAAGCATTCTTGGCTATTATAAGGTAAAAACCCTATCCTCCGGCTTGCTTTGCATTGTGTGATGGGAACTGGGTCTTATAATAGCTTCATTTTTCCTTATTTAGCATTGCGCTGTTTGTTTTATGCACTGGTGTTCTTGGGAGGAAACCCGTTCCTGTTATACGGCGTGGTCCCTTGATTTACCTAACTTTAAAAATAAAGATTAATAACTGTTTTAGTTCTCAAGCCAGTCACATGACTGACCTGGAGTTTATTGTTTTAACCTAAACTCTGGGTGCCCTTATTTTGACATGGGCTGCTAGTAGTTTTGGTTTTGCAGATTTATATTCACAGGATCCTGGTTTACAGCTGGAATGATATCTGGAAAGCTTTGTATCCGTATATCTCTTCTAGTTGTGTATTGTATTATTTTCCGCTGCTATGTATTTAAATGTAATTTAAATCTCTGATATTTCTAGGTAATATTTATTTATACTTTGTATATTCTTGTATTCTGATGGAATTGTTGTAATAACTATGAAATGTTCTTCCGTCTGCGTTCTGTTGTGGCCTGTTCTCGAACTATCCGCTCTTTCCTCACCAGGGAAGTTACTGGTTTTTACATTTGGTATCAGAGCTTTGGTTTACAAAGATCAGAGAACAAGGCACCTTAGAACCATATGAAAGAATTCATCAGATATTGGATTAGTAATATCCAACAAGAATGACTCGTTAGAGATAGGATCAGTAGTATCCTAGAACGAGTGTGAAGAGTATATTTTTAAAATGAAACGAATTTTGTTTTGAAAATTTAAAATCAATTATTCGTATTTGATTATTTATTTCATATTGATTAGGACAATACAATATTTAAAGATTTTGCGTATGCGCCTAGCTAGCGTGTATTCGAAGTTTTGATATACTGGATAGATATAGGGTTACACTATAGTCGCCGGGGGTGATTCTGATGATTGATATATCATCATCAGAATTTATATTCGAGTGACGAACGTGTAATATCTATATATTTCCTATTGACAGGTGTGAGAACCAAAATTGGATAGGGCTTATTGTTGTGATTTTTCATCAAAAATCTGATTTTTAGACTATATATCAAAGTTATAAATTTGAAATGATAATCAACTAATTGATTGTTGATTGTGTTGTTTGATTATAGTTTGATTAATTAAAATGTTGAACCTTTACCCAAATTGTATCAAATAGTGAATTGTATTGAAAATTTGTCGCATTTGCATGCATATACATGTACTTACATTGAACAGGTCATAGCAAAGAGGCTAGAGCAGAAGAATAAAATTTGTTTGCCTGACAAATAGGTACATGTTTATCATAATTTACTGTTTTGTTTGGGTGATGATGATTTTATGAGCCGATTGGCTAGCCGCTTGGCTTTTTCTTTTTCTTTTTGAGATCAGAAGGCCTTTATGGCAATTTCGGGATTTTCCCGTGCTCCCGGTGTAGGGGAGGTTATGGCGAAATTTTTCGAAAATTTAGGGTGTTAGCCAAATTTTTGAAATTTTTGAAAAGTTCATAGAAACTGAAAAGTTGAAGAACTTAAGCCGTAGTGAAAACACTGGAAGTTGAGTTGATTTGTGAAACAACTTTCGGCTTTGTTCCTTTTCGGGCATGTGTCGCATGATAGGGGGTTCTCGCTTTTCGTTAGGTGGCAAACGGGAGACTCTTACTCCTACATGTCTCTTTGGTAGGGTTGGTTGTGAAGTCGAAAGACTGGCCGTAAAATATGGTATTGGGGTACCTCTGTAGGCCACGGTGGGGTATTACCTTGCTGCTTTGGGGGGATGAAGGGATGGTTGAAAAGTGTAACACCCCGAATTTTAGTTAATACTAAAATTCACTAATTATAGGATAAATAATCTCAGATGTGGGAATTGGGGGTAACGGGCTGCGTTATTGCGTTCGTCTCGGAAAAATACGCGAAATAGAGTCCGAGTTTTCGAGAATCGGAGTCTGTATGGCCCGGTTATGGCCCAAAGAAGTTTGCAGAAAATTTAAGGCTAAAAACAGATTTAGGAATTTAAATTTAGATTTTAAATTAGAACCAGCAGGGCCAGGCGGGAAGATTCCCGCCCTAGGCATGTCGACAGGGCTGTCGACAGGCCTGTCGACAGGGGTGTCGACTTGCCTGTCGACATGGCGTGTCAAGCCAGGGTGCTTGGGTGCACCAGATCTGGTTTTCTGGCTAGGACTGGGCTTGGTTCTAGAGGTTTCCTAAATCTAACGGACCTAAATTAATCTAGGGTTAATCTAAGGGCCTAAAACACTCTCTTAATCTATAAATACACCCTAAACCTACCTTAATCCATACTAAAAATAGAAATGAAGGCCTCATGCCGCCAAATTAAATCCTAGAAGGAGTCTCCATTAACCTAAGAAGGAAGTTTCAAGCTTATCCCTCTCATATCATTCTCTAATCATCACCATCTTCATAATTAGCAACTAATTCCTCTTCATAAGTTGGTTAATTTTGGGTTTGGTGAGTTTCTATCACTTTAACATCAATTGTTAAAGTAAGTAGATTGGGTGTAATGAGACTTATGGTCTTAAATGCGGATTAGTGAGTTTGAATCATTTATAATGATATGTTACTCTATGTTGTTCTATGTTTATGCATGTTTGATAAGTTGGTTTATGCATGCTTAATAAGTTGATTTATGCATGTTTGATAAGTTGGTTTATGCATGTTTAACAAGTGGGTTTATGCATATTTAATGAGTGGAATTATGCATGTTTAACAAAGTGAGTTATGCAAGTCATGTATATGTTTAAATGCAAGATTTATGTGATATGCAAGTTATGCATGCTTATGCGAGTATATGAATGCTTATGCAAGATATGTATATGCTTAAATGACATGATATGCAAGTTATGCATGTTTATGCAAGTATGTGAATGTTTATGCAAGTATGTGAATGCTTATGCAAGTATGTGGATGCTTATGCAAGTATGTGAATGCTTATGCAAGTTATGTGTATGCTTAAATGCATGTTTAACATGTTATGCAAGTTATGAGAATGCCTATATGCAAGTTCAACATGTTATGCAAGATATGTGTATGATAATATGCAAGCTCATAGGCAACATGTTATGCAAATCATGTGTATGATAATATGCAAGTTTGGGTAAAATGTAGTTGGGTTAATATGTGCTCATATATGCAAGTTGACATCCTCTTAACCCATGACAAAGTTATATGCTAAACCCATGATATTTGTGATGGATCTTTCCCTTTTATTTTGTCATGAAATGAGAACGATTTACGTGGGGAACGATGGGGTTGGTAAATAAGTTAATAAATGAATGATTGGGTACGATTAAGCATATCATAAAAATAAATTACCATAAGTGGGAATTTACCTATTGAGTTAGGTCTACCCCATGGGAATTTACCTATTGAGTTAGGTCTACCCATGTTATGGAAAACTTGATATTAATTAGGGATAATTAATATGGGGGTGATTAATTAGGTGTAATTAATCGACTAAGACATGAGGTTGGACTCATTTGTAGTGTAAAACTGCCCGGACCCGACCGGCTTAACCAGTTGCTACAAATGTCAGCCCAATGTGAGAGGTCTTAGCCATAAATTAAATACGTGATTAAGGTAAAGACACGAGGTTAGACTCTGTTATGACGTAAGACTGCCCGGACTCTACCGGCTTAACCAGGCGGTCATAACAGCCAGTCTAATGTGGGAGGTCTTTATGGGAGATCATGGTCTTAATTAATTAAGAAACACTTAACCATAGTAGCATGTAGTGGGACATGAGGGGTTAAGTGGGTGCCTTGGGTGGCATGTGGAAATTTTGTGGTTGCCCTGGGTGGCATGTGGAATCTAGTGGGTTGCCTTGGGTGGCAATAGAAAATACGATTAGAATACTTAACCAAGTGGAACATGTAATTAAACATGATTAAAGGGTTAAGTGGGATACACTAGATATTTGACAAGCTTAAGTGGGTAGCTTGTGGGGGCCCATTTCAACCAATATCCCAAACGTATCTTTGTGGGCTCGACCCATGTCGAGTGACGGGACACGCATATTGGGCTTGATTATAAGAGGCCAAAACGGGTTAGCGGTGGCAACGCAAGTCCAACGGGTTTCATATGCGTGTGTGGGCCCGGGCTGGTAGATAAGCCGTTGTTGCATCGTGTAGATATAAAGCCGTGCACCGTTAGTATTGGGTAGCCACTTTAGGGGAGTGATACACCCCACTGTGGGACCAGCACGGGTATCTACGGTAGGGAGCCGATCGATGGGAAGTAGTGGGTACACCTAATGAAGATAGGGGCAGACGGCACCTATGTAGGGGTACACGAAACTACTGGGTAAGAATTACTGAGTACACCTAGTGGAGATAGGGGCAGACGGCACCTATGTAGTGGGCTAGGAGTACATGAAACTACTGGGGAAATTTTCTAAGTCCTTGGAAGGGATCAACCTTTAAGTAGGAATGACTGGTGTGGTGCAGTTAGTAATTATCCTTGGGTGGGTAGATGCGTCCTTACGGTTATCTTAGTTTATCCTAAGTTCACCAAGCTGCTTAGTGTAGCCGTTCATCCCCAGATATTACCATAGGTCAAGTTTATGTCTTCTCTGGTTACCTTAATGATTGTATTGTTAAAGTTATAGGACTCACTCAGACTTATGTCTGACCCCGTTGTTTTTATCTTTTTCCCAACCCTCAGGTCCTACGGTGGATCCTAGCGGTAGTAGAGCTTGATCGGATTGCTGTTCCAGTCTTTAGGAGCTTGGGTAGATGTAAAGCTCCAGTTATCCAGTTATCTTTTCTTTTGTTATGGCTATTGTATGAGAGTGGGATCATGTACTTCTTTTTTTTGATGGATATTGTACTTGACTTTTATCATGGTTTTATGATGTAACCAGACATGTTTATTTCCGCTGTTGTGAGATGATATTTTTAAATTTCAAGTACTAATTATATCTGTCTTGTTGTAATTTTTCTGTTCTATATTCACTAAAATACTCCACCGATGCTATGGCATTCCCTTAGTGAGTGACCATAGCGGGCGTGGGGTGTTACACGTGGTATCAGAGCAAAGGTTACCGGAACAGATAAAATTTTTAGAAAACTATTTTTCTAAAACATTTTGGAAAAAGATATTTTCAAAAACATGTCTTTTAAGAGAAAAGTTTTTGAAAGAAAAGCATAATCCCCAATAGCCATATCTATATCCTTCGAATTCTCCGTTTTGAATCTTTCCTTTTTCGTTTCAGCATGGCCGAGAATCTTAATCTTCCGGAGGGTGTGACGGTACCAGTAAGGTATAGGAGATTGATGGAGGCTAGGGCCACCACTACGGGTCCAGCAAATGTTCCTCCACCAACCGTAGCACCCGATCTTCCTCCTCCCCCTCCTCCTCGCACGGATACTTTTGCTAAGACTTGCAAGGAATTTAAAGCTATGGGAGGGAAACCTTTTCAAGGATCCGAAAATTTTGTGGAGGCTAGAGATTGGTTTAAGGAGGTGGAACAGTTGATAGATATCTTTGAGATGGAAGAAGGAAAGAAAGTCAAGTTGGCTGCTTGGTTAATGAAGGGAGAGGCCTCATTCTGGTGGGAGGTCACTAATGGAGAACGCCCCGTTGACTCTTGGGCGGATTTTAGGCAAATATTTGTGGCAAAGTTTCTCTCAAGGGCGAAGGAAAACTTGTATATGGAAAGATTCTTGACTCTTAAGCAAGGAAATCTCTCGGTGAAGGAATATGTCAACAAGTTTAATCAATTGGCAAGGTTTGGCCTAGATATGGTGAATACGCCGGAGAAGAAGGCTTTGAGGTTCGTGAAAGGCTTGAATGAACCGATGCATGGGTTGGCTATGACTCATATCCCTATGGGGGCCACCTTTGAGAAGCTAGTTGACATGGCACTCATGTATGAGGAAGAGAAGGGTCCTAATGCTAATAAGGCACCCGAGAAGAAGGGAGATCAAAAGAGACCTCAGCAACAACAGGAAAGCAAAGGTGGGAAAGGCAACGGTGGCAAGGGCAAGAAGAAGAAGTGTTTCAATTGTGGGACACCTGGCCACCTAAGCAAGGATTGTCGCAAGAAGAAGAAGACTGGCTGCTTCCACTGTGGCGAAGCAGGGCATTTAGTGAAGGATTGCCCTAAGAAGGGGCAAAGGACAGGGTCTACCTCAGGAGGACAGGTGCAAGCTCTTATGGCACCGAGTCAGGCTAGGGGGCAAGTACAGGCTCTCGCGGTTCCACCGATTCAGGAGAGAGGTAGAACTATTTCCGTTGAAAGTCTGGTTTTTCTATTTGACCATCCTGTCCGTACATTGTTTGATTCAGGCGCATCGCATTCGTTTATCTCATCATCATTAGTTGAGTTACTGCACTTAGACACCAGTCTGGTAGATGATCCCTTGGTTGTTTCAAACCCAATTGGGGGCTCCACTTATTTGTCCATGATATGTTTGGGTTTGAAGATTTCTATACTTAGCATTGAGTTTAGATGTGATGCTTTTGTGTTGGGCTTCACGGGCTATGGGTTGATTTTGGGCATGGACTGGTTATCCGGTAATGGTGCCGTTCTTGATTGCGAAAGGAGAGTTGTTAGGCTCATGACCCGCTTGGGTAACACTCTCGAGATTTCTTGTAATCCCAGGGACTCTGTTATGCTAAGTTATCTTGAATCGCTTGACGCTTCGGTCGAGAGTTTGCAATCTATGAGAGTGGTCCGGGAATATCCGGATGTGTTTGAGGAGGTGAAGGGCTTACCTCCGAAGCGGGAGATTGACTTCCGAATATATTTGGTGGATAATGCTAAACCGGTATCTTTACCAGTGCGCCACATGGCTCCTCGTGAGAGGAGGGAACTCCATAAGCAAGTAGGGGAGTTGCTTGAGAAGGGGTTCATAAGACGGAGCATATCGGAGTGGGGTGCTCCAGTAGTATTTGCTACGAAGGCGGATGGGTCTCTCAGACTTTGTGTAGATTATAGAGAACTCAACAAGCTCACAAAGAAGAATAGACACCCATTGCCGAGAATAGATGATCTTTTTGATCAGTTGGTTGGCGCTTCAGTATTTTCTCAGTTGGACTTGGCCACGGGGTTTCATCAGTTGAGGGTGGCTGAGGATAGCATAGACAAGACTGCCTTTAGAACTCCGGATGGTTTCTATGAGTGGCTGGTGATGCCATTTGGGTTGACGAACGCCCCTGCATACTTTGTTGATTTGATGAGTAGGGTGTTCAGGGAGTTCCTTAATAAATTTGTGGTGGTCTTTGTGGATGATATCTTAGTATTTTCTAAGAGTGAAGAAGAGCATGCCCTACATCTTGGGGAAGTGTTGAAGACTCTTCGAGCACATAGCCTTAAGGCTAAATTCTCTAAATGTCACTTCTGGAGGAAGGAAGTATGGTTCTTGGGGCACGTGGTCTCCAAGGAAGGGATAGCTGTGGATCCCGCAAAGGTAGTATCAATTCAGGATTGGAAGGTTCCGAAGAATGCTACCGAAGTAAGAAGTTTCTTGGGGTTGGCGGGTTATTATAGGAAGTTTATTAAAGACTTCGCGAAGATATCAGCCCCATTAACCCGCTTAACAAAGAAGAATCTTGTTTTCACATGGGACGTAGATTGTGATGATGCGTTCCGACGGTTAAAGAGAGCTTTAACCACGGCTCCAGTTTTATTATTGCCAGATGGGAGCAAGCCATTTGTTGTCTATACCGATGCCTGTGGGACAGGACTTGGCGCAGTCTTAATGCAAGAGGGAAGGGTAATAGCCTATGGTGGAAGGCAGTTGAGGGCACATGAGAAAAATTACCCTACCCATGATCTAGAGCTGGCCGCTATTGTTTTTGCGCTTAAGATTTGGCGCCATTATCTTCTTGGTGAGAGATTCGAGTTGTTCACTGACCATAAATCATTGAAGTACTTGTTCTCTCAGAAGGATCTAAACTTAAGATAGCAAAGGTGGATGGAGTTCTTAGCATCCTATGACTTCGAGATATCGTATACCCCTGGCAAGGGTAACGTGGTGGCGGACGCCTTGAGCAGGAAGAGGTTGTCCTTGAGTCCATTGTTCATGGAACGACAAAGCTTGGAATTTATCTCGATGTTTGATTTCAGACCTTCCGTTGACTATGTACCCGGTTTGCTAGCTTCTTTGGAAGTTAGACCTACTCTTTTGGGGCGGATTGGAGAAGCACAGAGGGGCGACCCACAGTTGGTTGAGTTAGTAGAGAAGCTCATAAGGGGGGAGTCGTCCAGCCATTTGAGTAGGTACACCCTAGACGATAGGGGGTGCTTGCGTAGAGACGGTAGACTTTGCGTACCGCAAGACGAGGGTTTGAGGAAGGCTATTCTTGATGACGCACACCGTTCTAGGATGACCATTAATCCCGGTGGGGATAAGATGTACCAAGACATGAAAAGGGTTTTCTTCTGGGCCGGTATGAAGAAAGATGTGGCCGAGTATGTCGCTCGATGTTTGGTGTGCCAGCAAGTAAAGGCGGAGCAAAGGAAACCAGGTGGGTTGCTTCACCCATTGGAGGTTCCGCAATGGAAGTGGGATAGCGTCTCGATGGATTTTATTGATGGGTTACCCAGATCGAGGAAGGGTAATACAGGAATTTGGGTGGTGGTAGACAGACTTACTAAGAGCGCCCATTTCATACCTGTGAAGAGCAAGAGGACTGCTCCATGGCTAGCTTCAGTATATCTTCGAGAGATAGTTCGATTACATGGGGTACCCTCTAGTATAGTGAGTGATCGAGATCCTATCTTCACTAGCGAGTTCTGGAGAAGTTTGCAAGAAGCAGTGGGGACTCAATTGTGTTTGAGCACCGCATATCATCCTCAGACGGACGGCCAGACTGAGAGGGTGAATCGTGTTCTAGAAGACCTTTTGAGGCTTTGTATCTTAGATTTTGGAGGTACATGGGAAGAGCATCTTCCATTGGTGGAGTTCGCATATAATAACAGCTTTCAGTCCAGTATTGGTATGGCTCCTTTCGAAGCTCTCTATGGAAGGCCTTGTCGATCACCTACATGTTGGTGGGAATCTACGGATAAGATCTTGCTTGGGCCTGATATGGTTAGGGAGACTTCTGAGAAGATTGACTTGATTCGAAGAAGGATGAAAGCAGCGCAGGATAGGCAAAAATCTTATGCGGACAAGAGAAGGACGGATCTTGAGTTTGAGGTTGGGGATATGGTTTTTGTTAAGGTATCTCCGTTGAGAAATGTTGTTCGCTTCGGATCCGTTGGGAAGTTAGCACCGAGGTTTGTTGGACCGTTTCCTATCAAGGAAAGGATTGGACGGATGGCATATAGGGTGGAGTTGCCCGACAGACTTAGTGGTGTTCATGATGTATTCCATGTATCACATCTGAGGAAGTGCTTACATGAGACGGCAGAGGTGGTAGAGCCGAGCTTGCTTAGAGATGTGGAGGTAGAGTGTGATGCGACTATTCGACGAGCTCCTACTCGCATCCTTGGGTCAGAGACTAGAAAGTTGAGAAACAGAGAGGTTCAACTAGTCAAAGTGCAATGGGGAGAAGATGAGAGCAACGCAACTTGGGAGACGGAAGCGAAGATGCGTTCATTGTACCCATTTCTTTTTGAGGGTATGTCTTTACTTTCTCCTTTATCGCTTGTCTAATACTTATCTTATCTTTGGTATGTCCTCTCGTTAGTACCTTTGACTTTAGATAGGGTAAACCTATGGTTGAAACATGTGTTTGAGACATGTTATGGTTGATGGATGCAAGTGGATGCAAGTGTTTGCTAGTGGTTGCTCGTGGATGCATATACACACACTCTAGGCACTAGATCGGCTCAGTCACTTCATATTGCATATTGCATAAAATTGTGTGTAGGAAAATATATTTATGGATGTATAATGGTTGTGTTATCACATGGATGATGCATTTTGGTGAATGATTGTGCACTCATGTAGATATTGTATGTGTCGATAGGGTTCTCTCGCATACATAATGGATGCATGGCACTATCATGGTTTGCATATGTTCATACATTAGATAGGGAACATATACACACACTTTTTGCATATGCTCATACATCATTAGAAACTGTTTAAGGACAATGGATGCCCGTGGTTGATGATTTGAGTAGATGGTTGTTTGGATGGTAGGATATGCATTCTCCTTAGCTTAGAGATTTCGGGGACGAAATCCTTTAAGGAGGGGAGAATGTAACACCCCGAATTTTAGTTAATACTAAAATTCACTAATTATAGGATAAATAATCTCAGATGTGGGAATTGGGGGTAACGGGCTGCGTTATTGCGTTCGTCTCGGAAAAATACGCGAAATAGAGTCCGAGTTTTCGAGAATCGGAGTCCGTATGGCCCGGTTATGGCCCAAAGAAGTTTGCAGAAAATTTAAGGCTAAAAACAGATTTAGGAATTTAAATTTAGATTTTAAATTAGAACCAGCGGGGCCAGGCGGGAAGATTCCCGCCCTAGGCATGTCGACAGGGCTGTCGACAGGCCTGTCGACAGGGGTGTCGACTTGCCTGTCGACATGGCGTGTCGAGCCAGGGTGCTTGGGTGCACCAGATCTGGTTTTCTGGCTAGGACTGGGCTTGGTTCTAGAGGTTTCCTAAATCTAACGGACCTAAATTAATCTAGGGTTAATCTAAGGGCCTAAAACACTCTCTTAATCTATAAATACACCCTAAACCTACCTTAATCCATACTAAAAATAGAAATGAAGGCCTCATGCCGCCAAATTAAATCCTAGAAGGAGTCTCCATTAATCTAAGAAGGAAGTTTCAAGCTTATCCCTCTCATATCATTCTCTAATCATCACCATCTTCATAATTAGCAACTAATTCCTCTTCATAAGTTGGTTAATTTTGGGTTTGGTGAGTTTCTATCACTTTAACATCAATTGTTAAAGTAAGTAGATTGGGTGTAATGAGACTTATGGTCTTAAATGCGGATTAGTGAGTTTGAATCATTTATAATGATATGTTACTCTATGTTGTTCTATGTTTATGCATGTTTGAGAAGTTGGTTTATGCATGCTTAATAAGTTGATTTATGCATGTTTGATAAGTTGGTTTATGCATGTTTAACAAGTGGGTTTATGCATATTTAATGAGTGGAATTATGCATGTTTAACAAAGTGAGTTATGCAAGTCATGTATATGTTTAAATGCAAGATTTATGTGATATGCAAGTTATGCATGCTTATGCGAGTATATGAATGCTTATGCAAGATATGTATATGCTTAAATGACATGATATGCAAGTTATGCATGTTTATGCAAGTATGTGAATGTTTATGCAAGTATGTGAATGCTTATGCAAGTATGTGGATGCTTATGCAAGTATGTGAATGCTTATGCAAGTTATGTGTATGCTTAAATGCATGTTTAACATGTTATGCAAGTTATGAGAATGCCTATATGCAAGTTCAACATGTTATGCAAGATATGTGTATGATAATATGCAAGCTCATAGGCAACATGTTATGCAAATCATGTATATGATAATATGCAAGTTTGGGTAAAATGTAGTTGGGTTAATATGTGCTCATATATGCAAGTTGACATCCTCTTAACCCATGACAAAGTTATATGCTAAACCCATGATATTTGTGATGGATCTTTCCCTTTTATTTTGTCATGAAATGAGAACGATTTACGTGGGGAACGATGGGGTTGGTAAATAAGTTAATAAATGAATGATTGGGTATGATTAAGCATACCATAAAAATAAATTACCATATGTGGGAATTTACCTATTGAGTTAGGTCTACCCCATGGGAATTTACCTATTGAGTTAGGTCTACCCATGTTATGGAAAACTTGATATTAATTAGGGATAATTAATATGGGGGTGATTAATTAGGTGTAATTAATCGACTAAGACACGAGGTTGGACTCATTTGTAGTGTAAAACTGCCCGGACCCGACCGGCTTAACCAGTTGCTACAAATGTCAGCCCAATGTGAGAGGTCTTAGCCATAAATTAAATACGTGATTAAGGTAAAGACACGAGGTTAGACTCTGTTATGACGTAAGACTGCCCGGACTCTACCGGCTTAACCAGGCGGTCATAACAGCCAGTCTAATGTGGGAGGTCTTTATGGGAGATCACGGTCTTAATTAATTAAGAAATACTTAACCATAGTAGCATGTAGTGGGACATGAGGGGTTAAGTGGGTGCCTTGGGTGGCATGTGGAAATTTTGTGGTTGCCCTGGGTTGCATGTGGAATCTAGTGGGTTGCCTTGGGTGGCAATAGAAAATACGATTAGAATACTTAACCAAGTGGAACATGTAATTAAACATGATTAAAGTGTTAAGTGGGATACACTAGATATTTGACAAGCTTAAGTGGGTAGCTTGTGGGGGCCCATTTCAACCAATATCCCAAACGTATCTTTGTGGGCTCGACCCATGTCGAGTGACGGGACACGCATATTGGGCTTGATTATAAGAGGCCAAAACGGGTTAGCGGTGGCAACGCAAGTCCAACGGGTTTCATATGCGTGTGTGGGCCCGGGCTGGTAGATAAGCCGTTGTTGCATCGTGTAGATATAAAGCCGTGCACCGTTAGTATTGGGTAGCCACTTTAGGGGAGTGATACACCCCACTGTGGGACCAGCACGGGTATCTACGGTAGGGAGCCGATCGATGGGAAGTAGTGGGTACACCTAATGAAGATAGGGGCAGACGGCACCTATGTAGGGGTACACGAAACTACTGGGTAAGAATTACTGAGTACACCTAGTGGAGATAGGGGCAGACGGCACCTATGTAGTGGGCTAGGAGTACATGAAACTACTGGGGAAATTTTCTAAGTCCTTGGAAGGGATCAACCTTTAAGTAGGAATGACTGGTGTGGTGCAGTTAGTAATTATCCTTGGGTGGGTAGATGCGTCCTTACGGTTATCTTAGTTTATCCTAAGTTCACCAAGCTGCTTAGTGTAGCCATTCATCCCCAGATATTACCGTAGGTCAAGTTTATGTCTTCTCTGGTTACCTTAATGATTGTATTGTTAAAGTTATAGGACTCACTCAGACTTATGTCTGACCCCGTTGTTTTTATCTTTTTCCCAACCCTCAGGTCCTACGGTGGATCCTAGCGGTAGTAGAGCTAGATCGGATTGCTGTTCCAATCTTTAGGAGCTTGGGTAGATGTAAAGCTCCAGTTATCCAGTTATCTTTTCTTTTGTTATGGCTATTGTATGAGAGTGGGATTATGTACTTCTTTATTTTGATGGATATTGTACTTGACTTTTATCATGGTTTTATGATGTAACCAGACATGTTTATTTCCGCTGTTGTGAGATGATATTTTTAAATTTCAAGTACTAATTATATCTGTCTTGTTGTAATTTTTCTGTTCTATATTCACTAAAATACTCCACCGATGCTATGGCATTCCCTTAGTGAGTGACCATAGCGGGCGTGGGGTGTTACAAAAAGCCTACCGGATTTTCGTCGGGTCGGTACATTGATTGGGCCTCATTCCAGTTTCGAAAAAGAAATATTTGAAATAGAAATATTTGAAAAAAGAAATATTTGAAAAAGAAATATTTGAAATAGAAATATTTGAAATAGAATATTTGAGAATAGGAATATATGAAGCCGTGTTGATTAGATTGACGCCATTTTGACGTGAACGATATTTATATCGATTTTATTCATTTTATAATGAATATCGGAAGTGATTTCAAAATCTGATATTATGAATAGAAATGAATTAGAGTTGAAAACGAATAGAAATGAAATCGAATTAAACTGAATAGAAATGAATTCGAATTAAACTGAATAGAAATGAATTCGAATTAAAATGAAAAGAAATGAATTCGAATTGAAATTGAATATAAATGAATTCGAATTGAAATTGAATATGAATGAATTCGAATTGAAATTGAATATAAATGAATTCGAACTGAAATTGAATTGAAATCGATTTGAATTGAATTTAAAACGAATTTATATAGGAATATTCAATTTTGATTTGAAATTGAATATGAAGTTGAAACCGTTTTGAAAATGAATTTAAAACGATTTATAAAGCACGTTTTGAATTGAAATCGACGAAGTATATATTATATATAAATTATATAATGGCCTGAATAGAATGCGCCGCGCCGCGGCAGTTCGTGAATTTCGACCATTGACTTCAAACGGATATTGCGGGAGATCTGACCGTCAGATTCTCCTAAAACCGGAACCGTTGGGTTCGTATCGAAAAGAGCTTTCTAACGAATAATAGAAATTTGAAATCTAACAGTTGGATTTGGAATTATGTCCAAATCAAATTTGGAAAAGGTCGCTATAAGTGCAGTTCGATGGCCGTTGATGGAAATCGACTGTACGGGCCTTGATAAAATTATTAAAAATAGTAATAATTTATGTAAAATCATAAGAAAGGATTTGTGAAGATTTGGGATGAAAAACTCCATATTTGTAAGGATAAAAATAGATTTTTATCGAAATGAACTAGTTTTGAACTAGAATAATAATTTATTTATTTCTGAAATAAATAAATTGGATTTGAAAATGGTTTTGAAAATAACCAGAATTTCCAATAATTGCATTGGAATGGATTTGAATCGAAATTGTCTTCGGAATATTTCGATGTTAGATTTCGTGATTATACAGATGTTGTTATGGAAATTTGGAAGATATATATATACATATCGTTATTTCCAATACGATATTTGTTGGTCGCAGAATTTGGTATTGAATATAAGCCGATATATTTTCTATTCAGAGCCTTGTATTTAATATCAAATGTGATTTGGGGTTGTCATGAATGGTGTCTTCATTAACACTGTTCTTAAACCCAGTTGATAAAAGATTAAATATTTTTATTTAGATTTAATGAAGTGTACCAATTAAGTAATATTTAATTGGAATTGAATTGGTATTGATTTTTGGGTTTATCGTGAACCGTGTTTTAAATAACACTTGTTCTTTAACCCGATAATTAATGGAATGTGATTTTGGGTTTATCGTGAACTGTGTTTTAAATGACACTGATTCTTTGACCCAGTTAATGATTAAAACTAAGTGGAGTTTTAATAAATCTTTAATTAGATTTGAATGTGAAATGGTAATTGAATTTACCGATAACACCGCGGTGTTAGATATAAAGTATTACCAGTTTTACTTCATGGGATGAATAGGTGGGGATTGGGAAATGAAATAAATGATTATTCCGGTGTGATTCGCTAATCCCGACTAGTTTGGATTGATATTCAAAGAAGGTTAAAGAATAAATTTAAAGAATTTATCTTTGATAAAATTAAGGGGAACTTTTCCCCAAGTATAGGAATATTTGAATAAAAGAATATTCTGAATTGGAATGAGGCGTATGTTGTGTTTGTGTGACACTTATTTAAAATATACGCGAGTTATTCGGAAAGACCGGGTTTATCCCATTCTGAATAACCGATATGACGATAAGTCGAAGATGAAGACGGTGGTCGAAGACCGGAGTTCTTCACGTCGTTTGGATAATTACTGATGATCTTGATTGGGCTGTACACCCAAGAAGATGGAAACAGTTGGTGATCGTCCAGACGTACTTGGAGATCGATGGATATGCGGGGTACTAGGTGCCTCCAGTTTCGTTCAGACCTAGAACGAACTTGTAAATGGACTGTTTGTCTGACATTGGATTTTAGTCTGTGTGATTGATTTCTATTAAATATATATCTGTTTGGTGGCGGAGAATTTATTCTCTTGCTTAACGCCCTTCTCTGAGACGTACGAGCTCAGGGGTTATATATTGATGGATATCAAACGCATGGAGTGAATGGCCTGTGTGGCACGCCTAAGTGGCAATTGATCAAGGCTTCTGTTGAAAAGCAAAGTCTTGTGGTTGATGATCAAAGCACGGCCTGTGTGGCATAGCTTTGTGTAACGTGAATTCGTGAGCCTCACACCCCGGTTGTGAACCAAAAACGGGAGAGGACATCAGGGAGGGCATGCGTTTCCTTCTAGCTAGGGTGGTGTCAGTGACCTACCAGCCCTGACATTTATATACTTTTCACCTATGTGGTTGTTGCTGTTGCGAGGCGCCTCGGTTAGATCGGACGATCCGGGTCCGATGGAGTCATTCGTTGGCTCATTTACACCCCAAAGGGTGGGGAAACGCAGTGTTCAGGCATAATAATCCACATCGGTGGACCGGCCCTGACGATCCAAGGGGCAGTTGCGGCTGTTCCTGAGACACGGGTAGAGCGCTCGAATCGGTAGAGGACTATCTTTTGCCTCGGTTCACAGAAGGAAATCCAATTTCCATATACGTGACATTTGCGGTTTTATTTGTAGAGCCTAGTATGGCGACATAGTGGGATGGGGCGCTTATGCCGTCTATGATTGATACTTATGATTTGAAGTTGTTTTATACACTATGCACTTATGATAGTATCAAATGATTTGTTTTAAACATATCAAGCATTCTTGGCTATTATAAGGTAAAAACCCTACCCTCCGGCTTGCGTTGCATTGTGTGATGGGAACTGGGTCTTATAATAGCTTCATTTTTCCTTATTTAGCATTGCGCTATTTGTTTCATGCACTGGTGTTCTTGGGAGGAAACCCGTTCCGTGTTCTACGGCGTGGTCCCTTGATTTACCTAACTTTAAAAATAAAGATTTATAACTGTTTTAGTTCTCACACCAGTCACATGACTGACCTGGAGTTTATTGTTTTAACCTAAACTCTGGGTGCCCTTATTTTGACACGGGCAGCTAGTAGTTTTGGTTTTGCAGATTTATATTCACAGGATCCTGGTTTACAGCTGGAATGATATCTGGAAAGCTTTGTATCCGTATATCTCTTCTAGTTGTGTATTGTATTATTTTCCGCTGCTATGTATTTAAATGTAATTTAAATCTCTGATATTTCTGTGTAATATTTATTTATACTCTGTATATTCTTGTATTCTGATGGAATTGTTGTAATAACAATGAAATGTTCTTCCGTCTGCGTTCTGTTGTGGCTTGTTCTCGAACTATCCGCTCTTTCCTCACCGGGGAAGTTACGGGTTTTTACATACATGCAACCAGTCCTTTCTTTCTTTTAATGCATGCATTACATTTTTATTTGCACTAATAATTTCATATTTTTCAGTGCATGTATTTATTATATGCAATCACATATTATCTTTATTTTATCTTTATTTTATTCTTCGTATTATATTTATGTCTATGTGTTTATAAATATATGTATTATTTAATTATTACATTGTCATATAATGCGGGGTGTTACAATATCACACCCATGACCGCTTTCATTGTAATTGGTAATCCAGAATATCCAACCGAAGCAAGGATAGATTTGCACGTAAATAGGTTAACCTTTGTTGAGTCGAAAAGGTTTAGTATATATATCTTAATCATATTACCTTATTGGTTCTCGTATATATTTATACACACAAATCATTCCGGATGACTAACCTTGATTTTTGAAATTTAATTAGTGTATATTTCCATGATATGTCGTTATAAATATATAGCAATTATTGAGGATGTTCTCCTTTTCTTCCTTCAATTCTCCAAATGTCTAGTCTTCTTCTGTCCGGGTCGAAAATTTTGTTGTATTCCAGGTCAAAGTTTTTCGACCCGATGAGCATTCGACCCAAATGGTCCCTGTAGCTCTCAAATGGTTTTTAAGCAGTTTGGTTGACTTGTTTATATAGGGAATATAAATCGCCTCTTTTTCATATTATATAAACTGACTAAATTTCCTTCATTTCACTTTATCCTTCCATTTTTGAACTGCCTTGAGCCAATAAACCCTAGCTTTTTGAACGCCTCAAATCCTTATCGAATCCTCAGATTTGATATATAGGTAGGCTTTAAAAATCACTCAATCGGTGTAATTCATTTCATTGCAAGTGATTCATACATATTCGAATCCAAATTCGAAGTTTTCACCTTCGACATGCTCTGGAATTCATGTGCTATAGTTCGACGCCATTCCACCTAGGGTCAAAATCATCATCGATGGCATTCTGAGTCTTGCTGTGGAGGCGATAGACCGGTGGAGTACCATGGTGTAAAGGACCACGACCGTGGGCCGTAGGAATTTTGGTGATGTGACTTTAGATAGAGGAAGATGAAGCACAGAAGGAGGCTTGGATCTGGTCGAGTTGAACTCAACTCGGTATGTAATTTAGAATGGCCAATCCCAAAGCAACGATGGGGAGAGAAGGGAGCTGGAAGACAAGAAACCCTTTTGGTCAAATTTTCGACCCAGGTCAAGTTTGACTCGAGGGTATTCGATTTGAAGGCTTTGAACTGTATGCACGCCACTAACATGGTTCTCTCGCACACATATATGCATATGTATCCAAATTAATCATGCAAGAGAACCATGGAAACTATGGTCCACCATGCATACATAACTCGACCAAACCCAACATATCACACGATTTCGGGGGTAGTTAAGATTGAGCCCATCAGTTACTAAACTTTAAACAAACAAAGTAAACTTACTTGACAACAGTAGACTTAAAAACAACTTTACACAACACTGTGATGCACATCAAACAACTGCATGCTTTTACTACATCTTTCCTTTACGTTACTTATTGTGTCTGCACTGCACACACTAGCACTCACACGGGGGCACAAGTTATTTTACTCTAATCTTCGACGTTTCTTGGATAGCACATCAGCATGTCTAGATGATATCCAACAAGGTATTCGGAGTCTGAGAAAGGAAAATCCTTGAAATCATCGACTAATCCCAATATTCTTCCATCCAAATCGAACTCGGACAGTACTGATCCTGGGTTTGAAATTGACCTCCACAAGGATGCAGAATCATAGACTAAGGGACATCTATGGACGATGAAGTAGGAGGAATAGGGGATAATCTTGCTCCTGATATATTTGACAATGCGATCATTTTGCAGCAACCCAAGAACTCCTGGATATCTACGACCGACGAGACCAGACTTCAATGTTTGTGCTTGAGGCATGTAATTTCTTGGGAAGCGGTTAGAGTTGCCGGGAGTATCTTAAACTGACCCCACAATCCTCCAAAAGGGTACATGGTGATAAACTGGCAATGTTACAGCCAAAATGATTTTGGCACAAGACGATAGGTGAAGGGGCGTCAAATTAATATAAGGAAAGAATGAGGAACTCGAGAGCAACTCAAGTTGATACCCCCTCTGGAGAAAAGTGACCCAAAACCCACCAGGTATCAGCAAGGATTCATCCGACGGGATCTATCTGCCAAGAATCAACCGAAGGATACTAACACATTAAAACAGGAAGAGTATCGGGTCAGAGCATAAAGATGGTTTGAATCAACTCTCGAAGAAAGTCTCCATGGATAAAAAAAAGGTTACTTTCGTAAGTAACACAAGTACCATCGAAAGCTACCCTCCAGAGAACCAAACCGGAAGGCTAAACCGAGATTCAAGTAAGGATACGAGCTACTCGTACTAATCCACTAAGTACCTGAACCATTAACGGTTCTATATCAGCAGACATTCGCATATGGAATGAGTGCGGGCCCCTCCGAGAACCCACAATAAAGCCGAAAGCCAACATCCAAAAGCCCATAACGAAGGACCGAAACTGAGATCATTCGCCAAGAAATTCAAGATGCCTCCACGATCTGTCGCGGCAACAAGCCCCTTTCCACCTAAAGGAGACCCCAATTCACTTGGAGCCATCACCTCAAAGAATTGTAACTAGCATCACGAGAAGGACCGATAGGCCGATGCCCGAAACCTAGAAAAAAGTGGCCGAAAGGAATAGTTCAGGCCCAACAACCTAATAATGGAAAGACCTCAGATTCTCAGTAAATAGGATCCCAGATACTCCATAATGGGGGATGAAATTTTTATTTCTCAATTTAGATCCTTCTTTCTCAAGGTGGAGCAAATCATCAATTCCTATAGTCTATCTACAATCTATAAATGGAGAAATGAAACGACTCAAACTTCCCCGTGAAAGAAAGAACGGATTGCTTTGAGAACAAGACGAATCAGAACACAAACAGAAGAACAATTCATTGCTTGTAACAACAATTTCATCAGAATACAATAATATACAAAGTATGAATAAATATTACACATTTACTAAATATCATAAATTCACAAGTTACAATGCAGCGGAAAATATAATAAAACACAACTGAAAGTAATACATGGATACAGAGCTTTCCGAGTATCGTTCCAGCTGTAAACCAGGATCCTGTGAATATAAATCTGCAAAACCAAAACTACTAGCTGCACGTGTGGAAATAGGGGCACCCAGAGTTTAGGTTAAAACAATAAGCTGCAGGTCAGTCATGGGACTGGTGTGAGAACTTAAACAGTTAGTTAAAACTTTACTTTAAAAGAGAGTAATTCAAGGGACCAAGCCGTATAACACGGAACGGGTTTCCTCCCAAGAATACTTGTGCATAAAATAAACAATGCAATGCTTTTTGGAAAAATGAAGCTATTATAAGACCCAAGTCCCATCTGTAACACCCCGTAATTCTGTTAATATTAATATTCACAAATTAAAGAATAACTAATCTCAGACGTGAGAATTGTGGGAAACGGGTTGCACCATTGTGTTCGTCTCAAAATTCTGGTCGAAATAGAGTCCGAGTTTGCATGATTTGGACTTCGTATGAAGGAGATATGGCCATCGGAATTTTCAGAAAATTCAAAACAGATTTCAGAAAATTTAAAATTCAAAATTCGAAGTCAAACAGGCTAGGCGGTAAATTTCCCGCCCAGCACCCCAGGTCGAATGGGGAGTCGATTGGGTAGTCGACCTGGGTGTCGACCTGGTCCAGGCGGCTACGGTTGGACTGAGCCCAATTTTGAGCTGCTGATGTGTCTTTAGGGCTGAGTTGGCAAATTAAACGGTTCAGGTTAGTTCTGAGTTGATCTGACGGCCTAAATAAATCCTAAACTCTATAAATACCTAGGTAGTCTCTCACTCTAATTCACATGAAAAATAGAATAGCCACGGTCATACCGCAGCCATGGAACTCAGTCTAGCCGCCGCCAACTAAGAAGGAAGAAAGTTAATCAAAACCCTAATTCTACTCAACTCTAAAGCTAATCAAGACTCTCTTTCTTCTCTAATTGTGAGTATGATGATCTTAACAAGATTATTATTAAACTAATTAGATTAAGTTATGAATGGATTATAAGTGAATGATGTGGATTGTCATATATGTTGTTGTAAACCTTATGCTATCATGTATGTTGTAAATCCTATGTTATGTGATGATGATATCCTATTTGTTGTAAATCATGCTATGATGATATTGTATAGGTTGTAATTTTCTATGCTAAATTGTGATAAATCATACATGTTATAAAGTCATGATGTTATTATCTATGCTAATTAGTTCATGTTAATCAAGTCATAATGTTGATATTATTTGGGCTATGTTGATGACAAATCATGTATGCAAGTTTAGATTGATTAGTAAAGATTATGAACATATGCCATGACATCTATTTAGATCTAGAATTATGCTATGACATGGGTGAGTTCTATGTGTTAGATGCTAGTTCACACCATCATTATGTTGCATAAAACACCATATGCAAGTTTATACATGAATTTGGGTTATGATCATATCATGTAAATTGTGACATATAACCAAACAAGTTGACACCTTTAGATCCATAACATGTGTAGTTTTACGCAAGTTTCACCCCTATTATGATTAGGTTTATTTTATTTGTCTATATGTTGTGATAATTTATCTTTGTGCTATGAGTTGGACTATTCGAGTCTAACGTATATTTTGCGTTGAAAAAGCGAACGTATAACGTGGGGTAGGGGTAATATTAAGGATTTAATAATAAGAAGTTGGGGTGCAATTGATATGATTTTGCATGCCATGAATGGATGGCCATAATTGAGTCAATTATGGACATCATTAAAATTGGAATTAATTAATAATTTGAATAGGGAATTATTAAAACTGGGGTAAAAGATTGAAAGTGTTAATCAATGCTTAGGACACGAGGTTGGACTCGTTTGTGACGTAAAACTACCCGGACCCGCCCGGCAAATCCAGTAGTCACAAATGTCAGCCCAATGTGAGAGGTCCTAGGCCAAAATTAAAGCATAACAGTTGTAAAGACACGAGGTTAGACTCTTTTATGGTGTAAGACTGCCCGGACCCGCCGGGCAAATCCAGCTGCCATAAATGCCAGTCTAATGTGAGAGGTCTTTATAAGGTTATGGCCTGAACGAATTAAGAAATACTTAACCAGATAAACATGTAAGGTGGGACATGGGGGTTAAGTAGGTGCCTTAGGTGGCATGAGGAATCTAGTGAGTGCCTTTAGTGGCATTTGAAATACGATTAGTAAGACTTAACCAAACACACATGTAAATGAACATGACTAAGAAGAGGGTTAAGTGGGATATACTAGTGGGGACAAGCTTAGATGGATAGCTTGTGGGGGCCCATTTCAACCAGTAACCCAAACGTATCTTTGGGGGCTCGACCCAAGTCGAGGACGGGACACGCATAATGGGTTTGACTATAAGAGGCCAAACGGGGTAGCGGTGGCAACGCAAGTCCAACGGGTTTCATATGCGTGTGTGGACCCGGGCTGGTAGGTAAGACGTTGTTGCATCGTGTAGGTATAAGCCATGCATTCTCAAGTTGTATCGGGTTGCCACTTTAGGGGAGTGATACACCCCACTGTGGGGCCAGCACGGGTATCTACGAGTAGGGAGCCGATCGAAAGTGGGTAGTGGGGGTACACCTAGTGGAGATAGGGGCAGACAGCACCTATGTACTCAGCTAGAGGTACACGAAGCTATAATTTATAAGTTCGGTGAGTGGGATCAACCTTTAGGGTGACTGGTGTGGTGCAGTGTAGTAATTATTCGTTAGTATTAGGTGTGCCTTTAACGTTATCTTTATCTGCTCTCCCATACCCAATTGTTCATAGACATTTCCTTGTTTTCCAGCTTATGCCTTAGTCTGGTTATTTTGATAATAGTATTGTTAGAATTATCATACTCGCTAGACTTTATGTCTGATCCCCTCCATTTCTATCCTTTTTTCCCCCTCCAGGTCCTCAGGTTGGGCCCATCTCTAGTGGAGCTTGATTGGATTGCTTTATCTCTCTTTTGGGAAAGCTTGGACCGTTGAAGTAAAGTCCAGCTTGTTATCTTCTTTATTGGCTATTTAATTAATGGGATTATGTTTTTTGTTTTATCAAGATGGATATTGTACTTGACTCTTATTTATGATGTAACAAACATGTTTAATTTCCGCTGCAATAAAATGAAGTTTTAGATTTCCAAGTACTACTTATTATCTGTCTTGTTGTAATTTTTCTGTTTTATATTCACTTAAAACCTCCATGGAAGTTAATGCATTCCCTTTGTGAGTGACATTAATGGACGTGGGGTGTTACACGTGGTATCAGAGCTTAAGGTTACCAGAACAGATAATTTTTTTAGAAAAACTATTTTTCTAAAGTATTTTTGGAAGAAGTGTTTTCAAAAACATGTCTTAATGAGTAATATAAAGAGGAAAGTTTTAATGAAAAACATAATCCCCAATGGCCATATATCTTTATCTTTCGAATTCTCCATTTTGAATCTTTTCTTTTTCGTTTTAGCATGGCTGAAGATCTTAACCTTCCGGATGGTGTAACGATACCAGGATGGTATAGGAGGTTATTAGAGGCTAGGGCCGCTGCAGGACCAGCCAATGTTCCTCCACCACCAGTTGCACCCACTCCTCCTCCTCCTCCTCGCGTTGATACTTTTGCAAAGACGTGCAAAGAATTTAACGCTATGGGTGGAAAACCTTTTCAAGAGTCAGAAACGTTTGTGGAAGCTATAGATTGGCTTAAGGAGGTGGAAGAATTGCTAGAAATCTTTGAAGTAGAAGAAGGGAGGAAAGTCAAATTAGTAGCTTGGTTAATGAAGGGAGAGGCCTCGTTTTGGTGGGAGGTCACTAATGGGGAGCGTCCTGTTGATTCTTGGGCGGATTTCGGACGTAGGTTTGAGGCAAAGTTTCTCTCAAGGGAAGAAGAGAATCTATATATGGAAAGGTTCTTGACATTGAAGCAAGGAAGCTCATCAGTGAAAGAATATGTCAACTAATTTAATCAGTTAGCAAGGTTTGGCTTGGACTTAGTGAACACGCCGGAGAAGAAGGCTCTGAGGTTCGTTAATGGATTGAATGAGCCATTGCAAGGGTTGGCTATGACCCACATCCCTATTGGGGCCACCTTTGAGAAGCCAGTAGACATGGCACTCATGCACGAGGAGAAAGGCACAAAAGCTGATAAGGCACCCGAGAAGAAAGGGGATCAGAAGAAACCACAATAGCAAAACAAGAAGGGTGGTAAAGAAAATAATGGCAAGGGAAAGAAGAAATGCTTTAACTGTAGGACACCAGGCCATCTCAGCAAGGATTGCAGAAAGAAAAAGAAGACTGATTGTTTTCACTATGGTGAAGTGGGACATCTAGTGAAGGACTTCCCAAAGAAGGGGCAGAGGGCAGGGTCTACCTCGGGAGGACAGGTGCAGGCTCTTATGGCACCAGGGCAGGCAAGGGGACAAGTTCATGCTCTCGCGGTCCCACCGCTGCAAGAACGAGGTAGAACCATTTCTGTTGAAAGCTTAGTTTTTCTGTTTGATCATCCTGTCCGTACATTATTCGATTCGGGCGCATCGCATTCGTTTATCTCTACATCATTAGTTGAATCACTACACATAAACACCAGTTTAGTAGAGGATCCCTTAGTTGTTTCGAATCCAATTGGGGGCTCAGCTTATTTGTCCATGATGTGTTTGGATTTGAAAATTTCTATACTTAGCGTTGAGTTTAGATGTGATGCTTATGTTTTGGGCTTCACGGGCTATGGGCTAATTTTAGGAATGGATTGGTTATCCAGAAATGGGGCCGTTCTTGATTGTGAAAGGAGAGTAGTTAGGCTCATGACTCGCCTTGGCAACACTCTCGAAATCTTTTGTAATCCCATAAATTCCGTTATGCTAAGTTATTTAGAATCGCTTGACGCGTCTGTGGAGAATCTACGATCTGTTAGAGTGGTCCGAGAATATTGGGATGTCTTTGAGGAGGTGAAGGGCTTACCTCCGAACCGGGAGATAGATTTTCGAATATATCTTGTGGATAATGCAAAACCAGTATCTTTGCCAGTATGCCACATGGCTCCTCCTGAAAGGAGGGAACTCAATAAGCAAGTGAAGGAGTTGCTTGAGAAGGGGTTCATAAGACATAGTATATCGGAGTGGGGTGCTCTAGTAGTATTTGCCATGAAGGCGGATGGGTCCCTTAGACTTTGTGTGGACTATAGAGAACTTAATAAGCTTACTAAGAAAAACAGACACCCACTGCCGAGGATTGACGATCTCTTCGATCAGTTAGTTGGCACCTCTATGTTTTCGCAGTTGGACCTAGCCACTGGATTCCATCAGTTGAGAGTGGCTGAGGATAGCATAGACAAGACTACCGTTAGGACTCCAGACGGTTTCTATGAATGGCTAGTGATGCCCTTCGGTTTGCCAGACGCCCCAGCATACTTTGTTGATTTGATGAGTAGGGTGTTTAGGGAGTACCTTAATAAATTCGTGGTGGTCTTTGTAGACGACATCTTGATCTTTTCTAAGGATGAAGAAGAGCATGCCCTGCATCTTAGGGAAGTGTTGGAGACCCTACGAGCGCATAACCTTAAAGCTAAATTTTCTAAGTGTCACTTCTGGAGGAAGGAAGTACGGTTCTTAGGGAACATGGTTTCCAAGGATGGGATAGCTGTGGATCCCACGAAGGTGGTGGCCATCCAAGATTGGAAGGTCCCTAAAAATGCTACCGAAGTAAGGAGTTTCTTGGGGTTGGCTGGCTACTATAGGAAGTTTATCAAAGACTTCGCAAAGATATCAGCTCCATTAACACGCTTGACGAAGAAGAACCTAGTCTTCGAGTGGGACATAGATTGTGATGATGCGTTCCAACGTTTAAAGAGAGCTTTGACTTCAGCCCCAGTCTTAGTATTGCCAGATGGGAGTAAGCCATTTACCGTTTATACTGACGCTTGTGGGACAGGACTAGGCGCAGTCCTAATGCAAGAGGGAAGGGTGATAGCTTATGTTGGAAGGCAGTTGAGAGTGCATGAAAGAAATTACCCTACGCATGACCTAGAGTTGGCCGCCATTGTTTTCGCGCTTAAGTCTTGGCGTCATTATCTTCTTGGCAAGAAATTCGAATTATTCACTGACCATAAATCTTTAAAATACTTATTCTCTCAGAAGGACTTGAACTTAAGGTAGCAAAGGTGGATGGAGTTCTTAGCGTCCTACAATTCCGAAATAGCATATACCCCTGGCAAGGGTAACGTAGTGGCAGATGCCTTAAGTAGAAAAAGGTTGTCCTTGAGTCCGTTGTTTGTTGAGCGGCGAAGCTTAGAATTCATTTCGATTTTTGACTTTAGACCTGCCGTTGACTTTGTACCCGGTTTCCTAGCATCCTTGGAGGTCAGACCTACGCTTTTAGGATGGATTGGCGAGGCACATCGTGACGACCCACTGTTGGTTGAGTTAGTTGAAAAGCTCAAAAGAGGGGAGTCATCAAGCCATCTCCGTAGATATACCATAGATGATAAGGGTTGGTTACGTAGGGACGGTAGACTTTGTGTACCAAAAGACGATGACCAAAGGAAGACCATTCTTGATTAATCACATCGTTCGAAGATGACCATCCATCCTTGCGGGGACAAGATGTACAAAGACATGAAGCGAGTTTTCTTTTGGGCCGGTATGAAGAGGGATGTGGCCTAGTATGTCGCTAGATGCTTGGTGTGCCAAAAAGTAAAAGAGGAGCAAAAGAAACCCGGTGGGTTGCTTCACCCATTGGAGGTTCCACTTTGGAAATGGGAAAGTGTCTCGATGGATTTTGTGGACGGATTACCAAGATCAAGGAAGGGTAATACGGGGATTTGGGTTATAGTAGATAGACTTACTAAAAGCACCCATTTCATCCCCGTGAAGAGTAAGAGGACTGCTCCATGGTTAGCCTCCGTATACGTTCGAGAGATAGTTCGTTTGCATGGTGTTCCTTCTAGCATAGTGAGCGACCGCGATCCTATCTTCACTAGCGAATTTTGGAAGAGCTTACAAGAGGCGGTAGAGACTCAGTTATGTTTGAGCACCGCATATCATCCTCAGACGGACGACCAAACCAAGAGGGTGAATCGTATTCTAGAGGACCTATTGAGGCTATGTATCCTAGACTTTGGGGGTACATGGGAAGAGCATCTTCCATTGGTGGAGTTCGCATATAATAACAGCTTTCAATCTAGCATTGGCATGGCACCTTTCGAAGCCCTTTATGGACGACCTTGTCGTTCACCTACATGATGGTGGGAATCTACAGATAAGATCTTACTTGGGCCCGATATGAATAGGGAGACTTCGGAGAAGATCGACTTGATTCAAAGGAGGATGAAAGCAGCGCAAGATAGGCAGAAATCTTATGCGGATAAGAGGAGGACAGTTCTTGAGTTTGATGTTGAGGACATGGTCTTTATCAAAGTGTCTCCATTACGGAACGTTGTTCGCTTTGGGTCCGTTGGGAAGTAAGCACCAAGGTTCGTAGGGTCGTTTCATATTAAGGAAAGGATTGGGCAGATGGTGTATAGAGTGGAGTTGCCTGAGAGACTTAGTGGTGTACACGACGTATTCCATGTGTCACATTTGAGGAAGTGCCTACACGAGACCGCAGAGGTGGTAGAGCCGAGCTTGCTTAGAGAGGTGGAGATAGAGCGTGATGCGATGATTCGACGAGCTCCTACGCGCATTCTTGGGTCGGAGATTAAGAAATTGAGGAATCAAGAGGTCAGACTAGTCAAAGTAAAATGGGGAGATGATGAGAGCAACACTACTTGGGAGACGGAAGAGTAGATGCGTTCGTTGTACCCTTTTCTTTTCGAGGGTATGTCTTTTAATTTCTCCTTTATCGCTTAGCTCGTACTTATCTTATCTTTAGTATGTCCTCTCGCTAGTATCTTTGACCTTTAGTTAGGATAATCTTATGGTTGAAACATGTGTTTGAGACATGTTATGTATGATGGATGCAAAGTGGATGCAAGTGTTTGCTAGTGGTTGCTCGTGGACGCATATACACACACTGTTAGGCACTAGATCGGCTCCGTCACTTCATATTGCATATTGCATATATATGGATGTATTTAGTAAAATGAATGTATGAGGATTTGTTTTTATCATATGGATGCTGCATTCAGATGATGGTTGTGCACACATATAGAGATAATATGTAGCATTAAGGAACTTTTGCATACATAATGGACGCATGGCACTATCATGATTTGCATTAAGGAGGTCAACTGAATCAGTGGACCGCCTGATTTTGCTTTAGATATGGACATATATACACACCGTGCATTTAAACATGATAGCATTAGAAGTCTATAAGGACAATGGATGCTTGTGTTTGATGGTTGAGTAGATGGACGGTTGGATGTTAGGATATACATTCTTCTTGACTTGAAGATTTCGGGGTCGAAATCCTTTAAGGAGGGGAGAATGTAACACCCCGTAATTCTGTTAATATTAATATTCACAAATTAAAGAATAACTAATCTCAGACGTGAGATTTGTGGGAAACGGGTTGCGCCATTTTGTTCGTCTCGGAATTCTGGTCGAAATAGAGTCCGAGTTTGCGTGATTTGGACTTCGTATGAAGGAGATATGGCCAATGGAAGTTTTAGAAAATTCAAAATAGATTTCAAAAAATTTAAAATTCAAAATTCGATGTCAAACAGGCTAGGTGGGAAATTTCCCGCCCAGCACCCCAGGTCGACTGGGGAGTCGACTGGGCAGTCGACCTGGGTGTCGACCTGGTCCAGGCGGCTACGGTTTGACTGAGCCCAATCTTGAGCTGCTGATGTGTCTTTAGGGCTGAGTTGGCAAATTAAACGGTTCAGGTTAGTTCTGAGTTGATCTGACGGCCTAAATAAATCCTAAACTCTATAAATACCTAGGTAGTCTCTCACTCTAATTCACATGAAAAATAGAATAGCCACGGTCATACCGCAGCCATGGAACTCAGTCTAGCCGCCGCCAACTAAGAAGGAAGAAAGTTAATCAAAACCCTAATTCTACTCAACTCTAAAGCTAATCAAGACTCTCTTTCTTCTCTAATTGTGAGTATGATGATCTTAACAAGATTATTATTAAACTAATTAGATTAAGTTATGAATGGATTATAAGTGAATGATGTGGATTGTCATATATGTTGTTGTAAACCTTATGCTATCATGTATGTTGTAAATCCTATGTTATGTGATGATGATATCCTATTTGTTGTAAATCATGCTATGATGATATTGTATAGGTTGTAATTTTCTATGCTAAATTGTGATAAATCATACATGTTATAAAGTCATGATGTTATTATCTATGCTAATTAGTTCATGTTAATCAAGTCATAATGTTGATATTATTTAGGCTATGTTGATGACAAATCATGTATGCAAGTTTAGATTGATTAGTAAAGATTATGAACATATGCCATGACATCTATTTAGATCTAGAATTATGCTATGACATGGGTGAGTTCTATGTGTTAGATACTAGTTCACACCATCATTATGTTGCATAAAACACCATATGCAAGTTTATACATGAATTTAGGTTATGATCATATCATGTAAATTGTGACATTTAACCAAACAAGTTGACACCTTTAGATCCATAACATGTGTAGTTTTATGCAAGTTTCACCCCTATTATGATTAGGTTTATTTTATTTGTCTATATGTTGTGATAATTTATCTTTGTGCTATGAGTTAGACTATTCGAGTCTAACGTATATTTTGCGTTGAAAAAGCGAACGTATAACGTGGGGTAGGGGTAATATTAAGGATTTAATATTAAGAAGTTGGGGTGCAATTGATATGATTTTGCATGCCATGAATGGATGGCCATAATTGAGTCAATTATGGACATCATTAAAATTGGAATTAATTAATAATTTGAATAGGGAATTATTAAAACTGGGGTAAAAGATTGAAAGTGTTAATCAATGCTTAGGACACGAGGTTGGACTCGTTTGTGACGTAAAATTGCCGGACCCGCCCGACAAATCCAGTAGTCACAAATGTCAGCCCAATGTGAGAGGTCCTAGGCCCAAATTAAAGCATAACAGTTGTAAAGACACGAGGTTAGACTCTTTTATGGTGTAAGACTGTCCGGACCCGCCCGGCAAATCCAGCTGCCATAAATGCCAGTCTAATGTGAGAACTCTTTATAAGGTTATGGCCTGAATGAATTAAGAAATACTTAACCAGATAAACATGTAAGGTGGGACATGGGGGTTAAGTAGGTGCCTTGGGTGGCATGAGAAATCTAGTGAGTGCCTTTAGTGGCATTTGAAATACGATTAGTAATACTTAACCAAACACACATGTAAATGAACATGACTAAGAAGAGGGTTAAGTGGGATATACTAGTGGGGACAAGCTTAGGTGGATAGCTTGTGGGGGCCCATTTCAACCAGTAACCCAAACGTATCTTTGTGGGCTCGACCCAAGTCGAGGATGGGACACACATAGTGGGTTTGACTATAAGAGGCCAAATGGGATAGCGGTGGCAACGCAATTCCAACGGGTTTCATATGCGTGTGTGGACCCGAGCTGGTAGGTAAGACGTTGTTGCATCGTGTAGGTATAAGCCGTCCATTCCCAAGTTGTATTGGGTTGCCACTTTAGGGGAGTGATACACCCCACTGTGGGGCCAGCACGGGTATCTACGAGTAGGGAGCCGATCGAAAGTGGGTAGTGGGGTACACCTAGTGGAGATAGGGGCAGGCGTCACCTATGTAGTCAGCTAGGGGTACACAAAGCTATAATTTCTAAGTTCGGTGAGTGGGATCAACCTTTAGGGTGACTGGTTTGGTGCAGTGTAGTAATTATTCGTTAGTATTAGGTGTGCCTTTAACGTTATCTTTATCTGCTCTCCCATACCCAATTGTTCATAGACATTTCCTTGTTTTCCAGCTTATGCCTTAGTCTAGTTATTTTGATAATAGTATTGTTAGAATTATCATACTCGCCAGACTTTATGTCTGACCCCTTCCATTTCTATCCTTTTTCCCCCCTCTAGGTCCTTAGGTTGGGCCCAGCTCTAGTGGAGCTTGATTGGATTGCTTTATCTCTCTTTTGGGAAAGCTTGGACCGTTGAAGTAAAGTCCAGTTTGTTATCTTCTTTAATGGCTATTTATGTAATGGGATTATGTATTTTGTCTTATCAAGATGGATATTGTACTTGACTCTGATTTATGATGTAACAAACTTGTTTAGTTTCTGCTGCAATAAAATGAAGTTTTAGATTTCCAAGTACTACTTATTATCTGTCTTGTTGTAATTTTTCTGTTCTATATTCACTTAAAACCTCCATGGAAGTTAATGCATTCCCTTTTTGAGTGACATTAATGGACGTGGTGTGTTACACCATCACACAATGCAACGCAAGTCGAAGGATAGGGTTTTACCTTATAATAGCCAAGTAATGCTTGATACGTTTAAAACAAATCATTTGATACTATTACAAGTGCATAGTGTGTAAAACAATTTCAAATATAAATGTATCAATCCTAGACGACATGGGTACCATATATTATGTCCCCAATACTAGGCTCTACAATCAAAACCGCAAATGTCACGTACTGGAAGTTGGATTTCCATCTGTGAACCAAGGCAAGGGATCATTCTTACCACTTCGAGACTCTTTAGCCCGAGCCTCAGGATCAGAACGCATCGACCATTGGATCGCCAAGGTCGGTCCACTCGATGAGGATTAGAATGCCTGAACACTACGCTTCCCCACCCTATAGGGAGTAAATCAGCCAAACGACTCCATTGGCCTCGGATCGACCGATATAACTGAGGCGCCTCGCTATCTATCATCCACTCAACTAAAATGCCAGGGCATGCAAAACGCTGACACCACTCCAAACTACAAGGAAACGCATGCCCTCCCTGAAGTCCTCTCGCGTTTCTTGTCCACACCGGGGTGTGAGGCTCGCGAATTAATGCTTCAAAAAGCTATGCTATATTAATGTCGTGCTTTGATCATCAACCACAAGACCCTGCTTTTCAATAGAAGCCTTGATCATTTGCATCTCAGCATGCCACACAGGCAATTCACGCTATGCAATGGATGTTTATCAATCACACAGAATGAAATCCGATGTCAGACACACATCCATTTACAAGTTCGTTCTGGGTCTAAACGAAAGCAAAGGCACCTTATTCCTCCCCCATATGTCCAATACAGGGGAGATGTTGTAACACCCCGTGTATTCTATAACCGTGAAATTCATAAATTAAAGTATAATTAATTTCAAATCAAAGAATTAAGGGAAACGGGATACGCCATTGTGTTCGTCTCGGAAAAATACGTGAAATAGAGTCCGAGTTTTCCAAAATCGGAGTCCGTATGACCAAGTTATGGCCCGTCAAAGTTTTCAAAAATTTCAAATTCAGAAAACAGCTCGAAGATTCGAATTTCAAACACGCAGGGAGGCAGGGCGGGAAAGTTCCCACCCAGGACAAGTCGACAGGGGTGTCGACTTGCCAGTCGACACCCCCCCCCCCCCCCCGTGTCGACTGCCCAGTCGACACGGGTGTCGACTTGCAGGTCGACCTGCTTGGTCGCCCTGGCTGGCCTGGTCTGTGCTGGGTCCGAATTTCTGAAGCTTGCTTTGTCACGAGGGCTAGGTGTCAGCTCCTGATTGGTCTCTCTTTCGAATGAATGGCTACGATTAACCCAAGCTACATCGACGGTCCTAATCAATTCATAAACTCTATAAAATTGACCCTAGACTCTACCTAATCTATTCATCCAAAAATAAGAATGAGGCCATCATGCTGCTGAGGAACGACTAGGAGTAGCCACCAATTTGAGAGACAATTAGGAGACAAACTCTAAAGCATAAAGCAACTACAAGTTAAACTTAAACAAATCAAATCAACGCCTACATCAAAGGAATAGCATCTCCAAATCCAGAATTCAGATTCCTGAATTGAAGAATTCGTCACACGATTGTAAGTAGAGTACTATTCCGATGAGAATAAATAACTGTGTTTGATTTTTGTAAATGAGAATTACACTTGATTTGTGGTGATAGTAATTCATATTTGTGCGTTGCTATGATTCTAATCGATTTGGAATGTTGTGATATAACGATTGGATATTCGAAAGTATGTAATTCATGATAAAAACTACATGTTTGCGGTAGTTTATTTGAGATTCATGCAAGTATACGATTGGATATTCACAAGTATGTAATTCATGTTGAAGCTACATGTTTGTGGTTGTTTAATTGAGATTCATGCAAGTATGTGGTTTTGCTACTATGCCAACATAATGTATATTTTTGTACAAAATCACTTTGTGTGTAATTGGATCAAATTTGGGGTATTATGATTCATATGAAATTATGTTGGAATTGGCATCATGATCTATGTATAAAACCATACTTTTGTATTAGAAACAAAAGTAAGCCTCTTTGTGAACTTATGTTGATTTTATGAATATGACTAGGCTATGTTTGGTATTATGCCTAATTGAAAAACATGTTAGGCCTATATTGTTAACAAGAATTATATGATAATATATGTGACACATAGCTAAGTTAGATTTACATTCCAATTGCAAGTTTGCATGAATAAAGTAAAAACCATGATTTCATGTTTAGGAATATTTATGCCATGATTACATGAATAGATCAAAAACCATGATTTCATGTTTAGGAATATTTATGCCATGATTACATGAATAGATCAAAAACCATGATTTCATGTTTGGGTATATTTGTGCCATGATTATGTGAATAGATTAAAAATCATGATTAAGTTGGAATAATTATAGTTGAACTATACTTTTGTATTAGTAACAAAAGTAAGCACCTTTGTAAACATATAGTAATTTTATAAACATGATTTGCTTATGTTTGACATTATGCCTAAGTAAAAATATAGGTTTATGTTGTAGTTAAGACTATGTGTCAATAATGATATCTAATTTAGTTAGATTCTTAACTTAACTACAAGTTTACATGGTTTGATTCATGTCACTTATGCTTTATGACCAAAGTATATGTTACCACAATGCAAGTACACCAGTTTCTATTTTGTAGTTCCAACGTTATGTTGCAAGTTCATGCGTTCACATTCCCCTTTTTGTGTATATAATCACGTTTTAAGCCTACCCCTTTTTCACGTGGCTAAGTTGGGCTTAAAAGGCTAAGCCCAACATATATTATAATAAACGAACGTATTAAACGGGGGAAATAGCGTTGGGCCAAATTAATTAATAAATGAAAATATAAAAGTAGATGGGCCCAAATTCAAGAATGGGTTGGGCCCATGATTGGTGTAAACCTATACACCATTAGCTTAAATTGATTTTGAATAATGGGCCGCAAATATTTACATATAAGAAAATAAAGAAAAGAGACAAAATATGTAAATGTAGAAAATACGATGTGTGTAACCCGAGGTTGGATTGAGTTGTGATGTAAACCTGCCCGGAACCGCCCGGCTGTCCAGTAGTCACAACAATACCTATCCAATGTGGGTGGTTAAACATGGAGCCCAATAAGGACCCGAGGTTAGACTGAGTTGTGGCGTAAGACTGCCCGGTCCCAACCGGCAACAGGCAGCCACAACAATACCTGTCTAATGTGAGAGGTCAAGGCTTTAATAAGACAATTAAGGCTGAGTCAGGATTGATAGGATTAAGTAAATTATATTAATACTTAATCAAAATGGAACATGCTAAACTAAACAGACTGATTGGGGGTTAGGTTTATAAAACACTTAACCAACTTAGCATGTTGGCTAGAAATAGAAAACCTAGTAGCGGGGGACCCTTTTCAGCAGTAACCCATAAGGTATCATGATACCCTGAAACTAGGCAGGGTGGGGCACGATTACTGGGCTGACTGTAAGAGGTCAAATCAACGGCGGTGGTGCAGCAGTGTAGGTTCTAACAGGGTGCGGGCGTGCACACACTCCGGCGCAGAAAAATAAGGCACTGGGCACCAGTAGCATACCTGTGCATTCTAGGATTGTGTCGGGCCGCCACCAAGGGACTTGATACACCCCATGGTGGGACCAGCATAGGTAACTACAACATCGGGGGCCGTAAGACACATGTAACTATGCGAGTAGGAGCCGATCATCATAAAATGGATCACTTCACCCTGATTATGGGGTGCCTGTTGGGAACTAGTTTATATGGGTACATAGATTAGTATGGGGTACTGTTGGCTCGCTTTTTTACCAAGCCACCCAGGATCATTCGTAAGAGGAAAGCAAGAAACCACGTTCCCCAAGAATATGAAGGAACGGATCGCACTCTATCGACTCGCCCAGGAACGGATCGCACTCTATCGACTCGCCCACAAAGGATCGCGTCTCGACGGTTCGCCCATCTCATCAGCGAACGGCACATCCAGGCGATCCGATCCAAACTTATATTGTTGCCCAGAGCGAACCGATTCGATCCCTTGGTGCATGGCTAACCTTCTGAACCGTTCAAGCGCGAGCTAGTCTTCAGCGATCTGAATCACGCGAATCTGGTGACACGTGTCCCTAACCGTCATCTGGACCAATTCTCCCCATCTGCACGATCCGATTTTCAAGCAGATCGCGACATCTGTCCACAACGGCTAATTTGACCATTTCCTCAATGGTGGCGATGCGATCCGATGTTCTCGGGATCTGTGCCACGTGTTATCACGACCCGCCTGACAAAACCAGCTATAAATAGCCCAGAGCTTGGCATTTTTCGGGATCTTTTGGCAATATTGAGTACTGAATCCGCCATTGTTGTCAAACTACTGAAATATTGAGAGAAATCCTTGTTGTATTAGTTTTCAAAGCATAAACAATAATATATAAAGTGGACGTAGGCTCGTTAACGCCGAACCACTATAAATTCTGAGTGTTATTTTCTTTTTCCTCGATCTTCATTTGAAATTCTATAACATTCATAACAATTTGGGTGTTAGGTCCAAATTTCGATCTAACATTTTTGGTGCTTTCACTGAGAACTCAGTCCTAAAGTTTCACTATTTGCTTCTTTGAAGATTCCAGCGATTCGGATATCATGGCTGGAAAAAGATCTAAAGTTTCACAGACCAACGAAACGATTGAAGAGAGTGTGCACGAACTGGGCAACGAAGAAACTCTGGGTCGCGGAGCGCAGGGGGCGAATCGATCCGATGAGGACACCGCGTTCCGAGTCGATGAGAACGAGACGATCCAGGCCGCTGAAGGGGTTGTTACTCGATCCCGAGGTAACGCCTCACAGCCTCCGCGTACCACGACCACGAGTCGACCTCAAGGGGGCACAGCGAGTCGCCATCCACGAATCGCAGCTATCCGAATTGATGATCAAACTACAACTCGACCTGGAAAGGAACCTATGACCCGCTCCTATCGTCCTGGAACCTCTGCTCGACCCGGTTCGAGCTCTTTGCGCATAGGAGAGATTGATGATGACCAATATGATCCTGCTGCTCCTGTCACTGAGGGGGATCTCTCTCGCTTCGCCGAAATGTGGGATAGGTTGTTTGATGAGTTGGCTGCCCAAAGGCAGGAAAGTTCCATCCTGCGGCAAAATTTGACGGCTATGGATAGAAGACTTGATGAGCTAGCAAGGCAAAGAACATCGCCGGTTCGTCCACTCACCCCAGTATACTCTTCTTCGTCTGAAGAATCGCCGAGACCTCCGCGACGACCGTATGAGAGAGCCGAAAACATAGAACAGCTTCGGTTCGGAACCCTGCCATCACAGGAAGAAGAAGCGCTAGGGGCGGGGCCCTCAAACCGTAACATGAATGATCAAGCTACGGCTCTCAGGACTCGAGATGTGAACAGTCCTGTGCATAACAGACCACCTCAGCCCCGTCGCCGCACACATACTCATGATAATAGGGGGCAGCGAAGCCCTGTCCGAGCCCCGGATTTTGTGACTGCTTCCCGAAGAGAGATCAGAGAACCTCGTCGGGCCAGAGGTACTGACCCTGAACCTCCTTTGACCAGTGCAAATGTTGCAGCCATGGTCCACCAAATTCTGGCAGATAGCCGTGGATAACGGAACGAAGATTGGGGGATCGACCGCAGTCACACCCCTTTCACCGATGATATTTTGGATGCGACTTTTCCAAGGCGTTTCAACATGCCACAAATGAACCGATATGCGGGAAGATCTGATCCTGTCCAGCACCTAATGAGATACTCTTGGTCGATGACCGCTGCCGCAGCCTCTGACGCTGTTAAGTGCAAAGCATTTCCCATATTCCTGGAGGACGTGGCTTTGTTATGGTTTACTCGCCTGCCGGCGAGATCGATTTCTAGCTTCAGGGAGCTGAGCGAGAAGTTCGTAGAACAATTCCGTATCTACGCACAGAAGACAAAAAGTGTGATCGATTTATTCCTTGTCAAGCAGCGACCAGGCGAGAGTTTAAAGGTGTACCTGGATCATTTAAATTTGGCCGCTACTGAGGTTAAAGATCCTCATGAACCGACCGTTGTCGCAGCACTGATTGACGGAGTAGATAAGGACACTGAATTCGGGAGGTACCTGGCAGGCAAACCGCCCCACACTAGAGAGTTATTCTACGAGAAAGCCAACGTTCATTTACGCCGGGAAGAGGTGTATGCTAACCGAAAGGCTAAAACATCTGATAAGGAGGAAATTCAGAGCAATGTCGCCATCAAACAGACGGGAGACAGCTCGGGGAAAGTTGAAGTTAACGTCGGAAATCAGAATCAGGGTGGACGCCAGCCAGGTAACAACAATAATAATGGTAACGGCAATAACCGGAAGAGGAACCGAGGGAACGACTCCCAGAGAAGGACTCGTCCCAGGGCCTTTGAAAGTTATACACCAATAAGTGATACTCTAGAAAATATCTTCATGGATGCGTACGAAGTCCTCCAGAATAAGAGGCCACCTCCCAGAGAGTCGACAGAGAAAGAGCGTGAAACAGGGAAGTTTTGCCTCTTTCATCAGATTCACGGCCATTCGACGAATGAATGTCGTCACCTAAGGGATGTAGTCGAAAGGCTGCTTCGAGAAGGAAAGTTAGATGAATACAGAGTAACGCCCAGAGACAGGGGGCAAGCAGTGCAGGCCCCGAATCAGAACCAAAATCAACTTGCTGCTTGGCCGACTGCTCAGCAAAAAGGAAAGAATATTGTTATCAATACCGTGATCGGAGGACTTTATCTCGCTGGGCACAGTTCCAAAGCATTGGATCAATACGTCAATGCGGCCAAACAACACCTCGAGGTAGGGGAATGTAGAAACCCCGAGGACGGTACCCCGGTGAAGCAGCAGAAGATGATGACCGATGATGTTGTTTTCCGAGAACGAGAAAGCATCGGAGTCCATGCTCCAACTGAAAATCCACTTGTAATTACGGTACCCATTGGGCCAGCCACTGTTCATAAGGTTCTGGTGGACAACGGGAGTTCCGTTAATATTCTTTTCAAAAAGGCCTTTGACCAGATGAATCTCGAAATAAAAGACTTGAAGCCCTGCCAAGGATGGATCCGTGGATTCAACGGAGCATCCACCGCTCCAATGGGTTATGTAGAGTTACCAGTTACACTTGGGGAAGGAGAACGCCAGAGAGTGAGAATCCTTCCCTTTGTGGTTTTGGATGTTGAATCGCCCTACAATGCCTTCTTGGGCCGACCGGCCCTCGCAAAGTTCAGAGCCTGTATAGCCCCCTGGTGCTTGTTATTGAAATTCCCCACAGAAGCTGGCATTGGTATCGTCAGAGGGGATCAAGTTGCTGCGCGAGCGTGTTATGTTGCCGAACTAAAGTTACTTCGCAATGGAGGGGATATCGAAACTAAAGGAACCTCTCCCCCTTCGGGGGCGGAGACCTTATAGCAACCAAAGAGGATAATCGTTGGAGAGCCGCCCAGAGAGATGCCCGAGGATATAGATCCCAGAGAGGATCAAGAACCCGGGGGCAGAATGGCGACTCCCAACGAGACAACTGTGGATGTACCCATCGATGACAGTGACCCGGAGAAGGTCCTTAAGATTGGATCCTAGTTAAGTCCGAATCTTGCTGAAGAATTGACGGATTTCTTAAAAAACAATTTGGATGTATTTGCTTGGACCCACGCGGACATGTGTGGGATATCCCCATCAATCATGAGCCATTCCTTGAGCATTGACCCTAAACATCCTCCAGTAAAGCAAAAAAGGCGAATGCTGGGCCCAGAGAGGTCCGCTGCCTTGAAAGAAGAGGTTGGAAAGCTAAAGAGTAATGGATTTATCAGAGATTCGACCTACCCAGACTGGATTTCGAATCCAGTCCTGGTAAAGAAGGCCAACGGGAAGTAGCGAACGTGTATCGACTTCTCGGATTTGAACAAAGCCTGTCCAAAAGATAGTTTCCCGTTACCTCGGATTGACCAGTTGGTAGACTCGACGGCAGGTCACTAGCTTCTCTCATTTATGGATGCTTATTCAGGATACAACCAGATTCCGATGCATGTTCCAGATCAAGAGCACACTAGTTTTATCACTGATCTGGGATTATATTGTTATGTGGTGATGCCCTTTGGCTTGAAGAATGCGGGCGCTACATATCAGCGTTTGGTCAACAGGATGTTTTATAACCAGATCGGGAAAACAATGGAAGTATACGTCGACGATATGTTGGTTAAGTCCAAGCAATCTTCTCAACACACTACTGACTTGGCAGAGATGTTCGACATTCTTCGAAAGTATGGAATGAAACTCAATCTGACCAAATGTTCGTTCGGTGTTGCTTCTGGAAAATTCTTGGGATTCATTGTCAGTTCCCGTGGTATTGAGATTAATCCAGACCAGATCACGGCAATCAGGAACATTCAGGAACCTAGGCAGATTAGGGATGTGCAAAGCCTTGCCGGAAAAGTGGCCGCGCTAAGCAGATTTATCTCCAGGGCTACGGATAAGTGCATCCCCTTCTTTGAATTAATAAAGCGAGGAAAACGCCACTTTAAATGGACACCTGACTGCGTAGAAGCGTTTCAGAATTTGCTCAGGCACTTGGAGAAGCCTCCGATTTTATCTAAGCCAATAGATCACGAGGATTTATTCGTGTATTTGGCAGTGTCATCCCATGCGATCAGCTCAGCATTGGTAAGGGAAGAGGATAAGGTCCAAAGACCTGTGTATTATGTGAGCAAAAAATTGACAGCAGCAGAGCGCAATTATCCACAGATAGAAAAGTTGGCGTATAGTTTACTGATTGCCTCTAGAAAACTTCGACACTATTTTCAGGCACATCCTATCACCATATACACCGATCATCCACTCAAGCAAGTTCTACAGAGACCGGAGGCATCTGGAAGGTTACTCAAATGGAATATTGAGTTAAGTCAATTTGATTTGAACTTTCAGCCCAGACGATCAATTCGGGGGCAAGTGATAGCTGACTTCATAGCAGAGTTCACTGTCCCTGAGGAAGATATAGCAAACGAGGAAGTTGATCCTTCAAAGTTACTTTTCGATCCTAATGCTTGGAGATTGTATACTGATGGTGCTAGGAACGACGAAAGATCCGGCGCTGGAATAGTACTTGAAACCCCCGAGAAACGATTGATAACCTACGCAATCCGAATGGAGTTTCATGCCACTAACAACGATTCCGAATATGAAGCTCTAATAGCCGGATTAAAGATTGCAAAGGAACTAGAAGTCACAAAGCTGAACATCTTCTGCGACTCCAAGTTAGTTGTGAATCAAGTCACTGGAAGATTCCAAGCTAAAAGTGCAAGATTGATTTTATACTTAAAGAAAGTGAAAGAATTGCTGAATGATTTTGATCACTACAGCATATCTCATTTTCCGCGGTCGGAGAATCAGCAGGCAGACAAGTTGGCAAAGATGGCTAGTTCTGGCGATCCTGAAGTGACTGGGCTAGCCCCCGTTGAAGTACTTCGGTCGCCTAGCATAGATCAGATGGTAATCGACCTAGTACTAGAGACAGAACCAGAAAGGGAGTCCTGGATGACCCCTATAAAGAATTTCCTAATGGATGGAACGCTTCCGACCAAGAAAAGCGAGAGGCGTAAAGTGATTCGTAAAGCCGCCCGATACGTTCTTCAAGGCGGAGCTCTTTACAGACAAGGGTTTTCAATGCCCCTCCTTCGGTGTGTAGCCCACGATGACATTAAACGTGTGCTGCAAGAAGTCCACGAAGGTGAATGTGGCGACCACACTGGAGGGCAAACTTTGGCAAAAAAGGTATTGCGGCATGGTTATTTCTGGCCTACCATAAACAAGGATGCAGTAAGATATGCACGACGATGTGATGCGTGCCAGAGATTTTCAAAGATACCTAGAGCGCCTCCAAGTCAGTTAAAAACAATGATGAGTCCATGGCCTTTCGCTATGTGGGGAATTGATATCATAGGAAGTCTCCCCATAGCAAGGGGCGGAGCAAAGTTCGCTATTGTGGCCGTAGATTATTTCGCTAAGTGAGTCGAGGCTGAACCACTAACTACAATCACAACTAAACGAGTGATCAACTTCATCGTGAGAAACATCATCTGTCGATTTGGGATTCCAAAGATTGTAATAACAGACAACGGAACTCAGTTCGATAGCACTGAATTCAGAAACTTGTACCAAAAATACCACATCGAGAATCGGTATACCTCTGTGGCGCACCCACAATCGAACGGACAAGTCGAAGCGGCAAATAAAGTAATTAAGTCCATTCTGAAAAGAAGAATGAAGCGGGCTAGAGCCATGTGGGCTGATGAATTGCCCTTGGCACTATGGGTCTACAGGACAACATATAAATCGGCAACAGGACATACCCCGTTCTCCCTTGCTTTTGGAACGGAAGCAGTCATCCCGGTTGAGATAAAGGTACCTTCTCATCGGGTGACTTATTATGATCCAATGACCAATAATGAATTGCTCCTTGAGTCCCTGGATATGATCGAAGAAAATAGGGATGAAGCAGACCTGCGTGCCCTGAGATGCAAACAACAGGTCGCCCGATATTACAACAAAAAGGTCCGAGCCCGAACGTGGGAACCCGGAGACTTGGTTCTGAAACGTGTCTTTCCACCCCCAACTCATATGGGAGCAAAGTGGGAAGGACCGTACTATATTTTGAGCAAGCTTGATAATGGAACCTTCAAGCTGGCAACCGTAGATGGAAAGGAAATCCCCAGAGTGTGGAATGCCCAACATTTACGGTCATATTTAACATGAGAGTTTCAGATTTATTCTTTTGCTTTGTTAAAAAAAAAACTATGTACAGGGCATGACTTGCCTAGAATAGTCTGATTCCTTAAAGCAAGAGATTATAAAGTGGACGTAGGTCATGGTTCGACCGAACCACTATAAAAATACTGTGTGTCATTTGCCTTTATTGCATCTTTATTTATTTTCTTGTTTATTATTATGAAAATCAATGTGAATAATGCAGGTACCCGAAGTCCGGTGCCAACCGCTCCCCCCGTAGACTAATCGGAGGAACCCAAAGCCTTGGCAAAGGCTCCAACTGCTTGTCCGACTAGTTTTAATCCACGGAGCATGGGTTAAAGTGTACACCTAGGATGAGTTTGATGAGCATTCATGATTGCAGACTGCTTGATCCGTGACTCTAACTCTCCGGAGTAGAGAGAGTATAAAGTACACGAAGATGACATTCACGAATAATGGCGGTGTACCATGATCGGAGCTGCCTAAGCAAAAACTCTAACTCTCCAGAGAGAGAGAGAGAGTATAAAAGCGTCTCCGATTGAGCGCTGAGAAAGAGCTCCTTTCCCGCTGAAGGATCGGGGAGCGAGTGAATCACTGAGCTCAAACTCTAACTCTCCAGAGAGAGAGAGAGTATAAAAGCGTCTCCGATTGAGCGCTGAGAAAGAGCTCCTTTCCCGCTGAAGGATCGGGGAGCGAGTGAATCGCTGAGCTCGAACTCTAACTCTCTAGAGAGAAAGAAAGTATAAAAGCGTCTCCGATTGAGCGCTGAGAAAGAACTCATTCCCTGTTGAAGGAATAAGGGCCGACCGCGCCACTGTTATCCCGTGAAATATCCTAAGTCCCCCCGTATTCAGAAATAAGGGGCAACCTGCCGACAGTACTGATCAATCCTAAGTAAACCCCAGTCAGATGCTACAATGACAACTGATTGGGGGCACATACACTCGTATACATACACTAGACTTTGATACAGCAGTGTGACATAGCATGAAAATTCTTCTGCCTTTTTGATTGACTGATTTGTAGTTATCATTAGTTAGTTAATGACTAAACATGGAAAGTTTATTTGAATACAGGTACACAATGATGCAAGGAGAGATAAACCCTTGTTTATATACTGCAAATCAACAAAGTGAAAAACAACCTAGAAACAAAAGTGAGGACCAGTCTCACAATTACACTTCCTGGCCAGTGGAAAACCTAAAGACAAAATATCAACAAACAACAAACATCCAATTTACGCTTTGACCTCTTCTCTTGCTTTGCCTCTCCAGCCTCTCCTTGTCGGCTTCAAATGGATCCCATTTTTTCCTCTTCCGCTTGTCTATGAGGGGAACATCCGACTCCTCTGAAGTCTCCTCTTCCACCTCTTTCCTCTTGCTTCTGCCAGAGAGGGAAGCCGGGAAGTCATCGGGGTTTGCGAAGTGAAGCTGCCGGCTGATGGATTTGGGCTGGATTTTCACAATCATCCCAGTTTTGTGATCGAATTCTGCAAGAGGGACTACGTCCAAAGCTTCATCTCCCACCTTCTTTGAAGCCAACTCTTTCTCCTGTCTGGCTTTTTGGCTGGCCAAGGTTTCCTCATCATCATCATCGGCCTTTTTGGTGCCGATAATGTCCTCTTCGTCATCTACATGACGACCATCCATGTCTTTCAAAGCTTCGATAGTCTCAGCATCTGTGGGTACATAAGTGCTAGGGGCCGGGATGCTTCTTTCTGTTGTTGTGGCCTCAGCCTGTCTTGATAGATCAGCACCGGCACCCTGTGAGACAGCCTCCTTCTCCGCTTCCTTTTCTTTTTCAGCACCCATGTCGACGGGCTCGCCACCTGTATAATGAGGAGCACACATTACTAATTCAATTGGTTGTTCTGCCAGACAATGACAATTCGCAATTGCTTTAACAAATTGCGGGGAAAAGAGAGAGATACCTTCAGCAGATGCTCCCTCTTGAGTAGTTCCAGAGGCTCCAACAACCACGGGAGTTAGGCCCAAAGAGATTAGCGGATCATCAGGATGGTACTCCTCAACTCCGGAGGTTTTAGGCTTCGCGGCGGAACTGGAACCTTCGTCAATTTTGCTTTTACCTTTAGCCAAGGTTCTCTCCTTTTCCATTTCCGCCAGGATTAGGCGACGACCCTCTGCCAGGTCCTCAGGCTCATTGTCTCTTAGGATACTCTTCATCAATTCATCCTCATCGATCTCTTCGACCCCCAATCTGTATTTTTCGCCCTCCACAATGGCATCCCATAAATTGGCCAAAGTAACATGGTAATCTGGGATCCACGAGATGTTATGAGTTTTGAGAACCTGGCCAAGAAAATCGAAAATCATCTCTTCAAACCCCTCAATCTCCTTCTCTCTTGCAAGGAGCTTGTTGTTAGAAGCAGTGGCCGATTCAATGGCACTTTCAACGTTCTTTTCGGCAAGGGCTGCCCTTCTCTCCGCGTCCGAGACCTGGTCGTTCAAAATCACCTTTTCTGCTTTAGCCAGAGCCAGACTCTCTTTTAAACTCGCTTTTTCTGCCTCCCAAGCAGCCTTTTCAGTTTCAAAATGGCCTTGCGCTGTTTTCAACTCGATGTTGGCCATTTTGAGATCTTCAACCTCCTTCTTTAAGGCCATTTTCTCTTGGCTATTGGAGTCCAGCTCTGAATGAAAGCGCTGCTTGGCATTCTCTAATTCCGTCTTGTAATTTTCAGCGTCCCTCCGTGCTAAAGCGAGCTGGGTCTGAGCATCTTCCAGGTCCTTCTCCAATTTTGTCCTAGCCCTTTCGTTATTTTCAAGTTTCGCTTTAGATCTGTGTGCTTCTATTTCGAGTGTTCGGATGACTTCCGAAAGGTTGACCGCATGTTTTTTCATCATCTCATATTGCCTGGCAACATGGCGGATATGTCCGACAAGTTCGCTATCCCAGTTCTTGGGGACCGGTTCCAAGGCTAGAACAAATGTCATCCGGTCAAAGAATATGTCTGGGAATTGTTCCCGAAGCTTTTCCAACCTGCCTTGAATCTCGGAACCATGCATGTAATCCCGTGACCCTGGGGGAGCCAACTCTGGCTGACTAGAAAGAACAACATCACTTCTCTCCTTTTCGGACTCTTTGGACAAATCCTTGCCCCTATCTTTAGATTCGTGATGCCTCTTGGATGACTGGCTGTGAGAAGGAGCGCTCTTTGGAGGAGTTAACTCTTTAAGAAGCTTCTTTCCCCCTGTAGGAACTGCTGGGAAACTGGAAGGTTTGGTAGAGGTCGATTTTGGGGGAGATCGAGGTTGCGAGGAACTCGGCCTATGAGAAGGACCGCGAGAGCGCTCAGTATCCGGGCGAAGGATGGGTGTGCCCTCACGAAGAGAACGATACGAATAAGATTTCCTGCGGGACATCGTTCCTGTAAAAAAAAAAGAGAAGAGCATATTAAAACTTTGAATACCCACGATATAAGAGTGCTGGGTCAGATAGTGTGAGTGATGTGTGCATCCCATATAATTCCCCCTAACAGACCCGGGCCCGAGGACAGGCTCGTCTGACCAGTTTCTCGTCCTCTAGTTGGAACACTGATCTCTTCAGGAGCAAGGAAGAAAGGCCCCTCTTCAAAGTCTTTTTCTGCATATACAACATCGGGTAGAGGGATTTTATTCAGCTCGTCAAATAACTGCTCTTCTGTCAAGTCATCGGGAGCAACGGTTTCAATTGGAGCAGAGATAGGAATTTCCTTGGACACGTCATCGCGGACCTCATCCCCTCTGTATATGTTCAGGTCCTCATCGTCTTGGATGACTATCGGAGAAGGGCTCTTGCGAAACTTAGTTGTTTCTGCCGCTTGCGAAGTTCCCTATCCTTCCGTTGGGGGCACATACTTATAAGGTTTGCCGCCGGTCCCTAGTCCAAATCTTCTGTCCAGAAGACGATGATTATGAAGATTGTCATCAGTAATGCATTTTTTAATTAAAAAGTCGGATCTGCTTTGATGAAGAATAGATAACCGATGGTTGTATAACGGACCCTCCGTTTTCGGGAAGATGTGATCTGTTTAAGACAAAGGAAAAAGCGGAAGAATGTTAATATTTAGACTCCTTGAGCAAGATATTCGACTAGGTGATCAAAGTTTACTTGATTTGAGCCATCTTCGTGAGCATCCAGCCTGTTTCCTTATATAAAACCAGTCGGACTTAGGATCCCCAATGTTGCTATATCCGTCGTACAGAACTTTCCTATTCGCAACCGATTCAAAGAAAGAGAAATTTGGAGTTGCCGAAGAACGGTGCTTGAAAAGAAAGAAGAACACCAGATCTCTGAATTTAAGTTCGGCGTGCAGGATCTCCGCATATGCAACATATAGAGAGTATAGAGATGCGTAGGCGTTTGGATGAAGCTGCATCGGAGCAATACCAAGTCGTCTTAAAGTTTCGATGGAGATCGGAGGAAACGGAGGAATAACTCCCACTAGACACATTGTTCGACTGATCGCCATATACCCTTCCGGTGCTAGGTGGGGTCTATCTTCGCTTCCAGGCGTCAAGACATCGTCCCAAAGAATTCCGTGTCTTAAGCGGATTCTTTTAAGTTTTATCTCGTCAAGCTTGGATGCTAAAGAATCGGAAAATTTATCTATCCCGAGTGCGCCTGGGATCTCGTCAGGAGCTCGCTCATCAGTCTCAGAATCGTTGCTGGATGAAGTACTTTCTGTCGGATCTGATTCTGTGGCTTCGTACTCAGATCCAGAATCTTCACCTCCCGGATTGATTGGAGGAATTTCAGGGTTGTACTGTTCAGGAATCTCGGATTCCGCTTCTGTCACGGATCTTGAAGAAGAGTGATCATTCGACATCGCTGCTAGGACGAGAAAATATGAACAATAAGATTAACACTACCCGTTCCCCGTGTGTGCAAGTACTGGTGTGTGCACTCGTGTGTGCATTAAAAATAAAGCGTGAAAGCAATCAAGATCATCAAAACATTAGTCGTCGTATGCAGTCAAATTATGAGGTCATTTAGTCCAGAAAGTCCAACGTCAAGGCTCTATCCTAACTGTTCAGAGTTTTATGGTGACAAGGCGTTGATTAAAGTCTGAAATTTCTTCGTATCGTCAGCTATGAGTCGGATCGCGAAGCAGAGGGATCGCCCCTTTCGACTCGCATGGCAGAAGGATCGCCCCTTTCGGATCGCAGGGCAGAGGAATCGCCCCCCATCGAATCGCCGGGTGAAGGGATCGCTCCTTCACAAACCGTTGCGACCCCCACGATACGTCCCTTTGTTGCCACCACGATCTTTCGTCTCATCACTCGCTTTCGTCTTCTCTCCTTGCCCACGATCCGAACCGGCCTCCTCTCTTCTTCTTCGTCTTTTGTTTTCCGTCTCTTCTTCTCACCCTCGAACTCCAAGCTCCACGCCCATCAGCCATGGTGTCTCGATGGATTCTCCAAAGATCGCAAATTTCCATCGTTTTTTTCCACAAATCATTCGAAAAAGTTCATGAAACAGTAGCGTTAACAAGTAAGGATGTCTTCCGTGGAATTACCTTTCTAAAAAATTGGGAAAGTGATCGGATATTTGAAGGTTCGAAATACTGGGGTTCGTTCCTCGAAGGAGCAGGCGAAACGATTCGGCAGAAAGAAAGAAGAAGGATAATGAAGAGGAGAGGGTCGGCTTATATAGGCAAAGAGGGCGACCGTTTATCAACCTTTCTTTGTCCTATTCGGTCCACGAAACACCATACAGGCCACGATCCAAAGCTTGTGTCGCATAGAAGCCCACGGACCGCCTCAAACGATGGCCCACCAAGCTCAAAGCCCGACACGGCTCGAAGAAAAGTCTGCCGCGTCTCGCACAAAAGCCTAGATACTCAGCTCGAGACGAGCACGTGACCACTCGGACCGTGCCGCTCTATGGCGATCCGATTCATGCATACGTTTTGAACTAATGCGACTGTTGATTTGCGTCCTTTCAGGAAAAGGCAGATCAGAATCTTCGAAGCATGTTCCATCATCGATAAAACATACTTCGAGGGGGCAAAATGTTGGCTCGCTTTTTGACCAAGCCACCCAGGATCATTCGTAAGAGGAAAGCAAGAAACCACGTTCCCCAAGAATATGAAGGAACGGATCGCACTCTATCGACTCGCCCAGGAACGGATCGCACTCTATCGACTCGACCACAAAGGATCGCGTCTCGACGGTTTGCCCATCTCATCAGCGAACGGCACATCCAGGCGATCCGATCCAAACTTATATTGTTGCCCAGAGCGAACCGATTCGATCCCTTGGTGCATGGCGAACCTTCTGACCCGTTCAAGTGCGAGCTAGTCTTCAGCGATCCGAATCGCACGGATCTGGCGACACGTGTCCATAACCGTCATCTGGACCAATTCTCCCCATCTGCACGATCCGATTTTCAAGCAGATCGCGACATCTGTCCACAACGGCTAATTTGACCATTTCCTCAACGGTGGCGATGCGATCCGATGTTCTCGGGATCTGTGCCACGTGTTATCACGACCCGCCTGACAAAATCAGCTATAAATAGCCCAGAGCTTGGCATTTTTCGGGATCTTTTGGCAATATTGATTACTGAATCCGCCATTGTTGTCAAACTGCTGAAATATTGAGAGAAATCCTTGTTGTATTAGTTTTCAAAGCATAAACAATAATATATAAAGTGGACGTAGGCTCGTTAACGCCGAACCACTATAAATTCTGAGTGTTATTTTCTTTTTCCTCGTTCTTCATTTGAAATTCTATAACATTCATAACAATTTGGGTGTTAGGTCCAAATTTCGATCTAACAGGTACGATAGTATATTCGACCCTAGACAACTTAACTAAGTTTATGGTGCTTTCCCATTTCTAGTTTATACTTATCATACCCAGCTCTTTATTCATAGACTGAATAGTCATAGACTTACTCAGGCTTTATGTCTGACTCTACTTTTCTTTCGTCTTCTTTTCTTCCGTTCCCCCCCCCCCCCAGGTCCACAGGGAGGGAATACCGCAGCTTGACCAGCCTTCATATCCAGCTTGAAGAGAAAGAATGTATTGCTTGGATCTTTTCGTTTTGGACTATGGCTTTGGACAGCAACTATGGGACTTTTGCAGTTTATTTATGTTTTCTTTATGCTTCTTTAAATAATGTAATCAAGACAGTTATGATTTTGGAAATATTGTAAGACAATTATGGCATGGTTTGTGTAACACATATTTTAATGAAATAAAAGTTGTTGTTTTCCGCTGTTCAAAAATATGTGTTCTTATATCTGTCTTGTATATCTGTGACTTATACTTATAAACCTCCAAAAAAATTAGGGCATTCCCTTTGAGAGTGACCCTAACGGAGGTGGGGTGTTTCAGATGTCCTCGAATTTCTGGTCGATTTCCAAGTACGTCAGTACGATCACCACTTATTACCTTGTCTTGGGTGTACAACCTAAATCAAGACATCAGTAATCATCCAAACGAAGTGAAGACCTCCGATCTCCAACCACCGTCTTCATCCTCGACACATCGTCGAATCAGTTATTCAGAGTGGGATAAATCCGGTATTTCTGAATAACTCGCGTATATAATAAACCAGTGCAATAAAAACACAACATATGCCTCATTCCAATCCAGAATATCCCTTTAATCAAATATTCTTATACTTTGGGAAAGGTTCCCATTAATTTTATCAAAGATAAATCCTTTAAATTTATTCTTTAATCTTCCTTTGGATATCATTTCAATCTAACTAAAGATGCATTTAAACTCCACTTGGTTTTAATCTTCCCAAAAATCAATATTAACGATTGTTTAACTTAGGAAATCATATCCTATCTTTAGCTGGGTTAAAGAACCAATGTCATTTAAAACACGGTTCACGATAAACCCAAAATAACATTCCATTCCATCATCCTTTAACCGTAAATTAGCAAGTGAACAATTCCCTAAGTATTAACCCTGAAGGCCGAAACCAACATCAGATCAATACCAAGGAAACCATACAACTTAACTAATCTCCAGTTAGTTTCTGGTGTTCTTAACTCCATTGTTAATCAGGTTAAAGAGCCAGTGTTATTTAAAACACCGTTCATGATAAACCCAAAGACCAATTTCAATTCAATTCCAATTAAATATATTAAATTGGAAAACTTTACATAGGAAAATTCCCGTTAAATCTTAACAAAACAGATTTATAAATTCCAAATATCATTTCACTGTAAATCGAGTTAAAGAACGAATGTCATTAAAAACTCAGTTCACAACAAACCCAAAATCGAATCAGTCTCTAACCATAAATTAGTAAGGGAACAATTCCCTAAGTATTAACCCCGAAGGTCGAGACCAACATTTAATCAATACCCAGGAAACCATTCAACTTAGCTAATCTCCAGTCAGTTTCTAATTTTCTTAACTCCATTGGGTTTTAGAACAGTATTATTAAAAATACCATTCACAACAAACCCGAAATCTCATTTGATATTAAATACAAGGCTATGAATAGAAAATATATTGGCTTATATTCAATATCAAATTCTGAAACCAAGAAATATCATATCGGAATAATGATATATATATCTTCCAAATTCCTCCACAATATTCATATAATCACGAAATCCAATATCGAAATATTCCAAGCATAATTTTGATTCAAATCCATTCCAATTCATATATTGGAAATCCTGCTTATTTTTAAAACCATTTCAAATCCAATTTATTTATTTTAAAAATATTGGATAATAACTCTAGTTCATAACTAGTTCATTCCGATAAACATATATTTTTATCTTTTCAAATATGGAATTTTTCATCCCAATTCTTTCCAAATCATTTCTTATGATTTTACACTAATTATCGATATTTTTAATAATTTAATCAAGGCCCGTACAGTCGATTTCCATAAACGGCCATCGAACTGCACTTACAACGACCTTTTCCAAATTTTATTTGGATATAATTCCAAATCCAACCATTAGATTTAAAATATCAAATATTTGTTAGAAATCTCTTTTCGATATGAACCCAACGGTTCTGGTTTCTGGAGAATCTGACGGTCAGATCTCCCGTAATGTCAATTCGAAGTCAACGGTCGAAATTCGCGAACTGCCGCAGCGCGAAGCGTTCAATTCAAGCCATTAAATATATATAAGATATAGATTATATATTTTTTGTCGATTTACTTTCAAAACGTATTTTATAAGTCGTTTTGAATTCGTTTCAAAATGATTTCAACTTCCTATTCAATTTCAAATCAAAATTGAATATTCCATATCATCGATATATAAATGATAATATTTTCAAAAATCAGATTTTGAAATCACTTCCTTTTCGATATTCATAATGAAAATGAATAAAATCGATATAAATATCGCTCACGTCAAAATGGCGTTAATCTAATCAACATGGCTTTATATATTTAAATATAGTCGTGTCCATTCCAAATCGGACATCAAAATCATATTTTGATTATTTTACTGAATATTATTTTAGAATATTCATCATTTTAAAATGTTCGTTATTTTAAAATATTCCTTCTTTCTGAAGTGGAATCAGACACAGTTAATTACCATATAATGTGATTATATGGATTTCATACAACACATGTACATAACAATAACGGTAAACAATCAACCATCATCCAGAGTGCTTTCTACACTGCATAAGCATTAAATATAAATATTTAACGCTTACAACAGTCTGTCAACCTATCAATTGACATACAACTAAACAATTGGGATTAGTGTATGTCAAATATCATCCCAACACCCGTGCTGGTTTCAATCAACAAACACTGAATATAATTTGTGCAGTTGGGCGATGTGTAAAATTTATCATCCCAATCAATATCAGTCAAATCAGTGTATATAAACAAATCGTCTGATTTGTAAATGAATATTTACTTTATTCATATGCACGTTGAAAATTATATTTTTCACGATAAAATATTTATTCGGTTCATTTACACTATAAAAATGATATTTTTATCGTTCTAATATATTTTAGAAAATTTTGGCACCATAACGGCACGATACTAGTAACGGGAAAAGGCCTAGCCTTATTTCCAGTATAATAATGGCTTGCGCCATACACATACCAATCTAATCAATTCCATTTCATCCAAAAACCAAATTCAACCAAATAATCTAATCAACCAAACCAAACAATCAAACAAGTCGTCCATGGTCTGTGGACGATGGGGGAATAGTTCATATATGCAGTTATATAATGAATAACTGTATTGACAAATTTCAGTGAGGATTTCTCACCTTGGGGATCCACTCATCCGTTCTATTTCTAAAATTCACAACAGTCTGGATTTGCCCGTACTCCCAACGTAGTCTTCTCTATGCTATTCATATTAAAAGTCACATTTTTAATATGATGTTCATATATTTAAAAATCGCTATTTTTACACCGCTACTCACATAAAAATTATATTTCTATAACGCCCTCTTCAGAATAAAATTCATATTTATATAAAAATGATAACTTTTATTTACATAAAAATGATAACTCTTTCTAGATTAAAAATCAAATCTTTATCCTTCATTCGTATAAAGAAAATTCTAATCTTTTCTTTTATATAAAATCGAATCTTAATATTTAGAAAAATCAAATCTTTATAATTAGAAAAATCGTGTTTTTCTTCTCACCAAAATCATATTTTTTTCTTTATAAAAACCATGCCATTACAAACAAATTTAAAATAATAAATAAAAAGGAAACTTACAGCGCCAACGAAGAGGGAGGAGGGTGATGTCTACAGCGAATAGTGGAGGAGGAGGTGTTAATTGCAAAACAAATAATAAAAATCGGATTTTACTTGCCGGGAGGGCCCACAGGTGATCGTTGGTAGTTGAGGGGCGGCGGTAGGGTTCGGAGGTGGTGCGGTAGGGTCGGAGGCGGCTAGGATTTGGTCGGAAGCAGCTATCAGGGTTGTGGATCATGAGAGGGAGAAAGGGGAGAGGAGAGAGAGGTCTGGTGGTGGGGATCGGAGGTAGAGTATCTGGTGGGGGGGAGGGGGGCGATGGCTGCAGATCCTCATGGTGGGGAGCGGTTGCATTAACGGGGCGATGGGAATTTTGAAATGGGGTGGGGGAGGCAGCCTCTCGCGTTGACCGCGAGGAAGAAGAATGAGGGGTTTGACCCCCCGTTCAAACCCCTTATATATATTTCCAAAAAGTAACCCTCATGCACGAACCCCCAACCGAGACCCAACGACTGTCGTTCCTAGCTAATTACCCTCATTCTGAACACAATGGGATATGTATCGTAACCCAAATCGGCTGTTACGATCAGCTCTCATCAAATTTAAAATATAAATCTTTATATATTCAATTTGAACACACTTTTCAATTTACAGGGGGCCCCATACGGACTTAAAAATTCTCGAAAAATATTTTCTAGCTTCGTATTGAAGATACGGTTCTAACAAAACTAATTTCCTCAAATTTGGAGACCGTTTGGAAAATGGCCATTTTCTGGTCGATCCAAATTGACTAAAACTATCAAAACACATTTTCCTTCGCCACACTCACATATTAATCCCAAAAATTATAAATTTTGGAATCTAGCAATAATTCGACATTCCGGATCCAACAAAAGTGGCTTCGTCGAAAATGGAGGGCGTTTGCAAAATTTCCATTTTTAAGGGCCAAAATTCCATAGCGATTATTCTGAATTTTCAATTGGGCATAACTTTTTATTCCCACTATGAAATTTTGATTTTTCGGATTCGTTGAAAAGATATTTTCAAATAGATCCTAACATTTTTGGTTTTACCAAAATCTGGTTTATTTTGAATCTTGTACATTCATTTGAAATTTGAAATTGAATTTTCAAACTACCGCGCCATTTCCAATTCCTTTTATAATTAAAAATAAATATTTATATTCTAACGTCGATTCAAATAAATATATACATTCTAATTCTATTAAAAATAAATTTCTCATCTTCATTATTTAAAATAATTCATTTTAAATATTCAAAATTCATGAAAATTACCAAAATAAAAAAATTAAATTAGTTCAGAATTTCCGGGTTGTTACAATCTCCCCCACTTAAAATCTTTTCGTCCTTGAAAAGGAACGGAGCTGAAAGTTGTTTTGCTAATCAACTCAACCTTCGTTATTTTAATCATGGCTTAGGTTTTTCAACTTTTCAGTTTCTAAAAACTTTGCAATTCTTCAAAAATTTGGCTAACACCCTAAATTTTCGAAAAATTTCACCATAACCTCGCCTATACGAGAGCATCGGGAAAATCCCGAAATCGCCATATAGGACTCTCCAATCCAAAATGAAAAAGAAACAGCTAAGCGGCTAGCCAATCAGCTCATAAAATCATCCAAACACAATAAATTTGTAAACATGTACATATTTGTCGGGCATACTATTTTATTCCTCTTCTCTAGCCTCCTTGTAGTAACCTGTTCACACATATATATGTACATGCATGCATTTCCAAACGATTTTCAATACAGTTCAATATTTGGTTCAACTTGGCCTAAATTTACCTTTCTTTCATATGTTGATTTAAATAAATAATCGCACAACACAACTATCGATCAATTAGTGAATTAACGTTTCAAATTCATAATTTTGATACATATACAGAAATCATGTTTTTGATGCCAATTCACAACAATAAACCCTATCTAGTTTTGGTTCTCACACCAGTCAATTGGAATCATATAGAAAACCCACTTTCGAAACTCGAACATAAATACTGATGATGTTCGGACATCACCAGAATTATCCCCGAGCGACTAGAGTGTGATTCTATATCTATCCAGCATATTAAAACTTCGAATACATGTTTGCAAGGCGTATATGCAAAATCTTTATATATTGGATTGTCCAAATCTATTTAAAATAAATATTCAAATACATATAAAAAGGTTAAATTTTTTAAAACAATATTATTTTCATTTTTATTTCAAAAATAACACTCTTTTGACTCGTTGTAGGATACTACTAATCCCATCTCTAACGAGTAATTCTCATTGGATATTACTAATCCATTCTCTGATGAATTCTTTCGTTCGGTTCTAACGTGTCTTGTTCTCGAGCTCTGTAAACTAGAGCTCTGATACCAAAATCAAACGACCCGAACATCCCCATAAAGGAAAGAACTGATTGCTTTGAGAGCAAGACGAATCAAAACACAAACAGAAGAATATTTCATTGCATATTATAACACTTTCATTAGAATACAAGAATATACAGAGTATGAATAAATATTTCCACATTTACTAAATATCAGAGATTCACAAGTTACAATGCAGCGGAAAATAATACAAAACAAAACTAAAAGTAATACACAGATACATAGCTTTCCGAGTATCATTCCAGCTGTAAACCAGGATCCTATGAATATAAATCTGCAAAACCACAACTACTAGCTGACCGTACGGAAATAGGGGCACCCAGAGTTTAGGTTAAAACAATAAACTCCAGGTCAGTCATGTGACTGGTGTGAGAACTAAAACAGTTATTTAAAACTTTACTTTAAAAGAGAGTAATTCAAGGGACCAGGCCGTATAACATGTAATGGGTTTCCTCCCAAGAACACTTGTGCATAAAATAAACAACGCAATGCTTTTTGGAAAAATGAAGCTATTATAAGAACCAGGTCCCATCACACAATGCAACGCAAGCCAGAGGATAGGGTTTTACCTTATAATAGCCAAGTAATGCTTGATACGTTTAAAACAAATCATTTGATACTATTATAAGTGCATAGTGTATAAAACAACTTCAAATATAAATCTATTAATCCTAGATGGCATAGGTACCATATATCATGTCGCCAATACTAGGCTCTAAAATCAAAACCGCAAATGTCACATATTGGAAGTTGGATTTCCATCTGTGAACCAAGGCAAGGGATCGTCCTTACCGCTTAGAGACTCTCTAGCCCGAGCCTCGGGATCAGAACGCACAGGATCGTCAGGGCTGGTCCACTCGATGTGGATTAAATTGCCTCAACACAACGTTTCCCCGCCCTATGGGGTGTAAATTAGCCAAATGACTATATTGGCCCCGGATCGACCGATATAACTGAGGTCCCTTGCTATCCATCATCCACATAAGTAAAATTCTTGGGCGTGCAAGACGCTGACACCACTCCTAACTACAAGGAAATGCATCTCCTCCCTGAAGTCCTCTCCCGTTTCTGGTCCACACTGAGTTGTGAGGATCGTGAATTAACTCTACACAAAGCTATGCTATATTAATGTCGTCTTTGATCATCAACCACAAGACCCTGCTTTTCAACATAAGCCTTGATCATTTGCATCTCAGCGTGCCACACAAGCAATTCACGCTATGCAACCAATGTCTATCAATCACACAGAATGAAATCCGATGTCGGACATATATCCGTTTACAAGTTCGTTCTGGGTCTGAACGAAACCGGAGGCACTTTATTCCTTCCCCATATGTCCAATACAGGGGATAGGTCCTCGTAATCCGGTCGATCTCCAAGTACGTCTGGACGATCACCACTTATTACCTTGTCTTGGGTGTACAGCCCAAATCAAGACATCAGTAATCATCCAAACGATGTGAAGACCTCCGGTCTCCAACCACCGTCTTCATCCTCCACACATCGTCGAATTAGTTATTCAAAATGGGATAAACCCGGACTTTCTGAATAACTCGCGTATATAATAAACCAGTGCTATAAAAACACAACTTATACCTCATTCCAATCAAGAATATCCCTTTATTCAAATATTCTTATACTTTGGGAAAGGTTCCCATTAATTTATCATAGATAAATTTTTTAAATTTATTCTTTAATCTTCCTTTGGATATCATTTCAATCTAATTAAAGATCCATTAAAACTCCACTTGGTTTTAATCTTCCCAAAAATCAATATTAATGATTTTTTAACTTGGGAATTCATATCCTATTTTTAGCTGGGTTAAAGAACCAATGTCATTTAAAACACAGTTCACGATAAACCCAAAATCACATTCCATTCCATCATCCTTTAACCGTAAATTAGCAAGTGAACAATTCCCTAATTATTAACCCCGAAGGCCGAAACCAACATCAGATCAATACTCAGGAAACCATTCAACTTAACTAATCTCCAGTTAGTTTCTGATTTTCCTAACTCCATTGTTAATCGGGTTAAAGAACCAGTGTTATTTAAAACACCGTTCACGATAGACCCAAAGACCAATTTCAATTCAATTCCAATTAAGTATATTAAATTGAAAAAATTTAATTTGGAAAATTCCCGTTAAATCTTAATAAAACAGATTTATAAATTCCAAATCTCGTTTCACTGTAAATCAGGTTAAAAAACGAATGTCGTTAAAAACACAGTTCACAACAAACCAAAAATCCAATCAGTCTCTAACCGTAAATTAGTAAGAGAACAATTCCTTAGGTATTAACCCCGAAGGCCGAGACCAACATCAGATCAATACCCAGGAAACTATTCAACTTAGCTAATCTCCAGTCAGTTTCTAATTTTCTTAACTCCATTGGGTTTAAGAACAGTATTATTTAAGATACCATTCACGACAAACCCAAAATCTCATTTGATATTAAATGCAAGGCTCTGAATAGAAAATATATCGTCTTGTATTCAATATCAAATTCTGAAACCAACAAATATCGTATTGGAATAATGATATATATATCTTCCAAATTCCTCCACAATTTTCGTATAATCACGAAATCCAATATCGAAATATTCCGAGCATAATTTTGATTCAAATCCATTCCCATTCATATATTGGAAATCCTGCTTGTTTTTAAAACCATTTCAAATCCAATTTATTTATTTTAAAAATATTGGATTATAATTGTAGTTCATAAATAGTTCATTTCGATAAAAATATATTTTTATCTTTTCAAATCTGGAATTTTTCATCCCAATTCTTTCCAAATCATTTCTTATGATTTTACACTAATTATCGATATTTTTAATAATTTTATCAAGGCCCGTACAGTCGAGTTCCATAAACGGCCATCGAACTACATTTACGACGACCTTTTCCAAATTTGATTTGGACATAATTCCAAATTCAATAGTTAGATTTCAAATCTCTAATATTCTTTAGAAAGCTCTTTTCATACGAACCCAAAGGTTCCAGTTTCTGGAGAATCCGACGGTCGGATCACCCATAACGTCAATTCGAAGTCAATGGTCGAAATTCGCTAACTGCCGCGGCGCGGCGCATTCTATTTAGGCCACTAAATATAGATAATATATATATGTTATATATATTTCGTCGATTTCCTTTCAAAATGTATTTTATAAATCATTTTAAATTCGTTTTCAAAACGATTTCAACTTCATATTCAATTTCAAATCAAAATTGAATATTCTGTATCATTGATATATAAATGATAATATTTTCAAACATCAGATTTTGAAATCACTTCCTTTTCGATATTCATAATGAAAATGAATAAAATCGATATTTATATCGCTCACGCCAAAATGGTGTTAATCTAATCAACATGGCTTTATATATTTAAATATATTCGTGTTAGATCAAAATTTGGACCTAACACCCAAATTGTTCTGATTCGTAAAGAATTATAACTGGAGAATGAAGAAAATGCAGAAAACACACAGAATTTATAGTGGTTCGGCGTTAACGAGCCTACGTCCACTTTATATGTTACCGATTATACTTTGAATGCTAGTACAATCAATGATTTCTCTCAAACTCACTCTTACAATTATGATTTCTCTCAGACTCACTCTTACAATTATGATTTCTCTCAGTAATCTCGAAGTACAACTGATGAGAAATAGTGGTATGATAGCTATGGTGGAATCAGTGCTCAATACTGCCAAAAGATCCTGAAAAATGCCAGTCTCTTGGCTATTTATAGCTGATTCTGTTAGGAGGTTCGCGGTCACACGTGGTGCAGATCCCGAGAAAATTGGATCGGATCGAGCGTTGAGGAGGAATTTATCAATATGACAATTCTGGACAGGTCTCGCGAGATCCATACATTTCGGATCGCTGAAGACCCGCTCGTGGTTTGAACAAGTCAGAAGTTTCGCCACGTAGCAGGGGATCGGATCGGAGTGAGGTGGTTGCATAGGCGCGGATCTGGTCGTTCTCCCATGGGCGGATTGGGTCGTGCTCCCATAGGCGGATCGGGTCGTGCTCTGCGCTGGCGATCCGAAGGGCGCGTTCTGCGTGTGCGATATGATCTTTGAGGAATGTAGTTCCATACTTTCTTCTTGTGTGTGAACCTTGGTGGCTTGGTCAAAAAGCTAGCCAACATTTTGCCCCCTCGAAGTATGTTTTATCTAGGATGGAACATACTTCGAAATTGCGAACTAATCTTTTCACGGAACGGTGTGAATTAGTAGTCATGTCTGTTTGAAAGGTCATGTTGCTTCGGCAAGTCGAATTCTTTGACCGACATAAATATCAGTATAGTCTTCAACCATTTCCTTGTTCACCGAATAATTTTTATTTGGAATTTTTTTCTTTTGGAAACTTCGTTGTCGAATCGTCAGGTAGATCTCTGGAAAAAAAATTCGGATCGCATCATTACATCGCGATCCATGGGTGCGTCCTTCATCATGATCTGGTTAACAAGAGGCCTTCCTTTTTTAGATTACACGGCCTTGGCGGAGTGGGCTTTATAATGAATCGTGGTGGGCTTCAGTTCGCGGCCCGTTCGGATCGAATAAAACAAAGAATGGGATACTAACGGTCACGGTTTTCTCTATATAAACCCGAACCCTCCTCACTCTCCTCCCTTCCTTCTTCGTTTTGCTACCGCCAGCCTTTAATTTCTTCTTCCAATTCCTAATTCGCGATTCCCTCCCCCGATTTAAGCTAAGACAAATAGGTAATCATGCTAGTAATGTTTCAACACATTTCCCCTTTTCGTTTCCTTCCGATTTAACTGATTTAAGAGGAGAAAATGGCGAGTTTTGGCGGTGGTCGAGGCTCTGGAGGCCGATGAGGAGCCATTAATATCGCCGTTCGAGCTCGGAGGTGGACAGGATGGAGGAAGAAGAAGAAGAAGAAGAAGAAAGAAAGAGCTGTCCTGGTCGGGTCATGAGCGGAGTTTGGGTACGGGTCCTGACGATGGCGAGGCGATAGTTCATATGAGTGGCAAGTAGGAGGATTAGGGCTGGACAACGGATCGGATCATGTGAAAGGTAGAGCATCGGTTCGTGGAGAATAGGATGTGAGGTGGATCGCCAGGAGGTGATCACGATCCGTTTGGGTAACGACATGGATCACGAGTCGAAACGCTTTTCGATCCGAAGCCTTCTTTGTACTAATGCTTTTTCACGAACCGAACCCTTCATCACGAACCGACCACGTAACGCGACCCAAACCCTGATTAACGATTCGTCCGATGAACAATATGATGCACATGTTGAGTAAGTAATGCGAAGTTACTCTGATAAAACAATGAATAGTTAGGCTAGAGCCTTCACAACGGACTTTCTGGACTGAACAAAATGCATAATCTATCAGCGTACAACAACCAATGTCTTGATGATTTTGTTGACCTTTGTACTTTTTCTTTAATGCACGCACAAGCACACGCCGTCACTTGCACCCACAGGGGGGATGGGTAATTATAGTCTTATTTCTCATGTTTACTCGCCTAAACAGTAATGTCGGATAATCGTTCCCCTTCAAGATCTGACACAGAGACGAATCCCGAGGTGTATGAGCATCTCAACCCCGAGGTTCTTCCATCTAATCCAGAGGGTGCGGATTATGGATCCGAATATGAGGCAGAAACAGAATCGAATCCGTTTGAGAGTACCTCGCTTGATGAAGAGTCAGTGGTAGATGGCCGAGCTCCCGACGAAGTCCACAATGCAATAGAAATAGAGAAATTCCCAGACTCTCTAGCTTCCAAACTTGATGACATAAAGCTTAAGAGAATTTTCTTAAGACATGGGATCCCCTGGGATGATGTGAGGACACCCGACAGCGAAGATAGACCTCATTTAGCTCCGGAGGGGTATATGACAGTCAACCGACTCATGTGCTGGGTAGGAGCTATTCCTCCGTTTCCTCCAATCATCATTGAGACCTTAAAACGATTGGGTATTGCTCTGATGCAGCTTCAACCCAATGCCTACGCGGCTCTATACACTCTATATATCGCATACGCAGAAATCCTGCATACTGAGCTCACATTTAAAGATTTAAAATTCTTTTATCTTTTCAAGCATCGCTCCTCGGCAACCCCAAATTTCTCTTTCTTCGAATCGGTAGCAAATAGGAAGGTTCTGTCTGACGGATACAGCAACATAGGGGATTCCAAGGCCGATTGGTTCTATATAAAGAGACAGGCTGGGTGTTCAAGAAGATGGCTTAAATCAAGTAAACTTTAAACTTTTGACTGAATAACTTGTTTAAGAAATCGAAGCATTAACATGCCCTTTTTTTTCTCTAAGCAGATCTCGCCTTTCCCAAGTCGGAAGGCTCGGTATACAATAATCGACTGTCTCTTCTTTTACAAAGCAAATCCGATTTTCTAAAGATCAAGAAGTGCATTACTGACGAGAACCTTCACAAGCATCGCCTTCTGGATATAAGGTTTGGACTTGGTGCAGGCGACAAACCCTACAAATACGTGCCCCCAACGGAGGGAGAAGGAACGTCACGGGCAGCAGAAACAATTAAATTTCATAAGAGTCCTTCCCCGATAATCATCCAGGACGACGAGTACCTAAACATATATAGAGGAGATGAGGCTCGTGGTGATAAGTCTAAGGAAATCCCAGTTTCTCCGGGGAGTTTCCCCTCAAGGGCCTCTCTTTCGATTGAACCTGCTGCCCCCGATGATTTAACAGAAGAACAACTATTTAAAGAGCTGAGCAAAATTCCTTTGCCTGATGATGTATACACACAGGGAGACTTTGAAGGGGAGCCATTTTTCCCTGTTTCTGAGGAAACAACTGTTCCAGTTGGAGAACGAGAAACTACTCAGATGAGTCTGACTTCGGGCCCTGGTCTGTTAGGGGGAATTATATGGGATGCACAAATCACACGCACTGCCTGACCCCCACACTTTTATATCATCAGTATTCTGGGTTTTAATATGCTCTTTTTTCTTTTGCAGGAAAGATGTCTCGCAGGCGGTCTTATTCTTATCGCTCTCTTCGTGAAGGCACACCTAGCCTTCATCCAAATCCTGAGCGTTCCCGCGGCCTTTCTCACAAGCCTACTTCTTTACAATCCCGGTCTCCATCAAAACCAACCTCTGGCAAGCTTCCCAGTTATTCGGTGCCACCTACAGGGGGAAATGACTTCCTAAAGAATTAACCCCTCCGAAGAGTGCACCCTCTCACAGCAGGTTATCAAAAAGACACTACGAGCCCAAGGATAAAAGCAAGGATCCAATCAAGGATTCTGAGAAGGAGAAAATTGACATTGTCCCTTTCACACAAAAAGATTTGGTAGCCCCCGGGTCACGAGATTACATCCATGGTCCTGAGACTCAGGCTAAGCTGGAAAAGTTGCGAGAACAATTCCCCGACATATTCTTCGAAAGGATGATGTTTGTTCCAGCCTTGGAACCAGTCCTAAGGAACTGGGATACTGAGGTCATCGGGCACATTCGCCATGTAGCCAGGCAGTATGAAGCGATGAAGAAACATGTTGTTAATCTTTCAGAGGTCATCCGAACGCTTGAGATGGAAGCACATAGATCCAAAGTGAAGATAGATAACAATGAAAGGGCCAGGGAAAAAATGGAGAAGGACTTAGAGGATGCACAATCTCTGCTTGCCTTGGCCCAACGAGACACTAGAGCTTACAAAACAGAGCTGGAGGAGGCCAGGCAACGTTTCCATAATGATCTTGATTCTAATAGCAAAGAGCTAGTGTTATTGAAGCAAGAGGTGGAAGATCTCAGGATGGCTAACTCTGAATTGAAATCAGCACAGGATCACTTCGAGGCCGAAAGAGCTGCTTGTGAGAAAGAAAGGGCGAGTTTGAAGGAGAGTTTAGCTTTGGCCGAAGGAGAGAAAGTAATTCTGAATGACCAAGTCGCGAATGTAGAGAGGCGCGCGGCTCTCGCTGAAAAGAATGTAGAAAGGGCCATTGAAATGGCTACTGCTTCTAACAACAAGCTCCTCGAGAGAGAAAAGGATATCGAAGGGTTTGAAGAGATGATATTTGACTTCCTCGGCCACGTCCTCAAAACCCGTAACATCTCGTGGATCCCGGACTACCACGTCACTTTAGCCAACATATGGGACGCCATCGTCGAGGGTGAGAAGAGGAGATTAGGAGTTGAAGAGGTTGACGAAGATGAGCTAATGAGGACCATTCTGAGGGATAACGAGCCCGAGGATTTGGTAGAAGGCCAGCGCCTAATTCAAGAAGAAATGGAAAAGGAGAGGACCCTGGCTAAGGGAAAAAACAAGATTGACAAAGGTTCGAGCTCAGCTGTAGAGCCCAAGGCCTCCGGAGTTGAGGAATACAATCCTGATGATCCATTAATTCCTTTGGGCCTGACTCCTGTGGTTGTCGGAGCTTTTGCAGCTAGCCTGGATGGAGGATCAGCGGAAGGTATCTCCATTTTTTCCCCACAATTTGTCAAAGCAATTGTGAGTTGTCGTCGTCTGGTGGAGCAACCAATCGAATTAATAACATGTGTTCCTCATAATACAGGTGGCGGGCCCGTCGACAAGGATGTCGAGAAGAGGACAGAGGCGGAGAAGATTGACGTCTCGCCTAGCGTCGGTGCTGATATACCGAAGCAGGCTGAAGGTACAACAGTGGAGAAGGGCGTCCTGGCACCCAGTGCTGATGCTCCCAAGGATGACGAAACCATCGATGCCTTGAAATATATGGACGAGCGCCATGTAGATGATGAGGAGGATATCATTAGTACCAAAGAAGTCGAAGGCGATGATGACGAGACTTTGGCTAAAAGAAAGGCTAGGCAAGAAAATCAGCTGGCTTTAAAGAAGGTGGGACAAGAGCCTTTGAACGTAGCTCCTATCTCGGAGTTTGACCCCAAAACTGGGATGGTTCTGAAACTCCAGCCCAAATTGATCACTAAACAGCTTCATTTTGAGAATCCCGTTGATTTCCCAGCTTCCCTTAATGATAAAAGAAAGAGAAAGAAGAATGAGGAGGAGTCTTCGGATGAACCTTCAGCTCCTCTTATAGACAAAAGGAAGAGAAAGAAGGATGATCAATCTGATACTAATAAGGCGGAGCTGGAAAAGAAGAAGAAGGAGAAAAAGTCCAAACGTAAATAGGATACTGCCGCTTGTCTATGTTTTATTTTTAAGATTCCCACTGGCCATGAAATGTAGTTGTGAGACTGGCCCTCACTTTTGTTTCAGGTTGCCTTTTACATTTAGGCTTGCAGTTCATGAATGAAAGTTTATTTCTTTTGCATCATCGTGTACCTGCATTTAATAAACTTTTCATGTTCAGTCATAAATTATTTACTTATAACCACAAATCATTCAAGCAACAAAAAGACTTTAACAATATTGTATCGTATCAAGATACATGTATGCATATATCTGCCCCCAATTAATCGTTAAAGATTGACTTGAGTTGTATGCATGTTGCCCCCTGTTTCTGAACATGGGGGACTTGGAAATTTTTGTAGAATTAGAGTTATCGTGGTGCCAGGCTTTTGGCACTTCGATACTCTTCCGATCTATCTGCGGGTCAAAGTTCGAACTTGTGTCATAGTCTACACACCGATTCTTCAGCGGGGTAGAGATCCTGTGGGCGCTGAGTCTCCAGCACCGTTCTCAGCGCTTAATCATAGATGCTTTTATACTCTCCTGGTAGTCGCCGAGGTTAGAGTTCGAGCTCGGCAGTTCTGTCACTCCCCGATCCTTCAGCGGGGTAAGAGCTCTTTCTCAGCGCTCAGTCGGAGACGCTTTTATACTCTCCTGGCAATCGCCGAGGTTAGAGTTTGAGCTCAGCAGCTCTGTCGCTCCCCGATCCTTCAGCGGGGTAAGAGCTCTTTCTCAGCGCTCAATCGGAGACGCTTTTATACTCTCCTGGCAGTCGCCGAGGTTAGAGTTCCGTCAAGGCGGTTCCGATCATGGTACACCGCCATGACTTACGGACATCGCCTTCATGTCCGTTATGCTCTCTCTCGGCTCTGGAGAGTTAGAGCGCTATCAATGATATGATTTTCTTTATCGCACCCTAAGCGTTTTGACTGGTGATTGCATTCCATTCTGATGGAAGGCACCTATAATTATACGCTTCTGTGATCGTTGCATGGTTCACAGCAATTTACATAAAAATAGAAAGGCAGATAAATAATAATGCAATAAAGGTAAACGACACACAATATTTTTATAGTGGTTCGGTCGAATCATGACCTACGTCGACTTTATAATTTTTTACATAAGAAATCGGACTATTCTAGGCAAGTCGTGCCTTGTACATGGTCCTTAATAAAGCTAAAGAACAGATTTGACATCTTTACGTTAGATACGGCCGTAAATGTTGGGCATTCCACACTCTGGGGATTTCCTTTCCATCTACGGTTGCTAGCTTGAAGGTTCCATTATCAAGCTTGCACAGAATGGAGTACGGTCCTTCCCACTTCGCACCCATATGAGTTGGGGATGGAAAGACACGCTTCAGAACCAAGTCTCCGGGTTCAAAGGTTCGGGCTCGAACCTTTTTGTTGTAGTATCGGGCGACCTTTTGCTTGCATCTCAAGGCACGCAGGTCTGCTTCGTACCTCTTTTCTTCGATTATATCTAGGGATTCAAGGAGCAATTCTTTATTAGCCATCAGATCGTAATAAGTCGCTCGGTGAGAAGGTACTTTTATTTCAACCGGGATGACTTCTTCTGCTCCAAAAGCAAGGGAGAAGGGGGTATGTCCTGTTGTCGATTTATACGTTGTCCTGTAGGCCCATAGTGCTAAGGGTAATTCATCAACCCACATGGCTCTGGCCCGTTTCAGTCTTCTTTTCAGAATGGACTTAATCACTTTATTCGCCGCTTCGACCTGTCCGTTCGACTGCGGATGCGCCACCGAGGTGTACCGTTTCTCATTGTGGTATTTCTGGCAGAAGTCTCTGAATTCAGTGCTATCGAACTGAGTTCCGTTGTCAGTTATAACGATCTTTGGAATCCCAAATCGACAGATGATGTTCCTAACGACGAAGTTGATCACTCGTTTGGTTGTGATTGTAGTCAGTGGCTCAGCCTCGACCCACTTAGTGAAGAAGTCTACAGCTACAATAGCGAACTTCGCTCCGCCCTTAGCTATGGGGAGACTTCCGATGATATCAATTCCCCACATATCAAAAGGCCATGGGCTTGTCATCGTTTTTAACTGACTAGGAGGTGCCCTAGGTATTTTTGAAAATCTTTGGCATGCATCACACTGTCGTGCGTACTTCGCCGCATCTTTGTTTATAGTAGGCCAGAAATAACCATGCTGCAACACCTTTTTCGCCAATGTTTGCCCTCCACTGTGATCGCCGCATTCACCTTCATGTACCTCCTGCAGCACACGCTTGATGTCGTCATGAGCTATACACCGGAGAAGGGGCATCGAAAATTCCTATCTGTAAAGAACTCCGCCTTGCAGAACGTATCGGGAAGCTTTACGAATTACTTTACGCGTCTCGCTTTTCTTTGTCGGAAGCGTTCCATTCATCAAGAAATTCTTTAGAGGGGTCATCCATGACTCCCTTTCTGGTTCCGTCTCTAGTACCGGATCAATTTCCATCTGATCTATACTAGGAGACCGAAGTACTTCAACTGGGGCTAGCCCGGTCTTTTCAAGATCGTCGGAACTAGCCATCTTTGCCAGCTTATCCGCCTGTTGATTCTCTGACCGTGGAATATGAGATATGCTGTAGTGATCGAAGCCGTTCAGCAACTCCTTCACTTTCTCCAAGTATAAAATCAATCTTGGGCTTTTGGCTTGGAATTTTCCAGTGACCTGGTTTACAACTAACTTGGAGTCGCAAAATATGTCCAGCTTTGTGATTTCCTCTTTATCGGCCGTTTTTGCCTTTCGGTTAGCATATACTTCCTCCCGGCGTAAGTGCACGTTAGCTTTTTCGTATAATAATTCTCTAGTATGAGGTGGCTTGCTGGCCAGGTATCTCCCAAATTCGGTGTCTTTATCTACCCCATCAATTAGGGCTGCCACAACAGTTGGCTCATGAGGATCTTTGACTTCAATAGCGGTTAGGTTGAAACGGTCTAGATACACCCTCAAACTCTCGCCTGGTCGTTGCTTGACAAGGAACAAGTCAATCACACTCTTCGTCTTTTGTGCACAGATGCGGAACTGTTCCACGAACCTTTCACTCAACTCTCTGAAGCTGGAAATTGATCTTGCTGGTAAGAGAGTAAACCATAAAAATGCTACATCCTCCAGGAATATGGGAAATTGTAATAACCCGGAAAATCTGGGCCAGTTTAAAATTTTTATTTCGGCAATTTTAGCGAATTTTGAATATTTAAAATGAATTATTTTAAATAATATCAACGATAAATTTATTTTGAATATAATTAGAACGAATATATTTATACGCGTCGTCGTTAGAATATAAATATTTATATATAATTATAAAAGGAATTGAAAATGGCGCGGTAGTTCGATAATTCGATTTCAAATTTCAATTGAATGTGCCGGGTGCAAAACAATCCGGATTTTAGTGAAACCAAAAACATTAGGATCTAATTGATAATATCTTTCCAACGAATCCGAAAAATCGAGATTTCATAGCGGGAATCAAAAGATATGTCCAGTTGAAAATTCTGAATAGTCGCTATGGAATTCAGGCCCTTAAAAATGGGAATTTTGCAAACGACCTCGGATTTCGACGAAACCACTTTTGTTGGATCCGTGATGTCAAATTATTGCTAGGTTTTAAATTTCATATTTTTTTCGAATCAATATGTGAGCGTGGCAAAGGAAAACGCGTTTGACCAGTTTTAGTTGATTTTAATCGACTGGACATTGGCCATTTTTCCAACGATCTCAGAATTCGACGAAACTAGTTTCGTTAGGACCATATCGTCAATACGAAGCTAGAAAATATTTTTCTGGGATTTATAGAGTTAGTATGTGACCCCGGTAAATTGAAATGCGCGTTCAAATTCAATATATAGAGTTATATTTTGATTTTGACGAAAACTGGTTATAACGACCAAATCAGCCTACGATACATATCCCATTGTATTCGGAATGGGGTAATACGCTATGGGCGACAGGCGGTGGGCCTCGTTTAGAGGTCATATGTAAAAGTCAACTTTTGGAATTTAAAATTAATTGAAAATTTATTTCCTCTCTCCTCTCTTTATCCTCTCTCTAACCCCCACCGTATCATTTCAAAGCTGAACGAAAAAAAAAGGAAAAAAATGAATCAAATCGACGCCACCACCCTTCCCTCGCCGGCGCCTCCATCCGCCACCACCCCCACCCCGCATCCCCTCCGCCTGCTCGAGAGCCCCCCCCCCCCCCCCCCCCCGCTTCCAATGAAACCAACGCCCTAACCCGACCCCCAAACCAATTGAAGCCGCCATCACCAGGACCCGCCAGACCCTCCACCACCAAGCCGCAGCCCATGCCGCCAATACAGGCCGAGCCGCCCCTTATGGCACCAACTCCGGTGATGAAGCCCCCCCCCCTTGAGCAAAAACCAACGTGAAACTCCTCTTCCCTCCTAGATCCGAAAATTGTAAGCTTTTACTTTTATTTACATTGTTTTTGTGAATTCTTTTATGAAATAGGTTTAATTGCATGAATGATTTTTATAAAGCAAAAATGAATAATTTTTATAAAGCTAAAATGAATGATTTTTATAAAGCAAAAATGAATGATTTTTATAAAGCAAAAAGGAATGATTTTTACAAAGCAAAAGGAATGACTTTTGTTTAAGTAACGAGTTAAAAATATGATTTTTATATTTTTAAAGTATTAAAAATATAATCTTTACTATATAGAGGATGTAAAAATATGATTTTTGTTTATGTAGAGGAGTAAAAATATAATTTTTACGTGATAGGAATATTAGAAATATCATCTTTATATGAGTAGCAAAATAAAGATGTGATTTTTATAATGATATTTTTTTTATAAAGGCGAAATCTTTATTTTTATAAAGGCGAAATCTATATTTTTATAAAGGCGAAATCTATATTATTGAGAGGGCGAAATCTTTATATAGGTAATAGCAAAGTAAAAATTCAATTTTTCTATATTGAATAGCGAAGTAAAAATTAGATTTTTACATATGTAGTGGCTACAGCCACGAAGATGACAAAAATGCGATAACAATGAAGATTTCTATAAATGAAATGTCGTGAAGTTGGATAGCTATCGGTGAGAATCTCTCACCTTTCAATTTCATTTTCTAGTTATATATATATATATATACTAGGATGCAGACGGTGTTTAGTAGCACCCGACACAATCGTCCACAGACCATGGACTTGTTTGTTTGATTGCAAAAATTAGTTAGATTATTTGATTGAAATTTGAATTGCTTGGTGAAATGAAATTGATTTGATTGATGTGTGAATGGCGTGGGCCTTCACTAGACTGGGGATAAGGCTAGGCCTCGTCCCGTTTCTAGTATCATGCCGTTATGCCACTGAAATTTCCTAAAATATGTTAGAAAAATAAAAATAACATTTTATTGAGTAAATGAACTGAATAGAAATTCATGTGTTGAAATAAAATATTTTATCGTTAAAAATATAATTTTTAACGTAGAAGTGAATAAAATAAAATATTCATTTACAAACCGGACGGTTTGTTTATGTACACCTATTTGAAGGACATTGATTGGATCGATAAATTTTACACATCGCCCAACTGCACAAATAAAATCTGTGTTTGATTGTTTGAAACCCCACACGGGTGTTGGGATGAAATTTGAAGTTCACTCGTCCTGATTGATTAAATATGTCGATCGATTGATTGATAGGCTGTTATAAGCGTTAGATATCTATATTTGATGCTTATACAGTGTAGTGCACTTTGGTTGATGATTGATTATTTTTCAATGCTATTATATACGTGTGATGTATGAAAATCCATATAATTAATATTATATGGTGATTGATTGGGCCTCATTCCAATTTGAAAAATAAAGAATATTATAAAGTAAAGGTTCATGTGTTGACTGTACTCATCCATTGAGATTAGTCATGTGTTGAACGAAATATTTTAATAATAAAATTTACATCTTTATCAATATAAAATAAAGGTTCATGTGTTGACTGTACTCATTCGTTGAGATAAGTCATTTGTTGAACGAAATCTTTTAAAAATAAAATTTACATCTTTATCATATATAGAATTAGAAATCAACTGGAAAATAGATGAGATGAGTGGTCTCCTGGATATTAATCTGATGTTGGTTTCGGCCTTCGGGGTTAATATTCAGGAAATCGTTCCCTCAGTAAATTACGGTTGGAGTCTGATTCAATATCAAACGATAGATACCTTAATTTTTATAAAATATATTAAATAATTTAACAAAAATAGTCACACGTGGACAGTACTCATTCGTTGAGATTAGTCGTGTGTTGACAAAAATAAATATTCATTTGTTGAATTGAATATAAAGCGATTTCGAAATGAATTGAATATAAAACGATTTCGAAATGAATTGAATATAAAGCGATTTCGAAATGAATTGAATATAAAACGATTTCGAAATGAATTGAATATAAAGCGATTTTGAAATGAATTGAATATAAAACGATTTCGAAATGAATTGAATATAAAGCGATTTCGAAATGAATTGAATATAAAACGATTTTGAAATGAATTGAATATAAAACGATTTCGAAATGAATTGAATATAAAACGATTTCGAAATGAATTGAATATAAAACGATTTCGAAATGAATTGAATATAGAGCGATTTCGAAATGAATAGAATATAAAACGAATTTGATTTCAATCGAATATATAATGAATTTGATTCAAATAGAAAACGGGAATGAATTGAATATAAAACGAATTTGATTTCAATCGAATATATAATGAATTTGATTCAAATAGAAAACGGAAATGAATTGAATATAAAACGAATTTGATTTCAATCGAATATATAATGAATTTGATTCAAATAGAAAACGGAAATGAATGGAATATAAAACGATTTCGAAATGAATTGAATATAAAACGATTTCGAAATGAATTGAATATAAAACGATTTCGAAATGAATTGAATATAAAACGATTTCGAAATGAATTGAATATATAAGCGATTTCGAAATGAATTGAATATAAAACGATTTCGAAATGAATTGAATATATAACAATTTCGAAATGAATTGAATATAAAACGATTTCGAAATGAATTGAATATAAAACGATTTCGAAATGAATTGAATATAAAACGATTTCGAAATGAATTGAATATAAAACGATTTCGAAATGAATTGAATATAAAACGATTTCGAAATGAATTGAATATAAAGCGATTTCGAAATGAATTGAATATAAAACGAATTTGATTTCAATCGAATATATAATGAATTTGATTCAAATAGAAAACGGAAATGAATTGAACATAAAACGAATTTGATTTCAATCGAATATATAATGAATTTGATTCAAATAGAAAACGGAAATGAATGGAATATAAAACGATTTCGAAATGAATTGAATATAAAACGATTTCGAAATGAATTGAATATAAAACGATTTCGAAATGAATTGAATATATAAGCGATTTCGAAATGAATTGAATATAAAACGATTTCGAAATGAATTGAATATAAAGCGATTTCGAAATGAATTGATTATAAAACGATTTCAAAATGAATTGAATATAAAACGATTTCGAAATGAATTGAATATAAAACGATTTCGAAATGAATTGAATATAAAACAATTTCGAAATGAATTGAATATAAAGCGATTTCGAAATGAATTGAATATAAAACGAATTTGATTTCAATCGAATATATAATGAATTTGATTCAAATAGAAAACGGAAATGAATTGAATATAAAACGAATTTGATTTCAATCGAATATATAATGAATTTGATTCAAATAGAAAACGGAAATAAATGGAATATAAAGCGATTTCGAAATGAATTGAATATAAAACGATTTCGAAATGAATCGAATATAAAGCGATTTCGAAATGAATTGAATATAAAACCAATTTGAATTCGAATTGAATAGAAAACGAAAATGAATTCGAATGGAATAGAAAACGAATTTGATTTGATTTAAAAAGGAAATGAATTCGAATCGAATTAAAAATCAATTTGAATTGAAATCAAATAGAAATGAAAGTAAAAAGGATTTATAATAGGAAATTCAATTTTTATTTGAATTTTAAATAAAGGTAGAAATTGTTCTTGAAACGAATTCAAAACTATTTATAAAATTCGTTTTTAATTAGAAATCGACGAAATATATATAATATATATATATTATATATATAATGGCCTGAATAGAACGCGCTGCGCCGCGGCCGTTCATGAATTTCGACCATTTATTTCAAATGGACATTACAGGAGATCCGACCGTCGGATTCTCCTAAAACAGGAACTGTTGGGTTCGTATCGAAAAGAGCTTTCTAACGAATATTAGAAATTTGAAATCTAACGGTTGGATTTGGAGATACGTCCAAATCAAATTTGAAAAAGGTCGCTGTAAGTGCAGTTCGATGGCCGTTGATGGAAATCGACTGTACGGGCCTTGATAGAATTATTAAAAATAGTAATAATTTGTCTAAAATCATAAGAAATGATTTGGGAAAAATTAGGATGAAAAACTCCATATTTGAAAAGATAAAAATAGATTTTTATCGAAATGAACTAGTTTTGAACCAAATTTAAAACCCAATTATTTTTAAATAAATAAATTAGATTTAAAAAGGGGTTTTAAATAATCAGAATTTCTAATATATTTGGTTGGATTTGAAAAGGGTTTATCGTGAACGGTGTTTTAAATAACACTAGTTCTTTAAACCGATAATAAATAGAATGTGATTTGGGTTTGTCGTGAACTGTGTTTTAAATAACACCTAGTTCTTTAACCCGGTAAAAGGAGTTTTAATGAATCTGCAATTTGATTGAAATATGAATTGGTAACCTAAATTATCAAATTTAGAAAATGAGCGAGAATGGAGTATCACCAGTTTTGCTCCAAAGCGATAGTAAATCTTTAATTAGATTTGAACGTTAAATGGTAATTAATTTTACCGATAACACCATGGTGTTAGATATGAAGTATTACCAGTTTTGCTTCATGGGATGAATAGGTTGGGATTGGAAAATAAAATAAATAATTACTTCGGTATGGTTCGCTAATCTCGACTAGTTTAGAAAACCATAATTTGGTTTGAAACGACATCCGAAGGAAGATTAAAGGATAAACTTTAAAGAAGTTATCTTTGATAAAATTAATGGGAACCTTTCCCTAAAAATGTGATTTTGTGAATAAAAGAATATTCTAAATTGGAATGAGGCGTATGTTGTGTTTGTGTAACATTTGTTTTTAATATACGCGGGCTGTTCGGAAAGGCCGGGTTTACACCCATTCTGAATAACCGATTCGACGATATGTCGAAGATGAAGACGGTGGTCGAAGACCAGAAATCTTTACATCGTTTGGATAATTACTGACGATCCTGATTGGGCTGTACACCCAAGAGGATGGAAATAGTTGGTGGTCGTCCAGACGTACTTGGAGATGGATGGATATGCGAGGAAAGTGCCTCCGGTTTCGTTCAGACCCAGAACGGACTTGTAAATGGATTGTGTGTCTGACATTGGATTTTATTCTTTGTTGATTGATTTCTATTAAATATACATCTGTTTGGCGGCGGAGAATTTATTCTTTTGCTTAACGCCCTTTTCTGAGACGTACGAGCTCAGAGGTTGTATATCGATGGACATCAGTCGCACGGCATGAATTGCCTGTGTGGCACGCAGAGATGCAATGATCAAGGCTTCTGTTGAAAAGCAAAGTCTTGTGGTTGATGATCAAAGCACAGCCTACGTGGCAGCTTTGTGTATAACGTAAATTCGCGAGCCTCACACCTCGGTATGAGTCAAAAACGGGATACGGACTGCAGGGAGAGCACGACGTTTCTTTCTAGCTTTGGTGGTGTCAGTGACTTACCAGCCCTGACATTTATATACTTTTCACCTATGTGGTTGTTGGATGAGGCGCCTCGATTATAGGTCTGTAAGGACCGGGAAACGTGTGTTCAGCCATAACTAATCCTCTAACGTAAGTGAGGACGGGCCCTGAAGCATCCAGGGGTTGCCCAGAGTGCGCAGCCCTGGGACATTTGCTAGAGTGTCTCGAACGCGGAGAGGAGCTTGCCCCTTGCTTCGACTCATGACAGAAATCCAATTTCCAATACGTGTATTGCGGTTTTAATTGTAGAACTAGTATGGCGACATGATAGATGGTACCCATGCCGCCTATGATTTATATTTATGATTGAAATGTTTTGACACTATACACTTATTATAATATCAAATGATTTGTTTTAAACGTACCAAGCATGTTTGGCTATTATAAGGGAAAACCCTATCCTCCGGCTTGCGTTGAATTGTGTGATGGGACCAGGGTCTTATAATAGCTTCATTTTTCGAAAAAGCATTGCGTTGTCTATTCTATGCACTGGTATTCTTGGGAGGAAACCCGTTCCGTGTTATACGGCGTGGTCCCTTGAATTACTCTCTTTTAAAATAAAGTTTTAATAACTGTTTTAGTTCTCACACCAGTCACATGACTGACCTGGAGTTTATTGTTTTAACCTAAACTCTGGGTGCCCCTATTTTCCGCACGGGCAGCTAGTAGTTTTGGTTTTGCAGATTTATTTTCACAGGATCCTGGTTTACAGCTGGAATGATATCCGGAAAGCTCTGTATCTGTATATCACCTTCAGTTGTGCTTTGTATTATTTTTCCGCTGCTATGTAATTTATTGTAATCTCTGATATTTATCGAATGTAATATATTCATTTATACTCTGTATATTCTAGTATCTGATGGAATTGTTGTAATAACAATGAAATGTTCTTCCGTCTGCGTTCTATTTTGTCCTGTTCTCAAACGATCAGGGGTTTCGAACGGTCTAGATCGGTTTAACGAATGACTCGGATCGAGCGAAATTCCTTGCCGTCACATTTGGTATCAGAGCTTTGGTTTACAGAGCTCGAGAACAAGACACATTAGAACCATACGAAAGAATTCATCAGATATTGGATTAGTAAAATCCAAATAGAATGACTCGTTAGAGATAGGATCAGTAGTATCCTAGAACGAGTGTGAAGAGTGTATTTTTCAAATGAAGTCAATTTTGTTTTGAAAATTTAAATCGTTTTACACGTATTTGAATTATTTATTTATTTTGAATATGGACAATCTAGTATATAAAGGTTTTGCATATACACGTCATGAACGTATATTCGAAGTTTTAATATATTAGATAGATATAGAGTCACACTCTAGTCGCCCGGAGATGATTCTACTGATGACTATATAGCATCAGTAGTGTGTGTTCGAGTTTCGAAGGTGTGATTTTCTATATATTTCCATTAGACTGGTGTGAGAACCAAAACCAATATAGCTAGAATACATTGTTGTGATTTGGCATCAAAAACATGATTTTTTGTATATATATCAAAATTATGAATTTGAAACTCTAATCCACTATTTGATTGATGTTTGTGTTGTTTGTTTATTTGTTTGATAATTTTGAACCATTTAGCCTAATTGTACCAAATATTGAATTGTATTGAAAATTGGTCGCATTTGCTTGCATATACATGTACTTACATTGAACAGGTCATAGCAAGGAGGCTAGAGCAGAGAATAAAATTTGTTTTCCCGACAAATAGGTACATGTTTACTATAATCTACTGTTTTGTTTGGGTGATGATGATTTTATGAGCCTATTGGCTAGCCGCTTGGCTTTTTCTTTTTCTTTTTGAGATCAGAAGGCCTTTATGGCAATTGCGGGATTTTTCCGTGGCTCCCGGTGCAGGGGAGGTTATGGCGAAATTTTTCGAAAATTTAGGGTGTTAGCCAAATTTTTGAAAATTTGAAAATTCTCAGAAACTGAAAAGTTGGAGAATGGAAGCCAAATAGAACGTAGAGTTGATTAATCAAACCACTTTCGACTTTGTTTCCTTTCGGGGACGAAAAGTTATAAGTGGGGGAGATTGTAATAACCCGGAAAATCTGGGCCAGTTTAAAATTTTTATTTTGGCAATTTTAGCGAATTTTGAATATTTAAAATGAACTATTTTAAATAATGTCGACGATAAATTTATTTTGAATATAATTAGAACGAATATATTTATACGCGTCGTCATTAGAATATAAATATTTATATATAATTATAAAAGGAATTGAAAATGGCGCGGTAGTTCGATAATTCGATTTCAAACTTCAATTGAATGTGTCGGGTGCAAAACAATCCGGATTTTAGTGAAACCAAAAACATTAGGATCTAATTGATAATATCTTTCCAACGAATCCGAAAAATCGAGATTTCATAGCGGGAATCAAAAGATATGTCCAGTTGAAAATTCTGAATAGTCGCTATGGAATTCAGGCCCTTAAAAATGGGAATTTTGCAAACGACCTCGGATTTCGACGAAACCACTTTTGTTGGATCCGTGATGTCAAATTATTGCTAGGTTTTAAATTTCTTAATTTTTCGAATCAATATGTGAGCGTGGCAAAGGAAAACGCATTTGACCAGTTTTAGTTGATTTTAATCGACTGGAAATTGGCTAATTTTCCAACGATCTCAGAATTCGACGAAACTAGTTTCGTTAGGACCGTATCGTCAATACGAAGCTAGAAAATATTTTTCTCGGATTTATAGAGTTAGTATGCGACCCCGGTAAATTGAAATGCGCGTTCAAATTCAATATATAGAGTTATATGTTGATTTTGACGAAAACTGGTTGTAACGACCAAATCAGCCTACGATACATATCCCATTGTATTGGAATGGGGGTAATACGCTATGGGCGACAGGCGGTGGGCCTCGTTTAGAGGTCGTATGTAAAAGTCAACTTTTTGAATTTAAAATTAATTGAAATTTTATTTCCTCTCTCCTCTCTTTATCCTCTCTCTAACCCCCACCGTATCATTTCAAAGCTGAATGAAAAAAAAAGGAAAAAAACGAATCAAATCGACGCCACCCCAATTCTCTCGCCGGCGCCTCCATCCGCCACCACCCCGCATCCCCTCCGCCTGCTCGAGAGCCCCCCCCCCCCCCCCCCCCCGCTTCCAATGAAACCAACGCCCTAACCCGACCCCCAAACCAATTGAAGCCGCCATCACCAGGACCCGCCCCGACCCTCCACCACCAAGCCGCAGCCCATGCCGCCACAATAGGCCGAGCCGCCCCCTATGGCACCAACTCCGGTGATGAAGCCCCCCCCCCTTGAGCAAAAACCAACGTGAAACTCCTCTTCCCTCCTAGATCCGAAAATTGTAAGCTTTTACTTTTATTTACATTGTTTTTGTGAATTCTTTTATGAAATAGGTTTAATTGCATGAATGATTTTTATAAAGCAAAAATGAATAATTTTTATAAAGCTAAAATGAATGATTTTTATAAAGAAAAAATGAATGATTTTTATAAAGCAAAAAGGATTGATTTTTACAAAGCAAAAGGAATGATTTTTGTATAAGTAACGAGTTAAAAATATGATTTTTATATTTTTAAAGTATTAAAAATATAATCTTTACTATATAGAGGATGTAAAAATATGATTTTTGTTTATGTAGAGGAGTAAAAATATAATTTTTATGTGATAGGAATATTAGAAATATCATCTTTATATGAGTAGCAAAATAAAGATGTGATTTTTATAATGATATTTTTTTTATAAAGGCGAAATCTTTATTTTTATAAAGGCGAAATCTTTATTTTTATAAAGGCGAAATCTATATTTTTATAAAGGCGAAATCTATATTATTGAGAGGGAGAAATCTTTATATAGGGAATAGCAAAGTAAAAATTCGATTTTTCTATATTGAATAGCGAAGTAAAAATTCGATTTTTACATATGTAGTGGCTACAGCAACGAAGATGACAAAAATGCGATAACAATGAAGATTTCTATAAATGAAGTGTCGTGAAGTTGGATAGCTATCGGTGAGAATCTCTCACCTTTCAATTTCATTTTCTAGTTATATATATATACTAGGATGCAGACGGTGTTTAGTAGCACCCGACACAATCGTCCACAGACCATGAACTTGTTTGTTTGATTGCAAAAATTAGTTAGATTATTTGATTGAAATTTGAATTGCTTGGTGAAATGAAATTGATTCGATTGATGTGTGAATGGCGCGGGCCTTCACTAGACTGGGGATAAGGCTAGGCCTCGTCCCGTTTCTAGTATCATGCCGTTATGCCGCTGAAATTTCCTAAAATATGTTAGAAAAATAAAAATATCATTTTATTGAGTAAATGAACTGAATAGAAATTCATGTGTTGAAATAAAATATTTTATCGTTAAAAATATAATTTTTAACGTAGAAGTGAATAAAATAAAATATTCATTTACAAACCGGACGGTTTGTTTATGTACACCTATTTGATGGACGTTGATTGGATCGATAAATTTTACACATCGCCCAACTGCACAAATAAAATCTGTGTTTGATTGTTTGAAACCCCACAAGGGTGTTGGGATGAAATTTGAAGTTCACTCATCCTGATTGATTAAATATGTCGATCGATTGATTGACAGGCTGTTATAAGCGTTAGATATCTATATTTGATGCTTATACAGTGTAGTGCACTTTGGTTGATGATTGATTATTTTTCAATGCTATTATATACGTGTGATGTATGAAAATCGATATAATTAATATTATATGGTGATTGATTGGGCCTCATTCCAATTTGAAAAATAAAGAATATTATAAAGTAAAGGTTCATGTGTTGACTGTACTCATCCGTTGAGATTAGTCATGTGTTGAACGAAATATTTTAATAATAAAATTTACATCTTTATCAATATAAAATAAAGGTTCATGTGTTGACTGTACTCATTCGTTGAGATAAGTCATGTGTTGAACAAAATCTTTTAAAAATAAAATTTACATCTTTATCATATATAGAATTAGAAATCAACTGGAAAATAGATGAGATGAGTGGTCTCCTGGATATTAATCTGATGTTGGTTTCGGCCTTCGGGGTTAATATTCAGGAAATCGTTCCCTCAATAAATTACGGTTGGAGTCTGATTCAATATCAAACGATAGATACCTTAATTTTTATAAAATATATTAAATAATTTAACAAAAATAGTCACACGTGGACAGTACTCATTCGTTGAGATTAGTCGTGTGTTGACAAAAATAAATATTCATTTGTTGAATTGAATATAATGCGATTTCGAAATGAATTGAATATAAAACGATTTCGAAATGAATTGAATATAAAGCGATTTCGAAATGAATTGAATATAAAACGATTTCGAAATGAATTGAATATAAAGCGATTTCGAAATGAATTGAATATAAAATGATTTCGAAATGAATTGAATATAAAGCGATTTCGAAATGAATTGAATATAAAACGATTTCGAAATGAATTGAATATAAAGCGATTTAGAAATGAATTGAATATAAAACGATTTCGAAATGAATTGAATATAAAACGATTTCGAAATGAATTGAATATAAAACAATTTCGAAATGAATTGAATATAAAACGATTTCGAAATGAATTGAATATAAAACGATTTCGAAATGAAATGAATATAAAGCGATTTCGAAATGAATTGAATATAAAACGAATTTGATTTCAATCGAATATATAATGAATTTGATTCAAATAGAAAACGGAAATGAATTGAATATAAAACGAATTTGATTTCAATCGAATATATAATGAATTTGATTCAAATAGAAAACGGAAATGAATGGAATATAAAACGATTTCGAAATGAATTGAATATAAAACGATTTCGAAATGAATTGAATATAAAACGATTTCGAAATGAATTGAATAAAAAACGATTTCGAAATGAATTGAATATATAAGCGATTTCGAAATGAATTGAATATAAAACGATTTCGAAATGAATTGAATATATAACAATTTCGAAATGAATTGAATATAAAACGATTTCGAAATGAATTGAATATAAAACGATTTCGAAATGAATTGAATATAAAACGATTTCGAAATGAATTGAATATAAAACGATTTCAAAATGCATTGAATATAATGCGATTTCGAAATGAATTGAATATTAAACGAATTTGATTTCAATCGAATATATAATGAATTTGATTCAAATAGAAAACGGAAATGAATTGAATATAAAACGAATTTGATTTCAATCGAATATATAATGAATTTGATTCAAATAGAAAACGGAAATGAATGGAATATAAAACGATTTCGAAATGAATTGAATATAAAACGATTTCGAAATGAATTGAATATAAAACGATTTCAAAATGAATTGAATATAAAACGATTTCGAAATGAATTGAATATATAAGCGATTTCGAAATGAATTGAATATAAAACGATTTCGAAATGAATTGAATATAAAGCGATTTCGAAATGAATTGATTATAAAACGATTTCGAAATGAATTGAATATAAAACGATTTCGAAATGAATTGAATATAAAACGATTTCGAAATGAATTGAATATAAAACGATTTCGAAATGAATTGAATATAAAGCGATTTCGAAATGAATTGAATATAAAACGAATTTGATTTCAATCGAATATATAATGAATTTGATTCAAATAGAAAACGGAAATGAATAGAATATAAAACGAATTTGATTTCAATCGAATATATAATGAATTTGATTCAAATAGAAAACTGAAATAAATGGAATATAAAGCGATTTCGAAATGAATTGAATATAAAACGATTTCGAAATGAATTGAATATAAAGAGATTTCGAAATGAATTGAATATAAAACCAATTTGAATTCGAATTGAATAGAAAACGAAAATGAATTTGAATGGAATAGAAAACGAATTTGATTTGATTTAAAAAGGAAATGAATTCGAATCGAATTAAAAATCAATTTGAATTGAAATCAAATAGAAATGAAAGTAAAAAGGATTTATAATAGGAAATTCAATTTTGATTTGAATTTGAAATAAAGGTAGAAATTGTTCTTGAAACGAATTCAAAACTATTTATAAAATTCGTTTTTAATTAGAAATCGACGAAATATATAATATATATATATATATATATATATTATATATAATGGCCTGAATAGAACGCGCCGCGCCGCGGCCGTTCATGAATTTCGACCATTTATTTCAAACGGACATTGCAGGAGATCCGACCGTCGGATTCTCCTAAAACCGGAACCGTTGGGTTCGTATCGAAAAGAGCTTTCTAACGAATATTAGAAATTTGAAATCTAACGGTTGGATTTGGAGATACGTACAAATCAAATTTGAAAAAGGTCGCTGTAAGTGCAGTTCGATGGCCGTTGATGGAAATCGACTGTACGGGCCTTGATAGAATTATTAAAAATAGTAATAATTTGTCTAAAATCATAAGAAATGATTTGGGAAAAATTAGGATGAAAAACTCCATATTTGAAAAGATAAAAATAGATTTTTATCGAAATGAACTAGTTTTGAACCAAATTTAAAACCCAATTATTTTTAAATAAATAAATTAGATTTAAAAAGGGGTTTTAAATAATCAGAATTTCTAATATATTTGGTTGGATTTGAAAAGGGTTTATCGTGAACAGTGTTTTAAATAACACTAGTTCTTTAACCCGATAATAAATAGAATGTGATTTGGGTTTGTCGTGAACTGTGTTTTAAATAACACCTAGTTCTTTAACCCAGTAAAAGGAGTTTTAATGAATCTGCAATTTGATTGAAATATGAATTGGTAACCTAAATGATCAAATTTAGAAAATGAGCGAGAATGGAGTATCACCAGTTTTGCTCCAAAGCGATAGTAAATCTTTAATTAGATTTGAACGTTAAATGGTAATTAATTTTACCGATAACACCATGGTGTTAGATATGGAGTATTACCAGTTTTGCTTCATGGGATGAATAGGTTGGGATTGGAAAATAAAATAAATAATTACTTCGGTATGGTTCGCTAATCTCGACTAGTTTAGAAAACCATAATTTGGTTTGAAACGACATATGAAGGAAGATTAAAGGATAAACTTTAAAGAATTTATCTTGGATAAAATTAATGGGAACCTTTCCCTAAAAATGTGATTTTGTGAATAAAAGAATATTCTGAATTGGAATGAGGCGTATGTTGCGTTTGTGTAACATTTGTTTTTAATATACGCGGGCTGTTCGGAAAGGCCGGGTTTACACCCATTCTGAATAACCGATTCGTCGATATGTCGAAGATGAAGACGGTGGTCAAAGACCGGAAATCTTTACATCGTTTGGATAATTACTGACGATCCTAATTGGGCTGTACACCCAAGAGGATGGAAATAGTTGGTGGTCGTCCAGACGTACTTGGAGATGGACGGATATGCGAGGAAAGTGCCTCCGGTTTCGTTCAGACCCAGAACGGACTTGTAAATGGATTGTGTGTCTGACATTGGATTTTATTCTTTGTTGATTGATTTCTATTAAATATACATCTGTTTGGCGGCGGAGAATTTATTCTTTTTCTTAACGCCCTTCTCTGAGACGTACGATCTCAGAGGTTGTATATCGATGGACATCAGTCGCACGGCATGAATAGCATGTGTTGCACGCAGAGATGCAATGATCAAGGCTTCTGTTGAAAAGCAAAGTCTTGTGGTTGATGATCAAAGCACAGCCTACGTGGCAGCTTTGTGTATAACGTAAATTCGCGAGCCTCACACCTCGGTATGAGTCAAAAACGGGATACGGACTGCAGGGAGAGCACGACGTTTCTTTCTAGCTTTGGTGGTGTCAGTGACTTACCAGCCCTGACATTTATATACTTTTCACCTATGTGGTTGTTGGATGAGGCGCCTCGATTATAGGTCTGTAAGGACCGGGAAACGTGTGTTCAGGCATAACTAATCCTCTAACGTAAGTGAGGACCGGCCCTGAAGCATCCAGGGGTTGCCCAGAGTGCGCAGCCCTGGGACATTTGCTAGAGTGTCTCGAACGCGGAGAGGAGCTTGCCCCTTGCCTCGATTCATGACGGAAATCCAATTTCCAATACGTGTATTGTGGTTTTAATTGTAGAACTAGTATGGCGACATGATAGATGGTACCCATGCCGCCTATGATTTATATTTATGATTGAAATGGTTTGACACTATACACTTATTATAATATCAAATGATTTGTTTTAAACGTACCAAGCATGTTTGGCTATTATAAGGGAAAACCCTATCCTCCGGCTTGCGTTGCATTGTGTGATGGGACCTGGGTCCTATAATAGCTTCATTTTTCGAAAAAGCATTGCGTTGTCTATTCTATGCACTGGTATTCTTGGGAGGAAACCCGTTCCGTGTTATACGGCGTGGTCCCTTGAATTACTCTCTTTTAAAATAAAGTTTTAATAACTGTTTTAGTTCTCACACCAGTCACATGACTGACCTGGAGTTTATTGTTTTAACCTAAACTCTGGGTGCCCCTATTTTCCGCACGGGCAGCTAGTAGTTTTGGTTTTGCAGATTTATATTCACAGGATCCTGGTTTACAGCTGGAATGATATCCGGAAAGCTCTGTATCCGTATATCACCTTCAGTTGTGCTTTGTATTATTTTTCCGCTGCTATGTTATTTATTGTAATCTCTGATATTTATCGAATGTAATATATTCATTTATACTCTATATATTCTTGTATCTGGTGGAATTGTTGTAATAACAATGAAATGTTCTTCCGTCTGCATTCTATTTTGTCCTGTTCTCAAACGATCAGGGGTTTCGAACGGTCTAGATCGGTTTAACGAATGACTCGGATCGAGCGAAATTCCTTGCCGTCACATTTGGTATCAGAGCTTTGGTTTACAGAGCTCGAGAACAAGACACATTAGAACCATACGAAAGAATTCATCAGATATTGGATTAGTAAAATCCAAATAGAATGACTCGTTAGAGATAGGATCAGTAGTATCCTAGAACGAGTGTGAAGAGTGTATTTTTCAAATGAAGTCAATTTTGTTTTGAAAATTTAAATCGTTTTACACGTATTTGAATTATTTATTTATTTTGAATATGGACAATCTAGTATATAAAGGTTTTGCATATACACGTCATGAACGTATATTCGAAGTTTTAATATATTAGATAGATATAGAGTCACACTCTAGTCGCCCGGAGATGATTCTACTGATGACTATATAGCATCAGTAGTGTGTGTTCGAGTTTCGAAGGTGTGATTTTCTATATATTTCCATTATACTAGTGTGAGAACCAAAACCAATATAGCAAGAATACATTGTTGTGATTTGGCATCAAAAACATGATTTTCTGTATATATATCAAAATTATGAATTTGAAACTCTAATCCACTATTTGATTGATGTTTGTGTTGTTTGTTTATTTGTTTGATAATTTTGAACCATTTAGCCTAATTGTACCAAATATTGAATTGTATTGAAAATTGGTCGCATTTGCTTGCATATACATGTACTTACATTGAACAGGTCATAGCAAGGAGGCTAGAGCAGAGAATAAAATTTGTTTTCCCGACAAATAGGTACATGTTTACTATAATCTACTGTTTTGTTTGGGTGATGATGATTTTATGAGCCTATTGGCTAGCCGCTTGGCTTTTTCTTTTTCTTTTTGAGATCAGAAGGCCTTTATGGCAATTTCGGGATTTTTCCGTGGCTCCCGGTGCAGGGGAGGTTATGGCGAAATTTTTCGAAAATTTAGGGTGTTAGCCAAATTTTTGAAAATTTGAAAATTCTCAGAAACTGAAAAGTTGGAGAATGGAAGCCAAATAGAACGTAGAGTTGATTAATCAAACCACTTTCGACTTTGTTCCTTTTCGGGGACGAAAAGTTATAAGTGGGGGAGATTGTAATAACCCGGAAAATTTGGGCCAGTTTAAAATTTTTATTTTGGCAATTTTAGCGAATTTTGAATATTTAAAATGAATTATTTTAAATAATGTCGACGATAAATTTATTTTGAATATAATTAGAACGAATATATTTATACGCGTCGTCGTTAGAATATAAATATTTATATATAATTATAAAAGGAATTGAAAATGGCGCGGTAGTTCGATAATTCGATTTCAAACTTCAATTGAATGTGCCGGGTGCAAAACAATCCGGATTTTAGTGAAACCAAAAACATTAGGATCTAATTGATAGTATCTTTCCAACGAATCCGAAAAATCGAGATTTCATAGCGGGAATCAAAAGATATGTCCAGTTGAAAATTCTGAATAGTCGCTATGGAATTCAGGCCCTTAAAAATGGGAATTTTGCAAACGACCTCGGATTTCAACGAAACCACTTTTGTTGGATCCGTGATGTCAAATTATTGCTAGGTTTTAAATTTCATAATTTTTCGAATCAATATGTGAGCGTGGCAAAGGAAAACGCGTTTGACCAGTTTTAGTTGATTTTAGTCGACTGGAAATTGGCCATTTTTCCAACGGTCTCAGAATTCGACGAAACTAGTTTCGTTAGGACCGTATCGTCAATACGAAGCTAGAAAATATTTTTCTTGGATTTATAGAGTTAGTATGTGACCCCGGAAAATTGAAATGCGCGTTCAAATTCAATATATAGAGTTATATGTTGATTTTTGACGAAAACTGATTGTAACGACCAAATGAGCCTACGATACATATCCCATTCTGTTCGGAATGGGGGTAATACGCTATGGGCGACAGGCGGTGGGCCTCGTTTAGAGGTCGTATGTAAAAGTCAACTTTTTGAATTTAAAATTAATTGAAAATTTATTTCCTCTCTCCTCTCTTTATCCTCTCTCTAACCCCCACCGTATCATTTCAAAGCTGAACGAAAAAAAAGAAGGAAAAAAACGAATCAAATCGACGCCACCCCCTTCTCTCGCTGGCGCCTCCATCCGCCACCACCCCTCCCCACCCTCCGCATCCCCTCCGCTTGCTCGAGAGCCCCCCCCCCCCGCTTCCAATGAAACCAACGCCCTAACCCAACCCCCAAACCAATTGAAGCCGCCATCACCAGGACCCACCAGACCGTCCACCACCAAGCCGCAGCCCATGTCGCCGCTACAGGCCGAGCCACCCCCTATGGCACCAACTCCCGTGATGAAGCCCCCCTTGAGCAAAAACCAACGTGAAACTCCTCTTCCCTCCTAGATCCGAAAATTGTAAGCTTTTACTTTTATTTACATTGTTTTTGTGAATTCTTTTATGAAATAGGTTTAATTGCATGAATGATTTTTATAAAGCAAAAATGAATGATTTTTATAAAGCTAAAATGAATGATTTTTATAAAGCAAAAATGAATGATTTTTATAAAGCAAAAAGGAATGATTTTTACAAAGCAAAAGGAATGATTTTTGTATAAGTAACGAGTTAAAAATATGATTTTTATATTTTTAAAGTATTAAAAATATAATCTTTACTATATAGAGGATGTAAAAATATGATTTTTGTTTATGTAGAGGAGTAAAAATATAATTTTTACATGATAGGAATATTAGAAATATCATCTTTTTATGAGTAGCAAAATAAAGATGTGATTTTTATAATGATATTTTTTTTATAAAGGCGAAATCTTTATTTTTATAAAGGCGAAATCTATATTATTGAGAGGGCGAAATCTTTATATAGGGAATAGCAAAGTAAAAATTCGATTTTTCTATATTGAATAGCGAAGTAAAAATTCGATTTTTACATATGTAGTGGCTACAGCAACGAAAATGACAAAAATGCGATAACAATGAAGATTTCTATAAATGAAGTGTCTTGAAGTTGGATAGCTATCGGTGAGAATCTCTCACCTTTCAATTTCATTTTCTAGTTATATATATATATACTAGGATGCAGACGGTGTTTAGTAGCACCCGACACAATCGTCCACAGACCATGGACTTGTTTGTTTGATTGCAAAAATTAGTTAGATTATTTGATTGAAATTTGAATTGCTTGGTGAAATGAAATTGATTTGATTGATGTGTGAATGGCGTGGGCCTTCACTAGACTGGGGATAAGGCTAGGCCTCGTCCCGTTTCTAGTAACGTGTCGTTATGCAGCCGAAATTTCCTAAAATATGTTAGAAAAATAAAAATATCATTTTATTGAGTAAATGAACTGAATAGAAATTCATGTGTTGAAATAAAATATTTTATCGTTAAAAATATATTTTTTAACGTAGAAGTGAATAAAATAAAATATTCATTTACAAACCGGACGGTTTGTGTATGTACACCTATTTGAAGGACATTGATTGGGTCGATAAATTTTACACATCGCCCAACTGCACAAATAAAATCTGTGTTTGATTGTTTGAAACCCCACACGGGTGTTAGGATGAAATTTGAAGTTAACTCATCCTGATTGATTAAATATGTCGATCGATTGATTGACAGGCTGTTATAAGCGTTAGATATCTATATTTGATGCTTATACAGTGTAGTGCACTTTGGTTGATGATTGATTATTTTTCAATGCTATTATATACGTGTGATGTATGAAAATCCATATAATTAATACTATATGGTGATTGATTGGGCCTCATTCCAATTTGAAAAATAAAGAATATTATAAAGTAAAGGTTTATGTGTTGACTGTACTCATCCATTGAGATTAGTCATGTGTTGAACAAAATATTTTAATAATAAAATTTACATCTTTATCAATATAAAATAAAGGTTCATGTGTTGACTGTACTCATTCGTTGAGATAAGTCATGTGTTGAACGAAATCTTTTAACAATAAAATTTACATCTTTATCATATATAGAATTAGAAATCAACTGGAAAATAGATGAGATGAGTGGTCTCCTGGATATTAATCTGATGTTGGTTTCGGCCTTCAGGGTAAATATTCAGGAAATCGTTCCCTCACTAAATTACAATTGGAGTCTGATTCAATATCAAACGATAGATACCTTAATTTTTATAAAATATATTAAATAATTTAACAAAAATAGTCACACGTGGACAATACTCATACGTTGAGATTAGTCGTGTGTTGACAAAAATAAATATTCATTTGTTGAATTGAATATAAAGCGATTTCGAAATGAATTGAATATAAAGCGATTTCGAAATGAATTGAATATAAAGCGATTTCGAAATGAATTGAATATAAAACGATTTCGAAATGAATTGAATATAAAGCGATTTCGAAATGAATTGAATATAAAACGATTTCGAAATGAATTGAATATAAAACGATTTCGAAATGAATTGAATATAAAACGATTTCGAAATGAATTGAATATAAAACGATTTCGAAATGAATTGAATATAAAACGATTTCGAAATGAATAGAATATAAAGCGATTTCGAAATGAATTGAATATAAAACGAATTTGATTTCAATCGAATATATAATGAATTTGATTCAAATATAAAACGGAAATGAATTGAATATAAAACGAATTTGATTTCAATTGAATATATAATGAATTTGATTCAAGTAGAAAACGGAAATGAATGGAATATAAAACGATTTCGAAATGAATTGAATATAAAACGATTTCGAATTGAATTGAATACAAAACGATTTCAAAATGAATTGAATATAAAACGATTTCGAAATGAATTGAATATATAAGCGATTTCGAAATGAATTGAATATAAAACGATTTCGAAATGAATTGAATATATAACGATTTCGAAATGAATTGAATATAAAACGATTTCGAAATGAATTGAATATAAAACGATTTCGAAATGAATTGAATATAAAACGATTTCGAAATGAATTGAATATAAAGCGATTTCGAAATGAATTGAATATAAAACGAATTTGATTTCAATCGAATATATAATGAATTTGATTCAAATAGAAAACGGAAATGAATTGAATATAAAACGAATTTGATTTCAATCGAATATATAATGAATTTGATTCAAATAGAAAACGGAAATGAATGGGATATAAGACGATTTCGAAATGAATTGAATATAAAACGATTTCGAAATGAATTGAATATAAAACGATTTAGAAATGAATTGAATATAAAACGATTTCGAAATGAATTGAATATATAAGCGATTTCGAAATGAAATGAATATAAAAGGATTTCGAAATGAATTGAATATAAAGCGATTTCGAAATGAATTGAATATAAAACGATTTCGAAATGAATTGAATATAAAACGATTTCGAAATGAATTGAATATAAAGCGATTTCGAAATGAATTGAATATAAAACGAATTTGATTTCAATCGAATATATAATGAATTTGATTCAAATAGAAAACGGAAATGAATTGAATATAAAACGAATTTGATTTCAATCGAATATATAATGAATTTGATTCAAATAGAAGACAGAAATGAATGGAATATAAAGCGATTTCGAAATGAATTGAATATAAAATGATTTCGAAATGAATTGAATATAAAGCGATTTCAAAATGAATTGAATATAAAACCAATTTGAATTCGAATTGAATAGAAAACGAAAATGAATTCGAATGGAATAGAAAACGAATTTGATTTGATTTAAAAAGGAAATGAATTCGAATCGAATTAAAAATCAATTTGAATGGAAATCAAATAGAAATGAAAGTAAAAAGGATTTATAATAGGAAATTCAATTTCGATTTGAATTTGAAATAAAGGTAGAAATTGTTCTTGAAACGAATTCAAAACTATTTATAAAATTCGTTTTTAATTAGAAATCGACGAAGTATATATAATATATATATATATTATATATATAATGGCCTGAATAGTACGCGCCGCGTCGCGGCTGTTCATGAATTTCGACCATTTATTTCAAACGGACATTACGGGAGATCCGACCGTCGGATTCTCCTAAAACCGGAACTGTTGGGTTCGTATCGAAAAGAGCTTTCTAACGAATATTAGAAATTTGAAATCTAACGGTTGTATTTGGAGATACATCCAAATCAAATTTGAAAAAGGTCGCTGTAAGTGCAGTTCGATGGCCGTTGATGGAAATCGACTGTACGGGCCTTGATAGAATTATTAAAAATAGTAATAATTTGTCTAAAATCATAAGAAATGATTTGGGAAAAATTATGATGAAAAACTCCATATTTGAATAGATAAAAATAGATTTTTATCGAAATGAACTAGTTTTGAACCAAATTTAAAACCCAATTATTTTTAAATAAATAAATTAGATTTAAAAAGGGGTTTTAAATAATCAGAATTTCTAATATATTTGGTTGGATTTGAAAAGGGTTTATCGTGAACGGTGTTTTAAATAACACTAGTTCTTTAACCCGATAATAAATAGAATGTGATTTGGGTTTGTCGTGAACTGTGTTTTAAATAACACCTAGTTCTTTAACCCAGTAAAATGAGTTTTAATGAATCTGCAATTTGATTGAAATATGAATTGGTAACCTAAATTATCAAATTTAGAAAATGAGCGAGAATGGAGTATCACTAGTTTTGCTCCAAAGCGATAGTAAATCTTTAATTAAATTTGAACGTGAAATGGTAATTAATTTTACTGATAACACCATGGTGTTAGATATGGAGTATTACCTGTTTTGCTTCATGGGATGAATAGGTTGGGATTGGGAAATAAAATAAATAATTACTTCGGTATGGTTCGCTAATCTCGACTAGTTTAGAAAACCATAATTTGGTTTGAAACGACATCCGAAGGAAGATTAAAGGATAAACTTTAAAGAATTTATCTTGGATAAAATTAATGGGAACCTTTCCCTAAAATGTGATTTTGTGAATAAAAGAATATTCTAAATTGGAATGAGGCGTATGTTGTGTTTGTTTAACATTTGTCTTTAATATACGCGGGCTGTTCGGAAAGGCCGGGTTTACACCCATTCTGAATAACCGATTCGACGATATGTCGAAGATGAAGACGGTGGTCGAAGACTGGAAATCTTCACATCGTTTGGATAATTACTGACGATCTTGATTGGGCTGTACACCCAAGAGGATGGAAATAGTTGGTGGTCGTCCAGACGTACTTGGAGATGGATGGATATGCGAGGAAAGTGCCTTCGGTTTCGTTCAGTCCCAGAACGGACTTGTAAATGGCTTGTGTGTCTGACATTGTATTTTATTCTTTGTTGATTGATTTCTATTAAATATACATCTGTTTGGCAGCGGAGAATTTATTCTTTTGCTTAACGCCCTTCTCTGAGACGTACGAGCTCAGAGGTTGTATTTCAATGGACATCAGTCGCACGGCATGAATTACCTGTGTGGCACGCAGAGATGCAATGATCAAGGCTTCTGTTGAAAAGCAAAGTCTTGTGGTTGATGATCAAAGGACAGCCTACGTGGCAGCTTTGTGTATAACGTAAATTCGCAAGCCTCACACCTCGGTATGAGTCAAAAACGGGATATGGACTGCAGGGAGAGCACGACGTTTCTTTCTAGCTTTGGTGGTGTCAGTGACTTACCAGCCCTGACATTTATATACTTTTCACCTATGTGGTTGTTGGATGAGGCGCCTCGATTATAGGTCTGTAAGGACCGGGAAACGTGTGTTCAGGCATAACTAATCCTCTAACGTAAGTGAGGACCGGCCCTGAAGCATCCAGGGGTTGCCCAGAGTGCGTAGCCCTGGGACATTTGCTAGAGTGTCTCGAACGCGGAGAGGAGCTTGCCCCTTGCCTCGACTCATGACGGAAATCCAATTTCCAATACGTGTATTGCGGTTTTAATTGTAGAACTAGTATGGCGACATGATAGATGGTACCCATGCCGCCTATGATTTATATTTATGATTGAAATGTTTTGACACTATACACTTATTATAGTATCAAATGATTTGTTTTAAACGTACCAAGCATGTTTGGCTATTATAAGGGAAAACCCTATCCTCCGGCTTGCGTTGCATTGTGTGATGGGACCTGGGTCTTATAATAGCTTCATTTTTCGAAAAAGCATTGCGTTGTCTATTCTATGCACTGGTATTCTTGGGAGGAAACCCGTTCCGTGTTATACGGCGTGGTCCCTTGAATTACTCTCTTTTAAAATAAAGTTTTAATAACTGTTTTATTTCTCACACCAGTCACATGACTGACCTGGAGTTTATTGTTTTAACCTAAACTCTGGGTGCCCCTATTTTCCGCACGGGCAACTAGTAGTTTTGGTTTTGCAGATTTATATTCACAGGATCCTGGTTTACAGCTGGAATGATATCCGGAAAGCTCTGTATTTGTATATCACCTTCAGTTGTGCTTTGTATTATTTTTCCGCTGCTATGTAATTTATTGTAATCTCTGATATTTATCGAATGTAATATATTCATTTATACTCTGTATATTCTTGTATCTGATGGAATTTTTGTAATAACAATGAAATGTTCTTCCGTCTGCGTTCTATTTTGTCATGTTCTCAAACGATCAGGGGTTTCGAACGGTCTAGATCGGTTTAACGACTGATTCGGATCGAGCGAAATTCCTTGTCGTCACATTTGGTATCAGAGCTTTGGTTTACAGAGCTCGAGAACAAGACACATTAGAACCATACGAAAGAATTCATCAGATATTGGATTAGTAAAATCCAAATAGAATGACTCGTTAGAGATAGGATCAGTAGTATCCTAGAACGAGTGTGAAGAGTGTATTTTTCAAATGAAGTCAATTTTGTTTTGAAAATTTAAATCGTTTTACACGTATTTGAATTATTTATTTATTTTGAATATGGACAATCTAGTATATAAAGGTTTTGCATATACGCGTCATGAACTTATATTCGAAGTTTTAATATATTAGATAGATATAGAGTCACACTCTAGTCGCCCGGAGATGATTCTACTGATGACTATATAGCATCAGTAGTGTGTGTTCGAGTTTCGAAGGTGTGATTTTCTATATATTTCCATTAGACTGGTGTGAGAACCAAAACCAATATAGCTAGAATACATTGTTGTGATTTGGCATCAAAAACATGATTTTCTGTATATATATCAAAATTATGAATGTGAAACTCTAATCCACTATTTGATTGATTTTTGTGTTGTTTGTTTATTTGTTTGATAATTTTGAACCATTTAGCCTAATTGTACCAAATATTGAATTGTATTGAAAATTGGTCGCATTTTCTTGCATATACATGTACTTACATTGAACAGGTCATAGCAAGGAGGCTAGAGCAGAGAATAAAATTTGTTTGCCCGACAAATAGGTACATGTTTACTATAATCTACTGTTTTGTTTGGGTGATGATGATTTTATGAGCCTATTGGCTAGCCGCTTGGCTTTTTCTTTTTCTTTTTGAGATCAGAAGGCCTTTATGGCAATTTCAGGATTTTCCCGTGGCTCCCGGTGCAGGGGAGGTTATGGCGAAATTTTTCGAAAATTTAGGGTGTTAGCCAAATTTTTGAAAATTTGAAAATTCTCAGAAACTGAAAAGTTGGAGAATGGAAGCCAGATAGAACGTAGAGTTGATTAATCAAACCACTTTCGACTTTGTTCCTTTTCGGGGACGAAAAGTTTTAAGTGGGGGAGATTGTAATAACCCGGAAAATCTGGGAAAGTTTAAAAATTTTATTTTGGCAATTTTAGCGAATTTTGGATATTTAAAATGAATTATTTTAAATAATATCGACGATAAATTTATTTTGAATATAATTAGAATGAATATATTTATACGCATCGTCGTTAGAATATAAAATGCTTTGCACTTGACAGCGTCAGAAGCTGCGCAGCGGTCATTGACCAAGAATATCTCATCAGATGTTGGATGGGATCAGATCTACCCGCGTAACGGTTCATCTGCGGCATGTTGAAGTGCCTTGGGAACGTCGCATCTAAAATGTCATCAGTGAAAGGGGTGTGACTGCGGTCAATTCCCCAATCTTCATTCCGTTGCCCACGGCTATCTGCCAGAATTTGATGGATCATAGCTGCAACATTTGCACTGGTCAGCGGAGGCTTGGGGTCAGCGCTTCTTGCTCGGTGGGATTCTCTAATCTCCCTTCTAGGAGTGGCCACGAAATCCGAGGCTCGGATTGGGATTCGCTGCCCCCTGTTACCATGATCATTTGTACGGCGAAGGGGCTGAGGTAGTCTATTCTGAACAGGGCTGTCCACACCTCGAGTTCTGGGAGTTGCGGCACGATCATTCACATTGCGGTTTGAGGGCCCTGCACCCAGTGCCTCTTCTTCTCGTGATGGCAGGGTTCCAAATCGAAGCTGCTCTATGTTTTCAGGCCTCTCATATGGTCGCCGCAGAGGTCTTGGCGATTCCTCTGACGAAGAAGAGTACTCTGGGGTGAGCGGACGAACTGGGGGCATCCTTTGCCTTGCGAGATCATTAAGCCTTCTATCCATAGCAGTCAAGCTCTTTCGCAGAACGGAGCCCTCCTGCCTTTGAGCAGCCAATTCATCAAATAGCCTCTCCCACATTTCAGAAAAGCGAGAAAGATCTCCCTCAGTAACGAGAGTAGAAGGGTCATATTGATCATCATCATTTTCTCTTATGCGCAAAGAGCTTGAGCCAGGTCGAGCGGAGGGGCCAGGACGGTAGGAGCGAGCCATAGGCTCCTTTCCAGGTCGAGTCGTAATCTGGTCATCACTTCGGATCGTGGTGGATCGGTGCCTGTGATTCGGTACGCCCCCCTGTGGTTGGTTCGTGGTCACGGTATGCGGAGGATTCGGGGCGTTATCACGGGATCGAGTAACAACCCCTCCAGCTTCTCGGTTCGCAGCGCCTCCCTCAAGTCGGATCGTGGCGCCTCCATCAGACCGGTTCGTTACACCCTGATTGGTTCGGGTCGCCCCCTCGACGACCTGCTCGTGTGCACTTTCGCCAACTACTTCATTCGCTTGCGAAGCTCGCACTTCTTTATACTTCTTTCCATCCATGATATCAGATGTCGCTGGAATCTTTCAGAAATCTGAACAGTGAAGTTTTGGGACTGTTTTCTTCAGACTTTCAAATCCAAATAGTAGAATAGCAATCCGGTAGGCTGAGAATTGAATTCTCAGTGAAAGCACCAAAATGTTAGATCAAAATTTGGACCTAACACCCAAATTGTTCTGATTCGTAAAGAATTATAACTGGAGAATGAAGAAAAAGCAGAAAACACACAGAATTTATAGTGGTTCGGCATTAACAAGCCTATGTCCACTTTATATGTTACCGATTATACTTTGAATGCTAGTACAATCAATGATTTCTCTCAAACTCACTCTTACAATTATGATTTCTCTCAGACTCACTCTTACAATTATGATTTCTCTCAGTAATCTCGAAGTAAAACTGATGAGAAATAGTGGTATGATTGCTATGGTGGAATTAGTAATCAATACTGCCAAAAGATCTTGAAAAATGCCAGTCTCTGGGCTATTTATAGCTGATTCTGTCAGGCGGTTCGCGGTCACACGTGGTGTAGATCCCGATAAAATCGGATCGGATCGAGCGTTGAGGAGGAATTGGTCAATATGACAGTTGTGGACAGGTGTCGCGAGATCTGTACATTTCGGATCGCTGAAGACCCGCTCGTGGTTTGAACAAGTCAAAAGTTCCGCCACGTAGCAGGGGATCGGATCGGAGTGAGGTGGTGGCATATGTGCGGATCGGGTCGTGCTCTCATGGGCGGATCGGGTCGTGCTCCCATGGGCGGATCGGGTCATGCTCCCATAGGCGAATCAGGTCGTGCTCTGCGCTGGCGATCCGAAGGGCGCGATCCGCGTGTGCGATCTGATCTTTGAGGAATGTAGTTCCATACTTTCTTCTTGTGTGTGAACCTTAGTGGATTGCTCAAAAAGCTAGCCAACAATTCGTGTCCATCCCAAATCGGACATCAAAATCATATTTTGATTATTTTACTGAATATTATTTTAGAATATTCATCATTTTAAAGTGTTCGTTATTTTAAAATATTCCTTCTTTCTGAACTGGAATCAGACACAGTCAATTACCATATAATGTGATTATATGGATTTCATACAACACATATACATAACAATAACGATAAACAATCAACCATCATCCAGAGTGTGTTCTACACTGCATAAGCATTAAATATAAATATTTAATGCTTTCAACATTCTGTCAACCTATCGATTGACATACAACTAAACAATTGGGATCAGTGTACGTCAAATATCATCCCAACACCTGTGCGGGGTTTCAATCAACAAACACTGAATATTATTTGTGCAGTTGGGCGATGTGTAAAATTTACCGTCCCAATCAAATTTAGTCAAATCAATGTACATAAACAAATCGTATGATTTGTAAATGAATATTTATTTTATTCACATACACGTTAAAAATATAATTTTTAACGACAAAATATTTATTCGGTTCATTTACACAATAAAAATGATATTTTTATTGTGCAGATATATTTTAGAAAATTTTGGCAGCATAACGGCATGATACTAGAAACGGAATAAGGCATAGCCTTGTCCCCAGTCTAATAATGGCATGGGCCATACACATACCAATCTAATCAATTCCATTTCATCCAAACAACCAAATTCAACCAAATAATCTAGTCAACCAAACCAAACAATCAAACAAGTCGTCCATGGTCTGTGGACGACGGGGAACAGTTCATATATGCAGTTATATAATGAATAACTATATAGAAAAATTTTAGTGAGGAGTTCTCACCTTGGGGATCCACTCCTCCGTTCTATTTCTAAAATTCACAACAGTCTGGATTTGCCCGTACTCCCAACGTAGTCTTCTCTACGCTGTTCATATTAAAAATCACATTTTTAATATGATGTTTATATATTTAAAAATCGCTATTTTATACCGCTACTAACATAAAAAATATATTTCTATAACGCCCTCTTCAGAATAAAAATCATATTTTTATTTATATAAAAATAATAACTTTTATTTACATAAAAATGATAATGTTTTCTAGATTAGAAATCAAATCTTTATCCTTCATTCATATAAAGAAAAATTCAATCTTTTCTTTTATATAAAATCGAACCATTATATTTAGAAAATTTGAATCTTTATATTTAGAAAAATTGTGGTGGGAAGCAGTGGCGTTAACGGAGCGACGGTGTTTTTGAAATGGGGGGGGGGCTTCTTCCGTTGACTGCGAGGAAGAAGAATGATGGGTTTGACCCCCCGGGTTGAGCCCCTTATATATATATTTTTTATTTTATTTTTCCAAAAAGTAACCCTCATGCACGAACCCCAACCAAGACCCAATGGCTGTCATTTCTAGCTAATTACCCCCATTTCGAACACAATGGGATATGTATCGTGACCCAATTCGGCTGTTACGATCAGCTTTGGTCAAATTTAAAATATAAATCTTTATATATTCAATTTGAACGGACATTTCAATTTACTAGGGCCCCATACGGACTCTAAAAATTCCCAAAAAATATTTCTAGCTTCGTATTGATGATACGGTTCTAACAAAGCTAATTTCGTCAAATTTGGAGACTGTTTGAAAAATGGCCATTTTCTGGTCGATCCAAGTTGACTAAAACTGTCAAAACACATTTTCCTTCGCCACGCTCACATATTAAGACCAAAAATTATGAATTTTGGAATCTAGCGATAATTCTACATCCCGGGTCCAACAAAAGTGATTTCATCGATAACGGAGGTCGTTTGCAAAATTTCCATTTTTAAGGGCCAAAATTCCATAGCGACTATTTTGAATTTTCAACTTGGCATAACTTTTTATTCCCACTATGAAATTTTGATTTTTCAGATTAGTTGGAAAGATATTTTCAAATAGATCCTTATATTTTTGGTTTCTCTAAAATTCGGTTTATTTTGAATCTTGTACATTCATTTGAAATTTTAAATCGAATTTTCAAACTACCGCGCCATTTCCAATTCCTTTTATAATCAAAAATAAATATTTATATTCTAACGTTGATTCAAATAAATGTATACGTTCTAATTCTGTTCAAAATAAATTTCTTGTCGTTATTATTTAAAATAATTCATTTTAAATATTCAAAATTCATTAAAATTACCATTATAAAAATTTTAAATTGGTTTAGATTTTCCGAGTTGTTACAAATTCCGAGTGCCATATGTCATGCGATTTGATAATCTCATAGTATCATAATGATGAAACAGGGAGTTAGCACTAACCTTTCTGATGAGGATATCAATCAAGGTGCTCCAGTAGCAGAGGAAGGGAACTTGATAGAAATATGAATTCCCCTTCTCCTCGCCTTACGGAGCCATCATGATTGATCCATACCCTCATGCTGAGCTTAACGCTTCTCAAACATTGATGCGACAAAATCATATATGAATTCCTAGTTCAACCTCCGTTGTAATTCAGACTCCTCCCCTAAGAATATCTAGTACAAAGGAGTCATCGAAGTTAGCGAATATTGCGATGCTGGCATCCATGAACTCAAGGGAGGCGTTTGCCTATTTTCTTCTTATTGAAATACACAATGCAGTTGTCATGGCCCAGAAACCTACCCATCCCAGATTTAGGATCATTTCCTAAGAATTCTGAGTTATGGCCGCGGCAAATTTCGTGAATACACACATTACATTCTGTAATTTCGGTGCTGATGAAAAATATTGTTAACATTTTGGCGCTAGAAGGAGGGACTGAATCTCCGATCATGTGGTTAATTTGTTCAAACTAACTTGCTGAATTCTTTGTTTAATGGTTGGGAACAATGAAGATGAAGAAATTAAAGGAACAAAACAAAGAACTAGACCTCAATGTCACCCTCGAAGGAAATGAGGGCCGAGCACTCAACCTAAATAATAACGTGGAAGAGGCTGCGCCTAACCCACAGCTGCTACTAGATCCAAATGTCGTGGAGGATAATGTCTCGAGAATCATGGACATAGAAAAGCTGCTCTAAGAAATGCGGGCTCAAGTCAATGTTGGACAGGCGTAGAAGTCCTCGAGGCTCACCAGATCTAATCAGAGAGAGATGAATGAATCTCCAAAAAGGAAGGCCTCTGTTCAACACTCAAAAGCGACAGGGAGACCTGAAGTAACCCCTTCCAAGAAAAAGAAGTCTTATTTGATGGGAGTAGATCATCAAGGAAATCACTGCGAGCAGGAACAGTCCAGGAACTCCACTTCCAAAGGATATGACCCTTAGAGAGAAGATTATGACAATATGAAAGCTTACATCAGAGATGTCACTCAGAAGACCGTCAAGGACTTGCTGGGAAGCAAAGGGAAGGGAACCCGAGATGACAAGGTTAATAACAACGATAGGGTAGCCTCGTTCATTGATGAGATTATGAACACCATGATACCGTCAAGAGTCAAAGTCCCAACCATGAAATATCTACGAATGACTGACCCCGACGACCATTTGATGGATTTCAACAGTCAGATGGATCTTTACAATGCTTCCGGAGCTGTCAGATGCTGCCTCTTCCCGGTGACCTTCCAAGGTGCAGCGGCGAAATGGTATCGCCAGTACAGGGAAAACACCATTTACTCGTGGATGTAATTCTCCTACGAATTATCCATGCAGTTCTGCATCTGCAAAGATCCAACCGTAGATTATATGGTAATCGCTAACATAAAAAAGATACAAGGGGAGTCTCTCGAGGACTATCTCAAAAGGTTCAACATCGAGGCCTTAAAAGCCAAAGAAATGAATGACTGCGACAAGTTGGTCGCCGTACATCCAGGGTTGATAGAAAACACCACCTTATGGAAGGAGTTATATATCCACGGTTGCAAGGACTTGCAAGATCTTCATTTCCAGGCCGACAAGTTTATACGCATGGATGAACTATACTTCATGAGGAGGAAGTTCGGGCCTCGAGGAGATAGAGGAAGGCCGAACTTCAGACGAAAGCTCTCGGAAGGGATTCAGAGGAAATCGAAATGGGAAGACTCTAACACCCACTCAGTTGCCTTGAACAAGCCCATCTCTTATGTGTATGTTGTCATAAAATAAAGGGTCAATAACTTCCCTGTCTCGTTCAAATCCAAAAATTGTCCCGAACCTGATGCCGGCGGTAAGTACTGCGAGTTCCATAAAACCAATGGGCACAAGACAGATGAATGCAAGGTCTTAGACGGGATTATCCAAAAACTAATCCGGGAGGGGCACTTGAAGGAGTTTGTTTCAAATAGAGCAGCACCAGCTCAATGTGCAGGAGGACAACAAAAGTTTTCGGTAAATACGATACGAGTCACTACGGGGGAGAACAACCTAGATTTGGGGCGTCATGTGAACCGAATCAATGTGATTCATAGGGGACCTCACCCTACCGGAAGTTGTCCGAAAGCCATAGACCAATACGTGAAAGAAGCCTTGGAGGGAATCTTCTCCATCCAAGAGGAACCATCGTTGAAAAGCATGCGCTATTTCCTCAAAATGCATAACCTCGTGTTCTCTCTGGAAGAAATGAAGAAAGGGGTTTGTCACCCACATAACGACCCCCTCATGATAACGGCGCAGATAGGGCTTTCGATCATTTCTAAAATATTGGTGGATACCGGAAGTGCTGTCAACGTCATCTTCAAGCACGGCTTTGATTAGATGGGAATTTCAGAACAGATGCTGGAGCCTAGTGAACCGATTTTTGGGTTCAGCAATAGAGGGTCAACTCTGGTGGGTCGAATCAACCTCTTAGTTCAAGTAGGGTTGTCCCCTCTATAGGGCTTTCAAAACTCTCTTCGTCGTGATTGATCAGCCGTCATATTACAATGCCTTCTTCGGACGACCGACTTTAGAGAAGATGGATGCCTTCGTTTCTTCCAAATATCTCATGTTAAAATTTCTGACCAAATAGGGATGGGGTACCATCCGGGGAGAACAGTTTAGCTCCCGATAGTTGTACTTTGCAACAGTCGAAAAATTCAATAGGGAGTATTCTTCGTATTTTGTTTCTACTACTGTTTTTATGCCTTCAGATAAGGGATTCTTACATCCCTCATTTAAAGCCAAGATAAATACAAATAAGACTGACAAACGCACTAATGGTAGGTACACTTCTCTAAAAATAAAGAGAAAAAGGGCCAATGTGGTGAACTCGACAGAAGAAGGAGAAATTATCACAGGTTTAGACTCTAAAGGAGACATCGAAAGGATCAAACCAAAGATAAGCGACTTATCTTATATGTGAACAAGGTAATAAAGATGTTATCCCAGTTTGAAGACTTCTCAGTTCATCAAATACCCCGCGGGGAGAATACCCAGGCGAATTCTCTAGCCAAATTAGCCAGCTCCCGAGGAGACCCTGAAACCCGGATATGCCAGTGGGATATCAGGAGATGCCCAGCATCGAACAGAAAGAATCGAAAACAGGAAAAGAGTTGTTGGTTTTGAACCGATCCCAAGCCTTGAGAAGGGGAGACAGAGGAAACCAAGAAGGAAACTCCCAGAGGGAATCCCCCTTAACAAAAGCATGCCCCCAATGAGAAGTTACATGGATGACTCCCATAGAGGACTACCTCTTGGAAGTGACATTACCCCTTAGTAAACAAGATGCAAGAAAGATAAAACACCAATATCCCACATTCATAATCATAGACGGTGTACTTTATAAAAAGGGACACTCACTTCCTTATCTAAGGTGTGTAAGTTTTGAATTTGGACTTAGCTTATTAAAGGAAACTCACGAAGGATGGTGAGGGGACCATCCCAATGGGGTTAAACTGGCCATAAGGGTCATGCGACAAGGTTATTATTGGCCACGGATGGTTAGTCAAGCGGTCGAATACGTCAAAAGACGTGACAAATGTCAGAAGTACCCTAAAGTACCACGACTTCCGCCGAACAACCTAATCACTATATCGAGCCCTTGTCCTTTAGACATATGGGGGATAGATTTGAATGGGCCCTTGCCACTCACCAAGGGAGGAGCTAAGTATGTCGTAGTAGCTATCGACTATTTCACCAAGTAGGTGGAGGCGAAACCCCTTCCGAATATCACATCCAAAAAAGTGTTAAGATCGTAATAAAGAATATCGTTACTTGCTTCGAGATCCCCTATAAGATCAGATCGGATAACGGAACATAAATCGAGAGTGAAGAATTCACCCGGTTCTACGAGAAAAATTGAATCATCAAAAGTTTCTCCTCAGTAGCTCATCCGAAAGCTAACGGAGCTGTGGAAGCTGAAAATAAGACCATTTAAACGATCCTTAAGAAACGTCTATATCAGGCCAAAGGAAATTGGGAAGATGAGTTGCCTCTAGTGCTATAGGCATACAAGACTTCCACCAAAACAGCTACGGGACACACCCCCTTTTCCCTGACATATGGTTGTGAGGCTATGCTTCCGGTTGAGGTCAAAGTTCTGTCGCATCGAAGGATAGCATACGCATTTGACCCCAACTAGGAGTTAAGAAAAGAATTATTAGACTTGAAACAGGAACAAAGGGATAAGGCTGCAATCAGAACCGTCGAATACCAAAGAAGAATCACAAAATATTACAATTCGAAGGTCAAAGCTAGGACCTTTGCTAAGGGTGAATTGGTACTAAAAAAAAGTAATGACTAACAACAAAGATCCGACTGATGGTCCTCTCGGTGCAAATTGGGAAGGACCCCTAATTGTCCATCAAGAAGTCATACCTGGCACATATCGGCTATGTAGGCCTAACGGCGATCATGTTCCAAGGACATGGAACTCAGAACATTTGAGGCCATATTTTCCAACCATAAAAGAATAGAGGACAAGATCTTTTCCTGAAGAAATCTCCATACACTAGGGGCATAGAAACCTTCCCAGTAGCTCGTAAGAAAACCAAAAGTGGTCAAGCTAAAAAACAAAAGGATTGAATCCCTCATCATCGCCAAATTGGCCGGGAAGAGGCATCCCCTGAAGGGGGGTGATTGTGTTACTCTTTCTCCTTGCCCAAAACAGAGAGGGTAGGGTTAAAGCATCGAAAGCGTATGCCGTTTCACAACAGAGATGCTCGTGGCGGTGCATCAAAAAATTATCACGCCCTGCCTCTGCTCGAACTAAGCACGTCCAACCTCTACTCGCAGAAGAACATGTCCTACCTTTGCTTATGTTACGCGTTACCCGCAGAATGGAGCGCAAACCCCTATCATCGCGTACGATGGTCAGGATAGGGCACCCCTTGGAGGGGGTGGCGTATAAGCCCCTATTATTCTTCCATTCATACTAATACCCGAATCTGGGTCGATTCGGCGCTCCATTCATACCGGAGGAGGTTCCGGTTCTTTATACTAATACCGGAATATGGGTCGATTCGGTGCTCCATTAATACTGGAGGAGGTTCCAGTTCTTTATATTAATACACGAATCTGGGTTGATTCGACGCTCTATTAATGCTGGAGGAGGACCCGGTTCTTTATACTAATACCCGAATTTGGGTCGATTTGGCGCTCTATTAATACCGAAGGAGGTTCCGGTTCTCTATACTAATACTCAAATCTGGGTGGATTCGGCTCTTCAGTAATGTTGGGAGGGTTTCTAGTCCTTAAATCTAAAGATACCCAAATCTGGGTGGATTCGACTCTTCAGTAATGCCGGAAGGATTTCCGGTCCTTAATCTAAAAACACCCGAATCTGGGTGGATCCGGCTCTTCATTAATAACGGGAAGGCTCCCGGCCTTCAACCTTTAAGTTCTCGAATCTGGACGGATTCAACTCTTTATTCTTGATTCGTCCGAGCCTGGAAAGTGTTCGACTCAACATTATTGTCAGAAAAGGTTTCGATAATCCATCAAAGCCTGAATCTACATTACTTCATTCCTCCGCAAGGCATTGAAAATAGGTCTCTTTGACAAGACGTATAGCATAACGTAGCATGGGAAAATAATTGGCAAGCATATAGGCGAAAGGCAGGTGAAAGAAGCTTGATTAGGAAAGTCGAAGACACCCCTTCACTAAAGAGGGGTGGGGGGGGGGGGGGTAAACGTTACTACCAAAATGATCTTGGCACAAGACGGTAGGTAAAGGGATGTCAAATGAATATAAGGAAAGAATGAGGAACTCGAGAGAAACTCAGGCCGATACCGCCTTTGGAGAAAAGGGACCATCCGATGGGGCCTATCTGCCAAGAATCAACCGATGGATACCAACAAATTAAAAGAGGAAGAGTATTGGGTCAGAGCATAAAGATGGTTTGAAATCAACCTTCGAACAATGGCTCCATGGATATAGAAAGGGGTTACTTTCGTAAGTAACACAAGTATCACGAAAGCTACCCTCCAAAGAGCTAAACCGGAAGGCTAAACCGAGGCTCAAGTAAGAATACGGGCTGCTCATACTAATCCACTAAGTAGCTGAACCATTGACAGTTCTATATCAGTAGACATTTGCATATGGAACGAGGGCGGGCCCCTCCTAGAACCCACGATAAGCCAAAAGCCTACATCCGAAAGCCCATAACTAAGGACCGACACTGAGTGCATTCGCCAAGAAATCCAAGATGCCACCGCGATCTGTCGCGGCAACAAGCCCCTTTCCACCTAGGAGAGACCCCAATTCACCCGGAGCCATCACCTCAAAGAACTGTAACTGGCACGAGCAGGACCGATAAGCCGATACCCGAAACCTAAAAAAAGCGGCTAAAAGGAATAGTTCAGGCCCGATGACCTACTGATGGAAAGAACCCAGATTCTCTATAAATAGAACCCCAAATACTTTGTAATGTAGGATGAACTTTTCATTTCTCAATTTAGCTCCTTCTTTCTCAACGAGAGCAAATCATCAATTCCTGTAATCTATCTACAATCAATAAATGGAGAATTCCGAGTCCTATATGCCATACAATTTGATAATCTTGTAGTATCATAATGATGAAACAGGGAGTTAACATTAACCTTTTTGATGAGGAGATCAATCAAGACGCTCTAGTAGCGGAGGAAGGAAACTTGATAAAAATATGAATTCCCCTTCTCTGCGCCTTACAGAGTCGCCATGATTGATGCATACCCTCATGCTGAGCCTAAAGCTTCCCAAACATTGATGTGACAAAATCATATATGAACTCCTAGCTCGACCTCCATTGTAATTCAGACTCCTCCTCTAGGATGATCTAGTACAAATGAGTCATCGAAGTTAGCGAATATTGCGATGCTCTCATCCATGAACTCAAGGGAGGCGTTAGCCTGTTTTCTTCTTATTGAAATACACAATGCAGTTGCCATGGCCCAGAAACCTATCCATCCAAACTCAGGATCATTTCCTGAGAATTCTTAGTCATGACCGCAGCAAATTTTGAGAATACACACATTACATTCTATATTTCAGGTATTGACGAAAAATATCGTTAAAGGTAATGCTCTCAGTCGGGGCCATTTCTCCGTTTCATCCATTCATCGTAGATTTTCTAAAACGATTAAGAATAGCTCCCATGCAACTCCATCCGACAACCTACTCATATCTGTATAAACTAACATAACATACATGGAGGTTCTAGGTGTGAAGCCCACTTTTGAGGATGTAATCTTCCTTGCTCTTTTCAAGCATCGAAAAGTCGAGACTCCTTCTTTTATCTATTTTGGATATATTCCCAAAAGAAAGATCATCATTGATGGGATCAGCAATGTAGGCGATATAAGTCCCAATTGGTTATATATTCGGGACCATCCGGGATGTGCTAGGCGGTGGCTTCAATCTAGTGATCTTCAAACCTTGGCTCCACTACTTCAACTTTACTTAACAATTTATTGACCTTTCTTTCTTATTTTAATCTCCAATTCTAAAGAAATCACAAACCCAAGTATATCAAGATTGTATGAACATTGTACTGAATGCTGACCGAGATTTATTAAGCATCAGAAAGTGTTTAGTGGACTAGTTTCTTCATCGGCATCATCTGCTTAGTACACAGTGAGGTATAGGACTTGGTGGAGGATGTGCTCATGCATACATGACCCCAGTTCACATTCCTCCTGTACTAGCAGGGACTGGAGACGTGCTCCCAATCGAGTGTCAAATAACAATAACATCTGAGGTCGGAGAGGGCTCGAAGAGTAGAGATCCTTTTGGTTCAAGTCAAGAACCTCAACCGGGAGAGAAAGAGAAAACCTCTCAAAAAGAGCCCATCCAAATTCCCAAGAGTCCTTCTTCAATAAACATTCATAATGATGAACTTTTAAAAAGAACAACTGAGGAGCAACCTCGGGGTAGCTCTCCGAAAGACACATCTACTTCCGAGAGGCAGCCTTCACCCAAGTCCCCATCTCCTTCTACGTCACCAGCTCATGATTCTCTCTAAGAAAAATCTATGTTTAAAGGATTGGCTGATCTACCCTTACTAGACCCCATATATTCTTTCCAAGACATTGGTTCTAGTTCTTTATTTCCTATTATGAAGAAAAAGTCACATCAACTAAGACTGAGAAGACGACACCTATAAGTCAAAGTTCGGGCCCCAGTTCGTCTGGGGTATTATGTAGGACATACACCACACTAACACTACACGTCATAACACTTACAATATATCCCATTTCCCGATTTTAGTACTTGTTTGTATTAATTTGCCGGGATGATGTCTCACCAAAGTTATAATCCTAAAAAACTCCACCAAAGTTTCCCAAAGTCTTACTTTAACGTTGAATACAACTATAGGGAGTACCACGGGAGAGATGACAAAAGGCATTATCAATCAAAGTATCATCGATCTTCATGCCCACGCTCTCCGGCTTGCTCGGATTTTAAAAAATATAAAAGTCACCAGTGCCACCGTGAAGGGGATAAGCAGGTTCTCAGAGCTCTAGTTCCTCGAAAGGGGTCGTATTCTCCTAAAAGGCCTTCCAAGAAATACTCCGTACCTAAGGAGAAACCTAATGACAAGGACAACGCATCTAAATCCAAAGATAAGGGCAGTGCACCCATCATTCTTGACAAGCATGGATCCGTTGACATCTCCACATCGGATTGTGTGGTTCTTGACGCTTCAACTACTGAAAGGATAAAAGTCTGAAGGAGCAGTTTCCCAAAATCACTTTGGGAAAATGCATTTTGTGCCCAACCTCCAACCAGTTCCTCCAAATTAGACTAAGAATGACAAGGCACATATAGCTTACGACATGTCTTTTCGACCGATCTTAGTTAAACCAACTAAAAGTGTTCAAAATGACAAATTGTCAGAATCAAATACATAAAACATAGAATGACTCATAATGGAAGTAACATTTACACAATATTACAAAATATTTTAAATTTACCTGATGTCAGAGTACATAATGAGTTCAGATATAGTGGAAGACAGAATAAATAATAATACACGAATAAATGACTGAAACATAATAGTTGGAGTATACAAGACAATGAATGAACTCCAGCGATACTCAAGATCTAACAGACGAATCTCTAAAGCTGAAATACTCAGTCTGACCCGAGCATTTTTCAAGAAAAGAAAACAAACAAAATATTTGAGTCAGGACAAACATTCTCATATAAGTGAATCAACTAAAGTGAAATGTTTAATGAATTGCAAATAACTTAAAGGATGTTGGGAATCTACCATTCAAGGATCCGTGAAAATAATACATATAATATAATACGCTATTATAATCATGTCTATTTAGTAAAGTAAATACAACAAAAATTGGGTTAGTGGGATTACATTTTTACCCTTATGTTGTTTATGGACATTATCATACAAATTGCTCATAAAACACCAATACGTAGGTAGATAGAGATGTGTCGCGATACGAAAACGTCAAATCAAAATCATAGAGGGTTTGATTAGGATAAATATAACAAGGCATTGAGGAATACCCAAGGTAGGATTCTACCATTTGCATGCTTGGATCGGTGATAACGCATAGTAGCAACTACCACCAACCTAGGAAACACAGTCCCATAATCAAAGGGTCCACCCAAATCAATCACAATAGTTATAGAGATGGTATTAAAGAAGCATGTCCGATCAGAGGTGCAGCCTCACTTAGTCATGGTATAGCACCTGTTTTATTCATTTTAGTTATGATCCGAAGGTCATGGCTAATCCATCATCGTTCTCTTTCTTCAAATTCAGTAATCTCCTCCAAACTATCCTATTTCATTCTTGATTCTCCACCACGTGCACATTTGTTAAAGTGGTATCCATATTGATAGAGAGTATGACAATATCGATTCCGGACTCTTTAACAACCAAACTTTTACATTTTTCACACCGCGGACATTGCATTTGATGTCATGTTCCAATATTGAAATTCAATTAACATCCAGTATTGATTTTATTATCTTTTTTTCAAATCAATTCGATTATTCCGTATTGCTTCAAATTGCAAATTGATATATATCAATCAATTGATCATCAACATTTCATTTGATATCACTTCAATTTCGAATTCCTATTTACAAATAAATTCATTTTCAAAACTTCACATTCGATTTGGATACCGTATCACAAATATATGGTTGTTAAATTGAATTTTTAAATTCAATCATTTTGAATTTTAATTGCTTGGACTGGAAATATATTCTTTTATTTTAAAATAGTTAAATTAAATATAACAGTTTAAATAAAATAGTTAAGTTGATATAAAATAGTTCAAGTAAAATGGATAGGTTCATATAAAATAGTTTATATAAAAATCGATAGGTTCAGTATAAGAGTCTTAATGAAATGGTTAGGTTTTACATACAAATAGTTTAAATAAGATAGATAAGTTTAATATAAATAGTTTAAATAAAATCATGGTAAAAAATATATATTTATATATATATATATGTGTGTGTGTGTGTATATATATATATATTAGTTGTAATATAAGATAATACTAACTTCAAGGAATATTCCAATCCAAAACAATTATCCATGCTTTCACAATTCGATTTAATCAGTAATCAAATTTCAAAGTTTAATTCAATTTAACTTCAGATCTGCTAGTATATTTTTTAAGTTTAAACCCAAGTGTTCAAATTAGATTATAACTTGAATTACACTTTAAATCCTTTATTTCGATTTGGTTAGAAACCTTAAATTCTACATTTATTTCATTGCATTGGTTAAACCAACCTTCAAATTCAAGTATTCAGCTTATTACTTAAATCAATTTTTCATAAGTTTAAAATTTATCAATCAAATCGAATTTTAGACTTTGAAGCTTAAACCAATTCTTATGCTAATTTGAATCAAATCTTTTGTATTCAATAGATTTTAAACAAAACATTTTTTTAAAAACCTTTAAGATCTTTAATCGAATTTACATATCAACTTTCAAAATAATAAAGCAAAGTTAGATTCTTATCAAACCATTTATTACACCATATAAATTTTAACATATAGATTCAACTCCAAATATTGGACACATTCTTTTAACTTAAATTATACACTCCTTATTAAAAAAATCAAATTTATAAATCTAAGTTACTTCTACTATTTTAGAAAATAATATTATCTTCAAATGATAAGTCTAACATCAAAATTTTTGTTAAATCCCTTGTTTACATCAAATTTCCTTAAATTCATAAAATCTAGTTAAAATCGTAAATTTTTAATTTGAACTAAGATATCCAAAATAAATTTCAAAATAGATACATACTTGAACATTTTCTAGAAAATAGTTTTTATTTATTGATGTGGGTGTCCATATATAATTTTTTATCCTATGGTCAAGTGATACAGATATTTATCATTTCTATCCGTTTTAAAGATTCGAATCCCGATACGTATCATTTCAACTCGCATCCCAAATCGATTCGAATTTATTCCCTAAATCTATGTAGTCATTCGAATATGTATCATTTCAACCTATAGTGAAATTTCCTAAATCTATAGGGGTCTTGTTGTGTGAGAACAAAATAAAACAAAAATAAATATCACATAGCAATCAGAACGTAGCAACCAATCACATAGCAAGTTTTATTGTGTCATTTATTTCGTATGTACACGTGTCGCATGTGCACAAGTCATATAGCAAATCATCATGAATTTCTAATATGTCCTAACATTCCGTATATCATTTCAAAAGATTTAATTCACTTAATAAAAAATTTAATCGTGAGTGAGAGGAAACTCACCTTGATTTGGCTATTGTCGAAGAGATTGGATTCTTAAACTAAAGCCACATGACGTTTGATTTTAGCCTAAATTCCCAGTGGCGCATAATTCCACCATTTCAATTTGGTAATGCAGCCAATCCCAACACAAGTTCAACGGCTCCAATGGTATTTGATTCGAATCTAGAATGAGTTAAATTTTCAATTCATAGGATAATGGTTCGACGAATTAATTTAATGAGATCTTAATTAAATTAAATAAGAAATTTACCCCAAAACCTCTCTCATATTCAAGAGCATGCTCCTTGTAGCCACCATACTGCCATCACAACCAATGCCCGTCAACTCTCCGCCTTCTCGAGCATGCAACCACAACAATAATTAGCAGACCGTTCACACATATTTATCTCCTTCGTTTACCATTAAATCTCATGAAGCCATCAAAAAAATCCCTCCTTACAATAAAATCACGTCACCCCTACTACATCTGCTATACACTGCATCCACCACTTCACAGGAACCACCACCACTTGAGACCATCGCAGTCGTTAATTTTTTTTTAGTGATAATCAAAATCGATAATGGTTTCATGCTCCTTTTCTCCTCCTCTCTAAATTCGTACCTTTATCTCCCAGCTTGTTCCCCTCAATCACCATTTCGTCCCAAACACAAACTGCCAACCACATCTGGTTACCTCACCACTATCGCTCCTGTAGCCCACGCATGGCTCCCTGCGATCACTGTCGAGTAGCTCCTCTTTATAAAATTCCAAATCAAGATGCACACGTGATGGAGTTTGGATCTGAGCGAAGGAGGGAGGCCGTGTAGGTGGACTTAGTGTTGTCATTGATGAACTGGTCGCGATGGAGCAAAGGCGGGATTGGGACGAGTTCGATTTTTTTCCTCAAACGCTTAAGTTTCGATAGGAAGAAAAGTAAAGGAAAAAAAAAGGGAACTTGGGAATGATTTTAGGGATTAGGCTTTGTTCATTTTTTTTCGTTTTCAGAACGAAATGATGGGGAAAAGGAGAGAAAATATAGAAGAAGAAGAAGTAGTAGTAGTCCACATGTTTTAAATTTCCTGGCTTATGAACACATGTTGATTTTTCCTTCTCTAATTTTACTACAGTTTTTTTGACCAATGCTTCTCTGTTATTTAACTAAATTTTCATATAGTCACTTTTGATTTTTCAATGAAGAATTTAAGCTCGTATGATCTCACTAGATAATTGAAATAAGAGTTCTCAGAAATGTAAAGTAATACATAACAGACTTGTCTGCACTACACGGATTGTCCCTAAATTTATGATTCAGGACCACATACATTCGAATTTCATGAACCAAAATATGCCGTTATTTATAGAATACGGTATAGTAATTTTGGTTCAGATTCACCTAAATTCTAATATTATTTAATTCTTGGCGACTTATTCAAATGTTTAGCTAACTTACAGCAAACATAACAGTTTTCCGTATTATATTATTATAACACTCCACGCCCGTTAATGTCACCCACTAGGGGAATGCATTAAGTTCCATGAATCGTTATAGGTAATCAGACACAGAATAATTACAAGATAGATATAAATAAGATAACAGCGGAAATTTAAATTTTTATTTCAACATAAATTAAAATACCATGATCAATAATACCATAAGTCACAAAAACCATTATGATAAAATAACGTCTGTCTTGCATCATCAGAGTACATAAGAATATGAAAAACATAATTTTCCCCAATTAAAAGAGTTAAGCCATAGTAGAGACAAGAACTTGAGCCATACTTCAGAAGTAGCTCCTAGCAAGATGATATCTGAGTCCTGATTAAGTCTGAGTGTTTCCTACCTAAGAACCTGGGGGTGAATGGAAGAAAGAAGGGAAAACAATAGGGTCAGACATAAAGTCTAGCGAGTCCAGTTACTTTTAGCCAATAGATAAATAAAAGCAACATGATAGGCATATAAAGTGGATAAGAGAGGGATCACTACATAAATGGCAGGTGTGACAAGTTAAGCAAGATAAGGTGTATATGCCTCACTATTGATTACTCTACACTATTACTAGTGTATCTAGAAAGAGATGATCCCTTCAACTATAAGTTGGTAGACTTAGGTCTACGTCCAAATGTATCCTAACTACTACCCTGACCGATCGGCTCCCTAACCCTCGTAGATACCTTGTGTTGGCCCCACAGTAGGAGGTATCACTTCCTAAAGTGGCAACCCCTCATCGTAATAATGTGCACAACCATATTTACAGGTGTCACGGTCGTCTTATCCCCCTCTGCTCGGCTCATGCACGCACATGACCCAGTCGGTTTGCGCCAATCACGCCGTTCTCCACATTTGGATCTCTTACCATCAGTCAGTAAGCGTTCCCCTTCTCTGCCTAGTACGGAGTACTTTGTTTGATACCTACTCTGGGTTACTGACTGAAATGGGTCCCACACAATATGATAAAATCTCTCCTCTTTTGTCTTGTATCCCTCACTAGTTTTTCGCTGACTATGTGTACCACTAGGTGTCTTTAATTAAATAGCTTTGTTTATTTCTGCCTATAATGCTTACCTACAGGTGTCTTTAATACATAACCCCTAATCTTCCATTTGGTTATGGTTACCTACAGGTGTCTTTAATTACATAACCCTATCACTTCTACAAGTTATGCTTACCCTAAAAGGTGTCTTTAATTACACAACTTTATTATTTCCACCGATTATGTGTACCACTAGGTGTCTTTAATTACATAATCTTAACGGGTTAATTTTTTGGGCCTATATGTGAATATTACCCATCCCCTCTTCAGATTTACTTAACCCACCCCTTAACCATGTTTACTTAACCCCCAACTTAAATTGAAATTCATACAATCCCTGTGGATTTACTTAGGTTAATTTGTCCAATTCTTAACAATGTCCATTTATGGTTTCATAATGGGTCAGACCTCCCACATTAGGCCTACAATATTTGGTTGTTGGATATGTCTGTCGGGTCCAGACAGACTAATTCCACAGTTGGGCCTAACCTTGTGTCATAGCCTAATTCGTATTTACGTACTTAGACCTCCCACATTAGGTTTACCATTAGTGGCTGCTGGATACGCCGGTCCGGTCCAGGCAAACTTCCACAACTAATGCAACCTAACCTCGTGTCATAAGTACAATTACAATTCCTAATTGTAATTACTAGACATTCCATTTTTAATTAATTAATCAATTAATTAATCCTTTCCTTTAATAGGTGTCAATACCTATTTTACCCAATAATTTTAATTACATGTCCATAAATGTTCATATTCAAATTATGCCATTTTTAACCCCTTTTCCCCCCGTTCCATAACTATCGCCCTCACAAAATTGGCAACATGCCTAGGCTAGACAATAGCCTAGTCATAAATGATAATAGGGAAAATAATGGGAATATAACTAAAATGACGATCTTGGCGTAAACATAAGCAAGTATGATAATAAGGTGAACATGCATAATAACATGGACATGAAATTGTCATCATAACAAGGCGGATATAAAACTGATGAACTATGATGTCACAATATCTAAATTAGCAATTTAGATGTCCAATCGGTTTAGATCAAAAATGATAACATAAGGTGATAATTTAGATCACATAAAATATATCTAACATGTTAACATAAGGAGACAATTTAGATCACGTAAAATAGATTTAACATGTTAACATTAGGTGATAATTTAGATCAAATAAAATAGATCTGAAATGAATCATAAGGTAACGATTTAGATTACATAAACTAGATCTAACATGAATCATAATGTGACAATTTTAGATCACATAGAACAAATCTAACATCTTAACATAAGGTGATAATTTAGATAACATAAAATAGATCTAACATGTTAAAATAAGGTGACAATTTAGATCACATAAAATAGATCTAACATGAATCATAAGGTGACAATTTAGTTCACATAAAATAGATCTGACATTTTAACACAAGGTGATAATTTAGATCACATAAAATAGTTCTAACATGTTAACATAAGGTGATAATTTAGATCACATAAAATAGATCTAACACGTTAACATAAGGTGATAATTTAGATCACATAAAATAGACCTACACACATCCGCATCATAGCATATCATAAAAGTTACAAACCAAGATCCATAATAATAACATAGTAGAACAATCACAGTTGAATTGGATCCAGAGAAATAGATCTATCATGACCTAGCATAAGATCTAATAATAACATAGATTCAAGGTTTACAACGTATCCAAATAACAGTCTTTCATAATGCACTATTATTTATCTAAACCTAAAAGCAACTAAAACTCATTGTGATTGGATTGCTAAGATGATAGAAAAGAGGTTGGTGCTGAGTCTATGTTTGAATATCAGACTTTGAAATGCTTTAGTTGATAGAAGAAGATGAGAGACCCTAGTTCAGTTCAGACTCAGGCAGAGTTTGGCCACGTTGACTTCTAATGAAGAAATATGTGAAATGACCATATATTTATAGCTGCAGAACCATCTGGAACCGACTGCCATATAAGTCCTAGGGTTAATCAGGTCGCGGGTCGCCTCCCACTTTGGGAAAAGGCCGAAATACCCAAAAACTATCCTGGGCGCACTTTACAGGTGTGCCAGTGCAAAATTTCCCTGGCGCACATAGCAAGTGCACCATTTATACCCGGTTTTGATTTTCAACTTTTTATTGTCCGTAACTTCTTCATATGTTGTCCGTTTTACGCAAACAAGGTGTCTATCCTGACCATAATTTCGAGATGGACATACTGACGTAGTCAGTTTCCCTTGATTATTAATATTAAATTAATTATTCTTTAATTTATCCTCTTTAATGTTAACAAAATTACGGGGTGTTACATTCCCCCTACTTAAAGGATTTCGTCCCCAAAATCTCCAAGTTAAGAAGAATTCATATTCTACCATCCATCATCCATCTACTCATCCATCAATCGCTGGCATCCATTTTCCTTAAGGATTTCTAATGCTTTCATAAATATATGCAAAGGTGTGTGTATATGTCCCAACACTAATGCGAAGATCAGGCGGTCTACTGATTTAGTTGACCTCCTTAATGCAATGTATGTTAGTGCCATGAATCCAATATGTATGCAAATAATCCTATTATAACATATAAGCTCTATATATGTGCACATTCATTCGTCCAAATGCAACATCCATAAGCTAGTTCATCCATTTCCATCCATAAAAGAAAAGAAAATGCTCACACATCCATATGCAGTATGAGAGTGATTGAGCCAATCTTAGGGCCTTATGTACATGTATATGCGTCCACAGGCAACCACTAAAAAACACTTGCATCCACATGCAAACATCAAACATAACATGTTTCAAACACATGTTTACATCCATAGGATTCCTATCTAAAGGTCGAAAATACTATGGATAGGACATACTCAAATGATAGAAACAAGTATTGATAAAGCTTTGGAAAAAGGAGTTAAGAACATACCCTCGAAGAGAAAAGGGTACGAAGCACGAATCTTGTCTTTGGTCTCCCAAGTCGCATCCTCTGGGTTATCTTCCTATTGGACCTTTAGCAACTTGAGCTCTTTATTACATAGCTTCTTAACTTCTAATCCAAGAATACGGGAAGAAACTAACCTGAATGTCGCCTCCCGTTCCACTTCTACCTCTTCCAATATACTCGGCTCAAAAAATTCCGTGGGTTCGTGCAAGCACTTCCGCAGATGAGAAACATGGAAAATATCATGAATACCAGATAGATTTTCAGGAAGCTTTACTCTATAGGCCATTTGGCCAATCCTCTCAGTTATGGGAAATGGTCCTACAACCCTAGGTGCCAACTTCCCTACTAATCCAAAGCGAACCACATTCCTCAGAAGTGACACTTTGATAAAAAACCAAGTCTCATACTTCAAATTCGAGGTCAGTCCTTCTTTTTTCTGCATAGGATTTCTACCTATCTTGAGCTGTCTTCATCTGTCGTCGAATAAGGTCAATCTTTTCCGATGTTTCTCTAACCATATCTGGTCCAAGTATTAATCTTTCTATAGATTCACACCAATAAGTTGGTAATCTACAGGGTCGTCCATGCAATGCTTCGAAGGGTGCCATGCCGATTCTGGCCTGATAGGTGTTGTTATAGGCAAACTCTACTAAAGGAATATGCTCTTCCCAAGTCCCTCCGAAGTCTAGGATACACAACCTTAAAAGATCTTCTAGAATTTTGTTCACCCTCTCCATTTGCCCATCGGCCTGAGGATGATAAGCGGGGCTCAAACGCAATTGTGTACCTAATGCTTCTTGCAAGCTACTCCAAAATTCGTTGGTAAAGATGGGGTCATGATCGCTCACTAAGCTGGAAGAACTCCATGAAGACGAACTATCTCTCGGACATAAATTGCGGCTAACCATGACGTCGTCCTCTTACTCTTAACTGGAATAAAGTGAGCACTCTTAGTGAGTCTACCTACCATAACCCAAATACTGGTGTTGCCTTTCTTCGATCTAGCAAACCATCTATGAAATCCATAGAGACGCTCTCCCATTTCCACTGAGGAACCTTCAAAGGATGAAGTAAACCACCGGGCTTCTTTTGCTAAGCTTTGACTTGTTAGCAAACTAAACATTGAGAAACAAATTGGACCACATATTTCTTCATCCCAGCCCAAAAGAAAATCCTCTTCATGTCCCTGTACCTCTTATCACCGCCTGAATGAATGGTCATCTTAGAATTGCAGGCTTCTTCTAGGACTGCCATTATCAAGCTTCCATTTTGAGGAACATAAAGCCTTCCATTTCGTCGCAACCACCCCTTTTCATCTATGGCATATCTACTGAACTAGAAGTCTCTCCACTTCTGAACTTATCCATGATATCTAGAATCTGTGGGTCACCTTGTTGAGAAGCTCCTATCTGGTCCATAATAGTCGGTCGTATTTCCAAGGATGCAAACAAATCAAGCAAAATCTCGATGGAGGGTCTAAAATCAAAAGCTGATATGAACTCCAAGTTCTTTCTTTCCACAAACAGAGGACTCAGGGACACCCTCTGCCTACTTAGTGCGTCTACCACCACATTACCCTTGCCAGGGGTATAAGAAATCTCAAAATCATAAGAAGCTAGAAACTCCATCCACCGCTGTTGCCTCAAATTGAGATCCTTCTGTGAGAACAGATACTTAAGAGATTTATGATCGGTGTATAACTCAAACTTCTCTCCAAGTAAATAATGACGCCATATCTTTAATGCAAACACTATGGCAGCTAGCTCTAGATGATGGGTGCGGTAGTTCTTTTCATAAACTCTCAGCTGTCTGCCCCCATTACACACTACTTTCCCTTCTTGCATTACAACCGCACCAAGCCCTGTATTGCATGCATCAGCGTAAATGGTAAACACTTTATTCCCGTTAGGCAAGGTCAAGACTGGGGCTGTTGTCAGAGCCCTCTTCAGTCGTTGGAAAGCAACGTCATAGTCTATATCCCATGAGAATGACAAGTTCTTCTTCGTCAATCTAGTGAGTGAGGCTGATATCTTTGCGAAGTCCTTAATGAACTTCCTATAGTAACCTGCTAACCCAAGAAAGCTTCTCACCTCGGTTGCATTTTTAGGAACCTACCAGTCTTGCACTGCAACCACCTTTGCGGGATGTATATCTATCCCTTATTTGGAGACTACATGCCCTAAGAATCTCAACTCTTTTCTCCAAAAATGGCATTCAAAATTTTTTGCTTTCAGCTAATGGTCACAGAGAGTTTTCAAAACTTCTCTCAAATTTTGGGCATGCTCTTCTTCGCTTTTGGAGAAGATCAAAATATCATCGACAAAGACTACAACAAATTTATTTAGGAACTCCCGAAACACCCTACTCATTAGTTCGACAAAATAGGCGAGTGCATTCGTCAGCCCAAAAGGCATAACTAGCCATTCAAAGAAACCGTCTGGAGCCCTAAAGACCGTCTTATCTATGCTTTTCTCAGCCACCCTCAACTGATGGAACCCCGTGGCCAAGTCTAACCGGAAAATACCGAGGCACCAACAAGCTGATCAAATAAATCACCAACCCTTGGAAGCGGGTGCCTATTCTTTTTAGTGAGTTTATTCAGCTCCCTATAATCAACACACAAACGAAGCGAACCATCCTCCTTAGTTGCGAATACTACTGGAGCAACCCATTCAGATATGCTTCGTCTGATAAACCCTTTCTCATGTAGCTCCCCTACTTGCTTACTCAGCTCCCTTCTTTCCCTTGGAGCCATGTGGTGCACTGGTAATGCAACTGGCTTTGCATTGTCCACCAGATATATGCGAAGGTCAATCTCGCACCTTGGACGTAAACCCCGAACCTCATCAAAAACATCGGAAAAATCCCAGACTACTGGAACAGATTGCAAATCGTCGATGAATGCATCAAGAGACTCTAGGAAACTAGGAATGACCGACCCTTGTGGGTCACACGAAATCTCGAGGGTCTTCCCATGACAAGTCAGAAGCCTAACAACCCGCTTCGCACAATCTAGAATGGCACCATACGTGGTAAGCCAATCCATTCCTAGAATCAACCCATAGCCCATAAAACCGAGCACATACGCGTCGCATTCAAACTCGATGACTAACACAGATATTTTCATACCCCGACAAATCATCGATAAATGAGCCAAACCACCAATGAGGTTTGAAACAACTACGGGATCTACTACCTTACTAGTAATTAAGTGCAGAGATTCAACTATAGAGCTTGATATAAATGAATGTGAGGCACCAGAATCAAAAAGTGTTCTAATAGGATGGTTTGAAAGAGAAATTAAACCTTCCACAGAAATTTTTCTACCTCTACAGGAGCACTGGCCGCGAGAGCATGCACCTACCCTCCAAAATTTCCTGCCCTTTGACCTTGTCCCTGTGATCCCCGTTTCTTCGGGCACTCTTTAGCAAAGTGTCCGGCCTCTCCACAGTGGTAGCAAGAATTCTTCCCTCGCTTACAGTATTTAACCATATGACCTTTCTTTCCACAATGGTGACATTTTCTCTTATCCTTGCCTTTATCATTTTTCAATCCTTTCTCCTGCTGTTGCTGCTGCCCCTTCTTGGGCCATACCTTCCTATTTTGCGATGTCCCCTCAGCCTTTACCTCCTTCTCTCCCTTGTCCTCCTCATGCATCAGGGCCATATCGACAAGTTTTTCAAAAGTGGCCCCCATTGGAATATGTGACATGGCTAACCCATGAAGGGGTTCATTCAGCCCTTTAGCAAACCGCAAAGCCTTTTTGGCGGCGTATCCACCAAATCTAACCCGAACCTTGCTAGTTGGTTGAATTTGTTCATATATTCTTTCACCATCAAGTTTCCTTGTTTGAGTGCTAAGAATCTCTCCCTCTGCATGCTGCTTTCAGTTTGGGAAAGAAATTTTATTTCAAACCTCTATCTAAAATCTTCCCAAGTTTCCACCGGACGTTCAACTTGGGTGACTTCCCACCAAAATAAGGCTTCGTCCTTCAATAGCCAAGATGTTAATTGAATATTTCTTTGGTCCTCCACTTAAAGGATTACGAATAAATCCTCGGTCTCCTTGAGCCAATTCCGAGCTTCTACGAATGTCTCTTTCCTATGGAATGGCTTCCTTCACATAGCAAGGAAGTCTTTGCAGATCTTGGCGAAGTTATCTGCCCTTGGAGGGGGAGGAGGAGAAATGACTGGTGCAGCTGGGGGTGGAACGTCTCTTTGGCCTTCGGCCGGCGCCGTGGCCTCCAAATACCTACCGAACCATCCGGGTATTGTGACGCCCTCTGGGATATTAGGAATTTTTTGTTCCACAGACATGCTGAAAAAGGGAAAAGGAAGAAATTTAGATAAAGAACCGAAGGATACTACGTATGGGTTTTTTTGGGAATGTTTTTCAAAATAGACTTTTCTTTTTGAAAATGCTTTCTTTTAAAACTCTTTGAAAATAATTTTCAAAAACTTTTATCTAGTCTGGTAACCTTCAGCTCTGATACCAAGTGTGACATCCCACGTCTGTTAATCAGACACAGTATAATTACATGACAGATATAAATAAGATAGCAGGGGAAATTTAAATTTTTATTTCAACATAAATCAAAATACCATGGTCCACAGTACCATAAGTCACAAAAACCATTAAAATAAAATAAATTCTGTCTTGAATCATCCGAGTACATAAGAATATGAAAAACATAATTTTCCCTAATTAAAAGAGTTAAGCCACAGTAGAGACAAGAACTTGAGCCATACTTCAGAAGCCGCTTCAAGTAAGATGATATCTGAGTCCTGATTAGGTCTGAGTGTTTCCTCCCTGAGAACCTACGGGAGGGGAGGGAACGGAAGAAAGAAGGAGAAACAACAGGGTCAAACATAAAATCTGGCGAGTCTAGTTACTTTTAGCTAGTAGATAAATAAAAGCAACATGATAGGCATATAAAGTGGATAAGAGGGGGATCACTACATAAATGGCAGGTGTGACATGGTAAGTAAGATAAGTTGTATATGCCTCACTAATGATTACTCTGCACTATTACTAGTCTATCTAGAAAGAGATAATCACTTCAACTATAAGGTGGTGGACTTAGGTATATGTCCAAATGTATCCTAACTACAACCCTGATCCACCGTTTCCCCAACCCTTGTAGATACCTTGTGTTGGCCCCATAGTAGGAGGTATCACTTCCTAAAGTGGCAACCCCTCATCGTAATAATGTGCACAACCATATGTACAGGTGTCACGATCGTCTTATCATCCTCTGCCTGGCTCATGCATGCACATGGCCCGGTCGGTTTGCGCTGCCCACACCATCCTCCACGTTTGGATCTCTTACAATTAGTCAGTAAGTGTGTCCTTCTCTGCCTTGTATAGAGTACTTTGTTTGATACCTACTCCGGGTTACTGATTGAAATGGGTCCCACACAATTTGATACAAGCTCTCCCCTTTTGTCTTATATCCCCCACTAGATTTTCACTAACTATGTGTACCACTAGGTGTCTTTAATTACGTAGCCTTATTTATTTCTACCGGTTATGCTTACCTATAGGTGTCTTTAATACATAGCCTCTAATCTTCCAATCGGTTATGCTTACCTATAGATGTCTTTAATTACATAACCTTATCACTTCTACAAGTTATGTTTACCCTAAAAGGGGTCTTTAATTATATAACTTTATTATTTCCACCGATTATGTATACCACCAGGTGTCTTTAATTACATAATCTTAATGGGTTAAATTTATCGGCCTATATGTGAATATTACCCATCCTCTCTTCAGATTTACTTAACCCACCCCCTAACCATGTTTACTTAACCTCCAACTTAAATCGAAGTTCATACAATCCCTATGGATTAACTTAGGTTAAGTAGTCCAATTCTTTACCATGTCCATTTATGGTTTCATAATAGGCCAGACCTCCCACATTAGGCCTACAACATGTGGATGTTATATATGCCGGTCGGGTCTGGGCAGACTTATTCCACAGTTGGGCCTAACCACGTGTCATAGCCTGATTCGTATTTACGTACTTAGACCTCCTACATTAGGTTTACCATTAGTGGCTACTGGATATGTCGGTCGGGTCCAGGCAGACTTCCACCACTAATGCAACCTAACCTCGTGCCGTAAGTACAATCACACTTCCTAATTGTAATTACTAGAGATTGCATTTTTAATTAATTAATCAATTAATTAATCCTTTCCTTTTATAGGTGTCAATACCTATTTTACCCAATAATTTGAATTACATGTCCATAAATGTTCATATTCAAATTATGCCATTTTTAACCCTTTTTTCCCCGTTCCTTAACTAGCGCCCTCACAAAATTGGAAACATGCTTAGGCTAGACAATAGTCTAGTCATAAACGATAATAGGGAAAATAATGGACTAAAATGATCATCTTGGCATAAACATAAACAAGTATAATAATAAGGTGAATATGCATACTAGCATGGACATGAAATTAACATCATAACAAGACGGACATAAAACTGATGAACTATGTTGACACAATATCTAAATTGGCAATTTAGATGTCCAGTCGGTTTTGATCTAACATGATAACATAAGGTGATAATTTAGATCACATAAAATATATCTAACATGTTAACATAAGGTGACAATTTAAATCACATAAAATAGAGCTAACATGTTAACATAAGGTGACAATTTAGATCACATAAAATAGATCTAACATGAATCATAAGTTGACAATTTAGATCACATAAAATAGATCTAACATGAATCATAAGGTGACAATTTTAGATCACATATAATAGATTTAACATGTTAACATAAGGTGATAATTAAGATCACATAAAATAGATCTAACATGTTAACATAAGGTGACAATTTAGATCATTTAAAATTGATCTAACATGAATCATAAGGTGACAATTTATATCACATAAAATAGATCTAACATGTTAATATAAGGTGATAATTTAGATCACATAACATAGATCTAATATTTTAACATAAGGTGATAATTTAGATCACATAGAATAGATCTAACATGTTAACATAAGGTGATAATTTAGATCACATAAAATAGATCTACACACAACAGCATCATAGCATATCATAAAAGTTACAAACCAAGATCCATAATAATAACATAGTAGAACAATCACAATTGAATTGGATCCAGGGAAATAGATCTATTATGACATAGCATAAGATCTAACAATAACATAGATTCAAGGTTTACAACATATCCAAATAACAGTCTTTCATAATTCACTATTATTTATCTAAACCAAAAAGCAACTAGAACTCATTGTGATTGGATTGCTAAGATGATAGAAAAGAGGTTGGTGCTGAGTCTACACTTGAATCTCAAAATTTGATATGCTTTAGTTGAAAGAAGAAGATGAAAGACCAGAATTTCGAGACGGACGTAATAACATAGTCAGTTTCCCTTAATTCTTAATATTAAATTAATTATTCTTTAATTTATCCTCTTTAATGTTAACAAAATTATGGGGTGTTACAATTATAAAATTTATTCATTCGCTATATCTAATTATACATATCTCAAATATTAAATTTCCTAATTTATTTTAAATTTTAATGTCCAATGTGATATCGTTTGTCATTATTGTAAATCGATCTTCCTAATCGATTTGAACAAAGTGAATGAGCTTTAGACATTATCAATATATAATTATTCGGATTACTACAAGTAATAAGTTCAAATTTAAGAATTAATGTTTTACAAGTTATAAATTTCACATTTGGTTTCAATTTAACAAGTTTTAAATTATACGCTTATTGTTTTAAATTTATATTCAAACAAGCACACGCATTTTATATTTTAAAATTCCAATTAAATTTAAGTTTCCAATTCGAATTCGAATTATAACATCCATTTGAACGTTAAATTCTCTTATTAACTTCATATATTTTAAACGCCGAAATTATCGGTTCGTTACATTCTTCCCCACTCAGTGCCTTTCATCCTTGGAATGGGAACATCGTAAAGAATCGTATCGGCACATATATAACTACACAATTTCTTCTGTGTATACTCTATCTACTTTCAATCTTATTAGAAAGATATAAGTTATAGAAATTTTTAGAAGCTCAAAATTTTTCTAACACGTGGAATTTTCGAAATATTTGGGCAGTGTCTCCTTTATACGGCTTGCCCGATTTTTCTTATAAATATCAATATACATGTCATCCACACGATGAGGCATCCTTATTTAGAGGAAATAACACATTTTCAACCCAACAGCTATATGTAATCCGGGATACATACCTTATTTAGCGTTTTAAAGAAAATTTGCTTATTATTCCTAGCATTTTGCGCAAAAGCGAGCTCCATAAGCAAAACACGCCTTCGCAACCTGCTAAAACACTCAAAACATAGTGAGGATCATGCAACTATGGAAAAAAAAACATAGCACTAAATAATATGTAACAAAAATAAGCATGCATGTGATAACGTATGTGATTACAACATTTACAAAATCTGATATTAACGTCCAAATGCAAGTTAATTTGTTCACATTCGTCTTATTTGTCAGTCATGTACACTCTCATTTCATTTGTTTTCAAGTTATTAACTTACATTGATTCTTAATTAATTTTCATATTTTATTTGTTTCAACATGTATAAAATACTAACAATCACAAAACTATAGTAATTTTAAATGTGAAAATTAGGCTAACATCCCTAAAAGATTTGGAAATTAGGCTTATATCCAGTCAAACTTTACATATAAACTAGGTCCCTATTTTTAGAAAAAATAAAAGAAAATCACGAAAAAAGTTAAAAAAATCACGTAAATTCATAATTAAATACAACTAATCGTTATCAAATTCATGTAGTAAAACTACCAAACAACAAATAAAAAACACACCAAAAACTAATAAAATAAAACAGCGAAACACCAGTATTATGCATCAAAAAATGCACTTATTTGTAAATAATTGCATATGTTTATGCATATATTTCAATTATACATCAAACTGCACTATTTATGCATATATGTATGCATTTAAACTACAATATATGCATCATTTTATTCATATATTCAATTCTGGCTTGTTTTTTCAAGCATACGCCTTTTATGCATACATTTCTGTGTATATAGTCAATAAATTCTTACATGTATGCACATTTTCGTTAGCCTTCATCCTTTTATCTTTGTTGCATACATGTATGCACTTATAAAGAATATATGCATGCATTTCTGCAACTATTCGTAGCACATGCAGCTTAGTTCAACTTTATATGCATACATGTATGTAACTATTATTAATATATGCATACATGTATACATATATTCATCCAGATTTTCAATATAAAGCACTGGATGAATATGCGTACATGTATGCATATATTGGTAATAGTTGAATACATTTCTACAACATTTTTTTTCAGATTGCTTCTGGGAATATTTGCAGTTTTCTGAAGTTTTTTTATGTACAGCGCATTTTTTTTGATAAGTGGCCAAAATAATGACCCGCTTTACATTTGAAACATGGACTAGATACCGTTTATATTGCAAACTTTCCAGGGACGTGAGCCAAAAGCACCCATGTTAAAATCTATGCCTCATTTCTCATATTCCTCCTATTTATCATTCAAACTTACGAAGTTGTTTTCCATTCAATTTTATGTACATATTTATTGTATTCAAATTTGTTTTATGTCGGTTTTCTCTTTTCCCATTAAATTCTTATTCGCTGCATTTGATAACACCAAACTTGAAACTTTATGCTACATATTCCATTAATTTCTTTGTTTTCGCACTTGATTCATTTTCATTTCGGTTCCATCTTATTCTTCCATTAAATTTTCTTTCAAGTAAGATTTTAATTCAAGAATATAGGCAATAGTTTTGTTATGTTACAATGGATTTGCATTCAACTTACTTTATTTGCATAATTCAGAATGAGGAAAATTGGTTCTCTTCCCCACTAGGAGCTTTGTTATGATTATTCAAGAATTTAAATACATAATAACTAAAATCTAAAATATGGACTGATATTCTCAAACATGTAGTTTATTAACAAAATAGGTTTTCTACTTAATTTAGTATTCCAAAATTTCTTCCCACTATTTTTTTATGTAAGTGAAAATTTTGTTAAGTTTCAACACTCTTACAAAATAATTTAAGACATAGGCTAGTTTTATTTCACTTATTGAATTTCATAAATTTACACACAAACACTAGTTTAGATTTTATATTCATATGAGGAAAAATTTATAGGTCTGTAAACACTCTCATAAGTACTTCGTTGGCATTATACTTCTTTGTTTCAAAACAAACTTTCTTATTTTCAATACGACACTCAAAATTTATTTTTTTCACATTCTTTCTTAAATATTTACAAAATAAGGCTTAAGTATTAATTCGGCATCTCAACTGGAACTACACATTCTTCACCTTCGATACTTGAAAATAAACACTGGTGATATTGCAGCAACAACTAGAATCATTTTCAAGCGACTATAGTGTGAATCCATATTTATCTAGTACATAACGGATTTAGTACATACATAGCTAATTGTATGTCCAAAATCTTTACGTACCCGATTGTCCTATTTTGATGTCAACAAAATATTTGAAACACTTTTACTATATACAGATTTTCTAGATATATAATAAAAACAATATATTTCAAAATACTTTATTGTAAGAGTTCAAAATAGAGAAATTTTTAATTTTTCCCCATTTACTTATTTTTTCATACTTTGATTATGATCGTTTATTTATGTATACTATCTCATTTTTTTGGGTAAACCATATAAGGTTCTATTCACGAAACTTCTTTTTTAACATTTTTAGGTTTCAAACGCCTATTGTTTCCAAACCTTAAGTTTATTGTCCTCTTTACTTATGAATCCATATACAAAAACATATACAAATATTTATACAAGTTACTATTTCACATTTATATAAAATGTTTTTAGTTCCTAGAATATGCTTATAAGTGTCAAATGACTATCTTATCTTGAAAAAATCAATTTGTATTTTCACACTTCTAACTTAAAACAAGATTTAGATACTATTATTTTATAATTATTATGTAACAACTCGAAAATCTGAGCCAGTTTAAAATTTTTATTTTGGCAATTTTAGCGAAGTTTGAACATTTAAAATAGATTATTTTAAATAATATCGACGTGAAATTTATTTTGAATTGAAATTCGACGTATATATTATATACGTCGTCGTTAGAATATAAATAATTATATATAATTATAAATAGAATTGAAAACGGAGTCGTAGTTCGATAATTCGATTTCAAACTTCAATTGAACATACCGAGTGCAAAAAAATCCAGATTTTAGTGAAACCAAAAACATTAGGATCTATTTGAGGATATCTTTCCAACGAATCTGAAAAATCGAAATTTCATAGCGGGGATCAAAAGATATGTCCAGTTGAAAATTCTGAATAGTCGCTATGGAATTCAGGCCCTTAAAAATGGGAATTTTGCAAACGACCTCGGATTTTGACGAAACCACTTTTGTTGGGTCCGTGATGTCAAATTATTGCTAGGTTTCAAATTTGATATTTTTTCGAATCAATATGTGAGCGTGGCAAAGGAAAACGTGTTTGACCAGTTTTAGTTGATTTTAATCGACTGGAAAATGGCCATTTTTCTAACGGTCTCAGAATTCAACGAAACTAGTTTTGTTAGGATCGTATCATCAATACGAAGCTAGAAAATATTTTTCTGGGATTTATAGAGTTCGTATGTGACCCCGGTAAATTGAAATGCGCGTCCAAATTCAATATATATAGTATATGTTGATTTTGACGAAAACTGATCGAAACAGTCAAATCGGCTTATGGTACATATCCCATTGTGTTCGGAATGGGGGTGAAACGCTATGGACGACAGACGGTGGGCCTCGTTTAGAGGTCGTATGTAAAAGTCAACTTTTAGAAATTAAATAATATAAAAAAATAAAAAATTCTTTCTCTCTCCCCTTCTATACTATCTGCCCCCCCCCCCCTTTTGATTTCCAACCCGACTCAGAAGAAAAAGAAAAAAAACGCTGAAGACCATCGATCGCCAGCGCGAGGCCACCGCAGGCGCCGGACCTCGTCACCCCCTGCCACCGCTCCGCTCACCCCACCTCCTCTCGCGGCCATGTTCCTCAGCCCCCCCTTCCCTTCGATTTCCACGCCGCCTTAGCCCTAGACCCTCCCTCCGCCGCGCCGCCTTGCAGGCTCACTAGTGCCGCCACCGCCAACTACTCCGACCCCCCCCCCCCCCCCCGAACTCGAACCGCCCCCTCCTCCATCCCCTGACCGACGGAAGCCCGACCCCTTTCGCCCCCTTTTCAAAATGAACTGTAAGTCCCTATTTATTTTATTTATATATTTGTTTAGCTTATTTATTTAATATAATTAGTTATAAAAAGGATTTCTTTTACGTTCTAGTTTGGTGAAAAATACTATTTTTATATGGTATAGGTAATGAAAATATGATTTTTACATAGTAGGAATTATAAAAATATCATCTTTTTTATACGTAGCGAAATAAAAATCTGATTTTTATTGTATATACGTTGAAATAAAAATGTGATTTTTATAGAATTAAAATAGAAAAGATTAGATTTTTAAAATAGAAAAGATTAGATTTTTAAAATAGAAAAGATTAGATTTTTAAAATAGAAAAGATTAGATTTTTAAAATAGAAAAGATTAGATTTTTAAAATAGAAAAGATTAGATTTTTGAAATGGAAAAGGCGAAATCATTATATATAATAGCGTTGTAAAAATAGAATGTTTATCTATATAATAGCAGTGTAAAAATGGGATTTTTCTATATTGAATAGCGAAGTGAAAATTTGATTTTTCTATATTGAATAGCGAAGTAGAAATTCGATTTTTCTATATTGAATAGCGAAGTGAAAATTCGATTTTTCTATATTGAATAGCGAAGTAAAAATTCGATTTTTCTATATTGAATAGCGAAGTAAAAATTCGATTTTTCTATATTGAATAGCGAAGTAAAAATTCGATTTTTCTATATTGAATAGCGAAGTAAAAATTCGATTTTTATGTGTTGAATAGGAAAGTAAAAATTCGATTTTTATGTGTTGAATAGTAAAGTAAAAATTCGATTTTTATATATGTAGTGACTACGGGCGACGAAAGTGACAAAAGGCGAGAACGATGAAGATTTCCTACAATAGAAGTGTCGTGGAATTGGATTAGCTATCGGTGAGAACTTCTCACTCTAAATTCTCCTTTTCTTGTTATATATATATATATATATATACTAGGATGCAGACGGTGCTTAGCAGCACCCGACACCCGTCATCAACAGACCATGGATGGCTTGTATGCTTGTTTGATGTGTTGTGAAATTTGGTTGTGAAGTTGATGTGAAATAGATAACGAAATATATTCATGTGTTGAAATAAATATTTTATCGTGAAAAATTTAATTTTTAACGTGAAAGTGAATAAATAAATAGTTATTAACAAATCGGTCGATTTGTTTATATACACTGATTTGACTGATATTGATTAGGTCGATAAATTTTACACATCGCCGAACTGCACAAATAAAAATCTGCGTTTGTTGATTTGAAACCCCACACAGGTGTTGGGATGAAATTTGGCGTACACTAATCCCAATTATTTAATTGTATGTCGATCGATTGGTCGACAGGCCGTGTAAGCGTTAATTATTTATATTTGATGCTTATGCAGTTGTGTGGTGCACTTTGGATGATGGTTGATTGTTTATCGTTGCTATTATATACATGTGTTGTATGGAATCCATATAATTAACGTTATATGGTGATTGATTGGGCCTCATTCCAATCGGGAAAATAATGAATATTATAAAAGAAAATTCATATGTTGAATATAAAAATAGTCATGTGTTGACGATGTTCATGTGTTGAAAATATTCATGTGTTGAGTAAAATATTTTAATAATAAAAATTACATCTTTATCATATTTACAATTAGAATCTACTTCACGGTGGAGTCTAATTAAAATCAAACGATAGATACCATAGTTTTATAAAATATTCTACATAATAAAAATAGTCGTGTGTTGAAAGAAATATAGATTCATGTGTTGAATAGAATAAATATTCATTTGTTGAATAGAATAAAGAAGTTTTTGAAAAATATAAACCCGTGTGGATTAGAGATGCGTTATTTTGATGCGAACGATATTTATATCGATTTTATTCATTTTATATTGAATTTGAAAAGTGATTTCAAAATTTAATATTTTGAAATGAAATTCAAATTGAATTAGATTAAAATTCAAATTGAAATTTTATTGAATCAATTTGAAATGAATTCGAATAGAAAATGACTTCGATTCGAATTGAATAGAAAGTGAATTTGAATTCAAATTGAATAGAAAGCGAATTTGAGTTCGAACTGAATAGAAATGAATTCAAATTGAATTAAATTGAAATTGAATTAAAAATGAATTGAAATCGTTTTGAATGAAATTTAAAACGAACTGAAATTTAATTGAAATCAATTTGAAATGAATTCGAATTGAATTAAATAGAAGGTAAATTCAAATTGAATTGAATTGAAACGAATTAGAATTTGAATTGAATTGAAACGAATTTGAATTCGAATTAAATAAAATTGAAATGAATTCGAATTGAATTGAAATCAAATCGATTTGAGATTGAAGATGAAGTTGAAATTGTTTTTGAAACGAATTTAGAACTATTTATAAAGTTCGTTTTAAAAGGAAATCGACGAAATATATAATATATATATATATATATATATATATATATTATATATAATGGCCTGAATAGAACGCGCCGCGCCGCGGCAGTTCGTGAATTTCGACCATTGACTTCGAATTGACGTTGCGGGAGATCCGACCGTCGGTTCTCCTAAAACCGGAACCGTTGGGTTCGTATCGAAAAGAGCTTTCCAATGAATATTAGAAATTTGAAATCTAATGGTTGGATTTGGAATTATGTCCAAATCAAATTTAGAAAAGGTCGCTGTAAGTGCAGTTCGATGGCCGTTGATGGAAATCGACTGTACGGGCCTTGATAAAATTATTAAAAATATCTATAATTTGTGTAAAATCATAAGAAATGATTTGGGAAAAATTGGGCTGAAAAATTCCACATTTGAAAAGATAAAAATAGTTTTTTATCGAAATGAACTAGTTTTGAACTAGAATTAAAATCAATTTATTTTTGAAATAAATAAATTGAATTTGAAAGTGATTTTAAAAATAATCAATATTCCCAATACGTGAATTGGGCTGGAGTTGAATCGAAATTCTCTTCGGAATATTTTGATGTTGGATTTCGTGACTATACAGATATTGTTATGGGAATTTGAAAAATATACTTTATATCGTTATTTCCAGTACAATATTGGTTGGTTTCAGAATTTGATATTGAATATAAGCCGGTATATTTTCTATTCAGAGCCTTGTATTTAATATCAAATGTGATTTGGGTTTATTGTGAATCGTGTTTTAGATGACATTGGTTCTTTAACCCAGTTAAAGGCAAGATGTTGATTTTTGAAAAGATTAAAACTAAGTGGAGTTTTAATGAATCTTTATTTAGATTGAAGTGTGAATTGATAATTTAAATTATCAAATCTGAAAGGTGAACGAGAATGGAGTACCACCAGTTTTGCTCCAAAGCGATAGTTAAATCTTCAATTAGATTTGAACGTGAAATGGTAATTAATTTTACCGATAACACCGTGGTGTTAGAGATGGAGTATTACCAGTTTTCTCCATGGGATATATAGGTTGGGATTGGGAAATAAAACAAATAATTACTTCAGTGTGGTTCGCTAATCCCGACTAGATTGAAATGATATCCAAAGGAAGATTAAAGAATAAATTTAGAAGAATTTATCTTGGATAAAATTAATGGGAACCTTTCCATAAGAATTTGATTTTGTGAATAAAAGAATGATCTGAATTGGAATGTGGCGTTTGGGTGATTACTGATGATCTCGATTGGGCTGTACACCCAAGATGAGGGAAACAGTTGGTGATCGTCCAGACGTACTTGGAGATGGATGGATATGCGAGGAAAGTGCCTCCGGTTTCGTTCAGACCCAGAACGAACTTGTAAATGGATTGTGTGTCTGACATTAGATTTTATTCTGTGTTGATTGATCTCTATTAAATTTACATCTATTTGTGAATATCTTTCCAACAAATCCGAAAAATCAAAATTTCATAGCGGGAATCAAAAGATATGTCCAGTTGAAAATTCTGAATAGTCGCTATGGAATTCAAACCCTTGAAAATAGACATTTTGCAAACGACCTCGGATTTCGACGAAAACACTTTTGTTGGATCCGTGATGTCAAATAATTGCTAGATTCCAAATTTCATAATTTTTCGAATCAATATGTTAGCGTAGCAAAGGAAAACGCGTTTGACCAGTTTCAGTCGATTTTAATCGACTGGAAAATGGCCATTTTTCCAACGGTCTCGGAATTCGACGAAACTAGTTTTGTTAGGACCGTATCGTCAATACGAAGCCAGAAAATATTATTCGGGAATTTTTAGAGTTAGTATGCGACCCCGGTAAATTGAAATGTGCGTTCAAATTCAATATGTAGAGTTACATGTTGATTTTAACGGAAACTGATCGAAACGGTCGAATCAGCTTGCGATACATATCCCATTGTGTTCGGAATGAGGGTAATTAGCTATGGACGACAGGTGGTGGGCCTCGTTTAGAGGTCGTATGTAAAGTCAACGTTTGAAATTAAAATAAAAATAAAAAATAAAACCTCTCTCCCCTTAAATCCCTCAGCCCCCCCCTTCAGTTCGATTCAGAACGAAAGAAAAAAAAGGGCGACGGAGAAGGAAGGGGGAGGAGCCACCGCTCCTCCCATCGTTGCTGCCGCCAGGAGGCGCCCCCCCTGTTTCCCCCTCCTCTTCCTCCTCTTCCCCTTCCTCCCTCCGCAAACTCAAAACTGCACCCCCTCCTCTCGAATCCCGCCTGCGCTCCACCACAAGCCCACCGCACCACCCACCGTCGCCTGAAGAACTACCTCCATCGCCTCCGACAGTCCGCCACCAACCTACGAACCAACGCCCCCCCTCTGCCTCGAACCCTCCTGCGAACCAGACCCCCCCTCGACAGCGAACCCCCAAGCCTCGAGACACCCGTCCCTTCGCTGCTTCCTTCGTTATTCGCTTTTCGATTCAATGTGAGTTTTATATTTTATTTTTATTTATTTACATTGAGTTAAATTTTCAGAATTTTTATAAATGTAAAAGTTCATATTTTTTTTATACACATACAAGGTTGAGATCTTTATAGTATGAATGGGTTGATAAAGATATGATTTTGAATAGCTAAAAGATTCGATTTTTGTTTGGTTAAAGATAAGATTTTTCGTGGTAAAAAGATGGAATTTTTATTGTATGGAATAATAGGATTTGTCGTATGTATGGAAAATATTTTTAGAAAAGTTTGAATCTTTATGTAGTTAAAATGGTTAAGGAAAAACATGATTTTTATTATATATATGTTGAAATGAAAAGGCGAAATCTTTATATTTGAAAAGGCGAAATCTTTATATTTGAAAAGACGAAATCTTCATATAGAGAATAGCGATGTAAAAATAGGATTTTTATATATTGAATAGCGAAGTAAAAATTCAATTTTTATATATTGAATAGCAAAGTAAAAATTCGATTTTTATATATTGAATAGCGAAGTAAAAATTCGATTTTTATATATTGAATAGCGAAGTAAAAATTCGATTCTTATATATTGAATAGCGAAGTAAAAATTCGATTCTTATATATTGAATAGCGAAGTAAAAATTCGATTTTTATATATTGAATAGCGAAGTAAAAATTCGATTTTTATATATTGAATAGCAAAGTAAAAATTCGATTTTTACATATTGAATAGCGAAGTAAAAATTCCATTTTTATATATGTAGTGGCTGCGGGCAACGAAAGTGACAAAAAGGCGAGAACGACGAAGATTTCTACATAACGAAGTGTCGTGGAGTTGGGATAGCTATTGGTGAGAACTTCTCACTAAAAAATTTCTTTTTCTAGTTATATATATATACTAGGATGCAGACGGTGCTTAGCAGCACCCGACACCCGTCATCCACAGACCATGGATGGCTTGTTTGTTTAATTGATGTGTTGTGAAATTCGTTTGTGTTGTTAATGTGAAATCGAAAATAAAATGTAGATGTGTTGAAATAAATTAATTATCATTAAAAATATAATTTTAACGTGAATGTGAATAAAAAAATATTTAGAAACAAATCGGTCGATTTTTTTATATACACTGATTTGACTGATATTGATTGGGTCGATAAATTTTACACATCGCCCAACTGCACAAATAATATTCAGTGTTTGTTGATTTGAAACCCCACACGGGTGTTGGGATGATATTTAGCGTACACTAATCCCAATTATTTAATTGTATGTCGATCGATTGGTCGACAGACTGTGTAAGCGTTGATTATTTATATTTGTTGCTTATGCAGTTGTGTGGTGCACCTTGGATGATGGATGATTGTTTATCATTGCTTTTATATACATGTGTTGTATGGAATCCATATAATTAACATTATATGGTGATTGATTGGGCCTCATTCCAATCGGGAAAATAAAGAATGTTATAAAAGGAAATTCATGTGTTGAATATAAAAATAGACACGTGTTGACGATGTTCATGTGTTGAAACTATTCAAGTGTTGAGTAAAATATTTTAACAATAAAATTTACATCTTTATCATATTTAAAATTAGAATCTACTTCACGGTGCAGTCTAATTAAAAATCAAACGATAAATACCAGAATTTTATAAAATATTTTACATAACAAAAATAGTGATGTGTTGACAGTACTCATGTGTTGAGATTAGTCGTGTGTTGAAAGAGATATAGATTCATGTGTTGAATAGAATAAATATTCATTTGTTGAATAGAATAACGAATTTATTGAAATATATAAAGCCGTGTTGTTTAGAGATGCGTTATTTTGACGCGAACGATATTTATATCGATTAAATCGTTTTATAATGAATATTGAAAAGTGATTTCAAAATTTAATATTTTGAAATGAAATTCAAATTAAATTAGATTAAAATTCAAATTGAAATTTTATTGAATCAATTTGAAATGAATTCGAATCGAATAGAAAATGAATTCGATTCGAATTGGATAGAAAGTGAATTTGAATTCGAAATGAATTCAAATTGAATTAAAATTAAATTGAATTAAAAACGAATCGAAATCGTTTTGAATGAAATTTAAAACGAACTGAAATTGAATTGAAATCAATTTGAAATGAATTCGAATTGAATTCTAATTGAATTAAATAGAAGGTAAAGTAAAATTGAAATTGAATTGAAACGAATTAGAATTTGAATTGAATTGAAACGAATTGAATTCGAACTAAATAAAAATTGAAATGAATTCGAATTGAATTAAAATCAAATCGATTTGAAATTGAAGATGAAGTTGAAATTGTTTTTGAAATGAATTTAAAACGATTTATAAAATAAGTTTTAAAAGGAAATCGACGAAATATATTTAATATATATATTATATATATATAATGGCTTGAATAGAATGCGCCGCGCCGTGGCAGTTCTTGAATTTCGACCATTGGCTTCGAATTGACGCTGCGGGAGATCCGACCGTCAGATTCTCCTAAAACCGGAACCGTTGGGTTCGTATTGAAAAGAGCTTTCCATTGAATATTAGAAATTTGAAATCTAACGGTTGGATTTGGAATCATGTCCAAGTCAAATTTGAAAAAGGTCGTTGTAAGTGCAGTTCGATGGCCGTTGATGGAAATCGACTGTACGGGCCTTGATAAAATTATTAAAAATATTGATAATTTGTGTAAAATCATAATATGTGAATTGGAAAGAACTGGGATGAAAAATTCCACATTTGAAAAGATAAAAATAGTTTTTTATCGAAATGAACTAGTTTTGAACTAGAATTAAAATCAATTTATTTTTGAAATAAATAAATTGAATTTGAAAGTGATTTTAAAAATAATAAAAATTCCCAATACGTGAATTGAAATGGAGTTGAATCGAAATTATCTTCGGAATATTTCGATGTTGGATTTCGTGACTATACAAATATTGTTATGGGGATTTGAAAGATATATTTTATATCGTTATTTCCAATACGATATTTGTTGGTTCCAGAATTTGATATTGAATATAAGCCGATATATTTTCTATTCAGAGCCTTGTATTTAATATCAAATATGATTTGGGTTTGTCGTGAATCGTGTTTTAGATGACATTGGTTCTTTAACCCAGTTAAAGGCAGGATGTTGATTTTTGAAAAGATTAAAACTAAGTGGATTTTTAATGAATCTTTAATTAGATTAAAATGTGAATTGATAATTTAAATTATCAAATCTGAAAAGTGATCGAGAGTGGAGTACCACCAGTTTGGCTCCAAAGCGATAGTTAAATCTTTAATTAGATTTGAACGTGAAATGGTAATTAATTTTACCGATAACACCGTGGTGTTAGATATGGAGTATTACCAGTTTTGCTCCATGTGATATATAGGTTGGGATTGGGAAATAAAATAAATAATTACTTCGGTGTGGTTCGCTAATCCCGACTAGTTAGAAATGATATCCAAAGGAGGATTATAAAATAAATTTAGTAGAATTTATCTTGGATAAAATTAATGGGAACCTTTCCCTAAGAATGTGATTTTGTGAATAAAAGAATATTCTGAATTTGAATGAGGCGTTCGTTGTGTTTGTGTAACATTTGTTTATTATATATGTGGGTTATTCAGAAAGGCCGGGTTATACCCATTCTAAATAACAGATTCGACGAGATGTCGAAGATGAAGACGGTGGTTGAAGACCAGAAGTCTTCACATCGTTTGGGTGATAACTGATGATCTTGATTGGGCTGTACACCCAAGATGAGGGAAACAGTTGGTGATCGTCCAGACGTACTTGGAGATGGATGGATATGCGAGGAAAGTGCCTCCGGTTTCGTTCAGACCCAGAACGAACTTGTAAATGGATTGTGTGTCTGACATTGGATTTTATTCTGTGTTGATTGATCTCTATTAAATATACATCTGTTTGGCGGCGGAGAATTTATTCTCTTGCTTAACGCCCTTCTCTGAGACGTACGAGCCCAGAGGTTGTATATCGATGGACATCAGTCGCATGGAGTGAATTGCCAGTGTGGCACGCGTAAGTGGCAATTGATCAGGGCTTCTGTTGAAAAGCAAAGTCTTGTGGTTGATGATCAAAGCATGGTCTGTGTGACGTAGCTTTGTGTATAACGTGAATTCGCGAGCCTCACACCTCGGTATGAGTCAAAAACGGGATAGTGACTGCAGGGAGAGCACGACGTTTCTTTCTAGCTAAGGTGGTGTCAGTGAACTTCCAGACCTGACATTTATATACTTTTCACCTGTGTGGTTGTTGGATACGAGGCGCCTCGGATATAGGTCTGTAAGGACCGGGAAACGTGTGTTCAAGAATTGCCAATCCTCAAAAGTAAGAGAGGACCGACCCTGAAGATCCAAGGATCATAGTGGGGTCCTGAGACATTTGCTAGAGTGTCTTGAATCGGAGAGGAGCTTGCCCCTTGCCTCGACTCATGATGGAAATCCAATTTCCAATACGTGATATTGCGGTTTTAATTGTAGAACTAGTATGGCGACATGATAGATGGTACCCGTGCCGCCTATGATTGATATTTATGATTGAATTGTTTTGACACTCTACACTTATTATATTATCAAGTGATTTGTTTTAAACGTACCAAGCATGTTTAGCTATTATAAGGGAAAACCCTATCCTCCGGCTTGCGTTGCATTGTGTGATGGGACCTGTGTCTTATAACAGCTTCATTTTTCTTTATTTAGCATTGCGCTGTTTGTTTTATGCACTGGTATTCTTGGGAGGAAACTCGTTCCGTGTTATACGGCGTGGTCCCTTGATTTACCTAACTTTAAAGTTTTAAATAACGGTTTTAGTTCTCACACCAGTCACATGACTGACCTGGAGTTTATTGTTTTAACCTAAACTCTGGGTGCCCCTATTTTCCACATGGGCAGCTAGTAGTTTTGGTTTTGCAGATTTATATTCACAGGGTCCTGATTTACAGCTGGAACGATGCTCGGAAAGCTCTGTATCTGTGTATCACTTTCAGTTGTGTTTTGTATATTTTTCCGCTGCTATGTAATTTATTTTAATCTCTGATATTTGTTGAATGTAATTTATTCATTCATACTCTGTATATTCTTGTATCTGATGGAATCGTTGTAATTACAATGAAATGTTCTTCCGTCTGCGTTCCATTTTGTCTGGTCATCAATTCTATCCGTGCTTTCCTTCACGGGGAAGTTCAGGTCGTCTCACATACCCACCTCAGTTTGGACCATTTTACTACCTCCCACGGCATGGTGCGTCCTTTTGCCTCCTATATGAGACCGTATGTGATAAAAAGGGGATAATGTATAGTATAAATCTCAAACAATTAAAACTCAGCCCAATCCCCACTGATTTGGCCCTTATAGATTAACCACAGAATTAGGCTTTTAACTAAAACATCAATTTAAGTTTAACATTCTATTAATCCTAACTGTTTATTCATTTATCATGGAATACCGCCTAATCATAAGGCTACCATAAAATTTAAGGCTCGTAACTTAACACCTTTTAAGTCAATATACCCATATTAAAGCCTATACCTAATCACAAGTCCACCACATATATTTTGGCTCGTAACTTGACACCTTTTAAGTCAACATGTTTATATTAAAGCGTAATTGTCCTTTTAACCATACCCTGTCATATTCATAATTTCAAATAAATCATATTTGTTTATTATGATTACACAATTATCATATTTATGAAAATATAGATGATAGTCCATTTTTCGTCCACAACCTGTACCATAGTCATTTTACTAACTTAATCAATTCTGCATATTATCAGTCCAACATTCCCTTTTTATTATAATTTTACAACATTTGACCTAGTAGCCCCAAATTATTCAATTATCCCAATTTAATCAAATTTCCAGACCGTACGCATAATAAAGGATAATAATCAGTCGTAGGCAATTAGGTATATTAACCTATGCCTTAATAAGTCATATATGTATTTCCTTTAGGCATTTGAGCATAACCACAATAAATTGTAAAAATCTGATGAAGAATGGGGGAAAGAAGACTGAGAATTTGATTTGCGGTAATTTGAATATTAATTAAATAGAAACAGTAAGAAAAGATAGAAAAATAACAGAAAACTGCTTAAAAAGAGAAATACAGAAAACAAGAATGAACATAAACTGTAAATAAAAGAACTGTATGCCAAACTATAATCATAATTACTATTATTTCTGTTTACCCTAAATTTTAATCAAAAACTGAAATAATCATAAAAACACAACATAAAGCTTTTCCATATGGATCCAATAGAACCAACCCCAAAAGAAAATAAAATAGAAAATATTTTAATTTAATGTCAACCCCTAAAATTTAGATTAAGGTGGCCTATCTCCAAAAAAGAAGAATAGCCTAAGAGTTTAAAATTATGGTGGCATGTCTCTAAAAGAAGACTGGCCTTGGCAGGGAAGAGATGCAATGTGAGGAAATGGGAAGGGGGATGGGGGCTTATATATAGTTTGTGATGACCCGAAACCCCATACAGACGGCAGCGAGGGTAATCTTTGGAATATAAGACATAAACAGATAATAGCAGAACATAATTAAATGAATACACCAGATAATGTACAAATAATACACTGGATAAACATAATCATCAGAGTTACGCAGTATACAGGATCATACTTAGTACAAATACAGTTCAGCTATACATAAATGTCTACAGTAGAAAAAAATATAATATGTACAATAGGAGCTGAACAGCATAAAAAGAGATAAATGATAGAGTTCATCTTCAGCTCCAGCTATCCAGAAAGAGCCTACTAAACCTGAATACAAGGCTGACCGTGTATAAATAAGGGCACCCGAGTTTGGAAGTGAAACAAACTACGAGTCAGCCATGGGACTGGTATGAGAAATCTACTTAACACATTTCATAATTGGCTAATCACAGGATCACGCCACTTTTGCGGAATGGATTTACTCCATTGGATTGCCAGTGCTTTAAAACAAGTCAATCTTTTAAACATCACAATGCTTTTTATAAAAATGAAGCCATTATAAGACTCGGTTCCCATCACACGATGCAACACAAACCGGAGGATAGAATTTTACCTTATAATGGCCAAAATATGCTTCATATGAACAAAACAAAAGAATTTGATATTATTACTAGTGTTTATAGGTTTCAAAACAATTTCAATCATAACTATCAATCATAGACGACATGGGTACCATATATCATGTCGCCATATATATATATATATATATATATATATATATATATATATATACACACAATCAAAACCGCACGGTGTCGTATTTGGAAACTGGATTTCCGTCATGAACCCAGGCAAAAGATAGTCCTTACCGAATTCGAGACGCTCTAGCCTGTGTCTCAGGATCAGAACGCATCAACCCTTTTGATCGTTAGGGCCGGTCCACCGATGTGGATTATTATGCCTGAATACTACGTTTCCCCGCCCTTTGGGGCGTAAATGAGCCAACGAATGACTCCATCGGTCCCGGATCAACCGATATATCCGAGGCGCCTCGCAACAGCAACAACCATATAAGTGAAAAATAGTATAAATGTCAACCGGTTTTAAGCACTGACACCACCTCTAGCTAGAAGGAAACGCATGCCCTCCCTGAGGTCCTCTCCCGTTTCTGGTTCATACCGGGGGCTAAAGCTCGCGAATTCACGTTATACACAAAACTACGCCACACAGGCGGTGCTTTGATCATCAACCACAAGACTTTGCTTTTCAACAGAAGCCTTGATCACTGCATCTTAGCATGCCACACAGGCAATTCACACCATGCAACTGATGGCTATCAATCACACAGAATGAATTCCAATGTCAGACACACAGACCATTTACCAGTCCGTTCTGGGTCTGAACGAAACCGGAGGCACTATATACCTCGCATACCCATCGATCTCTACGTACATCTGGACGATCACCACTCATTATCCATATTTCGGGATGCCTCCCAATCAGGACATCAGTTACCATCCAAACGAGGTGAAGATCTCCGGTCTTCAACCACCGTCTTCATCTTCGACTTCTTATCGTCGATTCACCTATTCAGAATGGGATAAACCCGGTCTTTCTGAGCAACTCACGTATATAATAAACAAGTGCTACACAAACACAACATACGCCTCATTGCAATTCATTAGTCACCAACCGTCAATCAGTAAGAGAACGATTTCCCAAATATTAACCTCGAAGGCCGAAACCAACATCAGATCAAAACCCAGGAAACCATTCGACTTAGCTAACCTTCATTTAGTTTCTAAATTTCGCATTCCATATCGTTTATAATATTTTATAACGATTTGTCGCTATTTTTATTTATTTAAAAATAGCCAATTTATTCAAATGACGCTTCGGGCCATAATGCGACCGTGGCGCTGTTTTTCTTCAGATTAGATTTACACATATCTGAAAATCTAACCATTGGATCTTCACAAATTTTTTATCATTAGAAGGATCTTTTTAAAACGAATCCAACGGTTCCATTTTCGGGAAAATCCGACGGTCGGATCTCCCGGTACACTCGTTTGAAGTTTCGATTTCAAAATACGAACTACAGTGTCGTTATTCGATTTAATTTAATTATATATATATATATAATCGATTCTGGCGCTGTTTTTCTTCAGATCTAAATTAAACATTCCAGACAATCCAACCGTTGGTTTTTCACAAAATGGGCATCGTTGGAAAGATATTTCCAAGACGAACCCTACGTTTTCAGTTTCGGGAAAATCCGATGGTCAGATCTCCCGCACTAATCGTTTGAAATCACGGTTACATGAACTGCAGCTTTGTTATTCGATTTATTTTAATTATATATATACACAAATATAATCTATTCTTCGATTTCAAAACCATATGCTTTTCAGACATTTGATAAAAATGATATTTTTATCCAATAGACATTCATTTCGACACTTCACTATTTTTAACAATTCATGTATATAATAAAAGTGTGATTTTTATTGCAAAACAATTTATTTCAAAACACGACTATTTTATATAGTTTATATAGATGTTAAAAATAAGATTTTTATTATAAAACAATTTATTTCAAAACACGACTATTTTATATAGTTCATATAGATGATAAAAATATGATTTTTATTATAAAACAATTTGTTTCAAACATGAATACCCTATTTAGTTCATATAGATGATAAAAATATGATTTTTATTATAAAACAATTTATTTCAAAACACGAGTACCTTATATAGTTCATATAGACGATAAAAATATGATTTTTATTATAAAACAATTTATTTCAAAACACGACTAGTTTATATAGTTCATATAGATGATAAAAATATGATTTTTATTATAAAACAATTTATTTCAAAACACGACTATTTTATATAGTTCATAAAGATGATAAAAATATGGTTTTTATTATAAAACAATTTTTTCAAACACGAATACCATTCAACACATGAATTTCTATTCAACGAATGAATTTCTACTCAACACATGAAGGTTTTCTATAGTTCGTATATATAATAAAAATGTGATTTTTATTGTTAAAGCAATTTATTTAAAACACGAATACCATTCAACACATGAATTTCTATTCAATGAATGAATTTCTATTCAACACATGAAGGTTTCAACATATGAAAATAATTTCAACAAATGAAAATAATTCTAACACATGAATATTTCAGAAAATTTCGGCAGTATAACGGCAGGGTAGTTAAAACCGGGGTCGTCCCTAGTACAGCTTCTCGCTCTACCTTAAAGCCTCGCAACTTTTGAGAATGGGGATTTCATGCACCTAGTTCGCACGTAGGCGGCATGTATATATTTTTTTTTCATTTCCACAAACTAATCCTATGTGGTTTCAACCAAATAATTCTCAACCACAAACAGGTATTTTTCAACCACAATCAATCAATTTCAACCACAAACAATCAATTTCAACCATTCGCTATCAACCAATTTTCACATCAATCATAACCAATAAATATCGTCCATGGTTTGTGGACGAGGGGCATATATATATATATATATATATATATATATATATATATATATATATATATAAGTAAGTAAGTAAATTTCACATCTATTCAACACATATATAATTTTTACAACGCATATATAACTTATACATCGACCGTACAACTTATACGACGCTTATACATGTCGTATACAACGCTTATATAACTCATACATCGACTATATAATTTATACATCATCGTTTTCCATATCGTTTATAATTCAGAAATCTCACATTGGGTTCCACTCCACCAAAAATAGCAGGAGGCTCAGAAAAATATGCGGTCTCTTCTAGAATGTAGAAGACGTCCACATGAGTCCATTGTCTCTTGTTTCACTAAATTTCGTTAAGAAACGAAAAAGATATGATTTTTACAGTGAAATCAAAAACCGTAGTGCTTTAAAATGCTATAATATAGTTTATATAACTTTCAGCCGTTACCTCACTGAAGCGTTTGAAACTAGATTTCGTCTTTCTTCGAATCCGTGTAGCTATTCGTCGATCGGCCTTTGCAGCATCGGAGGGGGAGGAGCGGCGCACCTGCGCGCGGTGGTGGGGCCCACTCGGTGGTCGGAACTGACGGTGGCGGCGGTTGGAAGTTCGAAACATTCGAGCTCGATTTCTCCTCCAATTCTGAACGAAAAAATACAAACTATATATGGATTTGAAGGTGGAGAGGAGATCCACAAAAAGTTCAACTGGGTCGGGGTGTAATTCTTCGTGGTTTGGTCGGAAAGCGAACAGGAAATTTTGAAGGGTGTTCCGTCGTCGATCGGCTGATAATCGGGGAGAGAGAATGTTGCGTTGACCAATGAGATTTTTTTTATATTGATAAATTTTAAAATCCGAAACTACCCCTCTTCACGTACTAACACCAATTCAAACCCAACGACTGTCGTCCCCAGCCAAATACCCCTATTCCGAACACAATGGGATATGTTTCGAAGGCCCATTCGACTGTTTCAGTCAGTTTTCCTTCAAATTAAAATATAAAACATTTAATATTTAATTTGAACGTACATTTCAATTTGCCGGGGCCATATATTGATTCAAAAATTCCCGAAAAATAAATCTAGCTATGTTTTGATGATACGGTCCCAACAAAACTAGTTTCGTCAAATTCTGAGACTGTTTTAAAAATGGCCCTTTTCTGGTCGATCCAATTTAATAGAAATCGACCAAACACATTTTCCTTTGCCACGCTCACATACTAGCTTCAAAAATTATGAAATTTGAAACCTAGCAATAATTTAACATCCTGGATCCAAAAATTATGGTTTCGTCGAATTCTGAGGTCGTTTGCAAATTGGCCATTTTCAAGGGCTATATAAACTCTATAGCGACCTTTCTGAAAATTCATTTAGCCATAACTTTTGCTTCCAGCTATGAAACTTCGATTTTTCAGATTCGTTAGAAAGATATTCACTAAAAGATTTAAATATTTTTGGTTTCACTAAATTCCGTTTTGTTTTGCACCCGGTACAGTCAGTCAAGTTTTTAATTCAAATTTTGAAACTACCGCGCCATTTCAGGCCTTGTTTATAATTAGAATTAATTATTTTTATTTTCAAACGTCGATTCAAACTTACTTTTCGTCGTTATTACTTAAAATATTTATTTTAAATATTTTAAATTCACTAAAATAGCCAAATTAAAATTTTCAAACTGGTTCAGTTTTTCCGGGTTGTTACATAGTTGGAGCAAAAGACCCTCAACCATTACATTTAGGTTTTAAATTTAATCAGACCATGTACCCAGGTCAATTGGATTAGCCACGTTAGCTAATAAAATCAAAACACGTCGACTGGAATCAAATTGGAAAAATCTCGTTCGTCTACTTCATTTCGTGCGTGACAAATATATGTGCTAAACACATTTAGGTTGACAAAACCAACTAGTGGGTTAATACATGGGTCGACCCACCGGACAACCGGGGCAACCCATGGGTTGACCTGGGTAGATACTGGGTCAGCTCATGGGCGTATTGTTATTATTTCATTTAAATTTCTGATTCGAATTTCGAATTTCAAATGCAATATCTTCTTCGTTTTAAGTATGTTTTACATAAACCAAATATGTATCTAAAACAAAAAATTCGTAACGAACCCAATAGCGCAATCCCCGTTGCCTAATTCTAAATATTTTTAAACTTACCCTTTAATTAGTTAGTCTGTTAATTAAATACTATTCTTTAAATTTTGGTTGTTACATTCTCCCCTCCTTAAAGGATTTCCTCCTTGAAATTTCTAATGGTAGGTATATAGGATAAATGTTATCATACAAATATTTACAACCATCTAGTTATCATTCATTAACAACTATAGTCCTCATATTTTATAATGTTTTTCATGTACTCATGCAATAGTGTATTGTATATATCTCTAAGTAATGCAAAAGATCAGGTGGTCTACTAATTCAGTTGACCTTCTCTATATGCAATTATGCTAGTGTCATGCATCCAAATGTATGCAAATATTCGTAATGATAACAAATAGTTTGCATGCGCACTTCAAACATCATTCATATGCAACAAAAATATGATAACACCCATTTATATCATCCATAAATTAATATAAAATGCACACACATCCATATGCATACGCAAGTGTCCTATTAGCTGATCATTAGAGCCTTGTGTGTATATATATGTATCAACTGCATCCATGTGCAAGCACTTGCATCGACTTGCAAACATCAAACATAGCCTGTTCTAATAACATGTTTCTACCTCATCCTACATCCATGGCTCAATCCCAAGTTTCAAACAATAGAAACACTATAACCTACTCAAAATAAAAAGGAAGATCGAAGAGTACCATTAAAAAGAAAAGGATAAAAAAAACATGCATCATCTCCTTTGGTTCCCAAGTAGCCTTGCCGTCATCATTTCCAAATAAGACCGTTATTAGTCATACTTCCTTGTTCCTTAGTTTCCTGGTCTCGAAGTCTAGGATTCGCGCACGTGCTCGTTGAATAGATGCCTCCCGCTCAATTTTCATATCCTCTAACATGTTAGGCTCTACTTCAACTATTAAGTCATGTAGGCACTTTCGTAAGTGCAAAACATGAAATACATCGTGAACATCAGAAAGCCTCTCAGGTAGTTAAACCCAATACGCCATCTTCCCTATTCTCTCTGTAGTCAGGAATGGTCCAACGAACCTCGGTGCTAACTTGCCTGTGGAGCCAATTCTCACAACATTATATAATAGTGACACATTGATGAAAACTAAATCTACAATAGAAAACTCAAGATCATTCTTTCTCTTTTCTACATATGACTTTTGTTGATCATGTGCTGCCTTCATCCTCCTCTTAACTAAATCATTCTTATCGGAGCTCTCTCTAATCATACCTAACCTAAGGAGTAGTCTATCTGCTGACTCCCACCAACATGAGGGAGATCTATAGTGTCATCCATACAGAGACTTGAAGGGTGCCATGTCGATACTAGTATGAAAACTATTATTATATGAAAACTTTACAAGGGAAAGGTTCTCCCCTATGTCCCCCCAAAATCCAAAATACATAGCCTCGGTAGTTCCTCTAAAATCTGGTTCACCCTCTCGGTCTACCCATCGGTCTGAGCGTGATAAGCTGTGCTCAATCTGAGTTGCATACCTAGAGCCTCATGTGGAATCCTCTAGAACTCACTAGTAAAAATTTGATCTTTGTCTCTCAAAATAATCGTGGGAACACCATGGAATCGGACTATATATCGCACATAGATAGAAGCTAACAATGAAGTCGTTCTTATACTCTTAACTGGGACAAATAAGCGCTCTTCGTTAGCCGATCTACAATAACACAAATTTTTGTGTTGCCTTTCCTCAATCTAGGAAATAAATCAACGAAATCCATAGATACGCTCTTCCGTTTCCAAAGAGGAAATCTAAAGGTTGAAGCAATCCACTATGCTACTATTAATCTGCATTTACCTCTAGCATGTCATACATCTCGCTACAAATTTGACCACGTCTTTTCCATACCAGCCCAGTAGAATACTCGTCTCATATCATGGCACATCTTATCAATGCTCGGATGGATGCCATCCGAGAGTGATGTGCCTCATCCAATACCACACTCATCAAATCACCCGTGCGGGGAACACAAAGTCTACAGTCACATTGCAGCTATCCTATATAATCCACAACATATCCGAAGAGATATCTAAAGGTATCTTCTCTATCAAGCCTTTCCATAATACCAACTAACTCAGGAGACTCACGCAACCTTGAACCAGGCTGCTCTAATAAGATAGGTTGCACCTCCAGTGATGCTAACTGACCCAAAGTATAATCGGCAGATGGTTTAAAATCGAATGTAGTTATGAATTCTAAGACCAACCACTCTAAGAATAAGGGACTCAATGATGCCCTTTGCATAGTCAAAGCATCCACTACTGCATTCCTCTTGCCTGGGGTGTAAACAATCTCAAAGTCGTAGGACGCTAAGAATTCGACCCTTCGCTATCGGCTCAAATTGAGGTCCCTCTATGAGAATAAGTACTTCAAAGACTTATGGTATGTGGAAAGCTTAAACCTTTTCCCTAGTTGATAATGACTCTAAGACTTAAGCGCAAAAACTATCGCAGCTAACTCTAAGTCGAAGGTAGTGTAATTCCTCTCATGAACCTTGAGTTGCTTGCTACTATAGTACACAACCCTACCCTCCTACATCAACGTTATGCCCGAGCCAGTCCAACATGCATCGATATAAATAATATATGTCGTAGAAGCCATTGGGAAGAACTAATACCGACGCAGAAGTGAGAGTATTCTTCATACTTAGAAAAGAGTCCTTGCAAACACATATCTCTTGAAAATACCAAGTTCTTCTTGGTAAGATGGGTGAGTGACACTTAAATCCATGCAAAGTTCTTAATGAACTTCCTATAGTAGCCCACCAAACTAAGAAAAATCCTCACCATTGTCACGTACTTGGAGGTTTTTCAATCCTACACTGCTACCACCTTAGCAATATCTACAAATAATTAATCCTCGGAAACCATGCGCCATAAGAAATGCACCTCCCTATGCCAAAATTGGCACTTGGAAAACTTTTCCTTCAGCGAATGCACGCGTAGATTACGTAGAGCCTCTTCCAAATGCAAGGCGAGCTCATCCTTCCTCCTTGAGAATACAATAGTGTCGTCCACATAGATAACCATAAACCTTATTTAGGACACCCATAAATACCCGGCTCATCAAATCCACGAAACAAGCCATCGCGTTGGTCAACCCAAAAAGGCATGACCAACCATTGAAAGATACCATCAGGAGTCTAAAATGTTGTCTTATCAATGCTATCTTCTATCACATACAAGTGAGGAAATCCAGTGGCCAAATCCAATTGAGGAATATGGATGCTCCCACCAACTGGTCAAGCTGATCATTTATCCAAGGGAGTAGGTAAAGATTCCTCTTCGAAAGCTTATTCAATTCTACGTAATCCACAAATTGTCGAATGGAACTGTCTTCCTTTATAGAAAATATGATCGGTGCTCCCACTCAAAGATAATGTGCCTAATAAATCCTTTCTCTAGAAGCTCACCCACTTTCTTACTAAACTCTCTCCATTTCCTCTGAATCATATGACAAATAGGAAATGCAATAGGCCTTACATTCTTACACATATAGATCCGGAAATCAATCTCTCGCTTAAGGGGAAGTCCCCTAACCTCCTCAAACATGTCCATATAGTTATGCATAATGGGTACATAATCAATGTCATTAACAGAAGAATGTAGGGAATATAGGAAACTCAATGTGACTGACCCCCCGCGGGTCATAAGAAATCTAGACGGTCCTACCACTACAAGTCATTAATCTAACGACCCTCTTATTGCAGTCAAGGATAGCCCCACACATGTGTAACTTGTGCATCCCTAAGATCATATCATACCCTTAAAATTCCAACATAAAGGCATCACAATAAAACTCAACGTCTAAAATAAAAAAATTCTAACCCTTACAGACCATAGATAATTGCGCCGAACCACCTACTAAGTTTGAAACTACCATGGGATTTATAACAAGAGAATTATCTAAGTGCAAAAAGGTCAACGAAGATATTATAAATAAACAAATGAGGTGCATCTCAAAACTTTCGAGCCTACTTTCTTACCTTTATCAGAACCACTAGTAGTCTGAGTCGCCTCCAACATATGAACCTATGATGTTGATGTACCAGTACCTTGTCCAGGTTTCTGTGGACGTGCCCCACTATAATGCCTAATCTATCCACAATTAAATAACTTGCCTTTCTTTATTAGCTTTCTGCAATCCTTCGCAAAAATGGCTTGTCATCCTACAACCATAAAACTTGATCTCAGTTTTGATCTCCCCTTTCTAAGAACCTCCAACTTGCTTCTTCTTGCCCTTCTTATTTTCTCACCATTTCCTCTCAGAACTTGCAACCTTTGGGACTTCTTATTTAGCATCCTTAACTCTTCCTTTTTGCCCTCGTACATCAAAGCCATCTCTACCAAGTGTCAATAGTAGCTCCCATCAGGATATAAGTCATAACCAATCCTTCGAGAGGTTAACTCATCCCTCTCAAAAATCTAACAGCTTTTCTATTAGCAGTACTAACTGAATTCATCCCAAATCATGATAACTCAATAAATTGCTTGATGTACTAATTGACAGAAAGGTCTCCTTGATTCAGATTGAGAAACCGCTCCAACTACATACTCTCTTCTGCTTGTAACATGGATTTCCTCTCGAATCTAACTTGGAATTTAGTTAAATCCATATGTCTTCCTTCAGCCTCTATAATCTCCTTCCAAAATGATGCCTCTCCTATACGCTTCCAAGCTGTCAACCGAAATATATACCGATCCTCAAGCAGTAATAACTCAATGATCCTCTCCGTGTCTTTAAGCCAAGTGTGGCCCTCCACAAAAGTCTCTATGCCAGTGAAAGTCTTGCCGACCAAATTAGAGTAATCCTTGTAAAGTTGGGAAAAGTCAACAGCTGCTGGTGGATTAGGAGGAACCACTATAGTAGGAGATGAAGCCTGCGCATGTTCCTTTCCTTCTATTAGTGTCGTGGGCTCTAAGTAACTAAAAAACCAACCAGAAATGGGGACATCCTCAGGAAGACTTGGGGCACCTAGCATCCTGCGCAAGAAAGAAAAGATGGAGATTTTAGAATTCAAGAGAGTTAAAGGAAGATTGTAACTGACTTGGGAGAATAACTTTTTAAAACAACTTTGGTTTTGAAAATATGTTTTCTTCAAAATGTTTTGTTTTAAAACAAAATTTTAGTGACACTATAACATTATGCTCTGATACCAAATGAAACAGCTCACACTCCCTAACATTACCCAAAATAAGATCCTATTATGAAATACGAAGTATGAAACACCCCACCTCCGTTAGGGTCACTCTCAAAGGGAATGCCCTAATTTTGGTGGAGGTTTATAAGTACAAGTCACAGATATACAAGACAGATATAAGAACACATATTTGTAAACAGCGGAAGAACAACAAACTTTTATTTCATAAAGTCAAATACGTGTTACAACAACATCCTTTCCAAAAACATAACATAACACTTTCATAATCTGTCTTGAGTACATGATTTAAAGAAGCATAAATAAAACATAGATAAACTGCAAAAGCCCCATAGTGGATTGTCCAAAGCCATAGTTCAAAACAGGAAAGTCCAAGCAATACATTTCTCTTCTTCAAGCTGGATGTTGAGGTTGGTCAAGCTGCTGTGTTCCCTCCCTGAGGACCTGGGGGGGGGGGGGAAACGGAAGAAAGAAGACGAAAGAAAAATAGAGTCAGACATAAAGCCTGAGTAAGTCTAGTACTACTTTGTCTATGAATAAAGAACTGGGTATGATAAGTAAAACAGGAAGTGGGCAAACACTATGAACTTGGTTAAGTTACCTAGGGTCGAATATACTATCGTACCCCATGTTAATCTCTGAACCCATATAAACTAGTTTCCAATTTGCACCCCATAATCAGGGTGATGTGATCCATTCAATGATGATCGGCTCCTACTCGCATAGTTACATGTGTCTTACGGCCCCCGATGTCTGTAGTTACCTATGCTGGTCCCACCATGGGGTGTATCAAGTCCCATAGTGGCAACCCGACACAACCTTAGAGTGCACAGGTATGCTACTGGTGTCCAGTGCCTTATTTTTCTGCTCCGGAGTGTGTGCACGCCCGCACTCCGTTAGAACCTACACTGCTACACCACCGCCGTCGCTTTGACCTCTTACAATCAGCCCAGTAATCGTGCCCCACCCTGCCTAGTTTCAGGGTATCCTGATACACCATTTAGGGTTACTGCTGAAAAGGGTCCCCCGTTACTAGGTTTTCTATCTCTAGCCAACATGCTAAGTTGGTTAAGTGTTTCCTAACCTAACCCCACCAGTCCGTTTAGTTTAGCATGTTCCATTTTGATTAAGTCTTTAGTCCACTTAATCCTAACAATCCTGACTCAGCCTTAATTGTCTTATTAAGGCCCGGACCTCTCACATTAGACAGGTATTGTTGTGGCTGCCTGTTGCCGGTTGGTTCCGGGCAGTCTTACGCCACAACTCAGTCTAACCTCGGGTCCTTGCTGGGCTCCATGTTTAACCTCCCACATTGGATAGGTATTGTTGTGACTACTGGACAGCCGGGCGGTTCCGGGCAGGTTTACATCACAACTCAATCCAACCTCGGGTTAAACACATCGTATTTTCTACATTTACATATCTTGTCATTCTGCTTTATTTATATGTAAATATTTGCGGCCCATTATTAAGTTAATGGTGTAAAGGTTACACCAATCACGGGCCCAACCCATACTTGAATTTGGGCCCTTCTATTTTATATTTTCATTCATTAATTTATTTTTAACCCAACGTTATTTTCCCCCGTTTTACACGTCCGTTTATATATATATTGGGCTTAGCCTTTTAAAGCCCAATTTAGCCATGCGAAAAGGGGAGGCTTATGGCGTATACACAAAGAGGGGAAAGTGAGCGCATGAACTTGCATATGACGTTGGAAAATACATAATAGAAATTGGTGTACTTGCATAGTGGTGACATGTATTTTGGTCATAAAACATAGGTGACATAAATCAAGGCATGTAAACTTGCATAGGTTTAACTACAACATGAACCTATATTCTTATTTAGGCATAATGTCAAACATAAGCATGGCCTAAATACTTCTAGCATAAACATGGCATATTGTCAAACATAAGCATGGCATAAAATACTTCTAGCATAGGCATGGCATATGGTCAAACATAAGCATGGCATAAATACTTCTAGCATAAACATGGCATAATGTCAAACATAAGCATGGCATAGGTAAAGTTCAATTTGTTCATGGCATAAACAAGTCATGTTCATAAGGTTTCTACATGTTTACAAAGGGGATACTTTGTTACTAACACAAAAGCATAGTTCAACTTAATCATGGTTTAAGTCTAATCACATAACGATGATATAAATATACTTATGCATAAATATTCCTAATCATGGTGTTTGCTTTAAACTTGCAAAAAGGGATTTTTGAGTCTAACCTAGCCATGTCTCACATATGTCATCATATAACTCTTTTAAACAAGATAGACTTAATCATAGATTTCAATTATGCCAAATATCATTCATAGCCTAGCCATATTCATAAGTTTTGCAAATACATGGATTATGGTGTCAAAATTCCAACATAGTTTCATATGAACTATAACAACCAAACTTGTTTCAATTACTTGCAAAATGATTTATGCACAAAATATACATCATGATGGCATAATAACAAAGCCCAAACTCGCATAAATTTCAATCAACTACATACATGTAGCTTCAACATAGATAACATAATTTGCGCAATATTCCAAACGTAAACTTGTATAGAACTACCGCATGTAGTTCTTTATAACATAATCCATAAATATCCAAACGTATATAAATTGACAAGAACGCATAAATATGAATTACTTCCATTGCCACAATTCAAGCATACACATCAACACAGTTGTTTATTATACCAAAGTAATACTCTACTTACAATGGTTGCGGCGAATTCTCTAATTAAGAGACACGATTCCTTTGTTGAATTGATTAGCTTTAGGTTGCTTGAATTGCTTTAGGCTTTAGAACTTTCTTCCTAACTCTCTCTCTAGTCGGCGGCTAATCTTTGTCGTTCCTCAGCAACATGGCGGCTATAATCTTATTTTGAATGAATAGATTAGGGTTTAGTCTAGGGTTGTTTATATAGAGGTTAGGAATTGATTAGGACCATTGATGTTGCTAGGTTAGATCATAGCCATTCATTAGGAAGAGAGACCAATAAAAACCCGCCACCTAGCCCTAATGACAAAGCAGACCACAGAAATTCGACCATACACCGACCTGGCCAGCCAGGGCTAGACCAGACCTGGCCAGCAGGTCATTTTTGACCTGGGCGCACTTGGCAGGTGCGCCAGGTCAAAAATGCACTGGTGCACTTCACAGGTGCGCCAGTTCATTTTTGTTCTGGCGCACTTCCCAAGTGCGCCAGTGCATTCTGGCCCTTTTTCGGTTTTTCGCCCAACTTCGTTCGTCCATAACTTCTTCATACGATATCCGTTTTTCGAAAACTCGGACTCTATTTCGCGTATTTTTCCGAGACGAACGCAATGGCGTATCCCGTTTCCCTTAGTTCTTTGATTTGAAATTAATTATACTTTAATTTGTGAGTTTCACAGTTATAGAATTCACGGGGTGTTACAAAGTATTATATGTATAAAGGCATTAACACATCATGAGACTAATATGCACATGACATGAATAAATAAAACACAACGGAAGAAGAAAACAATTTACATAAGTGTAAAACTATTTATTTCATAAAAACCAGCCGTCACAAAATACCGTGCCCTATGAGAATAAAATCTAAGTCACAAAATAGCATCAAATTGCCTAAATAACATCCCTAAAGTAGTCAATAGATACAACCAAAACATGGAAAAGAAATAACAAAGAGCAATACATTACTGCAAAGAAAATCCTTTAAGGCAAAATCAACCAAAAAATCTGAACTACGCACTTCCTCCTGGCAAGGTAGGTCGAAGAAAAAGGAAAGAAGGCAGGAAAATGGGACAGACTTAAAGTCTAGTGACTTGTTATGATTATTAGAACGATTGATAAGACAAAGGGAAACATATGAAATAGTAGTTCTAGTGTCAGATAGGGTAAGTATCTGTGTACAACTAAAGTGAACACATATGATAACTATTCTCATTCAACTTTTGACTATTTGCACCTCTACTAATTCAAAAAAAATTATAGTTAGGAAAATCTTCCTAATAATACCCTTCGATCGACAACAAAAATCATAATGTGATAACCTATGCTACTAAGGGCCTTGGGCTTATCAGACTCAATCCATCAGCAAAAAGAACATAGCATTAATCACACTTGTCATAGTGTCTTATATTCCCTCGTCGGCACAATGTATGAACATTGTCTCACTAGAACGCACCTGTACACACCTCAATTTGGACCGTCTTACTACCTCCCACGGCATGGTGCATGCCCTCACCTCCTATATAAGACCGTATGTGATAAACAAAAGGTATGATGTATGATATAAACCTCCAACAATTTATACTCGACTCGAATCCCCACTGATTTGGCCTCTATAGATTAACCACAGAATTAGGCTTTTAACTTAAATGTCACTTTAGGTTCAATATTTAATTATCCTAATTGTTTATTTATTTATCATTAAAAAACACCTAATCACAAGGCTACCATAGAATTTTAGGCTTGTAACGTAACAACTTTTAAGTTAATATGTCCATATTAAAGCCAACATCTAATCACAAGGCCACCACAGAATTTTAGGCTCGTAGCTTAAAACCTTTTAAGCCAATATGTTCATATTAAAGCCTAACTTCGCTTTCACCCATTCCCTATTATATTCATATTTGTAAATAAGCCATGTTTGTTTGTTATGATTTCTCAATCATCACATTTATGGAAATATAGATTATAGTTCACTTTTATTTCACTGCATGTACCATAGTTTACAAACGTAATCAAGATTGGATATTATCAGTCCATCATTCCCTTTTTACTACAGTTTTACAACATCTGTCCAACTAGCGCCAAAATTATTCAATTATCCCAATGTAATCAAATTTCCCAAATGTGCCCATAATGAAGGATATACAATAATGAGTCATGGGCAATAAGGCACACCAATCCATGGCTAAATCAGTCATATACGTATACCCTTTAGGCATATTTGGGAATAACCACAATAAACTGTAAAAATCCAATGAAGAATGAAGTAAAGACAAATAAGAATATAATTTATAATAATCTAAATATTAATTAAACTGAAACTGTAAGAAAAGACAAAAAAATATCATAAAACTACTTATAGAAAGAAATAATAGAAAACAAGAATGAACATAAACTATAAATAAAAGAACTATAAGCAAAATTACAACTACTATTTTCCTATTTAGCTTAAATTTTAATCAAAAATTAAATAATCATAAAAACTCATCAGAAAGCTTTCCCTTGTAAATCTGGCAGAATCTCCCCTAGAAGAATATAAAATAGAAAATATTTTAATTTAAACTCATCCCCTAAAATTTAGATTACGGCTTATCTCCAAAAATAATACTAGCCTAAAGTTTAAAATTAAGTTGGCTTGTCTCCAAAGGAAGACTAGCCTAGGCGGGGATGAGATGTGTTGTGAGGAAATAGAGAAGGCGTTGGGGGTATATTTATAGGCAGAGCAAAAGACCCTCAACCGTTAGGTTTAGTTTTAAAATCTAAACCAACCATGTCCTTTGTTCAATCAGGATTAACCACATCAGCCAATAAAATCACAACATGTCAACCAGAATAAAATCGAAAAAATCATGTTCGTCCATTTCGTTTCATGCCTGGCAAGTAAATTTGTAACACCCCGCATTTTTAAAATAATTAAATAACGCATATGTGTATATATATATGCATTGATATACGTATTTAAAAGAAGAAACATGAATAAAAATGTAACGCATGCATTAAAAGAAAGAAAGGATTGGTTGTATGCAATGATTATGCATTAATAATAAAAGAAAAAGATTCATGCAATTGTTTAACAGTAATATTATAATAAACATGAAAAAGAGAAGAATGAGAAGAGAACAATAATTACCATTTTTCTAGGCCTTGTTAAAAACAGCCTTGGTAGCCCAGTTGGTTAGAACATGTGACTTGCATACAAGAGATGCAGAGTTCGATCCTCGCCCCTGTCATATTTTTGTTCTAAGGGAACGACAAAAATAACACATGTTCATGAGGGAAAATATGTATGAATATACATAAAAGGAAAAACATACATATAAGGAATTAAAGAAAATATGTATATATATATGAGAAGGGCTCCAGGGCACCCCTGTTTGTAGCACCCCTTTGGCCCTTTAACGTGATCCACTCATTTATATTTAAAAGAGTTAGTGGCAAAAGGGAGAATTAGCGGAAGGAGAGAGAAAGAGGAATGTATGGTGGAAACTGCGGGGCTAAAGGGGTGCTACACTATAAGGGGTGCTCTTAATCCTACATTATATACATATATAGAGATATATATGTATATATAAAAGATAAAATTCAAGTTAAGACTACAGTCGATGAAATGTGGCAAGAATCAAATAACGGTGCAAAACCATTTGAAATTTGAAAACTAAACAAAATTTGTGCGTATATATTATACGTATAAAATGGTCATTAGAAGAATTGTATACGCATAAGAAGATTACATGTGAATATAACAGTTAAATAAATTCCAGAAAATTTAAACATTCAAAATTCAAAATGTAAGACCATATGCAGAAAAAGAAGAAAAAATTATAGCTGGGGTCGACCCAGGCGTAGGGGGGTCGACCCACCCATTGGGGCCGACCCCGGCGCGGATCTGGGAAGATTCATTAATGTACCCGGTCTGTTTTCTTAACAACGTTCAATGCTGACTCAGCACTCAATGTATGATAAGATTCTGAGCACCTATAAATAGGCTAATAGAACCTAGCTAAATCTCACACTTCTGAGACAACGTTTATACTTTTCCATTCTTCCTCCTCCTCAAATACCTTAAGAAAAATAAGATAATTAGTTTAGGAAAATTCCTAGTCAAGATCTGAAGGAAAAGAATGAATACAATTAGAAGATGTACAAAATCATATTCGAAGAGAGCAAATTTTCTAGATTAGGTCTATTCAATTCTCTTCCTCTTTCTTCCTTTTTTCTTTTATAAAAAATTATGAATCCAAGGTTGTTAGGTTTTGAATCCAATTAGGGGAAAACCATGGGATGTTATATCTGGGCCAGATCCAAGATTTGGAAAGAAAATTAGGTGAGTGGATTTAAGTTATATCATTTGTTATAATGATATATTATCATTTGACATTCCCCATTATTATACAATGTGAATTTGCTAGAATAATCGAAAGACATTGAAATCTACATATGACATATTGAAATATGATATTTTAAAATGTTTAAACATATGTTAAAAAGATTAAAGTGATGAATATGACAAGTTGGAATATAAATATGTTAAGATATTAATATGTTGGAAAATTCCTATGTTGAAATATAAACTTGTCAGAATATGTGTAGCAATTACTGTTGTTTCAATTCCATGTTAACTTGTGACATTTATGTACCTGGACCATTAATGATAGAAATTGAGAAAATCACATGTTAGTTTGTTTGATTTGAATAATTACATGATTAAACGATCACATGTTAAAATAGAATTTATTGTATGTTAAAAAGAACATACGACATAAAATTGGTTTAATATGATGACATGTAAAATTATAGGAAATTTACAGTAAATTGGAAACTGTAACCGCTCTTAGACACGAGGTTAGATTACACTTGTGGTAGAAGTCTGCTCAGAACCGCCCGACACATCCAACATCCACAAGTGGTAAATCTAATGTGAGGGGTCTAAGTGCATAAATAAAACATGTAATGGTGCTAAGACACGAGGTTTAGTTAGCATGTGGAATAAGTCTGTCTGGAATCGCCCGGTGTTAGCCTACTTTGTGAACTAGGCAACACAAAGTCAAGATGTCAAGCACTGAAGAGCATTTCTAATTAGAAGACTTCGGTTTGGATCGGAGAGACCATCACTACTCAGATCGGAGAAGACACTACAACCTAGATCGGACAGCTGCAATCATTCGGGTCGGGTCAAAACAACGTATCGGTTCGGATCGGATAAAATCTTCTGTTCGGATCGGTGAACTATTGCTGTTGAAAACAGAGAGCACATGTTCGGATCGGAGGGCAGTCTGCTTCAAGATGGATCGGAAAGCCACCCAATTGCTACAGAGATAGATCGCAGCGGAGCGGAGCAGAGTACAAAGAAGAGAGAATTAGTCCTAAGTTAATCCTATCCGGGTCGGAAGCGCCGATCCGAACCCCTAGAACCTACCCTTCCGATCCGAACCCCTTTTTCACGTCACTTTCCTGCATGAGCGCCTTGTTATTAGGAGCGACTATGACCAGCTCCTACCCACAACGTCCACTGCTCTGATGCGTTGTCAGCATAGAAATCCATCCGAACCCGAGGCTAATGGAATGGATGACACGTGGCTCCGATCCGGATCGAATTCTGAGCAAATTTTCACTTATAAATACCCTGCCTGAAGACAAAGAAAAGGATCTTTTTTCTGGCACTTGGAGAGTTCAACCACCTTCACGACCTGAATTCCAGCAATCCCAGAAAATCTAAATCTTCTTTCATTATTTGTTTCCAAACAATTGAGTGATTGTAAGTGAGTTGTGAGAGAGATTGAGTGAATATTTCATTGTACTTGCAACTAAATCAGTGAATATAGTGAAAAACAAGTGGACGTAGGCATTTCTTCGCCGAACCACTATAAACCCTGTGTGTTCATTTTTATCTTTATCTTATTTTCATTTGCTTTTAATCAATTTGGGTGTTAGAACCACTTTTTGGTCTAACATTTTGGTGTTTTCACTGAGAACCTCATCTGAATTCTTTGTTTTCCGGGATTACCATTCTACTTTTTGGACCGTTGAGTTCAAAGAAGTTAATCCTTAAGTTCTAATGCTCTTGGATATTTGTCGAAGTGATTGTCGAAGAATTATGGCCAAAGGAAAAGGCAAAGAAATTCAATCTGTTCGAGGAAATGGAGCTGGCGAAGATCAGCAAAATACGGTTGTGACAAGGTCTCGTGGGCAGAGTTCAGCAGCAGGACGAACCGATGTAGGAAACCCGAACCGCCATCATGGGGAGAGCTCCGATCCGATCCGGGTAGGAGATTCAGAAGCAGTGCATTCCCCCAACCTGAACCGACCCGAGCAGCTTGCCACGTACCGACCCGACCAGGCGCCCCAGCTCCGAACCGACTCGACCTCCCATTTCCGATCCGATCCGACTCTTGGTGACATTGGAACTTCTACTCGAGTCCCTACAAATGCTCCGATTCCAGCCGCCAGGGTCAGTGATCAGGTCAACCCATCTGCGCCTATTACTCAAGGAGATTTCTCACGCCAACTTGATATGCTTGAAAGTACAAGGGAGGCCATGAAATTCCACGAGCGCACTAATCTCATGATGCAGGAGAATATGAGGCTCATGAGTAGGGAGATTAGCGAACTCCGTCGACAGAGAACTCCATCACCGGTTCGTCACACACCAGTGGATCAGTCTTCATCTTCCGAGGAAGAGCGGCCCCGTGAACGAAGGCCGCTCGAACGACCTCAGAATGTGGAGCAGCTGACATTTGGATCTTTGCGATCTCGTGAGGATATTGCACGAGCGCTAGGAAACAATGACCCCACTCGGGGGCAAAGACTCCAGTCTCCTCCTCCCGAGATCGACCGGGAGCGCAGGGAACGGAATAGAGCAGAAGCGGCTCGAAGAAGAAGGGCATCTCCTAAACAAGAGCCCAGAAGGAACTCGGATACTAGGGCCAGGGAACCTGAGCGGCCCCTAACTAATGCTGATGTACAGGCAATGGTTCGCCAGATCATGTCCGAGAGCCGGAACTATACAAATGAAGATTATGGCTTTGAGCGAAGCCATACTCCTTTCACCGACGATATCCTTGACTTCCAATTTCCCCGGCGCTTTAATTTGCCACAGATGGACAAGTACAATGGAAGGACTGATCCGGGACAACATTTGATGCGATACTCGTGGCTCATGAATGCTGCTGTTGCCCCTGATGAAGTGAAGTGCAAAGCATTCCCAATCTACTTAGAAGATGTGGCGTTGTTCTGGTTTACCCGACTTCCTCCTCGTTCGATTTCGAATTACAGGGAACTGAGCGAGCGTTTTATGAACCAGTTCCGACTCCATGCCCGAAAATCCAAAAGTGTTATTGAATTATCGAGAATCAAGCAGGCACCAGGAGAGTCTTTGAGGGCATATCTTGACCGTTTTAACCAAGCTGTGACTGAGGTTAGTGACCCGCATGAGCCCACTACTCTGATGGCATTAAAGGAAGGAGTCGATCCTGAATCTGAGTTCGGAGATTACCTTTCTGGGAAGACACCCTCCACAAGAGAGATATTCTATGAAAAAGCCGATATTTATTTAAGGCGAGAGGAGGCCAGGGCAAACCGAAAGAGAAAGTCTGAGGCGGCTTCAAAAGAAAATGTGCAGAGTAATATCGCCGTGAAGCAATCTGGGGAAAGTTCCGGCAAGGTTGAAGTAAATGTGGGAAACAAGGGTGGAAACAACAATGCTGGAAGCGGGGGTAACAACAACAATAACCGTAATCCGAACGGTAACAGAAGAAACAGAAATAGGGGAAGCGATCCTAACAAAAGACCCCGATTCCAGACCTACGAGAATTATACACCATTGAACGACACCCTGGAGAATATTTACCTGGATACGTACAATGTTTTGTAGTACAAAAGACCGCCACCTCGTGATTCGACCGAGAAAGAAATGGCGACAGGGAAATTTTGTTTGTTTCATGGAACTCATGGGCATTCAACCAATGAATGTCGGCATTTGAGGGATGTGATTGAGAAGCTGCTACGTGAAGGGAAGTTGGATGAATACAAGGTTGCCCCGAGGGACAGGGGGCAAGGAGAGCAGGCTCCAAAACAAATTCTACCTGCTCCCAAGCCTACAGCGCAGCAGAAAGGTAAAGGAATTGTTATCAACTCCATAGTGGGCGGACCTCACCCAACAATCCGAAGTTTCAGATCGATGGATCAATATGTAAATGCTGCCAAGCATCTAGATGTGAATGAAGGTGATGATTTGGAAGATATCACCCCCATAAAACAACAGAAGACCATGTTTGACGACGTGGTATTCCGCAGCCGAGATAATACTGGGATCCAATCACCCACTGATGATCCGTTGGTTATAACTACCACTATTGGGCCGGCCTTGGTCCATAAGGTATTAGTAGACAACGGAAGTTCTGTCAATATTTTATTTAAAAAGTCATTCGATCAGATGAAGCTTGAATCTGAAGATTTGAAGCCATGTGAAGGATGGATCAGAGGCTTCAACGGGGCGTCAACAGCTCCCATGGGATACATAGAATTGCCCGTGACCTTGGGGCAAGGAGAACGCAGAAGAGTGCAGATGCTTCAGTTCGTAGTATTGGACGTAGATTTGCCTTATAATGCATTTTTGGGGAGGCCTGCCCTTGCTGAATTCAGAGTTTGTATCGCCCCTTGGTGTTTATTACTTAAGTTCCCAACCGAAGCCGGAACTGGAGTAATGAGAGGGGATCAAGTTTCCAAACGGGCCTGCTATGTGGCCGAATTAAATATGTTGATGAAAGGACTTAACGTCGAGAGTAAAGATGCCTCGTCTCCCTCAAAGGGGGGCTCGACATAGCAATTAGAGAGATTGACCACGAAGGAGTTGCCCAAAGGAACGCCTGAAGACCGGGATCCCAGAAAAGACGAGGAACCAGAGGCTAGGAATGCAACTCCTAATGAAGCGACAGTGGAAATTCCCATTGATGACACTGATCCGACAAGAGTCTTGAAGATTGGGTCTCAATTGGATCCATGTCGGGCCAAAGAACTAACGGACTTTTTGAAGGCGAACTTGGACGTGTTTGCCTGGACCCACGCTGACATGTGTGGGATATCGCCATCCATCATAAGTCACAAATTGAATGTAAACCCGAAACATCCGCCTGTGAAGCAAAAGTGACACATGCTGGGCCCAGAGAGGTCGGCTGCTCTCAAAGAGGAAGTGGAGAAGTTGGAGCAGAATGGATTTATTCGAGATTCGACATATCCCGACTGGATATCGAATCCCGTCTTGGTAAAGAAACCGAATGGAAAGTGGCGGACTTGTATTGATTTTTCAGATTTGAACAAAGCCTGCCCTAAAGATAGTTTCCCACTTCCCAGAATTGACCAGCTTGTAGATTCGACAGCAGGTCATGAACTTCTCTCTTTCATGGATGCATACTCTGGGTACAACCAAATTCCTACGCATGTGCCAGACCAAGAACATACGAGCTTCATTACAAATTTGGGATTGTATTGTTATGTTGTAATGCCATTCGGATTGAAAAACGCTGGAGCCACTTATCAGCGCTTGGTGAACAGAATGTTTTATAATCAAATAGGAAAGACTATGTAAGTTTATGTGGATGATATGCTTGTCAAATCGAAACAGTCCTCCAGCCATACGCAAGAGTTGGTGGAAATGTTTGGTATCCTGCGAAAATATCGGATGAAATTGAATCCTCTGAAATGCTCATTTGGAGTGGCATCGGGAAAGTTCCTAGGCTTCATTGTGAGCTCCCGAGGAATTGAAATCAATCCCAGCAAGATAGCAGCGATTAGAAATATTGAAGAGCCGAGGAGAATTAAAGACGTCCAAAGTCTTGCAGGGAAAGTAGCGGCGCTGAGTAGATTCATCTCCAAAGCCACAGACAAATGCGTTCCCTTTTTTGATTTGATTAAGTGAGGAAAGAAGAACTTCGAGTGGACTCCGGACTGTGTTGAGGCCTTTCGAAATTTATTGGAACTGCTAGAGAAACCGCCGATTTTGTCAAAGCCAGTAGATCACGAGGAATTGTTTGTTTACTTGGCAGTCTCGGCTCACGCCGTTAGCACAGCCCTGGTTCGAGAAGAAGACAAAGTACAAAGGCCAGTGTATTATGTAAGCAAGAAATTAGCAGCAGCAGAGCGCAATTACCCAAATATAGAGAAGCTCGCTTACAGCCTCCTAATTGCATCCCGAAAACTTCGTCACTATTTCCAAGCTCATCCAATAACCATATACACCGACCAGCCTTTGAGGCAGGTCTTGCAGAGACCCGAAGCATCGGGAAGGTTGATCAAATGGAATATAGAATTAAGTCAGTTTGATTTGAATTTTCAACCACGAAAGTCGATCAGGGGGCAAGCTCTGGCCGACTTTATTGCGGAATTCACCATCCCAGAGGAGGAAGTAATCGATGACAAAGTGGTTAGATCCGAGGATGAGTTAAAGATAGATTCGTGGAAACTATACACAGATGGAGCCAAGAACGATCGAAGGTCCAGAGCTGGAATCGTCTTAGTCACCCCCGAAGGATGGTCGTTATATTATGCTCTACGATTAGAATTTTCGGCGACTAACAATGACTTTGAGTATGAAGCCCTGATTGCCGGGCTGAAGCTTGCCAAAGACCTCGGAGTAAAAATGTTAGACATATTCTGTGACTCTAAAATCGTTGTTTGCCAAGTACGAGAGGAATTTGTGGCTCGGGGACCTCGACTCATCACCTACTTCAGGAAAGTGAGAGAGCTATTGAGTAGCTTGGAGCGGTACAACATAACACATATCCCAAGAGCTGAAAACCAGAAGGCGGATCGGCTAGCAAAGCTGGCTAGTTCCGACAATCCAGAAGAGACTGAAATAATTCCAATTGAAACGTTGGAATCGCTAAGCTTTGAGTCAATGGAAGTTGAGTTCGCTTTTGAAGCGGAACCGGAGAAGGAGTCGTGGATGACCCCGATTAAGAACTTCCTTAAGGATGGAACACTTCCGTCAAAGAAGAGTGAAAGAAGGGCTATAGTTCGCAAGGCTACCAGATATGTCATACAAGATGATACTCTTTATAGGCAAGGATTTTCTATGCCCCTGTTACGATGTATAGCACACGACGACATCAAGCGTGTACTAAGAGAAGTACACGAAGGTGAGTGTGGAGATCATACAGGAGGTCAGACTTTAGCAAAAAAGATATTGCGATACGGATACTTCTGGCCCATAATTAACAAAGATGCAGCTGATTATTCACGACGCTGCGATAAGTGCTAGAGATTCGCCAAAATCCCCAGAGCACCGTCGATCCGACTTAAATCAATGGTGAGTCCTTGGCCATTTGCCACATGGGGAATTGATATCATTGGAGTTCTACTGATTGCTAAAGGAGGAGCGAAATATGCAATAGTGGCCGTGGACTATTTTACGAAGTGGGTGGAAGCTGAGCCCTTGACCAAGATCACGGCAAGAAAGGTGATAAGTTTCGTGGTCAGAAATATTATATGCCGATTCGGGATCCCAAGGACGATTATAACTGACAACGGAACCCAATTTGATAGTACTGAATTCAGAAATTTCTGCCAGAAGTATAAGATTGACAAGCGATATACTGCAGTTGCCTACCCGCAGTCGAACGGGCAAGTAGAGGCAATAAACAAAGTTATAAAATCCATCCTCAAGAAACGGTTAGAGCATGCAAAAGCAAAATGGGTTGACGAATTGCCCCAAGATTTGTGGGCATATCGAACAACATTTAAAACGGCCATCGGTCATACCCCTTTCTCTCTCTCCTTTGGCTCAGAAGCTGTAATTCCAGTTGAACTGGAAGTTCCTTCCCACAGGGTGACATATTATGACCCGATGACGAATCGGGCACTCTTACTTGAGTCTCTTGATGAAGTCGAAGAAAAAAGGGACGAAGCAGATTTGCGTGCGGCAAGACATCGACATCAGATGGCACGCTATTACGACAAAAAAGTTCGCCTTAGGACTTTTGAACCAGGAGATTTGGTGCTAAAGAGAGTCTTTCCATCCCTTCCTCACCTCGGTCCAAAGTGGGAAGGACCCTTTGTCATCCAACGGAAACTTGAAAAAGGAACCTTCAAGTTAACGACCGTAGATGGCGAAGAAGTCCCTAGAGCGTGGAATGCCCAACACTTAATGCGATATTTGGATTAGAAATGCTGTACTTTTTGTTATTTTTCTTATGAACTCTGTAATAAGGCATGACTTGCCTTGGGAAAATCTGACGATATGAATAAAGGACTATAAAGTGGATGTAGGCTACGACTTAGCCGAACCACTATAAAAATATTGTGTGTTATTTACTTTTATGCATTACATATATACATTCATCAATTATTCTGTTGTGATTATGGAATACAGGATGATTCAAAACCTGAAAAGGTTAAAGACGGTTTAGACATAAGAAGAAGCACAACGACTATTTGTGCGACAAGACATAAAAGAATGAGAAAACGACATTCTTAACTCTAACTCTCCAGAGAGAGAGAGAGTATAAAAGCGTCTCCGACTGAGCGCTGAAAAAGAAATTCTTCTCCTAACTCAAACTCTCCAGAGAGAGAGAGAGAGTATAAAAGCGTCTCCGACTGAGCGCTGAAAAAGAAATTTTTCCCTAACTCTAACTCCCCAGAGAGAGAGGGTATAAAAGAAATGCCAGAAAAACGACAGGCACTGACGACACAGGAAATGCTATCCCGTCAGAAAATCAGGAGTATTCAGATTGCTTGATTAAGCATTAAATAATTTGTGGGAATTGACTGGGGGCATATATATGTTTACGCATATTTCCTCCCTCCGTAACTTCATTTCATAACTATAGTAAGACATGCATTTTTACATAAGTGCAGAACTACTGACAAACAGACATTGCAGAAAATGAATTATTTTTTATTTATTTACGAACGAATGAATTTGTACAGGAGAGTACCTAAAAAAGAAGGTGCAAGAGCCGCTCTTGCAGCAGCAATTATTGATTCACTGGATGCTAAAATGATACAAGGCAATCCACTATTTAGATTTCGAGTGAGCCTTGGACTTCTTGGCGGCTTTCTCCGCATCCTTTGCTTCTTTCTCAGCCTCTGTCAAGATTCGTTTTGACTTCTTTTTTCCTGAAGATACGGTGCTAGAGCCAGTAGACTTCTTCCCGGAGGGCGGAGCGCTGGAATCAAGAGAAGATTTTTTAGCGAGTTCCTCTGTAATAGATCTAGTTGAGAGCTTAACAACTAACCTTGATCCCGCATCCACAACTGCGAGGGGCTTGAGGGCTTCGGGGTCTAGTTCTTCGGCTTTTAATTGCAAGCGTTTGTGTTGATCAGCTTTCATTGCAGCCAAGGTAACATCATCAGCATTTTTTGACTCCCCGACTATAGCAACTTCGGGTTCCTCTTCATGCACCCGTCACCGCCATCGTCCTTTAAAGCTGCTATCATTTCTTCATCATGGGGAGTGGCGACCTTAGTTGGCTCACTTCCTTCTCCCAAGTCTATAGGAGCAGCCTTATCCTCCCCTCCTTTGGCCTTTTCTGCGGGCTTTTCCCCGGCGGTGGTTCCATGAGTCACATCTGTCTTTTCGGATGGCTCAACACCTACAGAATGAGAAGCAACAGTTATCAACTCAGGCGAAAACAATGGGTTTTTCATCGATTGCTCAATCACGTGGCGAAAGGTAGAAATAGCCTTGACGAATTGAGGAGAAAAGGTAGGGATACCTTCCGAAGACTTCTCGGCAGGGTGACTATTACCTCTGATGCTGCTACAGGAATGGGGGATAGCAGAGTTGTTCGGGGAATTCCCGGATTTTCAGGGTCATACCCCTCTACTTCAGAAGTCGCAGGGGCAGAAGAAGAGGAACCAGCTTCGAGAATAGTTTTCTGTTTAGACTTCCGTCTCTCTTCATCCATGGCCTCAGCAATGAGGCGGCACCCTTCAGCTAGGCGCTCCGGTTCATCATCCCTCAAGTATTTCTCCATTAGCTTATCTTCATCGATGGAATCGACCTTAAGTTCCTCTTTCTCCCACTCGACGATCTGATTCCATACTTGAACAAGAGTGGATGGATAATCCTCGATCCAAGAAATGTTTCGGCGACGGATGATATGTGCGAAGAATTCAATCGTTAATTCGCCGAAACCCTGAATATCAGCCTCCGCCTCTGACAATTGTTTGCGGGCTTCCTCCGCAGATTTGATAGCACACTCTACATTGCCCTCAGCCAGGGCAGCTCTGTTCTCTGCCTCCAACAGCCTTGAAGCCAAGTCAGCATTCTTCTTTTCCAGCTCAGCACTCCTCTTCGCTAACTCGGCATTTTTCCGCTCGAGGTCAGCATAAGCAAGGCATGTCTTAGCAGCTTCTGACTTAGCCTCGTCAGCTTGCTTTTTTAACTCAGAACGCTCTTGAGTGTGAGATTCAAGCAAGTCGTGGTAACGTTTTTGCATGTCCTCAAATTGTTGCTTGAAGTTAGAAGCGTCCCTTTGAGCAACAGCTAGCTGAGCTTGAGTGTCTTCCAAATCTTTTCCTAGAGCTTTTAAGGCCTTGGCATCCTCCTCCGCGGTCTTTTGCATTGAATCAGTATTCGTGATTAGAGTGCGGATGATTCTAGAAAGATTGCGTGAATATTTAAACATCTTAGTATACTGTTTTTCCACCGCATCTATCTTTGCTTTGGCCTCGTCTGCCCATTTAGAAGAAACAGGTTCAAGGGCAGGTAAAAAGGTCAAAGTCTCGAAGTAGTGTTCGGGAAATTGCTCCTCCAAATATGCCCGCTTTACTGCAGTTTCCGCATCTAGTGGGGGAGGAGCAGGGATTGTCAATTCGGTGTCCCTGTGTGAGGAGGATTCGGTACTTTCTTTGTCTGTCCTAGGTCGTTTAGTAGCAGGGACCTTGTGCTTACTCCGAGACCCGGTTTCTTTCGGAGGAGTTCTCTCTCTACTGCGCTTTTCATGGGAAGAAGTGGAGTCTTTAGATTGTGGTCTGTCCTCTTCCCTGCGGCTTTGATAACCTTTGTATTTCTCTTGTTCCGGCCGAACAGGTGAGCAAGAACATGAGGGTCGAGAACGATAGGGATCATAAGGCTTTCTCTCCTCCCTACCACGATCATCCCGGCGATCATACTCGATATCCTGAGGTGGATTGGACATGCTACGGCGAAGCTTCCTGATATCATAGTAGGATCGAGACATCGTACCTGCACAATAAGACAAACGAAATTTAGAATTAATGGATTCACAGAGAAAGAGGTGCGATGAATGCTAATGCTGTTGCATAAAGTGTGTCCTAAGTGGTGTGTTTCCCCCCAACCAACCCGAATATGAAGCTAGACTAGTACGGGCAGGCTCTTTAGCCTTAGCAGGAGTGGTCTCTTCAGAAGAGGTAAAGACTAAAGGATCCTTCCTGAAATCCTCTGAGGTGTATATAGTTTCAGGTAAGGGGAGATCCCCCAAACCCTGAAATATTTGGTCATCAGTACTAGGGATATTCCCCTCGGAAGCATTAAGTGGCGACTCTTGGGAGGATGTTGACTTTTCCATAGAAGTAGCCTCCTCGGGGGCAGTATATCCTTCACGATGCTTTTTGGCCAGATTAGCCAATTCGTCATCTTGTGTAGAAGATGGAGAGGGTGAAGTTTGAAGAGGCACTGTAGGAATTCCCGAGCCTTCTCCTGTCTCTGGGATTACCTCCACTGGAGGAATGTATGCGTAGGGGGCCGTCCCATGACCGATGCTACGAAAAACGGATAACAGCCCATGGAAGTGAAGATATTCGTCCTTAAGGACTTCATCGATGGTCAAGAATTTTTGATCGCCATTAAGAAGTTGGTGCATCCGGTCAAAGAATACCTGATCTGATATCTGTTTGGGATTGTCGACTGCAAACGAAAAGGAAAACAAGTTAAGGTGATGATTCAAGTGTGTAGAGCCCGGATTTAGAAAATCAGTGCTTTACTTGATTTTGTCCACCTCATGGCGCATCCAGGCTGTCGCTTCACGTAGAACCATTCTAATCTAGAATCTCCAGCTTTACTGCTGAATGGTGCTGAAATTATCTTCCTTTTTGGGACTGATTCAAAGTAGCAGAAAGATGGAGTCTCTCGAGTCCGATGCTTGAAATTATAGAAGAAGTGAACGTCATCGAACGTGAGCTCTATGCCTAAGATTTCGCGATATGCTATGTATAAAGTGTGCAAGTAGGCATACGAATTGGGATGCAGCTGCATGGGGGCAATCCGCATTTGTCTTAAAAAGTCAACGATGAAGGGAGAGAATGGAGGAATAATGCCGACCATGCACATCAATCGAGTTACCGCCATATATCCTTCTGGAGGGTTGTGGGGACGGTCAGAGCTTGAAGGCACTAGAGTGTCTCTTTTCATTATCCCGTACTTTAAGCAAATTCGGACAAGTCGATCGTTTTCGATTATTGATTCAACGGAATCTGGAGGTGATTCCAATATAATGGCCGATTCAAATTCATCGGGGGCTCGATTGTCACCAATCCCTCCTTCCTCCTCAAAACCCAGAGAAACTTCATTCTCTGAAGACACCTCGTTGCTTTCTCGATTTCCAACCCCGTAGTCCGGACCCTCATTGTCCCATTCTGGATCTAACGGAGAAGATATGTCCTCGAGAGTGATTTTGTTAGAGGTTTCCGGGGCTTCTTTCCTCTCAGCTAGTCTGGAAGAGCGTCTGGGTCTCATGGTCATAGAACTATTGAAGAAGCAATAGCACGAATTAGAGAAAATTAGCCCGTACCCCCCTGTGCATGTGTGTAAACTAAAATGTGTGCAGTGAATGTGAGAAATGCAAAGTAAAGATGCAATAATGTAAGGCGAAACTTTGAAGAGAAAGTAATGGTCAGAGTAGTTCTTAATGTTCATTTATGTCCGCAAGGCACTATCCTAACTGTTCATGAAGTTGGAAGTAATATCTAGCATTGTTTTAAATAGTTGGATAAAATTTTGTGCTTTAGATTGAGTGGTTCTCGGTTCGGTTCGGGCAGGCATCATAGGATCGGACTGAAGAAAAGTTGTGCACTGGATGAAAGGTTATGTTCAACCGGATTGGCTCGGAGACATGTAAAAGGAACGGATCGGATGAGTTTGAATACCGATGCCCCCTATTTATCTGTTTTCACCCTCCGATCTGATCCGATAGGCTATCCCTTGTTTTCCATTTCTACTCTTCCGACCCGAACCGGAAAGATAAAACTTTGCTCTCCTCCTCCATCTTCCATGTTTCCTAACCCGAACCGATTTCCCATGTCTTTCATCTTCTTCTTCTTCCTCAATCACCTTCGAACCCAATCCCATATCAACAGCTCCAATTAGGAGCAAGCGTATGCCTTCTTCAACCTATCAGCGCCTCGAGGTGGTAGCAGAGATATCAGCGACGGTGGTAGAGGAGGGGATGGCCGTGTCATTGAGATTGAACCGTAAATATGTTCAAATCATTCATATTAAACCGCAAATTACAACTGAAATCAGTTAAAGAGAAGCTTAATTGAAGTTATGACCTACCGATACAATTGATTTAAGGATGCGAAAGGGAGTTTTGATTTTCTTTTTGGGAAGTTAGGGTTTTCGTTTTTCATTTGGAGTAATTCCGGGAAGAACAGCGAAAATATGAGAAGAAGAAAGAAAGAAGGAGATGGGGGCAGAGAATATATATAGGAGGGAGGTGGCTACTCGTATTCCCCTCCTGTTTTTCCGCTCGGTCCGGAGTACGAGCCCAACAGCCCACACTTTCTGGCCCATTAATCTGTTGCAAGGCATAGGAAACCCATTCGGGTCGGAACTCAAATTATAAATCCGTTCGGGTCGGAACCCGAACCGAACAGGATGACGAACGACTTGGCATGTGAATTCAAAACAAAGGATGAAGATATTGTGCAATAGCAATCAAAGCATGCTCCGTTTCCAACAGAAGCATCCTTTGGGGGGGCAAAATGTTAGCCTACTTTGTGAACTAGGCAACACAAAGTCAAGATGTCAAGCACTGAAGAGCATTTCTAATTAGAAGACTTCGGTTCGGATCGGAGAGACCATCACTACTCAGATCGGAGAAGACACTACAGCCTAGATCGGACAGCTGCAATCATTCGGGTCGGGTCAAAACAACGTATCGGTTCGGATCGGATAAAATCTTCTGTTCGGATCGGTGAACTATTGCTGTTGAAAACAGAGAGCACATGTTCGGATCGGAGGGCAGTCTGCTTCAAGATGGATCGGAAAGCCACCCAATTGCTACAGAGATAGATCGCAGCGGAGCGGAGCAGAGTACAAAGAAGAGAGAATTAGTCCTAAGTTAATCCTATCCGGGTCGGAAGTGCCGATCCGAACCCCTAGAACCTACCCTTCCGATCCGAACCCCTTTTTCACGTCACTTTCCTGCATGAGCACCTTGTTATTAGGAGCGACTATGACCAGTTCCTACCCACAACGTCCACTGCTCTGATGCGTTGTCAACACAGAAATCCATCCGAACCCGAGGCTAATGGGATGGATGACACGTGGCTCCGATCCGGATCGAATTCTGAGCAAATTTTCACTTATAAATACCCTGCCTGAAGACAAAGAAAAGGATCTTTTTTCTGGCACTTGGAGAGTTCAACCACCTTCACGACCTGAATTCCAGCAATCCCAGAAAATCCAAATCTTCTTTCATTATTTGTTTCCAAACAATTGAGTGATTGTAAGTGAGTTGTGAGAGAGATTGAGTGAATATTTCATTGTACTTGCAACTAAATCAGTGAATATAGTGAAAAACAAGTGGACGTAGGCATTTCTTCGCCGAACCACTATAAACCCTGTGTGTTCATTTTTATCTTTATCTTATTTTCATTTGCTTTTAATCAATTTGGGTGTTAGAACCACTTTTTGGTCTAACACCCGGCAAATCCAGCATCCACAAGTGTAGGCTTAATGTAAGAAGTCTAGTGCATAAATATAAATATAAATAAATATATGTAAATATCAGGATTGATAAATAGAATTAATTGTAATTAATGGAAATAAATGGAACTGAAAGAAAGATACAACAGTAAAAGAAAAGCATTGGAATGAACGGGGGATGGTAAAAGCCTATTATAAACAAATTACATTAATGAGAATGTTGTATAATAGGTAGACTTGTCCTAGTGATAATTGAAAATTATAACTCAGGTTATAATAAACTAGTAAGGAAATGAGATAACTGGTAAAATGAGTTAAGTGGCACTTAATTGTAAATTAAGTAATCAGTAAATGGGAAAACCTAAAACCAGTTGTTTGTAATAAGTACAGATAAGGTGAAGTTTATGAAATATAAGATGTTGTACTTAATTATAGATTAAGTAATATGTAAACTTGGAAGTCTGAAATCTACTGGTAAGAATAACATGTTTAGGCTTGTCCTAGGAACAAGTGGAAATTATAACTGAGGTTATAATAAACAATAAAGGGAACAGAATAATTTATGTAATGAGAGAATTTGTACTTAATTGTAAATTAAGTTATTTATAAGAATAAGAATATGAACTCTACGGATGAGGACAACAAAAGTTATATTTATGGGAAGAGAAACTTATTAATCGACCTTAGATAAGAGAACTAAGTTAATAAGTAAACAATGATAAGTTGTTGTGACAATGTAAGATGGAATTATGATTAAATATGAAAGGGTGAGGCAAACTTATATGAAATAAGTTATATTTAATCATAGATGATAAGTGACATGTTAAATTGAAAACATGTGAATTGAGATATACTTAATTACAGATTGAGTAGAACATGTTATTGTAACCTTGAATCAAACAAGAATATAAAAGGGATTATGGATTATAGAACTTGGTCCACAATCTAGAGAATAACATGATGTGGGCTTATCAATAAACTTAAATGGGCTAAATGTTATGACTGAAATTAATAAGAAAGAGGAACTTGGTAACTTGAATAAGAAGTCAATGTGAAAGGGAATAACCAAGTTAAATGGAAACCTGATGAGGTAAAGCAAGTGCATAAAGGAATGTTTAGACAAAGGGTCTAATAACATATTAAAAGGAGGCGCTTGAACCAGTCTGCACGTTTGAGTAACCCGATGGGGTAGATCATCGTGGTGTCATGAGGCACGAGGGGAGCGTACATTCATCTTATTATTCTAACGGCCCCAGAGGAAAAGAAGGGGAAGCACGCGGCTTCCTGAGATACGTAAGGTGCTCTTGGTAGCCCTCTGTGTGGTGGCAGATGTTTAGGTCACTACTACAAAAGTGGGCATATTCGAAAGTATTTTTCTATGGCCGTAGATCAAAAAAGCGTTGTTATGGGCCATTTTTTCAAATAGGAAACACCAAGGGGGCGTGGCATCCGCGGCCGTTGCATTAGCCATCTAGTGGTACGCTTTTGCCCATCTACGGCAACGTAAAGAAAGTATTGCATTATAACCCTATTGCAACAATATATGCATGTAATGCAACAACATACAGTGTTGCCTTAAGGAGAAGCCAGAACCTGGCTTCCAAGTCATGGTAGTGTGGTCGACATGGGCTTTCCACGTCAGCTGCCAATGTGTCGCATGCCACATCATCTCTCCACGTTAGCTGCACATGTGTCGCATGCCATGTCAGTTATCCACGTGGTACTACATAAGCTGTAGGCCTCACGTGCCGTACCATTGTGGAATTAATAATATTAAACTTACTGAAACACCACAGCACAGTCTAATGCAACACCACATCAATCTGCAACACCACCGTGCCATCTAATGCGACACCATAATACTGTACTGCAACACCAGAAAACATCAACTGCAATGGTAAAAAAATCAAATGCAACACCAGAAAAAATCAAATGCAGATATAATACAACCCTATAATTACAAATTCTGCACTATATATTCAATCCAAAACATTGTACCAGATTTATACATATATACCAAAATATTCATACAATAAATCCTCCCAAAACATTCATAACCATAGTCAGACCAACCAATTATATATACCAACTCAAAAGTGTCATCACCGACACATACCACAAGTGCCATCTTCCGAACATACCACAAGTGTCATCACGAACACATACCACAGGTGCCATAATTTAAAAGAGCAAATACATACCATCCAAATACTTCAGTCAGTTCCCGCAGTTACAGGGGCAACAATGTCATCTTCATCACTTGTTTTGGTGACACGAAAGTCTCCGACGTCTAAATTAAGATCTGGATTGGCTTCACCTAGCTTTTTTAACACCCATGACACATTCTCTTTCACTTTTATGTTAGCTTTTTATTCCAAATCCTCCTCAAGCTCTTGCCTTATTTTTTGGGTCAACTCTTGCACATAACTGTCCAAAGAACCAGGAGTTGTTGGAGACTTTTCGGCCATTTTACCTCGCCTTTCTACAAGCGAGTTCCACATGTGGCTCTTCCCACCAGAAAAAGTGCATCTGCCTTAGCAATTTTTCTTACATCCACCATTGCTTGAACCTTCGCCTCAAAAATGAAAACCAGGCAGGCATATATATAAATAGGCAGCTGGAAGGAATGAATTTATTAACAAAACTGGTTTGCTTTCAAACTAACTATGTGTTCGATTTAATAAGCAGCTCCAACAAACGTACAATGTGCCAATTATACTGACAAAAGTACTGCTATTTCAGTATCTAATTATATATGTACTCACGTATTTGGCCTTTAGTTCATTCGTGTTAGTCTTATAACTTATACCCGGTTCTCGTTTATATGTTTCCAAATAAACCAAGATAGCGGATGGGGAGGCTTTTTCTGGGTCCTTCTTTCTCTGTCAAGTATTAGGATTACCAAAAATTAAACATAATTTGCGACATTCAATGTTAAGAATTTACAGTTCTATCTACAACCTATAAACATTGTGACAATGATATATAAAATATAATTCAATGATATAAAATATTAGAATTATCATGTGGCCAATTCAACTCAATAATAAAATAACCTTAGTTCAAAAAAACACATACTATCTTTTCTTTGGCTACTGTATGAGATTTGGCACCCGTGGTATGTGTCTCATTTAATGAAATACGATGCGCAGAATTAGAATCAGCTAGGGCCTGAAAATCCAAAAAAAAAATAGCACTAAACAAGGATAATGCGAACTACTAAAGAAAAGATTAGCACTAAACAAGCTAATGTGAACTACTAAACATTATACAAATGTGAACATCATCAAAGCCGTACTTGAACTGCTTCATCCCCCCAGTATTCCAAGAGCATTTTAAAATCCTCCAACGGAATTATACTAGGCCTATTTGCAAGCCTTTCCTCATCAGTTGAATATTTTTTATAATACCTTACTTTGATGCGAGACTTGTACTACCTCTAAGAGTTGTTAAGCGTGATTAAGACCCACTTGTGTCCTTCTTCAGGAATGACTACCAAGCCTACAATACATCAATCACAAAATTCAGGAAACAAACTAATTAATTAAAACCAAACATTTAGGAAGTCAGTTGAACTGTATATTGTTAAGGAAATTAGATTGTACCAGGGCATATTCCAACATTTGTCGCTTTAATAGATCACAAACAACATGTTGATTGATGTAAGTAAGAGACACATTATCCTTTGCTAGTGTCCCAAGAAAATTGCTTAACTCTGTAATATTATCAAATATTGGTTGACCATTCTCATTCTACTCAATGACTACTTTATCATCAGGGGTTCTAGCATGCACCTTGGTCATTTTTGGCTTCCCTCTAGGTTTTTTTTGGACCTTTTACTTTATCTACCAGGTTCAAAAAAATGAATAGAAAATAGACACACTTAACAGTGCAGTGTAGTGCATAGATAAAGAAACATTATATTGTACCTATGCGTGCTTCATCTTCCTGTGCAATCCATTCCTGCTCTAATTGATCGGTAAGATTTTCCATTGTTGGAGGTGCTTCAACATTCCGCTTTTGACGTTTCCACATCGCAAAATAAGTAGCAATTGAACCAGCAGCTTCACACGAATTGGTTGATTGTTCGAACAATTTGCTACATGTAGGTTTTAAAACGGATGGACGAGACATTGTAGGTTTTAAAACTCTTGAAAAAGATGGTGTAGGTTTCTTCAATTTCTTTAATGTTTCTACGAATTTCTCCCGGTTACTGAGTTTCTTTTGAGTGGAAGTGTGTGTCATGATCGAATCCTTGTTGGAGCCAGCTTTCTTTGGAGGGGGTTGCAGGTCATTGCTTCCTTTTAAATTCCCATGGCTACATTGATTCGCGAACGAGTTATCGGTCCAGGTAAAGGATCCTTTGGCTTAACAATTTTGATTCTCTGCAGTTAAGTCGAAGTTCAAAATTTTTAACGTTCTAAAGGCAAAGACAATAAGTAATAAACAAATAACATCTTTATGCCTCTGAATCCGATGAATCATCAGTGACGTGTTCACCAACATTTTCTGGGATGTATTCATCACATCTAGCAACATCTTTACCTTTATTTTTCTTATTTCGTCTGGAAGTCTCTTGCATACAATAAACCAATGAAGGCACCCTAAGTGATCTGCTAACTGCATCGTTTTCTTGCATTCATGCGATTCGCTCTTGTTCATATTTCGTCAAAACTGATGGTTGTGAAAACTGCAAGCAGATTAGCATTGTTACTCACCTTCGATGATAAATTTAAGCTAGTTAAGCAAATAGAGACGACGTATAAGAAGTTCGTGCTATTTTGACAGAATGCATGCAAAAGAATTTTAATGAAAAGTAGTTTGAAATACAAGATTTCATCCGGATTAATAAAACTAAAATGAAAACTGAAAAGTACCTGAACATCAGCTTCATTCGCTCGGGTATCATCATCATTATCTGTTTCGTTTTCTGTATTTAATTTCCTCTTGGTTCCTTTGTCCGTCGAAGTAACATCTTCTTCATCATTATTCATACCAGGCTCCGGCGATAGTTTCTTCTGACCCACTTGAGTTGGGTTGTTTTTCATCATTTTGTGTTGCTGCTGAAGTCTATGTGCAGTAGTATACTTGCGCTTTCCAACTGGCTTCTTAGCAGAACCTAGAACAATAAAAATAATAACGATGGCCTCCTTTATAGTTCTTTACACACAGAGATATATATAAGAATGGATCTATATTACATATACTATATACCCTGAATTATGTTTTTCCTTGGTCGTATGATTACATGTGGCTGTAGTTGAATCAACTGCTCACTGTCTTTGTCAATGTTGTCCTCGATGTAAAAAAACCACTTCTCATTGCTTTTTGCAGCCCTGTACGTACTCGGTTACATCCTTGTCATTCAATATTAGATGCCAGCCACCCCTCGTTCCTTTTCTAATGATATAGACTCCTCCTATTTCAGTGTAATGGAGAGCATCTTTAATAAATTCCATAAGCACACTATAAGAAAATCGGTCTACATCATATTTTGTTACTATGAAGGATTCTCCGCCGATGTTACATGTCCTTCGAAACTGTCCGCCATGTTGCAGTCAGATATTAATAAGTTCATCCATCCTGTACAAAATGAATACATTAGAACAAAGTACATGCATGTTAAAGTGGACAGAAACCAAAAACTATAACATTTTGGTCCATAACCATTTTAAATGATAGAAAAGAATGACATTAAATCATAAAACATGTGAAAAAAGTTGATTGCATTATGAGTAAAGAGTGCCAAATACATTCATCGAAGATAATAATTTCAAGCTAAAACAAAAAGTGCCAAATACATCATAAATTAGACCAAATTAAAGCAATAAGAAAGAGGAACTTTTTGTCCTAACGAGACGGAACAGATTCAGGAACTTCTGCTTCTAGTTCTGTTTCTAGTTGTATTACGGGGACATCATCCCTAATCCAACCCCTATCAACAACTTCTGGCTCTAGTTCACCACCTATGCCCATATCATGTGAATGCATGTTGCTCATGTCTTCTTCCATTGCATTTTGATTTTCAGTATCACACCAATGTCTTGACAATTTTTTAATAACGTAATAACTATTCTTTTCAACTGCATCTTCCACATAAAATAGTTACTGCACTTGCGAACACAGGACATAAGGTTCAATTTTATGGCACTTGCTAAAATTTACTCGAGTAAGACCATATGAATCTTTTTCCTCTTAGTACCAGCAACACTTGAAAAGGACCATAGTGAAAGCTCCCTAATAATCAAGCTCAAAAATTTCTTTGGTTGATCTGTACTAATTGACATCACCCACTATTATGTTTTGGTCTTTTGAACTTGTAAAGCTGGTGGTTTTGGCAGTCAAAAATACACCACTATTTTGTTTGGTACATCGAGAATCTCTAAATTTTGTGTGGAATCGATATGCACTTACTATATAAACAGTAAACTTCCTAGCTACTCGATTAGGACCTAATGCAAACACCTCTAAATCTTTTGAAATATTGTCCTTTATCAGAACCTCTTCTTTAAGCCAATTCCAAAACTCTTCGAAATGTTCTCATTTCCTCTTGTATCTTCTTGGATTTGCAAGACCATCCACAAAGGCTCGATGAACCCTAAATAATAATTAAGGTCAAAAAAATACGAAATGCAGATGTTAATTTATAGTTAAGGAAAATGATATAGGAACTTAAAAACTTACTCGATCAAATACTCAATTTCTTTATTACCGGAATTGAACAGAATATAGTGATGCATTGCCTTCCTATCTGCATATTTCAAATTGAACATCTTCCTACATTTATTCTTCTTTGTTCCAATATGATATTCCAAATCTGTTGGACATGTACCAAAATTAATCGACCTGTTTTTTATTCCTCCATCAATGCTTAAAAATCTTGAATAGAAGGTCACACACTCTTTTGCCAAGTAACCTTCTACAATCGAACCTTCCGGTCTGTTTCTATTTTGCACATAAGATTTCAACTTTCCTAGATATTGCTCAATTTGGTACATGCATCTAAGATGTTCAGGCCCGCCGTATTCGATTTCTCTGCATAAATGAACAGGTAAGTGTACCATTATATCGAAAAAAGCCCATGGAAAAATCATTTCAAAATGACAAAGTATCTCGACAATTTCTTTTTGCAGCCTCTTGATATCATCCACTTCGATAATCTTGCTCCATAGTCCTCTAAGAAATGCACTAAATATGATTATTAATAACGCAACCTCGGGTTTTGACGCTTTCTTCACGGCAAATTGTAACAAATAGTGGAGTATGAGATGAGCATCATGGCTCTTATACCCCCACAACATTCTCTCTTTCATGTGCACGTACTAACTAACATTCGAGGCACAACCGTAGGGTAGTTTGGCGTTCTTCAATACAGAGCAAAAACAAGACATAAACCCTTTAATATCAATTCCTGATAATATTTCTGGAATGCTCCCCATTTCAGTTGTGGAGATTAAGAATAGAGTGGATGTTTGCACCTTGTAGTAAGAAACTAAACTAACCTTATAGGCAAAAACAAGACATAAACCCGATTAAGAAATTGTTGTCCTTATCTATTCTAGGTTTTTTGATTTGAAAAAAAATGATTTTCATTTTTTTATGATGACATGTTTTTATGGTTTGACAAAAGTGGGTTTTGAAGAGAAAAATAAAATTTTGACAAGTATAATTTTTGAAGAATTTTTTTTTAATGTAAGGCCACATCGTGTTTTTAAAGTATGGAGTATGTGAGGATTAGTGCTTATGAAAGATGGGAAAATATTTGAGGCTATGAAGTAAATAGCGAGAATTATCTTGGAATAATGGTAAGTTCTCATAGAATGCGTAAGCATTGAAAAGTCTAGGGTGTGGCTTGAAATAATTGTTGGTACACAGATAGGATGAGTGGTGACTACTAGATAATAAAAAGGGCAAGCAAATGTTTAAGATCCTACTGCTAATTTTCATGTTAGGGGTAAAACCCGTTACTACATTTCTGTTGGGATCGTTCCGTTATTTTGTTCTTGTTGGGTAGTTAGGCTAAACGCCTAAACCTATCGTAGATCCCATGGTTTGTACTTTTCTGTCTGAGGGGGACATAGTCCCGAGATTCTTAGCCCTTAGTAGTAGTTGTGTAGAGTGTCTGTTTTCCTATTTTAGTTGAGGGCTTATTTGAAAGCTAAACTTAGATCAGATGATCAAATAAGCTAAGAAAACAGATAGGGTACAACTAAAAATGAAACAACAAATTCAGTAAAGCAACAAACATGATAAATTATAATAAAAGATAAATAAGAATAAAAAAAATTCCAAGATAAGACGAAAAAGAATAGCTACAATAGAGAATTTTTTTTATATGGGCTGTGCTTGGATAGGAAAATAGAGGAATCTTTATAAATATTTTCATAAAATCCAAGTACAGTTGAAAAAAGGTACATAAAAGAGAAATGAAGGTGTGAAAATTTATGTTTTCCACCTTATTATAACATAAGAAATCGAATTTAGAAAATTAGTTTTTTCTGAAATTCGAAAAATAAAGTTGGTTGATAGGATTCTGGATGTAACAATTGGATAAACCACGGTCTTACTCAGTAAGAGTGTTGTAAAATTAGGATGAAAAAGAATTTTGATTTTCAAAATATTGCATTCATGTAGAACTTCCAGTATATTTAGGATGCGAGCATCATATTTTAAAAGTATTTTTGAAATTTTGCATACACATAGGAGGTACTGTTTAGGCATACATACATTATTATGTTGTATTTAACTTTGCACAATTGCACAATGTTTGCAAACAAATTGTATGCACACATGATGGATGCATATTATGTGAGAGGTTAATTGATTTTTACCCTTATCAAATTTCGGGGACGAAATTACATAAGGGCGGGAGAATGTAACATCCCGAATTTTGTAACAATTAAAATAATTGGATAATGCATATGTGTATATATATATATATGCATTTATATGTATTTAAAAGAATAAAATATTAATGCGAATAAAAATGTAATGCATGCACTAAAATAAAGGATTGGTTGCATGTAGTGTAAACATGTTATATGCATTGATTATGCATTAATAACAAAAGAGAAATAAAAGAAAAAGTTTCACGCTGTAACAACCCGTATTTTGAATAACATGTTATAACATAAATCAAGGCAGGATTAAATGATAAAATCTGAATCAAGGGAAACGGTCTGTGCCATTACGTTCGTCTCGGAAAAATACGCGAAATAGAGTCCGAATTTTCGAAAATCAGAGTCTGTATGACCTAGTTATGGCCCATAGAAGTTTTCAGAAAAATTCAAGTTTAAAAACAGATTCAAATTCAAATGTTTCACCTCAGACAGGCCAAGCGGGAAGGTTCCTGCCAACCCCCATGTTGACTGGGGTGTCGACTGGGGTGTCGACACACCCAGGGCCGTGTCGACTGCCCATTCGACACGGGTGTCGACATGGTGGCTCGGCCAGTTTGGCCTGGGTGCACCTGACTTGTTCCTCAAGGCATGTTTTAAGGCTTGTGACGGATTTTAAAGGCCCAGATCTGAATTAGGGTTAATCCTATGGCCTAAACTAACCTAAACTTCTATAAAAGGAACCTAATACCTAGCCTAAACCATCATAAATCAATCCTACAACTGGATTATGCCAAAATGTTTAATCATGGCCTCCACCCTCTTGTCATAGTCTACATCTTCATTCATATGAGAGTTCCTAAGCTTGTTTGAGAGTTTCTAAGTTTGATTCAAGGCCAAAGTTCATTCTTTCTTCATCAAAGCAAGGATCTTCTTCTTATTTCTCAAGGGTTTTCATTGGAGCTTATTATTTGGGGTTTTTTAGAGTTGTTAAGTGGCTTCGTCTCATTCTTATTTTATTTATAAGTCTTCATAGCATTGTAAGCCCTATTCTGCTCTTAGATTCTAACTATGAAGTTCAATATGACATGTTGAAAGTTTGTGTTTGGGCCTAAGTATGATTTGTGCTTTGATTCTATCATGTTATACATAGATTTATCCTATGCATGTTTGTAAAGCTATCACCTTGACTTTGTGCATAGAAAGCTATGAGCTTTGATTTGAAATGTTGTATAAAGCAACATAGAAACTCTCATAACCCTTATGTTATCTTGCATATGATGTTATATGTGAATCACTAGCTATCATCCTATGTCATATATGACCATGTTTAACCTATTTGCTAAATTTTGATATCATGCATGTTTTGAGGCTTATAATGTAATATGCAAGTTTATGAACACATTTGCCTCATATGCCACCATGTTTAACTTGTGGCCAAACCTTATTAATTATGTCATGCTTCTAAGTTCCCTTCTTTGGGATCTATTTGCGTGTATGCGAATTTGGATGCGATGGGGTTACGTTAGGGGTAAACTAAAATGACATAAAAACATGACTTGAAAAGATGACACGAAATATGACATGTGATTATGCTTGAAACATGAACATGAACCTGGACATGACTTCTAGAAAACATGAGAATGGCCAACTCGAGGTTGGGTTGAGTTTGTAGCATAAATCTACCCGGAACCGACCGGCTTAACTAGTGGCTACAAGCGATAGGACCCAATGTGAGTAGTTGGTCATGTCGCACTTGAAACCCGAGGTTAGACTAAGTTGTGGTGTAAAGCTACCCGGACCCGCCCGGCTTAACTAGTAACCACAACAAGGTCTAATGTGAGAGGTTGGGTGCATTAAATTAATTAATGCCACATGATAGGGTTAAGTCATGGACCACTTGAATACTTAACCAATTAAACACGATGGGTTGATGGGGTTAAGTCATGAACCTTGGGTACACTTAACCAACTGGATACTTGATTGGATAGGGTTAACCACGATTAACCCATTAGAAACCCTAGTTACGTGGTCCTTTTCACCAGTAACCCTCTTGGTTGTATCATGATACCCTAGGAACTAGGATAGGGCGGGGCACGTGTAACACCCCACTCCCGCTATGATCACTCACTAAGGGAATGCCATAGTATCGGTGGAGTATTTTAGTGAATATAGAACAGAAAAATTACAACAAGACAGATATAAATAGTACTTGAAATTTAAAACATCATCTCATAACAGCGGAAGTAAACATGTCTGGTTACATCATAAAACCACAATAAAAGTCAAGTACAATATCCATCAAAATAAAGAAGTACATAATCCCACTCTCTCATACAATAGCCAGGACAAAAGAAAAGATAACTGGGTAACTGGAGCTTTACATCTATCCAAGCTCCTAAAGACTGGAACAGCAATCCGATCAAGCTCCACAACTGCTAGGATCCACCGTAGGACCTGAGGGTTGGGAAAAAAGATAAAAACAACGGGGTCAGACATAAGTCTGAGCGAGTCCTATAACTTTAACAATACAATCGTTAAAGTAACCAAAGAAGACATAAACTGATATACGGTAACTATTGGGGATGAATGGCTACACTAAGCGGTCAACTAAACTAAGATAAAAGATAAAGATGCATCTACCCTTCCAAAAGTAAATTACTAAACTGCACCACACCAGTCATTCCTAACTTAAAGGTTGATCCCACCCATGGACTTATAAAATTAACTTAATAGTTCTCGCGTACCCCTAGGTGACTAAGTAGACGCCACGGGGCCCTACAATCCACTAGGTGTACACACTACTCCCATTCGATCGGCTCCCTAACGTAGATACCCGTGCTGGCCCCACCGTGGGGTGTACCATTCCCCAACGTGGCAACCTGATAAAATTAACGGTGCACGGCTTATATCTACACGATGCAACAACGTCTTATTTACCAGCCCGGGTCCACACACGCATATGAAACCCGTTGGTCATGCGTTGCCACCGCTAACCCATTTTGGCCTCTTATAGTCAAGCCCAATATGCGTGTCCCGTCACTCGACTAGGGTCGAGCCCACTAAGATACGTTTGGGATATTGGTTGAAATGGGCCCCCAGCACAAGCCATCCCCCTAAGCTTGGCCCACACACTAGTGTTTCCCACTTAACCCTTTAATCATGTTTAATTACATGTTTCCTCTTGGTTAAGTATTTAATCATATTTTCTATTGGCAACCACTAGCAATTTCCACATACCACCCAAGGTACCCACTTAACCCCCATGCCCCACTACATGATTATCTGGTTAAGTGTTTCTTAATTGATTAACACCGTAACCGTGTAAAGGACCCCTCACATTGGACCGTTATTTGTAGATGCTTGGTTAAGCCGGTAGGTTCCGGGCAGTCTTACACTACAAACGGGTCCAACCTCGTGTCATTTACCCTTGTTACGTATTTAATTTATGATTAAGACCCCTCACATTGGACCGTCATTTGTAGATGCCTGGTTAAGCCGGTAAACTCCGGGCAGACTTACACTACAAACGGGTCCAACCTCGTGTCTCAATCGATTAATTACTCCTAATTAATCACCCCCATAATTTGTGTTAATTATCATGTTTATTTTAGGAATATGGGTACACCTAACTTAATAGGCAAATTCCCAACTCCAAAGTGTGGGTACACCTAACTTAATAGGCAAATTCCCAACACATAGTATGGGTACACCTAACTTAATAGGCAAATTCCCATACTATGTTCATTTATTTTATGTTATGCATAATTATATTAATTTCACACAATCTTATTAACATATGTATTTAATTAACCCCATCGTTCCCACGTGATTTCGTTCTCATGACATAACACATATAAAAGGTGTCAACTTGCATATGTATGAACATGTTTCAAAGGTGCCATCTTGCATATTAACAAACACATAACTTGCATATGAACTTGCATAACATGTCACATAACTTGCATATAATCTTGTATAACACGTCACATAAACTTACATATTAACAAATACATGACTTGCATATAATATGTCACATAACTTGCATATGAACTTGCATAACATACTTGCATATAAACTCATAAACTAGCATATGAACTTGTATAACATACTTGTATATAAACTCATAAACTTGCATATGAACTTGCATAACATACTTGCATATAAACTCATAAACTTGCATATGAACTTGCATAACATACTTGCATATGAACTCATAAACTTGCATATGAACTTGCATAACATACTTGCATATGAACTCATAAACTTGCATATGAACTTGCATAACATACTTGCATAAGAACTCATAAACTTGCATATGAACTTGCATAACATACTTGCATATGAACTCATAAACTTGCATATGAACTTGCATAACATACTTGCATATAAACTCATAAACTTGCATATGAACTTGCATAACATACTTGCATATGAAGAAACATACAACTTGCATAATTATCATACATGTAACTTGCATTTTATCATACATGTAACTTGCATATTAATCATATGATCACAAAACACAAAACTTGCATAACCCACATACATTAGCAAACTAACATCATGTCATATGACTTAAAATCCATTAATCCCCAAACAAAACCATATGATCTCATCATATCTCATCTACTTAGTTTAGTAATTGATCATTAAAGTGATAGAAACTCACAACTAGCAAATTTGCACTCCAAATGAAGAAGATTAAGATGCTTAGAATGGATTAGAGGTTGATTAGAGAGTGATTAGCTTGCAACCCTCTTCATAAATTAGTGGAGGCTCCTTCAAAGATTTAATTTGGCGGCATGTAGCCCTCAATTCTATTTTTAGTATGGATTAGGGTAGGTTTAGGGTGTATTTATAGATTAGGTGAGTGTTTTAGGCCCTTAGATTAACCCTAGATTAGATTAGGACCCTTAGATTTCGGAAATCTCTAGAACCCAGCCCAGCCCTAGCCAGAAAACCAGACCTGGTGCACCCAGTCCCTCTGGCTCGACACGCCGTGTCGACAGGCAAGTCGACAGGCAAGTCGACCCCCCAATCGACAGGCCTGTCGACAGCCCTGTCGACATGGCTAGGGCGGGAACTTTCCCGCCTGGCCCTGCTGCTTCTATTTTGAAATCTGAATTTGAATTTTCAAATCTGTTTTTAGCTTTGAATTTTCTGCAAACTTCATTGGGCCTTAACTGGGCCATACGGACTCCGATTTACAAAATTTCGGACTCTATTCTGCGTATGTTTCCGAGACGAACGCAATAACGCAGCCCGTTTCCCCCAATTCGCACATCTGAGATTATTTATTCTACAATTAGTGAATTTTAGCATTAACCGAAATTCGGGGTTTTACAGCACGATTACTGGGCTGACATGTAAGCGACCAAAACGACGGCTGAGTAGGTGCGCCAGTGTAGGTTCAGGCGGACTATGGTCGTGCACATAGTCCGGAGTTGAAAAACAGACATGGGCACCAGTAGGTTTAGACTGTGCGTGCTTGATTCGTGTCATTGGTTGGCACCCTGGGACTTGATACACCCTAGGGTGGACCTAGCACAGTTTGACTACACTTCGTGATTGGGCCTTATGACACCGACACTTGACGAGTTAGGCTTTTAGGGAGCCGATCGACTAGACCGTGTTATGGGACCTTGATTTTGGTCATCTCGTGATATGGGCCAAGATTGGGCCAAGGGATCACTTCTTGTTTATACTTGACATGGATTGGAATACTAGTACTCTTTGTGCAAAACTTAACCTTGTATATGTGATGCCACACTTGATCTATCTTGTTAACTTTTCACCATGCCAGTTATCATCCTATATTTCATCTCTGTTTTACATGTCCAGTTAACTTTATTAGTTTTTATACTAATAGTAGGTAGGACTTACCAATCTTTTTGACTGACCCATTTTCTTTCGCCTCTTTTCTTTCGTTTCCCCCCCCCCTCCCCAGGTTCTCAGGGTGGGAACGCTAGCATCTAGCTTGGATCTTTAGCTGCTTTTCTGGATAGCTCATGTACGGTTTGGACTTGAGCTCGCTATGTCTTTTACCGTCTACTTTGGGGATAGTTTTTACTTCATGTTATTTCCAGTTTTCAGTTTATGTTTCTAGACATTATTTTGTTGGAAAATAATGACCAAGTACTTTGATGTAACTTGACTATGGTTTTGAAATGTTAGTTTTTATCCGCTACTTTATTTACTCTGTTTTACTTATATGTTATGTCTTGTGATATCTGCATGCATGTTTACCTTGTTTAACGCCCCTTCAAAGCTAGGGTGCTTGCAAGAGTGACCTTGGCGGAGGTGGGGTGTTACATTTGGTATCGGAGCATAAGGTTTTACTAGACGGGACAAAAGTTTTAAAACTTACCTTTTTTAAAAACTATTTTCAAAACCAATTAAGTATTTTCCAAGAAAAGTCTAGTTTATTTTAAAAGGCTATTCCCCAAAAGCTATTAGCACTATCCTTTGTTTCCTCGTTCTAAATCTATCTTTTCCCTTTTTCAGCATGGTCGATCTTAATCTTCCCGAGGGAGTAACCATTCCCGGATGGTTCCGGAGGTACTTGGAAGCTAGGGCCAACGATGCGGGCCCAGCAAACACTCCCACCATGACTGAGGTTCCTCCTCCTCCTCCTCAACATCCACAAGTAGATTTCGCAAAGGTTTGCAATGACTTTAAGGCGATGGGTGGCAAGAATTTTATTGGGACGGAGACTTTTGTTGAGGCAAGAAATTGGTTAAAAGAAACTGAAGATATCTTCGCCATCTTTGATGTGGAAGACCGTAGAAAAGTTCTATTGGCAGTATGGCTATTGAAAGAGGAAGCTGCTTATTGGTGGGAAGTCACCAACGCTACTAGGCCTATAGAGACATGGGCCGACTTTAGGATAAGGTTTGGGCTCAAGTTCCTATCATCTGCTGAGGAGAATCTTCAATTGGAGAAGTTTATATCTTTGAAGCAAGGGGACATGACAGTGAGGGAGTATGTGAATAAGTTTAATCAGCTTGCTCGATTCGGTTTAGACATGGTTAATACTACCCAGAAGAAGGCTCTACGCTTTGCACGAGGGTTGAATGAGCCATTACAAGGTTTAGCCATGTCACATATACCCATGGGGGCCACTTTTGAAAGCCTAGTGGACATGGCATTGCTTCAGGGAGACGATAAGAATGGCAAGAAAGAAGTCAAGCCTAATGAGATTCAAACCAAGAAGGTGGACTCCAAGTGGGGAGGAAATCAGAACAACAAGAATAACAAGAACAACAAGGGTAACAAGGCCAACAACAACAAGGCAAAGGACACAAGAAAGTGCAACTTCTGTGGGACCGTTGGACACATAGCCAAAGATTCTAGGAAGAAGAAGAGGAAGTTGGGAGAATGCTTTCATTGCGGAGAGACTGGACACTTCAGCAAGGATTTCCCTAAGAAGCAAGGACAAGGGCAAGGGCAGACTCAGCGTGCAGGACCTTCTAGAGGACAAGTGCATGCTCTCAACACTGCTCCAGTTCAGGACCGAGGTAGTATTTCTGTAGAAAGTCTTGTTTATATTTCTGATTTTCCCGTTCGCACTTTATTTGATTCTGGCGCATCGCATTCCTTTATTTCTTCTGACATTGTTGAAAGTTTGCACCTAAGTACAAGTCTAGTTGAGGATCCCGTTAGTGTTTCAAATCCAATTGGGGGTTCCACCCATCTATCTATGATTTGTATGGATTTGAGGATTTCTATCTTGACCGTAGAATTCACGTGTAATGCTTATGTTCTCTGGTTCATGGGATACGGGTTGATTTTGGGCATGGATTGGTTGTCCAGTTATGGAGCCATTCTCGATTGTGAGCATAGGGTGGTGAGGCTCATGACTCGCCTCGGTAATACCCTAGAGATTTCTTACAACCCGCTGGATCCCGTCATGTTATGTTTTCTTGAATCTCTTGACTCGGCCATCGATGATCTGCAATCTGTAAGGGTGGTTCGAGAATATCCCGATGTCTTTGATGAGGTTAAGGGGTTACGCCCTAAACGAGAGATAGATTTCCGCATTTATCTTGTTGATAATGCCAAGCCAGTTTCATTGCCCGTTAGGCACATGGCCCCACGAGAAAGAAGAGAGCTCAGTAAGCAAATCAAGGAGTTGCTTGAGAAGAATTTTATTAGGCGAAGCATTTCTGAATGGGGTGCTCCTGTGGTATTCGCTACTAAGGCGGATGGTTCGCTTCGTCTATGTGTTGATTATCGAGAGTTGAACAAGCTAACAAAGAAGAATAGGCACCCGCTACCGAGAATTGATGATCTTTTTGACCAACTTGTTGGTGCTTCTGTTTTCTCTCAACTCGATCTAGCCACCGGATTCCATCACCTTAAAGTGGCTGAGGATAGTATTGACAAGACTGCGTTTAGGACTCCAGATGGATTCTTTGAATGGATTTTCATGCCATTCGGTTTGACTAATGCACCCGCCTACATCGTAGATTTGATGAGTAGGGTGTTCAGGGAGTTCCTTAACAAGTTTGTGGTTGTCTTGGTGGATGATATTCTGATCTTCTCAAAGGACGAGGAAGAACATGCTAGACATCTCAAGGAAGTGATGGATACGCTTAGAGCTCATCAGTTGAAAGCCAAGTTCTCCAAATGCCATTTTTGGAGAAGGGAAGTTCGGTTTCTTGGACATATAGTTTCTAAGCAAGGCATAGCTGTGGATCCTGCGAAAGTGGTTGCGGTTCAAGACTGGAAGACTCCTAAGAATGCAACCGAAGTAAGAAGCTTTCCCGGTCTGGCAGGTTACTATAGGAAGTTCATTAAGGACTTCGCTAAGATTTCAGCCCCTCTTACTAAGTTGACGAAGAAGAACTTAGTCTTTGCATGGGACTTAGAGTGTGAGATTGCTTTTCAAAGGCTCAAGAGGGCCCTTACCACAGCTCCAGTTTTGGCATTACCCGATGGGGGTAAGATGTTTACCGTGTACACCGATGCATGTGGCACGGGGTTAGGTGTTGTTCTGATGCAAGAAGGACGAGTGATATGTTAGAGGGGTAGGCAACTTAAAGTTCACGAGAAGAACTATCCCACTCATGATTTGAAGTTGGCGGCGATCGTCTTTGCACTCAAATCCTGGCGCCACTATCTTTTAGGCGAAAGGTTTGAGTTATATACTGATCACAAGTCGCTCAAGTACCTCTTCTCGCAGAAAGATCTGAATCTAAGGCAGCAAAGGTGGATGGAATTCTTGGCATCATATGACTTCGAGATAGCTTATACCCCTGGCAAGGGTAATGTTGTGGCAGATGCACTAAGCAAAAGAAGGTTGACTTTGAGTCCCTTGTTTGTTGAGATGAAGAGCCTAAAGTTCTTGGCAACCTTTGATTTCACAACGGCTGTTGAGTCGATGACGGCTTCGTTAGCATCTCTTGAGCTTAGACCTACACTTCTTGATCAAGTAGGGACTTTGCAGAAGGAAGACCCGCAGATAGTCGAGATCATGGACAAGTTGATTCGTGGTGAGACGTCTAGTCACCTTGCTAGATATACTATTGATGACAAGGGTTGGCTAAGGCATGATGGAAGACTATGCGTTCCACAAGTGGGAGACTTGGTGCATAAAGTTCTCGAAGAAGCGCATCACTCGAAGATGACTATACATCCTGGAGGAGATAAGATGTATAAGGATATGAAGCGCATTTTCTTTTGGGCTAGAATGAAGAAGGATGTGGCAGAGTATGTTTCAAAGTGCATGGTGTGCCAACAAGTGAAAGCCGAGTCGAAGAAACCTGGTGGGCTATTACATCCACTGGAGGTCCCACAATGGAAGTGGGAAAGTATCTCTATGGATTTTGTGGATGGATTGCCTAGGTCAAGGAAAGAGAATACGAGCCTATGGGTCATAGTTGATAGACTTACGAAGAGTGCCCATTTCATTCCAGTGAAGAGCAAGAGGACCGCATCATGGCTAGCATCTGTTTATCTTCGAGAGATAGTGCGATTGCATGGAGTTCCTTCTAGCATAATTAGTGATCGTGACCCAATCTTCACTAGCCAGTTCTGGAATAGTTTGCAAGAAGCGATGGGTACGCAATTGAATCTAAGTACAACCTATCACCCCCAGACGGATGGCCAAACCGAAAGGGTGAATCGAGTGCTAGAAGATCTTTTGAGGCTTTGTGTTCTTGACTTTGGTGGTACTTGGGAAGACCACCTTCCTCTTGTAGAGTTTGCTTATAATAATAGCTATCAATCTAGCATAGGGATGGCACCATTTGAAGCATTGTATGGGAGGCCGTGTAGGTCACCATCTTGTTGGTGGGAGACAACGGATAGGCTTATACTTGGGCCCGATATGATACGGGTCACATCCGAGAAAGTTGAATTGGTGAGAAGATGGATGTAAACGGCCCAAGACAGGCAGAAATCCTATGCTGACAAGCGAAGGACAGATTTGGAATTCGAAGTTGGAGATATGGTTTTCGTGAAGGTTTCTCCTTTGCGTAATGTGCTTCGTTTTGGAGAAGTTGGGAAGCTGGCACCAAGTTTCGTAGGACCCTTCCCTATCATAGAGAGAGTTGGGAAGATGGCTTATAAGGTGGAATTGCCCGAGAAGCTGGCCGGAGTGCATAATGTCTTTCATGTCTCGCATCTCCGAAAGTGCCTACATGGGTCCGCTGAGGTGGTTGAACCTAGCATTCTTGAAGACGTGGAGGTAGAGAAAGAGGCAACCTTGAGCAGAGCTCCGATTCGTATCTTGGGAATGGAGATCAAGAAGCTAAGGAATCGAGAAGTCAAATTGGTGAAGGTTCAGTGGAGTGAGGCCGAAGAGGATGCAACTTGGGAAACCGAGGAGAAGATGCGTGGGCTTTATCCATTTCTTTTTGAGGGTACATTCTCAATCTCTTTTCCTTCTTAGCATATCTTTCTTTTTTCTATCCATGTTTATCCTGTTTATCTTGTAACTTCGTCAATCCTGTCATGAGAACCGTAGGTAGAAACCCTTTGGATGAAACATGTATTTGAAACATGTTATGTTTGACGTTTGCAAGTGGTTGCAAGTGTTTGCAAGTGGATACTCGTGGATGCATGATACACATGAGGCACTAAGATCGACTCACACACTTTCATGTTGCATATGCATGAGTGCTTATACTTATTCATGGATGAAACTTGTTATTCTATCACGTGGATGTTGCATATGGATGAATGTTATGTGCACTCATGTAGATATTATGAATCGTGTTAGGAATTTGCATACATGTGGACTCATTACACTAACATACATATGCATTAAGGAGGTTTACTGAATCAGTAACCGCCTGATTTTCGCATTAGATAAGTACATATACACACACCTTTGCATATGATCATACAACATTTAGAATTTGTTAAGGACAATGGTTACTTGTGGATGATGTTGTGAGAAGATGGATAATGGATGGTAGGATACGTTCTTCCTAACATAGAGATTTCGGGGACGAAATCCTTTAAGGAGGGGAGAATGTAACAACCCGTATTTTGAATAACATGTTATAACATAAATCAAGGCAGAATTAAATGATAAAATCTGAATCAAGGGAAAGAGGCTGTGCCATTGTGTTCTTTTCGGAAAAATACGCGAAATAGAGTCCGAGTTTTCGAAAATCGGAGTCTGTATGACCCAGTTATGGCCCATATAAGTTTTCAGAAAAATTCAAGTTTAAAAACAGATTCAAATTCAAATGTTTCACCCCAGACAGGCCAGGCGGGAAGGTTCCCGCCAACCCCCATGTCGACTGGGGTGTCGACTGGGGTGTCGACACACCCAGGGCCGTGTCGACTGCCCAGTCGACACAGATGTCGACATGGTGGCTCGGCCAGTTTGGCCTGGGTGCACCTGACTTGTTCCTCAAGACATGTTTTAAGGCTTGTGACAGATTTTAAAGGCCCAGATCTGAATTAGGGTTAATCCTATGGCCTAAACTAACCTAAACTTCTATAAAAGGACCCTAATACCTAGCCTAAACCATCATAAATCAATCCTACAACTAGATTATGCCAAAATGTTTAATCATGGCCTCCACCCTCTTGTCATAGTCTCCATCTTCATTCATATGAGAGTTCCTAAGCTTGTTTGAGAGTGTCTAAGTTTGATTCAAGGCCAAAGTTCAATTTTTCTTCATCAAAGCAAGGATCTTCTTCTTATTTCTCTAGGGTTTTCATTGGAGCTTATTATTTGGTGGTTTTTAGAGTTGCTAAGTGGCTTCGTCTCAATCTTATTTTATTTATAAGTCTTCATAGCATTGTAAGCCCTATTCTACTCTTAGATTCTAACTATGAAGTTAAATATTACATGTTGCAAGATTGAGTTTGGGCCTAAGTATGATTTGTGCTTTGATTCTATCATGTTATGCATAGATTTATCCTATGCATGTTTGTAAAGCTACCACCTTGACTTTGTGCATAGAAAGCTATGAGCTTTTATTTGAAATGTTGCATAAAGCAACATAGAAACTCTCATAACCCTTATGTTATCTTGCATATGATGTTATATGCGAATCACTAGCTATCATCCTATGTCATATATGACCATGTTTCACCTATTTGCTAAAGTTTGATATCATGCATGTTTTGAGGCTTATAATGTAATATGCAAGTTTATGAACACATTTGCCTCATATGCCACCTTGTTTAACTTGTGGCCATACCTTATTAATTATGTCATGCTTCTAAGTTCCCTTCTTTGGTATCTATTTGCGTGTATGCGAACTTACATGCGATGGGGTTACGTTAGGGGTAAACTAAAATGACATAAAAACATGACTTGAAAAGATGACACGAAATATGACATGTGATGTAACACCCCGTAATTCTGTAACACTAAGATTTACACATCAAGGAATAATTAAAAGTTAAAATCAAAATCAAGGGAAACGGGCTGCGCTGTTGCGTTCTTCTCGGAAAAATACGCGAAAGATTGTCCGAGTTTTCGAAAATCGGAGTCCGTATGACCAAGATATGGACGAACGAAGTTAGGCAGAAAAACCGGAAACAGACCAGAATGCACTGGCGCACTTGTGAAGTGCGCCAGTACAAAAATACACTGGCGCACCTGCCAAGTGCGCCCATACTAATCCAGCACCGAATTCTGGAGTGTTCTGTGCTGACGTGTCTCCTTTTGAGTGGTTGGATGATGTGTATTTGACCTGTGCGATCCTGATGGCTTCTATGATGATCTAAGGGCCCTAAAACACTCTCTACACCTATAAAAGAATGCCTAGACCTAAGGGTTCCTCCACACAAATTCTCTAAGGCATCTGCATACTGCTTCTCTCTACTCTAGCCTCCACCATTAAAATAAATCTATTTCTCCACTAAAACAAGTTATAGTTCTTCTTCTAATTGGAGATTCAAATCAAGATTAAAGCTTCAAGAAGGGAATCAAAAGTTGATTCAACGATTTCAAGCAACGTCGCACGAATCATAGCAACGCCATCTTTCTTTTCTAATCTAAATCTCTGTAAGTCAGTTGTTTCTAGATTTGAACGTTTTTGCTTTATTTTGTGACATGAAATTAAAGGAATAAAAGAATATGCCAAATCTCTCTCTCTCTCTATTCGAATCTGTGTTTATACTCTTGGACTAAATTAAGAACTGTTATGATTCAAGGATAAATAAGACTTTGCCTAAGACCGTTGCCTATGACTATGGACATTTGCCTATGACTATGAACACAAGCCTTTGATTTGGACATAAAGTATTACCTATGACATAACAACGGTGATTTAAACACCTATGATTCATGACTAGGAAAATTGTTGCTTAGATTTTGTGACTATGAAATTGGGTCTAAAACCCGATTTATCAATTCTGTCTGTTCTTGATTTTCTTTGGTTTTAGACTGTGGGAATTTACCTATTAAGTTAGGTCTACCTATGTTCTCGAACCTATTCTGTATATTCTTGGTTTTAGACCTTGGGAATTTACCTATTAAGTTAGGTCTACCCATATTCTTGAACCTGCGTCGTTATTCAAAATCTTTTTATGCCAATTATTATGTCCACCCTTTTTCATAGCATCTTTGGTTCATTCCCTATTTTCTACGAATCTAGATTTATTTACAATCTAGGTTGAATCACGATTATACGAACGGTGGGAATGCGATTTGGGAAAAACACAAAAATAAACATAAATATAGTTGTAAGCTTGAAATTGGCATAGTTTGGAAATGAACATGATTCTGATTTATACAATTTTAGAACATGTGTTAAGACATGTGAATTGGGTAGATTTGACATGGATTATAGGTTATGAAATTTAGATCTAGCATTGGCCTGTAAACTGAAAAACTAGAATAATAAATCTAGTTTGTATGTAAACTGTAAACTGAAAGAATAAATCTAGTTTTTGGGCATAAACAGTGAACTAGAATAGAGAATCTAGTTTGGCATATAAAATCTAGTTTAGCATAAACTGAAAATAAAGATGATAGATCTAAATTGCTATGAACTGTAGGTTAGGCAAATCAAGATTTGGGCCTAGAATATAAGTTTGTTAGCGACAAATGAATATAGGCCAAATTTGTTTAAAAAGGGGGAAATGGGCTGTAAGATAAATTTTTAACAATTTATAAACAAAAGAAAGATATTTTGATAACACCCCTTTTTATAACTCGTACCAGAAAGTTCTAGGGTGACAAAGAGGATAGTGTCTAGGCTTGGGTTTGGAAAATATAAGTTTCCTACCCTCCCTGGCTATCCCTAACTGATCCGACGAACGGGATGGTTGCTTTCAAAACCAGGTTTGGAAATTAATCAGAAAACCCTTTGAACTTAGAAAACATGAATATGCCTAACCCGAGGTTAGACTGAGTTGCGGTGTAAACCTGCCCGGAACCGACCGGTACATCCAGTAACCGCAGCAATATATGTCTAATGTGAGAGGTTGCGGCTTTAATTTATTAATTAAAGCTAGAACAAGAAGGGAAGGGTTAAGTCCATAGGAACACTTAACCAACACAGTTAAAGCTAGAATGGGAAGGTTAAGTCCATAGGAGCACTTAATCAACTTAACACTGTTAAGCTAGAATGGTAGGGTTAAGTCCATAGAAACACTTAACCAACTTAACACAGTTAAAGCTAGAATGGGAGGGTTAAGTCCATGGGAATACTTAGCCAAATTTAACATGTTAATTAGACTAGAGGTTGGGGTTAAGTAATACACTTAGCCAATTTAATATGTTAGCTGGGTTGGACCGTAGGGTTAAGTAAACTTGAACACTTAACCATCAGAATATGATAAATGAATAGGGTTAAGTCTAAGACACGAAGAGATGATACTTAACCATTAATAACAGGTTTAGTTAAAACCGGTGGGAAAGGTTAAGTTAAAAAGGGAACACTTAACCAATATAGGATGAATGGGTAGGGTTAAGAAATACTTAACCAATATGACTTGGTTTGTGGTGGGGTTAAGTCAACATGAATACTGACAACACTTAACCAGTTTAACAGGATAAGGGAAGAGGGTTAAGTTAGCTTGAATCGACTAAAGACACTTAACCAATCCAACTTAACGGGAAAGAGAACTAAGTAGTAAAACTTAGTCAAGAAGACAATGATCCTGGAAACTAAGTGGTAAAATTTAGTTAGTAGAACTAAGTAGTAATTCTTAGTATAACACGAAGGAGCGGACGTCCATCTGATTTTAAAGAAGACTCCAACGAATTGGGATACGAAGCCCGAGGCTTCGAGGGGACGTGAAGGTACTCTTGGTATCCCTCTGTGAGGCTGCAGATGATCCGCCTGGGCACACAGAGGTTAAGGTCTGCGGTAGAAGAGCCAAGGGTATGCCTTGGTTGCAATATATGGCAACCAAAAGACTAGGATGGACCAGCGTGATTCGGCGAGAAGACGGAAGCCCTGTGATAGCAACTCGTCGTCTACCTACCATCTTCAGTCAAGCGAGACACATGAAGCGGGAAGGCTGGAGGACTCATACGGACCACATACTTGCTATCTAGTTGTGGTTGCGGGGTGTTGTTGGCCATAGAATTAGTGGGGCAGATAGGGGCCTTCTTACAGTTCTCATTTTACAAGGGTGGCCTTCCACTAGTTGAGGGAGGGGTCAAGTGGGACCATAGCCACTGGAAAAACAGACCTTAACATCTGCATCGGCAGATATTGAAAGCTCCCGACCGAGTTCCGTATTTCTAGAGTAGCCCTGACACGGGACTCGGGTAGCACATTACAGGACATGTGCATCTAGACAAGCGATAACGATTCGCGATACATGCGTGGGGAAAGTCTAGGAACATGTACCACTCCAGGTAGTGTATCCTAGACTAAAGGGCATCGTTCGACAGGTAGCTTAATTCCTAGTTGAACTAGGTGGCATAAATCCTGAATCCGAGAAGCGTTCAGCGGATAGCGTAAACTCTAGTTAAATCTAGAAAGCACTTGATAGAAAACCCTAGATTTGATCCAGGTAACAAATAATGAATGTATGCCGGAAGGAAATGGAAAATACAGGGATTGGGATCACGTTATCGTTACTAGTTGGGACACTAGTTAGGTGGTGCAGAGATATAGTATAACAAGGAAATAGCGAAGCGGCGAAAGTATTAAAGCATATCCAGTTAGTCTTATCTTAGCATATCTTCTGATTACCTTGTCTAATCTTATTGACCCTATCGTCATGGTGTAATCTTGTATTCAGTTAATTCATGTCGTTTTGTTTTTCAATGTTCACATGCTAGAAGTTACTGAACTTACTCAGGCTTTATGTCTGACTCTGTTTTTCTTTCGTCTTCTTTTCTTCCGTTCCCCCCCCCCCCCCTAGGTAGTAGAGGAGGTAGTAGTATAGCTCAGGTCCAGTTGGACTGTCACTCTTTCCTAGCTTGAAGATTTGTCGAAGTTTGCTGGGATTCTCTTATCAGATGCTATGGCTGGCTCTTGCTAAAATTTGGGGAAATATAAATGTTGTTTGATGCTTCTTTATTTTGTAAGACAGATGACACTCTGATATTGTAAAGAAATTTTTGTACAAACTATTTTATCAATAAAGCAAAGTTTTATTTTCCGCTGTTTAATTTCTGTCTGTCTTGTAATTTATCTGCATCTTTTACCCTAAATGCTCCACAGAACTTAGTACATTCCCTTTGTGAGTGACACTAACGGACGTGGGGTGTTACATGTGATTATGCTTGAAACATGAACATGAACTTGGACATGACTTCTAGAAAACATGAGAATGGCCAACTCGAGGTTGGGTTGAGTTTGTAGCATAAATCTACCCGGAACCGACCGGCTTAACTAGTGGCTACAAGCGATAGGACCCAATGTGAGTAGTTGGTCATGTCGCACTTGAAACCCGAGGTTAGACTAAGTTGTGGTGTAAAGCTACCCGGACCCGCCGGCTTAACTGGTAACCACAACAAGGTCTAATGTGAGAGGTTGGGTGCATTAAATTAATTAATGCCACATGATAGGGTTAAGTCATGGACCACTTGAATACTTAACCAATTAAACACGATGGGTTGATGGGGTTAAGTCATGAACCTTGGGTACACTTAACCAACTGGATACTTGATTGGATAGGGTTAACCACGATTAACCCGTTAGAAACCCTAGTTACGTGGTCCTTTTCACCAGTAACCCTCTTGGTTGTATCATGATACCATAGGGACTAGGCTAGGGCGGGGCACGATTACTGGGCTGACATGTAAGCGACCAAAACGACGGCTTAGTAGGTGCGCCAGTGTAGGTTCAGGCGGACTATGGTCGTGCACATAGTCCGGAGTTGAAAAAGCAGACATGGGCACCAGTAGGTTTAGACTGTGCGTGCTTGATTCGTGTCAGTGGTTGGCACCCTGGGACTTGATACACCCTAGGGTGGACCTAGCACAGTTTGACTACACTTCGTGATTGGGCCATATGACACCGACACTTGACGAGTTAGGCTTTTAGGGAGCCGATCGACTAGACCTTGTTGTGGGACCTTGATTTTGGTCATCTCGTGATATTGGGCCAACATTGGGCCAAGGGATCACTTCTTGTTTATACTTGACATGGATTGGAATACTAGTACACTTGGTGCAAAACTTAACGTTGTATATGCGATGCCACACTTGATCTATCTTGTTAACTTTTCACCATGCCAGTTATCATCCTATGTTTCATCTCTGTTTTACATGTCCAGTTAACTTTATTAGTTTTTATACTAATAGTAGGTAGGACTTACCAGTCTTTTTGACTGACCCGTTTTCTTTCGCCTCTTTTCTTTCGTTCCCCCCTCCCCCCCCCCAAGGTTCTCAGGGTGGGAACGCTAGCATCTAGCTTGGATCTTTAGCTGCTTTTCTGGATAGCTCATGTACGGTTTGGACTTGAGCTCGCTATGGCTTTTACCGTCTACTTTGGGGATAGTTTTTACTTCGTGTTATTTTCAGTTTTCAGTTTATGTTTCTAGACTTTGTTTTGTTGGAAAATAATGACCAAGTACTTTGATGTAACTTGACTATGGTTTTGAAATGTTAGTTTTTATCCGCTGCTTTATTTACTCTGTTTTACTTATATGTTCTCTCTTGTGATATATGCATGCATGTTTACCTTGTTTAACACCCCTCCAAAGCTAGGGTGCTTGCAAGAGTGACCTTGGCGGAGGTGGGGTGTTACACACGCTATGGTTTAACTATAATGTTGTAACAAACATGAAAAATAGAAGATTGAGAAGAGAAAAATAATTACTATTTTTCTAGGCCTTTTTAACAATAGCCTTAGTAGCCCAGTTGGTTAGAACATGTGACTTGCATACAAGAGGTGCAGAGTTTGATCCCCATCGCCGTCATATTTTTGTTCTAAGGGAACAAAAAAAATAACACATGTTCATGAGGGAAAATACATATGAATATACATATAAGGAAAATATACATATAAGGAAGTAAAGAAATTATGTATATATATTTATATATATATATGAGAATACATATGTATTTATGTGCAGAAATAAATATACAAAAGATAAAATTTGAGATAAGGCTACAGTCAATGAAATATGGAAAGAATCAAATAATGGTGCAACACCATTTGAATTTTGAAAACGAAACAAAAGTTGTGTGCATATATATATATATAAGCGTAAAATGGTAGTTAGAAGAATTATATATGCATAAGAAGATTACATGTGAATATAACAGTTAAATAAAATCCAGAAAATTCAGACGTTCTAAATTCAAAACTGAAGACCATATGCAGAAAATGAAAAAAAAATAGTTGGGGACGACCCAGGGGAAGGCCCAGGCATAGGGGGGTCGACCCACCCATAGGGGGTCGACCCCAGCACAGATCTGGGAAGAATCCTTAAGTACCTGGACTGTTTTCTTAACAACGTTCAATGTTGACTCGACTTTGCATGTACGATTAGATCCTAAACACCTATAAATACGCTAGTAGAGCCTAGCTAAATCTCACATTTTTGAGACAACGTCTATACACTGCCATTCTTCTTCCTCCTCAAATCTCTTCATAAAAATAAGATAATCAGTTTAGGAAAATTCTGAATAAAGATCTAGAGGAAAAGAATGAATATAATTAGAAGGTGTTTAGAATCATATTCCAAGAGAGGTAATTTTCTAGATCTGGTCTATTCAATTCTCTTCCCCTTTCTTCCTTTTTTCTTTTAGCAAAAATTATGTATCCATGGTTGTTAGGTTCTGAATCCAATTAGGGGAAAACCATGGAATGCTAGATCCGGACCAGATCCAATATTTGGAAAGCAAATGAGATGATTGGATTTAAGTTATATCATTTTTGATAATGATGTATTATCGTTTAACATTCCCCTTTACTATATGATGTGAATTTGCTAGAATAATCGAAAAGCATGGAAATGTTATATATGACATATTGAAATATGATATTTTGAAATGTTTAAACATATGTTAAAATGGTTAAAGTAATGAATGTGACATGTTGGAATATTAATATATTCGAAAATTCCTATGTTGAAATATAAACTTGTCAAAATATGTGTAGCAATTACTGTTGTTTCAATTTCACGTTAACTGGTGACATTTATGTACTTGGACCATTAACGGTAGAAATTGAGAAAATCACATGTTAGTCAGTTTGATTTGAACAATTACATGATTAGACGATTACGTGTTAGAATGGGATTTATTGTATGATAAAATAACATACGACATAAAATGGGTTTAATATGATGACATGTAAAATTATAAGAAATTTACATTAAATAGGAAACTGTAACCGCGCTTGGACACAAGATTAGATTACACTTATGGTAGAAGTCTGCCCTGATCTGCGCAGCACATCCAGCATCCACAATTAGTAAATCTAATGTGAGGGGTCGAAGTTCATAAATAAAACATGTAATGGTGCTAAAACACGAGGTTAGGTCAACTTGTGGAATAAGTCTGCCCGGAACCGCCCGACAAATCCAGCATCCACAAGTGTAGGCTTAATGTGAGAGGTCTAGTGCATATATATATATGTATGTAAATAGCAAGATTGATAAATAACATTAATTGTAATTAATGGAAATAAATGGAATGGAAAGAAAGATACAACAGTAAAAAAAAGGATTGGAATGAACGGGGAATGATAATAACCTATTATAAATAAATTACATTAATAAGAATGTTATATAATAGGTAGACTTGTCCTAGGGGAAAGCGAAGATTATAAATTACATTATAATAAACTAGTAAGGAAGTGAGATAACTTTTGCAATGAGTTAAATGGCACTTAATTGTAAATTAAGTAATCAATAAATGGGGAAAACCTAAAAACAGTTGTTTGTAATAAGTAGAGAAAAGGCAAAAGTTTATGAAATATAAGAAGTTGTACTTAATTATAAATTAAGTAAGACTTGGAAGTCTGAAATATGCTGGTAAGAGTAACATGTTTAGGCTTGTCCTAGGGACATCTGGAAATTATAACTGTGGTTATAATAAACGATAGAGGGAATGGAATAACTTATGTAAGGAGATCAGTTGTACTTAATTGTAAATTTAGTTATTTATAAGAACAAGAATCTAAAATCTACGGATGAGGACAACATAAGTTATATTTATGGGAATAGAAAACTTATTTCTGGACCTTAGTTAAGAGAACTAAGTTAATAAGTAAACAACGATAAGTTGTACTGACAATGTAAGATGGAATTATGTTTAAATAGGAAAGGATGAGGCAAACTTATATGAAATAAGTTATATTTAATCATTAATGATAAGTGACATATTAAATAGAAAACATGTGAATTGAGACATATTTAATTACAGATTAAGTTGAACATGTCATTGTAACCTTGAATCAAACAAGAATATAAAAGGGATTGTGGATTATAGACCTTGGACCACAATCTAGAGAATAACATGTTGTGGGCTTATTAATAAACTTAAATGGACTAAGTTATATGACTAAAATTAATAAGCAAGAGGAAATTTGTAACTTAGACATGAATTCAATGTGGAAGGGAATAACCAAGTTAAACGGAAACCTGATGAGGTAAAGCAAGCGCATACAGGAATGTTTAGACAAAGGGTCTAATAACATATTAAAAGGAGGCGCTTGAACTTGTCCGCACGTTTGAGGGTGAGTAACCAATGGGGTAGATCATCGTGGTGCCATGAGGCACGATTGGAGCACACATTCATCTGATTCTTCTGATGGCTTCAAAGGACTAGAAGGGGAAGCACGCGGCTTCTTGAGATACGTAAGGTTCTCCTTGTAGACCTCTGTGCGGTGGTAGATGTTTAGGCTATGCCCGCAGAGGTTGGATCTACGCGTAACTACCAATTGGGTGGGCCATGAGTGCAAGAGTAGCTTTGCAGACAAAATGCTATGACGATGTGACACTAGGGTGATTCAGCGATCGCCTCAACAGCAGGCAAGGTCAGCACCAACAAGAATAGTAGATCGTCGGTTACCCGTCATCGGCATCCAGTGGGATGCAAAAAGACTAGAGCAAAACCCAATAGACCATTCACCTTTCACTATCGAGGTACGGTGGTTGAGGGAAGACGCCAACTGGGTGTTTAGATTGTTTGTTAGGGGCAAGTCATTTAGCTCTTGTACTCTTTACTAGTTGAGGGAGGGGCCGAGGTAGGGCCATAGCAACAACGAAAAACAAACCCGAGGGATATATGTATTTTGAGGCTCTTAAAGGCGAGCCGGTGCAGATATGGAAAATCTCCCGATCAAGTTTTGTATTTTTGTCTAGTACTACCATGGAACTCAGTGCACATTATGTGCGGTTAAGGCATCAAATACAATTGATGATACATATATGGGATAGTCTAGATACATGCATGTCTGCTTTGGGTGGTGTAACACCCCGTATTTACTGTGAATGTTAAAGTAACGAATTAAAGAATACTTGATTTTAAAAGTGGAAATATGCATATATATATTATACATAGATATATTTAAGAGAAATTTTAAATAATAACAATAAATATTTCATGTAATAAGTTAATTAAGTGCAATACATGAAATGGGAAGAAACGCAAGCGAACAACTAAAAAGAAAAATTTGAAAAGCTTCGGGAATTTGGTCACGAAATTAGCGTTATTGCGTTCATGGCGATTTTCTAGTCAATTTAGACATATGTTTTGCAGAAAACCGATTTAAAATGAAAAAGATATCTTTAAATTAAGTATTGCAGCAAAACATGAAAAAGAGGAATGGGAAAAGAATAATGTTTAGCAGTGTCCTAAGGTTTGTAAGCAAAAGATTTAGTAGCTCATTTGGTTAGAACATATGACTTGCATACAAGATGTACAGAGTTCGATCCCTGCTAGCGCCATATTTTTGTTTTAGGGGAATGGCTAAAAAGTGGCTTAGTGTGAACGCAGTTCAAAAATTGGTTTAGTGTGAAAACCGTTAATTGGGAAGATAGATAAAAAGAAAAAAATATAAATATATATATATAGAAAATATAAATATATATACATATACATATATATGACGTGTATGTATCATCTGGCGCACGTGGCGCATTTTTTTGGTCAAGGATTGTTTTTTTTTTTTGAACGTGGCCTTCTCTAATTGGCCAATGATTGATTTCTGAGGTGTTAGGGCATATGTGTCATGCTATGGTTGGCTGGATGACACATCTCTTTGGTTTGATGGCTCTGAATTCTCCTAGACTAATCTAAAGGCTAGAATTAAACCTAGACTTTTATATAATCACCCCAAACCTCAACCCTAAAACTCATTCTATGAAGTCGTCATGTTGTTCGTCTACAAACTGGCCAAGCCTCCATTCATCTACCCCAAACTAGAGAATCAAATTCAAAGTAGGAATCAATTAGAAGAACTAGAGAATCAAACGTCTACATCGAAGGATAGCTTTTCAAATTAAGAAATCAGATCCCAGAAATCAAGATCCGTCCTATTTTCTTTAAGTACGGTTATTGTTTAGATGTGAACACCTAATAAGAAATCATGACTATAAAAACTGGATCTAGAACTATGCCTAATTCTATTCGTGCCGATCGTTTTGTCAATTCTTAATTGCTTATGCCTATTGGATTGTTGTGACTAACATAGTAAAGCCTATCATGCCTACTGGACTGTTGTGACTGACATAGTAAAACCTACCATGCCTATTGGACTGTTGTGACTGACATCGTAAAACCTATTATGCCTATGAGACTTTTGGGGACTGTTACCATTGCACCTATCATGTTGTATTAAATTTGTGGTTCTTTTATGTATCTAAGTTACATGCTAAGTTATGTTCATACATGTTATATGTTAGATCCAAGCTAGTACCCATGTTTGAGATCTATATAAGTTCATGTTTATACAATCAAACTTATGCTAGTTCGCTTGTTAATTGGATCTAATTTAAATGCAAGATCACGCCTATATTCTTAATTAAGTCTATGTCGTTCTATCCCAGATTTATACTACGCATATTGATCTATATTGTTAATGCTTGTTGGAATGTTACATGTCCCTTTCTTTTCTCTTTTGTTTATAAGTTAGGCTAATTTGAGAGCCTAACGTTCTATGTGAATTATACTAACGAATAACGGGGGAAACATTGGGGAAAAATATTAAACTACATGCTATTGGAAAAAATTGGCTCATAATCATGTAAATAATTAGTAGCATGAAATGGTAGAATTTGTATACCCAGAATTATGGAAATAATTTAAAGGGTAAATGGGGCATGACTTGAATTGACAACACTTGTGGATAATTTACATATGAACATAAATTGTAAATATGTAAAGCGGCTAAAAGATGAACATGCCTAACCCGAGGTTAGATTGAGTTGCGGTGTAAAACTGTCCGGAACCGCCTGGCACATCCAGTAACCGCAACAACACAGATCTAATGTGAGAGGTTAGCGCATTTAGCCCAAAACCCGAGGTTAGAACGAGTTTGCGATAGAAGTCTGCCCGCAACCGCCCGGCACATCCAGCAACCGCAAACAAAGTTCTAATGTGAGAGGTTGGGGCATTAATAAATTAATTCATGCCAATAAACAGACATGCTAATAATGGTAAGGTTAAATAACATATGAATAGGCGACACTTAACCAATACAACATGTTAATTAGACAAGAAGGTGGGGTTAAGTAAATTTAGAACACTTAACCGTCATAACATGTTAATTAGACAAGAAGGTGGGGTTAAGTGAATTTAGAACACTTAACCGTTATAACATGTTAGTTGGACAAGAAGGTGGGGTTAAGTAAATTTAGAACACTTTACCAATATAACGTGATGAATCAATAGTATTAAGTTAATAGGAAACACTTAACCAATGCAACATGATGTGTGGGGAGGTTAACATGAATGGACAACACTTAACCAATATTACATGAACAAAGTGGATAGGGTTAAGGCAAGCTTAACCAATAATACAGTGATAACAGGTAATAGTAACATGACATGAATAAACTGAATATAAGACAATACCATGATAATAGGGATAACAAGATAACCTAAGATTAGCATAAGATATGATAAGGCAAGATAATCCAAATGCGCTTCTACTCTTTCTGTGCTTCGCTACTAACCCGTTATTCTGATTTTTATATCTCTAATCTCCTATTTTCTCTGCACCAACTAACCAGTGTCCTAACTAGTGTCTTTTATATAATGATATGTATCCCTACTAGTGTCCCAACTAGTATCCTATGAAAAAGGATATGCATCCCCTACTAGTGTCCCTACTAGTATCCTGTGTTATATAATAAGGTGATCCCACCCCCGCAATTGTGGTAGCCTTCAGATGTAAAACTAGTATGAGGATTTTACCTCAATCAGCCCAATGTCCATGAAGATGTTAGATGTACCCATACTAACCTATCGATCGGCTCCCTACTTGTATTAATTTTCCTTATGTCTGTGTCAATCGGCCCTCTCTTGCGTGTAGATACCTTGTGTTGGTCCCACCATAAGGTGTATCAATCCCTATGACAGCAACCCGACACGATTCAAGATGCACAGTGTATGCTACTAATGCCCAGTGCCTGCTTTTCCACTCCGGAGCACGTGCACGCCCATACTCCATCGGAACTACACTGCTGCACCCTCTGCCGCTATTTTGACCGCTTATAATCAGCCCAGTAATCGTGCCCCTCCCTGCCTAGTTTAGGGTACCGTGATACATCTATGTGGGTTACTGCTGAAATGGGTCCCCGTTACTAGGGTTTCCTACTGGTTAAGTTTGTGGGCTTATATATACAAATATTACCCACCTACACGAGATGTACTTGACCCTCCCACTAATTCAAACATGTTTATTTAACGATTAAGTTTGTGGGCCTATATATACTAATATTACCCACCTACCCAAAGTTTACTTAACCCTCCTACTTATCAAGTCAATCTCTATTATTGGGGAAGCTTTCCTTAACCTTATCCACTTTGTTCATGTAATATTGGTTAAGTGTTGTCCACTCATGTCAACTTAAACTCCCCACACATCATGTTGTATTGGTTAAGTGTTTCCTATTAACTTTACCCTGTTCATTCATTATGTTATATTGGTTAAGTGTTCTAAATTTACTTAACCCTACCTTCTTGCCTAATTAACATGTTATAACGGTTAAGTGTTCTAAATTTACTTAACCCCACCTTCTTGTCTAATTAACATGTTATATTAGTTAAGTGTCGCCTATTCATATGTTACTTAACATTACCATTCTTAGCATGTCTGTTTATTGACATTAATTAATTTATTAATGGCCCAACCTCTCATATTAGAACTGTTGTTTGTGGTTGCTGGATGTGCCAGGCGGTTCCTGGCAGACTTCTACCGCAAACTCATTCTAACCTCGGGATTTGGGCTAAATGTGCTAACCTCTCACATTAGATTTGTGTTGTTGTGGTTACTGGATGTGCCAGGCGGTTCTGGGCAGTTTTACACCGCAATCAATCTAACCTCAGGTTAGGCATATTCATCTTTTAGCCACTTTACATATTTACAATATGTTCATATGTAAATTGTCCACAAGTGTTGTCAATTCAAGTCATGACCCATTTACCCTTTAAATTAGTCCATAATTCTAGGTATACAAATTCTACCATTTCATGCTACTAATCATTTACATGATTATGAGCCAATTTATGCCAATAACATGTAGTTTAATATTTTTCCCCAATATCTCCCCTGTTATTCGTTCGCATAATTCACATAAAACATTACGCTCGCAAATAAGCCTAATTTATAAACAAAAGGGAAAAGACAGGGACATGTAACATTCCAACATGCATAAACAATATAGATCAACATGCATAGTATAAATTTGGATAGAACGCCATAGACTTAATTAAGCATATAGGCGTGATCTTGCATTTAAATTAGATCCAATTAACATGCGAATTAGCATAAGTTTGATTGTATAAACGTGAACTTATATAGATCTCAAACATGGGTACTAGCTTGGATCTAACATATAATATGTATGAACATAACTTAGCATGTAACTTACATACATAAAAGAACCACAAATTTAATAAAACATGATAGGTTCAATGGTATCAGTCCCCAATAGTCTCATAGGCATAATAGGTTTTACTATGTCAGTCACAACAGTCCAATAGGCATGGTAGGTTTTACTATGTCAGTCACAACAGTCCAATAGGCATGATAGGCTTTACTATGTCAGTCACAACAGTCCAATAGGCATAAGCAATTCAGAATTGACAAAAGGACTGGCACGAATAGAATTAGGCATAGTTCTAGATCCAGTTATTATAGTCATGATTTCTTATTAGGTGTTCACATCTAAACAATAACTATACTTACAGAAAAAAGGATGGATCTTGATTTCTGGGATCTGATTTTTGAATTTGAAAAGCTATCCTTTGATGTAGACGTTTGATTCTCTAGTTCTTCTAATTGATTCCTTGTTTGAATTTAATTCTCTAGTTTGGGGTAGATGAATGGAGGCTAGGCCAGTTTGTAGACGAACAGCACGACGACTTCATAGAATGAGTTCTAGGGTTGAGGTTTGGGGTGATTATATAGAAGTCTAGGTTTAATTCTAGCCTTTAGATTAGTCTAGGAGAATTCAGAGCCATTAAACCAAAGAGATGTGTCATCAAGCCAACCGTAGCATGAAACAAATGCCCTAATACCTTAGAAATCAATCATTGACCAATCAGAGAAGGCCACGTTCAAAAAAATATATACAATCCTTGGCCAACAAAATGTGCCACGTGCGCCACATGATGCGTACACGTCATATATATATATATATTTATATTTATATTTTCTATATATATAATTATATATTTCTTTTCTTTTAATCTATCTTCCCAATTGATGATTTTCACACTAAACCACTTTTTGAATTGCGTTCACACAAAGTCACTTTTTAGCTATTCCGCTAAAACAAAAATATGGCGCTCGCAGGGATCGAACTCTGTACCTCTTGTTGCAAGTCACATGTTCTAACCAAATGAGCTACTAAGTCTTTTTCTTACAAACCTTATGACAATGCTAAACATTATTCTTTTCTCATTCCTCTTTTTCATGTTTTGCTGCAATATTTAATTTAAAGAGATCTTCCAATTGAGAAGATCCATCGACCTGAGACGAAGAGAAAGGTCTATCTATTTTCTTTAGTTATTCAGTTAAACCAATGATTCGTTATTGGAGCAGATAGCAACAATCGTTTCATCGGACATGCGTATTTTTTCTTTTCCGACGGATTTCCATGGTTTCATTAATGGAAATTCTTTGATGTAGTGAGTAATAGGCTCTGGTTGTTCACCGTTCAAGAATTCTTGTTTAGGCAGTTCATATCATCCATACATAGTGTTTTGATCTTAGATTTCAATTCTTCCATGCTTCAGCAGTAGCATATTGCTCCATGGAGCTAAGGTTCTTCATTTTAAATCAGTTTTCTGCAAACCATAGGTCTAAATTGACTAGATAATCGCTACGAACGCAATAACGCAAATTTCGTGACCAAATTCCTGAAGCTCTTCAAATTTTTCTTTTTAATCGTTCGCATGTGTTTCTTCCCATTTCATGTATTGCACTTAATGTAACAACCCAGATTCTGACAGTCCGATTTTTTTTTTCAAAATCCAATCTATCGAAACCCGAGTTGGGTGCTCTGGTATCCTACAAAAAAAGATAGAGAAAAAGAAACATGTCAGAACTCGTAAAGCATCTCATAGCGGAAGGAATTAAAGTATAATATATTCAAATATAGCCTTACCTTATTAACAATACTGCTAAACCAGTATCTAAAGCTATACCATCTCTGTCATGACCCTAACCTGGAAGTATGTAATGAGGAGGGGGTCAAAACATAATTTCTATACTGGACTTAGAATAAACTTCTGTATAATCCTACATATATCGTTCAGTTACATTTTCTTAGTTATTAGGTTGTTAACAACTTATCCATCTGCTAGTAGATTAGCCTAATACAATGTATATGTAGTTACCCCCTACTCGTGTCCTCTTTTCATGTGTACGCAGTCCCTTATCCAACTCGTGTCATCTTACCATATGTACACAGTTCCTCATCCAATGTCGTACGTCGTACGGGCTTTCATGTATATATATATATATATGTATATATATATATATATATATGTATATATATATATATATATATTCTCACTACATCTGTGTAAAACCACCATTCCTGTGTTGCGTAAGCGTTTGGACTGCCAACCTAGGTCTTACTAGGTTCTATTATCGAATAATACCTAGATCCAACTAGAGTTTACCATCGAGTGTTACCTTGGTCCAACTAGGGTTTACCTTATTGAATGCTTCCTAGGTTTAACCAGGGTTAACGCTACCTAGGTCCAACTCGGGTTTATGCTACCTATCGAACAATGCCCTCTAGTCTAGGACACACTACCCCGAGCGATACGCGTTCCTAGACTTTACGTCCCAACCGTATCGTTAAACGTGCTAGATATATAGTTGCAAATGTCTTCTATATGTGCGACCCGAGTCCCATGGCAGGGCAAATCAAGAAACACGGAACTCGGTCGGGAGCTTTATGTTATCTATCCATGCAGATGTTAAGGTCTGTTTTTACTGTGGCTATGGTCCCACTTGACCCCTCCCTCAACTAATGAAAGTCACCCAAGAATATCAAGAATGAGAACTGTACGCATGCCCTCTATGCCCCCATAAACCTATTGGCCAACCTCACCCACAATTGGAGAGCAAGTATATGGTCTTTTGGAGTTCTCCACCTTTCCGCTTTTCGTGCTCGACTGACTCAAGATGGTAGGTAGATGACGATGTGCTATCACAGTGCCAACTATTTATCACCGACTCACGCCGGTCCATCCTAGTCTTTAGGCTGCCTTATTATTGCAACCAAGGAATACTCTTGGTTCTTCTTACGCATACCTTAACCTCTGTGAGCCCAGGAGGATCATCTGCATTCTCACAGAGGGATACCAAGAGTATCCTCACGTCCCCTCGAAGCCGCGTGCTTCGTAACCCAGTCCGTTGGAGCCTTCTATATGATCAGATGGACGTACGCTCCCCCTCGCACCCTACGACACCGTGATGATCTACCGAGTTTCAATATTCATCCCCTATCGTATGGACTGGTCCAAGCACCTTATCCTTTCATACTATTACACCTTATGTCTAAACTTCTGATTACGCGCTTGCTTTGTCTTATTAATTTGGTTGTCCTCGTTTATGTTGTCCTTCAATTCTAATTACCAAGTTTCTCTTTAACTAAGGTTTATTACTTAGTCCTCTTCAACTAAGGTTTACATACTTAGTTATCTTTACCCTTGCTTACTTAGTTCTCTAACTAAGGTTCGTTACTTCGGTTGCCATTTTACTTAGTTTTCTAACAAAGGTTTATTACCCAGTTGCCATCATTATTTACCTAGTTCTCTAACTAAGGTTCACTAATGAACTCAAACATGACTTAAGTTTTCTTTATCAAACGATAGCATTCGAGTGCTTTCCCACATTTTCAGCTTAGATTAACTTATTTCATAGTATAAGTCGTCCCACCCTTCAAGTCTTGTATTACATCTTAAGTTATAATCTTCCCTTGTCCCTAGGACAAATTTACCTATTATTTAATTTTACATTACCGCAACTTTGGTTAATAATAGGTAGTTATCATTCCCAATTACTGTGTTGGTTAAGTTTGTCCATATGTCAAGTTTTACTTAACCCTACCTTTCTGCTCATGCATTACTCATATATTCCACAAAATCACCAGACTAGGCGCCATTTTGATGTAAGGATAAGGTTATAGCAGATGCCTTAAGAAGAAAAAGGTTGACTTCAAGTCCTCTTTATGCGAAAAGGAAAAGTTTAGAATACATATCAAACCTTGATTTTAAAACCTTCAGTTTGTCTTGCCTTATCATATCTTATGCTTATCTTAGGTTATCATGTTATCCCTGTTATCATGGTGTTGTCTTATATTCAGTTTATTACAGTCATGATTTCTTATTAGGTGTTCATATCTAAACAATAACTGTACTTAAAAAAAAGGACGGATCTTGATTTCTGGGATCTGGTTTCTGAATTTGAAAAGCTATCCTTCGATGTAGACATTTGATTCTCTAGTACTTCTAATTGATTCCTAGTTTTAATTTAATTCTCTAGTTCAGGGTAGATGAATGGAGACTATGCCAGTTTGTAGACGAACAACATGACGACTTCATAGAAGGAGTTCTAGGGTTGAGGTTTGGGGTGATTATATAGAAGTCTAGGTTTAATTCTAGCCTTTAGATTAGTCTAGGAGAAATCAAAGCCATCAAGCAAAAGAGATTTTTCATCCAGCCAACCGTAGCATGACACATATGCCCTAATACCGCAGAAATCAATCATTGGCCAATTAGAGAAGGCCACATTAAAAAAAACAATCCTTGACCAAGAAAAATGCACCACGAGCGCCACATGATGCGTACATGTCATACATACATACATACATACATATATATATATATGCGTATGTATATATTTTCTATATATATATTTATATTTTTTTTCTTTTTATCTATCTTCCCAATTAACCATTTTCACACTAAACCACGTTTTGAACCGCATTCACACTAATCCACTTTTTAGCCATTTCACTAAAACAAAAATATAGCGCCGGCGGGGATCGAACTATGTACCTCTTGTATGCAAGTCACATGTTCTAACCAAATGAGCTACTATGTTTTTGCTTACAAACCTTAGGACAATGCTATACATTATTCTTTTCTTATTACTCTTTTTCATGTTTTGCTGTAATATTTAAGTCAAAGATATCTTCTTCATTTTAAATCGGTTTTCTGCAAACCATAGGTCTAAATTGACTAGAAAATCGCCACAAATGCAATGCCGCTAATTTCATGACCAAATTCCTGAATCTCTTCAAATTTTTCTTTTTAATTGTTCGCATGCGGTTCTTCCCATTTCATGTATTACCCATTACTTTGTTGTCTTTCAGTTCGTATTGGTGAATTGTATACTGTAGTATTTTCAAGTTTTGATCTTAAGAGTAATTTTGATTATTGATTTGCAAAGAAATTTTTTTGGGTGGACAAAATAAGTTGTAGGAATAGAACAGATGTCTGCACCTTATAGCGAGTAGTTAAACTAACATTGTAATTAGAAATAATGTAAGCCCAATAGTTGTCCTTGTCCACTCCAGCTTTGTGATTTGAAAAAAAAAATGTTTTGCATTTTATTTTGTAACAAGTTTTTATGGTTTGGCGAAAACAAGTTTTGGAGAAGAAAATAAAGTTTTAACGCTTTTAATTTTTGAAAGAAAAATGAAATGAAAAGAAAGGAGGCCAAACATGTATTAAAAAGAATGGAGTAAGTAAGGATTAGTGCCTAGAAAAGAACAAGAGAAATCTAAAGCTATGAATTAAACAATTGGAACCAACTAGACACTGGTTGAGTTGAGTGATTCTCTGAGTGTCAATCTGATGTTGATTTCGGTCTTTGGGGTTGATATTTAGGGAGTTACTCTCTTTCCAATTTACAATCAGGGATTAGCTAATATTAAACTAATGGAAAATTCCCCGTAGAATGCATAAGAATTAAGAAACTTTGGTTTGTTGCTGGGGAAAAAGAAAAAAGGATAGGCTAGTAATACACAGCAAGGACTAGTAGTGACTACTAAGTAGTAAAAGGCAAGTTGTGGGTAGATCCTGTTGTATGGACTCGCAATTGTCTGAGATGACAAAGTCCTAAGATTTTTGGCCCATAGTAGTAGCTGTGTAGGATGCTGTTTGAGTTGAAAACAGAAATACCTTATTTGAAATAATAAACCTAAGTAATTGGATTAAGTCAAATAAGCTAAGAAAGAGAAAAGCCTAACTAACAAGAAACAATATATTCAGTAAGGCAACAAATGTGACGGGAAAAGAAAATGAAAATCTTAAGAAAAAGATGAATAAATATGAAATTTTTCCAAGATAAGTTGAAAAAGAGAAGAAATTTTCTTATGTGGTTTTGCTTGGATAGGAAAATAGAAATCTTCATAGAATAGTCACATAAAAATCCAAGTACGATTAGAAACGAAAAACGGAGGATGTGAATTTTTCCGTTTTATACCTATTCGTAACATAAGAAATCAAATTTGGAAAATTAGATTTTCTAAATTTCCAATTTAACGATGAAGGTAACCCAGTGTTGAACCTTAGCTAGAGAACTAAGTAAATACTGAAAATGGAACTAAGTAATAAACCTTAGTTAAAGAGAAACTTGGTAATTAGAATTGAAGGACAACATAAACGAGGATAACCAAGTTATTAAGACAAAGCAAGTGCATAATCAGAAGTTTAGACATAAGGTCTAATAGTACGAAAGGATAAGGCGCTTGGACCAGTCCATATGATAGGGGATGAATAACCAAACCCGGTAGATCATCACGGTGTCGTATGGCGCGAGGGGGAGCGTACGTCACTCTGATCATATAGAAGGCTCCAACTGACTGGGTTACGAAGCACGCGGCTTCAAGGGGACGTGAGGGTACTCCTGGTATCCCTCTGTGAGAATGCAGATGATCCACCTGGGCTCACAGAGGTTAATGTCTGCGTAAGAAGAACCAACAGTATGCCTTGGTTGCAATAATAAGGAAACCTAAAGACTAGGATGGACCAGCGTGAGTCGGCGATAACCAGTTGGCCATGTGATAGCACGTCGTCGTCTACCTACAATCTTGAGTCAGTCGAGCACGAAAAGCTGAAAGGCGGAGAACTCCAAAAGACCATATACTTTCTATCTAGTTATGGGTGAGGTTGGCCAGTAGGTTTGTGGGGGCATAGAGGGATTGGTACAGTTCTCATTCTTGATATTCTTGGGTGCCTTTCATTAGTTGAGGGAGGGGTCAAGTGGGACCATAGCCACAGTAAAAACAGACCTTAGCATCTGCATCTGCATCGGCAGATAACTTAAAGCTCCCGACCGAGTTCCGTATTTCTTGATTTGCCCTGCCACGGGACTCGGGTCGCACATATAGAGGACATATGCAACTAGATATCTAGAAAGTTTAATGATACGATAAGAACGTAAAGTCTGGGAACGCATATTGCTCGGGGTAGTGTGTCCTAAACTAGAGGGCATTGTTCGATAGGTAGCATAAACCCCAGTTGGACCTAGGTAGCGTAAACCCCGGTTGAACCTAGGAAGCGTTCGATAAAGTAAACCCTAGTTGGACCTAGGTAACACTCGATGCTAAACCCTAGTTGGATCTAGGTAGTATTAGATAAATGAACCTAGTAAGACCTAGGTTGGCAGTCCAAACTCTTACGCAACAAAGGAATGGTGGTTTTACACAGACATAGTGAATATATATACATATATACATATATATATATATATATATATATATACATGAAAGCCTGTATGACGTATGACATTGGATAAGGAACTGTGTACATATGACAAGATGACACGAGTTGGATAAGGGACTGCGTCACCTGAAAAGAGAACACGAGTAGGGGGTAACTACATATACATTGTATTACGATAATCTACTAGTGGATGGATAAGTTTAGGTTAAAGAGCTAACATTGTTAACAACCTAATAACCAAGAAAATGTAATTGAATGGTATATGTAGGATTATACAGAAGTTTATTCTAAGTCCAGTCACACAGAACTTATGTTCTGACCCCCTCCTCATTACATACTTCCAGGTTAGGTTCATGACAGAGATGGTATAGCTTTGGATACTGGTTTAGCAGCATTGTTAATAAGGTAAGGCTATATTTGAATATATTATACTTTATTTCCTTCCACTGTGAGATGTTTTGCGAGTTCTGAGATGCTTCTTTATCTCTGTTTTTCTGTAGGATACCAAAGCACCCAACTCGGGTTTCGATAGATTGGATTTTTGAAAAAAAATCGGTCTTTCGGAATCCAGGTTATTACATCTGAACGCACTTCAACTCTTTCTCTGCTTCGCTACTACCCCGTTATTCTGATTTTTTTATATATCTGATCTCCTATTTTCTCTACACCAACTAACTAGTATCCTAAATAATGTCTTTTATAAAATGATCTGTATCCTCTACTAGTGTCCCAACTAGTATCCTGTGAAAAAGGATTTTTATCCCCTACTAGTTTCCCTACTAGTATCCTGTGTTATATAATAAGGTGATCCCACCCCCACAATTGTGGTAGCCTTCAGGTGTACATCTAGTTACCTCAATCATCCTAATTGCCATGAAGATGATAGATGTACCTTTACTACCCTATCGATCGGCTCCCTACTTGTATTAATTTTCCTTGTGTCTATGTCAATCGGCCCTCTCTTGCATGTAGATAGCCTGTGCTGGTCCCACCATAAGGTGTATCAATCCTTATGATACCAACCCGACACGATTCAAGATGCACAGTGTATACTACTGATGCCCAGTGCCTTCTTTTCCACTCCGAAGCACGTGCACGCCCATACTCCACCGGAACTACACTGCTGCACCCCCGCCACTATTTTGACCGCTTATAATCAGCCTAGTAATCGTGCCCCACCCTGCCTAGTTCAGGGTACCGTGATACATCTATGTGGGTTACTCCTGAAATGGATCCCCATTACTAAGGTTACCTACTAGTTAAGTTTGTGGGCCTATATATACAAATATTACCCACCTACAGGAGATGTACTTAACCCTCTCACTGATTCAAACATGTTTATTTAACGGTTAAGTTTATGGGCCTACATATACTAATATTACCTACCTACCCAAAGTTTACTTAACCCTCATACTTATCAAGTCAATCTGTATAATTGGTTAAGTTTGCCTTTACCCTATCCACTTTGTTCATGTAATATTGGTTAACTGCTGTCCATTCATGTTAACTTAACCTCCCCACACATCATTTGTATTGGTTAAGTGTTTCCTATTAACTTAACCCTGTTCATTCATCATGTTATATTGGTTAAGTGTTTCCCCTTAACTTAACCCCACTCGTTCATCATGTTATAATGGTTAAGTGTTCTAAATTTACTTAACCCCACCTTCTTGTCTAATTAACATGTTATAACAGTTAAGTGTTCTAGATGTAACAACCCGCGTTCTGATGGACTGATTTTTTTTTTCAAAAATCCCAATCCATCAAAACACGAGTTGGTTTTTAGAGGTTTACCTTGCTTTCATGATTCAATAATCTTTTTATTAACGTTGATTCCCTCTTCCAGATCTGAATTCATAATCCTCCTAGGCTAACATTTTAATTTCAGAATAGATTTGAGAAGGGAGAGAGAGGAAGCCATGGCAAAGCTCCAGCGTTATCGCCAAATTGTGATGTTTAGGGTTAGGTCTAGGGTCTTATTTATAGGTGCTCAAGACCTTATCGTACATGCATCGTTGAGTCAGCATTGAACACAGTTAAGAAACAATCCAGGTTTGCAAATGAATCTAGCCAAATCTTATCGTACACGCAGTGCTGAGTCAGCATTGGGTCCCACAAGCTGTTTTGGCGCAGAAATTTGAATTTCGAGTGTTTGAATTGTTTTGGCGTAGAAATTTAATTTTCGAACTTTTTAATTTCTAGAATTTTTTTAACTGTTTTGTTCACACGAAATATTTTTATATATATACAATTCCTCTAACGACCATTTTACGCGTATATATATACGCACAACTTTAATTTTATTTTCAAAATTCAAACGATGTTGGACCGTTATTTGATTCTTGCCATATTTCATTGACTATAGCCTTATCTTGAATTTTATCTTTCATATACATATATTTCTGCATATATATATATATATATATTCTCATATATTTACACATATTTTCTTTATTTCCTTATATGTATGTTCTTACCCTTTCAAATTTTGAATTTGTATACGTACATATATTTGCATGTTATGTTGGCCCTCTCTAAAACAAAAATAAAAAATTATGCTGCCACCGAGGTTAGAACCCCCGACCTCTATGTTACAAATGCAATGCCTTAACCAATTGAGATATGAATTCTTTTGTTAATAAGTCTTAGAAAAATGATAATTATTGCTCTCTCCTTACTTCTCTTTTTCATGTTAGTTACAATACTTAAATTAAACCATTGCATGAATCTTTTTCTTTTATTTTTCTATTAATGTTAATGCATTATGTTGTTTTTGATGTTTGAGGAAAATATGTAAAGAACATATTTAGTGCATGTTGGGTTTTAAAGTAAAGTGGGGTATATATTTTGTAAAAAATTGATTACTTGTTTTAAAAAGAATTCGCTCATGAAAAGTTGCATTTTAAGAAGGAAGTTTTAAAATCTCTATTCTATTAACAATAAATTTTGATTATTGATCTGTAAAGAAGTTTTGTTAGGAGGACAAAATAAGTTGTAGAGAGTAAGAATATAGTAGATTTTTGCACCTTGTAGAAAGCAGCCAAAATCAACATAGGTAGAAACAATGTGAATCCGATAAAAGTGGAATGCGGGTTGTTAGATCTGGTATCGGAGCCAGGTTTCAATCCTAGGACCTATACCAAGGCAGGTCGACCTGGAGGTCGACCTACCCCAGGCAGGTCGACCTGGGGGTTGACCTCCCCTAAAACAGGTCGACCTGGGGGTGGACCTCCCCCCCAAATCTGCGCAGAATTCATTTTCTGCACCTGGGCGCGATTTCTGACCTGATACATTGACTAAATAGCAATATAATGACACTTAACCCATTCTTTTTCTTCACCCAAGCCTATGGCGATGCCATGGCTCTGTTTCAACTCAAATTCTTCTTCTCTAAGAAATTTCTAGATCTACTTTCTTCCCCTTTTCTCTTTAAAACATTTATTCTTAAAATTAAAAAGTTTAGAATCAAGACAACCTCCAAATATAAGAGAAAAAGGGTTTCATATCCACAATTTACACTACGCAAGGAGGAGAAATTCAGATTCACAACTTATGCTGCGCAAAGAAATCAAAGATAGATCAGGTCTATGGATTGGGGCATAAAATCAATCAAAGTTAAATCAAACCCATGAATTGATGATGAAAAACAAGGTGAGTGGAATTACAATAAACTTGTTGCATAATAGTATTATTATCGTTCGTCATTCCCCCTGTTATAAATTCAATCCATGATTTATGTTATAATAATTGTCCTTTTATTCTCATTCCCCTTTTTATTTTTGGATCTAGGTTATCTCGAACCTAGACGAAATCTTATTATGCATACGTACGTTTGAAATATGGAGATATTGGGGCATAATTTATTTTATGCAATCGAGGAATGTAATATATAATTTGGGATTGTGGAATAACAATTATTATTCCAAATATTGGGACAATTGGCGAACTGTATATTGGGATATTCAATGAAATAAAGTTTGAACTGGGAATTTTGGAGCATATTTCAATAATGAATTTTTAATATATTATACTTTAATTCCTTCCGTTGTGAGATGCTTTACGAGTTCTGACATGTTTCTTTATCTTTGTCTTTTTCTGCAGGACACCAGAGCACCCAACTCGGGTTTCGATAGATTGGATTTTTGAAAAAAAATCGGTCTGTCGGAATCCGTGTTGTTACATTTTGACTCAGGCTCGCAGTAGCCTGGCTATAAAACAAAAAGGGAGTAAGGAGAAAAGAGACAAAGAATTGACATAATATTATCAATGAGATAGATCCAATGGATATAGAAAGACAGATAGAAATAGGCATAATCTCAGATTCAGATTTATTACAATGTCTAAACCACAATTAACTTTTATTTCTGAAAGTAACATGAACTTATAAATTACATAACGTTCTTGAATTCTAGGATCTGATTTCTGAAACTGAAAAGTTATCCCTTGACGTAGACTATCGATTCTCGGACCTACAGGAACCTAGGGAGGAAACGGAAGAAAAGATGGCAAAAGAAAAATGGGTCAGACATAAGTTTGGTAAGTCCAGTGACTTTCAGCATATAAATAGGCAAAAACATGATGACATGAATAAAATGAATATAAGACAATACCGTGAGAAAAAGAATAATAAGATAACATACGATTAGTATAGATATGATAACGCAAGACAAACTTAATGCGCTTCTCTTTCTCTGCTTCGCTAATACTTGTTATTCTGATTTCTATATCTCTGCACCACCTAACTAGTGTCCCAACTAGTAATCTGTATAAAATGATAATATGATAACGTGATCCCAATCCCCGCAATTGTGGTTATCCTTCAGGTGTACATCTATTATGAGGATTCCACCTCAATCTGCCTAATTGCCATGAATGTGTTAGATGTGCCCTTACTACCCTATCGATCGGCTCCCTACTTGTATTCATGTTCCATGTGTCTGTGTCAATCGGCCCTCTCTTGCGTGTAGATACCCTGTGTTGGTCCCACCATAAGGTGTATCAGACATATGACTTGGGATTTGGGGGCGTAAATTGAACTGTAAATATGTAAGTTCAAGTTATTTTCAGATTTAAACACCTAATAGTGATTTTGGCATGTAATGAAATGGATCTAAGTCCATGCTTGATGATAAGACAAATCTTTTAAATTAATTACTATCTTTCTATTGAATCAATTATTTACATGCCTATGAAGTTATTATTCAATCATGCCTATCTTTGTTGGACATCTGATATATAATCCTTTTTTGGGTTCATGGTGTTATTTATATCAGATCTATTTGTCTATGAGGTTATTTCTGTCAGTTTGATTCAGATCTATCTTTGTTATACACCAACTCTAACAGATTTGTAATCCTCTTAGGTCCAAAATATTATATTTGACAAATCTACCATTTTAATGCCTGTTTTATGCCTCTCTCGTTTATGTTCCTTTTTCATCCCTTTTTATTTTATGAATTTATATTAACCTCGAATCTTGACTGAAACTTATTGTACGTGTGATTGGAATGCAGGGGTATTAGGGGATAGTCTACTTTGTAATGGTGGAACATAATTTTGTAACTTATGACTTGAGGCATAATTGTCTTTGATGCGAACTTGGGTAAACGGAAATATTAAATCTAGATTTGGCTTAACTATTGATTTGGGATGCCAAGTATAATGAATATTGTAATTTTGGGGCATGATTATTGTTACAAATTTGGGAAGATAAGGTGTAACCTATTTTGAGTAATAACTCGAAATTGAGTTTGGGGGCCATAACTTGCAATGAGCTTTGTTGGGCATAACTTGAGAATTAGGACATGACTCTCTCTCTCTCTTCCACTGCTGTGGCTCGTTCATGCTTTATTGGGGAATATCATTTTTTTATGCTTCTTTGGTACTTGGAAGTTTTTGAATAAAGACAGAGGTTCTATTATTACATTTAAGTATGATTGAGAAAATTGTTGTAGATGTTTGACTGAACCACATTGTTTATAAAATGACTTTATTTTTCTGCTACTTTATTTGTCTGTGTTGTAATTTATCTACATCTTTTACCTATAACGCTTCACTGAAGTTAATGCATTCCCTTTGTGAGTGACATTAATGGAGGTGGGGTGTTACACTTGGTATCAGAGCTGAAGGTTACCAGATCAGATAAAATATTTGAAAAATTATTTTCAAGATGGTTTTAAAAGAAGAATTTTCAAAAGAAAAGTTTTGATTTAAAGGCATATTCCCCAAAGACATATGCACTATCTTTTGATCCTCTGTTCGAATCCTTCTTTCCTTCTTTCTTGAGTCTCTGGGGCTCCTAGCTTTCTGGGAGGTAACCTCATCGCGGTATGGTCCCGTAGGCTTGATGAGACTACGACACCTGTCAAAGGGCGAAGAAGTGCCCAACTTCCATCTATATCCGTTGTAGTTTCACATGCGGCTAATTTTCTTTCATGCTTTGTAGGGCGCTCCGTGCAATGGAGGCAGCTTTCAAGAGACTTGTCAACAAGTTGCACAAAGATGGCAAAGATGAGAATAAGGGAGTTTGGCTAAGGAACACAACCCAAGGATGAGAAAATCATGGATATGGACTTGGTTCACGAAGGAGGAAAGAATAGAAAAATCTAATATAAGAGGAAGTGTCGTTATTATGGTATAATGGGTCATATAATTAAGCACAAGGGCAAGAACAAAGGACAGGATTTTCAGGAGGGCAAGTGCATGCTTTCACCGCCAGCGTACCTGAGAGAGAGGTAGTAGAGTTTCTGTTGAAAATTTTTAGTATTTCTTTTTTTGATCATCCTGTTAGTACTCTTTTTGATTTTAGCGCTTCACATTTGTTTATATCTGCTTCCATATTTGAGTCTCTGCACCTTAGTGCTTGTATAGTAGAAGATCCGATTATTATCTCAAATCCAATTGGTGGTTTGGCTCATTTATCTTTGGTTTGTAAGGATTTGCGAATAGCTATATTAAGTATTGAGTCAAAGTGTAATGCTTATGTTTTCGGTTTCATAGGCTATGGGTTGATTCTAGGCATGGATTGGTTAGCTAGTAATTGTGAAAGGAGGGTAGTTAGACTTTCGACTTGCCTCGGGAATACCCTCGAGATTTCGTGCGATCCTAAGGGATTAGTTTGTCTTAGCTACCTAGAATCACTTGATGCATCTATCGACGATTTGCGATCCGTTGGAGCAGTCCATGAGCACGCAGATGTTTTTGATTAGCTTGGGGATTTGTCCCCTAAAACGCGAGATAGACTTCCGCATATATCTAGCTGACAATGTAAAACCATTTGCATTACTTGTACGACACATGAATCCAAGGGAAAGGAAGGGCTCAGTAAACAAGTAAAAGAGTTACTTAAAAAAGGGTTCATAAGGCGAAGTATTTCTGAATGGGGGTGCTCCAGTCATTTTCGTTACAAAGGCGGATGGTTCACTTCGCTTGTGCATAGATGATATTTTGGAATGAGGAAGAACATGCTTTGCTTCTAAGGGAAGACTCGGATACCCTCCAAGCGCATCAACTTAAGGCGAAGTTCTCCAAAAATGCCATTTTTGGAGAGAAGAATTAAGATTTCTAGGACTGTGGCGTCCAAAGAAGGGATAACAGTAGATCCCGCAAAAGTAGTTGTGGTGCATGACTGGAAGTTCCCAAGGAATGCAACAGAAGTAAGAAGCTTTCTTGGACTAGCGGACTAATATAGGAAGTTCATTAAGGGCTTTTCGAAGGTATTAGCCTCACTTCATTGATTAAGAAGAGTCTAACCTTTGCTAGGGATATTGGTTATGATATCGCTTTCCAAAAATTGAAGAGGGCTCTTACAACGGCCCCAGTTTTGACTTTTACCTTACGGTAGTAAATGGCTTACGGTACACACGGATGCATGCAACACAGAGTAGACGCCATTTTGATGTATGGGTAAGGTCATAGCGGATGCCTTAAGAAGAAAAAGGTTGACTTCAAGTCCTCTTTATGTGAAAAGGAAAAGTTCTGAATACATATCAAACCTTGATTTAAAAACCTTCGGTTAAGTTAGTAGTCGGCATCGCAAGGAGTAAGACCTATGCTTTAGAATTAAATAGGGACTTCACAAAGAAAAGACTCTCAGATAGCGGATGCAATGGATAAATTAAGTAGAGAAGAGACCTCTAGTCACCTTAATAAATAAGCATGCAAGAAGCCATGAGTATGCAATTATGTTTGAGCACCGCTTATCATCCTCTGACAGAAAGGGTGAATAGGATTTTGGAAGACCTTTTGAGGAAATGTTAACATGACACGGTAGAAGTTGTAGTGCCAAGTATACTATTAGAAGAAAAGGTGGAACGAGAGGCGATAGTGAAATGGGTTCCAACGCCTATTCTTGAAACAGAAATTAAGAAGCTACACAATCGTGAAGTTAAGACAGCCAGAGCAATATGGAGTGAGGGTATATCCTTGATCTCTCTTTTTTTGTAAAGTTTATTTGCTAGACTTTATCTTTTAAGTATATCCTCTCGGTCCAATCCTCGATCCTTAGGTAAAAACCAATGGATGTAAACATGTATTTGAAACATGTTATGATTGAAGGTTGCAAGTGGTTGCTAGTGGTTGCTCGTGGATGTATATACACACACACACACTAGGTACTAGATCGGCTCAGTCACTTTCATAATGCATATGCATATATGTGTATATATATGGATTGAAACTTGATGTGTTATCATATGGATGTTGCATTCGTATGAATGATTCAGCACTCATGTAGAAGTTATAAAGTACGATTAGGAAAAATTACATACATGATGGACTCATAGCACTTACATGATTTGCATTAAGGAGGTCAACTGAATCAGTAGACCGCTTGATTTTGCATTAGACAAGGGCATGTACACACTATGCATATGATCATGAAAGCATTAGAAATCTTTTTAAGGATAATGGATGCCTGTTATTGATGGTTGAGTAGATGGATGTTGAATGTTAGGATACATTCGTAGAGATTTCAGGGACGAAATCCTTTAAAGGAGGGGAGAATGTAACACCCTGTATTTACTGTGAATGTTAAAGTAACGAATTAAAGAATACTTCATTTTAAAAGTGGAAATATGCATATATATTATATACATAGATATATTTAAGAGAAAAAATAAATAATGACAATAAATATTTCATGTAATAATTTAACTAAATGTAATACATGAAATAGGAAGAAACGCATGCGAACAATTAAAAGGAAAATTTTGAAGTGCTTCAGGAATTTGGTCGGGAAATTAGCGTTATTGCGTTCATGGCGATTTTCTAGTCAATTTAGACCTATAGTTTGCAGAAAACCGATTTAAAATGAAGAAGATATCTTTAAATTAAATATTGCAGCAAAACATGAAAAAGAGGAATGAGAAAAGAATAATGTTTAGCATTGTCCTAAGGTTTGTAAGCAAAAGACTTAGTAGCTCATTTGGTTAGAACATGTGACTTGCATACAAGAGGTATAGAGTTCGATCACTGCCAGCGCCATATTTTTGTTTTAGGGGAATGACTAAAAAGTGGCTTAGTGTGAACGCAGTTCAAAAAGTGGTTTAGTGTGAAAATCGTTAATTAGGAAGATAGATAAAAAGAAAATATATATATATATATATATGTATATATATAGAAAATATAAATATATACACATATATATATATGACGTTTACGCATTATGTGGCGCACGTGGCACATTTTGTTGGTCAAGGATTGTTTTTTTTTTTTTTTTTTTTTGGAACATGGCCTTGTCTTATTGGCCAATGATTGATTTATGAGGGTTTTCATGCTACGGTTGGTTGGATGACACATCTCTTTGGTTTGATGGCACTGAATCCTCCTAGACTAATCTAAGGCTAGAATTAAACCTAGGCTTCTATATAATCACCCCAAACCTCAACCCTAGAACTCATTCTATGAAGTCGTCATGCTGTTCGTCTACAAACTGGTCTAGCCTCCATTCATCTACCCCAAACTAGAGAATCAAATTCAAACTAGGAATTAATTAGAAGAACAAGATAATCAAACATCTACATCAAAGGATAGCTTTTCAAATTTAGAAATCAGATCCCAGAAATCAAGATCGGTCCTTTTTTCTGTAAGTACATTTATTGTTTAGATGTGTGCACCTAATAAGAAATCATGACTATAATAACTGGAACTAGAACTATGCCTAATTCTATTCGTGCATATCCTTTTGTCAATTCTGAATTGCTTATGCCTATTGGACTGTTGTGACTAACATAGTAAAGCCTATCATGCCTATTGGACAGTTGTGACTGACATAGTAAAACCTACCATGCCTATAAAACCTATTATGTCTACGAGACTATTGGGGACTGATACCATTGAACCTATCATGTTGTATTAAATTTGTGGTTCTTTTATGTATGTAAGTTACATGCTAAGTTATGTTCATACATGTTATATGTTAGATCCAAGCTAGTACCCATGTTTGAGATTTATATAAATTCATGTTTATACAATCTAACTTATGCTAGTTTGCATGTTAATTGGATCTAATTTAAATGCAAGATCACGCCTATATGCTTAATTAAGTCTATGTCGTTCTATCCCAAATTTATACTACGCATGTTGATCTATATTGTTTATGCCTATTGGAATGTTACATGTCCTTTTCTTTTCCCTTTTGTTTATAAGTTAGGCTAATTTGCGAGCCTAACGTTCTATGTGAATTATGCGAATGAATAGCGGGGGAGACATTGGGGAAAAATATTAAACTACATGTTATTGGCAAAAATTGGCTCATAATCATATAAATGATTTGTAGCATGAAATGGTAGAATTTGTATACCTAGAATTATGGACGTAATTTAAACGGTAAATGGGGGCATGACTTGAATTGACAACACTTGTGGATAATTTACATATGAACATAAAATGTAGATATGTAAAGTGGCTAAATGATGAACATGCCTAACCCGAGGTTAGATTGAGTTGCGGTGCAAAACTGCCCGGAACTGCCTGGCACATCCAGTAACCGCAACAACACAGATCTAACGTGAGAGGTTAGCGCATTTAGCCTAAAACCTGAGGTTAGAATGAGTTTGCGATAGAAGTCTTCCCGGAACCGCCCAGCACATCCAGCAACCGCAAACACCAGTTCTTATGTGAGAGGTTGGGGCATTAATAAATTAGTTAATGCTAATAAACAGTCAGGCTAAGAATGGTAAGGTTAAGTAACATATGAATAGGCGACCCTCAACCAATACAACATGTTAATTAGACAAGAAGGTGGGGTTAAGTAAATTTAGAACACTTAACCGCTATAACATGTTAATTAGACAAGAAGGTGGGGTTAAGTAAATTTAGAACACTTAACCGTTATAACATGTTAATTAGACAAGAAGGTGGGATTAAGTAAATTTAGAACACTTAACCGTTATAACATGTTAATTAGACAAGAAGGTGGGGTTAAGTAAATTTAGAACACTTAACCAATATAACATGATGAATGAACAAGGTTAAGTTAAATAGGAAACACTTAACCAATACAACATGATGTGTGGGGAGGTTAAGTTAACATGAATGGACAACACTTAACCAATATTACATGAACAAAGTGGATAAGGTTATGGAAAGCTTAACCAATAATACAAATTGACTTGATAAGTAGGACGGTTAAGTAAACTTTGGGTAGGTGGGTAATATTAGTATATATAGGCCCACAAACTTAACCGTTAAATAAACCTGTTTGAATCAGTGGGAGGGTTAAGTACATCTCGTGTAAATGGGCAATATTTATATATATAGGCCTAAAAACTTAACCAGTAGGAAACCCTTGTAACGAGGACCCATTTCAGTAGTAACCCACATAGATGTATCACGTTACCCTGAACAAGGAAGGGTGGGGCACGATTACTGGGATGATTATAAGCGATCAAAATAGCGGCATAGGATGCCGCAGTGTAGTTCTGATGGAGTATGGGCGTGCACGTGCTCCGGAGTGGAAAAGCAGGCTCTGGGCATCAATAGTATACACTGTGCATCTTGAATCGTGTCGGGTTGCTATCATAGGGATTGATACACCTTATGGTGGGACCCACACAGGGTGTCTACACGCAAGAGAGGGACGATTGACATAGACACAAGGAAAATTAATACAAGTAGGGAGCCGATCGATAGGGTAGTAAGGGTACATCTAATGTCTTCATGGCAATTAGGCTGATTGAGGAAAGATCATCATACTAGATGTACACCTGAAGGCTACCACAATTGCGGGGGTGGGATCACCTTATTATATAACACAGGATACTAGTTGGGACACTAGTAGGGGATACAGATCCTTTTTCACAGGATTCTAGTTGGGAATCCAGTAGGGGATACAGATCATTCTATAAAATACACTATTTAGGATACTGGTTAGTTGGTGCAGAGAAAATAGGAGAATAGAGATATAAAAATCAGAATAATGGGGTAGTAGCAAAGCAGAGAAAGAGTAAAAGCGCATTCGGTTTATCTTGCCTTATCATATCTTATGCTAATCTTAGGTTATCTTGTTATCCCTGTTATCATGGTATTGTCTTATATTCTGTTTATTCATGTCATGTTAATATTACCTGTTAACATACTGAAAATCACTGGACTTACCAGACTTATGTATGACCTAGTTTTGTTTTGCCTCTTTCCTTACGTTCCTTCCCCCAGGTAGTCAGGGAGGGAATAGCTCAGCTCAGTTTGGACCGTTTCTCTTTCCAAGCTCGAAGATAGTCGACGTATTGCTTTGGACTCTCTTTTCATTGCTATGACTGGCTCATGCTTTATTGTGGAATATCATTATCATTTTAGGCTTCTTTATTTTATAAAACAAGACAGATACTTTGTTGTACTGGGTATTGGTGTTTTGGTGTTAGAAAACAATCTTTGTACAAGCTGTTTTACCAAGCTACTGTTTTATCAGTGAAGTAAAGTTTTTATTCTTTTCTGCTGCTTTATTTGTCTGTGTTGTGATTTATCTGCATCTTTTACCCATAACGCTTCACTGAAGTTAATGTATTCCCTTTGTGAGTGGCATTAATGGAGGTGGGGTGTTACAGGTGGTGTATTGTAGAATTGAGGGCATTACTCTAGTATGAAATCTGATTCGATCAACAATGGCAGTCCATATGCTTACGTAGCGTTGTAATGACAAATATATGCGAAATGAAATATTATTATGTAGAGATCCATACGTCACTCCGTCATAGGATGAGGGACTGTGTTAATTTCTATGGCATTACGGTGGAAACCGTGCGGGTTGGGTACCATGGAGTGTGCCTCAGTATTGAGGGGTAGCTACATATATACTATATTAGGTTAATCCACTAGGAAGTAAATCGGTACGACGTGTGTGTAAGCCTTGAGTGTCGTTAACCCAAGTAACCTAATAAATAAGAAAATATGATTGAACAGTGTATTTAGGATTATCCAAAGTGTATAGTTTAAATCCAGTCACCAGAACTTGTGTTATGATCCCCTCCTCATAACATACTCACATGTTAGATTTGTGGCAGAGACATGATAGCTTTGGATACTTGTTAGGCAGTATTACTAATATGGTAAGGCTATACTTTGATTATGTTATATTTTATCCATTCCGCTGTGAGATATTTTCTAAGCATCTGACATATTTTATGTCTCTGACTTTTCTATGGGATAACAGAGCAAACCAACAAGAGTTTCAACAGATTAGAATTTTGAAGAAAAAATCGATCTGTCGATATTCGGGTTGTTACAAAATGTGTCAGGCACGTTTGGGTCAACCTACCTGGCATGTGGGTCGATCTAGTGGATGTTTGGTTGGCCCGTGAGCATATTGTTTTTACTATTTTTTGTTTTAATTTCTGTTTGAATTTCGAATTTCAGACTACAATAACTTCTTTGTTATATGTTTTTTTACGCAAACCAAAAATATATTTGAACAAAAAATCTTAACAGGACCCAATGACCCAATCCCAGTTGCCAAATTCCCATTATTTTTCAACATATCGTTTAATTAATTAGTCTGTTAATTAATTGTTATTCATTAAAATTTGGGTTGTTACAGTTATGTAAATTTTGGCTTAAAGTTTTCTTTGCACAACTTTAGGTTGTTATTCAAACTTATTTCTTTAATTATGTCGAAATTATTTATTTATCAGAATAAATATACCAAATTATAAACCAAACATTTATTGTTATTCCGAACATAAACATGCCATATTGTGTTTTTGGCTATAGCAATGCATTTATTGCATTTATGTCAATGAGGTAACTTAATTTATTAATATAATGACCACATTTAATGTGTTGATAGTAAAAATGAGTGAGAGTGCTTTTTCTAGCGATGCTACTCTCATTCCTTCAAACTATATAGCATCGACTGCCTAATCCGGGCATGCATTCACAGGACCATCTAAACCCACGACTATCACTTGATTGTCATCACCTATAGTTACTACGTCAGATCTTTTACATCTTGCTTGTTCACCTACTCCTTTAATTATGTTATCTATTGGTGCTGCTACATCTGCTACTTTGACAAATCTACTATCATGTAATTTCACAACGTTGCCACTTCAATTGCATCTTTGTCTTCCCGGATGGTTTCAAACTCTGCTAATGTAAGTTATACGGTCTGAGTTGAACGTGGGGATTACATCTAATTTCCTTATTGCTGCTTCACTAATTCAGACTGTCATGTTGTAAATTCGGTTCCTGGTTCGATTGCTAAAGCACTTCTTGCATGTTCCCATATGAGTGACGATGTTTTGGCGAAGTGAAAGAAGTTAAATGTACCTTGTGAACTGACTGACTTAGGTAAGGAAGATGATGGCACCATGGTTTTGGGTTAGTGGCGGATTCAGGAAAAGTTTTTAGTGGGGTGCTTATGTAAACATAAAAGTAAAATTAAATATGAAAATAATCCAAAAAAATATCATTTCGATACAAAATAGAAATGTTTTACATTCCAAATTTGTTCCCTACAGGTTTTCACCTTTTGAAATCAATCTATTACAACTTCATTAGTAACATTGGTGAGTGCTTCTTTTTCTATAGCCGAAATAATATAATCACTTAAAAATTTGTAACACCGCACGCCCGCTAGGGTCACTCACAAAGGGAATGCCATAGCATCGGTGGAGTATTTTAGTGAATATAGAACAGAAAAATTACAACAAGACAGATATAAATAGTACTTGAAATTTTAAAACATCATCTCATAACAGCGGAAATAAACATGTCTGGTTACATCATAAAACCAGGATAAAAGTCAAGTACAATATCCATCAAAATAAAGAAGTACATAATCCCACTCTCTCATACAATAGCCATAACAAAAGAAAAGATAACTGGATAACTGGAGCTTTACATCTATCCAAGCTCCTCAAGACTGGAACAGCAATCCGATCAAGCTCTACTACCACTAGGATCCACCGTAGGACCTGAGGGTTGGGAAAAAGATAAAACAACGGGGTCAGACATAAGTCTGAGTGAGTCCTATAACTTTAACAATACAATCATTAAGGTAACCAGAGAAGACATAAACTTGACCTACGGTAATATCTGGGGATGAATGGCTACACTAAGCAGCTTGGTAGACTTAGGATAAACTAAGATAACCGTCAGGACGCATCTACCCACCCAAGGATAATTACTAACTGCACCACACCAGTCATTCCTACTTAAAGGTTGATCCCTTCCAAAATTCCCCAGTAGTTTCATGTACCCCTAGCCCACTACATAGGTGCCATCTGCCCCTATCTCCACTAGGTGTACCCAGTAATTCTTACCCAGTAGTTTCGTGTACCCCTACATAGGTGCCGTCTGCCCCTATCTTCATTAGGTGTACCCACTACTCCCCAAGCGATCGGCTCCCTACCGTAGATACCCGTGCTGGTCCCACAGTGGGGTGTATCACTCCCCTAAAGTGGCTACCCAATACTAACGGTGCACGGCTTTATATCTACACGATGCAACAACGGCTTATCTACCAGCCCGGGCCCACACACGCATATGAAACCCGTTGGACTTGCGTTGCCACCGCTAACCCGTTTTGGCCTCTTATAATCAAGCCCAATATGCGTGTCCCGTCACTCGACATGGGTCGAGCCCACAAAGATACGTTTGGGATATTGGTTGAAATGGGCCCCCACAAGCTACCCACTTAAGCTTGTCAAATATCTAGTGTATCCCACTTAACCCTTTAATCATGTTTAATTACATGTTTCCACTTGGTTAAGTATTCTAATCGTATTTTCTATTGCCACCCAAGGCAACCCACTAGATTCCTCATGCCACCCAAGGCAACCACCAAATTTCCTCATGCTACCCAAGGCACCCACTTAACCCCTCATGTCCCACTACATGCTATTATGGTTAAGTGTTTCTTAATTAATTAAGACCGTGATCTCCCGTAAAGACCTCCCACATTAGACTGGCTGTTATGACCGCCTGGTTAAGCCGGTAGAATCCGGGCAGTCTTACGTCACAACAGAGTCTAACCTCGTGTCTTTACCTTAATCACGTATTTAATTTATGGCTAAGACCTCTCACATTGGGCTGACATTTGTAGCAACTGGTTAAGCCGGTCGGGTCCGGGCAGTTTTACACTACAAATGAGTCCAACCTCGTGTCTTAGTCGATTAATTACACCTAATTAATCACCCCCATATTAATTATCCCTAATTAATATCAAGTTTTCCATAACATGGGTAGACCTAACTCAATAGGTAAATTCCCATGGGGTAGACCTAACTCAATAGGTAAATTCCCACTTATGGTAATTTATTTTTATGGTATGCTTAATCATACCCAAACATTCATTTATTAATATATTTACCAACCCCATCGTTCCCCACGTAAATCGTTCTCGTCACATGACATAATAAGGGGAAGATCATCACAAATATCATGGGTTTAACATACAACTTTGTCATGGGTTAAGAGGATGTCAACTTGCATATATGAGCATATATTAACCCAACTGCATATAACCCAAACTTGCATATTATCATACACATGATTTGCATAACATGTTGCATACGAGCTTGCATATTATCATACACATATCTTGCATAACATGTTGACCTTGCATATAGGCATTCTCATAACTTGCATAACATGTTAAACATGCATTTAAGCATACACATAACTTGCATAAGCATTCACATACTTGCATAAGCATCCACATACTTGCATAAGCATTCACATATTTGCATAACTTGCATATCATGTCATTTAAGCATATACATATCTTGCAAAAGCATTCATATACTCGCATAAGCATGCATAACTTGCATATCACATAAATCTTGCATTTAAACATATACATGACTTGCATAAGCATCCATACACTTGCATAAGCATGCATAACTTGCATATCACTTTCAACTTGCATTTAAACATACACTTAACTTGCATATCACTTTCAACTTGCATTTAAACATATACTTAACTTGCATATCTCACTTTGCTAAACATGCATAATTCCACTTATTAAATATGCATAAATCCACTTATTAAACATGCATATATCAACTTGTTAAACATGCATAAATCAACTTATAAGCATGCATAAACCAACTTATCAAATATGCATAAACATAGAACAACATAGAGTAACATATCATTATACATGATTCATACTCACTAATCCGCATTTAAGACCATAAGTCTCATTACACCCAATCTACTTACTTTAACAATTGATGTTAAAGTGATAGAAACTCACCAAACTCAAGATTAGCAACCTTATGAAGTAGAATTAGTTGCTAACTATGAAGATAATGATGATTAAAGATTGATTAGAGAGGAATTAGCTTGCAACTTTCTTCTTAGATTAGTGGAGGCTTCCCTTAGGATTTAATTTGGCGGCATGAGGCCATTATTTCTATTTTTGGTAAGGATTAAGGTAGGTTTAGGGTGTATTTATAGATTAAGAGAGTGTTTTAGGCCCTTGGATTAACCCTAGATTAATTTAGGTCCATTAGATTTAGGAAACCTCTAGAACCAAGCCCAGCCCTAGCCAGAAAACCAGATCTGGTGCACCCAAGCACCCTGGCTCGACACACCATGTCGACAGGCAAGTCGACAGGCATGTCGACACCCCTGTCGACAGGCCTGTAGACAGCCATGTCGACATGCTTAGGCGGGAATCCTCCCGCCTGGCCCCGCTGGTTCTAAATTTAAATTTAAATTTAAATTCCTAAATCTGTTTTTAGCTCTAATTTTTCTGCAAACTTCCTTGGGCCATAACCGGGCCATACGGACTCCGATTTTCGAAAACTCGGACTCTATTTCGCGTATTTTTCCGAGACGAACGCAATAACGCAGCCCGTTACCCCCAATTCCCACATCCGAGATTATTTATCCTGTAATTAGTGAATTTTAGTATTAACTAAAATTCGGGGTGTTACATTCTCCCCTCCTTAAAGGATTTCGTCCCCGAAATCTCTAGGCTAAGGAGAATGCATATCCTACCATCCAAACAACCATCTACTCAAATCATCAACCACAGGCATCCATTGTCCTTAAACAGTTTCTAATGATGTATGAGCATATGCAAAAAGTGTGTGTATATGTTCCCTATCTAATGTATGAACATATGCAAACCATGATAGTGCCATGCATCCATTATGTATGCGAGAAAACCCTATCGACACATACAATATCTACATGAGTGCACAATCATTCACCAAAATGCATCATCCATGTGATAACATAACCATTATACATCCATAAATATATTTTCCTACACACAATTTTATGCAATATGCAATATGAAGTGACTGAGCCGATCTAGTGCCTAGAGTGTGTGTATATGCATCCACGAGCAACCACTAGCAAACACCTGCATCCACTTGCATCCATCAACCATAACATGTCTCAAACACATGTTTCAACCATAGGTTTACCCTATCTAAAGGTCAAAGGTACTAACGAGAGGACATACCAAAGATAAGATAAGTACTAGACAAGCGATAAAGGAGAAAGTAAAGACATACCCTCAAAAAGAAATGGGTACAATGAACGCATCTTCGCTTCCGTCTCCCAAGTCGCGTTGCTCTCATCTTCTCCCCATTGCACTTTGACTAGCTGAACCTATCTGTTTCTCAACTTCCTAGTCTCTGACCCAAGGATGCGAGTAGGAGCTCGTCGAATAATCGCATCACGCTCTACCTCCATATCTCTAAGCAAGCTCGGCTCTACCACCTCTGCGGTCTCATGTAAGCACTTCCTCAAATGGGACACATGGAATACATCATGGACACCACTAAGTCTGTCAGGCAACTCCACTCTATATGCCATCCGTCCAATCCTTTCCTTAATAGGAAACGGCCCAACAAACCTTGGTGCTAACTTCCCAACGGATCCGAAGCGAACAACATTTCTCAACGGAGATACCTTAACAAAAACCATGTCCCCAACCTCAAACTCAAGATCTGTCCTTCTCTTGTCCGCATAAGATTTTTGCCTATCCTGCGCTGCTTTCATCCTTCTTCGAATCAAGTCAATCTTCTCAGAAGTCTCCCTAATCATATCAGGCCCAAGCAAGATCTTATCCGTAGATTCCCACCAACATGTAGGTGATCGACAAGGCCTTCCATAGAGAGCTTCGAAAGGAGCCATACCAATACTGGACTGAAAGCTGTTATTATATGCGAACTCCACCAGTGGAAGATGCTCTTCCCATGTACCTCCAAAATCTAAGATACAAAGCCTCAAAAGGTCTTCTAGAACACGATTCACCCTCTCAGTCTGGCCATCTGTCTGAGGATGATATGCGGTGCTCAGACACAATTGAGTCCCCACTGCTTCTTGCAAACTTCTCCAGAACTCGCTAGTGAAGATAGGATCTCGATCACTAACTATGCTAGAGGGTACCCCATGCAATCGAACTATCTCTCGAAGATATACAGAAGCTAGCCATGGAGCGGTCCTCTTGCTCTTCACAGGTATGAAATGGGCGCTCTTAGTAAGTCTATCTACCACCACCCAAATTCCTGTATTACCCTTCCTCGACCTGGGTAACCCGTCAATAAAATCCATCGAGACGCTATCCCACTTCCATTGCGGAACCTCCAATGGGTGAAGCAACCCACCTGGTTTCCTTTGCTCCGCCTTCACTCGCTGGCACACCAAACATCGAGCGACATATTCGGCTACGTCCTTCTTCATACCGGCCCAGAAGAAAACCCTTTTCATGTCTTGGTACATCTTATCCCCACCGGGATGAATGGTCATCCTAGAACGGTGTGCGTCATCAAGAATAGCTTTCCTCAAACCCTCATCTTGCGGTACACAAAGTCTACCGTCTCTACGCAAGCACCCCCTATCGTCTAGGGTGTACCTACTCAAATGGCTGGACGACTCCCCCCTTATGAGCTTCTCTATCAACTCAACCAACTGTGGGTCGTCCCTCTGGGCTTCTCCAATCCGCCCCAAAAGAGTAGGTCTAACTTCCAAGGAAGCTAGCAAACCGGGTACATAATCAATGGAAGGTCTGAAATCAAACATCGAGATAAATTCCAAGCTTTGTCGTTCCACGAACAATGGACTCAAGGACAACCTCTTCCTACTCAAGGCGTCCGCCACCACGTTACCCTTGCCAGGGGTATACGCTATCTCGAAATCATAGGATGCTAAGAACTCCATCCACCTTTGCTGTCTTAAGTTTAAATCTTTCTGAGAGAATAAGTACTTCAATGATTTATGGTCAGTGAACAACTCGAATCTCTCACCAAGAAGATAATGACGCCAAATCTTAAGCGCAAAAACAATAGCGGCCAGCTCTAGATCATGGGTAGGGTAATTTTTCTCATGTGCCCTCAACTGCCTTCCACCATAGGCTATTACCCTTCCCTCCTGCATTAAGACTGCGCCAAGTCCTGTCCCACAGGCATCGGTATAGACAACAAATGGCTTGCTCCCATCTGGCAACACTAAAACTGGAGCGGTGGTTAAAGCTCTCTTTAACCGTCGGAACGCATCATCACAATCTACGTCCCATGTGAAAACAAGATTATTCTTCGTTAAGCGGGTTAATGGGGCTGATATCTTCGCGAAGTCTTTAATAAACTTCCTATAATAACCCGCCAACCCCAAGAAACTTCTTACTTCGGTAGCATTCTTCGGAACCTTCCAATCCTGAATTGATACTACCTTCGCGGGATCCACAGCTATCCCTTCTTTGGAGACCACGTGCCCCAAGAATCGTACTTCCTTCCTCCAGAAGTGACATTTAGAGAATTTAGCCTTAAGGCTATGCGCTCGAAGAGTCTTCAACACTTCCCCAAGATGTAGGGCATGCTCTTCTTCACTCTTAGAAAACACTAAGATGTCATCCACAAAGACCACCACGAATTTATTAAGGAACTCCCTGAACACCCTACTCATCAAATCAACAAAGTATGCAGGGGCGTTCGTCAACCCAAATGGCATCACCAGCCACTCATAGAAACCATCCGGAGTCCTAAAGGCAGTCTTGTCTATGCTATCCTCAGCCACCCTCAACTGATGAAACCCCGTGGCCAAGTCCAACTGAGAAAACACTGAAGCGCCAACCAACTGATCGAAAAGATCATCTATCCTCGGAAATGGGTGTCTATTCTTCTTTGTGAGCTTGTTGAGTTCTCTATAGTCTACACAAAGTCTGAGGGACCCATCCGCCTTCGTAGCAAATACTACTGGAGCACCCCACTCCGATATGCTCCGTCTTATGAACCCCTTCTCAAGCAACTCCCCTACTTGCTTATGGAGTTCCCTCCTCTCACGAGGAGCCATGTGGCGCACTGGTAAAGATACCGGTTTAGCATTATCCACCAAATATATTCGGAAGTCAATCTCCCGCTTCGGAGGTAAGCCCTTCACCTCCTCAAACACATCCGGATATTCCCGGACCACTCTCATAGATTGCAAACTCTCGACCGAAGCGTCAAGCGATTCAAGATAACTTAGCATAACAGAGTCCATGGGATTACAAGAAATCTCGAGAGTGTTACCCAAACGGGTCACGAGCCTAACAACTCTCCTTTCGCAATCAAGAATGGCACCATTACTGGATAACCAGTCCATGCCCAAAATCAACCCATAGCCCGTGAAGCCCAATACAAAAGCATCACATCTAAACTCAATGCTAAGTATAGAAATCTTCAAACCCAAACATATCATGGACAAATAAGTGGAGCCCCCAATTGGGTTTGAAACAACCAAGGGATCATCTACCAGACTGGTGTCTAGGTGCAGTAACTCAACTAATGATGATGAGATAAACGAATGCGATGCGCCTGAATCAAACAATGTACGGACAGGATGGTCAAATAGAAAAACCAGACTTTCAACGGAAATAGTTCTACCTCTCTCCTGAATTGGTGGAACCGCGAGAGCCTGTACTTGCCCCCTAGCCTGACTCGGTGCCATAAGAGCTTGCACCTGTCCTCCTGAGGTAGATCCCGTCCTTTGCCCCTTCTTAGGGCAATCCTTCACTAAGTGCCCTGCTTCGCCACAGTGGAAGCAGCCGGTCTTCTTCTTCTTGCGACAATCCTTGCTTAGGTGGCCAGGTGTCCCACAATTGAAACACTTCTTCTTCTTGCCCTTGCCACCATTGCCTTTCCCACCTTTGCTTTGCTGTTGTTGAGGTCTCTTTTGATCTCCCTTCTTCTCGGGTGCCTTATTAGCATTAGGACCCTTCTCTTCCTCATACATGAGTGCCATGTCAACTAGCTTCTCAAAGGTGGCCCCCATAGGGATATGAGTCATAGCCAACCCATGCATAGGTTCATTCAAGCCTTTCACGAACCTCAAAGCCTTCTTCTCTGGTGTATTCACCATGTCTAGGCCAAACCTTGCCAATTGATTAAACTTGTTAACATATTCCTTCACCGAAAGATTTCCTTGCTTTAGAGTCAAGAATCTTTCCATATACAAGTTTTCCTCCGCCCTTGAGAGAAACTTTGCCACAAATCTTTGCCTAAAATCCGCCCAAGAGTCAACGGGGCGTTCTCCATTAGTAACCTCCCACCAGAATGAGGCCTCTCCCTTCATTAACCAAGCAGCCAACTTGACTTTCTTCCCTTCTTCCATCTCGAAGATATCTATCAACTCTTCCACCTCTTTAAGCCAATCTCTAGCCTCCACAAAGGTTTCAGATCCTTGAAAAGGTTTCCCTCCCATAGCTTTAAATTCCTTGCAAGTCTTAGCAAAAGTATTCGTGCAAGGAGGAGGGGGAGGAGGAAGATCGGGTGCTATGGTTGTTGGAGGAATATTTGCTGGACCCGCAGTGGTGGCCCTAGCCTCCATCAATCTCCTATACCATACTGGTACCGTCACACCCTCCGGAAGATTAAGATTCTCGGTCATGCTGAAACGAAAAAGGAAAGATTCAAAACGGAGAATTCGAAGGATATAGATATGGCTATTGGGGATTATGCTTTTCTTTCAAAAACTTTTCTCTTAAAAGACATGTTTTTGAAAATATCTTTTCCAAAAATGTTTTAGAAAAATAGTTTTCTAAAAATTTTATCTGTTCCGGTAACCTTTGCTCTGATACCACGTGTAACACCGCACGCCCGCTAGGGTCACTCACAAAGGGAATGCCATAGCATCGGTGGAGTATTTTAGTGAATATAGAACAGAAAAATTACAACAAGACAGATATAAATAGTACTTGAAATTTTAAAACATCATCTCATAACAGCGGAAATAAACATGTCTGGTTACATCATAAAACCAGGATAAAAGTCAAGTACAATATCCATCAAAATAAAGAAGTACATAATCCCACTCTCTCATACAATAGCCATAACAAAAGAAAAGATAACTGGATAACTGGAGCTTTACATCTATCCAAGCTCCTCAAGACTGGAACAGCAATCCGATCAAGCTCTACTACCACTAGGATCCACCGTAGGACCTGAGGGTTGGGAAAAAGATAAAACAACGGGGTCAGACATAAGTCTGAGTGAGTCCTATAACTTTAACAATACAATCATTAAGGTAACCAGAGAAGACATAAACTTGACCTACGGTAATATCTGGGGATGAATGGCTACACTAAGCAGCTTGGTAGACTTAGGATAAACTAAGATAACCGTCAGGACGCATCTACCCACCCAAGGATAATTACTAACTGCACCACACCAGTCATTCCTACTTAAAGGTTGATCCCTTCCAAAATTTCCCCAGTAGTTTCATGTACCCCTAGCCCACTACATAGGTGTCGTCTGCCCCTATCTCCACTAGGTGTACCCAGTAATTCTTACCCAGTAGTTTCGTGTACCCCTACATAGGTGCCGTCTGCCCCTATCTTCATTAGGTGTACCCACTACTCCCCAAGCGATCGGCTCCCTACCGTAGATACCCGTGCTGGTCCCACAGTGGGGTGTATCACTCCCCTAAAGTGGCTACCCAATACTAACGGTGCACGGCTTTATATCTACACGATGCAACAACGACTTATCTACCAGCCCGGGCCCACACACGCGTATGAAACCCGTTGGACTTGCGTTGCCACCGCTAACCCGTTTTGGCCTCTTATAATCAAGCCCAATATGCGTGTCCCGTCACTCGACATGGGTCGAGCCCACAAAGATACGTTTGGGATATTGGTTGAAATGGGCCCCCACAAGCTACCCACTTAAGCTTGTCAAATATCTAGTGTATCCAACTTAACCCTTTAATCATGTTTAATTACATGTTTCCACTTGGTTAAGTATTCTAATCGTATTTTCTATTGCCACCCAAGGCAACCCACTAGATTCCTCATGCCACCCAAGGCAACCACCAAATTTCCTCATGCTACCCAAGGCACCCACTTAACCCCTCATGTCCCACTACATGCTATTATGGTTAAGTGTTTCTTAATTAATTAAGACCGTGATCTCCCGTAAAGACCTCCCACATTAGACTGGCTGTTATGACCGCCTGGTTAAGCCGGTAGAATCCGGGCAGTCTTACGTCACAACAGAGTCTAACCTCGTGTCTTTACCTTAATCACGTATTTAATTTATGGCTAAGACCTCTCACATTGGGCTGACATTTGTAGCAACTGGTTAAGCCGGTCGGGTCCGGGCAGTTTTACACTACAAATGAGTCCAACCTCGTGTCTTAGTCGATTAATTACACCTAATTAATCACCCCCATATTAATTATCCCTAATTAATATCAAGTTTTCCATAACATGGGTAGACCTAACTCAATAGGTAAATTCCCATGGGGTAGACCTAACTCAATAGGTAAATTCCCACTTATGGTAATTTATTTTTATGGTATGCTTAATCATACCCAAACATTCATTTATTAATATATTTACCAACCCCATCATTCCCCACGTAAATCGTTCTCGTCACATGACATAATAAGAGGAAGATCATCACAAATATCATGGGTTTAACATACAACTTTGTCATGGGTTAAGAGGATGTCAACTTGCATATATGAGCATATATTAACCCAACTGCATATAACCCAAACTTGCATATTATCATACACATGATTTGCATAACATGTTGCATATGAGCTTGCATATTATCATACACATATCTTGCATAACATGTTGACCTTGCATATAGGCATTCTCATAACTTGCATAACATGTTAAACATGCATTTAAGCATACACATAACTTGCATAAGCATTCACATACTTGCATAAGCATCCACATACTTGCATAAGCATTCACATATTTGCATAACTTGCATATCATGTCATTTAAGCATATACATATCTTGCAAAAGCATTCATATACTCGCATAAGCATGCATAACTTGCATATCACATAAATCTTGCATTTAAACATATACATGACTTGCATAAGCATCCATACACTTGCATAAGCATGCATAACTTGCATATCACTTTCAACTTGCATTTAAACATACACTTAACTTGCATATCACTTTCAACTTGCATTTAAACATATACTTAACTTGCATATCTCACTTTGCTAAACATGCATAATTCCACTTATTAAATATGCATAAATCCACTTATTAAACATGCATATATCAACTTGTTAAACATGCATAAATCAACTTATAAGCATGCATAAACCAACTTATCAAATATGCATAAACATAGAACAACATAGAGTAACATATCATTATACATGATTCATACTCACTAATCCGCATTTAAGACCATAAGTCTCATTACACCCAATCTACTTACTTTAACAATTGATGTTAAAGTGATAGAAACTCACCAAACTCAAGATTAGCAACCTTATGAAGTAGAATTAGTTGCTAACTATGAAGATAATGATGATTAAAGATTGATTAGAGAGGAATTAGCTTGCAACTTTCTTCTTAGATTAGTGGAGGCTTCCCTTAGGATTTAATTTGGCGGCATGAGGCCATTATTTCTATTTTTGGTAAGGATTAAGGTAGGTTTAGGGTGTATTTATAGATTAAGAGAGTGTTTTAGGCCCTTGGATTAACCCTAGATTAATTTAGGTCCATTAGATTTAGGAAACCTCTAGAACCAAGCCCAGCCCTAGCCAGAAAACCAGATCTGGTGCACCCAAGCACCCTGGCTCGACACACCATGTCGACAGGCAAGTCGACAGGCATGTCGACACCCCTGTCGACAGGCCTGTCGACAGCCCTGTCGACATGCTTAGGCGGGAATCCTCCCGCCTGGCCCCACTGGTTCTAAATTTAAATTTAAATTTAAATTCCTAAATCTGTTTTTAGCTCTAATTTTTCTGCAAACTTCCTTGGGCCATAACCGGGCCATACGGACTCCGATTTTCGAAAACTCGGACTCTATTTCGCGTATTTTTCCGAGACGAACGCAATAACGCAGCCCGTTACCCCCAATTCCCACATCTGAGATTATTTATCCTGTAATTAGTGAATTTTAGTATTAACTAAAATTCGGGGTGTTACAAAATTCATCACCAATTTGGTTGCGTAGATCGAATTCACAAGTTTCATTTTTGAAAAGCATATCTCCACTATTGCCGTTGCAACCGGTAAAACCAATACAAGCTTTAGTAACCTATACACTAAAAGAGTAATAATACCCATATATGATTCTTGTTTTTTATCGTTAATACTTTGGATCAATGTAAGGGAGTGCGAGTTTGTTCACATTCTTTAAGGAATGTGAACATCACACTCGGTCCCCATAGGTGGAAATCAGGGAGGCCCATATGGATCCCCTGATTTCCACCAATGGATAGAGAGTGTCTTGTTCACATCCTTAAAAAATATGTGAACAAACTCCTATTCAATGTAAGTCTTCGTCATGTCCAACTATTCAATGTCATGCTTATCACATAAAGAAAAGATTTTCTTCAAAAGAGGAACCCATCCATCAAGTCTAAACTTATGCAGTTCTCGCTTTGTTGATTTCCTATGTCTACCAAACTACTTGGAGGCTACAGGAGTTGAATTGAGTTAGGCGTGGATTTGATTTGAAATGGAGAGCAGTGTGGAGCTATCTAAAATTGTCAAATTGAGAGCGAAGTTTGATTTTTTTGGGTGCGACTGAGAAATTAGGTACTGACTTTAATTTGTAAACGGAAAGGGAAATTGGGTACTGATTAAATTGGAAGTGAAAACCAAAGTCAACATAGCTCTAATTTTATATTTCCATAAAGTTCAGTAGGGTCCTGGGACCCCACTCAAATACATCTACATCTGCCCTTATTTGGGGTAATGTCAGTCCTGTAATAGTTAATCCTCTAGTTGGTGTGTTAAAATGCCTATATGGGCTTCCCTTTTATCGAAACTTGTGAATATGCACACAATCATTCTCCTCGTATCTTTGGCATGAGCAGGATGATGGTGCAACGATCCAATCATCGGACATCCTTATAGCTGCTTAACTGGCCGTCCCTGGCCCAAGACCAATAAGGCGGTGGCCTTGGGCCTCCAATTTTTTAGGGCCTCATAATTTCTGGATTTTGTAAATATAAGACTGGATGTAGGATGTATAGAGAAGGCTTGTGTAGCTCAGATTGTGAAAGCGTTGTACATTTCCTGAACCCATCAGGGTTCGATTCTTGCGATGGATGGTTTTTTATCCTAAGACTTTGTTTTTAGGTCCCATTTTTGCCTTGGGCCTCAGATCTAGACCATTTCACATTATAGTTCGGAGCCTTTTTGTGCTGAAAGTTGAGGAATAGCTTATACTTATTGTTGTGTGGGTGCACTTCTCTTTCATTCCATCTGTTCTTCAATCCGTGATTAAGCTAGAATGGTTAGCTAAGTTTGTTCATATGGTCATTTGCTACGATACTAATAATGCGATCAGGAAATGACTGATATACTCCAAGGCCTTGATTGAGATCACTTAGAAGAATACTTTGCCTTCTTTTACTAAAGTTTGTGTTATTGAAGGTTAGATGTTGTTGTTATATTCCAGTTTAGTTGGAAGCCAAATATTTATTTAGCATGTCAGTCCTTTGGTCGTAGCCTAGAGTCTTGTCCTATTCCATCCGATGGTATTCCTATTCTTCTAGACGACGGGACACCTCTTACTTTTTCGCTACCTAATAAATGGGTTTCGATTATCAAGCGTGCTCTTATTCCTCCATTACGGTCGGTTGTTCAACTGGATCCTATGGTAGTGTCACTAGGTGTTGTGCCTCTACCTGTTGTTGTGACCAACATTGTTCCACCTTCCATTGAAGTTACCCAGTATGGTGCTCCCTTGCATATTGATTTATCCCTAATTATTTGGTGCACATATGAATGTGCTTGGTGCCACACACACCCTCCTATTTGAAATTTTCCCCAGAGACAAGTTTAGTCTATGATTTCGTTTGTGGAGAAAAAGGTGTGAGAAGGTTACTATATTAAAGTGTTAATGGTCCTTGCCTTGCTATTGCAACTGAGGGTGTTGAAGGAAAGCATGATAAGTTGGTAATTTGTGATGCATCTTGAGATAGGAAGATTGTGTACTCATGTGATTCTGTAGATTATAACCCATGCTTACCTCACATATTTTTGTATATGGTAATTTATATGGTCCTGTTGAGGAAATGAAAGTGGTCGTTCCATCTTTTTTAAGGCCGGATAGTCACTCTAGTTAGATGTTGAGTAGGGGTGACAAATAGGTAATTTTTATTATAATACACAATTTTAATAAGTTAATCCACCATTATACTTTAATAAGTTAATCCGCATCTATTTTGTAAGTTAATCCACGAGTGGATTAACTTAAAGTTTCATATTTTTGTTTAGAAAAAGGGAAAACATCTAAATGTGTAGGTTGCGCAGCCACATGGAATATTTTCTTTTATTTTTTCACCTAGTTCAATATTTAAACATCTAAACATGAGTTTTCGTGCAATATTGCATATAGATCTTAGTTTTTTTGGGACTTTGGAGGATAATATATTTTTTTATCTTCTTAAAGTTTTGCCTTTCCATTATGGTCATTTATATATAACATTGTTGCATCATTTTGTAAAGTGTGTTTTATGCAATACAAGCACTCTCTTTACATTTTACATCGCTCTTTCTATCTATCTCTCACAGTCACATTTCTGAATCACTCAAGCATTACAAACAACACGTCCAAGATTGTTAATAGTTTAGTTCTTCATTGAGTTTTTTTGGGACAAAACTAGTACGTATTTTCGTTCAACAATTTATGTATATTTAATCAAATGTATTTTATAGCCTCATTAAGCAACTATTATTCTTATATAAATGTTTTATTAACCTCACACTCATATTTTAAGTGCTGGTTAGAAGAATTAGTGCATCAAATGAGTATTGCAATTAAAGAATATAGAATGCAAATATAAAACCATGACTAATACATTTATGATTAAGTAGTTACAAAAATTAATAGATTCATAGTTTCGCAATAGCAAAAAACGAAAATGTGATTGCTTGTATATGCGACCAAGCATGATATGTTTTTTGTATCAAAAGCAAGCACTTCTGCTATAAATTCTACTCAGTATTCTGCTGACTTTTGTCTTATTTTCATGACTTCCATCTTTTGTGATGCCTAAAATGGAATAGTATGTTGGCGTAAGCTCTTATAAGTAATCAAGACCAACGATGTTCTGTTCTTCTTAAGCTTCAAACTAAAAATAAACAAACTACTTACAGTTATTACATTGAATGGTTTACTGCACTTAGACTTGGATTTAAATGCAGGATTTTAGAAATTAGAATTATACGAAGCACAATTGAGAAGAAGAAAGATAGTTAACGTTTTTTTAGATGGATAAACTAATTAAAATTTATATCTTATTAAAAGTCAACATTGCTATTTTATAGGGTGGATTAACTGATTGAAATTGTGGATTAGAACAAAAAATTACCATCAAAATATGACCCAACCCATTTACCCTATTCATAAATGGGTTGGGTTAACCAATTTATGAATTTTATTAAATGGGTAATGGGTTGGGTTGACGCATTTTTAAAAGGGTTAAAAATGGGTAACTCATTTTACCTATTTATATAAAAACTTAAAATTTAAAATTATGAACACAAATTTTAGTTTTACAGGACGACTAACATTTGTACTTAGAAAATTACGGGTCATCACATCCTCATATTTTCACTCTCCCTAGTAGCGAAACCACTATTTTTTTGTTCAAACTACGATAATTTCTTCATACTAACTCAAAATCATAAGAGATTTCAACCGATAAACTCCCACCTAAATTACGGACAACATCACGCTTGGATAGTTCATCCGACGAACGGACAATGCACTTCTTCATGGAGGCTGACAATTGCACTTAGAAAATAACAGGCTGTAACATCCCATATTTGTACTCTTCTTAGTGGCGAAGTTGCTATTTTTTTGTTCAAACTGCGATAACTTCTTCATAATTACTCGGAATCAGATGAGACTTTGACCAAACAACTCCCACCTAAATTACGGAAAATATGTGACGCTCGGATGCTACATCTGGCGAACATAAAATGCGGTTCCAAACATGGAGACTGACAGTTGTACTTGGAAAATAAAAGGTTGTCATATTTGAACCTAACACTATATTTCAAATTTAAACTAAAAATTCAGAAATGTTGAAAATTGGAACTTCGGAATTTTGAGTTTTGAATTTTAAAATTTTGAATTTCAAATTTCGTTAAATTTTAAAAAAAAGTGATGTTTGAAATTTTGAATTTTATAATTTGAAATTTTTAAATTTTAAAAACCAATATATTATTATTTAATTTTTTTAATTAGAAATTAGAAATTAGTACAAAAATTAAAATCTAAAATTTCAAATTCAGAAATTAAAATTTTAAAATTTGAAATTCGAAATCGAATATAGAATTCGACACTTGAATTTCAAATTTTGAAAACTCAAAATTTTATGGAACATTTTGGAAATGAATAAATTTAGCATTTGTTTTTATTAGATAAATCAAATTCAGATACTTAATTAGGTTAAATGGGTAACCCACTAATTAAAGGGTTAAGTTATAAATGGGTTGGGTAACAAATGGGATAAAGAGAATGGGTCATAAATGGGTTGGGTCAAAACTCTACCCTACCCATTTAAACCCAGCCTATTTGACACCCCTACTATTGAGGAACTTTTGTCTCATCCTTGATTGTATTTTAAGTGGCATGACACCGTATATTCAGTTTAACTGTTTTGTGCATGTGCATAACTCCTGTTGTTTTTTTCATAACAAAAGCACTACAACCACTATAAAACTTGTCGACATTGCCAAAAAAGCTGAGTGCAATTAATTATTATGCGGCCTTAGGAATATACTACATTAATAAAATAATTTCTTCGCAATTATATGGATCAACTTAATAAGCATTATCAGAGCAAAAAAATTCAACTTAGCTTTACAATGTTTCTCAGTAATAAAATCAAAATAAACAACTTTAAAAGATACTTTATTTCTTATAATCAAAATTTATAAAATAAATAAAGCATGTCTAATTTATGTAATATAATCATAGAATCAGAATTTAATATTTTCTTTCAAAAATGGTTCAAAACGATAGAGATTTGTCAATATTATTTATGAATTTGTATAAAAATAGCATTAAATCTCAAATTCAAATTATTCCACTCATAAGTAAATTAGTTCCATGATCCATTACAAAATTTATCAAAATAAGAATGCAGATTTTAAATCAATACACATAATTATTAAAATTTAGGAAATTTAGATTATTTCACAAAATCAAAGAACTTCAAAAAAATTTACATTGACCATATACATATCATTTATATTTGTCAATCCACATCAATAAGAACATTTTAAACTTGGATAAATGACTACAGTACCAAATTAAATTTTACATATTACAAAAAAATATTAAATATATGGATTAAGTAAACAACAACATTACATGGACTCTACGATTAGTAAAATAATTCATTCAAAATTTGATCAAATTTATATAAAAATAAGTCTGAAATCCCAGTGAAATTAAAGGTTGGTCAATCTAATATCCTTTGATTTAAATTTGGATATTGGTAATGAATAATATTGATTTTCACTAATGAAATCAAAAAAATCTCAGAAGCCATTCCTTGTTTCAATAATTAATTAAAGGAATGAAATTGATCTGCATGAAAAAATTGCACATTATTTTCTAGATTTCATAACTCTATCTTTATTAATAATTGTAATACATTTGATGTCACATTTTTTATATTTATATGAACTATCAAAAACACTCATCCATACATAAAATCAAATCTTCTTAAAAATAAGATCTAACAAATAAGCTACAAAACCGTTGTCCTCAAATATTTTTGTAACAACCCTCATTTTGTGATTACCTATATTGATAGATTATAGTGATATTTATAATTTGCTAATTAAAGAAAATAAACATGAATTTGGAAAGGATAATTTATGAAATCACTAAATTGATTAATTAATGAGTTTTGGGTAATAAGATAGTAATAGGTTGGGTTTGAAGCTGAATTTAATCAAACAAATAATAAAAAGATTCAATTCAATAATTTGATAAATAATTATAAATATAAAGAAAATAAGATTTTCAAAACTTTACAATGGAAATTTGTGATAAAAACAAGTATTAAAGGTTTTACATGTTATAAAGAATTTCTTTGAAAATTACTACTAATAGTGGATTTTAATTGCAAAAAGGTAATTTTTTTTTTGAATTTGTTCAGGAGGGAAATCGATCGGAGCTGTAAACCACCCTAGTGTAAAACCGTTATTTTATATTTAATTGGTTTATAATTAAAAAGAAAACGAGTGAAATATTGATTGAAAAACAATATTTAAGTGACTTGTGATGTAGCTTGTATATTTATTTTGTTAAGACAATGTATTTTGTACAAAATTTAAATGTCGAAAATGTAAGTTATAAAAAAAGAAATGTAAAACAAACACTTTATTAAAAATATAAATTTTAATGTGTTTATGTTAGAAATTATGTTTAATTTTTTTAAAATGACTTTAGGTATGTTATAACAAAATTTTGTAAAGAAAAAACAAGTAAAATTGTAATCAATTTGGTGTTAAAATTGTGCTTAATAAAATTAAACATATGCTAATTAGCATAATTAATCATAACTTTGTAACACTAAGGCTAGTGGATGGGATTTTGGATTTAAACCCAAACCCATTAGCTCACCTAAACTACGCAGAGAAATATTTGAAAAAAGCGAAATATGTACTAATTTCCTCCTTTTCTTCTTCCTGTAAACCGTAAGAGGAAAAGATATTAACATTCCTTCTCCAAATCTGAAATTATACCCAAATATCAAATAAAATTAAAAAAGAAAGCTTGCAACTTTAGAAATCTTACAGGTAATCCATCTAAACCAAAAATAATTTCATCCATTTCTTTAGATTTGAGAATTTTTACAGTAAGTTTCTATGTGTTTGCATGTTGGTTTCTAGGCATTTACAGGAAGTTAAAATTTTCTAGAGGCCAAAAGCTTCAATTTTGCGAAGCAAATCCATATTAATCGCAATAGTCAATCTGAGATGAGATTATTCTAGCTCTTGTAGCCTCAAATATTTGTACATGCTGATGAATCTCGGTTTTACAACAAACGAAAGTGTGAATTTTGATGTTTACAGTAATATCTTAATGTGTGTTGATCTTTATGTCATATATATTCGTTGATTTTGGATGATTGCATATGTGTTTCCCTTAAAGCATGTTGAAATGCACATCAAAAATTCAATCTACAACTTGATCTGAATTTATTTAGAAAATTAGTACAAAGCAGCGGAAAGCTCTTGTGGAAGTTGCGTGTTATAAGTCAACCCTTGACCTTTTAAGGTCGACCCTTAGCTAACATAGGTCGAACCAAAGGTCGGCTTATGCACTTGAATATGTCTACCTACCACAAATGTTTTTGGTGCCAGGTTAAGCTCTTTTTTCTTGTATGTTTTGCAACCTCATTTCTTTGATTTTGCAAGATTTTTCCAATGATTTGCTGCAATATTATGAGCTATTTCAAGAGGCTTAATCCTACAAAAAGGAAGTCGACATTAATGTTGACCATTCTCCAGATCAACAAGTTTTTATGTGAACTTTCATATGTTAATTTCATAAAAAAATTAGTGATTTATGCACATTCGGTGCACGTGTTCTATAATTTATTTTCAAAAGAATTTTTTCATAAAATTTTATATTCCATGCACGTGTTTTAAAACTCTTTTTCTCAAAAATAAGTATTTTCTATATAAATTACACGTTTTTTGCACTTTTTGAGCGAACAAGGAATTGAGTTAAACTATATGACTAAACATGCGGTATGAGACACACGTGTTTATTATATCATCAAATCCTAGACTTCTTCGATTGAAACTATATCAATGTGGAATTGACTAATTGTAGTTAACTGATAAGTGCGAAAGTGTGGTACGAGACACACTATTATCAGTATTTGGGATTTGTTGAGACATTTCTCATAGACCTTCGGGAAAGCTATGTGAGTCGCCTGTACTAGACATATGTACAGTATCTATGTGAGTTATGTGAGGTGCCAAATCTATTTGATATCTGTGTGAATAATAGTACTTGGCGGCTTTGCCTTTCTGTGTGGTGCACGTGCATGCGCAGCTTAGACTCACCATTTATGGATCCTCTGACACCCCACGTCCATTATGTTACTCTTTAACATAATGCATTAAGTTTCGTGAAGTGTTATAGGTAAACAGAAACATCAAAAGACAGATATAAAATGACAGCGGAATTTAAAACTTTATTTTCAAGATAGAAAACATCGTGGTCCAGATCCAGTTACAACATAAGTCTGAAATACAAAAAACCCATTACATCAATTTAAAGTATCTGCCTTGTACTAGAATCATCATAGTACAATAATATAAAAGCATAGTCGCCAAAAAGAGCCATATCAGAGTAAATAGGTAATAAAAGCGGTATATCTAAGCAGCTCGAAGCGGAAACGGAAGAGAGGATCCTAATCGAGCCTGAGTATTCCCACCCTGAGAACCTAAGCGGGAGAAGAGGAAGAAAGAGAGAAAAGGAAATAAAAATGGGTCAGACATAAAGTCTGGCAAGTCCAGGTACTTTTAGCATATAAATAAGTAAAAGCATCATGACATGTATATAAACTTGATGAGAAAGTGAGATAACAATATCATAAGACATGTATGACAGACTAAGCAGTATAAACTGAATAATCAGGACAGAATATATATTCCTAAATACTTCTTTCTACACCAATACTAGTATAACAAAAACAAGATGATCCAAACAAGAACAAGATGGTAGACTTAGGTGTACTTCTAGTGACGGGTTTTACCCCCCAACAATAATAACAGGTGGCCCAACAGCAATGACAGGTGTTACCCTCAACGATAATAACGGGCTCCTAAACAAGCAAGACTAGATATACCATAATTACTACCCAATCGATCGGCTCCCTATCCCTTAGATTCCCTGTGCTGGCCCCATAGTAGGATGTATCATTTTGGAAAGTGAAAACCCCGTTATTTTTAAGATGCACAGCCATATCTACTGATGTCACAGTGTCTTATTATACCAAAGTCAGGCGAATTCATGCACGCACATGAGTCCGATGGAATGCACCGTCAACATCCTCACTCAAGTGACCTCTTATAATCAACTCAGTAAGCATTCCTTGACCTCCTACCGAGTTGGGGTTCCTCCTTTCGTTACCGCAATGGGTTACTGACTGAAAGGGTCCACATAACATATGATACAAGCAACCCCATGGGTTTGCAACACCACTACTAGGATTTTGACGGTTATGCCTAATAGATTAACGGGCCGGCATAACCCAACCATGTAAAACAGGTTAAGTTTGTTGGGTTTATATAACCACCTATAGATTCAAGCAAGTACTTTAACCGCCCATTGATTCAAGCAAGTTCACTTAACCCTTACACAATTTTGACAGGTTCATATAACCCCCATGGAATCAAACAGGTTAAGTATTACATGTTAACAAGTTATTATCATTTTTCATTTATGCATGTTAATGTACCAGACCTCTCACATTAAGTCGACCACTTATGGATACTGGATATGCCGGTCGGTTCCGGGAAGACTTCTACCACAAGTCGGACTTAACCTCATGTCTTAGCACTGTTACATGTACATTTATGCAGTATACCCTCACACTAGATTAACCACTTATGGATGTTGGATTTGCCGGGAATTTCTGTGCAGACTTCTACGAGAAATGTAATCTAACCTCGTTTCTAAGCACGGTTACAATTTCCATTTACTGTAAATTTAGGCATGCTCATTCTTAAACAATTTTTCATGTTTATCCAAGGTTATACCCCAAACCCTAGTCATATCCACGATACAAGTTAAGCTTCAAATTAAAGTTTTAAGTCTAGGTACAGGTTATGCCCTTAAATCCCAGTCATATTTTACAATACAAATTATGCTCCAATATCATTCCCAACCGTTCCTAATTTCGTTCGTTGACATATTTCAGCGGTAGGCCTAGGCTCGAAGGTAGTCTATCTATGAAAATAAAAAGGGAAGGAGGGAGAGAAGAGAATAGGAATAAGCATAATAACAAAAAAGGCACATGATGACAGAAATTGGCATACTAACTTAATAGACATATGGTGACAGAAATAGGCATATTAGTAGAATGGGCATATGATGACAAAATTAGGCATGATAACAGAACATGCATAAGAGAACTAATCAGTAGATTAGGTGTACAAGTAAATGCAGATCTGATTAGTTATGATTCAGGTTATTAACAGGCACAGATTTTAGATCCAATCTTATAAACAAGCCAGGATTACTTATTAAATGTTTATATCTAAAAATAACATAAACTCACTGTGACTAGATCTAAGGAACAGAGAAATGACTATTGATGTTGTAGCAAAGATTCTTGTATGCTTAATAGTTGTTGTTGCAGAAGAATAGGCTAATTTAATCTGAGTTGGGTTAGCACCTCATTGTCTCCATTGTTTTTGGTGAATAAAACATAGAAATGAGGTACTCTTTGTAGCCTACGGTCAACAAATCAGGTCACAAAACAATTCCAAGTTCATAGAATAGATCTACCCCAGATCTGGGTGGGGTCGACCCTGGGGTCGACACCTCCTTGTAGGGGTTGACCAATGGGTCGACACCCATGGGGCATGGGGTCGACCTTTAACGGGCCGATTTATCGAGCCATCCCACCTTCTGATTTTGATTTTCTGGACTAATTTGTTTGTATATATATATATATATATATATATATATTGCATCTATGTATACAAACTTCAAACTTTAATATTTTCTTCATACGATGTCTGATTTACGCAAACTCAGAGTCTATCCTAAGCAGAATTCCGAGACGAACGCAATGGTGCAGTCCATTTTACTTAGTTCCCAATATTTAATTAAGTATTCCTTAGTTTATCATTATAGTCTCTTTTAAAATTATGGGGTGTTACAGATCCATTCTATAAATTTTTCTGTACATTACTATTTTCTAATTACAAGAAACTGTGACTTTAAAAATGTTCTCACCATTTTGTGATTGTTAGTTTTATATGCATAACTAATGAGCTATTTGACGATTTAAGATATGGTGATTGCATTTCTGTGTGGTGGTTATATTTCTGAGTGGTGATTTCATTTCTGAGTGGTCAACTCCTAGGCAAATTCTATACGTTGGAACTTTGATAATTTCCATCTTGGTGTCTCTGTGTTTTCGAAATACATGCATTTGTTTCTATCGCCTTATATATGATACATTTATAGGTTGATTTAGATCAACTTATCTTATATGTATTATATCATATGAATTTATATTGCTAACTCTCAATTAATAAATGTTTCTATTATGTGATGGTATCCTTAACCCATCATGCTCTAATTGTTTTATTTAAGCTAGACTAAGCCGTGTATTCTATTTACTTTGGTCAGATCAAGTTATTACAAATTAGTCACCTACAGTAGATTCCCACTATCTTTTGCTTTCGTTCAAGATTGTTTATCAACTTTTTGGATGCTTAGACATGTTTTGGGTTGTCATCTTGTAAATATGTCTTGTAACACCCTAAATTTTAATAAACAATAATTAAATAGAAATGGGTAAAAAACTAAATATTGATCAGAATAATAGGTCCGTTGTAATTTTTTGATGAAAATAGACATTTACTTTGCTGAAAATGAAGTTAAAATGAATAAGTTATGAATTACAGAAGATAAACTAAAAACAAAAAATATATATAACAATGTATTAAGTAAACGGGTCAAGTGGGATGACCCATTCCCACTTGGGTCGACCTAGTGTCGACCCATAGGTGCTTGGGCCGACCTTGTGTCGACCCAAGGCACGGGGATAGGGTTCCACCCAACACGCCTGTAGGCGTGTGCATTGGAGCGCACGTTTTGGGAACAAATGTTTTATATTGTTCCCATTGTGAGTAGAGGTTGTATATATGTATATATTTTTATAGTGTCATGTTTGGGGTAAATATGCTATCAGCATCAAGTTGTTGGAACAAACAACTTCGTGCCGAGACCGAAACGAAGAAAACGATATTGAAGCTAATACCAAGAAGATAATTCATGAAGCAGATACCGAAGCTGAAGACAATACCGAAGCTGATACCAAGAAGATAATACAAGAAGCTGATACTAAAGCCAAAGACGATAATGAAGTGATGAAGTCGATACTGTAGCCGAGGGTACAATACAAGAAGATGATACCAAGAAGTAATGAAGTCAATACCAGGAGAAGATAATGATACCAAGAAGCAATAAGTCGATACCGGGAGGCGATACAAGAAAAAATGCAAGTGGAGTAGATGTAATATTGTTTTCATTATATTCCTTATATAAACATTGGTGTACTGTTGTTTTGTAAAATAATGAGAAATTTTTATCTTCTTTTATCCATATAATACCTTTTTCGTTTATTACATGGTACCAGAGCGTAGATCCTGATTCGTTTTTCAGATTTACTTTGCTTAAAAACTATTCATGAATCATGGGAGAAACTAAATTGGTCATAGAGGTCATGCCAATGATGTCAAAGATAACAGAACATAAATTGAGTGAATCAAACTAATATTATTGGAGTAAAACATTTCGATTATATCTGCGTAGTTTTGATAGAGATATCATCTTAAAGATGGTCCATTTGATAGAGAAGCAGTAAGTGGGCTTAGTAATGATGCTCTATTGTTTCTTCAATTCCAAAATACAATAGAAGGTATATTATTAGTTTGGTAAATCATTGTGAATTTTGAAAGAACTTATAGATTATTTGGAGTTTTTGTATTCTGGAAAGGGAAACTTGAATAGAATGTGTGAGATTTGTAAGTCATTCTATCGGGTTGAAAAGCAAGATCTACGTCTCATGAATTACTTCATGACATTCAAGAAAACATACGAAGAGTTACGAAGAGTTTAGTCTGTTGCTTTCAATTAGTGCTGATGTTAAAGTGAAACAAAAGCAAAGGGAGCAAATGGAAATCATGAGTTTACTGATAGGACTTTCGTCTAAGTATGAATCTGCAAATTCTCAAGTTTTATCTAGATCGGATGTGATATCGTTGCATGATGTGTTCAGGAGGATTCTTAGAACTGATATCTCAAGTTTAAATCCAGCATCATTAGTTCAACACAACAATGCTTTTATTAGTAGAACTAATAAACATCAATCGTGGAAACTTAATAAATATTCATACAAAAGGGAGGTTAGTAGTCCTTGATATGAAAATAAGACAGTGAAGTCATGTGCATAAAGCAAGAAATCAGGGCATACAAAATTTGAATGTTGGAAGCTATAAAATAAGCAAAAACTGGCTAAAACTCAACAAGCAGTCAATGTTCTGAGGACTCAAGAAAAAGTTATCAAGAATGTATGATTCCAGCTAAAGAATTTGCTAAGTTTATAGAATATCAAAACAGTCCAAATAAGTCAGTTCAACCTATTTCTAATATCCCAAATAATAGCAGTTTTGTCAGTCTAGGGAGAACTCAATGGGTTATTAATACTGGTGCTATAGATAATATGACAGGTAATCATATTCTTTTCTTAAGTTTTCAATCACAAACTCCTACTCACAATGTCACTTTAACTGATGGTTCCTCTTCAAACATTCAAGGGTTCGAAACAATAAGCCCAACCTCTTCACCTTTTTTATCAACATCTTTCATATATATACACCTAAACTTGCATTCAATCTACTCTCTGTAATCCAAATAACACAACAATTGAATTTTTCTATCTTATTCTTTCTAATTTATTGTATATTTTAGGATCTGGTGACTCAGGAAATTACATGTAGAGGGCATGAGTCAAAGGTATTGTATGTACACGATCCTCCTTCCATAAATCAATAATCATTTGTTTGTTTGAGTATTTCTCAAGCCTTAAAGACACACTGTCAATTAGGGAATCCAACTTTATCCTTTTTAAAAAAATTGTATCCACAATTTAAATCATTACTGTCATTGAACTGTGAATCATGTAAAATATGCTAAACAATATCGTGTAAGTTTGAATCCTATAATGAATAAAAAGCTAGTTATCTATTTGACCTTGTACACCTTGATATTTGGGGGCCTAGGTTGTAATTTCTAAACTAGGATTTTGAATATCTTATAACATTTGGGGATGACTATTCATGTATGACTTTGTTGTTTCTTATGAAAAGTCAATCTTAATTGTATTCTGTAGTTTGTTCATTTTGTGCTGAAAACAAAACTCAATTCATTGCTTATGTTACAACTCTAAGGAGTGATAATGCTAAGGTGTATAATTCGAGTTTATTTCAAACTTACATGAGTCAAAATGGAATGCCACATGAAACATCCTGTGTTGACATGACATGTCAAAATGGATTTGCTGAAAGAAGGAACAAATATTTGCTTGAAACAGTGCAGGCATTGTTATTTTATATGAATGTGCCTGAAAGCTTCTGGGTTGATGTTGTTTCGACATCATGTTTCTTAATAAATCATGTTCCGTCAACTATTCCCAGCGGTGATATACCATATTCAATCCTCTTTCCAAACAAATCTCTATATCCTATTAAGCCAAAAATATTTAAACGTGCATGTTTTGTTCGAGATGTCATTCCACAAATTTCTTAACTTGATCCGACATATGTCAAGTGTATATACCTTGGTTATTCTTGTTTGCAAAAAGTATACAGGTGTTTCTGTCCCTTTCTAAGTGTATATTCCTTTCCAATGGCATAGGTCTTACCCTCTAATTTGAGCTTAGTCAAAAGCTATGCCCTGTAAAAGACTGACAAGGGCAAAATGGTCACAAAAAAATTGGTAAAAATTATGGACATGTCTCACATCCCCATAAGAAACATATTAAAAGACAAGAATGATCTAACCCTCAGGTAATAAAATATCAGTATTTTACGTTCTTCCGATATGTAAAATGCTGGCTGTTACATTCTCTCCCCTCCCACTCCCCCTTAAGAATTTCTCCCCCGAAATTCCAAGTAAACATAAGAAACCACAACAATTCCGCATGCCTATCATCCATGAAAAGCCAATTCTATCATCCAAACTAGCAACCATCAAGCCGTGCATATACAGCCTTATCCTAGCACGCGGAATTCTATCAAACAACAACAAGATACAACGATATAATGATGATATGATTAAAGGGTCCTACCAATGAAGAGTTCTGGATGAGTCGCTCTCATGCTCTCTTCCGTCTTCCATGTACAATCTCCGCCATCTTCACTCCATTGTACCTTGACTAGCTTAACTGTCTTCCTCCTAAGTTGTTTCGTGTCATTCCCCACAACACAAAGTGGCTTACGAGGTTTCACAATTGCAGTCTCTACTTCTAGGTCTTCGTACTGCTCTGGAGGTACCACCATATTCGAATCATGCACGAACTTTCGTAGAAACAATACGTGGAACACATCGTGCACACTTAAAATCTTCTTGGGTAACTCCAACCTGTCTGCGAGCTTTCCAATTCGCTTGATAATCAGAAACGGTCCAGCGAACCTTGGAGTGAACTTTCCTTTACTTCCGAATCGAACCACATGCTTCAATGGTGAGATCTTCACGAAAACCATATTGCCAACGTCGAATTCCAGATACTTACGTCGTTTATCGGCGTAACTCTTCTGATGATCTTCGGCTACCTTCATTCATTGCTGAATGATCACGATATATTCTGAGGTCTCTCTTATCATTTTAGGCAAAAGTACTAACTTATCCCTCGTTTCTAACCAATATGCCGCAGAATTGCACGGCCTCCCATACAACACCTTGCATAGTAACATCCCAATGCTAGACTAGTAGCTATTATTATATGCAAACTCAACCAGGCATAGATGGTCTTCCCATGTTCCTCCGTAGTCTAACAAACAAGCCCTCAGAAGGTCTTCTAAAACTCGATTAACCCTCTCGGTCCGACCATCAGTTTGGGGATGACATGCCGTACTCAAGCACAACTCGGTTCCCAAAGCTTCCTGCAAACTTTTCCAAAATCCACTCATAAACAATGGATCTCGGTCACTCACTATAATCTTTGGGACACCATGGAATTGAACTATCCATTTTACGTAAAGTACAGCTAGTTTCGACACTGTCCTAGTCGACTTGACAGGAATGAATCTCGCACTTTTGGTCAAGCGATTTACAATGACCCAAATTCCTTCATTTTCGGCCCTAGTTCTGGGTAGTCCATCGATAAAATCCATCGATACTTGCTCCCACTTCCACGTAGGAACTTCCAATAGCTGAAGCAACCCACTCGTCTTCTTCTGCTCAGCTTTCACCAGCTGACAGTTCATACACTTGGAAATGAATTTTCCAATATCTCGCTTCATCCCTTCCCAGTAGTAGACTGGCTTCATGTCCTGATACATCTTATAACCTCTGGGATGAATTGTCAACTATGAGTGATGACATTTTCTCAGATTCTCATATCTCAATCCATCAATATCAGGAACAACTAATCGCCCATGCTTTCAAAGCCAACCTTCTCGATCGACCTCGAACCCTTTATCCTCTAGTTCCAATCCCTGGATAAACTCAACAAGCTTCACATCTCGCTTTTGGCTCTAGCCAATCCTTTTGATGAGAGTAGTTCATGTCGATAAGCTTGCCAACATTCCAGGTTCATACTCACACCTTGGCCTGAAATCAAATCTTGCCAAATAATTAAGCCTCTTCCATTCCGAAAACATCGCTCCCGAACTTGCGTGTCTTCGACTCAATGCATCAGCAACTGGGTTACCTTTGCTAGGAGTATACGCTATACCAAAATCATACGATGCCAAAAACTCTACCCATCGCTGCTGCGAAGATTCAAATTCTTTTGGGAGAAAAGAAACTTCAACGATTTGTGATCTGTAAACAACTCAAATCGAACTCCCAACAGGTAATGTCTCAACATCTTCAGAGCAAACACAATCGCCGCCAACTCTAAATCGTGAGTTGGGTAATTCCTCTCATATGGCTTTAGCTGTCGACTCGTGTAAGCCGCCATCTTATCCTTTTGCATCAGTACTGCTCCAAATCCAGTACCACATGCATCAGTACATACTACCATCTCTTCATTCCGGCTTGGAATGGTCAACGCACATGCACTCGTCAATCTCTCTTTCAGAATTTCGAACGCTTGTTCACACTTTGCATCCCATGTGAACACTTGGTTCTTCTTCGTCAATCATGTCAATGGTGTAGCTATCATAAAGAAATCCTTGATAGACCGTCGGTAGTAACCAGCCAACCCAAGGAAACTTCTCACATCTGTCAAATTCTTAGGTCTATCCCAGTCATGGATTGTTGCCACTTTAGTGGGGTCAACTGCTATCCTATTTCCAGAAACTACATGGCCTAAGAACCACACTTCACTCTTCTAGAAGTGACACTTTAAAAACTCGGCTCTCAGCTGATGTTTTCTTAAGATTTCAAACACGATCCTCAAGTGCGTCTTGTGCTCTTCCTCATTCCGTGAGTAGACAAAAATGTCAACCATGATCACAAGTACAAACTTATTCAGCTGATCTCTAAATACCCTATTCATAAGATTTATAAAATACGATGGTGTGTTAGTCAACTCGAATGGCATCACCAACCATTTGAAGAACCCGGATGGTGTCCTAAAAGCAGTCTTTAGCACCTTGTCCTTTGCCACCCTCAACTGGCGAAATCCTGTTGGTAGATCCATCTGAGAAAACACTTTGGCTTGGTGAAGCTGATCGAACAAGTCATCAAACCTTGGCAACAGATACTTGTTCTTTTTAGTCACCTTATTCAGTTCACGGTATAACACACACAATCTTAATGAGCCATCTTCCTTGGTTACAAACACGACCGGCGCACCCCATTCGAAAATAATACTCCAAATGAATCCCTTCCTAATAAGGTCTCAAACTTGCACCTCCAACTCTCATTGTTCCTTAGGCGCCATCCTCCTAAGAGGCATAATGATTGGTCTAACACCCTCGACCAAATTGATGCTAAACTCGATCTCATGATGCGGCGACAACCCTTTGACCGCGTCAAAAACATCCTCATACTCATTAGCGAACAACACAGATGACAAGTCTTCTTGTCTAATCACAAGCGATTTTATATTGCTAACGAAACACCCTATTCGCGATTACACTTTATCAACACCTTTTTCCCTTCCACATCCCCGACTCTCACCTCTAGCTTCTCGCAATTCACCCTTGCCGCATACCTCTTGAGCCAATCCATGCCTAAGATGATCCCAAACCCAGCGAAGTTAAGGACAAAGCAATCACACACAAAAGAGCAACCATGAATTGACAACACTAGACCATGACACAACATGCAAAAATAGTTGAATCCCCAACTGGATTAGTCATGATCAATGGTCTATCACAAATCTCGGGTTCCAAACCCAAGGAACACGCAAGCTCATTGAAAATGAATGAATGCAATGCTCCAGTATCAAACAAAACTCGAACTGAAACGCCATGAATAGAAAGAGTACATTGCACCACGACATCCTATCCCTTATCCTCTGCACTAGGAGCTTTCGAAGAAACGGTACTGTCCCTAATGTGTAAGCCTTAGTCACTTGCTTCCCTTGAGCTAATTCTAGACAGTCTTTTTTTTTCATGTCCCGGCTTTCCGCACTTGAAGTACTTCTTTTCAGCTTTAGGATTCCTGCATTCACTAGCAAAGTGGTCCTTCTGCAAACAATTGAAGCAAGCCACTTTGCCCTTCCTTTTCTTTTGGCCATCCTTCCCTTTCTGTTGTTATTGCCTCCTCTTTGTGTTATTACCACCCTACTGTGGTTTCTGCTCCTTTTTAGCTGCAACAAGAGAAATCTTCTTAGGAAACAAACTTTATTGCCTCAACGCCTTCTCGACGATCTTCTCAAAGATATCATCGAGGTGATCCACAAGCTGATTCCCAAGATATTCATCCAATCCCAAGACAAACTTCTCATTATTTTGACAAGGAGTATACACATATGAACGAGCGTACTTCGACAAGGCCTCGAAGTTAGAGATATAGTCAAGAATTGGGTGACCGTTCTGCTTAAGCTCCACGAATCTCTTAAACAGAACATACATCTGCATGGTGGAAATAAATTTTGGTTCAAACTTAGCTTAGAACTGTTCCCATGAAATATCCTCTTCAGGGGTCTCAAGTGTGGCAGAGTTCCACCAGTCCATCGCTCTGCCCCCTAACTACCTTGATGCAAGTTTCCTCTTTGTTGCATCATCAACATCCAAGTCCTTGAAGTTTCGAACACAAGTATCCAGCCACCTTTGTACCTCTTCAACTGGTTCAGTGCCCTTGAACTATTTCCCTCCCAATGATGTAAATTCTTTGCATGGCTTTGCAAATTCTACAGCTCTAGGCATTTGGACTCCAACGTCAACCGTAGCTGCCACTGGAGCCGGGTTCCTTCGAAGGCATGCTTCCATCATAGCTTCAAACATGGTCGGGTAGTCAGGTGCACTGCCATTACCCCCTCCAAGCACAGCTTTTTCCCAAGCAGAATGTCTTGTATAGCGTCGACTCATTCTAAATCTGCAAATTAGAATGATTAGCCACTTTCAAGAAAACTGCTAAAGGAATACAACCTCTACTACTATATATGCTAATATTTATAGTAAGCATCCAATTGAAATCTACAAGTACGTCTCTCATATGTAATTACGTTCTTGAACTTTAGCTAAAAATCGAGAACCAGAGCTCTAATACCAAATGTGATGACTTCCCACAACCCCCGCACTATATAAGAAGAATAATGCGCTGAAAGGTGCGCCTGGCAGCTATGGACGATCACCAAGGTATGTTATATAAGCAGAACCTGTCGTAAACTCATAGTGCAAGGATAAAATATAATAGAACATATACAAAAGGTAGTGATAGTGAAGCAGAAAACACTAAACTTTCATAACAACTAGAAAGTAATTTCCATACACGTGGATATCAACAACAATGTTTCTACAATTTACCTCACTACCACACTCAAAGAAATAGCAAACAACAGAAACAAATACTAGATAGTAATAAAACTGGCATGTGAGCCTTATGTTCATCATTGATCAGTATCGTCGTCCTCACTAAAGCATCACATGTCACTTGTTACTCGGTCTGCCCATCCACAACCGGATGAACAACCCAAGGTAATAAGAGGAAACATAAAACCTTGAGTCAGACAACAGTATTACCGAGATATAAAATAGCTAACAAACTTCATCAATAAAGTATATGAAAACGGGTAAATAAACAACTAATCTACCCAGCTCCAGAGAAGAACTTACACTTGCCTTCCCCACAACCTACAGCGATAGTCTTTACGATCCATACATCCAAAGGAATAACAATTCAACCATGGCAACCAGAACAACCATTCACACATAGAAATAGAAACTCAGCCATTAGTACGACAATTGATCAAACATGTACGACTGACTCTGGCTGTCACGGCCAACCTTTCTTTGGAACCCTCGTTATCGCATGACTGGCTAACAACTTGTCGTCAATTGTCAAGGACCACACACGATGCCCTAGTTCTAGCAAAGCCCCACATGCTATACACAACATGTGTCTAGGCCATACACAGCGCCCAGGGCACTCGATCTACAATTGTTCTTCAATCGTACCCCTGTTTTGAGTCCGCTAGAACCTACGACAATGGAAATTCCTCGGCTTTCTTATTTCGAGTCAATATCAATCACGACTATTCATTATCTCAGAACACTTTAGAGCAATTACTTCACATAAACTCAATACATTCTTGATTCGTACCCACATTTGCCACATCCAACGAACAAATCACTTCACTTCATCATTCTCTTTTGAATTCACTTTGAAGTCACCACCTGACCTACCCTTTTTATTCAAATTTGAGCTTTACCCGAAAATGTTTTTTTTGGAGCACGACCCTATGGCCGACCCCTGGCCATGTTTGACCGACCACACTCCAGTGACCGACCCGACCCACCCTGGGTATAAGAGCGACCCACTTCTGCCTCCATGCAGACCGACCAGAACCAACTCCCAATGTTGGACCGACCAACCCCGCCTTGCTCGATCCAAGATACTACTCGACCAACCCACCTTTATCGTGTAGGTCGACCGACCCAAACCTCTTCCAAAACCAAAACCCTCAGACCTGCTCGACCGACCCACACCAAGACCAACCTGACCTAGATGACCGACCCAACCCAGATAACCGACCCAACCCAGGTGAAACCGACCTACCCACCATAGCTCGCTCGACTGACCCAAAGCATGCACTTCACCAATTCCTCTGTGATTTCAAAAAAAACTTCGCCAAATTATAGATTTGACGAAACTAACTCATCCAATTCATCCAATATGACCAAAACCATGATATGAAATAAACAAACCAATGTGACAATTTCATCAATAGTTATGTGAAGTTTACCAAAATCACCACAAATCAACATATGAGCAAAATCATGGATTTAACTTGTATATTCACAGGAAATATCATGAAAATTATCTATCTAAACATGTTAAATTAGATCGTAGGGTGATTTATATGAAAATTGACTTACCAATGCATAGATCTATGAGAAAACTCTTGAATTTAAGGAAAAACATGATCAATTACTCATACACTTCATTGAATCCACGTGAGAGATGTAAACCACTCTCCAATTCTCCCAAACAAGAAAAAATCAATGAAATAGGAACATGGACAGCAAGCACCTCGCACCCAACACCTCGATCCGATGAATCCTTTCTTCAGTTGATGTAGATCTAGCCTCCAATGGTGTAGATCTTCAATTTCCATCCTTAGGTTTGGATTTCTAATGGTGGAAAGGTGTTAGAGGAAAGAGGAGCACAAGGCACCAAATGAGAGAATGGAAAACTAAAACCATTTCCCATATCCCGTACCCCTTACCCCCTATTTATAGTTTCCACCAACCCCTAATGGGCTTCTCCCAAATCAGCCATTAGGCTCCTAAAACCTGGACAGGCAAGTAAAAAACCTTAAAATAGTGATTTCTCCCAAACCACTGAGCCAAATCTTTAATGTAACCACTCTACGGAAAGGTAAACATCAATAACTTTCCAATGGCATAGGTCTTACCCTCTTATTTGACATGAGTCAAAAGTTATTTCGCTGTACAAGACTGACAAGGGTAAAATGGTCACAAACAAAATTGGTAAAAATTATGGATATGTTTACAACCCGGATTTTGACTGACCGATTTTTTTTTCAAAAATCCCAATCCATCGAAACCCGAGTTGGCTTGCTCTAGTATCCTGCAGAAAAGACAGGGGCATGAAACCTGTCAGTGTTCGGAAAACATCACACAACGGAAGGAATAAAATATAATGTAATTAAAACATAGTTTTACCCTAATAATAATACTACTAAACCAGTATCCAAAGCTATACAGTCTCTGTCATGAACCTAACTCGCGAATGTTGTGAGGAGGGGGTCAGAACATAAGTCATGTGTGACTGGATTTAATTTATACTTATGGATAATCCTACATATACCGTTCAATTACGTTTTCTAATTTATTGGGTTATCTATGTTATTAGCATTCAAGGCTTACACACATCGCACCCATCTACTCCCTAATAGATTAACCTAATACAGTGTATATGTAGCTACCCCCAACTAAGGTACACCCCATGGTACCCTAATCGCACGGTCTCCACTGTATCATCGTATGAATATAGCAGTCCCTAATCCTACGCTCGAATGTCATACGAATTTCTGTATATATGTCAACGCTACGTCTGCTAAGAACCACTACTTCTATATTACGTAAGCGTTCAGACTGCCATCTTTGAACCATTCGATCAAATTAGGTTCCATCCTCGAATAATGCCCTCTAGTCTTATGATACACCACCCAGAGCGACATGAGTGTACCTAGACTTTCGCACGTATGTATCATCAATCGTTCTAGATGTCTATTGCATATGTTCTCTATATGTGCGCCTGAGTCCCGTGGCAGGGCTAATCAAGAAACACGAAACTCGGTCGGGAGCTTTCAGATATCTGTCGATTGTAGATGCTAAGGTCTTCTTTTACTGTGGCTATGGTCCCACTAGACCCCTCCCTTAACTAATGAAAGGCACCCAAGAATATCAAGAATGAGAACTTAACCCCGACCCCCTATGCCCTTCAAACCTATTGGCTAACCTCACCCATAACTAGATAGCAAAGTATATGGTCTTTTGGAGTTCTCCGCCTTTTCGCTTTACGTACTGACTGAAAATGGTAGGTAGACGACGAGTTGCTATCACAGGGCACTAACTGGTCTTGCCGAATCACGCTTGTCCATCTTAGTCTTTTGACAGCCCCTTATTATTGCAATCAAGGCATACTCATTGGTTCACCTACGCAGACCTAACCTCTGTGAGTACAGGCGGATCATCAGCCACCCACAGAGGAATACCAAGAGTACCTTATGTCCCCGAAATCCGTGTGCTTCTTAACCCAATCTGTTGGAGCCTACAAGAATATCTAGATGGACATGCACTCATCTTTGTGTCTTTTGACACCCCAATGATTTACCCCTTATGGTTATTCATCCTCTAACGTATGGACTGGTCCAAGCGCCTCAGTTTCATATGTCATTAGACCCTACGTCTAGCCATTAATCACGCTTGCGCCACCTCGTGAGTTTTCTCATTTAACTTGGTTATTCTCCTTCATGTTGACTTCCTTTTCAAGTTTACCAAGTTACCCTTGTTTATTAATTCAATTTATAACTTAAACCATTTAAGTTCATTAATAAGCCTACAACTTGTTATTCTCATAATCTATTCTTTAGTCCATCCCGTGGTTACCATAACATGTACTACTTAATTTATAATTAAGCATGTCTTAATTCACAGATACATTGGTAAGATAATAATTTCATTTTTCCCTATCATCCCTTATAACTTATCTTATTTCATAAGTTATAATTCCCACATGTCCTTAGGACAAGCCTACCTATTATCTTTCTTATTCAAGTTCATTTCGCAATAGCTTATTATTATCATTCCCCCTTTTGGCATTAATTAAGATTAACTTAACCTTTCTTATTTTTTAGCAAATTTACTTAACCCCTACTCAATTCAACTGGTTCGTAACACCACTAAAGATTTAATTAGGTTAAGTATTCCAATTTAACAAATTACCATGCTACCCATATTACCCACTTAACCCCTTTTATTATATCGATGTCAAACCTACATGTGTCGTCTTGGTTAAGTATTCATTATTATTTATTATGTCTATAAACACACAAGACCTCTCACATTAGATTGCCGTTTGCGATTGCTGGATACGCCGGGCGGTTCCGGGCAGACTTCTACCGCATCCGAATCTAACCTCGTGTCTTAACACCATTACAGGTCCAATTTCCACCTAAGACCTCTCACACTAGATTACCGTTTGTGGTTGTTGGATATGCCGGGCGGTTAAGGGCAGACTTCTACCGCAGACCAAATCTAACCTCGTGTCTTAGGCATATAAGTTCTTATTATAACTTATACTCATAATTCAAATCTTATATTATAATATATGTCAATTACCTGTAAACCCTCAATTCACATTTATGCTTATAATCCTGTCAACAGATTATGCCTATAATCCTAATTCAACTTATAATCCCAATTTCATGTTCATAATTCCTATTTGATTTATATACATAAATCCCACCCTAATTATATTCATAATTCCAAGCTTAGATATGCCCAATTCCCCATATATGTCGCATTTCTTCTTACATTTAATAAACTTCAATAAAGTGAAATTATTCCAATTCTACCAATTTTTCATATTCATTGAAGTTATTCTCCAAAATTCCAACCTATCAGTTTTTTCCCAAATTACCCAACCTTAAGTTGCGCTCAAATTGCAGTCTTACATATTCATGTCCATTAATATTCCACGCACTTCCCAATTATCCCAACATACTTAATTGTTCCAAATTAATTTGCACATATTTTCACTAATGTCCCAGATTGATATTTATAGTTATGCGCCAAATTATCATCATTCCCAATTTCCAGTACTTTCTGAGTTATACAACAATTCCCCAATCACAATTTTTGCCCCAAATCCATCATGCAAGTTATTTTGTTTTCCCAAACATCCATCCATTATTACAATATTGTTCATACGTATGCCTTTCAACGAGATCTGGACTAGGCTCGAAGTTATCCTAGTCTATAAAAATGAAAAGGAATGGGAAGAAGAACAGAATAGGCATTAAGTAAAAGCTATAAGATTTTAATTGAATTAAACATTTTATTTTGGGGAATTGCTAAACGATATGCATACAATTATTCATAAGGGTAATTTAAACCCACTCACCTTGCTAGGATTAGAAAAGAAATAAATCGTTGTTGTAACACTTTGATGTTGATTAACCTTCTAAATTGATTGTTGATGAAGAACTTGTCTCTAAAAATCTCTACTTTAATTTATGTTGAAGGTGGAGTTTAGGTTAGTTGAGAATTTACCAGCATAGAGGCTAGGGATAAAGAGATAGATGAGATTAGGGTTGGGTTTGATGTTTATTTATAGCTATAGTAGGTGAATTAGGGCCTTAGGATTAAAATAGAATCCATCTAAACCTTCCACCTCGCTAAAAAAAGAAGGTTCTAGAGTAAACTAAACCAACCTAGGTGCGTTGCAACCATAGGCACGCGCGGACACTGATGGTGTTGACACCTTTCTATATGGGGTTTCTTTTCTTTTTGTAAAAGCAAAATCTTAAACACTCCTTAATATATGCAAAGTATGTTTCTTTTCCATTAATGCATCCTTCCATGTGTCATTATTTTATATATGAATTGTATTAATTCTTTTGACATTAGCTTTCTTTAATCGAATCAATTTATGTTTATTTTCCAACTTCTTTTCTATGCATTAAATTTTCCCATGTGACATTATTTCTTTGTTGCATATATTTCTAATATTATTATTTAAATGTGTTAATGCTTTCCTGTTTCATGCACTTGATATGTTGCTTCTTTTTAACGCATTAAATTGCTTGGTCCCTCTTTTTTTTCTATGCATGCTTTAATTGCATATTTGACATGTTTGTATTCTATATTCTTTTTCTTTTATTTGCATGACAATAATTCATTTTTATTTAGGTTCATGCATGTACACATTCCTATTATTTTTAGTGCATGTATTATCTTCCTACAAAATTTTGAATTTCAAATAACATGTATGCACATATGCCCTTCTCATTTATTGTTGCATGCAATTTTATTAATTCACCTTTTTACCATTTACATTAGTTACATTAACGTTTCTCTTTATTAATTGTTTTCGCTATCATAATTACATGCATGTACCTCCTTTTCCTTTTAAACATTATTACATGCGCAATTGTATTGTATACTTTTTTTTCTTGCATTAACTTCTTTTTAATATATATATATATATATATATATATATTGCATGCAATTCATTTTTCGTCATTTCAATGCACTTATATATTATTTATTTAAATGTTCCTTTAAATATATCTATGCATATAATGCATACATATATGCATATTTTTAATTATCTCTAAAAATACGGGGTGTTATAGGATATGTCACACATCCCTATAAGCAACATATTAAAAGATTAGAATGGTCCAACCCTCAGGAATAAATAAAAATATTTTACGATCTTCCAATATGTAAAATGCATGCTGTTATAGAAAATAACCCCTTAAGTCAACTACAATATTACCTTGATTCCTTTTTGGATCCTTGTCTTTTTCCTTTTTCAGCATGTCTAGGTCTCCCAACTTTTCGGAGGGTGTTTCCATCGCGGCATGGTTCTGTATGTATGTTGAAGCTACGACGCCTGCCGAACGGCAAGGAAATACCCAACTTTCGGCTATAGTCGCGGTTGTCCTACCGATTCCAACGGCTAATTTTTACAAAGGTCTGTACAAATATGGGCGTCAAGCCATTTCTTGGATTGGAGAGTTTTGTTGATGCTCGTAACTGGATTGGAGAGACTGAATCAAGTATTTGGATTATTAGAGCTTGACGACAGGAGGAGGATTCAGTTGGTTGCCTGACAACTGAAAGGAGAGGCTTCATACTGGTGGGAAGTGACCGAGGTGGAGCAGGCTGTGAGAAAATGGGATGAGTTCTAGGATAAGTTAAAGAATTTTTTTATCACAAGCTAAAAAAGGAATTTAATTGGAAAGATTCTGGAGTATGAGATAGGGTGATATGTCGATTATGGAGTGTGTGAATAAATTTCAAGAGTTGGCGAGATGTGGCTTAATCTGGTTAGTACTGTTCATAAGAAGGCACTGAGTTTTGTGAGAAGACTGAATGAACCCCTCCAAGGATTAGCACTGACACAAATTCCTATAGGTGCGACTTTTTGAGACTCTAGTGGAGATGGCTCTTATGCAAGATGACTGAAAGGACAGTACACCGGTGGCTAAGACTGAGGTGGCCAAATTGGGTTTTGCAAAAAAAATCGGTGGCCTAAGAAAGGTGGAAAGAAAATGGGAGAGAAACCAGATAAAGTACAAATCAATAAGGAAGTGAAGTGTGGCGTAATGGGGAACTTCATCAAAGATTGCAAGAAGATAGCTAAGAAGGGTGATTGCTTTCAGTCCGAACAAATGGGACATTATAGCCAGTAGTGCCCTCAGAGGAAGGGATAAACAGCATGTCCTTCCAGAGTACTGGTTCATGCCCTTAAGGCGGCTCAGACCAGTGGTAGCAGTCAAGACAAAGATAGGACGGTCATTGTAGAAGATTTGATTTCTCATTTTGACTTCCTTATTAGGACCTTGTTCGATTCTGGTGCTTCTCATTCTTTCATATCTAGTTCTATTGTTAATAGTGTGTACTAAGATACTTCTATAGTTTCTAATCCAGTAGTTGTTTCAAATGCCATAGAAGGTACGACTCACCTATCTATAATGTATAGGGGCCTGAGGATATCAATTCTTGGCGTCGAGTTTGATTATGATGCATATGTACTGGGTTTCATGGGTTACAGGCTTATTCTAGGGATGGATTTGTTGTCCATGTATTGCACCATCCTTGATTGTGAAAGGAGAGTTGTGAGGCTTTTGACGTGCCATGGTAGGACTCTCAAGATTTACTATAACCCGTGAGGGTCATGCACAGGTTCTTGGATTCCCTAGATGTTTTTGTAGATGATCTCATCTTGGTGTCCATAGCTAGAGACTTTCTGGACGCATTTGAGGAGATGAAAGGGAAACCTCGTAGACACGAGACTGATTTCTGAATATACTTGGTGAATAATGCTAAGCTTGTTGCATTGCCGATGAATCATATGGTTTCGAGGGAGTGAAGGGAGCTTAGTAATTAAGTGGGTGAGTTGTTCGAGAAAGGGCCTATTTGGTGCAATATTTCTAAGTGTCGAGAACCAGTCATCTTCATGACTAAATAAAAAGGCTCTCTTCGTCTATGTGTGGATTACAGAGAATTGAACAAGCTCACGAAGTAGAATAGACACCCATTCCCTTGAATAGATGACTTGTTTGATCAGTTGGTAGGCGATTTAGTCTTATCACAGTTGGATTTGGCTAAGGTTTCATCAGCTTAGGATGGCGGATGATAGCATAGATAAGATTGCCTTTAGGACTTCAGACGAAATTTTTGAGTGGTTTGTTATGCTATTCGGGCTAACCAATTCTCCGATGTATTTGTTGATTTAATGAGCCGGTAATTTAGAGAGTTTCTGAATAAGTTCGTGGTAGTGTTTTTTGATGATATATTAGTGTTCTCAAAGAGCGAGGACGGGCATGCCTTCCACTTGGGATAGGTCCTCCATACTTTTCATGCACATCAGCTGAAGGCGAAGTTCTATAAGTGCCACTTTAGGTGGAAAGAGGGTGGGTTCTTAGCTCATGTTGTCTCTAGAGATGGTATAGCGGTGGATCCCACTAAGATCGTCGCAATACAAGATTGGAAAGATCTTAATAATGCGACTGAGGTGAGTAGCTTTCTAGGTTTGGCAGGATACTATCAAAAGTTCATTAAGGATTTTGCATGGATCCCAGCTCTTCTTACCCTCCTTACAAAGAAAACACTAGTAATTGTTTCGGATGTGGATTGCGAGGATGCATTCTTGAGATTGAAGAAAGCTCTTACATCAGCTCCAGTATTAAGTCTTCTAGATGGTACGAAGATGTTCACAATATACACGGATGTTTGTTGCATAGTTTGGGTGTGGTGCTCATTAAGGAGTGTAGGGTTGTCTACTACGGGAGTGTACGACTGAGGTTATTGAGAAGAATTACACTACCCATGATTTGGAGCTAGCAGCGATAGTGTTTGCGCTTAAATCATGGAGGAATTTTTTATTAGGTGAGAAGTTTGAGCTATACACCGACCATAAATCTCTTAAGTACTTTTTTTACAAAAGGATCTTAATTCGCAACAACAGCGTTGGATGGAGTTTCTTGCATCCTATGACTTTAAGATATCATATACCCAGGGAAGAGGAAAATAGCGGCAGATGCACTGAGTAGGAAGAGGATGACTCTGATTCCATTGTTCGTACAGTGGAAGAGTATGCAGCTTATCTCGTCGTTCGATTTTACACCATCTTCGGATTTTTAACATCATTGGAAGTGCAACCCACTCTCTTAGAGCACATTGGATCCAATCAGTGTGAATATTAGCAGTTAGCAGATATCATGGACCGTCTCAGTAGAGGAGAAACCTCTAGTCACCTTGCTAGGTATTCTATGAATAAGGGAGAGTGCCAAAATCATTATGGGAGATTTTATGTTCCTCGAGTTAATGATTTATTGAGATCGCTTTTAGAGGAGGCTCATCACTCTCGGATGACCATCCATCCGGGAGGTGATAAGATGAATAGAGATTTGTGGAGGGTCTATCATTAGATAGAGATGAATAAGGATGTGGTAGAGCACGTGCCTAGATGTATGACTTGTCAAACAGTAAAGGTTGAGCATAGGAAGCCTGGTGGATTGCTTCAGCCTCTTGATGTGCCACGATGGAAGTCAGAAAGCATTTCAATGGACTTTATAGATGGGTTCCCAGATCGCGGAAGGGAAACACCAATATTTGGTTTATAGTTGATAGGTTGTCTAAGAGCTCTCATTTCATCCTGGTTAAGATTAAGGAAACGGTAGCTTGGCTGCTATCATTGTATCTCAGGGAGATCGTCTGACTTCATGGAGTTCCCTCTAGTATTGTTAGTAATAAGAGACCCCCTCTTTAGCAGCGAGTTTTGGAGGAGCCTGAAGGAGGCATTTGGGACACAACTATGACTTAGCATTGCCTATTACATTCAGACAGATGAACAGACGGTGAGGGTTGATAATATTCTGGAGGATTTATCAGGATGTTTATCTAGGACTTTGGAGAAAATTTGGAGGAATATCTTCTGTTGGTAGAGTTCGCATATAATAACAGCTACCAAACGACATAGTTATGGATCCCTTTGAGGCATTGTATGAGCGTCCCTTCAGATCACCTACTTGTTGCTGGAAGTCCATGGATATACTTCTAATTGGGTCTGAAATGGTTAAGGAGACCTTAGATAAGATAGATGTGATTCGAAGGCGGATGAAGGCAGCTCAGGACAGACATAAGTCGTATGTAGATTAGTATAGGACAGACCTAGAGGTCAAGGGAAGGGACATGGTTTTCATTAAGGTGTTACCATTGAGGAGTGTTGTTTGGTTCGTCCTACTGGGTAAGTTTGCATCGTGGTTCATAAGGTCATTCCCTATAATGGAGAAGATTTGTCTAATTACCTATAGGGTTAGATTGCTAGATAGATTGGCAGGAGTTCATGATGTTCACCTTGTATGTCACTTGCGAAATTGCTTGCATGATTCCAAGGTAGTGGTGGAGCTGAGTACCCAAAGGAGGTTGAGGTAGAGAGGGAGGCTTCGGCCAAGCGAGTTCCTACACGGAAACTAGGATCTAAGGTGAAGAAGTTGCAGAATAAAGAGAACAAGCTTGTTATGATTTAGTACAGAGAGGACAGCGATGACAAGACTTTAGACACAAAAGATAGGGTTCACACTTGTTTTCTAGTGGATACATATACACACACTAGGCACTAGTTAGAGATCAGCAAAATTAGGACACTTACATAATTGCATATGGATGTGTGTGCACTTTTAATTTATTTTAAATATTGGTGAAAATGGATGAAGCGTCACATGGATGTTGCATTTTGACAAACAGTTGTTTCACGCATATAGAATTACATGTATTATTAGGATTTCTTTGCATACATATTGGATGCATGACATGGACATGAAATTGCATTAAGGAGGTAAACTGAATCAATGGACCGCCTGGTTTTTACATTATCTTAAGGACACATAAACTACTATTTATAGCTTATGGTCATTAAAAGTATTAGAAAATCTGAAAATAATGGATGCCAGTGGTTGATGGTTAGCAAATGGGTGTAGATAATAGTTGATAATACTTATATCATTTTCCTAGCCTTTGATATTTCGAGGAAAAATCCTTTAAGGAAGGGAGAATGGAACACCCCGAATTTTAATAAATAATAAATAATTAGAAAAGGTTAATAAACTAAATACTAATCAAAATAATATTTAGAATTGGACCACGAGACTAGCACCGTTGGACCCGTTGTGATTTTCTGATCAAAATAGACACTTGGCTTGTTGAAAATGGAGTTAAAATGAATAAGTTATGAATTAAAGAAGATAAGCTAAAAATCAGAAAATATATATAATAATATATTAAGTACACAGGTCAAATAGGATGACCTATTCCAATATGGGTCGACCTAATGTCAAGCCATAGGTGTTTGGGTCGACTCTGTATCGAACAAGGCATGGTGGGTCGACCCAGTGCCTTTGAGCACACGTTTCGAGAACAAACATTTTATGTTATTCCAATGTAATTTTCTAAGCTGGCTTAGTTTTATCAGTTCATTTTGAACCACAGGCTAACGTGGCACTTTCTAATTGGTCAGGTGACATAATTGGCTTAGAGTTAATCCTATTTCGATGGCTGAGGACACCCAATAAACCCTATAAATAAACCAGTAGAGCCCCCTTCATTTCTACGTATCCATTCTTTCTCTCTGCCTCAAAATTAAGAAGGGCCAATTAATTAAATTTTCATAGGGATAAAGAAGTTCTATACTTTTAAATATTTATTTTTAAAAATACTACTGGAGGCAAAGGTTTTTCTGGAATAAATGAAGGCCACTGGGGTAGCTTTTTCATCAGATTTTTGAGTTTTTATGTGATTTGTAGATTAGTAAATTGTATAGGATAATTTAGACTGTTAAATTGTTTTAATTTGCAAGTTTAATGTTATATATATTTACTGTATTTATGCCTTTAGTTTATCTGTAAAGTTACTGTAATTTATTTAATGTTTGTGCCTATTTCTTTCTAGTTATTTACTATTTATAAGTAATTCTCCTACCCCCTTCTATGTTGTGGTTTTATTTACAGTTCGAGCTATGCCCAATTTTTTTGTTTTTGATTTTTGAGTCTAGGCCTCACGAGCAGCCTAGATCATTTCCCTTTTTCTTTTAGTGCCGAGTCTAGACCTAAAGAGAGCCTAAGCCTTTATCGTTATTTTGCGTTAAAATTGGAACAATATTGAAATTGAATAAAAATGAATTGTTGGGCATGTTAGAACTGATTAAATATTATAATCAATATTGGACTATAAATTGGGGATAAATCTTAATATGTAACTCGAGAACATGCAAACGTATAAACTAGAATACGTAACTTAGTTGGACACTAAGTAACGCAGGTTTTGGTTGTATAAAAGAATAGAGATTAAAATAGGGAATGTTTAATACAACCTAGGAATATAACAATTAGGTTATGATGGGCTTATTAATATAAGCTTATTAATATAATTAAATTGTGTTAAGTTAAAATTAATTAGCTAAGATATTAGAGTTTATGTCGACAACGTGGGGTTGATCGTGTAACATAAGAGGCCTAATAAATAATAAAATTATAGTGGGAGTCTGTTCTGACAGCTCGGGGTTGGTTGGGAAAATAAGTGGCTCGTAATTCAGGTCCGTTGCTGCAGCGTGGGGCTGATTGGGGAAAATAAAAGGCCTACCAAAATGATAATATTGTACTTTAGGTCCATATCGATATCTTGGGGCTGATAAGGGAACTAAGTGGCCTGATAGAACAATAAATGGGGACCAAGTCTAGGGGAGACGTGTCTATTGCATATTTGGATGGGGACCCATATTATGTAGTATCCATATTATCATCTGTGGAGGTCTCACACTAGGTAGAGATGAAGGTTGCTTTACTGCAATGGATAGTAAATGGTCCGAACGTGGTGGGTACAAGCGCGTTTTGGAAGGATGATGAACATGCGTCCTACAGATTGGCGAAAATAAGCTTAATGCATGTGATTAACGGCTGTATGCTTTTAGTTGATGGGCTCGGGCTTGATAACCCCGAGTTTCATAGCTAGCATCGGTCATCACATTGTAGTTATTGGAGCCAGTCGATGGTTCGAAATTAGGTGAAATCCAATTACTATATCTTTGGTAAATTTGTGCATGAATCTTGGATATGAATGAGAAGTTAATCTTTATTCGTGCTTAACCTTGTTTGGTGCTTGTATACCTTTACATTTATGTCTTAGGAACATCATATGTCTAATGCTTCCTTACTTTATGCTCATGCCAGAAATTACCCGAACCCACCAGACATATATCCGACTTAGTTTTTTTCTCCTTCTCTCCTCCCCCCAAGCTTCGCAGGGTGGAGGGATCAGTAGTGATTCTTGATTTTTTAGTTCAGCTTGGACTTAGACTCATGAATTTTTTTGTTTCTCATTTTCTATTTGTTGCTTTGACATTGAGAGGGATGGTTTTACTTATGTATTTTGTTATTATGGTTTTCCACGAGACAATATGTTTGGTTTTATGTTGACGATTATTTAGTACATTTGAAATGCAATAAGCACTGTGATTTGACTTTCTTTATTAAATGTTGTTTTAAATTTTCCAATTTTTATATTATTATCCTATGAATTTTAGTCTCTGTGTTGATACTTAATACCTAAGAGCTTCATAAACCTTAGCGCATCCTTATATGGGCGACGCAAAGAGGAGTGGGAATTTTATGTCTATGTACCCAAATATAATTTTTTTTTTGTGGAAACTTGTTGTATATATGATTCATATGAACCTACAACTTATGAGACTCTTGTATGTCGTAGTTATGATGTGTGTGTGTGTGTCTATATGTGTGTGTGTGTGTTGTGTGTGTGTGTGTGTGTCTATTGTTCTGTGACCATTTATATGATATTGTTGCATTTGTTCTGGATGGATCCTTAGTCACCGTAGTTTTTTTTAGAGTTTAACTGAGCACGTTGATCCATATGAGGTTGGAAAAACATAGAGTACAAAATCAACATATTTGATACTCATTTAAAAAATATCTTATAGACGGTCGCTCCTAACCAACCCTGTTCTCTACCCTAGCAAATAATATTACTATGTAATGCTCTTTGTTGGCATGGTCTCGGGGAAGGGCGTCACAGCTTGGTATCAAAGCTGAATTGAGAACGAAGGAGGATGATTACAAAAAAAAAACACATATTACAATACACCGAAGCATAGCATTCGAGTTAACTCAATCTCCTTATATCATTATCCTTAATCCTTTCATGACCTTTGGTTATTTATAAGTTGGGAATACGTCCAAGTATGCATTTTATTTCTTTAGTATTCCATGATGAATTCAATTAATAATGTAATACCTCTATGAATAATCTTTATCTTAAATCGTTCTTTTAGCTTATCGCTAAAAAAGGCACTGGTGATAACTTTGGCATTGGAAATGCAGCGACCCACATCCAGGCAATGTCTATATATCTACAAAGCATTTAATGGAGATATTTCATTCTACTCAGCATATAGATCATAATCGATCTTATCTTCCATACAAGTATGCTTCTGCTGTGTATTGATTTTTCTCATTTAAGAGGCACTCCTTTTAATATATTAGAGAATGTTGTAGAAGTCCAAGCATGGTTGCATACATATGAGCATATTGCGTCAAGCATGTTGTAGAAACGTGCATTGGATTGATACGAGCTTATGATAGCCAAAGTGGATGAGTCTACTCTTGAATGGATGCAGTTTAAGGAACGATTCAAGCTTAATTTCATTCCTAAATTAAAGAAGGACCTTTTAGTCTATCATTTCCTTGAGTGTAAATAAGGAAAATTTTCCATTCTCGAGTGTGTGTCTTCCTCTAATGCCTTATCCAAGTATGGTATAAGCGCATTAGCACACCGTACTTGAAATTTATGGGTAGCTTAAAGACATATTAGAAGCAATCTTTGATGCTCCAAATTAAGATCTCTTTCGAGGAGCTAGATGACATAACTCTTCATCTTGAAGCTGTCACAAATGACAAGGATAATAGTGATGAGTTGAAGATTCAAAATAATCCTAACAAGAAGAAATTTCCATTCCGTAAATCGAAGTCATTTCCCAATAGGAAGAAGTGGCTAGTTGTTCAAATTCCCATTATAGTTTAGCACATTCTAAACAGTGGAAGTTTTACAATTATGGTTCCTAGAATCATTTAGTTAGAGATTGTCCCAAGCCTCATGTTTATCATAATTGCGTGCAAATGGGACATTTGTCTTGGTCGTGCCATAGAGCTCCCAATGGTCCTAATCTTGGAAAGCTCAGTGTCATGGATGCATCAGGTGGATCATATTTTCCCCAGGGTACTTTCTCTTCTATTCTTGAAGGCACCATTGTATTTTATGATCACTATATTCGAATTCTCTTTGATATGGGTGTGTCGCATTCATTCTATCTAAGGAGCTTGTAGATGATGTTTCTTTGGATGGATCTTTGCTTGAGACTTCTTTGAGGATTGGAAATCCTATGTAGGGCAAGCAACACTTAGCAAATATTGTAAAGATGTCGAAATTGTTTTACATGGTTTTTCTTTCCATGTAAATCTGCACATTATTCACTATCTTTGATTTGATATGGTTTGGGAATGGATCGGCAGGATTTAGGTGCCTGAATCCTTGTTTTGAAACAGTTATGTATCTTGAGCATCCATATTCAACTAAAAAATTATCAATTATTCTTTAGGTTGTTGATTATGATTCAAAAGCATCTTTATTTTCCCTTGAGTCTTGAGACAACGATGATATATCTCGAATCCCAATTATATGTGAGTTTTCCAAGGTATTTGAGCCTGTTTCGGGTTTGCCACCCAAGAGGGCAATTGAGTTTAATTTGTATCGATCATTCGTGATACTCAATCCATTAGTCATCCTCTTATGAGGACATCTACAAAGCAAACTAATGAACTCAAGAAGTAATTATTGGAACTTGTAGCCAAGTAGTTTATTCGGTCTAGTTCATCTTTGAGGGAAGTCGCGGATGTATTAGGTAAGAAATCGGATGGCACTATTAGGATTTGCATTGATTATCGTAAGCTTAATGAGCTACCCATTAATAATAAGCATCCCTTGCCATAGATTGACGACATGTTCGATCAATTGTGCAGCACAAAGAAATTCTCTTAGCTCAATCCTGCCATTAGTTTTCATCAATTACGACTTGTAGAAATAGCATTCTTATTATTACAATCCTTATGGTCCTTATGAGTGGATCAAAATGTTGTTCTTTTGGATTAAATCTTTACTTATTTCATTGATCTCGAATATGGAGTACTCTTGGAATATCTTGATAATTTTATCTGGGTTCTCACTGATGATGTCCTTAAATATTCTATGTTTGAAGCCGACCATGCTTAACACTTAAGAATTTTATTGAGAACTCTTCTCAACTTCGCCTTAAAGCTAATTTCTCCAAGTGTTATTTTTGGAGAAGATGGTGAAATTCCATGGACATGTCGTATATTCAGATGGCATTTATGTTGACCCATCAAAAATAAAAGCCGTTAAGAATTGAAAAAGGCTAGAAAATGTTTATGAGATTCATAGTTTCCTTGTATTGGCGGATTATTATCAACAAATCATTCAATATTTCTCTTGATTGTTTTTCCTCTTACTTGTCTCACGAGGAAAGGAGTTCTCTTTATTTGGTCTGATAACTGTTAAGCTTCTTTCGACAAATTGAAAAAAATTCCCACACATGCTTTAATTTTTTTGGTTCCCAAAGGGAATTAAGGTCTTACCATTTATATCAATTCCAGTTAAAGTAGTCATGGTGTCGTTTTTATGAAAAAGATTGGGCAGTTTCGTATGTTTCTAGGTAATTACGTCCTAATGAGATTTGGTATGCCACCCACGACTTACAGTTGGCCACCAAGGTTTTTGCCTTAAAGATTTGCATCTTTATCTTTTGGGCGAGCGCTTCGCTATTTTCACCGATTACAAATCTATGAGGCATTATTTAGAAAAGCTTAATATGCGATAATAGCATTAGTTCGAGTTCCTTGCTTTTTGTGACTTCGATATCTAGTACACACCTGGAAAGGGAAACCGAATAGCATACGCGTTAAATTACAAGCAACAAATAGTTATTTCTATACAGCCAATTGAGTCAAAAAGTTTGGAAGCTCTATATAATTGTGCTAATCGTGATCATGCTCATATTTTAGATTCTCTCATTTTATTACTCAGCACGGAAGCTCAACTCGGTATACTGGATTGCTTTTCCAAGGCTCAGCGACAGGATCCAAATCTTATGCACCTTATCAAACTTTTGAAGTATGAATCCCGTGATGCAAATTTGAGGAAATTCAGCGCTAATACTCTGGATGTATCCATAAGAAGAATCGTTTGATCATGCCTAATATTGCATACCATAGAGAGACATTTTTATGAGTATCACCATTCTAAATATACTTTTCATCTTGGGTGCAGCAAGATTTATGTTAATATGAGACGCTTATACTATTTGAAAGGCAAGAAACATGAGGTGGCTAGTTATGTGGGTAAATGCATGACTTGTCAACCCACTAAAGTCGTATATCAGTGTCCTAGTGATCTTTTACAACCTCTAGAGATCCTTTTGTGGAAATGGGTCAAGTTTTTATTGGCTTTGTCGATGGATTACCACGTCCAAGGTCAGATCATAGTAGTGTCTAGATTATTGTGGATCATTTAGCCAAATCATCTCGTTTCATTCCTATTAAGTATAATAAGATGGATCTCATCTATCGAAGCTACATATCAAGGAAATCGTGAGACATCACGGTGCTCTTTACTCAACTGTTTGTGATAGAGATCCTTATTACTAATGGATTTTGGTGGAGCTTCCAGAAAGCTTTAGGTACAAAGTAAAATTTCAGCACAGCTTATCATGCTCAATCTGATGGATAGACCGATGAGAGAATCATATTATTGAGGATCTCCTTCGTGCATGTATAATTGATTTGGGTGATAATTAGGTGGACCACATACCTCTAGTCAAGTTCACCGACAACAACATCTTTTAGTCCAGTATCAATATGGCTCCTTTCGGTGTCTTATATGGAAACTTATGTTGATCACCATCTTATTAGTTGGAGTTTAGGGAGAAGTTGATGTTAAGCCCTAACTCTATTTGTGAAGCTTCAAAAATGATTGATCTTATTCGTCAAAGAATGAAACAGATTCACAGCAGACAGAAAACCTTAAAAACAAAAATAAGAAGGCTCTTGACTCCTCTATTGGCAGATTGGTTGGCGTTGCCTAAATCTGGTGGTGTAGCTCCAATAGCTCGTTGTCATAGTCGGTCTTGTAAGGATGAAAGAGTGTCTTTAATGGGCTCCTCCTTTATGTCCTCCAGATCCAATTCTATCTTCTGTCGTTTGGCTACCGGTGATGGTGCTTAGGTCCAAGCACTGCCCCAGGTTTGAGTAAAAGTTTTTCCCTGCTAGATGATGGGGAGGTGTTAGACGCAAGCCCAGGCAGTGATGTTGATATCCCAGTTTTGCCTCTGCCTTATTCGAATTGCTCTTGGCTTTGAGGAGGTATGTTAATATGTTCATTGGTAAATTCATGTCCGATTGAGTTGGTAAAGTGGGATGTCTAGATCATTGGATGCAACTAATTATAACATCAGGTGTGGCATCCAAGCTCAGTGGCGAGGTTGTGCTGACTGATGGAGTGGTGGTATGTGGTTCCTTACTGGCTTCAGTAGTGTCTTTTTTCAATGTATGTTCTACCCTTTTTAATTTCAATTGTTTTCGCCAGTGTGAGATCCCTTTGGGTTGGTTGTGTTGGCCTTTTGTGCATTTGGCTTTGTTGGGTGGTTTCGAGGTTAATGTATTGCATGTGGGTCGTTGGAGTGGTCATTGTCAATCAGTGACACTTATTTTTAGAGATGTTGCCACTTTTCCAAGCTTGGCATCTTGTCATATTTCCCTTAAAGAAACTTTAGATGGTTCTTTTCTGCATGCGTATTGGTTTTGGTGCGTTTTTCTAGGTTTGGTTTGGTTTGGTGGTGTTATGCTTTTCCGTACAACACCATTGGGCTTGTGTTTACCAAAAATTTAATGGCTGTGTTGATGCTGGATGGTTTTTTTTTATTGTGTGAGGTTTAGGCCAGGGCTGTTTTGTTGGCCTGACATTGTGCTCTTTTGGGCAATCTCCGTATCTTATCTTGTGCCGATCAGGTTGTTTATCACGATGTTTCTCTATTGTTTCATTGGGTTGGCATTGATATCCCTTTTCTCAGGTATTTCTATCTTAGTTCACCACATCACCTCAATCTACGAGGCAATTGTGGTTGATTTGAGGGTGTGGAGCATTTGCGCTCTTCGCGTTCGTTAGTTGGCTAATCTCTTTACTTCTAGTCAATGTTGTATAGTTTGTCATGTTGTGGTAGGCTATATGTCGTTCACCGGATTTTGGTCCTCTACGAGGTTTTCGATATCGATGACCAGTCGAGGGAATCTTGGTCTTGGTTATTTATTGGGTTTGATCAGCTTTCTTAGGCGAAAGATGTCTCCATTCATTCGACTTGCATTAACTTTTGTTGACTGAGTGCTCCCTTTCCTTATTGCCTTCTTTATTTCTTTTTTCTGTTGTCTATGCCAAATCTGATTGCGTAAATTGACCGCGTTTGTGGAATGGCGTGTTATCTCTACCAGTTTTTTCCTATGGATCCTATATCTTAGGAGGTGATATCAATGATGTGCCTTCTCAAGTGGACAAAAGAGGGGATGCCTCTATCCACCATGCAACAATTGAGGATTTCAACCCTTTCATCATTCAATCAGAGATGTCAAAGGTCTCCTTCGTTGGTTTGGCATTCACCTGTTGTAAAAACAAAAATGTCCCAGTAGGGTCCTCTTTCGTCTAGATCAGGTTTTCGGATCACTAGATTTGTTTGGCCTACCCTTTTCTTTCTCGATGGCATCAGACAAACTCAGATTAGGCTCCTATGAATCTTAGGTGCTCCCTTTACTCCATTTCTAGTCCATCATCTTTTCTCTTTCAATCCATGTGGAAATCCTATCATTCCTTTTTCCCAGCGATGGAGGAATCCTGGTTTTATCCTGTTTTTGGTAGCTCGATCGCTGCTTTCTCTGTCAAACTCAAGCGCCTTAAATCTTGTTTAAAGGTATGGAACACATAGGTGTTTAAGAATATTCTTGACAAAGTCCACATAGCAGAAGTGTAACACCCCACCTCCATTAAGGTCACTCACAAAGGGAATGCCTTAATTTCGGTGGAGCATTATAGGAAAAAGTTGAAGATAAATTACAAGACAGACAATTAAAGCAGCGGCAAATAAATAAAACTTTATTTCATTGATAAACAGCTTGTACAAAGATTGTTTTACAATATCAAAGTATCCTGTCTTGCTTACAAAAATAAAGAAGCATAAAATAATTTCCCTAAATAAAGCATGAGCCAGCCATAGCAGTAGAACAGAGAGTCCAAGGCAACACGTCAAAGAGTCTTCAAGCTTGCAAAGAGTAACGGTCCAAACAAACCTAAGCTATTCCCTCCCTGACTACTTGGGGGGAAACGGAAGAAAAGAGGCGAAAGCAAACTAGGTCAGACATAAAGTCTGGTAAGTCCAGTGATTCTTAGTATTTAAACAAGGAAAAGGGTCATGACATGAATAAACTAAATATAAGACTAAACCATAGTATGGGATAAGCATGGGATATGGCAAGACAAACTGAATGTACCGATAAACGGAATGTACTGATAAATTGAATGCGCTTCTACTCCTTCTCTGCTTCGCAACTACCCTGTTTATACTGATTTCTATATCTCTGCACTACCTAACTAGTGTCCAAACTAGTAATCTATGATCATACGATAACGTGATCCCAATCCCAGTATTTGCGGTTGCCTTCAGGTGTACATTTATTATGGGGATTTCGTTTATTACCCAGATCTAATCTAGCGTATACTATCGAGCGCTTACTTGATTCAACCAGGGTTTACGCTACCCAGGGCCACTGGGGTTTATGCTACCTATTGAATTCTTCTCGGATTTAGGGTTTACGCGACCTAGGTCCAACTAGGGATTATCCTACCTACCTGTATTAATTTTCCATGTGTCTGTGTCAGTCGACCCTCTCTTGTGTGTAGATACTCTGTGCTGGCCCCACCATAAGGTGTATCAAGCCTTATGATAGCGACCCGACACGATTCAAGATGCACAGTGTATAACTACTGGTACCCAGTGCCTGCTTTTTCCCACTCTGGAGTACGTGCACGCCCGTAAACCGTTGGAACCTCCACTGGCGTACCTCCTGCCGTTACCTTTGACCGCATATAATCAGCCCAGTAATCGTGCCCCACCCTGCCTAGTTTCAGTGTACCAGGATACATCTATGTGAGTTACTACTGAAATGGATCCCCGTTACTAGGGTTTCCTGCTGGTTAAGTTTGTAGGCCTATATATACAAATATTACCCACCCATACGAGATGTACTTAACCCTCCCACCGATTCTAGCATGTTTTCTTAACGGTTAAGTTTGTGGGCCTACATGTACTAATATTGCCCACCTACACGAGATGTACTTAACCTTCCCATGGATTCAAGCATGTTTATTTAATGGTTAATTTTTGTGGGCCTATATTTACTAATATTACCCACCTACCCGATGTGTGCTTAACCTCCTACTTGTCAAGTCGTGTTGGTTAAGTGGTTCTTATTAACTTAACCTTTCTTGCTTATCATGTTGGATTGGCTAAGTGTGATTTATTAACTTAACCCTGTTCATTCATTAGGTTATATTGGTTAAGTATTTCCCATTTAGCTTAACCCCATTCATTCACCGAGTTACATTGGTCAAGTGTCATTAATCAATTCAAGTTAACTTAACCCATCCACCCGTCATGTCATGTTGGTTAAGTGTTTCCTTCTAGTGTTGACTTGACCCTACCTCGGATCTTGTTATATTGGTTACGTGTTGTTCTCGTATTAACTTAACCCTTCTCATATATCATGTTATATAATTGGTTAAGTGTTTTCCTCTTGTATTACTTGACCCCACCACATGTCATTATATATTTTGTTTAAGTGTTACCTTAGTTAACTTAACCCTATCATCTGCTTAATTAACATGTTACAACGGTTAAGTGTTCTTAATTTACTTAACCTCACCCACTTGCTTAGTTAACATGTTATTATGGTTAAGTGTTTCCCTAATTACTTAACCTCACCATTTCTAGCTTGATTTATTCATGAGCCTTAATTAATTAATTAATTAAAGCACCAACCACTCACATTAGACAGATATTGTTGTGGTTTCTAGATGTGTCGGTCGGTTCAGGGCAGGTTTACACCACAACTCAGTCAAACGTCGGGTCTTTCTGGGCTTGATGCACTAAACACCCACATTAGATAGGTATTGTTGTGGTCACTGGATGTTCCGGTCGGTTCCGGGCAGTTTTACACCACAACTCAGTCTAACATTGGGTAAGGCATACTCGTCTTTTGCTAAATTTACATATTTACTATTTATGTAAATTTTCCGTAAATCGATTTAGCCTAGATTATATTTATTTGTCATGCAAATTAGCATATTTATATTCTATGCCCAAAACTTGATTTACCTATCCACCAGCCCGACTTGCAGTTTATACCAATTTTTGATTTAATATTCCCCTTTAACAATGCATGCCCAATCTAGATTAATATTCCAACTTACGGTTTATGTCAAAACTATATTTAATATTCTAGTTTACCGTTTATGTCCCAAACTTGGTTTACACGCCAATTACACCCCTTACGGCCTATTAAATTTATCAACTTACGCCCAAGTCTAATATGCATGTAAATCATTCACTATTATAGCCAATTTAGACTATGCCAGCATATTTATTATGCCAAACTAACTTAATTAAGCTACGCCCAACCCCCGCATCATAATCGTACGTATAACATGATTTCACAAGTTTCTAAGTACTCATGAAATGATACCAATAGTATCAAAGCAAGGTATAGGGGATAAGCGCGAGAATTGACATACAAGAATAGCCATATAAGAATGAACCAAATACAAAAATAATGGTTCCAATGGGTTAGATGTACATAACAGTGAATAGGAATAAACTAGCCAAGTTACACACTAAATATGAGATCCACATAATCAAGGGAATAGGCATAGGTGATTTGGTCCAACGTAATGCCAATATAAGGTACAACATGATCGGTTAATTGTAAAAATGGGAATAGTCATAAGCAACTAACTACAATAGTCATAGGCAATTAAACACAACAGTCATTGGCGACTAATCACAATAATTTCTTAATCAATGTCATAGGCAATAGTCTCATGGTTATAAATCTTGGTAATAGTCTCACAGTCGTATATCATATGCAATAGTCCCAAAATTTTGAATCATAGTCATAGTCATAGGCAACAGTCTTATAGTCATAGTCATATGTAATAGTTTCTTTGTCATGAATCATAGTCATAGGAGATTGTTTCATGGGAAACAGTTTCATAGTCATAGTCTTAGGCAAAAGTCCCATAATCATAGTCGTTGGCAATTAGCCACAATAAGTTCTAGGCCACAATCGAGAATCAGATCCAAAGGCATATATATCGTTAGATTTGACATAAGCACGAATCAAAGATAATTAACTAGCAAATTGGTATAGTTCTATATTTTGATTCATTACATTCACAATTCCAATTACACGTTCAAATCTTAGGAGCAACCGAACTTATAGTGATTAGTTTAGAAGAGGATAATAAGATAGCGTTGTGGCGATTTGCTATGATTCGCGTGACGTTGCTTGAAGCAGAATGCCTACGGTCCAACTTGAAGCTTTAACTTGATTCTCTTTTAATTCTATTCAGTTTGGAACAAGATGCATTAATCCTAGTTTTGATTCCAGTAGAGTAGCGATGCCACTTTTTATTTTTAATTAGAACTGAGGCAGAGTATAGGCAGAATGAAACCGTGTGGAGAGAAAGCTAGATTTGGGGGTGTTTAAATAGCATAGGGGTCACGAATCTGGTCAGAAAGGCGTCCAGGTGCAGAAAAATGGATCTGTCTCCAGATCTGGAAAACAGGGGGGAGGTCGACCCTAGTGTCGACCTTTATACCTAGATCGACCCCCAGGTCGACCTTAGTGTCGACCTATGTAGGTAGGTTGACCCCCAGGTCGACCCTAGTGCCGACCTGGGTCCTGTCTGTTTTGAAATTCGGGCTGAAACTTCTGAAGGCCATATCTTCTTCACACGGAGTCCAATTTATGCAGACTTGAACTCTATTCCAAGCAGAATTTCGAGATGAACACAATGTCGTAGCCCGTTTCCCTTAATTATTCTCTTAAAAATTAAGTATACTTTGATTTGTTACATTAACGTTTATAGAAAAATACGGGGTGTTACAAGAAGAGGCTCTCATATATGCTGAAACATCGTACGATGCTAACCCTTCTCCTACTAGGAAGGCGAAATAGGTCGAAACCCAACTCGCCTTCAATTTAGAGCTTAGCATTGAGAACTCTTTCCTTCAACGGAAAGCTTGGATAAAGTGGATTATAAATATCAACTATAATCCGAAACATTTCCACTCTTCCATTAGAAAAAAAGCGAAATATTCTCGCAATCTACTAGATTCTTCATCTGATCTGTCTATGGCAATGTCTCTTTCCGACATGGGGGAAGACGATCATTTCCCATTTTCAGTCTTTTCTGGGGATACCCTCTGTCGTACTCTCTGATCCTAGCCATTTTTCTTTTATTCATTCTCTGGTTCTTCCAGTTGAGAAACATTTCGTTATCAGCCCCCCTGTAACACCCCAAATTTTTTATTAACATTAAATTAACAAATTAAAGTATACTTAATTCAAAATGAAAGAATTAAGGGAAACGGGTTATGCCATTGCGTTTGTCTTGGAATTCTGCTTGGACAGTTTGCATAAATCGGACTCCGTATGAAGGAGTTATGACCGTCCGAAGTTTCAGAACTCAATTCAAAATTGAAACAGTTCAAATCCAGTTCAAAATTCGAAAAACAGACCCAAACTGGGTTGGGCGGGAAAATTCCCGCCCAGGAACCAGGTCGACCAAGGGGTCGACCTGGGTACCCAAGTCGACCTGGGGGTCGACCTGCCCAGTCGACCTGGTCAGGTCTTGGCTGCCCTGGTCTGGTTCTGGTCAAATTCCTGAGCTCTGGTTTGTCACTAGGGATGATTTGTCACTTTCTGATTGGCTCCTCTTGGTGTGTACGGTCTAGATTCACTCTATGATCATCTGACTGCTCAAATCAATCTAAAATTCTATAAATATAACCCAAAACTAAACCTAAATTCACACAAATAAAATAGAACTATAGCCTCCATGCTGCTGGGAAGAAACTAAGAGTAGCCGTCAGTTAAAGAAAGCTTAGAGATAAGCAAAACTAAAGTAAAAACAAGATTCAAACAACGTTTATCTACCCAAAGGAAAGCATTGCAAATTCTGAACTCAGAAACCAGAACTCAAGTTCGTCGTTCGTTGTAAGTTTAGTTATGTTTTGGGACGCGAATCAAAATCAATGTATGCCTTGGAAATAAATTGAAAATAGAACGATGTTTATTATGTTATATATGGAATTGAATGATGTTGATCTATGTCTGTGGTTCTATTTTGTTATCATGTTGAATTGGGAATTAATGGATAAGTCTATTCATATTTATATGAACTTGGAGTGTAACCTGTTATGACAAGTTGTGTAGTTTATCATGTTATGCAAGTTTAGGTTGTAAAATCCTCTCACATATGTGACCAAATGTTAGTTCTACATGTTTATGTGTTAAACCTATGCCATAATTCAAGTTCACACTTATTCATATGCTTGTGATTGATTTGCAAGTTCATATATATGTAAGATGATTTAGTCTGTGTTGTAAATTCACATATATGTAAGTTGATTTAGTCTATGTTGCAGATTCACATATATGTCTATGATGCAAATTCACATATATGTATGTGGCTTAGTCTACGTTGTAAGTTCACACCCATGACATTCATGATGACTATTTTGCAAGTTCACCCCTATTGTGTTCATATTGACTATGCCAAAAATGCCAAGTTTACACCTATGTCATGTTTATGTTAATGGATTTCTTTATGTAAATTTTTTATACGTTAAATTAGGCTAAGGTTTTAGCCTAATATTATATGTCAAAAATCATGCAAGTGGAAAATTAGGCTAATATTGTTAGCCTAATATTTAGACGGGGTAACATTGGAAAAAATTGGTAAGTATAGGAAACTTGACATAAATGGATGAAAAATCACACAGATAATTTATGGCATGAAACAGTATAAATTATATACCTAAAAATGATGAATTTGGAAAGTGGGCCATAACATTTAATTGTTAACAAATTTACATATGAGAATAAAAGAACAAATATGTAAATTTAGAAAGTACGAGTATGCTTAACCCGAGGTTGGATTGAGTTGTGATGTAAACCTGCTCGGACCCGCCCGGTTGTCCAGTAATCACAACAATACCTATCCAATGTGGGAGGTTAAGGCATTGAGCCCAATAAGGACCCGATGTTAGACCGAGTTACGGTGTAAACCTACCCGGAACCGACCGGCACATCCAGTAACCGTAACAATACTTGTCTAATGTGAGTGGTTGTTGCTTTAACTGATTTAAAGCTAAGGACTGACAAGTCAGGATGGTAGGGTTAAGTTAACTAAAACACTTAACCAATTTAACATGTTAATTAAACTGATGGGTGGGGTTAGGTTAATACAAACACTTAACCACTTAACATGCTTGACTAGAAAACCCTGGTAACGGGGAGCCATTTCAGCAGTAACCCAATTAGGTATCATGGTACCCTAATACTAGGCAGGGTGGGGCACGATTGCTAGGCTGATTGTAAGTGGTCAAAAGCAACAACGGTTGATTTAGCATTATGGGTTCTAACAGAGTGCGGGCATGCACACACTTCGGAGAAGACAAACAGGGCACTGAGCACCAATATTATAACCTATGCATTCTAGAATTGTGTCGGACCACCACCATGGGACTTGATACACCCCATGGTAGGACCAGCATAGGAATCTACAATCAAGTGGGGCCGTATGACACATATGTTTATGCGAGTAGGAGCCGATCTTTAGAAAGGGGATCACTTCACCCTGATCATGGGGTGCCAGTTAAGACAATGCAAGTAGGTGCAGAGAAGTAATAGTGAGTGCATTTAGTATAGTTAGTATTTCCTATCATATCTTATCTTATATTATGTTATTTTCCTGTTCTCAGTTTATACAAATCATGATCTTTTTATTGTTCTCATGCTAGAATTATAACTAGACTTACCAGACTTATGTCTGACCCATTTTCCTTTTGCTTTCTTTTCTTCCATCCCCCCTAGGTCTATTGGGAGGAAACACCTCAGCTTAGTCAGATTTTTCATCCAACTTGAAGAGAGAGAATGTATTGCTTGGATCTCTTTCGTTTTAGGCTATGGCTTTGGACATTCTATGGGGATTTATGCAGTTTTATTTTTGTTTCATGCTTCTTTAAGTTTTAAATCAAGACAATATTATGGTTGTAACAATTGGAAGTTTGTTTTGAGGCAATTATGGAAATGTTTTGTATGAACACGTATTTATGAAATGAAAGTTTGTTTGTTTTCCGCTGCTTATATATATATATATATGTGTGTGTGTGTGTGTGTGTGTGTGTGTGTGTTTATATCTGTCTTGTGTTTTATCTGTGACTTTTACTTATAAACCTCCACCGATGTTAAGAGATTCCCTTTGTGAGTGACCTTAATGGAGGTGGGGTGTTTCACTTGGTATCAGAGCACAGGTTTACCAGATTAGATAAAGGTTTTTGAAACTATTTTCAAAAAGAAGTTTAAAGAAGCATTTTTTTCCAAGAAAAGCATTGTTTTTAAAAGGCATAATCCCCCAAAGACATACGCACGATCTCTATATCCTTTTGTCTTGAATCTTTCCTTTTTGTTTCAGCATGTCAGGAGATCTTAACCTTCCAGAAGGTGTACCGATACCTACCTGGTTCCGAAGGTACCTAGAGACTAGGGCCTATGGTGCGGGCCCAGCAGGCATTCCTCCTCCCACAATGGCAGCAGTTCCTCCTCCTCCTCCTCGTCCTCGTGGAAATGCTTTCGCTAAGATGTGTAGAGACTTCAAGTCTATGGGTGGAAAGGACTTTTATGGAACTGAATCTTTTGTGGTAGCAAGGAACTAGCTGAAGGATAGTAAAGATTTGTTCGTCATCTTCGAAGTTGACGACAAGTAAGAGATACAACTAGCAGTGTGGTTGCTCAAAGACGTAGCTTCTTATTGGTGGGAAGTTACCCATGCTGAGAGGCCAGTGGAAACTTGGGAAGATTTCAAGATGAGGTTTGAGATGAAATTCCTCTCCCAAGTTGAAAGAAGCCTGCAAATGGAGAAGTTCCTAACTCTTAAACAAGGAAGTATGACGATCAAGGAGTACGTCAATCAATTTAATCAGCTAGCCAGATTTGGGCTGGATTTAGTAAACACCCAACGCAAGAAGGCCCTTCGCTTTGTCAAAGGTCTAAATGAGCCTCTACACAGCCTTGCTATGACCCATATACCAATAGGAGCGACTTATGAAAGCTTGGTGGACATGGCGCTGCTACACGAGGAAAATAAAGGCAAGAAAGAGGCAAAGGTGGAAGTGCCTCAAGAAAAAAAGTGGGTTTATAGGCTAAGAAAACAGACTTGAAGAAGGGCGGGAAGAACAACAAATCCCGTGAAAGGAGAAAGTGTAATTTCTATGGCATTGTTGGACATATAGTGAATGACTGCAGAAAGAAGAAGGTAAAGATGAATGATGGTTGTTTCCATTGCGGTGAGACTGGACACATGGCTAAGGACTGCCCAAAGAAGCGGGGGTAGGGACAGAAGACTGGATCCACTTCAAGGGGACATGTTCACGCGCTGGTGGCACCTCCGTAGGAACGAGGTAGAAATATTTCAGTAGAAAGCTTAGTTTATCTCTATGATCATCCAGTTCGCACTCTCTTTGATTCTGGCGCATCACACTCCTTTATTTTATCTCCTTTAGTAGAATCTCTACACCTAGACACTAGTATGGTGGAAGATCACTTGGTTGTTTCAAATCCAATTGGGGGCTCATCTTATTTGTCAATGGTTTGTTTGGATTTGAAAATCACTATTCTAAGTGTTGAGTTTTAATGTAGTGCCTTTGTTTTGGGTTTCTCGGGATGTGGATTGGTCTTAGGCATGGACTGGTTATCCAGTAATGGTGCCATTCTTGATTGTCAGAAAAGAGTGGTTAGACTCTTGACTCGGCTCGGTAACACTCTAGAAATTTCTTGTAATCCCTTGAATGCTGTTATGCTTGGTTATCTAGAGTTGCTTGATGCTCCTGTTGAGAATTTGCAGTCGGTTAGAGTGGTCCGTGAATATCCAGATGTCTTTGAAGAGGTGAAGGGATTACCTCCGAGGCGGGAAATAGACTTCCGCATATATCTTATTAATAATGCAAAGCCCGCAGAATTACCTGTTAGACACATGGCTCCAAAAGAGAGAAAGGAGCTCAGTAAGCAAGTTAAGGTGCTTGTCGAGAAGGGGTTTATAAGGCAGAGTATCTCGAAATGGGGTGCTCCAGTGGTGTTCACCACCAAAGCAGATGGCTCACTCCATCTTTGTGTGGACTATAGAGAGCTAAACAAGCTGACTAGGAAGAATAGACACCAGCTTCCCAGAATAGACCATCTGTTTGATCAGCTTGTAGGAGCGTCGGTCTTCTCCCAACTTGATCTGGCTACTGGGTCCATCAGCTAAGGGTAGCTGAAGATGGCATTGATAAGACGGCGTTCAGAACCCCAAACGGTTTCTTCGAGTGGCTTGTCATGCCTTTCGGCTTGACAAACGCACCCGCTTATTTCGTAGACCTAATGAGCAGGTTGTTCAGAGAATTCCTCAACAAGTTTGTAGTTGTCTTTGTAGACGATATCTTGGTCTTCTCAAAGGATGAGGAAGAGCATGCTCAACATTTAAAGGGAATCATGGAAACTCTTCGAGTTCATCAGCTGAAAGCCAAATTCTCCAAATTCCACTTTTGGAGAGAAGAAGTAAGATTTCTTGGGCATATAGTGTCCAAAGAGGGGTTAGCTGTGGACCCCGCGAAAGTGGTGGCGGTGCAGGATTGGAAGGCACCAAGAAATATAACCGATGTCCGAAGCTTTCTTAGGCTAGCATGTTTTTACCGAAAGTTCATCAGAAATTTCGCGAAAATCTCGTCTCCACTCACAAGGATAACGAAGAAGAATCTAGTGTTCGCTTGGGATTTGGATTGTGATATTGCTTTCCAACGCTTGAAAAGGGCTCTCACAACAACCCTAGTTCTTACATTGCCAGATGGAAGCAAGATGTTCACAATATACACGGATGCTTGTGATACGGGACTTAGCGCTTTTCTGATGCAAGAAGGGAAGGTAGTAGCTTATGGTGGAAGACAATTGAAAGTTCATGAAAAGAACTACCCAACCCACGATCTTGAGTTAGCCGCCATCGTCTTTGCGCTTAAGTCTTGGCGCCATTATCTTCTAGGTGAGAAATTTGAACTGTATACTGACCATAAATCGTAGAAATACCTATTCTCGCAGAAAGATCTTAACTTAAGATAGCAAAGGTGGATGGAGTTCCGTGCCTTATATGATTTCGTGAATTCCTGTACTCCTGGCAAGGGCAACGTAGTAGCAGACGCCTTGAGCAGAAAGAAGCTGACATTAAGCCCTCTCTTTGTAGAAAGGCAAAGCTTGGAGTATATAGCCAGTTTTAACTTCAGACCCCCCACTGACTTTGTACGCGGCCAGCTAGCAACATTAGAAGTGCGACCAACTCTACTAGACTCAGTCGGGGCCACACAACTTGAAGACCCTCAGCTTGTTGATGCGATTGATAAGCTAATTAGGGGTGAAACTTCTAGTCACCTCAATAGGTACTCCATTGATGATAAGGGTTGACTGAGGCGAGATGGAAGACTATGCGTTCCACAAGCAAGGGATTTGGTAAAGATGGTTCTCGAGGAAACACAACATTCCAAGATGACAATACACCCAGGTGGAGACAAGACGTACAAAGACGTAAAGAGAGTTTTCTTTTGGAACGACATGAAGAAGGACATGGCAGATTTCATTTCTAGTGCATGATATGCCAACAGGTCAAAGCGGAACAAAAGAAGCCTAGAGGACTGCTTCATCCTCTAGAAGTCCTGCAATGGAAGTGGGATAGCATTTCCATGGACTTCATTGATGGGTTGCCTAGGTCAAGAAGGGGCAATACTAGCATTTGGGTAATAGTGGACAGGCTCACAAAAAGCGCCCACTTTATACCTGTCAAGAGTAGAAGGACTGCCTCATCTCGAGCATCTCTTTATCTCAAGGAAATAGTTCAACTCCATGGAATACCCTCCAGTATAGTGAGTGACCGAGATCCTATCTTTACGAGTGAGTTTTGCGGAGTCTGCAAGAAGCTGTAGGCACAAAGTTATGCTTGAGCACGGCCTATCAGCCTCAAACCGATGGTCAGACGGAAAGGGTGAACAGAGTATTAGAAGATCTTTTGAGACTGTGCATTCTTGACTTTGGAGGGACGTGGGAGGATCATCTTTCTTTAGTGGAATTCTCCTACAACAATAGCTACCAAGCCACCATCGGCATGGCGCCCTTCGAAGCTTTGTATGAAAGACCGTGCCGATCACCAACTTGTTGGTGGGAGTCTACAGACAAGCTCATACTTGGGCCAGGCATGATTAGAGGGACTTCAGAAAAAGTGGACTTGATACGAAGGAGAATGAAGACTGCCCAAGATAGACAGAAATCCTACGCGGACAAAAGAAGGACCGACCTTGAGTTTGAGGTTGGGGACAGGGTTTTCCTTAAGGTATCTCCTTTAAGGAATGCCGTTTTCTTTGGATCCGCAAGAAAGCTAGCACCAAGATTTGTAGGACTGTTCCCTATCATCGAGAAGATTGGGAAGATGGCTTATGGAATAGAGCTGCCTGAAAGGTTGGCTGGAATTCACAACATCTTTCACGTTTCTCATCTCCGGAATTGTTTACATGAGTCTGTGGAAGTGGTGCAGCCAAGCATTCTAGAAGAAGTTGAAATGGAACGAGAAACAACTGTGAGGAGAGTTCCAACTCGAATCGTAGGAACTGAAATCAAAAAGCTACGCAACCGTGAAGTCAAGCTTGTTAAAGTTCAATGGAGCGATGCCGAGGAAGATGCGACTTGGGAAACTGAGGACAGAATACGCACTGCCTACCCTTTTCTTTTTGAGGGTACATCTTTGATCTCTCTTTTTCCTTAAGTTACGCTTGTATCTATCTTTTTAGGTATATCTCCTCGGTCTTACCCTTTATCCTTAGGCAGAAACCCATTTGGATGTAAACATGTAGTTGAAACATGTTATGATTGATGGCTGCAAGTGGTTGCTAGTGGTTGCTCGTGGATGCATATACGCACACTCTAGGTATTAGATCGGCTCAGTCACTTCCATATTGCATATGCATATATGTATTCATATTTGTATGTGGTTGAAACTTGATATGTTGTCATATGGATGTTGCATTTGTATGAATGGTTGAGCACTCATGTAGAATTATGAGTAGGGAAAAATTTGCATACATAATGGATTCATGACACTTACATGATTCGAATTAAGGAGGTCAACTGAATCAGTAGACCGCCTAATTTTTGCATTAGATGAGGACATATACACACACTATGCATATGATCATGAAGCATTAGAAATCTTTTAAGGACAATGGACGCTTGTGTTTGTTGGTTGAGTAGATGGACGATTGGATGTTAGAATATACGTTCTCCCAGACTTGAAGATTTCGGGGACGAAATACTTTAAGGAGGGGAGAATGTGACACCCTAAATTTTTTGTTTACATTAAATTAACAAATTAAAGTATACTTAATTCAAAATGAAAGAATTAAGGGAAAGGGTTATGCCCTTGCATTCGTCTCGGAATTCTGCTTGAGATAGAGTCTGAGTTTGCGTAAATCGGACTCCGTATGAAGGAGTTATGACCGTTCGAAGTTTCAGAATTCAATTTAAAATTGAATCAGTTCAAATTCAGTTCAAAATTCGAAAAAAAGACCCAAACTGGGCTGGGCGGGAAAATTCCCGCCCAGGAACCAGGTCGACCAAGGGGTCGACCCGGGGGTCGACCATGGGGATGACCCGTGGGTTGACCATGGGGTCGACCTGGGGTTCGACCTGCCCAGTCGATCTGGTCAGGTCTTGGCTGGCCTGGTCGGGTTCTGGTCGAATTCCTGAGCTCTGGTGTGTCACAAGGGCTGATTTGTCACTTTCTGATTGGCTCCTCTTGGTGTGTTTGGTCTAGATTCACTCTATGATCATCTGACGAAATCAATCTGAAATTCAATAAATATAACCCAACACTCAACCTAAATTCACACAAATAAAACAGAACTAGAGCCGCCATGCTGCCGGGGAGAAACTAAGAGTTGCCGTCAGTTAGAGAAAGCTTAGAGACGAGCAAAACTAAAGTAAAAACAAGATTCAAACAATGTTTATCTACCCAAAGGAAAGCATTGCAAATTCAGAACTCAGAAACCAGAACACAAGTTCGTCGTTCGTTGTAAGTTTAGTTATGTTTTGGGATGCGAATCAAAATCAATGTCATGCCTTGGAAATAAATTGAAAATAGAACGATGTTTATTGTGTTATATGTGGAATTGAATGATGTTGATCTATGTCTGTGGTTCTATTTTGTTATCATGTTGAATTGGGAATTAATGGATAAGTCTATTCATATGTATATGAACTTGGAGTATAACCTGTTATGACAAGTTGTGTAGTTTATCACGTTATGCAAGTTTTAGGTTGTAAAATCCTATCACATATGTGACCGAATGTTAGCTCTACATGTTTATGTGTTAAATCTATGACATAATTCAAGTTCACACTTATTCATATGTTTGTGATTGATTTGCAAGTTCACATATACGTAAGATGATTTAGTTTGTGTTGTAAATTTACATATATGTAAGTTGATTTAATCTATGTTCCAAATTCACACACATATATATATATATATATATATATATATGATTCAAATTCACGTATATGTACGTGGCTTAGTCTACGTTGCAAGTTCACACCCATGACATTCATGATAACTATTTTGCAAGTTCACCCCTATTGTGTTCATATTGACTATACCAAAAATGCCATCATGTTTATGTTAATGGATTTCTTTATGCAAATTTTGTGTACGCTAAATTAGGCTAAGTTTTTAGCCTAATATTATATGCCAAAAATCATGCGAGCGGAAAATTAGGCTAAGATTGTTAGCCTAATATTTAGATGGGATAACGTTGGGAAAAATTGGTAATTATAGGTGAAAAATTACACAAATATATTATGGCATGAAACGGTATAAATTATATACCTAAAAATGATGAATTTGGAAAGTGGGCCATAACATTTAATTGTTAACAAATTTACATATGAGAATAAAAGAACAAATATGTAAATTTAGAAAATACGAGTATGCTTAACCCGAGGTTGGTTTGAGTTGTGATGTAAACCTGCCCGGATCCGCCCGGCTGTCCAGTAATCACAACAATACCTATCTAATGTGGGAGGTTAAGGCATTGAGTCCAATAAGGACCCGAGGTTAGACAGAGTTACGGTGTAAACCTGCCCGGAACCGACCGGCACATCCAGTAACCGTAACACTAACTGTCTAATTTGAGTGGTTGGTGCTTTAACTGTTTTAAAGCTAAGGACAGACAAGTCAGGATGGTAGAGTTAAGTTAACTAAAACACTTAACCAATTCAACATATTAATTAAACTGATGGGTGGGGTTAGGTTAATACAGACACATAACCACTTAACATTATTGACTAGAAAACCCTAGTAACGGGGAGCCATTTCAGTAGTAACCCAATTAGGTATCATGGTACCCTAAAACTAGGCAGGGTGGGGCACGATCACTGGGCTGATTGTAAGCGGTCAAAAGCGACGGCGGTTTGTGTAGTAGTGTGGGTTCTAACGCAGTGCGGGCGTGCACACACTTCGGAGCAGACAAACAGGGCTCTGAGCACCAGTAGTATAACCTATGCATTCTAGAATTGTGTCGGGCTGCCACCGTGGGACTTGATACACCCCATTGTGGGACCAGCATAGGAATCTACAATCAAGTGGGGCCGTATGACACATATGTTTATGCGAGTAGGAGCCGATCATTAGAAAGGGGATCAGTTCACTCTGATCATGGAGTGCCAGTTGAGACAGTGCAAGTAGGTGCAGAGAAGTAATAGTGAGTGCATTTAGTATAGTTAATATTTCCTACCATATCTTATCTTATATTCTGGTATTGCCCTATTCCCAGTTTATACAAGTCATGATCTTTTTTTTGTTCTCATGCTAGAGTTATAACTAGACTTACCAGACTTATGTCTGACCCATTTTCCTTTCGCTTTCTTTTCTTCCGTTCCCCCCCTCAGGTCCACAGGGAGGATACACCTCAGCTTAGTCAGAATTTTCATCCAGCTTGAAGAGAGAGAATGTATTGCTTGGATCTCTTTCGTTTTGGGCTATGGCTTCAGACATTCTATTGGGATTTATGCAGTTTTAATTTTGTTTCATGCTTCTTTATGTTTAAAATCAAGACAGTATTATGGTTGTAATAATTGGAAGTATGTTTTGAGGCAATTATGGAAATGTTTTGTATGAACACGTATTTATGAAATGAAAGTCTGTTTGTTTTCCGTTGCTTATATATATATATATATATATGTGTGTGTGTGTGTGTGTGTGTGTGTGTGTGTGTGTGTGTGTTTACATCTGTCTTGTGTTTTATCTGTGACTTTTACTTATAAACCTCCACTGAAGTTAAGGCATTCCCTTTGTGAGTAACCTTAATGGAGGAAGGGTGTTTCAGCCCTAGAATTGGAAGAGATTCAGATGAGTTTCTTCTCTCTTAACAAGGAGAGTGGAGGTGGGCTCGATGGTTTTATCGAGGGATTTTTGTTGGAGTGCTAGAGAGATCATTATTCATGATTTCTCTTTGGAAATCTGTTTTTTCTTCTTTGGTGCTACGCTCCAAAAGAGCCGGACTTCCACCAATCTTGTGCTTAACCTTATGTGTGATAACACTTGGTCTTGTTCTGATTTAGTCCTATTTGTCTCTGTAACGTCTCAAACAAGGTCATATGCATGATCTTAGAAATAAGGCTCGCCCCCATTCTTGGTTAGGTTATTTCCTCTTCTTAAGCATGTTTTGTTAAAGGTCATCTAATCATTGACAATATCTTTAAAGCCCAAGAGCTAATTTCCTAATTTGACTAGAATATTAGAGGATCAATGTGATGATTAAGTTAAATATGACGAAAGCTTACTGTTGAGGAATGCGGATTAAGAATCTTAAGGAAAGTTAAACGCTAGAAGGGGTGATAGTGTTTTGACGGATTTTATTGATTCTTTTAATCTTTTTAATTTCATCATAATGTTATGCAAATCACAGATATGCATAATCACAGCGCCAAACACAGATGCAGATAATAATAATAATAAGCGGAAAAAGGAAAGAACACACCAATATTTATACTGATTTAGAGTTGTCATATATCCGGTCTCACACAGCGCTTGGTTGATGTGGATTTCTTTCCAAATAATATCCAAATTGCAATCTTTGATTTCCAGACTACAAAGGCACACCCTTACTACTTCTAGAGTACATTGAGACTCGGTTGATTTCCGAGCCATAACCTACACGCAATTGATTTCTGGGCTCCAATCGCACCTAGTCAATTTGTATGGGCTAAGACCATACCTTTTCAGTATTAGTTTTGGAGGATTAAATCAAAAGGACTTGATCTTCTGATCCTTCATTATAGGAAGCCAATAACTCTTGAGTAGCGCTTGAATCTTTGAGAGAGTTTCACAGAGAATTGAACTAGAAAGAGATTGATATGATTCACTTTGAAAACCAGAAGAGTATAAGTATAAAATTTGAGAATTTAATAGTGTTAATGGATAGAAGAGAGAGAAAGAACTTGATGATGAAAAGTAAGTTAAAAAATTGAATTTAGAGGCCAATTTATAGTTTTCCAATAGTCAAATCCTTTTAGAATAGTTTTGAATTCAGAAGATACAACTTTTCAAAATTTGAATGTGAAAACAAACTGTCACTATGCTGACATACATATTTTCCTATGTCGACATACCTTGGAAACTTTAAAGAATAAAATTTTGAATTAAAGCAAATAATGTAGTAATTCTTGAGTAAAAATACGCTATATTTCTTTTTATTAAAATAGAGTTTTTTTAAAAAAACTAGTTTAATGCTTTTATTAGGAATATCAACCCAAATTGAAAGGTGATTACATGATTGCGACCCATAAGCCACGTAACAAAAAAAGCAACAAAATGCCAAATCCAGTTACAATATACATCCATCAGTACGAACTAGAACCTTCCCAAAATAACTCACTTCGTCTTCCTCTTTCTTCCGCTTCAGCCGCAAATTCATGGAGGGTCAAACGCTCTACTAGTTCCGAGAATTTGAGCCGACACTTCCATCAGATCCTTATCTGACAATTCAGCGATTGAAGATTCTTAGTTATCGATAATCCATCTCCCTTTAATTCTTCTTTTGCTTAGGTTAATTTCTATAAGAACAAATCGACTAACCACCTTCACTGTACTCTTTTTTCCTTTGGAAATACGTGCATTTATCTCTCTCTCCAAATCGCTGCAACAACATTTTCCAAGGGAACTTTATTCAGTTTGGCTACGAGGCGATCGTGATTTGGGTTCTCGGCCAGGTTTGTTGAAATTTCCTGTCAATCATAATTTTGATTCATATGATCTACCACAATATTACAATTTTTTGCAATAGTTTTAGAATATTCACATGCAAAAATAAGTGCTCATGAGTTTCTTTAGAAGTTCCACATAGAACACACAGTCCATCTTCGGTTATTCCCCATTTAAACAACCGTTCACAAGTAGGTAGACGCTGCATTAAAGCTTTGTAGGTAGTCAGTGAATTTTTTGGACATACTGCTTTATCCCAGATAATTTGACTCCCAATTTTATTTTCGTACTTAGTTCGAATTGCATTCCATGCTGCCTTGACTGTAAATTCAACTTTTGAATTATTCCATTCCCATATGCCATTTTCTCTTTTTGTGTATATTAACATTGCTTCAATTTCCTGAATGATAGCCCTGTTGCATGGCAAGTAATCACATTTCCATGATTGAGAATCAATAATTGAATCTACGTTGATGTTAGGTGGTCTAAATGTAGAGAAGGTATCCCAACCAACAATATCAATCATGGATTTACCCAAAATCCAAGGGGTTTTCCATAGATTTGTTTCTTTACCATTGGCAAATTCTCAAGTGCAATTTTCAGCTGGCTTTTCTCTTATTCTAAGTATAGCTTTCTAGTTTGGAGATGCATTGTTACCCATTACGATGTGCCAAAAATTATCTTTTATATAATGTTATCTCATCCATCTAGCCCATGAACCATTACTTGTTATTATTTTCCAACCTTGTTTGAGAGTGAAAACATTTCTCGTATCTTTGGTGTTTCTCATTCCAAGACCACTTCCTACTTTGGTCTACAGAGATCATCAAATTTGATTTTCTGATATCCTTCTCTCCACATAAAATCGACACATCTTTTCTATCTTTTAAATTGATGCAAGAGGGATTTGAAGTGTTTGTGCCAAAAATTTACCTTTGCATGAACGACATATGCACAAGTTCTATTCTTCCCTCCAATGATGAGGATTTAGAGCTCCATCCTTGCAACTTGTCTTTTATTTTGCTGATCAATTCAACACATTCTCTATTAGTTATTTTGTTCGTAAAAAGAGGTACTCCCAAATATTTAAATGGTAAAGATCCCTCAGTCGCACCCAAAATTTACATAACCACATTTCTATTTTCACAAAACTTGCTAAAGTAGCACTTAGTTTTGTTTTCTCTCACTTGCTTTTATTTGAATGCTGAGCACAGAGAAGATCTTAGAACTTTTTTCCGAAAGCGTTCGCGAATGCATACTGGAAAATGCAACAGAACGAGGATATGACTTTCTTTCTCTATCTGGCATTCGAGGCTGAAGATGGATGAAGCGAAAGTGCATGCAGTGGAAGAACTGGCAGTTTTCACTGTTTAGCCAGTCAATGCTAATCTTTGTAGGAAGTTTCTAAAAGGAGTAAGATTTACCTCTAAAATCCCTACCCATGAATAAGGCTTAGAATGGGGTCACAATGGAATGGGGAAGGAGGAAATCAGTATACACAGCCTGAGAAACAAACTTTATGGCCAGTGGAATATGATATAGCAGAAAGAAATAATTAAAAAACAACTCCAATATAAAGATCTTTGTTAGTGCGTAACCCGATTGTATACCACCACTGAGAAAGACCGGAATAAGCGATATTTACTGGGCTGGTGGCACCTCCTCGAGTGAAGGCTTCTACGGCCGGTTGACCAAAATGAGGATCCTAAATGAGAATTAGATCTTACATATAAAGGGTCATGTATCCATGACTCAAAATTTCCTTGCCGAGCTACATGAAATAGATTTCCGGATGTCCATAGAAAAATTCCTGCTAAATGTCCCCGATTTAGATAGTTTCCCCCTTTTTCCCAATCTTTACGGGATGGGGTGGGAAGTGAAGATCGAAAGCGCCTATTACCATTTCCTTCTTCATCCGTTCCTGCCCGCCCTGCTGAAATAAGTAGTTTGACTCACTTCCGGGAGATGCACCAAATGAACTTCTTGACTTTATCACATACTAGATCAGACTTCTATCCATGGTTAGATGTAGTAGCGGCGATAGATCGAACGGTGAACCACCCATCTTATTGAGCGAGAGGGAGTGGGAAGCCCGGCCTACCTGAACTACCTCCACTACACAGAATTTTCTTCGTCTGCCACACCGTCCTCCCACCTATCTCTTATCCGTCAGCAAGTGGTTCCTCGCATGTGTAAAGGCAGGGCCATCTCATCTCTTTCCCAAAAGTGGTAGATTGAACTTCGATCATGTCATGAGAGGATTTGTCTTAAGCTCTATGTTGTCCTATCCCCGGAAGAAGGGGAATCTTTCAACTGAAGCCCCCAACTAGAGAAGAGGGAGATTGGTTCAACGGATGGAGTTCTTCTCCAGAGCAACTCCTATAATTATTGTGCGTGCACTCCCTGCGATTGCTTTCTAACACGAGATGTAGATTATTTTATTTATAACATAGTCCAATAAAACATAGACATGATATTCTCTTTCAAGCTGAACTAGTTGCATCCAAATGCCAACCCTTCTTTCTCAACCGAAGCTATCTTCTTCCCCAGACCTGAGCCCAATATAATAAGGCCCTAGCATGGAAGTAGACCGGTTTGATTGAACTGATGGAAGGAGCCATAGAATATAGAGTCAAGGCCTCCTAGCTTTTCCCTAGCTTGATGGTTCGATTCTTAATGGTTAGCAAGACAACTCAGATTGGTTGATTTATTAGGCAAGCTGAGTAGGATGGGAGAAACAGACTTTCTTTATCTACGGAGGGTCTTCTCCAGGTGCATGCTCATGCATACACTTTTTCCATGCGCTCGCATAAGATATTGCTCTATCTCATGTGCGCGACGGAGGTATTCTTTCGAGTCCCTAGATCGAAGCTTTCTACAAAGGCTCTTCTCCTCCTAAAGCCCTCAGATGCTTTAGATCTTGTTGTTCGCGAGTGTTCGTATAAAGCCAAAATTAGATTGAACTAGTATATTAATTGGGTGGATACTTTCTTAAGTCAGGAATAAGAAAGAATCAATGGAATGAGTTCTTACCCCGTAGATAGATACTTCATCGTCGCCCTTGGGGCAGGGTATTTATTTCTATACGCTGGAAGAAAGATTCTATTGGAGCATAAGTTCTCAAACTTCCAATAGATGATCTGCCCGAGAGATTCAAATAGAAACGGAAGAGATTGATGCAAATCGAAACCAACAGTTTATGAAATGAGATTCTATTACTGGGGAGAGTTTGCAGTTTTTGATTCTATTCCAGGCAGAGCAGCATCCATTTCAAATGTTAGGTGTAGGTGTGTATTCGGCGGCTCTCTATTTAGTGCTTTGCATGGTTTTTTTTTCTTCGGGTGCCTCTAGTTTAATCAGCCACTGAAAATGAGTCCGGTTACAGAGATGATTCACCAAGCAAGAGGCTATGAATATTAATTCGGGCCCAGCATATTAATTGATGTTGGTGCTCAAGGTTATTTTGGCCGGTTGATCTTGCTAGTTTCAACAATTCCCGTTCTCTTCTAGGTGGCCTATAGTAGTGTGGTTCACTGCTACACTTTTACTATGGCTTTCAACCGAAAATTGCAACTAATCTCTAATTGCAAGGTCGTCTAACTAAGAATTGGGCCCCTGGAAATAATGCATGAACGTAACCCTCTAGACCTAGCGGTTATTGAAATTTCATTTACAAATGGATATATGTTCTTAAAGTTGATGACTAGTAAAAAGAACTTGATTCGTCTAGATCAGGAACGCCGACGTATTTTGGATGCGACCCGAATTAGAGAAATTCTTCTTTCTCGATGGTGCATGATATCTGTCTTTTTTGGACAAATCCTTATTTTTTGCTTCTGGTCTGGAGAAAGCATCTTCATAACTAGTTGAATGAACCTAAGTTATTTTTGGGTCAGATAGGACAGGGTAAAGAAGTCACAACAGAGGCAACAACCCTAATGAATGAGGCTTAAACTGCAAATATTCTTTTTGACATAACACCCCTCTTGATGGTTTAATCACATAATAGATAGATGGATCACCAGTTCCATTGCTTCCCCAAGCATACCTAATTTGAACTGATGGGATGAACTCATTTGCTCCTTGACCCTTGACGTTGCACCTTCCCCCAATTGATCGGGGTCGTCTCGCAAATAATATATTGGCGTTGTATACAACGTACCACAATTTATATATTGGGCTTTCGCTGTAGCAATATTTATATTGGGCCACCAAATAAAAGGCCTACTTGGGAAAACTGTCTAATTCTCAAAAAAGGATCAATTGATATCCCCTGATTGTTTCGGTGAGGCCAACATATTTCGCTGGAGAATCGGTAAAGACTTAGTTAATGAGGCTAACAACAGTTGAAATAGGTCAGTTAGGCATCCGCCGATTGAGGGCCAAGTATGGGCCCGAAAGGCTTCGCCGTTTGAGAATATGAACCCCCTATAGCTGAGTAGGGTGAATGGGGGTGTACTTAGAGCCCGGGCTAGGAGAGAGCCATGGCCCTAAGGCAATGGCGATCGATAGAAAAGAATAGGCCCGGGGGGCGGTGGTCGGTGGAGGGTTGGTAACACGCCCATCTTATGGTGGAGAAAACCTCTTCTCTGGCTTGAATGTAGCTACTTGTTTCTCATGGAGTTGTTTGTCACTGAGTTCATGTCTCTTCAAGTGTTAAGTGACTTGGTAGTTAATGAGGTTTAAGTGACTTGGTAGTTAGTGGCTTAATAGATAAAGAGGCTAACAGTGGTTGATTGTTAGCGACTTGGTAGTTAGTGACTTGATAGTTAATGAGGCTAATAGTAGTTAATGAGGCTAACATGGGGGAGCTTTAAGGAAAGAAAGAAAACTCTGAGCCTGGGCTTAAGAAAGGTAACAAGAAGAGGAATCTCTTAATATTCTCTTAGCGTACAGGAGAAGTCCAAATCATGAAGAGAACCCCTGGGGTATAGACAAGTGGTAAAGCATCGGTTTTTGGTATCGGCATTCAAAGGTTCGAATCCTTTTACTCCAGATTATGATGACCCAATAGGATTTGTCAAGAACAAGCTGACAACTACAAGGGAAGCGGCTTTCTAATCAACTCTTACCTTGAAACTGCCAATTTTGGAAGGCTGGCTTTCGAGCCAACAAACACGGTTTGAATCAAGCTTGAGCAATTTCGCTCTCCTCCCGAAGAGAACCATAGTTTGGACTTGGTATACTAGGCCCCTCAGCTCGGATGAAAGTGGACCCAATTAATATAGTAAAGGTATGTTTATACTAGCCAATCAATATACTCCCCTAGGGTTAGGTATCGTTATTTATACAAGTAGGGTCTAACCAACAACCTACCAGCTAGCACTAATGGCAGAGACCAAGATTTTACCACTAGCTAGAAGGTTTTAGACCTTCGTTAGTCAGGCCCTTGGTTATATTAATATTATCTCCACAAATCTTTCTTATAGGCTGTTCCAGCGGAAATACTTGGTTTAATTGTACCACTTCTACTAGGAGTCTTCTAGCGGAACATAAAGTAATGGCTTTTGTGCAACGTAAAGTAATGGTTTGAAATTGATTTAAAAGAACCTATTTCACCAAGTAGTGCTAATTTCTCCCTTTTTCGAATGACTCCAGTGGATACATTTATGTTAAGTCTGTTTGCTCGGGATGTTGTACCTTTTGATTATGGTATGGTATTTTCAGATCCGAACATAGGGCTACTTTATTTGTTTACCGTGTCTTCGCTAGGTGTTTATGGAATTATTATAGCAGGTCGGTCTAGTAATTAGGGGGCGGCCATTCGGTTTCCTATGATATATGGACCGATTGGTCAAAAATGGGTTTGTTCCGTAGGTGTTGAACGATCAACTCTACACAGGTGTGGGCTTACTGGGCTAGGCGATGGAATCCCTTCATTCATCAAGAGTGCCCTGGCACTTTATGAATGAAAGAACATAGGTCAAAAAAAGGCGCCAGTATATTAATTGCCAACTACAGTCGAAGTCAATGGCTGAGTTAGCCTCGCCTACAAAAAGGTCGTTGAGCGAGTTAGCGAAGACGCTTAGGCTCATAGATAAGAGAGCGTCGGCCAATATATTAATTGGGGCCTTTATTCTACTACGCTACGCAAAGTCACTTAGCTTGACGTTAAGAGAGTCAAGGGCGTGCGACTACATAGAAGAACCATTGTTCGCTTACTAAGGTATAACTGGGAAAGCAACTTCGCACCACTGATAGATTACTCAGTATTCAATTCCGCGAGCGAGCTCTAGATATAAAGCAATTAATATACTAGACCCCCAATTGATCGGGGTTGCCAATGAATATATTGGACTTGGTATACTAGGCGCTAATGTCTATTCCTAGCCCCAAGTCCAGTATATCAATTGGTACGACAGAGTCAATAATGACTATGTCTAGTTTCTGAGTTGAGTTGAGTATGGAGTGAATCGAGAGAAAGTTAGTACACACTAAGGTATGACTAAGCGACCGATCTCTTCTATCAATAGTCACTGGTAATCAACTATCCAGTATGAATAGTAGAATACCGAGCTCAGGCCCAGTACTATTCGTTTCGTTTCGTTTCGTAGATTTAACCGAATCCATCATACTTCTCCAGTAACTGGAAATTACTTTTGATAGTTCTAGCTGCATTTTCATTTGATTTAATGCATATTATCAAGTCATCAGCGTATAAGTGGTGGCTTATCTTAGTTTGGAAATTAAAAACTGCCTGAGTAAGTCTATTATGCACCGACAATTTTATCTGCAGAGAAAGGTACTCCATTGCGACAACAACCAGGTAAGGAGACAATGGATCTCCTTGTCTTATCCCCTTATTTTATCTAATGAATCCCTTTGGGATACAATTGATCAGTACAGAGAAAGTAGGGGTAGATATGCACTCTTTAATCAACTTAACAAATTTATTAGGGAACCCCATACAGTATAACATATGAATAATAAAATGTTGATTTATCTTATCATATGTTTTATGAAGATTTACTTTCAAACAGAATTTGTCAGCACAGGGTCTGTTGAAATTTCGAAAATTTCATGAGCCAACAACGAGTTCCCTAAAATATTTCTACCTTTTATGAATGCACTCTGACACTCAGAGAGGATGTTTGGTAATATTTGTTTCATTTTATTACATATTACCTTGCTGAGAATTTTGTATAGAACATTGCGGCAAGTGGTAGGTCTGAATTCTTCTGGTCTGGTGGGATTTTCAACTTCTGGAATGAGACAAACGAAAGTGTGATTCATTTTTTTGATTATTTTTCTAGATGTAAATGCTTCTTGAATAGCTTGTGTTACATGTTCTTCCAGGTGTTGCCAGTGCTTTTTGAAGAACCCCGCGGATGACTTGGCTGCATGACTTTGTCGTGCATGACTTGGCTGCACAACATCCTTTTGCCTCTGGTATTAACTATATGCCTGCATGTATGATAGGTATATTAGTTTCACACTCACCATTATATAGAGAAGTAAAGTAAGAAATTGCTTCTCTCTCCATTTTTTTGATGATCAGAACAGTAGTTCCCTTGATTCTCAATCAAATGAGAACTACTATTAATATACTTGCGAATGGACATTTTAGTATATAAGAACTTTGTGCATTCATCTCCTTCAGTCATCCACTACACTTTAGCTTTTTGTTTCAATTCTATGGCTTTATTTTCAAGAGCTTTCTTTAATTCACTTTATGTTGTGTGATGTTTTCTCCAAACTTCGTCAAAATTATCCCTATCATCAATCAACTGTAGATACATAGGACAGTCATTTTGCAATTGGTTTATGACATCATTGTCCTTCGGTCTGCATTTATTCCATTCTTTAAGGCCTTTTTTTTAGCAAATTTGAGCATTTGAATAACTTTGAAACCAGCATATCCATCTTGTATTTCACATAAGTTAAAATTAATAACATCATCATATTCTTTAATTCGTTGCCAGGCATTAACATATCTAAAAGGTTTGCCTTTTGTGTTGCTTTTCTTTTCCAAAACTTGTACGAGGATAGGACTATGATCACTTGTGAAAGTGGAAAGAATATCCACCCTAATATCAGGCATAGTTATGATGCATTCAGAGTAAACAAGAACTCTATCAAATTTACATCAAATCCTTTAGTTTTCACCACTTCTCCATGTGAATTTCAGGCCATTATGCACTGGTTCCAGCAGTCCTGCTCTAGAAATGCAATTATTAAACTTTGTAAGTTGAGCAATTGAAGAGGCACACCTCCCATTTTATCTTCTTTACTAAGCACTGCATTGAAGTCTCCTTTTAAAATCCAGGGATTACTGTAACACCCCACCTCCGCCAGTGCAACTCTTGCAAGGGCACTGACTTTGGAGGGGCGTTTGAATCAGGTAAACATGCAAAATGATATATCAAGGCGGAACAAGAACATATGTATATATGTAAACAGAGTAAATAACATAGATAAAACAACGGAATATTGAAACCATTTCAAAACAAGTCTGGTACAACATAATATCAATTTTCCCAAGAACCAAGTCTAGGTAAAACAACATCATCTGAAAACAGAAATACATAAAGTACTATCCCCAAAATGAAGTGATAAACCATAGCTAGCTCAATGTCCAAACCGTACATGAGCAAATCCAGTAAGCAAGCTGTAAAAGATCCAAGCTAAGCTCCAATGTTCCCACCCTAAGGACCTGAGGGGGGGGGGAAACGAAAGAAAAGAGGCGAAAAAAAACAGGTCAGTCAAAAAGACTGAGTAAGCCCTACTACAATCAATGTAAACTGATAAAGTTAACTGGTATGGGCAGTAAGGGATGAACATAAGGATAACAACATACTAGCATGATGATTAACTATCAAGGTAGATAAAGGTGTCATCGCATAATCAGGATTAAGGTTTTGCACCACAGGTGTACTAGTAAACTAACATGCCTTGAATAAACGAGTATTGATCTCTTGGCCCAAGCTTTGGCCCAATAACATGAAGTGACCCCAATACGAGGTCCAAAGTGTAAACAAGAAGTGATCCCCAGGCCCAAGTTTGGCCCAACATCAAGAATGACCCAAACTAAGGTCCAACTAGCACGGTCTAGTCGATCGGCTCCCTATAAGCCTATCTCGTCAAGTGTCTGTGTCATACGGCCCAACTACGAAGTGTAGCTAAACTGTGCTAGGTCCACCCTAGGGTGTATCAAGTCCTAGGGTGTCAACCACCGACACAAACCAAGCACGCATAGTTTAAACCTACTGGTGCCCGTGCATGCTTTTTCAACTCCGGACCATGTGCACGATCATGGCCCGCCTGAACCCACACCGGCGCACCTACACAGCCGTCGTTTGGTCGCTTACATGGCATCCCAGTAATCGTGCCCCTCCCTAGCCTAGTCCCTAGGGTGTCATGATACAACTAAGAGGGTTACTGGTGCAAAGGACCACGCAACTAGGGTTTCCTTAATGGGTTAACGTGGTTAACCCAACTCATTCAAGTACCAAGTTGGTTAAGTGTACCCAAGGTTCATGACTTAACCCTACCAACCCATCGTGTTTAATTGGTTAAGTATTCAAGCGGTCCATGACTTAACCCTAACATGTGGCATTAATTAATTTAATGCACCCAACCCCTCACATTAGACCTTGTTGTGGTTACTAGTTAGGCCGGGCGGGTCCGGGTAGGTTTACACCACAACTTAGTCTAACCTCGGGTCTCACGTGCAACATGACCAACTACTCACATTGGGTCTTATTGCTTGTAGCCACTAGTTAAGCCGGTCGGTTCCGGGTAGGTTTATGCTACAAGCTCAACCCAACCTCGAGTTGGCCATTCTCATGTTTTCTAAGTGTCATGTCCACCATGTTTCCAAAACACATTACAAGTTTTTCAAGCAATTGGGAAGACCTAACTTAATAGGTAAATTCCCAATGGGTAGACCTAACTTAATAGGTAAATTCCCAAGCTTACGTTTTTATGTCTTTTAAGTTTACCCAACCCCAAACGCAATCCCATCGCTTACATACCGCAATATCGCATAAAGGATAGAAAGAGGGAACTTGGCATAATCATGACATAGAGGTGTTGGAGCCACAAGTTAAACATGGTGGCGTATGGGACAAAGATGTGATCATAAACTTGCATATCTTGTTATCAACTTGCAAAATATTCATGAGCATGCATAACATCATTTTAACTTGCATAGTGTTCATATGCATACATAACATGGTTTCAACTTGCATAAAGTTCATATGCATGCACAACATGATAGCATGAACAAAATGTTCAACCCAAACTTGCATAACATACTTGCATACCATAACATGACATACTTGCCTATAAACTTGCATATTACAACATGATAAACTTGCATATCAACTTGCATATTACAACATGATAAACTTGCATATCAACTTGCATAACATACGACAACTTGCATATCAAATTTGCATAATAAAACTTGCATAGCATATGACAACTTGCATATTAAACTTGCATAATAAAACTTGCATAGCATATGACAACTTGCATATCAAACTTGCATAATAAAACTTGCATAGCATATGACAACTTGCATATCAAACTTGCATACAAAACTTGCATAGCATATGACAACTTGCATACAAAACTTGCATAGCATATAACAACTTGCATATCAAACTTGCATACAAAACTTGCATAGCATATGACAACTTGCATATCAAACTTGCATACAAAACTTGCATAGCATATAACAACTTGCATATCAAACTTGCATACAAAACTTGCATAGCATATAACAACTTGCATACCATACATTTAACTTAAAAGTTCAAGTATGAAAGGAATAGGGCTTACTATGCTTATGCGGACTCAAATGAGTTTAGCAAATGTAAGAAACCCCTTATGCAACTAATTAAACCCCAAAAATGCAAGCAAACTTGATCAAGACTCCTCCTTTATGATGCCAATAGAGAAACAAGACTTTAATGCAAGCTAAAGAGGAACATACAAGCCTAAATACACTTGTATGCATGGAAATCTCTTAGAAATTTGATTTAGGAATTGTATGAAGAGAGTGGAGGCCATGAGAGGTTTGATTTTGACATAGTTTAGTTGCTAGAATGAATGATTTAGGGTAGGTTAGGGTCTTATTTATAGATTAGGTGAGTGTTTTAGGCCCTTAGATTAACCCTAAATTAAATTAGGACCCTTAGATTTCGGAGCCTTCCAGAAACCAGCCCTAAGACCAAGCCCAAACCCCCAAACTGGTGCACCCAACCACAGAACTCTCTAGAAACTGTGCAGGTTTTCTGGCTCGACACGGGCGCACTTCCCAAGTGCGCCAGTGTAAAAATGTGCTGGCGTACTTCACAAGTGCGCCAGTGCATAAATTGTGTTGGCGCACTTCACAAGTGCGCCAGTGCATTCTGGCTAGTTTCCGGGTTTTTCTGCCTAACTTCGTTCGTCCATATCTTCTTCATACGGACTCCGATTTTCAAAAACTCGGACTCTATTTCGCGTATTTTTCCGAGACGAACGCAATGGCATAGCCCGTTTCCCTTGATTCAGATTTTAGAATTAAATTCTGCCTCAATTTGTGTTATAACAGGTTATTGAAAATACGGGTTGTTACATTCTCCCCTCCTTAAGGGATTTCGTCCCCGAAATCTTCAAGTTAGGAAGAACGTATCCTACCATCCAACATCCATCTACTCAAAACATCATCCACGAGCAATCATTGTCCTTACAGGATTCTAAATGCTGGATGAACATATGCAAAGGTGTGTGTATATGTACTTATCTAATGCGAATATCATCAATGCAAATTGTGTAAGTGAAATGAATCCATATGTATGCAATTCCTAATATAATGTATATCATCTATATGTGTGCACATAACATACACCCATATGCAACATCCATGTGATAACACACAATTTTCATCCATGAATAAGCATAAACACTCATGCATATGCAATATGAGGAGTGTGTGAGCCGATCTAGTGCCTAATCGTGTATAATGCATCCACGAGTAACCACTTGCAAACACTTGCAACCACTTGCAACCATCAAGCATAACATGTTTCAAACACATGTTTCAACCAAAGGGTTTCTACCTAAGATTCTCATGACAAGATTAACACGATAAACTAGATAAACAAGACAAACATGGATAGCAAAAGATGTGCTAAAGAGATCGGGAGGATAAGCAAGATATACTCCTTTTGGATTACAAGAAATCCTTTCCTAACCCAACCCATATTCCATAAAAGCCAAAAAGGTTTAGTCAACCTAACGGACCCCTTCAAACCTTGACATGTATTACTAACCGATGAGTCATACCCCCTTATGGAGTTTACAACAGAAATGGGATCGAGAATGGGACCGAGAGGATATACGTAAAAAGATAACATGCGAGTAAGTTCCGCAGGAAAACAAGAATCAAGGATATACTCTTAGAAAGAGATATGATGCGCGTATCTAGCCTTCAATCTTCTAAGTCACGTTTCCTTGAGCTTAACTCCACAGTGCTTTGACTGTAACACCCCGCCTCCGCTAGGGTCACTCGCAAAGGAATGCACTAGCTTTAGAGGGGCATTATTGGTAAACATGCACAAAAATATCACAAGACAGAACATATATAAATAGCGGAAGTAAAATCAAACTTTCATAACATGAATAAATAAGGTCTAAAGCCTTTTACATCAGAGTACATCAAAACCAGTCTTGCAATAGTAAAGAAGCAAAAAGACTTTTTAATAAATTATTCCCCAAGTAAAACAGTAAAGTAGCCATAGCCAAGAGAAGTCCAAGCCATCCATGATGACCTTCAAGCAGAAGAAGTCCGAACTAAACAACATTGTTTCCTCCCTGAAACCTGGGGGGGGGGGGAACGGAAGAAAAGAGGCGAAACAAAACGGGTCAGTCAAAAAGACTGAGTAAGTCCTATCTACTTCCAGTATAAAAACAGGTAAAGGTAACATGACATGCATAAACTGAAAGTAAACATAAGGATAACTACAAGATAGATAAACCAGAGTAGCCGGTTAAACTACTGCGGCAAGGTAAACTAAGGTATCATGATAAACTACGGTGTTATGATAAGTCAAGGTATCACATCGTCAGATTTCTATCGAGTACATTATCCCAAGGTATCTACCCCGTCTAACATCCCACGGTATCTATTATGTATATTCTTCCCAGTTCTAACATGTATATTTGCTCTGCACCTCTCGTACTAGTATCCCTACCCGCGTCATGTGTTAACCATGAATGTCCCGTGCTCAAAGTCGTGTAATGGTCCATGTCAACCTAATATCGCATATATAGGTTACTCAAATCATATGTTTCTTTCCATGTATACAAGTTCAGTCCTTTGCCGTACCTCGTACGGGCTTCCTCATGTCGTATTATCCTTGAAATCGTTTGGACTGTCACCCTTGTTCTAGCTAGGCTCTTCCATATGAATCATCGTTTTGAACTACTAGGACTTACGCCACCTAGCACCACTAGGGATTAAGCTTACCTATTGCACGCTTTCGTATTTCGGTTTGGGTTAAACCACCTAGGCCACTAGGGATTACCCTAACCCTCAACCGCGCCCTTTTCCCCACGCATTCATCGTGAATCGTTTTTCTATAACTGTATGCACATGTATCACATCGTGCCATCTGAGTCCTGTCACAGGGCAAAACAAGAAATACAGGACTCGGTCGGGAGCTTTAGATTTATCTGCCGATGCAGATACTAAGGTCTGCTTTTCTACACGTGGCTATGGTCCCACGAGACCCCTCCCTCAACTAGTGAAAGGTAACACAAGAGAAAATCTTGCATGAGAACTACACTCCGGCCAGCCCACATCCTACGGCCTACCTCACCCATAATTAGATAGCAATTATGGTCTGTTGGGTGTTCCCTGCCTTTCCGTACGTACACGCTTGACTCAAGATGGTAGATGATCGACGAACTTGCTATCTAGGGCACTATCATGTATTCGTTGACTCACTGCTATCCATCCCAGTCTTTAGGTCGCTCGTATAGCAACCATGGCATACTCTTGGTTCTTCTAACGCAGACCTTAACCTCTTGTGAGCCCAGGATGATCATCTGCGACCTCACAGAGGGATACCAAGAATATCCTCACGTTCCCCGAAGCCGCTGCTTCGTTACCCAGTTCGCTGGAGCCTTTATCTAAATCAGATAGCCTGCTCCTACACGTATACTTAAACGATGACCTACCGTATCGGGTTACTCATCTATCTAAGAGGTGGTCCAAATTTCCTTGGCTAAGAATTATTACTTAGTTTCCCTTAACTAAGGTTCACCACTTAGCCTTATTTCCATAATCCTTGTTAACTATGGTTATTTACCTAATCCTCCGAATTAGGGTTTATCTAATGGGTTAGGTGTCACTTAAGTTCATAACTTAGCCCGTCTACAAACCATGTCAAAAATTGGCTAAGTATCCAAGTCTAAGACTTAACCCTACAAACCATGTGTCAAGTTGGCTAAGTATATTAAGCAATCCATAACTTAACCTCGTCTAATTATCATTTTAGATTGGTTAATTATATAAATTAACTCGACCTTGTCAAATTACTGAGTCAAATCGGTCAAGCGTATTCAAGTGATTCGTGACTTAGCCTTCTCAAGTTTTCACGTTAGATTGGTTAAGTATAGGTTAACTTAACCTCATCAAATTAACGAGTTAGATTGGTTAAGTATAGGTCACTTAACCTCATCAAATCATCGTGTTAAATTAGTTAAGTGTTTAACTTAACCCCATTAAATTATCACGTTAAGTTGGTTAAGTATGGGTTACTTAACCTCATTGAATTACCAAGTTTGCATTTGTTAAGTGTTTAACTTAACCCCATCGAATTACCGTGTTTAGGTTAGTTAAGTCTTAATTACTTAACCCCATCTAATTACCCAGTCGGATTAGTTAAGTGTAAATTACTTAACCCCATCTCCTAATCATCTTGCATGGTTAAGTGTCATTAAGGAATCAAGTCCGGTCCCACTTAACCTACCCATTCGTGTCATATCGGTTAAGTGTCATTAGTCAAATTTACTTAACCTTATCATGTGGCATTAATTTAATTAATGCACTCTTAACCTCTCACATTAGACCTTGTTGTGGTTACTAGTTAAGCCGGGCGGGTCCGGGTAGATTTACACCACAACTTAGTCTAACCTCGGGTCTTAAGTGCGACATGACCAACTTCTCACATTGGATCCTATTGTTTGTAGCTACTAGTTAAGCCGGGCGGGTCCGGGTAGATTTATGCTACAAACTCAACCCAACCTCGAGTTGGCCACACTTATATTATCTAAGTTCATCATGTTTCCAAAACATGTTACAAGTTTTTAAGCATTTGGGTAGACCTAACTTAATAGGTAAATTCCCAAAGGGTAGACCTAACTTAATAGGTAAATTCCCAAGCTCATGTTTTTATGCATACTTACATGCCAACTTCCATGTTATATTTAATGTTACATGTTGTCATGTTATACCCATTTAACCCAAATCATGTTTCACATCATATTTCATGGAACTTCAAGTTAAGATTCTCATGTATATTCACGCTCGTCTAACCTAACCCCAAAACGTGTTTCCAACGTAAGTATAGACGAGTCAACATAGTAGGAATACTATGACTACAAATTGGCCCCGAACATGCATAGTGTCATAAAAAGGGTTTTGGCCACAAACACACAAAATGTCACAAGGGAATTCGGCCACAAACATGCATATTATCAAAAAGGGTATGGCCATAAACATGCACAACTTAAAAGGGGGGATTGGCCACGAGCATGCATAATCTCATAAAGGATTTGGCCACAAACTTGCATGTTAGCATAAGGGGTTTGGGTTCATATGCATGCATAAGCCCCAAGGTCAAGTGTTTGCCTATGTTTCACAAGTCAAATGGTTCCCAAAGGTTCATGCAAATCTTCCATAGACAAAGATCCAAACTTGCAAGATAAACTAGGCTAAACATAACATGAGTGACATGATTAAGTTGCTACATCTTAGTCTAAGGTCATAGATCATAGAAAAGGGACAAAGTTAGGTTCACATACATGCATACTTATGCTTTATCTCATTTTATCCCATGTCAACATTAAAAATACCGTTTTGATCCAAAAGTAGCTAGAACTTACATAGGCAAGGCTTAGAAAAGGGGTCATGCATCATCTTGACGAAGAAAGGTGGCTCCTTTGAAGAAGAACCTTCATGAAACTCGCATAGCAATGTTGATTTGGCCTCTATTTGGTGTAGCAAGCTTGCACCTTTTGATTTGAACTTGATTTGAGTGCATAGGCTCTAGGGATTGGAGATGGAGGCCATGATCAAGATTGATTTTGGCAGCATTTAGTTGCTAGGTTTGATTTTTAGGGATTTAGGTTAGGTTTAGGGTCTTTTTATAGGGATTAGGATAGTTTTAGGCCATAGGATTAGATCTAGGATTAATCTAGACCACAGAAATCGTCACAGGCCCATCAGACCAGACCAAGATTGCATCCAGGTGCACCTGATCAGAATCAGCCGACAGGGCAAGTCGACAGCCCTGTCGACATGCCTGTCGACATGCCTGTCGACTTGTCTGGGCGGGAATTTTCCCGCCTGGCCCCATTTCTGCATGTTTCGAAATTCAAATTTCCCGAAAACTTCTTTGGGCCTTAACCGGGTCATACGGACTCCGATTTTCGAAAACTCGGACTCTATTTCGCGTATTTTTCCGAGACGAACGCAATGGCATAGCCCGTTTTACTTGATTCAGAATTTAAAATTAAATTCTGCCTTGATTCTCGTTTTAACATGTTATTGAAATACGGGTTGTTACATTCTCCCCACCTTTTAGGATTTCGTCCCCGAAATCTCCAAGTTAGGAAGAACATATCCTACCATCCATCATCCATCTACTCAAAACATCATCCACAAGCAACCATCGTCCTTAGATGATTTCTAATGCTGTATGAATACATGCAAAGAGTGTGTGTATATGTTCCTTAGCTAATGCTAATGATCAGGCCTGGATAATCTTTCTAATGCAAAAATATGTATAGTGCCATGAATCCAACATGTATGCAAATAGTCCTAGTCATATAGATACTATATGTGTGCACAATCATTCACCCATATGCAACATCCGCATGATAACACATTCAATTTCATCTATAAACAAGTATAAATACTCGTGCATATGCAATATGAAATGTGACTGAGTCGAGCTAATATCTAATGTAAATTCGCGCATCCACGAGCAACCACTTGCAACCATTTGCACCCATATCAACCATAACATGTTTCAAATACATGTTTACATCCATAGGGTTCTACCTAAGATTCCCTGAAACAGGGTCGAGAAGATAAACAGGACAAACTCCTTACGGGGTTTGTAACAGAAAATAGGACCGAGAGGATGTCCACAAAAGATAGCCTACAAGTAAGCTCTACAGAAAACAGGGATCAAGGATATACTCCCAAAAAGAGATATCATGCGCGTATCTAGTCTTTGACCATCAAAGTCGTCTTTTAACTTCGCGATTTTGTAGCTTCTTATTCCTGTTTCCATAACATGAGCTGGAACTCATTTCTTCGTCGCCTCTCGTTCCACTTGCACTTATCCTTTTCCTAGAATACTTGACGCAAATATGACTGCGTACTCATGATCTCATGCAAGCTTTCCAAAATTCACTAGTGAATCTTGGATCTCGTTTATATACTATAAGGCATTCCATGTAGAAGAACTTTCTCTTGAAAGTAAACAGATGTCAATCAGGTTATCATGCGCACTTACTAGGGTGATTTCTATAACCCACGCATAAGTGAAGTAAACCATCCGTCTTATCGGCGAACACCGCTCGATCGGGCTTCAAATTTCCAATAAAGGCATCAAGGGATTCTAAGAAACTAGTCATGACAGAACCCAAAAGGTTACACGAGACTTCGAGGGTATCACCAAGATGAGTTGAGAATCTAACTACCCTATTTCTAAAACCGAGAATGGCTCCCCTTGCTGGATAACCACTTCATCCCTAGAATCCATCCATAGCTTATAAACATAAGCATTATTTCCAAATTCAACACTTGGCATAGACATTCCCAAATCCAAACAAGTCGTGTATAAATGGACTGATTCTCCAATAGGACTTTGAGACAGAAATGGGATTCTCTATTACGCTAGTACTTAAGGTGCAGAGACTCAACTATCGAAGCGGACTTAAAAGATGCGGTGATCAAAACAAAGTCCCGACAGGATGATAGAGAAGAAAAGCTAAACCTTTAACAAGATCGTTACCCTCCTTCTGAGGTACCCTAGAAATGAGAGCATACTATTGCCCTCCCAATGATCTTGTCCTTGTCCCATGATACTTAACTATCTATCCCGTTTCACTATGCCAAAGGTACCCTCTCGTCATGGGTTTCATTGTTCATCTTTCTCCCTCCTTTTAGGACTCAGCCATACCAACATGTTGCTTATCCCTGAGCTCGTATCCTTTATCCTTGTTCTTACTATCCTTTCATGCATAACTCTGCAACGGTCTCTCGAGAACCACCTCCATCGTACGGGAAACACTTACGCAGCTAGAAAGACTAGTCGCAGTCAAAACCACTGTGACTACAGATGGAGGAAAGAAAGGAAAAGAGATTAAATCAAGGAAACAAGGATGATGCTAATGGCCTTTGGGGAATAGCCTTTTTCTTTTTAAAAGAAAATTTTCTTGAAAAATGCTTCTTTGTAAACGGTTTTTTTTTTCAAATAGTTTTCAGAAGGTCTTTAAAAACTTTTGCCTAGTCTGGTAACCTTCTGCTCTGATACCAAATGTAACACCCCGCCTCCGCTAGGGTCACTCGCAAAGGAATGCACTAGCTTTAGAGGGGCATTATTGGTAAACATGCACAGAAATATCACAAGACAGAACATATATAAATAGCGGAAGTAAAATCAAACTTTCATAACATGAATAAATAAGGTCTAAAGCCTTTTACATCAGAGTACATCAAAACCTGTCTTGCAATAGTAAAGAAGCACAAAGACTTTTTAATAAATTATTCCCCAAGTAAAACAGTAAAGTAGCCATAGCCAAGAGAAGTCCAAGCCATCCATGATGAACTTCAAGCAGAAGAAGTCCGAACTAAACAGCATTGTTTCCTCCCTGAAACCTGGGGAGGGGGGGGGGAACGGAAGAAAAGAGGCGAAACAAAACGGTTCAGTCAAAAAGACTGAGTAAGTCCTATCTACTTCCAGTATAAAAACAGGTAAAGGTAACATGACATGCATAAACTGAAAGTAAACATAAGGATAACTACAAGATAGATAAACCAGAGTAGCCGGTTAAACTACTGCGGCAAGGTAAACTAAGGTATCATGATAAACTACGGTGTTATGATAAGTCAAGGTATCACATCGTCAGATTTCTATCGAGTACATTATCCCAAGGTATCTACCCCGTCTAACATCCCACGGTATCTATTATGTATATTCTTCCTAGTTCTAACATGTATATTTGCTCTGCACCTCTCGTACTAGTATCCCTACCCGCGTCATGTGTTAACCATGAATGTCCCGTGCTCAAAGTCGTGTAATGGTCCATGTCAACCTAATATCGCATATATAGGTTACTCAAATCATATGTTTCTTTCCATGTATACAAGTTCAGTCCTTTGCCGTACCTCGTACGGGCTTCCTCATGTCGTATTATCCTTGAAATCGTTTGGACTGTCACCCTTGTTCTAGCTAGGCTCTTCCATATGAATCATCGTTTTGAACTACTAGGACTTACGCCACCTAGCACCACTAGGGATTACGCTTACCTATTGCACGCTTTCGTATTTCGGTTTGGGTTAAACCACCTAGGCCACTAGGGATTACGCTAACCCTCAACCGCGCCCTTTTCCCCATGCATTCATCGTGAATCGTTTTTCTATAACTGTATGCACATGTATCACATCGTGCCATCCGAGTCCTGTCACAGGGCAAAACAAGAAATACAGGACTCGGTCGGGAGCTTTAGATTTATCTGCCGATGCAGATACTAAGGTCTGCTTTTCTACACGTGGCTATGGTCCCACGAGACCCCTCCCTCAACTAGTGAAAGGCAACACAAGAGAAAATCTTGCATGAGAACTACACTCCGGCCAGCCCACATCCTACGGCCTACCTCACCCATAATTAGATAGCAATTATGGTCTGTTGGGTGTTCCCTGCCTTTCCGTACGTACACGCTTGACTCAAGATGGTAGATGATCGACGAACTTGCTATCTAGGGCACTATCATGTATTCGTTGACTCACTGCTATCCATCCCAGTCTTTAGGTCGCTCGTATAGCAACCAAGGCATACTCTTGGTTCTTCTAACGCAGACCTTAACCTCTTGTGAGCCCAGGATGATCATCTGCGACCTCACAGAGGGATACCAAGAATATCCTCACGTTCCCCGAAGCCGCTGCTTCGTTACCCAGTTCGCTGGAGCCTTTATCTAAATCAGATAGCCTGCTCCTACACGTATACTTAAACGATGACCTACCGTATCGGGTTACTCATCTATCTAAGAGGTGGTCCAAATTTCCTTGGCTAAGAATTATTACTTAGTTTCCCTTAACTAAGGTTTACCACTTAGCCTTATTTCCATAATCCTTGTTAACTATGGTTATTTACCTAATCCTCCGAATTAGGTTTTATCTAATGGGTTAGGTGTCACTTAAGTTCATAACTTAGCCCGTCTACAAACCATGTCAAAAATTGGCTAAGTATCCAAGTCTAAGACTTAACCCTACAAACAATGTGTCAAGTTGGCTAAGTATATTAAGCAATCCATAACTTAACCTCGTCTAATTATCATTTTAGATTGGTTAATTATATAAATTAACTCGACCTTGTCAAATTACTGAGTCAAATCGGTCAAGCGTATTCAAGTGATTCGTGACTTAGCCTTCTCAAGTTTTCACGTTAGATTGGTTAAGTATAGGTTAACTTAACCTCATCAAATTAACGAGTTAGATTGGTTAAGTATAGGTCACTTAACCTCATCAAATCATCGTGTTAAATTAGTTAAGTGTTTAACTTAACCCCATTAAATTATCACGTTAAGTTGGTTAAGTATGGGTTACTTAACCTCATTGAATTACCAAGTTTACATTAGTTAAGTGTTTAACTTAACCCCATCGAATTACCGTGTTTAGGTTAGTTAAGTCTTAATTACTTAACCCCATCTAATTACCCAGTCGGATTAGTTAAGTGTAAATTACTTAACCCCATCTCCTAATCATCTTGCATGGTTAAGTGTCATTAAGGAATCAAGTCCGGTCCCACTTAACCTACCCATTCGTGTCATATCGGTTAAGTGTCATTAGTCAAATTTACTTAACCTTATCATGTGGCATTAATTTAATTAATGCACTCTTAACCTCTCACATTAGACCTTGTTGTGGTTACTAGTTAAGCCGGGCGGGTCCGGGTAGATTTACACCACAACTTAGTCTAACCTCGGGTCTTAAGTGCGACATGACCAACTTCTCACATTGGATCCTATTGTTTGTAGCTACTAGTTAAGCCGGGCGGGTCTGGGTAGATTTATGCTACAAACTCAACCCAACCTCGAGTTGGCCACACTTATATTATCTAAGTTCATCATGTTTCCAAAACATGTTACAAGTTTTTAAGCATTTGGGTAGACCTAACTTAATAGGTAAATTCCCAAAGGGTAGACCTAACTTAATAGGTAAATTCCCAAGCTCATGTTTTTATGCATACTTACATGCCAACTTCCATGTTATATTTAATGTTACATGTTGTCATGTTATACCCATTTAACCCAAATCATGTTTCACATCATATTTCATGGAACTTCAAGTTAAGATTCTCATGTATATTCACGCTCGTCTAACCTAACCCCAAAACGTGTTTCCAACGTAAGTATAGACGAGTCAACATAGTAGGAATACTATGACTACAAATTGGCCCCGAACATGCATAGTGTCATAAAAAGGGTTTTGGCCACAAACACACAAAATGTCACAAGGGAATTCGGCCACAAACATGCATATTATCAAAAAGGGTTTGGCCATAAACATGCACAACTTAAAAGGGGGGGATTGGCCACGAGCATGCATAATCTCATAAAGGATTTGGCCACAAACTTGCATGTTAGCATAAGGGGTTTGGGTTCATATGCATGCATAAGCCCCAAGGTCAAGTGTTTGCCTATGTTTCACAAGTCAAATGGTTCCCAAAGGTTCATGCAAATCTTCCATAGACAAAGATCCAAACTTGCAAGATAAACTAGGCTAAACATAACATGAGTGACATGATTAAGTTGCTACATCTTAGTCTAAGGTCATAGATCATAGAAAAGGGACAAAGTTAGGTTCACATACATGCATACTTATGCTTTATCTCATTTTATCCCATGTCAACATTAAAAATACCGTTTTGATCCAAAAGTAGCTAGAACTTACATAGGCAAGGCTTAGAAAAGGGGTCATGCATCATCTTGACGAAGAAAGGTGGCTCCTTTGAAGAAGAACCTTCATTAAACTCGCATAGCAATGTTGATTTGGCCTCTATTTGGTGTAGCAAGCTTGCACCTTTTGATTTGAACTTGATTTGAGTGCATAGGCTCTAGGGATTGGAGATGGAGGCCATGATCAAGATTGAATTTGGCAGCACTTAGTTGCTAGGTTTGATTTTTATGGATTTAGGTTAGGTTTAGGGTCTTTTTATAGGGATTAGGATAGTTTTAGGCCCTAGGATTAGATCTAGGATTAATCTAGACCACAGAAAACGTCACAGGCCCATCAGACCAGACCAAGACTGCATCCAGGTGCACCTTATCAGAATCAGCCGACAGGGAAAGTCGACAGCCCTGTCGACATGCCTGTCGACATGCCTGTCGACTTGTCTGGGCGGGAATTTTCCCGCCTGGCCCCATTTCTGCATGTTTCGAAATTCAAATTTCCCGAAAACTTCTTTGGGCCTTAACCGGGTCATACGGACTCCGATTTTCGAAAACTCGGACTCTATTTCGCGTATTTTTCCGAGACGAACGCAATGGCATAGCCCGTTTTACTTAATTCAGAATTTAAAATTAAATTCTGCCTTGATTCTCGTTTTAACATGTTATTGAAATACGGGTTGTTACATTGACCGTCTTTTACCTCATGATTTCTTAGCTTCTTAACTCTTATTTCCAAATATGAGTTGGAACCCATTTCATTGTCGCCTCTCGGCTTCCCCTTTCACTTACTCTTCTATCATTCTTGGCTTAAACATAACTATGACCTCATGGTTTCATGCAAGCTCTCCAAAATTCACTAGTGAATCCTGGATCTCATTTACTTACCATAAAGTATTCCACGCAGCAGAACTTTTCTTGAAAATACCAATCCACGTTGCCAATTTCTCTTACTAACGTGATTCTCTATAACTCATGCTTGAACGAAATGAACCATCCGCCTGCGAATGATAGGCCGTGCTTAGATTCAGTTGCTTGCCCATGACTTCTCGTAGACTATCCCAAAACTGGCTAGTGAAGATTAAGTCATGGTTACTAACTATACTTTAGGGAACCTCGTGCAACTGCTTTATTTCTTGAAAGTAAACTGTCGCTAGCTATGATGTAGTCCTTTCGCTCTTTACCGGAGTGAAATGAGCGCTCTTCGTGAGTCTACCTACTATGACCCACATGCTCGTATTCTCTTTCCTTGACCTAGGCAGTCCATCCACGAAATCCTTCGTGATGCTTTTCCCTCTTCTATTGCGGGGACCTCCAATGGATATAATAGCCCACCGGGCTTCTATAACTCGGCCTTAATCTGTTGGCACCACATGCACCTTGGGACAAACTTGGCCACCTCCCTGTGCATCCTCAAGAGCCTTCTTTCTCTCATTGCGTCCTAGCTATCCCTTGTCATCTATAGCGAGGTGTCTTAACATCTCGCCTCGAATCAACTTGTTCATGATCTCGACTAACTGCGGGTCCTCTTTCTGTGAAGTCCCTATTTGATCCAGAAGGGTAGGTCTAAGCTCAAGGGACGCTAACTAACTAATTAAACTGAGAGAACTTCTTATTTCAATTGTCCTCGTCGGAGCTTTCCGGTCTTGAACTGCGACCACTTTAGCAGGATCCACCACTAAGCCTTGCTTAGAAACTATATGCCTAAGAAATCTAACTCCTTTTTCTCCAAAATGTCATTTGGAGAACTTGGCCTTCAACTGATGCGCTCTAAGCGTATCCATCACCTCCACGAGATGCCTTGCGTGCTCTTCCTCATCCTTTGGGAAGATCAGAATATCATCTACGAAGACTACCACAACCTCGTTCAGGAACTCCCTAGACATCCTACTTACCAAGTCCACGAAGTATGCGGGTGCATTAGTCAAGCCGAACGGCATGACAAGCCATTCGAAGAATCCTATCTGGAGTTCTGAACGCAGTCTTGTCTATACTATCCTCAGCTACCCTGAGCTGATGGAATCCAGTAGCAAGATCAAGAGAGAACATATGTTCCTACAAGCTGATCAAACAGATCATCGATCCTTGGCAATGGTTGTCTATTCTTCTTGTTCAACTCACGATAATCAACATACGGGCGAAGCGAACTGTCCACATTAGTAGCGAATACTACTAGAGCACCTTCCTTGGAAATGCTTCATCGAATGGAGTTCTTCTCAAGCAACTCCTTCACTTGCTTACTTAGCTCCTGTATCACGGGACCATGTGCCTTACCGGCCACATAACTGGCTTGGCATTATCAACCAGATAAATGCGGAAATCTATTTCTCGTTTAGGGGTAACCCCCTTCACTTCACCCAAGATATCAGGATATTCTCGGACCACCCCCACCGATTGCAAACTATCGATAGACGAGTCGAGGGATTTAAGATAACACAACATGACGAGACTCATAGGGTTACTAGAAATTCCTAGGGTATTACCGAGGCGAGTCATGAGCCTCACAACCCTATGCTCAAAAATCAAGAATGGCTCCAAAACTGGACAACCAATCCATGGTCAAAATCAACCCATACCCCATGAAACCGAGAATACAAGCATCACACGAGAACTCTACACTAGAGATAGAGTTTTTCAAATCCACGTAGATAATAGACAAGTGGGCGAAAACCCCAATTGGATTTGAACCACACACGGGATCATAAACTAGACTAGTACTCAGGTGCAAACTTTCAACTAGATCAAATGAAATAAGCTATGCGATGCACCAAAATCAAACAAGGTACAAACAGGAAAATCAGAAATGTATACAAGGCTTTCAACAGAAATACTACCTCGATCGGGAACTGGAGCAGCATTGAGAGCATGAACTTGCCCTCTCGAAGGTCCAGCACGCTGAGTCTGACCCTGGCCTTGCCCTTGCTTCTTCGGGCAATCCTTACTGAAATGTCCAGTCTCACCGCAGAAAAAGCATTCACCATTATTCCTTTTTCTCTTCCGACAATCCTTACTAAGATGCCCAACTGAACCGCAATAATGGCACTTCCTCTTGTTGTTCTTGCCCTTGTTCTTGTTCTTATTGCCTTGACTGCTCTGACCGCTTGGATTACCCTGATTTCTTTTCCACTGGGAATCAGTCTTCTTGGCTTGAGTATCATTCATCTTGATCTCCTCCTTGTCACTCCTACTCTCTTCATTAAGTAGGGCCATATTCACCAAACTCTCAAAAGTTGCCCCCAAGGGTATATGAGTCATGGCCAAACCATGTAGTGGCTCGTTTAATCCTAGAGCAAAGTATAGGGCCTTCTTCTGAGCTGTGTTAACTAAGTCTAAACCGACCTGAGCCAGTTGATTAAACTGATCTATGTATTCCCTAATAGTCATGTCCCCTTGCCTCAGTGATAGTAACCTTAATCCAAACTTTCCCCGAAAGTCTTCCCAAGTCTCAATTGGCCTAGTAACGGTGGTGACCACCCACCAACGTGCAGCTTCTTCCTTTAACAACCACACTGCTAATAAAACCTTCCTACGGTCATCTATATTAAAGAAGGTAAAAAGATCTTCGGTTTCTTTCAACCAATTCCTTGCCTCCATATAAGTCTCGGTTCCAAAGAAATTCTTGCAACCCATCGCCTTAAAATCTTGGCAAATCTCTGCGAAGTCAGTTTGAGGATGCTGAGGGGAAGGAGGAAGAGGAACCTCAGCGACAGGAGGAAGAGGAACATCAACTACCGGAGGAGGAGTAATATTTGCGGGGCCGGCTTCGGTCGCCCTAGCCTCCAAAAGTCTCCTATACCAAACAGGTACGTGTACTCCCTCCGGAATGGCAAAATTATCGGCCATACTAAAAACGAAGAAAAAGATAGATTCAGAATGGAGAAAAACGAAGGAATTTTGCTAATGGCTTTTTGGGGAATAGCCTTTAAAATAAACTAGACTTTTCTTTTGGAAAATACTTTATACTTGGTTTTGAAGATAGTTTTCCAAAAAGTTTTAAAAAACCTTTTTGTTCTTTCTCGTAAACCATATGCTCTGATACCAAATGTAACACCCCACCTCCGCCAGTGCCACTCTTGCAAGGGCACTGACTTTGGAGGGGCGTTTGAATCAGGTAAACATGCAAAATGATATATCAAGGCGGAACAAGAACATATGTATATATGTAAACAGAGTAAATAACATAGATAAAACAGCGGAAGATTTAAACCATTTCAAAACAAGTTTGGTACAACATAATATCAATTTTCCCAAGAACCAAGTCTAGGTAAAACAACATCATCTGAAAACAGAAATACATAAAGTACTATCCCCAAAATGAAGTGATAAACCATAGCTAGCTCAATGTCCAAACCGTACATGAGCAAATCCAGTAAGCAAGCTGTAAAAGATCCAAGCTAGGCTCCAATGTTCCCACCCTAAGGACCTGAGGGGGGGGGGGGGAAACGAAAGAAAAGAGGCGAAAGAAAACAGGTCAGTCAAAAAGACTGAGTAAGCCCTACTACAATCAATGTAAACTGATAAAGTTAACTGGTATGGGCAGCAAGGGATGAACATAAGGATAACAACATACTAGCATGATGATTAACTATCAAGGTAGATAAAGGTGTCATCGCATAATCAGGATTAAGGTTTTGCACCACAGGTGTACTAGTAAACTAACATGCCTTGAATAAACGAGTATTGATCTCTTGGCCCAAGCTTTGGCCCAATAACATGAAGTGACCCCAATACGAGGTCCAAAGTGTAAACAAGAAGTGATCCCCAGGCCCAAGTTTGGCCCAACATCAAGAATGACCCAAACTAAGGTCCAACTAGCACGGTCTAGTCGATCGGCTCCCTATAAGCCTATCTCGTCAAGTGTCTGTGTCATACGGCCCAACTACGAAGTGTAGCTAAACTGTGCTAGGTCCACCCTAGGGTGTATCAAGTCCTAGGGTGTCAACCACCGACACAAACCAAGCACGCACAGTTTAAACCTACTGGTGCCCGTGCATGCTTTTTCAACTCCGGACCATGTGCACGATCATGGCCCGCCTGAACCCACACCGGCGCACCTACACAGCCGTCGTTTGGTCGCTTACATGGCATCCCAGTAATCGCGCCCCTCCCTAGCCTAGTCCCTAGGGTGTCATGATACAACTAAGAGGGTTACTGGTGCAAAGGACCACGCAACTAGGGTTTCCTTAATGGGTTAACGTGGTTAACCCAACTCATTCAAGTACCAAGTTGGTTAAGTGTACCCAAGGTTCATGACTTAACCCTACCAACCCATCGTGTTTAATTGGTTAAGTATTCAAGCGGTCCATGACTTAACCCTAACATGTGGCATTAATTAATTTAATGCACCCAACCCCTCACATTAGACCTTGTTGTGGTTACTAGTTAGGCCGGGCGGGTCCAGGTAGGTTTACACCACAACTTAGTCTAACCTCGGGTCTCACGTGCAACATGACCAACTACTCACATTGGGTCTTATTGCTTGTAGCCACTAGTTAAGCCGGTCGGTTCCGGGTAGGTTTATGCTACAAGCTCAACCCAACCTCGAGTTGGCCATTCTCATGTTTTCTAAGTGTCATGTCCACCATGTTTCCAAAACACATTACAAGTTTTTCAAGCAATTGGGAAGACCTAACTTAATAGGTAAATTCCCAATGGGTAGACCTAACTTAATAGGTAAATTCCCAAGCTTACGTTTTTATGTCTTTTAAGTTTACCCAACCCCAAACGCAATCCCATCGCTTACATACCGCAATATCGCATAAAGGATAGAAAGAGGGAACTTGGCATAATCATGACATAGAGGTGTTGGAGCCACAAGTTAAACATGGTGGCGTATGGGACAAAGATGTGATCATAAACTTGCATATCTTGTTATCAACTTGCAAAATATTCATGAGCATGCATAACATCATTTTAACTTGCATAGTGTTCATATGCATACATAACATGGTTTCAACTTGCATAAAGTTCATATGCATGCACAACATGATAGCATGAACAAAATGTTCAACCCAAACTTGCATAACATACTTGCATACCATAACATGACATACTTGCCTATAAACTTGCATATTACAACATGATAAACTTGCATATCAACTTGCATATTACAACATGATAAACTTGCATATCAACTTGCATAACATACGACAACTTGCATATCAAATTTGCATAATAAAACTTGCATAGCATATGACAACTTGCATATTAAACTTGCATAATAAAACTTGCATAGCATATGACAACTTGCATATCAAACTTGCATAATAAAACTTGCATAGCATATGACAACTTGCATATCAAACTTGCATACAAAACTTGCATAGCATATGACAACTTGCATACAAAACTTGCATAGCATATAACAACTTGCATATCAAACTTGCATAGCATATGACAACTTGCATATCAAACTTGCATACAAAACTTGCATAGCATATAACAACTTGCATATCAAACTTGCATACAAAACTTGCATAGCATATAACAACTTGCATACCATACATTTAACTTAAAAGTTCAAGTATGAAAGGAATAGGGCTTACTATGCTTATGCGGACTCAAATGAGTTTAGCAAATGTAAGAAACCCCTTATGCAACTAATTAAACCCCAAAAATGCAAGCAAACTTGATCAAGACTCCTCCTTTATGATGCCAATAGAGAAACAAGACTTTAATGCAAGCTAAAGAGGATCATACAAGCCTAAATACACTTGTATGCATGGAAATCTCTTAGAAATTTGATTTAGGAATTGTATGAAGAGAGTGGAGGCCATGAGAGGTTTGATTTTGACATAGTTTAGTTGCTAGAATGAATAATGAATGATTTAGGGTAGGTTAGGGTCTTATTTATAGATTAGGTGAGTGTTTTAGGCCCTTAGATTAACCCTAAATTAGATTAGGACCCTTAGATTTCGGAGCCTTCCAGAAACCAGCCCTAAGACCAAGCCCAAACCCCCAAACTGGTGCACCCAACCACAGAACTCTCTAGAAACTGTGCAGGTTTTCTGGCTCGACACGGGCGCACTTCCCAAGTGCGCCAGTGTAAAAATGTGCTGGCGCACTTCACAACTGCGCCAGTGCATAAATTGTGTTGGCGCACTTCACAAGTGCGCCAGTGCATTCTGGCTAGTTTCCGGGTTTTTCTGCCTAACTTCGTTCGTCCATATCTTCTTCATACGGACTCCGATTTTCGAAAACTCGGACTCTATTTCGCGTATTTTTCCGAGACGAACGCAATGGCATAGCATGTTTCCCTTGATTCAGATTTTAGAATTAAATTCTGCCTCAATTTGTGTTACAACAGGTTATTGAAAATACGGGTTGTTACAATTACTACCATTCTTTGATATATTTTTTATCTTATTCCACAAAACATTCTATCATGAACAAAATTACTTGCATAAACAGCTGTAATAGTTAAGTGTAATCCCCCACTGTTCTTAGCATTAACAGTAATTTGTTGAGTATCCTTATCAATTATGTTCATCTACTAAAATGATTTACACCATACAACAAGAATTCTACCTTTACATTCTATATCATTATTGTTGCGTGATTCCCATTCTTCACCAAGAGTATTAAAGAAATTATTCATATTCTCTACTGTTAACTTGTTCTCTAAAATACACATAATAAAAGATTCATAAAACCTTCTAATGTTGTAGAGGTCTAACTGACGAGTCTCATTGTTCAGACCTCTAACATTCCAAGTAATGATGGTCATTTGTTATGTGGCAGCTTGCTCCTCGGAGTCATGTGTGAGGAGCATACAACATCTTTCTTTTTTGCATCTTTTTGTTTCTCTTCGAATTGTTGGTCATATTTCTTATTACTTTTAGTAAGGTTTTCTGATGTTTTGGCTTCAGTATCCTCATCTTCCTCCAGTATTAGATTAATGTCATCTAAATTCAAATTTTCTTCATTATCGGATTCATCAGATGGCGCAACTTGAGGAATATTAAAATAGAGTTTTTCAAGTAAAAAATATATTAAAAACATATATAAAGATGATTTAGAAATGATTACAAAAACTATAAAAATGATATTAGAGCATATATATAAACTATGAATATAAGAAATAATTTAGAACTTAATATAAACATAAGGAAATTTATATCTTAAGTAACTATAATAAAACTGGATACAAAAATTAGTATTACATATATATATAAGAAATATTTGAATTAGAAATTAAAAAGTATTTATGAAATGAAATATATTTAAAAACATGAGTTTAAAATAAAGTTAAGAGCAAAGAAATATAGATTAAAAATAAGGAAATAATTTTGAAAATAGTGAGAAAAGATTGAAATAAGGATTTAGTGCTTATCAGAGTTTTAACCAAAAAATCTAGACTCAGTTATTTTTTTATTTCTTGAACTCTTGAATTCTTGAACTCTTGTTACTCATTAGTCTTGTATCTTGAACTCTTCATTTATATAAATTAGAGATTAGTGTTAGTATATATTTTATAACAATAATAGTTAACACAAGGTTGTTGTCATCAAAACCATTTTCATCAACATCTTAATCCCTAACAAACTCCCCATTTTTAATGATGACAACCTTGGTTTATAAAATATTCATACATGTTCTTGATTCTTCAATTGCTCTCCTTACTCCGTTAACTCCTTCTGGAATAAATTCTCCTTAATCTAAGCCCTATTTTATAATTCTGCCTGTTTTTCATCACCAAAAACTGTATATTCCTAACTAGACTATAATATTCCCCTTAAAACTAAGTCATAGTTCTTAAAACTAGTATTGTTCAAATACCTTAATTTTAACTAGGACGAGATCTAAAATATAAGATTCTAAGTAATGACTTGAATGAGTATAAAATAAATTAAAGTACAATCATGCAAACCAACAGATACAATCAATCAATTCAAACAATCCAATCCAAACCAAATTTAAATTTAGTTATTTATAAATTATTGTTTCAAAATTAAATTTAAAGCAATCCAAGAAAACACACTAAATTTAAATATAAATTCATGCATTTCATGGAACTTCTACCCATCCATTACCACCGAAGATTCGATCAGCCTTTATTGAATCCCATTCTTCATTGTCTTTGGTGAGAGTTGCCCATGTGATGTTGTTGTCTTCATTTTTGGTAAGAGATGAAATCATCCATCGAATTGCACCAAAATGCTTTTCTTGTTGCTTTATCATCTATATTTTACGTAACTCTTAGTGATGTTGGTTACGAAGGATAATAGAGAGTATTCTTGAATTCATTTAGTGTTTCTTCTAGACTTCACTCAATCATGAATTGGAGAAGCGATGGATTTGATTATAATAAAGAATGAAAGAAAATAAAGGATGAATGAAGAAATGAGTTTTTCTAGAATAAATAGATATAAATATAGACTTTATAACTCGTTTAAAAAGAATGGACATTAGTCGGTTAAGGTAGTTTTTAAATTTAAACTATTTTGGAAATACCACTGTTATATGTCGACATATATATTCAGGTATGTCGACATACCTTATTTTGACTGTATGTGCTTGCTTTTATTTCTTAAATGATTATTTAAGAGGTGTTTTAAGAAATAATTAACATAAATATAAAACATCATTAATACCAATGATAACGATACATATGATTAGTACATAGCACAAAATAACAATGCGAAAATTGAAATTGAAACTAACAGAACATGATATAAAGCTAGAATTCGATGGAAGAGGATGAGGATGAAGACAAGCTAAGTTTTCTACTAACTTTCCCAAAGAACTTGGTCATTTTAGTGGACATCTCTTCCATCTTCTTACTATGTTTAACGCCTTTAGATTTTTGGCTAGAATCTTTTGATTGTCGAGGAGTATTTTCTTGGAAGGGAGTCTGGTTTTAGTTGGATACTTTATACTTTCTAAGGAAATATTTTCATTTTGTTCTTCTTCTTTGATTTCTAAGCATCTTCTTCTTCTTGATTCATTCTTGCTTGTTTTTCCGCAAGTGTTTCATATGATTGAAACACAAGTGGAATATTCATAAGAGATATTTTTGTGAAGCTAAAAACCTTTCTAGATACGAACTCTTCGCCTTTGAAATCCACTCCAAAAATTTTGTAAATACAGGTAAGATAAATTACATGATATAACGTAGTTTCATTACATGACAAATCCTTTGGAGCGAATTCATTCAAAATCACTTGAGCCCAATTTATGTTATAATTTTCAAAAATAGCGAAAAGAGCCTTAAAAACTTTCCTTGTTGGGTTGTTAAAATTTCCCGAACATGGTGTGAGGGTATGTTGAAGAAGTAGGCTAACAATCCTTGCCTTAGGATGATAATAATAATTTTTGAAATCCAAATGTTCATCACTCTCAAAAATATGGTGAATGTTCTCTTGATCGTTTTTATTAATCTTAAAATCTGAGAGATCCATTCCCGTATTTTTCCAACCCAGAATAGTACCAAAACATCACAATTCTAAATAATTTGTTTTCCTTTTACGCTTCTGGAAGTTTCACTTTCAATTCCTTAATAAAAAACACGATTCAAATTTGCGTAAAACATATTGACGCGACCCGTGTAGCAAACTTCATCATTAGCTCGAGAATCAATTAAAACGAGAACACCAATTTGATGAAAAAGAGTGGGGAGATCATAAGAAGGAAAATCACTAAGAATGGAAAAAAATGTCTGTATCGACTTTACCAATGTTTACATAGCTTATTTAATCTTCGATAGCATCTGGGTCATTGAAAAGAAAACCTTTGTTGGTCTTAGTCGGTCTCATGGTGCTTGGGGTGCTTGAGGAAGCCATTAGAGAGATTTTATGAATAGTATAGGATAATGAAGACAAATTTGAATTTTGAATTAAAGGTGGAAAGAGATGATAGGAATAGACAGATAAATAGAGATTCTAAGGGAATTTTATCTAGTCAAGAGACACATTTTTAGAACATTGGGTTTGGTGAGAAGGTGGATGGATATTAAGAAGTTTGAAATTCGAATTATGAATTTTGAATTTCTGTGTATGCCAACATATAGGAACATGTAATGTCGATATGTCTTGTGAAAATTTCAAAGAATTTTGATTTTGACTTTTTGATTTATTTATTTTTATATTATTATTTAATTATTTCCTGGTATAATATCTATTATAATAATACTTTTGCATTATCATTTTATTAAAATAGTTATTATTTTAAATTTTAAATTTCAAAATTCAAGTTTTGAATTTTGACAATTTAAACGATAAAACCAAAATATAATCATACCTATTTTTAGATTCGTTCGTTAATTTCTTCTGATTCGTGAATTAGTGTGAAGCACATATCGAAATGTTTGTTCCATGCTCTTCATCACTGGAGGATGAATTATAATCATCTAGAGTTGCTGCATAAGATCGTTTTCTCTTCTTTGACGAATTATCATTGGAAAGTAGTTTTCGTTTCTCTTGATGTGGACAGAATTTTTTCAGATGGCCTAGTTCATCATAGTTCAAACATCTGACATTATTCAGAACCTCATTATTTTTTATAGAATTTTTTGCTCACTACTCATGAAATTATTCCTTTTTATATATCTAAGAAATTTTCTAAAATTCCTTATCAATAATGCTATCTCTTCATCATCATCGCTATTTGAGTCAGAATCTTTGGTTGTTGCATTAAACGTTATCGATTTCTTTTCTGATGACTTATTTTCTTTCCTTTCTTACATCTGAACTTCAAAAGACATAAGATTTTTGATTAATTCCTAAATTTTCATTGTACTGGTACCATTGGACTCTTAAATTGTAAGAGTCTTTTGATCTCGATCTGAAGTTAAAGAATAAAGATTTTTCTAACTTGATCTTTCATAGAATATATTTTTCCCAAATCCATTAGTGAATGCAAGATCGCTAGAATCTACAGTACATAACAGAGATAGAATCATTTTGATTCGTTTTAAATAATTAAAACTGATTGGTTAACATAGATATTTTTGTCAATTTGACTTTTTTGTTCCCTGATGAGTCACTTGCAAAGTTTTACAGATTTCATATGCAGATTTACAAACAGATACCTTATTGGATTCATTAATATTTAGTGAACAGAATAAAATATTCATGATCTTTGAATTATTGTGTAGTGGCTTTTTGATCATTAGTCCACTATGCAAAATTAACCGAGGGCACAACTATTCAATTTGTATGATATTCCAAGTGTTTAATCCTACAGAATATATATAACCTATCATTTTACAAGCCCAATATGTTAATTACTACCATTGAATAGTGGTGTTCTAACATTGGACTGGCCCTCTATAAACGAACAATTAGTATTGCCAATATTAGTGTTCATTTCCATTTAAACATTTGAAAATTTTAGATTATGAAAACTTTGAAAACCAAAGCTTTGATACCAATTGTTGGGGAATGCGGATTAAGGATTTTAAGGCAAATTAAACAATAGAGTGGGATGAATAGTGTTTTGATGGATTTTATAGATTTCTTAAATCTTTTTAAGTTTATCTGAATGTTATGCAAATCATTGATATGAATAATCATAGACTCGAACACAGATGCAAATAATAACAATAATAAGTAGTAAAAGGAAAGAACACATCAGGATTTTATACTGGTTCGGAACTATCCTACATCCAGTCCCAACGCTAGGTTGATGCGGATTTTTTTTCAAATAATATTCAGATCACAATCCTTAATTTCCAAGCTCCAAAGGCACACCCTAACTATTTCTAGAGTACAGTGAGACTCAATTGATTTCCAAACCACAACCTACAACTAATTGATTTCCAGGCTCCAATCATACCAGTCGGTTTATACGGGCTATGACCACAACTTTTTAGTATCAATTCTGGAGGATAAACTTGACAGGACTTGATCTTGCAATCTTTGATTACAGAAATCCTATAACTCTTGAGTAGCACTAGAATCTTTGAGAGAGTTTGATAAAGAATTGGACCAGAAAGAGAATGATATGACTCTCTTTGAAAATCGGCAGAGTATAAGCATATAACTTAATAATTTAAGAGTATTAATGGAGAGAAGATAAAGGAAGAAGAAGATGATGAAAATTTAGTTAAAAAATCAAATTAAGAAGCCTATTTATAGTCTCCCAACAGTCAGATCCATTTAGAATAGTTTTGAATTCAAAAAACATAACTTTTCAAATTTTGAACTTAAAAACAAATGGCCACTATGTTGACATACATACCTTAGGAATTTTCAAAAAAAAATTTTTTAAGCAAATAATGTTTATGGTGATTCTTGAGTAAAAAACATATTATATTCCTTTATGTTAAAATAGAGTTTTTCAATTAAAAATATATATTGAAAATATATGTTCAAATGATTTAAAAATGATTAAGAAAACTACAAAAAATCATATTAAAGCAAATATTTATAACTATGAATATAAGTAATACTTTAGAACTTAATATAAATATAAGTAAGGAAATTTAAACATAAGTAACTATAATAAACTAAATATAAAAATTAGTATTAAATATATAAATAAGAAATATTTGAACCAGGGTTCAAACAGTATTCAGGAAATAAAATATATGTAAAAACAGGAGTTTAAAGTAAAGATAAGAATAAAGAAATACAGATTTTAAATATGGTAAGTTTGGCTTAGGTCCTATTATGTTTCGAAATTCAAAAGAATTCCCTGTCTAAGTACTTTATAAATTAGGTCCCAATTTTTTCAAAAATCGTCAAAAAAATCACAAAAATTCAAAATTAAATTTAATGCATAATAATCATTGTTTTCATGCATTAAAACTACAAAAAATGAATCAAAGAAAAAAAGCATGCTCTAGTATATTGCAACAAATAATGCAATTATTAGCAATTATTGCTGATATTTCAACAAATTTTCTAAATATTTGCATCACTTGTAAGACAATTGTTGTTATATCAGCAATTTACCGTAATAATTGCAGTTTTTGCTGCAATTTTTCATCTACCTTCAATTAATCTAGTTTTTCATCAAATATAAAATACTTATTGATATATCAGCTATTACATACAATACTTTTTGATTCATCATCAAGTATCTGTAAGCCTTCCATCACCTTTAACATAGTTGCTAGTAAACAGTAATTATAAACAATAATTGCTGATATATCAGTAATAATTCATAAGCCTTGCAAAAAATTCAAGTATAGTTGCTGATATATCAGCAAGAATATATGAATAATAGTTGATTTATGACCAATTATTCATCCGATTTTCAACTAAAAACTAGGTGAATAATTGCTGGCATATCAGCAATCATTCACTATAATTGTTGATTTTGCAGGTTACTTGCATGAATATTTGCAATTTTTTGAAAACAAATTATACAGCAGCGCCAAAAGAATGTTGAAAAACACATTACTCCAAAAACAAGGACCCGATGTGACACCTCACATCCGTTAATGCCACTCTTTATTAGGATGCATTAAGTTCCGTGAAGCGTTATAGGTAAACAGAAATAATAACATTACAAGATAGATATAGAATAACAACGGAATTTAAAACTTTTATTAATCAGAAAACAACGTGGTCCAAAACATAGTTACATCATAAGTCTGAAATACAGAAAACCCATTACATTAACTTAGAACTTCTATCTAGTACTAAAATCATCAGAGTACAGTAATAAAAGAAGCATAGTTCCCTATAAATATAGCCATATCAGAGAAATAGGAAATCAAAGTGGTAAATCTAAGCAACTCCAAGCAGAATAAAAGAGAGAATCCAAATCAAGCATGAGTATTCTGACCCTGAGAACCTGGAGCGAAACGGAAGAGAGAGAAGAGGAAACAAAATGGATCAGACAAAAATCTGGCAAATCCAGTAGCTTTTAGCATATAAATAAGTAAAAGCATCATGGTAGGCACATAAACCGGATGAGAGAGATAACAGTATCGTAAGACAGGTTACAGACTGAGCAGGATAATCAGAATAAAAACGAAGGAATATATTGCGCTTCTCAAGTACTTTTCTCTGCACCAATACAAACATAACAAGAAAAAGATGATCCCAACTAGAACAAGATGGAAGACTTAGGTGTAATTCTAGTGACAGGTTTTACCCTAACAAGAATAACAGGTAGCCTAACTGGAATGACAGGTGTTACACCCAACAATAATAACAGGCTCCCAACAAGCAAGACTAGATGTACCCTACCACCAATCGATCATCTCCCTATCCTGTAGATACCCTGTACTGGTCCCACAGAAGGATGTATCACTTCCTAAAGTGGCAACCCATTATTTTTAGGATGTACACAACCATATCTACTGATGTCACATCATCTTATCTTCCCAAGCAAGCAGACCCAAGCACGCACATGACTCGGATGGAACACAGCATCAATACCCTCACTCAAGTGACCTCTTATAATCAACTCAGTAAGTGTTCCCTGACCCCGACCTAGTTCGGAGTACTCGTTTGATACCAAGATGGGTTACTGACTGAAATGGATCCTACACAACAGATGATACAAGCGTCCCTCCTAGGCTTGCATCCCCACTACAAGGATTTTAATAGGTTATGCTTAACAGTTTAATAAGGTTGCATAACCCCCACATGTAAAACAGGTTAAGTTTATTGGGTGTGTATATATATATATGTTTATATATATATATATATATATGTTTATATATATATAGACCGCCCCTACAGATTTAACAAGATTAACTTAAGCCTCACTGATCCAAGCAAGTTTACTTAACCCATAATCAATTTAACAGGTTCATGTAACCCCCCCCCCCCACAGAGATTTAAACAGGTTAAGTATTACAAGTTAACAAGTTATCCATTTTCGTTTTATTGATGGACTAGACCTCTCACATTAAGTCTACTACTTATGGATGCTAGATATGTCAGGTAGTTCCGAGCAGACTTCTACCACAAGTCGGAATTAACCTTGTGTTTTTGTACCATTACGTGTACTTTTATGCACATGACCCCTCATATTAGATTAACCACTTGTTGACGCTGGATTTGTCGGGCGGTTTCGGGCAGACTTCTGCCACATGTGTAATCTAACCTCATGTCAAAGTGCGCTTCCAATTTCTAATTACTTTAAATCTAGGCATTTTCATTTTTAACTAATTTTCATGTTTTTCCGAGATTATGCCCCAAATCCCAGTTTGATTCATAATACAAGTTATGCCGCCAAATTAAAGTTTTAGATCAAGGTATAAAGTATGCCTAAATCCCAATCCTGTTTTATATACATTATTCCCCAAATTAACATTCCCCACTGTTCCTAATTTCGTGCGCTAGAATATTTGAGTGATAGGCTCAGGCTCGAAGGTAACCTTGCTATAAAAATAAAAAGGGAAGGAGGAAGAGAACAGGAATAAGCATAATAATAAAATAGGCATAATATGTCAGAAATAAGCACACTAACTTAATAGGCATATGGTGACAAAAATAGGAACAATGGAAAAATGGGCATATGATGGAAAAATAAGGCATGATAACATAACATGCATATCATGAATATGCATACGAGAACTAATCAGCAGATTAGGTAAACAAGTGATAACAGATCTGATTAGTCAAGTTATTAACAGGCACTTATTTAGATCAACGTATGTGCATGTCAGAATTACTTTTTACATGTTTACATCTGAAAATAACATAGACAGACTGTGATTGGATTTAAAGAACAGAGAAGTGATTGTTGACGTCATAGCAGAGATCCTTGAATCTGTTTAACTTGTTATTGTAGAATACGTTACATAAATTTGAGTTAGGGCAGCAACTCGTTATCTCCATTGTTTTTGGTGAATAAAACAATGAGAATAAGGTCCTATTTATAGCCTAAGGTCAACGAATCTTGTTCAAAATATGTCTAGGTGCACAGAAATGGATCTGTCCAGATCTGTCTAGGGTCGACCACAGGGTCGACAGAGGGGTCGACCCCGGGGTCAACATAGGGGTCGACACCCCTATGTAGGGGTCGGCCTATGGGTCGACATCCATAGGGGATGGGGTCGGCCCCTAACGGGTCGATTCTCCCCTTTCCCGCTGTTTGATTTTGAATTCTGGATTTGTTTTGTTTATATTTATATGGCTTATATGTATATAACCTTCAAACCTTAATATCTTCTTCATACGATATCCATTTACGCAAACTCCGGGTCTATCTCAAGCAGAATTCCGAGACGAACGCAATGGTACAGTCCATTTTACTTGATTCCTAATATTTAATTAATTATTCTTTAGTTTATCACTATGGTGTTCTTTAAAATTACGGGGTGTTAAATTCTCCCTACTTAAAGGATTTCGTCCCGAAATCTCAAAGCTAAGAAGAATGTATATCCTAACATCCATTTGCTCATCCACATATCACAGGCATCCGTTGTCCCTAAATATTTCTAATGCTTATATGAACATATGCAAAGGTGTGTGTATATGACCTTATACAAATGCGAAAGATCAGGCGGTCTACTGAATCAGTCGACCTCCTTAATGCAATGTATGTTAGTGCCATGAATCCAACATGTATACAAATAATCCTACTATAACATGTAAGTTCTATATGTGTGCACAATCATACATCCAAATGTAACGTCCACATGATGATACACCCACTTTCATCCATTAAAAGAAGGAAAATATGCGAACGCAACCATATCCAGTATGAGAGTGATTGAGCTGATCTAGTGCCTAATGTGTGTGCATATGCATCAACAAGCAACCACCAGAGAACACTTGCATCCACTTGCCTCTATCAAACATAACATGCTTCAAACACGTGTTTACATCCATGGGTTCTCTAACTAAAGGTCGAAGATGCTATAGAAAGGATATACTTAAACCATAGAAATAAGTACGATTAAAAGATATAGAAAAGAAGTTAAGAACATACCCTTGAAAAGAAAAGGGTACGAAGAACGAATCTTGTCTTCAGTCTCCCAAGTTGCATTCTCAGGGTCTTCTCGCCACTGAACTTTCATCAACTTGACCTCTCAGATGTGTGGCTTCTTAACTTCTGATCCAATAATACGGGTAGGGACTCGTCTAACTGTCCCCTCCCGTTCCACCTCTACTTCCTCAGGCACACTCGGCTCAACTACTTCTGTGGTATCATGTAAGCACTTCCGTAAATAAGAAATGTCAAAAACATCATGAACATTGGACAGTCTCTCTGGTAGGTTTACTCGATAGGCCTTATGGCCAATCCTTTCGTTTATGGGGGTAGCCCTACAAATCTTGGTGCCAATTTCCCTACAGATTCAAAACAAACCACATTCCTCAAAGGTGATACCTTGATGAAAACCATATCTCCTACTTCAAAATCAATATCAGTCCTTCTCTTATCTTCGTACGACTTCTGCCTATCCTGAGCTGTCTTCATGTGCCTTCGAAATAAGATCAGTCTTTTCTGAAGTTTCACTAAACATCTCAAGTCCAAGTAGAAGCCTTTCTGAAGACTCCCACGAAAAGGTCGGTGATATACAGGGTCATCCGTACAATACTTCGAAGGGTGTCATGCCAATGCTAGCCTGATAACTATTGTTGTTGGTGAACTCTACCAAAGGAAGATGCTCTTCCAAAGTCCCTACGAGGTCTATGGTACACAGTCCTAAAAGATACTCAAGAACTCTATTCACCCTCTCCGTTTGTCCATCGGTCTATGATTTATAAGCGATGCTCAAACACAACTGTGTACCTTATGCCTCTTGTAAGCTCCTCCAAAAAATCACTAGTGAAAATGGGGTCACAATCACTCACAATACTGGAAGGTACTCCATGTAGATAGACTATCTCATGAAGATAAACTGCTGCCAACCATGTTGTCGCCCTCTTACTCTTAACAGGAACGAAATGAGCGCTCTTAGTAAGCCTGTCAACTATAACCCAAATACTGGTATTGCCTTTCCCCGATCTACGCAATTCATCTATGAAATCCATAGAGACACTTTCCCACTTCCACTATGGGACTTCCAAAGGATGAAGTAAACCTCTGGGGTTCCTTTGCTTAGCCTTTACTCGCTGGCAGATCAAACATCGAGAAATGAACTCCGCTACATCTTTCTTCATTCGGCCCAAAAGAAAACCCTCTTCATATCTCTATACATATTATCATCGCACGGATGTATAGTCATCCTAGAATGATGGGCTTCATTAAGGACAATTTTCAACAAACTCCAAACCTGTGGAACATAAAGTGTGACAACCCACGTCCATTAATGTCACTCATTAAGGGAATGCATTAAGTTTTGTGAAGCATTAGAGGTAAACAGAAACAGAATCATTACAAGACATATATAAAAATAGCAGCGGAATAAAAAATAACTTTATTATTCATAAAGTAATGTGGTTCAAAAAATCATGTGTCTGAATTAAATAAAAACCAGTACATCGTAAAAACTTATGTCTTGTACTTAAAACATCAGAGTACAAAATAAAAGCAACAAAATCCCTAAATGAAAACATGGCCATAGTAGCAAAGATAGGAGCTTGAGCAATACATCTAAGCAGCTCCAAAAAATGATAGCAAAATCCTAGTCAAGCTAGAATATTCCCACCCTAAGAACCTGGGGGGAAACGGAAGAAAGAAGAGGAGACAAAAAGGGTCAGATATAAAGTCTAGCGAGTCCAGTTACTTTTAGCAAGTAAATAAGTAAGAGCATCATGACAGACATATAAAGTGGATAAGAAAGATAACATCACAATAGACAGGCATCATAAGGTAAACTTGATAGAGTGTATACGCTTCTCTAATGATTACTCTGATTCTCTGCACCGATACTACTATAACCAAAATGTGATTATCCTAACAATTATAAGATGGTAGACTTAGACATACTTCTGGTGAGAGGTTTTAACCTTATACAATCACATGCAGCCCAACCTAAAAGGCTCTTAAACTCTACCACAGTCTAGATGTACCCTAACTACTACCCTAATCAATCGGCTCCCCACTCCGTAAATACCACGTGCCAGCCGCACAATAGGAGGTATCACTTCTTAAAGTGGCAACCTTTCGTCGATGTGCACAACCATATCTACAGGTGTCACGGTCGTCTTATCCCCTCTGCCCGGACCATGCACGCACATGGCCCCGGTCGGTTTGCACTGCCTTTACCGTCCTCCACATTTGGATCTCTTACAATCAGCCAAATAAGCGTGTCCCAACTATGAACTAGGGTGGAGTCCTCGTTTAATACTGTTTTATGGGTTACTGACTGAAACGGGTCCCCTTCACAAGATCATACAAGCTCTCCCCTTTGTCTTGTATCCCCACTAGGATTTCCACAGGTTATGCTTACCTAACGGTGTCTTTAATTACATAACCCCTATCATTTTCATAGGTTATGCTTACCTAATGGTGTCTTTAATTACATAATCCCAATAGGTTAAGTTTGTAGGCCCATATATAAATATTACCCACCCAACCCGGATTTACTTTACCCACCCACTTTTTCAAACAAGTTTACTTAACCCCTAATCAGGTTCATGTTCATACAATCCATATGGATTCAACTAGATTAAGTATTCCAATTCATTACCATGTCCATTTATGGTTATAATGTACTAGACCCCTCACATTAAGCCTACCACTTATGGATGTTGGATAATCCGGTAGGTTCCGGGCAGACTTCTTCCATAAGTCAGGCCCTCATATTTGTGTACCTAGACCCCTCACATTAGATCCACCACTTGTGGTCGATGGATATGCAGAGCGATTCTGAGCAAACTTCCACTACAAGCGTAATCTAACCTCGTGTATAAAAACAGTTACAGTTTCTAATTACTGTAATCCTAGGCATTTCTTATTAGCCAATTTTACCTATGTCATTATAGGTTTTCATGTCCCGTTCCCAGGTTATGTTCATAATAAACTATATGCCCAAATTCATATTCATAAACATTATTCAAGTTATGCCAAATTCCCCATTTACAAGTTATGCCCAATTTCAATGTTTTTCCCCTCGTTCCCCGTTTAATGCATTTGTATATTTCAATGGCATGCCTAGGCTCGAAAGTAGCCTGGCTATATAAAATAAAAGGGAAGGGATGAAAGGAGATGATAGAAATGCTTATACTGAAAAAATTGAAAAAAAACACATAGTGGCATATTGATAAGATGGGCATATAAGAACAGATCTGGTGATCAACCTGAGATGATAGAATTGATTCTAACATAATTGGGATGTCATAATAGGCATGATAAGGTCTAAACAATAATTTAGATGTCCAACTAATAATAGATCCAATTTAACCACAAACATGATAGGTACAAGGTGATCTAAATAATGAATTAGATCTATAATCCAAAATAGATCTGACACGATAAAGGTTAAGATTTAGGTCATAGTTATCTCAGAATATCCTAGGTTCACAACTTATAACAAATCTGATATGATTCGAGCAATCACAGTAATAGATCCAATTACAGTCATATTATGTTTTACTTTTTAATTATTTAAATCTAAAAGTAACTTAAACTCACAATGCTTGGATCTAGAAAATAGAAGGAGAATAGCAGATGTTGAATCACAAATCTACACGTGAATAACTTGACTAACTCGATTGTAGAAGAAGAAAAGGGTTTAATTCAGTATAGACACCGACAGCATCTAGTCCTCCATTATTTTTTAGTGTAGAAAACAAGAGAAATAGAGCCATATTTATATCCACCAGCTCCCAAACCCTAAATGCCACGTCTGCCCTAGGGTTATCGACCCCCCTAGGGGGGTCGACCCATGGGTCGACACCCCCTTTGAAGGGTCGACACCCCTTTAAGGGGTCGACACCCCTGGGCAGGATTTTTTCCACTCTCTGAAATTTTGATTTTTGAACTTTTTTCTAATTTTTTGGATTTAATTATATATATATATATATATATATAATTCTCTTGCGCATATGCAAACTTCAAACCTTCATAACTTCTTCATACATTGTCTGTTGTATGCAATATAAGTGTCTATCTTGACCAGAATTTCGAGACGGACGCAATGGCGTAGTCAGTTTTCCTTGATTCTAAATACTAAATTAATTATTCTTTAATTTGTCCTCTTTTGGTGTTGTTAAAATTACCGGGTGTTACGTTCTTGCCTGCTCAAAGGATTTCGGCCCCGAAATCTCTAAGTTAAGAAGAATGTATATCCCACCATCCATCACCCATCTACTCATCTACTAATCACAGGCATCCATTGTCCTTAAAGGCTTCTAATGCTTATATGAACATATGCAAAGGTGTGTGTATATGTCCCAATAGTAATGCGAAGATCAGGCGTCCTACCGAATCAGTCGACCTCCTTAATGCAATGTATGTTAGTGTTATGAATCCAGCATGTATGCAACAATCCTATTATAACATGTGAGTTCTATATGGGTGCACAATCATCTGTCCAAATGCAATATCCATATGATGATACATCCATTTCCATCCATTAAAAGAAAAAAAGTACACACACATCCATATGCAGTATGAGAGTGATTGAGCCGATCTAGTGCCTAATGTGTGTATATGCATCCATGAGCAACCACTAGCAAACACTTACATCCATCAAACATAACATGTCTCAAGCACATATTTACATCCATGGGATTCCTACCTAAAGCTCGAAGATTCGATCGATGGGACATAATTAAATGATAGCAACAAGAATAGATAAAAACTTTGGAAAAGGAGTTAAGAACATACCCTCGAAAAGAAAAGGGTACGAAGCACAAATCTCGTCTTTGGTCTCCCAAATCGCATCCTCTGGGTTATCTCCCCACTGAACTTTCGTCAACTTGACTTTCTATTGCATAACTTCATAACTTCTAATCCAAGAATATGGGTAGGAACTCATCTGACTATCGCCTCCCGTACCACCTCTACTTCTTCCAATATACTTGGCTCGACTACTTCCGTGGTATCATGCAAGCATTTCCTTAAATGATAAACGTGGAAAACATCATGAATGTCGAATAGTCCTTCTAGTACTTTTACTCTATAGGCCATTTGGCCAATCCTGTTATGGGAAATTGCCCTACAAATCTTGGTGCCAATTTCCCTACAGATCCGGAGCAAACCACATTCCTCAATGGTGACACCTTAATGAAAACCATATCTCCTACTTCAAATTCAATGTTAGTCCTTCTCTTGTCTACGTAGGATTTTTGCTTATCTTGATCAGTCTTCATTCGTTGACTAATAAGATCAAACTTCTCGAACGTTTCTCTAACCATATTTGGTCCAAGTAAAAGCCTTTCTGTAGATTCCGACCAACAAGTGGGTGATCTACATGGTTGTCCATATAATGCCTCAAAGGGTGCCATGTCAATGCTAGCTTGATAACTTTTGTTGTAGGCGAACTCCACTAAAGGAAAATGCTCTTCCCAAGTCCCTCTGAAGTCTAGGATACACAGCCTCAAAAGATCCTCAAGAACTATGTTCTCCTTTTCCGTCTGTCCATCGGTCTATGGTTGATAAGCGGTACTCAAACACAACTGTGTACCTAATTCCTCTTGCAAACTCCTCCAAAATTCACTGGTGAAAATTGGGTCACGACCGCTCATGATGCTAGAGGTTACTCCATGAAGACTGACTATCTCACGAACATAAACTGCTGCCAACAATGTTTTCGTCCTCTTACTCTTAATTGGAATAAATTGAGCGCTCTTAGTAAGTCTGTGTACAACAACCCAAATGCTGGTATTGCCTTTCTTCGATCTAGGCAAACCATCTATGAAATCCATGGAGACGCTCTCCCACTTCCACTGTGGAATCTCCAAAGGATGAAGTAAATCACTAGGCTTCGCTTTGACTTGCTGAAAAACCAAACATTGACAAACAAACTCTGCCACGTCTTTCTTTATCCCAGCCCAAAAGAAAACCCTCTTCATGTTCCTATACATCTTAGTATCGCCTAGATAAATAGTCATCTTAGAATGATGGGCTTCCTCGAGGACTGTCTTTAACAAACCTCCAGTTTGGGGAACACAAAGCCTTCCATCTCGTCGCAACCACCCTTTATCGTCTATGGAATATCTATTGAGGTGCCTAGAAGTCTCCCCTTTACTGAGCCTACCCAAGATGTCCAAAATTTGTGGATCATCTCGTTGTGAAGCTCCTATCTGATCTATAAGAGTGGGTCATATCTCTAGCGATATAAACAAACAAAGCAAAAGCTCTGTGGTGGGTCTAAATTCAAAAGTTGGCATAAACTCCAAGCTTTTCCTTTCCACAAACAGAGGACTTAAGGCCATCCTCTTCCTACTCAGTGCGTCTGCCACCACATTACCCTTGCTAGGGGTATAAGCAATCTCGAAATCATGAGAAGCTAGGAACTCCATCCACCTTTGTTGCCTTAAATTAAGATCATTCTGCGAGAATAAATACTTAAGAGATTTATGAGCGATGTACAACTCAAACCTCTCTTCAAGCAAATAATGACGCCATGTCTTAAGTGTGAATACTATGGAAGATAGCTCTAAATCATGGGTAGGGTAGTTCTTCTCATGAACCCTTAGTTGTCTACCCCCATAACATACTACCTCTCCCAATTGCATCAGAACCACACCAAGCCTTGTACCACATGCATCACTATAAACTGTAAACACTTTATTCTCATCAGGCAAGCTCAAGACTGAGGCTGTTGCCAGAGCCCTCTTCAATCGTTGGAAAGCAACATCACAATCTATATCCTACGAAAACGCCAGATTCTTCTTTGTCTGTCTGGTGAGTGGGGCTGATATTTTTGCGAAGTCCTTAATGAACTTCCTATAATAGCCTGCGAATCCAAGAAAGCTTCTCACCTCAATTACATTTTTCGGAACTTTCCAATCTTGAACTGCAACTACTATTGCAGTATTTACTACTATTTCATCTTTGGAAACCACATGCCCTAGGAATCTCACCTCTTTTCTCCAAAAAGGGCATTTGGAGAACTTTTCCTTAAGCTGATGCGCACGGAGAGTTTTCAAAACTTCTCTCAAATGTTGGGCATGCTCCTCTTCGCTCTTTGAGAAGATCAAGATATCATCAACAAAGACCATAACAAATTTATTTAGAAACTCCCGAAACACCCTACTCATCAGATCAACAAAATAGGCAGGTGCATTCGTCAACCCAAAAGGCATAACTAGCCATTCAATGAAACCATCTAGAGTCCTAAAAGCGGTTTTATCTATAATATCCTCAGCCACCTTCAACTGATGAAACCCCACGGCCAAACTAAGAGAATACGGAGGCATCAACAAGCTGGTCAAACAAATTATCTATCCTTAGGAGTGGGTGCCTATTCTTCTTCAGGAGCTTGTTCAACTCTCTATAGTCCACACATAAGCAAACTGAACCATCGGCCTTAGTCGCGAATACTACGGGAGCACGCCATTCTGATATGCTTCGCCTAATAAACCCTTTCTCAAGTAGCTCCCCTACTTGCTTGCTAAGCTACCTCCTTTCCCTTGGAGCCATATGGCGCATAAAAAATGCAACTGGCTTTGCATTGTACACCAAATATATACGGAAATCGATCTTGCTCCTCGGAGGTAAGCCCCGTACCTTATCAAAAACATCAAGATTATCTCTGACTACAGGAACAGATTGCAGATCATCGAAAGATGCATCTAGGGACTCTAGGAAACTAAGCATGCTAGACCCTTGTAGGTCACAAGAAATCTCGAGGGTCCTCCCATGGTAAGTCAAAAGTCTAAATACCCTCCTCTCATAATCAAAATGGAAACCATACATGGTTAGCCAATCCATCCCTAAAATCAAACCATAGCTCATAAAACCGAGCATATATGCATCACACTCAAACTCGACACCTAACACAGATATTCTCAAACCCCGACAAATCATGGACAAATGAGTCGAACCACCAATGGGGTTTGAGACAACTACGGGATCCACTACCATACTAGTATTTAGGTGCAGAGACTCAACAAAAGAACTAGATATAAATGAATGTGAAGCGCCAGAATCAAAAAGAGTTCTAATAGGATGACTGGAAATAGAAATCAAAACTTCCACGGAAATTTTCCTACCTCTATCTGGAGCACTGGTCGCGAGAGCATGCACCTTCCCTCCAGAAGCTCCTGCCCTTTGACCTTGTCCCTGTTTCTTTGGGCACACATTGGCAAAGTGTCCGACCTCTCCACATTTAAAGCAAGAATTCTTCCTTTTGTTGCAGTCCTTTACCAAGTGACCCTCACGTCCACAACTGTGACACTTCCTCCTATACTTAGCCTTGTCATTCTCTCCGCCCTTCTTCTATTGTTGTTGTTTTCTTTTCTTGGGCCATTCCTTCTTGTTTTGCGTTGCTTCCTCATCCTTAACTTCCTTCTTCTCCTTTGTCTTCCTCATGCATCAAGGCCATATCAACAAGCCTTTCAAAAGTTGCTTCCATTGGAATGTGGGACATAGCTAACCCATAAAGGGGTTCGTTCATCCCTTTAGCAAACCGCAATGCTTTGTTATACGGGGTATCTACTAGTTCCAATCCAAATCTTGCTAGCTAATTGAATTTGTTCACATATTCTTTAACAGTCATGTTTCCTTGTTTGAGCGCCAAGAACCACTCCATTTGCATGCTTTTTTCAGCTTGAGAAACAAACTTCATTTTAAACCTTTGTCTAAAATCATCCCAAGTTTCCACCAGACACCCCGCTTGGGTTACTTCCCACTAGAACGAAGCTTCAACTTTCAATAGCAAGGCGGCTAGCTGAATCTTCCGACGATCATCCACGTCGAAAATTCCAAACAAGTCCTCTGTCTCCTTGATCCAATTCCCTGCCTCTACGAATGTCTCAGTTCCATGGAATGGCTTTCCTCCCATGGCATGGAAATCTTTGCAGATCTTAGAGAAGTTGTCTGCAAGGAACGACAGGTGCAGCTGGGGGAGGAATGTCTGCTTGACCACTAGTAGGCGTGTGGCCTCTAGATACCTACGAAACCAGTCTGGTATCATAGCGCCCTTTGGAATATTAGGTTACCCAGACATGCTGAAAAGAAAAGGAAAGAGATTCAGACAAAGGATCAAAAGATAATACGTACAGCTTTAGGGAATATGTTTTCAAAACAGACTTTTCTTTTTGAAAATGCTTTCTTTTAAAACCTTTTTGAAAATAATTTTCAAATTTTTTTATCTAATCTGGTAACCTTGCTCTGATACAAAGTGTAACACCCAACGTCTGTTAATGCCACTCATTAAGGGAATGTATAAAGTTTCGTGGAGCGTTATAGGTAAACAAAAACAGAATCATTACAAGACAGATAAAAAAATAGCAACGGAATAAAGACAAACTATATTGATCATAAAGCATCGTGGTTCAGAACATCATATGTATGAATTACAAAAAATCCAGTACATCATAAAAACTTCTTCCTTATACTTAAAACATCATAGTACAAAATAAAAGAAGCAAAATCCCCAAATAAAAACATGGCCATAGTAGCAAAGATAGGAGCTTGAGCAATACATATATGCAGCTCCAGCAAATAATTGTAGAATCCTAGTCAAGCTTGAGTATTCCCACCCTGAGAACCAAGGAAAACGGAAGAGAGAAGAGGAAACTAAAAGGGTCATACATAAATTCTGGCGAGTCTAGTTACTTTTAGTAAATAAATAAGTAAAGTATCATGACAAGCATATAAAGTGGATAAGAAAGATAACGTCACAATAGACAGATATGACAAGGTAAGCTTGATAAAGTGTATATGCTTCTCTAATGATTATTCTAATTCTCTGCAACGATACTAGTATATCTGAAATGAGATGATCCCAACAACTATAAGATGGCAGACTTAGGCGTACTGTTGGTGAGAGGTTTTAACCCCATACAATCCACAGGCAGCCCAACCTAAAAGGCTCCTAAACTTTACTAGAGTATAGATGTACCTTAACTACTACCCTAGTCGATCGGCTCCGTACTCCGTAGATACCCTGTGTCGGCCCCGCAGTAGGAGGTATCACTTCCTAAAGTGGAAACCCTTCGTTGATGCGCACAAGCATATCTAATGGTGTCACGATCATCTTATCCCTCTCTGCCCGGACCATGCACGTACATGGCCCTGGTCGGTTTGCGCCGCCCACACCATCCTCTACGTTTGGATCTCTTATAATCAGCCCAGTAAGCAAGTCCCAACTCCGACCTAGGGCGGAGTCCTCGTTTGATACCGTTCTATGGGTTAGTGATTGAAATGGGTCCCCCAAAAAAGATTATACAAGCTCTCCCCTTTGTCTTGTATCCCCACTAGGATTGCACAGGTTATGCTTACCTAACAGTTTCTTTAATTACATAACCCTTATCATTTTCACAGGTTGTTCTTACCTAACAGTTTCTTTAATTACATAACCCCTATCATTTTCACAGATTATGCTTACCTAACGGCGTCTTTAATTATGTAACCCCAATAGGTTAAGTTTGTGGGCCCATATATAAATATTACCCATCCAACCCTGATTTACTTAACCCACCCATTGTTTCAAACGAGTTTACTTAACCCCTAATCAAGTTTATGTTCATACAATCTGTATGGATTCAACTAGGTTAAGTATTTCAATTCATTACCATGTCCATTTATGGTTATAATGTGCTAGATCCCTCATATTAAGCCTACCACTTGTGGATGCTGGATATATCGATCGGTTCCGGGAAGACTTCTTCCACAAGTCGGGCTTAACCTCGTGTCTTACCATGTGTCGTATTTGTGCACTAGACCTCTTACATTAGATTCACCACTTGTGGTCGCTGGATATGCCGGGCGGTTCCGGTCAGACTTCCACCACAATGTAATCTAACCTCGTGTCTAGGCACAGTTACAGTTTCTAATTACTATAATCCAAGTCATTTCATTATTACCCAATTTTACCTATGCCAATATAGGTTTTCATGCCCCTTTACCCAGGTTATGTTCATAATAAACTAAATGCCCAAATTCATATTCATAAACATTATTCATGTTATGCCAAATTCCCTATTTACAAGTTATGCCCAATTTCAAAGTTTTTCCCCTCGTTCCCCGTTTAACGCATTCGCATATTTCAACGGCATGCCTAGGCTCGAAAGTAGCCTAACAATATAAAATAAAAGGGAAAGGATGAAGGGAAGATAATAGAAATGATTATACTAGCAAAATTTACATGAATGCATAGTGGCATATTGATAAGATGGGCATGTAAGAACAGATCTGTTGATCATGAGATGATGGAACTGATTCTAACATAATAGGGATGTCATAATAGGCATGATAAGATCTAAACAATAATTTAGATGTCCAACTAATAACATATCCAATTTAACCACAAACATGATAGGTACAAGGTGATTTAAATAGTGAATAAGATCTATAATCCAAGGTAGATCTGGCATGATAAAGGTTAAGATTCAAGTCATATTTATGTCAGAATATCATTGGTTAACAAGTTATAACAGATCTGATATTGTTTTAGTAGTCACAGGCATAGATCCAAATTATAGTCATATCATGTTTTACTTTTTAATTATTTAAATCTAAAAGTAACTTAAACTCACGGTGTTTGGATCTAGAAAATAGAAGGAGAATAGCAGATGTTGAATCACAGATTTACACCTGAATAACTTGATTAACTCGAATACAGAAGAAGAAAAAGGTTTGATTCGGTCTAAGCACCAACAACATCTAGTCCTCCATTATTTTCCAGTGTAGAAAACAAGCGAAATGGAGCCATATTTATAGCCGCCAGCCCCTAAACGCTAACTGCAACGTCTGCCCTAGGGGGTCGACATTCCCTTGAGGGGTCGACTTAGGTTCGACATCTCTGGGCTGGATTTTTGCCGCTCTCTGAAATTTTGATTTTTAAATTGTTTTCTGATTTTCTGGATTTAATTATATACAAATAATTCTCTTGCGTGTATACAAACTTCAAACCTTCTTAACTTCTTCATATTGTGTCCATTTTATGCACACCAAGTGTCTATCTTGACCAGAATTTCGAGGCGGACACTATGGCGCAGTCTGTTTCCCTTAATTCTGGATATTAAATTAATTATTCTTTAATTTGTCCTCTTTAGTGCTTTTAAAATTATGGGTTGTTACACAAAACCTTCCATCTCGTCGCAACCACCCTCTATCATCCGTGGAATATCTACTGAGGTGACTGGAAGTCTCACCTCTACTGATCCTATCCAAGATATCTACTATGTGTGAGTCCTCTCGCTACGAAGTTCCTAACTGATCCAACAGAGTAGGTCGCGCCTCTAATAATGCGAATAAACCAGGCGTGAACTCAGTGGAGGGTCTTAAATCAAAAGTCGATATAAACTCCAAGTTTTGCCTCTATACAAATAGAGGACTCAAGTTCACCCTCTGCCTACTCAATGCGTCCGCAATCAAATTACCCATGCCAGGGTTATAAGCAATCTCAAAGTCATAGGAGACTAGGGACTCCATCCATCTTTCTCCTCAGATTGAGATCCATCTACGAGAACAAGTACTTGAGAGATTTATGGTCGGTATACGACTCGAATTTCTCTCCAAGGAAATAATGACGCCTAGTCTTCAGCGCGAATATTATGGCAGCCAATTCTAAGTCACTAGCAGGGTAGTTTTTCTCATGACCCCTTAACTTTCTACCTCCATTACATACTACCTCTTGCATCAGAACCGCACCAAGCCCTGTACCACATGCATTAGTGTATACTGTGAACATCGTGTTCCTATCAGGCATAGTCAATATTGGGGTCGTTGTCAGAGCCCTCTTCAATTGCTGGAAAGCATCCTCACATTCTATACCCAAAGAAAATGCCAGATTATTCTTCGTCATTCTGGTGAGTGGGGCTGATATCTTTGCAAAGTCCTTAATGAACTTCCTATAATAGCCCACTAAACCAAGAAAACTCCTTACCTCCGTTACATTCTTTGGAATCTACCAATCTTGAACTACAACTACTTTCGTGGGATTTACTGCTATCCCATCCTTAGAGACCACATGCCCAAGAAATCTCAATTCTTTTCTCCAAAAATGTCATTTGGAGAATTTCTCCTTAAGCTAGTGCGCACGAAGAGTTTTCAAAACCTCCCTTAAATGTCGGGCATGCTCTTCCTCGCTCTTCGAGAAAATCAAGATGTCATCAACAAAGATCACAACGAACTTATTTAGAAACTCCCGAAACACTCTACTCATCAGATCCACAAAATAGGTGGGTGCATTCATCAACCCAAAAGGCATGACGAGGCACTCGAAGAAACCATCTGGAGTTCTAAAAGCGGTTTTATCTATACTGTCCTCTGCCACCCTCAACTGATGAAATCATGTGGCTAAGTCTAACTGGGAGAAAACAGATGCACCAACAAGCTGGTCAAAAAGATCATCTATCCTCGGAAGTGGGTGCCTACTTTTCTTTGTGAGTTTATTCAACTCTTTATAATCCATACATATGCAAAGAGAACCATCTGCCTTAGTGGTGAATATTACTAGAGCACCCCATTTAGATAAACTTCGCCTGATAAACCCTTTCTCAAGTAGCACCTCTATTTGCTTGCTGAGCTCCCTCCTTTCTCTCAGAGACATATGGCGCACAGGCAATGCAACTGGCTTTGCATTGTCCACCAAATATATAGGGAAATCAATCTCGCGCCTGGTGGTAAGCCCCGAACCTCCTCAAAAACATTAGGATACTGACAGACTACTGGTACAGATCGTAGATCATCGATAGATGCATCAAGTGACTCTAGGAAAGTAAGCATGATAGACCCTTCAGGGTCATAAGAAATCCCGAGGGTCCTCCCATGGCAAGTCAGAAGTCTAACGACCCTCCTCTCACAATCCAGAATGGCACCATATATAGCTAGCCAATCCATCCTTGGAATCAAACCATAGCCCATGAAAGCAAGCACATATGCGTCACATTCAAACTCGACGCCCAACACAGAAATTCTCATACCTTGACAAATCATAGACAAATCAGTCATACCCCTAATGGGGTTTGAGACAACAACGAGATCCAAAACCATATTAGTACTAATTTGTAGAGACTCAACCACAGAATCAAACATAAAAGAATGTGAAGCGCCAGAATCAAAAAGAATTCTAACATAATGATTGGAAACAGAAATCAAACCTTCAACAGAAACTTTCCTACCTCTTTTTAGTACACAGACTACGAGAGCATGCACCTACCCTCCAGAATATCCTGCCCTTTGGCCTTGTCCTTGATTCTTTGGGCATTCCTAGAATAGTGTCCGACCTCTCCACAATGGAAACAAGCATTCTTCTTTCTTTTGTAGTCTTCGATCAAATGACCCTCGTGTCCGCAGTTATGACATTTCCTCTTATCTCGAGCTTTGTCATTAACCCATGAAGCGGTTCTTTTGATCCTCTAGCAAACCTCAAAGCTTTCTTGTGCAGGGTATTCACTAACTCTAAATCAAACTTCGCCAATTGACTGAATTTATTAATATACTCTTTGACAAACACGACCTACTTGCTTAAGTGCCAAAAACCTTTCCATTTGCATACTTTGCTCGGCTTGAGAAAGGAACTTCGTTTTGAATCTCTGTCGGAAATCATCCCAAATCTCAACTGGACGCTCTGCTTGTGTCACTTCCTAACAGAATGAATCCTCATCTTTCAGCTACTAAACGACCAACTGAATCTTCCTACGGTCGTTAACCTCAAATATCCCAAATAAATCCCACATCTCTTTGAGCCAATTCCTTGCTTCTACGAAAGTCCCAGTTCCTCGGAATGGCTTCCCTCCCATAGCATAGAAATCCTTACATATCTTGGAGCAATTATCGACCCGCGGAGGGGGAGGAGGAGGAACAACAGCTACAGTTAGGGGAGGGGCGTCTGCTTGGCCTCTGGCAGGTGCTTTAGCCTCAAGATACCTATGGAACCAAGCCAGTATTGTAATGCCCTCGGGAAGAATCGGTTCCCCAGACATGTTGAAAAAGAAAAGAAAAAGGGATTCAAACAAAGATTCAAAAGATATTCCATATGGCATTGAGGATTATGTTTTTCAAAACAGAGATTTCTTTTGAAAATCCTTTCTTTTAAAATCTTTTTGAAAATAATTTTCAAAATCTTCAATCCGATATAGTAGCCTTCAGCTCTGATGCAAATTGTGACACCCCACGTCTGTTAATATCACTCTATATCAGAATGCATTAAGTTTCATGAAGTGTTAGAGGTAAACAGAAACAGAAACATTACAAGACAGGTATAAAATAATAGCGAAATTTAAAATTTTATTTATAGAAAACATCGTGGTCCAAAACATAGTTACATCATGAGCCTGAAATATAGAAAACCCATTACATTAACTTAAAACTGTTGTCTTGTACTAAAATCGTCAGAGTATAGTAATAAAAGAGTCATAATTCCCCATAAATGTAGCCATATCAGAGAAGACAGGAAATCAAAGTAGTACATCTAAGCAGCTACAAGCAAAAAGAAAGAGACAATCAAAATCAAACCTGAGTATTCCCACCTTGAGAACCTAGGGGGGACGGAAGAGAGAAGAGGAAACAAAATGGGTCAGACAAAAAGTCTGGCGAGCCCAGTTAATTTTAGCATATAAATAAGTAGAAGCATCATGATAGGCATATAAACTGGATGAGAGAGATAACAGTATCGTAAGACAGGTATACAGACTGAGCAGGATAAACCGAATAAAAATGAAGTAGTATATTGCGCTTCTCAAATACTTTTCTCTGCACCAATACTAGCATAACAAGAATAAGATGATCCCAACTAGAACAAGATGGAAGACTTAGGTGTACTTCTAGTGACAGGTTTTACCCTACCAAGAATAACAGGTAGCCCAATAGGAATGACAGGTGTTACACCCAACAATAATGACAGGTTCCCAACAAGCAAGAATAAATGTAGCTTACCCCCAATCGATCGGCTCCCTATCCTGTAGATATTCTATGTTAGTCGCACGGTAGGATGTATCGCTTCCTAAAGTGGCAACCCGTTATTTCCAGGATGTGCACAACCATATCTACTATTGTCACAACGTCTCATCTTCCCGAGAAAGCGGACCCATGCATGCCCTTGACTCCGATGGAACGCACCGTCAACACCCTCACTCAAGTGACCTCTTATAATCTGCTCAGCAAGCATGCCGCAACCCCGACCTAGTTCGGAGTACTCTTTTGATACCAAGAAGGGTTACTGACTGAAACGGATCCTACACAACAGATGACACAAGCTTCCCTCCTAGGCTTGCATCCCCACTACTAGGATTTTAACAGGTTATGCTTAACAGTTTAACAAGGTTACATAACCCTTACATGTAAAACAAGTTAAGTTTTTCGGGTATATATATGTAGCCCGCCCCCATATATTTAACAAGATTAACTTAACTCCCACTAATTCAAGCAAGTTTACTTAACCCCTAATCAATTTGATAGGTTCATGTAACCCCCCACCCCCCAGATTTAAACAGGTTAAGTATTAAAGGTTAATAAGTTATCCATTTATGTCTTGTTATTGGACTAGACCTCTCACATTAAGTCTACTACTTGTGTAAGATGGATATGTCGAGCGGTTCCGGGCAGACTTATACTACAAGTCAGACTTAACCTCGTGTCTTAGTACTGTTACATGTACATTTATGCACTTGACCCCTCACACTAGATTAACCACTTGTTGATGCTGGATTTGCTAGGAGGTTCCGGGTAGACTTCAACCAAAAGTGTAATCTAACCTCGTGTCTAAGTGCGGTTCCAGTTTCTAATAACTGTAAATCTAGGCATGTTCATTATTAACCAATTTTCATGTTTATCCAATATTATGCCCCATATCCCAGTTTGATTCATAATACATGTTATGCACCCAAATTAAAGTTTCAGAACAAGGTATAAATTATGCCTAAATCCCAATCATGTTTTAATATACGTTATGCCCCAAATTAACATTCCCCACCATTCCCAATTTCGTGCACTCACATATTTCAGCGATAAGCCCAGGCTCGAAGGTAGCTTGGCTATAAAAATAAAAAGGGAAGGAGGAAGACAAGAGAACAGGAATAAGTATAAAAACGAAACATGCATGATATGTCAAAAATAGGCATACTAACCGAATACTATATGGTGACAGAAATAGGCATAATGGCAGAATGGGAATATGATGACAAAATTAGGCATGATAACAGAACGGGCATATCATGAATAGGGAAATGAGAACCAATCAGGAGATTAAGTGAACAAGTAATAGCAGATATGATTATTATGATTTAAGTTATTAATAGGAACTGATTTAGATCCAACTTTTGAGCATGTCAGGATTACTTTTTACATGTTTACATCTAAAAATAACATAGACCCACTAAGACTGGATATAAAGAACAGAGAAGTGATTGTTGATGTCGTAGCAGAGATCCTTGAATCCGTATAACTTGTTATTACAGAAGAATGGGCCATTTTAATTTTAATTGGGGCAGCACCTCGTTGTCTCCATTGTTTTTGGTGAATAAAACTTTGAGAATGAGGTCCTATTTATAGCCTAAGGACAATGAATCTTGTTCAGAAATGTATCTAAGTGCACAGAAATGGATCTGTCCAAATCCATATGGGGTCGACCCATGGGTCGACACCCATAGGGAACAGGGTCGACCCCTAATGGGTTGATTCCCCCCTTTCCCGCTGTTTGATTTTGAATTCTGGATTTGTTTCTTTATATTTAAATGGTTTATATGTACATAAACTTCAAACCTTAATATCTTCTTCATACGATATCCGTTTTATGCAAAATCGAAGTATATCTTAAGCAGAATTACGAGAAGAATGCAATGGTGTAGTCCGTTTTACTTAATTTCCGATGTTAATTAATTATTCTTTAGTTTATCACTATGGTGTTCTTTAAAATTACGGGGTATTACACCCTCTTTACAACAATCTTTAGGGGAGGATACCACTCAAAACATCTTCCATTTTAAGGATGTGTCGCTGATGTTCACTTTTAATAAGGAAGTAATTTTAAAATCATTTTGAAAATTGTGAGAAATGATTGAAATAAGGATTTAGTGCTAATCGTAGTTTTAATAAGAAATATAGACTCAATTACTTTTGATTTCTTGGACTCTTGGGATCTTCTTTATTATTAGTCTTATTTGTTGAACTCTTCTTATTTGTCTTGATTCTCTAAACTACAAGTCTTCAATAATCAATACCTACATATATTTCCTGTATATACATACATACATATATATATATAATAGTGAATAATGAAAGTATATATTTTATAACAATAATAGTTAAAACAAGGTTATTGTCATCAAAACCATTTTCATCAACATCTCAATCCTAACACTTACGACCTTATGTCTTGGTTCTTCATCCTTCGGGTTATTCGATCTTTTGGGTTCCCTGAACCTACGACTGACATGGTTTGGCGATGGTTTTAGGATGTTGGTTTTCTGCACTTATCAACAAAGAAACCAAAGGCTTTTTTCGAATGGAAAGGGGACTATGGCATGGAGATCCCATCTCCCCTACCCTGTTCGTCATCACTGTCGAAGCACTTATAAGAGGGATTCACTCTCTTACCATTGCAGAACAGATTCATCGTTTCAGTAATCTGAGTAGTTACCCCTAATCTTTTCATTGTCGTTTGCTGACGATATCATTATTTCCACCAATGGGTACCATAAGTCTTTTCGTAGACTGCTTTCTTTTCAAGAGTTGTTTTGTTCATGCCAAGTCCATGGAACCAACTACGATTTCATGGATCGAGTCCTTCTTCGATTTTTGGAGGGGGTCTCTTTCGCTTCCTTATCTTGTTATTATTCTATGCTAAGGTTGAAAGTTAGTGTGACGCCCTACCTCTGTTAGTGTCACTCACAAAGGGAATGCATTAAGTTTCATGAAGCGCTATAAGTAAACAGAAATAGAAATATTACAAGATAGATATAAAAGCAACAGCGAAATTTTTATTTTTATTTCAAACATAAAATCATAACATCATAGTCCAAAATATCAGTCTGAAATTGCATGAAAGCCATTACAATAATATAAAACTTTCTCGCTTGTTCCATTAGAGTACATGAAAAGCATAATTCCACAAAAAGAGACAAAGCCATAGTAGAGATAAGAACTTGAGCAATACTTCAAATCCTTCTCCGAGCAAGATGATAACCGAGCCCTGACTAAGCCTAAGAATTCCCACCCTATGAACCTTAAGGGGAAAATGGAAGAAAGAAGAGGAAACAAAAAGGGTCAGACATAAAGTCTGGTGAGTCTGGTTACTTTTAGCAAGTAAATAGATAGAAGAAGCATGACAGGCATATAAGATGGATAAGAAAGATAACATAATAAGAGACAGGTATGACAAGGTAAACATGATAGAGTGATACGCTTCTCTAAAGATTTCTATGCAAAATACTAGTATAACCAAAATGAGATGATCCTCAACACGTATAAGATGGTAGAGTTAGGCGTACTTCTAGTGAGAGGTTTAACTCTATATAATCCACAGGCAGCCCCAATAACGGACTCCTAAACTTACCAGATTCTAGATGTACCCTAATTACCCTAATCGATCTGCTCCCTATCCACGTAGATACCATGTGTCGGCACCACTGTAGGAGGTATCATTTCCAAAAGTGGCAAACCCTCTTTAATAATCAGCACAACCATATCTACAGGTGTCACGGTCGTCCGATCCCCTTCTGCCCGGCTCACGCATGCACATGGTCTGGTCGGTTTGCGCTGCCTACACCATCCTCCACGTTTGGATGTCTTACAATCAGTCCAGTAAGCGTGCCCCTTCTCCGACCTAGTTCGGTGTACAAGTTTGATACCTACTTCGGGTTACTGGCTGAAACGGGTCCCACACAATATGATACAAGCTCCCCCGTTTGTCTTGTATCCCCCACTAGGTTTTATTGGCTATGTATACCACTAGGTGTCTTTAATCACATAACCCTATCATTTCTACAAGTTATGCTTACCCTAAACGGTGTCTTTAATTACATAACTTTATTACTTACACCGGTTATGTATACCACTAGATGTCTTTAATTACATAACCTTATCGGGTTAGCTTTGTGGGCCTATATGTACTAATATTACACACCTACCCAAGATTTACTTAACCCTCCCACTGATCCAAGCATATTTATTTAATGGTTAAGTTTGCGGGCCTATATATGCTAATATTACCCGCCTAGCCAAGATTTACTTAACCCTCCCACTGATCCAAGCATGTTTATTTAACGGTTAAGTTTGTGGGCCTATGTTTACTAATATTACTCACCTATCCAAGATTTACTTAACCCTCCTAATGAACTAAGCATGTTTATTTAATGGTTAAGTTTGTGGGCCTATATATGCTAATATTACCCACCTACCCAAGATTTACTTAACCCTCCGACTGATCCAAGCATGTTTATTTAATGGTTATGTTTATAGGCCTATATTTACTAATGTTACCCACCTACCCAAGATTTACATAACCCCTATTAATATTTATGTTCACACAATCCATATGGTTCAACTAAGTTAAGTATTACAGACTAACAGGTTATCCCCATTCACATTGACTGCTTTTTACATGCCAAAGTTTCCCTTGCTTATTAATTTCATGTAAATATAACTTAATCGATTTAAGTTCATTAATAATCCCCATTACATGTTATTCTTTAGATTGTAATTAACAGAATAATCTTACAGTCATTCACCCGTGGATTGTAATTAACGGAAGTAATCTTACAATCCCTTTTGTACTGTCTGTTTACATAGTTACAATAACATGTTTTACTTAATATTTAATTAAGTACATTTCTTCTTAATTCACCAGTTTCCTATTTAACATATCACTACAACTTGGAGTTGTTTACTTATTAAATTAGTTTTCTTAACTAAGCTTTACAAATAAGCTTTCTTTCCTTTTATTATAACTTATATTATAATTTCCACTTGTCCCTAGGACAAGCCTACCTATTATATACAACATTTTCATTAAGTAATTAATCATAATAGGTTATTATCATCCTTTGTTTACTCCAATTCATTACCATTTACATTTATGGTTATAATGGGTTAGACCTCCCACATTAGGCATACAACTTGTGGATACTGGATATGCCGGTCTGGTCCGGGCAGACTTATTCCACAAGTTGGGCCTAACCTCGTGTCTTAGCCCGACTCGTATTTGCGCACTTAGAACACTCACATTAGGTTCAACATTAGTGGCTGCTGGATATGCCGGTCGGGTCTGGGCAGACTTCCACCACTAATGCAAGATAACCTCGTGTCATAAGCGTAATTACAATTTCAAATTGTAATTATTAAACATTCCATTTTTATCCAATTCTTACCTATGTCTTTATAGGTGATTATGTCCCTACTTCCCCTTTTTGAATTATATGTCCAATTCATGTAAACATTATTTAAATTATTCCAATTCTAACATTTTCCCCCCATTCCCTAACTAGCGTATTCGCATATATTTGGCGGCATCTAGGCTAGAAAGTAGCCTAGTCATAAACAATAAAAAGGGAAAAGTGATGTGAATATGACAAAGGTGATGGTTTTGGCATAAACATAAACTAGCATGGTGATAAGGTGGACATCTATGCATAAATCTGATGAACATATGGTAGTTAACTAATTCTAACATAGCTATGATGTCATAATAAGCATAATAAGATCTAAATTAACAATTTAGATGTCCAACTGGTTTAGATCTAATATGATAGGCATAAAGTGATAAACAAGATCTGTATGTCTGAACTTGTAAACAAGTTAATTTGAAATCTGTTAGTCTGGGGGCACAAGGTTAGGAGGGAAAATACTTGTGTCATCTGTTGTTTTGGACCCATATTAGTCAGTAACCCTTTCTGGTATCAAAACTTTGACCCAACAGTAGGTAGGGTCCGGGCACGCTTACTGAACTAATTATAAGCGGTTCATTCTGATAATGGCGAGGGGTGTTGATGGTGCGTTCCAACCGGGTCATGTGCGTGCATGGATCCCGGTCTGCCTCTGAGGATGTAAGACACCGTGACATCTATAAATAGGTCTGTGTCATTCAAAGGTTGCCACTTTAGGGAATGATACACCCTTTTGTGGGACTGGCACAGGGTATTTATGTATTAGGGAGCCGATCGCGTTGGGTAGGATTTAGGGTACACTTAGTTTTGTCTGTTCTGTGGGGTACCGTCTGTTTCTGTTGGGTGGTAACACCTGTCTGTGTCTGCGTGGTACCGTCTGTTGGGTTGGTAAAGGCCCATTTACTAGTGTACACCTAATTCTAACATTCTGTTTCCGTAGGGATTATTCTGTTTCCGTTTCTGTCTCTGTTCGGGTGGTAAAGGCCCATTACTAGCATTCTGTTTCTGTACTTTCTGTTCGGGTGGTAAAGGCCCATTATTAGCATTATGTTTTTGTACCTTCTATTAGGGTGGTAAAGGCCCATTATTCTGTTTTCGTTTCTGTTTAGACATTAGGGTAACACCTAATCCTGTTATACTAGTATTAGTGTAGAGAAGTGAAAAGTAATATCATCATGTTTCTTCTGTTTAACCTAAGTATAACTGTTATTCCTGTTTCCTATTATCTCTCATCCAGTTTTATTTGCATGCCATGACATTATTATCTGTTCATAACTGAAAGTCACTGGACTTCCCAGACTTTATGTCTGACCCTTGTTGTTTTGCCTCTTTTCTTCCGTTCCCCGCCCCCCCCCCCAGGTTTTCAAGGAGGGAATACTCTAGCTTGATCCGGATCTTTCTTCCTGCTTGGAGTGCTTGAAGTGCTTAAAGTATGGCTTGTCTTTTTCTGGCATCTTTGGTGGGGATTATGATTTTAAAGTTTTGTGCTCTGATGGCTTTTGAACAAGGCTGATATATATGTACTTGAGTTTTTGGTAAAGTTGTAACCAAACTGATTTCTGTTCGCTGCAATAAAGTTATAAAGTTTTTCAAGTATTATTTTTATATCTGTCTTGTAATATTCTGTTCTGTTTACTAAAATGCTCCATCAAAGTTAAGGCATTCCCTTTGTGTGTGACCTTAACGGACGTGGGGTGTTACACTTGGTATCAGAGCTGAAGGTTACCAGATTAGATAGAAGTTTTTGAAAACTATTTTCAAAAAGGTTTTAAAAGAAGTATTTTCAAAAGTAAAGCTTATTTTGAAAAACATAATCCTCAAAAGCCAGATATCTTTCTTCCGATTCTTTGTTTCAAATCCCTTCCTCATTCCCTTTTTAATCTCTTCTTCCGCGTATAGATGTTTTTTTCTAAGATACGTAAGAACTTCCGTACGGTGGGCGGAAAATCGCTTCATGGGACTGAGACGGTTATCAAAACTAGAAGGAAGGGGAGGACTTGTTGGTACTTTTGAGGTAGGAAAATTTCTGAGAAGGTTTAACTTCCTTATCTGATTAGTAAGAAGAACTCATTCTGATTCTAGAAATTTTGATTCTGTAGTTAAGTCTCTGCACTTTAATACTAGTCTTGTTTCTGATTCCGCTGTAGTCTCAAAACCCATAAGGGTTACGACTCATCTGTTTGTGATAGGCAGGGTTTTGAAGTCATCTGTGTTAGGCGTTAAGATGACTGTAACGCATGCATTTCGGATTTTTTTTGGGATATGGTTAGGCTTTCTCAACCTTAGTTTCCTAAAAATCATTTGATAATCTGATCTGTACCAGTAGTTTGTAAGTATCTTGATATTTCTGAAAAGGTTAGCGGTTTTTACTCGAAGCATGAAGTAGATTTCCAGTTTGGCATTGTTTAATGGGAGTAATTCACCGGGTGTCAATCTGATGTTGATTTCGGTCTTCGGGGTTGATACATAGGGAATTATTTTCTTAACCGATGTCTAATAGGAACAGAGCTCTTGTTTTAATCGTACTTACTTCTATCACTCAGTTGTATCCTATCGATCGAGTCTTCGACCTTTAGGTAGAAACTATTGGGTGTAAACATGTGTTTGAGACATGTTATGTTTGATGGTTGCAAGTGGATGCAAGTGGTTGCTAGTGGCTGCTCGTGGATGCATATACACACACACTAGGCACTAGATCGGCTCAAAAACACTCTCATACTGCATATGGATGTGTGTGCATTTTTTTTATGGATGCAAAATGGTTGACTCAGCACATGGATGTTGCATATGAATGAATGGTTGCGCACTCATATAGAAATGATATGTATCAAATAGGAAAATTGCATACATGTTGGACTCATGGCACTGACATAATTCGCATTGAGGAGGTCAACTGAATCAGTAGACCGCCTAATCTTTGCATTAGATAGGAGATATATACACACACTTTTGCATATGTTCATACAACATTAGAAGTTTTCTAAGGAAAATGGATGCTTGTGGATGATGATTGAGTAGATGGATGATTGGATGGTAGGACACATTCTTCTTAACTTGAAGATTTCGGGGACGAAATCCTTTAAGGAGGGGAGAATGTAACACCCCGTATTTTCTACAAACGTATAACTAAAAAATTAAAGTATACTTAATTTTTAGGAGAAGAATTAAGGGAAATGGGTTGCGCCATTGCGTTCGTCTCGAAATTCTGCTTGAGATAGAGTCTGAGTTTGCGTAAAACAGATACTGTATGAAGGAGTTATGGACGAACAAAATTAGACAGAAAAACCGGAAACAGGCCAGAAATGCACTAGCGCACTTGTGAAGTGTGCCAGCACAAAAATACACTGGCGCACTTGGGAAGTGCGCCCATGTCGAGCCAGAAACCTGCACAGGGTTCTAGAGAGTTCTAATGACGATTTTTGATGTGCTGGACGGACCTGATGGCTTCTAGGGTGATCTAATGGTTCTGAAACACTATCTACACCTATAAATATGTGATTAACCTAACCCTAATTCATAGAATATTGTCTATGACACCATTATGCTTCCAAATTCTCTCTTAAACCCTAGCCGCCGCCTCTAAATCTAATCTCAAGTGTTCATTCATAATTCAAATTAAAGTTTAGAGCTGCAACAACAATCGAGGAATATTAATCAGCGTTTTTGCATCAAATTCGATTTATAATCATTTTCTTTAGCCACAAAAGGAAAGTACAATTATTTTCCGATATAAACGTTAATTATGATTGTGGCATGAATTGTAAATCTGAATCTGAGGTTATGTTTGTTCTGTTTTGTTTAGATCTATCTTATTCTGTATCTCTTTCTTCTTTCTGTTCTATAGCCAGGTTACTACGAGCCTGTGCCGGATCTCATAAGAGATTAACGCACGAACGCTAAATTTTGGGTCAAATAATGAATAATGCATAACTGGACATGAAACTATTGCCTATCACTATGATTCATGGCTATGAGACTATTGCCTATGACTATGATTCATGACTATGAGACTATTGCCTATGACTATGATTCATGACTATGAGACTATTGCTTATGACTATGATTCATTACTATGAGACTATTGCCTATGACATTGAATAAGAGACTATTGTGATTTGTCGCCCATGACTATTGTAGTTAGTTTCTTACGCCTGTTCCCTTAATGATACTAGATCTCCTATTTAGTATGTAACTTTGCTAGTTTATTCCCATTCACTGTTATGTACATCGAGCCTAGTGGGGCCATTATCATTATATTTGGTTCATTATTTCATGCCTATTCTTTCTTGTGCTTATCTCCTATTCCTTTTGCTAGGGCCATTTCATGAGTACTTAGAGAACTTGTTGAAACATTGGGCGTAGCTTAATTAAGTTAATAAATATGTTGGCATAATTTGAATTAGCTATGATAGAGAATGATTTACACGCATATTAGTCTTGGACAAAAATGGTAAAGTAGAATATTAAATCTAGTTTTGACATGAACTGTAAATGGGAATATTAAGGCTAAGATTTGGGGCATATATTGTATTATGAATTACGACCTAGATTTAGGCATGTAAGTTTAGGCTAAATCTATGATTAGGCAAGATAGGTAAATAGAGTTTTAGATATATATAATCTGCTGAATCTGTTATCTGCTAAATCCGTTAAATTGCCTAATCCGTTATCTGCTAAATCTGTTATATTGCCTAATTTGCTAGTTCTGCTTTATTGCCTAATCTGCTAGATCTGTTCATCTGCTAAATCTGTCATCTGCTAAGTCTGTTGAAAATGCCTAATCCGTTATATGCTAAATCTACTAAATTGCTTAATCTGATATATCTGTTAAGTCGCCTAGTATGCGAAATCTGTTATCTGCTGAGTTGATATATTTATTCTGTTATTGACATATTCTGAATTGGCTACAGTTATGAATAATTGACATGTATATTAGGCATGGGCATAAATGGTAAATTATTAATTAATTGGTCGTAAAGATAAACATGGCTAACTCGAGGTTAGAATGAGTTTGCGGCGTAATCCTGCCCGGAACCGCCCGGCACATCCAGTGGCCGCAAACAATAGGTTCTAATGTGAGAAGTTAGTCATAACATGCTTGAAACCCGAGGTTAGACTCAGTTTGTGGCAGAAATCTACCTGGAACCAATCGGCCTAACCAGTAGCCGCAAACTGTTAGTCTAATGTGAGAGGTTTGGGCATTAATATTTAATTAAGGAAATTTGAGATAAATATGATGTCTAAAACGTGTTGGGTGGATAGGGTTAAACCAACTAATGAAATTAATAAACCCGTTTCATGAATCTGTAGGCCCAGTACAAAGTTAGACAAGTCTGTAAATCTGTTAAATCTGTATGTCTGATCCGTTAGTCTGAAAACTTATTAACTTGATTTTCTGATCTGTGAACTAGTTGACCTGAACTCTGTATGTCTAAACTTGTAAACAAGTTAATCTGAAATCTGTTAGTCTGGGGGCACAAGGTTAGGAGGGAAAATATTTGTGTCATCTGTTGTTTGGGACCCATATTAGTCAGTAACCCTTTCTGGTATCAAAACTTTGACCCAACAGTAGGTAGGGTCCGGGCACGCTTACTGAACTAATTATAAGCGGTTCATTCTGATAATGGCGAGGGGTGTTGATGGTGCGTTCCAACCAGGTCATGTGCGTGCATGGATCCCGGTCTGCCTCTGAGGATGTAAGACGTCGTCACATCTATAAATAGGTCTGTGTCATTCAAATGTTGCCACTTTAGGGAATGACACACCCTTTTGTGGGGCTGGCACAGGGTATTTATGTATTAGGGAGCCGATCGCATGGGGTAGGATTTAGGGTACACTTAGTTCTGTCTGTTCTGTGGGGTACCGTCTGTTTCTGTTGGGTGGTAACACCTGTCTGTATCTGCGTGGTACCGTCTGTTGGGGTGGTAAAGGCCCATTTACTAGTGTACAACTAATTCTAACATTATTTTCCATAGGGATTATTTTGTTTCCGTTTCTGTCTCTGTTCGGGTGGTAAAGGCCCATTACTAGCATTCTGTTTCTGTACTTTCCGTTCGGGTGGTAAAGGCCCATTATTAGCATTATGATTTTGTACCTTCTGTTAGGGTGGTAAAGGCCCATTATTCTGTTTCTGTTTCTGTTTAGACATTAAGGTAACACCTAATCCTGTTATACTAGTATTAGTGCAGAGAAGTGAAAAGTAATATCATCATGTTTCTTCTGTTTAACCTAAGTATATCTGTTGCTCTTGTTTCTTGTTATCTCTCATCCAGTTTTATTTGCATGCCATGACATTATTATATGTTCATAACTGAAAGTCACTGGACTTGCCAGACTTTATGTCTGACCCTTGTTGTTTCGCCTCTTTTCTTCTGTCCCCCCCCCCTCCCCTCCCCCCAGGTTTTCAAGGAGGGAATACTCCAGCTTGATCCGGATCTTTCTTCCTACTTGGAGTGCTTGAAGTGCTTAAAGTATGGCTTGTCTTTTTCTGGCATCTTTGGTGGGGATTATGATTTTAAAGTTTTGTGCTCTGATGGATTTTGAACAAGGTTGATATATATATATACTTGAGTTTTTGGTAAAGTTGTAACCAAACTGATTTCTGTTCGCTGCAATAAAGTTATAAAGTTTTTCAAGTATTATTTTTATATCTGTCTTGTAATATTCTATTCTGTTTACTAAAATGCTCCATCAAAGTTAAGGCATTCCCTTTGTGAGTAACCATAATGGACGTGGGGTGTTACACGTTGATCTAGGAAAATCATATATGAAATCCATGGAGACGCTCTCCCATTTCCTTTGCGGGACCTCTAAAGGAAGATGTAAACCACTGGGCTTCCTTTGCTCAGCTTAGACTTGCTAGAAAATTAAACATTGAGAAACAAACTCTGCTACATATTTCTTCATCCCATCCCAAAAGAAAACCCTTTCTCAAGTAGCTCCCCTATATGTTTGCTGAGCTCCCTTCTTTCTCTTTGAGCCTTATGGCGCACGGGCAATGTAACTGGCTTTGCATTGTCCACCAAATATATGAGGAAATCGATCTCGCGCCTTGGGGGTAAACCCCGAACCTCATCAAAGACATCAGGATACTCACGGACTACTGGTACCAATCGCAGATCATCGATAGATGCATCAAGAGACTCTAGGAAACTAAGCATGACAGACCCTTGCGGGTCACAAGAAATCTCGAGGGTCCTCCCATGGCAAGTCAAAAGTCTAATGACCCTCCTCTCACTATCCAGAATGGCACCATATATGGTTAACCAATCCATCCCTAGAATCAAACCATAGCCATAAAACCGAGTGCATACACATCGCATTAAAACTCAACGCCTAACACAGATATTCTCAAACCCCAACATAACATAGATTAATGAGTCGAACCACCTATGAGGTTTGAGACAACAACTAGATCCACTATCATACTAGTATTTAAGTGCAGAGATTCAACTACGAAACTAGATATATACGAATGTGAAGCGCTAGAATCAAAAAGAGTTCTTATAGGATGATTGGAAAGAGAAATCAAACCTTCCATGGAAATTTTCCTACCTCTATCTGGTGCACTAGCCACGAGAGCATTCGCTTGCCCTCCATAGGTTCCTGTCCTTTGACCTTGCCCTGGCTTCCTTGGGCACTCCCTAGAATAATGTCCAACCTCTTCACACACGAAGCAAGCATTCTTCCTTTTCCTGCAGTCTTGGGCCGAGAGATCCTCTCGCCCGCAACTATGGCACTTCCTCTTACCCTTAGCCTTGTCATTCTTTCCGCCCTTCTTTTGTTGTTGTTGTCGTCCTTTCTTGGGCCATAACTTTTTATTTTGTGTTTCCTTAACCTTAACTTTTTCATTTTCACCTTTATTTAAACTTTATCTATGTTCCCTTCCCGGGCCATCATTTTTCTCGTCCTTGGGCTATGCTTCTTAGCTCTAACTCCCTTATTCTTCTTTTTACCATATTTGTGTAACAAGCTAACTAGTCTCTCGAAAGCTGCCTCCATCGCATGGAAATCCTTACGAAGCTTGATAAAGTTAGCCGTAGGTGAAACTACTGTGACTACAGATAGAGGTTAGGCACTTCATTGCCCTTCGATATGTGTCATAGTCTTAACATGCATACGTAACCATGCCACAATGGGGACACGTTTTAGGAAGGATTGGTTCCCTAGGCAAAAAGAAAAAGGAATCAAGCGGAGAATCGAGAGATATTTCCTATGGCTTTGGGCAATATGTTTTTCAAAATAGACTTTTCTTTTGAAAATGCTTTCTGCTAAAACCTTTTTGAAAATAATTTTCAAAAACTTTATCTAATCTGGTAACCTTCAGCTCTGATACCAAGTATGACACCGCCACGTATGTTAATGTCACTCACAAATGGAATGCATTAAGTTTCGTGAAGTGTTATAGGTAAACAGAAATAGAAATATTACAAGACAGATATAAAAGTAACAGCAAAATTTAAATTTTTATTTCAAACATAAAATCATAACATCATAGTCCAAAATACCATAAGTCGGAAACTGCATAAAAGCCATTACAATAATATAATTTTTTTTGTCTTATTCCATCAGAGTACATGAAAAGTATAATTCCCTAAAAAGAGACAAAGCCATAGTAGAGATAAGGACTTGAGCAATACTTCAAAACCTGCTCCAAGCAAGATGATAACGGAGTCCTGACAAAGCCTGAGAATTCCCACCCTGTGAACCTTGGGGGGAACGGGAGAAAGAAGAGGAAACAAAAAGGGTCAGACATAAAGTCTGACGAGTATAGTTACTTTTAGCAATTAAATAAATAAAAGTAGCATGACAGGCATATAAGATGGATAAGGAAGATAACACTATAAGAGACAGGTATGACAAGGTAAACATGATAGAATGATACACTTCTCTAAAGATTTCTCTGCATAATACTAGTATAACCACAATGAGATGATCCCCAACATATACAAGATGATAGAATTAGGCGTACTTCTAGTGAGAGGTTTTAAGCCCATACAATCCACGGGCTGCCCCAATAACAGACTTCTAAACTTTCCAGAGTCAAGATGTACCCTAACTACCCTAATCAATCGGCTCCCTATCCATGTAGATACCCTGTGCCGATCCCATAGTAGGAGGTATCACTTCTTAAAGTGGAAACCCCTCGATAATAATGTGCACAACCATACCTACAGGTGTCACGGTGTCTTATCCCCCTTTGCCCGGTACATGCATGAACATGGCCCGGTCGGTTTGCACCGCCCACACCGTCCTCCATGTTTGGATCTCTAACAATCAGTCCAGTAAGCGTGGCCCTTCTCCAACCTAGTTTGGAGTACATGTTTGATACTTACTCCGGGTTACTGGCTTAAATGGGTCCCGCACAATATTATACAAGCTATACCCTTTGTCTTGTTTCCCCCACCAGGTTTTTATTGGCTATGTATACAACTAAGTGTCTTTAATTACATAACCCTATCATTTCTACAAGTTATGATTACCCTAAAAGGTGTCTTTAATTACATAACTTTATTATTTCCACCGGTTATGTATACCACTAGGTGTCTTTAATTACATAACCTTATTGGGTTAAGTTTGTGGGCCTATATATACTAATATTACCCACCTACCCAAGATTTACTTAACCCTCCCACAGATCCAAGAAGGTTTATTGTGACGACCCCAAATCCCGTACTGACGGAGACAAGGGTAATCTTTGGAATATAACAGAGAAACAGATAATAGCAGAACAAAATTTAATAAATACACCAGATAATGCACAATAGAATATACTGCATAAAAGTAATCATCAGAGTTACACAGTATACAGGATCTTACTTAGTACAAATACAGTTCAGCTATACATAAATGTCTACAGCGGAGAACAAACAAAATATGTACAATAGGAGCTGAGCAGCATAAAAAGAGATAAATGATAGAATCCATCTTCAGCTCCAGCTATCCAGAAAGAACCAGCTAAACCTGAATACAAGGCTGCCCGTGTAGAAAAAGGGGAACCCGAGTTTGAAAGTGAAACAAACTACGAGTCAGTTATGGGACTGGTATGAGAAATCTACTCAACACATATATAATTTGGCTAATCACAGGACCACGCCACTTTCGTGGAACGGGTTTACTCCATTGGATTGCCAGTGCTTTAAAACAAATCATTCTTTTAAACATCGCAATGATTTTTATAAAAATGAAGCCATTATAAGACTCAGTTCCCATCACACAATGCAACGCAAACCGGAGGATAGAGTTTTTACCTTATAACGGCAAAAATATGCTTGATACGAATAAAACAAAGGCATTTGATATTATTGCTAGTGTTTATATGTTTCAAAAACAATTTGAAATCATAACTATAAATCATAGACAGCATGGGTACCATATATCATGTCGCCGTATATATATATATATATATATATATATATATATACACACACACACACAATCAAAACCGCACGATGTCGTATTTGGAAATTGGATTTCCGTCATGAACCAAGGCAAAAGATAGTCCTTACCGAATTCGTGACTCTCTAGCCCGAGCCACAGGCAAGTACTCAGTCAAGCCTTTGGATCGTCAGGGCCGGTCCACCGATGTGGATTAAAATGCCTGAACAATACGTTTCCCCACCCTTTGGGGGGTAAACGAGCCAACGAATGACTCCATCGGACCCGGATCGTCCGATCTAACCGAGGCGCCTCGCAACAGCAACAACCACATAGGTGAAAAGTATATAAATGTCAGGGCTGGTAGGTCACTGACACCACCCTAGCTAGAAAGAAACGCATTCCATCCCCAAGGTCCTTCTCCCGTTTCTGGTTCATACCGGGGTGTGAGGCTCGCGAATTCACGTTATACACAAAGCTACGCCACGCAGGCGGTGCTTTGATCATCACCACAAGACTTTGCTTTTCAACAGAAGCCCTGATCACTGCATCTTAGCATGCCACACAGGCAATTCATGCCATGTGGCTGATGTCCATCGATATACAACCTCTGAGCTCGTGCGTTTCAGAGAAGGGCGTTAAGCAAAAGAATAAATTCACCACCGCCAAACAGATGTATATTTAATAGAGATCAATCAACACAGAATAAAATCCAATGTCAGACACACAGTCCATTTACAAGTCCGTTCTGGGTCTGAACGAAACCGAAGGCACTAAATACTTCGCAAACCCATCGATCACCACGTACGTCTAGACGATCATCACTCATTATCCATATTTCGGGATGCCTCCCAATCAGGACCTCGGTTACCATCCAAACGAGGTGAAGATCTCCGGTCTTCGACCACCATCTTCATCTTCGACTTTCAATCGTCGGTCAATTATTTGAAATTAGAATTAACTCGGCCTTTTCAAATAATTCACGTATATTTAGAATTTCAAATCAATTTATCTCAATGGTTATCATTCGACAACACCAATTTTGTTCTTTAATGTAATTTTCACACCAAACACAATTAATCATCAAATACCACATAAATCGAGCAAATTCAGTTTATTTCCATTCCATATCGTTTATAATATTTTATAACGATATATCGCTATTTTTATTTATTTTAAAATAGCCAATTTATTCAAAACGACGCTTCGGGCCATAACGCGGTCGTGGCGCTGTTTTTCTTCAGATTTGATTTACACATATCTGAAAATCTAACCGTTGGATCTTCACAAAATTTACATCATTAGAAAGGTCTTTTCAAAACGAATCCAACGGTTCCAGTTTCGGGAAAATCCGACGGTCGGATCTCCCGGTACGATCGGTTGAAGTTTCGATTACAAAATACGAACTGCAGCGTCGTTATTCGATTAAATATAATTATATTTATATATATATATTTATATATATATAAATATAATCGTTTCTGGCACTGTTTTTCTTTAGATTTGAATTAAACATTCCAGACAATCCAACCGTTGGATTTTTACAAAGTTGGTGCCGTTGGAAAGATATTTCCAAGGCGAACCCAACGGTTGCGATTTCAGGAAAATCCAATGGTGCGATTTCAGGAAAATCCAATGGTCGGATTTCCCGCACTAGTTTTTTGAAATCACGGTTTCAAAACACGAACTACACAACCACGTTTCATTTTAATTTTATTTATATTTATTTATTTATATAAATATAGTTCATTCAAAAATTCCTATATCGTTTTCACTTCAAATATTTCACTAACGCCTTTAAATTTTGGAAAAATTTGCCATAACCACCTTTGTACGGGAGGGCTGGGAAAATTCCCAAATAGCCACATGGGCGTCTCATGTCAAAAAGAAAAAGAAAAAGCCAACAGGCTCATAAAATCATCACCCAAACAAAACAGTAAATGTGTACCTATTTGTCGGGCACAAAATTTTATTCCTCTTCTCTAGCCCCTTTTCTATAACCTGTTCAATAAATATGCATGTACATATATATATATATATTTCTTATCACTTATCATTTTCTATTCAACTTCATATTTGATTCCATTTGGTTTAAAAACACCATTCATTCTAATGTTGCATGTGTAGGCAAAATCATATCATTAGCTAATTAATGAATATTTCAACTCATATATATTTATTTGAACGAGTGGTTATTTTTAACACTTCACATTTCAACAATCCGTGTATGTAATAAAAATGTGATTTTTATTGTAAAACAATTCATTTCAAAACACTATTATTTTATATAGTTTATATAGGTGATAAAAATAGGATTTTTCTTATAAAACAATTTCTTTTAAAACGAGGTCATTTTACATAGCTCATATAGATGAGAAAAAGGTGATTTTTATTATGAAACAATTTATTTCAAAATATGAATACCATTCAACACATGAATTTCTAATCAACGAATGAATATCGATTCAACACATGAAGGTTTTCTATAGTTTCTATATATAGATCAAAATGTGTTTTTTATATTTAAAACACGAATACCATTCAACACATGAATTTCTAATCAACGAATGAATATCGATTCAACACACGAAGGTTTTCTATTCAATGAATAAATATAGTTTCAGCAAATGAAAATAATTCAAACACATGAATATTATTCAAAATTTCGGCAGCATAACGGCAGGATAGTTAAAACCGGGACCGTCCCTAGTACGGCTCCTCGCTCTACCTTAAAACCTTGCAGTTTTTGACAATGGGGATCATGCATCTAGTTCGCACGCAGGCGGCATGTATATATTTATTTCATTTCCACAAACTAATCCCATGTGGTTTCAACCAAATATTTCAAAACCACAAATGGGTATTTTTCAACCACAATCAATCAATATCAACCACAAACAATCACAAACAACCATTCGCTATCAATCAATTTTCACACCAATCACAACCAATAAATATCGTCCATGGTTTGTGGACGAGGGGCGTATATATATATATATATATATATATATATATATATATATATTGCAATTCACTTCTATTTCAACACATATATAATTTTTACAACGCATATACAACTTATACATCGAACGTACAACTTATACAACGCTTATACATGAGGTGTACAACGCTTATATAACTCATACATCGACTATATAATTTATACATCGTCGTTTTCCATATTGTTTATAAATTAGAAATCTCACATTGGGTCCCACTCCACCAAAAATAGTAGAAGGCTCAGAAAAATATGCGGTCTCTTCTAAAATGTAGAAGACGTCCACACGAGTCCACTTTCTCTTGTTTCACTGAATTTCGACCACATATGAATAAGTTATGGTGATTAATGAATTGGGTAATTAACGAGATAATTAAATTAATTAAATATAAAATTATCACCCCTTCTATCTTCTTCCACGACTTCCAGTTCTGGCCGAAACCCACGCTCGACTACTAGGGTTCTTCGTTGCACGAATTTCAACGCGCCGGGGCCAGATCAGAACAGCTCACATGGAGCGCCTAGGGACGCGCCACCATCTGCCGGAGCTCTGGCCAACTCGGCGCCTCCTCCTTCTCAGAAACGGCAGGCGACGGCAAGGGTTTTGAGCCCAGGTTTCGAGCGAAATACCTAAACAACTTCGATCATCTTTATATGAATAGAAAGCTCGTGACGAGCACTCCGATTTTTACTTTAGGAGGAGCAGCAAATTCGTGTTAGATTAGGAGAAATTGATGGATTAATTTTCGAAAAATTTGGGCCCTTCAAATCGCTGTGGCGGCGCGTTAATCAGAAGGAGCTAGGGTTTTTCCGTAAAAGGGAAAAAAGGGCTTTATAGTAAAGTTAAATTAATATTTAATTTATTAATTTCCAAATATACTTGTTTATCCATTCGATCATCAAATCAAACCCAACGATTGTCGTCCCTAGCGTTTTACCCCCATTCCGAACACAATGGGTTATGTTTCAAAGGCTCATTCGACTGTTTCAGTCAGTTTTCCTTCAAATTAAAATATAAAATATTCAGTATCTAATTTGAACGTACATTTCAATATGCCAGGGCCACAAACTGATTCGAAAAATTTCAGAAAAAGAAATCTAGCTATGTTTTGATGATACGGTCCCAACAAAACTAGTTTCGTCGAATTCTGAGACCGTTTGCAAAAAGGCCCATTTTTGGTCGATCCATTTTAACTATAATTGACCAAAACACATTTTCCTTTGCCACGCTCACACATTAGCTTCAAAAATTATGAAATTTGAAACCTAGCAATAACTTCACATCCCGGACCCAACAAAAGTGGTTTCATCGAATTCCGAGGTCGTATGCAAAATGGCAAATTTCACGGGCTATATAAATTCCATAGCGACCTTTCTGAAAATTCATTCGGCCATAACTTTTGCTTTTCGCTATGAAAATTTGATTTTTCAGATTCGTTAGAAAGGTATTCACCAACAGATTTAAATATTTTTGGTTTCGCTAAAATGTGTTTTGTTTTGCTCCCGGCACAGTCCGACAAAGTTTGAATTCAATTTTTGAAACTGCAGCGCCTTTTCAAGCCTTGTTTATAATTATAATTAATTATATTCGTTTTCAATTGTCGATTCATACTCACTTTTCATTGCCATTATTTAACATATTTATTTTAAATATTTAAAATCCATTATTTTAGCCAATTTAAAAAAATTTAATTGGTTCAGATTTTCTGGGTCGTTACAATCTCCCCCACTTAAAACTTTTCGTCCCCGAAAAGGAACAAAGTCGAAAGTGGTTTGATAAATCTACAATCCCACAACCCAACAACCAACAATCAAAATGTTTTAACTTTTCAAAAATATACTAATCAATTTCTATGCTCTTTTTTAAAATCGTTCAGACTATAGAATTTAAAAGCGCACATCCACGGGAAGGAAATAACAACAGAGTAGAGAATTAAATGGTAATGCAAAGCAGGGTAAATATACCTTGCACCAGAGTCAATCAGAGGTATCTACTCGGCATCTAGGATAAGCTTTCTGAATGCTCTCCTCAGTTTCCCAAGTACAATCTCGCGGATCTCCACTCCATTGTACTTTGACTAAGTGAACCATCTTGTTCCTCAGCTCTTTGGTTTCTTTGCCGATGATCTTTAACGGCTCTCGCCTCACACCTAATTTGGGAGTAATTTCAACATCCTGCTTAGCTGCTTCTTCCACGATCAAGTCTGGACCATGAACGTGTTTTCGAAGTTGAGATATATGAAATACATCATGAACTCCAGGCAACCAATCAGGCAATTTAACCCTATAAGCGAGAGTTTCGATCCGTTCCAGAATAGGAAACGGACCAATGAATTTGGGCGCCAACTTTCCAGTTTTACCGAACTGGATAACCCCTCTCATCGGCGATACTTTCAAATATACATAGTCGCCAACTTCAAAGGATATATCTCTTCTTCTCCTATCGGCATAGCTCTTTTGTCGGCTTTGAGCGGCGAGTAATCGCTTCTTAATAAAATCGACTTTGTCGGCAGCTTCTCGAATCATATCAGGACCCAACACAAGTCTATTACCTGGTTCGACCCAACAAGCAGGGGATCGACACGGTCTACCATACAATGCTTCGAATGGCGACATTGTAAGACTCGCCTGGTAGTTGTTGTTGTAAGAGAATTCAGCTAAATGCAGATGGTCCTCCCATGATCCACCGAAATCTATAACGCAAGCCCGCAATAGATCTTCTAAAATACGATTCACCCTCTCAGTCTGACCGTCTGTCTGAGGATGATAAGCGGTGCTCAAGTTCAACTTCGTTCCTAGTTCGACCTGAAATGCTTCCTAGAATTTGCTAGTGAATATTGTATCTCTATCACTGACTATACTGAGCGACACTCCATGTAGTCTAACTATTTCCCTGAAGTATATCTGCGCCAGACTCTGAGCAGTTTTGTTTGATCTGACAGGTATGAAATGGGCGGTCTTCGTGAAGCGATCTACGATTACCCAAATACTGTCATTCCCTTTTCTGGTTCTGGGCAGACCATCGATGAAATCCATAGAAATATGTTCCCACTTCTAACCAGGAACTTCTAGTGGTTGTAACAATCCAGCTAGTTTCTGTTGGTTGCTCTTGACTAGTTGGCAAGTAGGGCATCGGCTAACATATAAGGAAATGTCCCTTTTCATCGACTTCCACCAGAAAGTGCGTTTGATGTCATTATACATTTTGCTTACTCCTGGATGGATACTGAGTTTTGACTTGTGGCATTCATCCAGTACTTCCTTTCGAAGCTCAGGAATGTTAGGGACACAGATTCGACCTTTGAGCCTTAGAATCCCATCATTATCTACTTGAAAACTCGAGGGTTCGCCTTGTTGAATTATCTCTCTGATCTTCTGAATGAAGTGATCATCTTCTTGAAGAGCAGATATTTTATCTATCAGTGAAGTCGTGATAATAAAGCTGGTGATCATTTCATTCTTTCGGCTTAACGCATCGGCCACGGCATTGGCTTTCCCTGGAGTGTATATAATTTCGAAGTCATATGCTGCAAGAAACTCCAGCCAACGTTGCTGCCTCAGATTCTGGTCTTTCTGAGTAAACAGATACTTTAGCGACTGGTGATCTGTAAACAGTTCAAATCTCTCACCCAGTAGATAGTGCCTCCAGATTTTCAAAGCGAATATTATCGCCAATAACTCAGGATCATGAGTGACGTAGTTTTTCTCGTGTGGCTTCAACTGACGGCTAGCATAAGCAATCACTTGACCCCTTTGCATTAACACTGCGCCAAGGCCTTCTCTAGAAGCATCAGCCCAGACCTTTAAATCCTGGTTGCCATCAATGATGGTTAACACTGGAGCTGTCGTTAATCTTAACTTTAGCTCTTCAAAAGCCTCCTCGCTTTCTGGAGTCCATTTAAATTTAGAGTGCTTCTTCGTAAGCTTCGTTAAGTGTCCAGATATCTTCGAAAAGTTTTTAAAGAACTTCCGGTAATAGCTAGCCAATCCGAGAAAACTGCGGACTTCAGTGGGGGTGCTGGGCTGTTTCCAATTCTGATTAGCTGTGATCTTGCTTGGATCCACAGCGATTCCTTCCTTCGATACGACATGGCCCAGAAATTTCACTTCATCTTGCCAGAATATACATTTGGAAAACTTTGCTTTCAATACATTCCTTTTGAGGATTTCTAACACCTGCTCCAAATGTTTTTCATGTTCGGCCTTTGATTTAGAGAAGATTAGAATATCGTCAATGAAAACCAGAACAAATTTATTCAAAACCCCTCTAAACACCCTATTCATCAGATCGACGAAGTAAGCAGGAGCGTTACATAAGCCGAACGGCATTACGAACCACTCGTAGAATAAGTCAGGACCTCTGAATGCTGTCATTGGAACACACTCTTCGGCAATTCGAAGCTGATGGAAACCTGTAGCTAGGGGTATTCGTGAAAATACCTGTGCGCCATTTAATCGATCCAACAAATCATCAATCCGCAACAATGGATATTTGTTCTTTATTGTTTGTTTGTTCAGATCAGGATAATCCACACATAGACGTAGAGTGCCGTCAGATTTCAGGACAAACACCACTGCTGCACCCCAATCAGAGAAACTAGGCCTGATTAGACCCTTCCATACTAGCTGTCGTGTTTGATTGTCTAATTCCTCTTTCTCTTTCAAGGACATTATTCGAATAGCGTGAACTACCGGCCTTGCATTCGGAATCAAAGCGATCTTGAAATCTATTTCTCTTTGCGGAGGTAAGCGAACAACATCTTCAAACACATCCGCATAATTCTTGACGACAGGAATATCCTTCACTAGTTCGGGAATATTCTCTGTAACTTCTGGGATATTTTCTATTTGGGCTGGAGAAACATTCAAAGCTGCCCAGAAGTCTTTTCTATTAGTTTTCTGTCCTTCACAGGGAATGGTTATATAATCACCTGATATAATCCTCGCCTTTACGACTCTGTCGGCGCATTTAACTTCAGCTTCATATTTGGTTAACCAGTCTAACCCCAAGATAAGATCAAACTCTTTAAAATTCATGACGACCGCGATGGTAGGAAACCGATAACGAGAGAAAGAAACCGGCACTCCACAAACCCAACTGAGATCAATGGAACCCCCAACCGGATTCTGGACAGTCATTGGTTCCTTGAGCTTTTTCAAATTTAAATCCAGTTTCTTAGCTGCGTCTTTTGAAATGAAGCTTCGTGACGCGCCTGTGTCAAATAGTTCTTTGACTGGAATGTTTTTGGCAGTAAGCGTGCCTTCTAAAACATCAGCCCTTTCTTGACTAGCTGAGGGCTCGGAAGTTTCTGCTACTTCATTTATATTTACGGCTTCAGATTTCTTTGAGAGTGGGCACTCCCATGCAATATGACCTGCTCGGCAGCACTTATGGCATCTCCTTTCCCCATGTGGGTTCTTTTGTTTCATAGTGCGCTTATATCCACTCCTGATCTGTTTCTCTAAAGATCGGCAACTTATCGAGAGATGTCCTCGCCTATTGCAGTTATTGCATATGGCGGTCATTACGGGTTGTTTCCTAGATTCAGCCCTTTTTCTCTTGGCACTGGGCTTCTTATTGACCTCAGACCTCGTACTTGCTCCAGCAATATCAGTTTCCGACTCTGCTTTGTCACTAGAACTGACTTCTTCTTCATCACGTAACATTCCTTGCTTATGGAGATCTTCATACTGATAAGCCATGTATATCATTTCTGAAAAAGGAAGCTTCACATTCCTCATCACACTATTCTGATATCTCCTTTGCAGGCCATGGATAAATCTTAGATTCTTCCGCTTTGGATCTTGAATCAGATGAGGAGCAAAGTGAGCAAGTTCGTTGAATTTCTTATGATATTCTGGGATGGTCATATCACCTTGTATTAGATAAGAAAATTCATCACATAATCGCTTCGTCGCTTCAAGAGGAGTAAATCTTTCTAGGAAAATCACTTTGAATCTGTCCCAGGTGATATCACCTTCTGGATTATCTTTGATGATTGTTTCCCACCAGATTAAAGCTTCTTCTTTGAGCGCCCAAGATGCTACTAACCGTTTCTGGTCATCCCTCAGCTGGATACGCTCAAAAATTCTTTCAACAGAGCTCACCCAAGCTTGAGTTTGAATTATAGATTCATTGCCCGAGAACTGTGCTCTGTTCAGATTTCGATATCTCTTTAATAGAGCCTCTAGATCGGGTTCAGCATTTCTTCTGTTTCTGACACTCATTTTCTAGCACTTCTGCAAATGGCAGATCAAGTGTCAGGTCACAGAAAAGGTATTTCAAAATACAGAGACAAATACTTCAAATGTAAATGTGTCTATCGAGGTGTAATTTCATTCTGCTTTACTCATACCAGGATATTGTTGATCCTATCTGTATAGAGTTACCCGTCCTAGAACACTACTGTATCTATTTCTGACGAGTTCGTTCAAATGTTATATTCCAGCACTAAGCTTAACCAAAACTCTGATACCACGTTGTGACGATCCCAAATCCCGTACTGACGGAGACAAAGGTAATCTTTGGAATATGACACAGAAACAGATAATAGCATAACAAAATTTAATAAATACACCAGATAATGCACAATAGAATATACTGCATAAAAGTAATCACCAGAGTTACACAGTATACAGGATCTTACTTAGTACAAATACAGTTCAGCTATACATAAATGTCTACAACGGAGAACAAACAAAATATGTACAATAGGAGCTGAACAGCATAAAAAGAGATAAATGATAGAATCCATCTTCAGCTCCAGCTATCCAGAAAGAACCAACTAAATCTGAATACAAGGCTGCCCGTGTAGAAAAAGGGGCACCCGAGTTTGAAAGTGAAACAAACTATGAGTCAGTCATGGGACTGGTATGATAAATCTACTCAACACATATATAATTTGGCTAATCACAGGACCACGCCACTTTCATGGAACGGGTTTACTCCATTGGATTTCTAGTGCTTTAAAACAAATCATTCTTTTAACCATCGCAATGCTTTTTATAAAAATGAAGCCATTATAAGACTCAGTTCCCATCACACAATGCAACGCAAACCGGAGGATAGAGTTTTTACCTTATAACGGCCAAAATATGCTTGATACGAATAAAACAAAGGCATTTGATATTATTGCTAGTGTTTATATGTTTCAAAAACAATTTGAAATCATAACCATAAATCATAGACAGCATGGGTACCATATATCATGTCGCCGTATATATATATATATATATATATATATATATATATATATATATATATATATACAATCAAAACCGCACGATGTCGTATTTGGAAATTGGATTTCCGTCATGAACCAAGGCAAAAGATAGTCCTTACCGAATTCGTGACTCTCTAGCCCAAGCCATAGGCAAGTACTCAGTCAAGCCTTTGGATCGTCAGGGCCGGTCCACCGATGTGGATTAAAATGCCTGAACAATACGTTTCCCCGCCCTTTGGGGGGTAAACGAGCCAACGAATGACTCCATCGGACCCGGATCCTCCGATCTAACCGAGGCGCCTCGCAACAGCAACAACCACATAGGTGAAAAGTATATAAATGTCAGGGCTGGTAGGTCACTGACACCACCCTAGCTAAAAAGAAATGCATGCCCTCCCTGAGGTCCTTCTCCCGTTTCTGGTTCATACCGGGGTGTGAGTCTCGCGAATTCACGTTATACACAAAGCTATGCCACACAGGCGGTGCTTTGATCATCACCACAAGACTTTTCTTTTCAACAGAAGCCCAGATCACTGCATCTTAGCATGCCACACAGGCAATTCATGCCATGCGACTGATGTCCATCGATATACAACCTCTGAGCTCATGCATTTCAGAGAAGGGCGTTAAGCAAAAGAATAAATTCTCCGCCGCCAAACAGATGTATATTTAATAGAGATCAATCAACACAGAATAAAATCCAATGTCAGACACACATTCCATTTACAAGTCCGTTCTGGGTCTGAATGAAACCGGAGGCACTAAATACCTCGCAAACCCATCGATCACCACGTACGTCTGGATGATCACTACTCATTATCCATATTTCGGGATGCTTCCCAATCAGGACCTCGGTTACCATCCAAACGAGGTGAAGATCTCCGGTCTTCGACCACCATCTTCATCTTCGACTTTCAATCGTCAGTCAATTATTTGAAATGAGAATTAACTTGGCCTTTTCAAATAATTCACGTATATTTAGAATTTCAAATCAATTTATTCCAATGGTTATCATTCGACAACACCAATTTTGTTCTTTAATGTAATTTTCACACCAAACACAATCAATCATCAAATACCACATAAATCGAGCAAATTCAATTTATTTCCATTCCATATCGTTTATAATATTTTATAACGATTTATCGCTATTTTTATTTATTTTAAAATAGCCAATTTATTCAAAACGACGCTTCGGGCCATAACGCGGCTGTGGCGCTGTTTTTCTTCAGATTTGATTTACACATATCTGAAAATCTAACCGTTGGATCTTCACAAAATTTACATCATTAGAAAGGTCTTTTCAAAACGAATTCAACGGTTCTAGTTTCGGGAAAATCCGACGGTCGGATCTCCCGGTACGATCGGTTGAAGTTTCGATTACAAAATACGAACTGCAGCGTCGTTATTCGATTAAATATAATTATATTTATATATATATATATAATCGTTTCTGGCGCTGTTTTTCTTCAGATTTGAATTAAACATTCCAGACAATCCAACCGTTGGATTTTTACAAAGTTAGTGCCGTTGGAAAGATATTTCCAAGGCGAACCCAACGGTTGCGATTTCAGGAAAATCCAATGGTCGGATTTCCCGCACTAGTTGTTTGAAATCACGGTTTCAAAACACGAACTACACGGCCACGTTTCGTTTTAATTATATTTATATTTATATATTTATATAAATATAGTTCATTCAAAAATTCCTATATCGTTTTCACTTCAAATATTTCACTAACGCCTTTAAATTTTGGAAAAATTCGCCATAACCTCCTTTGTACGAGAGGGCTAAGAAAATTCCCAAATAGCCACACGGGCGTCTCATGTCAAAAAGAAAAAGAAAAAGCCAAGCGGCTAGTCAACAGGCTCATAAAATCATCACCCAAACAAAACAGTAAATGTGTACCTATTTGTCGGGCACAAAATTTTATTCCTCTTCTCTAGCCCCTTTTCTATAACCTGTTCAATAAATATGCATGTACATATATATATTTCTTATCACTTATCATTTTCTATTCAACTTCATATTTGATTCCATTTGGTTTAAAAACACCATTCATTCTAATGTTGCATGTGTAGGCAAAATCATATCATTAGCTAATTAATGAATATTTCAACTCATATATATTTATTTGAACGAGTGGTTATTTTTAACACTTCACATTTCAACAATCCGTGTATGTAATAAAAATGTGATTTTTATTGTAAAACAATTCATTTCAAAACACTATTATTTTATATAGTTTATATAGGTGATAAAAATAGGATTTTTCTTATAAAACAATTTCTTTTAAAACAAGGTCATTTTACATAGCTCATATACATGAGAAAAAGGTGATTTTTATTATGAAACAATTTGTTTCAAAATATGAATACCATTCAACACATGAATTTCTAATCAACGAATGAATATCGATTCAACACATGAAGGTTTTCTATAGTTTCTATATATAGATCAAAATGTGATTTTTATATTTAAAACACGAATACCATTCAACACATGAATTTCTAATCAACGAATGAATATCGATTCAACACATGAAGGTTTTCTATTCAATGAATAAATATAGTTTCAGCAAATGAAAATAATTCAAACACATGAATATTATTCAAAATTTCGGCAGCATAACGGCAGGGTAGTTAAAACCGGGACCGTCCCTAGTACGGCTCCTCGCTCTACCTTAAAACCTCGCGGTTTTTGACAATGGGGATCATGCATCTAGTTCGCACGCAGGCGGCATGTATATATTTATTTCATTTCCACAAACTAATCCTATGTGGTTTCAACCAAATATTTCTCAACCACAAATGGGTATTTTTCAACCACAATCAATCAATATCAACCACAAACAATCACAAACAACCATTCGCTATCAATCAATTTTCACACCAATCACAACCAATAAATATCGTCCACGGTTTGTGGACGAGGGGCGTATATATATATATATATATATATATATATATATATAGCAATTCACTTCTATTTCAACACATATATAATTTTTACAACGCATATACAACTTATACATCGAATGTACAACTTATACAACGCTTATACATGAGGTGTACAACGCTTATATAACTCATACATCGACTATATAATTTATACATCGTCGTTTTCCATATTGTTTATAAATTAGAAATCTCACATTGGGTCCCACTCCACCAAAAATAGCAGAAGGCTCAGAAAAATATGCGGTCTCTTCTAAAATGTAGAAGACGTCTACACGAGTCCACTATCTCTTGTTTCACTGAATTTCGACCACATATGAATAAGTTATGGTGATTAATGAATTGGGTAATTAACGAGATAATTAAATTAATTAAATATAAAATTATCACCCTTTCTATCTTCTTCCACGACTTCCAGTTCTGGCCAAAACCCACACTCGACTACTAGGGTTCTTCGTTGCACGAATTTCAACGTGCCGGGGCCAAATCAGAACAGCTCACATGGAGCGCCTAGGGACGCGCCACCATCCGCCGGAGCTCTGGCCAACTCGACGCCTCCTCCTCCTCAGAAACGGCAGGCGACGGCAAGGGTTTTGAGCCCAGGTTTTGAGCGAAATACCTAAACAACTTCGATCATCTTTATATGAATAGAAAGATCGTGAAGAGCACTCCGATTTTTACTTTAGGAGGAGCATCAAATTCGTGTTAGATTAGGAAAAATTGATGGATTAATTTTCGAAAAATTTGGGCCCTTCAAATCGCTGTGGCGGCGCGTTAATCAGAAGGAGCTAGGGTTTTTCCATAAAAGGGAAAAAAGGGCTTTATAGTAAAGTTAAATTAATATTTAATTTATTAATTTCCAAATATACTTGTTTATCCATTCGATCATCAAATCAAACCCAACGACAGTCGTCCCTAGCGTTTTACCCCCATTCCGAACACAATGGGTTATGTTTCGAAGGCCCATTCGAATGTTTCAGTCAGTTTTCCTTCAAATTAAAATATAAAATATTCAGTATCTAATTTGAACGTACATTTCAATTCGCCAGGGCCACAAACTGATTCGAAAAATTCCAGAAAAATAAATCTAGCTATGTTTTGACAATACGGTCCCAGCAAAACTAGTTTCGTCGAATTCTGAGACCATTTGCAAAAAGGCCCATTTTTGGTCGATCCATTTTAACTGTAATTGACCAAAACACATTTTCCTTTGCCACGCTCACACATTAGCTTCAAAAATTATGAAATTTGAAACCTAGCAATAACTTCACATCCCGGACCGAACAAAAGTGGTTTCGTCGAATTCCGAGGTCGTATGCAAAATGGCAAATTTCACGGGCTATATAAATTCCATAGCGACCTTTCTGAAAATTCATTCGGCCATAACTTTTGCTTTCCGCTATGAAAATTCGATTTTTCAGATTCGTTAGAAAGGTATTCACCAACAGATTTTAATATTTTTGGTTTCGCTAAAATCCGTTTTGTTTTGCTCCCGGTACAGTCCGACAAAGTTTGAATTCAATTTTTGAAACTGCAGCGCTTTTTCAAGCCTTGTTTATAATTATAATTAATTATATTTGTTTTCAATTGTCGATTCATACTCACTTTTCATTGCCATTATTTAAAATATTTATTTTAAATATTTAAAATCCATTATTTTAGCCAATTTAAATTTTTTAAATTGGTTCAGATTTTCTGGGTCGTTACATTTATTTAATGGTTAAATATGTGGGCCTATATATACTAATATTACCCACCTACCCAAGATTTACTTAACCCTCCCACTGATCCAAGCATGTTTATTTAATAGTTAAGTTTGTGGGCCTATATATACAAATATTACCAGCTGCCCAAGATTTACTTAACCCTCCAACTGATCCAAGCATGTTTATTTAATGGTAAAGGTTGTTGGCCTATATATACTAATATTACCCACTTACCCAATATTTATTTAACCCTCCCACTGATCCAACCAAGTTTACTTAACCCATATTCATGTTTAGGTTCACACAATCCCTATGGATTCAATTAGGTTAAGTATTACAAACTAAGAGGTTATCCCCATTCACATTGACTCCTTTTTACTTGCTAAAGTTTCACTTGCTTATTAATTTCATATAAATATATCTTAATCCATTTAAGTTCATTAAAAAGCCCCGTTACATGTTATTCTTTAGATTTTAATTAATAGAAGTAATCTTACAAACTTTCACCCATGGATTGTAATTAACGTATGTAATCTTACAATCCCTTTTGTATTGTCTGTTTCCATAGTTACAATAACTTGTTTTACTTAATATAAGTATATGTCTTCTCAGTTCACTATTTTCCTATTTAACATATCACTACAACTTGACGTTGTTTAATTATTAACTTAGTTTTCTTAACTAAGGTTTACTAATAAGCTTTCTTTCCTTTTATTATAACTTATGTTATAATTTCCACTTGTCCCTAGGACAAGCCAAAATTTTCATTAAGTAATTAGTCATAATAGGTTATTATCATCCCTTAATTACTCCAAATCATTACCATATCCATTTACAGTTATAATGGGCAAGACCTCCCACATTAGGCCCACAACTTGTGGATGCTGGATATGCCGGTCGGGTCTGGGTGGGCATATTCCACAAGTTGGGCCTAACCTCGTGTCTTAGCCCGAATCGTATTTGCGCACTTAGACCTCTCACATTAGGTTCAACATTAGTGGCTGCTGCGTATGCCGGTCGGGTCCAAGCATACTTCCACCACTAATGCAACCTAACCTTATGTCATATGTGCAATTACAGTTTCTAATTGTAATTATTAAACATTCCATTTTTATCCAATTCTTACCTAAGTCTTTATAGGTGATTATGTCCCTACTTCCCCCTTTTGAATTATATGTCCAATTCATATAAACATTATTTAAATTATGCCAATTCTAATATTTTCCCTTGTTCCCTAACTAAGGTATTTGCATATATTTGGTGGCATCTAGGGTAGAAAGTAGCCTAGTCAAAAACAATAAAAATGGAAAAGTGATGGGAATATGACAAAGGTGATTGTTTTGGCGTAAACATAAACTAGCATGGTGATAAGGTGAACATATAAGCATAAATCTGATGAACTTGTGGTAGTTAACTAATTCTAACATAAGTATGACGTCATAATAAGCATAATAAGATCTAAATTAACAATTTAGACGTCCAACTGGTTTAGATCTAATATGATAGGAATAATGTGATAAACTAGACCTGATTAACAATTTAGATGCCCACATAATTCAGATCCAATAGTTAAAAAATAGATATAAGACGAATAAGGTCAAGATTCACATCATATCTTGTCACAGAAATTACAATAGACCCGACAAGATAGAGATTTAGATCCAATAGATAGAAATAGATCTAACACAAACAAGGTCAAAATCCACATCATAGAATGCCACAAAAGTTAAAATAGATCCGACAAGATAGAGATTTAGATCCAATAGTTAGAAATAGATCCAACACAAATAAGTTCAAGACCCACATCATAGAATGCCACAAAAGTTACAATAGATCCGACAAGATAGAGATTTAGATCCAGTAGTTAGAAATAGATCTAGCACAAATAAGGTCAAGATCCACATCATAGAATGCCATAAAAGCTACAATAGATCTGACAAGATAGAGATTTAGATCCAAGTTATAATCAATTTAGAATGGAATATGTTCGTAATTTACAATGGATCCAATATAACATAGGCACATGAAAAAAATCCTAACTATAGTCGTATAATGTTTACTTTTAAATATTTAAATCTAAAAGCAACTAGGAACTCACAGTGTTTAGATTTTAGAAGATATAAAAGAATTTGTTGGTGTTGAATCTCATATCTATAGTTGAAATTCTTGAATCTTTTAAACTTGATTTGTAGGAGAAGATAGGATTAGATTTAGTTCAGGCACTGACGACATCTGGCCTCCATTGTTTTTGGTATGAGAAAACAAGAGATATGAGGGTATATTTATAGCTGCCAGCCTCCAGAATTCGAATGCCACCTCAGCCGTATGGTGAATCGGGCCACGGGTCGACACCTACTTAGGTCTGGGTGCCCAAAACATACATAGGCGCACTTTACACGTGCGCCAGTGCAAAAATACATTGTCACACTTGTCAAGTGCGCCGGGAATTCCTGAACTTTTTGCCAACCTTCTACCATCCATAACTTCTTCATATCTCCGTTTTACGCAAACCAGGTGTCTATCTTGACCGGAATTTCGAGATGGAGGCAATGACGTAGTCGGTTTCCCTTAATTGTTAGTATTAAATTAATTATTCTTTAATTTATCCTCTTTAATGTAGTTGAAATACAGAGTGTTACAATTAGATGCGGTTTTTGACCCCTAACTGATAAAGCTAGGGTTAAGATCTTGGGTCACTATTTCAAATCTCGAAAATATCAGCCAAGATCTCCTCCAAGATCATGTTTTATGCTCCTTCCAAAACGAAACAGAAAATATCACTATAAATCTCGTTTCGAACATATCATCAAAAATATGGCAATATCAAAAGATATATCGACCGTGACGAAATACTAAGATATCACCCGAGATCTTGTTTTTTGAACTTAAATTTTAAACCTGTGCCTAAACCAAAACAATCATCAAGAAAACTCAAATCCATCCGCGATAATCTCCATCTATTTTATATATTGCATGCTAATTGAGCATATCGTATATTCATATATATTCTATAATGCTTATGATTTTCATATTTGTCATTTTTACTAAAACGTTACCCATAAAATTACGTATTTTGTTTTCTGCTTATGTTGAATTGCTTCATGTTTTGGATCCTTTTTATGTTCTTTGTCTAAAAAAAATTCATGTTCATGGATCATAAGTTGTAAGCATTAATCTATTTGTATTTTGTTTTTTTTCCTTTTACCTTAAGCAAATTATGATTTATCAATATGAATGTTCTTTCATAAATAAAAAACGATGAGGTGATTTTGTAGTTCAAATTTATGTTACTACTTTTATAATGACATTAATGAAAATTATTAAAAAAGAATATCAGTTTTTAAGATAACATATACCCTGAGAATGTTCTGATATGAGCTTTAAGACCCGAGATGGAAATTTGAGACAAACCCTGTAATGACTCATATTTTACGTGACATATAATCATAAAATAATTTTATTTAAATACCTAGTGGTCAGATAATTCTCAGATTTTAGTATGTTGTTCGTGGGGATGCGAGACATGTCCATGATTTTTTGCCGAATTTAAGCATGACCATTTTGCTGCTGAGTTTCCTGTTTGAGCTATAACTTTTGAAAGGGGTTGAATAAGATGCTGGAATTGGCCACAACGGATTAGAATTGTTGTTTATGATTCTGTAGAGTGGTCGCATGAAGTATTTGGTTCAGCGGTTTGGGAAGAATCATTGTTTTAAGTTTCAGCCTCTTTAAGGCAGACTAATTATAACTAATGGGATGATTAGTGTATCCCATTAGGCTAATAAATTACAGATATAAATAAGTGGTTTGGGGAGAGAATTAGGGTTTCTCTCTTCATTCTAAATTTAGGCCGGCATCATTGATTCTCCAGTTCAATCTAAAACCCTAATTCTCTGTTTTATTCATACGAATTCATCACAGATTCCATCTTGAAGATAGATAATCATCAAGGAAGATAAGATCACATTAAACTGCATCAAAGCCGAGGATTTTCTAGCACTATCCAGATCTGATCTCATCGGATTTACATTGAATTGGCGATTAGGTAAGTGACAAATATCCCTCATACAGATGCAAAGGGTTATATGGGTTATATCTACATAATTTGATCCATACATGTTAATTTCACCTAAAATATAACTATACATGTTAAATTCATGATCATATGTTAAATTTCACCCTAGATCTGATAATATATGTTTAACTCAGATTTAGACATCCTATGAAACCAAATTTAATAACTTAAACTAGCAATCGATATGTTAATTCATAATTTCATGTATGTTTAGATCCATATATTTATTGATTTGTTATGTTATGATGCCTTACTGGTTTATGATCATAAATTGCAGTATTGTTATTGGATTTGATTAAGTTGATTGCATTGTATGAGTTTTTTGTTAGAATTGTTGTAGATCTAAGGATTGAAGAATAGTGAAAATCGGAGGTTCAGATGATCAGATTCAGATGAAACTTAGCAGAGGAGCTCTAGAGATGAGGCGAGACAACAAGAAAATTTTCGAGCCAAAAATCTCTAAGTACATGGGTTAGTATCGGTCCATGATGGATTAGTACCAATCCATGTGGAGTAATAGGGTTGCTTTGAGATTTTTGGAGTGATTTTTCCTTGGTAAATTAGGGGTACCTGCAATTTTAAGGTCATTCAGAAGATAATTGGGATGGGTCGAAGGTTGATTATTCAATTGCATTAATGGATCGGCAGGTGTTTTTCTAGAGTGTCGAATAGCTTGAAAATGGACCGATAGGAGTCACATGAGGCATGGAATACGTTGATGCCAACACTTAGCTATTTTACGGTTGTGTACGGATCGTACCAGTCCAATATGGACTGGTACTGATCCATTGTATTGTGATAGATGGTGATGAACTTTTGGGAGCTAAATGGTTATGACTTCCGGGGGTTTCTGGTGAAGTTAGGATGGAAACAGACTTTGGATGATTGACGTGCAACTCAAAGATGGATGATGCTTCGTTTGTGAATCCAAGTTGGAGAGGTCGAAGTTGGATTGATGTGATACTGGTTGTGATGTGATATACAATCCAGTAGGATAGTGGACTGACCAAATGGGAGTCAATCATGGATGATAACGGAATTGTTCGAGAAATGATTTGATTCACCGGAAAGAAAGGCTTGACATATTTGAAGTGTCATGGAATCGTTAATAATCGAGGTGTTCAAGCGGAATCAAAACAGGGATCTCGTGGGGATGCCCACTAAGACCAGATTCGATAAACCACATACCCTAGGCAGTCATGGTAGGCCTAGTGATATTGAATGGAAAAAGGAAAACACACGTACTCACGACGGATATGGAAGGTTGGCTGGAACCGTGGTTTTCCATTACCCCTTTTGTTCATTGAAAGCAAATTCGATTATCGATGGATTCAAGGCTATAGTCGGTGGTAGCAACGTCTTAATTGCTATGGATGTTATGCATGCTACAAATGTGTTTTCTTATTAAATTATGTGGGTAGGCTATTACCATAGGTTGTTGAGAAGGAGCAGGAATTGGGTAATTATTTCCTATTCTTTGAAAAGGCATAAGATGGATGTATATCGAGTGCCAACTTATGCTTATGGGGGTAAATCGGATGGATGACCCGCTTATATTCATATTATCATTTATAACTGTTGTTAGTTATTTTATCACTCATTAAGACCATTATCTGACTCAAGATTTTATGTTTACCTCTTATTACTTTGGGTTGCTCAGAATTGTTAATTGGTGACCAAACAGGGATAGTAGGTAGCATGTTTGATGTTGACGTTGATGTTGTGCGAGGACGAGATGGAGGCTTATGTATTATATGTTATCTACTATATTACTAGTGATTTTCTATTCCCTTTGTTTGTTAATAGTTGTTGTTACTCTTAGAGACGTAGTTCGGAAAATTGTATTCGAAGATTCATGTATTGAAGTATATTGTACTGGAGATTCTATGGTTTATGGAATTTGATTCTTTGTTCAGTTATGCTTCATTACTATATTCTATTGTATATTTTATTATTTTATATTGTCCATATGCTGTGAGTTATACAACTGGTTTTATTTCGATTTATTCTTCCTTAATGACCGTCCCATATCGCCTTGGTACATTATATAATGCAACTTTTTCCTTGGTTCGGTGCGGGAGGTATGGGGGTTCTTCACATTTGGTATCAGAGCTTTGGTTAATCGATTTTACCCACAGTTCATGAGCGTAAAAGCGTATGAGAGACGTACTTGTAATTTCAATGGATGATTACCATATATATAGTACAATAGGATAGGAAGCACTTAAACACCAATACATCCTTTCTCTAATGAGGATTGATCATTCTCCTTTCAGATAGAGAATGGATCGTCAATCTTCAAGAAACGTTGTTGGGAATGAGTTTGTTGTTTGAGGGGTAAGCTAAGGTAGCCAGTCGGGAACTGCAACTATTCCACCCAATTATCCTGCTATGTTCGAGATCATGATGGCAGCGATTATAAAGAGGATTCCTACTCCAAAAGAAGCAGTGGAGCGTGGTGTTCCTATGCAAGCACTAAGGGTTGATTTTGCTATGCGCGAAAAGGAATATTCTTCTTCAAATGAAGAGGATGACTTGAGGATAAGTATAGCCTTGGAGCAACTACGACATCGGTTTAAGAATCAAGATAAGAGATCATGGCTACTTTGGGTAAGGCTTTTGGATATGAGAACCAGTCTACTATGGAAATTGCTACTTGTGCCAATGCTACAAAGGACCCTGGGCCCCGACGGATTGGTGAAAGCAAGAAGAATCGTATGGGTGGAATGAAGTAGAATATGCAAATGAGGAATGGGAAAAGAAAGCGATAGCAGCAAGTGAGAAATATCCATAAGAAGTCTAAGAAGGGGACTACTTGCTTTAACTGCTAGGCGAAGGGCCATTATGCAAGTGGTTGCAAGAATCCAAAGAAAGTGGGATGTTTTTGTTGTGGTAAACTTAGGACAAGAAGAAGAATTATCCCGAGCTTCTCAAGGATAAGCAATTAGTGGAAGGGTATGTTTTGGAAGTTATTCTGATTCCTATCATACTCCTATGGGGAACTAAAGAAAGGGCGTTTTCATTTTAGGTATGCCTTCTATCAAAAGTATTTCAGTTCGAGTTTTATTTAATAATCTCTCATCTGTAATGAGCTTGTTTGCAAGTTAAGATTATAACATGAGATTGTTGATATACCATTAGTGCGCTTAACTCAGTAAGGGGATCTATTTAGTCTTTGTATGTTTTGTAGTGGTCTAGTTTTATCGATTCATTGTTGCTCTTTTGCTGTGATTGTTTGTCTATAAATTCCACTAGATTAGGATTTTTGCTGTATGGACTAGCTCAAGAGGCATGCGACTGTTATGGATTGCAAGAGGCTCGAGGTGACAACCAGGAATGTGGAAGGGAGAATGATGGTGATACAATGTCTACCATAGGATGGAATTCTGTTAGCTTTTATATTCGCTTGTGATTCCACGGGATGGACTGTCATCTTTACCAATCATTTGAAAGTATTCTGACGTTTTAAAGAGTTTAGAGAGTTGTCGACGCATCGAGAAGATGAATTTTGGATTGATTAAGTGGATAAGGCCAGACCTATTGTTATGCCTCTTAGGCAGATGGCACCTAAGGAAAAGCGAGAGTTAGAGGTGCAAGTGAACTATCTTTTGGGTAAAGGATTTTTTTTGGAGAAGTGTATTCAAATGGGGTGCACCATTTGTATTTGCAACCAAGGCTAATGGATCATTGCGATGATGCATGGACTATCGTGAGCTAAACAAGGCGACCAAGAAGAACAAGTGCCCATTGCCAAGGATCAATGACTTGTTTGATCAAGCTTCCAAAAGCCAAGTGTTTTCCTAAATGGATTTGGTGATGGGATTTCACCAACTAAGAATGGCTAGGGATAGTGTGTCGAAGACTTCTTTTAGGACACCATCTGGATTTTATGATGGAAGGTGAGCCGTTTGGATTTACTAATGCACTAACCTATTTTGTTTATCTTTTGAATCGGGTTTTCGAAGGTCAGTTGAATAAGTTTGTACTTGTGTTCGTAGATGATATATAGGTTTATTCCAGAACTGAGAATGAACACAAGATGCACTTAAGGATTGTTTTGGAATTTTATGGAGACTAAGTTTTCGATGTATCACTTCTGGAAGGAGAAAATGAGATTTTTATATCATGTTGTGGCAGGACAAGGAATATAGGTGGATCCCACTAAGGTGGCAGCAATTTGGGATTGGGACTGACCCAATAGTGTGAAAGATGTTAGCAGTTTCTTTGGTTTAGCTGGATACTATGGACGATTTATCAAGGATTTCTCCGACATAGTTGCACCACTAACTGGGTTAACGAAGAAGAATCAAGTTTTCACGTGGAATGCGAAGTGTGAGAAAGTTTTCAAGATTTTGAAAGAGATATTGATGAGTGCTCCTGTGTTGACTATTCCAAGTAGGAACAAAGAGATGGTAATATATACTGACGCATGTAGCACTAGACTAGGAGCAGTGCTAATGTAGAAGGCTAGAGCTATGGCTTATGCAAGTCAACAACTGAAGCCGCATGAAAGGTATTACCCAACTCACGATTTGGAGTTAGCGATGATAGTGTTTGCTCTAAAAAATTAGAGGCATGTATTTTTAGGAGTTTGGTTTGTGTTATTTACATATCATAAGTCATTTAAGTATCATTTCCCCAAAAGGATTCAAATCTTCGGCAGTGGAGGTTAGAATTTCTGGCATCTTATGATTCTGGTACTGCGTACACATCTGGTAAAGGTGACGTAATGGCTGACGCGTTAAGCAGAAAACATGCAAGATTAGGAGCTATTTTTTCGGAGTGGAACCATCTTGAGTATTTTGTTGGATTTGATTTTAAACCACATTGTGAGTTAGAGCATGAGATGTTAGCATGCTTATTGATTAGACCGACTCTCATATAAAGGATTGGTGAAAGCCAAAATCAAGACCATAAGCTTATGAAAATTGTACGAACATGGGAGATGATAGTTGAACCTGAGAAGATTAAGTATTTAAAAGCTGATTGAGATCGTTGGGCTTCATAAGCATGGACAACTGGTGATCCCTGATATAGAGGGATCGAGAGATTAGGTTCAAAAAGAATGTCATCACTCTAGCTTAATGTTTCATCCTGGTGGAAATAAGATGTACCGAGATATAAAGCGAGTCTACTACTGGGAAGGTATAAAGAGGGATGTTGGGAAATTTATCTCGAAATGCATGAACTTGTCAGTTGTTAAAGCCAAGTAGAAAATACGAGCGGATTGTTACAACCATTAGAAGTTCCTACATGGAAATGGGAGCAAGTGTCGATGGCTACGTAGGACAAGGGAAGAAATGATTGTATTAAGGTCATCATGGATCGCATGACCAAAAGCACAAGGTTTATTCCCGTTAGATCAATTACAACAAGATCGTAGTTGACTAAGTTATATTTTAGGAGAATAGTTCAATTCCATGGGATTCGTAAAAGTATTGTTAGCGATCGAGATCCATTGGTTACAGGAGGATTTTGTATGAGTTTGAAAGAGATATTAGGAACCGAGCAATGTATAAGCATAACTTGTCATCCCTAAATAGATGGCCAAAACTGAAAGGGATAAACAAGTGTTGGAAGATCTTCTAAAATCTTGTGTATTGGATTTTACAGGATCATGAGAGGACCATCTACATTTGATCTAGTTTACTTAAAACAACAACTACCAGTCGAGCATTGGAATGGCGCTGTATAAGGCATTAAACGGCCGACCGCATAATTCTCCATCCTATTAGTTGGAAACTGGCGAGAAGTTGGTACTTGGGAATGAGATAATGAGAGAAATGTCAGATAATATTGAGATCATTTGAACAACAGATGAAGGCAACCGAAGATCGCCAGAAAAGTTACGTCGACGAGGGACGAAAAGACTTGTAATTCTCAGTCGAAGATTTGGCATTGTTAAGGTTACGCCTCTATGGAATGTGTTTCGCTTTGGAAGTAAAGGAAAATTAAACCCAAAGTTTGTTGGATAGTTCTCAATTGTCGAGCAAATTAGAAGCTTACATATAAATTAGTCTTACCTAAGAAGATAGCAAGTTTGCATAATGTGTTGTATACATCGTTTCTACGGAAGTCCATGCACGACTCGAATTGTTGTGCACCTTCTGATCAGACTGGAGATGTAGAGATCGAGCCTGAAAATCTAGGATCTGTAAACTGCTTCATGTCATCGAAAAAACATGGAATAACTTTGGAAGTAGGTAAGTTGAGCTAGTCAAGGCAGAATGGGGAAAGGATGATGATGATTGCACAATGGAAACAGAAGAGAGTATGAAGTTGACCCATCCAAAACTCTTTGAATGGTGTGTCCCATATATCATATCTTACTTGTGCCATTGTGGCTTACACTATTACAGTTCTGCATGCTAGGGTAGAATTATGATTGCATGGATTGTTAGTTGCAAGATTGGATGATAGATTGGTTACTAGTGTTTGCTTGGAATGTGGGACACTTTGTTTTCTCTTGTTTGCTTGGAATTTCTGCGGTTAAAATTCTAAAGGGGATAGGGAATGCAACAACCCGTATTTTACATGACTTATGATCGTAAAATAATTTTATTTAATTACCTAGTGGTCAGATCATTCTCTGATTTTAGTATATTTTTCATGGAGATGCGAGACATGTCCATGATTTTTTCCGAATTCAAGTATGATCATTTTTCCCTTGAGTTTACTGTTTGGGCTATAACTTTTGATATAGATCGAATCATATGCTGGAATAGGGTTCACTTGATCAGAATGGTGGTTTACGATTCCGTAGAGTTGACCCATGAAGGATGTGGTTCGGTGGTTCAGGAAGAATCGCTACTTTAAGTTTCAGCTTCTGTTAGGCAGACCGATTAGTAACTAATGGGATGATTTGGTTATCCTATTATGCTAATTAATTGCAGATATATACAAGGGGTTTGGGGAGAAAACTAGGGTCACTCTCTTCATTTTAAACTTTAGTTTGGGCGCTTGTGATTACCCGGTTCAAGCTTAAACCCTAGTTCCCCATTCTTTTTATATAAATTCATCGTGAATAACATGTAGAAGAAAGATCATCATTAAGGAAGATTAGATCGCATCAAACTGCATCAAATCCGAAGGTTTTTCAACGATGTCAAGACCTCATCAGATTTACATTGAATTATGGCTAAGGTGAGTGATAGATATCTCTTACACGGATGCAAAGGGTTATATGGGTTAGATCTATATTAATTTGATACATTCATGTTAATTTCACCTAAAATCTATCTATACATGTTAAATTCATGATCGTATGTTAAATTTTACCCTAGATCTGATCATATATCTTTACCTCAGATTTAGACATCTGAGGAAGCCTAGTTTAATCACTTAAACTGGTAATTCATATGTTTTTCATAATTTCATGTATGTTTAGATCCATATATTAATTGATTTGTTATGTTATGATGTCTTGTTGATTTGGGTTCATTATATGATCATGTACTGTCATTTGAATTGATTGGATTGATTAAATTATTTGAGTTGTTTGCTAGAACAGGTTGTTGTAGATATTAGGATTGAAGAACAGAGCAAATTGGAGGTTCATATGATCGAATTTAGATGAAACTTAGCGGAGGATCTCTGGAGCAAAAGGCGATACGACACGAAAATTTTTATGCTAAAACATAGATCAACACCAGTCCATGATGGACAGGTGGAGGAAAGTTTTGTGGCATGGTTTTGCCTCGGTAAATTGGGGTTTCCTGCAAATTTTCAAGTCATTCAGAAGATATTTGGGATGGGTCGAAGGTTGATTATTAGAGTGCATTGATGGACATGCAGGAGTTTTAACAGGATCGAATAGCTTTTAAAATGGATCGGCAGAAAGCACTTGAGGCATGGAGTATGTTGGTGCTAACACTTATCATTTTTATTCTAAGTGCCATGGACTGGTACCGGCCCATCATGGATTGGTACCGATCCATTGATTGTGATGGATGGTGTTGAATTTGGGGAGCTAGATTGTTATGACTTCCGCAGGTTGCTGGTGAAGTTTGGATGGAAACGAACTCTAGATGATCGATGTGCAACTCAGAGATGGAGGATGCTTCCATTGTGAACTCACGTTGGAGAGGTCGAAGTTGGATTGATGTAATACTGGTCATGGTGGATTGATCGAATGAGAGTTAATCATGGATGATAATGGAATGGTTAGAGAATTGATTGAGTCACTGGAAAGAAAGGCTTGACAGTTTTGTAGTGGCAAGGAATCGTTAGTAATCGAAGTTCTCTAACGGACTCAAAGCCTGGTGCAGATGCTCATTAGGATCAGATTTGATAGATCGCGTGCCCTAGGCAGTCATGATGGGGCCAATTGTCTTGAATGGAAAAGGAAAACAAACGTAGTCACAATGGCATATGGCAGTTTGGCTAGAACCAGTGTTTTGTATTAGCCTTTTTGATCATTGAAAGAAAAATTTGATTATCGATGGTTTTAAGGCTGTAGTTATTGATAGTTAAGGGTTAAATGTCAACCATTGAACTTGTAAGGTCGCCCTAAAGATTGATGCTTTGTTAACATAGGTCGACCTATGCATTTGAATATGTTAACCTAGCCTAAGCGTTTTTGGTGCCAAGTCGAGCTCGTTTTTCTTGTATATTTTGCAACCTTATTTTTTTATTCTGGTGATTTTTTTCAACGACTTGCTGTAATATTTTTTTCTATTTCAAGAGGCCTGATCATATAACAGGGAAGCTGAGGTTAACGCAGTTTCGTACTCTGGACTAGCAAATTTTCATGTGAATTTTCATATGTTAATTTCATAAAATTTTCATTGATTTTTGCCTATTCTGTGGACGTGTTTTGAAAATCATTTTAGAAAGAATTTTTATACAAAAGTTATCTTTTAAGATGAATGTTTACAAAATCAATTTATAAAATATAATTATTTCAATGCTATTATATATATATATATATATGAACTATGTTATAAAGAGATTCTTAAAGAAATGCTTTTTAAATAGTTTCAAGAAAATCATTTTAATAGCTTGTGTTCTCGAAATAAGTATTCTATATAAAATTACACATTTTTATCTCTTCAAGAGAACAGAGAAGTGGATGAAATGATGTGATGAAACATGTGTATGGGACACATGTGATTATTATAACGACTGATTTCGGATTTATTCGACTGAAACAACACCTGTGTGGAATTGATAGACTTGTAATAAACTGATTAGTGAGAACATGTAGTATGGGACACACTGTCATGACAATTTGGGAGTTAGTGACATATATTCGGACCTTCGGGACATTTATGTGAGTTTCCAGTACTAGACACTTGTGTTGTAATGAACCAGGAAGTTTGGTGCCCGAATTCCGGCACAAATACATCCTTTGTATTCACGTGCCTAAACTCAAGTATAGAAAACTTAGAAATTTTGATGAAATAAATTAGAAGATGAGAAAGAAGAAAGAAAGGTTAGAATATAATTAGAAGAAGAACATAACATCAGATCAGAGAAGATCAGAATCACACAGCAAAATGAATAAAATATAACATACCAATACTCTTTACAGAAGAGAAAAACTGTATATGATGTATATACAAGCATGAATAAATAATCAGAGTACACAACTAGATAAGTATATACATGAGTATCTATATATATATATATACATATGTATGAAGAAATAATGGCTGTTAAATACAATACATAAATTGAAAATAAAATCAATACGATAAACACATGAATTCTTCTCGAGTCTAGCTCCTCTCCTGTAGCTCCAAGCAAATCTGAAAAATAAACTCCTGTGACTTAAGCATATTTTGAGGAAAGCAAAAAAAAAACCACATCAGTCTGGAATACTAACAATGAGAAAACTCACATCATAATCAACTTTTTTAATTTTGGAAAACCTTTGAAAGAATGGAACTGTTCTAAGACACGACCACATAAATATGGCAGTGTTTTTTCCTTATGATAACCAAAGTACTTTCATTATAAATCAAATGATATTACAATAATGTCTAAAATCCACAAATAAAATAGTAGTAGAAAAGCTTATATCTCATGCTTCGACAAAGTTGGTTAGCATCTAAAACTGTATGTGCTCGTATTAGAGTTTGGATTCCATAAAATCACTGGGAACTTGGGTACCACCCAACACGATACCTCTCTAGATAAGCGTACCGAGAGTTAACCTATGACTCCATGCTAACCAGAACCGACCTATCACATAACTTAATAGTATTGAATATGTCACCACCATGGTTGTGATCAGTAGCTATCTCAGGATACAATAATCAAAGGGTCAACCATCTATATTAGTAGAGAACGTACTGTTGACGAAAAAAAATTCATAAACACCAAAGATCCCAATTACATAAGAATTATAGTTTGGGACGTGAAAGTAAGTGCGGAAAGCAATAAATAACATAAGAGATTTATTGTGTTTCGACTTAGCAAGAGACCTGTGTCCCCTTTGAGGACTCGTTGGAGTATTATTAATAACAAACAGTTACAAGGTGGAGAACATCTCCTGGCATCTATTTACATGCATTTCTAAGTAATATGATGTCATAATTATCATATATTAAAATATTAGGAAAAAGACAGTTTTTCCCTTCTTCTTCCTCAAAGTGGAGATGCCATTAAAGCAGCACTCAAGAGGTCTCAAGTCACCAAATTGCCACCCCTTTAAGGTGTGAGGTCAAGGGGTATTTATATTGGAGAAGTTAGGTGGAAGTAGGTAGGAGTAGGTAGAAATAGGGGACCATTAGCCAATTTTCGTATCCCGAAGTGTACTCCTCCAGAAATTCGTATCCCATCCGCCGCGCCCAGGAAATTTGTACCCCCTTCTAGGGGTACGAAATTCGTTCCCCCGAGGGGGCACGAGTTTTGTACCCCGTAGGGGCACGAGTTTCGTACCCCGTAGGGGTACGAGTTTCGTACCCCGTAGGGGTACGAGTTTCGTACCCCGTGGGGTATGAGTTTTATAATGGTTGGCATGGGGGATTCGAGATATGAAGATGTGGTCATGGCCCTGTTTCGGGGGATGCAAAGATCACAGAAGATGTGCCCGGACCTGCTTGACGGCTCGCCTTCGGCTCGGAGCATGGTTCACCTTCAGCTTGGCTGCAGATGGATGCTGATGGATGTCGCATCCAAGGGATGCAACATTCTGCTAGTGGCCCGGCTCGAGTATTCTAGTACTGGAACCCTGATGATGCCGGCAACACCTCTGGGTTGTGGTATCACGCGATATGATGAGTCCAGCGTTTCTTACATACTTTTGGGAATCGGACCAAAAGGACAGTTAACACGTACTATAATGGGTGCGACCCACATATCCCTGTTGTAACTTCCCTAATTCTAGTCATTACCTACTAATGAGGCTAGAGTCTATGTTTTTACCTGTCTCACATGGCACATTTTCATCTTTGAATGTTCATCACCCTTCTATGGCAATGTACCGATAGCATTCAGTTTTGCAAGTCGTTTAGGAACATAACGAACCAAAGGCATTACCTCTAATACATCCATAGGATTAGTAGTAATTAACTCTTACACTCTAAATACATTGTCTATTGCACAAGCATACATGTAAATTTTTGTAACACCCCATAATTCTGTTAATATTAATATTCACAAAATAAAGAATAACTAATCTCAGACTTGAGAATTGTGGGAAACGGGTTGCGCCATTTTGTTCGTCTCGGAATTCTGGTTGAAATAGAGTCCGTGTCTGCGTGAATTGGACTTCGTATGAAGAAGTTATGGCCATCGGAAGTTTCAAAAAATTCAAAACAGATTTCAGAAAATTTAAAATTCGTAGTCAAACAGGCTAGGTGGGAAAATTCCCGCCCAGCACCCCTGGTCGACTGGGGAGTCGACTGGGCAGTCAACACCCCCCAGGTCGACTGGGCAGTCGACATGGGTGTCGACCTGGTCCAGTCGGCTAGGGTTTGACTGAGCCCAATCTTGAGCTGCTGATGTGTCTTTAGGGCTGAGTAGGCAAATTTAACGGTTCAGTTTAGTTCTGAGTTGATCTGACGGTCTAAATAAATCCTAAACTCTATAAATACCTAGGTAGTCTCTCACTCTAATTCACATGAAAAATAGAATAGCCACCGTCATACCACCGCCATGGAACTCAGTCTAGCCGCCGCCAACTAAGAAGGAAGAAAAGCTAATCAAAACCCTAATTCTACTCAACACTAAAGCAAATCAAGACTCTCTTTCTCTTCAAATTGTGAGTATGATGATCTTAACAAGATTACTATTAAACTAATTAGATTAAGTTATGAATGGATTATAATTGAATGATGTGGATTGTCATATATGTTGTTGTAAACCTTATGCTATCATGCATGTTGCAAATCCTATGTTATGATGATATCCTATATGTTGTAAATCATGCTATGATGATATTGTATAGGTTGTAATTTTCTACGCTAAATTGTGATAAATCATACATGTTATAAAGTCATGATGTTGTTATCTATGCTAATTAGTTCATGTTAATCAAATCATAATGTTTGGGCTATGTTGATCTATATGACAAATCATGTATGCAAGTTTAGATTGATTAGTAAAGATTATGAACATATGCCATGACATCTATTTGGATATATAATTATGACATCTAGAATTATACTATGACATATGTGAATTCTATGTATTAGATGCTAGTCCACACCATCATTATGTTGCCTAAAACACCATATGCAAGTTTATACATGAATTTGGGTTATGATCATATCATGTAAATTGTGGCATTTAACAAGTTGACACCTTTAGATCCTTAACATGTGTAGTTTTATGCAAGTTTCACCCCTATTATGATTAGATTAATTTTATTTGTCTATATGTTATGATAATTTATCTTTGTGCTATGAGTTAGACTATTCGAGTCTAACGTATATTTTGCATTGAATAAGCGAACGTATAACGTGAGGTAGGTGTAATATTAAGGATTTAATATTAAGAAGTTGGGGTGCAATTGATATGATTTTGCATTCCATGAGTGGATGGCCATAATTGAGTCAATTATGGACATCATTAAAATTGGAATTAATTAATAATTTGAATAGGGAATTATTAAAACTAGGGTAAAAGATTGAAAGTGTTAATCAATGCTTAGGACACGAGGTTGGACTCGTTTGTGACGTAAACCTGCCCGGACCCGCCCAGCAAATCCAGTGCTCACAAATGCCAGCCCAATGTGAGAGGTACTAAGCCCAAACTAAAGCATAACAGTTGTAAAGACACGAGGTTAGACTCTTTTATGGTGTAAGACTGCCCGGACCCGCCCGGCAAATCCAGCTGCCATAAATGCCAGTCTAATGTGAGAGGTCTTTATGAGGTTATGGCCTGAATGAATTAAGAAATACTTAACCAGATAAACATGTAAGGTGGGACATGGGGGTTAAGTAGGTGCCTTGGGTGGCATGAGGAATCTAGTGGTTGCCTTTAGTGGCATTTGAAATACGATTAGTAAGACTTAACCAAACACACATGTAAATGAACATGACTAAGAGGGTTAAGTGGGATATACTAGTGGTGACAAGCTTAGGTGGTTAGCTTGTAGGGGCCCATTTCAACCAGTATCCCAAACGTATCTTTGTGGGCTCGACCCAAGTCGAGGACGGGACACGCATACTAGGCTTGACTATAAGAGGCCAAAACGGGGTAGTTGTGGCAACGCAAGTCCAACGGGTTTCATATGCGTGTGTGGACCCGGGCTGGTAGGTAAGACGTTGTTGCATCGGTTAGGTATAAGCCGTGCATTCTCAAGTTGTATCGGGTTGCCACTTTAGGGGAGTGATACACCCCACTGTGGGGCCAACACGGGTATCTACGAGTAGGGAGCCGATCGAAAGTGGGTAATGGGGTACAACTAGTGGAGATAGGGGCAGACGGCACCTATGTAGTCAGCTAGGGGTACGCAAGGCTATTTATATAATTTCTTAGTGAAGTGGGTGGGATCAACCTTTAGGGCGACTGGTGCGGCGCAGTGTAGTAATTATTCGCTAGTAATTAGGTGTGCCTTTAACGTTATCTTTATATGCTCTTCCATACCCAATAGTTCATAGACATTTCCTTGTTTTCCATCTTATGCCTTGGTCTAGTTACTTTGATAATAGTATTTTTTGAATTATCATACTCGCTAGACTTTATGTCTGACACCCTCCATTTCTATCCTTTTTCCCCCTCCAGGTCCTCAGTTGGGCCCAGCTCTAGTGGAGTTTGATTGGATTGCTTCCTCTCTCTTTGGAAAGCTTGGACCGTTGAAGTAAAGTCCAGCTTGTTATCTTCTTTAATGGCTATTTGTGTTATGGGGTTATGTATTTTGTTTTATCAAGATGGATATTGTACTTGACTCTGATTTATGGTTTTATGATGTAAAAGACATGTTTAATTTCCGCTGCAATAAAATGAAGTTTTAGATTTCCAAGTACTACTTATTATCTGTCTTGTTGTAATTTGTCTATTCTATATTCACTTAAAACCTCCATGGAAGTTAATGCATTCCCTTTGTGAGTGACATTAATGGACGTGGGGTGTTACAATTTTAGTTTGAACGCATAGTCTGTTTGAAGTGGTTTTGGAACCCATTCCAGTTCCAGTTCCTTGAACCAACACGTTATAAGTTAAAAGGGAATTTGTTGATAGTTATTTCTTTAACTATCAATCTACAGTTGTACAGTTAAATTTATTAGCAGCATAGACCCATTTAATTACATAATTCATTAAAGTTCATTTCATCGATTCTTAAAAATCGATTCCATATACTTATCTCAATGGAATAAGCATATTCACATATCTCTAGTTTTCGTTACTTCGAAAACTATAGCTATGTACTTATGTCTTGGAATAATTGTATTCACAAAACATATTATTTTCACTACTATAGAAAATTATGTTATATACTTAACCAAATGGTCTAAGTATAGTGACAAATTATATATGGTCAAAAAATGTCATATGATACATTGTTTATTATAAAAGCCAAACAATTTTATTTAGCTTCCAAACTTTTCAAATTAAAGTTTATAACATCATTTAGGGAAATAATAATATAATTTCCCATATCCAACTTTGTTTTCAAATCAATATCATCCCTTATATAACAATGAATTCATTCAAGTTAGGTTCCTTATTTACCTCTTAGGCCTAGATTCGATAACATTCATACATTCAAGACAAATAAAAGTTTATTAATGCAAAAACCTGATATTCATTAAATGTAACAATAGGCTCCATTTAATATTTAATTCAAATAAGGTTTAAAAACCATTCTTGCAATGGGCAATCTCTTAACAAATATAACCATTTTTAATTAATTCATTGATCAAGTAAACTCCTGCTAAAAACATGTCTTTTTAGCTTAAAATCTCTTTTTTAAAACTTGTTATTAAAACATGGATTTATTAATAAAATACCATCTATTAATTCCTTTATGAAAATTTGTAATACCCCATATTCGTTAATGCCACTCATTAAGAGAATGCATTAAGTATCGTGAACCGTTATAGGTAAACAGAAACTTTACCAGACAAATAATAAACAGCAGCGGAATTTAAAATTTTATTAGACAGAAAAATGTCGTAGTTCAAAACATGGTTACATCATATGTCTAAAATGCATAAAACCCAGTATATCGATTTTAAAACTTATGTCTTATGCTTAAATCATCAGAATACAATAATAAAAGAAGACTAATCTCGAAAACATTGCCATAGCAGAGAGAGATATGAAATCAAGCTGTACATCTAAGCAACTCCAAGTAAGATGAAAGCAGAATCCTGATCAAGCTTGAGTATTCCCACCCTGAGAACCTAAGGGGGTAATGAAAGAGAAAGAAGAGGAAACAAAATAGGTCAGACATAATGTATGGCGAGCCCAGTTATTTTAGCATATAAATAAGTAAAAGTATCATGATATTAATATAAAGTGGATAAGGGAGATAACAACATAAAAGGCAGGTTTGACAAGGTAAACAGGATAAACATGATAGAATATATTGTGCTTCTCTAGTACTTTCTCATTTTCTCTACACCAATACTGGTATAACCAGAATGAGATGATCCCCAACAAGCATAAGATGGTAGACTTACGCGTACTTCTAGTGAGAGGTTTTACCCCATACAATAACAGGCAGCCCAACATACCGGAGTTACCCCTAAAGATAATAACGGACTCCTAAACATACTGAAGTCTAGATGTACTCTAATTACTACCCCAATCGACAGGCTCCCTACTCCGCAGATACCCTATGTTGGTCCCATAGTAGGATGTATCACTTCCTAAAGTGGCAAACCTTCGTTTTCAGGATGCGCACAACCATATCTACAGGTATCACGGTGTCTAAACCTCCTCTTCCGGACCCATGCACGCACATGACCCCATCGGAATGCGCCGCCCACACCATCCCCCAATTTTGGATCTCGTACAATAAGCCCAGTAAGCGTACCTCAACTCTGACCTAGTTCGGAGTACTCGTTTGATACCTATATATGGGTTACTGACTAAAACGTGTCCCACACTCAAGAAGATACAAGCTTCCAACTACGCTTGCATCCCCACGACTAGGTTTTCCACAAGTTATGCCATACCAGAGTAAAAAGATTGCATAACCCCACAGGTTAAGTTTGTGGGCCTATATATAAATATTACCCACCTCCCAAGATATATTTAACCCTCCCACGATTTCATACAATTTTACTTAACCCCTACTCAAGTTAACATATACAATCCTTATGGATTCAACTACGTTAAGTATTCAAGCGTATTACCATATTCATTTATGGTTATACTGTGTTAGACCTCCCACATTAAGCCTACAACTTGTGGATGCTGGGTATGCCGGTTAGTTCTGGGAAGACTTCTTCCACAAGTCGGGCTTAACCTCATGACTTAGCTCGTTTCATGTTTATGCACTTAGGCCTCTCACATTAGATTCACTACTTATGGTTGTTGGATATGCCAGTCAGTTCTGGGCAGGCTTCCACCGCAAGTGTAATCTAACCTCATGTCTAAGCACGGTTAAAGTCTCTAATTACTGCAATTCTAGGCATTTCCAATATTAACCAATTATATCTATGTCATTATAGGTTTTCATTCCCCTTTTTCCGAAGTCATATTCATCGTATATCATATGCCCTATATTCGGATCTTTTAACCAAAGTTTGGTTTATGCCCCAAATTCATATTCATGTATTTCATTCAATTTGTGCCCAAATTTCCCAATACAATTTATGTCCCCAATTTTAACGTTTTCCCCTCGTTCCTAATTTTACGCGTTTGCATATTTCAGCGGCATGCCTAGGCTCGAAGGTAGCTCGGCTATAAAAATAAAAAAGGAAAGAAGAAGGGAAGAGGAAAGAAATGAACATAATATCAAGATTGACATATAATGGTAGAAATAAGCATAGCAACTAATAAACATATAATGACAAAGCTGGGCATGATGACAAGATAGGCATGTAGGAACAGATTCGATGAACATGTGATAGTAGAACTGATTCTAACGTAATAGGGACATCATAAATAGGCATGATGAGATCTATATAACGAATTAGATCAACGAACAATGGTAGATCTGACATGATAAATAGGTATAGGCTTAGACCTAGTTCATAGTCATGTTAGAATAACTTAGATACACAGGTTATAGAAGATCTGATATGATTCAAATAGTCACAGGCTTAGATCCAAGTTATACATGTCAAGATTAACTTTTAAGTATTTAGATCTAAAAATAACGTAGACTTACTATGATTGGATCTAAGAAATAGAAGAATAATTGCAGATGTTGAATCACAAATCCCTAAACTTGAATGACTAGATTGTTGACGAAGAAAATGCTTAATTTATTCTGGGCAGAGGTAGCATCTAGTTCTCCATTGTTTTTGGTGTGTAAAAACAAGGGAAATGGGGTCTTATTTATAGCCTAAAGCCAACGAGCAAGCCAAGAAAGGAGTCTACGCTCAAACAAAAGAATCTGCCCAGATATGCGGTGAGGGGGTCGACCCCCCTTGGTGTGCCGACCCATGGGTCGACAACCATGGGCGAGATTTTTCTTGCTCCCTTCTAGCCACTTGATTTTGAACTGTTTTGAATTCTGTAACTTATTTTATTCATATATAACTGGCTTATATGTATACAAACTATAAACCTTAGTAACTTCTTTATACAGTGACTATTTTATGCAAACCAGGTGTCTATTTTGACCAGAATTCCGAGATGAACAAATAGCTCAGTCTGTTTCCCTCGATTCTGAATATTTATTTAATTATTCTTTAATTTATCATCTTTAGTGTTGTTGAAATTACGGGGTGTTACATTCTCCCCTACTCAAAGGAGTTCGTCCCCAAAATCTCTAAGTTAAGAAGAATGTATATCCTAACATCCATCACCCATCTTCTCATCCACCAATCACAAGCATCAAATGTCCTTAAAAATTTCTAATGCTTATATGAACATATGCAAAGGTGTGTATATGTCCGAATACTAATGCGAAAGATCAGGCGGTCTACTGATTCTGCTGACCTCCTTAATGCAATGTATGTTAGTGCCATGAATCCGACATGTATGCAAATAATCCTATTGTAACATGTAAGTTCTATATGTGTGCACAATCATTCGTCCAAATACAACATCCATATGCTGATACACCTTCTTTCATCCATTAAAAGAAGAAAAAATAATGCACACACATCCATATGCAGTATGAGAGTGATTACGTTGATCTAGTGCCTAATGTGTGTGTATAAGCATCCACGAGCAACCATTAGCAAACACTTGCATCCACCTGCATCCATCAAACATAACATGTCTCAAACACATATTTACATTCATGGGATTCCTACCTAAAGGTCAAATATTTTATTGATAGGATATACTTAAATGATAGAAACAAGCATGAATAAAAGATTTGGAAAGGAAGTTATGAACATACCCTTGAAAAGAAAAGGGTACGAAGTGCAAATCTTTCTTTCGGTCTCCCAAGTTGCATCCTCTTGGTTATCTCCCCACTGAAATTTCATCAACTTGACTTCTTTGTTGCGTAGCTTATTAACTTCTGATCCAAGAATACGGGTAGGAACTCGTCTAACTGTCGCCTCCCGTTCCACCTCTAATTCCTCAAGCATACTCGACTCAACTACTTCTGTGGTATCATGCAAGCACTTCCGTAAATGAGAAACGTGGAAAATATCATGAACCCTGGAAAGTCTCTCTGGTAGCTTTACTCTATAGGCCATTTAACCGATCCTTTCTATTATGGGAAATGGCCCTACAAATCTTAGTGCCAATTTCCTTCCAGATCCAAAGCAAACCACATTCCTTAATGGTGATACCTTAATGAAAACCATGTCTCCCACTTCAAACTCAATGTCAGTCCTTATCGTATCTATGTAGGATTTTTTATTATCTTGAGAGGTCTTCATTCGTCGTCTGATAAGATCAATCTTTTCAGAAGTTTCTCTAACCATATCCGATCCAAGTAAAAGTCTTGTTGTAGATTTCCACCAACAAGTTGGTGATCTACAGGGACGTCCGTACAATGCTTCGAATGGTTCTATGCCAACGCTAGCTTGATAACTGTTGTTGTAGGCGAACTCTATTAAAGGAAGATGCTCTTCCCAAGTCCCTCCGAAGTCTAGGATACACAGCCTTAGAAGATCCTCAAGGACTCTATTCACCCTTTCTGTTTGTTCATCGGTCTAAGGGTGACAAGCGGTGCTCAAACATAATTGTGTACCTAATGCTTCTTGCAAGCTCCTTCAAAATTCACTGGTGAAAATGGGGTTACGATCACTTACGATACTGGAAGATACTCCATGAAAACATACTATTTCACGAACGTAAATTGTTGCCAACCATGCCGCCATCCTCTTACTCTTAAGTGGCACTACTACAAAAGTGGGCATATTCGACACTAATTTGTGTGCGTTGCATGAAAAGTGTGGCGAAAGCTATGCTTTCTTTGATCTTCTGCAACAATATTCATATGTTGTTGCATTATATGTGAATGCACTGTTGCGATGGGAATTCTAGTGTTTTGACGTGCAACACCAGTTAAAAGCGTTGCATTACATATATATAATCCAGCTCAGCGATCCGCCTTATCAATATATTAAAACCCCAACCGTAGATGCAAGATTAATCCAACGGTTCAAACCATCTGTTGGTCTGATGATCTTAACGATAGCCATCATCCAATCATTGACAGCCACGTCATTGCATTATTTTGACGAAATTTTGGCGCGATCTTCTCCCTTCGCGAAATTGTTTTCTTCTCTATCATCTAATCGTTTTCCCCCTTTTTACTATTGACAAAATTTTAAACCTAAATTCACGTCAGTATCACTCCTCTCCTCGACAGCAAATTCTATTCTGAAAAGGTTGAAGCTTTGAAATGCTTTCTAGCTTTGATTGCTCAGGGCATTGACATCGCCAGTTTTTTCACTCAGGTTTAGTTTGTATAGCACTGTGAATTAGTTACGCTTATTATAGATTGGATTATGAGTAATTAGTAAGTAGTTCATTTGTTACACTTTGGAAAACCCATTCTCTTATGAGTAATTAGTTGCTTGGACATCCCAAACTTAGGGAAACCCGTTCGCTTATGAGTGATTAGTCGATGAAATATTAGATTATGAGTAATTAGTTGCGCTTTGACCATTGATTTGGGATTTGGGATTATGCTGAGGTTTATTCGAAAATTGTACCCAGCAATAACCCATGAGAACCGGGCTATTGGCATGAAAAAGACATTGGTTTATTATAGAGATCGAGCTAGTTAAGGAATGGGGACTGTACAGTCGAAAGTGATTTGCACTTTGCGTTCATTTACACTGACATATAATTGTATGCTTGAGGTTTTGTGATACATATACATGTGTAGTAATGCGGTGTGTTTGCACTGCGGTGTGCTTGAGGCTAACAATTTCCCGATCCGGACGAGTCGTTCACCCGTATCTTATAACACGCACAGGTATTTTCCATTTGATTTTGGAAACTACCAATTTCAATGTTTCGATTTTGGAAACATATGCTCGGTTTTGCATCAGTTCATACCATACACATCCAAAAAATGACATACAACTGTATGCTTGAGGTTTTGTGATACAAATACATGTGTCGCACTGCGGTTTTGTGATACAAATACCCGTATCTAACACGCACGCACAAGTATTATAAGGCAGCATCAGTCCATACAATACACATTAGTTCATACCATACACGCACAAGTATACACACACGTACAAGTATCATAAGGCAACATCGATCAGTTCATACCATACACGCACAAGTATATACACACGCACAAGTATAATAATGCAGCATTGATCAGTTCATACCATACACATCCAAAAAATAACATACACATCCACATCCAAAAGTATCATAAAGTTAACTTAATATATACACATCCAAAAAATGAAATTATAGTAGCATCAATTCATACTAGATCAGGGTTACGGGGCAGTGGAACTTCCAACTGATTCGTTAGGGCTTTGCGGCTGTGGGAGAGCCGGTCCGAAGTGAGCAGCCGCATGTGATGGACCCGCAGCATAAGGACAAGGGGTGAGGTAGTTTGGCCAGTCAAATTCCTGATCAATTTCTATATCTACCCACTGATCATTCCTCTGGTTCATTGGGGCTTGGTTATCAACATGTATGTCATGGGCGGCTTCCGGAAATAAACTTGGCAAGGGGGGTAGCTCAGCAGCTTCTTGTATCATTGCATTAAATCTTTCATCTGAATCCATTTCCCATTCCCATCCGTAATGATGCAAACATGGAACCACCTCTTCCTCCCTATTGCTCACAAAAAGAAGTTCAGGCCTTGTCCCAGGATGAGCACGGGTACAGCGCTGAACCTTAATGAAGTAAACCTTGTTATTGATTTGAGCAACAAAAGTATTTATATTGCCAATGCCTTCATAAAATTGCATTTTCAGGTAGAAAGATGTATGGTCATACTGAGACCAGTAACAGTCGTCAATTGCAAGCACACGTCCCATTGGCTTCATTACTTTTTCAACAGCAGGAACATTACTCTTTAGGAACTCGGGAAAGCCATCAACTTTAGCCCATGATTCCACTTCTAACGCTGGTGAGGGCTCAAATTCTTCATCAGACCATGATTGCAGGTAAATAGCAGCACCAGGTTTTGTAAAAACTTTCAACATTAGGGCATGATCACGAATTCTATATGATGGGCATGATACTAGAAAAGAGTTGTTGGGTATTACCCGTATAGGCCACGAATTATGATTGAGAGCCACCTTAAGAACGTCTTGCACAGCTTCGAAATTCCAATGTCCCTTAATAACAGTGGCTGTGATGTATAGAGACGAGTCCACTGTTTTTGTTTCTTTTTAAAATTTCGAAGATTGGGGTTTAGGGGATATGGAGGAGATGATGTTCTGACGCTGGAAAGGATGTGCGAGGGACCCAATGGATGGTGTCAGGCAGATATGTGAACTGGAAATGCTTGCACAGAAGACAAAGCATACTCAATTCTATTTCTGATGAGGTGGCACGTAGTGACCAATGCTGATTGGTCAACTGTTATAATTGTATGCGTAACTCACTAAGATTTATAAGTTAATTAGATGTCCAAATGCACAGATGCATGCACACAGCACATATGCACTTATCAAATTAATAAGTTGTAAATTCAAATTGCAGGATCTGAAATGACGAGGGGAGATACAGCCGGCAAGTGGAGGACCTGAAATGACATAGAGATACAGTTTCTGGTTCATGGCATTGCTACTTTGTAGAATGCAAACTAATCGTATTTATTGGCACTTGTATTGAAGGTGGTATGTGTTGGCACTTTTACTACTTTTAAATTATGTATTTGATCGTATGTGTTATATATTTGATCGGATGTATTGAAGGCGGTATGTATTGAAGGTTTGAATGTGATGATGAATGTAACGGATGTGTTTCTTCTATGTAAAAAACTGATATTGCAAAATTTATAATTAAAGCGTTGTATTTGCCTTCTATTACTGTTGCATTTGCTTTTTTCCTGATGTCGTGTTTCAAGATAATGGTGTCGCATTCCATAATACAGTGATGTTGCATTACGTAAAATAGTAGTAAGTCCACGTGGCACGTAAACGCCACAGCTGACATGGCATGTGACACGTGTGCAGCTGACGTGGAGATCTGACGTGTCGTGTGACACGGTGGCAGCTGACATGGAAAGCTGATGTGGCCTCCACTATCGTGACCTGGTACCCAGGATCTAACTAATTTTCAAGCAACGCTGAATAATGTTGCATTATGTACAATTAGTGTTGCATTACGTCTATAACGCAACACTTTCTTTCTGTGGCAGTAGATGTGCTAAAGCGTTGCCTTAGATGGCTAATGCAACGGCCGCGGATGCCACGCCCCCCTGGTGTTGCCTATTTGAAAAAAGGGGCTACTGCAACGCTTTTTTGATCTACGGCCACAGTAAAATAGTGTCGAATATGCCCACTTTTGTAGTAGTGTGGGATGAAGTGAGCGCTCTCAGTAAGTATGTCTACTACAAACCAAATACTGGTGTTGCCCTTCCTTGATTTAGGCAAACCATCGATGAAATCCATTGAGACGCTCTCCCACTTCCACTGGAGGACCTCTAAAGGATGAAGTAAACCACCGGGCTTCTTTTGCTCAGATTTGACTTGTTGGCAAATCAAACATTGAGAAACAAACTCCGCCACAACTTTCTTCATCCGAGCCAAAAAGAAAACCATCTTCATATCTCTATACATCTTATCACCGCCTGGATGAATAGTCATCTTAGAATGACAGGCTTCCTCTAGGACTGTCTTTAACAAACTCCCAACTTGGGGACTGCAATGCCTTCCATCTCGTCGCAACCACCCTCTATCATCCATGGAATATCTACTGAGGTGACAAGAAGTCTCCCTTTTACTGAGCCTATCCAAGATGTCTGAAATATGTGGATCCTCTCGCTATGAAGCTCCTATCTGATCCATAAGAGTGGGTCGCACCTCCAGTGATGCTAATAAGCCAGGCAAAAACTCGGTGGAGGGTCTAAAGTCAAAAATCGATATAAACTCCAAGCTTTTCCTCTCCACAAACAGAGGACTTAAGGCCATCCTCTGCATAATCAGTGTGTCCGCCACCACATTACTCTTACTAGGGGTATAAGCAATTTCAAAGTCATAAGATGCTAGGAACTCTATCCACCTTTGTTGCCTTAAATTAAGATCCTTCTACGAGAACAAGCACTTGAGAGATTTATGATCGGTGTACAACTCGAACTTCTCTCCAAGCAAATAATGGCGCGAAGTCTTCAGCGTGAATATTATGGAAGCTAACTCTAAGTCATGGTTAGGGTAGTTCTTCTCATGAACCCTTAATTGTCTACCTCCATAACATACTACCCTTCCCTCTTGCATCAGAACCGTACCAAGCATCAGTGTATACCGTGAACACTTTGTTCCCGTCAGGCAAGGTCAAGACTGGGGCAGTTGTCATAGCCCTCTATAATCGCAGCAAAGCTTCGTCATAATCTACATCCCAAGAAAATGTCAGATTCTTCTTCGTCGGCCTGGTGAGTGGGGCCGATATCTTTGCGAAGTCCTTAATGAATTTCCTATAATTGCCTGCCAATCCAAGAAAACTTATCACCATAGTTGCATTCTTTAGGATCTGCCAATCTTGAACTGCAACTAGCTTCGCGGGATCTACTGCTATCCAATCTTTAGAGACTACATGCCCTAGGAATCTCGCCTCTTTCCTCCAAAAATGACACTTAGAGAACTTTGCCTTAAGCTGGTGCGCATGGAGAGTTTTGAAAAACCTCTCTCAAATGTTGGGCATGCTCTTCCTCGCTCTTCGAGAAAATTAAGATGTCATTAACAAAGACCACAACAGATTTATTTAGAAACTCCCGAAACACCCTACTCATCAGATCAACAAAATAGGCGAGTGCATTTGTCAACCAAAAGACATAACGATCCATTCAAAGAAACCACCTGGAGTCCGAAAAGCAATCTTGTCTATATTGTCCTCGGCCACTCTCAATTGATGAAACCCCGTGGCCAAGTCTAATTTAGAGAAAACAGAAGGACCAACGAGCTGGTCAAACATATCATCTATCCTCGGGAGTGGGTGCCCGTTCTTCTTGTTGAGTTTATTCAAATCTCTTTATTCTAAACATGAGCAAAGAGAACCATTCACCTTAGTTACGAATACCACCGAAGCACCCATTCAGATATCCTTCGCCTAATAAACCCTTTCTCAAGTAGCTCCCCTACTTTCTTACTAAGATCCCTCCTTTCATTTGGAGCCATTCAGTGCACAGGCAATGCAACTGGCTTTGCATTGTCCACCAAGTATATTCAAAAATCGATCTCGCACCTCAGAGGAAATCACTGAACCTCATCAGAAACATCAGGATACTCATTGACTACTGGTACAAATCGCAGATCATCGATAGATGCATCGAGTGACTCTAGGAAACTAAGTATGACAGTTCCCTTTCGGTCATAAGAAATCTCGAGGGTTCTCCTGTGGAAAGTCAAAAATTTAACGACCCTCCTCTCACAATCCAGAATGACACCATACATGGCTAGCCAATCCATCACTAGAATCAATCCATAGCCCATGAAACCAAGCACATATGCATCGCATTCAAACTCGACGCCTAACATAAATATTCTCAAACCCCAACAAATAATGGACAAATGAGTCGTACCACCAATGGGGTTTGAGACAACAACAAGATCCACTATTATACTAGTACTATGGTGTAGAGACTCAACAATAGAATCGGATATAAAAGAATACGAAGCGCCAGAATAAAAAAGAGTTCTAATAGGATGATTGAAAAGAGAAATCAAACCTTCCATGGAAACTTTTCAACCTCTATCGGGACAACTGGTCACGAGAGCATGCACTTTCCCTCCAATAGCTCCTTCCCTTTGACCTTGTCCTTGCTTCTTCGAGAACTCCTTAGAAAAGCGTCCGACCTCTCAATAACTGAAACAAGCATTCCTCCTTCTTTTGCAGTCCTTGATCAAATGACCCTCGCGTCTGCAATTATGGCACTTCCTCTTATCCTTAGTCTTGTTGTTCTTTCCTCCCTTCTTTTGTTGTTATTGTTGTTGTCCCTTCTTGGGCATACTTTCTTGTTTTGTGTTTCCTCCACCTTAGCTTCTTTCTTTTCAGCTTTATCTTCCTCATGCACCAATGCCATATCAACAGCCGTTCAAAAGTTTCTCCCATCGGAATATGGGACATAGCTAACCCATGTAGGATTCAATCAGTCCTTTAGCAAACCGCAAAGCTTTCTTATGCGGGGTATCCAGTAGCTCCAACCCAAACCTTACTACTTGGTTGAATTTGTCAACATACTCTTTGACAGTTATGCCTCCTTGCTTGAGTGCCAGAAACCTTTCAATTCGCATGCTTTTCTCGGCTTGAGAAAGAAATTTCAATTCAAACCTCTACCGAAAATCATCCCAAGTCTCCACTGGATGCCCTGCTTGTGTCACTTCCCACCAGAGTGAAGCCTCATCTTTCAACAACTAAGCGGCTAATGGAATCTTCCTACGATCGTCTATTTCGAAAATTCCAAATAAATCCTCCGTCTCTTTGAGCCAGTTCCTTGCCTCTACGAACGTTTCAGTTCCTCGGAATGGCTTTCCACCTATGTCACATAATTCGATGCAGACCTTAGAGAAATTATTTGCTCGCAGAGGAGGAGGATGAGGAACAACGGGTGCAACTGGGGAAGGAATGTCAACTTGGCCACCGGCGGGAGTCGTGGCCTCTAGATACCTACAGAACCAGCCTGGTATCATAATGTCCTCAGGAATATTAGGTTCCCCAGACATGCTGAAAAGAAAAGTGATTCAAACAGAGAATCGAAAGATATTACATATGGCTTTGGGGAATAAGTTTTTCAAATTATACTTTTCTTTTGAAAATGCATTCTTTTAAAATCTTTTTGAAAATAATTTTCAAAATCTTTTATCCGACCTGGTACTTCAGCTCTGATACTAAGTGTGACACCCTAGGTCCGTTAATGTCACTCATTAAGAGAATGCATTAAGTTTCGTGAAGCGTTATAGGTAAACATAAACATAAACATTACAAGATAGATAATAAATAGCAGTGGAATATAAAATTTTATTAAGCAGAAAACGCCGTAGTCCAAAACATGGTTACATCATATGTCTGAAATGAATAAAACACAGTACATCAATTTTAAAATTTTTGTCATGTACTTTAATCATCAGAGTACAATAATAAAAGAAGCATAATTCCCAAAATATGCCATAGTAGAGAGAGATACGAAATCAAGCAGTACATCGAAGCAGCTCCCAGTAAGATGAAAGCAGAATCCTGATCAAGCTTGAGTATTCCCACCCTGAGAACCTAAAGGGGAAACAGAAGAGAAAGAAGAGGAAACAAAATAGGTCAGACATAAAGTCTGGCGAGTCCACTTCCTTTTTGCATATAAATAAGCAAAAGTATGATGATAGGCATATAAAGTGTATAAGAGAGATAACATCATTAAAGGTTGATGTGACAAGGGACACAGGATAACATGATAGAATATATTGCGCTTATCTATTACTTTCTCCTTTTCCCTTCAACAATACTAGTATAACCAGAATGAGATGATCCCCAATAAGCATAAGATGGTTAGACTTAGGAGTACTTCTAGTGAGATGTTTTACCCTACATAATAACAGGCAGCCCAACATACCTGAGTTACCCCTAAGGATAATATCGGGATCCTAAACATACCGGAGACTAGATGTACACTAATTACTACCCCCAATCGATCGGCTCCCTACTCCGTAGATACCTTGTGCTTGCCCTATAGTAGGATGTATCACTTCCTAAAGTGGCAAACCTTCGTTCTCAGTATGTGCACAACCATATCTACAGTTCTCAGGATGTGCTTGCCCTATAGCGGACCCATGCACGCACCTGACTTCGTCGGAATGGGCCACCTGCACCGTCCCCTAATTTTGGATCTCTTACAATCAGCCCAGTAAGCATGCCCCGACTCTGACCTAGTTCGGAGCACTCATTTGATACCTATATATGGATTACTGACTGAAACGAGTCCCACACTCTGGATGATACAAGCTTCCCCCATGCTTGCATCCCCACTACTAGGTTTTCTGTAACAACCCAGAATTTTGGAGCTAATATAAAAAATTTATTTTAAGAAATTTTGTTAGAAAATGCGTCATAATTTTAAATTCCACTATTAAATTAAATTATTGAATTTAATAAAAAAATAAAATTAAATAGAATTACGATGTTATTTATGAATGATTTCAAATTTATTTCTAAAAAATATATATTTGTAAATAGCAATTTATTACAATTGAAATTAGTATCAAATTGTATGTATATTTGTAATAATTGACTTCGAACAATTGAAAAGAAAAGAAAACAGTAGTTGAGTCATTGCTTCGTTAAAAACTTTAATATAGGAGTTTTATGATAATTAATAATAAATCAACATTTAATTTCTTTTCCTATTCACATTTCATGCAAGTTTATTTAGCTTTCTTTTTTCTTTTTCCAATTTTGTCAAATTCACTACCTCTTTTCTCACCACTCTCCATTAATTACGCATTATTTATTTTCATTGTCTAGTAATTTATTACTCTTCATTCTATTAATTCATTTCTCTTAACACATGTATTCTTATTTCTTAAACTTACATCCTTTTATTTTTCCTTGTTTTTTTTTCCTTTAATTATCTCTCCTCAAAAACAAATCAACTCTATGTATGTATATTTATATATTTTATTTATTCTTGCATAAGCATTGAATATGTTGATTCAAAATAATAGGTAAATTCTAGATAAATTATGACATGTCATTATGTTAGATAAATATGTAGTGTCATTATGTTATTTAATGTTATGTGTTTTGAAATTTAAAAAAATCCCATAATTTTCTTATAGTCGTCATTAAACAATAAGATAAGCATTCATTTCTTTCCATTTCTTCTCTTTTCTTTATAAATTTTGTTTTGAAATATATATGAGAAATAAATATGCCACCTCAGCCTTAGTCAGCAATCCATTTTCTTTGTTACGTAAAAAGAGGAAATCATAGTAAGTATTAATTAGCATATTTGGGAAGTTCATCTCTAAATAAATTTAAGTAGTAATTAATATTATAAAAAAAACATAGAATTAAGTAAATTTATAAATACCCTAAAATTAAACGAAAACCCTAATACATGTGTTTGTTGTGAAATCCATATTGTTGATTGCTATGAAATTTGAATTGATTGAGGTTTTTATGTGGATTTGTTGATGTGATGATATTTGTGTTGAAACAAAATTGTTGAATCAAATTATACCATTGGGTTGAGGTTTGATTTGTCAAAATAAAATCGTTATTTTTGTCAAACTAGAAATGACAAATTTAAAATTGGAACTTAGTTGAAATCAAAAATGACAAATTTTACATTGGAAGTTAGTTAAAATAAAGAGGACAAAAATTAACATTGCTTTTTGTTGAAAACAAAAAGGACATTTTCCATTGTCAATTACGTAGAAATTAAAAAGGTTTAGTTTTTGTTGGAAATAAAAAGATTCATTTTTCACCATTATTTTTTTAAATTAGATCAACACAAAAAATAGACATTTTTGTGTAATTAGAAATGACATAAAAATAGCCATCTTCATTGTAATGAATGGCACTCAAAATATACATTTTGTTAAAATAGTACGACATCAAAATATTCAATTTTGTTGTAATAGAATTTACACCCAAGGTATACATTTTTTTGAAATTGGATTGGCACCATCAAAGTATTACATTTTTGTGAAATTGGATTGACATCATAAAAATATGATTATAGAAACCTGATTTTGAAAAGGACATTTCTTATTTACAATTTAGTTGTAAGTAAAAATATGATTATAGAAAAAGATGACATTTTTATTTGCAAACTATTTGCAAATAAAAACATGAATAGAAAGAAATACATTTTGCATTTAAAAACATGAATAGAAAAAAATGACATTTTTATTTGCAAACTATTTGCAAATAAAAACATGAATTGTTTATAAATGAAACATTCATTCATTTGTATATTAAGTTGTTTACAAATAAATTGTTCACTAATGAAACATTCATTTTTGTCTAAATTGAGAAAGAATGAAATTTAACATTTACTTTGTCATTTAATTAGAAGTAGACAAAAACATTTATTCTTTTCCAATTTAAAAGAATAACACTAAACACTCATTTTTGTCTAATCTGAATAAGAATATAAATAAACATTCATTTTGTCAAATTTAATAGAATGTAACCAAACATTCATCTTTGTATCATTTAAATGGAGTGAGAACTTTTATCCCACTCAAATTTCTAAATAGTTATTTATTTTATAATTAAATTTAAATCAATTATCTGTGTTGGAATTGTTGTTTGTTGGATAAATATTGATTTGGGTGTTGTATGGTGAAAAGTTTGGAATTGGAGTCATGTAGCATGTTATAATAATGTTATTATTTTTTAATTTTCCAAAAACATGTTTACACAGCCATAACAAGTTTCCTGACTTGTTTATGTTGATTGGACGATAAATTTTCACACATCGTCCAAAAGCACAATAAATAATATATTATTCGAATTTGTGTTGGTTGAAACCCCACACGGGTCTTTGGTTGATATTTGACTACACATCACCCTTGTGTTTAGTTGTAAATTGCACTTTGGCTGTTATTTGAATGTTTTGTCATTATTATGGAATTAATGCAATGTTTGAAATCCATGTAATTAAATTAGATGGAAATTGTTGGGTCTCGTTCCAATTTAGGATTAAAATAATATTTTAATATAATATTCAATTAGGTAATTAAATGATGTTTTTGATATTGACAATTAAAAAGATTATATCTTTATTGTTTAAAAGTTACAATGAAAAGGCTGAGTTAAAAATATTATATCTTTATTGTTAAAAGGTTACCATAAAAAAAGATTGAATTAAAAGATTACATTTTTAATTGTCATATGTTAAAATAAAAAGATTGATTTTAGAATTAAACATTTTGAAAAGATTTTTATTATTATATTATAATAATATGGAAAGTTCATTTTTTATTAAAAATTGAAATGTAAGTTAGGATATTTGGAAACAAAGTATTTTTAACAATTTAATAAAAAGATCATATTTTTATTATGTAGAATATTTTAATGAAGTTACAATTTAAAATAGGAGATATTTTAAAATTAAGATATTTTAAAATAAAGGATGTTTTAAAATAATATTTCCCAATGAAATAATTATAATTATAAATTACAATCGTACCTGGACATGAGATTAGGTTACATTTGTGGTGGAAGTCTGCCTGGACCCAACCGGCATATCCAGCAGCCACAAATGTTAGGCCTAATGTGAGGGGTCCAAGTGCGAAAATACGAAACGGGCCATGACACGAGGTTAAGCCCAACTTGTGGGATAAGTCTGCCCGGAACCAACTGGCATATCCAGCATCCACAAGTCGCAGGCTTAATGTGGGAAGTCTGGCCCAGTATAAAATATAAATGAATAAGATAATGAATTGGGCTATTTAATCTGTTTGAAATAACGCAATTTTAACCTGAACGTGTTTATCGATTTATTTTATCCATTTTATAATGAATATTAAAAAAGCCAATTTCAAAATTAATATTTTGGAAATAATATTATTTTAATATGATAATAAATAGAATATTCAATTTGGATTTAAAATTGAAATAAAAGTTGGAATCGTGCTAAAAACGAATTTATAAACATTTTAGAATATGTTTAGAAAGGAAATCGACGAAATATATATTATATATTTACAATGATTTGAATAGAACGTTTTCGTGCAGTAACGATTCGCGAATTTCGACCGTCAACTTTGATTTGATGTAGCGGAAGATCCGATCGTCGAATTCTTCTGAAACCAGAACCTATGGGTTCGTATCGAAAAGAGTTTTCGAATGTGTATTTAAGATTTGAAATCCAACGATTAAATTTCTAGAAATTATGTAAAATCATAATAAATGATTCAAAAGGGTTTTAAATAAAAATTCCAAGTTTATAAAGATATATGAGATCTTTATCAGAATAACTAATTTATTTATTTTTTAAATAAATAAAAGGATTTTATAATTGTTTTATTATAATTAAGAATTTCCAATGAATATATTGAATTGGACTTAAATGAAAATTATCTACGGATTATTTCAATATTTATTTCTGTGATTGTACGGATATTATTTTGGAAATTTGGAAGATATTTAATATCGTTATTTCTAATATGATATCCGCTGGTTTTAGAATTTGGGTTTGTCGTGATTGTACGGATATTTATTTCTGTTTAAAGTCTTATATCTAATATTAAGTTAGATTTTGGGTTTGTCGTGAGTGGTGTCTTAATTAACACTACTCTTGAATCTTTTTGAAAGAATAAATATTTTAATTAAGATTTAAATGAGATTTTCCTAATTTAATATACTAAATGGGAAATTAATGAAATATGAATTTAGGTTTATCGTGAATTATGTTTTAAGTAACATTTGTTCTTTAACCCGGATTAAAGATAAGATTAATTCCCTGAAGTTGATTAATCGTTTAATAATGATTTTAGAAGATTAAAACTAAATGAACTTTTTAATAAATCTTTAATTATACTGGAGGGGAATAAAGTGATTAGAATTATTGAACTTAAGAAGTGACGGAAATGGTGTTCCACTAGTTTAATTCCATGTGATAGTTAAATCTTTAATTATATTTAAACGGAAAATGGTAATTAAATTTACCGGAATGAATGGTGATGAATAGGTTGGAATTGGGATTAATTAATAAATAACTACCTCGGTAAGACGTAAATCCCGACTAGTTTGGATAGACCATAATTTGGTTGATTATGGATAAAGGTTTAAATAAAATCTTTTGAAATAAAGATCAAAAGGGAAGATTAAAGAATGAATTTTAAAAAAATATCTTTGATATAATTGATGGGAACCTTTCCCTAATAATATGAATATTCTATTAAATGAATATTCTGAATTGGAATGGATGTTGGATGTGTTTTTATAGCACTTGATTTTTTATTATAAAATACGCAAGTTATTCGAAAAGACCGAGTTTGACCCATTTCGAATAATTATTACAACGATGAAGAGTCGAAGATGAATATGGTGATTGAAGAACGACGATCTTCACATCGAATGGATGTGCTGCTACTAAGGCCTATGATAGGAGTAGCTACCCTGAAGAGGCTTCAGTGGTAGTCGTCCGGACGTACGTGTTGATTGTCCGGATATGAGAGAACCTCTCAGGTGTCTCCGGGAACGGACTTGTAAATGGATGTGTGTCTGATGTTGAATTTCATTCTATGTAAATTTATTTCTATTAATATACAACCGTTGGTGGTGGAGAATTTATTCTCTTGCTTAACACCCTTAGAGGTTGTGTGTTGATAGTTATCAATCGCATGGCGTGAATTGACAACGTGGCACGCCAAGGTGCAAATTATCAAGGCTTTTGTTGAAAATCATAGCCTTGTGGAATGATCAAAGCATAGTCTATTTCAGCATAGCTTTGTGTATAACGTTACCTCATGAGCCTCACACCCCGGTAAGAGTCTAAAACGGAGCGAGGGAACGCAGGGAGTGCACACGTTTCTTTCTAGCTAAAAGTGGTGTCAACGACTTACCAGCCCTGACATTTTACTTATGTGGATGATGGAATTTTTTGAGGCCTCGGATTTATCGGTCGCCAATGGCCGTATTATAGGTCCAATAGGACCAGGAAGCGTGTGTTCAGGTATAACCAATCCAACCCATTGCACTATTGGGGGACCGGCCCTGTAGGATCCAAGGGTTTGCCAGTGTCCGAATCCTGAGACAAAGTACATGGTAGCTATGCCATTTTGATTATATAACTAGTATGGCGACATAGTACATGGTAGATATGCAGTCTATGATTGATACATTATGATTGAAATGTTTTTGAAACATATATACACTAATAATAATATCAAATCCGTTTTATCGTATCAAGCATCTTTTGACCATTATAAGGTAAAACTCTATCCTCCGGTTTGCGTTGCATTGTGTGATGGGACTTGAGTCTTATAGTGGTTTCAGTTTTCTAAAAAGCATTGCGTTGTTTAACGATTTACCTTATTTATGCACTGGCAATCCAATGGAGTAAACTTGTTCCGTGTTAGCGGCGTGGTCCTGTGATTGTCCTTATTATTAGATAAGTTAAGTTAGATTTCTCATACCAGTCCCATGACTGACCCGTAGTGTGTTTCACTTGCAAACTTAGGTGCCCCTTATTTTCCAACGGGCAGTCGAGTAGCTTGTTTTGCAGATATTCTTTTTTGAGCAGGATTCTGGATCGAAGCTCAAAGCTGTGTCCTGGGTATTGATAGTCTTCCGTTGTATCAGTTTATTTATTTCCGCTGCATTGTATTTTTTTTTTTTTTGTAATTATCTTACGCTGTATTATTCTCAATGTACTCTAATATACTCTGTACTCGGATGTTATATTATCATGATGTAATAAAAGTCTTCTGTTATCTGTTCTAATGTATTGTATTCCCAAAGTTAAAGTATTCGAAGATTTCCAACTTTTGGTTCAGACCTGTGTGTTTTACGGTCGATTCAAAGGGTGGGGATTTTTGGGTCTTTAAAGTTGGTATCAGAGCTCTAGTTAACTCAAATCTTTGGGGTACAACTCATTAGAACTGAACAAAAGACTCATCAGAGATTGGATTATTAATATCCAATAAGAATACTCATTAGAGATAGGATCAGCAGTATCCTAGAATGAGAAAACTCATTAGAGATGGGGTTAGAAATGCCCTAGAATGAGTTCAGGGTGAAAAGTTTATAATTAACGTATTTATATAATCTGATCTTAGAAAATATGATTTCTGAATATTTAAAAGTTATATATATTTTAAAATTTAATCAATTAATAAAATTATTGAAACTAATAATAGAATGAAAGTTGATTCGGTTAACTAGATAACCTTTAGCCTCGTTCCTTTTCAAGGACGAAAAGATTTTAAATGGGGGAGATTGTAACAACCTGGAATTTTGGAGCCAATTTTAAATTTTTATTTTAAGAAATTTCGTTAGAAAATGCGTCAGAATTTTAAATTCCATTATTAATAAAGAATAAAATTAAATAGAATTATGATGTTATTTATGAATGATTTCAAATTTATTTCTAAAAAAATATATTTGTAAATAGCGATTTATTACAATTGAAATTAGTATCAAATTGTTTATACATTTGTAATAATTGACTTCGAACAATTGAAAATAAAAGAAAACAGTAGTTGAGTCATTGCATTGTTAAAAACTTTAATATAGGAGTTTTATGATAATTAATAATAAATCAACATTTAATTTCTTTTCCTGTTCACATTTCATGCAAGTTTATTTAGCTTTCTTTTTTCTTTTTCCAATTTTATCAAATTCACTACCTCTTTTCTCACCACTCTCCATTAATTACTCACTATTCATTTTCATTGTCTAGTAATTTATTACTCTTCATTCTATTAATTCATTTCTCTTCACACATGTATTCTTATTTCTTAAACTTACATCCTTTTATTTTCCTTGTTTTTTTTCATTTAATTATCTCTCCTTAAAAACAAATCAACTCTATTATGTATATTTATATATTTTATTTATTCTTGCATAAGCATTGAATATGTTGATTCAAAATAATAGGTAGATTCTAAATAAATTGTGACATGTCATTATGTTAGATAAATATGGAGTGTCATTATGTTATTTAATGTTATGTGTTTTGAAATTTAAAAAAATCACATAACTTTCTTGTAGTCATTATTAAACAACAAGATATGCATTCATTTCTTTCCGTTTCTTCTCTTTTCTTTATAAATTTTGTTTTGAAATATATATGAGAAATAAATATGCTACCTCAGCCTTAGTCAGCAATCCATTTTCTTTGTAACGTAAAAAGAGAAAATCATAGTAAGTATCAATTAGAAAATTTGGGAAGTTTCATCTCTAAATAAATTTAAGTAGTAATTAATATTGTATAAAAAAGAGAGAATTAAGTAAATTTTTAAATACCCTAAAATTAAACCAAAACCCTAATACGCTCTAAAAACACAGTCGCCGCCTTATCTTCAAATCAGTGGTCTGCGCCTTCCCTCTTCTTCCCGATTTTTCTCTCCATCCCCTCAACAACTTCGAACTACTTCAAAGGGAAGGAGGTTAAGCTCCAAAAAAGGTCTTTATAACCAACAGCTATGATCGAATGAAATGGCACGGGCTGTTAGATTTTTCACCTTAATGGCGTCGACTGTAACTGTTTTCTGGTGAAGCATAGTCCACCGAGGTGGCTGCGGCCAAGGGAGGTGTTGGATCTTGTGGCGGCGCGCAAGGAGGTGGGTGTGGATCTGGGTCTGGCATGGTAGAAAGTGGTGCGATTTTGGTCCAATGGGGAGCGGGTTTTTGGGTTCGTATGAAACTGTAGGAGAACGATGATTAGTGGTTCTCTAATGACATGGTTAACTAAGTGGGGTAATTAGATTTATTTTAAATTTAATTATCTATGTAACCCAATGTTTAAAACTCTATAATTCTCTCAAATAGAAACCGACTTGAATGATTTAAATAGCGTTGGATTCGTAGCGATGAGATCTACATGATGAAAATTGACTAAAACAGATTTGGAACTTGTCTAAACTTTTGGTAGAGTGGAAAGCATTTGGTGAGATATCTATATTTAATTATTAAAATTATATTATTCCTCGCTATGTAAATTCTATATATGTATGTTGTGAAATCCGTATTGTTGATTGCTATGAAATTTGAATTGATTGAGGTTGTTATGTGGATTTGTTGATGTGACGATATTTTCGTTGAAACAAAATTTTTGAATCAAAATATACCATTAGGTTAAGGTTTGAATTGTCAAAATAAAATCGTTATTCTTGTCAAACTGAAAATGACAAATTTAAAATTGGAACTTAGTTGAAATCAAAAATGACAAATTTTACATTGGAAGTTAGTTAAAATAAAGAGGACAAAAATTAACATTGCTTTTTGTTGAAAAAAAAAACGACATTTTCCATTGTCAATTACGTAGAAATTAAAAAGGGTCAATTTTTGTTTGAAATAAAAAGATTCATTTTTCACCGTTATTTTGTTAAATTAGATCGACACACAATATAGACATTTTTGTGTAATTAGAAATGACATCAAAATAGTCATCTTGGTTGTAATGAATGGCACTCAAAATATACATTTTGTTAAAATAGTACGACATCAAAATATTCAATTTTGCTATAATAGAATTTACACCCAAGGTATACATTTTTGTGAAATTGGATTAACACCGTCAAAGTATTACATTTTTGTGAAATTGGATTGACACCATAAAAATATGATTATAGAAACCTGATTTTGAAAAGGGCCTTTTTTTATTTACAATTTAGTTGTAAGTAAAAATATGATTATAGAAAAAGATGACATTTTTATTTGCAAACTATTTGCAAATAAAAACATGACTAGAAAGAAATACATTTTGCATTTAAAAATATAAATAGAAAAAGTTGACATTTTTATTTGCAAACTATTTGCAAATAAAAACTTGAATTGTTTATAAATGAAACATTAATTCATTTGCATATTAAATTGTTTACAAATAAATATTCATTTATTTGTCATTGATGTACATAGTAAATTTGTAATGGCACGAATTTCTATACCCTTTGAGCTGACTAACAACACCATACGTCCATCTCAAATGACATAGAAATATGGATCATTAGTAGAAAGATGTTAGAGGATGAGGAATATAAAGAATGAAAAACTAGAATAGAAGAAAAACGAAAAACACAAATCTCACAGCGGAACGAATAAAATATATTAAATAACATAACTTTTGAAATATAAATCGGTAACTGTATATACATACCATTATCAGAGCACAACAGTTATTCCTGGAACAGTTATAAACACCTATTTCCGGATACAACATAGTACACAGCGGAAATTATGATAGTCTATAGCTAGCTGGTGAAGCCTCCTGCTTCAAACTGCTTCAGTGAATTTGAAAAATCCTGACTACTTGACTGCCCGTACAAATTTTGGCACCCAAGAGTTTAGGGGAAACAAACAAAAATAAACTCTGGGTCGGCCATGGGACTGGTGTGAGTAAACTCCAATCACTTGTTTAACTTTCAAAATCCTTTCGAAAGAAATAATAATCATAAGACTGATCCACACATAAACACGGATGGTTTTTACCTTACGATAACCCAAATCGTTTTGATATCAAAATCTGGTGATATTATAATAGTGTCTAAATCAAATAAATAGAATCTAGCAGAACGCTTGCATCTTACGCTCCATATATAATATAAAATCAAAAAACGCAGGGCGCTTATTGGAGATTGGATTACCAACATGACAAGGTATGGAACCACCTTATGATAGTGTATCTCTAGAGGCAAATACACTGGGTTCAACAAGAACATTGTGCAACCTGTCCCACACATGGCCGACCACTCATTTCACTTGAGTGTATCGAATGTATATCACCAACGGTTGGGATCAGCAACCGTTTCCCGAAGGGACAACATCGATAGATCAAAGAAGCAAATGAAATTTCTCTAGATAGGTGATTAAACATCCTCATGGGAGTGACCCACATAGCCATGCTGCCTGCCCGATTTTTGTCAATTCCCGGTTGTGACGCTTGAGGTTTGAATTATCTTCCGGAACATCTGGCCACCATTCACTTTGAATGCCACATCGTCAGATCCATTGGAAACCACTAATTGATTCCTACAAAAAATACTCAGATTGTTAGGCTAAAGAAGTTTCCCTTATTTGCCACCAACTTCGTACGTTTGAAGGAATCAACATACATAATTCCTTTGGAAATACTCTGTCAGACACTTGTCCTTACAATTTGTCCTGGGTCTGGAACCGAAGGCACCATTCAATTAATCCATCTTAGGTAATTTTTTACCTAGGATTAACAGAATTGCCCTTGCACTGTACTCGATCTTCATTTATCTTCAGCATAAGTTGATTCATAACGCTTTAACCAATATGGAGTGGTTTTCAGACATTAAATCTAATCCTGGTCTCTCCATATTGACAACGGAGGTATAAAATAAATCAAAACTTTGATAGTAGGTGATTTAATTATCAAAGAAACATCCGTAAAGTCAACGGTCCTATTTCCAAATGGAAATTCCTACTGATCAACCATCAAGCAATACTGGCCCCTATTTATATAAATTCCTTATTTTGTTATCAATTCCAAATTTCCATCTTCCCTATCTTTCTTATCCTTTTGAAGCTCGATTTCCCCTCTCGATTCTTTGAAAAAAAATCCAATATCTAATTTATTTATACGAGAAAATATCTCTTATTCCAATTAGAAAACATTTCTATATATATTAACGAATCCTTATTTTCTATATTCAGAAAATATACCGCATTAATATTGGAAAATATTTCCAAATTCCATTTCTTAATTCCTCGTTGACCAATTCATTCCGCTCTCTATACATAGAGAATATCTCTCATTTTATTTGGAAAAAACATTTCTAATTATTTTAAATTAACGCGATGTTATAAAACATCATTATTATAATGCAAAACATTAACCAATTATTAACTAACCATAATGCTAACCAATCCTCATTATCGAACCTTAACCATTTCTCCATCAATCATGAAGTCAATCAAGTTGGGGTATATTTACCTCTCAGACCTTAACTGAATAACATTCTCAACTTTGAAATAGTCAAAGCTCACAACTTTAAACCAAACATCGCTTACGCGACCTTCAGATCCAATCTAAAAACATGCTTCTTTCATGGAAAACTTTGATTATAATTTTAGCGTTATAATCCTTGTTTCCAAATATTTAATTTATAAACATTAATTTTAACAACAGCGTTACAATTGCTGTCTAGAATTATAGAACATCTATTATAACATGAAACGACCCGCAAATCCGTACCCTTTGAGTCGACTAATAAAACCACACGTCCAACCAAAATTGCACAGAAATACGAGTCATTATTAGAAAGAAGTTAGAGGATGAGAAATAGAAAGAAAGAAATATTAGAATAGAAGAAAACGAAGATCACAAACTCACAGCGGAACGAATAAAATATATTATATAACATAATTTACATACCATTATCAGAGTACATCAACAATTTCTGGAACAGTTATCAACACCTGTTTCCAGATACAACATAGTACACTGCGGAAAAATATGATAGTCTATAGCTAACTGGTGAAGCCTCCTGCTCCGAGCTGCTTTAAGTGAAATCTGAAATCTCCCGACTACTTGACTGCCCATACAAATTTGGGCACCCAAGAGTTTAGGGAAAACAAACAAAATAAACTCTGGGTCAGTCATGGGACTGGTGTGAGTAAACTCCAACAATTGGTTTAACTTTCAAAATCCTTTCAAAAGAAATGGTAATCGTAAGACCAATCCACACATAAACACGGATGGTTTTTACCTTACGATAACCAAAAATATTTTTGAAATCAATGTCTTATTCTGATATTAGAATAATGTCTAAATACACGTAATTAGAATCTAGCGGAACACTTGCATCTCACGCTCCATATATAATATAAAATCAAAAACCGCAAGGCGCTTATTGGAGATTGGATTTCCAACATGACAAGGTATGGGACCACCTACCGATAGTGTATCTCTAGAGACGAATACACTGGGTTCAACAAGAACATCTTGCAACCCGGCCCACACATGACCGACCACTCATTTCGCTTGAGTGTATCGAATGTATATCACCAACGGTTGGGATCAGCAACCGTTTCCCGAAAGGGACAGCATCGATAGATTTAAGAACAAATGGAATTTCTCTAGATAGATGATTACACATCCTAATGGGTGCGACCCACATAGCCATGTTGCCTGCCCGATTTTTGTCAAATTCCGGGTTGTGAGGCTTGAGGTTTGAATTATCTTCCAGAAAACCTGGCCACCATTCACTTTGAATGCCACATCGTCAGATCCATCGGAAATCACTAATTGATTCCCACAAAAATACTCAGTATGTGAGGCTGAAGAAGTTTCCCTTCTTTGCCACCAACTTCGTACGTTTGAAGGAATCAACGTACGTAATCCCTTTGGAAATACTCTGTCAGACACTCGTCCATACAAGTTGTCCTGGGTCTGGACAAACCGAAGGCACTATCCTATAAATAGGATAACCCTTGCATAACTCCGTCTTCAATTTCCTTCATCATATTCGATCACAACACTAATGCCCATACAGAGTGCTTTTCAAATACTGAATCTGATCCCGGTCTCTCCGTACTGACGACGGAAAAATGGTCAAAAACTTCGATAGTCGGTGATTTAACTATCAAAGAAAAATAAGTGTGCAAACAACGATATTATTTCCAAATGAAAATTATATCGATCAATCATCATTTAACATTTATCTCTTTAGTTCATAAATTTACTTATCTCATGTTTCTATATATTCTAAATTCTTATTTCTATTATCAGAAAACATTTCTGATTCTCGTTTGGAAAACATTTCCAAAACTCCTTCACGATCAAACCTTACCATTCCTTAGTTAAGAAGGAAGTCAATCAAGTTGGGGTATAATTACCTCTCAGACCCTAACTGAACAACGTTTTAACTTTGAAATGGTCGAAGTTTATCTTTTAAATCTTTAACAACTTCTTATGTAACTCTCGGATTCTAATCTAAGAACACATTTTCTTTACAGAAAAATGTTGATTATAACGGTAGCGTTATAATCGCTGTCTCCAAATATTTGATTTATAAACATTGCTTTTAACCGCGTTACAATCGCTGTCTAGAATTTTAGAACATCTATTTTAACAATAGCGTTAAGATTTCATTATAATTACAGCGTTAAAAATCGCTGTTCAGAACTTACAAAACATTTATTACAACAACAGCGTTAAAATCGTTGTTTAGAATCATAGCACTTTTATTATAATAGCAGTGTTATAATCGCTGTTTAGATTCAAATTCTGTTAGACCAAAAAGTGGTTCTAACACCCAAATTGATTAAAAGCAAATGAAATGAGATAAAAATGAAAATGAACACACAGGATTTATAGTGGTTCGGCGAAGAAATGCCTACGTCCACTTATCTTTCACTATATTCAATGATTCAGTTGCAAATACAATGTAAGATTCACTCGATTCCACTCACAACTCACTTATATTCACTCAATTGACTAAAACAAATAATGAAAGATGGTTTGGATTCTCCGGGAGTATTGGAGTTCGGACTATGGAGGTGGTTGAATTCTTGAAATGCCCAAAAAAAAGATCCTTCTCTTTGTCTCCAGACGGGGTATTTATAGGTGTGAATTTGCTCAGAACCCGATCCGGATCGGAGCCACGTGTCGTCCATCCCATTAGCCTCGAGTTCGGATGAATCTTAGTGTTGACAACGCATCAGAGTAATGAACGTTATGGGTAAGAACTGGTCATAGCCGATCCGGATATCCAGGCGCTTTTGCTGGAGAATGATATGGAAAATGGGCTCGGGTCGGAGACACACATATAAGGGGTTCGGATCGGGATACCCGATCCAACCCGGATTGGCTTGGAAGCAACGCTCTCTCTTCTTTAATCTGCTCCGCTCCGCTCCGACCTATCTCTGTAGCAATTGGGTGGCTTTCCGATCCATCTTGAAGAAGACTGCCCTCCGATCCGAACACACGCTCTCCGCCTTCAAAAGCAATAGCTCACCGATCCGAACAAGAGATTTTATCCGCTCCGAACCGATACGTTGCTTTGACCCGACCCGAACGATTGCAGCTGCCCGATCTAGGCTGTAGTGTCTTCTCCGATCCGAACCGAAGTCTTCTAATTAAAAATGCTCTTCAATGTCTGACTTCTTGACTTTGTGTTGCCTAGTTCACAAAGTAGGCTAACACTTTGCCCCATCAAAGGATGCTTCTGTTGGAAACGGAGCATGCTTTGATTCCTGTTGCACGACGCCTTCATCCTTCCCTTTGAATTCACATGCCAAGCTGTCGTACTGCATCCTGTTCGGTTCGGATTCCGACCCGAACGGATTTCTGGTTCGGGTTCCGACCCGGACGGATCTTCTTCTTCCTATACTCTGCAATGGATTAGTGGGCCAAGCTGTGTCATTGGGCTTTTCGAGCCGGTCCGATCGGGAATACGAATAGTCAGCTTGTCTTTTATATAAATTTACTTCACTTTTCTTCTTTTCTTTCATTCACTGTTCTTGCCTAACCGAACCGATTCCACATCGAAACCCTAGTCTTTCCAAGAAATTTCAAAATTCTCGCTTCAATCTTTGAACCAAATACATAGGTAGTCTTGTAATCTTGAATCTCTTTGCCATAATTGTTTTTAATTCACATTCGCAGTTAAGTTGAACGATTCTAGCAAGGTATTTGGACTTTTTCCATCGCCACGGCTTCCTTCATCCTCCACCTTCGTCGTTGATGGCGTCGACGCCATTTCGAGGCGTTGGTGGAGGGTGTTGAGTTTCGTCGTTGAATACTTGAGTGCTTAAGCACTTGATTTTAATTAAGGCTTGGGATATCGAGTTGGGTTCGCTACTTAAGAGGAGGAAGAGGAAGAAAATTGAAGGAGATCGGTTCGGGTAGGGGAACAGTAGGAGAAAAAGGGAAAGAGAGAATTTCACAGAACCGGACCGGGTCGGAGCAATAAGGCAAAGAAATGGGACTTAACTTGTTTGACCGGGTCGGGTTGGAGCTATGAATAAAATGGAGGTTAAGACTTATGCGCCCGGGTCGGACCGGGTTGTGAAACAAGAGAGAGAATAGTAGTATGGTTATCCAGGTTAATCCGACCCGCCCCGAAAGTCAATCCCCGAACCGATCCGGATATATCTCTCTGAACGTGAGCCTTTGCTTTAAGCTGACATGTGACCTTGCCTATCCGATCCGAACCTGATGTATACATCCGAACTGAAGACTACTCAATCCAAAGCGCAAATTTTTGTCCAACTATTTAAAACAATGCTAGATATTACTTTCAACTTCATGAACAGTTAGGATAGTGCCTTACGGACATAAACGAACATTAAGAACTGCTCTGACTATCACTTTCTTTTCGAAGTTTCGTCTTACATTGTTGCACCTTTACTTTGCATTTCTCACATTTGCTGCACACATTTTAGTTAACACACATGCACAGGGGGTACGGGCTAATTTACTCTAATTCGTGCTATTGCTTCTTCAATAGTTCTATGACAATGAGACCCAGACGCTCTTCCAGACTACCTGAGAGGAAAGAAGCCCCGGAAACCTCTAACAAAATCACTCTCGAGGATATATCTTCTTCTTCGGATCCAGAATGGGACAGTGAGGGTCCAGACTACGGGGTTGGAAATCGTGAAAGCAACGAGGCGTCTTCAGAAAACGAAGTTTCTCTGGGTTTTGAGGAGGAAGGAGGGATTGGTGACGATCGAGCCCCTGATGAATTTGAATCGGCCATTATATTGGAATCACCTCCAGACTCCGTTGAATCAACAATCGACAACGATCGACTTGTTCGAATTTGCTTAAAGTACGGAATAATGAAAAGGGACACTCTAGTGCCTTCACGCTCTGACCGTCCCCACAACCCTCCAGAAGGATATATGACGGTCACTCGATTGATGTGCATGGTCGGCGCCGTTTCTCCATTCTCTCCCTTCATCGTTGACTTTTTAAGACAAATGCGGATTGCCCCCATGCAGTTGCATCCCAACTCATATGCCTATTTGCACACCTTTTACATAGCATATCGTGAAATCTTAGGCATAGAGCTCACGTTCGATGACGTTCACTTCTTCTATAATTTCAAACATCGGACTCGAAAGACTCCATCTTTCTGTTACTTTGAGTCAGTTCCAAAAAGGAAGATAATCTCAGCATCATTCAGCAGTAAAGCTGGAGATTCCAGACTAGAATGGTTCTACGTGAGGCGACAGCCTGGATGCGCCAGGAGGTGGACAAAATCAAGTAAAGCACTGATTTTCTAAATCCGGGCTCTATACACTTGAATCGTCACCTTAACTTGTTTTCCTTTTCATTTGCAGTCGACAATCCCAAACAGATATCAGATCAGGTGTTCTTTGATCGGATGCACCGACTTCTTAATGGCGATCAGAAATTCTTGACTATCGACGAAGTCCTTAAAGACGAATACCTTCACTTTCATGGGCTGTTATCCGTTTTTCGTAGCATCGGTCATGGGACGGCTCCATACGCATACATTCCTCCAGTAGAGGTAGTCCCAGAGATAGGAGAAGGCTCAGGAGTTCCTACAGCGCCTCTTCAAACTTCACCTTCTCCATCTTCTACACAAGATGATGAATTGGCTAATCTGGCCGAAGAGCATCGTGAGGGATATACTGCCCCCGAGGAAGCTACTTCTTTGGAAAAGTCAAAATCCTCCCAAGAGTCGCCGCTGCGTGCTTCCGAGGGGGATGTCCCTAGTACTGATGTGCAAATATTTCAGGGTTTGGGGGATCTCCCCTTACCTGAGACTATATACACTTCAGAGGATTTCAGGAAGGATCCTTTAGTCTTCAATTCTTCTGAAGAGACCACTCCCGCTAAGGCCAAAGAGCCTGCCCGCACTAGTCTCGCTTCAGACTCGGGTTGGTAGGGGGGAAACACACCACTTAGGATACACTTTATATAACGGCATTAGCATCCATTTCACCTCTTTCTTTGTGAATCCATTAATTCTGAACTCCATTTGTTTTATCGTGCAGGTACGATGTCTCGATCCTACTACGATATCAGAAAGCTTCGTCGCAGCATGTCCAATCCTCCTCAGGATGTCGAGTATGATCGTCGTGATGATCGCGGCAGGGATCAGAGAAGACCTTACGATCCCTATCGTTCTCGACCCTCACGTTCTTGCTCACCAGTTCGGCCGGAACAAGAGAAATACAAGGGTTATCAAAGCTGTAGGGAAGAGGACAGACCACCATCTAAAGACTCCACTTCGTCCCATGAAAAGCGCAGTAGGGAGAGAACTCCTCCAAAAGAAACTGGGTCTCGAAGTAAGCACAAGGTCCCTGCTACTAAACGACCTAGGACAGACAAAGAGACTACCGAATGCTCTTCACACAGGGACACCGAATTATCAATTCCCGCTCCTCCCCCACTAGATGCGGAAACTGCAGTAAAGCGGGCATATTTAGAGGAGCAATTTCCCGAGCACTACCTCGAGACTTTGACTTTTTTACCTGCTCTTGAACCTATTTCTTCTAAGTGGGCAGATGAGGCCAAAGCAAAGATTGATGCGGTGGAAAAACAATATACTGAGATGTTCAAATATTCACGCAATCTTTCTAGAATCATCCGCACTCTAATCACAAATACCGATTCAATGCAAAAGACCGCGGAGGAGGATGCTAAGGCCTTAAAAGCTCTAGGAAAAGATTTAGAAGACACTCAAGCTCAGTTAGCTGTTGCTCAAAGGGACGCTTCTAACTTCAAACAACAATTCGAGGACATGCAAAAACGTTATCATGACTTGCTTGAATCTCACACTCAGGAGCGCTCTGAATTAAAAAAGCAAGCTGACGAGGCCAAGTCAGAAGCTGCTAAGGCACGCCTTGCTTATGCTGAGCTTGAACGGAAAAACGCCGAGTTAGCAAAGAGGAGTGCTGAATTAGAAAAGAAGAATGCCGACTTGGCTTCAAAGCTGTTGGAGGCAGAGAACAGGGCTGCCATGGCCGAGGGCAATGTGGAGTGTGCTATTAAATCTACGGAGGAAGCCCGCAAGCAACTATCAGAGGCGGAGGCTGATATTCAGGGTTTCGGCGAATTAATGATTGAATTCTTCGCACATATTATTCGTCGCCGAAACATTTCTTGGATCGAGGACTATCCATCCACTCTAGTTCAAGTATGGAATCAGATCGTCGAGTGGGAAAAAGAGGAACTTAAGGTCGATTCCCTCGATGAAGATAAACTAATGGAGAAATACTTGAGGGATGATGAACCGGAGCGCCTAGCTGAAGGGCGCCGCCTTATTGCCGAGGCCATGGAAGAAGAGAGACGGAAGTCTAAACAAAAAACTGTTCTCGAAGCTGGTTCCTCTTCTTCTGCCCCTGCAACTTCTGAAGTAGAGGGGTATGATCCTGAAAATCCGGGAATTCCCCGAACAACTCTGCTATCCCCTATTCCTGAAACAACACCAGAGGTAGTAGCCACCCCCGCAGAAAAGTCTTCGGAAGGTATCCCTACCTTTTCTCCTCAATTTGCCAAGGCTATTTCTACCTTTCGCCACGTGATTGAACAATCGATGAAAGACCCATTGTTTTCGCCTGAGTTGATAAATGTTGCTTCTCATTCTGTAGGTGTTGAATCATTCGTAAAGACAGATGTGACTCAGGGAGCCACCGCTGGGACAAAGCCCGCAGATAAGGCCAAAAAAGGGGAAGATAAGGCTACTTCTATAGACTTGGGAGAAGGGAGTGAGCCAACTAAGGTCGTCACTCCCCATGATGAAGAAATGATAGCAGCTTTAAAGGACGATGGCGGAGACGGGGGGCATGAAGAGGAACCAGAAGTTGTAATAGTCGGGGAGTCAAAAAATGCTGATGATGTTACCTTGGCTGCAATGAGAGCCGATCAAGACAAACGCTTGCAATTAAAAGCTGAAGAGCTAGACCCCGAAGTCCTCAAACCCCTCGCAGTCGTGGATGCGGGATCAAGGTTAGTTGTTAAGCTCTCAACTAGATCTATTACAGAGGAACTCGCTAAAAAATCTTCTCTTGATTCCAGCGCCCCGCCCTCCGGGAAGAAGTCTACTGGCTCCAGCACCGCATCTTCAGGAAAAAAGAAGTCAAAACGAATCTTGACGGAGGCTGAGAAAGAAGCAAAGGACGCGGAGAAAGCCGCCAAGAAATCCAAGGCTCATTCAAAATCCAAATAGTGGATTGCCTTGTATCGTTCTAGCATTTAGTGAACCAATAATTGTTGCTACAAGAGTAGCTCCTGCACTTTCTTTTTTAGCCATTTTCCTATACAAATTCATTCATTTGTAAATAAAAATAATTCATTTTCTGCAATGTTTGTTTGTTAGTAGATCTGCACTTATGTAAAAATGCATGTCTATAGTTATGAAACGAAGTTGTGGAGGGGGGAAATATGCGTATACATACGTGTCCCCAGTCAATTCCCACAAATTATTTAATGCTTAATCAAGCAATCTGAATGCTCCCGATTCTCTGACGGGATAGAACTTCCTGTGTTGTCAGTACCTGTCGTTTTTTCTGGCATTTCTTTTATACTCTCTCCCTTTCTCTTGAGAGTTAGAGTTCGAGCTCAGTAATCTATTCATTCCCCGGTTTTTCAGCGGGGAAAGATTTCTTTCTCAGCACTCAGTCGGAGACACCTTTATACTCTCTTTCACTCTGGAAAGTTAGAGTTAGGAGAAGAATTTCTTTTTCAGCGCTCAGTCGGAGACGCTTTTATACTCTCTCTCCCTCTGGAGAGTTAGAGTTAAGAGAAGAATTTCCTTTTCAGTGCTCAGTCGGAGACGCTTTTATACTCTCTCTCTCTCTCTGGAGAGTTAGAGTTAAGAGAAGAATTTCCTTTTCAGTGCTCAATCGGAGACGCTTTTATACTCTCTTTCTCTCTGGAAAGTTAGAGTTAAGAATGTCGTTTTCTCATTCTTTTATGTCTTGTCGCACAAATAGTCGTTGTGCTTCTTTTTATGTCTAAACTGCTTTCAACCTTTTTAGGCTCTGATTCATCCTGTATTTTATAATCACAACAGAATAACTGATGAATGTAAATGCATAAAAGTAAATAACACACAATATTTTTATAGTGGTTCGGCTAAGTCGTAGCCTACATCCACTTTATAGTTCTTCATTCATATCGTCAGATTTTCCCAAGGCAAGCCGTGCCTTATTACAAAGTTCATAAGAAAAATAACACAAAGTACAGCATTTCTAATTCAAATATCGCATTAAGTGTTGGGCATTCCATGCTCTGGGGACTTCTTCGCCATCTACGGTCGTTAACTTGAAGGTTCCTTTTTCAAGTTTCCGTTGAATGACAAAGGGTCCTTCCCATTTTGGACCAAGGTGAGGAAGGGATGGAAAGACTCTCTTTTGCACCAAATCTCCTGGTTCAAAAGTCCTGAGGCGAACTTTTTTGTCGTAATAGCGTGCCACCTGACGCCGATGTCTTGCCGCACGCAAATCTGCTTCGTCCCTTTTCTCTTCGACTTCATCAAGAGACTCAAGTAAGAGGGCCCGATTCGTCATCGGGTCATAATATGTCACCCTGTGGGAAGGAACCTCTAGTTCAACTGGAATTACAGCTTCTGAGCCAAAGGAGAGAGAGAAAGGGGTATGACCGGTGGCCGTTTTAAATGTTGTTCGATATGCCCACAAAGCTAGGGGCAATTCATCAACCCACTTTGCCTTTGCACGCTCTAATCGTTTCTTGAGGATAGATTTTATTACTTTGTTTATTGCCTCTACTTGCCCATTCGATTGCGGATAGGCAACTGCAGTATATCGTTTGTCTATCTTATACTTCTGGCAGAAATTTCTGAATTCAGTACTATCAAATTGGGTTCCGTTGTCAGTTATAATCGTCCTTGGGATCCCGAACCGGCATATGATATTTCTGACCACAAAACTTATCACCTTTCTTGCCGTGATCTTGGTCAAGGGCTCAGCTTCCACCCACTTCGTAAAATAGTCCACGGCCACTATTGCATACTTAGCTCCTCCTTTATCAATTGGTAGAACTCCAATGATATCAATTCCCCACATGGCAAATGGCCAAGGACTCACCATTGATTTAAGTTGGGTCGACGGTGCCCTGGGGATTTTGGCGAATCTCTGGCACTTATCGCAGCGTCGTGAATAATCAGCTGCATCTTTATTGATCGTAGGCCAGAAGTATCCGTACCGCAATATCTTCTTTGCTAAAGTTTGACCTCCTGTATGATCTCCACACTCACCTTCGTGTACTTCTCTTAGTACACGCTTGATGTCGTCGTGTGCTATACATCGTAACAGGAGCATAGAAAATCCTTGCCTATAAAGAGTATCATCTTGTATGACATATCTGGTAGCTTTGCGAACTACAGCTCTTTTCTCACTCTTCTTTGATGGGAGTGTCCCATTCTTAAGGAAATTCTTAATTGGAGTCATCCACGACTCCTTCTCTGGTTCCGCTTCAAAAGCGAATTCAATTTCCATTGACTCAAAGCTTGGCGATTCCAACGTTTCAATTGGAATTATTTCATCTCTTCTGGATTGTCAGAACTAGCCAGCTTTGCCAGCCTATCCGCTTTCTGGTTTTCAACTCTGGGAATGTGTGTTATGTTGTACCGCTCTAAGCTATTCAATAGCTCTTTTACTTTCTTGAGGTAGGCGATAAGTCGAGGTCCTCGAGCCACAAATTCCTCTCGCACTTGGCAAACAACAATTTTAGAGTCATAGAATATGTCTAACATTTTTACTCCGAGGTCTTTAGCAAGCTTCAGCCCGGCAATCAGGGCTTCATATTCAGAGTCATTGTTAGTCGCCGAAAATTCTAATCGCATGGCGTAATATAACGACCGTCCTTCGGGAGTGACTAAGACGATTCCAGCTCCGGACCTTCGGTCGTTCTTGGCTCCATCTGTATATAGTTTCCACGGATTTATCTTTAGCTCATCCTCGGACTTAACCACTCTGTCATTGATTACTTCCTCCTCTGGAATGGTGAACTCCGCAATAAAGTCTGCTAGAGCTTGCCCCCTGACTGACTTTCGTGGTTGAAAATTCAAATCAAACTGACTTAGTTCTATGTTCCATTTGATCAACCTTCCCGATGCTTCGGGTCTCTGCAACACCTGCCTTAAGGGCTGGTCGGTGTATATGGTTATTGGATGGGCTTGGAAATAGTGACGAAGTTTTCGGGATGCGATCAAGAGACTGTAAGCAAGCTTCTCAATTTTTGGGTAGTTGCGCTCTGCCGCTGCTAATTTCTTGCTTACATAATACACTGGCCTTTGTACTTTGTCTTCTTCTCGAACCAGGGCTGTGCTGACGGCGTGAGCCGAGACTGCCAAGTAAACAAACAATTCTTCGTGATCTACGGGCTTTGATAAAATTGGCGGTTTCTCTAGCAGTTCCAATAAATTTCGAAAGGCCTCAACACAGTCCGGAGTCCACTCGAAGTTCTTCTTTCCTCTTTTAATCAAATCAAAAAACGGAACACATTTGTCTGTGGCTTTGGAGATGAATCTACTCAGCGCCGCTACTTTCCCCGCAAGACTTTGGACGTCTTTAATTCTCCTCGGCTCTTCGATATTTCTAATCGCTGCTATCTGGCTAGGGTTGATTTCAATTCCTCGGGAACTCACAATGAAACCAAGGAACTTTCCCGATGCCACTCCAAATGAGCATTTCAGAGGATTCAATTTCATTCGGTACTTTCGCAGGATACCAAACATTTCCGCCAAGTCTTGCGTATGGCTGGAGGACTGCTTCGATTTGACAAGCATATCATCTACATAAACTTCCATAGTTTTTCCTATTTAATTATAAAACATTCTGTTCACCAAGCGCTGATAAGTAGCTCCAGTGTTTTTCAATCCAAATGGCATTACAACATAACAATATAATCCCAAATTCGTAATGAAGCTCGTATGTTCTTGGTCTGGTACGTGCATAGGAATTTGGTTGTATCCAGAATATGCGTCCATGAAAGAGAGAAGTTCATGACCTGCTGTCGAGTCTACAAGCTGGTCAATCCTGGGAAGTGGGAAACTATCTTTTGGGCAAGCTTTGTTTAAATCCGAAAAGTCAATGCAAGTCCGCCACTTTCCGTTTGGCTTCTTTACCAAGACGGGATTCGATATCCAGTCGGGATATGTCGAATCTCGAATAAATCCATTCTGCTTCAACTTCTCTACTTCCTCTTTGAGAGCAGCGACCTCTCTGGGCCCAGCATGCGTCTCTTTTGCTTCACAGGTGGATGTTTCGGGTTTACATTCAATTTGTGACTTATAATGGATGGCGATATCCCACACATGTCAGCATGGGTCCAGGCAAACACGTCTAAGTTTGCCTTCAAGAAGTCCGTTAGTTCTTTAGCTCGACGTGGATCCAATTGAGAACCAATTTTCAAAACTTTTGTCGGATCAGCTTTATCAATGGGAATCTCCACTGTCGCTTCATTAGGAGTTGCATTCCTAGCCTCTGGTTCCTCGTCTTTTCTGGGATCCAGGTTTTCAGGCGTTCCTTTGGGCAACTCCTTTGGGGTCAATCTCTCTAATTGCTATGCCGAGTCCCCCTTTGAGGGAGACGAGGCATCTTTACTCTCAACGTTAAGTCCTTTCATCAACATCTTTAATTCGGCCACATAGCAGGCCCGTCCGGAAACTTGATCCCCTCTCATTACTCCAGTTCCAGCTTCGGTTGGGAACTTAAGTAACAAGCACCAAGGGGCGATACAAACTCTGAATTTAGCAAGGGCAGGCCTCCCCAAAAATGCATTATAAGGCGAATCTACGTCCAATACTATGAACTGAAGCATCCGCACTCTTCTACGTTCTCCTTGCCCCAGGGTCACGGGCAACTCTATGTATCCCATGGGAGCTGTTGACGCCCCGTTGAAGCCTCTGATCCATCCTTCACATGGCTTCAAATCTTCAGATTCAAGCTTCATCTGATCGAATGACTTCTTGAACAAAATATTAACGGAACTTCCGTTGTCTACTAATACCTTATGGACCAAGGCCGGCCCAATGGTGGTAGTAATAACCAACGGATCATCGGTGGGTGATTGGATCCCAGTATTGTCTCGGCTGCGAAATACCACGTCGTCAAACATGGTCTTCTGTTGTTTTATGGGGGTGATATCTTCCAAATCGTCACCTTCATTCACGTCTAGATGCTTGGCAGCATTTACATATTGATCCATTGATCTGAAACTTCGGATTGCTGGGTGAGGTCCACCTACTATGGAGTTGATAACAATTCCTTTACCTTTCTGCTGCGCTGTAGGCTTGGGAGCAGGTAGAATCTGTTTTGGAGCCTGCTCTCCTTGCCCCCTGTCCCTCGGGGCAACCTTGTATTCATCCAACTTCCCTTCACGCAGCAACTTCTCAATCACATCCCTCAAATGCCGACATTCATTGGTTGAATGCCCATGAGTTCCATGAAACAAACAAAATTTCCCTGTCGCCATTTCTTTCTCGGTCGAATCACGAGGTGGCGGTCTTTTGTACTGTAACACATTGTACGTATCCAGGTAAATATTTTCCAGGGTGTCGTTCAATGGTGTATAATTCTCGTAGTTCTGGAATCGGGGTCTTTTGTTAGGATCACTTCCCCTATTTCTGTTTCTTCTGTTACCGTTCGGATTACGGTTATTGTTGTTGTTACCCCCGCTTCCAGCATTGCTGTTTCCACCCTTGTTTCCTACATTTACTTCAACCTTGCCAGAACTTTCCCCAGACTGCTTCACGGCGATATTACTCTGCACATTCTCCTTTGAAGCCGTCTCAGACTTTCTCTTTCGGTTTGCCCTGGCCTCCTCTCGCCTTAGATAAATATCGGCTTTTTCGTAGAATATCTCCCTTGTGGAGGGTGTTTTCCCAGAAAGGTAATCTCCAAACTCAGATTCAGGATCGACTCCTTCCTTCAATGCCATCAGAATAGTGGGCTCATGCGGGTCACTGACCTCAGTCACAGCTTGGTTAAAACGGTCAAGATATGCCCTCAAATACTCTCCTGGTGCCTGCTTGATTCTCGATAATTCAATAACACTTTTGGACTTTCGGGCATGGAGTCGGAACTGGTTCATGAAACGCTCACTTAGTTCCTTGTAATTCGAAATCGAACGAGGAGGATGTCGGGTAAACCAGAACAGCGCCACATCTTCTAAGTAGATTGGGAATGCTTTGCACTTCACTTCATCAGGGGCAGCAGCAGCATTCATGAGCCACGAGTATCGCATCAAATGCTGTCCCGGATCAGTCCTTCCATTGTATTTGTCCATCTGTGGCAAGTTAAAGCGTCGGGGAAATTGGAAGTCGAGGATATCATCGGTGAAGGGAGTATGGCTTCGTTCGATGCCATAATCTTCATTTGTATAGTTCCGGCTCTCGGACATGATCTGGCGAACCATTGCCTGCACATCAGCATTAGTTAGGGGCCGCTCAGGTTCCCTGGCCCTAGTATCCGAGTTCCTTCTGGGCTCTTGTTCAGGAGATGCCCTTCTTCTTCGAGCTGCCTCTGCTCGATTCCGTTCCCTGCGCTCCCGGTCGATCTCGGGAGGAGGGTATTGGAGTCTTTGCCCCCGAGTGGGGTCATTGTTTCCTAGAGCTCGTGCAATATCCTCACGAGATCCCAAAGATCCAAATGTCAGCTGCTCCACGTTCTGAGGTCGTTCGAGCGGCCTTCGTTCATGGGGCCGCTCTTCCTCGGAAGATGAAGATTGATCCACTGGTGTGTGACGAACCGGTGATGGAGTTCTCTGTCGACGGAGTTCACTAATCTCCCGACTCATGAGCCTCATATTTTCCTGCATCATGAGATTAGTGCGCTCGTGAACTTTCATAGCCTCCCTTGTGCTCTCAAGCATGTCAAGTAAGCGCGAGAAATCTCCTTGAGTGATGGGCGCAGATGGATTGACCTGATCACTAACCCTGGTGGCTGGAATCAGAGCATTCGTAGGGACTCGAGTAGAGGTTCCAGCTTCACCAAGCATCGGGTCGGATCGGAGGTAGGAGGTCGGGTCGGTTCGGAGCTGGTGGGCCTGGTCGGATCGGTACGTGGCAAGCTGCTCGGGTCGGTTCAGATTGGGGGAATGCACTGCTTCAGAATCTCCTACTCGGATCGGATCGCAGCTTTCCCCCTGTTGGCGGTTCGGATTTCCTGCATTGGTTCTTCCTGCTGCTGAACTCTGCCCCCGAGACCTTGTTACAGCCTCATTTTGCTGATCTTCGCCAGCTCCATTTCCTCGACCAGACTGAACTTCTTTGCCTTTTCCTTTGGCCATGACTCTTTGACAATCACTTCAACAAATACAAAAGGGCGGAGAAACTTAAGGATTAACTTCTTTGAACTCAACGGTCCAAAAAGCAGAAAGAAATCCCGAAAAATAAAGAATTTAGATGAGGATTCTCAGTGAAAGCACCAAAATGTTAGACCAAAAAGTGGTTCTAACACCCAAATTGATTAAAAGAAAATGAAATGAGATAAAAATGAAAATGAACACACAGGATTTATAGTGGTTCGGCGAAGAAATGCCTACATCCACTTATCTTTCACTATATTCAATGATTCAGTTGCAAATACAATGTAAGATTCACTCGATTCCACTCACAACTCACTTATATTCACTCAATTGACTAAAACAAATAATGAAAGGTGGTTTGGATTCTCCGGGAGTATTGGAGTTCGGACTATGGAGGTGGTTGAATTCTTGAAATGCCCAAAAAAAAAGATCCTTCTCTTTGTCTCCAGACGGGGTATTTATAGGTGTGAATTTGCTCAGAACCCGATCCGGATCGGAGCCACGTGTCGTCCATCCCATTAGCTTCGGGTTTGGATGAATCGTAGTGTTGACAACGCATCAGAGTAATGAACGTTATGGGTAAGAACTGGTCATAGCCGATCCGAATATCCAGGCGCTTTTGCTGCAGAATGATATGGAAAATGGGCTCGGGTCGGAGACACACATATAAGGGGTTCGGATCGGGATACCCGATCCGACCCGGATTGGCTTGGAAGCAACGCTCTCTCTTCTTTAATCTGCTCCGCTCCGCTCCGACCTATCTTTGTAGCAATTGGGTGGCTTTCCGATCCATCTTGAAGAAGACTGCCCTCCGATCAGAACACGCGCTCTCCGCCGTCAAAAGCAATAGCTCACCGATCCGAACAGGAGATTTTATCCGCTCTGAACCGATACGTTGCTTTGACCCGACCCGAACGATTGCAGCTGCCCGATCTAGGCTGTAGTGTCTTCTCCGATCCGAACCGAAGTCTTCAAATTAAAAATCCTCTTCAATGTCTGACTTCTTGACTTTGTGTTGCCTAGTTCACAAAGTAGGCTAACAAATTCTAAATTCACTTTTGAATTCATTCTTTTTCAATTCTTGCCCAATTCCTTTATAACCATTTTGGTTTGCCAAAATGTTATTACAATTTATTTTATATTCCAAATGTTGGAATATAACTCATCATTTGTTTTAAAACGATATCCATTTCGCTTCCTCATTTAAAATCCATTTGCAAAATATTGACTTTAATCCATCGTTCACTTTAATCGTGAAAATAACTCCTTTCAAATAATCAATTCATTTGACTTCCTTTGAATAATATCTTAAAATCCAATTTCCATTTATTAACTTCGAATGATAGAATCATTTACAAAATTGTTTTTATTATATCCATTTATAATCTCGTTTTAGAGTTTCAGTTATAATCGCTAAGTGTTAAACAGTTCACAAATATCAGTTTCAAAACTCATTTCCACTTTCTATATAAATTCAAACTTGAATTTATTTCAATTTGTCCTAAGATAAATAATTTACTAGATTTACAAACGCCGTTATAATCACTTCTTGTTTTATTCATTTAAAGCAAGTTCTTATTTTTCAAGACCATTCGAAATTAAATCCCTATATTGGAAATAAATTCCCTTTTAAAATCCCCAATTTATTTTCTTTATCAAAAAATATTTTTACTTTTCGGTATTTAAATACCAAAACTCTAAGGCCAGGGTAATTCAAACACAACATGATCAATCACCGATCAAATATCACATCATAGATCAAAATAAATAATTAAAACAGTAAATAAATTGTTGAGGAACCCAGTTGGGTCCCTCCAACCTGTTCTCCTGCATCCACAGATGTTAATAACATCAATAATATTATCTCACATATATATGAAATATCAGAACTAATAATCGATCAACGATGTAATCCTATCAACCAATTTTATCGACTATTCAACCAAGCAACCATCACACAGTATAAAATAAATTTAAAAAAACTCGTTTATATAAAAATATAAACGAGTCAGAGTTAGTGAGTTTACTCACTTTGTTTCGCAGTTGGCGATTCTGCTTTCGCTTTGATTTAAATTCAAACGGGCGTTGAATTCTTCGACAAAGTGCCAGTAACTTCATTCTCGGCCACATTAGCTTTACAACGTAAGTCTCGTCATTACGATTCTAATGAATCCGATTTTGTCTGATTCTGTAACCATATGCACAAGTTATTAACCCTACAGGTTCGTGTATATATTTTAACGATCGTTAACTATAATAATTAATAAATTATTAAACTTAATTATATTTCCTTAATAAATAATTTCTCACCATTCCCCCTTCTACGTTCAAGAAGCATGCTCCTTTACTTCCCTTCCATCCCAAAACTTCACTTCATTTTCCTCTCCAACGCAAATAGATCCGCTGTTGTACTCTTGGAAAAAAATGAAACCGCCACTCTTTCTAATACGCCGCTAACCACTACTGTTCTTCACCATAATGATCCATCTCCTTCCCATATTTGCGCACCCTTAAACACACAGGAAACGAACTCCATTGAAACCCTTACCACACGCAAACAGAGCACCCCTCATATTCAACAACTTTCCACAAACCAAACAATACTGACTTCACCTCCACCCTGCTATTTTCATGTCCTCCCTTAATCAATTTCGAGACCATCAAACTCCTCCTGCATACCACCGTATACACCAAAAAGGGAACCGCACTTCCAGGCATGACACTCCACCGTCCCTTCCATTTATCTCCCTCACGCAACCCACTTGTATCACTACCCCTATTCGACGTGAGGAATCCGCAACAGGAATTCACGTATTATTCCTTTTTGTGGAGAAGTTGGATTTATCTGGATTTATTATTATTATATTTTTTCCTTTTACAGTTAGCGTAATTGGACGAATGAGGAACAGTGTGCTTTTGAGTTGTGAACTTGGAAGTGGTTGCTTGGATATATATATACAACAAATGAAAAAAAGATCAGATTGACGTCGTTTCAGTAGGCAGCGAATTTCTTCTTAGGCTTGCAAGGAGTTGAAAACACATAGCTGTAGTACATTTCTTTTCCATGGTAAGTAGACAGTGAAGATAATAGACTTGCTTAGATAGATCTGCTGCAAGAAACGTTATAAAATAAGATTTGATTTTTCGAGACAAGTTTTCACGGTTTCTTTTCACTGAGTGACTTAACAGTGAAGGTGGAAGTACACAGCATGAGCTATATACATAGATAGGCATGTGTGAAAACATTAGGGTTGCTGTATAAGTAAGTGCACACTGAAAAGAAATATCGAAGCAGCTTTCATTTGGTGTGAAAACATAGGTAGCTTACAGCTGTGTGAACATGTCTCTATCGAACTGAATACACATTGTTGTTGCATGTGGGTAGGATGGAAACAACTGATAGAGTAGGCTCTATTTTGATTAAAACAATTCAATGTTTCGGGGATAGGTCTGCCGTGGTTTAGTTTATAGGGTAGAGGCTGATGTATGTTGCCTAGGGTAGTACATGTTTGATTTGAAGAGACGCAGACAGAAAATACATTAGGGTGGTTTTTGATCAAAATAGGCATGTGCATCAATTTATTTTGCTCAGTAATAGTCTGTACGAGAAAGGATTGGGCATGTTTATTCATTGTATTTTAAAGAGTGACCTTGTCTGCTTTCGATTGATAAAGGGAAAAGGCTTCATTTGTCTTTGTTGTTTTATATATCGAACAAATAATTAATTGAATATATTCTTATTTATAAATATTTTATTTTATAAAGAAACTTCACGGTGAAGTATCAAGTAAAACTAACCACAGTCGACTTCTGTTTACTGATAAAAAACTTATCTTGGTGTAAAAAGGTATTCTGAATCCAACGGGACAAGTTTCGTCGAATTCCGACATCGTTTGAAAATATTTCCTTTATAAAACCAGAAATCAACACGCGTTTAAATTTTTCACGATCACCAGATAAATCAAAACAACTTGAAACTGCGAACACCGACAATAACATTTTGATACGAACCCAACGGCACTAGTTTCGTCGCATTCTGAGACTGTTGCCCCGGTAGACTGTTTTTGGCGCGTATCGCACTGCCCTTCTGAACACCAAATTTGCCGATCTCTAAAAATAACAAACTATATACCTACCCTGACTATATCCGACGCTACGAACTCACCGGAACTGGTTTCGTGGCCTGATTCGATCGTCTGTTCAAGTTACTCTCTAATATCCCTTTATTCAGTTGAATTAATTTAATTGCACTAAACGAGCGTTTACGGCTACCGTGGTTACATACGACATCGGTTTTCCACGCCACTCACCACCGTACAATAATTTAACGATACGGTCCCAATGAAACTGATTTCGTCGAAATCTGTGTCCGTTTACAAAAAAGCTATTTTAACGCGTATATTTTAAATAACGATTTCCACAGCGACTATTTCAAAATTTGATTTGACCATAACTAACAAATTATAACACGAAATCTAGATTTTTTCTCTTTCATATGAAAATTATAATCAATACGGTTCCAACGTGTCTTGTTTCACAGAAATCCGACTTATATCGGATCCTGTATCCTCAGTTGAAGTTCAAAACTCTATATTACGAACTGCCGCGCGATTTCGAGCTCGTTTTATAATTATATTATAAATTAACGTTCAAACTTCATTTTTAAATAAATAAATTCCTATATGTAATCCAATTAAAATTTTTAAAACAAATTTAAATATTCAGAATTCAACGGCCGAAAATCCGGGTCGTTACATTCCTTCCCCCTCAAAATAATTTCGTCCTCGAAATTGCTAAGGTAGGAAAAGATGCTACATACCATGTTAACTAGGTCCAATAATCCTTTTTGTTTTTTCTTCACTACTTAACTTCCGTTTAACTGGACCAATTTATTTCAATTAAAATATTTATTTATTCTTACCAACGAAAATTTTCAAAAATTCTGAAAATTTCTAACACTTTAAATTCTGAAAAATTTCGGCAGCATCTCCTCTGCACGGCTCAATTGGTACAACCACCACTCGCCTTTCTAGGCCTCCTCCAGTCCAAAAGAAAATCAAAAAGCTAAATGGCTTGCCTCATAGGCTCATCAAATCATCAAACCCAAGTAATATTGTAAACATGTACCTTTTTTCGGGCATAATTCTATCTCTTGCATTTGCTTCAATCCAAAATCTGCTCAGCATACATATATTCATTTCCAATTGGTTTCAAATCAATCCAACTTCCAGTTTTTAAATCTCTAATCAACTTCTGATTAGTTCACTTCCATCCTATCGATTCCACTTGATCTTCATTTCAGAATCAATCCACTTATTCGGTTTGAGTTTCAATTTCCATTTAACTTAAGTTAAATTTCCATCCATTTGATACATTTTTATCATTTCAACTTATACAAGTTAAATTTTAATTTCAGAATTCAAATTCCCAGGTTTTATTCCAAATTAGTTTGAAATCATATATATTTATACACATATATTTATAATCAAATCAATTCAAAACATACGAATTTCTAAGACATCTTGTCCTTTTCCAACAAAATTTTCATTTCCAAATTACTATGGTAGCAATCCGTCACTTAGAAACATGAAAATGAATACCGATAATGTCGCGACCCATTATCAGAATTATTTTCTCTCCACTGAAGTGATTTCAGTGCTTAATCGCTTTTAAAATCCATTTAAACCATTCGAATTCTAAAATTTCTTCAAACCAATGCTATATTACCTTTAAAATACTTCAAGGAATATTTTCAAATATCCGGGATTTAATTTCCAATTTATGGTTTGAATCCAATTCCGATCTAGCTTATTTGTATATCTCATTCATATACAAATTCAATTTGGTTTTATATAACCATTTCGGTATTATAATTTCATTTGATTATAATAACAACCAACCAACTCAATAATTTCAGAAAATTATCCCTTTTATATCAAAAATATCTTTTGGGCAAAGTTATTTCACTTACCCATCTTTAAAACAATGCTGTGTCAAATTGTTCTATTAGAGAGTTTAGAAACACCTATCGATACAGTTGTACATCCTGTATCGACCAGAATTCATAAATCACTCAACAAACCAGCCAACACAATATAAAACAATTTTATCTCAAATCTACAAATACGCGCTCATATATATACACTCACACTCAATCTAGGGTATTACTAACCCCATCTCTATTGAGTTACGCCACAGAGCCAAGGTAATCACTTAACCTTCAGCTCTGATACCATATGAAACGACCCGCAAATCCGTACCCTTTGAGTCGACTAATAACACCACACGTCCAACCCAAATTGCACAGAAATACGAGTCATTATTAGAAAGAAGTTAGAGGATGAGAAATAGAAAGAAAGAAATATTAGAATAGAAGAAAACGAAGATCACAAACTCACAGCGGAACGAATAAAATATATTATATAACATAATTTACATACCATTATCAGAGTACATCAACAATTTCTGGAACAGTTATCAACACCTGTTTCCAGATACAACATAGTACACAGCGGAAAAATATGATAGTCTATAGCTAACTGGTGAAGCCTCCTGCTCCGAGCTCCTTCAAGTGAAATATGAAATCTCCCGACTACTTGACTGCCCGTACAAATTTGGGCACCCAAGAGTTTAGGGAAAACAAACAAAATAAACTCTGGGTCAGTCATGGGACTGGTGTGAGTAAACTCCAACCATTGGTTTAACTTTCAAAATCCTTTCAAAAGAAATGGTAATCGTAAGACCAATCCACACATAAACACGGATGGTTTTTACCTTACGATAACCAAAAATATTTTTGAAATCAATGTCTTATTCTGATATTAGAATAATGTCTAAATACACGTAATTAGAATCTAGCGGAACGCTTGCATCTCACGCTCCATATATAATATAAAATCAAAAACCGCAAGGCGCTTATTGGAGATTGGATTTCCAACATGACAAGGTATGGGACCACCTGCCGATAGTGTATCTCTAGAGACGAATACACTGGGTTCAACAAGAACATCTTGCAACCCGGCCCACACATGACCGACCACTCATTTCGCTTGAGTGTATCGAATATATATCACCAACGGTTGGGATCAGCAACCGTTTCCCGAAAGGGACAGCATCGATAGATTTAAGAACAAACGGAATTTCTCTAGATAGATGATTACACATCCTAATGGGTGCGACCCACATAGCCATGCTGCCTGCCCCATTTTTGTCAAATTCCGGGTTGTGAGGCTTGAGGTTTGAATTATCTTCCAGAACACCTGGCCACCATTCACTTTGAATGCCACATCGTCAGATCCATCGGAAATCACTAATTGATTCCCACAAAAATACTCAGTATGTGAGGCTGAAGAAGTTTCCCTTCTTTGCCACCAACTTCGTACGTTTGAAGGAATCAACGTACGTAATCCCTTTGGAAATACTCTGTCAGACACTCGTCCATACAAGTTGTCCTGGGTCTGGACAAACCGAAGGCACTATCCTATAAATAGGATAACCCTTGCATAACTCCGTCTTCAATTTCCTTCATCATATTCGATCACAACGCTAACGCTCATACAGAGTGGTTTTCAGATACTGAATCTGATCCCGGTCTCTCCGTATTGACGACGGAAAAATGGTCAAAAACTTCGATAGTCGGTGATTTAACTATCAAAGAAAAATAAGTGTGCAAACAACGATATTATTTCCAAATGAAAATTATATCGATCAATCATCATTTAACATTTATCTCTTTAGTTCATAAATTTACTTATCTCATGTTTCTATATATTCTAAATTCTTATTTCTATTATCAGAAAACATTTCTGATTCTCGTTTGGAAAACATTTCCAAAACTCCTTCACGATCAAACCTTACCATTCCTTAGTTAAGAAGGAAGTCAATCGAGTTGGGGTATAATTACCTCTCAGACCCTAACTGAACAACGTTTTAACTTTGAAATGGTCGAAGTTTATCTTTTAAATCTTTAACAACTTCTTATGTAACTCTCGGATTCTAATCTAAGAACACATTTTCTTTACAGAAAAATGTTGATTATAACGGTAGCGTTATAATCGATGTCTCCAAATATTTGATTTATAAACATTGCTTTTAACCGCGTTACAATCGCTGTCTAGAATTTTAGAACATCTATTTTAACAATAGCGTTAAGATTTCATTATAATTGCAGCGTTAAAAATCGCTGTTCAGAACTTACAAAACATTTATTACAACAACAGCGTTAAAATCGTTGTTTAGATTCATAGCACTTTTATTATAATAGCAGTGTTATAATCGCTGTTTAGATTCAAATTCTAAATTCACTTTTGAATTCATTCTTTTTCAATTCTTGCCCAATTCCTTTATAACCATTTTGGTTTGCCAAAATGTTATTACAATTTATTTTATATTCCAAATGTTGGAATATAACTCATCATTTGTTTCAAAACGATATCCATTTCGCTTCCTCATTTAAAATCCATTTGCAAAATATCGACTTTAATCCATCGTTCACTTTAATCGTGAAAATAACTCCTTTCAAATAATCAATTCATTTGACTTCCTTTGAATAATATCTTAAAATCCAATTTCCATTTATTAACTTCGAATGATAGAATCATTTACAAAATTGTTTTTATTATATCCATTTATAATTTCGTTTTAGAGTTTCAGTTATAATCGCTAAGTGTTAAACAGTTCACAAATATCAGTTTCAAAACTCATTTCCACTTTCTATATAAATTCAAACTTGAATTTATTTCAATTTGTCCTAAGATAAATAATTTACTAGATTTACAAACGCCGTTATAATCACTTCTTGTTTTATTCATTTAAAGCAAGTTCTTATTTTTCAAGACCATTCGAAATTAAATCCCTATATTGGAAATAAATTCCCTTTTAAAATCCCCAATTTATTTTCTTTATCAAAAAATATTTTTACTTTTCGGTATTTAAATACCAAAACTCTAAGGCCAGAGTAATTCAAACACAACATGATCAATCACCGATCAAATATCACATCATAGATCAAAATAAATAATTAAAACAGTAAATAAATTGTTGAGGAACCCAGTTGGGTCCCTCCAACCTGTTCTCCTGCATCCACAGATGTTAATAACATCAATAATATTATCTCACATATATATGAAATATCAGAACTAATAATCGATCAACGATGTAATCCTATCAACCAATTTTATCGACTATTCAACCAAGCAACCATCACACAGTATAAAATAAATTTAAAAAAACTCGTTTATATAAAAATATAAACGAGTCAGAGTTAGTGAGTCTACTCACGTTGTTTCGCAGTTGGCGATTCTGCTTTCGCTTTGATTTAAATTCAAACAGGAGTTGAATTCTTCGACAAAGTGCCAGTAACTTCATTCTCGGCCACATTAGCTTTACAACGTAAGTCTCGTCATTACGATTCTAATGAATCCGATTTTGTCTGATTCTGTAACCATATGCACAAGTTATTAACCCTACAGGTTCGTGTATATATTTTAACGATCGTTAACTATAATAATTAATAAATTATTAAACTTAATTATATTTCCTTAATAAATAATTTCTCACCGTTCCCCCTTCTACGTTCAAGCAGCATGCTCCTTTACTTCCCCTCCATCCCAAAACTTCACTTCATTTTCCTCTCCAACGCAAATAGATCCGTTGTTGTACTCTTGGAACAAAATGAAACCACCACTCTTTCTAATACGCCGCTAACCACTACTGTTCTTCACCATAATGATCCATCTCCTTCCCATATTTGCGCACCCTTAAACACACAGGAAACGAACTCCATTGAAACCCTTACCACACGCAAACAGAGCACCCCTCATATTCAACAACTTTCCACAAACCAAACAATACTGACTTCACCTCCACCCTGCTATTTTCATGTCCTCCCTTAATCAATTTCGAGACCATCAAACTCCTCCTGCATACCACCGTATACACCAAAAAGGGAACCGCACTTCCAGGCATGACACTCCACCATCCCTTCCATTTATCTCCCTCACGCAACCCACTTGTATCACTACCCCTATTCGACGTGAGGAATCCGCAACAGGAATTCACGTATTATTCCTTTTTGTGGAGAAGTTGGATTTATCTGGATTTATTATTATTATATTTTTTTCCTTTTACAGTTAGCGTAATTGGACGAACGAGGAACAGTGTGCTTTTGAGTTGTGAACTTGGAAGTGGTTGCTTGGATATATATATACAACGAATGAAAAAAAGATCAGATTGACGTCGTTTCAGTAGGCAGCGAATTTCTTCTTAGGCTTGCAAGGAGATGAAAACACATAGCTGTAGTACATTTCTTTTCCGTGGTAAGTAGAGAGTGAAGATAATAGACTTGCTTAGATAGGTCTGCTGCAAGAAACGTTATAAAATAAGATTTGATTTTTCGAGACAAGTTTTCACGGTTTCTTTTCACTGAGTGACTTAACAGTGAAGGTGGAAGTACACAGCATGAGCTATATACATAGATAGGCATGTGTGAAAACATTAGGGTTGCTGTATAAGTAAGTGCACACTGAAAAGAAATATCGAAGCAGCTTTCATTTGGTGTGAAAACATAGGTAGCTTACAGCTGTGTGAACATGTCTCTATCGAACTGAATACACATTGTTGCTGCATGTGGGTAGGATGGCAACACCTGATAGAGTAGCCTCTATTTTGATTAAAACAATTCAATGTTTCCGGGATAGGTCTACCGTGGTTTAGTTTATAGGGTAGAGGCTGATGTAAGTTGCCTAGGGTAGTACATGTTTGATTTGAAGAGACGCAGACAGAAAATACATTAGGGTGGTTTTTGATCAAAATAGGCATGTGCATCAATTTATTTTGCTCAGTAATAGTCTGTACGAGAAAGGATTGGGCATGTTTATTCATTGTATTTTAAAGAGTGACCTTGTCTGCTTTCGATTGATAAAGGGAAAAGGCTTCATTTGTCTTTGTTGTTTTATATATCGAACAAATAATTAATTGAATATATTCTTATTTATAAATATTTTATTTTATAAAGAAACTTCACGGTGAAGTATCAAGTAAAACTAACCACAGTCGACTTCTGTTTACTGATAAAAAAACTTATCTTGGTGTAAAAAGGTATTCTGAATCCAACGGGACAAGTTTCGTCGAATTCCGACATCGTTTGAAAAAATTTCCTTTATAAAACCAGAAATCAACACGCGTTTAAATTTTTCACGATCACCAGATAAATCAAAACAACTTGAAACTGCGAATACCGACAATAACTTTTCGATACGACCCCAACGACACTAGTTTCGTCGCATTCTGAGACTGTTGCCCCGGTAGACTGTTTTTGGCGCGTACCGCACTGCCCTTCTGAACACCAAATTTGCCGATCTCTAAAAATAACAAACTATATACCTACCCTGACTATATCCGACGCTACGAACTCACCGGAACTGGTTTCGTGGCCTGATTCGATCGTCTGTTCAAGTTACACTCTAATATCCCTTTATTCAGTTGAATTAATTTAATTGCACTGAATGAGCATTTACGGCTACCGTGGTTACATACGACATCGGTTTTCCACGCCACTCACCACCGTACAATAATTTAACGATACGGTCCCAATCAAACTGATTTCGTCGAAATCTGAGTCCGTTTACAAAACGGCTATTTTAACGCGTATATTTTAAATAACGATTTCCACAGTGACTATTTCAAAATTTGATTTGACCATAACTAACAAATTATAACACGAAACCTAGATTTTTTTCTCTTTCATATGAAAATTATAATCAATACGGTTCCAACGTGTCTTGTTTCACAGAAATCCGACTTATATCGGATCCTGTATCCATAGTTGAAGTTCAAAACTCTATATTACGAACTGCCGCGCGATTTCGAGCTCGTTTTATAATTATATTATAAATTAACGTTCAAACTTCATTTTTAAATAAATAAATTCCTATATGTAATCCAATTAAAATTTTTAAAACAAATTTAAATATTCAGAATTCAACGGCCGAAAATCCGGGTCGTTACATAACAACAACGTTAAGATCGCTGTTTAGATTTACAAAACATTTATTATAATGGCAGCGTTAAAATTGCTATTTAGATTTACCAAAACATTATTACAACGGCAGCGTTTAAAAATCGCTATTTACAAATATTTGGTTTATAAAAATGCAACTTGTATTTATTTATCTCAATAAATAAATAAGTAAATAAGTAATTAAACTATTAAATTTGATTAAAACGGAAAGTAAAATAATTACTTCCCTAAATTCGATATAATCGAATTCCAATAAACAACTCCCATTCGAATCTCTATATTCGACAAATATTCCGAAATTCGGAATTTATCTACCTTTTCGGGTTGATTCAAATTCCAAATTCACATTTGAATTTATCCTTTCCAAATCATTACCAAATTCCTTTATAAGCATTACAGTCTACAACATGTTATCACACTTTATTTTGTATTCCAAATTTTGAAATAAAACTCGTCGTTCTCTTTAAAAACAATTATTCATTTCCCTTTCTCATTCACGTTCTAGTTTGGATTTATATTTCAAATTGAAATTCCTTTATAGATATTTTATTTGCAAATTATTTGCTTTAAACTGTTATTCGCTTTAACCGTGAATGTATTTCTTTTATATATAATCAAATCAGTTTGATTTCGTACTTATAAATAACATATAAAATCCCATTTCTATTTATAACGTCTATTTAAAAGTAATTCGTATAAAATCTCATTTTTATATTCTATTCATTTATAATCTCCTTCACAATTTCAATTGTAACTGATAAGTTCAAACCCAATTACAATTTTTGGTTTCAAATCCGATTCTGACTTTTCTATATAAATTCAACTTTGAATTGTCCAATGCTAAATATTCTATTAAATTTATAAACATCGTTTATAATCAATTTCTTGTTTATTTCATTTAAACAAATTTCTATTTTCAAGTCCATTCAAAATTTTCTCTTTTGGAAATAAATTCCCTTTTTTGAATCTCAAATTATTTTTCTATATTCGAAAATATTTATGGTATTTAAAATACCAAATTTCTAGTGTCAAGGTAATTCAGCATAGCATAATCAACCATAGTATACACATTACAATAAATAACGAATGGTAATATAAATGTTGAGGAATCCAGTTGGTTTCCTCCAACCTATTTCCCTGCATACACAAATGTTAATCAGCATCAATAATATTATTACACATCAGTGTGAAATATCAGAACTAATAATCGATCAACTATGTAATCATATCAACCATTTCAACCAATTTTATCAACTATTCAACCAATCAACCATTGCATAGTATATAATTACTAGAAATAAATTTAAAACTCGTTTATATAAAAATATGAATGAGTCAGAGTTGGTGAGTTTACTCACCCTGATTTGCAGTAGACGATTCTGCTTGATTTATCTAAATTTAAACAAATGATTAAAATTAAATAGAATTCTGATTGGCTCCAATTTATTTCGAACCAACTTGATAGCGTAGACTTTTTCCATACGATTCCAATGATACTTGTTTTGCGAAGCTCTGATAATATATGAAATAGTTATGTCATTTATAAGATAAATGTTTTGAATAAGTTAATAGTAATATTATTTTAATTAGTTATTCACTAACCCTACTTACCGTATGTTAATAAAGCCATGATTCTTCTCCTCCTTCCCCTAATTAACAGCTTCTTCATTCGCACCGTAGACAGACCCCCCCTTTCTCTATTCATACAAACCTCTATCAAGTACTTAGGGAAATAGACGTGGGTTCTTCAGGAGCCAAATCACAAAAAAAAACTTCGTTCCTTTCTTACTGAAACAGTATCCTCTTCAATCCTTGTTACAGCCTGACACAGTCTGTTTCTTCCTTCTAGTAAAATTCACGTTTCGCTCAGGAAGACCCCACTCCCCCTTTCACCATTTTTCATGAAATTGAAATCATAAGCACCATCATTAAAATATTAATCGAATGATTAACACATTATAAACATTGTAAATCCTTCTTCACCATAATTTAACGTCAAACCCTCCTTTTACACAGACTTCATCGTAACCAACTACTTCAGCTCCACTTTCCTCTTACAGTGAAACCCAAATCACGAATAATAGAACCGCACATCGTCTCTCCTTCCCACAAAACGAGACCAACCACCTTCCTGTCTCACATCCTTCACCTACTCCAGATAACGGACCAGTAACTTCCTATAAAAACACTCCACCAATCGGAAACTCCAGGCGAACTTCATCCATGCTCGTAGTCTCGGCCACTCCGGTTGCACCTCTCACCTTTGCGTTGAATTCTTTTGTTTGTGGTTTGAGTTCTCATAAATCAAAGCCTGCTTTTTCCTTCGCAGATCGACCTCATGTGTGCTGTAAGTAAAACGCGTTCTTGTCCTCTTGATTGAGTTGATTGATACAGTTACCGGGTTGAAGCCCTCTCTAATACGAATCAAACGAATCTGAAATAGTGAATTTTGGGTGAGTTTTCTATTCTTAACGGATTTATAAAGTTGTATCTTTTCACGATAAGTTTTTGGATCTAAGAAAACCAGAATTGAGGAGCGGAACAATATTTAAAGAATAGGTAGCTTGGCTTGCACGGAATTGTGATATCCTGGTACCACGAAATACAGCAGCTTGCAATGCACGGATCTAGAAAACTTGGGAGGCACGGATCTAGAAACTTGGCAGGCACACAATCAACAGTGGATGGCATGTTGTCTGTATGGAAACAAAGTTTCGTGTACATTTTTAATAAAAGTCTTTATTACTGTTATCGTTTGTAAAGAAATTAGCAAGATGGACCTAGTTTCATATGATTTTATATGTCCTTTTAATTTTTTAATTGTTGACCAACGGATTAGTGTAATGTCATGGAAGATAATGTAACATATTCTTATTATTTTCAAAAAGGAGTAAAACTAACCTATTTTGGGAACAATAGTAGATTAAAGATGCTACATCTAATTTATTTTTATATTTCAAAGTTATAACACGCTAAAAGATTGCAATGGATAATAAAAAGAGAATATAACCAATCTATGGAGAAGTTCGGAAAATTTGGTGCTTTCCGTTGTTTAAAGCATAAGAAGATAGACTAGTTAGCTTAGTATTTATGAAATTTCAATTACTAATATGTGGCATAGATTATATTGAATCAATTAGTTGTTTATTTCCCTATTTAAAAATTTCAATAATATTCTATAAATTAAATAAAAACTACGTCTCAAAAATCTTTCAATAATTAACTATTTCAAATTATATAAAATTTATTTTGTTAAAATCCGCTATTGTTTAGAATTCAAATTGAATCAATTTTGAAATAAACAAATAAAAATACCTATCTAATATAAATATATACATATAACTTCAAAGTAATCTTTGAATTTTAAACTCGATATTCCTATTTTTAAGTTAAAACGATATTCAATATATTTTAAAATCCATTTATTTTATAAAATAAATTCCTTAAAAAAATTATATAATTTAAATAAAATATTTAAAACAAATACAAATACTAAGAATTCAATGGCTAAAAATCCGGGTTGTTACATTCCTTCCCCCTTAAAATAATTTCGTCCTCGAAATTGCTAAGTAGTAAAAATGCTATAACTCTAACTCCTCATAATCTACTTAGTTGACATCTGATATTCCCTTCATCATAACCCAATTTTTATCCGACCTTCGAATTCCCATTCCAATACTCGACCATTCATAATTCTTTCCAATTGATCTATCCATCAATTTTGGACAATCCATCATCACATTCTTGTCTTCAATCCATATGCTCTTCTGCATATTCACACCCATTCCCATTTGATTTTAAATCCATTTATCAATTTCATTATTCCACTTGAAATTTTATTAACCCATACTACTTTTCTTATTTCAATTAACAACTCGGTTTTAAATTATCAAAAATTTCTTGAAATTTTCTAACTCTTTGAATTTTTTAAAAATTTCACCAGCATCTCTTTTGCATGGCTCAATTGGTACAATCACAACTCGCTTTTCTAGGCCTTCTCCAATCCAAAAGAAAATCAAAAAACAAGCGGCTTGCCCAATAAGCTCATAAAACCATCACCAAAGCAATTTTGTAAACATGTACCTTTTTGTCGGGCATAATTCTAACTCTTGCATTTGCTTCCATTCAATATCTGCTCAGTATATTTATATCCCTTTCCACTTGGTTTCAAATCAATCCAGCTTCCAGATTTTTCTTTTTTTTCACTCTATTCAACTTATGATTAGTTCACCTCCATTGTATCCATTCAAATATGATTTCTATTTATGTCAATCCACTTATTATACTTGTATCCAAAGTTATCACAATTCAATTTGAATTATCAATATCCAATATATATTCAACTTGCTTATTCATGAGTCGAACTCATATTAATATTTTGAATCTCAACATTTTCCTTTATTAGATTTTATTTGGAATTATTTCTAATCCAATCCAATTTTGTTTAACTTAACTTAAGTTAAATTTCAATTCACTTGATACATTTTGATCATTTCAATCTATTCAACTTTTACAAGTTAAACAATTTTAGAATTCAAATTCCCGGGTTTTTCCCAAATTAGTTTGAAATCATATATATATACATATATTTGTAATCAACTCAATTCAAAACGTTCGAATTTCTAAAACAACTTTATTATTCTCAAACAATTTCCATTAATAAATCTATTATGGTAGCAATCCATCACTTAGAAACTCAAATATGAATACCGATAATGTCGCGACCCATTATCAGGATTATTTTCTTGCCACTGAAGTGATTTCAATGCTTAATTCCTTTAAAAATCCATTAAAACCATTCTTATTAAAAAAATACTTTAAAGTAATGTTATATTACTTTATAATATTTTAGAAAATATTATCTAAACACACGGAATTTAAATTCTAAATCTGGTTTGAAATTAACCTTGATTTATCTCATTTGTATACATTATCTGTATACAAATTATATAACCATTTCAATATTTCAGAATTTCATTTGATTATAATGGCAATCAACGCATCCATATACTATAATATTTCAGATGTTAATCCTTTTATACCAAAATAAATCTTTGGGCAAAATTATTTCATTTACCCATTTTAAAACAATACTGTGTCGAGTTGTTTGGTTCGAGAGTTTAGAAACACCTATCGATACAGTTGTACTTCCTGTATCGACCAGTATTCATAAACCACTCAACGAACCAACCAACACAATATAAAACAATTTTATATCAAAACTACAAATACACACTCATATATATACACTCAACTAAATCTAGGGTATTATTAACCCCATCTCTATTGAGTTATGCCACAGAGCCAAGGTTATTTCTCAACCTTCAGCTCGGGTACCAAATGTTATAGCCCGAATTTCTGTACCCTTTGAGTTGACTAACAACACAACACGTCCAACGCAAATGACACAGAAATACAAATCATTAGTAGAAAGAAGTTAGAGGATGAGGAATCAAAAAGAACGAAAAGTTAGAATAGAAGTAAAACGAAGAACACAATTCTCACAGCGGAACGAATAAAATATATTAAATAACATAACTTTAGAAATACGAATCAGTAACTATATATACATACCATAATCAGAGCACAACAGTTATTCCCGGAACAGTTATAAACACCTGTTTCCAGATACAACATAGTACGCAACAGAAAGTATGATAGTCTATAGCTAGCTGGTGAAGCCTCCTGCTTCAAACTACTTTAGTGAATCTGAAAAATCCCGACTACATGACTGCTTGTACAAATTTGGGCACCCAAGAGTTTAGGGAAAACAAACAAAAATAAATTCTAGGTCAGTCATGGGACTGGTTTGAGTAAAATCCAATCATTTGTTTAACTTTCAAAATCCTTTTGAAAGAAATGATAATCGTAAGACCGATCCACACATAAACACAGATGCTTTTTACCTTACGATAACCCAAAACATTTTGATATCAAAATCTGGTGATATTATAATAGTGTCTAAATCAAATAAATAGAATCTAGCGGAACGCTTGCATCTCACGCTCCATATATAATATAAAATCGAAAACCGCAGGGCGCTTATTGGAGATTGGATTTCCAACATGACAAGGTATGGAACCACCTTCCGATAGTGTATCTCTAGAGGCAAATACACTAGGTTCAACAAGACATCTTGCAACCCGGCCCACAAATGGCCGACCACTCATTTCACTTGAGTGTATCGAGTGTATATCACCAATGGTTGGGATCAGCAACCGTTTCCCGAAAGGGACAGCATCGATAGATCAAAGAAGCAAATGGAATTTACCTAGATAGGTGATTATACATCCTCATGGGAGCGACCCACATAGCCATGCTGCCTGCCCGATTTTTGTCAATTCCTAGTTGTGAGGCTTGAGGTTTGAATTATCTTCCAGAACATCTAGACACCATTCACTTTGAATGCCACATCGTCAGATCCATCGGAAACCACTAATTGATTCCCACATAATTACTCAGATTGTTAGGTTAAAGAAGTTTACCTTCTTTGCCACTAACTTCGTACGTTTGAAGGAATCAACGTATGTAATTCCTTTGGAAATACTCTGTCAGACACTTGTCCTTACAAGTTGTCCTGGGTCTGGACAAACCGAAGGCACCATTTTGTTAATCCATCTTAGGTAATTTTTTACCTAGGATTAACAGAACAGCCCTTGCACTATACTCCGTCTTCATTTATTTTTAGCTTAAGTTGATTCATAATGCTTATACCAATACGAAGTGGTTTTTAGACACTAAACCTGATCCCAGTCTCTCCATATTGACAACAGAGGTATAAAATAAATCAAAACTTTGATAGTCGGTGATTTAACTATCAAAGAAACATCCATAAAATCAACGGTCCTATTTCCAAATGGAAATTCCTACTGATCAACATCAAGCAATACTGGCCCCTATTTATACAAATTCATTATTTTGTTATCAATTCCAAATTTCCATCTTCCCTATCTTTCGTATCCTTTTGAAGCTCGATTTACCCTCTCGATTCTTTGAAAAAAAATTCCAATATCTAATTTTTTTTATTCTAGAAAATATCTCTTATTCCAATTGGAAAACATTTCTATATATATTAACGAATCCTTATTTTCTATATTCAGAAAATATACCGCATTAATATTGGAAAATATTTCCAAATTCCTTTTCTTAATTCCTCGTTGACTAACTCATTCCACTCTCTATACGTAGAAAACATCTCTCATTTTATTTGGGGAAAAACATTTCTAACTCTTTTAAATTAATGCGATGTTATAAAACATCGTTATTATAACGCAAAACATTAACCAATTATTAACTAAACATAATGTTAAACAATCCTCATTATCGAACCTTAACCATTTCTCCATCAATCATGAAGTCAATCAAGTTGGGGTATATTTACCTCTCAGACCTTAATTGAACAACATTCTGAACTTTGAAATAGTCAAAGCTCACAACTTTAAACCAAACATCGCTTACGCGACCTTCAGATCCAATATAGGAACATACTTCTTTCACGGAAAATTTTGATTATAACGATTGCGTTATAAACGCTGTTTCCAAATATTTGATTTATAAACATTAATTTTAACAACAGCATTACAATTGCTGTCTAGAATTATAGAAAATCTATTATAAAAATAGCGTTAAGATCGCTGTTAAGATTTACAAAACATTTATTATAACGGCAGCGTTAAAATTGCTATTTAGATTTACCAAAACATTTATTACAACGACAATGTTTAAAAATCGCTATTTACAAATATTTGGTTTATAAAAATGCAACTTGTATTTATTTATTTCAATAAATAAATAAGTAAATAAATAATTAAATTTGATTCAAATGGAAAGTAAAATAATTACTTCCCTAAATTCGATATAATCAAATTCCAATAAACAACTCCCATTCGAATACTCTATATCCGACAAATATTCCGAACTTCGGAATTTATCTACCTTTTCGGGTTGATTCAAATTCCAAATTCACTTTTGAATTTATCCTTTCCAAATCATTCCAAATTCCTTTATAATCATTTCAGTCTACAATACGTTATCACACTTTATTTTATATTCCAAATTTTGAAATAAAACTTGTCGTTCTCTTTAAAAACAAATATTCATTTCCCTTTCTCATTCACGTTCTAGTTTGGATTTATATTTCAAAACTGAATTCCTTTATAGATATTTTATTTGCAAATTATTTGTTTTAAACTATTATTCACTTTAGCCGTGAATGTATTTCTTTTATATATAATCAAATCAGTTTGATTTCTGTAACACCCCGAATTTTCTGTTGATTGTAAATTAAAAAATTAAAGTATAATTAATTCTAAATGAAAGAATTGAGGGAAACGGGTTACGCCATTGCGTTCGTCTCGGAATTCTGCTTGAGGTAGAGTCCGAGTTTGTGGGAATCGGACTTCGTATGAAGGAGTTATGACAGCAGGAAGTTTCAGAATTCAATTTAAAATTCAAACAGTTCGAATTCAGTTCGAAATTCAAAAAACAGACCCAAACTGGGCTAGGCGGAAAAATTCCCGCCCAGGCACCAGGTCGACTTTGGGGTCGACCTGGGTGACCAGGTCGACCATAGGGTCGACCTTGGGGTCGACCTGCCCAGTCGACCTAGTTTGGCCCTGGCTGGCCTAGTCGGTTTCTGGTCGAATTTTTGAGCTTGGCTGTGTCACTAGGGCTGAGTTGTCACTTTCTGATTGGCTTCTCTTAGTGTGTATGGTCTGGATTCACTCTGTGATCATCTGACGCTCAAATCAACCTGAAATTCTATAAATACAACTCAACACTCAACCTAAATTCACACAAATAATATAGAACTAGAGCCGTCATGCTATTGGGAGGAAACTAATAGTACCCGTCAGTTAGAGAAAGCTTAAAGACGAGCCAAAACTATAGTAAAACAAGAATCAATCAACGTTTGTCTACCCAAAGGAAAGCAATTCAAATTCAGAACTCAAAAATCAGAAAATAAGACCGTCGTTTGTTGTAAGTATAGTGATTTTTCCGATGTGAATAAAAGTTAGGATTTGATTCGATGTAAATTGGAAATGGAATTGTGTTATTGTATAAAAATGATGTTAATTCATACCTATGTATTGAAATGGTTGTATTGTGAATGCTTGGAATGTTTGTGGTTAAATTTACTTGGTGTTGGATCCATTCAAATGAAAACAACATCACATGCAAGTTGTATAGCTCATGTTATAATCTACATGTTTATGTGATTATATAAGTTGTATGTGATATGTCTAAGTTAAGATCTCATGTATATATATATATATATATATATATATATATATATATATATATATATATATATATGCTAAAACCTCTATGCCTAAATGATTAAGTTCATATACATGCTTATATTTTATACAAAAGTTGCAAGTTAGTAATTGGATCCATGCCAAGATCCATTTTAATACAAGTTTCATGTTATAGTAGTAAACATGATTGGATCTAGTTCACACATGCGATGAAATTATACATACTTTATGGACATGTTATATTCTTGTAATATGCTAGTGATGCTTGATGTTATGCCTAGATCTAAACATGTTTAGGCTTATGTTGTCTAAATCATATGTTAATTCATGTGACACCTATTTGGTTAGACCCCTATTTCAATGCAAGTTCACACGTATGTAAGTTGATTTAGCCTATGTTGGAAATTCACATATATGTATATTGATTTAGTCTACGTTGCAAGCTCTCACCTATGATATTCATGTTGAATATTTTGCATGTTCACACCTACGTTGTTCATATTGACTATGCCAATAATGCTAAGTTTTTAGCCTAACATTATATGTTAAAAACCATGCGAACGAAAATTAGGCTAAGGTTGTTAGCCTAATATTTAGACGGGGTAATGTTGGGAAAATTAGTAATTATAGGAAACTTGACATAAATTGGGAAAAATATATGAAATTGGCATGTTTGTCACATGCCAAAATTGGTGGCACTTAAACGGTATAAATTCTTATACCAAAAATGTTAAACTTGGAAAGTGGGCCATAACATTTAATTGTTAGCAAATTTACATATAATAAGTTATAAAGACAAATATGTATGTAACAACCTGAAAATTTGCGATCTTGGTTATCCGATATACAACACATATCAATCATCTAAGGATCGAAAATAACCGAATAGTTAATGAAAGAAGTTAGAGGGTGAGGAAAGATAAGATAGAAACGTAGAATAGAAGAAGAAGAAGAAGAGCACAACATTAGAGTAATACGAACCTCACTGCGGAACGAATAACATATAATATATATAACATAACTTGAAATATACATTTGTACTTGAATATATATCATTATCAAAGTAAAACACTTACAATGCAGCGGAAATGAAATATAGCTACATGATCCTGAAGCCTCCTGCTCTAGCACTTCAAGTATCTGTAAATCCCGACTACTTGACCGCCCGTACAAAATTGGGCACCCAAGAGTTTAGGGAAAACAAAACAAAATAAACTTCGGGTCAGTCATGGGACTGGTGTGAGTAAAACAGTTTAAAATAGTTTGGACAAGTAAACGATATCTAATAAGACCACGCCATATAACGGAACGGGTTTTTCCCTTATGAGAATCCAAAATATCTTTATATTAAAACCTTTGATATTATAATAATGTCTATCAACCACAATATAATAATCATCCAGCAGAAACGCTTTCATCTCACGTTCTACATATATAGTATACAATCAAAACCGCAAGCATGTATTGGGTAATGGATTTCCAACTGTGACAAGGAATGGAACCGCCTTCCGCTAGTGTACCTCTAGAGAGGAATACACTGGGTTCAACAAGAACATCTTGCAACCCGGCCACACATGACCGACCACTCATTTCACTTGAGTGTATCGAATGTATATCACCAACGGTTGGGATCAGCAACCGTTTCCCGAATGGGACAACATCAACAATACATTTTTTTTGAAGTAAATGAAACTCTAGATCAGGTGATTATACACCCTAATAGGTGCGACCTACATAGCCATGCTGCCTGCCCGATTTCTGTCATTTACCGGATGTGAGGCTAGAAGCTACGCTTTATCATCACATCAGATTCACTTCGAATGCCACATTGTCAGATCCATAGAAAATCACTAATTGACGTCTACAACAGTACATTACGTGTTAGCTAAAGAAGTTTCCTTCTCCGCTTCCACTCTTGGTACGGTTGAAGAAATCAATGTACGTGACCTTTCTGGAAATACCTTGCCAGACATTCATTGTAACGGCTGGAAATTTTCGACTCCTCGAGGGTCGAAAATTCCGACATGTTAGTGAAAGAAAGTAGAGGGTGAGGAAGAAAAGATAGAACTAATAGAATAGAAGAAGAAGAAGAACTTACATCATCAGAGTAAACACGAATCTCACAGCGGAAAGAATAAAATATAACATAACTTTGAAATACAAATCAGTACTCGTATATACATACCATTTCAAAGTACAATACTTAACAACACAGCGGAATAATAATAGCTATAATCCTGAAGCCTCCTGCTCCAAGCTCTCCAAGTGTATCTGAAAAATCCCGACTACTTGACTGCCCGTACAAATTTAGGCACCCAAGAGTTTAGGGAAAACAATCAGTCATGGGACTGGTGTGAATAAAACTCTAACACTTGGTTAAATAAAAGATATCTTTCTGATATTATAATAATGTCTAAATACAAATAGATATCAATCTAGCAGAACGCTTGCATCTCACGTTCCACATACATAGTATACAAATAAAACCGTGAGCGCTTATTGGAGATTGGATTCCAACAGACAAGGTATGGGAGCACCTTCCGATCAGTGTACTCTAGAGGAGATACACTAGGGTTCAACAAGAACGTCTTGCAACCCGGCCACACATGACCGTCCACTCATTTAGCTTGAGTGTAACGAATATATTATCACCGATGGTTGGGATTAGCAACCATCCTTCCCGATAAGGGACAGCATTGAAATAGATTATAAAGAAGTACAATTGAATATTCTCTAGATGGTGATAATACACCCTGCTTGGGTATGGCCCAACTAGCCATGCTGCCTTGCCAAACTTCTGTTATTTTCCGGTTGTGAGGTTTTGAGGTCACGTTTATCACTTTGACAGATTATTTCTTCAATTACTTTGAATGCCACATCGTCATACCCGCCAAATCATTATCGATTTCTCAAGGCATCACGGGTATAAAAGCTAAGAGAAACGAATTTCTCCGCCACCAACGTAATACGTTTAAAGAGATCAACGTATATGATTCGTTAAGAATACTTTGTCAGACACTTGTCCATATACGTTGTTCTGGGACTGAATAAACCGAAGGCACTATTCAGTGAATCCATCCTACCTAGGCTTTTCACAATAGCCCTTGCACTTCACTCCGTCTTCAATTATCTTCAGCGTACTTGATTCGCAACGCTTATGCTAATACGGAGTGGTTCTTCGGATAATAATCCAACCGGTCTCTCCATATTTACAACGTAAATATGGTCTAAACTTTGATAGTCTGTGATTCAACTATCAAATGAAAACATGTCGGTGTACAAACAACGATCTTATTTCCAAATGGAAATTCGATCGATCAATCATCATATACATATATATGTTCATATTTCCTTATTTCATGTATTTAGAAAATATATGTTATTAATCATTGGAAAACATTTCCATAGCTTATTTACGCATCACTATAATTTCACAACTATCAGTCCCGAACGGTAAACCACTAAGAGAACAACTCCTAAGTATAAATCCTGAAGGTTGAAACCAACATTTGATCGTCACTTAGGACACCGTTCAACTTAACAAATCTCCAGTCAGTTTCTAAATTTGCTTAACTCTATTTCTTAATTTCTTATTATGAAAACATTTCATTTTCTATGTTTAGAAAACATATCTGATTATATTTGGAAAACGTTCCCAAAACTCATTTACGGATTTCAAATGAACGTTGTATAAAACATCGTTACGCTTAATCCATTAATCGCTTATTACTTAACTATATTTCAAATCAAATTTTCTATCGAACCACGACTATTCCTTTGTCAATTCTAAAGTCAATCAAGTTGGGGTATAATTACCTCTCAGACCTTAATTGAACAACGTCCTTTACTGTGAAATAGATGAAGCTCATCACTCACTTTTTCCAATCATCTGTTTACGCAAATTCTCGGATTCAGGTTACGAATCCACTTCTTATATGAAAACGTTTGATTACAACTATAACTTTATAATTCCTACTTCTACAATATCTAACCTAAATTATAACTTTATCTCCTAACTTGAATAATTAAACGGACACCTAATTTCTAAATCAATAACTAAACCTTGATTTAAAACCCGGAAAGTAAATAGTACTTTCCCGAATTCGATATAATTGAATTCGACGTATTACTCTCTTTCGAGTAATCTCTATTCGATTAACTCCCTTGTTAATAACTTATATTCGATAAACTCTATTTCGATTAACCCCTATCGAATAACTAATATTCGATTTACTTAAATGGATTAACTCTTATTGAATAACTAATATTCGATTTACTTAAATGGATTAACTCTTATCGAATAACTAAATTTGATTAACTCAAATTGAATAACTGATTTTCAATTAACTTGATTTGATTTATTCCTTCTCGAATAACAAATATTCGAATAACTCTTATTAATTTAACTCTATTCAAATAACTAATTTGAATAACTCTAGCTTGTTTAACTCTATTCGAATAACTAATTCGAATAACTTATATATGTTTAACTCTATTCGAATAACTAATTCGAATAACTTATATGTGTTTAACTATATTCGAATAACTAATTTGAATAACTTATATGTGTTTAACTCTATTCGAATAAATAATTCAAATAGCTTATATGTGATTAACTCTATTCGAATAACTAATTCAAATAACTTAACTCTATTCGAATAACTAATTCGAATAACTTATTTGATTTACTCCTTCGAATAACTATTATTCGAATACTTTATTTGCTTATAAAGATTTCCCTTTTAATAACGTTTATTCATTAAAAGATTTCCTTTAACAACGTTTATTCATTTATAAAGATTTACTTTTAGTAACGGTTCTTCACTTTATAAATGTTCCTTTAATAACGTTTCTCCCCTTCTAAGGATTTCCCTTTAACAGCGTTTATTTACTTTATCGGTGTTAAAAACAATTTCTACTTCTCTATATAAGTTCAAACTTATATATCCCATTTATCAAACAATAAATATTTTATTTTATTTATAAAACATTATTTATAAATTAAATCTTCTCACTTTATCTGTTAAAAATAGATTTCCTATTTAATATCTGCTTAAAATCCATATCGTGTTATACTTGTGTGCGAAGCACGTGTTTAATTCTATCCTTGTATAATTCTATTTATTTTCCGAACAAGTGTTCCTTTATTTATTCCCTAAATAAATATTTCTTTATTCCATTTATTTATAATCTAAATAAATGTTCCTATATTTATTTCCTAAATAAATATTCCTTTATATTCTAATTCATTTATTTTCTAAATAAATGTTTTCTATTTTATTTCATTTATTTTCTAAATAAATGTTTCCTTTATCATTTATTTATTTCCTAATTAAATAAATGTTTTCATTTTATAAAATCCTATCAATTTTATAAATAAGATTCATTTTCAATATAAACATTGAAAATCCCCTTATCAACATTCGGTATGTTATGGTATTCAATCATATCAAATCACGATGTTCAATATCATCCAAGCACATATAATCGCCCACAGATTTTATATCAAATCATATACAATATATGAAAAACAATAAAATAACTGTTGAGGAATCCAGTCGGATTCCTCCAACCTGTTTCCCTGCATCCACAGATGTTACACAATAAAATCAACATCACTTTCAGTTCCATATGATATATTCTGTTAAACAGAATCAATATAGGAATTCAACTAACTGACTAGCAGTTCAATCAAACGGTCAACCCACAGTCAATCAGTCAATATCTAACAGTTCTAAAAATATAACATGAAAATATAAACTGTTCAGAGTTGGTGAGTTTTACTCACATTTGCAGTTCATCGTTAAAGAACGATAAACTGTTATTTGATTTGAATCAAACAAAATTATTTCGCCATAAATTCATACGAGCCCCAATCCACTTCCAGTCCATCTCATTTTGGAGCTCTCGTCCATATGATCCCAACACAACTGACGGCTCGTGATTCTGATTTCATATGGTCGAGATATCGTGTTAACAAGTTATACGATTATTTAATTAAAACAAACTTTAAATCAAAATTCAATTGGGCTTAACCATTTCAGTCGGCCCATCTCCCCATCATAAAACCCGACCCTCCTAACCTCTTCTTCCACAAATTTTACTGCCGTGACCTCCAAATAACCTGCTCCGATACTCCCACTGCTTCCATAACTTCGAACTCCCCGACCACCATGATTTCTCCACTTATCCTCAAATCAAACATCCCCTTAAACTTCTCGTCCCTTTCTACCTTACCCTGCATCCACGATATCACGCTCGAGCGTTGGTTATTACTCGCGACAGCCTCCCAAATCGCCCAGTGACCGCGTCCCTTTATGTCGCCAGAAAATCCCAGAAATTCCAACGAGGTGCTAAACGATGCCACAATCCCAAAAATGAACTCAAAACTCCACCTTGATGCTACTAGAACCCAAAGTTAGGAACCCTAGTTTGCTGTGCACTTTTCAGTGATGCGAAAACCAGCTCGATCCAAACAAAAACCATGCTGGGATGAAGAGAACTCACTCGCGAATTCATATACATATAGATTAGGATTTTAGAGATTTTATTTCGAATTGTTTTGGATTTTCTTTTGGGAATTTTTTCACTGTAAAATCATCTGTGGTCATATATATTCGCGTTGGATGGTTGGTAAGGTGTGTGGATGTAGAGATAGGTTGCGTGGCACGTTGTTGATCAAAGAAAAGTAGGGAGATATTTTTAACTTGATTTGTTTATTTTATTTTATCGATTTTATATGCTTCTTGGGTTCTTAAAAATCACTGCGACCGCATATGATACCCAAAAATCACCAAACTGGACCTGTAGCTAGAGTTCGACATTACGGTCCCAACGAAACTGGTTTTGTCGAATTCCGACTTCATATGCTCACATAGTGTATTTTTAACTGTCAAAATACTGACTGTTTCTTACTCTAAAAATCCGTACGACCACACAGTGACTCTAAAAATCACGAAAACTGATATCTAACAACTATTTGACATTGCGGATCTAAAAAAATTAGTTTCGTCGAATTCCGACTTCGTATGCTCACGCAGTGTATTTTTAAAGCTTTAGATGACCCTTTAAAATATATAAATATATTTAAATATTATCAAATTAAATATTTAAAATTAAATATTATCGTATATCTTCACATATGATATCGTACAGCTCCAGAATATCATATCAGAATTTACAGTTTGATATTTCAGATTTTAGATTTATCGATATTCAGTTTATATCGAAAATCCTTTTATAACATAATTAAAGCGTTGCAAAATATAAAGAAATTCCACAGCGACTTTTCTGAAATTTGATTTGGACGTAAATCAAAATGTACACGATGAAATCCCGATTTTTCTCTTCCACTAGAAAGATATACCCCACCAGCTCCACACGTTTCTTGTTTCATAGAAATCTGGCTTAAAATGAATCATGTACATTCAGTTGAAGTTCAAATCGCCAAATTGCGAACTGCCGCGACGTTTCAGGTTCGTTTTAATTATAATTATAAAATATAAGTTCGAACGTTTTACTTTAAGTTATCGATATCGCCAAATCGATATATAAATAATTAAATAAATTAATTATTCGACAGCTAACAAAACGCGCCATTACATTCATCCATACAAGTCATCCAGGAACAGGATGAACCGAAGGCACTATTCAGTACATCCATCTTAGGTATTGTTATCTAAGACTTATACAATAGCCCTTGCACTTTACTCCGTCTTCAATTATCTTTGGCATATATGATTCACAACGCTTATGCCAATACAGAATGTTTCTCTGGATAATAATCCAACCGGTCTCTCCATATTAACAATGTTAAATGGTCAAAACTTCAATAGTCTGTGATTTAACCATCAATGAAAAACAGGTGTGCAAACAACGATATTATTTCCAGATGGAAATTCTATCAATCAATCATCAGTCATATATATATATATATTCATATTTTCCTTATTTTCTATGGTTAGAAAATATACGTTAATGATGGAAAACATTTCAATAACTTATTTACGTATCACTATTCTTCTACAACTATCAGTCTCTGATTGTAAACTAGTATGAAAGCAATTCCCTAAGTACCAATCCCGAAGGTCCAAACCAACATCAGTTAGACACTTAGGAAACCATTCAACTTAACCAGTCTCCAGTCAATTTCTGATTTAGCTTAACTCCATTCCTTAACTCCTTATACATGAACATTTCCTTTTCTAATTCATATTTCAAATTCAATATTTGATTACATTTCTAATTCTATTTGGAAAACATTTCCAAATCTTCTTTACTTGGATTTAACAAAGGTTTAAATCAACATCGCGATGACAACTCAAACCACTATACTTATTTACTAAATTCACTTAACCACTTTAACTCTCGAGCCTTAACCACTTCTAAATTAAAAACGAAGTCAATAAAGTTAGGGTATAACTACCTCTCAGACCTTAACTAAACAACATTTCAAATCTCGAAATAGGGTAAGTTTATCTTTTAACTCTTTAACACTTCCTTACGTAACTTCCGGATATAATTTACGAGTCCAACTCCTTTACAGAATCATTTGATTATAACAGTGGTGTTATAATTTCCTGCTTCTAAAATATAACAAGTTTAATCTAACTCTTATTTCCTAACTCGAATAAATAAAGAACAACTAATTTATCAATTCTTATTTGGTTAACTCTTATTCTATAACTCTTATTCGAATAACTCCAATCTAATGACTCTTATCCGATTAACTCTAACTCTATTTAAATCTTACTGGATTAACTCTTATTCGAATAACTTACATCCGAATAACTTATATTCGATTTGCTTACTTTCGAATACTTATATTCGATAATATTTTTCTTCGAATAAATCTTATTCGATTGAACTCCTGTCGAATAACTAGATTCGATCAACTCACTTCGAATATTTCTGATTCGATTATCTCACTTCGAATATCTCTGATTCGATTATCTCACTTCGAATATCTACTATGCGATTATCTCACTTTAACTCTATTCGAATAAACTAAATTCAATTAACTCCATTTGAATAACTCTAGTTCGATTTAACTCTATTCAATAACTCTAGTTCGATTTAACTCTATCGATTAACTCTAACTTATTAACCCTAATGGTTTTACTCTTTTCACTTAACTCCTTTCAAATAACTAGATTCGATAACTCCTTTAACTCTATTCGAATAAACTATATTCGATTAACTCCTTTAATTCTATTCGAATAAACTATATTCGATTTACTCCTTTAATTCTATTCGAATAAACTATATTCGATTTACTCCTTTAATTCTATTCGAATAAACTATATTCGATTTACTCCTTTCGATTTACTCTTTTGAATAACTCCTTTGACTCTATTCCTGTTTCTATTTGTTTACTTAACACAATTCTATTTATCTAACAAATAAATATTTCTTTTATCGTTCCTATTTATTTAACAATTATCTAATTTACAACATTCTATTTATTTCCTATAAATAAATATTTCCATTTATACTTCTTTCCACAAATGATTTCCATTATATTTGTTTTACAAATATTTCCCCTTTTATATTTGTTTACAAATATTTCCCCTTATATTTGTTTTACAAATATTTCTCTTTCTAACTATTTGATTTTTTATAATTATTTCCTTTTATAAAACCCTTTTTCTTCTATATATAAAATCCCTTGATTTTATATAAATAATTTATTTTCAAAATATACTTTGAAAATCCCCTTATTTACATCCCAGTATTTCTTACGATATTTAAAATACCAAACCCAGTGATTGGTATCATCCAAACACACATAATCATCAACAGATTATATATCACATCATACATCACAGTATATGAAACAAACAAAATTTTATATAATTGAGGAACCCAGTTGGTTCCCTCCAACTTGTTTCCCTGCATCACAGATGTTAAATCATATAATTAACATCAACTTCATTTCAATATGAACTATTCTGATAAACAACATCAATATATATATATATATATATATATATATATTTAACGGTTTATATACATATATTTATATATATATAATTTCAACTAAATGACTAGCAGTTCAATCAACCAAATCAACACACAGCAATCAGTTATCATTTATCAGTTCTAAATATACGTTGTAAAAATAGAACTGTCCAGAGTTGGTGAGTTTTACTCACATTGGCAGTTCATCGTTAAAGAACGATAAACTGTTTGTTTGATTTGAATCAAACAATTTATTTCGCCATAAATTCAAACGAGCTCCAATCCACTCTTAGTCAGTTCCATTAGGTAGTGTCCGTCCATACGATCCTAGCAGATTCAGTTTCGCTGAAAAATGATATGTATGGTAAAGTTATTCAACTTCGAAGTTTACATACATTAAAACTAAATTTAAACTTAAATATTATTAAATGAATCGGGCCTCACCCCTTATTACATTGGCCCAGCCCATTCTTTAGATCCGACCCGCAACCGTTTAAAAGCCAACTCGCATCTCTTCTTCCCTCAAACCAACAAATCGAAACCGATTAATGTTCAAACTCCATTACAGCCTTAAACATCGATCCATCCTCATCGTATACTCCGCCGAATCAACCGAGACAACCACCATTGAACTCTTCATCAGACTCTCTTCTTTCCCTCAGCTACCATATCAAGCTCGACGCCTTCATCCAGATTCCGTCCTTCAGCTGCTCACGCGTCCATACATCAGGTATCGAACCCTTTTCTTCCTTGCGGCCCATCAACTCCTCACAAACTAACCCACCAGACTTCATCAGTTTTGCTCATCCCATCGCTCAACTCTCCTCACGTCCGCCCTCTAGTCAGTAACCGATCCTCACTTCCACTATACGTACCATGAGCGAGCGTCACCAGGTTGAAGAGCCGAGACTTATACGTGGGTTTCGATTTATTTTATAATTTAGATGAGTACTTGAGTGGAAATTTATTTTTGTTCACTGTGTGGGATGCGGAAAACAAACAAGAAGAAAGAATAAAGAATGCTCCTTATTTTATAGCGTGGAAAACCCTACATCCTTAAGTAAACACGTTCACTAATTTATGGCCAAAGGAAATATGTGGAGAGTATAAATGGGAATAGGCTATAGACGTGTATTTATTATGTCCTAACGAGAGTAGTAGGTGAGGTGATAATCCATGCTGGTAGTACACGGTAGGATTGTCTTAGTTATAATATTGCGCGTACCCCATTAAGTAGAATTCCAGTTATTTATCGATTGTTACAGACAAAAATAAAAATACCGTCGTTCTCAGTGATGTGTCACGACCCCAAAAATATAATAATACCGGTAGTTTAACTCATATTGTGAAACCCCCAAAATCGCTGATTAAGGGTGTAAAATACTTCAAATAAATTTTTTGCTTATTTAATTAATTAAAAATTACAATAAAATTCTAAAAATTAAATTATCACTATGTCTCAAAAGAACCTTGTCTAAATTCAAACCAGATATCTAGTTATATCGAATAAACCGTTATGGTCGATAAATGATTCTATAGCGACTATTTTAAAATTTGATTTGGACATATCTCAAAATCTACACGACGAAATCCTGATTTTTCTCTTGCACTAGAAAGATATACTCCACCAGCTTCACACGTTTCTTGTTTCACAGAAATCCGATTTAAAACGAACTCTGTACATTTAGTTGAAGTTCAAATCGCCAAATAGCGAACTGCCGTGCCATTACGGGCTCGATTATAATTATATTATAATTTATACGTTCAACTGTCGTTTATATAATATATTCGTTATTATAATTCAACTCTAAACTGAATTATATACTTTGAATTGTCCAGATCACATTATATTGTCAATTCACTATTTTCGACTATTTCAGAATTAAATATATTATTTAATTATATTTAAATTAAATATTCACTCTTATTTAATTCAACGACCATTATATTCTCTAAATCACTATTTATATAATTAAATAAATTAATTATAATACCCCTTAAGATGCAGATCATTACATTCTTCCCCACTTAAAATAATTTCGTCCTAAAAATTGCTAAGTTAGAAAACAAACCCTATTGATTGGTTAGAACTTATCTGTTCACTTCTTAATTTCAGTTTCAACTGAACCAGTCTAATTTCAATTAAAATATTAATTAATTTTTATCAACGAAAATTTTCAAAAATCCTGAAAATTTTCTAACGCCTTAACTTTTCGAAAAATTTCGCTACAACCTCCTTTGTACTGGTCAATAAGTCAAACTCTAACTCACCTCTCTGGGCCTTCTCCAACCCAAAAGAAAATCAAACAGCCAAGCGGCTTACCAATTCGACTCATCTAAATCTCATACCATATGAAATATAAATTTGTACCTTTTTGTCGGGCATATCAACTCTATCACTTCCATATGCTATCAACTCAGCATATACCAATGTTATCCCAATCAAATTCTGATCAATTTATCCTCACAGCTATTCGCTTAAACAAGCCAAATACCATTTCAAACTCAAATCCATTCTCGATTCCGACCTATTAACTTACCAATCCAGTATACTTAACCATGTTAAGTTCCATCCACATTTTTCATTAACTGGTTAATTTCTCTCGCCAGTTACTTTTATCTCATAACTCAGATTTTGATTTTCGTTTCAAAAAATCAATCCATTTACACACCTAAGTCCAAGTATATTCAAAATCCATTTTACTCGATATCGTTCCATTTCAATTCAATTTCTATTACCACTTAACTGGCTTTATTTTAATCTCAATTTGTTTTCACAAATTTTTATTTAAATATGTTTTTAATTCAAACAATGTTCTTCCTGGGATTTTTTAAACAGTTTACCTCTTTCAAAAATCAACTTTTCCATTTTGAAATTCAACACAACTTGTTTTTCCCAAAAACAAATCCAAAAACAATCTCTTTGGTAGTAATCCGTCACTTACAAACTCGAAAATGAACACTAATGATGCTGCGCAAACATCATCAGAATTATTTCCCAGCGATCAGTGAGTTCAATATTATATAACCTTCAAAATCATTCTTAAACACTTTTATTTTGAAATCAGTTCAAAATATCATTCACAAATGCTTGGAACACAATTTAAAATCTCCCAGGATCTTAAAATTTACATATATTTAATCCAAGTCTATTTACAAACTCTGTTTCAAATTTCCAGGGTTTTAATTTTAATTCTGATTCAAATTCAGATTCAATTCATCTTATTTCATATATTACTCTTATATGAATTTTAATGGGTTATTTATATAATCATTTTAATTTATAATCTCATTCGATTATAATAACAACCAACAAATTCTATATAATAATATCAATATATATTTTCGGTAAAATTATATCATTTACCGTGTTTCAAACCATACCATGTTGGTTCATCGTATTTAAGTGTTTATTTACTCCTACAGATACAACGGATCAAACTGATCGACCAGAACTCATAAACAACTCAACCAATAAATCTCCGCAATATAAAACCATTTTTATATCAAATAACAAATACGTTCACTCGTATATATACACTCAACTCAATCTAGGGTATGGCTAACCTTATCTCTACTGAGTTATGCCACAGAGCCAAGGTAATTCACTTAACCTTATGCTCTGATACCGACTGTAGCGACCCAAAAATTTGCGATCTTGGTTATCTGATATACAACACATATCGAACATCCAAGGTTCGAAAATAACCGAATAGTTGATGAAACAAATTAGAGGGTGAGGAAAGATAAGATATAAATGTAGAATAGAAGAAGAAGAAGAACACAACATCAGAGTAATACGAACCTCACAGCGGAACGAATAACATATAATATATATAACATAACTTGAAATATACATTTGTACTTGAATATATATCATTATCAAAGTACAACACTTACAACACAGCGGAAATAAACTATAGCTACATGATCCTGAAGCCTCCTCCTCCAGCTCTTCAAGTATTTGTAAATCCCGACTACTTGACTGCCTATACAAAATTGGGCACCCAAGAGTTTAGGGAAAACAAAACAAAATAAACTCCGGGTCATTCATAGGACTGGTGTGAGTAAAACAGTTTAAAACAGTTTGGACAAGTAAACGATATCTCATAAGACCATGCCATATAACGGAACGGTTTTTTCCCTTATCAGAATCCAAAATATCTTTATATCAAAACCTTTGATATTATAATAATGTCTATCAACCATAATATAATAATCATCTAGCAGAAACGCTTTCATCTCACATTCTACATATATATAGTATACAATCAAAACCGCAAGCACGTATTGGGTAATGGATTTCCAACTATTACAAGGTATGGAACCACATTCGCTAGTGTACCTCTAAAGAGGAATACACTAGGTTCAACAAGAACATCTTGCAACCCAGCCACACTTGACCGACCACTGATTTTGCTTGAGTGTATCGAATGTATATCACCAACGATTGGGATCAGCAACTGTTTCCCGAATGGGACAGCATCAACAATAGATTTTTTTCTGAAGTAAATGAAACTCTAGATCAGGTGATTATACACCCTAATAGGTGCGACCTACATGGCCGTGCTGCCTGCCCGATTTCTGTCATTTACTGGATGTGAGGCTAGAAGCTACGCTTTATCATCACATCAGATTCACTTCGAATGCCACATTATCAGATCCATAGAAAATCACTAATTGACGTTTACAATAGTACATTATGTGTTAGCTAAAGAAGTTTTCTTCTCCGCTTCCACCCTTGGTACGGTTGAGGAAATCAATGTACGTGACCTTTCTGGAAATACCCAGTCAGACATTCATCCATACAAGTCATCCAGGAACAGGATGAACCGAAGGCACTATTCAGCACATCCATTTTAGGTACTGTTATCTAAGACTTATACAATAGCTCATGCACTTTACTCTGTCTTCAATTATCTTTGGCATATATGATTCGCAACGCTTATGCCAATACAGAGGGGTTCTTTGGATAATAATCCAACCGATCTCTCCATGTTAACAACGTTAAAATGGTCAAAACTTCGATAGTCTGTGATTTCACCATCAAAGAAAAACAGGTGTGCAAACAACGATATTATTCCCAGATGGAAATTCTACCAATCAATCATCAATCATATATATATATATATATATTCATATTTTCCTTATTTTCTATGTTTAGAAAATATACGTTAACGCTGGAAAACATTTCCATAACTTACGTATCACTATTCTTCTACAACTATCAGTCTCTGATTGTAAACTAGTATGAGAACAATTCCCTAAGTACCAATCCCGAAGGTCGAAACCAACATCAGATAGACACTTAGGAAACCATTCAACTTAACCAGTCTCCAGTCAATTTCTGATTTAGCTTAACTCCATTTCCTAACTCCTTATACATGAACATTTCTATTTCTAATTCTTATTTCAAATTTCAATATTTGATTACATTTCTGATTCTATTTGGAAAACATTTCCAAATCTTCTTTACTTGGATTTAACAGAGGTTTAAATCAACATCGCGACGACAACTCAAACTACTATATTTATTTACTAAATTCACTAACCACTTCCACTCTCGAACCTTAACCATTTCTAAATTAAAAACAAAGTCAATCAAGTTGGGGGTATAACTTCCTCTCAGACCATAATGAAACAACATTTCAAATATCGAAATAGGGTAAGTTCATCTTTTAACTCTTTAACACTTCCTTACGTAACTTCCGGATATAATTTACGAGTCCAACTCCTTTATAGAATCATTTGATTATAACAGTGGTGTTATAATTTCCTGCTTCTGAAATATAACAACTTTAATCTAACTCTTATTTCCTAACTCGAGTAAATAACGAACAAATAATTTATCAACTCTTATTTGGTTAACTCTTATTCGAATTACTCCAATCTAATAACTCTTATCTGATTAACTCTAGCTCTATTTAACTCTTATTAGATTAAGTCTTATTCGAATTACTTATATTCGATTTGCTTACTTTCGAATACTTATATTCAATAATATTTTCTTCGAATAAATCTTATTCGATTTAACTCCTATCGAATAACTAGATTCGATCAACTCACTTCGAATATTTCTGATTCGATTATCTCACTTCGAATATCTCTGATTCGATTATCTCACTTCAAATATCTACTATTCGATTATCTCACTTCAACTCTATTCAAATAAACTAAATTCGATTAACTCCATTTGAATAACTCTAGTTCGATTTAACTCTATTCAATAACTCTAGTTCGATTTAACTCTATCGATTAACTCTAACTGATTAACCCTAATGGTTTTACTATTTTCACTTAACTCTTTTCAAATAACTAGATTCGATAACTCCTTTAACTCTATTCGAATAAACTATATTCAACTAACTCCTTTAATTCTATTCAAATAAACTATATTCGATTTACTCCTTTAATTCTATTCGAATAAACTATATTCGATTTACTCCTTTAATTCTATTCGAATAAACTATATTCGATTTACTCCTTTCGATTTACTCTTTTGAATAACTCCTTTGATTCTATTCCTGTTTCTATTTGTTTAATTAACAAATAACTATCCCCTTTTTAATTCTATTTATTTAACAAATAAATATTTCTTTTATCTTTCCTATTTATTTAACAATTAAATACCTTATTTATAACATTCTATTTATTTCCTGTAAGAAAATATTTCCATTTATACTTCTTTCCACAAATGATTCCCTTTATATTTGGTTTACAAATATTTCCCCTTTTATATTTGTTTACAAATATTTCCGCTTTTATTTGTTTTACAAATATTTCTTTTTCTAACTCTTTGATTTTTTATAATCATTTCCTTTTATAAAACCCTTTTTCTTCTATATATAAAATCCCTTGATTTTATATAAATAATTTATTTTCAAAAAATACTTTGAAAATCCCCTTGTCCACAGCCCAGTATTTCTTACGATATTTAAAATACGAAACTCAGTGATTGATATCATCCAAACACACTTAATCATCAACAGATTATATATCACATCATACATCATAGTATATGAAACAAACAGTATTTTAAATGATTGAGGAACCCAGTTGGGTCCCTCCAACCTGTTTCCCTACATCACAGATGTTAAATCTTATAATTGTAACACCCCACGTCCATTAATGTCACTCACAAAGGGAATGCATTAACTTCTATGGAGGTTTTAGGTGAATATAGAACGGTATAATTTCAACAAGATAGATATAAAATAGTACTTGGAAATTTAAAAACTTTATTTCAATTGCAGCAGAAGTCAAAACATGTTTGATTACATCATAACACCATAATCAAAGTCAAGTACAATATCTATCTTGATAAAACAAGTACATAATCCCATTACATAAATAGCCATTAAAAAGAAAGATAACAAGCTGGACTTTACTTCAGCAGTCCAAGCTTTCAAAGAGATAAGCAATCCAATCAGACTCCACTGGAACTTGGCCCAACCTGAGGACCTGAAGGGAGAAAAGGATGAAAAAGAGGGGGTCAGACATAAAGTCTGGCGAGTATGATAATTCTACAATACTATTATCAAAATAACTGGACTAAGGCATAAGCTGGAAAACAAGGAAATGTCTATGAAAGAGCAGATTAAGGGCATAGATAATCGCTAAAGGAAACGTTATAGGCGCTCCTAAACACTAAAGGATAAACACTATACTGCACCACACCAGTCACCCTAAAGATTGATCCCACTTAGCTTCACTTAGAAACATTCTTAATAGCTTTACGTACTCCTAGCTGACAACATAGGTGTCGCCTGCCCCTATCTCCACTAGGTGTACCCCACTTTCTATTTTTCGATCGGCTCCCTACTCGTAGATACCCGTGCTGGCCCCACAGTGGGGTGTATCATTCCCCTAAAGTGGCAACCCGATATAATGGAGATGCACGGCTTATACCTACACGATGCAACAACGTCTTACCTACCAGCACGGGTCCACACACGCATATGAAACCCGTTGGACTTGCGTTGCCACCGCTCCCTGTTTTGGCCTCTTATAGTCAAACCCAGTATGCGTGTCCCGTCCTCGACTTGGGTCGAGCCCACAAAGATACGTTTTGGGATACTGGTTGAAATGGGCCCCCATTATCTCCCACAAGCATTCCACCTAAGCTTGTCCCCTTAGTCAATCCCACTTAACCCACTATTCATGTTCGTTACATGTGTGTTTGGTTAAGTCTAATCGTATTTCAAATGCCTCTAAAGGCAACCACTATATTCCTCATGCCACCCAAGGCACCTACTTAACCCCCATGTCCCACCTTACATGATTATCTGGTTAAGTATTTCTTAATTCATTAAGACCATAACCTCATAAAGACCTCTCACATTAGACTGGCATTTATGGCAGCTGGATTTGTCGGGCGGGTCCGGGCAGTCTTACACCATAAAAGAGTCTAACCTCGTGTCTTTACAACTTTTATGCTTTAGTTTGGGCGTAGGACCTCTCACATTGGGCCGACATTTGAGACTACTAGATTTGTCGGGCGGGTCCGGGCAGGTTTACGTCACAAACGGGTCCAACCTCATGTCCTAAGCATTGATTATTATTAATAATCCACTTTCCCCAATTTTAATAATTCCCTATTTGAATTATTAATTTATTCCAAATTTAGCAATGTCCATAATTGACTCAATTATGGACATCCATTTAAGGCATGCAAAATCATATCAATTGCACCCCAATTTATTAATTTCCTAATATTACCCCTACCCCACGTTTGAACGTTTATTCGCAAAATGTATGCTAGACCCGATTAGTCTAACTCATAGCATAAAAGAAAATATTCACAACAACAACATATATATGTGACTAAATGAATCCTAACAAGGGGTGAAACTTGCATATATAAAAATTACAACTTGCATAAGGTTATACATGTCATGGGTCTAAGGGTGTCAACTTATTCATAATTCACATAATATGATTTTGATCAAGTTCCATAAACTTGTATTGGACATGTGTGAATCAACATCATTAACAATATGGTTTTATATGGGTACACCTAACTCAATAGGCAAATTCCCAAAAATCAAAATTCATTTAATCATAGACTCATGTATATGGGTACACCTAACTTAATAGGCAAATTCCCATATTCAAGATCCAATTAATTTGCAGATTCATGCATATGGGTACACCTAACTCAATAGGCAAATTCCCATAATCAGGATCTATTTAAAAAAAACATAAACTTTAAACATGATCCAATTCGCATAAATAATAACATCATGATTTTACAACTTGCATGATTCAACACAACTTAACATGACATCATTATCATATAACATAAGTATTTCAACATATATGATAATATGAGATCTACAACATATGTAAGATTTACAACATAGCATATCATAATTTGCAACATAGCTTGATATGATTTACAACATAGCATAACATGATTTACAACATGGCATAACATGGTTTATTACAAAGCATAGCATGACTAATCACATATGACATAGCATAGGATTATTTACAACATAATCACTACAACATAACAACATATATATGATAACATAATAGCATAAGAGACCCACAACAGAATTTACAAATACATAACAATTCATATCACTTTCTTGTGATCCAATTCATAACTTAATCGAATTATTTTATAATAACATTGTGAGAATCAGCATACTCACAAAAAGAAGAGAAATAGAAAGAGTCTTTGATTTAATTTGTTTGTTGAGTAGATTTAGTTGTAGGCTAGGCTTTCTCCTTCTTCTTTAGTTTGTGACGGCTACGCTGAACTCCATGGCAACGGCATGTCGGTAGCTCTCCAATTTTTCATATGAATTAGAATGAGAGACTACCCACTTATTTATAGAATTTAGGATTCATTTAGACCATTAGATTTAACCTAGAAATAACCGCAGCCGTTCAGACAAGATGGGGTTTATCTTATTGACTCAGTAATGAGTCAGAAGTGACTCAGCAAACACTCAGCAAATTAATAAACTTCTATTCATGTTTACATTAACTGCCCATATATATATAAATATATATATATACACACGCACCTATTCATGAATTCAAATTAATCCATAATTAACTTATGACCATTTCTACACATTAATTTTCCAATTAATGTCTTAATTCCATTTTTCGCCTTTTAAGGCAATTTACATATCTCAAATTTGTTATATGCCTTTTTAAGGCTATTTCGTGCAAATTCTCAATATTAATTCTTTTAATTTGTGAATATTAGTATTAACAGAAATACGGGGTGTTACATTCTCCCCTCCTTAAGGGATTTCGACCCCGAAATCTTCAAGTTTATATCCTATCATCAACCATCTACTCAATCAACAAACACTGGCATCCATTGTCCTTATAGACTTCTAATGCTTTCATGTTTAAATGCACAGTGTGTGCCTATGTCCGTATCTAATGCAAAATCAGGCGGTCCACTGATTCAGTTGACCTCCTTGATGCAATTCATGATAGTGCCATGCATCCATTATGTATGCAAAAGATCCTAATTGCTTACAAACTACTTCTATATGCGTGCAAATCCATTCAACCGAATGCAGCATCTATATGATGGTACAACCATTATACATCCATTATACTAAATACATTCATTTATGCAATATGCAATATGTAGTGACTGAGCCGATCTAGTGCCTAAAGTGTGTGTATATATGCATCCACGAGCAACCACTAGCAACCACTTGCATCCATTTTGCATCCATCATACATAACATGTCTCAAACACATGTTTCAACCATAGGATTATCCTAACTAAAGGTCAAAGATACTAATGAGAGGACATACTAAAGATAAGTTAAGATAAGCTAAGCGATAAAGGAGAAATTAAAAGACATACCCTCAAAAAGAAAAGGGTATAGCGAACGCATCTTCTCTTCTATCTCCCAAGTAGCGTTGCTCTCATCATCTCCCCATTGCACTTTAACTAGTCTGACCTCTCGATTTCTCAACTTTTTGATCTCCGACCCAAGAATGCATGTAGGAGCTCGTCTAATTGTTGCATCACGCTCTATTTCCACCTCTTTAAGCAAGCTCGGCTCTACCACCTCCGCGGTCTTGTGCAAACACTTCCTCAAATGTGATACATGGAATACGTCGTGTACTCCACTAAGTTTCTCAGGCAACTCCACCCTATACGCCATCTTCCCAATCCTGTCTTTTATAGGGAACGGCCCTACAAACCTTGGCGCTAATTTCCCAACGGACCCAAAGCGAACAACATTCCGTAACGGAGACACTTTGATAAAAACCATGTCCCCAATGTCAAACTCAAGATCTGTCCTCCTCTTATTAGCATACGATTTCTGCCTATCTTGTGCTGCTTTCATCCTACTTCAAATCAAATCAATCTTCTCCGAGGTTTCCCTAACCATATCGGGCCCAAGTAGGATTTTATCGGTAGATTCCCACCAACATGTAGGCGAACGACAAGGCCTTCCATAAAGAGCTTCGAAAGGTGCCATGCCAATACTAGACTGAAAGCTATTATTATATGTGAATTCTACCAACGAAAGGTGCTCTTCCCATGTACCCCCAAAGTCTAGGATACAAAGCCTTAAAAGATCCTCTAGAATACGATTCACCCTCTCGGTCTGGCCGTCCGTCTGAGGATGATATGCGGTGCTCAAACATAGCTGAGTCCCTACCGCCTCTTGTAAACTCTTCCAAAATTCGCTAGTGAAGATGGGATCATGGTCGCTTACTATACTAGAAGGAATACCGTGCAAACGAACTATTTCTTTAATGTACACAGAAGCCAACCACGGAGCAGTCCTCTTACTTTTCACGGGAATAAAATGGGCGCTCTTAGTAAGTCTATCTACTATAACCCAAATCCCCGTATTACCCTTCCTTGATCTTGGCAATCCATCCACAAAATCCATCGAGACGCTTTCCCATTTCCATAGTGGAACTTCCAATGGGTGAAGCAACCCACCGGGTTTCTTTTGTTCCGCTTTTACTCGTTGGCACACCAAGCATCTAGCGATGTACTCGGCCACATCCTTCTTCATACCGGCCCAAAAGAAAACCCGCTTCATATCTTTGTACATCTTGTCTCCGCCGGGATGAATGGTCATCTTTGAGCGATGAGCATCATCAAGAATGGCCTTCCTTAATTCTTCGTCTTGTGGTACACAAAGTCTATTATCCCTTCGTAACCAACCCTTATCGTCTAGGGTATACCTACGAAGATGGCTAGACGACTCCCCTCCTTTGAGCTTTTCTACTATCTCAACCAACTATGGGTCGTCTTGTGTGCCTCACCAACTCGTCCTAGAAGTGTAGGTCTAACCTCCAAGGATGCTAACAAACCAGGTACTCGGTTAACGGAGGGTCTAAAGTCAAACATGGAGATGAATTCTAAGCTTCGTCGTTCAACAAACAGCGGACTCAAGGACAACCTTTTCCTACTTAAGGCGTCTGCTACCACGTTACCCTTGCCCAGGGTATATGCTATTTCAAAATCGTAGGAGGCTAAGAATTCCATCCACCGTTGCTGCCTTAAATTCAAATCCTTCTGAGAGAATAAGTATTTTAATGATTTGTGGTCAGTGAACAGTTCGAATTTCTCACCAAGAAGATAGTGACGCCAGGACTTAAGCGCGAAAACAATTGCGGCTAACTCAAGGTCATGCGTAGGGTAATTCTTTTCATGAACCCTCAACTGCCTTCCACCATAGGCTATTACTCTTCCCTCTTGCATGAGGACCGCGCCAAGTCCCATCCCAGAAGCATCAGTATAGACGGTAAACGGTTTATTCCCCTCTGGCAGCACTAAGACTGGGGCTGAAGTTAAGGCTCTCTTTAAACGTTGGAACGCATCATCACAATCTTCGTCCCACGTAAAGACCAGGTTCTTCTTCGTTAACCGTGTTAATGGAGCTGATATTTTTGCGAAGTCTTTGATAAACTTCCTATAATAACCAGCCAACCCCAAGAAACTTCTTACTTCGGTTGCATTTTTAGGGACCTTCCAATCTTGGATGGCCACCACCTTTGCGGAATCCACTGCTATCCCTTCTTTGGAAACCACATGCCCTAAGAACCGTACTTCTTTCCTCCAGAAGTGACAATTAGAAAATTTTGCCTTAAGGTTATGCGCACGAAGGGTTTCCAACACTTCCCTAAGATGTAGGGCATGCTCTTCTTCATCCTTAGAAAAGACTAAGATGTCATCCACAAAGACTACCACGAATTTGTTAAGGTACTCCTTAAACACCCTACTCATCAAATCAACAAAATATGCGGGGGCGTTTGTCAAACCAAAGGGCATCACTAGCCATTCATAGAATCCGTCAGGAGTCCTAAAAGCAGTCTTATCTATACTATCCTCAGCCACTCTCAGTTGATGAAAGCTAGTGGCTAAGTCCAACTGCGAAAACACTGAGGCGCCAACTAACTGATCAAAGAGATCGTCAATCCTCGGCAGTGGGTGTCGGTTCTTTTTAGTAAGCTTGTTCAGTTCTCTATAGTCCACACAAAGTCTAAGGGACCCATCCGCCTTTGTAGCAAATACTACTGGAGCACCCCACTCCGATATACTACGTCTTATGAACCTCTTCTCAATCAACTCCTTCACTTGCTTATTGAGTTCCCTCCTTTCACGAGGAGCCATGTGGCGCACTGGCAAAGATACGGGTTTAGCATTATCCACAAGATAAATTCGAAAGTCTATCTCCCGCTTTGGAGGTAAGACCTTCACCTCCTCAAACACATCCGGATATTCCCGGACCACCTCTACCGATCGCAGATTCTCTACAGACGCGTCAAGCGATTCAAGATAACTTAGCATAACGGAATTTATGGGATTACAAAAGATGTCAAGAGCATTACCAAGGCGAGTCACAAGCCTAACTACTCTCCTTTCACAATCAACAATGGCCCCATTTCTAGATAACTAATCCATTCCTAAAATTAGCCCATAGCCCGTGAAGCCCAATACATAAGCATCACATCTAAATTCAACGCTAAGTATAGAGATTTTCAAATCCAAACATATCATGGTCAAATGAGCCGAACCCCCAATTGGATTTGAAACAACCAAGGGATCCTCTACTAAACTGGTGTTCAAGTGCAGTAATTTAACTAATGATGCAGAGATAAACGAATGAGATGCACCAGAATCGAATAAGGTACGGACAGGATGATCAAACAGAAAAACTAAGCTTTCAACAGAAATTGTTCTACCTCTTTCTTGCAGCGGTGGGGCCGCAATAGCCTGAACTTGCCACCTTGCCTGCCCTGGTGCCATAAGAGCCTGCACCTGTCCTCCCGAGGTAGACCCTGCTCTCTGCCCCTTCTTTGGGCAGTCCTTCACCAAATGTCCCGCATCTCCACAATGAAAACAACCAGTCTTCTTTTTCTTTCTACAATCTTTGCTGAGATGGCCAGGCGTCCCACAATTGAAGCATCTCTTCTTCCCTTTGCCATTATTGTTTTTACCACCCTTCTTATTTTGCTGTTGGGGTTTCTTCTGATCCCCCTTCTTTTCTACTGCCTTATCCTCATGCATAAGTGCCATTTCTACTAGCCTTTCAAAGGTGGCTCCTATAGGGATGTGGGTCACAGCCAACCCTTGCAACGGTTCATTCAAGCCTCTAACGAACCTCAAAGCTTTCTTCTCTGGCGTGTTCACCAACTCCAAGCCAAACCTTGCTAACTGATTAAATTTATTGACATATTCCTTCACTGATAAGCTCCCTTGCTTTAATGCCAGGAATTTTTCCATATTTAAATTCTCCTCTGCCCTTGAAAGAAACTTTGCCTCAAACCTTCGTCTGAAATCCGCCCATGAATCAACTGGACGCTCCCCGTTAGTGACCTCCCACCAAAACAAGGCCTCTCCCTTCATTAACCAAGCAGCTAAACGGACTTTCCTCCCATCTTCCACTTCAAAGATATCCAACAATTCCTCAGTCTCCTTAAGCCAGTCTCTGGCCTCCACAAACGTTTCAGTCCCTTGAAAAGTTTTTCCTCCCATAGCCTTAAATTCCTTGCACCTCTTTGCAAAAGTGTCAACACGAGGAGGAGGAGGAGGAGGAGGACGACGAATGGGTGCAACTGGGGGTGGAGGAAGTTCTGCTAGGCCTGCAGTGGTGGCCCTAGCCTCCAAATATCTCCTAAACCACCCTGGAATCGTCACACCTTCTGGGAGACTAAGATCTTCAGCCATGCTGAAACAAAAAAGGAAAGATTCAAAATGGAGAATTCGAAAGATAAAGATAAGGATATGGCTATTTGGGATTATGTTTTTCATAAAAACTTTCTCTAAATAACATGTTTTTGAAAGCACTTCTTCCAAAAATACTTTAGAAAAATATTTTTCTAAAAATTTTATCTGTTCTGGTAACCTTATGCTCTGATACCACGTGTAACACCCCACGTCCATTAATGTCACTCACAAAGGGAATGCATTAACTTCTATGGAGGTTTTAGGTGAATATAGAACAGCAAAATTTCAACAAGACAGATATAAAATAGTACTTGGAAATTTAAAAACTTTATTTCAATTGCAGCAGAAGTCAAAACATGTTTGATTACATCATAACACCATAATCAAAGTCAAGTACAATATCTATCTTGATAAAACAAGTACATAATCTCATTACATAAATAGCCATTAAAAAGAAAGATAACAAGCTGGACTTTACTTCAGCAGTCCAAGTTTTCCAAGAGATAAGCAATCCAATCAGACTCCACTGGAACTTGGCCCAACCTGAGGACCTGAAGGGAGAAAAGGATGAAAAAGAGGGGGGTCAGACATAAAGTCTGGCGAGTATGATAATTCTACAATACTATTATCAAAATAACTGGACTAAGGCATAAGCTGGAAAACAAGGAAATGTCTATGAAAGAGCAGATTAAGGACATAGACAATCGCTAAAGGAAACGTTATAGGCGCTCCTAAATACTAAAGGATAAACACTATACTGCACCAATCCAGTCACCCTAAAGATTGATCCCACTTAGCTTCACTTAGAAACATTCTTAATGGCTTTACGTACTCCTAGCTGACTACATAGGTGCCGCCTGCCCCTATCTCCACTAGGTGTACCTCACTTTCTATTTTTCGATCGGCTCCCTACTCGTAGATACCCGTGCTGGCCCCACAGTGGGGTGTATCATTCCCCTAAAGTGGCAACCCGATATAACGGAGATGCACGGCTTATACCTACACGATGCAACAACGTCTTACCTACCAGCCCGGGTCCACACACGCATATGAAACCCGTTGGACTTGCGTTGCCACCGCTCCCTGTTTTGGCCTCTTATAGTCAAACCCAGTATGCGTGTCCCGTCCTCGACTTGGGTCGAGCCCACAAAGATACGTTTTGGGATACTGGTTGAAATGGTCCCCCATTATCTCCCACAAGCATTCCACCTAAGCTTGTCCCCTTAGTCAATCCCACTTAACCCACTATTCAAGTTCGTTACATGTGTGTTTGGTTAAGTCTAATCGTATTTCAAATGCCTCTAAAGGCAACCACTAGATTCCTCATGCCACCCAAGGCACCTACTTAACCCCCATGTCCCACCTTACATGATTATCTGGTTAAGTATTTCTTAATTCATTAAGACCATAACCTCATAAAGACCTCTCACATTAGACTGGCATTTATGGCAGCTGGATTTGCCGGGCGGGTCCGGGCAGTCTCACACCATAAAAGAGTCTAACCTCGTGTCTTTACAACTGTTATGCTTTAGTTTGGGCCTAGGACCTCTCACATTGGGCCGACATTTGTGACTACTGGATTTGCCGGGCGGGTCCGGGCAGGTTTACGTCACAAACGGGTCCAACCTCGTGTCCTAAGCATTGATTATTATTAATAATCCACCTTCCCCAATTTTAATAATTCCCTATTTGAATTATTAATTAATTCCAAATTTAGCAATGTCCATAATTGACTCAATTATGGACATCCATTTAAGGCATGCAAAATCATATCAATTGCACCCCAATTTATTAATTTCCTAACATTACCCCTACCCCACGTTTGAACGTTTATTCGCAAAATGTATGCTAGACCCGATTAGTCTAACTCATAGCATAAAAGAAAATATTCACAACAACAACATATATATGTGACTAAATGGATCCTAACAAGGGGTGAAACTTGCATATATCAAAATTACAACTTGCATAAGGTTATACATGTCATGGGTCTAAGGGTGTCAACTTATTCATAATTCACATAATATGATTTTGATCAAGTTCCATAAACTTGTATTGGACATGTGTGAATCAACATCATTAACAATATGGTTTTATATGGGTACACATAACTCAATAGGAAAATTCCCAAAAATCAAAATTCATTTAATCATAGATTCATGTATATGGGTACACCTAACTTAATAGGCAAATTCCCATATTCAAGATCCAATTAATTTGTAGATTCATGCATATGGGTACACCTAACTCAATAGGCAAATTCCCATAATCAAGATCTATTTAAAAAAAACATAAACTTTAAACATGATCCAATTCGCATAAATAATAACATCATGATTTTACAACTTGCATGATTCAACACAACTTAACATGACATCATTATCATATAACATAAGTATTTCAACATATATGATAATATGAGATCTACAACATATGTAAGATTTACAACATAGCATATCATAATTTGCAACATAGCTTGATATGATTTACAACATAGCATAGCATGATTTACAACATGGCATAACATGGTTTATAACATAGCATAGCATGATTAATCACATATGACATAGCATAGGATTATTTACAACATAATCACTACAACATAACAACATATATATGATAACATAATAGCAAAAGAGATCCACAACAGAATTTACAAATACATAACAATTCATATCACTTTCTTGTGATCCAATTCATAACTTAATCGAATTATTTTATAATAACATTGTGAGAATCAGCATACTCACAAAAAGAAGAGAAATAGAAAGAGTCTTTGATTTAATTTATTTGTTGAGTAGATTTAGTTGTAGGCTAGGCTTTCTCCTTCTTCTTTAGTTTGTGACGGCTACGCTGAACTCCATGGCAACGGCATGTCGGTAGCTCTCCAATTTTTCATATGAATTAGAATGAGAGACTACCCACTTATTTATAGAATTTAGGATTCATTTAGGCCATTAGATTTAACCTAGAAATAACCGTAGCCGTTCAGACAAGATGGGGTTTATCTTATTTTGACTCAGCAATGAGTTAGAAGTGACTCAGCAAACACTCAGCAAATTAATAAACTTCTATTCATGTTTACATTAACTGCCCATATATATATAAATATATATATATATATATATATATATATATATATACACACACGCACCTATTCATGAATTCAAATTAATCCATAATTAACTTATGACCATTTCTACACATTAATTTTCCAATTAATGTCTTAATTCCATTTTTCGCCTTTTAAGGCAATTCACATATCTCAAATTTGTTATATGCCTTTTTAAGGCTATTTCGTGCAAATTCTCAATATTAATTCTTTTAATTTGTGAATATTAGTATTAACAGAAATACGGGGTGTTACAATAATTAACATCAACTTCATAAAAATTTGAACTGTTCTGATAAACAACATCAATATATATATAACGGTTTATATATATATATATATATATATATATATATAATTTCAACTAACTGACTAGCAGTTCAATCAACCAAATCAACACACAGCAATCAGTCATCATTTATCAGTTCTAAATATATGTTATAAAAATAGAACTGTTCAGAGTTGGTGAGTTTTACTCACATTGGCAGTTCATCGTTAAATAACGATAAACTGTTTGTTTGATTTGAATCAAAAAAATTATTTCGCCATAAATTCAAATGAGCTCCAGTCCACTCTCAGTCAGTTCCATTGGGTAGTGTCCGTTCATACGATCCTAACGGATCTAGTTTCGCTAAAAATTGATATCGTATGATAAAGTTATTCAACTTTGAAGTTTACATACATTTAAACTAAATTTTAACTTAAATATTATTAAATGAATCGGGTCTCACCCCTCATTACATTGGCCCTGCCCATTCTTTAGATCCGACCCGCAACCATTTAAAAGCCAACCCGCATCTCTTCTTCCCTCAAACCAACAGATCGAAACCGATTAATATCCAAACTCCATTACAGCCTTAAACATCGATCCTTCCTCATAGTATACTCCACTGAATCAACCGAGACAACCACCATTGAACTCTTCATCATACTCTCTTCCTTCCCATAGCCACCATATCAGGTTGGGTGCCTTCATCCAGATTCCGTCCTTCAGTTGCTCACGCGTCCACACAGCAGGTAGCGAACCCTTTTCTTCCTTATGGCCCATCAACTCCTCACAAACTAACCCATCAGACTTCATCAGTTTTTCTCATCCCATCGCTCAACTCTCCTCACGTCCGCCCTCTAGTCAGTAACTGATCCTCACTTCCACTATACGTACCACGAGCGAGCGTCACCAGGTTGAAGAGCCGAGACTTATACGTGGGTTTCGATTTATTTTATAATTTAGATGAGTACTTGAGTGGAAATTTATTTTTTTTCACTGCGTGGGATGCGGAAAACCAACAGGAAGAAAGAATAAAGAATTCTCCTTATTTTATAGCGTGGAAAAGCCTACATCCTTAAGTAAACACGTTCACTAATTTATGGCCAAAGGAAACATGTGGAGAGTATAAATGGGAATAGGCTATAGATGTGTATTTGTTATGTCCTAACGAGAGTAGTAGGTGAGGTGTCCATGCTGGTAGTACACGGTAGGATTGTCTTAGTTATAATATTGTGCATACCCCATTAAGTAGAATTCCAGTTATTTATCGATTGTTACAGACAAAAATAAAAATATCGTCGTGCTCTGTGATGTGTCACGATCCCAAAAATATAATAATACCTGTAGTTTAACCCATATCTTGAAACCCCCAAAATCGCTGACTAAGGGTGTAAAATACTCCAAATAAAAAATTTGCTTATTTAATTAATTAAAAATTACAATAAAACTCTTAAAATTAAATTATCACTACATCTCAAAAGAACCTTGTCTAAATTCAAACCAGATATTTAGTTATATCGAATAAACCGTTACGGTCGATAAACGATTCTATAACGTCTATTTTAAAATTTGATTTGGACATACCTCAAAATCTACACGACGAAATCCTGATTTTTCTCTTCCACTAGAAAGATATACTCCACCAGCTCCACACGTTTCCTTTTTCACAGAAATCTGATTTAAAACAAACTCTGTACATTCAGTTGAAGTTCAAATCGCCAAATAGCGAACTGCCATGCCATTATGGGCTCGATTATAATTATTTTATAATTTATACGTTCAACTGTCGTTTATATAATATATTCGTTATTATAATTCAACTCAAAAGTGAATTATATACTTTGAATTGTCCAGTTCACATTATATTGTCAATTCACTATTTTTGACTATTTCAGAATTAAATATATTATTTAATTATTATTTAAATTATATATTCACTCTTATTTAATTCAACGACCATTATATCCTCTAAATCACTATTTATATATGTAACAACCCAAAAATCTGGGCCAGTTTAAAATTTTTATTTTGGCAATTTTAGCAAATTTTGAACATTTAAAATATATTATTTTAAATAATATCGACGAGAAATTTATTTCAAACATAATCAGAACGTATATATTATATACGTCGTCGTTAGAATATAAATATTTATATATAATTATAAATAGAATTGAAAATGGCGCGGTAGTTCGATAATTCGAATTCAAACTTCAATTGAATGTACCGGGTGCAAAAAAATCCGGATTTTAGTGAAACCAAAAACATTAGGATTTATTCGTGAATATCTTTCCAACGAATCCGACAAATCAAGATTTCAGAGCGGGAATCAAAAGATATGTCCAGTTGAAAATTCTGAATAGTCGCTATGGAATTCAGGCCCTTAAAAATGGGAATTTTGCAAACGACCTCGGATTTCGACGAAACCAGTTTTGTTGGGTCCGGGATGTCAAGTTATTGCTATATTCCAAACTTCATAATTTTTCGAGTCAATATGTGAGCGTGGCAAAGGAAAACGCGTTTGACCAGTTTCAGTTGATTTTAATCGACTGGAAAATGGCCATTTTTCCAACGGTCTCAGAATTCGATGAAACTAGTTTTGTTAGGACCGTATCGTCAATAAGAAGCTAGAAAATATTTTTCTGGAATTTTTCGAGTTAGTATGTGACCCCGGTAATTTGAAATGTACGTTTAAAATTCAATATAGTGATTTAAATGTAAATTCAGCGGAAACGGATCAAAAGGATCGAATCAGCCTATGATACATATCCCATCGTGTTCGGAATGGGGGTAAAACGCTATGGACGACAGGCGGTGGGCCTCGTTTCGAGGTCGTATGAAAAGTCAACTTAGGAGAGAGAAATTAAATTAATTAAAAAAAAAAAAGAAGGAAACCCTCTCCTCCCTTAACCAGCCCCCCCCCCCCCCCCCGATATCTTTTCAATTCAGAAAAAAAAGAGGAAAAAAAATGGAGAAAGCCGCAGCGCGGCGGCGCTAAGCCCCCCACCGTCGATGAGCCGCCGCCGCCAGGCAAACGCCCCCCCAACCTCGCATCGCCCACCGCGCCGCTTCAGGCGTGGGCCCCCCTTCTCGCGACCCCCCTGCTGCTGTCGCGGCTTCTTCTTCCTCCACACCACGCCGCCTTCTCCTCCTCCTTCCCTTCCCTCCCTTCGCCTGCGACCTCGAGGCCCCCCGGCCCTGCTGCTGCCGCAAGCACAGTTTCCTCCCCCTCCCCCCCCCCCCCTGTAAGTTTTGACCTACTTTACTTTCATTTTGATTTTTAGTTTATTTAGGTTATTTAAATCAGTAAAGTTTAGATTTTTAAAATGCTAAAGTTTAGATTTTTAAATTAGAAAAGATGAGATTTTTCATAGGGAAAAGATGTAGATTTCTATTATGAAACTATCGAAATAAAAATACGATTTTTATCGAGGTAAAAATATGATTTTTATCATATGAATAAAAATACAATTTTTATATAGTGAAGAGAATAAAAATATAATTTTTATACTAGTGGCATAATAAAAATATGATTTTTATATTATATTAGAAAAGGTGAAATCTTTATATTAGAAAAGGCGAGATCTATATATAGAGAATAGCATGATAAAAATATAATTTTTATCTATATAACATAGTAGTAAAAATTCGATTTTTAAATGTAGGAAGCGATTATAAAAATATGATTTTTATTTTAAAGACATCAGCAAATATAAAAATGTGTGATTTTTATATATGTAGTGGCTACGGGCAACGAAGATGACGAAGAGGCGATAACGATGAAGATTTCTATCAAAGAAGAGTCAAGATGATTGGATAGCTATCAGTGAGAATTTCTCACCTTTCAATTTAATTTTTCTAGTTATACAAATATACTAGGATGCAGACGGTGCTTAGTAGCACCCGACACAATCGTCCACAGACCATGGACTTGTTTGTTTGATTGCAAAAATTAGTTAGATCATTTGATTGAAATTGAACTGTGTGGTGAAATGAATGGATTTGATTGATGTGTGAATGGCGTGGGCCTTCACTAGACCGGGGATAAGGCTAGGCCTTGTCCCGTTTCTAGTATCGTGCCGTTATGCCGCCGAAATTTTCTAAAATAAGTTAGAAAAATAAAGATAACATTTTATTTAATAAATGAACCGAATAGAATATTCATAGGTTGAATAAAATAGTTTAATCGTTAAAAATATAATTTTTAACGTGAATGTGAATAAATAAATATTCATTTACAAACCAGACGGTTTGTTTATGTACACCTATTTGAAGGACATTGATTGGGTCGATAAATTTTACACATCGCCCAACTGCACAACTAAAATCTGTGTTTGATTGTTTGAAACCCCACACGGGTGTTGGGATGAAATCTGAAGTTCACTCATCCTGATTGATTAAATATGTCGATCGATTGATTGACAGGCTGTTATAAGCGTTAGATATCTATATTTGATGCTTATACAGTGTAGTGCACTTTGGTTGATGGTTGATTGTTTTGCAATGCTATTATATACGTGTGATATATGAAAATCCATATAATTAACATTATATGGTGATTGATTGGGCCTCATTCCAATTTAGAAAATAAAGGATATTATAATATAAAGGTTCATGTGTTGACTGTACTCATCCGTTGAGATTAGTCATGTGTTGAACGAAATATTTTGATATTAACAAATATTTTGGTAATAGGAATATTTGAAAACGAAATATTTGAAAATAGAAATATATGAAGCCGTGTTGATTAGATTGACGCCATTTTGACGTGAACGATATTTATACCGATTTTATTCAAATTGAAGTGAAATTTAAAGAAAATTAAATCGTTTTTGAAATGAATTTGAAATGAATTTGAAATGAATTCAAATAGAGTTGAAATCATTTTTGAAATGAATTCAAATTGAATTGAAATTTGAATTGAATAGAAATGAATTTTAAAACGAATTTATAAAGAATAATTCAATTTTGATTTGAATTGAAATGGAAGTTGAAATTGCTTTCGAAACGAATTTAAAATGATTTATAAAGCATGTTTTAAATTGAAATCGACGAAGTATATATAATATGTATATAATATAATGGCCTAAATAGAACGCGCCGCGCCGCGGCAGTTCGTGAATTTCGACCATTTATTTCAAATGGACATTACGGGAGATCCGACCGTCGGATTCTCCTGAAACCGGAACCGTTGGGTTCGTATCGAAAAGAGATTTCTAACGAATATTAGAAACTTGAAATCTAACGGTTGGATTTGGAATTATGTCCAAATCAAATTTGAAAAAGGTCGCTGTAAGTGCAGTTCGATGACCGTTGATGGAAATCAACTGTACAGGCCTTGATAAAATTATTAAAAATAGTAATAATTTGTGTAAAATCATAAGAAATGATTTAGAAAGAATTGGGATGAAAAACTCCATATCTGAAAAGATAAAAATAGATTTTTATCGAAATGAACTAGTTTTGAACTAGAATTATAACTCTATTTATTTCTAAATAAATAAATTGAATTTGGAAATGGTTTAAAAATAACCGGAATTTCCAATGATTGCATTGGAGTGGATTTGAATCGAAATCGTCTTCGGAATATTTCGATGTTGGAATTCGTGATTATACATATGTTGTTATGGAAATTTGAAAGATATATATTTATACCGTTATTTCCAATACGACATTTGTTAATCGTAGAATTTGATATTGAATATAAGCCGATATATTTTCTATTCAGAGCCTTATATTGAATATCAAATGTGATTTGGGTTTGTCGTGAATGGTGTCTTCACTAACACTGTTCTTGAACCCAGTTGAGAAAAGATTAAATCTTTTTATTTAGATTTAATGAAGTGTACCAATTAAATGATATTTAATTGGAATTAAATTGATACTGATTTTTGGGTTTATCGTGAACAGTGTTTTAAATAACACTTGTTCTTTAACCCGATAATTAATGGAAAGTGATTTTGGGTTTATCGTGAACCATGTTTTAAATGACACTGATTCTTTAACCCAGTCAAAGATTAAAACTAAGTGGAGTTTTAATGAATCTTTAATTAAATTGAAAAGATCGAGAATGGAGTATCACCAGTTTTACTCCAGGCGATAGTTAAATCTTTAATTAGATTTGAACGTGAAATGGTAATTGAATTTACCGATAACACCGTGGTGTTAGATATGAAGTATAACCAGTTTTACTTCATGGGATGAATAGGTTGGGATTGGAAAATAAAATAAATGATTACTTCGGTGTGGTTCGCTAATCCCGACAAGTTTGAATTGATATTCAAAGGAGATTAAAGAATAAATTTAAAGAATTTATCTTGGATAAAGTTAATGGGAACTTTTCCCAAAGTATAGGAATATTTGAATAAAAGAATATTCTGAATTGGAATGAGGCGTATGTTGTGTTTGTGTAACACTTTTATAATATATACGCGAGTTATTCAGAAAGACCGGGTTTATCCCATTCTGAATAACTGATACGACGATAAGTCGAAGATGAAGACGATGGTCGAAGACCGGAGGTCTTCACGTCGTTTGGATAATTATTGATGATCTTGATTGGGTTGTACACCCAAGAAGATGGAAACAGATGGTGATCGTCCAGACGTACTTGGAGATCGATGGATATGCGGGGTACTAGGTGCCTCCGGTTTCGTTCAGACCCAGAACGGACTTGTAAATGGACTGTGTGTCTGACATTGGATTTTAGTCCGTGTGATTGATCTCTATTAAATATATATCTGTTTGGCGGCGGAGAATTTATTCTCTTGCTTAACGCCCTTCTCTGAGACGTACGAGCTCAGGGGTTATATATTGATGGATACCAAACGCATGGAGTGAATTGCCTGTGTGGCATGCCTAAGTGGAAATTGATCGAGGCTTCTGTTGAAAAGCAAAGTCTTGTGGTGATGATCAAAGCACGGCCTTTGTGGCGTAGCTTTGTGTAACGTTTACTTCGCGAGTTTCACACCCGGTATGAACCAAAAACGGGAGACGGACCTCAGGGAGGGCATGCGTTTCTTTCTAGTTAGAAGTGGCGTCAGTGGTTTTACACGCCCTGACGAGTTTGACTTATGTGGTTGTTGCTGTTGCGAGGCGCCTCGGTTTGATCGGACGATCCGGGTCCGATGGAGTCATTCGTTGGCTCATTTACGCCCCAAAGGGCGGAAAGACGTATTGTTCAGGCATAATAATCCACATCGGTGGACCGGCCCTGACGATCCAAGGCTTGTCTGCGCGCTTGCCTGAGACTCGGACTAGACAGTCTCGAATCGGTTGAGGACTATCTTTTGCCTCGGTTCATAGATGGAAATCCAATTTCCAAATACGTGACATTTGCGGTTTTATTTGTAAACCTATATATGGCGACATAGTGGCATGGGACGCTCATGTCGCCTATGATTGATACTTATGATTTGAAGTTGTTTTTATACACTATGCACTTATAATAGTATCAAATGATTTGTTTTAAACGTATCAAGCATTCTTGGCTATTATAAGGTAAAAACCCTATCCCCCGGCTTGCGTTGCATTGTGTGATAGGACCTGGGTCTTATAATAGCTTCATTTTTCTTTATTTAGCATTGTGTTGTTGTTTTATGCACTGGTATTCTTGGGAGGAAACCCGTTCCGTGTTATACGGCATGGTCCCTTGATTTACCTAACTTTAAAAATAAAGAATAATAACTGTTTTAGTTCTCACACCAGTCACATGACTGACCTGGAGTTTATTGTTTTTAACCTAAACTCTGGGTGCCCTTATTTTGACACGGGCAGCTAGTAGTTTTGGTTTTGCAGATTTATATTCACAGGATCCTGGTTTACAGCTGGAATGATATCCGGAAAGCTTTGTATCCGTATATCTACTTCTAGTTGTGTATTGTATTATTTTCCGCTGCGATGTTTTTAAATGTAATTTAAATCTCGGATATTTCGGTGTAATATTTATTTGTTTATACTCTGTATATTCTTGTAATCTGATGCATTGTTGTAATATACAATGAAATGTTCTTTTATATGCGTTCTGTTGTGGCTTGTTCTCGAACTATGCGACACTTTCCTTTATGGGGAAGTTACGGGTTTTCACAGTTGGTATCAGAGCTTTGGTTTACAGAGCTCGAGAACAAGACACATTAGAACCATACGAAAGAATTCATCAGATATTGGATTAGTAATATCCAATTAGAATGACTCGTTAGAGATGGGATCAGTAGTATCCTAGAACGAGTGTGAAGAGTAAATTTTTAAAATTAAAATGAAAACCCATTTTGTTTTGAAAATTTAAATCAACTATTCGTATTTGATTATTTATTCTATATTGATTAGGACAATCCGATATATAAAGATTTTGCATATATGTCTTGCAAACGTGTATTCGAAGTTTTAATATACTGGATAGTTATAGAATCATACTCTAGTTGCCCGGGGATAATTCTGGTGATGGGGCACCGTCGCCAGTATTTATTTTCGAGTAACGAAAGTGAGGTTTCTATATTTCCATTAGACTGGTGTGAGAACCGAAATTAGATAGGGCCTATTGTTGTGATTTGGCATCAAAAATCCGATTTTTTGACTATATATCAAAATTATGAATTTGAAACTCTAATTCACAAATTGATTGATGTTTGTGTTGTTTGTTTATTTGTTTGCTAATTTTTAGCCGTTTAGCCTAATTGAATCAAATATTGAATTATATTGAAAATTAGTTGCATTTGCTTGCATATACATATATATCATTGAACAGGTCATAGCAAGGAGGCTAGAGCAGAGAATAAAATTTGTTTGCCCGACAAATAGGCACATGTTTACTACATAATTTACTGTTTTGTTTGGGTGATGATGATTTTATGAGCCTATTGGCTAGCCGCTTAGCTTTTTCTTTTTCTTTTTGAGATTAGAAGGACCGGGGAAGCTATTTGAAATTCCCCGATGCTCCCGGTGCAGGGGAGGTTATGGCGAAATTTTTCGAAAATTTCGAGTGTTAGCCAAATTTTTGAATTTTTGAAAATTCTCAGAAACTGAAAAGTTGGAGAATAGAAGCCAGATCGAACATAGAGTTGAATGATCAAACCACTTTCGACTTTGTTCCTTTTCGGGGACGAAAAGTTTTAAGTGGGGGAGATTGTAACAACCCGAAAATCTGGGCCAGTTTAAAATTTTTATTTTGGCAATTTTAGCGAATTTTGAACATTTAAAATATATTATTTTAAATAATATCGACGAGAAATTTATTTCGAACATATTCAGAACGTATATATTATATACGTCGTCGTTAGAATATAAATATTTATATATAATTATAAATAGAATTGAAAATGGCGCGGTAGTTCGATAATTCGATTTCAAACTTCAATTGAATGTACCGGGTGCAAAACAATCCGGATTTTAGTGAAACCAAAAACATTAGGATCTATTCGTGAATATCTTTCCAACGAATCCGACAAATCAAGATTTCAGAGCGGGAGTCAAAAGATATGTCCAGTTGAAAATTCTGAATAGTTGCTATGGAATTCAGGCCCTTAAAAATGGGAATTTTGCAAACGACCTCGGATTTCGACGAAACCAGTTTTGTTGGGTCCGGGATGTCAAGTTATTGCTAGATTCCAAACTTCATAATTTTTCGAATCAATATGTGAGCGTGGCAAAGGAAAACGCGTTTGACCAGTTTCAGTTGATTTTAATCGACTGGAAAATGGCCATTTTTCCAACGGTCTCAGAATTCGATGAAACTAGTTTTGTTAGGACCGTATTGTCAATACGAAGCTAGAAAATATTTTTCTGGAATTTTTCGAGTTAGTATGTGACCCCGGTAATTTGAAATGTACGTTTAAAATTCAATATAGTGATTTAAATGTAAATTCAGCGGAAACGGATCAAAACGATCGAATCAGCCTACGATACATATCCCATTGTGTTCGGAATGGGGGTAAAACGCTATGGACAACAGGCGGTGGGCCTCGTTTCGAGGTCGTATGAAAAGTCAACTTAGGAGAGAGAAATTAAATTAATTAAATAAAAAAAAAAGAAGGAAACCCTCTCCTCCCTTAACCAGGCCCCCCCCCCCCCCCCGATATCTTTTCAATTCAGAAAAAAAAAAAGAGGAAAAAAAAAATAGAGAAAGCCGCAGCGCGGCGGCGCTAACCCCCCACCGTCGATGAGCCGCCGCCGCCAGGCAAACGCCCCCCCCCCCCCCCCACCCCCAACCTCGCATCGCCCACCGCGCCGCTTCAGGCGTGGGCCCCCCCTTCTCGCGACCCCCCTGCTGCTGTCGCGGCTTCTTCTTCTTCTTCCTCCACACCACGCCGCCTTCTCCTCCTCCTTCCCTTCCCTCCCTTCGCCTGCGACCTCGAGCCCCCCGACCCTGCTGCTGCCGCAAGCACAGTTTCCTCCCCCCCCCCCCCCCCGTTGTAAGTTTTGACCTACTTTACTTTCATTTTGATTTTTAGTTTATTTAGGTTATTTAAATCAGTAAAGTTTAGATTTTTAAAATGCTAAAGTTTAGATATTTAAATTAGAAAAGATGAGATTTTTCATAGGGAAAAGATGTAGATTTCTATTATGAAACTATCGAAATAAAAATACGATTTTTATCGAGGTAAAAATATGATTTTTATCGTATGAATAAAAATACAATTTTTATATAGTGAAGAGAATAAAAATATAATTTTTATACTAGTGGCATAATAAAAATATGATTTTTATATTATATTAGAAAAGGTGAAATCTTTATATTAGAAAAGGCGAGATCTATATATAGAGAATAGAATGATAAAAATATAATTTTTATCTATATAACATAGTAGTAAAAATTCGATTTTTAAATGTAGGAAGCGATTATAAAAATATGATTTTTATTTTAAAGACATCAGCAAATATAAAAATGTGTGATTTTTATATATGTAGTGGCTACGGGCAACGAAGATGACGAAGAGGCGATAACGATGAAGATTTCTATCAAAGAAGAGTCAAGATGATTGGATAGCTATCAGTGAGAATTTCTCACCTTTCAATTTAATTTTTCTAGTTATACATATATACTAGGATGCAGACGGTGCTTAGTAGCACCCGACACAATCGTCCACAGACCATGGACTTGTTTGTTTGATTGCAAAAATTAGTTAGATCATTTGATTGAAATTGAACTGTGTGGTGAAATGAATGGATTTGATTGATGTGTGAATGGCGTGGGCCTTCACTAGACCGGGGATAAGGCTAGGCCTTGTCCCGTTTCTAGTATCTTGCCGTTATGCCGCCGAAATTTTCTAAAATAAGTTAGAAAAATAAAGATAACATTTTATTTAATAAATGAACCGAATAGAATATTCATAGGTTGAATAAAATAGTTTAATCGTTAAAAATATAATTTTTAACGTGAATGTGAATAAATAAATATTCATTTACAAACCAGACGGTTTGTTTATGTACACCTATTTGAAGGACATTGATTGGGTCGATAAATTTTACACATCGCCCAACTGCACAACTAAAATCTGTGTTTGATTGTTTGAAACCCCACACGGGTGTTGGGATGAAATCTGAAGTTCACTCATCCTGAATGATTAAATATGTCGATCGATTGATTGACAGGCTGTTATAAGCGTTAGATATCTATATTTGATGCTTATACAGTGTACTGCACTTTGGTTGATGGTTGATTATTTTGCAATGCTATTATATACGTGTGATATATGAAAATCCATATAATTAACATTATATGGTGATTGATTGGGCCTCATTCCAATTTAGAAAATAAAGGATATTATAATATAAAGGTTCATGTGTTGACTGTACTCATCCGTTGAGATTAGTCATGTGTTGAACGAAATATTTTGATATTAACAAATATTTTGGTAATAGGAATATTTGAAAACGAAATATTTGAAAATAGAAATATATGAAGCCGTGTTGATTAGATTGACGCCATTTTGACGTGAACGATATTTATATCGATTTTATTCAAATTAAAGTGAAATTTAAAGAAAATTGAAATCGTTTTTGAAATGAATTTGAAATGAATTCAAATAGAGTTGAAATCATTTTTGAAATGAATTCAAATTGAATTGAAAGTTGAATTGAATAAAAATGAATTTTAAAACGAATTTATAAAGAAGAATTCAATTTTGATTTGAATTGAAATGGAAGTTGAAATTGCTTTCGAAACGAATTTAAAACGATTTATAAAGCACGTTTTAAATTGAAATCGACGAAGTATATATAATATATATTATATATATAATATAATGGCCTGAATAGAACGCGCCGCGCCGCGGCAGTTCGTGAATTTCGACCATTTATTTCAAACGGACATTACGGGAGATCCGACCGTCGGATTCTCCTGAAACCGAAACCGTTGGGTTCGTATCGAAAAGAGCTTTCTAACGAATATTAGAAACTTGAAATCTAACGGTTGGATTTGGAATTATGTCCAAATCAAATTTGAAAAAGGTCGCTGTAAGTGCAGTTCGATGACCGTTGATGGAAATCGACTGTACAAGCCTTGATAAAATTATTAAAAATAGTAATAATTTGTGTAAAATCATAAGAAATGATTTAGAAAGAATTGGGATGAAAAACTCCATATCTGAAAAGATAAAAATAGATTTTTATCGAAATGAACTAGTTTTGAACTAGATTTATAACTCTATTTATTTCTAAATAAATAAATTGAATTTGGAAATGGTTTTAAAAATAACCGGAATTTCCAATGATTGCATTGGAGTGGATTTGAATCGAAATCGTCTTCGGAATATTTCGATGTTGGAATTCGTGATTATACATATGTTGTTATGGAAATTTGAAAGATATATATTTATACCGTTATTTCCGATACGACATTTGTAAATCGTAGAATTTGATATTGAATTTAAGCCGATATATTTTCTATTCAGAGCCTTATATTGAATATCAAATGTGATTTGGGTTTGTCGTGAATGGTGTCTTCACTAACACTGTTCTTGAACCCAGTTGAGAAAAGATTAAATCTTTTTATTTAGATTTAATGAAGTGTACCAATTAAATGATATTCAATTGGAATTAAATTGATATTGATTTTTGGGTTTATCGTGAACAGTGTTTTAAATAACACTTGTTCTTTAACCCGATAATTAATGGAAAGTGATTTTGGGTTTATCGTGAACCATGTTTTAAATGACACTGATTCTTTAACCCAGTCAAAGATTAAAACTAAGTGGAGTTTTAATGAATCTTTAATTAAATTGAAAAGTTCGAGAATGGAGTATCACCAGTTTTACTCCAGGCGATAGTTAAATCTTTAATTAGATTTGAACGTGAAATGGTAATTGAATTTACCGATAACACCGTGGTGTTAGATATGAAGTATAACCAGTTTTACTTCATGGGATGAATAGGTTGGGATTGGAAAATAAAATAAATGATTACTTCGGTGTGGTTCGCTAATCCCGACTAGTTTGAATTGATATTCAAAGGAGATTAAAGAATAAATTTAAAGAATTTATCTTGGATAAAGTTAATGGGAACTTTTCCCAAAGTATAGGAATATTTGAATAAAAGAATATTCTGAATTGGAATGAGGCGTATGTTGTGTTTGTGTAACACTTTTATAATATATACACGAGTTATTCAGAAAGACCGGGTTTATCCCATTCTGAATAACTGATACGACGATAAGTCGAAGATGAAGACGATGGTCGAAGACCGGAGGTCTTCACGTCGTATGGATAATTATTGATGATCTTGATTGGGATGTACACCCAAGAAGATGGAAACAGTTGGTGATCGTCCAGACGTACTTGGAGATCGATGGATATGCGGGGTACTAGGTGCCTCCGGTTTCGTTCAGACCCAGAACGGACTTGTAAATGGACTGTGTGTCTGACATTGGATTTTAGTCCGTGTGATTGATCTCTATTAAATATATATCTGTTTGGCGGCGGAGAATTTATTCTCTTGCTTAACGCCCTTCTCTGAGACGTACGAGCTCAGGGGTTATATATTGATGGATATCAAACGCATGGAGTGAATTGCCTGTGTGGCATGCCTAAGTGGCAATTGATCGAGGCTTCTGTTGAAAAGCAAAGTCTAGTGGTGATGATCAAAGCACGGCCTTTGTGGCGTAGCTTTGTGTAACGTTTACTTCGCGAGTTTCACACCCGGTATGAACCAAAAACGGGAGACGGACCTCAGGGAGGGCATGCGTTTCTTTCTAGTTAGAAGTGGCGTCAGTGGTTTTACACGCCCTGACGAGTTTGACTTATGTGGTTGTTGCTGTTGCGAGGCGCCTCGGTTTGATCGGACGATCCGGGTCCGATGGAGTCATTCGTTGGCTCATTTACGCCCCAAAGGGCGGAGAGACGTATTGTTCAGGCATAATAATCCACATCGGTGGACCGGCCCTGACGATCCAAGGCTTGTCTGCGCGCTTGCCTGAGACTCGGACTAGACAGTCCCGAATCGGTTGAGGACTGTCTTTTGCCTCGGTTCATAGATGGAAATCCAATTTCCAAATACGTGACATTTGCGGTTTTATTTGTAAACCTATATATGGCGACATAGTGGCATGGGACGCTCATGTCGCCTATGATTGATACTTATGATTTGAAGTTGTTTTATACACTATGCACTTATAATAGTATCAAATGATTTGTTTTAAACGTATCAAGCATTCTTGGCTATTATAAGGTAAAAACCCTATCCCCCGGCTTGCGTTGCATTGTGTGATAGGACCTGGGTCTTATAATAGCTTCATTTTTCTTTATTTAGCATTGCGCTGTTGTTTTATGCACTGGTATTCTTGGGAGGAAACCCGTTCCGTGTTATACGGCGTGGTCCCTTGATTTACCTAACTTTAAAAATAAAGAATAATAACTGTTTTAGTTCTCACACCAGTCACATGACTGTCCTGGAGTTTATTGTTTTTAACCTAAACTCTGGGTGCCCTTATTTTGACACGGGCAGCTAGTAGTTTTGGTTTTGCAGATTTATATTCACAGGATCCTGGTTTACAGCTGGAATGATATCCGGAAAGCTTTTTATCCGTATATCTACTTCTAGTTGTGTATTGTATTATTTTCCGCTGCGATGTTTTTAAATGTAATTTAAATCTCTGATATTTCGGTGTAATATTTATTTGTTTATACTCTGTATATTCTTGTAATCTGATGCATTGTTGTAATATACAATGAAATGTTCTTTTATATGCGTTCTGTTGTGGCTTGTTCTCGAACTATCCGACACTTTCCTTTACGGGGAAGTTACGGGTTTTCACAATATAATTAAATAAATTAATTATAATACCCCTGAAGATGCAGGTCATTACAATGTAAATTTAGAAAATACGAGTATGCTTAATATGAGGTTGGATTGAGTTGTGATGTAAACCTGCACGGACCCGCTCGGCTGTTCAGTAGTCACAACAACACCTATCCAATGTGGGTGGTTAAGCATTGAGCCCATTAAGGACCCGAGGTTAGACTGAGTTACGGTGTAAACCTGCCCGGAACCGACCGGCACATCCAGTAACCATAACAATACCTGTCTAATGTGAGTGGTCGATGCTTTAAAAAGCTACGGACAGACAAGTCAGGATGGTAGGGTTAAGTTAACTAAAACACTTAACCAATTCAACATGTTAATTAAACTGATGGGTGGGGTTAGGTAAATACAGACACTTAACCACTTCACATGTTTAACTAGAAACCCTAGTAGCGGGGACCCATTTCAGCAGTAACCCAATTAGGTATCATGGTACCCTGAAACTAGGCAGGTTAGGGCACGATTACTGGGCTGATTGTAAGTGGTCAAAAGCGACGGCGGTGGGTGCAACAATGTGGGTTCTAACAGAGTGCGGGCGTGCACAGACTTCGTAGCAGACAAACTGGGCACTGGGGGCACCAGTAGTATACCCTATGCATTCTAGAATTGTGTCGGGCCACCACCATGGGACTTGATACACCCCATATGGGACCAGCATAGGTATCTACAATCTTTGGGGGTCGTAAGACACCAATGATTATGCGAGTAGGAGCCGATCTTTAGAAAAAGGGGATCACTTCACCCCGATCATGGGGTGCTAGTTGAAAAAATTCAAGTAGGTTCAAAGATTTAGTGTGGGGTGCGATAGTATATTCGATTCAAACTGCTTTATCTTAGTTTATGATACTTTCCTATTTCCAGTTTATACCTATCATGCCCTTTTTCTTATTCTCATACTGAAGAGTCACTAGACTTACCAGGCTTTATGTCTTACCCTATTTTCTTTCGTCTTCTTTTCTTCCATTCCCCCCCCCCCACAGGTCCACAGGGAGGAAACAACCCAGTTTAGTCAAACTCTTTGCACGCTTCAAGATAGTAGATGTACGATTTGGACTCTCTTTGGCTATGGCTGTTGAACCCATTCTATGGGGATTTATGTAGTTTTAATTATGTTTTTATGCTTCTTTATTTAATAACCAAGACAAAAATGATGATGTAATGTTTGAAAGTTATTATGCGATAGTTATGGAAATGTTTTGTATTAACACATATTTATGAAATAAAAAGTCTGTTGTTTTCCGCTGCTTATATATATGTGTTTATATTTGTCTTGTGTTTTATCTGTGACTTTTACTTACAAACCTACACCAAAGTCAAGGCATTCCCTTTGTGAGTGACCTTAATGGAGGGTGGGGTGTTTCAATTTCGTACTTATAAATAACATCTAAAATCCCATTTCTATTCATAATGTCTATTTAAACATTATTCGTATAAAATCACATTTTTATATTCTATTCATTTATAATCTCCTTCACAATTTCATTTGTAACTGATAAGTTCAAACCAAATTACAATTTTTGGTTTCAAATCCGATTCCGACTTTTTTATATGAATTCAACTTGAATTGTCCAATGCTAAATATTCTATTAAATTTATAAACATTATTTATAATCAATTTCTTGTTTATTTCATTTAAACCAATTTCTATTTTCAAGTCCATTCAAAATTTTCTCTTTTGGAAATAAATTCCCTTTTTAAATCTAAAATTATTTTCTATATTCGAAAATATTTTACGGTATTTAAAATACCAAATTTCTAGTGTCAGGGTAATTCAGCATAGCATAATCAATCATAGTATACACATTACAATAAATAACGAATGGTAATATAAATGTTGAGGAATCCAATTGGATTCCTGCAACCTGTTTCCCTGCATCCACAGATGTTAATTAGCATCAATAATATTATTTCACATCAGTATGAAATATCAGAACTAATAATCGATCAACTATGTAATCATATCGACTATTTCAACCAATTTTACCTACTATTCAACCAATCAACCATTGCACAGTTTAAAATTACTAGAAATAAATTTAAAACTCGTTTATATAAAAATATAAACGAGTCAGAGTTGGTGAGTTTACTCACCTTGATTTGCAGTTGACGATTCTGCTTGATTTATCTAAATTTAAACAAACGTTTAAATTAGATAGAATTCTAATTGGCTCCAATTTATTTCGAACCAACTTGATAGCGTAGACTTTTTCCATACGATTCCAACGATACTTGTTTTGCGAAGTTCTGCTAATATATGAAATAGTTATGTCATTTATAAGGTAAATGATTTGAATAAGTTAATAATATTATTATATTTTAATTAGTTATTCACTAAGCCTTCTTACCGTATGTTAATATAGTCGTCATTCTTCTTCTCCCTCCCCTAACTAACAGCTTCTTCATTCGCACCGTAGACAGACCCCCCTTTCTCCCTTCATACCAACCTCTATAAAGAACTTAGGAAAATAGCCGTGGGTTTTTCAGGAACCAAATCACAAAAAAAAACTTCTATCCTTTCTTACTGAAACAGTATCCTCTTTGATCCTTGTTACAACCTGAAACAGTGTCTTTCTTCCTTCTAGTAAAATTCACGTTTCGCTCAGGAAGACCCTACTCCCCCTTTCACCATTTTTCATGAAACTAAAATCATAAGCACCATCATTAAAATATTAATCGAATGATTAACATATTATAAACATTGTAAATCCTTCTTCACCATAATTTAATGTCAAACCCTCCTTTTACACAGACTTCACCATAACCAACTACTTCAGCTCCACTTTCCTCTTACAGTGAAACCCAAATCACGAATAACAGAACCGCACATCATCTTTCCTTCCCACAAAACGAGACCGATCACCTTCCTGTCTCACGTCCTTCACCTGCTCCATATAACGGACCAGTAACTCCCCATAAAAACACTCCACCAATCGAAAACTCCAGGCGAACTTCATCCATGCTCCTAGTCTCGACAACTCCGGTTGCACCTCTCACCTTTGCGTTGAATTCTTTTGTTTGTGGTTTAAGTTCTCATAAATCAAAGCCTTCTTTTTCCTTCGCAGATCAAACTCATGGGTGTTGTAAGTAAAACGTGTTCCTGTCCTCTTGATTGAGTTGATTGATACAGTTACCAGATTGAAGCCCTCTCTAATACGATTCAAACGAATCCGAAATAGTGAATTTTGTGGGAGTTTTCTATTCTTAATGGATTTGTGAAGTTTTATCTTTTCACGATAAGTTTATGGATCTGAGAAAACCAAAATTGAGGAGTGGAACAATATTTAAAGAAAAGGTAGCTTGGCTTGCACGGAATTGTGATGGCTTGGTACCCACGAAATGCAGCAACTTGCAATGCACGGATCTAGAAAACTTGGCAGGCACGGATCTAGAAACTTGGCAGGCACACAATCAACAGTGGATGGCATGTTGTCTATATGGAAACAAAGTTTCGTGTACATTTTTAATATAGGTCTTTAGTACTATTATAGTTTGTAAAGAAATTAGCCAGATGGACCTAGTTTCATATGATTTTATATGTCCTTTTATTTTTTTTAATTGGTGACCAACGGATCAGTGTAATGTCATGGAAGATGGTGTAACATATTCTTATTATTTTCAAAAAGGAGAAAAACTAACCTAATTTGGAAACAATAGTAGATTAAAGCCGCTACATCTAATTTATTTTTTTATTTCAAAGTTATAACATGCTAAAAGATTGCAATGGATAATAGAAAGAGTATATAACCAATCTATGGAGACGTGGGGAAAATTTGGTGCTTTCTGTTGTTTAAAGCATAAGTAGATAGACTAGTTAGCATAGTATTTATGAAATTTCAATTACTAATATATGGCGTAGATTATACTGAATCAAATAGTTGTTTATTTTCGTATTTAAAATTTTCAATAATATTCTATAAATTAAATAAAAACTACGTCTCAAAAATCTTTCAATAATTAACTATTTCAAATTGTATAAAATTTATTTTGTTAAAATTCGCTATCGTTTAGAATTTAAATTGAATCAATTTTGAAATAAAAAAATAAAAATACCTATCTAATCTAAATATATACATATAACTTCAAGGTAATCTAATTTGAATTTTAAACTCGATATTCCTATTTTTAAGTTAAAACGATATTCAATATATTTTAGAATTCATTTATTTTATTAAATAAATTCCTTAAAAAAATTATATATAATTCGAATTAAATATTTAAAACAAATTCAAATATTCAGAATTCAATGGCTAAAAATCCGGGTCATTACAAAATTGTTCACTAATGAAACATTCATTTTTGTCTAAATTGAGAAAAAATGAAATTTAACATTCACTTTGCCATTTAATTAGAAGTAGACAAAAACATTTATTCTTTTCCAATTTAAAAGAATGACACTAAACACTCATTTTGTCTAATCTGAATAAGAATATAAATAAACATTCATTTTGTCAAATTTAATAGAATGTAACCAAACATTCATCTTTGTATCGTTTAAATGGAGTGAGAACTTTTATCTCACTTAAATTTCTAAATATTTATTTATTTTATAATTAAATTTAAATCAATTATCTGTGTTGGAATTGTTGTTTGTTGGATAAATATTGATTTGGGTGTTGTATGGTGAAAAGTTTGGAATTGGAATCATGTAGCATGTTATAATAGTGTTATTATTTTTTAATTTTCCATAAACATGTTTACACAGCCATAACAAGTTTCTTGACTTGTTTATGTTGATTGGACGATAAATTTTAACACATCGTCCAAAAGCACAATTAATAATATATTATTCTAATTTGTGTTGGTTGAAACCACACATGGGTCTTGGGTTGATATTTAACTACACATCACCTTTGTGTTTAGTTGTAAATTGCACTTTGGCTGTTATTTGAATGTTTTGTCATTATTATGGAATTAATGCAATGTTTGAAATCCATGTAATTAAATTATATGGAAATTGTTGGTTTTCGTTCCAATTTAGGATTAAAAGAATATTTTAATCTAATATTCAATTAGGTAATTAAATAATGTTTTTGATATTGACAATTAAAAAGATTATATCTTTATTTTTTAAAAGTTACAATGAAAAGGTTGAGTTAAAAAGATTATATCTTTATTGTTAGAAGGTTACCATAAAAAAAATTGAATTAAAAGATTACATTTTTAATTGTCATATTTTAAAATAAAAATATTGATTTCAGAATTGAACATTTTGAAAAGATTTTTATTATTATATTATAATAATATGGAAAGTTAAATTTTTACTAAAAATTGAAATGTAAGTTAGGATATTTGGAAACAAAGTATTTTTAACAATTTAATAAAAAGATCATATTTTTATTATGTAGAATATTTTAATAAAGTTATAATTTAAAATAGGAGATATTTTAAAATTAAGATATTTTAAAATAAAGGATGTTTTAAAATAATATTTCCCAATGAAATAATTATAATTATAAATTACAATCGTATCTGGACACGAGGTTAGGTTACATTTGTGGTGGAAGCCTGCCGAGACACACCCGGCATATCCAGCAGCCCCAAATGTCGGGCCTAATGTGAGGGGTCCAAGTGCGTAAATACAAAACAGGCCATGACACGAGGTTAAGCCCAACTTGTGGGATAAGTCTGCCCAGAACCAACCGACATATCCAGCATCCACAAGTCGCCGGCTTAATGTGGGAGGTCTGGCCCAGTATAAAATATAAATGAATAAGATAATGAATTGGGCTATTTAACCTGCTTTAAATAACGCCATTTTAACCCGAACGTGTTTATCGATTTATTTTATCCATTTTATAATGAATATTAAAAGAGCTAATTTCAAAATTAATATTTTGGAAATAATATTATTTTAATACGATAATAGATAGAATATTCAATTTGGATTTAAAATTGAAATAAAAGTTAGAATCGTGTTATAAACGAATTTATAAACATTTTAGAATATGTTTAGAAAGGAAATCGACAAAATATATATTATATATTTATAATGGTTTGAACAGAACGTTTTCGCGCAGCAACCGTTCGCGAATTTCGACCGTCAACTTTGATTTGACGTAGCAGAAGATCCGACCGTCAGATTCTTCTGAAACCAAAACCTATGGGTTCGTATCGAAAAGTGTTTTCCAATGAGTATTTAAGATTTGAAATCCAACGGTTAGATTTTGAGAAATTATGTAATATCATAATAAATGATTTAAAAGGGTTTTTGATAAAAAATTCCAAGTTTATAAAGATATATGATATCTTTATCAGAATAACCGATTTTTTTTTTAAATAAATAAAAGGATTTTAGAATGGTTTTATTATAATCAATAATTTCCAATGAATATATTGAATTGAATTGGACTTAAATGAAAATTGTCTATGGATTATTTCAATATTTATTTCTGTGATTGTACGGATATTATTTTGGAAATTTGGAAGATATTTAATGTCGTTATTTCTGATATGATATCCATTTGTTTTAGAATTTGATATTGTATATAAGTCGATATAATTTCTATTTAAAGTCTATCTAATATCAAGTTAGATTTTTGGTTTGTCGTGAATGGTGTCTTAATTAACACTACTCTTGAACCATTTTGAAAGAATAAATCTTTTGATTAAGATTTAAATGAGACTTTCCTAATTTAATATATTAAATGGGAAATTAATGAAATATGAATTTGGGTTTATCGTGAATTATGTTTTAAGTAACATTTGTTATTTAAACCGGATTAAAGATAATATTAATTCCCTAAAGTTGATTAATAATTTAATAATGATTTTAGAATATTAAAACTAAATGAAGTTTTTAATAAATCTTTAATTAGATTGAAGGGGAATAAAGTGATTAAAATTATTGAATTTAAGAAGTGATGGAAATGGAGTTCCACTAGTTAACTTCATGCGATAGGTAAATCTTTAATTAGATTTAAACGGAAAATGGTAATTAAATTTTCCGGAATGAATGGTGATGAATAGGTTGGGATTGGGATTAATTAATAAATAACTACCTCGGTAAGACGTAAATTCCGACTAGTTTGGATAGACTATAAATTGGTTGAATATGGATAAACATTTGAATAGAATCTTTTGAAATAAAGATCAAAAGGGAAGATTAAAAAATGAATTTAAAAGAATTTATCTTTGATTAATTGATGGGAACCTTTCCCTAATAATATGAATATTCTATTAAAAGAATATTCTGAATTGGAATGGGATGTTGGATGTGTTTTTATAGCACTTAATTTTTGATTATAAAATATGCAAGTTATTCGGAAAGACCGGGTTTGACCAATTTCGAATAATTATTACAATGATGAAGAGTCGAAGACGAAGACGGTGATTGAAGACCAGCGATCTTCACATTGAATGGATATGTTGTAACACCCCACGTCCATTAATGTCACTCACAAAGGGAATGCATTAACTTCCATGGAGGTTATAAGTGAATATAGAACAGAAAAATTACAACAAGACAGATAATAAATAGTACTTGGAAATCTAAAACTTCATTTTATTACAGCGGAAATTAAACATGTTTGTTACATCATAAAACCATAGATCATAACCAAGTACAATATCCATCTTCATAAAAACAAAATACATAATCCCATTACATAAATAGCCATTAAAAAGATAACAAGCTGGACTTTACTTCAACGGTCCAAGCTTTCCAAATAGAGATGAAGCAATTCAATCAAACTCCACTAGAGCTGGGCCCAACCTGAGGACCTGGAGAGGGAAAAAGGATAGAAATAGAGGGGGTCAGACATAAAGTCTGGCGAGTATGATAATTCTAACAATACTATTATCAAAATAACTAGACTAAGGCATAAGCTGGAAGACAAGTAAATGTCTATGAACTCTTAGGAAGATAAAGATAGCGTTTAAGATAACGTTAAAGATAACGGTAAAGGCACACCTAATTACTAACGAATGATTACTACACTGCACCGCACATTACTACACTGCACCGCACCAGTCACCCTATTGTTTGATCCCACTTGCTTCACACAGAAACTTTATAAATAGCCTTACGTACCCCTAGCTGACTACATAGGTGCCGTCTGCCCCTATCTCCACTAGGTGTACCCCACTACCCACTTTCGATCAGCTCCCTACTCGTAGATACCCGTGCTGGCCCCACAGTAGGGTGTATCACTCCCCTAAAGTGGCAACCCGATACAACTTGAGAATGCACGGCTTATACCTACACGATGCAACAACGTCTTACCTACCAGCCCGGGTCCACACACGCATACGAAACCCGTTGGACTTGCGTTGCCACCGCTCCCCATTTTGGCCTCTTACAGTCGAACCCAGCATGCGTGTCTCGTCCTCGACTTGGGTCGAGCCCACAAAGATACGTTTGGGATACTGGTCGAAATGGGCCCCCACAAGCTACCCACCTAAGCTTGTCACTAGTATATCCCACTTAACCCTCTTAGTCATGTTCATTTACATGTGTGTTTGGTTAGGTCTTACTAATCGTATTTCACATGCCACTAAGGGCACCCCCTAGATTCCTCATGCCACCCAAGGCACCTACTTAACCCCCATTTCCCACCTTACATGTTTATCTGGTTAAGTATTTCTTAATTCATTCAGGCCATAACCTCATAAAGACCTCTCACATTAGACTGGCATTTGTGGCAGCTGGATTTGCCGGGCGGGTCCGGGCAGTCTTACACCATAAAAGAGTCTAACCTCGTGTCTTTACAACCGTTATGCTTTAGTTTAGGCCTAGGACCTCTTACATTGGGCTGACATTTGTGACCACAGGATTTGCCGGGCGGGTCCGGGCTGGTTTATGTCACAAACGAGTCCAACCTCGTGTCCTAAGCATTGATTAACACTTAAAATCTTTTACCGCAGTTTTAATAATTCCCTATTCAAATTATTAATTAAGTCAACTTTTAATGATGTCCATAATTTACTCAATTATGGCCATCCACTTATGGCATGCAAAATCATATCAATTGCACCCCAACTTTTTAATATTAAATCCTTAATATTACCCCTACCCCACGTTTATACGTTCGCTTATTCAACGCATAATATAGGCTAGACTTGTATAGTCTAACACCTAGCACAAAGATAAATTATCACAACATATAGACAATTAAAATAAATCTAATCATAATAGGGGTGAAACTTGCATAAACTACACATGTTAAGGATCAAAAGGTGTCAACTTGTTAAATGTCTCAATTTACATGATATGATCATAGCCCAAATCTATACATAAACTTGCATATGGGGTTTTTAGGCAACATAATGATGGTGTGAACTAGCATAGGATATCAAATATGTCATAGCATAATTCTAGATGTCATAATAGATGTCTTGGTATATGTTCATAACTTTTCTAATCAATCTAACTTGCATATGTGTCTTGTCATATGGATTAACATAACCTAAACATGATGATTTAATTAATATGAACTAACTAGCATAGATGGTAACATCATGGCCTTTTTAACATGTATGATTCAACACAACTTAGCATAGAAACTTTCAACATACATAACATCATCATAGCATGATTTACAACATATAAGATATCATCATCACATAACATTGGATTTACAATATACATGATAGCAAAAGGGGTTTACAACAACATATATGATAATTCACATCATCTACTCATAATCCATTCATAAATCAACCTAATTAAAATGATAATAATCTTGATAAGATCATCATACTCACAATTTAGAGAAGAAAAGAGAGAGTTTTGCTTTGCTTTAGGGTTGAGAGAATTAGAATTGAATTTGCTTTTCTTCTTTCTTAGTTGGCGGCTGCTCCATTGATTTCCATGGCGATGGTATGACGGTAACTATTCTATTTTAATTAGGTTTAGGGTTAGCATTAGGATGTATTTATAGGTGTAGGAAGTTATTTAGGACCATTAGATTAACCATGAACCATGAGAACCAATCAAATGCAAAATCTGCATTTGAGCGAATCGGCCCATGGGTTGACAGCCAAACACCCTAGATTAACCCCTAGTCGACCCAGCGAGGCTCGGGTCGACCTCAAAAATGGGCCGGTTCGGTTATTCCCCCTCCCAATTCGTTGTTTTGAACTTTTTCGCATATTTATTTATTTAATTTTTAATTTATATATATATATATATATATCTATCAATATATACATATCAATATATATATATATTTCTCTGTGTAACCCATTTCACTTAATTCTTTTCTAAAAATTAATTATACTTTAATTTGTGAATTTTAATGTTATAAAATTATGGGGTGTTACATATGTTGCTACTGAGGCCCATGATAGGAGTAGCTACCCTAAGGGGGCTTCAGTGGTAGTCGTTCAGACGTACGTGTTGATTGTCCGGATATGCGAGAACATCTCAGGTGTCTCTGGTTCCATTTAGACCCAGAACAGACTTGTAAATGGATGCGTGTCTGACGTTGAATTTCATTCTATATAAATTGATTTTTATTAATATACAACTATTGGTGGCGGAGAATTTATTCTCTTGCTTAACACCCTTAGAGGTTGTGTGTTGATAGTTATCAATCGCATGGCGTGAATTGACAATGTGGCACGCCAAGATGCAAATGATCAAGGCTTTTGTTGAAAAGCACAGCCTTGTGGGATGATCAAAGCATAGTCTATTTCGGCATAGCTTTGTGTATAACGTTACCTCGCGAGCCTCACACCCTGGTAAGAGTCTAAAACGGAGCGAGGGAATGCAGGAAGTGCACATGTTTCTTTCTTGCTAGAACTGGTTTCAGCGACTTACCAGCCCTGACATTTTACTTATGTGGATGATGGAATTTTTCGAGGCCTTGGATTTATCGGTCTCCAATGGCCGTATTATAGGTCCAATAGGACCGAGAAGCGTGTGTTCAGGCATAACCAATCCAACCCATTGCACTACTGGGGGACCAGCCCTGCAGGATCCAAGGGTTCGCCAGCGTCCGAATCCTGAGACAATGCTAGAGTGTCTCGAATCGATAAGGAGATTGTTCCTAGCCTTGGCGCATGATGGAAATCCAACTTCCAATATCACACCATTCGGTTTTGATTGTATAACTAGTATGGTGACATAGTATATGGTAGCCACGCCGTCTATGATTGATAAATTATGATTGAAATGTTTTTGAAACATATATACACTAATAATAATATCAAATCCATTTTATTGTATCAAGCATCTTTGACCATTATAAGGTAAAACTATATCCTCCGGTTTGCGTTGCATCGTGTGATGGGACAAGAGTCTTATAATGGTTTCATTTTTCTAAAAAGCATTGCGTTGTTTAACGATTAACCTTATTTATGCACTGGCAATCCAATGGAGTAAACCCGTTCCGCGTTAGCGGCGTGGTCTTGTGATTAGCCTTATTATTAGATAGATTAAGTTAGATTTCTCATACTAGTCCCATGACTGACCCGTAGTGTGTTTAACTTGCAAACTCGGGTGCCCCTTATTTTCAACATGGGCAATCGAGTATCTTGTTTTGTAGATATTCTTTTTTGAGCAGGATTCTGGATTGAAGCTCAAAGCTGTGTCCAGAGTATTGATAGTCTTCCGCTGTATCAGTTTATTTATTTCTGCTGCATTGTATTAAATTGTTTTGTAAATTATCTTCCGCTGTATTATTCTCAGTGTACTCTTATATATTCTGTACTCTTATGTTATATTATCATGATGTAATAAAAGTCTTCTGTTATCTGTTCTAATGTATTGTATTCCCAAAGTTAAAATATTCGACGATTTCCAACTTTTGCTTCATACCTGTGTGTTTTATGGTCGATTCAAAGGGTGGGGATTTTCGGGTCTTTACATTTTCCATAGGTTATGCCATACAAGAGTAAAAAGATTTCATAACTCCACAGGTTAAGGTTGTGGGCTTATATATAAATATTACCCACCACCCAAGATATACTTAACCCTTCCACTGTTTCATACAATTTTACTTAACCCCTACTCAAGTTAACATATACAATCCCTATGGATTCAACTAGGTTAAGTATTCAAGTTTATTATCATATTCATTATGGTTATAATGTGCAAGAGCTCCCACATTGAGCCTACAACTTGTGTATATTGGGTATGCCTTATGATAGTAGAACTGCTTCTTAGATAATAGGTACATCATAAACAGGCATGATGAGATCTAAACAATGAATTAGATCAAAGAAGAATGGCAGATATGACATGATAAATAGGCATAGGCTTAGATCTAGTTCATAGTCATGTCAGAATAATTTAGATACACAGGTTATAGCAGATCTGATATGAAACAAATAGTCACAGGCTTAGATCCAAGTTATAGTCATGTCAAGATAAACTTTAAATTATTTAGATCTAAAAATAACGTAGATTCACTATGATTGGATCTAAGAAATAGAAGAGTAATTGCAGATGTTGTATCACAAATCTCTAAATTTGAATGACTTGATTGTTGAAGAATAAAAGGCTTAATTTAATCAGGGCACAGGCAACATCTAGTTCTCCATTATTATTGATGTGTAAAAACAAGAGAAATGGGGTCGTATAGCCTAAAGCCAACGAACCAAGCCAAAAAAGGAGTCCACGTTCAAACAAAAGAATCTGCTCAGATTTGCGGTAAGGGGGTCGATCCCCGCTTAGTGTGTCGACCTAGGTGTTGGCACCCCTCTGATGGGGTCGACCCATGGGTCGACACCCCCTGATGAGGTCGACACCCATGGGCGGGATTTTTCCTGCTTCCTTCCAACCACTTGATTTTGAACTGTTTTGAGTTCTGGAACTTATTTTATTCATATATAACTAGCTTATATGTATAAAACTTTAAACCTTAATAAATCAAATCATTTTTACTTGAAATCAAATTAAATCATTCATAAGTTCTTTTTTAAATATCAGACTTTTCATAAATTTCAATTCTAAATTAAATGATCATTTCTACGCAATTTTATAAGTTCAACAAAACTATTTATTAAACTTGCCCAAAATAGCTTAATATCAATTAAAACTTCATTCATTTATAAAATTGGGTTTTTAGAACTTCATCAACTTATCTATAGAACTTAGTTGAGTTTTGTCGCTTAAAATCTCCAGTTATATAACTTATTCAAACACAGGCATTCACTATACAAATCATTTTATAGATTCTTCATAAAATCCAATTGTAAATATCAATTTATTTCTAAAACTTAATTTAATAAAACTTATGTAAAATTTAGTTCAAAACCTTTCATTTGTTATAAATTAAACTTTATAATACCAGACTTAGTCAATTCGCCTGATGGTAAATCAATGTCTTAAAAATATGGATTTTTAGGCCGTTTGCTACCAATACTTCTTATTGAATAACAGCACATAAGTGTTGAATTTAAATTCAACAATCATCATCCAAACTGGATTTTTAATGTTACTTTGGTTAAATTGTTCATATGTTTAAAATATAAAAGCAAATAACGTCTAAAACATTGAAAAATCCTACTGGATCCCTCCAACCTATACCCCTGCATCACATTTTATATATCATCTCACATATGCATATAAAACAGATAATATAATCTAATTCATTTAAGATGAATCCCCTACTTAAAAACACGTAGCGTCAAAGGCATCCGTCCAACGATGGGAATAATATAACCACAACCAACCAAATAAGCAATAAATCATTCAATCGTTCAAACACAAATTTTATATAAAATCAACAATGAACATTATTACATGGTATAACAATAATTAGCAGTACTCTAGAAAGTGTGAGAGTTAACTCACCAGTCATTTCAAACAAAGTTTACATTGTTTTGTCTAATTTTAAATGAATGTTTAAAATCAAAATCATGTAAAATACCATAACGCCCCATACGAACCCAATCCAACTCTTACTCGTAGCCTTCGTGAATATGAACCTAGCGTAACTTGTTTCATCACAATCTAACCATGTATGACAGAATAATAGATTTTACAATTTTAAAATGAATTAAAAGTCATTAACAAAACTTAGTTACTATATTAATTCACCAAATCCATATAATAAATCTTCTTCTCCACTTCCCCGTTTCAGGAAAACAAAACCCTAACTCGTAAGTAATGCATGGAAAACTTCTGCATACTCGAACCCATGAACGCAAGCATAAAAATGGGTACTGATTTGAAGCTAAGCTCCTGCTAAACATAAAGATGATTCCTTTCAAATTTTAGTATTTTTATTTCATTTGTTCTTGATTTTTGAAGCTTTCATTCATTTATTTATTTAAAAGAAGAGTGGCGGCTTGTAGACGTTGGAAGAGAAGAAAGAGGGAAGTACATAATTAGGTAAAAGTTAGAGACACATTTATAAGCAAATAAATTTTATTATTTTATTGACACATTTTATTTCTCCACATTTAATATTCGCAAAATCACATAGAAGCTCTGATCGTTGCGAAACTTAAAATCCTACAATGGTTTAATAATCCTGAACCATTGAAACTGGTTTCCTAAAATTTCGAGACTGACTTGAAAATTGGCTATTAAAATTTTAAAGCATTAATCAATACGTGATTGTGTCGCACACAGTCAAGTAACAACTCCAATTTATACAAAACTTGAAATCATACAATAATTTACAATTATGGATCCAATGAAACTGGCTGTCGGGATTCGAGATCGTTTGAAAAATGGCCATTTTATGTGTTAAATCAAGATCGTCTAAAAATAGTTCAATTTCGAAGCACTCACATACGTTGATAATAAATTAATATTTTCGTTCATAACCACATAAAGTTTCACATAGCATCAAACTATTCGAATTTGTATTTTTAAACTCAACGTTCTCAGTTAAATTTATTTCAAATCGTTAAATCTTAGAACTGGTCGTTTTAAATATTTAAATTAACTAAATATTTGAATATAAAAATTCGGGTTATTACATGTGTGGTACTAAATATGTTTGAGATGCCAAGTCTATGCGAATAATAGTATTTAATAGGCTTCGGCCATCTTTGTAGTGCATGTTCAGGCATAGCTTTGACTTGCCATTTATGGATCCATTCCTTATGGTGATTTTTCTAGATTTCACTATTTTTCGATTTCTAAAATTTGTGATTTTAAAAATATTTTCACCATTTTGCAGATGTTAGTTTTGTATACATAGGTCATAGCCTATGAGCTATTTAGCAATTCAAGATATGTTGATTATATTTTTGTGTAGTGATTGCATTTCTGTTTGGTAATTTCATTTCTGAGTGAACTCCTAGACTAGTTCAATATCATTGGGATTTCGATGATTTCCATCTTGGAGTTTCTGTGTGTTCGAAATATACACATTTGTTGCTCTCACCTTACATATGAAACTTCTATAGGTTGATTTAAATCAACTTATCTCATGTATAATATGAACTAATATTGTAATCTCTCAGTTGAGAAAATTTTCCATTATGTGATATCAACCTTAGCCCATCATGCTCTAATCATCTTATTTAAATTAAACTGACTCATATATTACGAGTACTCGGGTCAGACTACATTATTACAAGGTAGTCACTAGTTGTAGATTCCCACTATCTTTTGTTTTCGTTCTGGACTATCTATCACATTTTTGGATGCTTAGGCATGTCTTGTGTTGCCATATTGCAGATATTTTTATGTATTTTATTGTATATTCTTTTACGAAAGCATACCGTGTAACTCCCTGCACCCCTTAATATCCCCAAACAGGCCATACCAAGAAATATGGAGCGTTTTAGGCATAAAGAAACTAATCATAGGGACTAAGATTCATGAGACATAAAATAGAAATAGAAGAAACATTTATTTTCAACAACTTATTATTCCAAAAGCAATAGTTAACCTAAAACAAGTTTTAATACAAAACATATGTCTTACATGCTCTCAGCACAAATTAGAGAATTTGATAAAACATTTCCTCTCTGAAGTACAAATCGAACCATGACAAATAAGATGTCGTAAAATAGAATTGATTAAGTACACCAAATAGAAAAAATAAGATCTTTGATATTAATTATCCCAAGCTGCTATTATCAACCAATCTCTGACCTGTAAGCCTAATGGGGAAAGAAAAAAGAAGAAAGAGATTGAGCCTGGCATGAAGTCTGGTGAATGATTTAATTAATATCATTATTTAGTAATATAGAGTAAATACTTAGTAATAGCTCTAGTATTAGATAGGTTAAGTGTGTCTATGCACTACTATAGGAAGTTAACATACAGGAAAAATATACAAGAAAATATGCTTGAGCTATACACGCAATGATTATTTGATTGTTTGCACTTAGTTAACTACTGAATTTAATAAACATGATTAGGATAATTCATAATACTACCCATTAATCGGCTTTTTCCTACTAATCAACCATCTCGCACGGTAAATATGTCACTATGGGTATAAGCCTTTATCCCACCCAATAATTCATCAGTAAAGACATTACTAATCACTTTTGGATGTAGTAGTGACTTATTTTCCCTCGTTGATCTCACCTTATGCCCAGACACTGTCAGAACACACCACACATGCCCTTATTTCTGTTAATCTTCTATTCACCACAATTAGCATAAGCATGCAAAACCTCCACAATTACAAATTGTGAGACCATTGGTGATAACCTGAAAGGGAATGTTGCAGGTGCAGATCCTATCAAACAAATATTCTAGTTCGTGCGCCTATCCAGTCTGCTTCCCCCCCCCCTCCCACCCGATCTTTGTCTTATTTATTGGTTACTTATTTTTCCTAATTAGCCCTCTACTGTTGAACGGACAACCGCATACATAATAAATTTTATTGGTCACTTATTTTCCTTAATCATCAGTCGCGCTGCTAAAATAGACCACTACTATTTCATTCTTATTAAACTTAATCCCAAATTTAAGTTTACATTTATAATAATTATTTTCCACATCCCCTTTAGTTTTAACCCCCATTTATAATTATTTGCAAATATGTCAAATTTGCCTATTATGATTTATTAACGTATCCATGCAGTTATCATAGTATTATTCACATTTTCATCTCTCTTCTAATTACAACACATGTTATAATTTTTCAAATCCTCGTTAGTTTTCTTAATTCAGTCTCATTTCTGCTTGATTACAGATCTATAATTTATGCGTACTTTTTCTATAAATTTACTCCCTTTTCTTTTGATCCTTGTTTACACAATTATTACGTTAATTCTATATTCACATGCAAAATAAAAGGATTAAATTAATCATTAATAAACTAACATTTATAGATCCAGGAATGTTTTAGGCTTAAACTTAAATAATTGTAGAAACTATTAAATAAGTAACAACATGAAATATTGAAAAAGGAAGAAGACTGAAAGACTATCTTACAGAACTTAAATGAAAGGAAAACTATAGGAAGAGATAAGGGAACGCTTATAGAAAATAACTTATTAAAACATTAACTTACAGAAAAACTTATTAAAAAGTATAATAAAAACTGTAAGAAAAATACAAGAAAATTTTACAACTATTATAAACCCTATCCACTTTATATTACCAAAAATCTAAGTAATTACAAAACTCACCCGTGATCATCGGCTATTAGAGCGCGCACAGCCCTACCAAATATCGTCCTTAGATTGATTAATAATATTTTTACGTTTTATAAATCTCTTCCTAGAGAAAAATTTAGGTTTTAGGTCAGTTTCAGTAAAGAGAGAACACAAAGAAGAAAATTTTGTGCTGTTAACAAAGAGGTAGGCCTAGGGACTTATTTATAATGAATTCTAGGGATCTCAAGCCATCGGATTTTAAGACTTGATCTAACCTAAAAACGTCACTCAACCAATCACTGCCTCCTCATTTCAAAAACAGCCAATAGGATCAAGATATGTTAACACAAAAATCTATACTCTTTTCGTCACTCCATTGTTGGATGAATTTTTCGTCCAACTGTAGGGTATGTTGACCCGACTCTTGTTGGGTCGACCTATGGGTCGATCCGAGCCTATTACATATATATATACACATATTATGTTTGTTCAGCTCGTTTCTCCCATATCTTCTGCACACAGATTGAATTCTAACAAGTTACATATGAAAATTTCTTAGAAAATTGCTATGGAAAAAATGGAGAAGATTCCGTAGCCAAATTTGAATGTTTGTGAAAATTCTCTTTTTACCCTCTTTTTATATTTACAGTTAATCTACTTTAGTAAGTTCATAATTGTTCCCTTTTATTAATATTATTTAACTTCCAATAAATTCCACTGGTACCTGACCTAATTCTTGTTATAATGCGTGAGCTACTCTTTCAAATTCAAATGTGTGTGCTAAAGTTTGTGAATTAACTCTTTTATTAGCTTTTAATGTTATGGCCATTATGTTAATCTTTAATTTCTCCATATTCTCTTTTATAATGTTAATGTGAACGTTTCCATTAATTCAGTTTATTAACTTGTAATGTTCTATTTTCATAACATTCACTTTAATATTCAACTCTCTTAATTAATTATTCTTATATTTTGGGTTTCTACAATCCCCGCTCCTTGAAATATCTCATGCTCGAAATCTTTATGGATGGAAGAATGATATATGTAGTTACAACCATAAACTACATCTATTGTGTTATGTTGTGAAGGTTTGAGGTAGCTTGTTGATCTTGTCAATTTTCTGCCTTATGTAATCTATTTTCTTCATGCATGAAGTATGTTAGTATGTTGGTGCTGTCTTAGTTTCCTACATGTAACTTTTTGTATGTTTATCATTAAACTTTGTGCTACTTCATGTGCAAGCTTTGATGTTGTGATAGGACACTTTCAACGAATATTTGTTAGGTGGTATGGTAGAGATTAGGTAGCTCTAGCTTGGGCTTAGTTGTTGTCCAAGGTTGCTAGCTTGTGATTACTTGTATATGACAATATTTATGTTACTTGTATGCCCTTTGGTAGCTTTGTATATTGACTCCTTGCGTGGAGTATGCAATTGTATATTGTTAGCAGTCTAGAAAGTTAGTCTAGCTCCTGTTCTTTTAGCTTGTTTAGTATGGTGATCAGTCCACTTCAAAATCAAATGTAGTAGATAAGCAATCTGTTCATCTCCTATAATCATTGTACATATTATTTGTTATAATAAAAGTGTTATGGATCACTATAAAAACCGACCAGCTTTGCCAAAAAAACTACATCCACCTACTCAATTATCAACCACTGTATTGACTATCCTTCAGTTTTCTAATACAAATTATGTTACTATGTAGTAGTGTAGTGTATATGTTCCAAACTAATGAAAAAGACTAAGCAGACTACTAAATCAGTCGACCTCCTTTTTATGCAAAAATGCTCGTGTCACGCATCTAAATGTATGGAAATATCCTAATGATAATAGATAGTTCTATATGTGTGCTGAAATCATCATCAATATGCAACAATCATATGATAATCATACATTTATAACAATCATGGAAATATAAGAAAACACAGTTGCATGCACATCTATATGCATATGCTTGGTGCCCTAGTTTTGTCGATCTCTAATAGTGCCTAGTGTATATATATTTGTTCGTTTGCATCCACTAGCAAACACTTGCAACCATTAGCATCCACCATATAAAGCATGCTTTATTAACATGTTTCAACAAATCCTACCATCCATAGGATTAATCCTAAGAACTACCCTCCCTAAGGGTACTAAAAGAAGGAAGATCTTATTCAATGGACAAAGCTAACAATAGAATATTTTTAAGAAATATTTGCCAAAAGAATGCAACTAAGAAACTTGAATTCTCTTAAGGCAACCAAGTTGCCATATTTGAAATGTGATGACCGCTCATAACCCCTGCACAAAACAAGAGGAATAATGTGTTGAAGGGTGTGCCAGGAAGCCATGGACGATCATCAGAGTAGGTAAACAAAAGTGGAACCTGTCGTATAATGCACAACACAAGGATAAAGTATAATACAACATATACAACAGGCAATAATAGGGGAGCATCATATAACAAACTTTTAAACTTTCATAACATCTTGAAAGGTCATACATCAATAGAATATAACATCAAAGTTTGTACATGAAGCCTCGCTACAACACTCATCAAACAATGGAAACAAAGATACTAGGTAATAGCAAAGTAATACGCCAGCCTCCTGCTCATTATCGTACAACATCATCATCTCACCAATCACCTGTCACCTGCCACCTAGTCTTCCCATCCAAAATCGGATGAACAGCCCAAAGTAATAAAAGGGAAACATAGAACCTTGAGTCAGACAACAGTCTTAGTGAGCGATAAAACAACTGTCTAACATCATCAATAAAATGTACGAGAATAGGTAGACTAATAAACCAATCTACCCAAAACTCCATAGAAGAACCCACATTCGTCTTCCCCACATCAGACAGTGATAGCCTTTACATGCAATCATTTCAACAGTACGTCCATGGAAACCAGAACAACCATCCATTCAGGACAATCAGAAATAACCAAGCAATAGCAATCATAGCAATCAAATTATATATCTCATGCAAACCATCCTAAAAAATCTCAACATCCCTCAAGCACAAGCCTAGAGGCCTAGAACAATATCAGACAAGCACCCAAGAAACATATCCTTTGATGTTAGATGATCCATGTGAGATAGTACAAAAAACAACTAAACATCCAACATCCATGACCGACTCTAGTTATCATTGTCAATCCCGCTTTGAAACCATCGTTAATCATATGAAAACCTCCAACCATATGTCAAGGACTAATGGTAAACCCCATTTCTAGCAAAAACTCCATACGCCTTCACGACTTATATGTTTATCTTCTTAAATCTCAATACCTAGGCCCTTCATGACTGCTTAAGGTACGAGGTCCTTCACGACTTCCTAAAGTACCCCTGCATGACTGCTTCGAGTTTGCTAGAACTTATGACAACGATAATACCTCAGCCTTTGCATCTCTAGTCGTCATCACAAGCGACAATTAACAACTCAAGTCCCACTTGAGTAACCATTATGCACAATTCAACACCCTAGAGTTGTCTTCACATTCATTGCTTTAAACCGATCAATGAACACATCACTTCGAACATTCCACCTTGAACTCCTGTCGAAGCTAGAACCATCTTCGAGCCAATAAAAATAAACATCATTGGTTATATATTTGATGGATAATATCAGTCCATCCCGATGGACCACAACCAATGGACCACTACTAGTAGACCACAACCCATGGACCACTACCGATGGACCATTACCAATGGACCACTGCAGATGGACCACTACGGATGGACCACTGCCGTTTGACCACTGCTGATGGACCACAAGTGATGGACCGCTGCCGTTTAACCACTACATATGGACTAATACCGATGGACCCCTGTTGATGTACCTCTACCGATGGACCACTACTGATGGACCATAGCCGCTTGACCACTACCGATGGACCACATCCGATGGAGCATGGACTACTGCCATGGACCAGTCCCGATGGACCACTACAGATGGATCACTGCTGATGGACCACTATCGACGGACCACTAACGATGGACCATTACCGATGGACCACTACCGATGGACCACCATAGATGGAGCACTGTGGATGCATCCTTTCTCGCGCCACAATCCAAGCATCCAATTCATCCAAAACCCTTCACCATTGATCCATCTTTGAACGCGCCCAATCCATGAACTTTGACCACGATCCATGATCTTTGACCACGATCCATGAGCTTTGACCACGATCCTTGAGCTTTGACCATGACCCATGAGCTTTGACCACGATCCATAAGCTTTGACATTCCTCTTCATGGTCGATCTACCTGTCTTGTTCTCCAAGCAACGTTCCATCCTCCTTTGTCACGTTATCACGGCAATCTACCATTTCTGCCCAAAACTAGTAGTTCCAAATTCGAATTTCAAGACGATCCAAACAACATGATCTCACACAAAAACTCTACTAGATCCGAACTTGAACTTTACTCAATTTCATGCTCGGATCCCATTCGATTTCAAGACATTTGCAATCATCAATTCAACCATAATTCAACAACAATCCACACAAGCCATCAACAATCATCAAAACAACAATTATAACTGATATCACATAGAAAACTTACCGATTTAAGTTGCTTATTAGATCCTATGGTGATTTGAGTTAAAACCATATTACCTCGATTAGATCTATGCAAAAATAACTTGAAATGATGAACAAATAATCAAACAACTTATATATTTGATTGAATCTAAGCGAGAGATGCTAATCACTCACCACATCTTCAAAACAACACAAAAACGATGAATCTCGATTCCGGACAATGAAGAATGTTCTTTAAATCTTCCAATTTGATGAAATCAATATTCACTCGATGTAGATCTAACTTTAAATGATTTAGATCTTCGGTTCTCTTATGTAGATCTAGAATTTTAACGGTGGAAAGGTGTATTTGTTTGAGTAAGGATCAATCAAAAGCTCAACCAAATGAGAGAATGAAGAAAGTAACCCTCTCTCCATACCTCCAACACACAATTTATAGCCTCCCACCAGCCCACTAATCGGCCTCTCCAATTCATCCCATTAAGGCCCAAAAATTCTGAATAGTAAACTATGAAAAACTAAAACAACGATTCCTCCCAAACCGCTGAACCAAATCTTTAATGTAACCACTCCGTAGAATGGGGAACACCATTTCCTTTCCAATGAGACCGATCTATGCATCTGATTCGATCCAAGTCAAAAGTTATGCCATATACAAGACTGACAAGGGAAAAATAGTCACAAACAAAATTGGTAAAAATTACGGACATGTCTCACATAACCATAAACAACATATCAAAATATGAGAATGATCCAACCCTCGGGGAATAAAATAAAAATATTTTACGATCCTCCGATACATCAAATGCAAGTTGTTACATTCTTCCCCCTTAAAAATTTCGCCCTCGAAATTCCAACAACCATCAGCAACCACAAGCAAACAAAACAATAATGCATGCCTATCATCCATGAGCAGCAAATTCTATCGCCCAAACTAGCAGCAATTAAACAACACATCCACAGCCTTATCCCAGCATGCGGAACTCTAACAACAATCATAATCAAAATAGTACAAGTTACAATGAGGTAAGGTGACATGATACTAGTGGGTCATACCGACGAAGAGTTCTGGATGGGTCACCTTCATACTATCTTCCTTCTCCTATGTACAATCATCATCATCCTCACTCCATTGTATGTTGACCAACTTAACCATCTTCCTCCTAAGCTGTTTCGTGTTATTCCCCACAACATGAAGCAGCTTATGAGGTTTCTTAGCTATGGGCTCGACCTCTAGGTCTTTATTCTGATCTGGAGGTACCACCACATTCGAATCATGCACACACTTCCAAAGAAATGACACATGGAAAACATTGTGCATGCTCGACATCTTCTCGGGTAACTCCAACCTATACACGAGCTTCCGAATTCGGTCGATTATTGGAAACAGTCCAAAAAACCTTGGAGCTAACTTTCCTTTGCTCCTAAACCGAACAACGTGCTTCAATGACGAAATCTTCACGAAAACCATATCACTAACGTCAAATTCCAAATCTTCCCAATACTTATCGTCTCAATTCTACTAACGATCTTAGGTTGCCTTCATTCGTTGTCGAATGATCTTGATAAATCCGATGTTTCTTTGATCATCTCTGGCCCAAGTATCAACTTATTTTCAGTTTCTAACCAACATGCCGGAGAATTACATGGTCTACCATAAAACGCTCATACGGTGCCATCCCAATGCTTGACTGGTGGCTATTATTATATGCAAACTCAATTAGATGTAGATGGTCTTCCCATGATCCCCCAAAATCCAACACACATGCTCTTAGGAGGTCTTCCAAACCTCCATTAACTCTTTCGGTTTGACCATCAGTCTAGGGATGATAAGACCAACTCAAAAATAGCTCGGTTCCCAAAGATTCTTGCAAACTCTTCGAAAATCTGTTGGTGAACAACGGATCATGGCCACTACTATGCTATTTGGGATACCATGGAATCGAACTATGCATTTAACACAAAGCCCAACCAACTTCGATGTTGTCTTAGTCGATCTGGCTGGAATAAACCTTGCACTTTTGGTCAAGCGATTCACGATGACTCAAATTCCTTTGTTTCTTTCCCTGGTTCTAGGTAATCCATCGATAAATCTATCGATGTCTGCTCCCATTTCCACGTAGGAACTTCCAATGGCTGAAGCAATCCACTCGGCTTCTTCTGTTCAGCTTTCACCAACTGACAGTTCATGCACTTGGACATGAACTTTCCAATATCTCTTTGCATCTCTTCCCAATAGTAAGATCGCTTCATGTCCTAATGCATCTTATTACCACCAGGATAAATCGTCAACTTCTAGTGATGACGTTCCCTAAGAACATCATCCCTCAGTTCGTCCATATCAGGAATAACCAGTTGTCCTTTCTTTCAAAACCAACCCTCTCGATCGACTTCGAACTCTTTATCCTCTGGTTCCAACTTCTGGATAAACTCGACAAGCTTTGCATCTCGCTTTTGGCTCTCGCCAATCCTTTCAATAAGAGTAGGTCTTATCGAAAAGTTTGCCAACGTTTTAGGTTCTAACTCACCCCTTGGCCTGAAATCAATCCCTGCTAAAAACTCTAGGCTCTTCCATTCCAAAAACATTGCTTCCAATCCTGCATGTCTTCGACTCAACACATCTGCAACTGCGTTACCTTTACCATAAGTGTAGGCTATACCAAAATCATATGACGCCAAAAACTCTAACCACTTTTTCTGCTGAAGATTCAAATCCTTTTGGGGCAAAATATACTTTAAAGACTTGTGATCTATAAACAACTCAAATCGAACTCCCAACAGGTAATATCTTCACATCTTCAAAGCAAACACAATCGCGGCCAACTCCATATCATGAGTTGGGTAATTCCTTTCATGCGGCTTCAGATGTTAATTTACGTAGGCCACAACCTTATCCTTTTGCATTAGCACTGCTCCAAGTCTAGTACCACATGCATCGGTGTACACCACCATTTCTTCGTTCCCACTTAGAATCGTCAAAACAGGAGCACTCGTCAGTCTCTCTTTCATGATTTCAAAAGCTTGCTCACACTTCGCATCTCATGTGAACACCTGATTCTTTTTCATTAATCTTATTAATGGTGCAACTATCTTGGTGAAATCCTTGATAAACCAGGGATAATATCCCGCTAAAACAAGGAAACTCCTAATATCTGTCGCATTCTTAGGTTTATGCCGGTCCTGGATTGCTGCCACCTTAGCGGGGTCAACTACTATTCCATTTCCAGAAACAACATCGCTTAAGAACCGCACATTGCTCTTTCAGAAGTGATGCTATGAAAACTTAGCTTTCAACTGATGCTTTCGCAAGATTTCCAAAACAACTCTCAAGTGCGTCTTAAGCTTTTCGTCATTCTGGGAGTAAACCAGAATATCATCCACGAATATAAGCATGAACTTATTCAATTGATCTCTGAACACCCTATTCATAAGATCCACAAAATACGATGGCGTATTAGTCAACCTAAATGGAATCACCAATCATTTGAAGAAACTGGATGGTGTCTTAAAAGCAGTCTTTGAAACATTATCCTTTTCCACCCTCAGTTGGTGGAATCCCATTGCCAAATCCATCTGAGAAAACACCTTGACTTCGTGAAGCAGTCAAACAATTCATCTATCCTCTGCAACGGATACTTGTTCTTCTTAGCTACCTTGTTCAGCTCAAGACAGTACGCACACAATCTCAATGAGCCATCTGCCTTAGTTGCAAACACAACTGGTGCACCCCATTTGAATACACTTCTCCGAATGAATCCATTTCCTAAAAGGTCATGAACCAGCACCTCTACCTCTCGTTGTTCCTTAGGTGCCATCTGCTTAAGAGGCATAATGATAGGTCTAGCACCCTTGACCAAATTTATTTTGAACTCAATCTCAAGATGCAACGACAACCCTTTGACCTCGTCAAATACATCCTCAAACTCATTTGCGATCTTCACAGATGACAAGTCTTCCTGTGGAATCACAAGCGAGTGCAAAAAACTTACGAAGACCCCATCCTCGGGTTCACATCGAATCGCAAACACTCGTCCTTCCACATTCCCGACTGTCACCTCCAGCTTCTCGCAATCCACCTTTATCGCATACCTCATGAGGTAATCCATGCCCAAGATGATCCCAAACCTAGCGAAGTTCAAAAAAATGCAACCACACAAAAATGAGCAACCATGAATCGACAACACTAGACCATGAGAAAGCATACACAAGGTGGACAAACCCCCAACTCGATTTGTCACAATCAATGTTCTCTTGCGAACCTCGAGTTCCAAACCAAAACGACACGCAAGCTCTAAATGAACTTCTTGTTCTTTTAATAAGGAGTCACAATATACGAACGAATATACTTGGACAAAGCTTCAAAATCAGAAAAATACTCCAGCACTGGTCGACCATTATGCCTTAACTCCACAAATTTTTTGTACATAACAGACTTTTGAGCAGTCGAAATTAAATTTGTCTCAAACTTGACTTGGAATTGTTCCCATATGACCTCCTCTTTTGGAGTCTCAAGCGTAATGGAGTTCCACCAGTCCATGGCTCTACCTTATAGCCGCCTCTATGCAAGCATTCTCTTAGTTGCATCATCTATGCCTAAGTCACCAAAGATCATTTTGCAAGCATCCATCCATCTCTGAACCTCTTTAGTCATCTATGTTCCTTTAAACGGCTTTCGTCCAACAGAAGTGAAGTCCTTGCATAGCTTTGCAAAGTCCACAACCCTCATTACTTGCACATGAACACTAACATCTACTGCATCTACTGCTGGAGAGGGTACCCTCCTTATGTTCACTGCCATCCTAGCCTCGAACATAGATGGGTAGTCCGTTATACCGCCATCACCCCCTCCATGAAAAGTCTCCTCCCTAACAGTGTCTCAACAATTAACGACTCGTTCTAAATCTAAAAAATAGAATGACTAGCCCATAAGCGAGAAAAACTGCTAATGGAGTTCAAACAGTACTACTACATACACTAACAAATATAGTATTCATCCATTAGAAATCTCCAAGTACGTCCCTCATACGTTATTATGTATTTGAACTTTGGCTAAAATCGTTAACCAGAAATCTAATACCAAGTGTGACGACCGCCCATAACCCCGGCACTAAACAAGGGGAATAATGTGTTGAAGGGTGTGTCAGGCAGCCATGGACGATCATCAGAGTAGGTAAACATAAACGGAACCTACCGTACAACTCACAGCATAAGGATAAAGTACAACAGGAACATAAACAACAGGAAATAATAGTAGAGCATCATATAACAAACTTTTAAACTTTCATAGCATCCTGAAAGATCATCCATACATCAATTAGATATAACATCAAAGTCTGTATATGAAGCCTCATTACAACACCCGTCAAACAGTGGAAACAAAGATACTAGGTAATAGCAAAGTAATATACCATCCTCCTGCTCGTCATCGCACGGCAGCATCGTCTCACCAATCACCTGTCACCTTCCAGCAACCACCTAGTCTACCCAACCAAAAATGGATAAACAGCCCAAGGTAATAAGAATGAAACATAATACCTTGAGTCAGACAACAGTTTTAGTGAGTGATAAAACAACTATCTAACATCATCAATAAAGTATATGAGAATAGGTAGACTAACAAACCAATCTACCCAAAACTGCAGAGAAGAACCCACATCCTTCTTCCCTACATCTAACAATGATAGCCTTTACATGCAATCATTTCAACCATACGTCCATGGAAACCAGAACAACCATCCATTCATGGCAATTAGAAATAACCAAGCAATAACAATCATTGCAACCAAATTGTATATCTCACGTAAACCATCCTAATCGAGCTCAATATCTTTCAAGTACAAGCTTCAGATGCCTAAACCAAAATCATACAAGCACCTAAGAAACATCTCCTTCGATGTCAGATGGTCTACGTGAGACAGATGGTACAAACAAACAACTAAACATCCAACATCCATAACCGAATCTGTGTATCACCGCTAATCCTACTTTAAAACCATCGTTAATCGTATGATGACCTCCTGCCATATGTCAAGGGCTAATAGTAAACTCCAGATCTAGAAAAAACTCCATACGCCTTCACGAATTGTATGTTTTTCTTCTCAAATCTCGACAACTAGTCCCTTCACAACTGCCCAAGGTACGAGGCCCTTCACGACTGCCCAAAGTACACCTACTTTGAGTCTGCTAGAACGAACGATGACGATAATCTCTCAGCCTTTGCATCTCTAGTCGTCATCACCGGCGACTATTGACAACTCAAGTCCTCTTTGAGTAACCATTATCCACAACTCAACACCCTAGAGTTTTCTTCACATTCGTTGCTTTACACCGATCAATGAACACATCACATCACTTCGAACATTCCACCTTGAACTCGTGTCGAAGCTAGAACCATCGTCGAGCCAATAAAAATAAACATCATTTGGTCATATACTTGATGGATCAATATCAGACATCACTTCGAACATTCCACCTTGAACTAGTGTAGAAGCTAGAACCATCGTCGAGCCAATAAAAATAAACATCATTTGGTCATATACTTGATGGATCAATATCAGACCACTACCGATGGACCATTACCAATGGACCACTACCGATGTACCATTACCAATGGACCACTACCCAAGGACCACTACCCATGGACCACCGCCGAGGGACCACTGTCAATGGATCACTAACGATGTACCACTACAGATGGACCACTGCCGATGGACCATTGACGATGGACCACTCCCGATGGGCCACTACTAATGGACCACAACAGATGGACCACTTCCGATGCAACCTTTCTTGCTCTACAATCCAAGCATCCAATTCGTCCAAAACTCTTCACCACCAATCCATCTTTGATCGCGCCTGATCCATGAACGTTGACCACGATCCATGTGCTTTGACCACAATTCATGAGCTTTGACCATGAATCAAGAGCTTTGACCTTCCTTTTCATGGTTGATCTACCTTGTCTTGTTCTCCAAGCAACGGTCCATCCTCCTTTGCCACATCATTGCGACAATCTATCATTTCCCGCCCAAAACAAGTAGATCCAAATTTGAGTTTCAAGCCGATCCAAACAACATGATCCCACGCCAAAACTCTAGTAGATCCGAACTAAAACTTTACTCGATTTCATGCTCGGATCCAACTCGATTTCAACATGTTTGCAATCATTAATTCAACCATAATCCAACGACATTCTACACAAGTCATCAACAATCATCAAAACTACAATTATCATTGAAATCACATAGAAAACTTACAAATTTAAGTTGCTAATTAGATCTTAGGGTGATTTGAGTTAAAACCATAATTACCTCGATTAGATCTATGCAAAAACAACTCAAAATGATGAACAAGTAACCGAACAACTCATATACTTGATTGAATCCAAGCAAGAGATGTTAATCACTTACCAAATCTTCAAAAAAACACAAAAACGAGGAATCTCAATTTCAAACAGCAAAGAATGTTCTCCAAATCTTCCAATTTGTTGAAATCAATCTTCACTCGACGTAGACCCAGCTTTAAATGATGTAGATCTTCGATTATCTTATGTAGATCTAGAATTTTAACGGTGGAAAGGTGTATTTGTTTGAGCAAGGATCAATCACAAGCTCAACCAAATGAGAGAATGAAGAAAGTAACCCTCTCTCTATACCCCTGACCCCCTATTTATAGCCTCCCACTAGCCTACTATTGGGCCTCTTTAAATCATCCCATAAGGCTCTAAAAACCTAAACAACAAACTATGAAACACTAAAATAGCGATTCCTCTCAAACTGCTGAACCAAATCTTTAGTGTAACCACTCCACGGAATGGGGAACATCAATTCCTTTCCAATTAGACCGATATCAACACCTGATTTGATCCGAGTCAAAAGTTATGCCCTATACAAGACTAACAGGGACAAAATAGTCACAAACAAAATTGGTAAAAATTATGGACATGTCTTACATCCCCATAAACAACATATCAGAATATGAGAATGATCTAACCCTCAGGGGATTAAATTAAAATATTTTACGATCCTCCGATACATAAAATGTGGGTTGTTACATGAAAGTTCCCCCTATGATACGAAATATCTTATTCAAAAAATTTATCAATGCCTCATCACATGATGACTAACTAGTGACCTGTACTTTTCCTCCAATCAGCCAACCTAAATGGCTCCTCTTATAACTATTGAGTCATACTAACCAAATCCACTAGAAAGCTTTATCGCATTACCCATCTAAATGCTTTAGAAAAAATATTTCAAGAAGAATAACTAATTTTTCCTCCAAAAAGTTTACGTCTTTAACTCTACTATCTTGCATTCCTCTATCTGTTCCATTTATATTGTACATCCCCATAAGGACCACTTCTTTTGAATTCTCTACATATTTTTTTTATATAAAAAACTCATTTTGTTCTCGAAACCTTATTTAAGAAATTTTCCAAAAATAACTTGTTACTCATAGTGTTACAAAAATTTGTTTTTGAAATATATATTGTTATTTTCATGAAATCCCTAAAAATACAAATTTCATTATAAAACATACTAGCTCTTTAAACTTTCTATTTCTAAAACCATATATATGCACGGGAGGGGGATATAGACTCAAAGTGGACTTACATATTTTTCTTCTTTCTTAATGAAGTGCTTATCTTCAAATTTAATTTCTTGAAACACTATTATTCACCCTACATTAATCCTTTTGAAATCTATATATCCTTTCATATAAACATTTAATCACTTATCTACTAGCCAAACTTATTGTTTACTTCAATTTAGTGGTCAAATAAAAATATATTCTATCAACCTGATACCTATATTTACATATCAACAGATCTTTATAAGTTATTTTTCTTCAAATGGAATTTCTAGGACCCTCGTCTCATGCCCAAATGAAATAACTTTGATAAACACTAAACTCTCGATTATTGAACATAACAAATAGAGAAATTCATCCCTATATCCTATCAAAATTTCAAAGCAAATTCCGAAGTTAAATCTTTTAAGGTTCTAATTGTTATGCTTAGACTTTAAGTCTTGGTTCTTCCTCGTTCTTAGAGATCTTACCACAACATATTACATGGTATTTCCATAGAAGCTACATATATTCCCAATGCTTAGAATTTTCAAACTAAAAGCTAAGATTTTAATGTTATATACATTCTTACTTTTACATAGAGCACAAGAAAAACCAAAAATCATCGAACATTTGAATTCAATTAATCTTTATTGTTTTATGCTCCAATTTCTTGTATGGGACAACAAACCAACAGTTTATGGTCGTTGAAATTTCAAACTTTTCTCGTAATTGGTAACGCTCCCATGACCTAACTGAAAAACTGATGGTAATTATCCTATGGTAACTACACATGTGGGTCCTCTTTATAATGCATCTAGGTAGAACTGATACTAAGGTATTAGTTAGAACTCTTTAAAAATATCTTCTCAATACCTTCCAAAAATTATCATTAGAGAACTTGATTTTGGGTCCATGTACATGTAAGATACTAAATTTCTCAACAAAATACCAAATATATCTCTTGTTATCCTTTGATTAGACCCAACTTGTCATTTACATAAACTTCAATCAAATTACTCTGAAACCTCACCAAACACCCTACCACACAAGTCAATAAACAGGCATAGCACAAGCTAGTCCAAAAGGTATGACAATTGCTCCAAACAACCATTGGATGTTCTATGAACGACTCCCTCTCTAATCCTTTCCAACATTCACAACTGGTGGAAATTACTAACGAAGAAATCTAACTTGGGAATATCTTGGCTTATACTAAATAATCAAAATGACCATTTATGTTAAGCAAAGGATAATCATTCTTTTAAAAAACTTACATATGATTACCGCAGAGCCAAAGGAACTATTTGCCTTTGTAGAAAGATAAGTTGTATCCCTCATCCAAAAATGTTTACTTTTACCACTCTTATCTCTAAGTTTCTTAATTCATTTTTCCTAAAAAAAATCTGTTAAGTTCCAGTTAATTCCTTAAAATAAATCTGAAAAACCTCTATCATAGGTGTGGGACTTAATCCACAAAAGATAGGTCTAAGGCATAAAATAATTCATTTTAAGTAGCAAATTTATCTCCTAACTCTGATTCAATAAAGAACCCACAAATAATGAACTAAAAAGGTTTATCCACAAATCAAAGCTTCAATCTATAAAGATTTAAGTACTTAATATACATAGGTAAGCGTAGATAAGTTATTCTACAGATAACTCAGTGAAGAAAGGAGAAAATAGGACAAGGAAAGGAGATGAACTTGAGATCCTTTTGTAAAACTTATATTTGAAAAAATAATTTTAGTCTGAAAATCAATTTTTCTTTGGAAGAATAATTTACTTTAAAACAAATTTTTAGGAATCTTATCACCTTAGGTTCTGAAACCAAATTGACGATCGTGGGAGAAACCCTAATCTCCAAGAAAGCAATACTACGCATAAACCACTGTGCTAAAAGATCTTTGTGTTAACATTTCAAAATGGTTTTTGCATATGGTATATTTTCAACATAAGAATTTATCACTTATGTAACTCATGTGTGGTGTCTTTGTGTGTGTTCGTATGTGTGTGTATTTTCTATTCTATGACCATTTCATATTGTAATGACCCGACTTTTTAGCTCTCGGAAAATCAACACTAATACATCCTTTGTATTCATATATCTCAAATCATGTGCCAGAAAGTCTGATAGTTAAGGGAAAAGAAAGGAAGTAGAAGAATAGAAGAAAGAAGATACAAGGCAGAATCTCACAATGGAACGAATAATCTACAATATAACAAATGCTTTGGAAAAAAAGAGGAAAACTTTAGTATACATACATCAATCAGAGTTTAGAATGAATCAGCCTGAATAGTTATAACAACCTGTCCTTACAATTACTGATACAAATAATAACATACACAATAGGATAAATAAAGGAATATGAGCATATAACTCGGCCCAAACTTGTAACACCTCGCATTTTTAAGTATAATTAAAAATGAAATAAAATATATGAAAATATGCTTATGATAGGTAAATAATGGTGATGCATAAGAAGAATTAATTAATACATGAAAGAGAAGAAAAATTAGTTCGATAACGGTGTGTGTAACGGAAAAGATAGTAAAATGAGGATAATTAATTTAAGAATCAGGAATTAGATAAAATGGACATCACCATTGCATTCCTCTCAAAATTTTACATGAAATAGAGTCCGAGTTTTCGAAAATCGGAGTCCGGATGAAGAAGTTATGGCCTGTAGAAGATTTAGAAGGTTTCGGTCAGCACAAAACTGGGCAGGTCGACCAGGGGGTCGACCTGCGAGTCGACCTCCCCCATGGGTGTCTACTATAGTGTCGACCTCCCCCCTACAGGTCGACCTAGTCGACCTGTTTCGGTCCAGAACGCGTTTTTGAAGCCCAAGGACGATTTTTGATGGTCCGGATTGGTTTTAGGGTTAATCTGATGGCTGAAATGAATTGCTACACCTATAAAAACAACTTAAGACCTAGCCTTCCCTACACACAATTCTATTCTGCTTCTTCTCTGCCTCTGTTCTAAATAAAAATAAAAATGGCGTCGCTACTCTGCTGGAATCAAAACTAGAAGCTAATCAACATCAACCTAAGCAACTCAATTCAAATTAGAGATTAAAGCTTCTGCAACGATTCTACAACAATTAAAGTTCTTTCTTTAATACAACCAAGGCAAGTACAGTTATTTTCCGATATAAACATTAATTCTGATTGTGACATGAATTATAAAGCTGAATCTGAGGTTATATCTGTTCTATTCTGTTTAGATCTTATTTTGTATCTCTTTCCTCTTTTTGTTTTATACCCAGGCTACCACGAGCCTGAGCCAATCTCATAAGAGATTAACGTACGCTAAAATGTTTGGTACAATAAAATGAATGATGCATAAATTGGGCATGACCAATAGGTGACTGATTTGAGGAAAGAACATGGACTATAGCCAGAACGTAAATCGAAGACATATGACTGGACATGTTATATTTAAATGGTAATTGAACATATGATTAGAGATAAAGAAAATATGGCTTAGGTATAAAGATTTACATGAGAGTAGGGTATCTATTAATGAAAATAAACACCTAAGTAAGGGATCTTTGGGATATATGACATGCATAGTAGTCGATGGCTATATTTGGCATAATTTATATATGGATCTTCTGTACTATGCAAGTTTAGCAAAAATTGAAACATATGATATATGGTAAATTATGACCATAGTCTGAGCTATGTAAATTTAGTGCAAATATAGGGTATATGATCATATTGGGAATCATGACTATTATTTATGCATGTGAACTTAGGCAAGATTTATAATTAGGCAAGATGGGTCAATGAAACCTTAAGGAGTAATAAAATCTGTTATATTAGCCTAATTTAGTTCTGCTATATTTGCCTAATCTACTAGTCTGTTATCTTGCTTAATCTGCTAGTTCTACGCTACTGCCTAGTCTGCTAGATCTATTAATCTGCCAAATCTGTCATCTGCTAAGTCTGTTGAGATCCCTAATCTGCTATCTGCTAAATCTGCTAGTTTGCTTAATCTGCTGAATCCGCCAAAATCTGTTACCTGCTATGTCTGTTAAGCTGATATATTCCGTCTGTTATTGACATAATCTGAATTAGCTAGGAATAATTGACATGTATATTAGGCATGGGTATAAATGGTAAATCATTAATTAATTGGCCGCAAAGATAAACATGGCTAACTCGAGGTTAGAATGAGTTTGCGGCGTAATTCTACCCGGAACCGCCCGGCATATTCCAGTGGTCGCAAACAATAGGTTCTAATGTGAGAAGTTAGTCATAACGTGCTTGAAACCCGAGGTTAGACTCAGTTTGCGACAGAAACCTGCCCGGAACCAACCGGCTTAACCAGTAGCCGCAAACTGTCAGTCTAATGTGAGAGGTTTGGGCATTAATATTTAATTAATGAAAATCTGAGATAATTATGATGTCTAAAATGTGTCGAGTAAGGTTAAACCAATTGGACCAATGAATTTGATAAACCCGTTTCGTGAATCCGTAGGCCCAATACAAAGTTAGATAATCTATAACCAGTTAATCTGTAAGTCTGTTAATCTGTAACCAGTTAATCTGTAAGCCTGTTAATCCGAACATCTGATCCGTTAATCTGAAAACATGTTAACTTGATTGTCTGATCTGTGAACTAGTTAATCTAAATTTTGTATGTCTGAAACTTGCAGACAAGTTAAGCTGAAATCTGTTAGTCTGGCGACACAAGGTTAGGAGGGGAATTACTTGTGTCATATGTTGTTTGGGACCAATATTAGTCAGTAACCCTTTCTGGTATCAAAACTTTGACCCAACAGTAAGTAGGGTCCGGGCACGCTTACTGAACTAATTATAAGCGGTTCATTCTGAAAATGGCGAGGGGTGTTGATGGTGCGTTCCAACCGGGTCATGTGCATGCATGGATCCCGGTCTGCCTCTGAGGATGTAAGATGCCGTGACATCTGTAAATAGGTCTGTGCCAATTGGTTGTCACTTTAGGGAGTGATACACCCTACTGTGGGGCCGACACAGGATATTTATGTATTAGGGAGCCGATTGCTTGGGGTATGGTTTTAGGGTACACTTAGTTCTGTCTGTTTCTGTTGGTACCGTCTGTTTTTGTTGGGTGGCAACACCTATCTGTTTCTGCGTGGTACCGTCTGTTCGGGTGGTAAAGGCCCAATCACTAGTGTACACCTAATTCTACATTCTGTTTCCGTAGGGATTAATCTATTTCTGTTTCTGTTCGGGTGGTAAAGGCCCATTATCTGCATTCTACTTCTGTCTGTTTCTGTTCGGGTGGTAAAGGCCCATTATCTGCATTTCTGCTTCTGTCTGTTTCTGATCGGGTGGTAAAGGCCCATTATTAGCATTCTGTTTCTGTTAAATTATTCTGTACCCGTTTCTGTTTCACTTTAGACATTAGGGTGACACCTAATTCTGTTATATTAGTATTAGTGCAGAGAAGTGTAAAACAATAGCTTATATCATTCTATTCCTCTGTCATATCTATTACACCTGTTACAGTTATCTCTCATCCAGTTTTATTTTCATGTCATGTTATTATTATCTGTTCATAACTGAAAATCACTGGACTTGCCAGACTTTTTATCTGACCCTTGTTGTTTCGCCTCCTTTCTTCCGTTTCCACCCCCCCAGGTTATCCAAGGAGGGAATACTTTATCTTGATCCGGATTTCTTCTACTTGAAGTGCTTAAAGTATGGCTTGGCTCTGTATAGCTTCTGTTCTATGGGGATTATGATTTTAAACTATGCATTCTGAAGGCTTTTGTACAAGACTGATATTTTGTACTTGAATTCTGATAATGTGATTTGAATGGATGTAACCAAGTTTATTTCGGTTTCTGTTGAAATAAAGTTATAAAATTTTCAAGTACTATTTTATCTGTCTTGTAAGTTTCTGTTCTGTTTACTAAAATGCTCCACCAAAGTTAAGGCATTCCCTTTGTGAGTGACCTTAACGGAGGTGGGGTGTTACACTTAGTATCAGAGCTGAAGGTTACCAGATTGGGTAAAGTTTTTGAAAACTATTTTCAAAAAGGCTTTAAAAGAAAGTATTTTCAAAAGAAAAGTTTATTTTGAAAAACATAATCCCCAAAGCCATGTATATATCTTTTGATTCTCTGTCTGAATCCTTGTTTCCTTCTTTTTCTGAGTCTCCGGGGCTCCTGGCTTTCTGGGAGGTAACCTCATCGCGGCATGGTTCCGTAGGCTTGATAAGACTACGACACCTATCAAAGGGCAAATAAGCGCCCAACTTCCATCTGTAGCCGCAGTAGTTTCACCTACGGCAAATTTTCTTTCGAGCTTTGTAGGATTTTTCCGTGCGATGGAGGCAGCTTTCGAGGGACTGGTCAATGTGTTACACAAGCATAGTAAAGATGAGAATGAGGGAGTTTGGCCAAGGAGCACAACCCAAAGATAAGAAACCCATTGATATGAACTTGGTTCAAAAAGGAGGCAAAAAGGAAACACGAAAGAAGGAAGAAAAGTCTAAAGATAAAGGAGGAGAAAAGTGCTTTACTTGTGGGAGCTCGACTCATCTGAACAGGGATTGCAGAAAAAGGAAAGGCACTTGCTTCAACTATGGAGAGATGGGACACTTCACTAGGGACTGCCCGAAGAGACAAGGGAAAGGAGGGCAGGCGAACACTCTTGAGGCTAGAGGCTAGGATAGAAATAGGAAAATTTCTATAGTAGGTTTAATTTCTTTATCTGATTATGGAGTTAAAACTTTTTCTGATTCTGGTATTTTGTTTTTGTAATCGATACTCTGCACTTTAATACTAGTATTATTTCTGAATTCCGCTATAGACCTAGACCCATAAGGGCTATGGCTCATCTGTTTGAGATTGGGGTTTAAGGGATATCTGTGTTAGGCGTCAAGTATGACGCATACATTCTGATTTTTCGTGGGGTATGATTTTATCATGCTTAACTTCCTAAGAGCCATTAGGGAACCTGATCTGTACCAGTAGTTTGTAAATATCTGAATACTTCTGATAAGATTTCCAGTTTTGACATTGTCTAAAGAGGGTAATCCTCTGGATGTCAATTTGATGTTGGTTTCGGTCTTTGGGGCCGATACTTAGGACCCATGCCTAATGGGAACCAAGTTTTTGTTTTATTTGTACTCACTTCCATCATTTGACTGTATCCTATCGATCGAATCTTCGAACTTTAGGTAGAAACTAATGGGTGTAAACATGTGTTTGAGACATGTTATGTTTGATGGTTGCAAGTGGATGCAAGTGGTTGCTAGTGGTTGCCCGTGGATGCATATACACACACTAGGCACTAGATCGACTCGAAAACCACTCTCATACTGCATATGGATGTGTGAGCATTTTTAATTTTTGTGGATGCAAAATGATTGACTCAGCACATGGATGTTTCATATGACTGAATGGTTGTGCACTCATATAGAAATGATATGTATCGAGTAGGAAAATTGCATACATGTTGGACTCATGGCACTGGCATAATTCGCATTAAGGAGGTCAACTGAATCAGTGGACCGCCTGATCTTTGCATTAGACAAGGAACATATACACACACTTCTTGCATATGTTTATACAGCAATAGAGATCTATTAAGGACAATGAATGCCTGTGATTTGTGATTGAGTAGATGGATGATTGGATGGTAGGACACATTCTTCTTAACTTGAATATTTCGGGGACGAAATCCTTTAAGGAGGGGAGAATGTAACACCCCGCATTTTTAAGTATAATTAAAAATGAAATAAAATATAAGAAAATATGCTTATGATAGGTAAATAATGGTGATGCATAAGAAGAATTAATTAATACATGAAAGAGAAGAAAAATTAGTTCGATAACGGTGTGTGTAACGGAAAAGATAGTAAAATGAGGATAATTAATTTAAGAATCAGGAATTAGGTAACATGGACATCACCATTGCGTTCCTCTCGAAATTTTACATGAAATAGAGTCCGAGTTTTCGAAAATCGGAGTCCGGATGAAGAAGTTATGGCCTGTAGAAGATTTAGAAGGTTTCGGTCAGCACAGAACTGGGCAGGTCGACCTGGGAGTCGACCTCCCCCATGGGGGTCGACTATAGTGTCGACCTCCCCCCCCCCCCCCTACAGGTCGACCTGGTCAGCCTGTTTCGGTCCAGAACACGTTTTTGAAGCCCAGGGACGATTTTTTGATGGTCCGGATTGGTTTTAGGGTTAATCTGATGGGTGAAATGAATTGCTACACCAATAAAAACAACCTAAGACCGAGCCTTCCCTACACACAATTCTATTCTTCTTCTTCTCTGCCTCTATTCTAAATAAGAATAAAAATGGCGTCGCTACTCTGCTGGAATCAAAACTAGAAGCTAATCAACATCAACCTAAGCAACTCAATTCAAATTAGAGATTATAGCTTCTGCAACGATTCTACAACAATTAAAGTTCTTTCTTTAATACAACCAAGGCAAGTACAGTTATTTTCCGATATAAACGTTAATTCTGATTGTGACATGAATTATAAAGCTGAATCTGAGGTTATATCTGTTCTATTCTGTTTAGATCTTATTTTGTATCTCTTTCCTCTTTCTGTTTTATAGCCAGGCTACAACGAGCCAGAGCCAATCTCATAAGAGATTAACGTACGCTAAAATGTTTGGGACAATAAAATGAATGGCGCATAAATTGTGCATGACCAATAGGTGACTGATTTGAGGAAAGAACATGGACTATAGCCAGAACGTAAATCGAAGACATATGATTGGACATGTTATATTTAAATGGTAATTGAACATATGATTAGAGATAAAGAAAATATGGCTTAGGTATAAAGATTTACATGAGAGTAGGGAATCAATTAATGAAAATAAACACCTAAGTAAGGGATCTTTGGGATATATGACATGCATAGTAGTCGATGGCTATATTTGGCATAATTTATATATGGATCTTCTGTACTATGCAAATTTAGTAAAAATTGAAACATATGATATATGGTAAATTATGACCATAGTCTGAGCTATGTAAATTTAATGCAAATATAGGGTATATGATCATATTGGGAATCATAACTATTATTTATGCATGTGAACTTAGGCAAGATTTATAATTAGGCAAGATGGGTCAATGAAACCTTAAGGAGTAATAAAATCTATTATATTAGCCTTATTTAGTTCTGCTATATTTGCCTAATCTACTAGTCTGTTATCTTGCTTAATCTGCTAGTTTTGCGCTACTACCTAGTCTGCTAGATCTGTTCATCTGCCAAATCTATCATCTGCTAAGTCTGTTGAGATGCCTAATCTGCTAAATCTGCTAGTTTGCTTGATCTATTAAATCCGCCAAAATATGTTATCTCCTATGTCTGTTAAGTTGATATATTCCGTCTGTTATTGACATAATCCGAATTAGCTAGGAATAATTGACATGTATATTAGGCATGGGTATAAATGGTAAATCATTAATTAATTGGCCGCAAAGATAAACATGGCTAACTCGAGGTTAGAATGAGTTTGCGGCGTAATTCTACCCGGAACCGCCCGGCATATTCCAGTGGTCGCAAACAATAGGTTCTAATGTGAGAAGTTAGTCATAACGTGCTTGAAACCCGAGGTTAGACTCAGTTTGCGACAGAAACCTGACCGGAACCAACCGGCCTAACCAGTAGCCGCAAACTGTCAGTCTAATGTGAGAGGTTTGGGCATTAATATTTAATTAATGAAAATCTGAGATAATTATGATGTCTAAAACGTGTTGGGTAAGGTTAAACCAATTGGACCAATGAATCTGATAAACCCGTTTCGTGAATCCGTAGGCCCAATACAAAGTTAGATAATCTGTAACCAGTTAATCTGTAAGTCTGTTAATCTGTAACCAGTTAATCTGTAAGCCTGTTAATCCGAACATCTGATCCGTTAGTCTGAAAACCTGTTAACTTGATTGTCTGATCTGTGAACTAGTTAATCTAAATTTGGTATGTCTGAAACTTGCAGACAAGTTAAGATGAAATCTGTTAGTCTGGGGACACAAGGTTAGGAGGGGAATTACTTGTGTCATCTGTTGTTTGGGACCCATATTAGTCAGTAACCCTTTCTGGTATCAAATCTTTGACCCAACAGTAAGTAGGGTCCGGGCACGCTTATTGAACTAATTATAAGCGGTTCATTCTGATAATGGTGAGGGGTGTTGATGGTGCGTTCCAACCGGGTCATGTGCGTGCATGGATCCCGGTCTACCTCTGAGGATGTAAGACGTCGTGACATCTCTAAATAGGTCTGTGCCAATTGGTTGTCACTTTAGGGAGTGATACACCCTACTGTGGGGCCGACACAGGATATTTATGTATTAGGGAGCCGATCTCTTGGGGTAGGGTTTTAGGGTACACTTAGTTCTGTCTGTTTCTGTTGGTACCGTCTGTTTCTGTTGGGTGGCAACACCTGTCTGTTTCTGCGTGGTACCGTCTGTTCGGGTGGTAAAGGCCCAATCACTAGTGCACACCTAATTCTACATTCTGTTTCCATAGGGATTAATCTATTTCTGTTTCTGTTCGGGTGGTAAAGGCCCATTATCTGCATTCTACTTCTGTCTGTTTCTGTTCGGGTGGTAAAGGCCCATTATCTGCATTTCTGCTTCTGTCTGTTTCTGATCGGGTGGTAAAGGCCAATTATTAGCATTCTGTTTCTGTTAAATTATTCTGTACCTGTTTCTGTTTCACTTTAGACATTAGGGTGACACCTAATTCTGTTATATTAGTATTAGTGCAGAGAAGTGTAAAACAATAGCTTATATCATTCTATTCCTCTGTCATATCTATTACACCTGTTACAGTTATCTCTCATCCAGTTTTATTTTCATGTCATGTTATTATTATCTGTTCATAACTGAAAATCACTGGACTTGCCAGACTTTTTATCTGACCCTTGTTGTTTCGCCTCCTTTCTTCCGTTTCCACCCCCCAGGTTATCCAAGGAGGGAATACTTTAGCTTGATCCGGATTTCTTCTACTTGAAGTGCTTAAAGTATGGCTTGGCTCTGTATAACTTCTGTTCTATGGGGATTATGATTTTAAACTATGCATTCTGAAGGCTTTTGTACAAGACTGATATTTTGTACTTGAATTCTGATAATGTGATTTGAAAGGATGTAACCAAGTTTATTTCAGTTTCTGTTGAAATAAAGTTATAAAATTTTCAAGTACTATTTTATCTGTCTTGTAAGTTTCTGTTCTGTTTACTAAAATGCTCCACCAAAGTTATGGCATTCCCTTTGTGAGTGACCTTAACGGAGGTGGGGTGTTACAAAACTCCTCTTATGAAGCTCCAAAGTAATCCAACTCCAACTTGAAAATATACTCGGTCTAACCCGAGCATGATAATAAAATAGCACCTGGATCAGGCTAGGTAGCCGCGTGAGATACACAATATATACATGACATATATCAATAAAATCTGAGGCTGTATGCATGTCCATAACAGTTATCCGCTCAATAACATCCAACCATTTATTAGGAGAAGTATAGTTTTATAATAGATAATGTCTAGTGTGTAGAATATAAATTAAATCAAATAGTTGGAATGTTACATTGGTAACATTTTCGACAACGATTAAGTGTACAAACAAAACAAATAAGGCATGTTCGCATATTGGATTTTTTTCGGGGAGATCTCTCCATATGAATCCGAACTACATACACTCGGATCATAAGTTACCTACTGAGTGTCGTATATCTCTAGATAAAATGTACCGTAAGGAAAGCATGACTGGCCCACGCACGAAAACATTGGTGTGCACTACGTGAAACCAAGTATGTATCAAACTCCCAGTGCAACATCTATAATTGTACTCTAGATATGGAGTCAATACATAATATTGTGGGTTAGCTAAACTCCAGATCACGCAGCCTACTTTGTCTTTAGCCATATCCGATGTCGAGATTTCGTTCAACATCTTTCACACGAGTCTTCATCCCTAGAACAGAACAAGAATTCCGATAGTTGGGATAACACAACACAATAGATCTCGAAATCACACATTGATTCCTCAACATCAACAGATCTCAAAATCACACATAGATTCCTCAACATATCCCAGTATCACTACATGTGTTCGAGAATCTCAACAAATCTCGAAATCCCACATATAGACTCCACTTCACAACCGCTTCCAAAACATAGAACCCATATACTAGTTTTGAAGTGGTTTTCGATATGTAGAACACTTACCAATCCCCGTCTCCTCAAAACCAATTGTTAGATTTAAGGTCAAGTTCTATAGTCCATTAATTGACCATCAATTCACACAATAGACGGTTGTATATGGAAAACAAACTCGTTTAATTTCCATAACAAACGACTAAGCATCCAAAGCACTATTGAGTCACGAAGTATGATAAATAGTCAAAGAACGGTTAACTCATATAAACGGCTTCCAATCCCTTTTCCGTTTAATTAATTTTCATTAATTAAAATTTCTTTTATTAGTAAAACTTCTAATATCTAATAAAACATCACTTGTCAAAATTAAACTTCACTTATTAATCAATAACTCATCTCCATTAATATTCTTCTATATACTAGTGTATATATTCAACTTGTACTTTTTTTTTGAATTTGTTCAGGAGGGAAACCGACCACAGTCATAAAACCCTCCCTAGTGCACCTAGCCTGGTCCGCGAGCACCACGTAATTGGCTGATCTTAGTGTATGCACATGGTAAGCTCTTAACATGCCATTCTGGGTTTCGAACCCACACCACTGTTACCACGCCCATATTCATTTACAGTCTTATTACTTAAAAAGGTATTAATATACCTATCCCTCTGGTATAAGTATAATCACAATCACTTTTTCAAATCTCAAAAATATCGCCCGAGATCTCCTTCAATATCTCGTTTTGGGCTCCTTCCAAAATGAAACAACAAATATCACTATAAATCTCTTTTCGAATATACCACCAGAGATATTGCAATATCGAACGTTATAGGACCAACATGAAATACTGGAATATCATCCGAGATCTTGGTTTTTATTGTTATGATTTAAATTTGTGCCAGAACCAGAACAATAATTAAAAAATCAAATCTAGCCACGATATTCTCCTGCTATGTTACATTTTGCATGTTAAATGACTATATTGTATGTTCATATATGTTCTACAATGCTTATGATTTTCAAATTCTTTTTTTTTTTACATACACGTTACCTATGAAATTATGTATTTTATGGTTTATTTATGCTGTATTTTTTAGTGTTTTGGATATTTTAATGTTTTATGTCTAACAATAATTCATTTTCATTTATTATATGTTCTAAGCACTAATCCATTTGCATTGTGATATATTTTTGTTTTAATCATATTACGATTTAGACTATGAATGATCTTTCATGAATTAAGAATAACAAAATGATTTTCCAATTCAAGTTTAAGTTATTATGTTTTTAATAACGTTTCATTTTGTAATAATATCATTTTTAACATATCATATATCCCGAGGTTGTACCGATATGAAATTTCAGACTCGAGATGGAAATCCGAAATGAACCCCCGAGTTCAACTTATCTCGTCCGAGGTCTCCCCCGATACGAGATCAAGTCTCAAAAATCTCCAAAACAAAATACGACCAATATATGAGATATAAAACCTTGATCATAATTCATTTCCAAGATGTTCTTCATAAATTAAATATATTTCAAATGATATTCATGTACTTATCCCTTTGATACAAGTATATCTATAAACCCTTTCCAATATTTTATTTCTTTAAAAATAATCAAAAAGAATAAAATCATTGTATATTAAGAACTCTTCTCTTTTATAAGTTAAACATCTTCTTTAATATCTTATTCTCGAAAATCTCTATGCATGTTTCTATCTTTAAAATCATTTATTAAAGATTTAGGTATATTCAAAACACATTAAACCGTATATTTCTTGTTTACTGTATTCCAAAGGTTTAAAAACAAGTGTTGCTAAAACACTTTTTACAACAAACCCAGAACAATTCCTTTTATACAATCATCTTTAAATGTTCATTTAAAGATTTAATTATTCTAACTTTGATGAAATAATCCGAGTAGGTTAAAGATGAATGTAATTAACACATTGTCGCGACAAACGCAAAATGATTTATTGATTTATCCACATTTTTAAAACATTCCTTTAAAGATATAAATCTCGATAAATATTCGACAAGCTGAAATACTAGTGATTTCTAAATCATTGATTATAAAAGGTGTGTTATTATCCAAAATCATTTCCAAATGTTGTAAAACATGCTTAATTTATTTCGATATATATATGTACATATATATAAAGTATAATAACTTAAAATAAGGTTTTAAATAAAAAAGGATTAAAATGTACAAATAATAAAAAAAATTGTTTAAAATAGGTTTTAGTAAAAGAATTAAAATGTATATATAATAAATAGCGTTAAAAAGGTTTTAAATAAAAAGAAATTTAAAAAATTGTTTTATTTTTAAAACCATTCACTTTCCTATTTCCTAAATACTAATTTTCAATTCGTATTATTTCCCAATTCAGTCCAGTTATGCCAAACACATTAATTTGTGTGAAATAGACAAATTCAGTATATTATATAAAATAATATATTCACTTCACCACAATTCCACATATAACAACGTTATATAATCAATGGGGTTCATAGTCAGGTTTTTCTGATAATCAATTCATATAACGACATATGAATATAAATAAGGTAACAATTATAATGGGGAATTTTGTTGGATTCCTCCAACCTCTCCCTTTGCAGCAGGGCCCATATATATGCACATATACATGAAATACAATTCAAATTTTACTAATTTATATAAGATGAATCTTCTACTACAACGTAGATAATGCAAAAGGTCATCAGTTCACATACTGGAATATATATATATATAACAACAACCACCAACAAGGAGTAAATCATCCAAACAACTAATAGTACGTAAGTATATGTAAATAACAGTCAATACTATTATATGATACAATTATATAGCAAAAAAGCGTGAGTTAAACTCACCATCCATTACAAAAGAAGATTTACGCAGATATTGTATAATTCCAAACGAACATTTAAAATTCGATAAAATTCTAGCCTTCATAGAATGACTCCAATCCACTGCGTACGCGTAGCATTCTGTGATATGAACTGAACGCAACTGATGGTGTCTGAATCCGACTTCATATGAACTAGTTATAGGGTTTACAAGTTAAGAGGAGATTGGAACAACATTAACTTAATTTAATTATAACAATTTGAATACCAACTCCTAACGCACGTGAAGACAACCTTCTTTCCTAAATCAAATTTCAAAATCCCGCCTCTTGCTACCACTCCAAACCTAGACCGTCCATACCACCGCACCCAGTCACCAAACACCACGCACCCAGTCACCAAACACCACCGCCGACACCACCAATCAACTTGCCACCTATATCTATGCCCACCCGACACCATCTCCAGCAACTCAATCCCCCCACCGATGATGTGACCTGCTACCACAAATAAGCGCAGCCTCCTATCGCTTTTCGTCGTAGATGACCAGAGCTACGTCTGTTGACGTCTATAAGTGCTTCTCATCATGAGAAGTTCAGTCATGACCTTGAATTCAACTAAAATCCATTGCATATCCTTCACGTCCCAGCCCTAGGCTTGACTGTCAAAAGTCGATCACCATAAACCTCCATTGTACCAAAAACAAAGAATACAATATAGAAGCTCTCGAGCATATGGTCGTTATGGATCCAATATCTTTATTAACAATAAATCAGGATTTAATTTCTTGAAGATGATGAGGGATGGTGTCCTCTTTCTTTTCCTTTCTAGAGACAAAAGATGAAAGATATGTTATAAGGAGGAGGGATATATGTAGGTGCAGATATTATAGATATTTATAATATTATATTCTATTATAATCTAGTTGAGCCTTTTAGCTCATACGTCCACATGCTTCATCCAATTTTCACAAAAAATGATATCCTTCTATATTTCAATATTCTAGCCTCGATGAAACTGGTTTCGTCTAAATTCGAGACTATTCGCAAAACACTATTTAAAATTATCAAATCGTCAATCAATACCCGTTTATATTGCGTGCGATCACACAACAACTCCGTTGATATGAAACTTGAAATCTTATAGTTATTAATCATTACATATTTTATAAAATTAGTTTCGTTGAAATCTGAGATCGTTTGAAAAATGGCTATTGTCACGTGTTAGTAAAATCGAGTAAGTACAAATAGATTTCTACAAAATACTATTCTTCAATAATAACTTATTATTATTGTTCATATTCAAATATGATTTTTTATAAGCTTCGAAATCGATTTAATTCCATATTAAATTCCATTTCATTTATTTAAGTAATTTAAATATTTTAAATTACTATTTCATGATTTAGCTAATTTAATCATCTTCGTATTTGAATAAATTAAGTATTCTGGTACTTAAAATTCGGGTCATTACATTCTTCCCCCTTAATAGGATTTCGTCTCGAAATCACAAGTGAGGATGAATACAACTAAATCCACTAATTAAATTCAAAATTTTATTTTTCCAAATTTATTTTGATTTTTTCTAATGCTAAAAAAATATGGAAAATTTTGGTACCGCCTTCTTTGTATGGCTCAATCTAAAAAAACTACAATTGCCACGTAGGGCTCCAATCAACCAAAAAGAAAACAAAAGCCAAGCGGCTACCCATATCTGGGACACAAAACCCATCAAACCCAAATGATTACATAAATATGTACCTATTTGCCGGGAAACAAACTCTATTTATGAATTCAAAAGCGATAAGCACCATTTGATTCCATAAACCATTATATGCTTACATAGCCCAAAAGAGAGTTAAGAAAATAGACAAGTAACATAATAACTACAACACATGCATAAACAATATAACAATCATATGCGATAACCAAGTATGATGCAACAGATAATAATGTTGCAAATCCATAAGCAATAATCATATAGCTGTATTATGTAGTGTCGTATCACTACTAACCATAACTCAGGATTTATTTAGGTTCTGAAATATCATCCTCATACAAGGATGATAAACAACCCATTAAGCTTCATCTTATGCTCAACAGCCTCAGATTATCACTTAGCGAATCATTCATGCTCCCTCAACAATTTAAAGATTCAATTAGCAAATTCTCCACAAGTCAATCAACATAGCATGAATTTTTATTAAAGCCCATATGATATACATAAGCCATTGGCACACAATATTGAATTCAATTTCCCGCTCAATCTACAATTTTCTCTTTCATTAGAAAACAATAATCCAATAGATCCGGATGATTATTGTTTAAAAGAATTCCAACTTATATTGGACCCTATACAACCATTTAAACTTCAATTCAGAAAATTACGAACTACCGCGAAGCGATGAGCTCATTTTAATTGGATTTTATTAATTCGTTTGACCTTCGTTAAGTTTATAAATTATAAACCGATTCTCTTATATTTTCACTAAACTAGTTAAACACTTAAATTCAACTTGGAAATATCGACTATCCTGGATCGTCAAACATTCTGTTCTATTAAAAGATGAAATCTACCAAACCTCATATCAAATGAGATGTAAAAATCATATATCTCTAATATATAGACTACATGCATCCATATATAATTTGGTTGAAACATCAAAATTGAACTTCTGGATTATAAACTTCAATTAATATGGATTCAAAACAAAAATAGATTCTAATACAAACTATTATCGATGGTAGCAAGTTCGTACTTAGAAACTCCAAAACAAACACCAACGATGCGGTAGTCATGAAGCGATCTGAAATTCCCCAATCTTCGAAGAGACGGAAAAGGATGGATTGACTTGAAAACACGACAAATCAGAGCACAAACAGAAGAACATTTCACTGCTATTACAACAATTACATCAGAGTACAAGAATATAATAGAGTATGAATGAATAATATACATCAGAGAAATATCAAAGATTAAAAATTACAATGCAGCAGAAAAATAATACATAACACAACTGAAAGAAACACACAGATAAAGAGCTTTCCGAATATAGTTCCAGCTATAAATCCAGGATCCTGTGAATATAATATCTGCAAAACCAAAACTACTAGTTGCCCATGCGGAAAATACGGGCACGCAGAGTTTAGGTTAAAACAATAATCCCCAGGTCAGTCGTGAGACTTGTGTGAGAACTAAAACAGTGGCTCGTTCAATCCTTTAACAAAGAGGAGAGCCTTTTTATGCTGAGTGTTGACTAAATCCAATCCGAACCTAGCCAGTTGGTTGAACTGGTTGACATATTCCTTGACCGTCATACTTCCTTGCTTAAGAGATAAGAACTTTTCCAGTTGTAGACTTCGTTCAGCTTGCAAGAGGAATTTTGTCTAAAACCTTGTTCTGAAATCCATCCATGTTTCAAGTGGCCTCTCGGCGTTAGTGACTTCCCACCAATAGGAAGCTTCGTCTTTGAGCAGCCATACCGCCAACTGTAACTTTTGCCTATCGTCCACCTCGAAGATAACGAATAGATCCTCAGTTTCTTTGAGCCAGTTCCTCGCTTCTACGAATGATTCAGTTCCCTTGAAATCCTTCCCACCCATGGCCCTAAAATCTCTACAGTTCTTTGAGAAAGCAATTGCATGAGGAGGGGGCGGAGGAGGAGGGGGATCATTTGATGGACCTGCGGCGGTGGTCCTAGCCTCAAGATATTGACGAAACCAACCGGTTACATGAATACCCTATGGTATCTTAGATGCTTCAGACATGCTGAAATGAAAAAGGAAAGATTTAATACAAAAAGGACTGAAGGAAAGATATATGGCTCTTGGGGATCATGTTTTTCAAAATAAGCTTTATTTTTGAAAATACTTCCTTTCAAAACCTTTTTGAAAATAGTTTTCAAAAACTTTTATCTAATCTAGTAACCTTTAGCTCTGATACCAAGTGTAACACCCCACCACCGTTAAGGTCACTCACAAAGGGAATGCCTTAACTTTGGTGGAGCATTTTAGTAAACAGAACAGAAACTTACAAGACAGATAAAACAGTACTTGAAAAATTTGTAACTTTATTTCAACAGAACCGAAATAAACTTGGTTACATCCTTTCAAATCACAATATCAGAATTCAAGTACAAAATATCAGTCTTGTACAAAAGCCTTCAGAATGCATAGTTTTAAAATCATAATCCCCACAGAAGAAGACAAGCCATACTTTAAGCACTGCAAGCGGAAGAAATCTCGATCAAGCTAGAGTATTCCCTTCTACAAAACCTGGGGGGAAACGGAAGAAAGGAGGCGAAACAACAAGGGTCAGACAAAAAGTCTGGCAAGTCCAGTGATTTTCAGTTATGAACGGATAATAATAAGATGACATGAACATAAAACTGGATGAGAGACAACTGTAACAGGTGTAGCAGATATAAAAGAAGAACAGAATGACATAAGCTATTTCTTTACACTACTCTGCACTAATACTAGTATAACAGAATTAGGTGTCACCGTAATGTCTAAATTGAAACAGAAACGGGTACAGAATAATTTCCACAGAAGAGAATGTTAGTAATGGGCCTTTACCACCCGAACAGAAACAGACAGAAACAGATTAATCCTACGGAAACAGAATGTGGAATTAGGTGTACACTAGTAAATGGGCCTTTTCCACCCGAACAGACGGTACCACGCAGAGACAGACAGGCGTTGCCACCCAACAGAAACAGACGGTACCTACAGAAACCGACAAAACTAAGTGTACCCTAAAACCCTACCTCAAGCTATCGGCTCACAAATACATAAATATCCTGTGTCGGCTCCACAGTAGGGTGTATCACTCCCTAAAGTGACAACCAATTGACATAGACCTACTTACAGATGTCACGGCGTCTTACATCCTCAGAGGCAGACCGGGATCCATGCACGCACATGACCCGGTTGGAACGCACCATCAACACCCCTCGCCATTATTAGAATGAACTGCTTATAATTAGTTCAGTAAGCGTGCCCGGACCCTACCTACTGTTGGGTCAAAGTTTTGATACCAGAAAGGGTTGCTGACTAAAATGGGTCCCAAACAACAGATGACACAAGTAATTCCCCTCCTAACCTTGTGTCCCCAGACTAATAGATTTCTGATTAACTTGTTTACAAGTTCAGACATACAGAGTTTAGATCAACTAGTTCATAGATCAGACAATCAAGTTAACAGGTTTCCAGACTAACGGATTAGATGTTCGTATTAACAGGCTTACACATTAACTGGTTACAGATTAACAGACTTACAGATTAACCGCTTACAGATTATCTAACTTTGTATTGGGCCTACGGATTCACGAAACAGGTTTATCAGATTCATTGGTCCAATTGGCTTAACCTTACCTAACATGTATTAGACATCATATTTTTCTCAGATTTTCATTAATTAATTATTAATGCCCAGACCTCTTACATTAGACTGGCAGTTTGCGGCTACTGGTTAGGCCGGTTGGTTCCGGGCAGGTTTCTGTCGCAAACTGAGTCTAACCTCGGGTTTCAAGCACGTTATGACTAACTTCTCACATTAGAACCTATTGTTTGCGGCCACTGGAATATGCCAGGCGGTTCCGGGCAGAATTACGCCGCAAACTCATTCTAACCTCGAGTTAGCCATTTTCATCTTTGCGGCCAATTAATTAATAATTTACCATTTATGCCCATGCCAAATTTACATGTCAATTATTCATAGCTAATTCAAATTGTGTCAATAACAGACTGAATATATCAACTTAACAGATATAGTAGATAATCAGGTTTTCGCAGTTTAGGCGACTTAACGGATTCAACAGAATTAGGTAATTTAATAGATTTGGCATTTTCAGCAGACTTAGCAGATGACAGATTTAGCAGATGAACAGATCTAGCAGACTAGGCAGTAGAGCAGAACTAGCAGATTAAGTAATATAGCAGAAGTAGCAGATTAGGCAACATAACAGAACTAGCAGATTAGGCAAATATAGCAGAACTAGCAAATTAGGCAAATATAACAGATTTAATCATTCCTTAAAGTTTCACCAACATATCTTGCCTAATTATAAACTTGACCTAAGTTTGCATGCCTAAATAGTCGTCATGATTCACACCATGATCATATACCCCACTTTTTTCATTGAATTTACATGTCACATATGGTCATAATTTACATGTCCCAATTTAGTTCAACTTGCCTAGTACAAAAGATTCCCATATAAATTATACCAAATATAGCCATCGATTTCAATGCATGTCATATATTCAAAAATCTCCTACTTAGGTGTTTATTTACGTTTAATAGATATTCTACTTTAATGTAAATCTTTATACCTAAGCCATATTCTCTTTATCCCAAGTCATATATTCAATACAGTCTATATATATGTCCAATAGAAATCAATCAACACAGATTAAAATCCAATGTCAGACACACATCCATTTACTAGTTCATTCTGGATATGAATGAAACCAGAGGCACCTTATTCCTCGTCCCATATGTCCAATATAGGAGACAGGTTCTCGCATATCCGGTCAATCTCCAAGTACGTCTAGGCGATCACCACTTATTACCTTATTTTGGGTGTACAACCCAATCAATACATCAGTAATCATCCAAACGATGTGAAGAACTCTGGTCTTCAACCACCGTCTTCATCGTCGACTTATTGTCAAATCAATTAGTCAGAATGAGTATAAACCTGGCCTTTCTGAATAATTCACGTATTTCACAATCAAGTGCTATAAAAACACAACATACGCCTCATTCCAATTCAGAATATTCTTTGATACAAATATTCACATCATTAGGAAAAAGGTTTCCATTAATTTTATCAAAGATAACTTCTTTAAATTTATTCTTTAAGCTTCATTTGGATATCTATTCAAACCAAATTAAGGTTTATCCAAACTAGTCGGGACTAGCGCACCTTACCGAAGTAATCATTTGTTTTATTTCCCAATCCCAACCTATCCATCCCATGGAGAAAAACTTATAGCACTCCATATCTAACACCATGGTGTTATCGGTAAAATTAATTACCATTTCACGTTTAAATCTAATTAAAGATTTAACTATCACCTGGAGTAAAACGAGTAGTGCTCCATTCTCGATTGTCTCCCAAATTTGATAATTTTAAATTATTACATCCTCATTTCAATCTAATTAATGGTTCATTAAAACTCCACTTAGTTTTAATCTTCCAATAATCATTATTTAATGACTATTTGACTTTGGAAACACAAACATGCCACATCGACAATCTACATCGTACCATTGATTTCTGCCGATATATAACCTCTAAGCTCATACGTCTTACAGAAGGGTGTTAAACAAGAGACTAAATTCTCCACCACCAAATAGATATATATTTAGCAGAGATCAACAATACAGTCCAAAATACGATGTTAGACACGTAATCCTGTGTTTAACTGGGTTAAAGAACCAATGTCACTTAAAATACAGTTCACGATAAACTCAAAATCACATTCCATTAATTATGGAATCTTCATGGAAAACAAATCAATATATAATAGATATCAATTTCCATATCCAACTAATAATATAAATGGAATAATGACAAATCCTTTTAAATTCCATATGTATTAACAGTCTTCCTCCACAGAAGCTCACTTCGATTATTACCAAATCGAATTCCATTCAATCTCAATTTATGTTATTAAATTGGAAAACTTTACTTTGGAAAATTTTCCATTATATCTTAATAAAAAGATTTATAAATTCCAAATCACATTTCATTGTTAACCGGGTTAAAGAATGATTGTCGTTAAAAACACTATTCACAATAAACCCAATCCACATTCCATTTTATTCCAATTACTAAATATAACTGGAACTCTAATAATCTTAATTAAAAGAATTATTCTTTTCACACGGGGTTTAAGAACAATGTTACTGAAGACACCATTCACGACAAACCCAAAATTCTATTTAATATTAAATATAAGGCTCTGAATAGAAATTATATCGGCTTATATTCAAAAACAAATTCTTATACCAACACATATCGCATGGGGAATAACGATATATATCTATCTTCCAAATTCCTCCACAATATCCGTATAGTCACAGAATTCAATATCGAAATATTCTGGAGATGAGTTCTATTCAAATCCATTCCAATTCATATATTGAAAATTCCTGGTTAGATTAAAACCATTCACAAATCCAATTTATTTATTCAAATCTATTTAATAACTAGTTCATTTTGATAAAAATATATTTTATCTTTACAAACGTGGAATTTTTCGTCTCAACTCTTTCCAAATCATTTATTATGATTTTACACAATTATTAATATTTTTAACAATTTTATTAAGGCCCTTTCAGATGATTTCCATAACCAGTCATTGAACTGCACTTACAACGACCTTTTCCAAATTTGATTTGGAAATAATTCCAGATCCATTCATTAGATTTCAAATCTCTTATATTCGTTGGAAAGCTCTTTCCGATACGAACCAAACGGTTCTAGTTTTAGGAGAATCTGACGGTCGGAGCTTCCGTAATGTCAATTCGAAGTCAATGGTCGAAATTCACGAATGGATGCGGCACATTCTATCCAGGCCATTAAATTTATATAATAAATATATTATATATATTTCGTTGATTTCCATTTAAATAGTATTTTATAAATTGTTTTAAATTCATTTTAAAACGATTCCCACTTTCTTTTCAATTTTAAAAAAAAATTGAATACTCCTTATCATTATAATATTTAAATGATAATATTTTCAAAATATCTGATTTTGAAATCATTTCCTTTTCGTTATTCATTATAAAAATGAATGAAATCGATATATATTGTTTGCGTTAAAATGGCGCAAATCTAATCAACATGGCTTCACACATTTCAATATTTTCGTGTCCATCCCAAATCAGACATCAAAATCATATTTTAATCCTTTGTAGAATATTATTTTAAAATATTCATTATTTTAAAATATTCGTTATTTTAAAATATTTATCATTCTTGAATTGGAATCAAATCCAATCAATTACCATATAATTTATTTATATTGGTTTCATACAATACATGTATACAACAACAACGATACACAGTCAACCATCATGCAGAGTGCATTACACAACTGAATAAGCATTAAATATAAATAATTAACGCTTACAATAGTCTGTTAACCAATCGTTTGACATACAACTAAAAAATTAGGATTAGTGTATGCCAAGTATCATCCCAATAACCGTGTGGGGTTTCAACCAACAAATACTGAATATTATTTGTGCAATTGGGCGATGTGTAAAATTTATAGTCCCAATCAATATCAGATAAATAAGTGTACATAAACAAATCGTCCGATTTGTAAATGAATATTTATTTCCATTTCAGAAGAATTTTATGTCGTTCATATATACGTGAAAAATTGTATTTTTAATGGTAAAATATTTATTTCAACACATGAATATTTTATTTAGTCTATATATTCACTAAAAATGATATTTTTATTGTTCAAATATTTTATTCAACACATGAATATTTTATACATTTCATATACACATTAAAAATTATATGTTTAATGAACAAATATTTATTTCAAAAAAAATCGGCATTATAACGGCGCGATGTTAAAACCAGAGTAATGTCTAGTATTACGCCTCTCCTGATACTGGCTCGTGCCATACACAATCAATTCAATCACTCAGAAAACAACAATACAACCAATAATCACAATACAGTCAATTTTCCACAATACAATTCAAACAAACAACCATGTTTTGTACAATAAATAGTGTCGGAGGCTACTAAGCCACATCTGCATCCAAGTGTATATTTAACTGTAAAATAATTAGAGTGAGAATGAGTTCTCACATTGGTATCCACTCCGCCGTGCTTTTCTGAAGATTTGATTCGCTGTTCTGATCCTAGAATTAGCAAATGAGCTCCAATCTTCACACCGTCTTTACTTCAAGCCTAAGCGTGCCATTTCGGACAACTTTCGCCTAGTGGCCTTTCTCCCGAAATTGGTCCATTTCGCCAGAAATCGCGAAAAGACGATATTTTGACAGCAGACTTTGGACGCGCTTTCTGAACAACTCCGTAATCCAAAATCTGACTTCCATATGCTCAAATCGAAGAGAAAATCGTGCTCTTCTATTTTGACACTGTGGAGCTTTGGCTAGAAGCACACTGTTTGAGAGTTATGGGCTATGGAAGCTTAGGGTGTTATTTGCAAAACTGAAAATATATAAAAATTGAATTTTTATTGGAGGAGGGGTCCATGGTCGGAATTGGCTGGTTGAGGGGCGGCGCAGGTGGTTGGGGAGGTGGAGGGGGTTCGGCTGGCTGGTGGTGGGCCATAGGCGGCGGGAGGCGGTGGTCATAGGGCTCTAGGGCTTGGGGGTTCACGCCGGAGAAGGAGGAGTGGGAGTGGCGACGGGGAGGAGGATGGGGTGTGACGCTGGAATCGCGACGGCCAGAGGCGGGGTTATGGTGGTGCGACGTGGGGTGCGGTGGCTGAGCAATTTCTTTTTTTCCTGAATGAACGACTGGGAGAGGTTAGAGTAAGGGTTGACTTAATTATATAAATTTTTATTTAATTCTACTTTAAATTCCAAAAAGTTTTTTTTTTCATTCGAACTCCAAATCGAGCCCAACTACTATCGCCTCTAGCTAAATACCCCTATTCCAAACACAATGAGATATGTCCCATAAGCCAATTCGACTGTTTCGATCAATTTTCATTAAAATTAAAATATAAATGAATATAACGCTCAAAATTGATTCAACATACCTTTTAATTTACCGAGGTCACATACTGAGTCCAAAAATTCCAGAAAAATAAATCTAGCTATGTTTTGATGATACTGTCCTAACAAAATTAATTTCGTCGAATTTGGAGACCGTCTGAAAAATGGTCATTTTCCAGTCGATTTGATTCAAACTGAAATTACCAAACACGTTTAAATTCACCACGCTCACATATTAATCCCAAAAATTATGAAATTTGAAATCTAACAATAATTTGACATTCCAAATCCAACAAAAGTTGTTTTTTTCAAAAATGGAGGTCATTTGCAAAATCGCTATTTTTAAGGGCAATATATTAATTATATATGTATACATATATAATTTCGTAGCAACTATTTTAAATTTTCAACTGGACATAACTTTCAATTTATATTATGAAATCTGGATTTTTCACATTCATTAGAAAGATATGATTAAACAAATTCTAATATTTCTTGTTTTACTGAAATCCGATTTATTTTGAATTCGGTACATTCATTTGAAATTTAAAATCGAATTTTCAAACTGCCGCGTCATTTCAGGCTCGTTTTATAACTAAAATAAATTTGTACTTTCTAACTTCGATTAGAACAAATTTTTACTTGTTATTATATTTAAAATAAATCATTTTAAATATTCAAAATCCAATAAAATTGCCAAAATAAAATTTTAAATTGGTTCCAAAATTCTAGGTTGTTAGAATCTCCCCCACTTAAAATCTTTTCGTCCTCGAAAAGTAACGGAGCTGAAAGTTGTTTAACTAACCAACTCAACTTTCATTTTGGCTTTCATTCTTCAACTTTTCAGTTTCTAAGAATTTTCTAATTTCTCAATAATTTGGCAAAACCCTAAATTTTTGAAAAATTTCGCCATAACCTCCTTTGTACGGGGAGACCTTTAAAACCGCAACTTGCCTCACAGGGCCCTCTCCAATCCAAAAGAAAAATAAAAAGCCAATCGGCTCATAAAATTATCAAAACCCAAGAAATACAGTAAATATGTACCTATTTATCGGGTATACAATTTTATTCCTCTTTTTAGCTTCCTTGCTATGACCTGTTCAATGTATATACATGTATATGCATGCAATTTCAATCAATTTCCAATTTAGTTCAATATTTGCTTGATTTGGCTAAATTTGCCTTACATTTTCTTATTGGATTTATTAGTCCAACATTTTTATTTAGTCACACTAATTATCATACAACACAACCAGCAATCAATTTGTGAATTAAATTTCCAAAGCTTATAACTTTCGTATATATACTCAAAAGTCACATTTTTAAGGCCAGATCACAACAATAACCCTATCTAAATTTTGGTTCTCACACCAGTCAATTGGAAACATATAGATATCCCACTTCCGAAACTCGAGCATAAATATTGATGATGCGGCCGCATCACCAGAATTATCCTCGGGCGACTAGAGTGTGATTCTGTATCCATCCCGTACATTTGAGACTTCGTATGCACGCTAGCTAGGCGTATATGCTAAATCTTCATATACTTGATAGCCCAAAATAAAATAAGATAATATACTCAAATACGTATACTAGGGTAATAATTCTCAAAACAAAATTTGTTTTCAATAAATTATTTGCTTCTAACTCATTCTAGGATGCTACTGATCCCATCTCTAACGAGTCTTTCTTATTGGATATTACTAATCCAATCTCTGATGAATTCTTTCGTTCGGTTCTATTTGTCTTATTCTCGAGCTCTGTAAACCGAAGTTCTGATACCACACTGAAGCGATCCGAAATCCCCCAATCTTCGAAGAGACGGAAAAGGCTGGATTGAGTTGAGAACATGACAAATCAGAACACAAACAGAAGAACATTTCATTGCTATTACAACAATTACATTAGAGTACAAGTATAACAGAGTATGAATGAATAATATACATCAAAGAAATAACAAAGATTAAAAATTACAATGCAACGGAAAAATAATACATAACACAACTGAAAGAAATACACGGATACAGAGCTTTCTGAATATAGTTCCAGCTTTAAATCCAAGATCTTGTGAATATAATATTTGCAAAACCAAAACTACTAGCTGCCCGTGTGGAAAATAGAGGCACCCAAAGTTTAGGTTAAAACAATAAATTCTAGGTCAGTCATGGGACTGGTGTGAGAACTAAAATAGTTATTTTAAACTTTACGTTAGAAATAAAGTAAATTAAGAGACCATGCCGTATAACACGGAACGGGTTTTCTCCTAAGAATACCAGTGCATAAACCAGTTTATAAATAGTGCAATGCTTTTCGCAAAATGAAGGTATTATAAGACCCAGGACCCATCACACAATGCAACGCAAGCCGGAGGATAGAGTTTTCCCTTATAATAGCCAAATATGCTTGATATGTTTAAAACAAAAATCATTTGATACTACTATAAGTGCATAGTGTATAAACAACTTCAAATACAGATCTATCAATCTTAGACGGCATGGGTACTATATATCATGTCGCCATACTAAGCTCTACAATTAAAACTGAAATGTCACGTATTGAAAATTGGATTTCCGACATAAGTCAAGGCTAACGATGGCTCCTTCCGATTAGAGACACTCTAGAAAATGCCTCAGGATCCCCCAGAGTGGACCCATGGTTCCTGCAGGGCCGGTCCACACTTACGTTAGTGGATCAGTTGTTCCAGAACACACGTTTCCCGGTCCTATAGGACCTATCCATCGGCTCCGTAGTAACTGATATATCTGAGGCGCCTAACAATCCATCATCCACATAGGTAAAAATATAAATGTCTAGGCTCCATACGATGACACCACCCATAGCTAAAAAGAAACGTTGTGTTCTCTCTGCGTCCCTGATCCTGTTTTAGACTCAAATGGCGTGTGAGGAACGCGAATTAATGCTATACACAAAGTTATGCTGTTTAAAGTCGTGCTTTGATCATCAACCACAAGACTCTACTTTTCAGCACAAGCCTTGATCATTTGCATCTCAACAAGCCACACAGGCAATTCACGCCATGCGATTGATGTCTATCGATATATAACCTCTAAGCTCGTACGTGTTAGAGAAGGCTGTTAAGCAAGAGAATAAATTCTCCATTACCAAACAGGTATATATTTAATAGAAATCAATCAACACAGATTAAAATCCAATGTCAGACACACATCCATTTACTAGTTCGTTCTGGATATGAATGAAACCAGAGGCACCTTATTCCTCGTCCCATATGTCCAATATAGGAGACATGTTCTCGCATATCCGGTCAATCTCCTAGTACGTCTGGGCGATCACCACTTATTACCTTGTTTTGGGTGTACAGCCCAATCAATACATCAGTAATCATCCAAACGATGTGAAGAACTCTGGTCTTCAACCACCGTCTTCATCGTCGACTTATTGTCAAATCAAATAGTCAGAATGGATATAAACCTGGCCTTTCTGAATAATTCATGTATTTCACAATCAAGTGCTATAAAAACACAACATACGCCTCATTCCAATTCAGAATATTCTTTGATACAAATATTCACATCATTAGGAAAAAGGTTTCCATTAATTTTATCAAAGATAACTTCTTTAAATTTATTCTTTAAGCTTCATTTGGATATCTATTCAAACCAAACTAAGGTTTATCCAAACTAGTCGGGATTAGCGCACCTTACCGAAGTAATCATTTGTTTTATTTCCCAATCCCAACCTATCCATCCCATGGAGAAAAACTTATAGCACTCCATATCTAACACCATGGTGTTATCGGTAAAATTAATTACCATTTCACATTTAAATCTAATTAAAGATTTAACTATCACCTAGAGTAAAACGAGTAGTACTCCATTCTCGATTGTCTCCCAAATTTGATAATTTTAAATTATTACATCCTCAGTTCAATCTAATTTATGGTTCGTTAAAACTCCACTTAGTTTTAATCTTCCAATAATCATTATTTAATGACTATTTGACTTTGGAAACACAAACATGCCACATCGACAATCTACATCGTACCATTGATTTCTACCGATATATAACCTCTAAGCTCATACGTCTTACAGAAGGGTGTTAAACAAGAGACTAAATTCTCCACCACCAAACAGATATATATTTAGCAGAGATCAACAATACAGTCCAAAATACGATGCTAGACACGTAATCCTGTGTTTAACTGGGTTAAAGAACCAATGTCATTTAAAATACAGTTCACGATAAACTCAAAATCACATTCCATTAATTATGAAATCTTCACGGAAAGCAAATCAATATATAATCGATATCAATTTCCATATCCAACTAATAATATAAATGGAATCATGACAAATCCTTTTAAATTCCATATATATTAACAGTCTTCCTCCACAGAAGCTCACTTCGATTATTACCAAATCGAATTCCGTTCAATCCCAATTTATTTTATTAAATTGGAAAACTTTACTTTGGAAAATTTCCATTAAATCTTAATAAAAAGATTTATAAATTCCGAATCACATTCTACTGTTAATCGGGTTAAAGAACGAATGTCGTTAAAAACACAGTTCACAATAAACCCAATCCATATTCCATTTTATTCCAATTACTAAATATAACTGGAACTCTAATAATCTTAATTAAAAGATTTATTCTTTTCACACGGGGTTTAAGAACAGTTTTACTGAAGACACCATTTGACAAACCCAAAATCCAATTTAATATTAAATATAAGGCTCTGAATAGAAATTATATCGGCTTATATTCAATATCAAATTCTGATAGCAACACAAATCATATGGGGAATAACGATATATATCTATCTTCCAAATTCCTCCACAATATCTGTATAGTCACGGAATCCAATATCGAAATATTCCGGAGATGAGTTCTATTCAAATCCATTCCAATTCATATTGGAAATTCCTGGCTAGATTAAAACCATTCACAAATCCAATTTATTTATTTAAAAATTATTGGATTTCAAATCTAGTTAAAAACTAGTTCATTTTGATAAAAATATATTTTTATCTTTACAAACGTGGAATTTTTCATCCCAATTCTTTCCAAATCATTTATTATGATTTTACACAAATTATTAATATTTTTAATAATTTTATTAAGGCCCCTTCAGTCGAATACAATAACCTGTCATCGAACTGCGCTTACAGCGAACTTTTTCAAATTTGATTTGGACATAATTCCAAATTCAACCATTAGATTTCAAATATCTTATATTCGTTGGAAAGCACTTTTCGATACGAACCCAACGGTTCTAGTTTTAGGAGAACCCGATGGTCGGATCTCCCGTAGTGTCAATTTGTAGTCAATGGTCAAAATTCGCAAACGGTCACGGTGCGGCGTGTTCTATCCAGGCCATTAAATATATATAATTTATATATTAAATATATTTCAACGATTTCCATTTAAACCATATTTAATAAATCATTTTAAATTCGTTTCATAATGATTCCCACTTTCTTTTCAATTTTAAACCAAAATTGAATACCCCTTATCATTATAATATTTAAATGATAATATATTCAAAATATCTGATTTTGAAATAATTTCCTTTTCGATATTCATTATAAAAATGAATAAAATCGATATAAATATCGTTTGCGTTAAAATGACGCAAATCTAATCAACACGGCTTCACACATTTCAATATTTTCGTGTCCATCCCAAATCGGACATCAAAATCAAATTTTAATCCTTTATATATTCTCATTTTAAAATATTCGTTATTCCTGAATTGGAATCAAACCCAATTAATTACCATATAATTTATTTATATGGATTTCATACAACACATGTATACAACAACAACGATACATCGTCAACCATCATCCAAAGTGCATTACACAACTGCATAAGCATTAAATATAAATAATTAACGCTTGCTACGGTCTGTCAACCAATCGATTGACATACAACTAAACAATTAGGATTAGTGTACGCCAAATATCATCCCAATACCCGTGTGGGGTTTCAACCAACAAATACTGAATATTATTTGTATAGTTGGGTGATGTGTAAAATTTATCGTCCCAATCAATATCAGATAAATAAGTGTACATAAACAAATCGTCCGATTTGTAAACGAATATTTATTTTCATTTCAGGATAATTTTATGTTGTTCATATATACGTTAAAAATTATATTTTTAACGATAAAATATTTGTTTTAACACATGAATATTTTATATAGTCCACACATTCAATAAAAATGATATTTTTATTGTTCAAATATTTTATTCAACACATGAATATTTTATACAGTTCATATACACATTAAAAAATATATTTTTAATGGACAAATATATATTTCAAAAAAATGGGCATTATAACGACGTGATATTAAAACTGGAGTAATGTCTAGCATTACCCCTCTCCTAATACTATCTCGCGACATACACAATCAATTCAATCAATCACAAGACCACAATACAACCAATAATCACAATGCAGTCAGTTTTTCGTAATACAATTCAAACAAACAACCATGATTTGCACAATAAATAGTGTCGGGGGCTACTAAGACCCTTTTGCATCCTTGTATATACTTAACTGTAAAATAATTAGAATGAGAAGGAGTTCTCACATTGGGATCCACTCCGCCTGCTTTTCTGAAGTTCTGATCCGCTGTTCTGATCCTAGATTTGCAAACGAGCTCCAATCTTCATGCCGTCTTTTTTCTAGCCTAAGCGCACCATTCCGGACAACTTTTGCCTGGCCTTTCTCCCGAAATTGGTCCATTTCGCCAGAAATCGCGAAAAGACAATATTTAGACAGCAGAATTTGGATGCGTTTTCTGAACAACTCCACAATCCAAAATCTAACTTCCATATACTCAAATCGAAGAGAAAATCGTGCTCTTCAATTTTGACACTCGATTTTTGGTTAAAAATGCACCGTTTGAGAGTTATGGGTTGTGGAAGCTTAGTGTGTTATTTGCAAAACTGAAAATATATAAAAATTGGATTTTTATTAGATGAGGAGGGATCCATGGTCGAAATTGGGTGGCTGAAGGGCAGCGCTTGTGGTCGGGGAGGTGGCGGGCGGTGCGGCTGGCCAATGGTGGGCCATAGGCGGCGGGAGGCGGTGGCTAGAGGGCTCTAGGGCTTGGGGGTTCATGCCGGAGAAGGGGGGAGAGGGAGGAGCATCGGGGAGGAGGAGGGGGTGCGGCGCTGGAGGCGCGGCGGCCGGAGGCGGGGCTATGGTAGCGCGACGTAGGGGCGACGGTTGAGCAATTTCTTCTTCTTTTTCATTATTTTCCTAAATGAACGACAGGGGGAGATTAGAGTAAGGGTTGACTTAAATATATAAATTTATATTTAATTCTATTTTAAATTCCAATTTTTTTTTTATTCGAGCTCCAAACTGAGCCCAACGACTGTTGCCCCTAACTAAATACCCGCATTCTGAACATAATGGGATATGTCCCATAAGCCAATTCGACTGTTTCGATCTGTTTTCATTAAAATTTAAATATAAATTAATATAACATTCATAATTGATTTCAACGTACCTTTTAATTTACCGGGGCCACCTACTGACTCCAAAAATTTCAGAAAAATAAATATAGCTATGTTTTGATGATACGGTCCTAACAAACCTAATTTCGTCGAATTTGGAGACCGTTTGGAAAATGAACATTTTCCAGTCAATTAGATTCAAACTGAAATTACCAAACACGTTTAAATTCACTACGCTCACATATTAATTCCAAAAATTATGAAATTTGATACCTAACAATAATTTGATATTCCGGTTCCAATAAAAGTGGTTTCGTCGAAATTGGAGTTCGTTGGCAAAATCGCTAATTTTAAGAGCTATATATTAATTAAATATATATAAATTCCATAGCGACTATTTTAACTTTTAAACTGGGCATAACTTTCAATTTATATTATGAAATCTGGATTTTTCACACTCGTTAGAAGGATATGATTAAACATATTCTAATATTTCTTATTATACTGAAATTTGATTTATTTTGAATCTGGTACATTCATTTTAAATTTATAATCGAATTTTCAGACTACCGCGCCATTTCAGGCTCGTTTTATAATTAAATTAAATTTGTATGTTCTAACTTCGATTAGAATAAGTTTTTAGTCGTTATTATATAAAATAAATCATTTTAAGTATTCAAAATCCATTAAAATAGCTAAAATAAAAATTTTAAATTGGTTCCAAAATTTTGGGTTGTTACAAGTCATCATCAATACTATTTTTCAGCGACCAAAGTAAGATCAAGGCTTTTCAAATCCTTTTATACACTTCTAAATAATCTCAATATTACTTATAAGCTTTGAAAACCATTTTCAAACTTACCGGAATTCTAAATCCTTTGATTTTAAACTCAAATCCATTTTATATTTATAAATTTTGTTTATAATTAAATTACACTTGCATATTTCTTGCTTAATTCTTTTTAAAAAATTCCCATTAAGAATTAATCTTGCCTAGAATTATCATCGAACGCCTTATAATCCAATTTTGAAACTGAATTCACAAGGTGTTCGTTTTCAATATTCATAAATTATCAATCTACCCATCCAATGCAAGCAAATGGATAAGATTACTCTTACCCAAATACAGTAGTCAATACCCATAAACTGGTAAGGTACAACTACAAATCAAGCAATAATAGTAAACACTCCTAAGTGAGCAAGACAAATCAACCAACAAATGATAATAATTTAATATCATCATTCTTTAACAAACAACTCATCCATATAACTATATTTAGTTATGAAATCTTTCTTTATATATAAAATATAAATCTTGGTAACTTATTACATTTACTAAATTCAAAAACAATGTTGCATTGAAAGACTTGTTCAAGTGTTTTGGAATCTTCATCAAAAATAATGATCAGTCAATTGTCCCAAATCCAAAGTTAAGACTTAACAAATCAAACTATTCAATACAAAATATTTTGTTTCCACTAACAAGCACGGACTCATATATAATATATATACCCTCAGAACTGGATATAGGGTGATACTGACCCTATCTCTTATGAGTTATAACCTCACATAAGTCTAGGGTTTGCTAAACCTATCTCTGATACCAAATGTAACGACTTGACTTTTCAGCTCTAGAAAATCAACACGAATACATCCTCTATATCCATGTATCTCAAATCAGGTGCTAGACAGTCTAATAGTTAGGGGAAAATAATGGAGATAGAAGAATAGAAGAATGAAGATATAGGACAGAACCTCATAATAGAACGAATATTCTATAATATAACAAATGCTCTATATCAAAAGAGAAAAACTTTAATATACATACATCAATCAGAGTACATGATGAATCAGCCTGAACAGTTATAATAACCTGTCCTTACAATTTTTGATACACACAACAACATAAACAGGGAAATAAATAAAAGAATACGAGCATATACATGACACCCGGATTAGGCTAGGCAACCGCGTGAGATAACTCAACATATACATGACATATATCAATAAAATCTGAGGTCGTACACATGTCCATAACGGTTATCCCCTTAATAAATCCAACCGTTTATTAGGAGAAATATAGTTGTATAATAGATAATGTCTAGGGTGTAGAATGTCAATTAAATCAAATAAGATAAATGGTTACATTGGTTTTATTCGACAACTATCGAGTGTACAAACAAAACCGATAAGGCACGTTTTCATATTGGGTTTTTCCGGGGGGATCTCTCTATACGGATCTGAACTCCATAAACAAGGATCAGAAGATACCTAGCGAGCATCGTATATCTCTAGATAAAATTTACCATAAGGAAAGCATGACTGGCCCATGCTCGAAAATAATTGTGTGCACCACGTTGAACCAAATATATATCAAACTCCCCGTGCAACATATATAAGCACTCTCTAGATACGGAGTCAATACATCCTATTGTGGATTAGCTAAACCCCAGATCATGCATCCTACTCTGTCTTTAGCCATATCCGATGTCGAGGTTTCATTCGACATCTTTCACACGAGTCTTCAACGCTCGAGCAGAACAAGAAATTCCATTATTGGAATAACACAACATAATAGATCTCAGAATCACACATAGATTCCTCAGTATTAATAGATCTCGGAATTACATATAGATTCCTCAACAGAATCTAGAATCACTACATGCTTTTTAGCATCTCAACAGATCTTGAAATCCCACATATAGACTTCACTTCACAACTGCTTCAAAAACATAGAACCCATATACTAGTTTTGAAATGGTTATCGATAATCCTGGTATCCTCAAAACCAATCGTTAGATTTAAGGTCAAGTTCTATAGTCCATTAATCTACTATCAATTCACACAATAAACGATTTTATATGGAAAACGGCCTTACTTAATTTCCATAACAAACAATTAAACATCCAAAGCACAATCAAGTCACTAAGCATGATAAATAGTCAAAGCACGATTAACTCATATAAACGGCATCCAATTCCTTTCCCATTGAAATAATATTTCATTAATTAAAAATTCTTCTATTAATAAAACTTCTTTTATCTAATAAAACTTCACTTATTAATCAATAACTCATATCCATTTATATTCTTTTATATACTAGTGTATATATTCAACTTATACATATAAAAGTGTATATGTATATTTTCTACTGATTCCTATTCCTTTACAGTCTTAATACTTAAAAAGGCATTAATATACTTATCCCTCCGATATAAGTATAATCACAATTCATTTTCAAGATTTTCTTTAAAACTTCAATATTTCAAAATATAGTCCGATACTTATCCCTTCGGTATAAGTATATCTATAATCCATTTCCAATATTTTCTTTCTTTAAAATGTAATCAAAGAGGTTATAATCATTGTATATTAAGAACCTCTTCTCTTTTATAAGTTAAAACATCTTCTTCAATATCTTATTCCCGAAAAACCCATATACTTGTTTTTATCTTTAAATTCACGTTATTAAAGATCAAAGTATATTCAAAAACCATTAAGCCGTATATTTCTAGTTTACTATATTCCAACGGTTTAAAAACAATTGCATTGTTTACAATAAACCAAAAGCAATTCATTTTATATAATTTAAAGATTTAATTATACTAACTTCGATGATATAATCTAAGTGGGTTAAAGACAAATGTAATTAACAAATTGTCGTGACAAACCCAAAACTTTATATATATTTATCCGCATTTTTAAAATATACCTTTAAAGAGGTAAATATCGATGCATATTCAACAAAGTGAAATAATAGTGATTTCTATATCATTGATTATAACAGGTGTGTTATAAACCAAAATAATTTCCATATCTTATAAAATAGACTTAATTTATTTCAAAATATATATAAAGTAAAATAGCTTAAAAATAGGTTTTAAATAAAAAGGATTAAAATGTGCATATAATAAAAATAATTTAAAATAGGTTTTAAAGTAAAAGAATTAAATGTATATATAATAAATAGATTAAAATAGGATTTAAATAAAAAGAGATTTAAAAGTCTATTTTATATTTAAAACCATTCACTTTCCCATTTCCTAAATTCTCATTTCCAGTTCGTATTATTTCCCAATTCAGTCCAGTTATGCCCAATACAATAAATTGTGCGAAATAGAAAAACTTAATATATTATATAAAATCATATATTCACTTCACCACAATTCCACATATAATAACGTTTTATAATCAACAGGGTCTACAACCAGATTTCTAATCCAATCAATTGATATAATAATATACGAATATACATACGGTAACAATCAATTTGAGGAATCCTGCTGGATTCTTCAAATCTATCCCCCGGTGCCACAACCCATATATTAGCATACATACATGTAGTACAGTTCAAATTATACTAATTCATATAAGATGAATCTTCTGCTGCAACATTGGTAATATCAAAGGTCATCCATTCACAGACCAGATATATATATCAGGGACAAAACGTATATATAAGTATACAAAAATGGCGGACGAGGGAGGGATTTTTTCCCCTAATAGTCTGCCTAAACCACTTCAATCCTTGTCTAAATCCTTAATTAGGTTTTTTCGATTATGTCTAATATTAAGAATTAAGCTACGATCAATCAAGTGAATGAGACAGATCAAGATCTGGAATTTATTCAACCTCCTTCTACACATGTTTTCCTTCTCGAGAATACGTTCAACTTGTTTGCAGACTCATGGAAAAACACAGTGGTGTTGCATCCAACTGATTTCAAAATCTCTTTGATTAAACTAAAAGAATACATCACGAAAATATGGAAACCGAAAGGTAGATTTAAGGTACATATAGCTCTGGGATTTTATTATACATTGAAGTTTGAGAGTAGTGATGATTGTTTATATGTACTTAAATCTAATACTTATTCATACTTTGGCAAATTATTAATGGTTTATAAGTGGCACCCCAGTTATGATTTTGAGAAGTTTAAAGCCTCTAGAGTTCAGATCTGGATTAAAATGTTTAACCTAGATATGGAGATGTGGTCAAACCAATCTTTTTCTAGGATTTCTAGTTTTATTCGAAAACCTATAAGAGTAATTTGGAAAACTGCGAACAAAATTGTAACTAGATTTACTAGAGTCCTTATTTCTATTAATATAGAATCAAATTTAGTTACAAAAATTCCCATTCTCCTTCATAATGGACAGAGGAAAGAAATGCGAGTAGAATATGAGTTTCTTTCCCCTAAGTGTGATAAGTGTAAGCGATTTGGACATAAATCAGTTGTTCATGAATTATCCAAGGAACCTGTATGGATGGATAAGCAAAGATCTGAGATGCCTAGTACTTCAAACAATGGGGATAAAACTGATAATTCTCAAGTTGAAGGAAATACTAATGAAGATATTGTGGATAATGATAATGTTAATGATGAAATGGAGAAGAACAATGCAGATATTGGATTGGGGTTTCTTGATTCATAATTGCCAAATGATATTTTACAAGATGGTTTAAATCATGTTGCTGATAGTCTTTAGGAAAATCCTCCAGTGGAAGAGCTTCATGATGTATCCGATGGTATATCAGTAAATACAGAATAATTGATGAATTATAAAGGTAAGAGTAAGGCAGATTCCCCCTTTCATTGCTCCTTCTAAATGAAATCTTAGGAGCAATTCATCAATTAAATGACATTCATGAAATGGAATGTCAGAGGGATGAATACTTCTCATCGTATGTGAGAAGTATTATCTCTTCTGACTAAATACAAACCAACATTGGTTGGTTTGGTGGAAACTAAGCTTAATGTAGAAAATGTGAAGATGTTTGGTAGTTTAATTTCTAATGAATGGGACTTTATACCTAGAAACTCATCCCCTTTTTCAAGTAGAATATTATGTTTGTGGCACACTACTATATAAGATATTGTAATTGTTTCTTCTTCCAATCAGCATATTACAGTTCAAGCAACAAATTTAGGTGGATTTTCTATGTTCTATACAAATTTTTATGCTTGTAACAATTTTTATGAGAGACAAATTAATTGGCAACATTTAATTCAGGAAGCAGTTTATCTTAGTGGAGAATGGGTTTTATGGGAGACTTCAATAATTCTACTTCTCATATTGATAAAAAAAAATGCGGTCTTCCTGTTCCTTTCCAGCATACTAGGGCTTTTAATAATTGCATTCTTCAAGCTGGGTTGATAGAAATAAAGGCTATAGTTTTTAATTATACTTGAAGGTGTAGAGGAATGGCAAACAATACAGATAATATTTTTGTAAATAATGTGTATTTGCAAAACTTCATAGATATGAAAGCTATTTCTTTATCACAATTATCTAGTGATCATAATCCTCTTTTATTAGAGCTTATTTCTTCTACTAACTTGAAGGGTTTTCCTTTTCGTTACTCTAATGAATGGCACTTAAAAAATAGCTATTCATATTAAGTACATAGAGGCTTACAGGTATTGGGATGGGGATTTCCTAGCTATGTCTTTCAATAGAAGATTCAAGCATGTAAAAATGAATTGAAATCATGGAATAAAACTAGACCAAAGGATGACATGTTACTTAGAGAAGATGAAAATATTTTTAGAGATGCTGAAGTAACTTTAGATTTTGATCCAGAGAATATTGAGCTTTATGAGAAGATGCTGGAAGCTAAACATAATTTGTATGTGCAGAAATATATCTAGTTCTGGAGCTATAAACAAAACCCTAAGGTGGCAAGGTTGTAGGATGGAGACACAAATTCAAAAAAAAAAATCATTCTAAAATGCTAAATAAGCGGCATAGCAATCACTTGCAAGCTCTTATCAAGGAAGATGGGGAGTTGTTATATAAATATGATGAAGTAGCTGCTGAAGCTATTGGATACTTTACTTCTGTGTTCAATGGTGAGAGGTGCTCAGTTTTTCCTGCATTTCAATCCACACATGTTATTAATGCTCATGGTCAACAGGTACTCTTATAACTTTTTCTTTAGAAGAAGTTAAAAAAGCCATAGATTCAGTACATGATGATTCTAGTCCTGGGCCTGATGGGATGAATTCTAAAATTCACTAGAATGATTTAAGTATGATTTAGTAGCAGCTCTTTAAGATATTTTTATTTCAACTAAGTTACCCAAAGGAAGTAATCATACTTTTATAGCATTGATTCTTAAGGTTGAGAGGCCAAGTGAAATTTCACATTATCTCCCTATTTCATGTTGTAACATGTATTATAAGATTTTCAGTAAAATCTTATGTAATAGAATTAAGTGGTACTTGCCTCATTTGGTTTCTCCAAATCAATGTGCCTGCATTCCTTCAAGATTTATAGGGGATAATTTACGTCTTGCTCACGAACTTTTGAGGGATTTTAAGAAACTAGGGGTTAATAAATTTTGTGTTAAAGTGGACCTCCACAAGGCATATGACATGATTAACAGAGATTTTATATGCCATATCACGTTAAATGGGATTTCCTATCCACATTATCAATGTTATATTTGGATGTATTTCAACCCCAGCATTCTCCATATTAATTAAAGGAATACCTAAACCATTTATCAAATCAAATGGAGGTATTAGACAAGGTGATCTCTTATCACCATATATGTGACACCCCACGCCTGTTAATGTCACTCATTAAGAGAATGCATTAGGTTTCGTGAAGTGTTATAGGTAAACAGAAACAGAAACATTACAAGACAGATAATAAATAGCAGTGGAATTTAAAATTTTATTAAGCAGAAAACATCGTAGTTCAAAACATGGTAACATCATATCTCCAAAGTGCATAAAACCCAGTACATCAATTTTAAAACTTCTGTCTTATACTTGAATCATCAGAGTACAATAATAAAAGAAGCATAATCCCCAAAATATAGCCATAGTAGAGAGAGATATGAAATCAAGCAGTACATCTAAGCAGCTCCAAGTAAGATGAAAGCAGAGTCCTGATCAAACTTGAGTATTTCCACCCTGAGAGCCTTGGGGGGAAACAGAAGAGAAAGAAGAGGAAACAAAATAGGTCGGACATAAAGTCTAGCGAGTCCAGTTACTTTTATCATATAAATAAGTAAAAGTATCATGATAGGCATATAAAGTGGATAAGAGAGATAACATCAAAAAAGGCAGGTATGAGAAGTTAAACATGATAGAATATATTGCGCTTCTCTAGTACTTTCTCTTTTACTATGCACCAATACTAGTATAACCAGAATGAGATGATCCCCAACAAGCATAAGATGGTAGACTTAGGCGTACTTCTAGTGAGAGGTTTTACCCCCATACAATAACAGGCAGCCCAACATATCGCAGTTACCCCTAAGGATAATAACGGGATCCTAGACATACCAGAGTCTAGATGTACCCTAAATAGTACCCCCAATCGATCGGCTCCCTACTCCGTAGGTACCCTCTTTTGGCCCCACAGTAGGATATATCACTTCCTAAAGTGGAAACCCTTCGTTTTTAAGATGTGCACAACCATATCTACAGGTATCACGACGTATAAACCTCCTCTGCCAGATCAATGCACGCATGACCCCATTGGAATGTGTCGCCCATACCGTCCCCCACTCTTGGATCTCTAACAATCAGCCAAGTAAGTGTGCCCTGAATCCGACCTAGTTCAGAGTACTCTTTTGATACCTATATATGGGTTACTGACTGAAACGGGTCCCACATTCAAGATGATACAAGCTTCCCCCTACGCTTGCATCCCCACTACTAGGTTTTCCACAGGTTATGCCATACCAGAGTAAAAAGATTACATAACCTCACATGTTACGTTCGTGGGCCTATATATTAATATTACCCACTACCCAAGATATACTTAACCCTCCCACTGTTTCATACAATTTTACTTAAACCCTACTCAAGTTAACATATACAATCCCTATGGATTCAACTAGGTTAAGTATTTAAGTTCATTACCATATTCATTTGTGGTTATAATGGGCTAGACGTCCCACATTAAGCCTACAACTTCTGGATGCTGGATATGCTGGTTGGTTCTGGGCACTTCTTCCATAAATCGGGCTTAACCTCGTGTCTTAGCACGTTTCATGTTTATGCACTTAGACCCCTCACATTAGATTCACCACTTGTGGTTGCTGGATATGTCGGTTGATTCCGGGCGAACTTCTACCATAAGTGTAATCTAACCTCATGTCTAAGCGCGGTTACAGTTTCTAATTACTGTAATTCTAGGCATTTCCTTTATTAACCAATTACTCCTATGTCATTATAGGTTTTCATTCCCCTTTTCCAAGTCATATTTATCATGTACCATATGCCCCAAATTTAAGATCTTTAGTCAAAGTTTGGTTTATGCCCCAAATTCATATTCATGCATTTCATTCAAGTTATGCCTAAATTTCCCAATACAAGTTATGCCACAATTTTAACGTTTTCCCCTCGTTCCCAATTCCACTTGTTCGCATATTTCAGTGGCATGCCTAGGCTCGAAGATAGCCTGACTATAAAACTAAAAAGGGAAAAGAAGAAGGGAAAAGGTACGAAATGAACATAATAACAAGATTGACATACAATGGAAGAAATAGGTATAATAACTAATAAACATACAGTGATAAAGTTGGGTATAATGACAAGATAGGAATATAGGAACAGATCTGATGAACATGTGATAGTAAAACTGATTCTAACATAATAGGGACATCATAAAAAGGCATGATGAGATCCATCTAATGAATTAGATCAACAAACAATGGTAGATCTGACATGATAAATAGTTATAAGCTTAGATCTAGTTCACAGTCATGTAAGAATAACTTAGATACACAGGTTATAGCAGATCTGATATGATTCAAATAGTCACAGCCTTAGATCCAAGTTATAGTCATGTCAAGATTAACTTTTAAGTATTTAGATCTAAAAATAATGTAGACTCACTATGATCGGATCGAAGAAATAGAAGAGTAATTGCAAATGTTGAATCACAGGTCTCTAAACTTGAATGACCTGATTGTTAAAGAAGAAAAGGCTTAATTAATCTGGGCAGATGCAGCATCTAGTTCTCCATTGTTTCTGGTGTGTAAAAACAAGAGAAATAGGGTCTTATTTATAGCCTAAAGCCAATGAACCAAGCCAAGAAAGGAGTCCACGTTCAAACAGGAGAATCTACCCAGATCTGCGGTGAGGGGGTCGATCCCCCTTAGTGTGTCGACCCAGGGGTCGACACACCCTTTATGGGGTCGACACCCGGGGACGGGTTTTTACCCGCTCGCTCCTACAATCGGTTTTTGAATTTTTTTGAATTTTGGAACTTATTTTATTCATATATAACTGGCTTATATGTGCGCAAACTTTTAACCTTAATAACTTCTTCATACGGTGTCGGTTTTGCGCAAACGAGGTGTCTGTTTTGACCAGAATTCTGAGATGAACGCAATAGAGTAGCCCTGTACCCTTATTTCTGAATATTTATTTAATTATTCTTTAATTATCATCCTTAGTGTTGTTAAAATTACGGGGTGTTACATTCTCCCCTACTCAAAGGATTTCGTCCCCGAAATCTCTAGGTTAAGTAGAATGTATATCCTTACATCCATCACCATCTACCCATCTGCCAATCATAGGCATCCAATGTTCTTAAAAATTGCTAGTGCTTATATGAACATATTCAAAGGTGTGTGTATATGTCCCAATACTAGTGCAAAAGATCAGGCGGTCTACTGATTCAGTTGACCTCCTTAGTGCAATGTTTGTTAGTTCCATGAATCCAACATATATGTAAATAATCCTATTATAACATGTAAGTTCTATATGTGTGCACAATCATTCGTCCAAATGCAACATCGATATGTTGATACACCCACTTTCATCCATTAAAAGAAGAAAAAATAATGCACACACATCCATATGCAGTATGAGAGTGATTGAGCCGATCTAGTGCCTAATGTGTGTGTATATGCATTCACGAGCAACCACTAGCAAACACTTGCATCCACTTGCATCAATCAAACATAACATGTCGCAAACACATGTTTACATTCATCGGATTCCTACCTAAAGGTCGAAGATTCGATCGATAGGGTATACTTAAATGATAGAAACAAGCATGAATAAAAGCTTTGGAAAGGAAGTTAAGAACATAACCTTGAAAAGAAAAGGGTACAAAGCGCAAATCTTGTCTTCGGTCTCCCAAGTTGGTTCCTCTTGGTTATCTTTCCACTGAACTTTCATCAACTTGACTTTTTGTTGCATAGCTTCTTAACTTTTGATCCAAGAATATGGGTAGGAACTCGTCTAACTGTCGTCTCCCATTCCACCTCTACTTCCTAAAGCATACTCGGCTCAACTACTTCTGCGGTATCATGCAAACACTTTTGTAAATGACAAACGTGGAAAACAACATGAACAGCAGAAAGTCTCTCTGGTATAGGCCATTTGACCGATCCTTTCTGTTATGGGAAATAGCCCTACAAATCTTGGTGCCAATTTCCCTCTAGATCCAAAGCGAACAACATTCCTTAATGGTGATACCTTAACGAAAACCATGTCTCCCACCTCAAACTCAATGTCAGTCCTTCTCCTATTTGTATAGGATTTTTGCCGATCCTGAGCGGTCTTCATTCGCCAACTAATAAGATCAATCTTTTTGGACATTTCTCTAACCATATTTGGTCCAAGTAGAAGTCTTTCTGTAGATTCCCACAAACAAGTTGGTCATCTACAGGGTCGTCCGTATAATGCTTCGAAGGGTGCCATATCAATGCTAGCTCTAAGTCATGGGTAGGGTAGTTCTTTTCATGAACCCTTAACAGTCCTCCTCCATAACATACTACCCTTCACTCTTGCATCAGAACCGCACCAAGCCCTATACCATATGCATCGGTGTATACAGTAAACACTTTGTTCCCATCGGCAAGGTCAAGACTTGGGCTGTTGTCAGAGCCCTCTTCAATCGATGGAAAGCGACATCACAATCTATATCCCATGAAAACGTAAAATTCTTCTTCGTCAGCCTGGTGAGTGGGGATGATATCTTTGCGAAGTCCTTAATGAACTTCCTATAAAAGCCTGCCGATCCAAGAAAACTTCTCACCTCCGTTGCATTCTTTGGGATCTGCCAATCTTGAACTACAACTACCTTCGCAGGATCTACTGTTATCCCATCTTTAGAGACCACATGCCCGAGAAATCTCACTTCTTTCCTCCAAAAATGACATCTGTAGAACTTCGCCTTAAGCTGATGCGCATAGAGAGTCCATAAAACTTCTCTCAAATGTTGGGCATGCTATTCCTCGCTCTTCAAGAAAATTAAGATGTCATCAACAAAAACCACGACAAACTTATTTAAAAACACACGAAACACCTACTCATCAGATCAACAAATAGGCGGGTGCATTCGTCAACCCAAAAGGCATCCCGACCATTCAAAGAAACCATCTGGAGTCCTAAAAGCGATCTTATCTATACTTTCCTCGGCCACCTTCAACTGATGAAACCTCGTGGCCAAGTCTAATTGAGAGAAAACTGATGCACCAACAAGATGGTCAAACAGATCATCTATCCTCAGGAGTGGGTGCCTGTTCTTCTTAGTGTGTTTATTCAACTCTCTATAATCTACACATAAGCGAAGAAAACCATCCGCCTTAGTTGCAAATACCACCGGAGCACCCCATTCAAATATGCTTCACCTAATAAACCCTTTCCTAAGTAGCTCCCCTACTTGCTTGCTAAGCTTCCTCCTTTCTCTTGGAGCCATGTGGCGCACAGCCAATGTAATTGGCTTTGCATTGTCCACCAAGTATATACGAAAATCGATCCCGCGCCTCGGAGGTAAGCCCCTAACCTCATCAAAAACATCATGATACTCACGGACTACTGGTACCGATCGCAAATCATCGATAGATACATCAAGTGACTCTAGGAAACTAAGCACGACAGACCCCTTTAGGTTACAAGAAATCTTGAGGGTCCTCCCATGGTAAGTCAAAAGTCTAACGACCCCCCTTTCACAATCCAGAATGGCATCATACATGGCTAGCCAATCCATTCCTAGAATTAAGCCATAGCCCAATAAACCAAGCACATATGTGTCACACTCAAACTCGATGCCTAACACAGATATTCTCAAACCCCGACAAATCATGGACAAATAAGTCGTACCACCAATGGGGTTTAAGACAACAGTGGGGTCCACTAACATACTAGTACTAAGGCGCAAGACTCAACCACAGAATCAGATATAAACGAATGCAAAGCCCCAGAATCAAAAAGAGTTCTAATAGGATGATTGGAAAGAGAAATTGTAACACACCACGTCCACTAATGTCACTCATGAAGGGAATGCATTAACTTCCATGGAGGTTATAAGTGAATATAGAACAGAAAAATTACAACAAGACAGATAGTAAATAGTACTTGGAAATCTAAAACTTCATTTTATTGCAGCGGAAATTAAACATGTTTGTTACATCATAAAACATAGATCATAACCAAGTACAATATCCATCTTCATAAAAACAAAATACATAATCCCATTACATAAATAGCCATTAAAAAGATAACAAGCTGGACTTTACTTCAACGATCCAAGCTTTCCAAAGAGAGATGAAGCAATTCAATCAAACTCCACTAGAGCTGGGCCCAACCTGAGGACCTGGAGGGGGGAAAAGGATAGAAATAGAGGGGGTCAGACATAAAGTCTGGCGAGTATGATAATTCTTACAATACTATTATCAAAGTAACTAGACTAAGGCATGACCTGGAAGACAAGTAAATGTCAATGAACTCTTAGGAAGATAAAGATAGCGTTTAAGATAACGTTAAAGATAACGATAAAGGCACACCTAATTACTAACGAATGATTACTACACTGCACCGCACATTACTACACTGCACCACACTAGTCACCCTATTGTTTGATCCCATTTGCTTCACACAGAAACTTTATAAATAGCCTTATGTACCCCTAGCAGACTACATAGGTGTCGTCTACCCCTATCTCCACTAGGTGTACCCCACTACCCACTTTCGATCGGCTCCCTACTCGTAGATACCCGTGTTGGCCCCACAGTGGGTGTATCACTCCCCTAAAGTGGCAATCCGATACAACTTGAGAATGCACGGCTTATACCTACACGATGCAACAACGTCTTATCTACCAGCCCGGGTCCACACACGCATATGAAACCCGTGGAACTTGCGTTGCCACCGCTCCCCGTTTTGGCCTCTTACAGTCAAACCCAGCATGCGTGTCCCGTCCTCGACTTGGGTCGAGCCCACAAAGATACGTTTGGGATACTGGTCGCAATGGGCCCCCACAAGCTACCCTCCTAAGCTTGTCACTAGTATATCCAACTTAACCCTCTTAGTCATGTTCATTTACATGTGTGTTTGGTTAAGTCTTACTAATCGTATTTCACATGCCACTAAGGGCACCCCCTAGATTCCTTATGCCACCCAAGGCACCTACTTAACCCCCATGTCCCACCTTACATGTTTATCTGGTTAAGTATTTCTTAATTCATTCAGGCCATAACCTCGTAAAGACCTCTCACATTAGACTGGCACTTATGGCAGCTGGATTTGCCGGGCGGGTCCGGGCAATCTTACACCATAAAAGAGTCTAACCTCGTGTCTTTACAACTGTTATGCTTTAGTTTAGGCCTAGGACCTCTCACATTGGGCTGACATTTGTGACCACTGGATTTGCCGGGCAGGTCCGGGCAGGTTTACATCACAAACGAGTCCAACCTCGTGTCCTAAGCATTGATTAACACTTAAAATCTTTTACCCCAGTTTTAATAATTCCCTATTCAAATTATTAATTAAGTCAACTTTTAATGATGTCCATAATTGACTCAATTATGGCCATCCACTTATGGCATGCAAAATCATATCAATTGCACCCCAACTTTTTAATATTAAATCCTTAATATTACCCCTACCCCACGTTTATACGTTCGCTTATTCAACGCATAATATAGGCTAGACTTGTATAGTCTAACACCTAGCACAAAGATAAATTATCACAACATATAGACAATTAAAATAAATCTAATCATAATAGGGGTGAAACTTGCATAAACTAAACATGTTAAGGATCAAAAGGTGTCAACTTGTTAAATATCTCAATTTTTATGATATGATCATAGCCCAAATCTATACATAAACTTGCATATGGGGTTTTTAGGCAACATAATGATGGTGTGAACTAGCATAGGATATCACATATGTCATAGCATAATTCTATATGTCATAATAGATGTCTTGGCATATGTTCATAACTTTTATAATCAATCTAACTTGCATATGTGACTTGTCATATAGATCAACATAACCCAAACATGATGATGTAATTAATATGAACTAACTAGCATAGATGGTAACATCATGGCCTTTTTAACATGTATGATTCATCACAACTTAGCATAGAAACTTTCAACATACATAACATCATCATAGCTTGATTTACAACATATAAGATATCCTCATCACATAACATTGGATTTACAATATACATGATAGCAAAAGGGGTTTACAACAACATATATGATAATTCACATCATCTACTCATAATCCATTCATAACTCAACCTAATTAAAATGATAATAATCTTGTTAAGATCATCATACTCACAATTTAGAGAAGAAAAGAGAGAGTTTTGCTTTGCTTTAGGGTTGAGAGAATTAGAATTGAATTAGCTTTTCTTCCTTCTTAGTTGGCGGCGACTCCATTGATTTCCATGGCGACGGTGACTATTCTATTTTAATTAGGTTTACGGTTAGCATTAAGATGTATTTATAGGTGTAGGAAGTTATTTAGGACCATTAGATTAACCTTGAACCATGAGAACCAATCAAATGCAAAATCTGCATTTGAGCGAATCGGCCCACGGGTTGACAGCCAAACACCCTGGATTAACCACTAGTCGACCCAGCAGGGCTTGGGTCGACCTCAAAAATGGGCCGGTTCGGTTATTTCCCCTCCCAATTCGTTGTTTTGAACTTTTTCGCATATTTATTTATTTAATTTTTAATTTATATATATATATATATCAATATATATATATTTCTCTGCGCAACCCATTTCACTTAATTCTTTTATAAAAATTAAGTATACTTTAATTTGTGAATTTTAATGTTATAAAATTACGGGGTGTTACATTCTCCCCTCCTTAAAGGATTTCGTCCCTGAAATCTCCAAGTCAAGAAGAATGTATATCCTACCATCTAATCGTCCATCTACTCAACCATCAAACACCAGCATCCATTATGCTTAAAAGACTTCTAATACCTTAATGTTTATATGCACAGTGTGTGTATATGTCCATATCTAATGCAAAATTAGGCGGTCTATTGATTCAGTCGACCTCCTTAGTGCAATTCATGATAGTGCCATGCGTCCAATATGTATGCAAAAGATTCCTAATGATACATATTAATTCTATGTGCGTGCACAACCATCCACCCGAATGCAGCAACTATATGATAATACAACCATTATACATCCATTTTACTAAATACATCCATATATATGCAATATGCAATATGAAGTAACTGAGCCGATCTGGCACCTAATAGTGTGTGTATATGCATCCACGAGCAACCACTAGCAAACACTTGCATCCACTTTGCATCCACCATACATAACATGTCTCAAACACATGTTTCAACCATAGGATTATCCTAACTAAAGGTCAAAGATACTAGTGAGAGGATATACTAAAGATAAGATAAGTACAAGCTAAGCGATAAAGGAGAAATTAAAGGACATACCCTCAAAAAGAAAAGGGTATCGTGAACGCATCTTCTCTTCTGTCTCCCAAGTAGCGTTGCTCTCATCATCTCCCCATTGCACTTTGACTAGTCTGACCTCTCGATTCCTCAACCTCTTGATCTCCGACCCAAGAATGCGCGTAGGAGCTCGTCGAATTGTCGCATCACGCTCTATCTCCACCTCTCTAAGCAAGCTCGGCTCTACGACTTCCGCGGTCTCGTGCAAGCACTTCCTCAAATGTGACACATGGAATACGTCGTGTACACCACTAAGTCTCTCGGGCAACTCCACTCTATACGCCATCTGTCCAATTTTCTCCTTAATAGGAAACGTCCCAACAAACCTTGGTGCTAATTTCCCAACGGACCCAAAGCGAACAACGTTCCGTAATGGAGACACTTTGACAAAGACCATGTCCCGAACTTCAAACTCGAGATCTGTCCTCCTCTTATCCGCATAAGATTTCTGCCTATCTTGCGCTGCTTTCAACCTCCTTCGAATCAAGTTGATCTTCTCCGAAGTCTCCCTTATCATATCGGGCCCAAGTAAGATCTTATCCGTAGATTCCCACCAACATGTAGGTGAACGACAAGGTCGTCCATAAAGAGCTTCGAATGGTGCCATACCAATGCTGGACTGGAAGCTATTATTATATGCGAACTCAACCAATGGAAGATGCTCTTCCTATGTACACCCAAAGTTTAGGATACATAGCCTCAACAGATCCTCTAGAATGCGATTCACCCTCTCAGTCTGGCCGTCCGTCTGAGGATGATATGCGGTGCTCAAACATAACTGAGTTCCTACCGCCTCTTGTAAGCTTCTCCAAAATTCGCTAGTGAAAATAGGATCGCGGTCGCTCACTATGCTAGATGGAACACCATGCAAACGAACTATCTCTCGAACGTATACAGAAGCTAACCATGGAGCAGTCCTCTTACTCTTCACGGGAATAAAATGGGCGCTCTTAGTAAGTCTATCCACTATAACCCAAATTCCCGTATTACCCTTCCTCGATCGCGGTAATCCATCCACAAAATCCATCGAGACACTCTCCCACTTCCATAGTGGAACCTCCAATGGGTGAAGCAACCCACCGGGTTTCTTTTGCTCCGCTTTTACTTGTTGGCACACCAAGCATCTAGCGACATACTCGGCCACGTCTTTCTTCATGCCGGCCCAAAAGTAAACTCTCTTCATGTCTTTGTACATCTTGTCCCCGCCGGGATGAATGGTCATCTTCGAATGATGTGCTTCGTCAAGAATAATCTTCCTCAGGTCATCGTCTTTTGGTACACAAAGTCTACCGTCCCTACGTAACCAACCCCTATCATCTAGGGTATACCTACGGAGATAGCTTGACGACTCCCCTCCTTTGAGCTTTTCTACTAACTCAACTAATTGTGGGTCGTCTCGCTGTGCCTCGCCAATCCGTCCCAAAAGCGTAGGTCTGACCTCCAAGGATGCTAGCAAACCGGGTACGAATTCAACGGAAGGTCTAAAGTCAAACATCGAAATGAATTCTAAACTTTATCGCTCAACAAACAAAGGACTTAAGGATAATCTTTTTCTACTTAAGGCATCGGCCACCACGTTACCCTTGCCAGGGGTATATGCTATCTCAAAGTCGTAGGATGCTAAGAACTCCATCCACCTTTGCTTCCTCAAGTTCAAGTCCTTATTGAAAGAATAGGTATTTTAAAGACTTGTGGTCAGTGAATAATTCGAATTTCTCGCCAAGAAGATAATGACGCCAAGACTTAAGCGCGAAAACAATAGCGGCCAATTCTAGGTCATGTGTAGGATAATTTTTCTCACACGCTCTCAACTGCCTTCCACCATAGGCTATTACCCTACCCTCTTGCATTAAGACTGCGCCTAGTCCTGTCCCACAAGCATCAATATAAACAGTAAATGGCTTACTCCCGTCTGGCAGTACTAAGACTGGGGCTGAAGTCAAAGCTCTGTTCAAACGTTGGAACGCATCATCACAATCTACGTCCCATGTGAAAACTAGGTTCTTCTTCGTCAAGCGTGTCAATGGAGCTGATATCTTTGCGAAGTCTTTGATAAACTTCCTATAGTAGCCAGCCAACCCCCAGAAACTTCTCACTTCGGTAGCATTTTTAGAAACCTTCCAATCTTGGATGGCCACCACCTTCGCAGGATCTACAGCTATCCCTTCTTGATACCACGTGTCCTAAAAACCGTACTTCCTTCCTCCAAAAGTGACACTTAGAAAATTTAGCTTTAAGCTTATGCGCTCGAAGAGTCTCCAACACTTCCCAAAGATGTAGGGCATGCTCTTCTTCATCCTTAGAAAAGATCAAGATGTCATCTATAAAGACTACCACAAATTTGTTAAGGTACTCCCTAAACACCCTACTCATCAAATCAACGAAGTATGCGGGGGCGTTTGTCAAACCGAAGGGCATCACTAGCCATTCATAGAAACCGTCCGGAGTCCTAAAGGCAGTCTTGTCTATGCTATCCTCGGCCACTCTCAACTGATGGAAACCAGTGGCTAAGTCCAACTGCGACAACACTGAGGCGCCAACTAACTGATCGAAGAGATCGTCAATCCTCGGCAGTGGGTGTCTGTTCTTCTTAGTAAGCTTTTTAAGTTCTCTATAGTCCACACAAAGTCTAAGGGACCCATCCGCCTTCGTGGCAAATACTACTGGAGCACCCCACTCCGATATACTTCGTCTTATGAACCCCTTCTCAAGCAACTCCTTCACTTGCTTACCGAGTTCCCTCCTTTCACGTGGAGCCATGTGGCGTACTGGCAAAGATACTGGTTTCGCATTATCCACAAGATATATTCGAAAATCTATCTCCCGCTTCGGAGGCGAGCCCTTCACCTCCTTAAACACATCCGAATATTCTCGGACCACTCTAACAGAACGTAGATTTTCCCCAGACGTGTCAAGCGATTCTAGATAACTTAGCATAACCGAATTTATGGGATTACAAAAGATTTCGAGAGTGTTGCCAAGGCGAGTCACGAGCCTAACTACTCTCCTTTCACAATCAAGGACGGCCCCATTTCTGGATAACCAATCCATTCCTAAAATTAGCCCATAGCCCGTTAAGCCCAACACATAAGCATCACATCTAAATTCAACGCTAAGTATGGAAATTTTCAAATCCAAACACATCATAGACAAATAAGCTGAGCCCCCAATTGGATTCGAAACAACTAAGGGATCATCTACTAAACTGGTGTTTAAGTGCAGTGATTCAACTAATGATGTAGAGATAAACGAATGTGATGCGCCCGAATCGAATAAGGTACGGACAGGATGATCAAACAGAAATACTAAGCTTTCAACAGAAATGGTTCTACCTCGTTCTTGCAGCGGTGGGACCGCGAGAGCCTGAACTTGTCCCCTTGCCTTCCCTGGTGCCATAAGAGCCTGCACCTGTCCTCCCGAGGTAGCTCCTGGCCTCTGCCCCTTCTTTGGGCAATCCTTCACTAAATGTCCCGCATCGCCACAATGAAAACAGTCTGTCTTCTTTTTCTTTCGGCAATCCTTGTTGAGATGGCCTGGTGTCCCACAGTTAAAACATTTCTTCTTTCCCTTGCCGTTATTGTCTTTACCACCCTTCTTGTTTTTTTGTTGTGGGTTCTTTTGATCCCCCTTCTTCTCGGGTGCCTTATCAGCTTTAGCGCTTTTCTCCTCATGCATAAGCGCCATTTCTACTAACTTCTCAAAGGTGGCCCCCATAGGGATGTGGGTCATAGCCAACCCTTGCAATGGTTCATTCAAGCCATTCACGAATCTCAGCGCCTTCTTCTCCGGCGTGTTCACTAAGTCCAAGCCAAACCTTGCTAACTGATTAAATTTATAGACATATTCTTTCACTGATGAGCTTCCTTGCTTCAATGTCAAGAACCTTTCCATATATAGATTTTCATCCGCCCTAGAGAGAAACTTCGCCTCGAACCTACGTCTAAAATCCGCCCAAGAGTCAACAGGACGCTCCCCATTAGTGACCTCCCACCAAAACGACGCCTCTCCCTTCATCAACCATGCTGCTAAACGAACTCTCCTCCCTTCTTCTACTTCAAAGATTTCTAGCAATTCTTCCACCTCCTTAAGCCAATCTCTAGCTTCCACAAACGTTTCTGACCCTTGAAAGGGTTTTCCACCTATAGCCTTGAATTCCTTGCACGTCTTGGCAAAAGTATCTACGCGAGGAGGAGGAGGAGGAGGAATGGGTGCAACTGGTGGTGGAGGAACATTGGCTGGACCTACAGCGGCCCTAGCCTCTAATAACCTCCTATACCATCCTGGTATCGTTACACCGTCGGGTAGATTAAGATCTTCAACCATGCTGAAACGAAAAAAGGAAAGATTCAGAATGGAGAATTCGAAAGATAAAGATATGGGCTATTGGGGATTATGTTTTTTTTTCTTAAAAACTTTTCTCTTTAAATTTCTCATTAAAACATGTTTTCGAAAGCACTTCTTCCAAAAATAACTATTTTTCTAAAGTATTTTTATCTGTTCTGGTAACCTTAAGCTCCGATACCACGTGTAACACCCCACGTCCATTAACGTCACTCACGAAGGGAATGCATTAACTTCCATGGAGGTTATAAGTGAATATAGAACAGAAAAATTACAACAAGACAGATAGTAAATAGTACTTGGAAATCTAAAACTTCATTTTATTACAGCGGAAATTAAACATGTTTGTTACATCATAAAACCATAGATCATAACCAAGTACAATATCCATCTTCATAAAAACAAAATACATAATCCTATTACATAAATAGCCATTAAAAAGATAACAAGCTGGACTTTACTTCAATGGTTCAAGCTTTCCAAAGAGAGATGAAGCAATTCAATCAAACTCCACTAGAACTGGGCCCAACCTGAGGACCTGGAGGGGGAAAACGAATAGAAATAGAGGGGGTCAGACATAAAGTCTGGCGAGTATGATAATTCTAACAATATTATTATCAAAGTAACTAGACTAAGGCATAAGCTGGAAGACAAGTAAATGTCTATGAACTCTTAGGAAGATAAAGATAGCGTTTATGATAACGTTAAAGAAAACGGTAAAGGCACACCTAATTACTAACGAATGATTACTACACTGCACCGCACATTACTACACTGCACCACACTAGTCAACCTATTGTTTGATCCCATTTGCTTGACACAGAAACTTTATAAATAGCCTTACGTACCCCTAGCTGACTACATAGGTTCCGTCTGCCCCTATCTCCACTAGGTGTACCCCACTACCCACTTTCGATCGGCTCCCTACTCGTAGATACCCGTGCTGGCCCCACAGTGGGGTGTATCACTCCCCTAAAGTGGCAACCCGATACAACTTGAGAATGCATGGCTTATACCTACACGATGCAACAACGTCTTATCTACCAGCCCGGGTCCACACATGCATATTAAACCCATGGGACTTGCGTTGCCACCGCTCCCCGTTTTGGCCTCTTACAGTCAAACCCAGCATGCGTGTCCCATCCTCGACTTGGGTCGAGCCCACAAAGATACGTTTGGGATACTGGTCGAAATGGGCCCCCACAAGCTACCCACCTAAGCTTGTCACTAGTATATCCAACTTAACCCACTTAGTCATGTTCATTTACATGTGTGTTTGGTTAGGTCTTACTAATCGTATTTCACATGCCACTAAGGGCACCCCCTAGATTCCTCATGCCACCCAAGGCACCTACTTAACCCCCATGTCCCACCTTACATGTTTATCTGGTTTAGTATTTCTTAAATCATTCAGGCCATAACCTCATAAAGACCTCTCACATTAGACTGGCATTTATGGCAGCTGGATTTGTCGGGCGGGTCCGGGCAGTCTTACACCATAAAAGAGTCTAACCTCGTGTCTTTACAACTGTTATGCTTTAGTTTAGGCCTAGGACCTCTCACATTGGGCTGACATTTGTGACCATAGGATTTGCCGGGCAGGTCCGGGCAGGTTTACGTCACAAACGAGTCCAACCTCGTGTCCTAAGCATTGATTAACACTTAAAATCTTTTACCCCAGTTTTAATAATTCCCTATTCAAATTATTAATTAAGTCAACTTTTAATGATGTCCCTAATTGACTTAATTATGGCCATCCACTTATGGCATGCAAAATCATATCAATTGCACCCCAACTTTTTAATATTAAATCCTTAATATTACCCCTACCCCACGTTTATACGTTCGCTTATTCAACGCATAATATAGGCTAGACTTGTATAGTCTAACACCTAGCACAAAGATAAATTATCATAACATATAGACAATTAAAATAAATCTAATCGTAATAGGGGTGAAACTTGCATAAACTACACATGTTAAGGATCAAAAGGTGTCAACTTGTTAAATGTCTCAATTTATATGATATGATCATAGCCCAAATCTATACATAAACTTGGATATGGGGTTTTTAGGCAACACAATGATGGTGTGAACTAGCATAGGATATCACATATGTCATAGCATAATTCTAGATGTCATAATAGATGTCTTGGCATATGTTCATAACTTTTCTAATCAATCTAACTTGCATATGTGACTTGTCATATAGATCAACATAACCCAAACATGATGATTTAATTAATATGAACTAACTAGCATAGATGGTAACATCATGGCCTTTTTAACATGTATGATTCATCACAACTTAGCATAGAAACTTTCAACATACATAACATCATCATAGCATGATTTACAACATATAAGATGTCATCATCACATAACATTGGATTTACAATATACATGATAGCAAAAGGGGTTTACAACAACATATATGATAATTCACATCATCTACTCATAATCCATTCATAACTCAACCTAATTAAAATGATAATAATCTTGTTAAGATCATCATACTCACAATTTGGAGAAGAAAAGAGAGTTTTGCTTTGCTTTAGGGTTGAGCGAATTAGAATTGAATTAGCTTTTCTTCCTTCTTAGTTGGCGGCGGCTCCATTGATTTCCATGGCGACGGTAACTATTCTATTTTAATTAGGTTTAGGGTTAGCATTAGGATGTATTTATAGGTGTAGGAAGTTATTTAGGACCATTAGATTAACCCTGAACCATGAGAACCAATCAAATGCAAAATCTGCATTTGAGCGAATCGGCCCACGGGTTGACAGCCAAACACCCTGGATTAACCCCTAGTCGACCCAGCAGGGCTTGGGTCGACCTCAAAAATGGGCCGGTTCGGTTATTTCCTCTCCCAATTCGCTGTTTTGAACTTTTTCGCATATTTATTTATTTAATTTTTAATTTATATATATATATATATATATATATCAATGGGGTTTTTAGGCACAAGGATAAACCCAATAAAACTTTTATCCTTAAGGACAATTTTGCCACAAGGAAAATTTTTAGTGTAAAGGGATGAATTCAGGGGCCCACTATGATTTCATACTTTATACTAAAATTTGTCCTTATGGTTAAATTTTTTGCCCCTTGTCCTTATGGATAAAAATTTTGTTCACTTTGTCCTTCACATTGTTTTCCTGTATATCAGTATATATATATATTTCTCTGCGCAACCCATTTCACTTAATTCTTTTCTAAAAATTAAGTATACTTTAATTTGTGAATTTTAATGTTATAAAATTACGGGGTGTTACAGAAATCAAACCTTCCATGAAAACATTCCTACCTCTATCTGGAGCACAAGTCACGAGAGCATGCACCTACCCTCCAGAAGCTCCTACCATTTGACCTTGTCCTTACTTCTTCAAGCTCTCCTTTAAAAAGTGTCTGACCTCTCCACAACTGAAACAAGCATTCTTCCTTCTTTTGTAGTCCTTGATCAAATGACCCTCGCGTCCGCAATTGTGGCGCTTCCTCTTATCCTTAGCGTTGTCGTTCTTTCTGCCCTTTTTTTGTTGTTATTGTTGTTGTTGTCCCTTCTTGGGCATACTTTCTTGTTTTGTGTTTCCTCCGCCTTAGCTTCTTTCTTTTCATCTTTATCTTCCTCATGCATCAATGCCATATCAACGAGTAGGGCTGCACACAACCCATATCCAACCCGACTCAACCCACTAATCCGAGCCAACCCACATAAACCCGACCCAACCCAAAGTAGTTCGGATTGGATATGGGTTTCAATTTTTAACCCATACTATATATGGGTCGGGTATAATTTTTCAATCAACCCAACCCAACCTCACATTGAAAAAATAAAAAACCCTTCACACTTCTACTTTGATATCTTCACCGAATTAATGAAATTTTATTCATTCCAAGCAGCCGCTTTTCCATGTAGCTTGGACTTGGTCTTTATACATTATTAACTTGCTTGTATTTAGTTGGATATGCTTAGGGTATTTAGTTATATTGTATGCTGAGTCACTTGCGTGGTGTACTGGTGTGAGAAACTGGTTGGTTTTTCCATGAGGTATGTTTTTGCATGTCTTAAAACATAAATTATTATGTCAAAATTTATGTTATGGATTAATCATTCATACAACCCAACCCAATCCTATTTAACCCGACCCAACCCATACTTCAACCCAATCCAACCCAACCCTGCGGGTTCAATTTTCATCAACCCAAACCATTACGGGTCGGATGAAGTATTTGGCTTGACCCGACCTAACCCAAACTTTGTGCATCCCTATCAATGAGCCTTTCAAAAGTTGCTCCCATCAGAATATGGGACATAGCTGACCCATGGAAGGGTTCATTCAGTCCTCTAGCAAACCGCAAAACTTTCTTATGCGGGGTATCCACTAGCTCCAACCCAAACCTAGCTAGTTAGTCGAATTTGTTAACATACTCTTTGATAGTCATGCCTCCTTGCTTGAGCGCTAGAAACATTTCCATTTGCATGCTTCTCTCAGCTTGAGAAAGAAATTCAAACCTCTACCGAAAATCATCCCAAGACTCCACTGGACGCCCTGCTTGCGTCACTTCCCACCAGAATGAAGCTTCATCTTTCAACAGCCAAGCGGCAAACTGAATCTTCCTATGATCGTCCATTTCGAAAATTCCAAACAAATCCTCCGTCTCTTTAAGCCAATTCCTTGCCTCTACGAACGTTTTGGTTCCTCGGAATGGCTTTCCACCCATGGCATAGAAATCGTTGCAGATCTTAGCGAAATTATCTGCTCATAGAGGAGGAGAATGAGGAACAACAAGTGCAGCTAGGGGAGGAACGTCTGCTTGGCCACCGGCGGGCGCCGTGGGCTCTAGATACCTATGGAACCAGCCTGGTATCGTAACGCCCTCAGGAATATTAGGTTCCCCAAACACGCTGAAAAGAAGAGGAAAATGGATTCAAAAAGAGAATCGAAATATATTACATATGGCTTCGGGGAATATGTATTTCGAAATAGACTTTTCTTTTGAAAATGCTTTCTTTTAAAACCTTTTTGAAAATAATTTGCAAAATCTTTTATCCGATCTGGTAACCTTCAGCTCTGATACTAAGTGTGACACCCACGTCCGTTAGTGTCACTCATTAAGAGAATGCATTAAGTTTTGTGAAGCGTTATAGATAAACAGAAACAGAAACATTACAAGATATATAATAAATAGCAGTGGAATTTAAAATTTTATTAAGCAGAAAACGTCGTAGTTCAGAACATGGTTACATCATATGTCTGAAATGCATAAAACCCAGAACATCAATTCTAAAACTTTTGTCTTGTACTTAAATCATCAGAGCACAATAATAACAGAAGCATAATCCCCAAAATGTAGCCGTAGTAGAGAAAGATGTGACATCAAGCAGTACATCTAAGCAGCTCTAAGTAAGATGTAAGAAAAATTCTGATCAAGCTTGAATATTCCCACCCTGAGAAGCTGGAGGGAAACGGAAGAGAAAGAAGAGGAAACAAAATAGGTCAGACATAAAGTCTGGCGAGTCCTGTTACTTTTAGCATATAAATAAGTAAAAGTATCATGACAGGCATATAAAGTGGATAAGAGAGATAACATCATAAAAGGCAGGTATGACAAGGTAGGCATGGTAAACATGATTGAAAATATTGTGCTTCTCTAGTACTTTCTCTTTTACTTTACACCAATACTAGTATAACCAGAATGAGATGATCCCCAACAAGCATAAGATGGCAGACTTAGGCGTACTTCTGGTGAGAGGCTTTTACCCCATACAATAAAAGGCAGCCCAACATACCGGAGTTACACCTAAGGATAATAACGGGATCCTAAACGTACCGGAGTCTAGATGTACCCTAATTACTACCCCAATCGATTGGCTCCCTACTCCGTAGATACCCTATGCTGCCCCCAGAGTAGGATGCATCACTTCCTAAAGTGGCAACCCTTCCTTTTCAGGATGTGCACAACCATATCTATAGGTGTCATGGCCTCTAAACCTCCCCTGCCGGACTCATGCACGCACAAGACCCCGTAGGAATGTGCCGCCCACACCGGCCCCCACTTCGAATCTCTTACAATCAGCTCAGTATGCGTGCCCCAACTGTAATGACCCGTATTCTTCACATCATAGGATCGTAGAATATTTATTCCTTTCCGGTATGAAGTCCTATGGTCATGTAACTTTGGGAAACATCTATTAGAGTCATTTCCCATGTTCATGATTTTTGTCGATTTTTAAATGACCATTTTGCCCCTAGTTGGTACTGTTTTGGCCATAACTTTTGATTGGAAAGGAATTTTGACCTGAAACCATTTCCATTGGATTCGAATGATGGTTTCTCTTTCCGTAGAGTGGTTACATTAGCCAAACGGACTTACAGTTCGGGAGATATAGCTGAAACAAGGTTTGGAGTGTGAAAAACTGCTTAACCGGGCCAAATTGGGTGATTAGTGAGTAGGCCCATAACCCATTTCGGGATTAGGGTTATGGGAGGGCTGAAATGAGATGGAGAATCATTCCATTTCAGTTTTCTAGCCTCCACTTACCACCAAGGATCCCTAAAAAATGGCCTCCAACCTCTAAATCACCTCCAAATCATCTTTTGGTCAAGGATTCGGCTTAGCAACCCCTAATCAAGGAAGATTTTCACCAAAGCAACAAAGGAGCTGCTGTTTGGCATTGAGATTCACATCAAATCAGAGAATTATTTCAGATCTTAGTTTATTTTGTGGCTAAGGTGAGTGATTTGCTTAGTTTTGCACTAATTATGGCTAATTAGGGGTGATTAGTGTTAATTAGTGAATTTAAACATGATAAAATTCTGGAAAAATGTTTATAAAATTCGGAATGATGTTTTAGACCTCTGATATGAATTTGGGTTAATTTGGTTAAGATTTGCTAATCCTATCATTAGTTTCACCTAAACATGCTTAAGGGGAAATATGGGATTTTGGGTATGTTTGATCCATTTTTACCTATCATATTGATGTTTTGATGTTTGTGGTTGATTATGCATGTTGCTATGACTGTATGAAATGCTTTGTGACTGTTTAGAATAGTTGGAATGGTCGAAAACGCCGTCGAGGGGCGTAAACAGCTCGCTGGACAAGGTGCAGGGGTTCGGATCGCATAGGGGATTGAGGGTCGATCGGATCGCCCTATGGGACCGTGGGACATCCCCACGAGTCGAGTCATCTCCTCCGAATCGAACCTTCTGCGCAAGGCCCACGAGCAACAACCGTGAACTGCTAACCAATCCGATCCACTCGTGCTTCGTATCACGATCCGACTAGAGGAAGGCAGCATCCACGATCCGATGCACAACGAGACGATGGAGAAGCGTGATCCGATCCGTATGGGGTATTCACGATCCGACCAGAAGTGGAGACCCGATTCGATGGAGACTGGATTCACGAGACGATGGGGGAGTGCGACCTGATCACCTGGAGGACCACGACCCGATCCGACGTAGGAGGCGCGACCCGATCCGATGAAGAATGCTGAAGGCGACCCGATCCGATCCGATCTGGTGATGACCAATAACCCGAGATGCAAAGGTAGTCCAAATGGAAGTTAGAGCTCAGGATCCCGGAACCAGTTGGGAACCAATGAGTTCACTTCATGGTTGGACTTTGCTGCGGGACGTGTGCTAAGGAGTTGACGACGTTCATAACTTCGATTCACCACTAAAAAGGAATGATGGGCTACTTATCAGTGCAGTAGGGTCATTATGACCTGAGGGGCAAAGTGATGGTAGCAAGACTACGTTATCAGTGCAGTAGGGTCATTATGACCCGAGGGGCAAGGTGATGCGTAGTAAGACTATGAGCCAGTGCAGTGGGGTCCTTGTGACTCCATGGGGCAGAGTGGACATAGTAAGGATTAGTAAGGCTATGAGCCAGTGCAGTGGGGTCCTTGTGACTCCATGGGGCAAAGTGGACATAGCAAAGGATTTGTGGCTACGTTATCAGTGCAGTGAAGCCATTTATGACTTCATGGGGCAAAGTGATCGTAGCAAGGAATGTTGGGTGATCGAAGTGGTGAATATTGTATGCTTTATGCACTGAGTGAGATATGTGAGGATGGATGCTATGCTTGATTGTTTGCCATCATTATGACATGCACACCTCCCCCACCTCCGTATCTTTACACTGTTTGATATGATACCTTAGAGTGTTGTACAGTATGTAGTGTTAACTCTTTGGTAGCAGGTCCAGGTTCAGGTATGTTTTAGTCTACCTGTTATTGTTCACTTTAGATGCTTATCGCTCATACCAGGCTTTATGTCTGACCCAGAGTTTTATGTCTCCTCTTATTACTCTGGGTGCTCACACGAGCAGACTAGAGACAGGTTAGCTGGTGAAGCGCGAGTAGCTGATTCGGAGGCGGGCAAGAGGCTTCCACGTATTATATATATACACATTCTCCCTGTGTCGTTGGTGGTCGCTACTTGGGCATTAGTAGTGTACCTCATTTATCTTACTTTTGCTTTGAGACAGTTTGAAAGTTGTAATAAGCTGTATTCTGAATTTCCGCTGCTATGATGTTTAGTTCTGATTTTCAGCTTATGCACTGTCTCTCCTGTTTTATGTCAAGTATGTTATTATTATATTTTGTTCTATGCGCTGTGAGACATTCTACAGGATCCTTGTATGTTCATTTCCTTTTTCCTTCTGACGACCCGTTCCGTGCTAACTGGACATGTGTACAGCGCACTTTTGGAGTAAATGTCGGTTGGTGTGGGGCGGGCCGTCACACTTGGTATCAGAGCTCTAGGTTGCGTAGTTAACCTAGGGAAAGACATTAGGGAGAGTTAGTACGTATATGAGAGCGCGTATTTGTGATTATTTTGGTTTTCAAAAGCTATGTATGTTTATACTATTAGTAGTATAAAGATGAAGTCGCACTGCACTAGCACCACTATGGGGTCGTTAATCGTTTCCCTTTTTACAGATTAACGGTGAGCCGAGACACGAGGGGTGCTGGTAGAGGGACCAACCAAGGGAATGCCGCTGACATGAGGGCAATGTTTACTAACCTCATGAGAGACAAGCTTAGAGAAGTGCAGGGTGCAATTCCCAATCCTGGAGTTGGTGTTGGCCCAGTAGTGCAGGCGCCTAGGGTCGATTTCGCCAAGTTGTGCAAAGATTACACTAATCTTGGTGGGAAGCCGTTCCACGGAACGGAGTCGGCCACGGATGGTCAGGACTGGATGGATAGCTGTGACCGTATCTTTGATGACTTGGGTCTTGAGGATGCGATGAAGAGAAGGCTAGCGTCTCGTCAGCTGCAAGGGCGAGCGATGAATTGGTGGAATGCCATTAGAACAGCTACTCCAGAGGATCAGGTTACTTGGGACCAGTTCAAGGCTCGCTTTAGCGAGAAGTTCATTCCAGCTGCCCAGAAGTCAGTGTTGTTTAAGAGATTCTTGGAACTCAAGCAGAAGGGAAGGCCAGTTTCTGATTATATTGCTGAGTTCGACACTTTGTCGAAGTATGGACTGTCTCTTATTGATACTCCTGAAAAGAAGAATGAGAAGTTCATTACTGGTTTGGATGGGTACTTGGGGGAAAGGCTTATCAACCACATCGATGAGACTTTTGAATCGATTGTGGGAAAAGCTTTGAGATCAGAGAGTCTTTACCCTAAGTCAAAGACTGAGGCTGCATCTGCAAAAGGGCCAAAGCCGCAAGCAGGCGGTGGAGGCAAGAATAAATCTCAAAATAAGAGGAAGCAGGACCAATCAAAGGGTGGCCAGAAAAAGAGCAAGAAGGATCATGAGTGCTTCAGCTGTGGAAAGAAAGGCCATTATGCTAAGGAATGTCGGGCCAAGCCAGCGGAAAGGAAGTGCTACAACTGTGGCCAAATGGGACATCAAAAAGATAAGTGTCTGCAACCTCTTAAGGAGAAGCAGATTGTGAAAGCATATGTTATTGATGTTGTTCCTTCTTCTTCGAATGCCCCAACTGCGGCGGAGAAAGGAAAGAATGTTGTTATTCAAGGTATGCTTTCTATTTATGATATACCAGTTCGAGTTTTATTTGATACTGGGGCTTCCCGTTCCTTCATATCTAGTGACCTGGTAGATAGGTTGGGACTGGAACCCGAGATAGTCGATAGACCATTGGTTGTGACGAACCCGATTGGTGGTTCAACTAGCCTTAGTATGATTTGCAGGAATTTGGTCTTATCGAGTCATGGATGTATGTTTGTATGTGATTGCTTTGTTTTGGGCTTTACTGGGTACGACATTATATTGGGAGTCGATAGGCTCCAAAGATACGGGGTGGTGGTAGACTGTGAGGGCTTTTTGGTGACAGTGAGGGCGGATGATGGGCGGAGGGTAGTGTTTGGTAGCCTACCTAGTGATGGGGTTATGGCTAGTTTTGTAAATTCCCTCGACATCCCGCAAGATGAGTTGTTAGATGTGCCCGTGGTTGGCCAGTATCCGGACGTCTTCGAGGAGGTGACCGGGCTTCCACCACACCGAGAGATTGAGTTCCGTATTGATTTAGTGAAAGATGCCAGACCTATAGTGATGCCACTTCGTCTTATGGCACCAAGGGAGCAGCGAGAGCTCGGGGTGCAAGTCAGCAATCTTTTGAAGAAGGGATTTATTAGAAGGAGTGTCTCCAAGTGGGGAGCACCAGTTGTGTTTGCCACTAAGGCAGATGGTTCCCTTCGTTTGTGTGTGGACTATCGCGAGTTGAATAAGGTGACGAGGAAGAATAAGTATCCTCTACCGCGGATAGATGATTTGTTTGATCAGCTGGAGGGAGCTAGAGTGTTCTCCCAGTTGGACCTCGCGACAGGATTTCATCAGCTTCGAGTAGCAGATGAGAGTGTTCCGAAAACGGCCTTTAGGACGCCGTCTGGATTTTATGAGTGGTTGGTCATACCATTTGGGTTGACCAATGCACCTGCCTATTTTGTGGATCTTATGAATAGAGTATTCAGAGATCAGTTGAATAAGTTTGTTCTTGTGTTCGTGGATGATATCCATGTTTACTCAAGGACAGAGGAGGAACACAAGGGACACTTGAGGATAGTGATGGAGGTGTTGAGGAAACACCTATTGAGAGCGAAATTCTCTAAGTGTCATTTTTGGAGAAGGGAAGTGAGATTCTTGGGTCATGTTGTTTCAGAGAGTGGTATTGCCGTGGACCCTGCGAAGGTGGCTACGGTACAGGATTGGCCTACACCCAAGAATGCTACAGATGTGAGAAGTTTCTTGGGATTAGCTGGATATTATCGTAAGTTTATCCAGGACTTCTCCAAGATAGCAGCACCGTTGAATCAGTTGACTAAGAAGAATCAGTCCTTCGTCTGGGACGGAGTGTGTGAGGATGCCTTCAAAAGTCTAAAGGAGAGGTTGACGCGTGCGCCAGTATGAGTCATTCCTAAAGGGAATGAAGAGATGACGGTATACACGGATGCTTGTGGTACCGGACTGGGTGCAGTATTGATGCAAGGAGGTAGGGTTGTAGCTTATGCTAGTCGACAGCTAAAGCCGCATGAGAAGAAGTATCCTACCCATGATTTGGAATTAGCAGCGATCGTGTTTGCGCTGAAGATGTGGAGACATTATCTCTTGGGAGAAAGATTCGAGTTGTTCACCGATCATAAATCGTTAAAGTATCTCTTCTCTCAGAAAGATCTGAATCTCCGTCAGCAGAGATGGTTAGAGTTCTTGGCTTCGTATGATTTTGATATCGCATATACACCTGGGAAAGGTAATGCGGTAGTCGATGCCTTGAGTAGGAGACATGCCAGTTTAGGGGCAATGTTTCTTGAATGGAAGCAACTGGAGTATATCGCGGGATTTGATTTCAGACCAAGGTGCGAATTGGATTCAGTTATGCTAGCTAGTTTGACGATCAGACCCACTTTGATAGAGCAGATTGGTTCTAGCCAGAGGGACGATCCTAATCTATTAGAAATCATCTCCAAGTTAGAGATGGGTATCGATGAGGAGATGAATGTGTATGGGCTTGATCGAGATGGATGGCTTCGGAAGAATGGAAGACTAGTTGTGCCCAACGTGAATGGTTTGAGAGATGAAGTGCTTAGAGAATGTCATCACTCAAAACTGACTATACATCCCGGTGGTAATAAGATGTATCGAGACATGAGACAGACTTACTACTGGGAAGGGATGAAAAGAGACGTTGGGAAGTTTATAGCCAAGTGCATGAATTGCCAGCTAGTTAAAGCCGAACAAAAGAAGCCTAGTGGGTTGTTGCAACCATTAGAAATTCCCGAATGGAAATGGGAGCAAGTCTCGATGGATTTCATCGATGGCCTGCCAAGGACTAGATCGGGATATGATAGCGTTTGGGTAATTGTGGATCGATTGACTAAAAGTGCAAGATTCATACCAGTCAAATCGACCAGAACGGCAGCCAAGTTGGCAGAATTGTATATGAAGTGGGTAGTGAGATTTCATGGAGTACCCAAAAGCATTGTGAGCGACCAAGACCCGTTGTTCACTAGTGGGTTTTGGAAGAGCTTACAAGAGGCTCTAGGGTCAAGATTACATCTCAGTACCGCATATCATCCTCAGACCGACGGTCAGACGGAGAGGGTGAATCGTATATTGGAAGATCTCTTGAGAGCTTGTATATTGGATTTTGGTGGATCATGGGATGACCATTTGCATCTAGTAGAGTTTGCATATAATAATAGCTACCAATCCAGTATCGGTATGGCTCCATATGAAGCTTTGTACGGAAGACCGTGCAACTCACCATCATGTTGGATAGAGACTGGCGAGAAGTTTGTGCTTGGACCAGATGTGGTGAGAGAAACGTCGGATAAGATCAAGATCATTCAGCAACGAATGAAAGCTGCTCAAGATAGGCAGAAGAGTTATGCTGATAAGAGGAGAAGAGACTTGAAATTCTCCGTTGGTGACTTGGTGTTTGTCAAGATCTCTCCGTTGAAGAGCGTGATACGATTTGGCAGGAGAGGCAAGTTGGCACCGAGATTTGTTGGCCCATTCCCTGTTCTTGAATTAGTCGGGAATTTGGCGTATAGAGTTGGCTTACCAGAGAAGATGGCGGGAGTTCACAATGTATTTCATGTTTCCCAACTAAGGAAGTTCGTTCACGACTCAGATGTGACTATTTCACCTGATCAGTTAGAGGACTTCGAAGTAGAACCTGAGGCGGTTGAGAATCGCAAGCCGATTCGTATTGTGGGGCACGATACGAAGCAACTTCGAAGGAAGGCGGTGAAGCTAGTCAAAGTTCAGTGGGGCGAGGACGAGAATGATTGTACTTGGGAGACAGAGGAGAACATTAGGAAGGCATACCCAGAACTCTTTGCCTGGTAAGACTTACTTCGTAATTTAGTTTTCCGCATGCTAGGATAGACTTGTTTAGCTTGTTTTGCATGTTTGATTGTTGCTTCATGATTGATAGGCATGCGGGAATCTTTGTGTATGTTTGGATTAGGGAATTTCGGGAGCGAAATTTCTTAAGGGGGGGAGAGTGTAATGACCCGTATTCTACACATCATAGGATCGTAGAATATTTATTCCTTTCCCGTATGAAGTCCTATGGTCATGTAACTTTGGGAAACATCTATTAGAGTCATTTCCCATGTTCATGATTTTTGTCGATTTTTAAATGACCATTTTACCCCTAGTTGGTACTGTTTTGGCCATAACTTTTGATTGGAAAGGAATTTTGACCTGAAACCACTTCCATTGGATTCGAATGATGGTTTCTCTTTCCGTAGAGTGGTTATATTAGCCAAACGGACTTACCGTTTGGGAGATATGGCTGAAACAAGGTTTGGAGTGTGAAAAACTGCTTAACCGGGCCAAATCGGGTGATTAGTGAGTAGGCCCATAACCCATTTCAGGATTAGGGTTATGGGAGGGCTGAAATGAGATGGAGAATCATTCCATTTCAGTTTTCTAGCCTCCACTTACCACCAAGGATCCCTAAAAAATGGCCTCCAACCTCTAAATCACCTCCAAATCATCTTTTGGTCAAGGATTCGGCTTAGCAACCCCTAATCAAGGAAGATTTAGATTTTCACCAAAGCAACAAAGGAGCTGCTGTTTGGCATTGAGATTCACATCAAATCAGAGAATTATTTCAGATCTTAGTTTATTTTGTGGCTAAGGTGAGTGATTTGCTTAGTTTTGCACTAATTATGGCTAATTAGGGGTGATTAGTGTTAATTAGCGAATTTAAACATGATAAAATTCTGGAATTTTTTTTATAAAATTCGGAATGATGTTTTAGACCTCTGATATGAATTTGGGTTAATTTGGTTAAGATTTGCTAATCCTATCATTAGTTTCACCTAAACATGCTTAAGGGGAAATATGGGATTTTGGGTATGTTTGATCCATTTTTACCTATCATATTGATGTTTTGATGTTTGTGGTTGATTATGCATGTTGTTATGACTGTATGAAATGCTTTGTGACTGTTTAGAATAGTTGGAATGGTCGAAAATGCCGTCGAGGGGCGTAAACAGCTCGCTGGACAAGGTGCAGGGGTTCGGATCGCATAGGGGATTGAGGGTCGATCGGATCGCCCTATGGGACCGTGGGACATCCCCACGAGTCGAGTCATCTCCTCCAAATCGAACCTTCTGCGCAAGGCCCACGAGCAACAACCGTGAACTGCTAACCGATCCGATCCACTCGTGCTTCGTATCACGATCCGACTAGAGGAAGGCAGCATCCACGATCCGATGCACAACGAGACGATGGAGAAGCGCGATCCGATCCGTATGGGGTATTCACAATCCGACCAGAAGTGGAGACCCGATTCGATGGAGACTGGATTCACGAGACGATGGGGGAGTGCGACCTAATCACCTGGAGGACCACGACCCGATCCGACGTAGGAGGCGCGACCCGATCCGATGAAGAATGCTGAAGGCGACCCGATCCGATCCGATCTGGTGATGACCAATAACCCGAGATGCAAAGGTAGTCCAAATGGAAGTTAGAGCTCAGGATCCCGGAACCAGTTGAGAACCAATGAGTTCACTTCATGGTTGGACTTTGCTGCGGGACGTGTGCTAAGGAGTTGACGACGTTCATAACTTCGATTCACCACTAAAAAGGAATGATGGGCTACTTATCAGTGCAATAGGGTCGTTATGACCTGAGGGGCAAAGTGATGGTAGCAAGACTACGTTATCAGTGCAGTAGGGTCATTATGACCCGAGGGGCAAGGTGATGCGTAGTAAGACTATGAGCCAGTGCAGTGGGGTCCTTGTGACTCCATGGGGCAGAGTGGACATAGTAAGGATTAGTAAGGCTATAAGCCAGTGCAGTGGGGTCCTTGTGACTCCATGGGGCAAAGTGGACATAGCAAAGGATTTGTGGCTACATTATCAGTGCAGTGAAGCCATTTATGACTTCATGGGGCAAAGTGATCGTAGCAAGGAATGTTGGGTGATCGAAGTGGTGAATATCGTATGCTTTATGCACTGAGTGAGAGATGTGAGGATGGATGCTATGCTTGATTGTTTGCCATCATTATGACATGCACACCTCCCTCATCTCCGTATCTTTACACTATTTGATATGATACCTTAGAGTGTTGTACAGTATGTAGTGCTAACTCTTTGGTTGCAGGTTCAGGTATGTTTTAGTCTACCTGTTATTGTTCACTTTAGATGCTTATCGCTCATACCAGGCTTTATGTCTGACCCAGAGTTTTATGTCTCCTCTTATTACTCTGGGTGCTCACACGAGCAGACTAGAGACAGGTTAGCTGGTGATGCGCGAGTAGCTGATTCGGAGGCGGGCAGGAGGCTTCCACGTATTATATATATACACATTCTCCCTGTGTCGTTGGTGGTCGCTACTTGGGCATTAGTAGTGTACCTCATTTATCTTACTTTTGCTTTGAGACAGTTTGAAAGTTGTAATAAGCTGTTTTCTGAATTTCCGCTGCTATGATGTTTAGTTCTGATTTTCAGCTTATGCACTGTCTCTCCTATTTTATGTCAAGTATGTTATTATTATATTTTGTTCTATGCGCTGTGAGACATTCTACAGGATCCTTGTATGTTCATTTCCTTTTTCCCTTTTTCCTTCTGACGACCTGTTCCGTGCTAACTGGACATGTGTACAGCGCACTTTTGGAGTAAATGTCGGTTGGTGCGGGGTGGGCCGTCACACCAACTCCGACCTAGTTTGGAGTACTCGTTTGATACATATATGTGGGTTTCTGACTGAAACGGGTCCCGCACTCAATATGATACAATCTTCCCCCTACGCTTGCATCCCTACCACTAGGTTTTCCACAGATTATTCCATACCATAGTAAAAATATTGCATAACCCTACAGGTTAAGTTTGTGGGCTTATGTATAAATATTACCCACCACCCAAGATATATTTAACCCTCTCATTGTTTCAAACAATTTTACTTAACCCCTACTCAAGTTAACATATACAACCCCTATGGATTCAACTAGGTTAAGTATTCAAGTTCATTACCATATTAATTTATAGTTATAATGTGATAGACCTCCCACATTAAGCCTACAAATTGTGGATGCTGGATATGCCGGTTGGTTCCGGGCAGACTTCTTCCACAAGTCGGTCTTAACCTCGTGCCTTAGCACGTTTCATGTTTATGCACTTAGGCCCCTCACATTAGATTCACCACTTGTGGTTGCTGGATATGTCGGTCAGTTCCGGGCAGACTTCTACCATAAGTGTAATCTAACCTCGTGTCTAAGCGCGGTTACAGTTTCTAATTACTGTAATTCTAGGCATTTCCATTATTAACCAATTATTCCAGTGTCATCATAGGTTTTCATGCCCCTTTTCCAAGTCATATTTGTCATGTACCATATGCCCCAAATTTAAGATCTTTAGTCAAAGTTTGGTTTATGCCCTAAATTCATATTCATGCATTTCATTCAAGTTATGCCTAAATTTCCCAATACAAGTTATGCCACAATTTTAACGTTTTCCCCTCGTTCCCAATTCCACGTGTTCGCATATTTCAGTGGCATGCCTAGGCTCGAAGATAGCCTGACTATAAAACTAAAAAGGGAAAAGAAGAAGGGAAAAGGTACGAAATGAACATAATAACAAGATTGACATACAATGGAAGAAATAGGTATAATAACTAATAAACATACAGTGATAAAGTTGGCATAACGACAAGATAGGAATATAGGAATAGATCTGATGAACATGTGATAGTAAAACTGATTCTGACATAATAGGGACATCATAAAAAGGCGCCCGGCACATCCAGTGGCCGCAAACAATAGGTTCTAATGTGAGAAGTTAGTCATAACATGCGTAAGACACAAGGTTAGGTCTGGCTTGTGGCAGAAGTCTGCCCGGAACCGCCCGGCATATCCAGCGGCCACAAGCTACCGACCTAATGTGAGAGGTCTGTGCATTAATAATTAATTAATGCAAATCTAAGATAAGAATGACGTCTGAAACGTATTGGGGAAAATAGGGTTAAACCAACTGGATTAATAGGTGTAGTAAACCCGTCCATGAATCTGTAGGCCCAATACAAAGTTAGACAAATCTGAAAAATCTGTACATCTGATCTGTTAGTCTGAAAACTTGTTAACTTAATCTATGAACTAGTAAATCTGAATTCTGTATGTCTGAACTTGTAAACAAGTTAATCTGAAATCAGTTAGTCTGGGGACACAAGGTTAGGAAGGGAAGTACTTGTGTCGTCTGTTGTTTGGGACCCATATTAGTCAGTAACCCTTTCTGGTATCAAAACTTTGACCTAACAGTAAGTAGGGTCCGGGCACGCTTACTGAACTAATTATAAGAGGTTCATTCTGATAATGGCGAGGGGTGTCGATGGTGCGTTCCAACCGGGTCATGTGCGTGCATGGATCCTGGTCTGCCTCTGAGGATGTAAGACGCCGTGACATCTGTAAATAGGTCTGTGCCAATTGGTTGTCACTTTAGGGAGTGATACACCCTACTGTGGGGCCGACACAGGATATTTATGTATTAGGGAGGCGATCGCTTGGGGTAGGGTTTTAGGGTACGCATAGTTCTGTCTGTTTCTGTTGGTACCGTCTGCTTCTGTTGGGTGGTAACACCTGTCTGTTTCTGTGTGGTACCGTCTGTTCAGGTGGTAAAGGTCCATTACTAGTGTACACCTAATTCCACATTCTGTTTCCATAGGGAAAAATCTGTTTCTTCTTCTGTCTGTTTCTGATCAGGTAGTAAAGGCCCATTATTAGCATTCTGTTTCTGTTTAAGTATTCTGTACCCGTTCCTGCTTCAATTTAGACATTAGGGTGACACCTAATTCTATTATGCTAGTATTAGTGCAGAGAAGTGTAAAACAATAGTTTATGTCATTCTGTTTTTCTGTTATATCTGCTACACCTGTTACAGTTATCTCACATCCAGTTTTATGTTCATATCATATTATTATTATCTGTTCATATGCTGAAAGTCACTGGACTTGCCAGACTTTTTGTCTGACCCTTGTTGTTTCGCCTCCTTTCTTCCGTTTCCCCCCCCCCCCCCAGGTTATCCAAGGAGGGAAATACTTTAGCTTGATCCGGATTTCTCTTTGCTTGAAGTGCTTAAAGTATGGCTTGGCTCTGCATAGCTTCCGTTCCATGGGGATTATGATTTTAAACCATGCATTTTGAAGGCTTTTGTACAAGACTGATATTTTGTACTTGAATTCTGAAATTTGAAAGGATGTAACCATATTAATTTATGTTTCCGCTGTAATAAAGTTAAAAATTTTCAAGTACTGTTTTATCTGTCTTGTAAGTTTCTGTTCTGTTTACTAAAATGCTCCACCAAAGTTAAGGCATTCCCTTTGTGAGTGACCTTAACGGAGGAGGGGTGTTACATCTCCCAAGCCTACAGCGCAGCAGAAAGGCAAGGGAATTGTTATTAACACCATAGTAGGTTGACCCCACCCAGCGATCCGCAGTTTTAGATCAATGGATCAATACGTAAATGCAGCTAAGCATGTAGATGTGGATGGATGTGATGATTTGGAAGATGTCGCCCCTGTGAAACAGCAGAGGACAATGTTAGATGATGTGGTATTCCGTAACAGAGACATTACCAGAATCCAGTCACCCACCGACGATCTGTTGGTCATTACCACCACCATTGGATCGACATTGGTTCATAAGGTGCTAGTAGACAACGGAAGCTCTGTTAATATTTTATTTAAAAAATCATTCGATCAGATGAAACTTGAGTCTGAAGATTTGAAGTCATGCGAAGGTTGGATCCGAGGCTTCAACGGAGCATCGACAGCTCCGATGGGGTATATAGAATTGCCCGTAACATTGGGGCAAGGGGAACGCCGAAGAGTACGAATGCTTCAGTTCGTAGTGCTGGACGTAGATTCGCCGTACAACGCATTTTTGGGAAGGCCTGCCCTTGCAGAGTTCAGGGCTTGCATCGCCCCTTGGTGTTTATTGCTTAAGTTCCCAACTGAAGCCTGGACCGGAGTAGTGAGAGGAGATCAAGTTTCCGGACGAGCCTGCTATGTTTCCGAATTAATGATGTTGATGAAGGGACTCGACATCGAGAGTAAAGGTGCCTCGCCTCCCCCGAAGGAGGGTTCGGCGTAGCAATTAGAGGGATCGACCCCGAAGGAGTTGCCCAAAGGAACGCCCGAAGACTTGGATCCCAGAAAAGATGAGGAACCAGAGGCTAGAAATGCAACTCCTAACGAAGCGACAATGGACATACCCATTGACGAAGCTGATCCAACAAGAGTTTTGAAGATTGGATCCCAGTTGGATCCACATCGAGCCAAAGAACTAACTGACTTCCTGAAGGCAAACCTGGATGTGTTTGTCTGGACCCACGCCGACATGTGTGGGATATCTCCATCCGTCATAAGTCATTCACTAAATATAAACCCAAAACACCCGCCTGTAAAGCAAAAGAGACGTGTGCTGGGCCCAGAGAGGTAGGCAGCTCTGAAAGAAGAAGTGGAGAAGCTGAAACAGAACGGATTTATTAGAGATTCAACATATCCCGACTGGATATCGAATCCCGTTTTAGTAAAGAAGCCAAACGGAAAATGGCGGACGTGCATTGATTTCTCAGACTTGAACAAAGCTTGCCCGAAAGATAGCTTCCCACTCCCCAGAATTGACCAGCTTGTAGATTCAACGGCGGGACACGAACTTCTTTCTTTCATGGACGCATATTCCGGGTATAACCAGATTCCTATGCACGTGCCAGATCAAGAACACACGAGCTTCATTACAAATTTGGGGTTATATTGTTATGTGGTCATGCCATTCGGAATAAAAAAACGCTGGAGCCACTTATCAACGCTTGGTGAACAGGATGTTTTATAACCAAATAGGGAAGACTATGGAAGTTTATGTGGATGATATGCTTGTCAAATCGAAACAGTCCTCCAGCCATACACAAGACTTGGCAGAAATGTTCGGTATCCTGCGAAAGTATCGGATGAAGTTGAATCCTTTGAAATGCTCATTTGGAGTGGCATCGGGAAAGTTTCTAGGCTTCATTGTGAGCTCTCGAGGGATTGAAATCAATCCCAGCCAAATAGCAGCGATTAGAAACATTGAAGAACCAAGGAGAATCAAAGATGTCCAAAGTCTTGCAGGGAAAGTAGCCGCGCTGAGTAGATTTATCTCCAAAGCAACGGACAAATGCGTCCCATTTTTTGGCTTGATGAAAAGGGGAAAGAAGAACTTCGAATGGACTCCGGACTGTGTTGAGGCCTTTCGAAATTTATTGGAGTTGCTAGAAAAACCACCGATTTTGTCAAAGCCAGTGGATCATGAAGAGTTATTTGTTTACTTAGCGGTTTCGGCTCACGCTGTTAGCACAGCCTTGGTCCGAGAAGAAGACAAAGTGCAAAGGCCGGTATATTATGTAAGCAAGAAATTGGCAGCGGCAGAACGCCACTACCCAAGGATTGAGAAGCTCGCTTGCAGCCTCCTAATCGCCTCCCGAAAACTTCGTCACTATTTCCAAGCTCACCCAATAACTATATACACTGACCTGCCTCTGAGGCAGGTGTTGCAGAGACCCGAAGCATCGGGGCGTTTGATCAAATGGAATATTGAATTAAGTTAGTTTGATTTAAATTTTCAGCCGTGGAGGTCGATCAGGGGGCAAGCTCTGGCTGACTTTATAGCAGAATTCACAATCCCAGAGGAGGAAGTGATCGATGACAGAGTGATCAAGTCAGAAGACGAGTTAAAATTAGATCCATGGAAGTTGTATATAGACGGAGCCAAGAACGACCGAAGGTCCGGAGCTGGAATCGTCTTAGTCACTCCTAAGGGACGGTCATTATATTACGCTCTACGATTAGAATTTTCAGCGACTAATAATGACTCTGAATATGAAGCCCTGATTATTGGGCTGAAGCTTGCTAAAGACCTCGGAATAAAGACATTGGACATATTCTGTGACTCCAAAATAGTTGTTTGCCAAGTGCGAAAGGAATTTGTGGCTCGGGGACCTCGACTTATCGCCTACCTCGGGAAAGTGGAAAAGCTGTTGAGCAACCTGGAGAGGTACAACATAACGCATATCCCAAGAGCCGAAAACCAAAAGGCAGACAGGCTAGCAAAGCTGGCTAGTTCTGACAACCCAGAAGAAACTGAAATAATTCCAATTGAAACATTGGAATCGCCAAGTTTTGAGTCGATGGAAATTGAATTCGCTCTCGAAGCAGAACCGGAAAAGGAATCGTGGATGACCCCAATTAAGAATTTCCTTAAGAATGGGATACTCCCAACAAAGAAGAGTGAGAGACGGGCTATAGTTCGCAAGGCCACCAGATACATCCTTCAAGATGGTATTCTTTATAGACAAGGATTTTCTATGCCCCTGTTACGATGTATAGCACACAACGACATCAAACGTGTACTAAGAGAAGTACACGAAGGTGAGTGTGGAGATCATACAGGAGGTCAGACTTTAGCGAAAAAGATATTGCGGTATGGATATTTCTGGCCCACAATTAATAAAGATGCAGCTGATTATTCATGACGCTGCGACAAGTGCCAGAGATTCGCCAAAATCCCCAGAGCACCGTCGACCCAACTCAAATCGATGGTGAGTCCTTGGCCTTTTGCCACGTGGGGAATTGATATCATCGGAGTTCTACCAATTGCTAAAGGAGAAGCGAAATATGCAATAGTCGCTGTGGACTATTTTACGAAGTGGGTGGAAGCTGAGCCCCTAACCAAAATCACGGCGAGAAAGGTGATAAGTTTCGTGGTTAGAAATATTATATGCCGATTCGGGATCCCAAGGACCATTATAACTGATAACGGAACCCATTTCGATGGTGCCGAATTCAGAAATTTCTGCCAGAAATATAAGATCGACAAACGGTACACTGCGGTCGCTTATCCGCAGTCGAACGGGAAAGTAGAAGTAATAAACAAAGTTCTAAAATCCATCCTCAAGAAACGGTTAGAATGCACAAAGGCAAAATGGGTTGACGAATTGCCCTTAGCTTTGTGGGCATATCGGACAACGTTTAAGACAACTACCGGTCATACCCCTGTCTCTCTCTCATTTGGTTCAGAAGCAGTAATTCCAGTAGACCTTGAGGTTCCCTCCCACAGGGTGACATATTATGACCCGATGACGAATCGGGCACTCTTACTCGAGTCTCTTGATGAAATCGAAGAAGAAAGGGACGAAGCAGATTTGCGCGCGTCAAGACATCGACGTCATATAGCACGCTATTATGACAAAAAAGTTAGTCTTAGGACTTTTGAACCGGGAGATTTGGTGCTAAAGAGAGTCTCTCCATCCCTTCCTCACCTCAGTCCAAAGTGGGAAGGACCCTTTGTCATCCAACGGAAGCTTGAAACAGGAACCTTCAAGTTAACGACCGTAGATGGTGAAGAGGTACCTAGGGCATGGAATGCCCAACACTTGATGCGATATTTGAATTAGAAATGTTGTACTCTTTGCTGTTTTTCTTATAAACTCTGTAAAAAGGAACGACTTGCCTTAGAAAACTCTGTTGATATGAACAAAGAACTATAAAGTGGATGTAGGCTACGACTTAGCCGAACCACTATAAAAATACCGTGTGTCACTTACTTTCCTGCATTATATATACCTTCAACTACTATTCTGTTGTGATTACGGAATATAAGATGATTTAAAACCTGAAAGGTTGAAAACAGTTTATACGCAGGAAAAAGCGCAACGACTGTTTGTGCGATAAGACATAAAAGAATGGGAAGACGACATTCTTAACTCTAACTCTCGAGAATTGAGAGAGAGTATAAAGGACGGGAAGACGACGTCCTCTGATGCGTGAAGGTGCACCCAGATAAGAGATCGCCTCAGTAAGAACTCTAACCTGAGTATAAGATAGGAGAGTATAAAAAATGCCAGAAAAAACGACAGGCATTGACGACATAGAGAATGTAACCCCGTCAGAGAATCGGGGACATTCTGATTACTTGACTAAATCTTGAATAGTTTTTCAAGATTGACTGGGGGCATATATGTACACACATATTCCCCCCCCCATCATAACTTCATTACACAACTATAGTAGGACATGCATTCTTACATAAGTGCAAAACTAATGACTAACAGACACTGCAGAAAACGAATTATTTTTTATTTACAAATGAACGAATTTGTACAGGAAAACAGGCGAAAAGAAGGTGCAAGGGTCACCCTTGCAGCGACAATTATGGGTCAATCAAATGCTAAAATAACGCAATACACTCCATCATTTAGATTTCGAAGAGGGCTTGGACTTCTTAGCAGCCTTCTCTGCATCCCTCGCCTCTTTTTCGGCCTCCGTCAAAATGCGCTTTGACTTTTTCTTCCCTGAAGCTGAAGTGCTGGAATCAGTTGACTTCTTCTCGGAAGGCGGAGCACTAGAATCAAGAGAAGACTTTTTAGCAAGTTCCTCTGTAATGGATCTAGTCGAAAGCTTAACAACTAACCTTGATCCCGCATCCACTACTGCGAGGGGCTTAAGGCTTTCAGGGTCTAAGTCTTCAGCTTTAAGCTGCAAGCGTTTATCTTGGTCAGCTTTCAGTGCAGCTAAGGTAACATCATCGGCGCTTTTCGACTCCCCGACTATAGCCACCTCAGGGTCTTCCTCATGTCCCCCGTTGCCGTCATCATCCTTTAAGGCGTCTATCATTTCGTCATCATGAGGAGTGTTAGCCTTGGACGGTTCAATACCTACAGAGTGAGAAGCAACAGTTATCAACTCAGGAGAAAATAATGGGTTCTTCATCGATTGCTCAATCATGTGACGAAAGGTAGAGATAGCTTTGACGAATTGAGGTGAAAATGTAGAGATACCTTCCGAAGACTTCTCGGCCGGAGTGACTGCTGTCTCCGATGCCGTTTCGGGTATAGGGGATAAAAGAGTTGTCCGAGGGATTCCCGGGTTTTCAGGATCATATCCCTCTACTTCAGAAGTTGCAGAGGCAGTAGAGGAAGAACCAGCCTCAGGAATGTTCCTTGGCTTAGCCCTCCGCCTCTCTTCGTCCATAACAGCAGCAATGAGGCGGCGCCCTTCGGCTAGGCGTTCTGGTTCATCATCTCATAAATATTTCTCCATCAGCTTGTCCTCGTCAATGGAATCAACCTTGAGCTCCTCTTTCTCCCATTCAACGATCTGACTCCATACTTGGACTAGGGTAGATGGATAATCTTCAATCCAAGAAATATTTAGGCGGCGGATGATATGCGCAAAGAATTCAATCATTAATTCGCCGAAACCCTGAACCTCTCCCTCAGCTTCCGACAGTTGTTTGCGGGCCTCCTCAGCGGACTTGATAGCACATTCGACATTACCCTCCGCTAGGGCAGCCCTGTTCTCCGCCTCCGCTAACTTAGAAGCCAAGTCAACGTTTTTCTTTTCCAATTCAGCATTCCTCCTTACTAACTCGGCATTCTTCCGCTCAAGGTCAGCGTAAGCAAGTCGCGTTTTGGCAGCATCTGACTTGGCATCTTCGGCTTGCTTTTTCAATTCCGAACGCTCTTGGGTATGGGACTCAAGCAAATCATGATACCGTTTTTGCAGATCTTCAAATTGTTGTTTGAAGCTAGTAGCATCCCGTTGAGCAACAGCAAGCTGAGCCTGTGTATCCTCCAAGTCTTTTCCTAGATTTTTTAAGGCCTTTGCATCGTCTTCTGCGGTTTTTTACATCGAGTCAGCATTCGTGATTAAAGTGCGGATGATTCTGGAAAGGCTGCGCGAATACTTGAACATTTCTGAATACTATTTCTCGACCGCATCTATCTTTGCTTTAGCCTCATCATCCCACTCTGGATCCGAGGAAGAAGATATGTCTTCAAGAGTAATTTTGTTGGATGTCTCTGGGACCTCCTTCTTCTCTGCTAATCTAGAGGAGCGTCTGGATGTCATGGTCACAAAACTATTGAAGAAGCAATAGCACAAGTTAGAGTAAATTAGCCCGTATTCCCCCGTGCATGTGTACAAACTAAAGTGTGAGCAGTGTATGCAGAAAGTGTAAAGTTAACATTTGAAAGTGCGACGCAAAATCTTGGCAAAGTAATAAGGGTCAAGGCAGTTCTTGATGTTCGTCTATGTTCGCAGGGTACTATCCTAACTGTCCATTAAGTTGAAGATTATGTCAAGAGTTTGTTGGGCCAGTTAAACAAGTTCTTATGCATTAGGTTGGACCGCTCTTCGGTTCGGTTCGAGCGCATTCATTGGGATCGGATCGGGGGCGTAGCCCTGCCTTGGACTCGGACAAACATTGAAGCCCTGGAATCAAAGTCGGATCGGTTCGGAAGTAGACTCCCCAAACAGTTCGGATCAGATTCGGCAGTCATGCCTCTCTCCTCCTTTATTTTACAGTCCGACCCGATCCGGTCAGGTGAGCTCTATTTCCCTCTTCAACTGTTTGCCCCGACCCGATCCGGCCTTCTGGATCCCTCTTCCTTTTCTTTTCTTCCATTTTCCATACTCCATCGCCTGAACTAACCCCTTGTAATCTCCTTCTTCTTCCTCTTCTTTAATTTTAAACTCAATCTCGTCTCTGAAACCCCAGTTATGATCAAAAAAACTACGACTCCCTCTTCCAACGCCTCGAAGTGGCAACGAAGCCACCAACGACGATAGCGAAGGAAGAGGATGTTGTAGCATTGAAGCCATACCCAAATCGGTCGAATTGACCGTAAATTTCAATTGAAACCAATTATCATGAAATTAATCAAGGATTTAAACCTACCAAGGTGTTTAATTTGGAGAGTAGCACGAGAATTGTAAGAGTTTTCCTTTTTTGAGACCTAGGGTTTCAGAGCGAAGCTTATAAAAACGATGAAAGATAAAGAAAGTGAGAGGAAGATGAAGGCTGGATTTATATAGATACATGGTGACGATTCGTATCCCCGCTCAGACCGGCTCGAAAGCCCAGCAGCACAGCTTGGCCAACTAGTCCAATGCGAAATAGAAAAAGAAGAGGATCTGTTCGGGTCGAAAGCCGAACCGAACAGAATTTCGTATGTCAGCATGGCATGTGAATTAAACTAAAATTCGAAGAAGAAGATGAAAGAACAAGGAAAATCAAAGGGAAGATTACCTAGAAGGCACTGTGCAATGACAATCAAAGCATGCTCCGTTTCCAACAGAAGCATCCTTTGAGTGGGCAAAATGTTAGCCCACTTTGTGAACTAGGCAACACAAAGTCGAGATGTAAAGCGTTGAAGAACTTAGAAAGCATCACATGCATTGATAAACAATCCGTGGATAATTTCTAAATTAATAAAAAAAACGGTGCAATTCAAGATATTTTTATGTGTCACTCTCATGCATTGATAAACGGAATCATACATTTATTTTGAACCCCGACAAGAAATGTTTAATATACAAAACTTGGATAACAAATAATTGAATACCAATATCGGGAGGGGATTACTGGACCCAATATTCTATGTTTCCGTGGACCCAATCAATCACAGCCTCTTGATTTTCTCCATTTTGCATTTAAACCCCCGAAATAATTTGAGTTTAATTGCAAAATAGACAAATCAAAAGTTTGTAATTGGTTGGGTCCATGGGAACAGGGTATTTTCAGTCGAGATGATTCATGCTCATATCAGACCGTTCGTATCTAAATCTTGGTATGATTGTAGCAGGTGGAGCATACAATCCTTTGATTTGACAAATGAAATAGGCAACCTCTAAGTAACTTTTATGCATAGTTGTGTCAACCGTAACTCAAACCGTGGTAGTGCAAGATCTAAGTTTTCAAGATTCAATTGGTCAGGCGGTGAGAACAACGTTAATAGACTGATAGTTTATTTCTTTTTTTCTGATTTAAACGTAAAATTATTTTAAATATAAATAAAATTTACCAATTATATATTGTTGTGTAAATTGACTGGGACACTTTGACATGATGGAAGATGTCATTAGTTTAATTTTCATATTCAACCACTTTTCATGTAGTATGCTAGTACTACTTAACTTAACTGGAATAATTACATAACAACTTATAACAGCAAAGATGTAAATTTATTAATTTTTTATAAAGAAAGAGGATTAATTCAACAATAGTTCGTAAAATATACATAATAATAAATTATGACATTCAAATTATAATAACAATTGCTATGATACTATTTGTTAAATTTATTATGCTAAAAAATGAAGAGTGTAGTGATTATTTTTTATTAAATTTGAAGAACCGCGAGGTTTAAAACGGTCGGTTTATGGTTTTAAAAGAGTTTATAGGTTAAACCACGAGTTTGTGTACGTGCAAAGTTATTTCATTTTTAGAGTCGTGACGCGTCAAGATCGAAGGTGGGGTTGGGTATTTAAAAAACACTGCTTTTATGTATTTGGATATGTTTAACCATTCCCAACCAGATGGGTCGCTTTTCATCAATTAAAGCTGGATCAATCAAAATGATATATGGTCGTTGAATATTTAATGCCGTAATATTATGAGGACTGGAAGTGCTGATTTAACTAGCATCGTATCCCAGACGTCGGTTAAACAATGTCCAATATTAAGACCCTTTGTTCAATGATATAATAACCAATACTATATAATCTATTACTTATAATGGATAGCAGGAACCAAAGCGTTTGTGGCACGACATCTGTCCTTTTTCGATTTCACGCTTTATGATTTTCGAACTGCTAACCGCTTCCGCTTTCCTCCCCTGATAATCCCCTTCTTGTCAGGCTTGAAACCCTAATTTCCACTCAAAATGAACGCTCTTTTCGCTGCTAACTATCCCAACTTCAACGTCTATACGCCCTCCACCCATTATCTTGGTTCTGTTCTCTGTCCTTCTTAAGTTCACCCCTCTTATTCTCTTTCGAATTTACGCCATTTCCAAAACTTATAACCCTAACGATTACACTATACTCTCGCGATGGTCCCACTTTGGTAATCGATTTCATGCCAGTTTCCCCTTCTTCGATTTTACGCCCTATTCACCGCTTAAAACCTACCTCAAATAGTACACTACCGTGACATATCCTTCGTCAGCAACAACGCTGAATGTCACCGCTTTCTGGAGTACTTCCACCTGAGCAATCTTTTGAACTGAAATTCCTCTCACTTGTACTCTGATGACGTTGATGCTTACACCGACGCTACTGATTCATAGTCAGTCCACGTAGTCTAAAATTTTTGGTTTTAAAGGTAACTGATTTGTACTGATTTACCTCAGTTCGGGTATTCCCGATTTAGATGTTTCAGCGATTGTATTTCTTGCTTAGTTAGAACTACTTCTCCTGCCTGTTTATTGTTCAATTTAGTCTTAATCTCAATTTTATTGTTGCTATCCATACATTTAATGTGCTTTTATTTTAGGACACAAATGATTTTTTTTGGGATTAACAGGCTTTCATTGTTCATTTTTTCCAACCATAGAAAGTTTGATTGTTTGGACGAGATGATTTTTTTGTATCATGGAATTTTCCAGTTAAAAATTTGATTGGTAAAATTTTGGAATTTTAATTCAACGAGATTGCTTAGTGTATATTAAAATTAGATGTAGACTTTTAAACCTTACTCAGTTGCTGCCATGATGGATTGCTTCATTCCCTTAATCAACTCCAACATTTTAGCTTATTCGATCTCTCACCAACAACCAAATCTGCACCTACCGGTCCTATCCATACAATTTTTGCTCAGTTGTTATACACTTTGTATAGCTGCTAAATTATTTACAATTTATGCCTTTGTTATCTCAACTATGTCCAAATATTTTGTTTTTGTGTCCAGTCAGCGTTATTTCTGTTTATTCGAAATATATGTTGTCAACTAGATTATCGTGTAGCCATAATTTTCCCTTTGGTTTGCTTTTATGTATTTTCTTCTTCCATTTACAATTTAATCTTAAAATACTTTATTTTTTCGTTATTCAAGCATTGTAGTGTGTAATTATTTTATGAAAAAAAACTAGGTTGTGTTATTATAGGGTTTCATAGTTCAAGGTTACCAACTGTATATTTGAATTAATGTTTCCAGATTGTGAACTTAATTAATGTTTTGAGATTGCTAATTTAAATTTAATGTAAATAAGTTCATTGTTATGTCCATAATATTTAGTTCTATATATGTTACTAAATAAAGTTTCTTTTTAATATGAAAACCTACGTATAATATAAAATTCCAATTTATTTTCCATTGGCGTTAATTACATTTATTGTTTGTGGCTCCATTAATGGTTTTTTGTTGGTGTATATAAATCTATCTTGGAACTTGCTAAATTAAATATTCTTATGGCATAACTTGGCGACTACTTCAATTGTACATTATAAATTTATGTATATTCTACATTATGTTACATTACCAATTTGTACCTAAGGCGTTAATGTTTGCCATAATTTCCAAGCAAATTGTGCATTATAATTCGTAACGAAGAATTACTTATCTTAATATAAGTAAGTTATTTTATTAAGGTAATTTTTGTTTACATCCACAGTATCATTCAGCTCATCCACACTACTTTCAAACATAGTTTAGTTTTTGCACTAAAGCTAAAATTTATTCTCTTTATACACCGTATTATTGTTGTTTTGTCCATAAGTAGTTATCTTCTTCTGAAAGCTGTCATCACTTTGTATGTGCTGCCAAATATAAAATATCGATTAATATGCATCTCTAATTATCTTAGGGCTATATCAACAACAACAGTCAACAATATATGCTTAAAGTTGTTCATTAAACATGATTTAATCATATTTCTCAAAATTGTCAGAAGCAATCAATGAATTATTTTTATATTTGATATGAAAAGTTTGTTTTTATTTTCTAGAACCATTTAATCTTTTGTGAAAGAATGAGGCTTCACCATAGATGTCTACATCACTATTTTTAATTTTTCTTATAGTACATACTAAACCCATCATCTTTAAAACAAATGAACAGTCAACAATTTAAAATAGAGTTGTGAAATTACTTAAGAACCTTCGATGTACGGAGAAGAAAATGTCAATTCGGAGAAGTAGTAATAACAAGTAATTTAGATTTAAAGGTTTTATATGAGCTAGGCTAGCCAAATACATGATTTTGTGGAGAACTAATAAAAAATATATGATTTTGTAGAGAACTAATGTTATATTTGAACTTAACTTTATGGTTAATAACTGTAAATAAATATTAATATTCAACAAATTATTATACTTTTTGATTCTTTTTTCTCATTTATGTTTTATACTGTAATAGTATTTCTCTTGACCCATAAAAGTATGTATTAATAAAGAAAACAAGAAACTAAAACATAACCTTTAGTTTATTGATCAGTTAATCCACATGTGGATTAACTAATCATAATTCTTTTGATTGACTTAGATGTGGATTAACTGATTGAAACCGTGGATAGATATAAAAATTACCTTTGATTAATATTTATAGTTATAGCCATCTTAAAAAATATTCAAAATGATCATTTACAAAGATATGATAAATATCCTTAATCATGATAAACATGAGCATACGGTAAGTAGAAATAAAGGTATAGAATGTATAGAACCCGACATTAAAAAAAAAACATCGATGTCGGTATTATCCTCTGTATGTTTTATAAGTTGAGGTTGTTTTCAAAATCCTTTACACACATGTACATTAAGGAATCTTACTTTTATTGGTTGAAACCACATTTCATCTCATTTATCGGTGCAAAGTTATAGTAGTATATTATACAAAGGTGGCTTGAATTTAAGTTTCACTCCCAATAAATTTCTACTATAACTTGAAAATCCATAAATTTACACCATTCAACCTTCACCATGAAACAAAAATATAATTTGTGAAATATTGGAATAACTTATAATGCACATGATATTCATCTGAGTATAAATTGGAAGTGGATGTACTACTATACACACACACGCTCGTGCGCACACTCTCAAAATTTCCAATGTTTTTGAAAAGATCGGGAATATTATGTTACTCTATGTCAGATCACTGCATGTTAAGTTGTTAAACTTGATGAGATATATGATATTATCACCCTTTTTGATGAAATTTTTGTCCTTTGTAGGTTTTTTTTTCCAAATTACAGAGAAGATGGATCGAGTTTCAATAGTGTGTGTGTATATGTGTGTGTATATATATATATATATATATATATATAATGCAAATACCTAAAAAAGTGAAGCCTTTGTTGAACTAACAAAACTTCCATTTCCATATTTTTACTTTGCTGTTAGCTTCTTCCTGTATTGCAAGGATTTAGACGTCGTTTACCTAAAATAGAACTCCACGTATCCATGTAATAATTGAAATGGTAGAACGTCCTTTTATCAATGTCCCTCCTTGCTTCTTACAAAAGTGCATGTTATTTCTCTTCCCTATTTTTTCGTAAATCCTAGACGCTCCCTTTACCAATAAAATTGGCTCAGTTACTTTAGAAATAGGAAGACACGTATTGAATTACATCTCTCAAATTCCTCGCTTAGAAATGAAGCTCGCTTAGAGATGAAAAATTGAAGAAGTGTGATTTCTAATTCGGCAATTCTTGATCTTTTAACTGATATGTAGATGCTCCTTTTAGTTTACTCAGTTGTCAGTTCAATTTGGAGCTTTATTCTGGTTTTTATTAAAAGAAAAATAGTTTTGAAAAGTTTTTTATTAGTTTTGAAAAGTTTGTTAGCTAATTTTCTAATATTTCTGTCATAAAATTCCAAGTTTTTGTTAATCCTTCCAAAGAATTCCAAAGTTTGTTGATGTTCCTTATAATTCTTTGATAAAAGTGAAATAAACTGGTTCAATGAGATAATGATGAATAATTTGTGTTAGAATTAGCGCAATTATATCAAGCTTGATAATTGATGAAGAGGAAAAAAAAATCACACAGGTCTGTCTAAGGCAGAGCACAAAATCAATTGAAGATCTCAAAGCTGCTTATCAAAATCGAACAGTCCACAGGTTTGTGCACTGATTTGAAGGTAGGATATTGATTCATCGTTTAATTCGAATTACTTATACAATTGATTTTACGTACATTATCAAATTTGTTTGTTTAGCTACTTTAGCGATTACGTTAGTATTAAATGTCATTTGATATGTCATATTCATGCATATTGACAGTAAAAAAAAAGCCTACCATTCCAAAAGGTTTCAGTGCTCGGCGAAGCATTATATCAAGCTCTATGACGAGTGACACAAACTGTCGAGGAAAAAATCGATTGGTATATCAGGGAAAAACACAAAAGCGATGGCAGTTAAGGATCTCAAAGTTTCTTATAAAATTCGAACAATTCATTTATCCAGATATATGTTCTCTTAATTTTGTTCTCTTAATTTGAAGTCTGAATATTGATTCCTCTTTTAATTTAAAATTATTTATATAATTGATTCTATACAGATTATTGCAGATAATTATTAATTGTGTTTGTTTAGGTGTTATGATGATTATGATATTTTTAAGTGTCATTTTTAGTTTCATATTCATGCTTATTAACATCGAGAAAATAGTCTAATAATCCAATAGATTTCATGGCTTGACGAATGTATTATAACAAGCTCTGCAATTGATGAACAAACTCTGAAGGAAAAAAACTGCATAGTTATGTCAGTGAATAGCACAAAAGCGATTGGAAAAGCAATTGAGGATCTCAAAGTTGTTTACCAAAATTGAACAGTTCATTTTCTCGGAGGTTTGTTCTCTTATTTTGAAGATTAAATATTGATTTGTCTTTACAATTGATTTTATGTAGATTATTTATCAAAGACAATCACCAATCGCTTCTTTAGCCGCTTTCGTGATTATATTTTTCTTAAAATTAGTTGTGATTCCATGTTTATGCTCAATAAAGGTTAAAAACATAGTCTAAGATCATGGTCTTTAAATGCTTTACATAGGAAATATCGTGACTCCTTTTTAGAGTGAGTTTTAGTGACTCCTTTTTAGTTCGACAAAACCCACAAATTTCAAGATTGCGATCATGGTCTTTAAATGCTTTACATAGGAAATATCGAGTCGAACGATTATTCGTCTAGACAAGCGTTTGAACTTTGACCTGCTTTTATCAAAAGGAATAAATTTATGGTGTAAGCATTTACTCTTCTATTTCTGCACCGTCTTCAAATTTATTTATTTATTTATTTTGACAGTGCTTTTTTTATATTGCCGCATTTAAATTAGTAAAACTGCATGTTGTAGTAGTGTTTAATAATGATTATAACATTTCAATTAGTAAAAGAAAAAGTGGAATATATGTTATGAACTGAGCAAAAAATCGCCTTAAATTTTTTTAGAGAGATAGTGTTAATTTCCAGGATAGCTATATTCATTGATTCTCTATGGAACCAAATAAGCCCTAATAAATGCATGTCATCAAAATTCAATGTGGTGTATTCTGCAATAGCAGCAGCCGAGATTTACTTTTTTGACTAGTTTTCTTAATATATAATATTTGAGAAATGTTAAGCTTACTCTCCCTTAGACAGAGTGAGCTTGTACTTGCTACCTGATTGGTGGAAATGAGTTGGCATCAATTATTAGCTATGTATGATATAATAAATGCCAATTCATTTCCACCAATCAGGTGGCAAGTACAAGTTCACTCTCCCTAAGGGAGAGTGTGCTTAGCATTTCTCATAATATTTAGTTACATTATTCATCAAATATAATGAAAAGTTTATTAATTCTTTTGTTTATATGCAGTAGGACCAATTGCATTTCACATTATGTATTATTGAATTTTCTGTTCACATGAAATATGATAGGTTTCATTTCCCTTTATATATCCAGCAAGGATTTACAATTTTTGATTTGGACTTGTGCGGTGACCTCCTGAAACTAAAAGGCTCTACATATGGGTTGATATTTACAATTAAAGAAGGCCAACAACATCATTTCTATGAAAATAATCATTTTTAAGATTAGACTAAGTCTTAAATATTATGGATATTCAAAACTACGGATCTATATGGGTTTACGCGTGCACACACAAGCGCGCGCGCACACACACACGATGGTTGCTCTTTTCTCACATGTGATGGTCTCTTGATAGGAAATAAATGCCTCTGTTTTTTTCACTCTTTTAACAACTATGTGTATAATATAAAATGTAATGTCTGTAATGTATAAAATACATGGTTACATTTAATGTAAAAGTCATGAGAATACATGGTCGACAAAAACGTATTATTAAGATATAATCATGAACTTAATTAACTAGAGTATATGTTTTCCACTTCATATGGACCATTATACTTCATCATGCATATTCTGTGTATTCCACATCTGTAATATTTCTATATTTCTATATTTCTATATCGGATATTTGATATAATCATGATGCTGGAAATGGCTGCAGTGGAGTCAGTCAGATTGGTTTTGGGTGGAAGTAAGTGTAAGCACATAATACTAACTTCGATTAGTTCCCTTATTAGAATATTTCACTATAACACCAACTATGTGCATAATTTTAGCGATTGTAGTACTATAACTTTTAGATTTACTACTTTATACGTCTAGCATCATATATTTAATCTGCATGTTAACGAGAGATTAATGTAACCTTTCATACGATAGTATGCATATTTATGGCGAGTTATTATAAGTTATTAAGATGGAATCTTCAGCATCCTTCTAAATTTATTAACATCGAATGCATACAATAAGATAAAGGTTAATTTTCAAAGGTGACATCACTTTGTACAGCGACAGTTACAAATGTGATAACATGTCTCTAAATCTATATAAACAAAAAAAAGTAAAGACCATAACTTTATTTTCAATGTGAGAGTGATAAAACTGAGTTAAATGGACAATTATTGCATAAGCACGATGTTGATGAAAAGTAAAATATACTGCTTCCATCGTGAATCTTTTACTGCAAAGCCATATATTTATTGATTCCATGTTGTACAGCGACATTTACAAATGGTTGAGCTCAAACGCTTTGGGAGATTTTTGAAGAGTAAAACAAAGGGAGGAGAGGGATAGTTGGTGGGATTTACATGTATTTGGATACAATGAGCTCCAATGCTCATCCTACATATACTTGGAGCCAGAAGGTTCATCCTATCTTAGAGCAGGCCTTGGAAGATTGTTTTGTGGATCCTTAATACTAATGGCAAATCAATTGTTTTAACATATTCTTAGTATGTGCATTTGTACGAGTGGAAGATAAATTGCATGAGAAGTGATGTGCTGCAGGATTATGTAACTTCCGTATGTAATATTGTAAATGTTAATATGCAGTCTTATTCTTATTCAGCATTTCTGACTTATATACTTGCAAGCATTCAGGTTCATTTCCTATATGTTTTATACTTTCACAATCAGTGGTACCGATATCATATAATCAACTCGTGATGCTGGATAATGAATGGATAACGAAGTACGTAATTCTTTTTTTTCAAAGAAAATGGTCCCATAATCATACGCATGCAATTAAAATTTTCATGGCATGCTTTAACATTTGCTTTAACGGTGTATCAACGTATAGGTTGCAGCAAATCCCTCACCTGTATGGTTTAATATCTTTAAATTCAAACTAGACATTCTTACTTGATGGGTTCACCAACGATTCCAATGCAAGAAAATATTTCAGGTAGCCTTCTCTCAGTACACCCATTTCCCAGCTTTTGTGAAGAGAACAATAATCTTCGGTCGTCTTTATGCAATTTATCTTAGGAGGCATCTATTTGAACATAAAATTAAACATAGATTGAAAGACACACAATCTCAGTCATTAAACCATTTTGTCTCTATATAAAAAGTTGAAATTCATGAGGCAACTCAATAATGAAGATCCATAGTGTATCAATTGTGTTATCATTATGTGTCTAAATAGAGTTTCCCTTTTATCTTATATTGGTTCATAAAACCAGCATTTATATAATATTTCTATAGGTGGTTCCCTATCTGCAAAGAGTAGTTATAAAGATAGGTATGCCCTTGATTAGTTGCCATAAAGGATTTATATTACATCACCGTTTTAATTTCAGTAAAAAGGTGATTTTTGTTTTTTAAATTTTGAGCTAAACAATAGTAGTGTTTTTTATAATAAAATTTTTTTGTTTAATCTGGCTAGAATTATTGCAAATATTGACTGAGAATTATACATTCTCTACAAATAACTATTGTTGAGAAACATCAAATATTTATAAATTTTCTGTAGATATTTGTTGTGTTTTATACAAGTATTTGCTTATCTTTTTTATGTCGCCAAAAAATTAATACTATGGCATTTTAAAAAAAAAAAATTTGTTTTTAAAAATTGACTCTTTAATTTAAAACTTACGGAGGATGATCTTAGAAAAGTTCCCTTTAAACAATATACAAATCCATAGATATTGGATATATGAATTATTACTACAAATCTTTACATGTAAACAAAGCCAAAGGATTTGGTACAGGTTGTTTACGATTAGACATTAACGAACTTTTGTACGCGTTGCTAGCGTAATAATTAAAACACAACAAGTATATTTTAATGGGTAATATTATTTCTAAAGCATATGAAAAAGACCCTGAAGCAATGAAAACAAAAGGTAGAAAGAACGATTACCTACATTGTTCAACATAAGCAAAGACAGCTGCAAAGACAATTGAAGTTATAAATTTACCATCCAAGCGAAAATTATAGAGCAAGTGAATAAATAACTTTATAACTTCATCTGTCTTTGTTATAACTGCACGTTTGCGTAGCACGGGCCACACACTTGTATTGTAGATAAGACACGTTGCCTTGCTGTGTAATATAATAAAAGAAATATGACGTCGGAAAAAGAAATTGGTATATTTGCAAGACGGGATTAAATCAGTGTTCAACATATTTACTCTGCGCTCAGTTTTGATATTGAATTAATCAACGATCCAATCAATTCAGAATACTGAAGCAGGCTCTAAATATAGCGTTAAAATTTCAACGTTAAGGATGCTCATTCCTAAATTTAGTAAATATGAAGGTTGAATTTAGATGTCTTTGTTGTAACTATATGTTTCGACCAATATTCAGGCATTTTCGTTGTATACATCCATTTATACGCATCTTCAATCCTATCCTCATCAAGTACTTCACACGCATTTGGAGATCGCTACAGAAAACCTGTGTAGTCTCCCAGCTCTGAACACTACAACCAAACGATAAAAAATAGAACAGTGCGGTATAGCGAGTTATTCTAAACAGACGACCGTCCATTCACATGTTTGTTTGAGTTGCCATGCTTGTTCGATTTTCTATGGCAAGGCTGAACGGGCGTGGTGTCACCCACCCATTTAATTGTTACACAAGCAATCTTTTATTGTTGATTAGAGCATGAAAGCACTAAAGCACGATGCAAGAGGTCGTTACTTCGATTCTGCCGTCCCCCCTCTACCAAAAATATTATGGTTCATACTATTCAAATTGATTAGAGGCCATTACTTCGTTGCTTAGAGCTGCATCACGCTTGCAAATGCGTTTTGTTATGTAACTTTCAAGTAGCTGATTCAGTTTTTGGAACTTTTTAGAGGATTTCCCCTCTACTTCATCTCTCGACGTGCATGGCCAGTTCCACCCATTCTCATCAAGTAGATCATTCTTTCACGTTACATTGCCCGTCTTTTGTCATTAGCGTTTTATTTCACTTTTTCCATAGACAATTTTAATTGTCTCATTTGTTCATTTGCCTCTGACTATTCGGGATTGAAGCTTTCAATTGTGCATCGTGTGAAAGCCGATGTCGAAATGCACTCGATTAGATATGATCGGATCGGCGAACAAGCTCGATCGGGTCGACGAGCAAATCTAGTTGGGCGCATTCCCTCTCCAATGTCATGCTTGCTCCCAACGGTTGCTCCACAACCTTAACATAGGACTCGGCCTCGTCTCCGAACACCATACCGAGGCTCGACATGATTCATGGGTTTGGTTCGATCTCGGATCGACCAACCTTGGAACGGCACGCTTGGCTCGGTGGTATCACACCACCCCCTTTACCATACCCAGTTTCAGGTCTGTATCCCCAGCTCAAAAATGCCGAACCGGAACATGTCAAGTCAGACCCTAGCTACTACCTCCAAAAAGACCCGTTCAACAACTAGAACGTGTTCAACTCTACCTTCCTACTATCCTAGATCAAACCACACGTGTCCTATCCGAATTAGGGTTGATAAATAGTCCATTGTTGGACTTTTCAAATGATCGTCTTCTAATTCAAGCTCTAACAAACCGCCATAACAAGAATTCTCTATTTTCTTCTTGTTTCTTACATACGAAACCACTGTATTTTTTAATCTAACCGTATATATAAGAGATTGTCAAAGTGGACGTAGACACACTGTCAAACCGCTATAATTTTGCATGTATCCTTTTGCGATTATGAAATTCTGCGATTTGTTTATAATTTGTTTAATTTGGGGTTGGTTGTCATAAGAGCCACTTTTTGTCATTGCGTAGAAATACTAATCTGGAAGTTTGGAATTAGTAAAACAGTTTCTAAATGGTAGATTATGATGTTTATTGAGTATATATATTTATTTTTTCCGTGAATAATTTGTGAATTAAAAAAAAAAAAAAAAAAATATGGTACGTGCGATTCAGGATAAATTTGTGCGTCTCGCTCTCATGCATTGATATACAAAATTGTACATTTACTGTGAATCCGGAGATGAAATGTTTAATATACAAAACATGGCTAACAAATAACTGGACACGAATTAAAGACCGTTGGTATCTAAATCCTGGTGTGGTTGGAACAGATCGAGCATACAACCCTTTTGATTTCACAAATGAAGTAGACAAGCTGAAGTTACTCATTACGTGTATATATATGCAGACTACGTGCCGTTTACACCAGGGGTGGGCATAAACCGCACCGCAATACAGAAACCGTCCGGACCGGACCGCATAAACGGTACTGAAAACCGCATCAAATTCTCTCTCTAAAACTTACAACTCAAACCGAACCGACCCGCAACGATATGGTTCGGTTGCGGTTTTAACTGTTACCAAACCATATTAAACCGAAACGAACCGCATAGCTACACCGAATAATATTACGATAAAAGATTAAAAAATTCTTATCTAACTTTTTATTTTAACTATATATATTCTATTTTCAGCGTATGTTGTAGTTATATCAATTCAAGATAACACAATGTGTTTTAAACTTCAGGTGACATAATGTCATACAATCATAAATTGATTACTGATGGAAGTACTTCTCTTGTTACGTATTTAATACGGGTTCAAACCGAACCAAAACCAAACCGTATTGCATTAAAACCGAACCGAAACCGAACCGTTTTAACGGTTAGTATGATGGTTTGTATTTTTGATTAACCGTTTGATGCGGTGCGGAAGCGATTTGAGCTCCAAACCGCACAGAACCGAACCGCGTCCACCCAAACTTACATTAAGCCTTTTATTCTTGCATATGTTATATTTAAATGGACGTTGACGGTATTGATATACCAACAATATATAACTGAAAAACACTGACAAATTTAATATATTTCAACGCATCATTTTCATGAAAAACATATTTTACAACGATACATGTATGCATATTTATCACAAGTTAGCCGTGAGTTTGCAACATAAACCATGATGTGAGAGCAAATACACAGATCGTGAAAGCAAGTACAAAGTTAGACATTGGACGAATAACACGTTTACTTTCACATCGACAAACACGTCATTTTCTCTACGTTGTGTTAAATATTGATTGCACATAATAAACTAGCACCACTTTCAGGAACGCGGATTTGATGTCAGTTGGAAAAGATTCCAGCCTTCCTTGGTTACAAGAGCGATTAAAGCTCTAATAGCATCAGGGCATGCAATTATAGCAAATGTTTAATTATAGTCAATTATAATAAAACCGCTTCTCAACATAACAGATACATAATGTAATGTATTGGGCTGGGCTTCGGCCCATAGCATATGTGTATTATTAAACGTTGGCAAGAGTCTATATAAGCCGACGTATGTACATCTGTACACATACCTTTTCTCTGTTTTTGATCAATACAATATCAGTTTCACGTCTGATTTCCATTATGGTATCAGAGCAAGAAAGCCTAGCGGCATAAAAGGATCAAAATCATAAAGATACAAATTAAATTCATCGAAACTGAAATCTCCTCAGACATTGTTCATCATTGGAGATCAGAACTGCCTCGCCAAGAGGTAGAATCAGAGTATCTTCATCATCTTCTACGATCTTGGCTGCAGTTTCAGCCATCAGACTTTGAAGTCTTCCTCTGGCACGAGTCTGGTTGCAGAAATCACCCCTTCTGTGATTCTACCGTCCAAGTGTCATTACTCATCATCCAAGAAAGCTTTTCTTGATTCGTTACATGGCTGGATCAGATCAAGCACTTAGTTCGGCCAATTCAGGCACCAATCCACCAACCGTTCCTCCAGCACCAAGCTTCCAATTGATAAAACCCAAGACCCACATAATTACCATCCCTTTAGACGAGGATAATTACATGCTTTGGAAATTTCAAGTGGAAGCGGCATTGAAAGGATATGGACTTCTTGATTTTATTAAAGGGACAGTGCAAATCCCACCTGCTATGATACACAACAAAGATGGAAATCTTGTTAGTAATGAAGAATACTTAAACTTTCAGAAGCAAGACAATCTTCTTGTGTCATGGCTAATATCATCAATAAGTGCTAACATACTACCACGTATAATTGGATGCAATACATCATATGCTATCTGGAGTACAATTGAGCAAATATTTAGTGCACAATCTGCGGCAAGATCCATGTTGTACAGAAGACAGTTACAGTGTATAAGAAAAGATGAGATGTCCATGAATGAATACCTAACTAAGGTAAAGACTCTATGTGACAAATTGAATTCCACTGGGCACATGATCAGCGAGAGTGAGCAAGTCCTCTATATTACTGGAGGATTAGACGAAGATTATGAATCTATAGTTACATTTATTGCATCTCAGAAGACCGTACCTGATTTGCAATATGTATTCATCACTTCTTGCACATGAAGGAAGAGTTGAACAGAAGAAATTATCTCAATCAGAATTCTCTGTCAACTATACCTCCACAGCCAGAAACAAAGGCCAGCAAAAGGCTATTACTGGTCAAAACAACAAACAAGAAAATCAGTTTTACAGAGGAGGCACTAACCAAAGAGGAAGAGGCAGAGGGGGCAGATTCAATAATAATAATAGGCCAAAATGCCAAATCTGTGAGAAATTTGGTCATGTAGCAAGCAGATGTTATTTCAGATTCAACACAGAGTATAATGTGAATCAGCAAAATCAGAGAGGACCAAGTGTTAACGTGACCCAAATGGGACAGCAGAGAACAAACACTGAAGGATCAAGAATGCAGACACAAGGACTAAATAATGATGATTCAGGCAAATCAGATGATATAAACCTTGATGACTGGTACCCAGACTCAGGAGCGACAAATCATGTTACAAATAATCTACAAAACTTGAATCTGGGGAATAAAAGCTACTCAGGTATGTGTTCAGTCTCTTTAGGAAATGGTGAAACCATAGGTATATCACATGTTGGTTGTGGATCCATAAAAGGAAAAAGGGAACTCTATTTAAACAATTTACTTAGAGTACCCAAGATTAAGAAAAATTTGATCAGTGTGTCACAATTTGCTAATGACAACCATGTATACTTTGAGTTTCACCCAAATTACTGTCTTGTTAGGGATTTACTGAGTAAAAACATATTACTACAGGGTAGTTTGGATAAAGGGCTATACAAGTTCAAGAATATGAAGTGCAGACATGCCAGTGACAATGGGAATTATTGCTATAATGTTGAATCTATTACTGATAATCATGTTAGGCCTGTTGACAGTCATGTTGAAACTGTTATTGATGATAAGAATGTGTACAAAACTTTTAATGAATGGCATAGCAGATTAGGGCATCCTAATATCAAAGTTGTTAAGCATATTCTGAGAGAAAATAAAATTAAATGCAATATTATACCTGATCATTATATGTGTAAACACTGCCAAATTGGTAAGAGTCATAAACTCCCCTTCACTGAATCTGATACAAAGTACAGCAAGCCACTAGAACTTATTGCCGCAGACCTATGGGGTCCCTCTCCAGTAAAAACAGATCATGGACACAGGTATTATCTTTCATTTGTTGATGCATTCACTAGATACACTTGGATTTATCTACTTAAAAATAAATCAGATGCATGTAATGTGACAAAACAGTTTGTGATTTTTGTTGAAAATCAAACAAACTGTAATGTCAAAATCATGCAAACTGATGGAGGTGGTGAATTCAAGTCTTTAAAGAAGTTCTTTGATAATAAGGGCATACTGCATAGAATAACCTGCCCACATACTTCTGAACAAAATGGGCTAGTTGAGAGAAAACATAGGCACATAGTGGAGACTGGGCTTACATTGATATCACAATCCTCAATACCCTTAAAGTTTTGGTCAGAGGCCTTTGTGACATCAGTGTATTTGATAAATAGGCTGCCCACTAAAGTCTTAAAATATAAGAGTCCATATGAAATGATGTATAATGCAAAACCAGATTACACAGAATTAAAAAAATTTGGTTGCCTATGTTTTCCCTACCTTAGACCCTATAACAAGCATAAAATGAGCTTAAGATCAAGCCCATGCACCTTTCTTGGTTACACAGAAAACCAAAAAGGGTACAAGTGCTTGGACAGCAGTGGGAGGTTATACATTTCAAGACATGTTGTGTTTGATGAATATGTATTTCCATTTGCAGAAAAGGATATTAAAACTACCAAGAAAATCATTGGCACTGAGAGATGTACTTTAGCACCACCAGAATTGATACAAGATGTGATGAAGAGCAATGAGCAGCAAATTAACAGAGAACAACAAGTGCATAATGAAGAAAAGGATGAGGAGAGTGTGCCTAGTACAAGATCTAGTTATAGTGCTGATAATTCAATTATTGGTGAGAATGATAATGACCATAATATTGGTGAAAATGAAGCCATTGACACAGATTCAGGAAGTGGGAACAGCAACACTACAATAAATACTAGCAGTGATGATGAAGCACATGATCAAAACAGACATCATATGATAACAAGAGCTAAGCATGGTATATTCAAGCCTAAAATATATACTACAGCCGTAGAAAACAGAGAGCCAGTGAACTATAATGAGGCTGTGAAATGTCAAAAATGGAAGAATGCTATGGATGAAGAATATTCTGCCTTAATAAAAAATGAGACATGGAATTTGGTGTCTGCACCAAAGCACAAAAATATCATAGGATGTAAGTGGACCTACAGGCTAAAAAAGGCAGCAGATGGAAGCATATTGAAATACAAAGCAAGACTAGTGGCCAAGGGATATACACAAGAATATGGGTTTGATTTTAAAGAGACCTTCTCCCCAGTGGTCAAACATTCAACTATAAGAATAATTATCTGCATTGTATTGCATAATCATTGGTGCATTAGACAACTGGATGTTTGCAACGCTTTTTTGAATGGGGAATTAAAGGAGGATGTATATATGGAGCAACCAGAGGGGTATAAGGCAGATCATAACATGAATTATGTATGTAAACTAAACAAGGCTATTTATGGATTAAGGCAATCATCTAGAGTATGGTATGATAAACTTAAAGACACATTCATGAGACTGGGGTTCAACACATCTAAATCAGATAATTCTCTGCATATTAAAAGAAAAGGGAATGATGTCACATTTATACTTGTGTATGTTGATGATATCTTAATCACTGGAAGCAATCAAGCAGAAGTTAACAAGATAATTCAATACTTGGATCAAACTTTTTCTATCAAAGACTTGGGGAATTTAAACTATTTCCTAGGAATTCAAGTCACTCAAAACTCCAAGGATGAAATTATGTTGTCTCAAAGCAAATATATCACAGAATTACTTGTTCGAGCTAAAATGGATAAGGCTAAACCTATGCCAACGCCCATGACCAGTAACCTAAGACTGTCTAAACATGAAGGGGAAACTATTCAGAATGCCAAAGAATACAGAAGTATAGTGGGTGCTTTACAATACTTGACTGTTACAAGACCAGACATCAGCTATAGTGTGAATAAAGTATGTCAATTCATGCAATCACCACTCAATAAACACTGGACAGCAGTGAAGAGGATTCTACGTTACCTAAGTGGAACAATTAATTATGGAATCAGACTAAAAACCAGCAAAGACTTACATATACAAGCTTACAGTGATTCAGACTGGGCATCAGACCCAGATGATCGAAGATCGACTTCTGGATATTGCGTATTCATGGGGTGTAACCCAATCTCTTGGTGCTCGAAGAAGCAGTCGACGATTTCTCGATCTAGCACCGAGGCGGAGTATCGATCACTGGCAAGTGTCACAGCTGAAGTGATGTGGGTAAATTCGCTTCTCAAAGAACTAGGGTTTCAGTCTAATAAGAGACCGATAATTTGGTGCGATAATTTGAGCACGGTATCACTTTCAGCTAACCCAATTCAACATGCTCGTACAAAACATATCGAAATCGACTTGTATTTTGTACGAGAACAAACGACTGCTGGAAAATTGGATGTGAATCATGTTCCTGCCCAATACCAGAGAGCGGATGCTCTTACGAAGCCTCTATCGTTGAGAAACTTCATAAAATTTAGAGAGGAGATGAAGGTTGAAGAAGATGGCGGCGCGAGAAGGAATGAAGAAAACCCTAGATAAATTTGAGGGTGGGTAATAAAACCGCTTCTCAACATAACAGATACATAATTTAATGTATTGGGCTGGGCTTCGGCCCATAGCATATGTGTATTATTAAACGTTGGCAAGAGTCTATATAAGCCGACGTATGTACATCTGTACACATACCTTTTCTCTGTTTTTGATCAATACAATATCAGTTTCACGTCTGATTTCCATTAACAGTGAGCTGTTGTGGTAACTGTAAATTTATTATTACCATGCTAACCATTTTTAATCGAAATCGGTATAGCAGTTAAAACGATATGCTAACAGTAAATTTACCATTTTAATGGTAATTATCAGTAATATTTCTTTGATATCAGCGTTAACGATAATTTTAGAAGTTAATTTAAAACATATGCATACTCATCTGATATTCTTTATTACATGCATTTAAAACCAAATAAATGATTATATTTAATTTAATAATCAGGTGAAATAATTCTAGATACATTTTTTTTTCATTTATATTTTTTATAAAGGACAAATTTTCAAAAGAGGCTACCTTCTTAAACTAATGGCATAAATAAGCTTATTTCAAAACTATTTACAAATATAGGCTAATTTTGGTCATCTCAGCGATGAGCTGATCTTTCTAAAAAAAAAAAAACAGAGGGCGCACTTTGTAAGTGTGTCCCTATTAATTTACACTGAAGCACCTGTGAAGTGCATTGTAAATTACAGCAGCACAAATTTTTTTGAGTTTTGCTACTGTATCCGAAATGGTTTTTGTAAGAAAGTACGAATTACGCAAAATAGTGTAATTCACGGAGGGTACTCTTGTAATTTTGCAGCAAAACATGGACACAACTCAGCAAATCAAGCGGCTAATATTCTTTCGCACAATCTGACAAACACTATTTCGGGTATATTAGCAATTTCTAATCTTTTTATAATGCATAAAGTAGATGGACGTCTGGTCTGGCATAGCAGGTCATTGCGAAAGCAGTATAGGTTACTGCAATTTCATAGTATACCAAAATTAGATTGTTGAAACATCATCACGAAGAAAGAGGAAGAGCTAAAAAAACTTCGGAAGTAATTTGATAGGGAAAAAGTGTTGACCACAAAAACGTTTTCATCGTTCAGATTTCATCATGCACCCTTGTTACTTGCATACGAAATCAGTTACGTACATACATAAATAAGTAAATGTCTGAACCTTTCAACATCTACTTTAGCAAAGAACCCACCAAACCAAGCCTCAAAACGCTAAGTACATAGAGAAGAGGAAGCTTCTCAGACCTTAGCATCTTCAAGCTCTGTTCATATAAGTATTTTCAAACTCTGTTCAAATATGTATTTTCATGTTTTGCTTCTACCACTTGTCGGTTATTTCATATTTCATGTCATAAGCATAAGATGAATAAAGTCCAAGTACCTTCTCAGACCAAGACGCTCAGTACATAGAGAAGAGGAGGCTCTTCATTGTTAAAGCATATGGACAACGTATATACAAACAGATCAAGTTATCAAATTATTTCATGGGCTCACGCTTTATATTTGGGCTTCGTTTCAGCCCAACTTCAATTTTGCTCTGCTATATCATTATAAATAGCGAGACATTTGTAATCAAAAACTTATGTATTCTGATTCTCTTCTACTCAATAATATTACATTTTCTTCAATACATTTCAGAAAAACTTTCATGGTATCAGAGCCAAAATAAGCCAGACGGCAAAATCAAAATAAAGGAAGATTGAAACTATTGAATTTCTGAAATCAAAGCGAAGGAAAAACAAAGCAATTAAAATTCAGATTTGAAAAGAAGGATAAAGTGCAAGTCTCCTCAGAAAGATTTCATCATAGGAGAGCATTCCTTTCTGATCGTGCAAATTTCTGCTCTTATCAGATCAGAACTGCGCGTGCCTGGCCGGAATTTTGTTCTCAGCGGCTACAGCAGTTCTTTCTCTGACCATCAGAGACATTAATCTCTTCATCTGGTTTTTTCTTTCTTCTTTCCTCTGTGTGAAACAAAGATTCTTGAATCTTGAAAAGAAACAAGAACCACCGTGTTCACTTGTTACTATTTACACCATTCTGAATAGGCTGCCACTTTTGGAGTTGTGACCTCGCCTTATTCTTGATCTTTGATCAGAAACTTCATTTCCAGCATCATGGCCGGTGGAAGCACTGAGCAATCATCTGCTACCTCAAGAACTGACAACAATGGTCCACCACCGCCATTCTCTCAGCCTCTTGTGAAGCCAAAGAGTCAGGTTATTACCATTCCTCTTGATGAAGACAATTACTTGATGTCGAAATTCCAAGTTGAAACAGCCTTAAAGGGATATGATCTTCAAGACTATGTCAAAGGAACTAAAGTCATACCGCCTGCAATGATCACAGATGCACAAAATAACGTGATCAGTAACCCAGAGTTCATTCACCACCAAAAACAAGACAGTCTATTGTCCTCATGGCTGTTGTCATCTATCAGCGCCAATTTGCTATCACAAGTTATAGGTTGTAATTCATCGTATGAAATTTGGTCCACAATTCAACAAATCTTTAATTCTCAGTCTGCAGCAAGAATTATGCATTACAGAAGAGAGTTTCAAAATGCAAGAAAGGGTGACATGAGCATGCGTGAATACATCTCTAAAGTGAAGACCCTATGTGACAAACTTAAGGCAGTTGGGCATCATGTTTCTGACAGTGAACAGATCTTGACATTAACTAACGGACTTGATGAGGAGTATGAATCACTAGTTACATATATTGCCACACAAACAACCTTACCAGACATACAAGCAGTGTATTCAGCATTGTTAGCACATGAAGGAAGAGTGGAACAAAGAAAAGCTATGCAAGGTGAAATAAGTATAAATTTAGCTGCAAATTCCAAAAATAACAATGCAAATCAGCCAAGAAATGTACCTGGCTATGGCAGAGGCAACCAACAGGGACCCAGAGGCAATCCCAGTCAGAGAGGAAGGGGAAGAGGCAGATCAAACAACACATTCAGAGTAAAATGTCAGATATGTGACAAACCAGGACACACAGCAAACAGATGTTATTTTAGGTTTAATACTGATGTCAACTATGTTCAGCAAGGCCAAGGAGGGCAAAGAGGCATAAATGTCAACATGGCACAAGCTAACTATCAAGGAAAAATAAATTCAGAAGGTTCAATATCTCAGATTGGCTGCAGTGATGATAACAACAAAGCTGATGACATAAACACTGAAGATTGGTTTCCAGACTCAGGAGCCACAAATCATTTAACCAACAATCCTCAGAATTTGAATCTTGGTAACAAAAGTTACTCAGGTACACAAGTTATACATACTTGCAATGGTGAAACTATGAATATATCTCATGTTGGGACAGGATATGTCAAAGGAAAGAGAAAACTCTATCTAAATAATCTTCTTAGGGTTCCCACAGTCAAGAAAAATTTAATTAGTGTGTCCCAATTCACTAATGATAATCAGGTGTATTTTGAGTTTCACCCTAAGTATTGTTTAATTAGGGACTTGCTAAGCAAGGATATATTATTACAGGGTAGGTTGAACAATGGTCTATACAGATTCAGCAATTCGCAATCAAGATTGGGAAAAGAAGATAACACATGGTGTTGTAATGCTAATATTCAGATTGACACAATTAATGAAAATGAGCATGTTTGCAAAGAAAATGAAGATCATTCTGTTAATCCTGATATTAGTAATAGGGTCCAAAATGACTTGAATACTTGGCATTGTAAGTTTGGACACCCTAGTTACGACATTGTAATGCAAATATTGAAAAACAGTAATATTCCTTTTAAACACTCACCTGTTCCTAACTTTTGCACATATTGTCAACTTGGAAAAAGTCACAAATTGCCATTTGGCAAATCTGAAACTGTTTACTCCAAACCACTTGAATTAATTACAGCAGATTTATGGGGTCCTGCACCATTATGCTCAAGACAAGGACACAGGTATTATCTTTCCATTGTGGATGCTTGTACCAGGTATACCTGGATTTTCTTTCTTAAGGCCAAATCAGATACATACAGTACAATGCTACAGTTTATGAATTTTATTGAGAAACAAATAAACTGCAGCATTAAAATTGTTCAAACAGATGGAGGCAGTGAGTTTTTACCACTTAAACAAGTTTTCAATCAAAAAGGTATCATACATAGGACCACTTGCCCCCACACATCTGAACAGAATGGCATTGTAGAAAGAAAACACAGACATATAGTGGAAACAGGATTGACACTACTAGCAATGTCTTCCTTACCACTAAAGTATTGGAATGAGGCATTCAACACAAGTGTTTATTTAATAAATAGGATGCCAACTAAAGTGTTACACTACAAATGCCCTCATGAAATTTTGTTTGGCATTAAGCCAGATTACAAATTCTTGAGAACATTTGGGTGCTTGTGTTTCCCATGCCTCAGACCTTATAATAATCACAAACTTTCCCTTAGATCAACTCCATGTACCTTTTTGGGATATGCTGACAACCAAAAAGGATACAAATGTCTTGATGACAAGGGGAAGATTTTTGTGTCAAGACATGTTGTTTTTAATGAGTGTGTGTTTCCTTTTGCAGAAAAGAAAAGCAAGGGAAAAGCAAGCAGTGATAAGACAAAGACTACCATGGGACCTATTCCAACATTATCAGAAAGTACTATACAACATGAGTACAATGAAGCACCCCAGATGACAATAGCAACACCAACCGTCTCTAGTACTAGATCTGGGTACAGCACAAGTGAACACTTAAGTGATGATGATAACATATATCAGGGTTATGATAGTGAGAACAACAACAATCAGGATCAAAGAGATGGAGATAACACAGCAAACACAGAAAGTGATGAGGACAATGCCACAAGACAACCACCTGGACATCATATGATTACAAGAGCAAAGAGTGGAATTTTCAAACCAAAGATTTATAATGCAATTAAAAAGGATGCAGACACCACTGAGCCATTCACATATGAAGAGGCAGTTAAACATGAATCCTGGTGCAAGGCAATGAATGAGGAATATGAAGCATTGACTAGAAACAAGACATGGGATCTAGTTAATATGCCAAAAGGTCAAAACATTGTAGGGTGCAAATGGACCTACAAATTAAAAAGAGATGCAGAAGGGAACATAAGCAAATATAAAGCAAGGCTAGTTGCAAGGGGTTTTTCTCAACAGTATGGGTTTGATTTCAATGAGACTTTCTCCCCTGTGGTTAAACCCACAACCATCAGAGTAGTTCTAACCATAGCCATTCAGTATGGTTGGAATATAAAACAGTTAGATGTGTGCAATGCCTTCTTGAATGGGGACCTACATGAAAGAGTCTACATGCAACAGCCTAGGGGTTTTGTGTGCAAAGGCAAGGAGAATCATGTTTGTCAATTAAACAAAGCCATCTATGGACTGAAGCAAGCTTCAAGAGCTTGGTATGTGAAGTTAAAAAATACATTGGCAGACATGGGTTACTCAGCCACAAAATCAGATAATTCCCTATATGTCAAAATTCACAATCAAAGGCAGGTGTACATACTCGTTTACGTAGACGATATTCTCATAACAGGAAGTGACAATGAAGAAATTAACAGAATTATATCACATCTGAACAAAACATTTGCTATTAAGGACATGGGAGAAGTGGACTATTTCCTAGGCATACATGTTCAGAGAAGGTCAAAGTCAGAAATCTTCTTATCTCAAAGAAAATACATATGTGAAATTCTCAGAAAAGCCAACATGGACAAAGCTAAGCCTATTTCTACTCCAATGATAAGTAATTTAAGATTATCTAAACACAGTGGAGAAGCCATAGCCAACAGTAAACAATATCGAAGCATAGTTGGAGCTCTACAGTACCTAACCATTACAAGACCTGAAATTTGTTTCAGCGTGAATAAAGTTTGTCAATTCATGGCTAATCCACTAAGTGAACATTGGAAGGCGGTCAAGAGAATTCTACGCTACTTACGTGGAACTATGGACTATGGAATAACCATTAAGGCTGGAAAAGACATAAATTTAAGATCTTACAGTGATGCGGACTGGGCCAACGATCCAGATGACCGGAGGTCCACCTCTGGCTACTGTCTGTTCTTGGGATCGAACCCAGTTTCATGGTGTACAAAGAAGCAGCCAACAGTTTCCAGATCAAGCACTGAAGCAGAATACAGAGCGATTGCATCGGCTACGGCTGAAATTATTTGGGTTGAAACCCTAATCCAGGAATTAGGGATTTTGTCTATGAAGAAACCAGTGCTTTGGTGTGATAATAAAAGCACCATCGCCTTATCCAACAACCCAGTACATCACTCAAGGATGAAACATGTTGAAATCGACCTTCACTTCATCAGAGAACGAACGGAAGCAGGAAAGCTTGCAATCAATCATGTGCCAGCCTTTCATCAGGTTGCGGATATCTTAACAAAAGCACTATCGAAGAGTAATTTCGAGAGATTAAGATCTGAGTTAAAAGTAGTATGTGGCGGCGTAGAGATGAAGACATAGAAACCCTAGATCTGTTTGAGGCGGGGTGTTAAAGCATATGGACAACGTATATACAAACAGATCAAGTTATCAAATTATTTCATGGGCTCACGCTTTATATTTGGGCTTCGTTTCAGCCCAACTTCAATTTTGCTCTGCTATATCATTATAAATAGCGAGACATCTGTAATCAAAAACTTATGTATTCTGATTCTCTTCTACTCAATAATATTACATTTTCTTCAATACATTTCAGAAAAACTTTCATTCATCTAAAGCTACAACTTCACAAGGAAGAAGAACGCAGGGAGAAAGTCAGATTCTTTGCAGTGAAGGTGAAGAAGCTTGTTTGGGTTAGATTACACATAGCACGTTGCTTGCTGCTAATGTTATGGAAAAGGCTGAGGCATGCTTTGAGCCGATATATACATAAGGGAAGATCTAGTTTTGACGGTAATAACAAACATATGCTTCGACCTTATAGAACAGACAAATCATATACAGTAGATGGATCTTGTTAGCATACCATCAGGTATGCATGAAAATCATAACCAGTAGAGAGGAAAACGAGTCAACTATACGTGCAGTAACCTACTAACCTACACTGCTTTTGCGATGACCTGCTATGCCAGACCACATCTACTTTATGCATTGTACAACGATTTGTGCTGTAGTAATTTACACTGGCGAACTTCACGGGTGCGACAGTGTAAATTAATAGGGACGCACTTCCAAAGTGCGTCCAATGTGTTATTTATTTATTTATTTTTTGAAGAAAGGTCAGCTCATCGCTGAGATGACTAAAACTAGTCTATATTTGCAAATTGTTTTGAAATCAGTCTATTTGTGCTATTAGTTTGAAAAAATAGTCTTTTTTAAAAATTTGTCCTTTCATAAATTAATACTACATATGGTATAATAAAGATGCACTGTACACAAAAAATGTGTCAAAAATATAAACTTCGATGGATAAACAACAATTTACCATTATCAATTTAATAGTTACCAGATTATCAGTTGATCGGTAATGGTAACGATAAACAGTTCTGACTTACTAGTAAAAACGGTACAATAACAGTATTTCTAGAAGAGTAACGGTAACCATTACCATAACAGCCATAGTCAATTCCATGTTGTTATAAGTAGCCATTTGCAACAAGCATAAGCTTATGCTTTTGAGCCATATGGGTTAAACTTTGTGAAATAAACTCATTTTACTTTAATAATATCTTTACTTTTAGGACAATCCACTGTTTTTCAAATATTATTATTTTTTCAATCAATCGTTATGTTGTCTACCAGTACTTCTTGCTTTGCTGCTATTTCCTAGCTTTCAAGCTCAAGTGTGACTAAGTAATTACAAGTTCGATGTGTGCGCGCGCACGCGTGTGTGTATATATAAGAGGGTATATAACACCTTTTTTGGTGGCATCCATTTTGCATCTCTATAATAGTCACTCGTTTATATTTAAATAATATGTGAGTGGAAGAGAGTTAATAGAAGGAAAGAAAAAGAGGATTATGTGGTGGAAATTTGGAAGGCTAAAGAGGTGCGCTATTTGAGGTGCTCTTAATCATATATATATATATATATATATATATAACAAAAATGAAGGGTTAGTTATCAAGAGACAAAGAAGAGCTGAGATTTAATCTCCACATAGATAAAGAACGGCTGCAATTTATTCTCCGCATTGCCCACGTTCCTTCACTTACATGATGCTTATCCACTTCCACGCTACAATCTGCCATTTTTCTTCCCTTCCCCATTTTTTTCCTTCGTTGAATAACCGCTCCCCCTTCCACCTCCACGTTCTTCCATTTTTTTCTTTTCTCTCCACGACTCATTTCTGTTCAAATGCCTAATATTTCTAAAATCTTTTCGGCGTCTTCCGATTTCGACAAAACTGAATTTCTGAACCACTTCCGATCTTCCACACCCATTCACAAGTTTGGATTACTAAACTTCCACATTTATTCACGAATTGTGTGGCTGCCATCCATCCAAAAAATCCAGTGCTATTGCATCAAGTCGGTTTTCATCAGCATTACTCGGATCTATATCCCATTTGTTTAGGTACATTTTTCTCCCTTTTTCCATCGATTGTTAATCATCATTTAAAATTTCTCACTACTGAATTGCTACTGTCGAAGTTGTGTTCAAGATTTTGATTTCTGATGTTCGAATGCTCCGTAGTTTTCTTTCATATTATGTTATATTCACCGACTAGATACTATAACATTTATTTGTTTATTATTTTCATTTCTTCTGTATATTTTTTGGGTATGATTGAGTGATGATTGTATGTTTGAAAGTTAATTATACTGCACATTAACTGTCTGTAATTTTGTCACTACAATACATATAGCTCATTTTAGTCATACTGATAACTTTGCTAAAAGCCTTCAGTTTGGTAGTTGTATTTAAATGCCTTTCTTTTTTCTTGCATCAATGTTGATGTGTCTAACCACTTTGAAATCAATTTTTACCACATTAAAATCAGTTCAGTTTAACGATGAGAAAAAGGTTATAATATTCAAAATAGCATTTCCGTACATTGATGATAGAAATGTTTTAATTTTCAAACGCCAATCATGACCATGCACCATAGTTTGAATATCTTCAGGGCAGCAAAAGAGAGCTATCATTAAATAGTATAAGTTAGAAATAGCTAAATAGTCAATGAGTTGTACTTAATTTCGCTTTTCATTCAAGAGTATATAAATGAAATACGAAGTTTCGATGTCGATTCTTGGTAAGAGTTTCACATAATTTGAGCATGGTTCCAGCTTACCATTTTTGGTTTAAGATTGATACTATTTCCTTTCCAGTTGTCAAAATTAATTCATGTTATGTATATATGCTATATTATATTGGCTTCAAATATATAGTAATAATTTTTAACTGACATTTGACCATCATTTGATTACATGCAAGCTTCCTTAATTGTAAAAGAAACATATCATTATGAATTTTTGGTTTCACTCACTCATGTAACTTTTTATAATTATGGATAGACCATGCACTTCAAAACCATTAGCTGCTATAAGGGTAAAATAAACCTCTAATTGTATTCTCCAAGACCTTCAGCTTATTTAAACAGTAAAATAAATTCTACGAAATTTTTGCTTTAGATTTTAATAGTAGATTACTTCACCTTTTAATTTCTTTTTTTCTACAGGAAAACAAAAGCAATTACTTTGCACATATTTATGGGTAAGAACTGGAAGGGTGTGCGTACGTGTTTATAGTACAATGTCCTAATTTGTGATGTACAAAAAAAAAAGAGAAAGAAATATGTTTGGGGAAGATGTCCCAACACTAAATCGATTCTTCCTACAATGTTAGACGGAAACAATAACAAGTCACAGGTAAGTGTATATCACTCCTGGAAGAGTGTCTAGCGGTGTGGTAATTACAGGCATAGGAAAACCACTATAGTATTTATTATCTATTAAAAGAATGGTTATCTAAGGATTTATGGAAACACATGAGAAATATTCAATAATAGATTTGTTGGATGGATGTAGTCGAGTTTAGATATAGGAAAGTGAGTCAGGAACGGTGTTGCTGAGGAGTTATTTTGAATATATTTGTCCATATTACTATCTATCTAATACAATTCTAATTGAATTACATATTGCGTTATCAGATTTAAAATTCTAATATAATATCATGAACAATTATTTCAAATTAACACCAGCAAAGAGCTTTTATAAGGGTGAAACTGGCATCGTTTCACTGGCAATGGGATAGAAGCAAGATAAATGCTTAGTCACTAGAAAATAAGATGATGGAAGCTTTACCATATATATGTTTACTGTTGCTTTTTTTATGGTTGTAGATTTTAATTTGCTTATCACGTGAATTTTAACTATATCAGACCTATGTCAGTTTGAGCTTATAAACTATGTACACATATGCAATATGCTATCAAAATTAGATCTTTTATACTTATTACTGCACTGCTTCAAACGCTTTTAATTATTGAACTAGCTTTTTAGGTAAATTGACATTTTTATAATGATGTGGTATGCAGTTGATTCTTTTCCCAAAAAATGCATGATCCTGTTAAAAATTTCAAAACATTGCCTCTTACTAAGCATTCTACATTCGTATACTTATTCAAAGTTTGACTGCATTCTCTATGTGTTTTTCGTAATTCTATGGTGTTGGAGGTGTTCTTTATCAGCATTTTTTGGAACTTTTTTGTTACTAAATATAGTGGACATATTTACATGAAGTGTTAATTTTATTTTCCATTTTACTTTCCAATATTGCCCAAAACTGAAAACATCAGCTCTGCTGCAATAACAAAGTTAATATTCCTTTCTTTCTTTTTTCCTTTTTCTTTTTTGGCAAGGCTTCTTTTTTATTGTTACTTATATTACAATATTATTTTTACTTTTAATCCATATTTAATTATTTCTATCACACAAATATGATCATTTAACCATTGTTTATTGCAAGTCCCTTCAAATTTCCTATGAATTAGGTACACAGCCACTTTTGTCCTTTATTACATCTAATTCTATCCCATGAACTAGGGAATTGATTAATTTTTATTTCACAAAATAAAATTAATTTGACATACTACTTGGGTTTATGCATGATGGATTTGATGTTGAATATCAAATGGCTCTTACATTTGACATTTTTTTTTATAGAAAAAGACACAATTAGTCAGTTTCAATATTACCTTAAATTTTCAGTTTTATCAAACTATCCACTTGCCTATTTTATTTTTTGTTTAAAGGTACATTACACATAGATGGAAATGTCAACTGTAAAAAATGCATGATGAGAGGCAGCAAATTTTTTTAACAACCTCATCATTCGTGCTGACATTTGGGAGAATGGAAATGCTACTGTTTCTAAAATTGTAGATATTCTAGATGCATATGGATCAATGTCATTTTATTTGACAATCATGTACATACATACTTACATATTTTAATTTTTAATTACTGATACGTAATATTTACCTAAATTTTAAAGGGCCAGCATGTTTATCGAAAAGAACCTATGAAATTTGCATGCAGGACATGGCCAGTACAACGACCAACCATAGGGAGTGAAGTATGACTTTCAATATATGTTCCTACGCTCCTTATATTTTATCATCAATCCTACTTACATTGATCACTTCTTGCTCTAGACATGGGATAATGTTATGATAGAACACAAAGAGAATACAAAAAGAAACAGACAGGCTATTGAATGGCCTTTAAAAAATGTTTCCGTACACCCTCCGTTACTACAATTTTCTTCTTCATAACAACACCGTGTTAAGTTTAACAATCCTTTATTTATTCATATTTGCAGCTTCGCTTGCATTCAGCGCATTAGAGTACAAACGTGATCATCGACAACTACACATTTTTATGTGTACTTAAACAGATGTTTAATTGCTGGGATGATTATAGTTGAAGATGTTATTGTTATTTGCTTTTGTGAAAAATAAGCTTTTTTGGTTGTAGAAACTTGATTATTTGGTTATAGTTGTTGACTTTTTTACTATCAAATATCATATTCCTGAGAGATTCTGACTTGATCGTTGACTTGGGAAGAACAGTGATTTTCAAAATATGTCATTTATGTACAATGCATGCATGCAACATATGTTAAATGCAGGCATGTAATTGAGCAGAATAAATTTTTTGATACCACTACTCATGTTTATCCATTACATTCATGGCTTGAAAATATCATGTTCCCACTAAAACCTGAAAACAAAGCAATTAACGTAGGATGTTTCAGTTTTCATAATAATTTCCTATTGTCGAATTTATTCTTTCTTCAATATTAACTTCACTTCTCAGTTTTATTAATCTATCCACTTACCTATTTTATTGTCTGTTTAAAGGTAGAATACACTTATACACTGATTTGAACTTGAATGAATGACTTCTACAGTTGGATTTATGTTAGCTATGGTTATGACGTTGCTTTTGGAGGTAGTTGGGCATTCTCATATTTAACAAGTGTGGCTATTAGCTCAATAATATGACATATATAGAATGACGGTAATATCACTGTAGTACTTTTTCTATTTTTAGGCTAAAAGATAATATTGATACATGCATGACTAATAAATTGCATTATTTAACATCTATACCTAACTGCAGTGATATGTGTGTTTATTTTGCATGTGTGTTGAATAATTCATGCTCATAATAGAACCTTCTGCTTAGATTCTGATTATTAACTTATGCATATCATAATTATGTACTTATTTTTTCTCCCCTCATTGTCTTCAACCATTGTAAAATATCACACAATATGCTTGCTTAATTCATCATTTAATACATATATCATCTCATCAACTCAATATAGGTACATAAAATTTTATACTGTTTACCTTACGTGCAACCTGTCCCAACTCGCTATACATGCCATATTTACTTCTTGCTGCAAAATTTAGATTACACAGTACAATCATAACACATACATATATCACTTACATTATATATCTTGCTACTATACAATATGTTATCACTGTTTATTGATGAATGCAACCTAAAACACTTAAAAGTCTATACTCCCGTGCATCGCACGGGTTTCCACTCGTATATATATATATATATATATATATATATATATATATATATATGTTAACCTCGTTGTGAAACATGATTCGGAAAGCAATGGTTCAGACACATCTCAATGCGTACGATCACTAGCCTGGTCGAACGCAAGATGGTCGAACAACATAAGGGTTCGATCATACATCATAGCTCGAGCACCCCAGGGTCAAGCACCCCGGTCGAGCACCACGTTGACGGTCGAACACCCTTGGTCGAGCACCAATCTAGGGTCGAGCAATATGCATGGCACAAGGATTATGGACATTTGAAGCGTGCGTCGGGAACCTTCAGTGCACATGTATTACAGTTCGTATTTGCATGCTGATGCACTAACGTATGGACAAGTATGTTGTGTGCAAACTAATTTCATGGAACGGCAGCATCAAAATGCAATAGTCGATCGTAATAATTTACTAGGGTCGGTCACTTCTTCATTCAGACGGGTCGAACAGTGCTCTCACTAAAGGGTTGGGCACGTATGCAATATATGAATAACAATGTGAAATGGAAGGGTCTGCTAACATAAATCACGAAATGAATTGCTTCCTAGAACAGTAACACGTAGGTGTAGATCAACAATATAACATGATCTGCAATATAGCGTGCATGCTAACTATCAACAGCATGGTCGAGCACTTCCGTTGATCAGGCATCATTATGCTATGTGGTCAAGCATCTCGTCCAAGCTGAAGGCATATTCTGGTCGGGGACTGTTTTGGAAGACTGGTCGTGCACTCCAGTGATGATCGGTCGAGCAACGTTTACAGGTCAAGTGGTGCATCTTTGCTTGAGAAGTAGAGCAGTATTATAAATCACAATGGCAAAGCCATAAATTTGGTTCCCATATTTGAGTTTGCATGGTTATAAAAACAATTTTGGCAAAGTTGTTTATATAATATGAAGCAAACATTTTACTTTTGAAATTGTTTAAGAAAACTTTGTATACATTATGGATGGAAAGGAACGCTAGGGTGTTTGGTAGTGATTTTACTACTAAACATGTAATGGTCCTATCTATTGTTAGAGGTATGTCTTGAACTTTGGTTGTACTGTTAGTATTTATTAATAATAGGGGTATTTGGTTTTAAGGACACATTCCTCAAAAAAATTAGATCAAAGGACAACTAAGTTTGATAATTAAATGAAGGACAAAGACCAAGTTGTATTATATCAACATGAAGTTCACTTTAATTTTATCATTATTACTAAATTAATTAAAAAATAAATGATTTACCTTAAAATTGAAAGAAAAAAAAAGTGATTTCAAAATTATTTTAGTTTATTGATGTTATTATAAACATATATAAATATTCAGCTCGGAAAGCTAAGTGAATATAGCTTTATTACTTAAAAATATAGCTTTATATTGTATCACTCAAATACAAAATTAAGTCATTTTAAAGCTAATCTCATTTGCACCAGAGAAAAGCTATATCGTAAATAACGAAGCTATATGCATATAGCTTTCCGTCCTGCATTTTTTTATACTCATTTTCTCCTATATTTATGATACCAAAAACATTTCATAATTAATTTTTATTAGTTTTTAATCTTATAATCACAGAAAAGGGTTTTTGTATTAGTTTTTATTATTTGTGAAATGTAATGTGTGTCCTTAGTTTAAAATATTTGGACATTTTTCAATTAAATCATGAAAGTTGTTCTTGATTTACATTACGAAAGTAGCTTGTCCTTAGATCTAATTTTATTTTAAAATGTGTCCTTGAAACAAATATCCACTTAATAATATATGGTAGGGGCCATTTAACCCCGCTTGCTATGCAAAAAAATAAAAAAATAAAAAAAAATTGAAGCAAACATGAAGTTTATACACGTGTCACGCATGGAATGCGGATTGGCACAACGCACAGATACTAGCAGGCATCTCAGTACATAGCGGTCGTTCATGCATTTATAACAAGGTCGTTTAAGTTATAATGGAAAAATGGTAATTTTCTGGTCGTGCAATTCCTGTATCAACTTCACATAAAATAAACAGCTACAATTATAAAATGTGTGTACGCGACAAGCACTTGGCGGACAAACCAATTTGTTATGCTGATATAAGCGTACGTGGACATAGTGAAGCCACATGGGTATCTTCATTCACGCGGTCAATAAATTGAAGCCACGCAATATCGTACGGATTGGCACAAAATATACATGATGGTAAAGTTGTAATTAAACGGGTCATGTAAACATTTATTTTGGGGTCGTTCATTAAATATACCGGCGGTCGAGCTTAATACCTGCTCGCAAAAAATATAAGGGTCGCTCATACACTGCATTCTAGGCCAGCCGCGCGTTGCTTTTTGGTTACAACTGGCTACAACTGCCTCCAACTGTCCAGTGGGAGCTCCATAAATAAGTTTGCCCTCGACCCCTACTCTGCGCACCATAATTATAGCATTGTCACTACCTCTAAACTTCACCTATAAATAGACCATTTAACATCCATTCCAGGGACCGATTTTTGTCACCCCGAAGGGCTGTCGTTTTCTGTTTTCCACCATTCTCAAGCACTCCAAGCCCCATTAATGGCTCCCCAAACTTGCTCCATCTTCCTCCAACGCCAAATTGACCAATTCTTCTCCAATCTTCATTAGAGATCCATTTAAGTTCTCTTCAACCGCCATTAATCCACCTCTAAGCTTCGATTCGCATCTCAACCACAATGGATTCGCCAATGATTCTCTAAGTGGTCAAACCGTGGAACATATGCTCCCGCACTCATCGCATTCATAAGGATCCAACCATTTCCATAGTGGATTAAAGAGAATCAAGCCGTTAAAGAGAGTAAAGCGAGAAAAATCATTGTGTAAAGAGAGAATGAGAAAAAATAGAAGAGAGATGTACCCTTGTAATATATGATAATGAAATCACTTCCAAAGTGGACGTAGATCTACTTTAGATCGAATCACTATAAAATTCTTGTGTTCTTACTTGCTTTTATTCTTTTCATGGCTTCATTTTCTAATTCTAACCATTTGGTGAAGTGCACAAAGTGCACCTTTGGTGTTGTAGACCAATTTTGGTTTCCACATTTGGAGCCCACCATGGGGCCACGTTCACACTTTCATTTTCTAAGTGCTTCGGGAGAGATCCGAAAATTTAAGGCTTACTTTTTACTATAGATTTTCATAATCTAAAGTCCAAGCCCTCAATAATTAGTCTTCAAAGTTCAAGAGCATCGTTAGGAGAAGTGGTTAGAGCTTGATTCTTTACTATAGGTCCACGAGATCTAAAAAGTCAGGCCTATCATAAGCATATTTACGAAGTTTGGAAGATCATCCGAGATAATGTCGTCGAAAAAAATGATTAGTAAATCCGCTGGAGGTTCCAAGAGCGTCAATCGTGAAGTTATTGCCACTCCAGAAAATAATCATTCAAGCATCGGTCAATCCTCGGGAATTGAAGTGGGCATAACTCGAGATGAACTGGATAGGGTTATCAACAACTTGAACCAAAAATGGAAACTTTGAACGAAGCCTCAATCGAGAAGCTAAAAATGCCTCTAATTGCTCAATCCAACATAGTACTCCCGAAAGTTGATCCGTAAAGGTATGGTGAAGCTGCAAGAGCTTCCAGCGAGAATGTAAAGCATGCCCTACCACTTCTCAACATAATAATCCACTTAGAGGCCAAATTCCAAGGGATGTCGTAACTCGGGAAGAATTAAATGTTGCTATAGCTAATCTGAGCCGAAAAATTGACGACTCAAATGATATGATGTTTGACCGGATGTATGGCCTCATGGTTATTATTACCAATGTAATATATCATAAAGATAACATTCACCTGGAAGAAAATCCACATTCCTTCACGTGTGATTTCTGCAAAAAGAATTATGATTATCACAACAAAGGATTAAACAAAATCAAGTGTCCATTCACCTCTATCTATCGAGAAGGTAGTAAGAAAAATGCCAAAGAACAAAAAAAGAAAGCGAAGAGAAAGAAGAGAGAAGCAATAAGAAATTCCACTTTTTCAAACTTGAAGAGTAAACCCTGCTAAATGATACCCCGAAGAACATCTTTCTTACTACTAGAGATACAGAGCATTTCCGAATCTGCCGCCATCGTTGAAACTTTCAGACAAAGCATCAGGTTCCAGGATGTTCTATCTCTACCACAACCAGCCTGGTCATGACACCGATAAATGTAGGCATTTAAAAAGTTCAATCGAAGAGTTGATTATGAAGAGCAAGCTGCAACAGTACGTTAGAAAGCCGTGTGCAACAAATCACCTTCCAACTCCCCAGGGGAAAAGCCTACCAGTCAATCAGTCAGACCTGAATGTCAAAACTACAACATGGAATGGTGAGAAGCCGGTGTTGAATGTTATGGCAAATGCTCCTCGTTCAGTTACTAAAACTAAGAAGGCAGTGGAGAGTTATCCAGACGCTTTGGAGTATAGTCCTAAGGCAACAATCCTTGTGGAACTAGAAGCTCTTATCTATCCAATGATAGCCAAGCATTTCCACACCAAAACCCAGCATAAAGCTTTCAAAGTTGGAGACCTTGTCTTGAAATAGGAAATGGTAGGTGCAGGAGTGCTTAGACCTAACTGGTACGAGCCCTACAAAATCAATCAAATACTTTTAGATTAGACCTTCACTCTAATGACTGTTGATGGAATTCAGATTCTAGAAGCCTGGATTAGTGACAACTTGCGATAATCCTATGCATAATGCACCCTTCAATTCTTATGAAAAAACGGTTATAATTTCTTTTACAAACCTTGTCATACCCCACCTCCGCTAGGGTCACTCACAAAGGGAATGCACTAGGTTTGGTGAAGCATTATCGAGGTAAACATGCACAGAAATATTACAAGACAGAACATATAAAATAGCGGAAGTAAAACCAACTTTCATATCATTAATAAATAAGGTCTAAAGCCTTTTACATTAGAGAATTTCTTACATGGAAACCTGTCTTGCAATAGTAAAGAAGCATAAAACCTTTTCATAAATTATTCCCCAAGTGAAACTGTAAAGTAGCCATAGCCAAGAAAAGTCCAAGCCATACATGATGACCTTCAAACAGAAGAAGTCCGAACTAACAATAGCATTTCCTCCCTGTAACCTGGGGGGGAGACGGAAGACAAAGAGGCGAAACAAAACGGGGTCAGTCATAAAGACTGGTAAGCCCTATCTACTATCAGTATATAAACTAGTAAAGTTAACTGGCATGAGGAACTGAGATGAACATAAGTATGATGACAAGATAGATAAGCTAAACCAAAATAACAGGATGAACTACTGTACCAAGATAAACAAGTGTGTCATGATAAACTACGGTGTCAAGATAAGTCATGGTATCACATCGTCGGGTTTCTATCAAGTACAATATCGCAAGGTATCTATCATGTATATTCGCTCTGCACCTGCCGTACTAGTATCCCGGCCCGCGTCATGTGTTAACTATGAATGTCTCTTGCCCACTGTCATGTAATGGTCCATGTCATCCTAATATATCGTATACGTAGGTTTCCTGATTCGTATGATTCTTTCCATGCATAAGTTCAGTCCTTTGCCGTAGGTCGTACGGGCTTTCTTATGTAAATCCATACCACTTCAACGTAGTACCGTTTTATCCTTGAGGTTATTTTGGACTGCTATCCTTGATCTGGTTATGTTTTCTTACCATGAACTATCGCGTGTTCACTTAGGATTTATGCCACCCAGGGTCACTAGGGATTATGCTACCTAATGAACGTTTCCGTGTTTTGGGTTCAAGCCACCTAGGGCCACTAGGGATTATGCCACCCGTCAACCGCGCCCTTTTATCCCACGTATGTATCGTGAATCGTTTCCATGTCTAGACGCACATGTATCTCAATGTGCCACCCAAGTTCCGTGCCAGGGCAAATCAAGAAATACGGAACTCGGTCGGGAGCTTTAAGTCGTCTACTGATGCAGATACCAAGGTCTGTTTTTGTATCCGTGGCTATGGTTCCACGTGACCCCTCCCTCAACTACTGAAAGGCAATCCAAGAAAAATCATGTATGAGAACTACATCTCGGCCCCACTATAGCCCCACTTTCCTATGGGCCAACCTCACCCATGACTCGATAGCAAGAACATGGCCTGTTGGGAGTTCTCTGCCTTTCCGTTCGTACACGATTGACTAAAGATGGTAGGTAGTCGGCGACGTGCTATCCAGGGCAAAAACAAGTATCGTCGACTCCACGTTAATCCATCCAAGTCTTTAGGTCGCTCGCATAGCAACCAAGGCATACTCTTGGCTCTTCTACCGCAGACCTTAACCTCTGTGAGGTCGGGTTTTATGGACTACCTGCCACCTCACAAAGGGATACCAAGAGTACCCTCACGTCCCCCGAAGCTACCGCTTCGTCACCCAGTTCGCTGGAGCTTTTTATCCAAGTCAGATAAGTTTCTCCTCCTCGTATACTAAGCGATGACTTACCTTATCTATTTATGAACTAGTCCCATGTCCTTGGCTAAGAATTATTACTTAGTTATCCTTAACTAAGGTTTACCACTTAGCTTCTCTTCCCACTATCCTTGTTAACTACGATTTTCAACCTAGTCCCCTGAGCTAGGGTTTTGTCTAATGGGTTAAGTGTTGTCATTCAAGTTCATGACCTAACCCGCCCACGAATCATGTCAAGATTGGCTAAGTACTCAAGTTCAAGGCTTAGCCCTACAAGTTGATTAAGTGTACCAAGAAGCTCGTGACTTATCCCTATCAAGTCAAATTGGTTAAGTATTTATTTGTCTTAACCCTATCAGATTATCATGTTAGATTGATTAAGCATAGATTATCTTAATCCCATCAGATTATCGAGTCGGATTGGTTAAGTATGGGTTAGCTTAACCCTATCCACTAATCGTATTACAATGGCTAAGCCTAATTTAAAAGGTCTTGTGACTTAACCCTATCAGGTCCGCATATTAGATTGGTTAAGTATATGTTACTTAATCTCATCAAATCATCATGTATAATTGGTTAAGTATAAGTTACTTAACCCCATTAAATTATCATGTTAAGTTGGTTAAGTATTGGTTACTTAACCTCATTAAATTAACAAGTTTAGATTGGTTATGTGTTTAACTTAACCCCATCGAATTACCGTGCTTAGATTAGTTAAGTGAAGGTTACTTAACCCCATCTAATTACCGTGTTAGATTAGTTAAGTATGGATTACTTAACCCCATCTAATTACCGTGTTTAGATTAGTTAAGTGTAAATTACTTAACCCCATCGAATTTACCGTGTTAGATTAGTTAAGTATGGATTACTTAACCCCATCTAATTACCGTGTTTAGATTAGTTAAGTATAGGTTACTTAACCCCGTCTAATTACCAAGTCGGATTAGTTAAGTGTAAATTACTTAACCCCATCCCCTAATTGTCTTATATGGTTAAGTATCATTAAGGAACCAAGTCCGGTTTAACTTAACCTACCCATTCGTGTCATATCGGTTAAGTGTCATTAACCAAAATTTCTTAACCTTTTCATGTGGCATTAATTAGATTAATGCACTCCAACCTATCACATTAGACTTTGTTGTGGTTACTAGTTAAGCCGGGCGGGTCCGGGTAGATTTACACCACAACCTAGTCTAACCTCGGGTTTTAAGTGCTATATGACCCACTACCCACATTGGGTCCTATTGTTTGTAGCCACTAGTTAATGTTGTATATAACGCTGTTGTATACACAATTATATGATTTTTGTTTGATGATAACAAACAAATATATATTATTATAAATGTGTTTGTTATTGTCATGTTTTATATATACAACACAGATAGGAATATAATATTTGAATTGAATATTATATTTCTAACATTCAAACAGTACAACTCTGTATAACTCCACTATTTAAACATTCACTGTATATTGTACTTGTATATAAACAGAATATAATAGACAAGTTCGTTTGACAACAATAAAATGATATTTTATTTCAATCAAATTTGTTTATTACATATATCTGTACAATTCTCTTACAGCTCCTCAGTAAAGTTCATTCATTGTCACTTAGTCATACATACACACAACATATACACAGTTACATTTCATATATATCTATTTTCACTTGTATATACAGACTCATACATTCATTGACACCACACACTGTCTTCTTATCCTCAGCTGTCAGTCCAGTCATTGTCAGTCCAGTCATCACAGTCAGTTTAGTCATCCCCGCTTACCTGTCACACATGAAACAGAAACACACAGTATACTGCAATAGAAATAATACTGAATATATGTAAATATAAATTTTGTTTTTTAAAAATTTATTTGCCTCAGATTTCTGGTGTGTTTCTCATCATCTTTCATGACTTGATCTGATATATTTTCAGTACCCACTGATCAGCCTCAACATAACCATACTGGTTTGCTGATCAGAACCAGCATTAAAAACAGCTGATTCTGACCAGCCTCAACACAGTACAGTCAGTTTGCTGATGTGTATCACAGTTGCACATATATACACAATTGTCAAATTTGACACAAGACAGGTCAAAATCAAAAGGAGAGATGAAAATCAAAATGTGCATCAACAAAAAATTCAAACAGCAAAAATAATCAAGACTGATGCTTTAGCACACAAATGGCCGAGCAAAGTTCAAATCAAAAAGGGCAAAGTACAAGTTACATGGCAATAACAAATACATGTGTGTGTAGCAAAGTGGTCGAGAATACATGGTCGAGCATTCAAAACAGTTCAGTCATGGTCGAGCCGCTGCTCAACTACATCAATGTCAAGGTGGTAAAGCAACACAACACCAATGATATTGAGTAAAACAGCCAAGACAAGACATATCAGCATTCATATAAAAGAGTGATCATGGCAGCAAACATGTGCAGCTATACAATTATCAAGACAGTTTCAAAGAATGACAAGAGGCAAAGCAGCTACATATAAATGGTGCAAACAAGCATGTGTGAAAAGTGATGCAGTAAAAGCAAGGCATGAAATGGCAAAATACAAGTGGTGATTTCAATTCAGCAAAATTCAACACAGCCATCAAGTTGGTCGAGACAGATAAAGGCCAATGCAGATTAATGGAGTGTGGCAAGTTCAAGTCTGACTTCTCAAGTTGGTTGAGTCAGTTTGATTCTTTTTTCAAGTGCAAGTGATTTCAGAAATAGTTTAACATCAAGTTCAGTTCATACATCATAGTAGCAGTATGATTGGTCGAGATTCATCAAGTATGGCAAAGTAACATTGAGACAACTACATGCATAAAAACATAGTGATCTTCAAAGTTCAAGTACAAACAGCATTGTCAAAAGTTTCAGCATCAACATGGTTCAATGAAGAATGATCAAGAAAACACAGGTGAAAGTGCAGCTATGGCAATGCAAATATATGGATGGCATATGGATGTCAGTATAGTCAAAACATGGAAGCATTGAAGCAATACAAGTTTTTCAACGGCAGCATGAACAAATAAAGGCTCAGCACTATAATGATCAGCCACAAATATAGCATGGTGACTCAGCATATATCATGTGTGGTCAAGACAGTCGAGGAGCTACAAGAGACATAGTGTATATATGGGTGCAGCCAAAAATGGCATATACAAGTGAGCGGCAGCAAGAATCAATGGACATGCATAAGCATTTTGGGAACTACAAAGAGTCCAGCAAGAAAGTATAGCAATAATGAAGGAGCAATTCATGGACATATATTTGCAAACACAGATTTAATATCTTCCAGAAATCAACAAACTTATTTTGGCAAGTTTTTTTTTTTAAATTAGGTTTTGCGTTGAAATCCTTTTCATAAATCATTTTTGGCAAGCAAATCAAGTCGCAGAAATCACAACAAGATCAGGAAATCTTTCAATGCCAAGAAATCAAATTTAAATCGGTTCATTCAAGGATGATTAAATCTCTTTCAAAACCATGCCAACAATCAAAGAAATAATTTATTATGTTTCCAGTTTTACAAATCAGTGAACAATCATTTATGGCAAGTTTTTCAATATCCTGAAAACACAAATGAGGAAACCGCACCAACCAGACTCTCAATTTATCACACAAGCTATTTCAAGGTAAAGGAACCAAATTCACATCGAGATTTATCACAACAATCAAGGCCGAATTAAATCAAGGCAAATCAAAAAGGAAACACCACGCAAATCAGTTCAAGTCATACTTCATGAAATCAGAGTTATTTTAGGGTTTCGATTACCCTATATATTTCCTACACACAGATTCATCACTGGCATGCGAAGAAAAAAAAAACACGATTAAATTCAAGAAACAGAGAATCAAAATATTCAAATTCACTCACAGTTTCCAGAAGCGTATCGATTGAGAGAAAGAGAATCCCAAATCCATCCACCAAATCAGAGAATATCTAGTCGAAGATTCAAGCCACTCGAAGTTAAAGGGACACGCAACTTCATCAAGCAACCGATCGATTTGGGGAGAAAGAAGAAAACCCTAGTTATTTTCCATCGGCCGCCATTTACAATTCCAGAAAGAGAGAAAGCAAAGGATCGGGCTTTAACAAATGAAGAAATGGGCCGGCCATGTTTTTTTTTTAAAAGGGATGACCCCTTTGTTTTAATTCCTTAAGGGTTTAAATTCTTTTTGTTTTGCATTTGTTTTTAATTCGTGTTGTAAAAATCAAACGAGCAGTTGACTAGATCTGTAAAGTCTAGGTAAAACAGTCAGGGTGTTGACTGTCAGTTTCAGAGTCTGTAAAATTCTGGGTTACTGGTTACAGCGTCGTAAACAGGGAAATCTGATCGAGGGGATATCGATCAGTCTACGGTTTTGAGCATAGGGTTAGAATAGGAGCGAGAGTCGCAAGTGTACATGGTCTTGTATGCGGGATCTGTTCTATCATCTAGTAGAAACCTTAGGAATGCAGCAGTAGGCAGGGTTTTGCCGAAGCTGGGTATATCTGTGTGTGATTTATTTTCTGCACTTTTATTTCTGCTGCATTCTGTGATCTGTTTTTATTTTAATATCCTGTCAATTTTTCAATTCAGGTTAAAACTGTGATAAACCCTATTCACCCCCCCTCTAGGGTTAATCTAGATCCAACAAGTGGCATCAGAGCTGGTATAAGGTTACAACATGATAGGGAGTTCTCGCTCTATGATCTAGTGGCGAAGTAGTGACTCTTATCCCTACATGTCCGTGGGTGGTTGTCCATGTCGAGAGGCAGGACGTGAAACCAGTCTCTGAGGTACTTTTGTTTGCCACCGGGGTGTCATTAAAATCCTCGAGAGAGCGAGAACAAGTGGTATCAGAGCCTGGTTATTTCATTAACCCTAGAAACATGGATCCTAGTTGTCAGTCTTATGAGAGTCAGTCCAGTAATATTCCAATTATTTTTAAGGGAACAGATTTTTCAATCTGGAAATCAAATTTCGAATCATATTTAAAATCTGTTAATCTTGATTATTGGAATATTATTGAAAATATGGAAGATATGTCAAATAAGACGAATAAGGTTTTAAATGCTCAAGCTATGCATATTTTATATTCTTATCTTGATAATAATCAACTTGACTTTATCTCTCATTGTTTAACTGCGCAGGACATCTGGAAAACTCTCAACGCGCGGTATGGAAATTCTGACAACTCCTCAAAACCCTCAACTGCCAACTCAAATTCAGATCTGTGCTTAACTGGAACTATTCATGTGGATTCAGACGATGGGGACTTATCATATGACGATCTGGTATCTCTTTGTAATAATTTAACAAGAACTGTTGATCGTCTCAAACGGAAAAACAAGTCTTTGAAATCTGAAAATTCTGAGTTGACCCACAATAACAATTTGTTGAAATTAAAATTTGAAAACTCTGACTGCAAAAACTGTATGGTTGTGAAAACTGATTTAGCTCAACTTGATGAACATTCTGGAAAGCTCGAAAATAAAATTTTGTTTTTGAAAAATCTCGAAGATGAGTTGACTCATAAAAATAACGCTTTGCAGAAGGAGTTGGATAAGATTAATTTAGAACATGAAATTTTTGAAAAGGAAAATTTGGTGAAAACGGATTTGATTGTGAAAGAGCTTGAATCTGAAATTGAAAAATTCAAGAATGTTGAAAAACTTGAATTGGAAAAACAAAAACTTTTTGAAGCTGAGATTTCTGAGTCCCAAGCCAAAATCAAATTGCTTGAAATTGAAAATTTGGTTTTGAAAGTTGATTCTGAAAATTGTAAGATCACTAAAAATCATTGTTCAGATTTAATGAAAGAAAATGATGATCTCAAATCTAAACTTCAACAACTTGAATCAACATTGGTTAAATTTTCAAATGGAGAAAAATCGTTGAATATGTTGTTGAGAAATCAATTTCCGTCTGGAAATAAAAATGGACTTGGATTTGGGAAAATGAATGATTTTGAAAAGCAGAATACAAACGGTTTTAAAAATCCCTCAAATCACTTTAGAAATGTTTGTTTTGAAAGTTCTAACTCTGAAAACTTCAAAGGATTTGTAAATCACAATCGAGATGAGTTTTTGTTTTATAACAAACCATTTAAACATTCTTGGATCTCAAATGGAAATAAAACGGGTTTTGTTAAATTCAAAACGATTTGGGTTCCTAAAGACACAAAGGTAAATTCGGATGGTTTGTTATATAAACAAGTTTGGGTACCAAAACACATGAACGAAACTGTGAGTGGTTTTACAAATTTTGTTAGACCACTCGATCCTATCAACTATTAGGTACCTGAAGTGGCTGAGGAACAACCATGCTGAAAAGAGAAAAGTGATTCAAACCGCTTCATATTATTGAATCATCCACTGTTCCTTAGCCAAGGCTGATAAGTTTAGAAATTCTGTTTCTCATCATATGTCAGGTATGATTTCTAACTTCATCCTTGTAAATATATTTTTTTCTTTGTTCATTTCTCCTTCTTCTACCCCTTTCTATTTTATTTGTCTTTTGTTTGTTTTTTTTCTTTGATTGGTCACTACCATATCTCTTTGTTTATTTTGTGATTCTTAAACTTCCAATTGTAGTTCTCATGACTTTCTGGAAATTCATTTTATTTGAATAAAACTCTCTTGTTTATAATCATTTCCAGATTCTGAATTTAATCTTGTAATTATCTGCAATTGTTTAGAAGTTTATTTTTATTCTTGAATTCATAACAGTGTTGATGCATTCATATCATATCTTGAACACTGTTAACTAGAATTCTAAATTTTTGAAGATCTGAATAATTAATGAAATTTCACACACTTATGCTGTCTTGAGTTCCTTCCAATTCATTTTGGAAACACTTAAAGTATTATACTCATTACAGCACTGTTACTTTTCAGTTGTGATAATCTCATTAATTTTTTTGGATTGGCTTGATTATTTCTGACTTGAAAAATATTTGGGTTGAATCAGTGATACATCTTGAATTTCATTCTTATTCATGATTATTATGGTTGAAATTAGTTTAGTTTGAAATCATCTGAAATTCCTGATATTTTGAATCTCACACACCACTTAAATCTGAAATTAGTAACCTTGTGTGACTGATTCATTATATCTCAAAATTTGACATTGATTCAAATGATTTCAAATAAATTATTTTCTTTGGATCATGAATATCTCACAAAATTGATGTAAATGATCTGAAATTTTTTTTTGGACTTGTCAGAAAATTCTTGTGAAAATTCTTTGAAAATCCGGTCTTGAATTTCTCTGTTATTTCATGGTTATATGGTTTAAATTTTTGTTTGTTGAAAATCATTCGAAATTGTTGATTTATTAAATCTCACACATATCTCAATTCAAAAATTTATAAATTGGTGTGATTGATTTATTAAATCCTGATATTTTCATATTCCTCAAATGATTTCAAATAAACGGTATTTCTAATCTTGGATCATGAAAGTTCTTATGTGACCATCCCCAGACAAGTCTGATGTGATATTGTGTTCTGCACTGCTCTGATACTGTTCTTAGATAATTGCTTATTGTCTGATTTGTCTGCTTGGGCTTTAAATTTCTGTTGTCTGTGATATCATAGTTTGTCTCCATTGTCTTGATAAAATCCTCGAGAAAGCGAGAACAAGTGGTATCAGAAGTGCTTATATTTGTTTCACCCATCTGTACTGAGATTCAAATTTTCACCTTGTATAGATCCATACATTTTTTGTTTGCCTTATACAAATAAATGTGCTAAATTTGTCTGGCTGGGTTTGTGTTTAAATTTCTTTGGTCTGAGATGTCCATGATGGTCCATCAGGGTGTAATTAAAATCCTCGAGAGGGAGACTACAATTGGTATTAGATGTGCTGAATTTTTTTGTATATATTTTAATCACTCTTGTTCTGTATAGCTCTTTATATTCCTCTTGTAATTAATTTTCAATTTTAAGATTATTTATTTTTTATTCATTCAGAAATTGAAATCAATATCCAAATTGTTCTGTATTTATAATTCATCAAAATATATCAGAATCTGAAATTGTGATGAATTTTGACTGCAATATATTTCACAACAAGAGGAGATTTTATCTGGATTTTCATGATGGTTGAATATTTATTATAATATCTTTGAACTGGCAATTATTTCTCGACCATCTCCTTTATCCATCACCTGTCTGCCATCCATCATGTTTTTTATATTAATGTGGAGAGTTTAATATTTTTAAAATCTTTTTGTATAAATAATGAAAATATTTGTGATGGAATTGTGGTTATGTTATATTCAGAATTAGTGAAATTGAGAATTTTCAATTATCTCGGTACAGTTGATCATATTTCATAATATAATTAATTTAGAAATTTATTTCATAGTCCATCTCTGTACTTACCACATTTCTGTCATTCATATTGGTTTTATATATCGAGGAGTTTTTCTTTTTTGAAACAGAAAAAGATAATAATATATTAAGTATTTCTCTAACCTCATTTAAAAATCCAAGCTCTGGTTATGCATGGTTACGAGATTACTTATATTTAAGCTGCAACTGATCTCATTTAAAAATCCAAGATCTGGTTATGCGTGGTCAGTGTGCTCTTAAATTAAAAAAAAGAAAAGAAAATAATTTGGATAAAATAAATTAATGTGAAATTCTCCTTGGTATTTATAAAAACCAGCCTATCAATCCATGTTCTAATCTGTGAAGTGTGTTAATATCTTATGAAGTATTATGTTTTGTTGATTGATAGCGATTGGGATTTGAGATTATTCGTTTTTGTCACTTAAATTGAATTATTAACTATAGTCCAAATCCATCACTGTTTTTGTGCTTTATTTTTGAAATTCTTTGGAAAATAATTGGAACTCATTTTTTAACTCTTCCCATTTTATATAAAATTCATCGTATATTCGTCATTCTCTACAATGTGAAATACGCCACCTGTTCTTAGAATATTATGATTTTTGTTTGACTAATTGAGATTTATGATGACCATTCCTCCTCTTAAGCTGAAATTATATTTTTTAGTCATTTTTTCATCGATATTTTAAATTCTATATCCTTTTGATGATAACAAAAGGGGGAGAATGGATTAGATTTTGATTTATGAGTGCATATTTTATAAGTATTTTAATTTTGAGAATTCTGAATCCTTTTACATTCTTTTCACTCATGCACAGTTATAGGGGGAGTTTCTGTTGTAGGGGGAGCTAATAAATAGGGGGAGTTCAGAATTCACTGTCAAACACATTTATTGTAATCAAAATCTTTTATTTGTTTGTCATCATCAAAAGGGGGAGATTGTTGTATATAACGCAGTTGTATACACAATTATATGATTTTTGTTTGATGATAACAAACAAATATATATTATTATAAATGTGTTTGTTATTGTCATGTTTTATATATACAACACAGATAGGAATATAATATTTGAATTGAATATTATATTTCTAACATTCAAACAGTACAACTCTGTATAACTCCACTATTTAAACATTCACTGTATATTGTACTTGTATATAAACAGAATATAATAGACAAGTTCGTTTGACAACAATAAAATGATATTTTATTTCAATCAAATTTGTTTATTACATATATCTGTACAATTCTCTCACAGCTCCTCAGTAAAGTTCATTCATTGTCACTTAGTCATACATACACACAACATATACACAGTTACATTTCATATATATCTATTTTCACTTGTATATACAGACTCATACATTCATTGACACCACACACTGTCTTCTTATCCTCAGCTTTCAGTCCAGTCATTGTCAGTCCAGTCATCACAGTCAGTTCAGTCATCCCCGCTTACCTGTCACACATGAAACAGAAACACACAGTATACTGCAATAGAAATAATACTGAATATATGTAAATATAAATTTTGTTTTTTAAAAATTTATTTGCCTCAGATTTCTGGTGTGTTTCTCATCATCTTTCATGACTTGATCTGATATATTTTCAGTACCCACTGATCAGCCTCAACATAACCATACTGGTTTGCTGATCAGAACCAGCATTAAAAACAGCTGATTCTGACCAGCCTCAACACAGTACAGTCAGTTTGTTGATGTGTATCACAGTTGCACATATATACACAATTGTCAAATTTGACACAAGACAGGTCAAAATCAAAAGGAGAGATGAAAATCAAAATGTGCATCAACAAAAAATTCAAACAGCAAAAATAATCAAGACTGATGCTTTAGCACACAAATGGCCGAGCAAAGTTCAAATCAAAAAGGGCAAAGTACAAGTTACATGGCAATAACAAATACATGTGTGTGTAGCAAAGTGGTCGAGAATACATGGTCGAGCATTCAAAACAGTTCAGTCATGGTCGAGCCGCTGCTCAACTACATCAATGTCAAGGTGGTAAAGCAACACAACACCAATGATATTGAGTAAAACAGCCAAGACAAGACATATCAGCATTCATATAAAAGAGTGATCATGGCAGCAAACATGTGCAGCTATACAATTATCAAGACAGTTTCAAAGAATGACAAGAGGCAAAGCAGCTACATATAAATGGTGCAAACAAGCATGTGTGAAAAGTGATGCAGTAAAAGCAAGGCATGAAATGGCAAAATACAAGTGGTGATTTCAATTCAGCAAAATTCAACACAGCCATCAAGTTGGTCGAGACAGATAAAGGTCAATGCAGATTAATGGAGTGTGGCAAGTTCAAGTCTGACTTCTCAAGTTGGTTGAGTCAGTTTGATTCTTTTTTCAAGTGCAAGTGATTTCAGAAATAGTTTAACATCAAGTTCAGTTCATACATCATAGTAGCAGTATGATTGGTCGAGATTCATCAAGTATGGCAAAGTAACATTGAGACAACTACATGCATAAAAACATAGTGATCTTCAAAGTTCAAGTACAAACAGCATTGTCAAAAGTTTCAGCATCAACATGGTTCAAAGAAGAATGATCAAGAAAACACAGGTGAAAGTGCAGCTATGGCAATGCAAATATATGGATGGCATATGGATGTCAGTATAGTCAAAACATGGAAGCATTGAAGCAATACAAGTTTTTCAACGGCAGCATGAACAAATAAAGGCTCAGCACTATAATGATCAGCCACAAATATAGCATGGTGACTCAGCATATATCATGTGTGGTCAAGACAGTCGAGGAGCTACAAGAGACATAGTGTATATATGGGTGCAGCCAAAAATGGCATATACAAGTGAGCGGCAGCAAGAATCAATGGACATGCATAAGCATTTTGGGAACTACAAAGAATCCAGCAAGAAAGTATAGCAATAATGAAGGAGCAATTCATGGACATATATTTGCAAACACAGATTTAATATCTTCCAGAAATCAACAAACTTATTTTGTTAAGATTTTTTTTTAAATTAGGTTTTGCGTTGAAATCCTTTTCATAAATCATTTTTGGCAAGCAAATCAAGTCGCAGAAATCACAACAAGATCAGGAAATCTTTCAATGCCAAGAAATCAAATTTAAATCGGTTCATTCAAGGATGATTAAATCTCTTTCAAAACCATGCCAACAATCAAAGAAATAATTTATTATGTTTCCAGTTTTACAAATCAGTGAACAATCATTTATGGCAAGTTTTTCAATATCCTGAAAACACAAATGAGGAAACCGCACCAACCAGACTCTCAATTTATCACACAAGCTATTTCAAGGTAAAGGAACCAAATTCACATCGAGATTTATCACAACAATCAAGGCCGAATTAAATCAAGGCAAATCAAAAAGGAAACACCACGCAAATCAGTTCAAGTCATACTTCATGAAATCAGAGTTATTTTAGGGTTTCGATTACCCTATATATTTCCTACACACAGATTCATCACTGGCATGCGAAGAAAAAAAAAACACGATTAAATTCAAGAAACAGAGAATCAAAATATTCAAATTCACTCACAGTTTCCAGAAGCGTATCGATTGAGAGAAAGAGAATCCCAAATCCATCCACCAAATCAGAGAATATCCAGTCGAAGATTCAAGCCACTCGAAGTTAAAGGGACACGCAACTTCATCAAGCAACCGATAGATTTGGGGAGAAAGAAGAAAACCCTAGTTATTTTCCATCGGCCGCCATTTACAATTCCAGAAAGAGAGAAAGCAAAGGATCGGGCTTTAACAAATGAAGAAATGGGCCGGCCATGTTTTTTTTTTAAAAAGGGATGACCCCTTTGTTTTAATTCCTTAAGGGTTTAAATTCTTTTTGTTTTGCATTTGTTTTTAATTTGTGTTGTAAAAATCAAACGAGCAGTTGACTAGATCTGTAAAGTCTAGGTAAAACAGTCAGGGTGTTGACTGTCAGTTTCAGAGTCTGTAAAATTCTGGGTTACTGGTTACAGCGTCGTAAATAGGGAAATCTGATCGAGGGGATATCGATCAGTCTACGGTTTTGAGCATAGGGTTAGAATAGGAGCGAGAGTCGCAAGTGTACATGGTCTTGTATACGGGATCTGTTCTATCATCTAGTAGAAACCTTAGGAATGCAGCAGTAGGCAGGGTTTTGCCGAAGCTGGGTATATCTGTGTGTGATTTATTTTCTGCACTTTTATTTCTGCTGCATTCTGTGATCTGTTTTTATTTTAATATCCTGTCAATTTTTCAATTCAGGTTAAAACTGTGATAAACCCTATTCACCCCCCCTCTAGGGTTAATCTAGATCCAACAGTTATGCCGGGCGGGTCCGCGTAGATTTATGCTACAAACTCAACCCAACCTCGAGTTGGCCACTTTCATGTTTGGTCTAGTGTCTTATTACACTTACAACCCATACGTGTCAAGTTTTCAAGTCCCATGTTCATAGCCAAAATTACATGTTGTCATGTTTATACCAATTTACCCAAATCATGTTTCATGTCATTAAAGTTTACCCACAACGTAACCCCAACGCTTTTAAACTCGCATATACATTCGCAACAACGCATAATGGATTAAAAGAAAGGAACTTGGCAAAGGTATGACAAAAGGGGTATAAGGCCGCAAGTTAAACATGGTGGCATACGAGACATAATGTGTTCACAAACTTGCATGTTACATTATTAAGCCCCAAAAACATGCATAACCCCAAAACTTAACGTATAGGTGAATCATGGTGATAGATGACATAGAAAAATGGCTAGAAGTTCGCATATAGCATTCTATGCAAGTTAACTTAAGGGATAAGAGAGTTCTTATGTTGCATAATGCAACATTTCAACATAAAGCTTATAGCTTTTAGCCCACAAAATCAAGGTGATGACTTTACGAATATGCATAGGATAAATCTACACATAACATGATAGTTTCTAAGCATGTAACCTACTCAAGTTCAAACCCAAAACTTGCAACATGAACATTTAACTTCATAGTTAATATCTAAGAGTATGAGGGGGCTTACAATGCTATGAAGGCACAAATCAATATATAAAAAAAGATTGAGACGAAGCCACACTAGCAAAAACCCCAAATCAATAAGCTCCAATAGAACCCTTGAGAAAATAATAAGAAAGATCCTTGCTTTGATGAAGATTTGCCTTGAAATCAAGTTTAGAAGCTCTCATATGAACATAGAAACTCTCATACACTCATATGATCATGTAATCTCTCATGTGAATGAAGATAGAATTTATGACAAGAGGATGAAGGCTAGGGTTTTGAGTGGAGGCCATGATCATTAGAAATTTTGGCATAGTTTAGTTGTAGGATCAAATAATGAGGGTTTAAAGGTTAGGCTAGGGGTCTTTTTATAGAGATTAGGGTTAGTTTTAGCCATAGGATTAACCCCAATTCAGATCCTAGCCATCAAAATCCGTCACAAGCCAACAAATCAGGCCCAAAACATGTCTTGGGGAAGAAGTCAGGTGCACCAGGCCAAAACTGGTCTGGCCACCTGTGTCGACTCCCAAGTCGACTCTAGAGTCGACTTGGGGGGGTGGTGTCGACTCTAGAGTCGATACCCCTTTGACCAAGGTTGACTTTTTGAATTTTTAATCTGTTTTAAATTCTGAAAATTCTGAAAACTTCGACGGTCCATGTCTTGGTCATACAGACTCCAATTCTCGAAAACTCGGACTCTATTTCGCGTATTTTTCCGAGAAGAACGCAATGGCACAGCCCGTTTCCCTTGATTCAGATTTTAAAATTTAATTCTGCCTTGATTTCTTGTTTTAACGTGTTGTTAAAAATCGGGTTGTTACATTCTCCCCTCCTTAAAGGATTTCGTCCCCGAAATCTCCAAGTTAGGAAGAACGTATCCTACCATCTATCATCCATCTACTCAAAACACCATCCACAGGCAACCAATGTCCTTAGATGATTTCTAATGCCATATGAACATATGCAAAGCGTGTGTGTATATGCTCCTTAGCTAATGCTAATGATCAGGCCTGAATGATCTTTCTAATGCAAAGGATGTTTAGTGCCATGAATCCAACATATATGCAAATAATCCTAGTCATATAAGTACTACATGCGTGCACAAACATTCATTCATATGCAACATCCGCATGACAACACATTAACATTCAAACAGGTATAAATACTCGTGCATATGCAATGCAAAATGTGAGTGCGTCGATCTAGTATCTAACGTGTATTCGCGCATCCACGAGCAACCACTTGCAACCATTTGCAACCATATCAATCATAACATGTTTCAAATACATGTTTACATCCATAGAGTTCTATCTAAGGTTCCCAAGATAAGGTCGAGGAGATAAACAAGACAAACTCCTTACGGGGTTTGCAACAGAAACAGGACCGAGAGGATATCCACCAAGCGATAGCATGCAAGCAAGCTCTACAGGAGAACCAGGGATCAATGAGATACTCTTACAAAGAGACACGATGCACGCGTCTAAGCCGCATTTCCTTGAGCTTAATTCCAGTGTGCCTAGACTGCCTTTGACTTCATGATTTCGTAGCTCCTTGATTCCTATTTCCAAGGTATGAGTCGGAACTCTTTTCACTGTCGCCTCACGTTTCACTTTCATTTATTCTTTCCCTAGTATACTTGGCTCAACCATATCTACGTACTCATGCAAGCTCTCCAAAATTCACTAGTGAATTCTGGATCTTGTTTACCAATGCCAATCCATGTTACCACGTGCACTTACTAGGGTGATTCCTATAACCCATGCTTAAGCGGAATGGACCATCCGCCTTAGTGGCGAACGTTACTCGATCGGATCAGAGATTTTCGATAAATGCATCAAGAGATTCTAGGTAACTAACCATGACAGAACCCCAAAAGGTTACCCGAGACTTCGAGGGTATTACCAAGGCAAGCTAAGAGTTTAACTACCCTCCTTTCAAAACCGAAGATGGCATCCCTTACTGGATAACCACTTCATCCCTAGAATCCATCCATAGCTCAACAATAGAAGTATTGCTTCTAATCTCAACACTTGACATTTACACTCTCAATTCCAAACAAGTCATGAATAAATGGACCGATTCTCCAAACAGATTTTTGGGCCAAAAGTGGGATCTTCTACCATACTAGTACCAAGGTGCAGAGACTTAACTATCGAGGCAGACTTAAATGATGCGATGATCAATACAAAGTCTGGACGGGATGATAGAAAAGAAAGGCTAAGCTTTTAACAGAAACGGTACCATTTCTCTTAGGTACGCTAGAAATGAGAGCATACAATTGCCCTCTCGCTGATCTTGTCCTTATCTTCCTTTGTGGATCAAGCCATACCAACATGTTGCTTATTCTTAAGCTCGTGTCCTTTATCCTTGCTCTTATTATCCCTTCTTATAACTTCGGTAACAGGTCTCTCGAGAACTTTCTCCATCGCACGGGGAAAACACTCACGTAGTTAGACAAGGATTAGTCGCAGTTAAAACTACTGTGACTACAGATGGAGGAAAGAAAGGAAAAGAGATTCAATCAAGGAAACAAAGGATAGTGCTAATGGCTTTTGGGGAATAGCCTTTAAAAACTTTTCTTGAAAAATGCTTCTTTGTAAACGGTTTTTCAAATAGTTTTCAGAAGGTTTTAAAAACTTTTGCCCAGTCTGGTAACCTTCTGCTCTGATACCAAACGTCATACCCCGCCTCCGCTAGGGTCACTCACAAAGGGAATGCACTAGGTTTGGTGAAGCATTGTCGAGGTAAACATGCACAGAAATACTACAAGACAGAACATATAAAATAGCGGAAGTAAAACCAACTTTCATATCATTAATAAATAAGGTCTAAAGCCTTTTACATCAGAGAATTTCTTACATGGAAACCTGTCTTGCAATAGTAAAGAAGCATAAAACCTTTTCATAAATTATTCCCCAAGTGAAACAGTAAAGTAGCCATAGCCAAGAAAAGTCCAAGCCATACATGATGACCTTCAAACAGAAGAAGTCCGAACTAACAATAGCATTTCCTCCCTGTAACCTGGGGGGGAGACGGAAGACAAAGAGGCGAAACAAAACGAGGTCAGTCATAAAGACTGGTAAGCCCTATCTACTATCAGTATATAAACTAGTAAAGTTAACTGGCATGAGGAACTGAGATGAACATAAGTATGATGACAAGATAGATAAGCTAAACCAAAATAACAGGATGAACTACTGTACCAAGATAAACAAGTGTGTCATGATAAACTACGGTGTCAAGATAAGTCATGGTATCACATCGTCAGGTTTCTATCAAGTACAATATCACAAGGTATCTATCATGTATATTCGCTCTGCACCTGCCGTACTAGTATCCCGGCCCGCGTCATGTGTTAACTATGAATGTCTCTTGCCCACTGTCATGTAATGGTCCATGTCATCCTAATATATCGTATACGTAGGTTTCCTGATTCGTACGATTCTTTACATGCATAAGTTCAGTCCTTTGCCGTAGGCCGTACGGGCTTTCTTATGTAAATCCATACCACTTCAACGTAGTACCGTTTTATCCTTGAGGTTATTTTGGACTGCTATCCTTGATCTGGTTATGTTTTCTTACCATGAACTATCGCGTGTTCACTTAGGATTTATGCCACCTAGGGTCACTAGGGATTATGCTACCTAATGAACGTTTCCGTGTTTTGGGTTCAAGCCACCTAGGGCCACTAGGGATTATGCCACCCGTCAACCGCGCCCTTTTATCCCACGTATGTATCGTGAATCGTTTCCATGTCTAGACGCACATGTATCTCAATGTACCACCCGAGTTCCGTGCCAGGGCAAATCAAGAAATACGGAACTCGGTCGGGAGCTTTAAGTCGTCTACTGATGTAGATACCAAGGTCTGTCTTTGTATCTGTGGCTATGGTCCCACGTGACCCCTCCCTCAACTACTGAAAGGCAATCCAAGAAAAATCATGTATGAGAACTACATCCCGGCCCCACTATAGCCCCACTTTCCTATGGGCCAACCTCACCCATGACTCGATAGCAAGAACATGGTCTGTTGGGAGTTCTCTGCCTTTCCGTTCGTACACGATTGACTAAAGATGGTAGGTAGTCGGCGACGTGCTATCCAGGGCAAAAACAAGTATCGTCGACTCCACGTTAATCCATCCCAGTCTTTAGGTCGCTCACATAGCAACCAAGGCATACTCTTGGCTCTTCTACCGCAGACCTTAACCTCTGTGAGGCCGGGTTTCATGGAGTATCTGCCACCTCACAGAGGGATACCAAGAGTACCCTCGCGTCCCCCGAAGCTACTGCTTCGTCACCCAGTTCGCTGGAGCTTTTTATCCAAGTCAGATAAGTTGCTCCTCCTCGTATACTAAGCGATGACTTACCGTATCTATTTATGAACTAGTCCCATGTCCTTGGCTAAGAATTATTACTTAGTTATCCTTAACTAAGGTTTACCACTTAGCTTCTCTTCCCACTATCCTTGTTAACTACGATTTTCAACCTAGTCCCCTGAGCTAGGGTTTTGTCTAATGGGTTAAGTGTTGTCATTCAAGTTCATGACCTAACCCGCCCACGAATCATGTCAAGATTGGCTAAGTACTCAAGTTCAAGGCTTAGCCCTACAAGTTGGTTAAGTGTACCAAGAAGCTCGTGACTTATCCCTATCAAGTCAAATTGGTTAAGTATTTATTTGTCTTAACCCTATCAGATTATCATGTTAGATTGATTAAGCATAGATTATTTTAATCCCATCAGATTATCGAGTCGGATTGGTTAAGTATGGGTTAGCTTAACCCTATCCACTAATCGTATTACAATGGTTAAGCCTAATTTAAAAGGTCTTGTGACTTAACCCTATCAGGTCCGCATATTAGATTGGTTAAGTATAGGTTACTTAATCTCATCAAATCATCATGTATAATTGGTTAAGTATAAGTTACTTAACCCCATTAAATTATCATGTTAAGTTGGTTAAGTATTAGTTACTTAACCTCATTAAATTACCAAGTTTAGATTGGTTAAGTGTTTAACTTAACCCCATCGAATTACCGTGCTTAGATTAGTTAAGTGAAGGTTACTTAACCCCATCTAATTACCGTGTTAGATTAGTTAAGTATGGATTACTTAACCCCATCTAATTACCGTGTTTAGATTAGTTAAGTGTAAATTACTTAACCCCATCGAATTTACCGTGTTAGATTAATTAAGTATGGATTACTTAACCCCATCTAATTACCGTGTTTAGATTAGTTAAGTATAGGTTACTTAACCCCGTCTAATTACCAAGTCGGATTAGTTAAGTGTAAATTACTTAACCCCATCCCCTAATTGTCTTATATGGTTAAGTGTCATTAAGGAACCAAGTCCGGTTTAACTTAACCTACCCATTCGTGTCATATCGGTTAAGTGTCATTAACCAAAATTTCTCAACTTTTTCATGTGGCATTAATTAGATTAATGCACTCCAACCTCTCACATTAGACTTTGTTGTGGTTACCAGTTAAGCCGGGCGGGTCCGGGTAGATTTACACCACAACCTAGTCTAACCTCGGGTTTTAGGTGCTATATGACCCACTACCCACATTGGGTCCTATTGTTTGTAGCCACTAGTTAAGCCGGGTGGGTCCGGGTAGATTTATGCTACAAACTCAACCCAACCTCGAGTTGGCCACTTTCATGTTTGGTCTAGTGTCTTATTACACTTACAACCCATACGTGTCAAGTTTTCAAGTCCCATGTTCATAGCCAAAATTACATGTTGTCATGTTTATACCAATTTACCCAAATCATGTTTCATGTCATTAAAGTTTACCCACAACGTAACCCCAACGCTTTTAAACTCGCATATACATTCGCAACAACGCATAATGGATTAAAAGAAGGAACTTGGCAAAGGTATGACAAAAGGGGTATAAGGCCGCAAGTTAAACATGGTGGCATATGAGACATAATGTGTTCACAAACTTGCATGTTACATTATTAAGCCCCAAAAACATGCATAACCCCAAAACTTAACATATAGGTGAATCATGGTGATAGATGACATAGAAAAATGGCTAGAAGTTCGCATATAGCATTCTATGCAAGTTAACTTAAGGGATAAGAGAGTTCTTATGTTGCATAATGCAACATTTCAACATAAAGCTTATAGCTTTTAGCCCACAAAATCAAGGTGGTGACTTTACGAATATGCATAGGATAAATCTACACATAACATGATAGTTTCTAAGCATGTAACCTACTCAAGTTCAAACCCAAAACTTGCAACATGAACATTTAACTTCATAGTTAATATCTAAGAGTATGAGGGGGCTTACAATGCTATGAAGGCACAAATCAATATATAAAAAAAGATTGAGACGAAGCCACACTAGCAAAAACCCCAAATCAATAAGCTCCAATAGAACCCTTGAGAAAATAATAAGAAAGATCCTTGCTTTGATGAAGATTTGCCTTGAAATCAAGTTTAGAAGCTCTCATATGAACATAGAAACTCTCATACACTCATATGATCATGTAATCTCTCATGTGAATGAAGATAGAATTTATGACAAGAGGATGGAGGCTAGGGTTTTGAGTGGAGGCCATGATCATTAGAAATTTTGGCATAGTTTAGTTGTAGGATCAAATAATGAGGGTTTAAAGGTTAGGTTAGGGGTCTTTTTATAGAGATTAGGATTAGTTTTAGCCATAGGATTAACCCCAATTCAGATCCTAGCCATCAAAATCCGTCACAAGCCAACAAATCAGGCCCAAAACATGTCTTGGGGAAGAAGTCAGGTGCACCTGGCCAAAACTGGTCTGGCCACCTGTGTCGACTCCCAAGTCGACTCTAGAGTCGACTTGGGGGGTGGTGTCAACTCTTGAGTCGACACCCCTTTGACCAGGGTTGACTTTTTGAATTTTTAATCTGTTTTAAATTCTGAAAATTCTGAAAACTTCGACGGGCCATATCTTGGTCATACGGACTCCGATTCTCGAAAAATCGGACTCTATTTCGCGTATTTTTCCGAGACGAACGCAATGGCATAGCCCGTTTCCCTTGATTCAGAATTTAAAATTTAATTCTGCCTTGATTTCTTGTTTTAACGTGTTGCTAAAATTCGGGTTGTTACAAACCTCGTCTGGTAAAAGGGGAATTATAACCAAACATTATCTTTATTACTAAAACCATGCATGCTTATTTCGATCTTATATGTGCGAAAATTTTGAAATAACTCAAAAAATCGCTAACTATCGAATCAATATCGCAGACGATATACAAAAAGTTCACTCCCCACAAACCGGCAAGTCCAGGTGATTCCTATCAGGTGTACTAATAGTGACAGCTCAAGTGTCAAGTGCTACAAACATTATTCATCATAAGTGCATAGATGTTAAAAAAAAACTTACTATGAGTCAAACGACAGGAAGAGCGACAAGCAAGTATGATACAGAAGTTGCAAGTCCCCCTCTAAGGGCCTCCCCCCACTACTTAAAGGTACAGGGCATTGTTTCTCCAACCATGATGGCTAGCCAGATGAAGCACCCGATGGAAGGACTGGCGTCCGCACCAAGAAACGACTCAATGGCAAGGGCTTACCAAATCAAGCAATGACCAAAGCCCGTACATTCCACCGAAGGGGAACCTTCCGAAAGGAGAGGTTCAAGGCCCTGAATCTACAACTGAGACCGATTGTTAAATCAAGCATTCGGTAAAAGAGTCAGCGTCCGCCCCATGGAACGATACAACAACCGATTAGTTCGACAACCGTCTGAATTATTCAGACTCACTGAATAATGGATCAACAAAGACCTCCTTTGAGGCATACAACAAGTTCGAAAAGCATCTGAATTATTCAGACTCACTGAACAACGGATCAAAGACCTCTTCGGGGGCATCCGACCATAAGCCGGGTCTTCCAAATTCGGTTAGTGGAGGACTCAAAAGACCTCTTTGGGGGAATCCGACCATAAGTCAGTTCTTCCAAATTCGGTAAGTGGCGGACTCAAAAGACCTCTTCGGGGGTATCCGACCATAAGCCAGGTCTTCCAAATTCGGTTAGTGGCGGACTCAAAACACCTCTTCGGGGGCATCCGACCATAAGTCGGGTCTTCAAATTCGGTTAGCGGCGGACTCAAAAGACCTATTGGGGGCATTCGACCATAAGCCGAGTCTTCCAAATTTAGTTAATGGCGTACTCAAAAGACCTCTTAGGCAGCATTCGACCATAAGCCGAGCCTTCCAAATTCGGTTAGTGGCGGACTCAAAAGACCTCTTCGGGGGCATCCAACCATAAGCCGGGTCTTCCAAATTTGGTTATTGGCGGACTTGAAAGACTATTTCGAAGGCATCTGACAGATTCAACAAGTGTTTGAATTATCCAGTCACAACGAATAATGGATTTAAAGGACCTCTTCGGAGGTGTCCAATCATTTGCGTAGCATCTGGTCATAACCAAGAAGAACCACTACCTAATTCCTCATATTAATGAACTTTTGACCAGCTTAGGAGTTATAATTTTCTTTCAGTTAGTTCCAGCTAATAGTATCCACTAGTGAAGGGTAGCAAAGGATAATATTGATAAGGCTACTTTCCAAACATGTGATGAATACTTTAAGTGGTTATTCATGCCCTTCGTATTATCCAATGCTCTAACTTATTCCGTAGATTTGATGAATATAATTTTCTGCATGTCATAAATTGGTAGTTTTTGTGAATGACAATATGATTTATTCGAGAGTGAAGAACAACAAGCTACACACATAAAGGAGGTCCTTAGTACCCTCCGAGCGCATAAGCTAAAGTCAAAATTTTCTAAATGTCATTTCTGAAGAGAGGAGGTGTGTTTCTTAGGGTGCATAATTTCTAAGAAAATATTGGCTATAGATCTCGCCAAGGTAGTGGTAGTGAAAGATTGAAAAATCCACAGGAATGTTACAAAGGTTAGAAGCTTTCTTCGTCTTGCTGGTTATTATTGGACGTTTAACCATAATTTTGTGAAAATCTCGGTACCTTTGACGCCTTACCAAGAAGAATCTAGTTTTATTTTAGGATGAAAATTGTGAAGCTTCCTTTAAAAAGTTTAAGAGAGATCTTACCAATGCACCGACGCTGGTATTGGTACTAAGCCCTTTATAATCTACACTGATACATGTGGCACCGATCTTTATGCTGTGCTATTGCAGGAAGAAAGGGTAGTGAGTTATGGTAGTAGACAATTTAAAACCCACAAGAAAACTAACCCATCAATGATTTAGTGTTAACCTCCATCATATTCGACATTATGTCTTGGAGGCATTATTTGCTTAGAGAGAGGTTTGACATGTTTACTTATCACAAGTTGCTGAAGTACTTGTTTTCTCAAAAGGATATAAATTTAAGGTAGTAAAGATAGATGGAGTTACTAGCATCTAATGACTTCAATATTTCTTATACCCAGGGTAGAGGAATGTAATAACATATGTGCCAAGTTAGAAGAGATTAATCTTGAGTTTTTTGTTTGTAATTTGGAGGATTTTGGAGTTTGTAACCATATTTGACTTTAAGCCCTTTACGGATTTTACTCTTGGCTTACTTATGGCATTTGAGATTCAACCCATTCTTGTAGATTATTGGTTCTAAGCAAAAAAAAGACGTGGAGTTAGTAGATGTTATTGATAGGATAGGTAGATAATAGGCCTCATGGCATTCCAATGCTATTCTCTAATTATAAGAGAAGACTAAGAAAAGTTGGGAGGATGTTTATATCCCGCATGGATGATTTGTTAAGTGCGATATTATCTGAGGAATACCACTCAAGGATGATCATCCATCTCGGTGATGATAATATATATATAGATATATGAAGTAGGTTTTCTTTTGGTCCAGCATGAAGAAGGATATAGTAAAGTTCATAGCCAGATGTTTAACCTTCAAAAGAGTTAAGGAAGAGTAGAAGAAACTCGAATAATATTCCACCCCTTAGAAGTACCCTAATATAAATGGGACATTATCTCAATGGACTTTATTGATGGATTACACTGACTTAGGAAGAAGAACACTAGTATTTGGGTAGTAGTAAACATATTGACTAAGAGCACTAATTTATACCAATCTGGAATAAGAGATTTGCATCATCACTAACATACCTTTATTTTAGAGAGATCGCTCGACAACATCAAGTCCCTTCTAGTATAGTTAGCAATAAGAACCTAATTTTCACAAGAAAATTTTGGAAAAGTCTGTAAGAGGCGTTGGGTAATAAGTTGAATTTGAGACAGCATATCATCCTTAGGCTGGTGGCCAAACAGAAAGGATAAATAGATTATTAAAGCATCTTATGAATGTGCATTCTAGATTTTGGTGAAACTTGATAGGAGCATTTACCCTTGGTGGAGTTTGCGTACAATAATAGTTCAATAAGAATTGGAATGGCTCCTTTCAAGACTTTTTATGGAAGACCATATAGTTCACCTTCTTATTGGTGGGATACTACAGACGGATTCCTACTTGGGCCAGATGTGATTCAAGATAGTTCATAGAGGATTGGCTTGATTTAGAGGAGGATGAAAGTAGCACAAGATAGGAAAAGGTCTTACGATGATTAGCGGTGGACAAACTTAAAGTTCAAAGTTGGGTATTTGTTTTTTATAAAAGTGCCACCATTCGGAAATGCCATAGGATTTAGATTAATGAAAAAGCTCGTTCTTAGATTTTGTAGGACATTTTCCCATAGTCACGATGATAGGAAAGATGGCATGTACGGTTAAGATCCCAGAGAGGTTGAGAGCGTGCATGATGTCTTTCATGTCTCGCACTTGAGAATGTGCTTGCATGACTCAGATGTATTAGTAGAGCCCAGTCAACTAAAGGAAGTTGAGACTGATAGAGAGTCCTTAGTCAGTTGTATTCCTATAGTATTAAAGGACATGGCATTAAGCGACTTTGGAACAAGAGGTTCAACTTGTCAATATCCAATGGAGGAATAATACAGAGGAAGCCACTTGGGAGGCTGAAGAGAAGATTCTTGCATTATATTCGTATCTCTTTGATGGTATGTTTTTAAATAATCGATCTTCATCTTTTTCTTTGGTTAGAATCTTTCTTCTAATATGTTATGGGAAGTTAAAACTTAGGATTGAGCTTACGTATGATAAGGATGGATGTAAACATGTTTTATAACTTGTTAGGTATGATGGATGCAAGTATATGCAAGTGTTAGCTAGTGGATGCAAATGGACGTGCATACATACACAAGACACTATTATTTTAGGACGATCGGCCAACTAGGTACACTAAAAACATATGCATATGAATGTGTGCTTGCATTCATGATTTATTTCAGGATTCCATATAGATGAATGAATAACATATGGATGTTGGATATGGATTATGGTCGTAGTATGCATATTGAAATATTGGTCATTATTAGAATTTTGCATACATTTGGATGTAGGACACGAGCATATTTAGATAAACAAGAGGTCGATTGAATAGGTAAGACGCCTAATCTTTTGCATTAGATAGATACATATACAATACATGATTGCATAATAATTTAATCTATATTAGAGATTTTAAGAACAATAGATGCAATGAATGGTGTTTGAGTTGGTGGTTATAGATTTTGAGTGTGCTTGTTAACTACATTGCAGATTTCATTGACGAAATTCTTCAAGGAGGGGAGAATGTAACAGCTTCAATTCATTTAATAATAAGAAGATTAATTTTGAAATGAATTGAAAAAAACTAAACTTATATAGATAAATGAATTTGGTTATAGAAACTTTAAAATTGAGTCCATGGCGATTTTCTATACAATTTTCATATATAAATAATCTAAATCTGAGATAAGATAAAGAAGTTATTAGCGAAAATAGAAATCGGAATTTACAAAATTAAAAGGTTAAATACAAGTTAAAAAATAGAACCTCCTAGGTCGAATTCCCAAGGCAGGTCGACATGGCGGTTAACCGCCCTAGACAATGATCGTCCACAGAGGGCGGTATTTGGCCCTTAAACTGGCCAGATATGTATTGAACGAGATTCACTTTTCAATGAAGATTCTGAGTAGATTAACTGGCTTAAATCAAGGGCTGAGATTTAATCTAAATAAAACGTAAGGCTTGATGTGAACCTAAAGTTATTTAATGGCTAAGAATAAAATAGTGACGTGACAGTACCAGATTAGGTTTGGCCAAACCCAGCGTCTCAAGATCCTCAATTAAACAAATAATTAGTACCCTAGGTTTAATCCTTGTTCTCATTTCAAACATTCTCTTTGTAACATCCCGCTTGACCGCCCTCTTGAGGGAAGCGTGGAGAAGGTGTTTTTTTAATAGGGAGTTGTTTATGGTTTTGCATCACTAGACTATCCAGATTAAATCATACCAATCCAACAGTCTATACACACATGCAACTATAAATATAACCCTATAAACTAACTCCAAATCCTACTCATACTTCATTTTGCACCTCCATGTTGTGCCTCTGCCATTGTTGAATTCCATAAAAGGTTAGGATACTCTTCTATTCCTCTAATCTCCATTCTATCTTTTCTAATCTTGATTTATATAGATTTAGATGCTAGAATTTAGTTATATATATATATATATAATTCTAAGATTTGATTCTTTTATATATATATATATATATATTATGAGTATTGGAGTATGATAATCTCGAAGGATGAATCCATATATGATTCTACACAAATTATATTATTCTTCCTTCTTGAATGTTCATGAGTGGACATTTTATAAGTTGATATTTTCTATCCTTTGTAGTGTAGATTTTGTTTTTTTTATGCCTGTACTGGATCGGATTTTAAATGAAAATAAAACATTATAAATCCTTTGAATCCCATATTTTGTTTATTGTGGTAATGGTTAATCAAAAGTTATGTGTTTGGGTTTGTGTTATTAAATTGATGAAAGCTAGACTTTGGATGTTGTGCATTTCCTTGTTTTTTGTCCGATTCACTTGATTTTCACTTTAAATATTCATATACGTTTGCGTACTAAAACACAAGACCTGAGTGTTGTGAATTAATAGGTTTAAGCATCCATTTCAAATAGATTTGTTTGAACGTATTTTATACAATATAGTCAATCTTAAGTTTTTTGTATGCGATATAAAATAAGAAGTGAAGCAGCGCTAGAAGTAAGGATTTGTATATATAAGTAATTGGATTATGGCACCTTGTCTATACTTTTATTATTTGGACAATTATTCAAACCTCGGTTGCAAGTTTTAATTGAATGGGTTGTTATTTCCTTATTATCGTGGAATTGATTATACATGTTTGGACCACGTTTATTGATAGGAAAATTAACTTCTATACCTTAATTATTATTATTACTATTGACATTGCGAACCTATTAGGATGATATTCACATGCACTAAATTTGCGCCTATTTATTTATATATTTACGACATAATAAGTGTAATACAAATGCATATTAATGCCGTATGAAATGCGTTAAGTCAGGAAAATAGGAATTCAAATGTCTCCATAGGAAATTTGCATGTGTGAGAGTTAATGACTTTTATTATAATTAATGACACATAGACATGAGGTTAATCATTGTTTGTAGTAGAAGTCTGTCTGGAACCGACCGACATATCCAACATCTACAAGTAAAACTGATTAATGCGAGAGGTCTAGGTCTCACGGGCTGTTATAATTATTATTCTAAGACGCAAGGTTAAGCCAAACTTGTAGTAGAAGTTTGCCAAGAACCGCCAGACAAATTCAACATCTACAAGTGGTCGACTTAATCTGAGATGTCTTTTATGTGTGTGTGTGTGTGTGTGTGTGTGTGCATATGCGTGTGTGTATATATATACATATATATATATATATATGCATGTGTGTGTGAGTGATGTAGGCCTACCTCTACGAAGGTATTAAGTGGTTGACCTGCCTGGTTTGGGATACTAAGTGGTTAGGACTAGGTCCATTCCTAAGGTTTATCCCTTGGTTTAGGACCTAAGTCATGGACCCGCCCTTATTAGGTTTTAAGTGGTCACGAGGTCCATCCTTTTCTAATATTTATAAGGTATTAAAGGGTATTAGCGACTACAATGAGTTGGGTAGTTCTCCGGAAGTATGCTTCCTCTAGGGGCTATGTGAGGGTTGACCTAGGGACATATAATATGAAAGGCCTAAGAAACCACTATTTAAGGGAGGTATTAAGTGGCTAGTAGTTCACCCGTAGGGGCGGCTAAATAATAACGTAGGGGTCTGCCATTAGAGTCTTAAATGGTGAGACACTCCTACCTAAACCTGGTATTAAGTGACTGCTTACTATCTCTCGACCTACAATAAAAGTCTATATTTATAACATTGACGATTAAAGACGAGGTCTTAATTGGATAGGGGTCCACCATAGGGTGATAAGTGATAGTAGGAATCCACCCTTGAATAAATCTAGGTAATGGCCTTAAGTGACGAAGTAGTGCCCACCTCATGGGGTATTAAGTGACTGTAAGGATGTCCCAACAATGAACGGACATGCATGTCTAAATGGAAAGTAATTGGCCAATAGTTTAAGATTTACTCGTTTGGGTTGAGCAGGGAGCACAACTGGATTATTCTTTGGGATCCTGTCCTAACGATAAAGGGATACACATGTTGGCACATTAAAAAGGTGACCAAATAGAGAAAGAACTGGAGGCAGTGCATCCTGACGATGGCTGATCATGTAGACATCGGCATAGAAATAAGACGCTGCAAGCTCTTAGCGCTAGTATATATATGTCTATTTGAACGGATATACAAATGACTTCGGAGGAGGAAATAAGAGAACACAATGGCTAGGATGACCTGCCCTAACGTTTCTTATTTGGTAGGGTCTCAATTTGGTATAAAGTGCATCAACTACTATGTTAGGCTCATGGCAGAGAGTAGTTGGCCGATTAATGGGTAAAACAATGAAAAATTCCTTAAGAAAAACTTTACTTTAAAGATAAAACTTTACTGCAAATAATCACACTAAGGAATTACCTTAAGAAAAGCACGAACACAGAATCCTTGTAACATTTATAACAACTTTTAAGACTATTATCTCTTGTTTTTTCTTTTTTTTAGTAGTCACTTCTCATTATCATATTTTTATGTCTGGTCCATTTTCTTTTCCCCTATTAGGCTCACAGGGAGGTGTTGGATTTCTAGACAATTTGAAACGTAGCTTGATAGCTCTGTTTCTTCTTTATGTATTTGCTTCATCTTTATCCTTTTATTTGGTTCACTTGTATTGGATTTATCTGGGGATAATTTATGTATGTACTCTGACTTGGCTTTATGTAAGATAGAGATGTGGATATTTGAGATCATGTTGGTTTTGAAATAATGAGATTTTATGTTAGGTTTTTATTCTGATTAATATTTTTGTTGTAAACTATTTTTATGTCTTATGATCGGAGTCCCCACATGTTTTTAGTATACCTAGACGGTCATTGCTTCTTTCTTGATATGATTTAGTAGGGTTATTTCAAGGAATGTAGATTATTACTGTCGTGAAAATATGCGCCTTTTTCGAAAGTAGTTTATGCCAGGATCTTCATCACCCAAATCCAAAGAGACAATTTTGATTGAAAACAATACTAATATGCATCTAAGACACAAGCACAAGATATTACACCCAACTACCCTCTTTATTGTTTCACAAAAACGAATTATGTTTACATTCAATGGATCAAAATAAAAATAAACAAAATTACAAATGAATCAAAAGCCTTATTGAGAAAGAAAAGAATATCTAGATGACTATAAATATTGATGGAGAAGAAGAGCAATGAAGAACGATGACAAACCCTTGAATCAACCTGGAGTTACCAAATGCATATATCAGCAGTAAATAGGAATAAATTCTCTCAGCCTCAATTCCTTCATTTTCCTCCCCAAGGAGTAAACCCTCAAGGTGCAGAACCACTCAAGATATGTTTACATGGTTTCAGGTGTTCTGGATCTAACCATGAAGGCTGCACATATGGGAGAATATAAGACCTAGGCAAATATCCAAATTGCCCTTTCAAAATATCTACGAAATATAATTTTTATTTCTTTTCATTATAAAATCAATCAATTCAAAGATGGATATCTTTCCTCTTTTATACATTACTAATTAATTGATTGATTAACTATATACTTAACATCCTTCCTCCCATATAAATCAAATTAATTGATTGATCAAATCAATTAGTTGATTACTTTCCTCTTCAAAAAAAATATTTGAATCAACAAATTAAACAGTTACATTTGTTCATGGAAAAATCTCTAAAAGTTCCTTTTTCCTGAGTTTTCACCATCCCCCTTATGTTTTCTAAGTCTTTGTTTTGATATGGCAACTTGAGATTCGACTGAATGACATTTTCTACAGATTCTTCGTCATGTGCACTCAATTTTTATTTAATTTTTTCAAGGAAGCTCATTAATTTTGCTATCAATAAAGTATAATGAATCTTTACTTTAATTTGCTCAAACTTTGTGCTGATTGAATCATACTAACGATAAATAAAATTTAAAATTTTCTTAATGATTCTCTTGTCGAGAATATTCTCCTCGTATGTTTTCATTTGAATAATTATATATTTTATTTTGGAGTAGTAATCCTTTATTATATAAGACTCTTTCATTTTTATTAATTTTCATTATGGCTTTAAAGTTTGAAGTTTAATGGTGCGTACATTTGCGCTTTCTTGGAACTCCTCATGCAGTATGCTTCATGCTAGTTTTGCTCTTGTAACTACCACCATCCTTTGAAAGATGGTGTTAAACATGGTATGTTGTAGAATAAATAGAGGGTTTTAATCTTTAGGTTTATTTTCTTTCTAACTTTTTTTTTGTGTTGTTATAGGCACTCCAACTATTGTTAAGGGGGGGGGGTCATTTTTTAAAAACACTCCACCCTTTGAAAAATTGTTAAGGGGCTACACACACATATTATTTCACACTACTCAATATTCCTGTATTGCCCCTTCAAATTAGATTTAAAAAAAAAACTTATTCGGCATAGGAAACCGAATTAAAATAAGCAGTTCTTCACCACTGCACCGAATGTAGCGGGTAATCAATTATGTATGTATTCAACAGTGATATGTCGAAAATTAATAATAATTTTGGTGCATTGCCTTCGTAATTATAAAATTCGGCATATTTATGTCGACAAAAAAAAAAAAAAATAGTTCGATCATATTTTTCCGAAAACGCTTATCCTTTAGAGTTTAAAAAAATTGATATATACGAATTGAAAAAAAAAAATTACTACGCCTCTTGCAATATTTGTTAAGGTAAAATTACCTTTATTTGTTAAGGGGCTAAGTGGATAATAAGGTAAAATTACCTTTATTTGTTAAGGGGTTACTTTCCTCGTTGTTACTCCCCTTAACAATTTTTTAAAAAATAAAAAATTGGTATCCCCTTAACAACATGCCCTTTTTTTAGCTTAACTAAGTGTTGAAACATTTCACTACAAGAAAAATACCCTATTGCAACTAGTTATTTGCAACAGGCCTTAAATGTCAGTTGCAGTAAATGATATTTAGCAACAGACCTTTCGTAGCTGTTGTAATAGATAAGAATTAACAACTGACTTTTCCTTCCAGTTGCGAAAAGCATATTTTTCGCAACAGCGCTTTCATGCCTGTTGCAAAAACATACTTTTAGCAACTGCTCTTTCGTTCCTGTTGCAATAGACATATTATTTGCAACTACACTTTCAAACCAGTTGCAAAAATTATATATTTAGCAACTGTTTTCACCAGTTGCGATAACCATAAAAAAAATTCAACAGGTAAAGCCACTTGCAAAAAATGTACTTTGGAAAATTATTTTTCCCTAATTTATATTCTGTTATAATATAAGAAGTATAAGCATAATAGTTAATATATATACATATATACATATATATATATATGTATATATATGTATATATGTATATATATGTATATATGTATATATATATATATATATACACACACACACGCACGCGCGCACGCACACACACATACACACACACATATATATATGATTAACATTCGGTTATAGTCATGAAATAACAAGCAATCAATAATAATTAGTAAATAATAAGTTATATTTTAATAAGTAATTAGTATAATATAATAAATAATTATTATTTGATACATAACTATAATTATTACTGATTAATGTAATTCAATAATATATGATATTTGATTATTATAATTTAGTTCCCATTTAATTTTAAAAGTTACTATTTTTTTATTTATTATAAAGTGATGTATAATTGATAATTAAATAATAAGTATTAATAATTAAAAGTAATAATAATTAAAAGTTATATATTTAAATAATTTAAAATTATAGATGAGTATTGTCATTGTTTAGTAAAAATTAGGAAAAATGAATTAAAAAATAGTTTCATGATCAATAATTAGTAAATTATAGTTCATAATCTATTATGGTAATTAATAATAGGTAGTAAAAAAAAATCTCCATACCGCCCTGTTTCTTTTAGCTATCCCGGTAAATTTTTGGCTCGCACCCGCCAAATTTTCGTTCGGCAACCATTACTCTTGCCAAGAATATGTTCTCTCCCATCGCAATTTTCTCTGAACGAACGCAATCTCGAAATAAACGAAGATGGTTCCGTCCCTATTCAACATAACCCGCCGCATACTCCTCCGCCCTCACGACCTACCTGCCCGACCTCCCCAAGCTGTCCCGATTGACTCCAAATCCTGTTCGGCCAAGTTTGCTTCTGCTCTAGATCCGCATGAACATGGCAGACCTGAGTGCTTCAGATTCTTTGGTATGTACCTTTTATTAAATTTTTGGTTGGATTTGTTTATTTTCAGATCCATACGAACGTGGCAGACCCGAGAGCTTAAGATCCACATGAAATAGTGTGAGAATACGCCTTGTGAATGTTGATTTTGCGGTGATATATTTTTTTCTCTCATTTTTTTGTGTTTTGAACTACAGATCCTCAGTTTGGGAAATAAATCGCTAGATCTTGAATCTAATCATCTCAGGTAATTCCCGTCCAACCTAAAATCTCTATTTCAGTTTATTTCATTCATGATTACAGTTCTTTGAATCCTTTTTATGCGTATTTGTTCTTCTGTGTATTGTTTGAGCCAAAAGCTGAAAGGAACAAGCCCAGTTCCATCGTTATCTAGCTGCAAGTCTTTGGTTTAAGGTGAGTAAAACTCTCGTATCTTTATTTTTTGTTCAAATTAATGTGCAAAATTTTACTTGCATAATAACTTACATATCTAATCTTAATAAACTTAAGGATAAAACTGTGAATACAATCACAATAAACATTCACTGTTTGCCTTATTTTCGTCACAGTTTAAAATTTTGTTGGTTTAAATGGCTATGGAGTTTGTTTCCTGCTAGAATTTGATTTACTTGTTTGGTGATTGGAATGCAATGAAGTTGGATTCTTTCTTGAAAGTGTTAAAGGTTGTGGTTCAGTTTCTTTGTTCTTGGATGAAGAGGATGATCTTAGTTTGATAGCTGTGAATGTAGGTTTGATATTGGGTTATTCAACAACTCTGAACAGTTGGTTTTAGATGACTCGATGTAGCTTTTTGTATGGCTCTAAACTATTTTCTTGTTGAATTTCTTGATTTTTTTTCTTTCCTGGATTTGTGAAATGCAACAGAGGTTGACTGAATTCTGAATGGTGCATCTGGAATCAGACAGGGTTCTAGCAAGGAACATTCACAATTTGATTACCCTCAAATCTTAGATGAAGAGGATACCCTTTGGTGAGAATCAGTTTGAAAGTAAAGACGTTCTTAGGAAATATCTTGCTATAATACAGGTTGAATTCTTGAACAAAACATGATTGGGAATGTAATTGAGTATCGATGATAAAGAAATGAACAAAAAATTTCTCTTTATTTGATTCTGTACAAAATGAGTTTTTTTTATAATACCAAATGTGAATGTTAAAAAGCTTTTATAGACAAAAAGTAAACAAAGGATAACAAGCAGGAAAATACAATTGGGCTTGAAATAAAACAATGTGATGCCGCTCAAGACTGCACGTGAGAAGCAGGAGATCACCAATATAACTTTAGTAACAAATGAGAAAATGGTAGATCAATATGATTTAACACCCTTACTGTACCACTCGTAGTCATGCCTTCTGCATGAAGTCTTTATTCTCTGTTTTTTTTACCAATGAGAATCATAAATGGTGATTTTATATCAATGCTAATAGTTACTTTTTGTAATCTCAAGTGCTAACTTAGTCCGGGCTATCCAAATCAGAGTTTTAAATTCAAGCTTGATTAATGTACTGCCGTTGTGTGTTTACGTTAATCATAAATACATAGTACTAACAGATACATATTCGTTTATAAATGATAATGTCCCTTATCTTTGCATATTCAGTTAAAAAAACCATTAACCTGTAGTATTTCGGTTATAATTACAACCCAGTAACTCAACTACTGCTCCATGTCCTTGTCCATTTTGATATATTTTATACATATTATGATACACTTTCAACAGACCAAATATGAGATTGAATTTCGTTCTACTATTTTTAAGTCGCATCCAAAATGATAAGTGAAATAGATCTTCTATGTTATGCTACTGTAACGACTCGGCATTATTTAAGTACTTAGAGATATGTTTATACTGTACTGAGCACCATCTATAACCAAAATGTGCTAAATTAGTGCTGCCATAATGTAAGAGAGAATTTGATTAGTGCTTCCATAATGTTATTCAAGCTAATCATCAATTTTCACTAGGATGGGTGCACTCAATTCCGGTGACAGAGCACTATGTGGTGGTGCCAGAGATGTGCTTAAGGAACTATGCCCAGAATTTGCTGAAGGCAGATCCCGCACCTTTGTTTAAGTTTGTCTGGGAGCTCCATTCATATCATGTGCAAAGCTAGTAGCAAAGTTGTAAGTCTCTTTCATTCTCACTTTGATGGTACCAGATTTTGTGAGCATCCACCTCATCAATGCATATGAAGAAACAGACGAAGAAGGCAGAGTGACTGTTGTCATTGCGGACTCTTGGTTTAGAAGTCCAAACATAATCCATAATATATTTTAGATTCATTTAGTATAATACCTCTCAACAAATCTTGTTAACACACAATGTACACTTGATTAAACTCAGCTACCAATTGATCATTGAATCAATATTCACTTGATTTTTTTTTTTACTTTTTATTTTTGGGTGAAACTCTAGGTCAAAGCCTTTCAATGAGAAGTCATTTGACGCATGGGTGGAGTCCGCAAACGCACCAGCTTTGCCTGCAAGTTTGAAATTATACAAAGAGCTTCTGGACCTGGGGTTCAAAATTGTTCTCTCAACCGAAGGAGGTGAAAAACAAAGACATTATAATGAGAAAAAAAAATCTATTGTTTGCGGGTTACCATTCATGGGAAAAGCTTTTCTTGAGGTAGTGTTTCTGCTTCATTTTACAGAAAATAAGTATTTTTTGATGTAACAAATTAATCTAACCAAATAACCCTTCATCTGAGGTAATGTACATGTAAAACTTCACTGACAATGATTTTTGAGCTGTATAAAATTTCATGCTATATATAGGCATTGCCTCTGTTTTTTTGTTTCGATTCATCATTGCATGGTAAATTACATCTACAGTTCTGGTTTTGGATGATAGAACGTTAGCAAAGTAGTACAATAGATATTTCATTTTGTTTCAGTCAAATTCTGAAAGTGGAGCAAAGTAGTTTCAATCATTTTACTACCCTTATTAATGACAACATGATATTAGATTTGTCAGTGTCGATGATTTAAGTACACTCGTTCATTTTCCCTTTTTTTAAACGTTGGTTACTTGATGCCAAATCTGTACATATGGACCAACGATACAAAGCTTTGTAAACTCATTCTTGTTCTAATTGAACCTTTGTTTTTATGGTTTCATTCATTTGCCTCTGAGTATTTATGTATTTACATTTTTCAAAGGCATGGCAGCTACGCGAAGAAGGGAGATTGAAAGAGATAGTGGATTCAAGTCTAGAAGGATACTCTGAAGAAGAATTATTAAGATACGCAAAATTTGCACTCTTTTGCACACAAGCAGCAGCTCAAAGAAGACCCTCAATGGCCCAAATTTATTATCTTGTTATAGTATATTTATGATCGGGTAGAAATATGAGCAGAAAATACTCTATTCAAAAAAAATTATGTTGTGTGGAAGAAGAAATTGTTACACATGAATGGTGTATGAAAATTGTAGAAACTTTTATTGTAATTGTTTGTACTATTAAAACTTGTTAAAATAAAATATTTATTTGTTTATTTCATTTTGTGATATACACTATTATTAAAACAAATACATTTAGTATGTAATATCTATAAGCTATATTTTTTTTATAGATTTATGAATCTATTGCAACGGGCATATACTGTTGCAAAATGGTCTGCTGCAACAACAAAGGTCAGTTGCAAAAAAGTATACCGCAACGTTTTATTGCAACAGGCAGAAAAAGTTGCAGACTTTTTGCAACTTCGGCTATACCAACAGGCTCGGGTCTGTTGCAATTGGTCTACTGCAACAAATATTGCCTGTTGCGAAAAGTGTTTTTTGTTGTAGTGTTTGAAGAAGTAATAAATCCTTCTTCTTTGATGTCTCATGGGTCTTGAGAGCAAAAGTTTCTTTTTTTTCCTCGGAATTATAGTTCTGTCCCTTGAAAATGGAAACTGAACTAGATATGGGTTGAACGATATTTTCCAATACTTTAGAATGTTAGGAAGTGGAGCAAAATAAAGAAAAAATGTTTTTTTTTGTGTCTCTCTCTCCCTCTCTCTATCTCTCTGTCTCTGTTTCTCTCTCTCTCTCTCTCTCTATATATATATATATATATATATATATATATATATATATATATATATATATATATATATATATATATATTTCAACGTTCATTGGAAGATGCTGATAGAGAAACATAAATATAAGGGAAACAGCTGTAAAATAGTTGAATAGGCGAAATAATAGAGTAAGATATTTGATGAAAAAACCGATTGTTAAAATTTTAGAAATGTAGAGGCTTTATTTCTTTCCAATACAAGTTATAATGTGCATATAAGCCAATATTTATAGGCTTCATTTTATGATAGAATAACACAAATAGAAGATTCTAGATTGAGCAATCTAGATAAAATAATCTAGATGGAAAATTAACGCTGTTAAGGAAAAAAATAAAGGCGCGAAGAACAGTGTTACAACTGTCATTCTTCGCTTACCGCACACACTCCAACAACTAGCAGTAATTATGTATCTGCCATCTCATTGTTCAATCATAAAATGTGATCTTATATTGGTAGAATATTAACTAATTTCTACGGGGAGGGACATGGGAAGACAATTTGTCGACTCGTTCAAGCAATAGAAGTTAGAGTTGCACAAATTATGGATTGAGTCGGATTAGAACAAATACTTCATCCGAATTCTATAGGTATGGGTTTAAGGTAGTTCAACCCGTATTCGACCCTATATGAGGTTGGATATGGGTTGGGTCGGATTTAGTAGGGTTGAGTTTCTTAAATACAATAAAAAAAGAAAATATGAGGCATTTTTTTGAAAAATAATATCAAAATATTCAACATAATATATAAAATTTTAGCAAGCATAATGCATTTAAATTAACGGATTCATTATAAGACATATTTTTATAAAATTTCATTGTAAAACACATCATATGATATTAATTTACTATATAGTACAACACGTGTTTCAATTTAAAAAACATTAAAATGCTCTTTAAAATATATTTGTCAAAATCTGCCTAGTTTAGACTGACATGAAATATGTTTTTTTTTTTTTTTTTTTTTTTTTTTTTTTTTTTTTTTTTTTTTTGGACATTTAGTATTGAATACATAAACATTATAGTAGGTTTATACTATTCTAATTTTAATTAGGTTGATATTTAATTAATTTTTTAGTATAGGGTTGGGTTGAACAAAATATCAAATCCGACTGGTATATAGTATGAGTTACAAATTATAATCATATCCGATCCAAACTAAGATGAGTTAGATTGGATCGGGTTGATGCGTTAGATCGGATTGGATATGGTTGTGTACAGCCCTGGGAGCGGTGTAAAGATTTCAATATTGGGACAGGGATCTCTCGGTCTTTCATAAGGTAACTACGCGCTTTCAATTCACGGCAGTTGTTCCTACACTCCGCACTGAAACCTTTGTTATACTGAAATTAAAGAAGCAAATGGACTCAACGGTCCAAATTGGGAAAAGGGTTCGTTTCTTTAATTAACATCTGTTTTTGACTAAAAAAGAAATATATCATCGGCTATTACTCATAGCATACGTCCAAAATGGGCACAGAATTATTCCAACGATAATTTCATTATAATGGAATATTGATTGTATAAAATTGAAAATATCGTATTCCATGTACATTAATTAATATCACAATACTCCAACTTGGATGTTTGGAAGGAGTGAAAAAGCTTCTAAAGGTAAGTTATTATTATATAGGTAGGGAATCGATCCGGTACTGACAACCTCATATCCTTCTCTTCTCCTACGTCCCCCATGCTTCTCCACCCGAACCGATCCCCTACCTAAATTTCAAAATACACAAAAACTCTCTATTTTAAAATTTGTAAATAAGTCTTAGTTGTTCGAAAATCATGAAAACAAAAATAAAATATTATCAAACTTTAAAACTTAAGTTAGTACATAATCATCTATATATTCATGTAAGAAAAGTAAAAAAAAAAAATGCTTAAAAAAAAATCAAGTTTCAACGAAATCCGCAAATTTTTAAAAAATTGCAGACAACACAACAATTAAATCAAAAAATTGCATTTTCTATGTAATTTTTTGCTAATTGCTTCAAACTTTCAAATTTTGTGTGTACAGTTATCTAAACATCATATTATTGCAGAAAAATTATCAAAGAAAGACGAGTATTGCATACAAATGAAAATTAGACCACTTCTAGTAAAATTGCAGAAATAACTACAAGTGCACAAAAAAATTGTTGACGTATCCGCAATTTTTTGATATACTGAGACATGACTGCAATACTTTTAGTGATTGTTGCAGATATTTCTGCAATTATTCACAATAAATACAGATATTTCTACATACTTTTTTTAAACTTGCAATATACAATATGAATAATGGCAGATATATCTGTACTTATTCACATTAAGTGTACACGTTTATGCAACTTTTTTTAATAAATAATCTTCCGTTGATATTTACATTTTTTTGAAATTCCTTTTTCTTTCTTAAGTAGAAGTAGCCGTGTAAAAAAACATGAAACTATATTTTTATGGTTAAACATACGAATCCGTTTTGCAATGAAAATACCAGAGAGATCTGCTTTGAATTAACTTTGATATTAAAGGTGTCTTCCAAATATTTACTGTCTAAAGTTACTATGTGGTTAATGAGCATATATTATCTGTATGCTTCATAATTTCTGAACTGCCCCAAAAAAGATGCAATTAACGGTTTTTTTCTTTTTCTTTTCATCATGATAAACAGAACCGCATGTTTTTAATGAACCACAAAAAGCAACGTTTAGCATACGAAACATGGCTAACCAATAATTGAATACCAATATAAGAGCGAAAAATTCTATGGACATTGACAGAATTAATGTACCAGCAATATACAACTAAAAGACACTGACATATTTATACGTCAAAAATTCTATGGTACTTATACATGCATCGTTTCCCTTTCATGAACAACAAATATTACAATGACGTATATACACATATCATCACAAATTAGCTGTGAGTTTGCAACAAAAACCATGATGTGAGAGCAAAATATCCAGATCGTCAAAGTGATTTTTTTTTAATCTATCTCTAAATATCTTGCTTAAACCAACTAAACATATATTGTATTCTCAGTAATATATGATTAATCCTTTATAAACATGAGTGAATTGTTATCTTACAAGAATCGTTATTTGATGACATTTTTCTTGAATTTCAAACGGCCATAACTGTTTGTTAATGGATTTTTATTATTATCGTTTGAATTCAAATTCAACGAAGTGTATCGTTTCAGACTCTACCTAGAGAGTTGTCATCGCTGGACCCCGCTTCATAGGGATAATATTTTACATTAAAACAATGATCCATTTCCGTTAGATGCAAATGATTGTTTATCTTCTTATCTACAAGCATTATATCAACTACCCAAAAATTGTAATCAAGTTACTTTCAAACTTTCTTTCAAAAATCACTTTCATCGATCACACCACCAAGTCCTTGCGAATTGTCAACGATAAGAATCAAAGGTCATTTTCTCTGCCTATCGTTCAAAATTGGAAGCAAATTGTCTGGATTGGAAATCAGCTGCTCCCCTGGATCTGACCAATCAAAGGACCTGATTTCTGCATTTTGCAATTAAATCCATAATTTTTCATGGGTTTAATTGCAAAATACGGAAATCAAAGGACTTTGATTGGTTGGGTCTAGGGGACCATCCCCATTTCGATCCAGTGATCTCACCGCTTCAATATTGCTTCCATGTCTCTAATTTTTGTAGGAATAGATTATGCATCATTTTTTTTTTTTTTTTTTTTACAGCAAGGGTCGTACTTAATTCAAGCAAAGAACTCATGCTTGGTTGCTCAAAAATTGGAACCCAAGGTGTCTATAATCTTAATGCGGAAATCTAACCACTTAAGGTAGTGTTTCCTAACCATTGAATAAGTGTACATTTTCGCTAATTATGTGCTGTACATATGCAATGTATTCTATTGCACAATGAATTTCTTTATGTGCCTATGTGCCTAAGTACAAAAGATTAATGCAATGTATTCTATTGCACAATGAATTTCTTTATGTGCCTATGTGCCTAAGTACAAAAGATTAGTTTAATATATGTATATATATATATATGTATATATATATATATGTATGTGTATATATATATATATATATATATATATATATATATATATATACACACATATAGAGGAGGGTTCCGCTACACCTCTTATATTGCACGTGAACTCTCCCCCTTAATCTCCACCACCCATTTCTCCACTCATTCTCTCTCTTTCCACTAAGAAATAATATTGAAATGAGAAGAGAGAGAATGAGTGGGGAAATGAGTGGTGGAGATTAAGGGGGAGAGTTCACGTGCAATATAAGAGGTGTAGCCGAACCCTCCTCATATATATATATATATATATATATATATATATATATATATATATATATATTACCATGATAAGAAAATGGCTTTATCACAACTAGTTATTTATCAAATTTGCAGAATAACAGCTGTAATAAAGAGTTTTTAATAATTGGTTTTAATAAAGTTCTAATAAATGGTTTTTAACAACTAGTAATTCTTCAAGGCGGTAATAAATGCATGTTTAACAACTGTTTATCCCAATAGTTATAATTAACATATTTATGTTGACTGTTTGTTGTAATCGGTTGTAATAGAGGTCTATGACAATTTATTAGTTTTTGACAGTTGTAAAAAGTTAATAATCAAGAATTAATAACTAACAATTAAATTAAATAATTATTACTAAATAATTAGTAATTAATAATTAATATTAAATATATAATAACTAATAATTACTACGAATAGTTGATTATATATATATATGTATATATATATATATAATGTTTGCAAATTAAAATTCAGTTATAATCAAGACCTAATAAGTAATAATTAATAACTAGTAAATAAGATATTATATTCTTACTATTAATAATCAATTGACACTTTTAAACAATTAACATTTATTAAGTAATAATTAAGGCTAATATTTAGTAATTATAAGTTACTAATTAATAGTTATGTTTAAAAATTTACATTTAATAATTAATATATATAAGTACAAAATGAAAGTACTTACATCTAGAGATGTTTACTTTTTTTAATTAAAAAAACGAGTGAACAAATGTATGTTGTAAATGAAAAGATTTTGGTAGTTAGAACACTTCTATTTTAAGTTATTTTATTGGTCATACCAATGACATATTGATAGTAAAATTTCATTGATGGTGATTAGAAGGAAACGTTAGTAAAAGTTGCAAATTGACAATGAAAATTTATTGATGAATGAAGCATTTACGGAACCTCAAAAAGATACGGAATACATCATGTCAATTGAATTTTAATTATAGATATTAGAGATGGCAGCTAGCAATCAATAATTAATAAAATATATATAATAATCAATATTGTCAAATTATACTTAAGAAGTAGTATTTATCAGCAAATTTCTTTGCAAACGCCCTAAACAATTTGTTGAGGCTAAAACGACAACGTCTTACGTTAACTCTAATAAGATAAGTAAAGATATCGAGCTAAGTCCATAGTTACGGGTTTGATTTGTCATATGCAAGTCTAAGTTGAAGCCAAGTAACACCGAAGTCAGAACATATATGTTAAACAAAGTTGCATGAAACAAATATGATTGAAGCATGCAAGGTCGGTTCAGTTGTCCTTCATTGTTCAAAATATGCTATGCAAGTTGTTGACCCGCTTTTTAGTCAAAGCAGTCACACATGGAATCTCTTCTCAACAATACGCTCAAGTGTTGAAAATACCGTCAGAAGACAGCAAGCGATTTGGTTGAAGTCGCATCACAAACAAAGAATGGCCCGGAACTCCTATCAGATGACCTTTTTTGGGTCCGAAATCAGCAATTACAGAGCTAAGCTCTGTAACCCTTGTAGTTCTCTGAATCAGCTTCAGTTTGAGCTTTGGTTCAGCTCAATCGGACTTACGGTTTGAAAGTTATGCTCGTTTCCGTGAACGCATGCAGAACCGGAAACTTGGAATTTGGAAATTGGCTTGACCTCCCAGATCGGATCGGACCCGCTCCGACTCCACACTTCGAAGATGCTCAGACTTGGATTCCAGCTCACCTCGGTTTGGATCGGACCATCCGAACCCGACCCGCCTTGCACACTGCACAGAAGTGCACATCACGTCTTCGGTTCGGATGCTCCACCCTGGTTCGGTTCGGACCCGAACCGACCTGCCTGTATCATTTCCTGCACACAAGTTTGACCTATTCTCAAGGAGTAACCGTCTCCTATTAATCCGGATCGACTTCCACCTGTCCTAGCACGATCTGAAGACCACTCCTCCACTACTTCCGAGATCACCTCGGAGCTCGCCACGTGTCCCTCCGAACCGATCCGCTCCTGAGCTCCCTAGCAACTTTTCTCCGCCTATAAATACACCACAAGGTGGCCATTTGAAGGGATCTTTTGGAGACTTTTGGAACTCTAACTCTCCATGGCTTCAACTATGGTTCTTCGCAAGGCTATTGCATAACCTAGAAGTCGAATTCCACATTACAACACGAGGATTTCGTGTATAATCTTCCCTTTAATCTCCTCTTCTTCGTTGTAAACACGAGGATTTCGTGTATAAACTGCAAACAAACAACATTGTAATAGCTTCTTAGGATTTAAGAAACTATAAAGTGGACGTAGGCTTCGATTGAGCCGAACCACTATAAAAATCTCGTGTGTCTCCTCTTATTTTACTTCTTTTTCTGCATTAATCTGTGATTGTGAGGTTTTCACATAGATTTTGGATGTTAGGCCCAGATTTCGGTCTAACACAAGTACATAAGTCCAAGCCGACAAACTTGCTCAAATCAATACAATAATGATTTTGCAATAGAAAATTTATCCCTATGTTAGTTTAAGGTTATAAGAAAATTAAAAAGGGGAAAATAAGAAAATAAATTTCAGCTTCTTAGTAGGCATCCCTCTGTCTCTATTATAGGTGCGGGTCAGGTTTCGTACCTCCTGTAGTTGTATCGACTTCACTGTGATGACATCATTCATAGTTTGATGCAATATGCAGGAATTGATTCACATGCTTTGGCTATGGGAAGATACCAATATTTCCTTACGAGCTGAGCTATGCAGTCTTTTGACTTAAAAGGATGTGTTAGGCCTTTTTGACAAATGAAGAGAATACGACCTTATTATCCAAATGGGCCAACAAAATTCGGTAATACAAAAAGAGGAAACATATTTTTTAACCGAAGAGGAGTGATATACATGTCAGATGAAATAACTCGAGTTTGTCATGAAAATGAGGTGATACAACTGCATAACCCATAAGGGGCGATGTAGTTTCTCAAGCTCCATGAGGCGATACATCCTCTGTCGCAAAGTAAGGCGACACGGTCCCTTCGAGCATAATAGAGCGACACAACTCTTTCATCCTTATGAGATTCTAAATTCGATTCACACACACACACACATATATATTTTGTTAACAACCAAAATGGATGCTAACACCCCAAGGGGTGTAATAACACTTCTTATCTATAAAAAACAAGGTTAAGAGCATAAATGTGTAGGAAATAGCAAAAGTAGAGAGCGTTTATAGTGGTTCGGGCTCAGTTTTGGCCTGCGTCCATTTTGAAGGATGATTTTATTACGATCTTCACTACAAGGTACACATTCACTCTGATTTTGTACATTTTCTATCTCTTTTACAATAAGTCTCTCTTTTCTCTCTACAACCTTTCAATTCTTCCTTGAAAGTAATCGAATTCTCGCTAGTATCTACAATTGTTGAGGTAGATCTTTGATAATCATGTATGGCGATGATCTTCGATGATTTCTTGATGAAGATGTTGGTGGAGGTGCTTTGATCAAGCTTGGAGATGCCTTAATGGAGTTTGAGATGATTGAGCAACGCCGGAGATTGAAAATGGCAGCCCTTCAGGGTAGAAAATTTCAATCCCTTTAATGTGTGAGGAAGTCAGGTATTTATAGGTGTAGTAGTGAGTGGAGTGACAGTTCAAAATGTAGTGTGTGCAGGCTACGGATCGACAGCCGATCCATGTCTGGATCGGGCACGATCCACGTACTTTGTATGTGGTCCATGCACCAGGCTTCAACGAGCGATCCATTGCACAACTGTGCATCTGATCCATGATAAATGTATGATCCATGCGTGGATCGCACAACAGGTCCATAACTTGTATTATATGCTGCGTCTTTTCCGATCCAACATCAACTGATCCATATACTTAAGACTTGCCTAATCCGTTGATATAACACTATGTCGATCCATCATTGTTTATATTGGCGATCCATATACTACATAACATTGTCGATCCATCAACGTGAGATGTTGCCGATCCACTGCTAAAAAGACACTTCTGTTCCATCGTAGAAAATGTTACCGACCTATCATAAGAAAGAACGACCGATCCATACACGTCAACCACACATATATAATTTTTAGTGGATTAACATTTTCCCCTCAAACCTTATATTTTTGTATAAAAATATGATCTTTGAAATGAACTAATATAAATGGCACTTTGATGGATCAGATGCCTAACCTCAAGGATTGTGCGTGACTTAATGGATCGATAAAGCCCACTAAGAAATACTAAATACTTTTCTTTCCAGATCCACTTCCTTTACTTTATCTTTCTCTACCGAAAACCTTTTAATGGCTCCAAGTGTTTTCTGAAAGAACCTCTTCAACCCAAGCTCGCTATTTAATCTTTAGTTGGTCTTATCCCTGATTAGATCTGTGCTATTGTCATCACCGTTGATCATAAGAGTTTCTCAGCTCCGAACCAAACCCAAGTACTCACTAATTTAACCCGATTTGAGGTTTACCATAAGTTTTCCTTTTAGATTTGAACTTAAATCGCCATGTCGACCCCGACTCCAAATCGATTTGAGGCTCTTATCTTTAGATCAATTTACTTGGAATTATTGTAGGCGATGATTTTATGGTCGTGACATTTTCATGCATTTTAGGGTTTTAATCGCTCACGTCTTGGGTTAAGTTTTGCTTTAATCAACTTCTGATTCAAATTAATGTGTAACGTTATTGCAAATTTTTGTGTCGGCTACATGTTTTTCCCCAATGAAATATGTCATAGATCTTGAGATGAATTGTATTATGGATCTTTTTGTACCAAATCTTGTGCTGATTTGCGTTTTGACAACTCGTATTTTCATGATCAATGCTTTAATCTTTGATGTATGAGTTTCCGTATTTGTTGTAAAACCATGCTCTGAATTTCCATGAAATGTATTATGTTTTTGGATTGAACTTGATGGTTTCGACAATTTGTGCTTCAATTTTAGTTCAACAATTCATTTGTGCCGATTGTTCGTGTGATAATAATTACTTTCCAATATCATTTGACATGTTGACAGTTCATATTTTGTTGATGATGTGTGAATTCTTATGTTGATTGATGCCACAACTTGGACTTAGCACTATTGCACATTGGTTATTGAGCTTTCTGAAGCGATCCAAGTTTGAAAAGTGATCAACTACTTGAATAAGAAACTTATAAATTGAACGTGCTTTTTCGCTCCTTCTTGTCCTGTAACAACAAAAACACTTGCACGTTTTTGGGCTAATATTTTGTCATTGACTGCCCACATCAACAACGGATTAGTTTAACCATTAAATAACGAACTATAACGAATTTCCTAACTTAAACTGAATGACGTGCCTATACAAAATCGTTCCATTCAACCATTTATAACTTTGTCAAGCATCATCTGTGTAGATACAACATTTTAATTTGAATTCGCGATTTCTCCTTAGATCAACTAATTGACACATGACGACAGTAGATTTCAAGCTTTGCCTTTTTAATGACGTATAATTATGCACAACAATTCGCACTTAGGATATGCATGCCTGTGATTTATTTAAAAACACAGTTTCTTGTGTAGAATGGATACCCGATAGATGACTCGTCATTACTCGGAAGAGACAACTATGTCTACTCAGACTGGTACTTTTACTCAGGTTTCTGAAGCTATGACGACTGCATCTCCCGGGCCCAAAGCTAGCCAACCTTTTTCTGTCCCCATCCTCTTGGCAAATCACCTTCAGATAGATGCCCTACAGTGCTTACAAAACGTATCTTTAAGCAATTATGTACTCAGTTTGGCATTCCCGAAGCTGATGCGAGATTACCAAGAAAGGATGATTTTGCTGATCTTCCACCCGTTGGCTTTGTAGCAGTTAATCGTCATATGTTAACAAATGGAGTTGTCCCCCCTTTCAACCCATTTTTACAAATGATCCTTCGACATTTGGCTATTGCCCCATTCGAGCTACACCCAAATGGCAATTCCATTTTAATAGGGCTTTGTGTGCTTTTTATGAGGACAAGAGGTCGTATGCCTGCTCTTCAGAATATCTATTATCTATGCATTTTCAAAAGGAGGAAAGAACACCCTTCAATCGTTTTCGTCGAAGGCACTCGAAGTTGCAAGCATATCCTCGACATATCAGATAGTGTTCGGGGATTCCTGAATCAATTCTTTTATGTTCGGTACCCTGAGAGTTTTTACGGAATCTAGATGAAAGGAGGTGAACACGTTTTCTCAAACCTCTTCGCATCTGATTCTTCTTTTCTAAGTTTCGATCATTAAATATTCCCTTTGTTTTACAGAATTACCCTCTCCTATCAAGGACTCTGTTGCGTGTAAGTCTTCTCTCGAGTCCTTAAGGGTTGTCAAAGATGAAGAGAGGACTAAGAAGTTTCTAATTAAAGAAGAATTTCTTCGTCAACATAGGTTTCTTGACTCTTCGCGATCTTTACTTTCCGGAGGAACTTCATTAACTCCTCACTCGACACCTGAAGCATCGGGTACCCCGGCTTCTGGAGAGGACGTTGCTTTGAACGATTCCATCGATGAGCATGCTTTAAAGAAATGCACTGATGCTGCTGATGGAGCCGAATCAACTCCAAGCCTCAATTACCTTCCGTTCAAGAGGGAGAAATTATATATCATGAGGGTAAAGGTCCCATAATGATTGATGACAACTCGAAGAAGGAGAGAATGCAAATAAAGGTGATTTTATTGCTAAAGGAGTTGACACCAATCCCATAATTCCAGTTACACACGAGGATTACTTCATGGAAATATAGGATGACTTCATGGAAATATATGGGAATGTGAGCGATGTTAACGTCACAACAAGCGAGCTTGCAACGAGTGATATTGTAACTTCCAAACTAACTGCTTTGGTTTCAAAGATATCTTCTGAATTGGCTCAAACTCCTTGAAAACCTATCTCTGAAATTTCCACCTCTTTAACTCCAAAATCGACGAGCGGTTCCTTGTTTGATGCACGTTAGAGCACACACAACACACATAAAGAACTTTCAATATCTTGCATGTTCCTTCTGTCTTATCCCTATGCTTCATGTTTTAATCATTGATCTTCTCGTTTTATTTTATTTTAGGTCAAACAATGGGTCACAAATTGTGGATGAATTCAACCACTATGGAGGTTCTTTTAACCCACGACACTATGGACCACCTCGTTCTTATAAGGAAACTGATGAAAAAAGAACAGCGAGGAAGGCTCCAGAGGCACGGGATCAGGAAGAGAAGGGTGAGCGGATCAGGAAAGCCCACGATGATCGCCATGAGCGGGAAGGACGAGAAAGTGATGATTGAAAGAGGAAGAGAGACCGGAATGACAGGGATAAAGACCATAGCGAAGATGATTCACATAGGCGCCCTAGAACTGACGAAGATCATGCTTCTGCTGTGCAAATTTCTGCGAGCCTTATACCTGTTGCACCTCAAGCTACTACCTCTCCTACCGTTAACATCCAAAAAATCTTTCAAAGGCCCCCTTATTCTCTCGTGCTAGAACCTGGCACACTTGCTGCTTGATTTCCTCACTGGTTTTTGAAAGGATTCCACTTCAACCTGGACATGACTCCAATGGACAGATAAGCCATGCTTATGGATCTGGAGACAATGAAGGGCAACATTGAGAAGCTGACCCATTGGCAGAAGCTAGTCGATGAACTACAGAGAGTTAACAAATGCAACATTGAAGCTATGTTGACCATGGAGAATGATAAAACCGAATAGGATATGACTGTTAAGGCCTGTGATGCTAGCATTAAATCCGTTTTCGAGAAGAACACGGAGCTAGAGGCTGAAAATCAGAGGCTCAAAAATGAACTTGCTACTACTACCTCTTCCTATAAATAGAAAGAAACCTTGTTGACCTATCAAGTTAAGGATGCTCATTCCGCTCAGAAGAATGCTGAGGATAGATTAGCCGTGGAGCAGTAAGGCACTGCCAGGTTGGAGAAAAGAGTTAGTTCCCAGGGCTTGGAAATTTCTTCTCTAAGGGCCAGAGTAGAAGAATTGGAGCGAGAGAGAAAGACTCTTTCAGACAGGGCTGTTACTGATCAAGCACATGCTAACACCAAGGCCACCTTCAACAATACTTTGTTCAGATTCTATACTCTCTGTGTCATGGGAAAAGGCAACTTATTTTTTCTGCAAGACAGCTTTCCAATAACTTTGGCTGAGGTCTGGGAATCAGTTCTCGTGCAACTTGATGGAACTAGTTATACAGAAGAGGATCTCATTGCTCATTATCTGAATGAGGAATCTCGCGCTACCTTAGCCAAGGGAAAATAAGAGCTTATAAAGGAGTGTGGCCTAGCAAATGGTGCTGGATCTTCTAGGGAGCATGCCTCTGACACAACTGCTACCACTACTGACCCTACTTCCACTGATATTAATATTTCTGACCCCTCGGCTGATATTACGACTTCCACTGATCCTACTGGTAGTGCTGGAGAAAAGATAGAGGCTACTGAAGTGCATCCAGAGGTCGATGATGGCAACGACAATGACCTAGATACTAATGAGTTAAATCCTAGAATCCCTCCCATCTCAGGTAAAACCGACATTGATTCATCCTTTCCAAACTTGGACATCTTGCTCTCTCCTTTGGGTATAGAGAATTTCTTTAGTACTACTCATTTAAATTAGGCCTGGACACTCTAAAGCTTTCTCCAGTTGAGCCTGAAGGAACTGGAGCTGGAATTAAAGCCATTTTCACTCCTTCTACTCTAGTGGCAACAACTGCTTTTATTACTACTCCTCCGTCAGGCGACCCGTCCTTAGCTCAAGCCTCTACTCCTGCCTCCGCTTCCCAGCCTGGGTCACAATCGGAGAAGATTGGTGCTATTGACGATTTGGATGACCTGAATGGCTTATCTAAAGGAGGAATGGAGGACCTGGAAGAGAGCCCGAAGAAAGATGTTAATAAGCACTTGAATGTTTCTACTTCGGCCAAGAAAACTCCGACAAAAAGGCACGGGAGGAAACACAGCGCTCGTAAGAAGGTACTTCTCTCAACTCATCCTACTATTACTGAGGATGAAGAAGATGAAGAACCTAAGGATGAGAGTCAATGCACTACTACATCTCCTCCGACCAGGGGTAGAAAGCTCACTCTTAGGTTAGGCAGCTCTTCCAAAGGCGGAAGAAGCAGGATTGATGTGCTAGAATGCTAAATCCATTGACTTAGCTTTCTTACTTTCCATTTCTTTTGATCAGATGTTATGCGATTGTCGGCCCTCGCTTTTGAATTTGTAAAGACTTGATTCTGAAACTTGCTTTGATGTAATAATGCTGCTTTTGGTTTGCTGTACTTTAGCTCTTTCTTTAGCTTTGTTGTACTTCCATATATTTGTCACTTTGCAGAATACAAGTGTATTGAAAGCTTCTGATCCTGCCACTACATCTAGGAAACCTAGCTTTACTGGTTGATATTTTGCTTCTTCTTGGAGAAGTTTTTAGTTCCTGCGCCCCTACGTGGGAGGTCTTATATTTTGCCCACGCGTGGGAGGTCTTGTATTTTGTCCCCGCGTGGGAGGTCATATATTTTTGTTTAGCCCAATGTTCATCTACAATCCAGCTAGTTAATTGAATATCGAAGGCTTTCGTTTACAATATAGCCAATTAACTCAAACGTCGGAGACTAGATTGGATGCCCTCGTGTGGGAAGCCTTATATTTTATCCCAACGTTCGTCTGCAATCCAACTTAGTTAATTCATGCATTGGAGACTTTCATCTACAGCCAACCGATTAATTCAAGCATCAGAGACTAGATTGGACGCCCCTCTAAGAGGTCTTGCGTTTAGGTGCCTCCGCAAGGGAGGCCTTATATTTTGGCCCATCATTTGTCGCAATTTGGCTGAGTAAATCAGGCACTGGCGATCTTGTTTGGTGCCTCTCTGGGAGGTCTTAGGTTTATGTGCCCCCGCATAGGAGGCCTTATAATTTGGTCCAACATTTGTCGCAATCTGGCCGAGTAAATCAAGCACTGGCGATCTTGTTGGGTGTTCCTCTGGGAGGTCTTGGGTTTATTCGGGAAGCTTTATTCATTGCATTGTTCCACGGGGCGGACGCCGATCCTTTTGTCGGACACTTGACTTGGCAAGCGATTGTAGTCAGATGACTAGGGTCCTAAAACCTCGCACTTGGGGAGATGCCGCTTTGATGGAACTTGCAACTTCCTTCTCCATGTTTGCTTGTTGTGCTCTTCACCGCTTGACTCCTAACGACCCTCCCTTTCGATCTTCAAGGTGGTGCACTACATTCTCGCATTTATGCAAATAGATGTTTGTGGCGCTCGACACTTGAGCTGTTGTCATCTGGATGCATTGTTAGAGTCGTCGGGTCTTGTCAGGTTTTGTTGGAACAAACGTTCTTTTTGGTGGCCTGCAATGTTAAATCGATTTTAAAGCAATTTCCGAATAATTTAACAAAAATTTGCAAATATATGATAGAGACAAGCAGGCATGCTTTCATTCATAGATGATGTTTAATTACAATACTTGCAAAATATTTACAATAATTTTTACAAGAAACTGAACAAAGCATTATGTAAAATAACGACGTAGATGGTTGCTGTTCTAAGCTCTTGGGATTGGAATTCAATCAATTGTTGATAATTTGAAAGTGCCATCCAGAAAATTTTGACTGATAATGTATGGCCCATCCCAGTTTGGCCTGAATACCCCAGTTCCACTCATCATTTTCTTTAACACAAGGTCACCAACTTCAAAAGTTCTTCGCTTTACGTTGATGTTGAAGTGCCTAGCTATCCTTCGCTGATGCGCTGCGATTTAGAGCTATGCTTCATCCCTTCTTTCTTCAAGTTGATCGAGTGCCTGTAGCTGTAGCTAATCATTTTCCGCTTGATCGAAGTGAATTCTGCGGTGATTAGGAACCCCCAGCTCTACTGGAATCATTGCTTCAGAACCAAATGCCAGGGAGAAAGGAGTGTGCCCAGTCATAGATTTATGAGTCATTCGATACGCCCATAGTGCAAGAGGGAGCTCATCCACCTAACCACCTTATCTTTCTCAAAACGCTTTTTGATGGTTGACTTTATGATCTTGTTGACTGCTTCCACATGCCCGTTTGCCTGCAGATGGGCCACTGCTGCGAAGCTCTTTTGGATCTTACACTTGGTACAGAAACCTTTGAATCCGTCACTCTCAAATTGAGTTCCATTGTCCATGAGTATCTTTTGCGGAACACCAAATCTTCAAATGATATTTTTCAAGATGAAATTGATGACTTTCTTGAAGTGATATTGGCTAGTGGCTGTGCTTCAACCCACTTCGTGAAGTAATCAACGACGACAATGGCATACTTCATGCTGGTTTTGGCAGTTGGCAAAGCTCCAATCAAATAATTGCCCCAGACCGCAAATGGCCATGGAATGACCATTTGACTCAACTCTATGGATGGTGCTCTTGGAATCTTCGCAAATCTTTGACATCTGTCACACTTTATGGTATATGTTATAGAGTCTCGATTTACATCGGGCTAGAATAACCATATCGAAGAACCTTCTTCGCTAATGTTTGACCACCTATATGTCCTCCACACTCTCCTTCATGTAATTCTACCAAGATTTCTTTGGACTCCTCTTTGGTAACAAATTAATGTAAGGGCATAGAGAACCCTCGCCTGTATAGCTGACCATCTTGAATTAAGAACATAGGAGCTTTTCTAACAACTTCTTAGGATCTGCTGGGAGCGTTCCATTGAGGATATAATCCTTTATTCTGGCACTTCAGTAGTCTCCATAATCCAGTCAACATTAGCATCTTCAATACATGGATTGGAGAGAACTCCAACATGCACTAACCCCAATAACTGAGCATCCCCTGAATTGGCATATTTAGCAAGTGAACCCTCCTTCATATTCTCCTCTCTAGAAATGTGAGATATGGTGTAGTAGTCGAGGTCGTTAAGGAGTTCCCAAGATTAGGATAGATAAGCTGGAAAATTTCCTCCTTGGGTTTGAAACTCTCTCCGAACCAAGCACACCACCAACTGTGAATCACTGAAGATCTGCAAGGCTTTCAAGTTCAACACCTGTGCTATCTTCAACTCAGCTATCAATGCCTCGTATATTTCTTCATTGTTCGTTGACGAGAATTCCAGTCTCAATGCATAACATACCGAATGGCCTTTGGGAGTCTCTAGCACTACTCCTGCCCCTGAACAGTATTCGTTTATAGCTCTCTCAATGAACAACTTCCATCGGACCACTGCATGTACAAACTCTTCCTTCTCATCACCTATGTCGGTGAACTCGGCAATGAAGTATGCTAAAGCTTTTCCTCTGATTGCTCTTCGAGGATGGTAGGTGATATCATACAGACTAAGCTCAATATTCCACGTCAACAATCTTCTAGAAGTCTTTGATCGAAATAGGACTTGCTTTAGCGGCTGATCCGTCGATACTTTGATTGAGTGAGCTTGGAAATATGGCCTGAGCTTCTTCAAGGTGACGAGTAGACAATATGCAAGCTTGTCTAACTTCGGATAGTTATACTCCACCCCAGTAAGCCTTTTGCTGATATAGTATACAGGCCATTGAACCTTTGCATCCTCTCGTACTAAAGCTGCACTTAAAGCATGGGATGACAATGCAAAATATAAAAATAAATCCTTACCATCACCTAGCTTTGAGAGCATTGGTGGCAGTTCCACGTGATTGATTAACTCCTCGAAGGCTGACTAACATTCTGAAGTCTACTGGAAATCCTTCTTTCTTTTTCTCATTGCATCAAAGAATGGAATACACCTATTAGTTGCTCTAGATAGGAATCTACTTAAGGCAGCGATCTTCATATTAAAACTTTGTAGCTCTCTCTTGGTCTTGGAGCCCACACTTCTCTCAATGCTGAAATCTGGGTAGGATTTACCTTGATGCCCCTAACATTTAACATAAAGCCCAATAATTTTCCAGATGCAACTCCAAACGAACGATTGAGCGGATTCATCTGCATGCCATATCTTCTCAGAATATGAAACATTTCAGCAAGATTTTCTATGTGATTCTCTGCTCTCTTTGACTTGACCAGCATGTTATCCACAAAGATTTCCATTATCTTGCCAATCTGGGATATGAACATCGCGTTGACAAGACGTTGGTAAGTAGCTCCTGCATTCTTCAGCCCAAATGGCATGACTTTGTAGCAGCATAAAACCACATCTATAACAAAGCTCATATTTTCCTGGTCTAGCTCATGCATCATTATCTGATTATAGCCTGAATAAGCGTCCATAAATGATAGTAGCTCATGCCCTGCTATTGAATCCACAAGCTGATAAATTTTGGGTAATAGGAAGCTATCTTTTGGGCATGCCTTGTTGAGGTCCGAATAATCGATGCAAATATGCCACTTGCCATTGCGTTTCATCACTAGAAAAGGGTTGTCATCCAATCTGGATACATCGACACTCTAATAAAGTGATTTTCCATTAACTGATCTACTTCTTCCTTGAGATCCATTGATAATTCGGGGACTTGTATCCTTCTCTTTTTCTTTACTGGTGCAACATGAGGGCCAATATTCAACACATGCTCTACTACGTCTGGCAAAATCCCACACATATATTCAACACTCAATCAGGATTCTTTGGACAAACTGATACAGGAATCGTGATCTCTGCTGGCGTTGTAACAAACCGTAATTTTGGAAATATAAATTAATTATTAAAATTTCAAAATAGGAATTTCTGCAAATGATGGATTTTGGCCATGAGACTTTAACCATTGCATTCATCTCAGAATTTTGGTCAACTTTCATGTTTGGAGTTTCACGAACGGAGTCATATGAAAAAGTTACGGACGAAATACGAAAACGGACGAAAAATAAATAAATCAGAATTTAAATAAATATTACACCATATATGAACAGCCAACCTGGGCATCTGATTGCCCAGGCGGTCGACCATAATGGTCGACCACCGCGGTCGACCCGCCGAGCGATCAAATGCCCAGTGGCGACCGTATCACATAGGGTTCGGTTTATAATGTTATAAAAATGAATGGACAGATATAACTTAAAACTAATCTGACGGTTCTAGGCCATTTCCACCCCTATAAATAAAGGGTCAGAGCCCCATTCTTTTCCATTCAAATATATAAAGGCAACGGAGCTCTGCCTTTTTTCTTCCGCTTCTAACCTAATTTCTAAATAAAATATATTCATACATATACCAAATCAAATCAAATTCATATGGAATTGGGAAGATAATTTGATTCAATGGAAGAGAATGCTAAACGATAGATTCTTCGCTCTCTTCATTTTTTTCTTACATTTCTACAGATCTCGTATTTTCCCCTTTCAAGATAAATTGTAGATTTGTAAGAATTTGGGGATTATAAGCCTAAAAGGGTTCAAAACTGATAAATTGGAAGCTATAAGGTGAGTGGGAAATTTACTAATACAATTATAATGACTTATCTAATTCATTTGAATCCAATCTATGTTTTATGCCTATCAGATCTATTTATTTAAATAATTGTGAATTGTTGGCAATCATTAGATTTGATTATGAATATGTTAAAAATTGGCAAATGATAAGTTGTGATTATGTATAACATGAATTGTAGGATTTATATATATTTTCCCCACATATTCCTATAGTTATGTCATGAAAATATGTTGTACATGTTACATAGCACTGTGGATCTGGAAATCAGTCCCATTAAACGTAAATTTGTTGTAGCTATGTTACAGATCTTTAGTTCAGTGCGGAAATATGAAATATGTGAATTTGGGTAAAAAGATGAAATTTGTGTATTACATTATTGTAAGAATAAAAGAAATATTCCTTGTTTATATGCAATACTATTGGGTTTTGGTTTAAGCGTTTGTGAAATACACATTTTGCCTCCTTAAAAATATAATGAGGCATTATTTTAGAATCACAAGAAGTATGACAAAAAGGATTAAAAAGTGAAAAGTGGTGCAAAGGTACATATAAATATAAATACATGTTTTTGTATGTAATTTTAATCGATTATTCTAGTATATACATATTACATATATTTCTTGTGATTTGGAAATATGTCAAATTCGACAAAATAGGAATTTTTACAATGATTACAACTAACGGTCCTTGTGAGACTTGAAACCTTTTTTGGCAAGATTGAATATAAAAAAAGGGAATGTTTGGTTAATTGATTAGACCAAATCATTAATTTAAAAATAAATATTGCAAAATAATAAATAAAGATTAATAACCGTTGACCGCACGAAAACATAAAAATAAATATATACATAATTATCCATCCAAATCAGCGTAAAACGGTGAAATATAAATTGTATGGAATGTTTGAATGTTAGATAAAGTTCAATTATGGAATCATGTGAAAATATAATCCATTTTGAATTAATATATTTGTGGTGACCATTTGTAGCAATAAATATAATTAATTTCCATAAATGAGACCGCATATAAAGAAATAACCATTATAACCAATATTGATTTGGGGAAAATAAATGTAATGGCAAAATGGTTTCAATTCCTAAAATCAGTTAGGATAATTGTTGTGGACCCCAATTAGGAAATTTAAATTATAACCGCATTTAGACATAAGGTTAAACCCAACTTGTGGTGTAAGCCTTCCCGGAACTGACCGTCAAATCCAACAACCACCGATAGTTAGTTTAATGTGAGGGATCTAATGCATAAATATAATCGTAATAAGGCACAACGTTAAGTTCACTTGTGGTAGAAGTTTGCCCGGAACCGACGGGAATATCCAGCATCCATAGGTAGTAAACTTAATATGAGAGGACTGGCATATATATATATATATATATATATATATATATATATATATATATATATATATATATATATAAATGAGAAGAGGAACTTGTCCATGGCGACAGGCTTATCGCCTGCTTTCGTTCATGCGTGAGTTTCTTTTTTTCTTCGTTCAATCAGATTTACAGATGTTTTCTATCCGACTTCTATATGTTTTCTATCATCTTCCACTTGTTTTCCTTCCGTTTTTCACACTTATTATCAGATCCGTAAACTTTATTCCACTTTTTAAACCCTAATTTGGGTTTCGATTTCCTACTTTCGGATCTAGGTCATATTCTTTTGGGTCTAAAGCAAAACACTAGACAATCACGGTCTCAATCTATTACTGATCCTTTATGACGCTGGATCTGATTCGTATGGACTATGGACGATCAAGCCATTGCTGATTTGGGTTTCGGCATTGCCGATGCAACTGGTTCAGTTCCAAATCTTCCAACCGATCCTTTAGTTGTCTGTGCTATATCGATTTCAGCTGGTTTTGGGGGTAAGTTCGATTGACATCTGTAGTTGGTATTCTTATTCAGATCTGATTTATAAAGAGATCGGTTTGGAAATTGTTATTTCCTATTTGGGGAAAAAGAGGCTGTTTCAATATACAAGTCATTACAGCAGTTTAGATCAGATCTATACATTTTGATTTTAGTATATAACATTTGGTGGATTACTACATTTTGGGGGTAATATCAATTTTAGTCTTGAGGAAAATTTGCTAAGGTTTCCTTGTTTTGATTGGGAGTAGTAATAAATTTTGGTCATCCTTTAACAATCATGTAATCTTAGCTTCATAGTTTCATAGTTCCAATAGTGATCGAGGGGTTTAGGTTTTGGAGACAATGGATATACTGTTCTGATGGCAACGTGCTCATCTAGTTCATGGTATTGCTGGCCTTCGAATTTCAGAGTTGAATGAAATTATGAAGGCTTCTCAAGAACGCAAATTTTATGGATTTCAGTTGGTCTCTTCTTGAATTCAAGTACTCCAGTGTTATCTGATTACAACATGTTATATGCCAGTAGTTAGATACGGCTCTTGCTGCATTTATTATATGAATTTCTGTTGTTTCTTGCATTAAGACTGATTCACAGGCGTCTGTGAGTCGTCAACCAGATTTAATGTTTGAAATGAAATTGAAGAATTTTTTGGACTGAAAGCATTCTTGCAGTTTTGAGGGACTGTTTATTTAGCAGTGGCAATGTATTGCTGTTTTGGTTTTCGGGATGACATTGGTTTTGCTTTGGAGTTAGAAGATGCTTATTAACGATTAAGAAAAGCTACTTCGAGAACCATTATACACAAGGATCAAGGATCGTTGGGGGTGCTAAGAGCATTCTGAATGGAGCTTTTTGCTCTGATGTAGAGAGTCGCAAGAGGGATAGCCTCTTTATGGGGCGGGTTTATCTTAGATTTGTTTTTGAGTTACTTGTTTTGTTTAGTTTTGTAACAGTTAGTATGCTAACTTGTCTATGTACTGTTTTTAGTCATAATAAAGTGAACCAATTTTCAAAATACACACACACACACACACACACACACACACACACACACACATATATATATATATATATATATATATATATATATATATATATATATAACAGCCAACCAATAAATAAATAAATAAATGAACAAAAATAGAAACTGTATGTTGGGTTCAATAATAAATAACTTGGGACTGACAAAATGGTTGCCTTAAGAAAATATGACCGTTAGAGTCATAAAGGGCAATAAAAATGAAATAAAAGGAAAGGGGTATCATAAGGGAATTTATCGTTGTCGTTTAAACACTAAGTCCAAATTAAGGAAGTATTAAATAAATATCATAGGGAAAAAGAATATAACCTTCCTTATTAATAGTAATGGAAATAGAAAATATAGTTGGACTTAGTAAGTTAATAATGTAAAGTATTATTAACCATATAAATCCGTGACACAAATAAATGGTGTACGCATAGTATTTTCGTATGAAGGAACTAAACGGGAACGACTTAATAGCGTAGCGTACTTTATCCCCAAATGGGAAATGTGTAAAAAGGCAAATGGGGTACGAACTAAAAACCTTTGCATATAGTCTGCTTCCTGGGTCTAAAGGGCTAAGAGAATAGTGGTTGAAGAGTCCATTTGGGAATAGGTTTTTCAATATAGGGGTCTTAAATGGCAAGTGTGTGTGGGCATACCCAAACTTGGAAAGTAAAGGGTCGGATATGGTTGTCTATCCTACGGGAAGAAATAAGCGACAAAGGAGGTTATCTAATAAGGTCAGGTAGAAGGTATAATGCATGATAAAATACCTTCTCTCACCTTATGCGGGACAAGGGTATATGCATGAATGACTAGTAGGGACCATAGCTAGTGCCCTCTAGTTTATGTTAATGTTGAATATATTATCGAGGGTTAATAAGTGATCAATAGGTCTGCTTAGGGTTTTAAGTAATCAGGGAGAATCCACCCTATTTATCATTGATAGTGAGGTGTTGACTAATTAAGAATAGTGAATGAGGATATAGATAGAAACCCCGAAATTGGGGGCGCACTCTCGATAGAATTTACTAGTTAAGATCTGGTATAAAGGCTTCATAATAATGTTTGTAAATGTCCTATCTCGGTAATGTAACTTTGGTATACTACTTTAGGAAGAGTAATAGAGACGTGCGTAAATATTAACAAGGTTGGATTAGAATCAATAACCTTGTCAGGCATACAGCATGGGTTGAACCAAACGGATTATATCTATGTTATAGTCTGGGTTGTACATTTCTTAGTCACCAGAACTTTACCCCTCCTCATTACAACCTCCCAGGTTTCCTAGAGAAGGTCGGGTTCACACAGATGGTTAAGTTTGGCTTGCGGTTTTCGTTCTCTCTCTCATGCTTAGTATTGACAAAGTGAGTTACTTTGAAAAAAGGTAGTTACTTGAGTTAATCCTAGTTTATCCTATTTTGTTTCAACTGTGAGTTTTATTTATCGTAGTCTGATTATGCTCATGCTCACTTGTTGCAGGTACCAGATATACACGCTCCATGCTTGGATTTGTTCAAGTTTTGATTTTGGTCAAAATTTGGGTGTAGAAAAGTGTGGGGTGTTACATTTGGTATCAGAGTTTAGGTTAAATGATCAGAGAAATTAGTTAAATTAGGAATCGTGTGAGAACATAATTAGATTTTATTTTCTGTTTGTCTTCGTTTTTCTTACTCGACTTTAATTTATTTCGACTATAGTAATTAATCGTGGGCCTAATTATATATAATGGGCTTTGATCGACTATGAGTTGAAATATGTTGAGTTCGGGTTTCTAGCTGATTTTGTCTTACCCCACAGTACGTTGGCAATCTCGTCATGAAGAGCATGAGACGACATATGGTGGATTCTGTTGATTCGAGATTTGGAATCTGGAATAATGTATATGTCAATATAAAAAGCTAGCTACAACCAAGATTGTCATAAACTCCTAGTTTGGTTTCACTGATAGTTCCAGTTAAGACCATTACTCGATCCAAAACGGGGAAAAAGCCCATATTAATATGTTGTATCCATTTCGAAAATATAATTACGAGGTATATCCATTTGTTACTTCGTTAAAACTATGAATCTACCTTTGTTGAAATATTCAATTGAATCCTTAGCTTGTATTCGAGGAAATTTATTTTTAAAACTATTTGAAAAATAAAAAAAGGATTTTAACGATTTTGAAATACAGTTTCGGAAAATAGTTTGTGAATATATGGTTTTAAATTCTTAATCCATTTTTGCTTTAAATTTTTTGGGGCTATTCAGTAATTTTAATAAATATTGTCTGATTGATAGAAAAGAAGGAATTAAAAATAACAAGGAATATACCACTAAACTCAAGAATAATAAATATATATTCCTTGTGATTTTTAGTATCCATCTCCTATATATATCGGATAATTTATTAAAGTTAGCAGAATTAATCTAAATTGTCTTAAAGTTCCAATACTTTTAAACATGAAAAGGGTTTTCCAGTTTAAAATATAAAATTGGAATATAAATAGTAATAATAAAATGGATTTATAAATACGAAACTGTTAGTTTACATATAAATCCCATTTTTGGAAAGAGTTATAAATTTTTCTTCGGAAAGGCAAAGGAAAATCCTTCATTTTGATTATTAGGGTATTTGAATTTGAATCGCTTAGTTTATGTTAGCTAGTAAGAGGAGAAATCCATTTTAAAATTTTATTTCAGATTTCTAACTGATTTCTTGTTTTAAGTTCGTTCATTTCGGTGGTCACAAATATTTTAGGAGGTAGGGAAAAGGCGTGGAAATTTAAATTTTCGATCAGGCGAGTGGTGGAAGTTGATATGAGAATTTGGTTGGGAGTAGATGTTGTTTCGACGTAAATAGAAAAAATTAAAATTTGATTTATATAATTTAAACGGACCATGGGGCCGAGGTTCAAATCGCGCCCGAAATGGGGCAAGCGGTCAGCCACCCTCTATTGGCCAGGTCGACCGCTACCCCACGTAAAGGCATGGTTAACCCGACCCGTCTTTTGCTGAATGATGTATATAACATTGTTCAGCCAACCCTTCTCCCCCAAACCCCCTTCCACCGAAAACCCAAACCCTCATCCTTTCTAAGCTCCTATTCGAGCAACCCCTGCTCCGTTTCGCCTCTAATTACCATCAAAATCCTCCTCATGCAAATCTATACCCGATTATACCTTGGATTCGCAATTTCTTGTGCCCGTTTAGCCAATTCCTCCGTAGCACCTCACAACAAATACCCCGGTCTCATTCCCCAGGAAGCCGCTTGGCTAGATCTTGATGATGCTAAGATTAAGCAATTCCTATCCATGATCAGTTATGAGTTCCAAATTGGTCATCTAGTGAAGTTCATCGACTTCGCTGCATTTGGTTTGGAGGAGTTGTTTGTCACCGCAGGCCTAACACCGATCCTGCGCTTCAACACTTTTGAGCGCGATGTGTATCCGCGTTGTATCCGTCTGTTCAATTCCTGGATGGATGCTGATATCGATGACGAAATCTGCGTCATGATTTGAGATCATGGGCACCCGCATCGAGTTCACTGATGCAGACTTAGCCCAAATTTTGGGTATCTCGGTAGATGGAGCCGAGTTTGATGCTATTGAGATGGAGGACCCTCATATCCTTAGCGCATCTTTATTGGAGAGCCCGGAGCTTGGACCACCGCCATTCTACGACCAGTAGCCTGTGTAGTTGTGTGCATCATACAACACAACATCATCCCAAAGACGGGTAGCATGAGGGTAGATTTATCTTTCTGTTCGTCATGCCACTTGTGTTATCCTTGGTCGCATAACCATCAATTCAGCGTGTACTTATGATCGATCTCAATGAACCCTTCGTCGGCACCCCGCGGAGCCATTTTCCCTATAGTCATATTCTCACTCATATCTTTGGGCACTTATAGGTGAGTCTTTCTCGGGAGACACCTACGAAGAAGGCGCCGACCGCCATCATTCGCACCACTCTCTGGAAGATGGTATCCCGCTACCCGATGCTCATGCACCCGCCCTACCTGCTCCAGCTCGGCAGCCTCAACATTTTGGTCATGAGAGCCCAGAGCATACTGCCATCTGATCCGTGCAGGCCGAGCTCCAAGAGGTTTGAGAGGAGCAGCACTAACAAATGCTGGAGATTGGCTGCATCTTTGCTATACTACGATACTGGTGCGGACATGACAATGGATCAGGCCCCAACCGCGATGGTAGACCAGCCTATAGTGGGAAGTGTTAGTCGTCGTTGTTGTTGTTAGAACATGCTTCGTGCATGTCGTATCTTGTATCATGTGCTTCCCTTTCCTGTGTTTTTCTTTTTCTTTGATGTAGAGTGTGTTGTAACTGCTAGTAATGAAAAATTTGCACGACTTTAGCAATGAAATTTCTATGTTGAAAGAAAAAAAATGTACTTGTCATTCATGCACGATTATTTGAATGAAATCTCGTTTATTTACTAGCATTTGTCCTAGAGCTGGAAAGATTAAAATTCTGTGTTGAATAAATTATTGTAAAGGAATGGTTCTATGTCACAGGTATAAAAATAAATAAACCACCGTTCCTTATGAAAACTAAAATTTATTTTTGTCTTTTGTGTGATTTCAGTTTTCGCATTTTTGGCGTGACTGACTTCCTTCTTCGCTAACATATGACATGAATCATCTAAATTTCTGCAAATTACATTTTTAAAAGTTTATGGAAAATGTTGTTTGAATTTTTTTTTTTATCATTTTCTTATTTTATAGGAAAGTGAAACGGTTTTGAAAGGAAATTTTCTAAACAAATATGATAAGTTTTCAAGCTAAAATTTATTTTGTGAAAATTTTCGATTTTCGGTCATATGAACGGTGTAAGGAAGATTTTTGGATGCTTTGTATGCGCGTGTAGCAGTTAAATAGGACTGAAATTTTGATAAAAATGTTAACGATAACAAGGCAAAAGGCTGTTTTAGCCTTGGAAACGCTGTTTCCATGCCTTATCAACGATGCGTCGGAGCTATTAATTAACTCATTTTTCGTTTTAGAGCTTGTTTTAAGCCTCCTATACAGTCTACAGTTGGAAATTTTTGGGGTATTTTGGCTAACTGAAGTGAAAATTCCACTTTAGGTCGGGAAATGGAATAAGTGAAAGCGAAGGGAATTTTAAATTTCTTCACCTTAATTTCCTTTTTTCGGTTTAGGGGAGATTAAATAAGAAACGATTAGATTGCATACATTATGGATGGTAGGGTTCGAATGCAAAATTGATTGCTTTGCACTTCTATTCGTAGTTTCATAAGGGTTATGGATGAAAAAGAATTTTCAAAATTTGCATTGATATAGAACTGCCAATATATTTAGGATGTTTTGCATCAAGTTTTAAAAAATATTATAAAAGTTTAATGCAAACATATAAGAGGATCCGATTAAAATCATCATGTATGCATGTTTTTGGTTGAAATTGCATTATGTACACCATGCACATATACACATGGTTGCTAAGTGTATGTACACGAATTGGTTGTATAACATAGGATTATATGCGTTAGAATTTCAGGACGAAATTCCTTTTAAGGAGGGGAGAATGTAACAACCCAGAATTTTTGCAATATAAATTAATTATTAGAATTTCAAAAATAGGAATTTCTGCAAACGATGAAATTTGGCCATGAGACTTTAACCGTTGCTTTCGTCTCAGAATTCTGGTCAACTTTCATGTTTGGAGTTTTGTGAACGGAGTGCATATGAAAAAGTTAAGGATAAAATACAAAAACAAACAGAAAATAAATATATTAGAATTTAACTAAATATTATACCATATATGAACAGCTGACCTGGGCTTCTGATTTCCCAGACGATCGACCTACTGGGCGATCAGATGCCCAGTGACAGCTGGATCATATAGGGTGGTTTATAATATTATAAAAATGAATAAAAGGATATAACTTAAACTAATCCGACGGTTCTAGGCTATTTCCATTTCTATAAATAAAGGGGTAGAGCCCCATTTTCTTCCATTCAAATCTATAGGGGCAACGGAGCTCTGCCATTTTTCTTTCGCTTCTAACCTAATTTCTAAATAAAATATGTTCATACATATATCAAATCAAATCAAATTCATATGAAATTGGGAAGATAATTAGATTCAATGGAAGAGGATGGTCAACGATAGATTCTTCGCTCTCTTTCCTTTTTCTTACATTTCTACAAATCTATAATTTTCCTCTTTCTAGATAAACTGTAGATTTATAAGAATTTGGGGATTGTAAGCCTAAAAGGGTTCAAGACTGAGAAATTGGAAGCAATAAGGTGAGCGGGAAATTTACTAATGCAATTATAATGACGTATCTATTTAGTTTGAATCCAATCTATGTTTTATGCCTATCACATATGCTTATTTAAATAATTGTGAATTGTAGGCAATCATCAGATTTGACTATGAATATGTAAAAAATTGGCAAAGGATAAGTTGTGATTATGTATAACATGAATTGTAGGATTTATACATATCTTTCCCACATATTCCTACAATTATTTGATGAAAATATGTTGTACATGTTATATAGCACTACGGATATAGAAATCAGTCCCATTAAACATAAATTTATTATAGCTATGTTCCAAATCTTTAATTGAGTGCTAAAATATGAAATATGTGAATTCGGGTAAAAAGATGAAATTTGTGTATTACATGATTGTAAGCATAAAAGAAATATTCCTTGTTTATATGCAATATTGTTGGGTTTTGGTTTAAGCATATGTAAAATATGCTTTTTTCCTCCTTAAAAATATAAAGAGGCATTATTTTAGAATCACAAGAAGTATGAAAAAAAGGATTAAAAAGGGAAAAGTGGTGCAAAGGTACATATAAATATAAACACATGTATTTGTATGTAATTTGCATCGACTATTCCAATATATACATATTACATATATTTCTTGTAATTTGGAAATATGTCAAATTGCACAAAATAGGCATTTTTACAATGATTACAACTAATGGTCCTTGTGAGATTTGAAACCTTTTTGGCAAGATTGAATATATAAAGGGAATGTTTGGTTAATTGATTAGACCAAATCATTAATTTAAAAATATGTATTGCAAAATAATAAATAAATATTAATAATTACGTTGACCGTATGAAAACATAAAAATAAATGTATACATAATTATCCGTCCAAATCAGTGTAAAACGGTGAAATATAAATTGTATGGAATGTTTGAATGTTGGATAAGGTTCAATTATGGAATCATGTGTAAATATAGTCCATTTTGAATCAATATATTTGTGGTGACCATTTGTAGCAATAAATATAATTAATTGCCATAAATGAGACCGCATATAAAGAAATAACCATTGTAACCAATATTGATTTAGGGAAAATAAATGTGATGGGAAAATGGTTACAATTCATAAAATCAATTAGGACAATTGTTGTGGACCCCAATTAGGAATAAAACATAGATTGTGGCACTTTAGTTGCTATAATAAAGCTTTAGTTGCTGTAATAAAGGTTCATGAATGTGTAGGGAACCCTCCACACTTTTCCTCTTGTCTTTCTTCTTGGCTTCACGCAACTCAGTTAGATAACATTCTCGGGCAGTACTTTGGTTCCCTTTCACTACACCGACGCCTTTCCCCTTAGGAAACTTCATAGTCAAACACCATGGCGCCAGTGCGATTCGGAAGTCGGCCAATGCAGGTCTGCCCAAGAATGCATTATAAGCGGAATCTTCATCAACCAGAACAAAGGTCTACTCCAAGATAACACTTCTTTCTCCTTCCTCAAGCTCTAAAAGCAAGTCAATTGCTCTGATAGGTTGCTTTCGTTCCCCGTGAACCCCTAGATCTTGGTTTGATAGGCTCGAACATCTGACATTGAAAGATTCATCTGGTTGAAGGTGTTTCGGAATAGGACATTAAAAGAGGTGCCGCAATCAACGAGCACCCTCCTGACTATAGCTGGGCCTATCCCGACTGCGACTACCATTAGATCTTGAGTTGGGGCTAACACACCTTTTGTATCCTTCTCTCCAAATGCACTGTCACCATGAGAGATTTTTTGTTGCTTCATAGGTATGGTCTTGCAGAGAATCAAACAATTTTCCTCATTTAGGACATACTTTAACGCGCTTGAGTATCTTTCAATATCTCCCCAGCTGTTGCCTGTCGGATGAAGACCTCCAGAAATGGTATTAATCACCGACCTTGGATTAGCTTGCACTGGAGCTCCATTGCTTGTACTCGAATGATTAGCAGATGCTCCTTGCCTTTGAGGAGTCAAGGAAGGATCTACAGTCTGTGGCTTCTTCACATATTGCTGTAGCCTATTCCTTTTGATTAACTCTTTGATCAAGTTCTTTGGATGTCTGCCTTCATTTGTGTTGTTACCGGGTTGATTATGGAAATGGGAAAACCTTCCACACTTCAACTGGGTTTGTCCCGGTTTCTGCTATCGTGGAGCCAAATAATCTTCTGTGCCTTTGGTAGTATTGATATTCTCCGGAGTATTCGTCAGAGGAGTTAATTCTGCGGGTTTGAAGAAGTGGGACTTCTTTCCATTCCGGTTATCTCCCCCATCATTTTCTCTCTTTTGTCCCTTAGTATTCTTCTGATTTCCTTGAACATCGTTATCCTTCTTTTGCAGTAAATACTGCTTTTAGCAAAATTCTGGGCGGGAGAAGGGTCATCTTCCACTCTGATGAACTCTTCCGCCTTCTTATAGAATTTCTTAAGAGTATTAGGCTCCTTCATTTTCATCCATTTCCCCAACTCAATCTTCTTGTCCAGAGCTCGGTATAAGCCATGAATATCATCTGAGGCTCTGGATTTTCCACTTCTATTACGACAGAGTTAAAACAAGTAAAAAAGGCTTTCACTGATTCTCCCGGTCTTTGCCCCAAATATGATAATGACATTATGTCTTTAGCTTTTGTAGAGTACAACCGGAACTACTCCCTGAACTTCTTTGCCAAATCAGAACACTGATCCATGGATTCTAGTGGCAATTAGGTGAACCATAATGATGCTACTCTCTCCAGGTAGACAGGAAAGTACAAGCATTTGATTTCATCGGTCGTTCTTGAGCCATTCATGTGCTGGTCATAATTGTACATAAACAAATTGGGATCACTAGTTCCAACATAAGTTGGCATCATTGGAGGAACAAATTTCCTCGGGAACTCAGCCTTCCGAATTCTCTCAACAAGCGGAATCTTACTCGGAGCAAAATCCCGTTCTCTCTCATCATCGTTTCTATCCATACTCTCCTTCATAATCTTCCTAATCATCTCCAAAATATATTCTTCGTCGCCGTGTCATTGCATGGGGGCGGACCCCATCTCCTTTACCGGATGCTTGCTTGGGCAAGAGATCACGGTTAGGGATCCGAGGCCTTAGGCCTCCCGCTCGGTGAGGTTCCCTTTTGGTGGGACTAGCCACTTTAGGAAAAGTATATCTTTCGGAATGATTCTTAGCATTACGTTTAGAATCCTGGATATCCGCATCATCCGAATCGTCAACCTCTTGAACAATGTAATCGCGTTCGAGATCTAAAGCAGAAGAGTTATCATTCTCTTCGAGGTTAATCTCAACAGTCTAATTTCGTGTATTGGCTTGAGCATTGAAAAGAGATTTTAGCCTATCCATCAAAGCTTTGTTCGAAACCTCCATTTGCCGAGTCAAGTTGGCGACAACCGCATCCAACTCTCCCCAAGTCACAGCAGCTGCAAGAGTTTGAGAAGGAGTTGGATGGTTGGTTTGAGGAGTGGCTACAACATCATTAGCAGCGAACCTGGAGCTCTTGTAGACTTACTAGTCTTCTTATATGGTGCCATAATTTCCGAAATTTTTCTGAACTTTGTAGAAATTCTCTCAACAGGCTTGACTTTTAGACTTCAAGGATCTAGAGTGAAGATCAAGCTTCGACAACTTCCCCCTTCAAGTTTCTTAAACTTGTGGTTGTGGCTTCGAGCGCATTGGTGGGCACCAGAAATGTTAACAACCAAAATGGATGCTAACACCCCAAGAGGTGTAATAATACTTCTTATCTAAAAAAATAAGGTTAAGAGTGTAAATGTGCAAAAAATAGCAAAAGTAAAGATTATTTATAGTGGTTCGGCCTCAATTTTGGCCTACGTCCACTTTAAAGGATGATTTCTTTATGAACTTCACTAGAAGGCACATTCACTCTCATTTTGTCGATTTTCTATCTCTGAAGTCTCTTTTTTCCCACTACACCTTCTCGATTCTTCCTTGAAAGTAATCGAATTCTCGCTAGTATCGATGGTTTTTGAAGTAGATCTTCGATAATGATGTACGGCGATGATCTTCGATTATTTCTCGATGAAGATGTTGGCTGACATGCTTGAATCAAGCTTGGAGATGCTTTAATGGAGTTTGAGATGATTGAGCAATGTAGAAGATTGAAAATGGTTGCCCTTCGGGGTAGAAACTTTCGATCTCATTAATGTATGAGGAGGTAGGGTATTTATAGGTGCGGTTGTGAGTGGACTGATGATTCAAAATGTAGTGTGTGCAGGCCATGAATTTGCGACCGATCCATGTCTGAATCGGGCACGATCCACGTACCTTATGAGCAGTCCATGCACCAGGCTTCAGCAAGCTATCCATTGCACAACTGCGCATCTGATCCATGATAAATGTGCAATCCATGCGTGGATCGTGCAACCGGTCCATAATTTGTATTATACGCTGCTCCTTGCCCGATCCAACGTCGATCGATCCATATACTTAAAGACTTGCTCGACCCATCGATATAACACTATGCCAATCCATCGTTCTTTATACTGCCGATCCATATACTATGTAACGTTGTCGATCCATCAACGTGAGGCATTGTCGATCCATTGCCAAAAAGACATTGTCGATCCATCTATAAAATATTACTGATCCATCGTAGAAAATGTGACCGATCCATCATAAAAAAGAACGATCGATCCATGGCTTAACTAACCGATCCATACACATCAACCACACATGTATGATTTTCAGTGGATTAATATATATATATATATATGTATATATATATATATATATATATGTATATATATATATGTATATATTAGGATAATTTGGAGTACGCTGATTCGAAGGTTCAATCCAAATTGTCAAATTCTACACTGAATTCACTTTTATTCTCTTCCTATCTCTACGACAGAAAATTACATCAATTTTCTATTTTCTATATGATGTTAGTCTAGCTTTCACTATGCCATAGATGGCCTTCTGTAACAGATTTGCAAGGTGTTGCCAGCTAAAATGTTGCAACAACTATAAAATTTTGGTTCTACTGCAACATTCGCTTCAAGGTGTAAGCATAGATATCAGCAAGATGTTGCCGTAGATATAAATATATTCAAATTAAACAATTAATAAAATTTTACACCTTAGCGATTCGCACCATCATTTAAAACAAAATCTCAATCTTCAATTCACACCGTCAATCCACATCTCAGTTATTTCTATTTCCTGCTTTCTTTTTTGTTCAGCTGCTTTCTCATTTCATTCTCACCCCCTCAACAACACAAAATCAGGTTATTCATCGCACCGAAGCCTTAAACTCAAATGGTAAAACTCACTTCAAAAATTAGATCAGGGTTGCGAATTCAGGGTTCGACCCAACTGTTCGAATTTGGGATTTGGCGAAGTGGTCTATGTTTCAAATTAGGTTTGTAGAGATTTCGATTTTGGGATAGGGTTAATGTTAGGGACTGCGGAATGGATCGTTCAGGCAAAAAAAACACTAGAGGGGGGTGAATAGTGTTCGTAAGAATTTTAACAAGCCTAAAAACTAGAGAGAAGTTTGGGATGAATCAAACACCACAAATACAATCACAAATTCAAACACAGATGCAAAATAAACAGAAATAAAAGTGTAGAAAAGGAAATAACACACTGGATTTTATACTGGTTCGGATCACTCCTACGTCCAGCCCTGCATAACGCTGGATTGTGCAGAGTTTTATTACTATTTTCAAATATCTAAATACAACCTCCTTGATTTCATGGCTCAACAAGGAGACACTGACTCCTATCCCTTGATTCATGGCTCAACAAGGGCACACCGACTCCTATTCCTTGATTTCATAGCTACAAGGATACACTGATTACTCTTTGACTTACAAACAGGGTGTATTCAACCCAAGCAATTACAAAACAGCCCTATAACTCTTCAATAGCACTTGATTCAGAGAGTAGGGAGTAGAGAGTGTAGAGAGAAGAAGTTTGATCAAATCAGAAGTGAATTCGGCAGAGTATAAGTGTAAAAACTATAAAAATGATTAAGAATAATGGTAGGATGAAAGAGGATGAAGATGGAGAAGAAGAGATGTTAAAAAACTCGGTTTTAACCTCTTTTTATAGAGTATAAAGGGTTGCAACGGTTCTGAAGCATTTCAAATAGTGAAAAGACACTTCCCTTCAAAATTAGAAAAATAACTATTATATGTCGACATACATATTTTGCTATGTCGACATAGTCATGTGTAATTTTCATTTTCAAAGCATTTTCCAAGTATTTTGATATAAAATTAATTCTAGAAATTTTTGAGTAAAATTCTAATGTTGTAAATCAATATTATATGATAGAAAAACATATGAAAACATATTTTAAAACTATATAAATATATTTATAAAATTATAAGGTTTTAAAACATATAAAATATAAATAAAGTATATATAAAAACTTAAGTTTAAAAAACAAAGAAGAATAATAATAGAAACAAATATAAAAAAAATAGAGAGGATTGAGAGTAAAATAGAAAAACAAAATAGAAAGGATTGAGAACAGAATTGAAAAATCAGAATTTGAATTTGGATTTGAACCTGGAGTGCTATTTAAAATCTTACAAAATCTAGACTCTATAATTATATTAATCTTGAACTCTTGAAATCTTGATTACTCATGAGTCTTAAATCTGCTCTGAGTTCTGAATCTCTAAAAGCTCTTAAACTGTACGGTCTTCACTATTAATTCCTGTATACAAATCCTGCATATGTGTGTGTGTATATATATATATATATTCTATACAAAAAGTGTTAGCATATATTTTATAATCAATGATAATTGAAATAAGGTTGTTATCATCAAAACTCCATTCTCCAACAATCTCCCCCATTTTGATGATGACAACCTTAGCTTATAAAATATCATACCTGTATATACCTGTTTGATGATGTTCCTTCTAATACTCCCCCTGTCTGTAAGAATCCTATAAACTATGCCTATATTTTATAATTTCTCCCCCTTAGGCATTATCAAAAACAAATTCTAAAAGTACTCCCCTTAAATCCTAGAACTGTCTAAATAATTCATATACTAAAGTAAAGTACTCCCCTTAAGTCCTAAATCTATAAAATACTCCCCCTAAATCATATATCTATATATACATATACTATTATAATATTCTATATAACTATCCCTGATTCTGTGATACCCTTATATCTCCCTCTAACTCTATGATTCTAAGCCTAAAAAATTATAAATCCCCCTAAAATTATGATTATAAGCCTAAAATTATGATTCTAATAAATGTTTATAATCAATTCTAATAATCAATCCAAACAAGCAATTCAAGCAATAAATTCAAGCAAGCAATTCAAGCAATCTATTTAAGCAATTAATTCAAGCAATCAAATTAAATAATATGTGTTAATAAACACTTTAATTAAACCTAGAAACTATAAAACTCCCCCTTAATCTAATACATGACTAAACCTCCAATTGTTATGGGTCATCACCAACCAGTGGCCTTGCCTATACTCTTGTTCCCTTAAAACTATAATTAGACCTTAATCTAGACTAAGAAATAAGTCTGATAAGATATCCTTAAAATTATTATATAAGTAAAGTAATTCAATCCAATCAAATGAATCAATTTAATCAAGTAAGCCAATTCAATCAATTCAACCAAGCCAAACAAGTAGTTAACCAAGACAAAGTAAATATGTTATGTATTTGATTAATAATCCTAGATTAAAAAAATTCATAATATATACTTGTTAAGTGTGAAGTTAATTAAGGTTAACATGTAATGTAGTGTATTGCTTATAATGCAGTATGTTATATGCAAAATTATATGAAGTGATATATTGAATGAAATGCAGCTTGGATGTGAATGATTTTAATTTGAGATGTACTCTAATGATGATGTATGATATGAAATAAGATGTGTAATGATAGTATGCAGAATGATTTGATAATTATATCTATTTAGGTAACATATATTCAAAGTACTATTTAACTATTATGAATTATTTGAATCAAACAAAGATAATGTTAATTTCTAGACTTATATTAATTATATTAATGAATTTGATTAAAAGAATAATAAATATAAGAGTTTAATTAAAAACAATACTCAAGATAAGTAGTAAAGTATTCAGAAAAAATCATGAAGTTAAATAATATTAGTAGGGTAAATATTGTAAAAATTGAAGATCTTTCAAAAGAGAATATAAAATTTGTATAATATAAAGTAAGCTATATAAACATATATTCATAAGTATATATAAAACTAATTTAAAAAGAACTTAAAATTTAATTTATGAGATATTCATTAATATTTTGATAATAAAGATAAGTAGTAAAATATTTATGAGATATTCTATACAAAAAGTGTTAGCATATATTTTATAATCAATGATAATTGAAATAAGGTTATTTTCATCAAAACACCATTTTCCAACAGTTACTTCATGGATTTATTCTAACCCCTTCAATGTGCCTCTTTGCTGATTGTTCGCTAATTGTTCACGACTTCATCGTGCCTCTTGTGAAGATGGTGGATATAGGGTTGGGGTTACTTCAATTGTAAGATCAATGAATGTTTGCGACTTGTGAAGAAAGGAGGAGATCGGTGAATTTTTGTTTCGGGTAGGAACTGGTTTGGAAGTTACGCTGATTGGTGTTTTCGAATTAAATTTTTTTTGTATTCAAAGAATTGCAAATTAATTTAGCTGTGTGGTTTACGAACCGTGGTAGCGGTTTAGGTTTGTGCAGTGGTGATGGTGGATTGCTGAAGATGGTTTCAATTTGGTTTGGAAGTTTGTGCAGTTGCATTAGGTTGAGAGTCCGGTTTGTGAGGTTATGGAAGATGAGGGAAGATGAAGGTGATGTGGTTTTTGGAGTGTTGATGGGTCTTTGGATGTAGTCAGAAACTGTGAACGTTTGGTTTTTGGAGTATTTATGGGTTTTTAGAGTTAAGTATTCAAGTATATATTATAACGTTATATCTGCTATTGGTGATCGGATATCTATTATTGTTCAGAATTGTGCTCTTTTGCTCGTATCTTGCAAAGCAGGTTTTATTCTTGAGTGGTGGCTCATTTTGAATCTTTGTTGAAACTAAAGATGAATCATATTATATTTATCAATAATGTAGCAAAAGATAAACTGAATCATATTCCAGAGCAGCACATTTTAGGGAGATGGACAGTAAGTTCAGGTATTCGACTAAATGATGAAATGAATATCAATGTGGCAGATCATCGAAAAATTACACCTTTTGAGTCTTTATTGGTTCAAGCAAAATTGAACTTGGTATTTGAGAAGGCAACAGAAGATCGAGAATAGTACAAGCTTGTTCATGCATTAGTTGATGAGTACTAGAACCGAGTTAAATTGGTTAATCAGATAGACACGTGACATTGTTCTTAATCAGTAAAATATTAAGTTGGAGTTGAATCAATTAAGGTACAACATCTTTGAACTACTTATGATTTATGGAACAACCTTTTCACTTCCTTTTCTTTTGTTCGTTGGATTTTAGATCACATATGCTTGTTATATTTTTAAAAGTTAGGGATTTAACCGACATATTATATTAACCTTTTCAATTTATGTTGCAGGACAATAATTGCCTGCTATATTTACTCTCAAACATGAATCAATTGCTCTTTCATTGTTCATATATTTCTGATTTGATGCATAGGTGTATTATGTAAATTCTTTATATTTCTAACTTTGGTGTGTAAAATATAAGACATCCATGAATTTAAACTCCATGATATCCTAATTTGAAATTAAACTATGATGAATATCTAATCACATCCGATACTTTACATGTTCAAATTCAGATATTCATGGGTTTTGATGGTTGTATTCCCTGTTTTCGTCGCGGCTACTATTCAACATGTATGGTATTAATGTATGTTCATAACTATCAGCAGTGTTAATGTGTGTGTATATAACATGTAATATACTTTTTGCATAGAAAATGTTTATGAAAGGATTCTCAGGAGACCTGGAAGCGTCACACTCAAAGGCAACGCAGATAGCAGGGGAAGCAGTAGCGAACGTGCGAACAGTTGTAGGGTTCAACGCAGAATCCAAAGTGATGCCGCTTTTCGCTTATAACTTGGAAAGCCCTTTGCGCCAGTGCTTATGGAATGGGAAGTTTGCCGGGACTTGGAGAGGATGTAAGTGTGTTACAGAAACGGAATTTTGAAATAAAACAACGTCGTTTCATAGAAGGCTTGGACCCTCGTCGGCGTTGCGCCCAGACCCGCTACTCGGCTGGCCTTCGGCTTGGCATATATTTGTCAGTGTCTGTGTTTGTATAAATTGAGAATGCATATGTGATGAGTGAACTAACTGAAGTAGTGAAGAATATCTATATATGTGAATATTCAGTGTTGTAGTAAATCATTGAGTTGTAAATAGTTGAAGTCAGAAATTTTTACTATTTCAGTTATTGAAATAAAATAATTTATTTAATAAAACACTGTTTGAATTCAAATTCTGTGCAGTAGTATTCTATAAAATGAAATTTTAATCATGTTAGATATGAAATATCTATAGCAACATTTTTAAATGTAAAAGTGTTGTCACTGGATGGTAAAAGTGTTACTATAGATAACGTGCAACCCACTTTTAAGTAAAACTAGTATTTGTGGTAACACCAGGAAAATGTTGTCATTGGATGGTAAAGATTTTGCCTTTGACTCTAGAGCAATGCAGCAAAATACATCACCTGGAAAATGTTGTCTTTGATCGTTTTTTGTCTACAACAACTTTTTTTGGCACTTACCGCATCATATCTTGGATGATGCAGTAGGCCATCTATGGCGTATTTTTTGGATTGTTATGCCCAAAGGGGCTTGGATTTACGCAAAAACAAAACAATAAAAAATCCTCCAATTCCCATATAATTTGCTGAAATAACCACTCAATTGTCATATATTTGGTTTTGACTAGCGAGAAAGATAGAATTTTGGTGTTGTACAGTTTCTAATAATGATCTGATTCACTTTCTTGTAAAATTTATAAATTATATATATATATATATATATGTGTGTGTGTGTGTGTGTGTGTGTGTGTGTGTGTGTGTGTGTGTGCGCAAAGGCATAAGACTTGAGTATTGTAAATTTAATAGGTTTAAGCATCTGTTTCTAAAATAGATAGTGTGAATGTATTACATCCAAATCACTAAAGTCTTAATTTTGTGTGTATGTGTGTATGTGTGTGTGTGTGTGTGTGTGTGTATATATATATATATATATATATATATATATATATATATATATATATATATATTAATCACATGAAAAGTGAAGCGGTACCAAAAAGGAGATGTAACGTATATATTTGAATTATTGCACCTTGTCTTTCTTTTGTTATTGAATAATCATTTAAACCTTGGTTATAAGTTTTTATATAATCCTTTTTATTTATTAAATATGAATATACATGTTTAGGCCATATTGATGAAGTTAGGGAAATAAACTTGTAAACCTTATTTCGATGTTAGAATTAACATTTCGAATGAATTAGGATGTCAATTTACATGTGCTTTATTTATGTTTTGTTTATAATTATTTGCAGCGTAACAAATGTATTATTAATATGTATTAGGAGCGTATTAAATGCGTTAAATAGGAAATTAGAGTTATAATGCATCCATTGGAAATTTGTATGCGTGTGAGTATTAATGGCTTTTATTAGCATTAATGGCACATAAACATGGGATTAATCCCTGTTTACTGAAGAAGCCTTCTCGAAACGGACCGACATATCCAACATCTAAAGTTAGTCGGGTTAATGTAGGAGGTCTAAGTGTTATAGGCCATTATATTTATTATATATAGATGCAAGGATAAGCCCAACTTGTAGTAAAAGGCTTCCCGGAACCGCTCGGAAAATCCAACATCTATAAGTGGCCGGTTTGATACGAGATGTCTTTTATGTATGTGTGTATGTATGCTTGTGAAGCAGCCTGCCTCGAGAAGGTATTAAGTGGTTGACCTACCTTGTTTTGGTATTAAGTCATTAGAATTAGGTCCATTCCTATGATTCACTCTTTGGTTTATAACCCAAGTCATGAGACCCGCCCATACAAAGGTCTTAAGTGGTCATTGGGTTATTTTTCTATTAAAAAGGTACTAAATAGTCATAAATTAAAATGATATACGTTTTACTGCAGTAGTTGCCCGAAAGTTTTCCGCTTTCTATTTAGGGGTTGTGTAAGGGCAAACCAAGAGGGATGACCTATATGAAAAGTTCTAAATAACTGCCTGTCTAAGGGAAGTATTAAATGACTTAGAGTTCACCCATAATACCAGTTAAATAGTGAAGCATGATCCGCTAGAGGGTCTTAACTGACAAGAATGCCTAACTAAACTGATATTATGTGGTAGATTACTATTTCTCGTATTACGAGAGAGAATATTAAATAACATTTACGATTATAAAACGAGGTCATAAGTAACTAGGATCCGCCATACGGTCTTAAGTGATCAAAACGAAACCACTCATAAATAAATATTTATCTAATTGCCTAAAGGGACATAATGACATTCCTCCTCGTAAGATATAAAGTGATAACAGACCTGTCATTATAAAGAAGCACATTGGCCTTAAGTGACTATAGAATAGTCCGACTAATTTATACATGAATTTTTGTGTTGAAATCAAAATGCTAAGAGATGAGAAACTTGTTCGTACTTTCTTCTTGTACCTTATATTTATTTTCCAAACCATTCCATATTTCTAGCGGTGTCTTTATCTGCTTGTAGAAATCATACAAATGATCTAATAGAGCATTTAAGATGTGACCATGACAAAGGAGCGTGAGTTCAATACGTTAATCGCGTGCCTTCTTCCCATCATCTGTATGTGTGGTAGTTGGCCGAGGAAGCACAGGTAGATCCAAATTAAGAAGATAAGGCAATCCGAGTGTAGTGAGTAGTAAAGTCATTTTGTCTTACCAGCAAGTAAAGTTGTTGCCCAAACTGGTCAAGCTTAATTATATCTTGGTTCATCAGTTTGATGGACGCCATGTTAGTTTTAGAACCCATAGTGCCGGTGATAACTTTTAAGATTATTAGTTTAGCAGAAGAGAAGGGGAATGTAGATATGGAAGAGGCTCTAAGGCATATCTGCATGTGGACACTTTCCTCAAAAATTTATGCGTCCTCACTTGAATTGAGTTTACTTAATAGTTCAAGCCAATACTTCTACAAAGATACAACAAAGCATGGAGAAGGAATGCAGATAGCAATTATGTGTTCCTTGAAATAGAAATTGTTTTATTGCAATTGATGAGAAGTATGTTTTTAGGAGGCAGAGAACGAAGTAAATATTGAACAGTACATGTCCCTTCGTATAGTTGCGACTGTTGAAAAATACTCTTGTAGATTTGCTGGCTCACGCTCTTCCTATCCCAGCCCAACCCATACTAGTCATAGTATTTTTCTATTTCAACTAATATGCATGTTACCCATTGGTATATACACCTGTAGGTGATTAATATTTTGGCAATGTGAGATTAAAATAAAACTTGTTTTGCTCTTTGTGCAACTAAACACTCAATACACACACACACACACACACACGTGTGTGTGTGTGTATAGTGAGCAGCTATTTAGGAACAAAATTGAACACAAACTAAGAGATGCATAATCTTAACCGTTGGATCATTTTGTCTTTATATGGAGGAGACAAATTCATGAAGTGAGCCAATGGTGCAAATTTATTATGCCACCAATTGTGTCCAAATAGAATTTCCCATGTGTGTATATATATAGTATGAGAGAAGTAGCATCAATGCTGACTAGTACCAAATCTACTTTTGCAGGTTTGGTTGAAATGAACTAAATGAATTTAATTTAAAGCAGTTTGGTAGACTAATTCCTAGTTCATGGGATTTTATCCCTCGTATTAATTCCTCTTTCTCAGGTAGAATTTTAGATTCGTGGAATTCAAATGTATGGAATATTACTTTGTTTTCATCTTCTAATCAGCATGTCACAATACATGTAACAAACACTGGTGGTGTCTCTATGTTCATAACGATTGTTTATGTTAGTAATAATTTCTACGATAGGTAATTTTTGTGGAAACATACAATAAGAGAACCGGAGGTAATCAGTGGAGAATAGGTGCTACTGGGTGATTTTAACAACTCTACCTCTCGAATGGATAAGAAAGGGGAAGTTCATGTACCTTTTGAACCGATTAGAGCATTCAATAATTGTCTTTTGCAAGCAGGAATGATTGAAATAAAGGCAGTGGGATTCAACTATACATGGAGAAGAAGAGGTAAGGATAATAACATTGATAAAATATTTGTGAACCATTCATGTTTGCACAAATTTAATGATATGAAAGCTATATGTTTGTTGCAACTTTGCAGTGATCATAACCCTTTACTTTTAGATCTTATTTCGTCTTCTTCAACAAAAGATTTCCTTTTTAGATATTCCAATGAGTGGCATATGAAATCTGGATAAAGGTTTACAAGCTGATGTGTAGGGTTTCCCCAGCTATACCTTTAAGCAAAAGTTATCTTCATGTAAAAACGAGCTTAAGAAATGGAATAAGAATAGACCAAAAGATGATGTTTTTGATATTGACCTGCTTAATACCGGTACACAGGGAGATAATGACTTCAAGAGTATCAAGCCGAAGGAGCATAAATATTGTTCGGAACCAGCTTCCGACACATCTACTGCAAAAACACCGAAAGGTCACATCGATAAGACTACAGGCAGGTTACCTGGAGCGATCCTCCGAAAGACCAGGCCGTACCACCAAAACCTTTATTGATTATGGATCTGCTACAAGAAATTCCATGCATTATCTCAGCATTCAGTGTGTATTCCTGAATAACCTCATTTTTCAATTATTCAACCATTTCATTGGGAGACTCCACCGGAAGGCAAACCGGAACCCTAGAAAGGATACAGGCTATCCATACTAGTTTATTTAATATAGGCACCGACAGTGGTTTCGAATAGACAGCTATCTATGTACATTTTGAGGACAAGCTCCTCTAATTATTCGTAAGAGAACCGAAAGCCTACATCCGGGAGATTATAACCAGAGGCTCAAATACCTCCCCTAAAGCTACTACATCAACAAGCTCATATCACCCTCATAGTTGGCTAGGACCTTCCCTCCGGAAGTTGTAATCCGCACCTCAAAGCGGTCAAGAGCTAAAGCAACTAAAACCAAGGAGAAAAGCAGCCAACAGAAGTATCTGCAGGCCCAATTGCCCAATAGCAGGAGGGTCCCCGATTTCTCTATAAATAAGATCCCAGGGGCCATGTTTTGGGGGTGGGCTCTCTCTCTGATATTATGATTCTTATACTCTTTCTTCCTAGAATAAATCCTAATACTTAGATTAATTGTAGGATTTCTTCTGTTCTGTTCATGTACTCTAAATGGAATATTAACAAAGAGCGGATCTACACTTATGGTATTTTCTTGTGAGTTTATTTTGCTATTTCTTAGTTGTTGTTGCTACAATTTACTGTTTATTTCCTACATATACATGGATCCTTGTCCAAACCTTTCTGTGGATTGAATGAAACACCCCTTCCTATAAGCTTAAACCTCCCTAAGAGCTTAGATCTTTCAGCGAACTTGATACTATATTCCCTTCCACTATCCGTTAAATCCTTTATCGAGGGTTGTTTAGTGATCTTTCTCTCCAAGGCCTTGATACCCAGGAACGGTGATCTAACCCAAACTCTCGAAATCTAATTAAATAACCTATCCTTTTTCCTTAGGACCATTCCTATTGGCCTATTTCTGGTGTTGACGAAAAATATCGTTAACATTTTGGCGCTAGAAGGTGGGCCGAAACCTCCAATCCTTTGGTTAACCTTTCCACATATCTTCCTGTGTTGTTCCATCTCGGATTGGATTGAGGCTTTGGAGAGGAAAAAGTTATGGGTAAAAGGCCCCGACAAGAGTCTTCTAGATCCTGAATGAATAAGTCGGAAATCACTGACCAAAAAGTGATAGAAGAACAAAGGCTGAGAATGGAGGCCTTGCGGGTAATAAAGCGAAAAAGGGGAAAGGTACAATATGCTTCCGACACCGTGGATAATAACCTTTCCTATGAAGGAAAAACCTTAATACCCCCACCAAGTGGTTCTACATCGGATGATACTAACATTTTCTCTCATAAGAAGAACTCTCCACAAGCAAGTTAGAGGAATGATATTCGAACAAGCAATAATGAATGATATCGACCGCTTCACCAACAAATGGTCTGAAAGCGTGACACCTCGACCTTAGCATATTTTGGGAAAAAGGAAAAAGGATATAGATACAACAACAAGGCTGGGTCAAAAAAGGATTAAACCCCAGCGGCAAGAAAGAGGCTTACGCCAGGATAACCCAAGGGATACTACCTCACCACTTCGATGGAAACCATCGACTTCCTAACCAAACATGAACTCAACTATCGGCCACTCACAAAGAGAAAGCCCAAATACGAAAGGAAAATAGGACGATCCTATTGACATTACCACATGATGAATGGACATGAAACTAATCACTGCAGAATCCTTGAGGAAATAGTCATCAAATTCATTAGCCAAGGCCAATTACGAGAATTTATGAAAAGATCAGATTAAGTTCAGCAAAGATCCTTAGGAAATGGATTATTAAACATGTCCAAGGGTGCGAAAAACCCTCCTTTCGAAGCCTAAAGGAACCCAGAAGTGGTCAAACCATAAATGGATTAAATCCATTGTCATCACCAAACTAGTCAAGACGAGGCATCCCCCAGAAGGGGATGGTGTGTTAGTCTTTCTCCATGCCCAAATCATAGGGGGCTAGGTTAAAGCATCAAAAGCGTAAGCCACCATTTCACACCAGAAATGGTCGTGGTAGTGCATCTAAAATTAGCACACCCTACCTCTGCTAGAACTAAGCATGTCCTATCTCTACTCGTAGAAGAGCATGTCCTATCTCTGCATATGTTCCGCGTTACCTTCAGAAGGGAACACCAACCCCTATCATCGCCTACGATGGTAAGGTAGGGCATCCCTCGGATGGAGGGGAGTGTAAGCCTCTATTAGTACCTGCAATGGTCAGTATAGAGCATCAAAAGAGTAAACCTTATTTCTGTGTCTACAATGGCCCCGTCTAAGTTTCTAGGACCTTATCATCACCTACGATGGTCAGAATAAGGCGCCTCCTGGAGGGAGGTCGGGTAAGTCCTTGGGTCCTGCTTGTGGATAAGCTAGCCAAGCGCACCGGACGCACTGGCCCAGAGATTGGCCAACAAAGCACGTACATCCTCTACTTTGACATCAAAAGTCCGGAGAGTGGCCCGAGAAGCACGTACAACCTCTGCTTCACAAGTCAAAACCATAGGGGATACCAAAGCGTTAATACCGAAAGGGAATTTCTGGTCTTTAATCATTAATTATCTGAACAAGGTTTGGCTCAGGTCTTCTATACTAACACCCGAATCTGGACTGATTCCATTCTTCACAAAATACCGGAAGGGGATTCCTGGTTTTCAATCTCTAATTTCCTGAAGAAGGGTTAGTTCAGGTCTTCTACATCGATACCTGAATCTAGGTAGATTTAGTTCCTAGAGAAGACCAGAAGCATACCTCTAGTCACTTACCTTAAATAACCTGAATCTGGGTGGGATTAGATACACACGTGTACCGGAAGGGGGATCCCGGCCTTACCTCAAAACCCGAATCTGGGTTGGTTCAGTTCTCAACATAGACCATAAATGGGTTCTCGGTCTCATATCTTAGTGCTCAAATCTAAGTCGGTTCCAGTGTGAATCACAACCGGAGAAAGGGTGCTTGTCTTATTGTAAATATCCAGATCTAGATCGATTTAGATACTCAGAACCGAACAAAGAAGCAATTGTTCAACCTTCTCACCAACTCGTACCTGGTTTAAAGTCACATTCCTGCTGTTACCGAGTATGGACTTTTGGCCTTCTCACTTGCTCAGGGAAGCATCTTTAACTTATATATTTTTCAATGTATTATCCAAGTATACTAAATGTTCGCACTAATACATAAAACATGAGTAAGCGCCATAGACACTCCATGTCTGACGCACCTCAGTAATATTAACCTTGCTAAGAACAAACAGCGCTATACGAGAGTCTACAAGACAATTTTTAAAAAAGGCGTGCCGAAAATGTACATCATGTCCTAATAAGAAAAAAATGTTAACACTGAAATGTGCAATCAAGCGTTATGTAAAACTGTTATAGATCCTGCCTCTGTCCATAAACACCATTATTATAAGATATTACATGCGCTAGTTGATATGTTGAGTACTTCACATCATACATAATTATCTACAAGAAAAACTGTAAGAAAAATACATTTCCAAAGCAAGAACACCCATACCCCTAACGCTAGGAATGTCATATGATTAATCTATCTCTCGACGACACGCTTCCTATTCATTAGACAAAGTGGAAATTACAGAATGATGAATCGCAGTACGTAAAAGTCCATCGGTCCTTCTTCAAATCAAAAGTATCTTTGCATAAGGCTTGTTTCCCTTTTTGTAATTGCTTAAAAATCAATACAACAGGAGTTACCCTCAATGCTTTTCCTATCATAAAATCCTTTCATGTTGGCCTTAGTCTTTCTATGCCACCTAGCAGCGAGGGATGATCCATCCCAAGGGGAAGCCCCTTATCTCCTGATCTGAGAACCCAGATTCCGTTGAAACGCGGCAGAGTTCAAGTGTGGAAGTTTCAAGAGTACATCTAAAGATAGATTTCCACTCTTTACATTTACTTAATGCACTGTCATGATCTTCCTCTAAGTCAGGAATTTAACGGTGAAACTCGTCCCTTTCTCCATCAAAATCAATAGAAGGATTTGTCTTTATATCCCTCTTCAATTCAAGGATGTCTTTATCCTTTTGGTTTATCTGAGCCCCCAATATGCCTATTTGTTCTTTCAAGCGTCGCACGAGTAGTTCCCCGGACAGGGCAAATTTGTCATCAATAGTGATAAAAGAATCTCCCAGAAAATCTCCTGGGCATTGAGTAAATCAAACGCCTCTATCTACATAAAAGGAAATGTCTTCAAGTGAATTTTCATATTCATATAAACAAATGAGCTACCGCTTATATAATCGATTGTCAGAAAATATCAATATTTGAACCACAAAACTACATACAACAGAGGGAAATCGAGTACAAATGTAATTCATGTCCATACAAGTTACTTACAACTAGAAAGGATATAACAAATTAATTTTTCTCTCCAATACTCCTTTCCTTCGTATTACATATTAATTTAGCATGTTGAGCCCCGAGATTCTTTAATATCACCCCTGTATCATTCCCCAAGAAATTGAAAGATAACTGAGGTTACTTCATATAAATATGCTTGAGCTCTCTCAAAAAACGTTCTCTGCTAGATTTATAGGAATGTTTTGTGAGGTACTCCCTCTTCAACCTAGAGAGAGTGCAGATCATCCTTGGAAACAAAATAATTATTGGAAACATAATCTTCATCACCATAAGAATGAGTCATTAAGGGTCGAGGCCCACAAGTAAAGAAGAAGTTCAAGGATGAAGGTTCATGCCTGAGGAATAGGAGAAACCACATGTATTATCTGTTCATTCTCACCAGGTTTTTGGAGATCAACCTCTTCAGCAAACCCACCATCTCCGCATGAAGTGGCTAAAACATGAGATGAATTAGCGCTCGTGAGGCCCACAAAGTCACCCATAAATACATAGAACATACCTTCCTTCCTGTCATCCTTATCATGCCCGCACTGGGGATTAAATTCATTATTGTGACCACCTACACCAATAAGTGAAGTAGGATTCTCTCCATTTCCAAGCGTTGGATAGTCAGGAAGCTCCTCAACAAATAAAAGATTCTTAACCCTCTCCTTGTCCCCTTGGAAATTTCGACACCCTGACCGAATAACCTAGTTCATCCCAAGATTCTACTTTGAAGATATGAAGGGAGAGAAGGAAAATCCATATCCGGAAATTTGCCACAATTATCACGGTAAACCAAAGAGAGGGCCTTTTCATAATATTCGGTTGTTATATCTGGTAGATGTATCTCAAGAACAAGGAAATTCTATCCTGGGTTTCATAAATTATCCATTTAGCATTAGAAAGGGTCACCTCCTTTGTTTTTAGCTCCCTTCCGTGCTCCGCCAACATATCTGATTGCTCTCGCTTAAGGGCCAAAAATTTAACGGCTAAATATCATTATCAGCCTTTTCCCTCTCAAGAAACGCTCTTAGCTGACTACAAGCTTCCTTGATATTGCTCTTCGCTAAAACTAAGTCATGAATCTTAGAGTCTAGTGTGGATTCCTCTTCGTTGAGCTCTCTTGCCTCACGAGATAATGAAGCCGCCGTTGCCCCGACAATATACCAATCTCCGGATATCTAAAGAAGAATAACATAATATTAACTCTTATATATGGGAAACAAATGAAGAATTTAAGAGAATAAGAATATGAACCCGAAACTATCGCTTAATGAGATGAAGACAAGAATCAGATCAATATGTAAAAGTAAACCCTAGAATATCGAAAACATCAATTGAAGGTAAGACAGATCTGACAATACTACCAAAGCTTGAAGTCAGTATGAGAGGATTTACGGGGTCACATTGTCAATGAAGAGGGGAAAGTGACTCGCGTTCTCTTGAATCCGAAACTCCCTGAGAATCAGATCTTAAAAGGGCAGTAATAAAATCACTTCCTGTTGTCTCCAATAAAGATAGACACATGATAAGATTGTTTCCAAGAAAAGGGGGAAGTGGGCTGGATAACAATCGACAACCAGGCCACTCAACAGTTTCATCACCAGGAGAATGGGGAATAAAATTGGCTCCCTTATGTGTTTTGGAAGAACTACTACTTGCAGCCGAAGCTACCCTCTTTTTAGGCAAAGACTGAAGATGGGTAAGGGCAATGGTAGGCAGGCGTAAATCATCCCCAAGAAACACTGGACATAAGGGAAAAGAAACTCCACCCACAACATCAACAACTCGCAGCTTCTTCACTCCAAGCTTCTCCTCCTTTGAAAGAAGCCTAACAGACTTGCTTAAACTAGAGTCACCCAATTGGGAAATCCCAAAAATGGTCCTGCCAGGTGATATCGTAACATAAACATATGTTTTAATCTAATTTCTATTTGATAATTGCATACAAACAACATGCAGGCAACTAAACAACATAGAATTTTGTTAACCCATTAGGCAACAATATTAACCGCAAAGATCGATGTCAACAAGTTAGATTACGCTCTATAATGAGCTATTTGTTTATACAAATCTTGCTTCTCAAAACCCTAATAATGGATGGGGATGGATACAACTTATTAAAGGTTACCATTAAACATCATCTCAACTAATCATGGGAATTTAATTTACACTTGGGCCATCGAGCCTTAATTCGAAGCATAATCCAAGCCAGCGGTTGAAAGTGAGGCAATAAAACTCACAAGTAATTAAATCTAAAACCTTGGAAGTTAGTGTGACAAATTTCGATGAACAGTAATCTCGCTTGAGTAAAATGTTATGCAAGATAAAGGAGGAAGACGAAAAGAAGATTCTTTATTGGGCAAAAAGGCTCGCTTTTCCGTCTCTACCGCACATCTGGAATCAAATCAACAACTAGAATTCATACTAGAAAAGAAAAAAAAGAAAAAAACCCAGCACGATTAAAGCTCAATAACTTCTTAGACAAGAAGAGCTTGACTTGAAAAGTCGAAGATAACCCTTCACTAAGGGGGCAAATTTTACTACCAAAATTAACTCCGAGACTAGCTAATGGTGAAGGGGCATCCAGTGGACACAAGAATGAAAGAATAAGCCAAAAGCTACACAAACTGACACCTTCTATGGGAAAATGAGCTCAAAGTCTATAGGATGCCAACACAGTCTATATGGCAGGATATACCCTGCATGGGGTTCTATTGCGAAAGGTCATCCAATTCAAAAGCTAAGAAATAAAGAGGCAAAAGCTCCACTTACAGGAACCCGGAAAGGCGGAAGGATTGCCGATATTAACCAGCTTAATACCAGTACACCGGGGGATAAAGACTTCAAGAGTATCAAGCCAAAGGAGCATAAAGATTGTCCGAAACCAGCTTCCGACACATCTGTTGCATAAACACCGAAAGGTCACATTGATGAGACTATAGTCAGGTCACGTGGAGCGACCCTCCAAAAGTCCAGGCCGTACCTAGAGACTCCACTGGAAGGAAAACCGAAACCCTAGAAAGGATATAGGCTATCCATACTAGTCTATTTAATGCAGGCACCAACAGTGATTCCGAATTGATGGCTATCTATGTACATCTTGTGGACAAGCTCCTCTAAGTATTCGTAAGAGAACCGGAAGCCTACTTCTGGGAGCTTATAACCGAAAGTGTGTAACCGGAGGCTCAAATACCTTCTGGAAAGCTACAATATCAGCAAGCTCATATCACCCTCAAAGAAGCCCCAGCTGGTGGGAACCTCCCCTCCGAAAGTTGTAATCCACACCTCGAAGCAGCCAAGAGCTAAAGCAACTGAAACCAAGGAGAAAAGCGGCCAACAAAAGTATCTGCAGGCCCAATGGCCCAATAGCAGAAGGGTCCCTGATTTCTTTATAAATAAGATCCCAGGGGTCACATTTCAGAGGGGCTCTCTTTGATATTTTGATTCTTATACTCTTTCTTTCTAGAATAAACTCTAATACTTAAATCAGTTAGAGGATTTTTTCTACTCTGTTCATGTACTCTAAATAGAAGATTAATAAAGAGCGGATCTACACTTAAGGTATTTTCCTATGAGTTTATTATATTATTTCTTAGTTGTCGTTTCTACAATATACTGTTTGTTTCCTATATATGCATGGATCCTTATCCAAACCTTTCCGCGGATTGGATGAAACACCCCTTCCTATAAGCTTAAACACTTCCTATGAGCTTAGATCTTTCAGCAAACTTGCTACTATATTCCCTTCCACCATCCGTTAAGTCCTTTACCAAGGGTTGTTTAGTGATACTTTTCTCCAAGGCCTTGATACCCAGGAACGGTGATCTAACCAAAACTCGCGAAATCGAAACAACCTATCCTTTTCCCTTAGGACCATTCCCGTTGACCTATTTTTGGTGTTGACGAAAAATATCGTTAATAGTAGTAATCACACCTTTATTACTTTAATTCCAAAGATTGAATGACCAAGTGAGATATCACGTTATAGACCAATTTCATGTTGCAATATGTATTATAAGATTTTTAGTAAAATTCTTTGTAATAGAATTAAATGGTACTTGCTGCATCTTATATCTCCTAATCTATGTGCATATATTTTTTCTCGATATATTAGAGAAAACATACTTCTTGCACATGAATTATTGAGAGGTTTCAAAAAGCCAGGAGTGAAAAAAATTGTGTGAAAGTGGATCTACATAAAGCATATGATATCATCAATAAGGAGTTTATTTGTCACATTATGTTGAAGATGGGGTTTCTTATTCATTTCATCAGTGTTATGTACGATTGCATCTCAACTACAACATTTTCTATTTTGATTCAAGGGATACCAAAAGGGTTCGTCACTTCAATTAGAGGTGTTCGAAAAGGTGATCCTTTATCTCCTTACCTCTTTCCTATTGCCATGGAATTTTTTCGTATAGTATGAATGAAGTTTCATCTCAGCATAAATTTCTACCTATTCACAATTTTGACCCTATAATAACACATCTTTTGTATGTTGATGATCTTATGGTGTTTTTCAAATGTTTACATAGTTATGTTTTTTCATTGAATTTTTTTTTTGAAAAATTGAAGCAGTTTAGTGGGCTTACTGTAAGTTTGATGAAAACTAGAATTTACTTCAGTTCTTTTGCTAGACATACCAATGAAATTGCTTCAATCTTAGGGGTATAAACTGGTCAACTACCTGTTAAATATCTTGGCGTACCATTATCATTCAACTATATACATTATAGTGATTGCCAATCGCTTTTTACATAGAATTCAGTCAAAGATCCAAGCATAGGATGTTAAGTTTTTAAGTTTTGCTGGTAGAGCCGAATTGGTACAATCTGTTATTACCCCTACAATATTCTACTGGTTGTTTGTATATCAACTCCCTGAGCACACTATAGAAAAACTGCATACGATGTGTAGTGACTTTTTATAGGGTAGCTCGTCTCACAAAATAAGTTAGGAAAAATTGTGTTTACATAAGGCCGATGGTGGTATAGGTATCAAATCTTTTTCAGATTTAAAAAGGGAAGCTGGAATCATGTTGATGTGGAAATTTTTATTGCAATCTTCACTTTGTTGTCAGTGGATGGCTAAGAAATACTGTAGAGATTCTTTGGAATATAATAATTGATAATAATTCATCAAGCACATGGAAATCAATTCTAATACTTAAACCTAGTGCACGTCAATTGTTTAATAAAGTGATTGTAAATGGTGAGACTACTCTTCTCTGGTTCGAGCCATGGATTAATAGCAAATGCTTGGTATATTTTCTTGGTTTATCCAGATTTCAACAGATTGGTAGACAAGGAGAACTTGTATCTTCTGTAATCTATGATGGGAGATTAAATAGTAGTGTTCATGCAGCCACAAGGGAGGTACAACATCTTTTAACCTCTGTTTCCTTGAATAACAATGTTGTTTCAAATTTTTATGAGTGGCATGAAGGTGGAATTTTCTCATTTCATAAAGCATAGAATATACCAGTAAAGGATTTTTTAAAAGTCACTTGGCATTCTAAAAATTCCAAAAAAATGCCTTTTATATCCTTTTTAGCAATTCATGATAGAATTAATACAAAGGAGAGGCTGGAGAGATTCAGAATTATTTCTGGTAATATTTGCCTGTTGTGTGGTAATAGTGCAGAGTCTTCTAGGCATTTATTCTTTTCTTGTGATTACACAGTATTTCTTTGGTTTTCATTGTTAATTAATATGGAATTTAATGTGAATGGAGTGGGTTCATTAGAAGAAGAAGCTTTGAGAATTCTCAATAATTTCAAAGACAAAGATTAGTGTTTTGATATTGCATGTGCTGCATACACTACAACCATATATCAGTTATGACAAGAGTGAAATTTTAGACAGTTTGATGATAGAAGAATTTGTAAATAAATAAGGCTGAAGATGATTGTAAGAGAAGTATACCACTTGGTAAAAGATAATAGCACCAAAACCAAATTCTTACAGTCGGATATGGATTTCTTAAGGAGATGAGGGATAGATTTATGTGATATAGATTGATTATCTGTTTGGTTTGTGTTTTTGTTCTGAGTTGTATACGTGAGAGTGGGAGGTTTGAGAAATGGCTTTACATGTTTTTGTTTCTTTAGAAGTTTATGATGTATTGTTAATATATGGAGTTTATGTGTACTCTTTTCCCTTATGTCGCACTCATTTAGACTGGGGGGGGGGGCATAAGGTTTTGATGAGGAATATAAAAAAAGTATATGATTGGTAAATGCAATAAAAGTGCACCAATTTTCAATATATACATACATACTTATATATATATATATATATATATATATATATATATATAAGGAGTATTCCGAGGCACTCCTGATTTGTAGCACCTTATTCGTTCATAAGCTACACCAATCCAAATCCAACAAAATTTTGCGGATGTGCAATATATATATACACACACACATATACATATACATATATATAAGAGTAAAATAGATGAAAACCTACTATTTTGTACTATACGTGATATAAGAATATACAATATACAATAAACTTCATAATAGTTTTCCATTATATACTTTCTATATATATTTAACAACAACATAATTCTATAGCTTTTCATAAGTGCTACGTATGCATGCGCAGCTAAAACCCTGCTTTATGGTATTACCAAATGCTATCAAAACTATTTTACCTGTGCCTCTCTATTTTGGTATCAGAGCCTGTTGATCTACAAAAAAGAATAAAATAAAAATTATTGAAACAATGGATAATAAAAAATTTGAATATTTAAACTTATAAATAAATATTTTTGTTAAAAGAATTATCTCACTAGATAAACAAAATCACATGTGTTACGTAAGAAATAATAATTATAAACATACATTACATTCCAAATACATTACATTCTAAATACCAACATTTAAATTCTATTACAAACTTAATTATAGAATTAGGTGATTCCTTACAACAATATAATGAAAAAAATTATAACTTAATACAACTTATTTCAGATAGCATGATATCAAGAGACATAAAATTACAAAAAATAGGTGATAATCAAAACTACCTAAAACATCTATGCAAAAGATAGACACTTTTGATATAACAATACAAAGGCTCACGCGGAAATGCAAAGCTTTAAAACTTAAAAATTTCCCAAATAATCAAGATATAATTTCTTTAAAACAACTAATTGAAGAAAATAAACCTAAAGAAATTGAAATACATTCAAGAGACCTAATACTACCGGTAATAAACCAATTAGAAATCAATAAGAAACGTATTAAAACATAAATATTAAAGTTTGAAAAAATGGTAGAAGAAACTAAATACCTACAATTAAACTAATATGGGATATGATAATAAATATTATATAGAAACAACAAATCATGTTAATAAGACACTTAAACAGATTAATATCTTAGCAGCAGGATATAATAGAGATAGTAGTATGACCAAATCAGACAATACACTATGCTTAATGACCAATACGGTTATAGCAATGCTTACACAAATACATGATAAATTGGACATATTAGAAAAAAGAGTAATAGACTTAGAAAAATCATCACAAGAAAGAGAAGATGATATTAACCAGTTGGTAAAAAAAAATAACAAATCTAAATCCAACAGATCCAGATTCAAACAGAAATAGAAAAAGCTAAAATAAGTTTTTTAAACTTTAAAAAACTAGACAAAATATAATGAATATAGAATATCTTTTTCTGGAATATCTAGAACATTAACTAATAGAGCCACAGAAAGTAATAACTTAGCTACAAATACATGGATAGAGAGTATGCTAAGAAGATCAACTAGTTCACAATCCCAATTAGAAGAAATAGTAAATGTAGACAGTGATTTAGAGTATTTTCAAATAATCAATTAATATATTACAGAAATATTTACCACGAATACTGGATTATATAGACATCACAAAGAAGAAATTTTTCCTATTGGCGATGGAAACCAAAAAAATTATAAATTTAATGTCAGCAGAAGCAATTAAACAACTAAGGATACAAAACTATAAATTAATTCACTTAGGACTAATTGTTATAGGGGTAAGAGGATTAGTAAGATAAAAAATAGGATCTAAATTATTAATTACATTAATTGATGAAAGGCACCAAGACTTAGATAAAGCAATTTTTGGAACAATAGAAGTAGATATGAACAATAATATTAGAATTATTTATATTTCACCTAATTTTACTATGACACTTTCAAATTTTTATAGATATATAAAAATAATTATCCAAGCAAAAGGATTCGAAACCTTTAGTGGTAAAAACATCTTACTTGACATAACCGTTTTAGGAAAATGTATGACAAAATATACCCCTAAAATAAAAATAAAATTAGAAAAAGTAATAAAAACACTAACTTCTATGTTAATTAGGTTCTTAACCAATATTACGCCATAGATGGCGTATTGCAACGAAATTACAAGGTGTTTCCAGCTAAAATGTTACCATAATTACAAGATTTTGGTCCTACTACAACGTTGTATTTTTAATGTTACCATAGCCATATAAATGTGTTGCTGCAGCTAAACAAGTCTTACTTTGTTTCCCGCTAACATTTTCATGTCTTACGTGGCAATCCACATCTTTAGTTAAAAAAAATCAACCGTCCATCATAATGTACTACGCTTCCTCTATTTCACGCTAACATTTTCATTCATGCGCTTCCTTTTCATTTCGTTCTCCCCCCAAATTGCTAACACTTCTCAATTTCTCTGGAGAAAATAATGGTGGCCTTTTGCTTAAGTTTTTGCGATTTCCTCTGATTCCTGAAATTAATGCTTCCACTCCATCACTAAAGCACTTAAATCTCCAATTTGCAGAGTTCCTATGATACATTCGAGTTGAAGTTCTTTAATTTGATTCACAGTTCGATCCCATCCTCGGGTATCATTTTTTGTTTTGATTTCCTTCGGATATTAACGCGAACTTTGATGTTATTAGGCCGATGATGATTATGGTGAATTTATAGGGTTTTATCTCTTAAATTGCGACTGCTTTTCTGTTAAACTTTAACTCTTTTGCTGCCACGAGTTCGAATCTCCATATATTTTGAATATATTCGGATATATGCTGTTAATTCGAGGATTTTGAAATTATAGTTATTTTAAACTATATATTTGGTTTTTGGATTTCTGATAAACTTTGTTACACTATCTGCATTTTGGATTTTTGATAATTTTGAACCTTCTTGTTAGCTTTAATTCGCTGCCGTAAATTTCCTTGATTAATATTTGTCCATTTCCCTGTCTCTTGTTCGATTGCTTCTGTAATTGAAAAGTTGGAAGAAATTTAGGACCTATTATATATGTGTGTATATATATATATGTCTGTTGCATATATAGTATATGCATGAAATAGTTAACTTTTAATTATAGCTTTGGTTCTGTATATATATACTTGTTGTGTATATGAACTGTTTCAGTATATGTCTGCAGCAAATATATTTCACTGTTATATATATATCCACAACTTTTAAAGCGGTGGCCTATGATTTATCTTAATGATGAAAAACAGTAAGACTTGTTAACTGCATAAGTCAAATCTAGGAGCTAAATTTTGTTTTATGAAAAAATGATGATGATTTTTCTTGGTTTATGAATTGTTATAAGAAATGGTATTGCTAGCTTATTTAATAAGATATACAATGCTTTTTGAAAATGGTTTCATAAGAATGCTTATAAATACATGATATTTCTCATTTCTTAAGCATTTGCATGTTTGTCATATACATGATTTTTCACCTAGTTCCAATCAGATAAGATCAGTATGCATAGTTAGAAATTGTGTGCAAATTCACTTCATCTATTAATCTTTACTCCTGCTGTACATTGATGTGTGCATCACCATTGACATCATTGTGTGTCAGTTAACCAAGCATCGTTTAAGTAATGCTTGGATATGCTTAAAATGCCATACAATGATACATCTGCACACATGGATCAATAAACCGTTAATGGATGATTGTTTCTTCATGGTGCATGCTTCTAAAATCTTATGTGAGCTTCGAAAACTATTCATATATGTATACGAGTGTGTGCGTGTGTGTGTGTGTTAGACTGTCTAATAAATATATGCATGTTTTGTTTTGGTTATGTACACAAATACTGAATACATGAAATACATGCTTGAAAGCCTGCTGCATGAAATTCATGATACAGAATATATACATAATCATTTGCAGTTTGTGTTATTACCGAAATGATTTGCAGCTTGCGATGCCACTTCAATTCGAGTTCAATGACCGCTCAATCAATTTCTACTTCAAATTCATCAACAACAGCGACAAGTAAGAAGTGCCACCACAAAATCCCAGTGAAGATGAGGACTGTGAAGGTAGGGCCAAGTGCGATGAAGTAGTTTTTTGGTTGCCCCATGTGGCCGGTAAGTATAAATTAGGTTTTTTGGTTGCTTTGTCGATTATCATATCTTTCAGTGATGTTTTAGTCGCGAATTTAAGATATGTGCAGAATGATGATTGTCGGTATTTTATATGGCATAACGAAGTGTATGAAATCAATAGTAATGCTGAACTAGATGATACTACTGTTAAATTGATGGAAAAAGAAAAGACTATATCGAAATAGCTCGTGGAAAGGTAGACAATTGAAGAAAAACCGCTGTAGCAAAAAAGAAGAAGGTAAAAGTCCATGAATTTGTGGCAGATTTGAAAGAAGAGTTGGCCCTAATGCACGTTGAATGTGGAAAACACGAAAAAGGAGAAAAATTCTTTGCAACAGCTTTAGCTATGTCCTGGATCATGTTTGGAATTCTTTTGTGTGTTGGTATGGCAATGTAGTGTAGTGAAATAACATGAAATAACACGCATGGATAGTTTTTTAGGTATAATTTTTAGTTTTTTCAAATATTTTTTTTTCCTGTTATAGGACATCCATAATTTTGCCACATTTAGTAATTAAGGCATTTACTCAGTATATACTTGTATTAGACTAAAGTACATGTCAGTTTGTAACTGAGGCAATGCCTTGGTCCACAATTGAAGAAATGGTTGAGTTTGTACTTGAACGAGTCGTGCGTAGTTATACTATGGCTCGTGCATAGTTATAATATGGCATAAATTTGCAACTGAGACAGTGCCTCATTTATTGTAACACCCCGCATTTTTAATAATAACGAATGTATGTTATAGAGGAGATGAGAAAATAAAGATTACTTAATTTAAATATCAAGAATTAAGTAAAACGGACTTCACCATTGCGTTCGTCTCGGAATTCTTCTTGGAATAGAGTCCAAGTTTGCGTAAATCGGATTTCGTATGAATAAGTTATGGCGTTTAGAAGATTCACCGAAAATTTCGAAACCAGTCCGAAAATTTGACCAGACAGTTAGGCGGGAGATTTCCCGCCATTGACTGGGCAGGTCGACCTTAGTGTCGACCTGGGGGTCAGGTCGACCATAGGGTCGACCTACCCCAAGGAGGTCGACCTTAGGGTCGACCAACTCCCCCAGATTTGGGTGATTTTAGCACCTGTGACATGGGTTCTATTTTTGGACGAACCGAATGGCTTCTAGTTCAATTCTAGGGCTCCAAAACACTCACTACACCTATAAAATAGTGCCTAGACCTAACCTAATTCATAAAAATTCTCTATGACGCCTCCAAGCCGCCAAACTTCAACCAACATGGCGGCCGCCTCAAAACTCTGAATTCAATAGCAAGTTCTTCATCAACTTTGAAGTTTAATCAGATAAGAAGATTAAATCAGTGTTCCACATCAACAACAAATCGCTTATTTCTCTAGTCCAGTCAATGTGAGTGGATTTGAACTATATTTGTTGTACAATGTTGCTTCTATCGTTTACTATTCCCCATAATGAATATGATGTTAATTTAATAAGATCTGTTATTTTATTTATGCCTACGTTTGAGCTCTCTCCTTTTTATCCTTTCCCCCTTTTAATTTTGGATCTAGGTTATCTCGAACCTAGACAAAATCTTATTATACAATACGCACGATTGGAATATGGGGATATTGGAATATAATCTGTAATTTTTGGGTTTGTGGCACAACAATTGTTATTGCATATATTAGGCATAATCTATTTTATGCGGTCGAGGAATATAAACTATAATCTTGAATTTATGTAAGTTGATATAATTGTCATTGGATATGGAATTGGTATAATTTAATATTAACAACATATAACTGGATAACATGGGTTGGTGAAATTTATTTGTGACTTGGAAAATAAGCCTAGAGGGTGAATTAGATTATATGTACAAACATGGGGATGTTGGGATATATATATATACATATATATATATATATATTGGGAAAATATTGATTATATGAAATTGGGTATAATTGGATATTGGAAATTGGCATGTTTGGAATTGGTGAATTTGGTAATAAATGGATAATTTGGTTAATATGGAATTTGACTAACTATTAGGTAAATTGGTATAGTTAATGACAAATTTGAAGATAGGCATAAAAATATGAATTGGGATTAATTTGAATTTGGACCACATGACATGAATTTGGGGTTTGGGTGAAAGACGAATGTCAATGAAAGCCTAAGACACGAGGTTAGACGCGTTTGTGGTGTAAGACTGCCTGGAACCGCCCGACAAATCCAGCAACCAGAAGCGGTCGTCTAATGTCAGAGGTCAACGGCAAGAACTAGAGGCGTAACGGTTTGTGACACGAGGTTAGGCGCGTTTGTGGTGTAAGGCTGCCCGGAACCGCCCGACAAATCCAGCAGCCACGAACGGACATATAATGTGAGAGGCCATACATCGTTACGCCATTATAAATAAATTAAGAAATACTAACCATAATAAGACATGTGGGTGACATGGATATGGTTAGAGGGTTAAGTGGGTGATATAAATAAAGCTTAACTAATGTGGACTTAACCAATGTGAGACATGTGATGTAAGATATAATAAAGGTAGACTTAACCGTAGTAAAACATGTGTAAGACATGGAAACTGTAATAAAAAAGGGATTAAGTGGGACATGTGTGACATGTGAAACAGAATTTAGATATGCTTAATCAAATAGGACCCGTAACGGTATCATAAATTAATTGAATTGGGTAAAGTTTGATAACGGGTTAAGTAAATGGAAGGGTTTAGTCAAATCTAAAATTAATGACAAGAAATGGGGAATGATAAATAAACTATTATGGATAAACTTGAACAAGGCAAGAAAGGATAATAGGTGGAAATTATAACTTATGGGACAAGATAAGTTATAGGAAACGATAGGGAAGACGGGATAACTTATATGTAAAGATATACTTAAATTAAGTGGTCTGGAAAGGAGAAATGTGAAATTAAAAATGATATAAGTTATATGAGTGGAAAGGAAGTAAATTAGAATCATATATGTTGGTTGGGTTGAGTAATTCTCTGGGTGCCAGTCTGATGTCGATTTCGGTCTTCGGGGCTGGTGTTTAGAGGGTTAGTCTCCTAACTAGTATGTATGTGGGATAAGGCATACTTAACTTTGAATTAAGTATAACATGTTGTTGTAACCAAAAAAGGGAATAATTTATGAGATTGAAAAAAATAACATGTTGTGAGCTTATTAATGGACTTAAGTGGGTTAAGTATAAATTGAATTAATAAGCAAGGGTAACTTGGTGAATACGAAAAAAGAAAAAAAAGAAAAAAAAGAAACTAATGTTAATAACCAAGTTAAACGAGAAAGTTGACGAGGTGGCACAAGCATGAAATAAATGGTTAGACTTAGGGTCTAATGACATATAAAACTAAGGCGCTTGAAGAAGTCCGTACGTTGTAGGATGAATAACCCAACGAGGTAGATCATGATGGTGTCATAAGGCACGAGGAGAGCGCACGTTCGTTATTTTGGTGGTTCCAACGGACTGGAAGGGGAAGCACACGGCTTCCTGAGACGTTAAAGGTGCTCTTGGTAGTCCTCTGTAGTGGTTTAGCTTTAGGCTAGGATTACAGAGGTTAGGTCTGCGTGGAACTACCAGGTGGGTGGGCCTTGACTGCACAAGTAGGGGCAGTCAGAATGCTCTACGCGGTGGCATTAGGGGTGGTTCGGCGATTGCGTCAGGCAGAGGTGGAGGGTCAAGACCAAACGATAGCAAGATCGTCGGACTCCTGTCACCAGCAGCCTAAGGAATGCGAAAAGACAAGAGCTAACCCCTAGAGATCGTTAACCTTTGCTATCAAGGGACGGGTGCGGGGAGACCCCACATGGATGTTTAGATTGTTTGCTTGTTAGGGGTGGTCGCTTAGCTCGTGTGGTCTTTACTAGTTGAGGGAGGGGCTGAGGTGGGGCCATAGCCACCAAAGAAAAACCAGACCCGAGGGATATCTGTACATTGGACACTCTTAGAGGCGGGCCTGTGCAGATATAGAAAAGCTCCCGACCGAGTTCCGTGTTTTCTGGTGTATCCCTGCCACAGAACTTGGGTGCACAAGTAGAGGTTATGTGCAGTAGAAACATCGAGCACGATTGATGATACGTATGTGGGAAAGTCTAGGTACAACCATGTCTGCTCTGGGTGGTATATCGTAGACTAGAGGGCATTATTCGGTGATGAAACCAAACTCGATCGAATAGCTCGAGGATAGCAGTCAATACACTTACTTAGCACAGCGATAGTGGTTCTATGCGGATGTAGCGTTGTAAGTTACTATGGCATAGGATGAGGGACTGCGCATATTACTGTGACGATATGGAGGAGTCCGTGCGGGTGGGGCATCACGGGGTGTACCTCAGTTTGGGGGTAGCTACATATACACTATATTAAGTTAATCTACTAGATGGTAGATGGGTGCGACGTGTGTGTAAGCTTTGAGTGCTAATAACACGTATGACCTAATAAATAAGAATGTGTAATTGAACGGTATATGTAGGATTATTCAAGAAGTGTAGTTTAAATTTATTCACACAGAACTTATGTTCTGACCCCCTCCTCATAACATTCGTAGGTTAGACAGGGACTTATAGCTTTGGGAATACTGATTTAGCAGTATTGTGATTAAGGTAAAGATATGTTTTAAATATATTATATTTTACTCCTTTCGCTGTGAGGTGTTTTCCGAACTCTGACGTATCTCTTTTCTCTGTCTTTTTCTGTAGGTTACCAGAGCAACCAACTCGGGTTTCAGTGGATTGGATTTTCGAAAAAAATTCGGTCCGTCAGAATCTGGGTTGTTACATCTGGTATCAGAGCCTAGGTTTAGTTTTCCTAGGGAAAAATTTTGAGTGAGCGTATTTGTATTTTTATTTTTTGAAAATTATTATATATAATTATACGAGCTTAGATTTATATAGGCGCCCTTTTGAGAAAATTGATCTGAAAAAAAAAGATTTTACCCCTGTACACTAAAAGTGGAGATCCGGAAAATTTTTGAACTTTTGAGAAAAAGTAGAAAAAAAGTGTACATAAAAAATGGATATTTAAGACTGTATGTTTCGCTTAAGCTTCTATTTCATGGAATTGGAACATGTGCAAGGAGAATAGGCAGTTGCCATCAAGAAAGAAGACGGAGAGAAGCGGAGCGAAAAAAAATAAAAAATAAATAGGTCGACAGGTAGGTCGACCTAGGTGTCTACCTGCCTATAGGGAGGTCGACCTTAGTGTCGACCTGCCTATAGGGAGGTCGACCTTAGTGTTGACCTGGCCTGTGCAGATCGAAAAAAATAAAAGGCTGAAGGCCTACGACCTTCAGCTCCATTCGATGCTCCAGCCACTCCAATTCAGGGAGCACGAAACCTACCTCCACCACCACGATTTTCGCCTCCCACCACCTCAAATCTCCACTATTTCGCACAAAATTACCCCCAAATCGAAGCTAGAAGTCTCCTCTATCCAAATTTGTACCTTTCCCCTCTCAATTCAAGCCTAAATCGCCATGGAGGACCAACCTTCCCTTCTTGCCTTTTATCCCCAACTTACGCCTCAAGAAATCGCTTGGTGCAACACTCGGAGAGATATAGTCGAGGCGTACGTCAACACCGTAGGTTTGAAGTTGTTGTTAGGGCGTCTGGTTAAGTTTGGTGATTTTATTGGAACACCTTTGGAAGATTTGTTTGCGGAGGCGGGCTTAACTGCAATATTGGATGTTAATGTAGTCGAGCGAAGGGGCTACAAGAGGTTAGTAAGACTTTTTGATGCTAATTTAGAAGTTGGGGTAGACAATGAAGGTTTAATTACATATAATTCGGATGTAAAGGGAACCATCATTAGTTTCAATGAAATACAATTCGGGGAAATGTTGAATATCCGTAGTACGGGCCACGAGTTAGGGGATTTTGAGATGACTGATTTAGCTGTATGGCATCGGATTTTCTACGATGAGTACGAGAGGACTTGTGATTATAACCATCTACGCCCGTTAGCTAGATTTGTCATTCGAATTTTACAGTATAATATTATTGGACAGACTGGTTCATTTGATAGGATAACACAAATCGTTAGACGAGCCACTTATGCTATTTTTCGGGGTATCCAGATAAATTGGGCTCGCACTTTCCTACAGCATTATGACTCTTCTAGGGAGGCGAGGTAGTCAAACATTTCTTTTGGAAATTTATGGACCGTAGTTTTTACACGAAGCAATGTTCCTCTGCGGAAGGAAGGATATATACCACCTCCTTCTCATCCCTCCAATATTATAGATTTGGCTGCACTAACAAGGATGCATATTCACCTACATGATTTATTAGAGCCTCAGCCCATGGAGCATGATGGAGGAGATGAGGAGGGGGAGCATGAGCAGGAGGAGCCTGAGCAAGAACCACAGGGTGGGGGCTATCATCCTGGACATGATGAGGAGGCCCAGTACGTACCGCCGGTAGGATCAGACCCATATCAGACGGAGCAGGCTTGGGAGGGTGCTTGGGCTTCCCAGGCTCCAGGATGGGGTACTTCCGGTACATCTGGATGGGACCCTTGGGTTTCCACAGAGTCAGACTGGAGAGCCGAACTGAGGATAGTTTCTGGGCAACAAGCTCAGTTAGTTAGAGATCACCAGGACATCCTGAGGACACAACGGGTGATGCTCCAAACATAGGATGAGTTGGGACAGACTCAACAACAGATGCTTCAGGAGATGGGCACCTCCTATGATCAGTTAGGGGTTGGGCTACAGGATTCGCTGTTAGAGGTCAGAGAGGGGACTAGACAGCTTACAGAGCACCTGGATAGTAAGATATGTGGTATAGAGGATCTCATTCGTAGTTTCTTCGGATAGGGTCCTGACCTCTATTACTGTATCAGCAGGGTAGTATCTTATTATGTAGTGTATGACTGTTCCTCTTTTATCTTAATGTAGTACTGTACTAGAACACATTTTGACGTAATCTACGAGCTATTTAATTTGAAAATTTTCTGTTATAATTTGCTGGGTATGAAAAATCATGAATTCTAATACTATAAGAAAACGTAAAAATATAATTTTTTCCGTTAAATGCTTAAGGAATGGAAAAATTTGGAAAATTAGTTTTTTCTGAACTTTGATTTAATGATGGTTGGTAGGATGCAACAATTGGATGAACTATGCTCTTATTTTGTAAGAGTATGGGAAAATTTGGGTGAAAAATGTTTTGAATTTTCGAAAATATTGCATTCATATAGAACTGCAAGTATATTTAGGATGTGAGCGTCATGTTTTGAAAAAGTTTCTAAGATTTGCATACATATAGGTGGATCCAAATTAGGCATACATGCTTTATTATGATGTATCTCACCTTGCACATGTGCACAATGTTTGCAATAGTTGGATGCACACTTAATGGATGGATGTTGCGAGGGATTATCTATTTAACTCTTATCGAATTTCGGGGACGAAATTCCTTAAGGGTAGGAGAATGTAACACCCTGCATTTTTAATAATAACGAATGTATGCAATAGAAGAGATGAGAAAACAAAAATTACTTAATTTAATTATCAAGAATTAAGTAAAACAGATTTGACCATGCGTTCGTCTCGGAATTCTGCTTGGAATAGAGTCCAAGTTTGCGTAAATCGGATTTCGTGTGAATAAGTTATGGCGTTTAGAAGATTCACCGAAAATTTCAAAACCAGCTCGAAAATTTGACCAGACAGTTAGGCGGGAGATTTCCCTCCATTGACTGGGCAAGTCGACCCTAGTGTCGACCTGGGGGTCAGGTCGACCATAGGGTCGATCTGGGGCTCGACCTACCCCAGGGAGGTCGACCTTAGGGTCGACCAACCCCCCAAATTTGGGCGATTTTAGCCCCTGTGACGTGGGTTTTATTTTTGGATGAACCGGATGGCTTCTAGGTCAATCCTAGGGCTCTAAAACACTCTCTACATCTATAAAATAGTGCCTAGACCTAACCTAATTCATATGAATTCTCTATGACGCCTCCATGCCGCCAATCTTCGACCAACATGGCCGCCGCCTCAAAACTCTAAATTCAATTGCAAGTTCTTCATCAACTTTGAACTTTAATCAGATAAGAAGATTAAATCAGCGTTCCACATCAACAACAAATCGCTTATTTCTGTAATCCTGTCAATGTGAGTGGATTTGAACTATATTTCTTGTATTATGTTGCTTCTATCGTTTACCATTCCCCATAATGAATATGATGTTAATTTAATAAGATCTGTTATTTTATTTATGCCTACGTTTGAGTTCTCACCTTTTTATCCTTTCCCCTTTTTATTTTTGGATCTAGGTTATCTCGAACCTAGATAAAATCTTATTATACAATACGCACGATTGGAATATGAGGATATTGGAATATAATCTATTATTTTGGGGTTTGTGGCACAACAATTGTTATTGCGTATATTGGGCATAATCTATTTTATGCGGTCGAGGAATATAACCTATAATCTTTAATTTATGTAAATTGACATAATTGTTATTGGATATGGAACTGGTATAATTTAATATTAACAACATATAACTGGATAACGTAGGTTGGTGAAATTTATTTGTGACTTGGAAAATAAGCCTAGAGGGTGAATTAGATTGTATGTACAAACATGGGGATGTTGGGATATATATATATATATATATATATATATATATATATATATATGGAAAATATTGATTATATGAAATTGGGTATAATTGGATATTGGAAATTGGCATGTTTGGAATTAGTGAATTGGGCTATAAATGGATAATTTGTTTAATATGGAATTTGAATAACTATTAGGTAAATTGGTATAGTTAATGACAAATTTGAAGATAGGCATAAAACTATGAATTCGGATTAAGTTGAATTGGGACCACATGCCATGAATTTGGGGTTTGGGTGAAAGACGAATGTCAATGAAAGCCTAAGACACGAGGTTAGACACGTTTGTGGTTTAAGACTGCCCGGAACCGCCCGACAAATCCAGTAACCACAAGGGGACGTCTAATGTGAGAGGTCAACAGCAAGAACTAGAGGCGTAACGGTTTATGACACGAGGTTAGGCGCATTTGTGGTGTAAGACTGCCCAGAACCGCCCGGCAAATCCAGCAGCCACGAACGGACGTCTAATGTGAGAGGTTATACATCGTTACGACATTATAAATAAATTAATAAATACTAACCATAATAAGACGTGTGGGTGACATGGATATGGTTAGAGGGTTAAGTGGGTGATATAAATAAAGCATAACTAATGTGGACTTAACCATTGCGAGACATGTAATGTAAGATATAACCAAGGTAGACCTAACCATAGTAAAACATGTGTAAGACATGGAAACTGTAATAAAAAGGCGGTTAAGTGGGACATGTGTGACATGTGAAACAGAACTTAGATATGCTTAACCAAATAGGACCCGTAACGGTATCATAAATTACTTGAATTGGGTAAAGTTTGAATAACAGGTAAAGTAAATGGAAGGGTCAAGTCAAATCTAAAATTAATGACAAGAAATGGGGAATGATAAATAAACTATTATGGATAAACTTGAACAAGGCAAGAAAGGATAATAGGTGGAAATTATAACTTATGGGACAAGATAAGTTATAGGAAACGATAGGGAAGACGAGATAACTTATATGTAAAGATATACTTAAATTAAGTGGTCTGGAAAGGAGAAATGTGAAATTAAAAATGATATAAGTTATATGAGTGGAAAGGAAGTAAATTAGAATCATTTATTTTGGTTGGGTTGAGTAATTCTCTGGGTACCAGTCTGATGTTGATTTCGGTCTTCGGGGCTGGTGTTTAGAGGGTTATTCTCCTAATCAGTATGTATGTGGGATAAGGTATACTTAACTATGAATTAAGTATAACATGTTGTTGTAACCCAAAAAGGAAATAATTTATGAGATTGAAAAAAATAACATGTTGTGGGCTAATTAATGGACTTAAGTGGGTTAAGTATAAATTGAATTAATAAGCAAGGGTAACTTGGTGAATACGAAAAAAAAGAAAAAAAAAAAGAAACTAATGTGAATAACCAAGTTAAATGATAAAGTTGACGAGGTGGCACAAGCGTGAAATAAATGGTTAGACTTAGGGTCTAATGACATATAAAACTAAGGCGCTTGAAGTAGTTCGTACGTTGTAGGATGAATAACCCAACGAGGTAGATCATGATGGTGTCATAAGGCACGAGGAGAGCGCACGTTCGCTATTTTGGTGGCTCCAACGGACTGGAAGGGGAAGCACGCGGCTTCCTGAGACGTTAAAGGTGCTCCTGGTAGTCCTCTTTAGTAGTTTAACTTCGGGCTAGGATTACAGAGGTTGGGTCTGCGTGGAACTACCAGGTGGGTGGGCCTTGACTGCACAAGTAGGGGGCAGTCAGAATGCTGTACGCGGTGGTATTAAGGGTAGTTCGACGATTGCCTCAGGCGGAGGTGGAGGGTCAAGACCAAACGATAGCAAGATCGTCGAATGCCTGTCACCAACAGCCTAAGGAATGCGAAAAGACAAGAGCTAACCCTTAGAGATCGTTAACCTTTGCTATCAAGGGACGGGTGCGGGGAGACCCCACATGGATGTTTAAATTGTTTGCTTATTAGGGGTGGTCGCTTAGCTCGTGTGGTCTTTACTAGTTGAGAGAGGGGCTCAGGTGGGGCCATAGGCACCTCAGAAAAACCAGACCCGAGGGATATCTATACATTGGACACTCTTAGAGCCGGGCACGTACAGATATAGAAAAGCTCCCGACCGAGTTCTGTGTTTTCTGGTGTAGCCTTGCCACGGAACTTGGGTGCACAAGTAGAGGTTATGTGCAGTAGAAACATCGAGCACGATTGATGATACGTATGTGGGAAAGTCTAGGTACAACCATGTCTCCTCTGGGAGTCGTATCGCAGACTAGAGGGCATTATTCGGTGATGAATCCAAAATCGATCGAATGGCTCGAGGATAGCAGTCGGTACGCTTACATAGCGCAGCTATAGTGGTTCTATGCGGATGTAGCATTGTAAGTTACTATGGCATAAGATGAGGGACTGCGCATATTACTGTGACGATATGGAGGAGACCGTGCGAGTGGGGTATCATGGGGTGTACCTCAGTTTGGGGGTTGCTACATATACACTATATTAAGTTAATCTACTAGGGGGTAGATGGGTGCGACGTGTGTGTAAGCTTTGATTGCTAATAACATGTATGACCTAATAAATAAGAAAGTGTAATTGAACGGTATATGTAGGATTATTCAAGAAGTGTAGTTTAAATTCATTCACACAAAACTTATGTTCTGACCCCCTCCTCATAACATTCGCAGGTTAGACAGGGACTTGTAGCTTTGGGAATACTAATTTAGCAGTATTGTGATTAAGGTAAAGCTATGTTTTTTATATATATTATATTTTACTCCTTCCGCTATGAGGTGTTTTCCGAACTCTGACATATCTCTTTGCTTTGTCTTTTTCTACAGGATACCAGAGCAACCAACTCGGGTTTCGGTGGATTGGATTTTCGAACAAAATTCGGTCCGTCAGAATTCGGGTTGTTACAATTATACTATGGCATACTATTGCATTCCTTGATATCATTCTTGCTTTGAATAAATTTAGTCATTGCATCAATTTGCAACTGAGGCATGCATGCCTTTCGAATTGTGCTGAAATGCAACTGAGGTATGCAGGTCACAGATTGTGCTGAAAATGTCTTTATGCTAAAATGCAACTCAGTTATACTATGGCCATAGTTTGTGCTGAAATGCAATTGAGGCATGCATGCCTCTCATTTTGTATTGAAATGTAAACGAGGCATTGCCTCAGTTTGTAACAGAGGCATGCACGACTTTGGTTGTGCTGAAAACATTAGTTTTACTAAAGGCACTGCTGAAATGCATGAATTTTGAAATTGCTTTATTTTGCTTTTGAAGGAGGCAGTGATGAAGTTGTTGAAGAACTTGTTACTGAAGGCACTGGAGGTACTAGAGGCAGTGAATGCACTGGAGGCACGCACTATATTTCGAAACTGTTTTAGTTTGATGTACACATGAATTTAGTATTGGTTGTGTTTATAAGTACTGTCTGTAAAACTGAATTTAGTGGCTATGTTTTTTTATTCTATAGTTTACAAAGTAGTACTTGTGTTGCTGGTTAATTTGAAATGAAAAGTTCTCTGTTAATTTCAGTGTGTGATGATCATTGTTGTTATGTTGCAGTATGTTATATAGTGTTGCCAAAGCTATGATATAATGGTGCAGTATGTGATGTTTAATGTTGCCATAGCTATGATATAGTGTTTCCATAGATGAATTAATGTGGGCCCAACAACAGGATTCTGTAAACTTGGGCTACAGATTTTACTTGGTCTGGATTGTGGGGCCCACTTTTTAGTAAATTTAGTACATGTGGCAGCAATTGTACTGATGTTGCCATAGGTCGCAAAGGTGTTTCCTTTGACTCTATGGCAACGCGAAAAAATGCAACACCGGGAATGTGTTGCCACAGATCATTTTTTGCTTATAGAAACATTTTTAGCACTTCCTGTATCACTTCTCTGGTGTTGCAGTATGCAATCTATGGCGTAGTGCAATGGAAATTGATTGTACCATATTAGCAGGAATGGAAATCCAAAATCCAAATGAAAACAAAAACACATTAAAACCAAATGATGTAGTAATTAACATACATAAATCCTAGTCGAGCTATATCTTTAAGATTTAAAAATTATGGACCCTCTCAAAGAGAAATAGATATTGATGATGAATCAACTTCAAAATTCCAAAATAGCTTGTAATGGATAAAATAATTTATCCAAAATAACTGGGAATGGTCCTTGAACCATTTGAAATATACGAACTTGAGCAACAACTTAGACTAAATAAACAAATAGACACATTTGTCTATATAGATGATTGAAAAAACATCAAAATAAAAGCAATACTTAAGTTAGAAACCTTTATTGAGAATTATAATAGAATAGTTAAACAAAAAAGCGAGGGTTCATTAATTGATGAACTAATAAGTGAATACACTATACAAATAAATTTAATGGAAGCACAAGGAGAAAGTTCTACAATAACTTATTCTAAATATTCCCCACAAAAAATGGATTATCCTCTAGGACATCCACCAAGAATAAACGTAAATCCTTAGACTAATCAAAATAAAATTTTAAGAACTATAGGAAAAAGAATACCCACTGAAAAAACCATCTTTGGAAAAATTCTGTAATTCTTAATGTTATAGAATGTCATCTATAGTTATTAGATACTTACTTAGAATATTGGATTGCTGCAATAACTAGAGACTATTCTGCCAAACATACTAATATAGTAGCTGGGGAAGAAATTGTCAAGCTAGCAGAAAATTACTTAGGCGATATAATTAAAGGAACGTGGGAAGCCTACAAAAGAAATTTTCTAAACGAAGTAACCTTATTATTAGCAAAAGGTGGAAATAAATAGAATTTTGCATACCTTATGCATAGAATAATAACTGGTCAAGAAGTAAATACATGATTAACACTCAGACAATCAGAAGCCATGAGAGATCTAGAACAAAAATACAGTTACTAAATTGGAAACATATAATAAAATTTCTAAATGAATTTCTATATTATGCAACAATATCCGGAAACTATTACTTTAGAGAAATAGGTGATAGACTATTTTCCAAGTTACCAGGAGACTTAGGAAAAGAAATACAAAAATCGTGGAATGAAATAAACACAAATATCCCTAAAACGTATAACAGAAATTGTCTACGATAATGCCGCCGAAGAAGCTGGTTAGTATGTCCATAAGAGTTTCGGGCTCAGAGAATGTTGCGGATAATCCCATAACTCTGCTAACTAATTTTCCTGAAGTTGGCCAATCCTCAGGTGCAGGAGTTGGTGTGACTAGAGATGAATTTAATGAAGTTGTTGCCGGTTTGACTCAAAAGATGGAAATCTCAAATAATGCCATGATGGTAAAGTTAGAGGCTCTCTTTGCTACCCAAGTCAACAAGGTGAAATTTAATGTTAATGTCACTCGCGCAAAGGGTGCTAACTCTTCCTCCTCAAGTCCAAATCATGATCGATTTGTTCAAGAGATCAACGATCCGAACAATGCTGGTCGTGAATAATCTAAGCCACCTGTTAGGAACCATTATGGAAGAGGTACTTCTCGAAAAGTGAATAGTTTCGCTAAAGGGGCACTTCCCCATGAGGGAGGCACAGGGCCCCGAATCCCTAGCCACGACCGTTTGCTTAGGAGAACATCTGGCAAAGGAGACGACATCCACCCCACGGATCACACAATGAGAAGGAACGTCTTGAAGAAATGATCCGCCATATTGTGGAAGAAAGTATGAAGAGAAATGATAATGAGAAGGAGTGGGAGTTTTCTCCAACTAAGACTCCACTCAATGAAAGGATTAAAATGACCAAGTTCCCAAGGAAGTTCAATCTGCGAACGATTCAAGCTTATAATGGGACCGGTGATTGTAATTTATTCTTGTATAAGTACGATCAACACATGGATGGTGTGCAATCAACGGATGCACTCAAATGCTTATACTTTCTAGTATATTTGGAGGGACGAGCTTCGCTTTGGTTTACCAAGCTACCACCAAGGTCCGTGGATAACTTTTCTTTCTTGGCTAAGAAATTCAGGGAGTAGTTTAGGCTATAGACCACAAAGGTTAGGGATGTGTTGTCATTAAATGATGTGGAACAAAAACTGAGTGCGTCGGTCTGAGCTTTCCATATATGATTTAATGCTATCACAACAGAAGTTGGGGATCCATAACCTTAACTGGTGTTGATGACATTGAAGCGGGCTATATATAAGAAATCGATGTTCGGAAGGTGGATTAAGATGAAGAAACCCGACACCCTGGATAGGTTCTATGCAAAAGCAGAAGAATACATCAGTGTGGATAATAATCCTTCTTTTGCTATGGGTGTTGCTGAGGGAAATTTGGTATAATGTTGTTCAAAGTGGCCAGAAGAACAATAGAGTTCAAAAGCGAGGGAATGGCGGAAAGGATAACCGAAATGGAAAGAAGTTGAGCTTCATTAAAGCCGCTGAATTGACCCTATTAACTGATACCCTCGAGAACATTTTTACCTCTACCAAGGATATAGCAGATTCCCCGAAGAGGAAACCGCAGAAAGTAGGCCACAATCAGGCAAATTCTAGTAGGTATTGCCAATTCCACAACCAACTAGGCCATAACATGAATGGGTGTAGGCATCTAAAAAGCCTGATTGAGGAATTAATTGAAAAGAACCGGTTGCAACTATATGTGAAAAAGCCACAATCCGCCAATCCTCCTCAAACTTCCCAAGAGCCAAATGCATCTGGATTGGGAGACAAGGCCCTTGTATAGGTTAATCAGAGGCCCGTGATTAATACTATTTCTAGGGGTCCTCGTCCAGTTGGGGGACGTTTGGGAGATATCGAGAGATATTCCAATGCACTTAAGACTATTTCAAAGGAAGAAAAGTGTTTGATTCTAATCAACACCATATACATAAAGCAACAAAAGACTTCCTTTGGAGATGTCATGTTCAATGGAAAAGAAGAGCAAGGAGTAGTCACTCCGATTCAAGACCCTATGGTAGTAGCGGTTGGGATAGGCCCGACCACTGTGAAAAGGGTGTTAGTCGATTGTGGTGCCTCGGTAAATGTGCTATTCAAAAACACATTTAATAAAATGAATCTTTCTATGTCAAACGTGCGAGCCTACCAGAAGAAAATCCAAGGTTTCACAGGGGAACCGAAGCATCCCATTGGAGTTATTGATTTGCTTATGTAACTTGGAGATGGAGAAAGGAAAGCTAGTCTGATGCAATCCTTTGTTCTTGTAGATGAATTGTCTGCCTACAACACTTTTCTGGGAAGACCAGCTCTGGCAGCCTTCAGGATTATACAAGTTCTCTGGTGCTTGAAGATGAAGTTTCCAACAAATCAGGGGGTTGGTGTGGTTAAAACAGACTAGGATATTGCCAAAGAATGCTACATTAATGAGATATGGGAAGAAAGTAAGAAGGCAAAAGAAAGGATGTGGAGGTTCCCCTTTGCATTTGAGAAAATGCCCTATAGCAATTAGGGTACGACCGCTGTGCTGGCTAGCCTGGTAGGGACCAAAGGAGATGGATCCAAGAAAGGCCAGTGCAGGGGAGGGGTGAGCGGCGCCAGCTGAGGTCACAATTTCAGTTCTAGTTCATGATAAAGATCCAGATAAAGTGTTAAAGACAGGCTCTCAGTTGGGCCTGAAACTGCTAGAAGAGTTGATTATGTTTCTAAAAGCTAATCTAGATGTGTTCGCTTGGAGACATTCCGACATATGCGACATTTCTCCTGATGTGGCAGTCCGTAAGCTGAATATAGATCCAAGTGTCTCACCAGTAAAGAAAAAACAACGGATTCAAGGACCCGAAAAGATCCAAAGCTCTCAAAGAGGAAGTGGATAGGCTAATGGAGAATGACTTCATATGGGAATCCGCATATCCAGATTGGGTCTCTAATCCGGTTCTTGTGAAGAAATCCAACGGCAAGTGGAAAGTGTGTATCGATTATTCAGACCTCAACAAAACATGCCCCAACGATAGTTTTACACTACCCAAAATCGATCAGTTACTTGATGCAACGGTGGGAAATGAATTGCTATATTTCATGGATGCATATTCGAGGTATAATCAGATAGTGACCCACAAGCCAGACCAAGAGAACACAAGCTTCAACAGCTCTGGGGTTATACTATTATAAAGTTATGTCGTTTGGATTGAAGAACGCATGAGTGACTTACCAATGCCTTGTGAATGCAATGTTCAAATCACAGATCAGCAAAACAATGGATGTTTATGTCGATGATATGCTGGAGAAGTCGAGAAGAGTTGCCGATCGTTTAGAAAATTTGGCTGAAATGTTTCATATTCTCAGGAAGTACGGAATGAAGTTGAATCCACGTAAATGCTCGTTTGCGGTCGCATCAGGAAAATTACTCGAGTATATGGTCAATGCCAGGGGCATCGAATCCAATCTCTCTCAAGTCTCAGCTTTGCGAGATATGCATGCTCCTAGAACGAAGAAGGAACTTCAAAGCTTGAATGGGAAAGTGGCTGCATTAAGTCATTCATTTCAAAGGCAACAGATCGGTGCATTCAGCTTTTTGATGCATTGAGGAAGGGGAAGAAGGACTTCCAATGGAATCCCGAATGTCAAGTAGCTTTCCGGAGCTAATCAAGCACATGGAATCACACCGATGTTGTCAAAGCCCAAGGATGGAGAAGAGTTATTTCTATATTAGCAGTGTTGCCTCATGCCTTAAGTGCATCATTGGTTCGAGAAGATGCAAAGGTTCAATGACCGGTATACTGTATCAGTAAAAGGATTGCCACGACAGAGCTGAATTATCCCAAGTTGGAGAAGCCTACATATTGTTTATTCGTCACCTCAAAATAGCTTAAGCCATATTTCCAAGCCCACTCTATCAAAGTTCTTATAGATCAACCTCTAAAGCAAGCTCTATTCCATCCAGAAACTTCGGGAAGATTGTTAAACTGGAATATTGAACTCAGTCAATATGACGTTACTTACCATCTCCGAAGAGCTATTAATGGGAAGGCTTTAGCGAATTTTATTGTTGAATTCACAGATAGAAGGGAGGAGGAATCAATTGAGGCAGTTGTTAGATGGAAATTGTTCGTTGATGGGGGCCATAGTGACTATTGTTCAGGGACAGGAGTGGTTCCAAAAACTTCTGTAGGGCACTCCGTGTGCTATGATTTGAGGTCAGAATTCCCATCAACCAACAACGAAGAGTATGAAGAACTAACTGTAGGGTTAAAAATTGCAAAGGAATTGAATTTGAAAACTTTGCAGATCTTCAGTGACTTGCAGCAATTGGTATGTCAAGTTCGAAGAGAGTTCCACGCCAAGGGTGGAAATATTCTAGCTTATCTATCTAAAACTTGGGAACTTCTTAATGACCTTGACTACTACATAATTTCCCATATCCCTAGAGAGGAGAATATGAAAGCAGATTCCCTTACTAAATATGCAAGCTCAGGAGATGCACAGTTACTCGGATTAGTGCCCGTCGAGGTCCTCTCAAATCCTAGTACTGAAGATGCTGATGTTGATTGGATTATGGAGACGGCTGAAGAACCAGACTCGTGGATGATTCCGATCAGGGAGTATTTTCTTAATGGAACACTCACGGAAAAATCGAAAAAGCAAAGGAAGATTTTGCAAAAGGCTCCAATGTATCTCATCCAGGATGGTAGACAATATAGGCGAGGCTTCTCTATGCCTCTGCTTTAGTGTGTAACCAAGGAAGAATCTAAAGCAATTTTGGTGGAATTAACGACAGTAAATGTAGTGGTCACATAGGTGGATGGTCATTGGACAAGAAAGTTTTGTGATATGGTTGTTTTTGGCTTGATGTGAACCTAAATTTTGCAACCTACACTAGGAAATGTGATATATGCCAGAGATTTGCGAAGATTCCAAGAGCACCATCCATGGAATATACCCAAATGGTCATCCCTTGGTTGTTTGCTGTTTGGGGGAATTGATTTAATTGGAGAACTTCCAACATCAAAGTCCAGCTTTAAATATCCCATTATAGCTGTCGATTACTTCAGCAAGTGGGCTGAAGCAGAGCCACTGGCAACTATCACCTCAAAGAAAGTGATTAACTTTGTGCTGAAGAATATTATTTACAGGTTTGGTGTGCCATAGAAGATAATCATAGACAATGGAACACAGTTTGAAAGCGATGAATTCAAAAGCTTTTGTGCTAAGCACAAGATTCAGAAAAGTTTTGCAGTAGTGGCCCATCCACAGGCTAACGGGCAGGTTGAAGCAGTGATCAAGATCATAAAGTCGCCCATCAAAAAGCGTCTTGAGAAAGCTAAAGGTGGTTGGGTAGATAAGCTTCCACTTGCACTATGGGTGTATCGCACAACTCACAAATCTGCGACTGGACACACTCTGTTCTCTCTAGCATTTGAATCCAAAGTTATTATCCCGATAGAGCTGGAAGTTCCCGCTCACCACAGGATTCACTTCAACCAAGAAGAAAATGAAAAGCTGCATCTTGAAGTGCTAGATCAACTTGAAGAAAGGAGAAATGAAGCAAAGATCAGAGTTGCTGCTCATCAAAGAAGGATTTCCAGGCATTTCTCCAAAGTCAAGCAAAGGACCTTCAAAATTATGGATCTTGTATTGAAGAGAGTGATAACCGTAATCGGAGTTATTGGGCCTAATTGGGAAGGACCCTTCATCATAAGCCAAGAGCTTCTAGATGGAATCTTCAAATTAAAGGCAAAGGTTGGATTTCAAATCCCAGAGATAGGAAAAACAATTATCTCCATCGTTATTTTACTTGATTTTTCATTCATATTTACTTTAAAAGTTGTAAATACTTTGCAAGCATTGTAATTGAACTTTGAACATATGAATGAAAGAAGTTGATTTGCTTAACTGAATTGTACACTTGCAAACTCTTATTGAATTATTCAAAAGTTTCTAAAAAGTCGATTTTGATTGCAGGCCATTTAAAGAACGTTTACTCACTAATAACCTGATAAGACTTGGTGATCTTTACAGCGCATCCCGATGGGGACAACTCATGTGACGAGTGCCATAAGCATCATTCGCAAAAAATACGAAGGTGTAAAGCACCGCCTTGCAAATGAAAAATAAAGGCCACCAAAAATCAGACGGTTAAAAGGTGCAATGTCAAATCTAAAGACAGAAGTTGCAAGTTTCACCAAATGGGCATCTCCCGAAAAGAGAAATCCGGGACCCTAGTCTTCTTGCTAGGATAGCTTGTTAAAACAAGCGTCTGGTAAAGGAACTTGCGTTCGCCCCATGAAACTACGCAATAATAGGGCCTATAATTATGAAGCCTATAGAAGTCCCAACCATAAGGGGGCATGCAATCAATCTGCACTCCGAAGGACCTGGATTGCCAAGTTAGCAAGTCATATGATTGAACTCGTAAGAAAAACCAAAGACCTCTCCAGGGGCATCCAATAAGATCGTCAGTGCCAGGAAGTACCTAACCCGATTACGAAAAATGTTAGGATGAAACCAAAGACCTCTCCGGGTGCACCAAGTTGATCATCAGAGCCAGGAAGTATCTGGTCCGATTATGACAAACATTTTCTTTAAAAGGACTTCTTAGGAGGCGTCCTATTAGTTCATTAGTGTCTGCTAATCCTAGACTTGGCGATCGACGGGCTTGAAAGACCTCTTCGGAGGCATCTGATTAGTTCGTTAATGTCTAATAATCCTAGACTCGGCGAATTGTACAGGCTTGAAAGACCTTTTCGGAGGCATCCGATTAGTTCGATATTGTCTGCTAATCCCAGACTTGGCGAACGACGGGCTTGAAAGACCTCTTTAGAGGCTTATGATTAGTTCGTTAGTGTCTGCTAATCCCAGACTCGGCAATCGGCGGGCTTGAAGGACTCTTCGGAGACCTCCGATTAGTTCGTTAGTGTCTGCTAATCCTAGACTCGGCGATCGGTGGGCTTGAAAGACCTCTTCGGAGGCATCCGATTAGTTCGTTAGTGTTTGTTAATCCCAGAATCAACGATCAGTGGGTTTGAAAGTCCTCTTCGAAGGTGTCCGATTAGTTCGTTAGTGTCTGCTAATCCCAGACTGGCATCGACAGGCTTGAAAAACCTCTTCGATGGCATGCCATTAGTTCTATAGTGTTTGCTCATCCCAGACTTGGCGATCGGTGGGCTTGAATGGCCTCTTCAGAGGTGTCCAATTAATTTGGCTAGCACCTGATTCATTCAGGCTGCGACGATTATTGAGCTTTAACCAAAGACCTCTCCGGGGGCTCCCAATGAAATTCCCGATGCTAAAATTAATCATTCTAACTGCAGATGAGAGTCTCCAATGGCTGAATTAACTAGCTAGATAGTAAATGAACATTGGGCCTGAAATATAAGACCCCTCAAGCACGAGCATAGAAACTGGAAAACTTCTTCAACTAAAGGCATGAATTCGATCAACAAACTGAATTTCATGGTTAATTAGAAAGCTGAGAAGCTTTAAGCGCAATGGCAAAAGAAAGAGACTTAGCCAATAAGGCACGAACTTCCAGTATTTTGGCCATTACCAAGGAAACCTATTAAAGTTGATAACATCCATCCTAAGAAGTTCGTGACAACCTTTGGTATGGGGGCATCACGACTGCATTAAGACAAACTAATAATGCTTACAATACATGCCACAAGTTCATCACGACTTCACACCAAACAAAATACTTGTAATGTGTAAAAAGACAAGTGTGAAGGCAAATAAGTACAATAAAGATAAACCTGAAGGCAAAAGTACAATAAGAAAAGTGTAGTTTCATCACATAAACAAAAATGCAAAGCATAAGTCTTGAGTACATCATCCATAAAGCCATAAGCGAGGACCGACACTCGCATATACAACAGGTTTAAATGAAGTACATGAAAGAAAGCTACAGAAATTAAAGTAAGGGAGCCATAAGCACTAATTTTTCTTCTTTCCATTCTTAGAACCGCTAGACCTCATAGATGGTTTATTAATCTTGGCGGAGGAAGGAGTAGGTGTATCAGTTGGTTGACTTTCATCCTTAGATTCTGTGCCACCAAACGGACTCTCGGGAGAAGGTAGAATGATAGGTCCTCCTTTCTTAAGAGTAGTGTGCTTCCCCTTACGCCTCGATGATGATGAAGGCTTAATCTTATTCTTTTTCTGGACCTCGGTTCTCTTCCCAAGGCTTTCATCTGCTTTGTCAACATCTTCTACTTCAGCACTAGGAGCATAGTCAACATCGTCCAAATGAACGATTGCACTAATCTTTGCATCTTGTGACCTGGTTGTGAAGCAGGAGTAGAAGCAGCAAGTAAAGATGCATCGCCCGGAGGAAGAGTTATAATCAAAGTAGTAGTGGTCGACACTCGAGTAGAGGCAGTCATAATAGCTTCGGCCGTTGATCCAGCCACTACAGGAGGGGGCTGTGGTGACATCAAGCCTAATAAAAATGAATAATGTGTAAAGAATGCGATAGACCTAGGTGAAGTACAAAGATAATCTAAGTCTGATATGGCTTGCTCAATCTTAGTTTACCTGCGGTTGGAAGATTTCTTTGCTCAACTTCATAGTTATCCGGGTTGTCCTCATCGCCCTCACCAGTGATGCGCACCTCAATAGTATGCTCATCAGTAGCTTTTCCCTTTTCCTTATGAGTCGCAGAAGGACCAGCGGGAGGCACAATTGAAGTTTGAGAATTGGAAACCTCAACATTAACAAATCAATAGGGGCGCCGGTAGTTGTTGCATCTAAGGCTTCCTCCTCGGAGGATTCAGCTTTTTTACCCAGTAATCCTCGCTCCCTCATAATTTTTTTCTTCCTCTTAGCCAGAGCCTTGCGGGAATCCTTATCCAAAAAATTCTGTAAGAGGTGTTCTTTGTCATAAGCATCTTCAACTTGCTTAAGCACTAACTCCCAGACTAGAGCCAGAGTCACTGAAAAATCAGGCCCCAAGTAGTTTCAGATGCCCCTGCTCATGACACTAAAGACGTAAAATCTGAACAAAGTGGCATTGGCATTCGTCCCAACATCAGCAAACACTTCCTTAGAAATAGCTTTACCAGCCAAAGCTTTATCTCTCTCCTGCTCGAGGATTTCTACCTTAGTTGTTAGCGTAGAAATAACCAATTTATGAGAATTATTCCTCTCATCAAGACCGACATTCTCTTGTCTATAAGACGCAGAAGATTATTTTTCCACGGCCAGTTGGATTTCGGCAGTCTGTTGAGCAGACTGAGCATTTTTCTTGCAATATCAGCGCATTTTCTCTCAGTTTAGAAGCGGCGATTTCTTCTTTGAGCCTTCGATTCTCGGCCTCTAGTCCCTCTAGCTCTGTATTCCTTTGCGTAAGAGATGCAATGGTAGCATCCCGAGATTCAAGAACCTTGGGCCACTCAACCTTGTCATTCTTCAACATAGCAGTTTGATCAAGATTGAGCATGTTACGTCTTTGAAGATCATCGACAAACTTGTACCATAAAGATAGTTGTTTATCAGCTTGACTCCTAACTGCGCCTAGCTGCGTCTCGAGCTGACTTTTGACAGTATCCATCTGCTTATTGATATTGCCTTTCAGGGCATCCAGCTCTCTAAGTATATCTTTCCTGTTAGACAGGTATATGTATAAATCAAAGAACATTCCTTTTAGACACCATTTCTTGAATTGTTCAACAAGTGCGGATGGTCCTGGTTCGGGTTTGTAGCCGGGCATATGTATGATTGTCTAAATATCGGTAGAAGGTAGGGTAAAAGACGGTGTAGCAAGAGGTAGATAGCCACAAGTAGTTTGAATAGAAGGGACGGGATGTTTATCTGATCTAGGGCACTTCTAAGGATCATGCCCGCCCATCCTTACCTCTTCCTCCATCGGCTTTCCTCTTCTTCCCGTCCACTTTGCTCATGACGGTCATCATATCGATCACGGTCACCATAAGATCTTCGGTCCCGGTCTTCTTTTTCTTACTGATCCAGAGCCTCGACGCCTCCTTTGTTCTTCAGTCTCTATGTAGCTGTGAGTTTGCTAAGGCTGATAAGAATATTGCGAGTGTTGAAAATATTGAGACTTTTGGGAGTATCGTGAGTGCTGTGTACAATGAGACTGTATGAGATGCCTTGGATTATAAGAGTCGGTTCGGTGATTAAAGTTCTTCATAAATTGACGACTCATATCTGAACCTGAAATAAGGAAAAGCAATATTTCAGTACTTAAAATCAGAAAGTACTAGGGTAGATTGTAAAGCATATGCAAAGACGAAAAAGCTTAAAGCGCGTGTAATCTAACATGCATCTAATAAGGAATCCCTCTTCGGTGGTGAAGCTAACGAAGGCCCTATGTCCGAAAATGTTCTCCGCGATGGAGGAGTTTGAGATACAGCTATCTTAGCTCCTATTTTTGTGACTTTGAGTGCAAGATTTGAAGTCACAATCTCACTTGGAAGGTCCTTTGTGGTGCTGAGGTCACTCAAGGTACTAAAAATATTCGTGGAACTCTCCTTACAGGTGTCTAGAATAACGGGATCCTCAATAACTTTCTCAATGTTCAAATCATCTCCTGTAGTGGTCTCGCCCTCCTCGATCTGTCAGTTTCCTTCATAAGATTTTTGCCTTCACGGTGTGTTAATTCCTCTTCGATCGAAGGCATTTGAAACTTAAAGGGTGTTTTACTATCACCGGCAGGGCCCGAGCATATCTTGAGCAAGGATTCACTGGGTTGACTTTGCGATGCACCATCACTTCCAGAAGTACAACCATCTAATGCTTTAGGCGTAGACTAAGGCGTATAAGGTGCTCCTTTGGAAGGTTGTTTCCTTGAATAATGGAGCAACCCATATTTGCGAATAAATTCTCTGTTGATTAAGCGTTTTCTCCCTCTCTTTCGGATAGCTTTAATGTAACACCCCGCCTCCGCTAGGGTCACTTGCAAAGGAATGCACTAGCTTTAGAAGGACATTATTGGTAAACATGCACAGAAATATCACAAGACAGAACATATAAAATAGCGGAAGTAAAATCAAACTTTCATAACATTAATAAATAAGGTCTAAAGCCTTTTACATCAGAGTACATCAAAACCTGTCTTGCAACAAGTAAAGAAGCATAAAGACATTTTCCTAAATTATTCCCCAAGTAAAAACAGCAAAGTAGCCATACCCAGGAAAAGTCCAAGCCATCCATGATGACCTTCGAGCAGAAGAAGTCCGAACTAAACAGCAGTGTTTCCTCCCTGTAACCTGGGGGGGGGGAACGGAAGAAAAGAGGCGAAACAAAACGGGTCAGTCAAAAAGACTGAGTAAGCCCTATCTACTATTAGTATAAAAACTAGTAAAGTTAACTGACATGAGAAACTGAGATGAACATAAGCATGATAACAAGATAGATAAGCTAAATCAAAATAACAGGATGAACTACTGAACTCAGATAAACTAAGATGTCATGATAAATTACGATGTCAAGAAAAAACAAGGTATCACATCGTCAGGTTCCTATCAAGTATAATATCCCAAGATATCTATCACGTATAACGTCCCATGGTATCTATCCTGTATATCTGCTCTGCACCTACCGTACTAGTATCCCAACTGTATTACGTGTTATCCGTGAATGACCCTTACTCAAAAGTCGTGTAATGGTCCCTGTCAACCTAATATGCCGCATATATAGGTTACTCAACTCATATGTTTCTTTCCATGTATAAGTTCAGTTCTTTGCCGTAGGCTGTACGGGCTTTCCCATGTAAACGGTTTATCCTTGAAGTTGTTTTAGACTGCAACCCTTGATCTAGTTGTGTTTCCTTACCATGAACTATCGCGCGTCCACTTAGGATTTATGCCACCTAGGACCGCTAGGGATTATGCTACCTAATGAACGTTTCCGTATCTCGGTTTGGGTTTTGGCCACCTAGGACCACTAGGGATTACGCAACCCGTCAACCGCGCCCTTGATCCCTCGTATGTATCGTGAATCGTTTTCCATGTCTAGATGCACATGTTCCCCAATGTGCCATCCGAGTTCCGTGCCAGGGCAAATCAAGAAATACGGAACTCGGTCGGGAGCTTTAAATCGTCTGCCTATGCAGATATCAAGGTCTGTTTTTGTACCCGTGGTTATGGTCCCACGTGACCCCTCCCTCAACTACTGAAAGGCAATCCAAGAAAAATCATGTATAAGAACCACTCCACGGCCCCACTATAGCCCACTTTCCTACGGGCCAACCTCACCCATGACTCGATAGCAAGCACATGGTCTGTTGGGGGTTCCCTGCCTTTCCGCACGTACACGATTGACTAAAGATGGTAGGTAGTCGGCGATGCGCTATCCAGGGCAAAAACAAGAATCGTCGACTCCACGCTAATCCATCCCAGTCTTTAGGTTGCTCGCATAGCAACCAAGGCATACTCTTGGTCCTTCTAACGCAGACCTTAACCTCTCATGGGCCTAGTATAATTACCTGGCAGCCCACAGAGGGATCCCAAGAATATCCTCACGTCCCCCGAAGCTTCCACTTCGGCACCCAGTGCGCTGGAGCTTTTATCCAAGTCAGATAACTTGCTCCCCCTCGTATACTAAGCGATGACCTACCGTATCAGGTTACTCATCGTTTTGAGAATTAGTCCTATGTCCTTAGCTAAGAATTATTACTTAGTTACCCTTAACTAAGGTTTACCACTTAGCTTCCTTTCCCGTTATCCTTGATTAACCACGGTTTTCTACCTAGTTCTTCTAGCTAGGGTTTTTCTATTGGGTTAAGTGTTATCATTCAAGTCCATGACTTAACCCGCCCACGAATCACGTCAAAGATTGGCTAAGTATTTAAGTTCAAGACTTAGTCCCACAAGTTGGTTAAGTTTACCCAGAGGCTCATGACTTAACCCTATCAAGTCAAATTGGTCAAGTACTAGCTTACCTTAATCCTATCGGATTATCTTGCTAGATCGATTAAGCATAGATTATCTTAATCCCATCAAATTATCGAGTCGAATTGGTTAAGTATAGGTTGGCTTAACCCCATCCTCTAATCGTACTACAATGGTTAAGTATATTCTAAAAAGGTCTTGTAACTTAACCTTATCAGGTCCGCGTATTAGATTGGTTAAGTGTAAGTTACTTAACCCCATCAAATCATCATGTATAATTGGTTAAGTATAAGTTGCTTAACCCCATTAAATTATCACGTTAAGTTGGTTAAGTATTGGTTACTTAACCTCATTGAATTACGGAGTTTAAATTAGTTAAGTGTTTAACTTAACCCCATCGAATTACCGTGTTTAGATTAGTTAAGTGTGGATTACTTAACCCCATCTAATTACCGTGTCGGATTAGTTAAGTGTAAATTACTTAACCCCATCCCCTAATCATCTTGTATGGTTAAGTGTCATTAAGAAAACTTACTTAACCTTGCCAAATTATCATGTTGGATTGATTAAGTGTTGGTTAACTTAATCCCCGTCCACTAGTCATATAAAAATGGTTAAGTGTCATTAGGCAAATCAAATCACTTAACCTACCCAACCTTGTCATGTTTTGTTAAGTATCATTAGCCTAATCAATTTACTTAACCCCTTTATCCATGCCATATTTGGTTAAGAGTTATTAATCAAATTAACTTAACCCTATCATGTGACATTAATTACTTAATGCACCCCAACCTCTCACATTAGACTTTGTTGTGGTTACTGGTTAAGCCGGTCGGTTCCGGGTAGCTTTACACCACAACTTGGTCTAACCTCGGGTTCAAGCACAACATGACCAACTTCTCACATTGGGTCCTATTGTTTGCAACTACTAGTTAGGCCGGTCGGTTCCGGGTAGTTTTACGTTGCAAACTCAACCCAACCTCGAGTTGGCCACACTTATATTATCTAAGTATCACGTTCACTATGTTTCCAAAACATGTTACAAGTTTCTCAAGCATTTGGGTAGACCTAACTTAATAGGTAAATTCCCAAAGGGTAGACCTAACTTAATAGGTAAATTCCCAAGCTTGTGTTTTTATGCATACTCACATGTCAACTTCCATGTTATATTTCAAGTCATGTTTTCAAGTTGTATTTTCATGTCATTAGAAATTACCCATAACATAACCCAACGCTTTTAAACTCGCATATACGTTCGCAACAACATAATGGATTAAAAGAAGAGACTTGGCAAAGGAATGACAAAAATGGGTATTAAGCCACAAGTTAATCATGGTGGCAAATGAGGCACAAATGTGTTCATTAGCTTGCATGTTACATTCTTACACCTCAAAAACATGCATAAACCCAAACTTGGCACATAAACGAATCATGGTGACTAAAGACATAGAATGATGACTAGTAACTCGCATATATCATCATATAAGGGTTATGATTTCATATGCAAGTTGACAAGAAGATTATGAAGGTTCTCATGTTGCATAATGCAACATTTCAACATAAAGGTTGTAGCTTTTTGCTCATAAGATCAAGATAATGACTTCATAAACTTGCATAACATGTTAGCATGCATCATTCTCAATGATCAAACCCAAACTTTCTACATGAACATTTAACTTCATTGTTAATATCTAAGAGTAGGGAAGGGCTTATATTGCTATGAAGGCCTAAATCGATTAAACTAAAGCTTGTGAGGAAGCCTATGCATGCCATCACCCAAAAACCCAAAGATGGATGCCCCAAATCAACAAAAACACCATCTTTATGAACAAAGATCAAAGCTTTTGCCTTGAAATCAACTTGAGAGGCTCTCATACTAGCATAGGGACTCTCTAACACTCTCATGATCATGAAACCTTCCATAGAAATGAAGTGGAGGCTAGGATAGTTGAGTGGAGGCCATGAGAGTAGAAATTTTGCCATAGTTTAGTTGCATGAATGAATAATGAGGATTTAGGATAGGTTAGGGTCTTATTTATAGATTAGGCAAGTGTTTTAGGCCATAGGATGAAACCTAGATTCAATCCAAGCCATCAAAGCATGTCTTGGGGAAGAAGTCAAGTGTAGGAACCATCTAGGGCCTTTAGATTAAAGATGAACCATGAGAACCATCCAAATGCAAAATCTGCATTTTAGTGAATCGGCCCACGGGTTGACAGCCAAACACCCTGGATTAACCCCTAGTCGACCCAGCGGGCTTGGGTCGACCTCAAAAATCGGCCGGTTCGGTTATTCCCCTCTCCCAATTCGCTGTTTTGAACATTTTTGCATATTTATTTATTTAATTTTCAATTATATATATATATCAATATATATATATTTTTCTGCGCAACCCATTTCACTTAATTAAGTATACTTTAATTTGGGAATTTTTTGTGAAACTTCGCGAGGCCATATCTTGGTCATACGGACTCCGATTTTCGAAAACTCGGACTCTATTTCGCGTATTTTTCCGAGACGAATGCAATGGCATAGCCCGTTTCACTTGATTCAGAATTTAAAATTAAATTCTGCCTTGATTCTCGTCTTTAATCATGTTATCGAAATACGGGTTGTTACATTCTCCCCACCTTTTAGGATTTCGTCCCCGAAATCTCCAAGTTAGGAAGAACATATCCTACCATCCATCATCCATCTACTCAAAACATCATCCACGAGCAACCATTGTCCTTAGATGATTTCTAATGCTGTATGAATATATGCAAAACGTGTGTGTACATGTTCCTTAGCTAATGCTAATGATCAGGCCTGAATAATCTTTCTAATGCAAAATATGTATAGTGCCATGAATCCAACATGTATGCAAATAGTCCTAGTCATATAGATACTATATGCGTGCACAATCATTCATTCATATGCAACAACCGCATGATAATACATTCGATTTCATCCATAAACAAGTATAAATACTCGTGCATATGCAATATGAAATGTGACCGAGTCGAGCTAGTATCTAATGTGTATACGCGCATCCACGAGCAACCACTTGCAACCACTTGCAACCATATCAATCATAACATGTTTCAAATACATGTTTACATCCATAGGGTTCTACCTAGAATTCCCTGAAACAGGGTCGAGAAGATAAACCGGACAAACTCCTTACGGGGTTTGTAACGGAGAATAGGACCGAGAGGATGTCCACAAAAGATAGCCTACAAGTAAGCTCTACAGAAAACAGGGATCAAGGATATACTCCCAAAAAGAGATATCATGCGCGTATCTAGTCTTTGACCATCAAAGTCGTCTTTTAACTTCGCGATTTTGTAGCTTCTTATTCCTGTTTCCATAACATGAGCTGGAACTCATTTCTTCGTCGCCTCTCGTTCCACTTGCACTTACCCTTTTCCTAGAATACTTGACGCAAACATGACTGCGTACTCATGATCTCATGCAAGCTTTCCAAAATTCACTAGTGAATCTTGGATCTCGTTTATATACTATAAGGCATTCCATGTAGAAGAACTTTCTCTTGAAAGTAAACAGATGTCAATCAGGTTATCATGCGCACTTACTAGGGTGATCTCTATAACCCATGCATAAATGAAGTAAACCATCCGTCTTATTGGCAAACACCACTCGATCGGGCTTCAAATTTCCAATAAAGGCATCAAGGGATTCTAAGTAACTAGTCATGACAGAACCTCAAAAAGGTTACCCGATACTTCGAGGGCATTACCAAGGCTAGTCAAAAGGTCTAACTACCCTCCTATCAAAACCGAGAGTGGCACCCCCTACTGGATAACCACTTCATCCCTAGAATCCATCCATAGCTTATAAACATAAGCATTATTTCCAAACTCAACACTTGGCATAGACATTCCCAAATCCAAACAAGTCATGTATAAATGGACTGATTCTCCAATAGGACTTTGAGACAAAAATGGGATTCTCTATTACGCTAGTACTTAAGGTGCAGAGACTCAACTATCGAAGCAGACTTAAATGATACGATGATCAAAACAAAGTCCTAACGGGATGATAGAGAAGAAAAGCTAAACCTTTAACAAGATCGTCACCCTTCTTCCGAGGTACCCTAGAAATGAGAGCATACTGCTGCCCTCCCGATGATCTTGTCCTTTTCCCACAATACTTAACTATCCGTCCCGTTTTACCATGCCAAAGGTACTCTCTCGTCATGGGTTTCATTGTTCATCCTTCTCTCTCGTCCTGGGCTGAGCCATACCAACAAGTTGCTCATCCTTAAGCTCGTATCCTTTATCCTCTTCCTCACTATCCTTTCTTATAACGCGGCCACTGGTCTCTCGAGAACCACCTCCATCGTAAGGAAAACACTTTCGTAGATAGAAAAGACTAGTCGCAGTTAAAACCACTGTGACTACAGATGGAGGAAAGAAAGGAAAAGAGATTCAATTAAGGAAACAAGGATAGTGCTAATGGCCTTTGGGGAATAGCCTTTTTCTTTTAAAAGAAAATTTTCTTGAAAAATGCTTCTTTATAAACGATTTTCAAATAGTTTTCAGAAGGTCTTTAAAAACTTTTGCCCAGTCTGGTAACCTTCTGCTCTGATACCACGTGTAACACCCCGCCTCCGCTAGGGTCACTCGCAAAGGAATGCACTAGCTTTAGAGGGGCATTATTGGTAAACATGCACTGAAATATCACAAGACAGAACATATAAAATAGCGGAAGTAAAATCAAACTTTCATAACATGAATAAATAAGGTCTAAAGCCTTTTACATCAGAGTACATCAAAACCTGTCTTGCAATAGTAAAGAAGCATAAAGACATTTTCCTAAATTATTCCCCAAGTAAAAACAGTAAAGTAGCCATAGCCAGGAAAAGTCCAAGCCATCCATGATGACCTTCGAGCAGAAGAAGTCCGAACTAAACAGCAGTGTTTCCTCCCTGTAACCTGGGGGGGGGGGGAAACAGAAGAAAAGAGGCGAAACAAAACGGGTCAGTCAAAAAGACTGAGTAAGCCCTATCTACTATTAGTATAAAAACTAGTAAAGTTAACTGACATGAGAAACTGAGATGAACATAAGCATGATAACAAGATAGATAAGCTAAATCAAAATAACAGGATGAACTACTGAACTCAGATAAACTAAGATGTCATGATAAATTACGATGTCAAGACAAAACAAGGTATCACATCGTCAGGTTCCTATCAAGTATAATATCCCAAGATATCTATCACGTATAACGTCCCATGGTATCTATCCTGTATATCTGCTCTGCACCTACCGTACTAGTATCCCAACTGTATTACGTGTTATCCGTGAATGACCCTTACTCAAAAGTCGTGTAATGGTCCCTGTCAACCTAATATGCCGCATATATAGGTTACTCAACTCATATGTTTCTTTCCATGTATAAGTTCAGTTCTTTGCCGTAGGCTGTACGGGCTTTCCCATGTAAACGGTTTATCCTTGAAGTTGTTTTAGACTGCAACCCTTGATCTAGTTGTGTTTCCTTACCATGAACTATCGTGCGTCCACTTAGGATTTATGCCACCTAGGACCGCTAGGGATTATGCTACCTAATGAACATTTCCGTGTCTCGGTTTGGGTTTTGGCCACCTAGGACCACTAGGGATTACGCCACCCGTCAACCGCGCCCTTGATCCCTCGTATGTATCGTGAATCGTTTTCCATGTCTAGATGCACATGTTCCCCAATGTGCCATCCGAGTTCCGTGCCAGGGCAAATCAAGAAATACGGAACTCGGTCGGGAGCTTTAAATCGTCTGCCTATGCAGATATCAAGGTCTGTTTTTGTACCCGTGGTTATGGTCCCACGTGACCCCTCCCTCAACTACTGAAAGGCAATCCAAGAAAAATCATGTATAAGAACCACTCCACGGCCCCACTATAGCCCACTTTCCTACGGGCCAACCTCACCCATGACTCAATAGCAAGCACATGGCCTGTTGGGGGTTCCCTGCCTTTCCGCACGTACACGATTGACTAAAGATGGTAGGTAGTCGGCGATGCGCTATCCAAGGCAAAAACAAGAATCGTCGACTCCACGCTAATCCATCCCAGTCTTTAGGTTGCTCGCATAGCAACCAAGGCACACTCTTGGTCCTTCTAACGCAGACCTTAACCTCTCATGGGCCTAGTATAATTACCTGGCAGCCCACAGAGGGATCCCAAGAATATCCTCACGTCCCCCGAAGCTTCCACTTCGGCACCCAGTGCGCTGGAGCTTTTATCCAAGTCAGATAACTTGCTCCCCCTCGTATACTAAGCGATGACCTACCGTATCAGGTTACTCATCGTTTTGAGAATTAGTCCTATGTCCTTAGCTAAGAATTATTACTTAGTTACCCTTAACTAAGGTTTACCACTTAGCTTCCTTTCCCGTTATCCTTGATTAACCACGGTTTTCTACCTAGTTCTTCTAGCTAGGGTTTGTCTATTGGGTTAAGTGTTATCATTCAAGTCCATGACTTAACCCGCCCACGAATCACGTCAAAGATTGGCTAAGTATTTAAGTTCAAGACTTAGTCCCACAAGTTGGTTAAGTGTACCCAGTGGCTCATGACTTAACCTTATCAAGTCAAATTGGTCAAGTACTAGCTTACCTTAATCCTATCGGATTATCTTGCTAGATCGATTAAGCATAGATTATCTTAATCCCATCAAATTATCGAGTCGGATTGGTTAAGTATAGGTTGGCTTAACCCCATCCTCTAATCGTACTACAATGGTTAAGTATATTCTAAAAAGGTCTTGTAACTAAACCTTATCAGGTCCGCGTATTAGATTGGTTAAGTGTAAGTTACTTAACCCCATCAAATCATCATGTATAATTGGTTAAGTATAAGTTGCTTAACCCCATTAAATTATCACGTTAAGTTGGTTAAGTATTGGTTACTTAACCTCATTGAATTACGGAGTTTAAATTAGTTAAGTGTTTAACTTAACCCCATCGAATTACCGTGTTTAGATTAGTTAAGTGTGGATTACTTAACCCCATCTAATTACCGTGTCGGATTAGTTAAGTGTAAATTACTTAACCCCATCCCCTAATCATCTTGTATGGTTAAGTGTCATTAAGAAAACTTACTTAACCTTGCCAAATTATCATGTTGGATTGATTAAGTGTTGGTTAACTTAATCCCCGTCCACTAGTCGTATAAAAATGGTTAAGTGTCATTAGGCAAATCAAATCACTTAACCTACCCAACCTTGTCATGTTTTGTTAAGTATCATTAGCCTAATCAATTTACTTAACCCCTTTATCCATGCCATATTTGGTTAAGAGTTATTAATCAAATTAACTTAACCCTATCATGTGACATTAATTACTTAATGCACCCCAACCTCTCACATTAGACTTTGTTGTGGTTACTAGTTAAGCCGGTCGGTTCCGGGTAGCTTTACACCACAACTTGGTCTAACCTCGGGTTCAAGCACAACATGACCAACTTCTCACATTGGGTCCTATTGTTTGCAACTACTAGTTAGGCTGGTCGGTTCCGGGTAGTTTTACGTTGCAAACTCAACCCAACCTCGAGTTGGCCACACTTATATTATCTAAGTATCACGTTCACTATGTTTCCAAAACATGTTACAAGTTTCTCAAGCATTTGGGTAGACCTAACTTAATAGGTAAATTCCCAAAGGGTAGACCTAACTTAATAGGTAAATTCCCAAGCTTGTGTTTTTATGCATACTCACATGTCAACTTCCATGTTATATTTCAAGTCATGTTTTCAAGTTGTATTTTCATGTCATTAGAAATTACCCATAACATAACCCAACGCTTTTAAACTCGCATATACGTTCGCAACAACGTAATGGATTAAAAGAAGAGACTTGGCAAAGGAATGACAAAAATGGGTATTAAGCCACAAGTTAATCATGGTGGCAAATGAGGCACAAATGTGTTCATTAGCTTGCATGTTACATTCTTACACCTCAAAAACATGCATAAACCCAAACTTGGCACATAAACGAATCATGGTGACTAAAGACATAGAATGATGACTAGTAACTCGCATATATCATCATATAAGGGTTATGATTTCATATGCAAGTTGACAAGAAGATTATGAAGGTTCTCATGTTGCATAATGCAACATTTCAACATAAAGGTTGTAGCTTTTTGCTCATAAGATCAAGATAATGACTTCATAAACTTGCATAACATGTTAGCATGCATCATTCTCAATGATCAAACCCAAACTTTCTACATGAACATTTAACTTCATTGTTAATATCTAAGAGTAGGGAAGGGCTTACATTGCTATGAAGGCCTAAATCGATTAAACTAAAGCTTGTGAGGAAGCCTATGCATGCCATCACCCAAAAACCCAAAGATGGATGCCCCAAATCAACAAAAACACCATCTTTATGAACAAAGATCAAAGCTTTTGCCTTGAAATCAACTTGAGAGGCTCTCATACTAGCATAGGGACTCTCTAACACTCTCATGATCATGAAACCTTTCATAGAAATGAAGTGGAGGCTAGGATAGTTGAGTGGAGGCCATGAGAGTAGAAATTTTGCCATAGTTTAGTTGCATGAATGAATAATGAGGTTTTAGGATAGGTTAGGGTCTTATTTATAGATTAGGCAAGTGTTTTAGGCCATAGGATTAAACCTAGATTCAATCCAATCCATCAAAGCATGTCTTGGGGAAGAAGTCAAGTGTAGGAACCATCTAGGGCCTTTAGATTAAAGATGAACCATGAGAACCATCCAAATGCAAAATCTGCATTTGAGCGAATCGGCCCACGGGTTGACAGCCAAACACCCTGGATTAACCCCTAGTCGACCCAGCGGGCTTGGGTCGACCTCAAAAATCGGCCGGTTCGGTTATTCCGCTCTCCCAATTCGCTGTTTTGAACATTTTTGCATATTTATTTATTTAATTTTCAATTATATATATATATCAATATATATATTTTTCTGTGCAACCCATTTCACTTAATTAAGTATACTTTAATTTGGGAATTTTTCGTGAAACTTCGCGAGGCCATATCTTGGTCATACGGACTCCGATTTTCGAAAACTCGGACTCTATTTCGCGTATTTTTCCGAGACGAATGCAATGGCATAGCCCGTTTCACTTGATTCAGAATTTAAAATTAAATTCTGCCTTGATTCTCGTCTTTAATCATGTTATCGAAATACGGGTTGTTACATTTAAAATCTTCAAAAATTGCCTTGAGAGGTAGAATCTTTGTTATCCTTAATTGGAGATGGAACAACTATAGTCAACAAATATATAGAGGAAATCAATCTAAAAGGAATCAAATAAGAATCGTTCTGTACAAATATGCTCACCTCCTTCTGTCCAATTCCCATGAAAAGTCTCAGGGCAACGAACGAAGAAGAATTAGGTCAAGAATCTTGAAACACTCTCCGGCAAGTCCAGTATATGCTTACGGTTATGTGCATCCTAGATATTAATGATGGATGAAGTGTCTTTCCTCCTTTTTAATGACACAAGTAGCGGACATCCTGAAACGTTTGATCATGCTCCTTTTCTTGCATAAAAAGCATGTAAAGGCCTAACAAAATGATATACCCGTTTGGATGGAGTTGAAAAGAAGCAATGGCCATACGATTCAGGACCCTCTTTAAGAAAGGATTAAAGTAAGGGATGGCACCACTCGCCAACATGTGACGATTAACAACCACGTAACTGCTTGGGGGTTGATTGACAAACACGCCCACACCTGGCAATACCGCACCAGTGACTGTAATATCGCATTGACTGCACAATTGTTCAAATAAGTCTTGACTAATAGTGGTAGAGTGTATTTCTAAAGGCGGAGCACTAAGAGGGCAAGGAACAGGAAATGATTGATTAGAAACCAAGCTGGGGGTTATAGTTGTTACGACCTCAGGTGCAGTTATGGAAGTCTTAACTTGTGCAGAGGATGATGTCCCTTCATCCTCAAGGTGTGATGTTGCCTAGTAGTCATTGTACACAAACAATCTTATTTGTAAACATATCACAGGTATGCACTCCTTAAAAGTGAAGTGTCATCCAAAATTATATGAGTTATGCAAAAGCGAGGCTTGAAACTAACAATCTAGCTTATGTTAATTAGTTGATTTCAAATAATCGTTGTTGACTTAAACTAAAGTGTCATGTGTATTCAAGCACAGGTTGATAGGTTATAAACGATTAAGAGAGATAAGCTTGTATACATATGCCATCTAGTTTAAGTCCTAAAGTCCACTGTGATATGTTTTGTTAACTGATCCATCATCGGAAGGGACGATCGATGGCGACATATAAGTCCAAAACATACAATTGCTTGTTGTTATTGAAAGGCAAAAAATGAGGCACAAAAATGTCCATTTTTTAAGGCATAAGAGTGAATTAATCAAATTCCGAAGTGCTCAACTATAACATACTTCAAAACAAGCTTCAAATTGCCAAAAGACAAGTCTCCCAATGACCTAGGAGTTAGGTCGCTCTCCGACCTAACAGCCAAGTCATTTCATGGCTTAAAGCTCAGGTCATACAATAATCACAAAAGAGTCAGGTCGTTCGACCACTCCAAAGCCTTAGGTCGCGGGTCACTGGGAGCCCGTCGTTCAAGGTTTTGAAAGCTTGCACTACACCAAAACAGGTGATTCCCGACGAGTATAACTGTCGCAAACAATTTCAGCAACGCTTATTAATGTTGCTACGTAGGCGTGGCAATTTATTTCCAACGCATATAAGCATTGCCAGATTTTCTATCGCAATGCTTATAAGTGTTTGTATATTTTCAATTGCAATGCTTATAAGCTTTGGAATATTTTCGATTACAGCGCTTATAAGCGTTGGAAGATTTTTGTTTGCAACGCTTATACATTATAACACCCCACGTCCATTAATGTCACTCACAAAGGGAATGCATTAACTTCCATGGAGGTTTTAAGTGAATATAGAACAGAAAAATTACAACAAGACAGATAATAGGTAGTACTTGGAAAACCTAAAACTTCATTTTATTGCAGCGGAAATTAAACATGTTTATTTCATCATAAAACCATAATCAGAGTCAAGTACAATATCCATCTTCATAAAACAAAATACATAATCCCATTACACAAATAGCCATTAAAGAAGATAACAAGCTGGACTTTACTTCAACGGTCCAAGCTTTTCCAAAGAGATGAATCAATCCAATCAAACTCCACTAGAGCTGGGCCCAACCTGAGGACCTGGAGGGGGAAAAAAGGATAGAAATGGAGGGGGTCAGACATAAAGTCTAGCGAGTATGATAATTCTAACAATACTATTATCAAAATAACTAGACTAAGGCATAAGCTGGAAGACAAGTAAATGTCTATGAACTATTAGATATGGAATGAGCAGATAAAGATAACGTTAAGGATAACGTTAAAGATAACGTTAAAGATAACGTTAAAGGCACACCTAATTACTAACGAATAATTACTACACTACACCGCACATTACTACACTGCACCGCACATTACTACACTGCACCGCACCAGTCACCCTAGAGGTTGATCCCACTTGCTTCACACAGAAACTATATAAATAGCCTTGCGTACCCCTAACTGACTACATAGGTGCCGTCTGCCCCTATCTCCGCTAGGTGTACCCCACTACCCATTTTCGATCGGCTCCCTACTAGTAGATACCCGTGCTGGCCCCACAGTGGGGTGTATCACTCCCCTAAAGTGGCAACCCGATACAACTGAGAATGCACGGCTTATACCTACACGATGCAACAACGTCTTACCTACCAGCCCGGGTCCACACACGCATATGAAACCCGTTGGACTTGCGTTGCCACCGCTACCCCGTTTTGGCCTCTTATAGTCAAGCCCAATATGCGTGTCCCGTCCTCGACTTGGGTCGAGCCCACAAAGATACGTTTGGGATTCTTGTTGAAATGGGCCCCCACAAGCTACCCACCTAAGCTTGTCACCACTAGTATATCCCACTTAACCCTCTTAGTCATGTTCATTTACATGTGTGTTTGGTTAAGTCTTACTAATCGTATTTCACATGCCACTATGGGCACCCACTAGATTCCTCATGCCACCCAAGGCACCTACTTAACCCCCATGTCCCACCTTACATGTTTATCTGGTTAAGTATTTCTAAATTCATTCAGGCCATAACCTCATAAAGACCTCTCACATTAGACTGGCATTTATGGCAGCTGGATTTGTCGGGCGGGTCCGGGCAGTCTTACACCATAAAAGAGTCTAACCTCGTGTCTTTACAACTGTTATGCTTTAATTTAGGCCTAGGACCTCTCACATTGGGATGACATTTGTGACCACTGGATTTGTCGGGCGGGTCCGGGTAGGTTTACGTCACAAACGAGTCCAATCTCGTGTCCTAAGCATTGATTGACAATTTCAATCTTTTACCCTAGTTTTAATAATTCCCTATTCAAATTATTAATTAATTCCAATTTTAATGATGTCCATAATTGACTCAATTATGGCCATCCACTCATGGCATGCAGAATCATATCAATTGCACCCCAACTTCTTAATATTAATTCCTTAATATTACCCCTACCCCACGTTTATATGTTCGCTTATTCACGGAGAATATACGTTATACTCGAATAGTCTAACTCATAGCACAAAGATAAATTATCACAACATATAGAGAATTAAAATGAATCTAATCATAATAGGGGTGAAACTTGCATGAACTACACATGTTAAGGATCTAAAGGTGTCAACTTGTTAAATGTCACAATTTACATGATATGATCATAACCCAAATTTTTGTATAAACTTGCATATGGGGTTTTAGGCAACATAATGATGGTGTGAACTAGCATAGAATTTCACATATGTCATAGCATAATTCTAGATGTCATAATAGATGTCATGGCATATATTCATAAATTTTACTAATCAACCTAAACTTGCATATGTGACTTGTCATATAGATCAACATAGCCCAAATAGTATCAATATTATGATTTGATTAACATGAACTAATTAGCATAGACAATAACATCATGACTTTAAAGCATGTATGATTTATCACAGTTTAGCATAGAAACTTTCAACATATATAACATCATCATAGCATGTTTTACAACATATAGGATATCATCATCACATAGCATAGGATTCACAACATACATGATAACATAAGGTTTACAACAACATATATAATAATCCACATCATTCACTTATAACCCATTCATGACTTAATCTAATTAGCTTAACAATAATCTTGTTAAGATCATCATACTCACAATTTAGAGAAGAAAGAGAGTCTTGATTTGCTTTAGAGTTGAGTAGAATTAGGATTTTGATAAGCTTTTCTTCCTTCTTAGTTGGCGGCGGCTACACTGAGTTCCATGGCGGCGGTATGATGGTAACTATTCTATTTTTCATGTGAGTTAGAATGAGAGACTACCTAGGTATTTATAGAGTTTAGGATTTATTTAGACCGTCAGATCAATTCAGAACTAAACTGAACCGTTTAATTTGCCAACTCAGCCCTAAAGACACATCAGCCAAACCCTAGCCATCCGGACAGGTCGACACCCAGGTCGACTCCCCAGTCGACCTGGGGTGCTGGGCGGGATTTTTCCCGCCTGGCCAGTTTGACTCCGAATTTTGAATTTTAAATTGAAATCTGTTTTGAATTTTCTGAAACTTCCGATGGCCATAACTTCTTCATACGAAGTCCAATTCACGCAAACTCGGGCTCTATTTCAAACAGAATTCCGAGACGAACACAATGGCGCAACCCGTTTCCCACAATTCTCACGTCTGAGTTTAGTTATTCTTTAATTTGTGAATTTTAGTATTAACAGAATTACGAGGTGTTACATTCTCCCCTCCTTAAAGGATTTCGACCCCGAAATCTTCAAGTTAAGAAGAATGTATATCCTAACATCCAAACAACCATCTACTCAACCATTAAACACAGGCATCCATTGTCCTTATAGACTTCTAATGCTTTCATGTTTAAATGCACAGTGTGTGTATATGTCCATATCTAATGCAAAATCAGGCGGTCCACTGATTCAGTTGACCTCCTTAATGCAAACCATGATAGTGCCATGCGTCCATTATGTATGCAAAAGTTCCTTAATGTTACATATTATCTCTATATGCGTGCACAATCATCATCTGAATGCAGCATCCATATGATAAAAACAAATCATCATACATCCATTTTACTAAATACAACCATTTATATGCAATATGCAGTATGAAGTGACTGAGCCGATCTAGTGCCTAATAGTGTGTGTATATGCGTCCACGAGCAACCACTAGCAAACACTTGCATCCACGTGCATCCATCATACATAACATGTCTCAAACACATGTTTCAACCAAAGGATTATCCTAACTAAAGGTCAAAGATACTAGCGAGAGGATACTCTAAAGGTAAGATAAGTACAAGATAAGCGATAAAGGACATACCCTCGAAAAGAAAAGGGTATCGTGAACGCATCTTCTCTTCTATCTCCCAAGTAGCGTTGCTCTCATCATCTCCCCATTGTACTTTGACTAGTCTGACCTCTCGATTTCTCAGCTTCTTAATCTCTGACCCAAGAATGCATGTAGGAGCTCGTCGAATCATCGCATCACGCTCTATCTCCACCTCTCTAAGCAAACTCGGCTCTACCACCTCCGCGGTCTCTTGCAAGCACTTCCTCAAATATGATACATGGAATACGTCGTGTATACCACTAAGTCTCTCAGGCAACTCCACTCTATACGCCATCTGTCCAATCTTCTCCTTAATAGGAAACGACCCTACGAACCTTGGTGCTAACTTCCCAATAGACCCAAAGCGAACAATGTTCCGCAATGGAGACACTTTGATAAAGACCATGTCCCCAACTTCAAACTCAAGATCTTTCCTCCTCTTATCCGCATAAGATTTCTGCCTATCTTGCGCTGCTTTCATCCTCCTTCGAATCAAGTCGATCTTCTCCGAAGTCTCCCTAATCATATCGGGCCCAAGTAAGATCTTATCCGTAGATTCCCACCAACATGTAGGTGAACGACAAGGTCGTCCATAAAGAGCTTCGAAAGGTGCCATGCCAATGCTAGATTGAAAGCTGTTGTTATATGCGAACTCCACCAATGGAAGATGCTCTTCCCATGTACCCCCAAAGTCTAGGATACATAGCCTCAATAGGTCCTCTTAAATACGATTCACCCTCTCAGTCTGGCCGTCCGTCTGAGGATGATATGCGGTGCTCAAACATAACTGAGTCCCTATCGCTTCTTGCAAGCTTCTCCAAAATTCGCTAGTGAAAATAGGATCGCGGTCGCTCACTATGCTAGAAGGAACACCGTGCAAACGAACTATCTCTCGGACGTATACAGAAGCTAACCATGGAGCAGTCCTCTTACTCTTCACGGGAATGAAATGGGCGCTCTTAGTAAGTCTATCTACTATAACCCAAATCCCCGTATTACCCTTCCTCGATCTCGGTAATCCGTCAATAAAGTCCATCGAGACGCTTTCCCACTTCCATAGTGGAACCTCCAATGGGTGAAGCAACCCACTGGGTTTCTTTTGCTCCGCTTTTACTTGTTGGCACACCAAGCATCTATCAACGTTCTCGGCCACGTCCCTCTTCATATTGGCCCAAAAGAAAACTCGCTTCATGTCTTTGTACATCTTGTCCCCGCCGGGATGAATGGTCATCTTCGAACGATGTGCATCGTCAAGAATGGTCTTCCTTAGGTCATCGTCTTTAGGTACAAAAAGTCTACCGTCCCTACGTAACCAACCCTTATCATCTAGGGTATACCTACGGAGACGGCTTGATGACTCCCCTCCTTTGATCTTTTCTACTAACTCAACCAACTGTGGGTCGTCTCGCTGTGCCTCGCCAATCCGTCCCAAAAGCGTAGGTCTGACCTCCAAGGATGCTAGCAAACCGGGTACAAAGTCAACGGAAGGTCTAAAGTCAAACATCGAAATGAATTCTAAGCTTCGCCACTCAACAAACAAAGGACTTAAGGATAATCTTTTTCTACTTAAGGCATCGGCCACTACGTTACCCTTGCCAGGGGTAATTGCTATCTCGAAGTCGTAGGATGCTAAGAACTCCATCCACCTTTGCTGCCTTAAGTTCAAGTCCTTCTGAGAGAATAAGTATTTTAAAGATTTGTGGTCAGTGAATAATTCGAATTTCTTCCCAAGAAGATAATGATGCCAAGACTTAAGCGCGAAAACAATAGCGGCCAACTCTAGGTCATGCGTGGGGTAATTCTTCTCATGCGCTCTCAACTGCCTTCCACCATAGGCTATTACCCTTCCCTCTTGCATTAAGACTGCACCTAGTCCTGTCCCACAAGCGTCAGTATAAACAGTAAATGGCTCACTCCCGTCTGGCAATACTAAGACTGGGGCTGAAGTCAAAGCTCTCTTCAAACGTTGGAACGCATCATCACAATCTACGTCCCATGCGAAGACTAGGTTCTTCTTCGTCAGGCGTGTCAATGGAGCTAATATCTTTGTGAAGTCTTTGATAAACTTCCTATAGTAGCCAGCCAACCCCAAGAAACTTCTCACTTCGGTAGCATTTTTAGGTACCTTCCAATCTTGGATGGCCATCACCTTCGTGGGATCCACAGCTATCCCTTCCTTGGAAACCACGTGCCCTAAGAATCGTACTTCCTTCCTCCAGAAGTGACACTTGGAAAATTTAGCTTTCAGGCTATGTGCTCGTAGGGTCTCCAACACTTCCTAAGATGTAGGGCATGCTCTTCTTCATCCTTAGAAAAGATCAAGATGTCGTCTACAAAGACTACCACGAATTTGTTAAGGTACTCCCTAAACACCCTACTCATCAAATCAACAAAGTATGCGGGGGCGTTTGTTAAACCGAAGGGCATCACTAGCCATTCATAGAAACCGTCCGGAGTCCTAAAGGTAGTCTTGTCTATGCTATCCTCAGCCACTCTCAACTGATGGAAACCAGTGGCTAAGTCCAACTATGAAAACACTGAGGCGCCAACTAACTGGTCGAAGAGATCGTCAATCCTCGGCAGTGGGTGTCTGTTTTTCTTAGTGAGCTTATTAAGTTCTCTATAGTCCACACAAAGTCTAAGAGACCCATCCGCCTTCGTGGCAAATACTACTGGAGCACCCCACTCCGATATACTACGTCTTATGAACCCCTTCTCAAGCAACTCCTTCACTTGCTTATTGAGTTCCCTCCTTTCACGTGGAGCCATGTGGCGTACCGGCAAAGATACTGGTTTCGCATTATCCAGAAGATATATTCGAAAATCTGTCTCCCGCTTCGGAGGCAAGCCCTTCACCTCCTCAAACACATCCGAATACTCTCGGACCAATCTAACAGATCGCAGATTTTCCACAAGCGATTCTAAATAACTTAGCATAACGGAATCTATGGGATTACAAAAGATTTCGAGAGTGTTGCCAAGGCGAGTCATGAGCCTAACTACTCTCCTTTCACAATCAAGTACGGCCCCATTTCTGGATAACCAATCCATTCCTAAAATTAGCCCATAGCCCGTGAAGCCCAAAACACAAGCATCACATCTAAACTCAACACTAAGTATAGAAATTTTCAAATCTAAACACATCATGGACAAATAAGCTGAGCCCCCAATTGGATTCGAAACAACTAAGGGATCCTCTACTAAACTGGTGTTTAAGTGCAGTGATTCAACTAATGATGTAGAGATAAACGAATGCGATGCGCCCGAATCGAATAAGGTACGGACATGATGATCAAACAGAGAAACTAAGCTTTCAACAGAAATGGTTCTACCTCGTTCTTGCAGCGGTGGGACCGCGAGAGCCTGAACTTGTCCCCTTGCCTGCCCTGGTGCTATAAGAGCCTGCACCTGTCCTCCCGAGGTAGACCCTGCCCTCTGCCCCTTCTTTGGGCAGTCCTTCACTAGATGTCCCGCTTCGCCACAATGAAAACAGTCAGTCTTCTTTTTCTTTTGGCAATCCTTGCTGAGATGGCCTGGGGTCCCACAGTTAAAGCATTTCTTCTTTCCCTTGCCATTATTGTCCTTACCACCCTTCTTGTTTTGCTATTGTGCTTTCTTCTGATCCCTTTTTTCTCGGGTGCCTTATCAGCTTTAGCGCCCTTCTCCTCGTGCATGAGCACCATGTCTACTAGCTTCTCAAAGGTGGCCCCCATAGGGATATGGGTCATGGCCAACCCTTGCAACGGTTCATTCAAGCCATTTACGAACCTCAGAACGTTCTTCTCCGGCGTGTTCACTAAGTCCAAACCAAACCTTGCTAACTGATTAAATTTGTTGACATATTCTTTCACTGATGAGCTTCCTTGCTTCAATGTCAAGAACCTTTCCATGTATAGATTCTCTTCTGCCCTTGAGAGAAACTTCGCTTCAAACCTACGCCTGAAATCCACCCAAGAATCAACAGGACGCTCCCCATTAGTGACCTCCCACCAAAACGAGGCCTCTCCCTTCTTTAACCAAGCTGCTAATCTGACTCTCCTCCCTTCTTCCACTTCAAAGATTTCTAGCAATTCTTCCACCTCCTTAAGCCAATCTCTAGCTTCCACAAATGTTTCTGACCCTTGAAAAGGTTTTCCACCCATAGCCTTAAATTCCTTGCACGTCTTTGCAAAAGTATCAGCGCGAGGAGGAGGAGCAGGAGCGGGTGCAGCTGGTGGTGGAGGAACATTGGCTGGACCTGCGACGGCCCTAGCCTCTAACAACCTCCTATACCATCCTGGTATCGTTACACCGTCAGGTAGGTTAAGATCTTCAGCCATGCTGAAACGAAAAAGGAAAGATTCAAAATGGAGAATTCGAAAGATAAAGATATATGGCTATTGGGGATTATGTTATTCTTAAAAACTTTTCTCTTTAAATTACTCATTAAGACATGTTTTTTGAAAACATTTCTTCCAAAAATACTTTAGAAAAATAGTTTTTCTAAAAATTTTATCTGTTCTGGTAACCTTAAGCTCTGATACCACGTGTAACACCCCACGTCCATTAATGTCACTCACAAAGGGAATGCATTAACTTCCATGGAGGTTTTAAGTGAATATAGAACAGAAAAATTACAACAAGACAGATAATAGGTAGTACTTGGAAAACCTAAAACTTCATTTTATTGCAGCGGAAATTAAACATGTTTATTTCATCATAAAACCATAATCAGAGTCAAGTACAATATCCATCTTCATAAAACAAAATACATGACCCCATTACACAAATAGCCATTAAAGAAGATAACAAGCTGGACTTTACTTCAACGGTCCAAGCTTTTCCAAAGAGATGAATCAATCCAATCAAACTCCACTAGAGCTAGGCCCAACCTAAGGACCTGGAGGGAAAAAAAGGATAGAAATGGAGGGGGTCAGACATAAAGTCTGGCAAGTATGATAATTCTAACAATACTATTATCAAAATAACTAGACTAAGGCATAAGCTGGAAGACAAGTAAATGTCTATGAACTATTAGATATGGAATGAGCAGATAAAGATAACGTTAAGGATAACATTAAAGATAACGTTAAAGGCACACCTAATTACTAACGAATAATTACTACACTGCACCGCACATAACTACACTGCACTGCACATTACTGCACTGCACCGCACCAGTCACCCTAAAGGTTGATCCCACTTGCTTCACACAGAAACTATATAAATAGCCTTGCGTACCCCTAGCTGACTACATAGGTGCCGTCTACCCGTATCTCCGCTAGGTGTACCCTACTACCCATTTTCGATTGGCTCCCTACTCATAGATACCCGTGCTGGCCCCACAGTGGGGTGTATCACTCCCCTAAAGTGGCAACCCGATACAACTGAGAATGAACGGCTTATACCTACATGATGCAACAACATCTTACCTACCAGCCCGAGTCCACACACGCATATGAAACCCGTTGGTCTTGCGTTTCCACCACTACCCCGTTTTGGCCTCTTATAGTCAAGCCCAGTATGAGTGTCCCGTCCTCGACTTGGGTCGAGCCTACAAAGATACGTTTAGAATACTGGTTGAAATGAGCCCCCACAAGCTACCCACCTAAGCTTGTCACCACTAGTATTTCCCACTTAACCCTCTTAGTCATGTTCATTTACATGTGTGTTTAGTTAAGTCTTACTAATCGTATTTCACATGCCACTAAGGGCACCCACTAGATTCCTCATGCCACCCAAGGCACCTACTTAACCCCCATGTCCCACCTTACATGTTTATCTGGTTAAGTATATCTTAATTCATTCAGGCCATAACCTCATAAAGACCTCTCACATTAGACTGGCATTTATGGCAGCTGGATTTGCCGGGCGGGTCCGGGCAGTCTTACACCATAAAAGAGTCTAACCTCGTGTCTTTACAACTGTTATGCTTTAATTTAGGCCTAGGACCTCTCACATTGGGCTGACATTTGTGACCACTGGATTTGCCGGGCGGGTCTGGGCAGGTTTACGTCACAAACGAGTCCAACCTCGTGTCCTAAGCATTGATTGATACTTTCAATCTTTTACCCCAGTTTTAATAATTCTCTATTCAAATTATTAATTAATTCCAATTTTAATGATGTCCATAATTGACTCAATTATGGCCATCCACTCATGGCATGCAAAATCATATCAATTGCACCCCAACTTCTTAATATTAAATCCTTAATATTACCCCTACCCCACGTTTATACGTTCGCTTATTCACGCAGAATATACATTAGACTCGAATAGTCTAACTCATAGCACAAAAGATAAATTATCACAACATATAGACAATTAAAATGAATCTAATCATAATAGGGGTGAAACTTGCATGAACTACACATGTTAAGGATCTAAAGGTGTCAACTTGTTAAATGTCACAATTTACATGATATGATCATAACCCAAATTTTTGTATAAACTTGCATATGGGGTTTTAGGCAACATAATGATGGTGTGAACTAGCATAGAATTTCACATATGTCATAGCATAATTCTAGATGTCATAATAGATGTCATGGCATATATTCATAACTTTTACTAATCAACCTAAACTTGCATATGTGACTTGTCATATAGATCAACATAGCCCAAATAGTATCAATATTATGATTTGATTAACATGAACTAATTAGCATAGACAATAACATCATGACTTTAAAGCATGTATAATTTATCACAGTTTAGCATAGAAACTTTCAACATATATAATATCATCATAGCATGTTTTACAACATATAGGATATCATCATCACATAGCATAGGATTCATAACATACATGATAGCATAAGGTTTACAACAGCATATATAATAGTCCACATCATTCAATTATAACCCATTCATGACTTAATCTAATTAGCTTAACAATAATCTTGTTAAGATCATCATACTCACAATTTAGAGAAGAAAGAGAGTCTTGATTTGCTTTAGAGTTGAGTAGAATTAAGGTTTTGATAAGCTTTTCTTCCTTTTTAGTTGGCGGCGGCTACACTGAGTTCCATGGCGGCGGTATGACGGTAGCTATTCTATTTTTCATGTGAGTTAGAATGAGAGACTACCTAGGTATTTATAGAGTTTAGGATTTATTTAGACCGTCAGATCAATTCAGAACTAAACTGAACCGTTTAATTTGCCAACTCAGCCCTAAAGACATATCAGCCAAACCCTAGCTGCCCGGACAGGTCGACACCCAGGTCGACTCCCCAGTCGACCTGGGGTGCTGGGCGGGATTTTTCCCGCCTGGCCAGTTTGACTCCAAATTTTGAATTTTGAATTTTCCGAAACTTCCGATTGCCATAACTTCTTCATACGAAGTCCAATTCACGCAAACTCGGACTCTATTTCAACCAGAATTCCGAGACGAACACAATGGCGCAATCCGTTTCCCACAACTCTCACGTCTGAGATTAGTTATTCTTTAATTTGTGAATATTAATATTAACAGAATTACGGGGTGTTACATACATGTTGCAATATTTTTGTTTGCAACGCTCATACATGTTGCAAGATGTTATTTCACAACAAATATAAATGTTAATAGTAACAAGTAATTCTCATATTCTAACATTAATTATCAATTAATAACTAACATGATTATAAAATAGAAGATATTTAATAGTAATCAAAACAAATATTATTCTCAATTTAAAAATTATAACTCAATGAATACCCTTAGAAAACATCATGATCAAGTAACAACAGACAAGTACAATACATAATTATGTTGCTAAATTCAATACATGATTAAGTTACTAAATTCAATACACAAATGAAATTCTACAAATAAATACGAAACTCCGGCCAAGTAATGAAACCTCCATCTGAACTACCTCCATCATCATAGAGTATCTAGAAAAAACAAACAGAGGTTACCTAATTTGTTCCCAGAATCAATGATAACTATACTGCAAACTTAGGTCGGACCAAATTTCCAATTGAATTTAAATCTACATTAGTAACATATACAACTCACCTCAAAATCGCGATTCCCTAAAGCCAAATCGAACTAGCTGAAATCTGACGATTCCCTCAACCCTAAAGTTGAATCAACTCGGAAATCGATTGCGATGGGCTGTCTGCTGAAGCAAGCCGAGATTGATTCAAAAATCGATGAAATTCCCTCAAATATTCCTTTGTCTCAAATTCGCAAGCCGAATTGATTTGCAAATTTTGTTTATAGAAGTGGCCGTATATGATAAGCGTTGGGAAAGAATTAGGGTTATGAATGAAGTCAGTAGCTGGATTACTTTTCTAGCCCAGCATTAGTTTCTCTGGCCTTACCAACGCATATACGTGTTATAATAATAATAAATTGTAATTATCTATTTTTGGTAACACATCTCTAGCGTAGTAACGTATATTTTTGTGACTACTCCATGACACAAATAAGTGTTGGCAATTGAAAAAAATAAGTGTTGCCAAATGGCTGTTATGGCGTAGTGTTGAGTTGTGGTTTAAACAAGAGCCTATAACGCTAACAACCTAAAGTTTGGGTCGTCAAGAGAGCAGCTCTTTACTCAATCTAGGGCCAGGTCGGTCTCATATGATCGAGACAGGTCTTCAAGCTCTTCAAATCGTCCTCACAGCCGTTCGGTTAGGTCGGGTCGTTCATCCCTAGGTCGCCTGATGTCTTTGCACTCAAAATAGTCAAAAATCCAACTGACTAAAGAAGTCAAGTCATTAGTCGATTTAAGGAAATCTTAGGTCGTTTAAACGATCTAAGGGGATGAAGTATTCTATTGACCTAACGACATTATGAAATGTTAAACCTGCATTTTAAGGATTTTGGTTGCTGATTCAACTTTCATATGTCGATCCAACCCAACAAATAGTTGCGTGCATCAAAGAGCAATGTTGTAACAAAAATCCAACATGACCATCAACTATCATTGCATGAGTAGATTTCATAAGTGGGTTTCTATCTCTAATATGCAATTATGAAGATATCATATGAAGCCATGAAGCAGTCTAGAAATTCAAAGTGAGCAGAGAACTTGATCGCAAAGTATTAAAATGCATGGTGACATATGAAGTGCTGAAACAATAAAACAACATTGACACAAAACTTGCAAACGACGTCCAGTACTGATAAATCATATTACTAGGTGATCAATCAACAATCAAGATTGAAGAACAATTCGACAGTAAAGATCGACATATCATCAAATTTGAAATTAACCAGTGCTTTAATTCCTTGTTAGTATACAAAACCAAATTCAGGTCCAACGCCATGAATTCAAAGATTGCCTAAGCAAATCAAATATCAGCAATCCTAATTTCGGCTACACCAAATTCGTAATACAAATCCCTAAATTTAATTTAATCCCTAAGATCAGAAACAAAACAAGATGAGAATTGGACCTGATTTCAGATGAAGGCTCGATCTCTAATTGAGTTGAATCGACTTTGAATGGGTTTGCAATTAAGTTCAAGGAAATCTGGAACTTTGGTGATCAGCGGCAACAAAGTAGATTTGATCAGCAACGTCGAACTCGAGAGCGGTTGAAAATCAGTTGGCTTAATTTATGACTAAGGCCTAGCCGCCATTAACAAGTTCGTTCGGAAGAAGAAGATAAAAGGACGATCACGACCTAATGAAGAATATATGGGGCACATTAATGGGCCACATCCGATCTACATAAGAAGGTCCAGAACGACCTAATACTGTATGCGTGTGTGGTTTCTTCATGGACCAACGACCTGTCAAAGATATGTAAAAGCAGAATAGATCGAAGCACGTATTATTTCCAACAATACAAACTTCGAGCAACAAATGTTAACCCATAGAAATATGGTTCAAAGATAGGTCTTTCTCATTTCTCCTAGATCAGGTCGTTATACATTCCAAAGCGTCGGGTCGTTCTTGCCATTGCAAGGTCAGGTCGTAAACATCAGATCGTGGCCTTGGGTCGTTAAAGTCTTCAGTCGCAGAGGACATGCCCACAAAGTCAGGTCGTACTCATCAAAAGGGTAGTGGGTCGTCGGATAACACATGAGATTAGGTCGTGCTTGGTCCTTTAATCTATAACGACATAAGAGAAATTGATCCGTAATAATTTAAACTAGAGTTTGTTTCAATAAAAGATACAACATAAATTAAAAATGCTTTAATCTATATAAAACCATGGTTTAAATAATAATGGAAAAGGATGCTAACTAATGGGCTTGCCCAATACATTTTAGACATCCTTTTAAGATTCTGACCCGTTCGTTTTCCCTTCTCCGTGAAGAAACAAACCTAGGGTTTCATTTTAAACCCGCCGCTTTTTTGATATCTTGATCGGAAAAATGGACCTAAAACTTTCCTTCCCTACATCAAAACCTCGAGAATCAACTCCACTTGGCCATCCGCTCTCCACTCTCCGCTTTCTGCTCTAAAACCGCAAGCATTAACATCAAAATAAAACCTAAAATCGCGAACGTCGGCATCCAATGGCAGCTCTCCGCTCCTTATCGCTATCGCTTGGCTATGCGGTTCTCCTCCTCGCCACATGCGACCATCGACAGCCTTGACGTCGACTGGTACTTGTAATTTTTAAACCGAATCGAACTAATCGAACTAATCTCAGTTACTTTGTTTGTAGTGTATTTATTTTGGGATTAAGGACACAACCTGCTGCAGTTTATTCATGCTTTTCTTTTACAACATTTCTTGTTGAAATTTCTTTCATGACTTCAACATTCGTGGGTCTAATCACTTTTAACATCATATATGGTTTTTTTGTTTTGCTTAAATGCCTCACAGGCAACGAAATTAGTAAGCTCTCTGTTTATTTTTTGTGTTGCAGATATAATTTAGCCCAGTGCGCCACTTGGTGATCAATATTTCTTGCCTTCACAAGGATCTTAACTTAAGACTGATGCTTATCACAATAAAGTTAACCAGACATCTGGTTGTAAGTTTTAATTACTTATATTACTCGCAAAATGTTGATGAACAGAGGTAAGACTTGTGTTGAAATTTTTTAAAATTGTTTCACATCATTTTGATGTAATGATAAATTCCTTTTGCTATTTTGTGTTAGAGGGTTGCAGAATCTATTATAGTTCTTTTTCATTTTTGCATCAGTGTCGTTTGTTTTTTTGTTTTGCTTTGGATTCTCTAAACTAAGTGTTTGAATTGGACTTGTATTTGATTGGTCTAGGAATCAATTATGATCTATTCAGTTTATTTAGCTGATTATCCATGGAGACAGATTCAAAAAAACTGAATTAATTTTTTGTAATGTTCTAGGGGCATCTACAAAAGGTAGGAAAATTGTTTCGGATATGTTGGAGACAGGCTCTAATACTGTTGACATAGCTACCTTTGGCACGAGTGTTGGTTCAGGTATGTTCATGCAAACTAAGTTCTACATGCCTAGGTTACTTTTTTTGATGCATATATAACATTAAAGAGGTAGTGCATAAGACAATCAACGAAGATGTTCAAACCGGGGTGGTTGTTTGCATTAATAGGAGTTGTTGTTCAAAAAGATCTTTGAGACATCTCTCAACTCCTTAATAGTGATATGACAGATTGTTAGTAGTGCTTTAAGCAGTAGTAGAGAAATTAGTCCAATAACACTTACTACAACAGATATTAATATATCTAATAATAGGGTATAAGTTGTTTAGCCATTCGCTAACGATGATGCTGCTCACTCTAGGTTAACAGGAATTATTATGCTTAATGAAATTATAATTACTATTATTTTTTATGGTCTAAGAGCTTCCCTTTGAGATGTCACGTGGTCATGGTTCAAGATTAGGTTGATGGTATAATTACAGTAAATGAGAACTGATGACGAGTACTATGAAAATGTGATATATTTAATCAGTTTTCAATTGCTTGTTTATGTTTATTACGTTGCGTCCGTGTCTATATGAATATTTTGTAACTGCGTTTTTATTTTATTGGATGAATTGAAATGTATATGTCAAATTATATTTGATTTTATTAAGAAATTAAGCTAAATTGTTTCTTTTTCAATTTACTTTGTTATTCTATTTTGACAGGTACACCTGATGATTGGATGAATTTTAGATAAATTACTGAGAATGAAGACATTGAGTGTGAGAGTGAGTTCAAATATTGAGTGTGAGGGTGTGAGTGAGTGTAACTAAGTTTTAGTAGTGAAATAATATTTGTACAAATGAGTATTTTTATATTTTGTATAGTAATTGTGTAATAGAAAAAAATAAAACTATGTATTGTCCAAGAGTGTAATAAATATTTATATTAAAATAAGAAATTTTGAGTTCAATATTTTAATTTATGCAATATTTTTATATTACTACGATCAGATTTTTTTTGTTTTAAAAAAAAACAAAACAGACTTTTTATAACGGGCTATGCCTGTTGTAATAAATATTGCAACGGACAGAAACCGCTTGTAATTTATTAGCTATTACAACGGGTTTGTAGCTATTGTCATAGAGTCGTTGCACATGACAGAGCACGTTATTACAACAGTCTTTTACAACAGTCACAGACCGTTGTAATTTAGTGAGGACCTATTGCGACGACGCATATTAGGACGGACTTTTGCCCATTGTAAAAAGCATATAACAATGGTTTTTGCCTGTTGTAAAAGGACTGTTTTGTTGTAGTGTCATCAAGAGATAAGGTCGTAACCAACCTAAAGAACCAGGTCGTAACAGACCCAATAAACCAGGTCGTCCCATTATTGGTCGTAACCGACCTAAAGCCTTAGGTTGTAACCGACCTTAAGCAGTCAGACCGCAACCAAATTGAAGCTGCAGGTCGTGTCTTGAAGAAGGGGAAATGGAGTTAGGTCATAACCGACTTAACCCTAGGTCGCCGAACGACCTAAATGCCTGCACGTGCCATTTTCAGACCACATCACCTCATTTCCACTCCTATAATACCCTCATGCTTCCACCATTGAAGGGACCGAATTTTCCCTCCATGAAGTGCTGCCAAAATCACTTCTAAACTCCTCCAAAACCAATTCAACCTTCATTAATCATTCTCCAAGCTTAGATTCAACATCTCAACCACCATGGATTTGCTAAAATCATCTAAGTGCTCAAGTCGTTGAAGATCTACTTCAATAATCATCGCAATCTAAAAGATCTCATCATTTCCTTGGTGAATTCGAGCGAATCAAAAGTAGAAAAGAGAAGAAAGTAGATAAGATTACTGTAAAAAGAGAGAACCTGAGTGAAATGGCAAAAATCATGTACCTTATAACTTTGATGGTAATAACGAGTTTCAAAGTGGACGTAGGCCAATTCTAGACCGAACCACTATAAAACGCTGTTTTTTACTTGCTTTTTGTGTTTGTGGCTACCACTTTTTTAGATCTAAATTGTTTATGAAGTGTAGAATTATACCACGGGTGTTGTGGTCCATTTTTGACATCAACAATAGCTTTTCATATGTGCTACGTATGCATGTGCTGCTGTATCTTATCTATTCAAAGTTTGAGCTCGTTCCGACATTCGTAACATTTTCAAAATTTTAATTCAATTATTCACCGTTCAGACATTTATTCGAACCGTTAAATTTAAATATCAAATATAATATTCAACGAATGTCGGAAAAAACTCAAATTTTGGATGTATGATAATCTATACGTGGATCGAACTTCTATAAATTCTTGTTAGATTTGAATTAGTGTAACTCACAAACGGACATGTAAATATATACGCGTGCACACACATACATACATATATCAATTTCCAATAAAATAAAAATACATTGAACATTCACATATACCATCTCGGTTATATCAGCAGTAACTGATATCAATGCATGGATCCAAATGCCTGATCGTAACATGATAAATTGTTTTAGACATATCAAATGTTTTAAGCTTGAGCGTATTTGGTGTCTTATATATGCTAACAGAAACATATTTATGTCAACTTTGTATGAAGTGGAAGTAACATTTCTAAAAAAAAAATATGTTGCTGCTGTTGCAATCAATAAATATCACTTTCAGTACACATTAATGCAAGCTACAAACAACTGTTAGATGTATCAAAGCGGGTTGCAAAACTGAAACATACAGCACTGGATCAAAGTAGGTTGGAGTTCAAGCTATAGACGGTATGAAGCACGTTACAAACAGTACATAATCAAGTCAAGCAACAAATGGTGCTTTCATGTATAGGACTGGATACAGTTATTCTCAAATATATCACTTTCTCGAATCTCTACATATCGATTCAAGCTACAGGCGGTTGTTAAATATCAATATTAGGTCATTCAGTATATTATACTGATTTCAGTTAAGTTGAACAATAAATGCGCCTTACACATATCAAATTTGTTTATTTGAATGTAATACATTTCAAAAAAATAAATTAAAATAGTTCAAGTTAAACCATCGTCACAAATATGTAAACGCATGTATATATTAATCTCAGGTATATTCATTATATGCTTAATTAGTACAAAAATACATGTAAATTTATGTTATCGTAGACTTAAAGTTACAAGCTCTATGTGCAAACACATACGAATTAAAATATATATGACTACCCAACCTTTTCAAAATGCATACTTACATTTAATGTTTAAACGTTTGTTCTTTTCCTACGAAACTATAGTGCCAGGACCAGAATTCTATTGCAAAATAAAAAATGGGTAAAGAGGATACCATGCTTTTCGAATCTGAAGCTATGTAATAATCAATACAACAATACCCATTAAAGGAAGGTCTAATACATTCAGTTAATTTGTAATAGAAGCTGCTCCTGGACTTCAGTACTATCAGCACGATGCAATGAAGAACAACTGAGGTCGGGAGGACAAAGGGACTACAGAAGTCTGAATACCATATGGTCTATTCCGTGCTCCATTGGTGCTAACCGCTTAAAAACTCAAACACACACCAATTCATCATTGAAAAGCTTAACTACATACGCTTCATTTCCATCTTGCCCACTATCTTCCATATCCTAACGTGCAGTGACATGTGCAATAACAGCCACCAACCCAATATTTTTATGGTTCTACTCAACCACGGTCCAATCTCGAATAATCCTAAATCATGAATCACTACGGGTCGAAACTCAGTCAGACCTCAATTGTTTACGAACCTCTCGATCATACCTTAAAACCAGCGATTCAACCATCAAATTTAAACGGTTGAATCACGATTCTTTTATTTTTCTCTTACTATCGCACCATGCAATTCTCTCATTTTCTCATCATTTGTACTCCCTCCGGTTTCAAATATTGAACGTTTTAAAATTTTTACACACAAATTAAGGAAAGTTAAAATCAAATTAATTAAACCATAAATTCCTACTTTTCAATGCTAAATGTTCTAACTTGGTTTTTGTAGCATTCTCGTCGTCTTATGCGCAAATTAAACAAAATGGGAGCAAAAAGTATAATAACATAGGGGACCAGTGCTGCATGCAGCCGCTGCATTGGAAAATCATAAATGCAGCTGCACCTTAGAAAGATTAACTATCGCACAACGTCATATATTAGAAAAAGTAGGAAACTTCATAAAACGTCCAATATTTGAAACTGTAGGGAGTATTAATTATAAATAAATCTATATTACAAAAATCATCATCGTCTTAAAATTTAACAATACATTCAATCATTTCTATTTGGTGTCTTTGGTGTCTTGTGCTAACAGATATACTTTAATGTTACTGGTATTGCAATCCATAAATATAACAGTTTCAGTACACATTAATGCAACCTACAAACAATTGTTAGACGTATCAAAGCAGGTTGCAACAATACTGAAATATACAGCACTGGAAGTCTGGATCAAAAGTAGGTTGCAGTACATATCAATTCAAGCAACAAATAGTGCTTTCACGCGTGGCATTGGATACAGTTATTCTCAAATGTATGTAATGATTCGAACTAGTTTGCAATAACTAAATATATCACTTTCTCTACATATCGATTCAAGCTACAGACGGTTGTTAAATATCAAAATCTAAATCTTAAGTACTGCAGTATATTCTAGTGATTTCAGTTAAGCTGAATAATCAATGTTCCTTGCCAAATACGTTTATTTGTAATACATTTCAAGAAAATAAAACAGTTTAACTGTTTAAGTAAAACCATAGTCACAAGCATGTAAACACATGTATATATCAATCTCAGGTATATTCATTATATGCTTAGTAGAAAAATACATTCAAATTTATATTATCGTAGACTTATAGTTATAAGCTTTATGCAAACACATACGGATTAAAATATTTATGACTACCCAACTTTTTTCAAAATGCGATCAACATTTAATCTTTTCACAACGCTACCGACAAGATTTAGATTCTACAGGACACAAATGCATCTTTGTACGTCTTATTTTGAATTCGGCTCAACTCAATTGTTGTCCATTGAGTGTTCAATTGCTTCCTTTCCTACTTTCCTTTTCTCGGCGGTCTGCGCCATATAGGATCGTGTCGAGCATCTGGTTTTATAGCAAGACATTTTGTTGGGAAACAATGGCTGAGTCACGTAGTTCGTCGCTTTCTTGATGACGATTCGGTGATCTGGTCACAGGTAAACCAGTTCGTACTTTCGCCGCCGCCTCTAGAATAAACAGCCTCTGAAAAACAATAACTGATTTGTTTGCATAACAAATCAGTACAGATTTGTACGTACGAAAATAAATACTGCTCGAAAATATCGGTGCAGAAATATTTTTTTCCATAACGGTTCGAAAAAAGCAATGTTTTATGGTTCAAAAATATAAGTGTCTACACCACCTAAGCCCAAGCCCAAGCCCAAAATGGGCCGGGTCGAGTCAATCGGTCGCGCGAGTGTATGTGGTGGTCATGATGCATGATCTCCCCTCTCACAACAAAGCATGTATTGTGAGCTCCAAGGCCCCAACGTGACTTCTTAGAAACAAGTATAAATACTTGTCTCTTCCATATAGTTCCATGATGTGGGACTATTCACATATAGAAGCTATTCATACACTTGTTCCAACATTTTGAATAATTCACCTTATGTTAATAAAAACATTCCCAACACATTTTATCGCTTTCCATCCAAGGCCTTGGTGCTTCTACCATCGGGAGGAATTTCAATGTTGTGTTGTGCCAAACAAAGAAATGTGATGGTTCTTACATCAAACCCGCAGCAGTAGCAAATTTGAATTCCTTCATAATCCATTCTGAATTATCTGAGGTTCCTTTTATTGGTTCTATCTTTATCTGGTGTAACAACCAAGAAGGGCCCAGCAGAATTTTTTTCTGTCTCGATTGGTTTTTTTGGATCGGAAGGCTACTTTGGCCTTACTTACTCGTTCTTGGTTGAGCATCTTCATCGCACAAATTTAGATCATGCTTATGATTCTGAAGTGCTCTTCTTTTTCTTTATCTGGGACGACTTCATTCTGCTTTCGGTCCATGTGGAAGTGTCACCACTCCTTCCTCCCTACGGTGGAGGACGACTCCTGGTCTCTTCCAGCTTTTGGTAGTCCCATCATTATTTTCTATCAAAAACTCATAAACGTCTCAAATCCCGTCTAAAGATATAGACACTCAAGTGTTTAAGACTTTCTTTAATAGGGTTCGCTCAACAGAAGAAGCTTTCCCATCTTGGCTGAAGCTTCTTTAATGTTGAACCTGTTAAATTTGGTGATACAAAACCACAAATTGATTGGAGCAAATTTGCAAAGAATGGAAAATAAATATTTTTATAATGGAAATGCATTGATTGCATTTGATGAGATGACAGAGAAATAAATGAAGGGATTAATTTCTTCCATCTATGCTAAATAAACAAATTGATTTACTTCCTATGTTTGCACATTTGTTGTTATGGTAATTTGCCTCCATTATATTATTACCAGATGTTGGTAATTTAATTGATGACTCACATAAATTTGCAATGGCTATATATTGAGGGGTGGACTTTAGTGTAAACCCATTCTGGCCGGGAGCCAGTGATCCCCAATGGTGTCTCTTCTTGTTAAACCTGATTGAGGTTTCGATATGTAAACTCTTATTTTGTAATCTCTTGTAATTCTCTCATATGGAATAAAATCTCTCTCTGTTGGACTGGACGTACACTATCTCGAGGATAGTGGAACCAGTATAAATATTGTGTCTCTTTGTTTCTCTGCTATAGTTATTTACTATTTTGTTGATGTAATAGAATAATTGCTATCAGATTAGATTGGTGTTCAATTAGCAAATCTAGATCCTGCTTATTACGCTTCCGCATATGCTCAATTTTCATAATAGATTGGTATCAGAGCAATTTTTGCATAACAGAACCCTCCGCTCCAAATAAGGCGGAAAGAGTTCAAGCCCTACGTACTCACCTTCAACTCATAATTGAGCATTGAGAATGCTTTCCTTCGCCAGAGCAAGAATCAAGTGGGTTATTAATGGTGACTCCATCTCAAAATTCTTCTATTCTACGATTAGAAAGAACTACAATATCCTTTCTATTTATCAGATCCTTCGCTCGGACCTATTATTGGCTTCTTCCCCTTCTGAGCTCGCTGAGACGATCGTTTCACACTTCCAGAACTTTTTACAGAGCCCTTATGTAGATCAGTCTAACCATGTTATCACTACAAGAAAAGCTGTGTATAGCGGCAGATTTTTAGTAGCGGAAAATTCCATCATAAATTAGCGATGGATTTTCGTGGACTTTGTAAGGGATAATATTTTGGATTTAATATATCAACTTATTTTAAATTATTACCGCCGAATCAAATTTCTATCGCTAAATCATTGGAAATTGCAGTGCTTTACCATTATAAAAAATTTAACACTAAATTCCGTTGCAGATAGAGGTTGTTTACCATCGTCAAAATTTCGACGCTATTTTTGCAGCAGTTTTTCAAGAGATTTGAAAAGAACTTTAATATTTATTATTTATAAAATATTTTACATCTGTGTTTTTACTTAGTAATTAATAAGTAAATATAAATTTTAAATAACTTATGTTAATAATATAATAATAATAAATAATAAATAAATACTATTAAAATTAAATAATATTAAATAGTTAGTATTGATTAATTATTAATTACTATAAAATATAAATAAGAGGTAATAATAATTAATAAAATAGATTAATATTCGCTGTTTAATTAAATTCATTTTAATAATCAATGATTAGTATGTATTAATTAATAAATAAATAGTAATTAAGAAAAACAAAGTGTCCAAAGTTTAAAATAAGAAATTGAATAAATATTAAAGAATTTCAAAATTCAAAAAATTCAAACATTACCATATAAGTTATTATTTTTAGAAAATGTAAAATTTTATAATATTTAAAAACTTATAAATGATAATTTAATATTTTCAATTAGTATATAAAATAAATAATCTATTTAAACATTACCCGTATAAGTTATTATTTTTCAGCCATTGATAACAAAACGTTGTAAACGATGTAACTTTACAACGTTTTTGACAAAAATGTTAAAAAAAAACTTATGTTTTAGAACATTTTGTTTAGAAACATTGTAAAATGTAAACTTTTACAATATTTTAATATAACACAGTAACGCAACAAGTTTTGACAACATTTATTCCTAATAATTATCTACTAACCTTTTAATCGCTATTCAAAGAAATTAATTACTATAAAATATAAATAAGAGGTAAAAATAATTAATAAAAGAAATTGATTAGTATGTATTAATTAATAAATAATAACTAATTAAAAAATGTTCAAAGTTTAAAAATAAGAAATTGAATAAATATTAAAGAATTTCTAAATTCAAAAAATTCAAACATTACCATACAATTTATTATATGCATATGAATATATTATTAAATAATTAATAATTGATATGTGATAATTAATATTAAATATATAATAGTTAGTAATTAATATCTACTATTAATAATTAGTTATTGGTAATCTATAACTAATACTAAATATTTAATAAGTAATGGATTACAACTAAGCAAAAGTTATTGGTAAAATAACATTAATAATTTGTCTAATATCCCGCTTACAAAATATAAGAAAAAGTTAATAGTATGTGTTGTTTGGAAAATATAACGTTGCCGACAAAATTACCCCGCTTCATTTTTTTAGCCCGTTGCCGACAAAGTTATTGTATAAATACTAATCACTATTTAATATTAATTTACTTAATAAACATTATTTATTAATAAATAATAACTATTACATAACTTAATAATGAATAACTGATAATATTTCAACTTTATAAATATGAAATAATATTTAATCATTAGTTCAACTGAGTAATACGAAACAATAAATATAAATAATTGGTGTTTATATATTTAATGAATAAATAATATTGATTGTTCATTTAAAGAATAATAAAATAAGGTATACAAATTTTATTTGCTCCAGCACCCAAATAGCGCAAACAGGAGCAAACCGGGTATAGGCAAAGACTACCCAAAGTAGTTAATCCCGAACATACTAAACCCATAGGTGATGATCCTTTTATCCCTAACCCTAAAAATTGAAACAGTTCCTAATTCATGGCGGTGCAAAAAAAAAACTTCAGATTTGAAAAACCAGACGATATGTTTCGACTTAAAATGCGCTCAAACTTGTAGATCTAAATCAAACAACAGTCATCATTCGAAAAATCTCTTTTTTCTTCCAATGATTTTCGTAGATCGATCATAAAGAACTCGACCTGGACATGAAAGCTCGCGGCATCTAAAGTTAAGGAAGGGCAGTTTCCAATTTCGTACGTCTTCATCTTTCACCTAATGTGTAAATCGGTTGTTTTAATTTGTTACTGTATTAGTTCTTTGAAGGTTTGCTGATGTTTATGGTGAAGAAAATTTAATTTCCAATCAGTTTGTTAACGCCCTATGACATATTCACCATTAAATTTTATTTTGATTTGTCAGATTCAGTTTGTTATCATGCCCGTAGCTGTTCAACTCAATTGCTTCATATTCAATTTTTTATTCGCTTCTTATGACCAGATCTTCAAAAAAACCTCAATCTAAACAATGAAAAAAGATTCAAAGACAGATTTTGTGAGGGCAACAAAAACTGAAGCTCGATATCCGCTTCCTCAAGAAGTAGCTTCCTAGAACTCAAACATGGCAAATTTAATATGCGGATTCTAATGCAATTTACAAATTTACTCTATTTTGTAGTTTAGTTATTCTATTACAAAAATTAACCTTTTATTTTATTTTTGATGTTGTTTATATGTTGTCGTAGTTATTTAACTTTGCAAAATAATTCTGTGCATAGTTGAGGTGTGCGTGAGCCACATATTTCCATTTGGGTGTGCTTAAGGTAGCGTTTGATTTTTTGACTGGTCAGTTAATGTTCGTGTCTGCATCTGACGCATCCGACGCATCTGACGCGTCAAATGTAACGACCCGGATTTTGAGCGACTTTGGTTATCGACATAAGCTCGATGTCGATAACCAAAACATCGAAAAATCCCGGTAATCAATGAAAGAAATTAGAGGGTGAGAATAGATAAGATAGAAACTTAGAATAGAAGAAGAAGAAGGACACAACATCAGAGTAACATGAACCTTACAGCGGAACGAATAACATATAATATATAACATAACTTTGAAATATAACATTTATGTATACAATAGCACTTATCAGAGTACAACACTTACAACACAGCGGAAATAAAATATAGCTATATGATCCTGAAGCCTCCTGCTCCAGCTCTTCAAGTATATCTGTAAAATCCTGACTGCTTGACTGCCCGTACAAAATTGGACACCCAAGAGTTTAGGGAAAACAACAAAGTAAACTCCGGGTCAGTCATGGGACTTGTGTGAGTAAAAACGTTTAAACAGGTATATGGACAAGTAAATGATATCTCATAAGACCACGCCGCAGAACGGAACGGGTTTTTCCCTTATGAGAATACAAAATATCTTTATATCAAAAACCTTTTGATATTATAATAATGTCTATGTACAAATAGATATCAACTAGCAGAAACGCTTTAATCTCACGTTCTACATATATAGTATACAATCAAAATCGCAAGCACGTATTGGATAATGGATTTCCAACTATGACAAGGTATGGAACCACCTTCCGATCAGTGTACTCTAGAAACGATACACTGGAGTTCAACAAGAACATCTTGTAACTCAGCCACACATGACCGACCACTCATTTCGCTTGAGTGTATCGAATGTATATCACCAACGGTTGGGATCAGCAACCGTTCCCGTATATATATATGGGACAACATTGATAAATTTAAGAAACAAATGAATATTCTCTAGATAGGTGATTATACACCCTACTTCGGTGCGACCGACTTAGCCATGCTGCCTGCCCGATTTCTGTCATTTACCGGTTAATGAGGCTAGAAGCTATGCTTTATCATCATATCAGATTCACTTCGAATGCCACATTGTCAGATCCATCAAAAATCACTAATTTATATCTACAACAGTACATTACGTGTTAGCTAAAGAAGTTTCCTTCTCCGCTTCCACTCTTGGTACGGTTGAAGAAATCCATGTACGTGACCTTTCTGGAAATACTCTGTCAGACATTCATTCATACAAGTCATCCTCATTTACTTAGAATGTCACATCGTCATACCCGCCAAATCACAAATTGACTTATCCAAAAATAACACGGGTATACAGCTAAGAGAAACAAATTCCTCCGCCACCAAACGTGAATACGTTTGAACAGATCAACTTACGCGATCTATTGGATATACTCTGTCAGACCTTCATCCATACAAGTTGTCCTGGGACTGGACAAATCAAAGGCACTATTCAGTATATCCATCTTAGTCACTGTTATCTAAGACTTATACAATAGCCCTTGCACTTTACTCCGTCTTAAATTATCTTTGGCATAAATGATTCGCAACGCTTATGCCAATACAGAGTGGTTCTTTGGATAATAATCCAACCGGTCTCTCCATATTAACAACGTTAAAATGGTCAAAACTTCGATAGTCTGTGATTTAACCATCAAAGAAAAACAAGTGTGCAAACAACGATATTATTTTCAGATGGAAATTATATCGGTAAATCATCAGCATATATCTATATATATATTCACATTGCCTTATTTTCTATGTTTAGAAAATATATGTTATTAACACTGGAAAACGTTTTCCATTTGCTTATTTACAAATCACAACTCTTCCCCAACTATCAGTCTCTGACTGTGAACTAGTATGAGAACAATTCCCTAAGTATAAATCCCGAAGGCCGAAACCAACATCAGATAGACACTTAGAAAACCATTCAATTAACTAATCTCTAGTCAGTTCTAATTTTACTTAAATCTATTTGATTAACTCTGATTGATTAACTCTAACTGGTTAATTCTAACCGATCAACTTTAACTGGTCAACCTTAATTAATTAACTCTAACTGGTTTTACTTGGTTTGACTAACTCAATTTATTAACTTGACTGACTAATTCAACTCGATTAACCTAACTTGATTTACTTATCTCGATTAACTGAACTAATCACTTTGATTAACTCGACTAATTCATTTTGGTTAACTTAACCAATTTACTTAACTAATTCACTTAGTTTAACTTAACTAATTCACTTAACTCCTGTCGAATAAACTATAATTGATAATTTTTTTAACTCTATTCGAATAAACTATATTCGATTAACTCATTTACTCTATTCGAATAAACTATATTCGATTAACTCTTTTTCTCTATTCGAATAAACTATATTCGATTAACTCCTTTTCTCTATTCGAATAAACTATATTCGATCAACTCATTTGATTTAACTCTAATCGATTAACTCCATCGAATAAACTATATTCGATAACTCCTTCGATTTAACTAATATTCTATAACTCACTTCGATTAAGTAATAATCGATAACTCCTTCGAATAAACTATATTCGATAATCTCCTCTTGAATAAACGATATTCGATAATCTTCCCTTTCGATTTAACAAATCGATAACTCCTTTTCGAATAAATAAATTCGATAACTCCTTTCGATTTAACTAATCGATAACTCCTTTCGATTTAACTAATCGATAACTCCCTTCGATTTAACTATAATTGAGAACTCCCTTCGATGAAACTAACGTCGATACTCCTTTCCGAATAACTAAATTTGATTTAACTCCATTCGCTTGACTCTAGATCGCAGCGATCACAATGGTTACGCCTGACTCCCTCAGGAAACATCCGACCGCCGTGGACTATTTGCAGCCCAGCGAATTACGCTAGCAGTCGTACGAGATGGCAACTTTCCCTGAATACTATGTTTGACTAACTCTGTCTCAAATAACTATATTTGATAAACTCTAGTTCGTTTTAACTCTAATCGATTAACTCTAACTGAGTAGCTCTAACTCGATCAACTCGACTTGATTAACTCGACTTACTTAACTCAACTGGTTAGCTTGACTTACTTAACTCACTGGTTAACTTGACTTACTTAACTCACTGGTTAACTTGACTTACTTAACCCAACTGGTTAACTCTATTGAACTGGTTAACTCTACTGAACTCGTTAACTCTACTGAACAGGTTAACTCTACTGAACTGGTTAACTCTACTGAACTGGTTAACTCTACTAAACTAGTTAACTCTATTCAACTAACTCGACTCGACTAACCCCTTTCGAATAGCATATTCGTTTTACTAACTTTCGAATACCATATACGATTTACTCCCTTCGAATACCATATTCGATTTAACTCCTTTCGAATAACATATTCGATTTACTTTATTCACTTTATAAAGATTTCCTTTTTAACAACGTTTTATTCATTTGAAAAGATTTACTTTTAAATAACGGTTCTACACTTTAAAAATGATTTCCTTTTTATAACGTTTCCTTTTCAATTCTATTTGTAAATGGTTTACAAATATTTCCTTTTCAAATTTATTCTTGAAATATTCTAACTCCTTAGATTCTCTGAAAAATTCGCCATAACCTCCTTTGTAACGGGAGCATCGGGAAAATCCCCAAACCCGCCACACAGGCCTTTCCATTCAAAAAGAAAATGGTTTGTAATTATTTCCTTTTTGAATATCTCCTATTTATAAATATTCCAATTTATAAATATTTCTTATTTATAAATATTCCACTTTATAAATATCTCTTATTTATAAATATCCCATTTTATAAATATTCTATTTTCAATATCACTTTGAAAACCCCCTTATCAACGTTTCGATATGTTATGGTATTCAATCATATCAAATCACGATGTTCAATATCGTCCAAGCACATATAATTGCCCACAGATTTTATATCACATCATATAACAATATATGAAAAACAATAAAATAACTGTTGAGGAATCCAGTCGGATTCCTCCAACCTGTCTCCCTGCATCCACAGATGTTACACAATATGATTATCATCACTTTCAGTTCAATATAAATTATTCTGATAGCAGAATCAATATATAAATATTTAATGGTTTATATATATATATATAATTAAAACATATATATATATATATATATATATATATATAATTTTCACTAACTGACTAGCAGTTCAATCAATCAACCAACACACAACAATCAACAGATGATTAACAGTTCTAAAAATACATTTTAAAATATAACTGTTCAGAGTTGGTGAGTTTTACTCACATTGGACGATCATCGTTAACCGGTTATATTTCAGTAGATTCCAATTGCGTCCATTTCTGTTACAGAATGTTTGGCTCGTTGACACAATCCCATTTCCATCAAATCCGTCGAACTCTGATATCATATGAACCAGTGTTATTGATTTAGTATTTATGATTTAATTTAAATTAATTAACCCTAATTATAAATTTAGTTAACCGTAAGTATAACTTAATTTATCTTAAGTATTAATAAATTATCTCTAAGCTTAATTTAACCCTAATTAAACATTAAATTACAATTTACTAACTTAGGTATTTATTAGTCTTAAGTATATTAATTAGACTAAATTTAATCATATGTTATAAGCCTATGGTCAAATTTAGAATCATTAACTTGTAAATCATAATTTAATCTAACTAAATTATGAATAAAAGTTTGACTGGGCCTTAACTTTGTTTTGTAGCGGCCCAGTACCCTTTGTATTTCTCAGACCCGACGTTGGACCCTTTCTTCCCCAAACTGTCGAACTCCAGCAAGCAAAATTGAAGCCATTTCCCAAATCTTCCTCCCATTACCATTTCATGTTTACTCCACCGAAGATCAAACAGACAACACCATTGTTCTCTTCTTCGAATAAGCTTTTCCTCCGTCCTACTTTCATCAAACCCGACTCTGCCATCCTCGATGCGACTTCAGACCATCCCACACCGAACAGTACAACTCGCGCCATCCCTAACCACCGAACATCTTGAAACCACCACCACTACTTGCGGATTTCCATCACCAAACCAAATACAACACTCAAACCAAGAATCGAACTCTCAAAACCATGAAATCATGAACCCTAGAACGCTAGGAACACACGCCGTCCAACTTCGAGCTCGCCCCAAAACGGAATCGCACCATTCAAAAGAGGCACCAAATCAAAGAACAACTGATAAGGAGTGCGAATATATATTCAACTCGATTTATAGGTTTTTATTTCGAATTCTTTTTGATTTTATTCCTCACAAAAATTCTTTTTGCTGAAATAATTGGTAAGCGGCGGAAATTTGAGATGTATGACCAAATGGAGAAAGTCATTTAGGGTTTAGAGAAACTTAGGGTTATTTATAGGCTTTTTATATTGAATATTATATTCAGTTCACATCAACCGCTACATGTATTTACTGTTTAAAAATTCGTGTAGTCACATATGATACCCAAAAATCACGAAACTGGACACGTAGCTAGAGTTCGACATTACGGTCCCAACGAAACTGGTTTCATCGAATTCCGACTCCGTGTAATAACCCGGAAAATGTGAACCAATTTAAAATTTTTAAAATTGGTTATTGTCAAAGAATTTGAACAATTGAAATAGCATATTTCAATAAAATAAAGAATTGGGAATAGTAAGGCAGTTTGAAAATTTGAATACAAACTTTGTCTGACTGTACCGGGTGGAAAATATAACGGATTTTAGCGAAACTGAAAATATTTAAATCTGTTTATGAATACCTTTCTAACGAATCTGAAAAATCGAAGTTTCATAACGGGAATCAAAAGTTATGGTCAAATGAATTTTCAGAAAGGTCGCTATATAGCATATATAGCCCTTGAAAATAGATATTTTGCATACTACCTCGTAATTCGACGAAACCACTTTTGTTGGGTCCGGGATGTCAAATTATTGCTAGGTTTCAAATTTCATAATTTTTGAAGCTAGTATGTGAGCGGGGAAAAAGAAAATGTGATTGGTCAATTTCTATTAAAATGGATCGACCTGAAAATGGACATTTTGCATATGAGCTCAGAATTCGACGAAACTGGTTTTATTGGGACCGTATCGTCAAAACAAAGCTAGATTTATTTTTCTGGAATTTTTCGATTCGGTTTGTGGCCCTGGCAAATTGAAATGTACGTTCAAATTGAATATAAAATGTTTTATACTTAAATTTGAAAAATAACTGACTGTAACAGTCAAATTGGCCAACGAAACATATCCCATTGTGTCCAGAATGGGGGTATTTAGTTAGGGGCGACAGTCGTTGGGTCGAAATTGGTGTACGTTGGCTAGAAAGGGTATTATAGGCATTTAAAAATATAATAAATTAGAAAATATCTTCTATTTTCTCTCACTTCAAAAAAAAAAAAAAAAAATTTATTTGCGTGCCCGATAAATAGGTAAGCCTTGATGAGTTGGCTGCACAATTTTATTTTTATATCAACTCCTGTGAATGCCAAGATGCTGTGATCAAGGCTTCTGTTGCAAAGCAAAGTCTTGTGGTTGATGATCAAAGCACGGCCTGCGTGGCCTGGCTTTGTGTATAGCGTGGATTCGCGAGCCTCACACCTCGGTATGAGTTAAAAACGGGATAAGGACTGCAGGGAGAGCACGACGTTTCTTTCTAGCTATGGTGGTGTCAGTGACTTACTAGCCCTGACATTTATATCTATTTTTCACCTATGTGGTTGTTGGAATGCGAGGCGCCTCAATTATAGGTCTGTAAGGACCGGGAAACATGTGTTCAGGAATTGCCAATCCTCAAACGTAAGAGAGGACCGGCCCTGAAGATCCAGGGGTTACCCAGAGTGTGTAGTCCTGAGGCATTTGCTAGAATGTCTCGAAGCGGAGAGGAGCTTGCCCCTTGCCTCGACTCATGATGGAAATCCAATTTCCAATACGAAATAACGGACTCGATTGTAGAACTAGTATGGCGACATAGTAGATGGTAGCTATGCCGCCTATGATTGATATTTATTATGCTATTCGTTTGAAACATATATGCACTAGTAATAATATCAAATGATTTTGCTTTACACGTATTAAGCATATTTGGCCATTATAAGGTAAAACTCTATCCTCCGGCTTGCGTTGCATTGTATGATGGGACTTGAGTCTTATAATGGCTTCATTCTTTTTAAAAGAATTGCGTTGTTTTAAAGAATTTACTTTGTTTTAAATGCACCAGCAATCATTGGAGTAAACTCGTTCCGCGAAAGTGGCGTGGTCCTATGATTTGCTTATTACTGTTGTTTAAACTGTTAAATAGATTTCTCATACCAGTCCCCATGACTGACTTGTTGTTTGTCTCACTTTGCAAACGCGGGTGCCCTTATTTTCACACGGGCAGCCTAGTTCACAGGTGATAGGTTGTTTTTGGCTCTGCACTGTTGCATAGAGTGCATTTTGGCTCATGGCGAGGCTGACTTCACCGAGATGACTTTGACATTTTCCACCATTATTGTATCTATATTATGATTCCGCCACAGGCGATGCAGACTGCTTTACTTTCAGTACTTATTATCGTATGTATATGTACCGCCTTTGGCGATGTAGACTGATACCCTTATTATGTCTCACTGCATGTATATATTCTGCCGCTGGCGATGGTGACTGATCACTTCCCTTTTATTTACTAAGTTATATCCTACGCTGTGCTATTCTGATGTTGTTACATGTTGTGATTCCACTGTCATATCCATGTAAAATAAATTATTCTATTTATTGCTTTTGCTATTATCTGTACTCTGCTATGATGATTGATGTGTTATATTCCAATGATTATCCTTAATACCGTCACACGAATTTTGGGATCGTCACACTCCGTATGCTCACATAGCGTATTTTTAACTATCGAAATATTGACTGTTTCTCACTCTAAAAATCTATACGGCCACACAGTGACTCTAAAAATCACCAAACTTGGAATCTAACAACTATTTGACATTGCGGATCCAATAAAACTGGTTTCGTCGAATTCCGACTTCTTTTGCAAAAGTGGCTATTTTTAACGCTCTAAATAACCTATTTAAATATATAAATATATTTAAATATAATTAAATTTAATATTTAAAAATAAATATTATCGTCTATATTCACAGTGGCATACCCTACAGCTTCAGAATATTCCTATATGGATTTACAACTCGATATCACATCGTCAGAGTTATATCGTTGTTCGATTTCTATTTAAATCCTTATATAAAATATAATTAAATCGTTATGGTTAGGGCGCTGCTTTTCTGATAATTTGATTTGGACATAACTCAAAATCTACACGACGAAATCTCGATTTTTCTCTTCCACTAGAAAGAAGTACTCCACCAGCTCCACGCGTTTCTTGTTTCACAGAAATTCGATTTAAAACGAACCCTGTATATTCAGTTGAAGTTCAAATCGCCAAATAGCGAACTGCCGCGCTATTTCAAGCTCTATTTTAATTAAATTATATTTATACGTTCAAACTGACGTCGATTGAATATATTCGTCAATATAATTCAACTCTAGCTGAATTAAATCTAAGGGACGACCCCATTCACAGAATATTGTGATTTCCAATATTTTTGATTATTTCTGAATTAAATATATTATTTAATTTATTATTTTAATTAAATATTCTCCATTATTAAATTCCACGACCATTAAATCCCTTAATTCACCTTTTAAATAATTAAATAAATTAATTATACCCCTGGGAAATGCGGGTCATTACATTCTTCCCCACTTAAAATAATATCGTCCTCGAAATTGCTAAGTTAGAGGACGACCCTATCTATTGGAATTCCTAAGATTTGTTTACCCCCTATCTCTGATTTCGTTTGAACCAATTAATATCGACTAAAATATTAATTCCTTCCGACTAACTAAAATTTTCAAAAATTCTGAAAATTTTCTAACACTTTAAATTTTTGGAGAATTTCGCCAGCACCTCCTTTGTACTGGTCAATAGCTCAAACTCCAACTCGCCTCTCTGGGCCTTCTTCAACCCAAAAGAAAATCAAAACGCCAAACGGCTTGCCAATTCGGCTCATAAATTCCAAGCTCATATAAAATATAAACTTGTACCTTTTTGTTGGGCATATCATTATATCTGAAACACCCCACCTCCGTTAGGGTCACTCTCAAAGGGAATGCCCTAATTTTGGTGGAGGTTTATAAGTACAAGTCACATATATACAAGACAGATATAAGAACACATATTTGTAAACAGCGGAAGAACAACAAACTTTATTTCAAAAAGTCAAATACGTGTTACAACAACATCCTTTCCAAAAACATAACATAACACTTTCATAATCTGTCTTGAGTACATTATTTAAAGAAGCATAAATAAAACATAGATAAACTGCAAAAGCCCCATAGTGGATTGTCCAAAGCCATAGTTCAAAACAGGAAAGTCCAAGCAATACATTTCTCTACTTGAAGCTGGATGTCAAGGCTGATCAAGCTGCTGTGTTCCCTCCCTGAGGACCTGGGGGGGGGGAACGGAAGAAAGAAGACGAAAGAAAAATAGAGTCAGACATAAAGCCTGAGTAAGTCTAGTACTATTTTGTCTATGAATAAAGAACTGGGTATGATAAGTATAAACAAGAAGTGGGCAAGCACTATAAACTTGGTTAAGTTGTCTAGGGTCGAATATACTATCGTACCCCATATTAATCTCTGAACCCATATAAACTATTTTCCAATTTGCACCCCATAATCAGGGTGATGTGATCCATTCAATGATGATCGGCTCCTACTCGCATAGTTACATGTGTCTTACGGCCCCCGATGTCTATAGTTACCTATGCTGGTCCCACCATGGGGTGTATCAAGTCCCATAGTGGCAACCCGACACAACCTTAGAGTGCACAGGTATGCTACTGGTGTCCAGTGCCTTATTTTTCTGCACCGGAGTGTGTGCACGCCCGCACTCCGTTAGAACCTACACTGCTACACCACCGCCGTCGCTTTGACCTCTTACAATCAGCCCAGTAATCGTGCCCCACCCTGCCTAGTTTCAGGGTATCCTGATACACCTTTTAGGGTTACTGCTGAAAAGGGTCCCCCGTTACTAGGTTTTCTATCTCTAGCCAACATGCTAAGTTGGTTAAGTGTTTTCTAACCTAACCCCCACCAGTCCGTTTAGTTTAGCATGTTCCATTTTGATTAAGTCTTTAGTTTACTTAATCCTAACAATCCTGACTCAGCCTTAATTGTCTTATTAAGGCCCTGACCTCTCACATTAGACAGGTATTGTTGTGGCTGCCTGTTGCCGGTTGGTTCCGGGCAGTCTTACGCCACAACTCAGTCTAACCTCGGGTCCTTATTGGGCTCCATGTTTAACCTCCCACATTGGATAGGTATTGTTGTGACTACTGGACAGCCGGGCGGTTCCGGGCAGGTTTACATCACAACTCAATCCAACCTCGGGTTAAACACATCGTATGTTCTACATTTACATATTTTGTCATTCTTCTTTATTTCTTATATGTAAATATTTGCGGCCCATTATTAAGTTAATGGTGTAAAGGTTACACCAAACATGGGCCCAACCCATACTTGAACTTGGGCCGTTCTATTTTATATTTTCATTCATTAGTAATTTTAACCCAACGTTATTTTCCCCCGTTTTACACGTCCGTTTACATATATTGGGCTTAGCCTTTTAAAGCCCAATTTAGCCATGCGAAAAGGGGAGGCTTAAAGCGTAATTACATACACAAAGAGGGGAATGTGAGCGCATGAACTTGCAATACGACGTTGGAAATACAAAATAGAAACTGGTGTACTTGCATAGTGGTAACATAGGTGACATGAATCAAAGCATGTGAACTTGCATAGGTTTAACTGCAACATGAACCTATATTCTTATTTATGCATAATGTCAAACATAAGCATGGCATAAATATTTCTAGCATAAGCATGGCATAATGTCAAACATAAGCATGGCATAAATATTTCTAGCATAAGCATGGCATAATGTCAAACATAAGCATGGCATAAGTATAGTTGAATTTGTTCACATAACCATGGCATAAATATTTCTAACATGACATCATGATTCTTACTTTAGTCATGTAAACTTACAAAAAGGGACTTTTTGAACCTAACCTAGCCATGTACCACATATGTCATCATATAATTCTTGTAAACAAGATAGACCTAATCATGGTTTTCAATTATGCCAAATATCATTCATAGCCTAGCCATATTCATAAATTTGCAAATAGGTTTTCTAGTACAAAAGCATGGCTTAAAACATAATGCCAAATTCTCAACATAATTTCATCTGGATAATAACCAAACTTGTTCCAATTACTTACAAAATGATTTATGCACAAAAATATACATCATGGTGGCATAGAAGCAAAACCCCAAACTTGCATGAATTTAAATCAACTACATACATACTACATACATGTAGCTTCAACATGGATTACATAACTTGCGAAATATTCCAAACGTATACTTGCATAGAACTACCGCATGTAGTTCTTTATAATGAATAACATAATTCATAAATATCCAAACGTATATAATATTTCAAATTGATAAGAATGCACAAATATTAATTACTTTATTGCCACAATTCAAGCATACAAACCAACACAATCGTTTATTCATACCAAAGTAATACTCTACTTACAATGGTGTGATGAATTCTCTAATTTAGGGATTGAAGACGCAAATTCCTTTGTTGAATTGATTTGCTTAGGTTGCTTGAATTGCTTTAGGCTTTAGAATCTTCCTCCTAATCCTCTCTCCAATTTGGTGGCTACTCCTAGTCGTTCCTCAGCAACATGGCGGCTATGTTCTTATTTTTGAATGAATAGATTAGGGTTTAGTCTAGGGTTGTTTATATAGAGGTTAGGAACTGATTAGGACCATTGATGTTGCTTGGATTGATCGTAGCCATTCATTCGATAGAGAGACCAATTAAAACTTGCCACCTAGCCCTAATGACAAAGCAGACCACAGAAAATCGGCCAAACACAGACCTGGCCAGCCAGGTTGGCTGGGCTCGACCAGGTCGACACCCCTGTCGACAGGGCTGTCGACAGCCCTGTCGACATGGGTAGCCCAGGTCGACAGCCCAGTCGACCTGGGTGGCCTAGGCGGGTGTTTATCCGCCCTGGCCCATTGGGCCCCATTTTCGAATTTAAACCTGATTTATTCTGTTTGAATTTTAAATTTAATTCTCAAACTTCCAAAGGCCATATCTTTTTCATACGGACTCCGTTTTTCGAAAACTCGGACTCTATTTCGCGTATTTTTCTGAGACGAACGCAATGGCGTATCCCGTTTCCCTTGGTTCTTTGATTTCAAATTAATTATACTTTAATTTGTTAATTTTCACAGTTATAGAATTTTCGGGGTGTTACAATATCCCTACCATCTGTTATCAACTCGGCATATACAAATGCCATCCCAATCAACTCCAACCAAGTTATTCTTAACACAACCATTCGCTTATTCAAGCCGAATTTAATTTCAAATTCGAGTTTCAAATTCCAAACTCTCAACTTATCATTTCAAATCCAGATTATTCTCTAATCACTTCAGTTTTTCTTAACCTATCATCTCAAGTTAAATTCTGGTTTATTATTTACTTTTACCATCCCATTTGAATTAACTTCACAAGTTAAATTTTAATTTCTAGAACTTAAATTCCTGGGTAAAATTCAAATCAATTTGAAATCATACTGCCAATTCAAAACCCTTGAATTTTCTAAACAACTTGTTTCCTCAAAACAATTCAAATTAAATTCTTTGGTAGTAATCCACCACTTAGAACTCGAAAATCACACCGATGATACTGCGCAGTCATCATCGGAATTACTTTCCAGCGACCCAAGTGATTTCAATACTATATCATTTCAAAACCCTTACTAAATACATCCATTTTGAAAACATCTCAAAATCTCCCAGGAACTTAAAATTTCCTTATTTTAATTCCAAATCTGATTTAAATTCATATTTAATTCATCTTATTTCATATACTTTACTTATATGATTCTGATTGGTTATATTTAACCATTTCACTTTATAATCTCATTCGATTATAATTACAACCAATATATCTAATATATGATAATATATTACATATCCATACTGTGTCGGTCCATCGTATTCAAGTATTTATTTACTCCTACCGATACAGTGGATCAAACTAATCGGCCAGAACTTATAAACAACTCAGCCAATGAATCTCCACAATATAAAACCATTTTTATATCAAATACAAATATGCACTCGTAAAGATACACTCAACTCAATCTAGGGTATTACTAACCCTATCTCTACCGAGTCACGCAACAGAGCCAAGGTAATTCTTAACTTAAGCTCTGATACCAACTATAACGACCCGGATTTTGAGCGACTTTCGTTATCGACATAAGCTCGATGTCGATAACCAAAACATCGAAAAATCCCGGTAATTAATGAAAGAAATTAGAGGGTGAGAATATATAAGATAGAAACTTAGAATAGAAGAAGAAGAAGAACACAACATCAGAGTAACACGAACCTCACAGCGGAACGAATAACATATAATATGTAACATAACTTTGAAATATAACAGTTATGTATACAATAGCACTTATCAGAGTACAACACTTACAACACAGCGGAAATAAACTATAGCTATATGATCCTAAAGCCTCCTGCTCCAGCTCTTCAAGTACATTTGTAAAATCCTGACTGCTTGACTGCCCGTACAAAATTGGACACCCAAGAGTTTAGGGAAAACAACAAAGTAAACTCCGGGTCAGTCATGGGACTGGTGTGAGTAAAACAGTTTAAACAGGTATATGAACAAGTAAACGATATCTCATAAGACCACGCCGCAGAACGGAACGGGTTTTTCCCTTATGAGAATCCAAAATATCTTTATATCAAAAACCTTTTGATATTATAATAATGTCTACGTACAAATAGATATCAACTAGCAGAAATGCTTTCATCTCACGTTCTACATATATAGTATACAATCAAAATCGCAAGCACGTATTGGATAATGGATTTCCAACTATGACAAGGTATGGAACCACCTTCCGATCAGTGTACTCTAGGAACGATACACTGGAGTTCAACAAGAACATCTTGTAACTCAGCCACACATGACCGACTACTCATTTCGCTTGAGTGTATCGAATGTATATCACCAACAGTTGGGATCAGCAACCGTTCCCGTATATATATGGGACAGCATTGATAGATTTAAGAAACAAATGAATATTCTCTAGATAGGTGATTATACACCCTACTTCTGTGCGACCGACTTAGCCATGCTGCTTGCCCGATTTCTGTCATTTACCGGTTGATGAGGCTAGAAGCTACGCTTTATCATCACATCAGATTCACTTCGAATGCCACATTTTCAGATCCATCGAAAATCACTAATTTATATCTATAACAGTACATTACGTGTTAGCTAAAGAAGTTTCCTTCTCCGCTTCCACTCTTGGTACGGTTGAAGAAATCCATGTACGTGACCTTTCTGGAAATACTCTGTCAGACATTCATTCATACAAGTCATCCTCATTTACTTAGAATGTCACTTCGTCATACCCGCCAAATCACAAATTGACTTATCCAAAAATAACACGGGTATACAGCTAAGAGAAACGAATTCCTCCGCCACCAAACGTGAATACGTTTGAACAGATCAACTTACGCGATCTATTGGATATACTTTGTCAGACCTTCGTCCATGCAAGTTGTCCTGGGACTGGACAAACCGAAGGCACTATTCAATATATCCATCTTAGTCACTGTTATCTAAGACTTATACAACAGCCCTTGCACTTTACTCCGTCTTCAATTATCTTTGGCATAAATGATTCGCAACGCTTATGCCAATATATAGTGGTTCTTTGGATAATAATCCAACCGGTCTCTCCATATTAACAACGTTAAAATGGTCAAAACTTCGATAGTCTGTGATTTAACCATCAAAGAAAAACAAGTGTGCAAACAACGATATTATTTCCAGATGGAAATTATATCAGCAAATCATCAGCATATATCTATATATATATCACATTGCCTTATTTTCTATGTTTCGAAAATACATGTTATTAACACTGGAAAAAGTTTTCGATTTGCTTGTTTACAAATCACTACTCTTCCCCAACTATCAGTCTCTGACTGTGAACTAGTATGAGAACAATTCCCTAATTATAAATCCCGAAGGCCGAAACCAACATCAGATAGACACTTAGAAAACCATTCAATTTACTAATCTCTAGTCAGTTCTAATTTTACTTAACTCTATTTGATTAGCTCTGATTGATTAACTCTAACTGGTTAATTCTAACCGATCAACTCTAACTGGTCAACCTTAATTAATTAACTCTAACTGGTTTTACTTGGTTTGACTAACTCAATTTATTAACTCGACTGACTAATTCAACTTGATTAACCTAACTTGATTTACTTATCTTGATTAACTGAACTAATCACTTTGATTAACTCGACTAATTCACTTTGGTTAACTTAACCAATTCACTTAACTAATTCACTTAGTTTAACTTAACTAATTCACTTAACTCCTGTCGAATAAACTATAATTGATAATTTTTTTAACTCTATTCGAATAAACTATATTCGATTAACTCATTTACTCTATTCGAATAAACTATATTCGATTAACTCTTTTTCTCTATTCGAATAAACTATATTCGATTAACTCCTTTTCTCTATTCGAATAAACTATATTCGATCAACTCATTTGATTTAACTCTAATCGATTAACTCCATCGAATAAACTATATTCGATAACTCCTTCGATTTAACTAATATTCTATAACTCACTTCGATTAACTAATAATCGATAACTCCTTCGAATAAACTATATTCGATAATCTCCTCTCGAATAAACGATATTCGATAATCTTCCCTTTCGATTTAACAAATCGATAACTCCTTTTCGAATAACTAAATTTGATAACTCCTTTCGATTTAACTAATCGATACATCCTTTCGGTTTAAGTAATCGATAACTCCCTCCGATTTAACTATAATCGATAATTCCCTTCGATGAAACTTACATCGATACTCCTTTCCGAATAACTAAATTTGATTTAACTCCATTCGCTTGACTGTAGATCGCAGCAATCACAATGGTTACGCCTGACTCCCTCAGGAAACATCCGACCGCCGTAGGCTATTTACAGCTCTGCGAATTACGCTAGCAATCGTACGAGATGGCAACTTACCCTAAATACTATGTCTGACTAACTCTGTCTCAAATAACTATATTTGATTAACTCTAGTTCGTTTTAACTCTAATCGATTAACTCTAACTGAGTAACTCTAACTCGATCAACTCGACTTGATTAACTCGACTTACTTAACTCAACTGGTTAACTTGACTTACTTAACTCACTTGTTAACTTGACTTACTTAACTCACTGGTTAACTTGACTTACTTAACCCAACTGGTTAACTCTATTGAACTGGTTAACTCTACTGAACTGGTTAACTCTACTGAACTGGTTAACTCTACTGAACTGGTTAACTCTACTGCACTGGTTAACTCTACTGAACTAGTTAACTATATTCAAGTAACTCGACTCGACTAACCCCTTTCGAATAGCATATTCGTTTTACTAACTTTCGAATACCATATTCGATTTACTCCCTTCGAATACCATATTCGATTTAACTCCTTTCGAATACCATATTCGATTTACTTTATTCACTTTATAAAGATTTCCTTTTTAACAACGTTTTGTTCATTTGAAAAGATTTACTTTTAAATAACGGTTCTACACTTTAAAAATGATTTCCTTTTTATAATGTTTCCTTTTCAATTCTATTTGTAAATGGTTTACAAATATTTCCTTTTCAAATTTATTCTTGAAATATTCTAACTCCTTAGATTCTCTGAAAAATTCGCCATAACCTCCTTTGTAACGGGAGCATCGGGAAAATCCCCAAACCCGCCACACAGGCCTTTCCATTCAAAAAGAAAATGGTTTGTAATTATTTCCTTTTTGAATATCTCCTATTTATAAATATTCCAATTTATAAATATTTCTTATTTATAAATGTTCCACTTTATAATATCTCTTATTTATAAATATCCCATTTTATAAATATTCTGTTTTCAATATCACTTTGAAAACCCCCTTATCAACGTTTCGGTATGTTATGGTATTCAATCATATCAAATCACGATGTTCAATATCGTCCAAGCACATATAATTGCCCATAGATTTTATATCACATCATATAACAATATATGAAAAATAATAAAATAACTATTGAGGAATCCAGTCGGATTCTTCCAACCTGTCTCCCTGCATCCACAGATGTTACACAATATGATTATCATCACTTTCAATTTAATATAAATTATTCTGGTAGCAGAATCAATATATAAATATTTAACGGTTTATATATATATATATAATTACATATATATATATATATATATATATATAATTTTCACTAACTGACTAGCAGTTCAATCAATCAACCAACACACAGCAATCAACAGATGATTAACAGTTCTAAAAATACATTATAAAAATATAACTGTTCAGAGTTGGTGAGTTTTACTCACATTGGACGATCATCGTTAAACGGTTATATTTCAGTAGATTCCAATTGCGTCCATTTCTGTTATAGAATGTTCGGCTCGTTGACACAATCCCATTTCCGTCAAATCCGTCGAACTCTGATATCATATGAACCAGTGTTATTGATTTAGTATTTATGATTTAATTTAAATTAATTAACCCTAGTTATAAATTTAGTTAACCGTAAGTATAACTTAATTTATCTTAAGTATTAATAAATTATCTCTAAGCATAATTTAACCCTAATTAAACATTAAATTACAAATTTACTAACTTAGGTATTTATTAGTCTTAAGTATATTAATTAGACTAAATCTAATCATATGTTATAAGCCTACGGTCAAATTTAGAATCATTAACTTGTAAATCATAATTTAATCTAACTAAATTATGAATAAAAGTTTGACTGGGCCTTAATTTGTTTTCCAGCGGCCCAGTACCCTTTGTATTTCTCAGACCCGACATTGGACCCTTTCTTCCCCAAACTGTCGAACTCTAGCAAGCAAAATCGAAGCCATTTCCCAAATCTTCCTCCCATTACCATTTCATGTTTACTCCACCGAAGATCAAACAGACAACACCATTGTTCCCTTCTTCGAATAAGCTTTTCCTCCGTCCTACCTTCATCAAACCCGACTCTGCCATCCTCGATGCGACTTCAGACCATCCCACACCGAACAGTACAACTCGCGCCATCCCTAACCACCGAACATCTTGAAACCACCACCACTACTTGCGGATTTCCATCACCAAACCAAATACAACACTCAAACCAAGAATCGAACTCTCAAAACCATGAAATCATGAACCCTAGAACGCCAGGAACACACGCTGTCCAACTTCGAGCTCGCCCCAAAATGGAATCGCACCATTCAAAAGAGGCACCAAATCGAAGAACAACTGATAAGGAGTGCGAATATATATTCAACTCGATTTATAGGTTTTTATTTCGAATTCTTTTTGATTTTATTCCTAACAAAAATTCTTTTTGCTGAAAGAATTGGTAATCGGCGGAAATTTGAGATGCATGACCAAATGGAGAAAGTCGTTTAGGGTTTAGAGAAACTTAGGGTTATTTATAGGCTTTTTATATTGAATATTATATTCAGTTCACATCAACCGCTACATGTATTTACTGTTTAAAAATTCGTGTAGTCACATATGATAACCAAAAATCATGAAATTGGACACGTTGCTAGAGTTCGACATTACGGTCCCAACAAAACTGGTTTCGTCGAATTCCGACTCCGTATGCTCACACAGCGTATTTTTAACTGTCGAAATACTAAATGTTTCTCACTCTGAAAATCCGTACGGCCACACAGTGATTCTAAAAATCACCAAACATGGAATTTAACAACTATTTGACATTGCGGATCCAACAAAACTGGTTTCGTCGAATTCCGACTTCTTTAGCAAAAGTGGCTATTTTTAACGCTCTAAATAACCTATTTAAATATATAAATATATTTAAATATAATTAAATTTAATATTTAAAAATAAATATTATCGTCCAAATTCACAGTGGCATACCCTACAACTTCAGAATATTCCTATATGGATTTACAACTCGATATTACATCGTCAGAGTTATATCGATGTTCGATTTCTATTTAAATCCTTATATAAAATATAATTAAATCGTTATGGTCAGGGCGCTGCTTTTCTGATAATTTGATTTGGACATAACTCAAAATCTACACGACGAAATCCCGATTTTTCTCTTCCACTAGAAAGATATACTCCACCAGCTCCACACGTTTCTTGTTTGACAGAAATCCGATTTAAAACGAACCCTGTATATTCAGTTGAAGTTCAAATCGCCAAATAGCAAACTGCCGCGCCATTTCAAGCTCTATTTTAATTATATTATATTTATACGTTCAAACTGACGTCGATTGAATATATTCGTCAATATAATTCAACTCTAAGCTGAATTAAATCTAAGGGACGACCCCGTTCACAGAATATTGTGATTTCCAATATTTTTGATTATTTCTGAATTAAATATATTATTTAATTTATTATTTTAATTAAATATTCTCCATTATTAAATTCCACGACCATTAAATCCCTTAATTCACCTTTTAAATAATTAAATAAATTAATTATACCCCTGGGAAATGCGGGTCATTACATCAAAGGTGGGTCCTACCCTTTTGCCCCTTCAAGACGAACGGTTGAAAAGATATGTTTCGTGTCAGACGCAAGTCCGACGCGACGAAAATTCCAAAACAGCCGATTCCTCTCCCTCTCTCTATATATTTCCTCCTTTTCAATCCATTTCCATCAACAAAACAACACCAAATCCGAAAATTTCAGCTACAATCACCTTCTACTCGTCGATTTTTTCAGGTTTTTGATTTTAAATTTGTATTTTTATACTTTTTTCCTCCAATATTTCTTGTATTCATAAGTTTTTCGATTTTTTTTTCCAGAAAAAATGGCCGCAAGTCAGTCATCGTCCACTCGCTCCATTGCCGAATGGAACAACGATACCACGAACGCGTTCATCGACGTGTGCATGCAAAATCTTGGTTCGCGTGCACATAATGTTGGAGGATGGTATCAGTTGATCGCACATGCGTTCAATGAGCGGACCGAGTTGGACTACAACGCTGGTCAAATGAAGAACAAATTCGACAACATGAAAAGAGATTGGGCTCCGTGGAGCAGACTGCTACAGATTGGTGGAGGGGGATGGGACGAGCAATTGGATACCGTCGCAGGATCGGATGAATGGTGGGCGACGGTGCCATTGCCAATGCGCAAGTTCAAGAGTGGGTCCTCGGCACGATTCAGGGAGTTGGACTCCATGTTTTCAGGATGCATCCGTACCGACAGATGTTAGTACGTGATTCCGGATGCTCCACCAGTTCATCTGCAAGAGGCTCAGCTATTTGTGGATGTCATTCGTGGCGAGAATGTGGAGATCTCGAGTCATCAGACTCGTAGGCCGGTTAGGTCTGGTGCTGGCCCTTCTCGTTTAGCTCCTCCGCGCATGGATCGAGACGAGCTTATCGATTTATGCATGTCTGTACGCCGTGAGGAGGATGACTAACAGGATTGGGAGGTGTCGGTTATTATGTCTACGCATGACAGATTGGGCCACAACCCATTTTATTCTCTGATTGGCAAGCCCGAACAGCTTAGGGCTTGTGTTATTCATTTTGTTACGCTGCTGAGGGATTGAAAGATGTGATTCTTGTGGGTGTTGTGTCAGTATGTGGGAGTTTTAGTTGTGTTGTTTTATGTGGTTGTTATTTTTTAAATGGTGTTGTAAGGTGTTGTGATTGTGTTGTGCTGTTTTTTTTTAAATGGTATTGTAGTTGTTTTTGTTAAAATTCGGTAATTTTTGTATTCTGCGTTCTACTATTTTGTTCAACACTAAACACAAACAAACAAAAACAATTAAAAATAATATATACAAAAACAATAAAATAATAACTCTGCCCCTTCCAAAATGCCCCTTTCGTAAAAAGAACACATTCCCCGTTCCCAATTATTCCCCTTCAAATGCCCCTTCCAAATGCCCCTTCAAAATGCCCCTTCCCATTCAAAATCTAACGGACCCTAATTTTAGTATGCATTGTTTGGTTAACTATCTTCTTTTCGTTTGTGCTTTGATCCTTATTATAGCTTTATGGATTCTGTGCAGTGGGTAGTTTACGAAGGCACTTGATGACAGGTATAATCCATGCATTTGTATTGAAAATTTTCTTTAGGTATAATCGTCACTGACTAATCTTGCATTAAAGGGATTTTCACTTATTCATTTTGAAGTAAATTGATATATTCAATTTTTTGAAATGTCGTCACTGACTAATATTACAATTTGCAGGTTTAAGTGCATTATTGTTTCAACTTATTTATGAGAGTAAATGGACATATGTTGGTTCACCATGTTTTTTAGTGAGACATCACATAATTGGTTTCGCCAAGCTAGATTTTTTCCTATCAACATGTCCTATTTACTTTACCAAAGTTTGAGATATTCGTTTGAATGTATAATTGATGTTTAAAATAATGACATGGGTGCTAACTTCTTAATGTCTGAAATGGCCAAGTCTTAGGTGAATGACATTCATTGCTAATCGTGTATATTAGATTTTGGATGATATTAAACTGGTACATTGTAGATCCAATACAACTCCAGGCTGAGTTTATATCTTCATGTTACTACTTTTTTTCTACTATCTTCTTGATAGTGTTCGACAAATCAGATGAGGAAACTAGAAATATGGTTGACCAAGCTTATAACTTCTTACTTAAAGGTGCAACATCACTTCTGTTTCCACTTTATATTTCTTTAATTTAGACTTTACATTATCACATACTTTATGACATGGAATATGGAAATAAATGAAAATAATCCTCTCAAATTCCATTCCAAACAAGCTGAACTTTTTTTCTCTCTATGTACTCCAGATCTAGAAGTTCATAAACTAAAATAAATCTTTTTTTATTAGATGCCAGTTATATTGAAACAAGGTTGTATATTTTCTATTATGATCTACTGTTTTTCATTATTTTTGACATATTATTAGATAGCATGTTTTTGATAATGGTCGACACGGTCAAAACAATAAATTTACATTCATAGTAAAACCGTAATTGAACTATATGAAAATTGAATATTTATACTGTTTTAGGGGAACTTTACCATTCGCATATAGAGTTTCTATCTTTTAAAGAAGGTTTAGCAACTGTTTCAAGAAGAGGCTTATGTAGATTGAAAGTGTTATTCTTGAATCAAGTATTTTACTGAGGTTGTTTGATAAAATTCAATTTCATACAAGGTTCAGTTCTTAAAGAGAATGAGATACATGTAACTACTTGCTTAGTATTTAGAAATGTATAGCTTCATTCATGTCTATAAGGTGCTTGAATTAGTGCAATTTTCTCTAAGAAAGCAAAAATCTCCCATGTTCTTGAGCCTATGATCCTTACTTTTGACCTGTTATTGTTTTCCTTATGCTGCTATTTCACATGCAGATTATAGTGATATCAGACTAAGCATTGTGTTGTCCCTGAAGATGATGGTGGCGCACTTTAAATTAACTACAGCGAAAGAATTTATTTCTCTTTCCTGTCTCCATGATGGCCACTTCCTTAGAGCACTCCCAGCAGTATGAATTGGGATGAAAATGGGGAGGATTCACGCAATTTTTTGTTCCCTCATGTTGCAGCAGTGGGGATTAAAGCGTGAGAGAGGAGGAAAAGTGGGGAGAATTCACGTTTTTTTTCTGGGTGGGGATTCCTAAACGGTGAACTGAACACCGTTTAGGGCCGTTTCAGCCAAAAAAAAAGCGAACACTAAACGGGAAACTCTTTCCCGTTTAGTAATCTTTTATTTTTTTTTATTTTTCCCCACTCACTGCTGGGTGAGTGGGGAGTATTCACACTTTTTTTTTGGTTACTCACCCCTGAATTTCCACTTATGTTGGAAGTGCTCTTACTACTGAGTTGACAAAATGGAAGATAAAGAGAAGCCTATCAAGCAGCGCACCATCCTGTATGTGTCAGCAGAGTTGATGCTGAAGTTTTTTTCTTATATAAATAAAATATGAGTGAAAAAATGGAATTGTATTGATTACTCATAAAATAATTCAAGTTTGCTAACCATATTCGAAAAATATATGTACTTTTAAATATACAATGCTACAAGTGCATTTGATATATAACTTTTTCGTTTGTCTGTTTTGATGCGATTTAGATATTTTTTTGTAGTGATATTTAACATTTGTCACCATGGTAGTGTGGAAGAATTAACAATAGATGTATACAGCAAAGCAACATGCATATGAAATTGTAATAATCAATAAATATATATTGCTTGCTTAGTAAATTTTACACTGCTACATACTATCTTCTATGCATCTTTGGTCATATTTATCTATGCATACACCCATCAGACGACGTGCTTGCATATTGATATATATATATATGTATATATGTATATATATATATATATATATCAGAATGGGAATACCAATGGATTACCAACAAATAAAGTGATGTTAAGTTTTCTCCATTTTAATTTTCGTCGCTTATCCCTTCGCAAATAGTGAGGGTTTACCCACTTCTTTTTTAAATAATATTTTATTTTAAATTAATTATCCATCGATAAATAGTCGGTATATAAATTAAAATTATATTAATAAATAATTTTTTTAATTATATAATCAGTAAACTGATGGAAAACTGCCGGAAAACTCATGCTAAAGTTCATCGCAAAATCTGACACAATTACCGTCATGGTTTTTACCGACCACTATGTTATGCAGGAAATCTGTCGCTAAAGCCAATATAGCGACGGATTAGAAGCATATTCCGCCGTTGCTATATGCGATTTTTCTTGTAGTGTATCTTATCCAATATCCCTCATTTTGTCCTTTCTTCTTAGGCTCCTGCCTTTTGCAGTCCTACCTCTATAGAGAAGATTCGTTCTTGTATTTTCTCACTTAGAGCGCAGTTGGCCCAGATGGTTTCAATAGATTTTTTACCATTGTTCTTGGACAACCATTTGTCATGATTTCACCCTTGATGTTCGTTCTTTCTTCTCTAGCAGATTGCTTTGTATAAGATAGATGTCCACCAATTTTGTGCTTATTCCAAAATGTGAGAACCCTATTTCTTGCTATGATATTTTCAGCTGATTAGCCTTTGTAACTTTTCTAATGAGGTCATCTTTAAGATTTTATCATTTAGGGTCATGCCAATCCTTTATTGTATTATTTCCTCCTCTCAGGCTGGTTTGTTCAAATGCCATCTGATCATTGACAATGCCATCCTTACCCAAGAACAAATTTCTCAATTCAATTCGAAGATTCAAGGATCCAATGTGGTCATTAAGCCTGATATGGCTAGTATTTTTGATAGCATGTCTTATTTCTTCATCATTAGAGTGCTCAGTGCATTCGGATTTCCTGAACCTCTTATTGATCTTATCTGGAGACTCCTTTTGAACTGCTGGTTCTTTGTTCTTATCAACAGAGCGACCAAAGGTTTTTTCGGTCGAGGAGAAGACTTCGTCAAGGTGATAGCATTTCCCCATCCCTTTTTCTTATCATCAATGAAGTACTATTTTGAGGGGCACACTCTCTTACTATTTTAGGGAAGGTACATCGCTTTGGCATTCCTAGGGGATGCTCGCTGATCTCCTCCCTGTCTTTTGTAGATAAATTTATGATCTTCACTAATGGGAATAGGAAATCATTCCGCAGGTTCCTATCTTTTTTATCTTTACGAAAGATGTTCGGAGAAATTGATTAATGCTTTGAAAAGATATTTCATTCCAGCCAATTCAATGGACCCAAGAAGTATCTTGTGGATCAAATCCTTCTCGGGTTTTCTGGTTGCCTCTCTTTCCCTGATTTATCTAGGCACGGTACTTAACTCGGCCCGCACGCTAAACTTTCTTTTCGATGCCCTAAATGACAAAGCTAAGGGAAAATTCTTTAGATGTAACTTGAACTTCATCTCCCAAACCGAAAGGCTTGTTCTCATCTGGTCGGTGCTTGATTCTTTAGGATCTTACATCTTCGCTGCTATGATGCCTACTTCGTCATTCTTTAGTTCTTTGACCTCGTTTTTTTCTTGGGTAAAAAGATGACTCTAATTGACATCACTAGGTCTGTTGGGACCCCATTTCTCATTCCATGCACGAGGGGGGAGTTAAGTCTGTGGAATCATAGGGATGTATGCGAGGCGTACGACTGCAAGATCTAGGTTAGATTTCATTCTAATGACTCCCTTTGGGCTTCGTTTTTCCATGCCAAGTACCGACCCCTTTTGCCTTCTAACTTCTCCAAAATCCCATCTTACGCTAATGAGACATGGAAAAGAATGCAATCAGCCAAGGATTTTCTCAATTTATACGGTCGTGGATTTGACTGGAATGAGGGTACTTTTACCCCTTAGAGTTGCTTGAAATTTAGCTAGAATTCCATTGGCCAGAATCTCGGCTTTCTCTTTCATTTGGAACAAGCGCATTCCCACCAAGGTTTCCGTTTTTATATGGAAAATCCTTCATGAGGTTCTTCCACTGGATGTTAACTTTATGGGGATTAACATCCCCGTCGTGTCTCGTTGGAGGTGACCTTTGTCCATTGTAATTTTCATTGTTTAATTGCTTTATCTGTTACCCAAGGAGCTTATCCTAGTGCAACGTGGGTAAAGTGTGTTTTTTCCTTTTTAGGTCCTAGCTTTGGAGAATGGTTTGGTGATGGCTCTTCTATTGATCTGGTTTCGGTGTTTTGGAAGCTGGAGCGTGTCCTGGCTTGCTTTCCCGAAGATTATTTATGGTAGGAGCTTTCGTCGATGATTTGGTGGTATAGGAGGGCTTTTGGGGGTGTGTATCCAGCTTTCTATTGGTCTTGTTCTTCGGCCTAGCACTAGTCCCTCTTGGTTATTGAGCTTGATTTATCCCAAGTGCGTTGCTGCATAATCTAGTTCACTGAATTCATGTTTATAATAGCTATTTTTGGTGCTTTGGCAATCCTCCTTTGTGTTCAGTGTTAGTTCGCTGTATCTATTATACGTTGTGTTCTTCTGTATTTTTTTTGTTAGCCAACGGAGAAAAGTTATTTTTCTCCATTTTGGTATATATGTTTATTTTATTAAGAAAGAGTATAATGGTACGACCAGAATCCATTTGCAAAATAAATAATTGGGAAAGAATCATGCTTTTTGAATTTGATTCTAATAACCATTATGGTTAATATTTGTATATAATTTGCGATAGCTTTCTGTTAATGATGAAATATTGGGCTAGAAAACTTTCTTTATTATATTTGATGGATAAATTAATATTTACATAACTCTAGAAAGAATGGTATATATGTACAACTATTAGCCGTTAACAGTTTGCAGGAAACAAAAGAGAAAAGGATATTAAGCTCAAGCCCAACATACAGATAGAAGGCATGGAGAAGAATACGAGAAGAGCAAGTAACTACCTTTCATTATACTTATTTTCTTTAATTCCCTTTCTCGAATCTGGGGTTCCAAATCCTTAGAACTGCTCTTAAGAAAATGCTTGAATCAGATGATGAAAAGTGAGCAAATCCGCATCGATTAGCTTATGAGATCTACTCCTCCATACAGTGACTTGAATTCAACGATGGCTGAGAGCTGATGACGATAATTCCTTTGATTTGCCAGGTTCAAAGTTTAGGGGATATGAAGGGGGGGGGATAATCATTAGTTCTAGTCCTTTGTCTCTACAGCACAACATGAATCAGACCAAGGCAAAGTTGAGATTGCAGTCAAATTCAGTTGGTGTGCTCTCTGACATAAAAATTTTCTCTGAATATAACGAAGTTCTTAATTGGCAAAGCTTTAGTTAATGCGTCTACTCTCTGGTAAGTTGAGACGACCCCAAACCCCGTACTGACGGCGGCAAGGGTAATCCGTGGAATATAACACATAAACAGATAATAGCAGAACAGAAATAAATAAATACACCAGATAATGAACAATAGAATATACTGTATAAAAGTAATCATCAGAGTTACACAGTATACAGGATCATACTTAGTACAAATACAGTTCAACTATACATATATGTCTACAATGGAAACAAACAAAATATGTACAATAGGAGCTGAACAGCATAAAAAGAGATAAATGATAGAATCCATCTTCAGCTCCAGCTATCCAGAAAGAACCAGCTGAACCTGAATACAAGGCTGCCCGTGTAGAAAAAGGGGCACCCGAGTTTGAAAGTGAAACAAACTACGAGTCAGTCATGGGACTGGTATGAGAAATCTACTCAACACATTTATAATATGGCTAATCACAGGACCACGCCACTTTCGTGGAACGGGTTTACTCCATTGGATTGCCAGTGCTTTAAAACAAATCTTTCTTTTAAACATCGCTATGCTTTTTATGAAAATGAAACCGTTATAAGACTCAGTTCCCATCACACAATGCAACGCAAACCGGAGGATAGAGTTTTTACCTTATAACGGCCAAAATATGCTTGATACGAATAAAACAAAGGCATTTGATATTATTGCTAGTGTTTATATGTTTCAAAAACAATTTCAATCATAACTATCAATCATAGACGGCATGGGTACCATATATCATGTCGCCATATATATATATATATATATATATATATATATATATATATATATATATATATATATATACAATCAAAATCGCACAGTCACGTATTTGGAAATTGGATTTCCGTCATGAACCAAGGCAAAGGATAGTCCTTACTGAATTCGCGACTCTCTAGCCCGAGCCATAGGATCAGAACGCATCAACCCTTTAGATCGTCAGGGCCGGCCCACCGATGTGGATTATTATGCCTGAACACTACGTCTCCCCGCCCTTTGGGGTGTAAACGAGCCAATGAATGAATCCATCGGACCCGGATCGTCTGATCAAACCGAGGCGCCTCGCAACAACAACAACCACACAGGTGAAAAGTATATAAATGTCAGGGCTGGTAGGTCACTGACACCACCCTAGCTAGAAAGAAACACAGGCCCTCCCTGATGTCCTCTCCCGTTTCTGGTTCATACCGGGGTGTGAGGCTCGCGATTTCACGTTATACACAAAGCTACACCACACAGGCGGTGCTTTGATCATCACCACAAGACTTTGCTTTTCAACAGAAGCCTTGATCATTTGCCACTTAGGCATGCCACACTAGCAATTCATGCCATGCGACTGATGTCCATCGATATACAATCTCTGAGCTCGTGCGTCTCAGAGAAGGGCGTTAAGCAAAAGAATAAATTCTCCGTCGCCAAACAGATGTAGATTTAATAGAGATCAATCAACACAGAATAAAATCCAATGTCAGACACACAGTTCTTTTACAAGTCCGTTCTGGGTCTGAACGAAACCGGAGGCTCTAAATACCTCGCAAACCCATCGATCACCACGTACGTCTGGACGATCACACTCATTATCCATATTTCGGGATGCCTCCCAATCAGGACCTCGGTTACCATCCAAACGAGGTGAAGATCTCCGGTCTTTGACCACCGTCTTCATCTTCGACTTTCAATCGTCGGTCAATTATTTGAAATGAGAATTAACTCGGCCTTTTCAAATAATTCACGTATATTTAGAATTTCAAATCAATTTATTTCAATGGTTAAATCATTCGACAACACCAATTTTGTTTTTCAATGTAAATTTCACACCAAACACATTCAACCATCAAATATCACATAAATCGAGCAAATTTAGTTTATTTCCATTCCATATCGTTTATGATATTTTATAACGATTTATCGCTATTTTTATTTATTTTAAAATAGCCAATTTATTCAAAACGACGCTTCGGGCCATAACGCGGCCGTTGCGCTGTTTTTCTTCAGATTTGATTTACACACATATGAAAATCTAACCGTTGGATCTTTACAAAATTTACATCATTAGAAAGATCTTTTCAAAACGAATCCAACGGTTCCAGTTTTGGGAAATTCCGACGGTCGGATCTCCCGGTACAATCGTTTGATGTTTCGATTTCAAAATACGAACTGCAGCGTCGTTATTCGATTAAATATAAATATATTTATATATATATATATATATAAATAGAATCGATTCTGGCGCTGTTTTTCTTTAGATTTGAATTAAACATTCCAGACAATCCAACCGTTGGATTTTTACAAAGTTGGTGCCGTTGGAAAGATATTTCCAAGGCGAACCCAACGGTTGCGGTTTCGGGAAAATCCAATGGTCGGATTTCCCGCACTAGTTGTCTGAAATCACGGTTTCAAAACACGAACTGCACGACCACGTTTTGTTTTAATTTTATTTATATATTTATATAAATATAGTTCATTCAACAATTCATATATTGTTTCCACTTCAAATATTTCACTAACGCCTTTAAATTTTGGAAAATTTCGCCATAACCTCCTTTGTACGGGAGGGGCTGGGAAAATTCCCAAATAGCCACACGGGCGTCTCATGTCAAAAAGAAAAAGAAAAAGCCAAGCGACTAGCCAACAGGCTCATAAAATCATCACCCAAACAAAACAGTAAATGTGTACCTATTTGTCGGGCACAAAATTTTATTCCTCTTCTCTAGCCCCTTTGTTATAACCTGTTCAATAAATATGCATGTACATATATACGGTTTGTATCACTTATCATTTTCCATTCAACTTCATATTTGATTCAATTTGGTTTAAAAACATCATTCATTCTAATGTTGCATGCATCGGAAAAAATCATATCATTAGCTAATTAATGAATATTTCAACCCATGCATATTTATTTGAACGAGTGGCTATTTTTTAACACTTCACATTTCAACAATTCATGTATATAATAAAAATGTGATTTTTGTTGTAAAACAATTTATTTCAAAACACTATTATTTTATATAGTTTATATAGGTTAAAAATAGGATTTTTATTGTAAAACGATTTGTTTAAAAATAGGATTATTTTATACTTTTCATATTGATGTTAAAATTGGGATTTTTATTATAAAACAATTTATTTTAAAATATGAATACCATTCAACACATGAATTTCAATTCAACGAATGAATATCGATTCAACACATGAAGGTTTTCTATAGTTTATATATATAGATAAAATTGTGATTTTTATATTTAAAACACGAATACCATTCAACACATGAAGGTTTTCTATTCAACGAATAAATATAGTTTCAGCAAATGAAAATAATTCAAACACATGAATATTATTCAAAATTTCGGCAGCATAACGGCAGGGTAGTTAAAACCGGGACCGTCCCTAGTACGTCTCCTCGCTCTACCTTAAAACCTCGCGGTTTTTGACAATGGGGATCATGCATCTAGTTCGCACGCAGGCGACATGTATATATTTATTTCGTTTCCACAAACTAATCCTATGTGGTTTCAACCAAATATTTCTCAACCACAAACGGGTATTTTTCAACCACAATCAATCAATATCAACCACAAACAATCCCAAACAACCATTCGCTATCAATCAATTTTCACACCAATCACAACCAATAAATATCGTCCATGGTTTGTGAATGAGGGGCGTATATATATATATATATATATATATATATATATATATATATATATATATATATAGCAATTCACTTCTATTTCAACACATATATAATTTTTACAACGCATATACAACTTATACATCGAATGTACAACTTATACAATGCTTATACAAGAGGTGTACAACGCTTATATAACTCATACATCGACTGTATAATTTATACATCATCGTTTTCCATATCGTTTATAAATTAGAAATCTCACATTGGGTTCCACTCCACCAAAAATAGCAGAAGGCTCAGAAAAATATGCGGTCTCTTCTAGAAGGTAGAAGATGTCCACACGAGTCCACTGTCTCTTGTTTCACTGAATTTTATCAAGAAACGAAAAAGATATGATTTTTACAGTGAAATCATAAACGGTAGCGCTTTAAAGTGCTATAATATATAAAATTATTTTAACTGCCGAACCTCTATATTTTTCTTCAAAACTAGGTTTGAAGATTTCTCGCTATCCGTAGCACGAGGTGATGATCGGGCTGCACTGCGATGAAGAGCTAGGCGCGACGCTCCTATCGGCGGTGGTGGCGTCAGATGCGGTGGCGGATCGGCGGCGGCGCTGGCCTCGCAGCAGCTCGACTTTCGAGCAGGATATCTCGAGATCCACGCAACAGTAATGGCCGATTCTGGTCTTGATTTGAAGGTCGAAGGACGATCTTCAAAATCACCAAAAGGATCGATGGGTTTAGAGGAATGATCAGAGAGGAATCGAGGGAAGAACGGAAGAAGGTTTTCCGCTGTCAAAAATAAGTGTTTACGGGTTTTTCACGGTTTTTTAGAAAATATAATTAATGAAAGAAAAATTATGATTGGCCCGTATTAATATTTAATTCTAAAATAGCTTTTTCATATCCGAACACCAAATCAAACCCAACGACTATCATCCCTAGCGTTTTACCCCCATTCCGAACACAATGGAATATGTTTCGTAGGCCTATTCGACTGTTTCAGCCAGTTTTCCTTCACATTAAAATATATAACATTCAATATTTGATTTGAACATACATTTCAATTTGCCAGGGCCACAAACTGATTCGAAAAATTCCAGAAAAATAAATCTAGCTATGGTTTGACGATACGGTCCCAACAAAACTAGTTTCGTCGAATTCTGAGACCGTTTGCAAAAAGGCCCATTTCTGGTCGATCCAATTTAACTGTAATTGACCAAAACACATTTTCCTTTGCCACGCTCACATACTAGCTTCAAAAATTATGAAATTTGAAATCTAGCAATAACTTCACATCTCGGATCCAACAAAAGTGGTTTCGTCGAATTCCGAGGTCGTATGCAAAATAGCCAATTTCACAGGCTATATAAATTCCATAGCGACCTTTCTGAAAATTCATTTGGCCATAACTTTTGCTTTCCGTTATGAAAATTCATTTTTTCAGATTCGTTAGAAAGGTATTCGCTAACAGATTTAAATATTTTTGGTTTCACTAAAATCCGTTTTGTTTTGCACCCGGTACAGACCGACAAAGTTTGAATTCAATTTTTGAAACTGCAGCGCCATTTCAGGCCTTGTTTATAATTATAATTAATTATATTCGCTTTCAATTGTCGATTCAAACTCACTTTCCATTGCCATTATTTAAAATTTTTATTTTAAATATTTAAAATTCATTATTTTAGCCAATAAAAAAAAAATTTGGTTCAGATTTTCTGGGTCGTTACATAAGTAGCAGATATGTGATTCGTTTGCAAGTTTCCTCTTTGAACTTGCTCGTAAACAAAGCAAAAGTAAATTTCGTTGTGCTTTGCTCTGGCATGTAATATAGGATCTTCAGACATGTACACTATACTTAAGTTATCACACCATAGTATTGGTTTTGTACTTTGTATTATCTTTTGTTCCTTTAGAAGTCACCGAATCCATGTATTTTAGTAGTGCATTTGTAGCACTCCTGTACTCGACCACTGTACTAGACCGAATTGGTCGTTTGCATTTTAGAGCACCATGATATAATAAATTTTCAAAATAACATGTAATAGCATGTTACTCATTTCCAATCATTTAGATTCTATTTCCCAGTTAGTATCAGAATATTTAGTAAAGCTTTGATTTTTTGCTGCCTTCTATAGATTGTCCACAGTTTACAGTTACTTTTAAATATATTAGTATCTTTTTCACATCGTTTCAATGTTCATCCATGGGATTATGCACAAATTGTCAAACTTTGTTAGCGCTGTAATTAATATTTGGTCGTGTTATAGTAGCATATTGTAGTGTTGTTAACTATAACACTTATGTATTGTTTTATATTAGTTATGGCTTCTCCCCTGTTTTCAGATAGATGATGGTTGTTTATCAATGGGTATGGAAGAGGCTTTGCTTTATACTTTTTAGTCATTGACAAGAGTTGTTTTATATACTTTCTTTAGCGCAAGAATATTTCTGATTTTGACTTTCTCTTGACTTCAAAACCGAAAAAATATGATAGATCATGAACATTTTGTTATACCCGGAATTTGTGCTCGGCCTCTGAAGAGACGGAAGAACACGGATTGTAATGAGAACACGATGCATCAGAACACAAACATGAGAACTTTTCATTACTATTACAACAATTTACATCAGAGTACAAGAATATATCAAAGCACGAATAAATATTACATAGTGGAAAAATAATATCGGAGATTTAATAAATTACAAAGCAGTGGAATATATAATACATGAATAAAATGTGCAGCGGAAATACATCAACTACTACATTGAAAGAAATACACAGATACAAAGCTTTCCGAATATAGCTCTAGCTGTAAACCAGGATCCTATTAAAGAGAAATCTGCAAAACCAAAACTACTGATTGCCCGGGTGGAAAATAGGGGCACCCAGAGTTTAGGCGAAAACAATAAACTCCAGGTCAGTTATGGGACTGGTGTGAGAACTTAAAACAGTTATTAAACTTTAACTTGAAAAGAAGGTAAATCACGGGACCACGCCGTATGTCATGGAACGGGTTCACTCCCGTAAATACTCTATAGTAAAATAATTTGTAAACAACACAATGCTTTTCAAAAAATGAGGCTATTATAAGACTCATGTCCCATCACACATTGCAACAAAAACCAGAGGATAGAATTTTACCTTATAATAGACAAACATTCTTGGTACGTTTTAAAAACAAATATCTTTGATTCTACTATAATTGCATAATGTCAAAAACAACTTTAAATATAAATGTATCAATTATAGACGACATATGTACCATATATTATGTCGTCATATATAGGTTTACAACTAAAACCGAAGAGTCGCGTATTGGAAATTGGATTTCCATCGATGAGTCGAGCAAAGGGATCTTCCTTACCGGTTTTGGATCATCTCTAGCAAGATGTCCAGGATCAAACCTATGGCAACCCTTGGTTAGCGTCAGGGCCGGTCCACACTTAATGTTTTGGATTATTTATTCCTGAACAATACGTTTCCCAGTCCTATAGGACCTATCACTCAAGCCTTTTAGTCTTTTCTATATCCGAGGAGCCTCGCAATCCATCATCCACATAAGTAAAAATTTCTGGGCTCCATACCATGACATCACCCATAGCTAGAAAGAAATGCATGTCCTCCCAAAGGTCCTCATCCCATTTTTGTAACACCCCGAAAATTCTATAACTGTGAAATTAGCAAATTAAAGTATAATTAATCTGAAATCAAAGAACTAAGGGAAACGGGATACGCCATTGCGTTCGGCTCGGAAAAATACGCGAAATAGAGTCCGAGTTTTCGAAAAACGGAGTCCGTATGAAGAAGATATGGCCTTCGGAAGTTTTGAATTAAATTTAAAATTCAAACAGATTAAAATAATTAAATATTCCGAAGTGGGGCCTATTGGGCCAGGGTGGAAGAACACCCGCCTGGGCCACCCAGGTCGACTGGGCTGTCGACCTGGGCTACCCATGTCGACAGGGCCGTCGACAGCCCTGTCGACAGGGGTATCGACCTGGTCGAGCCCAGTCAACCTGGCTGGCCAGGTCGGTGTGTGGTCGAATTTCTGTGGTCTGCTTTGTCATTAGGGCTAGGTGGCGGGTTTTTATTGGTCTCTCTATCTAATGAATGGCTATGATCTAACCTAGCAACATCAAGGGTCCTAATCAATTCCTAACCTCTATATAAACAACCCTAGACTAAACCCTAATCTATTCATTCAAAATAAGATTATAGCCGCCATGTTGCTGAGGAACGACAAAGAATAGCCGCCGACTAGAGAGAAAGTTAGGAAGAAAGTTCTAAGCCTAAAGCAATTCAAGCAACCTAAAGCTAATCAATTCAACAAAGGAATCATATCTCTTAATTAGAGAATTCGCCGCAACCATTGTAAGTAGAGTATTACTTTGGTATAAATAAACAACTGTGTTGATGTGTATGCTTGAATTGTGGCAATGGAAGTTATTCATATTTGTGCGTTCTTATCAATTTGAAATATTATATACGTTTGGATATTTATGGATTATGTTATAAAGAACTACATGCGGTAGTTCTATGCAAGTTACGTTTGGAATATTGCGCAAATTATGTTATCTATGTTGAAGCTACATGTATGTAGTTGATTGAAATTTTATGCAAGTTTGGGGCTTTGTTATTATGCCATCATGATGTATATTTTTGTGCATAATCCATGTATTAAGTCATGCTTTTGCAAAACTTATGAATATGGCTAGGCTATGAATGATATTTGGCATAATTGAAATCTATGAATTAAGTCTATCTTGTTTAAAAGAATTATATGATGACATATGTGAGACATGGCTAGGTTAGACTCAAAAATCCCTTTTTGCAAGTTTTAAAGCAAACACCATGTTTAGGAATATTTATGCATAAGTATGTTTATACCATCGTTATGTGATTAGACTTAAACCATGATTAAGTTGAATTATGCTTTTGTATTGGTAACAAAGTATCCCCTTTGTAAACATGTAGAAACCTTATGAACATGACATGTTTATGTTTATGCCATGAACAAAATTTAACTTTACTTATGCCATGCTTATGTTTGACATTATGCCATGTTTATGCCAAAAGTATTTATGCCATGCTTATGTTTGACATTATGCTATGCTTATGCAAGGAATATTTATGACATGCTTATGTTTGACATTATGCCTAAATAAAAATATAGATTCATGTGGTAGTTAAACCTATGCAAGTTCACATGCCTTGATTCATGTCACCTATGTTACCACTATGCAAGTACACCAATTTCTATTTCCAACGTCATATGCAAGTTCATGCGCTCACCTTCCCCTCTTTGTGTATACGCCATAAGCCTCCCCTTTTCGCATGGCTAAATTGGGCTTTAAAAGGCTAAGCCCAATATATATGAACGGACGTGTAAAACGGGGGAAAATAACGTTGGGTAAAAATTAGATAATGAATGAAAATATAAAATAGAAGGGCCCAAATTCAAGTGTGGGTTGGGCCCGTGATTGGTGTAACCTTTACACCATTAAATTAATAATGGGCCGCAAATATTTACATATAAATAAAGAAGAATGACAAGATATGTAAATGTAGAAAATACGATGTGTTTAACCCGAGGTTGGATTGAGTTGTGATGTAAACCTGCCCGGAACCGCCCGGCTGTCCAGTAGTCACAACAATACCTATCCAATTTGGGAGGTTAAACATGGAGCCCAGCAAGGACCCGAGGTTAGACTGAGTTGTGGCGTAAGACTGCCCGGAACCAACCGGCAACAGGCAGCCACAACAATACATGTCTAATGTGAGAGGTCAGGGCCTTAATAAGACAATTAAGGCTGAGTCAGGATTGTTAGGATTAAGTGAACTAAAGACTTAATCAAAATGGAACATGCTAAACTAAACGGACTGGTGGGGTTAGGTTAGAGAAACACTTAACCAACTTAGCATGTTGGCTAGAGATAGAAAACCTAGTAACGGGGGACCCTTTTCAGCAGTAACCCTAAAAGGTGTATCAGGATACCCTGAAACTAGGCAGGGTGGGGCACGATTACTGGGCTGATTGTAAGAGGTCAAAGCGACGGCGGTGGTGTAACAGTGTAGGTTCTAACGGAGTGCGGGCGTGCACACACTCCGGTGCAGAAAAATAAGGCACTGGACACCAGTAGCATACCTGTGCACTCTAAGGTTGTGTCGGGTTGCCACTATGGGACTTGATACACCCCATGGTGTGACCAGCATAGGTAACTACAGACATCGGGGGCCGTAAGACACATGTAACTATGCGAGTAGGAGCCGATCATCATTGAATGGATCACATCACCCTGATCATGGGGTGCAAATTGGAAACTAGTTTATATGGGTTCAGAGATTAACATGGGGTACGATAGTATATTCGACCCTAGGTAACTTAACCAAGTGCATAGTGTTTGCCCACTTCCTGTTTTACTTATCATACCCAGTTCTTTATTCATAGACAAAGTAGTACTAGACTTACTCAGGCTTTATGTCTGACTCTATTTTTCTTTCGTCTTCTTTCTTCCGTTTCCCCCCCCCCAGGTCCTCAGGGAGGGAACGCAGCAGCTTGACCAACCTCAACATCCAGCTTGAAGAAGAGAAATGTATTGCTTGGACTTTCCTGTTTTGAACTATGGCTTTGGACAATCCACTATGGGGCTTTTGCAGTTTATCTATGTTTTATTTATGCTTCTTTAAATCATGTACTCAAGACAGATTATGAAAGTGTTATGTTGTGTTTTTGGAAAGGATGTTGTTGTAACACGTATTTGACTTTATGAAATAAAAGTTTGTTGTTCTTCCGCTGTTTACAAATATGTGTTCTTATATCTGTCTTGTATATCTGTGACTTGTACTTATAAACCTCCACCAAAATTAGGGCATTCCCTTTGAGAGTGACCCTAACGGAGGTGGGGTGTTTCACTTGGTATCAGAGCATAGGTTTACCAGATAAGATAAAAAGTTTTGGAAAAAATTATTTTCAAAAAGGAAATTTAAGGAAGCATTTTTAAAAGATAAAAATATTATTTTATTTTAAAAAGGCAAAAGTCCACTCCCCAAAGCCATAGGAACTATCTCTTATCCTTCGTTTTGAATCTATCCTTTTTGTTTCAGCATGTCCCAAGATCTTAACTTGCCAGAAGGGGTACCAATACCTGGTTGGTTTAGACGGTTCTTAGAAGCAAGGGCCACTCAGCCAGGTCCTACCGTTCCTCCTCCCCCAGCTGCCGGAAATCATCCAGCTACAACAGCACCTTTTCCTCCACCTCCTCCTCGGGGAAACACGTTCGCTAAGATATGTAAAGATTTTAAAGCTATGGGAGGAAGGGATTTCCATGGAACTGAGTCCTTCGTAGCAGCTAGAAATTGGCTGAAAGAAACGGAGGACCTATTCATCATCTTTGAGGTAGAGGATAGACAAAAAGTACAACTGGCGGTGTGGCTATTGAAGGGCGAGGCTTCCTACTGGTGGGAAGTCACTAATGCTGAAAGACCAGTGGAGACATGGGAGGACTTTAGGGCAAGGTTTGAGACCAAATTTCTCTCAGATGCAGAAAGGAGTTTGCAGTTAGAAAAATTCCTATTTCTTAAACAAGGGGACAAGACAGTTAGAGAATATGTGAATCAGTTCGATGAGCTGGCTAGGTTTGGACTTGACCTAGTCAATACCCCACACAAGAAGGCTCTCCGTTTTGTAAAAGGGTTAAATGAGCCATTACACAGTTTGGCCATGACCCATATACCCATGGGAGCCATGTATGAAAGATTGGTGCAAATGGCATTGCTGAATGAGGAGGATAAGGGCAAGAAGGAGACAAAGGCAGAAAGCTCTCAAGGGAAGAAAGAGGGTTTGCAGCCCAAGAAGACAGACTTTAAGAAGGGCGGGAAAGGCAAGTAAGAGAAGAGGAAGTGCAATTTCTGTGGCAAAGTGGGGCACTTAGTAAAGGACTGCCGGAAAAAGAAGGCCAAGGAGAATGGTGGGTGCTTTTCATGCGGTCAGACAGGCCACAGGGCTAAGGACTGCCCAAAGAAACGAGGGCAGGGGCAGGGCGCTGGATCCACCCCAGGGGCACAGGTTCATGTGCTAGAAGCGCCACCATTGCAACAGCGAGGTATAAATACTTATGTAGAAAGTGTAGTTTATCTTTACGATCACCCCGTTCGCACTTTATTTGATTCCGGCGCATCACACTCCTTTATCTCGTCTGCTTTAGTAGAATCTCTGCACCTAGAAACTAGTATGGTAGAGGACCCCTTAATTGTTTCAAACCCAATTGGGGGCCCAGCTCATTTGTCTATGATCTGTGTGGGATTGAAAATTTCTATCCTAAGTGTTGAATTTCAATGTAGTGCCTTTGTTTTGGGCTTTTCGGGGTATGGTTTGATTTTGGGTATGGATTGGCTATCCAGTAATGGGGCCATCCTTGATTGTGAGAAAAGGGTTGTTAGGCTCCTAACCCAGCTCAGTAATACTTTGGAAATTTCTTGTAATCCCTCGTATGCGGTTATGCTTAGTTATCTTGAATCGCTAGATGCCTCTGTTGAAAACTTGCAATCAGTTAGAGTGGTCCGGGAATATCCGGATGTCTTTGAAGAGGTGAAGGGCTTGCCTCCGAAGCGGGAAATAGATTTCCGCATATATCTTGTAGATAATGCAAAGCCCGTTGCGTTGCCCGTTAGACATATGGCTCCACGAGAAAGGAAAGAGCTCAGTAAACAGATTAAAGAGCTTCTAGAGAAGGGGTTCATTAGGAGGAGCATTTCAGAATGGGGCGCTCCGGTTGTGTTCGCTACAAAGGCGGATGGTTCACTCCGTCTATGTGTTGACTATAGGGAGCTCAACAAGCTAACGAAAAAGAATAGGCATCCTCTTCCTAGAATTGACGATTTATTTGACCAGCTTGTAGGAGCGTCTGTTTTCTCCCAACTCGATTTAGCAATCGGTTTTCATCAGCTAAGGGTGGCTGAAGATAGCATCGATAAAACGGCGTTCAGAACCCCAGACGGTTTCTTTGAATGGCTTGTCATGCCTTTCGGCCTGACAAATGCACCTGCTTACTTCGTGGACCTGATGAGTAGGGTATTTAGAGATTTCCTCAACAAATTCGTAGTGGTCTTCGTAGATGATATCCTTATCTTCTCAAAGAGTGAAGAGGAACATGCTCAGCACTTAAGGGCAATCATGGAAACTTTGCGAGTCCATCAACTAAAAGCCAAATTCTCCAAATGCCACTTTTGGAGAGAAGAAGTGAGGTTCCTTGGGCACATAGTATCCAAACAAGGGTTAGTAGTGGACCCTGCTAAGGTAGTGGCGGTACAGGATTGGAAGACACCAAGGAATGCGACTGAGGTCCGAAGCTTTCTAGGACTAGCGGGTTTCTATCGAAAATTTATAAGGGATTTTGCGAAAATCTCAGCTCCGCTCACGAAATTGACTAAGAAGAATCTAGTGTTCAATTGGGATTTGGATTGCGAATTTGCTTTCCAACGACTGAAAAGGGCTCTTACAACAGCCCCAGTTTTGACGCTGCCAGATGGGAGCAAGATGTTCACTGTTTATACGGATGCATGTGGGACAGGGCTAGGCGCCGTCTTAATGCAAGAAGGAAGGGTAGTAGCTTATGGCGGGAGGCAATTGAAGGTGCACGAAAAGAACTACCCAACCCACGATCTTGAGTTAGCCTCCATCGTCTTTGCACTCAAGTCTTGGCGACACTATCTCCTAGGTGAGAAGTTCGAACTTTACACTGACCATAAATCGTTGAAATATCTTTTCTCGCAGAAGGATCTTAACTTGAGGCAACAAAGATGGATGGAGTTTCTTGCCTCGTACGATTTCGAAATCTCCTATACTCCGGGCAAAGGCAACGTAGTGGCTGACGCGTTGAGCCGAAAGAAATTGACCCTAAGCCCGTTGTTTGTTGAAAGACAAAGCCTAGAGTTTATAGCCAGTTTCGACTTTAGGCCCTCCTCCGATTTCGTACCAGGCTTGCTAGCATCTCTCGAAGTGCGCCCAACTTTAGTGGATTCAGTAGGGGCAGCACAACGCGAAGACCCTCAGCTTGTGGAAATAATTGATAGGCTAATTAGGGGTGAGACTTCAAGTCACCTCAACCGATACTCCATCAACGATAGGGGTTTGCTAAGGCGAGACGGAAGACTATGCGTCCCACAGACAAAAGATTTAGTAAAGAAGGTTCTCGAGGAAGCGCATCATTCCAAGATGACGATACACCCAGGCGGGGATAAAATGTACAAAGACATAAAAAGGACTTTCTTTTGGAATGGCATGAAAAAGGACGTGGCAGAATTCGTTTCTAAATGTATGGTGTGCCAACAGGTTAAGGCGGAACAGAAAAAGCCTGGTGGACTACTACATCCTCTGGAGGTCCCGCAGTGGAAGTGGGATAGCATCTCAATGGACTTCATCGATGGGCTGCCTAGGTCTAGGAGAGGCAACACTAGCATTTGGGTAATAGTGGATAGGCTTACTAAAAGCGCCCACTTTTTACCTGTCAAAATTAAAAGAACTGCCTCATCCCTAGCATCACTTTACCTCAAGGAAATCGTTCGACTCCATGGAATACCATCTAGCATTGTTAGTGACCGAGACCCCATCTTCACCAGCGAGTTTTGGCGGAGTCTGCAAGAAGCAGTAGGAACGCAGTTATGCTTGAGCACAGCCTATCATCCCCAAACCGATGGCCAAACGGAGAGAGTGAACAGAGTTTTGGAAGACCTCTTAAGGCTATGCGTCCTTGACTTCGGAGGGACATGGGAAGACCACCTTCCTTTGGTGGAATTTGCCTACAACAACAGCTATCAAGCAACCATCGGAATGGCGCCCTTCGAAGCTTTATATGGAAGACCGTGTCGATCGCCCACTTGTTGGTGGGAGTCCACGGATAAGCTTATACTTGGACCAGATATGATCCGAGAGACTTCAGAGAAAGTAGACTTAATACGAAGAAGGATGAAGACGGCCCAAGACAGACAAAAGTCCTACGCCGACAAGAGGAGGACCGACCTTGAATTTGAAGTAGGAGACAGAGTTTTTCTCAAGGTATCACCGCTAAGGAACGTTATTCGTTTTGGAACCACAGGAAAGCTAGCACCAAGGTTCGTAGGGCCATTCCCTATTATCGAGAAAATTGGGAAAATGGCCTATAGATTAGAGCTACCCGAGAAGTTGGCTGGAGTCCACAACGTTTTTCACGTTTCACATCTCCGAAAATGTCTTCATGAGTCCGCTGAAGTGGTAGAGCCAAATATCCTCGAAGAGGCCGAAGTGGAACGCGAAGCAACCATAAGGAGAGTTCCAACCCGCATCTTAGGAACGGAAGTGAAGAGGCTACGCAACCGTGAAGTCAAGCTCGTCAAAGTCCAGTGGAGCGACACCGAGGGAGACGCGACTTGGGAAACTGAAGCTAGAATCCGCACTGCCTACCCTTTTCTGTTCGAGGGTATATCCTTGATCTTTCCTTTTTCCTTAAGTTGCGCTTTTATCTATCTTTTTAGGTATATTTCCTCGACCGTATCTTTTAGGTAGAATCTTTTTGGATGGAAACATGTAATTGAAACATGTTATGTATGATGGTTGCAAGTGGTTGCAAGTGATTGCTAGTGGTTGCTCGTGGTTGCATATACACACACAATCTAGGTTTTAGATCGGCTCAGTCACTTCATATTGCATATGCATATATGTTTGCATTCGTATATGGTTGAACTTTAATATGTTGTCATGTGGATATTGCATTTGTATTGAATGATTGTGCACTCATGTAGAATCAAGAATAGGAAAATTTGCATACATAATGGATTCATGGCACTTACATAATTCGCATTAAGGAGGTCAACTGAATCAGTAGACCGACTGATTTTGCATTAGATAAGTACATGTACACACACACTTTGCATATGATCATGAAGCATTAGAAGTCTTTTAAGGACAATGGATGCTCGTGTTTGATGGATGAGTAGATGGATGATTGGACGTTAGGATATACATTCCTCCTAACTTGAAGATTTCGGGGACGAAATCCTTTTAAGTGGGGGAGAATGTAACACCCCGAAAATTCTATAACTGTGAAATTAGCAAATTAAAGTATAATTAATCTGAAATCAAAGAACTAAGGGAAACGGGATACGCCATTGCGTTCGTCTCGGAAAAATACGCGAAATAGAGTCCGAGTTTTCGAAAAACGGAGTCCGTATGAAGAAGATATGGCCTTCGGAAGTTTTGAATTAAATTTAAAATTCAAACAGATTAAAATAATTAAATATTCCGAAGTGGGGCCCATTGGGCCATGGTGGAAGAACACCCGCCTGGGCCACCCAGGTCGACTGGGCTGTCGACCTGGGCTACCCATGTCGACAGGGCTGTCGACAGCCCTGTCGACAGGGGTATCGACCTGGTCGAGCCCAGTCAACCTGGCTGGCCAGGTCGGTGTGTGGTCGAATTTCCGTGGTCTGCTTTGTCATTAGGGCTAGGTGGCGGGTTTTTATTGGTCTCTCTATCTAATGAATGGCTATGATCTAACCTAGCAACATCAAGGGTCCTAATCAATTCCTAACCTCTATATAAACAACCCTAGACTAAACCCTAATCTATTCATTCAAAATAAGATTATAGCCGCCATGTTGCTGAGGAACGACAAAGAATAGCCGCCGACTAGAGCGAAAGTTAGGAAGAAAGTTCTAAGCCTAAAGCAATTCAAGCAACCTAAAGCTAATCAATTCAACAAAGGAATCATATCTCTTAATTAGAGAATTCGCCGCAACCATTGTAAGTAGAGTATTACTTTGGTATAAATAAACAACTGTGTTGATGTGTATGCTTGAATTGTGGCAATGGAAGTTATTCATATTTGTGCGTTCTTATCAATTTGAAATATTATATACATTTGGATATTTATGGATTATGTTATAAAGAACTACATGCGGTAGTTCTATGCAAGTTACGTTTGGAATATTGCGCAAATTATGTTATCTATGTTGAAGCTACATGTATGTAGTTGATTGAAATTTTATGCAAGTTTGGGGCTTTGTTATTATGCCATCATGATGTATATTTTTGTGCATAATCCATGTATTAAGTCATGCTTTTGCAAAACTTATGAATATGGCTAGGCTATGAATGATATTTGGCATAATTGAAATCTATGAATTAAGTCTATCTTGTTTAAAAGAATTATATGATGACATATGTGAGACATGGCTAGGTTAGACTCAAAAATCCCTTTTTGCAAGTTTTAAAGCAAACACTATGTTTAGGAATATTTATGCATAAGTATGTTTATACCATCGTTATGTGATTAGACTTAAACCATGATTAAGTTGAATTATGCTTTTGTATTGGTAACAAAGTATCCCCTTTGTAAACATGTAGAAACCTTATGAACATGACATGTTTATGTTTATGCCATGAACAAAATTTAACTTTACTTATGCCATGCTTATGTTTGACATTATGCCATGTTTATGCCAAAAGTATTTATGCCATGCTTATGTTTGACATTATGCTATGCTTATGCGAGGAATATTTATGACATGCTTATGTTTGACATTATGCCTAAATAAAAATATAGATTCATGTGGTAGTTAAACCTATGCAAGTTCACATGCCTTGATTCATGTCACCTATGTTACCACTATGCAAGTACACCAATTTCTATTTCCAACGTCATATGCAAGTTCATGCGCTCACCTTCCCCTCTTTGTGTATACGCCATAAGCCTCCCCTTTTCGCATGGCTAAATTGGGCTTTAAAAGGCTAAGCCCAATATATATGAACGGACGTGTAAAACGGGGGAAAATAACGTTGGGTAAAAATTAGATAATGAATGAAAATATAAAAAAGAAGGGCCCAAATTCAAGTGTGGGTTGGGCCCGTGATTGGTGTAACCTTTACACCATTAACTTAATAATGGGCCGCAAATATTTACATATAAATAAAGAAGAATGACAAGATATGTAAATGTAGAAAATACGATGTGTTTAACCCGAGGTTGGATTGAGTTGTGATGTAAACCTGCCCGGAACCGCCCGGCTGTCCAGTAGTCACAACAATACCTATCCAATTTGGGAGGTTAAACATGGAGCCCAGCAAGGACCCGAGGTTAGACTGAGTTGTGGCGTAAGACTGCCCGGAACCAACCGGCAACAGGCAGCCACAACAATACCTGTCTAATGTGAGAGGTCAGGGCCTTAATAAGACAATTAAGGCTGAGTCAGGATTGTTAGGATTAAGTGAACTAAAGACTTAATCAAAATGGAACATGCTAAACTAAACGGACTGGTGGGGTTAGGTTAGAGAAACACTTAACCAACTTAGCATGTTGGCTAGAGATAGAAAACCTAGTAACGGGGGACCCTTTTCAGCAGTAACCCTAAAAGGTGTATCAGGATACCCTGAAACTAGGCAGGGTGGGGCACGATTACTGGGCTGATTGTAAGAGGTCAAAGCGACGGCGGTGGTGTAGCAGTGTAGGTTCTAACGGAGTGCGGGCATGCACACACTCCGGTGCAGAAAAATAAGGCACTGGACACCAGTAGCATACCTGTGCACTCTAAGGTTGTGTCGGGTTGCCACTATGGGACTTGATACACCCCATGGTGGGACCAGCATAGGTAACTACAGACATCGGGGGCCGTAAGACACATGTAACTATGCGAGTAGGAGCCGATCATCATTGAATGGATCACATCACCCTGATTATGGGGTGCAAATTGGAAACTAGTTTATATGGGTTCAGAGATTAACATGGGGTACGATAGTATATTCGACCCTAGGTAACTTAACCAAGTTCATAGTGTTTGCCCACTTCCTGTTTTACTTATCATACCCAGTTCTTTATTCATAGACAAAGTAGTACTAGACTTACTCATGCTTTATGTCTGACTCTATTTTTCTTTCGTCTTCTTTCTTCCGTTCCCCCCCCCCCCAGGTCCTCAGGGAGGGAACGCAGCAGCTTGACCAACCTCAACATCCAGCTTGAAGAAGAGAAATGTATTGCTTGGACTTTCCTGTTTTGAACTATGGCTTTGGACAATCCACTATGGGGCTTTTGCAGTTTATCTATGTTTTATTTATGCTTCTTTAAATCATGTACTCAAGACAGATTATGAAAGTGTTATGTTGTGTTTTTGGAAAGGATGTTGTTGTAACACGTATTTGACTTTATGAAATAAAAGTTTGTTGTTCTTCCGCTGTTTACAAATATGTGTTCTTATATCTGTCTTGTATATCTGTGACTTGTACTTATAAACCTCCACCAAAATTAGGGCATTCCCTTTGAGAGTGACCCTAACGGAGGTGGGGTGTTTCAATTTTTGACTCACACCGGGGTGTGAAGCTCGCTAATTAACGCTATACACAAAGCTATGCTACTTAAAGCCGCACTTTGATCATCAACTACAGGACTATGCTTTTCAACAAAAGCCTTGACAATTTGCATCTTAACATGCCACAATGTCAATCCATGCCATACAACTGATATCTATCACTATATAACCTCTAAGCTCATACGTCTAAGAGAAGGGTGTTAACCAAGTGAATAAATTCTCCGCCACTAAACATATACATATTTAATAGGAATCAATCAATACAAAACGGGATACAATGTTAGACATAATCCATTTACAACTTCCTTCTGGTCTGAACGAAACCGGAGGCACCTTATTCCTCATTCCATATGTCCAATACAGAAGAGAGGCTCTCGCATATCTGATAGATCTCCAAGTACGTCTGGATGATCACCACTTATTACCTCGTTTTGGTTGTACAACCCAATCAAGACATCAGTAATCATCTAAACGATGTGAAGATCTCCGATCTTCAATCACCGTCCTCTCCAACTTTTGGTTACTGTATCATTTATTCAGAATGGGTTAAACCCGACCTTTCCGAATAACTCATGTATCTTATAATCAAGTGCTATAAAAACACAACATACGACTCATTCCAATCTAGAATATTCTTTTAAACAAATATTCTTTTACAATTTAAGTCAAATTAAGGTTTATCAAACTAGTCGGGATTATCATGCCTAACCGAAGTAATAATTTATTTTATTATCCTAATCCCAACTTATTCACCCTATGGAGCAAAACTGGTGGTACTCCATATCTAACACCCACTTGTGTTATCGGTAAAATAATTACCATTTCACGTTTTAAATCTAATTAAAGATTTAACTATCGCATGGAGTAAAACTGGTGGTACTCCATTCTCGATCATTTCTCGAATTCGGTAAATTTAATTAACTCATTCATATTCGAATTTAATTAAAGATTAATTAAATCTCCAACTTGGTTTTAATCTTAAAATCATTACTTTATGATTATTCGACCTTAAGAAATTAATCTTGTCTTTAGCCGGGTAAAAGAACCAATGTTATTGAAAACATAGTTCAAATAAATCCAAATCAACTTCCATTAAATATGGAATCTTCACAGAAATCTGATCAGTATATAATTGATATAAATATCCGTATCGGACTAATACTATAAATGGAATAACAACAAAGCCTTTTAAATTCCATAAATAGTAACGGTCTTCCTTTACAGAAGTTCATCATGATTATTAAATCGAATTCCATCCAATTCCAATTTAATATACTAAATTCGAAAACTTTACTTTGGAAAATTCCATTAATATTAATTAAAAGATTATAAATTCTAAATTATAACTTACTTATTAATTGGGTTAAAGTACAAATGTCATCTAAAACATCTTTCATAACGAACCCAAATTCAACTTTCATTTAATTCCAATTATTTTTATTGATTGGAAAACTTCATTTAATATTAATTAAAAGATTTATTCCTTTCTCAACTGGGTTTAAGAACAATGTTATTGAAGACACCATTCACGACAATCCCAAAATCCAATTTGATATTAAATACAAGGCTTTGAATAGAAATCATATTGATTTATATTCAATATCAAATTCGGAAACCAACAGATATCGTATTTGGAATAACGATATCTATATCTTACAAATTCCTCAACAATATCCGTATAAACACAGAATCCAATATTAAAATAATCCGAGAATTATTTCTATTCAAATCCAATCTATATGCTGAAAGATTCTGGTTTTATTAAAACCATCTGATCTCTTTTCAGTTCTTATCTCAAGTTGCAAAACAACTTATTCTGATAAAAATATCTTTTATCTTTACAAATGTGGAATATTTCATCCAAAATCTTTCCAATCATTTATTATGATTTTACATAATTTATTTATATTTTTATTAATTTTATTAAGGCCCTTACAGTCGGTTTTCAATGTCGGCCACTGAACTGCATCCACAACGGCCTTTTCCAAAATTGATTTGGATATATCTTAAAATCTAACTGTTAGATTTCAAATCTCTTATTATCATTCAAAAGTTTTTTCGATACGAAACCAACGGTTTTGGTTTTAGGAGTCTCCGACGGTCGGATCTCCGTTATGTCCATTCAAAGTTAATGGTCGAAATTCGCGAATGTTCGCTGCGCGAAATGTTCTATTCAGGCCATTTAAATATATATATATATATATACTATTTTTCTTTGATTTCCATTTAAAATGTATTTTACAAATCCCTTATAATTCGTTTTAAAAATGATTCCAACTTCCATTTCAATTTTAAATCAAAATTGAATATTCCATATCATTATAACATTAAAATGATAATATTTTCAAAATATCAGATTTTAAAATCAAACATTTTCGATATTGGTTATAAAATGAATAAAATTGACAGAAAATTCGATTCAAGTTAAAATGGCGAACATCTACTTGACTCAGTTTCATATTCATTTTAGTTATGAATATTTCTATATTTTTGTGTCCATCCAAAATCGGACATCAAAATCATATTTTGATTCTTCACTGAATATTATTTTAAAATATTGGTTTATATTTTGAATTTGAATCAGACTCAATTAATTGCCATATAATTATATTTATATGGATTTCGTACAACACATGTATTCAAAAATAGTGATAAACAACTATTAAACATTCAAACTACATCCATAGTGTAATTTACAACTGTAAAAGCATTAAATAATTAAATAATGCTTATCACAATCTGTCAATCAATTGGTTAATATACAGTTAAATCCAAGGGAGATGTGAATCAATTATCATCTCCAGACTCACGTGGGGTTTTCAACCATCAACAAATAATTGGGCGATGTATAAAATTATCACTCCAATACCCGTGTGGGGTTTACATCAGAATCCATGTTAATTTATCTATAGTTTAATAATAGTATTAAACTGTAAACATCTATCAACCACCAAACAAATATTGCACTCACAGACAATAAATATATATTCAGTCATAAATATATTAACTGTAAAAATAATTTGAGTTAGAGAGTTCTCACCATTGGTTTCCACTCCGTCAGTCTTTAATTGAGGATTTGTTTTTAAACTAAATTAAAGGAACATTTAATTTAGCTAAAAATTCAACTTGCTCCGTTTTTGTTCTGGTAAGTTCCATGTTGTAGTGTTCGTCGTCACGATTCCAACATGTCTGAGCTTGTGAATTTCTGATATCGTATGAAAAATTTATGATATTACAAAATTTAATTACAATTTTAAAATAATTAACTATAATTAACATGTTAATTACATTTTCCTTCTGTTAAACTCTTCCAGGTTACGGCTTCTAGATCGAACCCATCTTCACAAAAGGAACCACCACCGCACCTCACACGGGAGCCGCCTGGATCTGATCTGAAGTCGCCACCGTGAAGAGCCTCGCATCGCCGTCCACCACACTGGAACTCGACAGGCTCCATGGCCTCTGCGCCTTGAAAAATGTGTGTGAGCTCGGCGACTTTGAGGCCTGATTACTCTCTATCCGCACTAATAAAAATGATCATTCTTATGTGGATCGAAAGCTCATGGAATGCTTTACAAGTTTTGTTTTACGAAGTTTTGAAATTAAGGTGTGGATTCAGCGATTTTAAGGGAAGAAATTCCAACGTTTGTGGCCATTGAATTGTAAAACGGCGGCGCTACTGATAAGTGATTGGGGTTTCTATTTTTAAGGTTTATATATATATTTATATTATTTAATTCTTTCGTTCGATCTCCGAATAAATCCCAACGACTATCGCCCCTACCCAAATACTCTCATTTCGGACACAATGGAATATGTTTGTAAGCTGATTCGATCATTTTGATCAGTTTTTATTAAAATTAAAATATAAATCGATATATTAAATTTGAACGTACATTTTAATTTGCCACGGTCACATATTGACTTCAAAAATTATGAAATTTGAAATCTAGCTATGTTTTTCAGATACGGTTCTAACGAAATTAGTTTTGTCAAATTTGGAGGCCATTTGAAAAATGGCTATTTTAAGGGCTATATATAATATTAAAATGTATATAAATTCCATAATGACTATTCTTTATTTTAAACTGGACATAACTTACAATTTGTAAAGTGAAATCTCAGTTTCTTACACTCTTTAGAAAGTTACAGTTCAAAATATTCCAACGTTTCTTATTTCGTCCAATTTTGATTTATATTTAATTTTGTCCGTTCATTCAAAGTTTTAAAATCGAATTTTCAAACTACCATACCATTTCAAGCTCGTTTTATAATTAAAATAATTTTTTATGTTCTAATTTCAATTAAAATAAATTTTAAGTCGTTTATTCTCAAAATAAATCATATAAAATATTTAATTTTCATGAAAATCAATTGAAAATAAATTTTAAATTGGTTCCAAAAATACTGGTTGTTTCAACCTCCCCCACTTACAACCTTTTCGTCCTCCAAAAAGGAACGGAGCTGAAAGTTTCTTAACTAACCAACTCAACTTTCATCCTGGCTTTAGTTCTTCAACTTTTCAGTTTCTAAGAACTTTCAAGTTTATCTGAAATTTGGCTAACATCCTAAATTCTAGAAAAATTTCGCCATAACATCCTTTTTGTGGGATGGTCTGCAAAAATTTACTAGGCTGTATTAGACACCCAATAAATCAATATATCGCATATAAATCAAATGTGAGTTATCTGTGCTCAAGGGAGATGTGTAAAAAAAACATTCCTTGACCCAGTAATGGGAATTAATCATAATCCATGTGTCGTATCTAAAACAAAACGATGTGTATATTTTTGTCATCTCAAAACCTGTGTAGGGTTTGTTATTAAATCCTGCTATTTTCCTTTATATGTTATTAAGTCCATAATCAGCCCTCAATTCAACCTGTAGTTCAGTCCTTGCCATACAAGCATCTCGCTTTTATGGTAATCCAAACCTCGTCATATAAGCACCAAATGCTTATGTTGAATATGATATGATATGCTATCTTCAGTAGTATGTTATGTGGTGTAGTCCATAATTTATTTATTACTATCCTATGGCATGTGTTTTAATTTCACACAGAACAACCATCACAGTGCATCCAAATCACTCACAGTAGTTTATAATAAATAAAATTGCGCAACCAACTCATTAAGGTGCACCTGTTTGTCGGGCACGCAAATTATTTCTCTACTTAACGCTAAACTATTAACCTACTCAACATACACACACACACACACACATCTATTTATCAATATATATAAATCCAATTCGAACTAATTTTCAATTCAGTTCAACATTATTTTTGATTTGGCTTAAATCAACTTCATTCTTTTTCACATTGGTTTTATTATCCCAATATTTTTATTAGTTAAACTAATAATCACACATCCAACAATAAATTAGTTGACTAGCTTTTCAAATATATTACTACTGTATATTTAAAATCATATTTTCAGTGCCAAATCACAAATAGTAAACTCTAACTAAGTTTTGGTTCTCACGCCATTCAAATAGAAATATATAGATATCCCACTTTCGAAACTCGAATATAAATGCCGATGATGCTATAGCAATTATCAGAATCATCCACGGGCGACTAGAGGGTGATTCTATATCTGCCTAGTATATTTGAGACTTCGTATACACGTTTGCAAGTCGTATATGTAGAATCTTCTTATACTCCATAGTCCGAATTTAATATAAAATAAAATACTCAAATACGTATATAATAAGATATATTTTCAAAATTAAATTTGTTTTTAATAATGAACACTCTTCAAACTCATTTTAGGGCATTTCTAATCCTATCTATAACGAGTCATTCTTATAGGATATTACTAATCCTATCTCTGATGGATTCTTTCGTTCGGTTCTAATGTGTCTTGTTCTCGAGCTATGTAAACCAAAGCTCTGATACCACCTGTTATGCCCTGAATTCGCACGACCTCCGAAGAGGCTGGAGAACATGGATTGTAATGAGAACTGTAAGGACCCGTTACTTCCCCGTGAAGGAAAGAGCGGATACTTTGAGAACAACACACAATAGAATGCAGACGGAAGAACATTTCATTGTTATTACGACAATTCCATCAGATACAAGAATATACAGAGTATAAATTAATAAATTACATTCGACAAATATCAGAGATTACAATAAATTACATAGCAGCGGAAAAATATACAAAACACAACTGAAAGTAATATACGGATACCGAGCTTTCCGGATATCATTCCAGCTGTAAACCAGGATCCTGTGAATATAAATCTGCAAAACCAAAACTACTAGCTGCCCGTGTGGAAATAGGGGCACCCAGAGTTTAGGTTAAAACAATAAACTCTAGGTCAGTCATGTGACTGGTGTGAGAACTAAAACAGTTATTAAATCTTTATTTTAAAAGAGAGTAATTCAAGGGACCACGCCGTTTAACACGGAACGGGTTTCCTCCCAAGAATACCAGTGCATAGAATAAACAGCACAATGCTTTTTCGAAAAATGAAGCTATTATAAGACCCAGGTCCCATCACACAATGCAACGCAAGCCGGGGGATAGGGTTTTACCTTATAACAGCCAAACATGCTTGGTACGTTTAAAAAAAAATCATTTGATACTATAATAAGTGTATAGTGTCAAAACAATTTCAATCATAAATATCAATCATAGACGGCATAGCATCCCATGCTACTATGTCGCCATACTAGGCTCTACAAATAAAGCCGAAATATCTCGTATTGGAAATTGGATTTCCGTCATGAGTCGAGGCAAGGGGCAAGATCCTCTCCGCTTCGAGACACTCTAGCAAATGCCACAGGACTACACACTCTGGGCAACCCTTGGATCTTCAGGGCCGGTCCTCTCTTACGTTTGAGGATTGGCAATTCCTAAACACACGTTTCCCAGTCCTTACAGACCTAAAATCGAGGCGCCTCATCCAACAACCACATAGGTGAAAAGTATATAAATGTCAGGGCTGGTAAGTCACTGACACCACCAAAGCTAGAAAGAAACGTCGTGCTCTCCCTGTAGTCCTTATCCCGTTTTTAACTCATACCGAGGTGTGAGGCTCGTGAATTCACGTTATACCCAAAGCTGCCACGTAGGCCGTGCTTTGATCATCAACCATAAGACTTTGCTTTTCAACAGAAGCCTTGATCCATGCAACTCAGCATGCCACACAGGCAATTTCATGCCATGCGATTGATATCTATCGATATATAACGTCTAAGCTCGTACGTTTCAGAGAAGGGCGTTAAGCAAGAGAATAAATTCTCTGCCGCCAAACAGATATATATTTAACAGAAATCAATCAACACAGAATAAAATCCAATGTCAGACACACAATCCATTTACAAGTTCGTTCTGGGTCTGAATGAAACCGGTGGCACTTTCCTCGCATATCCATCGATCTCCAAGTACGTCTGGACGACCACCAACTGATTCCCTCATCTTGGGTGTACAGCCCAATCAAGATCATCAGTAATCACCCAAACGATATGAAGACTTTCGGTCTTCAACCACCGTCTTCATCTTTGACATATCGTCGAATCAGTTATTCAGAATGGGTATAAACCCGGACTTTCCGAACAACCCGCGTATATAGTAAACAAATGTTACACAAACACAACATACGCCTCATTCCAATTCAGCAGCCACTAATCGCAAATTAGCAAGAGAACAATTTCCTAACTATTAACCCCGAAGGCCGAAACCAACATCAGATCAATATCCAGGAAACCATTCTTCTTAACTAACCTACAGCTAGTTTCTAAATTTCACATTCTTAGGGAAAGGTTCCCATTAATTTTATCCAAGATAAATTCTTTAAAATTTATTCTTGAATCTTCATTTAGATGTCATTTCAAACCAAATTATGGTTTTTCAAACTAGTCGAGATTAGCGAACCACACCGAAGTAATTATTTATTTTATTTCCCAATCCCAACCTATTCATCCCATGAAGCAAAACTGGTAATACTCCATATCTAACACCACGGTGTTATCGGTAAAATTAATTACCATTTCACATTCAAATCTAATTAAAGATTTGACTATCGTTTTGGAGCAAAACTGGTGATACTCCATTCTCACTCATTTGCCAAATTTGATAATTTAAATTATCAATTCACATTTCAATCTAATTGCAGATTCATTAAAACTCCCGTTTCTGGGTTAAAGAACTAATGTCATTTAACACACAATTCACGATAAACCCAAATCACATTCAGTTTATTATCGGGTTAAAGAACAAGTGTTATTTAAAACACCGTTCACGATAAACCCACAAATCAATTCTATTTACAATTCATTTCAAATCCAATTTATTTATCTAAAAATAAATGGGGTTTAATTTTAGTTCAAAACTAGTTCATTTCGATAAAAATCTATTTTTATCTTTTCAAATATGGAATTTTTCATCCCAATTTTTCCCAAATCATTTCTTATGATATTACACAAATTATAACTATTTTTAATAATTTTATCAAGGCCCGTACAGTCGATTTCCATCAACGGCCATCAAACTGCACTTACAACGACCTGTTCCAAATTTGATTTGGACGTATCTCCAAATCCAACTGTTAGATTTCAAATTTCTAATATTCGTTAGAAATCTCTTTTCGATACGAACCCAATGGTTCCGGTTTTAGGAGAATCCGACGGTCGAATCTCCCGTAATGTCCGTTCGAAGTCAATGGTCGAAATTTGCGAACTGCCGCGGCGCGGCGCGTTCTATTCAGGCCATTATATTATATATATAATATATATTTCGTCGATTTCTATTTAAAACGAATTTTATAAATAGTTTTAAATTCGTTTCAAAAACAATTTCAACTTCCATTTCAAATTCAAATCAAAATTGAATTTTTCCTTATAAATTCGTTTTAAAATTCATTTCAATTCAATTCAAATTTCAATTCAATTTGAATTCATTTCAAATCGATTTTTATTCTATTTCAATTCGTTTTCAATTCAATTTGAATTCATTTCCTATTCAATTCAATTCAAATTCGTTTTCTATTCAATTCCATTCGAATTCGTGTTATATTCAATTCAAATTCAAATTCGTTTTCTATTCAATTCAATTCGAATTCGTTTTATATTCAATTCAATTCGAATTCGTGTTATATTCAATTCGAATTCGTTTTATATTCAATTCAAATTCAAATTCGTTTCCTATTCAATTCATTTCGAATTCGTTTTCTATTCAATTCAATTCGAATTCGTTTTATATATTCAATTCAATTCGAATTCGTTTTATATACAATTCAATTCGAATTCGTTTTATATACAATTCAATTCGAATTCGTTTTATATTCAATTCAATTCTATAAAAACGAATATAATCGATATAAATATCGTTCGCATCAAAATAGCGCATTTCTAATTAATACGGCTTTATATATTTCAATAATTCCGTTATTCTATTCAACAAATGAATATTTATTTTATTCAATACGTGAATCTATACTTCTGCCAACACATGACTAATCTCAACGAATGAGTACTGTCCACGTGTGACTATTTTTGTTATTCAATATATTTTATAAAAATTATGGTATCTATCGTTTGATTTCAAATCAGACTCCAACCGTAAATTAGTAAGAGAACGATTCCCTGAATATTAACCCCGAAGGCCGAAACCGACATCAGATCAATATCCAGGAGACCACTCATCTTATCTATTTTCCAATTAGTTTCTAATTTTATATATGATAAAGATGTAAATTTTATTGTTAAAATATTTCGTTCAACACATGACTAATCTCAACGGATGAGTACGGTCAACACATGAACCTTTATTTTATAATGATAAAGGCGTAGATTTTATTGTTAAAATATTTCGTTCAACACATGACTAATCTCAACGGATGAGTACGATCAACACATGAACCTTTATTTTATAATATTCTTTATTTTCTAAATTCGAATGAGGCCCAATCAATTACCATATAAAGTTAATTATACGGATTCCATACAACACATGTATATAATAGCAATGATAAATAATCAACCATCATCCAAAGTGCACTACACTGTATAAGCATCAAATATAGATATCTAACGCTTATAACAGCCTGTCAATCAATCGATCGACATACAACTAATTATTGGGATTAGTGTATGCCGTATTTTATCCCAATACCCATGTGGGGTTTCAAACAATCAAACACATATTTTATTTGTGTAGTTGGGTGATGTGTAAAATTTATCGTCCCAATCAATGTCAGTCAAATCAGTGTACATAAACAAACCGTCCGGTTTGTAAATGAATATTTATTTATTCATATTCACGTTAAAAATTATATTTTTAACGATCGAATTATTTTATCCAACCTATGAATATTCTATTCGGTTCATTTATCAAATAAAATGATATCTTTATTTTTCTAACTTATTTTAGAAAATTTCGGCGGCATAACGGCGCGATACTAGAAACGGGACAAGGCCTAGCCTTATCCCCGGTCTAGTGATGGCCCACGCCATACACATATCAATCAATCCATTCCATTTCACCAAACAATCAAGTTCAAATCAAATAATCTAACCAATCTTTGCAATCAAACACAAGTCCATGGTCTGTGGACGATTGTGTCGGGTGCTACTAAACACCGTCTGCATCCTAGTATATATATATATATAACAAGAAAAGAAAAGTTAAAGTGAGAAATTCTCACCGAGGGATCCACTCCGCCGTGCTTTGCTGTTGAACCGCTGAACCGTCTGGATTGGTTTGAACTTCCAATGCAGTTCTTTACTCGCTGTTCAAAATAAAAATTATATTTTTATTGCTTCATTTCAATAAATAAAAATTCTATTTTTATTTCTACTACCTATGTTTTTCAAACGCTTCATTTTATATAAAAATTATATTTTTATATTTCTACTTCTAATATAAAGATCGAATTTTTATTTCGACACTATAAAAATCACATTTTTATTTCAGCATCTATATATAATAAAAGTCATATTTTTATTTCGCTACATATATAAATATAATATTTTTATATTCCCTATTATATAAAAATCATATTCTTATATGCTAAAAGCCGTATCTTTCTTCTTTTAAACATCTCAACTTTTTATTTTTCAAAAATCTTTTCTTTTTATTTTTAAAAATCTCTTCTCTCCCATATAAAGATAAAAATAAAAATCAGTTCTTTCTATAAAAATTTGTTCTTTCTTCTATGCTATATATATAAAGTTTCATATTCAAATTCTATGTTATATATATAAAATTTCATATTCAAATTCTATGTTATATATATAAAATTTCATATTCAAATTCTATGTTATATATATAAAATTTCATATTCAAATTCTATGTTATATATATAAAATTTCATATTCTCTAAACAATATATTATATATATTATTTCAGATTTTATAAACGATATAAAATAAGGTTATATTTTATTTTTAAAAACAATTCTATAGTAAGTAAAATAAAATAAATAAAAACTACCTCTCACCACGTTCAGTGAAACGTTACCATCCCTTTTGTCTTCCTCGTTTACTTCAGCACTCAGCCGAACCTGATGTTCGATGCTAGGGCTGGAATCTGCGCTCGCTATAATCGACGTGGAGCTGATCTGACCTTGCCACGAGCTCGAACGCCAGAGGAAGGAGGAGTTCGCCTCCTGATGTCGGCGATTTGGGGGCGAAGGGGGTTCGGGTTCGAACTGATTTGCGGTGCGTTGGAGGCATGGTTTTGGGGGCGGTTTACTCGAGTTAGGGGAGGAGTGAGGGAGAGCGACGGCGTGAAGAGGGAGGGATGGCCATGGGAGAGGGCGGTGGACTTGGTGACAACGTGGAAGGGGAGCGACGACAAGGGCGGGATCGGGTTTTTGAGCGGCGGTTTTTAGGTTTAGCTTTTTTTTTATTTTGATCTGAGTAAGTAGAGAGAGACCAAAAGGGGGGGGGGGGCTTAAGTGAATATATATATATATATATATAATTTTTCTATCAAAAAGTAACTTTTTATTTCGAACACGAAACAAAACCCACTGCCTGTCGTCCCTAGCTAATTACCCCCATTCCGAACACAATGGGATATGTATCGTAAGCTGATTCGATCATTTCGATCAGTTTTCGTCAAAATCAACATATAACTCTATATATTGAATTTGAACGCGCATTTCAATTTACTGGGGTCACATACTAACTCGAAAAATTCCAGAAAATTATTTTCTAGCTTTGTATTGACAATACAGTCCTAACAAAACTAGTTTCGTCGAATTCTGAGACCGTTGGAAAAATGGCCATTTTCCAGTCGATTAAAATCAACTAAAACTGGTCAAACGCGTTTTCCTTTGCCACACTCACATATTGATTCGAAAAATTATGAAAATTGAAATCTAACAATAATTTGACATCACGGATCCAATAAAAGTGGTTTCGTCGAAATCCGAGGTCGTTTGCAAAATTCCCATTTTTAAGGGCCTGAATTCCATAGCGACTATTCAGAATTTTCAACTGGACATATATTTTGATTCCCGCTATGAAATTTCGATTTTTCGAATTCGTTGGAAAGATATCCCCAAATAGATCCTATTATTTTTGGTTTCACTAAAATTCGGATTGTTTTGCACCCGGTATATTCAATTGAAGTTTGAAATCGAATTATCGAACTACCGCGCCGTTTTCAATTTCTTTTATAATTATATATATATAATTATTTATATTCTAACGACGACGTATATAAATATATACGTTTGAATATATTCAAAATAAATTTCTCGTCGATATTATTTAAAATGATTCATTTTAGATATTCAAAATTCATTAAGATTGCCAAAATAAAAATTTTAAACTGGCTCAGATTTCCGGGTTATTACAATCTCCCCCACTTAAAACTTTTCGTCCCCGAAAAGGAACAAAGTCGAAAGTGGTTTGATTAATCAACTCTACATTCGATCTGGCTTCCATTCTCCAACTTTTCAGTTTTTGAGAATTTTCAAATTTTCAAAAATTTGGCTAACACCCTAAATTTTCGAAAAATTTCGCCATAACCTCCCCTGCACCGGGAGCCACGAGAAAATCCCGAAATTGCCATATAGGCCCTCTGATCTCAAAAAGAAAAGGAAAAAGCCAAGCGGCTAGCCAATAGGCTCATAAAATCATCATCACCCAAACAAAACAGTAAATTATATAGTAAACATGTACCTATTTGTCGGGCAAACAAATTTTATTCTCTGCTCTAGCCTCCTTGCTATGACCTGTTCAATGTAAGCATATGTATATGCAAGCAAATGCGACCAATTTTCAATACAGTCCAATATTTGATGCAATTAGGCATAATGGTTCAAAAATTATCAAACAAATAAACATACAACACAAACATCAATCAATTAGTGAATTTAACGTTTCAAATTCATAAATTTGATATATATACTGAAAATCTTGTTTTTGATGCCAATTTACAACAATAAACCTATCTATATTAGTTTTGGTTCTCACTCCAGTCTAATGGAAATATATAGATATCACACCTTCGAAACACGAAAATAAACCACTGATGTCGTACGTCGTCAGTGGAATCATCCCCGTGCTACTAGAGTGCGATTCTATATCTATCCAGTACATTAAAACTTCGAATATACGTTCATGATGCGTATATGCAAAACCTTTATATACTAGATTGTCCAAATCAGTACAAATAAAATATTCAAATACGTATAAAACGATTTAAATTTTCAAAACAAAATTGTTTTCATTTGAAAAATATACTCTTCACACTCGTTCTAGGATACTATTGATCCTATCTCTAACGAGTCATTCTAATTGGATATTACTAATCCAATATCTGATGAATTCTTTCGTATGGTTCTAATGTGCCTTGTTCTCGAGCTTTGTAAACCAAAGCTCTGATACCAAATGTAAGGACCCATTACTTCCCCATGAAGGAAAGAGCGGATACTTTGAGAACAACACACAATAGAATGCAGATGGAGGAACATTTCATTATTATTACAACAATTCCATCAGATACAAGAATATACAGAGTATAAATGAATAAATTACATTCGACAAATATCAGAGATTACAATAAATTACATAGTAGCGGAAAAATATACAAAACACAACTGAAGGTTATATACGGATACCGAGCTTTCCGGATATCATTCCAGCTGTAAACCAGGATCCTGTGAATATAAATCTGCAAAACCAAAACTACTAGCTGCCCGTGTGGAAATAGGGGCACCCAAAGTTTAGGTTAAAACAATAAACTCCAGGTCAGTCATGTGACTGGTGTGAGAACTAAAACAGTTATTAAATCTTTATTTTAAAAGAGAGTAATTCAAGGGACCACGCCATATAACACGGAACGGGTTTCCTCCCAAGAATACCAGTGCATAGAATAAACACCGCAATGATTTTTCGAAAAATGAAGCTATTATAAGACCCAGGTCCCATCACACAATGCAACGCAAGCCAGGGGATAGGGTTTTACCTTATAACAGCCAAACATGCTTGGTACGTTTAAAAACAAATCATTTGATACTATAATAAGTGTATAGTGTTAAAACAATTTCAATCATAAATATCAATCATAGACGGCATAACATCCCATTCTACTATGTCGCCATACTAGGCTCTACAAATAAAGCCGAAATATCTCGTATTGGAAATTTGATTTCCGTCATGAGTCGAGGCAGGGGGCAAGCTCCTCTCCGCTTCGAGACACTCTAGCAAATGCCTCAGGACTACACACTCTGGGCAACCCTTGGATCTTCAGGGCCGGTCCTCTCTTACGTTTGAGGATTGGCAATTCCTGAACACACGTTTCCCGGTCCTTACAGACCCAAAATCGAGGCGCCTTATCCAACAACCACATAGGTGAAAAGTATATAAATGTCAGGGCTGGTAAGTCACTGACACCACCAAAGCTAGAAAGAAACGTCGTGCTCTCCCTGCAGTCCTTATCCCGTTTTTAACTCATACCGAGGTGTGAGGCTCGTGAATTCACGTTATACCCAAAGCTGCCACGTAGGCCGTACTATGATCATCAACCACAAGACTTTGCTTTTCAACAGAAGCCTTGATCCATGCAACTCCGCGTGCCACACAGGCTATTTCATGCCATGCGATTGATATCTATCGATATATAACCTCTAAGCTCGTACGTCTCAGAGAAGGGCGTTAAGCAAGAGAATAAATTCTCCGCCGCCAAACAGATATATATTTAACATAAATCAATCAACACAGAATAAAATCAAATGTCAGACACACAATCCATTTACAAGTTCGTTCTGGGTCTGAACGAAACCGGAGGCACTTTCCTCGCATATCCATCAATCTCCAAGTACGTCTGGACGACCACCAACTGATTCCCTCATCTTGGGTGTACAGCCCAATCAAGATCATCAGTAATCACCCAAACGATGTGAAGACTTCCGGTCTTCAACCACCGTATTCATCTTCGACATATCATCGAATCAGTTATTCAGAATGGGTATAAACCCGGACTTTCCGAACAACCCGCGTATATAGTAAACAAATGTTACACAAACACAACATACGCCTCATTCCAATTCAGCAGCCACTAACCGCAAATTAGCAAGAGAACAATTTCCCAACTATTAACCCCGAAGGCCGAAACCAACATCAGATCAATATCCAGGAAACCATTCTTCTTAACTAACCTACAACTAGTTTCTAAATTTCACATTCTTAGGGAAAGGTTCCCATTAATTTTATCCAAGATAAATTCTTTAAAATTTATTCTTGAATCTTCCTTTAGATGTCATTTCAAACCAAATTATGGTTTTTCAAACTAGTCGAGATTAGCGAACCACACCGAAGTAATTATTTATTTTATTTCCCATTCCCAACCTATTCATCCCATGAAGCAAAACTGGTAATACTCCATATCTAACACCACGGTGTTATCGGTAAAATTAATTACCATTTCACGTTCAAATCTAATTAAAGATTTGACTATCGTTTTGGAGCAAAACTGGTGATACTCCATTCTCGCTCATTTGCCAAATTTGATAATTTAAATTATCAATTCACATTTCAATCTAATTGCAGATTCATTAAAACTCCCGTTTCAGGGTTAAAGAACTAATGTCATTTAAAACACAGTTCATGATAAACCCAAATCACATTCTGTTTATTATCGGGTTAAAGAACAAGTGTTATTTAAAACACCGTTCACGATAAACCCACAAATCAATTCTATTTACAATTCATTTCAAATCCAATTTATTTATCTAAAAATAAATGGGTTTTAATTTTAGTTCAAAACTAGTTCATTTCGATAAAATTCTATTTTTATCTATTTAAATATGGAGTTTTTCATCCTAAATCATTTCTTATGATTTTACACAAATTATTACTATTTTTAATAATTTTATAAAGGCCCGTACAGTCGATTTCCATCAACGGCCATCGAACTGCACTTACAACGACCTTTTCCAAATTTGATTTGGACATATCTCCAAATCCAACCGTTAGATTTCAAATTTCTAATATTTGTTAGAAAGCTCTTTTTGATACAAACCCAACGGTTCCGGTTTTAGGAGAATCCGACGGTCGGATCTCCCGTAATGTCCGTTTGAAGTCAATGGTCGAAATTTGCGAACTGCCGCGGCGCGGCGCGTTCTATTCAGGCCATTATATTATATATATATATAATATATATTTCATCGACTTCTATTTAAAACAAATTTTATAAATAGTTTTAAATTTGTATCAAAAACAATTTCAACTTCCATTTCAAATTCAAATCAAAATTGAATTTTTCCTTATAAATTCGTTTTAAAATTCATTTCAATTCAATTCAAATTTCAATTCAATTTGAATTCATTTCAAATCGATTTTTATTCTATTTCAATTCATTTTCAATTCAATTTGAATTCATTTCCTATTCAATTCAATTCAAATTCACTTTCTATTCAATTCCATTCGAATTTGTGTTATATTCAATTCAAATTCAAATTCGTTTTTTATTCAATTCAATTCGAATTCGTTTTATATTCAATTCAATTCGAATTCGTGTTATATTTAATTCAATTCGAATTCGTTTTATATTCAATTCAAATTCAAATTCGTTTCCTATTCAATTCATTTCGAATTCGTTTTCTATTCAATTCAATTCGAATTCATTTTACATATTCAATTCAATTCGAATTCGTTTTATATACAATTCAATTCGAATTCGTTTTATATACAATTCAATTCGAATTCGTTTTATATTCAGTTCAATTTTATAAAAACGAATATAATCGATATAAATATCGTTCGCATCAAAATAGCGCATTTCTAATTAATACGGCTTTATATATTTCAATAATTCCGTTATTCTATTCAACAAATGAATATTTATTTTATTCAATACGTGAATCTATACTTCTGCCAACACATGACTAATCTCAATGAATGAGTACTGTCCACGTGTGACTATTTTTGTTATTCAATATATTTTATAAAAATTATGGTATCTATCGTTTGATTTCAAATCAGACTCCAACCGTAAATTAGTAAGAGAACGATTCCCTGAATATTAATCCCGAAGGCCGAAACCAACATCAGATCAATGTCCAGGAGACCACTCATCTTATCTATTTTCCAATTAGTTTCTAATTTTATATATGATAAAGATGTAAATTTTATTGTTAAAATATTTCTTTCAACACATGACTAATCTCAATGGATGAGTACGGTCAACACATGAACCTTTATTTTATATTGATAAAGATGTAAATTTTATTGTTAAAATATTTCGTTCAACACATGACTAATCTCAACTGATGAGTACGGTCAACACATGAACCTTTATTTTATAATATTCTTTATTTTCTAAATTGGAATGAGGCCCAATCAATTACCATATAAAGTTAATTATACGGATTCCATACAATACATGTATATAATAGCAACGATAAATAATCAACCATCATCCAAAGTGCACTTCACTGTATAAGCATCAAATATAGATATCTAATACTTATAACAGCCTGTCAATCAATCGATCGACATACAACTAATTATTTGGATTAGTGTATGCCGTATTTTATCCCAATACCCGTGTGGGGTTTCAAACAATCAAACACAGATTTTATTTGTGCAGTTGGGCGATGTGTAAAATTTATCGTCCCAATCAATGTCAGTCAAATCAGTGTACATAAACAAACCGTCCGGTTTGTAAATGAATATTTATTTATTCATATTCACATTAAAAATTATATTTTTAACGATCGAATTATTTTATCCAACCTATGAATATTCTATTCGGTTCATTTATCAAATAAAATGATATCTTTATTTTTCTAACTTATTTTAGAAAATTTCGGTGGCATAACGACGCGATACTAGAAACGGGACAAGGCCTAGCCTTATCCCCGGTCTAGTGATGGCCCACGCCATACACATATCAATCAATCCATTCCATTTCACCAAACAATCAAGTTCAAATCAAATAATCTAACCAATCTATGCAATCAAACAAACAAGTCCATGGTCTGTGGGCAATTGTGTCGGGTGCTACTAAACACCGTCTGCATCCTAGTATATATATATATATAACTAGAAAAGAAAAGTTAAAGTGAGAAATTCTCACTGATGGATCCACTCCGCCGTGCTTTGCTGTTGAACCGCTGAACCGTCTGGATTGGTTTGAACTTCCAATGCAGTTCTTTGCTCGCTGTTCAAAATAAAAATTATATTTTTATTGCTTCATTTCAATAAATAAAAATTCTATTTTTATTTCTACTTCCTATGTTTTCCAAACGCTTCATTTTATATAAAAATTATATTTTTATATTTCTACTTCTAATATAAAGAACGAATTTTTATTTCGACACTATAAAAATCCCATTTTTATTTCAACATCTATATATAATAAAAGTCATATTTTTATTTCGCTACATATATAAAGATAATATTTTTATATTCCCTATTATATAAAAATCATATTCTTATATGCTAAAAGTCGTTTCTTTCTTCTTTTAAACATCTCAACTTTTTATATTTCAAAAATCTTTTCTTTTTATTTTTAAAAATCTCTTCTCTCCCATATAAAGATAAAAAAATCAGTTCTTTCTATAAAAATTTGTTCTTTCTTCTATGCTATATATATAAAGTTTCATATTCAAATTCTATGTTATATATATAAAATTTCATATTCAAATTCTATGTTATATATATAAAATTTCATATTCAAATTCTATGTTATATATAAAAAATTTCATATTCAAATTCTATGTTATATATATAAAATTTCACATTCTCTAAACAATATATATATATATATATATATTATTTCAAATTTTATAAACGATATAAAACAAGGTTATATTTTATTTTTAAAAACAATTCTATAGTAAGTAAAATAAAATAAATAAAAACTACCTCTCACCACGTTCAGTGAAACGTTACCATCCCTTTTGTCTTCCACGTTTACTTCAGCACTCAGCCGAACCCTAACAAGTATAAAATGGTAGACTTAGTTGTACTTCCAGTCAGAGTTTCTCACCCATACAATCAATAGGCAACCCAACATACCGGAGTTACCCCTAAGGGTATTAATGGGCTCCCTAACATACCAGAGTCTAGATGTACCCTAATTACTACCTTAATCAATCGGCTCCCTACTTCGTAGATACCTTGTGCTGGCCCCACAGTAGGGTGTATCACTCCCTAAAGTGGAAACCTTTCGTTTTCAGGATGTGCACAACCATATCTACAGGTGTCACGGCGTCTAAACCTCCTCTGCCGGACCCATGCACGCACATGACCCCATCAGAATGTGCCGCCCACACCGTCCCTCATGTTTGGATCTCTTACAATCAACTCAATAAGCGGGCCCCGACTCCGACCTAGTTCAGAGTGCTCGTTTGATACCTATATATGGGCTACCGACTGAAACGGGTCCCACACACAAGATGATACAAGCTTCCCCCTACGCTTGCATCCCCACTAGGTTTTCCACAGGTTATGCCATTCCATATTAAAAGATTGCATAACCCCACAGGTTAATTTTGGGGGCCTATATGTATAAATATTACCCGCCCACCTAAGATTTACTTAACCCACCCACTGTTTCAAACAAGCTTACTTAACCCCTACTCAAGTTATACATTCATACAATCCCTATGGATTCAACTGGGTTAAGTATTCTAATTCGTTACCATATTCATTTATGGTTATAATGTGCTATACCTCCTACATTAAGCCTATCACTTGTGGATGCTGGATATGCCGGTCGGTTCCGGGCAAACTTCTTCCGCAAGTCGATCGGACTTAACCTTGTGTCTTAGAACGTCTCATGTTTATGCACTTAGACCCCTCACATTAGATTCACCGCTTGTGGTCGCTGGATATGCCGGTCACTTCCAGGTAGACTTCCACCACAAGTGTAATCTAACCTCGTGTTTAAGCGCGGTTACAGTTTCTAATTATTGTAATTCTAGGCACTTCAAATATTAACCAATTATTCCTATGTCGTTATAGGTTTTCATGCCCCTTTCCCAAGTTAGGTTCATAATGAACCATATACCCCAAATTAATGTCTTTAACCACAAGTTGATTTATGCCCTAAATTCATGTTCATACATTTCATTCAAGTTATGCCCAAATTTCCAATTACATTTTGTGCCCTAATTTTACCGTTTCCCCCTCGTTCCCAATATAACATGTTCGCATATTTTAGCGGCATGTCTATGCTCGAAGGTAGCCTGGCTTTAAAAAAAGGGAAAAGATGAAGGGAAGAGGGCAGAAATGATTATACTAATAAGATTGACATATAGTGGATGAAATAGGCATAAACATATAGTGGCATAATGACAAGATAAGCATAGAGGAACAGTTCTGATGAACATGTGACAATAGAATTGATTCTAACATAATAGGGACATCATAAACAGGCATGATGAGATCTAAACAATGAATTAGACATCCAAACTAATAACGGATCTGATTTAGCCACAAACATAATAGGAACATGCACGAAGTGATATAAACAGTGAATTAGATCTACAAACAATGACAGATCTGACATGATAAATAGGTATAGGTTTAGATCTAGTTCATATACATGTCAGAACAACTTAGATAAACATGTTATAGCAGATCTGATATGATTATAATAGTCACATACATAGATTCAAGTTATAGTCATATCAAGATTTACTTTTTAAATATTTAAATCTAAAATTAACATAGACTCACGGTGATTAGATCTTAGAAAAGTAGAAGAAAGGTTGCAGATGTTGAATCACAGATCTCTAAACTCTAGTTGATTGCTAAAGAAGAAAAGGCTTGATTTAATCTGGGCAAAGGCAGCATCTAGTTCTCCATTATTTTTGGTGTGGGGAAACAAGAAAAATGAGGCCATATATATAGCTGTCACCAACGTTAATCTTCCCAGATCTAACGTAGAGGGGCCGACCCCCACTTTGGGGTCGACCCATGGGTCGACACCCCCTTTATGCGGTCGACCAAGGGTCGACAGCCCTTTGATGGGGTCGACACCCCTATGCGGCAATTTTCCTGCTCACATAAAAGATCGATTTTGATTGTTACGTATATATATAATCCTCTTGTGCATATATAAACTTCAAACCTTAATAACTTCTTCATACGGTGTCTGTTTTATGCAAACCAGGTGTCTATTTTGACCAGAATTCCGAATAAACGCAATGGCATAGTCCATTTCACTTAATTCTGAATATTAAATTAATTATTTTTTAGTTTATCATATTTTAGTGTTGTCAAAATTACGGGGTGTTACATTCAGTCCCATGAATACTCTACAGTAAAATAATTTGTAAACAACGCAACGCTTTTTGAAAAATGTAGCTATTATAAGACTCAGGTCCCATCACACAATGCAACACAAACCAAAGGATAGAATTTTAACTTATAATAGCCAAACATGCTTGGTATGTTTTAAAAACGAATATCTTTGATACTACTATAAGTGCATAGTGTCAAAAACAACTTCAAATATAAATGTATCAATCATAAATGACATAGGTACCATATATTTTGTCGCCGTACATGGGTTTACAACAAAAACCAAAAAGTCGCGTGTTGGAAATTGGATTTCCATCTATGAGTCGAGGCAAGGGATCTTGCTCACTAGTTTCAGATCACTTCTAGCAGGATGTCCAGGATCACACCTACGGGTAACCAGTGGTTAGCGTCAGGACTGGTCCACACCTAAAGTTTGTGGATTATTTATTCCTGAACAATACGTTTCCCAGTCCTATAAGACCTATCACTCGAGCCATTTAGTCGACTCTATATCCGGGGCGCCTTGCAATCCATCATCCACATAAGTAATAATGTCTAGGCTCCATACCATGACATCACCCATAGCTAGAAAGAAACACATGTCCTCCCTGAGGTCCTCATCCGGTTTTTGACTCATACCGGGGTGTGAAGCTCGCGAATTAACGCTACACACAAGGCTATGCTACTTGAAGCTGTGCTTTCATCATCAAGTACAAGACTCTGCTTTTCAACAAAAGCCTTGATCATTTGAATCTTAACATGCCACAATGTCAATCCATGCCATACAACTGATATCTATTTATATATAACCACTAAGCTCATACGTCTCAAAGAAGGGTGCTAAACAAGAGAATAAGTTCTCCGCCAAAAAACAAATACATATTTAATAGAAATCATTCAATATAGAATGAAGTACTATGTCAGACATAATCCATTTACAAGTTCATTCTGGGTCTAAAAGAAACCAGAGGCATATTATTCCGTCCGCTATATGTCCAATACAGGAGAGAGGCCCTCACGTATCTAATCGATCTCCAAGTACATCTAGACAATCAGCACTTATTACCTCATCTTGGGTGTACAACCCAATCAAGACATCAGTAATCATCCAAACGATGTGAAGATCTCCGGTCTTCAACCACCATCTTCTCCGACTTTTATCCGTCGTATCAGTTATTCAGAATGGATTAAACTCGGTCTTTCCGAGTAACTCGCGTATCTTATAATCAAGTGCTATAAAAACACATCATACACCTCAATCCAATACTGAATATTGCTTTATTCGAATATTCTTTTCATAATTTAAACCAAATTAAGGTTTATCAAACCAGTCGGGATTACCGTGCCTTACCGAAGTAATCATTTATTTTATTATCCCAGTCCCAACTTATTCATCCCATGGAGTAAAACTTGTAGTACTCCATATCTAACACCCACTTGTGTTATCGGTAAAATTAATTACCACTTCACGTTTCAAATCTAATTAAAGATTTAATTATCGCATGGAGTAAAACTGGTGGTACTCCATTCTCGATTATTTCTTGAATTCGGTAAATTTAATTACCTCATTTACATTCTAATCAAATTAAAGATTCATTAAAACTCCAACTTGGTTTTATCTTAAAATCATTACTTTATGTTTATTCAACCTTAAGAAATTAATCTAGTCTGCAGCTGGGTTAAAGAACCAATGTTATTAAATGCACAGTTCCCACTAAATCCAAATCAACTTCCAATAAATATGGAATCTTCACGGAAATCTGATCAGTATATAATTGATATAAATTTCCGTACCAGACTAATACTATAAATGGAATAACGACAAAGCCTGTTAAATTGCATAAATAGTAATATTCTTCCTTTACAGAAGTTTATGTCAATTATTAAATCGAATTCCATTCGATTCTAATTTAGTATACTAAATTCGAAAACTTTACTTTGAAAATTTCATTAATCTTAATTAGAAGATTATAAATTACAAATCATAACTTCACTGTTAATTGGGTTAAAGAATAAATGTCATTTTAAACATCGTTCACAACGAACCCAAAATCAACTTTCATTTAATTCCAATTATATTTATTGATTGGAAAACTTCATTAAATCTTAATTACAAGATTTATTCCTTTCTCAACTGGGTTTAAGAACAGTGTTATTGAAGGCACCATTCACGACAAACCCAAAATCCAATTTGATTTAAATACAAGGCTTTGAATAGAAATCATATCGATTTATATTCAATATCAAATTCTGAAACCACCAGATATCGTACTAGGAATAATGATATCTATATCTTCCAAGTTCCTCAACAATATCTGTATAATCACAGAATCCAATATCAAAATATTCCGAGGATTATTTCCATTCAAATCCAATCCAATTCAGATATTGGAAGATTCTGGTTATATTAAAAACATTTCAACTCTTTTCAGTTCTTATTTCAAGTTGCAAAACAACTTATTCTGATAAAAATATCTTTTATCTTTATAAACTTGGAATATTTCATCCAAAATCTTTCCAAATAATTTATTATGATTTTACATAATTTATTCATATTTTTAATAATTTTATTAAGGCCCTTACAGTCGATTTCCATTATCGGCCACTGAACTGCATCCACAGCGACCTTTTCCAAATTGATTCGGACATATCATAAAATCTAACCATTAGATTTCAAATCTCTTATTATCGTTCGAAAGCACTTTTCGATATGAACCCAATGGTTCCGGTAGAAGAATCTGACGGTCTGATCTCGCGTTACGTCCATTCAAAGTTAATGGTCGAAATTCACGAACTGTCGCTGCGCGAAACATTCAATTCAGGCCATTTAAATATATATAATATATTTCGTTGATTTTCATTTAAAACGTATTTTATAAATCGTTCATAAATTCGTTTTAAAAACGATTTCAACTTCCATTTCAATTTTAAATCAAAATTGAATATTCCATATCATTATAAGATTAAAATGATAACATTTTCAAAATATTAGATTTGAAATCAAACCTTTTCAATTTTCATTATAAAATGGACAAAATCGACAGTAAATTCTGTTCGAGTTAAAATGGCGAATATCTACTTAACTCGGCTTTAGATTCTTTTCAATAATGAATATTTCTATATTTTCGTGTCCATCCAAAATCGGACATCAAAATTATATTTTGATTCTTCACTGATTATTATTAAAAATATTTGATTATATTCTGTACTGGAATCAGGCTCAATTAACTACCATATAATTTTATTTATATGGATTCCATACATCGCATGTATTCAAAAATAGTGATAAACAACTATTAAATATTCAATTCACATCTAGAGTGCAATTTACAACTGTATAAGCATTAAATAATTAAATAACGCTTATCATAGGCTTTCAATCAATCGGTTGCCATACAATTAAATCCAAGGGAGATGTGAATTAATTATCATCCCCATCCCCATTTGGGGTTTTCAACCATCAACAAATAATTGGGCGATGTGTAAAATTATCGTTCCAATACCTGTGTGGGGTTTACATCACAATCCATGTGAATTTATCAACAACTTAATAATAGTGTTAAAACTGTCAACATCCATCAACCACTAAACAAATATTGCAATCATAAGCAATAAATACATATTCAGTCCCAGATATGATAACTGTAAAAATAATTTGAGTGAGTGAGTTCTCACCATTGGTTTCCACTCTATCAGTCTTTAATTGAGGATTTTTTTTAAAATTAAATTAAACAAACATTTAATTTACCTAAAAATTCAACTTGCTCCATTTCTGTTCTGGTCATTTCCAAGATGTAGTATTCGTTGTCACGATTCTAACGTGACTGAGTTTGCAAATTTCTGATACCATATGAAAAAGTTATGATGTTATCAACTTTAATTACAATTTTAATATAATTAACTAAAATTAACTTGTTAATTAAATCTTCCTCCCGTTAAACTCTTCCAGGTTATGGCTTCAACATCGAACCCATCTTCACAAGAGAGACCACCACCGCGCCACACCTAGGAGCCGCCTAGATCCGATCTAAAGTCGCAACCGTGAGGAGCCTCATGTCGCCATCTACCGTCCTCGAATTTGCCAGGCTCGGTAGCCTCTGCGCCTTGGAAAATGTACGTGATCTTGGCTATTTTGAAAATTACAGTTGTAAATTTAGAATATCAAGTTTAGTTTAAAATTTAATTGTAATATATACCAACTCTTCTCGTTAAAAAATACCAACTCTTCTCGTTAGAAAATCAAGGCTATTAAAATTTAGAATATCAAGTCTAGTTTAAAATAACAGTTGAACTATTAAAAAAAAGTCGGAATATTCTAACCTTTAGAGTTTTGTGGAATATCAAGTATAGTTGCTTTGTTATTGTGAACTTTGTTGGTATTTTTTTTCTGTTTTTCTACTGAGTGGAAGCACCCGTTCAATGAACACAACATATCTAATTGTGTATATCCTTCCTGTATAATCAGTACACTCATAACCTTTCTGATTAATAGCATAACCCGAAAATGCAAGGTTTTTATCTGAAATTCAACTTGTTAGAATGGTGTGGTCTTAAGTAAGGAAAACACAAACATCTAAATACTTTTAAATTATAATAATCGGGTTTAGTATCATGCGGTTTTTCAAGAGGTGTTATGTTTTTCGGAGTTTTTGCAAGTTGTCAATTTATTAAATAAACTGCTATACTAAATGGATATGGAAAAAACTGTAGTGGTAAAGAGGCATTAGCGAGAAGAGTTAACTAGATTTAGAAATATATCTGTATTTTCTCTCCACTAAACCATTTTAAATAGATGTATATGAAAATTTTGTTCTATGCACTATTCCCTTGCTTTGGAAGTTGGGGTTTAGATTTTAAACTCACCACCTCCATCAGTTTATAATATTTTCACATGGGAAATAGTCTGTTTCTCTATCATAGTTTTAAAATTTATAATTGGCCTATGTGATTCTTATTTGTATTTTATGAAATAAATCCAAATAAATCTTGTGTAGGCATCAAATAATGACATGTAATACTCAAAGCCGAAATTAGAATAAATAGGTGATGATCCCCTTAAATCAGTGATAATTAATTAAAGTGGTTTAATGTAAATATAACAATAATCATTAATTGCAATTAATGACTTTTTCCTATATGACATATCTACATAAATATGGTACAGTAAAAGAACTAAAGTTAATTTGTTTATCATTCAGGTCTTATTCAACAGCTTTTACACTTTGGTGTCCAAGCTTGTAGTGCCTACATTTTGAATTTTGTTAGCCTTATCTACAATAGTCAAATTGGAATTATTTCCCTCTATAGCAGACCTGTGGATCCTAACAGAATTAAACTTGTATATTCCATTGATAGGACCGCGCTATTAAATAATGTCCTTAGTTAGTATACCTCTAACTAAGACATGTTTTGGAAAGAGTATAAAATACACATCATTATCTTTGGCAAACTGAGATAAACTAATGATATTTTTCCAAATTTTTAGTACTTTTAACAAGTTACGCAAGCAAGTTATCTTTTACCTTTCAGATAACCATTACCAATATATGTAATTCTAAGACACTTACGATTTTCCATACAAATGTAATGACTACTTTTGTATTCTTTGTTTCCAAGATTTAAGTTTTCTAGATTGTTGGTAATGTGGTTCGTTGCTCCAGAATCGGGGTACTAATCACCATCTAATATGTGTTGCATTCTTGAAATTTCATTATGATAATTATTCTGGCTAGTATCTACTGTGATGTTGTCATCATTTCACTTTATGCCAATAGCGGTAGGGTTACCGTTTCTTTGATTCTGATTTGCTTTGTAGTTAGCATTGAACATGAAATAACATTTGAGTTATATGGCCATTTTTCTCACAAATTGGATGCTTAGACCTATTGTTGTCATCCTACTTACATATTCTACATTCTCAGTTAGAGTTACACATCTTTGAAATGACTGTTCTCTTTTGTTGCTCTTTTGGTTTTTGCTTTTGAAGCCAGTTGACAAGTTTACCGAATAATCTAGTTTTTGCATCCTCTTGTTGCTTATTCGGGTTCATCAGATAGTAAAATAACATGAACTTCATCTAACAGTGATGTAGCTCTCTGTGATGGATAATAGCAACAGTTGGCTCATATTCAACATTTAGACCATTTAAAAAAATCAACACTTGTTTAGATTCTTGAATAGATTTTCGAGCAACAACCAATCTGTCACAAATATTTTCACATTGGCATGATATTCTCTCATAGAAATGCTATTTATTCTATCATTTTACGTCCGTCTTTTATAATATAGAATCTTTGCAGCTGATTATTGTTAAATAAATAACAACAATAGAAATTTCATTATATGTTTTGTACCGCATGACTTGTAGTAGTAAATTGGCACTAATCGATGATAATAACTATGAGCTGATCAATCTATTTTGTCCATCCTATCTATATACTCCTCATCAGTAAGTATTTTATTTGCCTTTATCTATTACCAAATCTTAATAAGATAAGAAGTGTACCATATATGAATCCTTTTAACCCATATCCTTGAACTGTAGTTCCAAATCAAAGCTTTCTAAGAAGATAATATCTACTTCTAAATGCATAGTTATGAGTTGACTTTGTAGGATTACACCAGTTTTGACTAGTTGTTGAACACAATAGCTGTTTGAATGTCGTTATTAACACTGTTCTCAGGTGCGAGTAAGGTAGTCTTGTCTTGTATGATACTTAAACAGAATGAAACAAGTAAGAAATTATGACATCTCATTCTCCATGATCGAAAGATAAACACTACAGATGCGGTAGTCATATCTAGTTTCAACTTCCAAAGATAGAAAATTGAATGTTATTCAATCATAACATCAGATAACACGGGGGTATGAAAAATTTCACACAAAACATTCATTAATATAAATATTCCATTAATACAACCCATTCAGGGAAAATATATGTTATTGCAAAATAACTCCAAGAGCAACATATGATGATATGCCTCCTCGGATGATTAGAGTACAGATAGTAGCAATCATAAACTTGCTGATATAAGAAATCCAAAAGATAAGGCAATACAAAGCGGAACTCCTAAATAGCTATATCCTTCTTTCTACTTGCCTATGGAAGCTTATTCGAAGAAGATACCCGAAAGACCTTAACCCTCAGCATACTTAATTGAGTACTTGAGAGATTAAGTGGAAAAGCAAAAACAACAGGTCAGTCAGAAATACTGGCATGAAAAATTACCTTGCTAGCTAATACTATTGATATCTAACGGGACCGTGCCGAATAGTGGAACATATTGCCTTTCATTAAAACCATACTACAAAACTAGGTCGATCTTATACCCCTACTCTATAGTGGTTAGTTCAATGTATAACAATAGCACTTATAACATGTAGTATACCATGAGTTCCCTTCCCAATTATACTCTCGTACTATGCTTTACAAGGAACTATAATGTTGAACTACAGAGTTAAAGTTATTTTATCCTTTATTCTCGTAATGTTCTTCGTGGTATCTCATTCCATTAACATGGAAACAACTTTCCTTTTCGGTTCCTGTTCTTTCCTTTTCTATGTACAACTAACATAAACCAAAATCTCATTCCCTAAAACTTCACATTGCGCTAGGCAATGGATAAGATAAAATTATTATCAATGTAATTTAATTGGTGTTTCCTAATTTTCTAACCATTGACCCTCCCAAAGTTTCGCACATAAATGCAATGTTTGTGGAAAGTCAAACAACCAACAACAATGGTCATTTCAACGCATTCTAGTCTATGTCTGATTATCATCATAATAAGCATGATACCTATGCCGTTCCTAATCTCCTTCGACTACCACATAGGAGTCGAAGTTCTTGTGCACACTATTATGAAAGGTGTAACCCTTCCGGTTTGCTTAACAATCACCAGTCGGCGTCTGTCATCCGACAATGATGGAAAGCAATAGACGAAGGGCCTTTATTCCTTTTTAGAAAACATTTGGACAAAGAATCTCTTTGTTGTCGTTTCCGATACCAACAACCTTAGAGGCAGAGCCTCAAAACATTTAGTTTTAGAAAAGTTCCTCAACGACCCCTTTAGTGCCTAAGGAAATAGTTATGGGAAACAAGTTTACAAAGGCATGTCTTTATAGGTAATGTCTCCATAGGTGTTGGAAACATAGATTTTAATGCAGAAAATGAAGTTCAAACACAACTCCCACTAAGGATCCCTTTGTCAAAGAACAATGGAATGATGTAACGACCTCAAAAATGTAACAAGCCCTTTTGATTCTACCAAAAGGTTCAGAGGCAGAAGCCACTATTCTTTATAAAGTTATGGTTCAGAAAATTCTTCTTTACAAATCATTTCTTTTATGGAAAAGCGACCCTTTGGCTTAGTCGAAGGTGTCAAGGCGAAAGCCACTTGCGAAGCAGTTATCTTCAAAACCAAAATATTTATAAGTATCGGGACTATTTCGGAAACTAGAATGTATAAGGTAAAAGCCTAAATGCTTCAAATAGCGTACTTGTAATATTTCAAACGTTCAGTGCTACCGGAAGGTGATTTTGATATTTTTTGGAATGTGTTTCTGAATCTGGAAATGGCACCGACATTAATTTTAGGAAAAACAAATTTATTTCTTTGTAAATCATATATCTTTTCACCAACTCGACTATATTTGTTGAAATCCTATTTGTCAAAAAAGAGTATAATGATCAAAATAAACATATTTTTCCAATACTCTATACTATACAAAATACAAAAACATGAGCATATTAACATAAATGTTAGTACCACAATTAATGTATATCCTTCCTGAAGCGTGCACTCTTAGGAAATTCAAAATAAATTTATACTAGTGTAGAAAATAAAGAAATTTGAAATGCATCTCCATAATTATTAAACACATAACATAGCAACGTTTCATGCTATTTAGAGATTTCTTTCTAGGGGTTTCGATCTGTAACTTAATCTTTTCATGCATATAAAATCTTCATCATGAAACCAAGCATATATCATAAAATCAACATGGGTATTTCTTTAACAAAGAAGTAACATAAAAATAGCTTAAAATCAATTATTAACAATAATATATGTTTCAGATATATTAAAATTCTCAAAACCCACAAAGGTAGAGTATATTATCCATCTTGATTGGCTAGAGGAGATAAGATTTGTTGTGATGTTTATCCAAACTCTAAGATCTCCTAGTTTTTCTCTATTCTTCTCTTATCCTTAATGGCTAGCTATTGACCTGTTTTTTCGTAACGAAGTCATAATATGGACTTTCGGCTATCGAAGTATTAAGGATTTCGACATAGGCTTAGGAGAGCTCAAATATGCGTGGTTAAAGCATCAAATCACTTAAAGAGTTGGACATACGATGTTTGGATATCGAGTCGGCAGAGTCGATCCGACCAACCCCAACAACAACTTATCATATTTTAGATCGAGTGACATCAGTTCGATGTTCTTAGATAGGTGGCGCTCGACTCGGTGAAGCCACACTACCATTTGATTCTTGGATCGGTTAAGTTTGGTCGACTGTGAAAAACCACAGTATACTGAACCGAATCCGATGTTTTATGAAGACTAGTTCTTCTGCTTAGGTGTGGTCTTCCCACCACTCTAAAATCTCGGATCTTGTGTCATGTATTTTAGTCGAGCCGACTTAGATACTTCCACTACCTAAAGAAACGATCCACAATTCCCTATTGAGATGGATCAGAAGCTACATGTCCTAGTCGAGCTGGGTTCTAGAACATTTATAAATACACCATTCATGGATAGAATTAAGAATCGAAATCCTTTTCCCTGTACTTACCGGCGTAACAACATTGATAAGGAGGATAACACACTTCTTTCTCTTCTTTTCTTTCAAATAATAAACTGCATTGTAATCTATAATATAAAAAAAGTTTGATTACACAAAGTGGACATTGGCCTGATTACTGAACCACTGTAAAAAATTTGTGTGTCTCCTGTAATTTATTGCATATTCAGTGATTTTGATTGTGTAATTGATCTTTGATTTACCGTGATAGTGTGATCTTGGGTGTTGATCATCGAGGAACCACTTTTTAACGTCAAAATATTGGTGCTCCAAGTAGGGGGCATGCAACTTTAATTTCTAGCTTAAATGAAATTGCTTGTTTCAAGATCGGAAAATGGTGAAATGGAAGAATGATGGGACATTCACTCGTGCTGAAGATGTTATGGTATAAGGTATGACAAATGAAGGAAGCTAGAAGGCTTTCTTTCATGGTGATACCTCCATCTACTTAGCCATAGAGGAGATGGATAGGGTGCCAAATGATTTGAAGTCACGAATGAAGTGACATGATGAGCTCTTCTAGAAGCAAAAGAAAATGATGAATAGTTTTTTTTACAAGAATGGATGGATTTGGAGACCAGGAGATCAAAACTCTTTTCCTAGAGCAGGAACCAGCAGTGTGGCAGCGAATAAAGTAGTGACAATAGCTTGACCAGATAGCTCACCACAGATTAAGCCGAATCGGCTGGGGAAGGGGGCATCCTCCCAAAAGAGGGAGATATGCATCGCAACATTGAACTCGTGTGTTCTGAATTATAATGCACGAGATATTGGTCGAGTTCAGACCAATACAAGACTAGATGGAGAAGGTATAGTAACATCAGGACCTTGGTTCGACTTTGTCGAACTAGGAACGAGGGACATGGTTGAACCAAACGTAAATGCCTCAAACGGGCATCAACTTACTACTACAATGCATGCTGGGGGCAATAGAGTTGGAATGGAAAATTCGCAACATTTTTTGGAGATTGAAATCGGATCGCTGATGTGATTCAATTACTTATGGGAGGTGAATCCCTTTAAGTTGATGTGTACAACGTCAATCGCATCCCTTTTACATGGGATATCATGAATATCCGTAACCCACCAGACTTCAAATTGCCATTCTTGGAAGCCTACGAAGGAAGGAAGGATCCTATCATGCACTTGATGTGCTTTTTGAGCTACAAGGAAGTACCATCGGCGTCAGAAAACATTATGGTCTATTGCTTTTCGCTATTTCTCACTAAAGCTTTTGCGACTCACTAAAGTTTTTGCGATGTGGTTTAGGCAGCTGGAATCTGAATCGATCAACAGTTGGAACGTGTTGGTCACTTGGTTTATTGAACAGTTTAGGGTCCATATCGCAAGACTGAAAAAAGTTTTGACTCTTACAACGATCAAGAAGAGGTCCGGAGAAACTATGCATTCTTTCATAGGGATATTTAATGTGGCGGTTGCTTCAGTGGATAAGAAGAAATGGTTGATGGTATTGATGGGCCCGAGTTCGGCGTTCTGGATAAGTCGGATTTCAAGATTTCTTTGTTGCATGACCTGCCAAGGGACCTTGGTGAATTTTACTTTTGAAGCAGATAGATTTCCACATGAGGAAGATTCTAGAATCAGAATGAAAGTCCCGAAGTTACCGTGATTGAGAGAGAGAGGGACCGTATAGAACTGGAAGATATAAAATTAGTAGCAAGAGAAGATCCTCGACAAAGAACGATCGAAATGTTTGGTCTCGAAGAGGCTTAAGTTCAACAAGTACATTGAGTTTAACTCCACGCTATAGGACATGTACTTGGACATTCATGAAATTATTCCATTTCATAAACCTTCCAGGAAGGAGACACAGAAAGAGCGGGAGTTGGGAAAGCACCTTCTATTCCGTGAGATAAACGATCATGCTATGGCTGAATGTATGCATCTTCGTGACATAATCGAAGAGCATGTCAGACGTGAAGTGATAGTAGAATATGTTAAGCATACAACGCTGAATTAGGCACAACCTCCCCTTGCTCCTCGAAGTGCGAATCAGCTGGGGTCGAGCTCACGTGGATTGATCATCGGCTGATCTAGATTCCTATCGGCCTTGGATTCCATGGATGTTATTTTTAATTGTTTTTGTTTTCCGGAGGGCTAAGTATGTTTATCCATGCATAGGAACCACGAGATCCCTAGGCATGCACTTTTCAAACAACAAGCCCTCCGCTTTACGATTTGTAATAAGGAATAACTAAATTGGCATACCCATATACGAGGTTAGGATTTAGCCTCTAGGCATACTTTACATCTAACGATAAACCGCTATATCTTGTTTCAGTTTTGTGATGGTTCTACAGCTTAATAAAATGTATTTCCAAACAGGGATTATGTTTGAGGGGCTAAATTGTCTTTTCAGGTCTTGGTAAGATAATTCAGAAGTAACTTGAGTACGGACTATACTAAGTCTAGATTTACAGATATGGACTATACTTGAAGGGTTGGATCGTCTTGTCAAGACTTAGAAAGATGACAATCATGGTTTGAGTATGGACTATACTCGATATGGATTTCCAAGCATGGACTATGCTTGAAGAAGGTAAATGGCTTTTTCAAGATTTGGCAAAACTCTTCACTTTGTTTAATTGCAGACATGGATGATATCCACAATTGATAGGCCAAATAAGGCCATCATATAATACAATCTGAAGGGATCGTTGGACTATACTGCAATTCGGTGTGATTGTCGGATTTCTTTGAAGTTCCGGTTTTCTGACTCTGCCTTAATATGCATGGTCTAGTGTGACCATGGATTCTTGATTTCCTGTTACAACGATCCGGAGCAATCACGACTTTTTTATGTGATTATTACGATCCGGCATGATCGTGGGTTAAGAGCCTTCGGATATTGGATTATATGGATTTCTGAATTATTCAAAACACGTCTTCTACAAAATGTTTCAGGAGGCAAAGTTTTGACTTGCCTTTTTGCAAGGAAGTCACATCATGGATGTTCGACTATCAAAGTGTTCACGATTTGGACATAGGCCTAGAAGTGCCCAGACATGCTTGGTTGAAGCTTCAAATCACTTAAAAAGTTGGATATACTAAGTTCAGATCTCAAGTCGGCAGAGTTGATTCGATCAACCTCAATAGCAACTTATCATATTTTGGATCGATTGCCATCGGTTTAATGTTCTTAGACAGGTGGATCTCGTCTCAGTGAAGCCACATTACCATTTGATTTTGGGTTCAATCAAGTTCGACTAGGATATGACAAATCAAAGTACACTGAACTGAACTCTAATGTTTTATGAAAACTAGTTCTTCTGCATGGGCGTGGTCCACCCACTAATTTATAGCCTCGGATTGTGTGACACATTTTCTAGTCGAGTCGACCTGGATACTTCCACCACTTGAACAAATGCTCCACCACTTCCTTTGTATCGGATCTAAAGGCACAATGTCCTAGTCGAACTAGGCTCTAGAGCATCTACAAAGCCACCATTATTGGACACAACTACATTACATACAGTACATCATACTATACAGGTGGTTAGGTAAGCCACTACATATATACATACATCATAACCCCCATAAAAGAATATACATCATCTTGTATAGTGAGAACAACAAAATACTGCTACAGAAAATATGCGATCCAAAATTAGTATAACCTGGAACTCGGTCAGATCTGAGGTATGAACACACGGGTCAGTCTAACTTAAACCAGATAATTAGTATAAGGTGAGATAAAGGAAATAAATCTATAAACGAAAAATTCCTTTAGGTTATAATGGAAAGTAATGACATAGTTTATCATAAAGATTCCTTCATTAAGAAACATTAGTAGTATCCCCGGAAACACACGAAGGAAACAAAAAAAAAGCGTTGATGTAACTCGGGGACTTTGTTAAGAGGTTAATCCATAAAATGATATCGACATATGCACACATGAAAAATTTCGCACAACTCTAAGAGATATATATATATATATATATATATATATGTGTGTGTGTGTGTGTGTGTGTATCCTAATAATCATCTCAAAGTGGCGAAATCATCAACTATCACAAGAAGAACACCAAAACAACAAGGTTTGGATCCAACCCAGAATTAGCAAGCCGAAGTTGTGAATATGCATGCTACAACATGGTGGCTCGAGGCCATAACCCATGGGTCTACATAGAATTACAACTTCTGGATCTACCTATAATTATAGTTGTTGGTTCTACCCAAAATTGAGACTTTTGGATCTATACAAAATTAAAGTTGTTGGATCAACCCATAATTAAAACTTTTGGATCTACCCAAAATAACGGCTATTGGATCTACCCAAAATAACGGCTATTGGATCTACCTAAAATTATAGCTGTTGGATCGACCTAGAATTATGACTTTTGTATTTACCCAATATTATGATGGACACGAAGGTAAGTAATAGCTAAGCAACATGAATGTGTCAAAAACTCACAGTCTGTAACCCAAATAGTACCGTGCATCCTATACCATAGGTTCCCATGACTGGTTCAATACACGCAAGTTAGTTCCATACTAGAAATCACAAGAAACAAGTGAAATAATAAGAACTCACAAAAAACAAAGTCTTTAATTACGCGAGTCTTGGATTAATCATTTTCGTATACCGTCTCATATCTTACCACCGGGTTTATGAGATCATTTAACAACTGTTGCTTCTTCACGAAGGGTGCAAAAATGTTTGATTTTATATTAGAAAATATATACTTTAGAAAATCGGTTTGAAAATGTGTTTTGGGAAAATGTTTTAAAATCATTTAGCTTATAAAATTCTTGTATAAATAAATTATTCATAAATTTACAAAACCTTATTTCTAAAATAATTCTTTTCATACCATATTTCTTTACTCATAATGTTTCGAAAATGATTTAAAAATCTATGCATGTATATCGAGAACAAAAGAAGAATATTACCAGAAATGCACAATAAACATATCAACTTAAGTATTAGGAATTAAAGATACACAATTCTTTTCTATTGTTGAAGCAAACCACAAATTTATCACAAGAGTTTATAAAGATAACAATCAATTACAAGTGCATGAAATAACGCTTGAATTATATTATTAAAAAAAGGCTAAGAATGCTACAAGTAAGAGTTAAAAACATAGAGCCTTTGCTGGAAAAACAACAGGTCACCTGGGATTTTTTCACGGATGGGTCGATCCTGCTCCAATATGGGTTGGCACTGGCAAAGGAAACATGCCCAGGCTAGAATCACGATGATGCTCCAACTCTAGCCACCATAAAAACTCGGAATCAGATGCACTTTTACTGGCATAAACTAGAACTATATGATAACACTCAAAAAAAGAATTGCATCATTTAATTAAGAAATGAAGAGATTGTGCAGCCTCAAACATGGACCTGTGTCATGTTGTGCAGCCTCAAACATGGACCTTTGTCATGTTGTGCTGCCTTAGAAAGTTACAATAAATTATGAACAAAAACATATTGTATCATCATTGGTTCTACATTTTCTTACTTAAAGCAAGATAAAATGTGTGAAGGGGCTCCTCACCATGATTTGCAGTGAATAAGAATAAGAATAAACTCAGAATTGGATCAAGAAATGGACATTGGGGCTTCTCTATGGGTTTCAACACTTATAGGATTACCTATAGAGACATGTAAGAGAATTTTAAAACATACAGTAAACGATTTTAGCAAAATTAAGATGGGAGCATGATATATGAATGGATTACCTGTTACACAAGTTTTCGACTTCAATACCCTTTTTTTTTTAGATTTTGGAAGCTAGAGAATTAAAATTGACATAGGGAGGCCATAGTTTTCATTTTCAGTAAAACTTAGGAAGAAGGAGTTCTAGGCTGAAAAGAGAAACTACAAATGTTTCCAAAATTCTTGTTACTATACCATCGTTAGCGAGTTAATTAGGCTTTAATTAAGAAATTAAGCTAGAGTTTGGGCCTAGGGGAAGTAATTAGGACTTTAAGGTCTTATTTTTCATATTGGTATTGTTCTTCTCTAATTACACATGTTTAACTTTAAAACATATACAAATATATATTATGCCATTACTAAAATATCAAAATATGTTTCAACATATTTTTACCCACTCTTATTACTATTTTTACTAAATTTTATTGAAAATTTACATTTGTATTGAAAATTTACATTTTTATTCAAAATGACATTTCATATTTAATTTGAAAAAAATGGACATTATTAAAGTTGTGATTACTTGAAATACACTATTTTAACCTAAGAAGATTCCCAAACACCAAATATTTCCATCAATGCATATATAAATACTTTCCAACATATTTTTATATGATTTTAACAATTATTTAAACATAAAATTTAATTAAATACATAGTTTTCCACTCAAATTCCTTTGTTATAAATTTATTACAATGTTAAGCAATAAGATTTTAGGAACTCCATAAATTCATGGTTATTAATAGCTTTTACACTTTTAATGTTTCCAAATCTTTGTTTTGCTTTATTTATTATTTTCCAAATTTCTATGTACATAATATTGACGTTTAACCCAACTTATTATAAAATGCTAATTTAACACAAATCACATATATTTAGCCAAATTAACAAAAAACACATGGTTGTGCTTATTTGCCATAAGCTCATTTCCATCCAACCATAATTTCCACAATCCATATTTTTTTTCTCATATTTAAATTACTATCATACATCCGATTAAATCACTCTCCAAATAAACTCCCAAATCTCTCATTTATTTATACCTGGATATTTTTTATTTAGTCTATCCTTATCTAATATATAACACTTGAATAATAACTATAATCCCATTATAATTCATTATTATTGTTAAACATGTAATCACATAAGACTAAAGCTCTCTTTGAGTTAGTAAATAGAAGGCGCTCTTTTAACATTTTGACTAATAATTACACTGCCACATGTTCATGTAAATAGAAGGCTCCCTTTTAGTTATAATATTATGGTAGGATCAAAGCTCTCTTTTCCTGGCTACTTTGCCATTATTATTTCCATGTTACTTTCTTTTTTGATGCAATGTTAGTTAATGTATTTTTATTTCAAAAAAAAAAGAACACAAATCAAAAGGTAAACCTTATTTTCCTTGGAGAAACCGAATAGCACAAAATGTGCACAGAAGCACAAGTGCGTAGAATAGATTAAAGAAGTGGTGTAGAAAACAAAATGAAATGGAAAGACAAATGTTGGGCATAGAATTGAAGATGAAACAAGTTTACTACTGCAAAAATGAAGATAATGAAATGTAACTGTTTTTTTAAAAGATAAAGAGAAAGCAATGCACTAGTGTTGACGGTAAAATATGTTGTAAACACTAAAAATTCTTTCTTACTTAAGAATTATAGTTTTGTGTAGAGAAGTAAGTGCAGAAAGAAATAAATAACACAAGAGATTTATAGTGGGTTGGTCTCGATAGAGGCCTACGTCCACTTTGGAAGAGTCGTTTGAATATTATTAATAACAAAGAGTTGCAAGGCTAAGACTATCTCATGACATCCCTTTACAGACATCTTAAAATTATGAGGTTAAAATGGTCATATGCAAAATATTAGGAAAAAGACACTTTTGCCCTTCTTCTTCCTCAAAGCATGGATGCCATTAAAGAGGCTACTTGGAGTTCTCAAGAGAAGCCAAATCACCAAATTCCAACCCCTTTGAAGTGTGAGCTTGAGGGATATTTATAGTGGAGTGGTTAGGTGGGAGTAGTTAGAAGTGGGGAACACACTAGTAATTTCGTATCCCATATGGCCATCCCTCAGAATCTTGGACACCATTGTGTGGATACCCGTAAACTCGTACCCCTCCCTGTGGTACAAAATTCGTACCCATTGGATACGAATTTCGTACCCCTAGGGGTACAAAATTCGTACATCGAAGCATACGAAGAATCTCTAATGAGTATGGGGGAGTCGAGACTTGTGATACTCGAGACTTTCTGGACTTGAGGCATTGTCTGGCGATGTTTGGAGGTGCGGCGAGGTTCCTGTCGGTATGATCCCTTCTCGGCTCATTTCCTTTACTCCTTGGAGACACTCCAGGCTTTAACTTCACGTGAGACGTTGAGTCGAGCGTGCCTAGCTTCCGTACTTTTGGGGACCGGACCAAAAGGACGATTAATATTTGCCTCCAAAGTATGTCTTGTTTTGACATGATGTTCTTTGCGTTGATTGAAGCAGTCATTGACTTTTCCTATAAACTTATAAAAATAGGCATTAGTTGTCGAGCTCGGTTACTGCAGAATTGTAAACGAGTCATGGTTGGCACGATGGTGTGTTTATGTCGCTAAGTACTTGCATTACATCACGTTTGCACGCTTATAACTATTTGTATACACGTGCATTGTCCGCCTACGTATATACACGTATAAATCATGCTTGTATATTATTATATATATTTTCCCTCTCCCCTTTTTTTTAAAAAAAATCTCATACCTCAGTTTGGGGTATAAGAATTTCGTACCTCAAATGAGGATACAAAATTTCGTACCCTTATGGGCTACGAATTTTTGTACCCTGCAGGGATACAAATAGCCACTCCTTGGACTACGGGAAGTTGGATTTTGTCATTATAAATAGGGGATCTCCCCACATTTCTCTTCCTTCTTGTTTTTCTTTCTCAACCGCCATTGAATTTGAATCCTGAAAACTTCGAAACGCCCGAACCCTTTGAACTGAAGTTAGGTAGTATTTTGATAGCGATTCGAACTCCTCTCCTCCATTGGTGAGCTCGGCCATGGACTTAGCTTGGGTCTCGAAGTGGGTTAAGGTCAGCCGAGCTCCTCAACTCGTGCTCCGGCTTCAACTTGCGGTCAGGCCTGCTCTTCGAGTCATGGGCTGCATAGTGGAGTTCGAGATGGTTGGAGGGTGAGGCGCGGCTCAGAGGATGAGAGAGAGAGCTAGAGCCCTGTACTCGTGGGGATGAGCTCGTACCCGTAGGGGTATGGATCCTAGAACCCTGACGGGGTTCGAATTCTTGAACCCTGGATGGAGTTCAAGCTTTCGATCCCCGAGTGGGATTCTAGCCTTTGAACTCCGAGGCTCGAACCCAGAGTGGGGTTCGATCCTTCGAACCCCGAGTGGGGTTCGATCCTTCGAACCCTAAGTGGGGTTCGAGCATTCGAACCCTGAAGGGGTGCGAGTTTGTGACTGGCCCTATCTCTTTGATTCTTTAGCTCTTTTCGCCGAGGTCTACGTTGGTCTCGCGACACTGTGTGATCGGGTCGGTGCTTATGTTTGTCATCTCACGGTTGGCGATCATGCATAGAACATAGGATTAGAGCATATAAAGTTAGACAGTGACCGAACTTATTAGACCATTATTCCTATTTTCTGATTCCAATCGCGCCGTAGATGTGACTTGACATGTGCCTCGGAGAATGGACTGACCACGACGACGATTATGGTTTTAAGGGCTTGTTGTCATCGTCGAGTTCCACATTTTTATCTTGTAAACTGTATTATCTTGAAATGGCATATCATTACACGCACATGTTATTTTGCACCAACAGGAGGGGTACAGGTTATTCAACTGCAATGTCTAACGCTAGTGTGTTAATGTATAGCTAGAGATGCAGACAAGATCCACGACCGAAAAGACTTCGGAAGCTAAAACTTCTTTTTCATCATCGCATACGTCTGTTTCAACTAGCAATGCTAGCTCGAGGGCAGCGAGCTTAAGACAACTAAGAGATCCACCACTTCTCATACAACTGGTGTATCGGATGCACCTGAGCATGGGGACAAGCAGAACGATAACATTCTACGGTTATACATGAGTAGGTAGAGAATGTGGAAATCATCGAGGGGGACACATCGATGGCACTGTATCTGTTGGCCAATGTAGTAATTCTTGAAAATCTGCAGGATTTGGTGCCATCACACATGGAAGCAACGAAAGTTAGGAAAATGGCGTTGCGGTTTAATATTCCCATAGATCATGTCCATGCACGATGGTGGAGCTCACACATCGCTAGAGGGATACACTACCTAGAACAAGCAAGTTTGCATTTCTGGGTGCGTGCCCCCGGCCAGCAATTTCGTTCGGGACATGTTGTACTACTTCCACATTGTGCCGTTGCAGCTGCATCGAAATACATATGCTTCTCTCTTAGGCACCTATGTTCTCTACCGGGAGTATTTGCAATTAAAACCTATCAAGGAGGATATTCAGTACTTGTTTCAGCTAAAGAGAAGGCTTACATATCGCCGTTTCAATACTTTCTCGAAGCTTCGTTTAATACCAGTTCTTTGTTGGGACATGGCCCAAACCGATAGTATACAAATATGAATGGTTCTTCGTGCGCTGTCCTCCTGGATTTGCAAGGAGATGGCTAGAAGGAAGTAAGAATTCTTAAACTTGCATTTTACAGTAAAGTTTGTGGATTCGACGTCTTATTTACGACTTTATTTTGACATGGCAGGAAATCCTAAGGCGCTAACCGGCATCGAGTACCAACAACGCCATGAGGCTCTACGAGCGATTCTGGTGGAGTTTCATTCTACTTATAAAGTTACAAGTCAGGATCGCCTTCACCGTGCAGGGCTGCTCCTTGATAATCAAGCTAAATCAGTCCCGCTTTCGCAGGAGGTGGACAGAAAGAGGAGGCGAGGAAATACACAGGGGCTCCCAGTCAGAAGAGAAAAATGCTCCCTGCTAAGCCCAAACCGCGAAAGGCTGCTAAGGCTTAGGGAGATACCGGCGGGGATGAGACTGGTGGTGAGGGGACAGTTTCTAGAGGGTATGTTGAATGCTCCCGCCTTTGCTCCAATAGGAGTGGCAGGGGTAGAAGGATCGGTGAGAACATGGTATCCTGCGACTCTTTCACAGACCGTCGTTTCACTCGAGGAAGAGGGTCAGTTTGATGGTCTTAATAAACTTTCTATAGACTTGTCTCCTTGGCTTGATACGACAAGTATGGAAGAACTAGCTCTAGCTGTGGATGGGTTGACTCCTTTGGGCGGACCATCATCTGGTCTATGGAGAGAACACTTAGGACATACACTCATAAACACTGCATAACATAGAGATTGCTTGCATGTGCAAAGTGTCTGACTTTGAACTCATTTCATTGACATGTGAATGGCAAGAGGACGTAGTGGACGAGGTTATGGGAACAGAGTCTCCGATACCCTAGGAACACTTTTCTTGAAGGCTTTAAAAGAGGGTCTAGCTTATATGGTGACTCCCCACCTCCACAAGATCGTAGCAGTGAGTATCGCCATATAAACCGATCTCGACGATCTCCAACTCCTCCTCCTATCCGAATATCCGAAGCAGATTCCTAGCCTAATGTAGTAGGCTCAAGATATTAGTCATCCACGACTCCTATACACACAACGCGCTTTCCTCCCCTCCAGGTTACTAATGAGAAGGAGTTGTCGCTTAGCCATTTGAAGCCAAAGGGAACAAATACAACGAGGAGGCAAAATCTAGCAGTGCCTGGGAGGTGGGAGCTTTCTGTGGATGAAAGGAAGGCATTACTGAAGCAGAATTTCCCTCAACATTATTTTGATGAGCTGGTATTCCTCCCTGATCTCAACCCGCCTCTTGTCAGGGAGTTCGATGAAGTATGGAGGCATGTGAGGGTCCTGTATCATCAAGCTGATGAGCTTACTAGGTATCCCTTCCATCTCTCAGAACCGATCAGGAAGAAAAATTTGAAGCTCCTGAATCATGGGCTGACTACTGATGCTGAGCAGACCACCATCGACAACTTGGAGAAGGAGATAGGTATGTCTGCTCCTTGTGTCGTAAACATTTCGTTGTTCATCTGTATACTTTCGAATGTTAATTCTTAGTGTTGCTGTTGCAGCAGAGATGAAGCATACGTATGAGCTGCTGAAAAAGGAGGCAACGCATGCCTGCTCAACTTTTAAGGATACCATGGCCTCTCCCACCACTGAAAACATGGCCCTAAATAGGGACAAGGCCGAGCCGCAGAATGCGTATGACAAACTGGAAAAGGACCATGAGCGAGTAACCTAGCTCCAGAATGACAACGACGCTTTAAGAGCAGAAAATAAGAGACGGAGGGCTAAGAATGCGGAGGACGTTGAGCTAAGAAGGCAGCTTGAGGAAATGAGAAAGGAAAAGGAGGATGCCAAATCCAACAATAGGGTTGTGTTGAGCTCGGCGGAGGCATTAAAGGCCGAGCACCTGAGGGAACTGGAACAACCAAGAGAGGAGCTCGAGGATACAGAATTTCGGGTGGAGGAATCCTTGGTGGAACATATCTAAATTTTGTGTGTTAAAGTTCTAAAGTTCCATGGACTCTCGTGGGTTGAGGATTACTCTCAAGTGCTGGACCAAAAATGGGAGAGACTGTTGCTGTATGAAGCTTATTTACGTCAGGTGGACGTGTTGGAACTTTAGATGAGCGTCAACTAATGACTGATCTTCTGATTGACGAGGAGTGTGAGAAGCTAGAGGAAGGGAGAAGATTGCTATAGGAGGATGTAGAGAATGAGAGACTGACGAGGCTCGCCGCGGAAAAGGGGAAGTCTGTTGCTACTGAGAGTGTGGTTGTAGCTGAGTCATTTGCAGGAAGAAGCTCTTATCCACCATTGGCCCCTGGATCTGCCATAACTAGTGATCCTATAGCTTTGGCTCGACATTGACTGAGTATGATCCCGATTATCTGGGACTTTGAGAAACTGGATTTGTCTACCACAATGAGCACACCCCCTATTACACCCGCACTATCCCTGAACGAAGGTAAATTTTCTTTACCGCAAATTCTTAAAGATGATGTGATTAACGAATTTATGGACTGAAAGGTTGTGTTTTTACTGTGCAGCCCTTCTTGGAACTACAACGGCATCGGGCTTTTCCTTGTGCTCCCTCAAACAACAGAATCTAGATTAGGACCGCAACGGATGCAGTAGGGAGAAGGAGGCGGTCAGTTGGACACTTTTTCAAATGTCAGGTTAGGCTCCAGTATTTATGAGCACCCTATAGAGGAAAGAGAGTTGGTTGATTACGAAAGCGCTCATAAGATGGGCCCAGTGGATGTGATGTTTCTTCAATGCAGGCCCTAGTGGGTACCCTAAAGGTTCAAATGGCAGCTAAGTGTGAAGAGCTTGAAGAGAAGAGCAGGTAGGATGAGATCGCTAGGAAGGAGGTTCAAGTGAATGCTAGACAGGATGCTGAGGAGAGGGCCACTGCTATAGTTAAGAAGAGGAAGGCTGACATTGAGGCGGAGAAGGCAAGGATTGCCTAGGAGGCTCAGCAGAAAAAGATCGCCGAAGATGCTGAAAACGAGAGAGTGGTTGCGGAGGCTAGGAGGAAGGAAGTTGAGGATGCTAAGAAGAGGGCCATAGATACTATTGAGAAGCTCAAGGCTATTGATGTCGTGAAGCTTAAATCCAAGAAACTAGCCGACCAGAAGGCTGCCAGAGAGGCTAAGCAAAAAGCAGAGCTGTAGGCTAAAGAAGTCACAGGGAGGGGCGACGCTGTGGTAACCCTTGCGACTGAGAATGCCCCCAACCCTCTACAACACACTATCCCTATCGAGATCACGGAGATATCAAGTGGTGATGGTGAAGGAGGGAGACATCTCTCAATCTCTCATTCGTCGGTAATTCCTCCAAAAGGCAGAGAAGGAAGGAGCGGGAGCGGATCTGGGAAGAATAGGCCTACCACTGGAAAGTTGCCTGGTGCTGGATCTGCACAAAAAAAGCACAAGAAGAAGAGGCATGAGCAGAACTAGTAACCGTAATAAATGTTACCGCTATTTTGGATTATATAGGCCGATAGTATACGCGAGTACGACCCTCGCTTTTGGTTTTTAAAGGCATGGTGTGGTTCTCATGTACACCCTGTCGTTAGAAAGGAAAGATGTTAGACATGTAGTTTGTTTAGTGCGCGTGTGTGAAATGAAATATTAAATAGTAAAATCGCATTTCGTGTTAAGTGTTCGAATGTTCATCTCATGTTTTCCAATATCCGGTACTTGCATAAGCATACTTATTATAACACTACAGATATATGATTAGTGATCTCGCTTTGAGGCATTTCCAGTTCCGTGGAGATCGAGCGCTGGTTTCATTTGTTGGATTTCCCTCAGCCCCGGAGTCCTGTTGGTTGTGGAAACCAAGAGAGCCGCCTTCTGCCTTGGACTGTCCAGAGTTTGTTCCAAGTAGAGTGAAGGCGAGGACGTTGCGATTCGTCCGATTTGTGGCTCTTCCATCATTCATTCAGGTTAAGAGCGAGGGCGTCATTTATTTTCCTTAGAGTGGTCAAATCCAAACCTGGAGGTAGGTTGGTGGCCGTTGGGCTGCCCCCAAGCCCTGGGGATTAGGGGTGGAAAATGATTTAAGCTCGGTCTCGGTGCTGCGCCTAGATTCGACAGATACCTGGATCCTGACCTAAGGGGTCGGATTTAGCAGTGCGAGTAGGCGACATCGCATTAGGTTTGCTAGTGGGTGGCCCCCAAGCCCAGGGACTTAAGGGCAGAACGATTTATATACAGTCTCGGTGCTTGGCCGAGATTCGAGTTAGAGTTTTTTATACTCGATCGCGTCGCAGGCCAGTGACTCGAGCAGTGGCGCCAGCTCCCGTGCTGCGAGTGTTGATCAGTGCCAGTGATGTTAATCCTCGATGTAGGTTCGAGGTTCGAAAGGCGGCATCGACCCCCTTGCTCGAGGTGCCGATGCGGTGTTCGAATATTGGCTTATGTAAGTCAGCTGTGATGGTCAAACTAACATATCTTGCAGAAAGTAAACATGGAGAGGACACGGGAAATTGAACATCACTTATACTAATAACTTTGGAAGTAATAGCCTTTACAATGCCTTAAATTTCAAGAAAAACTCAACATTGTTGGAAAGCATAAACAACTATACACTAAGTTACGTAAAGTAGCAGTGGATGTGTTCGTTGTTCCATTCCCTGGGGAGTTCGGCTCCATCCACGGTTGCTAGCTTGAAAGTTCCATCTTTGAGCTTATGTTGTATGGCGTACAGGCCTTCCCAGGGCTGAGGCCAGTTGGCGTGGGAAAGACCCGTTTCAGGACGAGATAGCCGATACTGAGATCCTTAGGGCAGACTCTGGAGTTGAAGTATCGGGCTACTAGTTGTCGCTAGGCGGCAACATTGTGTTCAACTTCGTTCATTTTTTCCTCGAGTAGATCGAGTGATTCCATAAGCAAATCTTGATTGGTTTTCAGATCATAGTAGGTAACCCGGTGAGATTGAATCTTTAGCTCAATAGGGATGATGGCTTCAGATCCGTAGGCTAGGGCGAATGGTGTGCATCCGGTAGCAGACTTATGTGTGGTCCAATAGGCCCATTGGGCCAAAGGGAGTTCGTCTGCCCACATGCCTTCGGCCTTTTCCAGACGCTTCTTGATGATGAATTTGATCACTTTGTTAACATCCTTGACTTGCCATTGGCTTGAGGGTGAGCTACGGTTGAGAATCTCTTTTTGATGTTGTGCCGCCGACGGAAGGTCTTGAACTATGTTCTTTCAAATTGGGTTCCATTGTACGAAATGTTGGCCTAGGGGACCCTATAGTGGGTGATGATATTGCGGACGACGAGTTGATTACCTTCTTAGTGGTCATCGTGGAGAGAGCTTCGGCTTCTTCCCTTTTGGTAAAGTAATCAGCCATGACGATTATGTAACGTGCCCCACTTCTAGCCATTGGAAGAGTCCCAGTGATGTCTATTCCCCACATAGCAAACGGCCAAGAACTTACCATTTGTGTCAATTTAGTAAGAGAGTCTCTTGGAATCTTTGAGAAGCGCTGGCAATTGTTGCACTCACAGGTATAGTCTGCTGCGTCTTGATCCAGGGTGGGCTAAAAATAGCCGTGCCTGATGATCTTTCTTGTTAAGGTTTACCCTCCATTGTGGTCTCCGTACTCACCTTCAAGTACATCTGTTAGCACACGTTTGGTGTCATCGTGGGCTACATACCTCAGTAAAAGAACAGAGAAGCCTCTGCGATAGAGTACTCCATCCATGAGAACGTAGTGGGTTGACTAACGAGTGAGCGCTCGTCTTTCCTTGTAATGTCTCTGGAGGGTCCCGGGTTGCAGGTAGTTCTTGATCAGGGTCATCCAAGATTCATGTTCAGATTCGGCATTTACAACCACCTCGGTTTGCGTATTCAATACTTGGTGAATCGAGCACTTCAACTGGGGCAAGTCCCATAAGCTGCGCATCCTCTGAGCTTTCCAACTTGGCTAGCGAGCCTGCTTTTTAATTCTGTTCTTGGGGAATGTTTGTGATGACAAAGTGGTCAAAGTTTGTGAGCAATTCCTAACCTAGGTTAGATATGTGGTGAGCCATGCCCCGTTGATTTGATATACTCCCTATAACTAGCGCACAATTATTTATGAATCACAAAAGCTTTGGATGGTCTTTAGCTTAAGTTCGATCATGATTCTAAGTCCGATTATCAAGGCCTCATACTCTACATCGTTGTTGGTAGCAGGGAAGTTGAACTTTAATTCATAGCATATCAGGCGTTCCTCCGAAGTGATGAGCACGACTCCGACTCCAGAATATTTGCTATTGGAGGACTCGTCCATAAATAATTTCCATTTATTGTTGGGAGCTTCGACGTCCTCTATAGGAGTCTCCTCGAGAGTAGTGATTCTACTATGAAATCGGCGAGAGCTTGTCTGAGGATATCTCGATGGGAGATGAATGTTATCTCAAATTGACTTAGTTCCATACTCCACTTTAAGAGTAGTCTGGATGCCTCAGGTCGTTGTAGAACCGGTCGTAGCGGTTGGTCGGTATAAACCTTTGTAGGATGAGACTAGAAGTATGGTCTAAGCTTCCGAGAGGAAATCAGTAAGCTATAAGCTAGTTTTTCAAGCTTCTGATAATTCTTCTCCGCCCCTATCATTCGTTTGGTGATGTAGTAGATGGGTCGCTGGACGCAGTCTTCGATGCATACTAGTTCCATGCAGATTTCCTACATGGAAACAGCAAAATAAATGTATAAGCCCTCATGGTCCGTAGGCTTGGACAAGATAGGTGATCATTTAAGTGATTCAACAGGTCCTCGAATGCGGCAACGCATTCTGTGGTCCATTCAAAGTTGAGCTTCCCCTTTCGAAGCAAATTGAAAAAGGGAATGCATTTGTTAGTTGCTTTGGGGATGAATCGACTTAAAGAGGCGACTTTTCCATTTAAATTTTCGACATCCTTGATGTTCTGAGGGACTTGGATATCCCGGATAGCTTTGATTTTTTTTCTGGATTGGCTTTGATGCCCCGGGAATTGACAATGAAACCTAAGAATATTCCTGTGGCAACTCCGAAGAAGCATTTTAGGGAATTTGTTGGGTTTCATGTCATATTGGTGGAGGACATCGAACATTTCTGAGAGGTCATGGACGTGGTCATTTGATATTTTAGATTTTACCAGTATATCGTCCATGTACACCTCCATAGATCTCCCGATCTGCTTTTTAAAGAGGCAGTTTACCATTCATTGATAAGTGGCTCACGCGTTCTTGAGACCAAAAGGCATGATGCAGTAGCAGTAGAGTCTGAGATCAGTTATGAAAGATATGTGATCCTTGTTGCGAGGGCACATCGGAATCTGATTGTAGCCTGAATAAGCATCCATGAAAGATAAGAGCTGTTATCTGGCAGTCGAGTCAACCAGCCGATCGATCTTCGGAAGTGGGAAGCTGTGTTTGGGATACATCATGTTCAAGTCAGAGAAGTCGATACATGTCCACCACTTGCCATTGGCTTTCTTGACCAGAACCGACTTGGAGACCCATTCGGGGTAGTCGGCTTCACGGATGAAGTTGATATTGAGTAGCCCATTTACCTCTTCCTTGAGCGATATTAGATAATTTGTGGCCTAGGAAGCGGCGTTTTTGTTTGACCGAAGGTGGTGTGGGATCGAGGTTTAATCGGTGACAAGCTATTGCGATGTTAATGCCATTCATGTCCGAGGGGTCCATGCAAACATATCTAGGTTGGCTCTTAAGAAATCCACAAGATCTTCTTTTATTGCGGGGTGGAGTTGCGATCCAATTTTCAAGACCTTCGATGAGTCATCTAGGATGATCGGAACGTCCACCGTAGGTTCCACTAGAGTATCCCTTTTGTGGTCGGGCTCTTCGTCCTCCTTCAGATCGAGATCGTCGGAAAGACAATAGTGGCACCTGAGAGAAGGCTCAGATGCCTTTGATTGCTATGCAGAGACAGTTTTGGCCCAAGAAGGCAAAGGCACAGCCTTGCCTTTGTCCTTGTTACACGTGTTCTTCCATTCCATTGCGTAACAGTCTCTTGTGGTTGCTTAGTCACCTTTAACTGTGTCGATCCCGCTTTCGGTTGGGAACTTCATTTGAAGTGACCATAAGGACATGTAGACTCGGAACTCCATGAGGAAGTGATGTCTGAAGAAGGCATTGTAGGAGGGGATAATGTCGATAATCACAAAAGTGAGGACTCAGACCTCGGTTCGATCCCCGCTACCAAGTTCAACGGTTAGGTCGATCATGCACACTCGGTGATTGGAGGATCCATTGAAGCCGTGGATAGTGGCATGACAAGGTTTCGAGTCCTTGGTTTCCAGTTTCATTTGATCGCTGGAGGCTTTGAAGATGATGTTGATTGAACTCCCTGAGTCGATTAATATCCTTCGGACGGAAGCAAGGCCGATCTGAGCTGTGATCACGAGAAGGTCTATAGTTGGGATTTTGATTCCTGTAGATACCCTTTCACGGAAGATGATTTCGTCCCGCAATGTTTCTAAATCTTGGCCGAGATGGACTCATCTGGAGTGGCGCATGCTTCATTAGTGGTGTGCTTTATTGCGCTCAAGTATTCTTATATTTTTTGAAATCTTTCGTGTGTAGGGTAAGGTCCACCACATATAGTGTTGATTACAATTCTTTGCCTTGGGTTTGACGGACGAGGGGTCGTCTTGGCAAAAGCTAGAGGTGCAGAAGGGCCCGAGTTTGCTTCAGGAGGAAAAGGTTTTTGAACATATTTCTTAAATTGTTTTTCACGGATAAGCTTCTCAATGGTGTCCTTGGGTTGGCGACAATCATTGGTATTGTTCCTATACATGTTGTGGTATCGACAGTACTTGCCTATGTTCTTCTCGTGGATAGTGGACTCCCTAGTATGTGGCTTCTTGTACTGAAGCGTATTACATATTTCGAAATAGATTGTTTCCAAGTCTTCATCCAATGAAATGTATATCTCGTAAGATTGGTGGCGGCCAGGCCTATTGGGATTCGCTAGGACCTAGTTAATGTTGCGGCCACCCTGCCTACCATTACATGGCTTCGATTAGTTGGGCCTGCCCCCTTGTTCTTGTCAAAATGTTCTCCAATCAGCTTCCCTTTGGGGCTATCTTCGATGGTATCAGCATGCGGGTTGTTGGAGGAGTTGTTCCAGGAGATTCGGTTGCACCTCGCTTCTTCTTGACATAAGAATTGTCCGGTCTTTTTGTAGAAAGTATCGAGACTCTTGAGTTGGTTTCTACCAATCCAGGCTCCAAACTCGGAAGTAGGGAGGACTCCTTTTGTAAGTTGGAAAAGCACGGTACGAGGCTCTGGATCATCTACCTCAACAAGGGCAGTGTTAAATCGCGAGAGGTTGCTCTTGAGTGACTCAGTGGGTCCCTGGTACAGATTAGATAGGGTGAGCGCGATCTTCGGAGTTGGAATGTGCATTCTGAATTGCTTAACTAATTCTATGGCATGTTGGCCAAAGTTGTTAACTGAATGGAGCGGAAGGCGAGAGAACTAGAGTAAAGAAGTGCCCGAAAGGAAGACCGAGAAACACTTGCATTTGACTGGTCAGTGGCCCAGCTAGAATCCATTTGCCATTCGTAGCGATCTTGGAAGGCACAATGATCGATCGTGCCATCATAAAATGGCATTTGTGGCATACAGAAACATTGTGGCCATTCGGCTTCGTGTACGATCCTCGTGAAGGGGTTATGTCTTAGGTGAGTTTCCCTTGAGTCATTTGCGTTCCCTTGCATTTCCCTCATGATCCTTCGGACCATGTCGGGGAGATATGTTGGATGTGTATCCGCTGGCGGGATCCATGGGTTTTGTCGGACCTCGGGAGTTTTGTTTCGCGGTCACATTCTATGATGCACATATAGGTCTTCTTCTTCCATGTCATCAACATATACGATCGGGTTTTGATATGGACGATGAGGATGACCAGGTTGATGCGCATCTTGTTCTGGAAAAGCATGGGACGCGGGAAGAGTAGGTCCTTGATCCTGGACAACGACAGTCGGGTTCTATTGAGGAGGGGGTCGTTTGCTCGAACCTGACTCATCATTGATAATCAGTCGGGAACGGTATCGATACTATGCTCTCTTGCTATAAGTGATTGCAGTTCGACCGCCATTTCCATTTCCATTGCTGGTGGCGTAGCCGTTGGAGCGGACGACTGCATTGTTGATGAGACTAAATCTCCTTCTTTGATGTGGGCCCCTTGACTCGGAAGAGGAGGTTTCCGAGATAGTACGTCGAGGTTGAGTGTTGTTCTGGGCGAGCAGAAGTCAAGCGACGATGCGTTGACTTTCTTGAAGTTGGCGCATAAGGTCGATGTTATTTCTCAATACTTGGTTGAGTTCGATAGCTGTGTTCTCATATTTTTGGTTAAGCGCATGGATCTACGCTTGTGTCGCGGGAGCATTGGGGTCTATAGGAGGAAGGGTTTCGGTTGTGGCTGCGATATCCATCGGTTGAGATTGCTGGGAAGTACCAGCTTTGGCTGTGGCAGAAGAGCCGATCATTGCATTATTTGGTCACTTTACCATCGTAAGCAGACTTGGCGGTAGGTTAGTGAAGAAACCTAAAGCATGTCGGAGTGAGACGGTAATGTGCGACAAAGAAGCGAATCTGAGTTTTCTCGGTGAAAGACCAAAATGTTGATGGCAAATTATATCGTAAACACTCAAGATTCTTACTTACTTAAGAATTATAGTTTCGTGTGGTAAAGTAAGTGCAGAAAGCAATAAATAACACAAGAGATTTATAGTGGTTCAGTCTCGATAGAGGCCTACGTCCACTTTGGAAGAGTCATTGGAATATTATTAATAACAAAGAGTTACAAGGTTGATACTATCTCAAGACATCCCTTTACATATATCTCTAAGTTATATAAAGTCATAATGGTCATATGCAAAATATTAGGAAATAGACACTTTTTCCCTTCTTCTTCAAAGCATGGATGCCATTAAAGATGCTACTTGGAGCTCTCAAGAGAAGTCAAATGACCAAATTCCAACCCCTTTGAAATGTGAGCTTGTGGGGTATTTATAGTGGAGTGGTTTGGTGGGAGTAGTAAGGAGTAGGTAGAAGTGGGGGACCACACCAGAAATCTAGTATCCCATATGACTATCCCTCAGAATCTTGGACCCCGTTGTGCAGATAATCAGAAATTCGTACCCTTCTTGGGGTATGAAATTCATACCTCGAGTGGTATGAAGAATCCCTGAACGAGTACGAGGGAGTGACTTGCGATACTCGAGACTTTCTAGACTCGGGGCATTGTCTGGCGGTGTTTGGAGGAGCAGCGAGGTTCCAGTCAATATGATCCCTTCTCGGCTCATTTCCTTTACTCCTTGGTGACACTCCAGTCTTTTACTTCACGCGAGTCGTTGAGTCGAGCGTGCCTTGCGTACTTTTGGGTACCGGACCAAAAGGCCGGTTAACAACTAGCAACTAATGAAAATAAACACTACAAGGTAAAACTAATGACACAATTCATAATAACAGAAAATGAACAATATTTTTGTGTTTTTTATAAGAATCAAAACAAAATAAACACGAGTGAAGAAGATAAGTGAACAAACACACAATCTACGAACATATCAATTTTTTTTAAAATGAACAACAAACTAGAAAATTAATTTTAAGAATAAAATCAAAATTAAATTCCTTCCCCAACAACGGTGCCAAAAACTTGTTCAATGCTATGGAAATTTCTGTTGAATCCGAAATTCATCGGGCGAAGTGTAATAGCCGCAAGCACATGGCATTCACTTATAGTATGTAGCGAATACGGGCCAATCCGCAAGAAAAGAAATAACTTCAAATTTTTACTCAATCAAATTAAAAAAAAAAAATTGAGATTTTGTTTAAATTAAAACTAGAAAAACTTAAGATTAAAACTATAAGATTAGGGGTAAGTCCAATTTCCTTTTTCTTAACATAGATCAACATAAAATCACATAATGATATCTTTTTAATCTAAGTAGTAGCAGTGATGTAATTATCTTAAGCATGGACTATCTGAGTTATTAGTTGATACAAAATATGTCATCAAACTATAATACACAATTAATCTTACTTTTTCTCTTCCATGAAACATGACATAGAAAATGAATTCATGATCTAGTTTAAGCACGATCAATTTACTATTAATTAGTAACATGGATCATAAAATTTCAATTAAAACTTCATTCTCGTTGCCATGATCATATTTAGATGAAGAGGCAATTTGTAGACCAGGATATAAGCATATCCTTTATGGTATGAAGTGAGCAAAATCGGCTATCAAATGCAACATGAAACACAAATACACGAAAACATCCAACCTCATCAAACACAAAAGAGATTTCTAACATTTAATTAAGTTGAATCTACATAAATGAGAGAGAAAGCTTCTTTATCCCTAAATTGTAGGGGTTTAGCTCCTCATTTGTGTTAGCATTTCAACACAAATAGACTTCAACAATGAAAACAACAAAGTAAAGACAAAAGAAAGAAGGAAAATAGATTAACAGCTAAACTAATTGCCTAAAAGTGAGCTACACTACTTGCATGAAAGTAAATCTAATCTTCTAACAATAAGAACAAAGCATGTTAAAGGAAATGAACATTTAAAGTTAACATAAAATTGACATAAAAGAGAAGGCTAGGAAGCTATTTTTATTATTCACTTACTTTTTTGGAACTACCCAAATTGTCCTCTTTATGTGTAAAAGCTATTTGTCATTAGATTTTAATACTTCATTCAAAATTCATTAAGCTCTTTTGAATCTTTAACTAGTGAATTAACCTCTAGTTTGTAGCCTTAAGGAATGTGGGTTAGGTGGGTAGGTGGGGTCCTCAACTAATTTGTGTTTGAATTATTTTCATCTTCGTTCCTTTATCTCTTCTTTATGCATTCATATCTTCATGTGTGCATTTCATGAAATCCTTTTGTTAACTAATTCTTATCACAAAAATAACTAAAATGAACAACTAAATTTAATCAAATTTTAACACAAGAAAAAATGATCGTTTTAACCCCTAATGAGTGATGATTTGGAAACATTTAAGTTGTGGTTTAATCATGTAAAATACCCTAATATGTTCAGTTATTTAACCAATATAAGATAAAATATGTGAGTGAAATGCGCATATTTATGTGCACGTCAATACTACATGGGTACTCAGATAAGCCACTACAAATACACATACATTAAAACTCCCACAGAAGAATATACATCATTGTGTCCAGTAAGAACTACAAGAGATAACTACAAAAAATGCGATCCAAAAAGGATAGAACATGATATCCAAGGACGAACTACAAAACATACATTAGAAGTTCCAACTTGCAACTCTTCTGACCTAAGGAACGAACACAAAGGTCAATCAAAATTGGACTATGTAACACCTTATGTCAATTAATGTCACTCACAAATGGAATGCATCAATGTCCATGAAGCGTTATTGTTGTATAGAACAGATAAATTACAAGAATAAATAAATAAAACAACACAGCTGAAGATAAAACTTATTTCATAACATCATAACTCAAAACAAGCTTACATAAGTAGTTCCCAAAACCATTACAATAGGATCAATAGTCTTTTCCAAAAACTTCAAAAGTACATAAAGAAGCAAATACTTAAATAACATAAATGCATAAATCCCTACTGAGCATAAGAAAAGCCATAAAGATGAGAGACTCCAAAGCAATACATCTACTCTTTTCAAGCAACTGAAAGAAATCGGCACTAAGCTGTAGTATTCCCTCCTTGCAAACCTGAGGGGGTGGGGAAGGAAAGAAAAGAGGTGGAAACAAATGGGTCAGACATAAAGTATGGCGAGTCCAGTAATTTTAACAAATAATAGGTAAGTTAAATGATCAAGACATAAATAGGCATCATGATATGGCTGTAACTTAGATAAGGTAGATAAAAAGGATGGACAAGATGATTTCGTTCCTATGTACTAAGAAAATCCTACACCTTGGCTAAGTGAACAACCCTCCAAGTACTAACCCCGAAGACCGAAGTCAACATCAGACTAGCATCCAAAGGACTATCCATCTCAACCAACATGTATTTCGTTAACCGCACTTTTGCTAAGTTACACCACATTACTTAATTACACCGCACATCTACTAGTCTCTTTTACTCAAGGTTGATCCCTTCCAACTAACTATACCTACATGACAAACTTGATGGTTACTTGTACCTAGATGCTATCGTAGGTGCCGGCTTGCTCCTGCCACCGCTAAGGTACCCTTACCCTACCCATTCGATTGGCTTCCTAAACCTCGTAGGCACCCGTGCTAGCCCCATAGTGGTGTGCATCATTCCCCAAAGTGGCAACCTCGTTACCATCATAAAATGCACGACCATACCTACACGATGCAACAACGTCACCTACTAGCCCGGACCCATGCACGCACATGAACCCGTTGGACTCGCGTTGCCACTGCTATTCACTTTTTGACCTCTTACATTCAAGTCCAAGAAGCGTGCCCCAACACCGGCCTAGTACCGGGCCCAATTAGATACTCAAACGGGTTACTGGTTGAAACGGGTCCCCCATCCAACACAAGCCTCCCACCTATGCTTGGTCCCCACTAGGTTTTTCTCCCACTTAACCATTTTAATTTAAATGTCCATGTCTTATACATGCTACGGTTAAGTCCATACTTACATGTCATAATTTACATGTCTTATCTTATTCCGGTTAAATCCATATTTACATGTCATAATTTACATGTCACCCCACTTAACCCTCTAACCATACCCATGTCTTATTATGGTTAGTATTCCTTAATTCATTCCTTATGACGAACGGTGCATGACCTCCGACATTAGACCGAATGCTTTGTGGCCGCTGGATTTGCTAGGCGGTTCCGGGCAGTCTTATGCCACAAACCGGGTCTAACCTCGTGTCATTAACCGTTGCGCCTACAATTCATTCCATTGACCTCTCACATTAGACGTCCAATTGTGGCAGCTGGATTTGCCGCGCGGTTCCAGGCAGTCTTACGCCACAATTGCGCATAACCTCATGTTAAAGGTTTATTAATAATCGTATTTCACCCATACCCAATTTTTCATGTCATGTATATCCAGTTAAACATATAATCATGTTTATAATATGTCCTATTCCAAATTGTCACTAATTACATATTAATTAGCCTCAATTGAAAATTTACAATTATAGGCAATTTCATCAATTCTATGTAATTCATACACAAATATGCCAATTTCACATATTATCCAATTATCCAAAATATCCAATAATATCCAATTTTCCAAATTTCCCATATTCCCAACATTCCACATCGTTCCCACGTATTCGCATTCGCACTTATTTTTAAGTGAAAATTAGGGAGACATCCCTAAAAGCAAACTTAATTCACGCCATATCCCCCATAAACTTTCCATACGTTTCCGGTCCCTAGAATTAGCTGCCGCCCGCTTTTTTTTAATCCATTCGCTCCTGCCATGTTTTGTTCGCCTTCTTCCTATTTTGATGCAAAATAAATGCGCTTTGACATAATTTTTTTTCTAAAATCTGGAAATAATCCCAGAAGTCCACGGAAAGAAAAAACAAAAAGTTGCATATATGTATGCAACTTTAGCAAATAGTTGCATACATATATGCAACTATTTGAGTACGCATGCATATGTTTACACACGCCCCATGAATAACAGCATACATGTATGCAGTTTTTCTGTATAACTGCATATATGAGTGCATATATGTCAAAACCTATGCAAACGTGGAAAAGTTGCACGTATGTATGCAGTTTTTAAATAAATTCATGGAAAGATGCATGTATTTGTGATATATGCATACATGCATGCATTTATACTGCAGTTTTGACGCAGAATTGAAATAAATGCATGTATGTATGCAACTAATTGAATTATATGCATCTTTTTATGCATTTTACTGCATTTCGTTGTTTTTATGTACTTTTTGATTTTGACGTTGTTTTTGATGTTTTTTTGATCTGATTTTTTTCACGATTATTTGATTTAATTAATTACGAATTTACATGATTTTTTTATATTTTTTTTGTATTTTTTTGATGAATTTTGAAAAAAATAGGGACTAAATTTACAATAAGTTTATGACCGGGGGTGAGCCTAATTTTGAAACTTAATAGGGACCTGTAAAAAACGCACCCTATTTTTAATATAGGCTCGAAGGTAGCCTAGATCCACAAATAAAAGGTATAGGGGTAAGAAGAGAGAATCAATTCATAGAAAATTGGAATAAAACAACATTATGAAATAAAGAGGCATATAGACTGGCATAGAGGCATAATAAAAGATTCAACATGAATAAAATGATAAAAGATATGAACTTTACATAGAAACATAGGCATATGATGACATGAATCAAAAAGGTGAAGACTTGGTGAGATTTTCATTACAAACATATATATAAATCCTTTTTACAACTTTTTCATGTTACTTTAATCCCATTAAATTTGTGAAAATAACCGTACTCACCTTTCGTGGTTAAAGAATAGAATTATGCACTGAAATTGGTGTAGAAACGTTGTGGTGTTGCTGATTTATCTTCTTGAATTGTTGTAGAAGCTCAAATCTATAATTTGAGTTGAAGTTGAATACTTGAGATTTGATTTAGAGGCGGCGGCTAGGGTTTAAGAGAGAGTTTGACAGCATAATGGTGTCATAGATAAAATTTATGAATTATGATTAGGTCTTAGGGTGTATATATAGGTGTAGAAAGTTAATTAGGCCTTAGGATTACCCCTAGAAATCATCAGGACCACTCAGATGCAACATCATCCCTTAGCGTGAATCGGGCCATGGGTTGACAGCCAAATACCCTGGATCGATCCCTAGTCGACCTAGCAGAGCTCGGGTCGACTCCAAAAATAGTGCGGTTCGACTATTCCCCCTCCCAATTTGCTATTTTGAACTTTTTTGAATATATATTTATTTATTTAATTTTTATATATATCTATATATATATTTCTCTCATATGCATACAAACTTCAAGGATTATTAACATCTTTATAAGGTATCCGTTTTGTGCAAACCAAATGTCTATCTTGACCCAAAATTTTGAGACGAACATAATAGCGCAACCCATTTCACTTAATTCTTCTTCTAAATATTAAGTATATTTTAATTTATGAATTTTAATGTTATAAATTTATAGGGTGTTACATTCTCCCCTCCTTAAAGGATTTCGTCCCCGAAATCTCCAAGTTAAGAAGAATGTGTCCTACCATCCAATCATCCATCTACTCAACCATCATACACAAACATCCATTGTCCTTAAAAGATTTCTAATATTATATGAACATATGCAAAAGTATGTGTATATGTTCCTTATCTAATGCAAAGATCAGGCGGTCCACTGATTCAGTCGACCTCCTTAATGGAAATAATGATAGTGCCGTGTATCCACCATGTATGCAAAGAACCCTATACATATCATTACTACATGTGTGCACAACCATTCATTTAAATGAAACATCCATATGATACACACATTCAGTGTACATTCATTTTGCTAAATACATCCATTTATATGCAATATGCAATATGAAAGTGACTAAGCCGATCTAGAAACTAAAGTGTGTGTATATGCATCCACGAGCAACCGCTAGCAAACACTTGCATCCACATGCATCCAACATACATAACATGTCTCAAACACATGTTTCAACCATAGGACTACCCTATCTAAAGGTCAAAGATACTAGCGAGAGGATATGCTAAAGATAGAACAAGTACAAGCTAAGCGATAGAGGAGAAATTAAAAGACATACTCTCGAAAAGAAAAGGGTACAATGAACGCATCTACTCTTCCATCTCCCAAGTAGCGTCTCTCTCATCATCTCCCTATTGCACTTTGACTAGCTTGACCTCTCGATTCCTCAGCTTCTTAATCTTTGACCCAAGAATGCACGTAGGAGCTCGTCGAATCGTTGCATCACGCTCTATCTCCACCTCTCTAAGCAAGCTTGGCTCTACCACTTCCGCGGTCTCATGCAAGCACTTCCTCGAATGTGAAACACGGAACACGTCGTGTACACCACTAAGTCTTTTGGGCAACTCTACTCTATATGCCATCTATCCAATCCTCTCCTTAATAGGAAACGACCCTATGAACCTTGGTGCTAACTTCCCAACAGACCCAAAGCGAACAACATTCCGTAATGGAGACACCTTGATAAAGACCATGTCCCTAATATCAAATTCAATATATGTCCTCCTCTTGTCCGCATACGATTTCTGCCTATCTTGCGCCGTCTTCATCCTCCTTCGAATCAAATCAATATTTTCCGAAGTCTCTCTAATCATATCGGGCCCAAGTAAGATCTTAACCGTAGATTCCCACCAACATGTAGGTGAACGGCAAGGCCTTCCATAAAGAGCCTCGAAAGGTGCCATGCCAATGCTAGACTGATAACTATTATTATACGCGAACTCCACCAAAGGAAGATGCTCCGCCCATGTACCTTCGAAATCTAAAACACATAGCCTCAAAATGTCCTCTAGAATACGATTCACCCTCTCGGTCTGGCCGTCCATCTGAGGATGATATGCAGTGCTCAAACAAAACTGAGTCCCTACTGCCTCTTGCAAGCTCTTCCAAAACTCGCTAGTAAAAATATGATCGCGATCTCTCACTATGCTAGAAGGAGCACTGTGCAAACGAACTATCTCTCGAATGTATACGGAGGCTAACCATGGAGCAGACCCCTTACTCTTCACGGGAATGAAATGGGCGCTCTTAGTAAGTCTGTCTACCACGACACAAATCCCCGTACTACCCTTCCTTGATCTCGGTAACCCATCAACAAATTCCATCGAGAAATTCTCCCACTTCCATTGTGGGACCTCCAATGGGTGAAGCAACCCACCGGGCTTCTTTTGCTCTGCTTTTACTTGTTGGCACACCAAGCATGTAGCGACAAACTCGGCCACATCCTTCTTCATACTGGCCAAAAAGTAAACTCATCTCATGTCCATGTACATCTTGTCCCCGCCGGGATAAATGGTCATCTTCGAACGATGTGCATCATCAAGAATGGTCTTCCTCAAGTTCTCGTCTCGTGGTACACAAAGTCTACCGTCCCTACTTAATCAACCCTTATCATCTAGGGTATACCTGCTGTGATGGCTCGATGACTCCCCCCTTATGAGCTTCTCTACCAACTCAACCAACTGTGGGTCATCTCATTGTACCTCACCTATACGTCCCAAAAGCGTAGGTATGACCTCTAAAGATGCTAGCAAACCGGGTACAAAGTCAATGAAAGGTCTAAAGTCAAACGTAGAGATGAACTCTAAGCTTTGCCGCTCAACAAACAACGGACTCAAGGACAACCTTTTCCTAATTAAGGCGTCTTCCACCACGTTACCCTTGCCAGGGGTATATGCTATCTCGAAATCGTAGGACGCTAAGAATTCCATCCACCTTTGCTACCTTAAGTTCAAGTCCTTCTGAGAGAACAAGTATTTTAGCGATTTGTGGTCTGTGAACAATTCGAATTTCTCGCCAAGAAGATAATGGCGCCAAGACTTAAGCGCGAAAACAATAACGGCCAACTCTAGGTCATGTGTAGGGTAATTTCTCTCATGCACTCTCAACTGCCTTCCTCCATAGGCTATTACCCTCCCTTCTGGCATTAAGACTGCGCCTAGTCCTGTCCCACAAGCATCGGTATAAACGGTAAATGGCCTACTCCCATTTGGCAACACTAAGACTGGGGTTGTGGTCAAAGCTCTCTTTAAACGTTGGAACGCATCATCACAATCTACGCCCCACGTGAAAACTAGGTTCTTCTTCATCAAGCATATCAACGGGGCTGATATTTTTGCGAAGTCCTTGATAAACTTCCTATAGTAGCCTGCCAACCCCAAGAAACTCCTTACCTCGGTAACATTTTTAGGGACCTTCCAGTCTTGGATGGCCACCACCTTCGCGGGATCTACAACTATCCCTTATTTGGAAACCACGTGCCCTAAGAATCGCACTTCCTTCCTCCAAAAGTGACATTTAGAAATTGAGCTTTAAGGTTATGTGCTCGAAGGGTCTCCAACACTCCCCTAGGATGTAGGGCATGCTCTTCCTTGCTCTTAGAAAAGATCAAGACGTCATCCACAAAGACCACCACGAATTTATTAAGGTACTCCCTAAACACCCTACTCATCAAGTCAATACAGTATGCGGGCACGTTTGTCAAACCGAAGTGCATTACAAGCCACTCATAGAAACCGTCCGGAGTCCTAAAGGCAGTCTTGTCTATGCTATCCTCAGCCACTCTCAACTGATGGAAACCAGTGGCTAAGTCCAACTGTGAAAATACTGAGGTGCCAACTAACTGATTGAAGAGATCGTCAATCCTCAGCAGTTGGTGCCTATTCTTCTTAGTAAGCTTATTAAGTTCTCTATAGTCCACACAAAGTCTGAGGGACCCATCCGCGTTCGTGGCAAATACTACTAGAGCACCCTACTCCGATATACTACGTCTTATGAATCCCTTCTCAAGCAACTCCCCTACTTGCTTATTGAGATCCCTCCTCTCACGAGGAGCCATGTGGCATACTGGCAAAGATACTGGTTTTGCATTGTCTAGAAGATAAATACGAAAGTCTATCTCACATTTCGAGGGTAGACCCCTCACCTCATTGAAGACATCAACATATTCACGGACTATACTAACAAAATGTAAATCATCATTGGATGCGTCAAGTGACTCAAGATAACTAAGCATCTCCGATCCTCTAGGGTCACAAGAAATATCAAGGGTCTTTCCACTACGAGTCAACAATTTTAGTACCCTTCGTTCACAAAATAGGATGGCACCATATCTGGCTAGCCAATCCATCCCTAGAATCAACCCATAGCCTATGAAACCAAGCACAAAAGCATTACATTCAAAACGAACACCAAAGATAGACAATCTCAAATCCCTACAAACCATGGATAAATGGGCCGACCCACCAATAGGATTTGAGACTATAATGGGATTTACAACGAGACTAGAATTTAAGTGCAGTGTTTGAACTAATGATGTAGAGATAAACGAATGTGATGCGCCAGAATCGAATAAAGTACGGATATGATGATCAAACAAGAAAATCAAACTTTCGAAAGAAATTTTTCTACTTCTTCCTGTCTCGGAGTAATGAGAGCATGAACCTGCCCTCCCGAAGTAGAACCTGCCCTCTGCCCTTGCTTCTTAGTACATTCCTTCATAGCATGACCCGCATCACCACAATGATAACAAGCGAACTTCTTATTCTTCCTACAGTCTTTCTTCAAATGGTCGGGTTTCCCACAGTTGTGACACTTCCTTTCTTTTGTTGTTAGGCTTTCTTTGGATCCTCCTTCTTATCTTGCGACCTAAAAGTACTTACACCCTTCTCTTCTTCATGCATGTATGCCATATCAACAAGCTTTTCATACATAGCCCCTATTGGAATGTGGGACATAGCCAAACTGTGAAGTGGTTCATTTAGGCCTTTTGCAAACCTCAAGGCCTTCTTGTGAGGCGTATTCACCAACTCTAGCCCAAATCTCGCCAACTTATTAAATCCGGTCACATACTCCTTCACGGTCAAGTTTTTCTGCTTCAATGTCAAGAACCTCTCCATGTACATACTCTCCTCGGCATGAGAAAGGAATTTCAACTCAAACCTTCCCCTAAAATCTGCCCATGTCTCCACAACACGCTCTCCGTTAGTAACCTCCCACCAAAACGAAGCTTCGTCCTTCATCAACCAAGCAGCCAATTAGACCTTCTTACAGTCGTCCAAATCGAAAATGCCAAACAGATCCTCCGCTTCTTTCAACCAATTTCTAGCTTCAACGAACGTTTCAGACCCACTAAAAGGTTTTCCACCCATCGAACGAAAGTCTTACATATCTTGGAGAAAGCATCTCCACGTGGAGGAATGACTGGAGCTGGGGGAGGAGGAACGTTGGCCGGACCCGCGGTAGCGGCCCTAGCCTCGAGATATTGACGAAACCAACCGGCTACATGAACACCCTCTTGTATCTCAGATGCTCCAGACATGCTGGAAAGAAAAAGAAAGAGTTTCAAAACAAGGGAAGCGAAAGAGAGATGTATGGCTTGCGGGGATTATGCTCTTTAAAGTAAAGTTTCCTTGAAAATAGCTTCTTTAAAACAATTTTTTGAAAATACTTTCTAGGAAAATAATATTTTTGAAAACACTTCTCAAAACTTTTTATCTGTTCTTGTAACCATAGCTCTGATACCATGTGTAACACCCCATGTCCATTAATGTCACTCACAAAGGGAATGCATCAATGTCCATGAGGCGTTATTGTTGTATAGAACAGATAAATTACAAGAATAAATAAATAAAACAACACAACGGAAGATAAAACTTATTTCATAGCATCATAACTCAAAACAAGCTTACATAAGTAGTTCCCCAAACCATTACAACATGATCAATAGTCTTTTCCAAAAACTTCAAAGTACATAAAGAAGCAAATACTTAAATAACATAAATGCATAAATCCCCACTGAGCATAAGCAAAGCCATAAAGATGAGAGAGTCCAAAGCGATACATCTACTCTTTTCAAGCAACTGAAAGAAATCGACACTAAGCTGTGGTATTCCCTCCTTGCAAACCTGGGGGGGGGGGGGGGAGGAAAGAAAAGAGGTGGAAAAAAATGGGTCAGACATAAAGTCTGGCGAGTCCAGTAATTTTAACAAATAATAGATAAGGTAAATGATCAAGACATAAATAGGCATCATGATATGGCTGTAACTTAGATAAGGTAGATAAAAAGGATGGACAAGATGATTTCGTTCCTAAGTACTAAGACAATCCTATACCTTGGCTAAGCGAACAACCCTCCAAGTACTAACCCCGAAGACCGAAGTGAACATCAGACTAGCACCCAAAGGACTATCCAACTCAACCAACATGTATTTCGTTACACTGCACTTTTGCTAAGTTACACCACATTACTTAATTACATCGCACATCTACTAGTCTCTTTTACTCAAGGTTGATACCTTCCCACTAACTGTACCCACATGACAAACTTGGTAGTTACTTGTACCTAGCTGCTATCGTAGGTGCCGGCTTGCTCCTACCATCGCTGTACCCTTACCATACCCATTTGATTGGCTCCCTAAACCTCGACCCATGCTGGCCCCACAGTGGGGTGTATCAATCCCCAAAGTGGCAACCCCAATACTAACATTAAATGCACGGTCATACCTACACGATGCAACAACGTCTTACCTACCAGCCCGGACCCATGCACGCACATGAACCCGTTGGACTCGCGTTGCCACCGCTATTCACGTTTTGACCTCTTACATTCAAGTCTAGTAAGCGTGCCCCAACCCCGGCCTAGTACCGGGCCCAATTACATACTCAAACGGATTACTGGTTGAAAAGGGTCCCCCATCCGACACAAGCCTCCCACCTATGATTGGTCCCCACTAGGTTTTTCTCCCACTTAACCATTTTAATTTAAATGTCCATGTCTTACACATGCTACGGTTAAGTCCATACTTAATGTCATAATTTACATGTCTTATCTTATTCCGGTTAAGTCCATATTTGCATGTCACCCCACTTAACCCTCTAACCATACCCATGTCTTATTATGGTTAGTATTCCTTAATTTATTCCTTATGACGAACGGTGCATGACCTCCCACATTAGACCGAACGCTTTTTGGCCGCTGGATTTGTCGGGTGGTTCCGGGCAGTCTTACGCCACAAACTGGGTCTAACCTTGTGTCATTAACCGTTGCGCCTACAATGCATTCCTTTGACCTCTCACATTAGACGTCCAATTGTGGCAGCTGGATTTTCCGGGCAGTTCCGAGCTGATTTACGCCACAATTGCACCTAACCTCATGTTAAAGGTTTATTAATAATTGTATTTCACCCATACCCAATTTTTCATGTCATGTATATCCAATTAAACATATAATCATGTTTATAATATGGCCTATTCCAAATTGTCACTAATTACATATTAATTAGCCTCAATTGCGAATTTACAATTATAGGCAATTTCATCAATTCCATGTAATTCATACCCAAATATGCCAATTTCACATATTATCCAAAATATCCAATAATCTCCAATTTTCCAATTTTCCCATATTCCCAACATTACACATCATTCCTACGTATTCTCATTCACACGTATTTTTAATATAGGCTCGAAGGTAGCCTAGATCCACAAATAAAAGGAATAGGGGTAAGAAGAGAGAATCAATTCCTAGAAAATTGGAATAAAACAACATCATGAAATAAAGAGGCATATAGACTGGCATAGAGGCATAATAAAAGATTCAACATGAATAACTGATAAAAGGTATGAACTTTACATAGAAACATAGGCATATGATGACATGAATCGAAAAGGTGAAAACTTGGTGAGATTTTCATTACAAACATATATATATATATATATATATATATATATATATATGAATCCTTTTTACAACTTTTTCATGTTACTTTAATCCCATTAAATTTGTGAAAATAATTGTACTCACCTTTCGTGGTTAAAGAATAGAATTATGCACTGAAATTGGTGTAGAAACGTTGTGGTGTTGCTGATTTATCTTCTTGAATTGTTGTAGAAGCTCTAATCTTTAATTTGAGTTGAAGTTGAATACTTGAGATTTGATTTAGAGGCGGCGGCTAGGGTTAAAGAGAGAGTTTGACAGCATAATGGTGTCACAGATAATATTTATGAATTAGGGTTAGGTCTTAGGGTGTACATATAGGTGTAGGAAGTTATTTAGGCCTTAGAATTAACCCTAGAAATCATCAGGACCACTCAGATGCAACATCATCCCTTAGCACGAATCGGGCCACGGGTTGACAGCCAGACACACTGGATCGATCCCTAGTCGACCCAGCAAGGCTCGGGTCGACTCCAAAAATAGTGCGTTTCGGCTATTCCCCCTCCCGATTTGTTGTTTTGAACTTTTTATGAATATTTATTTATTTAATTAATTTATATATATATTTATATATATATATATATATTTCTCTCATATGCATAAAACTTCAGGCTTAATAACATCTTCATAAGGTATCCGTTTTGTGCAAACCAAATGTCTACCTTGACCCAAATTTTTGAGACGAACATAATAGCGCAACCCATTTCACTTAATTCTTCTTCTAAAAATTAAGTATATTTTAATTTGTGAATTTAATGTTATAAAACTATGGGGTGTTATGGACTAGATAATTAGTATATGGTGAAATAAAAGAAATAAATTGTAAAGGAGATATTTCATTAGTTCATAAAGGAATGGAACAATGTTGTTTATCATTAAGATTCCTTTACTAAGATACATAAGTAATATCGCGGGAAACACACGAAGGAAACACAAAACCACAAGCCTAAATGAAACAAAGGAACCCTGTTTAGAATTTAATCCATAAAAATAATATCAACATACAAGCACTAAAATCATCGCATAACTCGGATATATGTGTGTGTTTGTGTGTATATCCTAATAATCATCTAATAATGGAGAAATCATCAACTATCACCAAAAGAACAACGAGACAACATGGTCTGAATAGAACCCAGAAATGGTAAGATGAAGATATCCCTGAACACTACAACATGGAGGCTCGAGGCCGTAGCCAGTGGATCTACCCAAAATTACAGTTTTTGGATCTACTCAAAATAACAACCGCTGGATCTACCCAGGATCATGATTTTTGGCTCTACCTAAAATTACATATGTTAGATCTAACCAGGATTGCACTTTTGGATCTACCTAAAATTACAGCATGATCGACCCAAAGATATAGTACTGGCTAAGCAACAATAATGTGTTACAACTCACAGTCTGTAGCCCAAGTAGTGGTAACTGTGCATCCATACCACGCATTCCCATTATTGGTTTGCTATCCGCTAGTCATTTCGACACTAGAAATAACAAGAAATACCAAAAATCATAAGAATGCACAAAAATGGCTTCAATTAGACGAGTCTGGGTTTAATCAATTTCGTATACCATTGTGTCGCATACCACGGGGTTTATGAGATCAATTAATCAACATCATGCCTTCTCGAAGGGTGCAAAATATGTGATTTTATATTAGAAAATATAATTTAGAATAATGGTCTGAAAAGTTATTTTATGAAAATTTGAGAAAAACATTAGGCTTATAAAAATCTTGTATAAATAAAATTATTCATAACTTTACAAATCTTATTATGAAAATATTTCTTTTTAAAGCATATTTTTTTATTCAAAACGATTTAAAATTTTGCGTCTATATATTTGGAAATACAAGGGAAATATCACCAGAAATGCATGCCAAACATATCTTCCAAACAAGTAGGAATTTGTGATATACAATGCTTCTCTATTGCTGAAGCAAACCAAAAAATTATCACGACTGTTCAGGAAGATACATCTCATTTACAAGTGCACGAAATAACATTTGAATTGTATCACTAAAACTGGCCTAGGAATGTAAAAAGTAAGAGTTTAAACATAGAGACTTCACGGGAAACATAGTAAGTTTCCATGGCATGTTTCCCAGGATAGGTCAAACCCATCATAGGCTTGGATCACTTCATGGGTCGAATCTGCTCCAGTATGGGTTGACTCGGGAAAAGAAAATATTCAGGCCAAAATCAAGGCGGCACTACAACTTTCTGACCACTTTCAGGCAAACAAAACAACCCAAAATCGTATGAATTTTATAGGCATAAACTAGAACTATATGACAACAATTAGCAAAAAGAAATTCATTGTTTCATTGATAAATGAAGAAATTGTGTAGCCTCAAACATGGACTTGTGTTATGTTTTACTACCTCAGAAAGTTGTAATAAACTATGAATGAAAACTTACAGTATCAGCGTAAATTCTACGTTTTCTTACTCAAAGCAAGTTAGGATATGTGAGAGGGCACCTCACCTTGAATTGCAGCGAGTAAGAATGATAATAAGCTCTGACCCAGATTAAGAAGTAGACTTTTGGGCCTCTCTATGACTTTCAACACATGTTGGATTAGGTACAACGACAAGTGAGAAAATTTGAAACATACAGTAAATGATTTTAACAAAACTGAAAAGAATTAAGATAAGAGCATGGTATTCAAATCGATTACTTATTAAACACAAATTTTAGGATTTGATTCCCCTTTTGTTCAGATTTAGGACTTTGGAGAATCAAAATTGACAAAGAGAGGCCATAGTTTTCATTTTCAGTAAATGTGAGGAAGAATGAGTTTTAGGCTAAAAAGGAAATTATGTATGTTTCTAGAGTTCTCCTTATCTATTTAATTATGGTTCGACTAGGAGATTAGGCTAGATTTTGAGCTTAGGGGAAGTAATTAGGACTTTAAGGTCTTATTTTCAAAAGTTAAGTGTTTTTCTTCTCTAATTACACATGTTTAACTTTAAAACTTTCAAAAATATATATTTTGCCATTACCAAAACATCAGAATATGTTCCAATATATTTTTAATCACTCTTATTAATATTTTAACTTAGTTTTACTTAAAATCTACATTTTTACTCAAAATGGGCATTTTATATTAAATTTGAACAATATGAACATTATTAAAGTCTTAATTACTTGAAACACACTATTTTAACATAAGAAATTCACAAACTCCAAATATTTCCATTAATGAACATATAAATACTTTCCAATGAAATTTTATATGCTTTTAACAATTATTTCAACATAAACTTTATTTAATACATAGTTTTCCATACAAATTCCCTTATTATAGATTTTTTTCAGTCTTAACTAATAAGCTTTTAGGAATCATAAATTCATATTTATTAATAGCTTTTACACTTTTAATGTTTCCAAAACTTTATTTTGCTTTATTATTACTTTCCAAAATCTTTAAGTATGCAATATTGGATATTTAACCCCAACTTATTACAAAACACTAATTTAACGCAAATCACACATATTTACCTAAATAAACACAAAATACATTGTTGAGATTATGTCCCATAAGCTTATACCCACCCAACAAAATTTCCAAAATTCATATTTTTTTCTCATATTTAATTTATTAACATACATCCTTTTAAATCACTCTCCAAATATATTACCAAACCTTTCATTTATTTGTGCTCGGATAATTTTCATTCAAATTATCCTTCTTAATTAATATTTAACACTTGACCAATGATTTATAATCCCATTATAATTCGTTATTATAGTTAAATAGGTAATCAAATAAGACCTGGTTGTTCCAATTGTTTTCCTTTTCACAACGCAGTTGGTCCAGATGACGAAGACTCCATAGTAAGCACCTTCCAATTTGCTACTTCCTGACACTTGTTCTTATTGTGCCCAAGGTGATTGCAATTGTAACCCTTATATCATGCCTTCCGAAAGTAATTCTGTGTATGGTTCCCTTTCATTCAGTCAAGTAATGTCATTTCTAATGAAACTTAAAGAAAACCACTTTCGCTTTATCCTTCCTTGGCTTTCCTCCTTCTAGTGTGTTCTTTCCTTTGAACAATTTCCTTTTTTCCCTCAAAATTACGGCTTCCACTGGGTCTTTCAACCCCCTTAAGCATTTCTTGATTACGAATAGTCATACTAATGACAACATCACTAGGGTCTCACATGTGAGGCACAATTTCTTTCATAATGTCAAATTTAAGCCCCTTTATAAACTTCTCGTTCCTTAGGATGATAGTATTTATCATCCCGCATGCATAACGAGATTATTTATCAAAGTTAACAATGTATTCTTCTATCAACATCTCTCCCTGCTTCAACTCGTCAAATTTTCTCATCATCAGGTACTGATCTGCCATCTAAATAAACCTTGAATTAACCACAATTCAAAAGTCTCCCCAAAATGACTCCTTACTTCGGTGTTCTTACCGTACCTCCGTTCCACCAATACAAAGCATTTCTCTTTAGCTGTCTTGATGCCAACCTCCTCTTCTTCTCATCAACAATGTCTAAGTCTCCAAAGATTATTTTATAATGCAGCAACCAAGCATCAACAGTAGCAACATCTTTCGTGCCAGGGAATGGTTTTCCTTCCAAGCTAATGTAATCGCAATTCAATTTCACATAGTCATTTCCAACTTTCGCTTTTTGATTAATTTAGCCAGAACTAACCACAATTCCATCTTGCAACATCTGAACGAAAGCCTGAAACAAGTTCCTCATATTTAATAGTGGATTAGCATCACCTTGGTTCTTATTATCCCTACGACCCTAACGTTTGTTAGCATCAAGTCGAACATTTCTATCAGTTATGGTGCTTCCATCATCAATATTCAATCTTGCACTCCTTCTCTCCATATCTTACATCTTTCTGTGGACAAAATTTAGAAAGTTACCGAAGGGCGACTCTAGGATTATAGGGTGTGTGTGTGTGTGTGTGTATAGACACACAAATATATATAAGTACAAATACGTTATACTTTTGTTATCCCAACCCTTAGTATATTCTTCTCAACTTTGATTTTTTGTATTATAAAATACTTTAAAGAAAAGTTTATTTAAGTTTATATAAACCTATGCTCTGATGCCAAATTTTAATTTCTCCATTCTCCATGGTCAAAAGCTAAACGTTATAGATGCCGCAGTCATCTCTAGTTTCAATTTCTAGAGATAGAAAATTGAATATAATTCAACCATGACATCAAATAACATGGAAGTATGAAAAAATTTGTTTTCACCAAAAAATGGCTCAAACACCAAGGGTACGAGAATCGTACTTCACCGACACGGTTAGAAATTGAAAGGAGCCACAATCGCAAAGCAAACAGGAAAAAATAAGTAAAAAAAAACTACGGATTTTTATAGTGGTTCGATCTAGAGTAGATCTACATCCACTTTGAAGTGATTCCCATTATCATTGGGGGTTTATAAAATTCATCATCTCACACATCTTACATTTTCCCATTCTCTCTTACACAGTTATTTTCCCTCCCTTTACTAACTTGATTTTTCCTCTCCAATAAGGAAATGGTTGGATCCTTGTGAATGCGATGAACGTGAGAATGTTTGTTCCACGGTTTAAGCACTTAGAGGATTGACGGTGAGTCCACGGTGGTTGAGGTGCGAATCTAAGCTTTGAGGAAGTTTAGTGGCGGAAGGAGAGAAGTAGAATGGAGTTTGAGAAGATGAAAATAACAGATCTCGGTTTGGAATGGATGGTGAGAGCTTGGATTGATTTCTAATGGAGGAAGAAGGAGATTCGGTCCATTCGGTGATGGAGCAAGATAAAGTGAACTTTGGCGGTCATTAATGGAGCTTGAGAAGCTTTTAGGGTGATGGAGGAAAGAATTTTTGCAGCACTTCGTGGTGGTCCGGCCTCCCTTTTTTGTGGAAGCCTTGGCCTATTTATAGGTGAAACCTTTATGAAGAAGCGGGCTGAAATCCATATCTATAGGCCTCGGGTCGTCCGTCCCTTAATTACAAGAATACCACTGCTTAGCTGTAGCCAGTTGTCAATAGCTGCTGCCAGCTGTTTTATGCGAGTGATTCTAGAGGAACGAGTGGCTGCGTGGTTCTGAATAGATTGAACATGAGGGGAATGCGCGAGTGATTGGTTAAAGTATCAAGGCTGGTAAAAAGGCGATCGGGGGTCCATGTTAAACCTTTTGTGGTTGGCTAACAAGTAGGTCCTAGTTGGGTGATCATGTATGATTGAAAAGGCGATCAGTATCATATCCTTGTTGACTGGATATAATACGTTTTTTCGGTAGTTACTATTTGTCCGTCCAGCGGGCGGTATCTGCCTCAGAAAAACATATGTGATCGAGCGGAGGAACTTGACCAAGCGACCATGGGGACGTGCGATCTGCTGTAGTACTTGCCCCTTTCCACGTGAACGACCTCTCCGTATAGGCGAGCTAAGACGTTATGCTTGATCTAGTTCCGATGAGTGGTCGTCCTTACCCAAAGGCGGAGCGAGTTTTTTGTGTGAGAGCGGTTCCCAAAGATATATGGATTATTCTGTGTGTATACTTTCTAGCGCTAAGGCAGTCGCCCCTTTCTCTAGCTCGGTTCTTTACGCCAAGCTTGTTCTTGACTTGGGTTCGATCGACATGAATGTTATTACATGGCTTTTGATGACAATGGATAAATGTTTTTTGATGACCGATCTTTGATCCATATTGTATGGATTAACATTTGTCCCTCAAAGTTTTTATTTACTGAAGATAATACAAGCTTCGATTTGAACAATTCTGACATGTGTTAGGTCACTTCGTCTCTAGGTCATATAGTTTCACGGATTGCTTTTGGACTTTTATCTTACGTTTGTCCCATTTACCTTCCACCTATATATTATTCTACGACTCAAGCCGTCATCCTTTCTTACATTTTCGTTTTTACCTCGAGCTCACTAGTCGCGGCTCTTTGAGGTCATTGATTCTTCAGCGAATTCGATCGGCCAAACTACTCAACCTTGGCGCTTCACGATTCAGGTTTTATTATTTTTTCCTTTTTTAATAGGATCCAAGGGACGTTGGCTATTTGTGACGCCCCCTACTGGTGACAATTACAATGATATTATTATTTTGTGTACACTTACTGTTTACCAGCAATTTTAATCTGTAAATCCATGCCTCGCCATTTCTCTAAAAGTTGGAAACACCTTTATTATCTGTCTCTGATTATTGTACTTTTAACATTTTGTAGAGGGTACTTTTAATTAGGTTGTTTCCATCCCCTTGGGCTCTGTATCGTAATTTTGTCTTGAGTCATCATGATAGTTTAAAACCCGAATACCCAAAACTGGCAGGGGCGATCTAAAATACCCCGAACAAGTAGCTTGAATTTATCCGAGAATGAGCGTATTTCCATCATTTGTCTAGGATTTTTTAGATTTGATTACACACATACCAATTTACAATCATCTTCATTCTTTTCCCTAGGTCTGAGGATGAAGCTTTCTTTGCTAAAAAGAGGAGGAAAAGGGTGAAGAAAATCCATATGGAAAGGAAAAAAGGAGGGATCCGAGCGAAGGCAATCTTAGGAAATGCCCTGAGCTGGACAAGTCTTCCATGCCACATACTTAAACCAGCTCTCTTCAACCATCTCTGACTTCTCCATTTTCTATTTCAACCTCTGTGGATCTTCAAGCAATTGTGCACAATCCTTGTTATGCCCTTGATCCATGCAATCTGTTGCTTGATGCGCGATTGGAGGATTGGTGCTTTCAAGGCATGGTTCTTGATTTGGAAGTGGACCTGTATGGTAACTAGGTTGTGGCTGGGAAGGTGGACGCCATGAAATATTTTATGTTGGCTCATCTTGACACCATTAAATATCAGATGAAGGAAGGAATTGATTTGGTTAAAAATCATGTTGTTAGACGGTTGGGTTCCTGGCATACGCTTGCTTGTGATCTCCAAAGATTAAACAAGGAGAACATCAGACGGATCCATACTTTAGAGAATAATAAGATTGAGCTTATCAAGGCCCTTGAATCACTGCATCTTTCCTCCAAGGAAATGTGAAACCAAGAATATCCGGTAGGAGGAGGAAACGGAACCGTGGGCTATGATTGACTTGCTTTGTCTTTTATCTTATCCTTTTGACCGGATGTATATGCCGGTGCCGGCCCCCGCTAACTACTTTTATGTTAGTCTATGTTTGAAATCTCTGTGCTGGACTTGTGATGTGGGAGTGATAATGCATTTTACTTGTTGTACTATAAGCCTTCGCTTTAACTTTGCTGTACTTTTGCTTTGCATTAAGATCCAGCAACGGTTTTTTGCTGAGACGATCCATGCTTCAAATCATCATCTTTCATCTGTTTCTGACAATGGATTAGATGATTATTGATGATGACTTGCAGCAGGTTTTATTTTGAATAGAATAAGACATTTTCACTAAACCAATGGTTTAGAATGAAATCTTGCCTATGTCCTAGTTTGGTTGATTCAAAAGAACTTCCCCGAGAGAGGACTCTAATTATAACTTTAAAGTTTGTCGTTACCGGATCAGATGTTTTCCAACATTGATGATCAATTGAGCATTTGTTATTCGTCACATTTAGTATTTTGAATGCTATGAAAACTTACTGATCACTCCTCACATCTGACCCCTTTCAGATGTTACGTGAATGGATTTATCATTCTTCATATCTGACTTTCCAAATGTTACGCGATTGGATTGATCATTCTTCACATCTGACTTTCCAAATGTTACGCAAATGGATTGTGCTTTCACATCTGGAAATTCCATATGTTACGCAAGCGAATTGAGAGGTTGTTATATTGTTTTGTGGGGCAATCATCAGTCCCTTTGTTGGATGCTTGACCTGGCAGGTTATTCCGATTAGGAACTGGGACTTGGGTCCTGCAATCTGGGCCCTCTCGATGAAGGCTACAACTCTTATATTTGTTCGTCATGGCGCTTGTTCGTTGTTTTCATTTGTGTTTATTGATGTTTACAGTTTTTGACACTCGGACTAGTGTTGTTGGGGTCACAATGCTACAAGAACAAGCGCTCGACTGGCGACCTGTAATATGAAATCATTTCTTTTTAGCGATTTTTGATTTGACATAAAAATTTGCAAGTAAGAAACTTGTTCAAACGGATATTATCTTAGTTGTAGAGCTAATGTTCAGCGCATCACTTGCAGATTACTACAGACTGTTTACAATAAGTCTTGAGTGTAACAGAAAGTAAACATGAAGTAAGGCATGTATAAAGCAGAAATAGAGCATGAAATAGAGTGATGGCGATGTTGATCGCTTATTCTAAGCCATCGAAATTGAAACAGCAGTCCTTGATCCTTAGTTAATGATTGGCTTTGGATCAATTTGAGCTAGGGCTCTGTTGTTTGGATCAGACTGCTTGTTTGATGCCCCTGGCCCTTGAAGAGTTGCCGTGGGATTGAAGGTCTGCGGATTCTTGATGTAGTGTTGCAGCCTATTCTTCCTGAATAACTCCTTGATGAGGTTCTTCAGGTGTCGGCACTCATTGGTGTTATGACTAGGTTGGTTGTGAAATCTGCAGAATTTCCCTGAGTTCGTTGCCTTATCATTTATTCTCATCGGATTTGGCTCTGCATACTCCTCAGAGTTCTTTGTCACAAAATAAATAATTTTAAGAGTGTCATTCAAAGGCGTTAGCTCTGTTGAGTTGAAGAGGTGAGACTTTTTTGTAGTTTTTCTACCATTCCCGTTATTGGCGCGTTTCTACCATGATTACTCTTCTAATTACACTAGATAGCAGTATTTTTAGGAGCTTTAAGAAGCGGTTTGGCATCAATATTCTGAAGAGGTACAAGATTAGTGTCAACTCTCATGTATTTCTCGGCCTTTTTGTAGAATTTTTCGAGCATATTCGGTTCTTTCATTTTGATACATCTACCAAACTCACTCTTTTCATCTATGGCACCGACTAAAGACGTGAGGACTATGCGAGGTTCTGGATTTCTCACTTTGGACAAGGCGACATTAAATCTACTGAGAAAAGATTTAATAGATTCCCCAGGATTCTGCTTCATTGATGAAAGCGTTATAGCATCCTTAGCTTTGGTAGCATACATGCGGAACTGCTCCTTGAACTTTTTGGTTAAGTCAGAGAATCGGTCTATAAATTTAGGTGACAGCTTTGTAAACTATAATGATGCAACACCTTTTAAGCAGAGAGGGAAGTACGTGCATCTCATCACATCGGTTGCTTTCGCTGCACTCATATGCCATACGTATTTGAGCAGAAAGTAATTTGGATCAGCAACCCCATTGTACGGGGGTAAGGTTGGAGGATTGAATTTCTTTGGACACTTGGCTTCGAGGATTCTCTCGGTGAACGGGGTTCTATCAGGGGAAAAGTCACATTCACTTTCTTCACCATTCCTAACATGGTTCTTTTTCATAATTTGCTCTATCATGTCCGAGATGTATTCTTTAGTGTTGCAGTGCTCTGCAAAACTGAGGTCTTTCCCGAATGTGATTCAGGTTAGAGAAATCCAGTCTTTTACCATCCCGGCGAAGAGGTGCCCTCGTGATAGGATTGGTAACTCTTTGGCCTTTCTTCTTGGCTCGATTTTTAGCTTCTAGCCTTGAGTTCTCGATGTCACCTTCATCCTTGTCACTCACCCGATCGATATCATTTTCCATGTTGTCGCAGCAATTAATACCAGAAGCAAATGAATTGCCATTTTCTTCGAGGTCATCATGGACTTTCGGAGGGGTTGGATTTGATCGGGCATTAAGGATGGTTTCGAGTTTCTCCATCATAGCTTGGGTAGAAGCATTCATTTGTCGGTTCATGTTGGCAACAGCTGGGTTGAGCTCAGCTTTAGTTAACCCGACCCCATTAATGGAGTTTTCACCGTCCTCAAAGCGATTAGCAGGCGGTGTGGTTTCATTGTTAGCATCATTGGTAGTTTCTTCAGCGATCTTACTGGTGGTCTTCTCTGACGTTGCCATTATGTTGGAGAAAGAAGTGGTTTAAAATTTTAACACAAGGCCTTCAACCTTGCGAGAAATTGTGAGAAAGAAGCGCGACAGGGCCCCACGGTGGGTGCCAAAATGTTTTCACCAAAAAATGGCTCAAACACCAAGGGTACGAGGATTGTACTTCACCATACGGTTAGAAATTGAAAGGAGCCACAATCGCAAAGCAAATAGGAAAAAGTAAGTAAGAAACCACAGATTTTTATAGTGGTTCGATTTAGAGTAGATCTACATCCACTTTGAAGTGATTCTCATTATCATGGGGGATTTATAAAATTCATCATCTCATACATCTCGCTTTTTCCTATTCTCTCTTACACAATTATTTTCCCTCTCTTTACTAACTTGATTTTTCCTGGCCAATATAGAAATGGTTGGATCCTTGTGAATGCGATGAACGTGAGAATGTATGTTCCGTGGTTTGAGCAATTAGAGGATCAATGGTGAGTCCACGACGATTTAAGTGAAAATCTAAGCTTAGAGGAAGTTTAGTGGTGGTAAGAGAAAAGTAGAATGGAATGGATCCTGGTTTGGAATGGATGGGAGAGCTTGGATTGATTTCTAATGGAGGAAGAAGGAGATTCGGTTCATTTGGTGATGGAGCAAGATAAAGTGAACTTTGGTGGTCATTAATGGAGCTTGAGACGCTTTTATGATGATGGAGGAAAGAATTTTTGCAGCACTTCGTGGTGGTCCGACCTCGCTTTTTTGTGGAAGCCCCAACTTATTTATAGGTGAACCCTTTATGAGAAATGGACTGAAATCCGTATCTGTAGACCTCGGGTCGTTCGTCCCTTAATTACAAGAATGCCACTGCATAGCTGTACCCGGTTGTCAATAGTTGCTGCCAGCTGTTTTGTGCGAGTGATTCTAGAGGAACGAGTGGTGGTTCTAAATAAATTGAACAGGCGTGGATTGCGCGGGTGATTGGTTAAAGTATCAAGGCTGGGAAAAAGGCGACCGGGAGTCCATGTTAAACCTTTTGCGGCCGGCTGACAAGTAGTTCCTAGTTAGGCAATCTGTTTCATTGAACGGGCAACTAGTATCATATCCTTGTTGAGTGGATATAATGCAATTTTTCGGTAGTTACTATTTGTCCGTCCAACGGGTGGTATCTACCTCAGAGAAGCATAAGTGATTGAGCGGAGCAAATTGAGCAAGCGACCGTTGGGACGTGCGACCTACTGTAGTACTTGCCCCCTTTCCATGCGAACAACCTCTCCATATAGGCGAGCTAAGCCATCATGTTTGATCTGGTTCTGATGAGTGGTCATCCTTACCCAAAGGCAGAGCGTGTTTTTTGTGTGCGAGCGGTTTCCAAAGATATACGAGTTATTCTTTGTCTATACTTTCTAGCGCTAGGGCGATCGCCCCCTCACTCTGGCTTGGTTCTTTACGACATGCTTGTTCTTGACTTGGGTTCGACTGACATGAATGTTGTTACGTGGCTTTTGATGACAATCGATAAATGTTTTTGATGACCGATCTTTGATCCATATTGTTTGGATTAAAAATTTTCAAAAAACATTAGTTGATATAAATATTTCACTCATACAACCCTTCATACCTCATTTAGAGAAAATATAAGTTACTACAAAAAAACTCCAAAAGCAATATAAGGCGATACCTCCTCGGTTGATCAGAGTATAAATAGTGATAGTCATGAATTTGCTAATACAAACAATCCAAAAGATAAGGAACTTTTAAATCCTCTACACTACGCAAGGCAACAGACATAGTAACATTATTATCAACTTAATTCGATTGATGTTTCCCTATGTCCCACACATTGAAGCTTTCCAAGGTTTCACACACAGATTCTATGTCTAAGAAATGGCCAACAACAATAGTCATTTCAATTCATTCTAGTCCATGTCCGATTTTCATCATAATAGGTGCGACACTCATATCGTTCCTAGTCTCTTTCAACTCCCACAAAGGTGTCGAAGTTCTTATTCATGCTATTCTGAAGGGTGTAACCTTTCCAGCTTCACTTAAAAATAATCAATCATTGCCTTTCGTCCATCAATGACAGTAATCAATTGAGTTAGGGACTCTATTCTTTTTTAGAAAACATTTGTATAAAGGATCTCCTTGTTGTCACTAGTGATGCCGACAGCCATATAGGCAAAGCCTCAAGGCATTTAGCTTCAAGAAGGTTCTTTAACGAACCTTTTAGTGCCTAAGGTAATAGTTAATGGAAAAAAGTTTATGATGGCATATCTTTTTAGGAATTGGCTCTATGGGTCCTGGAAATATAGTAATTGAAAACGAAGTTCAAACATAGTTCCCATTAGGGAGATTTCTTCATTAAACACAGAAGAAATATAGGCAACAACCTTGTAAATGAAACAAGCCCCTTCTGATTCTAGTGAAAGGTTCAGAGGTGGAAGCCTTTATTCTTTACAAATTTATGGTTTAAAAATTCTTCTTTACAAAATATTTCTTTTATGGAAAACCAAACCTTCGGCCTAACCAAAAGTGTCAAAGAAGGCCTAATCAAAGGTGTCATGGAAGAAGCCTCTTGCGAAGCGATTATTTTTCGAAACGAAAGTATTTATAATTATCAGGACTAGTTCTGAAACCGAAAGATAAGAAGAGGATGCCTAGATGCTTTAAGTATCATACTTGTAATGTTTCAAACATTCAGTGCTACCGAGGGGTGGTTCCAATGTTTGTCAGATGAATGCTTCCAGATCTGGAAATGGCACCAACAATAGTTTTAGGTAAAGCTAATTTATTTCTTTATAAATCTTATATTTTCAACAACTCCACTATATTTATCAAAATCCTATTGATCAATAAAAATTATTCTAACCAAAGTAAACATATTTTTTCTAGTATTTTATACGGTACAAAAAATAGAAAATACATGAGCATATTAACATACACTCTAATACCATAATTAATGTAAATCCTTCCTAAAGCTTGCACCCTTATGAAATTCATAACAAATTCATGCTAGCATAAAATATAATTAAATATAAAATCACCATCTCCCCAATCATTAAACATACAACAAAGAAAAGTTTTCTGCTATTTGGAGATTTCTATCTAGGTTTATTCTATAACTTATCATTTTCATGCATGTAAAATGTGCATCATAAAATCAACATGGGTATCTCTTTAACCAACAAGTAACATCAAAACAACATGAAATAAATCATTAACAACAACATATGCTTCAGATATATTAAAATACCCGAAACCCACGAAGGTAGAATATATTATTCACTTTGATTGAATAAAGGAAATGGGATATGTTGAGATGATTATCCAAAATTCAAAGTATTTCTTAGCTTTTATTTCCTCTTCCCTTATCTTTAATGGTCGATCTTACTTTAGTTTTATCTTAGATTTTAGGAATGAAAGATATTGTGAAATGTTGGAGAATATAATACCTATATATGGAGCCGAAGGTCCCAACTATGCCTTTATCATATTATTCCTCCTTATGCATGTTTTACTTAGTTTATTTGTTCAAAAATTCAACCTTTTAATTAATTTGTTAAATGCAAACCCTATTCCTCATCCACCATGTTATTTCTATTTAATAACCTCTAATTGAATTCTAGAACAAAGTTTCACGAAAATTAGAGATGTTACAAAAATTAAGTAAAGAAGTAGAGAAGGGTATTTCTTGCAACAAGGGCTTTAGATTTCTGGTACTTCCAAGAAATCATGTATCATGCAACCTAACAACTTTAGTGATGAAAATTTCTTTTCAGAAAGATTTATGGATGGCATTTATTTGATTTTGATGGTGGTTTCTTAATTTCTGTATTGCAAATTTTCTTTTGAAATTTGTTTTCTCTACAAATCTAATTTTAGTAGTTTGATGCAGCCAGATACAGTGTATTAGGCAAGGCACGAAATTGATGAATTGTTTTTTTCAAGTGATGGAGTATTTCTAATGAGAGAGCTGAATCAAATGATTTGATTTCTCTAGTGACCAAGACTGAAAAAAAATGCAATTAGACAATATAAAATGTCGTTAGGCCTGATTTTCTTTGATGATAAGTTAAACCTTGGAAATAATTTGCAATAGCTTTCGGTTGATGATGAAATATTGAAATAGAGAAATACTCTTTATTGTATTAGATGGAGGAATTAATAGTTACACAACTCTGTACATCATGGTATATGTACACAACTATTAGCCATTTACAGGCTTCAGAAAAACAAAAGAGAAAAGGATATTGGGCCCAAGCCCAAAATACAGACAGAAAGCACAAAGAGGAATACAAGAAAAGTAAGTAGCTGCCTTCATTATATTCATTTTCTCTAATTAATACAACAATACCCTTTCATCTGTTAAAAAAGAAAGAAAAGTTATTGGGTAATTTGAAAAGGAAGTAAAGTCACTATATAATTATGAATCCTATAAACTACTTCTTTTTACTGACATAAATGGTTGCAAATAAGAATTTGAGGTGAAAATGAAAATAATAAAATCCTCAGAAATTATGAAATACAAAATTAGAAAAAATTTGATACCTTTAAAAAATGAATAACAATCAAATTTTATATGAAATAAAGTTGGAATAACCCAGAATTACCTGAACCCTGAAAGGGTAAGGGTAGGTAGGCATAATGGAGGAGAAATTAAATATGATTGTTGAATTCATATAAAGCCAGTGAATGGGAAACAATTTTTCTTAAGGTACAAAAGTTTACATTCAACTTGTTTGACACATTTTCAACTTGGATTGAGATGAATCAACATTTTCAAAGTATTATCTCAGTGTTTGAATTCAAGCAAGTATTAAGATATAGTGACTTATGGAAGAGCAACTAAGCTTTATTGAATGATTGATGCTTTGTTACAATACTTGAACATGGCCATAACACTAATTATATATACGAATTATCAAGATACAATTCTACTTGGCCTATTCTATCCCAACAGCATTAGAAAGAGAGTGAATACTACTGGCCCTCTTAAACCTAGGGTTAAGGTTTGAAAACCATAGTTTTTCTTTAATGTAAAAAAAACCGATGCTTCTCATGATAGAAATTTCTCTCCTTTTTCCAAATTGTCCATTAAAGGCAAGCTTAGGTTGATAGTAATTCAATCTCTCTCTAACTGATTCTAAGACAAGAAATCATCTAATTTGAGGCTTTTACTAGTATATCTGGGGAGAGCTTGATTGAGGGCTGAATTGATCATTACTGAGTTATAGTCGGAAATTCGAGTGCCTTTTACCTCTGGATCTGCAATTCATCTCTCAATCAAGTATGGTTCTTTTTCGACAGTCCCTTGGTAAGAATATCGATTTATTGATAGTAAGAGGGTATGTAGTTGACTTGTATTTTTCTTCTTTGACTTGCTCTCGGACAAAATAGATGTCTATTCCGATATGTTTTGTTTGAGTATACTGAGTCGGGTTGAATGACATATATATTGACCTTTGATTATTACAACAAATTGTTGCCTTTGAAGAAGTTGATAAATTTAGCTCTTTTAGAATAGACTATAGCCATATGATTTTTGTTGTAGTACTAGTAATGTTTCTATATTCGGCTTCTGCACTGATTTAGGTATCGTTCACTGTTTGTTTCAGCTCCATGAAATTAAATTATTTTTAATGTAGATGCAGTATCTAGTGATAGGTTTTTTGTCATCTAGATCTAATTCTTAGTCGAGGTCAATACATCCAGTGATTTCCCAAAATAGACTGTTCCCTTTAGGTACCTTAGAATTCTCTTGACGACTTTCAAGTATTCATCTATGGGTTTCCATAGAAATTGTGATACCTTATTAACACTAAATGCAATGTTAGACAGTTTATGATTGCATACTGTAGTGCAACTACAATACTTATGTATTTTTGATATTATTTATGGCATTTCCATCTTTTTTGAAATAGTGCTGATTTGATATTATCAGTGCCAGTTGAGGCTTTGCTTCATTCATGTTGGTTTGATCAACTGTTTCGTAATGTACTTTCTTTGACAAAGTAGTGTTTCTGATTTTGAATTTCTTTGTGCTTATATGCCTAAGAAGTATGAAATTTCACTTAGGTCTTTGACTGAAAACTCTTTATTCAAGTATTTTGTACAGTACCTCATTGTTACCTGTCACAATAAATAATCAACATATAGTGGAGCAATTATTAATTTTAATAAATAAAAAGTTGTCAAATTTTGTGTATTGGTAGCCCACTGAAGTCGATTATGATTTTAGCCTATCAATCCACACCCTTGGGGCTTGCTTTAAACCATATATTGTTTGGTGTAATTTGCACACATATTCTGAATTCCGTGTATATCCTTCTGGCTGTTGCATGCAGATTTCCTCCTGCAAGACTCCATTTAAAGTGACATTATTTATATCCAAGTGTTTGATTTTCCATTGATGTTTTGAAGCGATAGTAGAAATTAGTCTCATAGTTTTTGGCTTGACCACAGGTGAAAGAGTTTCATTTATAGTCAAAACCATATTCTTTAGTATAGCCATTAGCAACAAGCTTTGCTTTGTACCTGTTAACTGAGCCTCCTAGGTTCCTCTTTGCTTTGTAAGTCCATATGCATCTAAACAAATTCTTATTTGTTAGTGTTTTGACAAGTTCCCATGTTTGATATTTGATGAAAGCATTATATTGTTCGTCCATAGAACCTCTCCAGTTTTTGTGTTTAGTAGATTGTTCATATGATTATGATTTATCATTGTTGACACTAGCAACATAGGTTTTTGGCTTAAATATTCCACTCTTGGCTCCGGTTATCATTGGATGACCAATACTTATAGGTGGTTTATTTGCTAGTTGATTGACTTGGATTACAATTCTTTCATCCATTGGTAAAGTGTTGTTTGAAGAACTTGGTTTTCCTTAAGTGTGTTAAGGACTTTGATTAATAATGTTCTCCTCTTCCTCTCTTACAGGTGATGGATTGGCGAGGCTGAGAGGATTTGTGGAAACATTGTTGGAAGATTCTGCTTTAGTGATCTGTATCTTCTATGCATCAACAACTACTTCATTGTTGGTAGGTTGCAGTAAATCAGAGTAGTTTAGGATACCAGGTATACTTGTTTTGTTGTCGATTCCCTTATTGGTTGTCCTAATATCTATTATGCTATATGGAAATATACCTTTATTGAATGCATCATGTCTACTGATGAAAATTCTACCATTTTCATATAAACACATATACCTTTTTTGTCTAAAAGCATATCCAATGTATGTACATGGTCTGGATCTAAAATTTACTATGTTAGCATTGTATGGCCTTACGTAGAGGAAGCATAGACAACCAAATGTTTTAAAACTGTGGTAGTCTAATGTTATAAAGTTTTTCCACTGGACATGTGTACTTTAACACTTTTGTCGGTATTCTATTGATTAGATACGCTGTAGTGTTAAAGGATATTGACCAAAAATTTAATGGTAAAGATGCATGTGCTAATAAGGTTAAACTAGACTCCACATATGTCTATGTATCTTCTATACTAAACCATTTTGCTTACATGTATATGGGAATGTTGTTCTACGAACAACTCCAATGTCTCTAAAATAATTATTCATACTTTTGTATTCGGACCCACCATCAAACAATATTATCTTTACTTTGGTATTGAACTGATTTTCAACCATGTTCATGAAATTTTGACAGAGTCACAAGTTTTTGACTTAGCTTTCAAGAAATATATTCAAGTGTACCTAGTGTAAGCATCGACAAATGATATATAGTAGATGTAACCGTAGTCAGAATATACAAAGGCAGAATCCCATAAATGAGTGGCAACTAATTCAAAATGTTTAGAATATGTAGTCAATGATCCGCTAAATGGTAGTTTATGATCCTGCCCATAATAAGTACAAATATAAGGAGAGGTAATGTCATCAAAAGCAATGTTATTTCTATAGAGTATACTTTTAACTACATTTACAATTGGGTGACCCAGTTTATAATGCCATTTGTCAAATGTACTTTTACTACTATATTCTTGCTGCATCACTAAAGTGTAGTAGTAATTCTCTTTTACAGGGTTGTTGTAATCACCAAATCTACTTGACTGGTCCATTAACTGCATTACCCTGTAATGGAACATCATTGTCAGTATGTATAATTTGGGTAGAATTCAAAATACACATTGTTATCTTTAGAAAACCATGACACACTTATTAAGTTTTTCTTAATCTTTGGCACCCTTAGTAAATTATGTAAAAATACTTGTTTTTTTTCTTTATTAAAATCATTTCTAGTATGAGAAATCTTGTCATACTTACCATTTCTCATGCTACTGACTATTTACATCTGTAACCCATGTTTTCAAGATTGAGATTCTTAATGTTGTTACTCATGTGAACAGTTGCTTCTTAGTTTGGGTACCATTTCTCATTTTGAATGTGTTATTCCCTTGCACTTTCATTTTGATTGTAGTCTTTGTTACTATCGGATTGTGTAGTTGAGTCAAGTTGTGTCTAAGCTAAATAGACACATGGATTAGACCCCCTTTCGATTGTTATCACCTTAGTTTGGGTCAAATCTTGAATTATATCTGAAGTAGCATTTGAATGCAGTATGACCACTTTTTACAAAAAAATGGCACTTTGGTTTGTTATTTGAGCTTCATCGTCCTCTATTGAGATTGCCTTCTCTTTTATTTGATGTGTTGCCTCTGTTATTTTGACTTTTGTCTCCATTGGTTACTACAAAATTAAGGGAATAATCAGTTTCAGATGGCTTCTTATTGTCTATTCTTGCCTCATGTGCTAGAAGTGAGGCATGTGCATCATCCAGTGGTGATGTTGCCTTTTGACATGTTATGACAACTACCATTGTTTCATATTCATCTCCAAGACCATTAATTAGGGAAAAACCTAGTTCTGATCCCTCAATTTGCCTCCAACAGCATGTAAGATATCACATTTGTTATTAACTATAGAAGTACACTCTCTCATGCTCAAGTTTTCTTTTTTTGCAGCTTTGCAATTGTCTTTTATAGTGGGGTCTTTAACTACAAATTATGAATTAAAATTTCTTTCTGTAGTTGACCATATTTCATTTGCAGTTTGTGCATCTTATGACTTGCATAACAGATTTTAGCTGATGGAGGATAAAAACCACATACTTAATTATCTTCCTTGCTTATGAAATTGAATATAGTCATCATTACCGATTACTCTATTTATTTGTTAGTGAGGAATTTAGGTGGTGTTGGTAATGTTCCAAGAATACATCCATCTAGCGCACACCCTTGGATTATTGTTTCAACTTGAAGCTTCTAAGGAGGTCGTTGTTCTCCTCAAGATGAACTACGATTGACTGGATTTTGGGTATGGCCACAATCCTTATGAGTTTCTGTGCGGTTTTTGTCCCAACAACGGCTTTAGAAGTTGCAGAATTGTTTCCTTCAGATGTAATAGTATCAACCATGAAGTTAAACTGACTTTGTTGCTTTTTCAACCATTAGAACCATTATTATTATTTTTATAATTTATATTGAAATATAAATGATATATATATGATCTTAAATTTCAATAATAGAATTTATATATTGATGCAATGCTAAACTACATTAATACAACTACATTATGTACATAATAGAGAAGTGCATATTGATAGAAGTTTAATGCTAATAAACTTAATGAATTTACAACGATATTGAAGAAACTAATAATAGTGAAAATTGAAACGATTGAATGTATGTCTAAAATTTAGGTTGATGATGATTTTTGTAATATAGATTTAGTTATAATTTATACAAATGATGAGAATAAGAGAGAATTTCATGGTAAGAAAGTAAGAGAAAAATAAAAGAACCATGGTTCAACTATCTAAAATTGATGGTTGAACCGATGGTTTTAATGTCCAACCGTGGTTCATGAACAATTGAGGTCTGGCCGAGTTGCAGGTCCTAGTGATTCATGGTTCAGGGTTATTGAAGTTCTGACTGTAGTTGGGTAGAGTCATGAAAACATTGGCATGAACCCTATAGTTTTATAATATCCATAACATGTCATAGCTAGCTGCTGGGATTAAATGACCAAAGCTACTATTTGAATGTAAAGTCATTTACACATAAAAAAATTCACATCCAAAGAATCCATGAAGCACATCAAAATATTTATTGTTAACTAAACATGTAATAATTAATTAATAATTCTATTCAAATGAACAAGCTTAGAAGCAGAACATTATATAAATCAATTTAAATTGTGATATTGTTATTTTTCCTAAACTTTCAATCAAACAATATGACATTCATTTAGAAGGCAGCAATGAATTTATTAATTAAATTCCTCCAAATAGATTTGCATAAGGAAAATTAATCAATATGTAGTAAAAATAAAACATGGAAACAAATATTGAGATAAAAAATAAGAATGAAGTTTGACACTATAAATCAATCATTGGATTTAATTATGTTTACACCAGAGTATGAAGTTAAAATGACATCTAATATTATGTAATGCAAAAGCTTTGTATTTTTAATGGGGAAATTAAGTTATAAGTCACACTCTCTACCCCTTTATTTGTTATTTAATTAAACGATACTTTAGTTAGCTCACTAACTATGAAACATACAAGATAATATCAAAATTAAATTCTAAACGAATAATGATTTATGCTATATTCTTTTACTTTTAAATATTGCCCATTACAAAAAAAAGTACTTCCACAAAATGTTTATGTTGTAGATGATAAAGGGTATATAATAAGGGTATGTTGTTTTTTGAAACGGAAGGGAAATACGAAAGGGGTAGGGAAAGCGAAAAGTTCACGAAAGGTGAATATGTTCTTTTTATGAAAGGGGCAATGCGAAAGGGGCAATGTGAAACGGGAACATGTAGTATTTATGTTGTTATATTATTTGTGTAACTTATTTTAAAATAATATAAATATACCTGATACATAATATAGAATACTAAATACATATAGTTCATAATTCAAAATGCAGATTACAAAATATGAAATACAAATAAGAATTTCAAATTACAAATCTCCGGAATACTATTGCTAACGTAATCCAAAAAGCAACCAGCTCAATTCATATGGAATCTCCAACTAATGCAATAGCAGATGTTGTTACATGTCTTTGAACTTGTTCCCAATTGTTATTTCCACTATTCCAAATGATATAATAAACTTCTAGATATTCCTCGGACACCAGATTATATGACATAAAGTCAGGATCTTTAGCATTGTACCATCATATGAAATGGTGAATAACCATTATGGAAGTGACAATCTTTATCTAAACTTTATGGACATGTTAACATGTTACGTAAGATTGCAGATTTTTTCTTCCAAATACCAAAAGTCTTTCGACTGCCATACACAAACTAGAATTGTAGTAGTTGAAACCTAAGTTATCTGTCTTCGGTCATTGAAATATGGAATATGATATTTTACACTATGATAAAGAGGTACATACAATTCTAGTAGTGGATATTCTGAGTCTAGTAAATAATACCGCCCTCTTGGCGGATGCGGAAAATTCAAATTAGGAGTATTTACGACATCATGAAAGATTCTAGCATCATGGGTTGTTCCTTCCCACCATGCCCTCCCAAACGTAAATGTTAAATCAAAAGTGCATAAAAACATTATATGTTGTGCACGCACACCTTTATGACCTATAAATTATTGTCTATCTGAGAAACATGAGCCATTACATGTGTGACATTAATAGCTCTAACACAATTAAAAAAACTCGGATAATATCACAGTGAAGAATGAATCTCTCCAAGAAATTCTATCAAATTGAGGACCTATGGGACTAATAATATCCACATATTTTAACAAAACAAAATTTAAAACTGTATGAAAATAATTATGTACCATGGATATTAAACATTGAAACCTTTCAGCAACCTGCCGTACATGAATAGTCAAAGAGATTGTATATAGGAAGAGGACCACCAATTTTCTAACTGTAACGTGCATTGATGGCTTCAACCTACATGATTCAAACCATTCGTACAGCAACATAAAAGATAACATTTCATTTGAAAATTTCATTGACACCATTCTGCATGACCTATGAGTTTTTTATTAATGCAATTGCTACCGGAAATTTTTGAATCGTGTATACGGGTCATGTGAGTTCATCGTATGGCATAATATGTTCTAATAAACTAGATGTCTTTTAAATATTAAGCCGTAGAATCATCACTAGTAGAACTTAGATCTTCCATTTGATATAAAGATGACAGATTGTAGAAGAGGTTAAAAATATATTGAGGGGGAGGAGATGTCGAAGAAGAGGAGAGGAGTATTAGACGGTAAGATGAGGGAGAGGTAATAGTTTGTGTTCAACTTGCATCCGATGAATCAAACGTATTGAATGCAAAGCGTTTCCTACCAACGATTCATCCAAATATGGTAGTTATTTAGGGTCCACGTATGATACGTCGGACGTGAATGCCGACGTTAACCGGAAAGGCTAAAAAATGAATGGTACCTATATTTTTTAAAACAAACAATTAGCGATGAAACTTTCAAATACAGGATGATACGGTGGTCTAATTTGAAACAAATTACACAAAAATATTAAAATAAAAATACCAGATGGATGAAAGAAGAAGTGATGATATTCCATTAAGAGATGAAGTGGGAAATAAATAAATCTTCATTCAAACAAGTGAAGTGCATGGTTGGACTACTAATTCAGAAATCTGTCATTGTTTTTGTACGACTAAGATATCTCCTCCCCCTCATCCTACCGTCTAATTAAATAGCAACATGTCAACAAAATCACAATTTATTTCTTTACACTAATTTGCTACTTACATGGTCCATACAAAAAGAGTAAGAATGATAGGAATATTGAATGATCCAAAGAATTAAATGATTTGTTATAATTAAGAACCAAAAGATAAAATGAAAATATCGAAGTAATATGATGTACTATCGGATATGTGTTATGTAAAGATGTTTTGTACTCATTACTGGGTATTTAACTATATTGGACTCTGATGTTCAAGCCCTTTTACAAATATTATATATATATATATATATATATGTGTGTGTGTGTGTGTGTGTGTGTGTGTGTGTCCTCTATAACTATTCAATTGCAATAATACAAGTTTCTCATTTCATTACAAACTTTGTACAACATTTTTACTACTTTTGTGTCATAGTATCAATGCTTCCTTCGCTTCACAATGTCTTTGATCCTGCCATTCAACATTTTAGAGAAACTTCACTGTATTTGTTGTGGGTTATAATTTTTCTGCTTGGCATTATGTCATTATAAGAGAAGAGGAGAGGCATTTCTGATCATCTACACCATGCTAACCACCCTGTACTCAACTGCATTTGATAATGTCGCAGCAGAATATAGAACAGTGACTGTGCATGAATTACAGTACATCATCTCCTTGTCTGAACCAAGAATTCATTCAAGAAATCAAACTGTGCCATTCAAAAACTCAATTAGACTTAAATATTCATATTGGTTACCTGATTGCAGCAGTTAATTTCTCAAAAAAATTCTAACCTCTCGATCAATCCTCTTGATTAGTTCATTCATCTATTCTTAATCCCTCAGTTTCATATTATGGAAAATGTCAGTACAACATCATCATCATTCACTGTCTTAGGTCCTTAAGAAGGCATTAGCGTTGCAGATAAGTTGATAAAAACAGTGGTTAGCCCTCAATCACATCTTATTATTGTTCGGCTTGATGAAAATAACCACTTAATGTGGAAACTACAAATCGAGATAACCATACGAGGGTATGGCCGAGAAGGATATGGCATGGGTACTCTGGCTATACCACCAAAGTTTATAATAGATCAAGAAAACAATATAGTGAACAATGAAGAATACATTAAGTTTCATATGCAAGACAGATTTATTTGCTCATGGTTATTGTCTTCCATAAGTCAAAATCTCCTAACACAAGTAATTGGATGTACAACATCAAATGACATATGGAAAACCATTGATAAAGGATCTAATAATCAATCATATGCAAAGGTGACGCATTACATGAGACAACTGCAAAAGGTTAGAAAAGAAAACCTTACCATGAGAGAATACTTGAGGAAGATCAAATCATTATGTGATATGTTGGAGACTGCAGGACATAAAGTCTCTAAATCTGAACTAGTATTCACTATACATAATGGGTTAATTGATGAGTAAGAAGATGTAGAAGCTATCATATCATCACAAAAGAATTTTTTATCAATGGATAACATGCACTCAATTTTACGGTCATATGAAGATAAAATTGAAAGCAAAAGAGATCAATAAACTGATTTCAAGATTAACTATGTTGCCAACAACATCAGGAACATAAATCAAAGCAACAACAAATCAGATCAACCCTCTCAAAGGGGTGATTCCTTTAATCGTGGAAGAGGAAGATGGAATAATAATAGTAACAAGCCAAAATGTCAGATATGTGAGTGAACTATGCATAGTGCACCTAGTTGTTACTGTAGGTTCAACCCGAATTATGTCATCAATCATGGAAATAGTGGTCAAATCTTACAGTAAACCAAGTGCAAACTCATACCGACACTACTACTTTAAGTGAAGCATCAAGAAATTAATATGAAGCTGTAAGAATTGATCACATTAATGATGAAAGTTGGTATCCAGATTATGTAGCAACAAATCATATAACCAATAGTCTTGAAAATCCAAATCTTGGCAATAGAGATTATAAATGTAATAATTCAATCAGCTTGGGCAAAGGTAAGTGCATTAACATGTTTGTTATTGAAAAAGGTAACATTAGAGGTAAAAGAAAATTATTTTCAAATAATTTGTTAAGAGTTCCTAAAATCAAGGAGAATTTAATCAGTGTATCACAATTTGCTAGTGATAACAATGTACTTCGAATTCTATCCATATTATTGTTTAGTTAGAGACATACTAACTAAAGATACTGTTTTGTAGGGTGATGTAGTCAAAGGGTTGTACAAGTTTAACTTTGATAATTGATAGACGTGTAAAGGTTCGACCATGTTGCAATGTGTTAGGAAATAACAACGAATGTGAAGTCTACATTTCAAATGTTGAATTGTAAACTTGGACACTCTAGTGCTAGTGTTGTAAAGAAAATTCTTCTTTATAGTAAAATACATTTTAATAATGTCAGTTTACCTCATATATGTACTGCCAAATGGGTAAAATTTACAAATTGTCCTTTATTGATTCCTTAACTTGCCACACTACACCATTTGAACTAGTTGTTGCGTGTCTCTGATGTCTAGCCCCAATAAGCACTAACCTTAGGTGTAAGTACTATTTATCTATCAATGATGCTTGTTGTAGATATATATGGTTAAACTTATTGAGTCTAAGTCTAACACCATAAATGTTATGCTAAATTGTGTAAAATTGGTTGAAAACCAATTCATTTGCTCTGTCAAAATTTTCCAGTCTAATGGTGGCACTGAATTTAAACCCCTCAGTAGCTTGTTTCAGAAGAAAGGCGTAACTCATAGGGTTACATGTCCATATACTTTCAAACAGAATGGTCTAATTAAGAGGAAACATAGACATGCAGTTGAGTCTGGTTTAGCACTACTAGCTTAAGCATCCCTACCGCTAAAACCCTGCTAGAGGCATTTAATTTAGCCCTCTACTTAATAAACATAATGCCAAATTGCAAACCATAGTTCTAGATGGAATAACTCCACTTGAAAATTTATATAATGTTAAGCCATGCTGCAACAAGATAAAAATATTTGGTAGTTTATGTTTTTCCTGGTTATGATCATATAATTCTAGTAGACTCGACTGTAGATCTAAACCGTTTATTGGCTACTGTATCAATTAGAAAGAATAAAAGTGTATAGATGCCAATGAAAATGTTTGTATTAGCAGGCATAACACATTCAACCCCATATAAAGAAAATACATGAAAACATCAAAGAAGATATATAACACAAAGGTTTCAATACCTGACTTACCAAATGTCACTAGCATATGGCCTGAAATAAATGATGTTGTGGATGCTGATGCTCAATGTGTCAACACATGACTGACCAATCATGTCAAGAGCATAGTGAACCTCCTAGCCACTCCAGTCAGCAACCCGAGGTACATAAAGGCAGAGAATTAGAAGAACACAACAATGACAAAACAAATGAGAGAAATGCCGAAAACATTTCAAGAAATGATGCAGAACAAGACAATGAAAGGTATTTATGCATCCGATACTGGTCACAATCATACTAGACATCCTACGATGACAAGATCTAAAAGAGGCATTTTCTGGCCTAAAGTTCACCCTACAATGATCAAAGCATATGAACCAGTGCACTACAGTCAAGAACAAAAGAAAAACAATGGAGAAATGATATGAATGTGGAATATAATGCACTTGTCAAAAACAACGCATGGGAACTGGTGCAACCTCTAAACAACAAAAATATAATTGCGTGCAAATGGACCTATAGATTAAAGAAGAACCCAGATGGTCCATCAACCGATATAAAGCAATACTGGCTGCTAAAGTTTTCACTCAAGAATATAGCTTTGGTTATAATGAAACATTTTCTCCAGTGGTCAAGCCCTATCTACAATTAGACTTAAATTTATAATGGTCTTAACCAAAGAATGGAATAAAGCATTTAGATATCAACAATGCCATCCTGAATGGTATATTACAAGAAGAAATATATGTGTAGCAGCCAGAGGGATTCACACAAAACCCTGAATAAGTCTGCAAGCTAAACAAATATATATATATATGGGACAAAAAAAGCTCCTAAAGTGTGGTTTGACAAACTAAAAACCACTTTAGCTTCTATCGGATACCACCCAACCAAATCTGACTCATCACTTTTTACTAAAATTAGTAATTCATCTATATTATATATTAATATATGTTGATGACTTTATTATTACAGGTTGCAATGAAAAGGAGATCCAACAATTAATTAAATACTTGAATAGATAATTCTTTATCAAAGACTTGGGCAACATCTCATATTTTCTTGGAATTGAGGTTAAAAGAGTATCAAATTCAGAAATACATCTCTGACAAAAGAAATATATTTCTGAATTATTAATTAAAGAAAAGACAGATAATGCAAAGCCTTAACCAACACTTATGATATCAAATCAACACTACTCCAAAAATAAGGGAGAAGTCATAATTAATGTTGATCAATATAGAAGTGTTGTAGGTGCATTGCAGTATGCAACTATAACACGACCTGATATTGCATTTATTGTTAACAAAGTATCTTAATTTTTGTAGAATCCTCTTGATGAACATTAGAAGGCTGCAAAGATAATCCCGGGATACCTGAAGGGAACAATCAATTATGTCTTAGCTCTAAAAGCTGGCAAGCAACTCAATATCACAGCATACAATGACTCTGACTGGGCTACAAATATTGATGATAGAAGATCTATAATAGAGTACTGCATTTATGTAGGTGATATTTTAATCTCATTATGCTCAAAGAAGCAGTCAATAATCTCGAGATCTAGTGCAGAATCAAAATACAAAAGTCTAACAAGTGCTACATCAGAAATTCTATGGCAACAATCAGTTCTTAAAGAACTAAATTTAACATTAGAGAGAAAATCCACGGTACGGTGTGACAACCAAAGAACAATTTATATGTTGGGTAATCGTATTTAACATGGTCGAATGAAACATTTATACATTGATATATATTTCATTTGATAATAAGTGAAAAGAGGAAATCTACAAGTCAATTATATACCGACATATCACCAGAAAGTGTATATTTTTACGAGAGGTTTATCAGCCAAAATTTTCATTTAACTTAGAGACAAGCTAAAAATCAGATATAACCTGACTCAAGTCATCGATGAAGTGAGCTCTCAGATCTGTTTTATTCCGACCAACTTTTGTTTCTCTTAGATCTGTCATCTTCCCGATCTTAACACTAGCCACGGTCATTGTATTCTCAAGGTCATCAAGCAAATTTTTCTCTAACTTGCCTGATAAATTAGAATTCGAAATGAACCCTAACTCTAATTTAAAAGGGGGAAATTAAAGTACCGAAGAAATATGATGTAATGTCGGTTGTTTGTTGTGTAAAGATGTTTTATGCTCATTACTAGGTTTTTAACTATCTTGGGCCCTGATGTTCAAGCCCATTTACAAATGTTATATATATCCGTCCTCTATAACCAGTGTTTTCATGATCCTACCCGACCATGGTCCGACCTCGAATAACCCTGAATCTTGAATCACTATGGTCAGTAACTCAATTAGAACTCGAATATCCCTAAATCAAGAAGTTTTATACAATTCTCTCTCATTCTCATTCACTACAACAAAATGATCATATTACAACGGTGGAAAACCATTGTAATATACATTTTGCAATGATGCGCAAACCTTCGTGTATTAAGAAGTTGTAATAGACTAAATATTTTACAACTTTTTTGCACTGTTGCAACATCGTTGTAATATGTATATTTTACAACTTTTTCCCACCGTTGTAATAAACTTTGTTACAATGGTTATACACCGTTGTTGTTGTTGTAATTTTTACAGCTATTTATAACAGTTGTGATATATTTTATTATAGTTGTAATTGACAGTTGCATTTTAAATTCCAAAACGTAATATATGACCAATTATTCATATATAATAATAATAATAATATAATTCATATACCAATGCAACAAATATATTAATACATAACTTTATTAATACATAACTTGCTAAGAAATTACAAAGATTCCGCAGTGTGTTTAAATTACAGAAAACTAATTTTACTTACAATATGAAATTAAAACTGGATATCTAGCTGAATACAAAAGAAAAGAGGTTGGCAATACTTTTCATAGCACTAACTATGACATAAATATAACGAAGTTACTGATGGAACTTTTCCTCCAAAAATGCCTTAATAGTTGCAGTACAGCTTAATGACAGCATCGGCACCTGCTGTGAACAACCACGACTGATTTCGATGGAACGTGCAATCCAATACTCCTCTGCCTTTGAAAGTTGAATGGCCTCTCAAAATTTCCAAAGGTACAATAAGTGGATTCCCATTGAGATCTGAAAACACCTTTATGTGAAATAAGCATGTCGTACTATCATCAGAACAAGAAGAAAAAAGAGGGTAGGATCGATGGAAGGCAACATTTGTTATATCTTTTGGATGAATCTTTAGAGTTTTGTATGGCTGGCCCGCGAAATCCACATGAAACCAGCACGTTTTTCCTTCTTTGGTTCCCACAATTAAATAATCACCCATAGGATGGATAAAGATGGAAGAAATTTCCCGAAGCTTTGTTTCAAGCTTCTTCAACAGCTTTCCTTGCTTCAGATCATATACACGATCACTTTTCTTGGTAGCAACAAATAGATGTGGCTTTTCCGGGTGGAACACTGATGCAATTGGAAGCCCAGCTAACTTCAGTATGGAAATTTCGTATCAGATTCCAAGGATATCAACTGGCACAACTGAGTTAAAATAATCTCCACTCCTATGCCACACCATTGTTGACACAGCCTTGAAGTGCTGCAAAGTGAGGGCATCAAGCTCGGAATGTTTGACCTAACTTACAGGAGATTTATCAGCATTTTCATTGGGTGTAATGTTAAAAAGCTCTTGAATTATTTGATCCTCTTCTGAATCCGAAGTCCAGTGTTCAAAATAATCCTCTTTTGATGGTTAAACATCTCTGTGCACAACTGATTCAGATGAACCTGTATGCAAATAACTAAATGCTTCGGCTATATTATTTTAAATCTTTTATCCCAGGCTAATGGAGTTTTGACTTTATTTCCTGCAATTTTTCCAAATTAAACAAATATATATTTATCCTTGAAATTTTTTAGGTATTTTTGATGATGAAAAAACGATATTTAGAACTATTACCATATAGATTTTCTTCTAAACTTTCTTTGGAGAAATAACCATAAATCGAAAGAAATGTATTGCATTCAACACAAATTCCCAACAAAGGAACAATACGTTCATGTTGCAGTTTAGTAATTATATCAGCTTCCAAGAGAAAATCTTTCGATGTCTTGTTCATTAACTTTGATAGCTAGACAACAATTTTATCTCCATTCGCAAGACATCCTTTATTAACTCGACTATTGCCACCTCTCCAATCAAATAATCTGTTCAAAATATCACAGAAACTGTTATAACCACAAAAAAAGATTTTAGAAAACATGCCAAAATCGAAGTTTGTAGAAAAAGACCTTTCAAAAAGTAGTTCTTGCTTTCCAGATCTGAAGTCTTCGTTTCATATCAAAATCTAAATCGATGACAATATCCCCTCATCGCAGTCATTTAATTTGTGTTTATTAGATTCTGGAAATGAGGATTTGTGGGCTGTTGGTTCTCAAATGGAGAGGTGATTTCCGGTCAATATTGCTCTGACCAACGTTGATGCGAATGAAATGGAAGGCGACAAGGAAGGTTTTTTTTTCGTGAATTCAAAAGGAGGAATTTGGGGGAGCGTCTCTTTCTTCATTGCCGATGGAAAAGGAAATGTGATAGCAAGAAAGAACATTCTAGGGACAGCTGTAATTGAAAACCTTGGGAAGGAACGAAAAGTTGAGGTCAATTTTTTTTGTTTTGGAGTGAAATTTTTGAGTTCGGAGCCAAAAATTCCAATGCACATAACTTGATTTTGCTTTTATATTTTGCCAAATGATTTGGTATTCATGGTCAAGAAAAACTGAAATAAGCGAGCCATACTGATCATCAAGAAATAATGTGAAAAATAAGAGAAATTGTCATGCTAACCATTCAAAATTACATATAATTGAAGCTGCTGTGATACCCAAAAATATTAAGTAAAAACAAATTTGAACCTTAATTATTATTTAATTAATTATTACTTATTTATTAGCTGCTATTATTTATTAGTAATTATTATTTATAAATTATTAATTTTTTTATTAATTAACTAATTAATTATTATTTACTAATTAATTATCGGTTATAAAGTATTAATAGGAATTATTCCATATTTCAGATTTAATTATTAATTATTATAAATTAATGGTACTTATTAATATTTAATCAAAATTACTTTTGTATTATGTGCTAAATATTAATTTTAGACTGATTATTAATTTATACTATTTTATTTAATTATTAATTGTTTTTATATTTATTTTAATTATTTAATATTTATTTTTAACTTTAATATATTATTTAGTATTGATTATTAAATTTTAATTATTATTTAAATAATTATTATCGAAAAAACAAAGAATTTATTATATATTAATTATTAGTTCTATTATTTAAAAGTAACTATTATTTATAATTAATTATTTTGCAATTATTTATAATTTTCTCACAATTAGATGACAAGAAATAAGACTTTTTAAAAATATTAATCATTAATTATTTAATAATAATTAATAAATATTATTGATTCATAAGTTTGTTATTACTTATTAATTATAATTAAATATTTATATAATTAGTTATCAAATATAAATATTATAAACATGAAGTTTGTAATATGCATCTATTACAACTAACAAAATGAAATGTTATTAAAAATACGTTTATTACAACTTTAGGGAATGAACAGTTGTAAAAAACATCTATTACAACAGTGCTTTTACCACCTTTGTAAAATTAAAGTTGTAATATGGTGTTTTTGTTGCAGTGATTATTTGTATTAATTAGAAGAAAGTAAATAAATCCATATTAAAAAAAAAGGTTTTTTTTATTCTAATCCACATTTTTTAATAAGTTAATCCACAACTATTTTTTAAGTTAATCCACGAATGGATTAACTTAAAGATTTCACCTTATTATATAGCTAACAATCGATTTTGTGCTTCTTCTTTCACAATTCTACATTATTTTGAGGCAAGACGGGTGTGTAGCCAGAACTACACAGCCAATTACGCGTAGATATAAGATAAAATAGTAGCTGGTTGACAAGCCCAACCAGTAGCATCCAAAATAAGCAAGACCAAGACGGTCTTAAGAAGTCAGTCTAGCACACCGAAAATATATACATACATGATAAAACTACCCCATAAGAAAGCAAAATACATAACATGCCTGCACTATATAACAGTGTGCAGTGCACACCCAAAATAAATCAACCAGCTACTCCTACTCAAGGAGGGAACAAGGAGCTGTTGCCTTGGGTTCCAGGATAGAGCGGCCTGGGGAGGGAGAATCTGAAACGGGTGCGCCTGATTGTGCCTGTCCATTGTTCGAAGAGATGCAGAATGTGATAACATGTTCCCAGCGAGTACTTTCTAGGTTTATCGAAGACTCAAGCGTTGCGCTCTAACCAGATACACCAAGAGAAGATCGCTACCAGAGAATCAATAGACGGGTCGGGGGAGGAGTGCTGCCAATAATCAAAGTAGGAGCGAATCGAAGGAATGAAACCAAGAACAAAAGAACTATTGCCGCCCAAACAGCGAAGGCGAAATCACAGTCGAAGAACAAGTGGTTGAGGGATTCAATTTCTAGGTTGCAGAGGACACAGAGTGGATCGACATTGATGTTGAAATGGCGAAGCCTGTCTTTAGAGTTAATTCGATTATGGATTAGAAGCCATTGGAAAAAAATAACACGAGGAGGGAGATGACAATTCCAGATTCTGAAATAAGAGAAGCGACGACCTGGGTGGATTAGGTAATTATAACACGATTTAACAGAGAATCTATTAGAGGAGTTCAAGGCCCAAGAGAAAGAGTCTGGCACAACAGATATCCTGCAGTTATTAATAAGATCACCAATGCGAATTAAATCATTAAGTGTGGAAAGCCCAACCCAAGAATTAGGAAAAAAGCCCAGCGGCCCTAATCTAAATGCCTCAGCAAGAGTTAGCGGGTTGGAACTATTTAATGACCCGAGTATGTTGAAGGAGGGGGATAAAGGTAATTCACCATTCCAAATGTCTTGCCAAAACAAGCAAGAATCTCCATTATTTACTTTAACATGATAAAGCCTTTTAACTCTCGGAAGGGAGTACAAAACACCTCTCCAAAAGGGAGACGGACGTGAGTAAGGGGTGAAATGAAGGACCCAGTGAGGATTAGAGTTGTAGTGACGATTTAAGATCCAGTCCTTCCAAATACAGTTGGTTGGAGAGAGTATTCGCCAGATCCATTTGGATAAGAGAGCGAAATTGAAGGTTGAGAGATGTGAAACATTTAACCCCCCATGCGAGTAGGGGAGACAAACAGTTTGCCAATTTACAAGACGTTTGAGTTTGTCACCATTCCAAAGAAAAGAGCTACGAATGGAATCTATCTTATTAATTACCCAAACTGGTAGTTTGTGAAATGACATCCAATATAATGGCATTGAGGAGAGGACACTTTTGAGGAGAACCAGGCGGCCAGCAGAGGATAATGAGTTAGCTTTCCAGGATGCCAGTCTAGATTCAATTTTGGATATGAGAGGGAGCCAATTAGACTTATGAAGTTTGGTAGGCCGCAGAGGAATACCAAGATAAGTTATGGGGAAGGAATCTTCCTTACAGTTAAGGCAATTAGCAATTGAGGCACCAAGATTCGAGGAATTACCCATCATTATAATAGAGCTTTTCTTGAAATTGATGGAAAGTCCTGAAATGAGTTCAAAGTTGTAGAGAAGGACTTTTAGACAATGAATATTTTGAGGGGTTGGTGTAGTGAAGAGGATAGTGTCGTCAGCAAATTGTAAATTAGTGGTGATGAGGGTAGAGTTTGGCAGAGAAATGCCTGAGAGAATGTTGCTGGATAAGGAATGCTTCACCATTTGGTTAAAGACATCAGCTATTAGAACAAAAAGTAAGGGTGACAGGAGATCACCTTGTCCTAATCCCCTCCTAGATTTAATTTTACCCCCGGTTTCTCCATTAATGGTGACTGAGGAGTAGCTCGAGATGAGAATGTGTTTAATCCAGGTGCACCATCTTAGAGGGAAGCCTCTATGGGACATAAGTTGAAAAATGAAATCGCAATTGACTGAATCGAATTCTTTTGAGAAATCAAGCTTAAGGAGCACCCCTGAGAAGTTGGTGGTATGGCAGTAGGAGATAATTTCTTGGGTAGCGGCTACACAATCTAAAATGTTTCTGCCCAAGATAAATGCAGATTGTTCTTTGTCCACTAAATCCGCAATGTGATTTTGAAGTATGGAGGCTAGAATTTTGGTGATAATCTTGAAGGTAGTGTTGAGGAGGCTGATCGGTCTGAATGCTATAAGATAATTGGCACCAGGAAATTTCGGGATGAGGATAATATTAGCGTAATTAAGTTTGGCAATTACAGAAGGGTTGGAGTAAAATTCAGAGCACAATTCAATTAGGTCATGTTTAACTATGGGCCAAAAGTGTTTGAAAAAACATGGGCCAAATCCATCAGGCCCAGGGGCCTTGTCTGACACCATGCCCTTAATGGCCATCCAGATTTCATCTTCGGAGAATGGGTGATCAACGGGAAGCTGTGAAGAATGAGGATAAAGTTTGGGCCAATCAATAGTAGGGGAAGGTGGTGGTTGAGAGCCCAAAATGTCTCTATAGAGCTGAGTGAAAAGCAAGCATATTTCTTTGGGATCAGATATGGTGTTGCTATTGTGAGAAATCTCTGATATGAAAGAAGCACGACGACGACCATTGGCTAAACGGTGAAAATATGCGGTGTTTTTGTCCCCTTCATCTAGCCATTTTGCTTTGGAACGTTGTTTCCAGCCAATTTCCTCTTGTTTAAACAGTCTTTGTAATTCCTTTTCATGGAGATCGAGGGAGAGTCTTTCTGATTCAGTGAGAGGGCGTGATTCTTCAAGAATGTTAAGGTTTAAAATGGCATCTTGAGTCGATGTGATTCTGGATTTCAACGAATTCCAAATGTTCTTAGCCCAAGGACGAAGTAGTTTACGTAAAGAGCGAAGCTTGCAAATAACTCTGGATGATGCTGAATTACAGTTGAAATGTTGTGCCCAAACAAATTTGACAAAGTCATCGAAGGAAGGTTCAAGCATCCAGAATCGCTCATATTTAAAAGGACGTTTGATCAACATGCCATCTTGAGTGTCCAGGATAATGGGACAGTGATCAGAGACGGTAGTGGCGAGGCCGTTGACCAATGAGAGGGGATAAAGATCTTCCCATTTTAAGTTGAATAAAAATCAATCAATTTTTGATAAGGTAGGATCATTCCTTTTATTCGTCCAAGTGTATCTATGATTATTGATTGGTGGGTCAATGAGGGAACAAGCGTTTATTAAAGCATTAAAGGAAAGAGAATCTCACGTGGCATTGCCTGAGTTTCGTTCAAATGAGAAGCGGGTGGTATTAAAATCCCCACCGATGATCCAAGGCCCATCAATATTTTGTGAGAGACTAATACAGTGATGCCAAACAACAGATATAAGGCTGGGATCATTGGGTGCATAAATATTAGTGAAGTGGAAAAGCGTATTTGTGTGGATATGGCGAAGGGTTACGTGTAAAACTGAGGGATGCGATAAAGAGTTATGAAGTGACCAGACGTTTTCATTCTATACTGTAATTAGTCCACCACGTGAATCAGAAGCATCCACGTGAGACCAGCCAGAAAGACGAGGGCCACAAAGTTGACGAATTAGATTAACAGTAGGATTAGAGACTTTAGATTCTTGCATAAACAAAATATCAACACGATGAGGAGAGACAATAAGATTGACAGCTCAGTTTTTAGTAGGGTCCCCCGACCCTCTAATATTCCAAGATAAAATCTTCATTAATCATGGTTAGTGCGCTGCTGTTCTAGGGTTTGCATGGCTAAATAGTGTGTATCATGAAGACTCACGCCCATGCAGTTTGCTAACTTTTTATTTAGAGCCTTATTAGCAGAAGAAAAAACAATGGGTTCAAAGAAACTACCAGAGGTGCCAAGTGGCAGAGAATGTGCCCTGTTGATTCTTGCGCTCCTCCTAACTGCAGCAGATGAAACATGTGGGGATGTTGAATCTTGATCCTCCTGCAGTTGTTGAACTTGATGTTCCTGGTCAAGTTGAACATGATGCTCCTGTTGAGCTGGAAGTTGTAGGTGAAGCGGCACTGAGAGGTCTAGATCTGCAAGAGGGTCCCAACGTGGCACAATTTGGTCGGAGTTCTGATGAATCAGCATTTCAAAATCTTGACCGATCGTTGGATTTAGACCGGGCACCCATCTCTCTACTTCATCTGACATAACGTCATATCTATTCTCTTCTAATTGCATGTCGTGTTGTGCTAATGTTTGGAAAATGTACCCCTTCTGATCGTAGTCCATGCCAAGGAGCAGAGTTTCAGGCCTCTGAGGAGGGTGCGTGTGCTCCCATCTTTCAACACACAGCTTCACAGCGTGGTTATTCAGATGTGCGATGAATGTACATGGAGTTGAAATGCCATCGTAAAGTTGCACTTTCCCATAGAGGTATCGATGGTCCACGTGTGACCAATCACAGGCATCGACCTCAATTAGACGCCCCATTGGTTTAAGAGCTTCATTAATGGCGTCTGCGTCAGATCTTAAGAATTCTGGGAAGCCACTCATTCTAATCCATGATTCAGGCTCGAACATTGGTTCAGGCGTGGCCTCGAGGGTGGAGGCATGCTGAAGAAACACAATTCCATCTTGCTTCGTCAGCAGTTTCAGATGAAGGGCGTGGTCTTTGGTATGAATGTCTGGACAGTAAATCAAGAACGAGTTATCAGAGGTGTGCCAGATGGGCCAGGCACGGTCAAGGTCAAGGCCAAGGCCTTTGTTGAGGGCGCGAGCAACCATTTCAATGGACTAGAAGCCGTCAATGATGGTGGCAGTAATATAAAGGTAGGCGTCTGTCATTTCAACAAGAAGAGGATTTTTTTTCTAAGGTTCAGATAGAGAGGAAGGAGATGATGTAGTAGAGTCTGCTGAATGAGTTAACAAAGCCTTGTTACGTGTGTTAGGGGGGTTAATCTCATAATTACGATTTGAGGTGTGAGACGACTTGTGGGGTCCGTCTTTCTGACTGCGCAGTGATGCAGTGCCGCGACTCTTCGATGCTCGAGTGATATTGGGATGGGGCGACAGCGAAGCATAAGTATGAAAAGCGGATTTTTTTCTTATCGGGACACTGCGCAGCTGCATGGCCAAAACACGAGCAATATAAACATATAGACATGTTTCTACACGCGTTTGCCACGTGTCGCCTATCTGCACATTTCAAACAACGTTTTTCGAATTTCAAAAATTCAACCATCTTCCTTACTGATGTGAAAGGCGGAAGGATCCTACGCCGCCGCTGCGGAGGTGGGTTTGGAAGGATGGGTGGAAGAGGCGGTGGCGAAGCCGCCACTTGGGCAAATGATTTAGCGGGAAAGGAGGGGGGATGAGAGTTGGCAGGGAATTGATGGACGGGGAGAGAGTCGATGGAGCAGGCAACGAGGAGGAAGACGACGAGAGTGATGTTGCAGCGGAGTGGGGGTTGATGAAGGCTGGGGAGGGTTGAGAGGGATTAACGAAGGAAGTGGAGGACGCCATTAAACTCAGCTGAATATTAGTCTGATGAATGTTGTTAATTAATTCTACATTATTTCACAATTATTTGTGATGAATTGTCCCTCCCGTTTGATAAAGTAGTAACAAATAAATATGTGTTAAAAAATAGAGTTGTTAGCACTTGAATTCGGAAAAGAAGCATTCAATTAGATACAATATCTCTGAACATGATCAGACATGCTATGGTTGTAGATGATTATGAAAACAAAAACTAAGATTAAGATTCCAGTAGAGGAGTTCGCATCAAATGTTTTCAAATAGCTTAATATTTTGAAAATACATCACTAATTGCACCGGGCAACAATAGTAAATAAAAACTAAAATCAAATTCAAGATCTACATATTAGACAAATAGCAAGTAATTAAACAATACTAACAAATCAATAAAAGAGAAAATTGTATATTATAATTGTTTGAGAGTATAACTACTCAGGGGGTTTAGATAGTGAATGTTATATCCAAATAGCTTATACTCGTATTACGGTATTTGAATAAAATGATATTCTACTATAATGTACAATTTTTTCAAGATTTCAGAAAATAGCTAATTGCAATTATATGTGATAATGGTGATATTAAAAAATATACAATTTTGTATATAATTAATCAACTTCAAAAAAAATAATTAAACAAACTACTTACTGTTATTACGTTGAATTACTCTGCTTTAGCTTAGATTTAGATGCTAGGATTCCAGAAATAAGAAGACGACGGAAAACAAAGAGAAGAAGAGAAAACAAATACGATATTTTTTTTTTTTTTTTTTGTGGGTAACTAATTAAAATCTAAATTCCAGTGAAAGTCAATGATCCTATAAAATAGATGGATTAATTTACTAATATGGTGGATTAAAATAAAAATTATCTTAAAAAAATCATCGTCGTCCTAAAATTTAACCATACATTTGACCACTTCAGTTTTTACCGCTACAAGTTTCTCCAATATCACTATAAAATTCATTAAGTTTATCACCATTAAACTTTATCATTGTGCCCTACTCAACTGTATACGCAATGTAGTTGTATTGACGTCGTTGTGCACTACAACAGTACATAAATTATGCTGTAGAATTTAAGATTATCTATAATTCATATATGTAGTATTTATTTCAATACTACTGCTTATAAGTTGTTAATAAATACATAAATTCTATATATATATATATAAAAAAATTACGATTCTAACTGTCTAACTGGTTAAACCATCAAACCTGAAACCTTGAGTCATCACGATTCGAGTAACGACAACGGTTATTAATGCTATGTCTACAGGTTTCTTATTTCATTACAAATTTTGTACAACATTCTACTACTTCCCTTTCTAGCTGGTTAGCCCTTATCTCTCTTCATTAATTACCCACCTCCCCCTATATAACTAGCAACATGGTTCAAGTATTTAGCTAATAAAAAAAGGAAGAAGAAGAGGAAAAAATACATGGAAGATGCTGGCTTAAGGAAAGGTCCTTGGACATCTGACGAAGATGTTCTTTTGATTTCCTACGTTCAAAAACATGGGCCGCGTAACTGGAGATTAGTACCAGCTAACGCTGGTATATATTGTGCTACTGCTGAATTATTCATGCTTTCGTGTATATACTATACATAAATTAATTTATATATAAATTGCTATATGCATGCAGGATTGCTAAGACGCAGCAAAAGCTGTAGATTAAGATGGACAAATTATCTCAAGCCTGGAATAAAAAGAGGCAATTTCACTGCTGATGAAGAAAGTTTGATTATACATCTTCAATCTATTCTAGGAAACAGGTATCTATCGATATACCCACACAGTTTTCCTGCATGCAGCGTCATATATAAGTTAATTTGCATGTAAAACAGCAGCAATCATAACTGATTGTGATTTTCTAAACTGTTCTTATGTACTGAGAAAACGACAATTTCTATACATCTAATGTTAAATCTTGTGTAGGTGGTCAAAAATAGCTTCGTTTTTGCCACAAAGAACAGATAACGACATAAAGAATTACTGGAACACTCGACTCAAGAAAAGGGTCAACATGAATCAGATAGCCAACAGTTGCAGCCAAGAAGAAGAGCTGCTACAGCAGTTTCAGAAGCCAAGCAATATTCCTAGGCTGGAAAATCAAAGAAACAACCATGGCTGTTTCTCTTCGAGTTACATATCGAGCATGGAGAACATCTCCAGGCTGTTAAAAGACTGGAAGGGTCCGACAGTCGCAAATTCTACTGTTAGTGCTGCAAGTAGCAACAACGCTGTTGCTTTAGATGTTCAGCGTCGGGAGAATATGGACAACGTGCAAGAGCACATTGATCCAGTAATGGCCTTATGGAATAATATGGAATGTGAAGAGTGGAAGTATGGTACATACGAGACATGGTCTATTGATGAGCAGCTGTGGCAGTGGTAACTTGAAAGAAAGGGGAAGTGTGAAGATGAAGTTTATCACGAAAATAGAAGAGTGTATATTGGTGTTTATGCAGCTGGTAGATATAATCGGGGAGTATACTCGATGGTTAGCTGGCTAAAGCATTGATGAGTATATCAGATATTAATGTAGTTAATGAGCAGCGGGTATTTTTAGTTATGCATATATATGGATAATGTAAGAGCTTGTGAGTAATGATATTTTGAACTATAAAAGATCATCCCGGCAGCTTACGAGTCATGATACCACGACTCGTAATATTACAGGGTAATGTTCAGGTGAATTCCTAATAGGCGAACGCGGATTAAATCACCCTTGATTTAATCAACAAAAAAAATTAAGACGCTGATTTAATCAACATCTTATATTTAGGCGCTAATTAAATCAACGCTCAGCCATTGAACGCCGATTTAATCAGCGTCCACAGTATGATGCTTATACCTTGCGCACTACCGGCCATTATCCCCCAGACCCACATAATTCACGTTTTAAATTATTATTTTATTTGATATCGCGTTGAGATGATGCCACATATGATCAAAATCGCTAGACGGATAGTTCGACCTTAGACAGATGAGACGGCTGGTCCAACGCACATTCCTCTTACGTCCGAGACGACGATGTTCGACTTACATATTCTACAATGAGTTATTTGGGGTTTACTCTCACTTTATTTCACAGCTCTGGAGACAATTGAGATATGATTTCAGACTATAATATTATTAGCAATGTATAAATTAATTATCTACAACATTACATAGTTTGGTTGTATCGTTATTTTATAGTATACTAACCATGAACAAATGTCTTTTTACTAGTCTCGCTACCTCAGTATTCGTGGTAGTTGGTCGAGGTGTATTACACATTTTTATGACGTAGTGCCTCAGGGTTTACGGTAGACTATGGGCTAGTCCATTCGGACACTTCCTAAAGATCAAACATACCCAGTCATTTGATCGGCTTCTGCTAGACGGCTTAGTCGAGAGGTGGTGGTCCACTGTACATACATTTCATTTTTCGGTTTTTGAGCTTGGTATTACCGCATCCGATTTTTATATGCTCACGGGAATTGAGATAAGGGGTGCAAATACAGTGGTTTACCCCTTCGACTCTAGTTTCGAGTTACTTGAGACGTACACATTGTATTTGCCTGATTTCGCCTCAAATCATATCTCGTCTTGAGCCGTTACACTGACATATCTACAGGAGTATATTTTAGCTCATATGAGTACCGAGACTACAGAGGATGTTGTATTTTGGGATTTTCTTTTATATCATTTTGGTTCGACATTCTTTTCGAACCAAAAGAGTAGGATTCGACTTGGCCACCTAGCAGCATTAGCTAGTTTAGAGTATATGTAAACGATAAATTGAGGTTTGGTTATATTGGGTTGTTTGTACACTACACTAGACTCGTTTGCTTTCAGCGAGGTGGCTCAGATGTTGGATTTTTGGTATAAGTTGCCATGTTGGTACTACAAATACACGGTCAACGTGCATCAACGCATTGTTGAGCCAGCCAGTCATGCAGCTGATTCATATTTTCCACGCATGCGACGATGTAAGAGTGTCCAATTGGTTACGCTCATGCAACGTATGTACCTACCATTTTGTATCAGTATATGCTAAACATTGATTTAGATTGAGTGTATTATAATTTTGTGTTGTTGATCATAGTATGTTACATGTTTCTACTACATACTACATTATTGTGTTGTTGATCGAATGTTTGTCCCTTTTTACTGCAGGATTATTGTATGTTTATACCTTTTTAATGTTTATCAACTGAAAATGATCACTAATTTATGTAGTATGTTTTATCATTGTACAACGGTTGTTCTGAAAATATTCTGAAGCTAATTTTAACTGTGTAACGTGGACTTTTGTTTAACTCAACAGAGGATGACCCGAATTGTTTAACTCCATAATTTAAAATATTCAATTTAGTTAATTATTTACGTACGCTAAACAAACTAACTAACTGCGATTATTTTAAAATATTAACTTAGGCATATCTTTAAATGTAGAAGACCGAATCAAGAATCGTGACAATCTTTTGAAAGTTGTAATCGAATAAGCCTCGAATTTTTTTTTTGAATGATTCTGATACATTTTTGATTTTATATGTTAGTTTAAACCATGATTCGAAAAACTATGAACTACCACTATGCGATGAGATCGATTTAATTAATTTTACTCTATTCGCTGTAAATCAATAAAAAGAGGACAACTCGAACATTGTAACTCATTCGGAAGCCATTACGAGTTATTACCTCATGTTGTCAACATCAAGGAGTATTACATCATTAGGAGACAATATATTTTGGCTACAGCCATGTGACATTGACAGGATATTGTACCCGGTTTAATATTTAGCTTTGAATATTGATTATACTTAAAACCGCATAATTTAAAATATTTAATTCAGTTAATTAATTAGGTATGGTTAACAAACTAACTAACGTCGGTTTTTTTGAAAATTTAATTTAGACATATCTCAAAAAGTTACTACAATGGAAATACAAAAGTTACTACATTGATAATTGTATGGTTACCACAACGAAAAAGAAGTTACTACACTAGTAATAAAACAGCTGCTACAAAGGAATAATAGAATTAAATACATTCGAGGAAAATTTGCCATAAAAATCTGCTTTTTGAGCCTCGTCCAATACTCCTTACTTTGTTCATTATTTCGTGTTCCTGTCTTTATTGTTCCATAGCATGTTTGTGTTGTTTTCAGCTTACTCTTGCGTTTGGATTAGCAACTTCTTGTAACAACCCGCATAATTTACGATATTTGATTAATAGATTTGTTTAAACATCGACGTGCATTCGGTTTAAAACTCGAAATATGTGACTTTCTGTAAACGGATGAATTTGGACACGTAACACCTTCCGTTATGTTCAAAATGCCATTTGCGATATCTTTGACTGTAAATATTAATATGTTTGGAGTTAGTGAAATTCAGAAGTTCTTGTAGGGCTTTATTTTACAAAACTAGCCCACTAACCTAATGTAAACAACCCCCTACATGATAACTCCACTCCCCCACTTCATTCATAACTCATTCACTCCTCTTCATGAATCCTAACAACTCCCATGTTCTAGAGGAAGAGGATATTCCTAAGTTTCAATCACTAATTAGAAGATTGATATTCGAGTGCAAATTCAAGAGAAGTGAGGTAAGCTCAATCCCCATCTTCTCTAGCTCAACTCCTCTTCCATTCTTTGTGATTTCCTAATACTCAACTCTTAGGATTCTTGTGTTGTTTAGATTGGAGATTATAGAGTATTGTTTGAAGAGAGGTTGATCTAGCTAGGTTTTGGTTCATCTCCTTGCTTTTGATAATCAAAGGTGAGTTATTGTGAACACACATGTATGAAATCAAACTAATAAGCTTGGCATGTGTCCCCTTGGCACTTTTCTGTTGCGTGTGCACCTAGTGAATTGGTTTGTTTGTGTATGCACTTTCCAATTTTTGGTTTTTGAATTTGTTTATATGAATTCTAAAATAACTCTTTATAGATATTTGACTTTGCAGCTCTTGAGGGTTTTCAACAAGCCTCGGAAGTTTCGTTATTGCTTAGACAATTATTTAAGCCTTCACATTTCGTTCGAGCTCGTCCGGAATTAATTAAGTACTCATAGCCTAGGCAAGCAAATGCCTAGGAATTAATTCAGTCGCATGAACGATACACCTCAACCAACTGACCTAATGTTGTGTTATAAAAAAAAGGAAACCTAGTTTAGACATCTAAATAAGAAATTCAGATGTCTGATACAAATTCAGACCTATGAATCATGTCATTCCAACGACTAAAATCATGAAATAGAAATACGTTTCTTGAAACCATATTCAGACGTCTGAATGACAAACTCAAACGACTGACCTGGTATATAAGGTAATACTTGCCTTTTTCTCATGATATATTGTGTTTTATTAATTCAACTTACTCCGGATTGATTTATATCACTATTTTTGAGTTGATGACTTCTTTTCTAGATTTCTGATTTATATGTTGTAAACAAATTTGTAATCGATATTTCTTGGATTTAATTTACATTATTTAAAATGTGAATTCTAGGGATCAATTGTCCTTACAATCATATTTATGTGTTTTTGCCACTTAAAAAATATAATGGGTTCCTACCATTAGTAGATAGTAAATATTTTACTAAAAATGATTTCAAACGCTACTTTTATCATACAATGTTATTTTACAAATGGCCTTTCAAATATACTAGTATGTATATATGAAAACCTTTTTCCTTACTTGTATGAGAAATCCAATTAAAAGCCTTAGTAAAACAAGTGGTGTGAAACGCTTGCATTTCGTCGATTGTTAATTTTTGAACTCGTTTGATTGAAAATTGTGGCAATGAACGTCTTGTGTTTATAGTGGACTATACATCTTGTTCGTAAATATTTGAGTAGAGCGAGTGGTTATGGGACATGTAGCTTAACTCTTATATTTACTAGCTTGAATTAATTTACACTACTTTTGATAAATTGTGATCTCTTTGTGATTTTGTGTATTTGTGCATTTTACGGTCCTTGGATCATCTTGTGGAGTTTCGGCTCATAGTCTTCGGACTGTCTTGTTATTTTAGCTACCAAGAGACCTCTCCTCATTCGTGATACACTTGTTGGTGAGTCTTCAGCTTCCGTTTTGTGATAGGCCTCTTTTCCCCGTTTTGTGATTTTTTGGATTTCTACTTACTAGTTTCTGGAATTTTGTGTTTTGATATATGATATCAATTTGAGTTGCTTTGATATTATGTTATCAATTTTGTGTTGATTTGATAGGTGATATCATTTCTTGTGAATATCTATATAATTTAAAATTGTATATTCTTGTATAGCACTGAGATTTCTCAGAGATATTGTATGGACATTTTTGGGATTTCACATTTACATGTGAACAGTGCTTCCATATGACTTCTAGCGGGGATTGTTTCGTCACTTTTGGCTAACTACATTAGTTTTGAAGTTTTGGTCTTTTATGCTTAGTGACTCCTTATACATGCATATTCTTTTGTCTAGCACTTGTACCTATTCTTTTGTATTATAATGGATCTAGTACGACTACTATCTTTATGTACCCACTTATGTAATATGTTCATATTTGTTTCCTCTTTTATGTTGTGAATATCTATGATTGATTGTGTTATGTATTTTGTACTTGTTTCCGAAGAGATTTCTAGCCACCATGTAGTAGCTTTGTTAAGCTATTCTATAGATGGTCGCTCCTTAATAGCCTTATTTTTTGTGTTAGTTGACAACATTACTTCGTAATTCCTTGGCTAATATGAGTATAGAGGTGGAGCTTCACAACTTGGTATCAGAGCAAATATTTGGAACAATATAGAATATTGTGACAAAGATCATGTCCTAAGTCCTCCTTAGGTTTCGTGCCATATGATTTAGATTAAGTCTTGAATGTCATTCTATCCTATCTTGAGTTGTGATTCCCTGTTTATTGAATCAAATTTATTCAATTTCATTCTGAGTATAACATTTTTATTTCTTCCTTATAATAGAGGAATGGTTAGACATAACCGCACAGATGTCAGTCAATCTAGTTCCCCTCCTACAAGGGGAGTATTTATGTCGGCTCGGCATCCTCTTGATTTGGTGTCGAGTGCCCAAGAGGTAATAACCCCTCCCGTGTCTACGTATTCCAAATCTAGGTTTGCTAGTTTGTGTAGCGATTTTGCTAAACTTAGTGGAAAGTCCTTCAAGGGGTCCGAAGGCATTATTTAGGTCCAGGCTTGGATTAATAATCATGCAACCGAAACTTTTCTTGCATGAATCTTATGGATTAGCATTGAGTTCAGGTGGTTTCTATTATGCTCCTAGAGCAAGCACTTGATTGGTACGAGCTTCTGACCTCTGAAATTCAGGAAGCAAGCCTAACTTGGGAGCAATTCTGGGAATGGTTCAGAGAAAACTTTGTTCCCGAAGGCGAGAGAGTAGTCTTAGCCCGACGTTTTATAAACCTTATTCAAGGTAAATATTCTGCGGCATAGTATGCCGCATCTTTCGACTCTCTCTAAATATGGACTTGAGTTTTTTAATACTGCGAAGAAGAAGGACCAAAGATTTTTGTATGGGCTAAATAAAGATCTCAAGGGGCCCTTGCTTCTTAAGTTAGTCGAGTTTTTTGATGAACTTGTGAATACCGCGCTTTATCTTGAGGAAGTCGATAAGGAGAGTGATGTTGAGGGTTAGGACTCTAAGAAAAACTTCAATAAGAAGAGGAATTCTAGTAATAGGACCAAATCTTATCCTAAGAAGAAAGGAAAACAAGTGGCTTTTGAGACTAAAACTTTTAACTTTGGTCGAGGGGAATGTTTTGATTGCGGATCAAAGGACCATTATATTAAAAAGTGTCCTAAGCCCCGCACTTGTCGCTATTGCAAGACTCTGGGTCATTTAGTATCTTCATGTCCAAACCTTCAAAGCAAGAAGGAGGGAAAGCTAAATGTTGTGCAAGCCCCTAGCAACACCTTATCCAGTCAAGGTAATTTTCATTCTATCCTTATCGAAATTATAGAGTTTTAAGGGCAACCTATACGAGTTCTTGTTGACATGTGCGCGTTCCATTTATTTATATCAGAAGAACTTGTTGATGCTTATTCTTTGGATGTTTTGTGTTTGATGACTTCACTAAGGATTGCAAATCCAGTCGGTGCATCCGGAGCACTTAGTTTATTGTGCGAAGATGTCGATATTATTTTGTTTGATTATTCTTTTCAAGCCGATTTGCATGTGATACACTATTTAAGTTTTGGAAATCTTTTGGAAATAGATTGGCTTCACCGCTATGAGGCCCATATCCTATGTCCTGAAAGGACAATCGATCTTCGACCTCCTTAGTCGGTTAATCACATTATTGTAGTAACTAAGTACTCTAGTTTGGATTCAATAGCCTCCTTATATTCTCTAAATCCTAGAGATGACGATAATGACTATGAAGAAGAGTTCATTTCACGAATTCAGGTTATTCGAGAATTTTAGGATCTATTTAAGCTTGTCTTGGGACTACCGCCTAAGCGAGCGATCGAGTTCCGAATGAATCTAATCCTCGAAGCCCTACATATTACTCGTCCTCTTTATCGTATGTCAAATAAAGAGAATGAAGAGATGCAAAAGAGATTATACAAATTAGAGAAGAAGTGGTTTATTTGGTCTAGTTTCTTGCCTTGGGGAGCTTCAGCAATCTTTGTGAAAAAGTCGGATGGTCACCACAACAAATAGACTCTATTACAACTGTAATTTTACAACTGTTACAACATGTTAGTTGTAATAGAGGTTTTTACAACTGCTTTAATCAAATAGTTGTAATAGATTAGTTTTCAACAACTTTTTAATTTGGCAAGTTGTAATAGATGTCTATTACAATTGTTTATTTTGTCTGCTTGTAATGGATATTTATTTATAATTTTGACCACTTGTAATTGATGTCTGTTACAACTTTATTTTTTAGTTGTAGAAGATGTATTTTTTAACAACTTTTCTTGTTTGTCGCTTGTAATAGTTATCAATTACAACTATTTTTGTCGATTGTAGAATATATCTATTTTTAGCACTTCTTTTTTGGCAGTTATAATATGTTTATTACATCTATTTTTATCAGTCGCACAGAAGATGTTTATTTTTAGATACACTTATTTTTTCAGTTATAATATATAACTATTAATTTTGTTCTATTAATTAATTTATAATTTGTATTTCAAAGAGGTACTTATTGTTAATTAGTTAGATGTTTGTCATTTCTAATCATTGATATTAATGTTTTAATTTGTTTGATGTATTTTAAAATCTATAAGAAATTGTTACATAAAATTGGAAATTAAGTGTAATATATAATTCAATATAAAATTGTAAATGAATGGCTTCGTTGTTTAGTAAAATTAAATACAAAAAAAGTAAATTTTTTCAAAGTGTTGAACAATGTTACATTTAGATTCATTTGAGTAAATATTTGTATATAGTATTCGGTTTTTAAAAAGTGTTCAGCTATTTGATAGTCTGGTTCAAGACTCATAAAACCGTTCAAGACTCAACTTTAAGGGTCCATTCTGCGCAAGCGGAAGCGGAGAATTTAAGCAGTGAATCTGAGCGGAGAATTGTAGTTAGCGGAGAATGTGTTTGGCGCGTTAGCGGAGTATTTAAGCAAAGTGTTCAAGCGGACCATTTTATTTTTATTTTGTAATTTAATTAATTAATGGTTAATTAATTAATCATTTGTTTTTAATAAATAATATATATCAATAATTTACACAAATAAATAAAATAAATAAAAAATTGATAAATTATAAGTTGCTCCAATTCAGTTCAAACCAAATCCGTTACTTAGAGCATTTCGATACGATAGCAATGCAAAAAACCGCATCTCAAACGGATCTCATATGCACAAGTTATCAATTTTTAATGTTAATAATAGCCTAAAATAATTAATTAAATAATAAAAAAATTATACTCAACAACTCAAAATTGGGTAGTTTGGGACCCTACGCGTCGGACGCGTCGATGCCCAACAGCTCACCTTTGAGCCGATGGGTAAACGGGGCATTTTGTCCCGATATTAACGGACGCGTCCAATGCGTCAAAATGCCCCGTTTGGGGAAAAGAATAGAGCCTAAGTCATACTAAACAAGTTTTGGCTCCAAGCGTTAAAATTTTGGCTCGAAACATTAAATTTTTGGCTTTGTTTGCTTTAGCCACCTGCTCCAACTTATATTAGTGTGCTGCTATTCACACCTCCATTTAGACTACTGGCTACCTTTAAAAAATTAATAGATTGTATTATTTTTTACTTACTTCCTACCACCACTTTATTTCTTTTCACTCAGTCAGAAACAACTGTACTGTCTCTTCTCTTCTCAAACAACGTAAATTCTCAGATATCAAACCCTAAACCATAAGAAAAAAATAATTTTTTTGGCTGAGTAGAGGATGGAAGACAAAAACAAAAAGAGTTTAGTTTTGTATATCATGCTATATAATATGTTCTTTTTTTATATTTTTTTTTGAAGGGTTTTGTATTAATTTTTGTAGGAGCTTTCTTTCACCCTTCTCTCTACTTCAAGTTTGGAAGACATTAATTTCAATGATGTTGTAATAGAGAATGACATTGTAAGTTATTGGATTTTAGGGTTTTTTTCATACAACAACAATTATATGTCAAAATTTACAAAAAAAATTCATTTTAGTTTTTCTTATTTGATTTTTGTAGGAAGATAATGTGATTTACAATAAACTTGATAGCTATGTGATAGCAATAGGCCACAAGATGATTGGTCAAATGCTGTTGAAGACACAAAAATTGATTTGATAGATAATTCTACAACTGATGAAGTATGTAGTTTGTACTTAATTTACAATCACTATTATTCATGTAAAACTGGAAGTATGTTAAAAAAAATTGTTAATTCAGGTATTTGATTCGTAGAACGCGCTGATTCGAAGGTATAAAACAACAGGGAAAAAGTTGAATGTTGTTGTAGAGCGATTCGATGGTGTTAATCAGCTGATTAGACGCTTGAAATTGTATTGATAATTTAGGGAAATCTTCAAGCTTGTAGAGTGATGGAGAAAATTTCAAAAAGAAAACATTTTTTTTGTTGGAACGATGAAGAATTAAGGGCAGAGGTGGTAGCCGATTAGAAATTGAATAATTTAGGTGGTGTAAAGAAGTAGAGAGACACAAAAAAAAGGTGGCCTTTAGTATAGGTGGCCAGTAGTCTAAATGGAGGTTTGAATAGCAGCACACTTATCTATAATTTTCGCTATAACACTCCTCAAACCAGATCCTTAAATTCATTTCCAAACCCATGAGGTAATTCCATGATCCAATTACGCAACCTATTCGCTAAAATCGAATTCGAAATCGAAGAGAGACCTGCCAATTCAAACTCGAAAGAGCTCAGGAGATGGTAAGCGATCGATGGATAGAGGAATGATGTCGCCCATGGAAGTATCGGCTGGATCCCAGCTGGATTCGCCATCGAATAGACCAGGTAAGTTATGGTTGTTACTCCAGATGTTTGAAAAGCAGTTCGAAAAAAAAAATTAATATGTAAGCTAGGATGTGGTTTATGAGTAAACTGCGCAGTACATCAGTTGGCATCCTTCCCTTGCACAGGTTGATTCAATTAGTCATCCCGTCGTTTTCTTGTTGAAATCAGCTATTTTCTTCTTTATTCATTCGATTGTCAGGCCCATTTGATTGAGGATTCGAAGTTCTGTCTTCGATTAGTCTTTTGTGTAAGATTTTTTTATCAGCGTCTACTGAATGTTTTCCACCTATTCTACCTCTACCTTCATGCTTCTTATGTACCACTTATATAAAGCTTTTACAGTTTGGGGGAAGATGTGCTGAACATGAGTTGCAATTAAACATATATCCTTGGCTGATCTTCATTGAAAGACATTCAGATTTAAGGGTGTTTCAGTGTCTCAACATATGCTAAGTTTGCTCATATTTTATTCACAAAATTATCCTCTAGACTCTAGCATCATTTAGCTTTTAATCCAGACTAATAACGTATACACCCATAATGAAGTAATAGATAAAAAAGTCAAGTATGTTACATTGATTGACGTTGTCAAACATAAATGCAGGGCTCAATGTTGTTCATAAAACAAATGACTTTAGCTTCATATAAGGAACTATTGGAAATGTTTTATTAACATTAGTGAATTATTAAAAATAATGGAATAAGTGTATGAATGGCTCCTATGGGTGAATAGTCCCACATCATAGGATTATATAGAAGAGGCAAGTATTTATACTTGTTTCAAAGAAGTCATGTTGGGGCCTTGGGCTCCCAATGCATGCTTTGTTGTGAGGAGGGAGACTACGCATCATGACCACCACACACGCGCGACCGACCGACCGACTCGACTCGACCCGACCTGGTCCGGTTCGGGCTCGGGCTCGGGCTTGGGCTTTGTGGTGTAGACACTTATATTTTTGGACCATAAAACTTAGCCTTATTTCTGCAATGGTAAATAATTTTATCCCTCAATTTTAGCGGCCCACTAATCAGCAACCCTAACCCTAATTCTCGTCCTATATATTGTCATTACTTCAGACGAGAAATAGACTGAATCGCCAATTCTCTTCTTTTCTCAACTGCCATTAAAATTCTTTTTTCAGAAATTTTCGAGCAATATTTTTTACAGAAAGTGTAAATCTGCACTGATTTGTTGTGCAAGCAGATCAGTTATTGTATTAGAGGTTTTTTTATCCTAAAGGCGGCGGCGAAGGAACGAACTGGTTTGAACCTCCGACCAGATCGCCGAATCGTCTTCAAGAAATCGACCTAGTCCGTGACTCAGCCATTGTTTCCCAACAATTTGAAGACGATCTGAAACAATGACTTCCAACTCAACCCTAGACGGTTCTGCTCCACCCTCTGCTTTCCAGAACCCTCTCATGACTACTGCTCCATTCAGATTTGAAGGCTTGCATTTCAAACGATGGCGTCAGAAGATGGAGTTCTTCCTCACCATCAGAAAGGTTGTTGCTGCGTTGACTACTGACAAACCGCAGCTTCCAGATAAACCTGACGAGGCTTGGCATCATGGACTGAACAGTCAAAGCAACTGCAGACCTGGAATGAACAGGATTACCTATGCAAGAACTTTATTCTGAATGGACTGAGCGATGATCTCTATGATTACTATAACTCAGATGAAAAGACAGCAAAGGAGATCTGGGAAGCACTGAAGAAGAAATATGATGCAGAGGAGGCAGGGGCAAAGAAATATGCTGTGAGCCGCTACCTAAAGTACCATATGACTGATGATAGATCGGTAGAGATGCAGTCTCATGAGCTGTAGAAAATAGCTCATTAGATCATCTCCGAAGGTGTGGTCTTGGATGAACAATTTCAAATTGCTGTTATCATTGACAAATTACCCCTAATCTGGAAATATTTTAAGAATGTCTTGCAACATAAGACTAAGGAATTTTCCTTAGAGAGCTTGATTACACGCCTCCGTATTAAGGAGGAGGCACGCAAGCAGGACCAGAAAGAAGAGGTGTTGAATGTGAATAACAACAGTACTAAGAAGACCACTCCCGCTGTTCTGAAACCAAATCAGAAATCTTTTAAGAATCAGAACAGGCGCAACAAACAGAATGGGAATCCGCAAGGAAACCCAAAAGGACAGCAGAAACCAGCCCAAAAGAATGACTCTGGACAGTTGTTTCTATGTTACAACTGTGGAAAACCAGGTCATATGGCACGTAAGTGTCGGAACAGGCCAAGCTCTGCACCGCAGGATAACCTGACTGAGGAGCCTCTTACGGCTATGATTACTGAGATTCACCTTGTTGGTGGATCAGAGGGTTGGTGGGTAGACACTGGTGCTTCTTGCCATGTCTGCTATGATCGTGGCATGTTCTCGACATACACGGCTATTGAAAATCAGAAAGTGCTGTTAGAAGATTCTCACACCGCTAGAGTTGCGGGGATTAGCAATGCGGAACTCAAGTTCACCTCTAGAAAAACTGTAATTCTGAAAAATGTTATGCACACTCCAGAAATAAGGAAGAATCTGGTCTCTGGCTTCCTCCTTAATAAGGCTGGTTTCACTCAAGTAATTGGGGCTGATTTGTACACCCTAACTTATAAGGGAACTTTTGTGGGAAAGGGTTATGCTTGTGAGTGTATGTTTAAACTGAATGTTGAATCTAATAAAGTGACTACTTCTGCTTACATGTTGTGTGATTTTAATATCTGGCATTCTAGATTATGTCATGTTAATAATCGAATAATCCGTAACATGAGCACCCTAAATATGATACCTAAAATGACAGAATCTGAACTTGATAAATGTGAATTCTGTACACAAGCTAAAATCACAAAGAAACCTCACAAATCTATTGATAGAGTTTCTGAACCCTTAGACTTGATTCATTCTGACATATGTGAACTAGATGGAACTTTGACTAGACAGAGACATCGTTATTTTATCACTTTTATTGATGACTGCTCTGATTTCACATATGCATACCTTATGAAAAATAAAAGTGATGCTGTTGATATGTTTAAAACATTCAAAACTGAGATTGAGAATCCAGAAAATAGAAAAATTAAGAGATTTCGTAGTGATAGAGGAACAAAATACGAATCTAATTCAATTCTGGATTTCTATAAACAACATGGTATAGTACATGAGAGAACTGCACCCTATTCTCCTGAAATGAACGGTAAAGCGGAAAGGAAAAATAGGACCTTTACCGAACTAGTAGTTGCCATATTATTAAATTCTGGTGCAGCAAAACATTGGTGGGGGGATATTTTGTTGACTGTATGCTATGTTCTGAATAGAATCCCCAAATCTAAGAATAAAATTTCTCCTCATGAAATTTTAAAGAATCATAAACCCAATGTCTCATACTTTAGAACTTGGGGTTGTTTAGCTTATGTTCGCATTCCAGACCCTAAGAGAATAAAATTGGCAAGTAGAGCATATGAATGTGCATTTATAGGCTATGCTATTAGTAACAAAGCATATAGATTTTATGACCCTAATGCACATAATATAATTGAATCAAATGATGCCGATTTTTATGAAACTAAATTCCCTTTTAAATTAAGGAATAGTGGGGGCAGTTCAAATATGCCAATTAGAACATAACTTAATGAAAATTCTGAAGCTGAATCTAGAAGAAGTAAAAGAGCAAGAACCATAAAAGACTTCGGTTCAGATTTTTGTGCTTTTACTATTGAGGAGGATCCCATAAACTTCCAAGAGGCCTTATCTTCTTTAGATGCCGATTTTTGGCAAGAGGCTATAAATGATGAGATGGATTCTTTAGAATCCAACAAGACTTGGCACTTGGTAGATTTACCCCCTGGTTGTAAATCTATGGGCTGTAAATGGGTACTTAAAAAGAAATTAAAACCTGATGGCACTATAGATAAATATAAAGCACGACTAGTAGCTAAAGGTTTTAAACAAAAAGAAAATATAGATTTCTTTGACACCTTTTCACCTGTAACTAGAATAACATCCATTCGGGTTTTAGTCTCACTTGCTTCCATTCATAATTTACTTATACACCAAATGGATGTTAAAACTGCTTTTTTGAACGGTGAATTAGACGAAGAAATTTATATGGACCAGCCTGAAGGAATTGTAGTACATGGTCAAGAACATAAAGTATGTAAATTAGATAAATCATTATATGGTTTAAAACAAGCACCTAAACAATGGCTTGAAAAATTTGATAACTTAATCATTTCAAATGGTTTTAAAGTTAATGAAAGTGACAAATGCATTTATTACAAATCTGAGAATGACATTTGCACTATAATATGCCTTTATGTAGATGACCTACTCATTTTTGGATCAAATATTCATGCCATAAACTCAGTCAAATCGTTATTAAGTGTCAATTTTGATATGAAATATCTAGGTGAGGCGAGTGTAATACTTGGTATTAAGATTACTAGGTCAGAAAAGGGAATTTCTTTGGATCAATCTCGTTACATTGAGAAGATACTAAAGAAATATAATTACTTTGACTGTAAACCAGCAAGTACACCGTATGATTACAGTGTAACATTATTTAAGAACACTGGTGAAGGTGTAAGACAGTCTGATTATGCGAGCATCATTGGCAGCCTTCGGTATGCCACTGATTGTACTAGACCCGACATTGCCTATGTCGTTGGATTATTGTGCAAGTTTACCGGTAGACCTAGTATAGAGCACTGGCAAGCTATTGAAAGGGTAATGAGATACCTTAAACGAACCATGAACCTTGGATTACATTATGAAAGGTTTCCAGCTGTACTTGAAGGATATTCCGATGCAGACTGGAATACCTTATCTGATGATTCTAAAGCAACCAGTGGCTATATATTTAGCATCACTGGAGGAGCTGTTTCTTGGAAATCTAAGAAACAGACTATTTTGGCTCAGTCTACTATGGAGTCTAAGATGATAGCACTAGCTACAACTAGTGAAGAGGCAGAGTATTTGAGGAATCTGCTAGCAGAGATTCCCTTATGGGAAAAACCGATACCGGCTGTGTTGATACATTGCGATAGTACCGCGGCTATTGCAAAAGTTCAGAACCATTATTATAACGGTAAGAGACGACAAATACGTCGTAAGTACTGTACGGTTAGAGAACTACTTTCCATAGGTACTGTTAGAGTGGATTACGTATGTAGTGAGGAAAATTTGGCAGATCCTTTGACGAAAGGACTGCCCAGAGAGAAAGTCCGTAACTCTTCTAAAAGAATGGGACTATTGCCCTTAGATTGTTGAGTCACGCACAATGGTAACCCGACCTAAATGACTAGAGATCCCAAGAACTAGGTTCAATGGGTAATAACAAATTGTGTAGTGATATGAGTTAAACATGCTATTTAATAAACCAAGAAGCATGTATTCCTGAAGTGATTAGAGGATTAGTTAATAGAAACTCTTAATGTGATCTATGCTCTATGTGGAGTGGAGTACCTACCTTCAGGAGTTCTCTTGATAGACTCACCTTTGTGAATGTGGAAATGTGGCCATTTCCTATGGAGTTTCGGGCAAAACTTCTAGAGCATTCACTAAACCAGGATAGACGTGCATGGCCATAAATGCACGGGCTTATTAGATTGCACTATAGAAAAGGTTGTGTGTGGTTTAATATCAGGAATAGAGTTCAAGACTACGTGTCACTCTAGTAAAAACATAATCTTATTCACTATGCAAAGGTTCAAGTCGAAAGACACTTTTGTTTATGCACAATCTTATGTTTTTAAGAAACTGCTCGAAAATATTTTTAAAAATTCAAGTGCGGGATTGTTGGAAATGTTTTATTAACATTAGTGAATTATTAAAAATAATGGAATAAGTGTATGAATGGCTCCTATGGGTGAATAGTCCCACATCATGGGATTATATAGAAGATGCAAGTATTTATACTTGTTTCTAAGAAATCATGTTGGGGCCTTGGGCTCCCAATGCATGCTTTGTTGTGAGGAGGGAGACCATGCATCATGACCACCACACACACGCGCGCGACCGACCGACCGACTCGACTCGGCCAGGTCCGGTCCGGCTCGGGCTCGGGCTCGGGATTGGGCTTGGGCTTTGTGGTGTAGACACTTATATTTTTGGACCATAAAACTTAGCTTTATTTCTGCAACGGTAAAAACTCATATCCCTCAATTTTAGCGGCCTACTAATCAGCAACCCTAACCCTAATTCTCGTCCTATATATTGTCATTATTTCAGACAAGAAATAGACTGAATCACCAATTCTCTTCTTTTCTCAGCCGCCATTAAACTTCTTTTTTCAGAAATTTTCGAGCAATATTTTTTATAGAAAGTGCAAATCTGCACTGATTTGTTGTGCTAGCATATCAGTTATTGTATTAGAGGCTGTTTTATCCTAGAGGTAGCGGCGAAGGAATGAACTGGTTTGCACCTCCGACCAAATCGCCGAATCGTCTTCAAGAAAGCGACATTGTCCGCGACTCAGCCATTGTTTTCCAACAATTCTTTTCTCAACCGCCATTAAAATTCTTTTTTCAGAAATTTTCAAGCAATATTTTTTACAGAAAGTGCAAATCTGCACTGATTTGTTGTGCAAGCAGATCAGTTATTGTATTAGAGGCTGTTTTATCCTAGAGGCAGCGGCGAAGGAACGAACTGGTTTGCACCTCCGACCAGATCGCCGAATCGTCTTCAAGAAAGCGACATAGTCCGCGACTCATCCATTGTTTCCCAACAGGAACTTAAAAAGTCAAAATTGGCCAATATGAAATGTATTACTATTTTTTTTATACAAATGTGCTATTGTAATGCAAACCATGCATGTTCTCAAATTATGAATGACCTCATGTAGCAATTTAGAGATCCTCTGATGTTTTGGTCGAATTCCTCAGGCACACTTCTTTTCAAAAGAGGGGGATGCATCCTCAAGTAATACCAAAGACTGTTAATAATTAAGTAAAAAATATTCTGATGTTCAACATTGTAGATAAAAACTATGAAAGATCATATTGTCATTAGATATTAACAACTTATTTGATGGTATTTGTAAGCAACTAAATAGCCGTAAAACACACATGTAGTGGGGAATTAACAATCATTGGCTTGTAAACATTAAAGTTCAGAATGAATATGTGTGTAAATATAGATTTAGTATGTGTTTTGACAAATTGCCGAATCAATAAAAAAAACACTAGTGCATACAATATATAGCATCATTGAAAGTTTAGCTACCCGAAAAGAATATTAACATTGTTTCGGACCAGTTGGAGCAAATATATATAATAAATCAAGCTATTCATATGCCAGATTGGTCCCATCAAGCCTAAAACCTGTCCCATCTCACCTAATTTATCAACAAATTCTACTAAACTGTGCACACATTCATTTGCATTTCTATTAAACTATGAACATTTTCAAGATTTGCCTGGACGGACCAACCAGAGTGGGATTTAATAATGCACTTAAGTGATTCTTCAATAAGCTAACTATTTGCTGGTTTATGTGACTATCTAGCTACTCATTAAAATATTATTCATTTCCTGTATATAAATGAAGTATTATTACACGGTCCAACGTATTAATCCAAATATCTGTGTGCATCCAGCATTCATTTGCAATGTCAGCAGAAAGTCGCAGCCTTTGCATTAATATCTAGAATACAAACCTTTCTGTTAATAAAGGTTGCATGAAACTTCAACTGCATATTTTTTGCAGTAATATCATGTCAAATTACAAAACGAAGCAAGTCATATATTTGTGTATATAAATGAGCTGATGTGGACCTTTTGAAAATGACACCTAGATTTTTTTTAGTCCAGTCCCTAGTTCAGTAAGATTAGTTCAATCTTGAATAGCCCCAAATTCAACTCCAGCAGCTATTCAGATGAATCAGATTAGATTAAGAAAAATAGTTGTCAAAATTTAGTTGCTTTCCATCACTCAGCTTGCTCAAATATGTATGCCTCTGTACTGCTGTCATCGGCTCACCAGGTTATTTTTTTAGCAGATAATATTCATTAAATATCCACATTTCTGGGGATTCTTGTTTTGTTTAGCAGATAGTATTAATTAGATTGCTTAAAATCATCTGGCGAGATGTCTACAAACAATACCATTCTGTTGAAAGATGAAGAGGTAGGGTGTTACCTATTCTTGGTATGTGTACTTACAATGCTTGCTCTATTTTGTTGTTCCTTTATTCCAGGAGAGATTCATGTTGGCAGTCGAAGAAAATCAAACGCGCAAGCAAGGTAAATATCTCTTGGCACTTGCTTACAATATCGATTATATATTTTAATTGACAGTATCTATAATAATTTACAGCCGATTCTTGTGTGATTGTTTATGCAGATATTAAAGGATTTGTTTGTTAAGTATTTGTTCGGATTGTAAACCGCTAGTGCAGCTGATTCTATATTTTAATCAGCAACAACTACATAAGGGTATTATAAGGCAATGGGAGCCGGTAGAATGATACGAGTTGAAGATTCTAGACTTGTTGGCCTATAAAGTTTATCCTTTTTTTATTAGTATGTATATGTTGTTTTATTTGGCCTATAAAGTTTATCCTTTTTTATTAGTATGTATATGTTGTTTTATTGATATATTTGTGAATTTAGTTCTGTTATGTAGTGGAGTTATGAATTATATTAATTCAGATATAATGTAAACTTGAGGTTTTTTTATAACTAAGAAGTTGAACGGTTTATATTGTTTTGAGTATCTTAAATGATAGTGGTTATTATTAATGAAATACTGGTTTGAATTATAATATTATGGAATTTGTGCCTAACAGCAGTTGTGAAGAGTTGAATTATGAGTGTGTGTAGTATTTATAATAATATTGGCTGCAATAACCATTATTATTGTCGTATATTCTATTATGAATATTACAAACGGTTGTAAACCACAAGCACAAATGACAAAAAACAGTTGTGAATAAGTCTTTAGCGACTGCTAATAGCTCTTGTAAAAAAGAATTTTACAATAGCTAAAAGCAATAGTGAATAAGTCTTTTACAATTGCTACAAGTAGTTGTAAAAGGATATTTTTACAACTGTCAAAAATAGTTGTAAAATGATAATGCTTTATTGCAAACATGGATATACAAACTGGTAGTTGTCAGTTATAATAGATCTATTACAACTGTTTTTGGCAGTTGCAAAAAGGTATTTTGTTGTAGTGGTACATTTAAGCTTTCTATTGACTACCGCAAGCTTAATGATCTCACCATCAGGAATAAATATCCTCTACCACCGATCGATGATTTATTCAATCAACTTGGTGGAGCTAATGTATTTTCTCAACTAGACTTAGCTACCTGGTTTCATCAACTTCTAATTGCGGAGGATGGAATTCTTTTTACTTCGTTCCGAACCTGGTATGGATCTTATGAGTGGCTTGTGATGCCATTTGGTTTGACAAATGCTCTGTTTGTTTCGTTGACCTTATGAATCGTGGTTTAGAAGACTTCCTTGTTCGATTTGTGCTCCTCTTTATTAACGATATTCTTATGTATTCTAAAATCGAGGAGGAGCATGAAAATCATCTACGTATTGTGTTGGAAACTCTTACGAGCATTTAATTGAAAGCTAAGTTATCTAAGTGCCATTTTTGGCAATCTTTTGTAAATTTCTTAGGTCATACTATTTTCAAATCTGGAATTTTTGTGGATCCTTCAAAGAATGAAGCGATTCAGAATTTTAAGAGGCCGGAGAGTGTTACAAAAACCCATAATTTTCTTCGATTGGAGGGCGATTACGTCAGTTCATAAAATACTTTTATAAAATTACCGTGCCTCCCACAAATTTGACTAAGAAGGGAGTCAAGTACATTTGGTCTGACAAATGTGAACTGTTTTCAAAATCTAAAAGAACTCCTTTCTGATACTCCCATTCTCGCTACTCCCGAAGAAAGCCAAGACTTGATTGTTTATACTGTTGCTAGCCATATTGGCTTGGGTGTCGTTCTCATGCAAACAGAGCGTGTAATTGCTTATACTTCTAGGAAACTAAAGTTGGCTGAGACTCGATATGTCACTCATGATTTAGAGCTCGCGGCTATCGCTTTCTCCCTTCAAATTTGGGGTTATTATCTTTTGTGAGATAAGTTCGTTCTCTACACCAGTTATAAGTCACTGAAATATTTATTTTCTCAAAAGGAACGCAATTTGCAGCAACAATGTTGAGTTGATTTCCTAGCTTCTTATAATCATGACATTTTATATACTCTCGGTAAGGGAAATTATGTTGCCGATGCACATAGTCAAAGGCAACAGGTGATTGTGTTTGTGGTGATATCCGAGTGGAAAGATCTTGAAACTTTATCTACTTGCAAGATTATGAGTTATGAATCCAATCCGAGTTCCACTCTTGTGTTATATAACCTTGAGGCTCATCCCTCTCTTTTAGATGGCATTTGTGAAGCTCAAAAGCTCAATTCTGAGTTGGCTCACCTAAGCCAAAGTATTAGGGACAAATCTTGTGTTGATGAATTTAAATATTTTGATATTAATTCTAGTCGAGGCATTCGAAAATTTGGATGACTTATTATGCCAAACCTTTGTAATCTCCACAAGAAAATTTTAGAGGATTCTCATCAATATAAATTCTCCATTTATCCCCGAAGTAGCAAAATGTATGCAGATATGAAGTGACTCTGTTGTTAGAATGAATGAAACCAGATATCGCTAACTTTGTCAAGCGTTGCATTACGTGTTAACTCGTTAAGGCCTAACACTAAAAGCCTGGCAGATTATTGTAACCTTTAGATATTCCCGTGCGGAAGTGGGATCAAGTGTTCATGGATTTAATTTCAAGTGTTCATGGATTTAATTAATGGTCTCCCTCATTCTCGCTTTGGCCATGATAGTTTATGGGTAAATGTGGATAGACTTACTAAATCCGCAAACTTCATTCCCAATCGATCTAATCAAACCGTGCCTCTTTTGGCCAAACTCCGTGTTAAGTAGATTGTTAAGTTTTGGGATCTCCACTTCAATAGTTTGTGATTTTGATCCATTATTTACTAGCGGGTTTCGAAATGGTCTTCAAAAAACTTTGGGAATGAAGCTTAATTTTAGCACCTCTTATCACCCTTAAACCGATGAACAAATGGAATGTGTGAATCAAACTCTTGATCTTCTTCGTTCATGTGTGCTTGACTTTGGTGGAAGTTGGGAAGATCATATTTCTCTTGTTGAATTTTCATACAACAATAACTTCCAATCGATAATGGTATGGCACCTTTCGAGGCAATTTACAGAAGGTCGTGCTGATCTCCTTCGTATTAGTTTGAAACCGAGGAGAAAATAGTTCTAGGTCCTGATTTTATTCGTGATTCCATAGAAAAAATTAACGTCATTCTCCATTGAATGAGGGAAGGTCAAAGTCGGCAAAAATCCTATCCCGATGATCGAAGAAGGAATTTAAAGTTTTATATGGGAGATTTTGTGTTTGTTCGTGTTTTACGTATGAAGGGTGTAGTGCAATTTAATCGATCAGGTAAACTAGCACGGAGATATATTGGATCGTTTCCCATCACCAAGCGTATCAGCCCCATAGATTATCGTCTTTTATTATTAACTCAATTCTCTGCTATTCATGATGTGTTTCATATTTCTCAGCTATGGAAGTGTCTTATAGATTCTGAATCTATTCTTGAGCTGAATTTGGTTGAAGAAATCAAGGTATTACCTAATTTATCTTATGAACAATAACCTGTTCGTATTGTTGTTACAGAAGTTAGATGTCTTCGCAACAAAAGATGTAAAGTCCCGTATTTTTACGGTTTAATTATTTAAACAGTGATTTAGAGATTTAAATGGGTGTTTAATTAAATAATATTGAATATTTAATTAAATAAAATAATAGAATAATATATTTAATTTCTGAAATAGTCGGAAATAGTAGAATTGGCAATATTGTGTGAATTGGATTCTGTAAGAGATTTGGTTGAGTTTGGATTTGAATTATAATAACAAATTCGTTTATGTAATGACATTAGAACGTATCAATTATATTATAATTATAATTGAGCTGGAAATGGCGTGGTAATTCATAATTTGGCGATTCAAACTTTAAACGAATATACAGAATCCGTTTTAAGCCGGATTTCTGTGAAACAAGAAACGTTCAGAGCAGGTGAAGTATATTTTTCTAATGGAAGAGAAAATTCAAGATTTCGTCGTGTAGATTGTGAGTTGTATCCAAATCAAATTTTCGAAAAGTCTCTATGGAATTCCTTTATAATTTATAACAATTTATTTATATTATAAACAGATTTTTAATATAAATTGAATATTGATTTAATCTGAATTTGAAATGCCGAGTTATAAATTCAGATAGGAATATTTTGGAGCTGTATTATATTCTATCTGAATACATACGATAATATTAATTTATAATATTAAATTTAATTATTTTTAAATATATTAATATTTAAATGGGTTTATTTAGAGCTTTAAAAATAGCCAGTTTTGCAAACAACCTCCGTTTTCAACGAAATTAATTTTGTTGGATCCGGAATATTAAATTATTGTTAGATTTCAATTTTCGTGATTTTTTGAGTCATTATGTGGCCGTACGGAATTTTAATGTGAAATGTAGTCGATAATTTGGCTTTAAAAGTATGCTGTGCGAGTAAACTGACTCGGAATTCGACGAAAAAAATTCTTTAGGTCCGTAATGTCGACCTGTAGCTGTATGTCCATTTTCATCGAATTTGGATATTGTATGTAATCAAAGGAATTTTTAAAGTGATAAATTGAGTAAATTATCAAGTATAAATTAATATATATATACATACATATATATATATATATTTATGAATCTTCCATTAGAAGCTATCTAATCCTATATAAGTGTACCCTAACTATTCTAACCCTAAGAATTCTTATTTATCTGGTCAATAGGGAAAAATCGTCGTCATCCTCCTTCACAAAAATCGTGAGTTTTTATATTCAAGATCAAATTAAATAAATTCCTAAAAATCGTGAAACCAAATTCATTTGTATCCCCTATTCGTAAGCTTCCTGTCCATACCAGTATTTCAACACTCGACGTCAATCTTAGGTCACGGTTTCTTGCACCGAGGCCAGTTCGATGATGGCATCACGATATTTTTGTGGCCATAGAGCTCGGAGTTGGATATGCAATTGGGTAGGAGGAAGAACATGGATTTGTTGGATAATATCGGTAGCAGGTACAAGTGGACAGAGTTCAGAGTATTTCGACGATGATGGGTTTTGGCTAGGGCTTCGTGTTTTGAGTTTGGACGAGGGCTAAGGCTAGTAGAGGAGCTCGAAGTTCATTGGAGGTGGAGGGTCTGTCGATGGCGGTCAGAGCATTGCCGACTTAGTGGCTTTAGGCGATGTGAAGGAGCGACGGTGATTGCTTATAGAGGAGTACAGTTGTTCGATATTTTCATGGAAAGAGAAAGGGTAATGAGCAGCTGTACTTAAGGCTTTAAAAACGTGGATTTAAAAGTATCAATTAAGGATTAAATTTGTGGTTAGGAAAGGTTCAGGATGCCGTTATTTTTGGTGTTGTAAGGCGGTGGTTGAGGGGTTAAAATTATGGCTACTGGTATTGAGGAGGATACGGGATTATCAGGAGGGAGGAAGAAGTAATAAGAAGCGGGCGGATTTTTATTTGTTTGGGTCGGGTTGGAAAGAAAGGGGTAAGGCCCGGATTGATTTTAATTTAAGTTAAATTTTATAACAAATAGTGTATTAATTTGTAACGCCCATAATTTATCCGTCCGTTATCAGAATTCAGCGAAACAAGATACGTTAGGGATCGTAGGGACGAGGGCAACACAATGGAACTAATTCAGAGTGAATTGGAGCTCATACAGTTTATAGCGAAATAAATTGCCTGATTTAAATCAAATCGACATTCGCTTATCATTATTTAACAATAACTAACCAGTGTGAGTAAAACTCACTAACTCTGCCCAGTTTATATTTTTATAAACGTAATTTAGTATTGATAAATGATGATTGATTTCTATGTGATGATTGTTTGAATGAATTGCTAGTCAATTGGTTGAAAATATAGATATAGATATATATATAAGTCGTTAATCGAATATTGATTCTGTTTATCAGAATATTTTATTTCTTGTTATTTATGTTGATTAACATTTATGGATGCAGGGAAACAGATTGGAGGGATCCAACTGGATTACTCAATATTTATAATACTGTTTTTTTCATATATTGTGATATATGATGTGATATATAATCTGTGATTGATTATGATGACACTGGTCTTGTTCTTTGGTATTTTAAATACCACAAGAAATACTGGAATGTAAAAAGGGATTTTTCCAAGTGTATATTGAAAATAAAATATTTATTTAAAATAAATAGAATTATAAAAGGAATAATTTGAGAAATAAATAGAATTATAAAAGGAAATTGGCGAGATATAAAAGAACTATGAGATGATGGATTTAAAGGAGATTTTTAAATAGAAATCTGTTTTAATAGATAAATGGAGAAGGTTAATTTATAAGTAATGTTTTTATAAATTAAGTAAAATAATTTATCATGGGATAAATTGAATATATAAGTCTGAATTTATATAGAGGAGTAGAAATCAGTTTTAACACCGATATTTTAAATAGGAATTAAACTTAGCATTCATAAAGGGAACTATAAATGAGACTTTTAGTGTTAGAAGTAAAAAAGAGATTTTGTATAATTAATTCTATAAATAGAAGTACAAATAAAATTTGGAAAGGGGATATTATTTTAAAATACAAAATTAAACTGATTGATTATATAAAAGAAATATTATTGACATTCGATGTGAATAATGGATTAAAATAAATATTTTATAAATTAAAACATTTATAAAGGAAGTTGGATTTTGAAATAAGAATTTGAATGAGATAGGAAATGGTGATAAAATAAAATAGTGGATTCTATGTTGGGAGAAACAGATTTGTTGGGAATTTATAAAATGATTCGATAAGCAGAAATCGAACTTGTAATAATATATATATATATAAATTGAAATCAAGTTTTTATTTGATTAAATAAATTCCAGATTTCTGTAAAGGAATAATATTCACGTTTTAAATTGAATAATGGTTTTTAAAGCAAATGTTTTGCAGATTTAAAATAGTTATAATAGAAAACTGATAAATGTTGGGAAGTACTAAATTCAAAAATGAATTTAGAAATTGAGTTGACCTAAATGGTAAATTATTCTGGAGTTCGGAACGTATATCGAATATAAGTTATTCGAAGAGAGTAAATCGAATATAAGTTATTCGAAGAGAGTTAATCAAATATAGGTTATTTGAAGAGAGTTAATCAAATATAGGTTAATCGAGAGGGAGTTAATCGAATATAAGTTATTCAAGAGGGAGTTAATCAAATAACGATTATTCGAAGGAGAGTTATCGAATAGAGATTATTTGAGAGAGAATTATGCATTAGATTTCGACTGTATCGAATGTAGGAAAGTACTATTTACTTTTCGGTTATTAAACCAAGATTTTATTTATTTAATAAATTTATTAATTATTACGTATTCAAATTAATGAATAAAAGGTATATTTGAAGTTAGATATTTCGAAAGTAGGGATTACGACGTTATCGTTATAACCAATGTTTTTTTATAAAAGAAGTGGAATTGTGAACGGAATTCGAGAGTTGCATAAGCAATGATTTGATAAGAAGTTAAAAAACAGAGTTAAGGAAATTAGAAACTAACTGGAGATTAGTTAAGTTGAATGATTTTCCAGATATCGATCTGATGTTTGTTTCGGCCTTCAGGGTTGATATTCAGGAAATTATTCTCTTACTAGTTTACAGTTAGGGAATGATAAATGGGGAAGGATAATGGTGCGTGAATAAGAAATGGAAACGTTTTCCATTGTTAATAACATATATTTTCTAAACTTAGAAAATAAGAATTCACGAATATATGGAAAGGGGGAAATGAATAAATTAATTTAAAAGGGGAAAATGTTGATTGATGATTGATCGATTAAATTTACATTTGGAAATAAGATCGTTGTGTGTATGAATGTTTTCCTTTGATAGTTAAATAACCGACTATCAAAATTTTGACCATTTTTCCATCGTCAATACGGAGAGACTGGGATCAGATTTATTATCTGAAAACCACTCCGTATGGGCATCAGCGTTGTGAATCAAATATGATGAAGATAATTGAAGACGGAGTTTACGCAAGGGCTGTTCTTGCAAATCCTTGGTAGAAATTGCCTAAGATGGGTTTACAGAATAGTGCCCTCGGTTCGTCCAGTCCTAGGAAAACATGTATGGAAGAATGTCTAACATAGTATATTTAATAGATTGCGTAAGTTGATCTCTTCAAACATATATACGTTTGGTGGCGGAGAAATTCGTTTCTCTTAGCTATGTACCTATGGTATTTTTAGGGGAATCAATTCGTGATTTTGCGGGTATGATGATATGGCATTCAAAGTAAAAAAGGTGCGATCTATACGTTATGATCTTAAGCCTCACAACTAGGAAATGGTATAAAATCGGGTAGGTCGCATGGCTATGTGGTTAGCTGCCAATTAGGGTGTATTGTCACCTGATCTAGAGAAAATCCATTTACTTCTTATATCTATTTCGATGATGCCCCTTTCGGGAAACAATTGCTGATCCCAACCATTGGTGATGATTAATTCGTTACACTCGAGCGAAATGAGTGGCCAATCATGTTTAGCCTGGGTTACAAGAAGTTCTTGTTGAACCCGGTGTATTCCTCTCTAGAGATACACTATCGGAAGGTGGTCCCATACCTTGCCAGTTGGAATCCATTACCCAATAAGCGCCCACGGTTTTTAATTATATATTATGTATGTGGAACGTGTGATGAAAGTGTTTTGCTAAATGATTATTCACTTGTGGCTGATAGACACTATTATAATATCAAAAGAGTTTTGATATAAAGATTATCGTTTCTTTCAAAAGGATTTTGAAAGTTAAATCAAGTGTTTTGGATTCTCATAAGGGAAAAACCCGTTCCGTGTTATGCGGCGTGGTCTTATGAGATATCGTTTATTTTCAAAAACTGTTTTAAATTGTGTACTCACACCGATCCCATGACTGACTCAGAGTTTATTTTGTTTTGTTTACCCTAAACTCTTGGGTGCCTAAATTTGTACGGGCAGTCAAGTAGTCGGGATATACAAATATACTTGAAGGAGCATGGAGAAGTAGGCTTCAACATCAATTTTTTTTAGCAATTGTTTATTTTCCGTTGTGATGCAAGTGTTGTACTCAAATGATGGTATGTATATACAAATGACAGATTTATATTTTAAAGTTATGTTATATACTATATTTTATTCGTTCCGCTGTGAGATTCATGTTACTCTGATTTTGGTGTTTATGTTCTTCTCTTTCTTCTATTCTAATTTTCTATCTTATTTACTCTCACCTCTAATTTCTTCCTATTAATGATCTGAAATGTTCAATGTCTGAATAGTCGACATGGGTTTTATGTTGATTTTCTGGATCGAAAATTCTCATTCGTTACAACAGATGTCCCTCTTGTGAAAGTTTAGTGGTCTCCTAATCCTAAGGATTGTTCACGGGAATGTAGAGAATCTATCGAGCGAAACCATCTGGGCTTACTCTTTCGTGCTTTGTAAGGTGAATTTCTTGGTTTAATATATTTTGTATACATTCTATTGAAGACATAAGAGCATAAGTTTATAATTTACAAACTTAATGAACATTAAACGAATTAATTAAATTTAATGAAAACAAACTGTTGCATAGCGACAGTTCGTGATTTGTGAATTGAAGTTCGAATGAATGTATATGATCCAATATAAGTTGGAATTTTTTGAAACAATAATCATTGAGATATATTGAATTATAGTTTTCTAATGGATGAGAAAACTTTAAATTTCATCTTATAGATTTTAGGTGATGTCCAAACCAAATTTTAAGAAAAATCGTGGTTTGGTAATTCGCTATATAAAGTTTAAAATAGTTAATGGAATGAAAGTTTAGTATCTAAGTAAGAAAAGTTCTAATTTCATCAATGCTTGGTTGTTACACTACAACAAAGTGACCCTATTACAAGGGTGGAAAACCGTTGTAATATACATTTTACAACCGTGGGCTAATCGTCGTGTATTAAGAAGTTGTAATAGACTAAAATCTTTTACAACTTTTTTCCACAGTTGCAACACAGTTGTAATATGTATATTTTACAACTTTTCCCACCATTGTAATAAACTTTATTACAAGAGTTATACACCGTTGTTGTTGTAACTTTTACAACTATTTATAACCGTTGTGATATATTTTATTACCACTTTTATTTTACAATTGTAATATATCCACAAATTATATGCATAAGAATATATATATATATATATATATATATATATTATGCGCAACAATAAATTGATAAATAACTTACGAACTAGATGTAAGTTTAAATGCATCATAATATATTCATTGATAAAAAATCACAATTTTATATCCAAAATACATATTATAAATCATATACCACATAAAAATGTATAAAATTACAACCATGTTCTCCTTATTTTCCACATCTTATATTGGATACATCACAATGAAACGCTAAATGAAACACAATGGGAAGATAGCAACACATTGGCAAAGCAGTAACGAACATGAAGATCTCTTCTTTCTTTTCTTCTCATCTTCAGATTTCTAACTTGCATGCTTAACATTATAGGAAAACTGCCGATAAGAACACCTTTAAAATCAATAAAAAGGACTAGAGTGTGCATAACATAGTCAATATTGCCAAGGTTAAGCCTTCCTATTATGTACTAGCTATCGAACACAACGTAGCCAAGAAATACAAGTAGCCCAAAGTATGGTTGTAACACAAAAATGATGTCAAAAAAATCATATATGATCACTACAAAATTAAACTTGATAGTTAGTTCTTGGATAAAGGGAAAGTGTTGTTTATAACCATACCTCAACATTGAACATGGCTGCAAAGCGACCAAAGATTGATGAGGCAAACTGCAACCAAAAGAGGATTGATATGGCTGCTACATGGACTCCAGTAAGGTTGATATGCTAATGGTAACCACTGCCATTTGAATGGAGTACAAATCCTGCATCTCATTATTTACACCTTGCAGGATTGATGCATGTAATGCTTCCGAGGTCAAAATACCACTAAGTGAAAAATAAAACCAAGTTGCACTGCTTGTAAACTAAAACATGTATTATAAATCATAGCAAGTTGCCTCTGGTGACCAAAAAAGCTAGAAAATTCTATGACAAATACATAGCAAGACTGGAATGACTATTTGACTCCATACTCGGTTGCAATTCTTGTAAACTAAAACTGTATTATAAATCAAATGGGTCGACTAATTACTAATTGATACCCAGATATCAAAAATGGAAGTCAAAATATATAAAGCAAAAGCAGCTAGCCCCTTACGCAAACCTTTACCGATTACCATGTTCTCAAGAAAGGCACCGACACCAGATATTAAAAGAAATGCTAAAGCAAGAATACGAAAAGTTTTCCAAAACTGTTCTTTGAAACTAGAAATTTCTACTATTACCATGTGAATTGGAGCTTTTGCAATTCCAGGAGGACAATTTTTAGTCATTTGGTCCACGTTTTTCAGTGCTGCTGGCACACTATGAGATAATTCCTCTTTTGAAAGACCTGCATGAGAACTAGAATGTTAAGTTCCATCTCTAATGATTATTTGTCACATGAAAATGCTTGAGTAAAGTTGTAAAATAGTACCAATTGCTGATAATCAATCAAAATATATTCAAGCACAAATTAACTAACACTAATTAGAAAACATAAAATCAATTTCAACTTCAGAATAAAAAATCTAAAGTCATGTTTTTAGCTAAAACTGCAAATCAGCAGAGGACAGATCACACAATGCACAAGAACCATAAATGCTACCTGAAAAATTATCCACACTAGAAATGGGAATACCAATACTAGAAGGAACTTCCCTTCTCATTCTTGCACTCCGTCTCATATAAGAGCTCATTTTTTTAAAACGAATAAGCACTACTCTCATCTTAAAAATAGCTAGAAAGTCGCTTATCAACGATCATATCAGTTGGATCTGAGTGGATTTGCAATCAGTCTACCTATGTACTGGGAAACATATGAGTGGATTTGCAATCAATTATGTGTGTTTGGCAACTGTATTGAACTTTTGTGTTAATATTGAAACATAAACCGTGAGTATATCCATTTAAGTCTAAATAGGTAAATGTGTTTGCCACGTGAAATTTTTTAATCAACAATGCCTGTAATTAATGTAAAAGTTTTGATGGTCATTTCGTAGGGCACTTGTAAAATAAATAAATAAACATAATATTTTATTCATAATAGCTTATGTATCACATAAAATCAACTTACTTATGTAAACTCAAAGGGAATAAACTGTGAAACTTACATGCTGATGCGTGTCTCCTGTGACAATTTTTTAGGTCCTATGAATGCAAGGTAGCATTTGATAAAAGGTAACCATGAAAGTGCACTGAATGCAGGTGCTTGGAATGTCATTATCAAAACACCAAATGATAAACTGATAATGGATTAGCTAGTAACTTATGTGCACTGACTCACCTCTTAGTAATTTTACTGTGTAGTAGCTTACCATCCAAAACCTGCAAGGTACCAGTAACTCACATTTTTTTTATGGTATGCAGTATGCATAACTGGCAAAAAGGAAGTATTGTTATAGGGAATGAATGATAATTAACCGTGATGTTGTTATTTGCAAACCCAAAAGCATCCAATCAGTGGGAAAACAGTCCAAAAATTAGTTCCTATGTTTTCAGAACACCAGACAGAAATGATAACCATGCTATTTCAAAGTTAAAGGGAAAGGTAAAAGAGGGAAAATCGATTAATCAATAAAACAGTAAATATAAAAATGATTGAACAATGCATTAGAATTAATTGCATTAAAATGCCAAAGTAGTTTCATAGAAAAATAAAACCCAAAATCTTTATAAGGGAAGGAACAATTCGAAAATATATCAGCTGCAAGAATTTTAAGCAAAAGTGAACACTATGAAATTTTAGAAAAGAACGAATAGAAAAATAAGAACATTGAAAACCTTTAGACCAAAATTACCACATTTGAAATAGCAAATCGGTTCGCTATGACTACCCTCTTATAAGAGATCTTCCCGCATCTCAAACAACGATTGTGAAAGCCTTTTCATTTACCCTTAAATTTGAAATGCAGACAAGAAACCATTTTCAAGATAAGGGAACGAAAGAGTTAACAACATCCAGATAATAAAAAAGTTTACAACCATTAAGAGGAGGAAAAGACTGGGCTAAGAAAGACTTGACCCATGGTGGTACGTGCGCCTCTTCGCTGTTGGAGGAGATCGGCACGTTGATTTTAGGAGGGGGACTTGCGATGGTTCGGCTGCCATGGGGAAGAAGGTTGTGAGGATTTCGAATTGGAAAAGAAAATAGGGAGGAGAATTGCGATTGAATGGGGAGGTTTGGGGAAGAAGCTGATTCGGTGGCTATTGAAAATCGAATTGGGGAAAATATATTTTGCTGAGTGAATTAAAAGAAGGGATGGTGAAAAAGTATAAACGGTGGATTGCTCAGTTAAAAGCGCGCCTGCTGCTTGTGCAGGAAAATAAATTTTTCACATCCTCTTTTGCTCTTTTAATTTGGTTATCTAATAACTAAAAGACAATTTATTACACTAAACAACCAATAAACGCTTAAATCTAGACTTATTATTGATTATTAATTACTAGTTACTAATTAATTGTTAATTATTAATTAGGATTATTTCATATTTTAAATTAATTATTAATTAGGATTATTTCATATTAATAATAGTTATTATTTAACTTTTACTTATTTCTACTTAGTTATAATCAAGTAATAATTATTAAAAGCTTATAATGTATATGTTACTAGATATTAATTAATAAACAGTTAACATTGACTATTAAAAATTAATCATGACTTATTAACTATTAATTATTTAATAATAATTAATAAATATTTTTGATTCCTAAGTTTATTATTAATTATTAATTATTAATAAATAATAATATAAGTAGTTATTAAAAAATAGATATTATAAGCATGAATTTTGTAATATGCGTCTATTACAACTAACAAAATGAAAAGTTGTTAAAAATATGTTTATTACAATTTTAGGTAATTGACAGTTGTAAAAAACATTTATTACAACTGTGTTTTTCTAACAGTTGTAAAATTGAAGTTGTAATATGGTGTTTTTGTTGTAGTGTTACTTTGGGTTATTCCATAAATAATTACGAAGACGAAATTTCTTTAAGAAGAGGAGTCTGTAACAAGCTCTATAGTTTATGATTATTTAATTAAGTGACTTATTTAAACATCGTAATGTGCATTCAGTTTAAAATCCAAAATTTGTGACTTTTTGTAAATGGATGAATTTGGACTCAAAACACCTTCCAGTGAGTTCAACATGTCATTGAGGATATCTTTGACTATAAAAATTGACATGTTTGGAGTTAGTGAAATTCATAACTTCTTGTAGGGCTTTTATTTTACAAAACTAGCCCACTAAACCAATGTAAACAACTCCTACATGATAACTCCATTCACCCACTTCATTTATCACTCATCTACTCCTCTTCATAAATTTCTAACAAATCCTAAGCTCTAGAAGAAGAGGAAATTCCTAAGTTTCAATCATTTAGAAGTTTGATATTCAAGCACCGCAAATTCAAGAGAAGTGAGGTTAGCTCAATCCCTATAACACCCCGTATTTTAAGATAATAAAATAAGAATAACATAATTAAATATTCAGAATTTGGTAAAACAGATAGCGCCATTGCATCCATCTCGAAATTCTTATCGAGATAGACACTTGGTTTGTGTAAAACCGATAACGTATGAAGAAGTTATGAGCATTAGAAGCTTATATACGTATAAGGAGCTCATATGAATATATATTTAATAATAATTTAGTCCAGAAATCAAATTCATGAAGCAGGAACGTGGGCGGGAAAATAAACCGTTGGGGGTTGACCTACGGGTCGATCCACCAACAGGGGGGTTGTAACGACCCGCATTCTACGCATCGGAGGATCATATAATATTTATTTCATTCTCATACAAAGTCGTATGGTCGTGTAACTTTGGGGAACAACTATTAGGGTCATTCCCCATGTTCAAAAAATTTGTAGAATTTTAAATGACCATTTTACCCCTGGAAAATCTTGTTTCGCCTATAAATTTTTATTGGTAAGCAGTTTTGACTTGAAACCACTTCCATTGGATTCAGATGATGGTTTACCTTTCCATAGAGTGGTCACATTAATCAAACGAACTTACCGTTTGAGTGATATGGCTTAAATAAGATTTGGAAGATGAAAAACAACATAACTGGAATTAACGGGGTGATTAGCAGCAAAACCCATAACCCATTTCGGGATTAGGGTTATGGGAGGGCTGAAATGGTTTGGAAAAGCATCCCCTTTCATTTTCTCAGCCGCCAAAAACATTCCTTGAACTCTAGCAATGATCTCCATCTTCCAAATATCATCTTAATTGCTTTTTAACCACTAATTAACCAAAAGTACACCGAATCAAGAGAAATAAGCATCCAATCAGAGATAGAACTGCTGCTATACATTGGAATTCATTCCATATCAGCCATAGTTTTAGATCTAATATTCATTTGTAGCTAAGGTGAGTGATTTGCACTTTTATTCACTAATTAGGCGTGATTAGCGATAATTAGCAAAATTATGCATGATAAAGATATGAAAAAATATGTAGAAATTCTAAAATATTATTTTATGCCTTTGTTAGAAATTTGGGTTAATTTGGATTAAGTTTGCTAATCCTATTGTTAAAACATGGTTAAGGGGATTAAGGAGAAAATCATGCTTTTGGGAATGTTTGATCTATATGCTTGATCTTTTGATCTTTTTTATTGAACTCAAATGCTACTACTACTGTTTGGAATGCTTCATGATTGTTTAGCAAGGTTAGAGTGGTTGAAAACGCCATCGTGTGGTGTAAATAGCTTGTTGGAAATAACACAGGAATCCAGATTGGAGTGGTGGAGGACCATGTAACACCCCACATTTTTAACTCAAGATAATAAAATAAGGATAACTTAATTAAATATTCAGAATTAAGTAAAAATGGACTGCTTGCGTCCGTCTCGAAATTCTGGTCAAGATAGACACCTGGTTTGCATAAAACGGACACCGTATGAAGAAGTTATGAGCATTAGAAGTTTGTATACATATAAGGAGCTTACATGTGTATATATATATATTAAATATATCCAGAAAATTCGAAAATCAGTTCAGAAATCAAAATTCATGAGCGGGAAAAGTTGGAGGGAAATTAGACCATTGGGGGTCGACCTAGGGGTCGACCCACCAACAGGGGAGTCGGCCTAGGGTTCGACCCACCAACAGGGGGGTCGACCTAGGGTTCGACCCACCCGCGGATCTGGAATGTTCTTTTTCGACGTGGACGATTCTATTATTTTTAAATTAAATCTGAGATTCCTGGTACCTCCGCTACACCTATAAATATGACCTTAGAACTAACCCTAAACCTCATAATTTGGCGGCTACGCTGGAGCTCTGCCATTACTCTCTCTCCCTATCTCTTCTCAAATCTGTTCTGAAAATTAAAATATTAGCCTAGGAAAACTATGAATCCAGATCTAGAAGAGTGATTTGACAATAGTAAAAAGATTATCCAGAATCATAAAAGCAAGGTAAAGTTCAAGATCCAATCCATTCTAATTCTTACTCTTCCTTCCCCTTCTCTCTTTTAATGAAAATAATAAATTCATGGTCGTTAGGTTATGAATCCAATTAAAGGGGAAAAGCCATGGATGTTAAAATTGGATCAGATCCAGAATTGGGGAGGCATAAGAGGTGAGTGGGTTTAAGTTATAGCCTTTAGATAATATTATGATTATCGCTTAGCATTCCCCTTTTTATAAATTGTGAAATTGCCAGATTAATTATAAATTATTGTTATAACAAGTTGAGATGTTAATATGAATAGTTTATACGTTGAATCAATTAAAGTGTTGGAATGATTACATGCTGAGTTAACTTGTTAGAATTTGCGCAATGATTACTGTTTTTGTAATTATATGATTCACTTGGAGCATATTATTGATTGAACGACATGTTTAACTTGTTGGATTTACATAATTACCTAATTGAATGTTTACATGTCAAAATAGAATTAAACATATGTTGAAAAGGACATGCGACAAAATATAGGCAAAAATTGGATGACATGTAAATTAGATTATTGTAAACTAGATTGTAGTAAAAAGGATAATATGCCTAAAATTTTCATGAAATGGGAATAATTGTTAAAGAACGAACATGCCTTGATTCACAGTAATTTGACACTGTAATACTCTTAGACACGAGGTTAGATTGCACTTGTGATGGAATTCTGCCCAGAACCGGCTGACATAATTAGAGTTCACAAGTGGTAAATCTGATGTGAGGGGTCTAAGTGCAATATTAAAAACATGTAATGGTGTTAAGACATGTGGTTAAGTCAACTTGTGGTAGAAGTCTGCTCGGACCCGCCCGACAAATCCAGCGTCCACAAGTGTAGGCTTAATGTAAGAGGTCTAGTGCTTATATATATATATGTATATAATAAGATATGAATAAATGGAAATGATGGTAATTAAATGTCTAACTCAGAAAATAAGAAAGGAAGGGTTGTAATGAACTGAGTTGTATGATGAGAAGGAAAAGTGATGTATTTCCCTAAATGACCTATTTCTGAGAACGTTGTTGCAAGTAAGCCATAGTTAATAAAGAAAAATAAAGAAATTACTTGCTACTATGGATTTAGATGGGGATACATTATGACAATAAATCATTGATTCCTTCTATCAAACTGATTAGGTGCATGAAGTGTTTTCCTTAATATAATAAGGAATATATATTATGGTGAATGAAGATTAATGTTTTACATCAGCAAATGCGTTAAAAGGGGAATGATAATAACCTAAATAAAATTAATGAAAATGTTGTATAATAGGTAGACTTGTCCTAGGGACAAGTGAATATTATAACTTAGGTTATAATAAACTAGTAAGGGAATGGGATAACTAGTGAATTGAGTTAAGGGACACTTAATTGTAAATAAAGCAATCAGTAAAGGGAAAAACCTGAAAACATTTAAGAAAAGGGGGAAATACATTGTACTCAATTATAAATTAAGTAATCCGTAAACTTGGAGGTCTGAAACCCACTAACAAGAATAACATGTTCAGACTTGTCCTGGGGACAAGAGGAAAGTATAACATAGGTTATAATAAATGGGTAGAGAAACTTATTAATGGGCCTTAGTTAATAGAACTAAGTTAATAAGTAAACAACGATAAGTTGTATTGACGATGTAAAGTGGAATTATGATTAAATGTGAAGGGATAAGAAAACTTATGAAATGAAATAAGTTATATTTAATCATAAATGGTAAGTGACATGTTAAATGGAAAACATGTGAATTGAGATATACTTAATTACATATTAAGTAAAACATGTAGTGTAATGATGAAATCAAACAAGAAAATAAAAGAGATTGTGGATTACAGAATTTGGGCCACAATCTGGAGAATAACATGTTGTGGGCTAATTATTAAACTTAAATGGGTTAAGTTATAACTGAAATTAATATGCAAGAGGAACTTGGTAACTGATGATGATTTCAATGTGAATGGGAATAACAAGGTTAAAAGGAAACCTGGTAAGGAAAAGCAAGCGCGTAAAAGAATGTTTAGACGTAGGGCCTAACAACATACTAAAGTGAGGCGCTTGGACCAGTCCGTACGTTTGAGAGTGAAAACCCAACGGGGTAGATCGTCGAGGTGTTATAAGGCACGAGGGAGCGTACATTCATCTAATTGTTCTAACGGCTCGAAAGGACATGAGGGGGAAGCATGCGGATTCCTGAGGTACGTAATGTGCTCCTAGTAGTCCTCTGTGCATTGATAGTTGTCTTAGGCTGTGCTCACAGAGGTTGGGTCTGCGCGTAACTACTAGGTTGTGGGCCTTGACTGCAGAAGTAGCTATGCAGTCAGAATGCTGTGACGCGATAACACCAGGGTGATTCGGCGATTGTCTCAATGGGGAGGCAGAGGATCACGACCAACAAGGATAGTTGATCGTCGGATACCCATCATCTGTAACCAGTGGGATGCGAAAAGACTAGAGCTAAACCCAAGATACCATTTACCCTTTACTATCGCGGTAAGGGGTTGAGGGGAGACATTAAATGGATGTTTAGATTGTTTGTTATTAGGGGCATGTCGCTTAGCTCTTGTAGTCTTTACTAGTTGAGGGAGGGTCCTAGGTGGTGCCATAGCCACCATGAAAGCAGACCCTAGGAATATCTGTAGAGGCTCTTAAAGACGGGTCTGTACAGATATGGAAAAGGTCCCGACCGAGTTCCATGTTTCTTGTATCGCCCAGCCATGGAACTCGGTGCACATTGGAGGACGTGCGATTGAGGCATCGAGCTACAATTGAAGATGTGTATGCTTGATAGTCTAGATACATGCATGTCGGCTCTGGGTGGTATACAGTAGATTTGAGAGCATTACTCCGGTATGAATTCTGATTCAAACAAAGGTGGTAGTCCGTGCGTTTGCGTAGCATAGTAATGACAGATATATACGGAACGTAACATTGTTATATAGAGATCCGTACATCACTATGACGTAGGATAAGGGATTGCATATATTTCAATAGTGTTACGGTGGAGACCGTGCGAGTGGGTTACCATGGAGTGTATATTAATATTGGTGGTAGCTACATATATACTATATTAGGTTAATCCACTGGGAAGTAAATGTGTACGACGTATGTGTAAGCCTTGAGTGCTGATAACCCAAGTAACCTAATAAATAAGATAACATGACTGAACGGTATACGTAGGATTATCCAAAGTGTATAGTTTAAATCCAATCACCAGAACTTTTTTCTGAGCCCCTCCTCATAACATACTCGCATGTTATATTTGTGGTAGAGGCATGATAGCTTTGGATACTGGTTAGGCAGTATTAATAATATGGTAAGGCTATGTTTTGATTATACTATATTTTATCCATTCCGTTATGAGATATTTTCTTAGCTTTGTCATATTTTATGTCTCTGTCTTTCCTATAGTATACAAGAGCAAACCAATCCGAGTTTTGATGGATTGGAATTTAAAAAAAAAAATCAGTTTGTCGGAATTCGGGTTGTCACATCCGGTACCAAAGCTTAGGTTTAGGATTCCTATATAAATAGTGAGTGACGTATGTGTATTTTAAAAATATAAATATATATAATATACCTAGATCCTGAGAGGTACCCACTAAATAGAAAGAGCGTGATATGATAAGAAATGGGATGTTGTTTTGTACACTAAAGGAAGGAATAAAGAAATCCGAGACCCTTACCTAATTTGGGTGGAGAGTGTATAATATACTTTGTATGGAAATATAATTAGTATTTTGGGTTAGTGGGTTTGGTAGTAAAGCCTTATAGTTTGGAAAATGTTAGAAAGATAAAAATGGATTAGGAAAATATGTAGTTGAGAGAATTGACCTTGGGGGGTGTCTAGGAAAGCCTAGAAAAAAAATTGGAAACCCACTTTGAGTCTAACCCGATTATTAACTTTTACGAACTTGAAATTATAAAAGTTTTGGGAAAATGATTTATGGTGCTTTTAAGTTTTAATCCTAAAAGTTATTGTTTTAAATATGTAAATTATACGTATTGAGTTTTAAAGTTAAATGGGGTATGTTTTGTAAATAGTGATTTCTTGTAAACTTTATCTAAAGTAAAATTCTCTCAGTTAAAGGTTCATATTATAGAGCATGTACAACTCGCTAGTTTTCTTGTTATATTTCATAAAAAGAAGTTTTATAAAAGGAAGATTTGAAATCTCTATTCTTATGATAAATCCTTTTTGATAAATTATTTTGACAAGAGGATTTTGTTGGGTGGACAAAATAAGTCATAGAGATTAAGAGTAGATGTCTGCACCTTGTAGCAAGGGACTGAACCGACCTTATAGGTAAGAACTAGTCGTAAACCCGATTGAGGAATAGTTGCCCTTATCTACTCTTGTTTTTGTGATTAGAAAACAAATGAACGAATAATTTGCATTTTTTTAAGATGACATGTTTTTGTGGTTCGGCAAAAGTAAGCTTTCATGAGGAAAATGAAATTTTGACAGTTTTGAATTTTTGAAAGAAACTTTAAATGAAAAAGAAAAGCCAAACCGTGTTTTAAAAGTATGGAGTAGGTAAGGGTTAGTGCCTAGGAAAGGCGATAAAAATTTTGAGGCTATAAAGTAAATAGCGAGAATTGTCATGAAATAATAATGAGTTCCCGTAAATGCGTAAGCATTGAATAGCCTAAGGTGTTGCTTGGAATAATTATTGGTACATAGCTAGGACAAGTAGCGGCTACTAGATAGAAAAGGGCAAGTAAGTGTTTAGACCCCGTTACTAATTTTCATGTTAGGGATAAAACCCGTTATCGCATTTCTGTTGGGATCGTTTCGTTATTTTGTTGGGTAGTTAGGGTAACACCTAAACCGGTCATGGATCTCACAGTTTGAACTTTTCTATCTGCGGGGGACGTAGCCCCGAGAATCTTGGCCCTTAGTAGTAGCTGTGTAGGGTGTTTGTTCTCTTGTTTTAGTTAGAAGACTAGAAGCTTATTTAAATTTAAACTAAGATCAGGTAATTAAATAATCCAAGAAAAGAGAAAGGTACAACTGGAAAGGAAACAGAAAATTCAGTAAAGCAACAAAAATGGAAAATTATGAGAAAAGATGGATAAGGATAAAACTTTCCAAGATAAGATGAAAAAGAAAACCAGTAACAAAAGAAAATTTTCTTAAGTTGGTTGTGCTTGGATAGGAAAATAGGAGAATCTTTATAATAGTTTCAAAAAATCCAATTACGGTGGGAAAAAGTATATAAAAGGAAAACTGAAGATGTGAAAATTTTCGTTTGCCACCTTTTTGTAACATAAGAAATCGAAATTAGATTTTTCAAAAATTCTAAAAATAAAGTTGGTTGGTAGGATTACGGATGCAATAATTGGATGAACTACGCTCTTACTTAATAAGAGTGTGGGAAAAATTGGATGTAAAAGTATTTTGAATTTCAAAATACTGCATTCACGTAGAACTACCAGTATATTTAGGATGTGAACATCATATTTTAAAAGGATTTTTGTAAAGTTTGCATACACATAGGAGGTACCGATTAGGCATACATGCATTATTATGTTGTACTTCACTTTGCACAACTGCATAATGTTTGCGAAAATTGGATGCACACATGTTGGATGTATATTATGAGAAGAGTTAGTTGATTTTACCCATATCACATTTCGGGGACAAAATTTCCTAAGGGTGGGAGAATGTAACACCTCGCATTTTTAACTCAAGATAATAAAATAAGAATAACTTAATTAAATATTCAGAATTAAGTAAAACGGACTGAGCCATTGCATCCATCCAGAAATTCTAGTCAGGATAGACACCTGGTTTACGTAAAACGGACGTCGTATAAAGAAGTTATGAGAATTAGTAGTTTGTATACATATAAGGAGCTTATAGGTATATATGTGTATATATATATTAAATAAATATATCCAGAAAATTCGAAAATAAGTTCAAAAATCAAAATTCACGAGCAGGAAAAGCTAGAGGGAAATTAGACCATTGCGGGTCGACCTAGGGGTCGACCCACCAACAAGGGGGTCGACCCACCCACGGATCTGGAAAGTTCTTTTCTGACGTTGACGATTCTGATGTTTTCAAATTAAATCTGAGGGTCCTGGTTCCTCCACTACACATATAAATAAGACCTTAGACCTAACCCTAAACCTCGTAATTTGGCGGCTACGCTGGAGCTCTGCCATTATTCTCTCTCTTTCTCTCTTCTCAAATCTATTCTGAAAATTAAAATATTAGCCTAGGAAAATTATGAATCCAGATCTGGAAGAGAGAATTGACAGTAATAAAAAGATTATCCAGAATTGTGAAGGCAAGGTAAAATTCTAGATCCTATCCATTCTGATTCTTACTCTTCCTTTCACTTCTCTCTTTTAATGAAACTATAAATCCATGGTCATTAGGTTGTGAATCCAATTAAAGGGAAAAACCATAGATGTTAAAATTGGATCGGATCCAGAATTGGGGAAAGCATAAAAGGTGAGTGGGTTTAAGCTATAGTGTTTAGATAATATTGTGATTATCGTTTAGCATTCCCATTTTTGTAAATTGTGAAATTGCCAGATTAATTATAAATTATTGTTATAACAAGTGGAGATGTTAATATGAATAGTTCATACGTTGAATCAGTTAAAGTATTGGAATGATTACATGTTGAGTAAACTTGTTAGAATATGGGCAATGATTACTGTTGTTACAATGATATGATTCATTTGGGGGCATATTATTGATTGAAGGACATGTTTAACTTTTTGGATTTAAATAATTACTCAACTGAATGTTTACATGTCAAAATAGAATTAAACATATGTTGAAAAGGACATGCGACAAAATATAGGCAAAAATTGGATGACATGTAAATTGGATTACTGTAAACTAGATTGCAGTAAAAAGGATAATATGCCTAAAATTTTCATGAAATGGGAATAATTGTTAAAGAATGAACATGCCTAGATTCACGGTAATTTGACACTGTAATACTCTTAGACACGAGGTTAGATTGCACTTGTGATAGAAGTCTACCGGAAACTGCCCGTCCAGGATTCAGAAGTGGTAAATCTAATATGAGGGGTCTAAGTGCAAAATTAAAAACATGTAATGGTGTTAAGACACAAAGTTAAGTCAACTTGTGGTAGAAGTCTGCCCGGACCCGCCAGGAAAATCCAGCATCCACAAGTGTAGGCTTAATGTGAGAGGTCTAGTGCTTATATATATATATATAAATATATGTATATAATAAGATATGAATAATTGGCAATGATGGTAATTAAATGTCTAACTCAGAAAATAAAATAGGAAGGGATGTAATGAACTGAGTTAGTATGATGAGAAGGAAAAGTGATGTATTTCCCTAAATGACCTATTTCTGAGAACGTTGTTGCAAGTAAGCCACAGTAAATAAAAAAAAGTTAAGAAATTACTTGCTACCACAGATTTAGATGGGGATACATTATGAAAATAAATCATTGATTCCTTCTATCAAACTGATAAGGTGCATGAAGTGTTTTCCTTAATATAATAAGGAATATATATTACGGTGAATGAAGAATAATGGTTTACATCAGTAAATGGTTTAAAAAGGGAATGATAATAACCTATTATTAATAAATGACATTACTGAACATGTTGTATAATAGGTAGACTTGTCCTGGGGACAAGTGAATATTATAACTTTGGTTATAATAAACGAGTAAAGGAATGGGATAACTGGTAAATTGAGTTAAGGGACACTTAATTGTAAATTAAGTAATCAATAAAGGGGAAAACCTGAAACCAGTTAAGAAAAGGGGGAAAATATATTGTACTCAATTATAAATTAAGTAATCTGTAAACTTGGAGGTCTGAAACCCGCTGATAAGAATAACATGTTTAGACTTGTCCTAGGGACAAGGGGAAATTATAACATAGGTTATAATAAATGGGTAGAGAAACTTATTAATGGGCTTTAGTTAATAGAACTAAGTTAATAAGTAAACAATGATAAGTTGTATTGACGATGTAAAGTGGAATTATGATTAAATGAGAAAGGATGGGGAAAACTTATGAAATGAAATAAGTTATATTTAATCATAAATGGTAAGTAACATGTTAATTGGAAAACATGTGAATTGAGATATACTTAATTACATATTAAGTAAAACATGTTAGTGTAATGATGAAATCAAATAAGAAAATAAAAGAGATTGTGGATTACAGACTTTGGGCCATAATCTGGAGAATAATATGTTTGTGGGCTTATTAATAAACAAATGGGTTAAGTTATAACTAAAATTAATAAGTAAGAGGAACTTGGTAACTGATGAAGAATTCAATATGAATGGGAATAACCAAGTTTAATGGAAACCTGGTAAGGAAAACCAAGAACATAAAAGAATGTTTAGACATAGGATCTAACAAAATATAAACGTGAGGTGCTTGGACCAGTCCGTACGTTTGATGGTGAAAACCTAACGAGGTAGATCATCGAGGTGTTATAAGGCACGAGAGGAGCGCACATTCATCTGATTATTCAGACGACTCCAAAGGACTGGAAGGGGAAGCACGCGACTTCCTGAGGTACGTAAGGTGCTCCTAGTAGTCCTTTGTGTGGTGACAGATATCTTAGGCTGTGCTCGCAGAGGTTGGGTCTGCACGTAACTACTAGGTGGGTGGGCCTTGATTGCAGAAGTAGCTATGTAGTCAGAATGCTATGACGCAGTGACGCCAGGGTGATTCGGCGGTTGCCTCAATGAGGAGGCAGAGGGTCACGACCAATAAGGATAATAGATCGTCGGATACCTGTCATCGACAGCCAGTGGGATGCGAAAAGACTAGAGCTAAACCCAAGATACAATTCACCCTTCCCTATCGGGGTATGGGGTTGAGGGGAGACGCCAAATGGATGTTTAGATTGTTTGTTATTAGGGGGGTTTCGTTAGCTATTGTAGTCTTTGCTTGTTGTGGGACGGGCGTAGGTGGGGCCATAGCCACCGTGACCCTAGGAATATCTGTAGAGGCTCTTAAAGACGGGCCAGTACGAATATGGAAAAGTTGTCGACCGAGTTCCGTGTTTCTTGTGTCGCCCTGCCATGGAACTTGGTGCGCATTAGAGGACGTGCGATTAAGGCATCGAGCTACAATTGAAGACACGTATGGTAAACAGTCTAGATACATTCATGTCGGCTCTGTGTGATGTATCGTAGACTTGAGGGCATTACTCCAGTATGAATTCTGATTTGAACAAAGGTGGCAGTCCGTGCATTTGCGTAGCATAGTAATGACAGATATATGTGAAATGTAACATTGTTATATAGAGATCCGTACGTCACTACGACGTAGGATAAGGGACTGCGTATATTTCGATTGTGTTACGGTGGAGACCGTGCGAGTGGGGTACCATGGGGTGTACCTTAATATTGGGGGTAGCTACATATATACTATATTATGTTAATCCACTCGGAAGTAAATGGGTACGACGTGTGTGTAAGCCTTGAGTGCTGATAACCCAAGTAACCTAATAAATAAGATAACATGACTGAACGGTTTATGTAGGATTATCCAAAGTGTATAGTTTAAATCCAGTCATCAGAACTTGTGATCTGAGCCCCTCCTCATAACGTGCTCGCAGGTTAGATTTGTGGCAGAGGCATGATAGCTTTGGATACTGGTTAGGAAGTATTAATAATACGGTAAGGCTATGTTTTGATTATACTATATTTTATCCGTTCCGCTGAGAGATATTATATACTATATTATGTTAATCCACTCGGAAGTAAATGGGTACGACGTGTGTGTAAGCCTTGAGTGCTGATAACCCAAGTAACCTAATAAATAAGATAACATGACTGAACGGTTTATGTAGGATTATCCAAAGTGTATAGTTTAAATCCAGTCATCAAAACCTGTGTTCTGAGCCCCTCCTCATAACGTACTCGCAGGTTAGATTTGTGGCAGGGGCATGATAGCTTTGGATACTGGTTAGGAAGTATTAATAATACGGTAAGGCTATGTTTTGATTATACTATATTTTATCCGTTCCGCTGAGAGATATTTTCTAAGCTCTGACATATTTTCTAAGCTCTGACATATTTTATGTCTCTGTCTTTTCTACATGATACTAGAGCAAACCAACCGAGTTTCAATGAACTGGAATTTTGAAAAAAAAAATCAGTCCGTCAGAATTCGGGTTGTCACAGACCAGGTCGGGTCCTATAACCCGCCCACGAACCGACTAATGTATTCGAGCCAATGCCAGGACCCAAACCCACTCGTGAAGCACCCCTCGAGCCGATGCTAGAACCCTGAACTGTGAAGTACCAACGAGCCAAACAGAGCACCACGAACCATAAGCTCCGAACCGTGAGTTTCTTGCACCACGAACCGGACCCAAATGCTCATCACGAACTGACCCAAGCTCACGAACCGCACCGCCAAAAGGAGGACATTACGAACCGATCCGGCCCTAGTATGGCGTCATGATACGAACCGTGGAGCACCCCGAACCGAATGGAGACCGAACCGAACCGAGATGATGACCAAAAACCCGAGATGCAGAGGAAGTCCGAATGGGAGGTTATTACTCAGGATCCAGATGGGAACCAACGAGTTAACTTCATGAGTTGGGCTTTTCTGCGGGACGTGTGAAAAGGGGTAATCGATATTTATTGCTTTGGTTCTCCACTGAGAGACAGATTAGTGGTTACGGATCCGCGCAATGGGATCGTTAAGACTCCCAAGGGCAAGTGATTGTTGCTTTGGTTCTCCACTGAGAGACAAATTAGTGGTTACGGATCCGTGCAATGGGATCGTTAAGACTCCCAAGGGCAAGTGATTGTTGCATGGCTATGGATCAGTGCAATGAGATCGTTAGGACTGCCAAGGGCAAGGTGATCGTAGCAAAGGATTATGACTATGGACCAGCGCAATGGGGTCATTAAGACCCCATGGGCAAAGTGGTCGTAGCAAAGGATTTGGTGATTAAAGTGGTGTATATCGTATACTTTACGCACTGAGTTAGAGATGTGAGGTTGATTGCTAAGTTTGATGTTTGCTATCACTATGACATGCACACTTCCACTTTACACCATATGTTAGTGTTACCTTAAAGTACTGTACATCTTGATGTGCTAACTCTTTGATTGCAGGTCCAGATTCAGGTATGATTATTTATACCTATTATTGTTCTGTTTTACTGCTATCGCTCATACCAGACTTTTGTCTAACCCAGAATTTTATGTCTCTTCTTATTACTTCGGGTGCTCCTAAATGAGAAGACTAGAGATGGGTTAGTCGGTATGCACGAGTAGCTATCCGGAGACGAGCAGGAGGCTTCCACGTAATATTTACAGATATTCTCCCATGTTGTTGCTAGTCACTGCTTTGGGCATTAGTAGTGTAGCTTTCCTATTTTGCTTTATAGACAGTATTTTAAAGTTGTAATAATGATGGTTTGGACCATAAGCTGTATTTTGGATTCCGCTGCTATGATGGTTTAGTTTTTAACTGTCTCGCCTATTTTATGTCAAGTATGTTATTATTATATATTTTTTTATATGCGTTGTGAGGTATACTACAGATTCTTTGGTGATTCATAGTTTCAAAACCCTTTTCCTTGATGACCGTCCTGTGCTAGTCGGGTATTGGCACATCGCATTTCGGGGAAATGTCGTTTGGTTCGAGGCAGGCCATCACACTTGGTATCAGAGCCTAGATTGCGTAGTTAAGACATCAGGCAGAGATAATATACGTATATGTGAGCGCGTATTTGTAATATTTTGGTTTTCAAAAACTATATATATATATACTATTAGTATATCAAAGGATGAAGTTGCACTGCATGGGCACCACTGAGAAGATGGTTAATCGTTTGTCTTTACAGATTTGACGATGAGCCGAAATACGAGGAGTACGGGTTCAGGGCCAATGATAGGAATGTCCGTGATATGAGGACGATGTTTACTATCTTCATGCAAGAGATGCTTAGGGACGTTCAGGGAGCAGTTCCTAATGCTGCTAACGGTGCTGGTGCAGCCGTGCAGGCGCCTAGAGCTAATTTCGCCAAGCTTAACAAGGATTATACTAATCTTGGTGGAAAGCTGTTCCATGGAACGGAGTCAGCTATGGATGTTCAAGATTGGCTTGATAGTTGTGAGCGCATCTTCGAGGATTTGGGAATCTATGATGCAATGAAAACAAAGTTAGCATCGCATCAAATGCAAGGATGGGCTATGAATTGGTGGAATGCTAGTAAAGCTGCTACTCCTGAGGATCGGGTTACTTGGAATCAGATTAAGACCCGTTCCAGTTACAAGTTTATCCCATCTGCTCAGAAATCAGAATTGTATAGGAAATTCTTAGACCTTAAGAAGAATGGTAGGGCATTCTCGGAATATATTGTTGAGTTCGATATTTTATCGAAGTATGGACTATCTCTTATCGATACTATCGAGAAGAATGAGAAGTTCATAACTGGCTTGGATGAGTACTTAAGGGAAAGATTAATAAACCACATCAATGAGACCTTTGAATCTATAAAGGGAAAGACATTGAGGTCAGAGAGCTTTACCCTAAGTCAAATGCCGAGGTTGCTATTACATCCGCACGGGAGCCAAAGCTGCAGGCATGCGGTGGAGGCAAGAATAATTTGCAGAATAAGAGGAAACAGAACCAAGCTAAGGATGGTTAGAAGAAGAATTAGAAAGATATCGAGTGTTATAGCTGTGGCAAAAAGGGTCACTATGCCAAAGAGTGTCGAGCAAAGCCAGGGGAAAAGAAGTGCTTCAAATGTGGCCAAGTGGGGTATTTTAAGAATGAATGTCCACAACCCCCTGAGGAGAAGCAAATGGCGAAAGCATATGCTATCAATGTTGTTCCCTCTTCGTCGAATGCCCTAATTACGACGCAGAAGGGAAAATGTGTCGTTATTCAAGGTATGCTTTCTATATATGATGTTTATGTTCGATCATTATTTGATACCGAGGCTTCCCATTCCTTCGTACCTAGTGACCTGGTAGATAGGTTGGAATTGCGACCCGAGATAGTCAATAGATCTTTAGGTGTGACGAACCTGATCGGTGACTTGACTAGCCTTTGCATGATTTGTCGTAATTTGGTCTTATCAAGTCATGGATGCATGTTAGCTTGTGATTGCTTTGTTTTAGGATTTACTGGGTTTGGCATTATTTTAGAAGTCGATTGGCTCCAATGGTATAGGGTGGTGGTAGACTGTGAGGGGTCTTCGGTGACCATTAGAACGGATGATGGGCGGAGGGTACTGTTTGGTTGCCTACCTAGTGAGGGGTGATGGCTAGTTTTCTAAATTTCCTCGACATTCCCCATGATGAGTTGTCAGATGTGCCTATTGCTGGTGAGTATCCGGTCATCTTCAGGGAAGTGATCGGACTTCCACCACGCTGAGAGATCGAGTTTTGGATTGATTTAGTGAAAGATACCAGACCTGTAGTGATGCCACTTCGTCAGATGGCACTGAGGGAGCAGCGAGAGCTCGAAGTGCAAGTTGGCAATCTTTTGAAGAAGAGATTTATCAGAAGAAGTGTTTCTGAGTGGGGAGCACCAGTTGTATTTGCTACCAAGGCCGATGGTTCCCTTCGATTGTGTGTAGACTACCGCGAATTGGTAACGTGATTAGGAAGAATAAGTATCCTCTTCCGCGGATAGACGATTTGTTTGATTAGTTGAATGGAGCGAGAGTGTTCTCCCAGTTAGATCTCGAGATAGGATATCAACAGCTCTGAGTAGTAGCTGAGAGTGTACCTCAAACGGAATTCCGGGCGCCGTCTGGATTCTATGAGTGGTTGGTCATGCCATTCGGGTTAACCAATGCACCCGCATATTTTGTGGAACTTATGAATACGATATTCACAGATCAACTAAATAAGTTTGTTCTTGTGTTCGTGGACGATATCTTCGTTTACTCGAGGATAGAGGAAGAACACAGAACATGTAAGGACAGTGATGGTGGTGTTGAGGAAACACCAATTAAAAGCAAATTTTTCTAAATGCCACTTCTGAAGGAGGGAAGTGAGATTATTGGGCCATGTTGTTTCAGAGAATGGTATTGTCGTGGATCCTAAAAAATGGCTACGCTACAAGATTGGTCTACTCCCAAGAACGCAACGGACGTGAGAAGTTTCTTCGGGTTAACTGGATATTATCGTAAGTTTATTCAAGACTTCCCCAAGATAGTGGTACCGTTAACTCAGTTGACCAAGAAGAATCAACCTTTTGTCTGGGACGAAAGGTGTGAGTATGCATTTAAGAGTCTAAAGGGAAAATTAACATGCGCACCAATGTTAGTCATTCCTAAGGGGAACAAAGAGATGACAGTATACACGGATGCCTATGGTACCAGACTAGGTGTTGTATTGGTGCAAGGAGGTAGGGTTGTAGCTTATGCTAGTCAGCAATTGAAACAACATGGGAAAAGATATCCTACTAATGATTTATATTTGGCAGTGATCGTGTTTGCGTTAAAGATGTGGAGACACTATCTCTTGAGATAAAAGTTTGAGTTGTTTATCGATCATTAGTCATTAAAGTACCTTTTCTCTCAAAACAATTTAAATCTTCATCAGCAGAGATGGTTAGAGTTCATGGCTTCATATGATTTCAATATAGCATACACATCCGGGAAGGGAAATGTAGTAGCTGATGCATTAAGTAGGAGACATGCCAATTTGGGGGCTATGTTTCTGGAATGGAAGCAACTGGGGTACATTTCAGGATATGATTTCAGACCTAACTGCGAATTGGATCCAAAGATGTTAGCAAGCTTGACGATTAGGCCGACTATGATTGATTGGATCGGCTCCAGCCAAAGGGACGATCCTAACCAATTGGAAATCATCTCAAAGATAGAGATGGGTATCGACGGTGAGGGGATGAACAAGTATGGACTTGATAGAGAAGGATGGCTTTGAAAGAATGGGAGGCTAGTTGTACCTAATGTTAATGGATTGAGAGATGAAGTGCTTAGAGAATGTCATCACTCGAAACTGGCTATACATCCCGGTGGTAAAAAAAATGTACCGAGACATAAAGCAGACCTACTGTTGGGAGGGGATGAAGAGAGACGTTGGGAAGTTTATATCCAAGTGCATGAACTGCCAGTTGGTTAAAGCGGAGCAGAAGAAGCTTAGTGGTTTGCTATAACCATTGGAAATTCCTGAATGGAAATGAGAACAAGTCTCAATGGATTTCATTGATGGTTTACTAAGGACTAGATCAGGTCATGTTAGTATTTGGGTGATTGTGGATAAATTGATCAAAAGTGCAAGGTTTTTACTGGTCAAGTTGAGTAGAACGACAGCTAAGTTTGCAGAACTTTATATGAAATGGATGGTGAGATTCCATGGAGTACCTAAAGGTGTTGTGAGTGACCGAGATCCATTATTTACAAGTGGGTTTTGGAAGAGCTTACAAGAGGTTTTAGGGTCAAAATTACATCTCAGTACCGCATACCATCCTCAAAACGATGGTCAAACAGAGAGGGTGAATCGTGTATTAGAGGATTTCTTAAGAGCTTGTATATTTGATTTCGGAGGATTGTGGGATGACCATTTACATCTAGTTGAATTCGCATATAATAATAGTTATCAATCCAGTAATTGTATGGCCCCATTTGAAGCTTTGTACGGAAGACCGTGCAGCTCACCATCATGTTGGTTAGAAATTGGTGAGAAATTTGTTCTTGGGCCAGATGTAATAAGAGAAACTTCTGATAAAATCAAGGTTATTCAACAACGAATGAAGACTGCCCATGATGGGCAGAAGAGTTATGCTGATAAAAGACGAAGAGAATTGAAATTCTCCGTTGGCGACCTGGTATTCGTCAAGATCTCCTCATTAAAGAGTGTGATTCGTTTTGGCAGGAGAGGTAAGTTGGCATAAAGGTTTGTTGGTCCATTTCCAATTCTCGAACAAGTTGGGAATTTGGCGTATAAGGTTGGATTACCAAACAAGATGGCGGGAGTGCACAACGTATTTCATGTTTCCCGGTTAAGGAAGTTCGTGCATGATTCTGATATGACTATTTCACCAGATCTGATGGATGATATCGAGGCAGAATCCAAGGCAATTGGGAGCCGTTAAACGATTTGTATTGTCGCTCATGATACAGAACATCTTCGAAGGAAGACGGTGAAACTGGTCAAGGTTCATTGGGGTGATAATGAGAACGACCGTATTTGGGAAACAGAGGAGAACATAAGGAAGTCGCATCCAGAACTCTTTGCCTGGTAAGGTTGTAACAGCAATATAGTTATTCCGCATGCTAAGATAGGTTTTTTGTTTATATCATGTATATTTGATTGATTGTAAATGGTTGATAAGCATGCAGGACCTTTTGGTTGTCTTCTTCGCTAAGGAATTTCTGGGGCGAAATTTCTTAAGGGGGGAGAGTGTAACGTCCTGCATTTTACGCATCAGAGGATTGTAGAATATTTATTTCATTCTCATAAGAAGTCTTATGGTCGTGGGACTTTGGGGAACTCCTTTTAGGGTCATTTCCCATGTTCACGATATTTTCCGAATTTTAAACGACCGTTTTACCCCTAGTGAATCTTTTTTTGTCTATAACTTTTGATTGGTATGGTGTTTTGACCTAAAACCACTTCCATTGGATTCGGATGATGGTTTACCTTTCCGTAGAGTGGTCAAATTAATCAAACGGACTAACCGTTTGGGAGATATGGCTGAAATAAGATTTTGAAGATTAAAAATAGCATAATTGGGATTAACAGGGTGATTAGCGGCTAAGCCCATAACTCATTTCGGGATTAGGGTTATAGGAGGGCTGAAATAGTTTGGAAAAACATCCCCTTCCATTTTCCCATCCACCAAAACATTCCTTGAACCCAAAAAATGACCTCCATCTTCCAAATATCATCCTAATCACTTCCAAATCGCTTTTCAACACTAATTAACCAAAACTACACCAAATCAAGAGAATTTAGCATCAAATCAAAGATAGAGCTGCTGCTATACATTGGAGTTCATGCCATAGCAGTCATAGTATCAGATCTAATATTCATTTCTGGCGAAGGTGAGTGATTTGCACTTTTATTCACTAATTAGGGCTAATTAGGAGTGATTAGTGATAATTAACGAAATTATGCATGATAAATATATGTAGAAATTCTAAAATATTATTTTATGCCTCTGTTATAAATTTGGGTTAATTTGGATTAAGTTTGCTAATCTATTGTTAAAACATGGTTAAGGGGGTTAAGGGGAAAATCATGCTTTTTGGGTATGTTTGATCTAAAATGACCTATATGCTTTATGTTTTGATCTTTTTGATTGAACCCATATGCTATTGCTACCAATTGGAATGCTTCATGATTGTTTAGCAAGGTTACAATGGTTGAAAACGCCATCGTGTGGTGTAAATAGCTTGTTGGAAATAGCGCAGGAATCCGGATCGGATCGGTGGTGGAGGACCGGGTCGAGTCGTATAACCCACCCACGAACCGCGTCATGTATTCAAGCCGATGCCAGGACACGAACCCACTCGTGAATTACTCCTCGAGCCGATTCCAGAACCCCGAACTGTGAAGTACCTATGAGCCGAACCGCCCTCCACGAATCGGAGTACCACGAACCAGAAGCTCCGAACCGTGAGTTGCTTGCACCATGAACCAGACCAAGATGCTCATCACAAACTGACCCGAGCTCACGAACCGAACCACCAGAGGGAGGGAATCACGAACCGATCCGACCGTAGTGGGGTTTCACGATCTGAACCATGGAGCAACCCGAACCAAATGGAGAACGAACCGAATGGAGATGATGACCAAAAACACGAGATGCAAAGAATGTCCAAATGGGAGGTTATTACTCAGGATCCAAATGGGAACCAATGAGTTAGCTTCATGAGTTAGGCTTTGCTGTGGGACGTGTGCAAAGGGTTTATCGATATTTATAGATTTGGTTCACCACTGAGAGACGGATTAGTGGCTATGGATTAGCACAATGGGATCGTTAAGACTACTAAGGGTAAGTGATCGTAGCATGGCTATAGACCAGCGTAATGAGATCGTTAGGACTCCCAAGGGCAAGGTGATCGTAGCAAAGGATTAGGGGCTATGGACCAGCGCAATAGGGTCATTAAGACACCAAGGGCAAATTGGTCGTAGCAAAGGATTTGGTGATCAAAGTGGTGGATGTCCTATACTTTACGCACTGAGTGAGAGATGTGAGGTTGATTGCAATGTTTGATGTTTGCTATCACCATGACATGCACACTTCCACTTTACACCATATGTCAGTGTTACCTTAGAGTACTATACATCTTGTGGTGCTAACTCTTTGGTTGCAAGTTCAGGTATGATTATTTATACCTGTTATTATTCTGTTTTGCTGCTATCGCTCATATATACTTTTGTCTGACCTAGAGTTTTATGTCTCTTCTTATTACTTTGGGTGCTCCTAAACGAGCAGACTAGAGACAGGTTAGGTGGTATGCACGAGTAGCTATCCAGAGACGAGCAGGAGGCTTCCACGCACTATTTACACATATTCTCCCTATGTTGTTGCTGGTCACTGCTTTGGGCATTAGTAGTATAACTTTTCTATTTTGCTTTAGAGACAGTATTTTGAAGTTGTAATAATGATGGTTTGGATCAAAAGATGTATTTTGGATTCCGCTGCTATGATGGTTTTGTTTTCAGCTTGTGCACTGTCTCGCCTGTTTTATGTCAAGTATGTTATTATTATAGTTTATTCCATGCACTGTGAGATATACTACAAGTTCTTTGGTGATCCACAGTTTCAAAACACTTTTCCTTGACGACTGTCCCGTGCTAGTCGGGCATTGGCACAACGCATTTCGGGGAAATGTCGGCTGGTTCGGGGAGGGCCGTCATAAGGGTCGACCCAGGGGTTGGCCTCAAGGGGGTCGACCCCACCGTGGATCTAGAAATTTCCTGCAATGTGAATGATTCTGATGACTTCAAATCACATCTAAGGGACCTGGTTTCTCTGATACACCAATAAATAAGACCCTAGACTTAACCCTAAACCTCATATTTCTGAGGCTACGCTGAGGCTCTGCAATTTCTTCTCCCTTAAAGATTTCTTTGGAAAATATAAATTATTAGTTTGGAAAAATTCTGAATCCAAATCTAAAGGAAAGGAACATATGCGTGTAAACAGATGTTCAGATCTTGTATTGTGGTAAGGTAACTTTCCAGACCCAATCTATTCAAATTCCTTCCTCTTTCTTTTCCTTTTTCATTTAGTGAAAATAATAAATCCATGGTCGTTAGGTTGTGAATCCGATTAAAGGAAAAAAACCATGGATGCTAAAACTGGATCAGATACAGAATTGGGAAAGCGTACGAGGAAAGTGGTCTTAAGCTATAGCCTTTAGATAATAATATGTTATCATTTAGCATTACCATTTTTATTAATTGTGAAATTTCTAGATTAATAATAAATTATTGTTATAACAAGTTGAGATATTAATATGAATAATTCATACCTTTAATCAGTTAAAGTGTTATAATGGTTACATGTTATATGAACTTGTTAGAATATGGGCAATGACTACTGTGGTTATAATTATATGATTCACTTGTGGAATATTATCGAGTAAACGACATGTTTAACTCATTGGATTTGAATAATTACCCGATTAAATGCTTACATGTCAAAATAGAATTAAACATATGTTAAAAAGGACATGCAACAAAATATAGGCATAATTGGATGACATGTAAATTAGATTACTGTAAATTAGATTATAGTAAAAAGGATAATATGCCAAAAATATACATGAAATAGGAATAATTGTTAAAGAACGAACATTCCTAGATTCACAGTAATTTGACACTATAACGCTCTTAGGCACGAGGTTATATTGCACTTGTGATAGAAGTCTACTCGAAACCGCCAGACATGTCCAGTATTCTCAAGTGATAAATCTAATGTGAGGGGTCTATGTTCATAATTAAAACAATGTAATGGTGCTATGACACGAGGTTAAGTCAACTTGTGGTAGAAGTCTACCCGGACCCGCCCTGCTAATCCAGCATCCACAAGTGTAGGCTTAATATGGGAGGTCTAGTACACACACACACACACACACACATATATATATATATATAAACATATGTATTTAACGAGGTATAAATAAATGGCAATGATGGTAGTTAAATGTCTAACTCAGAAAATAAGAAATGAAGGGATGTAATGGACTGAGTTATTGTGATGCGAAGGAAAAGTGATGTATTTCCTAAATGACCTATTTCTAAGAACATGGTTGCAAGTAAGCCACATTGAATAAAGTAAGAAAAAGGAAAGAAATTACTTGCCACCATGGATTTAGATGGGAATACATTATGAAAATAAATCACTTATTCCTTCTATACCTCAAACTGATAAGGTGCATGAAGTGTTTCCTTAACAAAATAAGGAACATATATTACAATGAATGAAAAATAATGGATTACAATAGTAAATGGTTTAAACAGGGAATGATAATAAACTATTATAAATAATGAAAATGTTGTATAATATGCAGACTTGTCCTAGGGACTAGCGAAGATTATAACTTAGGTTATAATAAACTAGTAAGGAAATGGGATAACTAGTGAAATGAGATAAGGGACATTTAATTGTAAATTAAGTAATCAGTAAATGGGGAAGACTAGAAACCAGTTGAGAAAAGGGGGAAAATATATGAAATATAAGAAGTTGTACTTAAATATAAATTAAGTAATCTGTAAACTTAGAAGTATGAAACCCGCTGATAAGAATAACATGTTTGGACTTGTCCTAGGCACAAGAGGAAATTATAACATAGGTTATAATAAATAGGTAGAGAAACTTATTAATGGACCTTAGTTAAGAGAACTAAGTTAATAAGTAAACAAACATAAGTTGTAGTAACGGGGTAAAATGGAATTATGATTAAATGAGAAAAAATGAGGAAAACTTATGAAATAAGTTATATTTAATCATAAATAATGACTGATATGTTAAACAGAAAAGATGTGAATTGGGATATACTTAATTACATATTAAGCAGAACATGTTATTGTAACGATAAAATCAAACAAAAATATAAAGGGATTGTGGATTATAGACCTAGGACCACAATCTGGGGAATACATGATGTGGGCTTATTAACAAACTTAAATGGGTTAAGTTATATAACTGAAATTAATAAGCAAGAGGAACTTGGTAACTTGATTAAGAATTCAATATGAATGAGAATAACCAAGTCAAATGGAAACCTGATGAGGTAAGGCAAGCGCGTAAAAGAAGGTTAAGACATGGGGTCTAACAACATATTAAAGTGAGGCGCTTGGACCAGTCCGCACGTCTGAGGGTGAATAACCCAGTAGGGTAGATCATCGTGGTGTTATAAGACACAAGAGGAGCGCACATTCATCAGATTATTCAGTCGGCTCCGAAAGACTGGAAGGGAAAACACGTGGCTTCCTAAGGTACGTAAGGTGATCCTAGTAGTCCTCTGTGCGGTGGCAGAAATTTAGGTATTGCTCGTAGAGGTTAGGTCTGCGCGTAACTACTAGGTGGTCGTGCCTTGACTGTAAAAGTAGCTATGCAGTCAAAAGGCTATGACGCGGTGACACCAGGGTGATTCGGCGGCCACCCCTACTTGGAGGCGAAGGGTCACGACCAACAAGGATAGTAGATCGTCGGATACCAGCCATCGGCAACCAGTGGGATGTAGAAAAACCGAAGCTAAAACCAATAGAACATTCACCTTTCACTATCGGGGTGCGATGATTGAGGGAAGACGACAAATGGATATTTAGATTGTATTTTAAGAGCAGTCATTTAGCTCTTGTAGTCTTTAATAGTTGAGGAGGGGCCGAGGTGGGGCCATAGCCACTGTGAAAATAAACCCTATGACTATTTGTATATAAAGGCTCTTAAAGACGGACCTGTACAGATATGGAAAAGCTCCCGACCGAGTTCTATGTTTCTTATATCGCCCTTCCATAAACTCGGTGCACATTAGAGGTCGTATGGTTAATGCATCGAGCTGCAATTGAATATACGTATATGAGACAGTCTAGATACATGCATGTCAGCTCTGTGTTGTGTATCGTAGACTTGAGGGTATTACTCCGGTATGAATTCTGATTCGATCGACGATGGCAGTATGTACACTTACATAGCGTAGTAATGACTGATATATGCAGAACGTAACATTGTTATGTAGAGATTCGTACTTCACTCCGGCGTCGGATGAGGTACTACGTTCACCTCTTTGGCATTACGGTGGAGACCGTGCGAGTGCGATACCACGGGGTCTACCTCAGTATTGAAGGGTAGCTACATATATATTGTATTAGGTTAATCCGTTGGGAAGTAAATGGGTACGACGTATGTGTAAGCCTTGAGTGCTGTTAACCCAAGTAACCTAATAAATAAGAAAATATGATTGAACGATATATATAGGATTACCCAAAGTGTATAATTTAAATCTAGTCACCAGAACTTGTGTTCTGACCTCCTTCTCATAATATACTGGAAGATTAGATTTGTGGCAGAGACATGAGACATTATAGCTTTGGATACTGTTAGGCAGTATTATTAATACGGTAAGGCTATAATTTGATTATATTATATTTTATCCATTCCGCTATGAGATATTTTCTAAGCTCTGACATATTTTATGTCTTTGTCTATTCTGCAGGATACCTGAGCAAACCAATCTGAGTTTCGATAGATTAAAATTTTGAAAAAATCCAGTCTGTCGGAATTCGGGTTGTTACATCTAGTATCAGAGTTTAGGTTTAGGTTTCCTGTATAAGTAGTGAGTGAACATATTTTTAAAAATTATTATATATATACATAGATCCATAGAGGAACCCACTAAATAGAAAGAGTATAATATGGTAAGAAACGAGATGTTTGTTTTGTACACTAAAGGAATATGTATGGAAATATGAGATCCTTAGGAAGTTTGGGTGGGAAGTGTACAATATACATTGTATGGAAGAAAGATAAATCCCGTATGTTGGTATTTCGGATTAGTGGATTTGGCGGTAAAACCTTATACATTGGAAAAGGTTAAAAACAGAAAAATGGATTAGGAATATATATGGTTGAGAGAATTGACCTTGGAGAGTGTCTTGGAAAGCCTAAAAACTTGGAAACTCGCTTTGAGTCTAACCCCATTATTAACTTTTACGAACTTGAAAAAAAAAGTTTCGGGAAAATGGTTTATGTTGTTTTCAAGTTCTAATCTTGAAAGTTATAGTATTAAATTATGTAAAGAAGTACATATTGGGTTTTGAAATAAAATGGGGTGCATTTGTAGATAGTAATTTCTTGCGAAAACTTTGTCTAAAGTAAAAATCTCTCAGTAAAAGGTGCATATTATAGAGCATGTATAGCTCTCTAGTTTTCTTGTTATATACATATAAGAGTTTTTAATAAAGAAAGTCTTGAATTCTGTATTCTTTTGAAAATCATTTTTGACAAATTGTTTAAAAGAGAAAATTTTGTTGGATAGACAAAATAAGTTGTAGAAAATGAGAATAGAGTGGATGTTGGCACCATGTAGTCAGAGACTGAACTAACCTTATAGGTAAAAACAAGTTATAAACCCGATTGAGAAAATAGTTGTCCTTATCTACTCCAGTTTTTGTGATTTGAAAAAAAAATTGATTTACTTTTGTTTAAGATGGCACTTTTTTTATGGCTTGGCAATAGCAAGTTTTGATTAGGAAAATAAAGTTTCGACATTTTTTAAATTTTTTTAGAAGAAAGTTTAAATAAAAAGGCCAAACCATGTTTTAAAAGTATGGAGTAGGTGGGGATTAGTGCCTAGGGAAGACGGGAAATGTTTTGAGGCTATGAAGTAGATAGCGAGAATTATCTTGGAATAATGGTAAGGTCCCATGAAATGCGTAAGCATTAAAAAGCTTAGGATGGTGCTTAAAATGACGGTTGGTACACAGCTAGGACTAGTGGTGACTACTAGATAGAAAAAGGGTAAGTAAGTGTTTAGACCCTATTACTAATTTTTATGTTAGGGGTAAAACCTGTTATTACATTTCTGCTGGGATCATTCCATTATTTTGTTCTTGTTGGGTAGTTAGGGTAACACCTGAACCTGTTGTGGATCCCATAATTTGGGTTTTTCTATCTGAGGGGGACATGGTCCCGAGATTCTTGGCCCTTAGTAGTAGCTGTGTAGGGTGTATGTTCTCCTCTTTTAGTTGAAAGACTAGAATGGTTATTTAAATTTAAACTTAGATCAGATGATTAAATAAGCTAAGAAAAGAGAAATGGTACAACTAAAAAGGAAACAACAAATTTAGTAAAGAACCAAACTTGACAAATTATGAGAAAAGATGAATAAGAGTAAACATTTCTAATATAAAATGAAAAAGAAAATCAGTAACAAAAGAAAATTTTCTTATGTGCGTTGTGCTTGGATAGGAAAATAGGGAATCTTTATAAATAGTTGCATAAAATCCAAGTATGGTTGGAAAAGCATACATAAAAGAAAAACGAAAGATGTGAAATTTTCCGTTTTCCACCTTTTTTTGTAACATAAGAAATAAAATTTAGAAAATTAGATTTTTCTGAAATTCAAAAAATAAAGTTGTTTGGTAGGATCATGGATGCAACAATTGGATGTACTATGCTCTTACTCAGTAAGAGTGTGGGAAAATTTGGATGAAAATGTATTTTGATTTTCAAAACATTGCATTCATGTAGAACTGCCAGTATATTCAGGCTGTGAGCATCATGTTTATAAAAGAATTTTTGAAAAATTTGCATACGCATAGGAGGTACCGCTTAGGCATACATGCATTATTATGTTGTACTTCACTTTGCACAAGTGCACAATGTTTACAAAAATTGGATGCGCACATGATGGATGTATATTATGCGAGGGGTTAATTGATTTTTACCCTTATTAAATTTCGAGGACGAAATTTTCTAAGGGTGGAAAAATGTAACACCCTGTATTTTTTACATAATAAAATAAGAAAAACTTAATTAAATATTCAGAATTAAGTAAAATGGACTGCGCCATTGCGTCCGTCTCGAAATTATGGTCGAGATAGACACTTGTTTTGCGTAAAACAGATAGCATACGAAGAAGTTATGGGCGTTAGAATTTTATATACGTATAAGGAGCTCATATGAATATATATAGAAATAATAATAATTTAGTGCAGAAATCAAATTCTTGAAGCGGGAACGTAGGTGGGAAAATAAACCGTTGGGGGTCGACCTATGGGTCGACGCACAAACCGGGGGGTCGACCCACCCGAAGGGGGCTCGACCCCACCACGAATCTAGAAATTTCCTACGACGTGGATGATTCTGATGACTTCAAATCACATCTAAGGGACCTGGTTTCTCTTATACACCTATAAATAAGACCCTAGAGCTAACTCTAAACCTCATATTTCTAAGGCTACGCTGAAGCTCTGTTGTTTCTCCTCGCCTAAAGATTTCTTCAGAAAATATAAATTATTTGTTAGGAAAAATTCTAAATCCAAATCTGGAGGAAAGTAACATATGCTTGTAAATAGGTGTTCAGATCTTGTATTGTAGTAAGGTAACTTTCTAGATTCGATCTATTCAAATTCCTTCCTCTTTCTTTACCTTTCTCTTTTAATAAAAATAATAAATCCAAGGTGTTAGGTTGTGAATCCGATTAAGGGGAAAATACAATGGATACTAAATCTGGATTAGATCCAGGACTGGGAAAGCGTACGATGTGGGTGGGTTTAAGCTATAGCCTCTAGATAATAATATGTTAGCATTTAGCATACCCCTTTTTATTAATTCTGAAATTGCCAAATTAGTTATAAACTATTGTTATAACAAGTTGAGATGTTAATATGAATAATTCATACATTGACTCAGTTAAAGTGTTGGAATGATTAGATGTTTAATAAACTTGTTACAATATGGGCAATGAATGCTGTGGTTATAATTATATTATTCACTTGTGGCATATTATTGAGAAAACAATATGTTTAACTTGTTGGATTTGAATAATTATTCGATTGAATGTTTACATGTCAAAATAGAACTAGACATATGTTAAAAAGGACATGCGACAAAATATAGGCATAATTGGACAACATGTAAATTAGATTACTGTAGACTAGATTACATAAAAAGTATAGTATGCCAAAAATTTACATGAAATAGGAATAATTGTTAAAGAACGAACATGCCTAGATTCACAGTAATTTGACACTGTAATGCTCTTAGGCACGAGGTTAGATTGCACTTGTGATAGAAGTCTGCCCGGAACTGCCCGACATATCAAACATTCACAAGTGGTAAATCTAATGTGGGGGGTCTAAGTGTTAAAACATGTAATGGTGCTAAGACACGAGGTTAAGTCAACTTGTGGTAGAAGTTTGCCCGGACCCGCTCGGCAAATCCAGCGTCCATAAGTGTAGGCTTAATGTGAGAGGTCTAGTGCATATATATATATAAATAAACATATGTGTTTAACAAGGTATAAATAAATGGCAATGATGGTAATTAAATGTCTAACTCAGAAAATAAGAAAGGAAGGGATGTACTGGACTGAGTTAGTGCGACGCGAAGGAAAAGTGTTGTATTTCCCTAAATGACCTATTTCCAAAAACGTGGTTGCCAGTAAGCCACATTGAATAAAGTAAGAAAAAGAAAGAAATTACTTGCCAACACGAACTTGGATGGGAATACATTATGAAAATAAATCACTGATTCCTTCTATAACTCAAACTGATAAGGTGCATGAAGTGTTTTCCTTAATAAAATAAGGAACATATGTTATAGTTAATAAAGAATAATGGATTACAACAGTAAATGGTTTAAACGGGGAATGATAATAACCTATTATAAATAATGAAAATGTTGTATAATAGTTAGACTTATCCTAGGGACAAGTGAAGATTATAACTTAGGTTATAATAAACTAGTACAGAAATGGGTTAACTGGTGAAATGAGATAAAGGACAATTAATTGTAAATTAAGTAATCAGTAAATGGGGAAAACTGGAAACCAGTTGAGAAAATGGGGAAACTATATGAAATATAAGAAGTTGTACTTAATTATAAATTAAGTAATCTGTAAATTTGGAAGGTTGAAACCCGCTGATAAGGATAACATGTTTGGACTTGTCCTAGGGACAAGAGGAAATTATAACATAGGTTATAATAAATAGGTAGAGAATATTATTAATTGACCTTAGTTAAGAGAACTAAGTTAATAAGTAAACAAACATAAGTTGTAGTAACGAGGTGAAATGGAATTATGATTAAATGAGAAAGAATGCGGAAAACTTATGAAAAGTTATATTTAATCATAAATAATGACTTACATGTTAAACAGAAAACATGTGAATTGGGATATACTAAATTACATATTAAGTAGAACATGTTATTGTAATGACCAAATCAAACAAGAATACAAAGGGATTGTGGATTACAGACCTTGGACCACAATCTAGGGAATAACATGATGTGGGATTATTAATTAACTTAAATGGGTTAAGTTATATAACTGAAATTAATAAGCAAGAGGAACTTGGTAACTTGATTAAGAATTCAATATGAATGAGAATAACCAAGTTAAATGGAAACCTGATGAGGTAAGGAAAGAGCGTAAAAGAATGTTTAGACATAGGGTCTAACAACATATTAAGTGAGGCGCTTGGACCAGTCCACATGTTTGACGGTGAGTAACCCAACAGGGTAGATCATCGTGGTGTTATAAGGCATGAAGGGAGCGCACATTCATCTGATTATTCTGTCTGCTCCGAAAGACTAGAAGTGGAAGCACGCGGCTTCCTCAGGTACGTAAGGTGCTCTTAGTAGTCCTTTGTGCGGTGGAAGATATTTAGGGCTATGCTGGCAGAGGTTTGGTCTGCACATAACTACTAGGTGGGTGGGCCTTGACTGCAAAAGTAGCTATGCAGTCAGAATGCTATGATGCGGTGACACCAGGATGATTCGGCGGTCGCCTCAACGGGGAGGCGATGGGTCATGACCAACAAGGATAGTTGAACATCGGATACCCGTCATCACCAGCCAACGGAATGCGGAAAGACTAGAGCTGAAACCAATAAACCATTCACCTTTTACTGTCGGGGTAGGTGGTTGAGGGAAGACGCCAAACGGATGTTTAGATTGTATTTTAGAGGCAGTCGTTTAGCTCTTTTAGTCTTTACTAGTTGAGGGAGGGGCCAAGGTGCGGCCATAACCACCGTGAAAATAGACCCAAGGAATATCTGTACATAGAGGCTCTTAAAGACGGGCCTATATATATATATGGAAAAGCTCCCAACCGAGTTTCGTGTTTCTTGTATCGACCTTCCATGGAACTCGATGCACATTAGAGGACGTGCGGTCATCGAGCTACAATTGATGATACGTATGTGGGACAGTCTAGATACATGCATGTCGGCTCTGGGTGGTGTATCGTAGACTTGAGGACATTACTCCAGTATGAATTCTGATTAGATCGACGATGGCAGTCCGTACGCTTAAGTAGCGCAGTAATGTCAAATATACACGGAACATAACATTGTTATGTGGAGATCTGTACGTCACTTCGGCATAGGATGAGGGACTGCGTTCACTTCTATGGCATTACGGTGGAGACCGTGCGAGTGGGGTACCATAGGGAGTACCTCAGTTTTGAGGGGTAGCTACATATATACTGTATTAGGTTAACCCATTGGGAAGTAAATGGGCACGACGTTTTTGTAAGCCTTGAGTGCTGTTAACCCGGGTAAACTAATAAATAAGAAAATATTATTGAATGGTATATGTAGGATTATCTAAAGTGTATAATTTAAATCTAGTCACTAGAACTTGTGTTCTGACCCCCTCCTCATAACATACTCGTAGGTTAGATTTGTGGCAGAGACTTGCGATATTATAGCTTTGGATACTAGTTAGGCAGTATTATTAATAAAGGTAAGACCATACTTTGATTATATTATATTTTATCCATTCCGCTGTGAGATATTTTCTGAGCTTTGACATATTTTATGTCTCTGTCTTTTCTGCATGATACTAGAGCAAACAAATCCGAGTTTTGGTAGATTGGAATTTTGATAAAAAAATTGGTCTCTTGGAATTCGGGTTGTTACAATCCCTATCTTTTCTAGCTCAATTCCTATTAAAATTTTGTGATTTACTAATACCCAACTCTTAGGATTCTTGTGTATATGTGTTTAGATTTTATATTTGTTTGAAGAGAAGTTGATCTAGCTAGGTTTTGGTTCATTTCCTTGCTTTTAATAATCAAAGGTGAGTTCTTAAGAACCAACATCTATGAAATCAAGCTAGTAAGCTTGGCATGTGTGCCCTTGGTACTTTTATGTTGTGTGAGCATTTGGTGTGCTGGTTTGTTTGTGTGTGCACTTCCCAATTTTTTTTTTGAATTCGCTTATATAAATTCTAGTGTAAATCTTTATATAGATTTGAGTTTGGAGTTCTTAAGTTGTTTCAGCAATCCATGAAAGCTTCGTTATCTCTTAGATAATGTTTGAAGCCTTCACATTTTATTTGAGCTCGTCCAGAATTAATTAAGTACTTATAGACTCAGCTAACAAGTGCCCAAACGTCAATTCACCCGGCTAAACGATACATCTCAGCTGACTGACCTGATATTGCGTTATAAAATGAAAGGAAACCTGGTTCAGACGTCTAAATAGGAAATTCAGGCATCTGATGCAAATTCAAATGTTTGAATTATGCCATTCAGATGGCTGAAATCCAAGAAACAAAAACATGTTTTGGGAAACCATATTCAGACATCTGAATGGCAAATTCAGATGACTAACCTGGTATATAAGGCAGTACTTTCTTTTTCTCGTGATATTTTGTGATTTATCAATTTTGCTTACTCCAGACTGATTTCTTTGAGTTGATGACTTATTTTCTGGATTTCTGATTTATTCATTGTGAATGAATTTTAATTGATATTTTTGGGACTTAATTTACGTTATTTAAAATGTGATTTCTTGGATTTATTGTTCTTACAATCATATTTATTAGTTTTAGCCACTTCAAAAATATAAAGGGTTTTATACCACTAGTAGATATTAAATACTCTTTTAAAAATGGTTTCAAACACTACTTTTATCAAACTAAGTTTTTTTACACATGGTCTTTCAAACCTACTTGTATGTATATATGAAAACCTTTTTCCTCTCTTGTATGAGAAATCTTATTAAACGCCTTAGTAATATAAGCTGTATGAAATGCTCACATTTGCTTCAATCGTTTATTTTTGAACTCGTTCGATTGAAAACTGTAGTAATGACCATGTTGTGTTTATAGTGGACTATACATCTTGTTTGTAAATATTCGAGTAGAGCGAGTGGTTATGGGACATGTAGCTTAACCCCTATATTTAGTAGGTTGGAGTACTTTACATTACTTTAGATAGATTATGTTCTCTATTTGATTTTGTGTATTTGTGCATTTTATGGTCCTTGGATCCTCTCGTGGAGTTTCGGCTCATTGTCTTCGGAATGTCTTGTGATAGGTTAGTTTCCTAGAAACCTCGTCTCATTTGTGTTGCAATGTTGGTGAGTCTTCAGGCTCCCATTTTGTGTTAGGCCTCTTTTCCACTTTTTGTGATTTTATGGATTTCTAGTTACCGATTTGTGGAATTTTGTGTTTTGATATGTGATATCAATATGACTTGTTTTGGTAATGTGCTATCAGTTTTATGCTGATTTGACAGGTGATATCATTTTTTGTGAATAACTATATAATTTAAAATGGGATATTCTTGTATAGCACCGAGATTTCTCAGAGATATTGTATGGACATTTTTGGGGTTTCACATTTACATGTGAAAATTGTTGATATTGTGTATACGTTGTTATCTATTGAAATTTCTTATTCTGTCTTAGTTTCTTGTGATAAGTATAGCTAGACTGATCCGCCAATTGTTTATTTTCATATAAATAATACTCAGGTTTGACCAAGGTGTTGTAGGTGCTTCCACACATGATTTCTAGCGGGGACTATTTCATGACTTTTGGCTAACTATATTAATGTTGATATTTTGGGTCTTTTATATATATATGAGTTTAAGACATATTACGTATACGTATTCTTTTGTCTAGCAATTTTACCTATTCATTTGTTATATGGTGGATCTATATGACAACTATCATTGTGTTCCCACTTATGTGATATATTCATGTCTATTTCCACCATTGTGATGTGAATATCTATGATTGATTATGTTATGTATTGGTTTCCAATGAGATTTCCAGCTACTATGTAGCAGCTTCCTTAAGCTGTTTTATAGATGGTCTCTCCTCAACAACCTTATTCTTCGTGTTAGTTGACAACTTTACTTCGTAATGTCCTTGGCTAATGCGAGTATAGAAGTTGAGCATTATACTTCTACTGCTCAAGATCAACAAACCTACTCATTACTTATATTTTCTTCTGAGCTCACATAGTTCTGTCTTGATGTCCATGCTCATGTATTTTATGGGCAGCGTTGACTTTTGCATTCACGGCAACATCAACCTTTTTCTTCCTCTTTACAGCTTTAACTCCCACTGGTCTATAATCTTCGTCTTGTCTTTGACTGAACTTATCAACTATGTTTTCCCCCTAAAATTGAGAATCTCTTCTCGATGACTCTGCAGGACTAAGCGAATATTTTTATTTTGAAACTTTATTCTTTCCCTTTGCAGAAGTTTGAACTTCTCATAGGCTCTTAGCAGCATCAGAGTTTCACTTTGGTTGACTCGTAAGCAACCCATAACAGTTCAGGAATTGATTATAATGTGGTCTTTTTGCCCTATTTTCTCTAGCGAATAACTTCTTGAACTCCCCCATTTATCAATTTTTCCAAATACAAAATATTTAATCGATTCATAAGTAACAATAATTACTCATTGACAAGCATATTAAAAAAACATACCAAATGATCCTCGCCTTCCATTCCACTAGGATTTGCTTACTTTATTTTATAAATTTGTGGTTTGTAAAACGACGGTTGACGATTTGTTTTGGCAAGGTGCTTCTAGGATGCTTGTAGCTGAAGGTATTCTTTATTTGTTTCCAGAACTTATCACCTGATTGACCATTGCTTATAACCGAATCTTGTGAAAAGTGATAATAGATGTTGCATAGATTATACACCTCCTCGCTTGTCCATGGAACGATTGATTGTTTGATCGGAAGAGTATCTTACTGGTTCTCGGTGTTATCTTAATAAACATGGCTTACGAACATCGTCGGTTGTGTAAATTCTCCAAAAGATAAAGAATTATTTAGTTTTTGATGCGGTGAGAGTAGTAGATAGGAAGGAATAGAAATTGTGTTGTGATTTTGTATGAGTCGGAGTTGGTATTAATAGTTGGAGATATAGTCGTTGTGTAACGACCCAGATTTTTCGTCGATTAATTTTAAATATTTTTAATTATTGAATTTATAATATAAATGGTATTTTATTCGATTATCGATTAAATAATCGGAATACGATTTAATTTGATAATTATCAAAATACGAGAACTAAACAATTTAATTCAAAGGTAAAATTGAATCGAAACAGTTTAGATGATCAATGTATATATACGATTTAAATATGAACAATGATAATTGAAATTATTTGTTAAATTTATTTGTTTTGAATTTAAATTGATTTAATATGGTTATTTTATATTACATTCAAATTAAATTATATAATCAGTCTCGTTGAATTCAGAATAGTGAATAATGTTGGGAACATCAGTCGTTTGCTGAAATTGTGGTTCGGGGTTTTAAATTAAAGGACCGCGATATAGTTTAGTTTTAATTAAAGAAAATTCAAATCAAAATGTTTTCAATCCTTCAGCCGACCTATCTGCATACCTACCTATGTGTCTAACTGCATTCCTTTCCATTCATGTCTCGCGCCTCCCATATCAAGCAGACAAATACTTAATGGACTCGTCCTCTTTATCTATTCTCGCAGTTATAAATTAGGCCATACCAGTACTGTTTTTATTTATTCTAAAACCACGAAATCCTTCTGAGATTTCTTTCCCCCTTTGTTCTTTAATTCACCGATTAGGAAATAAATCGCGAATTCAAATTGTATTGAGGGGTCGCGATTGATGATTGGAAGGGAAGAGGGGTTCGACGAGGGTTGTCGTGGGTTTCTCTTGAGCAGCAGTGAGGATTGAGGAGATTCCGATCTCAAGGAAGGCTCGACACGGGTTTGGTCTCGATTGGGAGTGGTTCGATGATAGCGACGTTGAATTTGGATATTTGGGGGCTCAGCAATATATCGATCTGGAGTTCGAACGCGATGTGGTTCCAAGGGACTATCGGAGGTTCGAGGCTGCTAGGGTCACATTGCTGAGTTGAAGAGGTTGTTCGATCTTGTCAAAGTTCTGTAGGGTAGAAGCAGGCGCTGAAATGCCAGTAAGGGTGGAGTATGTATTTGTTGAAATTGTGAATTTTGTGATGGAAGGGAAGGGGCTAGGAAACTGCAGATGGGTTAAAGGAGAAATAAAATTAAGGTAATTTTATTTTAGTTATTTTCTAATTCAAATTATATAAGAAATTAGTTTATATGAAAGGTGAAGTTAATCTATATATAGTTTATGTAGTTTATATAATGGGAAATTGGTTAGGAGGGGAATAAAATATATAAACTAATTGTTTAAAATGAAATTTAGGAACTTACTTTTTAATTAGTTAAGGCCTTTTTATATAGATTAGTTTAGTTGAAATTTATTTAGAAAGAGTTATTTTAAAATGTTAAAATAGTTGATCGATAATTTAAGATTTAATTATCATAGGTGCTAAACAAATAAATTCGAGAAGATTCGTAGCCAGGGGTTTGGAAATAAACAGGATATTCAACAACTGCAAATTCCGGTGAGTAAATCTCACTCACCTTTAGAATTATTTTTATTTCATTAAAAATAATTGTATGTTGCTTGTGTGAATGTTTTCTGGTTGTTTTACATATATTAGTTATTTAGGCTATTATATATATATATATATATATATATATATATATATATATATATTGGGTTGATTGATTGGTTGGATTCCCGCAGTCTCATTAGCGGATGCCCGCAGTTTCATAGCGGATGATTACCCTATACGCCCCACGCTATGATTAGTGGATGACCTTTTATACCGCGATATTCTGCCACGAAGCAGAATTGGTATTATTTATGTGCTAACATCTGTGGATGCAGGAAAACAGGTTGGAGGAATCCAACTGGATTCCTCAAAAAAAAAAAAATATTATCTGTTTGTTTATTTGTTTGCATATATATATTGTTATATATGATGTGTTAGAAAAATAAATAATTCGTTGTTTTGTGTGTTTAAATATCACTGGGCTTAAGTAATGATATTTAAAAATATCGTGGAAGGATATTTGAGATTTAAAAGGGGAAAATTCTATTTTTAAATAGAATTTGAATTTTTAATGGAATAAAAATATAAAACTTGTTTTTTTGAAAAATATAACAAGTAGTTTCTTTTTAAACGAAGTTTATAAATAGTTCTTTTATAACGAAGTTATAAATGAAGTGAAGAGAATTATCATTTGATAAATTCAGAAATAGAAATACAAGTGTGAAATTGAAATTCGAAATGAAATTTCAAAACAGGATGTGGAAGGAAATTTTTAAATATATAACTCAAATGAAATTTGAGTATAACATTTGAATAGTAGAATTCGAAAAGGAGTTTAAAAATTTGAATTTTAAGAGGAGATTGAATATTAGAAATTCAAATAGAAGTTCAAATAGGACTTGAATAGATGAAATTAGAATGAAAAATAGAATTTGAATTCAAGGAATTAAAATAAAATTTGAATTCAAAGGAATTCGAATAAAGAAATTCAAATAGAGATTTGAATGTAGAATTTCAAAATAGAATTTGAAATATAGATTTTCAAAGAAGAATTGAATAGAATTTGAAATATAATATTTTAAGGAGGAATTCAAATGTGAAATTTGAATAGAGATTTGAATGGGATTTAAATATGAAATTTGAATAGAGATTTGAAATAGAAATTCGAGTATTGAATTTGAACATGGAATTGAATACGGAAATTCAAGTAGAAATTTGAATATGAGATTTCAAAATAGAATTTGAAATAAACTTTGAAAATAGGATTTCAAAGTAGAATTGGAAATAGAATTTCAAATAGGATTTCAAAATAGGAAATCCAAAGGGTTTTGAAATGGAATTTGAATTCAAGGGAATTCAAATGGATTTGAGTGAAGAAATTCAAATGGTGTTAAAATGAGTTTGAATATTAGAATTCAAATGGGGCTGGAAATGAATTTGAATATTAGAATTCAAATGGAAAATGAAATTTGAATATAAGAGATTCAAATTGAATTCAAATAGGATTTAATCTATGGAATTTGAATATGAAATTCAAATGGGTTTTAAATTATGGAATTCTGAATATAGAATTTAAAAAGAAGTTTGAATATTTGAATTCCAATAGAATTCAAATATAGAAATTGGAATGTAGAAGTTAAAATGGAATTTAAAAATAGAGTTTGAATAAGAGAATTCAAATGAATTCAAACATAGAATTTGAATATAGGGAATTCAAATAGAAATTCAAGTATTGAATTTGAATATCAAATAGAAAAGGAATTGGGATTTGAAATATAGAATTCAAAGGTGAGATTGGAATTTGAATCAAGGAATTCAAATAGAGCTAAATAGAGTTGAATTCATTTTAACGAAGTTTAAAGGTTTATATATATATATAAATATAATTAAAACGAACTCGCCGCAGCGCTGCAGTTCGTAAAATAGCAATTCGAACTTCAATTGAGTATACAGAACTCAATTGAAGTCGAAATACTTTGAAACAAGAAACGTCAGGACCGGTTTGATAATAGTTTTCTAATGAAAGAGAAAAATATGAATTTTGTCGTATATATTTTGAGTTATGTCAAAATCAAATTTTCAGAAAAACAACGCCAGAATCGTTTTAAAACCATAATGGTTTATTTAATATTATAAAAGGATTTTAAGCAAATAAAATCCGAATTTCCTATTTAGAAAATCTCCGAGTTGAGTTGTAAAATATATGCGAATTCAAGTTGTGTAAATGAATATGATTTTTGAAACAGAAACCAGATTTTGATTTATTGAATAGAATTAACTAAATTGAATAGAAATTAGTTAATGAGTTTTCGAAGGGATATTGGGGTTTGAATAAGTAAATTCGATTTGAAGTTTATATTCGAAATAGAAAAGAGAACTAGAATTGAAATTGAAATTCAATTTGTTTATGAACGAGTTAAATATTTTGTTTGAACATGTTATGTTCAACAAAGAAGTAAAATAGGCAAAATGACTAATTAAAGAATAAATGGGCGAAACTGAATTCAAACGATTAGATAGTGTTGAATTGAATTGGAAACAGGTGAACAGGTGTTAAACAGATATGGGATGAAGTATATGAAGATTTTTAATGTATGTGCTCGACAAAAAGGTACATGTTTAAATTCATATATGGGTTTTATGCGCCGTATCGGCTAGCCGCTTGGCTTCTTCTTTTTCTTTTTGAGATTAGAAGGACCGGGAAAGCTATTTGAAATTTCCCGATGCTCCCGATACAGGGGAGGTTATGGCGAATTTTTCCGGGAATTTAAGGAGTTAGAATATTTTTAAGAAATTTGACAATTAGAAATCTATATATCGATATATATAGAATTCGACAAGGAAACGAAATCAAAAATAGCGAAAAGGGCCAATATGGTTATTGAAATATTTGGATAACAAATATTGATAAGGAAATGGAGAAGAGATTTAATTAATGAATATTAATTAAAGAGCCCAGTGATTTGTTGATATGTTTGGATGAACACTTGTTTTTATTCGATAGTTAAATCACAGACTATCGAAGTTTTTGACCATCGTTGTCAATATGGAGAGACCGGTTGGATTATTATCCGAAGAACCACTCCGTATCGGCATAAGCGTTGCGAACCAAGTATGCTGAATATATGGAAGACGGAGTAAAGTGCAAGGGCTTTTCTAGTAATAGAAATAGTGCCTTCGGTTCCGTTCAGTCCCAGAACGAACGTAAATGGACGGATGTCTGACAGAGTATTTCCAATGATCAAATGGGTTGGTCTGTATAAATATATGTGGTTGCAACGGATTTATCCCTTAGCATAATATCCAGAATATTTGTGCAAACTCAACTAGTGATTAACGGATCTGACAATGTGGCATTCAAAGTGATTGTGTTATCAATGAAGGGTAAGTAATCGTAGCCTCAAGCCTCAACAACCGGGAAAGGACAAAAATCGGGCAGGCAGCATGGCTATGTTGGTCGCACCCATTAGTGTGTATAATCACCTATCTAGATAAATTCCTTTTGTTTCTAAATCTATCGATTCTGCCCATTCGGGAACGGTGGTTTGAGTCCAACCGTTGGTGATATACATTCGATACACTCAAGCGAAATGAGTGGTCGGTCATGTGTGGGCCGGGTTGCAAGACGTTCTTGTTGAACCCAGGTGTATTCGCCTCTAGAGATGCACTGTCGGAAGGTGGTCCCATACCTTGTCATGTTGGAAATCCAATCTCCAATAAGCGCCATGCGGTTTTTGATTTTATACTATATATGTGGAGCGTGAGATGCAAGCGTTCTGCTATTTGGTAATTTATTTGATGTAGACATTATTATAATATCACTGGAATTTCGTATCAAAGTGTTTTGGGTTATAGTAAGGTAAAAACCATCCATGTTTATGTGTGGGCTGGTCTTACTATTATCTTTTCTTTCGAAAGGATTTTGAAAGTTAAACAAGTGGTTGGAGTTTACTCACACCAGTCCCATGACTGACCCAGAGTTTATTTTGTTTTGTTTTCCCTAAACTCTTGGGTGCCCAAATTTGTACGGGCAGTCAAGTAGTCGGGATTTCACAGATTTAATTGGAGGAGCTGGAAGCAGGAGGCTTCACCAGTTAGCTATAGACTATCATATATTCCGCTGTGGACCTTGTTTGTATCTGGAAACAGGTGTTTATAACTGTTCCAGGAATAACTGTTGTGCTCTGATGATGGTATGTATATAAAGTTACTGATTTGTATCTCAAGAGTTATATTATGAAATATATTTTATTCGTTCCGCTGTGAGTTTGTGATCTTCGTTTTTTCTTCTATTCTAATATTTCTTTCTCCCTATTCCTCACCTTCTAACTTCTTTCTAATAATGAGTTGTATTTCTGTGCAATTTGAGTTGGACGTGTGGTGTTTTTAGTCAACTCTGATAGCACAGATTTGCGGGTCTTTACAGTTGGTATCAGAGCTTAGGTTGAGCGAATACCTAGGCTTGTGTGGCATGTGCTCATTAGAGATAGGGTCAGTAGTACCCTAGAATGAGTTGAGTGTATAGATACGAGAGAGAGTATTTGTTAGTTGATATAAAAGTTGTTTTATATTGTGTTGGCTAGTCTGTTGTGTAGTTTATGAGTTCTGATCGAATCGTGGGACGCCACGAAGTCGATAGGGATTTCTAAACACTTGAACAGAAAATACGACATGATATTGTTTTAAAGTGGGTAAATGAAATAATTTTACCCAAAATTTCTATTTTTGATATAGAAAGAATAATTTTCTAGAATTATTATTATATGGATGTGTTGGATGTTGATTTTATAATCAAATGAGATTTTAAAATTAGAATGGTTATTTATAACCAAATAAAATTTGTATATGAAATTAAATATACAAATGAGATGAATTAGAATTTAATTCAAACCAGAATTTGGAATTTTAATCCTGGGAAGTTGAAAAATATTTTTCAAAGTATATTAAAATAATATAGATTTGTTTTAAAGGATTTGAAAGAAAATCATGGATTTTGAAATAATAAAGCACTGAACTCACTTCAATGACTGGGAAATAATTCTGATGATGATTGCAACATCATCAGTGTTCATTTCCGAGTTTCTAAGTGATAGGTTGCTACCTTAGAAAGTTTTGATGGAAATTTGTTGGAAAGAAAACAAATTGGTTTGAATATTCAAATGTTTTGAATTGAGATGAAAATAAATATAAGTATACATTTATGTATTTCAAAAGAATTTGAAAAGAAAAACCCAGGGATTTGAATTCTGGAATTTAAATTTAACTTAAACAAGTTAAATGGGTCGAAGTGAATGAATTGATTAGAATCAATTTAAATAGATTTATTGAAATAAATTGAAATAAATATGAATTGAATGTGAAGGCATATAAAAGGAAGAAGACCAAAAGTTTTGGTTGAAAATAAAGTCATAGAAATATGAGGAGTTGAGTCTCAACATAAGTGAGATGTTGAAAAGAAATGGATTTGTACCCTTTTTTCTACCTAAGCAATTTCGAGGACGAAATTATTTTAAGGGGGGAAGAATGTAACGACCCAGATTTTTCGTCGATTAATTTTAAATATTTTTAATTATTGAATTTATAATATAAATGGTATTTTATTCGATTATCGATTAAATAATCGGAATACGATTTAATTTGATAATTATCAAAATACGAGAACTAAACAATTTAATTCAAAGGTAAAATTGAATCGAAACAGTTTAGATGATCAATGTATATATACGATTTAAATATGAACAATGATAATTGAAATTATTTGTTAAATTTATTTGTTTTGAATTTAAATTGATTTAATATGGTTATTTTATATTACATTCAAATTAAATTATATAATCAGTCTCGTTGAATTCAGAATAGTGAATAATGTTGGGAACATCAGTCGTTTGCTGAAATTGTGGTTCGGGGTTTTAAATTAAAGGACCGCGATATAGTTTAGTTTTAATTAAAGAAAATTCAAATCAAAATGTTTTCAATCCTTCAGCCGACCTATCTGCATACCTACCTATGTGTCTAACTGCATTCCTTTCCATTCATGTCTCGCGCCTCCCATATCAAGCAGACAAATACTTAATGGACTCGCCCTCTTTATCTCTTCTCGCAGTTATAAATTAGGCCATACCAGTACTGTTTTTATTTATTCTAAAACCACGAAATCCTTCTGAGATTTCTTTCCCCCTTTGTTCTTTAATTCACCGATTAGGAAATAAATCGCGAATTCAAATTGTATTGAGGGGTCGCGATTGATGATTGGAAGGGAAGAGGGGTTCGACGAGGGTTGTCGTGGGTTTCTCTTGAGCAGCAGTGAGGATTGAGGAGATTCCGATCTCAAGGAAGGCTCGACACGGGTTTGGTCTCGATTGGGAGTGGTTCGATGATAGCGACGTTGAATTTGGATATTTGGGGGCTCAGCAATATATCGATCTGGAGTTCGAACGCGATGTGGTTCCAAGGGACTATCGGAGGTTCGAGGCTGCTAGGGTCACATTGCTGAGTTGAAGAGGTTGTTCGATCTTGTCAAAGTTCTGTAGGGTAGAAGCAGGCGCTGAAATGCCAGTAAGGGTGGAGTATGTATTTGTTGAAATTGTGAATTTTGTGATGGAAGGGAAGGGGCTAGGAAACTGCAGATGGGTTAAAGGAGAAATAAAATTAAGGTAATTTTATTTTAGTTATTTTCTAATTCAAATTATATAAGAAATTAGTTTATATGAAAGGTGAAGTTAATCTATATATAGTTTATGTAGTTTATATAATGGGAAATTGGTTAGGAGGGGAATAAAATTTATAAACTAATTGTTTAAAATGAAATTTAGGAACTTACTTTTTAATTAGTTAAGGCCTTTTTATATAGATTAGTTTAGTTGAAATTTATTTAGAAAGATTTATTTTAAAATGTTAAAATAGTTGATCGATAATTTAAGATTTAATTATCATAGGTGCTAAACAAATAAATTCGAGAAGATTCGTAGCCAGGGGTTTGGAAATAAACAGGATATTCAACAACTGCAAATTCCGGTGAGTAAATCTCACTCACCTTTAGAATTATTTTTATTTCATTAAAAATAATTATCTGTTGCTTGTGTGAATGTTTTCTGCTTGTTTTACATATATTAGTTATTTAGGCTATTATATATATATATATATTGGGTTGATTGATTGGTTGGATTCCCGCAGTCTCATTAGCGGATGCCCGCAGTTTCATAGCGGATGATTACCCTATACGCCCCACGCTATGATTAGTGGATGACCTTCTATACCGCGATATTCTGCCACGAAGCAGAATTGGTATTATTTATGTGCTAACATCTGTGGATGCAGGAAAACAGGTTGGAGGAATCCAACTGGATTCCTCAAAAAAAAAAAAATTATCTGTTTGTTTATTTGTTTGCATATATATTGTTATATATGATGTGTTAGAAAAATAAATAATTCGTTGTTTTGTGTGTTTAAATATCACTGGGCTTAAGTAATGATATTTAAAAATATCGTGGAAGGATATTTGAGATTTATAAGGGGAAAATTCTATTTTTAAATAGAATTTGAATTTTTAATGGAATAAAAATATAAAACTTGTTTTTTTGAAAAATATAACAAGTAGTTTCTTTTTAAACGAAGTTTATAAATAGTTCTTTTATAACGAAGTTATAAATGAAGTGAAGAGAATTATCATTTGATAAATTCAGAAATAGAAATACAAGTGTGAAATTGAAATTCGAAATGAAATTTCAAAACAGGATGTGGAAGGAAATTTTTAAATATATAACTCAAATGAAATTTGAGTATAACATTTGAATAGTAGAATTAGAAAAGGAGTTTAAATATTTGAATTTTAAGAGGAGATTGAATATTAGAAATTCAAATAGAAGTTCAAATAGGACTTGAATAGATGAAATTAGAATGAAAAATAGAATTTGAATTCAAGGAATTAAAATAAAATTTGAATTCAAAGGAATTCGAATAAAGAAATTCAAATAGAGATTTGAATGTAGAATTTCAAAATAGAATTTGAAATATAGAATTTCAAAGAAGAATTGAATAGAATTTGAAATATAATATTTCAAGGAAGAATTCAAATGTGAAATTTGAATAGAGATTTGAATGGGATTTAAATATGAAATTTGAATAGAGATTTGAAATAGAAATTCGAGTATTGAATTTGAACATGGAATTGAATACGGAAATTCAAGTAGAAATTTGAATATGAGATTTCAAAATAGAATTTGAAATAAACTTTGAAAATAGGATTTCAAAGTAGAATTGGAAATAGAATTTCAAATAGGATTTCAAAATAGGAAATCCAAAGGGTTTTGAAATGGAATTTGAATTCAAGGGAATTCAAATGGATTTGAGTGAAGAAATTCAAATGGTGTTAAAATGAGTTTGAATATTAGAATTCAAATGGGGCTGGAAATGAATTTGAATATTAGAATTCAGATGGAAAATGAAATTTGAATATAAGAGATTCAAATTGAATTCAAATAGGATTTAATCTATGGAATTTGAATATGAAATTCAAATGGGTTTTAAATTATGGAATTCTGAATATAGAATTTAAAAAGGAGTTTGAATATTTGAATTCCAATAGAATTCAAATATAGAAATTGGAATGTAGAAGTTAAAATGGAATTTAAAAATAGAGTTTGAATAAGAGAATTCAAATGAATTCAAACATAGAATTTGAATATAGGGAATTCAAATAGAAATTCAAGTATTGAATTTGAATATCAAATAGAAAAGGAATTGGGATTTGAAATATAGAATTCAAAGGTGAGATTGGAATTTGAATCAAGGAATTCAAATAGAGCTAAATAGAGTTGAATTCATTTTAACGAAGTTTAAAGGTTTATATATATAAATATAATTTAAACGAACTCGCCGCAGCGCTGCAGTTCGTAAAATAGCAATTCGAACTTCAATTGAGTATACAGAACTCAATTGAAGTCGAAATTCTTTGAAACAAGAAACGTCAGGACCGGTTTGATAATAGTTTTCTAATGAAAGAGAAAAATATGAATTTCGTCGTATAGATTTTGAGTTATGTCAAAATCAAATTTTCAGAAAAACAGCGCCAGAATCGTTTTAAAACCATAATGGTTTATTTAATATTATAAAAGGATTTTAAGCAAATAAAATACGAATTTCCTATTTAGAAAATCTCCGAGTTGAGTTGTAAAATATATGCGAATTCAAGTTGTGTAAATGAATATGATTTTTGAAAAAGAAACCAGATTTTGATTTATTGAATAGAATTAACTAAATTGAATAGAAATTAGTTAATGAGTTTTCGAAGGGATATTGGGGTTTGAATAAGTAAATTCGATTTGAAGTTTATATTCGAAATAGAAAAGAGAACTAGAATTGAAATTGAAATTCAATTTGTTTATGAACGAGTTAAATATTTTGTTTGAACATGTTATGTTCAACAAAGAAGTAAAATAGGCAAAATGACTAATTAAAGAATAAATGGGCGAAACTGAATTCAAACGATTAGATAGTGTTGAATTGAATTGGAAACAGGTGAACAGGTGTTAAACAGATATGGGATGAAGTATATGAAGATTTTTAATGTATGTGCTCGACAAAAAGGTACATGTTTAAATTCATATATGGGTTTTATGCGCCGTATCGGCTAGCCGCTTGGCTTCTTCTTTTTCTTTTTGAGATTAGAAGGACCGGGAAAGCTATTTGAAATTTCCCGATGCTCCCGATACAGGGGAGGTTATGGCGAATTTTTCCGGGAATTTAAGGAGTTAGAATATTTTTAAGAAATTTGACAATTAGAAATCTATATATCGATATATATAGAATTCGACAAGGAAACGAAATCAAAAATAGCGAAAAGGGCCAATATGGTTATTGAAATATTTGGATAACAAATATTGATAAGGAAATGGAGAAGAGATTTAATTAATGAATATTAATTAAAGAGCCCAGTGATTTGTTGATATGTTTGGATGAACACTTGTTTTTATTCGATAGTTAAATCACGGACTATCGAAGTTTTTGACCATCGTTGTCAATATGGAGAGACCGGTTGGATTATTATCCGAAGAACCACTCCGTATCGGCATAAGCGTTGCGAACCAAGTATGCTGAATATATGGAAGACGGAGTAAAGTGCAAGGGCTTTTCTAGTAATAGAAATAGTGCCTTCGGTTCCGTTCAGTCCCAGAACGAACGTAAATGGACTGATGTCTGACAGAGTATTTCCAATGATCAAATGGGTTGGTCTGTATAAATATATGTGGTTGCAACGGATTTATCCCTTAGCATAATATCCAGAATATTTGTGCAAACTCAACTAGTGATTAACGGATCTGACAATGTGGCATTCAAAGTGATTGTGTTATCAATGAAGGGTAAGTAATCGTAGCCTCAAGCCTCAACAACCGGGAAAGGACAAAAATCGGGCAGGCAGCATGGCTATGTGGGTCGCACCCATTAGGGTGTATAATCACCTATCTAGAGAAATTCCTTTTGTTTCTAAATCTATCGATTCTGCCCATTCGGGAACGGTGGTTTGAGTCCAACCGTTGGTGATATACATTCGATACACTCAAGCGAAATGAGTGGTCGGTCATGTGTGGGTCGGGTTGCAAGACGTTCTTGTTGAACCCAGGTGTATTCGCCTCTAGAGATGCACTGTCGGAAGGTGGTCCCATACCTTGTCATGTTGGAAATCCAATCTCCAATAAGTGCCATGCGGTTTTTGATTTTATACTATATATGTGGAGCGTGAGATGCAAGCGTTCTGCTATTTGGTAATTTATTTGATGTAGACATTATTATAATATCACTGGAATTTCGTATCAAAGTGTTTTGGGTTATAGTAAGGTAAAAACCATCCATGTTTATGTGTGGGCTGGTCTTACTATTATCTTTTCTTTTGAAAGGATTTTGAAAGTTAAACAAGTGGTTGGAGTTTACTCACACCAGTCCCATGACTGACCCAGAGTTTATTTTGTTTTGTTTTCCCTAAACTCTTGGGTGCCCAAATTTGTACGGGCAGTCAAGTAGTCGGGATTTCACAGATTTAATTGGAGGAGCTGGAAGCAGGAGGCTTCACCAGTTAACTATAGACTATCATATATTCCGCTGTGGACCTTGTTTGTATCTGGAAACAGGTGTTTATAACTGTTCCAGGAATAACTGTTGTGCTCTGATGATGGTATGTACATAAAGTTACTGATTTGTATCTCAAGAGTTATATTATGAAATATATTTTATTCGTTCCGCTGTGAGTTTGTGATCTTCGTTTTTTCTTCTATTCTAATATTTCTTTCTCCCTATTCCTCACCTTCTAACTTCTTTCTAATAATGAGTTGTATTTCTGTGCAATTTGAGTTGGACGTGTGGTGTTTTTAGTCAACTCTGATAGCACGGATTTGCGGGTCTTTACACGTTGTATATGGGATATTATTTTTTTATAGCCGTTGAAGGATACTATGACCATTTTATAAACATCTAGAAGAGGGGGGAGGGTGAAAATGACCATTTTATAGCTGTTGTAAGGTGGATGATGACCGTTTTCTAGTCGTTGTTGCTGTATAAAGTGGTAGACGGTGCTGAATCAATGCCCTCTATAGAGTGTAGATTTAGTCAGGTCCTTGTCTCTGGGCGCTTATTAAATCAGCACCTGGGCCAATTCAGATTTCTGAATTGGCCAAATTTGAATTGGCCCTGAATTTTCGAGGGAAATTTTTTTGTTAAGGAAAGGTTTTTTCATGCTTCAGTATTCAGAGGTTGAATTGGCCTTTGTTGGAGTTGCTCTAAGAAGGTCATGTATTCTGTTAAAAAATCATAATTTTATTTTCCTTTAGAAAATTGACTATGTTTCTATCTAAAATATACCTGACAAAGATTTATTCAAAGGATAAATCAATTTTTTTTTTGAAATAGGAAAACCAACTTTTGTTATATGAACCATGGAAAAATTTCGTATTGTAATTGGATTAAATCCAACTATTTTAAACTAAAAACTTATATTAACATTTCAGAAATAACAGAAATTAATTATAAAAATATTTTCCAGTGAATACGACATTAAAAAATAATAAAAAGTTAATTAGAAATGTATTTTGAATTGCAAACATAGAAGAAAAAGATATAGGAAAAAGCACGAAGGAAAGCTAAATGCATGTACCTTTATTATTTAAGACTACTATTTATCAAATGCCAAACGAAGCTAGATTTTTAATGACTTTGTTTTATCATTGTACTGTCAATAGTGAAGGTTATTAGTTTCCGTTAGCCACCATTTGCTGATGAAAAAAGTCAGCACTTTTTAAAGCATTGGCCAGTAATATGGTGAGGGAGTCATCGATGTCATTAGCGAATGCTGGTGTCGGCTAAAAGTCGTTCGTCACCACCTAACAGTGCACATGTCTCAATTCACATGTAATGCTTATATCAGTAAGCCGTTGCTAGTTGAAATGACCAGCTTCGAAGTTAATTTTTTGTCCATTTTCTTAGTAATTTGTATGAATTTAATAATTAAGCATATATTAAGTATAGGTGGTTCGAGCTTGGTCTCGACCGAAGGTTGCATGTCTTTAAATCGAAGGGTTTTTAGTCTAATTGTTGACAAACGGCTATAAATTTGAAACTAAAGGTCGACATCGTATAATTTTCTTAACCCTCTTCAATGTAGAACAAATGCGCTGTTTATAGTCAATACTTGATATAATAAATTTTATTTTTTTGATAGTTATTTTATTTTGTACAATTTTTTAATGCTAAATACATTGAAAAAATTCAAAACTACTTATCCAATGGTTTAAAAATATATTATGCGAATATTTATTTGAATACAAAATGGTGACACATAGTCGAACACTACAAATCTCAATCATTGGATCCATCCTGAATTTCACCATTCATGCAAAGACAAACAAATCCATAGGTCCATAATTTATGTATTAAATTTTATGTACAACTTTATTGTAACAACTCGCCCGGAATGGGCCTAAATTTCGAACAAGAAAAGCCCCTTCGAAACTTAGAGCCATTCTAAATGGGTCATTGGTTCCTATAAAGATTACATTTGCACAGATAATAATAACATGTACTTCGAATAGAATTCTCACACAGTGGAAAGGGAAAATATAACACTCAAATTAGATGTACAATTTATAAAAAAATCTCATAAATACAACAGTCACATTTACATTTGTTCAATGCGTACATTAAATAGTTCATTCTCACAATATTCCAAAAGAAGTAAAGAAATAACTACTAATAATAGCATAACAACTTCGTCTTCTTCATCAGCTTCAATCATGACTTCGTCCATGGCTTTACCCCATCTACTGACTTGTTCGATATGTTGAGGAGAGGGGTCAGAACATAAAGTTTTGTGTGACTGAAATATGGTGTAACTTAATATCCATACCCGATATTTTTAGCAGGTAACATATGTCAAGGTATATATATGCAGCACCCAGAATTAACACAAACACCAAGTATCTAATAAGGGTACATCCCCGTGAACTACCCTACTCTGTTACCGTTTATTACTAACCAATTTCAAAAAAGAAGGAGGACCCAAAGAGCTAGTTTAAATCTAAAAAAGTTAGGTCCCATGATTTTGGTTCCTCTCCAAGGAATAGACCTTCGGAGGGAACCTAGTCCTAACCACTTAAGACCAAAACTAGATAAAAAGAGAGTCGGCCACTTAAGACCTTCTTAAGTTGTAGTAAACCAACTTATTTTCACACGCAATAAACTTATATATATTTAGTTATATGTACACACAATAGACCTCTCACAATAAACTGTATACCCGTAGATGCTGAATATGCTGGTTGGTTCTGGGCAGACTTCTACTGCAAGTTGGCTTAACCTCGTGTCGAGTGTACAGAGATTTTGAATGGCCCATGGAACCTAGACATCTCACATTAGTTGGGCCTACTTGTGGTTGCTGGATTTTCCGATCGATCCCGGGAAGGCTTCTACCGCAAATGGAAACTAACCTCGTGTCTATATTTCACTATTATTTTATATTTAAAGCCATTCTATATACGCGCACACAAACAATCAATATGTTTTTATATATATGGTAACAATTCGATTTCAAACCTTATCCTTATCGCACTTATTACGTTATTATTGCGTTAACAACGTTGATTAAGCTATATTAATAGTATAGTAATGTGACGACTGCCCACATCCCCTGCACTATATAAGAGGAATAATGCGCTGAAAGGTGGGCCAAGCAGCTATGGACAATCATCAGGTTATGATAACAATCTAGGAACCTGTCATATAACTCACAGCACAAGCGTAAAATATGATAGAACATATACAATATGTAATAATAGTGAAGCAGCAAACACTAGACTTGAGTTACAACAATAGTATTTATACAAGTTGCATCACTACAACACTCACAGAATAACAAACAGTGGAAATCCGAATACTAGATAGTAAGTAAGATAATATGTCGGCCTCCTGCTCGACTCCGAACAGCTACGTCGTCCTCACTAAGCAATCACTTGTCACCTGCCACCTAGTCTGCCCACCCAAAAAGGGAAGAACAACCCATGGTAATAAGACGGAAATATAAAACCTTAAGTCAGATAACAGTCTTAGTGAGCGATAAAACAACTAACAACTTCATCAATAAAGTGCATGAGAATGGGTAGATTTACCAACCACTACCCAACACCAAAGAAAAACTTACACCCATCTTCCCCACGTCCGACAACGATAGACTTTACAATCAATACATCCAATGGAACAACAATTCAACCATGGCAATCAAAACAACCATTAATAACATTCAAAGCATCCGGATTACTTAGGTCTCAAGTAGACAATCCTAATCGTGTTTAACATCCCTCAAGTACTCTTCCTAGAGGCCGAAACCAATATCAGCCAAGCACTCAAGAAACATCTCCTTCGATGTTGGATAATTAACGTGAGATGGTATAACAAAACATCATACATTCAAACATCCATGAAAGACTCTGGCTATCACCGCCATTCCTGCTTTGAAACCATCGTTAATCGTATGATGGCCCATCATGACTGCTATATGTCAAGGGATAATGATAACTCCAGTTCTAGCACAACTCCATATGCCATCATGACTCGTTTGTCTTCCCAAATATCGACAACTATGCCCTTCACGTCTGCCCAAGGTACGAGGCCCTTCATGATTGCCCAAAGTACCCCTCCTTTGAGTCTGCTAGAACTTGTGATAACGATAATCACTCGGCCATTGCGTCTCTACTCGTCATCACTGGCGACTAATCATAAACTCAAGTCCCACTCGAATAACCATTATCCACAACCCAACACCTTTGAAGTGTCTGCCTATTCGTTGCTTTGCACTGATCAAAGAACACCTCTCAACACTTCGACATTGTCACTTGAACACATTTCGAAGTCACAACATTATGAACCAAAAACATACGTCATCATCTGATCTAAAATTTAATGGTCCATAATTACTTGGCCTATATTTGCCTGATCGAACCACCTTGCTTTCGACCCCCCGCCTGTTCGACCCCTGATCTGCTCGACCGACCTCCTTCCGCTCAACCGACCAATATTTGCCAGACCTTATTTGCCTCATCGACCCACCTTGCTCAACCGACCAATATTTGCCTGACCGGCCCTGATTCGCTCGACCCACCTTGCTCGACCGACCAATATTTTCCCGACCGACCCTGGCCTGTCTTGTTCCCTGGAAACCATGCTAGAGTACGACCGACCCACGCTACGTTCGACCCATACCATGTTCGACCCAAAACCTGCATCCTCCCATTCAACTCCAATTTCAACCAAAACTTCGCTAAAACGATTCATTTGACGAAACCAACTCATTCAATCATCCAATATGACCACAAAAGTGATATGAAGTCAACAATAACACCATATGGCGATTCCATCAATAATCATATAAAATCAACCAAAATCACCATAAATGTACATATGAACAAAATCATGGATTTAACTTGCACATTGACATGAAATATCAAAGAAATTACTTATCTAAACTTAATAAATCAGAACAGATGGTGATTTATATGAAAATGGACTTACCAATGCATTGATCGATGGAAAAGCACTTGTATATGATGAAAAACAAGAACAATCACTCATATACTTCATTGAATCCATGTGAGAGATGCATATCACTCACCAATTCTCCAAAACAAGCAAAAATTGATGAAATAAGAATCCGGACAACAAGCACCTCGCAACAAACACCTTGATCCGATGAATCCTTGCCTCAATTGATGTAGATCTGGCCTCCAATAGTGTGGATCTATGATTTCCCTCCTTGGATTATCATTTTTAATTGTGGAAAGGTGTTAGAGGAAGGAGGAGCACAAGGTCTCTAAATGAGAGAATGGAAAACTAAAATCATTTCCCATATCCCTTACCCCCTATTTATACTTTCCACCAACTCCCTGATAGGTCTCCCCCAAATCATCCCATTAGGTTTCCAAAACCTGAACAGCCAACTAAAAAACCTTAAAACAATGATTTCTCCCAAACCTCTGAGCCAAATCCTTTGTGTAACCACTCTACGGAAAGGCAATCATCAACTCCTTTCTAATTAAACAGGTCTCATACTCTGATTTAACTTGAGTCAAAAGTTATGCCTTGTACAAGACTGATAGGGACAAAATGGTCATAAACAAAATCGGTAAAAATTATGGACATGTCTAACATCCCCATAAGCAACCTATTAAAAGATGAGAATGACCCAACCCTCAGGGAATAAAATAAAAATATTTTTCGATCTTCTAATACGTAAAATGTTGGTTGTTACAAGTAATAACACGTAACAACGTTAAATATTTGTATAAATGGGGAAACATTCTAATTAGGTGGCAATTGTCAATTCATCCAAATCAAGGGATACAAGTTGATTTTTCCATATTTTTACTGCTACAACTTAGGCATGATGGCAATATAACAAGATAACATATAATAATGGATGGAAAATATACATTCATACAAACTTTCAACTTGCATCCTAGGCTTGTTTGAATGATCTCAATACTAGATTAAAAATAGAGTATTACATACATTTACGCACGTATGTTTATAATTCCCACTTTGTTTAATTCACCCCTTTTTGGGTATTATGTTCATAAAAACATTTATATTTGACATATTTCAAGTATGAATATGTTTGGACTCAAATAGAATCCAAATCAAATCATGAAATATCCAAATCTAAACCCTTTTAGGTTACAATCAAATGTTTGATAAAGGTGAATTATACAAAATAGAAACAATAGTAGCAATACCCTTTTCATCTTTAACCCGATATTGAAATCAAAAATCCACAAAACCCAAATTATCATGACAATTCATACGCAAATACAAGATAGAGGATTTGGGGCTTTTCGTGTTTTATTATCAGTTACCAAATACTCCTAGGCATATCTTTCAACATGACAATCTAATAAAAACATGAATATGCCTTATGTAAATGGTATTCCACTCACAGATCTAGGCAAAACAAAGGGAAATATGTAGTAGATCTTGATTTGTGCTTTAATCTTTGCAGTCAAACGTGCTCCAATAATCCTTCAAATTATATATATAAGAGCATGTATTAGAATCTTGTGTGTGTGTATATATATAAATGTTTATGCTACATTCCAGAATACTGAACTTATATGAATTAGAATAGAGAGAGATTAAGAATAGGATTGAAGGAATAGAAGAAATCTTAAACCTTTTTTTTTGGAATTTAGTAATGACAGAGAGGCATCATAGAGGTAGGGTTAGAGAATGGTAGGGTTCTAATGTGTGATTTGATGGGCTATTTGTAGTTGCCCATGGGAGCATAGACATTTTTATTACATAGAATTAATCCAAGCCTTTTATTTTTATATATCCCTAAAAAAACCAAACCACATAGGTTTATTAGGTTGTCCAGCAGTCAACTGGCCGTTGACAACCCTTTAGGGGGGACGGTTGACCCTTTGGGAGTTGGAATGCCCAATAAGGCCGTGCTACTGAGGTGTTAAATTTGATTAAGACGTTCCTTAATCTCTTAATGTTATTCCATATTTGCAATATACTTTGTCCCTTTGATCTTATCTTCAATTTAAATTTCAAATTCTCCCTCTTTATTTTGAATTTATCATGGACATATATATATATATATATATATATATATATATATATATATATATATATATTAACCATTTAATTATATAAATTTTCTACGTTTACTGCCTAAATTCATTTTTTCACAGCTACTTCATACATTGACCATTTTCAACATATTATATATGAAAACGATTCAGAATTTCGCCACGAGTCCAAATAAAAGAGTTTTGTAGCCAAATTCCTAAAGCTGCAATTCTAGCCATATTATTTAATTGCTTATTTTCAATTATTTATTTATTATTATTACGTATGAATTTTATGGAGTGTTACATTTATATCCCAATATCCGCTTTCATGTATTATACAAAACCTAGTTTATCGAGGTTGCTTAATGGAAGGACTACAAGCCGCACAGATTGATCTTGCAAATCAAATTTTTAATAATGTTGAATATTCGAATTATGCAAAGTTAGATCATCAAAAATATCAATTTAACTGATTAAACAATCATTATGTTGAATGGTATGTTAGAGTATCTTTTTCATTTCTTAGGTATTAAATTACCAAATTTAAATTTTTTTTCAAGCTTAATGGGAATCAAACAAATTAATTTATTAGTTTAGTAAAAAAATAGACTAGTCATTCATCAATCATAAAGAAATGTTTCAACAGCAGTCAGCGACCATTACCACCTACTATCGCTAATAACAGTAATCCTTTTCTTTTAACAAAAAGGAAAATATAATGTAATAAAAGGGAGAATCTAGCCATTCTCCAAAGGCTCACAAAAACAGTTTCTATAGAAATAGCTATCGAAACTATGCACACAAAATCAGAAAATATAAAACAAAAAATAGCTCAAATATAAGAAGACAACTAACATAAAAAAAAGAACAACATAGGAAAGACAGACAAATCATCAAGGGACAGAAGCCAAAGACAAGGCCTGAGTCTCCATAGTTCCCAAACAAGATGGACAAAGAGCAAGTACAACGGACGTGTCCATCGAGAATAACCACAGGCACATGTAGGTATCTCCCGGATAACCATAGACTCGAAAAGCTCCAGCTCCACATGCTCCATCAAAACCAGCTGAAAGGCTACACCTCCCGCCATAAAGTAGCCCAAAGCGAGTTGAAACCCGAACCTAGAAATCCGAGGCCCTGCAGAACTAGCAAACAACATAAGATCCATAAGAGGGAAGTGTGGAGAAAGAGAGGAATACAAGGAAGATGTCAAAAACAAAGTAATCAATTGATTCCAAACTAGGAGTAGCCGATATCGAACTTACATCAAACGTACTTGCCAATTCTCCTCAATCGAGACCCACTCGCTCCTTTAAAAGGCCTACACCGAAATACAAGGAAAATATCATTCCTTACCTTCCTGATGATGGTAGGAGGATCCATGGTAACTTCATCAAATATTGCTTTATTCCTCGGGTACCATATATGCCACGAGATAAAACAAGGAATTAGATGAAAAAAATCGTTTGAGTAGATTTACCTGAAATGACAATCCACCAGCTTCATAGTAAATCCATAAGCGTAGTGGCATTACCCTGAGAACCTACCGAGTTCCCGAAGTAATTCTTAACAGAGTTCGCACAAGAGCCAAGGAAAAGAAAATGAGCAAAATATTCCAAAGAAGCAGAACTGAAGCATCTGCGACAGGAAACGATTAGGATACCAATCCTCTTAAAGTTCTTTGTCTGTTGGTAACCCTTCATGTAGGGTTTTCCACATAAACATAGAAACCTTAGGGAGGAGATGAACATCCTAGATAAAAGAAAAAAAGAAGAAGACGTAGAGTCGGTGTCTGTTGGCTAGCTTTTTGACCAAGCCACCAAGGTTCACTCACAAGAAGAAAGTATAAAACTATGTTCCTTAATTCCATGAAGGATCGGATCGCACCAGAGGGTCGCCCCCTCTCGGATCGCCCCCCATCGGATCGCCCCCATAGCATCAGCGATCCGATTACCTCTACACGACTCGATCCGTACTTACACTACTACCCAGCATAGACCGATCCGATCCCCCGACGCACAGCGAAACCTTTGACCTGTTCAAGCACGAGCTAGTCTTCGGCGATCCGAGATGCAGGGATCCAGCGACACGTGTCCCCAACTGTCACTTTGACCAATTCCTCCTCCTTGCTCGATCCGATATTCAAGGGGATCGCGACACCTGTCCACAACGGCTAATTTGACTAATTCTTCATCAAGCTGCGATACGATCCGATATTTTCGGGATCCGTGCCACGTGTGACCGCGATCTGCCTGACAAAATCAGCTATAAATAGCCCAGAGCTTGGCATTTTTCAGGATCTTTGGGCAGTATTGAGCACTGATTTCACCATTACTGTCATACCACTATTTCCTGCCAGTTTTATTACGAAATTACCGAGAGAAATCACAATTGTAAGAGTGAGTTAGAGAGAAATCATTGATTGTACTAGCATTCAAAGTATAATCGATAACATATAAAGTGGACGTAGGCTCGTTAACGCCGAACCACTATAAATTCTGTGTGTTTTCTGCTTTTCTTTCATTCTCCAGTTATAATTCTTTACAAATCAGAACAATTTGGGTGTTAGGTCCAAATTTTGATCTAACATTTTGGTGCTTTCACTGAGAACACAGTCCCAAAACTTCACTGTTCAGTTTTTTTGAAGATTCCAGCGACATCTGATATCATGGCTGGAAAGAAGTCTAAGGAAGTACGAGCTTCACGGGCGAATGAAGTCGCGAATGAAGCAGTTGAAGAAAGTGTGCACGAGCTGGTCAATAAGGGACCTTTGGATCGCGAAGCGCAGGGGACGAACCGATCTGATCGTGGCACGAACCGATCCGATGAAGGTGCCATGCTCCGAGTCGACGAGGACGAGGCAATCCGGACTGCTGAAGGGGTTGTTACTCGATCCCGTGATAATGCCCCGAATCCTCCTCATACTGTGACCACGAACCTACCTCAGGGGGGCGTACCGAATCGCCGATCTCGATCCACAGCGATCCGAATTGATGACCAGACTACAACTCGACCTGGAAAGGAGCCTATGGCTCGCTCCTACCGTCCTGGCCCCTCCGCTCGACCTGGCTCAAGCTCTTTGCACATAAGAGAAAATGATGATGATCAATATGACCCTTCTGGTCCCGTTACTGAGGGGGATCTCTCTCGCTTTTCCGAAATGTGGGAGAGGCTGTTTGATGAATTGGCTGCTCAAAGGCAGGAGAGCTCCGTTCTGCGACAGAACTGGACCGCTATGGATAGAAGGCTTAATGATCTCGCAAGGCAAAGGACGCCCCCAATCCATCCGCTCACCCCAGAATACTCTTCTTCGTCAGAGGAATCGCCGAGACCTCCGCGGCGACCATACGAGAGGCCTGAAAACATAGAGCAACTTCGATTTGGAACTCTGCCATCACGGGAAGAAGAGGCACTGGGTGCAGGGCCCTCAAACCGCAATGTGAACGATCACGCCGCAACTCCCAGAGCTCGAGGTGTGGACAGCCCTGTACGGAACAGACTACCTCAGCCTCGTAGCCGTACAAATGCTCATGGTAACAGGGGGCAGCAAAGCCCAATCCGAGCCCCGGATTTCGTGACAGCTCCTGGAAGAGAGATTAGAGAACCCCACCGAGCAAGAAGCGCTGACCCCGAGCCTTTGCTGACCAGTGCAAATGTTGCAGCCATGATCCATCAAATTTTGGCAGATAGCCATGGACAACGGAATGAAGATTGGGGAATTGACCGCAGTCACACCCCTTTCACTGATGACATTTTAGATGCGACGTTCCCGAGGTGCTTCAACATGCCGCAGATGAATCGTTACGCGGGTAGATCTGATCCCGTCCAGCATCTGATGAGATATTCTTGGTCAATGACCGCTGCCGCAGCTTCTGACGCTGTCAAGTGCAAAGAATTTCCCATATTCTTAGAGGATGTAGCATTATTATGGTTTACTCGCTTACCAGCAAGATCAATTTCTAGCTTCAGGGAGTTGAGTGAAAGGTTCGTGGAACAGTTCCGCATCTATGCACAAAAGACGAAGAGTGTGATTGACTTATTCCTTGTCAAGCAACGACCAGGTGAGAGTTTGATGGTGTATCTAGACCGTTTCAACCTGGCTGCTACTGAAGTCAAAGATCCTCATGAGCCAACTGTTGTGGCAGCCCTAATTGATGGGGTAGATAATGACACTGAATTTGGGAGATACCTGGCCGGCAAGCCACCTCATACTAGAGAATTATTCTATGAAAAAGCTAACGTGCACTTACGTCGGGAGGAGGTATATGCTAACCGAAAGGCAAAAACGGCCGATAAAGAGGAAATCCAGAGCAATGTCGCCATTAAGCAGACAGCTCGGGGAAGGTCGAGGTTAATGTCGGAAATCGGAATCAGGGTGGTCGTCAGTCAGGAAACAATGATAATAACAGTAATGGCAACAATCGGAAGAGGAATCGAGGGAACGACTCCCAGAGAAGGACTCATCCCAGGTCTTCTGAGAGTTATACGCCAATAAACGATACTTTGGAGAATATCTTCATGGATTCGTACAACGTCCTCCAAAATAAAAGGCCTCCTCCCAGAGAGTCGACGGAGAAAGAACGTGAAACGGGGAAGTTTTGTCTCTTTCATCAGATTCATGGCCATTTGACAAATGAATGCCGTCACCTAAGAGATGTAGTCGAGAGGCTTCTCCGAGAAGGAAAATTGGATGAATACAGAGTGACACCCAGAGACAGGGGGCAAGCCTTACAGGCCCCAAATCAGAACCAGAATCAACTTGTTGTCAGGCCAACTGCCCAGCAAAAGGGAAAGGACCTTGTTATCAATACCGTAATTGGAGGGCTTTATCTCGCCGGACACGGTTCCAAGGCATTGGATCAGTATGTCAATGCAGCCAAGCAACACCTCGAGGTACGGGAGTGTAGCAACCCTGAGGACAACGTCCTGGTAAAGCAACAAAAGATGATGTCCGACGATGTTGTTTTCCGCGAACGAGAAAGCACTGGAGTCTATGCTCCGACTGAAGATCCATTTGTAATCACAGTACCTATTGGCCCGGCCACTGTTCATAAATTCTTGGTGGATAATGGGAGTTCCGTCAACATTCTTTTCAAAAAGATATTCGACCAGATGAATCTCGAGATAAAAGACTTGAAGCCCTGTCAGGGATGGATCCGTGGATTTAACGGAGCATCTACCGCTCCAATGGGTTATGTAGAGCTACCAGTTACGCTTGGGGAAGGAGAACGCCAGAGAGTGAGGATCCTTCCCTTCGTGGTTTTGGATATTGAATCACCCTATAATGCCTTCTTGGGCCGACCGGCACTCGCAAAGTTTAGAGCCTGTATAGCCCCCTGGTGTTTACTATTGAAGTTTCCTACGGAAGCTGGTGTTGGTATTGTCAGAGGAGATCAGGTTGCCGCACGAGCATGTTATGTTGCAGAGCTAAAGCTACTCCGCAATGGAGGGGACATAGAAACCAAGGGCGCTTCTCCCCCCACAAGGGCGGAGACCATATAGCAATTAAAGAGAATAACCGTAGGAGAGTCGCCCAGAGAATTGCCCGAGGATATAGATCCCAGAGAGGACAAAGAACCTGGGGGCAGAATGGTGATTCCCAATGAGATGACTGTGGATGTACCGATCGATGATAGTGACCCAGAGAAGGTCCTTAAGATTGGATTCCTGTTAAATTCGAATTTAGCTAAAGAACTGATGAATTTCTTAAAAAATAATTTGGATGTATTTGCTTGGACCCTCGCAGACATGTGCGGGATATCTCCATCAATCATGAGCCATTCATTAAGCATTAACCCTAAACATCCTCCGGTAAAACAAAAAAGGCGAATGCTGGGCCCAGAGAGGTTCGTTGCCTTGAAAGAAGAAGTTGGAAAGCTAAAGAGTAATGGATTTATCAGAGACTCAATCTACCCAGACTGGATTTCAAATCCAGTTCTGGTAAAGAAGGCCAACGGGAAGTGGCGAACATGTATCGATTTCTCGGATTTGAATAAAGCCTGCCCGAAAGACAATTTTCCGTTACCCAGGATCGATCAGTTGGTGGACTCAACGGCAGGTCATGAACTTCTCTCCTTTATGGATGCTTATTCACGATATATCCAGATTCCAATGCATGTTCCAGATCAAGAACATACTAGTTTCATTACGGATCTGGGGTTATACTACTATGTGGTAATGCCCTTTGGCTTGAAAAACGCAGGCGCTACATATCAACGGTTGGTGAATAGAATGTTCTATAACCAGATTGGGAAAACAATGGAAGTATACGTCGATGACATGTTGGTTAATTCCAGGCAATCCTCTAATCACACTGCGGACTTGGCAGAGATGTTTGGCATTCTTCGAAAGTACGGGATGAAACTCAACCCAATGAAATGTTCATTCGGGGTCGCCTCCAGAAAATTCTTAGGACTCATCGTCAGTTCTCGTGGGATTGAGATTAATCCAGACCAGATCGCAGCAATTAGAGACATTCAGGAACCTAGGCAGATTAAAGATGTGCAAAGCCTTGCAGGGAAAGTAGCCGCACTAAGCAGATTTATCTCCAGGGCTACGGACAAATGCATCCCATTCTTCGAATTGATAAAGCAAGGAAAACGCCACTTCAAAGGACGCCCGACTGCATAGAAGCGTTTCAGAACTAGCTGAGACACCTAGATAAACCTCCGATATTATCTAAGCCGTTGGATCACGAGGACTTATTCGTGTACTTGGCAGTGTCGTCCCACGCGATCAGCTCAGCATTGGTGAGAGAAGAAGATAAAGTTTAAAGACCGGTGTATTACGTGAGCAAAAAATTGACGGAAGCAGAGCGTAATTATCCAAGGATAGAAAAATTGGCATACAGTTTGCTGATTGCCACTAGAAAGCTTCGACATTATTTTCAGGCTCATCCCATTACCGTATACACTTATCATCCACTCAAGCAAGTTCTACAGAGACCAGAAGCGTCTGGAAGACTACTCAAATGGAACATTGAGTTAAGTCAATTTGATCTGAACTTTCAGCCCCGGCGGTCAATACGGGGGCAAGTGATAGCCGACTTCATAGCAGATTTTACTGTCCCGGAGGAAGATATAGAAAACGAAGAAGTTGACCCCTCAAAATTACTTCTCGACCCCAGTGCCTGGAGATTGTATACTGATGGCGCTAGGAACGACAAGAGATCCGGCGCTGGAGTAGTGCTTGAAACTCCCGAGAAACGGCTGATATCCTATGCTATCCGGATGGAGTTTCACGCCACTAACAATGACTCTGAATATGAAGCCCTGATAGCCGGGCTAAGGATCGCAAAGGAGTTGGAAATCACAAAGCTAGACATATTTTGTGACTCCAAGTTAGTTATGAACCAGGTTACTGGAAAATTCCAAGCCAAAAGCGCAAGATTGATTTTATACTAGAAGTAAGTGAAGGAGTTGCTGAATGGCTTCGATCACTTCAGCATATCTCATATTCCGCGGTCAGAGAATCAACAGGCGGATAAGTTGGCAAAGATGGCTAGTTCCGACGATCCTGAAGAGACCGGGCTAGCCCCAGTCGAAGTACTTCGGTCTCCTAGTATAGATCAGATGGAAATTGATTCGGTATTAGAGACAGAACCAGAAAGGGAGTCATGGATGACTCCTCTAAAGAATTTCTTGATGAATGGAACGCTTCCGACCAAGAAAAGCAAGAGGCGTAAAGTAATTCGTAAAGCTGCCCGATACGTTCTGCAAGGCGGAGTTCTTTACAGACAAGGATTTTCAATGCCCCTTCTCCGGTGTATAGCTCATGGCGACATCAAGCGTGTGCTACAGGAGGTACATAAAGGTGAATGCGGCGATCACACTGGAGGGCAAACATTGGCGAAAAATGTGTTGCGGCATGGTTATTTCTGGCCTACCATAAACAAAGATGCGGTGAAATACGCACGACGGTGTGATGCGTGCCAGAGATTTTCAAAGATACCTAGAGCACCTCCTAGTCAGTTAAAAACGATGACGAGCCCATGGCCCTTCGCTATGTGGGGAATTGACATCATCGGAAGTCTCCCCATAGCTAAGGGCGGAGCAAAGTTCGCTATTGTAGATGTAGATTACTTCACTAAGTGGGTCGAGGCTGAGCCACTAGCTACAATCACAACCAAACGAGTGATCAATTTCGTCGTTAGAAACATCATCTCTCGATTTGGGATGATAAAGATTGTTATAACTGATAACGGAACTCAGTTCGATAGCACTAAATTCAGAGACTTCTACCAGAAATACCACATTGAGAAATGGTACACCTATGTGGCGCACCCGCAATCGAACGGACAGGTCGAAGCGGCGAATAAAGTGATTAAGTCCAATCTGAAAAGAAGACTGAAACGGGCCAGAGCCATGTGGGTTGATGAATTACCCTTAGCACTATGGGCCTACAGGACAACGTATAAATCGGCAACAGGCCATACCCCCTTCTCCCTTGCTTTCAGAGCAGAAGCAGTCATCCCGGTTGAAATAAAAGTACCTTCTCACCGAGTGACTTATTACGATCCGATAACTAATAACGAATTGCTCCTTGAATCCCTGGATATGATCGAAGAAAAGTGGGACGAAGCAGACCTGCATGCCTTGAGATGCAAGCAACAGGTCGCCCGATACTACAACAAAAAGGTTCGAGTCCGAACCTTTGAACCCGGAGACTTGGTTCTGAAGCGTGTCTTTCCAGCCCCAACTCATACGGGCGCGAAGTGGGAAGGACCGTACTCTATTCTGTGCAAGCTTGATAATGGAACTTTCAAGCTAATGACCATAGATGGAAAGGAAATCCCCAGAGTGTGGAATGCCCAACATTTACGGCCGTATCTAACGTAAAGATGTCAGATCTGTTTTGTTGCTTTATTAAGGACCATGTACAAGGCACGACTTGCCTAGAATAGTCCGATTTTTTAAGCAAAAATTATAAAGTGGACGTACGTCATGATTCGACCGAACCACTATAAAAATATTGTGTGTCGTTTACCTTTATTGCACTATTTTTTATCTGCCATTCTATTTTTATGGAAATTGCTGTGAACCATGCAACGATCATAGAAGTGTATAATTATAGGTGCCTTCCATCAGAATGGAAAGCAGTCACCAGTCAAAACTCTAAGGGTGCGATAAAGTAAATCATATCATTGATAGCGCTCTAACTCTCCAGAGCCGAGAGAGAGCATAACGGACATGAGGGCGATCTCTGTGAGTCATGGCGGTGTACCATGATCGGAACCGCATTGACGTAACTCTAACTCTCCCGAGCAGAGAGAGTATAAAAGCGTCTCCGACTGAGCGCTGAGAAAGAGCTCTTGCCCCGCTGAAGGATCGGGGAGCGATTGAACTGCTTAGCTCGAACTCTAACTCTCCAGAGCAGAGAGAGAGTATAAAAGCGTCTCCGACTGAGCGCTGAGAAAGATCTCTTGCCCCGCTGAAGGATCGGGGAGCGATTGAACTGCTGAGCTCGAACTCTAACTCTCCAAAGCAGAGAGAGAGTAAAAGCGTCTCCGACTGAGCGCTGAGAAAGAGCTCTTGCCCCGTTGAAGGATCGGGGAGCGATTGAACTGCTGAGCTCGAACTCTAACTCTCCAGAGCAGAGAGAGAGTATAAAAGCGTCTCCAGCTGAGCGTTGAGAAAGAGCTCTTGCCCCGCTGAAGGATCGGGGAGCGACTGAACTGCTGAGTTCAAACTCTAACCTCGGCGGCCGCCAGGAGAGTATAAGAGAGTCTATGATTAAGTGCTGAGAAAGGTGCCGGAAACTCAGCACCATAAGGACAGCTATCTTACTAAATTTTCTAAGTCCCCCATATTCAGAAATATGAGGCAACGTGCAAACAACGCTAATCAATCCTTAATAAGCCCTAGTCAGGCGCTACGTTAACAATTGATTGGGGGCCATATATACACATGAACCTTGATACAACCCGGAAATTTTAAAATTTTTCCTTCTGTTGCTTGACTGATTTGTAGTTATAATCAGATGATTTACGACTAAGCATGAAAAGTTTATTAAATGCAGGTACACGCTGATGCAAAAGAGATAAACTTTCATTTATAAAATGCAAGCCTACAAAGTGAAAAACAACCTAAAACAAAATAAGGGCCAATCTTATAATTACATTTCCTGGCCAGTGGGAAGCTTAAAGACAAAATATAGACAAGAGACAATATCCTATTTACGCTTGGACTTCTTCTCCTGTTTCTGCTTCTCCAGCTTCGCCTTGTCAGTTTCGGATTGATCACCCTTCCTTCTTTTCCGTTTGTCTATAAGAGGAACGTCCGACTCATCAGAAGACTCCTCCTCCACCTCCTTTCCTTTTCTTTTATCAGTCAAGGAAGCTGGGAAATCATCAGGGTTCGCAAAATGAAGCTGTTTGCTGATGGATTTGGGTTGGAGTTTCAGAACCATCCCAGTTTTGGGATTAAACTCCGAGATAGGAGCTACGTTCAAAGGCTCTTGTCCAACCTTCTTTAAAGCCAGCTGCTTTTCCTGCCTAGCTTTTCTGTTAGCCAAAGTTTCGTCGTCATCGTCTTCGTCTTCTTTGGTACTAATGATATCCTCCTCATCCTCTACATGGCGCCCGTCCATATCTTTCAAGGCCTCGATGGTTTCATCATCCTTGGGAGCATCAGCACTGGGTGCCAGGACGCCCTTCTTTGCTGTTGTACCCTCATCCTGCTTCGGTATATCAACACCGGCGCTAGGCGAGACGACAATCTTCTCCGCCCCTGTCCTCTTCTTGACATCCTTGTCGACGGGCACGCCACCTGTATTATGGGGAACACATGTTATTAATTCGATTGGTTGGTCTAGCAGATGACGACAACTCACAATTGCTTTGACAAATTGTGGGGAAAAAAGGGAGATACCTTCCGCTGATCCTCCATCTAGGCTAGCTGCAGAAGCTCCAACAACCACAGGATTTAGGCCCAAAGGAATTAATGGATCATCAGGATGGTATTCCTCAACTCCGGAGGTCTTGGGCTCTACAGCTGAGCTCGAACCTTCATCAACCTTGTTTTTGCCCTTAGCTAGGGCCCTCTCCTTCTCCATTTCTTCTTGAATTAGACGACGGCCTTCTGCCAGGTCCTCAGGCTCGTTATCCCTCAGAATGGTCTTCATCAGCTCATCTTCGTCAATCTCTTCAACTCCTAATCTCTGCTTCTCACCCTCGACGATGCATCCCATAAGTTGGCTAAAGTAACGTGATAGTCCGGGATCCACGAGACGTTACGGGTTTTGAGGACGTGGCCGAGGAAGTCAAAAATCATCTCTTCGAACCCTTCGATATCCTTTTCTCTCTCAAGAAGCTTGTTGTTAGAAGTAGTAGCCATCTCAATGGCACTTTCAACATTCTTCTCGGCAAGAGCCGCGCGCCTCTCCGCATCCGCGACTTGATCATTTAAAATTACCTTCTCCGCTTCAGCCAAAGCTAGACTTTCTCTCAGACTTGCTTTTTCTTCCTCCCAAGCAGCTCTCTCAGCTTCAAAATGGCCCTGCGCCGTCTTCAACTCAATATTGGCCATTTTAAGATCTTCTACCTCTTTCTTTAAGGCCATTTTCTCTTGACTATTTGAGTCAAGTTCAGAATGAAAGCGTTTTATAGCATTCTCCAATTCGGTCTTATAATTTTTAGCATCTCTCCTCGCTAGGGCAAGTTGGGATTGAGCGTCTTCCAAGTCCTTCTCCATCTTTATTCTACCCCTTTCATTGTTATCTATCTTCACCTTGGATCTATGTGCTTCCATCTCAAGCGTTCGGATGACTTCTGAAAGATTAACAGCATGTTTCTTCATCATTTCATACTGCCTGGCTACATGACGAATGTGCCGATGACTTCAGTATCCCAGTTCCTAGGGACTGGCTCTAAGGCTGGAACAAACATCATCCTTTCGAAGAAGATGTTAGGGAATTGTTCTCGCAACTTTTCCAGCTTAGCTTGAGTCTCGGGACCATGGATGTAATCTCGTTACCCGGGGGCAACCAAATCTTGCTGGCTGGAAGGGACAATGTCACTTTTCTCCTTCTCAGAATCCTTGATTGGATCCTTGCTATTATCCTTGTGCTCATAGTGCCTTTTTGATGACCTGCTGTGAGAGGGTGCACTCTTCGGAGGGGTTAACTATTTAGGAAGTTGTTTTCCCCCTGTCGGTGGTAACGAGTAACTGGGAAGCTTGCCAGAGGTTGATTTTGGTGGAGACCGGGATTGCGAAGAAGTTGGCTTGTGAGAAAGGCCGTGAGAGCGCTCGGGATTCGGATGAAGACAGGGTGTGCCTTCACGAAGAGAGCGATAATAATAAGACCGCCTGCGAGACATCTTTCCTGCAAAGGAGAAAAGAGCATATTAAAACCTCGAATACTGTTGATATAAAAGTGTGGGGTCAGGCAGTGCGTGTGATTTGTGCATCCCATATAATTCCCCCTAATAGACCAGGGCCTGAAGTCAGGATCGTCTGAGTAGCTTCTTGTCCTCCAACTGGAACAGTTGTTTCCTCAGAAGCAGGGAAAAATGGCTCCCCTTCAAAGTCCCCCTCTGTGTATACATCATCAGGCAAAGGAATTTTGCTCAGCTCTTTAAATAGCTGTTCTTCTGTCAAATCATCGGGAGCAGCAGGTTCGATCGGAAGAGAGGCCCTTGAGGGGAAACCCCCCGGAGAAATTGGGATTTCCTTAGACTTGTCATCACGGGCCTCATCTCCTCTGTATATGTTTAGGTCCTCGTCGTCCTGGATGATTATCGGGGAAGGACTCTTATGGAATTTAGTTGTTTCTGCTGCCCGTGATGTTCCTTCTCCCTCCGTTGGGGGCACGCATTTGTAGGGTTTGCCGCCTGCACCAAGTCCAAACTTTATATCTAGAAGGCGATGTTTTTGAAGATTCTCATCAGTAATGCACTTCTTGATCCTTAGAAAATCGGATCTGCTTTATAGAAGAAGAGACAGTCGATTATTGTATACCAAGCCTTCCGTCTTGGGAAAGACGTGATCTGCTTAAAAAAGAAGGGGGCATGTTAATGCTTCGATTTCTTAAGCAAGTTATTCAGTCAAAAGATTAAAGTTTACTTTATTTGAGCCATCTTCTTGAGCACCCAGACTGTCTCTTTATATAGAACCAATCAGCCTTGGGATCCCCTATGTTGCTGTATCCGTCATACAGAACCTTCCTATTCACTACCGATTCGAAGAAAGAGAAATTTGGGGTTGCCGAGGAGCGATGCTTGAAAAGATAAAAGAATTTTAAATCTTTAAATGTGAGCTCGGTATGCAGGATTTCCGCGTATGCGATACATAGAGTGTATAGAGCCGCGTAGGCGTTAGGATGAAGCTGCATCGGAGCGATACCCAATCGTTTTAAGGTCTCAATGAAGATTGGAGGAAACGGAGGAATAGCTCCTACCCAGCACATGAGTCGGCTGACTGTCATATACCCTTCCGGAGCTAAGTGGGGTCTATCTTCGCTACCGGAAGTCCTCACATCATCCCAGGGGATCCCATTTCTCAGGCAAATTCTTTTAAGCTTTATGTCATCGAGTTTGGAAGCTAAAGAATCAGTAAATTTCTCTATCCCAAGTGCGTCAGGAATCTCGTCGGGAGCTCGCCCGTCTACTTCAGACTCCTCATCAAGTGAAGTACTTTCAGATGGATCTGATTCCGTTGCCTCATATTCGGATCCAGAATCCTCGCCTCTTGGGTTAATTGGAGGGACCTAGGGGTTGTGGCACTCAGGCACCTCGGGATCCGTCTCTGTCTCAGATCTTGAAGAGGAATGATTATCCGACATTACTGTTTAGGCGAGTAAACATGAGAAATAAGATTAAAACTACCCATCCCCCCGTGTGTGCAAGTGCCAGTATGTGCTTGTGCGTGCATTAAAGAAAGGAACAAAGGTCAACAAAATCATCGGGACATTGGTCGTTGTTCAATTGGTAGATTATGCATTTGTTCAATCCGGAATGTTCGTCTCAAGGGCTCTAACCTAACTATTCATAGATTTGTTAGAGTTGCATCATATTATTTAGTCAGCGTGTGCATCAGATCGTTCGTCAGTCGGATCGCAAGGTAGGTTCGGTTCGCGACATATGGACGAATCGCGGTGAAGGATTCGGTACGTGGAAAGGTACAAGTTCATAGAAAGGCTTCGAATCGTGAAGCACACCAATCCATCCAAACGGATCGCGATGGTATCTTGGCGATCTGCATCGCCTCCTATTCTCCACGATCTGAAGCTCCTCCCTTCCCGCGACCCGATCCTTTAGCCGAATCTATGCTTCGTCCTTATCTCTCTGAACCCTCGCCTCGCCAACGAAACGCACTGACCTGCTCTTTACTTCCTCTCCCTATATCCTGAACCTCGCGTCACCATGAACCGATGCTCCCATCCGATCTGATTCCTCCTTCTTCTTCTCCCTTGCCTCTTCCTCATCACCTCTCCTCGCTCCGTCACGCGAGCACCTGAACCCATCATCCATCGTGGGTGCGGTCTCAAACATCACCAATTTTCCCATTTTCTCTTCTTAAATTCCAGAAAAACAAGTGAGAAATTGCATGAGAATGATTTCGACGAGATTACCTTTCTTAAATTGGGAAGAATAATCGTATTTTTTGGAAGGAAGAATTAGGGTTTTTCTAGAGAAAAATGGGCGGCACGTTGCTGAAGGAAGAAGAAGAAGGAGAAAAGTGAAGTTCGGGTCGATTTATATAGAGGAAACGGTGACCATTGGCCTCCCCTTTTTTGTCCCACACGAACCGTGGGCTTTGGTGGATCGTAGGGGCAAGCCCATTGGGCCCAGTAGAGAAGAAAGAGGCCGATCCCTATATCGACTCGCCAACATACCTAAGGCCCACAAAAAGGATGGAACGAGACGAGCATCTTGTCTCACTGGACCATGACAAAGAATGCTCCCGCGAACTATGGCATATCGCTGCGAACAGAACCGACTAAGGATGGAAAGAAGCGAACCTCCAGAAATACTTACGGATCGCGATGACATGGAATGATCCGAACCAAAAAAAAAGGGGAAAGGAAGTTCCAGAAAAGAATTGTTCAATAAACAGGGAAACTATTAAAGATTTATCTGATATTTATGGCGAGCAAAGGGACAACTTTCCGTAAATGATATGGCCTTTCGAATAGACGCTACCATTGATTTGCATCTCTTTATGAAAAGATATTTTTATAGTTTCGAAGCATGTTCCATCATCGATAAAACATACTTCGAGGGGGCAAAATGTTGGCTAGCTTTTTGACCCAGCCACCAAGGTTCACTCACAAGAAGAAAGTATAAAACTACGTTCCTTAAGTCCATGAAGGATCGGATCGCACCAGAGGGTCGCCCCCTCTCGGATCGCCCCCATAGCATCAGCGATCCGATTACCTCTACACGACTCGATCCGTACTTACACTACTATCCAGCACAGACCGATCCGATCCCCCGACGCACAGCGAAACCTCTGACATGTTCAAGCACGAGCTAGTCTTCGGCGATCCGAGATGCAGGGATCCAGCGACACGTGTCCCCAACTGTCACTTTGACCAATTCCTCCTCCTTGCTCGATCCGATATTCAAGGGGATCGCGACACCTGTCCACAACGGCTAATTTGACTAATTCTTCATCAAGCTGCGATACGATCCGATATTTTCGGGATCCGTGCCACGTGTGACCGCGATCCTCCTGACAAAATCAGCTATAAATAGCCCAGAGCTTGGCATTTTTCAGGATCTTTGGGCAGTATTGAGCACTGATTCCCCCATTAATGTCATACAACTATTTCTTGTCAGTTTTATTACTAAATTACTGAGAGAAATCACAATTGTAAGAGTAAGTTAGAGAGAAATCATTGATTGTACTAGCATTCAAAGTATAATCAATAACATATAAAGTGGACGTAGGCTCGTTAACGCCGAACCACTATAAATTCTGTGTGTTTTCTGCTTTTCTTTCATTCTCCAGTTATAATTCTTTACAAATCAGAACAATTTGGGTGTTAGGTCCAAATTTTGATCTAACAGTGTCCTCGCCGAATTCCACGCCGCCTTAATCGAAAAAGAACTACCTTCCTAATCGGTTCCACCACCATGTGAATCCAATAAGGTCTTCATGGATTGCATCTGTTTCCATGTCTCACTAGTACAGGACGAGACACCAGTGTAATTCGTGCCTTAAAGTTTGTGATACTTAGAATGGAGGAACGTCTCCCAAAGGGAGTCGTTCACTCCAAACCTCGCCCACAACTTTCAAGCAAAGGTTGTACAAATGTCCTTAGGGTTCCAGAGGCCCAGACCTCCCGCACTCTTGGGATGACAAATGATTTTCCATGAAATCCAATGGTGATGATGTGTGTTGTCCTTGTTACCCTAGAAAAAGGACGATGCCAGAGATTGGCAATAACGGATGATGGAAGAAGTGGGAGTCATGGCAACAAAGACATGTGATCCTAGAGTCTACAACATACTTTATGAGAACAAGTCTACCTTCTTGAGAAAGAAGAGTCACATTTTAACGAATAAACTTACCCATGGCTTTGTCAGTCATAGGATCAAAAATGGCATTAAGCTTTGTTCCTCGGTATAGTGCAATACCGAGATAAGATCAGGGAAAGGAGGCAGCCTTGAAACTTATGAAGGTCTCGATCCAAGAGGATCTAGCAGCTAAAAGATCTTTCGTAGGGACGAAACAACTTTTAGTAGAGTTAAATAGTTGCCCCGAGCAACTCTCGTATTGCTGAATAAAACAAATAAGGCGACGGCTACCATTTGTGAAAATGATGATGTCGCCCATGAAGGATAAAGAGGAAATAAGAGGGCAGCCCCTAGGGATGCCGAATCTATGAATCTTCCTAGCTATCTTGAGTGAATGCAGACCACGAACGAAAGCCTCAACAGGGATCACGTATAGAGAGGGTGATAGGGGGTCTCCCAGGCATAGACCCCTTCCCATCTTGAAAAATTCGTTGGTCGATCTGTTGATGAGGACGGAAAACCAGAAGTTGTAGATCGGTCTCCAAATAATATCGATAAGGGATTTCGAAAATATGAACGCCCTCTAGGACTTAATGACGAAGAATTAAGACATGCGGTCGTAGGCTTTAGCCATATCCAGCTTAATGAGTACATTAGACCCTTGGACCTTATCATCGATCTGAGAAACCAGCTATTGGGCTAGGACATTATCAGTGATCAAACATCCTTTTACAAACCCATAATGAGATGAAGAGATAATATGCTCGAGAATGGGTGCTAGTCTAGAGGTTAGGACCTTTGAGATTACCTTGTTAGAGAAGTTGCACTAGATGGTCGAGCGAAAATCTGTGCAAGTGCGAGGATTTTCGGACTTGGGAATAAGAACCAAGTTGGTGGAAGTCCAACCAATAGGGAGATCAGCACCAAAAAAGAAATACTGAATGGCAAGAAAAAAGTCGTCCTGGATAATCGGTTAGACACTCCTGAAAAAAACTAGTTGAAACAGTCAGGCCCACTCGCACTGTCCTTGCCTAGAGTGTTTGAATCAAAAATGGTTTAAACACCAATGGTGTGAAATCACACTTAACAAAATGATATGCAAAATAGAAATCGGGGCCATAAATACAAATTCAAGTAAAAAAATGGGAAAAGTAAGAAAGGGACATGGGGTTATTATGGTGGTTCGATCAATCTAGATCTACATCCACTTTGAACACTTTTTTCATTAGCATTTTGGGGATTACAAAACACATGAATTTATCCATATTATTCATTCTTCTATCTACTCTCTTTTCACAATGATCTCTCATATTTGCACTTTAATTTGCTCGAAATCACGGATGAACGGACGAGATCTTTTGGTTTGTGATAGTGGATGCGTAGATTCTTGCTCACTTTACCAATTAGACGATCGTTGCGGATTTCATAGTGTTTTAGCGCTTGATCTAGGCTTGAGAGGAGATTGATGGCGATTAAATATAACTAGAGTTGAATCGGAGAGCTTTCTAATGAAGAATGACAATGATTTGATCACTTTGTTACTGAATGAAGCTTGATCGAATTGGAGAAGCTATTAATGGAATTTGAAGTATTTGAAAGTGGTGGAGAAATGATTTGGGCAGCCCTTGGGGGTTCAAAAATCGGTCCCTTGAATTGTGGAGAAAGGGGTTATTTATAGGTGTAGTTAGGGGTAGTGGCAGTCTTGTAAGTATGGTGTGCAGAGCTTGGGTCGACCGTAAACTTGGGTCGGCCTAAAACTTATTTACAGAAATGTCACTGGTTCACTTTACAGTTGTCAATAGCTGTCATGTCTCATATTTACGGTTCTTCCACCGCTTCATTGATTTGGACCGATCATAATTTAATTAATTAAATGTACCGACCCAACTTTATTCTTTTTAGGACCGATCCATATATTTCATTACTAAAGCCTCCGCCTTTTCTAATGTACCGATCCACTTTTATTTAAATGGGACCGACCCATTTTACACTATTTGAAGTCGTTCTGTTCTTATGTTTTAACATGCAGGCGCCACCATACTATACTTAGAACCAACCCCATGACAGCTTAAATACCCAAACACTTGTATTTCAACCGGTCCATAAGGAATACTATAGCCAATGCGTATAATATTGAGATGCCATCCCCATGCAAGCATGAAGAACTAATTGAGGCCGTCCCCTCTTATACGTTACGACTGACCAACTTTGTAATTATAGGATCGACCCATTTATTTACAACATTTGCCACTGTATTATATTACATGGCCAACCCAGTTTTAGTTTACTGCTTCCATACCGGTCCACATATCCTCTCGCCGATCCACGTTACACCGACCCAATGATTAATTCTATAAACACGTTCCGCTACTTTTCCATGTTTTCATATATGCCGTAATTGTCTATATGGAGCTGATGTGCAATGACTAAATTGCACCCAAATTTGCCATGCATGGCACCTTGATTTCACGTAACCAGTACTTAGTCCAGTCAGCTAACACGCTTCATGTTTTAGTCCATAGCGAGCTTTCGTTTTACATAAATGGTGCCGACCCATTCTTGAATGCTTCACGTCAGTCATTCTAAAGGACCCATGCAGCTCCTTATGTTTGTACACAACATGTTACTTATGTTGGCTAATATCTTGTCACGTCCAGCCATATGAACGTCTTGAGACCGAACCACTGGCAAATATGCCGACGCAGTTAGTGCCGACCCAGTTAGTGCCAACCCACTTTGTGCTGACCTAGTTTGTGCCAACCTATTTTGTGCCGACCCAGTTAGTGCCGACCCACTTTGTGTTGACCCACTTTGTGCCGACCCGGTGTTTTTAAAAGGGTTAAAATAGAGAAAATACACAAGCACATATTTCCTCCGAGAAAGTAGGTGTAACAAGGTCAGAGCCGTCCGACAGGAGGACCAATCTAGGAATGAAAGCCAACAGGGTCGAGTCAAAGACCTACACAGAGGGAGATCCCAGAATAGTTTGGAAATACGACATAATGGTTTCTTCGACTTCCCCCGGAATGGAAGCCAAAGTCAGATCAGAGCGCTGGATATAATGAATTGTAAGAAGATTATTATTCTTATGGATAGAAGAACGGAAAATTTTGGAGTTCTTATCACCTTCAACAATCCATTTGATCCTCGCTTTCTGCGAAGATAGTCATGCTTAATATGGAGCTCCAACGAGAAGGCCAGTTTGGCAATCGCCCAAGCCTCCTTGGAAGCAGCAGAGGGATTCTCATCATAAGATGATTCTGCTAACATAAGAGTTTCTTTGGCCGCCCGAACGCAGTCGAAGATATTCTTGAAAACGAGAATGTTCAACGCCTTAAGGCAAGCCTTTAGATGCTTCAGCTTACGGGAGAAAACAACACATAGGGAACCAAAAACAGGGGAGTTCCAGGATGATTCCACAAGACTATGGAAAGTGTGGTCTGATCTCTACATACTCTGGAACCTAGAAGAAGACGGTCAAGCAAGGGAAAGGGGAGAACAACAAAGAATCATTAGAGCATGATTCGAGAAGGTACGATGAAAATGAGGTACAGAAAATGTGAATGGAAGGTTGAACCAACCTTTCGATTAGAGCACTATGTCATGTCTAAAAAGAATCTGATTTGGTCCGTCTTGGTAATTGCACCAAGTAAAAGCCAAACTGACTAAAGGGACATCGGAAAGAATCGAGTTGACGATGAAGGCATTGAAATCTTCTACAGCCACACGGTTAGCGACATTACCTCCCGTTTCTTAGGGCAGGTGACAACATTGAATTCACCTCTCAAAACCGAAACCGAAAAACCTAATTGAAAGAGCGAGGATGATGGACCAAAGGGTCAAACGCTCAATCCTATTGCATTTAGCGTAGACCTTGGAGGATAGAAAAGAGGAGGAGAGAGAGGAAGACGGGCAGGCTAACGAAAGAAGCTGGGTGGAATTGAAGATAGGATGGAAAACTACGTCTTTGGACCAAAGAATCGAAATCTTGTTAGACATATTAGCTAAGGCACTACCAAATCCAGTGACTTGATGATCTCCTTTGGGCCCACAAAAGGTTCCAGAAGCGCCACTAGACAGATATAATGTTTCTTAACTATGTATTTGAGTCTAGCCACTGATGCATAATTGCCTATACCCGAACATTCCAGAACAGGAAATTATCCATATAGGAAAAGCAGAAAACAAACCAGAAACACAAGAAAAAGCAACCACATTCCAAAGCGGACAAAAAACAACCACATAACACATAATAGGTATAACTTGTGTCGAGTAGATCTAACGATCTTCTCAGATGCTGTTATAGAGCACGTGCGAATAGTGTAGGGGGTGCGAGGAGTTGCTTGCTGCCTACGATTCCTAGAGCGAGTAGTCGAATGAGCAGATAACTCACTGGACACAGAAAACACCAAGGGGACCCCACGACCCTGATATGGTGGATAAGAAGACGACACACCAGACCGAGAAAACAACATTCTTAGTAACTCGAGATAGCCGATCATTATCGCCATTTCATCCTTACTAAGAAAAGGAGATAAGGAGAAAACATATGAAATAGGACAACAAGAAGAAACATGGGGCACATCGGAACAACAGGGACAGAACAATTATCCTTGTAATGTATGTTCTAGACAATATAATATGATGTCGTTTTTAATATATAATGCTATATTCATTTAGTTTTCCAAGTTGTTCACTTCTAAAGGTTTATGATAACTTTATTCCACTAAAATATATTTTAGACTTTTTTTTTGCAATTTTGAAGATTGTTTTTTTACTTGTTAATTTAGTAAAAATTAGAAGCAAAAATGATTTTGAGGTTGACATTATGTAATTTAGTCTTCGTTCTTGATCTAATTACTAAAGTTAGTTGTCCTTGATTCATTTTTTTGTAAATGTGTCATTAAAATTAAATTCTTATATATATATGTATGTATACATATATACATATATATATAGGCACGTAGATGGTTGCATATATTAGTGCTATAAGTCTTATATTGCATACATAATATTACATATCAACATATGTTCGAGCTCACGCTACGTATGCTTCTAACCTATGACATTTCACACTGATGGCGAATCATTTAGCCACTAGGACAGTGAAACTTGTCATTAACACATAAATAACTTAAACCATCATTAAAGCTATACATGTGTTCTAAACAATATATGTTCTAGACAATATAATATGAAGTCGTTTACAAAATATAATGCTATATTCATGTAGTTTTCTAAGTTGTTCACTTCTACAGGTTTATGATAACTTCGTTCAACTGAAATATTTTTTACACTTTTTTTTTTTGCAATTTTGAAGATTGGTTTTTATTTATTAATTTAGTGAAAATTAGGAACAAAAGTGATTTTGAGGTTGACATATTGTAATTTAGTCTTAGTTCTTGATCTAACTACTAAATTTAGTTGTCCTTGATTCAGTTTTTTGTAAATGTGTCATTAAAACTAAATTCTTATGTGTGTATATATATATATATATATATATATATATTTATATACATTGAATGTCTAGATGGTAGCATATATTAGTGCTATAATCTTATATTGTATACCACATATTACATATCAACATATGTTCGAGCTCACTCTAGGTATGATACTAACTTAAGACATTTCAAATTGATGGCGAAGCATTTAGCCACTAGGACAATGAAACTTGTCACTAAAACATAAATAGCTTAAACCATCGTTAAAGCTATACGTAACATATTTGTATTCAAGAATTATCAATATGGTTGACATGTTGTATAAAGTAAGTGAATGTAGTAAAATACCATAAGGTTATTTATGACTCTAATAAATCCCTCACACCCTTAGTAAAACTTCCAAAGAAAAGTTGACAATATTACCCATCTTCTTTTGTATAGTAAACCGCATATATGTTGGGAGATGAGAGGTATATACTTTTGAATGAGAGGTAGAGAAATATGTTTTATTCTATCACTGCATTTAATTCAACATTTTTCATAGGACATAACAAAATGATCACATAATTACGATGGATTTTGTGTGGTTACAAATAGGCACAACTGTTTAGACAGACACTTCTCTGATTCAATCAACACGACTTTCTGCCAAACAACGGGGCTTTTTATTTTAATAAAAATGACTATTTTCTTGAATGGACATTTGACTTTTAAATTTATCGTTAAATTTAGATTTATCTGAACATTACCTTTTGTTAACCAAACTCCTTTAACCTCATAAAGCAGCAACATTCCTTAAAAACATCATTTCTCCAAGGGGCTTTGTGAAAATAATAACAATTTGTTCTTTATATTGATAATAATTAAGATTGAAACCCCTCCTTGAAAACAAAATCAAAAATACATATGTTTCTCTCTTTCATGCAATACTGAATCTTTTGATACAAAACTGGTAGATTTGTTATCACAATATATAATCATTAGATCTTGTCTATAGTTCAAACTTTGCAAAATTCTACTTACCCATAATGTTTGACATCCAAACAGTGACATTGCGATGTATTCCGACTCGATGTTAGAACACACCATGACTGGTTGATTCTTTGAACACCAAGATTTTATTTTAGTTCCAATGCTAAAAGCAATACTTGAAAGTGCTTCATGAGTCATCGATGCTTCCACCCAGCTTACTATCAATATATCCAACAAGCTTCACGGAACATAGTCTTCATACAAGATATCATAATCAGTGGCTCCTTTAGTGTATCATAATATTCTCTTTACAGTTTCCTAATTGTTTAAAAAAAGGTTTGTCCATAAACTTGATAATCGAACTTATAACATACATAATGCGTTGTGAAGACCGCCCCATACCTCCTGCATTGAACCGAGGAAAAGTCGAGTTGTATTACATGCCAGGATGATATGGGATGATCATCAGGGAAGAATAACTCAAAACAAAATTTGTTGTATAACTTAGCATATGGATAATATATAACAATTAGATATACAATAGGATATAGTAGTGAAACATAACTGAATAGGAAATCATATCTTCATAAAACCATAGAATCTCAAGTACAATACATCTTAGTACATGAAACTCTGAAAGGAATATGCCTCACAAGATTCCTCAGAGTATCAAAACCATCGACATACATAGGAAATAGAAAAGAAATATCTAAATAGTTGGTAGTAATAATTTGCAAGCCTCTGGCTCGTCACCGTGCAACATCAATGGCACTAAACCTACTACATGCTACTAAGTCTGCTCATCAACAATAATAATGAACAACCCAAGCTAATAAGAGGGAAACCTAAAACCTTGGGTCTTAGTGAGCAATAAAATAACTACCAACTATTACATATGATAATATGAGTATAGGCAGGTCAATCTTCTGATCTGTCCAGTAACTAACAAGTTACCACATAAAATCCATCCATCACATGCAATTATAGAATAGGAAAGGAAAACCCCCAATCCCACTTCCCTTTGACATCCAACGTTGATAGCCTGCCCATAGAAAATAGATAAGAAATCGTACAATCAACCATAACATCCAAAGCACCCAAAATCCTAACTATCACCGTTTACATCCTTATATCCATCGATAATCGAACTTGCTTTCAAGATCGAAAGAGCTAATGGAAAACCCCGGTTGTAGCCAAACTACTATATGCCATCATGACTCGTATGTTTTCCTTACTCGACGACGAAAAATACGCCCATCATGACTGCACAAGGTACACAATCTATTCATTCTGATCCTAATGGGTTTCACTACAATAACCCTGCTTTGAGTCTTCTAGAACACTTCGATTACTGATGATTCCTCGATGCTTTAAATCCATCGAGCCTTTCCTCTTGGTGATATATCTTCAGTTCGAGCGACTTCTCAAACCAATCCATTATCATCCATGATCAACTCCCACCTAAGTCAATCCATCGTCTTACTGGATCGTATATCACATCACGACCAACATCACATCAATCCAGCTCCGATCACTCCATATTGAGTTCATAATCGAAGCACTAACCATAGTTGAGTTGTGCGTCATCTATACGAAGTCCATTGCTTACCGAACCTCACCAGCAACCCATAGAAGTCATCGCCATCAAGTCCATAAAGTTTCAACGCCCGTCTCAACATTCTTATGGATCGGTACTGGTCTATGATGGATTGGTACCGGGCTATGCACTTAGCGTAAATTTGATAAGTTTTTCGCTCTGGTCCATCCTTGCCTCAAGAACATCAGACCGGTCCATTTTTAGCCATTTCGACCTTCCTATAGAAACTTCTGCCGATCCACCCATGTCTCGAGTAATCAACCTTCGATCCATCCCAAAACAACTTCGAATGACTCAAAAATTTGCAAGCAGCCTCGACTTACCATCGCGATGCACCCCCACAATGTTTCACTGCCATCCGACCCATCCTGATTGATCGATAATTGTCCAATCGGTACCGGTCCATATACTTAGAGAATTTTGGCACCAAATTTTCTTTGTTGCCTTGACTCGTCATTCTGAGCTTCTCCACTAAGTTTCATCTAAATCTAATCATCTGAATCTCTGATTTTCTCTATTCTTTAATCCTAAGATCTACGGAACCAATTCAACCAAATAACACAATCAATTCAATCAAAATAAACATCAACTCATATAATACTTATCATACAAACATAAACATATCACAATTATGCCACAAACATATCATAAACATGAGATCTAGCTTAATTTGGATCTAAACATATGAATAAACATGAGTTATCTAACAATTATTTGGTTAACATGATCAAATTAGGTTTTCCTAAAACGTCTTAATCTGATATTAACATATATGATCAGATCTAGGATGAATTTAGCATGTAACACATAAGTATGATCCTATTGTACCCATACAATCCATTGTTTCAGTATGGGAGATATCTATCACTCACCTAACCCCCAATTCAACGTAAATCCAACGAGATCAGATCTTGACAACACTCATAATCTTCGAACTTGATGCAATATGATGTGATCTATCCTCCCTTGATGATGATCTATCTTCTAGATGCAGTCTACGATGAATATGAATGAAAAGAATGGAGGATTAGAGTTTTTGCACTACACCAGAAAAGGCTTTTGGTAGCGTTGGAAAAACGCTACCATAACTTATAGCAGCATTTTAAGAACGCTGCAACATGACATGCAACTAAAAGTCTGAAACTTTTTGTTGCATTATGATAAACGCTACTAAAAATCAATATATTGTTGCGTTTCTAAAATGCAACTAAAGTTTTTTTTGTATGGTTTAAAAAACGCTACCAAAATTAACATTTTTATATTAGTTTGCATTTGTTTCTGTAGCACATTTAAAACGCTACTAAAAGTTATTGGTTGTTTAATAACATATTTTAGATATTGTTATTTACAGTTGATAGCTTGTACCATTTTCAACAACCGCTTATACAATATTCATATTAAAACAAACGATCAATCGCATAATTTATATATTCAAGCAAACAAATCAATTTATATAAGTAACATATACAAACAATCAGTCATATGATCATCATATTCAAATAATTAAAAAAAATATGTTAATCACATAATCGAATATAGTACCCATAATCAATTCAATGGTAGTTTTTCGACAAAATAAACCACATATGATGAACATTTACAAAAAAGTTCACAGAAATAGCATTAACAAAACATCATAATATATATGACAACTAAAGTCATACCACGAGCATTCACGAACAAGCTAACCTTCACTTTCAAGGAAGTAATTACCTGTAGACGAATTTAGCAATTAGCAATTAGAATTTGACATGGATTAATTATAAAAAGATATAAAGTTCTGTATTTGTTTAGTTTTGCGTGGGCACACATAACTATGACTGTGTTGTGTAACTTCTAACTACGTACGGATGAACACATCAAACATCTTTAAAAAACTTAGTCAAACCAACTATTTTGAACGTAGTAAAAAAAAATTACCAAGGAACATAACCACAGCAAAATCCTTTTGTGGTACCTTTTTTACCCTTGCAGACGAATCCTTCAACAACTGTAAATTATCGCCATACTTTGAAGGCATCACAAATGACATTTACATTATAGCTGGAGTTGCCATCTCCAATTTTCGTTGCATGTACTCTGCATTCTCAATACAATGAATGCAATAACTTCTTACCTCTTTTTTTTGTTTAAAAAAAAAAAATCTTTCTAAACGTTGTTTTCAGCTATTTTTCTTAAATATCTTACCAAATAAGTTCTCAACCAAAACATTAAATCCTTGAGAATTTCCAATAAAGTCTAAACCTATTTTCCTAGGCATTGTCATCTCAGCTACATAGTAGGCCTATCCAAAAAAAATTAACGTTTGCTAAACTTATATAAATTATGAATGTCAAAACAATAATCTTACCTCCACTTTTTTGATTTCATAATCTTACCTCAAGTGAATGTACAAAAGATAAAAAGATATGAGCGAAGACGCTGGCATATTTCAGGACACATAATAAGTTCACTACGCGTGATGCATGACAGTAACTAAAAATAGTTCAACTAAGTTCGTTTGCTTAGAAAAACAAATTACCTTAGGTCGCACTTAATAAGTCTGCGTATGCAGTTCAAACTTCCTCATTTTCTTGATTGGATTTATGCTGCCAACCACAACTTCTGAACCGCACAGCAAAAACACAGCAATGATTGTAAACATAAATGAAATATTCCAACTACTATTTCTTTAAATATGTTAAACATATACTATTTGTAAAAAAAAAAAACACATAAAGCATATGGCAGGATAAACGCTTTTTAATAATTAATCATTAATCATTGCACTTTAAATCTCACCAGCTTCATTTCTTTATTCTTCCACTTCACTACTTCTTTAAGCTTCTGCCCACCTCCTTATAAAAAAAAAAAAAAAAAAAAAAAAAATCAAAGGCTTTAGCCGCTTTGTCCTATTGCCTTCATGCCCCATCCCTACTTTGTGGCCTTGAGACAGTGGCGTAGCCAAGATGTTAACTTCTAGGGGGCATAATTGAAATAGTTGGAATTTCGAGCTTGATATAGGCTGATATTTTTTAAAATAGAATTTATCAAAATTTTGTAATAGAAGTCACAAGTCTTTTGAAATAGTGCTCTAAGTAAGTAGTATTTTTCACAATATAATTGGAAGAGGTAGTAATTCCAGATTGATATTTTGAAATATGCTGTAAAAACTAAAGTAAACAAATAAAATGGTTAAAAGTTAACTTATATCCTAATATGTGGAAGTAAAGAGTTGCAAAAACAATTCTGGAAACTCAAAACAGTAATTCGTTTCAAGGTTTGATCATGTTACATTTCTGAACATAGAAATACTGATTTGCATAAATCATGTAAATTAAGCACTCTATGTTAATTAAAACTAGTAAATAAATTAGGGCAGTTAGATATTCAGCCAACAAATCAGGCTTCAAGGTGGAGAAACATTGGTACACAAAATAAGACATCCCAAAAATTCTGTAATAAACAAATAATTAAGCATCAGCAAGTAAGTATTCATAAGCACTCACTGAATCAATTATGCAAACTTAGTGACTAAATTAAAGTATAAAGGATCTAGGGTTACTCATAACGAAGACAGATCCTCTAATTCAGGCCGCGGAAGCAATGAACTGCGGATGATATCGATTTAGTTGGCACTAGCATAGCGGCGATTAAAGTGCGGGTTTCACAGTCACATGGCTCGACTTTCAATCGCAAAACTAGATTTTTTATGAATTTTATTTTACATAGCTGAAGAATAGTTTCATTTACAACTCTTTTAGATTCTTCACAATTGGAGATGCTTGCAGGAATCACAAGCACATCATGGGATCAATAGCCTCTAGCAGCTTTAGCGACTGATTTTAGTGCAGGTATTATCCTTGCCACAAGTACCTTTACAATAAGACATTTACACAGCTCATCATTTGATCTTCTGGGTAGAAACATGTGTTATAACATAAATTTATGTACCTCTATAATAAGACATTTACACTGAAAACTGGGACTGGGCCTTGGTTTTGACTTATGGTTTGATTTAGGCTTATAGGTAGGAAATATGGATCTATGCTTATATTTTGTAAGTGTTAATATAGATTTAAGTACCTCTGTCCTCCAGGTTTTCGAATTCCCCGCAAACTAGTCATGTCCTGAACAACACCACTAACTCTTCATTGCATTACCTGAAGCACTACCCACATCCAGTCATGACAATTCGAATCTGCCAACTTCTCTTCATTATGCTCGCCACTGCTCCAACTACCATTCATCTGTAGCCTACCAAGTTGTGCAATCCAAGCAGAACATCTCTTGCTTATCTTCCCAACTGCACAGCATTGCGCTGGTAAAGGAATTATAAGATAGTAGAGGACACTCATCTGGTAAAAACAAGTTGGTATTGAAATAAACAAGAATACTTTGGTGCAAGATCAATGTCATATATGCCTGATCACAAAGATGCATGTAACTTATTATAGGGCATCTTCATCTTTGTCATTGCTGGTTCCAGCAAATTCATGCCTCCGATCAGCAGTGGCGGTTATGACCGGCATCCACAGATCGGAGGTTCTACTTAGAAGGGATCCCACTTGCGGGTCCTCAGCCATCGTTGAAGATATCATCTTGTCCACATCATCTTTTTTTGACGACGACCTGTCAAGCTCGGCTGCAATTTCTAATTACGTTGCAACAACCAAACACTAGTGGGTTTCTATTTTTTATTTTTGAAAATCAGAGAAACATCCCTCTTTTCTAAACTTTATTGTTTCACATTGCTTACTGCTACGACATATATTGAGACAGTTATGAATTCTAAACATGTATTCTAAAAGCACAGGTTGTTCCAGTAAAATTATCCAAACATCTCATGAATTTCAATTCAGAAATAAGGATGCAATTTATAAAACAAAATAGGAAGGGACCTATGGTTAATTTTTTATAGCCAGATGTATGCCAAAATTACCTATTATTTTTTAGCATCCTTTTCAAATTAACCCTATGTCAAAAGCAACTACAACTATAGGCCAGTTTCAGCCACACTATCTTTAAATCAAGATTTCAAACTGATGCAATTTCAATTTGCACTAAAATACATTATCTAATTAAAAATTTGCATAGCAAGTTCACAATTGAGGCAATGTAAATATATCAACAAGCTTGAAGTAAGAGTAGCTAGAAAGTAATAATCAGATAAACAGTGAATTCAGGTGCTTTGGTTGCTCCAGATTCTAGACTCTAGACGCCTCTGTACATCTTATCGTTGAATTGGAAGAAAAATTTCCAGATTTTATATTCATAATGATTCTGGATTTCCTTATAAGTAACAATTTATTAAGTTCTCAATGCAATCTGTTTAACTATGATTATTAATTAGCAGTATGCTAGTTGGGTTATAGAATGTAACCTTTAACACTTAAATCATATATTTTACTTCTATTTCTTCAAACAAAATGCCACTCTTACAACATGTACAGTGCGGAAAAATTTCGTTTATTTAAAACTTGACCTTATAGCTGTGTGATTGTTTGGTGTCCTGTATTTCTCATTTATCTTAGGCCTATGTAGTATGGACCTCTCATTGGTTTGAATCAACCGTCTATTTGTTCAGTTTTAGCCGCTTTTAAATTATAACAAGTTAATAACCTGCTGCATAACAAGGTAATAACTTGTTGTTTATATGATTATTCTGATCCTGCATGGCAAGCGCCCAAAATCACACAAATAGACCACATGACAATGATGATTTCATTCTTCAGCAAAACAAAACATCAGAATGTGTTTTACCTTGTGTGCATCTTAGAAATGGAGAACTTAACGTGGGCTCAGACTCAAATTCTTCAAAAGGACAACAGAAATATGCTACATTCAGTCTACCGTCTAGTCTTCATGGGAGATGCAAAACCCAATATTGTTAGTCCTATAGAGAAGGAGTTGACTAAAGATAATGATAAGAAAAACGAGCTAAAATTTCTCCTAAAAATAAATAATAAAATAAGCCATATATTTTCTCTAAAATAAAATAGAAATTGGACTAAAAATTCGAATGCAGTCTTGGAAAATATAATTCAATGCTATACAATGTTATACACTTATTCTTCTTTATCTAGAGAAATATGTGTCCGAATAAAGCTGTGTGAACTATTATTTATTAGCAGAACAATTTGACACTAATCTCGCAGCTGATTTTTTAATCTACAACTTAATGCCTCTGTATCATGCTATGTATAAAAATACCAGTATGTCCGAATCCAATTTTTTTTCAAAAAAAAAAAAAAAAAAAAAAAAAAAAAAAAAAAAACTTGTATTTGAAGACCTGCTCACTGATTTCTTTAGTGAAACCTCACTTGCTAAAAGCTAAACCAAATTTTCCCTATATAGAAACCAAGCATCAGCACGTGAATAATTTGGGAAATGTGAAATATAATTTCATCAAAAGAATAGTAAGGAGCTTATACACACACACAGACATACATACATACATATATAACAAAACTGCAACTTCTGCTTCTACTTCTCAAACTTATTCTTTATGCTTTTGGATATAGATTCAAACAGATTTCATACTTTCAAACTAATCATGACATAATTACATACCAGCAAGATCATTAACCCTTGCAGAATTTATCTCACCATAAAGCGTGAGTTAGCAAGTTCAAACTTATTCCAAAATAGTAGTGCCATGCAGAGAAATGCAATTGACTGGTTGAAATATGTGGATGATAGAGGCACCGTAATAAAATGAGATACACGCAATTTGCCTCGAAACATATAGGGAAGTGGTTCAACTTATGTGGTATTTCAAGGTCAACAACCATATGACAGCCACGCTGGAAAAAGCCATGTATTGGTTACACACACACAAACACACATATATATGTATGTGTGTGTGTGTGTGTGTGTGTGTGTATATATATGTATGTATATATGTATATATATATATATATATATATATACACACACACACACACACACACACACACACACATATATACATACATACACACATACACCACACACACACACACACACACACACACACACACATATATATATATATATATATATATATATATATATATATATAACCATACACATGCACACATACATGCATATATATCAAACATAAATAATAATACAAATATATTATTATTACAATTACTATACTATGATTATTATTTTATTTGCAGCCGATTGCTGTAGTTAATCAAAGTATTGATTCATAACCCCTCATTCCATATTGCATCAATAACAAAAACTTCCTATGTAGAAAATGACTAACCACTATGTCAGTTAAGAATAAAAACTATTAAATTTCACAAGAAACAGTCAAAAACCTGAAATACGTGTAAATTTGCATAAGTTATATTTGAGTGCAAGTGCAACAAGTGAAACAAGACCAAACTAGTGCAATGCAAAGATCAACATACTTGTGCCTAAGCGGTCAACTCACATTGCAATATGCCAATGGCAACTCAGAGATGCGCTCAACAGAAAAGCGCTGAACTAGCGCACATTAGTTCAACAAAAGTCGGAACTAAAACAATTTGTTTCAGCTCAAGGTAGCATAATGCAAGATTAAAACAAGCACACAGAGGTTCAACAAGCTATTAATATTTCTGATTCAAATAAGATATATTAAAGATCAGAATGCAGAATTAACCTTCAAATGCAAGAAACCTTATATCTGGCACACTTTTATTTATTTCTGAGAGCCTTAAGATAATTAATCTTGCTTCATTCTCGGCTGCTACAACACTAGTTTCAGTAGTGCTTCCTGCATTCTCGAAAGAATTAATGTAATACAGATGCATTCTATCTAAAATAATAGGTGCAAACACTTCTAGAGCATTGCAATGAGGATATGCTGCCTAGTCGATGAATACGGTTTCCTTCCTAAAGCTGAAAGATAATCAAACTTCTACCATTTTACTAGTTGCTATAATTGCATTACAAGAACCTTTAATATTATACATGACTAACCTGAATAATTGGTCCAGTAAGCTGTCATTTGCAGGGGTACTTAAAAACATTTTATATATCATATCATTGTTGCTATATTTTTTTTCAAAATAAAAATGCAGGAAAATGGAATATTATTAGGGTCTTCGATCATGCCAATGAGGTCGAAACGTCTGATGCATCATTAAAGCCAAATATTCCTACAAATAAATGAAGCATTTTGGCAACCTGAATCATTCAAAAATAAATTAAAGTAAAACCAAAATACTTACAAAGTTTAATAGTCCTCTAATAAATGTTGCAAAAATGTGGTGCATTCTTCTATTTGGAAGTGAAACAGAAAGTGAAAATGAGATATTCTGCTTTGCTGCAATAAAAGCAACCTCTTTGTGGCTGTTTCCGCTATAAATTCTAAGAAAATACTACGATTTCACGTATGAAATAGAAGCCATCTCTTCATTTAGATGAAGATTGGCATTTATGGGATGGATTAGACCAAAAGCCGGTTGCCTCCCTTAATGGACCAGGTTCTTGGATCAGAACCTGCTAATTAGACTTCTCCAGCAAATCCACTGATGCTAGCGCTCTATCCGTAGGTGATTCTTATGATTACCTAGCAGTATTGCAAACACTGTATGATATTTGATAATTGTTTGAAGTAAAAGTAACATCTTTCAAGAAAAATTAGTTTCTAACCTTCTTCCTTTTTAATAGTAGACTGCTGATAGAGAACACCACCACTCATGCATATAAGCAATAAGGTAGTCCCTGCAAATGTAGAATGCTTAATCTTGTATAACCTCACTGCCAGACTTCTACATGTAATGTAGTGTTGCACATAGCCCTCTGTACCATGGAAGTTTATCATCAAGACCACGATGATGCAAATATGTCACAAAAAACCAACATTAAGGACACACTTTCGTCAAATAATACAAAATTTAACATTTAAACAAATTTTAAATATAACGGTGATTAAACGTAAATTATAAACAATGTACATCGTGATTTTGAAATTAAGATTATAGGTACATTGCTGAAATTCAAAGATTCTACACATCTATTAAGGCTTATTATCGTATAAACCATGTTAAACTTAGTTAAAAACCAAGTTCAAACTGAGATAAATAACTCTGATTTAAAGACTCAATTTAATTGTGTTTTAATTTTTTTAAACCAAGTTTCATTCTGTAAGAACTGATCAGATTTTGACTTGGTTGTTAACTAGGCGAAACAACATTTAAGTGATCCAAAATTCTCACATTAATACATGGAACTGCAGATTACAAAATTCATGACACAAATAAGAAAAAGGTGACATTGATGGATAAAGCAAATGTAATGACCCGGAAAATCTGAACCAATTTAAATTTTTTAAATTGGCTAAAATAGTGGATTTTAAATATTTAAAATAAATATTTTAAATAATAGCAATGAAAAGTGAGTTTGAATCGACGTTTGAAAACGAATATAATTAATTCTAATTATAAACAAGGCCTGAAAAGTCGCTGCAGTTTCAAAAATTGAATTCAAACTTTGTCGGACCGTACCGGGTGCAAAACAAAACGGATTTAAGTGAAACCAAAAATATTTAAATCTGTTAGTGAATACCTTTCTAACGAATCTGAAAAATTGAAGTTTCATAGTGGAAAGCATAGTTATGGCCAAATGAATTTTCAGAAAGGTCGCTATGGAATTTATATAGCCCGTGAAAATGACCGTTTTGCATACGACCTCAAAATTCGACAAAACCACTTTTGTTGGATCTGGGATGTGAAGTTATTGCTAAGTTTCAAATTTCATAATTTTTGAAGCTAGTATGTAAGCGTGGCAAAGGAAAATGTGTTTTGGTCAATTATAGTTAAATTGGATTGACCAGAAATGGGCCTATTTGCAAGCGGTCTCAGAATTCAATGAAACTAGTTTTGTTGGGACGGTATCATCAAAACATAGCTAGATTTATTTTTTGGGAATTTTTAGAATCAGTTTGTGGCCGTGGAAAACTGAATTGTACGTTCAAATTTAATATTGAATGTTTTATATTTTAATTTGAAGGAAAACTGACTAAAACAGTCGAATGGGCCTACGAAACATATCCTATTATGTTCGGAATGGGGGTAAAACGCTAGACACGACAGTCGTTGGGCTTGGATTGGTGTTCGTGTGTGAAGAGGGGTATTTTAGAATTTTGAAAATATATAAATAAAATAAAAAAAATTCATTGGGCCACATAATCTTTCTCTCTCCCCGATGTTCATCGCGCATGACCGAAATTCACTCCAACCTTCTCTCTTCAAATTCTCCGCATCCGCTCAACGAAATCAAGTGATTCTGGATCCATTTTGAAGATCTTCTCAAGAGCTTCAGATCCATACCAGGATTGGATTTTCTCGTTGTGTATTCTGGTCGAACGAGCCGCCTGAAGTCGCGGACTTTGAAACTCCGCCGCCGCCAGCATGAGCCACCGCACGTGACCCCTCCACCGCATGCGGGTGCGCTAGCCCCTCCTCTTCGACGTCGCGTAGCCCGATCCCCGCAACGCTACACCATTTGGCCGATAAATCGAAACCTAGTTTCGAACCACAAACGAAGGTAAACGGCTGTTTAATTCTGAAGTGATTTCAACACTTTAAAACCGTCGCGAATGTTGATTTTACAATAAAAATCGTATCTTTCTCGTTCGTTAACGAAATTCGATGAAACATGAGACATCAGACTTGTGAGGACGTCTTCTACCTTCTAGAAGAGACCGCATATTTTTCTGAGCCTTCTGCTATTTTTGGTGGAGTGGAACCCAATGTGAGATTTCTAATTTATAAACGATATGGAAAACGATGAAGTATAAATTATATAGTCGATGTATGAGTTATATAAGTGTTGTACACCTCTTGTATAAGCGTTGTATAAGTTGTACGTTCGATGTATAAGTTGTATATGCGTTGTAAAAATTATATATATGTTGAAATAGAAGTGGATTGCTATATATATACACACATACATATATATATATATATATATATATATATATATATGCCCCTTGTCAACAAACCATGGACGATATTTATTGGTTGTGATTGGTATGAAAATTGATTGATAGCGAATGGTTGATTGGAATTGTTTGTGGTTGATATTGATTGATTGTGGTTGAAAAATACCCACTTGTGGTTGAGAAATATTTGGTTGAAACCACATAGGATTAGTTTGTGGAAATGAAAAAAAAATATACATGCCGCCTTCGTGCGAACTAGATGCATGATTCCCCATTGTCAAAAACCGCGAGGTTTTAAGGTAGAGCGAGGAGCCATACTAGAGACGGTCCCGGTTTTAACTACCCTGCCGTTATGCTGCCGAAATTTTGAGTAATATTCATGTGTTAGAATTATTTCCATTTGCTGAAACTGTATTTACTCGTTGAATAAAAAACCTTCATGTGTTGAATTGAAGTTCATTCGTTGAATAGAATTCATGTGTTGAATGGTATTCATGTTTTAAATATAAAAATCACATTTTTATCTCTATATATAAACTATAGAAAACCTTCATGTGTTAAATCGATATTCATTCATTGGATTGAAATTCATGTGTTGAATGGTATTCATGTTTTAAATATAAAAATCGCATTTTTATCTATATATATAAACTATAGAAAACCTTCATGTGTTGAATTGATATTCATTCGTTGGATTGAAATTCATGTGTTGAATGGTATTCGTGTTTTAAATATAAAAATCACATTTTTATCTATATATATAAACTATAGAAAACCTTCATGTGTTGAATCGATATTCATTCGTTGGATTGAAATTCATGTGTTGAATGGTATTCGTGTTTTAAATATAAAAACCACATTTTTATCAATATATATAAATTATAGAAAACCTTCACGTGTTGAATCGATATTCATTCGTTGGATTGAAATTCATGTGTTGAATGGTATTCATATTTTGAAAGAAATTGTGTGATAATAAAAATCTTATTTTTATCATCGATATGAAATATAAAAAATAATCTTGTTTTGAAATAAATTGTTTTATAATAAAAATCCTATTTTTATCACCTACATTAAGTATATGGAATAGTCGAATTTTGAAATAAATTGTTTTACATTAAAAATCATATTTTTATTATATACATGAATTGTTAAAAATAGTGAAGTGTTGAAATAGAAGACAGTTAGATAAAAATATCATGTTTATCAAATGTATGGAAATCATATAGTTTTGAAATTGAAGAATCAATATATATATATATATATATATATATATATATATATATATATATATATATAAATAGAATTGAAATATATCGAATAACGACGCTGCAGTTCGTATTTTGAAACCGTGATTTCAAACGATTATACCGGGAGATCCAACCATCGGATTTTCCTGAAATCGCAACCGTTGGGTTCGCTTTGGAAATATCTTTCCAACGGCACCAACTTTGTAAAAATCCAACGGCTGGATTGCCTGGAATGCTTAATTCAAATCTGAAGAAAAACAGTGCCAGAATCGATTATATATATATATATATATATATATATAATTATATTTAATCGAATAACGACACTGTAGTTCGTATTTTAAAATCGAAACTTCAAACGATTACACCGGAAGATCCGACAGTCGGATTTTCCCAAAACTGGAACCATTGGATTCGTTTTGAAAAGATCTTTCTAATGATGTAAATTTTGTGAAGATCCAACGGTTAGATTTTCAGATATGTGTAAATCAAATCTGAAGAAAAACAGCGCCACGGCCGCGCTATGGCCTGAAGCGTCGTTTTGAATAAATTGGCTATTTTAAAATAAATAAAAATAGCGATAAATCGTTATAAAATATTATAAACGATATGGATGAGAAATTTAGAAACTAACTGAAGGTTGGCTAAGTCGAATGGTTTCTTGGGTATTGATCTGATGTTGGTTTCGGCCTTCGGGGTTAATATTTGAGAAATCGTTCACTTACTGATTGACGGTTAGTGACTAATGAATTGAAACGATGCGTGTGTATGTTAGTGTTGCACTTGTTTATTACATACGCGAGTTGCTCAGAAAGACCGGGTTTATCCCATTCTGAATAACTGAATCGACAATAAGAAATCGAAGATGAAGACGGTGGTCGAAGATCGGAGATCTTCACCTCGTTTGGATGGTAACTGAGGTCCTGATTAGGAGGCATCCCGAAATATGGATAATGAATGGTGATTGTCCAGACGTACATGGTGATCGATGGGTTTGCGAGGTATATAGTGCCTCCGGTTTCGTTCAGACCCAGAACGGACTTGCAAATGGACAGTGTATCTGACATTGGAATTTATTCTATGTGATTGATAACCATCAGTTGCACGGTGTGAATTGCCTGTGTGGCATGCTAAGATGCAGTGATCAGGGCTTCTGTTGAAAAGAAAAGTCTTGTGGTGACGATCAAAGCACCACCTGTGTGGCATAGCTTTGTGTATAACGTGAATTTGCAAGCCTCACACCCCGGTATGAGCCAGAAACGGGAGCAGGACCTCAGGGGGGATGTGCGTTTTCTTTCTAGCTAGAAGTGGCGTCAGTGGTTTTACACGCCCTGACGAGTTTGACTTATGTGGTTGTTACTGTTGCGAGGCGCCCCGGTTAGATCGGACGATCCGGGTCCGATGGAGTCATTCGTTGGCTCATTTACGCCCCAAAGGGCGGAGGGACGCATTGTTCAGGCATTATAATCCACTTCGTGTAGACCGGCCCTGACGATCCAAGGTACGGTTGCGGCTGTGCCTGAGGGGCGGGCTAGAGCGTCTCGAATTTGGTAAGGACTATCTTTTGCCTTGGTTCATGACGGAAATCCAATTTCCAAATACGACATTGTACGGTTTCGATTGTGTGTATATATATATATATGACAACATGATATATGGTACCCATGCCATCTATGATTGATAGTTATGATTCGAAATTGTTTTTGAAACATGTAAACACTAGTAATAATATCAATTGATTTTGTTTTATTCGTATCAACCATATTTTGGCCATTATAATGTAAAACTCTATCCTCTGGTTTGCGTTGCATTGTGTGATAGGAACTGAATCTTATAATGGCTTCATTTTTATAAAAAGCATTGCGATGTTTAAAAGAATTATTTGTTTTAAAGCACTGGCAATCCAGTGGAGTAAACCCATTCCACGAAAGAGGCGTGGTCCTGTGATTAGCCATATTTTAAATGTGTTGAGTAGATTTCTCATACCAGTCCCATGACTGACTCATAGTTTGTTTCACTTTCAAACTCGGGTGCCCCTTTTTCTACACGGGCAGCCTTATATTCAGGTTTTAGCTGGCTTTCTCTGGATAGCTGGAGCTGAAGATGGATTCTATTATTTATCTCTTTTTCTGTTGTTCAGCTCCTATTGTACATATTTTGTTTGTTTCCGCTGTAGACATTTATGTATAGCTGAACTGTATTTGTACTAAGTAAGATCTTGTATACTGTGTAACTCTGATGATTACGTTTATCCAGTGTACTATTTGTTCATTATCTGGTGTATTTATTTAATTCTGCTCTGCTGTTATCTGTTTCTGCGTTATATTCCAAAGATTACCCTTGTCACCGTCTGTACGGGAAATGGGGTCGTCAAAGCAAAGTTTCATCCCAATGTAGCATAACCGACTTATAGACGATAGAAAAGAATACTTTTCAAAATTCAAAAAGTGAAACTTGGTAATATTCTTTTACTATAGTAGCTACTATCTTCTTAAATCAATTTTGTTTTGTTTATTGTTTCCATCCACTAATGTATGCCAAACATTGAATATTGAATAATCTTCGTTTATAGATATACCCAACAAGTTAATCATGTTATCATTTATGGAATCTTAACAAAATCTTTCTTGAATGAACTTAAAAGTAAGTTCAACAGGGTTCAATATTTTTTTCCCTTTAGCCTTGCCAAAATAAAATATATTTTTTCCTTTTCCTAATCAAGATTGACTACTTGGGTGGATCGTGAACATTGCCAAATTATGCTTTTCTATTTGTAAACAAATTTTAATCACTGGTGATTAAATATATTAGATATTTACAGGTCACTACTATTGCATCAAAGCAGACTAATATACAATACTATAAAATGTAAATAGTATACAGGATTATTACTCTCATAATTCATCATCTATTAAAATTCTTGATCATCTAAGAAGGACATTCACAAATATAAGCGGTAATCAAATTCCCTTTATTGCTTTGATTATTGTTTAGGATAACTTATAAACAATAGATTCTAAAATTAATTTCATACTACAGGAGGCCAACAAAAATTACCATAACAACGAGCTAAACTCCCAATACCCTCAGGATTTAGAAAATATCAAATAAAAGTCCATTGAAGCAGCAGGTTGGTTTATGAAAATTCAGAATTAAGATTCCAAAAATAAATCCAAAATATACTTAAAATGGAAGGACAAATCATAAATGAAAAATTAGAGCTAGGAAAATACCTAGCTGTCTGGATGAAACAAATACCTAGCGGGTTGAGCGATGCAAAAATTAAGGTGAACGATTGTGAATTAGGGCTGGGAAGCTGACGAAGTGGCGGAGTGATTCATAAATGTTGTTTTGAAAATTAGGATGGAGTGATAGAATTAGGAATTTTGTAAAATGGGGGTTTTTCAAAACAAAATTTTCAGAGGATGAAAACTAGATGGTGGTAAGCGGAAATGAAGAAATAAATCCCGCCATTATTTGTGAAACGCGACAATTTCAGTAGGTCTAATGAAACAGATGCTTTTATGCATAAACGCCGCTGTATCATGTAACTAAAAGCGTAATTTCTTTTAGTGTTGGTTGAACCGGAGATTCACATACTCCCAACCTAAAGACAAAATGAAAAGAGTTACCCTAGTTTTCTCTCCAAACCCCCCTATTTATATCTGTAGTTCATTAGTCTAATGGGCTTGGCTAATCATCCCATTAGCTCCTAACAAGTTTGTCTAAACAACAGCTGAAACTTAAAAAAACAATTCCTCCCACACCTTTGAACCAAACTCTTCGTGTGACCACTTTACGGGATCGTAAACCATCATATTAATCCAATGAGACCGATCTCAACACCCGTTTCGATCCCTCTCAAAAGTTATAGCCCAAACGGTAAACTTAAGGGGAAAATGTCATACTTGAATTCGGTGAAAATCATGGATATGTCTCACTTTCGATGAACAACATATTAAAACCTGAGAATGATTCGATTACTAGGGAATAGAGTATAATTATTATATGATCGGTCGATACATAAAACACAGTTTGTTACATTCTGCCTCCTTTAGGATTTTCAACCTCGAAATTCCAAGCAAACATAACATCTTGCATGCCTACCGTCCACAAGTCTAATCTAACATCCAATCTAGCATCCAACAATCCATACAGTAAAGATCTTATCCTAGATGCATAATTCTAATAGCACAATTCACGATGGTGCAAGTAAGATATGGTATATGGGACATACCATTCAAAGAGTTCTGGATGGATCGACTTCATACTCTCCTCCATTTCCTATGTTTAATCTTCATCGTTCTTGCTCCATTGTACCTTGACTAGCTTAATAACCTTCCTCCTAAGATGTTTTGTGTCACTGCCCATGATGCAAAGTGCCTTACGAGGCATAGTAACTTCAAGATCGACCTCTAAATCTACCAATTGATCAGGAGATACCACAACATTTGATTCATGCACAAACTTCTGTAGATTCAATACATGAAACATGTTATGCACAATCATCATCTTCTCAGGTAAATCCAATCTATAAGCGAGCTTCCCAATACATTCGATAATTGGAAACTTTAAAAACCATGGCATTGAATTTCCTTTACTTCCAAAATGAACAATATTTCTTAGAAGTGAAACCTTCACGAATACCAAATCTCTAACTGAGAATTCCAAATCTTTTCGTCGCTTATCGGCGTAACTTTTTTGACGATCTTGGGTTGTCTTCACTTGTTGTCGAATGATCTCAATATTATTTGTCATTTCTCTTATCGTTTCAGGCCAAAGTACCAACTTCTCGCCAGTTTCTAACTAAAAAGATGAAGAATTACATGGTCTACTTTATAATGCCTCATACGGTTCCATTCCAATACTTGATTGGTAAATGTTATTATAAAAAAAATCGACTAAATGCAGATCATCTTCCAATGATCTTCCAAAATCCAATACAAAAGCCAAGAGAAGTTCTTCCAGTACTCGATTAACCATCTCAATCTAACCAGATGTCCGGGGATGATATGCCGAATTTATACATAGCTCGGTTCCTAATGTATCTTGCAAACTTTTCCAGAATCCACTAGTAAACAACGGATCTTGATCACTAACTATGCTCTTCGGAATCCCGTGGAATCAAACTATCCACTTAAGATATAACTCAGCCAACTTCGATGTCATCTTCGTCGATTTGACAAAAACAAATCTTGCACTTTTGATCAAGTGATCCATGTTTACCCATATACTATCATTTCCCACTCTTGTCCAAGGTAATCCATCGATAAAATCCATCTATACGTGCTCTCACTTCCACGTCGTAATTTTCAATGTCTATAACAATCCACTCTGCTTTTCTGCTTAGCTTTAACCAACTGCCAGTTCATACACTTCAAGATTAATTTCCCAATATCCCTTTTCATACCTTCCTAGAAGTAAAAACGCTTCATATCTCGATACATCTTATTACCACCAGGATGAATAGTCAATCTGGAGTGATGACATTCTCTCAGTACCTCACTCTCAATCCACTATGTCAGGAACAATCAGTCGTCTTTTCATACAAAGCCAAACATCTCGATCGACTTTGAAATCCTTAATTTCTTCAGGGTTGATCCTCATGTCTAATCTCCGAATATAGTTTCTAAAAGCTTATCGTCTTGCTTCTGGTCTTCGCTAATCCTTTCGATTAGAGTCGGTGTGATTGATAAGTTTGCTATCATCTCGGGTTCTAACTAACAACAAGGTCTAGAATCAAATCCGAGAAAATACTTGAGATGCTTCCATTCCAAGAAAACAGCTCCCAAACTCGCATGTCTTCAACTAACGCATCAACCACTATGTTACCTTTTCCCGAGAGTATAGGCTATTCCAAAATTATATGATACTAAAAACTCTAACCATCGCTACTGCCAAAGATTCAAAACCTTTTAGGAGAAAAAGCACTTCAATGACTTATGATCTATAAATAACTCAAATCTAACTCCCAACAAGTATGTCTCCAAACCTTCAGAGAAAACACAATTTCCACTAACTCCAAATCATGAGACGGGTAATTCCTTTTGTGCGGCTTCATTTTTTGACTCGCATAAGCAATAACTCTGTCCTTCTGCATTAGCACCACTCCAAGTCTAGTGCCATATGCATCGGTATATACCGCAATTTCGTCAATCCAACTTGGAATAGTCAACTCAGGAGCACTCGTCAATATTTCTTTCAATATTCCAAAAGATTGCTCACACTTCGCATTCCATTCGAAAAGTTGATTCTTCTTCGTCAATCCCGTTAATGGTGCAGCTATCTAAGAGAAATAGTTGATAAATCGTCGACAATATCCATCCAAACCAAGGAAACTCCGAACATCCATTACATTCTTGGGTCAATCCCAATCTTGGATTGCTGCTAACTTAGTGGGATCCACCACTATTCCTTTTCACAATACGACATAATCTAAGAATCTCGCCTCTTCCTTCTAGAAGTGACACTTCGAAAACTTAGCTCTTAGAAGATGTTTCGGTAAGATTTCCAAAACAATTCTTAAGTGCGTCTTATGTTACTCCTCGGTCTTGGAATAAACCAACATATCCCCCACGAACACAAGCATGAACTTATTTAACTGATCTCTGAAAACATGATTCATAAGGTCCACAAAATATGCTATTGCATTAGTCAATCCAAATGGTATCACCAGCCGCTCATAAAATATGGATGGTGTCCTAAAAGCATCCTTCGACACACAATCACAAGCTACTCTTAGTTGGTGAAATCCCGTAGCCAAATCCATTTGGGAAAAAGCTTGGCCTTGTGAAGCTGATCAAACAAGTCATCGATTCTTCATAATAGATACTTTTTCTTTTTGGTCATCTTATTCAGCTCATGATAATCCATATATAATCGCAACGATCCATCAGTCTTGCTTGCAAGTACAATTGGTGCACTCCATTCAGATATGCTCCTTCGAAAGAATCCCTAACTCAAAAATTCATTCACTTGCACCTCTAACTCTTGCCGTTTCTTGGACGCCATCCACCTAAGAGGCATGACAAATGGTTTGGATCCATCCACTAAATCAATCTAAAACTCAATCTCTCGATGCGGCGGCAATCCTATGACCTCTTTAAACACATCAGAAAACTCTCGTATGTTGGCACATATGACAACCCATGCCGTGGAATCACAAGCAAATATAAAAAGCTAACCAGAACTCTATGCTCTAGTAAACAAAGCCCTTCCACATTTCCGATCATCACCTCGAGCCTCTCGCAATCCACAATAGATGCATACTTCTGAGCCAGTAGATACCTAAAAATAATCTAAAACCTAGTGAAATTCAAAAAAAAAAACAATCACACATAAAAAAGCAACCCTGACTTAAAAAAACAAGACCACGACAAACCATATAAAGACTAGATGAACCCCCCACTGGATTAGTCACAACTAATGGTCTATCAACAATTTTAGTTTCTAAAACTAACTTTCAAACAAGCTCATTGCAAATAAAAGAATGCGATATTCTAGTATCAAACAAAACTCGAGCCGAAACATCTCTGATAGAAAGCTTACCTTGCACAACAACACTCTTCCCCTTCTCCTCCGTAGTTGGACCCCTCGAGGAAGACAACACAGAAACCAAAGCATACACCATAATAACCTTTTATCTTTTGGTGGTTCGGGACAATTCTTCTTTATATGCCTAAGCTTATTATAGTTAAAGCATTTCCTTTCCACCTTGGCGTTCTTACAATCCTTGAAGAGATGGCCCTTCTGTTGGCAGTTCGGTTTCTTCTGGATATTCTTCCCTTGATATCACTGTTTACGTTTACCATTCCACTTTTTCTTATTACCGCTATCTTGTTGTGGTTTCGACTCCTTTTTATCCTAAAAAAAACGTCCACCTTCTTTGGAAATAAACTCTCCTCCTCGGCGCTTTCTCGACCAATTTCTCATAGGAATCACAAGTATGGCCGATCAATTGTTTTCCAAGCCCCGCATCCAGACCTAAGATAAACTTCTCATTCTTCTGATAAGGAGTCTCAAACTCTCAATATACGAACGATCATACTTTGATAAAGCTTCAAATTCTTCCACATGCCCAAACATCTGTCTACCTTTTGCTTAAGCTCAACAAACTTTTTGAAGAGTATCGATTTTTGGACAATAGAAATGAACTCTTCAAACTTAGTTCTAAACTAAACCCAAGTGATGTGGTCCTCTGGAGTCTCCAAAGTAATAGAGTTCCACTAATCCATCGCTCGTCCTTGAGGCTGGCTCGATGCAAGTTTCCTCTTAGTTGCATCGTCAATTCCCAAATCTCCAAAAATCAGAAAACAAGTATCCAACCAATTCTAAATCTCAACAGCTGGTTCCGTACCAACAAATGTTGTGCCATCCAAGGAAGCATAGTCCTTGCATAACTTAGCAAAATCAACTTCCTTAGGTTCCTGCATAGGAACACAACATATGTAACACCCCGTAATTTTTAAGAAAACTATAATGATAAACTTTAGAATACTTATTAAAATATTGGGAACTAAGTAGAACGGACTACGGCATTGCATTAGTCTCGAAATTTTGCTTAAGATAAACTCCGAGTTTGCGTGAAACAGACATCATATGAAGAATTTATTAAGCCTAGAATTTTGTATACGCACAACAGAATTATATATATGCAAACAAATCAAATATTCAATAAAAAATCAAACTAGCAAAGCGGAAGGCCAAGAAGCGGAGCGACCCATTTAAGGGGTTGACCCAAGACCCGCTAAGTCGACCCAGGGCATTTGGGGTCGACCCATGGGTCGACCCCGGGGTCGACACCCAAAGGGGGGGCTCGACCCCTATACAGATCCGGGCAAAATTCAGATTTCGAACGTAGACTTGTTCGTGGATTAGTTCGTTGGCTTTAGGCTATAAATAAGACCACATTTCTATTGTTTTTACGTATCGAAAACAATGGAGGCAATTAGATGCTGCCCCAACTAAGATTGAGTTAGCCTATTTCCTTCCACAACAGCCTATACGCATTCAAGAATTTCTCCTATAGCTTCAGCCAATTGTTCTCTGTTCTTTAGATCCAATCCATGTGAGTTTATGTTATTTTTGGATATGAACATTTAACAAGTAATCTTGACATGTTTATAAATCTGGATCTAAACCTATGCTTAATAAGTCATGTTGTTCATCAGATCTGTTCTTATATGCCTATTTCTGTTCATCAGATCTGTTCTTATATGCCTATTTCTGTTCATCATATCTGTTCTTATATGGATATTCTTGTTCACCAAATCTGTTATTATATGCCCATTTCTGCTATCGTATGCCCATTTCTGTTACTATTGGTTTTATGCCTATTCTGTTTTTCTCTCTCTCGTTCCCTTTTTATTTTTATAGCCAAGGTCGATATCGCTCAAATATGTATACATACAAAATTGGGTTAAATTGGGAATGGTTAGAAATGTTAATTTAGGGGATAACTTGTACTCTGAATCACGAATAGAATTTGGGGGCATAAACTATATTACGAAATTGGACTAAGAAATTGGGGCATGATCTATACTGCAAATTATGACTTATGGTTTGGGACATATAAATCTGTAGGCTTAATTTAAGATTAAGCGAAAACATGTTAATGGAATGGTAAAGAATTTGTGAAGCCTATTTAATCTGTGAAATTGAATACTATAATTGGAAAGCCTATGATGAACATGAATAATTGGATAAGAACGAATTTGAGTAAGACTATAGTAAACAGAAACTGTAACTGCACTTAGACACGAGGTTATATTACACTTGTTGCAGAAGTCTACCCAGAACCGTCCGACAAATCCAACATCCATAAGTGGTTAATCTAATGTGAGGGGTCGAGTGCGTAAATGTACACGTAATAGTGCTAAGACACGAGGTTGAGTTCGAATTATGGTAGAAGTCTGCCCGAAACCGCCCGGCATATCCAGCATCCACAAGTAGTCAACTTAATGTAAGAGGTCTGGTGCATTAACATACATGAACGGGGAATGATAATAACCTATTATGAATAAACCCGAATGGTAAAAAGGAAAGATAATAGGTAGGCTTGTCCTAGGGACAAGTGGTAATTATAACTTAGGTTATAATAAATGATAGAGGAAGGGGGTAACTTATGAAATAAGATAAGTTATAATTAATTATAAATTAAATTAGATCGTAAATATGGAAGCCCGTTAAATCTGTAGGGTTAAGTAGACCTGTTAAATCTATGGGGTTAAGTAAACATGTTAAATCTGTAGGGTTAAGTAAACCTGTTAAATCTGTGGGGTTAAGTAAACCTGTTAAATCTATGGGGATTATACGAACCTATTAACCTATATAACTTAACCTGTTACATCTATTGGAGTTATATGGACCCGTTAACTTGTAAAGTTTAACCCGTAAATCTTTAGGGGGTTCTGCGCATTTGTTAAATCTATTAGGCATAACTTGTCAAAATACTAGGTAATTGGGACATGAGATCTGTAAGGGTTGGCTTGTGTCATCTGTTGTGTAGGACCCATATTAATCAGTAACCCATTCTGGTATTAAAGGGGGACCCGACACCGAGTAGGGGGTCAGGGAACGGTTACTCAGCTGATTGTAAGAGGTTCATCTGGGAGGAGGCGTGTACTGGCATGTTTCAATGGACTCATGTGCGTGCATGAGTACGGCTTGCTCTGGGAAAAATAAGTCGCTGTAGCACCAGTAAATAAGTCTGTCTCCTTCTATAGGTTTCCACTTTAGGAAGTAATACACCCTATTGTGGGGCTGACACCGGGTATTTACGTGATAGGGAGCCAATCGATTATCGGGTAGTAATTAGTGTACATCTAGTCTTGTGTGTTTCTCTAGGGTACCTGTGTTTCTGTTTAGGTTAACACCCGTTATCTCTGTTTAGGTACCGGTTAATTCTATTTGGGCAAAAACCCGTTACTAGTGTACACCTAAAACCATCATTATATTTTGTTGGGATCATCTTGTTTCTATTATACTAGTATTGGTGCAAAGAAAAGTACTTAAGAAGAACAATTTATCATGTTCTGCTTATCCTACTGATTTCTGTTATACCTGTCTTATGATACCAATATCTCTCTCATTCAGTTTATATGCCTATCATGATGCTTTTACTTATTTATATGCTAAAAGTAACTGGAGTCGCTATACTTTATGTATGACACATTTTGTTTCCTCTTCTCCTTCTTCCGTACCCCCCCTAGGTTCTCAGGGTGGGAATACTCAGGCTTGATTTGGATTCTCTCTTTCGTCTCACTTGGAGCTGCTTAGATGTACCGCTTTGATTTCTTGCCTTCTCTGATATGCCTGTATTTTTGGGGACTATGCTTTTTATACGTACTTTGATGATTTTAGTACAAGACAAAAGTTTTAAACTGATGTAATGGGTTTTCAGTATTTCAGACTTATGATGTAACTGGGTTCTAAACCACGATGATTTCTGTTTAATAAAATTTTAAATTCCGATGTTATTTTGTATCTGTCTTGTAATGTTTCTGTTTCTATTTACCTATAACGCTTCATGAAACTTAATGCATTCTGATAAAGAGTGACATTAACGGATGTTGGGAGTCACCTTTAGTATTAGAGCTAAAGGTTACTAGATCGGATAAAATATTTTATAAACTATTTTCAATAAGGTTTTAAAAGAAAGCATTTTGAAAAGAAAAGCCTGTTTTGAAAAACATATTCCACAAAGCCATATAAAATATCTCTTGATTCTCCGCTTGAGTCCCTTTTCCTTTTTTCAGCATGTCTAGGGAACCAATTCTTCCCGAAAGGTGTCCCCATTGTGGCATGTTTTCATAGGCATGTTAAAACTATGGCACATGTCGAAGGGGAAGGAAGTGTCTAACCTCCATCTGTGGCCATAGTAGTTTCACCGACGGCTAATTTTCTCAATATTCGTAAGGGTTTTTGTGCAATGGAGGTAGCTTTCGAGAGACTTGTTAGCTTGTTACACAAGGATGGTAAAAGGGAGAATAAGGGAGTTAGGGCTAAGGAGCACAACCCAAGGATAAAAGAAATGGTGGCCCAGGAAGGGAAGATAGATAAAGTTCAAACAAAGGCAAGAAGAAATGTCACGAGCACTTGGGTAATTTGGTCAAGCAATGCAGAAGAAGAGATAACGCTTGTTCCAACTGTGGAAAAGTCGGACAATACGTTAGGGAGTGCATGAAGAAGCAAGGATAGGGCCAAAGGGAATGTTCTTCTAGTGGGAAGATGATGCTCTTGTGGCCGATATACCGGATGGGGTAGGAAAGTTTCTGTTGACAATTCGATTTCTCTTGCCAATCATCCTATTAGAAATCTTTTTGATTCCGGCGCTTGGCATTCTTTTATATCTGATTCTGTGGTTGAGTCTTTACACCTTAGTACTAGTATGGTTTTGGATCCCATTGTTGTATTAAACCCCATTGGGGGTACGGCTCATTTGTCTATGATTTGTCGGGGTTTGAGAATATCTATGTTGGGCATCGAGATTGAATATGACGCATATGTGCTTGGTTTCATGGGCAATGGGTTGATTCTAGGTGTGAATTGGCTAGCCATATATGGTGCCATGCTGGAGCAGGGTCGTTAGACTTTTGACTTGCTATGGGAGGACCCTCGAGATTTCTTGTGATCCAAAGGGGTCTGTCATGCCTAGTTTCCTAGAGTCGCTTGATGCATCTATCGATGATTTACGAACTGTAAAAGTAGCCTGTGAGTATCCTGATATTCCAGAGGAGGTTCGGGGCATACCTCTGAGGCGCGAGATTGATTTCCGTATATACTTGGTGGACAATGCAATGCTAGTTGCATTGCCTGTGCGCCACATGGCTCCGAGAGAAAGGAGGGAGCTCAGCAAACTAGTAGGGGAGCTACTCAAGAAAGGATTTATTAGGCGAATCATATCAGAATGGGGTGCTCCAGTAGTAATTCTCCAAATGTCATTTTTGGAGAAAGGAAGTGAGATTTCTAGGGCATGTGGTCTTTAAAGATGGGATATCAACAGATCCCGCGAAAGTAATTACACTTCAGGAGGGAAGGGTAATATGTTACGATGGTAGATATTTGAGAGTTCACAAGAAGAACTACCCTACCTATGTTTAGGAATTATCTGCTATAATATTAGCACTTAAGACTTGGCGGCAACATCTGCTTGAAGAAAGGTTCGAGTTATGCATGGACCATGATTCACACAAGTATCTGTTCTCGCAGAAGGATCTCAAATTGAGACAACAAAGATAGGCTTCTACTTGGACCTGAGACAATTAGAGAAACTTCAAAAAAGGTTGATCATATCCACAGGTGCATGAGGATAAGTCTGGATAGGCAGAAGTCGTACGAAGATAAGGGAAGGACCGATATTGAGTTTGAGGTTGGTGACATGGTTTTCTTCAGAGTATCGCTTTGAGGAATGTGGTTCGCTTTGGATCGGTAGGGAAATTGGTGCCAAGTTTTCTAGGGCCATTTCCCATAATGGTAAGAATAGGCCAAGCTGATGAAAGCTCAATGGGGGGAAGACCCCAAGAATGCAACTTGGGAGACTAAAGAAAAGATTCTTGCTTCGTACCCTTTTCTTTTCAAGGGTATGTTCTTAACTTCTTTTTCTAAAGCTTTGATTCGTACTTGCTTTTGTCATTAAGTATATCCTATCGATTGAATCTTCGACCTTTAGGTAAGGAACCCATGGATGAAAACATGTTTTTGAGGCATGTTATGTTTGATGGATGCAAGCGTTTGCTAGTGGTTGCTTGTGGATGCATATACATATATTAGGCACTAGATCGACTCAATCACTCTCATACTGCATATGGATGCGTGTGCATATTTTTCATCTTTTAATGGATGAAATGGGTGTATCATCATGTGCATGTTGCATTTGGATGAATTATTGTGCACATATATAGAACTTACATGTTATATTAGGATTATTTGCATACATGTTATATTCATGTCACTAACATACATTTCATTAAGGAGGTCAACTGAATCAGTAGACCGCCTGATCTTTCGCATAGTATAGGGGAATATACACACACCTTTGCATATGATCATATAAGCATTAGAAATATTTTAAGGACAATGGATTCCTATGATTGGTGGATGAGTAGATGGATGATGGATGTTAGGATATACATTCTTCTTAACTTAATGTTTTCGGGGACGAAATCCTTTTTGTATGGGAGAATGTAACACCCCGTAATTTTAAAGAAAACTATAATGATAAACTCGTGAATACTTAATTAAATATTAGGAATTAAGTAGAATGGAATGCGCCATTGCGTTCGTCTTGGAATTTTTCTTAAGATGGTCTCCAAGTTTGCATGAAACGGACAATGTATGGAGAAGTTATTAAGACTAGAAGTATGTATACGCACAAGAGAATTATATGTATATACAAACATATCAAATATTCAAAAAACAAAAAATCAAAACAGCAAAGCGGAAGCCCTAGAAACGGAACCGATCCATTTAATGGGTCGACCCAAGATTCGATGGGTTGACCCAGGGGTTAACCCAGGGTGTATGGGGTCGATACCCAAAGGGGGTCGTCCCCAATACATATTTGGGTAGAATTCATATTTCGAACGTGGACTTATTTGTGGCTTAGTTCATCGACTTTTGGCTATAAATAGGACCTTATTTCTATTGTTTTTACACACCAAAACAATGGAGGCAATGGGATGCTTCCCCAGCTTAGAATGAGTTAGCATATTTCCTTCAACAACAACCTATACGCATTCAAGAATTCTTCCTACAACTTCATCAAATTGTTCTCTATTCTTTAGGTCCAAACCATATAATTTTATGTTATTTTTAGATATAAACATTTAGCAAGAAATCCTGTCATGTTTATAAATCTGGATCTAAACCTATGCCTAATTAGTCCTATTATTACATGTTCATCAGATCTGTTCTTATATGCGTATTTCTGTTCATTAGATCTATTCTTATATGCCTATTTCTGTTCATCAGATTTGTTCGTATATGCATATTCCTGTTCATCAGATCTATTCTTATATGCTTATTTCTGTTATCATATGCCCATTTTTGTTAATTTTGGTTTTATGTCTATTTTGTTCTTCTCTCTCTCTCATTCCTTTTTTATTTTTATTGCCAGGCTACCTTCATCCTAGGCCAATATTGCTGAAATATGTGTACGAACGAAACTGGGTTAAATTGGGAATGATTACAAATGGTAATTTAGAGGCATAACTTGTACTTTGAATCATGATTGGAATTTGGGGGGTATAAACTATATTGTGAAATTAGAATAAAACTAGGGGTTGATTTATACAGTAAATTATGACTTGTGGTTTGGGACATATATATCTGTAGGCTTAATTTAAGATTATGCAAAAACATGTTAATGGAACGGTAAAGAATCTGTGAAGCCCGTTTAATCTATTGAAATTGAATATTGTAATTGGGAAACCTATGATGAACATGAATAATTGGCCTAAAACGAATTTTCCTAAGATTACAGTAAATAGAAACTATAACTGCACTTAGACACGAGGTTAGATTGCACTTGTGGTAGAAGTCTGCCTGGAACCGCCCGGCAAATCCAGTGTCCATAAGTTTTTAATCTAATGTGAGGGGTCGAGTGCGTAAACGTACACGTAACGGTGCTAAGGCACGAGGTCAAGCTCAGCTTGTGGTAGAATTTGCCTGGAATCGCCCGACATATCCAGCATCCACAAGTTGTCAACTTAATTTGAGAGGTCTGGTGCATTAACATACATGAACTAGGAATGATAATAACCTATTGTAAATATAACTAAATGGGAAAAAGAAAAGATAATAGGTAGGGTTTTTGTAGGGACAAGTGGTAATTATAACTTAGGTTATAATAAAGGATAGAGGAAGGGGATAACTTATGAAATAAGATAAGTTGTACTTAATTATAAATTAAGTAGTTTGTAAATCTGGAAACCCGTTAAATCTGTAGGGATAAGTAAATCTGATAAATCTACGGGGTTAAGTAAGCCTGTTAAATCTACAGGGTTAAGTAAACCTGTTAAATCTGAGGGGTTAAGTAAACCTGTTAAATAATTGGTGTTAAGTAAACCTATTAAATCTATGGCGTTAAGTAAACCTGTTAAATCTTTGGTGGTTATACGAACCTGTTAACCTTGAAAACTTAACATGTTACATCTAGTGGAGTTATATGGACCCGTTAACTTGTATAGTTTAACCTGTAAATCTGTAGGGGGTTATGCGAATCTGTTAGGCATAATCTGTTAAAATCCTAGTTAATTGGGGACACAAGATCTGGAAGGGTTGGCTTGTGTCATCTGTTGTGTGCGTGTAACGACCCGTATTCTACATATCATAGGATCGTAGAATATTTATTTCTTTCCCATGTGAAGTCATATGGTCATGTAACTTAGGGAAACATCCATTAGAGTCATTTCCCATGTTCATGATTTTTGTCGATTTTTAAATGACCATTTTGCCCCTAGTTGGTACTGTTTTGGCCATACCTTTTGATTGGAAAGGAATTTTGACCTGAAACCACTTCCATTGGATTCGTTTGATGGTTTACCTTTCTGTAGATTGGTCATAATAGCTAAACGGACTTACCGTTTGGGAGGTGTGGCTGAAATAAGGTTTGGAGGGTGAAAAACTGCTTAACCGGGCCAAATCGGGTGATTAGTGAGTAAGCCCATAACTCATTTCGGGATTGGGGTAATGGGAAGGCTGAAATGAGATGGAGAATCATTCCATTTCAGTTTTCTAGCCTCCACTTATCACAAAGGAACCCTAAAAATGGCCTCCAACCTCTAAATCACCTCCAAATCATCTTTTGGTCAAGGATTAAGCTTAGCAACCTCTAATCAAGGAAGATCTACACCAAATCAACATTGGAGCTGCTGTTTGGCATTGGGATTCACATCAAATCAGAGATTTATTTCAGATCTTAGTTTATTTGTGGCTAAGGTGAGTGATTTGCATAGTTTTGCACTAATTATGGCTACTTAAGGGTAGTTAGTTGTGACGGCCCGCCTCGCACCAGCCTGCATTTCCTCCAAAAGTTCGCTGTACACATGCCCGACTAGCACAAGACGGTCGTCAGAAGAAAGGAAAGAAGGGAATGAACTAATCAAAGAACCTGTAGAATGTCTCACAGCGCATGGAATAAAATATAATAATAGCATACTTGACATAAAACAGGCGAGACAGTGCATAAGCTGATAACTAAAACCAACATCAATCTCAAAGCAGCGGAAATCCAAATACAGCTTATTACAATTTTTCCAAATTTACTGTCTCTAAACAAAAGAAAGCTAAAGTAGAAGATACACCAACAATGCCCAAGCAGTGATCTTCAACAACACAGGGAGAATATTATGTATATAGTACGTGGAAGCCTCCTGCTCGTCTCCGGATCATCTATCCGTGCATCACCAGCTAACCTGTCTCTAGTCTGCTCGTGTGAGCACCCAGAGTAATAAGAAGAGACATAAAACTCTGGGTCAGACATAAAGCCTGGTATGAGCGATAAGCATCTAAAAAGAGTAATAACAGGTATACTAAACCATACCTGAACCTGGACCTGCAACCAAAGAGTTAGTACCACATACCGTACAATACTCCAAGGTGCCATAGTAAATAGTGTAAGAATACGGGAGTGGGGTGTGCATGTCACAATGATAGCAAACAAATCATCCATAGCAACCATCCTCACATCTCTCACTTAGTGCGTAAAGCGTACGACACCTACCACTTTGGAACACTAGACAAAACTGAGGCAACGACGAATCCCGACTTGTAGAAACCCTGCTATGACCAAGCCAAACACTTGGAGTCATGACCAAACATTTCAATGACCCACTTCATTGGTCGTAGCCCTTGGTTCTACCGATGCCATAATGGCCCTGAATCCGCCTTCGTACCTCCTACCATAGTGGTCCAAAGCTATAGACGTCGATAACTCCTTGGCACACGTCCCGCAGCAAAGCCCAACCATGAAGCGAACTCGTTGATTCCCATCTGAATCTTGAGCTCTAACTTCTCATTTGGACTTCCTTTGCATCTCGGGTTTGGTCGAATTGGAGTGAATCTTCAGAAGAGTTGTCACGCAGTAACAGTCCTGGAATTCGGTTCGGTTCGGTAATCATTGCCCTCGTCTGTTCGGTTCGGGTTTCTTCACTCCGGGTCGGGTCGGTGTCCTCCTCCGGGTCGGGTCGGTGTCCTCCTCCGGGTCGGGTCGGGTTGCTATCCTCCTTCCAGCTCATGCTCCTTCTTCGATCAGCTCCCTTGTTTCCTTCTACTCCGATCCGATCACTTCGCTTTACTTCAGTCCGATCCGCTCCGCTCCCTAGCCTACTCCGATCCGATCCCCTTGTCCACTCCAACTCTAAGTAAACGGCCTTCCTTTTTGCCAAGCCCTTCATGTGCCAAACTTCAGTTCGGGTCGGGTTTCTTGCCCAGTTCACATTTCCGATCCGAGCCCCATCCGATCCGATCCGAAGCCCTGCACAACTTTCTGCAACTTTTCCAGCAACTTGTTTACGCCGTTCGACGACGTTTTTGACAAATCTAACTATTCTAATCAATCACAATTCATGTCAAATAGTCATAACAACATAGCAAACTAACCACAAACACCAAAACAGTGAATTCATATGTGAAAATGGATCAAATGTGCCCAAAACCTCACATTTTCCTATAATCCCTCTTAATCATGTTTAAGCATACGATTAGCAAAACACATCGAAATTAACCCAAATTTCTAACAGAGCCTTAAAACATTATTTTAGAATTTTAAGAATTTTTCCAGAATTTATTTACGTATAAATTCGCTAATCTTCACTAATTACCCTTAATTAACTGTAATTAGTGCAAAAACTATGCAAATCACTCACCTTTGCCACAACTAGAATCCCAAAACTGAAATATTCTCTGATTTGGCGCTGTTCCCAATCTTATACAGCAGCTCCAACCTTGCTTTGGTGCTTTTTCTTCTTAATTTAATGTTTGCTAAGCCTAATCTTCAATTAGAAGGTGATTTTTGGGTGTTTTAGAGAGATTTAGAGAGTGGAGGCCATGGCTAGGTTAAGAGGAATGAAAGTGGCGGCTGGAAAATGTCTAAAGAAATGTTTCCTAACCCTAATCAGCACCTATATCCCCCTAAACCCGAAATTCCCCTTGGGCCTAGCTGCTAATCACCCGCTTAAGCCCAATTAAGTTGTTTTTCACCATCTGAAACTTGTTTCAGCCATATCTCCCAAACGGTGAGTCCGTTTGGCTAATGTGACCACTCTACGGAAAGAGAAACCATCATCCAGAGCCAATGGAAGTGGTTTCAGGTCAAAATTCCTTTCCATTCAAAAGTTATGGCCAAAACAGTGCCAACTAGGGGTAAAATGGTCATTTAAAAATCGGGAAAAATCATGAACATGGGAAATGACCCCAATAGTCGTCTCCCAAAGTTACATGACCATACGACTTCGTATGTGAAAGAAATAAATATCCTACGATCCTGTGATGCGTAGAATGCGGGTCGTTACACTCTCCCCCCCTTAAGAAATTTCGTCCCCGAAATTCCTTAATCCCAAAACATACAAGGGATCCCGCATGCCTAACAACCATATACAACAATCAAATATGCAAAACAAGCAAACAAGCCTATCCTAGCATGCGGAAAATCTAAATCAAAGTCAAAATCTTACCAAACAAAGAGTTCTGGATACTTCTTCCTTATGTCCTCCTCTGTTTCCCAAGTACAATCACTCTCGTCCTCGCTCCACTGTACCTTGACTAGCTTCACCGCCTTCCTTCGAAGTTGCTTCGTGTCGTACTTAACAATACGGGCCGGCTTGCGGTTCCCAACCGCCTCGGGTTCTACTTCGAAGTCCTCTAACTGATCAGGTGAAATAGTCATATCTGAGTCGTGAACGAACTTCCTTAGTTGGGAAACATGGAATACGTTGTGAACTCCCGTCATCTTCTCTGGTAAGTCAATTCTGTATGCCAAATTCCCGACTAGCTCGAGAACAGGGAATGGGCCAACAAATCTTGGTGCCAACTTGCCTCTCCTTCCAAATCGTATTACGCTCTTCAACGGAGAAATCTTGACAAACACTAAGTCGCCAACGGAGAATTTCAAGTCTTTTCTCCTCTTATCAGCATAGCTCTTCTGCCTATCTTGGGCAGCCTTCATCCGTTGTTGAATGGTCTTGATTTTATCTGAAGTTTCCCTCACCACATCTGGTCCAAGCATAAACTTCTCGCCAGTCTCTATCCAACATGATGGTGAGTTGCATGGCCTTCCGTACAAAGCTTCAAACGGAGCCATACCGATACTGGATTGGTAGCTATTATTATATGCAAACTCTACTAGATGCAAATGGTTGTCCCATGATCCACCAAAATCCAATATACATGCTCTCAAGAGATCTTCCAAAATACGGTTCACCCTCTCCGTCTGACCGTCGGTCTGAGGATGATATGCGGTACTGAGATGTAACTCTGACCCTAGAGCCTCTTGTAAGCTCTTCCAAAACCCACTAGTGAACAACGGGTCTCGGTCGCTCACAATGCTTTTAGGTACTCCATGAAATCTCACTACCCACTTCATATACAATTCTGCTAACTTAGCTGCCGTTCTGGTCGATTTGACTGGTATAAACCTTGCACTTTTAGTCAGTCGATCTACAATTACCCAAATGCTGTCATATCCCGATCTAGTCCTTGGTAAACCATCGATGAAATCCATCGAGACTTGCTCCCATTTCCATTCGGGAATTTCTAAGGGCTGTAACAACCCACTAGGCTTCTTTTGCTCGGCTTTAACTAGCTGGCAACTCATGCACTTGGATATAAACTTCCCAACGTCTCTTTTCATCCCTTCCCAGTAGTAAGTCTGCTTCATATCTCGATACATCTTGTTACCACCGGGGTGTATAGTCAGCTTTGAGTGATGACATTCTCTAAGCACTTCATCTCTCAATTCATTGATATTGGGTACAACAAGCTTTCCATTCTTTCTAAGCCATCCATCTCGATTAAGCCTATACTTATTCATCTCCTCATCGATACCCATCTCTAACTTGGAGATGATTTCCAATAGGTTAGGATCGTCCCTCTGACTAGAGCCGATCCGCTCAATCAAAGTGGGTATGATCGTCAAACGTGCTAACATCTCTGGATCCAATTCGCACTTTGGTCTGAAATCAAACCCCGCGATAAACTCCAGTTGCTTCCATTCGAGGAACATAGCCCCTAAGCTGGCATGTCTTCTACTCAATGCATCAGCCACCGCATTGCTCTTTCCTGGTGTATATGCGATGTCAAAATCATAGGAAGCTAAGAACTCTAACCATCTCTGCTGACGGAGATTCAGATCTTTCTGAGAGAAGAGATACTTTAACGACTTATGATCTGTAAACAGCTCAAATCTTTCTCCCAAGAGATAGTGTCTCCACATCTTTAACGCGAACACGATTGCTGCCAACTCTAAATCATGGGTGGGGTATCTTCTCTCGTGCGGTTTCAATTGCCGACTTGCGTAAGCTACAACCCTACCGCCTTGCATTAATACAGCACCCAGTCCGGTACCACAGGCATCCGTGTATACCGTCATCTCTTCATCCCCCTTAGGAATGACTAACACTGGTGCGCTTGTCAACTTGTCCTTTAGACTTTTGAATGCATTCTCGCACCTTTCATCCCAGACAAAAGCTTGATTCTTCTTGGTCAACTGGGTCAATGGTGCTGCTATCTTGGAGAAACCTTGGATAAACTTACGATAATATCCCGCTAATCCCAAGAAACTTCTTACCTCTGTTGCATTCTTGGGCGTAGGCCAATCCTGTACCGTAGCCACCTTCGCTGGGTCCACGGCAATACCATTCTCTGATACAACATGGCCCAAGAACCTCACTTCCCTCTTCCAGAAGTGACACTTAGAAAACTTTGCTTTCAATTGGTGTTTTCTCAACACCTCCATCACTATTCTTAAATGTCATTTGTGTTATTCCTCTGTCCTCGAGTAGACCAAAATATCATCAACGAACACAAGGACAAACTTATTCAACTGATCTCTGAATACCCTATTCATAAGATCCACAAAATATGCTGGGGCATTGGTCAGCCCGAATGGCATAACCAACCATTCATAAAATCCAGACGGCGTTCGAAATGCCGTTTTAGCTATACTCTCAGCTCCCACTCTAAGCTGATGAAAACCCGTCGCGAGATCCAACTGAGAAAATATTCTCGCGCCACTCAACTGATCGAACAAATCATCTATCCGCGGTAGAGGATACTTATTCTTCCTCGTCACTTTATTCAACTCGCGGTAGTCTACACACAAACGAAGGGAACCATCCGCCTTGGTAGCAAACACAACTGGTGCTCCCCATTCAGAAACACTCCTTCTGATAAATCCCTTCTTCAAAAGATCGCTGACTTGCACCTCGAGCTCTCGCTGCTCTCTTGGTGCCATACGACGAAGTGGCATCACTATAGGTCTGGCATCTTTTACCAAATCAATACGAAACTCAATCTCTCGGTGTGGTGGAAGTCCGGTCACTTCTTCGAAAACATCCGGATACTGGCCAACCACGGGCAAACCTGACAACTCACTATGCGGAATGTCGAGGGAGTTTAGAAAACTAGCCAATACCCCCTTACTGGGTAGACCACCAAACACTATCCTCCGCCCATCATCCGCTCTAGCTGTCACCAACAAGCCCTCACAGTCTACCACCACCCCGTATCTTTGGAGCCAATCTACTCCCAAAATAATGCCAAACCCAGTAAAGCCCAAAACAAAGCAATCACAAACAAACATGCATCCATGACTCGATAGAACCACATTACAACAAATCATGCTAAGACTAGTCGAACCACCAATCGGGTTCGTCACTACTAAAGGTCTATCGACAATCTCGGGCTCCAATCCCAACCTATCTACCAGGTCACTAGATATGAAAGAACTGGAAGCTCTGGTATCAAACAAAACTCTAACAGGAACATCGTAAACAGAAAGCATACCTTGAATGACGACATTCTTTCCCTTCTCTGCCGCAGTTGGGGCATTCGACGAAGAAGGAATAGCATTAAGGGCATATGCTTTCACCATTTGCTTTTCTTTAGGGGGCTGTGGACACTTGTCCTTGTGATGTCCCATCTGGCCACAGTTGAAGCACTTCCTATCCGCTGGCTTGGCCCGACAATTACTAGCATAATGGCCCTTCTTACCACAGCTGAAGCACTCCACATCTTGCTTATTCTTTTTCTTCTGGCCATCCTTAGCCTGATTCTGCTTTCTCTTATTCTGAGAACCACCTTTGCCTCCACCACTTGCTTGTGGTTTTGGCTCTTCTACAGATGCAACCTCAGTTTTCGGCTTAGGGTAGAGACTTTCTGACCTTAACGCTTTCCCCACAATCGATTCAAACGTCTCATTGATGTGGTTAATAAGTTTTTCCCCCAAGTACTGATCCAAACCAGTTATGAATTTCTCATTCTTTTTCTCGGCAGTATCAATAAGAGATAACCCGTACTTCGACAAAGTGTCAAATTCAGCAATGTACTCCGAGACAGCTCTGCCATTCTGCTTGAGCTCCAAGAACCTCTTGAACAACACTGACTTCTGGGCAGCTGGAATGAACTTCTCGCTAAAGCGAGCCTTAAACTGCTCCCAAGTAATCTGGTCTTCGGGAGTAGCTGCCTTTATAGCATTCCACCAATTCATTGCCCGCCCTTGCAGCTGACGGGACGCTAGCTTCCTCTTCATTGCATCCTCGATACCCAAATCCTCGAAGATACGTACGCAACTATCCACCCAATCTTGAACATCCGTAGCCGACTCCGTTCCATGGAACGGCTTCCCACCAAGACTAGTATAATACTTATTCAGCTTGGCGAAGTCGACTCTTGGCGCCTGCACTATTGGACCACCACCATTTCCACCATTGGGAGCTGCCCTCTGTACATCTCTAAGCATCTCTCTCATGAGGTCAGTAAACATCGTCCTCATGTCAGCAGCATTCCCATAATTGGCTCCCCTACCAGCACCTCTAGTATCTCGGCTCATCGTCAATCTGAAAAAGGAAACGATTAACGATTCCATAGTGGTGCTAGTGCAGTACGACTTCATCCTTATACTACTAATAGTATATATATATAGCTTTTAAAAACCAAAGTAATCACAAATACGCTCCCTCGTATACGCATATTATCTCTCCCTGATAGCTTCCCTAAGTTAACTACGCAACCTCGCTCTGATACCAAGTGTGACGGCCCGCCTCGCACCAGCCTGCATTTCCTCCAAAAGTGCGCTGTACACATGCCCGACTAGCACAAGACGGTCGTCAGAAGAAAGGAAAGAAGGGAATGAACTAATCAAAGAACCTGTAGAATGTCTCACAGCGCATGGAATAAAATATAATAATAGCATACTTGACATAAAACAGGCGAGACAGTGCATAAGCTGATAACTAAAACCAACATCAATCTCAAAGCAGCGGAAATCCAAATACAGCTTATTACAATTTTTCCAAATTTACTGTCTCTAAACAAAAGAAAGCTAAAGTAGAAGATACACCAACAATGCCCAAGCAGTGATCTTCAACAACACAGGGAGAATATTATGTATATAGTACGTGGAAGCCTCCTGCTCGTCTCCGGATCATCTACCCGTGCATCACCAGCTAACCTGTCTCTAGTCTGCTCGTGTGAGCACCCAGAGTAATAAGAAGAGACATAAAACTCTGGGTCAGACATAAAGCCTGGTATGAGCGATAAGCATCTAAACAGAGTAATAACAGGTATACTAAACCATACCTGAACCTGGACCTGCAACCAAAGAGTTAGTACCACATACCGTACAATACTCCAAGGTGCCATAGTAAATAGTGTAAGAATACGGGAGTGGGGTGTGCATGTCACAATGATAGCAAACAAATCATCCATAGCAACCATCCTCACATCTCTCACTTAGTGCGTAAAGCGTACGACACCTACCACTTTGGAACACTAGACAAAACTGAGGCAACGACGAATCCCGACTTGTAGAAACCCTGCTATGACCAAGCCAAACACTTGGAGTCATGACCAAACATTTCAATGACCCACTTCATTGGTCGTAGCCCTTGGTTCTACCGATGCCATAATGGCCCTGAATCCGCCTTCGTACCTCCTACCATAGTGGTCCAAAGCTATAGACGTCGATAACTCCTTGGCACACGTCCCGCAGCAAAGCCCAACCATGAAGCGAACTCGTTGATTCCCATCTGAATCCTGAGCTCTAACTTCTCATTTGGACTTCCTTTGCATCTCGGGTTTGGTCGAATTGGAGTGAATCTTCAGAAGAGTTGTCACGCAGTAACAGTCCTGGAATTCGGTTCGGTTCAGTAATCATTGCCCTCGTCTGTTCGGTTCGGGTTTCTTCACTCCGGGTCGGGTCGGTGTCCTCCTCCGGGTCGGGTCGGGTTGCTATCCTCCTTCCAGCTCATGCTCCTTCTTCGATCAGCTCCCTTGTTTCCTTCTACTCCGATCCGATCACTTCGCTTTACTTCAGTCCGATCCGCTCCGCTCCCTAGCCTACTCCGATCCGATCCCCTTGTCCACTCCAACTCTAAGTAAACGGCCTTCCTTTTTGCCAAGCCCTTCATGTGCCAAACTTCAGTTCGGGTCGGGTTTCTTGCCCAGTTCACATTTCCGATCCGAGCCCCATCCGATCCGATCCGAAGCCCTGCACAACTTTCTGCAACTTTTCCAGCAACTTGTTTACGCCGTTCGACGACGTTTTTGACAAATCTAACTATTCTAATCAATCACAATTCATGTCAAATAGTCATAACAACATAGCAAACTAACCACAAACACCAAAACAGTGAATTCATATGTGAAAATGGATCAAATGTGCCCAAAACCTCACATTTTCCTATAATCCCTCTTAATCATGTTTAAGCATACGATTAGCAAAACACATCGAAATTAACCCAAATTTCTAACAGAGCCTTAAAACATTATTTTAGAATTTTAAGAATTTTTCCAGAATTTATTTACGTATAAATTCGCTAATCTTCACTAATTACCCTTAATTAACTGTAATTAGTGCAAAAACTATGCAAATCACTCACCTTTGCCACAACTAGAATCCCAAAACTGAAATATTCTCTGATTTGGCGCTGTTCCCAATCTTATACAGCAGCTCCAACCTTGCTTTGGTGCTTTTTCTTCTTAATTTAATGTTTGCTAAGCCTAATCTTCAATTAGAAGGTGATTTTTGGGTGTTTTAGAGAGATTTAGAGAGTGGAGGCCATGACTAGGTTAAGAGGAATGAAAGTGGCGGCTGGAAAATGTCTAAAGAAATGTTTCCTAACCCTAATCAGCACCTATATCCCCCTAAACCCGAAATTCCCCTTGGGCCTAGCTGCTAATCACCCGCTTAAGCCCAATTAAGTTGTTTTTCACCATCTGAAACTTGTTTCAGCCATATCTCCCAAACGGTGAGTCCGTTTGGCTAATGTGACCACTCTACGGAAAGAGAAACCATCATCCGGAGCCAATGGAAGTGGTTTCAGGTCAAAATTCCTTTCCATTCAAAAGTTATGGCCAAAACAGTGCCAACTAGGGGTAAAATGGTCATTTAAAAATCGGGAAAAATCATGAACATGGGAAATGACCCCAATAGTCGTCTCCCAAAGTTACATGACCATACGACTTCGTATGTGAAAGAAATAAATATCCTACGATCCTATGATGCGTAGAATGCGGGTCGTTACATTAGTGTTAATTAGCGAATTTATACACTAATAAATTCGGGAAAAATGTTCATAAATTCCTAAATGATGTTTTAGACCTCTGATATGAATTTGGGTTAATTTGGTTAAGTTTTGCTAATCCTATCATTAGTTTCACCTAAACATGCTTAAGGGGAAATATGGGGTTTTGGGGTATGTTTGATCCATTTTAACGTATCATATTGATGTTTTGATGTTTGTGGTTGATTATGCATGTTGCTATGACTGTATGAAATGCTTTGTGATTGATTTTAATAGTTAGAATGGTCGAAAACGTCGTCGAATGGCGTAAACACTTGCTGGAACAATTTCAGAAAGCAGTGCAGGTTTCGGATCAGATCGGATATGGGGACTCGGATCGGATATGTCGAACTGGGCAAGGGATTCGATTGGATCGGAACCTGACACTTGAGAAAATTGGCAAAAAGGAAGGCCATGCTAACTGAACTGGGATCGGATCGGATTATGGAGGAGGGATCGGAGCGGATAGAGGAGGATGGATCAGATCGGAGCACGTGAAGGATGAGGAGGCAGATCGGAGCGGAAGCACGAACTGGAGGGGAGATGGCACCCGACCCGACCCGAAGTGAGACACCTGACCTGACCCGCGGAGAAACACCTGACCCGACCCGCACTAGAAGAAGACCCGAACTGACGCGATGCAGTGGACCCGACCCGAACCGATAGTTTGAAAAGAACCCGACCCGACCCAGTATTGACCAATAACCCGAGATGCAAAGGTAGTCCAATATGGGAAGTTAGAGCTCAGGATCCAGTTGGGAACCGATGAGTTCACTTCATGGTTGGGCTTTGCTGCGGGACGTGTACTAAGGAGTTGTCAATGTTCATAACTTCGATTCACCACTAAAAATGAATGATGGGCTACTTATCAGTGCAGTAGAGTCATTGCGACTCGAGGGGCAAGGTGATGGTAGGAAGACTACGTTATCAGTGCAGTAGAGTCATTACGACTCGAGGGGCAAGGTGATGCGTAGTAAGACTATGAGCCAGCGCAAATGGGGTGAATAACTCCATGGGGCAAGTGGACATAGTAAAGGATTGGTAAGACTATGAGCCAGCGTAGATGGGGTGAATAACTCCATGGGGCAAGTGGACATAGTAAGGATTGGTAAGGCTATGAGCCAGCGCATATGGGGTGAATAACTCCATGGGGCAAGTGGACATAGCGAAGGATTAGTGGCTACGTTATCAGTGCAGTGAAGCCATTTTACAACTTCATGGGGCAAATTGATCGTAGCAAGGGTGGGTGATCGAAGTGGTGAATATCGTATGCTTTACGCACTGAGTGAGAGATGTGAGGATGGATGCTATGTTTGATTGTTTGCCATCACTATGACATGCACACCTCCCCCACCTCCGTATATTTACACTGTTTGATATGGCACCTTAGAGTGTTGTACAGTATGTAGTGCTAACTCTTTGGTTGTAGGTCCAGGTTCAGGTATGTTTTAGTCTACCTGCTATTGTTCACTTTAGATGCTTATCGCTCATACCAGGCTTTATGTCTGACCCAGAGTTTTATGTCTCCTCTTATTACTCTGGGTGCTCACACGAGCAGACTAGAGACAGGTTAGCTGGTAGTGCGCGAGTAGCTGATTCAGAGGCGGGCAGGAGGCTTCCACGTATGATACATATATACACATTCTCCCTGTGTCGTTGGTGGTCGCTACTTGGGCATTAGTAGTGTACATGTAACAACCCGAATTTTAACAACGTGTTAAGACAAGAATCAAGGCAGAATTAAATGTTAAAATCTGAATCAGGGAAAACGGGTTGCGCCATTGCGTTCGTCTCGGAAAAATACGCGAAATAGAGTCCGAAATATCGTAAATCAGAGTCCGTATGACCATGATATGGCCTCGCAAAGTTTCACGAAAAGTTCAAATTCGAAAACAGATTCAAAATTTTCAAAATTCAGGGTAGGCGGGAAAGATCCCGCCCAGACAGGTCGACAGGGGGGTCGACACTAGGGTCGACCTCCCCCCCAACCAGGTCGACACTAGAGTCGACCTGGGGGTCGACCTCCCTGGTCGGCCAGGTCGGCCCGGTGCACCTGTTTTGGCTCCTGGGTTCTGTTTTGGAGGCTTGTGACGATTTTTGAGGGCTTGGATCTATCCTAGGGTTAATCTAAGGGCCTAAACTACTCCTAATCTCTATAAAAAGTCCCCTAAGCCTACCCTAAACCCTCACAAATCACTCATGCCACGAAGTGCTGCCCAAATGCCAAGTGATCATGGCCTCCATCTCCAACTCCAAGGGCTCATGCATTCAAATCAGATCTGAATCAAAGATGCTAGCTTGCTACATCAAATCAAGGGAGTGAACCAACGTTGCTATGCAAATTTCATGACGATTCTTCAACAAAGGAGCCACCTTTCTTCGTCAAGACGATTCATGCTCATAACCCCTTAGCCACGCTATGTAAGTTCTAGCAACTTCTAGATCTAAACGGTAGTCTTAATGATGGCATGGAATAAAACGAGATTAAACTAAGTATGCTAGCTTATATGAACCTTGTCATGCCTCTTTTTCTTGAACCTATGACTTTTGGCTATGCTTAGTGACTAAATCATGCTATTCATGTTACGATTAACCTAGTTTATCTTGCAAGTTTGAATCTTTATCTATGGAATGCTAGTATGAACCTTTGGGAACCATTTGACTTGTGAAACATTGGCAAAGATTTGACTTTGGGGCTTATGCATGTAAATGAACCCAAACCCCTTATGTTATCATGCATGTTTGTGGCCAAATTCCCTTATGATACTATGCATGTTTGTGGCCAAATTCCCTTATGATACTATGCATGTTTGTGGCCAAAAAACCCCTTATGATGCTATGCATATTTCGAGGCCAAACCCCCTTATGATACCATGCATATTTGTGGCCAACCCCTTCTTGGCATCATGCATGTTTTGAGGCCAATATGTAGCATAGTATCCTTACTATGTTGACTCGCTTTTACTTGGGTTGGAAACATGATTTGGGGTAGGATAGACGAGCGTGATTATGACATGAAAATTTGATATGGGATTTCATGAAAATATGACACTCATGATACACCTAAATGGGGACATGACATGTGGAGTAAACATGGGACTTGAAACTAGACACGGGGGTTGTAAGTGCAATATAACACTAGACCAAACATGAAAGTGGCCAACTCGAGGTTGGGTTGAGTTTGTAGCATAAATCTACCTGGACCCGCCCGGCTTAACTAGTGGCTGCAAACAATAGGATCCAATGTGAGAAGTTGGTCATGTCGCGCTTAAGACCCAAGGTTAGACTAGGTTGTGGTGTAAAACTACCCGGACCCGCCCGGCTTAACTAGTAACCACAACAAGGTCTAATGTGAGAGGTTGAGAGTGCATTAATTAAATTAATGCCACATGATAAGGTTAAGTAAATTAGACTAACGACACTTAACCGATATGACACAAATTGGTAGGTTAAGTGGGACCGGGCTTGATTTCTTAATGACACTTAGCCATACAAGACAATTAGGGGACGGGGTTAAGTAATTTACGCTTAACTAATCCGACTTGGTAATTAGATGGGGTTAAGTAATTTACACTTAACTAATCCGACTTGGTAATTAGATGGGGTTAAGTAATTTAGACTTAACTAATCTAAACACGGTAATTAGATGGGGTTAAGTAACCTATACTTAACTAATCTAAACACGGTAATTCTATGGGGTTAAGTTAAACACTTAACCAATCTAAACTTGGTAATTCAATGAGGTTAAGCAACCAATACTTAACCAACTTAACATTATAATTTAATGGGGTTAAGTAACTTATAATTAACTAATTATACATGATGATTTGATGAGGTTAAATAACCTATACTTAACCAATCTAACATGTGGACTTGATAGGGTTAAGTCACAAGACCTTTTTGAATATACTTAACCCGTGTAGTATGATTAGTGGATGAGGTTAAGCTAACCCATACTTAACCAATCTGGCTCGACGATCTGATGCGATTTAGATAATTTATGCTTGATTAATCTAACATGATAATCTGATAGACAAACCAATACTTAACCAATTTGACTTGATAGGGTTAAGTCATGCGCTTCCTGGTATACTTAACCAACTTGTAGGGCTAAGCCTTGAACTTAAATACTTAGCCAATCTTGACATGATTCGTAGACGGGCTAAGTCATGAACCTGAATAACAACACTTAACCCAGTAGACAAAACCCTAGTGAGAGGAACTAGGTAGAAAATCGTGGTTAATCAAGGGTAACGGGAAAAAAAAAGCTAAGTGGGAAACCTTAGTTAAGTATAACTAAGTAATAATTCTTAGCCAAGGACATGGGACTAGTTCATGAATGGATGTTTAACCCGATATGGTTGGTCATCGCTTAAACACACGAGGAGAAGCAAATTATCCGACTTGGATAAGGGCTCCAACGAACTGGGTGACGAAGCGGTAGCTTCAGGGGACGTGAGGGTACTCTTGGTATCCCTCTGTGAGGTGGCAGGTGGTCCATGAAACCCGGCCTCACAGAGGTTAAGGTCTGTGATAGAAGAGCCAAGAGTATGCCTTGGTTGCTATGCGAGCGACCTAAAGACTGGGATGGATTAGCGTGGAGTCGACGATACTTGATTTTGCCCTGGATAGCACGTCGCCGACTACCTACCATCTTTAGTCAATCGTGCACGAGCGGAAAGGCAGAGAACTCCCAACAGACCATGTTCTTGCTATCGAGTCATGAGTGAGGTTTGCCCATAGGAAAGTGGGGCTATAGTGGGGCCGGGATGTAGTTCTCATACATGATTTCTCTTGGATTGCCTTTCAGTAGTTGAGGGAGGGGTCACGTGGGACCATAGCCACAGATACAAAAACATACCTTGATATCTGCATTAGCAGACGACTTAAAGCTCCCGACCGACTTCCGTATTTCTTGATTTGCCCTGGCACGGAACTCGGGTGGCACATTGAGATACATGTGCGTCTAGACATGGAAAACGATTCACGATACATATGTGGGATAAAGGGCGCGGTTGACGGGTGGCATAATCCCGAATGGCCCTAGGTTGCCTGAACCCAAACCGAGACACGGGAACGTTCATTAGGTAGTATAATCCCTAGTGGTCCTAGGTGGTATAAACCCTAAGTGAACACGCGATAGTTCATGGTAAGAAAACCTAACTAGATCAAGGGTAGCAGTCCAAAACAACTTCAAGGATAAAATGGTACTACGTTGAAGTGGTATAGATTTACATAGGAAAGCCCGTATGGCCTACGGCAAAGGACTGAACTTATACATGGAAAGAAACATACGAGTTGGGAAAACCTACATATGCTATATATTAGGTTTACATGGACCATTACATGACATTGGCCAAGGGACATTCATAATTAACACATGACGCGGGTTGGGATACTAGTACGAGAGGTGCAGAGCAAATATACATGATAGATACCGTGGGATGTTATACATGATAGATACCTAGTGATAGTATACTTGATAGAAACCTGACGATGTGATACCTTGATTCTTGACACCGTAGTTTATCATGATACCTTAGTTTATCTTGCTACAGTAGTTCATCCAGTTATCTTGGTTTAGCTTATCTATCTTGTCATCATCCTTATGTTTACTTTTAGTTTATGCATGTCATGTTACCTTTACCTGTTTTTATACTGAAAGTAGATAGGACTTACCAGTCTTTATGACTGACCCCGTTTTCTTTCACCTCTTTGTCTTCCGTTCCCCCCCCCCCCAGGTTTTCAGGGAGGAAATGCTGTTGTTTAGTTCGGACTTCCTCTGCTTGAAGGTCATCATGCATGGCTTGGACTTTTCTTGGTTATGGCTACCTTACTGTTTTATTTGGGGAATAATTTATGGAAAAGTTTTATGCTTCTTTATTATTGCAAGACAGGTTTTGATGTATTCTGATGAAAAAGGCTTTAGACCTTATTTTATAAGGTAATGAAATTTATTTTACTTCCGCTGTTTTATATATATGTTCTGTCTTGTAATATTTCTGTGCATGTTTACCTCGATAATGCTTCACCAAACCTAGTGCATTCCCTTTGTGAGTGACTCTAGCGGAGGTGGGGTGTTACATTTGGTATCAGAGCAGAAGGTTACCAGACTGGGCAAAAGTTTTTAAAACCTTCTGAAAACTATTTGAAAACCGTTTACAAAGAAGCATTTTTCAAGAAAATTTTGTTTTTAAAGGCTATTCCCCAAAAGCCATTAGCACCATCCTTTGTTTCCTTGATTGAACCTATTTTCCTTTCTTTCCTCCATCTGTAGTCACAGTAGTTTTAACTGCGACTAATCCTTGTCTAGCTACGTAAGTGTTTTCCCGTGCGATGGAGGAAGTTCTCGAGAGACCTGTTACCGAAGTAATAAGAAGGGATAATAAGAGCAAGGATAAAGGACACGAGCTTAAGAATAAGCAACTTGTTTGTATGGCTTGATCCACAAAGGAAGATAAGGACAAGATCAGCGAGAGGGCAATTGTATGCTCTCATCTCTAGCGTACCTAAGAGGAATGGTACCGTTTCTGTTAAAGGCTTAGCCTTTCTTTTCTATCGTCCCGTCTAGACTTTGTTTTGATCATCGCATCATTTAAGTCTGCCTCGATAGTTAAGTCTTTGCACCTTAGTACTAGCATGGTAGAAGATCCCACTTTAGTCCCAAAATCTGGTTGGAGAGTCGGTCCATTTATTCATGACTTGTTGGATTTGAGAACGTCTATGCCAAGTGTTGAGATTAGGAGCAATGCTTCTATTGTTGAGCTATGGATGGATTCTAGGGGTAAAGTGGTTATCCAGTAAGGGATACCATTCTCGGTTTTTAAAAGAGGGTAGTCAGACTCTTGGCTTGCTTTGGTAATACCTTCGAAGTCTCGTGTAACCTTTTGGGTTCTGTCATGGTTAGTTACCTAGAATCTCTTGATGCATTTGTCGGAAATATCTGATCCAATCGAGTAACGTCCGCCAATAAGACGGATGGTTCATTCCGCTTGAGCATGGGTTATAGGAACCACCCTAGTAAGTGCACGTGGTAACATGGATTGGCATCGGTAAACGAGATCCAGAATTCACTAGTGAATTTTGGAGAGCTTGCATGAGTATGCAGATATGTCTGAACCGAGCATACTAGGGAAAGAATAAGTGAAAGTGAAACGAGAAGCGACAGTGAAATGAGTTCCAACTCATAACTTGGAAATAGGAATCAAGGAGCTACGAAATCATGAAGTCAAAGGCGGTCAAGGCACAATGGAATTAAGCTCATGGAAATGCGGCTTAGACACGCGCATCATGTCTCTTTTTAAGAGTATATCTTTGATCCTTGGTTCACCTGTAGAGCTTACTTGCATGCTATCGCTTGGTGGATATCCTCTCGGTCCTGTTTCTGTTACAAACCCCATAAGGAGTTTGTCTTGTTTATCTCCTCGATCTTATCTTGGGAACCTTAGATAGAACTCTATGGATGTAAACATGTATTTGAAACATGATATGATTGATATGGTTGCAAATGGTTGCAAGTGGTTGCTCGTGGATGCACGAATACACATTAGATACTAGATTGACGCGGTCACATTTCACATCGCATATGCACGAGTATTTATACTTGTTTATGGATAAAATTGAATGTGTTATCATGCGGATGTTGCATATGAATGAATGTTTGTGCACGCATATAGTACTTATATGACTAGGACTATTTGCATACATGTTGGACTCATGGCACTAAACATATTTTGCATTAGAAAGATCATTCAGGCCTGATCATTAGCATTAGCTAAGGAGCATATACACACACGTTCTGCATATGTTCATATGGCATTAGAAATCGTCTAAGGACAATGGTTGCTTGTGGATGATGTTTTGAGTATATGGATGATGGATGGTAGGATGCGTTCTTCCTAACTTGGAGATTTCGAGGACGAAATCCTTAAAGGAGGGGAGAATGTAACAACCCGACTTTTAACAATGTGTTAAGAAAAGAATCAAGGCAGAATTAAATGTTAAAATCTGAATCAGGGAAAACGGGTTGCGCCATTGCGTTCGTCTCGGAAAAATACGCGAAATAGAGTCCGAAATTTCGTAAATCGGAGTCCGTATGACCAGGAAATGGCCTCGCAAAGTTTCACGAAAAGTTCAAATTCGAAAACAGATTCAGAATTTTCAAAATTCAGGGTAGGCGGGAAAGATCCCACCCAGACAGGTCGACAGGGGGGTCGACACTAGGGTCGACCTCCCCCCTAACCAGGTCGACACTAGAGTCAACCTGGGGGTCGACCTCCCTGGTCGGCCAGGTCGGCCTGGTGCACCTGTTTTGGCTCCTAGGTCCTGTTTTGGAGGCTTGTGACGATTTTTGAGGGCTTGGATCTATCCTAGGGTTAATCTAAGGGCCTAAACTACTCCTAATCTCTATAAAAAGACCCCTAAGCCTACCCTAAACCCTCACAAATCACTCATGCCACGAAGTGCTGCCCAAATGACAAGTGATCATGGCCTCCATCTCCATCTCCAACTCCAAGGGCTCATGCATTCAAATCGGATCCGAATCAAAGATGCTTGCTTGCTACATCAAATCAAGGGAGTGAACCAACGTTGCTATGCAAGTTTCATGACGATTTTTCAACAAAGGAGCCACCTTTCTTCGTCAAGACGATTCATGCTCATAACCCCTTAGCCACGCTATGTAAGTTCTAGCTACTTCTAGATCTAAACGGTAGTCTTAATGATGGAATGGAATAAAACGAGATTAAACTAAGTATGCTAGCCTATATGAACCTTGTCATGCCTCTTTTGCTTGAACCTATGACTTTTGGCTATGCTTAGTGACTAAATCATGCTATTCATGTTATGATTAACCTAGTTTATCTTGCAAGTTAGAATCTTTATCTATGGAATGCTAGTATGAACCTTTGGGAACCATTTGACTTGTGAAACATTGGCAAAGATTTGACTTTGGGGCTTATGCATGTAAATGAACCCAAACCCCTTATGTTATCATGCATGTTTGTGGCCAAATTCCCTTATGATACTATGCATGTTTGTGGCCAAATTCCCTTATGATACTATGCATGTTTGTGGCCAAAAAACCCCTTATGATGCTATGCATATTTCGAGGCCAAACCCCCTTATGATACCATGCATATTTGTGGCCAATCCCTTCTTGGCATCATGCATGTTTTGAGGCCAATATGTAGCATAGTATCCTTACTATGTTGACTCGCTTTTACTTGGGTTGGAAACATGATTTGGGGTAGGATAGACGAGCGTGATTATGACATGAAAATTTGATATGGGATTTCATGAAAATATGACACTCATGATACACCTAAATGGGGACATGACATGTGGGGTAAACATGGGACTTGAAACTAGACACGGGGGTTGTAAGTGTAATATGATACTAGACCAAACATGAAAGTGGCCAACTCGAGGTTGGGTTGAGTTTGTAGCATAAATCTACCCGGACCCGCCCGGCTTAACTAGTGGTTACAAACAATAGGATCCAATGTGAGAAGTTGGTCATGTCGCGCTTAAGACCCGAGGTTAGACTAGGTTGTGGTGTAAAACTACCCGGACCCGCCCGGCTTAACTAGTAACCACAACAAGGTCTAATGTGAGAGGTTGAGAGTGCATTAATTAAATTAATGCCACATGATAAGGTTAAGTAAATTAGACTAACGACACTTAACCGATATGACACAAATTGGTAGGTTAAGTGGGACCGGGCTTGATTTCTTAATGACACTTAGCCATACAAGACAATTAGGGGACGGGGTTAAGTAATTTACGCTTAACTAATCCGACTTGGTAATTAGATGAGGTTAAGTAATTTACACTTAACTAATCCGACTTGGTAATTAGATGGGGTTAAGTAATTTAGACTTAACTAATCTAAACACGGTAATTAGATTGGGTTAAGTAACCTATACTTAACTAATCTAAACACGGTAATTCTATGGGGTTAAGTTAGACACTTAACCAATCTAAACTTGGTAATTCAATGAGGTTAAGTAACCAATACTTAACCAACTTAACATGATAATTTAATGGGGTTAAGTAACTTATAATTAACCAATTATACATGATGATTTGATGAGGTTAAGTAACCTATACTTAACCAATCTAACTTGTGGACTTGATAGGGTTAAGTCACAAGACATTTTGAATATACTTAACCCTTGTAGTATGATTAGTGGATGAGGTTAAGCTAACCCATACTTAACCAATCCGGCTCGACGATCTGATGCGATTTAGATAATTTATGCTCGATTAATCTAACACGATAATCTGAAAGACAAACCAATACTTAACCAATTTGACTTGATAGGGTTAAGTCATGCGCTTCCTGGTATACTTAACCAACTTGTAGGGCTATTCCTTGAACTTAAATACTTAGCCAATCTTGACATGATTCGTGGGCGGGCTAAGTCATGAACCTGAATAACAACACTTAACCCAGTAGACAAAACCCTAGTGAGAGGAACTAGGTAGAAAATCGTGGTTAATCAAGGGTAACGGGAAAAAAAAGCTAAGTGGTAAACCTTAGTTAAGTATAACTAAGTAATAATTCTTAGCCAAGGACATGGGACTAGTTCATGAATGGATGTTTAACCCGATATGGTAGGTCATCGCTTAAACACACGAGGAGGAGCAAATTATCCGACTTGGATAAGGGCTCCAACGAACTGGGTGACGAAGCGGTAGCTTCGGGGGGCGTGAGGGTACTCTTGGTATCCCTCTGTGAGGTGGCAGGTGGTCCATGAAACCCGACCTCACAGAGGTTAAGGTCTGCGATAGAAGAGCCAAGAGTATGCCTTGGTTGCTATGCGAGCGACCTAAAGACTGGGATGGATTAGCGTGGAGTCGACGATACTTGATTTTGCCCTGGATAGCACGTCGCCGGCTACCTGCCATCTTTAGTCAATCATGCACGAGCGGAAAGGCAGAGAACTCCCAACAGACCATGCTCTTGATATCGAGTCATGGGTGAGGTTGGCCCATAGGAAAGTGGGGCTATAGTGGGGCCGGGATGTAGTTCTCATACATGATTTCTCTTGGATTGCCTTTCAGTAGTTGAGGGAGGGGTCATGTGGGACCATAGCCACGGATACAAAAATAGACCTTGATATCTGCATCAGCAGACGACTTAAAGCTCCCGACCGAGTTCCGTATTTCTTGATTTGCCCTGGCACGGAACTCGGGTGGCACATTGAGATACATGTGCGTCTAGACATGGAAAACGATTCACGATACATACGTGGGATAAAGGGTGCGGTTGACGGGTGGCATAATCCCTAGTGGCCCTAGGTGGCCTGAACCCAAACCGAGACACGGGAACGTTCATTAGGTAGCATAATCCCTAGTGGTCCTAGGTGGCATAAACCCTAAGTGAACACGCGATAGTTCATGGTAAGAAAACCTAACTAGATCAAGGGTAGCAGTCCAAAACAACTTAAAGGATAAAATGGTACTACGTTGAGGTGGTATAGATTTACATGGGAAAGCCCGTACGGCCTACGGCAAAGGACTGAACTTATACATGGAAAGAAACATACGAGTTGGGAAAACCTACATATGCTATATATTAGGTTGACATGGACCATTACATGACATTGGGCAAGGGACATTCATAGTTAACACATGACGCGGGTTGGGATACTAGTACGAGAGGTGCAGAGCAAATATACATGATAGATACCGTGGGATGTTATACATGATAGATACCTGGTGATAATATACTTGGTAGAAACCTGACGATGTGATACCTTGATTCTTGACACCGTAGTTTATCATGATACCTTAGTTTATCTTGCTACAGTAGTTCATCCAGTTATCTTGGTTTAGCTTATCTATCTTGTCATCATCCTTATGTTTACTTCCAGTTTATGCATGTCATGTTACCTTTACCTGTTTTTATAATGGAAGTAGATAGGACTTACCAGTCTTTATGACTGACCCCGTTTTCTTTCGCCTCTTTGTCTTCCGTTCCCTCCCCCCCTCCCCCCCAGGTTTTCAGGGAGGAAATGCTGTTGTTTAGTTCGGACTTCCTCTGCTTGAAGGTCATCATGCATGGCTTGGACTTTTCTTGGCTATGGCTACCTTACTGTTTTATTTGGGGAATAATTTATGGAAAGGTTTTATGCTTCTTTATTATTGCAAGACAGGTTTTGATGTATTATGATGAAAGAGGCTTTAGACCTTATTTTATAAGGTAATGAAATTTGTTTTACTTCCGGTGTTTTATGTATATGTTCTGTCTTGTAATATTTCTGTGCATGTTTACCTCGATAAAGCTTTACCAAACCTAGTGTATTCCCTTTGTGAGTGACTCTAGCGAAGGTGGGGTATTACAGTACCTCCTTTATCTTACTTTTGCTTTGAGACAGTTTGAAAAGTTGTAATATGCTATATTTTGGATTTCCGCTGCTATGATGCTTAGTTCTGGTTTTTAGCTTATGCACTGTCTCTCCTGTTTTATGTCAAGTATGTTATTATTATATTTTGTTCTATGCGCTGTGAGACATTCTATAGGTTCTTTGTATGTTCATTTCCTTCTTCCTTTTTTCCTTCTGTTGACCCGTTCCGTGCTAACCGGACATGTGTACAGCGCACCTTTGGAGAAAATGTCGGTTGGTGCGGGGCGGGCCGTCACCCTTGGTATCAGAGCTCTAGGTTGCGTAGTTAACCTAGGGAAAGACACCAGGGAGAGATAGTACGTATATGAGTGCGCGTATTTGTGATTACTTTGGTTTTCAAAAGTTATATATATACTATTGGTAGTTTAAGAATGAAGTCGCACTGCACTAGCACCACTATGGGGTCTTTAATTGTTTCCCTTTTTCAGATTGACGATGAGCCGAGACACGAGGAACGCTGGTAGAGGAACCAAATATGGGTATGCTGCTGACATGAGGGCGATGTTTACTGACCTCATGAGAGACATGCTTAGAGAAGTGCAAGGGGCAGCTCCCAATCCCGGAGTTGGTGCTGGCCCAGTAGTGCAGGCGCCTATTGTCGATTTTGCCAAGTTGTGCAAGGATTACACCAATCTTGGTGGGAAGCCGTTCCACTGGATGGAGTCGGCCACAGATGTTCCGGACTGGATGGATAGCTGTGATCGTATCTTCGATGACTTGGGTCTTGAGGATGCGATGAAGAGAAGGTTAGCATCTCGTCAGCTGCAAGGGCGAGCGATGAATTGGTGGAATGCCATTAGAACAGTTACTCCAGAGGACCAGGTTACTTGGGTTCAGTTCAAGGCACGCTTTAGCGAGAAGTTTATTCCAGCTGCCCAGAAGTCAGTATTGTTCAAGAGGTTCTTGGAACTCAAGAAGAATGGGAGGGCAGTTTCTGATTATATTGCTGAGTTCGACACTTTGTCGAAGTATGGACTGTCTCTCATTGACACTCCTGAGAAGAAGAATGAGAAGTTCATTACTGGTTTGGATGGATACTTGGGGGAAAGGCTTATCAACCACATCGATGAGTCTTTTGAATCGATTGTGGGGAAAGCTTTGAGATCAGATAGTCTTTACCCTAAGTCAAAGACTGAGGCTGCATCGGCAGAAGGGCCAAAGCCACAAGCAGGCGGTGGAGGCAAGAACAACTCTCAGAATAAGAGGAAGCATGACCAATCTAAAGGTGGCCAGAAAAAGAGCATGAAAGATGTTGAGTGCTTCAGCTGTGGTAAGAAGGGCCATTATGCTAAAGACTGACGGGCCAAGCCAACGGATAAGAAGTGCTTCAACTGTGGTCAAGTGGGACATTTCAAGGATAAGTGCCCGCAACCTCTTAAGGAGAAACAGATTGTGAAAGCCTATGCTATTGATGTTGTTCCTTCTTCGTCGAATGCCCCAACTGCGGCAGAGAAAGGAAAGAATGTTGTTATTCAAGGTATGCTTTCTATTTACGATGTACCAGTTTGAGTTTTGTTTGATACTGGGGCTTCCCGTTCCTTCATATCTAGTGACCTGGTAGATAGGTTGGGACTGGAACCCAAGATAGTCGATAGACCATTGGTTGTGACGAACCCGATTGGTGGTTCGACTAGCCTTAGTATGATTTGCAGAAATTTGGTCTTATCGAGTTATAGATGTATGTTTGTTTGTGATTGCTTTGTTTTGGGCTTTACTGGGTATGGCCTTATATTGGGGGTCGATTGGCTCCAAAGATACGGGGTAGTGGTAAACTGTGAGGGCTTTTTGGTGACAGTGAGGGCGGATGATGGGCGGAGGGTAGTGTTTGGTAGTCTAACTAGTGATGGGGTTATGGCTAGTTTTGTAAATTCCCTCGACATCCCGCAGGATGAGTTGTCAGATGTGCCCTTGGTTGGCCAGTATACGGACGTCTTCGAGGAGGTGACCAGACTTCCACCACACTAAGAGATTGAGTTCCGTATTGATTTAGTGAAAGATGCCAGACCTATAGTGACGCCACTTCGTCGTATGGCACCAAGGGAGGAGCGAGAGCTCGGGGTGCAAGTCAGCAATCTTTTGAAGAAGGGATTTATTAGAAGGAGTGTCTCCGAGTGGAGAGCACCAGTTGTGTTTGCCACTAAGGAAGATGGTTCCCTTCGTTTGTGTGTGGACTATCGCGAGTTGAATAAGGTGACGAGGAAGAATAAGTATCCTCTACCGCAGATAGATGATTTGTTTGATCAACTGGAAGGAGCAAGAGTGTACTCCCAGTTGGACCTCGCGACATGATTTCATCAGCTTCGAGTAGCAGATGAGAGTGTTCCGAAAACGGCATTCAGGACGCCATCTGGATTTTATGAGTGGTTGGTCATGCCATTTGGGTTGACCAATGCACCAGCCTATTTTGTGGATCTTATGAATCGAGTATTCAGAGATCAGTTGAATAAGTTTGTTCTTGTGTTCGTGGATGATATCCTTGTTTACTCAAGGACAGAGGAGGAACACAAGGGACACTTGAGGATAGTGATGGAGGTGTTGAGGAAACACCAATTGAAAGCGAAATTCTCTAAGTGTCATTTTTGGAGAAGGGAAGTGAGATTCTTAGGTCATGTTGTTTCAGAGAGTGGTATTGCCGTGGACCCTGCGAAGGTGGCTACGGTACAGGATTGGCCTACACCCAAGAATGCAACAGATGTAAGAAGTTTCTTGGGATTAGCTGGATATTATCGTAAGTTTATCCAGGACTTCTCCAAGATAGCAGCACCGTTGACTCAATTGACTAAGAAGAATCAGCCCTTCGTCTGGGACGAAGTGTATGAGGATGCCTTCAAGAGTCTAAAAGAGAAGTTGACGCATGCTCTAGTGTTAGTCATTCCTAAAGGGAATGAAGAGATGACGGTATACACGGATGCTTGTGGTACCGGACTGGGTGTTGTATTGATGCAAGGGGGTAGGGTTGTAGCTTATGCTAGTCGACAGCTAAAGCCGCATGAGAAGAAGTATCCTACCCATGATTTGGAATTGGCAGCGATTGTGTTCGCATTGAAGATGTGGAGACACTATCTCTTGGGAGAAAGATTTGAGTTGTTCACCGATCATAAATCGTTAAAGTATCTTTTCTCTCAGAAAGATCTGAATCTCCGTCAACAGAGATGGTTAGAGTTCTTGGCTTCGTATGATTTTGATATCGCATATACACCTGGGAAAGGTAATAAGGTAGCCGATGCCTTGAGTAGGAGACATGCTAGCTTAGGGGCAATGTTTCTTGAATGGAAGCAACTGGAGTATATCGCGGGGTTTGATTTCAGACCAAAGTGCGAATTGGATCCAGTCTTGCTAGCTAGTTTGGCGATCAGACCCACTTTGATAGAGCGGATTGGTTCCAGTCAGAGGAACGATCCTAATCTATTGGAAATCATCTCCAAGTTAGAGATGAACATCGGCGGTGTGGAGATGAATGTGTATGGGCTTGATCGAGATGGATGGCTTCGGAAGAATAGAAGACTAGTTGTGCCCACTGTGGATGGTTTGAGGGATGAAGTGCTTAGAGAATGTCATCACTCAAAACTGACTATACATCCCGGTGGTAATAAGATGTATCAAGACATGAAGCAGACTTACTACTGGGAAGGGATGAAAAGAGACGTTGGGAAGTTTATATCCAAATGCATGAATTGCCAGCTAGTTAAAGCCGAGCAAAAGAAGCCTAGTGGGTTGTTGCAACCATTAGAAATTCCCGAATGGAACTGGGAGCAAGTCTCGATGGATTTCATCGATGGTTTACCAAGGACTAGATCGGGATATGATAGCATTTGGGTAATTGTGGATCGATTGACTAAAAGTGCAAGATTTATACCAGTCAAATCGACCAGAACGGCAGCCAAGTTGGCAGAATTGTATATGAAGTGGGTAGTGAGATTTCATGGAGTACCCAAAAGCATTGTGAGTGACCGAGACCCGTTGTTCACTAGTGGGTTTTGGAAGAGCTTAAAGGAGGCTCTAGGATCAGGATTACGTCTCAGTACCGCATATCATCCTCAGACCGACGGTCCGACGGAGAGGGTGAATCGTATATTGGAAGATCTCTTGAGAGCTTGTATATTGGATTTTGGTGGATCATGGGATGACCATTTGCATCTAGTAGAGTTTGCATATAATAATAGCTACCAATCCAGTATCGGTATGGCTCCATATGAAGCTTTGTACGGAAGACTGTGCAACTCACCATCATGTTGGATAGAGAATGGCGAGAAGTTTGTGCTTGGACCAAATGTGGTGAGGGAAACTTCCGATAAGATCAAGATCAATCAACAACGATTGAAAGCTGCCCAAGATAGGCAGAAGAGTTATGCTGATAAGAGGAGAAGAGACTTAAAATTCTCCGTTGGTGACTTGGTGTCTATCAAGATTTCTCCGTTGAAAAGTGTGATACGATTTGGCAGGAAAGGCAAGTTAGCACCAAGATTTGTTGGCCCATTCCCTGTTCTTGAACTAGTCGGGAATTTGGCATATAGAGTTGGCTTACCAGAGAAAATGGCGGGAGTTCACAATGTATTTCATGTTTCCCAACTGAGGAAGTTCGTTCACGACTCAGATATGACTATTTTACCTGATCAGTTAGAGGACTTCGAAGTAGAACCCGAGGCGGTTGGGAACCGCAAGCCGATTCGTATTGTGGGGCACGATACGAAGCAACTTCGAAGGAAGGCGGTGAAGCTAGTCAAGGTTCAGTGGGAGAGAACGAGAATGATTGTACTTGGGAGACAGAGGAGAGCATTAGGAAGGCATATCCAGAACTCTTTGCCTGGAAAGACTTACTTCGTAATTTAGTTATTCCGCATGCTAGGATAGACTTGCCTTACTTTTTTTGCATGTTTGATTGTTGTTTTATGGTTGATAGGCATGCGGGAACCTTTGTGTGTGTTTTGATTACGGAATTTCGGGGGCGAAATTTCTTAAGGGGGGGAGAGTGTAACGACCCGTATTCTACATATCATAGGATCGTAGAATATTTATTTCTTTCCCATGTGAAGTCATATGGTCATGTAACTTTGGGAAACATCCATTAGAGTCATTTCCCATGTTCATGATTTTTGTCGATTTTTAAATGACCATTTTGCCCCTAGTTGGTACTATTTTGGCCATACCTTTTGATTGGAAAGGAATTTTGACCTGAAACCACTTCCATTGGATTCGTTTGATGGTTTACCTTTCCGTAGAGTGGTCATAATAGCTAAACGGACTTACCGTTTGGGAGATATGGCTGAAATAAGGTTTGGAGGGTGAAAAACTGCTTAACCGGGCCAAATCGGGTGATTAGTGAGTAGGCCCATAACTCATTTCGGGATTGAGGTTATGGGAAGGCTGAAATGAGATGGAGAATCATTCCATTTCAGTTTTCTAGCCTCCACTTATCACCAAGGAACCCTAAAAATGGCCTCTAACCTCTAAATCACCTCCAAATCATCTTTTGGTCAAGGATTAAGCTTAGCAACCTCTAATCAAGGAAGATCTACACCAAATCAACATTGGAGCAGCTGTTTGGCATTGGGATTCACATCAAATCAGAGATTTATTTCAGATCTTAGTTTATTTGTGGCTGAGGTGAGTGATTTGCATAGTTTTGCACTAATTATGGCTAATTAAGGGTAGTTAATAAATTCGGGAAAAATGTTCATAAATTCCTAAATGATGTTTTAGACCTCTGATATGAATTTGGGTTAATCTGGTTAAGTTTTGCTAATCCTATCATTAGTTTCACCTAAACATGCTTAAGGGGAAATATGGGGTTTTGGGGTATGTTTGATCCATTTTAAACTATCATATTGATGTTTTGATGTTTGTGGTTGATTATGCATGTTGCTATGACTGTATGAAATGCTTTGTGATTGATTTTAATAGTTAGAATGGTCGAAAACGTCGTCGAATGGCGTAAACACTTGCTGGAACAATTTCAGGAAGCAGTGCAGGTTTCGGAACGGATCGGATATGGGGACTCGGATCGGATATGTCGAACTGGGCAAGTGATTCGATCGGATCGGAACCTGACACTTGAGAAAATTGGCAAAAAGGAAGGCCACGCTAACTGAACTGGGATCGGATCGGATTAAGGAGGAGGGAACGGAGAGGATAGAGGAGGATGGATCAGATCGGAGCACGTGAAGGATGAGGAGGCAGATCGGAGCGGAAGCACGAACTGGAGGGGAGATGGCACCCGACCCGACCCGAAGTGAGACACCCGACCCGACCCGAGGAGAAACATCCGACCCGACCCGCACCAGAAGAAGACCCGAATTGACGAGATGCAGTGGACCCGACCCGAACCGATAGTTTGAAAAGAACCCAACCCGACCCAGTATTGACCAATAACCCGAGATGCAAAGGTAGTCCAATATGGGAAGTTAGAGCTCAGGATCCAGTTGGGAACCGATGAGTTCACTTCATGGTTGGGCTTTGCTGCGGGACGTGTGCTAAGGAGTTGTCGATGTTCATAACTTCGATTCACCACTAAAAATGAATGATGGGCTACTTATCAGTGTAGTAGAGTCATTACGACTCGAGGGGCAAGGTGATGGTAGCAAGACTACGTTATCAGTGCAGTAGAGTCATTACGACTCGAGGGGCAAGGTGATGCGTAGTAAGACTATGAGCCAGCGCAGATGGGGTGAATAACTCCATGGGGCAAGTGGACATAGTAAAGGATTGGTAAGACTATGAGCCAGCGCAGATAGGGTGAATAACTCCATGGGGCAAGTGGACATAGTAAGGATTGGTAAGGCTATGAGCCAGCGCAGATGGGGTGAATAACTCCATGGGGCAAGTGGACATAGCAAAGGATTAGTGGCTACGTTATCAGTGCAGTGAAGCCATTTTACGACTTCATGGGGCAAAGTGATCGTAGCAAGGGTGGGTGATCGAAGTGGTGAATATCGTATGCTTTACGCACTGAGTGAGAGATGTGAGGATGGATACTATGTTTGATTGTTTTCCATCACTATGACATGCACACCTTCCCCACCTCCGTATCTTTACACTGTTTGATATGGCACCTTAGAGTGTTGTACAGTATGTAGTGCTAACTCTTTGGTTGCAGGTCCAGGTTCAGGTATGTTTTAGTCTACCTGTTATTGTTCACTTTAGATGCTTATCGCTCATACCAGGCTTTATGTCTGACCCAGAGTTTTATGTCCCCTCTTATTACTCTGGGTGCTCACACGAGCAGACTAGAGACAGGTTAGCTGGTAGTGCGCGAATAGCTGATTCAGAGGCGGGCAGGAGGCTTCCACGTATGATATATATACACATTCTCCCTGTGTCGTTGGTGGTCGCTACATGGGCATTAGTAGTGTACCTCCTTTATCTTACTTTTGCTTTGAGACAGTTTGAAAAGTTGTAATAAGCTATATTTTGGATTTCCGCTGCTATGATGCTTAGTTCTGGTTTTTATCTTATGCACTGTCTCTCCTGTTTTATGTCAAGTACGTTATTATTATATTTTGTTCTATGCGCTGTGAGACATTCTACAGGTTCTTTGTATGTTCATTTCCTTCTTCCTTTTTTCCTTCTGACGACCCGTTCCGTGCTAACCGGACATGTGTACAGCGCACCTTTGGAGAAAATGTCGGTTGGTGCGGGGCGGGCCGTCACAGTGGGTCCCATATTAATCAGTAACACACTCTGGTATTAAAGGGGGACCACGCACTAGGTAGGGGTCAGGGCACGCTTACTGAGCTAATTGTAAGAGGTTCATCTGGTAGGAGGTGTGTACTAGCGCATTCCAACGGACTCATGTGCGTGCATGAGTATGGCTTGCTCTGGGAAAATAAGCCGTTGTAGCACCAGTAAATAGGTATGTGTCCTCCTGTAGGTTGCCACTTTAGGAAGTAATATAATCTATTGTGGGGATGACACCGGGTATTCACATGAAAGGGAGCCGATCGATTGGGGGGTGGTAATTAGTGTACATCTATTCCTGTGTGTTTCTGTAGGGTATATGTGTTTTTGTTTGGGTTAACACCAGTTATCTCTGTTTAGGTACCGGTTAATTCTATTTGGGATAAAACCCGCTACTAGAGTACACCTAAAACCACCATTATATTTTGTTGGGATCATCTTGTTTCTTTTATACTAGTATTGTGCAAAGAAAAGTAATTAAGAAGCACAATATATCATGTTCTACTTATCCTACTGATTTCTGTTATACCTGTTTTATGATATTAATATCTCTCTCATTCAGTTTATATGCCTGTCATGATGCTTTTACTTATTTATATGCTAAAATTAACTGGACTCGCCAAACTTTATGTCTGACCCATTTTGTTTCCTCTTCTCTCTCTTCCGTCCCCCCCCCAAAGGTTCTGAGGGTGTGAATACTCATGCTTGATTTGGATTTTCTCTTTCGTTCTACTTGGAGCTGCTTAGATGTTCCGCTTTAATTTCTTGCCTTCTCTGATATGGCTATAATTTTGGGGACTATGCTTTTTATATGTACTCTGATGATTTTAGTACAAGACAAAAGTTTTAAACTGATGTAACGGGTTTTCAGTATTTCAGACTTACGATGTAACTAGGTTTTGAACCACAATGATTTCTGTTTAATAAAATTTTAAATTCCACTGTTGTTTTATATTTGTCTTGTAGTGTTTCTGTTTCTGTTCACCTATAACGCTTCACGAAACTTAATGCATTCTAATAAAGAGTGACATTAACGGTCGTGCGGTGTCACAACATGCTACTCCTGCTTCTGGAGTGGGCATCCTCCTTATGATTACTGTCATTATGGCCTCAAAGGTAGTAGGCTAATCGGGCGTAGCAGCTGCAACTCCTGACTAGCTACCTTCAGTTACCACTCCTATCGTTGGCTCATCTCTAGCAGCGTGTCTCGAAGTACGTTGGCTCATTCTCTATTTGAAACGATTATTACCAGTTCACATTAGAGAAAGCCACACTGTTGTTCCAGCGCTTATTAACCCACTATACTATACTATATACATATATAATATAGTAATCATCCATCAAAAATTACAAATACGTCTATCATACGCTTTTACGCTTTGCGAACTTTGGGTAAAATCGATTAACCAAAGTTCTGGTACCAAATTTGAAGACCTCCCAATACCTTCTGCACCGTACTAAGGAAAAGGTGCATTGTTTTATGTGTCAGGCCAATATAGGACGATTATCAAGGGAGAATAAACTCGAAGTCAAACAAGTCGGATAACTCATAACGCATGGATAATATATAATAATTAGATATGCAATAGGATATAGTAGTGAAATATAACTGAACAGGAAATCAAATCTTCATAAAACCATAGAATCTCAAGTACAATACATCTTAGTACATGAATATTTGAATACAACATGCCTCATTTCATTCCTCAAAGTATTAATAACCATCAAATACAATGGAAACAGAAATGAAATATCTTAATAGTAGGTAATAATAGTACACCAACCTCCTGCTCGTCACCGCATAGCTTTAACGACACCAAACCTACTACTTGCTACTCGGTTTGCTCATCAACAACATTGATGAGCAATCCAAGATAATAAGAGGGAAACATATAATCTTGAATCAGACAACAGACTTAGTGAGCGATAAAATAACTAACAATAGTTACATACGATAAAATTAGTATAGGCGGATCAACCATACTATATGCCCGACAACCAACAAGTTAACACATGAAATCTTTTCGTCACGTGCCATTACAGAATTGGAAAGGAAAACCCTAATCCGGCTTCTGTTTGACATACTATGGTGATAACGTACCCCGAGAAAATAGATAAGAAATGATACAATCAACTATAGCATCCAATATCCTAGCTATCGCCATCAACATCCTTGAGTCCATCGGTAGTCGAACTTGCTCTCAACGATCAAAAGGGCTAATTGAAAACCCAGTTCCTTGCCAAACTACCATGCACCATTGTGGCTCGTACGTTTGTCTTACTTGACGAAGACAATTAGGCCCATCATGACTACCTTGGGTGCACAATCTACTAATTATGATCCTAATGGCCATCTCCACAATAACCCTTCTTTGAATCTATAGAAAACTTCAATTACCGACGATTGCTTGACGCTTCATATCTGTCGAGTCTTTCTTCTGGGCGATATATCTTTAGTTCGAGTGACTTCTCAAACCAATTCCAATATCATCCTTGATCGAATTCTACCTGATTCAATCCATCGTCTTACTAGATCGTATATCGCATCACGACCAGCATCACATCAATCCAGCTCCGACCACTCCAACTTGAGTTCACAATCGAAGCACTAACCATCGTTGAGTTGCACATTATCCATACAAATTCCATTACTTACCAAACTTCACCAGCAACCCATAGAAGCTATCACCATCAAATCCAAGAAGTTTTGACCCCCATCTCGACATTCTTGTAGATCAACACCGATCCATGATGGATCGGTTCCAGTCAATACAGTTAGCGTAAATTAGCTATGTTTTTGGATCCGGTCCATCCTTGCCTCATGAATATCCTACTGATTCATTTTCTAGCCATTTATACCTTCCTAGAGAAACTTCTTCAAGTCCAACCATGTCTCGAGTAATCAACCATTGACCCATCCCAAAACAACTCCGAATTACTTGAAAATTTGCAAGTGCGCTCGAATTACCATCGCGATGCACCCCACAAAGTTTCACTACTATCCGACCATCCTGATGGATCGGTACCGGTTGATGATAGATCTGTACTGGTCCATATACTTAGCGAACTTAGGGACTAATTTTTTTTATGTTGCCTTGACTCATCATCCATAGCTTCTCCGCCAAGGTTTATCTGAATCCAATCATTTGAACCTTTGATTTTCTCTGTTCTTCAATCTTAAGATCTAAGGCAACCAATTCTAAGAAACAACTCAAACAACACAATCAATTCAATCAAAACAAACAACAATTCATATAATATTGATCATACAAACATGAAAATATCACAAACATGAGATCTAGCATGGTTTGGATCTAAACATATAAATAAACATGATTAATCTAACAATTCTCCTATTAACATGATCAAATTAGGTTTTCCTAAGATGTCTAAATTTGAGATTAACATATATGATCAGATCTAAGGTGAATTTGGGACGTAACGTATGAATATGGTCCTAATTTACCCAAACAATCTGTAGTTTCCATGTGAGAGATATCTATCAGTCACTTAACACATAATTTAATGTAAATCTGACGAGATCAAATCTGGACAATACTGATACTCTTCGAATTTGATGTAATATGATGTAATCTATCCTTCTTGATGATGATCTATCTTTTAGATGCAATCTAGGATGAATATAAATGAAAAGAATGGAGAATTAGGGTTTTAGGTTGAACTAGAAATTCACAGACACCCAACCTAAAGTTAGAATGAAGAGAGTTACCCTTGTTCTCTCCCCAAATCCCCCTTTTATAATTGCAGGTCATTGGTCTAATGGGCTTGGCTAATCAGCTTATAAACTGCTAACCAGTTTGCATAAACAACAACTAAAACTCTGGGAATGATTCGACCATTATGAATTGTAAAACGCTAAACTAAACTCTTCATGTGACCACTCTACGGAATCGTAAACCACTATTCCAATCAAATGAGACTGATCTCAGCACGTTATTCAATCCCTATCAAAAGTAATAGCCCAAACAGTAAACTCAAGGGAAAAATGATCGTAGTTGAATTCAGTGAAAATAGTGGACATATCACATTCTCGTGAACAATATATTAAAATATGAAAATGATCTGACCATTATGGAGTAAAATATAATTATTTTACGATTGGTCGATACGTAAACCTGAGTCGTTACATGCATGTCTTCATGTAGTGAGATAAATCAGATTTCCAACAAAACTTTGAAACTAAGCAGTATCAAACATCTTTCCTTTACTCTTCTTGCTCGATTTCAGATCCATCTTTAAATTCTCCAAAAATCACCCTGCATATTTCTCTTATAAGATGAAAATGCCTTCTTTTCACAATTGAACATTTATTCCCAAAAAAGGGTGTAATTCTCCCAAGTTAGTCATCTTCCATTCATCTTTGATTTTTTTTGAAATTCAGTAATATCTCTATGCAATTCTTGTTAATGATAAGATCATTAACATACAGAGTCACAATCATGAAGCCTACTTTGGAATTCTTTTATATGTAATTTTTTTTAAAGGAAACTTTTCGAGGATGTACCTGAATAATCGATCATACAATGAGCGAGGCGGTTACTTCATCCTGTGTAATGCATTTAAAAGCTTGAATACGTTTCCTCCTCAACTTTTCTTTATGTATCTAGGAGGCTTCTTAATATAAATTTCATCTTAAAGAAAACCATTCAGAAAGCTAATTTTACATCCATTCGAAATAATCCTCAGCCATTTTGAGCAACATGATAAATTAACAAGCGAACCTACCAAGTTTAGAAACAAAAGCAATTACCTTATTGAAATATTCACCTTCCTTTTGATTATACCACTTTGTAACAAATCATGGTTTTTGCTTATTAACGGAGTCATCCAAATTGGTTTTTTTTCCTGAACCCCAACTTTAAACTAGTGGTAGATTCGTTTGAAGGTAACGTCGTATGTATTGGAATTGGAACAACCCACTATAAAATAAACAGATGAATTTCAATTCTTAGCACACTACTGAATCTTTATTGAGCCTATAAGTCTGACTTATTTAGAAAATTTCTAAATTTACTTTAGATTAAATAAGAAAATTCTTTCGAAATTATAAATCATTATTGAAATAAGTTTGATTTATTTTCACGTAATACATAAGTATAAATAATTATATATATATATATATATATATATATATATATTCGCATATGTAACATGATACTCTATTGAGGTATAACATGTCTGTAAATAGATGTTGACATTTACATAGCAACCAACATAGCGTATGTTATCCAAATTTGTGCATAAACTTACAATTATATATATTCAAGTAGTTATATAAGCATATACATATAGTATATACACACACATATATAATGATCTATTATTATAAATAATAATACGACATATATGTACATACAAAATTATAAATTTAAATAGTAATTAAGTTAAAATAATTATGATGTATATATAAATATATATAATAATTAAATGTAAATATATATTATAATAATATATATATTATAATATATATTTACATTTAATTATTATATATATTTATATATACATCATAATTATTTTAACTTAATTGCTATATATATATATAGTTATCTACAATAAAATAGTTTTGTTATATTAATATTACACTAGGAAAATTAAGCAATTTAAAATTTATTGTAATTTAAATATATTAATATACATTTATCATGAATCAATTAGAAAACTCCAATAAAAAAATTATATAAAATAATAATATGATAAAATCATGAATGAAGCTTTATCCTTAAATGGCGAATGGAAAATCTTTTCCCCCTCTTCCTCTCTTTGCTTTCGATATTTTTGGTGTAAGCTCTGTTGTTCCATCCCCTTCTCAGATTAGCCATCCTTTTCATCTTCGAAATCAGTCACTCCCGATATCCCCCCATATTCTTTGTTAATCTGATTCTACATCTACTCAATCTCTCTATAACTCCCTATTGTGTCCATCAGATTTCCTCACTTCCTAATTATATCTTACTTTTTTTGGATATCTGGGACTCCCTTATTGGTTTTCGCCCGTTAACTCTCTGAAATTATCATTTTGTCCCACTGAAGGACAAGTTAATAGGCTGTAAATCGAAGATTTTTGACATGCTGGTTGGGTTGGTTTTTGAGTGAGTTCTCTTTTTTGACTGCATTTCTTTTTGGTGTCTGTTTGTCGTTTGGTTTTGTGTTGACATTTTCTTGTGTTGCGACTTTGGATTATCTTGTCTGTTGCGTGGTTTTTTCAATGATGTGGTGAGGGTTTGGATGTGCATAGGTATCTTTGTGTGTATTTGGGCTATGCTTTTTTGTTTATCTATATTATGTTGGATCTATAAGTGGGGTAGTATGCTTGTATTTCATCATATATTATCTTCCCTGTTTTTTGTTGTCTCCTACCTATGGCTATGGCAGCCTTTAGTTTTGCTGATGTTGCTTTGCGGTATACTTCTATTTTGGACTCTAGGTTTGCAAGTTTTTGTTTTTTTAGATCGAAAGGTCAAGTTGATCATGTCAGTTCTTCGGTATTCGCTGGAATGAGATGGTGTAGGTTGGGTTACTTTGTACCATATCAGCGGTTGTAGGCATGGTACATGTGAAGTTCATGAGATACAAGGGTCACTCTGTGCCTCTTTGTAGTACTGTCTCCTGTAGTACTCTAGGCCACGCTTTTATGATGTGAATACTCAGTGATATAATCATGTCTTGCTTGTTGTTGTTGTTGTTCTTTGAGTTTCTCATTGTATATGTTGTTCCTAGTTCTGACGTCTACCTATACTTATATAATTTATTTGCCACGAAATATGTATTTGTATTGCCTCCCTACATGGAGTGCGACGTGTGATTTATACTCCCTACATGGAGTATGAAATTTTGTAATCTAGACATTTTTGTCTAGCTCCAAAGTTGTAAGCTAGTATAATTGTAGTGGACGGTCCACTATAAAAACAGTCTGTGGTTGTCAGTCCACCATAAAAGTCGATAGTAGTAAGTTATTTTCAATTGTCCCTAGGACAAGCCAATGTAAATTATTTACAGTGGGTTATTATCATTCCCCATCCATTCTAATATTTTTATTTTTCTTTACCGTTGTGTCTTTCTTTCAATTCCATTTATTCCCATTAATTACAATTAATGTTGTTTATCATTCCTTATATTTACATATATTTATATATGTATTCATTTATGCACTAGACCTCTCACATTAAGCCTACACTTGTGGAAGCTGGATTTGTCGGGTGGTTCCGGGCAGACTTTTACCACAAGTTGACTTAACCTCGGGTCTTAGCTCCATTACATGTTTTAGTTATGCACTTAGACCCCTAACATTAGATTTACTACTTGTGAATGCTGGATATGCTGGGCAGTTCCAGGTAGACTTCTATCATAAGTGCAATCTAACCTCGTGTCTAAGAGCGTTACAGTGTCAAATTACTGTGAATCTAGGCATGTTCATTCTTTAACCATTATTCCTATATCATTATAGGTTTTTTGTGCCCCATTCCCAAGTCAAATTCATTATGTACCATATGCCCAAATTAAAGTCTTTATCCATAATTTGATTTATGCCCATATCCATATTCATGTATTTAATTCTAACCCATAATCATTTAATCATGTAATTTCTCAAATCACATAAACTAACATGTATTGTAATCAATTTCTATCGTTAATGGCTCGGGTATACAATTGTCATATATTAACGTGGAATTGAAACAACAGTAGCTATGGAAGATTTGACAAACTTATATTCCAACATTAACAAATCAATATCTTAGCATATTAATTATTCTCACATATCATACTTCTCACTTTAGTCATTATCAACATTTGTTTAACATCTCAACATATCATGTTTCAATTATACATAGTGGGGAATGTAAACGATATTATATTATTATCTAAAATGCTATAACTTAAACTCACTCACCTCATACGCTTTCCCAATTCTGGATCTGATCCAGTTTTAGTATCCATGGTTTTTCCCTTAATTGGATCCCAAACCTAATAACCATGGATTGATTATTTTTATTAAAATATAAAGGAAGGAAAGAGGAAGAAATTTGAATAGATTGGATCCAGAAAATCACCTTACTTTTCATGATTCTGAACAACCTTTTATTAGCATCAATTCTTTTCCTCCAGATCTTGATTTAAGATCTTCTAACTAATAATAATCTAAATTTCTGAAGATATCTTAAGAAAGAGGAATGACAGAGCTTTAGGGTAGCCTCTGAAATACGAGGTTCAGGGTTAGCTCTATAGACTTATTTTATAGGTGTATCAGAGAAACCTGGTCTTTTAAATTTGAATCACAATCCATCAGAACCGACTACGTCACTAAACGTTCAAAATCAGTCCAGGTGCGCTGTATATTGCGCACAATCTTCTATTTGAATTATATTTATTCATAAGAAATCCTTATGCATATACAAATCTTCTCAATGCGAACAACTTTTATTTTGTTCCTAGTGTACCTTTGTTGGATCGATTAATTCCTAACTTCTCTCTTTCAAAACTTCTTTCCTATTAAACCTCTTTCTCATTAAACAGCTTTCTTATTAAACCACTTTCTTATTAAATCGCTTTCTTTCTAATTAATGCATTTATCTTCCATTTGTAGCACATTTCTTCTTAAATTTCATTGTGCGTTATTCATACTAAATTCCCTTGTTTATACATTTGGTTTTTATGACGTTTCTTTATTGATTGCTTTGCATTGATAGCTCTTTCTTTATATTAAGAACATTTTTATAGCGTTCCCTTTTTTGCATTAATTTCTCAGTTCATGTATTGTATTCACTTACACATACATTGATTTCCTTGCTCCTTTTTATTTAACTGTATTTGCCTTCTTATTTGCATTAATGCATTCTTATCTTTTATTTAACACTTTCCTCTTTTTCTCCTTAATGTTGTCATGCAATGTCCATTGCATCGCATTCATTCTTCTTTTAAATATTGCATGTAACTTTATTATTATCCATGTTCCATTATTCCTTACTTTTCAAATATGCATTAATTAATTGCTTTATTTGTATTCTAGTTGCATGTCTTCATTTTCGTATATGACCAATTTGCCTTTTAATGCATTCGTTTATTGCTGCAGCTTTCATTGTTTAACTTTTCCATTTATTTTGCATATATTAAAACTCTTAATTGTCATGTATATACTTCTTTTCTCATTTTCATTGTTTGCATGCAATTAAATTTATTAATTCGTTTTTTTCAATGCATATACTTACTGCACTACATTTATTTATTACCATTCTTAATGCATTAAAAATTGTACTAATTTTCCTCCTTTTCAATGTATGAATTTATTTAAATTATACATTACCATTATTTTTCCTTTATTCATGTTCATGCATATACATATATGTTCTCTTATATATATACATGCATACATATATTTTCTTTATTTTCTTATATGTACATTCCTATCCTTTCAAAATTTGAATTTGTATGCATGTAAATATTTGTATGTTCAGTTGGCCCTCTCTAAAACAAAGATTAAAAAAACCATGTCGCTGCCGGGGTTCGAACCCCCAACCACTGTGTTACGTATTCAATGCCTTAACTAACTGAGCCATGAAGTCTTTTGTTAATAAGTTTAGAAACAATGGTAGTCATTGTTATGCTTCTTTTACCTTATTTTCATTTTTTACTGCAATGCTTCATTTAAAGGTATCTCTTTCATCTAACATCGGTTTTCTGCAATCCATAAGTCTAAATTGACCGGAAAATCTCCACGAACGTAATGACGCAACTCCCGTAGCCAAATTCTGGAAGCACTTCAAAATTTTCTTGTTCTTATATTCTTTATATAATTGTTACAAAAATGCAGGGTGTTACACCATATGAATATGGCACTAAGTTTTTATGAAGGGACTTGACTCAGCTTTAAGGGAGATGTTGTTAGCTCAGGTGACTTTAGCTGTAACACCCCGTAATTCTGTTACACTAAGATTCACAAATCAAGAGAGAATTAAAGTTAAAATCAAAATCAAGGGAAACGTGCTACGCCATTACGTTCGTCTCGGAATTCTGCATGAAAACGAGTTCGAGTTTGCGTAAATCGGAGTCCGTATGAGGAAGATATGGCCTCCGGAAGATTCAGCGAAGTTCAAATTTCAAAACAGGTCAGGTTCAAAATTCAAATCGGACCCAGAATGGGCTGGGCAGGAATTTTCCCGCCTAAGGCACCCAGGTCGACTGGGTAGTCGACTTGGGGCACCCAGGTCGACTGGGTAGTCGACCTCGGTCACCCAGGTTGACTGGGTAGTCAACCTGGGGGTCGACCCCCCTGCTTTTTCCTGTTTTCTGCACCTGGTTCGTTCTTCTATATCTAGACGCCATCCTGACCAGATTCGTTGACTTCTACACTATATAAACAGCCCTAGACTACTTCTCTATTCACAATTCTTCTCTACCCTTATGCTGCAAAGATTCTTAGTGAACATGGCTTCTTCTCCTCCTCTTAATTAAATAATAAATAGAATAATAATTATAAAATAAATCAAGACGAGGAGATGCTACTCAAAGACTTTCAAGAAGAAGATATTCAAGCTAGGATTCAAGAGGAGGTTCAAACGACTTCAACGACTGATTTTCTATGAATCATAGCAACGCCATCTTTCTGTTCTAATATAATCTCTGTAAGTCAGTTATTTTTAGATTTGAACGTTTTTCTCTGTCCGTGACATGAAATTAAAGGAATAAAAGAATATGCCAAATCTCTCTCTTTCTCTATTCGAATCAGTGCCTATACCCTTGAACCTAATTAAGAACTGTTATGACTCGAGGACAAATAAGACCGTGACTATGAAACTATGGACCTTAAAACCATATGCCTATGACTATGAACATTTGCCTAAGACTATGGACATTGCCTATGACTATGAACATTACCTATGACTGTGACTATGACTATGAGGATTATTTCCTTGACTAAACCTATGCCTTTGATTAGAAAACCTAAACTATTGCCTATGACATAACAAGGACATCTGTGATTAAAACACCTATGATTCATGACTAGGAAAGTGTTGCTTAAGTTCTGTGATTATGAGATTGGGTCTAAACCCGATTATTTATTCTGTCTGTCCTTGGTTTTCTTTGGTTTTAGACCTTGGGAATTTACCTATTAAGTTAGGTCTACCCATGTTCTTGAACCTGCGTCTCTATTCTGTCTATCCTTGGTTTTAGACCTTGGGAATTTACCTATTAAGTTAGGTCTACCCATGTTCTTGAGCCTACATCGTTATTCAAACCTTTTATGCCAGTTTTTATGCCCATCCTTTTTCATAGCATCTTTGGTTCATTCCCTATTTTCTACGAGTCTCGATTTATCCATAACCTAGATTGAATCGCAATTATACGAACGGTGGGAATACGATTTGGGCATAATGCGAAATGTACTGAAAACATAGTTATAAACTTGGAATTTGGCATAAATTGGGAACATGAATTATGGCATGTTCATAGAAATACAAATTGGATAAATTTAACATGAATTATAGGATGTGTAATTTGAATCTAGTATTGACTTGTAAATCTAGCATTTACATGAGTTATGAACTAGAATAATAAGTCTAGTTTGACGTGAACTGTAATTAGAATGTTAAATCAGGATTGGATTGGCTAATTTGGCATAATAAGTATATTGGTATAAATTTGAGATTGGCCATAATTGGGAATAACCGTCAGGTTCAGCAAAATCATGGTTAGTGACACTTATTTGGTATAGTTTACATACCAAAAGGCATAAATATGATATAGAGGGGAAAAGGGGCCATAAGAATAAATGTTGACAGTTTACATTAAAAGGGTAATTAGGAAATAAGTAAATTAGGAATAATTTACTTATAGAATTTGGCCTAAATGAGGAAATGTAAATTTACACAAATTAAAGGTTTATTAACGACATCTCCTTTAATGGTACACCAGAAAGTTCTAGGGTGACAGAGAGGATAGTGTCTAGGCTTGGGCTTGGAAAATACAAGTTTCCTGCTCTCCCTGGCTATCCCAAACTGATCCGACGAACGGGATGGTTACTTTCAAAACGTGATTTGAAAATAAATTAAAACCCTTTTGAACTTAGAAAACACGAATATGCCTAACCCAAGGTTAGACTGAGTTGCGATGTAAACCTGCCCGGAACCAACCGGCACATCCAGTATTCGCAACAATATTTGTCTAATGTGAGTGGTCGCGGCTTATAGTTAAAGCTAGAACAAGAAAGATAGGGTTAAGTTAACTAAGACACTTAACCAGTTCAACATGATAACTAAACTGATGGGTGGGGTTAGGTTCGGACTGACACTTAACACAGTTAAGTTAGAATGGGAGGGCTAATTCCATAGAAACGCTTAACCAAACTCAAGGTAGCAAAACGAGACTTGTTGGGGTTAAGTAAAGATAATACACTTAGCCAATTTGTTATGTTAGCTGGGCTAGACCGTAGGGTTAAGTAAACTTGAACACTTAACCATCAGGTTGTGATAAAGGAATGGGGTTAAGTCTAAAACATGAAGGGATAATACTTAACCATTAATAATAACATGTTAGTTAAAACAGACCGGCAAGGTTGAGTTGAAAAGGAACACTTAACCAACACAGGGTGAATGGATAGGGTTAAGTAATAAATACTTAACCAATATAACTTGGTTTGTGGTAGGGTTAAGTCAACATGAGTTATTGATAACACTTAACCAGTTTAACAGGGTAAATGAGGAGGGTTAAGTTAGCTTGAATTGACTATGACACTTAACCAATCCAAATTGACGGGAAAGAGAACTAAGTAAATCTTAGTTAAGATAACAACGATTCTGGAAACTAAGTGGTAAATCTTAGTTAGTAAAACTAAGTAGTAATTCTTAGTATAACATGGGAAGGAGCGAATGTCCGTCTAAGAAAAAAGGAGGCTCCAATGAATTGGGTTACGAAGCCCGAGGCTTCGAGGGGACGTGAGGGTACTCTTGGTATCCCTCTGTGAGGCTGTAGATGATCCGCCTGGGCCAACAGAGGTTAAGGTCTGCGTAGAAGAACCAGGGGTATGCATTGGTTGCAACACATGGCAACCTAAAGATCAGGATGGACCGGCATGATTCGGCGAGCAAACGGTAGCCCTGTGATAGCGACTCGTCGTCTACCATCCATCTTGAGTCAATCGAGATACGTGAAGCGGAAAGGCGGAGAACTCCAAAAGACCATATACTTGCTATCTAGTTATGGTTGAGGATGGCCATAGGATATTGGGGCACCGGGGGCCGGCGTATAGTTCTCATTTTACAAGGTGCGCCTTTCATTAGTTGAGGGAGGGGTCAAGTGGGACCATAGCCACTGAAATAAAAACAGACCTTAGCATCTGCATCGGCAGATATCTGAAAGTTCTCGATCGAGTTCTGTATTCCTTAATTTGTCCTGTCACAGGACTCGGACCGCACATTACAGGACATGTGCATCTAGACAAGCGATAACGATTCGCGATACATGCGTGGGGAAGTATAGGAACATATACCACTCTAGGTAGTGTATCCTAGACTTGGGCGCATCGTTCGTCAGGTAGCGTAATCCCTAGTTGAACTAGGTGGCATAAATCCTGAATCCGAGAAGCGTTCAGTAGACAGCGTGAACTCTAGTTGAATCTAGAAGGCACTTGGTAGAAAACCCTAGATTAAATCTAGGCAACAAATAAATAAATGGATGCCTGAAAGCGATGGAAAATACAGGGACTGGAATCACGTTAGCGTTACTAGTTGGGACATTAGTTAGGTGGTGCAGAGATATAGAACCAGTATAACAAGGAAATAGCGAAGCGGCGAAAGTATTAGAGCATATCCAGTTTATCTTATCATAGCATATCTTGTGATTATCTTGTCTAATCTTGCTGACCCTATGGTCATGGTGTAATCTTAGATTCAGTTAATTCATGTCGTTTGTTTTTCCATGTTCACATGCTAGAAGTTACTGAACTTACTCAGGCTTTATGTCTTACTCTGTTTTTCTTTCGTCTTCTTTTCTTCCCCCCCCCCCCCCCCGCCCCTAGGTAGTAGAGGAAGGACTAGTATAGCTTAGGTTAAGTTGGACTGTCACTCTTTCCCAGCTTGAAGATTTGTCAAAGTTTTGCTTGGATTCTCTTTTCAGATGTTATGGCTAGTTCTTGCTACATTGGGGAATATAAATGTATTTTTATGCTTCTTTATTTTGTAAGACAGATGACACTCTAATATTGTAAAGAAATCTGTGTACAAACTATTTTATCAATAAAGCAAAGTTTTATTTTCCGCTGTTTAATTTCTGTCTGTCTTGTAATTTATCTGCATCTTTTACCCTAAATGCTCCACAGAACTTAGTGCATTCCCTTTGTGAGTGATACTAACGGATGTGGGGTATTACACGTGGTATCAGCGTTGAAGGTTACCAGATCAGATAAAGGATTTGAAAAATTATTTTCAAACCGGTTTTTAAAGAAGCATTTTCAAGAGAAAAGATTTGTTTTAAAGACATATTCCCCAAAGCCATACGCACTATCTTCTCTTCCTCTGTTTAAATTCTTGTCTCGAGTCTCTAGGGCTCCTGGCTTTCTGGGAGGTAACCTCATCGAAGCGCAAAGTAGTTCCCGGCTTCCATCCATAGCCGTAGTTGTTTCATCTACAGGCAGTTTTCTTTCAAAGCTTATAGGGTTTTCCAGATGATGGAGGCAGTTTTCGAGGGATTTGTCAACATGACTACACACGGAAGGGGATGAGGAGTTTGGCTAAGGAGCATAACCCTAGGATGAGGAATTCATGGATGTAGACTGAGCACACGAAGGAGGAAGAAATTATAAAACCTAAGACAAGAGGAAGTATCTTTACTCGGGTATGATAGGGCATATACTTAAGGATAAGGGAAAGGACGAGGACGAGATTTTCAGAAGGACAAGTACATGCTTTCGCCACCAAGCGTACCTAGGAGAAAGGTAGTCCGGTTGGAAGAGTCTAGTTTTCTGTTCGTGCTATTTCCTTACGTTGTAGCGCTTCACATTTGTTCATATCCACTTCCATAGTTGGGTCTCTGCACCATAGTACTTGTATAGTAGAAAGATCCCACTAGAGTCTCAAATCAATTTGGTGGTCCGACCAGTTTGTTTTTGGTTAGTAGGGATTTGAGAATAGCTATCGAGTTTGCTTATATCATCTCACGTAGATCGTCTAAATTCGGGGGAGATATTCCTTGGGTGCTTGTCTGATATTGGTTTAGGCCTTTGGGGCTTGTACTTGAGGAATGTCGAGTTCGTTTTGGATGGTTTGCGGGGGAGATGAATAGTTGTAGAAGGCACGCCAAAGAGCACGTAGTAACCGTTCGACCCTCATAGTTATGGCGTGATGAATAAGCTAAGAGGAGAGATCTCAAGCCATCTTGGTATGTGCACTTGGTACCGTGATTGACATCTGTTTATTTTGGAAATGGAGATCGGAAACTTCACAATCGTGAAGTAAAATTTAGTTTAGAAACTGTGGAGTAAAGCTCAAGAAGGCTAGATACTAGCATCATACCCTTTTCCTTGAGAGTGCATCCTTGATTTCTTTGTTTTAGGAGCTTTACGCATAATTTTTTCTCTCTTTCCAAAGTATATCCTCTAGGACATATCATCGATCCTTAGGTAGAAGCCAATGGATGTAAACATGTATTTGAAACATGTTATGGTTGAATGGTTGCAAGTGGATGCAAATGATTGCTCGTAAATGCATATGCATACGTATTAGGCGCTAGATCAGTTCGGACGCTTTCATATTGCATTTACAGATATGTATTTGTTTGTAAGTTGAACTTGATATGTTATCATATGGATGTTGCATATGGATGAATGGCTGTGCACACATGTAGTATTTACATAACTAGGGATGCTTGCATACATGATTGGACGCATGGCACTGACATGATTCGCATTAAGGAGGTCAACTGAATCAGTAGGCCGCCTGATTTTGCATTAGATAAAGACATATACTCACACTATGCATATAAACATGAAAGCATTAGAAATCTTTTAAGGACAATGAATGTCTGTTGAGTAGATGGGTGATTGTATGGTAGGACACATTCTTCCTAACTTGAAGATTTCGGGGACGAAATCCTTTTAAGTGGGGGAGAATGTAACACCCCGTACTTCTGTTACACTAAGATTCAGAACTCAAGAGAGAATTAAAAGTTAAAATCAAAATCAAGGGATACGGGCTACGCCATTACGTTCATCTCGGAATTCTGCATGAAAACGAGTCCGAGTTTGCGTAAATCGGAGTACGTATGAGGAAGATATGGCCTCCGGAAGATTCAGCGAAGTTCAAATTTCAAAACAGGTCAGGTTCAAAATTCAAATCGGACCCAGAATGGGCTGGGCGTGAATTTTCCTGCCCAAGGCACCCAGATCGACTGGGTAGTCGACCTGGGGCACCCAGGTCGACCTGGGGCACCCAGGTCGACTGGGTAGTCGACCTGGGGGTCGACCCCCCCTGCTTTTTCCTGTTTTCTGCACCTGGTTCTCTCTTCTGTATCTGGACGCCATCATGACCAGATTCGTTGACTTCTACACTTTATAAACAGCCCTAGGCTCCTTCTCTATTCACAATTCTTCTCTACCCTTATGCTGCAAAGATTCTTAGTGAACATGGCTTCTTCTCCTCCTCTTAATTAAATAATAAATAGAATAATATATATAAAATAAATCAAGACGAGGAGATGCTGCTCAAAGACTTTCAAGAAGAAGAGATTCAAGCTAGGATTCAAGAGGAGGTTCAAACGACTTCAACGACTGATTTTCTACGAATCATAGCAACGCCATCTTTCTGTTCTAATCTAATCTCTGTAAGTCAGTTATTTTTAGATTTCAATGTTTTTCTCTGTCCGTGACATGAAATTAAAGGAATAAAAGAATATGCCAAATTTCTCTCTCTCTATTCGAATCAGTGCCTATACCCTTGAACCTAATTAAGAACTGTTATGACTCGAGGACAAATAAGACCGTCACTATGAAACTATGGACCTTAAAACCATATGCCTATGACTATGAACATTTGCCTATGACTATGGACATTGCCTATGACTATGAACATTTCCTATGACTGTGACTATGACTATGAGGATTATTTCCTTGACTAAACCTATGCCTTTGATTAGCAAACATAAACTACTGCCTATGACATAACAAGGACATCTGTGATTAAAACACCTATGATTCATGACTAGGAAAGTGTTGCTTAAGTTCTATGATTATGAGATTGGGTCTAAACCCGATTATTTATTCTTCCTGTCCTTGGTTTTTTTTGGTTTTAGACCTTGGAAATTTACCTATTAAGTTAGGTCTACCCATGTTCTTGAACCTGCGTCTCTATTCTGTCTATCCTTGGTTTTAGACCTTGGGAATTTACCTATTAAGTTAGGTCTACCCATGTTCTTGAGCCTACATCGTTATTCAAACCTTTTATGCCAGTTATTATGTCCATCTTTTTTCATAGCATCTTTGGTTCATTCCCTATTTTCTACGAGTCTAGATTTATCAATAACCTAGATTGAATCGCAATTATACGAATGGTGGGAATACGATTTGGGCATAATGCGAAATGTACTAAAAACATAGTTATAAACTTGGAATTTGGCATAAATTGGGAACATGAATTATGGCATGTTCATAGAAATACAAATTGGATTAATTTAACATGAGTTATAGGATGTGTAATTTGAATCTAGTATTGACTTGTAAATCTAGCATTTACATGAGTTATGAACTAGAATAATAAGTCTAGTTTGACGTGAACTGTAATTAGAATGTTAAATCAGGATTGGATTAGCTAATTTGGCGTAATAAGTATATTGGTATAAATTTGAGATTGGCCATAATTGGGAATAACCGTCAGGTTTAGCAAAATCATGGTTAGTGACACTTATTTGGTATAGTTTACATACCAAAAGGCATAAATATGATATAGAGGGGAAAAGGGGCCATAAGAATAAATGTTGACAGTTTACATTAAAAGGGTAATTAGGAAATAAGTAAATTAGGAATAATTTACTTATAGAATTTGGCCTAAATGAGGAAATGTAAATTTACACAAATTAAAGGTTTATTAATGAAATCTCTTTTAATGGTACACCAGAAAGTTCTAGGGTGACAGAGAGGATAGTGTCTAGGCTTGGGTTTGGAAAATACAAGTTTCCTGCTCTCCCTGGCTATCCCTAACTGATCCGACGAACGGGATGGTTACTATCAAAACTTTATTTGAAAATAAATTGAAACCCATTTGAACTTAGAAAACACGAATATGCCTAACCTGAGGTTATACTGAGTTGCGATGTAAACCTACCCGGAACCAACCGGCACATCCAGTATTCGCAACAATATCTGTCTAATGTGAGTGGTCGTGGCTTTTAGTTAAAGCTAGAACAAGAAATATGGGGTTAAGTTAACTAATACACTTAACCGGTTCAACATGATAACTAAACTAATGGGTGGGGTTAGGTTCGGACTGACACTTAACACAGTTAAGCTAGAATGGGAGGGCTAAGTCCATAGAAACACTTAACCAAACTCAAGGTAGCAAAATGAGACTCGTAGGGGTTAAGAAAAGATAATACACTTAGCCAATTTGTTATGTTAGCTGGGCTAGACTGTAGGGTTAAGTAAACTTGAACACTTAACCACCAGGTTGTGATAAAGGAATGGGGTTAAGTCTAAAACATGAAGGGATAATACTTAACCATTAATAATAACATGTTAGTTAAAACAGACGGGCAAGGTTGAGTTGAAAAGGAACACTTAACCAACATAGGGTGAATGGGTAGGGTTAAGTAATAAATACTTAACCAATATAACTTTGTTTGTGGTAGGGTTAAGTCAACATGAGTTACTGATAACACTTAACCAGTTTAACAGGGCAAATGAGGAGGGTTAAGTTAGCTTGAATTGACTATGACACTTAACCAATCCAAATTGACGGGAAAGAGAACTAAGTAAACCTTAGTTAAGAAAACAACGATTCTGGAAACTAAGTGGTAAATCTTAGTTAGTAAAACTAAGTAGTAATTCTTAGTATAACACGGGAAGGAGCGAATGTCCGTCTGAGTAAAAAGGAGGCTCCAACGAATTGGGTTGCGAAGCCCGAGGCTTCGAGCGGACGTGAGGGTACTCTTGGTATCCCTCTGTGAGGCTGCAGATGATCCGCCTGGGCCCACAGAGGTTAAGGTCTGTGTAGAAGAACCAGGGGTATGCCTTGGTTGCAACACATGGCAACCTAAAGACCTGGATGGACCGACGTGATTCGGCGAGCAAACGGTAGCCCTGTGATAGTGACTCGTCGTCTACCATCCATCTTGAGTCAATCGAGATACGTGAAGCGGAAAGGTGGAGAACTCCAAAAGACCATATACTTGCTATCTAGTTATGGGTGAGGATGGCCATAGGATAGTGGGGCACCGGTGGCTAGCGTATAGTTCTCATTTTACAAGGTGTGCCTTTCATTAGTTGAGGGAGGGGTCAAGTGGGACCATAGCCATTGAAATAAAAACAGACCTTAGCATCTGCATCGGCAGATATCTGAAAGCTCCCGACCGAGTTCTGTATTCCTTAATTTGCCCTGTCACAGGACTCAGACCGCACATTACAGGACATGTGCATCTAGACAAGCGATAACGATTCGCGATACATGCGTGGGGAAGTATAGGAACATATACCATTCTAGGTAGTGTATCCTAGACTTGGGGGCATCGTTCGTCAGGTAGCGTAATCCCTAGTTGAACTAGGTGGCATAAATCCTGAATCCGAGAAGCGTTCAGCAGACAGCGTGAACTCTAGTTGAATCTAGAAGGCACTTGGTAGAAAACCCTAGATTAAATCTAGGCAACAAATAAATAAATGGATGCCTGAAGGCGATGGAAAATACAGGGATTGGGATCAAGTTAGCGTTACTAGTTGGGACATTAGTTAGGTGGTGTAGAGATATAGAAACCAGTATAACAAGGAAATAGCGAAGCGGCGAAAGTATTAGAGCATATCCAGTTTACCTTATCTTAGCATATCTTGTGATTATCTTGTCTAATCTTGCTGACCCTATGGCCATGGTGTAATCTTGGATTCAGTTAATTCATGTCGTTTGTTTTTCCATGTTCACATGCTAGAAGTTACTGAACTTACTCAGGCTTTATGTCTGACTCTGTTTTTCTTTCGTCTTCTTTTCTTCCGTCCCCCCTCCCCCCCGGGTAGTAGAGGAGGGAGTAATATAGCTCAGGTTAAGTTGGACTGTCACTCTTTCCCAGCTTGAAGATTTGTCCAAGTTTTGCTTGGATTCTCTTTTCAGATGCTATGGCTGGTTCTTGCTACATTGGAGAATATAAATGTATTTTTATGCTTCTTTATTTTGTAAGACAGATGACACTCTAATATTGTAAAGAAATCTATGTACAAACTATTTTATCAATAAAACAAAGTTTTATTTTCCGCTGTTTAATTTCTGTCTGTCTTGTAATTTATCTGCATCTTTTACCCTAAATGCTCCACAGAACTTAGTGCATTCCCTTTGCGAGTGACACTAACAGATGTGGGGTATTACATTAGCAGTAACTTTTGAGGCACTAGTTGGGACAACTATTTTATACACTGAAGAGGAAGGAAATGGGACTAAGGTTGATAAGAGTGAAGGTACTCCAAAATTTGGAAATAATTATAACTAGAGCTTTTGGTTGACGAAGAAGAAGAATAGGAAATTCAAGAGAGATGGTTAGGAGTGTATAATATGCCATAAGAAAGGTAGGAGGCTAAAGACAATATGGTTAATTTGGCTAAGAAAGAATCTAAGGAAAAGTGTTATAACTACCACGAAGAGGACATCTTGCTATGAACTTCTCAGAGCCTCAAGCAGGAGCAAGTGGGTTGCATTATGCCTTAGATTTGGAACCCCTTCAGACTTGGCCACCGAGGGACCAAGGATGGCCAAACATGGACGGTACCATTTATGTTTTAGGACTTTTATTTGTACTTTGTCTAGTTTTGGGGCGTCTCATTCCTTCTTATCTAGGAGAATTATTGATTTCTTGAAACTTCCAAATTCTATTACTAGAAATCCGAAAGTAGTGTCCATCCATATTGAAGGAGTTAAGAAACTCTAATTGATTTGCAAATCCCTAGTACTAGACATCCACAATGATGATTTCTCGTGTGATTCATATGTTTAAATCTTCAACGGTATGGACTTATCTTACGGATGGATTGACTATCTTATTATGGGGCCATCCTTGATTATGATCAAAGGATCGTTCAACTGAATAGCTGTATAGGTTATAGTTTGGTTGTCCTTTGTAGGAGAGGGCATTTAATGGATTCAGGCTTGTTGCATTCTTTTCTTTGGATTTGAAATGTAGAAAGCCCGTAGTTTCACCACAGAGACTGATGGACCTCTAAGACTATGTTTTGATTATAGAGAGCTGAACAAGTTAACTAAGAAGAATAGGTATCCCTTGACTAGGATAGATGACTTATTTGATCACTTGAGAGGTGCCAAAGTCTTTTCTCATCTAGAGCTAGTAATGGGAGGACTTTAGTTAATAAGTGTCGAGGAAAGAATACCTAAGACAACATTTAGGGCACCCAATGGTATGTTTGTGTGGGAAGTGATGCCCTTTAGATTGACGAGTTCCCCTGTCTTCTTTATGGACATGATGAGTAGAGTGTTTAGAGGCATTGTTAATAAGATAGTTATAGTGTTTGTAGATGACATCCTTATATTTTCCAAAGACTACAAAGAGAATGAGAATCATCTTAGGAAGGTCCTAGGGATTTCGATGAAGAGTTGACTCAGGAATAAGTTTTCCAAGTTTCACTTTTGCAGGGAGGAAGTAAAGTTTCTAGGATATGTAGTTTTGGTTGTTGATCCTACGAAAGGGGAAGTTGTCTACGGATGGAAGGTTCCTCCCAATGCTTTTGAGATTTAGGAATTTCTTAGGGTTAACAGGCTATTATAGGAAATTTATTAGAGACTTTGTGAGGATAACAACCCCTCTTATCTGTTTGACTGAGAAAAATATTGAGTTTGCTTGGAGCGATAAGTATGGAAACGCTTTTGAGAAGTTGAAGAAGCCTCTAACGAGTGCATCTGTCCTTATCATACCTAATGGTTCTAGGATATTTATGATTTTCACAAACTCTTACAGGACAATATCAGGAGTAGTGCTTATGCAAGAGGTTAGGGCAATTGCCTACTCAAGTAGATAACTAAAGGATCATCAAAAGATGTACGCTGTGCACGATTCGGAGCTTGCAGCCGTGGTGTTTTCCCTTAAGGTGTAGAGACATTATCTCTTGGAGGAAAAGTTTGAGCTTTTTTATGAATCATAAGTCCTTTAAGTAATTGTTTTCCTAGCAAGACTAGAATCTTAGGTAGCAAAGGTGGATGGAGTATATAGTTATGTTTGATTTTGATATCTAGTATACCCCCGGAAAGGGTAACGTTGTCGCAGATGCTTTGAGTTGGAGACACCATTAGTGTTGTTGCTAAGTGGAGACAATTGGAGCTTTCCACATTTAACCTTCAACCGCCGTTTGGGTCATCTCAAGGATTTCTCGTAGTTTTGAAGTAAAGTCAGTCCTAGTGGATAATATTAAGTATAACCAAGGTCTTGACGAGGAATAGAGGTATTAAATGAAATTATGGTTAGATGAGAGCACTCTCCTCGTTCTGATAGGTATTTAGTTGATTATGATGGGATTTTGAGAGGTGATGACCGAATCATGCCCCTAAGATTGGTAGTTTAAGAGAAGATATTTTCAAGGAGTTCCATTGTTCGAGAGTGACCATACATCCCAGAGGGGATAAGATGTTTAAGAAATATGAGTTCTTTTGGGAAGGCATGAAAAAGGATGTTGCTGAGTACATTGTTGATGTTTGACTCAGAGCAAGGTAGGCTCAAAGGGTTATTATTACCTTTGGAGGTCCCACTTGGAAATGGGAACATGTATTAATGGATTTCGTGGATGGGCTAACGAGGAGTTAGAATAGGAATGAGTCTATTTGGGTTGTAGTGGATAGACTGAGGAATAATGATCATTTTATTCTTGTAAAGAAGAATAAGGCCGCAACTTTGTTGGTCTGGCTTTATATCAAGGAGAAAGTGCAACTGCATGGGAATCCAATGAGTATAGTGGTGATAGAGATCCTCATTTCATGAGTGAGTTTTGGAGGGGTACAGACACCTTTGGAGACGATGCTTAATTTGAGCACATCTTATCACCTGTAGATCGACAGACAAATTGAGAGAATCAACTGAATTCTTGAGGATCTACCTTGAGACTACATTTAAAGGAGCATGAAGGCAGCTTCTGGCATTAGTTAAGTTCCCGTATAATAATAGATTTCAAGTGACGACTGGTATGGCCATTTATGAGGCATTGTATAGGCGACCATGCAATTTGCCAACTTGTTGGTGGGAAACTACTAATAAGGTTGTACTCAGACCAAACTTTATCCGTGATTCCTCAGAGATTTTTTTTTGATATGGAAATAAATGAAGGCAACCCAAGACCGGTAGAGATCTTAAACTGATAGGAGAACGAAAGAACTTGAGTTTAGTGTTGGTTATTTGGTCTTCGTAAAACTTTCTTGTAACGATCCGAAATTCCCCGATCTTCTAAGCGATGGAAAACAACAGATTGCTTTGAGAACAAGACGCATTAGAACACACAACAAACATCATAATAATGTTACATCAGAGTATCGAGAATAATAAACAACAGAAAATAAATTTACAATAAATGTAATACAATGCAGCAAAAACAAATAAACTAACAACAACGGAAGACTATCAATGCTCTGGACATAGCTTTAAGCTTCGATCCAGAATCCTGCTAAATGAAACAATCTGCAAAACCAAAACTACTAGCTGCCCGTGTGGATATAAGGGCATCCAGAGTTTAGGTGGAAACAATAAACTCAGTCAGTCATGGGACTGGTGTGAGAACTCAAAACAGTTATTAAACTTTATTTTAAAATAAGGTAAATCACGGGACCACGCTGTATGTCACAGAATGGGTTCACCCCCATGAATACCAGTGCATAAACAACAACCAATAATAGACATATAGATCTACAATGCATCATACAACATGCAATTCCTCAATCTACCCCTTTAGGCTTAATCCCCAAATTTAGATTTTCCAAACCCAATTCACTTTATAGAAATTATTCCTTTGGACTTAATTTTCCGATTTCTTATTTCAAATCATTTTGAAATGCATATCTAACTTTTATATCAAAATAGATCTCACTTCGGCATCTCAAACCAAAATCTTTGGAAATATGAATTCCAAAACATAACAATGCATACAAACAAGTATGCAACCAAATATAGGGAGATATTCAGCCTTCAGACAAGGCTGTACGTGCCTCACTAACTCGATATATATATGTACACCTCCCACTATGGAGCAGGCTACACTAATGATGCACAATCCTACGCCCTCGGGGACTACACCACACTCACACTTTTAGTCATCCAGGGTTACCCGAATCTTTAGCCACATACCAAATCATTTCATATACCGAAGTAGGGAAAATCCTTTCACGACATAATAATCACAAGTACTTTCAAACTATAGTACTTCACATCAGCAACTCACACATATGATCAATCACAATAATCATATAACCTTTGAGCTCGTACGTCTCAAAGAAGCGTGTTAAGAAAGGGAATAAATTCTCCGCCACCAAACAGATATAACATCAATAGCAGCTAATCGGTTATGTGATGAACTACAATGTCAAACACATAATACATTTCGAAATCATTTTGACAACATCGGGTTTAGCCCTCGAAATCCTTTCTGTTTTATAAAACATTTCCTATCCAAAATCGGGAATACTTTTATTTTCACTTAAGAAAAATCTCATTTCAAAATCATTCATTAAATTTGGAATGAACTCAACAACATCGCTAAACATGTCATAGTCAAATCGTGAAGTGTTTCACAAGATGTTAGCATACAAATATCTCTACCCAACCCAATGCTAAATGTAAAAGCATATTTGCTAATAAACTGGTAGAGCAGAATCCAACCAATCAATCACAATCATGAATATCAACAATCAAGTATGTCTGGTTTATACCATCTCTCATGTTTTGGTAAATTTAATCACCATTCATTCATTCAAATCTAATTAAAGATTTATTAAAACTCTTCTTGGTTTTAATCTTCAAAAATCATTACTTAATGATTATTCAATTTAGGAAAATTAATCCTGCCTTTAACTGGGTTAAAGAATCAATGTCCTTTAAAACAAAGTTCACGAAAAACCGAAAATCATCTTCCATCAAAATGGAATCTTCACGGAAATCAAAACAGTATATAATCGATATAAATTTTTGTATCAAACTAATACTATAAGTGGAATAGTGGCAAGGCCTTTTAAATTCCATAAATAGTAATGGTCTTTATTCACAGAAGCTCATCTCGATTGTTACCAAATCGAGTTCCATTCAATTACAATTTAATATTTTCAATTGGAAAACTTTACTTTGGAAAATTCCATTAATCTTAATTAAAAGATTTATTTTTTTCTCAATGGGATTTAGGAATGGTGTTATTAAAGAAACCATTCACGACAAACCCAAAATCCAATTTGATATTAAATACAAGGCTCTGAATAGAAATAATATCGGCTTATATTCAATATCAAATTCTGAAACCAACAAATATCATATTGGGAATAACGATATCTATATCTTCCAAATTCCTCAACAATATCCGTATAATCACGGAATCCAATATCGAAATATTCCGAAGATTATTTCCATTCAAATCCATTCCAATTCATACGTTGGAAAATTCTGGTTATATAAAAACCATTTTTAATCCAATTTATTTATTTCTAAACATTGGATTATTATTCTTGTTAGTAACTAGCTCATTTCGGTAAAAATGTATTTTTATCTTTCCAAACTTGGAATTTTTCATCATAAAATCTTTTCAAATCATTTATTATGATTTTACACAATTTTTTCACATTTTTAATAATTTTATTAAGGCCTTTACAGTCGGTTTCCAATAACGGCCACCAAACTGCATCCATAGGACCTTTTCTAAAATTGATTTGGACATATTTTAAAATCCAACCGTTCAAATTTAAATTTCTTGTATTCATTGGAAAGCTCTGTTCGATACGAATCCAACGGTTCCGGTTTTAGAAGAATCCGATGGTCATATCCCCCATTACATCAATTTGAAGTTAATGGTTGAAATTCGCGAACGGTCGCTGCGCGGCGCATTCTATTCAAGCCATTAAATATATATAACATATATATCGTCGATTTCCATTTAAAATGTATTTTATAAATTGTTTATAAATTCATTTTAAAATGATTTCAACTTCATTTTCAATTTTAAATCAAAATTGACTATTCCATATCATTACAATACTAAAACGATATTATTTTCAAAATATCTGATCTTGTAATCCATTTCTTTTTCGTATTCATTATAAAATAAATAAAATCGATTAATAAACCCGTTCGAGTTAAAATGGCATTTACTACTTAACTTGGATTCACATTTCAATATTTTCGTGTCCATCCAAAATCGGACATCAAAATCACATTTTGATTCTTTACTGATTATTATTTTAAAATATTCGTTATTTTGAAATATTCGTTACTTTAAAATATTCTTTAATTTTGAATTGGAATGCGACTCAATTAGTTACCCTATAATTTCAGTTATATGGATTTCATACATCGCATGTATTCAACAATAATGATAAATAATCTTTAACCATTCAAGCATCATCCAGAATGCAATTTACAATTGTATAAGCATTAAAATAAATAAACCACGCTCATCACAGCCTGTCAACTCATCGATTGACATACAACTAAATATTGAGATTAGTGTATGTCAAATATCATCCCAATACGCATGTAGGGTTTTCAAACAACCACAGTTTATTTAAATAAATCATTGGTTAATAAATTTAATCAATTCTAATTCGGTGTCAATTATTTTCTAATTAACCCATTTTTCACGGTTTAAATTATAAATAAATAATTAAATTTCAACAACCACAGAGTGTACCCACATTATTTGAAATACGAGTGTCATATATTCAAACAACGCTTCTTGTGCAGATGAGTCGTGAATAGTTCATGTGTTGAACTCAAGCAATGTCACACATAACAGATAAAAACCAACACTGGCAATTTATGTATATTTACAGTTATAAAATAAATTAAATAACTGTACAAATATTTTAGTCAGAGAATTCTCACATTCGTTTCCACTCCATCAGTCTTTATTTGAAGATTGTATTTTTCAACTAAATTAAACGTGCATTTGTTTTAGCTAAAAATCCAATTTGCTCTGTTTCCGTTCTGGTCTGTTCCATATTGTAGCGTTCTCCGCCACATCGATACGCAACTGAAATTACTGGATTTGGACCTCGTATGAAGAAGATACTATAATTTTATACATCGATAATTAAATAGGCTATTAACTAAATTATTAAATTAATTAACAAAACAAATTACATATCCTTCTTCATTTCTAACCAGAGCCGCTGAACCCAACATCGAACTTGAATTTCCGTCCACCGCACCATCCTGGAGCCACCGTACTCCGATCAACTACCACCACAACCTCCGCCAACACGACCTTCGCCACCACTTGACACCTTGCTCCTTTCGCACCCACCACGGCCTGGAAAAACTGGTTCGAATGGCAATGGTTCAAGCCCTAAAATCGAATGGAAAACAACACCATTTCCAATCTTAATTGTTGGGTTTCAAGATCTAGTTGAGCTTAACATTTTTCCAATTAGGTGCGTTTTGATTCGATGCATGGATCAATAGAAAAAGGATGAAGAAGGTCAGAGCTCCCCATCCATCGTAATAAAAGAGGCTGCTCCAAAAACAATTGACCGCAGGAAAAGTGAATTAGGGGTTTGACCCCATTTTGACCATATGTATATATATATATATATATATATATATATATATATATATATATATATTATTTTTATTTAATTCCCTAATTAACGCAATTTCATCCGAACTCCAAATGAGACCCAACGACTATCGTTCCTAGCTAATTACCCCCATTCCGGACACAATGGAATATGTTTCGTAGGCCAATTCAACTGTTTCGATCAATTTTTATTTTAAATTAAAATATAAATCAACATATTAAGTTTTTGAACATGCATTTTAATTTACCGGGGACACATACTGACTCCAAAAATTACAGAAAAATTAAATCTAGCTATGTATTGATGATACGGTCCTAACAAAACTAATTTCATCGAATTTGGAGGCCGTTGGAAAAATGACCTTTTTTCAGTCGATTAAATTCAAACTAAAATTACCAAACATGTTTAAATTCACTGCGCTCACATATTAATTCCAAAAATTATGAAAATTTAATCCTGACTATAATTTGACATTTTGGATCCAACAAAAGTGGTTTCATCAAAAACGAAGGTCATTTGCAAAATGGCTAATTTTAAGGGCTATATATTATATAATATATATATATATGTATATATTCCATTGCGACTATGCTCAATTTTAAACTGGACATAACTTACAATTTATAAAGTGAAATCTAATTTTTCCACATTCGTTAGAAAGATACTATTAAACAGATTCTGACATTTCTGGTTTTACTGAAATCCGATTTATTTTGAATCTTATACATTCAATTTAAATTTAAAATCGAATTTTCAAACTATCGCGCCATTTCAAACTCTATTTATAATTAAAATAAATTTTACATTATATCTTTGATTTAAATAGATTTTTTTATCGTTATTTTTTAAAACAAATCATTTTAAATATTCAAAATCCATTAAAATAGCTAAAATAAAATTTTTAAATTAGTTCAGAAATTCCGGGTTGTTACAATCTCCACCACTTAAAATCTTTTCGTCCTCGAAAAGGAATGGAGATGAAAATTGTTTAACTAATCAACTCAACTTTCATTCTGGCTTGAGTTCTTCAACTTTTCAGTTTCTAATAACTTTCTAATATATCAAAAATTTGGCTAACACCCTAAATTCTCCAAAAATTTCGCCATAACCTTCTTTGTACGCGCTGATCGGTAAAACCGCAACTTGCCTCATAGGACCCTCATTAATTAAAATAAAAATAAAAAGCCAAGCGGCTTGCCAATCGGCTCATAAAATCATCAAACTTAATGAATATAGTAAACATGTTCCTATTTGTCGGGCATACAATTTTATTCCTCTTCTTAGCTTCAATGCTATCACTTGTTCATTATATATACCTGTATATGTATGCAATTCCAACTAAATTTCAATTCAGTTCAATATCTTGTATTTGACTTGGCTTTACTTATCATTCATTCATTTATTGGTTTTATCATTCCAATATTTTTATTAACTGAACTAATAATCACACATCACAACCGTCAACCAATTATTTGAATAGCTTTTCAATCATATAACTTTATTATACTCAAAAATCCAATTTTAATGCCAAATCACAAATAATAAACCCTATCTAAGTTTTGGTTCTCACACCAATTGATTGGAAATATATAGATATCCCACTTTCAATACTCGAACATAAACACTGGTGATGAGGCCTCTATCATCAGAATCATCTCCGGGCAAATAAAGTGTGATTCTATATCTACCCAGTATATTTGAGGCTTCGGTTATATGTTAATTACGCGTATATTCAAAATCTTCATATAACCGATCGTCCAAATTAATTATAAAATAAAATACTCAAATACGTATAGTAAGATATAATTTTCAAAATTAAATTTGTTTTTATAAATAATACTCTTCTAAATTATTCTAGGGCATTACTAACCCTATCTCTAACGAGCTATTCTTATAGGATGTTACTAATCTTATCTCTAACGAGTTGTTCTTATAGATGTTACTAATCATATCTCTGATGAATTCTTTTGTTTGGTTCTATTGTGTCTTGTTCTCACGCTTTGTAAACCAAAGCTCCAACACCAAAATATAACGATCCGAAATTCCCCGATCACCTAAGAGATGGAAAACAGTGGATTGCTTTGAGAACGCGACGCATCAGAACACACAACAAATATCAAAATAATGTTACTTCAGAGTACAGAATATCAGAGTATCGAAAATAATGTACAGTGGAAAATAAATTTAAAATAAATGTAATACAATGCATCAGAAACAAATAAACTAACACAGTGGAAGACTACCAACGCTCTGGACACAGCTTTAAGCTTCGATCCAGAATCCTGCTAAATGAAATAATCTGCAAAACCAAAACTACTAGCTGCCCGTGTGGAAAATATGAGCACCCAAAGTTCAGGTGGAAACAATAAACTCCAAGTCAATCATTGGACTAGTGTAAGAACTCAAAACAGTTGTTAAACTTTATTTTAAAATAAGGTAAATCGCCGGACCACGTCGTATGTCACAGAACGGGTTCACCCCCATGAATACCAGTGTATAAACAACAAACAATAATAGATATATGGTTCTACAATGCATCATACAACATGCAATTTCTCAATCTACCCATTTAGGCTTAATCCCCGAATTTAGATTTTCCAAATCCAATTCACTTTAAAAAATTATTCCTTTGGACTTTATTTTCTGATCTCTTATTGCGAATCATTTTGAAATACATATCTAACTTTTATATCAAAGTAGAAAGTAGATTTCACTTTGAGATATCAAACCAAAATCTTTGGAAATATGAATTCCAAAACATAACAATGCATACAAACAAGTATGCAACCAAAAATCCGGGGGTATTCAGCCCTCAGACAAGGCTGTACGCGCCTCACCAACTCGATATATATATGCACCTCCCACTATGGAACAGGCTACACAAACGATGCACAATCCCATGCCCTCATGGACTACATCGCCCTCACACTTTTAGTCATCCAAGGTTACCCGAATCTTTAGCCACATACCAAATCATTTCATATCCTGAAGTAGGGAAAATTATTTCACAACATAATAATCAAAAGTACTTTTAGATGATAGTACTTCACATCAGCAACTCACATATATGATCAATCACTATTAATTACATAACCTTTTAGGTCGCACATCTCAAAGAAGCATGTTAAGCAAGAGAATAAATTCTCCGCCACCAAAAAAATATATCATCAGTAGCAACTAATCGGTTATGTGATGAACTACAATGTCAAACACATAATACATTTCGAAATCATTTCGACAACATGGGGTTTAGCCCTTGAAATCATTTCTGTTTTATAAAACATTTTTATAAAACATTACCTATCCAAAATCGGGAATACTTTTCTTTTCACGTAAGAAAAATCTCATTTCAAAATCGTTCATTAAATTTGAAATAAACTCAACAACATAGCTAAATATCTCATAGTCAAATTGTGAAGTGTTTCACAAGATGTTAGCATATAAATATCTCTACCCAACCCAATGCTAAATGTAAAAGAATATTTGCTCATTAAGTGGTCGAGCAGAATCCAACCAATCAATCAATCACAATCACGAATATCAACAACCAAGTATATTTGGTTTATACCATCTCTCATGGTTTGGTAAATTTAATCACCATTCATTCAAATCAAATTAAAGATTCACTAAAAGTCTTCTTGGTTTTAATCTTCAAAAACCATTACTTAATGATTATTCAACTTTAGGAATATTAATCCTGCCTGTAACTGGGTTAAAGAATCGATGTCCTTTAAAACAAAGTTCACGATAAACCCAAAATCATCTTCCATCAAAATGGAATCTTCACGGAAATCATAACAGTATATAATTGATATAAATTTTCGTATCAAACTATTACTATAAGTGGAATTGCGGCAAGGCCTTTTAAATTCCATAAATAGTAACAGTCTTCATTCACATAAGCTCATCTTGATTGTTACCAAATCGAATTCCATTCAATTCCAATTTAATATTTTAAATGGGAAAACATTACTTTGGAAAATTCCATTAATCTTAATTAAAATATTTATTCTTTCTCAACGGGGCTTAAGAACAGTGTTATTAAAGACATCATTCACAATAAACCCAAAATCCAATTTGATATTAAATACAAGGCTTTGTGTAGAAATAATATCGGCTTATATTTAATATCAAATTCTGAAACAAACAAATATCGTATTAGGAATAACGATATCTATATCTTCCAAATTCCTCAACAATATCCATATAATCACAGAATCCAATATGGAAATATTCCAAAGATTATTTCCATTCAGTTCTATTCCAATTCATACATTTGAAAATCCTGGTTATATTAAAACCATTTTCAATCCAATTTATTTATTTATAAACACTGGATTATTATTCTAGTTGATAACTAACTCATTTCAGTAAAAATATATTTTTATCTTTCCGAACTTGTAATTTTTCATCCAAAATACTTTCCAAATCATTTACTATGATTTTACACAATTTTTCCATATTTTTAATAATTTTATTAAGGCCTTTACAATTGGTTTCCAATAACGGCCACCGAACTACATCCACAACGACCTTTTCTAAAATTGATTTGGACATATTTTAAAATCTAACCATTCAAATTTAAATCTCTTATATTCATTGGAAATCTCTTTTCGATACGAACCCAAGGTTCCAAGTTCAGGAGAATCCGACCGTCGGATCTCCCGTTACATTAATTTGATGTTAATGGTTGAAATTCGCGAACGGTCACTGCGCGGCGGGTTCTATTCAAGCTATTAAATATTATATATATATCGTTGATTTCCATTTAAAACAAATTGTATAAATCGTTTATAAATTCATTTTAAAATGATTTTAACTTCATTTTCAATTTTATATCAATATTGAATATTCCATATCATTATAATGTTAAAATGATATTATTTTCAAGATATCTGATTTTGAATCCATTTCCTTTTCGTATTCATTATATAATGAATAAGTTCGACTAATAAACCCGTTCGATTTAAAATAGCATTTACTACTTAACTCGGCTTCACATTTCATATTTTTGTGTCCATCCAAAATCAGACATCAAAATCACATTTTGATTCTTCACTGAATATTATTTTAAAATATTCGTTATTTTAAAATATTCTTTATTTCTGAATCGGAATGTGACTCAATCAATTACCATATAATTTCAGTTATATGGATTTCATATATCGCATGTATTCAACAATAATGATAAATAATCATTAACCATTCAAGCGTCATCCAGAGTGCAATTTACAACTGTATAAGCATTAAAATAAATAAATAACGCTCATCACAGCCTGTCAACCCATCGATTAACATACAACTAAATATTGGGATTAGTGTATGTCAAATATCATTCCAATACCCGTGTGGGGTTTCCAAACAACCATATTCTATTTAAATAAATCATTGGTTAATAAATTTAACCAATTCTATTTCGGTTTGAATTATTTTCTAATTAACCCATTTTTCACTATTTAAATTATAAATAAATATTTATAATTAAATTTCAACAACCACAGAGTGCATCCACAATATTTGAAATACGAGTGTCGTATATTTAAACAACGCTTCTTGTGTAGATGAGTCGTGAATAATTCATGTGTTGAACCCAAGCAATGTCACACAACAGATAAAAGTCAACACTGCCAATTTCTTTATATTTACAGTTATAAATTAAATTAAATAATGTTAACGATATTTTTTGTCAATACCCAAATTACAGTGTGTAATATGTGTATCCACGAAGTTTGCAGCGGCCATGACCCAGAATCCTCAGGCAATGATCCTGGATTTGGGACGGATAGGATTCTGAGCCATGAAACTGCTCTGCATATTTCAATAAGAAGAAAACAGGCTAATGCCTCCTGTGAGTTCATGGATGAAGGCCTCGCAATATTCGCTAACTTCGATAACTCCTTTGTACTAGACCTTCCTGAGGGAGGAGTCTGAAGTACAACAAAGATCGAGCTAAGAACTCATATGCGATTCTGTCACGTCGATGTTGGGCAAGCATTAGGCTCAGTATGAGGGAACAGATCAATCATGGCGGTCCTGTGAGGTGAGGAGAAAGGGGGGTTTCATATTTCTACAAATCCCCTTTCTCCACCACTGGAGCACCTTGATTGATCCCCTCGTCAGAAAGATTAGTGTTAACTCCCTGTTTCATCATTATGATACTACAAGATTATCAAATTGCAGGATATATGGGACTTCGTATTCTCCATTGTATAAATCGTAGATATATTACAAGAATTGATGATTTGCTCTGCTTGAGAAAGAAGGAGCTAAATTGGGAAATGAAAGGTTCGCCCCCCTTTACGGTGTATCTGGAGTCCTATTTATAGAGAATCCAGTGTCTTTCCATTGATAGGTTGTTGGGCCTGGGCGATCCCTATCGGCCGCCTTTTCCTCGGGTTTCGGGTATCGGGTATCGTGCTGTTGGTCCTCTTCGCGGTGCCATTTATAGCTTTCGAAGGGATGGTACCACGTGAATGGGACTTTCTTCCAGAAGGAAAGGGCTTGTTGTCATAATAGATTGCAGGGGCATTTCGGTTGTCTTGGTGAATGCTCTCAGTGTCGATCCCTTTTTGCGGGCTTTAGGATGTAGGCTTTCGGCTTTATTGTGGGTACTCAGAGGGATCTGCCCTCATGCCGTACGTAAATGTATGCCAATTTAGAACCATTGGCGGTTCAGGTACTAAGTGGATTAGTATGAATGGCCTGTATCCTTGCTTGAGTCTCAGTTTAGCCTTCTGGTTTTTGCTCCAGGGAGGGTAGCTTTCGGTGATATTTGTGTTACTTACGAAAGTAACCCCTTTCTATATTTATGAAGTCGTTCTTCAAGGATTGGTTCCAAATCATCTTGATGCTCCGTCCCAATGCTCTTCCTCTTTTGCTGTGTTGATGTCCATTGGTTGATTCTTGGCAGATAGATCCCGCCGGATGAACCTTTGGCGATACCTGGTAGGTTTCGGGTCCCTTTTCTCCAAAGGGGGTATCGACTTGGATTGCTTTCGAGTTCCTTGTTCCCTCCTTATATTCACTTAACATCCCTTCAGTTGATATCTTGTGCCAAAATAATCTTGGTAGTAACATTTTCCCCCCTTTTTGTGAAGCGGCGTCTTTGACTTTTCAAGTCAAGCTTATTTTGCCTGACCCTTGCCTGTTTGCTTGCTAATTATTTTTTCAATGCTAAGCTATGTCACGGGTCTCGCCAAAGTGATATGTTTTTGATGCCATGCAAAGGAATGAATTGTCCTAAATTCAGGTTTTAATGGAGGATTGAAAACCTTTTCTGATAATGATGTTGAGTCGAACACCATCCAGGTTCAGACGAACCAAGATGCAAGAATTGAATTCAACTAGATTTAGAAATTTGAAGGCTGAAGTCCAGGAATATTTTCGGTATTAATGGATGGCCGAATCCACCCAGATTCGAGTGTTTTTGATTAAGGACCGGGAGCCGAATCCATTTAGACTTGTGTATTAGTAAGGAGAACCGGAACCTCCTCCGGTATTAATAAAACGTCGAATCGACCCAGATTTGGGTATTAGCGGAGAGAATCAGAACCTCTTCTGGTATTAATAGAGCACTGAATCGAACCAGATTTGGGTATTAGCACAGAGAACAAAACCTCTTTTGGTATTAAGAGAACGCTGAATCGACCCAAATTCGGGTATTAGCATAGAGAACCGAAACCTCTTTCGGTATTAATAGAGTGCCGAATAGACACAGATTTGGGTATTATCATAGAGAACTGAAACCTCTTTCATTATTAATAGAGTGCTGAATCGACCCAGATTCAGGTATTAGCATAGAGAGTCGAAACCTCTTTCGGTATTGATAGAGCGCCGAATCGACCCAGATTCAGGTATTATCATAGAGAACCGAAACCTCTTTCGCTACTAATAGAGCACCAATCCGACCCAGATTCGGGTATTATCATAGAGAATCGAAACCTTTTTCGGTATTAATGGAGCGCCGAATCAACCCAGATTCGGGTATTAGCATAGAGAACCGAAACCTCTTTCGATATTAATAGAGCGCCAAATCGACCCAGATTCGGGTATTATCATAGAGAACCAAAACCTCTTTTGGTATTAATAGAGCGCCTCATCGACCCAGATTCAGGTATTAGCATAGAGAACCAAAACCTCTTTCGATATTAATAGAGCGAGTATCCCCTTTGGATTTGATTTTGGAAGCAGAGGTTGTACATGGTTCTTGAGCCTCCCCTTGGGCTTTCGTAGTCAAAGCAGAGGATGTACCTGTTCGTCTGGTGCGCTTGGCTAGCTTATCTACAAGCAGGGCCCAAGGACTTACCCGACCTCCCTTTAGGAGGTGCCTTATCCTGACCATCGTAGGCGATGATAAAGGCTTAGAAATTTAGAAGGGGGCATCGTAGCGACAAAACTAAAGTTTACTCTTTTGGCGCTCTACACGGGCCATCGTAGGCATTGATAGAGGCTTATACGTCACCCCTTCAAAGGGGTGACCTATCCTGACCATCGTAGGCGATGATAGGGGTTTGCGCTCCCTTCTGCGGGTAACGTGGAACATAAGCAGAGGTAGGACGTGCTCTTCTGCGAGCAGAGGTAGAATGTGCTTATTTCAAGCAGAATATATTTGATGCTTATAACAGTTCGTCAATCAATCGATCGACATACAACTAATTATTGGGATTAGTGTATGTCATATATCATCCCAATACCCGTGTGGGGTTTCAAACAATCAAACGCAGATTTTATTTGTGCAGTTGGGCGATGTGTAAAATTTATCGTCCCAATCAATATCAGTCAAATGTGTGTATATAAACATGATTTGTTTATATACACACATTTGACTGATATTGATTGGGACGATAAATTTTACACATCGCCCAACTGCACAAATAAAATATGCGTTTGATTGTTTGAAACCCCACACGGGTATTGGGATGATATATGACATACATTAATCCCAATAATTAGTTGTATGTCGATCGATTGATTGACGAACTGTTATAATTATTTTCAATGTAATTCAAATTTCGATACCACGTTTGTGATGACCCCATTCCTAATAAGACGGTGGCAAGCGTAATCTTTGGAATATAACACATAAACAGATAACAGTAGAAAAGAAATAATTAAATACAACAGATAATGCACAATAGAATACACTGGATAAATATAATCATCAGAGTTACACAGCATATAGGATCATACATAGTACAAAATACAGTTCATCTATACATAAATGTCTACTGCGGAAAAGAAAACATAATATGTACAACAGGAGCTGAACAGCATAAAAAGAGATAAATGATAGAATCCATCTTCAGCTCCAGCTATCCAGAAAGAGCCTGCTAAAACCTGAATACAAGGCTGCCCGTGTAGAAATAGGGGCACCCGAGTTTGCAAGTGAAACAAACTACGAGTCACTCATGGGACTGGTATGAGAAATCTACTTAACACACTTCCAAATACGACATCGTGCAGTTTTGATTTTATATATATATATATATGGCAACTTGATATATGGTACCCATGCCGTCTATGATTGATAGTTATGATTGAAATCGTTTTTGAAACATATATACACTAGCAATAATATCAAATGATTCGTTTTGCTCGTATCAAGCATATTTTGGCCATTATAAGGTAAAACTCTATCCTCCGGTGTGTTGCATTGTGTTATGGGAACTGAATCTTATAATGGCTTCATTTTTATAAAAAGCATTGCGATGTTTAAAAGATTTATTTGTCTTAAAGCACGGGCAATCCAATGGAGTAACCCCATTCAGCGAAAGTGGCGTGAACTGTGACGACCCCAAAACCTGTACTGACGGTGTTAAGGGTAATCTTTGGAATATAACACATAAACAGAAAATAACAGAACAGAAATAAATAACTAAATACACCAGATAATGAACAGATAATACTGAATAAACAATAATCATCAGAGTTACACAGTATACAGGATCATACTTAGTACAAATACAGTTCAGCTCCTATTGTACATATTATGTTGTTTTCTGCTGTTGACATTAACGAAAAGGAATTCCGCTCGATCCGAATCAGTCACTAAACCGATCAAGATCGTTCGAAACGCCTGATTGTTTTGAGAACACGACAAATTAGAACGCAGACAGAAGAACATTTCATTGTTAATTACAATAATTCCACCAGAATACAAGAATATACAGAATATAGATAAATATTACACATTATAAAATATCAGAGATTACAATACATTACATAGCAGCGGAAAATAATACAATACACAACTGAAGGAGATATATGGATACAAAGCTTTCCGGATATCATTCCAGCTGTAAACCAGGATTCTATGAATATAGATCTGCAAAACCAAAACTACTAGCTGCCCGTGTCAAAATAAGGGCACCCAGAGTTTAGGTTAAAACAATAAACTCCAGGTCAGTCATGGGACCGGTGTGAGAACTAAAATAGTTATTAATCTTTATTTTAAAGTTAGGTAAATCAAGGGACCACGCCGTATAACACGGAATGGGTTTCCTCCCAAGAATACCAGTGCATATAACAAAAAAGCGCAATGCTTTTTGGAAAAATGAAGCTATTATAAGACCCAGGTCCTATCACACAATGCAACGCAAACCGGGGGATAGGGTTTTTACCTTATAATAGCCAAACATGCTTAGTACGTTTAAAACAAATCATTTGATACCGTAATAAGTGTACAGTGTATAAAACAACTTCAAATCATAAGTATCAATCATAGACGACATAGCATCCCATGCTACTATGTCGTCATACTAGGCTCTACAAATAAAAACGCAAAGTCATGTATTTGGAAATTGGTTTTCCATCTACGAACTGAGGCTAGGGATCGTCCTCTGCCGATTCGAGACAATCTAGCCCATGTCTCAGGCAAGTACTCAGTCAAGCCTTTGGATCGTCAGGGCCGGTCCACCGATGTGGATTAAAAAGCCTGAACACTGCATTTCCCCCGCCCTATGGGGTGTAAATGAGCCAACAAATGACACCACTGGACCCGGATCGTCCGATCTAACCGAGGCGCCTCGCAACAGCAACAACCACATAAGTCAAACTCATCAGGGCGTGTAAAACCACTGACGCCACTTCTAGCTAGAAGGAAACGCATGCCCTCCCTGAGGTCCTCTCCCGTTTTTGGTTCACAACTGGGGTGTGAGGCTCGCGAATCAACATTACACAAAGCTATGCCACACAGGCTGTGCTTTGATCATCCCCCACAAGACTTTTCTTTTCAACAGAAGCCTTGATCAATTGCCACTTAGGCGTGCCACAAAGGCAATTCACTCCATGCGTTTGATATCCATCAATATATAACCACTGGGCTCGTACGTCTCAGAGAAGGGCGTTAAGCAAGAGAATAAATTCTCTGCTGCCAAACAGATATATATTTAATAGAAATCAATCACACAGACTAAAATCCAATGTCAGACACACAGTCCATTTACAATTTCGTTCTGGGTCTGAACAAAACCGGAGGCACCTAGTACCCCGCATATCCATCGATCTCCAAGTACGTCTAGACGATCACCAACTATTTCCATCCTCTTGGTTGTACAGCCCAATCAAGATCATCAGCAATCACCCAAACGATGTGAAGACCTCCGGTCTTCAACCACCGTCTTCATCTTCTACACCACGTCGAATCAGTTATTCAAAATGGGATAAACCCGGTCTTTCCGAATAACTCGCATATATAATAAACAAGTGGTACACAAACACAACATATGCCTCTTTCTAATTCAGAATATTCGTTTATTCAAATATTCTTCTACTTTGGGAAAGGTTCCCATTAATTTTATCAAAGATAAATTCTTTTAAATTTACTCTCTAATCTTCCTTTTGAATATCACTTCAAACTAGTCGGGATTAACGAACCACACCGAAGTAATTATTTATTTTATTTCCCAATCCCAACCTATATATCCCATGAAGTAAAACTGGTAATACTTTATATCTAACACCACGGTGTTATCGGTAAATTCAATTACCATTTCACGTTCGAATCTAATTAAAGATTTAACTATCTCCTGGAGAAAAACTAGTGATACTCCATTCTAGATCTTTTCAATCTAATTAAAGATTCATTAAAACTCCACTTAGTTTAAATCTTTAACTGGGTTAAAGAATCAGTGTCTTTTAAAATACGGTTCATGATAAACCCAAAATCACATTCCATTAATTATCGGGTTAAAGAACAAGTGTCATTTAAAACACTATTCACGATAAACCCAAAAATCAATACAAATTCAATTCCAATCAAATATCATTTAATTGGTACACTTCGTTAAATCTAAATAAAAAGATTTAATCCTTTTTTCTCAACTGGGCTTAAGAACAGTGTTAATGAAGACACCATTCAATTTCGGAACGCAGACGGAAGAACATTTCATTGTTTATTAAAACAATTCCATCAGATTACAAGAATATACATAGTATGAATGAATATACATTCGATAAATATCAGAGATTACAATAAATTACATTTAAATACATTGCAGCGGAAAATAATACAAAACACAACTAGAAGTAATGCACCGATACAGAGCTTTCCGAGCATCGTTCCAGCTGTAAATCAGGATCCTGTGAAAATAAATCTGCAAAACCAAAACTACTAGCTGCCCGTGTCGAAAATAAATCTGACTGGTGTGAGAACTAAAACAGTTATTTAAAACTTTACTTTAAAAGAGAGTAACTCAAGGGACCACGCCGTATAACACAGAACGGGTTTCCTCCCAAGAATACTTGTGCATGTATCAAAATAGCGCAATGCTTTTTGGAAAAATGAAGCTATTACAAGACCCAGGTCCCATCACACAATGCAACGCAAGCCGGAGGATAGGGTTTTCCCTTATAATAGCCAAACATGCTTGATACGTTTAAAACAAATCATTTAATACTATTATAAGTGTATAGTGTCAAAACAATTTCAATTATAAATATAAATCATAGACGGCATAAGCGCCCCATCCCACTATGTCGCCATACTAGGCTCTACAAATAAAACTGAAATACACGTATTGGAAATTGGATTCCATCATGAGTTGAGGCAAGGGGCAAGCTCCTCTCCGTTTCGAGACACTATAGCCAATGTCTCAGGACCCCAATATGATCCTTGGAATCGGTTGGGCCGGTCCTCTCTTACTTTTGAGGATTGGCAATTCCTGAACACACGTTTCCCGGTCCTAACAGACCTAATATCGAGGCGCCTCATCCAACAACCACACAGGTGAAAAGTATATAAATGTCAGCCAGTTTAAGCACTGACACCACCCATAGCTAGAAAGAAACGTCGTATTCTCCCAACGGTCTATATCCCGTTTTTGACTCATACCAAGGTGTGAGGCTCGCGAATTCACATTATACACAAAGCTGCGCCACACAGGTCGTGTTTTGATTATCAACCACAAGACTTTTCTTTTCAACAGAAGCCTTGATCAATTGCCACTTAGGCGTGCCACACTGGCAATTCACTCCATGCGACTGATGTCCATCGATATACAACCTCTGAGCTCGTACGTCTCAGAGAAGGGCTCAAGCAAGAGAATAAATTCTCCGCTGCCAAATAGATATACATTTAATAGAGATCAATCAATACAGAATAAAATCTAATGTCAGACATACAATCCATTTACAAGTTCGTTCTGGGTCTGAACGAAACCGGAGGCACTTTCGTTAAGCAAGAGAATAAATTCTCCGCCACCAAACAGATGTATATTTAATAGAGATCAATCAACACAGAATAAAATCCAATGTCAGACACACAATCCATTTACAAGTTCGTTCTGGGTCTGAACGAAACCGGAGGCACTTTCCTCGCATATCCATCAATCTCCAAGTACGTCTGGACGATCACCAACTGATTCCCACATCTTGGGTGTACAGCCCAATCAAGATCATCAGTAATCACCCAAGCGATGTGAAGACTTCCGGTCTTCAACCACCGTCTTCATCTTCGACTTATCGCCGAATCGGTTATTCAGAATGGGTATAAACCCGACCTTTCTGAATAACCCACGTATATAATAAACAAATGTAACACAAACACAACAAACGCCTCATTCCAATTCAGAATATTCTTTTATTCACAAAATCACATTCTTAGGGAAAGGTTCCCATTAATTTTATCAAAGATGAATTCTTTTAAAATTATTCTTTAATCTTCCTTTGGATATCATTTCAAACCATATTATGGTTTTCCAAACTAGTCGGGATTAGCGAACCACAACGAAGTAATTATTTATTTTATTTCCCAATCCCAACCTATTCATCCCCTAGAGCAAAACTGGTAATACTCCATATCTAACACCACGGTGTTATCGGTAAAATTAATTACCATTTCACGTTCAAATCTAATTAAAGATTTAACTATCGCTCTGGAGCAAAACTGGTGATACTCCATTCTCGATCACTTTTCAGATTTGATAATTTAAATTATCAATTCACATTTCGATCCAATTAAAGATTCATTAAAACTCCAATTAGTTTTAATCTTTTCAAATATCAATATCCTGTCTTTAACTGTGTTGAAGAACCAATGTCATCTGAAATACGGTTCACGATAAACCCAAAATCACATTCAAATTCAATTCCAATTAAATATTATTTAATTGATACACATCATTAAATCTAAATAGAAAGATTTAATCTTTTTCTCTATTGGGCTTAAGAATCCGTGTTAATGAAGACACCATTCACGACAAACCCAAATCACATTTGCTATTAAATACAAGGCTCTGAATAGAAAATATACCGGCTTATATTCAATATCAAATTCTGAAACCAACAAATATCGTATTCGAAATAACGACATAAAATATATCTTTCAAATTCCCATAACAATATCTGTATAGTCATGAAATCCAATATCGAAATATTCCGAAGATAATTTCGATTCAACTCCAGTCCAATTCACGTATTGGAAATTCTAATTATTTTCAAAACCACTTTCAAATTCAATTTATTTATTTCAAAAATAAATTGAATTTAATTCTAGTTCAAAACTAGTTCATTTCGATAAAAATCTATTTTTATCTTTTCAAATGTGGAATTTTTCATCCCAGTTCTTCACGACCTATTTCTTACGATTTTACACAAATTATAGATATTTTTAATAATTTTATCAAGGCACGTACAGTCGATTTCCATCAACGGCCATCGAACTGCTCTTATATCGACCTTTTCCAAATTTGATTTGGACATAATTCCAAATCCAACCGTTAGATTTCAAATTTCTAATATTCATTTTAAAGCACTTTTCTATACGAACCCAACGGTTCTGGTTTTAGGTGAATCCAACCGTCGGATCTCCCGTCATATCCATTCGAAGTTAATGGTCGAAATTCGCGAACTGCCGCGGCGCGACGCGTTCTATTCAGGCCATTATATATATAATATATATATTATATATATTTGGTCGATTTCCTCTGAAAATGTATTTTATAAATCGTTTTAAATTCGTTTTCAATACAAAATTCAACTTCATATTCAATTTCAAATCAAAATTGAATATTTCATATCATTACTATAAAAACGATAATATTTTCAAAACGTTATATTTTGAAATCACTTCCTTTTCTATATTCATTTTAACGAATAAAATCGATATAAATATCGCTCACGTCAAAATGGCGCATCTCTAATCAACACGGCTTTATATATTTCAATAAATTCGCTATTCTATTCAACAAATAAATATTTATTCTATTCAACAATTGAATATATATTTCTTTCAACACATGAATATTCTCAACACATGAGCACTGTCAACACATGACTATTTTTGTTAATTAATATATTTAAAAAAATTATGGTATCTATCGTTTGATTTTCAAATCAGACTCCAACTGTAAAGTAGTAAGAGAATGATTCCCTAAGTATTAATGTCGAAGGCAGAAACCAATATCAGATCAATACCCAGGAAACCACTCATTTTATCTATTTTCTAATTAGTTTCTAACTTTAAATATGATAAAGATGTAAATTTTATTGTTAAAATATTTCTTTCAACACATGATTATTTATTCTATTCAACACATGAATATATATTTCATTCTATTCTTTATTTTCCCAATTGGAATGAGGCTCAATCAATTACCATATAATGTTAATTATATGGATTCCATACAACACATGTATATAATCACAACAATAAATAATCAATCATCATCCAAAGTGCACCACACTGTATAAGCATCTAATATAGATATCTAGCGCTTATAACAACCTGTCAATCAATCGATCGACATACAACTAATCAATCGGGATGAGTGGACTTCAATTATCACCCAACACCCGTGTGGGGTTTCAAATCAACAAATACATATTTATACTCACACACACATTAAAAATAATATTTTTAACAATAAAATATTTTTAACTATATAAATATTTTATTTCAGGTCACACAATCAATTTTCATCACAACAAACAATCAAACATACAAGCCATCCATGGTCTGTGGATGACGGGTGTCGGGTGCTGCTAAGCATCGTCTGCATCCTAGTATATATTTTAACTAGAAAAACAAGATTTAAAGTGAGAAGTTCTCACAGAGGGTTCCACTCCGCCGTGCTTTGCTGTTGGACTGCTGAACCGTCTGGACCGGTTTGAAATTCCAATGAAGTTCTTTTCACGCTGTTCAAATAAAAATTATATTTTTATTGCTTCATTTCAATAAATAAAAATTCTATTTTTATTTCTACTTCATATATTTTTACAACGCTTATTTCAATATAAAAATTATATTTTTATATTTCTACTTCTTATATAAAGACTGAATTTTTATTTATATATCATCGCTATAAAAATCACATTTTTATTTCAGCATACATATAAGAAAGATCAGATTTTTATTTCGCTACTTATATAAAGATAATATTTTTACTATCTACATCATATAAAAATCGTATTTTTATTCTTTCTATAATATAAAAATTATATTTTTAACCTTTCTATATTATAAAAATTATATTTTTATCCTTTCTATATTATAAAAATTATATTTTTATCCTTTTTATATTATAAAAATTATATTTTTATCCTTTCTATATTATAAAAATTATATTTTTATCCTTTCTATATTAAAAAATTATATTTTTATCCTTTCTATTATATAAAGATTATATTTTTATCCTTTCTAACTTCTTGATAAAAATCTTATCTTTCGCTTTCTAACTTCTTAAAATTGAATCTTCCTCTTCTAAAAATCGAATCTTTCATATAAATAAATCAATTCTTTTTCAGTTTAAAAAAATCATAGCTTCTTCAATTTAAAGATCGTTGCTTTTTTTTCCAAGTTAAAGATCATTGCTTTTTCAGTATATTATATATATAAACTGAAATTAAAATAGACATTATTAAATACACTAAATACATTAAAAAAAACTAAGCAATTAAATTAATGAATCACCTTATTTTTCGTCGTTCGTCGGAGAGAGGGGAGGGGAGAATACGTGCAGGAGGTCGGGGTCGAACCCATGGCAGCGGCGGTGGACCAATTGAGCTGGAGGCGCTAGGGTTTGGGGTCGATTTAGGGCAATGGCATGTGGGTTCGAAGGCAGAGGGCCAGCGTAGGCATGGGGGCGCGAAAGTCGAGGTGATGGCGTGGGCTAGGGGCGCGACGTCCTCGAATTGGGGATATGGGTTTTCCTTGTTTTTTTTTTTTGAATTGAAAATGAATCGTTGAGAACTCCTCACTTTAAATCTTGTTTTTCTAGTTAAAAATATATACTAGGATGCAGACGGCGCTTAGTAGCACCCGACACCCGTCATCCACAGGCCATGGATGGCTTGTACGTTTGATTGTTTGTTGTGAAGAAAATTCTCTATAACGACCCGAACTTCCCCGGTAAGGAAAGCCCGGATTTAGATGAGAACAACACACATCGGAACACAGATGGAAGAACATTTCATTGTTTATTACAACAATTCCATCAGATTACAAGAATATACAGAGTATGAATAAATATTATGCAACAGAAAAATATCAGAGATTACAATAAATTACATTTAAATACGTCGCAGCGGAAAATAATACAAAACACAACTAGAAGTAATGCACGGATACAGAGCTTTCCGAGCATCGTTCCAGCTGTAAATCAGGATCCTGTGAAAATAAATCTGCAAAACCAAAACTACTAGCTGCCCGTGTCGAAAATAAGGGCACCTAGAGTTTAGGTTAAAACAATAAACTCCAAGTCAATCATGTGATTGGTGTGAGAACTAAAACAGTTATTTAAAACTTTACTTTAAAAGAGAGTAACTCAAGGGACCACGCCGTATAACACGGAACGGGTTTCCTCCCAAGAATACTTGTGCATATATCAAAACAGCGCAATGCTTTTTGGAAAAATGAAGCTATTATAAGACCCAGGTCCCATCACACAATGCAACGCAAGCCGGAGGATAGGGTTTTCCCTAATAAAAGCCAAACATGCTTGATACGTTTAAAACAAATCATTTGATACTATTATAAGTGTATAGTGTCAAAACAATTTCAATCATAAATATAAATCACAGATGGCATAATCGCCCCATCCCACTATGTCACCATACTAGGCTCTACAAATAAAACCGAAATACACGTACTAGAAATTGGATTCCATCATGAGTCGAGGCAAGGGGCAAGCTCCTCTCCGTTTCGAGACACTCTAGCAAATGTCTCAGCAACCCACTATGATCCTTGGAATCGGTTGGGCCGGTCCTCTCTTACTTTTGAGGATTGGCAATTCCTGAACACACGTTTCCCGATCCTAACAGACCTAATATCAAGGCGCCTCATCCAACAACCACACAGGTGAAAAGTATATAAATCAGCCAGTTTAAGCACTGACACCACCCATAGCTAGAAAGAAACGGCGTGTTATCCCAATAGTCCGTATCCCGTTTTTCACTCATACCGAGGTGTGAGGCTCGCGAATTCACGTTATACACAAAGCTGCGCCACACAGGCCGTGCTTTGATCATCAACCACAAGACTTTGCTTTTCAACAGAAGCCTTGATCAATTGCCACTTACACGTGCCACACTGGCAATTCACTCCATGCGACTGATGTCCATCGATATACAACCTCTGAGCTCGCACGTCTCAGAGAAGGGCGTTAAGCAAGAGAATAAATTCTCCGCCGCCAAACAGATGTATATTTAATAGAGATCAATCAACACAGAATAAAATCCAATGTCAGACACACAATCCATTTACAAGTTCGTTCTGGGTCTGAATGAAACCGGAGGCACTTTCCTCGCATATCCATCGATCTCCAAGTACGTCTGGAAGATCACCAACTGATTCCCTCATTTTGGGTGTACAGCCCAATCAAGATCATTAGTAATCACCCAAACGATGTGAAGACTTCCGGTCTTCAACCACCGTCTTCATCTTTGACTTCTCGTAGAATCGGTTATTCAGAATGGGCAGAAACCCGGCCTTTCTGAATAACCCACGTATATAATAGACAAGTGTTACACAACCACAACTAACGCCTCATTCCAATTCAAAATATTCTTTTATTCACAAAATCACATTCTTAGGGAAAGGTTCTCATTAATTTTATCCAAGATAAATTCTTCTAAATTTATTCTTTAATCTTCCTTTGGATACCATTTCAAACCATATTATGGTTTTCCAAACTAGTCGGGATTAACGAACCACACCGAAGTAATTATTTATTTTATTTCCCAATCCCAACCTATTCGTCCCCTGGAGCAAAACTGGTAATACTCCATGTCTAACACCACGGTGTTATCGGTAAAATTAATTACCATTCCACATTCAAATCTAATTAAAGATTTAACTATCGCTCTGGAACAAAACTGGTGATACTCCATTCTCGATCACTTTTCAGATTTGATAATTTAAATTATCAATTCACATTTCAGTCTAATTAACGATACATTAAAACTCCACTTAGTTTTAATCTTTTCAAAAATCAATATCCTGCCTTTAACTGGGTTGAAGAACCAATGTCATCTGAAACACGGTTCATGATAAACCCAAAATCACATTCAAATTCAATTCCAATTATATATTATTTAATTGATACACTTCATAAATCTAGATAGAAAGATTTAATCTTTTTCTCTATTGGTCTTAAGAATCGGTGTTAATGAAGACACCATTCACGACAAACCCAAATCACACTTGATATTAAATACAAGGCTCTGAATAGAAAATATACCGGCTTATATTCAATATCAAATTCTGAAACCAACAAATATCGTATTGGAAATAACGATATAAAATATATCTTGCAAATTCCCATAACAATATCTGTATAGTCACGAAATCCAACATCGAAATATTCCGAAGATAATTTCGATTCAAATCCATTCCAATTCATGTATTGGAAATACCTGGTTATTTTAAAACCACTTTCAAATTAAATTTATTTATTTCAAAAATAAATTGATTTTAATTATAGTTCAAAACTAGTTCATTTCAATAAAAATCTATTTTTGTCTTTTCAAATGTGGAAGTTTTCATCCCAGTTTTTCCCAAATCATTTCTTATGATTTTGCACAAATTATTGATATTTTTAATAATTTTATCAAGGCCCGTACAGTCGATTTCCATAAACGGCCATCGAACTGCACTTACAACGACCTTTTCCAAATTTGATTTGGACATAATTCCAAATCCTACCATTAGATTTCTAATTTCAAATATTTGTTAGAAAGCTCTTTTCGATACGGACCCAATGGTTCTTGTTTCAGGAGAATCCGACGGTCGGATCTCCCGTAACGTCAATTCGAAGTCAATGGTCGAAATTCGCGAACTGCCGCTGCACGGCGCGTTCTATTTAGGCCAATATATATAATATTATATATATATATATATATATATTTCGTCGATTTCCTTTTAAAACGAATTTTATGAATCGTTTTAAATTCATTTCAAATTGATTTCAATTCAAATCGATTTTTAATTCAATTTCAATTCAATCTGAATTTCAAATTCATTCAATTTAAATTCGAATTCATTTCTATTTGATTTCAATTCGAATTCATTTCTATTTTATTTCAATTCTAATTCATTTCTATTTCATTTTAATTCGAATTCATTTCTATTTGATTTCAATTCGAATTCATTTCCATTTGATTTCAATTCGAATTCGTTTCTATTTGATTTCAATTCGAATTCATTTCTATTTGATTTCAATTCGAATTCATTTCTATTTGATTTCAATTCAGTTTCATTTCTATTTCATTTTAATTCAAATTCATTTCTATATGTTCGATTTTGAAATCACTTTTCAATATTCATTAAAAAATGAATAAAATCGATATAAATATCATTCACGTCAAAATGGCGCATCTCTAATCAACACGATTTTATATATTTCAATAAATTCGTTATTTTATTCAACAAATGAATATTTATTCCATTCAACACATGAATTCTCAACACCTGAACAACGTCAACACATGACTATTTATTCTATTCAACACATGTATTTTCTTTTATAATATTCATTATTTCCCAATTGGAATGAGGCTCAATCAATCACCATATAATGTTAATTATATGGATTCCACACAACACATGTATATAATAGCACTGACTAATAATCAACCATCATCCAAAGTGCACCACACAACTGCATAAGCATTAAATATAAAAATTAACGCTTACACAGCCTATCGACCAATCGGTCGACATACTATTAAATAATTGGGATTAGTGTACACCAAATATCATCCCAACACCCGTGTGCGGTTTCAAATCAACAAACACAGATTTTTATTGGTGCAGTTAGGCGATATGTAAAATTTATCATCCCAATCAATATCCTTCAAATAGGTGTACATAAACAAACCGTCCGGTTTGTAAATGAATATTTATTTTTCACATTCACGTTAAAAATTATATTTTAAATGATAATTAATTTATTTCAACACATGAATATTTTATTATCGATTTCACATCAACATCACAAACAAATTTCAAAACACATCAAACAAGCATACAAGCCGTCCATGGTCTGTGGACGACGGGTGTCGGGTGCTGCTAAGCACCATCTGCATCCTAGTGTATATTTTTAACTAGAAAAGAAGATTTATAGTGTGAAGTTCTCACCGACTAGCTAATCCAAACATCTCGACTCTTCTTATGTAGAAATCTTCGCTGTTCTCGCCTTTTGTCACTTTCGTTGCCCGTAGCCACTAAATATATAAAAATCACATTTTTATATTATTGCCATGTATATAAAAATCACATTTTTATTATCACTCTATATGGATAAAAATTCTATTTTTACACCGCTACTATACAAATAAAAATTCTATTTTTACACCGCTACTATATAGATAAAAATTCTATTTTTACACCGCTCCTATATAGTAAAGATTATATTTTTATCACGCTATTCTCTATATAAATATTTCGCCTTTTCAAATAAAAAAGATTTCGCCTTTTCAAATATAAAGATTTCGCCTTTTCAAATATAAAGATTTCATCTTTTCAAATATAAAGATTGAATTTTTATTTCATCACTATAAAAATCACATTTTTATTTCAACATAAATATAATAAAAATCAGATTTTTATTATCTACATTATATAAAAATCATATTTTTAATCTTCTACTAATGTAAAAATCATATTTTTATTCTTTTTATAATGTAAAAATTATATCTTTAACCTTTCTATATAATAAAAATTGTATTTTTAACTTCTCCATATTAAAAAAAATCAATTTTTTTCTGAATTAAAAATCTAAATTTTATCGTTATAAAAATCTAAATTTTATATAAACAAAAATAATCGTTTTCCCTAAACAAAAATATAAACTTTAACATCATAAAAATTCAGTTTTTAACACTATAAAAATTCAGTTTTTATCTCTAACTAAAATCAGTTTAAAGAAGAAAGAAAAAGAATGAAAAACGATAAGACAAACAAATAAAGCTTAAAGCGTGGGGGGGGGGGGGCTCGATGGTGGTCGTCTGAGATGGGGGAGGGGTTTTGTGCCATGGTCTGACGGGGCTCACTGCAACATCGGAGTGGCGGATCAGGGGGGCGGGGGTCTTCGCCGTTGGTGCGGCTGTGTCCGAAGTGGAGGCGGAGGGGTGTTGTAGGCGGAGGAGTCGCAGTGGTTCAACTGGGGGTGCGACGGCCTTTACATCGAAGAGGAGAGGAGGATCGGGCGGCGCGCCTCCTGGGGGGGGCGATGGAGTGCGGCGGCGGTTGCCCCCCCGTCCGTCGCCCTTTCTTCTTTCCCTTTTTTTTACATTTTTGTTTCTGATTGAAATTAAATCGAACGGGGGCCTGGGGTAAAAAGGAAGAGAGATAAAGGGTGTGTTTTTTTTTTATTAATTTAACTTTAATATTAAATCCATAAAGTAACTTTTTATTTCGACCTCGAAATCAAGCCCACCGACTATCGTCCCTAGCTAACTACCCCCATTCCGAACTCAATGGGACATGTCATGAAGGCCAGTTCGATCGTTACGATCAATTTTCGTTTAAATCAAAATTTAAATCTATATATTCTATTTTAAATGTACATTTCAATTTATTGGGGTCACATACGAACTCTAAAAATTCCCGAAAAATTATTTCTAACTTCGTATTGACGATACGGTCCTAACAAAGCTAATTTCGTCAAATTCTGAGACCGTTCGAAAAATGGCCATTTTCCAGTCGATTAAAATCATTTGAAACTGGTCAAACGTGTTTTCCTTTGCCACGCTCACATATTAATTCGAAAAATTATGAAAATTGGAATCTAGCAATAATTAGACATCACGAGTCAAACAAAAGGGGTTTTGTCGAAATCCGAGGTCGTTTGCAAAATTCCATTTTTTTAAGGGCCGAAATTCCATAGTGACTATTCTGAATTTTCAACTGGACATATCTTTTGATTCCCGCTATGAAATTTCGAGTTTTTGGATTCGTTGGAAAGATATTATCAAATAGATTCTAATATTTTTGGTTTCGCTAAAATCCGGTTTGTTTTGCACCCAGTACATTCATTTGAATTTTGAAATCGAATTATCGAACTACCGCGCCATTTTCAATTCCTTTTATAATTAAATAAAAATTTTATATTATAACGATGACGTATATAAATATATACGTTCGAATTCTATTCAAAATAAATTTCTTGTCGATATTATTTAAAATTGGTAAAATTGCCAAAATAAAATTTTAAACTGGCCCTGATTCGGGTTGTTACAGGCAGGGTGTACTCTTCTACGAGCAGAGGCAGGGCGTGCTAATTTTTAGATGCACCGCCATGATAATTTCTGGTGTGAAACGGCAGCTTACGCTTTCAATGCTTTAGCCATGCCCCCTCTGGTTTGGGCAAGGATAAAGACTAACACAATTTTTCCCCCTTCGGGGGGATGCCTTGCCCTGGCCAATTTGGCGATGACAAGGGATTCAATCCTTTTTCCAGCTCGACCCCCTTTTGGGTTTCTTATGAGCTATCGGGAGGGTTTCCATACCTCTAGTAGTACGACGATTTCTTAGAAAAAAGATCTTATCCTCTATTCCTTTATGGATGAAAAATATGGCCTCAAATGTTCCGAGTTCCATGTCCTTGGAACACGATCGCTGTAGGGCCTGCACAGCCAATAGTGCCAGGTATGACTTCTTGATGGACAATAAAGGGCCCTTCCCAATTCGGGCCGAGAGGACCATCAGCCGAATCTTTGGTGTTAGCTATTACTTTTCGTAGTACTAATTCTCCCTTAACGAAGGTCCTAGCTTTGACCTTCGAATTGTAATATTTTGTGATTCTTCTTTATTACTCGGTGGTTCTGACTGTAGCCTCATCCCTTAGTTCCTATATCAAATCTAATGACTCCTTTCTTAAATCTTGATTGGGGTCAAAAGCGTATGTTATTTTTCGATGTGACAGAACTTCGACCTCAACCGAAAGCATAGCCTCACAACCATACGTCAAGGAAAAGGGGGTGTGTCCCGTAGCTATTTTGGTGGAAGTTCTGTATGCCATAGAACCAGAGGTAACTCCTCTGCCCAATTCCCTTTAGCGTGATTTAGGCGTTTCTTAGGATTGTCTTAATGGTCTTATTTGTGGCTTCCACAGCTCTGTTAGCTTTCGAATGGGCCACTGAGGAGAAACTTTTGATGACTCCATTTTTTTCACCGAATCGGGTGAATTCTTTACTCTCGAATTGTGTTCCGTTATCCGGTATGATCTTATAGGGAATCCCTAAGCGGGTAACGATATTTTTTATTATGAATCTTAACACTTTCTTGGATGTGATAATTGGAAGGGGTTCCGCCTCCACCCACTTGGTGAAGTAGTCGATAGCTACTACGGCACACTTAGCTCCTCCCTTGGCGAGTGGTAAGGGCCCGATCAAATCTATCCCCCATATATCGAAAGGCCAGGGGCTCGATATAGTGGTTATGTTACTGGGAGGAAATCATGGTACCTTAGAGTACTTCTGACATTTGTCACATCTTTTTACGTATTCGACCGCTTGAATAACCATCGGTAGCCAATAATAACCCTATCGAATGACATTTTTGGCAAGTTTAATCCCGTTGGAATGGCACCCACACCATCCTTCATGAGCTTCTTTTAAAATGTTGAGTCCATCTTCGAAACTTATACAACTTAGATAAGGAAGTGAATGTCCCCTTTTATAGTGTACACCGTTTATGACCGCGAATATGGCGGATTGGTGTTCTAAATTCTTTGCATCTTGCTTATCAAGGGGTAACGTCCCTTTTAAGAGGTAGTCCTCTGTGGGAGTCATCCACATATTTTCCTATTGGGTTTATGCATTGGGATTTGGTTGTACCCCGAATAAGCGTCCATAAGGGATAGTATCTTGTGTCCGCTCGTAGCATCGACCGACTAATCAATTCATGGAAGAGGGTAACTACCCTTCAGACGGGCTTTGGGTAAATCCGCGTAATTGACACATCTCCTCCACTTCCCGTTGGACTTCTTCACTAGCACGGGATTGGCTAACCATTTCAGGTAATGGACCTCTCGGATATATCTGTTAATTTCCAACCTTTTAACTTCCTCCTTCAAGGCTTCAATTCGAACCCTATTATATTGCCTCTTCTTCTGTCGGATTGGGGTTATTGAGGAGTCGATGTTTAATGCATGGCTCATGATTGAAGGGTCAATACCAACCATGTCCGAATGGTTCCAGGTGAAAACTACTTTGTTGAGCTACAGAAAGTGGATTAAGTCGCTTCAGAGAGGATCCGTTAGCCTCTTCCCTATGTTGATAACCTTCGGTTTTTCTTTTGGATTGACATTAACTTCTTCTACTTCTTCTATCGGGTTGATCCTCTCGATTTCTCCTCTAGAGTCTAAATCTGTGATTATTTCGACATCTTTAGTCGAGTTCACCTCATTGGACCTTTTTCTCTTCCTTTTCAGAGAAGCGTACCTACCAATAGTGCGTTTGTCAGTATTATTTATTTTTAACTTGGTTTCAGATGAGGGACATAAGAATCCCTTATCTGAGGGCATAAAAACAGTGGAAAAATCAAAATATGTAGAATACTTCCTTTTGTATTTTTCGACCGTGGCAAAGTACAACTCTCGGGAGCTAGATTGTTCTCCTCGGGTAATGGACTTCTCGGATAAACCTTCTAATTTCCAACCTTTTAACTTCCTCCTTCAAGGCTTCAATTCGGTCCCTATTATATTGCCTCTTCTTCTGTCGGATTGGGATTATTTAGGGGTCGATGATTAATGCATGGCTCATGATTGAAGGGTCAATACCAACCATGTCCGAATGGGTCCAGGCGAAAACTACTTTGTTGAGCTGCAGAAAGTGGATTAAGTCACTTCGGAGAGGTTCCATTAGCCTCTTCCCTATGTTGATAACCTTTGATTTGTCTTTTGGATCGACGTTAACTTCTTCTACTTCTTCTATTGGGTTGATCCTCTCGATGTCTCCTCTAGAGTCCAAATCATTGATTATTTATTCTTCTTCAGTCGAGTTCACCTCATAGGACCTTTTCCTCTTCCTTTTCAGAGAAGCATACCTACCAATAGTTCGTTTGTCAATATTATTTGTTTTTAACTTGGTTTCAGAGAAGGGACATAAATGTACCTTTTCTGAGAGCATAAAAATAGTGGAAGAATCAAAATATGTAGAATACTCCCTTTTGTATTTTTCGACCGTGGCAAAGTACAACTCTCGGGAGCTAAATTGTTCTCCCCGGATGGTACCCCATCCCTGTTTGGTCAGAAATTTCAATATAAGATATTTGGAAGAAACGAAATCATCCATTTCCTCTAAAGCTGGTAGCCCGAAGAAGGCATTGTTATAGGATGGCTGGTCAATTACGATGAAGAGAGTTTCGGAAGTCCTGTGAAGAGGAGACAGCCCTACTTGAACGAGGAGGTTGACTTGACCCACTTGAGTTGACCCTTTATTGTTGAACCAGAAAATCGGCTCGTTGCTAGGCTCCAGCTTCTTTTTGGAAATTCCCATCTGATCGAAGGCATGCTTGAAGATGACGTTGATAGTGCTTCCGATATCCACCAATATTTTAGAAACGACCGAAAGTCCTATTTGCGCCGTTATCATAAGAGGGTCGTTATGTGGGTGACGGACCCCTTTCTTCATTTCTTCTGGGGAAACCATGAGGTTATGCATTTTGAGGGCGTAACGTGCATTCTTCAATAATGGTTCCTCTTAGATGGAGATGATTCCTTCCAAAGCTTATTTCATGTATTGGTCCCTAGCTTTCGGAAAGCTTCCGGCAGGATGCAGTCCCCCATGAATCACATATATGGTTCACGGGAGGCCCCAAATCTAGGTTATTCTCCTTTGTAATAACTCTTGTCTTGTTTACCGAAAACTTTTGTTGTCCTTCTGCATGTTGAGCTGGTGCTGCTTTATTTTAAACAAACTCCTTCAGGTTCCCTTCTCAGATTAGTTTCTGGATAATCCTATATAAGACCTTGCACTCATCTGTCTTGTGCCCGTTGGTTTAATGGAACTCATAGTATTTACCACCGGCATGAGGTTCGGGAAATTTTTTGGCTTTGAACAAGACCAGGAAATTATTGACCCTTTTTTTTGCGACAACATACACATGTGAGATGGGCTTGTTCAGGGCAACCAAGTTCATGTTAGAGTCTTCCCATCTCGATCTCTTGTGATTTCCTTCCAGGAGATTTTGTCTGAAGTTTGGCCTTCCTCCTTCTCTCCAAGGCCCGAATTTCCTTTTTGTGAAGTATAGCTTATCCATGCGGATAAACTTGTCAGCTTGGAAATGGAAATCTTGTAAATCCTTGTAGCCGTGGATATATAACTCCTTCCAGAAGGGGGTGTTTTCTATCAACCCTGAATGCACGACGATCATCTTGTCACGGTCATTCATATCTTTGGCTTTTAAGACTTCGATGTTGAACCTTTTGGGGTAGTCCCCGAGAGACTCCCCTTATCTCTGTTTGATGTTGGCGATGACTGTATAGTCTACGGTTGGATCTTTGTAGATGCAAAACTGAACGGAGAATTCGTAGGAGAATTGTTTCTACGAGTAAATGGTGTTTTCCCTGTACCGGCAATACCATTTCGCCACTGCACCTTGGAACATCACAAGAAAAGGCAGCATCTGATAGTCTTGGAAGCATTGTAAAAATCCATCTGGTTGTCGAAAGCCATCAAATGGTCATCGGGGTTAGTGGTTCCCAGATATTTCATCGTTGGGACTTTGACTCTGGGCGGTATCACGGGGTTCATAATCTCATCAATGAACGGGGATACCCTATCGTTGTCGTTAACCTTGTCATCCTGGGTTCTCTTCCTCTTGCTTCCTAGCAAGTCCTTGATGGTCTTCTGAGTGACTTCTTTGATGTAGGCCTCCGTGTTGCCATAATATTCTCTCCTGGGGTCAATGCCTTTGGAGGTGGAGCTCCCGGACTATTCTTGATCGCATTGATTTCCTTGATGATCTACTCCCATCAGAAGAGATTTCCTTTTCTTAGAAGAGGTTTATTTGGGCCTCCCTTTCACTTCTGACTGTTGAATGGGACCTTCATTTTTGGAGATTCATCTATCTCTTTCAAGCTAGCTCTGGTGAGCCTCGAGGACTTCTGTGCCTGTACTGCGTCGACCTGAGCCTGCATTTCTCGGAGTTGCTCTTCCAAGGCTAAGATCCTTGTGACATTATCCCCCATGGCGTTTGGATCTGGTAGCAGCTGTGGGTTGGACGTGGTCTCTTTTTCGTTATTATTTGGGTTAAGTGTTGGGACCTCATTTCCTTCAAGGATGACATTGTGGTCCAGTTCTTTGTTTGCTCCTTCAATTTCTTCGTTTTCATTGTTTCCTACCATGGAAAAATGAATTCAACCATTTAGTTTAAACAAATTAACCACAAGGTCAGAGGTTCAGGGCCCTCCTTCTAGCGCCAAAATGTTAACGATATTTTTGGTCAACACCCAAATTACAGAGTGTAATATGTGTATCCACGAAGTTTGCAGCGGCCATGACTCAGAATCCTCAGGCAATGATCCTGGATTTGGGATGGATAGGATTCTGACCCATGGCAACTGCTCTGTATATTTCAATAAGAAGAAAACAAGCTAATGCCGCACGTGAGTTCATGGATGAAGGCCTCGCAATATTCTCTAACTTCAATAACTCCTTTGTACTATACCTTCCTAAGGAAGGAGTCTGAAGTACAATGAAGATTAAGCTAAGAACTCATATGCGATTCTGTCACATTGATTCTTAGGGAAGCGTTAGACTAAGTACGAGGGCACGGATCGATCAGGGCGGTTCTGTGAGGTGAGGAGAAGGGGGGTTTCATATTTCTACAAAGTTCCCTTTCTCCGCCACTGGAGCACGTTGATTGATCCCCTCATCAGAAAGATTAGTGTTAACTCCCCGTTTCATCATTATGATACTACAAGATTATCAAATCGTAGGATATATGGGACTCCAAATTCCTCATTTTATAAATCGTAGATATATTACAAGAATTGATGATTTGCTCTACTTGAGAAAAAAGGAGCTAAATTGAGAAATGAAAGGTTCGTCCCCCTCTATGGAGTATCTGGAGTCCTATTTATAGATAATCCGATGTCTTTCCATCAATAGGTTGTTGGGCCTGGGCGATCCCTGTCGGCCGCCCTTTCCCCGGGTTTCGGGTATCGGCCCGTTGGTCCTCTTTACGGTGCCATTTACAGCTTTCGAAGGGGTAGTCCCAGATGAATTGGACTTTCTTCCAGGCGGAAGGAGATTGTTGCATCAATAGATTGCGTGGGAATTTCGGATATCTTGACGAGTGCTCTCATTGTCGGTCCTTTGCTGCAGGATTTTGGATGTAGGCTTTCGGCTTTATTGTGGGTACTCGGAGGGACCCTCCCTCATGTCATACATAAATGTCTATCGATTTAGAACCGTTGGTGGTTCAGGTACTAAGTGGATTAGTACGAATGGCATGTATCCTTGCTTGAGTCTCGGTTTAGCCTTCTAGTTTAGCTCCCAGGAGGGTAGCTTTCGGAGATATATGTGTTACTTACGAAAGTAACCCCTTTCTATGTTCATGAAGACGTTCTTCAAGGAATGGTTCCAAATCATCTTGATGCTCCATCCCAATGCTCTTCCTCTTTTACTGTGTTGGTGTCCATTGGTTGATTCTTGGTGGATAGACCCCGTCGGATGAACCTTTGGCGATACCTAGTAGGTTTCGGGTCCCTTTTCTCTAGAGGGGGTATCGACTTGGATTGCTTTTGAGTTCCTTATTCCCTCCATATATTTACTTAACTTCCCTTCACCAGCTATCTTGTGCCAAGATAATTTCGGTAGTAACAAATAATTATACAAATATTTTAGCGAGAGAATTCTCACATTCGTTTCCACTCCGTTAGTCTTTATTTGAATATTGTATTTTTCAACAAAATTAAAAGGGCATTTAATTTAGTTGAAAAATCCAATTTGCCCCATTTTCATTCAGGTATGTTCTATATTGTAGCGTTCTCCGCCACGATCGTAACGCTGCTGAAATTACTGGATTTGGACCTCGTATGAAGAGCATACAATAATTTTTATACATCGATAATTAAATAGGCTATTAACTAAATTAATTAAACTAGTTAACAAAAGAAATTACGTCTCCTTCTTCATTTCTAACTGGAGCCGCTGAACCCAACATCGAACTTCAATTTCCATCCACTGCAACCTCCTAGAGCCAGCATACTCCGATCAACTACCACCACGACTTCCGCCTACACGACCTCCGCCATCGCCTACCACTATGCTCCTCTTGCACCCACCATGTCCTGGAAAAACTGGTTCGAACGGCAATGGTTCAAGCCCTAAAATCGAACGGAAAACAACACCAATTCCAATATTAACTGTTGGGTTTTAAGATCTAGTTGAGCTTAACATTTTTCCAATTGGGTGCTCCTTGATTCAATGCTTGGATCAAAAGAAAAAGGATGAAGAAGATCGGAGCTCCCCATCAGTCGAAATGAAAGAGGTGGCTCCAAAAACAATTGACCGCAAGACCCGTTTGACCATATATTTTTTTATTTTTTTATTTTATTTAATTCTCTAATTAACGTAATTTCGTCCGAGCTCCAAACGAGACCCAACGACTGTCGTTCCCAGCTAATTACCCCCATTCCTGACATAGTGGATTATGTTTCGTAGGCTAATTTGACTGTTTCGATTAGTTTTTGTTTTAAATTAAAATATAAATCAATATATTGAGTTTTAAATGTGCAATTTAATTTGCCAGGGCCTCATATTGACTCCAAAAATTACAGAAAAATTAAATCTAGCTATATTTAGACGATACAGTCCTAACAAAACTAATTTTGTCGAATTTGGAGGCCGTTTGAAAAATGGCCTTTTTTCCAGTCGATTAAATTCAAACTGAAATTACCAAAAAAGTTTAAATTCACTACACTCACATATTAATTTCAAAAATTATGAAAATATAAACCTGACTATAATACGACATTCTGGATCCATCAAAAGTGGTTTCGTCGAAAACGGAGGTCGTTTGCAAAATGGCTATTTTTAAGGGCTATATATTATATAATATATAAATTCCATAGCGACTATTCCCAATTTTAAATTGGACATAACTTACAATTTATAAAGTGAAATCTAAATTTTTCACATTTTTTAGAAAGACATTATTAAACAGATTCTAGCATTTTTGATTTTACTAAAATCCGATTTATTTTGAATCATATACATTCAATTGAAATTTAAAATCGAATTTTCAAACTACCATGCCATTTTAACCTCTATTTACAATTAAAATTAATTTATACGTTCTAACTTCGATTTAAATAAAATTTTAATTGTTATTATTTAAAAAAATCATTTTAAATATTCAAAATCCATTTAAATAGCTAAAATAAAAAAATTAAATTGGTTCAGAAATTCCGGATTGTTACATTTCTCCTCTTAGGAAAACCATCCGGTTTAGGAAGACTAGGAAGTTGGCTCCCAGGTTTATTGGGCCATTCAAGACCATTGATAGAATCTGCAAACTGGCTTATCGTGTTGAACTTTCTAGGCAATTTTCGTGGTCCATAACGTTTTCCATGTTTCTCATCTAATGAAGTATCTTCATGAATCCATCTTTAGACACGAACTCGGTCAAATTGGTGATTTGGGGAGCCTTGAGTTGGAGCCAATGGTGACCCATGCACTATAAGGATAGCGGAGCACGAAATCAAAACGCTTCACAATAAAACTATCCATCTTTTCCGGGTATAATGTGGAGACAACCCTGCGAAAAGCAGAAGAAAAGATCAGGCTGACTCATCTAGACCTCTTTGTTGGTTTATTTCCTCTAAATTTTCATTATAGTTGCACTATAATTGCTAGATTGGTTATTTATAACACGAATGCACCAAGCATACATATAGAAATTATATGCATAATCGGGTGTGTTTTGCATACATATAACATCACATGTTACGCTTTCATGCTAGGACTGGGCTCAAGTTAGCAAGTCGGCAATACATAATCACAATGAGTGTGGCCTTTTTATGGGTGAATAATAAATAACTTGGGTGTATAACATGCTTGTTATAACTAGTTATGTTCTTCTCCCCTTCGAAATGATATTTACTGAAATCTCTTTTGAATGGGGAAGAATGTTACATCCTGTAAAATATACCCTAAATAGACATGGACAATTGAAATAAAAATAATAAATAACAATTGATAAAACAGAAACCGACCAGGGAAATAATTTCCCACGTTCTTTCCCCTAATGGAGGTCAAACGCTCCCTTTGAGGGGGGTCGACCTGATGGTTGAACGCCCTCCTACGGACGTTTCCACTGCCCTTAAGGGAAGAAGGGTGGGAAAGGCTTATTTTGAAGGTTTTTTCCTGGAACGAACTGTCTAGATTTTATAAAACTAATCTTATGGATAACACACACTCCAACAAGTATATATAATACCTTAGCCTCTCCCTTAAACCCTACAATCTATTCTCTTTTAATCCTCCACTCTGCTTCTCCACGATTATTCTAAATTTAAAAACCTGGGTTTTTTGGGTACTCAAGCTAAACAGAATATAGTGTGTTCTATTTATTTTAAACCTAAAAGGAATAAAGTACAAGTTCATAAGCCAAAGTTGTAAAATAATTTAATTTAAAATGAGATGGTAAAGAATTCATGATTTTTAGAATTGTATGTATTAGGATAAATTAAATACCTTAGATATAATAAGAAATTTATTCCAATCCGTGTTTGTAAATTAAATTATGATAATTAAGGTAAATATTAAAAAGATAGTATATTGATTAGAAATCAAAACTGAAGTGTAAAATTATATTTTTAGTATGAAGTTTCAATTTTTTTCTAACAAGATAATTAACAAATTGTGAATTTGTGGTTGGAAAATGTAAGTTTTAAGAATTTTAAATAAGAACTGTGTTTTAAAAGCATGTATGGAAAAGTTATGATTGATGAATTAAGATGAATAAGGGAATATTATTGAAATTATGCCTTTAAATTTAAATATGTTGGGAATAAAAATATAAAAAAAATTGATTTGGAATCAATGTTGAAGTGTATAGGGATATTTCAGTTAAGATTAATGTCGCTTCGTCAAGAAAAGGGATTCTTACGAATAAAAACTTAATGTGTGAGAGATTTGATAAATTGAAAAATATAAAGATGTGTGTTTTCTAAATATAAATTCTTACGAAAAGTTGTATTAGATGCAATACATGCAATGTTTCATGATATATTTTTATATGTATGTTTGTAATTATAAATACAAGAATGGCTTAGTTTATATGTGTCCATTGTAAATGAGCTAAAGATGTATGTGGGTACTTAACATTGTGAAATAAAGAATATTTAATCTAGTTAAGTTGTTTGGGCTGAGAAAAAAGGATTGTCCCATTTACTAATCAAAGAACACCCTGGAAAATGAAGGAAATTAAAGAAAAACAACTACGTACCTTTTCATTCTCGGTATTTTTCCTCCTATCGTAGAAAAATTTCCTGAAGATGGAAGTAATGGCTTAGGACATTCCCTTTTGTCCCTAAAGGCTAACCTCTTTCAAATTAAATAAAAGAATGTTAAAACAACTCCTTTTCTAGCTGAGAAGTAATCTCAGCCAAAGAATCAATCAATTTCTCTCTAAGATTCTCAGCAAGATGTATCAGAAAGTTTCAAAGGCCATGTGTGCTGGAGCATTCACTGCTACAATCTATAGGAAGCCTAAATTCGTGTAAATCTACACAAGATGAGTAATTACACTAAGTTCTTCCAGCTTAATTACTTTTTCTATGTATAATTGTTGAATTTTTTTGAGTTTGTGTTTTTTAGAATTTGATTTTTATCCTATAAACAATTTCCTGAGAGAAATTATTCTAGCAACTTTCCTAGTCTATACCCATCTTTGCATGTCTACTATGTCATCACCTTGTGTTGGGTTCATGTCAAACTTGTATCGATTTGTTTCCAGATACTTATAGTTTTCAAGTGATGCATTGCATGTTGAAATCATGTTGTTAATCATTCCAGAAATCCATCAAAAGTTAAAAGCAAGGTGGATTTTTAGTTCATTGGAAATCATTTATGGTGGGTCGACCCACACCCGCATTTTGTCAACTCATGGGTCGACATAAGCATGGGATGGGTTAACAAACAGGTCGACCTATGCAGAGGACATATTGACCCCATTAAATATTTAAACGTTGGAATTTTCATGTAACATGTTGTGTATCTTCATGCTTGTTTTGGTTTATTTTAATGAATTTCAATGTGGTTTTGGTGATGAAATATTGTGGCTTTAATAGTGTATATATAAGCCGATATTATTATCGAATTCATGTTTTGAATTCATAGTTTTGTATTGATATTTGGTCTAAGTTCTATGTTGAATTTACATGAATTTTTGACATGTGCACATTTTTATAAAATGAGTTTTGAGCAAATATATGCATAGGTTTATATATCGCTTTAAGACAAATGGTTTTATAGTTTTCTTTTGAAATTAAAAATCGTCTCAAAGCATTATCATATGTATTTTCCCAATTATATAGGATTTTAAAGAAATAAACCAAGTGATGTGGAGTCAACTTGCGAGTATTGAACCGGTAGTCGGAACATCTGGTATTGGACACATAGTTACCACTACTGCGATTATTAATATGAGTTTGTGACATATTTAAGTAGTTTTCCAGTACAAGATCTTCAGATCAATTATGTTATAATTATGGGTAGATCTAAAAGCTGAAATTTTTAGTAGTTCCAAAAGCTATAATTCTGGGTAGATACAAAATCATGATTTTGGGTAGATCCAAAATCTTGTTATAATTCTGGGTAGATCCAAATGTTGCATGGGTAGATCCAAAAGCTATAATTTTGGGCAGATACAAAATCATGATTTTGGGTAGATTCAAAATTATGTTATAATTCTGGGTAGATCCAAATGTTGCATGTGTAGATCCAAATGTTGAAATTTAGGTAGATCCCAACGTTATAATTCTTGGTAGATCCAAGTATTGAATTTCTAGGTAGATCCAAATATTGAGTTTTTGGGTAGAGCCAAAATGATAGTACTTGGCAAAATAGCTTTAATTTGTTGTTACTTATGCAATTTGAGTTTAGATCCATGTATGATGTTTGTCGATTTAGTAGTTAATTGATGTTTTGGAACCAATTTTATGATGGTTTATCGATTTTTATATCCTTTGACCTATTTTGATGCTATTTAAAATAGTGTTCACTTCTAGTTAAATAAACTCAAATACGAGTTTATGTGTTGTTTAATGGAGTTTTGTGTTATTGCATGTTATTATACCTTTGTGCTTGGAGTGATGCTTAACACTCTTTTGGTAGTAACTAAATTCTTGCTTGTGAACGTTGGCGTTGCTCTTGAGATATCATAGGTTGTATTTTCCCTATATATCTCATAAATATTTTTTTATCTTGGACTGACATAATTCCTTTTATGTTAAAATGAATCCTTATCTTTATGACTTCATATTTCACTTGTCATAATGTCACCGATATGTTTATGCTAGAGTGACCCATGTATGTAATACTTATGTGATAGCCCGTAACTTCCCCGTGAAGGAAAGCCTGGATTACCTTGAGAACACGACAAATCAGAACGCAAACAGATGAACATTTCATTGCTTATTACAACAATTCCATCAGAATACAAGAATATATAGAGTATAAATGAATAAAATACATTCGATAAATATCAGAGATTACAATAAATTACATAGCAACGGAAAAACAATACAAAACACAACTTAAAGTAATACACGGATACAGAGCTTTCCGAGCATCGTTCCAGCTGTAAATCAGGATCCTGTGAATATAAATCTACAAAACCAAAACTACTAGCTGCCCTTGTCGAAAATAAGGGCACCCAGAGTTTAGGTTAAAACAATAAACTCCAGGTCAGTCATGTGACTGGTGTGAGAACTAAAACAGTTATTAATATTGGTTTTAAAGTTCGGTAAATCTAGGGACCACGCCGTATAACACGGAATGGGTTTCTACCCCAAGAATACCAGTGCATATAAATAAACAGCGCAATGCTTTTTCGAAAAATGAAGCTATTATAAGACCCAGGTCCCATCATACAATGCAACGTAAGCCGGAGGATAGGGTTTTACCTTATAATAGCAAAATAATGCTTAATACGTTTAAAACAAATTATTTGATACTATAATAAATGTATAGTGTCAAAACAATTTCAATCATAAATATCAATCATAGACGGCATAGTATCCCATGGTACTATGTCGCCAAACTAGGCTCTACAAATAAAACCACAATACACGTATTGGAAATTGGATTTCCATCATGAGTCGAGGCAAGTGGCAAGCTCCTCTTCGCTTCGAGACACTCTAGCAAATGCCTCAGGACTACACACTCTGGGTAACCCTTGGATGCTTCAGGGCCGGTCCACACTTACGTTAGTGGATTAGTATTCCTAAACACACGTTTCCCGGTCCTAACAGACCTAAAATCGAGGCGCCTCATCCCAACAACCACATAGGTAAAAATAATATAAATGTTAGCCAGTTTAAGCACTAACACTACCTCTAGCGAGAAAGAAACGCCGTGCTCTCCCTGCAGTCCTTATCCCGTTTTTGACTCATACCGAGGTGTGAGGCTCGCGAATCCACGCTATACACAAAGCTATGCCACGTAGGCCGTGCTTTGATCATCAACCACAAGACTTTGCTTTTCAACAGAAGCCTTGATCATTTGCCACTTAGGCATGCCACACCGGCAATTCATGCCATGCGACTAATGTCCATCGATATACAACCTCTGGGCTCGTACGTCTCAGAGAAGGGCGTTAAGCAAGAGAATAAATTCTCCGCCGCCAAATAGATGTATATTTAATAGAGATCAATCAACACAGAATAAAATCCAATGTCAGACACACAGTCCATTTACAAGTCTGTTCTGGGTCTAAATGAAACCAGAGGCACTTTCCTCGCATATCCATCGATCTCCAAGTACGTCTGGACGATCACCAACTGATTCCCTCATCTTGGGTGTACAGCCCAATCAAGATCATCAGTAATCACCCAAATGATGTGAAGACTTCTGGTCTTTAACCACCGTCTTCCTCTTCGACGTACCGTCGAATCGGTTATTCAGAATGGGTATAAACCCGGCCTTTCTGAATGACACGCGTATATAATAAACAAATGTTACACAAACACAACCTATGCCTCATTCCAATTCATCAGTCACTAACCGTAAATTAGTAAGAGAAAAATTTCCCAAATATTAACCCCGAAGGCCGAAACTAACATCAGATCAATACCCAGGAAACCATCATTCTTAGCTAACCTACAGTTGATTTCTAAATTTCACATTCTTAGGGAAAGGTTCCCGTTAATTTTATCAAAGATAAATTCTTCTAAATTTATTCTTTAATCTTCCTTTGGATATCATTTCAAACCATATTATGGTTTTCCAATCTAGTCGGGATTAGCGAACCACACCGTAGTAATTATTTATTTTGTTTCCCCATCCCAACCTATTCATCCCATGAAGTAAAACTGGTAATACTCCATATCTAACACCACGGTGTTATCAGTAAAATTAATTACCATTTCACGTTCAAATCTAATTAAATATTTAACTATCGCTCTGGAGCAAAACTGGTGATACTCCATTCTCGATCACTTTCCAAATTTGATAATTTATTTTATCAATTCAATTTCAATCTAATTACAGATCCTTTAAAACCCCTTTTACTGGGTTAAAGAACTAATGTCATTTAAAACACAGTTCACGGTAAACCCAAATCACATTCTATTTATTGTCGGGTTAAAGAACAAATGTTATTTAAAACACCGTTCACAATAAACCCACAAATCAATTTTAATTCGATTCCAATTAAGTAAATTAATTAATTGGTATACTTCATTAAATCAAAATAAAAAGATTTAATCTTTTCTCTACTGGGTCCAAGAACAGTGTTAATGAAGACACCATTCACGACAAACCCAAATCTCATTTGATATTAAATACAAGGCTCTGAATAGAAAATATATTGGCTTATATTCAATATCAAATTCTACGACCAACAAATATCGTATTGGAAATAACGATATGAATATATCTTCCAAATTTCCATAACCATATCTGTATAATCTCGAAATCCAACGTCGAAATATCCCGAAGATAATTTCGATTCAAATCCATTCCAATTCAACTGTTGGAAATTTTAATTATTTTTAAAACCACTTTCAAATTTAATTTATTTATTTCAAAAATAAATTGGTTTTAATTCTAGTTCAAAACTAGTTCATTTTGATAAAAATACATTTTTATCCTTTCAAATGTGGAATTTTTCATCCCAGTTCTTCCCAAATCACTTCTTATGATTTTACACAAATTATTGATATTTTTATTAATTTTATCAAGGCCCGTACAGTCGATTTCCATCAACGGTCATCGAACTGCACTTACAGCGACCTTTTCTGAAATTGATTTGGACATATCTCCAAATCCAACCATTAGATTTCAAATTTCTAATGTTCGTTAGAAAGCTCTTTTCGATACGAACCCAACGGTTCCGGTTTTAGGAGAATCCGTCGGTCGGATCTCCCGTAATGTCCGTTTGAAATTAATGGTCTAAATTCACGAACTTCCGCGGCGCGGCGCTTTCTATTCAGGCCATTATGTTATATATATAATATATATTTCGTCGATTTCCTTCTTGAAACAAATTTTATAAATCGTTTAAACTTTGTTTCAAAAACAATTTCAACTTCCATTTCAAATTCAAATCAAAATTGAATTTTTCCTTATAAATTCGTTTTGAATTCATTTCAATTCAATTCAATTTGAATTCATTTCAATTTGATTTTTATTCTATTTCAATTCGTTTTCAATTCAATTTGAATTCATTTGCTATTCAATTCAATTCGAATTCATTTTCTATTCAATTCAATTCAGATTGATTTTCTATTCAATTCAATTCGAATTCATTTTATATTCAATTCAATTTGAATTCATTTTATATCCAATTCAATTCGATTTTGTTTTCTATTCAATTCAATTCGAATTCGTTTCTAAATATTCGATTTTTATCTCTTTCCAATATTCATTATAAAAACGAATATAATCGATATAAATATCGTTCGCGTCAAAATAGCGCATCTCTAATCAACTAGGCTTTATATTTTTCAATGACTTCGTTATTCTATTCAACAAATGAATCTATATTTCTTTCAACACATGACTAATCTCAACAAATGAGTACTGTCAACACGCAGCTATTTTTGTTATTTAATATATTTTATAAAAATTATGCTATCTATCGTTTGATTTCAAATCAGACTCCAACCGTAAATTAGTAAGAGAATGATTCCCTAAGTATTAACCCCGAAGGTCGAAACCAACATCAGATCAATATCCAGGAGACCACTCATCTTATCTATTTTCCAGTTAGTTTCTAATTTTATATATGATAAAGATGTAAATTTTATTGTTAAAATATGTCGTTCAACACATGACTAATCTCAATGAATGAGTACGGTCAACACTTGAACCTATATTTTATAATATTCTTTATTTTCTAAATTGGAATGAGGCCCAATCCATTACCATATAATGTTAATTACATGGATTCCATACAACACATGTGTATCACAGCAACGATAAATCAGCCATCATCCAAAGTGCATTCTACACTGTATAAGCATTAAATATAAATAATTAACGCTTACCCAGTCTGTCGACCAATCGATCGACATACAATTAAATAATTGGGATTAGTGTACGCTATATATCGTCTCAATACCCGTGTGGGGTTTCAAACAATCAAACATAGATTTTATTTGTGCAGTTGGGCGATGTGTAAAATTTATAATCCCAATCAATGTCCTTCAAATAGGTGTACATAAACAAACCGTCCGGTTTGTAAATGAATGTTTGTTTATTCACGTTCACGTTAAAAATTATATTTTTAACGATAATATATTTTTACCTATATAAATATTTTATTTTATTCCACATCACACAATCAGTTCAATCAAATTTGTCAACCAAATAAATAAATCACTCACCAAACAATTAACTAAACAAACAAGCCGTCCATGGTCTGTGGACGATGGGTGTCGGGTGCTACTAACCACCATCTGCATCCTAGTATATATATTTAACTAGAAAAGAAGATTTATAGTGAGAAGTTCTCACAGAAGGTTCCACTCCGCCGTGCTTTGCTTTTGAACTGCTGAACCATCTGGATCGGTTTGAAATCCTAATGCAGTTCCTTTCACGCTGTTCAAATATAAAATTTATATTTTTATCGCTTCATTTCAATGAATAAAAATCATATTTTTATTTTTACTTCATATATTTTTACAACCCTTCCTTCCATATAAAAATTATATTTTTATATTCCTACTTCATATAAAAAGATCGAATTTTTATTTCATCGCTATATAAAAAAGTCACATTTTTATTTCAACATATATATAATAAAAATCAGATTTTTATTTCGCTGCATATATAAAGATCAAATTTTTATATTCTCTATTATATAGAAATTTTATTTTCAATACACTACTAATATAAAAATAGTATTTTTATATCTTCTTTTATATAAAGGTCATATTTTTATTACTCTACACAAGTAAAAATCATATTTTTGATTCGCTACATATATAAAAATTATATTTTTATAACTACGCTATATGGATAAAAATTCTATTTTTACGTTGCTACTATATAAATAAAAATTCTATTTTTAATACTTCTACTATATAAAAATTATATTTTTAATCATTTAAAAATCATATCTTTCTTCCTCACATACATATAATAACCTCAATGTTAATTACTAAATTGATTACACTCATTACATCTTAAAAAAGAGAAATAATATAAAATAAAGGGAATAGAAAACTCAATGGAATGAAGAGGGAGGAGTTGGTCGATGGGGGGGGGGGGGGGGGGCGGCGTTCGCAGTGGTCGGAGGAGGGTGCTAGAGGGGTATAGGCGGAGGTTGGTGGTGGTCTTCGAAGTGGTGGCTGTAAAGGGCTCCGGCGTCGCAGTTTTGTGGGGATGGTGGAGTTTTTGGGGTCGTCGATCTCCAGAGAGGGGAGGGGGATTTGGCGAGCTGTACCGCCACTTGAGGGGGAGGCGGCGGTGGGTCAACGTTGACAAACTTGGGGGGGATGGGTTTTCTTTGAGCCCCCCTTTTTTTTCTACGTTTAATTTTGAAAAGTCAAAGGGGGGAGGGCTGAGTATAAGGAGAGAGTTTATAAGGGAATTATATATTTTAATTTCAAAAAGTAACTTTTATTTTCGAACTCGAAATCGAACCCACGACCTGTCGTCCCTAGCTAATTACCCCCATTCCGAACACAATGGCATATGTATCGTAGGTCAGTTTGACCGTTTCGATCAGTTTTCATCAAAATCAAAATATAACTCTATATATTGAATTTGAATGCACATTTCAATTTAATGGGGCCACATACTAACTAGAAAAATTCCCGAAAAATATTTTCTATCTTCGTATTGACGATACGGTCCTAACAAATCTAATTTCGTCGAATTCTGAGACTGTTTGAAAAATGGACATTTTCCAGTCGATTAAAATCAACTTAAACTGGTCAAACGCGTTTTCCTTTGCCACGCTCGCATGTTGAATCAGAAAATTATGAAAATTGGAACCTAGCAATAACTTGACATCGCGGATCCAACAAAAGTGGTTTCGTCGAAATCCGAGGTCGTTTGCAAAATTTCCATTTTTAAGGGCCAGAATTCCATAGCGACTATTCTGAAATTTCAACTGGACATATCTTTTGATTCCCGCTATGAAATTTTGATTTTTCGGATTCGTTGGAAAGATATTCTCAATTAGATTCAAATATTTTTGGTTTCACTTAATTCCGGTTTATTTTGAATCCTGTACATTCATTTGAAGTTTGAAATCGAATTATCGAACAACCGCGCCATTTTCAATTCCTTTTATAATTTAAAATAAATATTTATATTCTAACGATGATGTATATAAATATATATGTTCAAATTCCATTCAAAATAAATTTCTCGTTGCTATTATTTAAAATAATTCATTTTAAATATTCAAAATTCACTAAAATTGCCAAAATAATTTTTTTTAATTGGCTTGCATTTCCGGGTTGTTACAATCTCCCCCACTTAAAACTTTTCGTCCCCGAAAAGGAACGAAGCCAATAGTTGTTTAACTAATCAACTCAACTTCTAGTATTTTCGCTACGGCTTAAGTTCTTCAACTTTTCAGTTTCTAAGAACTTTTCAAATTTCTCAAAAATTTGGCTAACACCCTAAATTTCCGAAAAATTTCGCCATAACCTCCCCTGCACCAGGGACTTCGGGATATTTCATATAGCCTCCCATGGCCTTCTTTAACTCAAAAGAAAAGGAAAAAGCCAAGCGGCTGGCCAATTGGCTCATAAAATCATCATCACCCAAACAAAACAGTAAATTATGGTAAATATGTACCTATTTGTCGGGCAAACAATTTTATTTCTCTGCTCTAGCCTCCTTGCTATGACCTGTTCAATGTAAGTACATGAATATGCAAGCAAATGCGACCAATTTTCAATACAATTTAATATTTGGTTCAGTTTGGCTAAATGGTTCAAAATATCAAACAAATAAACAAACAACACAACCATCAATCAATTAGTGAATTAACGTTTCAAATTCATAATTTGATACTATATAAAAAATCATATTTTTGATGCCAATTCACAACAATGTATTCTAGCTATATTTTAGTTCTCACACCAGTCTAATGGAAATATATAGGTATCACACCTTCGAAACACGAACATAAATACTGATGATGCACGTGCTATCATTAGTACCATCTCCGGGCGACTAGAGTGCGATTCTATATCTAACCAGTATATTAAAACTTTGAATATACGTTCATGACGCGTATACGCGAAATATTTATATACTCGATTGTCCAAATTCAAAATAAATAGATATTCAAATACGTATAAGGTTTAAATTTTCAAAACAAAGTTGTTTTCATTTGAAAAATATACTCTTCACACTCGTTCTAGGATACTACTGATCCTATCTCTAACAAGTCATTCTAATTGGATATTACTAATCCAATATCTAATGAATTCTTTCGTTCGGTTCTAATGTGTCTTGTTCTCGTGCTCTGTAAACCAAAGCTCTGATACCAACTGTGAAAGCCCGTAACATCCCCGTGAAGGAAAGCCTGGATTACCTTGAGAACACGACAAATCAGAACGCAAACAGAAGAACATTTCGTTTCTTATTGCAACAATTCCATCAGAATACAAGAATATACAGAGTATAAATGAATAAAATACATTCGATAAATATCAGAGATTACAATAAATTACATAGCAGCGGAAAAACAATACAGAACACAACTGAAAGTAATACACGAATACAGAGCTTTCCGAGCATCGTTCCAGCTGTAAATCAGGATCCTGTGAATATAAATCTACAAAACCAAAACTACTAGCTGCCCGTGTCGAAAATAAGGGCACCCGGAGTTTAGGTTAAAACAATAAACTCCAGGTCAGTCATGTGGCTGGTGAGAGAAATAAAACAGTTATTAATATTGGTTTTAAAGTTCGGTAAATCAAGGGACCACGCCGTATAACACTGAACAGGTTTCTACCCCAAGATACCAGTGCATATAAATAAACAGCGCAATGCTTTTTCGAAAAATGAAGCTATTATAAAACCCAGGTCCCATCATACAATGCAACGCAAGCCGGAGGATAGGGTTTTACCTCATAATAGCCAAATAATGCTTAATACATTTAAAACAAATTATTTGATACTATAATAAATGTATAGTGTCAAAACAATTTCAATCATAAATATCAATCATAGACGGCATAGTATCCCATGCTACTATGTCGCCATACTAGGCTCTACAAATAAAACCGCGATACACGTATTGGAAATTGGATTTCCATCATGAGTTGAGGCAAGGGGCAAGCTCCTCTCCGCTTCGAGACACTCTAGCAAATGCCTTAGGACTACACACTCTGGGTAACCCTTGGATGCTTCAGGGCCGGTCCACACTTACGTTAGTGGATTAGTATTCCTGAACACACGTTTCTCGGTCCTAAAAGACCTAAAATCGAGGCGCCTCATCCCAACAACCACGTAGTAAAAATAATATAAATGTCAGCCAGTTTAAGCACTGACACTACCTCTAGCTAGAAAGAAACGTCGTGCTCTCCCTGTAGTACTTATCCCGTTTTTGACTCATACCGAGGTGTGAGGCTCGCGAATCCACGCTATACACAAAGCTATGCCACGTAGGCCGTGCTTTGATCATCAACCACAAGACTTTGCTTTTCAACAGAAGCCTTGATCATTTGCCACTTAGGCATGCCACACAGGCAATTCATGCCATGCGACTGATGTCTATCGATATACAACCTCTGGGCTCGTACATCTCAGAGAAGGGCGTTAATCAAGAGAATAAATTTTCCACCGCCAAACAGATGTATATTTAATAGAGATCATTCAACACAGAATAAAATCCAATGCCAGACACATGGTCCATTGACAAGTCCGTTCTGGGTCTGAACGAAACCGGAGGCACTTTCCTCGCATATCCATCGATCTCCAAGTACGTCTAGACGATCACCAACTGATTCCTTCATCTTGGGTGTACAACCCAATAAAATCATCAGTAATCACCCAAACGATGTGAAGACTTCCGGTCTTCAACCACCGTCTTCCTCTTCGACATACCGTCGAATCGGTTATTCAGAATGGGTATAAACCCGGCCTTTCTGAATGACCCGCGCATATAATAAACAAATGTTAACCTACGCCTCATTCCAATTCATCAGTCACTAACCATAAATTAGTAAGAGAACAATTTTCCAAATATTAACCCCGAAGGCCGAAACCAACATCAGATCAATACCCAGGAAACCATCCTTCTTAGCTAACCTACAGTTAGTTTCTAAATTTCACATTCTTAGGGAAAGGTTCCCATTAATTTTATCAAAGATGAATTCTTTTAAAATTATTCTTTAATCTTCCTTTGGATATCATTTCAAACCATATTATGGTTTTCCAATCTAGTCGGGATTAGCGAACCACACCGAAGTAATTATTTATTTTATTTCCCAATCCCAACCTGTTCATCCCATGAAGCAAAACTGATAATACTCCATATCTAACACCACGGTGTTGTTGGTAAAATTAATTACCATTTCACGTTCAAATCTAAATAAAGATTTAACTATTGCTCTGGAGCAAAACTGGTGACACTCCATTCTCGATCACTTTCCAAATTTGATAATTTATATTATCAATTCACATTTCAATCTAATTACAGATCCTTTAAAACACCTTTTACTGGGTTAAAGAACTAATGTCATATAAAACACAGTTCACGGTAAACCCAAATCACATTCTATTTATTGTCGGGTTAAAGAACAAATGTTATTCAAAACACCGTTCACGATAAACCCACAAATCAATTCTAACTCGATTCCAATTAAACTAATTAATTAATTGGTATGCTTCATTAAATCTAAATAAAAAGATTTAATCTTTTCTCAACTGTGTCCAAGAACAGTGTTAATGAAGACACCATTCACGACAAACCTAAATCTCATTTGATATTAAATACAAGGCTCTGAATAGAAAATATATTGGCTTATATTCAATATCAAATTCTACGACCAACAAATATCGTATTGGAAATAACGATATGAATATAGCTTCTAAATTTCCACAACCATATCTGTATAATCTCGAAATCCAACATCGAAATATCCCGAAGATAATTTTGATTCAAATCCATTCCAATTCACGTGTTGGAAATTCTAATTATTTTTAAAACTACTTTCAAATTCAATTTATTTATTTCAAAAATAAATTGGTTTTAATTCTAGTTCAAAACTAGTTCGTTTTGATAAAAATACATTTTTATCCTTTCAAATGTGGAATTTTTCATCTCAGTTCTTCCCATATCACTTCTTATGATTCTACACAAATTATTGATATTTTTATTAATTTTATCAAGGCCCGTACAGTCGATTTCCATCAACGATCATCGAATTGCACTTACAACGACCTTTTTTGAAATTGATTTGGACATATCTCCAAATCCAACCATTAGATTTCAAATTTCTATTATTCATTAGAAAGCTCTTTTCGATACGAACACAACGGTACCAGTTTTAGGAGAATCCGTCGGTCGGATCTCCTGTAATGTCCGTTCGAAATTAATGGTCTAAATTCACGAAATGCCACGGCGCGACGCGTTCTATTCAGGCCATTAAATTATATATAATATATACAATATATATTTCGTCGATTTCCTTTTTAAAACGAATTTTATAAATCGTTTAAACTTCGTTTCAAAAACAATTTCAATTTCCATTTCAAATTCAAATCAAAATTGAATTTTTCCTTATAAATTGGTTTTGAATTCATTTCAATTCAATTCAATTTGAATTCATTTCAAATTGATTTTTATTCTATTTCAACTCGTTTTCAATTCAATTTGAATTCATTTCCTATTCAATTCAATTCGAATTCATTTCCTATTCACTTCGGATTAATTTTCTATTCAATTCAATTCGAATTCATTTTATACCCAATTCAATTCGAATTCATTTTATATTCAATTCGAATTCGTTTCTAAATATTCGATTTTTATCTCTTTCCAATATTCATTATAAAAACGAATATAATCGATATAAATATCGTTCGCGTCAAAATAGCGCATCTCTAATCAACTAGGCTTTATATTTTTCAATGACTTCGTTATTCTATTCAACAAATGAATCTATATTTCTTTCAACACATGACTAATCTCAACAAATGAGTACTGTCAACACGCAGCTATTTTTGTTATTTAATATATTTTATAAAAATTATGCTATCTATCGTTTGATTTCAAATCAGACTCCAACCGTAAATTGGAAGAGAATGATTCCCTAAGTATTAACCCCGAAGGTCGAAACCAACATCAGATCAATATCCAGGAGACCACTCATCTTATCTATTTTCCAGTTAGTTTCTAATTTTATATATGATAAAGATGTAAATTTTATTGTTAAAATATTTCGTTCAACACATGACTAATCTCAACGAATGAGTACGGTCAACACCTGAACCTATATTTTATAATATTCTTTATTTTCTAAACTGGAATGAGGCCCAATCCATTACCATATAATGTTAATTACATGGATTCCATACAACACATGTGTATCACAGCAACGATAAATCAGCCATCATCCAAAGTGCATTCTACACTGTATAAGCATTAAATATAAATAATTAACGCTTACCCAGTCTGTCGACCAATCGATCGACATACAATTAAATAATTGGGATTAGTGTACGCTATATATCGTCTCAATACCCGTGTGGGGTTTCAAACAATCAAACATAGATTTTATTTGTGCAGTTGGGCGATGTGTAAAATTTATAATCCCAATCAATGTCCTTCAAATAGGTGTGCATAAACAAACCGTCCGGTTTGTAAATGAATGTTTGTTTATTCACGTTCACGTTCACGTTAAAAATTATATTTTTAACGATAATATATTTTTACCTATATAAATATTTTATTTTATTCCACATCACACAATCAGTTCAATCAAATTTGTCAACCAAACAAATAAATCACTCACCAAACAATTAACTAAACAAACAAGCCGTCCATGGTCTATGGACGATGGGTGTCGGGTGCTACTAACCACCGTCTGCATCCTAGTATATATATTTAACTAGAAAAGAAGATTTATAGTGATAAGTTCTCACAGAGGGTTCCACTCCGCCGTGCTTTACTTTTGAACTGCTGAACCATCTGGATCGGTTTGAAATCCTAATGCAGTTCCTTTCACGCTGTTCAAATATAAAATTTATATTTTTATCACTTCATTTCAATGAATAAAAATCATATTTTTATTTTTATTTCATATATTTTTACAACGCTTCCTTCCATATAAAAATTATATTTTTATATTCCTACTTCATATAAAAAGATCGAATTTTTATTTCATCGCTATATAAAAAAAGTCACATTTTTATTTCAACATATATATAATTAAAATCAGATTTTTATTTCGCTGCATATATAAAGATCAAATTTTTATATTCTCTATTATATAGAAATTTTATTTTCAATACACTACTTATAAAAAAATAGTATTTTTATATCTTCTATTATATAAAGGTCATATTTTTAATACTCTACACAAGTAAAAATCATATTTTTGATTCGCTACATATATAAAAATTATATTTTTATAACTACGCTATATGGATAAAAATTCTATTTTTACATTGCTACTATATAAATAAAAATTCTATTTTTAATACTTCTACTATATAAAAATTATATTTTTAATCATTTAAAAATCATATCTTTCTTCCTCACATACATATAACAACCTCAATGTTAATTACTAAATTGATTACACTCATTACATCTTAAAAAAGAGAAACAATATAAAATAAAGGGAATAGAAGACTCACTGGAATGAAGAGGGAGAAGTTGGTCGATGGAGGGGGGGGCGTGCGCAGTGGTCGGAGGAGGGTGCTAGAGGGGTATAGGCGGAGGTTGGTGGTGGTCTTCGAAGTGGTGGCTGTAAAGGGCTCCGGCGTCGCGGTTTTGTGGGGATGGTGGGGTTTTTGGGGTCGTCGATCGCCAGAGAGGGGAGGGGGATTTGGCGAGCTGTGCCGCCACTTGAGGGGGAGGCGGCGGTGGGTCAACGTTGACGAACTTGGGGGGGATGGGTTTTCTTTGAGCCTCCCTTTTTTTTCTACGTTTAATTTTGAAAAGTCAAAGGGGGGAGGGCTGAGTATAAGGAGAGAGTTTATAAGGGAATTATATATTTTAATTTCAAAAGGTAACTTTTATTTTCGAACTCGAAATCGAACCCACGACCTGTCGTCCCTAGCTAATTACCCCCATTCCGAACATAATGGCATATGTATCGTAGGTCAATTTGACCGTTTCGATCAGTTTTCATCAAAATCAAAATATAACTCTATATATTGAATTTGAATGCACATTTCAATTTACTGGGGCCACATACTAACTAGAAAAATTCCCGAAAAATATTTTCTATCTTCGTATTGACGATACGGTCCTAACAAATCTAATTTCGTCGAATTCTGAGACTGTTTGAAAAATGGCCATTTTCCAGTCGATTAAAATCAACTTAAACTGGTCAAACGCGTTTTCCTTTGCCACGCTCGCATGTTGAATCAGAAAATTATGAAAATTGGAACCTAGCAATAACTTGACATCGCGGATCCAACAAAAGTGGTTTCGTCGAAATCCGAGGTCGTTTGCAAAATTTCCATTTTTAAGGGCCAGAATTCCATAGCGACTATTCTGAAATTTCAACTGGACATATCTTTTGATTCCCGCTATGAAATTTTGATTTTTCGGATTCGTTGGAAAGATATTCTCAATTAGATTCAAATATTTTTGGTTTCACTTAATTCCGGTTTATTTTGAATCCTGTACATTCATTTGAAGTTTGAAATCGAATTATCGAACAACCGCGCCATTTTCAATTCCTTTTATAATTTAAAATAAATATTTATATTCTAACGATGATGTATATAAATATATATGTTCAAATTCCATTCAAAATAAATTTCTCGTTGCTATTATTTAAAATAATTCATTTTAAATATTCAAAATTCACTAAAATTGCCAAAATAAAATTTTTTAATTGGCTCGCATTTCCGGGTTGTTACAATCTCCCCCACTTAAAACTTTTCGTCCCCGAAAAGGAACGAAGCCAATAGTTGTTTAACTAATCAACTCAACTTCTAGTATTTTCGCTACGGCTTAAGTTCTTCAACTTTTCAGTTTCTAAGAACTTTTCAAATTTCTCAAAAATTTGGCTAACACCCTAAATTTCCGAAAAATTTCGCCATAACCTCCCCTGTACCAGGGACTTCGGGATATTTCATATAGCCTCCCATGGCCTTCTTTAACTCAAAAGAAAAGGAAAAAAGCCAAGCGGCTGGCCAATTGGCTCATAAAATCATCATCACCCAAACAAAACAGTAAATTATGGTAAATATGTACCTATTTGTCGGGTAAACAATTTTATTTCTCTGCTCTAGCCTCCTTGCTATGACCTGTTCAATGTAAGTACATGAATATGCAAGCAAATGCGATCAATTTTCAATACAATTTAATATTTGGTTCAGTTTGGCTAAATGGTTCAAAATATCAAACAAATAAACAAACAACACAACCATCAATCAATTAGTGAATTAACGTTTCAAATTCATAATTTGATAATATATAAAAAATCATATTTTTGATGCCAATTCACAACAATGTATTCTAGCTATATTTTGGTTCTCACACCAGTCTAATGGAAATATATAGGTATCACACCTTCGAAACACGAACATAAATACTGATGATGCACGTGCTATCATTAGTACCATCTCCGGGCGACTAGAGTGCGATTCTATATCTATCCAGTATATTAAAACTTTGAATATACGTTCATGACGCGTATACGCGAAATATTTATATACTCGATTGTCCAAATTCAAAATAAATAGATATTCAAATACGTATAAGGTTTAAATTTTCAAAACAAAGTTGTTTTCATTTGAAAAATATACTCTTCACACTCGTTCTAGGATACTACTGATCCTATCTCTAACGAGTCATTCTAATTGGATATTACTAATCCAATATCTGATGAATTCTTTCGTTCGGTTCTAATGTGTCTTGTTCTCGTGCTCTGTAAACCAAAGCTCTGATACCAACTGTGAAAGCCCGTAACATCCCCGTGAAGGAAAGCCTGGATTACCTTGAGAACACGACAAATCAGAACGCAAACAGAAGAACATTTCGTTTCTTATTACAACAATTCCATCAGAATACAAGAATATACAGAGTATAAATGAATAAAATACATTCGATAAATATCAGAAATTACAATAAATTACATAGCAGCGGAAAAACAATACAGAACACAACTGAAAGTAATACACGAATACAGAGCTTTCCGAGCATCGTTCCAGCTGTAAATCAGGATCCTGTGAATATAAATCTACAAAACCAAAACTACTAGCTGCCCGTGTCGAAAATAAGGGCACCCGGAGTTTAGGTTAAAACAATAAACTCCAGGTCAGTCATGTGGCTGGTGTGAGAACTAAAACAGTTATTAATATTGGTTTTAAAGTTTGGTAAATCAAGGGACCACGCCGTATAACACTGAACGGGTTTCTACCCCAAGATACCAGTGCATATAAATAAACAGCGCAATGCTTTTTCGAAAAATGAAGCTATTATAAAACCCAGGTCCCATCATACAATGCAACGCAAGCCGAAGGATAGGGTTTTACCTCATAATAGCCAAATAATGCTTAATACATTTAAAACAAATTATTTGATACTATAATAAATGTATAGTGTCAAAACAATTTCAATCATAAATATCAATCATAGACGGCATAGTATCCCATGCTACTATGTCGCCATACTAGGCTCTACAAATAAAACCGCAATACACGTATTGGAAATTGGATTTCCATCATGAGTTGAGGCAAGGGGCAAGCTCCTCTCCGCTTCGAGACACTCTAGCAAATGCCTTAGGACTACACACTCTGGGTAACCCTTGGATGCTTCAGGGCCGGTCCACACTTACGTTAGTGGATTAGTATTCCTGAACACACGTTTCTCGGTCCTAAAAGACCTAAAATCGAGGCGCCTCATCCCAACAACCACGTAGTAAAAATAATATAAATGTCAGCCAGTTTAAGCACTGACACTACCTCTAGCTAGAAAGAAACGTCGTGCTCTCCCTGTAGTACTTATCCCGTTTTTGACTCATACCGAGGTGTGAGGCTCGCGAATCCACGCTATACACAAAGCTATGCCACGTAGGCCATGCTTTCATCATCAACCACAAGACTTTGCTTTTCAACAGAAGCCTTGATCATTTGCCACTTAGGCATGCCACACAGGCAATTCATGCCATGCGACTGATGTCTATCGATATACAACCTCTGGGCTCGTACATCTCAGAGAAGGGCGTTAATCAAGAGAATAAATTTTCCACCGCCAAACAGATGTATATTTAATAGAGATCAATCAACACAGAATAAAATCCAATGCCAGACACATGGTCCATTGACAAGTCCGTTCTGGGTCTGAACGAAACCGGAGGCACTTTCCTCGCATATCCATCGATCTCCAAGTACGTCTAGACGATCACCAACTGATTCCTTCATCTTGGGTGTACAACCCAATAAAATCATCAGTAATCACCCAAACGATGTGAAGACTTCCTGTCTTCAACCACCGTCTTCCTCTTCGACATACCGTCGAATCGGTTATTCAGAATGGGTATAAACCCGGCCTTTCTGAATGACCCGCGCATATAATAAACAAATGTTAACCTACGCCTCATTCCAATTCATCAGTCACTAACCATAAATTAGTAAGAGAACAATTTTCCAAATATTAACCCCGAAGGCCGAAACCAACATCAGATCAATACCCAGGAAACCATCCTTCTTAGCTAACCTACAGTTAGTTTCTAAATTTCACATTCTTAGGGAAAGGTTCCCATTAATTTTATCAAAGATGAATTCTTTTAAAATTATTCTTTAATCTTCCTTTGGATATCATTTCAAACCATATTATGGTTTTCCAATCTAGTCGGGATTAGCGAACCACACCGAAGTAATTATTTATTTTATTTCCCAATCCCAACCTATTCATCCCATGAAGCAAAACTGATAATACTCCATATCTAACACCATGGTGTTGTTGGTAAAATTAATTACCATTTCACGTTCAAATCTAATTAAAGATTTAACTATTGCTCTGGAGCAAAACTGGTGACACTCCATTCTCGATCACTTTCCAAATTTGATAATTTATATTATCAATTCACATTTCAATCTAATTACAGATCCTTTAAAACACCTTTTACTGGGTTAAAGAACTAATGTCATATAAAACACAGTTCACGGTAAACCCAAATAACATTCTATTTATTGTCGGGTTAAAGAACAAATGTTATTCAAAACACCGTTCACGATAAACCCACAAATCAATTCTAACTCGATTCCAATTAAACTAATTAATTAATTGGTATGCTTCATTAAATCTAAATAAAAAGATTTAATCTTTTCTCAACTGTGTCCAAGAACAGTGTTAATGAAGACACCATTCACGACAAACCTAAATCTCATTTGATATTAAATACAAGGCTCTGAATAGAAAATATATTGGCTTATATTCAATATCAAATTCTACGACCAACAAATATCGTATTGGAAATAACGATATGAATATAGCTTCTAAATTTCCACAACCATATCTGTATAATCTCGAAATCCAACATCGAAATATCCCGAAGATAATTTTGATTCAAATCCATTCCAATTCACGTGTTGGAAATTCTAATTATTTTTAAAACTACTTTCAAATTCAATTTATTTATTTCAAAAATAAATTGGTTTTAATTCTAGTTCAAAACTAGTTCGTTTTGATAAAAATACATTTTTATCATTTCAAATGTGGAATTTTTCATCTCAGTTCTTCCCAAATCACTTCTTATGATTCTACACAAATTATTGATATTTTTATTAATTTTATCAAGGCCCGTACAGTCGATTTCCATCAACGATCATCGAATTGCACTTACAACGACCTTTTTTGAAATTGATTTGGACATATCTCCAAATCCAACCATTAGATTTCAAATTTCTATTATTCATTAGAAAGCTCTTTTCGATACGAACCCAACGGTACCGGTTTTAGGAGAATCCGTCGGTCGGATCTCCTGTAATGTCCGTTCGAAATTAATGGTCTAAATTCACGAAATGCCACGGCGCGACGCGTTCTATTCAGGCCATTAAATTATATATATAATATATACAATATATATTTCATCGATTTCCTTTTTAAAACGAATTTTATAAATCGTTTAAACTTCGTTTCAAAAACAATTTCAATTTCCATTTCAAATTCAAATCAAAATTGAATTTTTCCTTATAAATTGGTTTTGAATTCATTTCAATTCAATTCAATTTGAATTCATTTCAAAATGATTTTTATTCTATTTCAACTCGTTTTCAATTCAATTTGAATTCATTTCCTATTCAATTCAATTCGAATTCATTTCCTATTCACTTCGGATTAATTTTCTATTCAATTCAATTCGAATTCATTTTATACCCAATTCAATTCGAATTCATTTTATATTCAATTCGAATTTGTTTCTAAATATTCGATTTTTATCTCTTTCCAATATTCATTATAAAAACGAATATGATCGATATAAATATCGTTCGCGTCAAAATAGCGCATCTCTAATCAACTCGGCTTTATATTTTTCAATAACTTCGTTATTCTAGTCAACAAATGAATCTATATTTCTTTCAATACATGACTAATCTCAACAAATGGGTACTGTCAACATGAGACTATTTTTGTTATTTAATATATTTTACAAAAATTATGGTATCTATCGTTTGATTTCAAATCAGACTCCTACCGTAAATTAGTAAGAGAATGATTCCCTAAGTATTAACCCCGAAGGCCGAAACCAACATCAGATCAATATCTAGGAGACCACTCATCTTATCTATTTTCCAGTTAGTTTCTAATTTTATATATGATAAAGATGTAAATTTTATTGTTAAAATATTTCGTTCAACACATGACTAATCTCAACGAATGAGTACGGTCAACACCTGAACCTATATTTTATAATATTCTTTATTTTCTAAATTGGAATGAGGCCCAATCCATTACCATATAATGTTAATTACATGGATTCCATACAACACATGTGTATCACAGCAACGATAAATCAGCCATCATCCAAAGTGCATTCTACACTGTATAAGCATTAAATATAAATAATTAACGCTTACCCAGTCTGTCGACCAATCGATCGACATACAATTAAATAATTGGGATTAGTGTACGCTATATATCGTCTCAATACCCGTGTGGGGTTTCAAACAATCAAACATAGATTTTATTTGTGCAGTTGGGCGATGTGTAAACTTTATAATCCCAATCAATGTCCTTCAAATAGGTGTGCATAAACAAACCGTCCGGTTTGTAAATGAATGTTTGTTTATTCACGTTCACGTTAAAAATTATATTTTTAACGATAATATATTTTTACCTATATAAATATTTTATTTTATTCCACATCACACAATCAGTTCAATCAAATTTGTCAACCAAACAAATAAATCACTCACCAAACAATTAACTAAACAAACAAGCCGTCCATGGTCTGTGGACGATGGGTGTCGGGTGCTACTAACCACCGTCTGCATCCTAGTATATATATTTAACTAGAAAAGAAGATTTATAGTGATAAGTTCTCACAGAGGGTTCCACTCCGCCGTGCTTTACTTTTGAACTGCTGTACCATCTGGATCGGTTTGAAATCCTAATGCAGTTCCTTTCACGCTGTTCAAATATAAAATTTATATTTTTATCACTTCATTTCAATGAATAAAAATCATATTTTTATTTTTATTTCATATATTTTTACAACGCTTCCTTCCATATAAAAATTATATTTTTATATTCCTACTTCATATAAAAAGATCGAATTTTTATTTCATCGCTATATAAAAAAAGTCACATTTTTATTTCAACATATATATAATTAAAATCAGATTTTTATTTCGCTGCATATATAAAGATCAAATTTTTATATTCTCTATTATATAGAAATTTTATTTTCAATACACTACTTATATAAAAATAGTATTTTTATATCTTCTATTATATAAAGGTCATATTTTTAATACTCTACACAAGTAAAAATCATATTTTTGATTCGCTACATATATAAAAATTATATTTTTATAACTACGCTATATGGATAAAAATTCTATTTTTACATTGCTACTATATAAATAAAAATTCTATTTTTAATACTTCTACTATATAAAAATTATATTTTTAATCATTTAAAAATCATATCTTTCTTCCTCACATACATATAATAACCTCAATGTTAATTACTAAATTGATTACACTCATTACATCTTAAAAAAGAGAAACAATATAAAATAAAGGGAATAGAAGACTCACTGGAATGAAGAGGGAGGAGTTGGTCGATGGGGGGGGGGGGGGGGCGTGCGCAGTGGTCGGAGGAGGGTGCTAGAGGGGTATAGGCGGAGGTTGGTGGTGGTCTTCGAAGTGGTGGCTGTAAAGGGCTCCGGCGTCGCGGTTTTGTGGGGATGGTGGGGTTTTTGGGGTCGTCGATCGCCAGAGAGGGGAGGGGGATTTGGCGAGCTGTGCCGCCACTTGAGGGGGAGGCGGCGGTGGGTCAACGTTGACGAACTTGGGGGGGATGGGTTTTCTTTGAGCCTCCCTTTTTTTTCTACGTTTAATTTTGAAAAGTCAAAGGGGGGAGGGCTGAGTATAAGGAGAGAGTTTATAAGGGAATTATATATTTTATTATTTATTTTAATTTCAAAAAGTAACTTTTATTTTCGAACTCGAAATTGAACCCACCACCTGTCGTCCCTAGCTAATTACCCCCATTCCAAACACAATGGGATATGTATCGTAGGTCAATTTGATCGTTTCGATCTGTTTTCATCAAAATCAAAATATAACTCTATATATTGAATTTGAACGCACATTTCAATTTACTGGGGCCACATACTAACTAGAAAAATTCCCGAAAAATATTTTCTATCTTCGTATTGACGATACGGTCCTACCAAAACTTATTTCGTCGAATTCTGAGACTGTTTGAAAAATGGCCATTTTCCAGTCGATTAAAATCAACTTAAATTGGTCAGCCGTGTTTTCCTTTGCCACGCTCACATATTGAATCAGAAAATTATGAAAATCGGAACCTAGCAATAACTTGACATCGTGGATCCAACAAAAGTGGTTTCGTCGAAATCCGAGGTCGTTTGCAAAATTTCCATTTTTAAGGGCCAGAATTCCATAGCGACTATTCTGAAATTTCAACTGGACATATCTTTTGATTCCCGCTATGAAATTTTGATTTTTCGGATTCGTTGGAAAGATACTCTCAATTAGATTCAAATATTTTTGGTTTCAGTAAATTCTGGTTTATTTTGAATCCTGTACATTCATTTCAAGTTTGAAATCGAATTATCGAACTACCGCGCCATTTTCAATTCCTTTTATAATTTAAAATAAATATTTATATTCTAACGACGACGTATATAAATATATACGTTCGAATTCCATTCAAAATAAATTTCTCGTTGATATTATTTAAAATAATTCATTTTAAATATTCAAAATTCACTAAAATTGCCTAAATAAAAATTTTAAATTGGCTCGCATTTCCGGGTTGTTACAACTTAGGTCAAACTGATTTGTTGTAAGTATAGATTGTTGCTGGTTCCTTATTAACTAATCGATCTTGGACTATCATTCTTCGGTTATTCCCTTAGATTTCTAGTGGTGTATTCATGTTATCCATATACTTATTCTTTAAGAGATATTGTACTTGTATAAGGTTCATATTGAACCATTCGAGTTTGAAGCAAATGTAAATGTTGTATTCTATTGTTGTGATTATATATGATCAGTTATTTGAGTATCTGTATGCGCTGTGTCCTGAATACTATCCTTATCTGTCATAATTCATAATAATTGCATTAAGTACGATGATCCACTTCAACAAAGAAAAAAAAATTATGCACCCAATCGACGTACTCGATACTCATCTAATGTTGAACTACGAATGGTTTCTCCTAACCATCCTTATTCTCTGCTCTAGATGACATTACTTGTTAATGCTTTTTATTAGTGTGGGTGAGGCGTCACACTAAATTTTAGAAAATAGGAAAGGTTAGATTTCCTCTTCTTCTATAACCTTCTTCTCTATCTTTTATAATCTAGTTATCTTATTAGAGTATGGAATTAGATTATATATATATATATATAAGACATTAACCTAATCCATATATATATATATGTATTGGTTTAGGAGAAAATATGGAATACGATATTTGCGAGGATACAATCTAGTATCTATTACTACACAATATCATCATCCTTCTTTTTGTAATTCAATTAGTGGGAATTTATGAGTTCACTGTTTTCTATATCTTGATAGTGTAGATTTGGATTGTAATGCCTAAAGGGATTTGGATTTGCACCAAAAAAAAAATTAAATCCCACAAATCCCTTATAAACCGCTGAAATGGTCAATATTGTGAATATGTTGGTCTTTTATTACAAATGTAATAAATGTTTGGATTTTTGGGTGTTGTTTAGTTTTGATAATGGTCTGGTTTATTTTTATTGCAAATCCTATATGTGAAAAACATAAGATTTGGGTACGATAACTTATATAGGTTTAAACATCTATTTAGATAAAATAGATTGTCTGAACATATTAATATACGTGCTACCACAATCTTAGTTTTTTTATAAAATCATATGAAATGTAAAGCAGTACCAAAAAGAAGTTGTACATATTATTGACATATTCACTACAAGAAAAAACATATAGTAGCTGCAGTATCCGCTTCTAATCGATCGCTAAATAGGCCTTAGCGACGGATTTTCTGCATAATGTTGTGGTCGGTAAAATCCATGACGGTCTTTGTGTCTGATTTTTGCGACAGAATTTAGCATGAATTTTATGACAGTTTTCCGTCATTTTACTAGTTATATAGTAAAAATAAAATTTTATTTATTAATTTAATTTTAATTTATATACCAACTATTTACCGACGGATAATTAATTTATAATAAATTATTATTTATAAAAGGTGTCGGTAAATCCTCACTAATTGCCAAGGGATTAGCAACAAAAATTAAATTGAGATAAACTTAACCTCCCTTTTTTTTGGTAATCCGTTGTTATTCCCCTTCTGATCTGCGCGCGCGCACACACACACACACACACACACACACACACACACACATATATATATATATCACATACAATACACAATCCTAATGTAAATACAGCACAATTAATATCAACACACACACTCATAATCAACGTATTATATTAATCACTCATCTCATAATCAACATTACATTTTTTTTCAAATAAAATATTTTCTAATCTTACTCTACTCTCTTTAATTTACATATGTTATAGCAAGAAAATCAATATCATCAAAACAAATCTAAAACTTCACCATTCACAACCTTCATTCACCTCAAACGTATTCTCCAATTATAGCAACTTCTGCATGTTTTCTCTTCTTTTCGTCCATTTTCTGCTTCAGTGTGATCTTTAACAGCCTATTGTTCTCCTCCACAACTTCTTTCTTCTTCATACTATGTATGCATTAAAATCTTTAATACGATCACACAATGCTATATTTTTTTGTCAGCGTTGAATCAAAAACTTATGACTGGAAGCAAAAGATGAATGCATTGCTGTAATCAGTGAAACCAAAACCAATAGTAAGCCAGTCAGTCATTAAAATCTCCTTCAATAATGCAGTTGCAAACGCATTCGAGTAAAGTACATCAAAATTATGAGAGGTTGCATCAGATTTGGCAAATTTGCAAATGATTGGAGAATATTTAGTATAACTTTTGTATTTCTATTGTTCTTTTTTATTTTCATATTCAAGATATTGAAGGTAAATTTCAGTATAACTTTTGTATTTCCATTGTTCTGAAATTTAAATCAGAATATAAATTTATTTATAGTTCAATTCTAGTCAGCAAGCTAACTGAACATGCTTTCCGGTTGTTCACCAACAGTGACAAAAAACTGGTCCACATTCATGATATTTCTAGATGCAAAGAAAACCGGTGAACTGAACTAAAAATATGTTATGGATAATATAAGGCTCCGATGTACAACTCAATATGCAAGAAAAGATCTTTATCATTATACAATAGTTTGTTGCAGTTATGATATCATGAAGAATATAAGGCTGATATGAAAACTCATCTGCCTTCCACCTGCATCAACAACCATCTCCACAAAAAAAATGCAGAAAGTCGTCACTGCATCATCAAAGCTATCCTGAGCCAGCTCAAATCCCATGCCCAAAAATTACATGTTCTTATGTGCCTATTATATTGTATTCACAGGAAACTTTAGTTTCAATTCAGAAAACAAAGTCAGACATAGAGAATGGGAAAGAAAGCATGGTAGCTTATTGCTCATACTCACCCTCTTCCTCCTTTTAAACTTGGCCCATACTAAACCCACGGCAAATGACAAAGTAAAAACATAAAAATATATTGCTTACCACCTTTGATAGTTTGAACAACCAAAATTTGCAACAGGAAATTAGTAATAATATCTGGAAGCATTAGCATGTGAGATAGAACAAATAAAAATTGAGTGCTTAAGGAGAAGATGTTAAATTTCCAAAAATAAAAGTCCTAACCTTGTTAATGATGTGCCTAAATTATATAAACCATTATTTATCAAACTGTCAGTATAACAAGCGAACAATGTAAGTCATGTATTTGTTTGTAGTGGCAACAAAATTATTATGAAGGTCATCAAATACACATTACTAAACAACGGTTGCTGTTAGAAAGAGTATTTGCACATGAATACATCAACAAAGTCGGTGCAATTGTTAGCCTCAAACATAAGCTACATTCTTTGCTTCAACAACATGGACATCGAGGAGATGCCCTAATATTCCAATGCATCCATGGAGGTAACACCCTTTTCTAATCAGCAAGAGCCTGACAGGAAAAATGTCAACAGAAGGTATAATCGCAGGCCATGTTTGAAGAAAAAAATTATTAACAGCTAGCAATGACATATGCTCATTTGTGAGAGTGAATTCATTTTATTTCATAAAGTGAACAGTTGATTTAATAACCATTGTTACTTGTAAAAAAAATCGAAATACTTGGTTTTGAAAACGTACAAATAATCAAACTCAAATGGCTCACATACGAAGATAAATCAACCAGCTTCTCCCATATAAAAATATATTTTTCTATCTAATTAAAACTAATCAAATAAAGTATCAACCTACTTCTACATAGCCTGCTGGATCTAAACTTTGATTTGTGGAGGCAGATCAATCCAAAAATACTGTGTTTACTATAGCAGTTATTGCTAATTTACAAAGTCTGTTGTTAACCTGATGAAGGAGGACATTTCTTTCGCATGCCCTAGACTTGAATCAAATTCCTGCAATCAAGCATAAAATGATTAAATAAAACATTCAAATGCAATAACCAGTATATAAAGTAACAATTTTTAAAATATGTAGAGCCAAACCATTTGGAGAATTGATGCCAGTTCGTGATGGTTTCTCTACAGAACCGTTTGGAGGATCAGATTTTAGGGTTTCCTTCCTAGGGCGTCGATTGTGGTTGGAACTTGCTGGAGAATCATGAGGAGGCCGGGGAATTGTCAGAGGCTGTGGCGGACTTGGAGAAGGCGGAGACAGGGGTTGAAATGTAGGCGGTGGACGCGCTTCTGTTTGCCATGAAAACTTTCGCGAGGTCTCCATTATTGACCAAATTGTAACAGATTGATTTTTAATTTAGGGGAGGAAATGAAAGGAAGACTGCGTGAGGGGGGTAAAGTTATTACACGTGATTTACTTTGGAGCCTAATTTTCATTTGTCCCGCCTAAATTTCATGCTTTTGCGTTAACATTGTATGGCATGTCACCAATTTTAACCCAGTGTTAATTATTAATTATTAGGCTTGGTTATGGATCATTAATTATTTATTATTAACTATTAATTATTAATTACTAGTTATTATTTATTAAATATTACTCTGTATTTTAATTATTAATCATTACTTGTTATTTATTGATTGTTTATTACAACGAGTAAAAAAATTAACTATTGATTGCTATTTAATGGTATTATCAATTACGTCTATTATTATTATATATTATTTGAACAAATCATTTAATATTTAAAACTAATTATAAATTATTATCCATTATTTGATTAATTATTAATATTTAAAAATAATAATTTTTAAATTGGTCATTTATTATCACTATTTGGTTATAATTAGTATTTGTTATTTATTAATTATATTTCCATAGTGCCTCAGTCTTTATGAAGAATTTACATTTAAAAATTACTGGAAGTAACAAAATTTGATATTCATCTCCTAATTTTCTATCTTATAGGGATATCTTTTTATATTGCATGATACTAACACTTACCAAAATAAAGACGAGATTGCCTACAAAGTGTAGTAAAGCTGAATATTGTAATCCAATTTTTATTCATTTTAACTGATTTGTCTAGAATGCTAAACATTGAAATGAACAACATAAAAAATTAATCAATGAGTTAAGAATTTGAGCACAACTCCCCTCCAATTTGCCTACAATATTTCAAAATGAAACTGGCAGCCAAAAAAGCAAAAAAATATAACTAACCAAGTATTGTAGTACTACTCTACCCATATAGACCATCCAAAATACTAGGGGTGGGCATAAACCGCACCGCAATGCGGAAACCATGCAGACTGAACCGCAAAAACGGTGCGGAAAACCACACCGGATTCTCTCTCTAAAGCAAACAACCCAAACCGAACCAACTCGCATGATACGAATCGGTTGCGGTTTGAACTTTTACCAAACCGTATTAAACCGAACCAAACCGCATAGCTACACCTACAATGTTATGATAAAAAAATTAACAAATTCCTACCTAACTTTTAATTTATCGCTATATATTCTATTTTCAACATATGATGTAGTTATATTAATTAAAGATAACACTATGTGTGTTAACCTTCAGATGACACAACGTCATAAAACCGTAAATTGTTTGTTGATGAAAGTAATTTTCTTGTTTCATATTTAATACGGGTTCAAACCGCACTGAACCAAAACCGAACCGTATTACATCGAAACTGAAACAAAACCGAACCGTTTGAACGGTTAGTATAATGGTTTGTATTTTTGATCAACCGTTTGATGCGGTGCGGAAGATGTTTGACCTTCAAACCGCACCGAATCGAACCGCGCCCACCCCTACAAATTAGTGTCAAATATTTTGAAATTCTTTATTCATTTTGGAATTCTTTATAACTTTGAATATTTTAGAAATTCGTAGATTTATTTAAAATAATATTTTCGAATCATATGAAAGCTTCAAAATTTTATATTTAAAATTTATGAATAACATTAAATATATTTTAGAAAATTTCAAAACTTTTTTATTTATTACATATCAAACAAGATTTCAATTATAATTATTAGATATTAGAGACCAACTAATAAATATTATTTCTCAATTATTAAAGACTACATATTAATCCTTAATTATAAACAATAAACTATATTAAACAACAAAATTTATTTTTAATCATTTAATATGATTATTAATTAGTCAATATATTATTAAATATTACTTATTAATTATTTATTATTAATAGTAATTATTTAATTTTTGTTGTTTATTAACTATTTAGTATACATTGTTAGTTATCAATTATTTAGTAATAATTTCTAATAAATAAAAATTAATTATTGTAATTTTTTTAATTATTAAGTATTAATCATTGGTTATTTGTTATTAAATATGTATATTACAAAATTCATCATGGCTTAATTGTATAAGCCTTCCCAAATTTTAATATAGAAATAAGAATCACTTGCAAATTCCTTGGAAAATCCATTGCAAAATAGCTTCAAAATGCTTGTGTCTATAATTTTTCTTAATTTGCGATGGAATTTAGTGTCAAAATTTATCTATCGGTAAATTGGCACAATTTGCAATGGTTCAGCGACAGATATAAAAAAGGTTGGTGATAATGGTGGAAAAAATAAATTCGAAAAATCTTAAAATTATCCTTCGTAAATCAATCGCAAATATGCCGCTAATTTGCGATGGAATTTTCCACTGCTAAAATCTGCAGCTATTTAAGGTTTTTCTTGTAGTGATTACATCTTGTCCTTTCTTTTATTATTGAAGTATTCTTTAGAAATTTTCCTTTCTTTTATTATTGAAGCATTCTTTAAAAACTTAAGTTACAAGTTATTTTGTTAATGTTTGTTATTTCCATATTATTTGATTTGAATATGAATAAACATTATGTGTTATATTGATGAAGTTAGGGAAATGAACTTGTAAACCTTAATATTTTTGTTATGATTGAAATTTCTACATTTTAGGATAGTTCTCTATGCACGCTTTAATTACGTTTCATTTATTGCTATTACATTTTCGTTGTATAATGTGTCCTTCAATGGAACATAGATTTGAAGAAATTTGGGATTTAAATTTGATTTAAATTCCATATAAGTTTAAAATCAGTTAATAACGATATTGAGTATTCTGATGGTTTTGAATGGTTTTAATTCTAACTAAATTTTAGAGAATTCTTAAAAATCATGGTTTGAAAACAAACGTTTTCAAGTCATTTTAAAATTTAATTACTTATTTAGTTTTTAGAGTATTTTATAAATAGATAATCAATTTAAATAAGGGATTTTCTTGATAAAGCTTATATATATAATTTATTAAAAAGGGTAAAAATCCTATTTCCTCTATAAAATTACTTTGAATATATCTGTTAGCTTATTCTTATGAATTTCGGTGTATGGGAATGAGAACTAAACGATTTAGTTAAAATATGTGGTATGAGACATGTGGTTTTACTTTATCACTTAATATCGGGCTTATATGATCGAAACCCTTTTGATGTGATGTTTTGAGATGTTGCAAAATTTTGGCGAAGGCAATTGGTTCTAAAACTACTCATTTGGAGCATGCTCGATGATAAACCAACCATGTAAACTTGCCAATGAGACGAGGCATACTATTCTATAATGAATTAATGATGTTTATGAATTGATTATGTATTGATGTTTATGAATTTATGATGTTTTGATGTTTATGATGGATTTTTTACTTTTCTATAAGATGAGACAAGTTAGAATGCCACTTAGTACTCGTCAGAAAGAGATAAAGATGAGACGAGTTTGGTGTATTTATACTCGCTAATGAGATGAGGCGGTGTATATTTGATGATGTTTTCTAGTGCAGTATCAACTAACGGTTAGTGTACCGTTAGGTGCAAACGTATGGTATGGGACATTCAAGATGTTACTAGTACTATATACTAAGTACTCGATTGGAGTCATCACGATGTTCATGATTATATTATTCACCTCCAATCATCATAATGTTATTACCCGGGTTTTGTGACTGGGTTTCGTCATGATGTTTTTGACTATAGTCAGTCACGTTGATCACGATTTTATGATGTTACGTGACCCCAAGTCATCACAATGAATGGTACCAAATAATAGTAGTACTAGTTAAGACGTTAAGCACGTGCAGTTTTCTATGATGTTTTGATGTTCCGAATTCACCTTTTTGATGATGATGTTCAAATAAGACATCGAGTATGAAAAAGGCCAAGTTTATATTATATTTTATAATGATTTCGAATATGACATCTTGAACCCATTTTGGGTGCAATTAAGATAGATTTGTGACATTTTTTTTAATCATACTGATGAAATAATGTATAGACTATGGTAATTCTTTTATGATGTGTTTTAGATTATTTATATTTATAATGATGAGATGAGATATAATGATTAAGAAATTTCTATTAGATGAATTTTATGATAGTATTGAATTGTGTCCAGATTGAGTATATGCCGATGAGATGAGACATATTTATAAGTGTACATCCTTTATTTAAACATTATATACTTGTGGTGCATGGTTATACTGTTATCCTCCTTTACGAAGATAATTTGTTCTTTAGAAGTTTTAATCGATGTTTATTTGGCACTGACGATGATATGAGGCGAAGGCAACGATGAATTGAGTCCTACCTTCATGAGCTAGTTTATAGACATTCTGTATGCTTAAGTGTTGTTTTTGTCAATTGAGCATATTCATAACCTAGCTATATCTTATATTTATCATGAAGAGATATCGTTCCTATTCATAAAAAATTGTTACTATATGGCATGGTATCCTTTACATAAGAGGATATCACATCTTTCAATCGTTCAACCTTATTTAGTGATCTGCTTTGCTAATAAATGTAACAAGCCTAATTCGAGTTTTATTATGATTATGACGTTTAGATCGTCTTTAGAAAACTCCCGTTGTGGTTCACATATTTACTCACTTAATTTAGTTATATTATAATTAAATGAACCATATCTATCTAAGATATATTGCATTCCTTTATGCAATCACGATGAATCATTGATGTATTACCCTAGAGATAACTTAATGACTTATATCATCTCATTAGTAATAATGGAACAGTCTTCCCTTTTCCTCATATCATCATCACCTTTACTAATGATAAGTGCTAGCCTACCTGACCCATGTGTTTCCCCTCGGGTCAGACCGAGTTTGTTCCAGGTTCAGCTCCTCTCTAGGTCTTAGCTGGTTCTTGGTGCTATCTTTTAAGATTGAGTCATCTTTTTGGGATTGTTCACATTCTTGTGACATATTATCAAGATTTAAGTCTTTACTTTTCATATATTGAGTGGTCGTCTACCACTTTAATGTATTTTTTGTATTGTATTGAGATGTACCATTGCATGTGCATATATATATATATATATATATATGTATGTATGTATGTATTTGTTACTATTCTATGATGTAGTTATAATGTTTTGTTCGGATAAATCCATAGCCATCTATAGCTTTGTCTCAGGTATATATTGAATATGCCGATCCACATGAAAAATAAAATATAACATTTGTCGGCATGTTCAGTAGATAGTTGAGACAAGGTTATAGCTTGTCACCAGTAACCAACCCTATTCTTTGAATTAGCAGACAAAATTACTATGTAATTCCCTTTGTTAATGTGGGTCTCGTGGTAGTGTTAATATGAGTCTCGGGGTAGGGCGTTGCTATTTTTATCACCAATACCATTACCTCAATTCCTAACAGGTTGGGCTAAACTTGTTAGTGGAGGCCACTAAGAGGAATCCGGCTATAGCGTCAGCTAGTTTCCTCCTCATCTTTGGTTTATTCAGCCTCGCATAGTGTCAGATATTTCTTAGGCCTTTCCGAACAAATGTTGCATAAATATATATTGAGGGGGAGTATTACTTTATTATTGTCCATTATTGATGCAAGGCCTTACTACTTTCATTTCTGTGCTTACATTCAAAATTCATGGAATTCGGTAAAAAAAAATTGGAATTAGTTAACAAGGAAAATGTTTTTTTGTCTTGAAATTTGAGCTGGTTGAGGATTATGAGCATATTTTGAAGGAACGTCCATTCCTATTCAACTCATGCTTGATCCTCATTCAAAAGTGGAAATCAGATCTTCTTTTTTCTAAGGACTCTTTTGTCTTATTGCCTATGTGGATGTATTTGGATATTGAAGCGGATTTTAGGATATCAAGGTCGTTAATGCGGTTTGTAGTATTCTTTGCAATCCAATTATGATGGATAAGTGCATCAACTATTCTTTTAAATTGAATTTGCAAGGGTTTCGGTTGAAATGCATGCCTCATCGGCATTTCCTAAAATGGTCATATTCGATAAATTATGGTGGATAAGTCCGTTCCGATTGTGTATGAATTTAATCCTCGAAGGTGTGAGAAATGTGTTGTATTTGTCCACTCTTACAATAATTGTTTGGCCTTGCAGGTACCTGGCAGCCTAAGGCGGTCTCGTTGGGTGCTATTGAGAAGGTGCGTGCTCTTGATATCGGGTTGCATCTGCTATTCTATGGTTTGTTAGCAGTTATTGCGGTTCATTCTCATGACGTTCCCTGTGTTAGTCTCAAAATGCCATAGTGGCTTATGTATCAAATGCTTTAGTGACTTCTGGCCCTTCTATGTAAGGCTTTGTTAGTTCAGGTTTTCTTGGTTCTTTGTTGAACATGCACTCAGTAGTACCTTCGTGTAAATGATCCCCAGGTTACAATGGGTGTTTTTTATGATGCTTATGTATCATATTATGCTCATTCAACCGAGCATGCACCTGTTGACATTGCCTTCCAATCTTTTGATTTGTGCACTGCAACTGTTGTTTCTCTTCCAAATGAAGTTGTCACTCAATCTGATATAAGTGACCATTGTATATCAAAATCTTTTTCTATAACTGAGTTATCGAACTTGTCTGTAGTTCCATTCCACTTCAAATGATTAAATATCCAATTTCCAGTGGTATCTCTCACATTTTTGTCAAATATATTATCACTAACGAAGATGTTCTTATCAAGATTCACACTTCTCTTGATATTAATCATGGTTCAGTTACTTGGAATTATGGGACATGGCAGCGTCGTATGTGTGATCTGGACATGCAAGTTATTATTCATATCCTAAATTCAAAGCTTAGGTCTTTTGAGCTGTTTATTTCAATTGATTTCCGAGGTCTTCATCAACCTAGTTGCTTGGTACATTGCCTCACCCTAACCAGTACCAGATTCGTTTGGCTTAGATTAGCTTTTGGGCATTGGGTCCCTCTCTTTTGGGTGGATCTGGTACTCTTTGGCTCATTTGCTTTGCATTTTTGGTGGCCTTTTTCTTCCTTTGTATTTCTTTTGGATCGTATGCATATCTTTGTTGTATTACCTTAAGCCAGGAAGTGTAGAAAAAAGGAAAATAATAAACTTGATTTGTATTTCTAGAGTGTTCTTGCATTTTATTAAGAGAGGTTTTAATGAGAGGTTTTAATATTGCTATTAATTAGGAAAAGATAATCTGGAATATTGCAAATCTAGAATGATCTATTGTATGTTATAAATAAGAGCTCTCTCCTCATTTGTATGAATCAAGAAAAAAGATAAGAGAAATAAAAGCAATTAAAGTTTTCCTTTTTTACAAAAAATTGCTTTTTTCTCATAATCTATTCATCTTCCTCGTCTTAAACTCTATCAAAGTGGTATCAGAGCAAGGTTAGTGAAGGTGTGATAAAATGTCAAACAATGGAATGTTTTCCTTCCAATATCCTCGCCCCACAAAAGAAAATTATGAAAAATGTATTCGAATGAAAGCTTTACTTGGAGGGCAAAGAGTATGGGTGATCGTAGACAAAGGCTACGACGAGCCAGAAAATAAAAATGCATTATCTCGAGCGGAGAAGGAAGCCTTAGCAAAGACGAAGGAAAAAGATCAACTTGCACTTAGCCTCATCCATCAATGTTTGGATGATTCAATGATAGATAAAATATCTGCTGCAACCACTTCAAATGAAGCCTGGGAAATTTTTAAAAAATCTTCCCAAGGAGTTGATAAAGTAAAGAAAGTTAAGCTTCAATCACTAAAGAGCGATTTCGAAGCAATGAAGATGAGTGAATCCGAATTGATTTCAGATTACTTTACAAGGGTGAAGGCGAATGTGAATCAATCAAGAGGCTATGGGGAAAAAATTGCAGATGTTCGAGTGGTGGAGAAGATTCTTCGTCTTTGACACTGAAGTTTGATTATATTGTGTGTGTCATTGAAGAAACGAAGGACCTCGAAGAAATGACAGTAGAAGAATTGGAAGGTCCTTTACGTGCTCAAGAAGAGAAAATTAAGAGAAGACAAGAAGAAGCACAGGAGCAAATTCTTAAAACTAAAGCAACTTTAATGAAGAAGGAGAAAAGATGTACTTTAGAGGAAGAGGACGCGGATATGGACGAGGAAGACGATGCGGAAGGCAAGGACGTGAACAAGAAAGAAGCAATGGTGAAAGTTCAAATAACGACGAGAGAAATCCTTCATATTTTAGAGACCGTGGAAGAAATCGAGGAAGAGGTTGTTGAAATTCTCAAAGGTCAAATGAAAGAAGGTATGACAAGTCCAAAATTGAATGTTATAAATGTCATAGATTTGGTCATTATTCATGGGAATGTCAAACTGCTAATACTGAAGAAAGAGCCAATCTTGTTAATGATAACCAAGAAGTTGAAGAATCCACCTTGTTGCTAATTGAGAAAAAGGAAGAAAATGAAGTTGAAAGCTCATGGTATTTGGATAATGGTGCTAGCAATCATATGTGCGGATACAAAGAAAAATTTGTGGAGATCAACGACAAGGTGAAAGGTAATGTTTCCTTTGGAGATACTTCGAAAATTCACATTGAAGGCAAAAGTACAATTTTCATCTCTTCAAAGAATGGTGACCATAAATTGATCTATGATGTTTATTATGTTCATAAACTAAGAAGCAGTATTCTTAGTCTTGGACAATTTGTTGAGAATGGTTATGAAGTTTTTATGAAAGATAATTATCTTTGGCTTAAAGGTAGAAACAATGACTTGATTGCAAAGGTGGGCAATTCACGGAACCAGATGTTCAAATTGAGTGTCCAAACTGTTGAAGCAAGATGCTTGAAGGTTAATGTGCAGGATGTGGCATGGTGTTGGCACATGAGATTTGGACACTTGAACTTTGGATCATTGAAAACAACGGGAGAAAAAATGATGGTAAAGTGGATGCCAACAATTGAAAATCCAAATCATTTGTGTGAAGCATGTCTTCTTGGCAAACATGCAAGGAAAAGTTTTCCAAAGAAAGCAACATCTATAGCCTCCAAACCACTTGAATTGGTGCATACGGATATTAGCGGGCCTATCAATCCACAGTCTTTTGGTAAAAGTAAATATTTTATACTCTTTATTGATGATTATAGCAGAAAAACATGGTTTTTTTTTTCTCAAACAGAAATCATAAGCTTTCACCACATTCAAAAATTTCAAGACGCATGTTGAGAAAGAAAGTGGCTACAATATCAAGGCATTGAGGTCTGATCGAGGAGGTGAGTTCTCTTCAAAGCAATTCAATGATTTCTGTGCAGCGCATGGAGGTCATCGTCCTCTCACTGTTCCTAGATCACCTCAGCAAAAAGACATGGTGGAGAGAAAAAGTAGATCAATTCTTAATATGGCAAGGTGTATGCTTAAAACAAAAATATGCCAAATGAGTTTTGGGCTGAAGTCGTTTCTTGTGCGTTGTACTTTCAAATTGCTCTCCAACTATTAATGTCAAGGACCAAACCCCTCAAGAAGCATGGAATGGAAAAGGGCCAAGTGTCCATCATTTGCGAGTATTTGGAAGCATCGCCTATGCTCAAGTTCCACAGCAAAGTGCCAAGTATGTTTTTGTTGGATATGATTATCATTCCAAAGGATACAGGTTGTATAATCCTAACAATGGCAAAGTGGTGGTAAGTCGTGATGTTGAATTAGATGAAGGTGCAACTTGGCATTGGGATGGACAGCAAGAGAGCACATATAATATTCTCCCATATTTTGATGATGATCAAGAATCAGAGAATGTTGAAACTATACAAGAACCTTCTTCTCCAGCTTCAGATCTTGAAGGCTTAAATGAAAGGCCGTCGAGGATGAAATCCCTTGCTGCTATATTTGAAAGAACTGAAGAAATTACTCTTAATAATGATGAACTTTATTGTCTTTATGTAGATAGTGAGGCAATAAATTTTCAAGAAGCCGTGCAAGACAAGAGGCGGAGAAACGCTATGGATGAAGAAATTAAATCCACTGAAAAGAATGACACATGGGAATTAAGTTCTTTTCCCAAAGGTCATGAATCCATTAGCGCTAAATGGATATACAAGGTGAAAAGAAATGCAACAGGAGAGGTGGATAAATATAAACAAAGACTTGTGGCGAAGGGCTATAAACAAAAGCATGCAGTTGATTATGATGAAGTGTTTGCTCCAGTTGCATGCATGGAGACTATTCGCTTGTTGATTTCTCTCGCTTCTCAAAAGAAATGGAAATTTTACCAAATGGATGTCAAGATGGATTTATTGAATGGATATCTTAAAGAAGAGGTTTATGTTGATCAACCGTTGGGCTATGTAGCTGAAGGGAATGAAAATAATGTACTGAAACTCTAGGAATCGTTGTATGGATTGAAACAAGCCCCACGAGCATGGAATAGCCGCATCAACCAAAAATTTCAAGATCACGGGTTTTTTCGTTGCTTAAATGAGCATTCTTTATATTCTAAGTTTCACAATAATGGAGATGTTATGTTTGTTTGCATTTACGTTGATGATCTCATTTTCACAGGAAATAATCCCGATTTATTTGATGAATTTAAAAGTTGCTTGTCGACAGAATTTGAGATGACAGATTTGGGGCAAATGACATATTATTTGGGATTGGAAGTGAAACAAATGGAGGAAGGTATATTTCTTTCTCAAACAGGTTATGCAAATGAAGTGTTGAAAATGATTAAGATGATCGATTGCAATCCTGTGAACACATCCACGGAAGCTGGAATGAAATTGTCCAAGTTTGAAGATGGAGAAAAGGTAGATCCTACTCTTTACAAAACTCTTGTGGGAAGTTTGAGATATTTGACAAGTACAAGGCCCAACATACTTTATGCCACTGGAGTGATAAGTCGTTTCATGGAGACTCCTACTTCTATCCATATGACTGCTGCTAAGCGAATTCCTCGTTACATTAAATGAACGCTTGATTTTGGAATATTTTAATGCTCATCCAATGATCTTCTGTTGCACGGATTTCGATAGTGATTTTGCTGGATACATAGATGATAGAAAGAGTACAACAGGGTATGAATTCTTCCTGGGTAATTGTGCTATTTCTTGGTTATCAAAGAAGCAATCTATTGTCACATTGTCAACTTGTGAATCTGAATATGTTGCTGCAAGTTCAAGTACATGTCATGATTTATGGTTAAGAAAGTTGTTGAAAGAACTTCATTTGCCACAAAAAGGAGCTACTGAAATATGCATTGATAATAAATCAGCACAAGTACTTGCAAAGAACCCGATATTTCATGATCGAAGCAAACATATCGATACGAGATATCATTTTATTTGGGAATGCATTGCCAACAACAAAGTGGAGCTGAAATATGTGAAAACTCAAGATCAAGTTGCTAATATTTTTACCAAGCCATTGAAGATTGAAGATTTTCGAAGAATGAGAGCTTTGCTTGGAGTCACAAATCAAGTTTAAAGGGGGGTGTTGAAAAAACGAAAATAATAAACTTGATTTGTATTTCTAGAGTGTTCTTGCATTTTATTGAGAGTGGTTTTAATGAGAGGTTTTAATGTTGCTATTAATTAGGAAAAAATAACTCCAGAATATTGCAAATCTAGAATGATCTATTGTATGTCATAAATAAGAGCTCTCTCCTTATTTGTATGAATCAAGAAAAAAGAGGAGAAATAAAAGCAATTAAAATTTTCCTCTTTTACAAAAAATTCCTTTTTTCTCATAATCTATTCCTCTTCCTCCTCTAAAACTCTAATAGAAAGCTTCTTTTGTTTGGTAATATAATAATTTAAAAAAATTTGAATATTTAAATAAATTAAATATTCATAATAACCTTGTAAAATTGTGGTTTGTTATAAAGGCGATATTGTAAAATATATCATGACACTTACAATAACAATTTCAAGTGTCATGGCCTATGTCTCCATGCGAGGGCACATTTATCAATTGTCAAAAAAGAAGTGGATGTTAGTGAGGGAGATACCAAAAATTTAATTTAAGAAATGATCGTCAACACTCTTAAAAGAATAATCTCCTGATCATTTGTAATAACCCGGAAAATCCGAACCAGTTTAAAATTTTTATTTTGGCAATTTTAGCAAATTTTAAATATTTAAAATAGATTATTTTAAATAATATCGACGAAAATTTATTTTGAATATATTAGAACGTATATATTATATACGCGTCGTCGTTAGAATATAAATAATTATATATAATTATAAATAGAATTGAAAATGGAACGGTAGTTCGATAATTCGATTTCAAACTTCAATTGAACGTACCGGGGGCAAAACAATCCGGATTTTAGTGAAACCAAAAACATTAGGATCTAATTGGTAATATCTTTCCAACGAATCCGAAGAATCGAAATTTCATAGCGGGAATCAAAAGACATGTCCAGTTGAAAATTCTGAATAGTTGCTATGGAATTCAAGCCCTTAAAAATGGGAATTTTGCAAACGACCTCGGATTTCAATGAAACCACTTTTGTTGGATCCGCAGTGCAAAGTTATTGCTAGATTCCAAATTTCATAATTTTTCGAATCAATATGTGAGCGTGGCAAAGGAAAACGTGTTTGACCAGTTTAAGTTGATTTTAATCGACTGGAAAATGGCCATTTTTCTAACGGTCTCAGAATTCGACGAAACTAGTTTTGTTAGGACCGTATCGTTAATACGAAGCTAGAAAATATTTTTCTGCAATTTAAAGAGTTGTTATGTGACCCCGGTAATTTGAAATGCGCGTTTAAAATTCAATATATAGATTTAAATGTAAATTCAACGGAAACTGATTGTAACGATCAAATCAGCTTACGATACATATCCCATTGTGTTCGGAATGGGGGTAAAACGCTATGGACGACAGGCGGTGGGCCTCGTTTCGAGGTCGTATGTAAAAGTCAATATTTTGGTAATTAAAATAATAAAAATAATAAAAGAAAAAAATTTCTCTTTCCTCCCCCCCTTAGCTTATCTCTGCCCCCCCCCCCCCGATTCATCAATTCCACAGAAACAAGAAAAAAGAGGAAAAAAAAAGAAGAGAAAATCGATCCCCTCCACGTCGATCGCGCCACCGCCCTCCACCATGCCTCGCACCCTCTCTCCCCGCCTCCTTCTTCTGCCTGCTCTCCTCCTTCTCCCTGATGCAAGCGAAGATCCCCTCCCCCAAGGCGCCTGAGGCGAGCGAAGCCCCCCCCCCCCTTGTAAGTTATTTATTTATTTATTTATTTTCATTTATCTGTTAATTTTTATTTGATTTTAAAAAACTGAATTTTTATAATGGTTAAAAACTGAATTTTTATAATGGTTAAAAACTGAATTTTTATAATGGTTAAAAACTGAATTTTTATAATGGTTAAAAACTGAATTTTTATAATGGTGCAAGATTTGATTTTTCGAAAGTAAAAGATGTGATTTTTCTAAAAGTAAAGATTTGAATTTTTAGAAGAAAAAGATCGTATTTTTATATTGGAGAAAGCGTGATAAAAATTCAATTTGTTTATATGTGAAGTAGGCGAGGTAAAGAAACAATTTTTAATTATAGTTGTAGAAAAAATATTTTTATAATATAAGTAAGTAAAAATATAATTTTTATATTATACAAAGGTTAAAACTATATTTTTTATAGTTTAGAAAAGGATAAAAATTCGATTTTTATATATTGAATAGCAAAGTAAAAATTCAATTTTTATATATTGAATAGCATAATAAAAATTCGATTTTTATATATTGAATAGTATAATAAAAATTCGATTTTTATATATTGAATAGCAAAATAAAAATTCGATTTTTATATATTGAATAGCATAATAAAAATTCGATTTTTATATATTGAATAGTAAAATAAAAATTCGATTTTTTATATTGAAGAGCATAATAAAAATTCGATTTTTATATATTGAATAGCATAGTAAAAATTCGATTTTTATATATTGAGTAGTATAACAAAAATTCGATTTTTATATATTGAATAGCATAGTAAAAATTCGATTTTTATATATTGAATAGTATAATAAAAATTCGATTTTTATATATTGAATAGCATAGTAAAAATTCGATTTTTATATATTGAATACCATAGTAAAAATTCGATTTTTATATATTGAATAGCATAGTAAAAATTCGTTTTTTATATATTGAATAGCGTAGTAAAAATTCGATTTTTACATATGTAGTGGCTACGGGCAACGAAGATGACAAAGATGCGATAACGATGAAGATTTCTATCAATGAAGAGTCGTGGAGTTGGATAGCTTTCGGTGAGAATTTCTCACCTTTCAATTTCATTTTCTAGTTATATATATATATATATATATATATATATATATATACTAGGATACAGACGGTGCTTAGTAGCACCCGACACAATCGTCCACAGACCATGGACTTGTTTGTTTGATTGCAAAAATTAGTTAGATTATTTGATTGAAATTGAATTGTTTGGTGAAATGAATGGATTTGATTGATGTGTGAATGGCGTGGGCCTTCACTAGACCGGGGATAAGGCTAGGCCTCGTCCCGTTTCTAGTATCGTGCCGTTATGTCGCCGAAATTTTCTAAAATAAGTTAGAAAAATAAAAATATCATTTTATTGAATAAATGAGCTGAAAAGAAATTCATATGTTGAAATAAAATGTTTTATCGTTAAAAATATAATTTTTAACGTGAATATGAATATAGTGAATGTGAATAAATAAATATTCATTTACAAACCGGACGGTTTGTTTATGTACACCGATTTGACTGACATTGATTGGGACGATAAATTTTACACATCGCCCAACTGCACAAATAAAATCTGTGTTTAATTGTTTGAAACCCCACACGGGTGTTGGGATGAAATTTGAAGTTCACTCATCCTGATTGATTAAATATGTCGATCGATAGATTGACAGGCTGTTATAAGCGTTAGATATCTATATTTGATGCTTATACAGTGTAGTGCACTTTGGTTGATGGTTGATTATTTTTCAATGCTATTATATACGTGTGATGTATGAAAATCCATATAATTAACATTATATGGTGATTGATTGGGCCTCGTTCCAATTTAGAAAATAAAGAATATTATAAAATAAAGGTTCATGTGTTGACTGTACTCATCCGTTGAGATTAGTCATGTGTTGAACGAATATTTTTATAATAAAAATTTACATCTTTATCAATATAAAATAAAGGTTCATGTGTTGACTGTACTCATCCGTTGAGATTAGTCATGTGTTGAACGAAATATTTTAAAAATAAAATTTACATCTTTATTAATATTATAAAATAAAGGTTCATGTGTTGACTGTACTCATCCGTTGAGATTAGTCATGTGTTGAACGAATATTTTTATAATAAAAATTTACATCTTTACCAATATAAAATAAAGGTTCATGTGTTGACTGCACTCATCCGTTGAGATTAGTCATGTGTTGAACGAAATATTTTTCTAATAAAAATTTACATCTTTATCAATATAATATAAATGTTCATGTGTTGATTGTACTCATCCGTTGAGATTAGTCATGTGTTGAACGAAATATTTTTATAATAAAATTTACATCTTTATCAATATAAAATGAAGGTTCATGTGTTGACTGTACTCATCCGTTGAGATTAGTCATGTGTTGAACGAAATAATTTAACAAAAATAGTCACACGTGGACAGTACTCATTCGTTGAGACTAGTCGTGTGTTGACAAAAATAAATATTCATTTGTTGAATAAAATGAAGGAATATATGAAGCCGTGTTGATTAGATTAACGCCATTTTGACGTGAACGATATTTATATCGATTTTATTCATTTTAAATGAATATTGAAAAGTGATTTCGAAATCGAATATTTTGAAAGGCGATTTCGAAATGAATTGAATTGAAAACGAATTCGAAATGAATTGAATATAAAACGAATTTGATTTCAATTGAATATACAACGAATTTGATTTGAATAGAAAACGAATTTGATTTGATTTGAATATATAACGAATTTGATTTGAATAGAAAACGAAATTGATTCGAATAGAAAACCAATTTGAGTTGAATCGAATAGAAAACCAATTTGAGCTGAATCGAATAGAAAACCAATTTGAATTGAATCGAATAGAAAACGACTTTGGAATTGAATTGAATTGAAAACGAATTCAAATTGAATTGAAAGTGAATTGAAATGAATTCAAATTGAACTGAAGTTTGAATTGAATAGAAATGAATTTTAAAACGAATTTATAAAGAAGAATTCAATTTTGATTTGAATTGAAATGGAAGTTGAAATTGCTTTTGAAACGAATTTAAAACTATTTATACAATTCGTTTTAAATAGAAATCGACGAAATATATATTATATATGTTATATATATAATATAATGGCCTGAAAAGAACGCGCCGCGCCGCGGCAGTTCGTGAATTTCGACTATTTATTTCAAGCGGACATTACGGGAGATCCGACCGTCGGATTCTCCTAAAACCGGAACCGTTGGGTTCGTATCGAAAAGAGCTTTCTAACGAATATTAGAAATTTGAAATCTAACTGTTGGATTTGGAGATACATCCAAATCAAATTTGAAAAAGGTCGCTGTAAGTGCAGTTCGATGGCCGTTGATGGAAATCGACTGTACGGGCCTTGATAAAATTATTAAAAATATCAATAATTTGTGCAAAATCATAAGAAATGATTTGAGGAAACTTGGGATGAAAATCTCCACATCTGAAAAGATAAAAATAGTTTTTATCGAAATAAACTAGTTTGAACTCAATTTAAAACCCGGGTTTTTATTTTTAAATAAATAAATTAGATTTAAAAAGGGGTTTTAAATAATCGGAATTCCTAATATAATTGATTTGAATTGAACTAGAATTGATTTGTGGGTTTATCGTGAACTGTGTTTTAAATAACACTAGTTCTTTAACCCGATAATAAATAGAATGTGATTTGGGTTTATCGTGAACTGTGTTTTAAATAACACTAGTTCTTTAACCCGATAATAAATAGAATGTGATTTGGGTTTGCCGTGAACAGTGTTTTAAATAACACCTAGTTCTTTAACCCAGTAAAAGGAGTTTTAACGAATCTGTAATTAGGTTGAAATGTGAATCTATAATCTAAATTATCAAATTTAGAAAATGAGCGAGAATGGAGTATCGCCAGTTTTGCTCCAAAGCGATAGTTAAATCTTTAATTAGATTTGAACATGAAATGGTAATCAATTTTACCGGTAACACCATGGTGTTAGATATGGAGTATCACCAGTTTTGTTTCATGGGATGAATAGGTTGGGATTGGGAAATAAAATAAATAATTACTTCGGTGTGGTTCGCTAATCTCGACTAGTTCAAAAAAACATAATTTGGTTTGAAATGACATCCAAAGGAAGATTAAAAGATAAATTTTAAAGAATTTATCTTGGATAAAATTAATGGGAACCTTTCCCTATGAATATTCTGAATTGGAATGAGGCGTATGTTGTGTTTGTGTAACATTTGTTTTTAATATACGCGGGTCGTTCGGAAAGTCCGGGTTTATACCCATTCTGAATAACCGATTCGACGATAAGTCGAAGATGAAGACGGTGGTCGAAGACCGGAAGTCTTCACATCGTTTGGATAATTACTGGCGATCCTGATTGGGCTGTACACCCAAGAGGATGGAAATAGTTGGTGGTTGTCCAGACGTACTTGGAGATGGATGGATATGCGAGGAAAGTGCCTCCGGTTTCGTTCAGACCCATAACGGACTTGTAAATGGATTGTGTGTCTGACATTGGATTTTATTCTGTGTTGATTGATTTCTATTAAATATACATCTGTTTGGCGACGGAGAATTTATTCTTTTGCTTAACGCCCTTCTCTGAGACGTACGAGCTCAGAGGTTGTATATCGATGGACATCAGTCGCATGACATGAATTGCCTGTGTGGCACGCTAAGATGCAATGATCAAGGCTTTTGTTGAAAAGCAAAGTCTTGTGGTTAATGATCAAAGCACGCCTACGTGGCAGCTTTGTGTATAACGTGAATTTGCGAGCCTCACACCTCGGTATGAGTCAAAAACGGGATACGGACTGCAGGGAGAGCACGACGTTTCTTTCTAGCTTTGGTGGTGTCAGTGACTTACCAGCCCTGACATTTATATACTTTTCACCTTTGTGGTTGTTGGATGAGGCGCCTCGATTTTAGGTCTGTAAGGACTGGGAAACGTGTGTTCAGGAATTGCCAATCCTCTAACGTAAGTGAGGACCTGCCCTGAAGCATCCAAGGGTTGCCCAGAGTGCGTAGCCCTGGGACATTTGCTAGAGTGTCTCGAACGCGGAGAGGAGCTTGCCCCTTGCCTCGACTCATGACGGAAATCCAATTTCCAATACGTGTATTGCGGTTTTATTTGTAGAGCCTAGTATGGCGACATAGTAGCATGGGATGCTATGCCGTCTATGATTTATATTTATGATTGAAATTGTTTTGACACTATACACTTATTATAGTATCAAATGATTTGTTTTAAACGTACCAAGCATGTTTGTCTATTATAAGGGAAAACCCTATCCTCCGTCTTGCGGTTAATTGTGTGATGGGACCTGGGTCTTATAATAGCTTCATTTTTAGAAAAAGCATTGCGTTGTCTATTCTATGCACTGGTATTCTTGGGAGGAAACCCGTTCCGTGTTATACGGCGTGGTCCCTTGAGTTACTCTCTTTTAAAGTAAAGCTTTAAATAACTGTTTTAGTTCTCATACCAGTCACATGACTGACATAGAGTTTATTGTTTTAACCTAAACTCTGGGTGCCCTCATTTTCCGCACGGGCAGCTAGTAGTTTTGGTTTTGCAGATTTATATTCACAGGATCCTGGTTTATAGCTGGAATGATATCCGGAAAGCTCTGTATCCGTATATCACCTTCAGTTGTGCTTTGTATTATTTTCCGCTGCTATGTAATTTATTGTAATCTCTGATATTTGTCGAATGTAATTTATTCATTTGTACTCTGTATATTCTTGTATCTGATGCATTGTTGTAATAACAATGAAATGTTCTTCCGTCTGCATTCTGATTTGTCCTGTTCTCAAACGATGGGGGTTTCGAACGGTCTAGATCGGTTTAACGACTGATTCGGATCGAGCGAAATTCATGGCCGTCACATTTGGTATCAGAGCTTTGGTTTACAGAGCTCTAGAACATGACACATTAGAACCTTACGAAAGAATTCATCAGATATTGGATTAGTAATATCCAATTAGAATGACTCGTTAGAGATAAGATCAGTAGTATCCTAGAACGAGTGTGAAGAGTATATTTTTCAAATGAAAACAATTTTTTTTGGAAAATTTAAATCATTTTACACGTATTTGATTATTTATTTATTTTGAGTATGGACAATCTAGTATATAAAGGTTTTGCATATACGCGTCATGAACGTATATTCGAAATTTTAATATATTAGATAGATATAGGATCACGCTCTAGTCGCTCGGAGATGATTTTGATGATGGAGCTCCATCACCAAAATTTATGTTCGTGTTTCGAAGGTGTGATATCTATATATTTCCATTAGACTGGTGTGAGAACCAAAACTTATATATAGCTAGAACACATTGTTGTGAATTGGCATCAAAAACATGATTTTCTGTATATATATCAATTTGTGAATTTGAAACGTTAATCCACTAATTGATTGATGTTTGTGTTGTTTGTTTATTTGTTTGATAATTTTGAACCAATTAGGCCAAATTGTGTACAAAGTGAACCAAACAGTAAACTGTATTGAAATTTGGTTGCAAATGCATGCATATACATATACTTACATTGAACAGGTCATAGCAAGGAGGCTAGAGCAGAGAATAAAATTTGTTTGCCCGACAAATAGGTACATGTTTACTACATAATTTACTGTTTTGTTTGGGTGATGATGATTTTATGAGCCTATTGGCTAGTCGCTTGGCTTTTTCTTTATCTTTTTGAGATCAGAAGGCCTATATGGCAATTTCGGGATTTTCCCGCGGCTCCCGGTGCAGGGGAGGTTATGGCGAAATTTTTCGAAAATTTAGGGTGTTAGCCAAATTTTTGAAAATTTGAAAATTCTCAGAAACTGAAAAGTTAGAGAATGGAAGCCGGATCGAATGTGGAGTTGATTAATCAAACCACTTTCGACTTTGTTCCTTTTCGGGGACGAAAAGTTTTAAGTGGGGGAGATTGTAATAACCCGGAAAATCCGAACCAGTTTAAAATTTTTATTTTGGCAATTTTAGAGAATTTTAAATATTTAAAATAGATTATTTTAAATAATATCGACGAAAATTTATTTTGAATATATTAGAACGTATATATTATATACGCGTCGTCGTTAGAATATAAATAATTATATGTAATTATAAATAGAATTGAAAATGGCGCGGTAGTTCGATAATTCGATTTCAAACTTCAATTGAACGTACCGGGGGCAAAACAATTCGGATTTTAGTGAAACCAAAAACATTAGGATCTAATTGGTAATATCTTTCCAACGAATCCGAAGAATCGAAATTTCATAGCGGGAATCAAAAGACATGTCCAGTTGAAAATTCTGAATAGTCGCTATGGAATTCAAGCCCTTAAAAATGGGAATTTTGCAAACGACCTCGGATTTCGACGAAACCACTTTTGTTGGATCCGCAGTGCTAAGTTATTGCTAGATTCCGAATTTCATAATTTTTCGAATCAATATGTGAGCGCGACAAAGGAAAACGTGTTTGACCAGTTTCAGTTGATTTTAATCGACTGGAAAATGGCCATTTTCTAACGGTCTCAGAATTCGACGAAACTAGTTTTGTTAGGACCGTATCGTTAATACGAAGCTAGAAAATATTTTTCTGCAATTTAAAGAGTTGTTATGTGACCCCGGTAATTTGAAATGCGCGTTTAAAATTCAATTTATAGATTTAAATGTAAATTCAACGGAAACTGATTGTAACGATCAAATCAGCTTACGATACATATCCCATTGTGTTCGGAATGGGGGTAAAACACTATGGACGACAGGCGGTGGGCCTCGTTTCGAGGTCATATGTAAAAGTCAATATTTTGGTAATTAAAATAATAAAAATAATAAAAGAAAAAAATTTCTCTTTCCTCCCCCCCCCTTAACTTCTCTCTGCCCCCCCCCTCCTGATTCATCATTTCCACAGAAACAAAAAAAAAAAGAGAAAATCGATCCCCTCCCCGTCGATCGTGCCACCGCCCTCCACCATGCCTCGCACCCTCTCTCCCCGCCTCCTTCTTCTTCCTGCTCTCCTCCTTCTCCCTGATGCGAGCGACGATCCCCTCCCCCAAGGCGCCTGAGGCGAGCGAAGCCCCCCCCCTTCGGCCAACCGCCGCCGAGCGAAGACCCCCCCCCCTCGCTAGAAGCGATGCGATACCCCCCCCCCCCGAGACCTCGACGGCGCTGCAACCCCCCCCCCCTCCCCCCGTTCACTGTAAGTTATGTTTTTTTTATTTTTTTATTTATTTTCATTTATCTGTTAATTTTTATTTGATTTTAAAAAATTGAATTTTTATAATGGTTAAAAACTGAATTTTTATAATGGTTAAAAACTGAATTTTTATAATGGTGCAAGATTTGATTTTTCGAAAGTAAAAGATGTGATTTTTCTAAAAGTAAAGATTTGAGTTTTTAGAAGAAAAAGATCGTATTTTTATATTGGAGAAAGCGTGATAAAAATTCAATTTGTTTATATGTGAAGTAGGCGAGGTAAAGAAACGATTTTTAATTATAGTTGTAGAAAAAATATTTTTATAATATAAGTAAGTAAAAATATAATTTTTATATTATACAAAGGTTAAAACTATAATTTTTATAGTTTAGAAAAGGATAAAAATTCGATTTTTATATATTGAATAGCAAAGTAAAAATTCGATTTTTATATATTGAATAACATAATAAAAATTCAATTTTTATATATTGAATAGTATAATAAAAATTCGATTTTTATATATTGAATAGCAAAATAAAAATTCGATTTTTATATATTGAATAGCAAAATAAAAATTCGATTTTTATATATTGAATAGTAAAATAAAAATTCGATTTTTATATATTGAATAGCATAATAAAAATTCGATTTTTATATATTGAATAGCATAGTAAAAATTCGATTTTTATATATTGAATAGTATACTAAAAATTCGACTTTTATATATTGAATAGCATAGTAAAAATTCGATTTTTATATATTGAATAGCATAGTAAAAATTCGATTTTTATATATTGAATAGCATAGTAAAAATTCGATTTTTATATATTGAATAGCATAGTAAAAATTCGTTTTTTATATATTGAATAGCGTAGTAAAAATTCGATTTTTACATATGTAGTGGCTACGGGCAACGAAGATGACAAAGATGCGATAACGATGAAGATTTCTATCAATGAAGAGTCGTGTAGTTGGATAGCTTTCGGTGAGAATTTCTCACCTTTCAATTTCATTATCTAGTTATATATATACTAGGATGCAGATGGTGCTTAGTAGTACCCGACACAATCGTCCACAGACCATGGACTTGTTTGTTTGATTGCAAAAATTAGTTAGATTATTTGATTGAAATTGAATTGTTTGGTGAAATGAATGGATTTGATTGATGTGTGAATGGCGTGGGCCTTCACTAGACCGGGGATAAGGCTAGACCTCATCCCGTTTCTAGTATCGTGCCGTTATGTCGCCGAAATTTTCTAAAATAAGTTAGAAAAATAAAAATATCATTTTATTGAATAAATGAACTGAATAGAAATTCATATGTTGAAATAAAATGTTTTATCGTTAAAAATATAATTTTTAACGTGAATATGAATATAGTGAATGTGAATAAATAAATATTCATTTACAAACCGGATGGTTTGTTTATGTACACCGATTTGACTGACATTGATTGGGACGATAAATTTTACACATCGCCCAACTGCACAAATAAAATCCATGTTTAATTGTTTGAAACCCCACACGGGTGTTGGGATGAAATTTGAAGTTCACTCATCCTGATTGATTAAATATGTCGATCGATAGATTGACAGGCTGTTATAAGCGTTAGATATCTATATTTGATGCTTATACAGTGTAGTGCACTTTGGTTGATGGTTGATTATTTTTCAATGCTATTATATACGTGTGATGTATGAAAATCCATATAATTAACATTATATGGTGATTGATTAGGCTTCATTCCAATTTAGAAAATAAAGAATATTATAAAATAAAGGTTCATGTGTTGACTGTACTCATCCGTTGAGATTAGTCATGTGTTGAACGAATATTTTTTAATAAAAATTTATATCTTTATCAATATAAAATAAAGGTTCATGTGTTGACTGTACTCATCCGTTGAGATTAGTCATGTGTTGAACGAAATATTTTAATAATAAAATTTACATCTTTATTAATATTATAAAATAAAGGTTCATGTGTTGACTGTACTCATCCGTTGAGATTAGTCATGTGTTGAACGAATATTTTTATAATAAAAATTTACATCTTTACCAATATAAAATAAAGGTTCATGTGTTGACTATACTCATCCGTTGAGATTAGTCATGTGTTGAACGAAATATTTTTATAATAAAAATTTACATCTTTATCAATATAATATAAATGTTCATGTGTTGACTGTACTCATCCGTTGAGATTAGTCATGTGTTGAACGAAATATTTTTATAATAAAATTTACATCTTTATCAATATAAAATAAAGGTTCATGTGTTGACTGTACTCATCCGTTGAGATTAGTCATGTGTTGAACGAAATAATTTAACAAAAATAGTCACACGTGGACAGTACTCATTCGTTGAGACTAGTCGTGTGTTGAAAAAAATAAATATTCATTTGTTGAATAGAATGAAGGAATATATGAAGCCGTGTTGATTAGATTGACGCCATTTTGACGTGAACGATATTTATATCGATTTTATTCATTTTAAAATGAATATTGAAAAGTGATTTCGAAATCGAATATTTTGAAAGGCGATTTCGAAATGAATTGAATTGAAAACGAATTCGAAATGAATTGAATATAAAACAAATTTGATTTCAATTGAATATACAACGAATTTGATTTGAATAGAAAACGAATTTGATTTGATTTGAATATATAACGAATTTGATTTGAATAGAAAACGAATTTGATTCCAATAGAAAACCAACTTTAGTTGAATCGAATAGAAAACCAATTTGAGCTGAATCGAATAGAAAACCAATTTGAATTGAATCGAATAGAAAACGACTTTGGAATTGAATTGAATTGAAAACGAATTCAAATTGAATTGAAAGTGAATTGAAATGAATTCAAATTGAACTGAAGTTTGAATTGAATAGAAATGAATTTTAAAACGAATTTATAAAGAAGAATTCAATTTTGATTTGAATTGAAATGGAAGTTGAAATTGCTTTTGAAACGAATTTAAAACTATTTATATAATTCGTTTTAAATAGAAATCGATGAAATATATATTATATATATATAATATAATGGCCTGAAAAGAACGCGCCGCGCCGCGGCAGTTCGTGAATTTCGACCATTTATTTCAAACGGACATTACGGGAGATCCGACCATCGGATTCTCCTAAAACCGGAATCGTTGGGTTCGTATCGAAAAGAGCTTTCTAACAAATATTAGAAATTTTAAATCTAACGGTTGGATTTGGAGATACGTCCAAATCAAATTTGAAAAAGGTCGCTGTAAGTGCAGTTCGATGGCCGTTGATGGAAATCGACTGTACGGGCCTTGATAAAATTATTAAAAATATCAATAATTTGTGCAAAATCATAAGAAATGATTTGAGGAAAATTGGGATGAAAATCTCCACATCTGAAAAGATAAAAATAGTTTTTATCGAAATAAACTAGTTTGAACTCAATTTAAAACCCGGGTTTTTATTTTTAAATAAATAAATTAGATTTAAAAAGGGGTTTTAAATAATCGGAATTCCTATTATAATTGATTTGAATTGAACTAGAATTGATTTGTGAGTTTATCGTGAACTGTGTTTTAAATAACACTAGTTCTTTAACCCGATAATAAATAGAATGTGATTTGGGTTTATCGTGAACTGTGTTTTAAATAACACTAGTTCTTTACCCCGATAATAAATAGAATGTGATTTGGGTTTGCCGTGAACTTTGTTTTAAATAACACCTAGTTCTTTAACCCAGTAAAAGGAGTTTTAACGAATCTGTAATTAGGTTGAAATGTGAATCTATAATCTAAATTATCAAATTTAGAAAATGAGCGAGAATAGAGTATCGCCAGTTTTGCCCCAAAGCGATAGTTAAATCTTTAATTAGATTTGAACGTGAAATGGTAATTAATTTTACCGATAACACCATGGTGTTAGATATGGAGTATCACCAGTTTTGCTTCATGGGATGAATATGTTGGGATTGGGAAATAAAATAAATAATTACTTCGGTGTGGTTCGCTAATCTCGACTAGTTCAGAAAACCATAATTTGGTTTGAAATGACATCCAAAGGAAGATTAAAAGATAAATTTTAAAGAATTTATCTTGGATAAAATTAATGGGAACCTTTCCCTATGAATATTCTGAATTGGAATGAGGCGTATGTTGTGTTTGTGTAACATTTGTTTTTAATATACGCGGGTCGTTCGGAAAGTCCGGGTTTATACCCATTCTGAATAACCGATTCGACGATAAGTCGAAGATGAAGACGGTGGTCGAAGACCGGAAGTCTTCACATCGTTTGGATAATTACTGGCGATCCTGATTGGGCTGTACACCCAAGAGGATAGAAATAGTTGGTGGTCGTCCAGACGTACTTGGAGATGGATGAATATGCGAGGAAAGTGCCTCCGGTTTCGTTCAGACCCAGAACGGACTTGTAAATGGATTGTGTGTCTGACATTGGATTTTATTCTGTGTTGATTGATTTCTATTAAATATACATCTGTTTGGCGGCGGAGAATTTATTCTTTTGCTTAACGCCCTTCTCTGAGACGTACGAGCTCAGAGGTTGTATATCGATGGACATCAGTCGCATGGCATGAATTGCCTGTGTGGCACGCTAAGATGCAATGATCAAGGCTTTTGTTGAAAAGCAAAGTCTTGTGGTTAATGATCAAAGCACGCCTGCGTGGCAGCTTTGTGTATAACGTGAATTTGCGAGCCTCACACCTCGGTATGAGTCAAAAACGGGATACGGACTGCAGGGAGAGCACGACGTTTCGTTCTAGCTTTGGTGGTGTCAGTGACTTACCAGCCCTGACATTTATATACTTTTCACCTTTGTGGTTGTTGGATGAGGCGCCTCGATTTTAGGTCTGTAAGGACCGGGAAACGTGTGTTCAGGAATTGCCAATCCTCTAACGTAAGTGAGAACCGGCCCTGAAGCATCCAAGGGTTGCCCAGAGTGCGTAGCCCTGGGACATTTGCTAGAGTGTCTCGAACGCGGAGAGGAGCTTGCCCCTTGCCTCGACTCATGACGGAAATCCAATTTCCAATACGTGTATTGCGGTTTTATTTGTAGAGCCTAGTATGGCGACATAGTAGCATGGGATGCTATGCCGTCTATGATTTATATTTATGATTGAAATTGTTTTGACACTATACACTTATTATAGTATCAAATGATTTGTTTTAAACGTACCAAGCATGTTTGGCTATTATAAGGGAAAACCCTATCCTCCGACTTGCGTTGCATTGTGTGATGGGACCTGGGTCTTATAATACCTTCATTTTTAGAAAAAGCATTGCATTGTCTATTCTATGCACTGGTATTCTTGGGAGGAAACCCGTTCCGTGTTATACGGCGTGGTCCCTTGAATTACTCTCTTTTAAAGTAAAGCTTTAAATAACTGTTTTAGTTCTCACACCGGTCACATGACTGACCTGGAGTTTATTGTTTTAACCTAAACTCTGGGTGCCCTCATTTTCCGCACGGGCAGCTAGTAGTTTTGGTTTTGCAGATTTATATTCACAGGATCCTGGTTTACTGCTGGAATGATATCCGGAAAGCTCTGTATCCGTATATCACCTTCAGTTGTGCTTTGTATTATTTTCCGCTGCTATGTAATTTATTGTAATCTCTGATATTTGTCGAATGTAATTTATTCATTTATACTATGTATATTCTTGTATCTGATGCATTGTTGTAATAACAATGAAATGTTCTTCCGTCTGCGTTCTGATTTGTCCTGTTCTCAAACGATCAGGGGTTTCGAACGGTCTAGATCGGTTTAACGACTGATTCGGATCGAGCGAAATTCATGGCCGTCACATCATTCAAGCAAATCTCCGATTTCTATAGATGGGGAGGGAATAATAATAATCCACTAACTCTTACGTCTAGAATGTTGTACAATGGTGTTATAAATCAACTTAAAGGAATAAATTCAAGTAAGAGATGCTTATTGACAAAGAATGAAGCAAGGGACTTAGCATGGCAAGTGATAAGCTAAGTGAACTTATAAGTAATATTTTAACTTGAACTATTTTAGAAAGAGAGGAGAATTTATGTCTGATACTGAAAGAAAAGGTTCAACATGATGCAATTAGAAGTAGAGCTCCAAGAGAAAGAACTGAATTGAGAAAGGCCTTGATTGGGGTTACAGATTAAACAAGAGGAAGATATATATAGAATAGGATTTTTCTCTGTCTATCTGAGGAATTTTTGGATCACATTTGGTTATAAAACATAGCATTATAAGAGCACAAAGAAATGCATCACGGTAAAAAGGAAAATTTTAAGGCGTAGAAGAACTTCAATATCATTGTGTGTATTACTAATTTTGTACTTTCTTACTTTAATTTGTATGCATGGTTGTATATTTCAGAATAGTTTTTGAGAATTTATTTAAATATAGGTTTGAAGTTAATATCTTGGAGCTATCAACGGTTGTAAATAAAAGAATTGTTGATTGTAGCCCAATATATTTGTAGATGGGATTAATGTAGCTTAGATTCAAAGAAAAATGGGATAATGGATCATTTAATAAATGCCATATACAAAAATATTGGGCTACAATAAACAAATATTTTATATACAACCGTTGATAGCTCCAAGATATTAACTACAAACCTATATTTAAATAAGATCCATGAGAGAGAAAGAACAAACATAGGGTGCGTTCGCAGCTAAAATTTGACACGTTTAAACTTTTGGTGGCGTCCGATGCGCCCGATGCATCGGACGCCAGGACTTTCTCCTCTTCCAAATAGAACGATTTCCGGAAGTTGGAAATCAAGTCGTTGGCGTCTAAAGTGTTTGACGTGTCCGACACGTCGGAAGCCAACAGCTTGATTTCCAACTGCCCCCCTCTTCCTCTAAATCACCCCCTCCTTCCTTAACAACTTTCACAACTACTACTTCAACAACTTCTTCAACTCTTTCTTCTTATTCGATTAATGTCTAACTCCGATTCATCCTCCGATTACAATGATTTGATTGATCTCTACGGGGTTTATCTGTGTCAGAATGAAACAAGAAATCATATGACGTGGATTAATACTTCAGAGTTCACCGGCTTATCTTCGATCAACGAAATTTTGAATGGTCATCAAAACCATTATCAAAATAATTTTCAGATGAAAAGACTTTGTTTCCACGCATTAAGTGAAAAACTGCAACAACATGGTCTCGCTTCCAGACCAGAAATCTGTGTTGTCGAAATGGTTGGAATATTCGTTTATACAATGGTTACTGGGCTTTCAAATAGACAACTTCAAGAAAGATTTCAACGATCAGGTAGCTCAATTTCCGTTTGTTTTCATGATGTCCTAAACGCTTTTCAATTACTCGTTGCGGATGTAATAAAGCCAGGGAAACAACAATTTCATACTATTCTACATCACATCAGAACTTATACCCGGTATTATCCATATTTCAGAAACTGTATTGGCACTATATATGGTACACACGTATCTGCACATTTACCCGCTGATAAAATTATCCCATATATCGGAAGAAAAGGTTTTGCAACTCGAAATATATTAGCGGTTTGTGATTTCGATTTACAGTTTACTTATGTTATGGATGGTTGGGAAGGGACTGCACATGATAGTAGAATTTTTAATGCTGTTACAAACAATAGAAGCTCTAACTTTCCTAACCCTCTAGCTGGACAGTATTATTTGGTTAATTTGAGCTATCCACTTCAGATTGGATATTTACCACCATATCAAAATACGAGGAACCATATTCTGCATTTCCGTGAAACCATGAATCAACAAAAGTTGGCCAATGAAGTGTTTAATTTCTACCATTTGAGTTTACGGATGGCCGTAGAAAGAACATTTGGCATTTGGAAAAAAATACCATTCTCAACAAGATGCCTACATATCGGTTCAATACTCAAGTGAAAGTTGTCGTATCTACAATGGCCTTATACAATTTCATACGCAAATATAATAGCAGCGACCTAGATTGTGACGACCCCAAAACCCGTACTGACGGTGTTAAGGGTAATCTTTGGAATATAACACAGAAACAGATAATAGCAGAACATAAATAAATAAATACACCATATAATGAACAAATAATTACTGGGTAAACAATAATCATCAGAGTTACACAGTATACAGGATCATACTTAGTACAAATACAGTTCAGCTATACATAAATGTCTACAGCTGATACAAACATAATATGTACAATAGGAGCTGAACAACATAAAAAGAGATAAATGATAGAATCCATCTTCAGCTCCAGCTATCCAGGAAGAGCCGACTAAAACTTGAATACAAGGCTGCCCATGTAGAAAAAAAGGGGCACCCGAGTTGCAAGTGAAACAAACTACGAGTCAGTCATGGGACAGGTATGAGAAATCTACTTCACACAGTTAGAATATGGCTAATCACAGGACCACGCCACTTTCGTGGAACGGGTTTACTCCATTGGATTGCCAGTGCTTTAAAACAAATAATTCTTTTAAACATCGCAATGCTTTTTATAAAAATGAAGCCGATATAAGACTCAAGTCCCATCACATAATGCAACGCAAACCGGAGGATAGAGTTTTACCTTATAATGGCCAAAATATGCTTGATACAAATAAAACAAAAGAATTTGATATTATTGCTAGTGTTTATATGTTTCAAAAACAATTTCAATCATAACTATCAATCATAGACGGCATGGGTACCATATATCATGTCGCCATATATATATACAATCAAAACCGCACAGTCACTTATTTGGAAATTGGATTTCCATCATGAACCAAGGCAAAAGATAGTCCTTACCGACTTCGAGACGCTCTAGCCCGTCCCTCAGAACCCAGACTCAGGTGGGCCCTTGGATCATCAGGGTCGGTCCACCGATGTGGATTAAAATTCCTGAACAATGCGTTTCCCCGCCCTTTGGGGCGTAAGTGAGCCAACGAATGACTCCATCGGTCCCGGATCGACCGATATAACCGAGGCGTCTTGCAACAGCAACAACCACACTGGTGATTATAATATAAATGTCAGCCAGTTTAAGCACTGACACCACCTCTACCTAGAAAGAAACGCATGTCCTCCCTGAGGTCCTTCTCCCGTTTCTGGTTCATACCGGGGTGTAAGGTTCGCGAATTCACGTTATACACAAAGCTACGCCACACAGACGGTGCTGTGATCATCAACCACAAGACTTTGCTTTTCAACAGAAGCCCTGATCACTGCATCTTAGCATGCCACACAGGCAATTCACGCCATGTAACTGATGGTTATCAATCACACAGAATGAATTCCAATGTCAGACACACATTCCATTTGCAAGTCCGTTCTAGGTCTGAACGAAACCGAAGGCACTATATACCTCGTAAACCCTTCGATCTTCACGTATGTCTAGACGATCACCACTCATTATCCATATTTCGGGATGCCTCCCAATCATGACATCAGTTACCATCCAAACGAGGTGAAAGATTTCTGGTCTTCAACCACCGTCTTCATCTTCGATTTCTTATCGTCGATTTAGTTATTTAGAATCGGATAAACACGGTCTTTCTGAGCAGCTTGCGTATATAATAAACAAGTGAAACACAAACACACATACCCATCATTTCAATTCAATAATCGCTAACCGTAAATCAGTAAGAGAACGATTTCCCAAATATTAACCCCGAAGGCCGAAACCAACATCAGATCAAAACCCAGGAAACCATTCGACTTAGCCAACCTTCAGTTAGTTTCTAAATTTCACATCCATATCGTTTATAATATTTTATAACGATTTATCGCCATTTTTATATATTTTAAGATAGCCAATTTATTCAAACGACGCTTCGGGCCATAACGCAGCCGTGGCGCTGTTTTTCTTCAGATTTGTTTTACACATATTTGAAAATCTAACCATTGGATATTCACAAAATTTACATCATTAGAAAGATCTTTTCAAAACGAATCCAACAGTTCCAATTTATGGAAAATCCGACGGTCGGATCTCCCGGTACAATCGTTTGAAGTTTCGATTTCAAAATACGAACTGCAGCTTCGTTATTCGATTTAATTTAATTATATTTATATATATAAATATAATCGATTCTAGCACTGTTTTTCTTCAGATTTGAATTAAACATTCCAGATGATCCAACCGTTGGATTTTTACAAAGTTGGTGCCGTTGGAAAGATATTTCCAAAGCGAACCCAACGGTTTCGGTTTCGGGAAAATCCGATGGTCGGATTTCCCGCACTAATAGTTTGAAATCACGGTTTCAAAACACGAACTGCAGCTTTGTTATTCGATTTATTTTAATTATATATATATATATATATAATCTATTCTTCGATTTCATAACCATATTCATTTCTTACCTTTGATAAAAATGATATTTTTATCAAGCTAACTTCTATTTCAACACTTCACTATTTTTAACAATTCATGTATATAATAAAAATATGATTTTTATTGTTAAACAATTTATTTCAAAACATTATTATTTTATACAGTTCGTATAGATTGTAAAAACATGATTCTTATTATAAAACAATTTCTTTCAAAACACGAATACCATTCAACACATGAATTTCCATTCAACGAATGAAATTCTATTCAACACATGAAGGTTTTCTATAGTTTATATATATACATAAAAAGGTGATTTTTATATTTAAAGCACGAATACCATTCAACACATGAATTTCTATTCAACGAATGAATTTCAATTCAACACATGAAGGTTTTCTATATTTTATATATATAAAGTAATAAAAATGGGATTTTTATTGCAAAACAATTTACTTCAAAACATGAATGTCGTTCAATAGATGAATTACTATTCAACACATGAAAATAATTCTAACACATGAATATTATTCAAAATTTCGGCAGCATAATGGCAGGGTAGTTAAAACCGGGGCCGTCCCTAGTACGACTCCTCGCTCTACCTTAAAGCCTCGCAGCTTTTGACAATGGTGAATCATGCATCTAGTTCGCACGCAGGCGGCATGTATATTTTTTTCATTTCCATAAACTAATCATATGTGGTTTCAACCAAATATTTCTCAACCACAAACGGGTATTTTTCAACCATAATCAATCAATTTCAACCACCATCAATTTCAATCAACCATTCGTAATCAACCAATTTTCACACCAATCACAACCAATAAATATCGTCCATGGTTTGTGGATGAGGGGCGTATATATATATATATATATATATATATATATATATATATATATATATATATATAAGTATTTCACTTCTATTTCAACACATATATAATTTTTACAATGCATATATAACTTATACATCGAACGTACAACTTATACAATGCTTATATAAGTGTTGTACAACACTTATATAACTCATACATCGACTATATAATTTATACATCGTCGTTTTCCATATCGTTTATAAATTAGAAATCTCATATTGGGTTCCACTCCACCAAAAATAGCAGAAGGCTCAGAAAAATATGCTATCTCTTCTAAAATGTAGAAGACGTCCTCACGGTCACGGTGTCTCTTGTTCCACTGGATTTCGTCAACATAGCAAAAAGATATGATTTTTAAAAGTTTGTAATGGTTTTAAAGTGTTAAAACTGATTTAAATTAACAAAGCCGATTACCTCTCTAAAATGGTTCGAAACTAGGTATTGATTTTTCGCGAAATCCGTGAATCTATAGCTCGATCAGATTATACAGCATCGAAGCGCCCCGAGAGAGCTTCCCGGCGAGGTGCACCACCTCTGACTCGACAGCGGATCTGGGCTCTGGCGGAGGTCAAAACGCGGCAGCTTCTGGAGCTCGATTCTCGATGACGGCGAGGTGAGGGCGAGAGGGGCACGAATTTAAAGAGGGGGAGTAGACCTTCAAAAACCCCAACTGGAGCTTGGCCTGAAGATGATCGGAGCGATTGGAAATCGATCAGGAAGTTGGGAGCTCTTTTCGCCGTCGAGGGTTGAAGGGGTCGGGGAGAGGGAAAATGGTTGTGGCCAATAGTTTTTTTTTATATTTTTATATTTTTAAATTTCTAAAATACCCCTCATCTCCAACGAACTCCAATACAAACCCAACGACTGTCATCCCTAGCTAAATACCCCCATTCCGAACACAATGGGATATGTTTCGAAGGCCCATTCGACTGTTTCAGTCAGTTTTTCTTCAAATTTAAATATAAAACATTCAATATTCGAGTTGAACGTACATTTCAATTTGCCAGGGCCATATACTGATTCTAAAAATTCCTGAAAAATAAATCTAGCTATGTTTTGATGATATGGTCCCAACAAAACTAGTTTCGTCGAATTCTGAGGTCGTTTGCAAAATGGCCCTTTTCTGGTCGATCCAATTTAAATGTAATTGAACAAAACACCTTTTCCTTTGCTACGCTCGGATACTAGCTTCAAAAAATTATGAAATTTGAAACCTAGCAATAATTTGACATCCCGAATCCAACAAAAGTGGTTTCGTCGAATTCTGGGGTCGTTTGCAAAATGGCCATTTTCACGGGCTATATAAATTCTATAGCGACCTTTTTAAAAATTCATTTGGCCATAACTTTTGCTTCCCGCAATGAAACTTCGATTTTTCAGATTCGATAGAAAGATATTCACTAACAGATTTAAATATTTTTTGTTTCACTAAATTCCATTTTGTTTTGCACCCGGTACAGTCAGGCTAAGTTTGAATTCCATTTTTGAAACTGCAGCGCCATTTCAGGCCCTGTTATAATTAGAAATAATTATTTTCATTTCCAAATGTCGATTCAAACTTACTTTTCATCATAATTATTTAAAATATTTGTTTTAAATATTTAAAATCCACTAAAATAGCCAATTTAAAATTTTTAAATTGGTTCAGATTTTCAGGGTCGTTACAATCCCTCAACTTAAAACTATTCGTCCCTGAAAAGGAACAAAGTCGAAAGTGGTTTGATTAATCAACTCTACGTTCAATCTGGCTTCCATTCTCCAACTTTTCAGTTTCTGAGAATTTTCAAATTCTTCAAAAATTTGGCTAACACCCGGTATTTTCGAAAAATTTCGCCATAACCTCCTTTGTACGGGGAGGGGTTTGGAAATTTATTGGGCCGTATTAGATACCCAATAAATCCTATAAAGCATACACATATTTATAGTGATATAATCTGGTGTTTACAGGGGAGCATGTATAGATAATAACTCCAGAGAATAAATTCTCGTCACCCTGTCTAAGCCTGAGGGAGTGTGTATTTTTAATGCTCCAGAGGATAAATCCTCGTCACCTTGTCCCGTGTGGGAAATAAATAGTCCATGTGCCATATCTAATAACTAGAGAGACGTGATTATTGTCAACTCCAGACCCGTGTGGGGTTTTCATTAGTTTGGCAATTTACCGTTACAATTTTATATGGTCCATATCAGTCATCAGTTTACCCTGTAAAATATAGTCATCGCCATACAAGCCTCTCTCTCGTATGGTAAATCTTCAACCTCATCACACAAGCTCAAAATGCTTGTGTGGTATGTGATGAAGTATGCTATCTTCAAGAAGTATGCCATCTTCAAGAAGTATGCCATGCAGTGTAGTTCAAAATTAATTGTTACTATCCTATGGCGATATTTATTAATTACACACAGTATAACCAGCACTCCGCATCCAATGGCATTCACAGGAGTTGATATAATAATATTTCGCATCCAACTCATTAAGGTTTACCTATTTGTCGGGCACGCAAATAATTTCTTTACTCAACAGCTATCCATTTACCTGTTCAAACATATATAATGCATATGTATATAGTCTAACTATTTTCATATCAGTTCAATGTGTGATTTAATTAAATATCATTCTAATAATTTAATTAATCAAATTTACCATCACACAACACAAACAACAAACAAATTGTTCTTAACTTTTAAAATATATATCTTTTATATATGTTCAAAAATCATATTTCTAAAAGCAGAATATAATCACAAATACGTTATTTGTAAACATATAACTCTCGACTCGTTCTGGGGCACTTCTGAGCCCATCTCTAACGAGTTATTATGATTCTGCTTTACTCATACTAGGATATCACTGATCCTATCTGTAATGAGTTACCCGTCCTAGAATGCTACTGGTCCTATTTCTGACGAGTTCGTTCATATGTTATATTCCAGCACTAAGCTTAACCAAAGCTCGGATACCATGTTGTGACAACCCCAAAACCCGTACTGACGATGTTAAGGGTAATCTTTGGAATATAACACAGAAACAGATAATAGCAGAACAGAAATAAATAAATACACCAGATAATGAACAAATAATCACTAGATAAACAATAATCATCAGAGTTACACAGTATACAGGATCATACTTAGTACAAATACAGTTCAGCTATACATAAATGTCTACAGCGGATACAAACATAATATGTACAATAGGAGCTGAACAACATAAAAAGAGATAAATGATAGAATCCATCTTCAGCTCCAGCTATCCAGGAAGAGCCGGCTAAAACCTGAATACAAGGCTGCCCGTGTAGAAAAAAAGGGGCACCCGAGTTTGCAAGTGAAACAAACTACGAGTCAGTCATGGGACTGGTACGAGAAATCTACTTAACACAGTTAGAATATGGCTAATCACAGGACCACGCCACTTTCGTGGAACGGGTTTACTCCATTGGATTTCCAGTGCTTTAAAACAAATAATTCTTTTAAACATCGCAATGCTTTTTATAAAAATGAAGCCGATATAAGACTCAAGTCCCATCACACAATGCAATGCAAACCGGAGGATAGAGTTTTACCTTATAATGGCCAAAATATGCTTGATACGAATAAAACAAAAGAATTTGATATTATTGCTAGTATTTATATGTTTCAAAAACAATTTCAATCATATCTATCAATCATAGACGGCATGGGTACCATATATCATGTCGCCATATATATATATATATATATATATATATATATATATATATACAATCAAAACCGCACAGTCACGTATTTGGAAATTGGATTTCCGTCATGAACCAAGGCAAAAGATAGTCCTTACCGACTTCGAGACGCTCTAGCCCGCCCCTCAGGACCTAGACTCAGGTGCGCCCTTGGATCGTCAGGGCCTGTCCACCGATGTGGATTAAAATTCCTGAACAATGTGTTTCCCCGCCCTTTGGGGCGTAGGTGAGCCAATGAATGACTCCATCGGTCCCGGATCGACCGATATAACCGAGGCGCCTCGCAACAGCAACAACCACATAGGTGAAAATAATATAAATGTCAGCTAGTTTAAGCACTGATACCACCTCTAACTAGAAAGAAACGCATGTCCTCCCTGAGGTCCTTCTCCCGTTTCTGGTTCATACCGGGGTGTGAGGTTCGCGAATTCACGTTATACACAAAGCTACGCCACACGGACGGTGCTTTGATCATCAACCACAAGACTTTGCTTTTCAATAGAAGCCCTGATTACTGCATCTTAGCATGCCACACAGGCAATTCACGCCATGTAACTGATGGCTATCAATCACACAGAATGAATTCCAACGTCAGACACACATTCCTTTTGCAAGTCCGTTCTGGGTCTGAACGAAACCGGAGGCACTATATACCACGCAAACCCTTCGATCTCGACGTACGTCTGGACGATCACCACTCATTATCCATATTTCGGGATGCCTCCCAATCAGGACATCAGTTACCATCCAAACGAGGTGAAAGATTTCTGGTCTTCAACCACCTTCTTCATCTTCGATTTCTTATCATTGATTTAGTTATTCAGAATGGGATAAACCCGGTCTTCCTGAGCAGCTTGCGTATATACTAAACAAGTGCAACACAAACACACATACACATCATTTCAATTCATTAGTCGCTAACCGTAAATCAGTAAGAGAACGATTTCCCAAATATTAACCCGAAGGTCGAAACCAACATCAGATCAAAACCCAAGAAACCATTCGACTTAGCCAACCTTCAGTTAGTTTCTAAATTTCACATCCATACCGTTTATAATATTTTATAACGATTTATCGCCATTTTTATTTATTAAAAAATAGCCAATTTATTCAAACGACGCTTCGGGCCATACCGCGGTCGTGGCACTGTTTTTCTTCAGATTTGTTTTACACATATCTGAAAATCTAACCATTGGATCTTCACAAAATTTACATCAGAAGAAAGATCTTTTCAAAACGAATCCAACGGTTCCAATTCCGGGAAAATCCGACGGTCGGATCTCCCGGTACAATCGTTTAAATTTTCGATTTCAAAATATGAACTACAACGTTGTTATTCGATTTAGTTTAATTATATTTACATATTTATATATAAATATAATCTATTCTGGCGCTGATTTTCTTCAGATTTGAATTAAACATTCCAGATGATCCAACTGTTGGATTTTTACAAAGTTGGTGCCGTTGGAAAGATATTTCCAAAGCGAACCCAACGGTTTCGGTTTCGGGAAAATCCGATGGTCGGATCTCCTGCACTAATCATTTGAAATCACGGTTTCAAAACACGAACTACAGCTTCGTTATTCGATTTATTTTAATTATATATATATATATATATATATATATAATCTGTTCTTCGATTTCAAAACCATATTCATTTCATACCTTTGATAAAAATGATATTTTTATCAAGCTAACTTCTATTTCAACACTTCACTATTTTTAACAATTCATGTATATAATAAAAATATGATTTTTATTGTTAAACAATTTATTTCAAAACATGACTATTTTATACAGATCGTATAGATGGTAAAAACATGAATTTTATTATAAAACAATTTCTTTCAAAACACGAATACCATTCAACACATGAATTTCCATTCAACGAATGAATTTCTATTCAACACATAAAGGTTTTCTATAGTTTATATATATAGATAAAAAGGTGATTTTTATATTTAAAACATGAATACCATTCAACACATGAATTTCTATTCAACGAATGAATTTCAATTCAACACATGAAGGTTTTCTATATTTTATATATATAAAGTAATAAAAATTTGCAAAACATTTTACTTCAAAACATGAATGTCGTTCAATAGATGAATTTCTATTCAACACACGAATATACTTTCAACACATGAAAATAATTATAACACATGAATATTATTCAAAATTTCGGCAGCATAACGGCAGGGTAGTTAAAACCGGGGCCCTCCCTAGTACGGCTCCTCGCTCTACCTTAAAGCCTCACAGCTTTTGATAATGGGGAATCATGCATCTAGTTCGCACGCAGGCGGCATGTATATTTTTTTCATTTGCACAAACTAATCCTATGTGGTTTCAACCAAATATTTCTCAACCACAAACGGGTATTTTTCAACCACAATCAATCAATTTCAACCACCAACAATTTCAATCAACCATTCGTAATCAACCAATTTTCACACCAATCACAACCAATAAATATCGTCCATGGTTTGTGGACAAGGGGCGTATATATATATATATAAGTATTTCACTTCTATTTCAACACATATATAATTTTTACAATGCATATGTAAATTATACATCGAACGTACAACTTATACAACGCTTATACAAGGGTTGTACAATGCTTATATAACTCGTACATCGACTATATAATTTATACATCGTCGTTTTCCATATCGTTTATAAATTAGAAATCTCACATTGGGTTCCACTACACCAAAAATAGCAGAAGGCTCAGAAAAATATGCGGTCTCTTCTAAAATGTAGAAGACGTCCTCACAGTCCCGGTGTCTCTTGTTCCACTAAATTTCGTCAAAATAGCAAAAAGATATGATTTTTACAAGTTTGTAACGGTTTTAAAGTGTTAAAACTGATTTAAATTAACAAAGCCGATTACCACTCTAAAATGGTTCGAAACTAGGTATTGATTTTTCGCGAAATCCGTGAATCTATAGCCCGATCAGATTTTACAGCATCGAAGCGCTCCGAGAGAGCTTCCCGACGAGGTGCACCACCTCTGACTCGACGACGGATCTGGGCTCTGGCAGAGGTCGAAACGCGGCAGCTTCTGGAGCTCGATTCTCGATGACGGCGAGGTGAGGGAGGGCGAGAGGGGTACAGATTTAAAGAGGGGGAGGAGACCTTCAAAAACCCCAACTGGAGCCTGGCCTGAAGATGATCAGAGCGATTGGAAATCGATCGGGAAGTTGGTAGCTCTTTTCGCCGTCGAGGGTTGAAGGGGTCGGGGAGAGAGAAAATGGTTGTGGCCAATAGGTTTTTTTTATATTTTTAAATTTCTAAAATACCCCTCATCTCCAACGAGCTCCAATCCAAACCCAATGACTGTCATCCCTAGCTAAATACCCCCATTTCGAACACAATGGGATATGTTTCGAAGGCCCATTCGACTGTTTCAGTCAGTTTTTCTTCAAATTAAAATATAAAACATTCAATATTCGAGTTGAACATACATTTCAATTTGCCAGGGCCACATACTGATTCTAAAAATTCCCGAAAAATAAATCTAGCTATGTTTTGACGATATGGTCCCAACAAAACTAGTTTCATCGAATTCTGAGGTCGTTTGCAAAATGGCCCTTTTCTGGTCGATCCAATTTAACTGTAATTGACCAAAACACATTTTCCTTTGCTGCGCTCACATACTAGCTTCAAAAAAATATGAAATTTGAAACCTAGCAATAATTTGACATCCCGGATCCAACAAAAGTGGTTTCATCGAATTCTGGGGTCGTTTGCAAAATGGCCATTTTCACAGGCTATATAAATTCTATAGCGACCTTTTTGAAAATTCATTTGGCCATAACTTTTGCTTCCCGCTATGAAACTTCGATTTTTCAGATTCGATAAAAATATATTCACTAATAGATTTAAATATATTTTTTGTTTCACTAAATTCCATTTTGTTTTGCACCCGGTAGAGTCAGGCAAAGTTTGAATTCCATTTTTGAAACTGTAGCGCCATTTCAGGCCCTGTTTATAATTAGAAATAATTATTTTCATTTTCAAATGTCGATTCAAACTTACTTTTCATTGTTATTATTTAAATATTTATTTTAAATATTTAAAATCCACTAAAATAGCCAATTTAAATTTTTTAAATTGGTTCAGATTTTCCGGGTCGTTACATAGATTTTATGGCTTTTGATGATGATCCTGAACTAATCCCCGATCAGTACTTGGCGGAATATTATACTATGAGAAATACGACGAATAGAGGCACTGAACGTGTACACCCAGATGGATACCAAGAAATGTCATTAGTTCGAGATATCATTAGAGATGGGTTGGTTGCTGCTGGTCTACGCTAATTTGTCTTTATATCTGTAACTATACTTGTACTTGTATTTGTATTAGAAACCGTATTTGTATTTGTATTTGTATTTGTATTTGTATTTGTATTTGTATTTGTATTTGTATTTGTATTTGTATTTGTATTTGTATTTGTATTTGTATTTGTATTTGTATTTGTATTTGTATTTGTATTTGTATTTGTATTTGTATTTGTATTTGTATTTGTATTTGTATTTGTATTTGTATTCGCCAAATCATATCTATTTATATCTTATTTTAAAAATACCACGCTCAAATACCCTGCTCAAATTCCCCGTTCGTAGCTTAAAACACATTCCACGCTCAAATACCCCGTTACAGTTCGTTAATAACGCACCCATATAAATGAGTCCTAATGGCATGCGCTTGTGCATGCAATTTAAATAGTACAATAGACATATGCTTCAGTGAATGTACATGTAGATGAAAAATACAAACTTTGCGAGTGCAAGTTGACATACAAACGACATGCATAAAGGCAAGCTTGTAAATTTAAAGTAATAAGTAAACCAAATAATTTATTTCATTTATGTTGATTGTTATTTTATAAGCTTATATTATTTTTAAAGACTAAATAAAAAAATTATTTAAAACACAAGCTAAACATCAAAATAAAAAATAAGCAATGAAAAATATCAAATTTGTCCTTTTGAAGATATTAGCACACATTATATAAACATTTCGAGTGTAGGTCTCGAATTTGCCTTGAACTCCATCTGTTTTTACTAAGATTTCAATGTATTTTTATTGACGCCACTACAAAAAAACTTGATATTTGTTGCAATTGTTGGTAGCATTTAAATCTATATGCAACTGTCGGACAATCTGAAATATAAAAAATTAACATAGAAGCACTACCAATTAATTCTCGTCAACATTTCACTGTAATTTTGCAGAAAACTTACCTATGGCTCAAATCTTGTTTTAGCACTTTTTTCATTATCTTTCTAAAGATAGAACAATGAAAACCCATAAAAACTAGTAACTTGATTGGAAAAAAAATAGACTTTTCCTCTTCCATTAATTGATGCATACATCAGTCAAAAATCAACTTTACCTCTCGCAATTAAACTCTTATGAGGTAATTATGATACGAAATTTCTTTTTTGTTTCCATTTTCAACTGCATTTGATCAATTTTATTTGAGATTGTTGTTTCAATTGAGTTACGAATTTGTTAAGTTGTTTAAATTGTTGTTTGAATGGATTTATATTTATCCAAAATGTAGATTAGCTAATTCTTTGATTATGCTGTTAGAGTTGTCACTTAAATTGGTTAATTGATTCAATATGTGGATATTGGCATCCCCTTGACTGATTTTTCATTAGTATAACCATATTCCAATCCATTATTGTATTTTGAAACATCAAATATTATTATTTTAAGTTTCCATTTTTACTATTCCTTTGAAAAATAACATAATACTTATGTTCCATTTGATCTACTTCTTTAATTCTGTAACGCCCCGCCTTTATACCCACGATCGTCTAGTTCATTTCAGAGAAATGTCGTAGACCATAACGGAGAATGAGGTTGGTAAAAAGTGACCGATTGTATGATTACTCCATGTGAGGAATGCACATCAAATTCAGATACCGATTAAAATTTCGACATGACCATTTGGCACATAGGGAAACTACACAATGGCTATATGCAATCCGGAAGGCAGTATAAAATAGACAACAACAATAATATATATCACATCCAAACATAGAATAATCATATCACAAAGGCGGAATAGATATGAATAAACCAAGAATGTGTATAACAAGTTAGTGGTCACAAAGATCCACTAATCCTAGAAGAATAGATACATGTACCACGATCTAAATAAAGGAATATGTACACAACGATAGATAATGTCATAGGTACAAAAGTACATAAAGCTGCAAAGACAGAGTAGCAAGCTGAAGGCGGAAGATCAATTCTGCGATGAGACCCAGAGAAGTACCTAAAATGACTCGGCGATCTGACGCGAGAATTATTGATAAGAATAAAGCAGATACGAACGATCCGGGTGGGTATAAAATACCCCGAGATAGTTAATATAAGAAGATAGCTAAATGTCCCATAATCACCCACTATTCCCAAATATTTACGAACCCGTCATTGGTTCATACTCAAAACAGCGAATAGAAATTATTCCGAGCTAGTTAAAATAAGAAAACAACGACATGTCCCATAACCACATGCTATTCTTGAATATTTACGAACCCGTAATTGGTTTCTATTCAAAACAGAGAAAAATACCACACATGTCCGAACGCATGAGTCCAAGGGTTATTCAGTGAAGTAAATATATAAGGGTTCATAGTCCTCAGTTTTACTAAGGTAAATAAACTAAATTTTTCGTCCGATCGATGTTTAAAGTCAAAAAGGCCGTAAATGATGATCCGGACTCAATGGAAGTGGTCCCGAGTACTATGTTTATTGTTTGTGAAAAATGACATTTTAAATGACACAACAGATGCGACGATATATTTAAATAAAATATTTAAATCTATTTTCATGGAATGAGCGGGTTGTTACAATTTCCCCATGAACTGAACGACGTGTTCAGGATGGATTCTCGATAGCGGATTTGATTTAACCAATGGAATATGATTTTGAAACTGGTGATAAATTTAATTTGATTTTTGATAATTACATAGTAAAAATTGTCTTCTTAAAGTGTTGTTTAGTAACTAGCATACATGTAATAGGAATGTTAGACTGTATGATAATATAAACATATCCTGAATGATTACCTTACAGGATAGTACACACACCAATTGTGATAACCAGTCATTTTGGGATGATTCAAGTTGAGAATAAACCGCACATGTCCAACTCAAACCATTCTGAAATAACTTTTTATTATTGAGGTTTAATACAAGAAGAGGAAATAAGATAAGAAGGGACTAAATAATACATAGAATCTCACAGTGGAACGATAAAATATTATAGTAACATATGCTGTCCATAAAATTGTTAAACAATATATACTTGATTTCAGTTTACAATATCAGGGTTCTGCATGTAAACATAATATACCAATAATGCGGTGGAAATAAGTAGTATAAACAATCTTCAACTCTGTCTTCGTATTCAAGAATAAAGGTTTCCGAAAATGCTGAAAAACTTGGAATGACCCCAGCGTAAAACAAAACAAAACAATCGAGTCAGGACTAACATTTTTATGCTGGTAAATTAACTCAAGTGAAATTTTCAAGGATAATATACAAATAATTCAACCACTGAAATATCAAGTTTAAGCAAACATCGTATTTCATATCATAAATTGGTTCTGTTCAAACACAAAATTTCATTATCATTTTCTAAATCAATTAAATATGCAAATTCAAATACAAATCCAAATTCTACTTCAATTATTGGATTCAAGTTCAAGTTAATTCTCATATTTTAAGATAGTTCATTTTCAAAACTCAAACTTTGATATGTTTTTTGATTTCTATGTCATAATTTATCTTAATGAGATCTTATATTCATACAGTTTGGATTTTTTTTGCTCTCGAATTGGATATAAACCTTTATCTAAATTAATTATATGAACATAATAGTGGAAAGAAAGTGGAAAATAGGGAGAAGACCAAACTTTCCAAAAAATTTGGCCAAAAGTATGGAGAGTTTGGTTTTTAGCCAAAAGGCCACATTTTGGTGCAAAATGGAAAATCGCAGTGGGCCCCTGAATTCCACATTTGCACTAAAATGTGGACTTTTGCCTAAAAACCAAACTTTTCATGCTTTTGACTAAAGAATTTGTTGAGTTTTTCCTTTAAAAGAAAATGCTCGAAAGTGGGAAATTTTAAATATATAGTAGTCTAATAGTTATGAAATATGAATAGTTAAATTTAACATAAAATGTTCTTACTAAAATAGTAAAAAAAAAGTGTAAATTGTTAATTTTAGGATAAAATAAAATAAAATTTTAGCTATGAAATATAAAAAATTAAATTTAATATGAAAGTAACTTAAGTGAAATACTTACAAAATATAAATAGCAGTATGAAAATATATAGTAAAAGAGAAATTAATTTAGATGAAATAGTTGTTATAAAATAATGCTAAATCAAAACATTTCTATAGTCTAATCCAATTAAAATAACCAATATCTCCATAATTCGACTTAACATTAACTTAGACTTCAAATTTCAATTTCAACTCATCTTAAAGCTTAAATTGTTCAACTTTAAAACATACAGTCAACTATAAATTCTAAAAAAGTTTCATAAACCAGTTCAATTTAATGCATTAAATTAGTTATTCACATTAATTAATATAAATTAATAATTTAATTTAAATTATTAAGTTTTTTCAATTTCAACACATAACCTAATTCAATTCATAGTGGTTTTATATACAATATATGGTGTCGGTAAGTTGTAATGTGGTAATTGGAATTGTGTCAAATGAAAGGGCAATCAAAATAACACACATATAAACATACATAACATAAGGGTTAACAATCATAAATAACCACCCAAATCAATCACTTATTATTTTAGTTGATTTACAACTATTATTCCATGTAAATTAATACTGTGCGTGTTGTAGATAAGAGAATTACGTTTATACATGTACATGTCGTATGCATACTTATTTTAAACCTATCTTAAAATTGTTTGAGTAAACTTAAGAATACATATTTTAGTAAACAATATTTAAAAAGTATCATTTTTAAAGTAAGGTGATTATTCTAAAAAAGGAAATGGAGACAAAAAGATATGATGTAGAGGTATTACAAATATATTTTATTTCAAATATTATTTAAGTGTTATTAAATTCCGTATAACTAAATTTATCATATTCTTAGCTTAATAACACATCATTCCTTAGGTATTTAAATGTAGTAAAGTATAATTTTATGGATTAGAAAAAATAATATAGTATCATAAGCATGATTTGATGGAAAACAAATTTTAATAAGAAATGAAGCTTAAGTAAGAAGTAAACGTTAGATACTAACTAAAAGACTTAATGTAAGTGAATCTTGTAATAAGAAATAAGTAATAATCATGAAATAGGAAACAATGTGTGAACTTTTTGTGGAGCAAGATTTCTTTATTTATTTTACATATAATAATATAACTGTAGTGACCCGGATTTTGAGCGACTTTGGTTATCGACGTAAGCTCGACGTCGATAACCAAAACCTCGAAAAATCCCGGTAATTAATGAAAGAAATTAGAAGGTGAGAATAGATAAGATAGAAACTTAGAATAGAAGAAGAAGAAGAACACAACATCAGAGCAACACGAACCTCACAGCGGAACGAATAACATATAATAGATAACATAACTTTGAAATATAACAGTTATGTATACAATAGCACTTATCAGAGTACAACACTTACAACACAGCGGAAATAACTATAGCTATATGATCCAGAAGCCTCCTACTCCAGGTCTTCAAGTATACCTGTAAATCCTGACTACTTGACTGCCCGTACAAATTTAGGCACCCAAGAGTTTAGGGAAAACAAAATAAACTCCGGGTCAGTCATGTGACTGGTGTGAATAAACTCAAATCATTTAAACAGGTATATGATATCTCATAAGACCATGCCGTGAATACGGATCGGGGTTTCCCGTATGAGAATCCAAATAACTTTTCAAAGCAATATCATTCTGATATTATAATAATGTCTAAGTACAAATAAATATCAATCTAGCAGAAACGCTTGCATCTCACGTTACTACATATATAGTATACAATCAAAATCGCAAGCACGTATTGGATGATTATGACAAGGTATGGAACCGCCTTCCGATCAGTGTACTCTAGGAACGATACACTGGAGTTCAACAAGAACATCTTGCAACTCAGCCATACATGACCGACCACTCATTTCGCTTGAGTGTATCGAATGTACATCACCAACGGTTGGGATCAGCAACCGTTCCCGTATATATATATGGGACAACATTGATAGATTAAATAAGCAAATGAATATTCTCTAGATAGGTGATTATACACCCTACTTCGGTGCGACCGACTTAGTCATGCTGCCTGCCCGATTTCTGTCATTTACGGATGTGAGGCTAGAAGCTAAGCTTTATCATCACAATAGATTCACTTCGAATGCCACATTGTCAGATCCATCGAAAATCACTAATTGACCTCTACAACAATACATTACGTGTCAGCTAAAAGAAGTTTCCTTCTCCGCTTCCACTCTTGGTACGGTTGAAGAAATCAATGTACGTGACCTTTCTGGAAATACTCTGTCAGACATCCATCTTCATTCACTTAAAATGTCACATCGTCATACCCGCCAAATCACAAATTGACTTATCCAAAAATAACACGGGTATACAGCTAAGAGAAACGAATTCCTCCGCCACCAAACGTGAATACGTTTGAACAGATCAACTTACGCGATCCATTGGATATGCTCTGTCAGACCTTCGTCCATACAAGTTGTCCTGGGACTGGACAAACCGAAGGCACTATTCTGTAAACAGGATAGCCCTTGCATTTTACTCCGTCTTCAATTATCTTTGGCATATATGATTCGCGACGCTTATGCCAATACAGAGTGGTTCTTTGGATAATAATCCAACCGGTCTCTCCATATTAACAACGTTAAAATGGTCAAAACTTCGATAGTCTGTGATTTAACCATCAAAGAAAAACAAGTGTGCAAACAACGATATTATTCCCAGATGGAAATTATATCGAACAAACATCATTTAACATTAATCTCTTTAGTTCATTTATTTAATTATCTCATGTTTCCCTATATTCTAAATTCTTATTTTCTTTTATCAGAAAACATTTCTGATTCTCGTTTGGAAAACATTTCCAAAACTTCTTTACGATCAAACCTTACCATTTCTTAGTTAAGAAGGAAGTCACTCAAGTTGGGGTATAATTACCTCTCAGACCTTAAATGAACCACGTTATAACTTCGAAATGGTCAAAGTTTATCTTTTAATCTTTAACAACTTCTTTACGCCTTTCTCGGATTCAATTTTACTAATCCACTTCTATATTTAAAACATTGGTTATAACGATAACGTTATAATTCCTCCTTTCGAATTATCTAACTTTAATTATAACTTCTATTCTTATTAGTGAATAATTAACCTAACACTTATTTATTTAAATATAAATAAATTTCTATTTAAACACTGAAAAGTATAAGTACTTTCTCGAATTCGATATAATCGAATTCGCCGATTAGCTCTCTTCGAGAAATCTCTATTTGATTAACTCTTCTTCGAATAACCTATATTCGATTAACTCCTTCTCGAATAAACGATATTCGATAATCTCTCTTTCGATAACACTTCCTTTTCAAATATCTCATATTTGAAAATCTCACTTCGATTAAACTATAATCGATAACTCCCTTCGATGAAACTAACATCGATAACTCCTTTCGATGAAACTAACATCAATAACTCCTTTCGATGAAACTAACATCGATAACTCCTTTCGATGAAACTAACATCGATAACTCCTTTCGATGAAACTAACATCGATTAATTTAACTCGACTAACTTAACTTGACTCGATTAACTCGACTTACTTGGTTCGACCAATTCGATTCGATTAACTAGGCTCGACTAACTTGGCTAACTTAACTCGACTTACTTGGTTCGACCAATTCGATTCGATTAACTAGGCTCGACTAACTTGGTCGAACCACCCGATCAACTTAACTTATTTAACTTAACTTATTTCTCAACTCGATCAACTCCTATCGAATAACTAATATTTGATTAAACTCCATTCGCTTGACTCTAGATCGCAGCGATCACAATGGTTACGCCTGACTCCCTCAGGAAACATCCGACCGCCGTAGGCTATTTACATCCCTGCGAATTACGCTAGCAGTCGTACAAGATGGCAACTTACCCTGAATACTATGTTTGACTAACTCTGTCTCAAATAACTATATTTGATTAACTCTAGTTCGTTTTAACTCTAATCGATTAGCTCTAACTAATTAACTCCAACTGGTTAACTCTAACTGATTAACTCTAACTGGTTAACTCTAACTGATTAACTCTAACTGGTTAACTCTATTTGACTAACTCGACTTGACTAACCCCTTTCGAATAACATATTCGATTAACTAACTTTCGAATACCATATTCGATTAACTAACTTCGAATACCATATTCGATTAACTCCTTTCGAATGTCTATATTCGATTAACTAACTTCGAATACCATATTCGATTAACTAACTTTCGAATACCATATTCGATTACTAACTTTCGAATGTCTATATTCGATTAACTAACTTCGAATACCATATTCGATTAACTAACTTTCGAATACCATATTCGATTACTAACTTTCGAATACCATATTCGATTTCTCCTTTTTAACAACGTTTTATTCATTTGAAAAGATTTACTTTTAAATAACGGTTCTACACTTTAAAAATGATTTCCTTTTTATAACATTTCCTTTTCAATTCTATTTGTAAATGGTTTACAAATATTTCCTTTTCAAATTTATTCCTGAAATATTCTAACTCCTTAAATTCCTGGGAAAATTCGCCATAACCTCCTTTGTATCGGGAGCATCGGGAAAATCCCCAAACTCACCACACAGGCCTTTCCATTCAAAAAGAAATGTTTTGAATTTATTTCCTTTTCAAATATCTCCTATTTATAAATATTCCAATTTATAAACATTTCTTATTTATAAATATTCCACTTTATAAATATCTCTTATTTATAAATATCCCATTTTATAAATATGTTGTTTTCAATATCACTTTGAAAATTCCCTTATCTACATTCCGGTATGTTATGGTATTCAATCATATCAAATCACGATGTTCAATATCGTCCATACACACACAATCAACAACAGGTTATAATTCACATCATATATTAAAATATATGAAAAACAATAAAACAACTGTTGATGAATCTTCCTCCAGTCGGATTCCTCCAACCTGTTTCCCTGTATCACAGATGTTAGACAATATAGATAACATCACTTTCAGTTCCATATGATATATTCTGTTAAACAGAATCAATATAGAATTTTAACTAACTGACTAGCAGTTCAATCAAACAATCAACACACAGTACATCAGACAATTTCTAACAGTTCTAAATATACAACATGAAAATATTAACTGTTCAGAGTTGGTAAGTTTTACTCACATTGGACTGTTATCGTTAAAAACGATTAACTGTCTTTGATTTAGGTGGACAATTTTTTCACCATAAATTGTAATGGGCTCAAATTCACTCCCGATCAGTCTCATTGTGTTGCTCCCGTCCATACGATCCTAACGCAACTTACGGTTCTCGATTCTGACCTCGTATGATCAAGTTATCGAGTTTACAAGTTAATACACAATAAATTAAAATAAAAACATGGATTTTATTCTTAACGGGCCTTACTTATTTCTTCCCCGGCCCAATTTCCCCTTTCAAAACCCAACCCGCACTTGCTTTCTTCCTCCAGTGAAGGCCGCTCCCTCCTCACTCCAGTAAAACACCATTAGCCGACCTTCTCCCTTCCATTACTTCATCTCCTTTTCACGAAACCACAAACCAAACTCGCCATTGCTCTCCCCATCCGAATCTTCTTCCACTCATATCCAAAATGCACAGCTCGACCACCTCCTGTAAATCGCGATCCACTTGTCCTCACGCACAGACATCGATGCTCATTGGCATCGAATCCTCCAAGACTTGCACCTAAGGTGCGGAATTACACCCTGATGCCAAAAACAACACTCAGAACTTGAACCAACGCTTCACTAACTCTCGAACTCAAACCCTAGATCTACTATACAAAAACCCGAACACCATACCCATGTCGCAACCACTAAAACCAGTACAGAATTGAACGGTATCACTCTCTGATCTCGAATATAAGGTTCCCATGATTTAATGATTTTTGTGGGATTTGTTTTGATTTTTATTTCGATTGAAACTTTACTGGGAGATGAAAATTGTTGGCGGCTCATGTTTTGATCAGTGGAAAACTGAATTAGGTTTAGGATTGTTAAGGGTAGTGGTATTTATAAGCAAATATAAATATCTAGATATTTTTTTAAAAGGAATATTCCTGGTATAGGCTTATTCATATATTCATTATTTTCTTCTAAAAATCGCTGTGATCACACACAGTATTCAAAATTCACCAAACTGAACATACTGCTAGAGTTTGACATCACGGTCCCAACAAAACTGGTTTCGTCGAATTCCGACTTCGTATGCTCACACAGCGTACTTTTAACTATCAAAATACTGACTATTTTACACTCTAAAAATCCGTACGGCCACACAGTGACTCTAAAAATCACGAAACTGGAAATCTAACAACTATTTGATATTGCGGATCCAACAAAACTGGTTTTGTTGAATTCCGACTTCGTTTGCAAAAGTGGCTATTTTTAAAGCTCTGAATGACCCATTTATATATATAAATTTATTTAAATAAATTTAAATATTAATAATTTAATATTATCGTATATCTTCACATATGATATCGTACAGCTCCAGAATATCATATCAGAATATACAGTTTGATATTTCAGATTTCAGATTATCTCGGTATTCAGTTTATATCGAAAATCCTTTTATAACGTATATAAAGCGTCGCAAATTATAAAGGAATTCTACAGCGACTTTTCTGAAATTTGATTTGGACGTACATCAAAATCTACACGACGAAATCCCGATTTTTCTCTTCCACTAGAAAGATATACTCAACCAGCTCTACACGTTTCTTCTTTCACAGAAATCCGGCTTAAAATGAATCCTGTACATTCAGTTGAAGTTCAAATCGCCAAATAGCGAACTGCAGCGCCATTTCAAGCTCAATTTTAATTATAATAAAATTATACGTTCAAACTGTCGTCGATTGAATATATTCGTTATTATATTTCGAATCGAAACTCCACCAAATCTCGTATGCTATTCAATTCAAAATTTCACTATTTCCGACTATTTCGACATTATAATATATTATTATATTATAATTATTAATTAAATATTCAATATTATTTAATTAAACGATCATTAACTTCTCTAAGCCACCAATTATATAATTAAATTAATAAATTATATATCTCATAAAATGCGGGTCATTACATTCTTCCCCACTTAAAATAATTTCGTCCTCGAAATTGCTAAGTTAGAGGACGACCCTATCTATTGGAATTCCTAAGATTTGTTTACCCCTTATTTCTGATTTCAACAGAACCAATTAACATCACTAAAATATTTATTCATTTCGACTAACTAAAATTTTCAAAAATTCCGAAAATTTTCTAACACTTTAAACTTTCGAAAAATTTCGCCAGCACCTCCTTTGTACTGGTCAATAGCTCAAACTCCAACTCGCCTCTCTGGGCCTTCTTCAACCCAAAAGAAAATCAAAACGCCAAACGGCTTGCCAATTCGGCTCATAAATTCCAAACTCATATAAAATATAAACTTGTACCTTTTTGTTGGGCATATCATTATATCCCTACCACTGTTATCAACTCGGCATATACAAATGCCATCCCAATCAACTCCAACCAAGTTATTCTTAACACAACCATTCGCTTATTCAAGCCGAATTTAATTTCAAATTCGAGTTTCAAATTCCAAACTCTCAACTTATCATTTCAAATTCAGATTATTCTCTAATCACTTCAGTTTTCCTTAACCTATCATCTCAAGTTAAATTCTGGTTTATTATTTACTTTTATCATCCCATTCGAATTAACTTCACAAGTTAAATTTTAATTTCTAGAACTTAAATTTCCGGTTTTATTTCAAATCAAATTTGAAATCATAATACCAATTCAAAACCTTTGAATTTCTAAATAACTTGTTTTCTCAAAACAATTCAAATCAAAATCTCTGGTAGTAATCCACCACTTAGAACTCGAAAATCACACTGATGATACTGCGCAGTCATCATCGGAATTGTTTTCCAGCGACCCAAGTGATTTCAATACTATATCATTTTCAATACCATTACTAAATACTTCCATTTTGAAAACATTTCAAAATCTCCCAGGAACTTAAAATTTCCTTATTTTAATTCCAAATCTGATTTAAATTCATATTTAATTCATCTTATTTCATATACTTTACTTATATGATTCTGATTAGTTATATACTTACCCATTTAATTTATAATCTTACTCGATTATAATAACAACAAATATATCCTATATATGATAATATATTACATATCCATACTGTGTCGGTCCATCGTATTCAAGTATTTATTTACTCCTACCGATACAGTGGACCAAACTGATCGACCAGAACTCATAAACAACTCAGCCAATGAATCTCCACAATATAAAACAAATTTTATATCAAATACAAATACGCACTCATATATACACTCAAACTCAATCTAGGGTATTACTAACCCTATCTCTACCGAGTCACGCCACAGAGCCAAGGTAATTCTTAACCTAAGCTCTGATACCAACTGTAGTGACCCGGATTTTGAGCGACTTTGGTTATCGACGTAAGCTCGACGTTGATAACCAAAATCTCGAAAAATCCCGGTAATTAATGAAAGAAATTAGAAGGTGAGAATAGATAAGATAGAAACTTAGAATAGAAGAAGAAGAAGAACACAACATCAGAGTAACACGAACACCACAGCGGAACGAATAACATATAATAGATCATAACTTTGAAATATAACAGTTATGTATACAATAGCACTTATCAGAGTACAGCACTTACAACACAGCGGAAATAACTATAGCTATATGATCCAGAAGCCTCCTGCTCCAGCTCTTCAAGTATACCTGTAAATCCTGACTACTTGACTGCCCGTACAAATTTAGGCACCCAAGAGTTTAGGGAAAACAAAATAAACTCCGGGTCAGTCATGTGACTGGTGTGAATAAACTCAAATCATTTAAACAGGTATATGATATCTCATAAGACCATGCCGTGAATACGAAACGGGTTTTTCCCTTATGAGAATCCAAATAACTTTTCAAAGCAATATCATTCTGATATTATAATAATGTCTAAGTACAAATAAATATCAATCTAGCAGAAACGCTTGCATCTCACGTTACTACATATATAATATACAATCAAAATCGCAAGCACGTATTGGATGATTGGATTTCCAACTATGACAAGGTATGGAACCACCTTCCGATCAGTGTACTCTAGGAACAATACACTGGAGTTCAACAAGAACATCTTGCAACTCAGCCACACATGACCGACCACTCATTTCGCTTGAGTGTATCGAATGTACATCACCAACGGTTGGGATCAGCAACCGTTCCCGTATATGTATATGGGACAACATTGATAGATTAAAGAAGCAAATGAATATTCTCTAGATAGGTGATTATACACCCTACTTCGGTGCGACCGACTTAGTCATGCTGCCTGCCCGATTTCTGTCATTCACCGGATGTGAGGATAGAAGCTACGCTTTATCATCACAATAGATTCACTTCGAATGCCACATTGTCAGATCCATCGAAAATCACTAATTGACGTCTACAACAATACATTACGTGTCAGCTAAAAGAAGTTTCCTTCTCCGCTTCCACTCTTGGTACGGTTGAAGAAATCAATGTACGTGATCTTTCTGGAAATACTCTGTCAGACATCCATCTTCATTCACTTAAAATGTCACATCGTTATACCCGCCAAATCACAAATTGACTTATCCAAAAATAACACGGGTATACAGCTAAGAGAAACGAATTCCTCCGCCACCAAACGTGAATACCTTTGAACAGATCAACTTACGCGATCCATTGGATATGCTCTGTCAGACGTTCGTCCATACAAGTTGTCCTGAGACTGGACAAACCGAAGGCACTATTCTGTAAACAGGATAGCCCTTGCATTTTACTCCGTCTTCAATTATCTTTGGCATATATGATTCGCGACGCTTATGCCAATACAGAGTGGTTCTTTGGATAATAATCCAACCGGTCTCTCCATATTAACAACGTTAAAATGGTCAAAACTTCGATAGTCTGTGATTTAACCATCAAAGAAAAACAAGTGTGCAAACAACGATATTATTCCCAGATGGAAATTATATCGAACAAACATCATTTAACATTAATCTCTTTAGTTCATTTATTTACTTATCTCCTGTTTCCCTATATTCTAAATTCTTATTTTCTTTTATCAGAAAACATTTCTGATTCTCGTTTGGAAAACATTTCCAAAACTTCTTTACGATCAAACCTTACCATTTCTTAGTTAAGAAGGAAGTCACTCAAGTTGGGGTATAATTACCTCTCAGACCTTAACTGAACCACGTTATAACTTCGAAATGGTCAAAGTTTATCTTTTAATCTTTAACAACTTCTTTACGCCTTTCTCGGATTCAATTTTACTAATCCACTTCTATATTTAAAACATTGGTTATAACGATAACGTTATAATTCCTCCTTTCGAATTATCTAACTTTAATTATAACTTCTATTCTTATTAGTGAATAATTAACCTAACACTTATTTATTTAAATATAAATAAATTTCTATTTAAACACTGGAAAGTTTAAGTACTTTCTCAAATTCGATATAGTCGAATTCGCCGATTAGCTCTCTTCGAGAAATCTCTATTTGATTAACTCTTCTTCGAATAACCTATATTCGATTAACTCCTTCTCGAATAAACGATATTCGATAATCTCTCTTCGAATAACTAATATTCGATAACTCTTCCTTTTCAAATATCTCATATTTGAAAATCTCACTTCGATTAAACTATAATCGATAACTCCCTTCGATGAAACTAACATCGATAACTCCTTTCGATGAAACTAACATCAATAACTCCTTTCGATGAAACTAACATCGATAACTCCTTTCGATGAAACTAACATCAATTTATTTAACTCGACTAACTTAACTTGACTCGACTAACTCGACTTACTTGGTTCGACCAATTCGATTCGATTAACTAGGCTCGACTAACTTGGCTAACTTAACTCGACTTACTTGGTTCAACCAATTCGATTCGATTAACTAGGCTCGACTAACTTGGTCGAACCACCCGATCAACTTAACTTATTTAAATTAACTTATTTCTCAACTCGATCAACTCGATTAACTCCTATCGAATAACTAATATTTGATTAAACTCCATTCGCTTGACTCTAGATCGCAGCGATCACAATGGTTACACCTGACTCCCTCAGGAAACATCCGACCGCCGTAGGCTATTTACAGCCCTGCGAATTACGCTAGTAGTCGTACAAGATGGCAACTTACCATGAATACTATGTTTGACTAACTCTGTCTCAAATAACTATATTTGATTAACTCTAGTTCGTTTTAACTCTAATCGGTTAGCTCTAATTAATTAACTCCAACTGGTTAACTCTAACTGATTAACTCTAACTGATTAACTCTAACTGCTTAACTCTAACTGATTAACTCTAACTGGTTAACTCTATTTGACTAACTCGACTTGACTAACCCCTTTCGAATGACATATTCGATTAACTAACTTTCGAATACCATATTCCATTAACTAACTTCGAATACCATATTCGATTAACTCCTTTCGAATGTCTATATTCGATTAACTAACTTCGAATACCATATTCGATTAACTAACTTTCGAATACCATATTCGATTACTAACTTTCGAATGTCTATATTCGATTAACTAACTTTGAATACCATATTCGATTAACTATCTTTCGAATACCATATTCGATTACTAACTTTCGAATACCATATTCGATTTCTCCTTTTTAACAACGTTTTATTCATTTGAAAAGATTTACTTTTAAATAACGGTTCTACACTTTAAAAATGATTTCCTTTTTATAACGTTTCCTTTTCAATTCTATTTGTAAATGGTTTACAAATATTTCCTTTTCAAATTTATTCTTGAAATATTCTAACTCCTTAAATTCCCGGGAAAATTCGCCATAACCTCCTTTGTATCGGGAGCATCGGGAAAATCCCCAAACTCACCACACAGGCCTTTCCATTCAAAAAGAAATGTTTTGAATTTATTTCCTTTTCAAATATCTCCTATTTATAAATATTCCAATTTATAAACATTTCTTATTTATAAATATTCCACTTTATAAATATCTCTTATTTATAAATATCCCATTTTATAAATATGTTGTTTTCAATATCGCTTTGAAAATTCCCTTATCTACATTCCGGTATGTTATGGTATTCAATCATATCAAATCACGATGTTCAATATCGTCCATACACACACAATCAACAACAGGTTATAATTCACATCATATATTAAAATATATGAAAAACAATAAAACAACTGTTGATGAATCTTCCTCCTGTCGGATTCCTCCAACCTGTTTCCCTGTATCACAGTTGTTAGACAATATAGATAACATCACTTTCAGTTCCATATGATATATTCTGTTAAACAGAATCAATATAGAAATTTAACTAACTGACTAGCAGTTCAATCAAACAATAACACACAGTACATCAGACAATTTCTAACAGTTCTAAATATACAACATGAAAATATAAACTGTTCAGAGTTGGTGAGTTTTACTCACATTGGACTGTTATCGTTAAAAACGATTAACTGTCTTTGATTTAGGTGTACAATTTATTTCGCCATAAATTGTAACGGGCTCAGATTCACTCCCGGTCAGTCTCATTGTGTTGCTCCCGTCCATACGATCCTAACGCAACTTACGGTTCTCGATTCTGACCTCGTATGATCAAGTTATCGAGTTTACAAGTTAATACACAAGAAATTAAAATAAAAACATGGATTTTATTCTTAACGGGCCTTACTTCTTTCTTCCCCGGCCCAATTTCCCCTTTCAAAACCTAACCCGCACTTGCTTTCTTCCTCCAGTAAAGGCCGCTCCCTCCTCACTCCAGTAAAACACCATTAGCCGACCTTCTCCCTTCCATTACTTCATCTCCTTTTCACGAAACCACAAACCAAACTCGCCATTGCTCTCCCCATCCGAATCTTCTTCCACTCATATCCAAAATGCACAGCTCGACCACCTCCTGTAAATCACGATCCACTCGTCCTCACGCACAGACATCGACGTTCATTGGCATCGAATCCTCCAAGACTTGCACCTAAGGTGCGGAATTACACCCTGATGCCAAAAACAACACTCAAAACTTGAACCAACGCTTCACTAACTCTCGAACTCAAACCCTAGATCTACTGTATAAAAACCCGAACACCATACCCATGTCGCAACCACTAAAACCAGTACAGAATCGAACGGTATCACTCTCTGATCTCGAATACAAGGTTCCCATGATTTAATGATTTTTGTGGGATTTGTTTTGATTTTTATTTCGATTGAAACTTTACTGGGAGATGAAAATTGTTGGCGGCTCATGTTTTGATCAGTGGAAAACTGAATTAGGTTTAGGTTTGTTAAGGGTAGTGGTATTTATAAGCAAATATAAATATCTAGATATTTTTTTAAAAGGAATATTCCCGGTATATGCTTATTCATATATTCATTATTTTCTTCTAAAAATCGCTGTGATCACACACAGTATTCAAAAATCACCCAACTGAACATACTGCTAGAGTTTGACATCACGGTCCCAACAAAACTGGTTTCGTCGAATTCCGACTTCGTATGCTCACACAGCGTATTTTTAGCTATCAAAATACTGACTGTTTTACACTCTAAAAATCCGTACGGCCACACAGTGACTCTAAAAATCACGAAACTGGAAATCTAACAACTATTTGATATTGCAGATCCAACAAAACTGGTTTTGTTGAATTCCGACTTCGTTTGCAAAAGTGGCTATTTTTAAAGCTCTGAATGACCCATTTATATATATAAATATATTTAAATAAATTTAAATATTAATAATTTAATATTATCGTATATCTTCACATATGATATCGTACAGCTCCAGAATATCATATCAGAACATGCAGTTTGATATTTCAGATTATCTCGGTATTCAGTTTATATCGAAAATCCTTTTATAACGTATATAAAGCATCGCAAATTATAAAGGAATTCTACAGCGACTTTTCTGAAATTTGATTTGGACGTACATCAAAATCTACACGAAGAAATCCCGATTTTTCTCTTCCACTAGAAAGATATACTCCACCAGCTCTACACGTTTCTTGTTTCACAGAAATCCGGCTTAAAACGAATCATGTACATTCAGTTGAAGTTCAAATCGCCAAATAGTGAACTGCAGCGCCATTTCAAGCTCGATTTTAATTATAATAAAATTATACATTCAAACTGTCGTCGATTGAATATATTCGTTATTATATTTCGAATCGAAACTCCACCAAATCTCGTATGCTATTCAATTCACATGATATTGTGAATTTCACTATTTCCGACTATTTCGACATTTTAATATATTATTATATTATAATTATTAATTAAATATTCAATATTATTTAATTAAATGATCATTAACTTCTCTAAACCACCAATTATATAATTAAATTAATTAATTATATATCTCAAAAAATGCGGGTCATTACAATAACTGAAAAATTATGTTTTGTTTTTTTTGTTAAGTGCTGAGTACAGAGATATATTATGATATTTAAAGGAATATAATTAAATTAAATTTCGACTAAATTTGTATAGTAATAGGTAGAACAAACAAAGACGTCAATAAGAGTTCCGTTATTGTGTAAATTAACATGTATGCATTCTCTATGCTTACAACTCTACTTTTTTTCCTCCTTTTCTACCTTAAAATCTATCCAGCTCCCAATGATACAGGACATTATAACTCAAAAAAAAAATGTTCTTTTTATAATATTGTAAGCCTACTTATGGAACTTCCTGCTACTATCCCATAAGTAATTACAAGGCAAACACGACATAGATGATAACTCTTATTTAAAGTTGGAAACATGTGCATGTATGTCACTACAAGAAAAATACCCTATTGCAACTAGTTATTTGCAACAGGCCTCAAATGTCAGTTGCAGTAAATGATATTTAGCAACAGACCTTTCGTAGCTGTTGCAATAGATAAGATTTAACAACAGGCTTTTCCTTCCTGTTGTGAAAAGCATATTTTTTGCAACAGCGCTTTCATGCCTGTTGCAAAAATATACTTTTAGCAACTGCACTTTCAAAACAGTTGCAACAAACATATTATTTGCAACTGGCTTCTAAGCTTGTTGCAAAAAATAAATCTTTAGCAACTATTTTCGCCACTTGCAATAACTGTATTATTTTTACAACTGGTAAAGCTAATTGCGAAAAACATACTTTCAAATATTATTTAGTAAATAAGGAGTTATATTTTAATAATTATATTTAATATTAATATGTAAAAGATGACAATTAATAATTACTAAATAATATTATTTATTTGTTAATAATGATAATTAATATTAATTAATTAAGAATTAAGAATAATATTTTATGGTTTAATTAAGTAATTAATAAAAAGTCATATTTAATAATTAAAGTTGATATTTATATTTGATTCTTAAAAGATAATAATTAATAAATTATATTGGCTATTTATTAATTAATATTTAAAAGATTTAATAATTAGTAATTAAAAAATTAGTAACTAATAATTATAATTTAGTTAAAATTACTTGTAATAAATATTATAATTATTATATTAATAATTATTTTATAACTAAAAAAATTTAATAATTTATTATAACAACAACTAATAGTAAGTAAATTATAGTAAGTATTTATTGATTACATTTAATGATCAGTAAGTATACTTAACAAGTGGAAAATATAATTAATATTATATTATTAAAAATTATATTATATAGTAATTTCTATTAGTATTAATGTTAAATAACCACTATATATATATATAGTAATCAATTTAATAGTTAATAATTATGAACATTTTAATAATAAGAGTTTGAAATTAACTTAATTAAAAAATTATTAATAATTTTAGTTAATTGAAGTTAAATTAATAACTAGCAATTATTATTCATAAAATTTGAAAAATAAAAAGATACACTTCTTAAAGTAATCTCAAATTCTATGTACTATATAAACTCCATAAAATATAAAAATATCAAAAATAAGAAAACTTGTGTAGACATAAATTATTGCACCTTGTGTACTTCACAAATTGTTTTATCTTTCGTACGTATTTCAAATTATTAATGTGTTATACTTTTCACCATGTTTCTAGTCATTTCCTTCCGAAAAATTGGCTCCAACCCTTATTTTTGTTTTTTAGCTCCATCGTGAAAATTTGTACGCTAAATAGAAAGAGACGATATTTCTAGAACCAGTTAATTGGGATTGTTCTCCTTCCACCGCTTTCATCTCTTCAGATCTAAAAAATTCGCCCTTCCAAATCGTTCTCTTTCACCATGAAACTTCGGCTTTCTTTTTCCTCTTCCCGATCCGCCTATTGTTTCATTTTTTATTCACTACACTTTTCTTTTATTTGCCCTTGCCTTAAAAATTGCGTGAAAAGGAAATAAAATCCCGGAAGAAATCGCACACATCAAGGAAGAGGCGAAGATTCAAAGAATATAGCATACACAGTTACACTATTTAATTTCTGAAATCTTAATTTGACATACGAGTCAGGGCTATTTCGATTAAGGAGGAGGAAGATGCAATTAGGGCCATCCGAAGAAGGAAAGAAGATTCTGAGAAAACAATTCTCACATAGCATAGGAATCTAGGATATGATGATATCAAATTTGACATATATCAGGTACCGTGGTTTTAAGTTTTCTATATTATCCTATTTTAGTTTACTTTTTTGGTTAATGGCTTGAATTAGGTATTTAGTTTGCTCCATTTATCCTTCAGAAAAGCAAATGACATATAAACGGATAACTGGTGATTTTTAAACAATTTTGAGTATACTTGGTGAAGGCATGAACCATATATCAATCTTTTCCTGTCAGTTCACCTATGTAATTATTTGTCATATTTTTGAATTATATCTCACCTATTCCAAGAATGTGCATATATTGAATTTTTTTGTAACTATGTAAGTGGATACACTAGGCGACGTCCTATAGTTTTGGCCAAGGATTTCTGGTTTATAGACACTGAGGTGAAGCTTAGTTGTATTGTCTTGTGTCGAAGTGGTGGGTGGTGGATTTTGGCTGGTTAGTCTGGTAGTGTTAGTTTTTAGTTCTCTGAAATGCTGATTGAGCACTCCATATTCACTACTATTGGCTTTCTCTTCAGGTGACTATTGTTATGAACCAATTGTGTACTGCTACCATGTAAATTCGGGTATTCCCTATTAAATGAATTAGCCGCAGGTAACATCGTATGTGCTAATTGTGGAACTATATACATGAGTTGAAAGTTAATAGGTTACATATGTTTAGGTAATATTTTAAACGTTAATTTGTTGGCATCTTATATTGTACAGTTCTGATGAACATGCTTGGAAGAAATCAATAGAACTGTTCATGCAAGTTGCTTCTCATGGTGAAAATAGTGGCTATGAAGTCCTTGCTTAATTGTTTCTGCAAAAGATGATTATGATGGTGCGCACATGTTCAAAGTTCCCTTTTTTTAATCAATTAGAATCAAAATATTTCAATTACACAAGAATATTGTCAAATTTAGGCAGGCTGCTCTACTGGAATTACATTCAAGATGGATGGAACAATGATCGACATAAGTGTTGTTCCCAGGTTTGCTTTTTTCTGAGTATACTGATATATGCTTGTTGTATTTTACATAATTATTTGTGTGTGACGACTTGTTTGAAGAAACATTATATATCTTTTATATTGTGGTAAAAAGTTTTAGAATGGTTTTATGTAAACTATTTTATGTGATTTTAAGTAAATTATTTTTTAGTGTTGCGTTTAGCAGTTGAATTTTTTGATAATAATTTATTTCACCTTCCTTTGATTTTTTCCTTGTTAGCAACTGCCGCAGTAGCATTGAAAACAGTGTTGTGAGGAATTCTGATAGTCAAATGCTGTTTAGGGAGGTCTGTTCTCAGTGTTTAATAACCAACTCTGTTCTCCTTTAACAGATGATTCAGAGACCATGGAATGAACTCAGAAGGACTATGAAAGACCATGAATGAGCTCAGAAGGATTATGAAATTGTTCTGAAAGTTTAACTACTCAAAAATTGCTTAATACATAATGATGATGCAACAAAGTTATAGTATAAAGAAGAGTTTCATTGTGATATGTGCGTTGAAGGGTTTGCGATGCTTACCAGGTACAAGTGATTTTTTGCATTTTGATGTTTTATAGTAATTCCTATCATTTTTGTATGATTGAAAGTAATTTGAGTTTAGCAAGTACAATAACTATTTCTATTGTAATAAGATAGCTGAATGTAAACAAAATTCACATTTGGATTATATTAATGTGTCAAATGCATAAAAATTAGTATTGTGGTTATTATTATTATTATTATTATTATTATTTATATTATTATTGAAGTGCAGTTCAAATTGTTAAGGAGCCAGGAAATGCATGTTTACAAGGAAGTTTCATGATTGGAGTGAACTGCACATTGTGTAGTGTTCAGATTGTATGAGGTTAAAAATGTGATTAGAAATATAGTATTTGGAATAAGTGTTGTATGAAAGAGTAGAAATTGTTGTATATGAATAATATATAGAAATTGTTAGAACTTTTGTTGTAATTGTGTGTAATATTATTATTTTGTTGAATTAAAATTTGTTAAAGTAAAGTTTTTACTTGTCTATTTTATGTTATGATATAATATAATGTTGTAACAAGGACCTTTCATAGAAGTTTAGGTTGATTAATTTGTTAATTTTTCAATTGTCTATAGCTGTTAACAATGTTGTAACAAAAACAGTTGTGCTTTGACTTATTGCAACTGTCAAAAATAGTTGTAGTATCTTGTTTGTCGGATGCCTATTATAGGTTTACAACTGTCATTTGTTGTTGCAAAATGATCTGCTGCAACAACAAAGGCCAGTTGCAAAAAAAATTGACTGCAACTTCTTATTGCAACAGGCAAAAACTGTTGCAGACTTTTTGCAACTTGGGATATACCAACAGGCGCAGGTTTGTTGCAATAGGTCTACTGCAATAGATATTGCCTGTTGCAAAAAGTATTTTTTGTTGTAGTTGTGTCTTTATATATATATATATATATATATATATATATGTATGTATATGTATGTATGTATGTATGTATGTATGTATGTATGTATGTATGTATGTATGTTTTATATTAGGACCAGATCTCGTTCTCTTCTATTTTGCTATTCGTAAGCTAACAACTTGGCAAGTCACTTAAATTTCAAGTTTGTTTTGCAATATTGTCTTTTACAATTTAAGAAGACAACATAATTTTGTCTTAATTGTTATGTGGTTCAATGTTACCTGTGGTACTTAATAAATCTAAAATAATGCATATTCGTATCCGTTCCAATGACTTAACTATGAAGTGCGCTACAATACATAATGTGTATCAACTATTTTCTACAAAATTCTGCTATTGTCTTTTATTAGTAGATTTTAAAATATAGAATAACATTAATTCGTAAAATGATCATGTGGAACCCTTTTTTATTCATTATACATTCTCTTTTTCATATTTATGATTATAAACCACCAAAGTTTTTACATAGTTTTGTTCCATGCTTTCAAACATTGACATGTTCGCCTTTTTTCCATTCTAGTTTTTTACAATTACAGGTATTTGTGAGCTTATAATTGTTTGTTTACATTATTCTATTATTGCCTATAATAAAAGAAGAGCATATGCAAATCATGAGTCTAGTTTTTTTTTTCATTACTTATGTATATTTCCATTTTTAATTGGTTATTTTCCAATTTTATAACACAATATTTATGTGTTGGAAATGGATGAGCAAGAGAAAGGAATTTGGGAAGAGGAAGAGAAAGCAATATATAAGTCCCATATTATAAAAACATTAACACAATCTCTCCTAATATATTAGAATCCAATTGGCTTATATAAAATAAAAGAAAGAGGGATTATATGGGGAAGTGTGGGCTTGGCTATGACATAATAATACATTAAAATGTCAAAGATTGGGCCTTGGGCCTTGGGGCCATTGGGGTCTCTTGATTGAATATGGCCAACTATTGTACAATCAGCTGCGCTTTCTGTGATTATTGTAAACACAGTTTGATGCAACAATTGTGGCATAGTTGAATAATATTGATTGTTATTGTTGTTGTCTATTTGTAATACAATTGTGTATTTATAAAAGTTCTAACAATCTTGAAACGATATTTGTTGCAGATGATGCAAAACAACACTAGTGATTCTGCACCAATTCAGATGGTGACAAACGCTCCGCCAGCGCCTGTGCTTCCAATAATGACTCTATCCTATAGAGGAAGGCCAGAAAAATTCAATGGAATTAAATTCAAGCATTGGCAATAGAAAATGTTGTTTTATTTAACAACATTGAGCCTTGCCAAGTTTCTGACTGAAGAGGCTCCTGTGGAAGATGAACTTGAACCTGATGTTACCAAAGTAGAGGCTCTGACTATTTGGACAAACTCAGATTTCATGTGTAAAAACTATATTCTAAATGGTCTGCATGATTGCCTCTACAATGTCTATTGTACTGTTGCAACATCCAAGCAACTCTGGTTGGCTCTAGAAAAGAAGTACAAAACTGAAGATGCAGGCATGAAGAAATTCATTGCTACAAAATTTCTTGACTTCAAAATGGTTAACTCAAAGACGGTGATAAGTCAAGCTCAAGAACTACAACTTATCATCCGTCAGCTAGAAGATGAAAAGATGACTCTTAGTAACACTTTTCAAGTTACCTCAACTATTGACAAATTGTCTCCTTCTTGGATTGATTTCAAAAATTACCTTAAGCACAAGCATAAGGAAATGACAATATAAGATCTTATAGTTCGGCTACGCATTGAGGAAGATAATAGAAATTCTGAGAAAAAGATTTCTCAGAATATTGCTGCCAAAGCAAATGTTGTTGAGTCAGATAAGACTAACAAAATAAAAAGGGATAATGCTCCTAAGAAGTCAAAGAAATTTCTGGGTTCTTGCCACAACTGTGGAAAGAAGGGGCACAAAGAAGCCAAATGTCGTGCACCTAAAAAGAAGAAGTTAGAAGCAAATATGGCTGATGTTTTGAAAGGCGTTTCTGATCTTAATTTATGTGCAGTAATATCAGAATGCAACCTTGTTGGTAACTTAAAGTAATGATTTGTAGACACTGGAGCCACTCGACACATATGTGCTAACAAGTGGATGTTTACAACCTATAAAACTGCAACTGATGCTGAATAACTTTTTATGGGAAATTCCTCACTTCAAAGGTCGAAGGAAAAAAGAAAAGTTGTGTTGAAACTGACTTCTGGAAAGGAACTGACTTTAAATGATGTTCGCCATCTTCTAGAAATTTGCAAGAACTTGATTTCAGGATCGTTACTGGGCAAGCATGGCTTAATATTGACCTTTGAAGCTAATAAATTTGTGCTTTCCAAGTATCTAGTGTATGTTGGAAGAGGAAATGTGTGTGATGGTTTGTTTAAAGCAAATGTAACCACTATTGTACCACGCACTGATATGAATGAAAGTGAATCTTCTGCTTATATTGTTGAATTTTCAAACATATGGCATTCTAGATTAGGGCATGTAAACTTTGATACATTGTGAAAATTGATTAATCTAAAATTTATACCAAAATGCAATATAGATCCAAACTATAAATGTCAAGTTTGTGCAGAATCAAAATTGACAAGAACCTCGTTTCATCATGTTGAACGAGATACCGAACCTCTAGACTTAATACATACAGATGTATGCGATTTGAAAATGTCTCAAACTAGAGGTGGAAAAGGGTACTTTATTACATTCATTGATGATTGTACCAGATATTGTCATGTATATCTCCTTAGAAACATGGACAAAGCATTTGAAATGTTTAAACAGTATAAGGCAGAAGTTAAGAATCAACTCAAAAAGAAAATCAAATCTTTAAGAAGTGATAGAGGAGGAGAATAGGAGTCTCCGTTTGAGGAATTCTGTGCTGAGCATGGAATTATACATCAAATTATAGCTCTGTATTCACCTCAATCCAACAGTATAGCCAAACGAAAAAATAGAACTCTTAAAGAAATGATGAACGCCTTACTAATTAGCTCTGGCTTGCCAAATAATTTTTGGGGAGAAGTCATTCTTTCGGCTAATCATATTTTATATAAAATACATTGAAAGAAAACATTTAGAACTCCTCATGAACTTTGGAAAAATAGACCACCATCCTACGAATACCTATAAGTGTGGGGGTGTCTTGCCAAAATAGAGGTACCAAAAACAAATAAGGTCAAAATTAGACCAAAAACTATTAATTGTATATTCATTGGATATGCACAAAACAGTGTCGCATATTGATATTTGGTACACAAATCTGAAATTGATGATATTCATGAAAATACCATCACTGAGTCGAGAAATGATAGATTTTTCGAACATGTATTTCCCTTGAAACATGGTACTGAAACTCATACACCTAAGAGACCAAGGGAAGATGAAGTTCGTCATAATTCTCTTAAGATTATTGATGAACAAAATAACACTCAACAAAGTAGTGTTGAACAGCAAGTGGAGAAGCCAAGAAAAAGTAAAAGATCAAGGACTTCAAAAACTTTGGATCAAAATTCTTTAAATTTATGTTAGAAGATGATCCATTGACATACAAACAAGCTATGTCTTCCAGCGATGCCCCTTAATGGAAGGAGGCAATTAACAATAATATTGAATCCATTATGTCCAATCATACATGGGAATTAGTTGATTTACCTCAAGGATGTAAGACCTTAGGTAATAAATGGATATTTAAAAAGAAATTGAAACCTGATGGTTACATAGACAAGTATAAAGCTTGTCTGGTAGTCCAAGGATTTAGACAAAAGGAAGACCTAGACTATTTCGATACATATTCACTTGTAATGAGGATAACGTCAATCGGAATGCTCACTGCAATTGCATCCATACAAGATTTAGAAATGCATCAAATGGATGTTAAAATTACATTCTTGAATGGTGAACTAGAGGAGGAAATCTATATGAAACAACCTGAAGGATTTCTTAGCTCAGAAAATGGGAATAAAGTTTGCAAACTGGTAAAATCACTTTGTGGCCTTAAGCAAACTCCAAAAAAGTGGCATGGGAAGTTTGATAATACTATGTTATCAAATGGATTCATGATAAATGAATCAGATAAATATGTGTACATAAAACATACACATATTGGATATGTCATTGTTTGTCTTGATGTTGATGACCTATTGATCCTAGGCAATAACAGGGCCATAATAACATCTACAAAGGATATGTTATCCTCTAGATTTGGTATGAAAGACCTAGAACTGGCTGATGTGATATTAGGTGTAAAAATTCTGAGAACACCACAGAGATATGCATTATCCCAATCGCATCACATAACCAAAATACTTTGAAAAACTCAAGCAATATAATGTAACTATGGCAAAATCACCAGTAGATATGAACCAAAATTGGGTAAAGAACACTGGTGATGGTATCTACCAATTGGAATACTCTTGTATACTGGGAAGTATCATGTATATTATGAACTATAATAGGCCTGATATCGCATATGTTGTAAGAAAACTAAATAGATTTACTAGCAATCCTGATAAGCATCATTGGAAAGCGATAATCAGAGTTCTAGGATATTTAAAGTATACGCAGAGTTATGGTCTATAGTATACAAAATATCCTTCAATAGCGGAAGGATACAACGATGCAAATTTGATCACTGGATCAAATGATACAAAGTCTACAGGTGGATACGTGTTCACATTAGGAAATGGAGCATTTCATGGAAATCATCCAAACAGACTTGTATCGCTAGATCTATGATGGAATCAGAGTTTATTGTACTAGATAAGACTGTAGAAGAAGCATAATGGATTTGAAGCTTCTCGGAAGACATTCCTAATTAGAGAAAACCTATGCCTCCAATATGTATACATTGTGATGGTCAATCAGCTATTGGAAGAGCTAATAGTACACTATATAATGGTAAATCTAGGCATATTCGTCGTAGTTATAAAATGATAAGACAACTTCTCTCTAATGGGGTTATCACAATAGATTACATTCGGTCTAAAGATAACTTAGTAGATCCGCTTACAAAAGGCTTGCCAAGAGAGAAAGTTCAAACCTTATCGATGGGAATGGGGCTAAGGCCTATTGACTAAAAGGTTTTTTTCTAAAATGGAAACCCCACCTAGTTGACTGGGGATCCCAAGATCTCGGTTCAATGGGACAACGAAGTTTAAGAGAGAAACTTGATGGCACTGTCATACACAACCCATTCCTATAATAAGTCAGTGCATTATATGTTGGATAAGGATAAGTATTATTAATTTTAACGATGTCTATATCTGAGGAATTAGATAATACCCTTTTACAGAATCACCTACGTAAGTGCGAAGGCGCCCCTTCAAAGAGAATTATGAGGCCAAATTCTCTAAGCACTTCGGAGACCAGGCAGGTGTTCAAGGCAAAAAAAACACATATAGAGAACGAAGGGTTATAAGAAACATTTATCGTGTGTTATCTACTTTGGAATTGCACAAAAGGCTTACAGTTCAAGGACAGTCTATGTCTACTGATTCGCCTGTGATTCAAATAGGTAATCACTAGGAAAGTTCAAGGCCCATGTGCTACTTTAACCGATGCGATAAATGTTTCGTGAAACTAAGATCGACTGCTCATTCATGTAGGCGATTGTTGGAAATGAATGAGCAAGAGAAAGGAATTTGGGAAGAAGAAGAGATAACAACATATAAGTCCCACATCATAAAAATATTAACACAATCTCTCCTAATATATAAGAAGCCATTAGGCTTAAATAAAATAAAAGAAATAGGGATTATATTGGGAAGTGTGGGCTTGGCTATGACATAATAATACATTAAAATGTCAAAGATTGGGCCTTGGGGATCTTGGAGTCTCTTGATTGAATATAGCCAACAATTGCTGATTGGGCTAGTGCACTGAAACGAGAATTTTTTTCTCAGAATTTTAAAGGTGTGTCCGTTCAGTCCAGAATTCGAAAGGCATGTCTGTTAGCTGAATGAATACAAACATTTGAATTCTTAGCGTATGCATATTAATGACCGGGCGGTTAAAGGGTCGCAACCTTTCTGATTCTAACGGTTACTAACACATGCAAATAGGAACTCCTACTTGCCTATAAATACACTGCCCAAAACAAGACAAAATTGACCTTTCTACTCGCATTACTTCTTCTTCTTCAAAGTAATCCTCTGATCTAGTTTCTGTAACCTACTTTAGTTCGTCAAAACTCTGTTTGTTGGCACTGCGCTGCGGAGTTGGTCAATTTAATCCTGGAAAACAAATTGCAACTAGGTCAATCAGTGCATACGACGATAATATTATTTCAAGGAAACAGAATATTTCTGGACTTGGACGTTATTGGAAAAAGAATAGTTCCTGTATATCTTTAATCTATTACACAATCGATTGTGCTTTCTGTGATTATTGTAAACACAGTTTGATGCGATAATTGTGGCATAATTGAATAATACTGATTGTTGTTGTTGTCTGTTTGTACTACAATTGTGTATTTACAAAAGTTATAACATTATATTCATTATTTAGAATGAAAAGAAATTATGTAATCACTTCGCACATGTTTTGTACCTATGACTTTTTTTCTACTTTAAATCAAATTCCATCATCTATTATTCCATTGTCAAATTAATATGCAATTTTTTATTGAGAAGGTAATATTTGCTTGAGTATTGACTTCATTTTGCATTATATGCTTCAGATAAATGTTAGATTATATGCACACTATGATATCCGCTTGAGTATTGATCACAAACATTTGGTGCTTAGAGATCAATATTGGCGATAAATTTTACACTGTAGATATTATATACTTTTGTTTTTCTATTTAGGTTTCAAGCGCTAGAAATATAACTAGACAAAACACTTTCTTTATTGAAATAGGATGCATGTATACTAATTGTATTGTTACATTAAATCATTAACGGAAAGATACTAATGGTGAAGTCATCATAACATAAGTTTATTATTGTTAGAGATAAGAATAAGATATGTTGCCTTCATTTGGTATTTCATTGATTACAGTTTATATTTGGTATTGTATTGATTTGGGTCTATATTTGGTATAGAATTACCTATTGTAATTGACCCAAATATATGCTCTAGAATATTCTTATTTAGAATGCTCTTTTAGATAAGGATAAACCATGTATAAATAGAGGCAAGGTTTAGCATTTTAAATCAGTCAAGCATCCATTGTAATAATCAATCAAGTAATTAATAAAAATGTAGCCTTTCAATTGTTTTACCATTTCGTCTCTCTCTTCTCTTTAGATCAAGCTATAACTTGGTATCAGAGCTTGGTTATACAGAGAGATAGAGATAGGGTTGCTTTCAACGTGGTATCGCTTATTTAGTTTCAATTCCACTTTTTTGAAATTAATTCACTTTGTTGTTCAACCTTCCTTGTCCGTGCACCCAAACTGTTCAACCTCAGGTCTCGAAACTCGTTCGCGAGCAGCGCGACGTATAAAGTAAAGCTGATAACGCCGGAAGGGGATAAGAACAAGTTTGAAGCACAGGACGACAGTTACATCCTGGACTCGGCAGAGGACGCCGGGGTGGAGCTTCCATGCTCGTGCAGGGCGGAAGCGTGCTCAACTTGCGTTGGGAAGATGGAGTCGGGGCGATGGATCATTTGGATAGGTAATTTTTGGCTGGCGCGGAGATAATGAAGGGGTATTTATTTACTTGCATTTCGTATCCTATGTAGGATTGCGTTATCTATTTCCATAAGGAAAGCAATCTTTACTAAGATCTATTTTGACGGTGGAATTGGAAGATCTTTAACGGATTTCAGTTATTGGGTGATGTATTGTTATTGGCTTTGCGGTATCAGTATGGTAAGTGATGCTTCATATGGAATAATTTGGAATTTTATGAATTGGATTAGGGATTTTGTGTTTTTTTAAAAAAAGAATCAGGTTAGTTCGGTTGTAGGTGAGCTCAGGGGAGGTGTTTTTGCAGTATAAAAGAGTGGTTTTTGTTTTGGATAAATGGAAGAATATTGATAGTGTTAAATGATAGTAGGCGCAGATGAACTGGTAGATGAAGAAGTTGAGGAGAAATAGTTGTTTTGAGGTGATGGAGTACTGGGTTTGCAGTGGCTGGAGTTACGAAAAGGTGAGGAAGTTGGGTTCAGGCTCTTCGGTTTTGGTAGAAGGCATATGTGTAGACTGTTTGGGAGATTGGCGTTGTTTGAAGTGCAATACCTACGCCATGGATTGCATACTACAACACTAGAGAAGTGTCGTAGAAAGTTCCAAAAAGTGTTTTTGTAGGCAAAAATTGACCTATGACAACACTTTCTCGGTGTTGCTATGACACCCCACGTCCGTTAATGTCACACTAAGGGAATGCATTAAGTTTCGTGAAGTGCTATTGGTAAATAAACATAGAATAACTACAAGACAGATATAAATAAGGCAGTAGCAGAAAATTTAAACTTTTATTTCAAACACATAATACCATGGTCCACAGTTTCATAAGCCACAAAAACCATTACAATAAAATGACTTTTGTCTTGCACCATCATAGTACATAAGTAAATAAAAAGCATCATTCCCCAAATAAAAAGAGTTAAGCCATAGTAGAGGCAAGAACTTGAGCCATACTTCAGAAGTAGCTCCTAGCAAGATGATATCTGATTCCCGATTAAGTCTGAGTGTTTCCTCCCTGAAAACCTGGGGGGAAACGAAAGAAAGAAGAAGAAACAACAGGGTCAGACATAAAGTATGGCGAGTCTAGTTACTTTTAGCTAGTAGATAAATAAAAGCAACATGATAGGCATATAAAGTGGATAAGAGAGATCACTACATAAATGGAAGGTATGACAAGGCAAGCAAGTTAAGGTGTATGTGCCTCACTAATGATTACCCTGCATCATTACTAGTATAACTAAAATGAGATGATCCCTTCCACTATAAGTTGGTAGGCTTAGGTCATACATCCAAGTAACCCTAACCACTACCCTAATTGATCGGCTCCCTACCTTGTAGATATCATGTACTGGCCCCATAGTAGGAGGTACCACTTCCTAAAGTGGCAACCCATGGTGTGCACAACCATATCTACTGGTGTCACGGTCGTCTTAGCCCCCCCTACCCGGCCCATGCACGCACATGTCCCCGGTCGGTTTGCGCCGCCCACACCCTCTGCCTCGTTTTGATCTCTTACAATCAATCAGTAAGCGTGCCCCTTCTCCGCCTAGTACGGAGGTCTTGATACCAACTCCGGGTTACTGACTAAAATGGGTCCCATACAATATGATACAAGACCTATACTAGTTATGCTTAACCTAAAGGGTGTCTTTAATTACATAACTTCATTACATTATCTATCAGTTATGTATACCACTATGTGTCTTTAATTACATAACCCTATTACATTATCTACTGGTTATGTATACCACTAGGTGTCTTTAGTTACATAACCTTATTGGAATAAGTTCGTGGCCTATATATACATATAACCCACCCCCTCTAATTTACTTAACCCGCCACTACCCATCTAATTTTGCTTAACCCTAACTAAAGTTCATAGTCATATTAAATTAGGTTAAGTAGTCTATTTCATTACCATGTCCAATTATGGTTATAATGGGTTAGACCTCCCACATTAGGCCTAAAACTTGTGGATGTTGGATATGCCAGTCGGGTCCGTGCAATCTTATTCCACAGTTGGGCCTAACCTCGTGTCTTAGCTCGATTCGTATTTGCGTACTTAGACCTCCCACGTTAGGTTCAACATTAGTGGCTACTGGATATGCCGGTCGGGTCCGAGTAGACTTCCACCACTAATGTAACCTAACCTCGTGTCATAAGTACAATTTAAAATTCCTAATTGTAAATTACTAAACATTCCAAATTAATCCAAATCTACCTATGTCATTATGGGTAACTATTTCTATGTTTTCCCCATTTGAATTACATGTCCCATTTCACATAAACATTACATAATTCATGCCAATTATAATCCCTTTCTCCCCATTTCCTCTCTAACATATTCGTACGTATTTTGATGGCATCTAGGCTATAAAGTAGCCAAGCTATAACAATAAATAGGGAGTATGACAAGGGTTATAGTTTCAACATGTCTTGGTGTAAACATGAACATAAACTGACATAACAAAGTGAATGGACATGTTATTAACATTATAATAAAGTGGACATCAAACTGGTAACTTGTGGCAATCACTATGATGTTCAAGTAAGCATAATGGGATCTAGATTAAACATTAGGTGTCCAATTACTTAGATCTAACATAATTAGGGTGACATAATATAATGTTTAGATCGAAAGGTGTGTTCACATGTTAAGTTTACAACATATTTCAGTGGATCACAATATGACAAGTGAAAGGTGATTAACATAAAGATCCAGATCCAAATGATGTCAAAATTGTTCAAATTAATTGATGTACATCGACCATAACATGGCTACAAGTCAAGATCCACATAAGCATCATAATCGAATCAACACAATTTTATTAGATCTAGGAAAATAGATAAGTCATAACATAGTATAGAATTTCACATTAACACAGAATCATATTTTTCAACATATCCAATTCATAGTCTTTCAAAGTATACTTTTATTTATCTAAACCTAAAAGTAATCTAGAAACTCACAGTGTTAGGTTTAGAGAACTTAGGAAGAACGGATCTAGAATTTCTGAATTGGATTTATAGAATATGTTGTTGTAGAAACGGTTCAGTTCGCAATCCAGCAGCACATGGCCTCCATTGCTCCCAATGAAGAGAATATGAGAAATATGACACATTTATATAACTGCCAGACCCCCTGAAATCGAGTGCCACCTGATCCCTAGGGGTTTCGACGGCCCTGTGCTTGGAGGAATTTTTCGAATTTGAATCCTCTGGATAGGATTATGACTCATCTTTGACTCACCTCTGAATTATGATATACGTATAAAATATTTCTGTGCGTATACAAATTTAAAACCTTCATAACTTCTTCATATGGTGTCCGTTTTACGCAAACCAAACATCTATCTTGATCAGAATTCCGAGTCGGACGCAATGGTGCAGTCCATTTCCTCTAATCCTGAACATTAAATTAATTATTATTTAGTTTAATCTCTTTAATGTCGTTAAAAATTTGGGGTGTTACATTCTCCCCTACTTGAAGGATTTCATCCCTGAAATTTCTAAGTTGAGAAGAGTGCATATCCAACCATCCATCATCCATCCACCAATCACTGGCATCCATTTTCCTTAAAGAATTCTAATGCTTATATGAATATATGCAAAGGTGTGTGTATATGTCCTAACACTAATGTGAAGATCAAATGTTCTACTAATTCAATTGACCTCCTTAATGCAATGTACGTTAGTGCCGTGAAGCCAATATGTATGCAAATAAACCTATTGTATCATATATAAGTTCTATATGTGTGCACACCCATTCGTCCAAATGCGACATCCATATGCCAGTTCATCCATTTCCATCCATAAAAGAAAAGAAAATGCACACACATCCATATGCAATATGAAAGTGATTGAGCCGATTTTAGTGCCTAATGTGTGTATATGTGTCCACAGGCAACCACAAGCAAACATTTGCATCCATCAAACATAACATGTTTCAAACACATGTTTACATCCATATGATTCCTATATAAAGGTAGAAAATACGATGGATAAGATATATTCTATTGAGAGAAACAAGTACTAATAAAACTTATGAAAGGATTTAAGAACTTACCCTCAAAAAGAAAAGGGTACGAAGCATGAATCTTGTCTTCGGTCTCCCAAGTTGCATCTTCTGGGTTATCTCCCCATTGAACCTTTAGCAACTTGATTTCCTTATTGCGCAACTTCTTAACCTCTGACCCAAGAATACGGGTAGGGAATCGTCTGACTGTCGCCTCCCGTTACACTTCGACTTCTTCCAACATGCTCGGCTCAACAAATTCCATGGTGTCATGCAGGCACTTTCACAGATGAGAGACATGGAAAACGTCATGGACATCGGATAGATTTTCTGGGAGCTTTACTCTGTAGGCCATTTGGCAAATTCTCTCAGTTATATGGAATGGTCCCATAAACCTAGGTGCCAATTTCCCTACTGATCCGAAGCGAACCACATTCCTCAAAGGTGATACTTTGATAAAAACTAAGTCTCCCACTTCGAATTCGATGTCTCTCCTTCTCTTATCTGCATAGGACTTCTGCCTATCTTGAGCTGTCTTCATCCGCCGTCGGATAAGGTCAATCTTTTCGGACGTTTCCCTAACCATATCTGGTCCAAATAATAATCTTTCTGTAGATTCCCACCAATAAGTTGGCGATCTACAAGGTCGTCCGTACAATGCTTCGAAGGGTGCCATACCTATGCTAGCTTGATAGCTGTTATTATAGGCAAACTCTACTAAAGGAAGATGCTCTTCCCAAGTCCCTCCGAAGTCAAGAATTAACAGTCTTAAAAGATCTTCTAGAATTCTGTTCTCCCTCTCCGTCTGCCCATCGGTCTGAGGATGATAAGTAGTGCTCAAACACAACTGTGTACCTAATTCTTCTTGCAAGATCCTCCAAAATTCGCTGGTAAAGATGGGGTCATAATCGCTTACGATGCTGGAAGGTACTCCGTAAAGCCGAACTATCTCTCGGACATAAATTGCTGCCAACCATGAAGCCGTCCTCTTACTTTTATTTGGAATAAAGTGAGCGCTCTTAGTGAGTCTGTCCACTATCACCCAAATACCGGTCTTACCTTTCTTCGATCTAGGCAAACCATCTATGAAATCCATAGAGACACTCTCCCATTTCCACTACGGAACCCCTAACGGATGAAGCAATCCAACGGGCTTCTTTTGCTCAGTTTTGACTTGCTAGCAAACCAAACATTGAGAAACAAATTCGGCCACATCCTTCTTTATCCCAACACAAAATAAAACCTTCTTATATCACTGTACATCTTGTCACCTCCTGGACGAATGGTCATCTTAGAATGTTGGGCTTCTTCTAGGACTTCCTTTATCAAGCTTCCAGTTTGACGAACACAAAGCCTTCCATCTCGTCGCAACCACCCATTTTCATCTATGGCATATCTACTGAGGTGACTATATGTCTCCCTTCTTCTGAGGTTATCCATGATGTCTAGAATCTGTGGGTCAACTTGTTGCAAAGCTCCTATCTGATCCACAAGAGTCGGTTGTATCTCTAAGGATGCAAATAAATCAGGAAAAACCTCGATGGAGGGTCTTAAATCAAAAGCTGATATGAACACCAAGTTCTTTCTTTCCACAAACAGAGGACTCAGAGCCACCCTCTGCCTACTTAGTGCATCTGCCACCACATTACCCTTGCTAGGTGTATAAGCAATCTCAAAATCATATGAAGCTAAGAACTCCATCCACCGTTGTTGCCTTAAGTTTAGATCCTTCTATGAGAATAGATACTTGAGAGATTTATGATCAGTGTATAACTTGAACTTTTCTCCAAGTAAATAATGACGCCACGTCTTTAAGGCGAATACTATGGCAGCTAGCTCTGGATCATGAGTGGGGTAGTTCTTCTCATGAACTCTCAGCTGTCTACCCCCATAACATATTACTTTCCCTTTTAGCATCAGAACCGCACCAAGCCCTGTACCACACGCATCAGTGTAAACAGTAAACAATTTACTTCCATCGGGAAAAGTCAAGACTGGGGCAATTGTCAGAGCCCTCTTCAGTCGTTGGAAAGCAACGTCACAGTCTACGTCCCATGAAAATGCCAAATTCTTCTTTGTCAGCCTGGTGAGAGGGGCTGATATCTTTGCGAAGTCCTTAATGAACTTCCTAAAATAACCTGCCAACCCAAGAAAGCTTCTCACCTCAGTTGCATTTTTAGGAATCTTCCAATCTTGTACTGCAACCACCTTCGCGGGATCTACAGCTATCCCTTTTTGGAGAGTACATGCCCCAAGAATCTCACCCACTCTCTCCAAAAATGCCATTTGGAGAACTTTGCTTTTAGCTGATGGTCACGGAGAGGTTTCAAAATTTCTCCCAAATGCTGGGCATGCTCTTCTTCACTCTTGGAGAAGATCAAAATATCATCAACGAAGACTACAACAAATTTGATTAGGAACTCCCGAAATACCCTACTCATCAAATCAAAAATATAGGCGGCTGCATTTGTTAACCCAAAAGGCATCACTAGCCATTCAAGGAAACCGTTTGGATTTCTGAAAGTTGTCTTATCTATGTTGTCCTTAGCAACCCTCAACTGATGGAACCCCGTAGCCAAGTCCAACAGAGAAAATGCCAAGGAACCAACAAGCTAATCAAATAAATCATCAATCCTCAGAAGCGGGTGCCTATTCTTCTTGGTGAGCTTATTTAACTTTCTATAGTCAAAACAAAAACAAAGCGAACCATCCGCTTTAGTTGCGAATACTACTGGAGCACCCCACTCAGATATGCTTCGTCTAATAAACCCTTTCAAGTAGCTCCCTACTTGCTTACTTAGCTCCCTCCTTTCCCTTGGAGCCATGTGGCATATTGATAATGCAACTGGCTTTGCATTGTCCACCAGATATACGCAGAAGTTGATTTCGCGCCTGGAGGTAAACCCCATACCTCACGAAAAACATCTGAATAATCTCGAACCACTGGAATAGATTGCAAATCATCTATGGATGCATCTAGAGACTCTAGAAAGCTAATAATAGACCCTTGGGGGTCACAATAAACTTCGAGGGTCTTCCCATGACAAGTCGGGAGTTTAACAACCCCCCTCTCACAATCCAGAATGGCCCCATATGTGGTAAGCTAATCCATTCCTAGAATCAACCCATAGCCCATATACCCGAGAACATACACATCGCATTCAAATTCTACGCCTAACACAGATATTTTCAAACCCCGACAAATCATCGATAAATGAGCCGAACCACCAATAGGGTTTGAAAAACTACGGGATCTACTACCATACTAGTAATTAAGTGCAGATTTTCAACCACAGAACTAGATATAAACGAGTGGGAAGCACTAGAATCAAAAAGTGTTCTAATTGGATGGTTTGAAATAGAAAATAAACTTTCTATGGAAATTTTTCTACTTCTTTCAAGAGCACTGATCGCGAGAGCATGCACCTACCCTCCAGAAGTCCCTGCTCTTCGCCCTTGTCCCTGCGATCCCTGTTTCTTCGGGAACTCTTTATAGAAGTGTTCAACCTCTACGCAAAAAGCAATTGGCCATCCTTCTCTTACAATCTTTGATCCGGTGGCCCTCCTTTCCACAATTGTGACATTTTCTCTTATCCTTGCCTTTATCATGTTTCCCTCCTTTCTTCTGCTGTTGCTGCCCTTTCTTGGGCCATACTTTCTTATTCTGCGATGTCCCCTCAGCTTTTGTTTCCTTCTTTTCTCCTTTGTTCTCCTCATGCATTAGGGCCATATCAACAAGCTTTTCAAAGGTGACCCCCCATTAGAAGATGGGTCATAGCTAAACCATGTAGAGGCTCATTCAGTCCCTTAGCAAAATGTAAACCCTTTTGTGAGGTATGTCTACTAACTCTAGCCCGAACCTTGCCAGTTGGTTGAACTTGTTCACATACTCTTTCACCATCAAATTTCCTTATTTAAGTGTTAAGAACCTCTCCATCTATATGCTTCTCTCTGCTTGGGAAAGAAATTTCATTTAGAACCTCTGTCTAAAGTCTTCCCAAGTTTCTACCGGACGTTCAGCTTGGGTGACTTCCCACCAAAATGAGGTTTCGTCCTTTAACAACCAAGCAGCTAATTGAATTTTCCTTCGGTCCTTCGCTTCAAAGATTACGAATAAGTCCTCTATCTCCTTAAGCCAATTCCTAGCTTCTACGAATGTCTCGTTCCCATGTAATGGCCTTCCTCCCATAGCCCGGAAATCTTTGCAGATTTTGGCAAAGTTGTCAGCTTTTGGAGGGGAGGAGGAGGAACGTCTCTTTGGCCTTCACCCGATGCCATGGCCTCAAAATATCTCTGGAACCATCCGGGTATTGTGACGTCCTCTTTGAGATTAGGGATGTTTTGTTCCCCAGACATTCTGAAAAAGGGAAAAGGAAGAAAATTAGATAAAGTACCAAAGGATACTGCATATGGCTTTTTGGGGAATGTTCTTTTCAAAATAGGCTTTTCTTTTTGAAAATGCTTTCCTTTTAAAACCATTTTGAAAATAATTTTCAAAAACTTTTATCTAATCTGGTAACCTTCTGCTTTGATACCAAGTGTAACACCCCACGTCCGTTAATGTCACTCACTATGGGAATGCATTAAGTTTTGGGAAGTGCTATAGGTAAAAAGACAGAATAATTACGAGAAAGATATAAATAAGGCAGCAGCGGAAAATTTAAACTTTTATTTCAAACATAAGTCATAATACCGTGGTCCACAATTTCATAAGCCACAAAAACTATTACAATAAAATAACTTCTGTCTTGCACCATAAGAGTACATAAGTAAATAAAAATCACCATTCCCCAAATAAAAAGAGTTAAGTCATAGTAGCGACAAGAACTTGAGCCATACTTCAGAAGTAGCTCCTAGCAAGATGATATCTGATTCCTGATTAAGTCTGAGTGTCTCCTCCCTGAGAACCGTGGGAGGGGGAAAACGGAAGAAAGAAGGTGAAACAATAGGGTCAGACATAAAGTCTGGCGAGTCTAGTTACTTTTAGCCAGTAGATAAATAAAAGCAACATAATAGGCATATAAAGTGGATAAGAGATATCACTACATAAATGGCAGGTGTGACAAGGTAAGCAAGTTAAGGTGTATGTGCCTCACTAATGATTACTCTACATCATTACTAGTATAACTGAAATAAGATTATCCCTTCCACTATAAGTTGGTAGGCTTAGGTCATACGTCCAAGTATACCCTAACCACTACCTAATCGATCGGTTCCCTACTCTGTAGATATCCAATGCTGGCCCCACAGTAGGAGGTATCACTTCCTATAGTGGCAACCCATGGTGTGCACAACCATATCTACCAGTGCACAGTCATCTTAGCCCCCTCTGCCTGGCCCATGCAGGCACATGTCCTCGGTCGTTTTGCACCACCCACACCATCCGCCTCATTTGGATCTCTTACAATCAATCAGTAAGCGTGCCCCTTCTCCGCCTAGTACAGAGGTCTTTACTTGATACCAACACAGGGTTACTGACTGAAATGGGTCCCACACAATATGATACAAGCTCTTCCCCTTGTCTTATATCCCCCGCTAGGTTTTCCACTCACTATGTATACCCTTAGATGTCTTTAATTACATTGCCCTATACTAGTTATGCTTACCCTAAAGGGTGTCTTTAGTTACATAACTTCATTACATTATCTATCGGTTATGTACACCACTAGGTGTCTTTAATTACATAACCCTATTACATTATCTACTGGTTATGTGTACCACTAGGTGTATTTAATTACATAACCATATTGGGTTAAGTTCGTGGGCCTATATATGTAACCCACCCCCTCTAATTTACTTAACCCACCACTACCCATCCAATTTTGTTTAACCCTAACTTAAGTCCATAGTCATACTAAATTAGGTTAAGTATATATTTCATTACCATGTCCAATTATGGTTATGATGGGATAGACCTCTCACATTTGGCCCACAACCTGTGGATGCTGGATATGGCGGTCGGGTCCGGGCAGTCTTATTCCACAATTGGGCCTAACCTTGTATCTTAGCCAGATTGGTATTTGCATACTTAGACCTCCCACATTAGGTTCAACATTAGTGGCTGCTGGATATGCCGGTCGGGTCCGGGCAGGCTTCCACCACTAATGTAACCTAACCTCGTGTCATAAGTACAATTTACAATTCCTAATTGTAAATTATTAAACATTCCAAATTAATCCAAATCTACCTATGTCATTATAGGTAACTATTTCTACGTTTCCCCCATTTGAATTACATGTCCCATTTCACATAAACATTACATAATTCATGCCAATTATAATCCCTTTTTACCATTTCCTCTCTAACGTATTCATATGTATTTTGACGGCATCTAGGCTATAAAGTAGCCTAGCTATAGCAATAAAAAGGGAGTATGACAAGGGTGATAGTTTCAACATGTCTTGGCATAAACATGAACATAAACTGGCATAACAAAGTGAATAGACATGTTATTAGCATCATAATAAAGTGGACATCAAACTGGTAACTTGTGGCAATCACTCTATGATGTTTAAGTAAGCATAATGGGATCTAGATTAAACATTAGATGTCCAATTACTTAGATCTGACATAGTTAGGGTGACATAATAAAATGTTTAGATCTAAAGGTGGGTTCACGTGTCAAGTTTACAACATATTTCAATGGATCACAATATGACAGGTGAAAGGTGATTAACATAAAGATCTAGATCCAAGTGATGTCACAATTGTCCAAATTAATAGATGTACATCCACCATAACATGGCTACAAGTCAAGATCCACACAAGCATCATAATCGAATCAACACAATTTTTTAGATCCAGGAAAATAGATCTGTCATGACATAGTACATAATTTCACATTAACACATAACCGTATTTTTCAACATATCCAATTCATAGTCTTTCAAAGTATACTTTTATTTATCTAAACGTAAAAGTAATCTAGAAACTCACAATGTTAGGTTTAGAGAATTTAGGAAGAACGAATCTAGAATTTCTGAATTGGATTTGTAGAATATGTTGTTGTAGAAACGGTTCAGTTCGCACTCCAATAACATATAGCATGCATGGCTCCCAATGAAGAGAATATGAGAAATATGACACATATATATAGCTGCCATACCCCCTAATACGGAGTGCCACCTCATTCCTAGGGGTGTGGACACCCCTGTGGGTGGGTCGACCCCTAGGTCGACACCTGGGGGGTCGACCCCCTAGAGCGGGAATTTTGCCGCTCATAGGAATTTTTCAAATTTGAATCCTCTGGATAGGATTCTGACTCATCTCTTACTCACCTCTAACTCTTGCGTATATATAAAATATTTCTGTGCGTATACAAACTTAAAACGTTCATAACTTCTTCATACGATGTCCGTTTTATGCAAACCAAACGTCTATCTTGACCAGAATTCCGAGATGGATGCAATGGTGCAGTCTGTTTCCTCTAATGCTGAACATTAAATTAATTATTATTTAATTTATTCTCTTTAATATCGTCAAAAATTCAGGGTGTTAGAGTCGCGTTTTGCCGCGTTGAATTAGAGTCAAAGGCAACACCTTTGTGACCCTATGGCAACATCGGTATAGGTTTTGCCACAGGAACTACTATAGCAAAAAATACCCTTTCACGACTGCCAAAAACAGTTGTAATATGTCTAGTACAACTGGCCATCGTAATAAAGTCAACCTTTTTTACAATTGTTTCTCGCAGTTGTTAAAATTTGTTTTACAACTGCTAAAAGTAATTACACCTCAACTGCTACTATTTAAAGATTTCATAATATTATAATAAATATTATTATAAAACAATATTTTATTCAAATAAATATTTTATTTCAACATTTCAAACGGTACAAATTTTTTGGCTCAACTATTGTACTTTCACTCGTATATTACACAATCATTCATATTTACATATATTGCTCGCTGTACTGTCACTCGTTTCACTCATATGCAGACTCACACATACAACCATAAGAAAGAAAAAATACATGAAAATGATTATATAAACTACTACCTTTATTTTTTCCCTTCTGATGATTCTCTCGCAAACATAACTTCTCTAGTTCAATCATGAATGGCCTTTGATACATCGACATTTCTTCATCATTGACCGCCTTGAATTGATCTACATCACATACATTCATGATAGCTTCCAAGCAACAGTAAATATTCACAAACAAATGTGATCACTTACATTATCTGGAAGTGTCATTACTTGAAACTTTGCACCTTGTAGCAATTTCCCATATCGTAGCACATAAGTATACGTATATGGATAGAGTAAAGTTTGGATATTCTTTGTGGACCGAGTAAAGTTTGGATATTCTTTGTTAACATCATAGCACATGTCATGAGTTTTGAATGCATGCTCTTGGAAATTTGACATGGACATGGCACTGTCCATTTAACTAGAGTATTAGCAAATAAATTTCTTTATGTGTCTGCCATTAAACCATGTAGTTTTGGTAATTATTCAACAGTACAGTTTTTAAAGTGTAAAGAGAATTCAAAACCATCATGTATAACTAGTTTATACTTCATAAATGATGGTGCTTGCCAGAAATGAAATGAAGCACTAAGAATTCTAAACTAAGCAAGCAGTGCAAGTGATATATGTGAAACCAATATATGTTTATAGTGAAATATAGCATAAAAGCATAAATAGTTATAGTGTAAACCATACACTGATAACAAAGAATAGAATAAATGTAGGACAACAAGGATGCCAAACTGTACATACAACTACATTCTTCACATCTGCAGCGCTGTTGTGACTTCCAATGCATCCAAATTGTTAGATCCACAAGTGGCTCTAACACCCGGATTGTTCTAATATGCTGAGATTAATATCAGGAAAAGTGCAAGAAAAGCAGAAATGACACAAGATTTATAGTGGTTCGGCGTTAACGAGCCTACGTCCACTTTATATCTATGATTATACTTAAGATTCGAGTACAGTCAACGATTTTTCTCTCAACCTCACTTTTACAATGCTAATTCACTCGGTGAATTCAAGACAACTCTGAATAGGATAATGGAGATATGATAATGGTGTAACCAGAGCTCAGAATTACCAAAAAGTTCCTAAAAAATGCCAAGCCTGGGGCTATTTATAGGTGATATCTGCGGACGGATCGTGGTCATACGTGGCACAAATCCCAAAGATCTCATACTGGTTCGTGGCTTGATGGAGAAATAGTCAATATAGCCGTTGTGGACAGGAGTTGTGAGATCCTATATTATCGGATAGTGTATGACTCAGTCGTGGCCTTCAGTTTTCAGCTTTAGAGGTCGGATCGCTGAGTGTTTGAGAGGGTGGATCGGCCCGAGCTGGTGTGAGCGGATCAGATCGTGGTCATAGGGGGCGATCGTGAACCGTGAAGGATGCAACTTCATGAACAAGGCTTCGTATTAGACATGTGCTTGGACCTTGGTCGCTTGGTCTAAAAGCTAGCAAACATCTTGCCCCCTCGAAATATGTTTTATCAAGGATGCAACATGCTTCGAAATTACTAAGTTATCTTTTCATTAAGTGATGTAAATCAAAAGTCGTGTCTGTCTGAAACGTCGTATTGCTTTGGGGAGTTGCACTCTTTGATTGGTATAAGTATCATACTGGATCTTCAAGTTATTTCTTTATTCATTAGTTAACTTTCATTTTTTTAGCTTCAGAGTGTGTTGTGATCAATCCATCAAGTAAGTCCGAAATCATTCAAGCATTTTCACAATTTCCATCTGGTCTTCACTCTCAAATTCGGGTCGCTGGCATATAACACGATTCGTGACGATGGCCTTAGTCGCGATCCCGTGATCAAATGAATCCTCTACTGGACCACGATGGGCTCTCCTATTCCAACCGTGGTTCTCCAAAGGAGTGGGCCACATTTTAACTTTCTCTGGGCCTGCGTCACTGCTCGTGGTCCGTGGACCTCCATGGATCGAGTCACGAAAAAATGGGAATACGAAGTCCCAATGTTTTTCCTATATAAGCTGACCCCCTTTCCCTTTTCTTCCTCTTCTTCTTTTCCCTCATGCTGCCACCGCCTCTGCTTCTTCCCTACCAAACCCTAACCGCGATTTCTAAAAAGAAATAATTTCGTTTGCTAACTTAAATAGGAAAAAAGGTAATCACGCTGATAATGCGTTTCTACTATTTCAGTCTTGTTTCTTTCGAATTTTCGCCAGTACGGTAACAGTAGTGATGAGATTCTGGGTTAGGCAATGATGGTAATGGGTTTAGATTCGTTGATTTATGGATGGAGAGGAGAAGCGAGAGTGGAGAAGGAGTAGGTTGGGTCGGTTTGTAGACGAGGCTTTGGCTCGGATCGTGAAAATATAAGGGTCAGGGTGAAACTATGGCATAGTACCAGACAACGGATCGGGTCGCAATGATGGAGAAAGATTGGATCGTGGCAATGAAGGAACGCCGGTTCGTGGACATAGGGAGTAAGGTGGATAGCGGGGAGTCTGTCACGATCCATTTAGGTAGAGAATAATGGGTCAAGATCCTCAGCGTTCCCCAATCCGATGCTTCTCAACGATCCGGTGCTTTCTCACGAGCCAGTCTGACAAACGATCCGATACACATATTGACTAAAAAATACAATGTAACTCTGATAAGCCAATGGAAAGTTAGGTTAGAGCCTTCGAGATGAACTTTTTGGACTAAACAACAGCATAACTTAATAGCATACAACGGCCATTATCTGCTTATCTGATTGACTTCATTCTTTTCTTTAACGTATGCACAGACACACGCTTGCACTTACACACACGGAGAACGGTTAATTTGTGTTCTAATTTTTACTTGCCAACATAGCCATGTCTGATAAGCAAGTGACTGTGACATAAGAGGAGAGCACCGAACCAGAGACATCAGTACATCATAACCCTGATGTGCATCCTTCAGATTCAAATGAGGAAAAATCTGATCCTGATTACGAGACGGATACCGATATAGAGTCAACGAATTCTGAGGGCACATCCCTTGAAGATGAGGATGATCGAGCTCCTGATGAAATTCTGATGTTAAGGAAATAGAGAAGTTCACCGATTCTTTACCCTCTAAGTTAGACAATATAAAACTTAAGAAGATATGTTTAAGACATGGAATTCCCTGGGACGATGTGAAAGTTCCAGAAAGCGAAGATAGACCTCATTCTGCCCCAGAGAGGTACATGACTGTTAGTCGACTCATGTGCTGGGTAGGGGCTATTCCTCCTTTTCCTCCGCTTGTTGTCGATCTCTTACGACAGTTACACATTGCCCCCATGCAACTCCATCTAAATGCCTATGCGGCTCTGTATACTCTGTATATTGCTTATATGGAGATTCTGCAGACCGAACTTACCCTTAAAGATCTGAAGTTCTATTACCATTTCAAGCATCGTTCCGTAGGGGCTCCCAATTTTTCTTTCTTCGAATCGGTTGCCAACAGAAAAGTTGTAACGGATGGTTATAGTAACATAGGGGATATCAAATCTGACTGGTTTTATATAAAACACCAAGCTGGATGTGCGAGGAAGTGGCTACAAGCGAGTATGTTTTTAACTTTCCCATGTTTAATTCGAATGCCTAGTCTCAACGCTAACAAATCATTTTGTTCCATACAGATCACAACTTTGAGAGAACGGAAGGATCAATATATGAAGACCGAATGTCTCGCCTTCTCAAGAGTAACTCAGATTTCTTAAGGATTAAGAAATGTATCACCGACGAGAACCTTCACAAACACTGTCTTTTAGACATAAGATTCGGACTTGGAGCGGGCGGCAAACCTTACAACTATATACCTTCGACTAAGGGAGAAGGAACTTCTCAAGCTGTAAAGACAACTATCCTTCGCAAGAGTCCTTCGCCAATGATTAATCAAGATGACGAGGATTTGGACGTATACAAAGGAGACGAGGGCTGGCCGACGAATCAAAGGAGGTCCCGACCTCTGAGGGGCAGTCTCCCTTAAGAACTTCATTATCGGTTGAGTCTGTCGCTCAAGATGAATTTACGGAGGAAAAGATACTCGGGGAATTAAATAAGATTCCTTTACCAGACAATATTTATACTCAGGAAGATTTCGAAGGGGAATCAATTTTTCCCATCTCTGAAGAGACGAGTGCCCTAGTTGGAGAAAAAGAAGTCACCCAAATGAGCCTAACTCTGGGCCCTGGTCCGTCAAAAAAGGGATATCATGGGATGCACAAATCACATGCACCATTTACCATAACACTCTTTTACCACCGTCGTTCATAGTTTTAACATGCACCTGTTTCTTTTGCAGGAAAAATGTCTCGCAAAAGTCTTATTCTTACCGTTCCCTTCGCGAAGGTACACCAAGCCTCCTCCCAGATCCCGAACATGCTCGTAGTGATAGTCGGGGAAGGGATATTCGTTGGCCCCTGGATTCTCATCAACCTTATTCCACACGATCTCGATCTCCACCAAAGCAAGGTTCTGAAAGGCCTCACAGTCGTCCATCATTAACGGCTAAGGGAAAAAAACTTCCTAGAGATTTGACCCCTACGAAGAGTATGCCTTCTCATGTCCAGTCTTCTAAAAAACACCACAAACCAGAGGACAGAAACAAAGATGAGGGTAAGATCGTAGAGACGAGAAAGACATCTCATGTTCCTTCTAGCGAGCACGACTTGGATATCACCGCTGCGCAGAATATTGCTCCTAGTTCTGAAATTCAGGCCAGGCCAGAGCGCTTGCGAAAGCAGTTCCCTGATATTTTCTTTGAGAGGATGGTATTTGTCCCGGATCTTGAACCGGTCCCCGAGGATTGGGACACAGAGGTGATAAGGTACGTATGTCATGTGGCTAAATAATACGGGGTAATGAAGAAGCATGCTGCTACACTTTCTACTATCATCCGCCAGATGCAAACGAAAGTAGCCAGAGTAAAGATTGATATTGATGCTAGGGCTAGGAGCAAAATGGAAAAAGAACTAGAGGATGCACAGGCCCAACTGGCTTTAGCTCGGCGAGATGTAGAGAATTACAGGTCCGAGCTGGAGAGTGCTAGGGAGCATTTTCGCAGTGAGCTTGACTAAAACAGCCAGGAGCAGGTGGCCCTGAGGAAGGAAGTGTAAGATCTCAGGGCAATTAATACCGAACTGAAGACAGCACATGAACGCTTTGCTGCTGAGAAAGATGTCTGGGAGAAAGAGAGGGCGAGCTTAAAAGATGACCTCGCTCTCGCCAAAAAGGAAAAGGAGGTTTTAAATAATCAACTTGCCCAGGCTGAGGAGCGTGCAGCTCTTGCTGAAGGTAACGCCAATAATGCTCTTGAATTAGCCACTGCTCCTGCTGATAAGCTCGCTGAAAAAGAGGAAGAGATAGCTGGTTTTAAGGAACCGTTGTTCGACTTCTTTGGTCAAGTCATCAAGACTCGAGACATCTCTTGGATCCCGGACTATCATGTTACTTTGGCCAATGTATGGGATGCAATTGTCGAAGGCGAGAAGCGGCGATTGATGGTCGACGAGATTGACGAAAACCAGCTGATGCAGACCTTTCTTAGAGGTGAAGAACCTGAGGCTTTGGAGAAAGGTAGATGCCTAATCCATGAGGAGATCGAGACAGAGAAGATTGGGCTCAAGGGCAAGGATAAGGTTGGCGAAAGCTCGAGCTCGGTGGTGGAGCCTAAAACCTCTGAAGTTGAGGAATATAATCCTGATGATCCGTTGATCCCCTTGGCTGCAACCACTCTAATTGTCAGGACCACCACTACAAATCTGGGAGATGAGTCGGATGAAGGTATCTACATATTCTCTCCATAGTTCATCAAAGAAATCGTAACATGTCGTCGTCTCACGGGACAGACAACTGACATGGCCACATCCCCTCCTGATTCACTAACCTTTGCTTCTCATGGTGTAGGTACGAAATTTGTCGAAAAAGGTGCAGATGAGAAGGCAACGGTAGAGAAAGTTGATGTCCCCCTGGGTTCTGGTATTAAAGTTTCCGAGATTCCAAAGCAAACCGAGGGCACAACAAGTGAGAGAGTCATGGTAGCACCCATGGAATCCGGCACCGGCGCTCCTGCAGACGCTGAGATTATTGCTGCTTTGCATGACACAGATGGCGGTCATAGAGATGAGGAAGAGAAAGTTGAAATCATAGACGAGGATAAGAATGGTGATAGTGAAACCTTGGCTGACACGCTGTCTAGCAAAGAAAAGCAGTTGATTCTTAAGAAGGGGGAGCAGGACCCTTTGTTCGTGACCCCTATTTCTGAAATCGACCCCAAGACGGGGTTGGTTATAAGATTCTCTTCCAAATCAATAACTTCACAACTTGCCTCCTAACCTTCCAGTCCTCTCCCAGAGCCTCTTGTTGATAAGTGGAAGAGGAAGAAAAGTGACCGCCCTGGTACTGATAAAGAGGAGTTGGAGAAACAGAAGAAGGAAAAGAAATCAAAGTCATCTCCCAAGCGTAAATAGAATGCACTTTTAAGCTCATACTTAAGCTTTTAGGCTTTCCACTGGCCAAAAAATGTAGTGGTGAGAGTGGCCCTCACTTTTGTTTAGCTTCTTTTCTTGTAGATCTGCTGTTAGTAAATGAAAATCTATTTCTTTTGCGCCATTGTGTTCCTACAAGTTCATCATGTTTGCAGAGTTTAAATAATCATAATTGAAACAATCATAATTAAATATTGAAGTCATGAGTAAGAATCATTGAAAAGTTTGTGCGCTAAGTAAATGTGTAGTGTTGTACATATATGCCCCCAATCAATCGTCATTATAGTGCCTGGCCAGGGCTTATTGGCGATTGATTAGAGTCATATTGGACTCCCCCCATGTCCGGAAATGAGAGAATCGTTTGGTGGCATATGCCACTATGCCTTTATGCTTTCCCGATCCTTAGGCGGGGATAGGATTTCTCGTGGCGCTAAGTCTCTAGCACCTTTATACTCTCTCGATCCTTCAGCAGGTTAGAGTTCGAGCTCGGTTCTTAGTCTGCTCACTGATCCTTCAGCGGGGCAGAAATTCTGGGGGTGCTAAGTCTCTAGCGCCTTTATACTCTCCCGATCCTTCAGCGGGTTAGAGTGTTATCAAGGCGGTTTTATCATGGTGCACCTGCATGCCTTGGGGACGGTATCTTTGCGTCCTTTATACTCTCTCTCTAATCTTGAGAGTTAGATTGCAAGTAGTAGTGTGATTTACCTCGCTGCACCTTTTAGAGCTTTAGTTATCGTTAGCTTTCTGATCTGATAGATGGCATTTTGGATCAGTTGTCTTGAGATTACTACATAATTTAAAACAAACTTCAAAATGGTAATGATATATTAATCAAAATAAGAGAGAGGATAAGAAACGGTGCGGTAAAGGTAAATGACACGCGGTATTTTTATAGTGGTTCAGTCGAATCATGACCTACGTCCACTTTATAATCTTTTGTTCAAATAACCAGACTGTTCTAGGCAAGTCATTCCTTTTTACATGGTCCTAGAAAACAAAAGAGTAAAACTGACAATTTCGCATTAGATAAAGCCGCAGATGCTGGGCATTCCATACTCTGGGGATTTCATCTCCATCCACAGTTGCTAGCTTGAAGGTTCCATTATCAAGCTTTCGTGAAATGGAGTACGGTCCTTCCCATTTCGGGCCCATATGCACTGGGGGCGGAAAGACGCGCTTCAGAACCAAGTCTCCAGGTTCAAATGTTCGAGCTTAGACTCTTTTGTTGTAATACCGAGCTATTTGTTGTTTATGCCTCAGGGCACGTAAGTCGGCTTCGTCCCTTTTTCCTCAACTATGTCCAGGGATTCAAGGAGCAACTCAATGTTGGTCATCAGATCGTAATAAATGGTTCGATGAGATGGTACTTCCAACTCGACCGGAATGACCGCCTTAGCTCCAAAACAAGGGAAAACGGGGTGTGACCCGTCGCCGACTTGTACGTTTTTCTATAGGCCCATAGTGCCAGGGGTAATTCATCAACCCACATGGCTTTGGCCCTCTTCAATCTTTTCTTTAGAATGGATTTGATCACCTTGTTTGCAGCTTCAACTTGTCCGTTCGACGGCGGATGTGCCACAGAGGTGTACCTTTTCTTGATGTGATACTTCTGACAGAAATCTCGAAACTTGGTGTTGTCGAATTGGGTCCCATTAACGGTTATGATGAATTTTGGAATCCCAAACCGACATATAATGTTCTTAACGACAAAGGTGATCACTCGCTTGGTTGTGATCGTGGTCAAAGGCTCTGCTTCTGCCCATTTAGTAAAATATTCCATGGCCACAATAACGAACTTTGCTCCGCCCTTTGCTATGGGGAGGCTCCCAATAATGTCAATTACCCACATAGAAAAATGCCACGGGCTTGTCATTATCTTCAACTGACTAGGTGGCGCCCTAGGAATCTTGGATAATTTCTGGCAAGCATAACAACGTCGTGCATACTTGGCTGCATCCTTGTTTACGGTAGGCCGAAAATAGCCATATCGCAATATCTTCTTTGCCAGCGTTTTCCCCTCAGTGTGATCGCCACATTCGCCTTCATGGACCTCTTTCAGCACACGCTTGATGTCATCATGGGCAATACACCGGAGGAGGGGCATCGAGAAACCTTGTCTGTATACGACATCGCCTTGCAACACATATCGGGAAGCCTTTCGGATAACTGCACGCCTCTCACTTTTCTTTGTTGGAAGCGTTCCATTCACCAAAAAATTCTTTAGAAGGGTCATCCATGACTCCCTCTCAGGTTCAATCTCTAGTACCGGATCAACTTCCATCTGATCTACACTAGGGAACTGTAGTACTTCAATCAGGGCTAGCTCCGTATCTTCTGGATTATCGGAACTAGCCATCTTCGCTAACTTGTCTGCTCTTTGATTCTCCGCTCGAGAAATATGAGATATGCTGTGGTGACCAAAACCATCTAACAACTTCTTCACTTTTCCAAATATGATATCAACCTTGGACTCTTAGGCTGAAACTTTCCAATGACCTGGTTTACGACTAAATTGGAGTCGCAAAAGATGTCTAGCTTTGGTATCCCCAATTCCTTTGCAAGCTTCAGCCCGGCAATTAGAGCTTCATACTCGGAATCATTATTAGTGGCGTGGAACTCTAATCTAAGAGCGTAACATATCAGCCGTTTTACTGGATTTCAAGAACCACTCCGACACCAGATCGTTTATCATTTTTAGCTCCATCAGTGTATAGTTTCTAGGCATTAGGGTCAAGGAGTAGCTTCGGTAGATCGTCTTCTTCAGTTACCACATCATCTTCTGGGATGATAAACTCTGCTATAAAGTCCGCAAGCACTTTCCCTCTTATCGACCTTCGGGGTTGGAAGTTCAGGTCGAATTGACTCAGCTCAACATTCCATTTAAGTAACCTTCTTGATGCTTCTGGCCTTTGCAGGACTTGCTTAAGCAGGTGATTAGTGTAAACAGTAATGGGGTGAGCCTGGAAATAGTGGCGTAGCTTCTAGATGCGATCAACAAACTGTACACAAGCTTTTCTATTTTTGGGTAATTCCGTTCTACAGCCGCCAATTTCTTACTCACATAGTACACCGGTCTTTGTACCTTATCCTCTTCTCTGACCAAGGCCGAGCTGATTGCGTGAGATGACACTGCTAGGTACACAAATAAATCCTCGTGATCCATAGGCTTAAACAGTATAGGGGGTCTTTCCAAATGTTCAACATATTTTGGAAGGCTTCTATACAATCGGGAGTCCATTTAAAGTTGCGTTTGCCTCGCTTTATTAGTTCGAATAACGGGATGCATTTATCTATAGCTTTGGAGATGAACCTGCTCAGCGCCGCCACCTTTCCAGCGAGACTCTGAACGTCCTTAATTTGCTTTGGTTCTTGGATATTTCGAATTGCTGTAATTTGATCTAGATTGATTTCGATTCCACGCGAGCTGACGATGAATCCTAGGAATTTTCCGGATGCTACCCCAAACGAGCACTTCAAAGGATTTAACTTCATTCCGTATTTCCTAAGAATCTCAAACATCTCTACTAAATATGCAGTATGGTCTGACGACTGTCTCGACTTTACCAACATGTCGTCAACGTATACCTCCATCGTTTTCCCGATTTGGTTGTAGATCATTTTATTCACCAACCGCTGATATGTGGCAGCGGCATTTTTCAGGCCGAAAGGCATCACCACATAATAGTATAATCCCAGATCTGTAATGAAGCTGGTATGCTCTTGGACTGGGACATGCATGGGGATTTGGTTGTACCCTGAGTAGGCATCCATAAAAGAAAGAAGTTCGTGACCCGCGGTTGAATCTACCAAATGATTGATTCGAGGTAATGAAACACTGTCTTTTGGGCAGGCTTTGTTTAAATCTAAAATGTCGATGCACGTACGCCACTTTCCATTGGGCTTTTTAACCAAAACCGGGTTTGAAATCCAGTCAGGGTACGTCGAATCTTTAATAAATCCATTATTCCTCAGTTTTTCGACTTCTTCCATCAAGAAGGCAGACCTTTCTGGACCGAGCATTCGCCTTTTCTGCTTGACAGGAGGATGTTTCGGGTTAATGCTTAACGAATGACTCATAATCGAGGGAGATATCCCATACATGTCCGCATGGGTCCAGGCGAATACATCCAAGTTAGTTTTCAGGAAATTTGTTAATTCTTTGGCTCGAACAGGATCCAACTGGGATCCAATCTTCAGGACCTTCTCTGGGTCACTATCATCGATTGGTACGTTCGCAGTTGCTTCATTGGGAGTCTCCATTCTGCCCTAGGCTCTTCATCCTCTCTGGGATCTATGTCCTCGGGCAACTCTCTGGGCGACCCTCCTGAAGGTATTTTCTTTAGTTGCTACGACGATTCCTCCCTCGGAGGGGAAGAACCACCTTTTGCTTCTACATCTTTCCCTTTACGGAGCAACTTTAATTCTACAATGTAGCATGCTCGTGCACAACATGATCTCCTTTGATTATGCCTACGACGACATCCGTCAGGAACTTCAATAACAGGCACCAGGGTGCAATGCAGGCCCTGAATTTGGCTAGGGCTGGCCGGCCTAAGAAGGCATTGTACGGCGACTCAATGTCCAAGACCACGCAGGGGAGGATCCTCACTCTCTAGCGTTCTCCTTCTCCAAGGGTTACTGATAGTTCCACATATCCCATTAGAGCGGTCGAGTCTCCATTAAATCCACGTATCCAACCCTCGCATGGTTTCAAGTCCTTCGGCTCGAGTTTCATTTGGTCAAATGTTTTCATGAAAAAATGTTGACTGAACTCCCATTATCTACCAAGAATTTATGAACTATAGCTGGGCCGATGGTGACGGTGATCACCAATGGGTCTTCAGTTGGGTAGTGTACTCCAATACTCTCTCGCTCACGAAATATGACGTCATCGGACATCGTCTTTTGTTGCTTAACCAGAGCGTTATCCTCGGGGTTGCTACATTCTCCTACTTCGAGGTGTTGTTTAGCTGCACTCACGTATTGATCCGTAGCTTTGAAGTTGTGCCCTGCCAGGTGAAGCCTTCCGATAAAAGTGTTGATGACGAGGTTCTTTCCTTTCTGTTGGGCCGTTGGTCTGACAACGGGTTGGTTTTGGTTCTGATTTAGGGCCTGTACTGCTTGCCCCCTGTCCTTGGGAGCCACCTTATACTCATCAAGCTTCCCTTCTCAGAGCAGCCTTTCAATTACGTCTCTCAAATGACGAAATTCGTTTGTGGAATGACCATGGATCTGGTGAAAAAGACAGAATTTCCTAGTTTCATGCTCCTTTTCTGTCGAATCTCTCGGAGGAGGCCTTTTGTATTGGAGGACATTATATGTATCCAGGAAAATGTTCTCCAACGTATCATTTAACGGTGTGAAGCTCTCAAATGGTTTAGGTCGGGATCTTCTCTAAGAGTCATTCCCTCGATTTCTCTTCCGATTATTGTTAGTATTATTTCCCGATTGATGACTGTTTCCTTGATTCTTGTTCCCAACATTAACTTCGACCTTTCCTGAGGTATCTCCCATCTTCTTGATGGCCACGTTACATTGGATATCTTCCTTATCAGTAGCCTTCCTTTTCTGATTAGCATATATCTCCTCCTGACGTAAGCGAACATTAGCTTTTTCATAAAATATTTCTCTGGTCAGGGGTGGCTTGTCGGCTAGATATCTCCCAAACTCGGTATCTTTGTCGACACCATCGATCAGAGCCATCAACACAGTTTGCTCATGCGGATCTCTGACTTCTTTGACAGCCAAGTTGAAAAGATCCAAATACGACCTCAGTCTTTCGTCCGGTCGTTGTTTAATAAGGGACAGCTCAATAACATTCTTAGACCTCTGGGCATGAAGACGGAATTGGTTCATGAATCTCTCACTAAATTCCCTGAAGCTGGATATTGACCGTGCTGGCAAGCGGGTAAACCACAACAACGCCACATCTTCCAGGAATATAGGGAATGCTTTACATTTTACCACGTCTGTAGCTGCAGCGGCATTCATTGACCAGGAGTATCGCATTAGATGTTGGATTGAGTCAGTCCTGCCTGCATAGCGATTCATGGTTGGCATATTGAAGCGCCTCGGGAATGTAACATCTAATATGTCGTCAGTAAAAGGCGTATGAATGCGATCTATTCCCCAATCTTCGTTCTTTTCTACCATGACTTGCCTAATCATTGCTTCAACCTCTGCATTGGTCAGGGTAGATTCGGGGTCAGCACGTCTTGCCCGACGGCCCCCTCCAGCATTTCTTTGACGTGCTGCTGCAAAGTCTGGGCCCTAAGCATAACTCCTTTGCCCTCTATTACCGCGGTCGATCAAGCGACGAGCGGGAGGCACGCCGTTCCTCGGTGGTAGAGCAGGCTCATTTAAGTTGCGGTTACTAGCTCCCTGATTAAGTGCCTTTACTTCTCGAGATGGAAGTGACCCAAATCGAAGTTGCTCTATGTTCTCTGCCCTTTCTAATGGGGGCCATCGTCGGTTCCTTCGGGGTTCTTCAGACGACGAAGTATGTTCCGGGGAGAAAGGGTGATCTGGAGGTGGTGAAACCTGCCTTTGAATATCGTCAATTCGTCTGCCTAGGGCAGTAATATTTTGACGCAGTAATGAGCTCTCCTGCCTTTGAGCGGCCAGTTCATCAGTTTGCATGTCCAACGTTTCAAGTATGCGAGACAGATGTCCTTCGGTAACTGGGGCAGAAGGGTCGAACTGGTCGTCTTCATCTTCTCTTATACGCAAGGAACTCGAACTGGGTTGACCAGAAGTTCCAGCACGAGCAGAATGAGCCATAATTTCCTTCCTAGGTCGGGTAGTAGTCTGATTGTCAGTTCGGATCGTGATCCTCCTAGGCTGGTGGGTCGTGGTACCCCCTTGACGTCGGGTTGTGTTGATGGGTGCAGGAGGGATCGCGGCTTGGTCCTGCGATCGGGTAGTGACTCCTTCAGCTGCTTGGTTCATTGCTCCATCACTGGATCGGATTGCCCCAACGTTGCCACGATCCGAAACTTCTTCCTCGACCTGTTCGTGCACGCTTTCTTCAATTGCTTCGTTCGTAGCTTCATTCGCTTGGGAAGCTCGTACTTCCTTAGAATTCTTTCCAGCCATGATATATGAGTTTTACTAAAATCTTCAAAAATCGAAACAGTGGAGTTTTGGACTGTTTTCTTCGGACTTGACTATCCAAATAATATAACTACAATCCAATATGCTGAGACTTCGTTCTCAGTGAAAGCACCAAAATGTTAGATCCAAAAGTGGCTCTATCACCCGAATTGTTCTAATATGCTGAGATTAATATCAGGAAAAAAATGTAAGAAAAGCAGAAAAGACACAAGATTTATAGTGGTTCGGCGTTAACGAGCCTACGTCCACTTTATATCTATGATTATACTTAAAATTCGAGTATAATCAACGATTTTTCTCTCAACCTGACTTTTACAATGCTGATTCACTCAGCGAATTCAAGACAACTCTAAATAGGGATAATGGAGATATGATAATGGTGGAATCAGAGCTCAGAATTGCCAAAAAGATCCTGAAAAATGCCAAGCCTGGGGCTATTTATAGGTGATATCTGCGGACGGATCGTCGTCATACGTGGCACAAATCCCGAATATTTCGAACTGGTTAGTGGCTTGATAGAGAAATAGTCAATATAGCCGTTGTGGACAGGTGTCGTGAGATCCTATATTATCGGATCGTGTATGGCTCAGTCGTGGCCTTCAGTTCTCAGCTTCAGAGGTCGGATCGTGGAGTGTTTGAGTGGACGAATCAGATCGGCCCGAGCTGGTGTGAGCGGATCGTGGTCATGGGGGGCGATCGCGAACCGTGAAGGATGCAGCTTCATGAACAAGGCTTCGTATTAGACATATGCTTAGACCTTGGTGGCTTGGTCTAAAAGCTAGCCAACACAAATACTTTTCTTTTCTTATTTAAATCATTAGTTTTCCTTGATTTCTTGTTCAGCAGTCCTCCTTTTTGTTCCTTTAATAACCAGAACACAAGCTCCTACTATAAAAAAGTGTAACAATTCATTATTTATGTGTTAAGATCAAAAGCACTAAAACCCGGAAGCCTAAAAAGCATCAACAAAGTGTAACCAGCAACATATCTATCATCAACAGAAGCAATATGGAATCCTATTGATTCGAGAAAAGAATAAAAATGACCCATCGCCTATTTTACCTTAAGACGACAAAGAAGAACTCCCATTGTCTGGCTATTTTGAAGGGTGTCCGGTTTGAAGGCATGGGCATTCATTCGGTTTCCCGTCTTTGGAACTGGTTTTATTGCATGCCCACTACCGATCAGTTGAAATACATGTTATTTGATAGTATCAATTGAAAAATAAATCAAAGAAAATGTAGAAAAATATTATGATATTACCACTACAGACAACTTAATTAAGAAAACCAGAATGATTACAGTAATAAGTTTACTATTGGAAACGTATAAACTCAAAACAACACAGACTAAAAGTAGCAAGTACAACATACCGTCATTCATTCACCACCTAAAAGCTCAAATCTGACAGCCAACACAATCACTTTGCTTTATATTCAGCTGGGAGAATTGCGCTAAAGATTTGAATATTCATATATTTTATAAACAATATTTACTTTAGAATTCGACATGAAAAATTAGCCTCTGCCTTGAATAGATATATTTTATAAGCAATAGTTACTTTAGAATTCAACATGAAAAAAAATAGACTTTGATTTGAATAGATATGCGTGTGATTGATACATGATGTGTGTATCTAGTTCAAAAGCTAAATAGCTAGAAAACTTTACACTCCGGGAAAGACGATCGAAAAAAAATAGTCAGCATACCTACTAGATTACCCCATTACTTCTTCATGACATTGCAAAGAAATTACAGCACCTACCATAAACAATTTTGCATAATACAATTTGCATGAGCCAGCAATGATCTGACACCCAACTATATAAAAAAGTGAGCTTCACCTGTTGTCATGTTAGTTCCCTAACATCTCTCTCTTGCTGTTGTGCGTGATAGGTAGGCTATCTCCAAACGAAAACTAACAAGAGGTGTGGGAGGTGATTTTATAAGGAACGGTTTGTTGTCTCTTAGCTCTTCACATGCTGCCTGCGATTATAAAATGATTGGTTAGCAATCATTCATACAAATTTGGTGATTTTATAAATTTTATTATCTGATCAAAGCACCGAGATACCTCAAGTGTGTCAAACGAGTTCTTCAAATAACCGACTTCTGAATCAAAACTATCAACGTAGAGCAATGCTTTAACCATTTTGAATGTAAATGGTATATCAAGCACGACTTAAAGTATAATGAAAAGCATTGTTAAATGGCACAAAGCATTTATGAACGAGCAAAACTAGCTTTATTCGTATGTTACTTAAACATGGCATAAGCTAAATTTACTGAGTCTCATGTATGTTAATGAACACTAACACTATATAAATGCAGCGTGGAAGCTAATTACCAAGAAAGAAGAAACGGCTCAGCCAAGTTATTGCTGACATCTCAGTCACCATAGCTTTTATTATCTTCTCTAATTTGACTGCAAATCAAAAGAACAATACATAACGAACATAGCAACATCTCAGTCGCCATAGCTTTTATTCTCTTCTCTAAATATTTAGCAATACATAACGAACATAGCAAAATCAAGGCACTTATATAAAAATCAAGGCTATTCTTGTTATTTAAATCGTCAAAATATTCATGTCTTTACAAATATTGCTAAGAAGAACCCAGAATAATAACAATAATAGTAAACATTGTTACTATCAATAATTCAAGGTACACAATAATTGGAGACTAATAATTTTCTTGTCTTCTGAGTTTCTAATTCCTTAATAATATTTTCATATCTTTGCATCAGCAGAATTAGCCCAATCTCAATGTTTAATTTTATTGAAGAACTTGAAGATAATAACATTTCACTAAAACAGAACGTACTTCAAAGTCTCCAAACAATGAGAGCAACTAAACAAATTACATGATGATCTAGATGCAGAGAGTTGTCATAAAGACATTAAGAAGACCCTATGATCTTCTGACAAATGACACCATGTCAATGAATAAGGCTAGAGTAAAATTATTAGGCTAGACAAGAAATATAGATTATGGTCTTAAAGCTAGAATTTTTTCTTCAAAAATGCGATCTAAGTTTTTTCGTTATTTCTTCAGTAGTTTTAAATAGCAGCATCATTAACTCTTTTTGAACAGTAAAAATAATGATACCAATGTTTAATATTATTTCCTTGCTCTGTAACAAAATGAAAAGGGGAATAACCAATTGGAAATTGGTGTGTATAAAATCAATGTCAATTTAACTATGAATTATGTATTTGTTACTATTTACCTTACTTTATAAATTAATTGTAATATGAATTCGATTCCCAATCGCAAAAGGGTGAAACAAATTACATCCTAAATCGATAAAATATCATAATTATAAAACTATCTGAACTTTCCATTGCTTGATTTAACCATAAAATTCAATAAAAAGAAGTTGACTGAAACTTCGATGCAACCTACCGCGGCACCGCCTAATGAAGTCGGGAGTTGCAGACGTAAGTTGTCCTTCGCCATCGATTTAGAATTCAAATTTTTCCTTGCATCGCTGGCGCTTCATTTGCTTTGCTAAAGGGCCGGCCCTGCTTCCAGATCTGTGTAAGAAGATAATCATATAATCAGTTAGTAAAGCAGATCCGATTCACTGCCATAAGAATTGGGATTTATTAGTTTGAATGATTTAGTGTTATGGAAAAGGGTAGTTGGCTGTATTCACGTGGATTGATAATTTTTTTAATTTTTAATTAGAATATATCTATAGCAACTGCAACAAAATTTGTTATCTACGCTAATACATTGAAGCGTGCGTTGCAATAGAAAAGAAAATATAATAGCTATGGTTACATTATAGCTAACAACACCTTGGATTTTCGTTGTAGTAGGCCATCTATGGTGTAATGAGTTTTGAATATGGCATATGCACAAAAATGTTGACAGTATGGATTAGTAGAGACGAGTTGTACGGGTTGGTTTGTCATCAAAGTTGATAGATGTAGGTATAGTGGTTGAAGTGCCATCTCGTGGTGGTGATTGTGAAGGTTTGTTGTTGTGTAGATTGAAGTATTTGTGAAGTTGGTAAGTGTGCAGAAGTAGATCGTTTGGTGAACTGCTGAATGGTGATGCAACATGTTTGTGAAAGGTTAATGGTATCGGTTTGAGAGATGGCGTTGTGTTGATGGTCAGAGGAGCTGCAAGTTTGATTGTTAGAAGCTATGCAGTTAATGCCCCGCTATTGCCCTGCTATAACCCCGCTATCTCCTGTAGCACATTACCACCGCAACGCTTTACCCCAAAAAGCCTCTAATATAGCCTTTCCCCTTTAAGCCCCACTATATCCGTCATTCTCGATATATCTCGTTATTTTCGCTATTTTTCGCTATTCCCGCTATATCTTTGGGTTAAAGAAATGAACTCAAAAATGAAATTTACACATTATGAAAATTATGAAATTAGGTTTTTTTTAATTGAATTATTTAATATATATTATTAGAAACAAAAATACCCTAATATTTTATTAAACTTAATTTAATTAAATGAATGTTTACGTTTATTTATCAATATTTATACATATTTGTATTTAAAATTAAAATTGTATTAAATAGAGTTAAACAAAGTGTTAATTTTTCACTTAATTATCCTTTATATAATCATAAAAACATTTTAAAGGACTTATATGTGTTATTTTAGGGTCATCCGCTGTATCCTGTTATTTCCTCGCTTTATTCCCGCTATGACTTTCTGGACCTCCGACGCATTGGATCCGCTAAGCGCTTTAACTGCATAATTCAGTAGTGGTGAATATATTTTGTGTGACTGATTTTTGATGGTGCGTATGTCGATGTTGAGTGAATTGTAGTGTGTAGCGGGTTTAAGTCGCGTGATGGAAACTGTAGGTGACGGGTTGATTGAGTTGTTAGAGAGTAATATTAGTTTAACAATATTTATTGTTTGTTTGATGTCTGTATCGGTAAACCTGTTTATTTGAAGGGCAATTGATGTTGATTGAAGGTAGAAGGTGGTATATTTGGACAATGCCAACATATGATGATTCATCCCTATTGATTTGGTTTTTGTTTTGTTTTCGTTTGATATGTTCGGGGGATGCAAACATATGAAAACTCGTTCCATTTTGTTTTCTTTGTATGTTTGGGGGATGCAAACATACAAACACGTCCGAGACCAGTTTTATCATTTGGCTGCTCAGATCTTTGTCCTAACAATCAAACTGAATATTGTTGAGTTGTTTGGAGTTGGAATTGAATGTCTGATGCTTGATGTTTGGTGTTACTCTCTAACAATATTGAAATGGGTGCTCGATCTCGCTACTCTTTAGTTTGCAGCCCATATTTGACAAACTCACGATTTTCCGCATCGTGAGATTGAGGGGGGATGTTGTTGTATATGACGTAGTTGTATACACAATTATATGATTTTTGTTTGATGATAACAACCAAATAAATGTTATTTTAATGTGTTTGTTACTGTACTATTCTATATTTACATCACAGAGAGGAAAATAATATTTATATTTAAATAAAATACGACTGTACAGAAATTAAAATATTCACGGTATTTTATTTAAATAGAATATTTTATTTCAATATCTAAACAATACAAAGTTTACAACTCCACTTTTGTGCACTTCACTGATATCTTTCGTCTCAATAAATTCAGTACACTTGTTCCTCTTTACAACACTCACACTCAGTATATAGTCATATATACATACATTCACTCAGTTACATTTTCAATTACAAGCTTACAAAATTGTCTTTTGTCTTGTGTCTTTACAGCTTTCTCTGCCAGTCTAGTCATCACCTGCTTTCCTGTCACAATGAAACACACACACAGAGTACACTACAATAGAATTTAAACTGAATATATGAAAATATAAATTTTATTTAAAAAAAATTATTTGTCTCGGTTTTTCTGGTGTGTATCTCATCATTTTTCATGATCTGATCTGATTTATTAATCCATCAATCTGTGTCCAGGCAGCTTGTCATATTCACAGTGATACACTGTAAATATCACAAGGCAGTCAGTGTAGATATAAAATATTTCAGTGCAGGGACAAGAAAATCAGTCTGATGGCTGCATATACACACGTGTATAAATATACACGTGTGCACTGCCTCACCAATCAGTGTGCGACTAAGGAGTAGCCACGTGGACCATCTCGACTCAGTGCACACTCAATTGGATAGTGCAGCGCAAATGCATATATACAGGAATTCAAGTCAGCAAGCAATGATACATGGTGGAGTATGTAAAGTGTCGAGCTCAAACCAGCAAGCATTCAAATGACAATGTGGTGCAATCTGGTTTCCAGATTTTTTTTCAACATGGTGCATGGTCGAGACTGAAATGCACAAGGGATGCCATAGCAACTAAAATACAGCTTGGCTCAAGCAAGAAATATACATGGTGGTGACATAAGTACATAACATACAAGCTATTCATGGATGGATACAAAGCATATACGGTCATGGAAGGATCAACATGCATACACAGCAAAAAATGGTGTATACAAGTTAGCATGAACACAACAAGTATAACAGCATGGACCAAGAATGGTCATGAGCAACTTAAATGGTTGGTACAACATATTCAAGCGTGCAAGGTCATAGATGAGCAACATATACTTTGTAGTGGTCGAGCCAGTAAATACAAGTCAACAACAAAAGTGAACTGCCAAAGTAATCATGGCACAAACATTAGAAGTATGGCACAACAACTACATGGAGACAAAGATGGTCGAGCATATTGTGGAGCAGCTCAATGGTCATGATGAGAAAAACAGAAATCAAATGGTTCAAGTCAAGTTCAATGGTGCAGATCTCAATGGTGAAACATGGTTCAGCAGGTTACATGTAAGTGAATATAGAAATAAGTGTATGCATGCAGTACAAATAGGTTGATACACTGAAAGAGTTGGTGCCAAACATAGTTGACATCAGTTTCTATTATCATGCGAAACAGCAAAGCGTAAATGGACCAAAGGCATATACATCAAAACAGTGAAGCACAGGCATGAGCAAGACATGTTGGCACAAATAGATGCAAACAACTAAAGCACAAAATTTGGCAAGTTACAAATCAATCAACTGAAGAAATATATGGTTCCCAGAATTGACTAAAATAGTGTGTGTCAAGAGGAATCTTTTAAAGCATGCCAAAGTTGCCAAAAATCATTTCTGGTATAGTGTTTTGGCGTGTATCAATTACAGCTTGGACCATGGCATAAAAGGCAAACATCAAAATCAACTTGGCAAGAAATCATTCTCAATCAAGCAATACAAAGCATGGATAACATTTTTGGCAAGTAATCAATTTGCAGTAGCCAAAGAAAGAAAACATTTCTAGTCATGTGTTTCCAAAAATAATATTTTTGGCAGGAAATTAAATCGCAATCAATTTATGTTTGGCAAGTTATTTTCAGAAATACAGTGATCAAAGCAAGGTAACAAATTCAATCAGGAATTTCAATTCAAATAGGACAGTAATATTTGCCTTCCAGAATCAAATTGTAATAAGCCGGAAATTCTGAGCCAGTTTAAATTTTTTTGTTTTAGCAACTTCGACGAATTTTGAATATTTAAAATGAATTATTTTAAATAATATCGACGAGAAATTTATTTTGAATATAATTAGAACGGATATAGTTATATAGATCGTCGTTAGAATATAAATAATTATATATAATTATAAAAGGAATTGAAAATGGCGCGGTAGTTCGATAATTCGATTTCAAACTTCAAATGAATGTACCGGGTGCAAAACAATCCGGATTTCAGCGGAACCAAAAATATTAGAATCTATTCGTGAATATCTTTCCAACGAATCCGAAAAATCGAAATTTTATAGCGAGAATCAAAAGATATGTCCAGTTGAAAATTCTGAATAGTCGCTATGTAAATTATACATGGCCCAAAAAGTCAAATTTTGCATACGGATGAATTTGGACTCGAAACCACTTCCATTGAGTTCAAAATGCCGTTTAGAACTCCGAAAAGTATAAGCTTCGATATATTCCGATATCCGGAATAGTGGCAATTGGCAGGAGCTTTTCGGTTAACAAAACATAGCCCTTAAAAAAAGTGAAATTTTGCATACGAACTCAGAATTCGACGAGATAAATTTTTATGGATTTACAATGACAAATCATTGTTGAGTTCCAAATGACGCGTCGAACGGAGTTAATATGTGGTCGTGCGAGCTGAAACAGTTCCGGATAAAGCGTGTAGTCATTTTACAAAGGAACATTATTGATACGACCTCAGAATTCGATTTCGTTTTTTTTATGGATTCGTATCATCTAATAATGGTTAAATCCAAGAGGGCTTGATTTTTTGAGTTAGCATGTGAGCGTGCGAGAAGAAAAGGTGCGCCAGAATAGCATTTTTAGAGCTTATCTGAGCATTTTTGTGATTTTTTTTGAATGGTCAAACGAAATCGGAATTTGACGAAACTTGTTTCGTTGGACTCGTCTTCACGTCTACTATCTCATGTCCGAAATCCGCGACCATCGGAGATCGCTAGCGTTCAGGCGATACGCGAGAAACTAGCATATAATCACTTTTACTCCATTTTTCTCTTCATAATTTCATTTCTCTCTTCCTCTTCAAAAACTCAAAAATGGCGTCCACCCTCCCACCGCCGCTGCCCTCCTCCACCAGCGCCACCACCGGCCTCCGGCGAGCCGCCGCACCCCCTCCTCCTCCTCCCCTCCTCCTCTTCCTCCTCTCTCCATTTGCAAACCCTAAGCCCCAAATCACCAACCACCACCACTGCGGCCACCACGGGCCCCACCGCCACCACCAGCACCCTCCCCCACGTCCATCAGGCCGGCGCCCCCCTCAGTCCACCCAACTCCGGCCGTGCCCCCCCCCCCCCCCCCCCCCCGGTCACCAAAAACCCATTTTACACTAATCGTCCGTTTTGCAAATAACAGCCTGTCCTTATTTCGCAAATAACTCCCAAACTGATGCGTTTTTGGCCAAATTCCCTCTAAACCAAAGTTGTAGAGCACGAAATTCTCTTCGATTTGGCTATATGGAAGTCATGTTTTGGAGTTCGGAGCTGCTCGGAAAACGCGTTCGAAGTCTGCTATTCAAAAGCTGAAAAATTCGTGTACTTTCGCGAATTCTGGCGAATTGGAGCATTTTCGGCAAAAAAACCCTTAGGCGAAAGTTGTCCGGAATGGCGTGTTTAAGCTAGAAAAAAGATGGTGTGAAGATTGAAACTCGTTTGCAAAGTGTAGGACCCGAACAGCGAATCCGGGCGTTAGAAAAAAGTGAGTTTTCTACATTTTAAAGCTTTTACAGTTTTTGACATATGAAGTAAATAAAAATATGATCTTTATATTATAGAGAGGATAAAAATCCGATTTTTAACTTATAGAAGATATAAAGATAAATTTTTTATATAATGTAGATAATAAAAATGTGATTTTTATACATGTTGTGACAAAAGGCGAGAACGACAAGATTTTCTACATAAGAAGAGTCGAGATGATTGGATTAGCTATCGGTGAAAACTTCTCACTCTTCAATTTCTTTTCTAGTTATATATATATATACTAGGATGCAGACGCTGTTTAGTAGCACCCGACACCCGTCATCCACAGACCATGGATGACTTGTTTGTTTAACTGTTTGGTTGTGTAGTTGGTTAGATTATTTGGTTTGAATTGAATTGTTTGGTGAAATGAAATTGATTTGATTGATGTGTGAATGGCGTGGGCCTTCACTAGACCGGGGATAAGGCTAGGCCTCGTCTCGTTTCTAGTATCGTGCCGTTATGCCGCCGAAATTTTCTAAAATAAGTTAGAAAAATAAAAATATCATTTTATTTAAAGAATGAACTGAATAGAAATTCATATGTTAAAATAAAATGTTTTATCATTAAAAATATAATTTTTAACGTGAATATGAATATAGTGAATGTGAATAAATAAATATTAATTTACAAACCGGACGGTTTGTTTATGTACACTGATTTGACTGACATTGATTGGGACGATAAATTTTACACATCGCCCAACTGCATAAATAAAATTTGTGTTTGATTGTTTGAAACCCCACACGGGTGTTGGGATGAAATTCGAAGTTCACTCATCCTGATTGATTAAATATGTCGATCGATTGATTGACAGGCTGTTATAAGCGTTAGATATCTATATTTGATGCTTATACGGTGTAGTGCACTTTGGTTGATGGTTGATTATTTTTCAATGCTATTATATACGTGGGATGTATGAAAATCCATATAATTAATATTATATGGTGATTGATTGGGCCTCATTCCAATTTAGAAAATAAAATTTACATCTTTATCAATATAAAATAAAGGTTCATGTGTTGACAGTACTCATCCATTGAGATTAGTCATGTGTTGAACAAAATATTTTAATAATAAAATTTACTTCTTTATCAATACAAAATAAAGGTTCATGTGTTGATAGTACTCATCCGTTGAGATTAGTCGTGTGTTGAACGAAATATTTTAAAATAGAAATATTTGAAATAGAAATATTTGAATAGGAAATATTTGAAAAAGAAATATTTGTAATAGAATATTTGAAAATAGAAATATATGAAGCCGTGTTGATTAGATTGGCGCCATTTTGACGTGAACGATATTTATATCGATTTTATTCATTTTAAAATGAATATTGAAAAGTGATTTCGAAATCGAATATTTTGAAATGAAATTTGAATTGAATCGAATAGAAAACCAATTTGAATTGAATCGAGTAGAAAACCAATTTGAATTGAATCGAATAGAAAACCAATTTGAATTGAATCGAATAGAAAACCAATTTGAATTGAATCGAATAGAAAACCAATTTGAATTGAATTGAATAGAAATGAATTTTAAAACGAAATTATAAGGAAGAATTCAATTTTGATTTGAATTGAAATGGAAGTTGAAATTGTTTTTGAAACGAATCCAACACTATTTATAAAATTCGTTTTAAATAGAAATCGACGAATTATATATTATATATATTATATATATAATATAATGGCCTGAATAGAACGCGCCGCGCTGTGACAGTTCGTGAATTTCGACCATTTATTTCGAACGGACATTACGGGAGATCCGACCGTCGGATTCTCCTAAAACCAGAACCGTTGGGTTCGTATCGAAAAGAGCTTTCTAACGAATATTAGAAATTTAAAATCTAACGGTTGGATTTGGAGATACGTCCAAATCAAATTCAGAAAAGGTCGCTGTAAGTGCAGTTCGATGGTCGTTGATGGAAATCGACTGTACGGGCCTTGATAAAATTATTAAAAATAGTAATAATTAGTGTAAAATCAAAAGAAATGATTTGGGAAAAATTGGGATGAAAAACTCCCTATTTGAAAAGATAAAAATAGATTTTTATTGAAATGAACTAGTTTTGAACTAAAATTAAAACCCAACTATTTTTAAATAAATAAATTGGATTTGAAATGGGTTTTAAATAGAATTGATTTGTTGGGTTTATCGTGAAGGGTGTTTTAGATAACACTTGTTCTTTGACCCAATAATAAATAGAATGTGATTTGGGTTTGTCGTGAACTGTGTTTTAAATAACATCAGTTCTTTAACCCAGTAAAAGGAGTTTTAATAAATCTGCAATTTGATTGAAATGTGAATTGATAATCTAAATTATCAAATTTGGAAAATGAACAAGAATGGAGTATTACCAGTTTTGCTCCAAAGCGATAGTTAAATCTTTAATTAGATTTGAACGTGAAATGGTAATTAATTTTACTAATAACACCACGGTGTTAGATATGGAGTATTACCAGTTTTGCTTCATGGGATGAATAGGTTGGGATTGGGAAATAAAATAAATAATTACTTCGGTGTGGTTCGCTAATCTCGACTAGTTTAGAAAACCATAATTTGGTTTGAAACGACATCCAAAGGAAGATTAAAGGATAAATTTTAAAGAATTTATCTTGGATAAAATTAATGGGAACCTTTCCCTGAGAATATGAATTGGAATGAGGCGTATGTTGTGTTTGTGTAACATTTGTTTTAAATATACGCGGGTTGTTCGGAAAGACCGGGTTTATACCCATTCTGAATAACCGATTCGACGATATGTCGAAGATGAAGACGGTGGTCGAAGACCGGAAGTCTTCACATCGTTTGGATAATTACTGACGATCCTGATTGGGCTGTACACCCAAGAGGATGGAAATAGTTGGTGGTCGTCCAGACGTACTTGGAGATGGATGGAGATGCGAGGAAAGTGCCTCCGGTTTCGTTCAGACCCAGAACGGACTTGTAAATGGATTGTGTGTCTGACATTGGATTTTATTCTGTGTTGATTGATTTCTATTAAATATACATCTGTTTGGCGGCGGAGAATTTATTCTTTTGCTTAACGCCCTTCTCTGAGACGTACGAGCTTAGAGGTTATATATCGATAGATATCAATCGCATGGCATGAATTGCCTGTGTGGCACACTGATTTGCATGGATCAAGGCTTCTGTTGAAAAGCAAAGTCTTGTGGTTGATGATCAAAGCACGGCCTATGTGGCGTAGCTTTGTGTATAATGTGAATTCGCGAGCCTCACACCTCGGTATGAGTTAAAAACGGGATACGGACCGCTGGGAGAGCACGACGTTTCTTTCTAGCTTTGGTGGTGTCAGTGACTTACCAGCCCTGACATTTATATACTTTTCACCTTTGTGGTTGTTGGAATGAGGCACCTCGATTATAGGTCTGTAAGGACCGGGAAACGTGTGTTCAGGCATAATTAATCCTCTAACGTAAGTGAGGACCGGCCCAGCCGCATCCGGGGTTGCCTAGAGTGTGTAGTCCCGAGGCATTTGCTAGAGTGTCTTGAAGCGGAGAGGAGCTTGCCCCTTGCCTCGACTCATGACGGAAATCCAATTTCCAATACGTGTATTGCGGTTTTAATTGTAGAACTAGTATGGCGACATGATAGATGGTACCCATGCCGCCTATGATTGATATTTATGATTGAAATTGTTTTGACACTATACACTTACAATAGTATCAAATGATTTATTTTAAACGTACCAAGCATGTTTGGCTGTTATAAGGTAAAACCCTATCCTCCGGCTTGCGTTGCATTGTGTGATGGGACCTGGGTCTTATAATAGCTTCATTTTTCGAAAAGCATTGCGTTGTCTTTTCTATGCACTGGTATTCTTTGGAGGAAACCCGTTCCGTGTTATACGGCATGGTCCCTTGAATTACTCTCTTTTAAAGTAAAGCTTTAAATAACTGTTTTAGTTATCACACCAGTCACATGACTGACCTGGAGTTTATTGTTTTAACCTAAACTCTGGGTGCCCCTATTTTCGACACGGGCAGCTAGTAGTTTTGGTTTTTGCAGATATATATTCACAGGATCCTGGTTTACAGCTGGAATGATATCCGGAAAGCTCTGTATCCGTATATCACCTTCAGTTGTGCTTTGTATTATTTTCCGCTGCTATGTAATTTAATGTAATCTCTGATATTTATCGAATGTAATTTATTCATTATACTCTGTATATTCTTGTATCTGATGGAATTGTTGTAATAGCAATGAAATGTTCTTCCATCTGCGTTCCAATTTGTCTTGTCCTCACAGTAATTCGTTCTTTCTCATCTCTTCGGAGACCGGGGAAGTTCGGGTCGCTTCATTTGGTATCAGAGCTTTGGTTTACAGAGCTCGAGAACAAGGTACATTAGAACCATATGAAAGAATTCGTCAGATATTGGATTAGAAATATCCAATTAGAATGACTCGTTAGAGATAGGATCAGTAGTATCCTAGAATGAGTGTGAAGAGTATATTTTTCAAATGAAACAATTTTGTTTTGGAAATTTAAACCATTTTACCCGTATTTGAATAATTTATTTATATTGATATGGACAATCTAGTATATAAAGGTTTTGCATATACGCGTCATGAACGTATATTCGAAGTTTTAATATATTAGATAGATATAGAATCATACTCGAGTGACCCGAAGATGATTCTGATGGTTGAGTACTCGTCGTCAGAATTTATATTCGAGTGACGAAGGTGTGATTTCTATATATTTCCATTAGACTGGTGTGAGAACCAAAACTTATATAGCTAGAATACATTGTTGTGAATTGGCTTCCTGACATTCATTATAAAAATAAATAATGAATATTCGAAAAGGAAATCACATTAAAAAGTTTCCCAATTACCCTAACCGAACTTTACTTTTTCCCATTACTATTGATTTAAAAACAAAAAAATGGAATAGGACTTAACTACATGAAAATTATTTCAAATCGATTTCTTCCCTTTACGAATATTCATCTAATGACTTAAATTTTGCATCAGATAAAAATCGAACATCAAATCCAAAATTTAATTTTCCAACTAATATTTTGTTGTTAAAATATTCAATTAATTCCCATTTTGGAATAAAACTCAATAAATTTCCATATAATCTAATTTAAATGGATTCAATATGTCAATAATGTTTAAACAACATTTGCCAATCATCAATTAACATATCGTGGAATAGTTCGTATAATATAGGCATTAAACAATTAACACTTACATGTTTATATCAATCAATACACATTCATCGACAAACATAAGCATTCAATACCAAATGGGGTTCATACCCATATCCTTTTTATTTTTTTTCAAAAGTCGCACCAATATAAACGAATATTTACTATTCGTTCCATATACTTGTTATTCAAGTATATATATATTTCGATTACCAATTTCACGATATATATATGTCGTTTTGGATGCGATAAATTAACCAAACCCAATTGTTAACTATTTAATCACTTAACAACCCAATTTTTTTTGCAAATATTTATTTTCCAACCAACGCTTATGCAACATTGCAACCAAGTTATAATTCAATTCAACCAATCGTTTTGCTTATTATATCAACCTCCGCATCACTTATATTAACATGTAAATTACTAATCCATTTTCACAATTCATATGTATACTTCAACATTAACCACACAACTTGTAATTACTAGTGAACAATCACATACAACATCAACTACCACATATAAGATATATAAATTCAAATGTGAGCAACGAATTACTCACCATTGATCTCCACTCCATCTAACTTTTAAAAGCGAGGATTTTTGATGTTTAAATGATTTCGAAAAGTTTCGGCAGCCTTCCTGCGTCACCGATGTTTTCTAGAAAATTATTTGGGTAGAGGTTCGATGGTATGGGGTTTATAAAATTACGGCATATAAATAGACGTATATTTCTGGTTCGAGGAGCTGACGGAGAATAGTTTTACGGCAAATAGGGCTCGTATTTTTGGGATTGGGGCCAGCCGACCTGGGCTGTGCATATAGGGGGCTCAGTTGGTCCTGGGCGTGCGGGTGTGGGTTGTAGGTGATGGAGGAGGTGGCATTTTCGAGAGTAAAGAGGTGGAGATGTGCTTTTAAGGGAAATGAAGTGGTATAGAAGATTTTTGGGGTGAAGTGGGAGCACAGGGAGGTGGGTTGACATCGGCAGAGGCTGGGGAAACGAGGAGGCGGCGACCGTGTTGGTGGGAAGGTTGAGGCCGACGCTAGGAGGAGGGGAGAGAAAAGAAGAAGAGATGAGAAGGAGAAGAAGAATGGAGTGAAAGAAGGAAAATGAGAGGGGTATGCTTTCTTTTATAGGAAAATGAGAAGGGGTTTGGATTGATGAGGTGTTGGTTATCTAGTGAGATGGGGTGACAACACATAAGAAGCACAAATAAGCCACTTGGGTGGTGACAACTCAAAACAAACATACTTTCTGGCTAATGAAGTGTTTTAAGCTATTTTAACCACGTTTAACACTACTAAACATTGTATAACGACATATCAATGCTTACGGTAATAAATTAATGTTCTAAAAACATTTACACAAAATTATACACCTATATTTTATTTTTATTGTTTTTGAATTTCAAATACTGGCTAAAAACTAATTAGTTTAATCATTTTAAACTAATTTTCTTTAAAATCTACATATGTGTTTTTTACTCGCATGTAACGACCCGGAAAATCTGAACCAATTTAAAATTTTTAAATTGGCTAAAATGGTAGATTTTAAATATTTAAAATAAATATTTTAAATAATAGCAATGAAATGTGAGTTTGAATCGACGTTTGAAAATGAATATAATTAATTCTAATTATAAACAAGGCCTAAAATGGCGCTGCAGTTTCAAAAATTGAATTCAAACTTTGTCGGATTGTACCGGGTGCAAAACAAAACGGATTTAAGTGAAACCAAAAATATTTAAATCTGTTAGTGAATACCTTTCTAACGAATCTGAAAAATCGAAGTTTCATAGCGGAAAGCAAAAGTTATGGTCAAATGAATTTTCAGAAAGGTTGCTATGGAACTTATATAGCCCGTGAAATTGACCATTTTGCATACGACCTCAGAATTCGACGAAACCACTTTTGTTGGATCCGGATGTGAAGTTATTGCTAGGTTTCAAATTTCATAATTTTTGAAGCTAATATGTGAGTGTGGCAAAGGAAAATGTGTTTTGGTCAATTATAGTTAAATTGGATCGACCAGAAATGGGCCTTTTTGCAAACGGTCTCAGAATTCGACAAAACTAGTTTTGTTGGGACCGTATCATCAAAACGTAGCCAGATTTATTTTTCTGGAATTTTTCGAATCAGTTTGTGGCCCTGGCAAATTGAAATGTACGTTCAAATTAAATATTGAATGTTATATATTTTAAATTGAAGGAAAACTGATTGAAACAGTCGAATGGGCCTACGAAACATATCCCATTTTGTTCGAAATGGGGGTATTTAGCTAGGGATGACAGTTGTTGGGTTTGGATTGGAGTTCGTGTGGGAAAGGGGGTATTTTTGAAATTATAAAAGCATCGACCAATCATATTTTTTTTAAAAAAAATAACAGAAAAACCCTTCTCTCTCCCGATTTGAACGGCGGCTGAGTATTCGAAGCTTCCCTCCCTGTTTCCGATCGCCACAGCACCATCAGCCCCAACTCTAGTTAAACTTTCGGTAGTCCTCACTCCCCTCTTCAAATCCGTGTAGGCCTCGCCCCCTACCATCTCGAGTTGCGTGCGAATCGCGCCCACGAAGTTCGAAGCTTCAGGCCGCCGCCGCCGCCACCTGGGACCGTCGAACTGGCCAAGACACCCATCGCCGAGAAGCTTGTTCCTCCCTCTTCGACGCTGTATCCTCCGATCGAGCTGCAACTTCGCGGATTGAAAGAAATCCTAAAACCTAGTTTTGAATAAAAATATAGAGGTACGACAGTTAAAATTATTATATATATATATAGCACTTTAAAGCGCTACGGTTTTTGTTTTCACTGTAAAAATCATATCTTTTTCGTTTCTTGACGAAATTCAGTGAAACAAGAGACAGTGGACTCGTGTGGACATCTTCTACATTCCAGAAGAGACCGTATATTTTTCTGAGCCTTCTGCTATTTTTGGTGGAGTGGAACCCAATGTGAGATTTCTAATTTATAAACGATATGGAAAACAACGATGTATAAATTATATAGTCGATGTATGAATTATATCAGCGTTGTACACCTCATGTATAAGCGTTGTATAAGTTGTATGTTCGATGTATAAGTTATATATGCATTGTAAAAATTATGTGCGCTGAAATGAATTGAAGTGAATCGAAATATATTTATATACGAATATATATATATATATATATATATATATATATATATATATATACTCCCCTCGTCCACAGACCATGGACGATATTTATTATTTGTGATTGGTGTGAAAATTGGTTGATGGCGAATGGTTGATTAGAATTGTTTGTGGTTGAAATTGATTGGTTGTGGTTGAAAAATACCCATTGGTGATTGAAACAAAATTAGAATAGATTGTGGAAATGAAAATAAAACATGCCGCCTGCGTGCGAACTAGATGCATGAATCCCCATTGTCAAAAACCGCGAGGTTTTAAGGTAGAACGAGGAGCCGTACTAGGGACGGTCCCGGTTTTAACTACCTTGCCGTTATGCTGCCGAAATTTTCAATAATATTCATGTGTTAGAATTATTTTCGTGTGTTGAAACTATATTCCTCTGTTGAATAAAAATTCATGTCTTGGATGACATTCATGTTTTGAAATAAATTGTTTTATAATAAAAATCATATTTTTATCATCTATATGAACTTTATAAAATAGTCGTGTTTTGAAATAAATTGTTTTATAATAAAAATCCAATTTTTACTATATACATAAATTGTTAAAGATAGTGAAGTGTTGAAATAAATGTCTGTTAGATAAAAATGACATTTTTATCAAATGTATAAAGTGGAAATCGTTTTGAAATGAAAGGAAGAATTATATTTATATATATTTATATAAATATAATTAAAATATAGTGAATAACGAGGCTGCAAATTGTGTTTTGAAACCGTGATTTCACACGATTAGTGCGGGAGATCCGACCATCGGATTTTCCCGAAACCACAACCGTTGGGTTCACCTTGGAAATATCTTTCTAACGGCACCAACTTTGTAAAGATCCAACGGTTAGATTTTCTGAAATGTTTAATTCAAACCTGAAGAAAAACAACGCCAGAATCGATTACATATATATATATATATATATATAATTAAATTAAATCGAATAACGACGCTGCAGTTCGTATTTTGAAATCGTAATTCAAACGATTAATGCGGGAGATCCGACCGTCGGATTTTCCCAAAACTGAAACCGTTGGATTCGTTTTGAAAAGATCTTTCTAATGATATAAATTTGGTGAAGATCCAACGGTTAGATTTTCAGATATGTGTAAATCAAATCTGGGGAAAAACAGCGCCACGGCCGCGTTATGGCCTGAAGCGTCGTTTTAATGAATTGGCTATTTTTAAATAAATCAAAATAGCGATAAATCGTGATGAAATATTTTAAACGATATGGAATGGAAATAAACTGAATTTGCTCGATTTATGTGATATTTGATGGTTGAATGTGTTTGGTGTGAAAATTACATTAAAGAACAAAGTTGGTGTTGTCGAATAATTTAACCATTGGAATGAACTGATTTGAAATTCTAAATATACGTGAATTATTTGAAAAGGTCGAGTTAATTCTCATTTCAAATAATTGATCGACGAGTGAAGGTCGAAGATATGAAGATGGTGCAAGACCGACGATCTTCACATCGAATGGAGGGGTGCTACTGATGCTCATGATGGGAGTAGCTACCTTGACGGGGTTGAAGTAGTAGCCACCCGGACGTACTTGTTGATTGTACGGATATGCGAGGTATTGAGTGCCTCCGGTTTCGTTCAGACCCAGAACGAACGTGTAAATGGACTGGGTGTCTGACATTGGATTTTGTTCTGTGCTGATTGATCTCTATTAAATATATATCTGTTTGGCGGCGGAGAATTTATTCTCTTGCTTAACGCCCTTCTCTGAGACGTACGAGCCCGGAGGTTATATATCGATAGAAATCAGTCACACGGGGTGAATTGCTTGTGTGGCACGCCTAAGTGATAGATGATCAAGGCTTCTGTTGAAAAGCAAAGTCTTGTGGTTGATGATCAAAGCACAACCTGTGTGGCATAGCTCTGTGTATAACGTGAATTCGCTAGCCTCACATCCCGGGATGGACTAGAAACGGGAGAAAGATCCAGGGAGGACATGCGTTTCTTTCTAGCTAGGGTGGTGTCAGTGACCTACCAGCCTTGACATTTATATACTTTTCACCTGTGTGGTTGTTGCTGTTGCGAGGCGCCTCAGATATATCGGTCGATCCGGGACCGATAGAGTCATTGGGCTCATTTACGCCCCAAAGGGCGGGGAAACGCAGTGTTCAGGCATTTTAATCCACATCGGTGGACCGGCCCTGTGGCTCCTAAGGCTTGACTGAGTACTTGCCTAAGGCTCAGGCTAGAAAGTCTCGAATTCGGTGAGGACTATCTTTTGCCTCGGTTCATGACGGAAATCCAATTTCCAAATAGGACATCGTGCAATTTTGATTGTATACCTATATATTACGACATAGTGGTATGGGGCATTAATGCCGCCTATGATTGATAGTTATGATTGAAATTGTTTTTGAAACATATATACACTAGCAATAATATCAAATGATTTGTTTTGCTCGTATCAAGCATATTTTGGCCATTATAAGGTAAAACTCTATCCTCTGGTGTGTGTTGCATTGTGTGATGGGAACTGAGTCTTATAATGGCTTCATTTTTATAAAAAGCATTGCGATGTTTAAAAGATCTATTTGTTTTAAAGCACTGGCAATCCAATGGAGTAAACCCGTTCCGCGAAAGTGGCGTGGTCCTGTGATTTGCCATATTTGAAAATGTGTTAAGTAGATTTCTCATACCAGTCCCATGACTGACTCGTAGTTTGTTTCACTTGCAAACTCGGGTGCCCTTTTTTTTACACGGGCAGCCTTGTATTCAGGTTTTAGCAGGCTCTTTCTGGATAGCTGGAGCTGAAGATGGATTATATCATTTATCTCTTTTTATGCTGTTCAGCTCCTGTTGTACATATTATGTTTTCTTTTCCGCAGTAGACATTTATGTATAGCTGAACTGTATTTTGTACTAAGTATGATCCTATATACTGTGCAACTCCGATGATTATATTTATCCAGTGTATTCTATTGTACATTATCTGGTGTATTTATTTATTTCTGTTCTGTTGTTATCTGTTTATGTGTTATATTCCAAATATTACCCTTGCCACCGTCTTATCGGCAATGGGGTTGTCTCAAACATGGTATCAGAGCTTTGGTTAAGCTTAGTTCTGCAATATAACATATTAACGAACTCGTCAGAAATAGAACCAGTGGTGTTCTAGGACGAGTAACTCATTACAGATAGGATCAGTAATATCCTAGTATGAGTATAACAAAATGAAATACACTTCGATAGACACATTTACATACAAGTATATGTCTCTATGTTTCAAAATTACCTTTTCTGTTGGCCTAACACTTTGTCTGCTATTTGCAGACATAGAAAATGAGTGGCAGAAGCAGAAGAAATAATCCTATAGTTCAACAAATTAATGAGCCATTTGTACTCCCTCAGCCAGGATCGGATATAGAAGCTCTATTGAAAAGATATCGAAATCTGGGAGGAGTTCCATTCACGGGCAATGAATCTATTATTCAAACTCAGGCTTGGATGAGTTCTGCTGAAAGAATTTTTTGAAAGTTTCGAGCTGAGAGATGACCAGAAAAGATTAGTGGCATCTTGGGCACTCAAAGAAGGAGCTTTAATCTGGTGGGAAACAGTCATTAAAGATAATTCAGAAGGTGATATCACCTGGGATATGTTCAAACAACTTTTCAATAAAAAAATTATTCCTCCAGAAGTAACTGAGCGGTTATGTGATGAATTCTACTATTTGATACAAGGAGATATGAATATCCCAGAATATCATAAGAAATTCAATGAACTTTCTCATTTCGCCCCTCATCTAATACAAGATCCAAAGAGGAAGAATCTAAGATTTATTAATGGTCTTCAAAGGAAATACCAAAATACTGTGATGGGCCATGTGAAGCTTCCTTTTTCTGAAATGATATACATGGCTTATCAGTATGAAGATCTTGATAGGCGAGGCCTTTTTGTCGACGAAGAGGAAGTCAACACTAGCAGAAAAAGGAAATTCGAAACTGATAGCCCAGAAACTAGTGCACAGCCTGAGGCCAGTACGAAGTCCGAGTCCAGAAAGAAGCCTAAAGTCAATCGAAAGAAGGTTAAATTTGAGAAAGTGACAGTAACAACTGCCATATGCTCTAACGGCAATAAGCAAGGACATCTGTCGATAAGTTGCAAATCTCTGAAGAAATGAATAAAGGGGCGGTATCCCAATGAGAAGCAAGAGAAGTCTCATGGTTCAAGGGTATGCCATAAGTGTAACCAGACAGGTCATCTTGCTAGGAATTGCCTGCTATCCAGAAAATCTGAAGTAGTTCAGGTAAATGAAGTAGCAGAAGTTCCTGCATCCTCGTCTAGTCAAGAAAGGTCGGACGTTTTAGAAGGCACGCTTACTGTCAAGAACATTCCGGTTAAAGTACTGTTTGACATAGGCGCGTCGAGAAGCTTTATTGCAAAGAATGCGGTTAAGAAATTAGATTTGAAATTGAAAAAACTCAAAGAACCCATCACTGTCCAGAATCCGGTTGGGGGTTCCCTCAATCTTAGTTGGGTTTGTGGGGTGCCTGTTTCCTTTTCTCATTATCGGTTTCCTTGTATCTCGATCGTCATGAATTTTACCGAATTCGATCTTATTTTAGGGTTGGATTGGTTAACCAAGTACGAAGCTGAGGTTAAATGTGCAGAAAGGGTTGTCAGGGTTAAAACGAAGCTTGCCAATATAGTAATTCCCTGTGAAGGCCCGAATTCTGATAGAAAAGACTTCTGGGCAGCATTAGATGTTTCTCCTGCACAAATAGAACCTGTTCCTATCGTTCCGGAGAATATTCCTGTCGACATTGAAAATATTCCTGTTGTGAAGAACTATGCGAATGTGTTCGAAGAAGTTGTTAGCTTACCTCCGCAGAGAGAAATTGATTTCAGAATCTCTTTAGTTCCGAATGCAAGGCCAGTAGTTCACGCTATTCGAAGAATGACCTTGAAGGAAAACGAAGAGTTAGACAATCAAACTAGACAGCTTGTATGGAAGGGTCTAATCAGGCCAAGCTTTTCTGATTGGGGGACAGCAGTGGTATTTGTCCTGAAGTCAGACGGTACTCTCAAACTATGTGTAGATTATCGTGACTTGAACAAGAATACATTGAAAAACAAATATCCATTGCCGCGGATTGATGATTTATTGGACCGATTGAATGGGGCACAAGTATTTTCACGAATGGACCTAGCTACAGGTTTCCATCAACTTCGTATTGCCAAAGAGTGTGTTCCTTTGACAGCATTCATAGGTCCGGACTTATTCTACGAGTGGTTAGTAATGCCGTTCGGCTTGTGTAACGCTCCAGCTTACTTCGTCGATCTGATGAACAGAGTATTCAGGGGAGTTTGAATAAATTTGTTCTGGTTTTCATTGATGATATCCTTATCTTCTCTATGTCAGAAAGCGAGCACGAAAAACATTTGGAACAAGTGTTAGAAATTCTCAGAAAGAATGTTTTAAAAGCAAAATTTTCCAAATGTGTATTCTGGCAAGAACAAGTCAAATTCCTTGGCCACGTAGTGTCAAAGCAAGGAATTTCAGTGGATCCCAGTAAAATCACTGCTATTCAGAATTGGAAACAACCTCGTACACCCACAGAAGTCAGAAGTTTTCTCGGGCTAGCCAGTTATTATCGGAAATTCATTAAGGATTTTGCGAAGACATCCAGTTCCTTGACGAAACTGACTAAGAAACATTCGAGATTCAATTGGACTCCAGTATGTGAGGAAGCTTTCCAAGAGCTGAAACTGACAACTGCTCCAGTGTTAACAATAATAGATGGCAATGAGGACTTGAAAGTCTGGACTGACGCTTCTAGAGAAGGCCTTGGCGCGGTGTTAATGCAAAGAGGTCAAGTGATTGCTTATGCTAGCCGTCAGCTAAAACCGCATGAGAAGAATTATGTGACTCATGATCTTGAGTTGTTAGCCATCGTCTTTGCTTTGAAAATCTGTAGGCACTATATTTTGGGTGAGAAATTCGAACTGTATACTGACCATTATTCATTGAAGTATCTGTTCACCCAGAAGGACTTGAATCTAAGACAACAGTGTTGGCTAGAATTTCTTGCGGCGTATGATTTTGAGATTTTGTACACTCCAGGGAAAGCCAATGTTGTGGCAGATGCGCTGAGTAGAAAGAATGTAATAATCGCCAGCTTTATCGTTACAACTTCCTTGGTTGATAAGATCTCCATTCTACAGAAAGATGATAATTTTGTTAAGGAGATGATCAAAAGAATTCAAAAAGGCGATGCATCTAGTTTCCAAGTGGATAACGAGGGAATTCTTAGATTAAAAGGAAGGATTTGTGTTCCCGACGTCTCCGAGCTCAAAAGAGAAGTTCTTGATGAATGCCACAAGTCCAAGCTGAGTATCCACCCAGGGGTTAGCAAAATGTATAATGACCTCAAGCGAACTTTCTGGTGGAAGGCAATGAAAAGAGATATCTCTATATATGTTAGCCGGTGTCCCACCTGTCAGCAAGTCAAAAGAGACCAGCAGAAACTCGCTGGATTGTTGCAACCGCTAGGAGTACCAGGTGGGAAGTGGGAACAGATTTCTATGGATTTCATAGATGGTTTGCCCAGAACCAGAAAAGGAAATGACAGTATTTGGGTGATCGTGGATCGATTTACGAAGACCGCTCATTTCATACCTGTCAAATCGAATAGAAATGCTTAGAGTCTGGCGCAGGTATATTTCAAGGAAATTGTGAGACTGCACGGAGTTCCCATGAGCATCGTTAGTGATCGTGACCTGATTTTTGCCAGTAAATTCTGGGAAGCATTCCAAGCAGAATTGGGGACGAAACTGAACTTGAGCACCGCATATCATCCTCAGACAGATGGTCAGACTGAGAGGGTGAATCGTATTCTTGAAGATTTATTGTGGGCTTGTATTCTTGATTTTGGCGGATCGTGGGAAGACCATTTGCATTTGGCCGAATTCTCATATAACAACAGTTACCAAGCGAGCCTGACAATGTCGCCATTCAAAGCATTGTATGGTAGACCGTGCCGATCCCCAGCTTGTTGGGTTAAACCTGGTAACAGACTTGTATTGGGGCCAGATATGATTCGCGATGCTGCAGACAAAGTCGATTTCGTTAAGAGACGATTACTAGCTGCCCAAACCCGACAAAAGAGCTATGCAGATAAGAGAAGAAGGGATATATCATTTGCTGTTGGAGACTATGTATATTTGAAAGTATCTCCGATGAGAGGAGTTATCCGGTTTGGTAAAACAGGGAAATTGGCGCCCAAATTCATTGGTCCGTTTCCTATTCTTGAACGGATTGGAACTCTCGGGTATAAGGTTCTGTTGCCGAATTGGTTGCCTGGAGTGCATGATGTATTTCACGTATCTCAACTGCGAAAGCACGTTCATGATCCAGACTTGATCGTGGAAGAAGCAGCGCAACAGGATATAGAAATCACTCCAGAATTGGCTGTGAGAAGAGAGCCACTGAAGATCATTGGCAAAGAAACCAAAGAACTGAGGAACAAGAAGGTTCACCTAGTCAAAGTGCAATGGAGTGGAGATCCGCGAGATTGTACTTGGGAAACTGAGGAGAGCATTCAGAAAGCCTATCCTAGGTGTCAAGGGGATATCTCTGATTGACTCCGGTGCAAGGTACATTTACCATACTTTGCATTACCATTTAATCCTCTACTCTGTTGTTATTTCTTTCCATGGATGTGCACTTTTACTTCTATAGTCTGATTAATTTAAAAAGAGTGTAGAATTAATTTGTATGATTTTGGAAAGTTAAAAACAAATTGCTTTTTGTTTGTGTTGTGTGATAGTAGATTTGATTAATTAAATTATTAAAATGATAGTTAATTTAATCAATAAGAGGATGAATGGTAGGATTTATTCAATTAAATCACACATTGAACTGATTTAAAAATAAATAGATATATATACATGTGCATTATATATGTTTGAACAGGTAATTGGATTGGCTGTTGAGTAAAGAAATTATTTGTGTGCCCGACAAATAGGTAAACCTTAATGAGTTGAATGCGAAATAATATTATATCAACTCCTGTGAATGCCATTGGATGCGGAGTGCTGGTTATTCTGTGTGTAATTAATAAATGTCGCCATAGGATAGTAACAATTAATTTTGAACTACACTACATGGCATACTTCTTGAAGATAGGCATACTTCATCATATACCACATAAGCATTTGGAGCTTGTGTGACGAGGGGGAAGATTTACCATATGAGCGAGAGGCTTGTATGGCGATGACTATATTTTACAGGTTGAACTGATGACTGATATGGACTATTTAAATTGTAACGAGAAAATTGCCAGATTAATAAAAACCCCACACAGGTCTGGAGTTGACAATAATCATGTCTCTCTAGTTATTAGATACGGCACATGGACTATTTATTTCCCACACGGGACAAGGTGACGAGGATTTATCCTCTGGAGCATTTAAAATACACACTCTCTCAGGCTTTGACATGGTGACGAGAATTTATTCTCTGGAGTTATTATCAATACACGCTCCCCTGTAAACACCAGAATATATCACTATAAATATGTGTATGCTTATTAGGATTTATTGGGTACCTAATACGGCCCAATAAATTTCCAAACCTCTCCCCGTACAAAGGAGGTTATGGCGAAATTTTTCGAATATTCCAGGTGTTAGCCAAATTTTTGAAGAATTTGAAAATTCTCAGAAACTAAAAAGTTGGAGAATGGAAGCCAGATCAAACGTAGAGTTGATTAATCAAACCACTTTCGACTTTGTTCCTTTTCGGGGACGAAAAGTTTTAAGTGGGGGAGATTGTAACGACCCGGAAAATCTGAACCAATTTAAAATTTTTAAATTGGCTAAAATGGTAGATTTTAAATATTTAAAATAAATATTTTAAATAATAGCAATGAAAAGTGAGTTTGAATCGACGTTTGAAAACGAATATAATTAATTCTAATTATAAACAAGGCCTAAAATGGCGCTGCAGTTTCAAAAATTGAATTCAAACTTTGTCGGACTGTACCGGGTGCAAAACAAAATGGATTTAAGTGAAACCAAAAATATTTAAATCTGTTAGTGAATACCTTTCTAACAAATCTGAAAAATCGAAGTTTCATAGCGGAAAGCAAAAGTTATGGCCAAATGAATTTTCAGAAAGGTCGCTATGGAATTTATATAGCCCGTGAAATTGGCCATTTTGCATACGACCTCGGAATTCGACGAACCACTTTTGTTGGATCCGGGATGTGAAGTTATTGCTAGGTTTCAAATTTCATAATTTTTGAAGCTAATATGTGAGCGTGGCAAAGGAAAATGTGTTTTGGTCAATTACAGTTAAATTAGATCGACCAGAAATGGGCCTTTTTGCAAACGATCTCAGAATTCGATGAAACTAGTTTTGTTGGGACCGTATCGTCAAAACATAGCCAGATTTATTTTTCTGGAATTTTTCGAATCATTTTGTGGCCCTGGCAAATTGAAATGTACGTTCAAATTAAATATTGAATGTTATATATTTTAACTTGAAGGAAAACTGATTGAAACAGTCGAATGGGCCTACGAAACATATCCCATTGTGTTCGTAATGGGGGTATTTAGCTAGGGACGACAGTCGTTGGGTTTGGATTGGAGTTCGTGTGGAAAAGGGGGTATTTTTGAAATTATAAAAGCATCGACCAATCATATTTTTTTAAAACCAAAATAACAGAAAAACCCTTCTCTCTCCCGATTTGAACGGCGGCTGAGTATTCGAAGCTTCCCTCCCTGTTTCCGATCGCCACAGCCACCATCAGCCCCACCTCCAATTAAATTTTTGGTAGTTCTCACTCCCCTCTTCAAATCCGTGTAGGCCTCGCCCCCTACCATCTCGAGTTGCGTGCGAATCGCGCCCACGAAGTTCGAAGCTTCAGGCCGCCGCCGCCGCCACCTGGGACCGTCGAACTGGCCAAGACCCTCATCGCCGAGAAGCTTGTTCCTCCCTCTTCGACGCTGTATCCTCCGATCGAGCTGCAACTTCGCGGATTGAAAGAAATCCTAAAACCTAGTTTTGAAGAAAAATATAGAGGTACCGCAGTTAAAATTAATATATATATATAGCACTTTAAAGCGCCACGGTTTTTGTTTTCACTGTAAAAATCATATCTTTTTTGTTTCTTGACGAAATTCAGTAAAACAAGAGACAGTGGATTCGTTTGGACATCTTCTACATTCCAGAAGAGACCGCATATTTTTCTGAGCCTTCTGCTATTTTTGGTGGAGTGGAACCCAGTGTGAGATTTCTAATTTATAAACGATATGGAAAACAATGATGTATAAATTATATAGTCGATGTATGAATTATATCAGCGTTGTACACCTCATGTATAAGCATTGAATAAGTTGTATGTTCGATGTATAAGTTATACATGCGTTGTAAAAATTATGTGCGTTGAAATGAATTGAAGTGAATCAAAATATATTTATATACGAATATATATATATATACTCCCCTCGTCCACAGACCATGGACGATATTTATTGTTTGTGATTGGTGTGAAAATTGGTTGATAGCTAATGGTTGATTAAAATTGTTTGTGGTTGAAATTGATTTGTTGTGGTTGAAAAATACCCATTGGTGATTGAAACAAAATTAGAATAGATTGTGGAAATGAAAATAAAACATGCCGCCTGCGTGCGAACTAGATGCATGAATCCCCATTGTCAAAAACCGCGAGGTTTTAAGGTAGAGCGAGGAGCCGTACTAGGGACGGACCCGGTTTTAACTACCCTGCCGTTATGCTGTCGAAATTTTCAATAATATTCATGTGTTAGAATTATTTTCATGTGTTGAAACTATATTCCTGTGTTGAATAGAAATTCATGTGTTGAATAAAAATTCATGTGTTGGATGACATTCATGTTTTGAAATAAATTGTTTTATAATAAAAATCATATTTTTATCATCTATATGAACTTTATAAAATAGTCGTGTTTTGAAATAAATTGTTTTATAATAAAAATCACATTTTTACTATATACATAAATTGTTAAAAATAGTGAAGTGTTGAAATAAATGTCTGTTAGATAAAAATGTCATTTTTATCAAATGTATAAAGTGGAAATCATTTTGAAATGAAAGGAAGAATTATATTTATATATATTTATATAAATATAATTAAAATATAGTGAATAATGAGGCTGTAGTTCGTGTTTTGAAACCGTGATTTCACACGATTAGTGCGGGAGATCCGACCATCGGATTTTCCCGAAACCACAACCGTTGGGTTCGCCTTGGAAATATCTTTCTAACGGCACCAACTTTGTAAAGATCCAACGGTTAGATTTTCTGGAATGTTTAATTCAAACCTGAAGAAAAACAGCGCTAGAATCGATTACATTTATATATATATATATATATATATATATATATATAATTAAATTAAATCGAATAACGACGCTGCAGTTCGTATTTTGAAATCGTAATTCAAACGATTAGTGCTGGAGATCCGACCGTCAGATTTTCCCAAAACTGAAACCGTTGGATTCGTTTTGAAAAGATCTTTCTAATGATATAAATTTGGTGAAGATCCAACGGTTAGATTTTCAGATATGTGTAAATCAAATCCGGGGAAAAACAGCGCCACGACCGCGTTATGGCCTGAAGCGTCGTTTTAATGAATTGGCTATTTTTATATAAATAAAAATAGCGATAAATCGTGATAAAATATTTTAAACGATATGGAATGGAAATAAACTGAATTTGCTCGATTTATGTGATATTTGATGGTTGAATGTGTTTGGTGTGAAAATTACATTAAAGAACAAAGTTGGTGTTGTCGAATAATTTAACCATTGGAATGAACTGATTTGAAATTCTAAATATACGTGAATTATTTGAAAAGACCGAGTTAATTCTCATTTCAAATAATTGATCGACGAGTGAAGGTCGTAGATATGAAGACGGTGCAAGACCGACGATCTTCACATCGAATGGAGGGGTGCTACTGATGCTCATGATGGGAGTAGCTACCTTGACGGGGTTGAAGTAGTAGCCACCCGGACGTACTTGTTGATTGTAAGGATATGCGAGGTATTGAGTGCCTCCAGTTTCGTTCAGACCCAGAACGAACGTGTAAATGGACTGGGTGTCTGACATTGGATTTTGTTCTGTGCTGATTGATCTCTATTAAATATATATCTGTTTGGCGGCGGAGAATTTATTCTCTTGCTTAACGCCCTTCTCTGAGACGTACGAGCCCAGAGGTTATATATCGATAGAAATCAGTCGCACGGGGTGAATTGCCTGTGTGGCACGCCTAAGTGATAGATGATCAAGGCTTCTGTTGAAAAGCAAAGTCTTGTGGTTGATGATCAAAGCACAGCCTGTGTGGCATAGCTTTGTGTATAACGTGAATTCGCGAGCCTCACACCCCGGGATGGACCAGAAACGGGAGAAGGATCCAGGGAGGACATGCGTTTCTTTCTAGCTAGGGTGGTGTCAGTGACCTAACAGCCCTGACATTTATATACTTTTCACCTGTGTGGTTGTTGTTGTTGCGAGGCGCCTCGGATATATCGGTCGATCCGGGACCGATAGAGTCATTGGGCTCATTTACGCCCCAAAGGGCGGGGAAACGCAGTGTTCAGGATTTTAATCCACATCGGTGGACCGGCCCTGTGGCTCCTAAGGCTTGACTGAGTACTTGCCTGAGGCTCGGGCTAGAGAGTCTCGAATTCGGTGAGGACTATCTTTTGCCTCGGTTCATGACGAAAATCCAATTTCCAAATACGACATCGTGCGGTTTTGATTGTACACCTATATATTGCGACATAGTGGTATGGGGCATTAATGCCGCCTATGATTGATAGTTATGATTGAAATTGTTTTTGAAACATATATACACTAGCAATAATATCAAATGATTTGTTTTGCTCGTATCAAGCATATTTTGGCCGTTATAAGGTAAAACTCTATCCTCTGGTGTATGTTGCATTGTGTGATGGGAACTGAGTCTTATAATGGCTACATTTTTATAAAAAGCATTGCGATGTTTAAAAGATCTATTTGTTTTAAAGCACTGGCAATCCAATGGAGTAAACCCGTTCCGCGAAAGTGGTGTGGCCCTGTGATTAGCCATATTTGAAAATGTGTTAAGTAGATTTCTCAAACCAGTCCCATGACTGACTCGTAGTTTGTTTCAATTGCAAACTCGGGTGCCCCTTTTTCTACACGGGCAGCCTTGTATTCAGGTTTTAGCAGGCTCTTTCTGGATAGCTGGAGCTGAAGATGGATTCTATCATTTATCTCTTTTTATGCTGTTCAGCTCCTGTTGTACATATTATGTTTTCTTTTCCGCAGTAGACATTTTTGTATAGCTGAACTATATTTTGTACTAAGTATGATCCTATATACTGTGCAACTCCGATGATTATATTTATCCAATGTATTCTATTGTACATTATCTGGTGTATTTATTTATTTCTGTTCTGCTGTTATCTGTTTATGTGTTATATTCCAAAGATTACCCTTGCCACCGTCTTATCGGGAATGGGGTTGTCTCATCGCACAACCACAAACTAATCCCAATCGCTATGAAATTTGAAACTCTGCTATGTTTATGGTATTATTAAATTTTAACTACTTTTCTGACCCGCGTTTATATTATGCACGCTCATACACTAATTCCGATTGACTTGAAATTTGGAACCTACCATAATTTGCCATGCGGGTCCGATAGAAATGGTTTTGTCGAATTCCGAGACTATTGGAAAAATGTTTATTCATAAACCTTTTAAATTAGTAATGAATTATCGATTTCCAAAATATGTTTATTAATTATTATTTTAAAAATCCAATAATCCTATTTTAAATATTTGATAAGTTGTATGCTAACAGAAGGTCTTAAATTACAATATCAATTAATAGCGTCAAATTATCATTTTTGAAGAAAAATGTTTTTACTGATAAGTTGATAAAACTGATTTAAATAAATTATCTGACCGTTATACCTTTTGAAATTGTATTTTAAAATGAGTGTATGTAACTAGAACCATGTGCGGTTATTTCAAATTCTTAAAAACTCTAATTTTCGAAATATCAGAAATTCCAGGTTATCACATTCTCCCGAACTTAAAAGCTTTTCATCCTAGAAAAGGAAATAAGACGTAAGCAAACAACAAAGTTCTGAAATAGTATATATAACTAAAGATTCCATATCGTATCATATATCTTACATTTATATATCATAACTTAAGACATCATCAACTATATCACAAACATAACTTATACCCTAATGTATAGTGCCACTTAAGGCACTTAAGGTATAAGTGTCTATACTGACCAACGTGAGCACATTCTATGTACTTGAGTTGGCGTATACAACATGCAACCATGCTCCAAAACTTATCGTAAGTGCTTGTGCTACATCAAAACAAAGCTAACAACTATGTATACATAATATATCCCACAACAAAGCTAACAATTATCTAACTGTCTACCAGTCATTGGAATCATCCACCTAGGGTCCAAAGATCGTGATATCCTCGGGACCTAGTCTATCTCATAATTTGACTTGGGATCATCCCGCCCATCCAATCTCGGGATCATGATCTGATCCGCATCAAAAGCGTTGGGATCATTCTCTCTATGAATTCCTTCTCGTCGTTGGTGTCATAGCCACCGTCATCACCTCATCGTCCTAATCCTCGGGGTCTATCTCGGGCTCGACCTCGTTATCGAACTCTGGGGCTAATCAATCTTAGGCTCGTCTATCTTTGAATGTGGTACGTATGGTAATGACGACTCCTCGTGGATTGGCTCAGGAATGAAATCTGGTATAATCTCCAATACGGGAGGAGGCTGAATCTCTACTGCTGCATCATCTTCTATCATCTAGTCATCATGATAGCCTGAGTCATCAGGCTATACAGAGCCGAACTCTGTGTAAGTAGGTGCAGAACCGGACTTAGAATGTAAATCTGCTATGGGTCTATAAGCTGACGTCGAATCAAAAACATACTCGTCGGTGCTACCATGACCAGACGAGCTAGAAGAACTACTCTCTGATGCCTCCTTAGAAGAACAATTAGGGGAAGGCTCACAAAAATGGGCCATATATCGGAGAATAGAAACCTTCTTACCCCTACCTCCAACTCTCATCCCTCTTCCTCCACCTCTCTTCATTAAGATAAAAAGTTTCTAATTAGTACACAAGTTTAAACTAATCCTTTTGAACTTAAACTTTCTAATTAAAACAACAAATGAGTTTCGTGTATATCCACTGTCAAAAATCATGAATATAACTTCCCTCATAGATTTTAACCTAATGTGTATCTGAATTTATCGACTGTCCGAAATTGCTGAAAATCCTGTTTAATTATCCTAATCCAATAGTTTAAGTTCATAATCATCCCTTAATCAGTTAAATTAGCCGCCCTATAGCACATCTAACAATAAATTAGTTGGTTAACTCTTCAAATTTAAACTTAATATTTTTATCTAAACACGATCTATTTTTTTTTTAATTCTTATTACTTTGAAAATAAAACCTACAAAAACGTCTCTCCCATAATACATAATTCTCTCAACTCACTTTAGAGTATCACCGACACTATCTCTAATGGGTCACTCATCCTAGGGTACTACTGATCCTATCTTTGACAAGTTATTCATCTTAAGATACAACCGTTTCTATCTTTGATGAGTATTTACTCCATGGAGCCAAGGTTTATCGCTAAATCAATGCTTTGATACCAAGTGGGACGACCCAAATCCGCTTACCTTTTGAACCGATTATAAACCACATAAGTCCAATTCAAAAGGTAAGCTTCAAAGTGTAGGTCCTGCGATAAACCAAATCTCTGACCTTTGATAGTCGATACTTAATGCATCCACGGTTTTCGTGTACCACAAAATCAAATGTCGCAAACTCGAATCATCCAGATTTTATCGGAGCAAAACACATCGGAACATAAACAAAATATAATAATCAACATATAACTTTACAACGGAGACTTTTACAGTGAAAATATTTATATCATTTGAGTTAGAAACATTCTCACATCACCAATCCATATACCCCAGGTATAGAAAGTAGAATACGTCATGCCATCCGGCGAAGAACTCCAGCTTTTCTGCATCAATAGAAAATTCCTCATCCATCTGTTTAAACCTGAAACACGCTTGACATTTTTTAAAACAAAACATTTTATATTATTATTAACGTCTAGATGTGGAAATCATTTTCAAAAATAAATGTAAAAATCTTAGCTCGCATAATGCCCCATCCCATGATGTTGGCTATTAGGGTACAAATGAAAATGTAAGCTCGTATGTGAAGTTGGATTCGAACAATGACCAAGGAAAAGGATCTCCCTTAACCGCATTTGGAACACCTCTAGCAAGATGTCCCTGGAGTCAACTATTGAGTCCTTCGGTTCTGCAGAGCCAGCTAGCACTGTACATGGATGATTGGAATCTTTCCTGAACAAAACGTTTCTCCAGTCGTATTTGACCATCATTTGAGGCGCCTCAACTATCATCCACATAAGTAAACCTATCCGAGCTCCATGCCATGGCATCACTTTTCAGTTATATGGAAACATTAGTCCTTATCTCTGAGGTCCATCATCCTGTTTCGACCATTCACAGGTTGTGAGGTTCTAAGGCCTTGTTTCAAGAAAAAGCTACGCTATATCAGCCATGTTTTGATCATCATCCGCAAAGTTCTGTTTTTCAACAAAATCTTTGATCGACTAAGCACTTAGCATGCAACATTGTCGATTCACAACATATAATTAGTGTCTATTAATATATAACCCTCTAACTACATAAATCTAAGAGGAGGGTGTTAAGAAAGTAGAATAAATTCTCCGCCACCAACTAATATATTGTCGATAGAAACCAATCGGTTATGTTGTAAAATACAACGGAAGACATATATCCATTTACAAGTCTGTCCTTGGTTTTGAACGAAACCGAAGACGTTTTATTCCACAACCCTATCTGGGTTAGAAAGCCCTTGCAACCTGAATTGCTCCAAGAACGGTTAGAACGTCGTCAGGATAACCTTATTATAGGGGATCAACCCGAGATATCAACGAGCAATCCTTCCGATAAAAGTGGTTTCATCGAATTCCAAGACTATTGTTAAAATATCAATTTCTAAACCTTTTAAAATAGTGATGAATTATTGATTTTCAAAATATTCTTATTAATTATTATTTTAAAAATCCAATAACCTTATTTTAACTATTATATAAGTCGTATACAAACAAAAAATCTCAAAATTTAAAATATCAATGAAAATTGTTAAATTTTCATTTTTGACGAAAATTGTTTGAATTCATAAGTTGATTAAAATGATTTAAATAACTTGTCAAATTGTTATACTTTTTTAAATCGTATTTAAAAATGAGCGTATGTATCCAGAACCATGCGCGGTTGTTTTGAATTCTTCAAAACTTGAATTTTCAAAATATTAGAAGTTCTGGGTGGTTGCATAATGGTTGATAAATGCATGCAATAGTATGTTTGATTTTGTAATAGTTGTGATTGTTGTATGTTTTTTATTTAGATTATTTATCATCCCTTCTATCACATCTGCAAGTTTTCAATATCATAATCTGTGTACGTAGTCCTAGGAAAATTTTGGATAAAGGTTGCAATGATATATATACTAAGATTTTGATTAAATGAAATGATTTAAAATTTGAATTGAAAACTTATAAATTCAAATTTAAGTTTGGAATTAAAAATTCAAGCTTGAATTTATGATTTATTAAAAGAAGTTATTAAGTGAAAAGATTGTATTTAATGATCTAATTTTATATTTAATTTAAAATTAAATTTGTTGATTTAAAGGTTAAATTTATCTTAACAGATTTGAATTGTTTAGATTATTCTAATTTAATGAAATGTAAAGATTTAAATTTAAGAGTTGAAGTTGTTTATTATGTATTTAATTAAATGAAAGTATCTAGAATTTAATCCGATTTGATTTAAACTTATTTAATAAGACAATTCAATGTTGAAACAAACTTGTTTTGATAAAATTGAATTAAAGTCTAAGCTTAAATTAAGATTTAAACTTGTCTGATTTAATTAAAATTTGATCTGAATGGATGCAATATTTAGTTTGATTTTAGGATAATATTTTTGTTTAAGATTTGATTGATTTATTTAATTAATAAAATGATACTTAATAATATTACAAAAGTTAAAGATTTAATATTATTAAGTTGAACTTACAGGTTGAACTAATCAGTTGAGTTTGAAATTAGAAACGTGAATTGATATCAATATGAATTCGGAAATGTTCAATACTGGATCGCATTGAATCGAATTGGACTAGATTTTGGAAATTGCAACAACTTGATTTTCGACCGCTTTAAGCTGGTAATTAAACTAACTCGAACTGTTCAAACTGACAAAGTGTTATTGGGTTATGAGGTTTAAACAGGATCAACACCGAATCATATAATAAATAAACTACAATATCTCACAATGGAAGCATTTTGTAAAAAATATCAGAGTTGTACGAAGTTTTATACCGTGGAAGAATTTACATAAATTTATTTACCATAATTTTGTGTAACAACCTGAAATTTTGAACATATCAAAAAAGGGTTGCTAACAGATGTATAACGCTTAATTTTAAATTATAATTTATTTGAAAGACAAGTAATATTTATTAACAAAAGTAACAATTACAATTCTTACAACAATGTATCACAACATATACAGTGACTATACAAATCGAAAATACCCAGAACAATTAGCCAGGCAGAGATTAGGAAAAAACTGATAACATGATACAAATGGACCCAAGAAAAAAACTTAAATCTGTTGCAAACCCCGAACCCATCCATACTTCATCCATTCTGCACTTTTCTCCATGAAAATCTCATAACAGAATCAACACTTCCTTCCCTGCTGGCAGCTCAAAAAATTCCTGTGCAAAGAAGTACGCTATACATTCACAAAACATTACAAGCATATACTCGAAACCAATAATCATGATCAACCAATAGTAACTATAGGCTTTTCAAGCTCCAAAAAAACTGCTTGAATCTCCATTATAGAAAACTCCAAAACCAAAAATCTTAACCGAAAACTGATGCGGCATAAAAAACTCAATACTGATACACCTTTGGGTATGCACCACTATATAATATAGAACAACATTATTGCACTAATATAATATGGCTTATACAACATTATTGCACCAATATACTTGAACCAAAATTGAAACATCATACACATTAATATACAGTATCAATCGTACTCGAGAGCAAAACCAAAAACAAGAATTATATACTAGCACTAAACTAGTTTTAGATTGGGTTTCTCCTAGTATGTCTCAAAGGAAATTTCATTGAATTTGGAAGAAATTCCTCTAACAAGTAATCAATCCCCTCATCCAAATCATTGTCAACACAATCGGCAGCCTTCTTTTTCCTAGAACATCTCTTTGCATTCTTTAAAGCCGTTTTAGTTTTTGTTGAAGTAGATGGCGTAGTATTTGAAGGCGAATTAGAAGGAGGTGGCAAAATTACATGAGGAGGTATAAATGTGAATACAGTGAAGAAGCAAAAGAATTTCCAATATTAGTGGCAGAATTATTAGCTGTGACTGCTACATTACACTTAGAGGACCCTTCAGTAAGATTAACATCATTCGTATCATCAACATCATCCCAGAATTTCCCTCTTAACCTATTAATAGTTGAATCAGAGGATGTTGATTTAGAGAGAGTTATCCTAAGCTGAAGAGGCAACCTGTTTACCCTTCTTAATCGCATGCAGATACTCATTTTCACCATTTACTCGATTACTATTAACATTGTTACTATCAGACAAATTCCTTAGACTAAAATCCATAACATATATCTTAAAATTATTAACATTGTTACCATCCTTATTAATACTAACATCAATATTTGTATCATTTAATCGAAAACTTTCCTCAACCATAGCATTCTGTTGACTGGATTTTTCAACTGTGTCCCTCTTATTAATTCCCGCATCCTTATTAATCAAACCATCACTAATATTATTTTCCACATCACCATTTTGCTTCTTACTGTTATTTGCTAGAGATCTACAAACCCCTTTATCAAAACTAACTTCAATAACATTTACATGTCGTCCAATTCCAATATCTACACTAACTCCTTCATCATCACCAACCTCCTCAATTGTACCAGGCCCATTTACATTACTAGACTCAGGCACATTTTCATTTAATATTGCTTCGTCCCCATTATTGTTTTCATTAGCTTCAGTAGCTAAAACATCAAAGGGATTTGCTTTCCTCACATTCGAATCACCATCTACATTCTCCGTATACACCTCTTTCTTATTCCAGAACTTTCTAGACTTTGTATTAATTGTATACCAATTTCTCTGCGTATCCTGAAAATTAATCCGTTTCTTATACTGTCCACCAAAATCATTTGCTCTAACATGTGAATCCACACAGTAGTGCTCTCTGTTGCTCATCTCAACTTTAGGTCTAAAATCACAATTGGATGTATCATGGCCAAAAACCTTGCAAATTGAATAAATCCTAGGTTTCCAGTCATATGATAACTTTACTGGAGGACATTTATCACCTAATTCATCAACAACTATTAATTCAGGCAATTTGAAATCACATGAAATCTCAACCAAAGTCTTTGCGTAGCGAAATCTCTATAATTTCTCAGTGTTACTATCAAAACATATTAACTTTCCTACGTGATAGGCAAGCCAATTAATACCTAATAACATCCAAAGAATTGTTGGAATTTTATAAAAGTGAACCCATATTGGTACTTTCTGAATCTACGCTTGAGAGTTTCTAATAGTAGGATCACATTATGTAATAATGAACATACGACCTCTAATGAAAATTGGGTCGGATTTTAAGAATCCTGTCTCTATCAGATTCACTAGAAAAATTGAAATAGAAATGAATGCCATTAACTTAATATCTACCTTACCATCTAGCTTCCAATATCATAGCAATTTTTTTAGCATAGTGAGGTAAGAGAGCGAACCATCCAAGAAAAAGCCAATCAAGTTGTTGCTCCAATACCTCATACCCACCTCTTTATTGATATCAGGAATCTTTTTCAGTTTGCCATCATGTACAATTTCAAAATGCTATAGTTTAAGCACCCCCGCGTTACGAGGAAGTGAATTGAACAAAGATGCATAATCAATCTTCGTAAAGGAAGGAAAAGATACTTTCGATGAAGTTTGATTAGCATAATTGCGATTAATCTCGGATTAATAGAAGAATTGCCTGGATCTGGAAACAAGAAGTTCGATTCAAGATTACTCATAGAAGGGTTACTGAAGGGGGATTGACTGAAGATGGTGATGGATCTGGGGGAATAAGTGGTGAAGGGCGAGTGGGAAGAGGAGGGAAAGCGGAATCAAAGGTAAAAGATGTGGAAGAAGAAGAGAAGGGAAATGATGCGGTCGCCATTAATATTTCTCAAAATGGGTTCAAATTATAATTTATTTTAAATGTTTGTATTCAATTTATGAATATAAATTTATAATGTGTATTTCTAAATCAAATAATAGAAGCTGTATTGATCGTTAATTCAGAATTTGATTGTCTAAATTGACATGAAATCGATTAATAGCAAAAATTTGAAATAATAATCATAAAAATGTAATATTTTAATACCAAATCAATTCGAATAATTTTATAATGAAAACATCAAATTTTGCTCGCTCCGTTTAATTCGTTTTATACGACTATTTTACGGTAGGGGCAATTGGTGTAGTGCAAATTATCGTTAAAACTTAAATTTTGAAATAGAATCCAAAATTTTATATTGGAGATGCGCTAAACTAAACATAGAGTAGGAATAAATTTTGTTGGAAAATACACAAGTTTTTTTTGTTTGCATATTTAGTTAAATTTAATATAAATCGTTTTTAAAATAAAACATTGAGCGAATTTGAGCGATTTGACCTAAAAATAGTAGAACATTTTCGAAGCTAGATAGTATTTTTATTTTGTGAAGTTCAAACGTTTATTGCTTCGAATCTTTAATTTCGATTGGAAAATGTGCAAAATCCGTCAACAAGTTATATAAATATCTGTAGCCATGTTCTTGGTTATTTATTTTCTTTGTATGCTCATAAAGCGTTATGTTAAATTTTGATAGCATAAACTTTTGACTTTGAGAATTTGAAACAACTCTAGGAAGTTTTCAATGGTTCCTATGCTAGACATCAGATAAATGAAGGGCCTCGCGTGCACTGTCTTTCATTATTACCTCAACCCATGTCTTCTTCATATAATAAATATATTTGCTTCATTTCAAACCCATTATTTCGCCCCATTTTACATTGTCCTGTCCAATTTACTTGTTTGTTTCATGAATATTGTATATACAGAGGAGAACCTTCAACATACCCATTCACTGCACCTAATTTTCCACCCATTTTATTTTCTAAACTCGCGCCTCCTTCACGTTATGCACCCTACACATTTCTTTCCACATTTTCTCTTCTCCAAAATGTTTCGTGCAACAATATCTCCTTCTCTATTTTCCTTTCCACGCCATTTTCTTTTCCAACTTTTTCTATGTAAACATCTGCACCACCTGCCTCCACTCCGACCTTGTCTCCAGCGCATAGATCTTTAGCTCGTCCTCCCTTGAAAGTAAAGAAAGTCCACGCATCTACTCACAAAACCCATCCACCATCCGCCCCTCGTATTTCCCCTCTGACCTTTGCACTAAGCCTTGATTTCTGGCATCGTTGCATGCGTATTTGCTGTGTCCCTCCATAGTTTTATGCCCTGTGTGTTTTGTGTTCTCATTTTGCTTTTTAAAATATAAACAATATAAAATTTGTTAACTTCTATGTTATGTTTCTGATTGGCGTGCCATGTTTCATGCATGCATTGTGTTTGTTGTGTGCGTGTACTGTGTTGTGTGTGTTTGATGTGTAGCGTTGTTCAATGATAGAAAAAACTGGTTTCGGTTTATATGAAATGGTTTTGTTTGGATTTTCAAAATTTCTTCTTTTATAAAAAAAGATTTGTTGTATCGACTCTCTTGTCATGCCTCTTCATGTTTACTCAATTGCTTTGTGCCTGAGTCCTTTGTTTGATTTATCCCTTCCTTTAATATAAAAAATTAAAATTAAAATGTTGAAGTTGGATTTTCTGTTCAAGCTGGGATTTTTGGAGTGTTGTGGTCGATCGGATTAGGTTGTTGACGTGTTTGAATCAATCTTGAGCTGTGTTTGGTTGATGTCCATTCGTTTGTCATCTCCATTCAATACCACGAAAGCTGAGTTTATTTCACACTTGACTTGCATTATTTATAAAAGTGAAATTCAGCGCATCTCAAATGCTACGAAATGTATAGCTAGGATTTTGTTAAAAAAAAATCTTATTATATGTTATGCACGGATACACTCATTTATGACTTGATTGATATGTATGGTATGAGTGTGCACATATGACATGTATTACTTCATTTATATGTTTGATTTGCTCAGTTTACTTCATGTATATATTTGATATGTTTGATTTATTGGGTTCACTGATATTGTTTATTTATGTGTTCTCACATTGAAAGTTTCCTATCGGTTGAAATGATATATACCCAACTCATTGTATAGATTTAGGAAATGAATTGAATCGATTTGGGATGTAGGTCGAAATGATATATACCCAAGATTTGAAATTTTAAATTACGGATTGAAATGATATATATCTATATCACTTGACTAAGGCAAAAAAAAAAAAATATACGGACACCGTCGGTCTATTTTGAAAACATTTTTATAAGATTAAATATAATTTGTTTTAACGAAGCATTTTAAATACATTTTAATTATAATATTATTTTTAAAATTTAAATATTTTATATTACTTTATAAGTTATTTAATAGAACTTTTATTATAGTTTAATTTTATTTAAAATTTAAAGTTTAATATATATATATATATATAGGTTTTATAAAAATATAAGTATAGATTTTTCTTAATACTTTACATTAAGAAAGGTTTAAAGAGAGATTTAGAATTTAATTCCAACTAAATGTGTTTAATTACTTAATTAAGATGAAATTTCAAAATTAAGCTAAATTGATTTGAGATGCGAAAAAAATGATGAAATGAGTTTATATGAAATTTGTTAGGATAATGAAACTTAATAAATTGATTTGAAAATAATTTATGAAATGATTGTTTTAAATCCAAATATAATTGAGTTAATCTTTAGAATTGGTTAGATTTGAAATCGAAGATTTAATAGTCATGAAATGAAAGAAATGAGTTATAAAGTAAATTTGAAATTCTAAGAATTTGATTGAAGTAATGAAATTTGAACTCAACTTGAATAACTATGAGATCTATTGGAACTAGAATAATATACCATAAAGTTGGAATCAGTTTGAAGTGAAGTTTTGATATCTGATTTGATAATAAGTTGAACTTGAATATAAGGTTATATTGTTAGGATTGGATTATAAATTAAAACTAGATTATTTTAAACTAGTACTATCTTATACAAAACTAATTTAGACTATTTTACATAATTACTATTTTATAACTATTTATATTTAATTTAACTATTTAACATCTTATAGTTATTTAAAATTATTTTTCTTAAATATTAAACTGTTAAATGTATGTTATAATTATTTAACCAAATTAATTTATATAATATATTTATTTAAATTAATTTTATATACTATATTAACTATTTTGTACAAACGTCTATTTCCAATCCGAGATATTAGATCTGAAATGTTTAGTATGAAGATTCTGAATAACAACAATCGAGATAGAAATTTGAAATCAAATATAACTCTTGTTAACGAACTATTTGAAATTATGGAATCTGAAATCTTGAATGAAATCAAATAATGAACCGGCTGAAATGCAACACATGACATTTGAATATTGAACTTAATCGTTTAAATATAAAACCGATATTTGGAGTGAATTGAGTAAAACCAATATTTGTAGTCAATTATTTTATGATATTTTAAATTATGATTTTAAATATAAATGATCACGATGTGAAATAAGTGTTTTGTTGTTAAAGAGACTCGAGTAGATACTAACATAATCTCTGTTAATACTGATACCACTTTAACAACTGTGCATATGGTGAAGAATCTAGAATGAAGTAGGATGGATTTGGATGCGATTGCTGGATTTGAAGAAAGAGAACGATGATGGATGTCTTTGACCTTCGGATCATAATTAAAATGACTAAAATAAATGTCATACCCAAGCTATGTGAGGTTGCTCCTCCCATTAGACACCCTTCTTTGATATTGTATCTCTTACTTTGTGATTGATTGATGGCCACCCTTGATTATGGGAGTGTTGTTCGTGGTGGGCGGTAGTTGCGGCTTTGCGTTACCATCAGACTGGGTCCGCAATCCGGTAGAATCCTACTGTGGGTATTCCCCGTGTGCCTTGTCATATTATCCTGATTGACTCCCCTACGATTTTGATTTAACGTTGTCGTATCACGGTGCATCCCTATCCATCGACGACATATGTGACGGCCCGCCCCGCACCAGCCTGCATTTCCTCCGAAAGTGCGATGTACATATACCCGACTAGCACGGGACGGTCGTCAGAAGAAAGGAAAGAAGGGAATTAACTAACGAGGAACCTGTAGAATGTCTCACAGCGCATGGAATAAAATATAATAATAACATACTTGACATAAAATAGGTGAGACAGTGCATAAGCTGATAACTAAAACCAACATCAACATCAGAGCAGCGGAAATCCAAATACAGCTTATTACAACTTTCCAAATTTACTGTCTCTAAAACAAAAGAAAACTGAAGTAGAAGATGCACTACTAATGCCCAAGCAGTGATCTTCAACAACATAGGGAGAATACTATATATATCATACATGGAAGCCTCCTGCTCGTCTCCGGATCATCTACCCGTGCATCACCAGCTAACCTGTCTCTAGTCTGCTCGTGTGAGCACCCAGAGTAATAAGAAGAGACATAAAACTCTGGGTCAGGCATAAAGCCTGGTATGAGCGATAAGCATCTAAACAGAACAATAACAGGTATACTAAACCATACCTGAACCTGCAACCAAAGAGTTAGTACCACATACCGTACAATACTCTAAGGTGCCATAATAAATAGTGTAAAGAATACGGGGGTGGGGTGTGCATGTCATAATGATGGCAAACAATCAACCATAGCAACCATCCTCACATCTCTCACTCAGTGCGTAAAGCATACGATGTCCACCACTGACAATCACTAGACCCATCGAAGTAGTGGCGGAGTTCAACTTGTACAACTACTGCTACTACCAAGCTTACCACATGGAGTCATGACCAAATCTTTACAAATGACCCCACTTCATTGGCCTATAGCCCTTTAGTCGTACCTAGGCCACTGTGGCCCTGAATCCGTTCACGTACCTCCCGTACATAGTGATCCAAAGTCATAGACATCGATAGCCCCTTGGCACACGTCCCGCAGCAAAGCCCAATTGTGAAGCTCACTCATTGGTTCCCAGTTGGATCCTGAGTCAAAGCTCCTCATTTGGACTTCCTTTGCATCTCGGGTTTTGATCGAATTGGAGTTGGTCTTCAGAAAAGTCATCGCGTAGTAGTAATAGCCCACGTACGGTTCGGTTCGGTACTCCTCGTCTTGCTCGGTTCGGTTCAGTGTAACCTTCCTGCTCGGTTCGGTTCGGAAGTATAGTGCCCATCCTCTGCTTGGTTCGGTGGTTGCTCCCTTCTAAGTTCCCCGATCCGATCCTGTTCTTCTCCATTTGCCCGTTCCGATCTTGCTCGCTTGCTTGCTCCGATCCGATCCGCTCCCTAGCTCCGATCCGATCCGCTCCCTAGCCTACTCCGATCTGATCCGCTCCCTAGCCTACTCCGATCTGATCCTGCTCCATAGCTCCGATCCTATCCTCTGTCCAACACCGACTCTAAGCAATGGCCTTCCTTCTTGCCAAACTTCTTTTGTGCCAGATTCCAGTTCCGGTCGGATTCCTTTCCCAGCTCTCCTATCCGATCTGAGCCCATACCCGATCCGATCCGAAACCCTGCACAATTTTCTACAACTTTTTCCAGCAACTTGTTTACGCCATTCGACGACGTTTTCGACCAATCTAACTATTCTAATCAACCACAAATTATTCCAAGCAGTCATAGCAACATAGCGAACCAACCACAAACACCAAAACAATGAATATACATGTCAAAATGGATCAAATATACCCAAAAACCCCATGTTTTCCCTTAAGCATGTTTAAGCAAAACTAATCATAGGGTTAACAAAACTTAATCAAACTAAACCAAATTTCTACCAGAGGCATAAAATATTATTTTCGAATTTATGGATATTTTCCACAATTTATTACTGTATAAATTCGCTAATCTTCACTAATTACCCTTAATTAACTGTAATTAGTGTCAAAACGATGCTTATCACTCACCTTGGCCACAAATACAATTCTCAGAACTGAAACCTCGCTGATTTAGGTGAATACTGATGTCTAACAGCAGCTCCTACCTTTCTTTCGTGTCTTCTCTCCTTAATTTGATGTAGATTAAGCCAAAACTCGATTAGAAAGTGATTTGGGGATGTTTCTAGATGTTGGCGGCCATTGTTAGGGTTCAAGAATGAAAGTGGCGGCTGGGAAATGAGGATAAAATCATTCTCTAACTGATTTCAGCCTCCTTCTTACCCTAATCCCGAAATCCCCCATTGGGCCTAGCTGTTAATCACCCGGTTAAGCCCAATTAAGCTGTTTTTCACCATCTGAAACTTGTTTCAGCCATATCTCCCGAACGATAAGTCCGTTTGGCTAATGTGACCACTCTACGGAATTGTAAACCATCATCTGGAGCCAATGGAAGTGGTTTCAGGTCAAAATCCCTTTCCAGTCAAAAGTTATGGCCAAAACAGTGCCAACTAGGGTAAAATGGTCATTTAAAAATTGACAAAAATCATGAACATGGGAAATGAACCCAGTAGTCGTCTCCCAAAGTTACATGACCATACGACTTCATATGTGAAAGAAATAAATATTCTACGATCTTATGATGCGTAGAATGCGGGTCGTTACACTCTCCCCCCTTAAGAAATTTCGTCCCAGAAATTCCTTAACCCAAAACATACAAAAGATCCCGCATGCCTAGCAGCCACATACAACAATCAAACATGCAAAACAAACAAACATGCCTACCCTAGTATGCGGAAAACTAAATCGAAGTCAGAATCTTACCAGGCAAAGAGTTCTGGATATGTTTTCCTAATGTTCTCCTCTGTCTCCCAAGCGCAATCATTCTCGTCCTCGCCCCACTGAACCTTGACTAGCTTCACCGCCTTCCTTCGAAGTTGCTTCATGTCATGCTCGACAATACGGGCCGGCTTGCGGTTCCCAACCGCCTCGGGTTCTACTTCGAAGTCCTCTAACTGATAAGGTGAAATAGTCACATCTGGGTCGTGAACGAACTTCCTTAGTTGGGAAACATGAAATACATTGTGAACTCCCGCCATCTTCTCTGGTAACTCAACTCTATATGCCAAATTCCCGACTGGTTCAAGAACAGGGAATGGGCCAACAAATCTTGGTGCTAACTTGCCTCTCCTGCCAAATCGTATCACGCTCTTCAACGGAGAAATCTTGACAAACACCAAGTCACCAACGGAGAATTTTAAGTCTCTTCTCCTCTTATCAGCATAACTCTTCTGCCTATCTTGGGCAGCCTTCATTCGTTGTTGAATGATCTTGATCTTATCTGAAGTTTCCCTCACCACATCTGGTCCAAGCATAAACTTCTCGCCAGTCTCTATCCAACATGATGGTGAGTTGCACGGTCTTCCGTACAAAGCTTCAAACGGAGCTATCCCGATACTGGATTGGTAGCTATTATTATATGCAAACTCTACTAGATGCAAATGGTCATCCCATGATCCACCAAAATCTAGTACATAAGCTCTCAAGAGATCTTCCAAAATACGATTCACCCTCTCCGTCTGACCGTCGGTCTGAGGATGATACGCGGTACTGAGATGTAATTCTGACCCCAGAGCCTCTTGTAAGCTCTTCCAAAACCCACTAGTGAACAACGGGTCTCGGTCACTCACAATGCTTTTAGGTACTCCATGAAATCTCACTACACATTTCATATACAATTCTGCTAACCTAGCCGCCATTCTGGTCGATTTGACTGGTATAAATCTTGCACTTTTAGTCAGTCGATCCACAATTACCCAAATGCTCTCATGTCCCGATCTAGTCCTTGGTAACTGTAATGACCCGCATTGGCAGGGGTATTATGATTAGTTTATTTAATTATATAAATGGTGGTATAGTGAATTAAATGGTCGTGGAATTAAATATTGATGAATATTTAATTAAAATAATAAATTAAATAATATATTTAATTCTGAAATAATCAGAATTGGCTGAAAGGGCGATATGGTGTGAACCGGATCATCTGTGATATGTAATTCAGCTTGGAATTGAATTTGAATAACGAATATATTCAATCGTCGACAGCTGAATGTATAGTTTATAATATAATTATAAACAAGCTTGAAATGGCGCTGCAGTTCGTAATTTGGCGATTCGAACTTCAACTGAATGTACAGAGTTCGTTTTAAATCGGATTTCTGTGAAACAAGAAACGTGTGGAGCTGGTAGAGTATATCTTTCTAGTGGAAGAGGAAAATCAGGATTTCGTCTTGTAGATTTTGAGATATGTCCAAATCAAATTTCAGAAAAGTCGTTATGGAATCGTTTATCGACCATATCGGTTTATTCGATATAACTATATATCGGTTGTGAATTTAGACGAGGTTCTTTTGAGGCATAGTGATAATTTAATTTTTAGAATTTTATAGAAATTTTTAATTAATTTAATAAGCGATTTTTTATTTGAAGTATTTCGCACCCTGTAATCAACATTTTGGGGTTTCAAAATATGAGTCAACCTACCGATATTATTATATTTTTGGAATCGCAACACATCGCTTGTCATGATCGTACTTTTATTTCTGTTCTTAGTGGCTTGTATTTGCATGAAATGGAGATCGTATGAACTGATTTTAAGGTGGTGCCCCATAGCTAAGTTATAATATAATTAAATATTATTTAATGGTCCACGTGGTCAATTTGGGATCTGAAACTAAATAAGGTAGAAAAAGGAACACGGCAGCAGTGATGTTCGTGGATTTAAAAGAAAAAATGTGGAGGCACGATACATTCAGAACAAAACTCTATAAATACTCATTAAGTTCCCTTACAACCTAATTTCATTGTCATTGTAAATCAAAACAGCAGCCGCCTTCTTCTATAATTTAAATCTCCCACTTTACTAAATGAAATCAAACGAGTGATAGTTCATTGAGATCGTTTAGTCTTGTACTTCGCACTAGGGTTCTCAGTTCAGGGTTCGATCTTGGTTTTGGTCAGTCCATTTTTTCCATGGCGGAGCTGATTTGTGTTGCGGTGAGCATACAACGTCGGAGGGGCAAATATGGTAGGGTGCGGTGAACCTAGGGTTCATGTCTGGGGGTATACTGAAGCAACGATGTTGAAAATAGGAGGTGCAGTCGATTTTGGTTGAGGAGGCGCACGTATGGATGAAGTTCAAGAGGGATTCATGACAAAAAAAAATCGGACCTGTACCTGAATCTTGAAGGGGAGCCTGAAGGCGCGTTTCAAAAGTGGGCGTCGAGTGAGAGGGTAACGGTATGGCATGGAAGTGATGAGAACGTGAAGGAGAATTGATTGGTGACGTTGATTTGAAATGGTATCAACAGATGGAGGGAGCGGTTTGGGTATTTGGTTTGAAAAGGATGGGATGCTACTGTGTTCGTGAATGGGAGGACGATGAGCAGTAGTATTAGGGTGGATTTGTGGCTTAATTAGTTGAAAGGGGGAGATTAAAGAAAATAAGTATGGAGGAAGTGTTGATTTCATGGACATTGGAAATGGTCGGTTGCTACTGTTAGATGCGTGGAAATAGTGGAGGACCGAAGTTCTGAAATCTGTGGAAGAAGGGTGTGTCAAAATGGGGCGGGCCTGGTTCTCTGATGGGCCGATGTGTAAGAAGGTAAAGGCCCAAAGGAATTGAAACAAAATATATTTGTTTAATATAAATTAAATAGTGTATAACTTGTAACCTTTGTAACTTGACCGTACCTTATCAGAATTGAGCGAAACAAGACCCGTTGGGATCGTATGGATGGTGGCTACACCGTGGAACTGACTGGGAATGGATTCGAGCTCGTTTGAATGTATGGAGAAATAAACTGTTTGATTCAAATCAAACAACAGTTTATCGTTCTTTAACGATGAATTGCCAATGTGAGTAAATCTCACTAACTCTGAACAATTTATAATTTCATGTTGTATTTTTAGAACTGTTAAGTATTGGCTGATTGACTGTGCGTTGACTGTTTGATTGAACTGCTAGTCAGTTAGTTGAATTTCTATATTGATTCTGTTTAACAGAATATATCATATAGAACTGAAAGTGATGTTATCTATATTGGTTAACATCTGTGATGCAGGGAAACAGGTTGGAGGAATCCGACTGGATTCCTCAACATTTATTTTACTGTTTTCATATATTGTGATATATGATGTGTTGTATAATCTGTTATGGATTATGGGTGTTGGAATTATGTTGATCATTGTTATTCGATATTTTAAATATCATAAAAGACCCTGGGATGTAAAAAAAGAAGTATTTCAATGTATATTTAAATAAAGGAATTTTATAAAATCACACGATTTTATAAAAGGAATTATTTATAAAACGAACACGGTTTTATAAAAGGGATATTTATTTAGAAAATAAATAGAAATAGAAAAGGAATATTTATTTAGAAAGTAAATAGAAGTTACAAATAGGATATATTTGTAATGGTAAATAGAAGTTATAAATAGGATATATTTGTAACGGTAAGTCAACGTTATAAAAAGGAAATAGTTGTAACGGAAAACGTAGTTTATAAAAAGGAGTTAATCGATGTTAGTTAATCGATTAGTGTTAAAGTAAAAGAAGTTAATCGATGTTAGTTAATCGATTAGTGTTAAAGTAAAAGAAGTTAATCGATGTTAGTTAACCGATTAGTGTTAAAGTAAAAGAAGTTAATCGATGTTAGTTAATCGATTAGAGAATTAAGTTAAAAAGAAGTTAATCGATGTTAGTTAATCGATTAGAGAATAAAGTTGAAAGGAGATAATCGATGTTAGTTTAATCGATTAGAATAGAAGCAAGTGAGTTAAATCGAATATAGTTATTCGAATAGAAGCAAATGAGTAAATCGAATATAGTTATTCGAATAGAAAGTAAAAGGAGTTATCGAATATAGTTTATTCGAAAAGAGTAAGTGAAACGAGTAAATAAATAGCGTTAGTCAAATAGTGTTAGTCCAATAGAGTTAATTGATAGGGGTTAGTCCAAAGGAGTTAAGTAAAAAAGAGTCAATCGAATATAGTTATTCGAAGGAAGGTTAAGTAAGGAAGTTTGTAAATGGAATACAAAGTGAACTTTGCCCATTTCAAAGTTAGAAATGTTGTTCAGTTAAGGTCTGAGAGGTAGTTCTACCCCAACTTAATTGGCTTCGTTTTAACTAAGGAATAGTTAATGTTCGGCAGTAAAGGAAATGGTTTGGGTTGGCATCGCGATGGTTTGTTTAAACATCTGCCTAAGTCCAATGAAGAAGCTTTGGAAATGTTTTCCAAATAAGAAACCAGAAATGTTTTCTAATAAAGAAACAAGGAAATGGAAATGTTTTCCATTGTTAATAACGTATATTTTCCCAATTTAGAAAATAAGGAATATTGAACGTAGAGAAACATGAGATAAGTAAATTAATGGAATAAAGAGATAAAAGTGGAATGATGTTTGATTGATATAAATTTCCATTTTGGAAATAATATCGTTGTTTGCACACCTGTTTTTATTCGATAGTTAAATCACAGACTATCGAAGTTTTGACCATTTTAACGTTGTTAATATGGAGAGACTGGTTGGATTATTATCCAAAGAACCACTCTGTATTGGCATAAGCGTTGCGAATCATATAGGCCAAAGGAAATTGAAGACGGAGTTATGCAAGGGCTATCCTGTTTACAGAATAGTGCCTTCGGTTCATCCTGTTCCTGGGTGACTTGTATGGACAGATGTCTGACAGAGTATTTCCAGACGATCACGTATATTGATTTCTCCAACTGTACCAAGAGTGGAAGCGAAGAAGGAAACTTCTTTTAGCTAACACATAATGTATGGTTGAGGACGTAAATCGGTGATTTGACGGATTTGATGATGTGGCATTCAAAGTGAATATGGTGATGATAAAGCGTAGCTTCTAGCCTCATCATCCGGTAAATGACAGAAATCGGGCAGGCAGCATGGCTAAGTCGGTCGCACCGAAGTAGGGTGTATAATCACCTGATCTAGAGTTTCATTTACTTCTAAATATCTATTGTTGATGCTGTCCCATTCGGGAAACGGTTGCTGATCCCAACTGTTGGTGATATATATTCGATACACTCAAGCGAAATGAGTGGTCGGTCATGTGTGGCCGGGTTGCAAGATGTTCTTGTTGAACCCAGTGTATTCCTCTCTAGAGGTACACGAGTGAAAGGTGTTTCCATACCTTGTCATAGTTGGAAATCCATTACCCAATACGTGCTTGCGGTTTTGATTGTATACTATATATGTAGAACGTGAGATGAAAGCGTTTCTACTAGATGATTATATATATTGTGGTTGATAGACATTATTATAATATCAAAAAGTTTTTGATATAAAGATATTTTGGATTTTCATAAGGGAAAAACCCGTTCCGTTATGCGGCGTGGTCTTATGAGATATCATACCTGTATAACTGTTTTAAACTGTTTTACTCACACCAGTCCCATGACTGACCCGGAGTTTACTTTGTTGTTTTCCCTAAACTCTTGGGTGCCTAAATTTGTACGGGCAGTCAAGTAGTCGGGATTTTACAGATACACTTGAAGAGCTGGAGCAGGAGGCTTCAGGATGTTATAGCTATAGTTATTTCCGCTGTGTTGTAAGTGCTGTACTTTGATAATGATATGTATATTCAAGTACTGATTTGTATTTCAAAGTTATGTTATAAAATATATTTATTCGTTCCGCTGTGAGATTCGTGTTACTCTGATGTTGTGTTCTTCTTCTTCTATTCTAAGTTTCTATCTTATCTTTCCTCACCCTCTAATTTCTTTCACTAATTACCAGGATTTTTTGGTGTTTTGGTTATCGACATCGTGCTTATGTCGATAACCAAAGTCGCTAAAAATCCGGGTCGTTACAGTTGGTATCAGAGCTTAAGTTAAGAATTACTTGGCTCTGTGGCGTGACTCGGTAGAGATAGGGTTAGTAATACCCTAGATTGAGTTTGAGTGTATATATACGAGTGAACGTATTTGTTATTGATATAAAAAAATTGTTTTATGTTGTGGAGATTCATTGGTTGAGTCGTTTATGAGTTCTGGTCGATCAGTTTGATCCACTGTATCGGTAGGAGTTACTAAACACTTGAATACGATGAACCGTCATGGTATGTTTTGAAAAGAGGGTAAATGAAAATAGTTTACCCAACATATATTTTGATATATATTGGTTGTTATTATAATCGAGTAAGATTATAAATTAAATGGTTATGTAAATAGCCAATCAGAATTCATATAAGTGAAATACGTGAAATCAGATGAGTTAAATCTGAAATTTAAGCCAAAAATTGAATTGAAATTCTGGAAAAAAATTGGATAAGTGTTTTTAAATGGGTTGGGATTAAAAATAAGGAAAATTTAAGATCTTGGAAGATTTTAAATTGTTTTACAAGTAGTGTGAATTATATTTTGAAATGAATTTCAAAGTGGAAAAGGTTAAAATTGGTTTTATAATATTGAACTCACTTCGATCGCTGGAAAATAGATTCTGATGATGACAGCTGCATCATCAGTATTCATTTTCGAGTTGTAAGTGACGAATTACTACCAGAGATACTGTTTTGAATTTGTTTTGGGAAAGACAAGTTGTGTTGAATTTCAAAATGGGATTTAAATATAGAAATTGGAATTTTTAAATAGATTTGAAATACTAACTTGTTTTAAAGAAATAAAACGAGAAGTTCCTTTATAAACGAAGTTTATAAATAGTTCTTTTATAAACGTAGTTTATAAAATGAAGTGAAAAGAATTATCATTGGATAATTCAGAAATAAAAAAATACAAGTATGGAATTGAAAGGGAAATCTATTTTCCAAAGGTAGAGATATCGATTTCAAAAGGAATTGAAACCGAGACTTATTTAAAGGAATTTGAATAAAGGAAGTTCAAACATAGGATTTGAATATAGAAAATTCAAAGGGGATTTGGATAAAGAGAATTCAAATAGATTTGAATATAGAAATTCAAATGGAGTTTGAAAATAGATTTGAATAATGAAATTCAAATATGGAATTTGAATAAGAGAATTGAAATGAAATTCAAATATAGAATTTGAATAAGAGAATCGAAATGGAATTTGAATATAGGAAATTCAAATAGAATTGAAAAGGAATTCAATTAGTTGATAAACAAGTTAAAATATATTTGAACATGTTATACTCAAATATGAAGTGAAATAGGCAAACCAGTAATTTGAAAATAACTTAACGAACTAAGTTAAAATGATTGGATGAAGTTGAAATGAATTAGAAATGTATTAATATACATGAGATATGTATGGATAAGATATGAAGGTATATAAATAGAATGCTCGACAAAAAGGTATGTATTTAATTCATATATGAGATTTTATGCGCCGTATCGGCTAGCCGTTTGGCTTTTTCTTTTTTTGGATTGTGAGGGCCATGGGAGGCTATGTGAAATATCCCGATGCTCCTGGTACAAAGGAGGCTATGGCGAATTTTTCCGAGAATTTAAAGAGTTAGAATATTTTTAAGATAATTTGATAGTTAGAAATCAACGTATCGATATATATAGAAGTCGATAAGAAAACGAACTTAGAAATAGAATAGTAAAATCAAAAAGGAAGTCTAGAATAAAATCTAGTAAGAATAGAAAGAGAAAGTATATACGTGGTTAGAAGTGAATAAGTAGTTGTATGGTATTGATTGTTCGAGTAAGTAGTCATATCTGTTTTGACGTTATAAATGTTATTCAGTCAAGGTCTGAGAGGTAGTTATACCCCAACTTGATTGAATTCATTATTAACAAATAAATAGTAAGATTTCAGGCTCGAAGATCAATGGTGAATAAGAGTTATTTGAATATAGTATTTGGGTTGTCGTAACGATGTTTTACACAACATCCGTTTTAACCCAAATAAGTGTAAGCTTGGAAATAGAAAAATAAGTATTTCCTAAGTATAGAAATAAACGAGATCGGAAAAGAGATAAGAAATTGGAATATTTTCCAATTATAAATAGCATATATTTTCTAAGGTTTAGAAAATAAAGGAAGGCGATATTCGGAAATGTTTTCCAAATAACATAAAAGGCCAATATGGTTATTGAAAATATTTGGTTAACAAATATTGATAAAGGAAAACAGAAGTGATTTAACTAATGGAATAATGACTATGGGCTCAGTTGAATTTCAAAAAAAGAAAATTTGATTTTTGAAAAGAGTAAACTGTTTGAAAACTCCAGGGAAAGACTGTTTAAATTAAAAAAAATTAACAGAAATTTGTGAAAGAAGATTTGAATAAAGGTAAAGTCTGTAAAGTGGTAATTGAGATTGATTTAGAATGATATCGAGACAAATGGGATTTGGGAGATTCGAATTTGAAGTGAATTTGGTAACCAAGTTAAGAGTTTGAAATCGAGAATCAAACTCGAGGTTGAAACGATATTTAGCTTGGATATAACACGAATGGTTGTGTTGGAGATAAAAGTGATTCTAGAATTTGATTGGGATGACCCTTGTATCCGCTGAATTGATAACAGGTGGAAAGGGTATAATGATATGCCGACAAAAAAAGGTACAAGTTTATATTTCTATTGGATATAAGACTTTTGAGCCGAATTGGCAAGCCGCTTGGCTGTTTGATTTTCTTTTGGGTTGGAGATAGCCAAGAGAGGCAAGTTGGAATTTGACCGATTGACCAGTACAAAGGAGGGGCTGGCGAAATTTTTCGAAGAGTTAAGGCGTTAGAAAATTTTCAAGATTTTTGAAAATTTTCGTTGATAAGAATTAATTAATATTTAATTGAAATTAAATTAGTTTAGTTAAAACTGAAGTTAAGAAGTGAACAAATATGTTCTAACCAGTCGATAGGGTCGTCCTCAACCTTTTAGCAATTTCGAGGACGAAATTATTTTAAGTGGGGAAGATTGTAATGACCCGCATTGGCAGGGGTATTATGATTAGTTTATTTAATTATATAAATGGTGGTATAGTGAACTAAATGGTCGTGGAATTAAATATTGATGAATATTTAATTAAAATAATAAATTAAATAATATATTTAATTCTGAAATAATCAGAATTGGCTGAAAGGGCGATATGGTGTGAACCGGATCATCTGTGATATGTAATTCAGCTTGGAATTGAATTTGAATAACGAATATATTCAATCGTCGACAGTTGAATGTATAGTTTATAATATAATTATAAACGAGCTTGAAATGGCGCTGCAGTTCGTAATTTGGCGATTCGAACTTCAACTGAATGTACAGAGTTCGTTTTAAATCGGATTTCTGTGAAACAAGAAACGTGTGGAGCTGGTAGAGTATATCTTTCTAGTGGAAGAGGAAAATCAGGATTTCGTCTTGTAGATTTTGAGATATGTCCAAATCAAATTTCAGAAAAGTCGTTATGGAATCGTTTATCGACCATATCGGTTTATTCGATATAACTATATATCGGTTGTGAATTTAGACGAGGTTCTTTTGAGGCATAGTGATAATTTAATTTTTAGAATTTTATAGAAATTTTTAATTAATTTAATAAGCGATTTTTTATTTGAAGTATTTCGCACCCTGTAATCAACATTTTGGGGTTTCAAAATATGAGTCAACCTACCGATATTATTATATTTTTGGAATCGCAACACATCGCTTGTCATGATCGTACTTTTATTTCTGTTCTTAGTGGCTTGTATTTGCATGAAATGGAGATCGTATGAACTGATTTTAAGGTGGTGCCCCATAGCTAAGTTATAATATAATTAAATATTATTTAATGGTCCACGTGGTCAATTTGGGGTCTGAAACTAAATAAGGTAGAAAAAGGAACACGGCAGCAGTGATGTTCGTGGATTTAAAAGAAAAAATGTGGAGGCACGATACATTCAGAACAAAACTCTATAAATACTCATTAAGTTCCCTTACAACCTAATTTCATTGTCATTGTAAATCAAAACAGCAGCCTCCTTCTTCTATAATTTAAATCTCCCACTTTACTAAATGAAATCAAACGAGTGATAGTTCATTGAGATCGTTTAGTCTTGTACTTCGCACTAGGGTTCTCAGTTCAGGGTTCGATCTTGGTTTTGGTCAGTCCATTTTTTCCATGGCGGAGCTGATTTGTGTTGCGGTGAGCATACAACGTCAGAGGGGCAAATATGGTAGGGTGCGGTGAACCTAGGGTTCATGTCTGGGGGTATACTGAAGCAACGATGTTGAAAATAGGAGGTGCAGTCGATTTTGGTTGAGGAGGCGCACGTATGGATGAAGTTCAAGAGGGATTCATGACAAAAAAATCGGACCTGTACCTGAATCTCGAAGGGGAGCCTGAAGGTGCGTTTCAAAAGTGGGCGTCGAGTGAGAGGGTAACGGTATGGCATGGAAGTGATGAGAACGTGAAGGAGAATTGATTGGTGACGTTGATTTGAAATGGTATCAACAGATGGAGGGAGCGGTTTGGGTATTTGGTTTGAAAAGGATGGGATGCTACTGTGTTCGTGAATGGGAGGACGATGAGCAGCAGTATTAGGGTGGATTTGTGGCTTAATTAGTTGAAAGGGGGAGATTAAAGAAAATAAGTATGGAGGAAGTGTTGATTTCATGGACATTGGAAATAGTCGGTTGCTACTGTTAGATGCGTGGAAATAGTGGAGGACCGAAGTTCTGAAATCTGTGGAAGAAGGGTGCGTCAAAATGGGGCGGGCCTGGTTCTCTGATGGGCCGATGTGTAAGAAGGTAAAGGCCCAAAGGAATTGAAACAAAATATATTTGTTTAATATAAATTAAATAGTGTATAACTTGTAACCTTTGTAACTTGACCGTACGTTATCAGAATTGAGCGAAACAAGACCCGTTGGGATCGTATGGATGGTGGCTACACCGTGGAACTGACTGGGAATGGATTCGAGCTTGTTTGAATGTATGGAGAAATAAACTGTTTGATTCAAATCAAACAACAGTTTATCGTTCTTTAACGATGAATTGCCAATGTGAGTAAATCTCACTAACTCTGAACAGTTTATAATTTCATGTTGTATTTTTAGAACTGTTAAGTATTGGCTGATTGACTGTGCGTTGACTGTTTGATTGAACTGCTAGTCAGTTAGTTGAATTTCTATATTGATTCTATTTAACAGAATATATCATATAGAACTGAAAGTGATGTTATCTATATTGGTTAACATCTGTGATGCAGGGAAACAGGTTGGAGGAATCCGACCGGATTCCTCAACATTTATTTTACTGTTTTCATATATTGTGATATATGATGTGTTGTATAATCTGTTATGGATTATGGGTGTTGGAATGATGTTGATCATTGTTATTCGATATTTTAAATATCATAAAAGACCCTGGGATGTAAAAAAAGAAGTATTTCAATGTATATTTAAATAAAGGAATTTTATAAAATCACACGATTTTATAAAAGGAATTATTTATAAAACGAACACGGTTTTATAAAAGGGATATTTATTTAGAAAATAAATAGAAATAGAAAAGGAATATTTATTTAGAAAGTAAATAGAAGTTACAAATAGGATATATTTGTAACGGTAAATAGAAGTTATAAATAGGATATATTTGTAACGGTAAGTCAACGTTATAAAAAGGAAATAGTTGTAACGGAAAACGTAGTTTATAAAAAGGAGTTAATCGATGTTAGTTAATCGATTAGTGTTAAAGTAAAAGAAGTTAATCGATGTTAGTTAATCGATTAGTGTTAAAGTAAAAGAAGTTAATCGATGTTAGTTAATCGATTAGTGTTAAAGTAAAAGAAGTTAATCGATGTTAGTTAACCGATTAGTGTTAAAGTAAAAGAAGTTAATCGATGTTAGTTAATCGATTAGAGAATAAAGTTAAAAAGAAGTTAATCGATGTTAGTTAATCGATTAGAGAATAAAGTTGAAAGGAGATAATCGATGTTAGTTTAATCGATTAGAATAGAAGCAAGTGAGTTAAATCGAATATAGTTATTCGAATAGAAGCAAATGAGTAAATCGAATATAGTTATTCGAATAGAAAGTAAAAGGATTTATCGAATATAGTTTATTCGAAAAGAGTAAGTGAAATGAGTAAATAAATAGCGTTAGTCAAATAGTGTTAGTCCAATAGAGTTAATTGATAGGGGTTAGTCCAAAGGAGTTAAGTAAAAAGAGTCAATCGAATATAGTTATTCGAAGGAAGGTTAAGTAAGGAAGTTTGTAAATGGAATACAAAGTGAACTTTGCCCATTTCAAAGTTAGAAATGTTGTTCAGTTAAGGTCTGAGAGGTAGTTCTACCCCAACTTAATTGGCTTCGTTTTAACTAAGGAATAGTTAATGTTCGGCTGTAAAGGAAATGGTTTGGGTTGGCATCGCGATGGTTTGTTTAAACATCTGCCTAAGTCCAATGAAGAAGCTTTGGAAATGTTTTCCAAATAAGAAACCAGAAATGTTTTCTAATAAAGAAACAAGGAAACGGAAATGTTTTCCATTGTTAATAACGTATATTTTCCCAATTTAGAAAATAAGGAATATTGAACATAGAGAAACATGAGATAAGTAAATTAATGGAATAAAGAGATAAAAGTGGAATGATGTTTGATTGATATAAATTTCCATTTAGGAAATAATATCGTTGTTTGCACACCTGTTTTTATTCGATAGTTAAATCACAGACTATCGAAGTTTTGACCATTTTAACGTTGTTAATATGGAGAGACCGGTTGGATTATTATCCAAAGAACCACTCTGTATTGGCATAAGCGTTGCGAATCATATAGGCCAAAGGAAATTGAAGACGGAGTTATGCAAGGGCTATCCTGTTTACAGAATAGTGCCTTCGGTTCATCCTGTTCCTGGGTGACTTGTATGGACAGATGTCTGACAGAGTATTTCCAGACGATCACGTATATTGATTTCTCCAACTGTACCAAGAGTGGAAGCGAAGAAGGAAACTTCTTTTAGCTAACACATAATGTATGGTTGAGGACGTAAATCGGTGATTTGACGGATTTGATGATGTGGCATTCAAAGTGAATATGGTGATGATAAAGCGTAGCTTCTAGCCTCATCATCCGGTAAATGACAGAAATCGGGCAGGCAGCATGGCTAAGTCGGTCGCACCGAAGTAGGGTGTATAATCACCTGATCTAGAGTTTCATTTACTTCTAAAAATCTATTGTTGATGCTGTCCCATTCGAGAAACGGTTGCTGATCCCAACTGTTGGTGATATATATTCGATACACTCAAGCGAAATGAGTGGTCAGTCATGTGTGGCCGGGTTGCAAGATGTTCTTGTTGAACCCAGTGTATTCCTCTCTAGAGGTACACGAGTGAAAGGTGTTTCCATACCTTGTCATAATTGGAAATCCATTACCCAATACGTGCTTGCGGTTTTGATTGTATACTATATATGTAGAACGTGAGATGAAAGCGTTTCTACTAGATGATTATATATATTGTGGTTGATAGACATTATTATAATATCAAAAAGTTTTTGATATAAAGATATTTTGGATTTTCATAAGGGAAAAACCCGTTCCGTTATGCGGCGTGGTCTTATGAGATATCATACCTGTATAACTGTTTTAAACTGTTTTACTCACACCAGTCCCATGACTGACCCGGAGTTTACTTTGTTGTTTTCCCTAAACTCTTGGGTGCCTAAATTTGTACGGGCAGTCAAGTAGTCGGGATTTTACAGATACACTTGAAGAGCTGGAGCAGGAGGCTTCAGGATGTTATAGCTATAGTTATTTCCGCTGTGTTGTAAGTGTTGTACTTTGATAATGATATGTATATTCAAGTACTGATTTGTATTTCAAAGTTATGTTATGAAATATATTTATTCGTTCCGCTGTGAGATTCGTGTTACTCTGATGTTGTGTTCTTCTTCTTCTTCTATTCTAAGTTTCTATCTTATCTTTCCTCACCCTCTAATTTCTTTCACTAATTACCAGGATTTTTCGGTGTTTTGGTTATCGACATCGTGCTTATGTCGATAACCAAAGTCGCTAAAAATCCGGGTCGTTACAGTAACCCATCAATGAAATCCATTGACATTTGTTCCCATTTCCATTCTGGAATTTCTAATGGTTGCAACAACCCACAAGGCATCTTTTGCTCGGCTTTAACTAGCTGGCAATTCATGCATTTGGATATAAACTTCCCAATGTCTCTTTTCATCCCTTCCCAGTAGTAAGTTTGTCTCATGTCTCGATACATCTTATTACCACCGGGGTGTATAGTCAGTTTTGAGTGACGACATTCTCTAAGCACTTCATCTCTCAATCCATTGACATTGGGTACAACAAGCTTTCCATTCTTTCTAAGTCATCCATCTCGATCAAGCCCATACTTGTTCATCTCCTCATCGATACCCATCTCTAACTTGGAGATGATTTCCAATAGGTTAGGATCGTCCCTCTGACTAGAGCCGATCCGCTCAATCAAAGTGGGTCTGATCGTCAAACTTGCTAACATTTCTGGATCCAATTCGCACTTTGGTCTGAAATCATACCCAGCGATGTACTCCAGTTGCTTCCATTCAAGAAACATAGCCCCCAAACTGGCATGTCTTCTGCTCAACGCATCGGCTACCGCATTGCCCTTTCCTGGTGTATATGCGATGTCAAAATCATAGGAAGCCAAGAATTCTAACCACCTTTGTTGCCGGAGATTTAGGTCCTTCTGGGAGAAGAGATACTTCAACGACTTATGATCTGTAAACAGCTCAAATCTTTCTCCCAAGAGATATTGTCTCCACATCTTTAACGCGAACACGATCGCTGCCAATTCCAAATCATGGGTAGGGTATCTTCTCTCGTGCGGTTTCAATAGCCGACTTGCATAAGCTACAACCCTACCGTCTTGCATCAATACAGCACCCAGTCCGGTACCATAGGCATCCGTGTATACCGTCATCTCTTCATTCCCCTTAGGAATGACTAACACTGGTGTGCACGTCAACTTGTCCTTTAGACTCTTGAATGCATTCTCGCACCTTTCATCCTAGACGAAAGCTTGATTCTTCTTGGTCAACTGGGTCAACGGTGCTGCTATCTTGGAGAAATCTTGGATAAACTCACGATAATATCCAGCTAATCCCAAGAAACTTCTTACATCTGTTGCATTCTTGGGCGTAGGCCAATCCTGTACCGTAGCCACCTTCGTAGGGTCCACGGCAATACCATTCTCGGAAACAACATGGCCCAAGAACCTCACTTCCCTCCTCCAGAAGTGACACTTAGAAAACTTTGCTTTCAATTGGTGTTTTCTCAACCGCTCCATCACTATTCTTAAATGTTCCTTGTGTTCTTCCTCTGTCCTCGAATAGACCAAAATATCATCAACGTACACAAGAACAAACTTATTCAACTGATCTCTGAATACCCTATTCATAAGATCCACAAAATATGCTGGGGCATTGGTCAGCCCGAATGGCATGACCAACCACTCATAAAACCCAGACGGCATCCGAAATGCCGTTTTAGCTATACTCTCAGCTTCCACTCTAAACTGATGGAAACCTATCGCGAGATCCAACTGAGAAAATACTCTCGCGCCACTCAACTGATCGAACAAATCATCTATCCGCGGTAGAGGATACTTGTTCTTCCTCTTCACTTTATTCAACTCGCGGTAGTCTACACACAAACGAAGGGAACCATCCGCCTTGGTAGCAAACACAACTAGTGCTCCCCATTCAGAAACACTCCTTCTGATAAATCCCTTCTTCAAAAGATCGCTGACTTGCACCTCGAGCTCTCGCTGCTCCCTTGGTGCCATACGACGAAGTGGCATCACTATAGGTCTGGCATCCTTTACCAAATCAATACGGAACTCAATCTCACGGTGTGGTGGAAGCCCGGTCACTTCTTCGAAAACATCCGGATACTGGCCAACCACGGGCAAACCTGACAACTCACTATGCGGAATGTCGAGGGAGTTTAGAAAACTAGCCAATACCCCCTCACTGGGTAGACCACCAAACACTATCCTCCGCCCATCATCCGCTCTAGCTGTCACCAAAAAGCCCTCACAGTCTACCACCACCCCGTATCTTTGGAGCCAATCTACTCCCAAAATAATGCCAAACCTAGTAAAGCCCAAAACAAAGCAATCACAAACAAACATGCATCCATGACTCGATAAGACCACATTACGACAAATCATGCTAAGGCTAGTCGAACCACCAATCGGGTTCGTCACTACTAAAGGTCTATCGACAATCTCGGGCTCCAATCCCAACCTATCTACCAGGTCACTAGACATGAAAGAACAGGAAGCTCCGGTATCAAACAAAACTCGAATAGGAACATCATAAACAGAAAGCATACCTTGAATGACGACATTCTTTCCTTTCTCCACCGCAGTTGGGGCATTCGACGAAGAGGGAATAGCATTAAGGGCATAGGCTTTCACCATTTGCTTCTCTTTAGGGGGTTGCGGACACTTGTCCTTGTGGTGTCCCATTTGGCCACAGTTGAAGCACTTCCTATCCGCTGGCTTGGCCAGACAATTACTAGCATAATGGCCCTTCTTACCACAGCTGAAGCACTCAACATCTTGCTTATTCTTTTTCTTCTGGCCATCCTTAGTCTGATTCTGCTTTCTCTTATTTTGGGAACCACCTTGCCTCCACCACTTCTTGTGGCTTTGGCTCTTCTACAGATGCAACCTCAGTCTTCGGCTTAGGGTAGAGACTTTCTGACCTCAATGCTTTCCCTACAATCGATTCAAACGTCTCATCGATGTGGTTAATAAGTCTTTCCCCCAAGTACTGATCCAAACCAGTTATGAATTTCTCATTCTTCTTCTCGGCAGTATCAATAAGAGATAACCCATACTTCGACAAAGTGTCGAATTCAGCGATATACTCTGAGACAGCTCTGCCATTCTGCTTGAGCTCCAAGAATTTCTTAAACAGCACTGACTTCTGAGCAGCTGGAATGAACTTCTCGCTAAAGCGAACCTTAAACTGCTCCCAAGTAATCTAATCTTCGGGAGTAGCTGCCTTTATATCATTCCACCAATTCATTGCCCACCCTTGCAGCTGACGGGACGCTAGCTTTCTCTTCATCGAATCCTCGATACCCAAATCCTCGAAGATATGTTTGCAACTATCTAACCAATCCTGAACATCCGTAGCCGACTCCGTTCCGTGGAACGGCTTCCCACCAAGGCTAGTATAGTCCTTATTCAGCTTGGCAAAGTCGACTCTCGGCGCCTGCACTATCAGACCACCACCATTTCCACCATTGGGAGCTGCCCTCTGCACATCCCTAAGCATATCTCTCATGAGGTCAGTAAACATCGTCCTCATGTCAGCAGCATTCCCATTATTGGCTCCCCTACCAGCACCTCTAGTATATCGGCTCATCGTCAATCTGTAAAAGGAAACGATTAACGACCCCATAGTGGTGCTAGTGCAGTATGACTTCACCCTTATACTACTAATAGTATATACATATATAGCTTTTAAAAACCAAAGTAATCACAAATACGCTCTCTCGTATACGTATATTATCTCTCCCTGATAACTTCCCTAGGTTAACTACGCAACCTAGAGCTCTGATACCAAGTGTGACGGTCCGCCCCGCACCAGCCTGCATTTCCTCCGAAAGTGCGTTGTACACATACCCGACTAGCATGGGACGGTCGTCAAAAGAAAGGAAAGAAGGGAATTAACTAACGAGGAACCTGTAGAATGTCTCACAGTGCATGGAATAAAATATAATAAAAACATACTTGACATAAAACAGGTGAGATAATGCATAAGCTGATAACTAAAACCCACATCAACATCAGAGCAGCGGAAATCCAAATACAGCTTATTACAACTTTCCAAATTTACTGTCTCTAAAACGAAAGAAAACTGAAGTAGAAGATGCACTAATAATGCCCAAGCAGTGATCTTCAACAACACAGGGAGAATACTATATATATCATACGTGGAAGCCTCCTGCTCGTCTCCGGATCACCTACCCGTGCATCACCAGCTAACCTGTCTCTAGTCTGCTCGTGTGAGCACCCAGAGTAATAAGAAGAGACATAAAACTCTGGGTCAGACATAAAGCCTGGTATGAGCGATAAGCATCTAAACAGAACAATAACAGGTATACTAAACCATACCTGAACCTGCAACCAAAGAGTTAGTACCACATACCGTACAATACTCTAAGGTGCCATAATAAATAGTGTAAAGAATACGGGGGTGGGGTGTGCATGTCATAATGATGGCAAACAATCAACCATAGCAACCATCCTCACATCTCTCACTCAGTGCGTAAAGCATACGATGTCCACCACTGACAATCACTAGACCCATCGAAGCAGTGGCGGAGTTCAACTTGTACAACTACTGCTACTACCAAGCTTACCACATGGAGTCATGACCAAATCTTTACAAATGACCCCACTTTATTGGTCTATAGCCCTTTAGTCGTACCTAGGCCACTGTGGCCCTGAATCCGTTCACGTACCTCCCATACATAGTGATCCAAAGTCATAGACATCGATAGCCCCTTGGCACACGTCCCGCAGCAAAGCCCAATCATGAAGCTCACTCATTGGTTCCCAGTTGGATCCTGAGTCAAAGCTCCTCATTTGGACTTCCTTTGCATCTCGGGTTTTGATCGAATTGGAGTTGGTCTTCAGAAAAGTCATCGCGTAGTAGTAATAGCCCATGTACAGTTCGGTTCGGTACTCCTCGTCTAGCTCAGTTCGGTTCGGTGTAACCTTCCTGCTCGGTTCGGTTCGGAAGTATAGTGCCCATCCTCTGCTTGGTTCGGTGGTCGCTCCCTTCTAAGTTCCCCGATCCGATCATATTCTTCTCCATTTGCCCGATCCGATCCTGCTCGCTTGCTTGCTCCGATCCGATCCGCTCCCTAGCTCCGATCTGATCCGCTCCCTAGCCTACTCCGATTTGATCCTGCTCCATAGCTCCGATCCGATCCTCTGTCCAACTCCGACTCTAAGCAATGGCCTTCCTTCTTTCCAAACTTCTTTTGTGCCAGATTCCAGTTTGGGTCGGATTCCTTGCCCAGCTCTCCTATCCGATCCGAGCCCATACCCGATCCGATCCGAAACCCTGCATAATTTTCTGCAACATTTTCCAGCAACTTGTTTACGCCATTCGACGACGTTTTCGACCAATCTAACTATTCTAATCAACCACAAATCATTCCAAACAGTCATAGCAACATAGCAAACCAACCACAAATACCAAAATAATGAATATACATGTCAAAATGGATCAAATATACCCAAAAACCCCATGTTTTCCCTTAAGCACGTTTAAGCAAAACTAATCATAGGGTTAACAAAACTTAATCAAACTAAACCAAATTTCTACCAGAGGCATAAAATATTATTTTCGAATTTATGGATATTTTTCCAGAATTTATTAGTGTATAAATTTGCTAATCTTCACTAATTACCCTTAATTAACTATAATTAGTGTCAAAACGATGCTAATCACTCACCTTGGCCATAAATACAATTCTCAGAACTGAAACCTCGCTGATTTGGGTGAATACTGATGTCTAACAGCAGCTCCTACCTTACTTTCGTGTCTTCTCTCCTTAATTTGATGTAGATTAAGCCAAAACTCAATTAGAAAGTGATTTGGGGATGTTTCTAGATGTTGGCGGCCATTGTTAGGGTTCAAGAATGAAAGTTGCGGCTGGGAAATGAGGATAAAATCATTCTCTAACTGATTTCAGCCTCCTTCTTACCCTATTCCCGAAATCCCCCATTGGGCCTAGCTGTTAATCACCCGGTTAAGCCCAATTAAGCTGTTTTTCACCATCTAAAACTTGTTTCAGCCATATCTCCCAAACGGTGAGTCCGTTTGGCTAATGTGACCACTCTGCGGAATTGTAAACCATCATCCGGAGCCAACCATCATCCGGAGCCAATAGAAGTGGTTTCAGGTCAAAATCCCTTTCCAGTCAAAAGTTATGGCCAAAACAGTGCCAACTAGGGTAAAATGGTCATTTAAAAATCGACAAAAATCATGAACATGGGAAATGACCCCAATAGTCGTCTCCCAAAGTTACATGACCATTCGACTTCATATGTGAAAGAAAGAAATATTCTACGATCCTATGATGCGTAGAATGCGGGTCGTTACACGGTGTATCCCTATCCATCGACGGCATACTAGTGTGTCATATGCAAAATGTATAGCAACAGTATAAACAGTGTATGGGTAATAATGGTAATCCTACTTACACTATTTTCAAGGTATATTTACTATGGACATTATTATTGTAGTGTATTGTATTATGTGATGTATAATTTAATGGATCCTTAAAGGATGGAAATCCCAAACATACTTTAAGCTGCTGATGCATTTCATTGAATATTTCACTTGAGTTGATTCACTGACATAAGAATGTTAGTCCTGATCTGAATGTTTGGTTTTTGCATTATTGTTTAGGTCAGATTGAGTATAACATATTGATATTTCATCTTTCGGAGCTAGAGACTGTTGAACACATCAGCTTTATTTATTGGTTCTGATTATTTCTTCTTTGTATTACAAATTATTGTGTTTAGACTTCCATTGTATTCGATTATGTAAATCTCATATTGTGGCGATTGCCCATAACTCCCGCTACTAACAAGAGGAATAGTGCGCTGGAAGGTGTGTCAAGCATCTATAGATGATCATCACGGTAAGATAATGCACGCAGAACCTGTCATATAACTCACAGCGCAGAGCTAAACTATAATTGAACATATACAACATGCATATTATAGTGAAGCAGAATTGAGTAGAATTTAAAACTTTCATGTCATCATGAATTATCCAAACATAAAACTGGATACAACATCAAACACTGTACAGATTTCCTTAATACAGGTCACTCAGAGAATACATCAACATAACAACGGAAACAACAAATAATAGGTAATAGGAAACTAATACGTAAGTCTGTAGCTCATCGTCGCTCAGCAACATCGTCCTCATCAAGATCAATTACATGTCACCTGCTACTCAGTCTTCCCATCCACACAATGGATGAACAACCCAAGGTAATAAGAGGAAACATAAAACCTTGAGTCATACAACAGTGTTAATGAGCGATAACCAACTATCTAACATCATCAATAAAGTATATGAGAAATAGGTGGATCAATCATCTAATCTACCAACATCATCGGAGAAAACTCCAATCCCGTCTCCTCCACATCTGACAGTGATAGCCTTTACAAACAATTAGTAGAAACAAATAGACATAACAACTAAATATTCTGTGTATTCCATTCTAATCGAGACCAACATCCCTTACGCACAAGCAGTGAAGGCCTAAACTAACATCATACAAGCGCCCCAGAGATGTCTCCATCGACGTCGAATGTTTTATGCAAGAAGATACAAGAAAAACAATCATCATCCATGATTCCAGCTATCATCGCCTATTCTGCCTTGAAACCATCGCGAATCATATGATTGGCCATACCATCTGTAACACCCCGTAATTTGAACATAAAAATTCACAAATTAAAGTATACTTAATTAAGTGAAATGGGTTGCGCAGAGAAATATATATATATATATATATATATAATTGAAAATTAAATAAATAAATATGCAAAAATGTTCAAAACAGCGAATTGGGAGATGGGATTAACCGAACCGGCCGATTTTTGAAGTCGACCCGAGCTCGCTTGGTCGACTATGGGTTAATCCAGGGTGTTTGGCTGTCAACCCGTGGGCCGATTCGCTCAAATGCAGATTTTGCATTTGAATGGTTCTCATGGTTCAGCTTTAATCTAAAGGCCCTAGATGGTTCCTACACTTGACTTCTTCCCCAAGACATGCTTTGATGGCTTGGATTGAATCTAGGGTTAATCCTATGGCTAATACTATCCTAATCCTCTATAAAAAGACCCCTAAACCTAGCCTAAATCACCATTATTCAATCCTACAACTAAACTATGTCAAATTTGTTCCTCTCTGGCCTCCACTCTCATGCTAAAATTCCTAAGTTTATTTCTATGAGAGATTTTGAGTGCATACAAGTATTTTCAAGCTTGTATGAGTGTTCTTAGTTTGCATTCAAGTCAAGTTGCAACATTTCTATTACAAAGCAAGGGTTTTTATTGATTGGCTCAAGGGTTTTCATTTGGAGCTTGCATATTTGGGTTTTTGGTGCTTGCATAAGGGCTTCGTCTCAATCTTTATAATAAATAATTATTTGTGTCTTCATAGCATTGTAAGCCCTTTTCTACTTTCTTTCTTTGAACTCTAAAGTTAAATGAATGATGCAAGTTTGGGGTTGATCATTATGATATGCAAGTTTGGTTGATCATTATGATATGCAAGTTTGGTTGATCATTATGATATGCAAGTTTGGTTGATCATTATATGCAAGTTTGGTTAATCATTATGATACGCAAGTTTGGTTGATCATTATATGCAAGTTTGGTTGATCATTATATGCAAGTTTGGTTGATCATTATGATATGCAAGTTTGGGTTGATCATGTTATCATGTTATGCAAGTTAAACTTGATATGGTGAGCATAAAGCTCCAAGCTTTATATTAAAGGTTGCATTTTGGCAACATGAAAGTTATCATATCCCTTATGATAACTTGCATGTGAGGCTAAATGCGAACTTCTAGCAACTTCTACATGTCATTTATCACCATGTATCACTCATATGCTAAGTTTGGTTTTATGCATACTTTTGAAGCCTAATGATGTAATATGCAAGTATATGAACATATGTACATTTCATATGCCACCATGTTAAACTTGTGGCTTCAACACCTTTTTGTCATGATTATGCCAAGTTTCCTATTTTACCCTTTATGCGTTGCTGCGATTATGTAAACGATGGGATTACGTTGGGGTTGGGTAAAATTATGACATGAACATGATTTTTATAACCTAACGTGATATGTTAACTTGTAATTATGTTTTGGAAACATAATGGACATGACACTTAGAAAATATGAGTGTGGCCAACTCGAGGTTGGGTTGAGTTTGTAGCATAAATCTACCCGGACCCGCCCGGCTTAACTAGTGGCTACAAACAATAGGACCCAATGTGAGAAGTTGGTCATGTTGTGCTCGAACCCGAGGTTAGACCAGGTTGTGGTGTAAAGCTACCCGGACCCGCCCGGCTTAACTAGTAACCACAACAAGGTCTAATGTGAGAGGTTAAAGCACATTAAGTTAATGAATGCCTCCTGATTAGGGTTAAGTCATGGTCCACTTAATACTTAACCAATTTGGGCTTGATGGATTAATCGAGGTTAAGTCAGGAGCCTTGGGTACTCTTAACCAATTTAATCCACGTGTGGATCGGGTTAACCACATTTAACCCGTTAAGAAACCCTAGTTGCGTGGTCCTTTTCAGCAGTAACCTCCTTGGTAATATCATAAGACCCTAGGACTAGGCTAGGGTGGGGCACGATTACTGGGCTGATTGTAAGAGACCAAAAGAGACGGCTGAATGATGCCCCGGTTGTTCAGGCGGACCATGGTCGTGCACATCAAGTCCGAAGTTGAACACGGGCAACTGTAGGTTTGGACTGTGCATCATGGTATGGTGTCAGAGGGTTACACCATATGGCCTGATACACCCTAGGGTGGACCCTGCACAGTCAACTACATTACATGATTAGGCCGTATGACACCGACACTTGACGAGTTAGGCTTATAGGGAGCCGATCGACTAGACCGTGTAGTTGGACCTTAATTTAGGTCACCTCATGATGATGGGCCAAGCTTGGGCCAAGGGACCAATTCTTGTTTTTACTTGACATGTTAGAATGCTAGTACACCCGTGGTGCAAAACTTAACCTTAATTATGCGATGACACCTTTATCTATCTTGTTAGTTAATCATCATGCCAGTATGTTGTTATCCTTATGTTCATCTCAGCTTCTTATGCCAGTTAACTTTACTAGTTCATAGACAGATAGTAGTAGGGCTTACCAGTCTTTTTGACTGACCTGTTTTCTTTCGCCTCTTTTCTTCCGTTTCCCCCCCCCCCTCAGGTTCTCAGGGTGGGAACATTGGAGCTTAGCTTGGATCTTTACAGCTTTCTTACTGGATTTGCTCATGTACGGTTTTGGACATTGAGCTAGCTATGGTTTATCACTTCATTTTGGGGATAGTACTTTATGTATTTCAGTTTTTCCTTTTATCTAGACTTTGTTGTTGGAAAATAATGACCAAGTACTTTGTTGTAACATGACTATGGTTTTGAAATGCTAAGTTTTATCCGCTGCTTTACTACTCTGTTTTACTTATATGTTCTGTCTTGTGATATCTGCATGCATGTTTACCTTGTTTAACGCCCCTCCAAAGCTAATGTCCTTGCAAGAGTGGCATTGGCGGAGGTGGGGTGTTACACCATCATTCCATTTGTCAAGGGCTAATGTGTAGCACCCTGCATTCTTATTTAAATTATAAAATAAAATTTGAAAAGCTCTCAGAATTTGGCAACGAAATTGGCGTCATTGCGTTCGTGACGGTTTTCTAGTCAATTTAGACCAGTGGTTGGTAGAAAACGGATTCAAGATGAAAAAGATATCTTTAAATGAAATATTACAACAAGCATGAAAAGAAGGTATAAGAAAAGAACAATGACTACCATTGTTTTTACTCTTGTTAACAAAAGCCTATGTAGCTCAATTGGTAAAGACATGTCCCTGCCAAGTTAGTGGCGCGAGTTCGAGTCTCGCTGGCGCCATATAAATATGTACATATTCTAAGAGGAATGGCTAAAATAATACATATTCTAAGAGGAAAATATGTACGAATGAATATGTAAGGAAAATTATATATGAAGGTGAGTATAAAGAAAATATGTACACATGCACATGTAAATATATGAATATCTATGTGCAAAAATATATACATATGAAAGAGAAATCCAAAATAAACCCGCAATCAATGAAAATAGGTAAGAAATAAATGACAGCATAACGCCGTTTGAATTTTGAAAATGAAATAAAAGTTGCATGTATATATATACACGTATAAATTTAAATGTTGAGATAAAATGTTCAAGTTAAGAGAAAAATACAATTAATGCATAATAAATGGGAAATGCACAAAGAAATTAACTGCCTTTGAATTAGAATGCATTAAAAGGATTAAAACAACAAATTGACAGCAATATTAATTGCATTAATTAATGGAAAAAGAATTGGAAGTTGTATGCGTATACACATGCATAGATTTGAAGTTCAAAAGTGAATATGGTTTTTAATAGGAATAAAATAAATCAAGAGAAACATACAAAGCAAGTTATTAACGTTGCTAATTAAATGTTAAATCAAAAACAACCACGTCTCACAAAAACTTGCCTGGACCCGAACGGGTCGACCCATGTTCAGTCTGGCTCGACCTATGGATCGACCTAAGGTTGATCCACATGAGGGCGGGTCTACCCAGTGGTCGACCTGTGCGAGTCCAGATCTGTTTCTATGACGTGTGGTTCTGATGTGTGCGACTCAGATTTCAATAAATTAAATATGACGGTTCAGACTTTCTCATACACATATAAATAGACAAGCAGGGCCTAGCCTGAATCTCATATTTTCTGAGATGCTGCATAGGCTCTGCCCTTCTCTTCCTCCAAATCTTTTCAAAAAATTAGTATATTAGTTTTAGGAAATTCTGATTCAAGATTTGAAGATAAAAGAATGTGAATCTACAAATAGGTGTTCAGAATTCTAATCAACGTAGGGTAAGTTCTTAAATCTAATTTACTTAGGTTTCTCTTCTTTTTTCCCTCTTCTTTTAGTATAAGATTTGTAAGTCTATGGTTTCTTAATATTAGATTCAATTAGGGATGTCTAAATTAATGTGAGAGGTATGGTGCCTAAACATATGTAAAAAATATGTATGCAATGGAAATAAATGATATGTGTGAAGATTTACAAGACAATAAACAGATAAAAGTTACAATAGTAAGAGTTTGGTACCATTAAAGAACCAAAGAAAAAGTGATGGACGAGGAATACAACCTATTATAATTAATTATATTAATGAGGATGCAATATAATAGTAGGCTTGTTCTAGGGACAAGTGGAAATTATGGCATGGGTTGTAATAAATGAAAAGGGAACTTATTAATAAACCTTAGTTAAGAGAACTAAGTTGATAAGCAAACAACAACAAGTTGTAATGATAGTGTAAGATGAGGTTATGATTAAATAAGAAGGAACGAGGTAGACTTATGGAACGAAATAAGTTATATTTAATCAGATATATTAAGTAACATGTTAATAGAAAACATTTGGATTGAGATAAGATATACCTAATTATACATTAAGTAAAATATGTTATTGTAACCTGTAAACCTGAAATGACAATGAATAATATGGTAACAATGTAAGAAGATTATGGATTACTTACATTAAATATAATATAGGGAATAACATTTTATGGGCTTATTAATGAACTTAAATGGGTTAAGTTATACCACTGAATTTATAAGAGAGAGGGGTCCATTATTTAGAGACATAAGGGTCTCAAAGAAAACCTGGTAACCCGAATATAAGATAGAGTGTGGATAATCAAGTTAATTGGAAATATGATAAGATAAGACATGCACACAATTAAAAGATTAGACATAAGGTCTAATAACACGACGGTGTGATCCGCTTGGACTAGTCCGCACGACTGAAGATGAAGAACCCAACGAGGTAGATCATCGAGGTGTCTAGAGGCATGAGAGGAGCATGCCCATCTAATTCTTCTGCTCGATATGGCGATCATAACATATATGGATAGAACTTATAACAAGGTTCTGCTTGCTAGATCTGCGAGACTGGAAGGAAGCACGCAGCTTCCGGTTGTGGTCAGTACTTTGTGGTGGTCCTAGGTTACGGTGCATGCTTAGGCTGTACTTGCAGAGGTTGGATCTGCGCATCACCACCCGGTGAGTATACCTTGATTGAAATGGTAGTTTGGCAGTCAAAAGGCTGTGGCATTAAGCTATTGTAATGATTTGATGATTTGCCTATAGATAGGCTGGTTAGGGCCAAATAAAGGATAATACTCATCAGGTGCCTGCCATCGATAGTCAGTGTGATGCGGAAAGACTAGAGCTAAACCCATAGGTCGTCGATCTTTCACTATCGAGACTTTGGTTGTGGGACACGCCAATTTGGATGTAGATTACTTGCTAGGGACGCATCACTTAGGTCTTGATGTAGTCTTTCACTAGTTGAGGGAGGGGTCGAGGTGGGACAATAGCCAGTGTGAAAATGCATATCATAGTTTAGATATATGTACTTTAGGCCTTTTTAGCGGACCTATACAGATATAGAAAGGCTCCCGACTGAGTTCTGTGCCTTCAGATGCAACCCTATTACGGGACTCGAAGTACAGTGGAGAGTACATATGTGTGAGGATCTAGATACAGGCACCCCCACTGAGTGGTGTATCGTAAATGCTAGGGTATTACTCCGTGTTGAGACTGAGCTTAGCCGAGGAGATTGGATATGGCAGTACGTAGCGTGTGATGGTAGGTCAATGTGGAACATGGCGTAGTTTTATAGAGATTCGTACATCGCTCCGACATAGGATGAAGGTTGCATATGCTTCTGAAGGCGTGACGGCGAAGAACATGTGAGAAGGTACCAGGTTAAGTGCCTTGATATCGGGGGTAGCTACATTTATGCTATATTAGGTTAATCTACTGGGAGGTAGATGGCTACGACGTGTGTGTAAAGCCTTGAGTGCTATTAACCCAAATAGCCTAATAACCAAGGAAATGTAACTGAATGGTATATGTAGGATTATTTCAGAATGTGTAGTTTAGTCCAGTCATCAGAACTTGTGTTTTGACCCCCTCTTCATAACACAGTCGCAAGTTAGGTTTGTGGCAGAGGTATGATAGATTCAGATACTGGTTTGGCAGTATTATTACTTTGCAAAGGCTATATTTTATTTCATTTCGTTGTAAGATGTTTTCTAAGCTCTGATATATTTTATATCTTTATCTTTTCTACAAGATACCAGACAAACCAATTCGAATTTTGGTAGATTGGAATTTTTGAAATAAATTCAACCTGTCGGAATTCAGGTTGTTACATAATGGTGACCCCAGTTCTAACAAAACTCCATACGCCTTTCATCAATACGTATCTACTCCTTTCATTGATACCGCGGGTAGTCGACTGATCATCTAGTCTTTAAGGAATCCCTATTGTACCCTTGCTTTGAATCCTCTAGAACCTAAGACAACGATAATTTGTCGGCCTTCGGCGTCTATAGTCGTCATCATTGACGATTATCCATAAACTCAAATCCTCTTGAGAAGCCATTATCCACGATCTCAAATCACCTTGAGTTGTCTTCACACTCATTGCATTTCATCGATCAACGAACATATCATAATACTTCAAACTTTCTTCTCTGAATTCACTTCGAAGCAACGACATTCATCGAATAAAAAACAAACATCATTTTATTGATTTTCGATTCACATCGTTTCATGCTTTTACTATGAGTCACATCCATAGCATTTTATTTTCCATTCTACAGTGTTTATAAAACATTATCATCTACCAGGGATCGTCCCCGATCCGTTGGCTCTGACCCATCAAAAACCGACAGATTGATCGGTTGGCCACTTGCCCAATCCATGCTGAAACCATGGCCGATCCATGGAAATTCATACCTGCCCGATCCATCAAAAGCATAACGCTTCAGAAACGCTGTCATTCCCCCACGTATAAGGTTGCCCGATCCATGAAAGTTCTGCCTGATCCATCCATTTTTCTCGTGCTGATCCATCAACATGAAAGAGGACCAATCCATATCTAAATTGAGCTGATCCATCCAATATAACATTTCTAGAAATGCAGTCAATCCATTAAAGAGCACATGATTTGATCCATTCAAAGATCAGCGTTGCCCATGGTATTTTTCACTAATCTTTCAAACAATACCTTGCCCGATCCACTAAGTGCCAACGCCTGATCTGATCCATGGATTTTAGCATTGATCTATGTAATTTCTTCACCAATTCATACTTCATTAGATCATAGTATTTTTTTCGTGTGCGCCTTCAGTCGATCACCTTATTTACCACAGTCTCATCTAATCCGCATCTTGAAGTCCAACCGAAACATATTCGATTCAAAGTTTTCAAATACCAAACAAAATTCAATCAACAATACTACATGAAATCCGAGTGAAACTTGCGCAATAACAACCATCAAAAAATCATAAAAGCTCATCAAATCAAGATAAATAATGGATCGAATCAAAAATAGATATAACTTGCATAATCAAAGAACTAACACACAAATTTACCATTATAAGTTGCTATATTAGATTCAATGGTTTTTCGAATTGAAATCATACTTACATCGATTAGACCCAATTGAAAACAACTTGAAACGATGAAAATAAGATCAAACAACCCATATATTTGATTGAATCCATGTGACAGATGATTGTCACTCACCAAATCCACAAAAGCTTTAAAATGATGATCTACAAATCCCCGACAACGAAGAAGATCTTCAAATCTCCCAATTTGATTCAATCTATTCTCTCTTGATGTTGATCTACCCTTCCGTGATGTAGATCTTCAATCTTCTAACATAGATCTAAGAATTAATGGAGTGGAGATGTATTTGATTGGAGTAGAGAAAATCTCAAACCACAACCAACAAATAAATGAAGAAAGTTAACCGTTCTCCATGCCTCGGAGACTTATCTATAGCCATCTAGCCAGCCCACCAATGGGCCACACCCAATCAGCACACAAATGACTAGTTAGCCTATCCAGAAATTGTATAGCACTAAAACAGCGATTTCTCCCAAACTGCTGAACCAAATCTTTAACCTAACCACTCCATGGAATTGGAAACATCGTTTTCTTTCCAATGAAATTGATCTCAACACCTTATTCGATCCCAATCAAAGGTTATGCCATGTACAAAAATGAAAGGGGCAAAATGATCACACATAAAATTAGTTAAAATTATGAACATGACTCACTTCCCCATAAACAGCATATCAAAAATATGAGAATGGTCCTTCCCTTCGAGAATTAAACAGAAATGTTTTACGATCCTCTTATACGTAAAATGAGGGTTGTTACATTTGCCCCTCCTTAGGAATTTCGCCCTAGAAATTCCAAGCAAACAAAACAATCCCATATGCTTATCGTCATAAACAGCCAATCTACCACTCAATCTAGCATCCAACCAGCCATGCATCCATAGCCTTAACCTATCACGCGTAATTCTAACAACAATAGTACAATCTACAATGGTGTAAGTGACACGATATTAATGGGTCATACCAACGAAGAGTTCTGGATGGATCGTCTTTATACACTCTTCCGTTTCCTATGTACTATCGTCATTATCATGACTGCACCTTGACAAGCTTAACTGTCTTCCTCCTAAGCTGTTTTGCGTCATTCCCCATAACGCAGAGCGGCTTACAAGGTCTTGTAACTATGAACTTGACGTCTAGGTCTTCGTACTGTTCCAGAGATACCACTACATTCGAATTATGCACACACTTTTGTAGAAAGGCGATGGGGAAAACATTGCGCACACTCGACATCTTGTTGGGTATATTCAAATTATACATGAGCTTTCCAATCCGCTCGACTATCGGAAATGCTCCAATGAACCTTGGAGCTAACGCTCCTTTGCTTCCATGCTTCAAAGGTGAACTCTTCACAAAAACCATGTCACCCACGTCAAACTCCGTACCTTTTCGACGTTTAGCGGCATAACTCTTCTGATAATCTTGGGCTATCTTCATTCATTGCCGAATGATCAAGATACAATCTGATGTTTCTCTTACCATCTCTGGCCCAAGTATCAACTTATCTCCAGTGTCTAACCAACATGCCGGAGAATTACACGGTCTACCATATAATGCCTCGTATTGTGCCATCGCAACGCTTGACTGGTAGTTGTTGTTATATGCAAACTCAACTAAATGTGGATGGCCTTCCAACGATCCCTTGAAGTCCAATACACAAGCTCTTATGAGATCTTCCAAAACTCGTTTAGCCCTCTTAGTTTGACCCTCAGTCTGGAGATGATGAGCCGTACTCAAACACAACTCGGTTCACAAAGCCTCTTGCAAAATCTGCCAAAATTCACTTGTGAATAATGGATCTCGATCACTCATTGTGCTCTTCGAGATATTTGGATCGAACTATCCATTTGATATAAAGTTCAGCCAACTTCAATATTGTCCTAGTCTATCTGACAGGAATAAACCTTGTGCTTTTGGTCAAGCAATCCACTATGACCCAAATTCCTCCGCTTCCTGCCCTGGTTCTAGGTAGTCCGTCAATAAAATCCATCGATATCTGCTCCTACTTCCACGTAGGAACTTCTAATGTTTGAAGCAATTCACTTGCCTTTTTCTGTTCAACTTTCACTAATTGATAGTTTATACATTTGGAAATATATTTTCTAACATCCCGCTCCATCTCTTACCAATAGTAAGTTCGCTTCATTTCCTGATACAACTTGTTACCACCAGGATGAATCATCGACTTCGAGTGATGACATTCTCTCAGAGCTTCATCTCTCAATCCATTATTATTAGGAATAACCAGTCATCCTTTCTTTTGGAGCCTACCCTCTCGATCGACTTCGAATTCCTTATCCTATGGTTCCAACTTCTATATAATCTCGACAAGTTTTTCATCACGCTTTTGGCTTTTGCCAATTCTTTCGATGAGAGTAGGTCTTATCGGAAAAACTTGCCAACATCTCAGGCTCTAACTCACTCTGAGGCTGAAACCAAATCCCGCCAAGTACTCGAGGTGCTTCCAATCCAAAAACATCTCTCCCAAACTTGCGGGTCTTCGACTTAATGCATCAGCCACTGCGTTACGTTTACCAGGAGTATAGGCAATACCAAAATCATACGATGCCAGAAACTCTACCCACTATTGCTGCCGAAGATTCAAATCCTTTTAGGTGAAAAGATACTTCAACGACTTGTGATCTGTAAACAACTCGAATCGAATTCCCAAAAGGTAATGCCTCCACATCTTCAAGTAAACATGATCACAACCAACTCCAAATCATGAGTCGGATAATTCCTCTCATGCCGCTTTAGCTGTCAACAAGCGTAGGCCACAACTCTATCCTTATGCATCGGTACAACTCCAAGTCTAGTACCGCATGCATTGGTATATGCCACCATTTCCTCATTCCCATTTGGAATCGAAAAAAGAGGAGCACTCATCAGTGTCTCTTTCAGGATTTCGAAAGCTTGCTCACACTTCGCATCCCATGTGAGCACTGTATTCTTCTTTGTCAATCCTGTTAATGGTACAACTATCTTGGAGAAATCCTTGATGAACCGATGATAATATCCCGCCAACCCTAGTAAACTCTAAACATCCGTCGCATTCTTAGGTCTATCCCAATCCTAAATTGTAGCCACCTTAGCGGGATCAACCGCTATTCCATTTCCAGGAACCATATGGCTTTAGAACCTCACTTCACTATTCCAGAAGTTACATTTCGAAAACTTAGCTCTCAACTGATGCTTTCGCAAGATTTCATAAACAACTCGCAAGTGCGTCTTATGCTCTTCCTCATTTTGGGAGTAAACCAAAATATTGTCCACGAATATGAGCACGAACTTGTTCAACTGATCTATGAAAACCCTATTAGTAAGATTTACAAAATATGTTAGTGCGTTAGTCAACCCAAATGGCATCACCAATCATTCGAAGAAACTGGATGGTGTACTAAAAGCAGTCTTTGGCACATTATTCTTTGGCACTCTAACCTGGTGGAATCCCGTTGAACAATTCATCTGAGATAATACCTTGACCTCATGAAGCTAATCGAATAAGTAATGTATCCTCGGCAATAGATACTTGTTCTTCCTGGTCACCTTGTTCAGATCATGATAATTAACACATAATCTCAAAGATCCATCAGCCTTTATTGCAAACACAACTGGTGCACCACATTCAGACACGCTTCTCTGAATGAATCCTGTTTCCAAATGGTCACGTACTTGTACCTCTAACTCTCACTATTCCTTAGGTTCCATCCTCCTAAGAGGCATGACGATAGGTCTAACACCATCGACCAAATCAAGCCTGAACTCAATCTCACGATGCACCGAAAACCCTTTGATCTCGTCAAAGACATCATCGAACTCACTAGCGATCGGCACAGATGACAAGTCTACCCATAGAATCATAAGCAAATATAAATAACTTAAGAAGACCACGTCTTCTGGCTTACATTGAATCACAACCATTCACCCTTCCATATTCCCGATTATCACCCTGGGCTTCTCGCAATCCTCTTTTTCTGCATACCTCTTGAGCCAGCCATAACCAAAATGATACAAAACCTAGTGAAGTTAAAAACAAAGCAATCAAACACAAATGAGCAACCATGACTTAACAACACTAGACCACAACAAATCATACACAAACTGGACGAACTCCCAATTGGATTAGTCACAATCAAAGGTCTATCACAAATCTCGGTTTACAAACCCAAGTGGCGCACTAGCTCATTGCAAATGAAAGAATGCGACGCTCCAGTATCAGGCAACACTCGAACTAAAACATCTCTAATGAAAGAGCACCTTGAACGATAATGCTTTTCCCTTTCTTCTCCACTGTAGGAGACCTCGAAGAATATGGAACAACTTCCTAAGCATACGCCTTCACAATATGCTTTCCCTTCGGGAGTTTTGGACAATCATTCTTGTTATGCCCTGGTTTCCTATAATTGTAACATTTTTTCTCATCTTTCGGGTTCTTACAATCCTTGGAATAATGGCTTTTCTGCTAGTACTTGTAGCATATCACCTTGCCTTTCTTCTTCTATTGGTCATCCTTTCCTTTTTGCTAGTGTTGCTTCCTTTTCTTGTTATTACCACCCTACTGTGGTTTCTGTTCTTCTTTAGTAGCAACAACACTCTCTTCCTTGGGAAATATACTCTCGTGCCTTAAAGCTTTCCCCACGATCTTCTGATAAGTGTCATCCAAGTGATCCACCAGCTGATTCCCAAGGTATTTATCCAAACCTATGATGAACTTATCATTCTTCTGGTAATGAGTCTCAACATATGAACGGGAATACTTGGACAAAGCTTCAAAGTTAGAAACATACTCCAGCACTGGTCGACCATTCTGCTTAAGCTCAACAAACCTCTTAAACAAAATAAACTTCTGAACAGTAGAAACAAACTTCGTCTCAAACTTGACTTGGAACTGTTCCCAAGTAGTCTCATCTTCTGGAGTCTTGAGAGTGACAGATTTCCACCATTCCATTGCTCTTCCATATAGCTGTTTAGATGCAAGCTTCCTCTTTGTTGCATCATCAACCCCCAATTCTTCAAGTATTTGAATGCAGGTATCAAGCCACCCTCAAATCTCTACAGTTGGCTCTGTCCTTTTAAAAGGCTTCCCCTTAGAGTAGTGAAGTATTTACATAGCTTTGTGTAGTCGACGACCCCAGGCACATGCACTTGAACCCCTACATCTACCATGGCTGTCTTTGGAGCGGGTACCCTTCTAATGATCACTGCCATCATGGCCTCTAACATAGCTGGGTAGTTTGGTATACCCCATTTTCCCTCCATGAACAGTCTCCTCTGTAGAAGTATGTCTCGAAGTCCGACGACTCATTCTAAATAAGAAAAGATAGAATGATTAATCCACATATGAGAAAACTTCAAATGGAGTTCAAGCGCTATTATACTATACACTAATATATGTTATACATCCATCAGAAATCAACAAATACGTCTCTCGCACATCATCACGTCTTTGAAATTTGGCTAAAATTGATTAACCAGAGCTCTGATACATAATGTGACAACCACCCATAACTCCAGCACTTAACAAGAGGAATAGTGCACCGAAAGATATGCCAAGCAGCTATGGACGATTGTCTAGGTAAGATAATGCACACAGAACCTATCATATAACTCACAGCGCAGATATAAAATATAATATAACATATACAACATGCATATTAAGTAAAGTAGAATTAAGCATAATTTAAAATTTTAATATCATCATGAATTATCCAAACATCAAATTGGATACAACACCAACTCTGTACAAATTGCCTCACTACAGGTCATTCAGAGAATACATCAACATAACAGCAAAAAAACAAATAATAGGTAATAGGAAACTAATATGCAAGCCTACAACTCGTCATCACTCAACAACATCATCCTCATCAGGAACAATTACCTGTCACCTGCTACTAAGTCTGCCTATCCACACAATGGATGAACAACCCTGGAAGAGGAAACATAAAACCTTGAGTTAGACTACAGTCTTAATGAGCGATAAACAACTATCTAACATCATCAATAAAGTATATGAGAAATAGGTAGATCACTCATCTAATCTACCAACATCATCAAAGAATAACTCCAATCCCATCTCCTCCACATCGGACAATGATAGCCTTTACAAACAAACAGATAGAAACGAATAGGCACAACAACTAGTTATCCTGTGTAGGCCATTCTAATCGAGATCAACCTCCCTTAAGCACAATCCCGAAGGCCTAAACCAACATCAGACAAGCACCCAAGAGATGTCTCCTTCGACGTCTAACGTTCTATGCAAGACGATACAAGGAAAACAATCATCATACATGACTTTGGTTATCACCGCCTATCCTGACTTGAAGCCATCGTTAATTGTATGATCGGCCATACCATCATGTCATCCATCAAGGGCTAATGGTAACCCCAGTTCTAGCAAAACTCCATACGCCTTTCATCGGTACTTATCTAGGCCTTTCATCGAAACCCAGGGTACTCGACTAATCATCTAGTCTTTTAGGCTTCCCTATTATACCCTTGCTTTGAATTAGCTAGAACCTATGATAATGATAACTCCTTGGCCTTTAATATCTGTAGTTACCAACATCGACGATTATCCATAATCTCAAATCGTCTGGAGCAGCCATTATCCCTGAGCCCAAATCATCTTGAGTCGTCTTCACATTCATTGCATTTCATCAATCAACGAACATATCACAATACTTCGAACATTCTTCCTTGAATTCACTTCAAAGCCATGACTGTCATCAAACCAAAAATATGCTTCATTTGGTTGATTTTCGATTCATAGCGTTTCACACATTTGGTATGAGTCACATCCACAACATTTTGTTTTCCATTCTATGACGTTTATGAAACGCTATTGTCTATCATGGATCGTTCCTGATCCATTAGCTCCGACCCATCAGAAACTGACCCATCCAAAGTTTGTCGCTTGCCCGATCCATGTTGAAATCGCGGCCGATCCATGGAAATTCATGCTTGCACGATCCATCAGAAACGCTGTCGTTCCCATACGTACCATGTAACAACCCGCATTTTACGTATCGGAGGATCGTAAAATATTTTTATTTTATTCCCAGAGGGTTGGATCATTTTCATATTTTAATATGTTGCTTATGGGGATGTGAGACACAACCGTAATTTTTACCAATTTTGTTTGTGACCATTTTGCCTCTGTTAGTCTTGTACATGGCATAACTTTTGAGTCAAGCTGAATCAGGTAGTGAGACCTATGCCATTGGAAAGGAAATGGTGATTGCCTTTCCGTGGAGTGGTTACATTAAAGACTTGGCGGTTTGTGAGGAATCGTTGTTTTAAAATTTTCAGTTGATTGTTTAGGTTTTAAGAGCCACAATAGGCTGATTTGGGAAGGCCTATTAGTGTGCTGGTGGAAACTATAAATAGGGGGTGAGAGATATGGGAAATGGTTTAGTTTCCTTATTCGCTCAATTGGTAGCCTATGTTCCTCCTTCCTCTAACACTTTTCCACCATTAAAAATCAAATCTAAAGGAAGGAAATCGAAGATCTACACCATTGGAGGCTAGATCTACATCATTTAAAGTGAGAATTCATCGGATCAAGGGGTTTGGTCCAAAGTGCTTGCTGTCTGGAATCTTATTGCATCAATTTTAGCTTGTTTGGGAGAATCAGTGAGTGATTTACATCTCTCACATGGATTCAATGAAGTATATGAATGTTTTTCATCAAATTCAAGTGTTTTACCATAGATCTATACCTTGATAAGTCCATTTTCATATGAAACACCCTATGACCTAAGTTAGCATGTTAAACCGGTAATTCTTATGCCATTTTACATGTGTATGCAAGTTATATTCGCAATTTAGATCATAAATTCATTTATCATGATTTTTGGTGAATTTGCATAATTTGATGATAATTGTCATTTTCATGATGTTAGTGGTTTCATAACATGCTTATGATTGTATTGGATGTATTGGATGAGTCGGTTTCGTCGAATTTGTTGTTTGGCAAAGTTTTGGTCGAAATTGGAGTTGGAATGGGGTTGTACAATGGATCGATACTTCGGGAAGGATCAGTTGTGGAGTGGCTTGTAGAACAAACCAGTGGAGGATCGATCGGTATATGCTCAAAAGGGCTGATCAGTGTATGTGCTTGGAAGGACTAATTGATGTATGTGCTCAGATGGACCGATCGATGTATTCGCTCGAAAGGACCGATCAGTGTGTGTGTGCTTAGAAGGACCGATCGGTGGTGCTCAGGTGGTGTTCCGTGTTAGCTGATCGGTGGGTGTTCCTTGTTACCCGTACGGTGGATGTCCAGGCGACCAATCGGTGGGTATCCATAGGACCGATCGATGTTCTGGGGAAGGGTCGGTCAGTTAGTGCTTCAAAAGGATAGGTCGGTCCCACAGGGTTATTTCTGAATATTTATACTTTCGGGTACGACTCAGAATTAAACATAAAGGTCTGAAAAATAATTTTTTCGGGTGAAACCCCCCGAACCCTAGCCGCGGCTCAGTGATGTAATTTGGATCGGTTATGGTGTGAGTTTGAAGTAAATTCAAGTAGGAAGGTTCGAAGTGTTAGAAGGTGTTCGTTGATCGGTGTTGAACCGCTAATGAGGTGACAAGTCAAAGGTCGTAAGTTGGTGGATATTGGTTGCTCGAGAAGGTTGCTTGAGCTATGAAAAGTCATCGGGTTTGATGACTAGAGATGCAAAGGCTGAGGGATTATCGTTGTCGTAAGTTCTAGCAGGCTCGAAGCACGGGTACGATAGGGGCACCTAAAAGAACGGTTGTAGGTCAAGTACCCTGGGTATCGTTGAAAGGCTTAGTTGTCAAGGTTGGACATACATACGTATCGTTGTAAGGCGTATGGAGTTTATGCTAGAACTGGCACTACTACAAAAGTGGGCATATTCGGCACTAATTTGTTGTGGCCGTAGATCAAAAAAGCGTTGCCGTAGGCCCTTTTTTCAAATAGGCAACACCAGGGGGGCGTGGCTTCCGCGGCCGTTTCATTAGCCATCTAAGGCAACACTTTTGCCCATCTTCGGCCACATACAGAAAGTGTTGCATTATAGCCGTAATGCAACACTATTTGCACGTAATGCAACACTATTTAGCTTTTCCTTAAGCATTAGTTAGGGCCTGGCTTCCAGTGGGGCCACGTCAGCTTTCCACATCAGCTATCTACGTGTCACATGACACGTCATCTCCCTATGTCAGCACTCCAGGTGTCACATGCCACACCAGCTATCCACGTCAGCTGTGGGGTCTACGTGCCACGGGTAAGCAATTATATCTAATGTAATGCAACACCACTGCAATATGTAATGCAACACCATTATCATGAAATGCAATATCAATAAAAGCTAACGCAACAGTAGAAGAAGGCAAATGCAACACTATTTGATAGCAAATACAATGATTTAATTAAATTTTTTGCAATACAGGTTTTGTACAAGAAATTCATCCAAAGCAACTGTTTTAATTATCCAAATATCAAAACTCAAAAATCAGCTACACCGTTTTCTTCAGTGTATACATTAAGCTCGAACTACTTCAAGAATAGGTGCACGACATAAGGGACATTATCCTGATCCATTCGTGGCCAATTCTTTAGCGCATTCTGAACATGTACACATGTGTCCACATCTGCAAAATGTATCACTCATTTATATATATGAATCGTATATATGCAGCAATCCAATTGGAATAGGAAATATATATGTATGTACCTATACAAGAGGGTGGCATCGAATATATATACGTGTGTCACATCTGCAAAATGTATCCGTCTGCCTAGCTTCCAGAATTAAATATGCACCTGATCAAATGATAACAAGTTATTTGATAAGTGGTGGCATCGAATGGCCATTGGCCTTGTTAACCAAATTTTATGAACACAATTATTACAATTGACTTACTGACCATTCACGATTGGTCACTCAAGCCAGCCAAGCCCAACAAATAAGCAATTTCAGTATGCTTCACCTTCTAAGCAAAAAGTTTTCAGTTAGCATATTACTACCACGTACAGTGTGTCACTTCATATCCTGTCAAGCTTCAGAAGCATATCGTCATCTACATCTTCAACTCCTAAACAAAACTCCATCGTCAAAAGTTAAAAAAAAACAATGGAGGACTCTTCGCTATGCATCACTGCCACTGTTCTTTCAGGAGATTGGACTTACGAATTTGTGCATCTCATGCTTAGGCATACTCTGAAGCATAATGAGGAGTAGACTATACGGGTTATAACCAAAAACTCTTTTCTAATAACATGCCCATCTTACAGTAAGCGTGATCATGCGCTAATGTTGAAACTTTTTACAAAATGTGGAGGTGCTTTTTATGTGCAACAATGGTCTGGTGAAGAATTTGAGCCTGAACCAGCATTCGAGGCAGAATCATGGGCTAGAGTTGTTGGCTTTCCCAAGTTCCTGAAGAAAAATGTTCCTGCAATTAAAGAATTAATGACGCCAATGGGAAATGTATGTGAAATTGACGACTGTCATTGGTCTCGAATTGACCATAGATCATTATACCTGAAAATGTAATTTTATGAAGGCATTGGCTTGGAGAATACTTTTGCTGCTCGAATCGACAACAAGGTTTACCTCATTAGGGTTAAGCGCACCACACATGCTCATCCTGGGACAAGGCCTGAAATTCTGTTTGTGAGCAATAGGGAGGAATCGGTGGTACCATTTTTTGTGATCACAGGTAAATTTTACTTCCATCCACAGTTTCTTTTAGTTATTCCACAATATGTTTGGCCAATCGAGGTAAGTTTGCCAAAGAACATAATTACAAAGTGTTCATTCAACTATGTTCTATCCTTAACAGCCTTATAGTGAGACACAACCACACATGCACACACTCACATACATGCATACAAGGTTATAATGCCCCACCCGAGATTCTGAAATAATAATACAAACTGGTGCTCTGTTAGTTGTACGTAGATGTGGGTGTATGGCTTGAATTTGAGCCACTGTTAATGTATGGTTTGAATTTCCTTCAGATGTGGTAAACTGCTACCATGATAAAAAATCATTTTACAAATTGAATAATAACTTCAACCATGTTCACTGCTACCATGAATTAAGGAGTTTATTAATTTTTCTTCAAACACCCTAATGCATAGATCTTTTGTGGGTGGCCACTTTATAAATTATCATAAAATAATGTCATTAAGTTAGAGAAAAAGTAATCATGGAGTATAATGTTCTTTTTATATGCAGGAACTGCTTTATCTTCTGAAATATAGTGGAATTTTATGAGATCACTTCCAATTTTTAACATTACTGAAAAAAAACCAAAGTGGTAAACTGTAAAAGAAAATCACCATACTCAATGTGTGTTACATATCAAATTGTTTGATAATTAAGGCATATAAACTCTTAGGTGGATCACATCGAACTCTTTTACAAATGTACGTTACTGTTATATTATTGAAGTTTGATCGTCCAAAGATCACTTTGTAACTTTTTGCCCTCTACAACAAGAAATTCTGGTTTCGTCGCTGACTATGCTCTATCCTTAACAGCCTTATAATGAGACACAACCACACATGCACACACTCACATGCATACATACAAGGTTATAATAGCCTTATAATGAGACACAACCAGATGACCGACATTCAACTAGAAAGTAGTTATACCAACATTAGCATAAAACAACACATTATCACAAGTGGATTATCTTATATATCTAGAAGTTTCTTCTTAAAACTATGATCATTTATATGAGGTGCTAATTTGAATATATTAATGATCATGTAATCCCCATTCAGTCACTCTGACACAGATAATGAGTCTGACATGGACACTGACTCCGAAGAAAAAGAAGAAGATGCTGGTGCTGGTGCTGATGCTGTTGTGGATGCTGGTGATGATGCTAGTGATGACTGGTGATATTTGTGAATGTTGGTTTTTTCTGCTGGTAATGATTTTTGGCTTGAAAGTTTGTGAATATTTGTGAAACTTTGTGTGGTTGTGGAAGTTTGTGATTGTTCGTGATGACTGGTGATGACTGATGATGGATGCTGGTGAATGTTTGTGAATGGTACGTAGTGAATGTTTGTGAATGCTGGTGATTTTTTTAATCTTATGATACTTGTGCGTGTATACTTGTGCGTGCCTTCAGATGGCTTCCTTATGATACTTTTGCGTGCATGTATACTCGTGCGTGCGTGTATACTCGTGCGTGTCTACTTGAGCGTGTATACTTGTGCTTGTATACTTATGATACTTGAGCGTGTATACTTGTGATACTTATGCGTGTATACTTGTGTGTGCCTTCAGATTGCTACCTTATGGTACTTGTGTGTGTATACTTGTGCGTGCGTGTATACTTATGATACTTGAGCGTGTATACTTATGATACTTGTGCGTGTATACTTATGATACTTATGATACTTGAGCGTGTATACTTATGATACTTGTGCGTGTATATTTGTGCGTGTATACTTAGGATACTTGAGCGTGTATACTTTTGCGTGCGTGTATACTTGTGCGTGTATGCACTGCGTGTATGATGTGTATTGTAATAAAACGAAAATGCTTGAGTGCCCGCTTCAGATTTTGTAAAAATCTGTGGTAAGAGGCTTAAAATTCGGATGTCCCCACCATCATCAGATACAAAATTACCATCATACCCCCTGATTTCCTCAGTTCCCACTGAATCGCACATTTTACCCGGCTTTACACTCGGGCATACTAGCATCGTACATAATAAAAAATCGTGTATGCTTGTGCGTGTATGCACTGCGTGTATCACAAAACCCCAGTGCAAACACACCGCAGTGCATACACACCGCAGTGCAAATTAACCTCAAGCATACAAATTAACCTCGGTGTAAGGTATGAACCTCAAGCAGTGCAAATTAACCGCAGTCCCCATTCCTTAACTAGCTCGACCTCTATAATAAACCTATGTCTTTTTCATGCCAATAGGCTTGTTCTCATGGTTTATTGCTGGGTATAATTTTCGAATAAACCTCAGCATAATCCCAAATCGATAATAAACGTAACTAATTACTCATAAGCGAATGGGTTTACCAAAATGTAACAAATGAACTAATTACTAATTACTCATAATCCAATCTATAATAAGCGCAACTAATTCACAGTGCTATACAAACTGAACCTGAGAGAAAAAACTGGCGATGTCAGCGCCCTGAGCAATCAAAGCTAACGTTTCAAAGCTTCATCCTTTTCGGAATAGAATTTGCTGTCGAGGAGAGGAGCGATAATAACGTGAATTTAGGTTTAAATTTTTGTCAATAGTAAAAAGAAAAAAAAACGATTAGTTGATAGAGAAGAAAACGGTTTCATGAAGGGAGAAGATCGCGCCAAAATTTCATCAAAAGAATGCAATGACGTGGCTGTCAATGATTGGATGATGGCTAACATTAAGATAATCAGATCCATAGATGGTTTGAACCGTTGGATTAATCTTTCATCTACGGTTGGGGTTTTTATATGTTGATAACGCGGATCGCTGAGCTGGATTATATATACGTAATGCTACGCTTTTAACTGGTGTTGCACATCAAAACACTAAAATTCCCACCGCAATAGTGCATCCACGTATAATGCAACAACATATGAATGTTGTTGCAGAAGCTCAAAGAAATCATAGCTTTCGCCACACTTTTCATGCAATGCACACAAATTAGTGTCGAATATGCCCACTTTTGTAGTAGTGTGGGGTTATCATTAGCCTTTGACATATAGCAAGGTTGGCCGCCATACGATTAGCGATGGTTTCAAAGCAGGATTGGCGGTGATAGCCAGAGTCAATCATGGATTTTTGATCGTTTTGGATACTCTGTTGTACCATCTCATGCAGATTGTCTAAAATCATAGGAAATGTTCCTTGGGTGCCTGTCTGGTATTGGTTTAGGCCTATGGGGCTTGTGCTTGAGGGATGTTGAATTCGAATAGGATGGTTTACATGAGATATATATTATGGATGAGATGAGTGCTTTACCATGCTTGAATAGATGCTTAGGTTTCGATGGGTGTATGGTTGAATTGTTTAATGTAAAGGCTATCACCGTCCGATGTGGGGAAGACGGGAGTTGAGTTCTTCTCTGGTGTTTGGTAGATTGGTTTTTTAATCTACTTATTCTCGTATACTTTATTGATGAAGCTTGTTAATTATTTTATCACTCGCTAAGACTGTTGTTGGACTCAAGGTTTTATGTTTCCCTCTTATTACCTTGGGTTGTTCATCCGTTTTGGATGGGCAGACTAGGTGGCAGGTGACAGTTTATTGCTTAGTGTGGACGATGTAGCTGTTCAGAGGCGAGCAGGAGGCTGGTGTACTATCTTTTTACTATATAGTATTTGGATTTCCGTTGTTTGCTATTCTCTGGGTGACGTAGTGTGGCAATTTGTACAAACGCGATTGTTGTAACTCAAGTCTATGGGTATTACTTTCTAGTCGTTATGAAAGTCTAGTGTTTTCTGCTTCACTATTAATACCTGTTGTATATGTTCTATTATATTTTATCCATGCGCTGTAAGATTTATGATAGGTTCTGATTGTGTTTACCTTCCTATGATGATCGTCCACAGCTACCTGGCACACCTTTCAGTGCATTATTCCTTTTGTTTAGTGCAGTGTTTGTGGGCGGTCGTCACATTTGGTTTCAGAGCTCTGTTTAACGATTTTAGGCAAAGTTCGAAGATGTAATTACGTATGAGAGACGTATTTGTATATTTTAGTTGGATGTATACTATATGATACTATATAGTATAGTAGCGTTTATACTTCTTTAGCATCTTTCTTGATGGTGGCTAATTATCCTAAATGGCAGATTTAGAATGAGTAGACGAACAACAAGAAACGTTGCTAGGGGAGCTAATGTCGGAGGGGGAAATGGCGGTGAGCCAGACTATCCTACCATGTTTGAAACCATGATGGAGGCATTCATGCGAAGGGTCCCTGCTCCAGTGGCATCTATGGTAGATGTAGGAGATCAATTGCCTACTGTTTTGGATTTTGCAAAGCTATGCAAAGATTATACATCTCTAGGAGGGGAACCATTCAAAGGAGCTGAGCCAGCTGAAGAGGTTCAGAGTTGGATGGATTCTTTTGTCCGTATTTTTGGAGACTTTGGATTGGAGTATACAACGAAGAAAAAGCTTGCCTCAAGGGAACAGCATGGCAGGGCCATGGAATGGTGGAACTCAGTTACAGTTGTGACTCCAGAGGAAGAGATTTCATGGGAACAATTCCAGGCTAAGTTTGAAGCAAAGTTTACCTCCACAGCTTAGAAATTTGCTCTATTCAAGAAGTTTGTGGAGCTTAAATAGAGTGGTCGCTCTGTGGTTGATTACGTTTCTGGTTTCGAGGCTTTGTCCAGATATGCTCGTTCATACATTGATACACCCTATTAGAAGAACGAGAAGTTTGTCTTAGGTCTGGATATTTATATTGGAAAGTCGTTGGTGGATCACCTTGATGATTCATTCGAGAAGATTTTGGAAAAATTTGTTTGCCACGAGAGCTTGTTTCCTAAAGAAGCAAATGTTGTCACTGCAACAAGGAAGTTCAGAAACCACATCAAGGTGGTAATGATAAGAAGAGGAAGCAGCAACAACAAAAAGGAAAGGATGGCCATAAAAAGCCTAAGAGTGAGGTAGTTTGCTTTAACTACAAACAGAAGGGCCACTACTCGAATGAGTGAAAGAATCCCAAAGCTGAGAAGAAGTGCTTCAAGTGTGGAAAGCCTGGGCATGAGAAGAAAGATTGTCCAGAATCAGCTAAGGGTAAGCAGGTTGTGAAGGCATATGCTTTAGAAGCTGTGCCATCTTCTTTAAGAGTTCCTACTACAAAGGAGAAGGTAAAGGGTGTCGTTATGCAAGGTACTCTTTCAGTTAATGGTGTTTCAATTCGTGTGTTGTTCGATACTGGAGCATCACATTCTTTCATTTGCAATGAGCTTGTGTGCCGCTTGGGTTTGGAAGCCGAGATTTGTGATAGACCATTGATCATGACTAATCCAGTTGGGGGTTCGTCCAGTTTGTGCATGTTGTGTCGTGGTCTAGTGTTGTCGAGTCATGGTTGCCCTTTTATGTGTGATTGCTTTGCTCTTAACTTCTCTGGGTTTGGGATTACCTTGGGCATGGATTGGCTCAAGAGGTATGCAGCAAGGGTGAATTGCGAGAAGCTAGAGGTGAGGGTCGGGGATGTGGAAGGGAAAAGGTGTTGATTAGATGTAAGCCCGAAGATGCGGTCTGTAATGACCCGGATTTTTGACGGTGAAATAATTAACTTATTTAATTATTTAAATAACGAATATATTATTCAATCGACGACGTTAGAACGTATAATTTTATTATAATTAAAATCGAGCTTGAAATGGCACGGCAGTTCGCTATTTGGCGATTTGAACTTCAACTGAATGTACATGATTCGTTTTAAATCGGATTTCTGTGAAACAAGAAACGTATGGAACTGGTGAAGTATATTTTTCTAGTGGAAGAGAAAAATCGAGATTTCATCGTGAAGATTGTGATTTATGTCCAAATTAAATATTCAGTAAAACAGCAGTATATTCGTTTGTGGCCATAACGGTTATTTAAGAATATTTGAATATCGGGTTTGAATTTAGACAACGTTCTTTTGAGACATAGTGATAATTTAATTTTTAGAATTTTACTGAAATTTTTAATTAATTTAATAAGCAACTTTTTAATTGGAGTATTTTGCACCCTAAATCAGTATTTTTGGGGTTTCACAATATAAGTTAATCTACCGGTATTATGATATTTTTGGGACCCTGAGGTATTGCTTGTCAAACCGGTACGGTTACTTCTGTTTATAGCAGACCGTATAACATATTCAATTTTTGTGGAATGAAGTCCGTATAACCATACACATTTTTTTAATATATATATATCTATATAAATCATGTCCTATTGTATTAACATCTATATTAGAATAATACATACGTCCCTTCTTGTTTCCTTAGAAACTAAGTTTCAAACAACCCACTTGCCTATATATTAAATATTAATACTGTAGTGTACGTTTTTTATCGCTTAGCTATTAAGCGGTAGCAACAATATTTAATTCAGTCCCCTATTTCCTTAGCCTAAAAATCATTTCTGCTTGGTCAAAAGGAAGGCCACGCTTCCATGGTAACAACCACATCCTCAGTTTTAAAAAGGCAGAGAAATATCCCAATTCCTTTACCTTATAAATACCCTTTCTAAAACTTTATAACCTAACTTTTCTATCCTAAATAAAATACGAGTCGCCACCTTGATATTAATGGTTGATAATACACAACTTGTTCCTCCAGTTTTCTTCAAATTGAATACTCGAAAACATACATCCACAACTGCAAATCTCTTCGACTCAACCAGATATTCAATATGATCGGTCACGATTAGGTTCCCTTCATCACAATGGCCGGAAAGTGATCTGATAGTTACCGGTTTCCGTGGGTTGCTGCAGTCGAACGAGGCTACCAGGAACCATGGTATTTGGGTCGAAGACATAGGTGGATGAGGCGCTTCTTCTAGCAGTGTCAGATCGTCCTTCGATCATCGGTGGGAGGCGCAGCAGTCCGGTGTTGAAGTAGAGCGAGATTTATACATGAAGGAGCTTCAATAACGAAGTGGTATTGAGGAACGAGCACAGGAAGGAACGGATACGGGATAAAGGAACATGCAGAATAAATCAAAACGTGAAACAAACATAGGGGAAGACAGGCGTGGAAGCAAACGTAGGAATTTTAATGATTTTATTTTTGAATTTAAGTGGAGAGTTGAGGGAGCAGACCTTGAATTTGTTCGGCCATTAAGCTGTTGCGGGATTTGTATGATTACAGGGAGCGTCGGAGTTGGTATTGAGGTGTTGGGAAAGGAGAAGAAGTTGATGGCATTTGTTTGCGGATCCATGGAGTGATGGAGGGGTTCGAAGGGGATGAAAGGTCGGAAATGGCTGTACGTGGTGAGGAGTGGTTACGGGATCGGTTTGGGGGAGATGAACAAATGGGTACGGGTCTGCTATTGAAATGGCATTGGGCTGGATAAAAGGTTAAGGCCCACTTTTGTTAAATCCAAGGTTTTTATTAATTTAAATAGTGGTGGACGATGGTGTTATGAGTCCTGGTTTTAGTGGAGAGGAATGATCAAGAATGGAGCTCGAAGTACTATCGTTGTGAATATGAACTGAGAAGAGGTCGGGTATTTAGTTTGGGGAAGAAGGCCAAAAGGGGGTCGGGTATGTAATAGTGGAAATGGGCCAACGTTGGTAGGTAAGGCCCGATAACTATTTAAACTCAAATTTTATTGAAAATTTATTTATACCGAACTTGAAATCATTATAACTTGAGCATATGATATCGGTCTTCAGCGAAACTGGATCCGACAGGATCGTATGGACGGACACTACGCACTGGAACTGACTGGAAGTGGATTGGGGCTCGTATGAATTTATGGCAAAATAAATTGTTTGATTCAAATCAAATAACAGTTTATCGTTCTTTAACGATGAACTACCAAAGTGAGTAAAACTCACCAACCCTGAACAATTATATTTTTATAACGTACTTTTAGAATTGTTAGATATTGATTGACTGTTATGTGTAGATTGGTTGATTGAACTGCTAGTCAGTTAGTTGAAATTATATATATATATATATATATACCATTAAATATTGATGTTGTTTATCAAAACATTTCATATTGAAATGAAATTGATGTATATTATACTGTGTAACATCTGTGGATACAGGGATACAGGTTGGAGGGATCCGACTGGATTCCTCAACATTTATTTTACTGTTTTCATATATTGTGACATATGATGTGATGTCTATCTGTTATGGGTTATGTGTGTTAGAATGATACTGATCATTTGTTATTCGATATTTTAAATATCATAAGAAACCCTAGGATGTGAAAAGAAATATTTCAATGTATATTGAAATAAAGGAATTTTATAAAATCAACCGATTTTATAAAAGGAAATAAATTTGAAAATAAAGCATTTATAAAATCATAAGATGTTATAAAGGAGGATATTTGTTTAGAAAACAATTAGGATATTATAAAATGGATAAACGTTGTTAAAAGGGAAAATCTTTGTAAATCAATAAAGTAATCGAATATTAGTATTCGAAAGGAGTTAATCAAAAAGGAGTTGAATCAAATAATTTATTCAATTAGAGTTAACCAGTTAGAGTTAATCAGTTAGAGTTAATCAGTTAGAGTAAATCAGTTAGAGTAAATCGATTAGAGTAAAATCGAACTAGAGTTATTCAAATATAGTTAATCGAATTTGGGTTAGTTGAATATTAGTTATTCAATTAGAGTTGATCGAATTTAGTTATTCGAGATAGAGTTAAAAACAATATTAGAAACTTACTAGAGATTAGTTAAGTCGAATGGTTTTCTGAGTGTGGATCTGATGTTGGTTTCGGCCTTCGGGATTTATATTTAGAGAATTGTTCTCTTACTAGTTTACAGTTAGGGACTGATGGTTGTGGAAGAATAGTGATACGTGAATAAGCTGGAAATGTTTTCCAGTGTTAAAACGTATATTTTCTAATCATAGAAAATAAGGAAATATAAATATATACATATATATATTTATATGTTGGATGATTTGATCGATAATTCCATTTGGAATTAAGATCGTTGTGTGAACACCGACATGTTTTCATTGATAGTTAAATCACAGACTATCAAAGTTTGACCATTTTAACGTTGTTAATATGGAGAGACCGGTTGGATTCTTATCCAAAGAACCACTCTGTATTGGCATAAGCGTTGTGAATATGCTGAAGAAAATTGGAAGACGGAGTAAAGTGCAAGGGCTGTTGTATAAATCTTAGATAACAATGGACTAAGAGGATGTACTGAATAGTGCCTTCAGTTTCGTTCAAACCCAGAACGAACGTAAATGGACGAATGTATGACAAAGTATATCCAATGATCGAATGGATTGGTCTGTATAAATATATATGGTTGCAACGGATTTATTCCCTTAGCATAACATCCAGAATATTTGTGTAAACCAATTAATGATTAACGGATTTGATAATGTGGCATTCAAAGTGATCGTGTTATTAATGAATGGAAAGTAATCGTAACCTCTGGCCTCAACAACCGGTAAATGACAAAAATCGGGCAGGCAGCATGGCTAAGTCGGTCGCACCGATGTAGGGTGTATAATCACCTATCTAGAGAATATTCATTTGCTTCTTTAATCTATCAATGCTGTCCCATATATATATACGGGAAATGGTTGCTGATCCCGGCCGTTGGTGATGTACATTCGATACACTCAAGCGAAATGAGTGGTCGGTCATGTGTGGCTGAGTTGCAAGATGTTCTTGTTGAACTCCAGTGTATCGTTCCTAGAGTACACTGATCGTAAGGTGGTTCCATACCTTGTCATAGTTGGAAATCCATTATCCAATATGTGCTTGCGGTTTTGATTGTATACTATATATGTAGGACATGAGATGAAAGCGTTTCTGCTAGATGATTATTATATTGTGGTTGATAGACATTATTATAATATCAAAAGGTTTTTGATATAAAGATATTTTGGATTATCATAAGGGAAAAACCCGTTCCGTTATACGGCGTGGTCTTATGAGATATCGTTTACTTGTTCAAATTGTTTTAAACTGTTTTACTCATACCAGTCCCATGAGTGACCCGGAGTTTACTTTGTTTTGTTCTATCTAAAATCTTGGGTGCCTAAATTTGTACGGGCAGTCAAGTAGTTCAGGATTTTATAGATACACTTGGAGAGCGTGGAGCAGGAGGCTTCAAGATTCTATAGCTATTATTATTTCCATTGTTGTTGTAAGTGTTGTACTCTAAAATGTTATTGTATACATATACTGTTTGTATTTCAAAAGTTATGTTATATTTTATTCGTTTCGCTGTGAGATTCGTGGTTACTCTGATGATGATGTTCTTCTTCTTCTTCTATTCTAATAGTTCTATCTTATCTATCCTCACCCTCTATCTTCTTTCTATTAATTTCTTGAATTTCCAGTGCAATTTGGGGTTGGACTTGCGTTATTTGGTCAGCTCAAATTGGACCGGATTTTCGGGTCATTACAGTTGGTATCAGAGCTTAAGGTTAAGTATTACCTTGGCTCTGTGGCGTAACTTAGTAGAGATGGGATTAGTAATATCCTAGATTGAGTTGAGTGTATATATACGAGTGAACGTATTTGTTATTTGATATAAAAAAATTTTTTATATTGTGGAGCTTTTTTGGTTGAGTGGCTTATGAATTCTGGTCGATAGTGGGGCACCACAATATCGATAAGGGTTTCTAAACGCTCGAATACGATGAGTCGACACGGTATGTTTCGAAAGAGGGTGAATGAAGTAATTTTACCCGAATTATATTTTGATATAAAAAAAATGGTTAAGATTTGAATCATTATAGTATATTGGATGTGTTGGTTGTTGCTATAATCGAAAGAGATTATAAAAAGGTGAAATAGTTATAAATAACTAATCAGAATTCATATAAGTAAAGTATGTCAAATAAGATGAAGTAAATCTGAATTTAAATCAGATTTGGAATTATAATAAGGAAATTTTAAGTTCCTGGGAGAGGTTGAAATTTGTTTTCAAATTGAAAGAGATATATAGTATTGAACTCACTTCGATCGCTGTGAAACAATTCTGATGATGGTGTACACATGATCAGTGTGATTTTCGAGTTTTAAGGTGACAGATTACTACCAAAGATTTTGTTTTGAATTGTTTTGACAAAACAAGTTGTTTTGAAATTCAAAGTTTTTGAATTGGTGTTATTATTTCAAAATTTGATTTGAAATGAACCCAGGGGTTTAAAAATTCTGGAATTTAAATTTAACTAATGAAGTTAAATGAGTTGAGATGGAAAAGGTAAATAAACAAATTAAAATTTTAACTTGAACTAAGTTAAATTAAATTGGGATTGGATTAGTGATGATCTGGAATAGAATTGAATTGATAAATTCAAAGTTTGGAATCAAGAATCGATTGGAGTTTGATTGAGATGACAATGGTATATACTAAGTTGTTCACAGAGGAAAGGGATATAATGTTATGCCCGACAAAAAGGTACAAGTTTATATTTCATATGAGTTTGGAGATTTATGAGCCGATTTGGCAAGCCGCTTGGCTGTTTGATTTTCTTTTGGTTGGAGAATGCCTAGAGAGGCGAGTTGGAGTTTTACAGATAAGGCTGTACAAAGGAGGTTATGGCGAAATTTTCCGGAAATTAAAGGCGTTAGAAAATTTTCAGGATTTTTGAAAATTTTCGTTGATAAGAATTAATTAATATTTAATTGAAATTAAATTGGTTCAGTTGAAAACTGAAGTAAAGAAGTGAACAAATGAGTAATAACCAGTTAATAGAGTTGTCTTCTACGTTAGCAATTTCGAGGACGAAATTATTTTAAGTGGGGAAGAATGTAATGACCCGGATTTTTGACGGTGAAATAATTAACTTATTTAATTATTTAAATAACGAATATATTATTTAATTGACGATGTTAGAACGTATAATTTTATTATAATTAAAATCGAGCTTGAAATGGCGCGGCAGTTCGCTATTTGATGATTTGAACTTCAACTGAATGTACATGATTCGTTTTAAATCGGATTTCTGTGAAACAAGAAACATATGGAACTGGTGAAATATATTTTTCTAGTGGAAGAGGAAAATCGAGAATTCGTCATGAAGATTGTGAGTTATGTCCAAATTAAATATTCAGTAAAACAGCAGTATATTCGTTCGTGGCCATAACGGTTATTTAAGAATATTTGAATATCGGGTTTGAATTTAGACAAGGTTCTTTTGAGACATAGTGATAATTTAATTTTTAGAACTTTACTGAAATTTTTAATTAATTTAATAAGCAACTTTTTAATTGGAGTATTTTGCACCCTAAATCGGTATTTTTTGGGTTTCACAATATAAGTTAATCTACAGGTATTATGATATTTTTGGGACCCGGAGGTATTGCTTGTCAAACCGGTACGGTTACTTCTATTTATAGTAGACCGTATAACATATTCAATTTTTGTGGAATGAAGTCCGTATAACCATACACATTTATATATATATATATATATATATACACTAATAATACAAATACCTTTCCATGGTGAAGCTTTTTTAGGATTGTCAAAAAAGCCCTTTGCTGGCAACCCAACTGTAAGGACGTACACCATTAAAGCAAGGGCAACTTGGTACTTGCACCCGCACATTTCCCATACGCACTACTTTGTCGGTTGGTCAAACCATCCTCCACTTTTCCACTCCGTTCGTTTCCTTCTCTCCCATTTCTCCCTGTCTTCTCTGCGTTTCTTTATCTTTTCCATATTTTTCTCCCCCATTCACAAACCCTAAACTACTCCATCTTCAACCTTTGCTCCACCGATTTCGTTTCCAAAGTTCACCTCCTTCACCCTCCTCCTCCTAACATCTGCTGACGGTTAAAATTTTGTCCCAGTTTTCTGATTTTTGTCCGATCTGATGCTCAGGCTAAGAACCGAAACTTGACCAATCTGAATACCGCGTAGTCAAACAGATAAGAGGTACTTTTTTCTACTTCTTACCTCCTTCAGATTTCTTACCACTTCCTTTGATATTTGTAGATTTCAGATTTTTCGATTTTTTTAAGATCTGATGCTCAACTTCAGATCTGACACTCGAGCAACCCGACTACCGCATCGTCGAAGACATAACAGGTAATTTTCTGTACTTCTTGCCTCATTCTTCACATTTCTTACTACATGCTTCGATATTTCCAGATTCCAGCACATCTTATATTGAAGTTCATATCTGTCGCTGCTCAAACTGTATTATCGGTTGTTTCTTCCGTTCTACTCAAGTATATCTTTTTTCAGGATTTTTCCGTTGTTTTTTTACGTTTACTCATTATGCCGACTTACTGTGATTACAACTTACAAAATCCTATTCGATGTCCTATTTTTTTTACTACCTGAACTGTATGAGAATTTAAACCATTGCATATATTTTAAATTAATTATTTGATGATGGATACTTACTTCGTTTTATGATGTACTGCCACATATAATTTTGCAAACCCACCCTTGCTGTACATATATATCCAGTTATTTGATCATTGACATTTGCCACATTTTCAACTATTTGTTGCTGCTCTTCTTCCAGATTTTTTTTTACTTCTGTAATTCGTTCTAATTCATAATATTAATTAACCGTTACTGTTGTAAGTTACGCTGTTCTTCAGATCTGGCAGCGGAGCTACTCGGGTGGACCAAATATACAAATTTATTGCCAGGTACTCCTCTATATAAGTCGACACCAGTAGATTGAAAAATAGATTCTTTTGTTTTTGTCAAATACAAATGCATTATTTGACAGTTTATGCTAACTTTCGTTTTTGATGATCTCACACTGTTTATTTTGGGATTCTGGCCAAATTCTATAAAAAAAATTGTGTGAAAACACTTATTCTGATATGTAAATGTATACCTTTTGTACGTACATACACATTCACATATCCATAGCTTTCGACAATATATTTTACACTGTGACATATATATCTTAGTTTGTGAAAACATATAAATCGACACCAGTACAATGAAAAATTAGATTCTTTTGTTTTTTTCAAATACATATGCATTATTTGACAGTTAAAGCTAACTTAGATTTTTGACGATCTCGCACTATTTATTTTGGGATTCTGGCCAAAGTCTTTAAAAGAAATTGTGTAGGTTTATGTAGGTTCAATCGGCTATATGAATGCGAATATTCCAATTGTAAATGGGTTTACGAACATTTGTTAGATGTATTGGGCAGATGGTAGTGTATCAGTATTATGAAAGTTAATCGTAGGTAGTGAACTATATATTTGATCTTATATTAGTAAAAAAAATATTTGTAAGGTTGGTTTATGAAGATATAGTAAAAACAATATAATTGTTTTACATTAATTGATACTGCTCAATGTTTGCCTTATTCACCTGTTTTCCTTTCTAATCACATATTCTTACCAAACATTCCAATATTTTATAACCCTTTCCCATGGTCAATTGTTAAAACTCTATTTCGATGATTTTCAGATCCCTACTTCAAATTTACCCGTGGAAGAAAGAGTGCGAAGAAAGGGTCTCTTCTTCATATATTTATTTCAGAAATATCTACAAGCTTTGAGCAAGCTATGATGTTTAATTGCTGTGATTTCAGTATACTGCAGATGAAGACGGCGTTCCGATTGGACAATGAAGATAGTGGTAAAATCGTTCACTTTCAATCGTTGCTGCTTATTAGTATAGTTATTTCAAGATGATTTTTTAGGTTAACTGATATATAACCAATATGAAAAGGATTTATTACTCTATGTATTGCCTTATTTCCATTTATTACCTCCTAATCATAGATTTACCCAATATTTCAATATTTTATAACCATTTTCTAATTCTCAAATTTCAAATTTTCCTTCCTGTATTTTTTTTCAACAACTGACTACAGTTCGGTTTTCTTTCCAACTACACAAAATTCACATATTATATGTTTCCTTTGTTTTATGTTTTAATTTTGTCTTTACCCTTAAAATTGTTTCCAGTCAGATTTAATTGCATTGCTTAACCTGCTAATTATTTAATGATAACTATAAATGTGAATTATTTCAACATTCATGTTTTTTCTCTTCTGTTCTTATTATAAATTTCTATATTCTATAACCATTTTCTCATGCTCAACTATGCAACCTATTTTCCCATATTTAAAAAAAAAACTAAACATAGTTTGATTTTATTTCGAACTAAACAAAATTCACATTAAAATTGTTGTCTGAGACTCTCCGTTTTGCTGGCTAATCAGATTTTTGGCGTATGATACTGCATACCTGCCTACCTGTTACATTATCTAATTTGGCTATTAATCGATAAATCAATGCATGTTTTCTTACTTGGAAATGTTGATTTCTTCCTTTTATATCTTTCGTCAAACTTTTTTTTCCTTCCGATATTTGCCAATTATCTGAAATTTGCGTGAACCTTTATTGCTACTTCTCACTTGCTGCCTTATGTCATACTTGACCAAACTCGTTTTTTTTCTCCATCTTTTTATGTTATGGTTGTCTCTTCATTTTTGTATTACATACCTGCCTATACTGCCAACTGACTACTTCACTTTCTACTTATTAAATATTTTTGGGGATTCCATTTAAATTCATTTTAGCTAATCAATATCAAACTTTTTGCTACAGCCAAAATACTACTAAAAACAGCTTGAATTTCTGCTCATCCTTATAAATTATTTACAATTTTGATGGTTTTATGGTACAGTTACCAAATACTTACATACTTACCTTTGCATTTGTTTCATTGACCTTCCTTTCAAATGTATATGATATGCATGTTTACTTTTATCATCCTAATTATACTCAGCTGTCTTCTATATCATTGAATAGTCCATTTTCAATTGCCCACATCAACACATATCACCAATTTCACTTATACACATTGATATATTGCTATTTTTTACACAACATTATCACGTTCATCCTGCATACTCTATTTTATTCAATTGTTGCTTATTTTTCTGCATATTTGTCTGATCAAGTTTTTAATTTACCAGTCATTGAGATGCATGTATCATTAAACCAAATGAATATTTGCTATTTTCCCCCAAAAAGCATGTACCATTAAACCAAATGAATATTTACTATTTTTCCGAAAAATTTAGCAGATGTTTAATGTCCATTTATGTGGATCACCTAATTCTACTAATCTACTTACATCCTCATTTTTTTTTTATTAAGCAAACTCATTTATTTTGGTCCTTGATATTTTTTCCATGAACTTAATATTTTTGACATTTACAAATCTTCATGTCGAAATAATGGAAAAGGAAAAGATTTTGAATCTAGCAAGTACATATTATATTTATTATCTTTACCATATCTTTGCACTTCAGTTTCTACAAACATGAATAAAAAATGCATTTATACAACAATGACAAAGGTACTCCTTTTGTCTTACTGACAAATGTTACGCCATTCACTTTTTGTCTACTCATTGTATGCTTCTGTACATAACCAGTTTTAACTTACTATATTTAATTATGTAGCTCAAATCTTCATTGCAAGTTAAAGAGACAACAGTATCTACTGCCGTAGAAAAGATGAAACGTAGAAGCACACGTTTAACAAAACAACCGCCGAACGGAAATACCAATGACATACACGATCTCCCAACTTCCAGTGCCCAGTTGCAACCACAAAACGTTGATGGTTCGCTCTAATTCCTTCATCAACCTCCTAATTCAGTTACCAACGATAATTTAGATAATGATGACAACTTCGACTGGGAAGCTTTTTATAACAAACCTGAAGTGGTATGCTTTCATTTATCCATTTCTTTTATATACATATTTACGTGTGTGTGTTTATACATATGTTTATATTTACACACACACGTGGTTCTGCTGATCATAACCTTCGTTTATGTCCATTACATTTCTCTTTTTTCTTCCAGATTGAAGAAATTGACAGAATTTTTGTTGATTTAGAAACAAACCGTCCGCGCCGAATCTACTCATGCTGATTGCACTTTCCAATCTTACTTTCCGGCTATTTCTCTTTACTTTCAATATTTTTTGTCTGCAGATGTAATGTTTTTTTTTAATAATAACTGTTGAACATTTGTTTGAAATTTAAAACTGCTGTCATTTATGCTGCTTCTTTTATTCAGGCTGTACTTACTTTTTCATGCATATGTTCACATCAGTTCTGGGTAATGTAGTCTTTGGATGTTTATTTTATCAATACAACCTTCGGCATTACTTTATCACACAGATAGTCTGCACCACATTCAACTTTATTGCTTCATTATGTTCTTTTATTTTTAAAACTGCAATATGTAGAATTGTACACAGAAAATACCGCAACAACTTCCAATTTTAGACATCAATTTCAGCTTTGGTCAAATGCATCTATGCACACGCCCATCGGGCGTGCCTATGTACTGGTATATATATATATATATATATATATATATCTATAAATCATGTCCAACTGTATTAACATCTATATTAGAATAATACATACGTCCATTCTTGTTGCCTTAGCAACTAAGTTTCAAACAACCCACTTGCCTATATATTAAATATTAATACTGTAGTGTACGTTTTCAATCGCTTAGCTATTAAGCTGTAGCAACAATATTTAATTCAGTCCCCTATTTCCTTAGCCTAAAAATCATTTCTCCTTGGTCAAAAGGAAGGCCACGCTTCCATGGTAATAGCCACATCCTCAGTTTTAAAAAGGCAGAGAAATATCCCAATTCCTTTACCTTATAAATACCCTTTCTAAAACATTATAACCTAACTTTTCTATCCTCAATAAAATACGAGCCGCCACCTTGAAATTAACGGTTGATAATACACAACTTGTTCCTCCAGTTTTCTTCAAATTGAATACTCGAAAACATACATCCACAACTGCAAATCTCTTCGTCTCAACCAGATATTCAATATGATCGGTCACGATTAGGTTCCCTTCATCACAATGGCCGGAAAGTGATCTGATAGTTACCGATTTCCGTAGGTTGCTATAATCGAACGAGGCTACCAGGAACCATGGTATTTGGGTCGAAGACATAGGTGGATGAGGCACTTCTTCTGGCAGTGTCAGATCGTCCTTCGATCATCGGTGGGAGGCGCAGTAGTTCGGTGTTGAAGTAGAGCGAGATTTATACATGAAGGAGATTCAATAACGAAGTGGTATTGAGGAACGAGCACAGGAAGGAACGGATACGGGATAAAGGAACATGCAGAAGTAATCAAAACGTGAAACAAACATAGGGGAAGACAGACGTGGAAGCAAACGTAGGAATTTTAATGATTTTATTTTTGAATTTAAGTGGAGAGTTGAGGGAGCAGACCTTGAATTTGTTCGGCCATTAAGCTGTTGGGGGATTTGTACGATTACAGGGAGCGTCGGAGTTGGTATTGAGGTGTTGGGAAAGGAGAAGAAGTTGATGGCATTTGTTTGCGGATCCATGGAGTGATGGAGGGGTTCGAAGGGGATGAAAGGTCGGAAATGGCTGTACGTGGTGAGGAGTGGTTACGGGATCGGTTTGGGGGAGATGAACAAATGGGTACGGGTCTGGTATTGAAGTGGCATTGGGCTGGATAAAAGATTAAGGCCCACTTTTGTTAAATCCAAGGTTTTTATTAATTTAAATAGTGGTGGACGATGGTGTTATGAGTCCTGGTTTTAGTGGAGAGGAATGATCAAGAATGGAGCTCGAAGTACTGTCGTTGTGAATATGAACTGGGAAGAGGTCGGGTATTTAGTTTGGGGAAGAAGGCCAAAAGGGGGTCGGGTATGTAATAGTGGAAATGGGCCAACGTTGGTAGGTAAGGCCCGATAAGTATTTAAACTCAAATTTTATTGAAAATTTATTTATACCGAACTTGAAATCATTATAACTTGAGCATATGATATCGGTCTTAAGCGAAACTGGATCCGACAGGATCGTATGGACGGACACTACGCACTGGAACTGACTGGAAGTGGATTGGGGCTCGTATGAATTTATGGCGAAATAAATTGTTTGATTCAAATCAAATAACAGTTTATCGTTCTTTAACGATGAAATACCAAAGTGAGTAAAACTCACCAACCCTGAACAGTTATATTTTTATAACGTACTTTTAGAACTGTTAGATATTGATTGACTGTTGTGTGTAGATTGGTTGATTGAACAGCTTGTCTGTTAGTTGAAATTATGTATATATATACCATTAAATATTGATGTTGTTTATCAGAACATTTCATATTGAAATGAAATTGATGTATATTATACTGTATAACATCTGTGGATACAGGGATACAGGTTGGAGGGATCCGACTGGATTCCTCAACATTTATTTTACTGTTTTCATATATTGTGACATATGATGTGATGTCTATCTGTTATGGGTTATGTGTGTTAGAATGATACTGATCATTTGTTATTCGATATTTTAAATATCATAAGAAACCCTAGGATGTGAAAAGAAATATTTCAATGTATATTGAAATAAAGGAATTTTATAAAATCAACCGATTTTATAAAAGGAAATAAATTTGAAAATAAAGCATTTATAAAATCATAAGATGTTATAAAGGAGGATATTTGTTTAGAAAACAAATAGGATATTATAAAATGGATAAACGTTGTTAAAAGGGAAAATCTTTATAAATCAATAAAGTAATCGAATATTAGTATTCGAAAGGAGTTAATCAAAAAGGAGTTGAATCAAATAATTTATTCAATTAGAGTTAACCAGTTAGAGTTAATCAGTTAGAGTTAATCAGTTAGAGTAAATCAGTTAGAGTAAATCGATTAGAGTCAAATCGAACTAGAGTTATTCAAATATAGTTAATCGAATTTGGGTTAGTTGAATATTAGTTATTCAATTAGAGTTGATCGAATTTAGTTATTCGAGATAGAGTTAAAAACAATATTAGAAACTGACTAGAGATTAGTTAAGTCGAATGGTTTTCTGAGTGTGGATATGATGTTGGTTTCGGCCTTCGGGATTTATATTTAGAGAATTGTTCTCTTACTAGTTTACTGTTAGGGACCGATGGTTGTGGAAGAATAGTGATACGTGAATAAGCTGGAAATGTTTTCCAGTGTTAATAACGTATATTTTCTAATCATAGAAAATAAGGAAATATAAATATATACATATATATATATATACTTATATGTTGGATGATTTGATCGATAATTCCATTTGGAATTAAGATCGTTGTGTGAACACCGACATATTTTCATTGATAGTTAAATCACAGACTGTCAAAGTTTGACCATTTTAACGTTGTTAATATGGAGAGACCGGTTGGATACTTATCCAAAGAACCACTCTGTATTGGCATAAGCGTTGCGAATATGCTGAAGAAAATTGGAAGACGGAGTAAAGTGCAAGGGCTGTTGTATAAATCTTAGATAACAGTGGACTAAGAGGATGTACTGAATAGTGCCTTTGGTTTCGTTCAAACCCAGAACGAACGTAAATGGACGAATGTCTGACATTGTATTTCCAATGATCGAATGGATTGGTCTGTATAAATATATATGGTTGCAATAGATTTATTCCCTTAGCATAACATCCAGAATATTTGTGTAAACCAATTAATGATTAACGGATTTGATAATGTGGCATTCAAAGTGATCGTGTTATCAATGAATGGAAAGTAATCGTAACCTCTGGCCTCAACAACCGGTAAATGACAAAAATCGGGCAGGCAGCATGGCTAAGTCGGTCGCACCGAAGCAGGGTGTATAATCACCTATCTAGAGAATATTCATTTGCTTCTTTAATCTATCAATGTTGTCCCATATATATATATATATACATATATATATATACATACATATATATATATATATATACGGGAAATGGTTGCTGATCCTAGCCATTGGTGATGTACATTCGATACACTCAAGCGAAATGAGTGGTCGGTCATGTGTGGCTGAGTTGAAGATGTTCTTGTTGAACTCCAGCATATCGTTCCTAGAGTACACTGATCGGAAGGTGGTTCTATACCTTGTCATAGTTGGAAATCCATTACCCAATACGTGCTTGCGGTTTTGATTGTATACTATATATGTAGAACGTGAGATGAAAGTGTTTCTGCTAGATGATTATTATATTGTGGTTGATAGACATTATTATAATATCAAAAGGTTTTTGATATAAAGATATTTTGGATTCTCATAAGGGGAAAACCCGTTCCGTTATACGGCGTGGTCTTATGAGATATTGTTTACTTGTTCAAATTGTTTTAAATTGTTTTACTCATACCAGTCCCATGACTGACCCGGAGTTTACTTTGTTTTGTTCTACCTAAACTCTTGGGTGCCTAAATTTGTACGGGCAGTCAAGTAGTTCAGGATTTTACAGATACCCTTGGAGAGCGTGGAGCAGGAGGCTTCAAGATTCTGTAGCTATTATTATTTCCGCTGTTGTTGTAAGTGTTGTACTCTGAAATGTTATTGTACACATATACTGTTTGTATTTCAAAAGTTATGTTATATTTTATTCGTTCCGCTGTGAGATTCGTGGTTACTCTGATGATGATGTTCTTCTTCTTCTTCTATTCTAATAGTTCTATCTTATCTATCCTCACCCTCTATCTTCTTTCTATTAATTTCTTGAATTTCCAGTGCAATTTGGGGTTGGACTTGTGTTATTTGGTCAGCTCAAATTGGACCGGATTTTCAGGTCATTACAGGGTCTCCGTAAGCTATTTGTATTCACTTGTGATTCCACAGGAAGACTTGTCACCTGTGATGATCGCTAATGAGTATGAAGATGTCTTTGACGAAGTCAAAGGGTTGCCGCCGCATCGTGATATTAAGTTTAGAATCGATTTGGTCGAGGGTGCTAGACCAATTGTTATGCCTCTTAGGCGAATGGGGCCTAAGGAACAATGAGAGTTGGAGGTGCAAGTTTGTGACCTTCTAGAAAAAGGATTTATTCGGAGAAGTGTTTCCGAATAGGGCGCACCTATCGTGTTTGCAACCAAGGCAGATGGCTCGTTGAGATTGATTATGGACTGTCGTGAGCTGAATAAGGTAACTAAGAAGAATAAGTATCTGTTTCCAAGGATTGATGACTTGTTCGATCAGCTTCACGAAGCCAAAGTATTTTCTTAGATGGATTTGGCAAAGGGATTTCACCAGTTGAGGGTGGCAAGTGATAATGTGCCAAAGAATGCTTTTAGGACACCATCCAGTTTCTTCGAATGGTTGGTTATTCCATTCGGGTTGACTAACGCGCCAGCGTATTTCGTAGATCTAATGAATAGGGTTTTCAGAGATCAGTTGAATAAGTTCGTGCTTGTGTTCGTGGATGATATTTTGGTTTACTCTCGGAATAAGGAAGAGCACAAGACACACTTGAGAGTTGTTTCGGAAGTCTTGTGAAAGCATCAACTGATAGCTAAGTTTTCTAAGTGTCACTTCTGGAAGAATGAAGTGAGGTTCTTAGGCCTTGTTTTTTCTGGAAGTGGGATAGCGATTGACCCCGCTAAGATCGCAGTAGTCCAGGACTAGGATCGACCTAAGAATGTGACGAATATTCGGACTTTCCTTGGGTTGGCTGGTTATTAACGACGATTTATCAAGGTTTTCTCCAAGGTAGCTGCACCGTTGACAGGATTGATGAAGAAGAACCAAGTTTTCAGATGGGATGTAAAGTGTGAATAAACGTTTGGGATCCTGAAAGAGAGACTAATGAGTGCTCCTGTTTGACCATTCCAAGTGGAAACGAAGAAATAATTGTGTATACCGACGCATGTGGCACTGTGCTTGGAGCAGTACTAATGCAGAAGGATAAGGTTGTGGTCTACGCAAGTCGACAACTGAAGCCTCATGAGAGAAATTACCCAACCCATGATTTAGAGTTGGCGACGATTGTGTTTGCTCTGAAGATGTGGAGACATTACCTTGTTGGGAGCCCGATTCGAGTTGTTCACGGATTACAAGTCGTTAAAGTATCTTCTCTCCTAAAAGGATTTGAATCTTCAATAGCAATGGTGGATTGAGTTTCTGGCATTGTATGATTTCGGTATAGCATATACTCCTGGTAAAGGTAACGCAGTGGTAGATGCGCTGAGTCGAAGACACGCAAGTTTGGGAGCGATGTTTTCAGAATGGAAGAGCCTCGAGTATTTAGCAAGGTTTGATTTCAGGCCAAGGTGTGATTTGGACCCTGAAATGTTGGCAAGCTTATCTATAAGACCTACTCTTGTCGAAAGGATTTGCGAGAGCGAAAAGAAAGATGCAAAACTTGTCAAGTTTATCAAGAAACTGGAACTAGAAGATAAAGAGTTTGAAGTTGAATCGAGAAGGTTGGCTTTGAAAGCAAGGGCGATTAGTTGTTCCTGATATCGATGGATTGAGAGATGAGGTTCTGAGAGAATGCCATCACTCAAAGTTGACAATTCATCTCGATGGTAATAAGATGTATCAGGACATGAAGCAAGTCTGCTACTGGGAGGGGATGAAGAGAGATATTGATAAGTTCATTTCCAAGTGCATGAACTGTCAGTTGGTGAAAGCTGAATAGAAGAAGCTAAGTGGTTTGCTTCAGCCATTAGAGGTTCCTACGTGGAAGTGGGAGCAGATATCCATGGATTTTTTTAATGGACTACCTAGAACTCGGGTAGGAAATGAAGGGATTTGGGTCATTATGGATCGCTTGACCAAAAGTGAGAGATTCATTCCTGTCAAGTCGACTACAACGGCATCAAAGTTGGCTAAACTTTATGTAAAATGGATAGTTCGATTCCATGGTGTCCCAAAGAGTATAGTGAGTGATCAAGATCCATTGTTTATGAGTGGATTTTGGAAGAGTTTGCAGGAAGCTTTGGGAACCGAGTTGTGTTTAAGTACGGCTTACCATCCCCAAACCGATAGTCAAACCGAGAGGGTTAACCGAGTTTTGGAACATCACCTTAGAGCTTGTGTGTTGGATTTTGGGGGATCATGGGAAGACCATCTACATCTACTAGAGTTTGCATATAATAATAGTTACCAGTCGGGCACTGGGATGGCACCATACGAGGCGTTGTATGGTAGACCGTGTAATTCTCCAATATATTGGTTAGAAACTGGAGATAAGTTGGTACTTGGGTCTGAGATGATTAAAGAGACCTCAGACTGTATCGAGATCATTCTATAACGAATGAAGGTAGCCTAAGATCGTCAGAAGAGCTATGCTGATAAGCGTCGAAAGGATTTGAAATTCGATGTAGGCGACATGGTTTTTGTGAAGATTTCACCATTAAAGCACGTGGTTCGATTCAGAAGTAAAGGAAAGTTGGCTCCTAGGTTCGTCGGACCATTTCCGATAGTCGAGCGAATTGGAAACCTCGCATATATATTGGAGTTACCTAAGAAGATGTCGAGTATGCATAATGTGTCTCATGTGTCGTTTCTACGAAAGTTCGTGCATGCTTTAATTGTGGTGGTACGTCTATAGCAATACAAAGACCTAGAAGTAGAAACCGCAATTGCGAAACCTCATAAGTCGCTTCATGTTGTAGGAAATGACACGAAACAACTTGGAGGAAGACGGTTAAGCTAATCAAGGTACAATGGAGTGAAGATGGCGACGATTGTACATGGAAGTCAGAAGAGAGCTTGAGGGTGACTCATCCAAAACTCTTTGTCGGTAGTACCCTTTAATATCGTTGTATCTTGTTGTTGTTTGATAGAATTCCGCGTGCTAGGATAAGGCTATGGATGCATGGCTTGATGGTTGCTAGATAGATGATATAATTGGCTTCTCATGGATGGTAGGCTTGCGGAATTATTGCAATTGCTTGTGTTTGCTTGGAATTTCGGGGGCGAAATTCTTTGAGGGGGGGGGGGGGAATGTAACATCCCGCATTTTACGCATCAGAGGATCATAAAATATTTTTATTTTATTCCCGAAGGGTTGGATCATTCTCATATTTTAATATGTTTCTTATGGGGATGTGAGAATGTCCATAATTTTTACCAATTTTGTTTGTGACCATTTTTCCCTTGTCAGTCTTGTATAAGTCGTAAATTTTGACTCAGGTTGAATCAGATAGTGAGACATGTGCCATTGGAAAGGAAATGACGATTGCCTTTCCATAGAGTGGTTACACTAAAGATTTGGCATAGTGGTTTGGGAGGAATCGCTGTTTAATTTTTTTTTAGTTGAATGTTCAGGTTTTGAGAGCCACAATGGGCTGATTTGGGAAGGCCCGTTAGTGGGCTGGTGGAAACTATAAATAGGGGGTGAGAGATATGTGAAATGGTTTAGTTTTCCTATTCTCTCAATTGGTGGCCTATGTTCCTCCTTCCTCTAACACCTTTCCACCATTAAAAATCAAATCTAAAGGAAGGAAATTGAAGATTTACACCACTGGACATAGATCTACATCATTTGAAGTGAGAATTCATCGGATCAAGGGGTTTGGTTCAAAGTGCTTGCTGTTCTAAATCTTATTGCATTGATTTTAGTTTGTTTGGGAGAATTGGTTAGTGATTTACATCTCTCATATGGATTCAATGAAGTATATGAATGTTTGGTCATGTTTTTCATCAAATTCAAGTGTTTTACCATGGATCTATACCTTGATAAGTCCATTTTCATATGAAACACCCTATGACCTAAGTTAGCATGTTTAAACTGGTAATCCTTTTTCCATCATACATGTTTATGTAAGTCAGATTCGCAACTTAGATCATATGCTCATTTATTATGATTTTTGGGGAATTTGCATAATTTGATGATAATTGTCATTTTCATGATGGTAGCGGTTTCATAACATGCTTATGATTGTACTGAATGTATTGGATGAGTCAATTTCGTCGAATTTGTTTTTTGGTGAAATTTTGGTCGAAATTGGAGTTGGAATGGGGTGTACAATGGACCGATCGGTCGGGAATGATCCGTTGTGGAGTGGCTTGGAGAACAAGCCAGGGGGAGGACCGGTTGTTATGTGCTCAGAAGGACCAGTCGGTGTATGTGCTCAGAAGGACCGATCGGTGTATGTGCTCAGAAGGACCGATCTGTGTATGTGCTCGAAAGGACCGATCTGTGTGTGTGTGCTCAGAAGGGTCGATCGGTGGTGCTTAGGTGGTGTTCCATGTTAGCCGATTGGTGGGTGTTTCATGTTAGTCGATCGGTGGTTGTGCCATGTTAGCAGATCAGTGGATGTCCGCGGGACCGATCGGTGGGTGTCCAAGGGACCGGTCGGTGTTCTGGGGAAGGGACGGCCGGTTAGTGCTTCAAAAGGATGGGTCGGTCGCACAGTGATGTAATTTGGCTCGGTGATTGTGTGACTTCGAAGTTAATTCAAGTAGGAAGGTTCTAAGTGTTGGAAGGTGTATGTTGATCGGTGTTGAACAACGAATGAGGTGATAACTCAAAGGTCGTGAGTTGGTGGATAATGGTTGCTCAAAAAAGTTGCTTAAGCTATGAAAAGCCATCGGGTTTGATGACTAGAGATGCGAAGGCTGATGATTATCATAATCGTAAGTTCTAGCAAGCTCGAAGCAGGGGTACGATAGGGGCTCCTAAAAGACCGGTTGTAGGTCGAGTACGCTGGGTATCGTTGAAAGGCCTAGTTGTCAAGATTTGACATACATATGTATCTTTGAAAGGCGTATGGAGTTTATGCTAGAACCGGGGTTACCATTAGCCCTTGATATATGGCAAGGTTGGCCATCATATGATTAACGATGGTTTCAAAGCAGGATTGGCGGTGATAGCCAGAGTCAATCATGGATGTTTGATCGTTTTGGATGCTCTGTTGTACCGTCTCATGTAGATTGTCCAATGTTGTAGGAAATGTTCCTTGGTTGCTTGTCTGATATTGGTTTAGGTCTTCCGGGCTTGTGCTTGAGGGATGTTGAATTTGATTAGGATGGTTTACATGAGATATATAATCTGGATGGGATGAGTGCTTTACTATGATTAAATGGGTGTTCTGGTTTCCATTGGTGTATGGTTGAATTATTTAATGTAAAGGCTATCACTGTCTGATGTGGGGATTACGGGAGTTGAGTTTTTCTTTGGTGTTTGGTAGATTGATTTGTTAATCTACCTATTCTCGCATACTTTATTGATGGAGTTTGTTAACTGTTTTATCGCTCACTAAGACTGTTGTCGGACTCAAGGTTTTATGTTTCCCCCTTATTACATTGGGTTGTTCATCAGTTTTTGGATGGGCAGACTAGGTGGCAGGTGGCAGGTGATTTCTTAGTGTGGACGATGTAGCTGTTCGGAGGCGAGCAGGAGGTTGGCATACTATCTTTTTCCTATATAGTATTTGGATTTCCGTTGTTTGCTATTCTCTGAGTGATGTAGTAAGGCATTTTGTACAAACGCTATTGTTGTAACTCAAGTCTATACGTATTGCTTTCTGGTCGTTATGAAAGTCTAGTGTTTTCTGCTTCACTATTAATACCTATTGTATATATTCTGTTATATTTTATCCTTGCACTGTGGGATTTACGACAGGTTCCGATTGTGTTTACCTTTCTATGATGATCGCCCACAGCTACCTGGCAAAACTTCCAGTTGTGGGCGGTCGTCACATACAAGGTTGCCCGATCCATGAAATTTTTGGCCGATCCATCAACATGAAAACAGACCAATCCATCTCCAAATCGAGCCTGATCCACCTAGTACAGCGTTTCTAGAAATGCTATTGATCCATCAAAGAATACATGATCCGATCCATTCCTAGAGCAATCTTGCCTGTGGTATTTTTCACTGATATTTCGAACAACACCTTTCCCGATTCATTTAGTGCCAACGCCTGATCCGATCCATGGATTTGAGCATTGATCAGTGCAATTTCTTCACCGATTCATAATTTATTGGATCTTAGTATTTTTACTGTGCGCGCCTTTGGTCGATCACCTTATTTACGACGGTCTCGGTTAACCCACGTCTTTAAGTCCGAACCAAAATATACTAGATTCAAAGTCATCAAATTCCAACCAATATTCAATTAACAACACTACATGAAATCATCAAGTTACACTTATGCAATAACATAATACAATCAAATCAAGATAAAAAATGAATCGAATCAACAAATATATCTAACTTGCATAATTATAGAATTAAAACACAAATTTACAGTTATAAGTTGCTAGATTAGATCCTATGGTGGTTTGAATTGAAATCATACTGTAACAACCCATAATTTTAACAACACTAAAGATGATAAACTAAGGAATACTTAATCAAATATTGGAAATTAAGTAAAATGGACTGTGTTATTGAGTTCGTCTCGGAATTCTGCTTAAGATAGATTTCGAGTTTGCATAAAACAAACACCGTATGAAGAAGTTATTAAGCTTTGAAGTTTTTATATATAAGGCATTTATATATAAATAAAACATAACCAGAATTTCTGCTATGGGTATCGACCCATGGGTTGACCCCTGGGTCGACACACCAAGGGGGGTCAAGCACCATACAGACCTAGGCAGATCCCTGTTCTGAACCTAGAACGATTTCTTGGCTTTGTTCGTTGGTTAATGGCTATAAATAAGACCCTGTACCCACTGTTTTATTCATCTAAATCAATGGGGATGGTGAGATGCTGCTCCAACTCAGATTAAATTAGCCTTTTATTTAGCAATAACGATTCATACGTATTCAAAGATCGTTGATTCAACATCAACATGCTTTCCTCGGTTTTCTTAGATCCATTCTCTATGAGTCTACGTTATTTTTAGATATGAATACTTAAAAGATAACCTTAACATGTTTATGAATTGGATCTAAGCTTGTAGATAATTAAATCATATCAGATCTACCATAGTCTGTGTATCTAAGCTATTTTGACATGACTATGAATTGGATCTAAGCCTATGCCAATTTATCATGTCAGATCTGTCAGTGTTTCACTGTTTAGATATCATCATGCATGTTTATGATGTCCCTATTATGATAGAATCAATTCTATTATCACATGTTCATCAGATCTGTTCCTATATGCCTATCTTGTCATTATGCCCAATTCTATCACTATATACTTATTAGTTGTTATGCCTATTTCTGCCGTCATATGTCAACATGTTATTATGTTTATTTCTGTTCTCTTCACTTCTTCTTTTCTCTTTTATTTTATTTTATTGTCAGGATACCTTCGAGCCTAGGCATACCGCTGAATATGTGAATGCGTAAAATTGAGAACGATGGGAAAACGTTGAAATTGGGGCATAACTCATATTGTGAAAATTTGGCATATTGTGATTAAAGACCTTAATTTCGGGTATATGGTTCATTATGAACATAACTTGGGAAAAGGGCATGAAAACCTATAATGAAATAGGGATAATTGGTTAATAGTGAAGCTGTCTACATTTACAGTAATTAGAAACTGTAATCGCGCTTAGACACGAGGTTAGATTACACTTGTGGTAGAAGTCTGCCTGGACCCGCCCGACATATCCAGCGACCACAAGTGGTGAATATAATGCGAGGGGTCTAAATGCATAAACATGTAACGTGCTAAGACACGAGGTTAAGTCCGACTTGTGGAAGATGTCTGCTCGGACCCGCCCGATATGTCCAGCATCCACAAGTCATAGGCTTAATGTGGGAGGTCTAGCGCATCATAACCATAAATAAAAAAATGGCAATGAACTTGAATACTTAACCTAGTTGAATCCATAGGGATTACATGAACATGTTAACTTGAGTATGGGTTAAGTAAACTTGCTTGAAATAGTGGGAGGGTTAAGTATATCTTGGGGTGGTAGGTAATATTTATATATAGGCCCATAAACTTAACCTGTGGGGTTATGCAATATTTTTACACTGGTATGACATAACCTATGGAGATCCTAGTAGTGGGGCTGCAAGCGTAGGGGGATGCTTATATCATCTTGTATGTGGGACCCATTTCAGTCAGTAACCCATATATAGGTATCAAACGAGTACTCCGACAAGGTTGGAACTGGGGCACGCTTACTGGGCTGATTGTAAAAGATCCAAAAGTGGGGACGGTGTAGGCGGCGCATGCCGACGGGTTCATGTGCGTGCTTATTCCGGACAAGAGGAGGCAAAAATGTTGTAACATTGGTAGATATGGTTGTGCACATCCTAAAAACGAAGGGTTGCCACTTTAGGGGGTGATACATCCTAGTGTGGGGCTAGCACAGGGTATCAACGAAGTAGGGAGCCGATCGATTGGGGTAGTGATTAGGGTACATCTAGACTCTGGTATGTTTAGGAGCCCGTTATTATCCTTAGGAGTAACTCCGATATGTTCAATTGGGTTGCCTGTTATTGTATAATGTCAAACTTCTCGCCAAATGTACGCCTAAGTCTACCATCTTATACTTATTGGGGATTATCTTGTTCATATGATACTAGTATTGGTGCAGAGAAAGAAAAGTGTCAGGGAAGCGCTACTTATTCTATCATGTTACCCTATCATACCTGCCTTATATGCTGTTATCTACCTCTTATACAGTTTACATGCCTGTCATGATGTTTTTACTTATTTATAAGCTAAAAATAACTAGACTTGCTAGACTTTATGTCTGACCTATTTTGTTTCCTCTTCTTTCTCTTCCGTCCCCCCTCCCCCCATGTTCTCAGGGTGGGAATACTCAAGCTTGATCAAGATTCTTCTTTCTTTCTGCTTGGAGCTGCTTAGATGTACTGCTTGATTTCGTACCTTCTCTTCTATGGCTATGTTTTTGGGGATTATGCTCTTTTCATGTTTGTTGTACTCTGATGATTTTAGTACAAGATAAGAAGTTAAAAATTGATATACTTGGTTTTATGCATTTCAGATTTATGATGCAACTATGTTTTGAACCACGATGTTTTCTACTTAATAAAAGTTTTAAATTCCACTGCTATTTAATATCTGTCTTGTAATGTTTCTACTTCTGTTTACCTATAACGCTTCACGAAACTTAATGTATTCTCTTAACAAGTGACATTAACGGGCGTGAGGTGTCACATTCGGTATAAGAGCAGAAGGTTACCAGATCAGATAAAAGATGTTGATTTTTTTTTCAAAAAGGTTTTAAAAGAAAGCATTCTCAAAAGAAAAGTCTATTTTTGAAAACATATTTCGCAAAGCCATATGTAATATCTTCTGATTCTCTGTTTGAATCCCTTTTCCTTTTCTTTTCAGCAGGTTTGGATGACCTAATATTCCTGAGGGCAGTACGACTCCTGGCTGGTTCCGTTGGTATCTAGAGGCCATGGTGCCTGTCGGTGGTCAAGAAAATGTTCCACCCCCAACTGCACCCGTTGTTCCTCATCCTCCTCCTCTACGAGCAGATAATTTCTCTAAGATTTGCAAATATTTCTGTGCTATGGGTGTAAAGCCATTCCGATGAACCGAAACATTCGTAGAGGCAAGGAGTTGGCTTAAAGAGAGGGACGATTTGTTTGGAATTTTCAAAGTTGATGATTGTAGGAAGATTCAGTTAGCCGCTTAGCTACTAAAAGATGAGGCTTCATTATGGTGGGAAGTGACGCAAGAAGGGCGTCCAGTGAAGATTTGGAATGATTTTCCGCAGAGATTCGAAATGAAGTTTCTTTTTTAAGATGAGAAAAGTATGCAAATGGAAAGGTTTCTGGAACTCAAGCAACGAGGCACGACTGTTAGAGAATCCGTCAACAAGTTCAATCAACTGGCGAGGTTTGGTTTGGAGCTAGTAGATACCCCGAATAAGAAAGCTTTGCGGTTTTCTAGAGGATTGAATGAACCCCTCCACGGGCTAGCTATGTCTCATATTCCGATGGGGCCAACTTTTTAAAGGTTCATTGATATGACATTGATGCATGAGGAAGATAAAGGTGAAAAATAAAGAAGCTAAGGTTGAGGAAACAAAAAAGAAGAAAGTATGGATCAAGAAAGAACAACAACACCAGCAGCAACAAAAGAAGGGCGGAATGGATAGAAAGGCTAAAGATAAGAGGAAGTGTCATAACTATGGACGCGGGGCTCATTTGATCAAGGAATGCAAAAGAAGGAAGAATGCTTGTTTCAGTTGTGGAGAGGTCGGACACTTTTCTAAGGAGTGCCCGAAGAAGTAAGGAAAAGGTCAAAGGGCAGGATCTTCGAGAGGGAAGGTGCATGCTCTCATGGCCAGTGTACTAGACAGAGGTAGGAAAATTTCCATTGAAGGTTTGATTTCTATTTCCAATCATCCTATTAGAACTCTTTTTGAATCGGGCACTTCACATTCTTTTATATCTGATTATGTGGTTGAGTCTCTGCACCTTAGTACTAGTATGGTTTTTGGATCCCGTTGTTGTTTCAAACCCCATTGGTGGTACGGCTCATCTGTCTATGATTTGTTGGGGTTTGAAAATATCTGTGTTGGGAATCGAGTTTGAATGCAACACATATATGCTTGGTTTCATGGGCTATGGTTTGATTCTAGGGACGGATTGGTTAGCCATGTATGGTGCCATTCTGCATTTTGAGAGGAGGGTCATTAGACTATTGACTTGCCATGGGAGGACCCTCGAGATTTCTTGTGACCCAAAAGGGTCTGTCATGCTTAGTTTCATAGAGGCACTTGATGCATCTATAAATGATCTACGATCGGTATCAATAGTCCGTGAGTATCCTGATGTTTTTGATGAGGTTCGGGGCTTAGCTCCGAGGCACAAATTGATTTCTGTATATACTTGGTGGACAATGCAAAGCCAGTTGCATTCCTTGTGCGCCACATGGCTCCAATAGAAAGGAGGGAGCTTAGCAAGCAAGTAGGGGAGCTACTTGAGAAAGGGTTTATTAGGCGAAGCATATCTGAACGGGGTGCTCCGGTGGTATTCGCAATTAAGGCAGATGGTTCGCTTTGCTTATGTGTAGACTATAGAGAATTGAATAAACTCACCAAGAAGAACAAGCACCCACCTCCGAGGATAGATGATATGTTTGACCAACTTGTTGGTTCATCTGTTTTCTCTCAGTTAGACTTAGCCATGGGGTTTCATCGGCTGAGGGTAGTCGAGGACAGTATAGACAAGACCGCTTTTAGAACTCCAGTTGGTTTCGTCGAGTGGCTCGTTATGCCTATTGGGTTTACGAATGCACCCGCCTATTTGTTTGATTGTAGGAGTATGTTGTTTTGGGAGATTCTAAATAAGTTCATTGTGGCCTTCATTGACGATATCTTGATTTTCTCGAAGAGGGAGTAAGAGCATGCCTTACATTTAAGGGAGGTTTTGAATACTCTCCATATGCATCTACTAAAGGCGAAGTTCTCCAAATGTCATTTTTGGAGAAAAGAAGTGAGATTTCCAGGGCATGTGATTTCTAAAAATGGGATAGCAGTAGATCCCGCAAAGGTAATTGCAGTTCAAGATTGGCAGATCCTAAAGAATGCAACGGAGGTGAGAAGTTTTCTGGGGTTAGCAGGCTATTATAGGAAGTTCATTAAGGACTTCGCAAAGATATCAGCCCCACTCACCAGGCTAACGAAGAAGAATATGACATTTTATTGGTAAGTAGATTGTGATGATGCTTTCCAGTGATTGAAGAGGGCTCTGACAAGAGCCCTTGTCTTAACTTTGCCCAACGGGAATAAAGTGGTCACAATATACACTGATGCATATGGTATAGGGCTTGGTGCGGTTCTGAAGCAAAAGGGAAGGGCAGTGTGTTATGGAAGTAGACTGCTAAGAATTCATGAGAAGAACAACCCTACCCATGACTTAAAGCTAACTGCCATAGTATTCGCGCTTAAGACGTGGCGCCATTATCTACTTAAAGTGAAGTTCGAGTTGTACACCGATCATAAATCTCTCAAATACTTATTCTCGCAGAAGGATCTTAATTTAAGGCAGCAAAGTTGGATGGAGTTCCTAGCATCCTATGACTTTAAGATTTCTTATACCCTTGGCATGGTTAATGTGGTGGAAGATGCACTGAGTAGGCAGAGGATGGCCTTAATTCCTCTGATCATGGAAAGGAAACGGTTGGAGTTTATATCGACTTTTAATTTTGGACCCTCCACTGAGTTTATACTTGGTTTATTGGCATCACTAGAGGTGCGACCTAATCTTATGGATCAGATAGGAGCTTTACAGTGAGAGAATCCACATGTTTCAGACATCTTGGGTAGGCTCTGTATTGGGGAGACTTCTAGTCACCTCAGTAGATATTCCACAGATCATATAGGGTGGTTGCGACGAGACAGAAGGCTTTGTGTTCCCCGAGTTGGGAGTCCGTTGAAGATAGTCCTTGAGGGAGCCCATCATTCTAATATGAATATTCATCTAGGCGGTGATAAGATGTATAGAGACGTGAAGAGGGTTTTCTTTTGGGCTGGGATGAAGAAAGATGTGGCAGAGTTTGTTCCTCAATGTTTGATTTGCCAGCAAGTCAAGACCGAGCAAAAGCAGCCCAATGGTTTACTTCATCCTTTGCAGGTCCCACAGTGGAAGTGGGAGAACATCTCTATGGATTTCATCGATGATTTTCCTAGATCAAGGAAAGGTAACACATCCATTTAGTTTATAGTAGACAAACTTACTAAGAGCGCTCATTTCGTTCCAGTTAAGAGTAAGAGGGCGACAACATGGTTGGCAGTAGTTTACGTTCGTGAGACAGTACGTCTTCATGGAGTACCTTCCAGTATCGTAAGTGATCGTGACCCCATTTTCAACAGTGAATTTTGGAGGAGCTTTTAAGAATCATTAGGTACACAGTTGTTTTTAAGCGCTGCTTATCACCCTCAGACCGATGGATAGACGGAAAGTGTGATTAAAGTCCTTGAGGATCTTTTAAGGCTGTGTATCCTAGACTTCGGAGGGACTTGGGAAGAGCATCTTTCTTTAGTAGAGTTCGCCTACAATAATAGTTATCAAGCTAGCATTGGCATGGCACCCTTCGAGGCATTACACGAGCGACCCTGTAGATCACTGACTTTTAGGTGGGAGTCTACAGAAAGACTTCTAATTGGACCGGATATAGTTAGAGAAACTTCAAAAAAGATCGACCTTATCCGCAGACGCATGAAGACAGCTCAGGACATGCAAAAGTCCTATGCAGATAGGAGAAGGACTGACATTGAGTTTGAGGTGGTAGACATGGTTTTCATAAAGGTATCACCGTTAAGGATTGTGGTTCGCTTTGGATCTATAGGGAAATTGGCACCGAGATTTGTAGGGCCATTTCACATAATAGAACATGGCTTATATAATAAACCTAGCTGGGAGACTATCCGGTGTTCATGATGTTTTCCATATTTCTCATTTAAGGAAATGTTTGCATGATACCGCAGAAGTAGTTGAATCGAGCATACTGGAGGAAGTAGAGGTGGAACGGAATGCGATAGTTAGACGAGTTCCTACCTGTATTCTTGGATCAATGGTTAAGAAGCTACGCAATAGAGAAGTCAAGTTGATGAAATTACAGTGGGGAGATGACCAAGAGGATGCAACTTGGGAGACCGAAGACAAGATTCGCGCCTTGTACCCTTTTCTTTTCAAGGGTATGGTCTTAACTTCTTTTTCCAAGGCTTTTATGCATGCTTGTTTCTATCATTTAAGTATATCCTATCGATCCAATCTTCGACCCTTAGGTTAGAATTCCATGAATGTAAACATGTGTTTGAGACATGTTATGTTTAGTGGATGCAAGTTTTTGCTAATAGTTGCTCGTGGATGCATACACACACATTAGGCACTAGATTGGCACAATTACTCTCATATTGCATATGGGTGTGTGTGCATTTTTCTTCTTTTAATAGATGAAAGAAGGTGTATCACCATGTGGAAGTTGCATTTGGATGAATGGTTGTGCACACATATAGAACTTACATGTTATACTAAGACTACTTGCATACATGTTGGATTCATGGCACTAACATTCATTTCATTAAGAAGGTCGACTGAATCAATAGACCGCCTGATCTTTCGCATTAGTATAGGGGCATGAACACAAACATTTTCATATGTTCATATAAGCATTAGAAATCTTTTAAGGACAATGGAAGCCTGTGATTGGTGGATGAGTAGATAGATGATGGATGTTAGGGTATACATTCTTCTTAACTTGGAGATTTTGGTCACGAAATCCTTTGAGTAGGGGAGAATGTAACACCCCGTAATTTTAACAACACTAAAAATGATAAACTAAGGAATACTTAATTAAATATTGGAAAGTAAGTAAAATGGACTGTGCCATTGCGTTCGTCTTGGAATTCTACTTAAGATAGACTCCGAGTTTGCGCAAAAGGGACACTGTATGAAGAAGTTATTAAGGTTTGAATTATATATATATATATATATATTAGGCGTTTATATATAAATAAAACATACCAGAATTCAAAATAATGCAAAATTCACGCATCAAAGAGGGGCGAGAAAATTCCCGCTATGGGTGTCGACCCCATCAAGGGGGTATCGACCCCTGTGTCGACCTCTGGGTCGACACACCAGGGAGGGTCGACCCCCATACAGATCCGGGCAGATCCCTGTTTTTGAACCTGGACTGAATTCTTGGCTTTGTTCATTGGTTGATTGTTATAAATAAGACCCTATACCCATTGTTTTATTCAACTAAATCAATGGCGATGATGAGATGCTGCTCCAACTCCAATTAAATTAGCCTTTTCTTCAGCAACAACGATTCATACGCATTCAAAGATCGTTGATTCAACATCAACACGATTTCCTCAGTTTACATAGATCCATCCTCTTTGCGTCTACGATATTTTTAGATTCGAATACTTAAAAGATAATCTTAACATGTTTATGATTTGGATCGAAGCCTATGGCTGATTGAATCATATCAGATCTACCTTGACCTGTGTCTCTGAGTTATTTTGACATGACTATGAATTGGATCTAAGCATATGCCTATTTATCATGTCATATCTGCCATTATTTGTAGATCTAATTCACTATTTAGATCTCATTATGCTAGTTTATGATGTCCCTATTATGTTAGAATCGGCTATATTATCACATGTTCATCATATCTATTCCTGTATGCCTATCTTGTCATTATGCCCAATTCTATCATTATATGTTTATTAGTTGCTATGCCTATTTGTAAAATCATATGTCAATCCTGTTATTATGTTTATTTCTGTTCTCTTCCCTTCTTCTTTTCCCTTTTTATTTTATAGCCAGGCTACCTTCGAGCCTAGGCATACCGCAGAATTATGTGAATGCGTGAAATTGGGAATGAGGGGAAAAACATTGAACTTGGGGCATAACTTATATTGGGAAATTTGGGCATAACTTGAATTGAAAACATGAATATGGATTTGTGGCATAAAATAAAATTGTGATTAAAGACCTTAATTTGTGGCATGTGGTTCATTACGAACATGACTTGGGAAAAGGGCATGAAAACCTATAATGAAATAGGGATAATTGGTTAATAGTGAAGATGCCTAGATTTACAATAATTAGAAACTATAACCGCGCTTAGACATGAGGTTAGATTACATTTGTGGTAGAAGTATGCGCGGAACCGCCTGGCATATCCAGCGACCACAGGATGTGAATCTAATGTGAGGGGTCTAAGTGCTTAAACAAGTAATGGGCTAAGACACGAGGTTAAGTCCGACTTATGGGAGAAGTCTGCTCGGACCGCCCAGCATATCCAGCATCCACAAGTCCTAGGCTTAATGTGGGAGGTCTAATGCATCATAACCATAAATGAATAAATGGTAATGAACTCGAATACTAAACCTGGTTAAATCCATAAGGATTACATGAACATGTTAACTTGAGTAGGGGTTAAGTAAACTTGCTTGAAATAGTGGGAGGGTTAAGTATATCTTGGGGTAGTGTGTAATATTTTTATATAGGCCCACAAACTTAACCTGTGGGGTTATGCAATCTTTTTACACTGGTATGGCATAACATGTGGAAATTCTAGTAGTGGGTGTTGACGGTAAAAAATGTCGTAAACACCCACAATTCCAATTACTAGGAATTACTAATTTGGTCATATAGACAAGAGTGGAAAGCGGTAAATAACACGGGAGATTTATAGTGGTTCAGCCTTAAGAGAGGCTTATGTCCACTTTGAAGAGTCATTGGAATATTATTTATCACCAAAGATTACAAGGTTGAGACTATCAGATGACATCTCCTTACATTCATTTTTAAGTTATATGATGTCATAATTACCATATATTTCATATATTAGGAAAAAGACACGTTTGCCCTTTTTCTTCCTCAAAGTGGAGATGCCATTAAAGAAGCTCTCAAGAAGTCTTAACTTCACAAATTCCAACCCCTTTAAAGTATGAGGCCATGGGGTATTTATAGGAGAGGAGTTAGGTAGGAGTAGGTGAAAATGGGGGACCACACCCAGAATTTCGCACCTGATTCCTATGCATGCTGAAATTTCGCACCCCGCCCTGGGGTGCGAAATTCGTACCCCATGGGGGCATGAAATTCATACCCCGTTGAGTACAAATTTCGTACCCTGCTGGGTACGAAATTCATATCCGAGGGGAACTAATTTTGTCTCCCTGCTGGGTACGAAATTCGTATCCGAGGTGAACGAATTTCGTCCCCCTGCTGGGTACGAAATTCATACCTCGTTAGGTACGAATTTCATACCTTGCGATGTACGAAATTCGTGCCAGAGGGGCACAAATTTTGTACCTCCTAGGATACGAGATTCGTAGATCTAGGGTACAAATTTCGCACCCTGGTGGGTGCTAATTTAGTACCCCTTAGGGGTGCAAAATTCGCACCCTGAGGGGTGCGAAGTTCGTACCCCGAGGGGAACGAAGGCTGTACGTATGGAGGCGTGGGGGATCGAGATTTTTTCGTGGCTCCTAGGGATTCGAAGCCTTGGTTTGGGAGTATGCTAGGGGCACGATGAGACCTTTGGCGGCGCGGTCCTTCTTCGACCTGTTTCCTTTTCTCCTAGGCGCTCTCCTTGGCCGTAATTCCATGCGATGGGTCGAGTTAAGCATGTCCAATGTACATTTGGGAACCAGACCAAAAAGTTGGTCAACATATGCACCCCCAAAGTACGTATTGTCTCAACATGATATGCTTTGCATTGATTGAGGTAGTAGTCGAGTTGTTGACTTGTCCTGTAAGTTAAAAGAAAACTGATGTTAGTTGTCGGGCTTGTTCGTTATGGGATACGTGTACATGCATGAGGCGCGATATTTCGAACCCAGGGATAAGATTTTTCTTTGTCTCTTTGTCTCTTTTTCTTTTTTGTCATGATATTTTGAAGCCAGGGGGTGCAAAATTTCAAACCCTGAAGGTTCGAAATTTCGAGCCCTGGAGGTTCGAAATTTCGAGCCCTTGAGGTTCGAACGGGAATGCCAAGGGACATTTCCCTTTTCTTTATAAATAGCCCGCCCTTATTTTCTTTCTTCCCTTATTTCTTGCCTTGACCTACATTGTTTTAAAAGCTCCAGAGCCCAACGCTTCGAATCGGACTTAGGTAATACTCGGGGTCGGAGCAAAACAAGAGGAGGAAGGTTGAAGCGTCGAGGCCTGGTCGGAGGGGAACTTTGAACCCTGGTGGAGCTTCGAAAATCCGAACCCCTATAGAGGTTCGAACTTTCGAAGCCAAAGTGGGTTCGAATTTCCGAACCTTGAGTGGGATTCAAATTTTCTAACCCTGAGGGGATTCAGATTTTTGAACCCTGAGGGGGTTCAAATATTCGAACCTCTGGCGGTTTGAATTTTCGAACCCTGAGGGTGCTCGAATTTTCGAACCCTAAGGGGGATTCGAATATTTGAACCCTTGGGGTTTCGAATTTCCGAACCCTGAAAGGGGTTCGGATTTTTGAACCTCGAAGGGGGTACGAATTTTCGAACCCTAAAGAGGGTTCGAATTTTCGAACCCTGAGATGGGTTTGATCTTTTGCCAGAAATTCTCTATGCAGCTACTTTGTGCAATGCCTTAGTAGGGTATTGTTTCTCTTGTATAGAACTTTGATCTCCTGACTGCCCGCCTTTGGATTTATATATCACCTATACACTTGCGCGATTGCGCTAATGCATATGCAGATAATTGTGCGGATAGGAAATTGAACCTTTCACATAGGATAGCGCATATATTCGAATTGTCACCGAACTGTTTGAATTTCCTCTGTATATCTTAATTTTACATGACACTGCACGCATCTGTTAGTTTTCACTAACATGAGGGGTACAGGTTATTCACTGCGATGTCTAACACTAGTTTGTTATAGTATAGCTAGCGATGTAGACAAGATCAAGAACTGGAAAGACCTTGGAGGCCGAGGCCTCCTCGCCCTCGACACACACGTCCGATTCTACCCATAGATGTAGCTCGAGTGCCAGCGAGCTTGAGACTACCAAAGGATCCGTTCCTTCTCAAATGGGTAGTTCACTCGAAGTATCTAAACACGAAAAATAAATGGAGGTGCAACATTCTCTGGTTATTTATGAGGAGATCGAGAATGTGGATATTATGAGTGGGGGTGCTCCGGCGGCTCCGGTGGCCCCGGATATGCTGCCGGATGCAGTTATTATGAAAATCCAATAGATTCAGCATTGTCACGCATGGATGCTACCGCAGTTAGAAAGATGGTGGTGCGGTTCAACATACTGGAGGGGAATGTCCGCGCACCGGGAGAGGCTGGCAGGGCTCATGGGCCACCCAAGGGTTTTACGGCTTGGAGCAGGCAAGCTTGCTTTTCGGTGTGCATGCCTCCAGCCAATGATTTTATTGGGGCTATTTTGAGCTATTTCCGCCTTGTGCCGTCGCAATTGCACCTGAATGCTTATGCTTCACTTCTGGGCACTTATGTTCTCTACCATAAGTACTTGCATTTGAAGCACACCGGAGAGGACATTCGGTACTTTTTCCACCTCAGAAGAACAGTTAACACATCGCCCTCTCATTGGTTCCTAGAAGGGTCACCTACCACAATTTTTTTTATGGGAAAGTGGTCTAGGCCGTCAATGTTCAAATACGAGTAGTTCTTTGTGATTTGCCCTCCCAGATTTATGAGGAGGTGCATAGAATGGAGTGAGTACTTTTGAACTTCGCTTCTTGTTGTAGAGTTTCTTGTATCCCTCATCTCGTTTATGATTATATTTTGATTACGGCACAGAACCCTAAGGTGCCTACCAGCGACGAGTATCAGCAACGTCTTGATGCTCTACGCGCAATCCCTGCAGAGATCCGTAGGACCGAGACCGTGACAAGCCAAGAGCTCCTTCACCGGCAGGGCTACTCCCTAATGATCGGGATATAATCGGGCTCACGGTGGCGAGTGGTGGACCGAAAGAGATAACAATGAAAGACAAATTTGCTCCTAGCCGGAAGAGGAAGATGCCCTTTGTTGGGTCTGGATCGAAAAAGGGTACCAGGTCCCGAGGGGACACGGACGAAGACAAGGCACGTGGGGAGGAAGCCGCGACTGGAGATGAAGGTCCGTTGAGTGTCCTAGTCCCGCCTCCGGCAGAAGAGGCAGGGGTTAGGGAATCAGACATGCCAATGTCTTCAGCTACTCCCTTTGAGACCGTCGCCTCGCTCGAGGACGAGGTCCAATTCGACGAGCTTAATAAACTTGATCTGGAGCTATCTCCATGGCCAAGTATGGCAAGCATGGAAGAGCTATCTCTTACTACGTAGGGATTGACTCCTTCGAGTGGGCCCTACTCTAGTCTGTCGAAAGAACACTTAGGGCATACACTCGCAACACTGCATAGCATAACGTTCTGCCTAAGGATGCTGATTGTCTGACTTTGATTTGCTCCTTTGACAAGTTTAATGGTAAGAGGGCGGGAAGGACAAGGCCACGGGCATGGAAGCCGCCGACACCATCAGAACACTTTTCTCGATGTCATTAGGAGAGGGGCCAGTTTATATGGTGATGCCTCGTCTTCACAAGACCACGGTAGCGAGAGCCGTAATCCAGATAGACCCTAACTGCCTTCATCTCCTCCTCCGCCTCCTCCAATTCTGGTGTCTGTGGGAGATTCCCGACTCGAATTACGAGGTCAAGGCGCTCGGCATCGATAGCTCCTTCCTTCGCAACACCCTTAGCTCTTGTTCAAACCACTAAGGGGAAGGAGTCGTCGCTCAGCCAATCAAGGCCGGATAGGGCAACTATGACTAGGACACAAGACCTGATGGAGTCTCAGATACAAGAGCTTTCTATAGAGGATTAGAGGGCATTTTTGAAACATAATTTCCCTTGCCATTATTTTGATGAGCTGATGTTTCTTCCTAATCTCCGTCCAGCTCCCACTAGGGAATCTGGGGAGATATAGATGCATGTGAATGCCGCATCTCACCAAGCCAACGAACTTACCAAGTGTTCCTTCCATCTTTCGGAGCTGATCAAGAAGAAAAACTTAGAGCTTACTAACCAGCAGATGACATCGATTACGAGAAAACCACCATTGGTAACTTGAGGATACAGATAGGTAGGTTTATCGGTTGCGTAATGGTCGCTTAAACGTTAACTTTTTCGTTTCCAAATTTTAACTTTAAATCTTGTTGCTGCAGTGGAGATAAAGCATGCATATGAGATTCTAGAGAAAGAGGTCGAGCATGCCCATTCAACTTTTAAAGAAACCGTAGCTATTCTGACTATTGAGAATACAACCCTAAAAAGGGACAAGGCCGAGTTGATGCAAACGTGTGGCGACCTAGAAAAGGATAATACGAGAGTTACCTAACTTCAGAATGATAATAACGCCTTGAGAGTGGAAAATGAAAGGTTGCAGGCCTAGAATGCCAAGGTTGTTGAGCTGATGAGGTACCTTGAGGCGACGAGGAAAGCGAAGAAGGATGCCGATGCCAGTAATAGGGACGTATTGAGCATGGTTTATGGACTAAAAGCCGAGCACCTAATAGAGATAGAGTAGTTAAGAGGGGAGCTTGAGGCTATAGAGTCCCAGGTCAAGGAGTCTTTGGTTGAACACATTCGGGATATGTTTGTTAAAGTTTTGAAATTCCGCGGCCTTTCGTGGCTCGAGGATTACCCCCGAGAATTAGCCCGGACCTGGGAGAGGCTAGTACCTTATGAAGTTCACTTACGTCAAGTGGATGTTGGGTCCTTGGATGAACGGCAACTCATGAACGATCTTCGGACTGTTGAAGAGCTTGAAAAGCTAGAGGAGGGGAAGAAGTTGTTGCTTGAGGATGCCGAGGGAGAGAGGCTGGCGAGGCTCACTGCTGAGAAAGGGAAATTTTCTTTGATTGATAGTGTAGTGGTAGCGGAGACATTCGAAGAGCGAAGCTCGGCCACTGGCCCCTGAATCCTATATGGTAAGCGATCCAACAGCCATAGCTCGGGCTTTGACTAAGTACAACCTGAGTATCCAGCGCTAGGATATGCTGGATTTACCTTATCTGCCACAACGAGCATGTTTCCCGCTTTTCCTACATTGGCCCTAATCAGAGGTAAATTCCCGTTACCGTGTATCCCTAAGGATGTCGTTATCACCTCATTTAGGGACTAAAAGGTTGTCTTTTTACTGTGCATCTCTTCATGAATCTATAATGACCCGGGCTTTGCCCCCGTGATTCGGCAAGTTTTTGAATCTGGGCTAGGTCCCACGAGAATGCAATTGAGAGATGGCGGCGATTAGTTGGACGCCTGGTCGGATATAAGGATAACGTCCAGTTTTATGAAGGCCGTATTGATGAAGAAGGGGTGGTTGATAGACAAAGTGCCTATGCCAGAGGTCCGGTGGAAGCCGATGTGCCTTCTATGGTGGCTATGGTGGAGGCTTAAAAATCCCAAATGGTGGCTAAATGTGAGGAGATAGAGGAGAAGGGTATGCAGGATGAAGCTGCTAGGCAGGAGGTCCTAATGAAGACAAACAAGGTGCTGAGGGGAGAGCCATTGAGAAATGGTGAATGTCCGAGGAGGAGGTAGAGAAGAAGAGGGATGCTGACTAGGCCCAAAAGAAGAAAGACGGTGAGAAGCCCAGCTGAGGGCCACCGAAAGCTATGAGAAATCCATGGTTGCCGATGTGGTGATGCATAAATCCTAGAAGCTGGCTGATCAACGGGTTTCCAGAGAGGTGGGGGAGAAGGCAAAGCGGGAAACCAAGGAGGTCCTGGGGAAGAGTGCTGTCGTGGTAGCCCTTGCTGCCGAGGATGCCCCCAGGCCTAGGTCGCATGCCCTTCCGACTGATGTCATGGAGATTTCGAGTGGCGATGGCATGGATGAGAGACGCCTTTCGGTTTCTCATGAGTCGAACACCCCTCAGAAGGGCCTAGGAGGCAGGAATGGCTCGGGAAAGAGAAGGCCTAGCGCGGGGGATGAACCGTCGAGTGCCGAATCTGCCGAGAAAGAGCGCAAACACAAGAATAAAAGACATTATTAGTATTAGCAACTTAAGTAGAAGTTACCATTATTTTGTTACTATAGGTCGATAGTTTATGCGAGCACTACCCTTGCTTTTGTTTTTTCAAGACATGGTGTGGTTTTCATGTACACCCTGTCATTAAAAAGGAAGACGTTAGACATGTAGTCTGTTTAATGTATGTGTGTGTGGAAATGGAATATGAATTAGTAAAGATTGCAGTTTATGTCAAGTGTTCGGATGTTCTTTGTATGTTTTCCAGCGTCCTGTACTTGCATAAGCATACTTATCGTTACACTTAACATAAAAGCGATTGGGTACCGTGCTCTAAATCTATTATTCCAAAAGGGTGTGATTAAATGCTGACTTCTAGTAAGCTTCCCTCGGCTCAGAAAACTAGTAGTTTGCGAAGCCGGGCTGAGCGCCTGCTGTTTTGGGTTGCCCGGGGTTACTCCCAAATATAGCAAAGGCGCATGACGTCGCGATTTGGGGTCCGTCCAGCGTGTGGCTCTCCTGTCATTCATCAGGTTGTTGAGATCTGCAGGCGTTGTTTATTCGTCAAGAAGAGAAGCCCAGATCATCAGCCCGTAGGGTCCGATCATGGCCATGAGCTACCCCTTAGCCTTGAGAGCTTCGTGGAAGAAACAATTTAAGATCGGTCTTGGTGCTGCGCCAAGATTCGACCGGCATCCATAGCCAGCGGAGAGATTTGTATCACTCTTAATTGGTTGTTGGGCGGCGACCCCAAGTCGCTTTGGACTTGAGCGCAGAACGATTTATCCTCGGTCTCGGCATGGGGCCGAGGTTCGAGTTAGTGGTAATTTATACTCGATCGCGCCGCGGGCCGGCAACTCGAGTAGCATTGTCGGCTCCCGTGCTCGGTGTGCCGGTTGTTGCCAATGTAGTTGGGCCTTGAGGTTGGCTTGAGGTTCGGATGGCAATACCTGCTCCCGTGCTTGGCGGCCGATACGGCGACTGACTGTTTGTACGCAAACTAGGTGTCAGGACTAATCAAAAGTGTCATACGCGGAATAAATAAAAAAGAGATAGGAAGTTGAACATCATTTCTACTAATAACTTTGGCGGTAATAGCCTTTACAATGCCTTGCTTTGATAGAAAACAAAACATCATTGGAAAGCATAAACAATTGTGTGCTAAGTTATGTAAACTAGCTGCGGATATGTTCGCTATTCCATGCCCTTGGGAGTTCAGTCCGTCCACGGTTGTGAGTTTGAAAGTTCCATTGTTGAGCTTTCATTGTATGGAGTACGGGCCTTCCCAACGAGAAGCAAGGCCTGCTGGTGGAGGAAAAACCCGTTTTAAGACGAGGTTGCCGCTGTTAAGGTCCTTATCGCAGAACCTGTAATTGATGTACATGGCGACTCGTTGCCGCTAGGCGGCGGCTCGAAGATCAGCTTCGTTTTTTTTCCCTCTTGCAAGTCGAGTGACCCCAAAAGTAAGTCTTGGTTTGTCTTCGGATCGAAATAAGTGACTAGATGGGATTGAAGCTTGAGCTTGGGAATGAAGGCTTCAGATCCAGAGGCAAGGGCGAAAGGAGTGGGTATGCCCATAGGCTAGAGGAAGCTCGTCCGCCCACATGCCCCCAGCCTTTCCTAGACACCTCTTGATGATGGATTTAATGACCTTGTTGACCGCCTCGACTTTCCCGTTGGCTTGGGGATGAGCCACCGGCAAGAATCTTATTTTGATGTTATGTCACTGACAGAAAGCTTTGGATTCGGTGCTCTCGAACTGAGTGTGGTTGTCCGAAATATAGCCTGAGGGTCCCTATATCGGGTAATGATGTTGCGGACAACGAAGTTGATCATCTTCTTGATGGTGATTAAGGCGAGAGCTTCTGCCCATTTGGTAAAATAATCAACTACGACGACAGCGTACTGTTCCCTACCTCTGGCCATTGGAAGAGTTCCAATAATGTCAACTCCCCACATGGCGAGTGGCCATGGGCTGGTCATTTGCGTCAATTCTATGGGCAGGGCTCTCGGGATCTTTGAGAAGTGCTGGCATTTATCGCACTTGTGAGCATAGTCTGTGGTGTCTTGATCGAGCGTAGGCTAATAATAGCCGTGTCTGGATATTTTTCTTGCCAGGGTTTGCCCTTCAGTATGGTCGTCGCACTCCCCTTCATATACACTAGTTGGCACTCTGATGGCGTCGTGATAAGCAATGCATTTGAGCAATGGGACAAAGAAACCTCTACGGTAGAGCACCCCATTTATAAGAAGGTAGCGAGCCGATTGGAGAGTGAGCGTTCGTTCTTCTTTGTAGCTTCCCAAAAGGGTCCAGTGTCGGAAGTATTTCTTGATTGGCATCATGCAAGATTCAGGTTCAGATTCGGCGTTCATGACTGTCTCAGTTTGTATTTGTTTGATACTTGGGTAGTTGAGTACTTCGACTAGGGCGAACCCCAAGAGTTGCGGATCCTTGGAGCTTTCCAGTTTGGCTAGTGAATCCTCCTTTCATTTGCGTGATGACAAGGTGGTCAAGGTAGGTGAGCAATTCCCGAACCTGGGTTAAATATAGGGTGAGTCGTTCCCCTTTAGCTTGGTATTCTCCTTGCACTTGGCATACGATCAGTTGTTAATCGAAGATGATTTGGATGGTCTTTAATTTGAGCTCGATCGCGATTCTGAGTCTGGCTATCAAGGCCTCATACTCCGCGTCATTGTTGGTAGCGAGGAAATTTAGCTTTAACGCATAGTACATCAGGCGTTCTTCGGAAGTGATGAGCATGACCCTGGCTGCAGAGCATTTGCTGTTGGAGGACCCATCCACGAACAATTTCCATTGAGTGTTGGAAACTTCAATGTTCTTTGTAGGATTCTCCTCGGGAGCTGTGAATTCTACTATGAAATCGGTGAGAGCTTGTACGAGGATGGCTCGGCGGGGGATAAATGTTATCTCAAATTGGCTCGGTTCCATACTCCAATTTACTTGCCGCCAAGACGCTTCAGTTCGCTGTAGGACCGGTCGTAGTGGCTGGTTGGTGTAAACCTTTATGGGATGAGACTGGAAGTATGGTCGAAGTTTCCTAGAGGAAATCGAAAATCATAATGCCAGCCTTTTCAGCTTAGGGTAATTCTTCTCTGGCCCTGTCAATCGTTTAATGATGTAGTAGATGGGTCGTTGGACACGGTTTTCGATGCGTACCAGCGCCGAGCTGATTGCCTGCACGGAAACAGCCAAATAAACATAAAAGTTCTCGTGGTCAACAGGCTTATATAAGATATGTGGACGTTCTAAGTGATTCAAAAGTTTGTTGAATGCAGAAACGCATTCTGGGGTCCCCTCGAAGTTGCGCTTCCCCTTTGGAAGTAAATCGAAGAAAGGAATGCACTTGTCGGTGGCCTTAGAGACGAACTGACTTAAAGCGGCAACCTTTCCGTTTAAATGCCGAACATATTTGATGTTCTGAGGGACCTGTACATCCCGAATATCTTGGATTTTTTCTAGATTGGCTTCGATGCCTCGAGAGTTGATGATGAAACCCAAGAATTTCCATGAAGCGACGCCGAAGGAATATTCCAGAGGATTGAGTTTCGTATCGTACTGGTGAAGGACATAGAACATTTCGGAGAGGTCGTGGATGTGGTCGCTTGACACTTAATATTTTAACAACATATCATCCATGTATACCTCTATGGATTTCCCAATTTGGTTTTTGAAGAGACGGTTAACCATTCATTGTGGTGCCGGCATTCTTAAGGCTTAAGAACATGACGCGATAGCAGTAAAGTCCATGGTCGGTTATGAAGGAGGTATGATCCTGGTCGCGAAGCTTCGTCGGGATCTGATTGTAGCCTGAATAGGCGACCATGAAAGATAGGAGCTCGTATCCAGCGGTTGAATCAACAAGTTGATCGATCTTCGGGAGTGGAAAGTTGTCCTTAGGACATGCCTTGTTTAAGTCAGATAAGTCGACGCATGTTCGCCATTTACCATTGGCTTTTTTGACCAGGATTGGACTGGAAACACATTCACGGTAGTCAGCTTCGCAGATAAAGTTGTCATTGAGTAGAGGGTGTACCTCTTCGTCTAGGGCTTTGGACCTCTTGGGTCCCAGGAATCGGCGTTTCTACTTGACTGGTAGCATTGTGGGATCAACACCTAGACAATGGAAAGTGACCGCGGGGTCGATGCCTCTCATATCAAAGTGATTCCATTCGAACAAGTTCAAATTAGCCTTCAAGAAATTTACAATATCTTCTTTGATTGCGGGATGGAGTTGCAATCCTATCTTTAGCACCCTTGATGGATCATTGGGATTAACTGGAATATCCACTATAGGCTCAGCCGGAGTAGCCCTCTCGTACTCGGGCCCTTCGTCCTTCTGTGGGTTGAGGTCATCGGAAAGACGACAGTGCCGCCTGAGCCAAGGCCCAGACGCCACTTATTGCAATGCGGAAATGGTCTTGGCGCAAGAAGGTGTGGGCATGGCTTTGTCCTCGTCTTTATTGCGCGCATTCTTCCATTCTGTTGCGTAAAGTTCTCTGGCATTAGCTTGGTCGCCTCTAACTGTTCCTATCCCATTTTCTATCGGGAAATTCATTAGGAGAGACCATGGCGACATACAGATCCGAAACTCTATGAGGAATGGGCGTCCGAAGAAAGCGTTGTAAGGGGAATCGATGCCTGTAACCACAAAAGTGAGGATTTAGACTTGGCTCTGATCCCCCTCGCCTAGCTCTACAGGCAAATCGATCATTCCCATGGGGCAACTAGAAGCCCCATTGAAGTCGCGGATCATGGCGCGGCATGGCTTTAAGTCCTTCATCATAAGCAGTTTTGAAAATTATATTGACCAAGCTTCCCGAGTCAATTAATACTTTTCGGAAATAAGTGGCGCCGATCTGAGCCGTGATAACTAGTGGATCGGTGGTCGGGATCTCAACCCGTATAGAATCTCTTTCGTGGACAACAATGTCGTCCTGCATGGGTTTTTGGAGCTTGGCTGGGACGGATTTATTAGGAGCGGAGCAAGCCTCATAAGTAGCATGCTTTATGGAACTCGCATACTCTTCCATTTTTTGAATGTTATCATATGTGGGATAAGGTCTATCACATGTAGTGTTAATCACGATTCCTTGCCTCGGGTTAAATTGAATTGAGGACAACTTGGCAGGCGCCTGAGGTTTTGAATTTGCTTCGAGAGGAAATGGTTTTTGGACTTATTGCTCATGTCACTTCTCACGGATAAATTTCTCGATTGCATCCTTAAGCTGACAGCATTCATCAGTGTTATGTCCGTACATGTCGTGGTAGCGGTAGTACCTTCCCGTATTTTTCTCGAGGTCGGTTGATTTTCTGGTGCGTGGCTTCTTATATGGCAGTGTGTTACATGTCTCTAAGTAAATTGTTCCTAAGTCCTCATTCAACGGGGTGTAGGTCTTGAAGGCTCGGTAAGGGTCGGGTTTTCTTGGCTCGTTCGGGGCCTGACCATTGTTCCGGCCACCTTGCCTATCATTATTTGGTCTTTACCTGTAGGGACCTACCCCCTTATTCTGATCAAAGGGCTCTCCTACTTGTTTTCCTCTGAGGTTGTTATTTGCAGCGTCCGCTTGAGGATCGTTGGGGCGACTATTTTCGAAGAGCCGGTTTTTCCTTGCTTCCTCTTGGCATAAGTATTGCCCCGTCTTTTCGTAGAAAGCGTCGAGGCTTTTCGGCTACTTCCAATCGATCTAGGCTCTGAATTCGGAAGTAGGAAAGACACATTTTGCTAACTAAAAGAGTATGGTGCGAGGATCCAGATCCTCGACCTCAGCGAGGGCAATGTTGAACCGGGAGAGGTAGCTTTTGAGCGACTCAGCGGGCCCTTGGTATAGGTTGGAAAGAGTGAGGGCGTTCTTTGGAGTTGGGATATGCACCCTGAATTGCTTGACCGACTCTGTCGCTAACTGGCCAAAGTTGTTAATGGAATCAAGTAGGAGGCGAGAGAACCATAACAAAGCGGTTCCCGATAAGAAGACTGGGAAGCACTTGCACTTGACCGGGTCATTTCCCCGGCTTGAGTCCATTTTCCATTCATTTCGGTAGGGAAGGTAAAGGGATCGGTTGTGCTGTCATAGAGCGACATTTGTGGCATGCTGAAGCGCCACTGCCAATCAGCTTCGTTTAACCTTCTTGTGAAGGGGTTGCGCCTAATGTGTGCCTTTAATTTATCGTACACGTTCCCTCGCATTTACCTTATGATCCTTAAGACCATTTCGGGGAGATAAGTTGGATAGGGATTCACCATCGGGATCCATGGATTCTGACGAGGTTCAGGAGTTCTATTGCGAGGGCGTCTTCTATGATGGATGTCCGGGTCATCTTCTTCCACATCCTCGACATCTACGTTTGGTGGTACAGATGTTGAGGCGGAGCAGGCTGATGCGGATCTTGTTCTAGATGAGCGCGGGCCTCTGGGATAGTAGGCCCATTGTTCGGATTAGCGTTCGTCAGGTCTCGTCGAGGAAGGGGTTGGTTGTTTGGGCCCATTCCATCATTGATGATCTAGCGAGAACAGTCTTGGTATTATGCCCCCTTGCTTTATGTGATTGTAGTGCAGTCGCCGTTGGCATGGCCATTGCCGTTGCCATTGTCGAGGGCGCTGATGCGGATGACGACGTTGTTAATGAGACTAAACCTCCTTCTTTGATGTGGTCCCTAGACTTGGAAGAGGAAGTTTCTGAGATAGTTGGTCAAGGTCGAGCATTGTTCTGAGTTTGTTGAAGTCGAGCGACGATGCACTAACTTTCCTGAAGTTGTCGCATAAGGTCGATGTTATTCCTTAATTTCTGATTAAGCTCGACAGCTGTGTTCTCATATTTTTCTTAAGTGCACAGATTTGAGCTTGTGTGGCGAGCGCTTCGGGGTCCACATTAGGAGGGACGTTTTCATTAGTGTCCAGGATATCTGCCGATTGCAGCTGTTGTGATGTTCCGGCTTCGGCTGCGGCTTAAGAGCCGACCATTGCGTTCTTTGGTCGCTTTGCCATCGTGAGCGGCCTCGGCAGTAGGTTTAGCAAAGGAACCTAAAGCTCGTCTAAGTCGAGATGACATGTTCGACAAAGGCGCAAATCCGAGTGTTTCTCAGTGAAAGCACCAAATGTTGACAGCAAAAAATGTGGTAAACACCTAAGATTCCGATTACTAGGAATTATTAATTTGGTCGTATAGACAAGATTGGAAAGCGGTAAATAACACAAGAGATTTATAGTGGTTCAGCCTTGAGAGAGGCTTACGTCTATTTGAAGAGTCGTTGTAATATTATTTATCACCAAAGATTACAAGGTTGAGACTATCACATGACATCTCCTTACATTCATTTCTAAGTTATATGATGTCATAATTATCATATATTTCATCTATTAGGAAAAAGACACTTTTGCCCTTCTTCTTCTTCTTCAAAGTGGAGATGCCATTAAAGGAGCTCTCAAGAGGTCTTAAGTTCACAAATTCTAACCACTTTGAAGTGTGAGACCATGGGGTATTTATAGGAGAGGGGTTAGGTAGGAATAGGTAGGAGTAGGTGAAAATAGAGGACCACACCTAGAATTTCACACCCGATCCCTACGCATCCCGAAATTTCGCATACCGCCCAGGGGTGCGAATTTTGCACCATGTGGGGTGCGAATTTCGTACCCCATGGGGGCACGAAATTTGTACCCCGTTGAATATGAATTTCGTACCCTGCTGGGTACGAAATTCGTACCCGAGGGGCACGAATTTTGCCCCCTGCTGGGTAGAAGTTCGTTCCCCATGGGGCGTGAAGGTTGTACGTATGGTGGAGCAGGGGCTCGAGATTCGGGTTCACGCCTCCTAGGGATTCGAAGACTTTGTTCGGGAATATGCCATCGGTGCGACAAGACCTTTGGCAGCGCGGTCCTTCTTCAACCTGTTTCCTTTGCTCCTAGGCGCCCTTCTTGGCCTTAACCCCGTGCGATGGGTCGAATTGAGCATGTCCTATGTAATTTTGGGAACCAAGCTAAAAAGTCGGTTAATAGGGGGGATGCAAGCGTAGGGGGAAGCTTGTATCATCTTGTGTATGGGACCGTTTCAGTAAGTAACCAATATATATATATATATAGGTATCAAACGAGTACCTCGAACTAGGTCGGAGTCGGGGCATGGTTCCTGGGTTAACTGTAAGAGATCCAAAAGAGGGGATAGTGTGGATGGAGCATACTGACGGGTTCATGTGCATGCATGAGTCTGGACAAGAGGAGGCTAAGACACCGTGACATCGACAGATATGGTTGTGCACATCCTGAAAATGAAGGGTTTCCACTTTAGGGGGTGATACATCCTACTGTGGGGCCAGCATAGGGTATCTAAAGAGTAGGGAGACGATCGATTGGGGCACATCTGGACTCTGGTATATTTAGGATCCCATTATTATCCTTTGGGTAACTCCGGTATGTTCAGTTGGGCTACCTGTTATTGTATGGGGTTAAACCTCTCATTAGAATTACGCCTAAGTCTACCATCTTATACTTGTTGGGGATCCTCATGTTCATATGATACTAGTATTGGTGCAAAAAAAGAAAAGTGTTAGGGAAGCGCTACTTATTCTATCCTGTTTATCATGCTACCTTGTCATACCTTCCTTATATGTTGTTGTCTACCTCTTATCCAGTTTATATGCCTATCATGACGCTTTTACTTATTTATATGCTAAATGTCACTGGACTCGCTAGACTTTATGTCTGACCTATTTTGTTTCCTCTGCTTTATCTTCCGTTCCCCCCTCCAAGGTTCTCAGGGTTGGAATACTCAAGCTTGATCAGGATTCTTCTTTCCTTCTTCTTGGAGTTGCTTAGATGTACTGCTTGATTTCGTACCTTCTCTACTATGGCTATGTTTTTGGGGATTATGGTCTTCTCATGTTTATTGTACTCTGATGATTTTAGTACAAGACAGAAGTTGAACATTGATGTATTGGATTTTATGCATTTCAGATTTATGATGTAACAATGTTTTGAACCACGATGTTTTCTGCTTAATAAAAGTTTTAAATTCCGCTGTTATTTTATACCTGTCTTGTAATGTTTATGTTTATGTTTAAACATAACGCTTCATGAAACTTAATGCATTCTCTTAATGAGTGAAATTAATGGACGTGGGGTATCACACATACTCACATCGATTAGATCCAGCTGAAAACAACTTGATAGAATGAAAATAAGACTAAACAACCCATATACTCGATTAATTCCATGCGAGAGATGCTTATCACTCACCAAATCCACAAATTAGCTTTAAAACGATGATTTACAAATTCGGATAGCGAAGAACGATCTTCAGATCTCCTAATTTGATGTGATATACTCTCTCTTGATGTTGATCTTCCCTTCCGTGATGTAGATCTCCAATCTTCTAATGTAGATCTAAGAATTAATAGAGTGGAGATATATTTGATTATCGTAGGGAGAATCTCAAACCCCAATCAAATAAGAAATGAAAAAGTAAACCATTCTCCTTGCCTCTACCCCTTGTTAATAGCCATCTAAACAGCCCATTAATAGACCACACCAAATCATCCACTAGTGACTATTTATCGTATCCATAAATTGTGTAGCAGTAAAACCATGATTCCTCCCAAACCGCTAAACCAAATCTTTAATGTGACCACTCTACGGAATTGAAAACATTATTTCCTTTCCAATGAAATCAATTTCAGCACCTAATTTGATCCGAGTCAAAAGTTATTCCCTGTACAAAACTGATAGGGGAGAATGGTCACATATAAAATTGGCAAAAATTATGGACATGTTCCACATCCCCATAAACAATATATCGAAATATGAGAATGATCCGGCCCTACAGGAATTAAATAGAAATAATTTACGATCCTTCGATATGTAAAATGCTGGTCGTTACAGATATTATATATAATGTAACGACCCATATTTTTAAATGTTAAGTTCAAACATTTAAATTAGTTTTAAATGTTAATATGGAAATATAATAAGGGTTTTTAATTATTAAATGAAGTTTAAACTTATAATTTACTTTTAATTAAAAATGGCTCGGTAGTTCGTAATATTTTGTTTTGAACTTCAATTGAATGTACGGAATCCATTTTAAGTTGGAATTCTTTGAAACAAGAATCATCTGAATCTATTTGGTTATAATTTCCGAACGGAAGAGAAAAATAAAGATTTGATAATATTATGTATTTTGAGTTATGTCTAAATCAAATTTTTAGAAAGTCGATATGGAATAGTTTATAAACCATAACGACTTATTTAATAAAATAAAAAGGTTTTTTAATAAATTGAACTTCTTTATAACTTGAGATTTTATAAAAATTGATTTCTGAATATTTATATATACTATTGGAATATAATGGAAGCTAATAGAGTTTTAAAATATTAGTTTAATATTAATTTGGTAGAAATGTGAATTTTATATTAATTTAATTAAGTTAAAAAAAGTTGATTCTGAAATAGTCGTAGGTTTCAACGAAAATAGTTTCATTGGAGCCATAGTGTTAAATTATTATATGAGAATAAATGTCAAGGCGATCTGATATGGTATATGACTTCGGTAGCCATAAAGGCATAGCTATTTTGCATAGAGCTTAATGAAATGAATTTAATTTGATTAGGAGGAATTCTTTGAAAATTTGAGCTAACGATCGAATTAAGATGTGAGATCTGTTTCATTGTATTCGTATTGACGTTTAGAATTGGGATATGTGAGGTCCATTACTTTTGGAGACTAGGTAATTTCGTGTTCAAAATAGCGTCGTTTTGCATGTAAATATCATTCTGGAAGAATAGCCACATAATGTGACAAAACATGTACCATTGGATTCGTATTAGTAAGTTATTGTAGGATTTCGATTTTCATATCAATCAAGCTTACCATTTAAAGGTACGGAGGATAAATGCCTAGATTTTTATTTAATTGTTTTATCGATTTAATATGAAACTTAAGAGTACCAATTTTCAAATAACTTCAAATTTCAGTGTACCTAAATTTATTAAATTCGTAACGATTAATAATCGTAAGATTTCAAGTTTCAAGATTTTTGGATTTATTTGGGATCGTGCCCAATTTAAAACACGTATCGATTAACAATGCGGAATTGTAAAAGAACCTTTACAAATGACCTCAGAATTCAATGAAACCTGTTCCATCTTGTCCAGAATATTTAGTTATGCTAGGATTTCAATTTCCATTGCAATCGGAGATCACATGAGATAGTTTTTGGCATGAGACTTAAGGCGCAGGTTTTATGAAATAATAAAATAATATTACATTTCATATATAAATATAACCATCTGAAACCCTAACAGTGGTCAAAACCTTCTGTTCCTCTCCACTAATACATTCGACTTCCAGAATCAGTCGATTCTTCCTTCTCAAAAATCTGCTAGTCCAAACATTAAATTGAAAAATGTTCAACTTCAAACTTGATCACCACATTAAGAACTTCCAAATGACCGGTTAAGATCGGATTTTGCATGTTGGGGAGGCCAGAAATTGAGCTCGGATTCACTGCATTTAAGGGAGAACTACTGATGAATGGAGACTCTAGGCAAGTCGATACCGATTTCGTAGATCGAGGGGTTGAAGGCACGTTTTCTGGCATTTCATGATGAACATCCAATCAATTTTGGTGGCGCGGTGGATGGACTAATGAAGCGATGTGGGCTCGTGAAGGAAGGAGTATAACACGAAGGAAGAGACATAATTGTATGTAGCCTAAAAGTCATCAACTAATTTATATTTAATTAAGGAGTTAATGATTTTAAATCATGTGCATACTTCCGAAGATGAGAAATGTGAAAAACATTATGCACTCTAGATAACCATTCTGGTAGTTGAATCAGGTAAACTAAGGTTCTAAATCCTGCAAATATAGGGAATGGACCAATATACTTAGGCGATAACTTCCCGTTTTCCCGAATCAGATAGCTCCTCTCAATGGAGAAACTTTCAGAAACACCTGATTGCAAACTACAAATTCCAAATCCCTTCTTCTAGAATCTGCATAACATTTATGCCTGCTTTGTATTGTCTTCATCTTCTTCTTAATGAAGTCCACTTTATCCGCTGTTTCACAAATCATGCGTGGACCTAATAAAAGTCGATTTCCATACTCTATCCAACATGCAGAAAATCTGTAAGGTCAACCATACAATGCTTCAAATGGTGACATCTTAAGACTTGCTTGGAAGCTACTGTTATAAGAGAAATCCGCAAGATGCAGTGATCTTCCCATGATCCTTCAAAATCAAGGATACAAGCTCGCAACAAATCTTCCAAGACTTGATTTACTCTCTTAGTCTGTCCATCCATTTGGGGGTGATAAGCAGTGCTAAAGCTTAACGTTGTCCCTGATACCGGCTGAAATGCTTTCCAGATTTTGTTGATTCGATCACTAACAATACTACTAGGTATTCCATGCAGTCAAACCACATCCTTCACATAAACTGAGCAAATCTATCATCTATTCTATTTGATTTTACTGAAAGAAAATGGGCGTTCTTCGCCAGGCGATCAACGATAACCCAAATACATTAGTTACCTTTCTTGGTTTGAGGTAAACAATCAATGAAATCCATTGATATCTTGTCCAACTTCCACTTAGGAATCTCTAGTGGTTGAAGTAACCAGGCGACCATTTGCTGATCACTCTTGACCTGTAGGCAAGTTGAGCACCTACTAACGTATATCGAGATATTTTTCTTCATTGATTTCGACCAAAATGTGCGCTTTATATTTCAACACATCTTATGAACTCCTGGGGTGGAAATAGAGTTCGGACTTATGGCACTCATCCAGTACTTCCCTTTTAAGCTCCTGAATATGTGGAACGCAAATACAAACTTTCAATCTCAGAACTCCTTTATTATCAATCTTGAAGTTCGAGACTTCAACTTCTTGAATTCTCTTATAAATCTTCTGAAAAAATTCAACATCTTTAGATTGAGCAGAAATCTTCTCAATCACTGTAGATGCAATAACTGTTTTGGTAATAACAGCATTCTTTCTACTAAGCGCATCAGCTACAACATTGACTTTTCCTGGAGTGTAAAGAATATCTACATCATATGCCGCCAGAAACTCCAACCAGCGTTGCTCCCTCATGTTCAAATCCTTTTGGGTAAAAATATATTTTAGTGATTTATGATCTGTAAGGAGTACAAACTTCTCACCCAGCAAGATCGCCACCAAATCTTCAAGGAAAATACCAAAATAATCAACTCCAAGTCATGAGTGGCGTATTTCTTCTCATGCTGTTTCAACTGCGTACTTGCTTAAGTAATCACCTTGCATCTTTGCATCAATACCACTCCAACTCCTTCTCTAGAAGCATTCGCATAGATGGTTAGATGTTGGTTTCCATCTATAATCGTTAATACTAGAGAAATGGTTAGCCTTTCCTTTAATTCTTGGAAAGCTTCTTCACACTTAGGAGTGCAAAAAAACTTATCATGCTTCTTGGTCAGCTTCGTTAAAGGACTTGACAACTTGGAAAAATCCATTATGAACTTTCGGTAGTAACTAGTCAGGCCAAGAAAACTACTAAGTTCATTAGGGGATCCTTGGTTGCTTCAAAATATTGAATGGTCGAAATCTTATCTTACTCGGATCTACCAAGACTCCTTTTGACATCACATGCCCAAGAAAATTTGCTTCTTCCTTCCAGAATTAACATTTGGAAAATATGATGTCTAATACATTCTTTCTTAGAATCCCATACCTTTTCCAAATGCTTCGCATGCTCTTCTTTTGTCTTAGAGAAGATAAGAATGTCATTAATAAAAACTAGCACGAACTTATTTATTACCTCTCGAAACACCCGGTTCATCAAGTCCATAAGTAGGCAGGGGCATTGCACAGTCTAAAGGGGATTACTAACTATGTGAGTTTTCTTTTATTTAATGATTGTGGGATGAGGTTTGGATCTTCAGTAGCAAGTCGCTCATGATTGGACGATAGCGGGATGAGATAGTTCTCTAGTAGCAAGTCGTTGTCCGAGCTTATAGATTAAGAGTATCCGGACATATTCGATGAGCTGACCAGATTGGCACCATATTTGATTTGAGTTCCGCATCGATCTAGTTATGGTTGTTCTTTCAGTTGGGAATCCCGAGTCAATTTTACCAATTGTGAGTTGTTAGCTAGTGTATGTCGATTTCCACTCTTTGTAGGCTTTTTCGATCATGATTATAATTGGTTGGACTTTTCGGCCAGCCAGTGAGTCGACATAACTTGTGCTTGGTTTGTTGGAGCTTCACTTTTCATTAAGAAAAGTGGAGTGCTTGGGTCACATTTTCTTGAGTAGGATGTCGCTACGAGTCCCAATAGAGTTTGGATGGTTTGAAAGTTAGGATAGACCCCATGAGTGTGTTGGTTTCTCATTTCGAGTAGAAATGAGAAAGCGATAGTACTCACTTGATAATGCGGATGGATTAGGTGCGGTTTGTTTCTGAATGGAGGGTTATCGTGTTTTTGTCGATAATCAAAACCATATGAGGAGTATTCGACTTCCGATTCGAAGTCGATGGCGATAGAGTTTCATTTGGTGAGTTGGAGGCACTATTTATTTGAAAAGTGGTCAGATTCATTGGTGATGTCGCGTCACCAATATTTCTCTCTCCCAAGGAGTGTCTCAACCTTTACTAGCGACAACAGTTGAGATTCCTGGCCTCCTACACTTGTGAGAATTCTTGTAGGCATGTGTAGGATACGAAGTTATTAATGTGCGTCGAGTTGGGAATGTAATAGTTCAAAAGCAATATTCCTTTAGTGAATGTCACTTGGGATTATTACTGGTTATGATTCCATAACTTGAGCTGATGTAGGATGGACCAGACCGAGATGGTAGGTTCTACACTCAGATGTGTAGTAAGTTTCTAGCATTGTGAGAAGGGGTTAGTGTGCATTCATTTTATAAAGAATGTGATGTTAGCTAGCAATAGCTAAATGAGATGGATCGAACAGTTTTCTATAACTATTTGAGATTTCCAAGTGGAAGCGGGAATAGTTCTCGATGGTTTCCATCGATAGGTTGCGTGGGAACTAGGAATAGTATAATAGTGCTGTCGATTTATTGACGAGAGATGCTAGATTACTATTCTCCGTTTTCGAAACAGCTACCAAGTTGTTGAGTCATATATGGATTAAATTTAATATTAGATGTCACATATTAGTTAGTTTAGTATCCTGCATGCTAGGACAGGTGTAAATGTTATTTTATATAATTGTCATTATTTTAGTTACGTGTTTTGATTGATGATGCTTGTGCGTTTATTTATATTTCTATGACTATTAGGCATCCTGGATAATTAAATTGTTATATCGTTTATTTATTCGAAATAAAATCCATAAATGACTTGACATGCTTTTGTTAGATAAATATAATTTATCTAACATGTTTTTTCCCTTGTTGCTACTTCTATTATTGCGTCTAATCCTTTTCTGAAATACAAATATATGCATACAAAACTAGAGAAAAATCTACTTTCTCCGGTGGCTCATAAAAATAGAATCTCATAGACAGATTCTACAACACAAAACAGCGATCACATGCAAAACCACTGCTAAAGAGAAAGGGAAACACAACTCCTAAACACAAAAAGCCATAACATTAATCAGAAGCCAAACAAGAATCAAAGCCGGCTGTCCAAGACCAAATGTATCAAAATAGAAGAGGACCCAAGAGAGAACGCACTAAAAGCCAAAATCTCCAATCCCCTCGAAAAGAAGAACAAAGCCAGAACAGTAGCCAACTAACGGACCGAGCCGAACAACACCAGCGCCAAAGTAATCCAACTGAAGAAAAGGATCATCCAGCTACTAATCTAAAAGATGCTACAAGAAATAAACCAAAAATCCATTCCAGGTCACCTGCTCCAGCAACAAAGACAGCTAACCAAAGAAGAGAAAGCTACTACCACTAATTTGGAAGTCTGCAAAAAAACCACTCACACTACTCCAGCTCTGGGACGTGATCCACGAGTGATATCAAAAGCATGTGCCATCCCTAAAGAGAGAGGGCGGAGATTACCTATAAATGGACAAGCACAAAACGCAAAGAAAACATCATCCTTCACACTACGAACAATTGGTGATACCACCATTGGCGACTCTTCGAAAATTGACTTATTTTTAGAGCACCAAAGAAGATGGAAAATGAGGTTGGGAATATGCCGAAAGAGGATGGATCGAATATCCTTACCAAACCTCCCTTCCCATCACAAAAGAAGAAAGGCAAGAAAAGAGAGAGTGTGTCGACCAAAGCCCAACAAGACCCGGAAGAATGTCCATATAGCGCTGTGACACTCACCGAAAAAGAACAAATGAGCAGTAGATTCCAAATCTCCTGCTCAGAAACACCTGCACTGGGAAACAAGTGGAATACCGATACTCTTAAGGTTACCATCAAGTGGTAAATCCTCATGAAGTGTTTTCCACATAAGAATGGAAACTTTGGGAGGGATATGGCAGTAGTAGATGAAAGAAAAAAACTGGATTTCTAGGTACTGGAGAGCGAACAGAATTCCAGACTACTCGAAGTGTGAAAGGGCCATTATTCCATCCAAAACCCCGACCGTGTGAGTCAGAATAGCCTTAACCAATTGCATCCTTTTCCATGTCTCATTAGCGTAGGACCAGGTTCTAGTGAAATACGATAACAAGAGGCGACGCTATTTCGCATGGAGAAACGAAGCCCAAAGGGAGTCATTAGAGTGGAACCTAGCCCAAAGCTTATTAGCATAAGCTTTGAAGATGTCCTTCAAGTTCCTTAGACCCAGACCACCCTTACGTTTGGGACGATAAACGATATCCTAAGAGAGCCATTGATACCTTTTCACTTCATCCTTTTTTCCCCTAGAAAAACGACGAGGCCAAAGAGAGATAAGAAGGAAAAAATGGGTGTCATCACAGGGAAAATATGAGACCCAATAGATTCAAACATCGATTTAATGTGGAAAAATCTACCAGCCTGAGATAAGAGGTTAGAGGACCGAAAATCACGTTATGCCTGCGACCTCGATAAAGGACGATACCAAAGTAAGGTAGAGGAAGAGAACCAACTTTGAAACTAGTGAAGGGATCTGTCTAAGACTTCCTCATTGGGTCCATAGTCATAGAAGAAATGAAATAGCTCTTCAAGTAGTTCACAAGTTGACCTGAATACCGCTCTAGAGATGATGAATGGAGAGACTGTTCCAATTGGAAAATATGATGACATCGTTAGCAAATCATAAAGAAGAAATCACAGGACAACCACTGGCTAAACCGAAATGATAGATCTGGCCAGCTATTGTAAGAGAGTTCACTCCTCTAACGAAATCCTTCGCCGCGGTGACGAACAGTGTAGGGGATCCTCTTGAAAAAGTCCCCTTCTAGACGGGTAAAAACTCTTGGCCAATCCGTTGATAAGAACTGAGAAACAATAGTTCGAGATGAGCTGCCAAACTAGGTCTATTAGAGGCTCGGGGTAGCAAAATCTCGAAGAACTCTAATAATGAAAATCCAAGACATGCGATCGTTAGCTTTCTCCATATCCATCTTTATTACCAAATTGGAACCCCATACCTCACAATAAATTTGGGAAATAGGTTCTTGAGCAAGATGGACATTGCTAGTGATGAGACAATCTTTGACGAAACCCACTTGGGAAGAAAAGTTGATGCGACCAAGACTAATCTCAAGTCTAGAAGCTAACACCTTAAAGGTAACCATGTTCGAAAAATTTCACAAGCCTTTTTGACAAACAAGAACAAAATTGGTTGAAGTCCAAACCTTAGGAAGCATACCACACAAAAAGAATGACTGGACAGCCAAACAGAAGTCAAAATGGATGATTGACCAGATACTACATTAGAAAATCCCGTTGAAACCTTTCGGTCCACTTGCACTATCCTTGCTCAACGAAAACATACCAAGAACAAATCTCCTCAATAGAAGGAGGGATGCAAAGACCTAAGAAATCCTTTGGAAGAACCAAACGAGGGATAAAATACAAAAGAACTGGGCCATGAAGGGAGACTGACGAGACCTGAAGAAATGATTGGAAGTGGGAAATTACAGTCATTTCAACATCATTTGTTGAGGAGGCAAGCGAATGGTCCAGGCGATAAATTCAGTGAATAGCCAGAACATTGTTCCTCTTTCAAATAGAAGAATGAAAGAATTTCGAGTTTGATTCATCATCGACAATCCACTTGATCCTTGCCTTTTGACAAAGGTAGTCATTCTTAATGCATAACTCGAAAGAGAAGGCAAGTTGATCTTTAACCCATCCTACCTTATCTAAAAACAGAAGGATCTAATCCTCTTTGTTAAGCACATACCTAGGTACGAAGATGCAAGTTCTGATTTGTTGGATGTTAATTTTCTTTTATTTACATCTAAACGCTAAGATTGCTTAAAAAGAGGTATGTAGTAGATGTAGAGTCGTGGTTTTTTCCATTTGGTACACTTTTGGTTATTTTTTACCTATGTATGGGCATCCACTATTGGACTTCTTTTGTTGGGTAAGGCTTGCATGGTGATTCGGGGTTTTTCAAGATCAAGCCGTATAGAGGAGGTGCTACCAAAATTTTCTGTCAATTTTGCTTATATTTGGATAGAAATTTAATATGCGATGCTAACTTGAATTATCTTCCAAGTAGTAATTTGTCACTTTTATTTCCCAATATCTATTGGTTTGGAAAATAAGTGTACAAGTTAGGTGTTGGCTACATTGTTCCCGAGTATGATGGGGGTTGTACAACAAAATGGGAATATTGGACCCATGGTAAATTCCAAGTTTATTTCCTTTGTTATAGTAGCTTTCAGTGGTTTTTGTTGAGAGCTATAAGTGACAATTTATTTTGTATTATCACTAGTTCGAGAGCGTTGGGTTATATTGTATTTTCCTTGAGGATTTCGGGGTCGAAATCCTTTAAGGGAGAAGAATGTAATGACCCATAATTTAACAATTAGATATTTAAATATTTTATTAAATATCGATCATCAATTATCCAGTTGATGGTTCCAAAATGAATTTATTCACAGATTTTTAAAACAGGACTTGAGACTAGTTCCGTTGAATTCGTATGGTTCATGACGTTAATAAAAAAGTATAAGGATCGAGATATTTCAAGTTTGGACCATTTATTGGTCATAACGATATCGAAATACGCACAAAATTATCATTTCAAACAATTCGATGAAACTTATACCATCAAAACTGTATCATTGTAGTGTTGCACGTTGTCAAGTTTTGTTGCGATTAGACATACCGTTTGGTCGTGCGTAACTTAAACGTGTGTTAAATTCTATGAGAAACTAATATTGTAGAATTCGAATTTTAAAAGTAATCTTCCACATACAATGGAATTATGCCTCAAGACTAGTCCTATTGTTTTCAGAAGACGTTCTTCCATAGATGATGGCAGGCAGCACCTGGCGATTGGAGTATGCAGGTTTTGGGCCTTGTTTGTGAATTAATTAGTGTAATTATCCAAAATAGGAGATTTATATTAGCTCGTTTATTGTTTTCCACTCTCCAAAAACCCGTTACTGTAGTATTTAGAAATGGCCGCCTCTCAACCCCAATTAGGGTTCCACCTCTTCTTTGATTTTGGCAATTATGCCCACAACTGAATACACCAACCTTCTATTCTCGTCAATGGTCACCTTCTCACCAGAAACCATCGTGTTTAGTCACCTCCAACAAATAACGACATTGTGAAGGGAAACATGAGTTCAAGGTCATGAAAAACCAGGGTGCTGTTATTTGTACATGAAGGTAATGGGTATGCAGGTTGTTCGAAGGAGATTTTAACGAAATTGACGGATTTCGGTTCCATTAAGGATTGGGGGAATAAGATGCAGGAAGATATGGTGGTAGTGGGCTCCACGAGCATGTACATGCATTGAATTTAGAAAAGAAGGGGAAGTTGTTTTAAATAGGTAATTAATAATTTAATCGTTGGTGTAGTTAATTAAATTGGTTTATTGATCCATGAAACTTATAACATGCATAACTTCTGCGTACGAGGTCAGAATTGGATGTCGTTTCTTTCTTGGACTCATATTGACAAGCTTAAAATTTTAGACTTGGTTTAGGCTAATTTAGTTAGGTGAGTGATATTGTCTCTCACCGGATTATATTTGTCTGTATAGTACAGTTTTGACATACTAAATGACTTGTGATTATAAAGCATAATATTTGGGATGATTGAACCTAGTAAATAACAAATAATAAATAAAAATATTAGTAAGTGATTTAGATAGTTTTGATGATTACTATGCCATTTTACCCGATTGCATGCTATCATGCGTGTTATTTACCCGTTTATGAGCTATTTTGCACTGTTTGACCATATAGCTAGATATGGACTACTTGGGTTATTTGAGTTATTATCATTGTTATGGATGTTTGTACGATAGTTCAGGGATTTGTTTCACTATTGGTTGCATGATTAAATGGTTTGCTTTGTTTAGCTTAAAACGTTGTTCGTAGGCGTTCTAGTATTAGGAAAATCTTGTTCGTAAGGGTCTAGTGCTTATTGATCCAACACACAAGTGGGTGCGTCTTGATTGGGCAAACAGGGATGCTAAACCCAAAAGGATGAGACATATTCTCGAAGAATATATAGAATTCATGGATGGACTCAATGGCAGAGCAACATTTGAGCTTGGCAATAGGACTGAAGACTTCGATGGAGCAAAGAAGTGGAAGGAAGGGGCAAGTCTTGGTTCGACCAAGTACCCAATTCTGGATCGACTGTGCCTATCTAGATTTGGGTTAGTCAATTGGCTAGCCTGGATGGACTATGTTGATCCAAATCTGGGTCACTATGTCCAGATCAACTATGTTAATTCGGATCCGATTGAACAATGTCAAGCCGGAGTTGGGCCGACCCAAGAAAAGGTGACATGATTGTGGCTTCAAGAAAAGGAGTTCTTCCTGGTGGCTTTTCTTCTTGGCGACATGATGGATTTCGCAATTAATGTTAGATGTTTCCTTGGATGCGTATTTAACTAATTTTGATTAAATAAGTGATCCGAGTAGTCGTTATTGATTACCATGAAATAGTCGATGTTGATTACTATTATTATTGTCCCTTGGCCGGTTTAACATGATGATGGTGTGATTTCGAGGAGTAGGTTATGATGGTTCATTCGATAGCGATGTCAATATAATGGGTCTTCGATCAGTGTAACATCCAACATTTTATAACAATTTAATAATTAAATAATGATATGTATATATATATATACATATATATATGTACATAGACATAAATATATATATATATGAAAATTATAATAATGATAACATGTGATTGCATGGAACAAATACATGCACTGACAAAAGAAAGATTAATGCAAATAAAAATGTAATGCATGCATTAAAAGAAAAAGATTCATGCAATGATTTAATTGAAATATTTTAACAAACATAAAAAAAAGAAGTAATAAGAGAACAATAATTACCATTGCTCTAAGCCTTGTTAACAATAGCCTTAGTTGTCCAGTTGGTTAGAGCATGTGTCTTGCATACAAGAAGTATAGAGTTCGATCCCTACCGGTGTCATATTTTTGTTTTAAGGGAATGGCTAAATTAACACATGTTCTAAAGAGAAAATATGTATAAACGCTCGTATAAGGAAAAGTATACATATAGGGAAGTGTAGAAATATATATGTATACATGTATATGTAAATATATGTGTATATGTGTAGACATATATATATATATACACACAAGAGATAAAATTCAAGATAAGGCTGCAATCAAAGAAATATGGCAAGAATTAAAGAACGGTACAACACCGTTTGAATTTTGAAAATGAAATAAAAGTCGTGCATATATACACACACATACACACACGAAAGATGGTCATTAGAAGATTTGTATACGTATTAGAAGATTACATGTGAATATAACAGTTAAATATATTCCAGAAATTCAAACATTCGAAATTCAAACTTTGCGCTAAAACAGCTTGCGGAACCCACTATGTGGTCGACCCAAGGGTCGAGACCACTGTAGGGGGGTCGACACCCCTATAACGGGGTCAACACTGGGGTCGACACAAACCAGATCCGGGCAGATTCATCAACGTATGTGTACTATTTTCTTAACTAGGTTCAGTGCTGACTCAGCGCTGCGTGTACGATAAGATCTTAAACACCTAGGCTAGCAAAGCCTAGCCTGAATCTCATATTTCTAAGACATCGTCTATACTCTGCCATTCTTCTTCCTCCTCAAATCTCTTCAGAAAAATAAGATAATTAGTTTAGGAAAATTATGAATTAAGATCTGGAGGAAAAGAATGAATATTAATAAGAAGTTTCATAGAATCATATTCGAAGTAAGGTAATTTCTTAAATCTGGTCTATTTCAATTTTCTCCTCTTTCGTTACTTTTTCTTTTATTAGGAATTATGGATCCATGGTTGCTAGGTCCTAAATTCAGTTAGCAGGACCATTGAATACTAGTTCTAGACCAGATTTAGGATTTGGAAAGCAAATTAGGTGAGTGGATTTAAGTTATATCATTTTTGATAATGGTATATTATCGTTTCACATTTCCTGTTAATATGCAATGTAATCAGCTAGAATGTTAAAAAGTGTTGAAATGCTAATATTACATGTTGAAATATTAATATGTTGAAATATTAGTATGTTAAAATATTAATATATTGGTAAATTCATATGTTGAAACATTAAAATATTCACATGCTGAAACATAAACTTGTTAAAATATGTGTAGCAATTATTGTTATTCTAATTTCATGTTAACGTGTGACATTTATGTACTTGAACCCTTAGTTGTAGAAATTGGAATCATTACACGTTAAATTAGAATAATTACATGATTTGACGATCACATGTTATTTTGAGATGAAATTAATTACATGTTAGTAAGAACATGCAACATAAAATGGGCTTAATATGATGGCATGTAAAATATAGATTACAATAAAAATTTGAAAGAATGGACACGCCTAAATTATACAGAAAAATTACAGTAAATAGAAAACTATAACTGCACTCAGACATGAGGTTAAATTCAACTTGTGGTAGAAGTCTACCCGGAACCGCCCGGCAAACCCAGCATCCACAAGAATTTAATTTAATGTGAGGGGTCTAGTGCGTAAATAAAACATGTAACGTTGCTAAGACACGAGGTTAAGTCAACTTATGGAAGATGTCTGCTCGGAACCGCTCGACAAATCCATCATCCACAAGTGTAGGCTTAATGTGAGAGGTCTAATGCATATATATATATATATGTGTATATATAGCAGGATTGATAAAATAGCATTTATTTTGATTAATGGAAATGAATAAGGAAATGAATGGAAGTTACAACAGTAAAAGAAATGGAATGAACGAGGAATGATAATAACCTATTATAAATAAATTACATTAATGAGAATGTTATATAATAGGTAGGCTTGTACTACGGACAAGTGGAAATTAAAACTTAGGTTATAATGGTCGATAAAGAAAATGGAATAACTTATGAAATGAGATAAGTTGTACTTAATTGTAAATTAAGTTATTTGTAAGAACGAGAATCTGAAATTTACAAATGAGGACAACATAAGTTATACTTATGGAAAGGAAACTTACTAGTAAACCTTAGTTAAGAGAACTAAGTTAATAAGTAAACAACGATAAGTTGTAGTGACAGTAATTATGATTAAATAAGAAAGAATGAGGAAACCTTATGAAATGAAATAAGTTATATTTAATCGTAAATAATAAGTGACATGATAAACAGAAAACATGTGAATTGAGATATACTTAATTACATATGAAGTAGAACATTTTATTGTAACTATGAAATCAAACAAGAATATATAGGGATTGTGGATTACAGACCTTGGATCACAATCTAGAGAATAACATGTTGTGGGCTTATCAATAAACTTAAATGGGTTAAGTTATATGACTTAAATTAATAAGCGATAGGAACTTGGTAATTTGAATAAGAAGTAAATGTGAATAGGAATAACCAAGTTAAATGGAAACCCGATGAGGTAGAGCAAGTACATAATTGAATGCTTAGAGAAAGGGTCTAATAACATATTAAAATAAGGCGCTTGGACCAGTCTGCGCGTTTAAGATGAATAACCCAATGAGTCATATCATCACGATGTCATGAAGCACGAGGGGAGCGCACGTCCATCTGATTATTCTGTTAGCTCTGAAGGACTGGAAGGGGAAGCACGCGGCTTCCTGAGACGCGTAAGCTGTTCCTGGTAGTCCTCTATGCGGTGGCAGATGTTTAGGCTGTGCTCGCAGAGGTTGGGTCTGTGCGTTACTACCGGGTGGGTGGGCCTTGACTGTAAATTAGCTTTGCAGTCAGAATAATGTGACGAGGTGACACTAGGGTGATTCAGCGATCGCCTCAACGAGTGGCGGGTCAGGACCAAACAAGGACAGTAGATCTTCGGGTACCCGTCATATGCAGCCAGTGGGATGCAAAAAGACCAGAGCTAAACCTAAGACGCCATACACATTTCACTGTCGAGGCACGATGGTTGAAGGGAGATGCCAACTGGATGTTTAGATTCTTTGTTAGGGGCAAGTTGCTTAGCTCTTGTAGTCTTTACTAGTTGAGGGAGGAGCCGAGGTGAGGCCATAGCCACCATGAAAAACAGACCTGAAGGATATATGTATTTTGAGGCTCTTAAAGGTGGGCCTGTACAAGTATGGAAAAGCTGCCGACCGAGTTCCGTGTTTCGTGTACAGCCCTGCCACAAATTCGGTGCACATTAAGGAATATGTGTAGTTAAGGCATCGAATACGATTGACAATATGCATGTGGGAAAGTTTAGATATATGCATGTTTGGTCTGGGTGGTGTACCGTAGACTTGAGGGCATTACTCTATCAGGGAATCTGGTTCGATCGAAGGCGGCAGTCCGTATGCTTACGTAGCATGGTAATGGCAGATATATGTGAAATGTAATATTGTTATATATTGATCTGTATGTCACTCCGGCATAGGATAAGGGACTGCGTATATTTCAGTGGTGTTACGGTGGAGACCGTACAAGCGGGTACCATAGGGCGTACCATGATTTGGGAGTAAGTACATATATAATTTATTAGGCTAACCCACTGGGGAGTAAATGGGTACGACGTCTGTAAGCCTTGAGTGTTGTTAACCCAAGTAACCTCATAAATAAGAAAATGTGATTGAACGGTATATGTAGGGTTATCCAAAATGTATAGTTTAAATCCAATCACCAGAACTTGTGTTCTGACACCCTCCTCATAACATACTCGGAAGTTAGATTTGTGGCAGAGATATGATAGCTTTGGATACTAGTTAGGCAGTATTATTACTACGGTAAGGCTATACTTTGATTATATTATACTTTATCCATTCCACTATGAGATATTTTCTAAGCTCTGATATATTTTATCTCTTTTTTTCTGCAGGATACCAGAGCAACCATCACGGGTTTCGATGGATTAGAGTTTTGAAATAAAAAATTGGTCCATCGGTATTCGGGTTGTTACGTCTAATATCATAGCTTAGGTTTAGGATTCCCGTATAGATAGTGAGTGAACGTATTTGTATTTTTAAAAATAAAAATATATTATATACATACCTAGATCCATAGAGGAACCCACTAAATAGAAAGAGTATAATATGGTAAGAATTGGGATGACTGTTTTGTACACTAAAGGAATGAATATGGGAGTTGGAGACCCTTAGGAAATTTGGGTGAGAAGTGTATGATACATTTTGAAATAGAGAAAGGAGGATCCCATGTGTTAGTATTTCATATTACTCGGTTTGGTAGTAAAACCTTATAAATTGGAAAAGGTTAAGCAGAGAAAAATGGATTAGGAATATATATAGTTGAGAGAATTGACCCTGTGGGAGAGTCTAGGAAAGCCTAGGAAATTAGAAACCCGCTTTGAGTCTAACCCCATTTTTAACTTTTAAGAAATCGAAATTATAAAAGCTTTTGGGAGATGGTTTATAGTGTTTTCAAGTTTAAATCTTAAAAGTTATAGTTTTAAAATATGTAAAGAAGTACATATTCGGTTTTAAAGTAAAATGGGGTATGTTTTGTAAATAGTGATTTCTTGCGAAAATTTTGTCCAAAATAATATTCTCCGAGTAAAAGGTGCATATTATAGAGTATGTATCGCTCGCTAGTTTTCTTGTTATATTGCATAAACGAATTTTTTATAAAAAAAAGTTTTGACGTTTCAATTCTTTTGACAATCATTTTTGATAAATTGTTTTAATAAGAGAATTTTGTTGGATGGACAAAATAAGTTGTAGAAATTAAGAATAGAGTAGTTGTTTGCACCATGTTGTAAGAGATTGAACTGACCTTATAGGCAAGAACCCGTCGTAAACCTGATTGAGAAATAGTTGTCCTTGTCTACTCCAGTTTTTGTGATTTAAATAAAAAATGATAATGATTTACATTTTTTTTAGATGATATGTTTTTATGGTTTGGCAGAAGTAAGTTTTGATGAGGAAAATAAAGTTTTGATGCTTTCAATTTTTTGGAAGAAAATTTAAATGAAGAAGGGCCAAACCATGTTTTAAAAAGTATGGAGTAGGTAAGGATTAGTACCTGGGGAAGATGGGAAAAGTTTGAGGCTATAAAGTATATGGCGAGAATTATCTTGGAATAACTATAAGTTCCCATAGAATGTGTAAGCATTGAAAAGCCTAGGATGTTGCTTGAAATAATTATTGGTACACAGCTAGGACTAGTGGTGACTACTAGAAAGTGAAGGGCAACTAAGTATTTAGATCCTATTGCTAATTTTCATATAAGGGGTACAACCCGTTATTGCATTTCTTTTGGGATCGTTTTGTTATTTTGTTCCTGTTGGGTAGTTATGGTAAATCTTAAACCTTTCATTGATCATGTGGTTCAAGCTTGCTGTCTGAGGGGGACATAGTCCTGAGATTCTTGGCCCTTAGTAATAGTTGTGTAGAATGTCTATTTTCCTATTTTAGTTGAAGGCTTATTTGAAATTAAACTGATCAGATAATTAAATAAGCTAAGAAAAAAGAAATTGTACAACTAAAAAGGGAACAACAAATTAAGTAAAGCAACAAACATTACAGTTAAGGAAAAATGGAAAATTATGAGGAAAAAATGAATAAGAATAAAAATTTCCAAGATAAGATGAAAAAGAAAATTAGTAACAAAGAAAATTTTCATGTGGGTTGTGCTTGGATAGGAAAATAGGGAATCTTTACATATAGTTACACAAAATCCAAGTACGGTTAGAAAAAGGTACATAAAATAAAAACGGAAGATATGAAATTTTCCGTTTTCCACCTTTTTGTAACATAAGAAATAGAATTAAGAAAATTAGATTTTTTTTGAAATTCGAAAAAATAAATTTTCTTGGTAGGAGTTTGGATGCAACAATTGGATGAACTACGCTCTTACTCGATAAGAGTGTTGGAAAATTTGGATGAAAATGTATTTATAATTTCAAAATATTCCATTCATGTAGAACTGCTAGTATATTTAGGATGTGAGCATCATGTTTTTGAAGAATTTTTGAAAAATTTGCATACACAAAGGAAGTACCACTTAGGCATACATGTATTATTATGTTGTATTAATTTTGCACAAGTGCACAATGTTTGCAAAAATTGGATGCACATATGATCGATAGATATTATGCGAGGGATCATCTATTTGACCCTTATCAAATTTCGGGGATGAAATTTCCTAAGGGTGGGAGAATGTAACACTCCGCATTTTATGACAATTCAATAATTAAATACGCATATGTATATATATATATATGCATAGACATATATATATATATATATATATATATGAAAAATATAATAACGATAATATATGATTGCATGTAATAAATATATGCACTGAAAAAAAAAGATTAATGCAAATAAAAATGTAATGCATGCATTAAAAGAAAAAGATTCATGCAAAGGTTTAATTGAAATATTGTAACAAAAATGAAAAAGAGAAGTAAGAAGAGAATAATAATTACCATTGTTCTAAGCCTTGTTAATGATAACCTTAGTAGTCCAGTTGGTTAGAGCATGTGTCTTGCATACAAGAGGTACAGAGTTTGATCCCCACCGGCGTCATATTTTTGTTTTAAGGGAACGACTAAATTAACACATGTTCGAAAGAGAAAATATGTATAAACATTCATATAAGGAGAAGTATACATATAGGGAAGTGTAGAAAAATATATGTATGTACATGTATATGTAAATATATGGGTATATGCATGTGTGTATATATACACACAAGAGATGAAATTCAAGATAAGGTTGCAATCAAAGAAATATGGCAAGAATTAAAGAACGATACAACACCGTTTGAATTTTGAAAATGAAATAAAAGTCATGCGTATATATACGCGTAAAATGGTCATTAGAAGATTTTTATATGTATAAGAATATTACATGTGAATATAACAGTTAAATAAATTCTAGAAATTCAAACATTCGAAATTCAAACTTCGCCCCAAAACAGCTCGCGGGACCCACTATGGGGTCGACCTAAGGGTCAACACCCCTGTAGGGGGGTCGACACCCTCAAGATCCAGGTAGATTCATCAACGTATCTGAACTATTTTCTTAATTAGGTTCAGTGACGACTCAACGCTGCGTGTATGGTAAGATTCTAAACACCTATGAATAGGTTAGCAATATTTCTGAAACAATGTCTATACTTTGCCATTCTTCTTCCTCCTCAAATCTCTTCAGAAAAATAAGATAATTAGTTTACGAAAATTCTGAATTAAGACCCGGTGGAAAAGACTGAATATTAATAAGAAGGTGTTCAAAATCATATTCGAAGTAAGGTAATTTCTTAGATCTGGTCTATTTCAATTTTCTCCTCTTTCTTTCCTTTTTCTTTTAGTAAGAATTATGGATCCATGGTTGCTAGGTTCCAAATTCAGTTAGGAGGACCAAGGAACACTAGATCTGGACCAGATTCAGGATTTGGAAAGCAAATTAGGTGAGTGGACTAAAGTTATATCATTTTTGATAATGGTATATTATTTTTTGACACTCCCCATTAATATGCAATGTAATCTGCTAGAATGATTAAAATTGTTGAAATGCTAATATGACATGGTGAAACATTAATATGTTGAAAAAATCATTTGTTGAAATGTTAAAATTTTCACATGTTGGAATGTAAACTTGTTAAAATAAGTGTAGCAATTACTGTTGTTCTAATTTCATGTTAACTTGTGACATTTATGTACTTCAACCCTTAATTGTAGAAATTGGAATCATTACATGTTAAATTAGAATAATTACATCATTTGACAATCACATGTTATTTTGAGATGAAATTGATTACATGTTAGGGAGAACATGTGACATAAAATGGGCTTAATAGGATGGCATGTAAAATATAGATTGCAGTAAAAATTTGAAAGAATGACATGCCTAAATTATATAGAAAAATTACAGTAAATAGAAAACTGTAACTGCACTCAGACACGAGGTCAAATTCAACTTGTGGTAGAAGTCTGCCCGAAATCGTTCGGCAAATCTAGCATCCACAAGTTGTTAATTTAATGTGAATGGTCTAATGCGTACATAAAACATGTAACGGTGCTAAGATACGTGGTTAAATGAACTTGTGGAAGAAGACTTCCCCCAACCGTCCGATAAATCCAGCATCCATAAGTGTAGGATTAATGTGAGAGGTCTAGTTCATAAATATATATATATATATATTGCAGGATAGACAAAATAGCACTAATTGTGATTAATGGAAATGAATAAGAATGGAAGTTACAACAGTAAAAGAAATGGAATGAACGGGGAATGATAATAACCTGTTATAAATAAATTATATTAATGAGAATGTTATAGAATAGGTAGGCCTATCCTACGGATAATTGAAAATTATAACTTAGGTTATAATAAACGATAAAGAAAATGGAATAACTCATGAAATGAGATAATTTGTACTTAATTGTAAATTAAGTTATTTGTGAGAACGAGAATCTAAAATCTGCGGATGAGGACGACATAAGTTATATTTATGGAAAGGAAACTTATTAGTAAATCTTATTTAAGAGAACTAAGTTGATAAGTAAACAACGGTAAGTTGTAGTGATTGTATAAGATGAAATTATGATTAAATAAGAAATAATGAGGAAACTTATGAATTGATATAAGTTATATTTAATCATAAACAATAAGTAACATGTTAAAAAGAAAACATGTGAATTGAGATATACTTAATTACATATTAAGTAGAACATTTTATTGTAACTATGAAATCAAACAAGAATATAAAGGGATTGTGGATTACAGACCTAGGATCACAATCTAGAAAATAAAATGCTATGGGCTTATTAATAAACTTAAATGGGTTAATTCATATGACTGATATTAATAAGCGAGAGGAACTTGGTAACCTTAACAAGAAGTCAATGTAAATGGGAATAACCAAGTTAAATGGAACCCGATGAGGTAGAGCAAGCGCATAATTGAATGTTTAGCCATAGGGTCTAATAACATATTAAAATAAAGCGCTTAGACCAGTCCGCACATTTAAGTCGCAGAACCAATGGGGTAGGTCATCGCGGTGTCATGAGGCACGTGGGGAGCGCATGTCCAACTGATTATTTTGTTAGCTCCGGAGGCAGATGTTTAGGCTGTGCTCGCAGAGGTTGGGTCTGTACGTTACTATCGGGTGGGTGGGCCTTGACTGCAAAAGTAGCTTTGCAGTCAGAATGTTGTGACGAGGTGACACTAGGGTGATTCGGCGATCGCCTCAACGGGTGGTGGGTCAGGACCAAACAAGGATAGTAGATTGTCGGGTACCCGTCATCGGTAGCTAGTGGGATGCGAAAAGACTAGAGATAAACCCAAGATGCCATCCACCTTTCACAATCGAGGCACGGTGGTTGAGGGGAGACGCCAGTTGAATGTTTAGATTGTTTGTTAGGGGCAAGTCGTTTAGATCTTGTAGTCTTCACTAATTGAGGGTGGGGCTGAAGTGGGGCCATAACCACCATGAAAAACAGACTTAAAGGATATCTATATTTTGAGGCTCTTAAAGGGGGGCCTATACAGATATGGAAAAGCTCCCGACCGAGTTTAGTGTTTCTTGTACAGCCCTGCCATGAAACTCGGTGCACATTAGAGAATATGTGCGGTTAGGGCATCGAGTACGATTAACAATACGTACTTGGGAAAGTCTAGATACATACATGTTTGCTTTGGGTGGTGTATCGTAGACTTGAGGGCATTACTCTATGATGGAATCAGGTTCGATCGAAGGTTACAGTCCGTACGCTTACGTAGCATGACAATGGAAGATATATGTGAAAAGTAATATTGTTATATAGAGATCCGTACGTCACTCCGGCGTAGGATGAGGGACTACGTATATTTCGGTGGTGTTACGGTGGAGACCATATGAGTGGGGCACCATGGTGTGTACCTTGATTTGGGGGTAGCTACATATATACTTTATTAAGCTAATCCACTGGGGAGTAAATGGGTATGACTTGTGTGTAAGCCTTGAGTGTTGTTAACCCAAGTAACCTAATAAATAAGAAAATGTGATTGATTGGCATATGTAGGGTTATCCAAAATGTATAGTTTAAATCCAGTCACCAGAACTTGTGTTCTGACCCCCTCCTCATAACTCATAGGTTAGATTTGTAGCAGAGATATGACAACTTTGGATACTGGTTAGGTAGTAATATTACTACGGTAAGGCTATACTTTGATTATATTATACATTATCCGTTCCGCTATGAGATATATTATGAGCTATGATATATTTTATATCTCTGTCTTTTCTGCAGGATACCAGAGCAACCAACATGGGTTTCGATGGATTATAATTTTGAAAAAAAAAATCGGTCTATTGGAATTCGGGTTGTTACAATCAGTGTCTTTGACTCGAGGTGAGGATGTTGTGCTCCTATGCAGTGATGCATCATTCGACGATGATTATTCCATGATTCGCCGCGATTCAGAAAAGGAGACATTAAGTCATATTGAGATGACTGTCATATGAGGATGGGACGAAACGTAATTATTACGACTTGGAGTGTAGTCGATAAGACCTTACAACAGTGTAGTTCACCGAGGAAAATCCACTTGTCGATCGACTTCAAAGGGGAGTCTTGTGGAAAGTCTTAAGTTGGATTCTACTACGAAGGACATATGCAAAGCCTTATCGATATTCACAATTTTGGTACACCTTTAAGAGAGGGGCATAGAGATGGATCAATTGTATTATGTACTGGGTAGGGTTATGTACTACAGTCCAATGCAGTAGGACATAGCGATAGTTCAGTAGAGCTCGTTTCAGTAGGGACTTCCAGTGCCCTAATGGATTTGGTTACCAAAGTATTAAGTATCTTATAATTTACGCACTGAGTGAGTAAATGTGAGGTTGGATATTGGATGTTATGGTTGCTTATTTATTTACCACCATTTTGTACTTAGAAATCTATCACGCCATATTTATATAATGTTGGTCATAGTGTGGCATATATCGACTATTATGCGCTAACTCTGTGGATGCAGGGACATGACAGGTATGATTCTCCATGCCCTCCGTGTCATATATATGATTGCAACTTTTATAGTACTTTGAGATGTGTTTATCGCTCATACCAGATTTTGATCTGACCTAAGGTTTTATTTCCCTCTTATTATCTTGGGTGCTCATCGCCGATGTTGATGAGCAGCCAGGTGATAGATATAGGTATTATTCGGAGGTGCACAGGTGCATTCATAGGTGGCGATAGTTTATATACGTATAATTGCAGTATATTTGTTTATTTCCGTTGTTTCACACTATGGAGCCTTAATAGTGTTAATTGTTATGTTAGAGACAGTTTGGTAGTTGGGTTTATTTATCTCATGCATAAACTATATTTCAATTCTGTATAACTGTATGAGCCTGTATACTCTGATTATAGGGTCTATATGGTTATTATTGTCTCTTCGGTTTTATATCTATGATTTGATTATATATATTATCGGACACGCTGTGAGATATAGGATAGGTTTTGTTGTTGTTATTACATTTCATTCTCTTCTTTCTCTTCTCTTCCATTCCTTTCTTTTCCTTCTGTTTCTTCTTCTTCTCTACTATTTTTCTCTTAATGATCGCTTTACATCAATCGGGTTCTTGTATAGAGAGAATTTTTAGTTCTAAGCACTGGTAGTTTAAGGCAAATCGTCACATCTCCACATACAAAATTCATCCCAATGCTGCAGGGATCGATATAACTCGGCAACACCTCGGGGATCGGTATGAAATAGGAATTCAACTACTCATTCCAACTTTAAGTCTTTGTATTTCCTGACCCTTCAACCAGAACTTAACTAAATTTCAACAAAAAAGCAAAGCATAAGGAAGGAGGTCATTAAGTTAAAGTTTCCAAAATCCAACTAAGTCAATTAGGATCGGTTTTGATCCCGATGCACTAAGTTTTTGGGCCTTGGGCCCCCCTAGGCTCCTTCCTTCAAGCACATTCTTGCTTCCTTCCAAATATTAGTTATAAATATCCTATCCCTGAGCGAGAATGGGACTTTTCGCATTTGTATTTTTTGCTACTTTGTAAGCCCTATGACCGATACCCAGCTGTAAGTTGTGATTTTCATCAATAAAATACAAAAAAAAAATTGAGAGTGGATATAGGCTTTGACCGACCGAACCACTATAAACATTGTGTAACTATTTCTTGCATTTTCTCTACATAATTTCCGCATTCTCATTTAGTTTTACTATCATAATGCTCTTTGGGCGTTGTGCCAACATTTGGACGTCAACACTTATTCTATCCAACATGACCCATATAATCTCATTTGCTCTTCTTGACCTTTGCAACCTATCAGTAAAATTCACAAAAAATAAATCATATTTCCAAACTGAAAATTCTAAGGGCCAACGTAACCCATTTGGCTTGAGATGTTCACCTTTCATTTGTTGATAGTCTAAACATTGTTTTACCCATAAGTCAACATCCTTTTTTCATATCTTCCTTGACGAAACTTCTATTTATATCCTAATGCATTGTGGTTCCTCATGGATGAATAGTTACTTTAACTGCCATTCTTTACCAACTTCCTTCCTAAGATCTCTAATATGTGGAACTATGTTTCTTCCTTAACAATCCCTTTTGAACTAAGATAAAATCCTTTAGTTCATCCATTTTAAATTTCATTTTCTAATTTGTTAATTGGTTCAGCTAACAATGGATTATCCTTCTATTTAGATGTTTTCTACGGACCATTAATTGTCTATTGACTAAAACTAGCCATAGACTTTATGTGAATACTACAAGGAGTCTGTATTTCTAGGTCTTTATATTCTGCCATCATAGCGGGTACTACATTCCCATGTTTTCGACTAAGCACGTCTACAATTTTATTCCCTTTTTGTGCATATACTCTTTATTAAAGTTGCCAAGAAATTGAGAGATATATTCTATCTTTTATTCATTTCCTTCTGACAGAAAAAGTATTTCAAAGACTTATGATCTGTAAGCAGTTTGAATATTCCCTCTAAGAGGTATCGTCCCTAAATCTTCAAGGAAAATATAATTGCATCTAACTTCAAATCATGAGTTAGATATCTAACTTTATGCATCTTAACCTACTGAGAAACATATGTAGTTACTTTATCTCTCTACGTTAGCACAGCTCATAACCAAGTTCCGTATGCATTTGTATAAACGACCATCCTTCAGATACAACTAACATAGTTGCACTGGTCAACAAGTACTTAAGTTTAAGGAATGCTTCCTCACATGTATCAGTCTAAATGAACTGCACATCTTCTTGGTCAACTTAATCATTGGTGTTGCTATACGGGAGAAATCCTCGATGAACCTCTAGTAACAGCCATTTAGAATAAGAAAACTGCTAATTTTAATAACTATATATGGCCTCCTTCAGTTATTCATAGCTTTGATCTTGATTGGATCTACTAATAATCCTTTCTCTAAAACGATGTGACCAAAAAACTTAACCTCGCTTTTCCAAAAAAGTGACATTTTGATATTTATCCCTCTATTGATGTTGCCCCAGGGTCTCGGGAAGTATCCTAATGTGAACTTCATAATCTCATTCACACATAGGCTGAATTATAAGATCATCTGGGAATACGAGTACTAATCTATCCAGATTCTCTCGAAAGATTTAGCTAATTAAGTTTACAAAGAAAGCAAGTGTATAAATTAGCCAGAGTGGCATAACTAACCACTCGTATGACCCATATCTGGTTTTAAAAGTATCACGAAATATTTTATTTAGCCACTCTCAATTGATAGAATCCTATTATCAAATCCAACTGAGAAAATACTTTGGCTCCACTCAACCGATAAAACAAGTCATCAATTCTCAGTATAGGATATTTGTTCTCCACAATCTTACGATTAAACTTTTGATTATCGGTACATAACCTTAAACATATGTCAAGCTTCTTCATGAGTACCGCAGCTGCTCTTAAGGTTGAACTACTTTATCTAATAAATCTCTTTCCTTCTAAGTCTACTAGTTGCACCTTCAACTCATTACAAGAAACGAATCATTTAGCGATGGCAAAAAACCATCGACAGTCGTCGCTAGCCGTCGCTAATAACCGTCACTAATTATGTGGACGCTAAGTAAATAGCGTCGAGCTTGGCGACGACTTTGGACACCAATTTAGCGATGGCTGGCGACGGCAAAAGTGCCAACGGCAAAACTAGCCATCACCATAAAGTCGTCGCCAACCGTCTCCATTCGTGGCAAAAACTGTGCAAAAAACCCTCACTAGCCGTTGCTAGCCGCCGCCATACGGGACCAGTAAGCTATCACCAACCGTCGCTAAACTGTAACTTTTTTTATAACTCAGCAGCTAACAAGCCATCAAACCACTACAATTCAAACCGAACATATCCACAACTCATACACAATCGGTTTCACATTCCATCACCTCAAATTCACATTTAGTCACCTCATAAATGCTATAAAACAACTCATACACCACTAAATATAACCATAAACAATAAGTATAAATGATAAACAATCCAAAAACAATCAACACGTCCATATCAAACAAACCAAGTCCGAAATACCATCATCACCAGTACAAAACACCACAAACATCTCAAGTTCTTCACCAACAAATAGTTTGTATTTACAAACCAAGTCCAAAAAAAAGGACAAGTATCTACCTACTCATCCTCGTCGTTCTCTTCGTCCTCCTCGTCCTCCTCCACGGTAGCAGGCTCACTCGGCGGCACAACCCCATGCTCCTGAAGGCATGCAGAAACCCGCGCATCCAGCACGGTCTCGAGCTTGTTCTTCTGAAAATCCTTTAAAGCTGCAACCTGCTGTTGAAGCACGATGATCTCCTCCTCGTCCCAACGCCTCGTATAAGAGGCCTAAGTCCCCGCTATCTGTAATTATCATATCATAAGCGTGCATGAGATAAATTAATATTTCAATGGAAGTACATTATATTAAAATATTTAGAAACCATTGTCAAAAGTTTTTTTGGATACTATACATGGCTTATAGAATGATTGTAATAGATTTGTCGATATCAAAGTGATATTAATTTAATTATTCATGCAGTAAGAGATAAATTTAATATGTGATATTTGTTTACGTGGATTGAGTACCTAAGTGATATTAATTAATAGCACTTGGATATGTTTAAATCCATTAATAAAACTCTTTACCTCTATGTTTCCAAATTCATAGCATCTACCCCTGGTAGGAGGGTCGATGATTTTGTTCCAAATGCGATTGCACTCCTCCACGTCCGACTCTTGACCTAACTGCGTCGCTCGAGCATCTAAGGTCGCCTTGTATTTGTCCTGCAATAGCGGACAATTATGGAATACATTAAATATTCGATTTCAAAATAACAAAGTGAAATATAAATTATTACAAATGCTAACCATCATTTCATAGGACTTAGGGTCCGTCCAAGTATATGTGGTGTTACCCTCCTCATCTGTCCACTCGACGGCATGAGTCTGTGTAAACACCTCAACAAGTGTAGGATCCCATTGGAGAGTCGACATCTGAAATAATACAATATATATTTGGAATTTATCAATACGATTTAAAAAGTTTAGAACTATTTGTAAATGTGATTTATAATTCGTACTAATTCGCAACGATGTTGGGAGAAGGACTTAGACCAAGCCCGATGCAAAGCAGGATTTTGAGCCTGATTGCTTGGTTTCTCTCTGAAAGCTCCTATATATTTAATTATACGATTAATTGATGGATATACAAAATAAAATTTTAAAATAAGCTTAATTAATTTATCCTTGCAGCTTTCATGGCCCACAATTTCTGGAAATCGGCGTAGACCTCCTCGCTCATCCACTGAGGCCTCTTTCTCGCTACTTTTGCCTTGTATACATTGCCTGAATAATTTTTCCTCATCTTCTGGTTCCATGCGGTGAGGAAAACATCCATATCTTCTTCCCGGACCTGTACAGTACACTATAAATTAACAAACAAATTGTATTACATATTTTATATAATTTTGCAAATGAGAAATATATTTATACTTACAAGAACCTCCGCGAGGATGGCATTCCTAATTTTCATAGGAATATTGTCCCAATGAGGCCACGCCTCTGTCCACCTAACGACATATGCATTTCTAGACACACGTAAAACAACATCTCCTGGAATAATGTCAAACCCCCTGCAGAAAGTACGATATTAGCATTTAATAAATTTTGAATACTAAGCATTTACGAAATTAAAAACTTACCCTGCGGACTTGGGCACGAGCTCTACGATCGGACGTGTAACCGGTGCTGTACCGCTCGCACCTACCTCTGAACTATGGGTAGGTCAGCGACTAGGAGGCATATCTGTCACGAATGTAAAAACTCATATATCATTATGCACATCCATTATCAAATAAACTCATACAACATATATTATCAAATGCAATTACAACACCCATTTACATAAAAGAAGAAGAGCCAGATACTAGATAACCGTAGCACATCATATAAGTTCACAAAATAGCACATCATATAAGTTCACAACATAGCACATCATATAAGTTCACAACATAACTCATATATCATTATGCATGAATCATTGTACGTACGTATATAAACAACTAACGATACAGATAATATTATTCTTCTTCATTTTCTGATTCTGTCTCGGTCTCATACTCTATATCGTTGTCCTCTGTACTCTCAAAAGATTTTATTAATTCATTTGATTCATCATTTAAAGACTATAAATTAACATCATTAGCAGTTATTATTTCATCGTTTTGATTTGCATCCGTTTGATATGCTGCATCGTTTGGAATAGTAATTCCTTCAAATGTAAATCTTGCATTTTTTTTTATTACAGCAGACCAATATGCTTTATCTCTTTTTAAGGACAGATACGGAGCAAAGTAAACTTGTAATGATTGCTTTGCCAATACAAAAGGATCATACTTATAGTAATGTGATGTGTGCTTTATTTCTGTAAGCTTATAATCTTTTTGCACATTGATTCCAGTATCAAGAACATTGCTGAACCAGTTGCACTTGAATAGAACAAATTTTTCAATGGGTTGTGCATAATATGTCAACTCTAAAATCTATGTTAAAACGCCATAAAAGTCTTTTATATGCTCTTCGGGATCATCACTACCTTTGACAAATACACCACTGTTATGTATTAATCTATCAATATCATGGTCTTTGGTGTTGAATTTAAATCTGTTGACGAAGAATATTGGATAAGTCTTAATATTTCTTTTTGGTCCAAGCGCAAGATGGTGCAAACCCTCGTCATTGACGCAGTTTATTAGATCGTAAACGTACTTCGAGAACCATTTAGAAAAATCTTTACTGAGATCGCCATTTGGATTTTCTGATTCCTAAGTACTGCAAATATAAATGATTTTATTACTAGCTAACAATTGATGTACGCATAACTGTAATAAAGCTAAAAATTTAGTACTTAACAAATGGTGCAACTTCAGCACAATTTAGAAGAACATATGTGTGTGCTACATGGTGATCTATGTCATTTAACCATGTTTCTACACATTTTCCAGAAGATCTTCCATATTGTCTAAAAACAGATAACATTGTCGGACAAAAATTGGGTTCCACAGTTTGATCATTACAAGGACCACTTACAAATGATAGGTTCACATGATCACTGAAGTAATGAGAAAAAAAGAACGAAGCTTCTTCTTCAAAATAAGATTTGCAAATCGAACCTTCAACTCGTGCTTTTTCTCGTACTTTTTTCTTCAGATGATTCAAATAACTAAAATAAAATTAATTCAATTTATATGCACTAATGTCACTTTGAACTGTAAGCATAAATTTTACCTTTCAAAAGGATACAACCATCCATATTGCACTGGACCTCGAAGAATAGCTTCGGATGGAAGATGAATAGGTAAATGCTCCATTACATTAAAAATTCCCGGACGAAAGATTTTCTCTAATTTGCAAATCAATATCGGAATTTCTACTTCAAGTTTACGGAGATGATCAATTTTTAACGTTGCCGAACAAAGCTATGTATAGAATAAGCTTAACTCTATTAAAACACCCCACACTTTTACAGGCAATAATTCTTGGAACACCACTGGTAATAAATATTACATCTTGATATGACAATCATGACTTTTCATCCCACTCAATTTATTGTTTTTATAACACATTTATGAAGATTAGAAGAAATCCCATTCGGACATTTCAGTCCCTCAACCCATTTCAGTACAAGTTTTATTTGTTTGTTGTCTATTTCATAGCACGCTTTGGGTTTTTTTATTGTCATTGGGCTTCATATGAAGTTCTGGACATTTACAATATTCTTTTATGTCACGTCTTGAATATATATCGTCCTTTGTTTTTCCTTTGACATTCAAAACAGTATTAAACACGTTATCAAATACATTTTTTCATTGTGCATAACGTCGATATTATGTCGAAGTTTGAGATCTTTCCAATAAGGTAGCTCCCAGAATATGCTTTGTTTACACCAATTATAAATGTCAGATTTACCCGGAATTTCTGTCTGCTCTCTAGTCTCATGGATCTTGGGATAATCCTTTACAATATCGTATATTTCTTCACTTATCCAAATTTTGGGTGCTTGCACAGTCATTCCACTGTTAGCTTTAAAGTTTTTTTATCTCTTCTAAAAGTATGATTGGTATGCTAAAAACAACGGTGACAATCAAACCACGAATGCTTCCTCCCATACCGTAAGAAAAATGCTTGTATTTCTTCCATGCATAAAGGACAAGATAGATGACCGGCTGTACTCCAACCTGAAAGCATCCCATATGCAGGAAATTCACTAATCGCCCATAACAAAGAAGCAAACATACGAAAATTCCTTTTTTTTGAAATGTCGTATGTTTCAATTCCATCATCTCATATTTTTTTCAACTCTTCGATTAATGGTTAGATAATCATTGATGCCTTGTTTTGAATCATTAGGACCAGGAATGACAACAGTGAGAAACATATATGAAGTTTTCATACACATCCACGGAGGTAAATTATAAGGAGTAACGATAATAGGCCAAGATGAATATTTATTACCAAACTGAGAAAATGTGAAAACCCATCTGTACATAAACCAAGTCTGATGTTACGGCTCTCTGCAGAAAATGTAGGATACGTCCTATCAATGTTTCCATGCTTCTCCATCCGATGGATGTGTCAAAGTTCCATCTTCTTGTATTCGCACACTATGCCATCGCATATGACATGTAGTGACTGAGGATGCATATAACCGTTGTAGTCTAGGGATGATTGGTAAATAATGCATTCTTGTATACGGAATTCCTTAACTTTCTTTTTTCTAGGTTTATACCTTTCCCCGCCACATTTTTTACAGTTTCTAAGACTAATATCATCTTTCCAATACAACATGCAGCCTTTAATACAAGTATCTATTTTTTGGTACGGCAAACCAAAAGTCGATATTAGTGTTTTCACATTGTAATGACTATCGCACATCATATTATCGGGTGGCATATGTCTTTTTGCAGCTTGTACAACCGCTGTAAATGCATCTTTTGTAAGGTTAAATTTTGATTTCATGGTGATGTACTCAGCGATTACCGATAATTCAGTTCCACTTTCACAACCATTCCACAATGGCTGCTTAGCTGAAGCCAATATCGTATATTTTTTTAGCTTCCGTGCTCGGTTCTTCTTCAATATTGACATTGTCGTCGTCAACCTAACCGGTAGGGACCATTGACCGTTCTGCATCTTCCATCATATCTCCTATTGGATTCGTCATAACTAATTCGACCTCTAATGCTAAAGGATTTACTGTAGGCGCAACAAGTTCTCCATGATGTTCCTATAAATAATAATTTGGCACAAAACCTGATTTATACAAATGTACTTTAACGATATCTGGTTTATGAAACCTCATTAGTTTACACTTACTACATGGACAACGAAGCTCCTCGTAATTTCGATTATTAGATACCGCAAATCTAACAAATTCATTTACACCGTTATAGAAATGTTCTTTCACTGAGCCTTCCATTCCAATTCCAACATCATACATCCAACTACAGTCAATGTAATAATCAAACATTTTTCCTGATTCAGAAATATATGTCAGTGATTTCGATAACACATACATTATTTTTCAAAGAATTTATTCAATGCATGAATATTTTTAATGGTTCATACATACAATAAAAATGTGATTTTTATTGTTCAAAGAATTTATTCAACACATAAATAGTTTTAGAGATTCATACATATAATAAAAATGTGATTTTTATTGTTCATAGAATTTATTCAACACATGTATATTTTTAGTGGTTCATACATACAATAAAAATGTGATTTTGTTGTTCAAAGAATTTATTCAACACATGAATATTTTTAGTGGTTCATACATAATAAAAATATGATATTTATTATCTAAACAATTTATTTCTATCATTAATAAATTATCAACATATGGATATACTTCAACATATGAAAATAATTCAAACACATGAATATTTCTGAAAACTTCGGCAACATAATGGCTGGCTAATTAAAACTGGCACCGTCCTGATGTACGGCTCCTCACGCTATCTTAAAGCCTCGCGGATTTTGACAAGGGGGATTTCAATAATCTATTTCATACGCAGATGATTTTTTTTCCACAAACTAATCCTATTTGGTTTCAACCAAAATCAACCATAATCAACAGCCAACCATTCGTAATATTCACCAAATTTCACATCACAACACAACAATTTCAGAACCATCGCTTTTAGATAGCTATATCCAACAACATGTATACCAATCCCATATCCATCAACATGTATACCAATCCCATATCAAGTAACATACAATGCTCACGCATAAAATCAAGTAACATACAATGTTCACCAATAAACAACTAAATTCACATTTTAGGGTTTTCAATCATAACTAAATCAACAATAATTCAACAATCATAATATAATCACACACCATATACATTTAAATAACTATTAATTAGTTAAATTAGGAAATTAGGTTAGAAATCATATGTAGAATTGAAGAGGAGTGAAGAGGGGGACGAGGAGGTCAGCGGTGGTCGGTGGCGGAGCTTGGCTGGTCGAGGTGGCGATGGTCGGTGGCGGTGACAGGTTTTTTTTAATCGCGGGGGGAGGGGGATGGGTTAATTTGGGGCAAAAGTGAATGATCGATCTAGACTATAGGCTCGCGGTATATCAATTTTTTGGTGACAGCTAGCGACGGCCGCTTTTTTTAACCGTCGCCCCTACCCGAAACTAAACTGCCCCTTTCTTGTAGTGATTGCTTCATCTCGGTTGGTGAAATCTTGATAGATGGTTTACTATCAGGTGCAATTCTAGTAACAAGATCAATCCTAAACTCAGTAACACTTTTTGGTGGTAATCATGTAACTTGTTCAAAAACATCTGCAAACACTTTTTAACAATACGAACTACTTGCCGTGCCATCAAATTTTGTTGTTCATAGCAGTACATAAACCTCTAAACTTGATTTCTCAACTAAGTATACAATTTGGTTATTACAACCAGGATGCCTCAATGATTTTTTTTCCTAGCAAAATGATCTAACATCATACCGATTTAAATAATCCATATCCAAAATTATAATAAAGCCCTCATATCAAATATAAACAAATTACATGCAGAGACATAATTAAGAAATTCAAAGTATAAGCGATTTCATCTCAGTACTATAGTTTCGTAACCTCTATAGGACTAGCTATTCTTCAGGAACTAGCAAGATATGATGGTTCAAGACAATGCTTATCTACTGAGCAATGAGATATAAAAGAATATGATGCATCAGTATCAAATAATGCTTTAATAGGTAAGCTTTGAATCTTTCATCGTAAACTTTCCATTCTCCTCTGCCAGTCATTTCAAGGTAGAAGTTTCAAAACAAACACTTATCCTTTTGCTAATTCTTGGAATTTGTTCTTATAATGTCCAGTCTGGCTACTGTTAAAGAATTTGATGTTCTTCCTTTGGGTGATAATATAACCATCTCCTGAACGACAATTACTCACAAAATGAAGATTCTCATTGCACTTATAACACAACACTTCTTCCTTGCTTTCTAAGCATTTCAATTTTCTGAGCTCCTTTCTTTGGATACAACTTCCATTTTTTCCCTTTCTCGCGTTGAGTTTCTAAAGCCTTATTATTGAGGAAAACAAGCATACTTTCATTCCTGGGTGTTGAATCTTGGATTCGGATGGATGATAAATTGAATGTGCAAACCAAGATGATGAAGTGATGCACGGTAGAATTCATGAATTAACATCGCCAAAGATCGAGCTCAAGTATGATATGTCTCAGTTTATATTATTTGGAGTCTTAAATATTTTGAAAATTATCCTCAAATAGTATGTGCACATGCGACACTCGATGGCATGCATTTATAAGTTTCCAAACCTAGTAAATGAAATAGTACAGGTTCAGTCGACTGAATACCATACTTTAGTCGACTGAACTATTGCACACATAAGTGTGTATGTGTGTGTGTATCACAAGAGGCAATCGATTAAATATCTTGAGCAATCGACTAAATTTTAATTCAATCTATTGAAGCAAAATATATAGTCAATTGAACTTTTTTATATTTTAACTATTTCTTTTCTATATAAGTTTTCTAAATTCAATCGACTAACCATGATTGTTCAATTGACTAAATATTGTAAATTACCAAAAATATAAATTCTTATAGAGATGCCTTTCTTTATCGAAGAGGTATCACTTTCAGGAAGGGTTGTAACCATTTCTTTTGATCAGAACTTTTTATAGTGAATTAGAACCCTATATTTTTTATAAATACAAACAGGATTAAGATTGAATCACTTAATTCAGATTTTATTTTCTCATCTTTAGTTCTATGGACCGTTTGCTTTCACTACTTCTATTTTACAAGTATTTTTATATTCATTACAATATTCTAAAGCATTTTAAATTTTCCATATCTTCAAGAACAAAAAAATGTTCTACTTGAAGAAAATATTATAGGAAGGGTTTACTACAATCAACTAATTTATGTTGTATTGAGAACACATAGGATCAGACAACCAATTCCTTTTGTATTAAAAGTCCTATTACCTAAGCAACGTTGAAGTCTTATTCAATTTCTTAAGCGAAGTCCTACTCTATTGCTCAAGCAAGTATAGTAAAATCATGTTTGACTTCTCAAGTGCCTATTCCTCTAGCCTAAGAAAGGTTATTGGTTAGTGAAAATCTAAATACAGAGCTCGGGGCTAGAAGTAAGACGAGCAGTCCGAACCAATATAAAAATTTCCAATGCTATCTTTTTTTACTTTTACTCTGCTTTATTGTTATTATCTAAATTTATATATTACGCGATCCTAGGTTGCTTTCAATTAGTATCAGAGCAACGTCATCTTTTAACCGTGACATAGTTATTTGATAACTTAAAGTGCTATGGATAATACCTGATTAAGTTTCGTCAAAGGTCAATCAACTGCACGACCAACACTATTTAATTGTGTAAAGTATAATTATTGGTCAACCATGATGAGAATTTATATGAACCCTAATGGTTTTGATGCATGGAATATCACCAAAAAGAGTACATTGTGCCCTTATTGACTATCCACAACGATCAGTTACTAGAGATTAGATGCCATTAGTAATGCAAAAGCTATGAACATGTTATTCTTTGCATTAGACAAAATTGAATTTAATAGAATTAGTATGTCACTACTGTCGATGTTATTTGGCGTACACTAAAAGTCAGACACAAGGGGACAAACAAGGTAAAGCAAAGGAAAATATCTATGCTAAAAAAATAGTTCTAAAGTTATAGAATGAAAACAGATGAAACAATAAATAGTATGTATTCATAGTTTTAAAATATATCTCTCTTCTTCTTAGGAAAGAAATATACAGATTTTTGATATTGTATCAAAAACCCCTAATTCTTTGATTGATGAGTGGAAATGAAAAGTCTTAGCTATTAAGGACATTTGAACCATTAAACCAAAAGAGTTAATTGGAAATATAATGTTCCATGAAACTAATTAGTATGCAAAAAGAGATCAAGCTCAGGCAAGAATGTTATCGCATTTGAAGCATAGAATGAAGCAGAATTAGATGATAAATAGGATAATATGGCTGTACTGCTAAAAAGTTTCTGAAATAAAAATGAAACAATAAGAAATTCAAGAGCAACGAAAATCCAAATAATCCACCTATGTTCATACCAAAATGTTTTGAATGCAACAAGATGAGTCACTTGTAGAGGGATTGTCCAAAGACAAAGCAAAACAGCTTCAAAAATAAGAACAAAAATTTTCACAACAAAAAAAATGCTTTCTCGGTCACATAGGTTGATTCAAACTTAAATGCATACTCATCTTTGTTAGATAGTGAAAATGAATTTGAACGAGCGAATGTCTACGTAACGGCTTCAAAAATCATGTAAATTATTCATCATTTGATGATCTATTAGAAATTAACTTAGAAATTTTTTGTAAATTTTAAACAAAAGGAAAGAAAATATAAAAATGTTAAAGAGAAATTAAATAGGAGTGAATTAGAAGTTGAAATGTTAAGAGATGAAAAAAAGTAGTAGAAAAATTGAAAAAAACATAGAATAAGTGTGAAAATTTAACATCTCAAATTACCGTACTCACTAGTTAATTGAAAATTCAAAAAGATAAAGATGATTTGTTATTTAAGCAAAATCATGATTTAAACTCTATAATAAAATGTCTTGGACTAGAAAAGATTAGTCCAGAAAATTTTTTACAAAACATTACCCAAAATATATCTTTAATAAAGAAAGAGAGAATCCTTTAAGAATAAAAAAATCAAATCAAATAAGAAGAAAGTAAGTCCTACAAAATATGTAGCATTACATATATATTTTCGAAAGAATTTTTACTCAAAATAGACTTTAGTATATGTATAAGAAGTATGCATATAAACAATTTATTCCTACTATTCATAATAATTTTAATTTTAAAGGATATACCAAACCCTAGAGCTAAGATCTAACTCTAAGGACCCTAACAGAGGAAGTAGATACCAATGTTATCTAATATTTTTTGCAAGTGCCTACACAAAAAGAGGATATTGGATACTAGACAATGGTTGTTCAGAGCACATAACAAGGAATAAAGATATGGTGACAAATATCATGTACTCAAATAGAGGAACTGTAACATTTGGCAATAATTCAAAATGTCATGTTACGAGAAAAGGCGACGTGAACAATGATGATGCATCTAAAACTCCACTCACTACAAATGTTTTGTTAGTTAATAAAATTAAAACACAATTTATCAAGTATTAGCCAACATTAAGGAAATGTTTGTATGATTTTCATTTTTAAAATATAAATGTAATATCTATGGCCAAAACAAAAATCATATTTATGTAGTAATTAAAGAAAGAAATATTTACATATTAAATTTGAAAATAAATAATGATTCAAATGTGTGCTTTGTATATAGCTAATGAAAATGATCCTTGGTTATGACATAAAAGGTTTTGTCATGTATATTTCAAAAATATAAGAAAGTTAACCAAAAATAACTTAGTAAAAGGAATATCAAAAATTTAAGATCGGTTCATTACTCTATTTAATTGCTAGTCTTCTCAATACAATGATGAATGTTAGTTTATGTGCACATTTTCAAGCAAATACCAAAGAATCATATTTATGAGAAGTTGGAGGAATTATTCGACTTAAACAATATTGATTACAGACTCTTTTCTATGAAAGGATGCACATTCAATTTAGTATCCTATAGCAATGCTGACTACGATGGATGTCAAATGGATCGAAAGAGTACAAATGGCACACATCACTTCACTTTCTACTCTCTAGTATCATTGTTTACTAAAAAGCAAAATTGTTTATCACTCTCAAAATTTGAAGAAGAATATATTTTGATGACTTTTGTATGTTCTCAAGTAATTTATATGCAACAAATTCCATAAAATTTTGGTTTTTATCTTAATAAATCCATGATTTATTATGATAATACAAGTGGTATTAACTTATCAAAGAATCTACTAAGTTAGCTAAGAACAAACATGTCGATATTAGACATTATTTTCTATGTGATCATAGAGAAAATGATATTATTTCCCTAGATTCTGTATTGTCGTAAAATCAAGTAGTAGATGCATTTACTAAACCATCAACAAATATTTTTGAAATTAAGATGAGGACTAAGAATTATATCATTAAATATTTATAAAAAAAATAAGAAAATGTATTAAGTATGAAAGAAAGTAAGTTTTTTATATATAAAATTTATTCACAGAAAGTTAGCTATGTACAAAAAATGGTTGATTAAAGCTGATTTTCGACCATCAAATTTTAATTTTAGAAAAGCCAATGCAACTATTATAGATAGTAGTTAAACTATTAAACTAATGAAACTCAACAATGTTGTCACAAGAACCTCTGACTTCTTTACTATCAACTTCAACTTTACGTCCTCTACTACTAGTTACATATCACCAACTAAAACAACTCTGTGACTGTCGCCCCGCACCATCAGACATTTCCCCTGAAATGCGTTGTGCCAATGCCCAACTGGCATGGGACTGTCTTTAAAAGAAATGGGTTTGAAACTATGAATCATCAAGAACCTGTAGTATATCTCACAGTGCATGGAATAAAATATAATAATAACATAACTTGATATAAAACAGGCGAGATAACGCATAAGCTGAAAACTAAGCCATATCCATTAGAGTAGTGGAATATAAAATACAGCTTATGATCCAAACCGTTATTACAACTTCAAAATACTATCTCTAAAAAGGAAATAAAAAAGGTACACTACTAATGCCCAAAGCAGTGACCAGCAACAACACAGGGAGAATATATATATAATACATGGAAGCCTCTTGCTCGTCTCCAGACAACTACTCGTGCATACCTACCTAACCTGTTTCTAGTCTGCTCGTTTAGGAGCACCCAGAGTAACAAGAAGAGACATAAAACTGTGGGTCATACAAAAGTTTGGTATGAGTGATAGCAGCAAAATAAAACAATAACAGATATAAGTAATCATACCTGACCTGAACCTGTGACCAAAGGGATAGCACAACAAGATACAATACTCTAAGGTAACACTAACATATAGTGTAAAAACGGGAGTGTGCGTGTCATGGTGATAGCAAACATCAAACATAGCAATCATCCTCTCATACCTCACTCATTGCGTAAAGCGTACGTTATCCACTACTTTTATCACTAGAACCATTGGGGCCATGATGGAGTCCAACTTCATACAACTATCACTGCGACCTTTTGCCCTTTAGGGCCCTGATGGAGTCCAACTCTATACAACCTATGACCCCACTGCACTGGTCCATAGTCAATACCCTCACCCTTAATGGTGAACCAAAGTTATAGATATCGATAACCCATTTGCACACATCCAACAGCAAAGCCCAACTTTAGAAGTTAACTCGTCGATCCCCATTTGGATCTTGAGCCATAACCTCCCATCTGGACTTCCTTCGCATCTCGTCTTTTGGTCTTCTCAGGTTCAGTTCAGAAAACAAGCTTCCATTCGGTTCGATCTTCTTCTACTTATCTGGTTCGTGAGTTTTGGTGCTCATGGGTTCATGATACTCACTGGTTCAGGGTCGGGTCGTGCTCTTCGGGTCGGGTCGGGGGTACTTCACGGTCCGGGTCTCCATCAGTTCATGTCTCCACTTGTTCATGGTTCATTTTCTCTGGCGGTTCGGTTTGGGGTTTACCTACCAGGTCGAGCCGTGATGCATCCCTCGGATCAGGTCGGGATGGGGTCAGTTCGTGGGTGTATAGGCCGAGCCGGGTTGGTTCGAACAGGCGACTCGTGATGCTTGGGTGCGAGCGGTTCGGTTCGGGAGCACGAGCGAGTCCTATTTCCTGCACTTTTTCAGCGAGCTTGTTTCATCCATTCTCTCCATAAGACGATGTTTTCAACCATTCTAACTTTACTAAACAATCATAAAACATCCCAAACAATAGTAGCAACATATAGGATCAATCAAAAAGATCAAAACATCAATCATATATGTTATTTTAGATCAAACATACCCAAAATCATGATTTTCTCCTTAATCGTGTTTAACCATATCTAACAATAGTATTGGCAGACTTAATCCAAATTAACCTAAATTTATACCTGTGACATAATAATATTTTAGAATTTTTACATATTTTTCTGAGTCATAATTTCGCTAATTATCACTAATCACCCCTAATTAGCTATAATTAGTAAATAAACATGTTAGTCACTCAACTTGGCCACAAATGAATGTTAGATCTGAAACTTTTACTGAATTGGCTCGGATTCCTATGTAGTGCAGCAGCTCTACCTCGAATTTGATGCTAATTCGCCTTGATTTGATGTAGATTTGTTTAATATGTGATTAGAGAGAGATTTAGAAGATGGAGGACATTACTAGGGTTTGAGAAATGTTTGTGGCGGTTAGAAAAATGAAAGGAGATGATTCTCCAACTCCTTTCAGCTCTTCCATAAACCTAATCCCGAAATGGGTTATGGGCCTCGCTACTAATCATCCTGTTAAGCCGAATTATGCTGGTCTTCCATCTACAAATCTTATTTCAGCCATATCCCCCAAACGGTAAGTCCATTTGATTAACTTGCACTCTATAAAGGGTAAACCATCATCCAAATCCAATGGAACTGGTTTCAGGTCAAAACTCCTTCCCAATCAAAAGTTATAGGCGAAATAAGATTTGTCAAGGGCAAAATGGTCATTTAAAATTCAGTAAAAATCGTGAATGTGGAAAATGACCCCAATAGTCATTTCCCAATGTTACACGACCATATGAATTCATATGAAAATTAAATAAATATTTTACGATCCTCCGATACGTAGAATGCGGGTCGTTACACTCTCCCCCCTTAAGAAATTTCGCCCCTGAAATTCCTTAACCAAGAAACGTACAATGGAGTCCCACATGCCAATTAGCTATTTACAAATAATCAAACATACGTAATAACACAACAAGTCCATCCTAGCATGTGGTTTACTAACAAGAGAATATCTATATCTCAATTAAAACCTTACCAGGTAAAGAGCTCTGGATATGACTTCCTTATGTTCTCTCGGTTTCCCAAGTACAGTCATTCTCATTAAAACCTTACCAGGTAACCAGTTTTCAACTGCCTCGGGTTCTATCTCGATATCATCCAACTGATCTGGTGAAATAATCATATCAGAATCTTGCATGAACTTCGTTAACTAGGAAACATGAAATTCGTTGTGCACTCCCGCCATCTTGTCAGGTAATCCAACTTTATACACTAAATTCCCAACTGGTTCGAGAACAGGAAATGGACCAACAAATCTTGGTGCCAATTTACCTCTCCAACCAAATCGAATTACGTTCTTCAACGGAGAAATCTTGACGAATACCAAGTCGCCAACAGAGAATTTCAAATCTCTTTGCTTTTTATCAGCATAACTCTTCTGCCTATCTTGGGCAGCCTTCATTCCCTGTTGAATAACCTTGATCTTATCCGAAGTTTCTCTTATTACATCTGGCCCGGGCACAAATTTCTCACCGGTTTCTAACCAACATGATGTTGAGTTGCACGGTCTTCCATACAAAGCTTCAAATGGAGCCATACCAATACTGGACTGATAACTATTATTATATGCGAACTCAACCAGATGTAGATGGTTACCCCCATGAACCCCCATAATCCAATATACAAGCTCTCAAGAGATCCTCCAACACACGATTCATCCTTTCTGTTTGACCGTCGGTTTGAGGATGGTACGTGGTACTGAGATGTAATTCTAACCCTAAAGCCTCTTGTAAGCTCTTCCAACACCTACTAGTAAATAATGGATCTCGGTCACTCACAATACCTTTAGGTACTCCATGAAATCTCACTACCCACTTCATATACAGTTCCACTAACTTAGCTGCTGTTCTATTCGAATTGACCGGTATAAACCTTGCACTTTTGGTTAGTCGATCCACAATCACTCAAATACTATCGTGACCCAATCTAGTCCTTGAAAAACCTGAAATCCATTGAGACTTGTTCCCATTTCCATTCAGGGATTACCAATGGTTGTAACAAACAACTAGGCTTCTTTTGCTCGGCTTTAATTAACTGGCAGTTCATGAACTTTAATGTAAACTTCCCAGCGTCTCTCTTCATCCCTTCCCAGCAGTATGTCTGCTTCATGTCTCGATACATTTTGTTACCACCGGGATGTATAGTCAGCTTCGAGTGATGACACTCTCTGATCACTTCATTTCTCAATCCATTTATGTTGGGTATGACTAGCCTCTCATTCTTTTGAAGCCATCCTTCTTGATCAAGTCCTTACTTGTTCATCTCCTCACCGTCGATATCCGTCTCTAGCTTGGAGATGATTTCCAATAGGTTAGGATCGTCCCTCTGACTGGAACCAGTCCGTTCAATCAAAGTGGGCCTAGTCGTCAAACTTGCTAGCATCTCTTTGATCTAATTCACACTTAGGTTTGAAATCATATCCTGCAATACACTCCAGTTGCTTCCATTCAAGAAACATAACCCCTAAATTGGCATGTCTCCTACTCAATGCATCAGCTATCGCATTGCCCTTCCCAGATGTGTATGCAATATTGAAATCATATGAAGCCAAGAACCCTAACCATCGCTGCTGACAGAAATTTTAATCCTTTTGAGAGAAAAGACACTTTAATGACTTATGATCGGTAAATAACTCGAATCTTTATCCCAGGAGATAATGTCTCCACATCTTTAACGCGAGCATAATCACTGCCAATTCCAAATCATGGATAGGATATCTTTTCTCATGCGGTTTCAGTTGCCAACTAGCATAAGATACAATTCTACCACCTTGCATCAGTACAGCACCTAGTCCGGTGCCACATGCGTCTGTGCATACCATCATCTCTTCATTCCCTTTAGGAATAACTAACACTGGTGTACACGTTAACTTATCCTTTTGTTTCTTAAATGCATTCTCACACCTTTCGTCCCAAGCAAAAGCTTGATTCTTCCTGGTCAACTGAGTTAACGACGTCGCTATCTTGGAGAAGTCTTGGATAAACTTACGACAATATCTAGCTAACGCCAAGAAATTTCTCACGGTCGTTGCATTCTTGGGCATAGAACAATCTTGCACCATAGCCACCTTCACAAGATCCACGACAATACCATTCTCTGAAACAACATGGCCCAAGAACCTCACTTCCCTCCTCTAGAAGTGACACTTCGAAAATTTCATTTTCAAATGGTGTTACCTCAACACCTCCATCATTGTCCTCAAACGTCCCTTGTGTTCTTCCTTTGTCCTCGAGTAAACCAAGATATCGTCCACGAACACAAGAACAAACTTATTTAATTGATCTCTGAAAACCCTATTCATAAGATCCACAAAAAATGGGGTGCATTGGTCAACCCGAATGGCATGACCGACCACTCATAAAATCCAGACGGCGTCCGAAATGCCATTTTAAGTATACTCTCAGCTGCTACTCGGAGCTGATGAAAACCTATCACGAGATCCAATTGTGAAAACACTCATGCTCCATTCAGTTGATCAAACAAATCATCTATTTATGAAAGAGGATACTTATTCTTCCTAGTCACCTTATTCAACTCGTGGTAGTCCACACATAAGCAAAGGGAACCATCGTCTTTAGCAGCAAATACAACTGGTGCTCCCCACTAGGAAATACTTCTTCGGATGAATCCCTTCTTCAAAAGATCGCCTACTTGCTCTTTAAGCTCTTGCTGCTCCCTTGGTGCCATACGTCGTAGTGGCATTACTATATGCCTAGCATCTTTCACTAAATCAATCTGAAACTCAATCTCTCGGTATGGTGGAAGTCCCATCACTTCCTCGAAGATATCGGGATACTCGCCAGCAATAGGCACATCTGATAACTCATCATGCGCGATGTCGAGGAAATTTAGAAATCTGGCCATCATCCCATCACTAGGTAGGCAACCCAATACCACCCTACGTTCATCATCCACTCTAATGGTCACCGAAGACCCCTTACAGTCTACCATCACCGCATATCATTGGAGCCAATCGATTCCAAAAATAATATCAAACCCAGTAAAGCCCAAAATAAAGCAATCACAATCAAACATACATCCATCGCTCGATAAGAAAAAATTACGACAAATCATACTAAGGCTAGTTGAACCATCGATCAAGTTCATCACAACTAAAGGTCTATCGATAATTGTGGGTTCCAATTCCAACCTGTCTACTATGTCACTAGATACGAAGGAATGGGAAGCCTCGGTATCAAATGGTACTCGAAAAGGAACATCATAAATAGAAAGCATACCTTGAATAACGACGCTCTTTCCCTTCTCCGCCACAGTTGGGCCATTCGACGAAGAAGGAGTAGTGTTGATAGCATATGCTTTAATGATCTGCTTCTCCTTAGGAGGTTGTGGGCATTTATCCTTATGATGTCCCACTTGGCCACAATTGAAGCACTTCCTGTCCGCTAGCTTTGCTCGACAATCTCTGGCATAATGACCCTTCTTGCCATAGCTAAAACACTCCATATCTTTCTTATTCTTCTTTTTCTGACCATTCTTGGTTTGGTTTAGTTTTCTCTTGCTCTGGGAATTCTTATAGCCTTCACTGCTTGCCTATGGTTTTGGCTCATCTGTAGATGTAGCAGCAACCTCAGTCTTTGGATTAGGGTAAAGGCTCTCTGATCTCAATGCTTTCCCCACAACAAATTTAAAAGTCTTTCCTATATGATTTATCAGCCTTTCCTCCAAGTAGTTATATAGACCAGTTATGAACTTCTCATTCTTCTTCTTGGCAGTATCGATAAGGGATAATCCATATTTCGATAAGGTATCGAATTCAGCAATATATTCCGAGACTGCCCTACCATTCTGCTTAAGCTCCAAAAGTTTCCTGAACAATTATGATTTCTGAGCAGTTGGAATAAACTTGTCACTGAAGCGAGTCTTAAACTAATTCCAAGTAAATTGATCCTCGGGAGTAGCCGCTTTATTGGCATTCCACCAATTCGTAGCCCATCCTTGAAGTTGACGCGATGCTAACTTTCTCTTTATTGCATCATTGATCCCCAAATCCTCAAATATGCACTCACAACTATCAAGCCAATCTTGAACCTTTGTAGCCGATTCCATTCCATGGAACAGCCTCCTACCAAGACTAGTGTAATCCTTGCTGAGCTTGGTGATTCGGCTCTAGGCGCCTGCAGTACAGCACCACCACCGTTAGTAGCATTAGAAACTGCTCCCTGAGCATCCCTAAGCATCTCTTGTATGAAGGCAGTAAACATCGTCCTTATGTCAGGGACATTCCCATTGTTGTCTCCTGAACCTGTACTCCTCGTACTTCGGTTCATCTCTCAATTTGTAAAGAGAAAACGATTAACCATCTCCTTAGTGGTGCCCGTGCAGTGCGACTTCACCCTTAGATATACTAATAGTGTGTATATATATATATTTTATATATAGTTTTCGAAAACCAAAATATCAAAAATACGCGCTCGAATATACGTATACTATCTCTCCCTAATGTCTTCCCCTAGGTTAAACTACGCAACCTACGCTCTGATACCAAGTGTGACGGCCGCCCCCCGCACCATCAGATATTTCCCCTGAAATGCACCCCACACCATAAGACCCAATCCGATCCCATTTCCTGCACTTTTCCAGCGAGCTTGTTTTGTCCATTCTCGTCATATGACGGCATTTTCAACCATTCTAATTTTACTAAACAATCATAAAACATCCCAAACAATAGTAACAACATATATGATCAATCAAAAAGATCAAAACATCAATCATATAGGTTATTTTAGATTAAACATACCCAAAACCATGATTTTCCCCTTAACCATGTTTAACCATATCTAATAATAGGATTAGCAAACTTAATCCAAATTAACCCAGATTCATACCAGTGACATAAATAATATTTCAGATTTTTTTACATATTTTTCCATATTTTTTTGAGTCATAATTTCGCTAATTATCACTAATCACCCCTAATTAGCCGTAATTAGTGAATAAACATGCTAATCACTCACCTTAGTCATAAATGAATGTTAGATTTAAATCTTTTACTGATTTGGGTCGGTTTCCTATGTAGTGCAGTAGCACTACCTTGAATTTGATGCTAATCCGCCTTGATATTATGTAGATTTGCTTGAAATTTGATTAGAAAGTGATTCGAGAAAGATTTGGAAGATGGTGGCCATTACTAGGGTTAGAGAAATTTTTGTGACGGCTATAAAAATGAAAGGATATGATTCTTCGACTCCTTTCAGCCCTCCCATAACCCTATTCCTGAAATGGGTTATGGGCCTCGCTGCTAATCACCCTATTAAGCCTGATTAGGCAGTTTTTCCATCTTCAACATATCTCCCGAATGGTAAGTCCATTTGATTAATGTGACCATTCTACGGAAAGGTAAACCATATCTCCCAAACTTCTTCTTCTGGTGTTATTGACTACAAATAAGTTATAGTCGAATTTGACAAAATCTTTTTACAGATAACATTTTCGAAGGAAGAACCTAGCTCATTGGAGTTGTAGAGATCCTTAAAGTATGAGACAACCATTCTCTGCAATTGGTAAGAGCTAGTATAGGTACACTATTCTCATCTACTATCCATGTCATACTGTTGCTTCTTTTATTACATGTCATTCTGGAATAAAAAGTACTGGTACATGGACATCCTTTAAATGAGATTGAACAGGATTTAGGAAATTGTGAATGCACAAATTTAAGCGAGAATTAGAGAAAGATGTGGTAAGATATATGAGTTAGTAATCTTGTATTATTTCATTGAAAAGATAATATGTACAAGGCTATTTATAATAACATAAAATAGCCATTAGTTAAAAGCCCAAGCCCAAAAAGTAAGTGGGTTGCTTCATATAATTACAATGTAACATAAATGGTATATGGGTTCACTGAACACACCACACACATGACACATTCATTTTACCCCCTCGCAATTCGAAGCTAGGGTTTCTTCAGAGCACCTCCATGGTCGAATTTCCAGAAAGAAAGATGAGATTTTGAGAACCCTTAGTTCGATTAGAGTACTATTGAAGCACCTATGATGAAGATTGAGCTGAGGGTTGTCCCTCCTTATATCTTTTGTCTGAAGTGAGTATTTTGTCGTTCAGAGCGCCTCCAAGGTGGAATTTCCAGAAAGAAAGATGAGATTTTGAGAACCCTCAGTTTGATTAGAGTAATATTGAAGAACTTATGATGACGATGGAGCTAAAGGTTGTCCCTCCTTGTAGCTTTTGTTTGAAGTGAGTATTCTGCAATTTTTTAGGTTAGATCTTAGCCTTTAGAAATTTTTGCTGGAGAGAGCCTTTGTAAGTATATCCTCTCTTTGATAAAATGATGGTACGTGACAGACTTGTAGTTTTTCTTTACTAACTTGTTCTCGATCAAAATATAAGTTGATCTCGATGTGCTTTGTTCGAGAATGTAGAATACGGTTTACTAACATATTAACAGCACTTTGATTGTTGCACCACAGTGTTGCTTTGACTTCATTTTTCATCTTTAACTCCGATAATAATGATTGTAGCTACATGATTTATGTAGTTGCACTAGCATCACTTCTGTATTCAGCTTCACTGCTTGATCTAGATATTGTAGGCTATTTTTTAAAACTCAATGAAATTAAGTAACCCCCAAAATATATGTAGTAGCCAGCAACTGATTTCCTGTCGTCTTCATCACCTGCCCAGTCAGCATCACAGTATCTAACTAGGTTGAGGTTCTTTCCTTTTTTGATAAGCAGTCCATAATCTGATGACCCTTTGAGATATCTGAGTATCCTTTTTAGTGCTTTCCAGATATCATTTCTTGGGTCCTACATAAATTGAGACGATGTATTAATGCTAAATATTATATCAGGTCAAGTAATAGTGCAATATTGCAGAGCATCAATGATGCTTCTGTACTACTTAGAATTGATTATTGGTTCCCCCTGTTTTTGGATAGACATTGGTTGTTGACCATGGGTGTTGGTTGTTACTTTGCATTGATCATCTCAGTTTTGATTAATAGTTCATTAATGTACTTTTTCTGACTCAACATCATCTCAGTGTTAGATAAATTTGTGATCTCAATTCCAAGGAAATAGTTCAGATTACCAAGGTCTTTTATAGAGAATCGATGATGTAAATACTTGATTAGATCTTCAATCCGAGCAGTATCATTTCTTGTAATGATTAAGTCGTCAACATTTACAAGTATATGGATAACAGATACATTATTGACCTTAGTGAATAAAGAATTATCTGATTTGATACTGAAAGCCTTTACTAATAAATGTAGCTTTCTGTTTATCAAACTATACACGAGGGGCTTGTTTAAGCACATAAATGGCCTTTTTGAGCTTGCAAACCTTGTTTTTATTTTACATATAGCCTTGAGGTTGATGCATATAAATCTCTTCCATTAGTTCTCCATTTAAAAAGGCATTATTGACATCTAATTGTCTCAAACACTAGTTATTATAGACAACAATAGTGAGAACAAGTCTTATAGTTGTAGGCTTAACTACAGAAGAAAAAGTTTCTGAAAAATCAAACCCAAATTTTTGAGTGTATCCTTTGGCATATAGCCTTGCCTTATACTTTTTAAATGATCCATCAGAATTTCTTTTTAGCCTATATGTCCATTTGTTGTTAACAATATTTTTATTGTTTGGAGCTTTAAGCAAATCCAAGGTTTCATTTTTGACTAAAGCATTGAATTCTTCATCCATAACTAATTTCCAATTGATGTTGCTAATAGTTTGATTGAAATTGGCAGGCTCTTCTACTTCATATGAGGCAGTGTGTATCTTTGGTTCAAAAATGCCCTTTTTGGATCTGGTCATCATTGGATGACCAGTATGAACATTATCTTTGCTATGTTGTGAGTTACTTCTGTTGCCTTTGACCAGTATCTGTCTCTGATCTGTTGACTTCACCACTGGTACAATCTTCATGATTATCTCTGACACTATTTGATGTATTTGTAGGAGTGTAAGGTGAGTAGCTGGGTAGATGATCAGATTCATTACCTGACTTTGTAGTATTGTGAGTTGTGTTTCTGAAGATCCACTGGCCCTCTCATGCTCCACATTTACAATATCAGAATATAAAGGTAAGTCTGGAACAGACTTGTTTGAATTATATACTTTATTTGTAATCTTAATGTCAGATCTGTTAAAAGGGAAAACATGCTCATTGAAAACAATATGCCTACTTATGATGATTTTTTCTTTATCATTGAGGTATCTATATCCCTTTTAATTGATACCATAGCCAATAAAAGTCAAGGTGTGGATCTGAAATTCAGTTTATTTTTGTTGTAAGGTCTAGTGCAAGGAAAGCATAAACACCGAAAGTTTTTCAACATTTTGTAATCGGGTTTAATCCCAAATAGCCTTTCAATAGGAATTAAGTTGTTTAAAATTTTGTGGGTAGCCTATTGATTAAGAAAACAACAGTGTTAAATGCTTTAGGCCAAAAGTTTAGAGGCATATAGGCCTGAGCTAATACAGATAAGCCTGTTTCAACAATGTGCCTATGCTTTCTTTCTGCTAGGCCATTTTGTTCAGATGTACGTGGACAAGTAGTTTTGTGAATAATACCTCCGTTTTGTAAAAAACTCACACAAGGGTTTGTATTCACTACCACCATCTGTCTGAAAGTTTTTAACCTTGCTATTAGTTTGATTTTCAATCATATTGACAAATGTAGTAACAACATTATTTACATCAAATTTAAGTTTTAAGAAATATATCCATGTATGTCTGGAATAGGAGTCGACAAAACTAATGTAGTATTTGAAACCATAATTAGAACGGATGGGTGCTGGACCCCATAGATCTGAAGCAAGTAATGCAAGAGGTTGCTTATACTCAGTTTTAGAATTAGTAAATGGAAACTTATGACTTTTGCCAAGTTGGCAATATGTTCACACATATAGAGATACACAATCATCAAAAGGAATTTTATTATCAACTAAAATCTTTTTGACAGTTTTATCATTGGGATGTCCTAGTTTGTTGTGCAATAAATCAAAAGTGTTCATACAAGTACTTCTAGTAAAAATTTCAAACACATTACAACTACTGCTAATACTTTAATTTTTCTTGCAAAGAACAGATTTGATCTTATAGAGTCATTTTTCTGCTTCACCCTGTAATGACCCGGGAATTTCGCGATCCTGGATATCGACATACAACACTATATCGACTATTCAAGCATTAGAGACACCAGATAGTCCATGAAAGAAATTAGAAGGTGAGAATAGATAAGATAGAAACTTAAAATAGAAGAAGAAGAACATACAACATCAGAGTAAACACGAATCTCACAGCGGAATGAACAGTGTATAATAGATACATATCTTTGAAATAAAATCAGTATATGTATACAATAACATTATTAGAGTACAACACTTACATCACAGTGGAAATAACAATAGCTATATAATCTTGAAGCCTCCTGCTCTAAGCTCTCTAAGTATATCTGTAAAATTCTGACCACTTGACTGCCCGTACAAAATTGGGCACCCAAGAGTTTAGGGAAATACAAAACAAAATAACTATGGGTCAGTCATGGGACTGGTGTGAGTAAAACAGTTTAAAACAGTTTGAGCAATTAAACGATATCTCATAAGACCACGTCGTATAATGGAACGGGTTTTTCCCTTATGAGAATCCAAAACATTTGATTTAACTTTCAAAAATCCTTTAGAAAGAAACGATAAACTTTATATCAAAACTCTTTTGATATTATAATAATGTCTATCAACCACAATTAAATAATCATCTAGCAGAAACGCTTTCATCACATGTTCTACATATATAGTATACAATCAAAATCGCGAGAACTTATTGGATAATGGATTTCCAACTATGACAAGGTATGGAACCACCTTCCGATAGTGTACTTCTTGAGAGGAATACACTGTTTTTAACAAGAACATCTTGCAACCCGGCCACACATGACCGACCACTCATTTCGCTTGAGCGTATCGAATGTATATCACCAACGGTTGGGATTAGCAACCGTTTCCCAAATGGGACAGCATCGATAATAGATTATATAATGAAATGAATATGTCTAGATAGGTGATAACACATCCTAATTGATAGCCAACCACTTAGCCATGTTGTCTGCCCGATTTTTTTCATTTCCCAGTTGTGAGGCTAGAGGCCACGCTTATCTCTAATAGATCACACATTTATTTACTTTAAATGTCACATCATCATAGCCGCCAAATCACAAATTGATTTCCCCAAAAATACAATGGGTATACAGCTAACATAAATGAATTCCTCTGCCACCAAACGTATGTATGTTTGAAGAGATTAACTTATGTGATCCATTAAATATACTCTGTCAGACATTCTTCCATACAGGTCGTCCTGGGACTGGACAAACCGAAGGCACTATTCTGAAAACAAGATAGCCCTTGCATAACTCTATCTTCAATTTTCTTCATCATATTTGATCGCAATGCTAACGCCTATATAGAGTGGTTTTCAGATAATGAAGTTGATCGTGGTCTCTCCGTATTGACGAAGGAAAAATGGTCAAAAACTTCGATAATCGATGAGTTAACTATCAAAGAAAAACATGTGTGCAAACAACGATATTATTTCCAGATGGAAATTCTATCGATCAATCATCATTTAACATTTATCTCTTTAGTTCATTAATTTGTTTATATCCTGTTTCCATATATTCAACATTCCTTATTTTCTAAATTTGGAAAATATACGTTATTAATCATTGGAAAATATTTCCATCTCTTTTCACGTATCACTGTCATTCCAGTATTCTTTATCATCAAACATTTCATTTTCTATGATTAGAAAATATCTCTGATTATATTTGGAAGATGTTTCCAAACTCATTCATTGGATTTAAGCAGATGTTTAAATAAAACATCATTATGCTAACTCAAACATTACATTTATTAACTAATTTCACTTAACCAACGTTCACTATCGAACCTTAACCATTCCTTAGTTAAAAACGAAGCCAATCAAGTTGGGGTATAACTACCTCTCAGACCTTAACTGAACAACATTTCTAACTTCGAAATAGACAAGGTTCAACTTCTAAATATTTAACAAACTTCCTTATTTAACTCTCGGATTCATTTTATGAATCAAATTCTTTTATGAAAAACATTGGTTATAACGATAACGTTATAATCCCTACTTCTGAAATAGCTAACTTCAAATATAGATTTTATTTATTAATTTGGATAAATAAACAAATAAAAAATTTATTAATAAATAAATAAATCTTGATTAAAACGGAAAGTGAATAATACTTTACTAATTCGACATAATCGAATTTCACATATAACTATCTTCCGAATAAACTATATTCGATAACTCCTTTTCGAATAAACTATATTCGATTAACTCTCTTCGAATAACTAATATTCGATAATCTCTCTTTCGAATAAACTATATTCGATAATCTTCTTTCGAATAAACTATATTTGATTAACTCCTTCGAATAAACTATATTCGATAATTCCTTTTGAATAAACTATATTCGATTAACACCTTTCTTCGAATAAACTATACTTGATTAACTTCTTTCGAATAAACTATATTCGATAATTCCTTTCGAATAAACTATATTCGATAATTCCTCTCAATTTAGCTTACTCGAATAACTAATATTCGATTAAATATAATTCGATTAACTCTATTATGATTAACTCTAATTCAATTACTCTATTTCGATTAACTTTATTTCGATTAACCCTAACTCTAATCGATTAACACTAACTGATTAACTCTAACTAGTCAATTGTAACTGATTAACTCTAACTGGTTAACTCTAACTGATTAACTCTTACTGATTAACTCTAACTGATTTAACTCTAACTGATTAACTCTAATCAGTTAACTCTATTAACTCTATTTGATTAACTCTATCGATTAACTATATTAACTCTATTTGATTTACTCTATCGATTAACTATACTAACTCTATTTGATTTACTCTATCGATTAACTCTAATTGATTAACTCTAATCAATTAACTATAATTGATTAACTCCATCTACTAACTCTAATTGATTAACTCTAATCAATTAACTATAATTGATTAATTCTATTCGAATAGCTTATATTCGATAATCTCTCTTCGAATAAATTATTCGATAATTCTCTTTTATAAATGCTGAGTCCAATTTCTTTTTGAAGTATCAGTGTTAAAACCAATTTCTACTTCTCTATAGAAGTTCATACTTATATATTCCGTTTATCAAATGATAAATATTAAATTAAATTTATAAATATCATTTAAAAATAAATCTTTCTATTTATCTGTTTTAAAAACAGATTTCTATTTCAAATTTCTTTAAACCAATCTTCTACTAATTCTTTTATATCTCGCTAATTCGTTTTTATAATTCTATTTATTTTTTAAATAAGTATTTCCTTTTATAACTCTATTTATTTAACAAATAAATGTTTCCTTTTCAATTCTATTTGTAAATGTTTTACAAATATTCACGTTTATAAAATCCTTTGATTTAATAATCATTTTCGTTTATAAAATTCTTTGATTTTATAAATATTTCTTTTTTAATATAACATTGAAAATTTCCTTTTTAACATTCCAGTATTCCTTATGGTATTCAACATACCATATAACAATGATTGGTATCATTCAAACATATAAAATCAGCAACAGATTTCATATCACATCATATAAACAATATTTGAAAAACGGTAAAATAAATGTTGAGGAATCCAGTTGGATTCCTCCGACCTGTTTCCCTGCATCAAAGATGTTAAACAATATAATTAACATCAACTTCATGTCAATATGAAATATTCTGATAAACAGAATCAATATTTTGATCAGCGATATATATATATATATATATATATATATATATATATTCCGTTGTCTATAATTCCAACAAATAAATCAGAAATTCATTCAACAATCAACACACAGCAATCAACCATCATTTATCAATTTTAGATTACGTTTATAAAATTATAAACTGGTAAAATTAGTGAGATTTACTCACATTGGACGATCATCGTTAATAACGATAACCATCGCTTGATTCAGATGGATAATTTATTTTGCTATAAATTGTAACGAGCTCTGATTCACTCCCAGTCAGTTCCATTGTGTCACGCTCGTCCATACGATCCAATGGATCTTGTTTCGCTGAATTTCGATCACATATGATAAAGATATTAATTTTATAACTTAGCACAATTTTTGAATGGAATTAAACTTGGATTTTAATTCATTTGGGCCTTACCCCATCAATACTAGCCTAAATGAACTTGACCCAACACCAACTACACAGCTTTCTTCCTCAATTTAATTCCGCCGTATCCTTCTGTTGCTCCTCACCATTTCTGATCCTTACAAGCTCCGATTTCTACTTCATCTCTCCACCGAAACCCAAACCAATTTCACCAAAGTCCATCTCTTCAATACCCCTTCAATCTCGGAATAATTTCATTGAACTCAGTTCTCATTTTTGAACTGTGTGGTTGTCTTCATGCAGGCATCAATGACGAAAGATCGAACCCAAAACTCACCGAGATCCACCCAACTTTGCATACACACTCCACTCGAATCCACAAACTCCTCTACAGCCTTCACAACACTCACGGTTGTCCCCTTCAAACCGCGTCGAGACCTCCCAACGCTGCTCGGGCGAAAGACAGCGAAAACTTTCATCACATTATCCTCCAAAAAACCGCATATAGGTGCTACTCAACTCAGCAAACCCAAAAGTGAAATCGAATCTAAGAACCAACGCTTGTATTATGAGATTTCTCAACCCTAACTCGTACTAACCCTACGCTGTGTAAAATACAGTGACAAGAAGTTGTATCAAACTAATAAATACCTACATAGGATTAACGAGAATCATCTTGCAAATAGAAATATACTAGTTTGGTCATTTATGGAAATTTATCTGGTTTTACATGAATTTAGGAAGATCGAATTATTTTAATGGAAGTAACAAAAGTTATGGCACATTTTTGGTTTGACCAGAAAAGTGTAAATTAGGTTACAAGGTTAAGGGTATATTTATAGAGAGAAAATATATTTTTATATTCGAATTTTATATCCATTTTTAACCAACCGTTGTTTACATTTGTTGTTAAAAATCCCTGTGATCACATATGATATTCAAAAGTCACGAAAATGGACAAGCAGTTACAGTTTGACATTACATACCGAACGAAACTGGTTTCGTCGAATTCCGACTCCGTTTACTCACACAGCGTATTTTTAACCGTCAAAATATCGACTGTTTTCCACATCAAAATCCCGTACGGCCACATACTGACTTCAAAAATCACGAAACTTGACATCTAGCAATAATTTAATATTACGGATCCAACCAAATTAGTTTCATTGAAAACGGAGGTCGTTTGCAAAACTAGCTATTTTTAAAGCTCTAAATAAACCCTTTTAAATATTAATACATTTAAAAATAATTAAATTTAATATTTATAAATAAATATTACCATATATATATTCACAAAAGAATATCATACAGCTCTTATTGGATTTATAGCTCGATATTCAAATCCCGGTTGTATCGATATTCAATTTATATTGAAAAATCCATTTATAATATAAATAAATCGCTATAAATTATAAAGGATTTCCATAGCGACTTTTCTAAAATTTGATTTGGACATAAATCAAAATCTATACAATGAAATCCCGATTTTTCTCTTCCATTAGAAAAATATTGTTCAACAGATTCGAACGTTTCTTATTTCATAGAAATCCAATTTAAAACAGACCCTGTATATTCAGTTGAAGTTCGAATCGCCAAATTACGAACTGCCGCGCCATTTGGAGCTCGATTTTAATTATAATATAATTATACATTCAAACTTCGTTTAAATAATATATTCGTTATTCTAATTCAATTCCGAATTGAATTACATCTTATATATGATCCAATTCACATCGTATTGTGAATTCTATTATTTTCGACTATTCTGGAATTTAAATATATTATTTAAGTAAATATTCCTTATTATTTAATTATGGTCATTTTAAATTACCAAACCTTTATTTAAATAATTAAATAAATTGTTTTCCCCCTTAAAATAATTTCGTCATCGAAATTGCTAAGGTAGAAAATAAACCCTATTAACTGGTTAAAAATTATTTTTACTTCTTTAAGTTCAGTTTCACTATACCAATTAATTTCAACTAAATTATTAATTTATTCCTACTAACGAAATTTCCATAAACTCTAAAAAAATTCTAACACCCGAAATTTTTGAAATTTTATGCCAACACCTCCTTTGTACTGGTCAATCGGTACAACTACAACTCGCCTCTCTGGGCCTTCTCCATCGCAAAAGAAAATCAAACAGCCAAGCGGCTCATAAAAATCTCATACCATATGAAATATAAACTTGTACCTTTTTATCGGGCATATCAATATATCCTTCCATTTGTTACCATGTCTACATATACAAATGCCATCCCAATCAAACTCAAATCATTTTTATCTCCAACACAACCATTCGCTTATATCCAAGCCAAATATCATTTCAAACTCGAGTTTCATTCTCGATTCCAAACTCTTAACTTGATTATCAAATTACACTTCAAATTCGAATCTCATAATCCAATTTGTCTTGATATCATTCTAATTCAATTTCAGTTACCACTTAACTGACTTTATTTTAATTCCAATTGGCTTTCCCAAATTTCTACTCAATTTGTTTTTAATTCAAAATGCTATTTCCTGGGAGTTTTAAACAGTTTACCATATCAAAAATCAAACTTTCCCTTTCAGGATTTCAAACAACTTGTCTTCTCAAAACAATTCAAAAACAAAATCTTTGGTAATAATCCGCACTTAGAACTCGAAAATAAACACCGATGATGCTGCGCAGTCATCATCGGAATTTCTTTCCAGCTATCGAAGTGAGTTCGATACTATATCACTTTTCAAAACCATATTTAAACACCTTCATTTTGAAATCACTTTCAAAATATCCTTCTCAATGTTTGTAAATATTTTAAAATCTCCCAGGATTTTAAAATTCTCATATATTCAATTCAATTCCATTTACATACACTTTTTCACAGTTCCAGAGTTTTAGTTCCAATTCTGATTTTAACTTTAGATTTAATTCATTTAATTTCATATATTACACTTATATGAATTCTGATTGGTTATTTACATAACCATTTCTATTATAATCTTCCTCGATTATAATAAAAACCAACACATCCTATATATGACAATAATTCATACATAAATCATCCTTTTATATCAAATATAATTTTGGGTAAAATTATTTAATTTACCCTCTTTTCAAGACATACCGTGTCGTTTCATCGTGTTCGAGTGTTTAGAAACTTCTACCGATACAGTGGATCAAACTGATCGACCAGAATCCATAAACAACCCAACCAATAAATCTCCACAATATAAAATCCTTTTATATCAAATACCAAATACATTCACTCGTATATATATACACTCAAATCAATCTAGGGTATTGCTAACCCTATCTCTGCCGAGTTACGCCACAGAGCCAAGGTAATAACTTAACCTTTAGCTCTAATACCACTGTAACAACCCAGGGAATCTCGATCCTGGATATCGGCATATAACAATATGTCGACTATTCAAGCATCTAAAACACCGGATAATCCATGAAAGAAATTAGAGGGTGAGAATAGATAAGATAGAAATTTAGAATAGAAGAAGAAGAACATACAACATCAGAGTAAACACAAATCTCACAGCGGAACGAACAGTCTATAATAGATACATATCTTTAAAATAAAATCAGTTTATGTATACAATAACATTATCAGAGTACAACACTTACATCACGGTGAAAATAACAATAGCTATATAATCCTGAAGCCTCCTGCTCCAAGCTCTCTAAGTATATCTGTAAAATCCTGACCACTTGACTGCCTATACAAAATTGAACACCCAAGAGTTTAGGGAAATACAAAACAAAATAACTCTGGGTCAGTCATGGGACTGGTGTGAGTAAAACAGTTTAAAACAGTTTGAGCAATTAAACGATATCTCATAAGACCACGCCGTATAACAAAACGGGTTTTTCCCTTATGAGAATCCAAAACATTTGATTTAACTTCAGAAATCCTTTTGAAAGAAATGATAAACTTTATATCAAAACTCTTTTGATATTATAATAAGGTCTATCAACCACAACTAAATAATCATCTAGCAGAAACGCTTTCATCCCACGTTCTACATATATAGCATACCATCAAAATCGCGAGCACTAATTGGATAATGGATTTCCAACTATGACAAGGTATGGAACCACCTTACGATAGTGTACCTCTAGAGAGGAATACACAGGGTTCAACAAGAACATCTTGCAACCCGGCCACGCATGACCGACCACTCATTTCGCTTGAGTGTATCGAATGTGTATCACCAACGGTTGGGATCAGCAACCGTTTCCCGAATGGGACAACATCGACAATAGATTATAGAATGAAATGAATATCTCTAGTTAGATGATAATACACCCTAATTGGCAGCCAACCACTTAGCCTTGCTGCCTGCCCGATTTTTGTCATCTCCCGGTTGTGAGGCTAGAGGCCATGCTTATCTTTAACAGATCACACATTTATTCACTTTAAATGTCACATTGTCATACCCGCCAAATCACAAATTGATTTCTCCAAAAATACAACGGGTATATAGCTAAGAGAAATGAATTCCTATGCCACCAAACGTATATACGTTTGAAGAGATCAACTTATGCGATCCATTAAATATACTCTGTCAGACATTCTTCCATACAGGTCGTCCTGGGACTGGACAAACCGAAGGCACAATTCTGAAAACAGGACAGCCCTTGCATAACTCTATCTTCAATTATCTTCATCATATTTGATCGCAACGCTAACGTCCATACAGAGTGGTTTTCAGATAATGAAGCTGATCCCGGTCTTTCCGTATTGACGACGGAAAAATAGTCAAAAACATCAATATTCGGTGAGTTAACTATCAAAGAAAAACACGTGTGCAAACAACGATATTATTTCCAGATGGAAATTCTATCGATCAATTATCATTTAACGTTTATATCTTTAGTTCATTAATTTGTTTATTTCTTGTTTCCATATATTCAACATTCCTTACTTTCTAAATTTAGAAAATATATGTTATTAATCATTGGAAAACATTTCCATCTCTTTTCACGTATCACTGTCATTCCAGTATTCTTTAACATTAAACATTTCATTTTCTATGATTAGAAAATTTCTCTGATTATATTTGGAAGATGTTTCCAAACTCATACATTGGATTTAAATAGATGTTTAAATAAAACATCGTTATGTCAACTCAAACATTACATTGATTAACTAATTTCACTTAATCAACCTTCACTATCGAGCCTTAACCATTCCTTAGTTAAAAACGAAGACAATCAAGTTGGGGTATAACTACCTCTCAGACCTTAACTGAACAACATTTTTAACTTCGAAATAGACAAGGTTCACCTTCTAAAATCTTTAACAAACTTCCTTACTTAACTCTCGGATTCAGTTTATGAATCAAATTCTTTTATGAAAAACATTGGTTATAACGATAACGTTATAATCCCTACTTCTGAAATACCTAACTTCAAATAGAACTTTTATTTATTAATTTGGATAAATAAACAAATAACAAATTTATTAATAAATAAATAAATCTTGATTAAAATGGAAAGTGAATAGTACTTTCCCGAATTCGATATAATCGAATTTCACGCATAACTCTCTTTCGAATAAACTATATTCGATAACTCCTTTTCGAATAAACTATATTCAATTAACTCTCTTCGAATAACTAAAATTCGATAATCTCTCTTTCGAAATAAACTATATTCGATAATCTTCTTTCGAATAAACAATATTCGATTAACTCCTTCGAATAACTATATTCGATAATTCCTTTCGAATAAACTATATTCGATTAACACCTTTCTTCGAATAAACTATATTCGATTAATTCCTTTCCAATAAACTGTATTCAATAATTTCTTTCAATTAACTCTACTCGAATAACAAATATTCAATTAACTATAATTCGATTAACTCTATTACGATTAACTCTAATTCAATTACTCTAATTCGATTAACCCTAACTCTAATTGATTAATTCTAACTGATTAACTCTAACTGGTTAACTCTAACTGATTAACTCTAACAGAGTAACTCTAACTAATCAACTATAATCTATTAACTCTATTTGATTAACTCTATCGATTAACTATATTAACTCTATTTGTTTTACTCTATCGATTAACTATATTAACTCTGTTTGATTTACTCTATCGATTAACTCTAATCAATCAACTATAATTGATTAACTCTATTGATTAACTCTAACTGATTAACTCTAATCAATTAACTATAATTGATTAACTCTATTCGAATACCTTATATTCAATAATCTCTCTTCGAATAAACTATTCGATAATTCTCTTTTATAAATGCCGAGTCCAATTTCTTTTTAAAATATCAGTGTTAAAACCAATTTCTACTTCTCTATATAAGTTCATGCTTATATATTCCGTTTATCAAATGGTAAATATTTAATTTAATTTATAAATATCATTTAAAAATAAATCTTTCTGTAATGAACCGCAAATCCGTACTATCTGAGTTGACTAATAACACCACACGTCCAACCCAAATTGCACAGAAATTCGAATCATTATTAGAAAGAAGTTATAGGGTGAGAAATAGAAGGAAAGAAAAGTTAGAATAGAAGAAAAACGAAGAACAAAAATCTCACAGCGGAACGAATAAAATATATTATATAACATAATTTTGAAATACAATTCGATAACTTTATATACATACCATCATCAGAGCACAACAGCTATTTCTGGAATAGTTATAAACACCTGTTTCCAAATACAACATAGTACACAGCGGAAATATGATAGTCTATAGCTAACTGGTGAAGCCTCCTGCTTCCAGCTCTTCCAAGTGAATCTGAAAAATCTCGACTACTTGACTGCCCGTACAAATTTGGGCACCCAAGAGTTTAGGGAAAACAAAAACAAAATAAACTCTGGGTCAGTCATTGGACTGGTGTGAGTAAACTCCAACCAATTGTTTAACTTTAAAAATCCTTTCGAAAGAAATGATAATCGTAAGACCGATCCACACATAAACATGGACAATTTTTACGTTATGATAACCCAAAAAATTTTGATACAAAAACCCAGTGATATTATAATAGTGTCTAAATCAAATAAATAACAATCTAGTGGAATGCTTGCATATCACGCTCCGTATATAATATAAATCAAAAACTGTAGGGTTCTTATTGGAGATTGGATTTCCAACTATGACAAGGTATAGAACCACCTTCCGATAGTGTATCTCTAGAGAGGAATACACTGGGTTCAACAAGAACATCTTGCAACCCGGCCCACACATGACTGACCACTCATTTCGCTTGAGTGTATCAAATGTATATCACCAATGATTGGGATCATCAACCGTTTCCCAAATGGGATAGCATCGAATAGAATAAGGAATTAAATGAATCTCTAGATAGGTGATAATACACCTTAATGGGAGCGACCCACTTAGCCATGCTGCCTGCCCGATTTTTGTCATTTCCCGGTTGTTGAGGCCTGAGGCTACGATTACTTTCCATTCATTGATAGCATAATCACTTTGAGTGCCGCATTGTCAGATCCGTTAATCACTAACTGATTTGCATAAATATAATTTGGATATTATGCTAAGGGAATAAATCCGTTGCCACCATATATATTTATACAGACCAACATATTTGATTATGGGAAATACTCTGTCAGACATTTGTCCATTTACATTCGTTCTGGGATTGAACGAAACCATAGTCACAATTTCTATTAATAGAAAAAGTCCTTGCACATTAGTCCGTCTTCGATTTATCTTCATATAATCTGATTCGCAACGCTACTGCCAATACGGAGTGGTTCACGGATAATAATCCAACTGTTCTCTCCATATTGACAATGATATTGGCAAACACTTCGATAGTCGGTTATTTAACTATCGAAGAAAAATAACACTCATCCATAGCATCAAGAAAATCACTGGGCCTTTAATTAAAATTCATTAATTAAATCACCATTCCATTTCCTTATCAATATTTGTTAACACGATATTAATCATCTTCTTGGCCTCTTATGCTATTTGGAAGACATTTCCAAATACCAACTTCTTTTATTTCCTACATTTAGAAAATATCTTTTAATTGCAGTTGGAAAACATTCCAATTTCTTATCTCTTTCATAACCATTTATTCTATACTGAGGAAATATTTATTATTATATTTTCAAATTTCCACTTACTTGGGTTAAAACGAATGTTGTGTAAAACATCATTACAACAACCCAAAATACCGCATTCGACTAACCCTTATTCAAACATTTTTCTTCGAGACTGGATCTTGCTATTTATCGGTCAAAAATGAAATCAATCAAGTTGGGGTATAATTACCTCTCAAACCTTGACTAAAAACATCATTAACTTCAAAACAGACAAAACACTTACCTCGAATAATCAACATCATATAAAGCCAATTATTCATTTTTTTTAAACGTATATACATTTCTCTTTCTATTACCATTACTATTGATTTCCTTTTTGTTTATAATATTCTAATTTAAATTTGTTTCAATATCGAATTCTATATATATATCGATTTTAAATTATCAAACCTTCTTAAAATATTCTAACTCCTTAAATTTCCGGAAAATTTCGCCATAACCTCCTTTGTACCGAGAGCATCGGGAAATTTCCCAAACCGCCACACAGGCCTTCCAATCAAAAAGAAAAGGCTAAGCGGCTTGCCGATTCGGCGCATAAAACCTTATATGGAATTTAAACGTGTACCTTTTTGTCGGGCACTTCAATTATAATCTTCATACACTTCATTCCATACCTGTCTAACACATATTCACTTGTTTCCAATTTATCCCAACTAAATCCAGTCATTTCTAACTCAAGTCACTAATTTATTCTTTTAATTAGCTCTTTTGCCAACTCTCTTTAGTTTGAACATATCATGTTCAAATATGTTTTATTTCGCTTATAATCACGTCGAGTTTCATTTCTAATTATATTCGATTTTAAATATGTGTATATATATATATACACACACACACAACTCATTTACCTTGTAAAGTTCAATTTCGATTCAAAATTTTCATTAACTAATTATTCTTCAAATTAGTTAATTTTATTCGATAGTTAAAAAAAATTGATTTTTGTTTCAAAAATCAATTCATTACTCCACTTGAGTTTAAATATATTTATAACTCAAGTCTGGATTTTTCAAATGCAAATTCGGATTTTTATGAACTTAAAATCCTTTTATTTATTTAAATAAACCATTATGGTTTTATAGTGGTTCTGGCGCTGTTTTTCTGAAAATTTGATTTTGACATAACTCAGAATATATACGATGAAATTCAGAATTTTCTCTTCCATTAGAAAACTATTATCTAATCGGTTCTAACGATTCTTGTTTCAAAGAATTCCGACTTCAATTGAGTTCTGTACACTCAATTGAAGTTCGAATCACCAATTTACGAACTGCAGAGCTGCGGCGTGTTTGTTTTGATTATATTTATATATATGAACTTTCAAACTTCGTTTAAAACAAATTCAACTCCATCTAGATATATTTTTAATATATATCAAATTCATTTCAACATAGTATTTCCGATCTTCTAAAATTATCGATTTTCCCTAACTCGGAAATAAATTTATACTTTGATCTTCTATATTCAAATTCCATTTCAATTCTATTTAAATTACCTATATTCAATTTCCATTTCAACTCTATTTGAATTCTATATTCAAATTCCCCTTTCAACTCTATTTGAATTCTATATTGAAATTCTATTTCAATTCTATTTCAAATTCTCTATATTCAACTCCATTTGAATTTCTATATTCAAATTCTATATTTAAAATTTCTTTATTCAAATTCCATTTCACTTTCTATATTCAAATTCTATATTTGAATTTCCTTTACATTTTCTATATTCAAATTCTATATTTGAATTCCATTTGAATTTCTATATCAAGTTTCTATTTGAATTTTCTTTATTCATTCTTAAACAAGTTACGACTTCAATTTCTTTTGAAATTGATGTTTCTACTTTTGGAAAATAGATTTCCCTTTTCAATTTCACACTTGTATTTTTATTTCCGAATTATCCAATGATAATTCTTTTCACTTCATTTATAAACTTCGTTTATAAAAGAACTATTTGTTATTATTTTTTATTTAAAACAAGTTAATATTTCTATTCTATTCAAATTTCAATTCTATTTTAGAAAAATAGAATTTACCCTTTTAACTCTGGAAATTGCTTTTTCTAATATTTTTAAAATATCAACATTTAAGACCCAGTGATATTTCAAACAATCAAAACAACCGATTAAAATTGATAGGTTTTATAACACATCATATATGACAGTATAGGTGCAAACAAACAGATAATATATTTTTGAGGAATCCAGTTGGATTCCTCCAACCTGTTTTCTTGCATCCACAAACGTTAGTCAACATAAATAATACCCATCCTGCTTCGAGGCAAGATATCGCGGTATAGAAGGTCATCCACTATCATAGCGTAGGGCGCATAGGGAAATCATCCGCTATGGAACTGCGGGCATTCGCTAATGAGACCGCGGGAATCCAACCAATCATCAACCCAATATCTATAAATAATAGTCAACCCTAAATAACTAATATATTTAAAGCAACCGAAAAAATCCAAACAAGCAACAACAATTATTTTTACCAAATAAAAATAATTCTAAATAACAGGTGGGTGAGATTTACTCACCGTGATTTTTATTTGTACTCCATTCTCGTTTCTTTTCAAATTTAAATCGAAAAAATGTTCGATTAAATTTGAAATTCATGTTAACTTCAACAAATCCCAAACTCGATTCCATTTCAAGCTCTTGCCAATTCAATTCCAGCAGACTTCCTTTATCTATTTTGATTGTGTACGACATAAATATTAGCTTCATAATTTTTTTTATGAACCACTTTAAATAAGATTTTAAATTTACTAACAATACCATTATTTCCCTAATTACTGAAATTAACTCAAACAAATTACCTTCTAAATCATGTTTTTAAGCTGCTGTAAATCCTCATTCTTCCTTTTCAACTCGCAGGCTTCTTCTCCAAACCTGACAGTATACTCGAATGAAAACCAACTCCTCCCCAACCAGATTCAACTTGCGGCATCAAGGAAAAGAAAAAAAACGACCTCGACCATCATTCAAATCATCATCCACTAGCTCGCACCTTCCAGCGCATCGCGATTTCCACAACAACCTATACCTCTCCAACCTGCCTCGAGTTTGTTGCTCCCTTCTGAATTGTACGCGCTCCACTCCACAAAAACCAATCGCAACCTCCTACTGTCCGTCATCATCCACCTAAACAAACTCCACTGAACCCTAGAACCACAACGCACCATCCTACACTTGCCTCCAACATCGCAGTCAACATCGTGATTAAATCCATGTTCCCCTTTTCACCAAACGATGACTATATGCCCCCAACGTCGCTGCCCTGAAAAGGTAGCGAATTGAAACCTCACCGAACCCAAAAGGCACATAGCGTCTTCAATCTACTGTCGAGCTCATGTCCTAGCCCTCGGTTTCGTGTTGAGAGAATATGGCAATGCGATATTCATTTCAGACTAAGGAAATGATATAAAAAGGGAAAAAGATTTCAATTTTATAAAGAGAAATTTCCGAGTTTTTGATTCCTGAGAAAGAATGAACTTCTGGAGAGAAATGAGGAGAGATCATTGCGATTTTATAGGAGAAGGAAGGGAACATGAAGTACACGATATTAATTGGTGATTGGGTTAAGTACATAGCAAATATATTTAAAAAGATTTGATTTTGATTTTAAATATAATTTAATTTAATTTAATTTGACTTAAAGAGATTTTATTCTTTTTAGATGGATATCGATTTGATTTCGATCCTATCCATTAAAAATATCGTGGTTCGTAACTCGACATCACGAACCGCTATTTTAACCTACCGACCGATGTTTCAACATAAATTCACTATACTGAACTCAACAGAATAGAGGATAAAATTTAATTCGAGCGTATACATAAAATAATCATATTAAATTGATAAAATTATAATTTAAATTCAAAACAAATAAATTCTTCGATAATAAATTTATATTATTATTCTAATTCAGAAGTTTGTATAAATCACCTGAACTGTTTCAATTCAGTTTTAAATTCAAATAAATTCATTTTCGTATTACGATAATTATATATTAGAAATAAATCGTATATCGATTATTAATTCGATGGCTCAATATAAAATTCATTATATTATCAACACAATATTTAAAAAAAAATTAAATATTCAAAATAAATCAATCAGAAAAACCCGGGTCGTTACACTTTCTATTTATCTGTTTTAAAAACAGATTTCTATTTCAAATTTCTTTAAACCAATCTTCTACTAATTCTTTTATATCTCGCCAATTCCTTTTTATAATTATATTTATTTTCTAAATAAATATTTCCATTTATAACTCTATTTATTTAACAAATAAATATTTCCTTTTCAATTCTATTTGTAAATGTTTTACAAATATTCCCTTTTATAAAATCCCTTGATTTTATAATCATTTTCTTTTATAAAATTCTTTGATTTTATAAATATTTCTTTTTCAATATAACATTGAAAATTTCCTTTTTAACATTCCAGTATTCCTTATAGTATTCAACGTACCATATAACAATGATTGGTATCATTCAACTATACAAAATCAGCAACAGATTTCATATCACATCATATAACACAATATATGAAAAACAGTAAAATAAATGTTGAGGAATCCAGTTGGATTCCTCCGACCTGTTTCCCTGCATCACATATGTTATACAATATAATTAACATCAACTTCATTTCAATATGAAATATTCTGATAAACAGAATCAATATTTTGATCAACGATATATATATATATATATATATATATATATATATATATATATATATATCGTTGTCTATAATTTCAACAAATAAATCAGCAGTTCATTCAACAATCAGCACACAACAATCAACCATCATTTATCAATATTAAATTACGTTTATAAAATTATAAACTGGCAGAATTAGTGAGATTTACTCACATTGGATGATCATCGTTAATAACGATAACCATCGCTTGATTCAGACGGACAATTTATTTTGCTATAAATTGCAACGAGCTCTGATTCACTCCCAGTCAGTTCCATTGTGTCACGCTCGTCCATACGATCCCAATGGATCTTGTTTCGCTGAATTTCGATCACATATGATAATGATATTATTTCATAACTTAGCACAAATTTTGAATGGAATTAAACTTGGATATTTTTTCATTTGGGCCTTACCCCATCAATACTAGACCAGATGAACTTGACCCAACACCAACTACACAGCCTTCTTCCGCAATTTAATTCCGCCGTATCCTTCTGTTGCTCCTCACCATTTCTGATCCTTACAAGCTCCGGTTTCTACTTCATCTCTCCACCGAAACCCAAACCAATTTCACCAAAGTCCATCTCTTCAATCTCGGAATAATTTCACTGAACTCGGTTCTCATTTTCGAACTGCGTGGTTGTCTTCACGCAGGCATCAATGAAGAAAGATCGAACCCAAAACTCACCGAGATCCACCCAACTTTACATACACACTCCACTCGAAGCCACAAACTCCTCTACAGCCTTCACAACACTCACGGTTGTCCCCTTCAAACCACTTCGAGACTTCCCAATGCTGCTCTGGTGAAAGACAGCGAAAAATTTCATCACATTATCCTCTATAAAATCGCACGTAGGTGTTATTCAACTCAGCAAACCCAAAAGTGAAATCGAATCCAACAACCGATGCTTGTATTGCGAGATTTCCTCAACCCTAACTCATACTAACCCTACGCTTTGTTAAATACAGCGACAAGAAGTTGCATCGAACTCAGAAATACCTACAAAGGATTAACGAGAATCATATTGCGAATAGAAATATACTAGTTTGGTCATTTAAGGGAATTTATCTGGTTTTACATGAATTTAGGAAGATCGAATTATTTTACTGGAAGTAACAAAAGTTACGGCGCATTTTTGGTTTGACTAGAGAAGTGTAAATTAGGTTACAAGGTTAAGGGTATATTTATAGAGAGAAAATATATTTTTATATTCGAATTTTATATCCATTTTTAACCAATCGCTATTTACATTTGTTGTTAAAAATCCCTGTGATCACATATGATATATAAAAATCACGAAAATGGACAAGCAGCTACAGTTTGACATTATAGACCCAACGAAACTAGTTTCATCGATTTCCTACTCCGTTTGCTCACACAACGTATTTTTAACCATCAAAATATCGATTGTTTTCCACATTAAAATCTCGTACGTCCACATACTGACTTCAAAAATCATGAAACTTGACATCTAGCAATAATTTAATATTGCGGATCCAACCAAATTAGTTTCGTCGAAAACAGAGGTTGTTTGCAAAACTGACTATTTTAAAGTTCTAAATAAACCCTTTTAAATATTAATATATTTAAAAATAGTTAAATTTAATATTTATAAATAAATATTATCATATATATATTCAAAATAGAATATCATACAGCTCTAATTGGATTTATAACTCGATATTCAAATCCGGGTTGAATCGATATTCAATTTATATTGAAAAATCCATTTATAATATAAATAAATCGCTATTAATTATAAAGGAATTCCATAGCGACTTTTCTAAAATTTGATTTGGACATAAATCAAAATCTACACAATGAAATCCCGAATTTTCTCTTCCATTAGAAAAATATCATTCAACAGATTCGAACGTTTCTTTTTTCATAGAAATCCAATTTAAAACAGACCCTGTATATTCAGTTGAAGTTCGAATCGCCAAATTACGAACTACCGCGCCATTTGGAGCTCGATTTTAATTATAATATAATTATACATTCAAACTTCGTTTAAATAATATATTCGTTATTCTAATTCAATTTCGAACTGAATTATAGCTTATATATGATCCAATTCACATCGTATTGTGAATTCTACTATTTCCGACTATTCTGGAATTTAAATATATTATTTAATTATAATATTAATTAAATATTCCTTATTATTTAATTTTGGTCATTTTAAATTACCAAACCTTTATTTAAATAATTAAATAAATTATTTATTATCCGTAAAAGTACGGGTCGTTACACACCCTGCAAGAGAATTTCTTTAGTCAGTACATCTCTAACAAAATAATAATTAGAAAAGAACTCAAAGAACACATTGTTATCAGAGGAAAATTGAGAGACACTAATAAGATTTTTAGCAACATTGGGAACTCTTAACAGATTGTTAAGATATAGTTGCCTTTTCCCTTTGATGTGAGCATTCCCTTTATGTGTTATGTTTGTCTAATCACGATTTCCAAAGCAAATTAGTTCCTTACCTTTATATTCCTTGTTATCAACATTTAAATTCTTCAAGTTGCTAGTAATGTGATTAGTAGCACCTTTATCTGAATACCAAGATTCATCTAGTATGTGTCCCTCTTTTGTTGTTTCACTTAGTTGACAACACTTGTTATTGTTTTGGTCACCATCACTTTGACGTTGTGTGAGATTGGTACTGCCATTGTTGTTCTTTTGACTGTATGAAGCTTGACCGGCATGTAGCTTTGATTAAACCTAAAATAGCATTTAGCTGCAGTGTGGCCTAACTTCTTACAAATCCGACATTTAGGTCTTGAATTGTTATTGTTCCATCTCCCTCTGCCTCTAGATCTATTAGAAAAGTCTCCTCTTTGGTTGCCCTGATCATTTCTTGAATTCTTAGCTTTGTTACTTGTTGCATAGTTGATAGATATGTCACTATTAAAAGATTTAATGTGGTCAATTCTTGATTCATGAGCTAGCAATGTCGAATGAACAAATTGCATGTCTGGAGTTGATTTCTTTGTGGTGAGAATGGCAACAACTGCTTCATACTCGTTGCCCAATCCATTCAGAATAGTTAAAACTTGTTCATCTTCAGTAACTTTACGACCAGCAGACTCAAGTAAATTGTACATTTTCTTTTCTTTGCAAGGTAATCTTTCATAAGATCATCTTCTCTCTTTCTTATATTTTGTAATTCTCTTTTGTAATGCATGGCTTTGGCGGCAGATTGGGTGTTGAAAACCCTTTCTCTGGTTAAGCAGATTTCGTTTGCTGATTTACAGCCTATAACTTGTGGGAGAAGATTAGAACTGATGGATGAAAGTAGCCAAACACAAAGAAGTCTGTCTTGTCTAAAGTATTTGGTGTATTCACCATTGCTGACTATCTTATTTTCATTGTCTGTGGCGAATTTAGGGGGTATGGCTATGGTTCCAAGAATGAAGCTTCAAGGCTGTATCCCTCAACGGCAGTTTCAACTTGCATTCTCTCCAAAGAAGATAGTTATCATCTTCAAGTTGAATAGTAATTATTTGGCTTTGATGACTAATTACTGTCTTAATCAGATTGTTGGGATCGTTTCCAGAAACAGATTGTGTGGGTAAAGAGGGTTGACCAGACAAGATGGGGCGAGAGGAATCAACATTACCTGTTGCTGATTGTTCATCTCCAGCCATGGCAGGGTACTCTGAATCTTGATACAATCTTTTCGACTCCCAAATGATGAAAGCAAAATCTAATGGGAGTAAATAACAACAAAGAAGCTCTGTCTGAATTCGATACTGCCAGATGAAAGCTTGGAGATGCAATGGTGAAAACAGGTGCAGAAGAGGATCTTATATGCTGCTAAGCTTCTGCTCTGATACCACAAACGAGATTGAACAAGATTCAGAGATTGTGAACGCACAAATTTAAGCGAGAATTGGAGAAAGATGTGTTCAGAAATATGAGTTTGTAATATTGTATTATTTCGTTGAAAAGATAACATGTACAAGGCTATTTATTTCAACATAAAATAGCCGTTAGTTAAAAGCCCAAGTCCAAACAGTAAGTGGGCTGCTTAATATAATTACAATGCAACATAAATGGTATATCGGTTCACTGAACACACCACACACGTGACACATTCTTTTTATCCTTCTGTCAATCAGTGAATTTTCAACTTATGCCGATCCTCAAAAGCACTCTAAATGTAAAGAGAAGCATTTAATGGTACCTCAAATAGTAAGCATCCCAAAAACTCTTTATAGAAACCAAGCATTTATATTAGTTGAAGTTAGTGGAAGGTGAAAAAATGAGTGGAGAGAAAGAGAAATGAGATATGTGGTGGAAATCAGATGACATTTTGGGGTGCTGCACTGTTTCGGGTGCTATTGAATGCTCAACAAACTTAAAATGTTATCTTTATGTTCTTGTAAAACCATTTGATCATATGGATTCGCTAATAGCTGATTATACAGCTTATCTTTTTTTTTTTTTTTTTGTTTTATACATTTATAGCTACAAATAAAGAATTTCTGCCTTTTCTCCGTTGTTTTAAAGCATATTTGACGCGCTTTAACTTGCACAGATTATTCTCTACTGCATTACAAGCCTAACTAGATTCTACTACGTTAGTATAACCCTTGAATTAGGTTATATATTATAATTTTCAGACTTTGGAAATATTTGAACCAAAATTGGACAACGATCGCTCATTGTATACGACAATAAAATAACAGAAAGATTAGGAAATAATTGTTGGAAGCCGAATCAGAGAAAAGTCTGTCAATTTTAATGTGAGTTGAAAAATCCTTAGCACCTTTCCTAGAAAATATGTTCCATTTTCCGTGAATTTCCATAAGCCATATGCTGTTTATCGCATTTGAAAAATTGTCGTCAACATTTCTGAAATTACTTGAAGGTCCAATCATGTCAAAGTCATATAGAAATGCATAAAAAAACGATACATGGACCTCGGATATGTATCATATTGAGAAATTGAATGTAAGTCCAAATATTAGGGTGCATTTGGTTTTTCATTTTCGGTTTTCAATTTTTAAGAATACTGAAAACATGTTCCCTTTACTATTTTCAAAAATTCATTTTCAAAAATTACCATTTTTCAAAATAAGCTCAACAAAGAACATTGAAAACAGTTTTTTTTTGTTTTCCACGTTTTCGGCCCAAATGAAAAATTGGAAAATGAAAGCCCAAAACAAAAGGGAACATGGTTAAACAACCCTAATCGTTTTCTGGCCGCTCTATTCCTCTTCTCCAATTTTCGCCGATCTTAAGAAACCCAGGTAAAATCGCAACTTTTTCTTTCTTTCATACCTCCGTCGATTCAATTGAACTAGTCAAACAAGTTTTTTTATTTAACAGTTGCTCCTTCTTTTCGGCATGAGTTAGGGTTTTGTTTTTGATTCGAGCTACTTCTGTTTCAACTGTATAAGGTAATTTCTGTCAGTCTCTTTATGTTTCATGTTTCTTCTAGTACTTGCTTTGCAATGGATTTAAATATGCTCGATAATGATTTATATAATAATTGGTCTTTAGGCTAACGATTTTCCAGAATTTGTGTGCTAAGATGACTGTAGTTGTTGAGCAACACGATTTTGATTTTAGGTGAACTCATTTAGATACATTTAGATACATTTTGATGACTGTAGTTGTTGAATTACATTAGCAGTTCAAGATTTTTGACTTTTCTCAATCTTAGATGATTCACCTCTCTTTGTCCAAGAATGAAAATATTTTTTATTTCAAAAAACTATTTATCAAAAAGCTGTATGCCGAAAAGGAACAATATTCTGGACTAATTAACACATGCTACTTATGTATCAGATAATATTATAAGAAGTTATTCTATTTGGTATTCTGGAAGTGTTTTTCAAAGTATTATCATATGTTTGCCAACTTATTTATATATTTTAGAACATGTCTTTCCTAAGCAAAAGATACCAAATAACTCCATTATACTCGTAACATAGCTAACGCAAGTGACATCCAATAACTCCATTCTCACCTTTTCCTATTTCACAAACAGAGAGGGAAAGCATGATATTATTAAGGTTACCTGAGCCTTTTAGTTGCGCCCATGCTTGCTCTGAAGTTCTATGTACTAATGTAAGAAAGGGCAATTGAGCAAAATAATTAAGTAGTTAAAGGAAGATGACCTACTTATCCTTTATAATATATAATTAAGAAAATTATGGCGGCACTTCCCAGAAGAATTATGAAACCTCTTTCATTAAGAAAAATGTTGTATGTGTTTTTTGTTTGTTTCATTTTGTGTTTTGTGTGTTCATGCTTGTTTTGTTAATCCTTAAAAAAAATGTTTGTTTGTTCATTTGTGTGTGTTCTTGCATTTGTTTATTCACTTTTGTTTTTATTGGTGTCTTTTGTTTTGATTTTTGTGTGTTTCGTAGTTTTGTTTTGTGTTAGTTTTCAATTAAAAAAAACAACGTTCAATTTTTATTTTGTGCATATCTTCTTTGCCAGAAAAAAGGGAGGTTCAGTTTGTTTTCAGAGTCTGCCCTTGTATAAATTCCTGCCAATCTTGTTTTCATTTTGTTCAACTGTTTTACAGTTTGTTGTGCATTTCCTCAAAACTTATGTGCATTTGTTCACTGTCTTCCCCTGGTATTGCTCATTTCATTTGTGTTCATTCTGTTTTCCATTGTTGATTTCACAATTCTTTTTTCCATTCCCTTATCATATACAATTAAAGAAAACTGTCAATTCACTGTTTCTATTTTTACAATTACATGACTTTAATTGTGTCAAGTGAGAAAACTGATCAGCATAGTTTGCGATTTGATTATACAACAGGTCTGCATTTAGTTGAATGACAATTCAATGCCATAGATAGGGTACTAGTATACAGTTTTGCTAGAGGAGAGGGTTTAGGCACATAGGCCTTGCTTTTAAAACGAAAGGAGGAATTACTGTGTTATAAATTTCAAAGTGATGATGACGTAAAATAAAAGAGGCAGACTAGTATGCTATTTTATTACTCCCCTCAATTATACCACTCCGCTTTCTTTAATTCATTTGGATGACTAATGAACTAAGAATTTATAAAATTTACTGTCAAGAATGCTTCATATTTGAAACCCAACTACAAATTTGATTATGAATTTTCATATATGAGTTAATGCAAATCAAGCATGTTGATTTAGTGTGAAGTAGACCCTTAGTTAACATGATGAAACATTTGGGATACCTGCATTTTAGTTCCACTATATAGATTGACGGCTTCAGAATTGGACATCATTATCATGTTGTCCTTAATCTTATTAAAGATCAAAATGGGAAATGTGGTAAGATGCAATAATGGTATGCTGACATTTGAAGTACCAAAATTATGCTTTTAACTACTAAATATTAAAATGTTGTTCTTTTTTTTTTTTTGAATCTCAGTAATGAAAGAATCATGCCTTGCATTCTAAATCAACTATTGAGGTCCCTTATTGTTTTTGTTCAAGTGTGTTTATTTATATTTGAGTGCTTATTTTATTCTATTTTTTCATGTTCCCTGTTCTTGGAATTAGGTGCAAGTGTACGTACTCAACAAATTTACTGGCTACAAATATATATGCCATGACCATGTGATGCATATATGCAAAACAAAGCATTTTTTTTTATGATGGGTTAGGCAATAATTCAGTTGCTATGCGCTCTAAACTTCTAGAAACATGTTCTTAATGCTCTTGGCTTTTAGTTGTGCCTTGGAATTTACAGATTCCTTATAGTTTTTTTAATCTAATTTGGCATTGTTTACTGACTTACTACATTTTTTTTTGTACTGCACCAGGATTTATACAGCCATTTTCTCACACTTCATTGCCTCGGACTTCACCTATTTATATGAAAATTTAAATATATCAACATATGTTTTTGGATGTCTTGTGATGATTTTTCCATGATATGTGAAGCTGTGTTTTTTGGTTGCAGTAAGCCTTTGATATTTTTGTTTAATGATAAAATTCTACCCGTGGTTACAAATTTTATATTACATATAACACGTATTTGTTTGACATTTGCTCCGTTAACTTTATATTAGGTACTAAAGTTACTATAACATGGATGAAGAGAGCATAATGAATTCTACCAAGTAAGTTTATAATTTAAAACTTGTCTAATTTTTCAGTCAATCTTTTGAAAATTTATTATAAATGCAAAAGTTCATTAAATGATGAATTCATGTTAAGCATTTTTCCAGTGAGATGCCTGTTGAGTTTGGTGAAATTTCAAACATATATAATGATGGTTCAAGCGATGATGATTCCATAACAATGGATGACATTACATCAGATGACAGTGAAAATATAATGATGATTAATTTTTTATTTGCTAACCGAAGAAGTGTCGTTAGTGGAAGGCCTTGTAGGACATCATCTCTTACCGGAAAAGGATTTATGCTTGAGATTTTAAATGGGCATCCATCTGTCTGTCATGAAATGTTTCGCATGCAAAAACATGTGTTTTTGAACTTTTGTAATGCTTTGAAAGAGAAGGGACTACTAAAAAAATGGTAAAAAAGTGGATGTTGAGGAGGGTGTTGCTATGTTTTTGATGATTATAGGACACACAACACGCTACAGAGTGGTTGGTGATCGTTTTCAGCATTCCAATCATACAATCTCAAAATGGTTTCGTAAAGTTTTGCGAGCTGTTTGCTCGTTAGGCATGGAGGTTATTCAACCAAAAAATCAGAATACTGTCCATGAGCGTCTTTTGCAAAAGTATCCCCATTTCAAGGTGATACAATCGAATACTTATGATATTTATCTAGTTAGAAATGGAATAATAGTAATATTATTATTTAATATCATACAACAGAATTGTATTGGAGCAATAGACGGAACACATGTTTCAGCGTGGGCTCCTTCTTCAAGGCAAACATCCTTCCGTGGCAGGAAAAATGCCGTGACACAAAATGTGATGGTTGCATGTGACTTCGATATGAGATTCATATTTGTATATGTTGGATGGGAAGGTACCGCTAATGATTCTCGAGTATTTATCGATGCAGTTTCAAAACCAAGCAACAAATTTCCATTGCCACGAGGAGGTACTTTTAACTAGTTTTATTTGTGATAGATAACAAAAATTTACAAATATTTATAATTAACTTATTCAAAAGTACAATTCTTTCATATGATGGTTTTTATAATTTATTTGTAGAACAATTCTATCTTGTTGATTCTGGATATCCAAACATACCTGGATTTCTTTCTCCTTATCGTGGACAAAGATATCATTTACGTGACTATAACGGACAAGGAAGACTACGTGGAAAGGAAGACTTATTTAACTATAGACATTCATCATGTCGGAACATTATTGAGCGTTGTATTGGAGTTCTAAAAGCAAGATTTCCTATTTTAAAGTTGATGACAAATTTCCCGCTTTCTAGACAAAGGCAAATTCCAATTGCATGTTGCACAATACACAACTTTATTCGGGAAGAACACACGATGGATACTCTATTTACTGAATATTCATCTGAAAACATGATATTTCAACCCATATTGGAGTCAAATCATGAACAAGAGGTTGTGCAGTTTAATGTTAGTCAATCGGCTCAAATGGGATATGTTAGAGATCAAATAGCCACAAGGATGTGGAACGAGTATGTGACAACTCGTCATTTATAGTTCAGGTACAATTTTATTTCAATTCCAATTTAATAAATCAATCCATCTTTATTTCAGTAACATATTTGAGTTGTTCAGGTACTCTTATTTTTATTTACTTTTATGTTGTGATTCAGTAGATGTCTTACTTTTGTACTATCATTTGCAGATGTAACTCGGAAGACATTAGAAGCACGTTGCTTACAAAGTTTGTGGCTAATATAAATATCATATTGTTATGATAGATGCTTGAGTTGTTCTCTTTCAACTTTCTCTTTATCTAGCCTATCTCTTATGTTAACTTTAAAACCATGTTATGAACTTTTTTATTGTAGTTTTATTCATGTACTATTCGGCCTTATGTAATTTAAAATATTGTATTCTTTCTAATGTTTAATCATTATGTTTAGAATTCAGCTTATTATCTTTCATATATAATAGTTTTTAATTAGCAGCTTGATATATTTGAAGTTGTTTTTATTCAACTTCTTTTTGTTTGAATTTTGTTTTTTGTTCGATTTACAACATGTAGTATGTTCATGCAAACATGAAAAATGAACAGTATATATCATTGGGGGCGACTATTTAAATAATATATGTTTGAATTGCCAAAATGAAAACTCAAATTTTCAAAATTTGAAAACTATATTTCAAACCAAACGCATTTTCAATTTTTGGTTTTGAAAACTTGTTTTCGAAAAAAGGATAACCAAACGCATTTTGAGAAATAGTGAAAACATTTAAAATGGAAAATTGAAAACAACCATGAAAACTCAAAATTGAAAACTCAAAATTGAAACCAAACGCACCCTTAGTTTTTTGAGTAAAAATGTAATCTGTACACGGCTGTATAAACAATTTTAATCTATTATAGTTTAATAGCATGTCTGTCACCACTTAGTGTAATTTTACTATTAATGTAAAAATGTAATTAAATTCCATTGTCATATACACAATTTTACTATTAATGTAGGCATTTGCCCGCCATAGTGCATTTCTGGGTTTTTTTTTTTTTTTTTTTGGTGGTTATGTAACATCCCATAAATTTTGACCATTTAAAATATTGAATTTAATTTAATTTTTGGCTTAAAATGTTTTAAAATAAAAAATAAGCGATAAATTTAACGTAGAATGTAATTTTATAGAAATTAACATATGAAATCGATTTTATAATGAAACATTGATCTTTATAATTTGTTATTTTCATTTAGAAGTGATTTAAATAATTTTATATTGAAAACACCAAATTTTTATCGTTTCGTTTGAACTGATTTTTTTATGATTATTTGCAGTAGCGACAACCGATATATTTCAAATAATAATAAAAATGTAAAATTAAGATAAAAATCCGAAATTAATTATTTGAGATGCGTCTAATGTGACATTGCGAAGGAATGAAATTCGTTGAAAAATATGCAAGTTTGTTCCGTTCGCGCGTTAATTAAATTAGAGATTTAATAAAATCACTACGAACAAAACGTTGTCGAAACTTAAGCGAACTTGAACTAAAAATACTGGACTGAATTCTGAAGAGAACGTCATGTTTCGTTTCGCGAAAATAAGACGTTCTAACCTCCATTTAATTATTTTCACTTGCAAATTTTACGTTAAAAGGGGTCCGAAACGCGTTTTTGATCAGAGTGTCGTTGCACTGTAACCTGTGTACCGTTGCGTCCTTCTCGTCACGCTAATCACCGTAGTATATTTATTCTTCAGTTTCGGTATTCGATGCGCCGCAAAGTTTGCAAAATAGTTTGCACAGTTCATTTTGGAAACGGAGTTATTTGAGTTCGACGTGTCCCTATTCGGATTCAACATGTTTTTATAGTCGTTTTAGGTCTGCAAACTCAGTCTGTAACTTTCACATGGCGCTCCAAAGGACAAAAATGCGAATAGAGACGTATGTTTTGGACATATTATATGCATGGCAACATGCAGCAAACCAATGAAACTTTAATACTCAAAACCTTCTCACTTTCTTGCATGCTTACGTTTCCACCACTTCCCTTTGGATGAAACATGCATGTTCCTTTCAGATTTCCCTCTTGTTTGGCTTGCCTTCTTTGTTTATAACCTTTTAAAGAAAAGAAAACAAACAAACGTAAGGCACTTAAAAAAAAAAAAAAGAGGAAAATAAAGAAGAGGGATGGAAGCCTGAATGTGAAAAGTTTAATAACTTCTTTGCTATTTCCTTTAATCACAAACGCATGCCTCATACACTGATATACATTTTAAACTTGCCACAAATTCCCTTTTCCAGTTCAACGCATGTAAAAAAAAAAAAAAGTTAATTAATTATTATATGTTTGAATCAGTATGCGTTAGCTTTTCTCGGGGAGCATGAACCGTTCCTTTTTATGCATACATTTCCACTTTGTAATCTGTAGAACCTTGTAACCGTCACTCTCACTTGGGTGCTTTATATTCCTACCTCCTCTCGTTTAAACCTGGCTTCATTCCCTTTTATTTTATTCCATTCCCCCTTTTTCATTTCCGTTCCATATCTTCCCTAAATTTTATTTTTTTCCCAATTCGAAAATTAGGGCCAACTGAAACCACCGCTCCATCCTTCAAAATTCAGTCGTCGCCGAGTCTGTCACCTTGCCACCAGTGCTCCGCTGCAAGCAACTACCGCTGTCGAACCACCCTTGTTTAAAAAAAAAAAAAAACGTAAATCGCCTGAGCCTCATCTTGGGTTCAGGCGCCGCCTCAAGTTCGAACCAAGACACTTGAAACCAAAACACAAACCGCCGCAACTGTTTCTCCATCCGTCGCCGTAAAGCCACCGGCACCATTCGAAGCTGAGCCAGTCCACCCCATCCGCTGTTTTCTGCGTTCCCTTCAACGATCAATGTAAGTTCCCTTACGATTAAATCTGTTCCAAGTTGTCGACTTCGGTCCACTAAGTATAATCGTTTGAGGCCTCAGTTCTAGGCTAATTTTATGTATGCAGTGTCATTGATGTTGCATATTTGTACCCCTATTGTGTTAATATAGAAATGTTGAGCGGTGGCGTAAGCTACAGTATGTAAAAAAAAAACTTTTGTTTCCCGGGTTTGACGCGTTAACATACACCAATTTTCAGATTTCCATCCCAGTGACCAATATGCTATTTCACTTATAAGATGATAAACTTGGGTTATGTTATATGCATCCCAGTCTGCATATATTGTTGTACATTTTGGTTTGCATTCCTCTGTAGGTTGTTTATGACATTTTTCATTTTACCTGTTATATTCAGATTTCTTTACTGACCTTATGTTCACCCTGGGACTCTCAATGAAACACCTTGCTATTATGTGCATGTTACCTTTAAATTGATGTTCATTTCTATTGCCTGCTCACTTCTTATGTTAATATAGAAGTGTATGGATGTTCCCTTTCCTTATAAGATTTGCCGCATGCCCCTTTATAGAAATAGAATCTTATTTTCACAAATCGCTTGCCTTGTTCATCCGAAACCTTTGTTCCACTTAGTATTCTCTATTTCTCGTGTATGTTGCAGTGGTTTTTCATGTATGCATAATATATTACGGTCATTCTGTCGTGAACCCTGTTACTCATGTAATCTTAGACATATGCAATACTTATTTGCACCGCAGTCATAACTGGGTTTTGTATTGTCTGGTTTTACCAACTAAGTGTCACGAACATCACTTTTTCCATACATGCACATTTATGCAGTTGCTCATGCTCCTAGTTTCATTCCCTACACTAACCCTTGTTGAGCTGTACTTGTTGATGTGTCATGGCTACTAATGTTGGGTATATTTATATTGCACATAGTTGGCACACTTGCTGTGAATGCTTCCAGTTAAACACATAAGAGGTTGTTGAGACATTTAGACTAGCCCATAAAAACATTTCAGCACTTGTGTACACAACTTTGTTGGGTTCAATATAAATACAACAGAACCAATAATTTGATAAGGCGCAACTACATAATGTCTTCCTTTACGATGGGTATCTAAGTCATGAGAACTATTACTTGCAAAAAAAAAATTGTAGCTGTTATATTGCGTCCTTCTCACTTGTACATGCCCCACTCTATAATATGCTTTCTACCATTTGGAAATAAGTTGTGTTGCACGCTCATGCTAACCCAGCTGCCACCTTTTATGTCGTCACTATACACGCTTGTCAATTTTTCCTTGCATGCATGTTATCTTGCCTTGTTATGCTCCACTTATGTCGGCATTTCATGGGTTAATATATATAGTGGGATTAAATAATTATATTTATGTGTTTATCGAAGTTTGCTAACTTGAAATAAGTTTAATCTTGACTCGGGTGTTTTGTGTATTTTGCATGGAACGCTCGGGTCAGGTCCTAACTGTTCCAGATTTAGAGATAATCGGCTCGAAAAAAATGGAGAGGAACGTGAAGTTGCAAGACAATTTTTTTCGCGCAAGTCCCGACAAAACCGTAAAGTTTTATCTTTAAAAAATCGTACATACATTTATAAATTCTTCCGCTGTACTAAACGTATTGTATACAACTCTGATTTTTATGTATAAAAATTCATTTTGCTGCAACTTTCTGTCTGTGATTCTGTGTGTTATTCTGTTTAAACCTGCTAAGCAATAATGATTTGTCATTTTTAAGCATCTTGAGTCGGTTTAATTACTGATTCGAGACGTTAAAAATGGCGGGTCGTTACAGGTTAAGCCTAATTGGAAGGCATCTATTTTAATACCTAAATGCTCAACAAATTACTTTAATATAGGCATTTACCCGCGTCAGTGTTTTTTTAACATCTAGGCAGCTGACGCATGGGGAACAGTTGATATTCTAGTCAATACGCGTGAAGTAAGATGCGACATCTATGATAAGCCTACACATTGGAAATCCATATGTATGTATATATATATATATATATATATATATATATATATATATATACATACATTCCACGGTTTCATTATTGAAGTCTCTATTCTATCTTCAAGCAACCTCATTTACATCAGATATATATAGTATGATGAAGTTGGGGATATAAGCTTGGTATAAATGATATGAACCTTTGCTACTATGGAGACAATTACCATATATGCTAGAGTGGTGAATACTATTGCTTCAGGTCCATGTGGCAGTTGCTGTACGAATATGAATGCTGATGAAGTATACAAAACTCGCTTTCTTTCTTTTTGGGCTTGGCATTGATGCGATACGTTTTGGAATCCATGGAACTCATGGTATTTCATTTCTGAAGGGTTGGAAAAAGCCGATATTGATGGTTGATAAGTCAATGTGTCGACTGTTGAAATTTGTGAGTGAGTGAATGAAGTTTACTACCTTCGGTTCATACTTGCAGGTCTGTTGAATTTGTTTCAGCGATGAATGATTTTAGTTGCCTGAGTTGATATTGTCTAACATATGATGTACTGGTTATTATGAATGCTTTGAATTTGTCATGAATATGACTATAATTTGTTTGAGCAGTGGAGATTGCAAGATGTGTTCAAGTTTGGGCTGAAGAGATGAGATATTCACTTTTTATATAGGAGAATATATATATACACGACAGGAAGCAAGCGAGAACCCAAGGATTCGTGGTGGTGGAATGACGAGGTGCAAAAGGCTATCAAAGAGAAGAAGGAATGCTACAAACGCATGTACCGTCATAGAAGCGAAGAGAACATGCACAGGTACAAAGTGGCAAACAAGACTGCAAAGAGAGCAGTGAGTGTAGCAAGGGGACGAGCGTACAAAAATTTGTATCAAAGGCTAAGTACAAAGGAGGGCGAAAAAGACGTTTACAGAATAGCTAGGCTACGCGAGAGGAGAACAAGGGACATCAATCAGGTTAAATGCATTAAGGATGAGAATGATAGACTTTTGGTGAAGGAAGATGAGATAAAGAATAGGTGGAGAGAATACTTTGATAAGCTTTTCAACGAAGAAAGTGATAGCTCTTCGATCGAGTTGGAAGACTTAGCCGATAGCACCAATAGACATTTTGTGCGGAGATTTCAAGAAGCTGAGGTAAAGGGGGCGTTGAAACGTATGAAATCAGGCAAGTCGGTAGGGCCTGATGATATTCCTATTGAGGTGTGGAGATGCTTTGGAGATGCAGGGATAAGATGGCTAACTAAGTTGTTCAACAATATTTTCAAATCAAACAAAATGCCAGATGAGTAGAGGAGAAACATTTTAGTTCCAATCTTCAAGAATAAAGGAGATATTCAAAGTTGCACAAACTATAGAGGAATTAAGCTTATGAGTCACACAATGAAGCTTTGGGAGAGAGTTTGCGAGCAGCGTTTGAGGAGGTTGACGAGTGTCTCTAGGAATCAATTTGGTTTTATGCCGGGAAGGTCAACCATTGAGGCGATTTTCTTGGTTAGGCAACTTATGGAGAGATACAGGGAGCAAAAGAAAGATCTCCACATGGTTTTTATTGACCTGGAGAAAGCTTATGACAGAGTACCGAGGAGGGTTATGTGGTGGGCGCTAGAAAGAAAGAGAGTGCCATCAAAATATATTACCCTTATTAAGGATATGTACGAGGGGGTTGTGACTAGTGTTAGGGCATGCGATGGTGAGACCAGAGACTTTCCAATTAACATAGGGTTACATCAAGGTTCGGCTTTGAGCCCCTATATTTTTGCATTAGTGATGGATGAAATCACAAAAGATATACAAAGGGAGATTCCCTGGTGTATGCTCTTTGTCGATGATGTTGTGCTGATTGATGAAAGTAGAATATGGGTTAATCGACAACTGGAGTTGTGGAGGGAGACCTTGGAATCAAAGGGTTTCAGGCTTAGCAGAACTAAAACAGAGTATATGAAGTGTGAGTTTAGCAGTGTCAGGTCAGATGACGGAGATGTTACCCTGGCCGGTAGAGTAGTACCCAAGAAGGAATCGTTTCGATACTTAGGATCTATGTTGCAGTTTGATGGAGAGATTGATAAGGATGTTAGTTTTAGAATTCAAGCAGGATGGGTGAAATGGCGACTAGCATCTGGCATTCTCTGTGATCGGAAGATTCCTCAGAAGCTTAAAGGAAAGTTCTATAGGACAGCAATCAGACCTGCAATGTTATATGGTGCAGAATGTTGGCCTACTAAGAGGCAACACGTCCAGAAGATAAGTATAGCAGAGATGCGAATGCTGCGTTGGAGCTGTGGGCATACCAGACGAGATCAGATTAGAAATGAGGATATTCGGGAAAAACTTGGAGTTGCACCTATTGAAGAGAAGTTAGTCCAATACCGCTTGAGATGGTTTGGACATATCCAACGTAGACCATACGATGCACCTGTACGCGCTGGAATTTTAGGTCGTGCCGAAGGCCCAAAGAGAGGTAGAGGTCAACCTAAAATGACATGGGAGGAGATAATAAAGAGAGATTTAAGTAACTGGAGTTTATCGGAAGAGCTGGTAGTTGATAGGAGTGCATGGAAATTGGCAATCCATGTACCAGAACCATAGTGTTTTTTTTTTGACTTTATTTCACGTTTACTGAACATTTTTACTTTTATTTACTATTTTAAATTTTATTTCACTTTTATTGAATATTTTTACTTCTTCTTCTTACTATTATTATTTAAAAAAACCCTTTATCGGACGACTTTTTATTTGATTGGTTATTTTAAACCCTTTATATATATATATTATCATCATTATTTATTTTATTTTATTTTATTTTAATTTTGGGTTCCATATCTAGCCAACCCCAACTTGTTTGGGATATATGGCTTTGTTGTTGTTATATATATAATGTATGTATGTATAGCAAGATGAAGTTGGAGATACAAGCTTTGTATACAAAGTTGAGTTTGTTCTTCATGTTTTCCAATATGAGAGGTCCTTATTCATTGAATGGAGAGTTTAAATGGTAAAGTAATAAAAGATAATTGGAAGAAAACACCGAAAATGGACCAGTAAAAGTTAAAACGCCTTTGTAGTTTCAGTAATATTAATTGGGTGCTACTATTCACACCCGGTATACACTTCTAGCCATCATTCTAAACTTAATTCAAATTATTATTTTTTATATTCTGCTGGCCACCATATATTGTCTTTCACTCAATTATTCAGCACCCTACTTCTCCTAAGAAAAACGCATACTTCCCTGCAATTTCAAACCCAAAACCCTAAACTCTAACAAAAGGAGATATTCTTTTGTGTAAAATAGAAATGGAAGATGAAGATAAAAAAGGTTAGAATTGCTTGATTTTATTGTTTTCTATTATGTTAGAACATGTTGTTAAGGTAGTTTTATTGGTTAGGTTTTTCATTGCCTTTAGGTTATTTTTTTCCACTTCGTTGGAAATTTCAAGCTTGGAGGACATTAAATTTGACGACGTTGTAATAGACAATGACAATCTAAGTTTTAACTTGTTGGGTTTTTATCCATATAACTTACGTATCTTCTTTTACAATAGGGTTTGATAGATGTAATATTTGAATGATGATAAATTGGATGATAAACATGATGGTTGTGATAATATAATACAAGATGTTCGATCAAATGACTCAAAAGACATAAATGCATGATGTAAGTGAGGTGGGAAGCGTTCATGTAGAGGATGGTACTGGTGGTCTCTTCACTTTTAGGTTTTAAATTTAGACGGTGGCCAATAGAGAAAATTTGAAATATGTGGGGTGCTTTTAGTTTTGGTGGCCAGAAGTGTAAATCGAGGTGTGAATAATGGCACCCTATTAATATGCAAATGAGTTGAAAGGACTTTGTAATCTACCGTTGAATAATATTATATATGATACTACCTGTTAAAGCATATTCCATGTGAACTCTTCATATATATAGTCTTATCACATGTCCTATAAATTGGTGCAACTATGGTAAGGAATGCTCACTTGTCATAAAAGTTTTTTGGGACTTGATAAACAAAGACTGAAGTTTAAGTCATTAATCGGTCTCTAAAGGTATATTTAAGACTGAGTTGTTGTACCAAAAACTGAAAATTGCAGTTTTTTTAACAATGTATTTTAGTAGTGCCATACAACTGTACTCTAATTATTAGACGGAAACCAAATGCTATATTAATAGAAATGTTTAGTTGTATGAGTGCAATATTTGGAGATGATTCCATATCGCATTGTAAAAAAACACTTCTACACAAATCGATTAGTCCTCCGGTAGGATTCCTACAACAACCGGAAGACTTCACTTTTTTTTGGTCAAAAGTCAGAATATGCATGATACGTTTATTATTATCATTTCAATATTCTTATTATTTGTCACACTCCTTGGAGCCAATTGTTGTTGTACTTTTAATATAGCAATTCTGATATTAATAACGTTCTGCTTTGCCATAATTTGTTACATCTTGGATTTTTTTTAATTTCAATTATATATTCACTGATATAATGATATGTTTTGAGCTTATATTTGTTTCGTTTCTTGTTTTATTTTTTTCAATCCATTATTGGTTTAGAGTTGCAAAATAACTAAGCATTATGATTACATTGGTCTTATTTGATATATAATAAAAACATATGTATTATTTGTGAATGATGCGAAACAATACATTGATAGTATATTCTTAATCTCAAGTTGATTTACATGTAAAATTCATTTTAATTGAATTCCCACTTTTATAATTGTTTTCATTTTAGATTACCCTATGATTTTTTTAGTAAAATTTGACTTGAAATATATTTTAATAAATAATTTCTGTTTCATGTTGAATACCTTAACGATCAGTTTTCCCACCTTGTGCGGTAATACTGGTTTATGCAATATGACCAATCTAGAAAATATCCTTTGACAAAAACATGCATATTATTTTTTAATTACTTGCGCTCTAACAGAGCAACTACTGACACTTGAAATCGAGAAATATAATCCAAAATATCCAACTTTTTAGTCAGGGAATTCATTCCCTTCACATTCTAGAACATAAAGGTCATTAATTAACTTTAGAAGTATCTACCATAGTGTTTGAGTTACTGGGGGTAGAACTCGCTTTATTTCTCTTGCTATGTCTACATTTTCCCCTTACTTGACTAATCATATCTTTCTATTGAAAGGTTGACACTCTGATCCTACAGCTTTTTCTCAAGTATTAACCAACAAGAGAATTTTTCCACTTCTCTCTTGCAGCCTTTCGAAGATGCGCTTAGACCTTTGCACACTTAAAGGCTATTGAAATTTGAAGGTGAATAATAATTAATTAGTGAAAAAGCTGACAATCTAATCCTAGAGCTGTTATGGTAACGGTAAATTTATCATTACCATAGCATTATCAGTCCATCTGACCTGTTTTTGATTGAAATTGGTATATCAATTAAAATTGTATGGTAATGGCAAATTTACCATTTTTATTTTTAACGGTAAATTATCGGTAACATTTCTTCAAAACCAGCTGTTAGCCCACTTTGTGAACTGGGCAACACAAAGTCAAGACATGAAATATTGAAGAACTTGAAAAACTCTGAAGCGGGTCGGATCGGAGCAGGATAGCGGTTCGGATAAAGTTTTCTGTTCGAATCGGTGAACTATTGCTGAGGAAATTAGAAAGGCACAGCTGTTCAGATCGGAGGGCAATATAATCTCAATTGGATCGGAAAGCCACTTGATTGCTACGAAGACAGATCGGAGCGGAGCGGAGCAGAATAAAGAGAAGAGAGAATTGTTTCCAAGTCAATCCGGGTCGGATCGGATATCCCGATCCGAACCCCTTGTACATGTCCCTCCGATCCGAACTCATTTTCCACATCACTCCCCTGCATGAGCGCCTGGATATTCGGATCGGCTATGACCAGTTCCTGCCCACAACGTCCATTACTCTGATGCGTTGTCAACATAGAAATCCATCCGAACCCGAGGCCGATGGGATGGATGACACGTGGCTCCGATCCGGATCGGGCTCTGAACAAATTCACACCTATAAATACCCCGTCTGGAGACAAAGAAAAGGATCTTTTTCTGGCACTTGGAGAGTTCAACCACCTTCATAACCCGAATTCCAGCAATCCCGGAAAATCCAAATCTTCTTTCATTATTTGTTTTCAACAATTGAGTGATTGTAAGTGAGTTGTGAGAGAAATCAAGTGAATATTTCATTGTACTTGCAACTAAATCAGTAAAAATAGTGAAAGACAAGTGGACGTAGGCATTTCTTCGCCGAACCACTATAAATCCTGTGTGTTCATTTTTATTTTTATCTCATTTCATTTGCTTTTAATCAATTTGGGTGTTAGAACCACTTTTTGGTCTAACATTTTGGTGCTTTCATTGAGAGCTCATCTGAATTCTTTGTTTTTCGGGATTATCATTCTACTTTTTGGACCGTTGAGTTCAAAGAAGTTAATCCTTAAGTTTCAACGCCCTTGGATATTTGTCGAAGTGATTGTCGAAGAACCATGGCCAAAGGAAAAGGCAAAGAAGTTCAATCTGTTCGAGGAAATGGAGCTAGCGAAGATCAGCAAAATGCGGTTGTAACAAGGTCTCGTGGGCAGAGTTCAGCAACAGGACGAACCAATGCAGGAAATCCGAGCCGTCTTCAGGGGGAAAGCTCCGATCCGATCCGGGTAGGAGATTCTGAAGCAGTGCATTCCCCCAATCTGAAACGACCCGAGCAGCTTGCCATGTACCGACCCGACCAGACTCCCCAGCTCCGATCCGACCCGACCTCCCATCTCCGATCCGATCCAACTCTTGGTGATGTTGGAACTTCTACTCGAGTCCCTACAAATGATCCGATTCCAGCCACCAGGGTCAGTGACCAGGTCAATCCATCTGCACCCATTACTCAAGGAGATTTTTCGCGCTTACTTGACATGCTCGAGAGTACTAGGGAGGCTATGAAAGTCCACGAGCGCACTAATCTCATGATGCAGGAAAATATGAGGCTCATGAGCAGGGAGATTAGTGAACTCCGTCGACAGAGAACTCCATCACCGGTTCGTCACACACCAGTGGATCAGTCTTCATCTTCCGAGGAAGAGCGGCCCCGTGAACGAAGGCCGCTCGAACGACCTCAGAATGTGGAGCAGCTGACATTCGGATCTTTGGGATCTCGTGAGGATATTGCACGAGCACTAGGAAACAATGACCCCATTCGAGGGCAAAGGCTCCAGTCCCCTCCTCCCGAGATCGACCGGGAGCGTAGGGAACGGAATAGAGCAGAAGCAGCTCGAAGAAGAAGGGCATCTCCTGAACAAGAGCCCAGAAGGAACTCGGATACTAGGGCCAGGGAACCCGAGCGGCCCCTAACTAATGCTGATGTACAGGCAATGGTTCGCCAGATCATGTCCGAGAGCCGGAACTATACAAATGAAGATTATGGCATTGAGCGAAGCCATACTCCTTTCACCGATGATACCCTCGACTTCCAGTTTCCCCAGCGTTTTAACCTGCCACAGATGGACAAGTACAACGGGAGAACTGATCCGGGACAACATTTGATGCGATACTCGTGGCTCATGAATGCTGCTGCTGCCCCTGATGAAGTGAAGTGTAAAGCATTCCCAATCTATTTAGAAGATGTGGCGCTGTTCTGGTTTACCCGACTTCCCCCTCGTTCGATTTCGAATTACAAGGAGCTGAGCGAACATTTTATGAATCAGTTCCGACTCCATGCCCGAAAGTCCAAAAGTGTTATTGAATTATCAAGAATCAAGCAGGCGCCAGGAGAGTCTTTAAGGGCATATCTTGAACGTTTTAACTTAGCTGTGACTGAAGTTAGTGACCCGCATGAACCCACCATTCTGATGGCATTAAAGGAAGGAGTCGATCCTGAATCTGAGTTCGGGGATTACCTTTCTGGGAAGACACCCTCCACGAGGGAGATATTCTATGAAAAAGCCGATATTTATTTAAGGCGAGAGGAGGCCAGGGCAAACCGAAAGAGAAAGTCTGAGGCGGCTTCAAAAGAAAATGTGCAGAGTAACGTCGCCGTGAAGCAGTCTGGGGAAAGTTCCGGCAAGGTTGAAGTAAATGTGGGAAACAAGGGTGGAAACAACAATGCTGGAAGCGGGGGCAACAACAATAACCGTAATGCGAACGGAAACAGAAGAAATAGAAATAGGGGAAGTGATCCTAACAAAAGACTCCGATTCCAGACCTACGAGAATTATACACCATTGAACGACACCCTGGAGAATATTTACCTGGATACGTACAACGTTTTGCAGTATAAAAGACCGCCACCTCGTGATTCGACCGAGAAAGAGATGGCGACAGGGAAGTTTTGTTTGTTTCATGGAACTCATGGGCATTCAACCAATGAATGTCGGCATTTGAGAGATGTGATTGAGAAGCTGCTGCGTGAAGGGAAGTTGGATGAATACAAGGTTGCCCCGAGGGACAGGGGGCAAGGAGAGCAGGCTCCAAAACAGATTCTACCTGCTCCCAAGCCTACAGCGCAGCAGAAAGGTAAAGGAATTGTTATCAACTCCATAGTGGGCGGACCTCACCCGGCAATCCGAAGTTTCAGATCAATGGATCAATATGTAAATGCTGCCAAGCACATAGATGTGAATGAAGGTGATGATTTGGAAGATATCACCCCCATAAAACAACAGAAGACCATTTTTGACGACGTGGTGTTCCGCAGCAGAGATAATACTGGGATCCAATCACCCACTGATGATCCGTTGGTTATTACTACCACCATTGGGCCGGCCTTGGTTCATAAGGTATTAGTAGACAACGGAAGTTCCGTCAATATTTTGTTTAAAAAGTCATTTGATCAGATGAAGCTGGAATCTGAAGATTTGAAGCCATGTGAAGGATGGATCAGAGGCTTCAACGGGGCGTCAACAGCTCCCATGGGATACATAGAATTGCCCGTGACCTTGGGGCAAGGAGAACGCAGAAGAGTGCGGATGCTTCGGTTCGTAGTATTGGACGTAGATTCGCCTTATAATGCATTTTTGGGGAGGCCTGCCCTTACTGAATTCAGAGTTTGTATCGCCCCCTGGTGTTTATTGCTTAAGTTCCCAACCGAAGCCGGAACTGGAGTAATGAGAGGGGATCAATTTTCCGGACGGGCTTGCTATGTGGCCGAACTAAAGATGTTGATGAAAGGACTTAACATCGAAAGTAAAGATGCCTCGCCTCCCCCAGAGGGGGGCTCGGCGTAACAATTAGAGAAATCGGCCCCGAAGGAGTTGCTTAAAGGAACGCCTGAAGACCTGGATCCCAGAAAAGACGAGGAACCAGAGACTAAAAATGCAACTCCTAATGAAGCAACAGTGGAAGTTCCCATTGATGACGCTGATCCGACAAGAGTCTTGAAGATTGGGTCTCAATTGGATCCACGTCGGGCCAAAGAACTAACAGACTTTTTGAAGGCGAACTTGGACGTGTTTGCCTGGACCCACGCTGACATGTGTGGGATATCGCCATCCATTATAAGTCACAAATTAAACGTAAACCCGAAGCATCCGCCTGTGAAGCAAAAGAGACGTATGCTAGGCCCAGAGAGGTCGGCTGCTCTCAAAGAGGAAGTGGAGAAGCTGAAGCAGAACGGATTTATTCGAGATTCGACATATCCCGACTGGATATCGAATCCCGTCTTGGTAAAGAAGCCGAATGGAAAATGGCGGACTTGCATTGATTTTTTAGATTTGAACAAAGCCTGCCTAAAAGACAGTTTCCCACTTCCCAGAATTGATCAGCTTGTAGATTCGACAGCAGGTCATGAACTTCTCTCTTTCATGGATGCATATTCCGGATATAATCAAATTCCTATGCACGTGCCAGATCAAGAGCATACGAGCTTCAGTACGAATTTGGGGTTATATTGTTATGTTGTAATGCCATTCGGATTGAAAAACCCCGGAGTCACTTATCAGCGCTTGGTGAACAGAATGTTTTATAATCAAATAGGGAAGACTATGGAAGTTTACGTGGATGATATGCTTGTCAAATCGAAACAGTCCTACAGCCATACGCAAGACTTGGCAGAAATGTTTGGTATCCTACGAAAGTATCGGATGAAATTGAATCCTCTGAAATGCTCATTTGGAGTGACATCGGGAAAGTTCCTTGGCTTCATTGTGAGCTCCTGAGGAATTGAAATCAATCCTAGTCAGATAGCAGCGATTAGAAACATTGAAGAGCCGAGGAGAATTAAAGACGTCCAAAGTCTTGCAGGGAAAGTAGCGGCGCTGAGTAGATTCATCTCCAAAGCCACAGGCAAATGCGTTCCGTTTTTTGATTTGATTAAAAGAGGAAAGAAGAATTTCGAGTGGACTCCGGACTGTGTTGAGGCCTTTCAAAATTTATTGGAACTGCTAGAGAAACCGCCGATTTTGTCAAAACCAGTGGATCACGAAGAATTGTTTGTTTACTTGGCAGTCTCGGCTCACGCCGTTAGCACAGCCCTGGTTCGAGAAGAAGACAAAGTACAAAGGCCAGTGTATTATGTAAGCAAGAAATTAGCAGGGGCAGAGCGCAACTACCCAAAAATTGAGAAGCTCGCTTACAGCCTCCTAATCGCATCCCGAAAACTTCGTCACTATTTCCAAGCTCATCCAATAACCATATACACCGACCAGCCCTTGAGGCAGGTATTGCAGAGACCCGAAGCATCGGGAAGGTTGATCAAATGGAATATAGAATTAAGCCAATTTGATTTAAATTTTCAACCACGAAAGTCGGTCAGGGGGCAAACTCTGGCGGACTTTATAGCGGAGTTCACCATCCCAGAGGAGGAAGTAATCGATGACAAAGTGGTTAGGTCCGAGGATGAGTTAAAGATAGATCCGTGGAAACTATACACAGATGGAGCCAAGAACGACCGAAGGTCCGGAGCTGGAATCGTCTTAGTCACCCCCGAAGGACGGTCGTTATATTACGCTCTACGATTAGAATTTTCGGCGACTAACAATGACTCTGAATATGAAGCCCTGATTGCCGGGCTGAAGCTTGCTAAAGACCTCGGAATAAAAACATTGGACATATTCTGCGACTCTAAAATCGTTGTTTGCCAAGTGCGAGAGGAATTTGTGGCTCGGGGACCTCGACTTATCGCCTACCTCAGGAAAGTGAGAGAGCTATTGAGTAGCTTGGAGCGGTACGATATAACACACATCCCAAGAGCCGAAAACCAGAAGGCGGATAGGCTGGCAAAGCTGGCTAGTTCCGACAATCCAGAAGAGACTGAAATAATTCCAATTGAAACATTGGAATCGCCAAGCTTTGAGTCGATGGAAGTTGAGTTCGCTTTCGAAGCGGAACCGGAGAAGGAGTCGTGGATGACTCCAATTAAGAATTTCCTTAAGAATGGGACACTCCCATCAAAGAAGAGTGGGAAAAGGGCTGTAGTTCGCAAGGCTACCAGATATGTCATACAAGATGATACCCTTTATAGGCAAGGATTTTCTATGCCCCTGTTACGATGTATAACACACGACGACATCAAGCGTGTACTAAGAGAAGTGCACGAAGGTGAGTGTGGAGATCATACAGGAGGTCAGACTTTAGCAAAAAAAAATATTGCGATATGGATACTTCTGGCCTACAATTAATAAAGATGCAGCTGATTATTCACGACGCTGCGATAAGTGCCAGAGATTCGCCAAAATCCCCACAGCACCGTCGACCCAACTTAAATCAATGGTGAGTCCTTGGCCATTTGCCACATGGGGAATTGATATCATTGGAGTTCTACCGATTGCTAAAGGAGGAGCGAAATATGCAATAGTGGCCGTGGACTATTTTATGAAGTGGGTGGAAGCTGAGCCCTTGACCAAGATCACGGCAAGAAAGGTGATAAGTTTTGTGGTCAGAAATATTATATGCCGATTTGGGATCCCAAGGACGATTATAACTGACAACGAAACCCAATTTGATAGTACTGAATTCAGAAATTTCTGCCAGAAGTATAAGATTGACAAGCGATATACTGCAGTTGCCTATCCGCAGTCGAACGGGCAAGTAGAGGCAATAAACAAAGTAATAAAATCCATCCTCAAGAAACGGTTAGAGCGTGCAAAGGCAAAATGGGTTGACGAATTGCCCCTAGCTTTGTGGGCATATCGAACAACGTTTAAGACGGCTACCGGTCACACCCCTTTCTCTCTCTCCTTTGGCTCAGAAGCAGTAATTCCAGTTGAACTGGAAATTCCTTCCCATAGGGTGACATATTATGACCCGATGACGAATCGAGCGCTCTTACTTGAGTCTCTTGATGAAGTCGAAGAAAAAAGGGACGAAGCAGATTTGCGTGCGGCAAGACATCGACGTCAGATGGCACGCTATTACGACAAAAAAATTCGCCTCATGACTTTTGAACCAGGAGATTTGGTTCTAAAGAGAGTCTTTCCATCCCTTCCTCACCTTGGTCCAAAATGGGAAGGACCCTTTGTCATCCAACGGAAACTTGAAAAAGGAACCTTCAAGTTAACGACCGTAGATGGCGAAGAAGTCCCTAGAGCATGGAATGCCCAACACTTAATGCGATATTTGGATTAGAAATGCTGTACTCTTTGTTATTTTTCTTATGAACTCTGTAATAAGGCACGACTTGCCTTGGGAAAATCTGACGATATGAATAAAGGACTATAAAGTGGATGTAGGCTACGACTTAGCCGAACCACTATAAAAATATTGTGTGTTACTTACTTTTATGCATTACATATATACATTCATTAATTATTCTGTTGTGATTATGGAATACAGGATGATTCAAAACCTGAAAAGGTTAAAGACAGTTTAAACATAAGAAAAAGCACAGCGACTACTTGTGCGATAAGACATAAAAGAATGAGAAAACGACATTCTTAACTCTAACTCTCCAGAGAGAGAGAGAGTATAAAAGCGTCTCCGACTGAGCACTGAAAAAGAAATTCTTCCCCTAACTCTAACTCTCCAGAGAGAGAGAGAGAGAGAGTATAAAAGCGTCTTCGACTGAGCGCTGAGAAAGAAATCTTTCCCCGCTGAAAGACCGGGGAATGAATAGATTGCTGAGCTTGAACTCTAACTCTCCAGAGAGAGTATAAAAGAAATGCCAGAAAAAACGACAGGCACTGACGACACAGGAAATGCTATCCCGTCAGAAAATCGGGAGCATTCAGATTGCTTGATTAAGCATTAATAATTTATTAGAATTAACTGGGGGCATATATGTATACACATATTTCCTCGCTCTGTGACTTCATTTCGTAACTATAGCAAGACATGCATTTTTACATAAGTGCAGAACTACTGACAAACAGACATTGCAGAAAATGAATTATTTTTTATTTATTTACGAATGAATGAATTTGTACAGGAAAGTAGCTAAAAAAGAAGGTGCAAGAGCCGCTCTTGTAGCAGCAATTGTTGGTTCACTAAATGCTAAAACAACACAAGGCAATCCACTATTTAGATTTCGAGTGAGCCTTGGACTTCTTGGCGGCTTTCTCCACATCGTTTGCTTCTTTCTTAGCCTCTGTCAAGATTCGTTTTGATTTCTTCTTTCCTGAAGATGCGGTGCTGGAGCCAGTAGACTTCTTCCCGGAGGGCGGAGCGCTGGAATCAAGAGAAGATTTTCTAGCAAGTTCCTCTGTAATAGATCTAGTTGAGAGCTTAACAACTAACCTTGATCCCGCATCCACAACTGCGAGGGGCTTGAGGGCTTCAGAGTCTAGTTCTTCAGCTTTTAATTGCAAGCGTTTGTCTTGATCAGCTTTCATTGCAGCCAATGTAACATCATCAGCATTTTTTGACTCCCGGACTATTGCAACTTCTGGTTCCTCTTCATGACCCCCGTCACCGCCATCATCCCTTAAAGCTGCTATCATTTCTTCATCATGGGGAGTGGCGACCTTAGTCGGCTCACTTCCTTCTCCCAAGTCTATAGGAGCAGCCTTGTCCTCCCCTCTTTTGGCCTTTTCTGCGGGCTCTGCCCCGGCGGTGGCTCCCTGAGTCACATCTGTCTTTTCGGATGGCTCAATACCTATAGAATGAGAAGCAATAGTTATCAACTCAGGCGAAAACAATGGGTTTTTCATCGATTGCTCAATCACGTGGCGAAAGGTAGAAATAGCCTTGACAAATTGAGGAGAAAAGGTAGGGATACCTTCCGAAGACTTCTCGGCAGGGGTGACTACTACCTCTGATGCTGTTTCAGGAATAGGGGATAGCAGAGTTGTTCGGGGAATTCCTGGATTTTCAGGATCATACCCCTCTACTTCAGAAGTCGCAGGGGCAGAAGAAGAGGAACCAGCTTCGAGAACATTCTTTTGTTTAGACTTCCGTCTCTCTTCTTCCATGGCCTCAGCAATGAGGCGGTGCCCTTCAGCTAGGCGCTCCGGTTCATCATCCCTCAAGTATTTCTCCATTAGCTTATCTTCATCGATGGAATCGACCTTAAGTTCCTCTTTTTCCCACTCGACGATCTGATTCCATACTTGAACTAGAGTGGATGGATAATCCTCGATCCAAGAAATGTTTCGGCGACGGATGATATGTGCGAAGAATTCAATCATTAATTCGCCGAAACCCTGAATATCAGCCTCCGCCTCTGACAGTTGTTTGCGGGCTTCCTCCACAGATTTGATAGCACACTCCACATTGCCCTCAGCCAGGGCAGCTCTGTTCTCTGCCTCCAATAGCTTTGAAGCCAAGTCAGCATTCTTCTTTACTAGTTCAGCACTCCTCTTTGCTAACTCGGCATTTTTCCGTTCGAGGTCAGCATAAGCAAGGCGTGTCTTAGCAGCTTCTGACTTAGCCTCATCAGCTTGCTTTTTTAACTCAGAACGCTCTTGAGTGTGACATTTAAGCAAGTCATGATAACGTTTTTGCATGTCCTCAAATTGTTGTTTGAAGTTAGAAGCGTCCCTTTGAGCGACAGCTAGCTGAGTTTGAGTGTCTTCCAAATCTTTTCCTAGAGCTTTTAAAGCCTTGGCATCCTCCTCCGCAGTCTTTTGCATTTAGTCGGTATTTGTGATTAGAGTGCGGATGATTCTGGAAAGGTTGCGTGAATATTTAAACATCTCAGAATACTGTTTTTCCACCGCATCTATCTTTGCTTTGGCCTCATCTACCCACTTAGTAGAAATAGGTTCAAGGGAAGGTAAAAAAGTCAAAGTCTCGAAGTAGTGTTCGGGAAATTGCTCCTCCAAATATGCCCGCTTTATTGCAGTGTCCGCGTCTAGTGGGGGAGGAGCGGGGATTGTCAATTCGATGTCCCTGTGTGAGGAGGATTCGGTAGTTTCTTTGTCTGTCCTAGGTCGTTTAGTAGCAGGGACCTTGTGCTTACTTCGAGACCCGGTTTCTTTTGGAGGACTTCTCTCTTTACTGCGCTTTTCATGGGAAGAAGTGGAGTCTTTAGATTGTGGTCTGTCCTCTTCCCTACAACTTTGATAACCTTTGTATTTCTCTTGTTCCGGCCGAACAGGAGAGCGAGAACGTGAGGGTCGAGAACGATAGGGATCATAAGGCCTTCTCTCCTCCCTACCACGATCATCACGGCGATCATACTCGATATCCTGAGGTGGATTAGACATGCTGCGGCGAAGCTTCCTGATATCATAGTAGGATCGAGACATCGTACCTGCACAATAAGACAAACGAAATTTAGAATCAATGGATTCACGGAGAAAGAGGTGCAATGAATGCTAATGCTGTTGTATAACGTGTGTCCTAAGTGGTGTGTTTCCCCCCAACCAACCCGAGTCTGAAGCTAGACTAGTACGGGCAGGCTCTTTGGCCTTAGCAGGAGTGGTCTCTTCAGAAGAGGTGAAGACTAAAGGATCCTTCCTAAAATCCTCTGAAGTGTATATAGTTTCAGGTAAGGGGAGATCCCCCAAACCCTGAAATATTTGGTCATCAGTACTAGGGATATCCCCGTCGGAAGCATTAAGTGGCGACTCTTGGGAGGATGTTGACTTTTCCGGAGAAGTAGCCTCCTCGGGGGCAATATATCCTTCACGATGCTTTTCGGCCAGGTTAGCCAATTCGTCATCCTGAGTAGAAGATGGAGAAGGTGAAGTTTGAAGAGGCACTGTAGGGACTCCTGAGCCTTCTCCTATCTCTGGGACTACCTCCACTGGAGGAATATATGCGTATGGAGCCGTCCCATGACCAATGCTACGAAAAACGGACAACATCCCATGAAAGTGAAGATATTCATCTTTAAGGACTTCGTCGATAGTCAAGAATTTTTGATCGCCATTAAGAAGTTGGTGCATCCGGTCAAAGAACACCTGATCTGACATTTGTTTTGGATTGTCGACTGCAAACGAAAAGGAAAACAAGTTAAGGTGATAACTCGAGTGTATAGAGCCCGGATTTAGAAAATCAGTGCTTTACTTGATTTCGTCCACCTCCTGGCACATCCAGGCTATCGCTTCACATAGAACCATTCCAGTCTGGAGTCTCCAGCTTTACTGCTGAATGGCGCCAAGATTATCTTCCTCTTAGGAACAGACTCAAAATAGCAGAAAGATGGAGTCTCTCGAGTCCGATGCTTGAAGTTATAGAAGAATTGAACGTCATCGAACGTGAGCTCTATGCCTAAGATCTCACGGTATGCTATGTACAAAGTGTGCAAGTAGGCATAAGAATTGAGATGCAGCTGCATGGGGGCAATCCGCATTTGTCTTAGAAAGTCAATGATGAAGGGAGAAAATGGAGGGATAGCTCCAACCATACACATCAACCTAGTGACTGCCATATATCCTTCTGGAGGGTTGTGGGGACGGTCAGAGCTTGAAGGCACTAGAGTGTCCCTTTTCATTATCCCGTACTTTAAGCAAATTCGGATAAGTCGATCGTTGTCGATTGTTGATTCAACGGAATCTGGAGGTGATTCCAATATAATGGCCGATTCAAATTCATCGGGGGCTCGATCATCACCAATCCCTCCTTCCTCCTCAAAACCCAGAGAAACTTCATTTTCTGAAGACACCTCGTTGCTTTCCCGATTTCCAACCCCGTAGTCTGGACCCTCATTGTCCCATTCTGGATCTGACGGAGAAGATATGTCCTCGAGAATGATTTTGTTAGAGGTTTCCGGGGCTTCTTTCCTCTCAGCTAGTCTGGAAGAGCGTCTGGGTCTCAAGGTCATAGAACTATTGAAGAAGCAATAGCACAAATTAAAGCAAATTAGCCCGTATCCCCCCGTGCGTGTGTGCAAACTAAAGTGTGAACAGTGTATACGGAAAGTGCAAAGTAAATGTTTAAAAGTGCGACGAAAAAGTTTGGCAAGATATAAAGAGTTGAAGTAATTCTTGATATCCAGTTACGTTCGCAAGGCACTATCCTAACTGTCCATAAGATTGAAGATTATGCCGAAGTTTGATTGGGCCAGTTAGACGAGTTTTTATGTGTTAGGGTGGACTGTGCTTCGGTTCAGTTCGGATGCATTCATCGGGGTCGGATCGGGAGCGTGACCTTAGGCTTGGAAATCTTATTGAAGCTCAAAAATCAAAATCAGATCGGATCGGAGGCAAAGTCCCCTAACGGTTCAGATCGGATCACGTAACTATGTTTATCCTCCATCATCTTACGATCCGACCCGATCCGATTAGGTAGGCTCCTTCTCTCCTATCTTAAGTGCTTGCTCCGACCCGACCCGATCTCCTGGATTTCTTTTCTTTTTTCTTTCTTTGCTCGCCCCGACCCGATCCGACCTCCTGAATTTCCTTCCTTCTTCTTTTATTTTTTCAACTTCCATGTCTCTCCGAACCGAACCAATTCTTCATCATCTTCTCCTTCACCCTCTTTCTTCCCTATCCGATCCCAGGGCCAATCTCGTGCCATTTCCTCAAGACAAAACCAAGCAATTACATGCTGGTGTATTCCACTACAGATCCTCGTTCCCTCCGTTCCAACCTCAAGACGGCGACGCGTCTATTGATAACGATGACGAGGGGGAGGGTCACGGCGGCAAGGTCATCGGAGTTTTATGATTGAATTATCCTAATCGCTCACGAATTCAACTCGAAAACGATTAAAGAAGGAATCGATCGAAGTTTTATAACCTACCAGTGTGATTACTTCGAGAATTAAGAAGAATTTTGAAGGTTCACGAATTAAATTTTTCTCGTTTTGCAGAGCTCGAGCGGTAAAACAGTAAAAGTGAATGAAGGGAGGGGGTAGTGTTTATATAGAAGAAGAATGTGACTATTCGTCTCCCCATTCGGATCGGCAGCCCAATAGGAGAACCCCTGTTCGGATCGGGTGGACAGCCCAGAAGCGAAGCTTGGCCCAATACTCCAGAGAAAGATAGGGAGAAGAGGGGGCCTGTTCGGATCGGATTCCGAACCGAACCGAATTCTTTAGCTTGGCAACAAACTGAATTGAAATTTGAAGAAAAAGATAAAAACGCAAGGAAAATCAAAAGGGAAATTACCTCGAAGAGCGCTATGCACTGATGGTCAAAGCATGCTCCGTCTCCAACAGAAGCATCCTTTGAGGGGGCAAAATGTTAGCCCACTTTGTGAACTGGGAAACACAAAGTCAAGACATGAAATATTGAAGAACTTGAAAAACTCTGAAGCGGGTCGGATCGGAGCATGATAGAGGTTCGGATAAAGTTTTCTGTTCGGATCGGTGAACTATTGGTGAGGAAATTAGAAAGGCACAGCTGTTCGGATCGGAGGGCAATATAATCTCAATTGGATCGGAAAGCCACTTGATTGCTACGGAGATAGATCGGAGCAGAGCGGAGCAGAATAAAGAGAAGAGAGAATTGTTTCCATGTCAATCCGGGTCGGATCGGATATCCCGATCCGAACCCCTTATACATGTCCCTCCGATCCGAACCCATTTTCCACATCACTCCCCTGCATGAGCGCCTGGATATCCGGATCGGCTATGACCAGTTCCTGCCCACAACGTCCATTACTCTGATGCGTTGTCAACATAGAAATCCATCCGAACCCGAGGCTGATGGGATGGATGACACGTGGCTCCGATCCGGATCGGGCTTTGAACAAATTCACACATATAAATACCCCGTCTGGAGACAAAGAAAAGGATCTTTTTCTGGCACTTGGAGAGTTCAACCACCTTCATAACCCGAATTCCAGCAATCCCAGAAAATCCAAATCTTCTTTCATTATTTGTTTTCAACAATTGAGTGATTGTAAGTGAGTTGTGAGAGAAATCAAGTGAATATTTCATTGTACTTGCAACTAAATCAGTAAAAATAGTGAAAGACAAGTGGACGTAGGCATTTCTTCGCCGAACCACTATAAATCCTGTGTGTTCATTTTTATTTTTATTTCATTTCATTTGCTTTTAATCAATTTGGGTGTTAGAACCACTTTTTGGTCTAACACCAGCGGTAATGGTAATTTTACGAGTTAATTTAAAACATACGTATATTCATCTAATATGCTTTATTATATGCATTTAGAACCAAATAAATGATTATATTTAGTTCAATAATTAAGTGAAATAATTTCAAGTACACTAGTTTTCTTTATCATTTATGCTTTTTTTTATAAATTAACACTGTATATATCTATACTGTACTATTAAAGATGAGTTGTTTTTGAATAGCTCTCAAGCCTCCTTCAGTTTATGTAAGAACACATCTCATCTTAACACGTGCAATGTTTACTCAAACGTCTCGAGATTTGTTGTGTAATGTTTATTTCTTCCACATGTTTTCTCCATACACTTTCAGCCCCTAAACGTTCTTCTGCCTCTTTCTATCCATCGATCTCCACCTGGACCACCTCTCCTCCACTGGCTATCGCAAAACCCTACTCTTCAAATTTCTGCATACTTTCGGGATATGCAGATTCTCTTTTGATTCTTATCAGTAAATCTCCTTTCCTTTTTCATAATCACTGTTTCATTTATCCGTTCGTCAGTTACAGAATAGATCTACATACAGTGAATCAATTAACAGGTTAATCTAGATTGATAGGCGATGGTGATCTTCCTTTTATAACAACCGCCGATTTTATGATTTCGCTGGCATTAATTCATGTCGACGAATTTGATTTGGTTGTTTTAGGTATGTTCTCCTTCATTTTATTTCAATCACCGAAATGTTTCATATAACTCACTAATTCCCTCCCCGATCATTGTAGATTTATGGTGCCTACTCTAAACTGGAATGTTTCAGGTAATTTCAAAATCTCTGATTTGCGTGTTCTTATCTCAATATAATTTTCTCACAGCAACCACAGTTTTAAGTTTGGATTATTTGTGGTCGGCATGAATTTTCATTTTGTTTCCATCTGATTTGTTTTACAATTTTAGAACTGTTTCCTCTATTGTTAGGGACAGTTTATAGAATAAGATCATGAGGCTTATGTTAGCTTTTGTATACTTAGATGGTTAGGTTAATTTACTTTGAATATTGTTTCGAGAATAATAAGTGGATTTGTAACAAGCCGCATTCTACGCATCGGAGGATCGTAGAATATTTATTTCTTTCTTATATGAAGTCGTATGGTCATGTGGCTATGGGAAACCACCATTGTGGCCATTTCCCATGTTCATGATTTTTGCCGATTTTTAAATGACCGTTTTGCCCCTAGCTGATCTTGTTTCGGCCATAACTTTTGATTGGAAAGGAGTTTTGACCTGAAACAACTTCCATTGGCTTCGGATGATGGTTTACCTTTCCGTAAAGTGATCATATGTGGAAAACGGGCTTACCGTTTGGGAGAAACGGCTGAAATAAGTTTTGGAAGGTGAAAAACTGCTTAACCGGGCCAAATAGGGTGATTAGTGAATGGGCCCATAACCCATTTCGGGATTAGGGTTATGGGGAGGCTGAATAGAGCTAGGGTTTCATTCCATTTCAGTTTTCTAGCCTCCACTTACCAGTTAGAAACTCTAAAAATGGCCTCCAACCTCTAAATCACCTCCAAATCACTTTCTAATCAAGGATTAAGCTTAGCAACATCAAATCAAGGGAGATCTTCACAAAATCAAGATTAGAGCTGTTGTTTAGCATTGGTGTTCGCGCCATATCAGAGATTTATTTTAGATCTAAGGTTTATTTGTGGCTAAGGTAGGTGATTTGCATAGTTCCTCACTAATTATGGTTGATTAAGGGTAATTAGTGTTGATTAGCGAATTTATACACTAATAAATTCTGGAAAAATATTTATAAATTCTTAAATGATATTTTAGACCTCTGTTAGAAACTTGGGTAATTCAGTTAAGTTTTGCTAATCATATCATTAATTATGCTTGAACATGCTTAAGGGAAAATATGGGGTTTTGCCTATGTTTGATCCAATTTAACCTATCATATTGTTGTTTTGGTGTTTGAGGTCACTTCTACCTATTGCTATGACTGTATGGTATGCTTTGTGATTGATATGAATAGTCAGAATGGTCGAAAACGTCGTCGAATGGCGTAAAACACTCGCTGGAAACGTTACAGGAAGACGGTGCAGGTTTTCGGATCGGATCGGATGGATGGGCTCGGACCGGATAATGGGCTGGGAAAGGGATCACCGAACCGAACCTAGGCTTGGCATAAGAGAAGGTTTGGCAAAAAGGAAGGCCATTATGGTTAAACTGGGATCAGATCGGAGCATCTGAAGGAGAAGAGCTACCGAGCCGAACTGAATCAGGGAATGGGTCCGAACCGAATCAAGATGCATCTACCCGACCCGACCCACCAGAGGGCACCCGAACCGAACCGATGTACTACGAAGGGACTTGGAGGCCACGATCCGACCCAGAGCACTTGGAAGGAGGCCGATACGAACCGACAGAGAAGAAGGGATGAGGAACCGAACCGATCCGGTGATGACCAAAAACCAGAGATGCAAAGGTAGTCCAAATGGAAGTTAGAGCTCAGGATCCAGTTGTGTAACGACCGGGAATTTCGCTCGATCCGAATCAGTCGCTAAACCGATCAAGACCATTCGAAACGCCTGATTGTTTTGAGAACACAACAAATTAGAACGCAGACGGATGAACATTTCATTGTATTACAACAATTCCATCAGAATACAAGAATATACAGAATATAAATAAATATTACACCTTATAAAATATCAGAGATTACAATACATTACATAGCAGCGGAAAATAATACAATACACAACTGAAGGAGATATGCGGATACAAAGCTTTTCGGATATCAGTCCAGCTGTAAACTAGGATCCTATGAATATAAATATGCAAAACCAAAACTAATAGCTGCCCATGCGGGAAATGGGGGCACCCAGAGTTTAGTTTAAAACAATAAACTCCAGGTCAGTCATGTGACTGCTGTGAGATATAAAACAGTTATTAATCTTTATTTTAAAGTTAGGTAAATCAAGGGACCACGTCGTATAACACTGAACGAGTTTCCTCCCAAGAATACCAGTGCATAAAACAACAGCGCAATGCTAAATAAAGAACAATGAAGCTATTATAAGACCCAGGTCCCATCACACAATGCAACGCAAGCCGGAGGATAGGGTCTTTACCTTATAATATCCAAGAATGCTTGTACGTTTAAAAACAAATCATTTATTATTACTATAAGTGTATAGTGTATAAAACAACTTCAAATCATAAGTATCAATCATAGACGGCATAAGCGCCCCATCCCACTATGTCGCCATACTAGGCTCCACAATCAAAACTGCACATGTCACGTATTGGAAGTTGGATTTCCATCTATGAACCGAGGAAAAAGATAGTACTCTACCGATTCGAGACGCTCTAGCCCGCCCCTCAGGACCCAGACTCAGGTGGGCCGTTGGATCGTCAGGGTTGGTCCACCGATATGGATTAAAATGCCTGAACACTGCGTTTCCCCGCCCTTTGGGGCGTAAATGAGCCAACGAATGACTCCATCGGACCCAGTTCGTCCGATCTAACTGAGTCGCCTCGCAACACCAACAACCACATAAGTCAAACTCGTTAGGGCGTGTAAAACCACAAACGCCACTTCTAACTAGAAAGGAACGCATGTCCTCCCTGAGGTCCTCTCCCGTTTTTGGTTCACCACTGGGGTGTGAGGCTCGCGAATCAACGTTACACAAAGCTACGCCACACAGGCCGTGCTTTGATCATCAACTACAAGACTTTGTTTTCAACAGAAGCCTTGATCCATTGCCACTTAGGCATGCTACACAGGCAATTCATTCCATGCGATGGATATCCATCAATATATAACCCCTGAGCTTGTATGTCTCAGAGAAGGGCGTTAAGCAAGAGAATAAATTCTCCGCCGCCAAACAAATATATAGTTAATAGAAATCAATCACACAGACTGAAATCCAATGTCAGACACATAGTCCATTTACAAGTTCGTTCTGGGTCTGAACGAAACCGAATGCACCTAGTACCCCGCATATCCATCGATCTCCAAGTACGTTTGGATGACCACTAACTAATTCCCTCCTCTTGGGTGTACGGCCCAATCAAGATCATCAGTAATCACCCAAACGACGTGAAGACCTCCGATCTTCAACCACCATCTTCATCTTCGACTATTCGTCAAATCAGTTATTCAGAAAGGGATAAACCCGGTCTTTCTGAATAACTCGCGCATATAATAAACAAGTGTTACACAACATACGCCTCATTCCAATTCAGAATATTATTTTATTCAAATATTCTTACACTTTGGGAAAGGTTCGCATTAATTTTATCGAAGATAAATTCTTTTAAATTTATTCTTTAATCTTCCTTTGAATATCACTTCAAACTAGTCGGGATTAACGAACTACACCGAAGTAATTATTTATTTTATTTCCCAATCCCAACCTATTTATCCCATGAAGTAAAACTGGTAATACTTCATATCTAACACCATGGTGTTATCGGTAAATTCAATTACCATTTCATGTTCAAATCTAATTAAAGATTTAACTACCGCTTGGAGTAAAACTAGTGATACTCCATTCTCGATCTTTTCAATCTAATTAAAGATTCATTAAAACTCCACTTAGTTTTAATCTTTGACTGGGTTAAAGAATCAGTGTCCTTTAAAACACTGTTCACGATAAACCCAAAAATCAATACCAATTCAATTCCCATTAAATATTATTTAATTGGTACACTTCATTAAATCTAAATAAAAAGATTTAATCTTTTTCTCAATTGGGCTTAAGAACAGTGTTAATGAAGACACCATTCACGACAAACCCAAATCACATTTGATATTAAATACAAAGCTCTGAATAGAAAATATATCGGCTTATATTCAATATCAAATTCTACGACCAACAAATGTCGTATTGGAAATAACGATATAAATATATCTTTCAAATTCCCATAACAATATCTGTGTAATCACGAAATCCAACATCGAAATATTCCAAAGACAATTTCGATTCAAATCCATTCCAGAATTGGAATTTCTGGTTATTTTTAAAACCATTTCAAATCCAATCTATCTATTTTAAAAATAAATTATTATTCTAGTTCAAAACTAGTTTATTTCGATAAAAATATACTTTTATCTTTCCAAATATGGATTTTTTCATCTCAATTCCTCCCAAATCATTTCTTATGATTTTACACAAATTATTACTATTTTTAATAATTATATCAAGGCCCGTACAGTCGATTTCCATCAACGGCCATCGAACTGCACTTACAGCGATCTTTTCCAAATTTGATTGGGACATAATTCCAAATCCAACCGTTAGATTTCCAATTTCTAATAATCGTTAGAAAGCTCTTTTCGATACGAACCCAACGGTTCTGCTTTTAGGAGAATCCGACGGTCGGATCTCCCGCAATATCCATTCAAAGTCAATGGTTGAAATTCACGAACTACCGCAGCGCGGCGCGTTCTATTCAGGCCATTATATTATATATATAATATATACTTTGTCGATTTCCTTTTAAAACATATTTTATAAATCGTTTTAAATTCGTTTACGAAACGATTTCAACTTCATTTTCAAATTCAAATCGAGATTGAATTTTTCAATATAAATTCGTTTTAAATTCATCTCAAATTGATTTCAATTTAAATCGATTTTTAATTCAATTTCAGTTCGTTTCAATTCAACTCAATTTCAATTCGAATTCATTTCTATTCAATTTCAATTCGAATTCAATTCTATTCAATTTCAATTCGAATTCATTTTCAATTCGAATTCATTTCAAATTGATTTCCATTCAATTCAATTCGAATTCATTTTCAAAATATTCGTTTTTGAAATCACTTTTCAATATTCATTATAAAAACGAATATAATCGATATAAATATCATTTGCGTCAAAATGGCGTCAATCTAATCAACACGGCTTCATATATTTCTATTTCAAATATTCTATTTCAAATATTTCTTTTTCAAATATTTCTATTTTCAAATATTTCTTTTTCAAATATTTCTATTCAAATATTTTATTTCAAATATTTCTTTTCAAATATTTCTTTTCAAAACTGGAATGCAGCCCAATCAATTACCATAGATTTTATTTCTATGGATTTCCGTACAACGCATGTATATATCAACAATGACAAATAATCAACCATCATCCAAAATGCATTCTACAATGTATAAGCATCAAATATAAATATTCAACGCTTATAACAGTCTGTTAATCAATCGATCGTCATACAACTAATTATTGGGATTAGTGTATGTCATATATCACACCAATACCCGTGTGGGGTTTTCAAACAATCAAACACATATTTTATTTGTGCAGTTGGGCGATGTGTAAAATTTATCGTCCCAATCAATATCAGTCAAATGTGTGTACATAAACAAATCGTCCGATTTGTTTATTTTTATTTCATTTTAAATACACGTTAAAAATTCTATTTTCAACTATAAAATATTTTTAACTATATAAATATTTTATTTCATTTCACATCACATCACACAATCAACTACACAGCAAAATCAAACAAACTAGCATACAAGGCGTCCATGGTCTGTGGACGACGGGTGTCGGGTGCTACTAAACACCGTCTCCATCCTAGTATATATTTTAACAAGAAATAAATTTAAAAGTGAGGAGTTCTCACCGACTAGCTAAACCAATGCCACGACTCTTCTTATGTAGAAATCTTTGCCCTGCTCGCCTTTTGTCACTTCGTTGTCCATATTCACTACATATATAAAAAGTATATTTTTATATCGCTACTTCTAAAATAAAAATCACATATTTTTATTTCACTTTCAAGATGATAAAAATAGCATCTTTAACACGATGTCTTCATTATAAAGATTATATTTTTATTATCCTCCCTGTGTAAAAATTGTATTTTTATATTCTCTACCTTATAAAAATTATATTTTTATAATCCCTACTATATAAAAATCATATTTTTGACCTTCACCTTGCATATATAAAAATTATATTTTTAATCCTCACATACAATAAAAATCACGCCATTATATTTTTAAAAATCTAATCCTTGCTAATATAAAGATTCAAACATTATTCGCCTTCGAAAATATAGCTTTACATTTATTAAAAATTATATTTAAAAATTTTTAAAGTCATATAAAAATTGAAAATAACTAAATGTAAGTAAATTAACAAGAAAACTCACTGATTTTGTCTTCAGAGGGGGGGAAGATGGCCTGCACGTCGGGGGGGGGGGGGGGGGGTTAAGGTCCGTCGGAGGTCATCCGGGGAGGGGTGCGCTCGGCTGGAGGAGGTGCAGGTAGGAGGTGGTGTCTGAGTGAGGCGCATCAGGTCGGAGGTGGCCCAGTTGCGGTGGCGGGCCCCTCTATGGTGGCAGGTTCCTCGCGGTTTGGGGCGGGTTCAATTAGGGAAGAGGAGAGAGGGCGCGTGCGAGCAGAGGAGAGTGGGTCTGAGGGGAAGGTCGGCGGCGGTGGCCCATCCCCTGGCGGCGCGGCGACGAAGAGAAAGGGGGGGCGATTAGGTTTTTATTATATTTTTTTCTTTTTCTTTTGAACCGAGGGGGGAGGGGGTTGCTGAGAAGGGAAAGTAAGAGAGAGGGGTGAGGTTATTATATAATTATATATATATATATATTTTAATTAATTTTCAAAAAGCAACATTATATCTCGACCTCGAAATCGAACCCACCGACTATCACCCCCAGCTAATTACCCCCATTCCGAACACGATGGGATATGCATCGTAGGCCGATTCGACTGTTTCGATCAGTTTCCATCAAAATCAAAATATAACTCTATATATTGAATTTGAACGCACATTTCAATTTCCCGGAGTCACATACTAACTCTATAAATTTCAGAAAAATATTTTCTAGATTCGTATTGACGATACGGTCCTAAAAAAAACTAATTTCGTCAAATTCTGACACCGTTTGAAAAATGACCATTTTCTAGTCGATTAAAATCAACTGTTGGTCAAACGCGTTTTCCTTTGCCACACTCACATATTTATTCGAAAAATTATGAAATTTGAAACCTAGCAATAACATGATATCACGGATCCGATAAAAGTGGTTTTGTCGAAAACCGAGGTCGTTTGCAAAATTGCCATTTTTAAGGGCCGAAATTCCATAGCGACTATTCTGAATTTTCAACTGGACATAACTTTTTACCCCCGCCATGAAATTTCAATTTCTCGGATTCGTTGGAAAGATATTCCCAATTAGATTCAAATATTTTTGGTTTCACTAAAATCCGGTCTATTTTGAATCCGGTACATTCATTTGAATTTTAAAATCGAATTTTCAAATTACCGTGCCATTTTCCATTCCTTTTATAATTTAAAATAAATATTTATATTCTAACGACGATTCGATTAAATATATACGTTCGAATTCTATTCAAAATAAATTTCTCGTCTCTATTATTTAAAATAATTCATTTTAAATAATCAAAATTCGCTAAAATTGTCAAAATAAAATTTTTAAATTGGCCCAGATTTCCGGGTTATTACAATCTCCCCGACTTAAAACTTTTCGTCCCCGAAAAGGAACGAAGCCGAAAGTTGTTTCACAAATCAACTCAACTTTCTTTATTTTCTTTACGGCTTAAGTTCTTCAACTTATCAGTTTCTAAGAACTTTTCAAATTTTTCAAAAATTTGGCTAACACCCTAAATTTTCAAAAAATTTCTCCATAACCTCTGTTACACCGGGGACTTTGGGATATTTCATATAACCTCCCATGGCCTTCTTTAATCAAAAAGAAAAAGAAAAAGCCAAGCGGTTAGCCAATCGGATCATAAAATTATCATCACCCAAACAAAACAGTAAATTATGGTAAACATGTACCTATTTGTCGGGCAAACAATTTTATTCTTTTGCTCTAGCCTCCTTGCTATGACCTGTTCAATAGATATACATGTACTATGCATGCAAATGCGACTAATTTTCAATACAATTCACTATTTGGTTCAATTTGGCTAAAGGTTCAACATTTAATTAATCAAACTAGAATTAAACAACACAATCAATTAGTGAATTATCATTTCAAATTCATAACTCTGATATGTAGTCAAAAATCACATTTTTGATGCTAATTCACAACAATAAGCCCTATCTAATTTTCGTTCTCACACCAGTCAATAGGAAATATATAGAAATCCCACCTTCGAAACACGAGCATAAATACTGATGATGTCCGGACATCATCAGAATTATCCCCGAGTGGCTAGAGTGTGATTCTATATCTATCCAGTATATTTGGGACTTCGTATACACGCTAGCTAGGCGTATATGCAAAATCTTCATATACTAGATTGTCCAAATCAATTTAAAATAAATTATCCAAATACGTATAATACGATTTAAATTTCAAAACAAAATTTGTTTTCATTTTAAAAACACTCTTCACACTTGTTCTAGGATACTACTGATCCCATCTCTGACGAGTCATTCCCATTGGATATTACTAATCCAACTTCTGATGAATTCTTTCATATGGTTCTAATGTGTCTCATTCTCTGAGCTTTGTAAACCAAAGCTCTGATACCACGCTGTAACGACCGAGAATTTCGCTCGATCCGAATCATTCGCTAAACCGATCAAGACCCTTCGAAACGCCTGATTGTTTTGAGAACACGACAAATTAGAACACAGACGGAAGAACATTTCATTGTATTACAACAATTCCATCAGAATACAAGAATATACAGAGTATGAATAAATATTACACCTTATAAAATATCAGAGATTACAATACATTACATAGCAGCGGAAAATAATACAATACACAACTGAAGGAGATATACGGATACAAAGCTTTCCAGATATCATTCCAGCTGTAAACCAGGATCCTGTGAATATAAATCTGCAAAACCAAAACTACTAGCTGCCTGTGCGGAAAATGAGGGCACCCAGAGTTTAGGTTAAAACAATAAACTCCAGGTCAGTCATGTGACTGGTGTAAGAACTAAAACAGTTATTAATCTTTATTTTAAAGTTAGGTAAATCTAGGGACCACGCCATGTAACACGGGACGGGTTTCCTCCCAAGAATACCAGTGCATAAAACAACAACGCAATGCTAAATAAAGAACAATGAAGCTATTATAAGACCCAGGTCCCATCACACAATGCAACGCAAGCCGGAGGATAGGGTTTTTACCTTATAATAGCCAAGAATGCTTGATACGTTTAAAAACAAATCATTTATTATTACTATAAGTGTATAGTGTATAAAACAACTTCAAATCGTAAGTATCAATCATAGACGACATAAGCGCCCCATCCCACTATGTCGCCATACTAGGCTCTACAATCAAAACCGCACATGTCACGTATTGGAGGTTGGATTTCCATCTGTGAACCGAGGCAAAAGATAGTCCTCTACCGATTCGAGACGCTCTAGCCCGCCCCTCAGGACCCAGACTCAGGTGGGCCCTGGGATCGGTAGGGCCGGTCCATCGATGTGGATTAAAATGCCTGAACACTGCGTTTCCCCGCCCTTTGGGGCATAAATGAGCCAACGAATGGCTCCATCGAACCCAGATCTTCCGATCTAACCGAGGCGCCTCACAACAGCAACAACCACATAAGTCAAACTCGTCAGGGCGTGTAAAACCGCTGATGCCACTTCTAACTAGAAAGAAACGCATGTCCTCCCTGAGGTCCTCTCCCGTTTTTGGTTCACCACCGGGGTGTGAAGCTCGCAAATCAACATTACACAAAGCGATGCCACACAGGCCATGCTTTGATCATCAACCACAAGACTTTGCTTTTCAACAGAAGCCTTGATCCATTGCCACTTAGGCATGCTACACAGGCAATTCATTCCATGCGATGGATATCCATCAGTATATAACCCCTGAGCTCGTACGTCTCAAAGAAGGGCGTAAAGCAAGAGAATAAATTCTCCGCTGCCAAACAGATATATATTTAATAGAAATCAATCACACAGACTGAAATCCAATGTCAGACACACAGTCTATTTACAAGTTCGTTCTGGGTCTGAACGAAACCGGAGGCACCTAGTACCCCGCATATCCATCGATCTCGAAGTACGTCTGGACGACCACTAACTAATTCCCTCCTCTTCGGTGTATGGCCCAATCAAGATCATCAGTAATAACCCAAACGACGTGAAGACCTCCGGTCTTCAACCACCGTCTTCATCGTTGACTATTCGTCGAATCAGTTATTCAGAATGGGATAAACCCGGTCTTTCTGAATAACTCGCATATATAATAAACAAGTGTTACACAAACACAACATACACCTCATTCCAATTCAGAATACTATTTTATTCAAATATTCTTACACTTTGGGAAAGTTTCCCATTAATTTTATCAAAGATAAATTCTTTTAAATTTATTCTTTAATCTTCCTTTGAATATCACTTCGAACTAGTCGGGATTAACGAACTACACCGAAGTAATTGTTTATTTTATTTCCCAATCCCAACCTATTTATCCCATGAAGTAAAATTGGTAATACTTCATATCTAACACCACGGTGTTATCAGTAAATTCAATTACCATTTCACGTTCAAATCTAATTAAAGATTTAACTACCGCTTGGAGTAAAACTGGTGATACTCCATTCTCGATCTTTTCAATCTAATTAAAGATTCATTAAAACTCCAATTAGTTTTAATCTTTGACTGGGTTAAAGAATCAGTGTCCGTTAAAACACTGTTCATGATAAACCCAAAAATCAATACCAATTCAATTCCAATTAAATATTATTTAATTGGTACACTTCATTAAATCTAAATAAAAAGATTTGATCTTTTTCTCAATTGGGCTTAAGAACAGTGTTAATGAAGACACCATTCACGAAAACCCAAATCACATTTGATATTAAATACAAGGCTCTGAATAGAAAATATATCGGCTTATATTCAATATCAAATTCTACGATCAACAAATATTGTATTGGAAATAACGATATAAATATATCTTTCAAATTCCCATAACAATATCTGTATAATCACGAAATCCAACATCGAAATATTCCAAAGACAATTTCGATTCAAATCCATTCCAGAATTGGAATTTTTGGTTATTTTTAAAACCATTTCAAATCCAATCTATCTATTTTAAAAATAAATAAATTATTATTCTAGTTCAAAACTAGTTTATTTCGATAAAAATATGCTTTTATCTTTCCAAATATGGAGTTTTTCATCTCAATTCCTCCCAAATCATTTCTTATGATTTTACACAAATTATTACTATTTTTAATAATTATATCAAGGACCGTACAGTCGATTTCCATCAACGGCCATCGAACTGCACTTACAGCGACCTTTTCCAAATTTGATTTGGACATAATTCCAAATCCAACCGTTAGATTTCTAATTTCTAATATTCGTTAGAAAGCTCTTTTCAATACAAACCCAACGGTTCCGGTTTTAGAGAATCCGACGGTCGGATCTCCCGCAATATCCATTCAAAGTCAATGGTCGAAATTTACGAACTACCGCAGCGCGGCGCGTTCTATTCAGGCCATTATATTATATATATAATATATACTTCGTCGATTTCCTTTTAAAACGTATTTTATAAATCGTTTTAAATTCGTTTTCGAAACGATTTCAACTTCATTTTCAAATTCAAATCGAGATTGAATTTTTCAATATAAATTCGTTTTAAATTCATCTCAAATTGATTTCAATTTAAATCGATTTTTAATTCAATTTCAGTTCGTTTCAGTTCAATTCAATTTCAATTCGAATTCAATTTCAATTCGAATTCATTTCTATTCAATTTCAATTCGAATTCATTTCTATTTAATTTCAATTTCAATTCGAATTCATTTTCAAATCGAATTCATTTCAAATTGATTTCCATTCAATTTCAATTCGATTCGAATTCATTTCAAAATATTCGATTTTGAAATCACTTTTCAATATTCATTATAAAAACGAATATAATCGATATAAATATCATTTGCGTCAAAATGGCGTCAATCTAATCAACACGGTTTCATATATTTCTACTTTCAAATATTCTATTTCAAATATTTCTTTTTCATATATTTCTATTTTCAAATATTTCTTTTTCAAATATTTCTATTCAAATATTTTATTTCAAATATTTCTTTTCAAATATTTCTATCCAAATATTTCTTTTCAAAACTGGAATGAGGCCCAATCAATTACCATAGATTTTATTTCTATGGATTTCCATACAACGCATGTATATATCAACAATGACAAATAATCAACCATCATCCAAAGTGCATTCTACACTGTATAAGCATCAAATATAAATATTCAACGCTTATAACAATCTGTCAATCAATCGATTGACATACAACTAATTATTGGGATGTGTATGTCATATATCACACCAATACCCGTGTGGGGTTTTCAAACAATCAAACACAGATTTTATTTATGCAGTTGGGCGATGTGTAAAATTTATCGTCCCAATCAATATCAGTCAAATGTGTGTACATAAACAAATCGTCCGATTTGTTTATTTTTATTTCATTTTAAATACACGTTAAAAATTCTATTTTCAACTATAAAATATTTTTAACTATATAAATATTTTATTTCATTTCACATCACATCATACAATCAACTACACAGCAAAATCAAACAAACTAGCATACAAGCCGTCCATGGTCTATGGACGATGGGTGTCGGGTGCTACTAAACACCGTCTCCATCCTAGTATATATTTTAACTAGAAATAAATTTAAAAGTGAGGAGTTCTCACCAACTAGCTAAACCAACGCCACGACTCTTCTTATGTAGAAATCTTCGCCCTGCTCGCCTTTTGTCACTTCGTTGCCCGTATTCACTACATATATAAAAAGTATATTTTTATATCGCTACTTCTAAAATAAAAATCACATATTTTTATTTCACTTTCAAGATGATAAAAATAGCATCTTTAGCACGATGTCTTCATTATAAAGATTATATTTTTATTATCCTCCCTATATAAAAATTGTATTTTTATATTCTCTACCTTATAAAAATTATATTTTTATAATCCCTACTATATAAAAATCATATTTTTGACCTTCACATTATATATAAAAATTTATATTTTTAATCCTCACATACAATAAAAATCACGCCTTTATATTTTTAAAAATCTAATCCTTGCTAATATAAAGATTCAAACTTTATTCGCCTTCGAAAATATTGCTTTACACTTATTACAAATTATATTTTAAAATTTTTGAAGTCATATAAAAACTGAAAATAACTAAATGTAAGTAAGTTAACAAGAAAACTCACTGATTTTGTCTTCAGAGGGAGGGGAAAGATGGCCTGCGCGTCGGAGGGAGGGTTAAGGTCCGTCGGAGTTCATCCGGGGAGGGGTGCGCTCGGCTGGAGGAGGTGCAGGTAGGAGGTGGGTCTGGGTGAGGCGCATCAGGTCGGAGGTGGCCCAGTTGCGGTGGCGGGCCCCTATACGGTGGCGGGTTCTTGGGGCGGGTTCAATTAGGGAAGAGGAGAGAGGGCGCATGCGAGCAGAGGGGGTCTGAGGGGAAGGTCGACAGCGGTGGCCCACACCCTGGTGGCGTGGCGACGAAGAAAAAGGGAGGGGGGCGATTAGGTTTTTATTATGTTTTTTTCTTTTTCTTTTGAACGGGGGGGGGGGGGGGGGGGGTTGCTGAGAAGGGAAACTAAGAGAGAGGGGTGAGGTTATTATATATATATTAATTAATTTTCAAAAAACAACTTTTTATCTCGACGTCGAAATCGAACCCACTGACTATCACCCCTAGCTAATTACCCCCATTCCAAACACAATGGGATAAGTATTGTAGGCCGATTCGACTGCTTCGATCAGTTTCCATCAAAATCAAAATATAACTCTATATATTGAATTTGAACGCACATTTCAATTAACTGGAGCTACATACTAACTCTATAAATTCCAAAAAAATATTTTCTAGATTCATATTGACGATACGGTCCTAAAAAACTAATTTCATCAAATTCTGAGACAGTTTGAAAATAACCATTTTCCAGTCGATTAAAATCAACTAAAACTGGTCAAACGCGTTTTCTTTTGCCACGCTCACATATTGATTCGAAAAATTATGAAATTTGAAACCTAGCAATAACTTGACATCATGGATCCGACAAAAGTGGTTTCGTCGAAAACCGAGGTCGTTTGCAAAATTGCCATTTTTAAGAGTCAAAATTCCATAGCGACTATTCTGAATTTTCAACTGGACATAACTTTTTACCCCCGCTATGAAATTTTAATTTTCCGGATTCGTTGGAAAGATATTCCCATTAGATTCAAATATTTTTGGTTTCACTAAAATCCGGTCTATTTTGAATCTGGTACATTCATTTGAATTTTGAAATCAAATTTTCAAACTACCGCGCCATTTTCAATTTCTTTTATAATTTAAAATAAATATTTATATTCTAATGACAATTCGAATAAATATATACGTTCGAATTCTGTTCAAAATAAATTTCTCGTCTCTATTATTTAAAATAATTCATTTTAAATAATCAAAATTCGCTAAAATTTTCAAAATAAAATTTTTAAATTGGCTCAGATTTCCGGGTTATTACAAGTTGGGTACCAATGAGTTCACTTCATGATTGGGCTTTGCTGCGGAACATGTGCTAAGGAGTTGTCGACGTTCATAACTTCGATTCACCACTGGAAAGGAATGATGGGCTACGTATCAGTGCAGTAGAGTCATCATGACTCGAGAGGCAAAGTGATCGTAGTAAGACTATGAGCCAGTGCAGTAGAGCCATTGTGACACCATGGGGTAGAGTGGACATAGTAAAAGATTAGTAAGGCTATGAGCCAGTGCAGTGGGGTGTGTACGACTCCATGGGGCAAAGTGGACATAGCGAAGGATTAGTGGCTATGGATCAGTGCAGTAAAGCCGTTGTGACTTCATGGGGCAGAGTGATCATAACAAAGTATTGGGTGATCGAAGTGGTGGATATTGTATGCTTTACGCACTGAGTGAGAGATGTGGGGATGGTTGCTATGTTTGATTTGTTTTCCATCACTATGACATGCACCCCCCACCCCCATATGCTTGTACACCATATGTTAGTGGCACCTTAGAGTGTTATACAATATGTAGTGCTAACTCTTTGGTTTCAGGTCTAGGTTCAAATATGGTTTAGTATACCTGTTATGGTTCTGTTTAGCTGCTTATCGCTCACACCAGACTTTTGTCTGACCCAGAGTTTTATGTCTCTTCTTATTACTCTAGGTGCTCCTAAACGAGCAGACTAGAGATAGGTTAGCTGGTGATGCACGAATAGCTGATCCGGTGGCGAGCAGGAGGCTTCCACGTATGATATATATGTACTCTCCCTGTGTCGTTGGTGGTCACTACTTGGGCATTTGTAGTGTACCTCCCTTATCTTGCTTTTACCTTTAGAGACAGTTTGAAAAGTTGTAATAATGATGATGTGGAACATAAGCTGTATTTGGATTTTCCGCTGCTGTGATAGTTTGTTTTCAGCTTATGCACTGTCTCACCTGTTTTATGTCAAGTATGTTGTTATTATATTTTGTTCTATGCGCTGTGAGACATTCTACAGTTTCCTTGTCAATTCTTCGTCTTCTTCCTTTCCTCTGACGACCGTCCCATGCTAACTGGACATGTGTACAATGCACTTTTGGAGTAAATGTCGGTTGGTGTAGAGCGGGCCGTCACATTTGGTATCAGTGCTCTAGGTTGCGTAGTTAACCTAGGAAAAGACACTAGGGAGAGATAGTACGTATATGAGAGTGTGTATTTGTGATTACTTTGGTTTTAAAAAGCTATATATATATACTATTAGTATAGCTAAGGATGAAGTCGCACTGCACTAACACCACTATGGAGATGATTAATCGTTTTCTCTTTACAGATTGAACGATGAGCCGATATGCAAGAGGTGCTGGTAGAGGAGCCAATAATGGGAATGCTACTAACATGAGGGCGATGTTTACTGACCTCATGAGAGAAATGCTTAGGGATGTGCAAGGGGAAGCTCCCAACGCCGGTAATGGTGGTGGTCCAGTAGTGCAGGCGCCTAGGGCCAATTTCGCCAAGTTGTGCAAGGATTACACTAACCTTGGTGGGAAGCCGTTCCACGGAACGGAGTCAGCAACGGATGTTCAGGATTGGTTGGATAGCTGTGATCGTATCTTCGATGACTTGGGTATCGAGGATGCGATGAAGAGAAGGCTAGCGTCTCGTCAGCTGCAAGGGCAAGCGATGAATTGGTGGAATGCTATTAAGACAGCCACTCCAGAGGATCAGGTTACTTGGGATCAATTTAAGGCTCGCTTTAGCGACAAGTTTATCCCAGCTGCTCAGAAGTCGGAATTGTTTAGGAAGTTCTTGGAGCTTAAGTAGAATGATAGGGCAGTCTCGGACTATATTGCTAAGTTCGACACTTTGTCGAAGTATGGGTTATCCCTTATCGATACTCCTGAGAAAAAGAATGAAAGTTCATTACTGGTTTGGATGGATACATGGGGGAAAGGCTTATCAATTACATCGATGAGACTTTTGAATCAATTGTGGGGAAAGTTTTGAGATAAGAGAGTCTTTACCCGAAGTCAAAGACTGAGGTTGCATCTGCAGAAGGGCTGAAGCCGCAAGCAGGCGGTGAAGGCAAGAATAACACTCAGAACAAGAGGAAGCAGAATCAAGCTAAGGATGGCCAGAAAAATAGTAAGAAAGATGTTGAGTGCTTCAGCTGTGGTAAGAAGGGCCATTATGCCAAAGAATGTCGGGCCAAGCCAGCGGATAGGAAGTGCTACAACTGTGGCCAAGTGGAACATCATAAGGATAAATGTCCATAACCTCTTAAAGAGAAGCAGATTGTGAAAGCATATGCTATTAATGCAGTTCCTTCCTTGTCGAATGCCCCAACTGCGGCGGAGAAAGGAAAGAATGTCGTCATTCAAGGTACGCTTTCTATTTTTGATGTACCTGTTCGAGTTTTATTTGATATTGGGGCTTCCCATTCCTTCATATCTAGTGACCTGGTAGATAGGTTGGGACTGGAACCCGAGATAGTCGATAGACCATTGGTTGTGACAAACCCGATTGGTGGTTCGACTAACCTTAGTATGATTTGCCGAAATTTGGTCTTATCGAGTCATGGATGTATGTTTGTTTGTGATTGCTATGTTTTGGGCTTTACTGGGTATGGCATTATATTGGGGGTCGAATGGCTCTAAAGGTACGGGGTGGTGGTTGACTGTGAGGGCTTTTTGGTGATAGTTAGGGCGGATGATGGGCGGAGGGTAGTGTTCGGTAGTCTACCTAGTGATGGGGTAATGGCTAGTTTTATAAATTTCCTTGACATCCCGCATGATGAGCAGTCAGATGCGCCCGTGGTTGGCTAGTATCCGGACGTTTTCGAGGAAGTGACCGGACTTCCACCACACCGAGAGATTGAGTTCCGTATTGATTTAGTGAAAGATGCCAGACCTATAGTGATGCCACTTCATCGTATGGCACCAAGGGAGTAGCGAGACCTCGGGGTGAAACTAAGCGATCTTTTGAAGAAGGGGTTTATTAGAAGAAGTGTCTTCGAGTGGGGAGCACCAGTTGTATTTGCCACTAAGGCAGATGGTTCCCTTCGTTTGTGTGTGGACTATCGCAAGTTGAATAAGGTGACGAGGAAGAATAAGTATCCTCCAACGTGGATAGATGATTTGTTTGATCAACTGGAAGGAGCAAGAGTGTTCTCCCAGTTGGACCTCGCGACAGGATTTCATCAGCTCCGAGTAGCGGCTAAGAGTGTTCCGAAAACGGCATTTAGGACGCCGTCTGGATTCTATGAGTGGTTGGTCGTGCCATTTGGGTTGACCATTGCACCAGCATACTTCGTGGATCTTATGAATCGGGTATGCAAAGATCAGTTGAATAGGTTTGTTCTTCTGTTCGTAGACGACATCCTTGTTTACTCGAGGACAAAGAAAGAACACAAGGGACATTTGAGGAGAGTGATGGAGGTGTTGAGAAGACACCAATTGAAAGCGAAATTTTCTAAGTGTCACTTCTGGAGGAGGGAAGTGAGATTCTTGGGCCATGTTGTTTCAGAGAATGGTATTGTCGTGGACCCTGCGAGGGTGACTACGGTACAGGATTGGTCTACGCCCAAGAATGCAACAGACGTAAGAAGTCTCTTGGGGTTAGCTGGATATTATCGTAAGTTTATCCAGGACTTCTCCAAGATAGCAGCATCGTTGACTCAATTGACTAAGAAGAATCAAGCCTTCGTCTGGGACGGAGTGTGTGAGAATGCATTCAAGAGTCTAAAAGAAAAGTTGACGCGTGCGCCAGTATTAGTCATTCCTAAAGGGAATGAAGAGATGACGCTATACACGGATGCTTGTGGTACCGGACTAGGTGTTGTATTGATGCAAGGAGGTAGGGTTGTAGCTTATGCTAGTCGGCAACTAAAGCCACATGAGAAAAGGTATCCTACCCATGATTTGGAACTTGCAGCGATCATGCTCGCATTGAAAATGTGGAGACATTATCTCTTGGGAGAGAGATTTGAGTTGCTTACCGATCATAAATCGTTAAAGTATCTCTTCTCTCAAAAGGATCTAAATCTCCGACAGCAAAGATGGTTAGAGTTCTTGGATTCATATGACTTTGATATCGCATAAACACCTGGGAAAGGCAATGCGGTAGCCGATGCCTTGAGTAGGAGACATGTCAGTTTAGGGGCTATGTTTCTTGAATGGAAGCAACTGGAGTATATCGCAGGGTATGATTTTAGACCAAAGTGCGAATTGGATACAGAGATATTAGCTAGTTTGACGATCAGACCCACCTTGATTGAGCGGATTGGTTCCAGTCAGAGTGACAATCCTAATCTATTGGAAATCATCTCCAAGTTAGAGATGAATATCGATGGTGAGGACATGAATTTGTATGGGCTTGATCGAGAAGGATGGCTTCGAAAGAATAGAAGACTAGTTGTACCCAACGTGAATGGGTTGAGAGATGAAGTGCTTAGGGAATGTCATCACTCAAAACTGACTATACACCCCGGTGGTGATAAGATGTATCGAGACATGAAGCAGACATACTACTGGGAAGGGATGAAAAGAGACGTTGGGAAGTTTATATCCAAGTGCATGAACTGCCAGCTAGTTGAAGCCGAGCAAAAGAAGCCTAGTGGTTTGTTGCAACCATTAGAAATTCACGAATGGAAACGGGAGCAAGTCTCGATGGATTTCATAGATGGTTTACCAAGGACTAGATCGGGACATGATAACATTTGATTGAACAAGAGTGCAAGATTTATACCAGTCAAATCGACCAGAACGACAGCTAAGTTAGCAGAATTGTATATGAAGTGGGTAGTGAGATTTCATGGAGTACCTAAAAGCATTGTGAATGACCGAGACCCATTGTTTACTAGTGGGTTTTAGAAGAGCTTACAAGAGGCTCTAGTGTCGGAATTATATCTCAGTACTGCGTATCATCCTCAAACCGATGGTCAGACAGAGAGGGTGAATCGTATATTGGAAGATCTCTTGAGAGCTTGTACACTGGATTTTGGTGGATCATGGGATGACCATTTGCATCTAGTAGAGTTAGCATATAATAATAGCTACCAATCTGGTATCGATATGGCTCCATATGAAGCTTTGTACGGAAGACCGTGCAACTCACCATCATGTTGGATAGAGACCGGCGAGAAGTTTGTGCTTGGACCAGATGTGGTGAGGGAAACTTCAGATAAGATTAAGATTATCCAACAACGGATGAAGGCTGCCCAGGATAGGCAGAAGAGTTATGCTGATAAGAGGAGAAGAGACTTAAAATTTTCCGTTGGTGACTTGGTGTTTGTCAAGATTTCTCCATTGAAGAGCGTGATACGATTTGGCAGGAGAGGCAGGTTGGCACCAAGATTTGTTGGCCCATTCCCAGTTATCGAACAAGTTGGGAATTTGGCGTATAGAGTTGACTTACCCGAGAAGATGGCGGGAGTTCACAACGTATTTCATGTTTCCCAGCTAAGGAAGTTCGTGCATGACCCAGATATGACTATTTCACCTGATCAGTTAGAGGACTTCGAAGTGGAACCCGAGGCGGTTGGGAACCGCAAGCCAATTCGTATTGTCGAGCATGATACGAAGCAACTTTGAAGAAAGGCGGTGAAGCTAGTCAAAGTTCAGTGTGGCGAGAACGAGAACGACTGTACTTGGGAGACAGAGGAGAGCATTAGGAAAACGTATCCAGAACTCTTTGCCTGGTAAGATTTACTTTGCAATTTAGTTATTCCGCATGCTAGGATAGACTTATTCTGCTTGTTTTACATGTTTGATTGTTGTTTTATGACTGATAGGCATGCGTGACCCTTTGTGTGTTTTATTTAGGGAATTTCGGGGACGAAATTTCTTAAGGAGGGGAGAATGTAACAACCCGCATTCTATGCATCAGAGGATCGTAGAATATTTATTTCTTTCTTATATGAAGTCATATGGTCATGTGGCTTTGGGAAACGGCCATTGGGGCCATTTCCCATGTTCATGATTTTTGCCGATTTTTAAATGACCGTTTTGCCCCCAACTGATCTTGTTTCGGCCATAACTTTTGATTGGAAAGGAGTTTTGACCTGAAACAACTTCCATTGACTTCGGATGATGGTTTACCTTTCCGTAGAGTGGTCATATGTGGAAAACGGGCTTACCGTTTGGGAGAAATGGCTGAAATAAAGATTGGAAGGTGAAAAACTGCTTAACCGGGCCAAATAGGGTGATTAGTGAATGGGCCCATAACCCATTTCGGGATTAGGGTTATGGGGAGGCTGAAAAGAGTTAGGGTTTCATTCCATTTCAGTTTTCTAGCCTCCACTTACCTCTTAAAAACCCTAAAAATTGCCTCCAACCTCTAAATCACCTCCAAATCATTTTCTAATCAAGGATTAAGCTTAGCAACATCAAATCAAGGGAGATCTTCACAAAATCTGATTAGAGCTGCTGTTTAGCATTGGTATTCGCGCCATATCAGAGATTTATTTCAGATCTAAGGTTTATTTGTGGCTAAGGTGAGTGATTTGCATAGTTCCTCACTAATTACGGTTGATTAAGGGTAATTAGTGTTGATTAGCGAATTTATACACTAATAAATTCTGGAAAAATATTTATAAATTCTTAAATGATATTCTAGACCTCTGTTAGAAACTTGGGTTAGTTCAATTAAGTTTTGCTAATCCTATCATTAATTATGCTTGAATATGCTTAAGGGAAAATATGGGGTTTTGGCTATGTTTGATCCATTTTAACCTATCATATTGATGTTTTGGTGTTTGAGGTCACTTTTACCTGTTGCTATGACTGTATGGTATGCTTTGTGACTGATTTGAATAGTTAGAATGGTCGAAAACGTCTTCAAATGGCGTTAAACACTCGCTGGAAAAGTTGAAGGAAGACGGTACTGTAGGTTTTCGGATCGGATGGATGGGCTCGGACCGGATAATGGGCTGGGCAAGGGATCACCGAACCGAACCGAGGCTTAGCATAAGAGAAGGTTTGACAAAAAGGAAGGCCATTGTGGTTAAACTGGGATCGGATGGAGCATCTGAAGGAAGAGAGCTATCGAGTCGAACTAAATCAGGGCATTGGTCCGAACCGAATCAGGATGCATCTACCCGACCCGACCCGCCAGAGGGCACCTGAACCGAACCGATGTACTACGAAGGGACTTGGAGGCCACGATCCGACCCGGGGCACTTAGAAGGAGGCCGATCCAAACCGGCAGAGAAGAAGGGCTGAGGCACCGAACCTATCCGGTGATGACCAAAAACCTGAGATGCAAAGGTAGTCCAAATGGAAGTTAGAGCTCAGGATCCAGTTGGGAACCAATGAGTTCACTTCATGATTGGGCTTTGCTGCGGAACGTGTGCTAAGGAGTTGTCGACGTTCATAACTTCGATTCACCACTGAAAAGGAATGATGAGCTACGTATCAGTGCAGTAGAGTCATCATGACTCGAGGGGCAAAGTGATCGTAGTAAGACTAGGAGCCAGTGCAGTGGGGCCATTGTGACTCCATGGGGCAGAGTGGACATAGTAAAGGATTAGTAATGCTATGAGCCAGTGTAGTGGGGTGTGTGTACGACTCCATGGGGCAAAGTGGACATAGCGAAGGATTAGTGGCTATGGATCAGTGCAGTGAAGCCGTTGTGACTTCATGGGGCAGAGTGATCATAGCAAAGTATTGGGTGATCGAAGTGGTGGATATCGTATGCTTTACACACTGAGTGAGAGATGTGAGGATGGTTGCTATGTTTGATTTGTTTGCCATCACTATGACATGCACACCCCCACCCCCGTATGCTTGTACACCATATGTAAGTGGCACCTTAGAGTGTTCTACAGTATGTAGTGCTAACTCTTTAGTTGCAGGTCTAGGTTCAGGTATGGTTTAGTATACCTGTTATTGTTCTGTTTAGCTTCTTATCGCTCACACCAGACTTTTGTCTGGCACAGAGTTTTATGTCTCTTCTTATTACTCTGGGTGCTTCTAAACGAGCAGACTAGAGACATGTTAGCTGGTGAAGCACGATTAGCTGATCCGGAGGCGGGCAGGAGGCTTCCACGTATGATATATTTATAGATATTCTCCCTGTGTTGTTGGTGGTCACTACTTGGGCATTAGTAGTGTACCTCCCTTATCTTGCTTTTACCTTTAGAGACAGTTTGAAAAGTTGTAATAATGATGATGTGGAACATAAGCTGTATTTGGATTTTTCGCTGCTATGATAGTTTGTTTTCAGCTTATGCACTGTCTCACCTGTTTTATGTCAAGTATGTTGTTATTATATTTTGTTCTATGCGCTGTGAGACATTCTACAGGTTCCTTGTTAATTCTTCATCTTCTTCCTTTCCTTCTGACGATCGTCCCGTGCTAACTGGACATGTGTACAGCGCACTTTTGGAGTAAATGTCGGTTGGTGTGGGGCGGGCCGTCACAGGATTCAAGCTTATATTTTTCATAGCCCACGGTGATTGGTAAGATCCATGCTATAGTGATTTATTTGCCTTCCCTTTTGATCAACAGTACTAATTATTTTACCCATAGCCATCCAACATCGCACTATTATAATATTAAACAAATAGTACTGATCAACAATACTGATTTCATTTCACATTTTATTACATAGCTAATCAGGTTTGCTAGGAACCAGCTATTGTTCATTATATAATCATGATATAATCTTAAATATAACAATGCGTACGTTGGGTTTGCTATCTTCTATAAGTAAAACGATTTTTTGTTTTTTACTAAGAAGATGCTAGAGTTGAAATTTTAAATCAGTTTGAATTTGTAATCTAGTGGTGTAAGTTCCATAATGGTGGTACTAAAATGATTTTGTAGATGAGGTGGAACACCAAAAATTTGGTTTTAGAAAAGAAGAAAATGGTAGAAATTCATTTCAATTGATCAATCTTCCACATGTTTTAGTGTCTTTAAATGCTTTGTGGAATCTTTGAATAATATAGGTTCTTATGAATGAAACTATTGTTGTGCTGATCGTTCTTATTTAGTTTATAATTCTTGAAAGGAAAAAAAGGGGAAAACAATAAGAAGAAGAAGAAAAATCTTTCGTGGTTTTATTTGATTTAATGTTGCAAAAATATCAATATTTTGATGTTTTACCTATGAAAATGCAGGAACTGAGTAGATGGAGCTTTCCCCGTTACCATTTGAAATCTGCCAAGGATATAAATGTAGAAAATTTGTTTGTAAATTATTCCACCTTAGAGCAATTTATGATCGCTTCTTTGGGAGACCGTCCTATGGTTACTAATGTGTTTCTGTTGCGTATTCAGTGATATTTTTAATAATATAAGTAGAATCAGGGACATAATTTTTGTGCAAGTTGGTATAACAATTAAGCAATAGTATATTGGCTAAAAACCATGTACAAATTTCACGGATTACAATGAAGTTCAATGTTGTTAATACCTTCATAATCAATGAATATAATCTGTGTTAGTAGTGCAATAGTGTATTATAAGTGATGATTGGGATGTGAACATTTGTTATGCCCTAAGATGTTGGCCCGGTAGCTATTAAACGATTCATGAAACTCGCCAGTTTCATGCTTACAACAACAATTTACATTTAAATGTTGATCCGATCTTAGTTTTAACATTTTACAAAAAATTGAACCGAATTAAATGTCTAGTTTAATTAGAGCCATAATGATAATTTAACAAGCAAACAAACGAAGATACGTTGATAACAAAAAAACTACAAAATATTCATTGTTATCTGTGTTAACTTATATCATGGATAAAAAATTAACACCTAGATATTTAAAATGATCATCGTATTTGTTAGTTAATCAGTTTATTAAATATAAAACGGTAAGAATTAGTATTCCCCCCATTTTCTAATTATTTTTTTGATTAGGCCTGTATGTATTCTTTCTAAATATATTTACTTTAGAATGATACCATTGAACAAAACAAAGAAAAACTAAAATTCAGTTCATCTACTTCTGAACATAATCATGTGCGCTGGCATTTACATAGCTTGTAAATTTATTGTCAGTTGTCGACTTCTCTTAAATTTTAAGTTCCAAATGGCCTTTTTAAATGTAAAGTTGGTTAATAACAAAATTAATCTTGTAAATCAATTCCAAAATATTATAATTTAGATCAAGTAGTAAATGCTATTCATCTTTTGTACGTTTTACCCATGCGGATTATTTGTTTACAAAGCATTTACAAATAATAGAAAAAGAAAATGAGGTGATTAAGAAATTAATTTAAAAATAATCAACCTGTGGATTGCAAATCAACGATAGTAAATCTTTAACCAATAAGTAGTGTTATGAATTATAGAAGCAATTGAGCACCTAAACACAATTGAACAGTATTTTTATTCTATGTAGGATCAAGGTAAATGACGAATTTCATGTTTTATGCAATTATTCCTCTATTGTTTTGTTAATTATTTCACATCTTCGTGTAACACGTTTAGTAGTTTATATTGTAACTTTGTTGGTATTGCTCACCGATAATTATTCAAAAGCGTTTTTTATTTTTGTATGTTATTAAAAAAGTCCATACTTAGGCGATCGATGCGACTTCTTATTTGTTAACAAACTAATGCCATATATTATCTTAGTTATTTAAGCACCATAATACAAGGTGCAATATTTCATGGTTTGTTGTCAATTGTATACTTCATCTGCACGAGTGGATTTGTGTCATTTCTCAAAAATCGTAGGTTTCAGTTTGATGCAAGTGCAATATACAGATCACCATATTTTAGGCTTCCTATTACCATGATGCATTACGTAGTGTAATGCATACGCTCTTGGCACCTTCATTAAAATACATCTTGAAAACTATGCTTATGAAATTTTAATCTATTCAGTATTACTTCTTTTTCACTTTCATTGGATTTGAAAGCACACAGTCAAATTTTACTACAGTTCACGTTTAAGATAGGCGATACAAAAATTAATAAATTTATAAGTAGTTTTGCTTTCAAAGTTTCAAGGGATATCCCATTTTAGTTGTAACAGTTAAATACTCATATCATGATATGATTTTACTTTTTCTTTCTTTTAACGCATTTCCTCCATAATGATTTAAAGCAGTTAGTTTTATACACGTTTAAATGTTATGTTTTTGTGAGATTTTATATATAGGTGTTAATCCTGTTGTGATTCCTGTTGATGTAATCTGTTGGAATTACCACTTGACTATTCAACTTTTACTAAAGCGTCTAGTTGTTAAAGCCTAAAAGCACAATGAACCTTCCAAGTCAACATGTTGCTAAAGGCACGTTTTCTTATTTCAATAAATTTATGCTATTATTTTTTTGCTTAATGTATTTTAGTAAAAAATAAAAATATGTAAAAAAATTATTTTATTTTTACCTGTTTAGTTGATACACATTGTAGTATATTTTGAAAAACAATGTCTACAGGGTTTTGCCTTTAGAGCATCCCCAACACAGCGTGTTGGGGGACATCCCATCACGCTGGTTGGGGAAGCAACTCACCCCAACGGGGTGAGTTGCTTCTAGGGATTATCCGGCTTTTAAAAAGCCGGATAAAAAATTTGTTTTTATCCGGCTTTATAAAAGCCGGATAACACTTGTATAAAAAAAAAAAAAAAAAAAATTCTCCCTTAAGGGAGTGGACAGAATTAAATGTCCACCCCCTTATACGGCTTATTTAAAGCCGTATAAGGGGGAAATGAATTTCCCCCTTATACGGCTTTAAATAAGCCGTATAAGCCATATCCGGCTTTTAATAAGCCGGATATGGCTTATGTTTAAAGCAACCCGCTGGGTTGCCTTGGCAACCTTCGGGGTTGCCAAGGCAACCCAGATGGGACTTACCGACCCCCGTTGGGGGTCGGTTGCTCCCCAACCAACCCCGCGTTGGGGTTGGTCTTACATTATTTGTTCTAAATTTAGCACGGATTTTGATATTTTTGTTCAGTTTTAAAATTTTCATCCATATCAAGCCAGTTTTGTTTAGTATCATATCATGACCACACATAAATAACAAAAAGCTAGGTTTTCATTATTAATAAACATTTCTATAGGATTAAAGTTTATTTCTTATGTAAGTATTTTATTTTACAACATATGCATACATTGATACAACCGTGATTGACTACGTCTATCAACTTATTGATTAGATTTGCAATTTTCTTTCTTTTGTTTTGTCGGTTTCACCTGGATAATTTTGTTAGCAAGATACCCAAGTTGGATAAACTCTCCTATGTAAAGGGAGCTTTCAATATAAAGGTTTTAATTAAAAAATATTTAAGAAAAATGGACTACATTGCCATCAAATTTTTTTTTTTTTTTTTTGGCTTAATTTCAATAAAAAAAGCCGTATGTTAACATGTGTGTGTGTGCGCACGCGTGTGTGTGTGTGTGTGTGTGTGTGTGTGTGTATATATATATATATATATATATATATATATATAATATTATGTTGGATACAGTCCATTTATTCTACTTAATTTCTATTTATCTTTTGTGCTAAAAGACCTGAAAGATGCCAAAATTTCTATATGGTTTCCCTGTATTGCAAGCTTACATCAAAATTTCTTTAGACTGCCACCAATTTTTACAAAAAAAAAACATTTTGAAGATATTTGTTGTTACCTACATGCATAAAAAATAGTTTCCTGTCATCTGTATGCTCAACAAAAAAATAAAAATTATATGTATAACAGCTGCTATCATATACGATGCTCGCCTGACCATGTCATCATCACACTCTTTACATATTATTGTAAACGCCAAGGAAATGTGCATAAATGGTTTACTGTCAATATTTATTAGAATGACTGGCTATTGCAGAAGAAGTTTTTCTACCATTTAACCCATTTAATTGATATAAAATTATTGTAGCCATCATTGATGGTAATAGCGGCTGACATCTTGCAATTATAGGTGCTTCTAACCAGGTAAACACTAATTGTAATGGATGATTACCAGGTTTATCTGCACATAACATGTATGAATGGTTAAAAATCTAAAGAGAAAAAAGTCATATATGTCAAATGAATGGAAACATTGTGGATGATGCATCAGTTTTCAATAAAGTAGGTATTCAAAATGCTGCTGTTGATGCTATTGCTGATGCAAGACGTATTAATACTGTAGTATGATCACCACAAATAGTCCTCTAAATTGTTTTAAAGCTTCTTTCCACATACGATGTTAGCATAAAAATGTAAAAGTAATTATTTGGCCACTTTACTTATTGCTATGTATATTCAGTTTTAGTTTAATTATATCGCCTTACCATCGTTTTAAAATCATAAAATGAGCCTGAACCAATTTTTTCTGCTATAATTTCCTAATTAATTACTAAGCATGGCCGAATTTTATAATTTGCCCTTATGTTGCTTTGTTATCCCTTTCTAATTCATATTTCTTTCCTTTTTTTTTTTAGAAATAAGGGCATCTTATGCTCATCTATATGTTCTAAAAAACTAGCAAAATAACAAAATAATTTCTGTGTACATCCCAATGTTGCTTCACATTTAAATTCTCGCCACCTATATTGATAATACAAGCAGCTACGAAATTCTAGATTATTTGATTTTCTTTCATTTGAAGGTCAATGATGACAAGGCCTTTAGAAGGTTAGTGATAATTTATTTATTCATTATTATTATTATTTTTTGAGAATGCATGTTCTTTTCAAAAACAGAAATAAACAATCATTTATAATAAGAGTTCATTTTGACATTTGTAATTTTCTAATAGAACATGGTATTTGTGCTTTTATTCCATTATTTGGCTAAATGATTCATTACATCTTTTAGTGCTACTTCTGTATACATAATGTTTACTTTTGACATTAAAAATCAAGCATATCTAGCCATATATAGTATGTCATGTAATTAAATTGTTGCTATTTTTTTCTTTTTTAAAGCTTTGTTCATGAACCAATACACATTTAATTAACCTTTCATTTTTAGCTTGACTTAGATTATCACTTACTCTTTCTATATAATAGTGCGTTTCAGCAGTAGAAACATTATGTAAGTAAAAGAAATTTTGCATTGTTAGTTACATTAATAATAATAAGTGTTTTTAATATATGATGTTTACTTTAGTATTATTAATTTAACATGGATAAATTCTTGTTACATAAATGGATAATCTATGAATTGATTAAGTTGAGCCATACAAAACAAACATTTATCTATTCTTCTACTCTATTATGTAGATTTGATTACATCTGCCAATTCTTATAAATTTTCTTTGTTTCATATTTATGTAATTAAATAGTCAAAGGAACAAAAGGATAGTTTGGTCTATATTCAAAGGCCTCCTAGGATGATTCTTATGGAAAATTACGAAATGACTTAAAAGTTAAGTAATAATTGAAAGAAATTGTTTCTGGGTTGCCGTATATGTTTATTTCTAAATCATTATACTAAACTAACCTAATTTTCTCAATTTGAATTTTCGAATTAGTTTGCACTATGCCATAATTTATTCACATTTTCATATTCATCTTTATAGTTAAATTTCCTTTTTTCATTGCAGTAAACATTAGATAGGTAGACAAATTATGTAACTTTAGTGAAAGTAAGTTAGTTATCCTGCTCTAAAGAAAATTTGTGGATTTGTTAGTCCAGTAGTAGGTCATTTCAGCTAAAGGCAACTAGCCTTCCATTATAAGAAGATGCATCTTTTGTTGCCAAATTGATTGCCTACAATTGTTTCCAGTTTTGGATGTGCTGCTTATTTGGTCCTTGGATTTTTATTCACATGGTTAAGAAAATTTTGTTTGGTTAATCTCTTTCTTTCAGCCATATTTAAATAATAAGCATATCTTAGAAAAATTAGATTTTGGTAGATAAACATGCTTGAACATTTCTGAATATTGTGAAACCACATTAACTAGCTAAATGAGATGAGTCAACAAATATTGTACTCATGGTTGCCACATTCTTTGGCTTTTATATCCTACCATGTTTGCATTGCCAAAATAGAATATTTGGTGGTGAATTCACATAACATTGTATCCTTAGATAACAATGTAAATATACTCACCTTAATTTTCTGTTTTCCACAAGTTATAAGTTAATTTAGTTGATCTTTGGACGATTTTATAGTGCCGCATCAATTGTCAATTGAATTTGGTTCATTTGAATTGTTTTCCATCTTCCTATGTTCATTTTCGATTATATTAGATTTTGAGTAATTTAGTTCATTTGGATAAATATTTTTAATAGATTTCAAGAAGGGCGGTGTTTTCTTACGATTTATGCATATAATTGAGGGTACAGGCAATTCTGGCAAAAAAGTGGAATATTGGTCCAAAAAAATATGATGAAAGAGTGGTCCACTTATAAAAGCATGTCATGTATATTTTGTTAGTGTTGCTTAAAATAAGGTGTTTTCCAAAATCAATTTGCATTATAATTTTTATCTTTGTTTAATTCTTGCTGGTAAAAAGATTTATTTGTTAATTTACCATAATCACTTTATGAAATAGTGTATATAAGTTAACGTATGAACTTCAAGTTTGGTAGATAAATCTAAAATGGATAGCGAAATATTTACTTATTAAAAAACAAGGGTTGCAAAAAGAACACTGATTGAATTAATTTAAGTCATTTACATAAAGTATATTGAAATGCCCCATTTTAATTCATTTAATTGATTTTTCTAAGATTTAAATAAAGAACATTATCAGTGAGATTGTGAAAAGCACTAACTATTAGAACTCAAATATTTTCTTAATACACTGATGCAGAGCCGGCTCTAGGATATGGGTTGCCCTAGGCAACACCCAATTATGTTAGATAAAAAAATGGTGGAAGTCGTATTGCATATGTTCAACGTTCATCACTGACCAAACCCTTGGCGGTTGTTGCCTCCGTCCGGGGGGTTGTTCCAGACGGCCGTCTGCTGGGCCTAGCCCTCCAGCCGGCTCTGCACTGATGCAACTAGATGTCATAACCATAATATGAAAGGATAAAAATGAAAAGAAAATATGTACATAGGCGTTAGGTTATCTGTATGGCATTCAAAGTAGGCAAGGGTACACATTGATAAGGTGGTTTCTATTTATACGTCTGAAGTAAATATCTTTGATTTATAAAATGGTAATAATGATGTACACGTTGCTCATAGTGCCTCCAGCTTCACCTATAATGTCTAAGTTCAAATCCAGAATTTTAACTTAAATCATTTTTTATTCCATTGTTTTCTTATTACACACAACTTCCTTACTGTTATAAGTTTTCTTAACCAAATGTTGATCAAAGTGCTCAGTTTTTGCTTACTACAACCAAAACCTTAGTTTATCATAAAGGGGATTGTGGGTAGTATACGCTCACACTGATATCTAAACGACTATTACAATTAACAACATAAAAAGAACAAATCAAATATTACATTAAATAATGTAGGTTTCAATCAACATTCCCATCCTGCATCAAGTTTGTAAGCACCTCACAGTTTGTATCTTCAACTTATAGCTAAGACATATCCTGCCAAAACAAATAATTTTAGTCTTTTTATTTTTATCCTTTGTAATTGTATTAATTCACTATAGTTGCCTTTATTGACTTCTCTATTTCAGCTTCATAATGTTCTTATTTAGTTGTATCACATGTGGTCATTTGCTAAGACTGAGACATACTACTATTTAGAGTTCTTCAATTCACATATGAATCATTTTAAAAAAAAAAAAAAAAAAAAAAAATTGATGATGTATGATAGTTCGCTTTGCTTATAAAAGGAAAAACCTTCAGTGAAAAATTAAGGTGTTAATCTTTTGCATTCAGCTAAAAAATGTTGATACCTTTTCTGAATAGTTTTCACTATATAATAGTTTTATGAATATGTAGTATTCTGTAGCATGAACTTTGAATATGTCATACATCTTGGTGGTTTGTATTTATGCACTTTTGTTATTTACATTTTAATCATGTGTAAATGAAGCATTCAGACAGAATATAGGTCTTATATGTTGATATATATTAACTTTATTTTTAGCACAAAACATTCAAGAATTGTACATATGTTCTCTTATGCTACAAAGATTTTACACGTTTTTCAACTTTTGTACCTTACCCCCTGTTCTGAGCATGAATATTTTGAAGATTTCCTATCTCACATTCTACTTTATCAATGCAACATTACTTGACAAATAACATCACAATGATAACATAGCAGCATTCAATGGGACTGGAAATGCTTAGCTATAGAACTCCATAAAAGTCGTGCTTATCATTTTAGGTTTGTTGTAAATGTTGTGGCATGATATGCTACAAAAATTGGAAATTACAAGGGATGTTATTGTTTCTTCTATCTGTACCAATTGGCCTATGTATATGTGTGCATTTGATCATCTACTAATTTTGGGTTCTTTGGAAATCCGAGCAGTAGAACTACATGCGGTTTACTCTAGAGGACAATTTGAGCTCTCATATGTATGTTATGAAATTGAGGGAACAATTTTATAATGAATTTTTTGATGGTTTTTTTCCTTTAATAAGGTTTCACATGTGTATCTGCATCTTCGAGCTGTACCTTTTTCCTTATAGACAATTATTTATTTTACGCATTGCGTTAAATTTCATTTTCTGCTATTTGATAATTTATGTACTAATTGTTCTCGTGACATTTATTTATTTATTTTTTATATTGATTAGTTTAATTAATTTCAATTTTTACGCCACACAACTCAGGGAATTGGCCAATAGGGTGAGTTAGAGTAGCCAAATCAATTGTATTCGTGGGTTGTGAAGTACACATGATAGCTGAGAAATTACAACATTATGAAGTAATGACTAAGATTAAAATATATCCATTTGCTAGTTAAAATTTGCACCACTTTACCATGCATGATGGATGCATTTTTATTGTAAAAAAAGATGAAAAAGATTTAAACAATGCATGCAAAACGAATAAAATAGATCAATGGTTCTTCATTAAAATACAAATTAATAAATTTCATCTTTTCAATATACAAACAAGATAAATTCAAACCGTGTGCGAAGCACGTGTTCACATTAGTAGTATAATAAAGATGCACTATATAAAAAAATGTCAAAATATAAACTTGGATGGGCAAACGATAATTTACCATTACCAATGTAACGGTTAGCAGATTACTAGTATACCAGTCTTCAGTATACCAGTCGAATGATAACTATAAGCAATTAGGGCTTACCAATCAAAACGGTACGACAACGGTATTTGTTAACTGGTAACGGTAATCATTACCATAACAACTTTATCTGAGCTATTTAATAATTCACTCGGAGCTTCAGATCTAGTCTAATGCTATCAGTTTTCATAGCATGTGAACCGTACACCTCTAGCATGGTGCATGGGCGGAAATTCAGTAGAATTCATAATTTGAGGCTAAAAAGATTTTGTTCTCGTTGAACCCTTTGCATGGTTAAGACCGACTTATCAGATAGGTTAATCTGGATGTTGTAGTTCATATGGGAGAAGGAATCCAAGATATGTGACATAATGAAAATTTGCTCGACACTGTGATGAGTGTTATGAAATACCCCTAATTCAATAGACGTTATTCAAGAGATTCAACTGGCTAAATTAAATAAGAAAAATGTAGTGCGATGTTGGGATGAGATTTGTAATTAATAAAATGTTTTTTTAGTACCATGGATAGTATTTTTGATGACAAAGCCTTCGGTAATGTATATTTTATATTTTCATATACACTAATTATTATATAGATATGTAATTACAGAGTGCATGATATTATACATGTATTGATAATGAAGACTGTATGTTATCAAGATTGAAGATCCAAATTGATGATTCAAGAGTCGGAGAATGAAGACTCACGAGTATAAAAGAGTTCAAAATTTCAAGATACTATTGAGTCTTTGATTTTATGTTAAAACACAAGTTCTCTTACATAATCTCCATCCATTTTGAAAATTGATTTTTGAAAATATTCCTATATTAAAAATCTATTTCCAAAAGTATTCAAATTCTTTTTAAAAATACTCCTAGTTTCCCAAAATACTTTTCAAAGAAATTTTAAAAAGAAATTTAAGTTTTTAAATAACTTTGCCTCAAAAAGTTAAATTTCAGTATTTATACTTTTACTTTTATTTCAAATATCCCGATATTATATTTTTTTAGATACATACTATGGTTTTAATTTTAGTACTTTGATTATCTCAAACATTTACTTTGGTTATTTTTTTTAATGCTTATATTCCGTTTTTATATTTTAATTATACTTTGATATTATACTTTACAATTTGATTTTAATTTTTAGATTTCGACTTTAAACTTAATAATTTGATTCGATACTACTATAGTTTTGATACTTATATTTGAAGTTAGCATATCTGATTATGTATAGTTTGAATATTAAACATATATTTTTGTTTAAATTCTTCTAATTTTTTTTAACAAATGAAGTTTTATTATGATTAAAATGTACATTTACTATGTTTAATATTTCAAATCATTATGTATAAGTTTATATTTTCAAAAAAACTTTTTAACAAACTAGTTCTAAATTTAAACTTGGATACGTGGACATGGTGCATAAGAATGTCTACATAGACCAGTATTTTTCGAAATTTAAATTTGAATGGAAGTGTATTCCCATAACCATACCGACTGTCACTTGTCTTCATCCTTAAACATATATCCTTCTTCCCTAAACGAATTTTGAAATTCTATCATAATTCTTCACTCCTTTACCTTCTTTCTTAAAAATTACAAAATATATGCTTATACTCTACCGATTTATAAACCGAATCAAGTTAACTTTGGTTTGATTCTACGTTAAACTCTCTCCATTGTACCATGATCAAAGTGCAACTCAGACTTATGGAAGTAATTGTAATCAACATTGAAAGACCGAAGTCTGCATTTCTGTACAAACAACACGAAAATCCTTATGAGTGTGACTAGGTGGCGTTGAATCTAGTTGGCTTTGATATTGCCTGGTTAAAAGCAGTTAGGAGTGACTTGTTTGCTCGGAATCAACTTGGGTTTGGACTTGTGGCCTGTAATCTGTTGGCTTACCCAGAGTCCTGAATTCTAGAGAGTTTCTCCTTTTGGACTTAAAATCATGAAGTGTAATTGTTGATATTGGTTAAAGACTATATGTAGTACGGAACTGTATGTTGAGTAACTCGAACCAGTATAAAAATCTCATTGTGTTCTTTTATTGATAGAATTTTCTTTACTTGCATTTTATTTCTTTATTTGATTTTGCAATCATTCTACATATACTTATAATCATATTGCAAAAGATTTTCTAAAGATTCATAAATTTAAGTCGATACTATTCATCTCCCCCGTCTAGTGTTAATCTAGCCTTAATATCTTTAATTTGCATTACTTTCATTTGGTATCAGAGCACTGGTTTGCAGAAGCTTCATGATCCGATTTTTGAAAAACAAATGGCTACCAACACTAATAATGTCAACACTATCACTAGTTCATTTGTAGATGGTCAATCAACTATATGACCACCACTTTTTAATCGCCATAATTACATAAGCATGTAGGATGAAAATTTATTTACATCAAATAGCATTAGACATTTGGAATGTTACATAGATTAAGTGCACTAAAACGAATTTAAATTTATTTGCAGTATAGGCCATAATTATGAGTATATTGTTTTATTCACTTGATAAAATGAGTTTAATAAAGTATATATCTATAAGTCTGCTTAAGAAATTTGGAGAATGATGTGTACGTAAAAATGCACATTTATATTCACATATTTATTCTTGTTTAGTGCAAATAAATGTCATGTGTGGGTATTTTATCATGTTTAAACTGTAATTCGATTGATTTCAAAACATCATGCATTCATCATCATATAGGGGGAAAATGGTCATTTTTGTGGTTAAGTTATTTTAAGAATTTTTACTTGGACATCTTTCATTGTGTAGAAGAGGACTTCATAAAGATATATATGCATACAAAGGAAAAAAGAAGAAATCAATGCCTTGCCAATAAAAAGAAAATCAATACCTTGCCACAAAAAAGGAAAATCAATCAATGGAGAAGATTAGTGGAGGACCCCGCCCACTCTCCCTCCTTCTTTAGTGGAGACAAAAAAGGGCTTCATGAATCATTATTGCTAAAGACAAAAGGAAGCTTAATGAAGGGGCAGCACGCTAAAAGTGAATTAGGGTTTTACTCATATATAAATAACACTTGTATGTTGATGTTAAAGGGATCTTGGATTTTATTTAGTTTAGAGTGGCTGAAATCAAAAACTCTATTTCTCTTCCATGGCTTCTTAGCCATTTCTTTTATGTATTTTTTTTAGTGTAATTTTAATATAGTGTTCTTTTCTTTTGTTGTCTTTTATAATGAACTATTTTTATGTTATCATTGTATCCATTATGAGTAGTTAAACCCCTTCAATTTAGGGATATTGAAGCTCTCATGATTCATGAATAATTAATATAAGAATTTCATGGTTGTAACTCTCTTATTTGAGCTTAATCTAAAATTGGATATAGATAAAGTAAAGATTTTATATGGTAAAAATTGATAGCACATGTTGGTTGATTATTTCCAAATGTGTTATACTCATATCATTAATAGAATCATACTTTATCACAATCTAATTCATTTTAGAAAAAGTAGCGACATTAAAAATGAAAGCATCCTTGATGTGCTATGTAGTTAGTGAATATTAACATATAAAACATACTCATAATGTTTCATTTTTATTAGAACTATTATTTTCTATGTAAGGATTAGGGCTTTAAGTTTGTATTGAAAATTGATGATTTATGTAGCATGAATTTTCTAGCATATAAATCATGCTTGTATGAATACAACACTTAATGTGCTAGTTATTAAAGAGAGTTTGAGCCATTTTTTTGTTAATTAGATTGATGATGATAGTGAATCTACTCCTAAATTGTCTCTTAGTCTCATATTTGTATTCATTTTAACATTGTTAATTTTCTTTTAGTTTATAGTTAACAATGTCACTCGTTTTCGGTTTAATTTGATTGAGTAAGATTAGATTAAATTCTTTCCCTGCGGATCGACCCGTATTCGTCACGTACTACAATTGTACGTCGTGCGCTTGTGGTTATTATTATGATATTTTGTCAGCAGTTTTCTAATTCCATAGAAACATCGTTTGCAAACAAGTTTTTGGCGCCGTTGCCGGGGACAGAAATTAGTTTAAATTTTATTCTTTGAATTAATTTTCTTACTTGTGTTCCACTTTAAAAAAGAAAAGAAAAAAAAAATATGTATTTGTTTGTTTTATTTTGCTTCTATTTGTTTGTTTATGTGTGTCATTGTGCCTTGTTTTAGTGTTCTTAGTTTTCTTTCCTAAAAAAAAAAAAAAACTATTGTTCCATTTTGTAATTAGTTGTGTGAATTGCATTTGTTGTTAGTGTTTGTTTTGTGCGTATTTTTATTTTGTGTTTTTATTTATTAAAAAAATTGCCATATTTCCTTTGATTTCTTTCCTATTATTTTTTTCCTCTTTATTTTCACTACATATTTATCCCTTTCCTTTGTACAATTCTTACAAAAGCAAAGAAATAAAAACCGAATTTATTGCTTGCCATTTATTTTTATTTTATTTTTTCCCTTAAAAAAAAATTAGTGCTTTCCTTTTACTCCCTTCTTAATTTCCTTTCCCTTCTTTCATTTATTTCTTGACTGCCTTCCTTCTTTTTGTTTCCAGTAATTAATTAAAATTATATCTTTCCATTTTTTCCCTTTTACTACTTTCCCTTTCTTCTTCTCTCATTTATTTCTTTCCTTTTTCTTGTCCTTCCTCTATAATTTTCTTCCATTCTCTGCCTTATTCTATTCACAATTCATAATCCTTTATAAACCAACCTACACTTAACATTCTATTCTCTTCCATAGGAACATGCCCTCACCAATTCTTCCAAATCCACTACTGCACCATCCACTTCAGATCTCAGATCTCACCGCCATAACTCTGAGATCGCCAATACCACAAATACCAGAACCCAAAACTATCCATACACAATTTACACTCCACCGACCTTTGCATAAACAACCTTCCGGTATACCGCACAAATTCAAGTCTTCACATTGCAAAGCAGATCCCCAAACTTCAACCCACCTCCCTGCGAACAATCCTATAATTCACAAGCAAGCCATCCTTCACACATCTTCATTCAACCTCCACTTCAACATTCCAATTCCCATAACCATCACAATCCAATTACCCCCAAAAACAAAAACTCTACAAAAACAACAACACCACCAAGTCCGACTATACCCCATCGCCACCCAAAAATCCGACCTCCTTCGTGCCCCGCAAATTCACCTGCAAACCTCTACAACGAACACCATCCCAAAACTGCACAGAATTGCAATTCATCACTACAATCCTTTACAACATAACAGTGAAACTGCATGAACGCTTCACTCATCACATTGCAACCAAGTTAACCCCCAATGCAACCACCGAACTGCTCGAACCATTCATCCTCAACCACACAAAAGACTCCCCTTACTTTTGCCACACAGCAAAACCACCTTTCAACCCTATAACATCAGATTCACACCCTTCATCACAAACCCAAATCGAGTTCTCTTAAAAAAAGTCGAACTTTACAACCAAAATACGCTCGCACTTTCCACAACATACGCCTCAATAACTCTTCTGGCCTCGCCACTTCACATCACCGAACTCCGCAAACCCAATCACTGGACTTCAGCATCGCCCAACGATAATCTCCTCAATGACCCATTGCCCAAATCGCCCGCTCCGATCCTAAAACCGCCATTCGTGATTTTAGCTAGGGAGTATAATTTCTGATCCATGAAATTGGAAAGTTCGGTTTAACGAATTCTGATTTAGGTCCACTCTCTTTTCTATTTTTTCATGAATTTTAGGTTGTGAATTAATTAATTTTGAGTCGGTTCTAAATTTCTAATCCTGAGTGTTATTTAAGTGAAGTAGTGGGCTTGAATAATTGAGGACAACGACGTATTACTTGTCAAAGTATAAGTTTGTTTGGTTTTGATTAAGCGGGCGTTGGGCTTTAAGGAATAATGCACTTTTTGATTTTGGGCCTTATGGGCTGAGCTTTAATTGTTTTCCTTTTGTTTATTCCTTGTGTATTGTTATCTTAAAAAAACCCTCTTAATCTTGTTTTTGTTTTATTTCCAATTTAGTTTTTTCCCTCTTCTTTCTTTTGTTTGTTTTATTTTTTCTTTTTTTTTTTCAAAAATAAATAAATAAAAGATCAAATCAAAGGCTAAGAATCACAATCAAGCAACAAACAGGGATTTCAGAGATCAAGCCATTTGCAATAAGCAGAATTTGAATTGTTGAAGCGGTTGCACACCAAGTGGGGTGTAAACAAGCTAGCGCTACTCAGTTGCACTGGACGGACTGCCGATCTAGGTGAAAATTTTATAAACTCTACAGGACCTACTGCTGCGGCTTGATTGAAAATATAAAAAAAAATTAGTTGTAAAGATTTTGTGCAGGTGCCACGGCTTGCTTGTAAAACTTTATTTCTGCAATTTCTTGTTCTGTGATTGTTCTGTGACTGTTCTTTCCACGATTGATTAAAATATTCCAAAAAAAAATGCATTCATCTTAGTTTTTTGTTTATTTTCTAATGATTTCATTATATTTTGACACATTGGTTTATTTCTAACGGATTATTTCTTGGTGTCTAGACTATGATAGAGTAATAAACGTTTATAAATATTACGGTGATTTGTAAATATTATATCGGTTGTTCCTCTGAAGGTAGTTAAACCTTCGGTTGCATTGCTAGGGTGACTCCTGATGCAGCTATAGCTCCTGCCCGTTAACCGGCTGAGAAATCTTTTTTTTGAAATTAGTCTAACCGTCATTATATAATTCTAGAAAAATTGTAAATTGCATTAGGTTCATCCATCTTTAAAAAAAATGGGGGCCAATAGTTTTTTCTCCTTTTTGTACAAATTTAACTTTTCTCTCTTAAAAAAAATTTCGCTTGAATCCTCTTCTCAAGTTTGTTCTTTCTCCTTTTCTCTTATTCTTTGTGTTAGTGCATGCGTAGTTGGACTCGTGATCCTTCTACTAATCCGAACAAAAATTCTTTCAACCATGGCCGAAGAAAATCCCCCTCGAGCTCTTATGGATAGATACTTCCCCGATCGAGTTTCTATTCCTTCTTGTATCATATTGCCTCCCTCAACGGGTAACCACTTTGAAATTCATTTGAATCACATAAATAATCTTCCAAATTTTGGCAATCTTGAATGTGATGATCCTTACATTTTCTTAACCAAATTTGAACGCAACCATGAGATTTCAACAATTAAGTGGCGATGGAATCAAACTTAGGATAATTCCATTTGCACTTACCGATTATGCCAAAAATGGTTGTATAGGTTGCCTTCAAATACGATTGGAACTTAGGATGAATTTGTGAATGTTTTTCTAAAAAAAATTACCCCTTGGAAAAAACATCTAAAATTAGAAATGAAATCGTTCATTTTTATCAATTTGGGGGTGAATCCTTTGCAAAATATTTCGAGAGATTTAAAGAACTTCTAGTCAAATGTCCACTTCACAATTTCGAAAAATGGACGCTTTGTCAAATTTTATACAATGGACTGGAAAATAACTCTTGAACCATGCTCGAATCGATGTGCCAAGGAAACTTTCTAGCCCAACATCAAGATGCTGCTTGGCAATTTCTTAAAAATTTAGCTGAAAAATATGCTCAATGGGAAAGATCTAACGAGAAATCGATTTATTCCCGATCAAATGCTCATTCGGTAGGATCCTCAATGGCTTTAGAAGTTAAAATAGATAAGATGTTATCCAAATTTGATAATATCCTTGCATCAAACCAAATAAATCAACTCAAGCGTCTCAGCCCTCGTGTAACAAATGTAACGATCCTAACCATATTGCCAATCAATACCCACATTCATTAGCACAACTCAACGCATTTAATAAAGTTTGAAACGACCCATTTTCCCCAACATATAATCTTGGTTGGAGAAATCATCATAACTTCTCTTGGATCCAAAACAATGCAAATTCGAATATAGTTTGACCCCCTTTTCAACCATTTTCAAATAATCCTTCGAATCCTCCCTTTCAAAAAAACTCAATTCAAAAATCTTGTGCTACCTTCGCAAAATCAAGCGCAACAATCTTTTGTTCCCCAAGACGATAAACGATTAATGTCACGTGAGAAAAGCCTCGAAATGTTGAATAAAGAAATGACTAAAAATATCCAATCAAATAGCAGTCTGCAAAATTTATTGACTTCGTACATGCAAACCACGAGTCAATCAGTCGCTAAGCTTGAAACGCAAATGAGTTAGTTAGCCACTTCCGTAAGTGAACGGGAAAGAGGCACACCCATTCCAAACCCTAGGAGTCAAAATCCTAATCCAAACCAAGCTCATGTCATCCAGGATAGCAATCAAACTAGGTTGAATGCTAGCACAACTTTACGATCCGGTAAGAAAAGCGATAATCAAGTTGAAATCCAAATAACTTAACGAGTGTTTCTCTTGACTCTTCAAAAACCACAAATGATCTTGATCCAAATTCTAAGCCTAATTCTGCTCCAACTCAAGTAGACCGACCTACTGAGTTTCACATTCCATTTCCACATCGTCTTCGACCAAAGAAACATTCCGACCAAATGGACAAGATGTTGGAAATTTTCAAACAAGTGAAAGTCAACATCCCTCTTCTTGACATCATTCAACAAGTCCCCACCTACGCTAAATTTCTCAAAGACTCGTGTACTCAAAAATGACACACTCATATACCCAAGAAAGTCTTCTTAGCTGCCGGACTTAGCGAAGTCTTGACCCAATCGATCCCGATCAAATTCAAAGATCCTGGATGCCCACAATCTCGTGCACGATAGGAGAAAACAATTAACAAATGCTTAGTTGATTTGGGTGCGAGTGTCAATTTGATTCCATACTCCGTTTACCAACAACTTGGTTTAGGTGAACTTAAACCAACGAAAATAATTCTTCAATTTGCTGATCGTCAGTTAAGAAACTCGTTGGAGAAATCGAGGACGTACTGATCAAGGTTGGTCAATTCATCTTCACTGTCGATTTCATTGTTTTGGAAACTCAACCAGTCAATAATCCAATGAGTCAAATTCCTTTGATTTTAGGTTGACCCTTTTGGCTACTTCAAATGCTTTAATAAATTGTTGCAATGGTTCAATGAAAATCTCTTTTGGAAACATGACTTTAGATCTTAATATTTTCAATCTTGAAAATCATTCGAATGAATCATGTTCCCAAACCTTGGAAGTTAACGCTATTCACGAGAACTCCGAAAAAGAATCGATTGACCTTAATGACAAGCGTGAGGTTGAGTACGAACATTTTTTCCAAGGTGGTCCTAATGTAACGACCCAGAAAATCTGAACCAATTTAAATTTTTTAAATTGGCTAAAATAATGGATTTTAAATATTTTAAATAAATATTTTAAATAATGGCGATGAAAACTAAGTTTGAATCGACAATTGAGAACGAATATAATTAATTATAATTATAAACAAGGCCTGAAATGGCGTGGCAGTTTCAAAAATTGAATTCAAACTTTGTCGGACTGTACCGGGTGCAAAACAATCCGGATTTTAGTGAAACCAAAAACATTAGGATCCAATTGATGATATCTTTCCAACGAATCTGACCAATCGAAATTTGATAGCGGGAATCAAAAGATATGTCCAGTTGAAAATTCTGAATAGTCGCTATGGAATTCAGGCCCTTAAAAATGGACATTTTGCATACGACCTCGGATTTCGACGAAACCACTTTTGTTAGATCCGCAGTGTCAAGTTATTGCTAGGTTTCAAATTTCATAATTTTTCGAATCAATATGTGAGCGTGGCAAAGGAAAACGCGTTTGACCAGTTTCAGTTGATTTTAATCGACTGGAAATTGGCCATTTTTCAAACGGTCTCAGAATTCGTCGAAACTAATCTTGTTAGGACCGTATCGTCAATACGAAGCTAGAAAATATTTTTCGGGAATTTTCTAGTTAGTATGTGACCCCGGTAATTTGAAATGTACGTTTAAAATTCAATATAGTGATTTAAATGTAAATTCAACGGAAACTGATTGTAACAATCAAATCAGCTTGCGATACATATCCCATTGTGTTCGGAATGGGGGTAAAACGCTATGGGCGACAGGCGGTAGGCCTCGTTTCAAGGTCGTGGGTAAAAGTCAACTTTATGCAATTAAATTAATTAATAAAAAAAAATATATATATTATATAATTCCCTCCTATACCTTGCCCCCCCCTGTAATTCATTACCGAAGTTCATTAAACAGAAATAAAAAAAAAGAGGGAAAAAAACCCTAAAAACTATCGACCGCCCCCCCTCAAGCGAACGCCGCCGACGAAGACATCGCCGCCGCCCCCCTCCGTCCAGCCTCCTCCTCCCAATGGCGAAACCCTCGAACCCCTCGCGACGCATACGCCCCCCGTCGAATCAAATCGAGCAGCCCCCTTGAAGCCTCGACGCCACCACCACCGAAGACCACCGCCCTGCCGCCGACGTCTTCTTTCTTCCCCTTTCTTCGCAGGAATGTAAGTATTTTATTTTATTTATTTTATTTTTATTTTAATTCTGTAATGCTGTTTTTTTTAAAGGTTAATACTGATTTTTAAAAGAATAAAATATGAAATACTGATTTTTAAAAGAATAAAATACTGATTTTTGAATGTATGAAATACTGATTTTTAAAAGTTTAAAAACTGATTTTTATAAAGGTATAAAACTGATTTTTAAGAAGTTTAAAAACTGATTTTTAAACAGGTTATAAATCTGATTTTTAATTTAAACTTTAAAAGGAAAAAAGATTAGAACTTTTAAAAGAAAAGATTTGAACTGGGATAGAAAGATCAGATTTTTAGAATAGAAAAGATCATATTTTTAAAATAGAAAAGACGGAATTTTTATTAAGTAAAAGAAGTAAGATATGAAAATTTATATTTTTAAAGCAATAAAAATATAATTTTTACATCATAGGAATATTAAAAATATAATCTTTATATATTGAATAGCGAAGTCAAAGTTCGATTTTTATATATTGAATAACATAGTAAAAAAATTCGATTTTTACATATGTAGAGAATACGGGCGAAAGCGACAAAAGGCGAGATTGGCGAAGATTTCTGTAAAGGAAGAGTCGTGGTATTGGATAGCTATTGGTGAGATTTCTGATTTAAAAATATTATATATGTGTGAAATGAAAGTGAATTGCTATATATAAATATATATCTATATATATATATACGCCCCTCATCCACAAACCATGGACGATATTAATGGTTGAAATGGTTGTGAAAATTGATTGATAGCGAATGATTGTTTGGGATTGTTTGTGATTGATATTGGTTGATTGTGGTTGAAAAAATACCCATTTGTGGTTGAGAAATATTTGGTTGAAACCACATAGGATTAGTTGTGGAAATGAAATAAATATATACATGCCGCCTGCGTGCGAACTAGATGCATGATCCCCATTGTCAAAAACCGCGAGGTTTTAAGGTAGAGCGAGGAGCCGTACTAGGGACGGTCCCGGTTTTAACTACCCTGCCGTTATGCTGCCGAAATTTTGAATAATATTCGTGTGTTTGAATTATTTTCATATGCTTAAACTATATAGAAACTATAGAAAACATTCATGTGTTGAATTGATATTCATTCGTTGATTAGAAATTCATGTGTTGAATGGTATTCATATTTTGAAATAAATTGTTTGATGATAAAAATCCTATTTTTATCACCTATATGAACTATATAGAAAAATAGTGTTTTAAAATGAATTGTTTTACAATAAAAATCACATTTTTATTGTATGCATAAACCGTTGAAATGTGAAGTATTGAAAATAGCCACTTGTTCAAAATAAACATATATGAGTTGAAACATTCATTAATTAGCTAATGAAATGATTTGCACCTATTTATGTAACATTAGAATGAATGGTGTTTTTAAACCAAATAGAAATCAAATGTGAAGTTGAATAGAAAATGATAAATGATAAGAACTGTATATATATGTACATGCATATTCATTTAACAGGTTATAGCAAAGGGGCTAGAGAAGAGGAATAAAATTTTGTGCCCGACAAATAGGTACACATTTACTGCTTTGTTTGGGTGATGATTTTATGAGCCTGTTGGCTAGCCGCTTGGCTTTTTCTTTTTCTTTTTGAGATTAGAAGGACCGGGAAAGCTATTTGCGATTTCCCGATGCTCCCGGTGCAGGGGAGGTTATGGCGAAATTTTCCAAAATTTTAAGGTGTTAGAAAAATATTTGAAGTGAAAACGATATGGAAATCATTGAATGAACTATATTTATATAAATATATAAATATAAATAAAATTAAAACGAAACGAGGCCGTGCAGTTCGTATTTTGAAACCGTGATTTCAAACAACTAGTACGGGGAATCCGACCATTGGATTTTCCCGAAACCTCAACCGTCGGGTTCGCCTTGGAATAATCTTTCCAACGGCACCAACCTTGTAAAAATCCAACGGTTGGATTGTCTGGAATGTTTAATTCAATTCTGAAGAAAAACAGCGCCAGAAGCGATTATATATATATATATATAATTATATATTTAATCGAATAACGACGCTGTAGTTCGTATTTTGAAATTGAAACTTCAAACGATTGTACCGGGAGATCCGACCGTCGGATTTTCCCGAAACTGGAACCGTTGGGTTCGTTTTGAAAAGACCTTTCTAATGATGTAAATTTTATGAAGATCCAACGGTTAGATTTTCAGATATGTGTAAATCAAATCTGAAGAAAAACAGCGCCACGACCGCTTTATGGCCCGAAGCGTCGTTTTGAATAAAATAGCTATTTTAAAATAAATAAAAATAGCGATAAATAGTTATAAAATATCATAAGCGATATGGAATGGAAATAAATTGAATTTGCTCGATTTATGTTGTATTTGATGGTTGAATGTGTTTGGTGTGAAAATTACATTAAAGAACAATATTGGTGTTGTCGAATAATTTAACCATTGAAATAAATTGATTTGAAATTCTAAATATGCGTGAATTATTTGAAAAGGCCGAGTTAATTCTCATTTCGAATAATTGACCGACGATTGAAATTCAAAGATGAAGACGGTGGTCGAAGACCGGAGATCTTCACCTCGTTTGGATGGTAACCGAGGTCCTGATTGGGAGGCATCCCGAAATATGGATAATGAGTGGTGATCGTCCAAACGTACGTGGTGATCGATGGGTTTGCGAGGTATTTAGTGCCTCCGGTTTCGTTCAGACCCAGAACGGACTTGTAAATGGACTGTGTGTCTGACATTGGAGTTTATTCTGTGTTGGTTGATTTCTGTTAAATATACATCTGTTTGGTGGCGGAGAATTTATTCTTTTGCTTAACGCCCTTCTCTGAGACGCACGAGCTCAGAGGTTGTATATCGATGGACATCAGTCGCATGGCATGAATTGCCTGTGTGGCATGCTAAGATGCAGTGATCAGGACTTCTGTTGAAAAGCAAAGTCTTGTGGTGATGATCAAAGCACCGCCTGTGTAGCGTGGCTTTGTGTATAACGTGAATTCGCGAGCCTCACATCCCGGTATGAACCTAAAACGGGAGAAGGACCTCAGGGTGGGCATGCGTTTCTTTCTAGCTAGGGTGGTGTCAGTGACCTACCAGCCCTGACATTTATATACTTTTCACCTATGTGGTTGTTGCTGTTGCGAGGCGCCTCGGTTTGATCGGACGATCCGGGTCCGATGGAGTCATTCGTTGGCTCGTTTACGCCCCAAAGGGCGGAGGAACGTATTGTTCAGGCACTATAATCCACTCCGTGTGGACCGGCCCTGACGATCCAAGGGGCAGTTGCGGCTGTTCCGGAGACATGGGCTAGATTGTCTCGAATTCGGTAAGGACTATCTTTTGCCTTGGTTCATGACGGAAATCCAATTTCCAAATACGACATCGTGCGGTTTTGATTGTATATATATATGGCGACATGATATATGGTACCCATGCCGTCTATGATTGATAGTTATGATTTGAAATTGTTTTCAAAGCATATAAACACTAGCGATAATATCAAATGCCTTTGTTTTATTCGTATCAATCATATTTTGGCCATTATAAGGTAAAACTCTATCCTCCGGTTTGCGTTGCATTGTGTGATGGGAACTGAGTCTTATAACGGCTTCATTTTTATAAAAAGCATATCGATGTTTAAAAGAAAGATTTGTTTTGAAGCACTGGCAATCCAATGGAGTAAACTCGTTCCACGAAAGTGGCGTGGTCCTGTGATTGGCCAATTATATATGTGTTGAGTGGATTTCTCATACCAGTCCCATGACTGACTCGTAGTTTGTTTCACTTTCAAACTCGGGTGCCCCTTTTTCCACACGGGCAGCCTTGTATTCAGGTTTAGCTGGTTCTTTCTGGATAGCTGGAGCTGAAGATGGATTCTATCATTTATTTCCTTTTATGCGGTTCAGCTCCTATTGTACATATTTTGTTTATTTCCGCTGTAGACATTTATGTATAGCTGAACTGTATTTGTACTAAGTAAGATCCTGTATACTGTGTAACTCTGATGATTACTTTTATCCAGTATATTCTATTGTTCATTATCTGGTGTATTTATTTACTTCTGTTCTGCTATTATCTGTTTCTGTGTTATATTCCTAAGATAACCCTTGTTTCCGTGAGAACGGGAAATTGGGTCGTCTCACGTGGTATCAGAGCTTTGGTCAAGCTTAGTTCTGGAATATAACACTTGAACGAGCTCCTCAGAAATAGAACCAGTAGTGTTCTAGGACGGGTAACTCTATACAGATAGGATCAGCAATATCCTAGTATGAGTAAAGCAGAATGAAATTACTCCTCGATAGACACATTTACACTTGAAGTATATGTTTCTAGGTTTTAAAATATCGTTTCTGTGACCTGACACTTGATCTGCTAATTGCAGAAGTACTAGAAAAATGAGTGCCAGAAACAGAAGGAATACAGAACCCGATCTAGAGGCTCTATTAAAGAAATATCGAAATCTGGGTGGAGCACAATTCTCGGGCAATGAATCTATTATTCAAACTCAAGCTTGGATGAGTTCTGTCGAAAGAATCTTTGAGCATATCCAGCTGAGAGATGACCAGAAACGGTTAGTAGCATCTTGGGCGCTCAAAGAAGAAGCTTTAATCTGGTGGGAAACAATCATCAAAAATAATCCAGAAGGTGATATCACTTGGGACAGATTCAAAGTGATTTTCCTAGAAAGATTTACTCCTCCCGAAGCAACCGAAAAATTATGTGATGAATTTTCCTATCTAATACAAGGCGATATGACCATTCCCGAGTATCATAAGAAATTCAACGAACTTGCTCACTTTGCCCCTCATCTAATTCAAAATCCGAAGAGGAAAAATATGAGATTTATTCACGGGCTTCAAAGGAAATACCAGAATAAAGTATTGGGGCATGTGAAGCTTCCTTTCTCTGAAATGGTTTATATGGCTTATCAATATGAAGATCTCCATAAGAAAGGGATGTTGCGCGACGAAGAAGAAGTTTGTTCTAGTGACAAAGAAGAGTCGGAAACTGATATTACAGAAGCCAGTAAGAGGTCTGAGGTCAGTAAGAAGCCCGAGGCAGACCGGAAGAGGGCCAGATCCGAAAAAGAACTATTAACGACCGCCACATGTAATAACTGCCATAAGCAAGGGCATTTGCAAGGAAAATGCAGGTCTTTAAAGAAACTAAAGAAGAGTGAACCGAAGTCAAAGAAAAACTTTCAAGAGACCAGAGAATGCAACATTTGCCATCGGTTTGGCCATGTGAGACAGGATTGCCGGCTGTTAAAGGCAGCCAAGGAGGTCCAAATAAATGAAGTAGCAGAAACTTCTGAGCCCTCAGCTAGCCAAGAAAGACCAGATGTTTTAGAAGGCACGCTAACTATCAAAAACATCCCAGTTAAAGTACTGTTTGACACAGGCGCGTCACGAAGCTTCATTTCCAAAGATGCAGCTAAGAAACTGGATTTGAATTTGAAGAAGCTCAGGGAACCAATGACTGTCCAGAATCCAGTTGGGGGTTCCATTGATCTCAATTGGATTTGTAGAGTACCGGTTTCTTTTTCTCGTTATCGATTTCCTACCATCGCAGCCGTTATGAATTTTAAAGAGTTTGATCTTATCTTAGGGTTAGATTGGTTGACTAAATATGAAGCTGAAGTTAAATGCGCCGACAGAGTCGTAAAGGCGAAGATTAAATCAGGAGATTATATAACCATTCCCTGTGAAGGTCAGAATGCTAATAGAAAAGACTTCTGGGCAGCTTTGAATGTTTCTCCATCCCAAATAGAAAATGTGTAACACCCCACCTCCGTTAAGGTCACTCACAAAGGGAATGCCTTAACTTTGGTGGAGCATTTTAGTAAACAGGACAGAAACTTACAAGACAGATAAAACAGTACTTGAAAATTTTTGACTTTATTACAGCGGAAACAGAAATTAATATGGTTACATCCTTTCAATTTCAGAATTCAAGTACAAAATATCAGTCTTGTACAAAAGCCTTCAAAATGCATAGTTTAAAATCATAATCCCCATGGAACGGAAGCTATACAGAGCCAAGCCATACTTTAAGCACTTCAAGCAAAGAGAAATCCGGATCAAGCTAAAGTATTTCCCTCCTTGGATAACCTGGGGGGGGGGGAACGGAAGAAAGGAGGCGAAACAACAAGGGTCAGACAAAAAGTCTGGCAAGTCCAGTGACTTTCAGCATATGAACAGATAATAATAATATGATATGAACATAAAACTGGATGTGAGATAACTATAACAGGTGTAGAAGATATAACAGAAAAACAGAATGATATAAACTATTGTTTTACACTTTTCTGCACTAATACTAGTATAGCAGAATTAGGTGTCTCCCTAATGTCTAAATTGAAGCAGGAACGGGTACAGAATACTTTAACAGAAACAGAATGCTAATAATGGGCCTTTACTACCCGATCAGAAACAGACAGAAGCAGAAACAGATTTATCTCTACGGAAACAGAATGTGGAATTAGGTGTACACTAGTAATGGGCCTTTACCACCCGAACAGACGGTACCACACAGAAACAGACAGGTGTTACCACCCAACAGAAACAGACGGTACCAACAGAAACAGACAGAACTAAGCGTACCCTAAAACCCTACCCCAAGCGATCGGCTCCCTAATACATAAATATCCTGTGTCGGCCCCACAGTAGGGTGTATCACTCCCTAAAGTGACAACCAATTGGCACAGACCTATTTACAGATGTCACGGCGTCTTACATCCTCAGAGGCAGACCGGGATCCATGCACGCACATGACCCGGTTGGAACACACCATCAACACCCCTCGCCATTATCAGAATGAACCACTTATAATTAGTTCAGTAAGCGTGCCCGGACCCTACCTACTGTTGGGTCAAAGTTTTGATACCAGAAAGGGTTACTGACTAATATGGGTCCCAAACAACAGATGACACAAGTAATTCCCCTCCTAACCTTGTGTCCCCAGACTAACAGATTTCAGATTTATTTGTTTACAAGTTCAGACATACAGAATTCAGATTTACTAGTTCACAAATTAAGTTAACAAGTTTTCAGACTAACGGATCAGATGTACAGATTTTTCAGATTTGTCTAACTTTGTATTGGACGGGTTTACTACACCTATTAATCCCGTTGGTTTATCCCTATTTTCCCCAATACGTTTTAGACGTCATTCTTATCTTAGATTTGCATTAATTAATTATTAATGCCCAGACCTCTCACATTAGGTCGCTAGCTTGTGGCCGCTGGATGGGCCGGGCGGTTCCGGGCAGACTTCTGCCACAAGCCAGACCTAACCTCGTGTCTTAAGCAGGTTATGACTAACTTCTCACATTAGAACCTATTGTTTGCGGCCACTGGATGTGCCGGGCGGTTCCGGGCAGAATTACGCCGCAAACTCATTCTAACCTCGAGTTAGTCACGTTTATCTTTGCGGCCAATTAATTAATAATTTACCGTTTATGCGCACGCCCAATATATATGCCAATTAAGATTATATCAATAACAGGATGATTATATCAACACAGCAGATAACAGACTTTAGCAGATAACAGATTTTATATGACTTAACGGATTTAACAGATTTAGCAACTTAGCAGATTTTGGCATATAACAGGTTAGGCATTTCAACCGACAAATTTAACAAATTAGGCATTTCAATCTAATTAGCAGTCTAGGCAATATAACAAAACTAGCAGTTTAGGCAACTTGGCAAATTAGCATATTTAGCAAATTTAATATTTCTAAAGGTTTTATTTACATGCCTTGCCTAATCATAAATTGGCCTAAATTCATATGCCTAAATAATTGTCGTGATTCACAATAAGATCATATACTTCCATGTTTGCATACCTTTACATAGCGCAGAATATGGACATAATTTACCCTATAACATATGTTCCAATTTTTGTTGAACTAACCTTATACAGCAGATTCACATATAAATTATACCAAATATGATCATTAATTACAGTGCATGCCATATATGCAAAATTCCCTATTTAGGTGTAATCACAATAGTAGAGATCCTAATTAATGTAAATCTTTTACACCTACGTTTCCATATCCTTCTTCTTATTAAGTCATGAATCATTATGCAAAATATACCCAACAATCTAAATCATATCTTCTAAAAAAAAAAAAAAATCAGATCTTGACTTTTATATGCATTTTGTCCAAAGTCTCAAATCATATGTAATCATACAATGGTTCCTCTTTTCTTCTATCATAGAATATGCATAGATCCAAATCTAGTTTACAACATATGCTCATCTTTTTTTCTAATTAATTACAGATCTAAATTACAACATAACTATGCATACAACATGCATAAATTATATGTTCATAGTCAAATTTATGCATCCAATCCCAAGTCACATGTCCAATATATTTTATGCCTCAGACCTAAAGTCATACATTCAATTTAGTCTTGTCAAATTTCGCATCATTCATCCCAAAATTTTGCGTTCATACGTTCATCTCTTATGAGATTAGGCACAGGCTCGTGGTAGCCTGGCTATAGAAACAGAAAAGAAGAAAAGGGATACAGAACAGTCACAGAAAAACAGATCTGACAGAAGAGAATATATATACAATCTCAGATTCAGAATTAAAAACATATCAAAATTATAATTAACCTTTATAGCGGAAAATAACTGTACTTGCCTTGATTGGATTAAAGAAAGAACTTTAGTTGTTACAGATTTGTTGCAGAAGCTTTTATCTCAAATTTGAATTTAGGATGATGTTGATTGACTTCTAGTTTTGATTCTAGCAGAGTAGCGACGCCATTTTTATTTTTAATTAGAAGAAGAGAGCAATGGAGGCTAGAGAATTGTGTTAGAGACTTAGGTTAGGTAGAGTCTAGGGCCGTTTTTATAGAGTTTATGAACTGATTAGGACCATCGATGTTTCTTGGATTGATCGTAGCCATTCATTCGAAAGAGAGACCAATTAGAGCCTGCCACCTAGCCCTAATGACAAAGCATGCTTCTGAAAATCGACCAACATAGACTAGGCCAGCCAGGGTGGACTGGGTTCGACCTGGGTCTGGACCAGGTCGACAGCCCTGTCGACAGCCCTGTCGACCTGGCTAGACCAGGTCGACAGCCCAGTCGACCTGGGTGTCTTAGGCGGGAATTTTCCCGCCCTGGCCAATTAGGCCCGATTTTTAATTTTAAACTTAATTCAGAAACTTCCGGAGGCTATATCTTCTTCATATGGACTCCGTTTTTCGAAAACTCGGACTCTATTTCGCGTATTTTTCCGAGATGAACGCAATGGCGTATCCCGTTTCCCTTAGTTCTTTGATTTCAAATTAATTATACTTTAATTTGTTAATTCCACAGTTATAGAATACACGGGGTGTTACATTCTCCCCCACTTAAAAGGATTTCGTCCCCGAAATCTTCAAGTTAAGAAGAATGTGTCCTACCATCCAATCACCCATCTACTCAACCATCATCCACAAGCATCCATTGTCCTTAGAAAACTTCTAATGTTGTATGAACATATGCAAAAGTGTGTGTATATGTTCCTTATCTAATGCAAAGATCAGGCGGTCTACTGATTCAGTTGACCTCCTTAATGCGAATTATGTCAGTGCCATGAGTCCAACATGTATGCAATAGAATTCTGATGATATATATTATTTCTATATGAGTGCACAACCATTCACTCAAATGCAACATCGATGTGCTGAATCAACCATTTTGCATCCACAAGAATTGAAAAATGCTCACCCATCCATATGCAGTATGAGAGTGTTTTCGAGCCGATCTAGTGCCTAGTGTGTGTATATGCATCCACGGGCAACCACTAGCAACCACTTGCATCCACTTGCAACCATCAAACATAACATGTCTCAAACACATGTTTACACCCATTAGTTTCTACCTAAAGTTCAAATATTCGATCGATAGGATACAGTCGAATGATGGAAGCGAGTACAGATAGAACGAAAATTTGGTTCCCATTAGACATGGGTCCTAAGTATCGGCCCCAAAAACCGAAACCAATATCAAATTGACACCCAGAGGAGTACCTTCTTTAGACAATGTCAAAACTGGAAATCCTATAAAAAGTATTTAGATATTTATAGACTACTGGTACAGATCAGGTTCCCTAATGATTCTTAGGAAGCTAAGCATGATAAAATCATACCCTACGAAAACTCAGAATGTATGCGCCATACTTGACGCCTAACACAGATATCCCTCAAACCCCAATCTCAAACAGATGATCCATAACCCTTATGGGTCTGAGTCTATAGCGGAATTCAGAAATAATACTAGCATTAAAGTGCAGAGTATCGATTACAAAATCAAAATACCAGAATCAGAAAGAGTCACAATCAGATAAAGAAATTAAACCTACTATAGAAATTTTCCTATTTCTATCCTAGCCACTAGCCTCAAGAGTGTTCGCCTGCCCTCCTTGTCCTCGTCTCTTCGGGCAGTCCCTAGTGAAGTGTCCCATCTCCCCACAGTTGAAGCAAGCGCCCTTCCTTTTTCTGCAATCCTTGTTCAGATGAGTTGAGCTCCCACAAGTAAAGCACTTTTTCCCCTTCTTATCTTCAGACTTCTCATCCTTCTTTTGTGTTTCCTTTTTGGGCCCCGCTTTCTTATTCTGTGGTTCTTCCTTCTTTGTCTCTTTCGGGCCCTTGTCTTCCTCGTGCAGTAGTGCCATATCCACCAATTTCTCGTAAGTTGCTCCCATGGGTACATGGGTCATGGCTAGGCTGTGCAGTGGCTCATTCAATCCTTTAACAAAGCGGAGAGCCTTTTTATGCTGAGTGTTGACTAAATCCAATCCGAATCTTGCTAGTTGGTTGAACTGGTTGACGTATTCCTTGACCGTCATACTTCCTTGCTTAAGAGACAAGAACTTTTCCAATTGTAAACTTCGTTCAGCTTGCGAGAGGAATTTTGTCTCAAACCTTGTTCTGAAATCCATCCATGTCTCAACCGGCCTCTCGGCGTTAGTGACTTCCCACTAGTAGGAAGCTTCGTCTTTGAGCAGCCATACTGCCAACTGTACCTTCTGCCTATCGTCCACCTCGAAGATAACGAATAGATCCTAAGTTTCTTTGAGCCAATTCCTTGCTTCTACGAATGATTCAGTTCCTTTGAAATCCTTCCCACCCATGGCCCTAAAATCTCTACAGATCTTTGAGAAAGCAATTGCACGAGGAAGGGGTGGAGGAGGGGGATCATTTGCTGGACCTGCAGCGGCGGTCCTAGCCTCAAGATATTGACGAAACCAACCGGGTACATGAACACCCTCTGGTATCTCAGATGCTTCAGACATGCTGGAACGAAAAAGGAAAGGTTCAATACAAAAAGGACTGAAAGGAAGATATATGGCTCTTGGGGATCATGTTTTTCAAAATAAGCTTTATTTTTGAAAATACTTCCTTTCAAAACCTTTTTTTGAAAATAATTTTTCAAAACTTTTTTATAAAATCTGGTAACCTTCAGCTCTGATACCAAGTGTAACACCCCACCTCCGTTAAGGTCACTCACAAAGGGAATGCCTTAACTTTGGTGGAGCATTTTAGTAAACAGGACAGAAACTTACAAGACAGATAAAACAGTACTTGAAAATTTTTGACTTTATTACAGCGGAAACAGAAATTAATATGGTTACATCCTTTCAATTTCAGAATTCAAGTACAAAATATCAGTCTTGTACAAAAGCCTTCAAAATGCATAGTTTAAAATCATAATCCCCATGGAACGGAAGCTATACAGAGCCAAGCCATACTTTAAGCACTTCAACCAAAGAGAAATCCGGATCAAGCTAAAGTATTTCCCTCCTTGGATAACCTGGGGGGGGGGGAAACGGAAGAAAGGAGGCGAAACAACAAGGGTCAGACAAAAAGTCTGGCAAGTCCAGTGACTTTCAGCATATGAACAGATAATAATAATATGATATGAACATAAAACTGGATGTGAGATAACTATAACAGGTGTAGCAGATATAACAGAAAAACAGAATGATATAAACTATTGTTTTACACTTTTCTGCACTAATACTAGTATAGCAGAATTAGGTGTCTCCCTAATGTCTAAATTGAAGCAGGAACGGGTATAGAATACTTTAACAGAAACAGAATGCTAATAATGGGCCTTTACTACCCGATCAGAAACAGACAGAAGCAGAAACAGATTTATCTCTACGGAAACAGAATGTGGAATTAGGTGTACACTAGTAATGGGCCTTTACCACCCGAACAGACGGTACCACACAGAAACAGACATGTGTTACCACCCAACAGAAACAGACGGTACCAACAGAAACAGACAGAACTAAGCGTACCCTAAAACCCTACCCCAAGCGATCGGCTCCCTAATACATAAATATCCTGTGTCGGCCCCACAGTAGGGTGTATCACTCCCTAAAGTGACAACCAATTGGCACAGACCTATTTACAGATGTCACGGCGTCTTACATCCTCAGAGGCAGACCGGGATCCATGCACGCACATGACCCGGTTGGAACGCACCATCAACACCCCTCGCCATTATCAGAATGAACCACTTATAATTAGTTCAGTAAGCGTGCCCGGACCCTACCTACTGTTGGGTCAAAGTTTTGATACCAGAAAGGGTTACTGACTAATATGGGTCCCAAACAACAGATGACACAAGTAATTCCCATCCTAACCTTGTGTCCCCAGACTAACAGATTTCAGATTTATTTGTTTACAAGTTCAGACATACAGAATTCAGATTTACTAGTTCACAAATTAAGTTAACAAGTTTTCAGACTAACGGATCAGATGTACAGATTTTTCAGATTTGTCTAACTTTGTATTGGACGGGTTTACTACACCTATTAATCCCGTTGGTTTATCCCTATTTTCCCCAATACGTTTTAGACGTCATTCTTATCTTAGATTTGCATTAATTAATTATTAATGCCCAGACCTCTCACATTAGGTCGCTAGCTTGTGGCCGCTGGATGGGCCGGGCGGTTCCGGGCAGACTTCTGCCACAAGCCAGACCTAACCTCGTGTCTTAAGCAGGTTATGACTAAGTTCTCACATTAGAACCTATTGTTTGCGGCCACTGGATGTGCCGGGCGGTTCCGGGCAGAATTACGCCGCAAACTCATTCTAACCTCGAGTTAGTCACGTTTATCTTTGTGGCCAATTAATTAATAATTTACCGTTTATGCGCACGCCCAATATATATGCCAATTAAGATTATATCAATAACAGGATGATTATATCAACACAGCAGATAACAGACTTTAGCAGATAACAGATTTTATATGACTTAACGGATTTAACAGATTTAGCAACTTAGCAGATTTTGGCATATAACAGATTAGGCATTTCAACCGACAAATTTAACAAATTAGGCATTTCAATCTAATTAGCAGTCTAGGCAATATAACAAAACTAGCAGTTTAGGCAACTTGGCAAATTAGCATATTTAGCAAATTTAATATTTCTAAAGGTTTTATTTACATGCCTTGCCTAATCATAAATTGGCCTAAATTCATATGCCTAAATAATTGACGTGATTCACAATAAGATCATATACTTCCATGTTTGCATACCTTTACATAGCGCAGAATATGGACATAATTTACCCTATAACATATGTTCCAATTTTTGTTAAACTAACCTTATACAGCAGATTCACATATAAATTATACCAAATATGATCATTAATTACAGTGCATGCCATATATGCAAAATTCCCTATTTAGGTGTAATCACAATAGTAGAGATCCTAATTAATGTAAATCTTTTACACCTACGTTTCCATATCCTTCTTCTTATTAAGTCATGAATCATTATGCAAAATATACCCAACAATCTAAATCATATCTTCTAAAAAAAAAAAAAAATCAGATCTTGACTTTTATATGCATTTTGTCCAAAGTCTCAAATCATATGTAATCATACAATGGTTCCTCTTTTCTTCTATCATAGAATATGCATAGATCCAAATCTAGTTTACAACATATGCTCATCTTTTTTTCTAATTAATTACAGATCTAAATTACAACATAACTATGCATACAACATGCATAAATTATATGTTCATATTCAAATTTATGCATCCAATCCCAAGTCACATGTCCAATATATTTTATGCCTCAGACCTAAAGTCATACATTCAATTTAGTCTTGTCAAATTTCGCATCATTCATCCCAAAATTTTGCGTTCATACGTTCATCTCTTATGAGATTAGGCACAGGCTCGTGGTAGCCTGGCTATAGAAACAGAAAAGAAGAAAAGGGATACAGAACAGTCACAGAAAAACAGATCTGACAGAAGAGAATATATATACAATCTCAGATTCAGAATTAAAAACATATCAAAATTATAATTAACCTTTATAGCGGAAAATAACTGTACTTGCCTTGATTGGATTAAAGAAAGAACTTTAGTTGTTACAGATTTGTTGCAGAAGCTTTTATCTCAAATTTGAATTTAGGATGATGTTGATTGACTTCTAGTTTTGATTCTAGCAGAGTAGCGACGCCATTTTTATTTTTAATTAGAAGAAGAGAGCAATGGAGGCTAGAGAATTGTGTTAGAGACTTAGGTTAGGTAGAGTCTAGGGCCGTTTTTATAGAGTTTATGAACTGATTAGGACCATCGATGTTTCTTGGATTGATCGTAGCCATTCATTCGAAAGAGAGACCAATTAGAGCCTGCCACCTAGCCCTAATGACAAAGCATGCTTCTGAAAATCGACCAACATAGACTAGGCCAGCCAGGGTGGACTGGGTTCGACCTGGGTCTGGACCAGGTCGACAGCCCTGTCGACCTGGCTAGACCAGGTCGACAGCCCAGTCGACCTGGGTGTCTTAGGCGGGAATTTTCCCGCCCTGGCCAATTGGGCCCGATTTTTAATTTTAAACTTAATTCAGAAACTTCCGGAGGCTATATCTTCTTCATACGGACTCCGTTTTTCGAAAACTCGGACTCTATTTCGCGTATTTTTTCGAGACGAACGCAATGGCGTATCCCGTTTCCCTTAGTTCTTTGATTTCAAATTAATTATACTTTAATTTGTTAATTCCACAGTTATAGAATACACGGGGTGTTACAAAATGTCCCTGAAATCGCAGAAAATATTCCTGACCTCATCAAAGACATTCCTATCGTCAAAAACTATGCGGTTGTGTTCGAGGAAGTTGTTCGCTTACCTCCGCAGAGAGAAATAGATTTCAAGATTGCTTTGATTCCCAATGCAAGGCCGGTAGTTCACGCTATTCGAAGAATGTCCTTGAAAGAGAAGGAGGAATTGGACAATCAAACACGACAGCTAGTATGGAAGGGTCTAATCAGACCTAGTTTCTCTGATTGGGGTGCAGCAGTGGTATTTGTCCCAAAATTTGACGGTACTCTACGACTATGCGTGGATTATCGTGATCTGAACAAGCAGACAATAAAGAACAAATATCCATTGCCGCGAATAGATGATTTGTTGGATCGATTAAATGGAGCACAAGTATTCTCACGAATGGACCTAGCTACAGGCTTCCATCAACTTCGAATTGCCGAAGAATGTGTTCCAATGACAGCGTTCAGAGGCCCCGACTTATTCTACGAGTGGTTAGTGATGCCGTTCGGCTTATGTAACGCTCCAGCTTACTTCGTTGATCTGATGAATAGAGTGTTCAGAGGAGTATTGAATAAATTTGTCCTGGTTTTCATTGACGATATTCTAATCTTCTCTAAATCAAAGGCCGAACACGAAAAGGATCTGGAACAGGTTCTAGAAATCCTGAGAAGGAATGTGTTAAAAGCCAAGTTTTCTAAATGTATATTCTGGCAAGATGAAGTGAAATTTCTGGGCCACGTAGTATCGAAAGAAGGAATCGCTGTGGATCCAAGCAAAATCACAGCTATTCAGAATTGGAAACAGCCTAGTACTCCCACTGAAGTCCGCAGTTTTCTTGGATTGGCTAGCTATTATCGGAAGTTCGTTAAAGACTTTTCTAAGATATCTGGTCACTTAACGAAGCTTACAAAGAAGCATTCTAAATTCAAATGGACTCCAAAAAGTGAGGAGGCTTTCGAAGAGCTGAAGTTGAGATTAACTACAGCTCCAGTGTTAACCATCATCGATGGCAACCAAGATTTAAAAGTCTGGACTGATGCTTCTAGAGAAGGCCTTGGCGCAGTGTTAATGCAAAGAGGCCAAGTAATTGCTTATGCTAGCCGTCAACTTAAGCCACACAAGAAAAACTATGTAACTCATGATCTTGAGTTATTGGCTATTGTGTTCGCTTTGAAAATCTGGAGACACTATCTTCTGGGCGAGAGATTTGAACCGTTTACAGATCACCAGTCGTTAAAGTATCTGTTCACTCAGAAGGACTTAAATCTAAGACAACAACGTTGGCTGGAGTTTCTTGCGGCATATGACTTCGAAATTATATATACTCCAGGAAAACCAATGTCGTGGCCGATGCGTTAAGCAGAAAGAATGTAATGATCGCCAGTTTTATTATCACGACTTCATTGCTAGATAAGATATCTGCTCTTCAGGAGGATGAACACTTCATTCAGAAGATCAGAGGGATAATTCAACAAGGCGAACCCTCGAGTTTTCAAGTAGACAATGATGGGATTTTAAGGCTCAAAGGTCGAATCTGTGTCCCTAACATTCCTGAACTTCGAAAGGAAGTACTGGATGAATGCCACAAGTCAAAACTCAGTATCCATCCGGGAGTAAGCAAAATGTATAATGACATCAAACGCACTTTCTGGTGGAAGTCGATGAAAAGGGACATTTCCTTATATGTTAGCCGATGCCCTACTTGTCAGCTAGTCAAAAGCGACCAACAAAAACTGGCTGGATTATTACAACCACTGGAAGTTCCTGGCTGGAAGTGGGAACATATTTCTATGGATTTCATCGATGGTTTGCCCAGAACCAAAAAGGTAAATGACAGTATTTGGGTGATCGTAGATCGCTTCACGAAGACCGCCCATTTCATACCTGTCAGATCAAACAGAACTGCTCAGAGTCTGGCGCAGATTTACTTCAGAGAAATAGTTAGACTACATGGAGTGCCGCTCAGTATAGTAAGTGATAGAGATACAATATTCACTAGCAAATTCTGGGAAGCATTTCAAGTAGAACTCGGAACGAAGTTAAACATGAGCACCGCTTATCATCCTCAGACAGACGGTCAGACTGAGAGGGTGAATCGCATTTTAGAAGATCTATTGCGGGCTTGTGTTATAGATTTCGGTGGATCATGGGAAGACCATCTTCATTTGGCTGAATTCTCTTATAACAACAGCTACCAGGCGAGTCTGACAATGTCGCCATTCGAAGCATTGTATGGTAGACCGTGCCGATCTCCTGCTTGTTGGGTCGAGCCAGGAAATAGACTTGTGTTAGGGCCTGATATGATTCGAGAAGCAGCCGACAAAGTCGATTTTATTAAGAAGCGATTACTCGCCGCTCAAAGCCGACAAAAGAGCTATGCCGATAGAAGAAGAAGAGATATATCCTTTGAAGTTGGCGACTACGTATATTTGAAAGTATCGCCGATGAGAGGAGTAATCCGGTTCGGTAAAACTGGAAAGTTAGCGCCCAAATTCATAGGTCCGTTTCCTATTCTGGAACGGATCGGAACTCTCGCTTACAGGGTCAAACTTCCTGATTGGTTGCCTGGAGTGCATGATGTATTTCACATATCTCAACTTCGAAAGCACGTTCATGATCCAGACTTGATCGTTGAAGAAGCAGCTCAGCAGGATATTGAAATTACTCCAGAATTAGCTGTGAGGCGAGAGCCGCTAAAGATTATCGGCAAAGAAACCAAAGAGCTGAGGAACAAGAAGGTTCACTTAGTCAAAGTGCAATGGAGTGGAGATCCGCGGGATTGTACTTGGGAAACCGAGGAGAGCATTCAGAAAGCTTATCCCAGATGCCGAGTAGATATCTCTGATTGACTCCGGTGCAAGGTACATTTAACCTACATTGCATTACCATTCAATTCTCTACTCTATTGATATTTTCTTCTCATAGATATACACTTTTAATTAAATGGTCTGAATGATTTTTAAGGAGTATGAAAATAGATTAGTATTTGTTTGAAAGGTTAAAAACAATTGGATTGGTTGTTGTGTTGTGTGATTGTAGATTTATCAAACCACTTTCGACTTTGTTCCTTTTCGGGGACGAAAAGTTTTAAGTGGGGGAGATTGTAACGACCCAGAAAATCTGAACCAATTTAAATTTTTTAAATTGGCTAAAATAATGGATTTTAAATATTTAAAATAAATATTTTAAATAATGGCGATGAAAACTAAGTTTGAATCGACAATTGAAAACGAATATAATTAATTATAATTATAAACAAGGCCTGAAATGGCGTGGCAGTTTCAAAAATTGAATTCAAACTTTGTCGGACTGTACCGGGTGCAAAACAATCTGGATTTTAGTGAAACCAAAAACATTAGGATTTAATTGATGATATCTTTCCAACGAATCTGACCAATCGAAATTTGATAGCGGGAATCAAAAGATATGTCCAGTTGAAAATTCTGAATAGTCACTATGGAATTCAGGCCCTTAAAAATGGACATTTTGCATACGACCTCAGATTTCGACGAAACCACTTTTGTTAGATCCGTAGTGTCAAGTTATTTCTAGGTTTCAAATTTCATAATTTTTCGAATCAATATGTGAGCGTGGCAAAGGAAAACGCGTTTGACCAGTTTCAGTTGATTTTAATCGACTGGAAATTGGCCATTTTTCAAACGGTCTCAGAATTCGTCGAAACTAGTCTTGTTAGGACCGTATCGTCAATACGAAGCTAGAAAATATTTTTCGGGAATTTTCTAGTTAGTATGTGACCCCGGTAATTTGAAATGTACGTTTAAAATTCAATATGGTGATTTAAATGTAAATTCAACGGAAACTGATTGTAACAATCAAATCAGCTTGCGATACATATCCCATTGTGTTCGGAATGGGGGTAAAACGCTATGGGCGACAGGCGGTAGGCCTCGTTTCGAGGTCGTGGGTAAAAGTCAACTTTATGCAATTAAATTAATTAATAAAAAAAAAAAATATTATATAATTCCCTCCTATACCTTGCCCCCCCTATAATTCATTACCGAAGTTCATTAAACAGAAATAAAAAAAAAGAGGGAAAAAAACCCTAAAAACTATCGACCGCCCCCCCTCAAGCGAACGCCGCCGACGAAGACATCGCCGCCGCCCCCCTCCGTCCAGCCTCCTCCTCCCAGTGGCGAAACCCTCGAACCCCTCGCGGCGCATACGCCCCCCGTCGAATCAAATCGAGCAGCCCCCCTGAAGCCTCGACGCCACCACCACCGAAGACCACCGCCCTGCCGCCGACGTCTTCTTTCTTCCCCTTTCTTCGCAGGAATGTAAGTATTTTATTTTATTTATTTTATTTTTATTTTAATTCTGTAATGCTGTTTTTTTTAAAGGTTAATACTGATTTTTAAAAGAATAAAATACTGATTTTTAAAAGAATGAAATACTGATTTTTAAAAGAATAAACTACTGATTTTTAAAAGTATGAAATACTGATTTTTAAAAGTTTAAAAACTGATTTTTATAAAGGTATAAAACTGATTTTTAAGAAGTTTAAAAACTGATTTTTAAACAGGTTATAAATCTGATTTTTAATTTAAACTTTAAAAGGAAAAAAGATTAGAACTTTAAAAAGAAAAGATTTGAACTGGGATAGAAAGATCAGATTTTTAGAATAGAAAAGATCATATTTTTAAAATAGAAAAGACGGAATTTTTATTAAGTAAAAGAAGTAAGATATGAAAATTTATATTTTTAAAGCAATAAAAATATAATTTTTACATCATAGGAATATTATAAATATAATCTTTATATATTGAATAGCGAAGTCAAAGTTCGATTTTTATATATTGAATAACATAGTAAAAAAATTCGATTTTTACATATGTAGAGAATACGGGCGAAAGCGACAAAAGGCGAGATTGGCGAAGATTTCTGTAAAGGAAGAGTCGTGGTATTGGATAGCTATTGGTGAGATTTCTGATTTAAAAATATTATATATGTGTGAAATGAAAGTGAATTGCTATATATAAATATATATCTATATATATATATACGCACCTCGTCCACAAACCATGGACGATATTTATTGGTTGAAATGGTTGTGAAAATTGATTGATAGCGAATGATTGTTTGGTATTATTTGTGATTGATATTGGTTGATTGTGGTTGAAAAAATACCCATTTGTGGTTGAGAAATATTTGGTTGAAACCACATAGGATTAGTTGTGGAAATGAAATAAATATATACATGCCGCCTGCGTGCGAACTAGATGCATGATCCCCATTGTCAAAAACCGCGAGGTTTTAAGGTAGAGCGAGGAGCCGTACTAGGGACGGTCCCGGTTTTAACTACCCTGCCGTTATGCTGCCGAAATTTTGAATAATATTCGTGTGTTTGAATTATTTTCATATGCTTAAACTATATAGAAACTATAGAAAACATTCATGTGTTGAATTGATATTCATTCGTTGATTAGAAATTCATGTGTTGAATGGTATTCATATTTTGAAATAAATTGTTTGATGATAAAAATCCTATTTTTATCACCTATATGAACTATATAGAAAAATAGTGTTTTAAAATGAATTGTTTTACAATAAAAATCACATTTTTATTGTATGCATAAACCGTTGAAATGTGAAGTGTTGAAAATAGCCACTTGTTCAAAATAAACATATATGAGTTGAAACATTCATTAATTAGCTAATGAAATGATTTGCACCTATTTATGTAACATTAGAATGAATGGTGTTTTTAAACCAAATAGAAATCAAATGTGAAGTTGAATAGAAAATGATAAATGATAAGAACTGTATATATATGTACATGCATATTCATTGAACATGTTATAGCAAAGGGGCTAGAGAAGAGGAATAAAATTTTGCGCCCGACAAATAGGTACACATTTACTGCTTTGTTTGGGTGATGATTTTATGAGCCTGTTGGCTAGCCGCTTGGCTTTTTCTTTTTCTTTTTGAGATTAGAAGGACCGGGAAAGCTATTTGCGATTTCCCGATGCTCCCAGTGCAGGGGAGGTTATGGCGAAATTTTCCAAAATTTTAAGGTGTTTGAAAAATATTTGAAGTGAAAACGATATGGAAATCATTGAATGAACTATATTTATATAAATATATAAATATAAATAAAATTAAAACGAAACGAGGCCGTGCAGTTCGTATTTTGAAACCGTGATTTCAAACAACTAGTACGGGGAATCCGACCATTGGATTTTCCCGAAACCTCAACCGTCGGGTTCGCCTTGGAATAATCTTTCCAACGGCACCAACCTTGTAAAAATCCAACGGTTGGATTGTCTGGAATGTTTAATTCAATTCTGAAGAAAAACAGCGCCAAAAGCGATTATATTTATATATATAAATATAATTATATATTTAATCGAATAACGACGCTGCAGTTCGTATTTTGAAATTGAAACTTCAAACGATTGTACCGGGAGATCCGACCGTCGGATTTTCCCGAAACTGGAACCGTTGGGTTCGTTTTGAAAAGACCTTTCTAATGATGTAAATTTTATGAAGATCCAACGGTTAGATTTTCAGATATGTGTAAATCAAATCTGAAGAAAAACAGCGCCACGGCCGCTTTATGGCCCGAAGCGTCGTTTTGAATAAAATAGCTATTTTAAAATAAATAAAAATAGCGATAAATAGTTATAAAATATCATAAGCGATATGGAATGGAAATAAACTGAATTTGCTCGATTTATGTTGTATTTGATGGTTGAATGTGTTTGGTGTGAAAATTACATTAAAGAACAATATTGGTGTTGTCGAATAATTTAACCATTGAAATAAATTGATTTGAAATTCTAAATATGCGTGAATTATTTGAAAAGGCCGAGTTAATTCTCATTTCGAATAATTGACCGACGATTGAAATTCAAAGATGAAGACGGTGGTCGAAGACCAGAGATCTTCACCTCGTTTGGATGGTAACCGAGGTCCTGATTGGGAGGCATCCCGAAATATGGATAATGAGTGGTGATCGTCCAGACGTACGTGGTGATCGATGGGTTTGCGAGGTATTTAGTGCCTCCGGTTTCGTTCAGACCCATAACGGACTTGTAAATGGACTGTGTGTCTGACATTGGAGTTTATTCTGTGTTGGTTGATTTCTGTTAAATATACATCTGTTTGGCGGCGGAGAATTTATTCTTTTGCTTAACGCCCTTCTCTGAGACGCACGAGCTCAGAGGTTGTATATCGATGGACATCAGTCGCATGGCATGAATTGCCTGTGTGGCTTGCTAAGATGCAGTGATCAGGACTTCTGTTGAAAAGCAAAGTCTTGTGGTGATGATCAAAGCACCGCCTGTGTGGCGTGGCTTTGTGTATAACGTGAATTCGCGAGCCTCACATCCCGGTATGAACCTAAAACGGGAGAAGGACCTCAGGGAGGGCATGCGTTTCTTTCTAGCTAGGGTGGTGTCAGTGACCTACCAGCCCTGACATTTATATACTTTTCACCTATGTGGTTGTTGCTGTTGCGAGGCGCCTCGGTTTGATCGGACGATCCGGGTCCGATGGAGTCATTCGTTGGCTCGTTTACGCCCCAAAGGGCGGAGGAACGTATTGTTCAGGCACTATAATCCACTCCGTGTGGACCGGCCCTGACGATCCAAGGGGCAGTTGCGGCTATTCCGGAGACATGGGCTAGATTGTCTCGAATTCGGTAAGGACTATCTTTTGCCTTGGTTCATGACGGAAATCCAATTTCCAAATACGACATCGTGCGGTTTTGATTGTATATATATATGGCGACATGATATATGGTACCCATGCCGTCTATGATTGATAGTTATGATTTGAAATTGTTTTCAAAGCATATAAAAACTAGCGATAATATCAAATGCCTTTGTTTTATTCGTATCAATCATATTTTGGCCATTATAAGGTAAAACTCTATCCTCCGGTTTGCGTTGCATTGTGTGATGGGAACTGAGTCTTATAACGGCTTCATTTTTATAAAAAGCATATCGATGTTTAAAAGAAAGATTTGTTTTAAAGCACTGGCAATCCAATGGAGTAAACCCGTTCCACGAAAGTGGCGTGGTCCTGTGATTGGCCAATTATATATGTGTTGAGTGGATTTCTCATACCAGTCCCATGACTGACTCGTAGTTTGTTTCACTTTCAAACTCGGGTGCCCCTTTTTCCACACGGGCAGCCTTGTATTCAGGTTTAGCTGGTTCTTTCTGGATAGCTGGAGCTGAAGATGGATTCTATCATTTATTTCCTTTTATGCGGTTCAGCTCCTATTGTACATATTTTGTTTATTTCCGTTGTAGACATTTATGTATAGCTGAACTGTATTTGTACTAAGTAAGATCCTGTATACTGTGTAACTCTGATGATTACTTTTATCCAGTATATTCTATTGTTCATTATCTGGTGTATTTATTTACTTCTGTTCTGCTATTATCTGTTTCTGTGTTATATTCCTAAGATAACCCTTGTTTCCGTGAGAACGGGAAATCGGGTCGTCTCACCTAACGAAGTCGAACACACACTTCCGTTTGAATCGCTTTCAGTTGAGTCCAATCTCAACCAAGTTCTTTGATTGAGAAGCCACCAAAGTTGGACCTTAAACCTCTTCCTGATCACCTTAAGTATGTATACTTAGGTGATGAAGAAACTTGTCCTATTATAATTTCTTCAAATTTAACTCATGATCAAGAAATTTCTCTTCTCTCGACTCTTTCTAAAAACAAATATGCAATCGGTTGGTCCATTTCTGACATCAAAGGAATTAGCCCCGCAATCGTTCAATATCTTATTCACTTAACTGATGAAGCCAAACCCACTCGTGAAGCACAACGTCGGCTTAACCCTAAGATGAAAGAGGTAGTTGGCGAAGAAATTCTTAAACTTCTCGACAATGTTATCGTTTACCCCATTTCTGATAGCTTATGGGTTATCCCCATTCACGTTGTTCCTAAAAAGTCCGGACTCACTGTTGTTGCAAATGAACAAAACGAACTTTTTCCAACTCGTACTCAAACGGGTTGGCATGTTTGCATCGATTATCGAAAATTGAATGTTGCATTGCGTAAAGACCACTTTCCTCTTCCCTTCATCGATCAAATGCTCGAACGTTTAGCTGGTCACGAATTCTACTGCTTTCTTGATGGTTATTCTGGTTATAACCAAATTCTAATCGCTCCCCAAGATCAAGAAAAAACGACTTTCACATGTCCATTCGATACCTTTGCTTACCGACTTATGCCTTTCGGTCTTTTCAATGCTCCTACAACTTTCCAACGATGTATGGTTGGAATTTTTTCTGATATGATCGAACGCTTTCTTGAAGTCTTTATGGATGATTTTTCAATCTTTGGCGATTCTTTTTCCTCTTACTTACATCATCTTGAACTTGTTTTAAATCGATGTAAAAGAAAAACACTTAATGTTGAATTGGGAAAAATGCCACTTTATGGTCAAACAAGGCATTATCCTTAGACATGTGATTTCAAGTAATGACATTGAGGTAGATAAAGCGAAAGTTGACGTTATTTCAAAACTACCCATTCCAAAATGCGTTAAGGACATTCGTTCATTTCTTGGGCATGCTGGCTTTTATCGATGCTTTGTGAAAGATTTTAGCAAAATCACTCGTCCTTTGACTACTCTTCTAGGAAAGGACATCCCGTTCGAATTTAACTCTGAATGTGTCGCTTCTTTGAACGTCTTAAAAATGAACTCATTTTAGCCTCGATATTATGTTCGCCCAATTGGGAACTTCCTTTGAAATCATGTTTGATGCTTATAACTTTGCGGTTGGTGCTGTCTTAGGACAATGCATCAACGAAATCCTTCACGTCATTTACTATGCAAGTATGACCTTGAACGACGCTCAACTGAATTATACGACCACCGAAAAAGAACTTTTAGCTGTCGTTTGTGCACTTGAGAAGTTTCAATCTTACTTGATTGGTTCCCACGTCACGGTCTACACTGACCATTCTGCTCTTCGACACCTTTTTGCTAAAAAGGATGCTAAGTCATGCTTAATTCAATGGATCCTTTTGCTTCAAGAATTTGATCTTACAATCAAAGACAAAAAAGGATCCAACAACATCATAGCCGATCAATTATCTCGTCTTCTTAACGCTCTATCTTTGTTGCCAATCAATGAAAACTTTCCTAACGAATAAATTATTTCTGTTTCAATTGATCCTTGGTTCGCCGACATAGTGAACTATCTAGTCACTAAGGAAACCCCCTCATTTTGATCCAAACAAGATAAATAAAAATTTCTTTCCGAAATGAGATACTTCTACTGGGATGACCCATACTTGTTTAAGTATTGTTCGGACCGAATCATTCATCGATGCGTTCCTGATAGCGAATTTAGGAGTGTTCTCTCAATTTGCCATGGTCATGCGTGCGATGGACATTTTGGTCCTAGGAAAACCGCTGAAAAGGTGCTTCAATGTGGTTTTTATTGGCCTACACTCTTTAAAGACTCATTCGAATTCTATAAAACTTCTAATTGTTGTCAAACGCTAGGAAATATTTCTCGACGAAATATGATGCCTTTGAACCCCATCCTTACGATTGAGATCTTTGATGTATGGGGTATTGAATTTATGGGACTTTTCCCAAACTCCTTTGGAAACTTGTATATTCTTCTCGCTGTCAACTACGTTTCGAAATGGTTCGAAGCCGTTCCATGTAAAATAAATGATCATAAATTGTTGTGAAATTTCTAAAAGAGAACATCTTTTCGAGGTTCGACACACCTTGTGCAATAATAAGCGACAATGGAACACATTTCTGTAATCGATCTTTTGAATCCTTAATGATGAAATACTCAATAACCCACAAATTATCCACTCTTTATCATCCGCAAACTTGTGGTCAGGTCGAAGCATCAAATCGTCAAATAAAACAGATTTTGGAGAAAACTGTAAATAAAAACCGAGAAGATTGGTCATAAAAATTGACTGATGCGCTTTGGGCTTACCGTACTGCTTTTAAAACTAATATTGGAATATCCCCTTTCCGATTGGTTTACGGTATAGCCTGTCATTTAACTATTGAACTTGAACATAAAGCACTTTGGGTAATGAAGAACTTAAACTTTGATCTTGAACAAGCTGGCGAAAACCGAAAATTGCAACTCAACAAGCTAGAAAAAATTAGGAATGACGCATACGAAAGCGCGAAAATTTACAAGGAAAAAGCCAAAGTTTTTCATGATTAGTCAATCCTGAGAAAAACATTTTTGCTAGACCAAAAAGTTCTCCTGTATGACTCATGACTTCATTTATTCCCTGGGAAGTTAAAATCAAGATGGACAAGACAATATGTTGTTCGAACTGTTTTTCCACATGGTTCTATTGAAATGGAAAACCCGAGAGATGGATCCATATTCAAAGTCAATGGTCAACGTCTAAAACCATTCTTGGAATTGCCCACTGATCAAGAGGAGGAGCTCATGATTCTTCATGAGCCATGCTACGTGAAATAAGAAAGTTAAGTTTAACCCTCCTTTGTAATTATATAAATATTTCTCTTCCCTTCACTCATTGTGTCATGCATTGACTATGGGGACACAGTCCAAATCAAGTGTGGGGGGAGTTTCGTATTTATTTTGGTTTTGCGTAGAATTTTCCTTTCTTTTTTGTCTTTCAAAAATAAAAAAAAGAAATAAAAGAATTTCGCATTTCTATATACTTTTAAATAAGACATGATGAAGTTAGCATACAATTCTGATAGTTTGATTAAAATATTTAGAGATTTTACTTCTCTTAGTGGATAACGAAAGGAAAGTTTGAATTTTGAGCAAATTTGGTGTAACTTGTATATTGGGAAATTCGTAGGTGATGAGTATGAAATGTTTTCTGAATTGTAATTCGATTAAATGAATGGTTGATTTAGACTACTTGCGATAACATTTTAGATCTTTTAAGTGAAGTGGTGCTAAGATATCCTTGTTTAACTCTCTCTTATGTAAAAAAAGGAAAGAAAAAAGAATGTATATACATAATAATAATCCAAGGGTATCCAACATTGCTAGTACATCTCGCGTTGGTATGCAAACCCGCCAAGTTCTTTCTGACACCTTGTTGACAATGTCAGCTTCGGTATATCTTGGTCTCATTTTATGAGTTGGACACCTAATGATTACCGACATCTTGTTGACAAAGTCAGCGTCGGTCTGCACAATTCACCAACCTTTGTCCCAAACTCTCATGGGTGGTATACCTTGGTCTTTTCGGTTAGGTGTTTGTATATAGTAATAACGTAAATATTTTGTAATAAAGAGAGAGTAAGCACTTGAAATCCAAGCACACTCTTCACTTATTCGACCTAAAAAGGAAGTTGAGATGCCGTTTTACGATTATTGATATCGATTATATAATTCATTTCATATTTGCACTATGTTTCTACCAAAACAACTGGCCAAGCTGGAGGAGTTTGTGACAATAACATGACTTTTGTTTGAAGTTTTGATTAGTAACGGACTCAAATTTCATAGTGACGACCCAAATTTGTGTTAACTCATTCGTGTAATATTCAAAAGCAAATTATCCATTTGTTAATATTCCTTTAAAAGCTTCCATTCGTCTTGTAAATATTTTCTAATCTTGCATTTTGCAAATATTTCTTGCGTTCAACTTTTGGATTTTGTGGGTAGTATCCGCTGGAAACCCTCTCGAGACAACACTCGTCCTACTGGGGACACCCAGAGGTTTAAAGGCTTGTTTCATACACTCAATGCAATCGTGCTCCGTAGAAAACAGATTTAGCTTAGTTTTTACTTTATTCGAGGACGAATAAAAAGATAAGTGCAGGGGTATTTGATGTGCACGTAAAAATGCACATTTATATTCGCATATTACTTAATTTTTAGTGCAAATAAATGTCATATGTGGGTATTTTATCATGTTTAAACTGTAATTCAATTGATTTCAAAACATCATGCATTCACCATCATATGGGGGAAAATGGTCATTTTTATGGTTAAGTTATTTTGAGAATTTTTACTTGGACATTTTTCATTGTCTTTGTATAATGAATGTAGAAGAGGACTTCATAAATATATATATATGCATACAAAGGGAAAAAGAATAAATCAATGCCTTGCCAATAAAAAGGAAATCAATGCCTTGCCACAAATAAAGGAAATCTATCAATGGAGAAGTAATCAATTCAAGTAGAAGATTAGTGTTGGACCCCACCCATTCTCCCTCCTTCTTTAGTGGAGACAAAAAAGAGATTCATGAATCATTATTGCTAAAGACAAAAGGAACATTAATATTGGGCATTTGTTAGCACGCTAAAAGTGAATTAGGGTTTTACTCATGTATAAATAACCCTTGTATGTTGACGTAAAAGGGATCTTGGATTTTATTTAGTTTAGAGTGGTTGAAATCAAAAACTCTATTTCTCTTCCATGGCTTCTTAGCCATTTCTTTTGTGTAATTTTTTTAGTGTAATTTTAATATAATGCTCTTTTCTTTTGTTGTCTTTCATAATGAAATCTCTTTATGTTATCACTGAATCCATTATGAATTGTTAAACCCCTTCAATTTAGGGGTAGTGAAGCTCTCATGATTCATGAATAAATAACATAAGAATATCATGTTTCTAACTATCTTATTTGAGCTTAATCTAAAATTGGATATAGATAATTTATATGGTGAAAATTGACAGCACATGTTGGTTAATTATTCCCAAATGTATTATACTCATATCATTAATAGAATCATACTTTATCACAATCTAATTCATTTTCGAAAAAGTAGTGACATTAAAAGTGAAAACATCCTTGATGTTCTATGTAGTTAGGAATATTAACAAGCAGAACATACTCATAATGTTTCATTTTTATTAGAACTATTATTTTCTACGTGATAATTAGGGCTTTAAGTTTGTATTGAAAATTGATGATTTATGTAGCTTGAATTTTCTAGCATATAAATTGTAACACTCCGGATTTTTGAATAACCGAATTAACTAAATTAAAGAATAATTAATCTTAGACGTGAGAATTAAGGGAATGGGGTTGCGCCATCGTGTTCGTCTCGGAATTCTGGTTGAGATAGAGTCCGAGTTTGCGGGAAACGGGTACCGGATGAAGGAGTTATGGATGAACGAAGATTGGTGGCAAAACAAGAAAAAAAAAATTGCACTGGCGCACTTGGCAAGTGCGCCAGTACAAATTAGCACTGGCGCACCTGCCAAGTGCGCCCAGGCCGAGGCAGCAGGCTTGCACAGCTTTCTGGTTCAGTTTGACCCATGTTGCTGAGTCCTTTCAGACTCCTTGCGGAGTCATTAGGCTGAGGTGTCACCCTATCCCGACTGAATCGTTTTGATTGACCCTAAGATCATCCGACGGCTTAAACTAATTCAAAACTCTATAAAAAGACCCATAGACTCAAACCCTAAATCAGAATTAAAACTAAAACTATGGCCATCATGCTGTCATCTTGAATCCTAGAGTAGCCGCCACCAATTAGAGAGGAAGAACAACAAATTAAATCAATTCTATTCAACCCTAACAACAAATCTTCTTCAAAGGAAAGCTAATTCAACTTCAGAAATCAGAATTCAGAACTCAAGACCTTCTTTGAGTTATGAGTTCGATAGTTTTAATAAAATAATTAGTAAATTAACCAGATTGAGTTATGATGCGGATAAATTGGATATGATGTGAATTATTGGCTGCATGTTGTAATTATGTTGTAGAATTGTGTTGTAATATCTATGATGTTATGTTGTGATGCTATCATTTATGATGTAAAGTTATAATACTATCACCTATGTTGTAATTCTATGATTTGGATTTTGTATAATCAAATCATCATGTTGTTGACATGCTTGTTTGGTTATGTTAATTCATATGATAGATCACAAGTTTGTATGCAAGTTTAGATATTGATTTAGACAAGAATCATAGGCAAGTTAGTATAACCTTACATGTTTCGTGACATCAATTTTAGATCTAGAGTTAGGCTATGACATGTGTGAGTTATATGATAAATTCTACATGATAATTTACTTGTTAGATGCAAGTTTACACCATTGTTATGATGCATAAATCACATATGCAAGTTTATAGAGATATATGAGTTTGGAATATGAATCATGTTATGAAAGTTTAGGGTTATTTCCTATGCAAGTTTACACCTTTAGATGTAGATCTATAACATACATGATTTATGCAAGTTTGTGACCATTATCTCAACAAGTTCACACCTTTTGGATCCATGACATATGTTGTTTATGCAAGCTGTAACTTTGGCCTATGCAAGTTTTAGATGTAGAACTTCATTCGCACATGCAAGTTCACCCCTATGTTTAGATCTATGTTTTAATTATGTGTATATTGTGATGTTTTCTCTTTATTCCATGAGTTAGACTATTCAAGTCTAATGTATATTTTACGTTAAGTGAACAAATGTACAACGTGGGGTAAAGGGGATAATATTAAAAAGATTTAATTTGGCATAAATGCCTTAAAAGGCATAAAATAATTTTGTCATGAAAATTGGTATGATTTTACATACAATAAATGGATGGACATAATTTAGTCGATTATGGACATCATTAAATTTGGAATTGATTGATAATTTGAATAGCGAAAGTAATTCAAATTGGGGAATGATTAATTAGGAGTAATTAATCGTCTAAGACACGAGGTTAGGCTCTTTTGTGGTGTAAGACTGCCCGGACCCGCCCGACAAATCCAGCTGCCACAAATGCTAGTCTAATGTGAGAAGTCTTAGACATAAATTAAATACGTAACAATTGTAAAGACACGAGGTTAGGCTCTTTTGTGGTGTAAGACTACCCGGACCCGTCCGGCACATCCAGCTGCCACAAATGCCAGTCTAATGTAAGAGGTCTTTATGAGGTTACGGTCTCAATGAATTAAGAAACACTTAACCAAATAAACATGTAGTGGGACATGAGGGGGTTAAGTGGGTGCCTTGGGTGGCATGTGGAATCTAGTGGGTGCCTTGGGTGGCATTTGGAAATACGATTAGAAACACTTAACCAAAATTGGAACATGTAATTGAAACATGAATAAGAAGTGGGTTAAGTGGGATGTACTAGAGGGGACCAAGCTTAGGTGGATAGCTTATGTCAAGTAATGGGGGCCCATTTCAACCAGTAACCCATACGTATCTTTGTGGGCTCGACCCAAGTCGAGGACGGGACACGCATACTGGGCTTGACCGTAAGAGGCCAAAACGGGTTAGCGGTGGCAAGCAAGTCCAACGGGTTCATATGCGTGTGTGGGCCCGGGCTGGTAGGTAAGATGTTGTTGCATCATGTAGGTATAAGCTGTGCATTGTTGGTTGTATCGGGTTGCCACTTTGGGGAGTGATACACCCCACTGTGGGGCCAGCACGGGTATCTACGAGTTAGGGAGCCGATCGCTTTGGGGTAGTGGGTACACCTAGTGGAGATAGGGGCAGGCGGCACCTATGAAGGTAGCTAGGGGTGCACGAAACTACCAATATCATTATTAAGTCTGTAGGTGGGATCAACCTTAGAATGACTAGTGGTGGTGCAGTATAGCAATTACCCTATAGTGTTGGTGTAGTTTAGTAGTTATCTTATAGTGGTTTAGGGGCGCTTTAACGATATCGTTGTTCATCTTGTTTCCTTGTTTACTCTGCCATACTCAATGGTTCAGGGTCATTTCCTTATTTTCCAACTTATGCCTTAGCCTAGTTACTTTGTGAATTATATTGTTAAAGTTATCGCACTCGCCGGACTTTACGTCTGACCCCCTTTGTTTCCTCCTCTTTTCTTTCTCCCCCCCCCAAGGTGCTCAAGTTGGAACTAGCACTAGTGGAGCTTGATTTTGGACTGCCGTTTCTCTGCTTTTAGAAGATTTCTTGGATCGCTGAAGTAAAGTTCAGCTTCTGTTTTATTTATGGCTATTTTGTATTGGGGATTATGTCTTTCAATTTATGTACTTTTGGTAGTCAAGATGGATATTATGTACTTTGACTCTGGTTTTTGATGATGTAAGCAAACATATGTGTTTTCCGCTGTAATGAAATAAAGTTTTTAAATCTTTGAGTAATATTTATATCTGTCTTGTTGTTAAGTTTCTGTTCTATACTTACTTAAAACGCTCCATAGAAGTTAATGCATTCCCTTTGTGAGTGACATTAATGGACGTGGGGTGTTACAAGTGGTATCAGAGCTGAAGGTTACCAGAATAGATATGAATTTTGAAAAACTATTTTTCAAAATAATTTTTATAAAGAAGTACCTTCAAAAGTACGTTTTAAGGAAAGTATTTTCAAGAGAAAAGCTTATCTTAGAAAGCATAACCCCAAGAGCCATATATCTTTCCCTTGGTTCTTTTATATTGAATCTTTCCTTTTTCGTTTCAGCATGTCTGAAGCATCGGAGATACCAGAGGGTGTTCATGTACCCGGTTGGTTTCGTCAATATCTCGAGGCTAGGGCCACCACCGCAGGTCCAGCAAATGCTCCTCCTACTCCTCCTCCTCCACCTCCTCCTCGCGTCGATACTTTTGCTAAGATATGTAAGGACTTTAGATTAATGGGTGGAAAACCTTTTCATAGGACGGAGACATTTGTTGAAGCTCGTAACTGGCTAAAGGAGGTGGAAGAATTGTTTAGAATCTTTGAAGTGGATGATGGAAGAAAAGCCCAACTAGCTGCATGGCTATTGAAGGATGAGGCCTTGTTTTGGCGGGAGGTCACTAATGGGGGACGTCCAGTTGATACATGGCTAGATTTTAGGAAGAGGTTTGAGGCGAAGTTTCTCTCGCGGGCTGAAGAGAATCTATACATGAAAAGGTTTTTGGCGCTGAAGCAAGGGAATCTATCGGTGAAAGAGTACGTCAACAAATTCAACCAATTGGCAAGATTTGGCTTGGACTTGGTGAATACTCCAGAAAAGAAGCCTCTAAGATTTGTGAAGGGTTTAAACGAGCCGCTTCATGTGTTAGCTATGACCCACATTCCCATGGGGGGCTACCTTCGAGAGACTAGTTGACATGGCGCTCATGCATGAAGAGGAGAAGGGCCCTAATGCTAATAAGGAACCCGAGAAGAAAGGGGATTAAAGGAAGCCGCAACAGCAACAGCATAACAAGAAAGGTGGCAGAGGCAACAATGCTAAGGGAAAGAAAAGATGCTTTAACTGTGGGACACCCGGGCATCTAAGCAAAGATTATAGGAAGAAAAAGAAGACTGGTTATTTCCACTGTGGCGAGGCGGGACATCTTATTAAGGACTGCCCAAAGAAAGGGCAGAGGGCAGGGTCTACCTCGGGAGGACTGGTGCAGGCTCTTATGGCACCAGGGAAGGCAAGCGGACAAGTTCAGGCTCTCGTGGTCCCACCGCTGCAAGAACGAGGTAGAGCAATTTCCGTTGAAAGTTTAGTTTTTCGTTTTGATCATCCTGTCCGTACTTTATTCGATTCTGGCGCATCACATTCGTTTATTTCTGCATCATTAGTTGAAATACTTCACCTTGATACTAGTCTAGTTACTGATCCCTTAGTAGTCTCAAATCCTATCGGTGGTTCGGCTCATCTTTCTATGATTTGTCGGGATTTGAGAGTGTTTATCTTGGGCGTTGAGTTTGAGTGCAACGCTTTTGTTCTTGGCTTCATGGGCTACGGTTTAATTCTAGGTATGGATTGGCTAACTAGACATGGGGCCATCCTAGATTGTGAAAGAAGGGTAGTTAGATTGTTGACTCGTTTTGGAAAGACCCTCAATATTTCTTGTGACCCTAGAGGTCCAGTAATGCTTAGATACCTAAAATCCCTTGATGCATTCGATGATGATTTACATTCTGTTCCCATAGTCCATGAATATGCTGATGTCTTCGATGAGGTGAGGGCTTTACCCCCAAAACGTGAAATAGACTTTCGAATATATCTAGTAGATAATGCAAAGCCGGTCGCATTACCAGTGTGCCATATGGCTCCAAGAGAGAGAAGAGAACTCAGTAAGCAAGTGAAGGAATTGCTTGAGAAGGGGTTCATCAGACGTAGTATATCGGAGTGGGGTGCTCCAGTAGTATTTTCCACGAAGGCGGATGGATCCCTTAGACTTTGTGTGGACTATAGAGAACTTAATAAGCTTACTAAGAAGAATAGACACCCATTGCCGAGGATTGACGATCTCTTCGATGATTTAGTTGGCGCCTCAGTGTTTTCGCAGTTGGACTTAGCTACGGGTTTCCATCACTTGAGAGTGGCTGAGGATAGCATAGACAAGACCTCCTTTAGTACTCCAGACTGTTTCTTCAAGTGGCTTGTGATGCCCTTCGGTTTGACAAACACCCCCGCATACTTTGTTGACTTGATGAGTAGGGTGTTTAGGGAGTACCTTAATAGATTCGTTGTAGTCTTTGTGGATGACATCTTGATCTTTTCTAAAAGCGAGGAAGAGCATGTCCTACATCTTAAGGAAGTGTTGGAAACTCTTCAAGTGCATAGCCTTAAAGCTAAATTTTCTAAATATCACTTTTGGAGGAAGGAAGTGCGATTCTTAGGGCACGTGGTTTCCAAAGAATCGATAGCTGTGGATCCCGCGAAGATAGTGGCTATCCAAGATTGGAAGGTTCCTAAAAATGCTACCGAGGTGAGGAGTTTTCTAGGGTTGGCTAGCTACTATAGGAAGTTCATCAAAGACTTCGCAAAAATATCAGCCCCATTAATACGCTTGACGAAGAAGAACTTAGTTTTCATGTGGGACGTAGATTGTGACGATGCGTTCCAACGTTTAAAGAGAGCTTTGACCACAACCCCAGTCTTAGTGTTGCCAGATGGGAGTAAGCCATTTACTGTTTATACCAATGCTTATGGGACAGGACTAGGCGTAGTCTTAATGCAAGAGGGAAGGGTAATAGCCTATGGTGGAAGGCAGTTGAGAGTGCATGAGAGAAATTACCCTACACATAACCTAGAGTTGGCCGCTACTGTCTTCGCGCTTAAGTCTTGGCGTCATTATCTTATTGGCGAAAAATTAGAATTATTCACTGACCACAAATCGCTAAAATACTTATTCTCTCAAAAGGACATGAACTTAAGGCAGCAAAGGTGGATGGAATTCTTAGCATCCTACGACTTCGAGGTAGCATATACACCTGGAAAGGGTAACGTGGTAGCAGACGCCTTAGGTAGGAAAAGGTTGTCCTTGAGTCTGTTGTTTGTTGAGCGGCGAAGCTTAGAGTTCATCTCTAAGTTTGACTTTAAACCTTCCGTTGATTTTGTACCCGGTTTGCTAGCGTCCTTGGAGGTCTGACCTACGCTTTTGGGACGGATTGGCGAGGCACAGCGAGACGACCCACAGTTGGTTGAGTTAGTAGAAAAGCTCAAAAGAGGGGAGTCATCAAGTCATCTCCGTAGGTATGCCCTAGATGATAAGGGTTGGTTACGTAGGGACGGTAGGCTTAGTGTACCAAAAGACGAGGACCTAAGGAAGACCATTCTTGATGATGCACATCGTTCGAAGATGACCATCCATCCCGGCGGGGACAAGATGTACATGGACATGAGACGAGTTTACTTTTGGGATGGTATGAAGAAGGACGTGGCAGAGTTTGTTGCTAGATGCTTGGTGTGCCAACAAGTAAAAGCAGAGCAAAAGATGCCCGGTGGATCGCTTCACCCATTGGAGGTCCCACAATGGAAGTGGGAAAGTGTTTCGATGGACTTTATTGATGGATTACCAAGATCGAGGAAGGGTAATACGAGGATTTGGGTCGTGGTAGACAGACTTAATAAGAGCGCCCATTTCATTCCCGTGAAGAGTAAGAGGACTGATCCATGGTTAGCCTCCGTATACATTCGAGAAATAGTTCCTTAGCACGGTGTTACTTCTAGCATAGTAAGCGACCGCGATCCTTTCTTCACTAGCGAGTTTTGGAAGAGCTTGCAAGAGGCGGTAGGGACTCAGTTATGTTTGAGCACCGCATATCATCCTCAGAAGGACGGCCAAACCGAGAGGGTGAATCATATTCTAGAGGACTTATTGAGGTTGTGTGTCTAAGATTTCGGAGGTACATGGGAGGAACATCTTTCGTTGGTGGAGTTCGCATATAATAACAGCTTTCAGTCTAGCATTGGCATGGCACCGTTCGAGGCTCTTTATGGACGGCCGTGTCGTTCGCCTACATGTTGCTGGGAGTCTACAGACAAGGCCTTGCATGGACCCGATATGATTAGAGAGACTTCGGAAAAGATCGATTTGATTCGAAGGAGGATGAAGACGGCGCAAGATAGGCAAAAATCTTATGCTGACAAGAGGAGGACAGATCTTGAGTTTGATATTGGGGACATGGTCTTTGTCAAGGTGTCTCCATTACGGAATGTCGTTCGCTTTGGGTCTGTTGGCAAGTTAGCACCAAGGTTCGTAGGGCCATTTCCTATTAAGGAGAGGATTGGGAAGATGGCGTATAGAGTGGAGTTGCCCAAGAGACTTAGTGGCATACACGATGTATTCCATGTATCACATTTGAGGCAGTGCTTGCACGCGACCGCAAAAGTGGTAGAGACGAGCTTGCTTAGAGAGGTGGAGATAGAGCGTGATGCGACGATTCAACGAGCTCCTACGTGTATTCTTGAGTCGGAGATTAAGAAGTTGAGGAATATAGAGGTCAAACTAGTCAAAGTGCAATGGGGAGATGATGAGAGCAATGCTACTTGGGAGACGGAAGCGAAGATGTGTTCATTATACCATTTTCTTTTCGAGGGTATGTCTTTTAATTTCTCTTTTATCGCTTACCTTGTACTTATCTTATCTTTAGCATGTCCTCTCGCTAGTATCTTTGGCCTTTAGTTAGAGTAGTCCTATGGTTGAAACACGTGTTTGAGACGTGTTATGTATGATGGATGCATGTGGATGTAAGTGTTTGCTCGTGGTTGCTCGTGGATGCATATACACACACGTTAGGCACTAGATCGACTCAGTCACTTCATATTGCATATTTCATATAAATGTGTGTGAATATTTAAGATAATGGATGTATAATGGTTGTGCTATCATATGGATGCTTCATTTTGGTGAATGGTTGTGCACACATGTAGAGATAATATGTAACGATAGGATTCTTTCGCATGCATAATGAACGCATGTCACTATCATGGTTTGCATTAAGGAGGTCAACTGAATCAGTAGACCGCCTAATTTTGCATTAGATAAGGAACATATACACACACTTCTTGCATATGTTCATACAACATTAGAAATTTTATAAGGACAATAGGTGCCCGTGTTTGATGGTTGAGTAGATGGTTGTTTGGATAGTTGGATATGCATTCTCTTTAACTTGGAGATTTCGGGGGCGAAATCCTTTAAGGATGGGAGAATGTAACACCCCGGATTTTTGAATAATCGAATTAACTAAATTAAAGAATAATTAATCTTAGACGTGAGAATTAAGGGAATGGGGTTGCGCCATCGTGTTCATCTCGGAATTTTGGTTGAGATAGATACCGAATTTGCAGTAAACACGTACTGGATGAAGGAGTTATGGATGAACGAAGATTGGTGGCAAAACAATAAGAAAAAAAATATTGCACTGGTGCACTTGGGAAGTGCGCCAGTACAAATTTGCACTGGCGCACCTGCCAAGTGCGCTCAGGCCGAGGCAGCAGGCCTGCACTGCTTTCTGGTTCAGTCTGACATATGTTGCTGAGCCCTTTCTGACTCCTTGCTGAGTCATTAGGGCTGAGGTCACCCTATCCCAACTGAATGGTTTTGATTAACCCTTAGATCATCCGACGGCTTAAATTAATTCAAAACTCTATAAAAAGACCCATAGACTCAAACCCTAAATCAGAATTAAAACTAAAACTATGGCCGTCATGCTGTCATCTTGAACCCTAGAGTAGACGCCACCAATTAGAGAGGAAGAACAAAAAATTAAATCAGTTCTATTCAACCCTAACAACGAATCTTCTTCAAAGGAAAGTTAATTCAACTTCAGAAATCAGAATTCAGAACTCAAGACCTTCTTTGAGTTGCGAGTTCGATAGTTTTAATAAAATAATTAGTAAATTAATTGGATTGAGTTATGATGCGGATAATTTGGATATGATGTGAATTATTGACTGCATGTTGTAATTATGTTCTAGAATTGTGTTGTAATTTCTATGATGTTATGTTGTGATGCTATCATTTATGATGTAAAGTTATAATACTATCACCAATGTTGTAATTCTATGATTTGGCTTATGTATAATCAAATCATCATGTTGTTCATATGCTAGTTTGGTTATGTTAATTCATATGATATATCACAAGTTTGTATGCAAGTTTAGATATTGATTTAGACAAGAATCATAGGCAAGTTAGTATAACCTTACATGTTTCGTGACATCAATTTTAGTTCTAGAGTTAGGCTATGACATGTGTGAGTTATATCATAAATTCTACATGATAATTTACATGTTAGACGCAAGTTTACACCATTGTTATGATGCATAAATCACATATGCAAGTTTATATAGATATATGAGTTTGGAATATGAATCATGTTATGCAAGTTTAGGGTTATTTCCTATGCAAGTTTACACCTTCAGATATAGATCTATGACATACATGATTTATGCAAGTTTGTGACCATTATCTCAACAAGTTCACACCTTTTGGATCCATGACATATGTTGTTTATGCAAGTTGTAACTTTGGCCTATGCAAGTTTTAGATGTAGAACATCAGTCACACTTGCAAGTTCACCCCTATGTTTAGATCTATGTTTTAATTATGTGTATATTGTGATGTTTCTCTTTATTCCATGAGTTAGATTATTCGAGTCTAACGTATATTTTACGTTAAACGAACAAACGTACAACGTGGGGTAAAGGGGATAATATTAAAAAGATTTAATTTGGCATAAATGCCTTAAAAGGCATATAATAAATTTGTGATGAAAATTGGTATGATTTTACATACCATAAATGGATGGACATAATTGAGTCAATTATGGACATCGTTAAATTTGGAATTGATTGATAATTTGAATAAGGAAAGTAATTCAAATTGGGGAATGATTAATTAGGAGTAATTAATCATCTAAGACAAGAGGTTAGGCTCTTTTGTGGTGTAAGACTGCCCGGACCCGCCCGGCAAATCCGGCTGGCACAAATGCCAGTCTAATGTGAGAGGTCTTAGACATAAATTTAATACGTAACAATTGTAAAGACACGAGGTTAGGCTCTTTTGTGGTGTAAGACTGCCCGGACCCGCCCGGCAAATCCAGCTGCCACAAATGCCAGTCTAATGTGAGAGGTCTTTATGAGGTTATGGTCTTAATGAATTAAAAAACACTTAACCAGATAAACATGTAGTGGGACATGAGGGGGTTAAGTGGGTGCCTTGGGTGGCATGTGGAATCTAGTGGATGCCTTGGGTGGCATTTGGAAATACGATTAGAAACACTTAACCAAAATTGGAACATGTAATTGAAACATGAATAAGAAGTGGGTTAAGTGGGATGTACTAGAGGGGATCAAGCTTAGGTGGATAGCTTGTGTCAAGTAATGGGGGCCCATTTCAACCAGTAACCCATACGTATCCTTGTGGGCTCGACCCAAGTTGAGGACGGGACACGCATACTGGGCTTGACTGTAAGAGGCCAAAACGGGTTAGTGGTGGCAACGCAAGTCCAACGAGTTCATATGTGTGTGTGTGGGCTCGGGCTGGTAGGTAAGACGTTGTTGCATCGTGTAGGTGTAAGCTGTGCATTGTTGGTTGTATCGGGTTGCCACTTTGGGGAGTGATACACCCCACTGTGGGGCCAGCACGGGTATCTACGAGTTAGGGAGCCGATCGCTTGGGGGTAGTGGGTACACCTTGTGGAGATAAGGGCAGGCGGCACCTATGAAGGCAGCTAGGGGTGCACGAAACTACCAATATCATTATTAAGTCTATAGGCGGGATCAACCTTAGAATGACTAGTGGTGGTGAAGTATAGAAATTACCCTATAGTGTTGGTGTAGTTTAGTAGTTATCTTATAGTGGTTTAGGGGCGCTTTAACGATATCGTTGTTCATCTTGTTTCCTTGTTTACTCTGCCATACTCAATGGTTCATGATCATTTCCCTATTTTCCAACTTATGCCTTAGCCTAGTTACTTTGTTAATTATATTGTTAAAGTTATTGCACTCGCCAGACTTTATGTCTGACCCCCTTTGTTTCCTCCTCTTTTCTTTCTCCCCCCAGGTGCTCAGGATGGAACTAGCACTAGTGGAGCTTGATTTTGGACTGCCGTTTCTCTACTTTTAGAACATTGCTTGGATCGCTGAAGTAAAGTTCAGCTTCTCTTTTATTTATGGCTATTTTGTATTGGGGATTATGCCTTTCAATTTATGTACTTTTGGTAGTCAAGATGGATATTATGTACTTTGACTATGGTTTTTGATGATGTAAGCAAACGTATGTGTTTTCCGCTGCAATGAAATAAAGTTTTTAAATCTTTGAGTACTATTTATATCTGTCTTATTGTTAAGTTTCTGTTCTATACTTACTTAAAACGCTCCATAGAAGTTAATGCATTCCCTTTATGAGTGACATTAATGGACGTGGGGTGTTACATAAATCATACTTGTATGAATACAACACTTAATGTGCTAGTTATTAAAGAGAGTTTGAGCCATTTTTTTTATGTTAATTAGATTGATGTTGATAGTGAATCTCCTCCTAAATTGTCTCTTAGTCTCATATTTGTATTCATTTTAACATTGTTAATTTTCTTTTAGTTTATAGCTAACAATTTCACTCGCTTTCAGCTTAATTTGATTGAGTAAGATTAGAGTAAATTCTTTTCCTGCGGATCGACCCGTATTCGCCACGTACTACGATTGTACGCCATGCTCTTGCGGTTATTATTACAATATTTTGTCAGCAGTTTTCTAATTCCATAGAAACATTGTTTGCAAACATAGAACTTTGTAACTTACTCATTAAGGCGCTATTGAAGTTAAACAAACTAAGATTTCCGTGTCGACTATTCTCTTTTAATTATTTAAAATGAAGTTCATTCTCTCATTGCATTAGGAAGATGAAGAAGATCAAGCTGGAAATTTTGAATTCACTTACTCCTGATTGTGATCGTAAGACGTTAGCAATTGAAGAGTAATGATATTAGTATTCTGACAATTAAAGTGTCAGTTAGCAATTAATTTCTTTTGAAGCTCAAATGCAGGGCAGAAGAGAAAGCAATGAACTTCAATAAAATTCAATGCAATTATAGTTGGATCTAAATTTGAAAGTAATAACGAAGAGAAATCACTAATTACAAGTATCTTCAAAAATTCCCTGAAATATAGAATGATGAATAACCTTAGACTAAACAACAATAAAAATAAAGGGAATCGAAGTAAAAATCAGATACTACAATAGTGATTACTTAGGACTTGCACAATGATTTGGTCCATTTCCATAAAAATAAAAGTCTACGCCAAACATGGATTTGTCCCAAAAAAGAAAAAGGTTTATACTGCGACATTATAAAATCAAATTCAAGCACATCTTCATGTGATAGTGGTTTGGACACAAAAATGGCTAACTTGTGCTTCACAGTGATACACAGCTCAAAGAAAATGGAAGTTGGATATGAAATAGATACATGTACATTAATTTTTTTTGGTTGCTTTGATTGTTTGGTTGTCATGATTGTTTGATTTGGTTTCTTCGACTTTTTAAATGATTTTTGTTAACTTGATTTAATTTTATGATTCTAAAATTTGAAATACTTGTTTTCATAAAATAATAATATACATTTTTTTTTCAAACTAGGTACTTTATTACCAAACTATAAAGAAAAATATGGCTTTAGTTGTACAAGATCAGAACAAGTGTGGGTATGTACTCGGTACCCTAAAATAACACTGGTACTTACAATTGTAAAGCCTAAAACAGACCAGTAAGACAAAAGCCTAAACCTCACACCACCAACATGAGGAAAAATTAAGTCGAAAATGACTGTTCACGCTATAAACACCATGCAACATACCTACATGAATTCCACTACTTTGACTTCAACCCCCCTCTTTCACATTCATTTCTCTCCATTTTCTTTACATAAAGGAAACCAAATTAAATCCACCCTACTACTAAAATGGTAGTCATACTAAACTTTCATTTCACATGATAAGATAACAACAAGTTTACCAATGGTAGATCTGCCTAAGGCCACAAGCGTCTTAGTAACAAAGCATCATAGATCTACAACTCAATGGAGCTAAGTAAGAACCTCCTTCGATCATTTTCTTTTGGATTTAAAGAATAAGAGTCAAATATCTACTTTTGCCGGTTTGGATGTAAAGCCTTACTTTAACATCGCCAATTTTTCCTCTTTGACCATATATACCAAATGACAGTCATTAAACTTGCATTGAAAATATTATTCATGTGTTCGTTATGTTTATTAAATCATGTAATAGCGGCCACAATATCATATAGCTTGTCATAACAAAAGTATGGGCCGCTGAAATGTTGTAGAATATTGTACCATGTTGATCTTGCATATTCGTATTTACAGAATAGTTGAATTGATGATTCCTCTTCATTGTGTAGACAATCTACAAGTAGTTAGGATTTCAATATTCCACTACTTAAGCCTCTCCAAAGTGTTTAACTTGTTTAACACTGCAAAATAAGCACAAGTTGATATTTTAGGAGCACAAGTACGACTCTTTATATGATGATACATTGGTACCATGGCGTTAAAGGGAATTTAATTCGAACAACATGCATACTTAAAAGTAATCTGCTACTATTAGAAGGAATCCAGTTTGTAAATTAACAGGCCACCTTAAATCCATAGATCAAGCTAAACACTAGTTTCTGGCCATTTGCAATATTTTTGTTTATAAGACCTTTATCGTGACCCCTCGCTTTGAGTATGATTTTCTATGTAAAAAATGCATTTAGTTCCTCTTGCAGTATCCAAAAAATATGTTTACCTCAGTACCTGCTCATCATCCAATGCACCACAAGCTTTTACGCTCTTAAACCCTCCATAATAGTTTAATACTATTAGTGTTGATGTTAAAAGTTGGTCTTATGACGATCAATCCCCAACATGTGTTGAGTACACACAAAAAACTATCACAGAGATGCAAGAAAAAGTAAACGAACAAGATACACACAATATTTTATAGCGGTTCGGCTTATATCAGTGCATACGTCCACTTATAATCTTTGTTTATACTGTCAATTATAGGTTACAGTGATTTTTCAGTGGAAGAAAATAGAGATTACGATATCCTTGTAATGTTTGAGGTGCACGGTTGGATGTTTCCAGTATACCGATGTGAATTGTTGGTGAAGAAATTCAACATGCCTTTCCATTTTCAGTAATGGTGTATTTATAGGTGAAGAAGGGCTAAGCCGTGTTCCACATGGCTTGCCTCTTTTTCGAAGTTTGGACACATGGAGCTTTATTCGGTTGAGTTGTGGCAGCAGGGGGAACTGGTGTACTATTGATGGATAGTTCTCCTCAGAAATTATTGTCGATGTGGAGCTTGATATTTGAAGTATCAAAAGGAGAGCTAGTCAAGAGCTCATTTGTATCAGCAACCTTGACAGTAGATCTTTGACAGTAGCGCATAACTCTCAAAATACTTCTGGTGAGACCTGAGATTTTAGGCTTGACGTGTATTATGGGATCAACTCAATTTGTTGATAGGTGGCTCGGTCGGTTGATCTGGTGATGGTTCGACCGACTAGTTTCATGCTGTTATGGCTTGGGGTCGGCTTATGGTTGGTCGACCCATGATGTCAACATCCCACAAAGCCTGGTATAGGCCGATAACTGGCTATGGATCCTTCTACTTGTTGGAATGCCTTTTCCCCCGAAGTTTGTCAACACTTTGCCTCCTAGAATACATCTTCTTGTGGAAAGGGGATGTGTTCTGGTTCTTCCAGAATGAATTGATCTGAAGTTCTTTATGTGAAGCCACGATGAGAGGATCCGGAAAACCGACGATCGACAACTGTTGTATTAAGGTCAGAAGTCCGACGATCACTAAGGATCATATTAAGGCTGGAAAACCGACAAGCATTGGCGGTCGTATTAAGGTCGGAAAACTTGTGAAAAGTCGATCATTCTGAGTTGATCTTTGATAACAATAGAAGAACCAGGATTCCGTCAATTAAATGATACCCATCATGGATATGAGTACGAGCATTGGACATGCTTGGTTTCTTTTGGGTAGGGTGGTATAGTCCGAGGTACGAACATAAGTCATGTTCGGTTTCGTAAAGTTGGTGAGTATCATTCATACTCGGCTTAGAGGATTGACGAGTATCAATCATACTCAGCTTCAAGAGTTGGCGAGTATAAACCATACTCGGCTTAGAGAATTAGCGAGTATCAACCGTACTCGGCTTAAAGAGTTGACAAGTATCAACCACAATCGGCTTAAAGAGTTGGTGTAACAGCCCGCATTTTACGTATTAAAAGATCAAAAAATATTTTTATTCTATTCCCTGAGGGTTGGATCATTATCATATTTTAATATGTTGCTCATGGGGATGTGAGGCATGCCCATAATTTTTACAAATTTTGTTTGTGACCATTTTACCCCTGTCAGTCTTGTATAGGGCATAATTTTTGACTCAGGTCGAATCAGGTAGTGAGACCTATGCTAATGGAAAAGGAAGTGATGATTGCCTTTCCGTAGAGTGGTTATACTAAAGATTTGGCTTAGCGGTTTGGGAGGAATCGTTGTTTTAAGGTTTTTCAGTTGGCTGTCTAGGTTTGGAAAGCAACAATGGGCTGATTTGGAAAGGCCCATTAGTGGGCTAGTCGACGGGTATAAATAGGGGTGGGAGGTACGAGAAATGATTTTGTTTCACTATTCTCCCATTACGTGGCCTATGTTCCTCCTTCCTCTAACACCTTTCCAGCATTAAAATCAACCTTTAAAGGAGAGAAATTGAAGATCTACACCATTGAAGGCTAGATCTACATCAACTGAAGGGCGAATTCATCAAATCAAGGAGTTCAGATTCAATTGCTTGCTGTCCGGAATCTTATTGCATTGATTTTTTCTTGTTTGGGAGAATCAGTGAGTGGTTTACATCTCTTACATGAATACAATGAAGTGTATGAGTGTTTGATCATGTTTTTCATAAATTCAAGGGTTTTCTCATAGAACTATACCATTACAAGTCCATTTACGTATGAATCAACCTATGATCTATTTTAACAAGTTTAGATTGGTAATTCCTATGCCATTTCATATGTTTATGCAAGTCAGACCCGCAATTTAGATCATATGTTCATTTATCATGGTTTTGGAGTAATTTGCATAATTTTAGTGATAATCGTCATATTCATGTTTTTATGACTTCGTAACATGCTTATGATTGCGTTGAATGAATTGGAGGAGTATATTTCGTCGATTGTGTTGATTGGAGAAGTTTGGTCGAAATCGAAGTGTCATTGGGGTGGCGCAGGTTTTGGGCCATTCATGGTGGGTCGGTCATGCAGATGTATGGCTTGGGAAAGAAGTCATGGTCGGGCTGGTCACACAAATGGTGATTCGGGTCAAGCAGCGTGTGGTCAGTTGAACCAGACTAGGGTCGGTCGTGTAACCAACGACTAGGGTCGGTCGTGCAAACCAAAGGCCGGGTCGGTCCGTGCAGGTGTTCATTCTAGCCCAGGGTCGAGCAGCATGGTGAGGATCGAACATGTTTGGTCGCGCACGGTTGGAGTGGTGCATGTAGTGGAAGGGTAGTCACCAGTGTCGTTCGAACGGAAGTTGGCTTGAGCACAAGGTAGTCGAACTGAGGGTGGTCGGTCATCTTGGTCGGGTAGGGGTCGGTCGCACCAGGGTTGATCGTGCATAACAAGGTCATTTCTGAAAACTTTATTTTTCGGGCACGACTCCGATTTGAACAAAAGGTTCTGAAAAAAAATATTTTTTGGGGGAACCCCCGAGCCCTAGCCTCAGCGCAGTGATGTAATTTGGCTCGGTGATGGTGCGACTTCGAAGTAAATTCAAGTAAGAAGGTTCGAAGTGTTGAATGTGTTCGTTGGTCGGTGTAGAACAACGAATGAGGTGACAACTCAAAGGTCGTGAGTTGGTGGATAATGGTTGCTCGAGAAGGTTGCTTGGGCTATGAAAAGTCATCGAGTTGGATGATTAGAGATGAGAAGGCCGAGGGATTATCGTTGTCGTAAATTCTAGCAGGCTCAAAGCAGGGGTACGCTAGGGGCACTTAAAAGACCGGTTGTAGGTCGAGTATCCTAGTTATCGTTGAAAGACCTAGTTGTTAAGGTTGGACATACATACGTATCGTTGAAAGGCATATGAAGTTCATGCTAGAACTAGGGTTACCATCAGCCCTTGACATATCGCAAGGTTGGCCATCATACGATTACGTTGGTTTCAAAGCAGGATTGGCGGTGATAGCCAGAGTCTGTCATGGTTGATTAGTTGCCTTGTTTGAACCGTCTCACATAGATTATCCAACGTCGAAGGAGGCGTTCCTTGAATGCTTGTTTGATATTGGTTTAGGCCTCTAGGGCTTGTGCTTGAGGGATGTTGAGTTCAGTTAGGACAGTTTACATGACATACATATATCTGGATGTTATGAGTGCTCTACCATGATTGAATAGGTGTTCTGGTTTCCATGTATGAATGGTTGAATTGTTTATGGTAAATTCTATCATTGTCCGATGTGGGGAAGATGAGGTTGAGTCTTCTCTGGTGTTGTGGGTAGATTAGTATGTTTATATATCCATCCTTATATACTTCATTGTTGAAGTTTGTTAGCTGTTTTATCGCTCACTAAGACTGTTGTCAGACTCAAGGCTTTATGTTTCCTCTTATTACCTTAGGATATTCATCAAGTTGTGGATGGGCAGACTAAGTAGCAGGTGGTAGGTGATTAGTGAGGACGATGCTGCTGTACGAAGGTGAGCAGGAGGCTGGCGTATTACTTTTACTACTATCTAGTATTTCTGTTTCCGCTGTTTGAGTTTCTCTGTGGGTGTTGTAGTGAGGCCTTATGTACATACTTGATATTTCCTATGATGTTGGGATAAAATTTCAGGATGTTGTGAAAGTTTGAAAAGTTTGCTATATGATGCTTCACTACTATTACCTATTGTATATGTTCTATTATATTTTATCCTTGCGTTGTGAGTTTTACGACAGGTTCCGCTTGTGTTATCATACATTGACGATCGTCTATAGTTGCCGTGCACACATTTCAGCGCATTATTCCTCTTGTTTAGTGCAGGGGTTAAGGGCGGTCATCACATTTGTTATCATAGCTCTAGTTAACGATTTTAGCTAAAGTTCTAAGATGTAATTATGTATGAGAGACATATTTTTACTATATATATTAGCATATATAGTAGTAATGGTTGTTTTCTTTAGCAGTTTTTCTTGGAAGTGGCTAATTATTCTAAACTGCAGATTTAGAATGATTAGACGACCATCAAGACACGCAGCTAGGGGAGCAAATACTGGAGGGGGAAATGGTGGCGAACCAGACTACCCAGCCATATTCGAGGCCATGGCGGCAACGATCATGAATAGGGGTCCTGCCCCAATGACGGCTATGGTTGATGCTGGAGTTCCAGTGCCTAGAGCTGTAGAATTTGCAAAGATATGCAAAGACTTTTCTTCATTGGGAGGAAAGCAATTCAAGGGTACTGAACCAGTTGAAGAAGTCCAGAGATGGTTGGATACTTGTGTAAGGATCTTCAAGGACTTGAGCATTGATGATGCAACAAAGAGGAAGCTTGCATCAAGACAGTTAGAGGGCAGAGCGATGGATTGGTGGAACTCTGTCACACTTAAGACCCCTGAAGAGGATATTTTATGGGAGTTGTTCAAGTTAAGTTTGAAGCGAAGTTTATCTCCACCGTGCAAAAGTCATTTCTATTTAAGAGATTCGTGGAGCTTAAGCAGAATGGTCGCCTAGTTCTTGACTATAGTTCTGACTTCGAGGTTTTACCGAAGTATGCTCATTCATACGTAGATACTCCTTATCAAAAGAACGAGAAGTTTGTCTTCGGATTGGATGAATATCTTGGGGATCAGCTTGTGGATCATCTCGATGATAGCTTTGAGAATATTGTTGAGAAGGCTTTGAGGCATGAAAGTTTGTTTCCTAAGAAGATGTTTGTTGTCGCACCTAAGCAAGAACAAAAGCCATAGTAGGGTGGTAATAATAAGAAGAGTAAGCACCAACAACAGAAAGGTACAAATGGCCAAAATAAGCCTAAGAGTGAGTTAGTTTTCTTTAACTGCCAACAGAAAGGCCATTTTGATAATGAGTGCAAAAATCCCAAAGCTGAGAAGAAGTGCTTAAAATGTGGGAAGCCTGGGCATAAGATGAAAGACTGTCCAAAATCAGCTAAGGACAAGTAGGTTGTGAAGGCATATGCTTTGTAAGTCATGCCAACTTCTTCAAGAGCTCTTACTGTAGAGGAGAAGGGAAAGGGTGTCATGGTGCAAGGTACTCTTTCTGTTAATGGTGTTTCAGTTCGTGTGCTTTTTGATACTAGAGCATCACATTCATTCATTTGCAATGAGCTTATGTGCCGCTTGGGTTTGGAACCCAAGATTTGTGATAGACCATTGATCGTGACTAATCCAGTTGGGGTTTCATCCAGTTTGTTCATGTTGTGTTGTGGTTTAGTGTTGTCGAGTCATGGTTACTCTTTTGTGTGTGATTGCTAGGTTATTAACTTCGCTGGGTTTGTGTAACCACCCAGATTTCTGGTCAATTAATTTTGAATATTTAATATTTATTTTAAATATTGATTTGAGAATATAAATGAAGTCGAAATATGATTTATTTCGAATATATATAATTATCGAAATACGAAATTGAATTTATTAGAATTCAAAGTCAACACTGAATTGGAAACAGTTTAGATGATCAATACAAAATCCTGTTTAAATTAGAATAATAATATTAAATTATTATCGAAAAATTTAATGGTTTGAAATTTAATTTGTATCACTTTAAATTAATTTCTGTTCCGGATGATCAAATTGGACTTCGATACTGGTCCTAGTATGTTCAAAATAGTGTTATAACCCTAGAAACGACCGTTGTTGGGTTCAGAAAGGAGTTCGGAGTCATGGATTATTTTAATTAAGGGACACCTGTTCAAAAAGAAATTAAAGTAAAATAAATATCATTGTTTTGTGGACATAATCAAAGCACCAAGGAGCAAAAGGAAAGGGCCACACAATTCATTATTAGTCGCACCGTTCTCTTTAAATTCACAACAACTTCTCCATCTTCTTTCATTCACTTTCAATCTCCTCGCTACAGAGGAAAGCTTCCAAATCAAAAGAAATGCATCCATCCTCAGGTCGAAAATCCTTTTAAAAATCCTCGAACATAAAATCAAACCCGTATACCTAGTTTTGAGTACTAGACGAGTCCGCGATGCTGTCATGGGAGGACCGAACTCGCGAATTAGAAAATGGGATTTTCGTGAAGTCTGATACTGATTTGGTTCACAACCTATACAGTAATCACTAGAGGATGTAGTCGTGATCAACCATAGCGGCTCGATGATATTGGCAGTGGAGGAGTTCTGAAGGGGTGAGATACTGGGTTTGGGTTCGTAGTGGCTTTTAGTGTGGAAAAAGGTGGAGTTGCTTCATCGGTAGGGGATCCGAACTTCGTTGGAGATAGGGACATTGTTCTGTAATCCCAAAGCTACGGGTCAACAAGCTTGAGATAGGATTTCAGGACTTTAATTGTTTGCGTTTTTATTGAAGGAGTGGATATTTGTAAGAGGAAGTTCGATTGACTGGAATAAAGGATTTATTGTTGGGTGGATGGAAGCATACTTGCTGTTTTGGACGTGAGCTACAGGAGGGGGTTGATGTTTTTAAACAGTGAGCAGTAGGGAAGCTAGGCTTGGGTAGGTTGTTATTTGCATGAAGGTGTATTCACGGTGAAGTTTTTGTCTATGGTAGTTGCTTGAACGCAGTGAAATAGAGAGGAGATGCTGAGTTGAAGACCGTCGACGTTGGGATTTTTGGAGAACGAAGTTGTTTGATTTGTACAATGCACTTAGTAGAGTTTGAATTTCAGGGAACTTAGTTTGGCAAAGTGGAACAGGGAAGACGTTATTTAATTGGTTGAAATGGGAAGTTAGTAGCAGAATATTGATCTCATGCCAATGCCGGTTAAGTCATAGTGATCGAGACTGTATTTGCAGAAGTGAGGTCGAATCTAAGTCGAGGAGCGAGGTGCGGGACATATTCGGTTGAAACAAGTCAAGTAGATTCGTAAATGCAAAAATATGGACATAACAGGACATTCAAAAAAAAAGGGAAAAAAATTACGATGAGTAAATCTCACTTGCCTTTTACTTAGAATTATTTTTATTCATTAAAAATAATTGTTGTTGCTTGTTTGGATTTTTCTGGTTGATTTAAATATATTAGTTATTTAGGGTTGACTATTATATATATATATATATATATATATATATATATTGAGTTGATGATTGGATTGTTCCCGCAGTCTCATTAGCGGATGCCCGCAGTTTCATAGCGAATGATTTCCCTATGCGCCCCACGAATATATATTAGTGGATGACCTTCATACTGCGATATCCTGCCTCAAAGCAGGATGGGTATTTGACTAACGTCTGTGGATGCAGGAAAACAGGTTGGAGGGATCCAACTGGATTCCTCAAAAATATTATTGTTGTTGTTTCACATATATTATCTTATATCATGTGTTAGAAATCCTGTTATTTGTAATGGGGTGTTTTGATTGTTTGAAATAGAACTTGGTCTAAATGTTGATTTATAAAAATAACGTGAAAGAGATTTTGAGATTTAAAAAGGAAAATTCTATTTTCTAAAATAGAATTTGAATTAGAATAGGCTAATAATATTTACTTGTTTTGAAAATAAAAAAACAAGTATTGAATTTATAAACGATGTTTATAAATTAAATAATACAAGAAATTGAATTAAATTTTTAAATAGTGTTTATAAATAAAATAGATTGATATTCATTGGATAATCAGATAATTGAAATGAAATTATAAACAGTGTTTGTAAATAAAGTGGAAAAATCATCATTGGATAATTTAAATATTTAAATTTAAATGTAAATTTAAAAAAAGAAATGGGGAAATCATTTTAAATAAATAAATGATGGGATTTATTCTGATGTTCAGAATATAAATTGAACTAAAATAAATCCGTAAGGATTTAGGATTTGAATTCGATTAATTAGAATTTATTTAAATATAAGTTAAATCGAATAAGAAACTTGAATTGAAATTAGAATTAAATTAGTTTATAGGTAAGCTGAAATATTTTTGAGCGTGTTATATTCAAATATGGAAGTGAAATAGGCAAAATAGTAAATTAGTAAATCAATTAACGAGTTGAGTTAAAACAAGTGTATTAAGTTGAAATGAATTAGAAATGTATGGATATACATGAGACAGGTTTGGAATAAAGTGTTAGAAGAGATATAAATAGAATGCTCGACACAAATGTACGCATTTAAATTGAATATGAGATTTTATGCACCGTATCGGCAAGCCGCTTGGCTTTTTGATTTTCTTTTTGAATGGAGAGGCCTATGTGGCGGTTTGGGGATTTTCCCGATGCTTCCCGTACAAAGGAGGTTATGGCGAATTTTTCCAGAAATTTAAGGAGTTAGAATATTTTTAAGAAGATTTGATAAACTAGAAATCGATATATCGATATACATAGAATTCGATAATGAAACGAACTTAAAATAGAATATTATAAACAAAAGGGAATTTTATAAAATCCTGGGAGGTATATGTTTTAAAGTTAACGATGATTTAAAAGAAATAGAGTTAAAGAAATAGAGTTAAGTAAATTAGAAACTAACTAGAGATTAGTTAAGTTGAATAGCTTTCTGAGTATCGATGTTGGTTTCGGCTTTCGGGATTGATACTTAGAGAATTGTTCTCTTACTAGTTTATAGTTAGGGACTAATAGTTATGGAATGGTAGTGATGCGTGAATGAGGGATATAAATGTTTTCCTGTGTTAATAACATATATTTTCTAAATATAGAAAATAAGGAGATATGAATATATATATGTTTGATGATTTGATCGATGATTCCATTTGGAAATAAGATCATTGTGTGTACACGGACATTTTTCATTTGATAGTTAAATCACCAACTATCTAAGTTTTTGACCATTTTAACGTTGTTAATATGGAGAGATCGGTTGGATTCTTATCCAAAGAACCACTCCATATTGGTATAAGCGTTGCGAATCAAGTATGCCAAAGATAATTGAAGACGGAGTAAAGTGCAAGGGCTGTTGTATAAGTCCTAGGTAGAGATTGCCTAGGATGGATGTATGGAATAGTGCCTTCGGTTCCGTTCAATCTCAGAACGAATGCAAATGGATGAATGTCTGACAAAGTACTTCCAATGATCGCATGGGTTGGTCTGTATAAATATATATGGTTGCAACGGATTTATTCCCTTAGCATAACATCCAGAATATTTGTGCAAATCAATTAATGATTAACGGATCTGACAATGTGGCATTCAAAGTGATTGTGCTACCAATGAATGCCAAGTAAGCGTAGCCTCGGGCCTCAACATCCGGGAAGTGACAAAAATCTGGTAGGCAGCATGGCTATGTGGTTAGCTCCTATTAGGGTGTATCATCACCTATCTAGAGATTCATTTAATTTCTTAATTCTATTCGATGCTGTCCCATTCGGGAAACGGTTGCTGATCCCAACCGTTGTTGATATACATTCGATACACTCAAGCGAAATGAGTGATCAGCCATGTGTGGCTGAGTTGCAAGATGTTCTTGTTGAACTCGGTGTATTCTCCTCTAGAGATATACCAGCGGCAAGTGGTTCCATACCTTGTCATAGTCAGAACCCAATATCCAATAAGTGCTTGCGGTTTTGATTGAATATAATATATGTGGAACGTGAGATGCAAGCGTTCCACAAGATTTCTATTTATGTGATTTAGACACTATTGTAATATTAAAAGAGTTTTGATATAAAGATCATTTTGGATTCTCATAAGGGAAAAAACCCGTTCCGTGTTATATGGCGTGGTCTTATGAGATATCGTTTAGTTTCTCAAACTGTTTTAAACTGTTTACTCATACCAGTCCCATGACTGACCCGGAGTTTATTTTGTTTTCTTTTCCCTAAACTCTTGGGTGCCCAATTTTGTATAGGCAGTCAAGTAGTTTACGTATTTCCAAATATTCTTGGAGGAGCTTAGAGCAGGAGGCTTCAGCGTTAGTTACCTAGTGTTATTTCCGCTGTATTGTAAGTGTAGTACTATGATGATAATGTTATGTATATACGGTCAAATTTTGTATTTCAAAAGCTATTATATATTATATTTTATTCCGCTACAATGTGAGATTCTGTGTTGTGTTTCTTTTCTTCTTCTTCTATTCTAAGTTTTCTTTCTTTCTATTTCTTATCCTCTAACTTCTTTCAATAATGATTCGTGCAATTTGGGTTGGACGTGTGTTGTATTTTGTCAACTCAGATAGTACGGATTTGCGGTCCGTTATAGTTTGGGATCATCTTGGGCATGGATTGGTTCAAGAGGTATGCGTCAAAGGTGAATTGCGAGAAGCTTTAGGTGAGAGTCGGGGATGTGGAAGGGCGAAATGTGTTGATTAGATGTAAACGCGAAGAGGGTGTCTTCGTAAGCTATCTATATTCGCTTGGGATTCCACAGGAGGACTTCTCATCTGTGCTGATCGCTAATGAGTATGAAGATATCTATGACGAGGTCAAAGGGTTGCCGCCGCATCGTGAGATCGAGTTTAGAATCGATTTGGTCGAGGGTGCTAGACCAATCATTATGCCTATTAGGCGGATGGAGCCTAAGGAATAGCGAGAGTTAGAGGTGCAAGTTTGTGACCATGGGAAAAGGGTTCATTCGGAGGAGTGTATCCGAATGGGGTCCACCTATCGTGTCTGCAACCAAGGAAGATGGCTCGTTAAGATTATGTGTAGACTATCGTGAGCTGAACAAGGTGACTAAAAAGAACAAGTATCCATTACCAAGGATTGATGACTTGTTCGATCAGCTTCATGAAGCAAAAATGTTTTCTCAGATGGATTTGGCAATGGGATTTCCCCAGTTGAGGGTGGCTAAGGATAGCGTGCCGAAGACTGCTTTTAGGACACCATCCGGTTTCTTCGAATGGTTTGTGATGCCATTTAGGTTGACTAACGCGCCAACGCATTTCGTGAATCTTATGAATAGAGTATTCAGAGACCAGTTGAACAAGTTCGTACTTGTGTTTGGTGATGATATTCTGGTTTACTCTCGGAACGAGGAAGAACAAAAGACGCACTTGAGAGTAGTGTTAGATATCCTACGAAAGCATTAGTTGAGAGCTAAGTTTTTGAAGTGTTACTTCTGGAAGAGTGAAGTGAGGTTCCCAGGCCATGTAGTTTCTGGAAATGAGATAGCAGTTGACCCCGCTAAAGTGGTAGCAATCCAGGACTGGGATAGATCTAAGAATGCGACAGATGTGAGAAGTTTCCTTGGGTTAGATGGTTATTATCGACGGTTTATCAAGGATTTCTCCAAGATAGCTGCACCGCTGACAGGATTGACAAAAAAGAATCAAGTGTTCACATGGGATGTAAAGTGTGAACAAGCATTTGGGATCCTGAAAGAGAGACGGGTGAGTTCTTCTATGTTGACCATTCAAAATGGGAATGAAGAGATTGTTATGTACACCAATGGATGTGGTCGGGACTTGGAGCGGTACTAATGCATAAGGATAACGTTGTGGCCTACACGAGTAGACAACTGGAGCCGCATGAGAAGAATTACCCAACTCGTGATTTAGAGTTGGCGGCGATTGTGTTTGCTTTTAAGATGTGGAGACACTATCTTTTGGGAGTTCGTTTCGAGTTGTTCTCGGATCACAAGTCGTTGAAGTACCTTTTCTCCCAAAAGGATTTGAATCTTCAGCAATAACGATGGTTAGAATTTCCGGTGTCATATGACTTTGGTATAGCTTATACTCATGGAAAAGGTAACGCAGTTGCAGATGCGTTGATTCGAAGACATGCAAGTTTGGGAGAGATGTTTTCAAAATAGAATAGCCTCGAGTACTTGGCGGGGTTTGTCAGGCCAAGATGTGAATTGGAACCTGAAATGTTGGCAAGCTTATCGATATGACCTACTCTCATTGAAAGGAGTGGCAAGAGCCAAAAGCGATATGCAAAGCTTGTCGAGTTCATCCAGAAGTTGGAACCGAAAAAAAAAGAGTTTGAAGTCGATCGAGAAGGCTGGCTTTGAAAGCAAGGGCAACTAGTTGCTCCTAATATTGATGGATTAAGAGATGAGGTTCTAAGGAATGTCAACATTCGAAGTTGACGATTCATCTCGGTGGTAATGAGAGTATCAGGGCATGAAGCGAGTCTACTACTGGGAGGGGATAAAGTGAGATATTGGAAAAACCGTTTCCAAGTGAATGAACTGTCAGTTGGTAAAAGCTAAAGAGAAGAAGTCTAGTGGTTTGCTTTAGCCATTGGAAGTTCCTACATGGAAGTGGGAGCAAGTGTCGATGTTTTTTATCGATGGACTACCTAGAACCAGGGCAGGAAACGAAGGAATTTGGGTCATTGTGGATCGCGTGACTAAAATTGCAAGGTTCATTCCTGTCAAGTCGACTAGGACGACATCGAAAATGGCTGAAATTTATGTGAAATGGATAGTTCGATTCTGTGGTATCCCAAAGAGCATAGTGAGTGAACGAGATCCATTATTTACTTCAAGAAGCTCTGGGAATCGAGTTGTCTTTAAGTATGGCTTACTATCCCCAAACTGATGGTCGAACCGAGAGGGTCAACCGAATTTTGGAAGATCTCCTAAGAGCTTGTTTGTTGGATTTAAGGGGATTATGGGAAGTCCATCTTCATCTAGTTGAGTTTGCATATAACATTAGCTACTAGTCAAGCATTGGGATGACACCATACGAGGCGTTGTATGGTAGACCGTGTAAGTTTCTAGCATGTTGGTTAGAGACTAGAGATAAGTTAATACTTGGGTCAGAGATGACTAGAGAAACCTTGGATTGTATCGAGATCGTTCGATAACGAATGAGGGCAGCCCAAGATTGTCTGAAGAGCTATGCTGATAAGTATTGAATTATATAATATAATAAGTATTATATTCTGAAATGTCCTAGTCAAGTTTTATTGTTTATATAGGACAACAATAAAACATTGAGAGTAGTATGTTGATTGACTGATGATCACATTTCATTGATCATTAAATACATGATATTAATGTCAAGACATAAATACGTATTGGGCTAACTCAACATAGAAAACTACATGGAATATAATTAATAATATCATAAGTTATTCTCATAGTGGCAGAGATGTAACAATCCACAAATCTGAAACCATTATAATTTTATTCGAAGAATTTGTTTTTTAATATCATCTAAAGTTGCTTTTAACCGAGTAGACAATAACGATGATTATTGGATACATTTCGAATCGAATAAAAATTATGAATGGTTTAGATGGAATTTAACCCTATAATATATTTGTAGTGATATCCATGGGACTCTTGATTGAGTGAGACTGAAATGCATGGTCACGCTCAAATATTGATTTGTTTTATATAGTCTACTCATCAATCAAGATAAAAGGATTAAATTACAAAGAGGATGATATGATCCATTCCTCAAGTTTAATCCTAGATATATTGGTTGAAAGGATTATATTACATCGATACACTAGTCATAAAAGGTTGTATCGAATCGTTGATCTTATTATAACTTGAGTAGCAGCGATGTATTACTAGATTTCGCTCACTGCTTATAATTTAAATACGATTTAAATTATTTCCAACGTTGTAATGACCTATAGGGTCACAAAATATAAAACGTTATAAAGGAGAAACTAATTTTGGTCAAATAAAATATCAATTAGTTGATGGTTTTATTTGAATTTGGAATTAGTATTCGGGAAAGCTCCTGTTATATAGTTTACATTTGTTTAAAAAGGACTTTAATTCTTTTATATAACACATGACAAAACTAACATAAAATAAGATACCGATATGGTCACACAATATGAACCTTGATATTATACTTTTCAAATACTTACTTTGGTTTTTATATTATTATTTGGTCTAAAAATACTTACTTTCTTTATATATTTTGTCTACATTTTTATTTTCTATATTTTAATTTTACTTCGATTTTTATCCTTCCATTTTGATATTATAATTTAATCTTTGATTTTAATTGTACTTTAGATTATGGTTTTAGACTTAATAAATTTGATTAATAATACTATAGTTTTGATACTTATATTTTAAGTTTAATACATTTGATTATATATTGTTTTAATATATAAATATATTTTTTATTTAAATCTTTTAGGATATTTTTAATAAGTATTCTAAAGCTTTATTATGATTCAAATATATATTTACAACGTTTAAATAAGTTTACAAATTTTCAAAATAAGTTTTTAACAAACTAGTTTTAAATTTGAATTAGGATATATCGACATGGTGTCTCAAGTATGTCAACATATAGTGGTATTTTTCAAAGTTCAAATTTGAATGCAGTAGTCTACTATTCATATCCATTCACCAATCTTTATTTCTCTTCACCTTCTACAAATCCTTCTTCCAAAAACAAAATTAGAACTTCTCTCTCATAATTCTTCATTTCTCCCTTAAAAATTACAAAATACACTACAACATGTGGGACTTTTAATAGCATTTTGAAAACTCTACAAAAGGATGTAATAGCGTGTTTTTATGACATTGTATATCAACGTGCCAGTAAAAGTCAGGAACCTACTATGTATAAAGTCAGGGACCTTTCAGCCTTGCTAAAAAAAAGTCAGGGACCTACTATGACATTTGATGAAAAGATGTCAAAAGATATGCTTAATAGCGCTTATTTTGTAATATTAGAAACTTTTTATAGCATTTTTTCAACAAAAGTAGATTCTTTTAATAGCATTTATTCAGTAGTGTGAGTACTTCCTTGCTACATTCTTGACAATGTTGTAAATACCTTTTATGACGTTTCAGACCCATTTCGGACAAAATAAAGTAAAACGCTATGAAAAGACAAGAAATTTCATGTCATTTAATAAATGTCGTTTTACGTTTTATTAGCATACAATAAATGCTATTATTGATTTTCAAAGCATTTCCTCTTGTTGTTTCTCTTTATCCTTGCTTGGAGTTTATAATTTCTGTTTTATACATTAGAACGCCTAGTAACAAAATATACTTGCCTCAATTCATGAAAAATTTCATCATCTCAAACAGCAATAATATGAAACTTTTGATAATCAAAACATATCATATACTATATGTGATTAGAATGCTTTAAATTCAATAATCTACGCAAATTTCATAATCAATATTTTTTAACATACATGATAATAGTGCCATTAGGACTACATATAGGAAAATACAAAAATATCATGACCCCAAAATGTCCGTGTTTATCTTCTTCAATTGTTAAAATCCTACAAGAAGAAAAGAAAGCGTTAAAGCATAAAGACGAAGAAAGACATGAACAAATACATTAATAAGGCATGAACAAAAATATGCATATTAAATATATTAGCATTCTTAATGTCGATACATGCTGCATAATCTTATGTCAAATATATATTGTTATCACAGTCAAGGATTGTTTACATTACTAGTTATTTTGAATTTAAACTAAAATTAGAATTGGTTAAATTTTTATAAAACTTAGTTAAATTATATAAAAATAATAATTAAACTTTATAAACATGGTTAATTTTTATAAAATTCATTTAAATTAGTTTAATTTATGATAAACTTAACCAAATTATATAGAAGATAATTAATTTGTATAAGCTGGTTAATTTTAATAAAGTTTAGTTAATTTTTATAAACTAGGCTAATTTCTGTATAATTTAGTCAAATAATTAGTTAAATTTTTATAGAAATTAATTAGATTTCATAAAATTAGTTAATTTAGCTAATTCATCTAAAACTTTCCAAAACTTAGTTAATTTATCAAACTACGTTAATTTAGTTATTTTAAGTCATTTAATTTATGTAAATCCTACTGATTTTTTGTATTAAAATTTGGATCAGGGACTAAAATTTTGGGGAAGTTTTCTTTTTAGCAATTTTTCTAGATGGAGGGAAGAAATATGAAAATTGAGCATCTTTTGTTAGGGAATGCGGAATGCGGATCGTAAGGCAAGACTAACACTAGGAGGGGTGGTGAATAGTGTTTATAAGAAATTTATAAAAATCTTAAACTTAAATGATCTACTATATGAATCAAACACAACAGAGATGATCACAGACACAGAATCAAACACAGACACAAACACAGAAACAAATAAATATAAAATGCACAAAAGGAAAGAACACACCAAATTTTATATTAGTTTAGATTACTCCTATGTCTAGTCTCATGCAATGCTGAATTGCGCAGAGTTTTATTATTATCAATATCCAAGTATAATCCCCTTGATTTTACAGCTACAAGGTTAACACCTCTCCAAACATCCTTAGTTCTACGTCTACAAGGTTAACACCGCTCCCTTTCCTTGATTTCAGGACTACAAATAACACATCATTTCCCAAACACTTCCCAAATGATTACAACAGCCTAATAACTCTTCAATAGCACTTCAATTCAGAGAGTAGTGGATGGAGAGTGAGAAAAGAAGAAGTATTATATAATTAGAGTAGAAATCGGCAAAGTAGAAGTGTATAAATCAACAAAATATGAAATTTTAATTGTGGGATGAAGAAGGGTGAAGATGAAGATATATGAAAAAATCGAAATCAACCCCATATATATAAGATTTGAAGGACTGCAACATTTCTGGAATGTTACAAATGGTGAAAAGACACTTCCTTTGAAAATCGAATTTCTAACAGTTGTATGTCAACATAACCTTATATGTATGTCGACATATGTGCCTTATTTTTTATTTTTAAAACTATTTTTCAAGTGTTTAATAATATATATTATTCTGGAAATTCTTGAATTAAAACTTAATGATATAAACTAATATTCTAAAGTATAAAATCATATGAAAACATAATTATATATTATATAAACATATTTCTAAATTTATAAGTTTTGAAACTATATACCTATATAAACTTACATATTAAACTTAAAACTTATATTTGAAATCATAAGTAAGATAGAAAAACAATTTGAAATTTGAATTTTGAAATCAGAATTTGAAATTTGAAAATCAGAATTTGAAAAACGGAATTTAAACCTGGAGTGTTATTGAGAGTCTTACATATAATCTAGACCCTATTACTACATTTGTCTTGAACTCTTGAAAACTTGATAACTCATGAGTCTTCAATATCTCTTGAATTTTGAATGTTTTGGAACTCTAAAATTGCACAGTCTTCAGTATTTAAGTCTTGTATACAAATCCTGCATATATATATATATATATATATATGTATATGTATATGTATTCGAGACAGAAATGTTAGTATATATGTTTTATAATAAATTAATGATGAAAATTGAAATAAGGTTGTTGTCTTCAAAACTCCATTCTCCAGCATCTTTAAGTTTAACTTTGTTTATTTTTAAAACTTAGTTAACTTTTATAAACTTATGGAGTATTAAAAAACAGTATTCATTTAACTAATTTTTATAAACTTACTAATTTAGCTATCTTTGTCAGTTTTCACCAAATAATATTTAATTTTTTAAACTAGATTAGTTTTTATAAATTTTAGTTAAATTATACAAAAAATTAATTAATTTTTATAAAAGGTTAATATTTATAAATTTTTTGTTATTTTTTTTAAACTAGATCAATTTCTATAAAATTTAATAAACTTGGTTAATTTTTATAAAATTTAGTTAAATTTCGTAAAACTCTGCTAGTATTGTTGCTATTTTTCTAAAACAAAGTTAATTTTTATAAAACTAAGCAAAATATTTAACCTTTTAATGCTTATTTAGATTTTATTAATATTATTTGATTTTTATAAGACTTTGTAAGTTTTTATAAGATTAATTTATTTTTTATTAATTGCATAAGTTCCAATTAATTTCCGTAAAACTTAGTTAATTCTTTTTAGGCGTAGTCGGAACTTGAAATCGTTGCACATATATGATTACCAATTGGCTTTTATCAATTTATAATTGTATTTGTTAGGAATAATGCTTGAAGTGTGGTGGTTTATATGATATCTAATAAGTAATATTGCACGTATCTGGTATAATCCAACAAAGGCTATACGATTGGTGTAGGCTAAGAAGAGTGGTGGATTACTGATATTTAGCATACATTTTTTCATGTTTACAAGAAAAGAATGATTCATCAAAAGGAAAAAAAAAGATTGGGAAAACAACAAATTTGTCATATGCGATATGTAAGGAGGGTTAGAAATTATTACTTGTTCATATGCATTAGCAGAAAGTCACTCCTGCATACACACGATGTGCATGGCGCATTGCATGCAATCAACAAATGTTCATTCAAAAGTTAAATCATTGATACTGGCAACACTGAGTAGTTACCTGGTCAGCATGTGGAAATACCTGTCGAGTAACTGCTTGCATCAACATCAACTGAATAGAAGAAAACTTGCATACAAATAATATTCAAATGGCTTCGACCTAGCATATACTGCTAGAACCCCATTATCTAGCCTTTGTCGGCATCGAAGCAACTTTGGGAGTATCTTCTGCTGTTTCATATTAGTTGTTCATGCCGTCGTGGCTGCAACAGCACCATGGATATTTTTCCTTGTGCCAAAACTTATTTCTACCATGCTTTGCAACTACACTGTTATTCTTTTAATTGTTACAGGCATATCTTAGCAATATCAAGTTTACCAAGTTCGAAAAGTTCATTTACCAGGTTACTATTTTTATTGTCAAATATTAAAACACATCACTCGATTTGCTTTTGCCGTTATTGCTTATGGAACTTCGTTAATGTCGATAGTATAAAAATGACGTGTTTGCATATGACTATAGCTAGAAAGATGAATAAGACTAAATGATTTTGTTTGTTTGTTTACTTTTATATGAAAAAGTGATCCTTCGCAGTCACAGTCTAATTAAATAATTGAAGAACAAAAGTCATCAACAAGACTCATGCTGATGTTACATTAATAAACGGTGGAGTTGGAAAACACAGATTTATCAAAGAAGAATTTTATTGATTATATTGAAATGTTAGTAATAACAAGAAACTGAATAATGTTATACAAAGTGCAATGTTCCCTTTATATAATCATAGGGTAACGTTTATTATACAATGTTTGGGCTTTGGGCTATGCCAGAAAGAAACAGGTGCACAGAAAATGAAAAAGAATAAAACAATGTCTCGTGTGATAGCGGAGCTGTCATATTTCATTTCCCCCCTTCAATCCTAACCTAGGTTTAGGGTTTGCTCTCGAGAATAAAAATGGCGACTCCTTCAGCTTCATGAGACTAATAAATGAAGGATGGCTACTCCCTCGACTTCATGAGACTGATTGATGAAGGATCACTCTTTTCAGGCCTCCATAACAGGTAAATCGTGCTATGCTCGAGTTAACCATTTGAGAGAGCTCGATTTGCTGAGAGAGGTTAAATTGGATGAGGAACGATTGTGTTCTTATGAAGTCCTAACTGAGAAGAGTAGATCTGACAACAATTGGTCACAATACCTCAACAATTTGAGATAAATCAGGATTCAGGAATGAACCTCGATCATTCAGCTTCATTAGCAACATCTATATTTAATTCCTCTTTAAGCTTGGAAAAGTTTGGCCTTGACAAGGGTTTCGTGAAATGCCAGCTTTCTGATCTGAGGAAGGTATATAACATATCTTCAATTTCTCTTTTATAACTTGCTCTCTGATGAAGTATAGATCTAATTCAATATGCTTGGTTTTAGAATGCAATACTAGATTTGAAGTTAGAGATATAGCACTAATATTATCACACCATACAGTAGATTTCTTGATTGATGTGATATGTAATTCACTTAATAGTGATTCTATCCACATAACTTCAGTTGTACAACTAGCCATACTTCTAAGTTCTGCTTCTGTACTTGATCTAGACACAGTACTTTGTTTTTTAGCACACCAAGATACAGGATTTTTACCTAGAAAAATACAATAACCTGAAGTAGATTTCCTGTCATCACAATCTGTTCCCTAGTCAACATCAGCATAAGCATTGATATTTAATGTGTTGCTTGTCTTAAGGATAAAACCATGCTCAATAGTTCCTTTGAGATATCAAAATATCCTCTTGACTACCTTCCAGTGATTATCCAAAGGATTTTGCATATATTGGCTAACCTTGTTGACACTAAAATCCATATCTAGTCTGGTTATAGCAGCATATTGAAGTGCACCAATAATGCTTCTAAAAAAATTTCCATCTTGAAAACATTCTTCTTTATGCTTGGATAGTTGTATATTTGTGATTATAGGAATTGGTAAAGGATTTGCTTTGTGCATTTGAGCCCCGTGAATAATTTCTAAAATATATTTTCTTTGACTAAGATGTATTTCAGAACTTGATGTTTTTTTGACTTCAACACCCAAGAAATAATTTAGATCACCCAAATCTTTGATTGAGAATTCTGAATTTAGCATATTTGTAATAGCCTTGGTTTCATCAGTATAGCTCTAGTAATAATAAAGCCATCAACATAAATTAGTATATATGTTATATCAGAATCAGTAATTTTAATAAAAATTGAGTTATCAGATTTGGATGACCTGTATCCATGATTGACAAGGGTTGTTTTTATTTTCAAACCAAACCCTAGGAGCTTGTTTCAATCCATAGATGGCCTTATTGAGTTTGCACACCAATTTTTTTGCTGATTGTTGAACAAAGCCTTGAGGCTGCTCCATGCAGACTTGTTCCTGTAAATCACCATTAAGAAATGCATTGTTAACATCTAATTGTTTGATGCTCCAATTTTTATACAAAGCAATTGTCAAAAAATTTCTGATTGATGTGGGTTTCACAACAGGTGAAAAAATCTCTAAAAAATCAAAACCATACTGTTATAAGTACCCTTAAGCAACCAGTCGTGCTTGTACTTAGAAATTGAACCATCAATATTTCTTTTTAATTTAAAAACCCGTCTGTAGCATATAATATTCTTGTGTTCTGGTTTTTCAACCAGTTTCCAAGTTCCTTTATTAATTAAGGCGATGTATTCATCATTCATAGCTGACTTCCAATTTTCATTTTGAACTGCTTCATAATATGATGATGGCTCTTCAGAAACAGTTGTAGCATTAAAAATTTTGGGTTTGAAAATTCCACATTTTGCTCTAGTAAACATTGGATGCTGGTTTGCAGCTTCATTAATAGCAGTAGCTTGATTGTCACTATTTTTACTATTATCTGATGTATGAATATTATGAGGATCACTAACACTTTGTCTACTTTGTTGAGCATTGTCTTCAATTTGATGGCTGGAGGATGATTGCCCTTGACCTGGCCTATTTGAAGGCATGGTGAGTTGAGGATTTGCATTGCTGCTTTTTTCTTGACCTGGACTACTTGATGGAACATTGTGTTGAGAATTTGCATTTGTGTCATGTTTATCAACATGAATTGGCACTAGCACTTTAGTCTCATCAGGTATGTCAACCATTACTTGTCTAGTACTTGTATCTTTTTCTGAAATATTTTCAATGTTCTTGCTAAAAGGATATATATATGTTCATTAAATCTTACATGCCTAGAAATACAGATCTTTCCCTTTTTATCTAAACACTTGTATCCTTTTTGTTTATTACAGTATCCCAGAAAAGTACAAGGTATAGACCTATAATCTAACTTATGATTATCATAAGGTCTTATATATGGAAAACATTGACATCCAAACACCTTTAAGTGTTTGTAATCTGGTTTGACATTAGTTAAAATTTCTTGAAGACATTTGAATTTTAACACCTTGGTTGGCATTAAGTTGATCAAATGTACTGCAGTGTAAAATGCATATGCCCTATACTTGTGCTAACAAAGTCAAACCAGTTTCAACAATATGCCTATGTTTTCTTTCAATTAATCCATTTTGTTCTGAAGTGTAGGGAAATGTAATTCTGTGATTAATACCCTTTTTATCAAGAAATGTTTTTAAGGGCAAATTCTCTTCCACCATCAGTTTGAAATGTTTGGATTTTATTGCCAGTAATATTTTCAACTTTGTTAATAAACTGTATCACAACATTACTGGTTTCAGATTTAGAATTTAGCATGTAAATCCATATAAATCTAGAGTAGGCATCAATAAATGATATATAGTACTTGTGACCATAGCAAGAACTAATATGTGCAGGACCCATAAGTCTGTAGCAATCCACTTAGATGGTCTAGAATAAACAGTGTGTGAGTCTGGAAATGCAAGTGTATGACTCTTTCCCAATTGGCAAGCAGAACACATGTATGATTCGGGAAATTGATAAGCAGAAAAATTATTATTCACCATTACATGCTTAGTAACTTTTACACTGGAATGGCGAAGTTTATAATGCCACAAATCAAAGTCCAAAATGCTACTAGAGTCATTAGTAACAGACTGTATACAATTGTCACTTTTGTGTTTAGAATTATTTAAACTAATATCAAATCTGTATAATCCATTACTCTCTTTACCCTGCAATAGAATTTTATGTGTCAGTATGTATTTGACAATGCATGAATTAGGGTAAAATTCAAAATAAACCCTATTATCCTTAGCAAATTGGGAAACACTCATCAAATTTTTCATAGTAGATGGAACTCTTAATAAATTTTTTAAAAATAAATTTTTAGTTCTATCTAAACTTGCATTTCCAGTGTGTGTAATTAGTGCAGTTTTACCATTACCAGCAGTAAGATTTTGGGTACCTTTATACTCCTTGTTCCCTAAATTGAGATTATTCAGATTGTTGGTAACATGGTTTGTTGCACCTGAATCTGGAAACCAGCAATCATCTGACACATCATCATTGGTGGTAGTATCTGTATTATGAATTTCTACCTGTGCTTTACAGCCTTCATTAGAATTAACCAAATTTGCAGATGCATTATTGCTATGTTGTGAGGGAGTGTAAACTGAATCTAAAATAACACTTGCTAGCACTGTGCCCCACTTTATCACAAATTTGACATCTGATTCTATTGTTGTTATTATTTCTTCTACCACCTCTTCTACCTCTTCCAGACCATCCCCTCTTTGATTGTTAAACTGATTTCTTGAATTATTGCCTTTATCTTGATTTTTTCCTCTGCCATATGTAGTATAATTGACAAATAAATCAGCATTAATGGTTTTCTTGTGTTCTATCCTACCTTCATGTGATAGTAGTGTAGAATACACATATTGTAATGAGGGAGTTGGATCCATGGATAATATGATTGCAGTGACAGCTTCATACTCATCATCTAAACCACTCACAATAGCAATAACCTGTTCTGATTCAGGTATTCTTTGACCTGCTGAGTTTAATTGATCACAAATGTTTTTAACCTTCAACAAGTATTCATTCATAGACGATTCACCTTTTCTTATGCTATGCAACTGTCTTCTATAATGCATTACTCTAGTTGAAGAATTATTTGAGAAATTTCTTGCAACAGTTTCCCAAACTTCTTGAGCAATTTTGACCCCGATTAACTGTGGTAAAATTGTTGGACCAATGGATGACATCATCCATGCACATACCAAACCATCTTGTCTCTGATGCATTGCGTATTCCGGATTACTCACGAGTTTGTCTTCACTATCTCTAATAAATTTTGGAGGAATAATTTTTGTACCAAGAATATAGTCTTCAAGACCAAAAGCTCTAAATGCTGTTTCAAACTGTAATTTCCATAACAGGCAGTTTGATTCATCAAGATAAGTTGAGATCAATTGACTCCGAGGATTAATGATGGATTTCATTAAATCTTGGATGGGATCTGATGGTGGTTGTGGTGGTAAAGGTCTATGGCTGGAAACTTAAGGAGTTGATTCACTTCTAGAATTTGTCATGATGAAACGAAAAGAAATGCACACAGATGCAAGAATATAAGAACAGAAAATCAGAGGTATGATTTTACACTCTGAAGCTTTGAATTGTGACTGTTTTCAAGATGCAAAATGTTTTGTAGAATGATGCAACATAGATTGTCAAGATGAGGATGAAAACCGTTTTGAAACTGGTAAGAACAGATACACAGATCTAATTGACACTCTATGAAGGCACTGATACAAAACTTTATGATTTCTTCAACAGTCTTGATCAGTTTCAAGAGAATCTGAATCTTCTCTGATAAACCTTATTATAAAACGAGAAAGCAGCTTCAATTATATAGGCGAGGCTTCTTGCTTGTGGAATAAGGCAACAACCTTCAGATGAGAAGCTAGACCTTCGATGAAGGGAGATCCAAGTGATGATATTACTCTGATGGATCTCTAATTGATCAACGCTTCTGATGATCAATTGTAGAATTGCGAGAATTGGCTCCGATACCAAGTTGGAAAACATAGTTTTATCAAAGAATAATTTTATTGATTGTATTGAAATGTTTGTAATAACAAGAAACTGAATAATGTGATATAAAGTGCAACGTTCCCTTTATATAATCATAGGTTAACGTTTAGTGTACAATGTTTGGGCTTTGGGCTAAGCCAGAAAGAAACAGACCCACAGAAAATGAAAAGAATAGAACAATGTCTCGTGTGATAGTGGAGCCATCATATTTCATTTGGTGGAGCATTCAGGATGACCCAGGAAATGAGAAATTTTGATTGAAATTTTTTGTAATTGATTGCATGGAGGAGGAATCAAACAGTAAACCATAATGTTGAAAAACATACATGCAGCCATTATTCCACCTTGAACTTTGCAAGTGCTGATAATATATTATTTACTCAGACCATAAATAATGTAAACCACCTACATCCTTCCACTTGCTACCCGGTCCTGGAGGTTGTGCTAGGCAGTGTTTGGTCCAAGCGAAAGCGGAGAATTTGAACAGAAATTGTAGTTAACGGAGAATGTGTTTAATGCGTTAAGCAAAGAATTTGAGTGAATTATTTTATTTTTATTTTTTAATTTAATTAACTAATGATTAAAATAAAACAATATAATTAATGCAAAATAACACAGTTAACCAAACATAACAGTTTAATACATAATAATATTTTATAACAGTTCACTATATAACAATAAAACTAAAACATATAACAAACTATTAACATCCACGGAATCTTGTAAGATGATAACCCATGTACCCTAGCAACTCTTGATCAGGCAAGGTATCTACCACCACCAAAACAGACCGGTCGAGATGAAAAATCTCAATGATCTTCCACTCGTCGACATTAGCAATGGTCGAGAGAAGGGCATAACATCGTTCCACCGCATTGAAGAAACAATATGTCTGAACGAAGGCATTTCTGGAGGAGGTGCCCTACCAGATGTGGCGCGCGTCGACCGCCTCCGTGCAGACGACTGCCTGTGTGCAGAATGAACCAACGGAGGACTCCCTCCACTCAAAATATCGTGGTACATAGCTGCATCGGTCATGGTGAAGAGCTGTGGTGCAAGGGGAAAACCGATAACTGCAGGTGCATGTGCCAATGCATCCTCCAAAATGCTGATCTTGCTCCCGAAACTTCAAAGGCAGCTGTCTCCTAAACCCCTGGTACATGCGTGCAGGCCCATTCCACCAATTGTTGGATCCGTCCAAGTGGTCGTGCGAAGCATCCCAAAAACCACCTCTAATCTGTAACAGAGCATTGCAAGAAGTCTAGGCCCTCTTTAGATTATCCCACTTGTTTTTTACTTGGGTCTGAGTCAAATCGTCTTTGAACCTCTCGTTGAATTCAATCTACACAGCGGTCAGAAATCTATTGGTTCCTCGAAGATGAATATTGTTGAGACAAATATATACGAAAGCCTCAATTCGATCTTGAGGCCATGAAGCAATGGGGGAACTGGAAGAGCCAGAACCAAAGGAAGAAAAATGTGTCATTTGACTGAAAAAATAAATAAAAAAAGTGAAAAAAATACATAAAATTAATATAGGAAAGAGTTAAGAAAAATAATTACCATAAGTAGGAGAACGAAGCAGTGGAGGAGAAGGAAGCAGCATAGGAGAAGTGAGGAAAAAGGAGGGGGGAATTTGTAGAGAGCCAATAGCTAGAATTACTGCTGTTGGCTCAACGGTTCAAAATGAAACGTTGGGCAACGGACGCGTCTGTTGACCCAACGGTCCGTTTCGACCAGTCGAGCGAGCCCTTAGCCACCCGACTTGCAGTTTTCATGTACTCGGTATTCAGTAGACAACACAATGACCCAATAGATAACCATTCCAAATAAATGACTAAGTCCGTTGAAGTAGTTAAATATTGATTCAAATAAAAAAATCATTGAGAAGGAATCCCACGCCTATAAACTTTTCATACCTATGAACAAAAATATCAGAAATAAGCATAAACTTTGCATTTTATTTTACATGAAATATAAAATCAACACTAAATGGTGCTTACGATAATTACGACGCAGTAACATTCAAATGATCAGCAAATGAAAAACTTGTTCTTTGCGAAAGACGTTTGCTATAGGACTGTATTGTGATGTTAACTTCATGATTCTTCTAAAATAGTGTGAAATTAGTATTTCATATAGAAAGTTTGGTGAGATCATTTACAATAACGGAAGAAAGGCATGAAATACAACTGTACAAGGTGTAATAATCAACAGTATTAAGCAAGCATGTCATGACTAAATTATATGATAATAACAGAAAATTGAAAGGAAAAAAAGCGCGATATCCTTCCCAAGCAAAAATTATTTGATGAGAACTTAGAAGCTTAGCATGTGTTAATGCAATATAGGCCAAGAGCCGACATTACTTGGAATCATGAATATACCAGGCTCCCACTTATAAAAAAAATCTATCTGGAACATAGTATGTAACACCTCACCTTCCTTAGTGTCACCCATATGAGAAAATCGTTAAGAAAATATAGAGCATTGTAGGTATAAATACACAAAAATCAGAGAGACTAAGATCTCATAGACAAAAAAATAATAAATTGACATCGAAAGAAGAAAATTTCATTTTTAAATACAAAACCAACTTTCTTTCAGTTAACCAAATAGTTACAAAATGTAATGTCTCAGAATACCAGTCAAAACAACATCAAAGTACAAAATAATATTATCCTCCCAAATAGTCAAAAAGATATTACCTAACCTTGGAAAGAAAACAGGAAGTAATCCATCTTTTGTAGATATCGTTCACGATAGAATCAACAAAGAAATCTGAAGTATGCACTTCTTCCTTGTAAGCTTGGGGGGAATAAAAGATAAAGGAAGAAAGGAAATGGGTCAGACATAAAGTCTGGTAAGCTGCTATGATTACTAGCACGACTACTAAGTTAAGAAAAAAATAGATAAATAGTAGTTCTAGTATCATAATGTTAGCCTGCTTTGTAACCAGGCTACCCAAAGCCAGGGACGTGGGTACGAACTTACATTGATTGGCGATCACTTGAGTGGAGTGACAGAAAGATGAAAAACTTGAATTATTCATGCAAATGTCACTGGATCGGATTGCCCCTTCGGATCGGATCGGATCCCCCCTTTCGGATCGGATCGGATCCCACTCTCCGGATCGGATCGGAGTACCCTCTACCCGAACCGCCTGAAGTTGCAACCACTCCTCAACGTGCTCCTGTTTTCTAAGCTTATCATTCGAATCTACTTACACGTGGCAGCCCATGATCTGGAAACCGTTTCTCTATGTCTCCCACCACTTCTCCATGACTGGATGGCTGCCATGTCACACCTGAACTGATCCCAGAGCAACCTCCATTCGCCTATAAATACAACATTTCATGGAGATTTCAGGGGACTTTCGGCATTTCATTCATTCATGGTAGCCATTGCCGAATTCCACCATCAATAACCACCTTCTTCTCCAATGAAAATCAATGAATTCAGAGAGAATTATTCATTGTATTTGAGTGATTAAGTGTCAATATTCATTGTAATTATAATTCTGGAATGAAATGAAAAACTATGAAGTGGACATAGGCTCATTAACGCCGAACAACTATCAATTTCATGTGTTGACTGATTTTTCTTGCTTTTAGTTCATGATTCCTCATTATTATTTGCAAAATGTAATCAATTGGGTGTTAGGACCATTTTTTGGTCTAACATTTTGGTGCTTTCACTGAGAAACGATGATTCTCAACATATAAGGATTCCCCATTCTACTATTGGATTGCTAAGTCTGATGAGGAAATCTTGCAATATTCAACAACAATCGCTAAAGTTCAGAAATTAAGTCCAAGAAAGCTGCTAGTTAAGGTCGGATGGGTATCCAGCGGTTACAGCAGCTCTGATGTTCAAGTCGGATCCTGCATACGGCCAAAAATGCCTTTGGGTCGGATCTTGTACTTCTGGTCGGATCAAGTTAAAGTAGCTCTACACCGTCACTTCCAAAAGCAAATGGATCGGTTCGAGGTAACCGGGTCAGACCGGAACCATACTCATACGAAGACTAAGTTTCAGCAAACAAACATCGGGTCGGGTTAGGGAAACACCCTTCTGAACCGAACCAATTTTTCCGTTCCGACCCCTAGTCAATGACAGACCCGAACCGCGATCCGATGACATCTCCGAACCGCGACTTGAAGGCCAATTCCGATCCGACCCGGTGTAGCTGTTTTTTGGGAAAAATACATTTTTTGGATCATTTCAGAAAAGGCTCCATCTTACAAAATTGAAAAAATCGTGCGGTGCCCACATTTTCGACCTAACCGGTTAGGTCGATCGCCGCCGGGACTGTGGGGCTCCGGACCCCCACCGGCGCTGCGCCCGGACCCGCTGACGGCCTCGCCTTCGGCTCAGAGCATGGCCTCGCCTTCGGCTCGGCATACGTTTTAGCTAACAACAGTTATCAAAGCTTGTCAATGAAGATTAGACCGATAGATTGAGAATATCACAGCAAGTTGGCAACGACTGGGATTCTTCCCAGAGCCATGACACTTATTTACATCAGTAAGCCAATTTGAGGAGCTATCGATCAGATTCGGCTTGTTATCATGGATAGTATACAAGACAATGATTGTCTCATAGCAGCTTCCTCTTCCTCAGTTCTGATGGTGTATAGATTTCACCAATGCAACCGATGTTGCTCACTAACGAGAAGTGACCATCTTATTTATGCGACTTAAACTTGTCCAATCGGCGGGGCATCGAATGACGGTTATATGGAACAGTCCGGCACTACTCCGAAGATAATTCCTATGATCTTAGTGACCATGATTGTCAATAAGGGGATACCAGAAAGCAACTAAGGATCTCAACATCCCAAAGCTACACTTCAATTGTATGATATGATCAATGAACTATGTTCTGCGGTTCACCTTCCGAAGAACTTGGCGAACCTTTGCAACTGCTGTTTGCTGTCAACTGCATTGAGGAAGACTGATTTCCATCAAATAAGGGTTAAGTCAACATACTTTGGTGCCCAGAGTTAGGTACTAGTTGAACCACCACACACCATGATTGGACCTATGGATCCTTTCCTGGATTATAGCAACTTGACTGCTCACCAGCCACCATACGGCCTTGATCAAATGATGAGAGCTCGAGATTAAAGCAAATATGAATCAACCATTAGCTCTCTACTTCTTATTTCCATTGTGACATAACGCATGAATATTACTTAAAGTCTCGCAAGTTATGCTATCATACTCAAGTTTATGTGATCAATGTCTAGACTGACCAGCTCCAGCAGAAATCAGAGCTTACATTGCACCCTAGTGTCTACTGCTCAATCCCCAAACATTAGCCGAATCCATCGCTAAGTTTACCATTCCCGAAGAGGATGTGTTAGATGAAGATGATGGCCCATCAAAACGAAAAATGAATACAAGCACCCGTTACTGTATACCGACGGTGCAATGAATGATCGATGACCCGACGTTGGAGATGTATTGATTCGAAGGAAATTCCACATTAAAGGACTATAACTCGTAGCTTACCTAGAACAGGTAGAAGAGCTGTTGGATGGATTGGAACGTTACAGCATATCTTACGTCCTACGAACGGAAAATCAAAAGGTTAATAATCTGACCAAGTTAGACAGTTCTGACAACTCAGAAGAGAGTCATAGACAACCCCATGATGAACTTCCTCCCGCACAGAATGCATTTAGCAAGGAGAAGTGAAAGGCGTGCCATCGCTCTTTATGCCTCGAGATATGACATGCAAGGCGACAATGCTTATTTCCCTTGGAAGGTTGTCCCAAGACAGACACCAATGAGCCTCATTGCTGAGTTCACCGCCCTAAATGATTGAAAAAAATCGCTAATCAGGCTCCCGCTAGATGGGAGATGAACGCGAATGGAACTTTCGACAAATGACATTTTGGAGTTAGAAAGTGAAGATTTACAATTTCACTCCCTTCATCGAGGATTAGTCAAGTAACTCGTGTCCCAGACATTAGGTGCGACCGGAGATTCGAACGTCGATTGGCCATGATTACATCATTTAATTCAAAGCTGATACATAATAGGCTTGCATGATAGACTGCCATAGCCTTTCCCGAAAATTGACGAGTTAAAAGTTTAAAGCACTTAAGCCTGGATGCTGATTGATTATCTGTCCATTAGATCTTATTCCCGACATGGGATTGAAGGCATATATGCGGATGGATGAGATATAACTATCCCCCTAGCAGCCATATCCTACTTCCTAGCATGGAAAGAACAAAAGCTTCTATAAACATGGATCCATTATTCTCCTGCCAATTACTATCCTAGCACCAACGTGATGATATGATACCATTAACAATACATACATGACTCCCTGACATCCAACCTTTGCCCTTAGCATGGGGGCAGGAAAGCGATTCAAAGGAGACATGACCTCGTCATTCGTTTATAGTATTTACCTAACTGCCTTTGTCACTCCAAGACCACAATCAATCCATCCCCTGGTAGAGATTAGGCAAGGCAAAATGGACCTGCATATAGCATGCAATGCCATTTTTGAATAGAATCATATTCATTCCTTTAACATGATTACTCTTTAACCATGACTCTTATATTTGCATGCTTTATGAGCTACTGATGTAATTAACTCAGATGAATTAATATGTGGATGGTGTAGGTACTTAGGATTTGACACTGATCAAACTTCTAACACCTGCATATAGAGTTATGGAACAATACCATAACGAGCTTGACTAAACAACTCATTTACAAAGCCACGCCCTCCGCCTGAAATAGGTTGTATAGCTCAAGGCGGATCCGAGATGACCATCCACACTTTGGCTCATAAATGGCAGACATAAAGATAATTATGCATTGACTTTTGCATTTCAAAGTTGGAATCCGATTTCAAACAGATGTAGTTCGACCGTCTACATGGATCAGTCCTATGTTTGACGCAATCAGATTACATGAATCCAAATAAAGGAGGCAGCACTGCCCCTTGATATGCTTACTTTTCAATCATTCAATTTACTCTTACATGCTTCCTGAATTATTGACATGACTAATTCATGCGATATGAATGATGCAGGTACCAAAAATTTGGTGCCAATCACTCCTCCATAGATTGATCGGAGGAACGTAAAGCTTCTGCAAACATTTTCCGACTGTTTGCCAGGCTAACTCTAAACCTCAGAGATTGGATAGAAGTACCAATCTAGGATGAATGTGATGGGCACACCATGATTAAAGACCACTCGATCCATGGGTTTGGCTCTCATGATTTGAGAGAACATTTGAAGGACGATATTGCAGTGTCCGATCAAACTCCATCCCACGAATCAATAGGACGAGAGAAACTTTATTATTGCGAATGGCCACCTCTACCTGTGAATCGGAGATTAGAAAGTAGCACCTCGGCGAGTGTGACCCAACCACTTGCCCGAAAATCTCCATCTATCAGAGTGAATATGGAGTATGGACTAAAGATTGAGTTCGAGAATGACACTCGAGCCGGCAAAATCCCGCTCTTGGGATTAGAGCGCAGGAGGAAAGCCGAGGCGAATGACATGACCATTCGCCTGATTAATTCTAACTCTCATAATTCGAGAGAGAGTATAAAGGATGGGAACATGACGTCCCCAAGGCGTGATGGTGCACCACGACTAAAGACCGCCTTGATTACACTCTAACCTGAGCATACGTCAAGAGAGTATAAAGGTGCTAAGATTAAGCACCGAAGATAACAGGCTCCTACCCCACTGAAGGATTGGGGATAAGATTGAAAGCTGAGCCGACACCCCCACAGAAGGATTGGGGGCAACATAATGTCGAATAAGCCCTGACTAGGCACTTTATTCATGTTTGATTGGGGGCACACACAAACATCGCCCCCCTTATATAAATACTATATGATCTGCTAGATATTATTTGATTGTATGGGTTCTGAATTGAAACCCTTACTTGATTGTGATGTGCTATATTACCTATTACTTAGAGATTCACTTTGTTTACAGAGTGCAGGCTTGTACAAGATAACATGACAAGAATGCGAGGGCCGCACTCGTGACAACAGCAGCAGGCCAGTGGAAAACAAACAAAGGGCCACGTCTAAAAGGATGACGCTGATGCCCAATGCTAACGTTTTCATGTGACTCAAGGAATCGATCGAAAGGAGGCCTTGAGAGTGAATTGTTTAATGATGTGTCATACGACTTAAGTCAACGACCAAAAGGAGGCTCTAAGAGTGATATATCGAATCAGCATACATACCCACATGTGACTGGTCATAGCTCAAGTGCATCGACAAGTGCCACCTCACGAATACACTAAATGGAAAATGCGATAACTTGTGCACTTGGATAACTCAATCACATAAGCTTTGAAAGCAATGTCTCTTTTCCATGCATCCATGTCTAAATTTGAATGGGACGTGATACAACTACCGATCTTTCGCTGTTACTCCTGGACTAGGGCCACATTATTGAAAATATTTACAAATGGCATAATTTATATGTTTTTGTCTAACTTATACCTCGATCATGACAGGCTGCTTGAGGACCACGGAATGGATGCAGACTGAACGTCCATTTGCTAGTCCCAACCGACTTCCTAGTTAAAAGACCCTATATAAAGGGGATGCCATTACTTTGACTTCTAACTTATGAGGAGGCAAATTTCTTGACACTCAAACTCAAAGGCTAAGAAGAAGGAAGATAGAAATTTCTTCCGTGCTGAGGATATTTGCGCCGAAGGTACTAGGAATGAAGGAAGTCAGCAGATTTCTTCTTGCGATGATCCCTCAACATGTCAAGCTAGATATGAAATGGATGGTACCCTTGCTGATTTGAGAACTCAGATGGCTCAGCGAGATAAACTTCTCCGGAAACGACATAAGGTAATGGATAACTTCTTTACTTGGATAGTTGGAAGGCCGAGTAATTACGACTTACTCACTGGAGCGAGCACCATGGGAATTCAAGCGACAAAGAACTTGACTCAAACACTCCCTGCTCCGTGGTCCAGATCATATGAGACCCTAGGACAAGTTGGCATAGTCGTCTTTAATGAAACAAGATGCAAACAACCTCCTCCCAGGCATTTGTAGCATGCAACTTCCGACCGTAACATTTTGGATGAAAACTATGGATATGCAAGAGCCATTGAAAACTTAAACGGAGCCCGACCAACCTTTTCTCTAATTCAGATGAGTGTTTAAAATCCAGCTCAACCTCAACATGAGGCTTCCCATGTGGGGGGAAAATGAGAGCATTTGAGACAGCTATAATCTGTAACACCCCGCCTCCGCTAGGGTCACTCGCAAAGGAATGCACTAGCTTTAGAGGGGCATTATTGGTAAACATGCACAGAAATATCACAAGACAGAACATATAAAATAGCGGAAGTAAAATCGAACTTTCATAAAAATGAATACATAAGGTCTAAAGCCTTTTACATCAGAGTACATCAAAACCTGTCTTGCAATAGTAAAGAAGCATAAAGACTTTTTCATAAATTATTCCCCAAATAAAAACAGTAAAGTAGCCATAGCCAGGAAAAGTCCAAGCCATCCATGATGACCTTCAAGCAGAAGAAGTCCGAACTAAACAGCAGTGTTTCCTCCCTATAACCTGGGGGGGGGGGGGAAACGGAAGAAAAGAGGCGAAACAAAACGGGTCAGTCAAAAAGACTGAGTAAGCCCTATCTACTATTAGTATAAAAACTAGTAAAGTTAACTGTCATGAGAAACTGAGATGAACATAAGCATGATACAAGATAGGTCAATTAAATCAAAATAACAGGATGAACTACTGAACTCAGATAAACTAGGGTGTTGTGATAAACTACGATGTCAAGATAAAACAAGGTATCACATTGTCAGGTTCCTATCAAGTATAATATCCCAAGATATCTATCGCGTATAACGTCCCATGGCATCTATCCTGTATATCCGCTCTGCACCTACCGTACTAGTATCCCAACTTTATTACGTGTTATCCGTGAATGACCCTTACTCAAAAGTCGTGTAATGGTCCATGTCAACCTAATATGTCGCATATATAGGTTACTCAACTCATATGTTTCTTTCCATGTATAAGTTCAGTCCTTTGCCGTAGGCTGTACGGGCTTTCCCATGTAAACGGTTTATCCTTGAAGTTGTTTTGGACTGCAACCCTTGATCTAGTTGTGTTTCCTTACCATGAACTATCGCGCGTCCACTTAGGATTTATGCCACCTAGGACCGCTAGGGATTATGCTACCTAATGAACGTTTCCGTGTCTCGGTTTGGGTTTTGGCCACCTAGGACCACTAGGGATTAAGCCACCCGTCAACCGCGCCCTTGATCCCACGTATGTATCGTGAATCGTTTTCCATGTCTAGATGCACATGTTCCCCAATGTGCCATCCGAGTTCCGTGCCAGGGCAAATCAAGAAATACGGAACTCGGTCGGGAGCTTTAAATCGTCTACCGATGCAGATATCAAGGTCTGTTTTTGTACCCGTGGCTATGGTCCCACGTGACCCCTCCCTCAACTACTGAAAGGCAATCCAAGAAAAATCATGTATAAGAACCACTCCACGGCCCCACTATAGCCCACTTTCCTACGGGCCAACCTCACCCATGACTCGATAGCAAGCACATGGTCTGTTGGGGGTTCCCTGCCTTTCCGCACGTACACGATTGACTAAAGATGGTAGGTAGTCGGCGATGTGCTATCCAGGGCAAAAACAAGAATCGTCGACTCCACGCTAATCCATCCCAGTCTTTAGGTTGCTCGCATAGCAACCAAGGCATACTCTTGGTCCTTCTAACGCAGACCTTAACCTCTCATAGAAATGAAGTGGAGGCTAGGATAGTTGAGTGGAGGCCATGAGAGTAGCAATTTTGCCATAGTTTAGTTGCATGAATGAATAATGAGGGTTTAGGATAGGTTAGGGTCTTATTTATAGATTAGGCTAGTGTTTTAGGCCATAGGATTAAACCTAGTTTCAATCCAAGCCATCAAAGCATGTCTTGGGGAAGAAGTCAAGTGTAGGAACCATCTAGGGCCTTTAGATTAAAGATGAACCATGAGAACCATCCAAATGCAAAATCTGCATTTGAGCGAATCGGCCCACGGGTTGACAGCCAAACACCCTGGATTAACCCCTAGTCGACCCAGCGAGCTCGGGTCGACCTCAAAAATCGGCCGGTTCGGTTATTCCCCTCTCCCAATTCGCTGTTTTGAACATTTTTGCATATTTATTTATTAAATTTTCAATTATATATATATATATCAATATATATATATTTCTCTGCGCAACCCATTTCACTTAATTAAGTATACTTTAATTTGGGAATTTTTCGTGAAACTTCGCGAGGCCATATCTTGGTCATACGGACTCTGATTTTCGAAAACTCAGACTCTATTTCGCGTATTTTTCCGAGACGAACGCAATGGCATAGCCCGTTTCCCTTGATTCAGATTTTACAGTTTAATTCTGCCTCCATTTATGTTATAACAGGTTATTGAAAATACGGGTTGTTACATTCTCCCCACCTTTTAGGATTTCGTCCCCGAAATCTCCAAGTTAGGAAGAACATATCCTACCATCCATCATCCATCTACTCAAAACATCTTCCACAAGCAACCATTGTCCTTAGATGATTTCTAATGCTGTATGAATATATGCAAAACGTGTGTGTACATGTTCCTTAGCTAATGCTAATGATCAGGCCTGAATAATCTTTCTAATGCAAAATATGTATAGTGCCGTGAATCCAACATGTATGCAAATAGTCCTAGCCATATAGGTACTATATGCGTGCACAATCATTCATTCATATGCAACAACCGCATGATAATACATTCGATTTCATCCATAAACAAGTATAAATACTCGTGCATATGCAATATGAAATGTGACCGAGTCGAGCTAGTATCTAATGTGTATTCGCGCATCCACGAGCAACCACTTGCAACCACTTGCAACCATATCAATCATAACATGTTTCAAATACATGTTTACATCCATAGGGTTCTACCTAGGATTCCCTGGAACAGGGTCGAGAAGAAAAACAAGACAAACTCCTTACGGGGTTTGTAACAGAAAATAGGACCGAGAGGATGTCCACAAAAGATAGCCTACAAGTAAGCTCTACAGAAAACAGGGATCAAGGATATGCTTCCAAAAGAGATATCATGCGCGTATATAGTCTTTGACCATCAGAGTCGTATTTCCTCGAGCTTAATTCCATTGTGCCTTGACCGTCTTTTAACTTCGCAATTTCGTAGCTTCCTATTTCCTGTTTCCATAACATGAGCTGGAACTCATTTCTTCGTCGCCTCTCATTCCACTTGCACACTTGGCGCAAACATGACTGCGTACTCATGATCTCATGCAAGCTTTCCAAAATTCACTAGTGAATCTCGGACCTCGTACCACAAGGTATTCCACGTAGAAGAACTTTCTCTTGAAAGTAAACAGATGCCAACCAGGTTATCAAGCGCACTTACTAGGGTGATTTCTATAACCCACGCATAAGTGAAGTAAACCATCCGTCTTATCGGCGAACACCACTCGATCGTGCTTCAAATTTCCAATAAAGGCATCAAGGGATTCTAAGTAACTAGTCATGACAGAACCTCAAAAAGGTTACCCGGTACTTCGAGGGCATTACCAAGGCTAGTCAAAAGGTCTAACTACCCTCCTATCAAAACCGAGAGTGGCACCCCCTACTGGATAACCACTTCATCCCTAGAATCCATCCATAGCTTATAAACATAAGCATTATTTCCAAACTCAACACTTGGCATAGACATTCCCAAATCCAAACAAGTCATGTATAAATGGACTGATTCTCCAATAGGACTTTGAGACAAAAATGGGATTCTCTATTACGCTAGTACTTAAGGTGCAAAGACTCAACTATCGAAGCAGACTTAAATGATACGAACAACGAAGTCCTAACGGGATGATAGAGAAGAAAAGCTAAACCTTTAACAAGATCGTTACCCTCCTTCCGAGGTACTCTAGAAATGAGAGCATACTACTGCCCTCCCGATGATCTTGTCCTTGTCCCATAATACTTAACTATCCGCCCCGTTTTACCATGCCAAAGGTACTCTCTCGTCATGGGTTTCATTGTTCATCTTTCTCCCTCCTTTGAGGACTAAGCCATACCAACAAGTTGCTCATCCTTAAGCTCGTATCCTTTATCCTCTTTCTCACTATCCTTTCTTATAACGCGGCCACTGGTCTCTTGAAAACCACCTCCATCGCATGGAAAGCACTTTCGTAGATAGAAAAGACTAGTCGCAGTTAAAACCACTGTGACTACAGATGGAGGAAAGAAAGGAAAAGAGATTTAATTAAGGAAACAAGGATAATGCTAATGGCCTTTGGGGAATAGCCTTTTCTTTTTAAAAGAAAACTTTCTTGAAAAATGCTTCTTTATAAACGATTTTCAAATAGTTTTCAGAAGGTCTTTAAAAACTTTTGCCCAATCTGGTAACCTTCTGCTCTGATACCAAATGTAACACCCCGCCTCCGCTAGGGTCACTCGCAAAGGAATGCACTAGCTTTAGAGGGGCATTATTGGTAAACATGCACAGAGATATCACAAGACAGAACATATGAAATAACGGAAGTAAAATCGAACTTTCATAAAAATGAATACATAAGGTCTAAAGCCTTTTACATCAGAGTACATCAAAACCTGTCTTGCAATAGTAAAGAAGCATAAAGACTTTTTCATAAATTATTCCCCAAATAAAAACAGTAAAGTAGCCATAGCCAGGAAAAGTCCAAGCCATCCATGATGACCTTCAAGCAGAAGAAGTCCGAACTAAACAGCAGTGTTTCCTCCCTATAACCTGGGGGGGGGGAAACGGAAGAAAAGAGGCGAAACAAAACGGGTCAGTCAAAAAGACTGAGTAAGCCCTATCTACTATTAGTATAAAAACTAGTAAAGTTAACTGTCATGAGAAACTGAGATGAACATAAGCATGATACAAGATAGGTCAATTAAATCAAAATAACAGGATGAACTACTGAACTCAGATAAACTAGGGTGTTGTGATAAACTACGATGTCAAGATAAAACAAGGTATCACATTGTCAGGTTCCTATCAAGTATAATATCCCAAGATATCTATCGCGTATAACGTCCCATGGCATCTATCCTGTATATCCGCTCTGCACCTACCGTACTAGTATCCCAACTTTATTACGTGTTATCCGTGAATGACCCTTACTCAAAAGTCGTGTAATGGTCCATGTCAACCTAATATGTCGCATATATAGGTTACTCAACTCATATGTTTCTTTCCATGTATAAGTTCAGTCCTTTGCCGTAGGCTGTACGGGCTTTCCCATGTAAACGGTTTATCCTTGAAGTTGTTTTGGACTGCAACCCTTGATCTAGTTGTGTTTCCTTACCATGAACTATCGCGCGTCCACTTAGGATTTATGCCACCTAGGACCGCTAGGGATTATGCTACCTAATGAACGTTTCCGTGTCTCGGTTTGGGTTTTGGCCACCTAGGACCACTAGGGATTAAGCCACCCGTCAACCGCGCCCTTGATCCCACGTATGTATCGTGAATCGTTTTCCATGTCTAGATGCACATGTTCCCCAATGTGCCATCCGAGTTCCGTGCCAGGGCAAATCAAGAAATACGGAACTCGGTCGGGAGCTTTAAATCGTCTACCGATGCAGATATCAAGGTCTGTTTTTGTACCCATGGCTATGGTCCCACGTGACCCCTCCCTCAACTACTGAAAGGCAATCCAAGAAAAATCATGTATAAGAACCACTCCACGGCCCCACTATAGCCCACTTTCCTACGGGCCAACCTCACCCATGACTCGATAGCAAGCACATGGTCTGTTGGGGGTTCCCTGCCTTTCCGCACGTACACGATTGACTAAAGATGGTAGGTAGTCGGCGATGTGCTATCCAGGGCAAAAACAAGAATCGCCGACTCCACGCTAATCCATCCCAGTCTTTAGGTTGCTCGCATAGCAACCAAGGCATACTCTTGGTCCTTCTAACGCAGACCTTAACCTCTCATAGAAATGAAGTGGAGGCTAGGATAGTTGAGTGGAGGCCATGAGAGTAGCAATTTTTCCATAGTTTAGTTGCATGAATGAATAATGAGGGTTTAGGATAGGTTAGGGTCTTATTTATAGATTAGGCAAGTGTTTTAGGCCATAGGATTAAACCTAGATTCAATCCAAGCCATCAAAGCATGTCTTGGGGAAGAAGTCAAGTGTAGGAACCATCTAGGGCCTTTAGATTAAAGATGAACCATGAGAACCATCCAAATGCAAAATCCGCATTTGAGCGAATCGACCCACGGGTTGACAGCCAAACACCGTGGATTAACCCCTAGTCGACCCAGCGAGCTCGGGTCGACCTCAAAAATCGCCGGTTCGGTTATTCCCCTCTCCCAATTCGCTGTTTTGAACATTTTTTCATATTTATTTATTAAATTTTCAATTATATATATATATATATATATATATATATATATCAATATATATATATTTCTCTGCGCAACCCATTTCACTTAATTAAGTATACTTTAATTTGGGAATTTTTCGTGAAACTTCGCGAGGCCATATCTTGGTCATACGGACTCCGATTTTCGAAAACTCAGACTCTATTTCGCGTATTTTTCCGAGACGAACGCAATGGCATAGCCCGTTTCCCTTGATTCAGATTTTACAGTTTAATTCTGCCTCCATTTATGTTATAACAGGTTATTGAAAATACGGGTTGTTACATAATCTGACTTTATCGCCACCCGACTTCGAACCTCAGAGCTTGGATGGGAGATCAAAGACTAACATGAGTTGAACACGAACAAATCATTTTGTATCAAACTTTAACTCACAGCTTGATGAGGGAGTATGAATTTAGAGAATATGTGGATTTGATGATTACCATTTAGTAAAATCCCCATGGATAGGGAGTACGGGATACGAGCTTCGAGCAACATAATTTGACTATCCGCCAACTTTAGACACATTTATTATTATCGGAGTTCCGCAAGATCCCAGACTATAACCAGAAGAATGGAACCTCAAGAGCAGCTTGCATACATCTGAGTTGCGGATCACCATCCAGAATTAAAAGACAGAAGCCTGATTGATAGGTATTATATATGTGCAACCAAGGAGCCAGAGACTGGCTTCCACCCACTTTAAGACTTCATACCGAGGGCACCAGCGCTAAATTGGACAATTGGCGACAACTTCTCAAAGACGAGGGCCAGAATGCCAACATTAATTGATGCTTCAACAGAGCTCCGACGAGACCCTACATGCATTCCTTTGAAAGATTCAACGCCGCAGTGGTGTCGGTAAATCGACCTGGACCATATATAGTGTTGATTACGGTAGTATCTGGTATTATGGATATCTCAAGCTTCAAAATCTCTCTGCATCGAGACCAACCAAGAGGACTTGGCCGATTCACCTCTGAAACAAATCTCGGTATCTCTCTACCATGAGATTTTCATGGAAATATTGGAAAATCCTATCCTGTGACAGATAGAACCATGCAATAAGAGGGTGCTAATGTTGGAATGGATTATCTCGATGTCTTCTCAACAAAATGGAGCACCATCTGACTCTTGACATGATAAAGAGAAAAGAAAAGCCCTGGAAAAGACTAGCAGAAATGTACAATTTCGGAAAGGATCAATTTCATTGATCAAGCCCTTAATTTTGATTGTCAAGCTCAATGGAACCAAGCATGAGAGATAGACCCAACAAGACTATGATGGATATTTCGGATTGTGCCAATGCATGAGTAAAGGAGCTCGAATATCTGCTTAATGATGTTCGCTCGCTAGCAAGATTGACGGGCTTACTGGACTCTGTGGCTGATGCGAGGAGAGTATCTAAGTTGGCTGATACCCAATGAGGCGATCACTGCTTTCTGACTAAACAGATAGGATAACCCCGACGCGAATGTAATTCGACCATTCACATACACAACTCCAACCCATGTCGACTTGAGAAAGAGTATAGAACGACACGGGTCGTCTAAGATTTTTGAACCTGCAGCTGTAACCCAATGCGACAATAGAAAGTATAATGATTAGAAGAATGGATGCCCGATAGACTTGGCCCAGCCCCCACCGATGCTTGGGGGCATAAGCATCAACTTGTTCATCTTCTACTGATGCTAGGATCACGAGCTTCAACTCACAGACTGATTTTGAATATGATCTTAACTTGATGCGTGATTTAGAACATATACACTATATCTCCAGAGTATGACATGGTTCGTCTTGACCGTCCAAGTGAGCCAACAAACGGGTCTGGCATGAGTACAAAGACTTGATCCACCACTACATTAAATGGAGAGTTTGATAAACTACCTTGCTGTCATATGACTATGATGATCGAACCAGCCGTTGGCTTGCATGTTTTCAACAATATCTCGAACTAACTCATATGTGATCACGGGATTATAAAACCATCTGGAGCGATCATGGATTTTTCCCAATACGGTCTGGTGCGACCATTCAATTTTGATTTTCTATTAACATGATCTGGAGTGATCGTCACTTTCAGATTCCTTAATTTTATGATCAACCCTAGATTAATATTTGATATCGAGATAGTCCAAATCCAAGCACAAATGACAAATTCCTATGCCAATTCCGAGGTGCTCTCTGCAGATCCCAGCTTAGAGCCCAAAGATTCTTATACTACCACATGACTTGGAAGGCTACTTCATACATTTGCTCATATGCAAAAGAAGGTCTAACTTTACAATACTTTTGGTTTGTGTGGGAAGATGACCCCATTTGGCAGCGACCTATGCGGGCAGGATCGCATGCACGGGAGCCAGCAATCCTACATGACTTTTTGATGAAAGAGTTAAAATATCCTAATTCGACGAGGTTTAAAACAGTTACCTGATCATTTCCACTACTCCTTTCATAGAATTTGGCCTGGCTAGCGCCCATGGAAGTAATGCAACAATTTGATAAAACCTCCTCAAGGGTGGATGATGTTCCAAAAAGATTTAGCTCGACTTATTCAAAGCACATCTCATCTGCAATAAGATGTAAGTTGGGGGGCAAAATGTTAGCCTGCTGTGTAACTAGGCTACCCAAAGCCAGGGACTTGGGTACGAACTTACATTGATTGGCGATCACTTGAGTGGAGTGATAGAAAGATGCAAAACTTGAATTATTCATGCAAATGTCACCGGATCGGATCCCCCCTTCAGATCGGATCGGATCCCCCCTTTCGGATCGGATCGGATCCCCCTCTCTGGATCGGATCGGAGTACCCTCTACCCGAACCGCCTGAAGTTGCAACCACTCCTCAATGTGCTCATATTTTCTAGGCTTATCATTCGGATCTACTTACACATGGAAGCCTATGATCTGGAAACCGTTTCTCCACGTCTCCCACCACTTCTCCATGACCCGCTGGATAGCTGCCACGTCACACCCAAACCGATCCCAGGAGCAACCTCCATTCGCCTTTAAATACAACATTTCATGGAGATTTCAGGGGACTTTCGGCATTTCATTCATTCATGGTAGCCATGGCCGAATTCCCCCATCAATAACCACCTTCGTCTCCAATGAAAATCAATGAATTCGGAGAGAATTATTCATTGTATTTGAGTGATTAAGTGTCAATATTCATTGTAATTGTAATTTTGGAATGAAATAAAAACTATGAAGTGGACGTAGGCTCATTAACGCCATACCAGTATGAATTTCGTGTATTGACTGATTTTTCTTGCCTTTAGTTCAGGATTCCTCATTATTCTCTGCAAAATGTAATCAATTGGGTGTTAGGACCATTTTTTGGTCTAACACATTAAATGGTGAGTGTCTGTGCATACCTGAAAGTGGACAATTACTGATATGGATTAACATAAGAGATTGGCTATTCTTATCCAAAAGACAATGATAATATAAACGTTGATTGGCTATTTTGTACTTCTACAACTTCGAACCAAATAGGTAATTAAGAAGGAATTTCCTAATACTGCCCATCGATCGACTTCTTTACCCAAATGTGAATAACCTGTGCTAGCTATGGAATTCACGATTATCAATTCCCAAACCCATCAACTAAAAGGACACAACATTAATCACAGGCGTTACAACGTCTTATTTTCCCCATTCGGAACAATGCACGCTCATTGCTCCGCCAGAACGCATACCCACCTCGTTTGAACCACTTACCATCCAGTTTAGTAAAACGTGCCCTAACCTCTACCAAGTGCGAGACTCCGTGATAACAAGGGATATTGAGTGTAATGGGTTCCCAAAGAAAAATGCACTTGACTCAAGTCACCTCTAGACTTAGTCCCTAATTTATAACTAGGATTTCAACGATCCCCTTATATCCCACTAGAATGGAACCCTTAGCTTATTAATCACACAATTTTAACTTAAAACATTTAAGTTCATTAATAAGCCTAACATAACCACGTGTTATATTCCTAGGTTGTAATGAAACTACTAAATAAATTAATCTTTTTATACAACCCTTCTCCGTGTCACTTGATGTCAAATTAAATCCAATTTATTAATGTTTACATTTTTCCCAAATACATGTTACTTAATGTCCAATTAAGTGCAATTTATTCAACTCACATGTTTTCATGTCACTTATTGTTTAATTAAGCACAACTTATTCCAATTCATAAGTTTGAATATTCTTCCATTAGAATTTATCCCAATTTACAATCCATAATTTGAATGTAATATTCAGCAATTCTCAACATCCCCAAAATCCCTTTTTTGACATACTTTCAATATCTTCCAAATTACAGTTCATCTGTAGATTGCAATACTTGTCCAGCTTCATTATTTTCCCATTACTACAGTTCGTTTACTAATTCGTCTTTTAATCAAATTTCAACATGCCTCTTTCATACTCATTTTCATTATTGTAAAAAAATGCTAATCCCTGATTATTCCTTTTTATACATATTTCTAATTGTGTTCCAATTGCACTATTATCCTCCCATCACATGGTTTAACCCAATTTGCGCAAAAATAAGAATAAATGAAAGGTTTAGGCTCAAAAATTCCTAAACTGAACGTCATAAAAAAGGAAATGGCCTGGGCTCTCACATGGCCTAATCTCAGATGGACAAAAATGTCGAGTCAAAGGTTTCATAGCATATTTTGATTAATGACAACATAGAAATAGAGATCATTGACGAGCTGAATTCATATTTATCAAAGTTGAAATCAATGAAGATCATAGTGAAGATCAATGGAAATCATGATATGGAGCTAAGATTATATATATGTAGGTATGGAGTCGTGTTAGATTTATGTTAAAATCTATCCTCAAAGTATAACACGAATGCACAAAACAATTTAGAAATTGAAATTAGTTGGGGCTGAAATCTGTATATTTGAGGAATTGAAAAGTCACAGAAAAAGCCCAAACGGTCCATGCTTCGACCGGGAAAGAGTGCAGAGTGATATAGACTGTGGACCGAGGTCCTCCGGTCCACAGCCAGAAAACGGTCGACCGCCCAAAAGGACCTGTCGACCGGTCCTGTTGTCTTTTGTGCATAACGGCTATTTTTTCAAATTCCTGTCTACCTGTTAATTTCGACCTGTCGACCTTTTTTCTTGTTGTAATTTTTCTGAAAGGATGCTTCTTTTTGTGAAGAGATTTCTATTCAATTTCAAGAGAAATGGACACAACTCTTTATAGAAACTCTTCATGAAGGAATGCAACTATTCTACACTATAAATAGACTTGAAATCATACTTTCAAATAACCGATTCTTACTCTGATTTCTGATCTTACTTTCCAAATACTCTTGCATTCTAAAAAGCTCCCAAATTCAAGTTACTTATTGAATCCTTGATAATATTTCTCATATTTTGATTCAACAAGCAACTAACTTCCTTCAAATCTTCGCATTCAATTCATATACTTGAGGATAAGATTATAGGAAGGGTGTACTCAATCGTTGACAAATCAGTGTTGAAAGAAGAACACAATCAGAAGTCAAACTCTTGTAATTGTCCTGTGTGGGTAAGCTTTTAGCCCGTGAAATCAAGTGGGTAAGCTTGTAGCCCGTGAAATCAAGTGGGTAAACTTGTAGCCCGTAAATCAAGTAGTGTTGTGAACCTGTTCCTCCGGGTGAAGAGAGGGTGTTGTTTAGTGAAAAGCCGAAGAGGAGCTTCGGGACTGGACATAGGACTGAAGGTCCGAACCAGTATAAAAATCCTGGTGTCGTTACTCTACTTTACTTTACTGCATTTATTATTATTTGTGATATATATATTGTTTGCGAATATTTATTCGCATAACTATTGAATAGCTTAAGTTATCACATACATTCCACATAGCCATATTATAGATCCTGCACAAGTCGTACACACTCGGACTTTTCAATTGGTATCAGAGCGAGGTGTTCTAGAGATCGTAACAACATCCTAGAACAAATGGCAATAAAGAAATCTAGTCGAGGCATTAGAAAATGGAAGAGCAACAAAGAAGAATCAGGAGAGCAAGGAAAAAAATGTCTCATGGCAAAAGTCAGATCACAAACGGTACACCACAACAAAGAGAAGGTTATTCCATATCTCCTAAAGGGAGCATATATACAGGGGGAGATAGCAATGGAGATTGTAATATCAAGCTATGTTGTCATTAATCAAAAAGGGGAGAATGTTGAGTCAAAGGTTTCATAGCATATTTTGATTAATGACAACATAGAAATAGAGATCATTGACGAGCTGAATTCATATTTATCAAAGTGGAAATCAATGAAGATCATAGTGAAGATCAATGGAAATCATGACATGGAGCTAAGATTATATATATGTAGGTATGGAGTCGTGTTAGATTTAAGTTAAAATCTATCCTCAAAGTATAACACGAATGCACAAAACAATTTAGAAATTGAAATTAGCTGGGGCTGAAATCTGTATATTTGAGGAATTGAAAAGTCACAGAAAAAGCCCAAACGGTCCAGGCTTCGACCGGGAAAGAGTGCAGAGTGATATAGACTGTGGACCAAGGTCCTCCGGTCCACAGCCAGAAAACGGTCGACCACCCAAAAGGACATGTCGACCGGTCCTGTTGTCTTTTGTGCATAACGACTATTTTTTCAAATTCCTGTCTACCTGTTAATTTTGACCTATCGACCTTTTTTCTTACTGTAATTTTTCTGAAAGGATGCTTCTTTTTGTGAAGAGATTTCTATTCAATTTCAAGAGAAATGGACACAACTCTTTATAGAAACTCTTCATGAAGGAATGCAACTATTCTACACTATAAATAGACTTGAAATCATACTTTCAAATCACCGATTCTTGCTCTGATTTCTGATCTTACTTTCCAAATACTCTTGCATTCTAAAAAGCTCCCAAATTCAAGTTACTTATTGAATCCTTGATCATATTTCTCATATTTTGATTCAACAAGCAACTAACTTCCTTCAAATCTTCGCATTCAATTCATATACTTGAGGATAAGATTATAGGAAGGGTGTACTCAATTCATAGCCTTGGAACACAATTATTTGTTTGAAATCTCTATTTCCTCTCTACTCACTTATCCATTAACCCAACTTGTTAATTTTCATCAATTCTGTGGTCATATAATGATTTAGTCACAAATCCTAAGATCCACCGCTTTTGTCCAAATGACAAAATCATGATAAGCATCAAAAATCAATAATATATCTTAACAAATGGTGAACTCCTATTCAATCATAGGATACAATCTCGGGTTAAATCTCTTAGGTCTACAAAATATTTCCAGTGATATTACATGAACCCTTAAACTTCCATAAAGCCAAAAATTGTTACCTACATATTCGACATATTTTCCTTGTCTTAAAGCCCCAATTCCTAGTAAGGAAATGACTAACTAACAACCTATGGTTACAGAAAATTCAAATTTCTCTCATAGTAGGTAACGGTCTCTTTCTCGCAACAAACTAATGGTAGTTAATCCGACGTAACTACCCTTACAGGTTTTCTTTCCAATGTTACTTTAATAGAATTGGCACTAAAGCATTAATCCGGAAAAGGTTCTCCCACTCGTCTTAGACCAACATGTCACCAACACAGACTTTCAATTGTTATACTATACAAGTTAATACCTAGGCCTAGATACAAGCGAGCCAAAAAGTTTCGGTAACTAGTTCAAAAATTCTTTAGACATTTTGCAAACAACCTCCATTCCTATATCTCTTTTACCACTGCTCAAAACTTTGCTGTAAGTCCTAAGCAAAGAAATCTAACCATAGGAGAGAAATGTTCATTTCCACATAATTCACTTTTGACTTTTGCTAAACCAAGGGAACTATACGTATTTGAAATAAAGACGAACGACACTTCTAATCCAAAAATGTTTTCATTTATTAATCATTTTCAAAAAGTTCCTTATTCTGCTTTTTCCCAAAATCTTATCAATGCAACTGATGTCCAACTACTTCCTTAAAATACAAGCGGAAAATTATAACATAAGTGCCACACTTTTCTTTTCAAAAGATAGGGTTTAGGGACTACATATTCCCGTCCAACTAATCCTTCATAGGTCAACACTTGGGTTCACTTACAATACATAACCCCAAGAAAAACCACTTTCCTTCCAATATCAGAAATGGCTCATTATATAGATAGCTTGTCTAAACTACGAACCCATCCAATGACAACATGAATCCTTGGATAGAAAAGATTCTAACCGAAGGCAAAAAACTCAACCCTCACTTGAAATCCCAAAACCTTGTGCTTTATCCAAAATGCTATAGGTTTAGCTTTGTCACAAACAAAGATGTGTAAATCAATCTCTCTCTCTCCTAGAGATAATATATCAATAGTTACCATATTTGAAATATCCAGCACAAAGAGAAATGGATGGATACCGCCTAGAGATGCACTAAGGAAAGTAGGAATATCAACATGATTAACCCTTCAAGTCGCAAAAAGTCTCAAAAATTAGTCCATCGTATAACCTAGCCCAACCAGTTTCTTCTTGCAGTCAAAATAGCCTCCAATTGGCTAACTAATCCATCCTCTAGATTTTTCTTACTTCAAAATCTTAGAATATAAGCACCTCAATCGAACTCTACTCCTAGTGCAAAAATCATGGATAACCACTTATACGGTTGATCTCTCTAGGCCCAAAACCAACCTATACCCGGAAATGCCCCATACATCTCCGAAATAAAGATTTCTAACTTCCACCCCCAACTCATCATAGATAATCAAGCTAATCCCCATGGGGTTTAGAAACTGCTAGTGGCCAAAGTGCAAAACAGTCAATTGGTGCTATCATCACACCCTTGGGGATTTACTATATCTGTAAATAAAAGCTTCATTAGGCCTACAATATAGATGCCCCACATGACTCGACTCATTGTGGCTATGTCCTCATGCAACCACACCAATAAACACATCAAAGTAAAAAGGGATAAAATATTGCTAAACAAAATAGGAAAACTTGAAAGAACTAAAGATGGATAACATTCTTTCACCTACCCTTTCCTTCTCCCATTCCTCGATCACTTTGATTAACACCTTTCCTCATAATCCTTTCGACATTAATCTACTCATGTCGATCTTTCACTTTCCATCCTTAAACTTATGAAGTTCTACTCATTCTTAATTGATTGGTTACAGAAAATGCACATAAATCTATTTCCATAGTATAAGACAATCTAATTTAGAGAAATTCGTAATTGCAAGATGTTTTATTATTATTTTTAAGTTAACGATTAAGCGCAATAAGTTAAACCCCTATTTTACACTAATCCATTCATTCTTGCAATGACGTTTTCTATGTTAATTTCAAAACAAACTATGGAAATACATTTGTTTTTCCGAACCAATCAAACTAGGTTATTCTTAAATTCTAGACTATCCTTTTATCGCTAAACCTAAGGTTGTTCCATCCATGGTTAACTCTTTTTAACATTTGTGAAGCAACAAATTTCTTGCTAACATCAACCTTTCCTAGCTACTAAGCTACGTGGGTTTGTCCACTAATCAAAGTTTCAACCTATAAAGAAAAGCTTAGATAGATCGTCTTATAACTTAACTAAGAAACATAAAGATTCAAAATTCGATAGAGTCAAAGGAAGGTTATAATTGACGATATTGTTATTTTCAAAAGTAATTTTTGGTTTCTGAAAAATGTGCTTTCTTTTGAAAATACTTTCTTTTAAAACAAAATTTTAGTGATCTTGGTAACCTTAGGCTCAAATACCAAATCTAACACCCTGCCTTCCTTAATGTTAACCATATGAAGATTAAATTAATAAAATATTGAGCATTGTAGGTATAAAGACATAAAACATCACAGAGACTAAGATTTTACAAGACATAAAATAATAAATTGACAGCAGAAAAATAAATTTTCATTTGTAAATACAAAACCATTTTTATTTCAATTAACCAAATAGTTACAAAATGCCATGTCTCAAAATCTCGGTCAAAACAATATCTGAGTACAAGATAATATTATCGCCTAAGTAGTCACAAAAAATACAACCTAACATTGGAAAGAAATAGATAGTTATCCATCTTTTGTAGACATCTTTCGCGATAGAATCAGCAATGAAATCTGAACTATACACTTCATCCTTGCAAGCTTGGAGGTAAGAAAAGAGAAAGGAAGAAAGGAAATGGGTTAGAAATAAAGTCTGGTGAGCTGCTACGGTTACTAGCATGATAACTAAGTTAAGGAAAAAAATAGATAAATAGTAGTTCTAGTGTCATAAAATGGTGAGTGTTTTTGCATACCTAAAGGTGGACAATTACTGATATGGATTGACATAAAGGATTGACATAAAGGATTGACTATTCTTATCCAAAAGACAATGATAATAATGATCATATAAACATGATTGACTGTTTTGCACTTCTACAACTTCGAACTGAAATAAATAATTAGGAAGGAATTCCTTAACACTACCCATCGATCGGCTTCTTTACCCAAATGTGAATAACCTATGCCAACTATGGAATTCACGGTTATCAATTCTCAAACCCATCAACTAAAAGGACATGATATTAATCACATGTGTTATGGCGTCTTATCTTCCCCATTCAGAACAATGCATGCTTATTGCTCCATCGGAACGTGCTTGTACCCACCTCGTTTGAACCACTTACTATCCAGCTTAGTAAAGCATTACCTAGCCTCTACCTAATGCGAGACTTTGTGACAACAAGGTATACTAACTGATACAGGTTCCCAAACAAAAATGCAACTGACACAAGTCACTCTGTAATAACCCGGAAATCTGAGCCAATTTAAAATTTTTATTTTGGCAATCTTGATGAATTTTGAATATTTAAAATGAATTATTTTAAATAATAACGACGAGAAATTTATTTTGAAAAGAATTAGAACGTATATATTTATATAGATCGTCGTTAGAATATAAATATTTATAAATAAAAAAGGAATTGAAAATGGCACGGTAGTTCGATAATTCGATTTCAAAGTTCAAATGAATGCACAAGTTTCAAAATAAACCGGATTTCAACGAAACAAAAAATATTAGAATCTATTTGAGAATATCTTTCCAACGAATCCGAGAAATCAAAATTTCATAGCAGGGACAAAAGGGTTATACCCAGTTGAAATTTCAGAATAGTCGCTATTGAATTCTAGCCCTTAAAAATGGAAATTTTGCCAACGACCTCGGTTTTCGACGAAACCACTTTTGTTGGATACTGATGTCAAGTTATTGCTAGGCTTCAAAATTCGTAATTTTCTGAATCAATATGTGAGCGTGGCAAAGGAAAACGCGTTTGACTAGTTTTCAGTTGATTTTAATCGACTGGAAAATGGCCATTTTACAAACGGTCTCAGAATTCGATGAAATTAGTTTTGTTATCACCGTATCGTCAATACGAAGCTAGAAAATATTTTTTTGGAATTTATTGAGCTAGCGTGTGGCCCCAGTAAATTGAAATGTGTGTTCAAATTCAATGTAAATTGATTTATATTTTAATTTGAATGGAAACTGATCGAAACTGCCTACGAAACATATCCCATTGTGTTCGGAATGAGGGTAATTAGCTAGGGACGACAGTCGGTGGATCTCGTTTGGGGTTCGAGATAAAAAGTTACCTTTTTTGAAATAATTAAATTATTAAATAAATATATATATAACCTTTATAATAACACCCCCCCTTTTTGTTTCTCGTGCCCAGCCAAACCCAACCCGCCCCTTTCTGAAATAAACCCCGAAGCCCAAAATCACGCCCCCAGTGGACCGAAGCCGCCGACGTTGCCTGTCGCGCCTCCCTCCGGCACAGACCGCCACTCCTTTGACTTCCCTAAACCGCCACCAACGCCCCGTCGCCCTCCCTCTACATTTAACCCATCCCCCAATTCAAAACAACGCCGCCAGCCGAAGTAAACCCCATCCGCCGCCTGAAAACCCTAGCGCCCTCCCTTTGACCTCTGACCTTCCATTGCCTCCTCCGCCCGCAAGCATTGAGCCTCCCCCGTTCTCCTACGCCTTCCACAGTGATTTTCCATGTTATTTTTATTTTTATTATGTTATTAACTATAAATTTATATGTGGATAAAGTAAAACATGATTTCTATAGATAGAATAATATAAAGTTTTGATTTTTATCTACGAAAAGTTTTGATTTTTTGTTTATAAAAGTTATGATTTTTATATAATAGAGATTATAAAAATATGATTTTTATTTAGAAAAAGAAATGATTTTTAGTTTAATAAAGTTGAGATTTTTATTAATATGAAAGACAATATTTTTATTTAGGTTAAGATGATATTTTTATTTAGGTAAAGACGATAATTTTATTTAGGTAAAGACGATATTTTTATTTATGTAAAGACGGGATTTTTATTTATATAGCAGTGAAGTAGAATTAGAATTTATAGCGATAATAAAAATATGATTTTTATATAGTAGGGAGAATAAAAATGTGATTTTTTATATACATGACAACAATATAAAAATGTGATTTTTATATATGTAGTGAATGTGGACAACTAAATTGATAAAAGGCGAGTGGCAAAGATTTTCTACATAAGAAGAGTCACGGTGTATTGGATTAGCTAGTTGGTGAAAAATTCTCACTTTTATTTTAATTGCTAGTTTGAAATATATACTAGGATGCAGATGGTGCTTAGTAGCACCCGACACCCGTCGTCCACAGACCATGGATGACTTGTTTGTTTGATTGCTGTGTTGTGAAATTTGACTATTGATTGTGATGTGGGAAATACATATTCATGTGTTGAAATAAAATATATATTCATGTGTTGAAATATAATATATATTCATGTGTTGAAATAAAAGATATATTCATGTGTTGAAATAAAATATATATATTCATGTGTTGAAATAAAATATATATTCATGTGTTGAAATAAAATATATATCCATGGGTTGAAATAAAAAATATATTCATGTGCTGAAATAAAATACATATTCACGTGTTTAAGTAAAATAAATATTCATTTACAAATCGAACGATTTGTTTATGTACACCGATTTGACTGATATTGATTGGGACGATAAATTTTACACATTGCCCAATTGCACAAATAAAAATTTGTGTTTGTTGATGTGAAACCCCACGTGGGTGTTGGGATGAAATTGGCCATACACTAGTCCCAATAATTAGCTGTATGTCGATCGATAGATTGACAGGCTGTTATAAGCGTTAAATATTTATATTTGATGCTTATGCAGTGTAGAATGCACTTTGGGTGATGGTTGCCCGTGTTTGATTGTTGTAGTGTACGTGTGTGTATGAAATCCATATAATTAACACTATATGGTAGTTGATTGGGCCTCATTCCAATTTGGAAAATATATATTCATGTGTTGAATAGAAGCAAATTCATGTGTTGAATAAAATATATATTCATGTGTTGAATAGAAGAAAATTCATGTGTTGAATAAAATATATATTCATGTGTTGAAATAAAATATATATTCATGTGTTGAATAAAAGCAAATTGTGTTGAAGAAAATATTCATTTGTTGAATAGAATAATGAAGTTATTGAAATATATAAAGCCGTGTTAGTTAGATTTATGCCATTTTGATGTGAACGATATTTATATCGATTTTATTCTTTTTTATAATGAATATAGAAAAGGAAGTGATTTCAAAATATAACGTTTTGAAAATATTATCATTTATAAACTAATGATATGGAATATTCAATTTTGATTAGAAATTGAATATGAAGTTGAAATCGTTTTGAAAACGTATTTAAAACGATTTCTAAAATACGTTTAGAAAGGAAATCGATGAAATATATGTAATATATATATTATATATATAATGGCCTAAATAGAACGCGGCGCGCCGTGGCAGTTCGTGAATTTCGACCATTGACTTCGAATGGATGTTACGGGAATTCCGACCGTCGGATTCTCCTAAACCCGGAACCATTGGGTTCGTATCGAAAAGAGCTTTCTAACGAATGTTAGAGATTTGAAATCTAACGATGGATTTGGAATTATGTCCAAATCAAATTTGGAAAAGGTCGTTGTAAGTGCAGTTCGATGGCTGCTGATGGAATTCGACTGTACGGGCCTTGATAAAATTATTAAAAATAGTAATAATTTGTGTAAAATCATAAGAAATGATTAGGAAAGAATTGGGATGAAAAATTCCATTTTTGAAAAGATAAAAATAGATTTTTATCGAATTGAACTAGTTTTGAACTAGAATTATAAATCCAATACTTTTGAAAATAAATAAATTGGAGTTGAAATGGTTTTGAAAATAACCAGAATTTCCAATAATTGAATTGGAATGAATTTGAATCGAAATTGTCTTTGGAATATTTCGATGTTGGATTTCGTGATTATCCAGATATTGTTATGAAAATTCGAAAGATATATTAATATCGTTATTTTCAATACGATATTTGTTGGTCGTAGAATTTGATATTGAATATAAGCAGATATATTTTCTATTCAGAGCCTTGTATTTAATATCAAATGGGATTTGGGTTTGTCGTGAATGGTGTCTTCATTAACACTGTTCTTAAACCTAGTTGAGAAAAAGGTTAAATATTTTTATTTAGATTTAATGAAGTGTACCAATTAAATGGTATTTAATCGAAATTGAATTTTAATTGATTTTTAGGTTTATCGTGAACGGTGTTTTAAATAACATTGATTCTTTAATCCAGTTAAAGAAAGGATGTGATTTCCCAAGTTAAATAAAAATTGGTAGTGATTATTGGGAAGATTAAAACCAAGTGGAGTTTTGATGAATCTTTAATTAGATTGAAATAATCGAGAATGGAGTATCACCAGTTTTGCTCTAGGCGATAGCTAAATCTTTAATTAGATTTGAACGTGAAATGGTAATTGAATTTACCGATAACACCGTGGTGTTAGATATGAAGTATGACCGGTTTTACTTCATGGTATGAATAGGTTGGGATTGGGAAATGAAATAAATGATTACTTCGGTGTGGTTCGCTAATCCCGACTAGTTTGAATTGATATTCAAAAGAAGATTAAAGAATAAATTTAAAGAATTTATCTTTGATAAAATTAATGGGAACCTTTCCCAAAGTATAAGAATATTTGAATAAAAGAATATTCTGATTGGAACGAGTCGTATGTTGTGTTTGTGTAACACTTGTTTATTATATACGCGAGTTATTCAGAAAGACGGGTTTATCCCATTCTAAATAACTGATTCGACGTGGTGTCGAGGGTGAAGACGGTGGTCGAAGACCAGAGGTCTTCACATCGTTTGGTTGATTACTGATGATCTTGATTATGTTGTACACCCAAGTGGAGGGAATCAGTTGGTGATCGTCCAGACGTGCTTGGAGATCGATGGATATGCGAGGTGCAAGGTGCCTCCGGTTTCGTTCAGACCCAGAACAAACTTGTAAATGGACTATGTGTCTGACATTGGATTTTATTCTATTTGATTGATTTGTATTAAATATATATATTTGTTTGGCAGCGGAGTATTTATTCTCTTGCTTAACGCCCTTTTCTGAGACGTACGAGCTCAGGGGTTATATATTGATGGATATCAATCGCATGGAGTGAATTGCCTGGGTGGAATGCCTAAGTGGCAATTGATCAAGGCTTCTGTTGAAAAGCAAAGTCTTGTGGTTGATGATCAAAGCACTACCTATGTAGCATAGCTTTGTGTAACATTCATTCGCGAGCCTCACACCCAGTTGTGAACCAGAAACGGGAGAGGACATCAGGGAGCGCATGCGTTTCCTTCTAGCTAGGGTGGTGTCAGTGACCTACCAGCCCTGACATTTATATTTTTTTCACCTGTGTGGTTGTTGCTGTTGCGAGGCGCCTCGGATATATCGGTGACTATGTGGAGCTGATGGAGTCATAGGACTCATTTTCGCCCCAGAGGGCGTGGGAATGCTTTGTTCAGGCATTTTAATCCACATCGGTGGACCGGTCCTGACGATCCAAGGATCACTCGAGTTCTGATCCTGAGACTTGGTAGGCTAGATTGTCTCGAATCGGTGAGGACTATCTTTTGCCTCGGTTCACAGATGGAAATCCAACTTCCAATACGTGACTTTGCGGTTTTTATTGTAGAGCCTAGTATGGCGACATAGTGGTATGGGGCACTTATTCCATCTATGATTGATACTTATGATTTGAAACTATTTTGACACTATACACTTACAGTAATAATAAAACATGAAATTTCACATACCAAGCATTCTTGGCTATTATAAGGTAAAAACCCTATTTTCCGGCTTGCGTTGCATTGTGTGATTGGACATGGGTTTTATAATAGCTTCATTGTTCTTTATTTAGCATTGCGCTGTTGTTTTATGCACTGGTATTCTTGGGAGGAAACCGGTTCCATGTTATATGACGTGGTCCCTTTATTTAAATAACTTTAAAATAAAGATTAATAACTGTTTTAGTTCTCACACCAGTCACATGACTGACCTGAAGTTTATTGTTTTGACCTAAACTCAGGGTGCACTTATTTTGACACGGGCAGCTAGTAGTTTTTATTTTGCAGATTTATATTCACAAGATCCTGATTTACAGCTGGAATGATATCCGGAAAGCTCTGTATCCGTATATCTCCTTCAGTTGTGTATTGTATTATTTTTCTGCTGTAGTAATGTAATTAAATCTCAGATGTATAATATTTATTCATGCTCTGTATATTCTTGCATTATAATGGAATTGTTGTAATTAACAATGAAATGTTCTTCTGTTTGCATTCCGATGTGGCTTGTCCTCAAAGCAATCCGGGCTTTCCTTACCGGGGAAGTTTTGGGTCTTCATAGTTGGTATCAGAGCTTTGGTTTACAAAGCTCAGAGAATAAGACACGTTAGAACCAAACGAAAGAATTCATCAGAGATTGGATTAATAATATCCAAGGAGAATGACTCGTTAGAGATGGGATCAGTAGTATCCTAGAACGAGTGTGAAGAGTATTTTTAAAATGAAAACAATTTTTTTTGAAAATTTATATCAATTATTCATATTTGAATATTTATTTGGGTGGATTTGGACAATAAAGTGTATAAAGATTTTGCGTATACGTCTGATCCACGTATATTCGATGTTTTAATATACTGAATAGATATAGAATCGCACTCTAGTCGCCCGGGGATGATTCTGATAATGCTGCAGCGTTATCAGTATTTATGTTCGAGTTTCGAAGGTGTGCTGTCTATACATTTCCATCAGACTGGTGTGAGAACCAAAATTAGATAGGGCTTATTGTTGTGATTTGGCATCAAAAATCTGATTTTTGGACTATGTATCAAAGTTATGAATTTGAAATGATAATCAACTAATGGATTGCTGGTTGTGTTGTTTGATTATTGTCTGATTAATTAAAATGTTGAACCTTTAGCGAAATTGATCAAATAGTGAGTTGTATTGAAAATTTGTTGCATTTGCATGCATATACATGTGCTTACATTGAACAGGTTATAACAACGAGGCTAGAGCAGAAGAATAAAATTATGCCCGACAAATAGGTACATGTTCACAAATTTATTGAGTTTGGATGATTTTATTAGCTGATTGGCTAGCCGCTTGGCTGTTTCTTTTTCTTTTTGGATTGGTGAGGGCCATGGGAGGCTATTCGAAATATCCCGAAGCTCCTGGTGCTGGGGACGTTATGGCGAATTTTTTCAAAAAATTAGGGTGTTAGCCAAATTTTTGAAAAATTTGAAAAGTTCTTAGAAACTAATGAGTTGAAGAACTTAAGCCGTAATGAAAATAATGGAAGTTGAGTTGATTAGTTAAACAACTTTCAGCTTCATTCCTTTTCGGGGACGAAAATTTTTAAGTGGGGGAGATTGTAATAACCTGGAAATCTGAGCCAATTTAAAATTTTTGTTTTGGCAATTTTGATGAATTTTGAATATTTAAAATGAATTATTTTAAATAATAACGACGAGAAATTTATTTTGAATAGAATTAGAATGTATATATTTATATAGATCGTCGTTAGAATATAAATATTTATAATTAAAAAAGGAATTGAAAATGGAGCGGTAGTTCGATAATTCGATTCCAAAGTTCAAATGAATGCACAAGTTTCAAAATAAACCGGATTTCAGCAAAACCAAAAATATTAGAATCTATTTGAGAATATCTTTCCAACGAATCCGAGAAATCAAAATTTCATAGCAGGGATAAAAAGTTATGCCCAGTTGAAATTTCAGAATAGTACCTATGGAATTCTGGCCCTTAAAAATGGAAATTTTGCAAAGGACCTCGGTTTTCGATGAAACCACTTTTGTTGGATCCATGATGTCAAGTTATTGCTAGGCTTCAAAACTCGTAAGTTTCTGAATCAATATGTGAGCGTGGCAAAGGAAAACACGTTTGACCAGTTTCAGTTGATTTTAATAGACTGGAAAATGACCATTTTTCAAACTATCTCAGAATTCGATGAAATTAGTTTTGTTAGGACCGTATTGTCAATACGAAGCTAGAATATATTTTTTTGGAATTTATTGAGTTAGTGTGTGGCCCCGGTAAATTGATATGTGCGTTCAAATTCAATGTACATTGATTTATATTTTAATTTGAACAGAAACTGATCGAAACAGTCGAAACAACCTATGAAACATATCCCAATGTGTTTGGAATGAGGGTAATTAGCTAGGAATGACAGTCGGTGGGTCTCGTTTAGGGTTCGAGATAAAAAGTTACCTTTTTTAATAATTAAATTATTAAATATATTTATATATAACCTTTATAATAACACCCCCTTTTTGTTTCTCGTGCCCAGTCAAACCCAAGCCGCCCCTTTCTGAAATAAAAATCTCGAAGCCCTAAATCGCACCCCCACAGGACCGACGCCGCCGACGTTGCCTGTCGCGCCTCCCTCTGGTGCCGATCGCCACTCCTGCGACTTCACCAAGCCGCCACCAACGCCCGGTCGCCCTCTCTCTCCATTTACCCCATCCCTCAATTCAAAACGACGCCGGCAGCCGAAGTAAACCCCATCCGCCGCCTGAAAACCCTAGCGATCCCCCTTTGACCGCTGACCCTTCATCCTCTCCTCCACTCACAAGCATTGAGCCTCTCCCGTTCTCCTACACCTTCCACAGTGAGTTTCCATGTTATTTTTATTTTTATTTATGTTATTAACTATAGATTTATATGTGGATAAAGTAAAACATGATTTCTGTAGATTGAATAATATAAAGTTTTGATTTTTATCTACGAAAAGTTTTGATTTTTTGTTTATAAAAGTTATGATTTTCATATAGTAGAGATTATCAAAATATGATTTTTATTTAGAAAAAGAAATGATTTTTAGTTTAATAAAGTTGAGATTTTTATTAATGTGAAAGACGATATTTTTATTTAGATAAAGACGATATTTTTATTTAGGAAAAGACGATATTTTTATTTAGGTAAAAATGATATCTTTATTTATATAGCAGTGAAGTAGAAATAGAATTTATAGCGATAATAAAAATATGATTTTTATATAGTAGGGAGAATAAAAATGTGATTTTTATATACATGACAACAATATAAAAATGCGATTTTTTTATATATGCAATGAATGTGGACAACGAAAGTGATAAAAGGCGAGTGACAAAGATTTTCTACACAAGAAGATTCGCGGTGTATTGGATTAGCTAGTCTGTGAGAATTTCTCACTTTTATTTTAATTGCTAGTTTGAAATATATACTAGGATGCAGACGGTGCTTAGCAGCACCCGACACCCGTCGTCCACAGACCATGGATGACTTGTTGGTTTGATTTATGTGTTGTGAAATTTGACTGTTGATTGTGATGTGGGAAATATATATTCATGTGTTGAAAAAAAAATATTCATGTGTTGAAATAAAATATATATTCATGTGTTGAAATAAAAGATATATTCATGTGTTGAAATAAAATATATATTTTTATGTGTTGAAATAAAATATATGTTCATGTATTGAAATAAAATATATATTCATGTGTTGAAATAAAATACATATTCATGTGTTGAAGTAAAATAAATATTCATTGACAAATCGAACGTTTTCTTTATGTACACCGATTTGACTAATATTCATTAGGACGATAAATTTTACACATCGCCCAACTGCACAAATAAAAATTGTGTTTGTTGATGTGAAGCCCCACACGGGTGTTGGGATGAAACTGGCCATACACTAGTCCCAATAATTAGCTGTATGTTGATCGATAGATTGACAGGCTGTTATAAGCGTAAAAAATTTATATTTGATGCTTATGCAGTGTAGAATGCACTTTGGGTGATGGTTGCCCGTGTTTGATTGTTGTAGTGTACATATGTGTATGAAATCCATATAATTAACACTGTATGGTAGTTGATTTGGTCTCATTCCAATTTGGAAAATATATATTCATGTGTTGAATAGAAGAAAATTCATGTGTTGAATAAAATATATATTCATGTGTTGAAATAAAATATATGTTCATATGTTGAATAAAAGCAAATTTCATGTGTTGAAGAAAATATTCATTTGTTGAATAGAATAACGAAGTTATTGAAATATATAAAGCCGTGTTAGTTAGATTTATGCCATTTTGATGTGAACGATATTTATATCGATTTTATTCATTTTTATAATGAATATAGAAAAGGAAGTGATTTCAAAATATAACGTTTTGAAAATATTATCATTTACAAATTAATGATATGGAATATTCAATTTTGATTAGAAATTGAATATGAAGTTGAAATCGTTTTGAAAACGAATTTAAAACGATTTCTAAAATACATTTAGAAAGGAAATCCATGAAATATATATAATATATATATTATATATATAATGGACTGAATAGAACGCGATGCGCCGCGGCAGTTCGTGAATTTCGACCATTGACATCGAATGGATGTTACGGGAGATCCGACCGTCGGATTCTCCTAAAACCGGAACCTTTTGGGTTCATATCAAAAAGTGCTTCTTAACGAATATTAGAGATTTGAAATCTAACGGTTGGATTTGGAATTATGTCCAAATCAAATTTGGAAAAGGTCGCTGTAAGTGCAATTCTAAGGCCGTTGATGGAATTCGATTGTACGGGCCTTGATAAAATTATTAAAAATAATAATAATTTGTGTAAAATCATAAGAAATGATTTGGAAAGAATTGGGATGAAAAATTCCATATTTTAAAATATTAAAATAGATTTTTATCGAAATGAACTAGTTTTGAACTAGAATTATAAATCCAATACTTTTGAAAATAAATAAACTGGAGATGAAATGGTTTTGAAAATAACCAGAATTTTCAATAATTGAATTGGAATGAATTTGAATCGAAATTGTCTTTGGAATATTTCGATGTTGGATTTCGTGATTATCCAGATATTGTTATGGAAATTTAAAAGACATATTAATATCGTTATTTCCAATATGATATTTGTTGGTCGTAGAATTTCATATTGAATATAAGCTGATATATTTTCTACTAAGAGCCTTGTATTTAATATCTAATGGGATTTGGGTTTGTCGTGAATGGTGTCTTCATTAACACTGTTCTTAAACCCAGTTGAGAATAAGATTAAATCTTTTTATTTAGATTTAATGAATTGTACCGATTAAATGGTATTTAATTGGAATTGAATTTGAATTGATTTTTGTGTTTATCGTGAACGGTGTTTTAAATAACATTGATTCTTTAATCCAGTTAAAGACAGGATGTGATTTCCCAAGTTAAAAAAAATTGATAGTGATTATTGGGAAGATTAAAAATAAGTGGAGTTTTTATGAATCTTTAATTAGATTGAAATAATCGAGAATGGAATATCACCAGTTTTGCTTCAGGCGATAGTTAAATCTTTAATTAGATTTGAACGTGAAAAGGTAATTGAATTTACCAATAACACCGTGGTGTTAGATATAAAGTATGACCGGTTTTACTTCGTGGGATGAATAGGTTGTGATTGGGAAATAAAATAAATGATTACTTCTGTGTGGTTCGCCTAGTTTGAATTGATATTCAAAAGAAGATTAAAGAATAAATTTAAAGAATTTAACTTTGATAAAATTAATGGGAACCTTTCCCAAAGTATAAGAATATTTGAATAAAAGAATATTCTGAATTGGAATGAGGCGTATGTTGTGTTTTTATAACACTTGTTTATTATATACGCTAGTTATTCAGAAAGACTGGGTTTATCCCATTCTGAATATCTGATTCGACGTGGTGTCGACGATGAAGACGGTGGTCGAATACCGGAGGTCTTCACATCGTTTGGGTGATTACTAATGATCTTGATTGGGCTGTACATCCAAGAGGAGGAAATCAGTTGGTGATCGTCCAGACGTGCTTGGAGATCGATGGATATGCGAGGTACAAGGTGCCTCCGGTTTTGTTCAGACCCAGAACGAACTTGTAATTGGACTGTGTGTCTGACATTGGATTTTATTCTGTGTGATTGATTTCTATTAAATATATATCTGTTTGGCGGCGGAAAATTTATTCTCTTGCTTAACGCCCTTCTCTGAGACGTACGAGCTCAGGGGGCATGGAGAGAATTGCCTATGTGGCATGCCTAAGTGGCAATTGATCAAGGCTTCTGTTGAAAAGCAAAGTTTTGTGGTTGATGATCAAAGCACCGCCTGTGTGGCATAACTTTATGTAACGTTGATTCGCGAGCCTCACACCCCGGTTCCTTCTAGCTAGGGTGGTATCAGTGACCTACCAACCCTGACATTTATATTATTTTCACCTGTGTGGTTGTTGCTGTTGCGAGGCGCCTCAGATATATCGGTGACTATGTGGAGCCGATGGGGTCATAGGACTCATTATCGCCCCAAAGGGCGGGGGAACACAGTGTTCAGGCATTTTAATCCACATCGGTGGACCAGCCCTGACGAACCAAGGGTCACTCGAGCTCTGATCCTGAGACATGGTAGGCTAGATTGTCTCGAATTGGTAAGGACTATCTTTTGCCTCGGTTCACAGATGGAAATCCAACTTCCAATACGTGACTTTGCGGTTTTGATTGTAGAGCTTAGTATAGCGACATAGTGGTATGGGACACTTATGCCGTCTATGATTGATACTTATGATTTGAAACTGTTTTGACACTATACACTTATAGTAATAATAAAACATGAAATTTCACGTACCAAGCATTCTTGGCTATTATAAGGTAAAAACCCTATCTTCCGGCTTGCGTTGCATTGTGTGATGGGACCTGGGTCTTATAATAGCTTCATTATTCTTTATTCAACATTGTGCTGTTGTTTTATGCACTCGTATTCTTGGGAGGAAACCCGTTCCGTGTTATACGGCGTGCTCCCTTGATTTACCTAACTTTAAAATAAAGATAAATAACTGTTTTAGTTCTCACACCAGCCACATGACTGACTTGGAGTTTATTGTTTTAACCTAAACTCTGGGTGCCCTTATTTTGACACGGGTAGCTAGTAGTTTAGTTTTGCATATTTATATTCATAGGATCCTGATTTACAGCTGGAATGATATACGAAAAGCACTGTATCCTTATATCATTTTCAGTTGTGTATTGTATTATTTTTCCGCTGTAGTAATGTAATTAAATCTCTGATGTATAATATTTATTCATACTCTGTATATTCTTGCATTCTGATGGAATTGTTGTAATTAACAATGAAATTTCTTCTGTTTGCGTTCCGATGTGGCTTGTCCTCAAAGCAATCCGGGCTTTCCTTACCGGGGAAGTTTCGGGTCTTTACAGTTGGTATCAGAGCTTTGGTTTACAAAGCTCAAAGAACAAGACACGTTAGAACCAAACGAAATAATTCATCAGAGATTGGATTAGTAATATCCAAGGAGAATGACTCATTAGAGATAGGATCAGTAGTATCCTAGAACGAGTGTGAAGAGTATTTTTAAAAAGAAAACAAACTTTGTTTTGAAAATTAAATCAATTATTCGTATTTGAATATTCATTTGTGTCGATTTGGACAATCAAGTATATAAAGATTTTGCGTATACGTCTGATCCACGTATATTCGAAGTTTTAATACATTGGATAGATATAAAATCGCACTCTAGTCGCCCTAGGATGATTCTGATAATGTTGCAGCATTATCAGTATTTATGTTCGAGTTTGGAAGGTGTTCTATCTATATATTTCCATCAGACTGGTGTGAGAACCAAAATTAGATAGGTCTTATTGTTGTGATTTGGCATCAAAAATCTGATTTTTGGACTATGTATCAAAGTTATGAATTTGAAATGATAATTAACTAATGGATTGCTGGTTGTGTTGTTTGATTATTGTCTGATTAATTAAAATGTTGAACCTTTAGCCAAATTGATCAAATAGTGAGTTGTATTGAAAATTAGTCGCATTTGCATGCATATACATGTACTTATATTGAACAGGTTATAGCAAGGAGGCTAGAGCAGAAGAATAAAATTGTTTGCCCGACAAATAGGTACATGTTTGCAAATTTATTGGGTTTGGATGATTTTATGAGCCGATTGGCTAGCCGCTTAGCTGTTTCTTTTTCTTTTTGGATTGGCGAGGGCCATGGGAGGCTATTTGAAATATCCCGAACCTCTCGGTGCAGGGGAGCTTATGGCGAAATATTTCAAAAATTTAGGGTGTTTGCCAAATTTTTGAAAAATTTGAAAAGTTCTTAGAAAATGAAATTTGAAGAACTTAAGCCGTAATGAAAATAATGGAAGTTGAGTTGATTAGTTAAACAACTTTCAGCTTCTATCCTTTTCGGGGACTAAAAGTTTTAAGTGGGGGAGATTGCAATAACCCGGAAATCTGTGCCAATTTAAAATTTTTATTTGGCAATTTTGATGAATTTTGAATATTTAAAATGAATTATTTTAAATAATAACGACGAGAAATTTATTTTGAATAGAATTAGAACGTATATATTTATATAGATCGTCGTTAGAATATAAATATTTATAATTAAAAAAGGAATTGAAAATGGCACGGTAGTTCGATAATTCAATTTTAAAGTTCAAATGAATGCACAGGTTTCAAAATAAACCGGATTTCAGTGAAACCAAAAATATTAGAATCTATTCGAGAATATCTTTCCAACGAAGCCAAGAAATCAAAATTTCGTAGCAGGGATAAAAAGTTATACCCAGTTGAAATTTCAGAATAGTCGCTATGGAATTCTAGCCCTTAAAAATGGAAATTTTGCAAACGACCTCGGTTTTCGACGAAACCACTTTTGTTGGATCCGTGATGTCGAGTTAATGCTAGGCTTCAAAATTCGTAATTTTCTGAATCAATATGTGAGTGTGGCAAAGGAAAACGCGAATGACCAGTTTCAGTTGATTTTATTCGATTGGAAAATGGCCATTTTTCAAACGGTCTCAGAATTCGATGAAATTAGTTTTGTTAGGACCGTATCGTCAATACGAAGCTAGAAAATATTTTTTTTGGAATTTATTGAGTTAGTGTGTGGCCTCGGTAAATTGAAATGTGCGTTCAAATTCAATGTACATTGATTTATATTATAATTTGAATGGAAACTAATCGAAACAGCCTACGAAACATATCCTATTGTGTTCGGAATGGGGGTGATTAGCTAGTGACGACAATCGGTGGGTCTGGTTTGGGTTCGAGATAAAAAGTTACCTTTTTTGAAATAATTAAATTATTAAATATATATATAACCTTTATAATAACACCCCCCTTTTTGTATCTCGTGCCTAGTCAAACCCAAGCCGCCCTTTTCTGAAATAAAAACCCCGAAGCCCTAAATCGCGCCCCAAGTGGACCGACGCCGCCGACGTTGCCTGCCGTGCCTCCCTCCGGCACCGATCGCCACTCCTGCGACTTCCCCAAGCCGCCACCAACGCCCCGTCGCCCTCCCTCTCCATTTACCCCATCCCCAAATTCAAAACGACGCCGCCAGCCGAAGTAAACCCCATCCGCCGCCTGAAAACCATAGCGCCCCCCTTTGCCGCTGACCCTCCATCGCCTCCTCCACCCGTAAGCATTGAGCCTCCCCTGTTCTCCTACGCCTTCCATATTGAGTTTCCATGTTATTTTTATTTTTATTTATGTTATTAACTATAGTTTGATATGTGGATAAAGTAAAACATGATTTCTATAGATAGAATAATATAAAGTTTTGATTTTTATCTACGAAAAGTTTTGATTTTTTGTTTATAAAAGTTACAATTTTTATATAGTAGAGATTATAAAAATATGATTTTTATTTAGAAAAAGAAATGATTTTTAGTTTAATAAAGTTGAAAGTTTTATTAATATGAAAGACGATATTTTTATTTAGGTAAAGACAATATTTTTATTTAGGTAAAGACGATAATTTTATTTAAGTAAAGACGGGATTTTTATTTATATGGCAGTTAAGTAGAAATAGAATTTATAGCAATAATAAAAATATGATTTTTATATAGTAGGGAGAATAAAAATGTGATTTTTATATACATGACAACAATATAAAAATGCGATTTTTATATATGTAGTGAATGTGGACAACGAAAGTGATAAAAGGCGAGTGACAAAGATTTTATACATAAGAAGAGTCACGGTGTATTGGATTAGCTAGTCTGTGAGAATTTCTCACTTTTATTTTAATTGCTAGTTTGAAATATATACTAGGATGCAGATGGTGCTTAGTAGCACCCGACACACGTCGTCCACAGGCCATGGATGACTTGTTTGTTTGATTTCTGTGTTGTGAAATTTGACTGTTGATTGTGATGTGGGAAATATATATTCATGTGTTGAAATAAAATATATATTCATGTGTTGAAATAAAATATATATTCATGTGTTGAAATAAAATATATATATTCATGTGTTGAAATAAAATATATATTCATGTGTCGAAATAAAATGTATATTCGTGTGTTGAAATAAAATACATATTCATGTGTTGAAATAAAATAAATATTCATTTACAAATCGAATGATTTGTTTATGTACACCAATTTGACTGATATTGATTGGGGCGATAAATTTTACACATCGCCCAACTGCACAAATAAAAATTGTGTTTGTTGATGTGAAGCCCCACACGGGTGTTGGGATGAAACTGGCCATACACTAGTCCCAATAATTAGCTGTATGTCGATCGGTAGATTGACAGGCTATTATAAGCGTTAAATATTTATATTTGATGCTTATGCAGTGTAGAATGAACTTTGAGTGATGGTTGCCCGTGTTTGATTGTTGTAGTGTACGTATGTGTATGAAATCCAAATAATTAACACTGTATGGTAGTTGATTTGGCCTCATTCCAATTTGGAAAATATATATTCATACGTTGAATAGAAGAAAATTCATGTGTTGAATAAAATATATATTCATGTGTTGAAATAAAATATATATTCATGTGTTGAATAAAAGAAAATTTCATGTGTTGAAGAAAATATTCATTTGTTGAATAGAATAACGAAGTTATTGAAATATATAAAGCCGTGTTAGTTAGATTTAAGCCATTTTGACGTGAACGATATTTATATCGATTTTATTCACTTTTATAATGAATATAGAAAAGGAAGTGATTTCAAAATATAACGTTATGAAAATATTATCATTTACAAATTAATGATATGGAATATTCAATTTTGATTAGAAATTGAATATGAAGTTGAAATCGTTTTGAAAACGAATTTAAAACGATTTCTAAAATACGTTTCGAAAGGAAATCGATGAAATATATGTAATAAATATATTATATATATAATGGCCTGAATAGAACGCGCCACGCCGCGGTAGTTCGTGAATTTCGACCATTGACATCGAATGGACGTTAAGGGAGATCCGACCGTCGGATTCTCCTAAAACCGGAACCTTTTGGGTTCGTATCAAAAAGAGATTCCTAATGAATATTAGAGATTTGAAATCTAACGGTTGGATTTGGAATTATGTCCAAATCAAATTTGGAAAAGGTCGCTGTAAGTGCAATTCTATGGCCGTTGATGGAATTCGACTGTACGGGCCTTGATAAAATTATTAAAAATAGTAATAATTTGTGTAAAATCATAATAAATGATTTGGAAAGAATTGGGATGAAAAATTACATATTAGAAAATATAAAAATGTTTTTTTATCGAAATGAACTAGTTTTGATCTAGAATTATAAATCCAATACTTTTGGAAATAAATAAATTGGAGTTGAAATGGTTTTGAAAATTACCAGAATTTTCAATAATTGAATTGGAATGAATTTGAATCGAAATTGTCTTTGGAATATTTCAATGTTGGATTTTGTGATTATCCAGATATTGTTATGGAAATTTGAAAGACATATTAATATCATTATTTTCAATATGATATTTGTTGGTCGTAGAATTTGATATTGAATATAAGCCAATATATTTTCTACTCAGAGCCTTGTATTTAATATCAAATGGGATTTGGGTTTGTCGTGAATGGTGCCTTCATTAACACTGTTCTTAAACCCAGTTAAGAAAAAGATGAAATCTTTTTATTTAGATGTAATGAAGTGTACCAATTAAATGGTATTTAATTGGAATTGAATTTGAATTGATTTTTTGGTTTATCATGAATGGTGTTTTAAATAACATTGATTCTTTAATCCAGTTAAAGACAGGATGTGATTTCCCAAGTTAAATAAAAATTGATAGTGATTATTGGGAAGATTAAAACCAAGTGGAGTTTTGATGAATCTTTAATTAGATTGAAATAATCGAGAATGGAGTATCACCAGTTTTGCTTCAGGCGATAGTTAAATCTTTAATTAGATTTGAACGTGAAAAGGTAATTGAATTTACCGATAACACCGTGGTGTTAGATATGAAGTATGACCGGTTTTACTTCATGGGATGAATATGTTCGGATTGGGAAATAAAATAAATGATTACTTCGGTGTCGTTCGCCAATCCCGACTAGTTTGAATTGATATTCAAAAGAAGATTAAACAATAAATTTAAAGAATTTATCTTTGATAAAATTAATGGGAACCATTCCCAAAGTATAAGAATATTTAAATAAAAGAATATTCTGAATTGGAATGAGGCGTATGTTGTGTTTGTGTAACACTTGTTTATTATATACGCGAGTTATTCAGAAAGACCGGGTTTATCCCATTCTGAATAACTGATTCGATGTGGTGTCGACGATGAAGACGGTGGTCGAATACCGGAGGTCTTCACATCGTTTGGGTGATTACTGATGATCTTGATTGGGCTGTACAACCAAGAGGAGGGAATCAGTTGGTGATCGTCCAGACGTGCTTGGAGATCAATCAATATGCGAGGTACAAGGTGCCTCCAGTTTCGTTCAGACCTAAAACGAACTTGTAAATGGACTGTATGTCTGACATTGGATTTTATTCTGTGTGATTGATTTCTATTCAATATATATCTGTTTGGCGGCGGAGAATTTATTCTCTTGCTTAACCCCTTTTCTGAGACGTACGAGCTCAGTGGGCATGGAGTGAATTGCCTATGTGGTATGCCTAAGTGGCAATTGATCAAGGCTTCTGTTGAAAAGCAAAGTCTTGTGGTTGATGATCAAAGCACCGCCTCTATGGCATAGCTTTATGTAACGTTTATTCGCGAGCCTCACACCCCGGTTGTGAACCAGAAACGGGAGAGGACACCAGGGAGGGTGTAACAACTAGGTTTCGGCAGACCGAATTTTTTTAAAATCCAATCCATCGGACCCCGAGTTGGGTGCTCTGGTATCCTGCAGAAAAGACAGAGAGAAAGAAACATGTCAGAGTTCGAAAAGCAGCTCACAGCGGAAGGAATATAATATAATTTATTCAAAATAGCATTACCTTAATAATAATATTGCCAAGCCAGTAGTCAAGCAATACTATCTCTATCATGAACCTAACCTGCGCATGTTGTGAGGAGGGGGTCAGAACATAAGTTTTGTGTGACTTGACTATAATAAACTCTTGTATAACCCTACATATACCGTTAATATATAATTTCTTGTTTATTAGGTTATTCACAAAATTAGCACCCAAGGCCAAACCCATGTCATTCTCGTCCACTTACTAGTAGATTTAACCTAATACATCGTATATGTAATTTTTCCCCAACTCGTATAATCCTTTCCATGTATACGTACAGTCCCTTTCCGTATATCGCATGGGCTTTATCACGTAATTCTATACTACTTCAACGTAGTGCCACCATTCTTGAAATCGTTTGGACTACCACCCTTGATCTGGCTAGGTTTCCTTATCACGAACTATCGAGTGTTCAACTAGGATTTATGCCACCTAGGACCACTAGGGATTATGCTACCTATTGAACGTTTTCTAGATTTGATTAGGGTTTATGCCACCTAGGACTACTAGGGATTATGCTACTTGTCGAATAGCGCCCTTTTCCCATGTATGTATCGTGAATCGTTTCCGATGTCTAGGTGCACATGTACACTATATGTGCGGCCCGAGTCCTGTGACAGGGCTAAATCAAGAAATACGGAACTCGGTCAGGAGCATTAAGTTATCGGCCAATGTAACAACCCGAATTTTATAACATGTTAAAACAAGAAATCGGGGCAGAATTAAATTTTAAATTAAGAATCAATGGGAACGGGTTACGCCGTTGCGTTCGTCTCGAAATTCTGCTTGAAAGCGAGTCCGAAATTTCGTAAATCGGAGGCCGTATGACCAAGTTATGGCCCATAGAAGATTTCAGAAAATTCAAAATTCAGCCCGAAATTCAAATTCAGCCCCACACAGATTGGGCGGGAAAATTTCCCGCCCAGCCCCAGGTTGACTGGGGAGTCGACTGGGGAGTCGACCTGCCCCAGCCCAGGTCGATTGCCCAGTCGACTTGGATGTCGACCTGGGGGTCGACTTCCCTGCTCGGCCATGTTTGCTTGGGTGCACCTGCATGGTCTTTTGGCTCTGGTTTGGAGGCCTGTGACGATTTCGACGGTTCAGATCTAAATAAGGGTTAATTTAAGGGCCTAGACTAGTCCTAACACCTATAAAAACACCCTAAGACCTAGCCTAAACCACAACAAATCATCCTAACAACTAAGTGCTGCCAAAATGCTCCTAAATCATGGCCTCCATCTTCATCATTGAGAGCTTGAGAGTTCTAAACTAAAGCTAAGGCAAAGGAGCAATCTTTCTCCATCAAATCAAGGAGCTACTTATATTCTCAAGGCTTCTAGTGTTGCTACATCATTCCTAGAGCTTCTACAATGATTCTATGATGATTCTTGCTCCTAATTCACTAGCCACACTTTGTAAGTTCTGGATGCTTTTAGATTGAAACGATAACTTGAATATGACATGTGATAAAGTTGAAATTGGATCTTTGCATGATAATCGATCCATGCTCATTCTTGTTCATTTTGGATCTTGACCTTTGGGGATGTTGCTATGACATTAATTTTGACCTATGCATGTTGCAAATCACTCTTTCATATCCTTATCAGGCATGTAATGATGTTTTTCTCTCGGATCTTGTTTTATGCAAAGTTTCTACCTTCCCCTATTTATCTTCTTTTGATGAACCTTGGTCGATTTCGGACCTAGGCCTAAACTACGATTTGCATGCGGTTTGTATACGGGGGAATATTGGGATTTCACCTATTTGGACATGGGTGTGTGGTAGAATTGATTTCATAACATGAACAAGGGGAATTTGGGGTATTGCCAATGTAATTTGCAAGTTTGGGCATACATGAATTGGCATATGCGTTAAATCACGAGTTTTGGGGATTATGTAAGTTAAATCAAGGGATTGGGCTTATGTAAATATGACATAAGTGGAATTGGGAACATGAACCATGATGTGGGTTTATTTGGGCATGAGCGTGACAACATGTAACTTTGGCTAGAACATGATTTAGGGTAGATTGGCATAAACTCGACATACATGCAAATAGACGAGAATTGGACATATGTGAAGTGGCTAGAATTGGGTACACATTTTGATGGACATGTAATTGGGAACTTGGGAATATGCTTAGTAATATGTAAAGTGGGGATCTTGACTTAGATGACACATATGTAATTAACAATCTAACGGATGCCTTCGACACGAGGTTAGACTTGAGTTGTGGTGTAATTCTGCCCGGAACCGCCCGGCATATCCACTGACCACAACAATAATAGTCTAATGTGAGAGGTCGTAGGCAAAGATTAGATTGTGACAATGCTTGAACCCGAGGTTGGAATGGGTTTGCGGTGTAATTCTTCCCGGAACCGCCCGGCGTATCCATTGACCGCAAATATGTCCAATGTGAGAGGTAGATGCATTAATAAATAATAAATGAATACGACATGGACGGGTGGGTTAAGTAACTTGATTAGACTAATGACACTTAACCAATATGACATGGACGGGTGGGTTAAGTAACTTGATTAGACTAATGACACTTAACCAATATGACATGTACGGGTGGGTTAAGCAACTTGATTAGACTAATGACACTTAACCAATATGACGGGGATGGGTGGGTTAAGTAAAACCGGACTTGATGTCTTGATGACACTTAACCATATAACACGATTAGAGGATGGGTTAGTTTAACCTGAATGGGTCGATAACACCCGACTAGTATAACGCGATGCATGGTAAGGTTAAGTAAACTGAAAAGGGTAACACTTAACCGTTATAATTTGACTAGTGGATGGGGTTAGGTTAACATATACTTAATCAATCTAACACGGTAACTTGATGAGGATTAAGTCATGAGTCACTTGAATATACTTAACCAATCTGACATGGTAATTTGATGGGGTTAAGCTTGAATATACTTAACCAATCTGACATGGTAATTTGATGGGGTTAAGCTTGAATATACTTAACCAATCTAACACGGTAATTTGATGGGGTTAAGCTTAAATATACTTAACCAATTTCACACGATGATTTGGATAGGGTTAAGTCATGAACCGCTAGAATACGCTTAACCAACTTGACACGTGATTCGTAGGGCCAAGTCATGAACTTGAGTGACAACACTTAGCCAACTTGACATGACATGTAGACGGGTTAAGTCACGAACTTGAATGACCACACTTAACCAACTTGACATGCTAGACTAATAGGGGTTATGTCTTGGATTTAGATGACAACACTTAACCTGCTGGACGAAAAACCTAGTTACGCGGTCCTTTTCAGCAGTAACCCTCTTGAAGGTATCACGATACCCTAGGGACTAGGCTAGGGTGGGGCACGATTACTGGGCTGATTGTAAGCGACCAGAACAATAGCTGATTTGGTGCGCCATTGTAGGTTCAGGCGGACTATGGTCATGCACATGAGTCCGGAGTTGAAAAAGCAGGCATGGGCACCAGTAGTTGTACACTGTGTGTGCTTGGAATGGTGTCAGTGGTTGACACCCTAGGGCTTGATACACCCTAGGGTGGACCTAACACAGAGTAGCTACATTCGTGATTGGGCCATATGACACCGACACACGACGAGTTAGGACTTGTAGGGAGCCGATCGATTAGATCGTTACATGGAAAAAGGGCGTTGTTCGATAGGTAGCATAATCCCTAGTGGTCCTAGGTGGCATAAACCCTGATCGAATCTAGAAAACGTCCAATAGGTAGCATAATCCCTAGTGGTCCTCGGTGGCGTAAATCCTAGTTGAACACGCGATAATTCATGATAAGGGAATCTGGCCAGAACAAGGATGGCAGTCCGAGCGATTCCAAGGATGGTGACACTACGTTGTAGTGGTACAGAATAACGTGATGGAATCCGTACGATATACGGTGAGGGACTATACATATACATGGAAGGGATGATACGAGTTAGGATGCTAGTACGGTTGGTGCAGAGGACGTTAGACATGCGATGCTATTCCGAGTTTATCTTGTTATCTTGTTACCTTGGTTATCTTGTTACTTGAATTTATCTTGTTATCTTAGTTTGATCTGTTTATCTTGTCATCATGTTTATGTTTACTTTCAGTTTATACATGTCATGTTACCTTTACCTGTTTTTAGGCTGAAAGTAGCTAGGACTTACCAATTTTTATGACTGACCCCGTTTTGTTTTGCCTCTTTTTCTTCCGTTTCCCCCCCAGGTTTACAGGGAGGAAATGTTGCTACTTAGTGCGGATTTTCTGCTTCAAGATCATCATCTATGGCTTGGACTTTTCTTGGCTATGGCTATTTTACTGTTTTACTCGGGGAATAATTTATGACTATGGTTTTATTCTTCTTTATTATTGCAAGACAGGTTTCGATGTAAGTAATTTAATGGCACTTTGATGTAAAAGGTTTTAGACCTTACTACTTTTATAAAGTAATGAAATCATGTTTTCTTCCGCTGTTTTATATGTTCTGTCTTGTAATATTTCTGTGCATATTTACCTAGACAACACCCCTCCAAAGCTAGTGCATTCTCTTGTGAGTGACCCTGGCGGAGGTGGGGTGTTACATTTGGTATCAGAGCAGAAGGTTACCAGACTGGGCAAAAGTTTTTAAAACCTTCTGAAACTATTTTCAAAACCATTTTAAAAAGAAGCATTTTCCAAGAAAAGTTTTATAGAAAAAGGCTATTCCCCCAAAAGCCATTAGCACTATCCTGTGTTCCCTTGATTGAATCTCTTTTCCTTTCTTTCCTCTGCCTGTAGTCACTGTAGTTTTATCTATGACTAATCCTTTTCTAGCTACGTAAATGTTTTACGTGCGATGGACGAAGTTCTCAAGAGACCCGTTACCGCGTTGTACAAGAAAGGATAGCAGTGGTTAAGGCGAATGAGGCTCAGAACAAGAAGGTAGTTAAGTACTATAGGACAAGGACATGGGCAAAGAACAAGATCGTCGAGAGGGCAATTGTATACTCTCACCTAAGAGGGATGGTAACATTTCTGTTAAAGGTTTTCCTTTCTATCATCCCGTCAGGACTTTGTTTTGTACATAGCATCCTTTTTTTTTTAAATCTTGCTTCGATAGTTGAGTCTCTGCACCTTAGTACTAGCACAATAGAGGGTCCCGTTTTTGTCTCAAATCCTGTTAGGGGATCGTCCCATTTATTCATGACTTGTTTGGATTTGATGACATCTATGACTTTTGGGAATAATGCTTATGTTTTTTAGCTATGGGTTGATTCTAGGGACGAAGTGGTCATCCCGTAAGGGTGCCATCCTCAGGTTGGAAAGGAGGGTAGTTAGACTCTTGACTTGCCTCGGTAATACCCTCGAAGTCTCGTGTAACCTTTAGGGTTCTGTCATGATTTGGTTACCTAGAATCTCTTGATGCATTTGTTGGGAATCCATTCTAGTAGTGTTCGCCACTAAGGCGGACGATTCATTTCGCTTGTGCATGCGTTATGGAAATCACTCTAGTAAGTACACTTGGTAACATAGTTGGCATCTGTTTGTTTTCAAGAGATAGTTCTTCTACGTGAAATGCCGCATAGTGAGTAAACGAGATCCAGAGTTCACTAGTGAATTTTGGAGAGCTTGCATGAAAACCAAGAGTACACGGATACAGTTGAGCCAAGTATACTAGAGGGAGAATAAGTAAAAGTGGAACGAGAGGCGACAATGAAGTGAGTTCCAGCTCATATTTGGAAATATGAGTTAAGAGGCCACGAAATAAAAGATGGTCAAAGCACAATTGAATTAAGCTCAAGGAAATGCGACTCAGAAGATTGAAGACAAGATACACGCATCATATCTTTTTTTTAAGAGTATATTCCTGATCCCTGTTTTCCTGTAGAGCTTACCAGCATGCTATCCTTTATGCATATCCTCTCGGTCCTATTCTCGATCTTATTTCTATTGCAAACTCCATAGGGGGTATGATTCATCGGTTAATAATACCTGTCAGGGTTTGAAGGTGTCCGTTAGGTTGACTAAACCTTTTGGGCTTTATAGGATATGGGTTGGGTTTAGAAAGGGATTTCTTGTAATCCAAAAAGGAGTTTATCTTGCTTATCTTCTCGATCCTATCTTGAGGACCTTAGGTAGAACCCTATGGATGCAAACATGTATTTGAAACATGTTATGATTGATGTTTGCGAAATGGTTGCAAGTGGTCGCAAGTGGTTGCTCGTGGATGCATGAATACACATTAGGCACTAGATCGGCTCAGACACATTTTCATGTTGCATATGCATGAGTGTTTATACTTGTTTATGGATGAAATTGAATGTGTTATCATGTGAATATTGCATATGGATGAATGTTTGTGCACACATATAGTGTTTATGTGACTATGACTATTTGCATACATGTGGATTCATGGCACTAAACATATTTTGCATTGAGGAGATCAATCAGGCCTGATCATTTGCATTTGATAAGGAACATATACACACACTTGCTGCATATGTTCATATGGCATTAGAAATCTTTTAAGGACAATGGTTGCTAGTGGATGATGTTTTGAGTAGACGGATGATGGTGGTAGGATACGTTCTTCCTAACATAGAGATTTCGGGGACGAAATCCTTTAAGGTGGGGAGAATGTTACAACCCGAATTTTATAACATGTTAAAACAAGAAATCGGGGGCATAATTAAATTTTAAACTAAGAATCAATGAGAACGGGTTACGCCATTGCGTTCGTCTCAAAATTCTGCTTGAAAACGAGTCCGAAATTTCGTAAATCGGAGGCCGTATGACCAAGTTATGGCCCATAGAAGATTTCAGAAAATTCAAAATTCAGTCCGAAATTCAAATTCAGCCCCAAACAGATTGGGCGTGAAAATTTCCCGCCCAGCCCCAGGTCGACTGGGGAGTCCACCTGCCCCAGCCCAGGTCGACTGCCCAGTCGACTTGGGTGTCGACCTGGGGGTCGACTTCCCTGGTCGGCCATGTTTGCCTGGGTGCACCTGCATGGTCTTTTGGCTCTGGTTTGGGGGCCTGTGACGATTTTGACGGTTCAGATCTAAACTAGGGTTAATCTAAGGGCCTAAACTAGTCCTAACACCTATAAAAACACCCTAAGACCTAGTTTAAACCACCACAAATCATCCTAACAACTAAGTGCTGCCAAAATGCTCCTAAATCATGGCCTCCATCTTCATCATTGAGAGCTTGAGAGTTCTAAACTAAAGCTAAGGCAAAGGAGCAATCTTTCTCCATCAAATCAAGGAGCTACTTATATTCACAAGGCTTCTAGTGTTGCTACATCATTCCTAGAGCTTCTACAATGATTCTATGACGATTCTTGCTCCTAATTCACTAGCCACGCTTTGTAAGTTCTAGATGCTTTTAGATTGAAACGATAACTTGAATATGACATGTGATAAAGTTGAAACTGGATCTATGCATGATAATCGATCCATGCTCATTCTTGTTCATTTTGGATCTTGACCTTTGGGGATGTTGCTATGACATTAATTTGGACCTATGCATGTTGCAAATCACCCTTTCATATCCTTATCATGCATGTAATGATGTTTTTCTCTCGGATCTTGTTTTATGCAAAGTTTCTACCTTCCCCTATTTATCTTCTTTTGATGAACCTTGGTCGATTTCGGACCTAGGCCTAAACTACGATTTAAATACGGTTTGTATACGGGGGAATATTAGGATTTCACCTATTTGGACATGGGTGTGTGGTAGAATTGATTTCATAACATGAACAAGGGGAATTTGGGGTATTGCCAATGTAATTTGCAAGTTTGGGCATACAAGAATTGGCGTATGAGTTAAATCACGAGTTTTGGGGATTATGTAAGTTAAATCAAGGGATTGGGCTTATGTAAATATGACATAAGTGGAATTGGGAACATGAACCATGATGTGGGTTTATTTGGGCATGAACGTGACAACATGTAACTTTGGCTAGAACATGATTTAGGGTAGATTGGCATAAACTTGACATACATGCAAATAGGCGAGAATTGGACATATGTGAAATGTCTAGAATTGGGTACACATTTTGATGGACATGTAATTGGGAACTTGGGAATATGCTTAGTAATATGTAAAATGGGGATCCTGACTTAGACGACACATATGTAATTAACAATCTAACGGATCCCTTCGACACGGGGTTAGACTTGAGTTGTGGTGTAATTCTGCTTGGAACCGCCCGGCATATCCAGTGACCACAACAATAATAGTCTAATGTGAGAGGTCGTAGGCAAAGATTAGATTGGGACAATGCTTGAACTCGAAGTTGGAATGGGTTTGCGGTGTAATTCTTCCCGGAACCGCCCGACGTATCCAGTGACCGCAAATAAGTCCAATGTGAGAGGTAGATGCATTAATAAATAATAAATGAATATGACATGGACGGGTGGGTTAAGTAACTTGATTAGACTAATGACACTTAACCAATATGACATGGACGGGTGGGTTAAGTAACTTGATTAGACTAATGACACTTAACCAATATGACATGGACGGGTGGGTTAAGCAACTTGATTAGACTAATGACACATAACCAATATGACGTGGATGGGTGGGTTAAGTAAAACCGGACTTGATTTCTTGATGACACTTAGCCATATAACACGATTAGAGGATAGGTTAGTTTAACCTGAATGTGTCGATAACACCCGAGTATAACGCGATGCATGGTAAGGTTAAGTAAACTAAAAAGGGTAACACTTAACCGTTATAATTTGACTAGTGGATGGGGTTAGGTTAACATATACTTAATCAATCTAACACGGTAACTTGATGAGGATTAAGTCATGAGTCACTTGAATATACTTAACCAATCTGACACGGTAATTTGATGGGGTTAAGCTTGAATATACATAACCAATCTGACACGGTAATTTGATGGGGTTAAGCTTGAATATACTTAACCAATTTAACACGGTAATTTGATGGGGTTAAGCTTAAATATACTTAACCAATTTCACACGATGATTTGGATAGGGTTAAGTCATGAACCGCTGGAATACGCTTAACCAACTTGACACGTGATTCGTAGGGCTAAGTCATGAACTTGAGTGACAACACTTAGCTAACTTGACATGACATGTTGACGGGTTAAGTCACGAACTTGAATGACCACACTTAACCAACTTGACATGCTAGACTGATAGGGGTTAAGTCTTGGATTTAGATGACAACACTTAACCTGCTGGACGAAAACCCTAGTTACGCGGTCCTTTTCAGCAGTAACCCTCTTGAAGGTATCACGATACCCTAGGGACTAGGCTAGGGTGGGGCACGATTACTGGGCTGATTGTAAGCGACCAGAACGACGGCTGAGTTGGTGCGCCATTGTAGGTTCAGGCGGACGATGGTCGTGCACATGAGTCCGGAGTTGAAAAAGCAGGCATGGGCACCAGTAGTTGTACACTGTGTGTGCTTGGAATGGTGTCAGTGGTTGACACCCTAGGGCTTGATACACCCTAGGGTGGACCTAGCATAGAGTAGCTACATTCGTGATTGGACCGTATGACACCGACACACGACGAGTTAGGACTTGTAGGGAGCCGATGATTAGATCATTACATGGAAAAAGGGCGTTGTTCGATAGGTAGCATAATCCCTAGTGGTCCTAGGTGGCATAAACCCTGATCGAATCTAGAAAACGTCCAATAGGTAGCATAATCCCTAGTGGTCCTATGTGACGTAAATCCTAGTTGAACACACGATAATTCATGATAAGGGAATCTGGCCAGAACAAGGATGGCAGTCCGAGCGATTCCAAGGATGGTGACACTACGTTATAGTGGTACAGAATAACGTGATGGAACCCGTACGATATACGACAAGGGACTATACATATACATGGAAGGGATGATACGAGTTAGGATGCTAGTATGGTTGGTGCAGAGGACGTTAGACATGCGATGCTATTCCGAGTTTATCTTGTTACCTTGGTTATCCTGTTACCTTGGTTATCTTGTTACTTGAGTTTATCTTTTTATCTTAGTTTGATATGTTTATCTTGTCATCATGTTTATGTTTAATTTCAGTTTATACATGTCATGTTACCTTTACCTATTTTTAGGCTGAAAGTAGCTAGGACTTACCAGTCTTTATGACTGACCCCGTTTTGTTTCGCCTCTTTTTCTTCCGTTGCCCCCCCAGGTTTACAGGGAGGAAATGTTGCTACTTAGTGCGGATTTTCTGCTTCAAGATCATCATCTATGGCTTGGACTTTTCTTGGCTATGGCTATTTTACTGTTTTACTCGGGGAATAATTTATGACTATGGTTTTACGCTTCTTTATTTTTGCAAGACAGGTTTTGATGTAAGTAATTTAATGGCACTTTGATGTAAAAGGTTTTAGACCTTACTACTTTTATAAAGTAATGAAATCATATTTTCTTCCGCTGTTTTATATGTTCTGTCTTGTAATATTTCTGTGCATGTTTACCTAGACAACACCCCTCCAAAGCTAGTGCATTCTCTTGTGAGTGACCCTGGCGGAGGTGGGGTGTTACAGCCGATGCAGATGCTAAGGTCTGTTTTTCTACCAGTGGTTATAGTCCCACGTGACCCCTCCCTCAACTAATGAAAGGCAATCCAAGAATATCAAGCACGAGAACTGTACTTCTGCCACCTATGCCCCACTTTCCTATTGGCCATCCTCACCCATAAATAGATAGCAAGTATATGGTCTGTTGGGAGTTCTCTGCCTTTCCGTATACATACTACGATTGATTGAAGATGGTAGGTAGACGACGAGTGCTATCACAGTGCTAAACAAGATATCGCCGCCTTACGCTGGTCCATCCTAGTCTCTAGGTTGCCTTATATTGCAACCAAGGCATACTCTTGGTTCTCCTACCGCAGACCTTAACCTTTGTGAGCCCAGGCAGATCATCTGCAACCTCACAGAGGGATACCAAGAGTACCCTCACGTTCCCCGAAGCTATGTGCTTCGTAACCCAGTACGCTGGAGCCTTTCTCGAAATCAGATAAACGTTCGCTCCTCCTCGTGTGTTTGTTAAGCGATGATCTACTGTATCGGGTTATTCATCTATTTATGGACTGGCTTAGTTTCCTTGACTAAGAATTATTACTTAGTTGTTCTTAACTAAGGTTTACCACTTAGTTTCCTTTCCCGTTAATCTTGTTAACTAAGGTTTACCACTTAGTCCCCTTAACTAAGGATTACAACTTAGTTCCTGTTCTCGACCGTTTTCTTAACTAAGGTTTACTGCTTAGTTCCTATTAACTAAGGCTTGTTACTTAGTTATCATTCTCGTTGTTTCACTTAGTCTATTCTCGTTACCTTAGATATCAGACCACATATTCTCGTTTTATAATTCAACTTGTTGACTTAGGTTTTCCCATGAATTCAAGCCTAACTTAAGTTCTCTTTTATTCGGTGATAGCGCATGGGTGTTTTCCCACAGTTCTTGCTTAGCTTACCCCATATTATAGGTTATCCCACCCTTCAGGTCTTACATTACATCTTAAGTCATTCTCTGTTCCTAGGACAGGTTTACCCCCTAATTAACCCTTCGACTATTTCAGCTTCGATTTATAACAGGTAGTTAACATTCCCTATTTCCGTTTTTGGTTAAGTTTTGTTCATATGTTCGTGTCGACTTAACCCCATCTCCTTATAATGTTCATTCACAAATTTGGTTAAGTGTTGTATTTGAATTCATGACTTAACCCTACGAATCATGTGCCATTAATTATTAATGCACCACAACCTCTCACATTAGACTTGTTGTTGTGGTCACTGGTTATGCCGGGCGGTTCCGGGCAGAATTACCCCACAACTCAGTCTAACCTCGGGTTTTAAGCGCGATATGACTAACTTCTCACATTAGGACCTATAGTTTGCAACCATTGGTTAGGCCGGGCGGTTCCGGATAGGATTACGTCGCAAACTCATCCTAACCTCGAGTTAGCCATGTTTCATGTTAGGTTCAGGTCTATTCTAATTGGCATATGTCAAGTTCATAATCATGTCAAAAATTATATATTAAGTTCATGTTATGCCAATTACCCAACTTACAAGCATGTTCTTATAAATGTCAACTACCAATTCATGCCATGTTCGTGTTCGTTTTAGATGTCAAGTTCATAAGCATATTCTAAATGTCATATTGCAAGTTTCATAATTTTGTCCCTATTTACATTACACAAATTACTCAATCATATTCATGTTCAATGCATTTCAATAGTGCCAAAATTCGAGTATCAGGTTCAATCTAGATGTCAAGTGTCAATTCCCCAAATCCAAGCTTTACCTTAAAAACCCCAATTTGTATTCATGCTTGTAATCCCATTAACAGGTTATGTCTACCATTGAATTCATAATTCATATTCATGTCAATTTCATGTTCAAGTTCTAGATGTAAACTTCATGTCAAACTCCAGATGTAAATTCATATCAAGTTTGTGTTCTTATCCAAATTCAAGTTATAATACATGTTTTATTCTAGAGACATGTGCCCATTAACAAATCCATAAGTCAATTTCATGCTTAAATCAATGATGTCAATTCTACGCCAAACCCCAAATCATGTTCATGCGTATAATTCTAAATTTGGTCTACGCATTCAGGTTTTGTCAATGTTATATTATGCCCAACACCCTTTGTAATTTATAACCACACCCACCAGTTCATGTCATAGCCTAAAACCAAGCGTTCCACTTTTTAGTTCGCAATAATAATTTTGTCGTATTCATTTCATAATAAAGCTAGGCTCGTGATAGCCTAGTCATAAAAAGATAAAAGAGGGAGAATAAAAGAGGACATAATCGTAGGCATAATAATTAAAATCGAGCACATGATAATATTAAATATTATGGATTCAATAATTTCATTTCATGTTTAAATAGGGAATGTTTGAGCAATAAATAATAATTTTACACAAAAAGTGCATTATAACTCCACTCATAGTGTTTGTCATCTTCAAAATAGGAACGAGATTAATCTTCGAACTGATTTTCCCCTTTTTGTTGCTTTTGATTCATCTTTGATTGATTTCATGTCCAATTCAATTTATCTTTGATTTCATATGCGGCGTAGGTTGCAGATCTGAATTCCTTCTCTTTGCACAGTGATTTAGATCTAAGCCTCTTTTTTTTCATGGTTGTAGTAGTTCTAGATCTCATTCTTTTTAAATTTAAGAATAGATGTTGTTGAGAAAAGTGAGAAGAATAGATCTAAGATTTATTTAGATCAATAGCTTGAGGAGGAAGAAGAAATCAAGTTAGAAGAGAGCCATGGCCTTGCCATGAATTGTTGTGGTGTTTACAATGAGGCTAGGGTGTTTATATAGGTGTTAGACCAACGTACCAGGCCCAAAAACTCATCCAGGTGCTCAAAAATGAACCTGGACAGCTTCTGGGGTCAATTTCCCGCTTCTGGACCAAAATTCCCGCTCCAGGTCGACACTATGGTCGACCTCCCAAAAGGGGGAGTCGACACTATAGTCGACCTCCCCCCTGGGAGGTCGACCCTATGGTGGACCTGGGGGTCGACCTGGTCATTTTTTTCTGTTTTGGGCTGGGCTGTTTTCTGATTTTTCGCTGAAACTTCGGGAGGTCATAACTCTTTCATACGGACTCCGATTTTCGAAAACTCGGACTCTATTTCATGAGAAATTTTGAGAGGAACGCAATGGTGATGTCCATTTTACTTAATTCCTGATATTTAAATTAAATATCCTTATTTTACTATCTTCTCCGTTACACACACTATTATCGAATTAATTTTTCTTCTCTTCCATGTATTAATTAATTCTCAGTATACATCACCATTATTTACCTATATAAGCATATTTTCATAAATTTTATTTCATTTTTAATTATATTAAAAATGTGGGGTGTTACAGAGGGCATGCATTTCCTTCTAGCTAGGATGGTATCAGTGACCTACCAGCCCTGACATTTATATTATTTTCACCTGTGTGGTTGTTGCTGTTGCAAGGCGCCTCAGATATATCGGTGACTATGTGGAGCCGATGGAGTCATAGGACTCATTTTCGCCCCTAAGGGCGGGGGAACGCAGTGTTCAGGCATTTTAATCCACATCAGTGGACCGGCCCTGATGATCCAAGGGTCACTCGAGCTCTGATCATGAGACATGGTAGGCTAGATTGTCTCGAATCGGTGAGGACTATCTTTTGCCTCGGTTCACAGATGGAAATCCAACTTCCAATACGTGACTTTGCGGTTTTGATTCTAGAGCCTAGTATGCGACATAGTAGTATGGGGGCACTTATGCGGTCTATGATTGATACTTATGATTTGAAACTGTTTTGACACTATACACTTATAGTAATAATAAAACATGAAATTTCACGTACCAAGCATTCTTGGCTATTATAAGGTAAAAACCCTATCTTCCGGCTTGCGTTGCATTATGTGATGGGACCTGGGTCTTATAATAGCTTCATTGTTCTTTATTCAGCATTGCGCTGTTGTTTTATGCGCTGGTATTCTTGGGAGGAAACCCGTTCCGTGTTATACGGCGTGGTCCCTTGATTTACCTAACTTTAAAATAAAGATAAATAACTGTTTTAGTTCTCACACCAGTCACATGACTGACCTGGAGTTTATTGTTTTAACCTAAACTCTGGGTGCCCTTATTTTGATACGGGCAGCTAGTAGTTTTGGTTTTGCAGATTTATATTCACAGGATCCTGATTTACAGTTGGAATGATATCCGGAAAGCTCTGTATCCGTATATCTCCTTCAGTTGTGTATTGTATTATTTTTCCGCTGTAGTAATGTAATTAAATCTCTGATGTATAATATTTATTCATACTCTGTATATTCTTGCATTCTGATGGAATTGTTGTAATTAACAATGAAATTTCTTCTGTTTACGTTCCGATGTGGCTTGTCCTCAAAGCAATCCGGGCTTTCCTTACCAGGGAAGTTTCAGGTCTTTACAGTTGGTATCAGAGCTTTGGTTTACAAAGCTCAGAGAACAAGGCACGCTAGAACCAAACGAAATAATTCATCAGAGATTGGATTAGTAGTATCCAAGGAGAATGACTCATTAGAGATGGGATCAGTAGTATCCTAGAACGAGTGTGAAGAGTATTTTTAAAATGAAAACAAACTTTGTTTTGAAAATTTAAATCAATTATTCGTATTTGAATATTTATTTGTGTGGATTTGGACAATCAAGTATATAAAGATTTTGCGTATACGTCTGATCCACGTATATTCGAAGTTTTAATATACTGGATAGATATAAAATCGCACTCTAGTCGCCCGAGGATGATTCTGATAATGTTGCAGCATTATCAGTATTTATGTTCGAGTTTTGAACGTGCGCTATCTATATATTTCCATCAGACTGGTGTGAGAACCAAAATTAGATAGGGCTTATTGTTGTGATTTGGCATCAAAAATCTGATTTTTGGACTATGTATCAAAGTTATGAATTTGAAATGATAATTAACTAATGGATTGCTGGTTGTGTTGTTTGATTATTGTCTGATTAATTAAAATATTGAACATTTAGCCAAATTGATCAAATTGTGAGTTGTATTGAAAATTAGTTGCATTTGCATGCATATACATGTACTTACATTGAACAGGTTATAGCAAGGAGGCTAGAGCAGAAGAATAAAATTGTTTGCCCAACAAATAGGTACATGTTTACAGATTTATTGGGTTTGGATGATTTTATGAGCCGATTGGCTAGCCGCTTAGCTGTTTCTTTTTCTTTTTGGATTGGCGAGGGCCATGGGAGGCTATTTGAAGTATCCCGAAGCTCTCGGTGCAGGGGAGGTTATGGCGAAATTTTTCAAAAATTTAGAGTGTTAGCCAAATTTTTGAAAAATTTGAAAAGTTCTTAGAAACTGAAATTTGAAGAACTTAAGCCATAAAAAAAATAATGGAAGTTGAGTTGATTAGTTAAACAACTTTCAACTTTGTTCCTTTTCGGGGACTAAAAGTTTTAAGTGGGGGAGATTGTAATAACCCGGAAATCTAAGCCAATTTAAATTTTTTATTTTGGCAATTTTGATGAATTTTGAATATTTAAAATGAATTATTTTAAATAATAACGACGAGAAATTTATTTTGAATAGAATTAGAACGTATATATTTATATAGATCGTCGTTAGAATATAAATATTTATAATTAAAAAAGGAACTGAAAATGGCGCGGTAGTTCGATAATTCGATTTTAAAGTTCAAATGAATGCACAGGTTTCAAAATAAACCGAATTTCAGTGAAACCGAAAATATTAGAATCTATTTCAGAATATCTTTTCAACGAATCCAAGAAATCAAAATTTCGTAGCAGGGACAAAAATTTATACCCAGTTGAAATTTCAGAATAGTCGCTATGGAATTCTGGCCCTTAAAAATGGAAATTTTGCAAACAACATCGGTTTTCGATGAAACTACTTTTGTTGGATCTGTGATGTCAAGTTAATGCTAGGCTTCAAAATTCGTAATTTTCTGAATCAATATGTGAGCGTGGCAAAGGAAAATGCGTTTGACAAGTTTCAGTTGATTTTAATCGATTGGAAAATGGCCATTTTTCAAACTGTCTCAGAATTCGATGAAAATAGTTTTGTTAGGACCGTATTGTCAATACGAAGCTAGAAAATATTTTTTCGGAATTTATTGAGTTAGTGTGTGGCCTCAGTAAATTGACATATGCAATCAAATTCAATGTACATTGATTTATATTTTAATTTGAACGGAAACTAATTGAAACAGCCTATGAAACATATCCCATTGTGTTCGGAATGGGGGTGATTAGCTAGGGACGACAGTCGGTGGGTCTCGTTTGGGTTCGAGATAAAAAGTTACCTTTTTTGAAATAATTAAATAATTAAATACATATATATATATATATATATATAACATTTATAATAACACCCACTTTTTGTATCTCGTGCCTACTCAAACCCAAGCCGCCCTTTTCTGAAATAAAAACCCCGAAGCCCTAAATCACGCCCCCAGTGGACCGGCGCTGCCGACGTTGCTTGCAGCGCCTCCCTCCGGCACCGATTGCCACTCCCGCGACTTCCCCAAGCCGCCACCAACGCCCCATCGCCCTCCCTCTCCATTTACCCCATCCCCCAAATCAAAACGACACCGCCAGCCGAAGTAAACCCCATCCGCCGCCTAAAAACCATAGCGCCCCCCATTGACCGCTAACCCTCCATCGCCTCCTCCACCCGTAAGCATTGAGCCTCCCCCGTTCTCCTACGCCTTCCATAGTGAGTTTACATGTTATTTTTATTTTTATTTATGTTATTAACTATAGATTTATAGGTGGATAAAGTAAAACATGATTTCTATAGATAGAATAATATAAAGTTTTGATTTTTATCTACGAAAAGTTTTGATTTTTTGTTTATAAAAGTTACGATTTTTATATAGTAGAGATTATAAAAATATGATTTTTATTTATAAAAAGAAACGATTTTTAGTTTAATAAAGTTGAGATTTTTATTAATATGAAAGACGATAATTTTATTTAGGTAAAGACGATATTTTTATTTAGGTAAAGACGGGATTTTTATTTATATGGAAGTTAAGTAGAAATAGAATTTATAGCAATAATAAAAATATGATTTCTATATAGTAGGGAGAATAAAAACGTGATTTTTATATACGTGACAACAATATAAAAATGCGATTTTTATATATGTAGTGAATGTGGACAACGAAAGTGATAAAAGGCGAGTGGCAAAGATTTTATACATAAGAAGAGTCGCGCTGTATTGGATTAGCTCGTCGGAGAGAATTTCTCACTTTTATTTTAATTGCTAGTTTGAAATATATACTAGGACGCAGACGGTTCTTAGCAGCACCCGACACCCATCGTCCACAGACCATGGATGACTTGTTTGTTTGATTGCTGTGTTGTGAAATTTGACTATTGATTATGATGTGGGAAATATATATGCATGTGTTGAAGTAAAATATATATTCATGTGTTGAAATAAAATATATATTCATGTGTTGAAATAAAATATATATTCATGTGTTGAAATAAAAGATATATTCATGTGTTGAAATAAAATATATATATTCATGTTTTGAAATAAAATATATATATTCATGTGTTGAAATAAAATATATATTCATGTGTTGAAATAAAATACATATTCATGTGTTGAAGTAAAATAAATATTCATTTACAAATCGAACGATTTATTTATGTACACCGAGTTGACTGATATTGATTGGGACGATAAATTTTACACATTGCCCGACTACACAAATAAAAATCTGTGTTTGTTGATGTGAAACCTCACACGGGTGTTGGGATGAAATTGGCCATACACTAGTCCCAATAATTGGCTATATGTCGATCAATAGATTAACAGGCTGTTATAAGCGTTAAATATTTATATTTGATGCTTATGCAGTGTAGAATGCACTTTGGGTGATGGTTGCCTGTGTTTGATTGTTGTAGTGTACGTGTGTGTATGAAATCCATGTAATTAACACTATATGGTAGTTGATTGGACCTCATTCAAATTTGGAAAATATATATTCATGTGTTGAATAGAAGAAAATTCATGTGTTGAATAAAATATGTATTCATGTGTTGAATAGAGGAAAATTCATGTGTTGAATAAAATATATATTCATGTGTTGAAATAAAATATATATTCATGTGTTGAATAAAAGCAAATTTCATGTGTTGAAGAAAATATTCATCTGTTGAATAGATTAACGAAGTTATTGAAATATATAAAGGCTGTTAGTTAGATTTACGCCATTTTGACGAGAACGATATTTATATCGATTTTATTCATTTTTATAATGAATATAGAAAAGGAAGTGATTTCAAAATATAACGTTTTGAAATATTATCATTTATAAATTAATGATATGGAATATTCAATTTTGATTAGAAATTGAATATGAAGTTGAAATCGTTTTGAAAACGAATTCTAAAATACGTTTCGAAAGGAAATCAACGAAATATATGTAATATATATATTATATATATAATGGCCTGAATAGAACGCGCCGCACCGCGGCAGTTCTTGAATTTCGACCATTGATTCGAATGGACGTTACGGGAGATCCGACCGTCGGATTCTCCTAAAACTGAAACCGTTGGGTTCGTATCAAAAAGAGATTTCTAACGAATATTAGAGATTTGAAATCTAATGGTTGGATTTGGAATTATGTCCAAATCAAATTTGGAAAAAGTCGCTGCAAGTGCAGTTCGATGGCCGTTGATGGAATTCGACTGTACGGGCCTTGATAAAATTATTAAAAATAGTAATAATTTGTGTAAAATCATAAGAAATGATTTGGAAAGAATTGGGATGAAAAATTCCATATTTGAAAAGATAAAAATAGATTTTTATTGAAATGAACTAGTTTTGAACTAGAATTATAAATCCAATACTTTTGAAAATAAATAAATTGAATTTGAAATGGTTTTGAAAATAATCAGAATTTCCAATAATTGAATTGGAATGAATTTGAATCGAAATTTTCTTTGGAATATTTCGATGTTGGATTTCGTGATTATCCAGATATTGTTATGGAAGTTTGAAAGATATATTAATATCGTTATTTCCAATACGATATTTGTTTGTAGTAGAATTTGATATTTAATATAAGCCGATATATTTTCTATTCAGAGCCTTGTATTAAATATCAAATGGGATTTGGGTTTGTCATGAACGGTGTCTTCATTAACACTGTTCTTAAACCCAGTTGAGAAAAAGATTAAATCTTTTTATTTAGATTTAATGAAGTGTACCAATTAAATAGTATTTAATCAGAATTGAATTTGAATTTATTTTTGGGTTTATCGTGAATGGTGTTTTAAATAACATTGATTCTTTAATCTAGTTAAAGACAGGATGTGATTTCCCAAGTTAAATAAAAATTGATAGTGATTATTGGGAAGATTAAAACCAAGGGGAGTTTTGATGAATCTTTAATTAGATCGAAATAATCGAGAATGGAGTATCACCAGTTTTGCTACAGACGATAGTTAAATCTTTAATTAGATTTGAACGTGAAATGGTAATTTAATTTACCGATAACACCGTGGTGTTAGATATGAAGTACGACCAGTTTTACTTCATGGGATGAACAGGTTGGGATTGGGAAATAAAATAAATGATTACTTCGGTGTGGTTCGCTAATCCCAACTAGTTTGAGTTAATATTCAAAAGAAGATTAAAGAATAAATTTAAAGAATTTATCTTTGATAAAATTAATGGGAAATGTTAGATCCAAAATTGGCTCTAACACCAAAGTTGTTTAGTTATGTAGAAATTAATATCAGGAAAAATGCTAGAAAATCATAAAAGACACAGGATTTATAATGGTTCAGCGTTAACGAGCCTACGTCCACTTATATCAATGATTATACATAAAATCAGAGTACAATCGATGATTTATCCATCAATCTCACTCTTACAATGTTGAATTCACTCAATAATTTTGAAACACCTCTGAATAATAATGGATGTGTGATAATGGTGGATACAGAACTCAGAATTGCCGAAAAGATCCTGAAAAATGCCAAGTCCTGGGCTATTTATAGCTGATTTCTGCAGGTGGATCGTGGTCACAGGTGGCACGAATCCCAAGGATCTCGGACTGGTTCGTAGCTTGATGGAGAAATAGTCAAAATTATCATTGTGGACAGGTGTCGTCAGATCCTATGTTTACGGATCGTGAATGACTGGGTCATAACCCTCAGCCTGGCTTCCGGGAACGGATCGGGTAGTGATGGGGGGAGTGGATCGGATCGTGTGAGGGCGATCGCGATCGGGGTTGCTGCTTTCGCAAACGAGGTCTCGCCTTGAAGTTGTGCTCGTATCTTATTGGCTTGGTCCAAAAGCTAGCCAACATTTTCCCCCTCGAAGTATGTTCATCGAGGATAGATCATGCTTCGAAATTCCAAACATATCTTTTCATGAAGTGATACAAGCCAGAAAGTCGTATCTGTCTGAAACGTCATACAACTTTAGGGAGTCGTGTCTTTTGATTAGTATAAATATCCAGTCGATCTTCAATCATTTCCTTATTCACTGGATAGACCTTTTTCTTGGAATTTTCGAGGATTTTGTCGTCAATTTTTCAGGTAAACTTTCAAATTTTTATAAGCATTTTCTGAATTTTCATTGTTGACAATCGTCTTGTGGGGTTGGATCGCCGAAGCATCCCAGGACCCATTAGTCGAATGGTCCTTTTTCATAACGACGGTAGGCCATTGATATTAGTTGCGATGTACAGGCGGAGCGGGCCGCTCTTCAAACCATGGTGGGCTTCCACGAGTCCGAGTAGGACAAAAATAAGAAGTCGAACAGTCCAAAAATTGGTTATATAACCCAAGACCCACCCCGTTTCCCTTCTCTTTCTTCCTCTTCATGCCGCCGCCAACCTTCTTGAGCAAAACCCTACTTTCAATTTCCGAACACCCACCTGATTTCAAACTTTTAAAAAGTAATTTCATTTTCGTTTCTCCTAGGTTTGTATTGGTTTGGAAAGTGGAGGTAGCGGAGTTTTGTGAGTTTTGGGGGTAGCAAATATCCAGGTTCGGTTTCACGGGTTTAAGAGTGGAGAGTAGAGTTGAGGAAGAAAAAGGAAGGGACAACCAGGTCGGTTCGTGGATGGGGTTCGACTCAGATCGTGATAGCAGAAGGGAAAAAGAAAGTCTGCCCTGGATAGCGGATTGGACCGAGCATCGTTGACTCGTGAGGGTGCTGATAGGATGGATCGAGGGACCCTTATCACGAGTCGGTGGATCGCTATACTCCCTATCACGAGTCGATGTCCTATCGCCAATCCGTCTTACTAGCGATCTGGTTTTTGCGAACCGATCCGATTTCGTGGACCAGTGTTCTGATCACGATCCGAACCTTAATACCCCAACGATCTGATCCGATCGTCAACTCCAAATACACATGAACTTGAACAATGTATTGTAATTGTGACATATTGAACAGTTAGGCTAGAGCCTTCAGGATGGACTCTTTGGACTGATCAACAAAAGAACTTAATAGCATGCTCACCCCGCTTACTTAGTTTACTCTTGTGACTTTATTTTCCAGTATTACACACACTTGCACACGCGAGCACTTACACACACGGGGCTCACGGGTAGTCATTTTCTAACCTCGCATGTTTGCTCGCCTAAACAGTAATGTCGGATAATCGTTCTCCTGAAAGATCTGAAACAGAGGTGGACACGGAGGTGTCGGAACACCATAATCCCGAGGTTTCTCCGATTAATGCAGAGGATGAGGACTCTGAATCCGAATATGAGGCCGAGACAGAGTCTAATTCATCTGAGAGTACCTCGCTAGAGGAGGAGTCCGAAGTGGATAACCGAGCTCCCAATGAGATTCCCGACGTTCTAGGAATTGAGAAATTCACTGATTCTTTACCCTCCAAACTAGATGATATAAAACTTAAGAAAATTTATTTGAAACACGAGATCCCGTGGGACGATGTTGAAACACCTGAAAGCGGAGATAGACCTAATCTTGCTCCAGAAGGGTATATGGCAATCGGCCGACTCATGTGCTGGGTAGGCGCTATTCCTCCGTTTCCTCCAATCGTCATTGAAACCTTAAGACGATTGTGTATTGCCCCTATGCAGCTTCATCCCAATGCTCATGCAGCCTTGTACAATTTATATGTCGCGTATGCAGAGGTTCTGCAAACTGAGCTTACTTTTAAAGACTTGAAATTCTACTATCTTTTCAAGCACTGTTCCACAGCGACCCCAAATTTCTCTTTCTTTGAATCAGTAGCCAACAGGAAGGTTATGTCCGATGGTTACAGCAACATAGGGGATCCCAAAGCTGATTGGTTTTGCATAAAACACCAAGCTGGGTGTGCGAGGAGGTGGCTCAAATCTAGTAAGTTTCGAGCCTCCAGATACATGACTGAACTACATAATCAAAGTATTAACATTTTTTCCTTTTCCTTTGCGCAGATCACACATTCCCTAAGACAGAAGGCTCAGTGTATAATGATCGATTATCCCATCTCCTAAAAAGCAAGTCGGACTTCATGAGAATCAAGAAATGTATCACCGACGAAAACCTTCACAAACATCATCTTTTGGACATAAGATTTGGACTTGGCGCGGGTGGCAAATCTTATAAGTATGTGCCCCCAGCCGAAGGAGAAGGAACTTCTCAAGCTGCAGAGACGACTACTCTTCGCAAGAGTCCTTCACCGATGATTAATCAGGACGACAAAGATTTAAACGTGTATAAAGGAGATGATGGACGAGCTGATAAATCAAAGGAGGTTACAACCTCCGGGGGACAGTCTCCACTGAGGACTTCATCGCCAGTTGAGTCTGTCTCTCACGATGAATTAACGGAGGAACGGATTTTCCAGGAATTACATAACATTCCTTTGCCAGATGATATCTATACGCAAGAAGATTTCGGAGGGGAACCAATCTTTCCCCATTCCGAAGAAACGGGTGCTCCGGTTGGAGAAAAAGGGGTTACCCAAATGAGCCTAACCTTGGGTCCTGGTCTGATTTCTAAAAAGGGGGATTCCACGGGATGCACCAAACACATGCACCATTTATCATAACACTCTTTTGCTACTGTGGTTCACAGTTCTAACGCACTCTTGTTTTCTTTGCGGAAAGAATGTCTCGCAAACGACCTTATTCCTATCGTTCCCTTCGCGAGGGCACCCCGAGCCTCCTTCCGGATCCTGATCACACTTGTAGCGATAGTCGGGGAAGGGATAGCCGTCAACCCCAGGATTCTCATCAATCTTATCCTACACGACTCCGATCTCCGCCGAAGCAAAGTTATGGAAAGCCACCTAGTCGTCCAATGCCACCAGCTGGGGGGAAGCAACTTCCTAGGGATTTAACCCCTCCAAAAAGTACTCTTTCTCATGCCCAACCGTCTAAGAAACATGCTGAGCCAAAGGACAAGGGAAATGATGAGGGCAGGATTACAGAGAAGGGGAAGATAGTTCCTACTTCCTCTGGTGAGCGTGGCCTGGACGCTACTGCTGCAAGGGATGTTGCCCCCAGTTATGAGATTACGGCCAGGTTGGAACGTTTACGAAAACAGGTTCCCGACATTTACTTTGAGAGGATGGTGTTCGCCCCAGATCTTGAACCGGTCCCCAAGGATTGGGACACAGAGGTGATAGGGTATGTGTGCCATGCAGCTAAACAATACGGGGTAATGAAGAAGCATGCAGCTACACTCTCTTCTATCATCCGCTGAATGGAGACGGATGCAGCCAGGGCTAGAGTAAAGATTGACAATGATGCTAGGGCCAGGTGCAAAGTGGAAAAAGAACTGGAGGATGCACAGGCCCAACTGGCTTTAGCTCGGCGAGACACAGAGAATTACAAGTCCGATTTGTAAAGTGCCACAGAGCGTTTTCGCAACGAACTTGACTTAAATAGCCAGGAATGGGTGGCCTTGAGAAAAGAAGTGGAGGATCTCAGGTCGGTTAACACCGAACTGAAGACAGTTCAGGATTGCTTTTCAGCTGAGAAAGAGGCTTGGGAGAAACAAAGGCGAGCTTAAAAAATGACCTTGCCCTTGCCAAGAAAGAGAAGGAGGTCCTAAATGATCAACTTGCTCAAGCTGAAGAGCGGGTAGCTGTCGCTGAAAGCAATGCCAATAGCACTCTTGAGCAGCAGCTGCTGTAGCTGATAAGCTTGCCGAAAAAGAGAAGGATATAGATAACTTTGAGGGATTGTTGTTCGAATTCTTAGGTCAAGTTATCAAGCATCAGTATATCTCTTGGATTCCCGACTACCATGTTACCCTGGCCAACATATGGGATGCTATTGTCGAGGGTGAGAAGCGACGACTGGGGGTTGATGAAATCGATGAGCACCAACTGATGCAAACTTTTCTTAGAGGTGAAGAGCCCGCGGCTTTGGAGGAAGGTAGACGCCTTATCCGCGAAGAAATGGAGAAGGAGAAGAGCAGGCTCAAGGGTAAGGATAAAATTGACGAGAGCTCGAGCTCGGTGGCAAAGCCCAAAACCTCCGAAGTGGAGGGATATAACCCTGATGATCCATTGATCCCCTTGGTACCTACCCCTCCGATTGTCGGGACCACCAGTGCAAGTTTGGGAGATGGGTGAACCGAAGGTATTTCCACATTTTCTCCACAGTTCATTAAAGCAATCGTAACTCGTCGTCATCCCATGGGACAGACAACTGACATGGCCACATCTCCTCCCGATTTGCTAACCCTTATTTCTAATGGTGTAGGTACTAAGGAGGTCGAAAAAGGTGCAGAGGAGAGGGCATAGGCCGAGAGGGTTGAGATTCCCCCGAGTTCTGGTATCAAAGCTTCTGAGGTCCCAAAGCAAACCGGGGGCTCAACCAGTGATAGATTTACAGTAGCACCCACGGAGTCTGGCACTGGCGCTCCTGCAGACGCCGTGATCATTGCTGCTTTGCGTGACACAGATGGCGGACACGGAGATGAGGAAGAGGAGGTAGAAATCATTGACGAGGCTAGGGGTGATGATAGCGAAACCTTGGCTGACATACAGGCTAGGAAGGAGAAGCAGCTGGCTCTTAAGAGGGAGGAACATAATCCTGTGTTCGTGACTCCTATTTCTGAAATCGACCCCAAGACCGGATTAGTTATAAGATTCTCTTCTAGGTCGATAACTTCACAGCTTGCCTCCGAACCCTCAAGTCCTTCCCCGGAGCCCCTCGTCGACAAGAGGAAGAGGAAGAAAAGTGACCGCTCCGGTACTGATAAAGAGGATTTAGAAAAGCAGAAGAAGGACAAGAAATCAAAACCATCTCCCAAGCGCAAATAGAATGCAGCTATTGGCTCACGTTTTAGTTTTAGAATTTCTTTTTAGCCAAAAGATGTAGTTGTGAGATTGGTGCTCACTTTTTGCTTAGTTTCTTGTTTTTTGTATATCCGTTTCCAGCAAATAAGGATCTATTTCTTTTGCATCACAGTGTTCCTGCAAATTCATCATGTTAGCAAAATTTAAGTAATCATAATTGCAGCTTTCATAGTTAAATGTTAAAGTTGTAAGTAACGATCATTAATCATAACGAAAACAATCATCGATAAATACATGTGTTGAGTAATTGGATAATAAGGCACGTATACATTCCTAATTGATCGTCACTGTAGTGCCTGGCCAGGGCATGTTGGCGATCGATTAGAATTATATTCGTACTACCCAGATTTTTCCGTGGGGTAATGGTTCTTGCGATGCTAAGTCTCTAGCACTTTTATACTCTCCCGATCCTTCAGCGGGTTAGAGTTTGCGTGGCACTAAGTCTCTAGTACCTTCATACTCTCCCGATCCTTCAGCGGGTTAGAGTTCGAGCTTGATTTTTGGTCTACTCACCGATCCTTCAGTGGGGTAGAAGTTCTGGGGGCGCTAATTCTCCAGTGCCTTATTACTCTCTCGATCCTTCAGCAGGTTAGAGTGTTGTCAAGGCGGATTTATCATGGTGCTCCTTCACGCCTTGGGGACATTATCTCTGCGTCCTTTATAATCTCTCCCTAATCTCGGGAGTCAGAGTGCAAGCTGTAGTGCGATTTACCTCATTGCACCTTTTTGGAGCTTTAATTATCGTGAACTTTCCGATCTATTGGACGACATTTTGAATTGGTTGTTTTGAGATTGCTGCAACAATCCTCGAAATGGTAGCAGTATATATCAAGATAAAAAAGTAAATAAGAAATGGTGCAGTAAAGGTAAATGACACACAGTATTTTTATAGTGGTTCGGTCGAATCATGACCTACGTCCACTTTATAATCTTTTGCTCAAATAACCAGACTGTTCTAGGCAAGTCGAGGCTTTTTACATGGTTCTAAAAACAAAAGAATAGAACTGACACTTTTTATGTCTGGTAAAGCCGCAAATGCTGGGCGTTCCACACTCTGGGGATTTCTTCTCCATCTACGGTTGCTATCTTGAAGGTTCCATTATCAAGTCTTCGCAAGATGGAGTACGGTCCTTCCCATTTCGGGCGCATATGCACTGGGGGCGGAAATACATGTTTTAGAACCAAATCTCCGTGTTCGAAGGTACGAGCTCGGACTCTTCTATTGTAGTACCGAGCTACTTGTTGTTTGTGCCTCAAAGCACGTATGTCAGCTTCATCCCTTTTTTCCTCAACCATGTCCAGGGATTCAAGGTGCAACTCATTGTTGGTCACCGGGTCGTAATAAATGGCGCGATGGGATGGTACCTCTAACTCGACCGGAATAACTACTTCGGCTCTGAAAGCTAGGGAAAACGGGGTGTGACCCGTTGCCGACTTGTAGGTCGTTCTATAGGCCCATAGTGCTAGGGGAAGTTCATCGACCTACATAGCTTTGGCCCTCTTCAACCTTTTATCCAAAATGGATTTGATCACCTTATTTGCCGTTTTAACTTGTCCGTTCGATTGCGGATGTGCCACAGAGGTGTACCTTTTCTCGATGTGATACTTCCGACAGAAATCTCGAAACTCCGAGTTGTCGAATTGGGTCCCATTGTCGGTTATGATGGCTTTTGGAATCCCAAACCGACAGATGATGTTCTTAACGACAAAGATGATCACTCGTTTGGTCGTAATCGTGGTCAAAGGCTCTGCTTCCACCCATTTAGTAAAATAATCCACGGCCACAATAGCTAACTTTGCTCCGCCCTTTGCTATGGGGAGGCTTCCAATGATATCAATTCCCCACATAGCGAAAGGCCACGGGCTTATCATTATCTTCAACTGGTTGGGTGCCGCCCTAGGGATTTAGGAGAATTTCTGGCAAGCATCACAACGTCTTGCATGCTTGGCTGCATCCTTGTTTATGGTGGGCCAGAAATAGCCATATCGCAGTATCTTCTTTGCTAATGTTTTCCCTCCTGTCTGGTCGCCACACTCACCTTCATGGACTTCCTTCATCACACGCTCGATGTCATCATGAGCAATGCACCAGAGGAGAGGCATCGAGAAACCTTGTTTGTACAGGACTCCGCCATGCAACACATATCGAGAAGCCTTCTGTATGACCGCGCGCCTCTCGCTTTTCTTATTTGGGAGCATTCCATTCATCAAGAAATTCTTCAAGGGGGTCATCCAAGACTCCTTTTCAGGTTCAATTTCCAGTATGGGATCAACTTCCATCTAATCTACACTGGGGAATCGTAATACTTCAATCGGGACTAGCTCCGTAGGTTCTAGATTATCAGAACTAGCCATTTTTGCTAACTTGTCTTCTCTTTGATTTTCTGCTCGAGGAATGTGAGATATATTATGGTGCCCAAAACCACCCAATAATGTTCTTAATTTTTCCAATTATGATACCAACCTTGGACTCTTAGCTTGAAATTTTTCATTAACTTGGTTCACGACCAAATTCGAGTCACAGAAGATGTCTAGCTTTGTTACCCCTAGTTCCTTCGCAAGCTTCAATATGGCAATCAGAGCTTCATACTCGGAATCACTATTGGTCGCATGGAACTCTAATCTAAGGGCATAGTATATTGTCCGTTTCTCTGGGGTTTCAAGGACCACTCCGGCACCTGATCGTCTGTCATTTTTAGCTCCATCGGTATATAGTTTCCAGGCACTAGGGTCAAGGAGTATTCTTGGCGGATCGTCTTCCTCAGTTCCTGCATCATCTTCTGTGACGGTAAATTCTGCTATAAATTATGCAAGTGCCTGCCCTCTTATCGACCTCCGAGGTTGGAAGTTCAGGTCGAATTGACTTAGTTCGATGTTCCATTTGAGCAATCTTCCCGATGCCTCTAGCTTTTGCAACACTTGCTTGAGCGGGTAATCAGTATAAACAGTAATGGGATGAGCTTGGAAATAGTGACGAAGCTTCCTAGATGCAATCAGCAAACTGTACGCGAGCTTTTCTATCTTTGGGTAATTTCGTTCTGCGGCTGCCAATTTCTTGCTCACATAGTACACTGGTCTTTTCACCTTGTCCTCTTCTCTTACCAAAGCTGAACTGATCGCGTGGGATGACACTGCTAGATACACGAATAAATCCTCGTGATCCACATGTTTAGACAGTATCGGGGGTCTTTCCAGATGATTCAACAGATTTTGGAAAGCTTCTACACAATCAGGAGTCCATTTAAAGTTGCGCTTGCCTCGCTTTATTAATTCAAAGAACAGGATGCATTTATCTGTAGCTTTTGAAATAAATCTGCTTAGCGCTGCCACTTTTCCAGCAAGGCTTTGCACATTTTTAATCTGCTCTGGTTCTTGGATATTTTGGATTGCTATAATTTGGTCTGGATTAATCTCGATTCCACGCGAGCTTACAACGAACCCGAAGAATTTTCTAGATGCTACCCCAAACGAGCATTTCAAAGGATTCAATTTCATCCCATATTTTCGGAGAATTTGAAACATCTCTGCCAAATCGTTGGTATGATCGGATGACCTGTCTGGACTTTACCAACATATCGTCGACGTATACCTCCATCGTTTTCCCAATCTGGTTGTAAAACATCCTATTCACTAACCGCTGATATGTTGCACCGGCATTTTTCAGACCGAAAGGCATTACCACATAGCAATATAACCCCAAATCTGTAATAAAGCTGGTATGCTCCTGGTCTGGGACATGCATAGGGATCTGATTATATCCTGAATAGGTATCCATAAAGGAAAGGAGTTCATGACCTGTAGTTGAATCTACCGATTGATCGATTCTGGGCAACGGGAAACTATTCTTTGGACAAGCTTTGTTTAAATCGGAGAAATCGATACACGTTCGCCACTTTCCATTGGCCTTTTTTACCAACATTGGATTCGAAATCTAGTCAAGGTACGTCGAATTTTCAATAAATCCATTACTCTACCGTTTCTCGACTTCTTCTTTTAATGCGGCAGACCATTCTGGACCCAACATTCGCCTTTTCTGCTTGACAGGAGGGTGTTTTGGGTTAATGCTTAGTGAATGACTCATAACCGAGAGAGATACCCCACGCATGTCTGCATGGGTCCATGCAAATACATCCAAGTTAGCTTTCAGAAACTTTATTAATTCCTTGGCCCAATAGGGATCCAACTGGGATTCAATCTTCAAGACCTTCTCTGGGTCAATATCGTCGATTGGTACATCCACAATTGCTTCATTGGGAGTCGCCATTCTTCCCCCAGGCTCTTGATTCTCTCTGGGATCTATGTCCTCGGGCAACTCTCTGGGCGACCCTCCCAAAGGTACTTCCTTTAGTTGCTTTGACGATTCCTCCCTCGGAGGGGAGGAGCCACCTTTCACTCCTATATCTCTTCCTTTGCGGAGCAGCTTTAACTCTGCAATGTAGCATGCTCGTGCCACGACTTGGTCTCCTCTAACAATACCCACACCGGAACCCGTCGGAAATTTCAACAATAAGCACCAGGGTGCAATACAAGCCCTGAATTTGGCAAGGGCCGGTCGGCCCAAGAAAGCATTGTACGGCGATTCAATATCCAAGACCATGAAGGGAAGGATCCTCACTCTTTGGCGTTCCCCTTTCCTAAGGGTCACTGATAATTCCACGTACCTTATTGGAGTGGTTGAAGTCCTATTAAATCCATGTATCCAACCTTCACATGGCTTTAAATCCTTCAATTTGAGTTTCATTTGGTCGAACGTTTTCTTGAACAAAATGTTGACGGAACTCCCGTTGTCTACCAAAACTTTATGAACTATCGCTGGGCCAATGGCGGCGGTGATCACCAACGGATCTTCAGTTGGGGAGTGTACTCCAATACTCTCTCGCTCGCGAAATATGACGTCATCGGACATCTTCTTTTGTTGCTTAATCGGAGCGCTGCCCTCAGGATTACTACACTCTCCCACTTCGAAATGCTATTTAGTTGCATTTACGTATTGATCCATAGCTCTGAAACTGTGCCCCGCTAGGTGGAGCCCACCAATTATGGTATTGATAACTATATTTTTCCCTTTTTCGCTGAGCCGTTGGTTTGGCTGTAGGTTGGCTTTGGTTTGGGGCTTGTACGGCTTGCCCCTCATCCCTGGGGATCACCTTATACTCATCAAGCTTCCCTTCTCGGAGCAGCCTTTCAGCCACATCTCTCAAGTGACGACATTCGTTTGTGGAATGACCGTGGATCTGATGAAAAAGAAAGAATTTCCCAGTTTCTCGCTCTTTCTCCATTGAATCTCTTGGTGGAGGCTTTTTGTATTGGAGGACATTATATGTATCCAGAAAGATGTTCTCCAACGTGTCATTTAACAGTGTGAAGTTCTCAAACGGTATGGGTCGGAATCTCCTCTGAGCGTCATTTCCTCGATTTCTTTTCCGATTATTATTGTTATTCCCTAATTGGCGACTGCTGCCTTGATTCTTGTTCCCACGTTAACTTCAACCTTTCCTGAGCTATCTCTCGTTTGCTTGATGGCACGTTGCTTTGGATATCTTCCTTTTCAGTATCTTTTCTTTTTCGATTAGCGTATATCTCCTCTCGACGCAGGCGAATATTGGCTTTTTCATAAAATATTTCTCTGGTCGGGGGAGGTTTACCAGCCAAATATCTTCCAAACTCGGTATCTTTAACGACGCCATCGATCAAGGCCATCAACACAGTTTGCTCATGCGGATCTTTGACTTCTGTGACAGTCAAGTTAAAACGATCCAAATATGACCTTAGGCTTTCGTCCAGTAGTTGTTTAATGAAAGATAGCTCGATCACATCCTTAGACCTCATGGCATGAAGACGGAATTGGTTTACGAATTTCTCACTTAATTCCCTGAAGCTGGATACGGACCGTGCTGGAAGGCGGGTAAACCACAATAACGCCACATCTTCCAAGAACATAGGGAAAGCTTTACATTTAACTGCGTCTGTAGCTGCAGCGGCATTCATTGACCAGGAGTACCGCATTAAATGCTGGATGGGATCAGTTCTGCCGGTGTAGCGATTCATGGTCGGCATATTGAAGCGCCTCGGAAATGTAACATCGAGTATGTCATCAGTAAAAGGTGTGTGACTGCGGTCTATGCCCCAATCTTCATTCCTTTGTCCACGGCTATCTACCATGACTTGTCTAATCATTGCTTCAACCTCTGCGTGGGTCAGGGTAGATTCGAGATCAGCACTCCTTGCCCGACGTCCTCCTCCGACGTTTCTTTGACGTGATGCTATAAAATCTAGGCCCTGAGTAGAACTCCCTTGCCCCCTGTTGCCATGGTCGACCACACGACGAGCGGGAGGCATACCATTCCTTGGTGGTAGTACAGGTTCATTTAAATTGCGGTTACCAGTCCCTTGATTAAATGCCTCTTCTTCACGAGATGGGAGTGACCCAAATCGAAGTCGTTCTATGTTTTCGGGCCTTTCTAACGGGGCCATCGTTGGTTCCTTCGGGGCTCTCCAGACGACGATGTATGTTCCGGAGAAGAAAGCCGGGTTGGTGAGGAGACCCTTTGCCTTATGAGGTCATCAATTCGCCTGTCCATAGTAGTCAGATTATGTCGCAATATTGAACTCTCTTGCCTCTAAGCAGCTAACTCGTCAAATAGTTTGTCCCACATGTCAATGATGCGAGAAAGATCCCCTTCAGTAGCCAGTGCAAAAGGATCAAATTGGTCACCAACATTCTCTCTTATACGTAAAGAGCTTGAGCCAAGTCGAGCAGAGGTACCAGCACGAGAGTAACGAGCCACAACCTCCTTTCCGGGTCGGGTCGTAGTCTGCTTGTCTCTTTGGATCGTTGAATCCTTACCTCGGTGGCTCGGAGCACCCTCCGGGGATTGGATCGTGGAAATGTTGGGGGGATGGTTCGTGACAAGGTCGTGGGAGCGAGTGGTAACACCTTCAACTGGTTGGATCGTGATCCCTTCAACGGATCGGTTCTCCCCCTCCTCTCAGCGATCCGAGAGCTCCACCGCGACCTTCTCGTGCACACTTTCCTCGATCGCTTCATTTGTTGCTTCGTTCACTTGTGAAGCTCGCAACTCCTTAGACTTTTTTCCAGCCATGATATCGGTGTATCGCTGAAATCTTCAAAAGTCGAAACTACTGAGTTTTGCACCGCCTTCTTTAGACATGAATATCCAAACAGTAGAGCGACAATCCAACTTACTGAGACTCTTTTCTCAGTGAAAGCACCAAAATGTTAGATAAAAAATTGGCTCTAACACCCAAGTTGTTTAGTTCTATAGAAATTAATATTAGGAAAAATGCTAGAAAATCAGAAAAGACACAAGATTTATAGTGGTTCGGCGTTAACGAGCCTACGTCCACATTATATCAATGATTATACTTAAAATCAGAGTACAATCGATGATTTATCCATCAATCTCACTCTTACAATGTTGAATTCACTCAATAATTTCGAAACAACTCTGAATAATAATGGATGTGTGATAATGGTGGATACAGAACTCAGAATTGCCGAAAAGATCCAGAAAAATGCCAAGTTCTGGGCTATTTATAGCTGATTTCTGTAGGTGGATCGCGGTCACAGGTGGCACGAATCCTGAGGATCTCGGACCGGTTCGTAGCTTGATGGAGAAATAGTCAAAATGACCGTTGTGGACAGGTGTCGTCAGATCCTATGTTTACGGATCGTGAATGACTAGGTCAAAACCCTCAGCCTGGCTACTGGGAACGGAACGGGTCGTGATGGGGGGAGTGGATCGGATCGTGGGAGGAGTGGATCGTGTGAGGGCGATCGCGATTGGGGTTGCTGCTTTCGCAAACGAGGTCTCGCCTTGAAGTTATGCTCGTATCTTAGTGGCTTGGTACAAAAGCTAGCCAATAAGAACCTTTCCCAAAGTGTAAGAATATTTGAATAAAAGAATATTCTGAATTGGAATGAGGCGTATGTTGTGTTCGTGTAACACTTGTTTATTATATACGCGAGTTACTCAGAAAGACCGGGTTTATCCCATTCTGAATAACTGATTCGACGTGGTGTCGAGGATGAAGTCAGTGGTCGAAGACCAGAGGTCTTCACATCATTTGGGTGATTACTGATGATCTTGATTGTGTTGTACACCCAAGAGGAGGGAATCAGTTGGTGATCGTCCAGACGTGCTTGGAGATCGATGGATATGCGAGGTGCAAGGTGCCTCTGGTTTCGTTCAGACCCAGAACGAACTTGTAAATGGACTGTGTGTCTGACATTGGGTTTTATTCTGTGTGATTGATTTCTATTGAATATATATCTGTTTCGTGGCGGAGAATTTATTCTCTTGCTTAACGCCCTTCTCTAAGACGTACGAGCTCAGGGGTTATATATTGATGGATATCAATCACATGGAGTGAATTGCCTGTGTGGCATGCCTAAGTGGCAATTGATCAAGGCTTCTATTGAAAAGCAAAGTCTTGTGGTTGATGATCAAAGCACCACCTGTGTGGCATAGCTTTGTGTAACGTTGACTCAAGAGCCTCACACCCCGGTTGTGAACCAAAAACGGGAGAGGACATTAGGGAGGGCATGCATTTCCTTCTTGCTAGGGTGGTGTTAGTGAACTACCAGCCCTAACATTTATATTATTTTCACCTATGTGGTTGTTGCTGTTGCGAGGCGCCTCGGATATATCGATGACTATGTGGAGCCGATGGAGTCATAGGACTCATTTTCGCCCCCAAAGGGCGGGGAAACGCAGTGTTCAGGCATTTTATTCCACATTGGTGGACCGGACCTGGCGATCCAAGGGTCACTCGAGCTCTGATCCTGAGACATGGTAGGCTAGATGGTCTCGAATCGGTGAGGACTATCTTTTGCCTCGGTTCACAGATGGAAATCGAACTTCCAAATACGTGACTTTGCAGTTTTGATTGTAGAGCCTAGTATGGCGACATAGTGGTATGGGGCACTTTATGCCGTCTATGATTAATACTTATGATTTGAAACTATTTTGACACTATACACTTATAGTAATAATAAAACATGAAATTTCATGTACCAAGCATTCTTGGCTATTATAAGGTAAAAACCCTATCCTCCGGCTTGCATTGCATTGTGTTATGGGACCTGGGTCTTATAATAGCTTCATTGTTCTTTATTTAGCATTGCACTGTTGTTTTATGCACTGGTATTCATGGGAGGAAACCCGTTCCGTGTTATACGGCGTGGTCCCTTGATTTACATGACTTTAAAATAAAGATAAATAACTGTTTTAGTTCTCACACCAGTCACATGACTGACCTGGAGTTTATTATTTTAACCTAAACTCTGGGTGCCCTTATTTTGACACAGGCAGCTAGTAGTTTTGGTTTTGCAGATTCATACTCACAGGATCCTGATTTACAGCTGGAATGATATCCGGAAAGCTCTGTATCTGTATATCTCCTTCAGTTGTGTATTGTATTATTTTTTCCGCGGCAGTAATGTAATTAAATCTCTGATGTATAATATTTATTCATACTCTGTATATTCTTGCATTCTGATGGAATTGTTGTAATTAACAATGAAACGTTCTTCTGTTTGCGTTCCAATGTGGCTTGTCCTTAAAGCAATCCGGGCTTTCCTTACCGGAGAAGTTTCGGGTCTTCACACACTCCTAGACTTGGTCCCCAATTTATAACTAGGATTTCAATGAGCCCCTCATACCTAATGGAAAGTACGCCCTTAGCTTATTAATCAGACAATTTTAACTTAACACATTTAAGTTCATTAATAAGCCCAATATAACCACGTGTTATATTTCTAGGTTGTAACTGACATTTCTAAATAAACGTAGTCTTTTTATACAACCCTTCCCAATGTCACTAAATGTCCAATTAAGTCCAATTTATTGCTATTTACATGTTTTTCAATTACATGTTACTTAATGTCCAATTAAGTGTAATTTATTCAGTTCACATGTTTTCATGTCACTTAATGTTTAATTAAGCATAACTTATTTATATTTATAAGTTCGAATATTCTTCCATTATAATTCATCCCAATTTACAGTACATAATTTGAATGTAATATTCACCAATTCTCAACATGCCCAAAATCCCCTTTTTGACATACTTTCAATATCTTCTGAATTACAGTTCATATGTAAATTGCAATACTTGTCCAACTTCATTGTTTCCCATTATTACAATTTGTTTTTCATCATATCTTTTAATCAAATTTCAATATGCCTCTTTCATACTCATTTTCATTAATGTATAAAATTTCACTAAGCCCTGATTATTCATTTTTATACATATTTCTTATTGGTATCCAATTGCGCTATTATCGTCCCATCACATGGTCTAACCCAATTTGAGCAAAAATAAGAATAAACGAAAGGTTTTGGCCCAAAAGTCCTAAACTCAACGTCAGAAATAAAAGGAAATAGCATGGGCTCTCGCATGACCTAGGCTCAGATGGATAGAAATAGATCTGAAGTAAAAATAAGGATAATTACATAACTCCTATAATATTTCATACGAAGAACAAAGATGTATATAACTAAAATAAACTACAGTAATGCATCTACTGAAATAGACAAAAAAAGGGAAGAACAGGAACAAAAATCAGATCTAAATGAATTCTTTACAAAGAAAAGAATTAGGGATGGTTGGATATGTGAATAAACAATAAATGAACTAGATCTATGTATGGCCACACAAAGGTTTAGACCTGAAACAATGTAACAACTATTATATCAATTTTAACCACAACTTGGAAGAAATCTTGTAATCATAGTAATAATCACCTAAAATTTGAGCAAATCCAATAAGCCTCAGTAGATCCTCTCTATCTACGAATATCCTAAAAAATACGCATAGAACCAAACCCCAATACTCCACCAGAATTTTGTTTGAGAAGAGGGTTATTTGAGAAAGGTAGAGAAATGGAGTAGTGAGGATTAGGCTAGGTTTTGAAGGCTATTTATAATAGAGTTAGTGTGTCCAAGTTCGTTGGATTTTAGGTTTAGATTTTAGGCTAATAGATTGGAAGAAAGATCTAGAAGAAAAACCCAAAAACCGAACCCAAACGGTCGAAATCGTGCCTGGCATTAAGTTTTGTTTGTTAAAAATTCGAATTGTTACACAATAGCTGCTCGAGATCAGGAGCTGCGATCTCTATCTGCCAAGATTAATCAAGTGCAGTATTAATTGCGACTTTCTCAGAACTTGATTACAAAGAGGGATATGAAATTCAAGGAATCCAAATTAACAATAATCACTATGTCGAACAAAATTAAAAGCTGAGAACCATACTAAGTGAATGGAATGTTCTAACAACTAAGCTTGAGAGAGATCTAGAAGCATAAGAATGACCAATTGAAACTGTAAAAGAACCCTTCAAAACTAAGTAAACAAGTTGTTTCAAGTAAGTTAACTGAGTAGTTTATACTGTTTAAAATTAGTGATTTAATACTCTTATCACATTCCTTTATTTATACCAACTTAAAGTGTGGTTTAGTTTTCACGTATGTCAGGTATATTCAAACCTTTGCATTTTTTGGTCAAGTGTTAATAGGAGTTGGTTGCGTTAAAAAAGGCATCAATTATATGAACTTAATAAAATGAGAGTTGCAAATAAAATACAACATATAACATATACATACCCACCAGAGGTAACCAAAATATTTTCGATATTGTTTCGAGTCAGCCGCAAATAACTTGAACTACATTAGTTTTATTTTATATAAAGAGTGAAACCAAAATATTTAGAATTGAATAAATATAATTAGCAGAAAAAGCAAAAGACACAAAAAACTAGAAATGGCGTTTTGTTATACTTAACAAAAGCTTACCAGTAATATTTAGATCAATAGGAACTGTGTAAACTACATCGGCGAATTTTCAGTTCTTTATCAACTTTCATTTAAAGACCGACTCATCTTGCAGCTCATCAATCGCCTATCATGCACAATGATATGTGGTTATTTCCCTGTTGGAAGTTCTTGCCTTAAAGCATTCACATGTGCTAACCTACATGAAAAATCTACATTATCAACTAAGAAAACACATGATTGTTACTTTTATTTTAATTTCAGGAAATCAACGTGTAGCACTATACCAGTTCAATTTACTTATCAAATCATCATCAAGGAGAACTTCCTATGGGTAAAAATTCTTACACTAGTAGCACCAACAACATCTTCGAAAGGATTATAACAGTCTAATCATCGCTTCATGCATCGAAATGAGTTCAAAATTCAAATCATTATGATAATATACAGAAAATTAATACAAAATGGACTTTCTATGCCTCATATAATCAGTGTTTTTTTTGATATTTAAAGATATAATGTAAATTAATTGCAATAAAACTACCTAAAATTTCTTGAAATTTGACTTCCTCTCCCTTATTCGCTATAGATGCAATAAACTTAACAAAATTTCCAGTCTGAACGGGATTGAGATCAATAGCAAAATTTCTTCCTTACACTAATAACAATAAACTAGATTAAAATTTATAAAATTTAGTATTTTTTTTATAAAAATTAGTTAAATTATATAAAAAAACAATTAATTTTTTTAAGTTGGATACACATTATAAAAATTAATTAATTTTTGTAAACTAGGTTAATATTTATCAAATTAAATTAACTTAGTTTAAACTTTTGTAAAATTTAGTTAAATTTTATGAAAAGCCACATAGTATATAATTTTTTTGAGAAGACTCCAAATTTTGTTCAAAACTAAGGCTTATGCAAGGAGTAGTACACGTTCGAAGCATGATGTTCCACGATATGCACATCAGATGATTGTTATTTCCAAGTTATTGATTCCAACTACTAAGCCTTGATGTCTAGGACAAAAATATTTTACTTCTATTTTTGCAGTCCTCTTTCATTGTTAATTCCAACTACTATACATATTTTCATTGTATATGGTCTTTGTTAATCTATCATTAAGCTTATAGTTCCAAATATGTATTTATAAACAAATAAGTGCATTTCAAAAAGTGATAAATAAGCATATCTAAAATGCAAGCATGAATTTCATGATAATATGCACACATTTCTACAACTACTATAATTCGTTCAAAAGCACAAATGTAAATATTTTTTAATATGAAAATGCATTTGCATGAGATGGAAAAGAAATAAACGCAGAGATTATTTTCTTCCATCTTTGCTAATGAAAGAAATTAGCGATTTACTTACTATGTTCACGCCATTTGTTACCCTAGCAATTTGCCTCCATTATTTATTACCACTAATGTATAACCCATGCGTTGCACACGATAAAATTATAAAGTATAGTTTTTTAAATTTTAGTGTTAGAATTGGAAATTTATAATACAACATAGGATAAAATCACAAATTAAATGTAATATATGTTCTTGTTGTTGTTTTTTTACATAGTGTGTGTTATGTACCTTATAAATTTTGAAGTAAAACAATAACTTTATTGTTCTTTCTATTATGAGCAAGTATTTTTGTTGAAATTGATGTATTATTATTTTTTAGATAAGTTAACAAATATTATTTAACTTATTTTATTTATATATGTTAAATTTGAAAATATGTAATTAGTTGAAGTATATTGACTAAAGAGTAAATAATATGAAAAGATTAAGATGGATTTTGTAAAAAAGGTTGCAAAGATTTTAATGCAGAGTTATTTAAAGTTAAAAATAGAACTTTTAACGTTGTGTATGATAAGTTTATTATTTATGTACATATAAAGTTATAGTTAATTTACAAATTAACTTCGTTATATTGTTGTTTTAAGCACATAAATTTATATAGTTAAAACAAATTTTTCTGTTGTTTTGTTAGTACATGTGTCTATAGATATATGATTGATATTTATTATTAAAATACTCTAAATTTGAGATTTCGTAAGTAATTTAATTATATGTTTCTAAACGTGAAAGATTAGGAAACTATTGATGAAGTAGTATATAACTAAGAAATATCGAAATATTGTTATTTAAAGTTAAAAACAGAATTCAAAAATGCAAATAAATTTTTTGACATAAATGAATAATAAATTAGTTTTGCTATTGTTATTCATGTCAACTATTTATGATATCTGAATTATATTTCTTTATATTTAAATGAAAACTCTATTTAATTGCTTTACTTAATATGAATGTAACATGCAAATTAAAACCATCACATTTACGGATTTATTAGATTAATTCATTAATATTTATAAATTAAATTTATTCTAATAAAAAAAACTAAGATTACATGGTTAATTAAAAATATATTGATTTAAATGTGCAAAATAATGTGACACTGAAGTGGGTTTTGTTAATGTAAGTGCTTTTAGTTAAAAGAAGAATTTTACAACGTAATGCATCAGTGTATCAATATGGATTAATCATCAATTAAATTTGCAACCATTGCTTATGCATATAATTATATTAAGTAACTGATGTATTTGTATATCCAAATGAATTTTTATCTATTTTTGAATATGAATACTATGCAAATATTGAAAATTTCATTTTATTATGATTTGGTCGACAAATCAGCAAATAATAGTTTACTAAGTTAAATTATAGTTTTAAAATTTGGTGGCTAAATTTTCGGCCTCTTGTCCTTATGCCTAAATTTTTCTCTACTTTCATCATTCACATCATTTTCGTGTAACTCTATTATATAAAGTCCAATATGAAAAATTAGAAGAGAACTGTGATATTGTACGAATTTTAAAATTAAGGTTCTTGCTATTGAAAAAAACATAATTTTGTAATACGTGATGAATTTATTGGTATTTATTCTAAAATCTTTTTGCTATTATTTTTTGTTTATCTCAAAAATTAAATTTGTACTTAATCTCACGTTTCTATAGGCAATTTTTCCTTGATTTTCTTTGATAAAGTACATTTTTTGCAAACGCGAAATTATTTTCTTTTTGTACTGTAATTATTTACAGATTGGCTAGAACTAAAAGTAACAGTGTTTCTTAAGCATGTTTAAAAAAATGAAAATACGTGTGTTTCAAAATTTGAAGAGTGTATTTTATAAAAGTTCCTTATTGTTTATGATATGCTACATGTAGTGTGACTTATATGTTCTAGTTTAATTAAAATAGAATTTTTTTTATTTAACTGATATACGTATGATGCATGTTACTAAAATTTTCATATCGTCATTAGTGACAGAACTAATAAATGTCACATAATTACATTTACCTTATTATTTTAAACTTAACACTGCATAATATCAATATATATGGACTGAAAGGTAGATCATAGGGGAAAGTGGGGTAGGCTTTATTGATAATTAGGGTAATTTTAAGTATATGTATTTTGAGTTAAACATAGCATTTTAATGCAATGCATGATAAATAAATTTTATGATTTTAATTACAGGTATTTTCAGTTAAATTACAAAACAAAAAATTAAGTTATTGCTGTTTCATGCGATTAACACATTATAATTGAATAAAAAATAATTTTATCATTTTTATTAGTACAATAGTCCTATACATATTGAACTACTATTCTTTAATATCTAATAGAAATATCCGTAAATATATTAGTTGACTAAATTTATTTAAATAGTTTAAATATTGTATAATGTGTTTGCGAACAAATTAAACAATTGTAAACAACTGTAAAATCCGCTCGGTTTTCCTAAACAACAAGGGTTGTTGTCGAGGGTGTTGAACACTAGGACCAAATTATTTTCACTAATAAATCCAATCAAGTTATTTCAGGATTTTGATTAATTTAAAACACAGACATAACAACAATTAAATAAAATGAGAGATTTCTATAATTAAAGAAAGCAATTAGTGAGCAATAACATATAGATTAATATTCATCAACAGCCAATCGAATTATTACAGATCTAATTCATGTTTCTGTCACAAACATGAATCAACGATAATTAGGTTTCTAGAAACAAATATGTGAATAACAACAAGCATAGCCTATGCAGGAGCTAAGCTCTTGAACAACTATAGGTTATCATGACAAATTCACTAATTTATTTCTAAAACCATAAATATTAGATCTAAATCTGATAATTGTTAGATCGAACACGAATATAACCTATGAAGGAGCATAGCTCTTAAACGACACAGGATATGAAAGTTTAGATCTAACCCTTGATTCAGATCCAGATCTGCATGTATAATGTCCTCATCTTTTGGCTATGTGATTCATATTGAATCATATCTATAAGTATCATCATCTCTTAATCAAAGGGGATTAGCTAGACATAGCTAAAGAAGAAGAGAAAAAGAAAATAAATAACATGAACATAAATAAAATAAAATAACAACAGAGAAGAGAAGGAGAAAATAAATAAATAAAGGACAATCTATACTTTTTGCATAAAATAAATCTAATCTACTTGCAAAAAAGAAAATAACATGTAAAAAAAAATACAACTAAAGAGAACTGGGAAGAAGAGTTTTATTCCAAGAGAAAGATTATAGAATAAAACTATGTGTGTCTTTACATGAATGAAATACAATGTATTTATATTTGCATTGGCCAAGACTAAGAGGCTCATTACACAATGTGGGACAAAAGATTTATCTTAAATAACATATAAGCCAGTGTGAACGCAACTGTAGAATGAGAGGCCTTACAAATGAGCTAATGTGAACACATACAAAGAAAATAGGTTGCGGGCTTCAACTCCAATTGGCTTGAGAATGAATAAGAACTCCAAGTGATCGTTATGGAAAAGCATTGAATCTTGGCATTAAAATATGCAGCATAAGGTGATTGAACAACAACATTTCTTTAGGTCTTCAAGCTTTAATCCAGCTCTAAAAATCAACACTCGTCTTGCACCAATTCTTCAAGCTTTTCCAAAATTAAGTGCATTCATCCATTCATCATAAATAATCTGGAAACACAACTATAAATACACAGTATTAGTTATTTTAAAGAGAAAACAAGATAACTATGCGGATAAAATATACACATTTACATGTATATCAAATACCTCTACACTTATCTTTTTATTCATCCTCGAATAAAGTAAAAAAAAAACTTAGATAAATTCGTTTTCGTAGGGAGCATGATTGCATTGAGCATATGCAACAAGACTTTAAACCTCTGGGTGTCCCCAGTAGGACGAGTGTTGTCTCGTGAGGATTTTCAGCGGATACTACCCACAAAATCCAAAAGTTGAACGCAAAAAATATTTACAAAATGCAAGATTAGAAAATATTTACAAGATGAATGCAAGCTTTTAAAGGAATATTTACAAATGGATAATTTACCTTTAAATATTACATGAATGAGTTAACACAAATTTGGGTCGTCAGTATGAAATTTGAGTCCATTACTAATCAAAACTTCAAACAAAGGTCATGTTATCGTTACAAACTCCTCTAGCTTGGCCAGTTGTTTTGGTAGAAACATAGTGCAAATATGAAATGAATTCTATAATCGATATCAACAATCGTAAAACGGCATCTCAACTTCCTTTTTGTTAACAAGTTAGGTCGAAAAAGTGAAGAGTGTGCTTGGCTTTCAAGTGCTTACTCTCTCTTTATTACAAAATATCTACATTATTAGTATTTACAAACACCTTACCGAAAAGAGCAAGGTATACCACCAGTGAGGGTTTATGGCAGAGCTTGACGGATTGTGCAGACCGACGCTGACTTTGTCAACAAGATGTCGATAATCCTTAGGTGTCTAACTCATAAAATGAGACCAAGATATATCGATGCTGACATTGTCAACAAAGTGTCGGAAAGAGCTTGGCGGGTTTGCACACCAACACGAGATGTACTAGCAATGTTGGATACCCTTGGATTGTTGTTATATATATACATTCTGTTTTTTTTTACATAAGAGAGAGAGAGAGAGTTAAGTGAGAATTTCTTAGCACAACTTCACTTAAACGATCTAAAATGTTATCGCAAATAGCCTAAATCAACCATTCATTTAGTCAGATTACAATTCAGAAAACATTTCATACTCATCACCCACGAATCTCCCAATATACCAGTTACACCAAATTTGCACATAATTCAAACATTCCTTTCGTTATCCGCTAAGAGAAGTAAATTTCCAAATAAATTAATTGCATGACCAAAATTATATGCTAATAACCCCATCATGTCTTATTTAAAAGTAAATAGAAGTGCGATTTTTTTTAGAAAAGGGAAAAAATGCAAAAAGTGAAAGGGGAAAAAATGGAAACATAAACTATGCAAAATAGAATGAAAATGAGACTCCCCCACATTTGATTTTGACTGTGTCCCCAGAGTCGATGCATGACACAATGAATGAACGAAAGAGAAATATTTACATACGTACAAAACAAATTTGGAAAAACAAATTTTTGTTTTTTCAAAAGTTTGAGTTGCCAATTTTAAAATTTTGAGCTTACAATTGATCCGAAAATCGAATTGAATTTCTATAGCAACTAATGAGAAGTAAGTGAGCCGGGGTTTAGAAAAAGTTTCAAAAACAAAGTTTGACTAGTTCAGATGATGTGTAAATTGAGATACGTGTGCATCGTTCTCACCCCCACACGTGTTTGGAGAAATATTGTTCAGTTTTGCTTTGATATTTGAAATTTTGTTGATGAAAGGTTCAATCGTAAACCTAAAGTTAAAACCAAACATAAATTTTTAGTAAATTTCGAAATCGTGTTTTCTCAAAAACAGTGTTATTCCAAAAAGAGTTCATATACCGCAGAAATTTATCATTAAAAAACAAGTGATCACAGTGAGGTTCAGTTGAAACAATTAAGTCGCAAGGAGTTTCAACAGTTTCAGAAAAATCATTATTGTGCTTCAGATCACATTCAACGGTTTTGTTAGTTTCAACCTCAAGAATTTCAAAGTTTTCAAATGTTTCATTTTCAGTTTCAAACCCAACAACATCATCGTCAATAAGTTTGAGAAGTTTTCGCTCATCCAAGTCATCCTCGCTTAAACAGTTGTTGACAACTTCATCATTTTTGTCAGGTTGACAATCTAAAGTTGCTAAATTTTCAAAATTTTCAGAATATAAGAGAGGAAGATCAAATTGAAGATTGACATCTTCGTTTTCAAGAGAATTTAAATTCAAATCAATCACAGAGTTTTCAAAAACTTCATCTTTTTTCTTAATTTCAGAAGTTGTTAGTTTAAAATCATCAATTGTGGGAAAAGGTGGATTATCATTTGAATCATTACACGTTCGGTTTTGATTATTTTATTTTTGATGAAAATTCAAGTAGTCTTGAAGCAACAAATTCATGTGATTATCGTGAATTTCATTCACTTGCTCAATAAAATCAAATTTATAATTATTTACATGAGAACTTTCAGTTTAAATTTGCTGAGAACAAGAATCGTTAATCGCACCATCATTGAAATTATTCCCATTGCCAAAATCATTTTAATATTCTTTCACATTTCCATTTTGAATTTGAAATTCATTTTGGAATTTGAAATTTAATTGGCAAGGGTTATAATCAAAATCATTTGAATTTGGAAGCAAATTCAAATTTTGATTATTTTGAAAACTTCGACTTGAATTATTGGACATTAATTCAATTAATCATTGACTGGATTCATTAAATTTTCGACTTTCTTCAAGTATAGCTTGAACACTTATTTCAAGACTTGAGGGTTGATAATCATTTTGAAAATTAGGTGGTGGGATTATTTTTGAAAATTTTGAAGTGTTGGTGGCATAAAATCCAAATTGTTTATATAATAGTTGTTATTAAAATATCCATATGAATTTTGTGTAAAATTATATGGATTATATTAATTTTCACAACTATCGTAAAATCCATAGGAATAAGGGAATTGAGACATTTTCAAGAAAGCTCTTTAAAAATATGTTAAAATTAACAATTTCTGATTATATGAATACAAGTCTAGGCAAGGTTCGGACAGGGGTTATCAGTATGCCACGAATCACCGTAGAAACACAACTGAAGGTTTGAGAACCTGTTTGAGTTCGAGACTCTACCGTTCCTTTGACACCTCAGAGAGTATCAATCCAAATTGTCAATTTAACAAATATTTTGTCCTATGAGCTTTGGGGAATTCTCGATTCGATTTCAAAAATAAACTTTTCAATTAATCCCATGTTTGTTTTAAAATTTTAAACCACACATCAACAGGCAAAAAATTCAGTCACAGAACAAACACAAAATAATAAATTGCAGAAATAAAAATATTACAAGGCAAGCCGCACTTACAAAAAATATTTACATGCAATTTCTATATATTTTTGTTTGCAGCAAAGCACTTGTAGGGTTTAGAAAATTTTACAGTGATCGGCAGTCCGTCTAGTGTAATTGAGCAGTGCTAGCGTGTTTACACCTCACTTGGTGTGCAACCGCTCGAACCCAAATCTATTTTCAAATCGCTTGACTTATGAATTCTTTGTCGATTGTTTGTTTCAACTCTTTTCGTCCCTTTGGTCTTTGATTTGAAACTCCTTTTTTTTGTGATTTTTGAATATTTTTTTTTGAAGAGAAAATCAAAATGAAGCAAAAATGAAATAAAAAGAAAATGAGTAAAAAAATGAAAACAAATAAAAACAAAACTAAACTAACCCTAATTAAACAAAAGAAAGATGATTTTTTTTAATTAAGAGGAACAAAACAAGAAAAGTAAAGAATATAGAAACAAAAGAAATTATCCCTAAGAAAAGAAAAGGGGCCAACTAAAACTGAAAATATAGCGCTTATCACAAATAAGCAAACCCAATCCCAATAGGCAGCCTTCCCAAACCCAAATAAAACAAGGGATCCAAAACTCGGAAGTTCTGAATCGAAGTTTTCAGACAAATTCCCAAATCCGAATCCTTTTTTTATCAAATCGACCGTTAGGGAGGTTTCCCTACTGTATAAAAACAAATTGTCTGAGCCAATGAATTTCTGCATAATTTTCTCTTAGCCAATCTTTTGTTCGTCGTTTCCTTCTTTATCAAATCTATGCAACTGCGATTCTATCTCCTTAAGAAATTCCTTTCCTCCGTAATCTTGTACTCATTTATTTGAAAATTAACGTATTTTTTTATCTTCTTCATGACTTCCTTCGACGGCCTATGTTTCACGCATTTTTTCTATCATTTTCACCTCTCAAATTATTCCTCAATCGGATTTAAATCTGAAACCTAAATTCGACAATTAGATCATCTCTTCATTTGTCAAACCAAAACTTGTACATCGACCCTCTTCCAAGCGATTTCATGCAAGATATGCCGAGTTCAAGTGATATGATGATCATCGATTCGATCTACGGATTCCAAGTGAAGCCTTCATCAATGATTAGAGAGTCAAACCGCAAGATTCATTATTTTTATCTTCGAAGTTCTAGATCTGGAAAATTTGGATGCCGTGAATGGGATGGAGGAGTTGCGTCTCCGTAGTTTGCAAGTTGCAGATGAGGTAAGTTTTAGTATTTGGTCTTTAATCAATTATTAATAATTTTAGAAATATACTAATAATTTTATAAGCATGTCAATAATTTTAGAATACGTATTTTTTGTTTCATCATTGTAACATGGATTTTTTCACTTGATTTTGCCTTCAAACAACTATATAGAATACACTACCGCTTCAAGTTTTGTTCTTCAAATTGTATTCTTCCCCATTTTTTTCTAGATTCATTATCATATAGAATTTATGTGACAACAAGGAATTTCGCTCGATCCGACTCAGCCGCTAAACCGATCTAGACCGTTCGAAACACCTGATTGTTTCGAGAACACGACAAAATAGAACGCAGATGGAAGAACATTTCATTGCTTATTACAACAATTCCATCAGAATAAAAGAATATACAGAGTATAAATGAATCAATATTACACAGAAATATCAGAGATTACAATAAATTACATAGCAGCGGAAAATAATACAATACACAACTGAAGGAGATATACGGATACAAAGCTTTCCGGATATCGTTCCAGCTGTAAACCAGGATCTTGTGAATATAAATCTACAAAACTAAAATTACAAGCCGCCCGTGTCAAAATAGGGACACCCAGAGTTTAGGTTAAAACAATAAACTCCACGTCAGTCATGGGACTGGTGTGAGAACTAAAACAGTTATTAATCTTTATTTTAAAGTTAGGTAAATCAAGGGACCACGCCGCTAACACGGAACGGGTTTCCTCCCAAGAACACCAGTGCATAAAAAAACAGCGCAATGCTAAATAAAGAAAAATGAAGCTTTTATAAGACCCAGGTCCTATCACACAATGCAACGCAAGCCGGGGGATAGGGTTTTTACCTTATAATAGCCAAGAATGCTTGATACGTTTAAAACAAATCTTTTGATACTATTATAAGTGCACAATGTATAAAACAACTTCAAATCATAAGTATCAATCATAGGCGGCATGAATGCCCCATACCACTATGTCGCCATATATAGGTTATACAATCAAAATCGCAAAGTCACGTATTTGGAAATTGGGTTTCCATCTGTGAACCGAGGCAAAAGATAGTCCTCTACCGAATTCGAGACTCTCTAGCCCGAGCCTCAGGCTACAGCCGCAACTGCACCTAGGACCCACAGGGCCGGTCCACCGATGTGGAGTAAATGCCTGAACACTGCGTTTCCCCGCCCTTTGGGGCATAAATGAGTCTAATGAACCCATCGGTCCCAGATCGACCGATATATCCGAGGTGCCTCGCAACAACAACAACCACATAAGTCAAACTCGTCAGGGCGTGTAAAACCACTGACGCCACTTCTAGCTAGAAAGAAACGCATGCCCTCCCTGGATCCTTCTCCCGTTTTTGGTTCACAACCGGGGTGTGAGGCTCGCGAAGCAACGTTGCACAAAGCTATGCCACACAGGCCGTGCTTTTATCATCATCCACAAGACTTTGCTTTTCAACAGAAGCCTCGATCAATTTCCACTTAGGCATGCCACACAGGCAATTCACTCAATGCGTTTGACATCCATCAATATATAACCCCGGAGCTTGTACGTCTCCGAGAAGGGCGTTAAGCAAGAAAATAAATTCTCCACCGCCAAACAGATGTATATTTAAAAGAAATCAATCGCACAGACTAAAATCCAATGTCAGACACACAGTCCATTTACAAGTTCGTTCTGGGTCTGAACGAAACCGGAGGCACCTAGTACCCCGCATATCCATCGATCTCCAAGTACGTCTGGACGATCACCAACTGTTTCCATCTTCTTGGGTGTACGGCCCAATCAAGATCATCAGTAATTATCCAAACGACGTGAAGACTTCCGGTCTTCAACCACCGTCTTCATCTTCGACACCACGTCGAATTAGTTATTCAGAATGGGATAAACCCGGTCTTTTTGAATAGCTCGCGTATATAATAAACAAGTGTTACACAAACACAACATACGCCTCATTCCAATTCAGAATATTCTTTTATTCAAATATTCTTATACTTTGGCAAAGGTTCCCATTAATTTTATCAAAGATAAATTCTTTTAAATTTACTCTTTAATCTTCTTTTGAATATCAATTCAAACTAGTCGGGATTAGCGAACCACACCATATTAATCATTTATTTTAATTTCCCAATCCCAACCTATTCATCCCATGAAGTAAAACTGGTCATACTTCATATCTAACACTACGGTGTTATCGGTAAATTCAATTTCCATTTCACGTTCAAATCTAATTAAAGATTTAACTATCGCTTGGAGTAAAACTGGTGATACTCCATTCTCGATCTTTTCAATTTAATTAAAGATTCATTAAAACTCCACTTAGTTTTAATCTTTAACTGGGTTAAAGAATCAGTGTCATTTTAAAACACGGTTCACGATAAACCCAAAATCACATTCCGTTAATTATCGGGTTAAAGAACAAGTGTTATTTAAAACACTGTTCACAATAAACCCAAAAATCAATACCAATTCAATTCCAATTAAATATTATTTAATTGGTACACTTCATTAAATCTAAACAAAAAGATTTAATCTTTTCTCAACTGTGTTCAAGAATAGTGTTAATAAAGACACCATTCACGACAAACCCAAATCACATTTAATATTAAATACAAGGCTCTGAATAGAAAATATATCGGCTTATATTCAATATCAAATTCTACGACCAACAAATATCGTATTGGAAATAACGATATGTATATATATGTCTTTCAAATTTCCATAACAACATCAGTATTGTTACACTATCTTTTGGCAAAGGTCGTCTCAACACGAATTTCTATCATCTGAAACGACTCAAGACTTGGGTGTAGACTGGCAATCACTTGGATGAAGTGGCGGAGCATTGCTAGCATGGAGTTTGTGTCATTTCTCACCCTTCTGGATCGGTTCGACCCCTAGGAGTCGCACCCCTAGGTCGCAGTCCGATCCTAGGAGTCACCCCCCTAGGTCGCGATCCGATCCTAGGGGTCGCACCCCTAGGTCGCGATCCGATCCTAGGGGTCGCACCCCTAGGTTGCGATCCGTTCCTAGGGGTCGCACCCCTAGGTCACGATCCGATCACGGAGCGCATAGGGACCACGATCCGACCCCCGAACCTGCTCCTGGACAGCCTATTCTGACCTATTCTCAAGGCTATTTTTACTCCAACTTGCATGGTTCTTATTACACATGTCATATGACGATTTGAAGATGATATCTGGACGTTTTCCACCACATTTCGAGATTTTTGGGATGCGTGCCATGTGTCCCATGAACCACCTTCAGGAAACGGCTATAAATACCCCATTTGAAGGCATTTTTAGGGATCTTTTTGCCATTCTTCTTCACTGCTTCCACCATTACTGAAGAGCAGGGACTTTGCACCTCCATACACTCAAATTCTTCTCTTTTCAATACAATTAACACATGGATTGTGTGTCTACATATAACTGATTTCTGTAATCTGTTAGTATAACAATAAGATTATAAAGTGGACGTAGGCTACATCTACAGCCGAACCACTATAAAAACCTTGTGTGTCTCCTCTTTATTTACTCTTTTCTGCATTTTGTGATCTGCGATCTGCATTTAGGTGTTAGGCCCAATTTTTGGTCTAACATTTTGGCGCGCCAGGAAGGGGGGCACACAAAAACTTCAACTTCTAGCTTGAAAGGAAACTCAATGGCGAACAAAAGGAAGAAGACTGGAACTTCTTCTCGTGCCGATGATGCTGATGCTGAAGGCACAAGGAACGAGGCAAGCTAGGAAGCTTCCTCTCATGAAGACCCATCAGCATACCTGACCAGAGACGAGATGGATGGAGTTCTCGCTGAATTGAGGACCCAGATGGCAAGGCAGGACGATCTCCTCCAGAAACAACAGGAAATGATCAACCAATTCTTCGCTCGGATGGATGGAAGGCCGAGCAATGCCCAAATCACTGGAAACGAAGCCATTGACGCGGCTCGAGTATCACCCGGACTCGGGGGCAACCCCCTCATTCAACAGCAGAACTCGTCTCGTGATACACCTCTGCACCGCGACCTGGATCGTGGAACACTACTAGGCTCACGAACCAATCCCAACAACTCGTTCCTGCCTGCTCAACAACAACCAGTTCGTGACCTACCTCCTGGACCCAGTCGGATCGCCCCCTACTCCACGATCCGGCCTCACGAGCTGGACTTCACGAACCTACCTCACGAACCGTCCCCCTCGAACCGGGTCGGGTCGCTCCCCTCGATCCACGATCCGTGAGCCGCGATCCCCAGGCGATAGCGCACCAACTTCCATCTTCTCCTGCATTCAACGCTGGGGGCACCAGCTCTGATTTTGGTAGTTTACAACAGCTTTTTGAAGGAAATCGGCTAGCAGATCTCATTCAACGCCTCTCGAGAGGCCGCACCTATCAGAATGACATGGACGACGTCAATCATAATCCGTTCACTCAGGAAATCAGGAATTCACGCAATCCCCCAGATTTCAAACTTCCACAACTGGAGCCCTACAACGGCAGGACAGATCCTACCGTGCATCTGATGCGTTACAAATGACATATGGAAGTTCAATCGGCATCAGAAAACGTCATGGCTAAATGTTTTCCCCTCTTTCTGACTGACATAGCCGCCATGTGGATTCGGCAGCTGGAAACAGCGATCAGCAGTTGGAACATGTTGGTCGCAAGCTTCATTGAACAATTTCGTGTCCACATCGCACGACCCAAGAACATCATGTCACTCACCACAATCAAGCAGAGGCCCAGAGAAACTCTGCGTTCATTCCTGGAAAGATTTAACGTTTCAGCAGCATCAGTTGATCGTCCTGAACCATCGATGGTACTGATGGCAGCAGTATCCGGCGTTCTAGATAACTCGGAGTTCAAAAAGTCTTTGTACCGAGATCCACCACGAAATCTCGGAGAATTCTATCTTGAAGCAGATATATTTCTGCGGGAAGAAGATGCAACTTCCGAGAAGAAAACCCTCGAAGTCAACATGCTCGGAGATGGAGAACAACCCAATCCCGGAAAAGGCAATGACAAGGGTAAAGGAAAGACCCCTGCTACAAATGATCGTAATGCTCCACCCCGGAGAGGGTCCAGATACGACAAATACACTGAACTTAATGACACTTTGAGCAACATCTACTTGGATACAGGAGGTGCCGCCTCCTATCCAAGGCCTCCCAAGAGGGAGCCAACGCTAGCACAACGCAATTCTGGCAGACACTGCATATTTCATGACATTGATGGTCATAACACTGATGACTGCAGACATTTGCGGGATCTTATTGAGGATCGGGTCAGACGAGGAGAGCTACCCGAATATGTCACTCGACCAACAACGCCTACACCTGCGTTGCCACCACCTATTCCCCCGAGAGGGAACGATCCTGGATCGAGCAATCGCGGGATTATCATTCACTGATCCCACTCAGCGGATCTCTTCAGTTTGCTGAACTCCGGTTCACAGTTCATGTTTTTAGGTTTTTAGGCGACTTCTCGCCCTCCTTTGTTTTCCCTGCATGTAATAAGAGCCATCACATCAGCCCACACGCACGGAACCTACTTTGGTCTCCAGTCGTGTCCGACAAACGACCGCTGCGTTTTCATGAATTAGCAATAAGCATTGAGCTCCGGCTCCCAACTGGATCCGTCCAGTATGAACATGAGCTCCGGCTCCTAACTGGATCCGTCCAGTATAAACAAATCTTCATGTGCTTTTCCTTGGTCGTCTTACTCCGGTAAGGCCGTCTTGGAGCATTCATGTGCTTTTCCTTGGTCGTCTTACTCCGGTAAGGCCGTCTTGGAACTTTCATGGCATTTCCTTGGTCGTCTTACTCCGGTAAGGCCGTCTTGGAACCTTCGTTGCTTTTCCTTGGTCGTCTTACTCCGGTAAGGCCGTCTTGGAACCCCTCTAACATCTCCCCGGATGGTTTACTCCGGTAAGGTCATCTAGGAAATATTGTTGCATTATTTTTTTTATTTTAAACTCCTGCTCTTCTTGGATTTCTCTGGTCTAAATACGATCCCGTGTGATCGTCCGTTTTCTGGCCTTAATACGATCCGGCGTGATCGTCGCATTCTGGATTTGGATTTCTCAGATTATCCAGAACACATCTTCCTTCAATCAGCAAGATATGTTCTGGGGGGCAACTTGTTACACTATCTTTTGGCAAAGGTCGTCTCAACACGAATTTCTATCATCTGAAACGACTCAAGACTTGGGTATAGACTGGCAATCACTTGGATGAAGTGGCGGAGCATTGCTAGCATGGAGTTTGTGTCATTTCTCACCCTTCTGGATCGGTTCGCCCCCTAGGAGTCGCACCCCTAGGTCGCAGTTCGATCCTAGGCGTCGCCCCCTAGGTCGCGATCCGATCCTAGGGGTCGCACCCCTAGGTCGCGATCTGATCCTAGGGGTCGCACCCCTAGGTTGCGATCCGTTCCTAGGGGTCGCACCCCTAGGTCACGATCCGATCACGGAGCGCATAGGGACCACGATCCGACCCCCGAACCTGCTCCTGGACAGCCTGTTCTGACCTATTCTCAAGGCTATTTTTACTCCAACTTGCATGGTTCTTATTACACATGTCATATGACGATTTGAAGATGATATCTGGACGCTTTCCACCACATTTCGAGATTTTTGGGATGCGTGCCATGTGTCCCATGAACCACCTTCAGGAAACAGCTATAAATACCCCATTTGAAGGCATTTTCAGTGATCTTTTTGCCATTCTTCTTCACTGCTTCCACCATTACTGAAGAGCAGGGACTTTGCACCTCCATACACTCAAATTCTTCTCTTTTCAATACAATTAACACATGGATTGTGTGTCTACATATAACTGATTCCTGTAATCTGTCAGTATAACAATAAGATTATAAAGTGGACGTAGGCTACATCTACAGCCGAACCACTATAAAAACCTTGTGTGTCTCCTCTTTATTTACTCTTTTCTGCATTTTGTGATCTGCGATCTGCATTTGGGTGTTAGGCCCAATTTTTGGTCTAACAAGTATAATCACGAAATCCAACATCGAAATATTCCGAAGACAATTTCGATCCAAATCCATTCCAATGCAATTATTGGAAATTCTGGTTATTTTCAAAACCATTTTCAAATCCAATTTATTTATTTTAAAAAATAAATAAATTATAATTCTAGTTCAAAACTAGTTCATTTTGATAAAAATCTATTTTTATCTTTTCAAATAGGGAGTTTTTCATCCTAATCCTTCCCAAATCGTTTCTTATGATTTTACAGAAATTATTGATATTTTTAATAATTTTATCAAGGCCCGTACAGTCGATTTCCATCAACGGCCATCGAACTGCACTTACAGCGATCTTTTCCAAATTTGATTTGGACATAATTCCAAATCCAACCGTTAGATTTCTAATTTCTAATATTCGTTAGAAAGCTCTTTTCGGTACGAACCCAACGGTTCTGGTTTTAGGAGAATTCGACGGTCGGATCTCCAGCAATATCCATTCGAAGTCAATGGTCGAAATTCGCGAACTGCCGCGGCGCGGCGCGTTCTATTCAGGCCATTATGTTATATATATAATATATACTTCGTCGATTTCCTTTTAAAACATATTATATAAATCGTTTTAAATTCATTTCAAATTGATTTCAATTCAAATCGATTTTGAAATCAAATTTCAGTTCGTTTTCAATTCAATTCAATTTCAATTCGAATTCATTTCTATTCAATTTCAATTCAAATTCATTTCTATTCAATTTCAATTCGAATTCATTTCTATTCAATTTCAATTCAAATTCATTTCTATTCAATTTCAATTCGAATTTCAATTCTTTTCAAAATGTCAGATTTTGAAATCACTTTCGATATTCATTATAAAATGAATAAAATCGATATAAATATCATTCACGTCAAAATGGCGTAAATCTAATCAACACGGCTTCATATATTTCTATTTTCAAATATTCTATTTCAAATATTTCTTTTTCAAATATTTTTATTTCAAATATTTCTTTTTAAAACTGGAATGAGGCCCAATCAATTACCATATAATGTTAATTATATGGATTTTCTACAACACATGTATACAATAACAGCGATGAATAATCAACCATCATCCAAAGTGCATTCTGCACTGTATAAGCATCAAATATAAATATTCTACGCTTATAATAGTCTGTCAATCAATCGATCGACATACATCTAATTATTGGGATTAGTGCATGTCGTATATCATCCCAATACCCGTGTGGGGTTTTCAAACCATCAAACACAGATTTTATTTGTGCAGTTGGGCGATGTGTAAAATTTATCGTCCTAATCAATATCAGTCAAATGTGTGTATATAAACAAATCGTTTGATTTGTTTATATTAATTTATTTCATTTCATATATACGTTAAAAATTCTATTTTTAACTATGAAATATTTTCCACTATAAAATATTTTATTTCAGCTATATAAATATTTTATTTCATTTCACATCACATCACACAATCAACTACCCATCAAAATCAAACAAACAAGCATACAAGCCGTCCATGGTCTGTGGACGACGGGTGTCGGGTGCAACTAAACACCGTCTGCATCCTAGTATATATTTTAACTAGAAAATTAAGTTAAAAGTGAGAAGTTCTCACCGACTAGCTAGTCCAAATATCTTGACTCTTCTTATGTAGAAATCTTCGCCGTTTCGTCCCTTGTCACCTTCGTCATCCGTATTCACTACATATATAAAAATCGAATTTTTACTTCGCTATTCACTATATAAAAATCGAATTTTTTACTTTGCTATTCAATATATAAAAATCGAATTTTTACTTTCCTATTCAATATATAAAAATCCAATTTTTACTTTGCTATTCAATATATAAAAATCGAATTTTTACTTTGTTATTCAATATATAAAAATCGAATTTTTACTTTGCTATTCAATATATAAAAATCGAATTTTTACTTATTGAATAGCAAAGTAAAAATTTGATTTTTATATATTGAATAGCAAAGTAAAAAATTCGATTTTTAAATAGTGAATAGCGAAGTAAAAATTCGATTTTTATATATGTAGTGAATACGGATGACGAAGGTGACAAGGGACGAAACGGCGAAGATTTCTACATAAGAAGAGTCGAGATGTTTGGATTAGCTAGTCGGTGAGAACTTCTCACTTTTAACTTAATTTTCTAGTTAAAATATATACTAGGATGCAGACGGTGTTTAGTAGCACCCGACACCCGTCGTCCACAGACGATGGACGGCTTGTATGCTTGTTTGCTTGATTTTGATGTGTAGTTGATTGTGTGATGTGATGTGAAATGAAATAAAATATTTATATAGTTGAAATAAAATATTTTATAGTGGAAAATATTTCAGAGTTAAAAATAGAATTTTTAACGTATATATGAAATGAAATAAATTAACATAAACAAATCAAACGATTTGTTTATATACACACATTTGACTGATATTGATTGGGACGATAAATTTTACACATCGCCCAACTGCACAAATAAAATCTGTGTTTGATGGTTTGAAAACCCCACACGGGTATTGGGATGATATACGACATGCACTAATCCCAATAATTAGATGTATGTCGATCGATTGATTGACAGACTGTTATAAGCGTCGAATATTTATATTTGACGCTTATACAGTGTAGAATGCACTTTGGATGATGGTTGATTATTCATCGTTGTCATTGTATATATGTTTTGTAGAAAATCCATATAATTAACATTATATGGTAATTGATTGGGCCTCATTCCAGTTTTAAAAAGAAATATTTGAAATAAAAATATTTGAAAAAGAAATATTTGAAATAGAATATTTGAAAATAGAAATATATGAAGCCGTGTTGATTAGATTTACGCCATTTTGACGTGAACGATATTTATATCGATTTTATTCATTTTATAATGAATATCGAAAGTGATTTCAAAATCTGACATTTTGAAAAGAATTGAAATTCGAATTGAAATTAAATAGAAATGAATTCGAATTGAAATTGAATAGAAATGAATTTGAATTGAAATTGAATAGAAATGAATTCGAATTGAAATTGAATAGGAATGAATTTGAATTGAAATTGAACAGAAATGAATTCGAATTGAAATTGAATTGAATTGAAAACGAACTGAAATTTGATTTCAAAATCGATTTGAATTGAAATCAATTTGAAATGAATTTAAAACGATTTATATAATACGTTTTAAAAGGAAATCGACAAAGTAAATATTATATATATTATACATATAATATAATGGCCTGAATAGAACGCGCCGCGCCGCGGCAGTTCGCGTATTTCGACCATTGATTTCGAATGGATATTGCGGGAGATCCGACCGTCGGATTCTCCTAAAACCGGAACCGTTGGGTTCGTATCAAAAAGAGCTTTCTAGCAAATATTAGAAATTAGAAATCTAACGGCTGGATTTGGAATTATGTCCAAATCAAATTTGTAAAAGGTCGTTGTTAATGTAGTTCGATGGCCGTTGATGGAAATCGACTGTACGGGCCTTGATAAAATTATTAAAAATATCAATAATTTGTGTAAAATAATAAGAAATGATTTGGGAAGGATTGGGATGAAAAACTCCCTATTTGAAAAGATAAAAATAGATTTTTATCGAAATGAACTAGTTTTGAACTAGAATTATAATTTATTTATTTTTTTAAAATAAATAAATTGGATTTGAAAATGGTTTTGAAAATAACCAGAATTTCCAATAATTTTATTGGAATGGATTTGAATCGAAATTGTCTTCGAAATATTTCGATGTTGGATTTCGTGATTATACAGATGTTGTTATGGAAATTTGAAAGACATATATATACATATCGTTATTTCCAATACGATATTTGTTGGTCGTAGAATTTGATATTGAATATAAGCCGATATATTTTCTATTCAGAGCCTTGTATTTAATATTAAATGTGATTTGGGTTTGTCGTGAATGGTGTCTTTATTAACACTATTCTTGAACCCAGTTGAGAAAAGATTAAATCTTTTTATTTAGATTTAATGAAGTGTACCAATTAAATAATATTTAATTGTAATTGAATTGGTATTGATTTTTGGGTTTATCGTGAACAGTGTTTTAAATAACACTTGTTCTTTAACCCGATAATTAATGGAATGTGATTTTGTGTTTATCGTGAACCGTGTTTTAAAATGACACTGATTCTTTAACCCAGTTAAAGATTAAAACTAAGTGGAGTTTTAATGAATCTTTAATTAAATTGAAAAGATCGAGAATGGAGTATCACCAGTTTTACTCCAGGCGATAGTTAAATCTTTAATTAGATTTGAACGTGAAATGGTAATTGAATTTATCGATAACACCGTGGTGTTAGATATGAAGTATGACCAGTTTTACTTCATGGGATGAATAGGTTGGGATTGGGAAATTAAAATAAATGATTACTTCGGTGTGGTTCGCTAATCTCGACTAGTTTGAATTGATATTCAAAAGAAGATTAAAGAGTAAATTTAAAAGAATTTATCTTTGATAAAATTAATGGGAACCTTTGCCAAAGTATAGGAATATTTGAATAAAAGAATATTCTAAATTCGAATGAGGCGTATGTTGTGTTTGTGTAACACTTGTTTATTATATACGCAAGCTATTCAGAAAGACCCGGTTTATCCCATTCTGAATGACTAATTCGACGTGGTGTCGAAGATGAAGACGGTGGTTGAAGACCGGAAGTCTTCACATCGTTTGGATAATTACTGATGATCTTGATTGGGCCATACACCCAAGAAGATGGGTGATCGTCCAGACGTACTTGGAGATCGATGGATATGCGGGGTACTAGGTGCCTCCGGTTTCGTTCAGACCCAGAACGAACTTGTAAATGGACTGTGTGTCTGACATTGGATTTTAGTCTGTGCGATTGATTTCTATTAAATATATATCTGTTTGGCGGCGGAGAATTTATTCTCTTGCATAACGCCCTTCTCTGAGACGTACGAGCTCAGGGGTTATATATTGATGGATATCAAACGCATGGAGTGAATTGTCTGTGTGGCATGCCTAAGTGGCAATTGATCGAGGCTTCTGTTGAAAAGCAAAGTCTTGTGGGTGATGATCAAAGCACGCCCTGTGTGGCATAGCTTTGTGCAACGTTGATTCGCAAGCCTCACACCCCGGTTGTGAACCAAAAACGGGAGAAGGATCCAGGGAGGGCATGCGTTTCTTTCTAGCTAGAAGTGGCGTCAGTGGTTTTACACGCCCTGACGAGTTTGACTTATGTGGTTGTTGCTATTGCGAGGCGCCTCGGATATATCGGTCGATCCGGGACCGATGGGGTCATTGGACTTATTTACGCCCCAAAGGTGGGGAAACACAGTGCTCAAGCATTTTAATCCACATCGGTGGACCGGCCCTGTGGCTCCTAGGTGCAGTTGCGGCTGTAGCCTGAGGCTCGGGCTAGAGAGTCTCGAATTAGGTAGAGGACTATCTTTTGCCTCGGTTCACAGATGGAAACCCAATTTCCAAATACGTGACTTTGCGATTTTGGTTGTATAACCTATATATGGCGACATAGTGGTATGGGGCATTCATGCCGCCTATGATTGATACTTATGATTTGAAGTTGTTTTATACATTGTGCACTTATAATAGTATCCAAAGATTTGTTTTAAACGTATCAAGCATTCTTGGCTACTATAAGGTGAAAACCTATCCCTCGGCTTGCATTGCATTGTGTGATAGGACCTGGGTCTTATAATAGCTTCATTTTTCTTTATTTAGTATTGCGCTGTTGTTTTACGCACTGGTGTTCTTGGGAGGAAACCCGTTCTGTGTTAGCGGCGTGGTCCCTTGATTTACCTAACTTTAAAATAAAGATTAATAACTGTTTTAGTTCTCACACTAGTCCCATGACTGACTTGGAGTTTATTATTTTAATCTAAACTCTGGGTGCCCCTATTTTGACACGGGCAGCTAGTAGTTTTGGTTTTGCAGATTTATATTAACAGGATCCTGGTTTACAGCTGGAACGATATCCGGAAAGCTTTGTATCAGTATATCTCCTTCATTTGTGTATTGTATTATTTCCCGCTGCTATGTAATTTATTGTAATCTCTGATATTTCTATGTAATATTGATTCATTTATACTCTGTATATTCTGATGGAATTGTTGTAATAAGCAATGAAATGTTCTTCCGTCTGCGTTCCATTTTGTCGTGTTCTCGAAACAATCAGGCGTTTCGAACGGTCTAGATCGGTTTAGCGACTGAGTCAGATCGAGCGAAATTCCTTGTTGTCACACGTGGTATCAGAGCTGGTTAGAGAATGTGATAGGGGGTTCTCGCTTGGCTGTCCGGTGGCGAGCAGGAGACTCTTACCCCTACACATCCCAATGGGAAGATTGGGTTGGTTGTTGCAGTCGAGAGGCTGGCCGTAAAATCAGTTCTGAGGTATCACTATATGTCACGGTGGGGAGGTTAGCCCACTGCCTGATGGTTGCAAAGCCTAGGGTCGTTACAATTTATCAGGTTAAGGTATTGATCTTAATGTCGGATGGTTATTCCATCAAGAAAAAGGTTAAAAAGTACTATTTTTACACTCGTGTGTTTTTATTCTTCGTTGATGAACTAATTCGGCAGCTAGCAATGAAATCATCCATTTACAAGAGATGATTCCCTACGATCTAGAAGACGTCTTCACCTTTGCTACACCACCGGCGTGGTAAGTGCTATTTCCTTAGTAAGTTTATTGATTTGTGGATTATATTATTTGTTGCCTTTATTTTGAAAGGATAGTTTTTGAAAGGTCTATATTTTTTTAATAAAAAATAGAGAATTATGAGCTACTACTATGTCGGTTGTATTGTTTTTTCGCATGCGTATATGAGTGCTGACTTGTTGGTGAGTGGATATATACAGGAGTATGTGAATTTATAGTGTTGCCTAGGTTTAGAACATATGTAGATGTGTGTATTTGGCTGATTGTCTAGACGAGTTTGTATGCATGCTATTGCATGGGAACTGTTGTGTTTATCGGTTAGTTAGTGTGAGCTTTTGAGGACTAGTGAGAATGTTTTGTGCAATACATGAAGGAAGTATATGTTTATAATTAACTGGAAACCTATATATGTATATATTCAAGTATATGAAGTACCATATTAAATATTTTTATAAACAAACATAACTCTAATGGTGCATTAAAATTATTAAAGCGAAGATAATAAAAATATTGCTGATTAAATTTTCTTACTCAATTGTGCAGTATAATTTCCTACTAATAAAGGGTGCATTAATTACCGCAGCATTTTCAAGCACGTATAAATGGACAAATCTACATCATAGAAGATTAGAGGTTGTTTTTGTTTATTTATTGAATGTAAGGTAAATGTTTGAAACTATAAATATTCCTCTGTTCAAATCTATTCTTATTATGCACTACCATCAATTTAATATATTTTCAAGCACATCCTAAAATGAAGGTGATGTTGATCGTTGACTCTGGTTACCTAATTTGGTAAAACAACCGGGGAAGGTGCCAATATATTTTTGAATATTTTTTGTTCTCTACTCCCACATGTTGTCTACTTTGGTGTAATGAAATGGCGAAGAAGCCTTTACTTCTCTAACAAAAAAAGTGTGATGCTAAGGGCACCTCCAATATGTTCTTCCTAATACCGCGACTAAAAAATACCACAAAAATTAGTATTACACTCTTCTTAATACCACATACTTAAAAAATAGGGGCTACCACACTGTTTTACATTATTTCTATTTCGCTCGATATTTGTCCGTCCTCATTTCTAATACTGATTAACGGGTTAAACCCTAGATCTATAACCGATCAAAGAATTCGATGCCGCAATGCAGAGGAATATACAAAAGCCGTGAACAAGGATTGAATCAAGCAAACTAGAAGAGAAAGTGATAAATTAGGGTTTTCAGATCACCAAACAATTGGGAGATTACCGTATGAATTTTTATTTTCCTTGGGGTATGCAAAGAAGATAGAGATTACAAGAGATTAGGGTTTTTAGATTAGCTTAGTACGTGATTAGTTCGGCAAATAATGATTGAGTGGGGGATTAGAATGGAGAGGTAATGTAGTATTAGGAAGCATACAAAATTTAATGAGTTTTATTTTTTTATTGTGGTATAAGGAAGAACATATTGGGGTGCCATTAGCACCACACTAAAAAAAATTATATAACATTTAATAACTGTTCTTAAGAAAGTGTAGTTCTCTACATGTGATCCTCTTCGGTGAAATGAAACCGACTATTAGGGGGGTTTCCCTACTGTAAGAGCTAAAAACAAATTGTCTGAGCCAATGAATTTCGGCATAATTTTCGCTCAGCCAATCTTTTGTCCGTCGTTTCCTTCTTTATCAAATCTATGCAACTGCGAATCTTTCTCCTTAAGAAATTCCTTTCCTCTGTAATATTCTACTCTTTTATTTGCAAATTAACATATCGTTCTTATCTTCTTTATGACTTCCTTCGACGACCGATGGTTTCATGCATTTTTCTATCATTTTCTCCTCTCAAATTGTTCCTCAGTCGGATTTAAATATGAAACCTAAATTCAAAAATTAGATCACCTCTTCATTTGTCAAACCAAAACTTCTACATCGGCCCTCTTCCAAGCGATTTCAAGCAAGATATGACGAGTCCAAGCGATATGATGATCATCGATTCGATCTACGGATTCCAAGTGACGCCTTCATCAACGATTAGAGAGCCAAACCGCAAGATTCATTATTTTTATCTTCGAAGTTCTAGATTTGGAAAATTTGGATGCCGTGAATGGGATGGAGGAGTTGCGTCTCCGTAGTTTGCAAGTTCCAGATGAGGTAAGTTTTAGTATTTGGCCTTTAATCAATTATTAATAATTTTAGAAATATACTAATAATTTTATAAGCATGTTAATAATTAGAATATGCATTTTTTGTTTCATCATTGCAACATGGATTTTTTCACTTGATTTTGCCATCAAACAACTGTATAGAATAAACTACCGCTTCAATTTTTGTTCTTCAAGTTGTATTGTAATAACCCAGAAATTCTGAGCCAATTTAAAATTTTTGTTTTGGTTATTTTAATGAATTTTGATTATTTAAAATGAATTATTTTAAATAATAATGACGAAAAATTTATTTTCGACGAAGTTAAAATGAAGAAATTTATTTTAATTATATAACGAGCCTGAAATGACGTAGTAGTTTGAAATTTCGATTTCGAATTTCAAATGAATATACATAATTCGTTTTAAGTCGGAATTGGACGAAACCAGAAACATCTAAATCTGTTTGACGATATCTTTATAACGGATATAAGAAATTGAGATTTCACTTTAGAAGTTGAGAGATACGTCTAGTTTAAAATTCAGAAAAGTCGCTGTGGAATTTATATATATTTTAATATATATAAAGGCCCTTAGAAATGGAAATTTTGCAAACGACCTCGGTTTTCAATGAAACCACTTTTGTTGGATCCGAGATGTCAAATTATTGCTAGGTTTCAAAATTCATAATTTTCTAAGTAAATATGTGAGCGTGGCGAAGTTAAATGTGTTTTGACAGTTTTAGTCAATTTTGATCGACCGGAAAATGGCCATTTTTCAAATGGTCTCAGAATTAGATGAAACTAGTTTTGTTAGGACCGTATCGTCAATACGAAGCTAGAAATATTTTTTCTGGAATTTTTAGAGTCCGTATGCGGCCCCAATAAATTGAAATGTACATTTAAATTAAATATATATTGATTAATATTTTAATTTTAAAAGAAAACTGATCGAAACAGTCGAATTGGCTCACCAAACATTTCCCGTTGTGTCCGGAATGGGGGCATTTAGGTAGAGGCAACATTTGTTGGGTTTAATTTGAAGTTCGAATGAGAAATTTCTCTTGTATGAAATAATTAGAATAAAATATAATCATTAAATATATAAATAGGGTCAAACCCTAGAAACAGTCAAACCCCGTAGCCTGGTCAAAATTCAAGGGCGCCTCTATCCCTTTCGACGATCAGCGACTTCAATTGTTCCCCCTCTTCTTTCTCTCGATCCACCAGCTAATTCACCACTTCGTTAAAGCAAAATATGATCAGCTAAGTGGCCTCTACGATCTCAACGGGGGAGATCTTTTTCAATGGTCTCTCGTGCTCGATTTTGCACCTGGAACACACACCGTTCTCACGCAAGCCAGGGAAGATGGGGACCGTCGAGTGGACCCTGACGACCAGCGTTGGGAGCTCAGGTGGCGGCACACCTCTGGGCATGCTCCGATTGAACTCTGGCGCGGCGGATAAAGGGTGATGGCGAACCCTAGTTTACGGGGGCGGGTTTCAAGAAGCCGATGTCGGCCTGGAAGATGCGGAATGCGACGAGAAAGGTGATATTCTTTATTTAAATATAATAGCATTTTTTATATATTATATAATCCATTGTAAAAATCGCCTCTTATTTAATAACATTATACCTTGTTGTAGAAATAAAATTATACCTTGTTTTAGAAATAATAGAATTCTAATCTTTGATATATAAAAGAAATAATAAAAATCTAATCTTTGATATGTAAAAGAAATAATAAAAATCTAACCTTTGGTATGAAAAAGAGTGTATAAAAATCTGATTTTTATATAGAAAACATTGTAGTAAAAATGTGATCTTTATTTCATAAGTAGCAGTATAAAAGTATAATTTTTATTATATATGTAGCAATATAAAAGTACGATTTTTATATATATAATAGCAATGTAAAAATACAATTTTTATATATATAATAGCATTGTAAAAATATGATTTTTAATGTATACATGGCATTGCAAAAAGGTGATTTTTATATATAATATGGCGTTATTAAAATGTGATTTTTAAATAAACATCGTATTAAAAACGTGATTTTTATTATGAACAGCGTGAAACATTGTGTGATGGAACTGGGGGGAAAATAAATGCGAATCTGAACCGCTCAGAAATAAAGAATGACGGAGTGGAACCCCAAGGTGAGAACTTCTCACTTTAAATTTTCTTTTCTAGTCATAAATATATACTAGGATGCAAACGGTGTTTAGTAGCACCGGACACCCGTCGTCCACAGACCATGGACGGCTTGTTTGTTTGTTTGTTTGATTTTGATGTGTAGTTGATTGTGTGATGTGGAGTGAAAAGAAAAAATATATTTTTATAGCTAAAAATAGAATTTTTAACGTGTATATGAAATGAAATAAATTAATATAAACAAATCGAACGATTTGTTTATATACACAAATTTGACTGATATTGATTGGGACGATAAATTTTACACATTGCCCAACTACACAAATAAAATCTGTTTTGATTGTTTGAAATCCCACATGGCTATTGGGGTGATATCTGACATACACTAATCCCATTAATTAGTTGTATGTCAATCGATTGATTGACATACTGTTATAAGTGTTGAATATTTATATTTGATGCTTATACAGTGTAGAATGCACTTTGGATGATGGTTGATTATTTGTCATTGTCTATGTATACATGCGTTGTATGGAAATCCATAGAAATAAAATCTATGGTAATTGGTTGGGCCTCATTCCAGTTTTGAAATAGAATATTTGAATAGAAATATTTGAATAGAAATATTTGAAATAGAATATTTGAAGTAGAATATTTGAAAAAGAAATATTTGAACAGAAATATTTGAAATAGAATATTTGAAAAAGAAATATTTGAATAGAAATATTTGAAATAGAATATTTGAAAATAGAAATATATGAAGCCGTGTTGATTAGATTTGCGCCATTTTGATGCGAGCGATATTCATATCGGTTTTATTCGTTTTTATAACAAATATCGAAAAGGAAGTGATTTCAAAATATAACGTTTTGAAAATATTATCATTTATATGTTAATGATATGGAATATTCAATTTTGATTTGAAATTGAATATGAAGTTGAAACCGCTTTGAAAACGAATTTAAAACGATTTATAAAATACGTTTTAAAAGGAAATCGACGAAATAGATATAATATATATATTATATATATAATGGACTGAATAGAACGCGCGCGCTACGGCAGATCGCGAATTTCGACCATTGACTTCAAACGGATATTACGGAAGATCCGACCGTCGGATTCTCCTAAAACCAAAACCGTTGGGTTCGTATCGAAAAGAGCTTTCTAATGGATATTAGAAATTATAAATCTAATGGTTGGATTTGGAATTATGTCCAAATCAAATTTAGAAAAGGTCGTTGTAAGCGCAGTTCGATGACCGTTGATGCAAATCGACTGTACGGGCCTTGATAAAATTATTAAAAATAGTAATAATTTGTGTAAAATCATAAGAATTGATTTGTGAAGAATTGGGGTGAAAAACTCCATATTTGAAAGGATAAAAATAAATTTTTATCGAAATGAACTAATTTTGAATTCGAATAATAATTTATATATTTTTAAATAAATAAATTGGATTTGAAATTGTTTTAAAAGAAACCAGAATTTTCAAAAATTGAATTGGAATGGATTTGAATCGAAATTGTCTTTGGAATATTTCGATGTTGGATTTCGGGATTATACAGATATTGTTATGGAAATTTGAAAGATATATTTATATCGTTATTTCCAATACGATATTTGTTGGTCGTAGAATTTGATATTGAATATAAGCCGATATATTTTCTATTTAGAGCCTTGTATTTAATATCAAATGTGATTTGGGTTTGTCGTGAATAGTGTCTTCATTAACACTATTCTTAAACCCAGTTGAGAAAAAGATTAAATCTTTTTATTTAGATTTAATGAAGTGTACCAATTAAATGGTATTTAATTGGAATTGAATTTGAATTTGAATTGATTTTTGGGTTTATCGTGAACGGTGTTTTAAATAACACTTGTTCTTTAACCCGATAATTAATGGAATGTGATTTTGGGTTGTCGTGAATCGTATCTTCAATAATATTGTTCTTAGACCCAACGGAGTTAAGAAAATCAGAAACTAACTGGAGACTAGTTAAGTTGAATGGTTTCAAGGGTATTGATCTGATGTTGGTTTCGGCCTTCGGGGTTAATACTTAAGGAATTGCTCACTTGCTAATTTACGGTTAGTGACTAATTGAAATGTGATGTGATTTTGGGGTTTATCGTGAACCATGTTTTAAATGACATTGATTCTTTAACCCAGTTAAAAACTAAAACTAAGTGGAGTTTTAATGAATCTTTAATTAGATTGAAAAGATCGAGAATGGAGTATCACCAGTTTTGCTCTAGGCGATAGTTAAATCTTTAATTAGATTTGAACGTGAAATGGTAATTGAATTTAGCGATAACACCGTGGTGTTAGATATGAAGTATTACTAGTTTTACTTCATAGGATGAATAGGTTGGGATTGGGAAATATAAAATAAATGATTACTTCAGTGTGGTTCGCTAATCCCGACTAGTTTGATTTGATATTCAAAGGAAGATTAAAGAAGAAATTTAAAAGAATTTATCTTTGATAAAAATTAATGGGAACCTTTCCCTAAGAATGTGAAATTTAGAAACTAATTGTAGGTTAGCTAAGTTGGATGGTTTCTTGGATATTGATCTGATGTTGGTTTCGGCCTTCAGGGTTAATATTTGGGGAATTATTCTCTTGCTAATTTACGGTAAGAGACTAATGAATTGGAATGAGGCGTATGCTGTATTCGTGTAACACTTATTTATTATATGCGCGAGTTATTCGGAAAGACCGGGTTTATCCCATTCTGAATAACTGATATGACGATATGTCGAAGATGAAGACGGTGGTTGAAGACCGGAGGTCTTCACGTCGTTTGGATAATTACTGATGATCTTGATTGGGCTGTACACCGAAGAGGAGGGAATCAATTGGTGATCATCCAGACGTACTTGGAGATCGATGGATATGCGAGGTACAAGGTGCCTCCGGTTTCGTTCAGACCCAGAACGAACTTGTAAATGGACTATGTGTCTGACATTGGATTTTATTCTGTGTGATTGATTTCTATTAAATATATATCTGTTTGGCGACGGAAAAATTATTCTCTTGCTTAACGCCCTTCTCTGAGACGTAAGAGCTCAGGGGTTATATACTGATGGATATCAATCGCATAGAGTGAATTGCCTGTGTGGCATGCCTAAGTGGCAAATGATCAAGGCTTCTGTTGAAAAGCAAAGTATTGTGGTTGATGATCAAAGCACGGTCTTTGTGGCATAGCTTTGTGTAACATTTAATTCGCGAGTTTCACACCCGGTATGAACCAAAAACGGGAGACGGACATCAGGGAGGGCATGTGTTTCCTTCTAGTTAGAAGTGGCATCAGTGGTTTTACACGCCCTGACGAGTTTGACTTATGTGGTTGTTGGTTTGCGAGGCGCCTCACATATATCGGTGACTATGTGAAGCCGATGGAGTCATTCGTTGGATCATTTACACCCCATAGGGCGGGGAGACGTATTGTTCAGGCATAATAATCCACTCCATGTGGACCGGCCCTGACGATCCAAGGCTTGTCTGCGCGCTTGCTTGAGACATGGGCTAGATTGTCTCGAATCGGCGAGGACGATCCCTAACCTCGGTTCATATCATAAATGATAACCTAACTTCCAATACGACATTTTGCGGTTTTGATTGTATACCTATATATGGAGACATATTGGTATGGGACATTCATGTCGCCTATGATTGATATTTATGATTGTATATAAAATTAGAAACTGACTGGAAAGGAGCTAAGATGGGTGGTTTCTTGGGTATTGATCTGATGTTGGTTTCGGCCTTCGGGGTTAATACTTAGGGAATCGTTCTCTTACTAATTTACGGTTCGAGTCTGATTAAGAATTAAAACATGAAATTTAGCGTATCAAGCATTCTTTGGCTATTATAAGGTAAAAACCCTATCCTCCGGCTTGCGTTGCATTTTGTGATGGGACCTGGGTCTTATAATAGCTTCATTGTTCTTTATTTAGCATTGCGCTATTTGTTTTATGCACTGGTATTCTTGGGAGGAAACTCGTTCCGTGTTATACGGTGTGGTCCCTTGATTTACCTAACTTTAAAATAAAGATTAATAACTTTTTTAGTTCTCACACCAGTCCCATGACTGACCTGGAGTTTATTGTTTTAACCTAAACTCTAGGCCTATTTTTCACACGGGCAGTTAGTAGTTTTGGTTTTGCAGATTTATATTCACAGGATCCTTGTTTACAGCTGGAATGATATCTGGAAAGCTTTTTATCCATATATCTCCTTCATTTGTGTATTCTATTATTTTCCGCTGCTATGTAATTTATTGTAATCTCTGATATTTGGTAAATGTGTAATATTGATTTATACTCTGTATATTCTTGTATTCTGATGGAATTGTCGTAATTAACAATGAAATTTTCTTTTGTTTGCATTCTGATTGGTCTTGTCCTGAAAGCAATCCGTGCTTTCCTTACTAGAGAAGTTCGGGTCGTTTCATTTGGTATCAGAGCTTTGGTTTACAAAGCTCAGAGAACAAGACACATTAGAACCATATGAAAGAATTCATCAGATATTGGATTAGTAATATCCAATGGGAATGACTCGTTAGAGATGGGATCAGTAGTATCCTAGAACGAGTGTGAATTGTATATTTTTAAATTGAAAACAATTTTTGTTTTGAAAATTTAAATCAATTATTCATATTTGATTATTTATTTATATTGAATTTGGGCGATCTAATATATAAAGATTTTGTATATACGTCTGATCCACGTGTATTCGAAGTTTTAATATGTTGGATAGATATAGAATCACAATCTAATCGCTCGGGCATGATTCTAATGATTGACGCGCCATCATCAGAATTTATTTTCGTGTTTCGAAAGTGGGATTTCTATATATTTCCAATAGACTGGTGTGAGAAACAAAAATTAGATAGGGCTTATCGTTGTGATTTGGCATCAAAAATCTGATTTTTAGACTATGTATCGAAGTTATGAATTTGAAAAGCTAATCAACTAATTGATTGCTGATTGTGTTGTTTGATTATAGTTTGATTCATAAATTTGAACCATATAGCCAATTTGAACTGAATAGTAAATTGTATTGAAAATTTATCGCATTTGCATACATGTACATGTACTTACATTGAACAGGTCATTGCAAAGAGGCTAGAGCAGAAGAATAAATTTGTTTGCCCGACAAATAGGTACATGTTTACCACAATTTACTGTTTTGTTTGGGTGATGATGATTTTTTGAGCCGATTGGCTAGCCGCTTGGCTTTTTCTTTTTCTTTTGGATTGAAGAAGGCCATAGGAGACTATATGAAATATCTCGATGTCCCCGGTGCACGAGAGGTTATGGCGAAATTTTTCGAAAATTTAGGGTGTTAGCCAAATTTTTGAAAAATTTGAAAAGTTCTTAGAAACTGAAAATTTGAAGAACTTAAGCCGTAATGAAAATAATGAAAGTTGAGTTGATTAGTTAAACAACTTTCGGCTTCGTTCCTTTTCGGGGACGAAAAGTTTTAAGTGAGGGAGATTGTAATAACCCGGAAATTCTGAGCCAATTTGAAATTTTTATTTTGGGTATTTTAATGAATTTTGATTATTTAAAATGAATTATTTTAAATAATAACGACGAAAAATTTATTTTCGACGAAGTTAAAACGAATAAATTTATTTTAATTATATAACGAGCCTGATATGGCGCGGTAGTTTGAAATTTTGATTTCGAATTTCAAATGAATATACAGAATTCGTTTTAAAGTCGGAATTGGACGAAACTAGAAACATCTAAATCTGTTTGACGATATCTTTCTAACAGATGTAAGAATCTAAGATTTCAGTTTAGAAGTTGAGAGATACGTCTTGTTTAAAATTCAGAAAAGTCGCTGTGGAATTTATATACATTTTAATATATATAAAGGCCCTTAGAAATGGAAATTTTGCAAACGACCTCGGTTTTCGACAAAACCACTTTTGTTGGATCCGGGATGTCAAATATTGCTAGGTTTCAAAATTCATAATTTCCTAAGTAAATATGTGAGCGTGGCGAAGTTAAACGTGTTTTGACAGTTTCAGTCAATTTCGATCGACCAGAATATCGCCATTTTCAAACGGTCTCAGAATTCGATGAAACTAGTTTTGTTAGGACCGTATCGTCAATACGAAGCTATAAATAATTTTTCTGGATTTTTTAGAGTCCGTATGTGGCCCCAATAAATTGAAATGTACATTTAAATTAAATATATATTGATTAATATTTTAATTTAAAAGTAAACTGATCGAAACAGTCGAATTGGCTTACCGTACATATCCCATTGTGTCCGGAATGGGGGTATTTAGGTAGAGGCGACATTTGTTGGGTTTAATTTGTAGTTCGAATGAGAAATTTCTCTTATACGAAATAATTAGAATAAACTATAATCATTAAATATATAAATAGGGTCAAACCCTAGAAACAATCAAACCCCGTAGCCTGGTCAAAATTCGAGGGCGCCACTATCCCTTTCGACGATCAGCGACTTCAATTGTTCCCCTCCTCTTACTCTCGATCCACCAGCTAATTCACCACTCCGTTAAAGCGAAATATGATCAACTAAGTGGCCTCTACGATCTCAAAGGGGGAGATCTTTTTCAGTGGTCTCTCATGCTCGATTTTGCACCTGGAACACACACCGTTCTCACGCAAGCCAGGGAAGATGGGGACCGCCGAGTGGACCCTGACAACCAGCGTTGGGGAGCTCAGGTGGCGGCGCACCTCTGGGCATGCTTCGATTGAACTCTGGCGCGGCGGATAAAGGGTGATTGCGAACCCTAGTTTACGGGGGCGGGTTTTGAGAAGCCGATGTCGGCCTGGAAGATGCAGAACGAGACAAGAAAGGTGATATTCTTTATTTAAGTATAATAGCATTTTTTATATTATATAATCCATTGTAAAAATCAACTCTTATTTAATAAAATTATACCTTGTTGTAGAAATAATAAAAATCTAATCTTTGATATGTAAAAGAAATAATAAAAATCTAAACTTTGATGTGTAAAAGAAATAATAAAAATATAATCTTTGGTATGAAAAAGAATTTATAAAAAATCTGATTTTTATATAGAAAACATTGTAGTAAAAATGTGATCTTTATTTTAGAAGTAGCAGTATAAAAGTATAATTTTTATTATATATGTAGCAATATAAAAGTACGATTTTTATATAAATAATGGGAATGTGAAAATACGATTTTTATATATATAATAGCATTGTAAAAATACGATTTTTAATATATACATGGCATTGTAAAGAGGTGATTTTTATATATAATATGGCGTTATTAAAAATGTGATTTTTAAATAAACATCATATTAAAAACGTGATTTTTATTATGAACAGCGTGAAACATTGTGTGATGGAACTGGGGGGAAAACAAATGTGAATCTGAACCGCTCAGAAATAAAGAATGACGGTGTGGAACCCCAAGATGAGAACTTCTCACTTTAAATTTTCTTTTCTAGTTATAAATATATACTAGGATGCAGACGGTGTTTAGTAGCACTCGACACCCGTCGTCCACAGACCGTGGACGGCTTGTTTGTTTGATTTTGATGTGTAGTTGATTGTGTGATGTGGAATGAAAAAAAAATATTTTTATTGTGACGATAAAGCTGGTGATGATTTCATTCTTTCTACTGAGCGCATCTGCGACAACATTGGCTTTCCCTGGAGTGTATAGAATCTCAAAATCGTATATTTCAAGGAATTCTAACCAACGGTGTTGTCTCAAGTTCAGATCTTTCTGAGTGAATAGATACTTCAATGATTGATGATCGGTAAATAGTTCGAACTTCTCGCCCAATAAATAATGCCTCCAGATTCTCAAAGCAAACACGATAGCTAACAACTCAAGATCATGAGTTGCATAGTTCCTTTCGTGCGGCTTCAGCTGACGGCTAGCATAAGCGACCACTTGGCCTTTTTGCATTAATACTGCACCAAGCGCTCTAATAGAAGCATCTGTCCATACAGTCAAGTCCTGGTTGCCTTTTATAATTGTTAATCCTGGAGCGGTTGTCAATTTCAGTTTCAGCTCCTGGAAAGCTTCCTCACATTCGGGAGTCCAATTGAATTTCTCATGCTTCTTTGTAAGCTTTGTTAATACCCCGGATATCTTCGAAAAATCCTTAACGAATTTCCGATAGTAACTAGCCAATCTAAGGAAACTTCGAACTTCTGTAGGGGTAGTAGGCTGTTTCCTATCCTGAATCGCTGTAATTTTGCTTGGATCAATAGCAATTCCTTCTTTTGATACGACATGGCCAAGAAACTTAACTTCATCTTGCCAGAAGATACACTTAGAAAATTTAGCTTGCAAGATATTTCTCCTCAGAATTCCCAGCACTTGTTCTAAATGTTTTGCATGCTCGCCTTCGTACTTGGAGTGGATTAAGATATCGTCGATGAAGACCAGAACAAATTTATTCAAGACACCACGGAACACTCTGTTCATAAGATTGACGAAGTATGCTGGAGCATTACACAAGCCGAACGGCATCACTAACCATTCGTAGAATAAATCGGGACCACTGAAGGCTGTCAAAGGAACACAGTCTTCGGCTATATGTAATTGGTGGAAACCTGCAGCTAGATCCATTCTGGAGAATACTCTCGCCCCATTTAATTGATCCAACAAATCATCTATACGTGGCAAGGGGTATTTGTTCTTCAGTGTCTGCTTATTGAGATCTCGGTAATCAACACAAAGCCGTAGAGTACCGTCTGATTTCGGGACAAACACTACTGCTGCTCCCCAATTTTAAAAGCTTGGTATGATCAGACCTTTCCACAGCAATTCTCGAGTTTGGCTACCCAACTCTTCCTTCTCTTTCGGGGCCATTCTTCGAATTGGATGAACTACTGGTCGGGCATTTGGAAGTAGATCTATTCTGAATTCAATTTCCCTTTGCGGAGGTAAGTTCTCGGCTTCTTCAAACACATCCGCATAGTTTTTAACAACCGGAATCTTTTCTAATGAAGTGGGAATAACTTCCAAAGCAGACCAAAGTTCTTTTTTATCTGCTTCTGAGCCATGACATGGTATAATAATACATCTGAGCTTTGTTTTAACTTTAACGATTCTTTCAGCACATTTGACTTCTGACTCATACTTCGTTAACCAATCCAACCCCAGAATAATATCGAACTCACGAAAATCCATAACAATCGAATCAAAAGGAAATCGGTATCGAGAAAAAGAAATAGGTACTCTACGATATGAACTGAGAATGATAGAGCCTCCTATCGGGTTTTGAACTTTAATTGGTTCTTTGAGCTTTCTTTGTTTCAATTTTAACTTGTGAACAGTGTTACTAGAAATGAAGCTACGTGATGCACCAGTGTCAAAAAGTACAGAAACAGGAATGTTTTTAATTGTAAGGGTACCTCCCAAGACGTCGGGTTTACCTGATCAATCGGTGATAGCTGGCGGGGTTTCCCAGTCGTAAACATGTGCCACTTGTGCATTCTTCTTCAATGGACAATTCCTGCTAAAGTGACCCTTCTGATGGCAGTTGTAGCATTTGGCTGAGCTGTGGGGGTTCGGGTTTGAGCTTTCTGGATTTGCCTTCAGTCTCTTTGGGGCGGTGCACACATTTGAATAATGCCCCTTCTTCCCGCAATTGTAGCAGCTTCCTTTGGGTATCTTACCAGATTGCTGAGTAGCGGCAGGTGCATTGCTGGACTCGGGTTGATCTCCTGAAGCTTTGCGCTTGTTTCCAGCTTGGCTTTTAGCGCGGTCTAGATTGGAGTTCCTCTCATCCAAATCTTCATAGTTGCAGGCCATCTCTACCAGTTCTGAAAATAGGAGTTTGATGTTGCTCATGGCCCGGTCCTGGTACTTGCGCTTCAGCCCCAATATGAACCTCTTGTTCTTTGCTTTGGATGTCAAAATAAGCTCTGGAGCGTAGCGTGATAACTGTGTGAATTTGTTGAGGTAGTCTTGAATAGAACGGTCTCCCTATTGGAGATTAGCAAACTGATCACACATCCGCTCTAATGCCTACTCAGGGATGAACTTTCCCTTGAACAGGATCTTGAACTCCTCCCAGGTCCTAAGAGTATCCTCCTCATCCTCAGAGGTGACGGAATCCCACCACAACTCGGTCTCCTCCTGTAAGACCAAGCACCCATAATCACTTTGTCGTGGGTTCCAAGTCTCATGCCTGCAAAAATCTTCTCGCATGTCTTCAACCATGACAAAGCCTCTGCCACTGAGCCAATGCCAGAAAAAGGTTTGCCTCCGAGGTTTCTGTACCTTTTTGCTAGTCTATCAAGATCGAAGTCCTGTGGTGCTGGTGGCTGAATCATAGGACCCTCTTCTGCTACGGGGATATTCCCCCATCCTCCAGCTCTACATGCACGACCTCTTCGGCCACCTCTGGCTGCAGCTGCTTGCATAGCCATCAAGTAAAGTACTGTATAAGCAAGAAAAGAGTCAAGCTCACAGAAATGATAACTTTCATATATGATAAAGCAGGAGAACATAAGGAAAGGTAATGATGTACTGATCAAATTGTTTTGATAATCTGCTTAGCTCATTCTAGGACATCACTAATCCTATCTCTAATGAGCCACTCGCCTTAGAACACTACTGATTCTATTCTAACGAGGTGTTTAATGTGTTAGATTCCAGAACTAAGGTTAACCAAGGCTCTAATACCAACTGTGACGATCCCAAAATCCGTGTGACGGTGTTAAGGATAATCATTGGAATATAACACATCAATCACCATAGTAGAGTACAGATAATAGCAAAAACAATAAATAGAATAATTTTACATGGATATGGCAGTGGAATCATAACATGTAACAACATCAGAATAGCACAACGTAGGATATAACTTAGTAAAAAAAGGGAAATGACCAGTCAACATCGCCATATGCGGAATATATACATATAGTGAGACATAATAAGGGTATCGGTCTACATCGCCTGAGGCGGTACATATACATATGATAATATATACTAGAAGTAAAACAGTCTACATCGCCATAGGCGGAATCATATACATAAGACAGGGATAGTGGAAAGTCAATAGCCAAAATACAAATCTAATCCATCGCCATCAAGCCAAAAGTGCACCTCGTACTACAGTGCCAAGCCAAAACAACCTGTCATCTGTCAACTAGGCTGCCCGTGTGAAAATAAGGGCACCCGAGTTTGCAAAGTGAAACAAACAACGAGTCAGTCATGGGACTGGTATGAGAAATCTACTTAACAGGTTAAACAACAGTAATAAGGCAAATCATAGGACCATGCCACTTTCGCGGAACGGATTTACACCAGTGATTACCGGTACATTTGAACCAAAGTGAATTCTTTAAAACAACGCATTGCTTTTAAAAAGAATGAAGCTGTTATAAGACTCAAGTCCCATCATACAATGCAATGCAAACCGGAGGATAGAGTTTTACCTTATAATGGCCAAATATGCTTAATACGTGTAAAGCAAAATCATTTGATATTATTACTAGTGCATATATGTTTCAAACGAATATCATCATAAATATCAATCATAGACGACATGAGCGTCCCATGCCACTATGTCGCCATACTAGTTCTATAATCAAATCCGTTATTTCCTATTGGAAATTGGATTTCCATCATGAGTCAAGGCAAGGGGCAAGTTCCTCTCCGCTTCGAGACACTCTAGCAAATGCCTCAGGACTACACACTCTGGGTAACCCTTGGATGCTTCAGGGCCGGTCCTCCCTTACATTTGAGGATTAATTATTCCTGAGCACACGTTTCCCGGTCCTAACAGACCTAATATAGAGGCGCCTCATTCCAACATCCACATCGGTAAAAATAATATAAATGTCAGCCAGTTTAAGCACTGACACTACAGCTAGCTAGAAAGAATGCTCTCCCTGCGATCCTTATCCCGTTTTTAACTCATACCGAGGTATGAGGCTCGCGAATCCACGCTATACACAAAGCCAGGCCATGTAGGCCATGCTTTGATCATCGAACACAAGACTTTGCTTTGCAACAAAAGCCTTGATCACTGCATCTTGGCAAGCCACATAGGCAATCCACTCCATACGACTGATTTCTATCGATATATAACCTCTGAGCTCGTACGTCTTAGAGAAGGGCGTTAAGCAAAAGAATATATACTTAACAGAGATCAATCAGTATAGAACAGAATCTAATGTTAGACACACAGTCCATTTATACGTCCGTTCTGGGTCTGAACGAAACCGGAGGCACCATATTCCTCGTATATCCATACATTCAACACATACGTTCAGATGGCTACTACTTCCGTTCCTTCACGGTAACTACTCCAATCAGGAACCTCAGCAGCGCCCATCCAAATGATACGAAGATCGTCGGTCTTGAACCATCTTTGTATTTTCAACTTCGAATTGTTCGATCAATTATTTGAAATGATGGTTAGCTCGGCCTTTTCAAATAATTCTCGTATAATTAGAATTCAAATCAATTCTTTTCATGGTTATATAATTTGACATTCACATTTTAGTTCTTTAGTATTATTTTCATGTCAAACACATACAACCATCAAATATCAAGCAGGTCAAGAAAAATTGGTTTATTTCCAATCCATGTTGCTTATAATATTTTATAACGATTTTTCGCCATTTTTGTTTATTTAAAAACGACCATATTTAATTAAACGACGTTTGAGGTCGTGCCGTGGCACTGGCGCTGTTTTTCCCCTAATTCTTTTTACACATATCGGAAATTCTAACCGTTGGATTTCTACAAAGTCTATACCACTGGGAAGATATTCCCAAAGCGAGCCCAACGGTTCCAGTTTCGTGAAAATCCGACGGTCGGATTTTCCACACTAGTCATTTGAAGTTACGGTTTCAAAATACGAACTGCAGTGTCGTTATTCGATTTAATTTAATTATATTTATGTTTATATATAAATATAAACGATTATGGCGCTGTTTTTCCCCAAATTTAAATTAAGCATTCCAGACAATCCAACCGTTGGACTTTTACAAAGTTGGTGCCGTTGGACAGATATTTCCAAGGCGAACCCAACTGTTGTGGTTTCGGGAAAATCTGATGGTCGGATCTTTCGTACTGATCGACTGAAGTTACGATTTCAAAACACGAGCTGCACGGCCTCTATTCCTTTCAATTCTATATATATATATATATATATATATATATATATATATATATAGTTCATTCTTTAATTTCAAAATCGTTTTCACTTCAAATATTTCACTAACGCCTTTATTTTTTGAAAAATTCCAATATCGTTTTCACTTCAAATATTTCACTAACGCCTTTATATTTCGAAAAATTCCAATATCGTTTTCACTTCAAATATTTCACTAACGCCTTTATATTTCGAATTTTTTTGCCATAACCTCCTTTGTACGGGAAGGGGTTTGGAAATTTATTGGGCCGTGTTAGGTACCCAATAAATCCTATAAAGCATACACATATTTATAGTGATATATTCTGGTGTTTACAAGGGAGCGTGTATAGACAATAACTCCAGAGAATAAATTCTCGTCACCCTGTCAAGCCTGATGGTGCGTGTATTTTTAATTACTCCAGTGGATAAATCCTCGTCACCTTGTCCCGTGTGGGAATAAATAATCCATGGGCCGTATCTAATGACTAGAGAGACGTGATTATTGTCAACTCCAGACCCGTTTGGGGTTTTTATTAATCTAGCAATTTATTCTTATATTTTATATAGTCCATATCAGTCATCAGTTCAACCTGTAATATATAATCATCACCATACAAGCCTCTCGCTCGTATGGTAAATCTTCAACCTCGTCACACAAGCTCCAAATGCTTATGCGGAATATGATGAAGTATGCCTATCGTCAAGAAGTATGCCATGTAGTGTAGTTCAAAATTAATTGTTACTATCCTGTGACGATGTTTATTATTACACACAGAATAACCAGCACTCGGCATCCAATGGCATTCACAGCAGTTGATATAAAAATAAAATTGCGCAGCCAACTCATCAAGGCTTACCTATTTGTCGGGCACGCAAATAATTTCTTTACTCTACAGCTAATCCATTTTCCCTGTTCGACACATGTATATATATGCAGAACAAAGCTAATAATAATATTTCTAGCGAACTAATATTTATTTCAACACGTGTGTATTTTTATCAAAGCGTATACATGATAAAAGTAAGTGTTTTATCATCAGAAATATGTATTCAACACGTGAATGTTTTCAACACTTCATATTCACAATAAAAATGTAATTTTTATTGTTTAATCAATTTATTTAAAATACGAATAACATTCAATACATGAATTTCAATTCAACGAATGAATTTCTTTTCAACAAATGAATATTCATTACATTTTGTGTATATATATATATATATATATATATAAATGTGATTTTTTTGTTAAAGCTATTTATTTAAAATACGAATAACATTCAACACATGAATTTCAATTCAATGAATGAATTTCTATTCAACACATGAATATTCTTTACATTTTGTATATATATATATATAAAAATGTGATTTTTATTGTTAAAGCTATTTATTTAAAATACGAATAACATTCAACACATGAATTTCAATTCAACGAATGAATTTCTATTCAACACATGAATATTCTTTACAGTTTGTATATATATATATATATGTGATTTTTTTTATTGTTAAAGCTATTTATTTAAAATAAGAATAGCATTCAACACATGAATTTCAATTCAACGAATGAATTTCTATTCAACACATGAATATTCTTTACAGTTTGTATATATATATATGTGATTTTTATTGTTAAAGCTATTTATTTAAAATACGAATAACATTCAACACATGAATTTCAATTCAACGAATGAATTTCTATTCAACACATGAATATTCTTTACAGTTTGTGTATATATATATATATATATATATATAAATGTGATTTTAGTTGTTAAAGCTATTTATTTAAAATACGAATAACATTCAACACATGAATTTCAGTTCAACGAATGAATTTCTATTCAACACATGAATATTTATTCAACATATAAAAATGATTTCAACAAATGAAAATTATTCTAACACATTAATATTTCAGAAAATTTCGGCAGCATAACGGCAGGGTAGTTAAAACCGGGACCGTCCATAGTACGACTCCTCGCTCTACCTTAAAACCTCACGATTTTTGACAATAGGGAATCATGCATCTAGTTCGCACGCAGGCGGCATGTTTTATTTTCATTTCCACAATCCTATTCTAATTTGTTTCAACCACAAGAGGGTATTTTTCAACCACAATGGTATTTTTCAACCACAAAGGTATTTTTCAACCACAATATCAACCACAAACAATTATTTTCAACCATTCGTCATACTATATATTTTCACGCCAATCACAAGCAATAAATATCGTCCATGGTTTGTGGACGAGGGGAGTGTGTGTGTGTGTGTGTCTATATATATATATATATATATATATATATATATATATATATATATATATATTATATTTCACTTGCATTTCAACACAATTCAAAGCATATATGTTTCATACAACGCTTGTATAATTTATACATCGCTCATATAACTTATACAACACATGTACATGAGGTATACAATGCATATATAATTTACACTTCGCTTATATAATTTATACAACACGATTTCATTCACACAATTTAATTTACATTCCTCACATTGGTTTTCGAAGTGCTAAAGATCGTAGGTAGATCAGAAAAATCCGCGGTCTCTTTTAGATGGTAGAGAGCCTCCTTGCGGTCCCGATGTTTCCTGTTTCATCGAATTTCATCACACATGTTAAAGATATGATTTTTCAAAGTTCAGATAAAATAAAGGTCTCACCTTTCAAAGTGGTTCGAACTAGGGTTCGGATTTTTCAGAAAATCCATGCAACTATGGAAGGATCGGATTATACTACGTGGAAGAGAGAAGAGTGGCAAGTCGATCGGTGGTGGTCTGGGCAAACTCGGTGGTCCCTGCGGTGCACGGCGGAGCTCCAAAGGCGGCGTCTTCCTCGAAGAAATTCGACGTCGACACCACACTATAACTGACGAGGGTGGTATGGATTTATAGAGGAGGGAAAGATGAACAGAAAATCTAACTGGAGGGGGCGGTGAAAGCGAATGTGGCGGCGGCGATCGGGCCTGGAAGCTTTGAGTGCTCTTCCGTTGTTCGTAGGTAGGGGTTTTAATCGGTTTTGACCAGTCAACGTGAAGTGAGAGAAAATGAGGGGGTGGCCCATTATATTTAATATTTAAATTCCAAAAATATCCTTTTGAACAAACGAACACCAATTTCAACTCAACGACTATCGCCCCTAGCTAAATACCCCCATCCTGGACATAATGGGATATGTTTTGTTGGCCAATTCGGCTGTTACAGTTAGTTATTTTTCAAATTAAAGTATAAAACATTTAATATTCAATTTGAACGTACATTTCAATTTGCCAGGGCCACAAACTGAATGAAAAATTCCAAAAAAATAAATCTAGCTATGTTTTGACGATACGGTCCCAACAAAACTAGTTTTGACGAATTCTGAGATCGTTTGCAAAAAGGTCATTTTCTAGTCGACCCATTTTAACAGAAATTGACCAATCACATTTTCTTTTGCCCCGCTCACATACTAGCTTCAAAAACTATGAAATTTGAAACCTAGCAATAGTCTGACATCTCGGATCCAACAAAAGTGGTTTCGTCGAATTCCGAGGTCGTTTGCAAAATGTCTATTTTCAAGGGCTATATATTCTTTATAGCGACCTTTCTGAAAATTCATTTGGCCATAACTTTTGATTCCTGCTATGAAACTTCGATTTTTCAGATTCTTTAGAAAGGTATTCATAAACAGATTTAAATATTTTTGGTTTTACTAAAATCTGTTATATTTTCCACCCGGTACAATTAGTCAAAGTTTGAGTTCAAATTTTCAAGCTGCCTCACTATTTCAAATACATTATTTTATTGAAATATTCTATTTCAATTATTTAAATTCTTTGTCAATAACCAATTTTAAAATTTTTAAATTGGTTCACATTTTCCGGGTTGTTACATTTATAGTTAAAAATAGAATTTTTAACGTGTATATGAAATGAAATAAATTAATATAAACAAATCGAACGATTTGTTTATATACACACATTTGACTGATTTTGATTGGGACGATAAATTTTACACATTTTCCAACTGCACAAATAAAATCTGTGTTTGATTGTTTGAAACCCCACACGGGTATTGGGGTGATATCTGACATACACTAATCCCAATAATTTGTTGTATGTCGATCGATTGATTGACAGACTGTTTTAAGTGTTGAATAATTATATTTGATGCTTACACAGTGTAGAATGCACTTTGGATGATGGTTGATTATTTGTCATTGTTGATATATACATGCGTTGTATGGAAATCCATAGAAATAAAATCTATGTTAATTGATTGGGCCTCATTCCAGTTTTGAAATAGAATATTTGAATAGAAATATTTGAGATAGAATATTTGAAGTAGAATATTTGAAAAAGAAATATTTGAATAGAAATATTTGAAATAGAATATTTGAAATAGAATATTTGAAAAAGAAATATTTGAATAGAAATATTTGAAATAGAATATTTGAAAATAGAAATATATGAAGCCGTGTTGATTAGATTTGCGCCATTTTGACGCGAGAGATTCATGTCGATTTTATTCGTTTTTATAACGAATATCGAAAAGGAAGTGATTTCAAAATATAACGTTTTGAAAATATTATCATTTATATGTTAATGATATGGAATATTCAATTTTGATTTGAAATTGAATATGAAGTTGAAACCGCTTTGAAAACGAATTTAAAACGATTTATAAAATATGTTTTAAAAGGAAATCGATGAAATATATAAAATATATATGATGGCCTGAATAGAACGCGCCGCACTGCGGCAGTTTGCGAATTTCGACCACTGACTTCGAACGGATATTACGGGAGATCCGACCATCGGATTCTCCTAAAACCGAAACCGTTGGGTTCGTATCGAAAAGAGCTTTCTAACGGATATTAGAAATTAGAAATCTAACAGTTGGATTTGGAATTATGTCCAAATCAAATTTGGAAAAGGTTGCTGTAAGTGCAGTTCGATGACCGTTGATGGAAATCGACTGTACGGGCCTTGATAAAATTATTAAAAATAGTAATAATTTGTGTAAAATCATAAGAAATGATTTGTGAAGAATTGGGGTGAAAAACTACATATTTGAAAGGATAAAAATAGATTTTTATTGAAATGAACTAATTTTGAGTTAGAATAATAATTTACTTATTTTTAAATAAATAAATTGGATTTGAAATGGTTTTAAAAGAAACCATAATTTCCAATAATTGAATTGGAATGGATTTGAATCGAAATTGTCTTTGGAATATTTCGATGTTGGATTTCATGATTATGCAGATATTGTTATGGAAATTTGAAAGATATATTTATATCGTTATTTCCAATACGATATTTGTTGGTCGTAGAATTTGATATTGACTATAAGCCGATATATTTTCTATTCAGAGCCTTGTATTTAATATCAAATGTGATTTGGGTTTGTCGTGAATGGTGTCTTCATTAACACTGTTCTTAAACCCAGTTGAGAAAAAGATTAAATCTTTTTATTTAGATTTAATGAAGTGCACCAATTAAATGGTATTTAATTGGAATTGAATTTGAATTGATTTTTGGGTTAATCGTGAATGGTGTTTTAAATAACACTTGTTCTTTAACCCGATAATTAATGGAATGTGATTTTGGGTTGTTGTGAACGGTATCTTCAATAATACTATTCCTAGACCCAATGGAGTTAGGAAAATCAGAAACTAACTGGAGACTAGATATGTTGAATGGTTTCTGGGGTATTGATCTGATGTTGGTTTCGGCCTTCGGGGTTAATATTTAGGGAATTGCTCACTTGCTAATTTATGGTTAGGGACTGATTGAAATGTGATATGATTTTGGGGTTTATCATGATCCATGTTTTAAATGACACTGATTCTTTAAACCAGTTAAAGATTAAAACTAAGTGGAGTTTTAATGAATCTTTAATTAGATTGAAAAGATCGAGAATGGAGTATCACCAGTTTTGCTCCAGGCGATAGTTAAATCTTTAATTAGATTTGAACGTGAAATGGTAATTGAATTTACCGATAACACTGTGGTGTTAGATACGAAGTATTACCAGTTTTACTTCATGGGATGAATAGGTTGGGATTGGGAAATATAAAATAAATGATTACTTCGGTGTGGTTCGCAAATCCCGACTAGTTTGATTTGATATTCAAAGGAAGATTAAAGAATAAATTTAAAAGAATTTATCTTTGACAAAAATTAATGGGAACCTTTACCTAAGAATGTGAAATTTAGAAACTAACTGTAGGTTAGCTAAGTTGGATGGTTTCTTGGATATTGATCTGATGTTGGTTTCGGCCTTCGGGGTTAATATTTGGGGAAATATTCTCTTGCTAATTTACGGTTGCTGACTGATGAATTGGAATGAGGCGTATGTTGTGTTTGTGTAACACTTGTTTATTATATACGCGAGTTATTCGGAAAGACTGGGTTTATCCCATTCTGAATAACTGATACGACGATAAGTCGAAGATGAAGACTGTGGTTATAGACCGGAGGTCTTCACATCGTTTGGATAATTACTGATGATCTTGATTGGGTTGTACACCCAAGAGGAGGGAATCAGTTGGTGATCGTCCAGACGTACTTGGAGATCGATGGATATGCGAGGTACAAGGTGCCTCCGGTTTCGTTCAGACCCAGAACGAACTTGTAAATGGACCGTGTGTCTGACATTGGATTTTATTCTGTGTGATTGATTTCTATTAAATATATATCTGTTTGGCGGCGGAGAATTTATTCTCTTGCTTAACGCCCTTGTCTGAGACGTACGAGCTCAGGGGTTATATACTGATGGATATCAAACGCATAGAGTGAATTGTCTGTGTGGCATGCCTAAGTGGCAAATGATCAAGGCTTTTGTTGAAAAGCAAAGTCTTGTGGTTGATGATCAAAGCAAGGCCTTTGTGTCATAGCTTTGTGTAACGTTTAATTCGCGAGTTTCACACCCGGTATGAACCAAAAAAGGGAGACGGACATCAGGGAGGGCAGGCGTTTCCTTCTAGTCATGTAATGACCCGCATTTTTTAGCTGTTGAATAATTAATTTATTTAATCATTAAATATCGATTTATCGATATCGAGAACGTGAATTAAATAATATTGAATATTTAATTAATAATTTTAATATAATAAAATATATTATAATGTCGAAATAATCAAAAATATTGGAAATCACAATATTTTGTGAACGGGGTCATCCCTAAGATGTAATTCAGCTTAGAGTTGAATTATATTGACGAATTTATTCAATCGACGTCAGCTTGAACGTAGAATTATAATATAATTAAAATAGAGCTTGAAACGACGCGGCAGTTCACTATTTGGCGATTTGAACTTCAAATGAGTATACAGGGTTCGTTTTAAATTGGATTTCTGTGAAACAATAAACGTTGGGAGCTGGTGGAGTATATCTTTCTAGTGGAAGAGAAAAATCGGAAGTTCGTCATGTAGATTTTGATTTACGTCCAAATCAAATTTCAGAAAAGTCGCTGTGGAATTCCTTTATAATTTATAAAGGAATTATTTATATTTTAAAAAGGAATTTCATTATAAATCGAATATCGATTTAATCAGGATTTAAATATCAAGCTGTAAATTCAGTTAGAAATATATTGGAGTTGTATGGTATTCCACTATGAATATATACGACAATATTTATTTATAAATATTTAATTTAATTATATTTAAATATATTTATATATTTAAATGGGTCATCCAGAGCTTTATAAATAGCCAATTTTTCATACGACCTCAGAATTCGACGAAACTAATTTTATTGGATCCGCAATGTCGAATAGTTGTTAGATTTCCAGTTTCGTGATTTGTAGAGTCACTGTGTGGTCGTACGGATTTTTAGAGTGAAAAACAGTCAGTATTTTGACAGTTAAAAATACGCTGTGTGAGCAAACGGAGTCGGAATTCGACGAAACCAGTTTCGTTGGGACCGTAATGTCGAACTCTAGCTACATGTCCAGTTTCGTGATTTTTAGGTATCATGTGTGATCACACGGATTTTTAGAAGTTAGAAACGAATATAAAGGATTAAATAAAATATTAAAATATTAATATAAAAATATCTAGATATTTTGATTGGGTATAAATACCCCTTAACTACCCCTTCTTAAGACCTAATTTAGTCCCACGGTCAAACACTTTTCCGCCTCCATCAGTTTTTCATTTTCAACGTGAAACCTCAACTTCAAAAAAACCAAAATAAAATCAAATCAAATCTCTAAAATCATGAAGTTTATGTGTATGAGTTCCTAATGAGATGCTCTTCGATGTAGTGGTGGTTTTGTTGGCTTCGGTGAAGGTTTTGCACGCTCAAAAATGTTACAGCGTGAGTTCCTATTTGCTAGGGTTGGATTGTGGAGGAAATACAGGGATCGATGCTAGTTTTTAATATCGGATCCGAGTTCGTAGCATCGATTAGCAGCTGTATGGAGATTTTTGTGGTGAACGACATCAAAATGGGTCACGCCCTTTTCCTGTACAACGCTGAAATGGGTTTCGACGGAAAATGACAGGGGAGTGCGAGTGGGTTTTGATGGTGTTGGGATGGTTGAGAATTTGAAGGAGAGTGGATTGGTGAAGTTGTTTTGAATTTCGGTGGCAAGAAGGAGGAGCGGTTGAGGGATTAAGTTGCTGAAAATGGCTTTAGGAGTTCCGCCGATTACTGTGTAAGTTTTGGGGGAGAAGGAGTTTGAATGGGCCGGTTATTCATGAATGGGAATGGGCCAAATAAGGGGTGAGGGATTTAATAAGGGTTTAAGTTTATTTAATTTTGTTTAAAAAAAAATGTCTAACTTTAAAATCTCATATCTTGTTCATACGGAATCGAAATCCTAAAGGTCAGATGCGTTGAATTCGTATGGACGAGCACTTCACAATGGAAGTGGTTTGAAGTGGATTGGAGCTCGTCTGAATTTATGGCGAGATAAATTGTTGATTCAAATCAAAACAAACAGTTTATCGTTCTTTAACGATGAACTGCAAAAGTGAGTAAAACTCACCAACTTTGTAACACCCCACCTCCGCCAGCACCACTCTTGCAAGGACACTAGCTTTGGAGGGGCGTTTAAACAAGGTAAACATGCACGCAGATATCATAAGACAGAACATATAAGTAAAACAGAGTAGTGAAGCAGCGGATAAAACTTGCATTTCCAAAACCACAGTTAAGTTACAATAAAGTACTTAGTCATTATTTTCCAACAAACAAAGTCTAGAGAAAAACATAAACTGAAAACTGAAATACATAAAGTACTATCCCCAAAGTGAAGTGATAAACCATAGCTAGCTCAATGTCCAAAACCGTACATGAGCAAATCCAGTAAGCAAGCTGTAACGATCCAAGCTAAGCTCCAATGTTCCCACCCTGAGGACCTGAGGGGGGAACGGAAGACAAGAGGCGAAAGAAAATGGGTCAGTCAAAAAGACTGGTAAGCCCTACTACTATCTGTCCATGAACTAGTAAAGTTAACTAGCATGAGAAGCTGAGATGAACATGAGGATAACAACATACTGGCATGGTGATTAACTAACAAGATAGATAAAGGTGTCATCTCATAATCAAGGTTAAGTTTTGCACCATGGGTGTACTAGCATTCCAACATGTCAAGTAAAAACAAGAATTGATCCCTTGGCCCAAGCTTGGCCCAATATCATGAGGTGACCTAAATCAAGGTCCAACTACACGGTCTAGTCGATCGGCTCCCTATAAGCCTAACTTGACAAGTGTCGGTGTCATGCGGCTTAATCATGTAATGTAGTTGACTGTGCAGGGTCCACCCTAGGGTGTATCTGGCCTTACGGTGTAACCCTCTGACACCATACCATGATGCACAGTCCAAACCTACCGTTGCCCGTGTTCAACTCCGGACTTGATGTGCACGACCATGGTCCGCCTGAACAACCGGGGCATCATTCAGCCGTCTCTTTTGGTCTCTTACAATCAGCCCAGTAATCGTGCCCCACCCTAGCCTAGTCCTAGGGTCTTATGATACATCTAGAAGGTTACTGCTGAAAAGGACCACGCAACTAGGGTTTCTTAACGGGTTAAATGTGGTTAACCCGATCCAAACGTGGATTAAATCGGTTAAGAGTACCCAAGGCTCCTGACTTAACCTCGATTAATCCATCAAGCCCAAATTGGTTAAGTATTAAGTGGACCATGACTTAACCCTAATCAGGAGGCATTAATTAACTTAATGCGCTTTAACCTCTCACATTAGACTTTGTTGTGGTTACTAGTTAAGCCGGGCGGGTCCGGGTAGCTTTACACCACAACTAGGTCTAACCTCGGGTTCGAGCACAACATGACCAACTTTTCACATTGGGTCCTATTGTTTGTAGCCACTAGTTAAGCCGGGCGGGTCCGGGTAGATTTATGCTACAAACTCAACCCAACCTCGAGTTGGCCACACTCATATTTTCTAAGTGTCATGTCCATTATGTTTCCAAAACATAATTACAAGTTAACATATCACGTCATGTTACAAAAATCATGTTCATGTCATTATGTTACCCAACCCCAACGTAATCCCATCGTTTACATAATCGCAACAACACATAAAGGATAAAATAGGGAACTTGGCATAACCATGACATAAAGGTGTTGAAGCCACAAGTTTAACATGGTGGCATATGAAATGTACATATGTTCATATACTTGCATATTGCATTATTAGGCTTCAAAAGCATGCATAAAACCAAACTTAGCATATGAGTGATACATGGTGATAAATGACATGTAGAAGTTGCTAGAAGTTCGCATTTTGCCTCACATGCAAGTTATCATAAGGGGTATGATAACTTTCATGTTGCCAAAATGCAACCTTTAACATAAAGCTTGGAGCTTTATGCTCAAAACCTCAAGTTTAACTTGCATAACATGATAACATGATCAACCCAAACTTGCATAACATAGCAACATGTGTCATACATAATGATTAAACCAACTTGCATAATGATCATCCAAACTTGCATATAATGGTCAACCAAACTTGCATATAATGATCAACCAAACTTGCATATAATGATCAACCAAACTTGCATATTGCATCATTCATTTAACTTTAGAGTTCAAAGAAAGAAAGTAGAAAAGGGCTTACAATGCTATGAAGACACAAATAAATATTTATTATAAAGATTGAGACGAAGCCCTTATGCAAGCACCAAAAACCCAAATATGCAAGCTCCAAATGAAAACCCTTGAGCCAATTCAATAAAAACCCTTGCTTTGAAATAGAAATGTTGCAACTTGACTTGAATGCAAGCTAAGAACACTCATACAAGTTTGAAAACACTTGTATGAACTCAAAATCTCTCATAGAAATTAACTTAGAAATTTTAGCATGAGAGTGGAGGCCATGAGAGGAACAAATTTGGCATAGTTTAGTTGTAGGACTGAATAATGGTTATTTAGGCTAGGTTTAGGGGTCTTTTTATAGAGTTTTAGGATAGTATTAGCCATAGGATTAACCCTAGATTCAATCCAAGCCATCAAAGCATGTCTTGGGGAAGAAGTCAAGTGTAGGAACCATCTAGGGCCTTTAGATTAAAGCTGAACCATGAGAACCATTCAAATGCAAAATCTGCATTTGAGCGAATCGGCCCACGGGTTGACAGCCAAACACCCTGGATTAACCCCTAGTCGACCCAGCGGGCTTGGGTCGACCTCAAAATTCGGCCGGTTCGGTTATTCCCCTCTCCCAATTCGCTGTTTTGAACATTTTTGCATATTTATTTATTTAATTTTCAATTATATATATATATATATATATATATTTCTCTGCGCAACCCATTTCACTTAATTAAGTATACTTTAATTTGTGAATTTTTCGTGAAACTTCGCGAGGCCATATCTTGGTCATACGGACTCCGATTTTCGAAAACTCGGACTCTATTTCGCGTATTTTTACGAGACGAACGCAATGGCATAGCCCGTTTCCCTTGATTCAGATTTTACAGTTTAATTCTGCCTCCATTTATGTTATAACATGTTATTCAAAAATACGGGTTGTTACATTCTCCCCTCCTTAAAGGATTTCGTCCCCGAAATCTCCAAGTTAGGAAGAACGTATCCTACCATCCATAATCCATCTACTCAAAACATCATCCACGAGCAATCATTGTCCTTAAAAGGTTCTAAATGCTGTATGATCATATGCAAAGGTGTGTGTATATGTACTTATCTAATGCGAAAATCAGGAGGTTACTGATTCAGTAAACCCCCTTAATGCAAAATATGTTAGTGAAATGAGTCCATATGTATGCAAATTCCTAACATAATTTATAATCTCTACATGAGTGCACATAACATTCATCCATATGCAACATCCACGTGATAGCATAACAAGTTTTCATCCATGAATAAGCATAAACACTCATGCATATGCGGTATGAAATTGTGTGAGCCGATCTTAGTGCCTAACGTGTATTATGCATCCACGAGTATCCACTTGCAAACACTTGCAACCACTTGCAAACATCAAACATAACATGTTTCAAATACATGTTTCAACCAAGGGTTTCTACCTAAGGTTCTCATGACAAGATTTACGAAACAAGATAAACTAGATAAGCATGGATAGCAAAGGGAAGATATACCAATCTAGGAAAAGAGATTGAAAATGTATCCTCCAAGAGAAATGGATAAAGCACGCGCCTCTTCTCCTTGGTTTCCCAAGTTGCGTCTCCCTCTGTTTCACTCCATTGCGCCTTAACAAGCTTAACTTCTTTGCTTCTTAGCTTCTTTGTCTTCATTTCCATGATATGAATCGGAGCTCGTCTCAGGGTTGCTTCATCCTCTACCTCCATGTCTTCAAGAATACTTGGTTCAACCACTTTGGCGGGTCTGTGCAAACACTTCCGGAGATGCGAGACATGAAAGACATTAAGCACTCCGGCCAGCTTCTCGGCAATTCCACTTTATAAGTCATCTTCCCGACTCTTTCTATAGTAGGGAAGGGTCCTACGATCCTTGGTGTCAGCGAACCATATTTCGCAAAGGAGAAATCTTCACAAAGGCCATATCTCCAATTTTAAATTCCAAGTATGTCCTTCGCTTGTCTGCATAGGATTTCTGTCTGTCTTGGGCCGTTCTTATCCGTCTTCGAATCAATTCAACCCTCTCGGATGTGTCCCTTATCATGTCGGGCTCAATTATAATCTTATCTGTCGTCTTCCCACCAACATGTTGGTGGCTTGCACGGCCTCCTATACGAAGCTTCAAATGGTGCCATCCCTATGCTGGCTTGATAGTTATTATTATAAGAAAACTCTACAAGAGGAAGGTGGTCTTTCCAAGTACCACCGAAGTCGAGAACACAAAACCTCAAAAGATCTTCTAGCACTCTATTCACCCTTTCGGTTTGGCCATCCGTCCGGGGGTGATAGGCTGTACTCAGATTCAATCGCGTACCCATTGCTTCTTGCAAACTGTTCCAGAACTGGCTAGTGAAAATTGGGTCACGATCGTTAACTATGCTAGAAGGAACTCCATGCAGCCGCGCTATCTTTTGAAGATAAACAGATGCTAGCCGTGATACGGTCCTCTTGCTTTTCACCGGAAAAAAATGGGCTCTCTTTGTAAATCTATCTATTATTACCCATATCCCATAAAGCCCAAATAGTTTGGTGGCGAACTTCTTCACCCCAACCATATATCACAAATAGGCTAGCCATACTCCTTAGGGGGTTTGTAACAGAACTAAGATTGAGGATAGGACTGAGAGGATATACTTAAAAGGTAGCATGCGAGTAAGCTCTACGGAACAATAGGGATCAAGGATATACTCTTAGAAAGAGATATAATGCGCGTATTTAGTCTTCAGTCTTCTAAGCCGCATTTTTCTTGTGCTTAATCCTATCGTGCCTTGACCGTCTTTTAACTTCGCAATTCCGTAGTTCTTAATTCTTGTTCCCAAAATATGAGTTAGAACTCATTTCACCATTGCTTCTCGATCCACTTCCACTTATTCTTTGTCTAAAATACTTGGCTTAAACATAACTGCGTGCTCATGGTTATGCAAGCTTTCCAAGATTCGTTAGTGAATCTTGGATTTCATTTACATACTATATTGTATCCCACGCAGAAAACTATCTCTTGAAAACAGTGCCAATCCACGTTGCCAATCTGGAGCTGAGGTAAGGGCTCTCTTGAGCCTTTGAAAAGCAAGCTCACACTCCAAGTCCCATGCACAGACTAAGTTCTTCTTCGTCAACTTAGTAAGAGGGGCTGAAATCTTAGCGAAGTCCCTGATGAACTTCCTATAGTAGCCCGCCAAACCGAGAAAGCTTCTTACTTCGGTTGCACTCCTAGGAGTCTTCCACAACCACTTTCGCGGGATCCACTGCTATGCCTTGCTTAGAAACTATATGTCCAAGAAACCGAACTTCCCTTCTCCAGAAATGACATTTGGAGAACTTGGCTTTCAACTGATGCGCTCTAAGCGTATTCATCACTTCCTTGAGATGCCTAGCATGCTCTTCCTCATCCTTTGAGAAGATCAGAATATCATCCACGAAGACAACAACAAACTTGTTAAGGAACTCCCTGAACACCCTACTCATCAAATCTACGAAGTAGGCGGGTGCATTAGTCAAACCGAATGGCATGACAAGCCATTCAAAGAATCCATCTGGAGTCCTAAACGCAGTTTTATCAATGCTTTCCTCAGCCACTCTAAGCTGATGGAATCCGGTGGCTAGATCGAGCTGAGAGAAAATAGAAGCACCTACAAGCTGGTCAAAGAGATCATCAATTCTCGGTAACGGGTGCCTATTCTTCTTTATCAGCTTGTTCAACTCTCGATAATCAACACATAGATGAAGCGAACCATCCGCCTTAGTAGCGAATACCACCGGAGCACCCCATTCAGAAATGCTTCGCCTAATAAAATTCTTCTCAAGCAACTCCTTGATTTGCTTACTGAGCTCCCTTCTTTCACGAGGGGCCATGTGCCTAACGGGCAATGATACTGGCTTGGCATTATCAACTAGATAAATGCGGAAATCTATCTCTCGTTTAGGGGGTAACCCCTTAACTTCTTCAAAGACATCGGGATAGTCTCGGACCACCCTTACAGATTGCAGATCGTCAATGGATGAGTCGGGAGATTCAAGATAACATAACATGACGGGACCTCTAGGGTTACAAGAAATTTCTAGGGTGTTACCGAGGCGAGTCATGAGCCTCTCCACCCTATGCTCACAATTGAGGATGGCTCCATAACTGGACAACCAATCCATGCCCAAGACCAACCCATATCCCGTGACCCCGAGAACATAAGCACTACATGTGAATTCTACGGCCAAGATAGAAATTTTCAAATCCACACAAATCATAGACAGATGGGCGGAACCCCCAATTGGATTTGAAACACAAACGGGATCCTCAACTAAGCTAGTACTTAGGTGCAAACTTTCAACAATATCAGAACAGATAAAACTATGCGATGCGCCAGAATCAAATAAGGTGCGAATAGGAAAATCAGAAATGTAAACAAGGTTTTCTACAGAAATACTACCTCGATCAAGAACTGGAGCGATGTTGAGCGTATGCACTAGCCCTCCAGAAGGTCCTGCATGCTAATTCTGCCCTTTCCCTTGTCCTTGCTTCTTGGGGCAATCCTTGCTAAGATGTCCAGGCTCTCCACAGTGAAAGCATTCGCCCAACTTCCTCTTCTTCTTCCTGCAGTCTTTGGCTATGTGCCCAGTAATCCCACAGAAGTTGCACTTCCTTCTTTCTCTTGACTTGTTGTCCTTGCTATTGTTGTTGTTCTTATCTCTTTTCTCAGTATCTTCCTTCTTGCCTTGGGACTCATTTGCCTTGGCCTCCTTCTTGCCACTCTTACCTTCCTCTTGAAGCAGGGCCATATTCACCAAACTCTCGAAAGTCGCCCCCATGGGTATATGAGACATGGCCAAACTGCACAATGGCTCATTCAATCCTAGAGCAAAGTGTAGGGCCTTCTTCTGAGCTGTGTTTACCAATTCTAGGCCGAACTGAGCAAGTTGATTAAACATATCCACATATTCTCTAACTGTCATGTCCCCTTGATTTAGAGATAGGAAGCTCTCCATCTGAAGATTCTCTTCAGTCGATGATAGAAACTTTAGTCCAAACCTTCTCCTAAAGTCATCCCAAGTCTCAGTGGGTCTAGTAGTGGTGGTGACTACCCACCAAGAAGCAGCTTCCCCTTTAAATAGCCATACCGCCAGCAGAACTTTCCTACGATCTTCCACCTCAATGATAGCAAAGAGGTCTTCAGTTTCCTTTAACCAGTTTCTTGCCTCCACAGAAGTCTCCATTCCGACAAAATTCTTGCAACCCATCGCCTTAAAGTCCTTGCAAAGCTTTGCGAAATCCTCTTGCGGATGCTGAGGGGGAGGAGGAACCTCAGCTACGGAAGGAGGAGAGATGTTAGCGACGGGGAAAGGAGGAGGAATTTTCGCAGGGCCGGCTTCATCCGCCCTTGCCTCCATAAATCTCCAGAACCAGACGGATACTTGTACGCCTTCCGGGATGTTAAAGCGATCGACCATACTAAAACGAAGAAAAAGATAGATTCAGAACGAAGAAACGAAGGATAGTGCTATGGATTTTGGGGAATAGCCTTTTAAAATAAACTAGACTTTTCTTTGGAAAATACTTAATTGGTTTTGAAAATAGTTCTTCAAAAGGTAAGTTTCAAAAACACTTTTGCTCAAATCTTGTAAACCTTATGCTCTAATACCAAATGTAACACCCCACCTCCGCCAGCACCACTCTTGCAAGGACACTAGCTTTGGAGGGGCGTTTAAACAAGGTAAACATGCATGCAGATATCACAAGACAGAACATATAAGTAAAACAGAGTAGTAAAGCAGCGGATAAAACTTGCATTTCCAAAACCACAGTTAAGTTACAATAAAGTACTTAGTCATTATTTTCCAACAAACAAAGTCTAGAGAAAAACATAAATCGAAAACTGAAATACATAAAGTACTATCCCCAAAGTGAAGTGATAAACCATAGCTAGCTCAATGTCCAAAACCGTACATGAGCAAATCCAGTAAGCAAGCTGTAACGATCCAAGCTAAGCTCCAATGTTCCCACCCTGAGGACCTGAGGGGGGGGAAACGAAAGACAAGAGGCGAAAGAAAATGGGTCAGTCAAAAAGACTGGTAAGCCCTACTACTATCTGTCCATGAACTAGTAAAGTTAACTGGCATGAGAAGCTGAGATGAACATAAGGATAACAACATACTGGCATGGTGATTAACAAACAAGATAGATAAAGGTGTCATCGCATAATCAAGGTTAAGTTTTGCACCACGGGTGTACTAGCATTCCAACATCTCAAGTAAAAACAAGAATTGATCCCTTGGCCCAAGCTTGGCCCAATATCATGAGGTGACCTAAATCAAGGTCCAACTACACGGTCTAGTCGATCGGCTCCCTATAAGCCTAACTCGTCAAGTGTCGGTGTCATGCGGCTTAATCATGTAATGTAGTTGACTGTGCAGGGTCCACCCTAGGGTGTATCTGGCCCTACGGTGTAACCCTCTGACACCATACCATGATGCACAGTTCAAACCTACGTTGCCCGTGTTCAACTCCGGACTTGATGTGCACGACCATGGTCCACCCGAACAACCGAGGCATCATTCAGCCATCTCTTTTGGTCTCTTACAATCAGCCCAGTAATCGTGCCCCACCCTAGCCTAGTCCTAGGGTCTTATGATACATCTAGAAGGTTACTGCTGAAAAGGACCACGCAACTAGGGTTTCTTAACGGGTTAAATGTGGTTAACCCGATCCAAACGTGGATTAAATCGGTTAAGAGTACCCAAGGCTCCTGACTTAACCTCGATTAATCCATCAAGCCCAAATTGGTTAAGTATTAAGTGGACCATGACTTAACCCTAATCAGGAGGCATTAATTAACTTAATGCGCTTTAACCTCTCACATTAGACTTTGTTGTGGTTACTAGTTAAGCCGGGCGGGTCCGGGTAGCTTTACACCACAACTAGGTCTAACCTCGGGTTCGAGCACAACATGACCAACTTCTCACATTGGGTCCTATTGTTTGTAGCCACTAGTTAAGCCGGGCGGGTCCGGGTAGATTTATGCTACAAACTCAACCCAACCTCGAGTTGGCTACACTCATATTTTCTAAGTGTCATGTCCATTATGTTTCCAAAACATAATTACAAGTTAACATATCACGTCATGTTACAAAAATCATGTTCATGTCATTATGTTACCCAACCCCAACGTAATCCCATCGTTTACATAATCGCAACAACGCATAAAGGATAAAATAGGGAACTTGGCATAACCATGATATAAAGGTGTTGAAGCCACAAGTTTAACATGGTGGCATATGAAATGTACATATGTTCATATACTTGCATATTGCATTATTAGGCTTCAAAAGCATACATAAAACCAAACTTAGCATATGAGTGATACATGGTGATAAATGACATGTAGAAATTGCTAGAAGTTCGCATTTTGCCTCACATGCAAGTTATCATAAGGGGTATGATAACTTTCATGTTGCCAAAATGCAACCTTTAATATAAAGCTTGGAGCTTTATGCTCAAAACCTCAAGTTTAACTTGCATAACATGATAACATGATCAACCCAAACTTGCATAACATAGCAACATGTGTCATACATAATGATTAAACCAACTTGCATAATGATCATCCAAACTTGCATATAATGATCAACCAAACTTGCATATAATGATCAACCAAACTTGCATATAATGATCAACCAAACTTGCATATAATGATCAACCCCATACTTGCATCATTCATTTAACTTTAGAGTTCAAAGAAAGAAAGTAGAAAAGGGCTTACAATGCTATGAAGACACAAATAAATATTTATTATAAAGATTGAGACGAAGCCCTTATGCAAGCACCAAAAACCCAAATATGCAAGCTCCAAATGAAAACCCTTGAGCCAATTCAATAAAAACCCTTGCTTTGAAATAGAAATGTTGCAACTTGACTTGAATGCAAGCTAAGAACACTCATACAAGTTTGAAAACACTTGTATGAACTCAAAATCTCTCATAGAAATTAACTTAGAAATTTTAGCATGAGAGTGGAGGCCATGAGAGGAACAAATTTCACATAGTTTAGTTGTAGGACTGAATAATGGTGATTTAGGCTAGGTTTAGGGGTCTTTTTATAGAGTTTTAGGATAGTATTAGCCATAGGATTAACCCTAGATTCAATCCAAGCCATCAAAGCATGTCTTGGGGAAGAAGTCAAGTGTAGGAACCATCTAGGGCCTTTAGATTAAAGCTGAACCATGAGAACCATTCAAATGCAAAATCTGCATTTGAGCGAATCGGCCCACGGGTTGACAGCCAAACACCCTGGATTAACCCCTAGTCGACCCAGCGGGCTTGGGTCGACCTCAAAAGTCGGCCGGTTCGGTTATTCCCCTCCCCCAATTCGCTGTTTTGAACATTTTTGCATATTTATTTATTTATTTTTCAATTATATATATATATCAATATATATTTCTCTGCGCAACCCATTTCACTTAATTAAGTATACTTTAATTTGTGAATTTTTCGTGAAACTTCGTGAGGCCATATCTTGGTCATACGGACTCCGATTTTCGAAAACTCGGACTCTATTTCGCATATTTTTCCGAGACGAACGCAATGGCACAGCCCGTTTCCCTTGATTCAGATTTTACAGTTTAATTCTGCCTCCATTTATGTTATAACATGCTATTCAAAAATACGGGTTGTTACAAACTTTGAACAGTTCTATTTTTACAACGTATACTTAGAACTGATAATTATCTGTTGATTGCTGTGTGTTGACTGATTGATTGAACTGCTAGACAGTTAGTGGAAATTATATATATATGTGTATACATATATATATAACAGTTAGATATTTATATGTTGATTCTGTTGATCAGAATAATTCATATCGAACTGAAAGTGATGTTGATTATACTGTTTAACATCTGTGATGTAGGGAAACAGGTTGGAGGAATCCAACTGGATTCCTCAACATTTATATTACTGTGATTTATATATATTGTGATATATAATCTAACATTGATCATGTGTGTTGAGACGAAATTTATCGTTGTTATATGATGTGTTAAAAACCATAAGAAATACCAAAAGGAGGAAAAGGGATTTTCAAATTATATTTTGAAAATAATTTATTTATATAAAATCAATGGATTTTATATTATGAAAGGAAAAGGATTTTGAATAAAAGAAATATATTTGTAAATCAAATATAAAGGAATTTATTTGTTAATCAAATATAAAGGAATTTATTTGTAAATCAAATATAGAAGGAATTTATTTGTTAATCAAATATAAAGGAGATATATTTGAAGTGAAATATAAAGGAGATAGATTAGAAATCAAATATAAAGGAATATATTTGAAATCAAATTAAAAGGAAATATATTTGAAAGCAAATATAAAGGAATATATTGGTAAAACATAAATAAAGAGTTAAAAGAATTTATTTATTTAGGAAATAAATAAAAGTAAAAGGGTTTATTTATTTAGGAAATAAATAAAGATTAAGGGATATATTTATTTGTTAAATAAATAGGATTTAAACAAAGGGATATTTATTGGATAAATAAATAGGATTAAACAAAGGGGATATTTATTGGATAAATAAATAGAGCTAAATCAGAAGAATATTTAGCAGATGAATAGAAAATGGAAATCTGTTTTTAACAGATAAATAGAAAGGATTAATTTATAAATAATAGTTTATAAATTAAATAAATATTTATCATTTGATAAATGAAATATATAAGTCTGAACTTATATAGAGGAGAGATATTGGTTTCAACACCGATAGTTTAAATAGAATATGTACCCAACACTTGTGTAAGTGAAGTAACATTATTAAAGAGGACATTTATAAAGTGAAGAACCGTTACTAAAAGTAAATCTTTATAAATGAATAAACGTTATCAAATAGGAGTTATTCGAATAGGAGAAATCGATTAGAGTTAGAGTTAATCAGTTAGAGTTAACCAGTTAGAGTTAATCGAATTAGTTATTCGAATAGAGTTAAATAAATAAGAGTGATTCAAATTAGTTATTTGAATAGAGTTAAACACAAAGGAGTTATCGATTAGTTAAATCGAAAGGAGTTATCGATTAGTTAAATCGAAAGGAGTTATCGAATTTAGTTATTCGAAAAGGAGTTATCGATTTGTTAACTCGAAAGGGAAGATTATCGAATATCGTTCATTCGAGAGGAGATTATCGAATATAGTTTATTCGAAGGAGTTATCGATTATTAGTTAATTGAAGCGAGTTATAGAATATTAGTTATATCAAAAGAGTTAATCGAATATAGTTTATTTGAATAGAGTAAATGAGTTAATCGAATATAGTTTATTCGAAGGAGTTATCGATTATTAGTTAATCGAAGTGAGTTATAGAATATTAGTTAAATCAAATGAGTTAATCGAATATAGTTTATTCGAATAGAGAAAAGGAGTTAATCGAATATAGTTTATTCGAATAGAGTAAATGAGTTAATCGAATACAGTTTATTCGAATAGAGTAAATGAGTTAATCGAATATATTTTATTCGAATAGAGAAAAGGAGTTAATCGAATATAGTTTATTCGAATAGAGAAAAGGAGTTAATCGAATAGAGTAAATGAGTTAATCGAATATAGTTTATTCGAATAGAGTTAGAGGAGTTATCGAATATAGTTTATTCAATAGGAGTTAAGTGAATTAGTTAAGTTAAACTAAGTGAATTAGTTAAGTGAATTGGTTAAGTTAACCAAAGTGAATTTGTCGAGTTAATCAAAGTGATTAGTTCAGTTAATCGAGATAAGTAAATCAAGTTAGGTTAATCGAGTTGAATTAGTCAGTCAAGTTAATAAATTGAGTTAGTCAAACCAAGTAAAACCAGTTAGAGTTAATTAATTAAGGTTGACCAGTTAGAGTTGATCGGTTAGAATTAACCAGTTAGAGTTAATCAATCAGAGTTAATCAAATAGAGTTAAGTAAAATTAAAACTGACTAGAGATTAGTAAATTGAATGGTTTTCTAAGTGCCTATCTGATGTTGGTTTCGGCCTTCGGGATTTATACTTAGGGGATTGTTCTCATACTAGTTCACAGTCAGGGACTGATAGTTGGGGAAGAGTAGTGATTTGTAAATAAGCAAATGGAAATCGTTTTCCAGTGTTAATAACATATATTTTCTAAAACATAGAAAATAAGGCAATGTGAATATATATATATATATATATGTTGATGATTTACCGATATAATTTCCATCTGAAAAAAATATCGTTGTTTGCACACTTGTTTTTCTTTGATAGTTAAATCACAGACTATCAAAGTTTTGACCATTTTAACATTGTTAATATGGAGAGACCGGTTGGATTATTATCCAAAGAACCACTCTGTATTGGCATAAGCGTTGCGAATCATATATGCCAAAGATAATTGAAGACGGAGTAAAATGCAAGGGCTGTTGTATAAGTCTTAGATAACAGTGACTAAGATGGATATACTGAATAGTGCCTACGGTTTGTCCAGTCCCAGGACAACTTGTATGGACGAAGGTCTGACAGAGTATATCGAATGGATCGCATAAGTTGATCTGTTCAAACGTATTCACGTTTGGTGGCGGAGGAATTCGTTTCTCTAAGCTGTATACCCGTGTTACTTTTGGATAAATCAATTTGTGATTTGGCGGGTATGACGATGTGACATTTTAAGTGAATGAGGATGACTTGTGTTGATGAATGTCTGACAGAGTATTTCCAGAAAGGTCACGTACATTGTTTCTTCAAATATACCAAGAGTGGAAGCGGAGAAGGAAACTTCTTTAGCTAACACGTAACGTACTGTTGTAGACGCCAATTAGTGATTTTCGATGGATCTGACAATGTGCCATTCGAAGTGAATCTGATGTAATGATAAAGCGTAGCTTCTAGCCTCATCAACCGGTAAATGACATAAATCGGGCAGGCAGCATGGCTAGGTCGGTCGCACCGAAGTAGGGTGTATAATCACCTATCTAGAGAATATTCCTTTGTTTCTTAAATCTATCAATGTTGTCCCATATATATACGGGAACGGTTGCTGATCCCAACCGTTGGTGATATACATTCGATACACTCAAGCAAAATGAGTGTTCGTCATGTGTGGCTGAGTTACAAGATGTTCTTGTTGAACTCCAGTGTATCGTTCCTAGAGTACACTGATCGGAAGGTGGTTCCATACCTTGTCATAGTTGGAAATCCATTATCCAATACGTGCTTGCAATTTTGATTGTATACTATATATGTAGAATGTGAGATGAAAGCGTTTCTGCTAGTTGATATCTATTTGTACATAGACATTATTATAATATCAAAAGGTTTTTGATATAAAGATACTTTGGATTCTCATAAGGGAAAAACCCGTTCCGTTCTGCGGCGTGGTCTTATGAGATATCGTTTACTTGTTCATATACCTGTTTAAACTGTTTTACTCACACCAGTCCCATGAATGACCCGGAGTTTACTTTGTTGTTTTCCCTAAACTCTTGGGTGCCTAAATTTGTACGGGCATTCAAGTAGTTCAGGATTTTTCAGATCTATCTAAAGGAGCTTGGAGCAGGAGGCTTCAGCGTTAGTTATATAGAGTTTTGTTCCGCTGTATTGTAAGTGTTGTACTCTGATAAGTGTTATTGTATACATAACTGTTATATTTCAAAGTTATGTTATCTATTATATGTTGTTCGTTCCGCTGTGAGGTTCGTGTTACTCTGATGTTGTCTTCTTCTTCTTCTTCTTCTATTCTAAGTTTCTATCTTATCTATTCTCACCTTCTAATTTCTTTCATTAATTACCGGGATTTTTCGACGTTGTGGTTATCGACATCGTGCTTATGTCGATAACCAAAGTCGCTCAAAATCCGGGTCGTTACAGTTGGTATCAGAGCTTAAGTTAAGAATTACTTTGGCTCTGTGGCGTGACTCAGTAGAGATAGGGTTAGTAATACCCTAGATTGAGTTAAGTGTATATATACGAGTGCGTATTTGTATTTGATATAAAAATGGTTTTATATTGTGGAGATTCATTGGCTGAGTTGTTTTTCAGTTTTGGTCGATCAGTTTGATCCACTTTATCGGTAGGAGTAAATAAATACTTGAATACGATGGACCGACACAGTATGGATATGTAATATATTATCATATATTGGTTGTAATTATAATCGAATGAGATTATAAAGTGAAAGGTTATATATAACCAATCAGAATCATATAAGTAAAGTATATGAAATAAGATGAATTAAATATGAATTTAAATCAGTTTTGGAATTAAAATAAGGAAATTTTAAGTTCCTGGGAGATTTTGAGATGTTTTCAAAATGGATGTATTTAGTAAGGGTTTTGAAATGATATAGTATTGAAATCACTTGGGTCGCTGGAAAATAATTCCAATGATGACTGCGTAGTATCATCGGTGTGATTTTCGAGTTTCTAAGTGACGGATTACTACCAAAGGTTTTGTTTTTTCAACTGTTTTGAGAAAACAAGTTGTTTAGAAATTCAAAGGTTTTGAATTGGTATTATAATTTCAAATTGATTTGAAAGAAACCCAGGAATTTAAGTTCTGGAATTAAAAATTTAACTAATGAAGTTAAATAAAATGAGATGGTAAAAATAAATTGAAATTTAACTTGAACAGAGTTAGATAGAATTGAATTGGATTAGAGAAAAATCTGTTATGCAATTGGGTTGATGAGTTAAGAATTTGAAATTTGATATTGGGGTTCGAATAAAATTCGGTTTGGATTCGAGGATATGAACTGATTGGAATTTGATTGAGATAACACTGGTATATGCTGAGTTGATAGCATATGGAAGTGGTAGAGTTGATGTGCCCGACAAAAAGGTACCGGTTTATATTATATATGGATTTGAGATTTTGATGAGCCGAATTGGAAAGCCGCTTGGCTGTTTGATTTTCTTTTGGGTTGAAGAAGGCCCAGAGAGGCGAGTTGGAGTTTGAGATATTGACCAGTACAAAGGAGGTGCTGGCGAAATTTTTCGAAAAGTTAAGGCGTTAGAAAATTTTCAGAATTTTTGAAAATTTAATTAGTTGGAATAAATTAATATTTTAGTCAATATTAATTGGTTCAGTTGAAACCGGAGATAAGAGGTAAACAGATAAATTTTTACCCAGTAGATAGGATCGTCCACTACCTTAGCAATTTCGAGGACGAAATTATTTTAAGTGGGAAAGATTGTAATGACCCGCATTTTTTAGCTGTTGAATAATTAATTTACTTAATTAAATATCGATTTATCGATATCGAGAACGTGAATTAAATAATATTGAATATTTAATTAATAATTTTAATATAATAAAATTTATTATAATGTCGAAATAATCAAAAATATTGGAAATCACAATATTTTGTGAACGGGGTCATCCCTAAGATGTAATTCAGCTTAGATTTGAACTATATTGACGAATAAATTCAATCGACGTCAGTTTGAATGTAGAATTATAATATAATTAAAATAGAGCTTGAAACGACGCGGTAGTTCGCTATTTGGCGATTTGAACTTCAAATGAGTATACAGGGTTCGTTTTAAATCGGATTTCTGTGAAACAAGAAACGTTGGGAGCTGGTGGAGTATATCTTTCTAGTGGAAGAGAAAAATCGGGATCTCGTCATGTAGATTTTGATTTACGTCCAAATCAAATTTCAGAAAAGTCACTGTTGAATTCCTTTATAATTTATAAAGGAATTATTTATATTTTAAAAAGGAATTTCATTATAAATCGAATATCGATTTAATCAGGATTTAAATATCAAGCTGTAAATTCAGCTAGAAATATACTAGAGTTGTATCGTATTCCACTATGAATATATACGATAATATTTATTTATAAATATTTAATTTAATTATATTTAAATATACTTATATATTTAAATGGGTCATCCAGAGCTTTAAAAATAGCCAGTTTTTCATACGACCTCAGAATTCGACGAAACTAATTTTATTGGATCCGCAATGTCGAATAGTTGTTAGATTTCCAGTTTCGTGATTTTTAGAGTCACTATGTGGTCGTACGGATTTTTAGAGTGAAAAACAGTCAGTATTTTGACGGTTAAAAATACGCTGTGTGAGCAAACGGAGTCGGAATTCGACGAAACCAGTTTCGTTGGGACCGTAATGTCGAACTCTGGCTGCATGTCCAGTTTCGTGATTTTTAGGTATCATGTGTGATCACACGGATTTTTAGAAGTCAGAAACGAATATAAAGGATTAAATAAAATATTAAAATATTAATATAAAAATATCTAGATATTTTGATTGGGTATAAATACCCCTTAACTACCCCTTCTTAAGACCTAATTTAGTCCCACGGTCAAACCATTTTCCGCCTCCATCTGTTTTTCGTTTTCAACGTGAAACCTCAACTTCAAAAAAACCAAAATAAAATCAAATCAAATCTCTAAAATCATGAAGTTTATGCGTATGAGTTCCTAATGAGACGCTCTTCGATGTAGTGGTGGTTTTGTTGGCTTCGGTGATGGTTTTGCACGCTCACAAATGTTACAGCGTGAGTTCCTATTTGCTAGGGTTGGATTGTGGAGGAAATACAGGGATTGATGCTAGTTTTTAATATCGGATCCGAGTTCGTAGCGTCGATTAGCAGCTGTATGGAGATTTTTGTGGTGAACGACATCAAAATGGGTCGCGCCCTTTTCCTATACAACGCTGAAATCGGTTTCGACGGAAAATGATAGGGGAGTGCGAGTGGGTTTTGATGGTGTTGGGATGGTTGAGAATTCGAAGGAGAGTGGATTGGTGAAGTTGTTTTGAATTTCGGTGGCAAGAAGGAGGAGCGGTTGAGGGATTAAGTTGCTGAAAATGGCTTGAGGAGTTCCGCCGATTACTGTGTTAGTTTTAGGGGAGAAGGAGTTTGAATGGGCCGGTTATTCATGAATGGGAATGGGCCAAATAAGGGGTGAGGGATTTAATAAGGGTTTAAGTTTATTTAATTTTATTTTAAAAAAATGTCTAACTTTAAAATCTCATATCTAGTTCATACGGAATCGAAATCCTAAACGGTCAGATGCGTTGAATTCGTATGGACGAGCACTTCACAATGGAAGTGGTTTGAAGTGGATTGGAGCTCGTCTGAATTTATGGCGAGATAAATTGTTGATTCAAATCAAAACAAACAGTTTATCGTTCTTTAACGATGAACTGCAAAAGTGAGTAAAACTCACCAACTCTGAACAGTTCTATTTTTACAACGTATACTTAGAACTGATAATTATCTGTTGATTGCTGTGTGTTGACTGATTGATTGAACTGCTAGACAGTTAGTGGAAATTATATATATATATATATGTGTGTGTGTGTGTGTGTGTCTGTATACATATATATATATATATATATATATATATATATATATGTATAACAGGTAGATATTTATATGTTGATTCTGTTGATCAGAATAATTCATATCGAACTGAAAGTGATGTTGATTATACTGTTTAACATCTGTGATGCAGGGAAACAGGTTGGAGGAATCCAACTGGATTCCTCAACATTTATATTACTGTGATTTATATATATTGTGATATATAATGTGATATATAATCTGACATTGATCATGTGTGTTGAGACGATATTTATCGTTGTTATATGATATGTTAAAAACCATAGGAAATACCAGAAGGAGGAAAAGGGATTTTCAAAGTATATTTTGAAAATAATTTATTTATATAAAATCATTGGATTTTATATTATGAAAGGAAAAGGATTTTGAATAAAAGAAATATATTTGTAAATCAAATATAAAGGAATTTATTTGTTAATCAAATATAAAGGAATTTATTTGTTAATCAAATATAGAAGGAATTTATTTGTTAATCAAATATAAAGGAGATATATTTGAAATCAAATATAAAGGAATATATTTGAAATCAAATTAAAAGGAAATATATTTGAAAGAAAATATAAAGGAATATATTGGTAAAACATAAATAAAGAGTTAAAAGAATTTATTTATTTAGGAAATAAATAAAAGTAAAAGGGTTTATTTATTTAGGAAATAAATAAAGATTAAAGGAGATATTTATTTGTTAAATAAATAGGATTTAATCAAAGGGATATTTATTGGATAAATAAATAGGATTAAACAAAGGGGGTATTTATTGGATAAATAAATAGAGCTAATTCAGAAGAATATTTAGCAGATGAATAGAAAATGGAAATCTGTTTTTAATAGATAAATAGAAAGGATTAATTTATAAATAATAGTTTATAAATTAAATAAATATTTATCATTTGATAAATGAAATATATAAGTCTGAACTTATATAGAGGAGAGATATTGGTTTCAACACCGATAGTTTAAATAGAATATGTACCCAACACTTGTGTAAGTGAAGTAACATTATTAAAGAGGACATTTATAAAGTGAAGAACCGTTACTAAAAGTAAATCTTTATAAATGAATAAACGTTATCAAATAGGAGTTATTCGAATAGGAGAAATCGATTAGAGTTAGAGTTAATCAGTTAGAGTTAACCTGTTAGAGTTAATCGAATTAGTTATTCGAATAAAGTTAAATAAATAAGAGTGATTCGAATTAGTTATTCGAATAGAGTTAAACACAAAGGAGTTATCGATTAGTTAAATCGAAAGGAGTTATCGATTAGTTAAATCGAAAGGAGTTATCGAATTTAGTTATTCGAAAAGGAGTTATCGATTTGTTAAATCGAAAGGGAAGATTATCGAATATCGTTCATTCGAGAGGAGATTATCGAATATAGTTTATTCGAAGGAGTTATCGATTATTAGTTAATCGAAGTGAGTTATAGAATATTAGTTAAATCAAATGAGTTAATCGAATATAGTTTATTCGAATAGAGTAAATGAGTTAATCGAATATAATTTATTCGAAGGAGTTATCGATTATTAGTTAATCGAAGTGAGTTATAGAATATTAGTTAAATCAAATGAGTTAATCGAATATAGTTTATTCGAATAGAGAAAAGGAGTTAATCGAATATAGTTTATTCGAATAGAGTAAATGAGTTAATTGAATATAGTTTATTCGAATAGAGTAAATGAGTTAATCGAATATAGTTTATTCGAATAGAGAAAAGGAGTTAATCGAATATAGTTTATTCGAATAGAGAAAAGGAGTTAATCGAATAGAGTAAATGAGTTAATCGAATATAGTTTATTCGAATAGAGTTAGAGGAGTTATCGAATATAGTTTATTCGATAGGAGTTAAGTGAATTAGTTAAGTTAAACTAAGTGAATTTGTTAAGTGAATTGGTTAAGTTAACCAAAGTGAATTAGTCGAGTTAATCAAAGTGATTAGTTCAGTTAATCGAGATAAGTAAATCAAGTTAAGTTAATCGAGTTGAATTAGTCAGTCGAGTTAATAAATTGAGTTAGTCAAACCAAGTAAAACCAGTTAGAGTTAATTAATTAAGGTTGACTAGTCAGAGTTGATCGGTTAGAATTAATCAGTTAGAGTTAATCAATCAGAGTTAATCAAATAGAGTTAAGTAAAATTAGAACTGACTAGAGATTAGTAAATTAAATGGTTTTCTAAGTGCCTATCTTATGTTGGTTTCGGCCTTCGGGATTTATACTTAGGGGATTGTTCTCATACTAGTTCACAGTCAGGGACAGATAGTTAGGGAAGAGTAGTGATTTGTAAATAAGCAAATGGAAAACGTTTTCCAGTGTTAATAACATATATTTTCTAAAACATAGAAAATAAGGCAATGTGAATATATATATATAGATATATGTTGATGATTTACCGATATAATTTCCATCTGAAAAAAATATCGTTGTTTGCACACTTGTTTTTCTTTGATAGTTAAATCACAGACTATCGAAGTTTTGACCATTTTAACGTTGTTAATATGGAGAGACCAATTGGATTATTATCCAAAGAACCACTCTGTATTGGCATAAGCGTTGCGAATCATATATGCCAAAGATAATTGAAGACGGAGTAAAATGCAAGGGCTGTTGTATAAGTCTTAGATAACAGTGACTAAGATGGATATACTGAATAGTGCCTTTGGTTTGTCCAGTCCCAGGACAACTTGTATGGACGAAGGTCTGACAGAGTATATACAATGGATCGCGTAAGTTGATCTGTTCAAACGTATTCACGTTTGGTGGCGGAGGAATTCGTTTCTCTAAGCTGTATACCCGTGTTACTTTTGGATAAATCAATTTGTGATTTGGCGGGTATGACGATGTGATATTTTAAGTGAATGAGGATGACTTGTGTTGATGAATGTCTGACAGAGTATTTCCAGAAAGGTCACGTACATTGATTTCTTCAACTATACCAAGAGTGGAAGCGGAGAAAGAAACTTCTTTAGCTAACACGTAACGTACTGTTGTAGACACCAATTAGTGATTTTTGATGGATCTGACAATGTGGCATTCGAAGTGAATCTGATGTAATAATAAAGCGTAGCTTCTAGCCTCATCATCCGGTAAATGACAGAAATCGGGAAGGCAACATGGCTAAGTCGGTCGCACCGAAGTAGGGTGTATAATCACCTATCTAGAGAATATTCCTTTGTTTCTTAAATCTATCAATGCTGTCCCATATATACACGGGAACGGTTGCTGATCCCAAACGTTGGTGATATACATTCGATACACTCAAGCAAAATGAGTGGTCGGTCATGTGTGGCTGAGTTACAAGATGTTCTTGTTGAACTCCAGTGCATCGTTCCTAGAGTACACTGATCGGAAGGTAGTTCCATACCTTGTCATAGTTGGAAATCCATTATCCAATACGTGCTTGCGATTTTGATTGTATACTATATATGTAGAACATGAGATGAAAGCGTTTCTGCTAGTTGATATCTATTTGTACATAGACATTATTATAATATCAAAAGGTTTTCGATATAAAGATATTTTGGATTCTCATAAGGGAAAAACCCGTTCCGTTCTGCGGCGTGGTCTTATGAGATATCGTTTACTTGTTCATATACCTGTTTAAACTATTTTACTCACACCAGTCCCATGACTGACCCGGAGTTTACTTTGTTGTTTTCCCTAAACTCTTGGGTGCCTAAATTTGTACGGGCAGTCAAGTAGTTCAGGATTTTTCAGATCTATCCAAAGGAGCTTGGAGAAGGAGGCTTCAGCATTAGTTATATAGAGTTTTGTTCCGCTGTATTGTAAGTGTTGTACTCTGATAAATGCTATTTTATACATAACTGTTATATTTCAAAGTTATGTTATCTATTATATGTTGTTCGTTCCGCTATGAGGTTCGTGTTACTCTGATGTTGTGTTCTTCTTCTTCTTCTATTCTAAGTTTCTATCTTATCTATTCTCACCCTCTAATTTCTTTCATTAATTACCGGGATTTTTCGATTTTTTGGTTATCGACATCGTGTTTATGTCGATAACCAAAGTCGCTCAAAATCCGGGTCGTTACAAGTTAGAAGTGGCGTCAGTGGTTTTACACGCCCTGACGAGTTTGACTTATGTGGGTGTTGGTTTGCGAGGCGCCTCGGATATATCGGTGACTATGTGAAGCCGATGGAGTCATTCGTTGGCTCATTTACGCTCCATAGGGCGGGGAGACGTATTGTTTAGGCATAATAATCCACTCCGTGTGGACCGGCCCTGACGGTCCAAGGCTTGTCTGCGCGCTTGCCTGAGACATGGGCTAGATTGTCTCGAATCGGTGAGGACGATCCCTAGCCTCGGTTCATATCATAAATGATATCCCAACTTCCAATACGACATTCTGCTGTTTTGATTGTATACCTATATATGGCGACATAGTGGTTTGGGACATTCATGCCGCCTATGATTGATATTTATGATTGTATATAAAATCAGAAACTGACTGGGAATGAGCTAAGATGGGTGGTTTCCTGGGTATTGATCTGATGTTGGTTTCGGCCTTCGGGGTTAATACTTAGGGAATCGTTCTCTTACTAATTTACAGTTGGAGTCTGATTAAGAATTAAAACATGAAATTAAGCGTATCAAGCATTCTTTGGCTATTATAAGGTAAAAACCCTATCCTCCGGCTTGCGTTGCATTGTGTGATGGGACCTGGGTCTTATAATAGCTTCATTGTTCTTTATTTAGCATTGCGCTGATTGTTTTATGCACTGGTATTCTTGGGAGGAAACCCGTTCCGTGTTATACGGCGTGGTCCCTTGATTTACCTAACTTTAAAATAAAGATTAATAATTGTTTTAGTTCTCACACCAGTCCCATGACTAACCTGGAGTTCATTGTTTTAACCTAAACTCTAGGCCTATTTTCTGCACGGGCAGCTAGTAGTTTTGGTTTTGTAGATTTATATTCACAGGATCCTGGTTTACAAGGGGAATGATATCCGAAAAGCTTTTTATCCGTATATCTCCTTCAGTTGTGTATTGTATTATTTTCCGCCGCTATGTAATTTATTGTAATCTCTGATATTTGGTAAATGTGTAATATTGATTTATACTCTGTATATTCTTGTATTCTGATGGAATTGTTGTAATTAACAATGAAATGTTCTTTTGTTTGCATTCTGATTGGTCTTGTCCTCAAAGTAATCCGTGCTTTCCTTACCGGGGAAGTTCGGGTCGTTTCATGTATTCTTCCCCATTTTTGTCTAGATTCATTATCATATAGATTTTATTAGGTTGAGGTACTGATATTAATGTCGGATGGTTATTCCATCAAGGAAAAGGTTAAAAAGTACTATTTTTACACTCATGTGTTTTTATTCTTCGTTGATGAATTAATTCGGCAGCTAGCAATGAAATCATCCATTTATAAGAGATGATTCCCTACGATCTAGAAGCCGTCTTCACCTTTGCTACACCACCGGCGTGGCAAGTGCTATTTCCTTAGTAAGTTTATTGATTTGATGATTATATTACTTGTAGCCTTTATTTTGAAATAACATTTTTTGAAAGGTCTATATTCTTTTAATAAAAAAATAGAGAATTATGTGTTCTAGTTTTCTGTGTCATATGCATATATGAGCTACTACTATGCCAGTTATATTGTTTTTCGCATGCGTATATGAGTGCTGACTTGTGGTGAGTGGATATATACAGGAGTATGTGAATGTATAGTGTTGCCTGGGGTTAGAACGTATGTAGATGTGCGTATTTGGCTGATTGTCTAGACGAGTTTGTTTGCATGCTATTGCATGAGAACTGTTGTGTTTATGGGTTAGTTGATATGAGCTTTTGAGGACTAGTGAGAATGTTTTGTGCAAGACATGAAGGAAGTATATGTTTATAATTAACTGGAAACCTATATATGTTTATATATTCGAGTATACGAAGTACCATATTAAATATTTTATAAACAAACATAACTCTAATGGTGTATTGAAATTATTAAAGCGAAGATAATAAAAATATTGCTGATTAAATTTTCTTACTCAATTGTGCAGTATAATTTCCTACTAATAAATGGTGCACTAATTACCGTTGCATTTTCAAGCACGTATAAATGGACAAATCTACGTCATTGAAGATTAGAGGTTGTTTTTGTTCATTTATTGAATGTAAGGTAAATGTTTGAAACTTTAAATATTCCTCCATTCAAAACTATTCTTATTATGCACTACCATCAATTTAATACATTTTCAAGCACATCCTAATATGAAGGTGATGTTGATCGTTGACTCTGGTTACCTAATTTGATAAAACAACCAGGGAAGGTGCCAATATATTTTTGAATATTTTTTTCTCTACTCCCACGTAGTGTCTACTTCGGTGAAATGAAATGGCAAAGAAGCCATTACTTCTCTAATAAAAAATATATATATAACATTTAAAAACCATTCTTAAGATAGTGTAGTTCTCTACATGTGATCCTCTTGGACTTTTCACTTCATATCTTTTATCATCATTGATTTTCATAATGAAAACTGAAGGTTTAAATTCCTCAAATACTAACGTTGATAGTGTGCAGTTTGTAGAGGATGATATAATTGTTTTTAACAAGCCTTTAATTTATAACTGTATGGAATTCATAACTGATGACTAAAATGAGTTTTCAATGCCTTAGACACTTTCTACACATCGTTTCATATTTGTAACGTTTCTAGAATTTGGTAGATATCAAATGAAAATAGAAAAGTCAACCTTTCAAATAATTTGGTATCTCGTATTTATTAAAATATGGTATATGCATTAATTGTCCTATTGATATCCTTTCTTTCTCACATATTTGGAATGGTCTGAAATTGGAAATGGTTTTAATATCATATCAATTATTCTATTGTTTCCAGAAATATCATAACTTATTATGGGTCGACAACAAATATATAATTTTTTTAAAACAAAGTCTTGGCATAAAACCATTTTTGAAATGGATTGGTGCACTTCAAGATATAGTTTAAGTGACAAGAGATTTGAAGTGGGCTACTGAAATGAAAATATAAGTTAAAAGGGTAGGCAGACTGAAACTAAGTGGTAACCTACATCTGGATCTGTTTCTATTAGTCAACTATCCATTTTTTCCCTCTTCAAGCATATAGCAATAAATGAAACTGATGTATGTTTGTATAGTGCATCTAAAACTACATGATTACATTACTATGATAGAGATACTGTCATTGTAATATTGCAGCTACTGCTGCTAGAGAATCAATTGTTATTCTTCTATTAATTTCTTGCTTTGATTAGATTCATTTAATCTGAATTTTCATTTTCATGTGGTAAAAATAATCTTTAGTTGATAGCTCGAAAATAGTAGTTTACCAAAAAAAAAAAAATTGATGTATACTCAATATATATGAAATGCCATTGGATTTATTGTAGTTGTAAACACAAGCGAATAGTTTTTGTTAAAACCATATATTTCAAAGAAAATAATTGAACATTATGAGTAGTGACTCTTTCAGCTCCATTCTATACTGTGTACTGTCATTGTAATATTGCAGCAATTACCATTGTAGCATGATTGTGTTTAATCCAATTCTGAGGACTATCATCGCCATATATGTATTTTTCTTTTTTGATATTGTCTTATCACGAGTTCAATGTGATGATATATTTATATGGGAGCAGTGTGATGGTATATGAAGCGAGGAAAATCACATACATACAAACATATAGACAAGCATAATAACATAAAGGACTGGATCAAAACCAACTTAGGAAGATGCAAGCTGTGCAGGGCCCAATAATCAAAGCCCAACAAGAAAAGAAAAGAGCAGTTATCTTCAGGTAAGAAACTTCATCCTTCTCTATATTTTCTCAATTTAGAAAAGCACTTACCTTAATGAGGTGTGCCTCGTTTGCTTAGACGAAGAAGGATGAATCACCAGAGAATAAAAGAAGATGGAAAGATAGTATAACTCCTCCATCAACAGACTTGTGAATTCTACTAGAAAATTGGTTTTAATTCGCTTTTGGCAGATTAATTAACTACTTCATTGGCAGGTTGCTCTCATGCCACTATTTACATTTTTTGTTTTAGTTTTTATTTGCATCTTAATATTGATTTGGACTTGCAAGCTCTGAAGGTAGAATATGGGTGAAAGCTTTATTTTAGACCATACACAACGAGAGGCAAGGTAATATCATATGGTTGTTTATGCATTTTACATAACATAGAATTTTTAATCTGTGATGTCAAATTTTACTTTTCATGATTTTCATTATATGATTTATTTTCATTAAAATCATCTTATTATTTTTCGGTAAATGTAGATGTTGATCTTGGTTTATCTTCTTATCAAATATATGCCCGTATGATTAAATTATCCAATTCCCATTGGCATGTATATATGCAGTATGCACGTACTGGTAAACAAAATTTGATTATAAGTGAATAACTCCTTAATTTTGCTTCAAATAAAAACAAAAGAAGAAAATACATTGTTTATTGTAAAAGTATGTTTTAAAGCTGAAAATAATTTATTATAAAATATGTTATATTGTCAATACATATTCATATGTGCTGTCGAATAGTTAAATGTATTATTATTACATATGATAATATTCCTTCGAAATGATGTCAATACAAAACCTTTGGACATGCTGGAATAGTACGCATCTTGAAACTTGAATCTCAGAATGATCCTGAAGTAATCTGTAGATTTCCACCATTAAGCAGGTCCATCCACTAAGCAACAACAGGAAAACGTCAACAGAGAAGCCTACAAACCATCCAAAAGGTGATGATCTTTAAATGACGATACAATTACTACCTAATCTTGGATCTAGCAATTCTACAAAAGCTAACAACATGAAGCAAACCGAACAACAAAATGATAAATGGCCCTTGTTTAACTATGATTTTCACACTGCAATACCGTCCTGTTATTTAAAGTGGTAACTTAAAACACGAAAAGCGAAGTTATTTATTGATCTGAGTTAACATAAAAAACTAAGGCAATAAACTTTAAACTTAGAAAAAAAGACAGACATTCAGCAACGTTATATGAGAAGGCAAATAATAAAAGTCAAATATAAAATATTATGGTCTGTGTATGGGTAAATATTATGGTCTGTGTATGGGCTAAGTTGGTTAAGTTTCCAAAAATTAAACAAATTTTAGAAAAACAAATCAAGTTTTATAAAGTTAAATTAGTTTTAAAAAATTAATGTTGTTAGTAATACTATAAATAATAATAGTAATATAAAATTGAATAAGTTCATGAACATCATACATTATTCTTCAATTGAAATGTCATTCTATACACATATTTTTCATGAGTCATTTCCATTACAACTAATTATTGAATTTTGTCTTTATAGATGACTACTACGTTTGGTGTGGGCGAGTAGCAACAAGGCGATTTGAAGTCATATATTGTGTTGTATTTATATTTTGGGTTTGAAGATTTCCACGTATCATTTTAGTTGGAATGCTTGGGTATTATATTAGTTTTAGTCATTCACGTTTGTAATCTCCATTCTTTGTAATGAAATATCATGGAATTAACCTGTTTCAGTGTAATTTTATTTGTTTGCATATAATCCGTTTGTTATCATTGTTACTAAATATGATATTTAATTATGGTATTATATTTGTAATATTATTAAGTGTAACCATACCAACCTTATTTTTCTGTGTTCAATCAACGATACTATAAGAACCCGTAACTTCCCCATGAAGGAAAGAGCGGATACTTTGAGGACAAGCCACATCGGAACCCAAACAGAAGAATATTTCATTATTTATTACAACAATTCCATCAGAATGCAAGAATATACAGAGTATGATTACATATTACACATTTACTACATATCACAGATTTAAATACATTACTGCATCGGAAAAATAATACAATACACAACTGAAAGAGATATACGGATACAGAGCTTTTCGGATATCATTCCAGTTATAAACCAGGTCCCTGTGAATATAAATCTACAAAACCAAAACTACTAGCTGCCCGTGTGGAAATAGGGGCACCCAGAGTTTAGGTTAAAACAAAAGGTCAGTCATGTGACTGGTGTGAGAACTAAAACAGTTATTAATCTTTATTTTAAAGTTAGGTAAATCAAGGGACCACGCCGTATAACACGGAATGGGTTTCCACCCAAGAATACCGGTGCATAAAAAAACAGCGCCATGCTAAATAAAGAACAATGAAGCTATTATAAGACACAGGTCCCATCACACAATGCAACACAAGCCGGAGGATAGGGTTTTACATTATAATAGCCAAAGAATGCTTGATACGCTAAATTTCATCTTTTATTATTACTATAAGTCTATAGTGTAAAAACAATTTCAATCATAAGTATCAATCATAGACATCATAAGTGCCTCATACCACTATGTCGCCATATATAGGTTTACAACTAAAACCGCAAAATGTCGTATTGGAAGTTGGATTTCCATCTGTGAACCGAGGCAAAAGATAGTCCTCTACCGAATTCGAGACGCTCTAGCCTGTGTCTTAGGATCAGAGCTCGAGTGACCCTTGGATCGTCAGGGTCGGTCCACTGATGTGGATTAAAATGCCTGAACACTGCGTTTCCCCACCCTATGGGGTGTCAATGAGTCCACTTACTCCATCGGCCCCACATAGTCACTGATATATACAAGGCGCCTCGCAACCCAACTACCACATAAGTCAAACTCGTCAGGGCGTGTAAAACCACTGACTCCACTTTTAGCTAGAAGGAAACGCATGTACTCCCTGAGGTCCTTCTCCCGTTTCTGGTTCACAACCAGGGTGTGAGGCTCGCAAATCAAGGTTACACAAAGCTATGCCACACAGGCGATGCTTTGATCATCAAACACAAGATTTTGTTTTTCAACAAAAGCCTTGATCATTTGCCACTTAGGCATGCCACACAGGCAGTTCACTCCATGCGATCGATATCCATCAATATATAACCTTTGAGCTCGTACGTCTCAAAGAAGGGCGTTAAGGAAGAGAATAAATTCTCCGCCGCCAAACAGATATATATTTAATAGAAATCAATCACATGGAATAAAATCCAATGTCAGACACACAGTCCATTTACAAGTTCGTTCTGGTCTGAACGAAACCGGAGGCACCTTGTACCTCACATATCCATCGATCTCCAAGTACGCCTGGATGATCACCAACTGATTCCCTCCTCTTGGGTGTACAGGCCAATCAAGATCATCAGTAATTATCCAAACGACGTGAAGACCTCCGGTCTTCGACCACCGTCTTCGTCCTCGACACATCGTCGAATCAGTTATTCAGAATGGGATAAACCCGGTCTTTCTAAATAACCCGCGTATATGATAAACAAGTGTTAAACAAACACAACATACGCCTCACTCCGATTCAGAATATTCTTTTATTCAAATATTCTTATTCTTTGGGAAAAGTTCCCATTAATTTTATCAAAGATGAATCCTTTAAATTTATTCTTTAATCTTCCTTTGAATATCAATTCGAATTAGTCGCGATTAGCGAACCACACCGAAGCAATCATTTATTATATTTCCCAATCCCAACCTATTCATTCCATGAAGCAAAACTGGTAATACTTCATATCTAACATCACGATGTTATTGGTAAATTCAATTACCATTTCACGTTCAAATCTAATTAAAGATTTAACTATCGCCTGGACCAAAACAGGTGATACTCCATTCTCGATCATTTCAATCTAGTTTAAGATTCATTAAAACTCCACTTGGTTTTAATCTTCCCAAAAATCAATATTAATGATTGTTTAACTTGGGAAACCATATCCTATCTTTAACTGGGTTAAAGAACCAATATCATTTAAAACACAGCTCACGATAAACCCAAAATCACATTCCATTCCATTCAAATTTATTTTATTAAATTGGAAAATTTTACATTGGAAAACCTCCTTTAAATCGTAACAAAAGATTTATAAATTCCACATCAAATTTCACTGTAAATCGGGTTAAAGAACAAATGCTGTCAAAACACAGTTCACGATAAACCCAATTCCCATTTGGTGTTAAATATAAGGCTCTGAATAGAAAATATATCGGCTTATATTCAATATCAAATTCTACGACCAACAAATATCGTATTGGAAATAATGATATAAATATATCTTTCAAATTTCCATAACAATACCTGTATAATCACGAAATCCAACATCGAAATATTCCAAAGACAATTTCAATTCAAATCCATTCCAATATTAATTGGAAATTCTGGTTACTTTTAAAACCCTTTCAAATCCAATTTATTTATTTAAAAATAAATAAATTATTATTCTAGTTCAAAACTAGTTCATTTCGATAAAAATCTATTTTTATCTTTTTAAATTTGGAATTTTTCATCTCAATTCTTCAAAATTATTTCTTATGATTTTACACAAATTATTACTAATTTTAATAATTTTATCAAGGCCCGTACAGTCGAATTCCATCAACGGCCATCGAACTGCACTTACAACGACCTTTTCCAAATTTGATTTGGACGTAATTCCAAATCCAACCATTAGATTTCAAATCTCTAATATTCGTTAGAAATCTCTTTTCAATACGAACCCAACGGTTCCGGTTTTAGGAGAATCCGACGGTCGGATCTCCCGTAATATCCATTCGAAGTCAATGGTCGAAATTCGCGAACTACCGCGGCGCGGCGCGTTCTATTCAGGCCATTTAATATATATAATATATATATATATATTATATACTTCATCGATTTCAAATCTAAACGTATTTTATAAATCGTTTTAAATTCGTTTTAAAAACTATTTCAACTTCATATTCAATTTTAAATCAAAATTGAATATTCCAAATCACTATATATAAATGATAATAATATCACTTCCTTTCCAATATTCATTTTAAAAATGAATAAAATAGATATAAATATCGTTCACATCAAAATGACGCATATCTAATCAACATGGCTTTATATATTTCAATCACTTCGTTATTCTATTCAACAAAATAATATTTTCTTCAACACATGAAATTTTTTTTTATTCAACACATGAATTTTTATTCTATTCAACACATGAATTTTTATTCTATTCAGCACATGAATATTTATTCTATTCAACACATGAATTTTTATTCTATTCAAAACATGAATATTTATTTTATTCAATACATGAATTTTTATTTTATTCAACACATGAATTTTTATTTTATTTTCTAAATTGGAATGAAACCCACTCAATTACCATATAACATTATTTAATGGATTCCATACAGCACATGTATATAATAGCAACGATAAATAATCAACCATCATCCAGAGTGCACCACACAACTACATAAGCATTAAATATAAATAATTAACGCTTACACAGTCTGTCAACCCATCGATTGACATACAACTAAACAATTGGGATGTGAGGCTCGTCAAATATCATCCCAACACCCATGTGGGGTTTCAGTCAATCAAACACATATTTTATTTGTGTAGTTGGGCGATGTGTAAAATTTATCGTCCCAATCAATATCAGTCAAATGGGTGTACATAAACAAACTGTCCGATTTGTTTATAATTATTTATTTTATATACACGTTAAAAAATATATTTTTAACTATAAAATATTTTCCACTATAAAATATTTTATTTCATTCCACTTCACACAATCAAATTCCACAACACAGCAATCAAACAAACAAGTCATCCATGGTCTGTGGATGACGGGTGTCGGGTGCTGCTAAGCACCGTTTGCAATCTAGTATATATTTTAACTTGAAACTAAAATAAAAGTGAGGAGTTCTCACCAAATAGCTGAACCAAACGCCTCAACTCTTTATATGTAGAAATCTTCGCCGTGGCTCCTTTCGTCACTTTCGTTGTCCATATCCACTACATATATAAAAATCACATCTTTATATTATCGCTATGTATATAAAAATCATATTTTTATTACTTCTATAATATAAAAATCATATTTTTATTACTTCTATAATATGAAAATCATATTTTTATTACTTCTATAATATAAAAATCATATTTTTATCTATTCAACATCACTATAAAAATCATATTTTTAAACTGTAAAAATTGAATCTTTAAAGTATTAAAAATTCTATTAAAAATTATAACTTTATCTATATATAATGTCTAAGTTTCTTTACATTAAAATCATCATTTTATTTTCAGTTTTATATAAGCAAAAATAATTAAAGAAACTGGAATAAAATAAAATAAATAAAATTTACCTTTGTTTTGAAAGGGGGGGTCATCATCGCGCTGACGTGGCCTGGCGGGTGAGGGCGGCGCGCTGTAGTCGGGGAGGTCGGTGGTGGAGGTTTAAAGGGGGTTTAGGGTTCGGGGAACATGGGTGTGGTTTTCCAAGGGGGGGGCCGAACGGAGAGGCAGCTCTGGCTGTGGAGGGAGGGCCCATCGGCGGCATCGCGGTGGAAGGGGGAGGGGGTAGCGTCGATGGCGGCAGTCAACCCGTGGAGGAGGGCGTCGGGTCTTTTCAGAAAGGGGGCTCGATTTCTGTTTCCGATCGAAGAAACATATGGGGGGGTTATATGTAAAAGGAATATATTTATATATTTTTAATTCTTTTATTCTTTTAATTCAATTTAAAAATCAACATCGTCAAGAACTCCAAATCGAACCCAACGACTGTCGCCCCTAACTAATTACCCCAATTCCGAATATGTATCGTAAGCCAGTTCGGCTGTTTCAATCTGTTTCCATCAAAATATAAATCTATACATTTAATTTGAATGCATATTTCAATTTACCGGGGCCACATACAGACTCTAAAAATTCCCGAAAAATATTTTCTAGCTTCGTATTGACGATACGGTCCTAACAAATCTAATTTCATCGAATTCTGAGACCATTTGAAAAAAGGCCATTTTCAGGTCGATTGAAATTGACTGAAACTGCCAGAACACGTTTTACTTCGCCACGCTCACATATTGATTCGAAAAATTATGAATTTTGGAATCTAGCAATGCCGTGACATCCCGGATCCAACAAAAATGGTTTAGTCGAAAACCGAGGTCGTTTGCCAAATTTCCATTTTTAAGGGCTCAAAATTCCACAGCGACTATTCTGAATTTTCAACTGGACATAACTTTTTATTCCCGCTATGAAATTTCAATTTTTCGGATTCATTGGAAAGATATTCTCAAATAGATTCTAATATTTTTGGTTTCACTAAAATCCGGTTTATTTTGAATCCTGTACATTCGTTGGAACTTTGAAATCGAAATTTCAAACTACCACGCCATTTTCAATTCCTTTTATAATTTAAAATAAATATTTGTATTCTAACGTCGATTCAAATAAATATATACGTTCTATTTTTATTCAAAATTAATTTGTCGTCGTCATTATTTAAAATAATTCATTTTAAATATTCAAAATTCAATAAAATTGCCAAAATAAAAAATTTATATTGGCTCGGATTTTCGAGTTATTACAATCTCCCCCAAAGGCGAAAGTTGTTTTACAAACCAACTCAACTTTCGTTATTTTGTTACGGCTTAAGTTCTTCAACTTTTCAGTTTCTAAGAACTTTTCAAATTTTTCAAAAATTTGGCTAACACCCTAAAGTTTCGAATTTTTTTGCCATAAGCTCCCCTGCACCGGAAGCTTCGGGATACTTCAAATAGCCTCCCATGGCCCTCTCTAATACAAAAAGAAAATGAAACAACCAAGCGGCCAGCCAATCGGCTCATAAAATAATCAAAAACCCAAGAAATACAACAAACATGTACCTATTTGTCGGGCAAACAATTTTATTCCTCTTCTCTAGCCTCCTTATTATGACCTGTTCAATGTAAGTACATGTATATGCATGCAGATGCGACTAATTTTCAATAAAACTCACTATTTGTTTCAATTTGGCTAAAGGTTCAACATTTAATTAATCAAATAATAATCAAACAACACAACCAGCAATCAATTAGTGGATTATCATTTCAAACTCATAACATTGATATATAGTTAAAAATCACGTTTTTGATGCCAAAACACAACAATAGACCCTATGTAATTTTGGTTCTCACACCTGTCAATTGGAAATATATAGATATTCCACTTTCGAAACTTGAACACTAATTCTGATGATGTCTAGACTATCATCAGAATCGTCTCCGAGTGAATAAAGTGTGATTCTATATCTATCCAGTATATTAAAACTTCAAATACACGCGGATCAGAAGCATACGCAAAATCTTTATATACTTGATTGTCCAAATCAATACACATAAATATTCAAATACGTTGAATAAGGTTTAAATTTTCAAAACAAAATTCATTTCATTTTAAAAATATACTCTTCACACTCGTTCTAGGATACTACCGATTCCATCTCTAACGAGTCATTCTCGTTGGATATTACTAATCCAATCTCCGATGAATTCTTTCGTTTGGTTCTAACGTGTCTTGTTCTTGAGCTTTGTAAACCAAAGATCTGATACCACTGTAAGAACCCGTAACTTCCCCGTGAAGGAAAGAGCGGATACTTTAAGGAAAAGCCACATCAGAACCCAAACAGAAGAACATTTCATTGTTTATTACAACAATTCCATCAAAATACAAGAATAAACAGAGTATGAATTACATATTACACATTTACTACATATCAGAAATTTAAATACATTACTCCAGCGGAAAAATAATACAATACACAACTGAAAGAGATATACGGATACATAGCTTTCAGGATATCATTTCAGCTGTAAACCAGGTCCTTGTGAATATAAATCTGCAAAACCAAAACTACTAGCTGCCCGTGCGGAAATAGGGGCACCAAGGGTTTAGGTTAAAACAATAAACTCCAGGTCAGTCATGTGACTGGTGTGAGAACTAAAATAGTTATTAATCTTTATTTTAAAGTTAGGTAAATCAAGGGACCACGCCGTATAACATGGAATGGGTTTCTCCCAAAAATACCAGTGCATAAAACAATAGTGCCATGCTAAATAAAGAATAATGAAGCTATTATAAGACCCAGGTCCCATCACACAATGCAACACAAGCATTAGGATAGGGTTTTACCTTATAATAGCCAAAGAATGCTTGATACGCTAAATTTCATCTTTTATTATTACTATAAGTGTATAGTGTCAAAACAATTTCAATCAAAAGTATCAATCGTAGATAGCATAAGTGCCCCATACCACTATGTTGCCATATATAGGTTACAACTAAAACCGCAAAATGTCGTATTGGAAGTTGGATTTCCATCTGTGAACCAAGGAAAAATATAGTCCTTTACCAAATTCGAGACGCTCTAGCCCGTGTCTTAGGATCAGAGCTCGAGTGACCCTTGGATCGTCAGGGCTGGTCCACCGATGAGGATTAAAATGCCTGAACACTACGTTTCCCCCACCCTATTTGGTGTCAATGAGTCCACTGACTCCATCGGCTCCACATAGTCATCGATATATCCGAGGCGCCTCGCAATCCAACAACCACATAAGTCAAACTCGTCAGGGCGTGTAAAACCACTGACTCCACTTTTAGCTAGAAGGAAACGCATGCCCTCCCTGAGGTCCTTCTCCCGTTCCTGGTTCACAATCGGGGTGTGAGGCTCGCGAATCAACGTTACACAAAGCTATGCCACACAGGCGGTGCTTTTATCATCAACCACAAGACTTTGCTTTTCAACAAAATCCTTGATCATTTGCCACTTAGGCATGCCACACAGGAAGTTCACTCCATGCGACTGATATCCATCAATATATAACCTATGAGCTCGTACGTCTCAGAGAAGGGCGTTAAGCAAGAGAATAAATTCTCCACCGCCAAACAGATATATATTTAATAGAAGTCAATCACACAGAATAAAATCCAATGTCAGACACACAGTCCATTTACAAGTTCATTCTGGGTCTGAACGAAACTGGAGGCACCTTGTACCTCGAATATCCATTGATCTCCAAGTATGCATGGATGATCACCAACTGATTCCCTCCTCTTGGGTGTACAGCCCAATCAAGATCATCAGTAATTATCCAAACGACGTGAAGACCTCCGTTCTTTGACCACCGTCTTCATCCTTGACACATCGTCGAATCAGTTATTCAGAATGGGATAAACCCGGTCTTTATGAATAACCCGCGTATATGATAAACAAGTGTTACACAAACACAACATACGCCTCATTCCAATTCAGAATATTCTTTTATTCAAATATTCTTATTCTTTGGGAAAAGTTCCCATTAATTTTATCAAAGATAAATTCTTTAAATTTATTCCTTAATCTTCCTTTGAATATCAATTCAAATTAGTCGGGATTAGTGAACCACACCGAAGTAATCATTTATTATATTTCCCAATCCCAACATATTCATCCCACGAAGTAAAACTGGTAATACTTCATATCTAACACCACGATGTTATCGGTAAATTCAATTACCATTTCATGTTCAAATCTAATTATAGATTTAACTATCGCTTGGAGCAAAACAGGATTCTCGATCATTTCAATCTAATTTAAAATTCATTAAAACTCCACTTGGTTTTAATCTTCCCAAAAATCAATATTAATGACTGTTTAACTTGTGAAACCATATCCTGTCTTTAACTGGGTTAAAGAACCGATGTCATTTAAAACACGGTTCACGATAAATCCAAAATCACATTCCATTCCAATTTATTTTATTAAATTGGAAAACTTTACTTTGGAAAACCTCCTTTAAATCGTAACAAAAGATTTATAAATTCCACATCACATTTCACTGTAAATCGGGTTACAGAACAAATGTCGTTAAAACACAGTTCACGATAAACCCAATTCCCATTTGATATTAAATATAAGGCTCTGAATAGAAAATATATCGGCTTATATTCAATATCAAATTCTACGACCAACAGATATCGTATTGGAAATAACGATATAAATATATCTTTCAAATTTCCAAAACAATATCTATATAATCACGAAATCCAAGATCGAAATATTCCAAAGACAATTTCGATTTAAATCCATTCCAATTCAATTATTGGAAATTCTGGTTACTTTTAAAACCCTTTCAAATCCAATTTATTTATTTGATTTTACTTAGTACAAATACAGTTCAGCTATACATAAATGTCTACAGCGGAAACAAACATAATATGTACAACAAGAGCTGAACAACATAAAAAGGGATAAATGATAGAATCCATCTTCAGCTCCAGCTATCCCGATAATGCCTGCTAAACCTGAATACAAGGCTGCCCGTGTAGAAAAAGGGGCACCCGTGTTTGAAAGTGAAACAAACTATGAGTCAGTCATGGGACTGGTATGTGAAATTTACTCAACACATTTAAAATATGGATAATCACAGGACCACGCCACTTTCATGGAACGGGTTTACTCCATCGGATTGCCAGTGCTTTAAAACAAATAATACTTTTAAACAACGCAATGCTTTTTATAAAAATGAAGCCATTATAAGACTCAGTTCCCATCACACAATGCAACGCAAACCGGAGGATAGATTTTTACCTTATAATGGCCAAGATATGTTTGATACGAATAAAACAAAAGCATTTGATATTATTACTAGTGTTTATATGTTTCAAAAACAATTTCAAATCATAACTATCAATCATAGACGGCATTAATGCCCCATACCACTATGTCGCCATATATAGGTATACAATCAAAACTGCACAGTCGCGTATTTAGAAATTGGATTTCCGTTATGAACCAAGGCAAAAGATAGTCCTTACCGAATTCGAGACTGTCTAGCCCGAGTCTCAGGCAAGTGCGCAGGCAAGCTTTGGATCGTAAGCGCCGGTCCACCGAGGTGGATTATTATGCTTGAACAATACGTTTCCCCGCCCTTTGGGGCATAAATGAGCCAACGAATGACTCCATCGGACCCGGATCGTCCGATCTAACTGAGGCGCCTCGCAACAGCAACAACCACATAAGTCAAACTCGTCAGGGCGTGTAAAACCACTGATGCCACCCCTAGCTAAAAGGAAACGCATACCCTCCCTGAGGTCCTTTCTCCCGTTTTTGGTTCATACCGGGTGTGAGGCTCGCGATTTCACGTTATACACAAAGCTACGCCACACAGGCGGTGCTTTGATCATCACCACAAGACTTTGCTTTTCAGCAGAAGCCCTGATCACTGCATCTTAGCATGCCACATAGGCAATTCACACCGTGCAACTGATGGCTATCAATCACACAGAATAAATTCCAATGTCAGACACACTGTCCATTTGCAAGTCCGTTATGGGTCTGAACAAAACCGGAGGCACTATATACCTCGCAAACCCATCGATCACCACGTACGTCTGGACGATCACCACTCATTATCCATATTTCGGGATGCCTCCCAATCAGGACCTCGGTTACCATCCAAACAAGGTGAAGATCTCCGGTCTTCGACCACCGTCTTCATCTTCGATTTCTTATCGTCGATTCAGTTATTCAGAATGGGATAAACCCGGTCTTTCTGAGCAACTCGCGTATATAATAAACAAGTGCAACACTAACATACATACGCATCGTTTCAATTCATTAGCCACTAACCGTCAATCAATAAGAGAAAGATTTCCCAAATATTAACCCCGAAGGCCGAAACCAACATCAGATCAATACCCAAGAAACCATTCGACTTAGCCAACCTTCAGTTAGTTTCTAAATTTCACATCCATATCGTTTATAATATTTTATAACGATTTATCGCTATTTTTATTTATTTTAAAATAGCCAATTTATTCAAAACGACGCTTCGGGCCATAACGCGGTCGTGGCGCTGTTTTTCTTCAGATTTGATTTACACATATCTGAAAATCTGACCGTTGGATCTTCAAAAAATTTACATCATTAGAAAGATCTTATCAAAATGAATCCAACGGTTCCAGTTTCGGGAAAATCCGACGGTCGGATCTCCCGGTATAATCGTTTGAAGTTTCGATTTCAAAATACGAACTACAGCGTCGTTATTCGATTAAATATAATTATATTTATATATATATATATATATATATATATATTTATAATCGATTCCGGTGTTGTTTTTCTTCAGATTTGAATTAAACATTCCAGACAATCCAACCGTTGGATTTTTACAAAGTTGGTGCCGTTGGAAAGATATTTCCAAAGCGAACCCAACGGTTGCGCTTTCGGGAAAATCCGATGGTCGGATCTCCCACACTAATCGTTTGAAATCACGGTTTCAAAATACGAACTGCAACTTCGTTTTTCGATATATTTCAATTCTATTTAAATATATATATCGATTCTTCGATTTCAAAATCATATGAATTTCATACATTTGATAAAAATGATATTTTTACCTAATTGTTTTCTTTTCAACACTTCACTATTTTTAACAATTCATGTATATAATAAAAATGTGATTTTTAATGTAAAACAATTTATTTCAAAACTCGACTATTTTATATATTTCTTATAGGTGATAAAAATAGGATTTTTATTATAAAACAATTTATTTCAAAACAAGATTATTTTATATAGTTTATATCGATGATAAAAATTGGATTTTTATTATAAAACACTTTCTTTCAAAATATGAATACCATTCAACACATGAATTTCAATTCAACGAATGAATTTCGATTCAACACATGAAGGTTTTCTATAGTTTATATATATCGATAAAAAGGTGACTTTTATTTTTAAAACACGAATACCATTCAACACATGAATTTCTATCCAACGAATGGATATCGATTCAACACATGAAGGTTTTCTATAGTTTGCATATACAGAGTGAAAAGGTAATTCTTATATTTAAAAAAAACCGAATACCATTCAACACATGAAATTTATTCAACTAATGAATTTCAACTCAACACATGAAGGATTTCTATAGTTTTTATATATAGATAAAAAGGTGATTTTTATATTTAAAAACACGAATGCCATTCAACACATGAATTCTATTCAACGAATGAATTTTATTTCAATACATGAAGGTTTTCTATTCAACGAATAAATATAGTTTCAACAAATGAAAATAATTCAAACACATGAATATTATTCAAAATTTCGGCAGCATAACGGCAGGGTAGTTAAAACCGGGACCGTCCCTAGTACGGCTCCTCGCTCTACCTTAAAACCTTGCGGTTTTTGACAATGGGGATTCATGCATCTAGTTCGCACGCAGGCGGCATGTATATTTATTTCATTTCCACAAACTAATCCTATGTGGTTTCAACCAAATATTTCTCAACCACAAACGGGTATTTTTCAACCACAATTAATCAATATCAACCACAAACAATTCCAATCAACCATTCGTTATCAATCAATTTTCACACCAATCACAACCAATAAATATCGTCCATGGTTTGTGGACGAGGGGCATGTGTATATATATATATATATATATATATATATATATTTATATATAGCATATCACTTCTATTTCAACACATATATAATTTTTACAACGCATATACAACTTATACATCGAACGTACAACTTATACAACGCTTATACAAGAGGTGTACAGTGCTTATATAACTCATACATCGACTATATAATTTATACATCATCGTTTTCCATATCGTTTATAAATTAGAACTCTCACGTTGGGTTCCACTCCACCAAAAATAGCAGAAGGCTCAAAAGAATATGCGATCTCTTCTAGAATGTAGAAGGCGTCCACACGAGTCCACTGTCTCTTGTTTCACTGAATTTCGTCAATACACGAAAAAGATATGATTTTTCAAAGTTTGCAACGGTTTGAACGTGTTAAAACTGTTGAAAATAAATATGGTCGTACCTCAGTTGTTTCGTTCAAAACTATGTTTGGACTTTTCTTCGAATCTGTGTAGCCTTCGCAGCATTGAAGGAGGAGGAGAGGCGCACGTGCGCAGGGGGGTGCGGCGGCGCTCGATGGTCGGAGGGAGCGGCGGCGACGGCTGGAAGTCGAGAACTTCCCGGTGTTTGTTCTCCCAAAATACGCAATGAAAATATCCAAACTATATATGGAGTTGAAGATCTCGAGGAGCTCTTCAAAATCTTCAATTGGAGGAGGGGCTAATTTTGCATGGATTGATCGTAAAGTGGACGGGAAGGTATGAAAGGGTTTCCGCCGTGCACCAGGTCGAGTCGGGGAGAGAGAAAAAAGTTTTTTCCCTTTTTTTTAATAAAAAATCTGATTGGCCGGTGGGTTTTGAAAGGGGTTTTCTGACACGACCGCCAATCTAAACCCAACGACTGTCGTCCCTAGCATTTTACCCCCATTCTGAACACAATGGGATTTGTTTCGTAGGCCCATTCGACTGTTTCAGTCTGTTTTCCTTCAAATTAAAATATAAAACATTTAATATTTGATTTGAACGTACATTTCAATTCGCCAGGGCCACAAACTAATTCGAAAAATTCCAGAAAAATAAATCTGGCTATGTTTTGACGATACGGTCCCAACAAAACTAGTTTCGTTGAATTCTGAGACCGTTTGCAAAAAGACCCTTTTCTGGTCGATCCAATTTAACTATAATTGACCAAAACACGTTTTCCTTTGCCACGCTTACATACTAGCTTCAAAAATTATGAAATTTGAAAACTAGAAATAACTTCACATCCCGGATCCAACAAAAGTGGTTTCATCGAATTCCGAGGTCGTATGCAAAATGGCCAATTTCACGGGCTATATAAATTCCATAGCGGCATTTCTGAAAATTCATTTGGCCATAGCTTTTGCTTTCCGCTATGAAACTTCGATTTTTCAGATTCGTTAGAAAGGTATTCACTAATAGATTTAAATATTTTTGGTTTCACTCAAATCCGTTTTGTTTTGCACCCGGTACAGTCCGACAAATTTTGAATTCAATTTTTGAAACTACAGCGCCATTTTAGGCCTTGTTTATAATTATAATTAATTATATTTATTTCCAAACATTGATTCAAACTCACTTTTCATCGCTATTATTTAAAATATTTATTTTAAATATTTAAAATCACTATTTTAGCCAATTAAAAAAAATTAAATTGGTTCAGATTTTCCGGGTCGTTACAATCTCCCCCACTTAAAACTTTTCGTCCCTAAAAAGGAACAAAGTCGTAAGTGGTTGATTAATAAACTCTACGTTCGATCTGGCTTCCATTCTCCAACTTTTCAGTTTCTGAGAATTTTCAAATTCTTCAAAAATTTGGCTAATACCCGGAATTTTCGAAAAATTTCGCCATAACCACCTTTGTACGGGGAGAGGTTTGGAAATTTATTGGGCCGTATTAGGTACCCAATTAATCCTAATAAGCATACACATATTTATAGTGATATATTCTAGTGTTTACAGGGGAGCGTGTATAGATAATAACTCCAGAGAATAAATTCTCATCACCCTATCAAAGCCTGAGGGAGTGTGTATTTTAAATGCTCCAGAGGATAAATCCTCGTGACCTCGTCCCGTGTGGGAAATAAATAGTCCATGTGCCGTATCTAATAACTAGAGAGATGTGATTATTGTCAACTCCAGACCCGTGTGGGGTTTTTAATTAATCTGGCAATTTTATCGTTACAATTTAAATAGTCCATATCAGTCATCAGTTCAACCTGTAAAATATAGTCATCGTCATTCAAGCCTCTCGCTCGTATGGTAAATCTTCCACCTCGTCATACAAGCTCCAAATGCTTATGTGGTATATGATGAAGTATGCCTATCTTCAGAAGTATGCCATGTAATGTAGTTCAAAATTAATTGTTACTATCCTATGGCGACATTTATTATTACACACAGAATAACCAGCACTCCACATCCAATGGCATTCACAGGAGTTGATATAATAATATTTCGCATCCAACTCATTAAGGTTTACCTATTTGTCGGGCACGCAAATAAAATCTTTACTCAACAGCTATCCATTTACCTGTTCAAACATATATAATGCACATGTATATATATTCCTATCTATTTTTAAATCATTTCAATGTGTGACATAATCGAATAAATTCTACCATTCATTCTATTATTGATTAAATTAACTATCGTTTTAATAATTTTAATTGATCAAATCTACTATCACACAACACAAACAACAATCAATTTGTTTTTAACTTTTCAAAAATATACTAATCAATTTCTATACTCTTTTAAAATCATTCAGACCATCGAATTAAAAGTGCACATCCATGGAAAGAAAATAACAACAGAGTAAAGAATTAATTGGTAATGCAAATTATGGTAAATGTACCTTGCACCGGAGTCAATCAGAGATATCCACTCGGCATCTAGGATAGGCTTTCTGAATGATCTCCTCAGTTTCCCAAGTACAATCTCGCGGATCTCCACTCCATTGCACTTTGACTAAGTGAACCTTCTTGTTCCTCAGCTCTTTGGTTTCTTTGCCGATAATCTTGAGCGGCTCTCTTCTCACAGCCAATTCTGGGGTAAATTCAATATCCTGTTGAGCTGCTTCTTCCACGATCAAGTCTGGATCATGAACGTGCTTTCGAAGTTGAGATATGTGAAATACATCATGCACTCCAGGCAACCAATCTGGCAATTTAAACCTATAAGCGAGAGTTCCGATCCGTTCCAGAATAGGAAACAGATCAATGAATTTGGGCGCCAACTTCCCAGTTTTACCGAACCGGATAACTCCTCTCATCGGCGATACTTTCAAATACACATAGTCGCCAACCGCAAATGATATATCTCTTCTTCGCCTATCGGCCTAGCTCTTTTGTCGGCTTTGAGCAGCGAGTAATCGTTTCTTGATAAAATCGACTTTGTCGGCAGCTTCTCGGATCATATCAGGCCCCAACACAAGTCTATTACCTGGTTCGACCCAACAAGCAGGAGATTGGCACGGTCTACCATATAATGCTTCGAATGGCGACATTGTCAGGCTCGCTTGGTAGCTGTTATTATATGAGAATTCAGCCAAATGCAGATGGTCTTCCCATGATCTACCGAAATCTAGAACACAAGCCCGCAATAGATCTTCTAGTATACGATTTACCCTCTCAGTTTGACCATCTGTCTGAGGATGATAGGTGGTGCTTAGGTTCAGCTTTGTTCCCAGCTCTACTTGAAATGCCTCCCAGAATTTACTAGTAAATATTGTATCTCTATCACTAACTATACTGAGCGGCACTCCATGTATTCTAACTATTTCCTTGAAATATATCTGCGCCAGACTCTGAGCAGTTCTGTTTGATCTGACAGGTATGAAATGGGCGGTCTTCGTGAAGCGATCTACGATCACCCAAATACTGTCATTTCCTTTTCTGGTTCTGGGCAAACCATCTATGAAGTCCATGGAAATATGTTCCCACTTCCAACCAGGAACGTCTAGCAGTTGTAATAATCCAGCCAGTTTCTGTTGGTCGCTTTTGACTAGCTGGCAAGTAGGGCATCGGCTAACATATATTGAAACGTCTCTTTTCATAGCCTTCCACCAGAATGTTCACTTGAGATCGTTGTACATTTTGACCACACTAGGATGGATACTCAGCTTGGACTTGTGACACTCGTCTAACACTTCCCTTTTTAGCTCGGGGATGCCAGGAACACAAATCCTTCCTTTCAATCTCAGGATTCCGCCGTTATCTATTTGAAAATACGAGGGTTCGCCTTTCTGAGTCCTTTTGATCATATCCTTAATAAAGTTATCCTCCTTCTGAAGAATAGATATTTTGTCAATCAAGGAAGTCGTAATAATAAAGTTGGCGATCATTACATTCTTTCGGCTCAGCGCATCAGCCACGACATTGGCTTTCCCTGAAGTGTATATAATCTCAAAGTCATATGCTTCAAGAAACTCCAGCCAACGTTGCTGCCTAAGATTCAGGTCTTTCTGGGTGAACAGATACTTTAACGACTGATGGTCTGTATACAGTTCGAATTTCTCACCCAGAAGATAGTGTCTCCAGATTTTCAAAGAGAATACTATAGCCAATAACTCAAGATCATGAGTTACGTAGTTCTTCTCGTGCGGTTTCAATTGACGGCTAGCATACGCAATCACTTGACCTCTTTGCATTAACACTGCGCCAAGGCCTTCTCTAGAAGCGTCAGTCCAGACTTTTTAGTCCTCATTGCCATCTATTATTGTTAACACTGGAGCAGTTTTCAGTTTTAATTTCAGCTCCTGGAAAGCTTCCTCACATACCGGGGTCCAATTGAATCTCGAATGTTTCTTTGCCAGTTTCGTTAAAGAACTAGATGTCTTCACGAAATCCTTAATGAATTTCTGATAATAACTGGATAACCCGAGAAAACTTCTAACTTCTGTTGGCGCATGAGGCTGTTTCCAATTCTGAATAGCAGTGATTTTACTGGGATCCACTGAAATTCCTTGCTTTGACACTATGTGGCCAAGAAATTTGACTTCTTCTTGCCAGAATATACATTTGGAAAAGTTTGCTTTTAATACATTCCTTCTGAGGATTTCTAACACTTGTTCCAAATGTTTTACGTGCTCGCTTTCTGACTTAGAGAAGATAAGGATATCATCAATGAAAACCAGAACAAATTTATTCAATACTCCTCTGAATACTCTGTTCATTAGAACGACGAAATAGGCTGGAGCGTTACATAAGCCGAACGGCAATACTAACCACTCGTAGAATAAGTCTGGACCTCTGAATGTTGTCATTGGAACATACTCTTCGGCAATTCGAAGCTGATGGAAGCCTGTAGCTAGGTCCATCCTTGAGAATACCTATGCTCCATTCAGACGATCCAATAAATCATCGATTCGTGGCAATGGATATTTGTTCTTTATGGTCTGCTTGTTCAAATCACGATAATCCACACATAGCCGTAGAGTACCATCTGATTTTGGGACAAACACCACTGCTGCTCCCCAATCTGAGAAACTAGGCCTGATCAGACCCTTCCATACTAGCTGTCGTGTTCGATTGTCAAGTTCTTCTTTCTCCTTCAAGGACATTCTTCGAATAGCGTGAACTACCGGTCTTGCATTCGGAATCAAAGCAATCTTGAAATCTATTTCTCTCTGCGGAGGTAAGCGAACAACTTCGTCGAACACATCCGCATAGTTCTTGACGACAGGAATATCTTTCACTAGGTCGGGAATATTCTCTGTGATTTCAGGGATATTTTCTATTTGGGCTGGAGAAACATTGAGAGCTGCCCATAAGTCTTTTCTATTAGCATTCTGACCTTCACAGAGAATGGTTATATAATCACCTGATTTAATCTTCGCCTTTACGACTCTGTCGGTGCATTTAACTTCAGCTTCATATTTGGTCAACCAGTCTAACCCCAAGATAAGATCAAACTCTTTAAAATTCATGACGACCGCGATGGTAGGAAACCGATAACGACAAAAAGAAACCGGCACTCCACAAACCCAACTGAGATCAATGGAACCCCCAACCGGATTCTGGACAGTCATTGGTTCCTTGAGCTTCTTCAAATTCAAATCCAGCTTCTTAGCTGCATTCTTTGCAATAAAGCTTTGCGACACGCTAGTGTCAAACAGTACTTTAATAGGAATGTCTTTGACAGTAAGCGTGCCTTCTAAAACATCTGGCCTTTCCTGAATAGACGAGGATGCATGCACTTCTGCCACTTCATTTACCTGAGCCTCTTTGGTCTTTTTTAACAGCCAGCGATCTCGCTTTATATGACCGGCCTGATGACAAAGATTGCACTCTCGAGTCACAGGAAACTTGCCCTTGGATTTAGACCCATCCTCCTTTCGTTTCTTCGAGGATTTACAATTCCTTGTCAAATGCCCCTGTTTATGGTAGTTACTGCATATGGCCGTCGTTGCTGGTTCTTTTTCAGATCTAGCCCTTTTTCGGTTTACTTCGGGCTTCTTACTGACCTCAGACATTGTACTGGCCTTAGGAATATCAGCTTACGACTCTTCTTTGTTACTAGAACCGGCTTCCTCTTCGTCGCGCAACATGCCTTTCTTATGGAGATCTTCATACTGATAAGCCATATAAATCATTTCTGGAAAAGGAAGCTTCACATTCCTCATTACACTATTCTGATATCTCCTTTGTAGGCCATGAATAAATCTCAGATTTTTCCTCTTTGGATCTTGAATCAGATGAGGAGCAAAGTCAGAAAGTTCGTTGAATTTCTTTTGATATTCTGGGATGGTCATATCACCTTGTATCAGATAAGAGAATTCATCACATAATCGATCAGTCACTTCAGGAGGAGTAAATCTTCCTAGGAAAATCTCTTTGAATCTATCCCAGGTGATATCACCTTCTGGATTATCTTTGATGATTGTTTCCCACCAGATTAAAGCTTCTCCATTGAGCGCCCAAGATGCTACTAATCTTTTCTGGTCATCTCTCAGCTGGAAACGCTCAAATATTCTTTCTGCAGAGCTCACTCAAGCTTGAGTTTGAAAAATAGATTCATTGCCCGAGAATTGTGCTCCACCCAGATTTCGATATCTCTTAAATAGAGCCTCTAGATCTGGTTCTGCATTCCTTCTGTTTCTGACACTCATTTTTCTAGTACTTCTACAAACAGCAGATCAAGTGTCAGGTCATAGAAAAGATAATTTAAAACATAGAAACACATACTTCAAATATAAATGTGTCTATCGAGGTGTAATTTCATTCTGCTTTACTCATACTAGGATATTACTGATCCTATCTGTAATGAGTTACCCGTCCTAGAACACTACTGGTTCTACTTATGACGAGTTCGTTAATATGTTATATTCCAGAATTAACTTAACCAAAGCTCTAATACCACGATGTGACGACCACAATTCCCGTACAGACGGTGACAAGGGTAATCTTTAGAATATAACACATAAACAGATAACAGCAGAACAGAATTAAATAAATACACCAGATAATACACAATAGAATATACTGGATAAACGTAATCATCTGAGTTACACAGTATACAGGATCTTACTTAGTACAAATACAGTTCAGCTATACATAAATGTCTACAGCGGAAACAAACATAATGTGTACAACAGGAGCTGAACAGCATAAAAAGAGATAAATGATAGAATCCATCTTCAGCTCCAGCTATCCGGATAAAGCCTGCTAAACCTGAATACAAGGCTGCCTGTGTAGAAAAAGGGGCACCCGGGTTTGAAAGTGAAACAAACTACGAGTCAGTCATGGGACTGGTATGAGAAATCTACTCAACACATTTAAAATATGGCTAATCAAAGGACCACGCCACTTTCGTGGAATGGGTTTACTCCATCGGATTGCCAATGCTTTAAATCAAATAATACTTTTAAACATCGCAATGCTTTTTATAAAAATGAAGCCATTATAAGACTCAGTTCCCATCAAACAATGCAATGCAAACCGGAGGATAGAGTTTTTACCTTATAATGGCAAAGATATGCTTGATACGAATAAAACAAAAGCATTTGATATTATTACTAGTGTTTATATGTTTCAAAAACAATTTCAAATCATAACTATCAATCATAGACGGCATTAATGCCCCATACCACTATGTCGCCATATATAGGTATACAACCAAAACCGCACAGTCGTGTATTTGGAAATTGGATTTCCGTCATGAACCAAGGCAAAAGATAGTCCTTACCGAATTTGAGACTGTCTAGCCCGAGTCTCAGGCAAGCGCGCAGGCAAGCCTTGGATCGTCAAGGTCGGTCCACCGAGGTGGATTATTATGCCTGAACAATACGTTTCCCCGCCCTTTGCGGGGTAAATGAGCCAACGAATGACTCCATCAGATCCGGATCGTCCAATCTAACTGAGGCATCTCGCAACAACAACAACCACATAAGTCAAACTCGTCAGGGTGTGTAAAACCACTGACGCCACTCCTAGCTAGAAGGAAAATCATGCCCTCCCTGAGGTCCTTTCTCCCTTTTCTGGTTCATACCGGGTGTGAGGCTCGCGATTTCACGTTATACACAAAGCTACGCCACACAGGCGGTGCTTTAATCATCACCACAAGAATTTGCTTTTCAACAGAAGCCCTGATCACTGCATCTTAGCATGCCACACAGGCAATTCACACCGCGCAACTGATGGCTATCAATCACACAGAATAAATTCCAATGTTAGACACACTGTCCATTTGCAAGTCCGTTCTGGGTCTGAACGAAACCGGAGGCACTATATACCTCGCAAACCCATCGATCACCACGTACGTCTGGACGATCACCACTCATTATCCATATTTCGGGATGCCTCCCAATCAGGACCTCGATTGCCATCCAAACGAGGTGAAGATCTCCGGTCTTCGACCACCGTCTTCATCTTCGATTTCTTATCGTCGATTCAGTTATTCAGAATGGGATAAACCTTGTCTTTCTGAGCAACTCGCGTATATAATAAACAAGTGCAACACTAACATACATACGCATCATTTCAATTCATTAGCCACTAACCGTCAATCAGTAAGAGAACGATTTCCCAAATATTAACCCAGAAGGCCGAAACCAACATCAGATAAATACCCAAGAAACCATTCGACTTAGCCAACCTTCAGTTAGTTTCTAAATTTCACATCCATATTGTTCATAATATTTTATAATGATTTATCGCTATTTTTATTTATTTTAAAATAGCCAATGTAATAACCCGGAAATCTGGGCCAGTTTAAAATTTTTATTTTGGCAATTTTAGCGAATTTTGATTATTTAAAATGAATTATTTTAAATAATATCGACGAGAAATTTATTTTGAATAGAATTCAAACGTATATTTTCATTTGAATCATCGTTAGAATATAAATATTTATTTATATTTATAAAAGGAATTGAAAATGGCGCGGTAGTTCGATAATTCAATTTCAAACTTCAATTGAACATACCAGGTGCAAAATAAACCGGATTTTAGTGAAACCAAAAATATTTGAATCTAATTGATAATATCTTTCCAACGAATCCGAAAAATCAAAATTTCATAGCGGGAATCAAAAGATATGTCCAGTTGAAATTTCTGAATAGTCGCTATGGAATTCCGGCCCTTAAAAATAGCCATTTTGCAAACGACCTTGGATTTCGACGAAACCACTTTTGTTGGATCCGGGATGTCTAGTTATTGCTAGGTTTCAAATTTCATAATTTTTTGAATCAATATGTGAGCGTGGCAAAGGAAAACGTGTTTGACCAGTTTTAGTTGATTTTAATCGACTGGAAAATGGCCATTTTTCAAACGGTCCCAGAATTCGACGAAACTAGTTTTGTTAGGACCGTATCGTCAATACGAAGCTAGAAAATATTTTTCTGGATTTTTTCGAGTTAGTATGTGACCCCAGTAAAGTGAAATGCGCGTTCAAATTCAATATATAGAGTTATATGTTGATTTTAACGGAAATTGATCGAAACGATCGAAACGATCGAATCAGCCTACGATACATATCCCATTGTGTTCGGAATAGGGGTAATTAGCTATGGACGACAGGCGGTGGGTCCCGTTTCGAGGTCGAAATAAAAAGTACATTTTAAAATTTAAATTAATTAAATAATAATAAAAATAACCCCTTCTCCTTTACATCAGTCAAAGCCCCCCCCCCCAAATTTCCCCAAACCCGATCCATTAAACAAAAAAAAGAAGAAAAAAAAGAGCGCGGAAGATCAACCGCGTCGGCCCCCACCCAGCGCCGCCGCCGCCCGTAGCCCGCCACCGAAACCCCAGCCTCCGCCTCTCCATCCTCCCATTCTTCTTCCCTGACCGAGCCCCTTTCCCCTCACGAACCCGCACTGAAATCGGGACAACCGGGAAGCCCTAGCCTCCGTGAACCCGCTGCCAGCACGCCAGGGCCCAGCGCAGGCGCCTCTCCGCCTCCCCTAGCCACCTCCGCTCGAACAGCAAACTCCCTCCCCTTTCACCATGTTTAACAGTAAGTTTTATAATTTAACTTTCTTTTTTTTATTTATTTATATAAAATCCGATTTTTCTTCTTTATCATGTTTATATTCTTAGGTAGTTAAAGATAATATTTTTTTCTTAGTTAAAGTTAATATTTTTTTTCTTAGTTAAAGTTAATATTTTTTTTCTTAGTTAAAGTTAATATTTTTACTTAGTTAAAGTTAATATTTTTATGATGTAAAATATTTGATCTTTATTTTTGAAAAGATTGAATTTTTATAATGGGAAAGGCAGAATTTTTATCTATATAATAGCGTTGTAAAAATAGAATTTCTATCTATATAGTAGCGGTATAAAAATGTGATTTTTATAGCGATATAAAAATTCGATTTTTATAGATTGAATAGCAAAGTAAAAATTCGATTTTTATATATTGAATAGCAAAGTAATAATTCGATTTTTATAGATTGAATAGCGAAGTAAAAATTCGATTTTTATATATTGAATAGCAGAGTAAAAATTCGATTTTTATATATGTAGTGATTACGGATGATGAAAGTGACGAAAGAAGAAACGGCGGAGATTTCCTACCTAAGAAGAGTCGTGGCGTTTGATTTAGCTATTCAGTGAGAACTCCTTACTTTTAATCTATTTCTAGTTTGAAATATATATTAGGATGCAGACGGTGTTTAGTAGCACCCGACACCCGTCGTCCATAGACCATGGACGGCTTGTATGTTTGTTTGATTTTGATGTGTAGTTGATTGTGTGATGTGATGTGAAATGAAATAAAACATTTATATAGTTGAAATAAAATATTTTATAGTGGAAAATATTTTATAGTTAAAAATAGAATTTTTAAAGCGTATATGAAAGGAAATAAAAATAAACAAATTGGACGATTTGTTTATATACACACATTTGACTGATATTGATTGGGATGATAAATTTTACACATCGCCCTACTGCACAAATAAAATCTATGTTTGATTGTTTGAAACCCCACACGGGTATTGGGATGATATATAACATACACTAATCCCAATAGTTAGTTGTATGTCGATCGATTGATTGACAGACTGTTATAAGCGTTAAATATTTATATTCGATGCTTATACAGTGTAGAGTGCACTTTGGATGATGGTTGATTATTCATCGTTGTTATTGTATACATGTGTTGTAGAAAATCCATATAATTAACATTATATGGTAATTGATTGGGCTTCATTCAATATTTGAAATAGAAATATTTGAATAGAAATATTTGAAAAAGAAATATTTGAATAGAAATATTTGAAAAAGAAATATTTGAAATAGAATATATGAAAATAGAAATATACGAAGCCGTGTTGATCAGATTGACGCCATTTTGACGTGAACGATATTTATATCGATTTTATTCATTTTATAATGAATATCGATTTTATTCATTTTATAATGAATATCGAAAGTGATTTCAAAATCTGATATTTTGAAAAGAATTGAAATTCAAACTGAATTCGAATTGAATTGAATAGGAAACGAATTTGAATAGAATTTAATAGAAAACGAATTTGAATTGAATAGAAAAGGAATTCGAATTGAATTGAATAGAAAACGAATTTGAATTGAATTTAATAGAAAACGAATTTGAATTGAATAGAAAACGAATTCGAATTGAATTGAAAATGAATTTGAATTGAATCGAATAGAAAACAAATCTGAATTGAATTGAATTCAATTGAAAACGAATTGAAATCGATTTGAATTGAAATCAAATAGAAGTGAATAGAAAAAGAATTTATAAGGGAAAATTCAATTTTGATTTGAATTTGAATAAAGGTTGAAATTGTTTTTGAAACAAATTTGAAATGATTTATAAAATTCATTTTAAAAAGGAAATCGATGAAATATATAATATATATATATATATTATATTTTATGGCCTTAATAGAACGCGCCGCGCGGCGGCAGTTCGTGAATTTCGACCATTGACTTCGAACAGACATTGTGGGAGATCCGACCGTCGGATTCTCCTAAAACCGAGACTGTTGGGTTCATATCGAAAAGAGCTTTCTAACGAATATTAGAAATTTGAAATCTAACAGTTGGATTTGGAATTATGTCCAAATCAAATATGGAAAAGGTCGTTGTAAGTGCAGTTCGATGGCCGTTGATGGAAATTAACTGTACAGGCCTTGATAAAATTATTAAAAATAATAAAAATTTGTGTAAGATCATAAGAAATGATTTGTGAAGAATTGGGATGAAAAACTCCATATTTGAAAGGATAAAAATAGATTTTTATCGAATTGAACTAGTTTTGAACTAGAATAATAATTTATTTATTTTTAAAATAAATAAAGTGGATTTGAAATGGTTTTGAAAATAACCAGGATTTCCAATATATATATTGGAAATGGATTTGAATCGAAATTGTCTTCGGAATATTTCGATGTGGGATTTTGTGATTATACAAGTATTGTTATGGGAAATTTGAAAGATATATTAATATCATTATTTCCAATACGATATTTGTTGGTCATAGAATTTGATATTGTATATAAGCCGATATATTTTCTATTCAGAGCCTTGTGTTTAATATCAAATGGGATTTTGGGTTTGTCGTGAATGGCGTCTTCATTAACGCTGTTCTTAAACCCAGTTGAGGAAAAGATTAAATCTTTTTATTTAGATTTAATGAAGTGCACCAATTAAATAATATTTAATTGGAATTGAATTGGTATTGATTTCGGGTTTATCGTGAACAGTGTTTTAAATAACACTTGTTCTCTAACCCGATAATTAATAGAATGTGATTTTGGGTTGTCGTGAACGGTATCTTCAACAATACTGTTCTTAGATCCAAAGGAGTTAAGAAAATCAGAAACTAACTGGAGATTAGTTAAGTTGAATGGTTTCTGGGGTATTGATCTGATGTTGGTTTCGACCTTCGGGGTTAATATTTAGGGAATTGCTCACTTGCTGATTTATGGTTAGGGTCTGATTGAAATGTAATGTCATTTTAGGTTTATAGTGAACCGTGTTTTAAATGACACTAATTCTTTAACCCAGTTAAAGATTAAACTAAGTAGAGTTTTAATGAATCTTTAATTAGATTCAAATGATCGAGAATGGGGTATCACAAGTTTTGCTCCAAAGTGATAGTTAAATCTTTAATTAGATTTGGACGTGGAATGGTAATTAATTTTACCGATAACACCGTGGTATTTAGATATGGAGTATTACCTGTTTTGCTTCGTGGGATGAATAAGTTGGGATTGGGAAATAAATTAAATAATTACTTCGGTGTGGTTCGCTAATCCCGACTAGTTTGGAAAACCATAATTTGGTTTGAAACGATACCCAAAGGAAGGTTAAAGTATAAATTTTAAAGAATTTATCCTTGATAAAATTAATGGGAACCTTTCCCTAAGAACGTGAAATTTAGAAACTAACTGTAGGTTAGCTAAGAAGGATGGTTTCCTGGGTATTGATCTGATGTTGGTTTCGGCCTTCGGGGTTAATATTTGGGGAATTGTTCTCTTACTAATTTACGGTTAGTGACTTATGAATTGGAATGAGGCGTATGTTGTGATTGTGTAACATTTGTTTACTATATACGCGGGTTGTTCGGAAAGGCCGGGTTTATACCCATTCTGAATAACTGATTCGACAATAAGTCGAAGATGATGATGGTGGTCGAAGACCAGAAGTCTTCACATCGTTTGGGTGATTACTGATGATCTTGATTGGGCTGTAAACCCAAGATGAGGGAATCAGTTGGTGGTCATCCAGACGTACTTGGAGATCGACGGATATGCGAGGAAGGTGCCTCCAGTTTCATTCAGACCTAGAACGGACTTGTAAATGGATGGTGTGTCTGACATTGTATTCCTTTATATTGTATTCGTTGATCTCTGCTAAATATATATCTGTTTGGCGGCGGGGAATTTATTCTCTTGCTTAACGCCCTTCTCTGAGACATATGAGCTCAGAGGTTATATATTGGCAGAAATCAGTGGTACGATATGGATTGATAGTGTGGCATGCTGAGATGCAGTGATCCAGACTTTTGTTGAAAAGAAAATTTTGGTGGATGATGATCAAAGCGCAGCTTTAATATAGCATGGCTTTGTGTATAGCGTTGATTCGCGAGCCTTACATCCCGGTATGGTGGTAAACTGATGGTTTGATCAGTATGCTTTTTAGTGGATGGGCACCTTAGTGGTGTCGTGGATTCGGTCGACTGAGATAAGCTTAGTGCTCAGGGATATATAGAGTAAGCGGTGTTTTCTCTCGCTGGGACGTAAGCCGCGGTGATACTCTGGTCCCAAAAGTGCGGATGTGCAGACGGTGTTTTCTCTTGTTGGGACGTAAGCCGTGGGGAATTGCATTACGCGATCGATCTTTCGAATCAGGAGCCACCATGATGGAAATCCAATTTCCAATACGTGTATTCCGGTTTTATTTGTTGAGCCTAGTATGGCGACATAGTGGGATGGGGCGCTTATGCCGTCTATGATTGATATTTATGGTTTGAAGATGTTTTATACAATATGCACTTATAATAGTATCAAATGATTTGTTTTAAACGTATCATGCATTCTTGGCTATTATAAGGTAAAAACCCTATCCTCCGGCTTGCGTTGCATTGTGTGATGGGACCTGGGTCTTATAATAGCTTCATTTTTCTTTATTTAGCATTGCTCTGTTGTTTTATGCACTAGTGTTCTTGGGAGGAAACTCGTTCCGTGTTATACGGCGTGGTCCCTTGATTTACCTTACTTTGAAAATAAAGATAAATAACTGTTTTAGTTCTCACACCAGTCGAATGACTAACCTGGAGTTTATTGTTTTAACCTAAACTCTGGGAGCCCTTATTTTGACACGGGCAGCTAGTAGTTTTGGTTTTGCTTATTTATATTCACAGGATCCTGATTTACAGCTGGAACGATGCTCGGAAAGCTCTGTATCCGTGTATTACTTTCAGTTGTGTTTTATATTGTTTTTCCGCTGCATTACTGTATTTAAATCTCTGATATTCTTTGTTGTATAATATTTATTCATACTCTGTATATTCTTGTATTCTGATGGAATTTTTGTAATAAACAATGAAATGTTCTCCCGTCTGCGTTCTTTTGTGGCTTGTTCTCGAACTATCCGTGCTTTCCTCACCGGGGAAGTTACGGGTTTTCACAGCCAATTTATTGAATACGACGCTTCGGGCCATAACGCGGCCGTGGCACTATTTTTCTTCAGATTTTATTTACACATATCTGAAAATCTAACCGTTGGATCTTTATAAAATTTACATCATTAGAAAGTTCTTTTCAAAACGAATCCAACAGTTCCTGTTTCGAGAAAATCCGACGGTCAGATCTCCCGGTATAATCGTTTGAAGTTTCGATTTCAAAATACGAACTACAGCTTCGTTATTCGATTAAATATAATTATATTTATATAAATATATATAAATATAATCGATTCTGGCGCTGTTTTTCTTCAGATTTGAATTAAACATTCCAGACAATCCAACCGTAGGATTTTTACAAAGTTGGTGCCGTTGGAAAGATATTTCCAAAGCGAACCCAACGGTTGCGATTTCGGGAAAATCCGATGGTCGGATCTCCCGCACTAATCGTTTGAAATCACGGTTTCAAAATACGAACTGCAGCTTCGTTTTTCGATATATTTCAATTCTATTTAAATATATATATCGATTCTTCGATTTCAAAACCATATGAATTTAAAACATTTGATAAAAATGATATTTTTACCTAAATGTTTTCTATTTCAACACTTCACTATTTTTAACAATTCATGTATATAATAAAAATGTGACTTTTAATGTAAAATAATTTATTTCAAAACTCGACTATTTTATATATTTCTTATAGGCGATAAAAATAGGATTTTTATTATAAAACAATTTATTTCAAAACAAGATTATTTTATATAGTTTATATCGATGATAAAAATTGGATTTTTATTATAAAACACTTTCTTTCAAAATATGAATACCATTAACACATGAATTTCAATTCAACGAATGAATTTTGATTCAACACATGAAGGTTTTCTATAGTTTATATATATCGATAAAAAGGTTATTTTTATATTTAAAACACGAATACCATTCAACACATGAATTTCTATCCAACGAATGGATATTGTAACACCCCGTAATTTTATAACATTAAAATTCACAAATTAAAGTATACTTAATTTTTAGAAAAGAATTAAGTGAAATGGGTCGCGCAGAGAAATATGTATATATTGATATATATATATATAAATTAAAAATTAAATAAATAAATATGCGAAAAAGTTCCAAACAGTGAATTGGGAGGGGGAATAACCGAACCGGCCCATTTTTGAGGTCGACCCGAGCCTCGCTGGGTCGACTAGGGGTTAATCCAGGGTGTTTGGCTGTCAACCCGTGGGCCGATTCGCTCAAATGCAGATTTTGCATTTGATTGGTTCTCATGGTTCAGGGTTAATCTAATGGTCCTAAATAACTTCCTACACCTATAAATACATCCTAATGCTAACCCTAAACCTAATTAAAATAGAATAGTTACCGTCGCCATGGAAATCAATGGAGCCGTCGCCAACTAAGAAAGAAGAAAAGCAAATTCAATTCTAATTCTCTCAAACCTAAAGCAAAGCAAAACTCTCTTTTCTTCTCTAAATTGTGAGTATGTTGATCTTAACAAGATTATTATCATTTTAATTAGGTTGAGTTATGAATGGATTATGAGTAGATGATGTGAATTATCATATAAGTTGTTGTAAACCCCTTTTTCTATCATGTATATTGTAAATCCAATGTTATGTGATGATGATATCTTATATGTTGTAAATCATACTATGATGATGTTATGTGTGTTGAAAGTTTCTATGCTAAGTTGTGATGAATCATACATGTTAAAAAGGCCATGATGTTACCATCTATGCTAGTTAGTTCATATTAATTAAATCATCATGTTTGGGTTATGTTGATCTATATGACAAGTCATATATGCAAGTTAGATTGATTAGAAAAGTTATGAACATATACCAAGACATCTATTATGACATCTAGAATTATGCTATGACATGTGTTACATCCTATGCTAGTTCACACCATCATTTTGTTGCCTAAAAACCCCATATGCAAGTTTATGTATAGATTTGGGCTATGATCATATCATATAAATTGACACATTTAACAAGTTGACACCTTTTGATCCTTAACATGTGTAGTTTATGCAAGTTTCACCCCTATTATGATTAGATTTATTTTAATTGTCTATATGTTGTGATAATTTATCTTTGTGCTAGGTCTTAGACTATACAAGTCTAGCCTATATTATGCGTTGAATAAGCGAACGTATAAACGTGGAGTAGGGGTAATATTAAGGATTTAATATTAAAAAGTTGGGGTGCAATTGATATGATTTTGCATGCCATAAGTGGATGGCCATAATTGAGTCAATTATGGACATCATTAAAAGTTGACTTAATTAATAATTTGAATAGGGAATTATTAAAACTGAGGTAAAAGATTTTAAGTGTTAATCAATGCTTAGGACACGAGGTTGGACTCGTTTGTGACGTAAACCTGCCCGGACCCGCCCGGCAAATCCAGTGGTCACAAATGTCAGCCCAATGTGAGAGGTCCTAGGCCTAAACTAAAGCATAACGGTTTTAAAGACACGAGGTTAGACTCTTTTATGGTGTAAGACTGCCCGGACCCGCCCGGCAAATGCAGCTGCCATAAATGCCAGTCTAATGTGAGAGGTCTTTATGAGGTTATGGCCTGAATGAATTAAGAAATACTTAACCAGATAAACATGTAAGGTGGGACATGGGGGTTAAGTAGGTGCCTTGGGTGGCATGAGGAATCTAGGGGGTGCCATTAGTGGCATGTGAAATACGATTAGTAAGACTTAACCAAACACACATGTAAATGAAACATGACTAAGAGGGTTAAGTGGGATATACTAGTGGTGACAAGCTTAGGTGGGTAGCTTTTGGGGGCCCATTTCGACCAGTATCCCAAACGTATCTTTGTGGGCTCGACCCAAGTCGAGGACGGGACACGCATGCTGGGCTTGACTATAAGAGGCCAAAACGGGGAGCGGTGGCAACGCAAGTCCAACGGGTTTCATATGCATGTGTGGACCCGGCGGGTAGGTAAGACGTTGTTGCATCATGTAGGTATAAGCCGTGCATTCTCAGTTGTATCGGGTTGCCACTTTAGGGGAGTGATACACCCCACTGTGGGGCCAGCACGGGTATCTACGAGTAGGGAGCCGATCGAAAGTGGGTAGTGGGGTACACCTAGTGGAGATAGGGGCAGACGGCACATATGTTGTCAGCTAGGGGTACGTAAGGCTATTTATAAAGTTTCTGTGTGAAGCAAGTGGGATCAAACAATAGGGTGACTGGTGTAGTGCAGTGTAGTAATGTGCGGTGCAGTGTAGTAATCATTCTTTAGTAATTAGGTGTGCCTTTACCGTTATATTTAACGTTATCTTAAACGCTATCTTTATCTTCCTAAGAGTTCATAGACATTTACTTGTCTTCCAGCTTATGCCTTAGTCTAGTTATTTTGATAATAGTATTATTAGAATTATCGTACTCGCCAGACTTTATGTCTGACCCCCTCTATTTCTATCCTTTTTCCTCCTCCAGGTCCTCAGGTTTGGCCCAGCTCTAGTGGGGTTTGATTGAATTGCTTCATCTCTCTTTGGAAAGCTTGGACTGTTTAAGTAAAGTCCAGCTTGTTATCTTTTTAATGGCTATTTATGTAATGGGATTATGTGTTTTGTTTTTATGAAGATGGATAATGTACTTAACTCTGATTAATGGTTTTATGATGTAATAAACATGTTTCCGCTACAAAAAAATGAAGCTTTAGTTTTCAAGTACTACTTATTATCTGTCTTGTTGTAATTTTTCTGTTCTATATTCAATTATAACCTCCGTGGAAGTTAATGCATTCCCTTTGTGGGTGACATTAATGGACGTTGGGTGTTACACGTGGTATCAGAGCTTAAGGTTACTAGAACAGATAAAAATACTTTAGAAAAATAGTTATTTTTGGAAGAAGTGTTTTCAAAAACATGTTTTAATGAGAAATTTAAAGAGAAAAGTTTTTAAGAAAAACATAATCCCCAATAGCCACATATCTTTATCTTTCGAATTCTCCATTTTGAATCTTTCCTTTTTCGTTTCAGTATGGCTGAAGATCTTATTCTACCCGACGGTGTAACGATACCAGGATGGTATAGGAGGCTATTGGAGGCTAGGGCCGCTGCAGGTCCAGCCAATGTTCCTTCACCACCAGTTGCACCCGTTCCTCCTCCTCCTCCTCCTCGCGTAGATACTTTTGCAAAGACGTGCAAGGAATTCAATGCTATGGGTGGAAAACCATTTCAAGGGTCAGAAACGTTTGTGGAAGCTAGAGATTGGCTTAAGGAGGTGGAAGAATTGCTAGAAATCTTTGAAGTAGAAGAAGAGAGGAGAGTTCGTTTAGCAGCTTGGGTTATGAATGGAGAGGCCTCGTTTTGGTGGGAGGTCACTAATGGGGAGCGTCCTGTTGACTCTTGGGCGGATTTCAGACGTAGGTTCGAGGCGAAGTTTCTCTCAAGGGCGGAAGAAAATCTATATATGGAAAGGTTCTTAACATTGAAGTAAGGAAGCTCATCAGTGAAAGAATATGTCAATAAATTTAATCAGTTAGCAAGGTTTGGCTTGGACTTAGTGAACACGCCAGAGAAGAAGGCGCTGAGGTTCGTGAATGGCTTGAATGAACCATTGTAAGGGTTGGTTATGACCCACATCCCTAAGGGGGGCACCTTTGGGAAGTTAGTAGAAATGGTGCTCATGCATGAGGAGAAAAGCGCTAAAGCTGATAAGGCACCCGAGAAGAAGGGGGATCAGAAGAAACCACAACAGCAAAACAGGAAGGGTGGTAAAGACAATAACGGCAAGGGAAAGAAGAAATGTTTTAACTGTGGAACCCTAGGCCATCTCAGCAAGGATTGCCGAAAGAAAAAGAGGACAGGCAGTTTTCATTGTGGCGATGCGGGACATTTAGTGAAGGACTGCCCAAAGAAGGGGCAGAGGGCAGGAGCTACCTCGGGAGGACAGGTGCAGGCTCTTATGGAACCAGGGCAGGCAAGGGGACAAGTTCAGGCTCTTGCGGTCCCACCGCTGCAAGAACGAGGTAGAACCATTTCTGTTGAAAGCTTAGTTTTTCTGTTTGATCATCCTGTCCATACCTTATTCGATTCGGGCGCATCACATTCGTTTATCTCTACATCATTTAGTTGAATCACTGCACTTAAACACTAGTTTAGTAGAGGATCCCTTAGTTGTTTCGAATCCAATAGGGGGCTCAGCTTATTTCTCGATGATGTGTTTGGATTTGAAAATTTCCATACTTAGCGTTGAATTTAGATGTGATGCTTATGTGTTGGGCTTCACGGGCTATGAGCTAATTTTAGTAATGGATTGGTTATCCAGAAATGGGGCCGTTCTTGATTGTGAAAGGAGAGTAGTTAGGCTCGTGACTCGCCTTGGAAACACTCCCGAAATCTTCTGTAATCCCATAAATTCGGTTATGCTAAGTTATCTAGAATCGCTTGACGCGTCTGAGGAAAATCTACGATCTGTTAGAGTGGTCCGAGAATATTCGGATGTGTTTGAGGAGGTGAAGGGCTTGCCTCCGAAGCGGGAGATAGATTTTCGAATATATCTTGTGGATAATGCGAAACCAGTATCTTTGCCAGTACTCCACATGGCTCCACGTGAAAGGAGGGAACTCGATAAGCAAGTGAAGGAGTTGCTTGAGAAGGGGTTCATAAGACGAAGTATATCGGAGTGGGGTGCTCCAGTAGTATTTGCCACGAAGGCGGATATGTCCTTTAGACTTTGTGTGGACTATAGAGAACTTAATAAGCTTACTAAGAAGAACAGACACCCACTGCCGAGGATTGACGATCTCTTCGATCGGTTAGTTGGCGCCTCAGTGTTTTCGCAGTTGGACTTAGCCACTGGTTTCCATTAGTTGAGAGTGGCTGAGGATAGCATTGACAAGACTGCCTTTAGGACTCCAGACGGTTTCTATGAATGGCTAGTGATGCCCTTCGGTTTGACAAACGCCCCCGCATACTTTGTTGATTTGATGAGTAGGGTGTTTAGGGAGTACCTTAACAAATTTGTGGTAGTCTTTGTAGATGACATCTTGATCTTTTCTAAGGATGAAGAAGAGCATGCCCTACATCTTAGGGAAGTGTTGGAGACCCTACGAGCGCATAGCCTTAAGGCTAAATTTTCTAAGTGTCACTTCTGGAGGAAGGAAGTACGGTTCTTGGGGCACGTGGTTTCCAAAGAAGGGATAGCCGTGGATCCCACGAAGGTGGTGGCCATCCAAGATTGGAAGGTCCCTAAAAATGCTACCGAAGTGAGAAGTTTCTTGGGGTTGGCTGGCTACTATAGGAAGTTTATCAAAGACTTCGTAAAGATAGCAGCTCCATTGACACGCTTGACGAAGAAGAACCTAGTTTTCATATGGGACGTAGATTGTGATGATGCGTTCCAACGTTTGAAGAGAGCTTTGACTTCAGCCCCAGTCTTAGTATTGCCAGACGGGAGTAAGCCGTTTACTGTTTATACTGATGCTTGTGGGACAGGAATAGGCGCAGTCTTAATGCAAGAGGGTAGGGTAATAGCCTATGGTGGAAGGCAGTTGAGAGCGCATGAGAAAAATTATCCTACACATGACCTAGAATTGGCCGCTATTGTTTTCACGCTTAAGTCTTGGCATCATTATCTTCTTGGCGAGAAATTCGAATTATTCACTGACCACAAGTCTTTAAAATACCTATTCTCTCAAAAGGACTTGAACTTAAGGCAGCAAAGGTGGATGGAGTTCTTAGCGTCCTACGACTTTGAGATAGCATATACCCCTGGCAAGGGTAACGTGGTGGCCGATGCCTTAAGTAGAAAAAGATTATCCTTAAGTCCTTTGTTTGTTGAGCGGCAAAGTTTAGAATTCATTTCGATGTTTGACTTTAGACCTTCCGTTGACTTCATACCCGGTTTGCAAGCATCCTTGGAGGTCAGACCTACGCTTTTGGGACGGATTGGCGAGGCACAGCGAGATGACCCGCAGTTGGTTGAGTTAGTAGAAAAACTCAAAGGAGGGGAGTCATCAAGACATCTCCGTAGGTATACCCTAGACGATAAGGGTTGGTTACGTAGAGATGGTAGACTTTGTGTACCAAAAGACGATGACCTAAGGAAGACTATTCTTGACGAAGCACATCATTCGAAGATGACCATTCATCCCGGCGGGGACAAGATGTACAAAGACATGAAGAGAGTTTACTTTTGGGCCGGCATGAAGAAAGATGTGGCCGAGTATGTCGCTTGATGCTTGGTGTGCCAACAAGTAAAAGCGGAGCAAAAGAAACCTGGTGGGTTGCTTCACCCATTGGAGGTTCCACTATGGAAACGGGAAAGTGTCTCGATGGATTTTGTGGATGGGTTACCACGATCAAGGAAGGGTAATACTGGAATTTGGGTTACAGTAGATAGACTTACTAAAAGCGCCCATTTCATTCCCGTAAAGAGTAAGAGGACTGCTCCATGGTTAGCCTCCGTATACGTTCGAGAAATAGTTCGTTTGCACGGTGTTCCTTCTAGCATAGTGAGCGACCGCGATCCTATTTTCACTAGCGAATTTTGGAGAAGCTTACAAGAGGCGGTAGGGACTCAGTTATGTTTGGGCACTGCATATCATCCTCAGACGGACGGCCAGACCGAGAGGGTGAATCGCATTCTAGAAGATCTTTTGAGGCTATGTATCCTAGACTTTGGGGGTACGTGGGAAGAGCATCTTCCATTGGTGGAGTTCGCATATAATAACAGCTTTCAGTCCAACATTGGTATGGCACCATTCGAAGCTCTTTATAGACGACCTTGTCGTTCTCCTACATGTTGGTGGGAATCTACGGATAAGATCTTACTTGGACCCGATATGATTAGGGAGACTTCGGAGAAGATTGACTTGATTCGAAGGAGGATGAAAGCAGCACAGGATAGGCAGAAATCTTATGCGGACAAGAGGAGGACAGATCTCGAGTTTGAAGTTGGGGACATGGTCTTTGTCAAAGTGTCTCCATTACGTAACGTTTTTCGCTTTGGGTCCATTGGGAAATTAGCTCCAAGGTTTGTAGGGCCGTTTCCTATTAAGGGGAAAATTGGACGGATGGCGTATAGAGTGGAGTTTCTCGAAAGACTTAGTGGTGTACATGACATATTCCATGTGTCACATTTGAGGAAGTGCTTGCACGAGACCGCAGAACTGGTAGAGCCGAGCTTGCTTAGAGAGGTGGAGATAGAGCGTGATGCGACAATTCGACGAGCTCCTACGCGCATTCTTGGGTCGGAGATCAAGAGGTTGAGGAATCGAGAGGTCAGACTAGTCAAAGTACAATGGGGAGACGACGAGAGCAACGCTACTTGGGAGACGAAAGAGAAGATGCATTCATTGTACCCTTTTCTTTTTGAGGGTATGTCCTTTAATTTCTCCTTTATCGCTTAGCTTGTACTTATCTTATCTTTAGTATATCCTCTCGCTAGTATCTTTGACCTTTAGTTAGGATAATCCTATGGTTGAAACATGTGTTTGAGACATGTTATGTATGGTGGATGCAAAGTGGATGCAAGTGTTTGCTAGTGGTTGCTCGTGGATGCATATACACACACTATTAGGCACCAGATCGGCTCAGTCACTTCATATTGCATATTACATATATATGGATGTATTTAGTAAAATGGATGTATTATCATATAGTTGTTGCATTCGGGTGGATGGTTGTGCACGCATATAGAATTAATATGTATCATTAGGAATCTTTTGCATACATATTGAACGCATGGCACTATCATGAATTGCACTAAGGAGGTCGACTGAATCAGTAGACCGCCTGATTTTGCATTAGATATGGACATATACACACACTGTGCATATAAACATTAAAGCATTAGAAGCCTTTTAAGGACAATGGATGCTGGTGTTTGATGGTTGAGTAGATGGACGATTAGATGGTAGGATATACATTCTTCTTGACTTAGGGATTTCGGGGACGAAATCCTTTAAGGAGGGGAGAATGTAACACCCCGTAATTTTATAACATTAAAATTCACAAATTAAAGTATACTTAATTTTTAGAAAAGAATTAAGTGAAATGGGTTGCGCAGAGAAATATATATTGATATATATATATATATATATAAATTAAAAATTAAATAAATAAATATGAGAAAAAGTTCAAAACAGCGAATTGGGAGGGGGAATAACCGAACCAGCCCATTTTTGAGGTCGACCTGAGCCCCACTGGGTCGACTAGGGGTTAATCCAGGGTGTTTGGCTGTCAACCCGTGGGCCGATTCGCTCAAATGCAGATTTTGCATTTGATTGGTTCTCATGATTCCAGGTTAATCTAATGGTCCTAAATAACTTCCTACACCTATAAATACATCCTAATGCTAACCCTAAACCTAATTAAAATAGAATAGTTACCGTCGCCATGGAAATCAATGGAGCCGCCGCCAACTAAGAAAGAAGAAAAGCAAATTCAATTCTAATTCTCTCAACCCTAAAGCAAAGCAAAACTCTCTCTTTTCTTCTCTAAATTGTGAGTATGATGATCTTAACAAGATTATTATCATTTTAATTAGGTTGAGTTATGAATTGATTATGAGTAGATGATGTGAATTATCATATATGTTATTGTAAACCCCTTTTTCTATCATGTATATTATAAATCCAATGTTATGTGATGATGATATCTTATATGTTGTAAATCATGCTATGATGATGTTATGTATGTTGAAAGTTTCTTTGCTAAGTTGTGATGAATCATACATGTTAAAAAGGCCGTGATGTTACCATCTATGCTAGTTAGTTCATATTAATTAAATCATCATGTTTGGGTTATGTTAATCTATATGACAAGTCACATATGCAAGTTAGATTGATTAGAAAAGTTATGAACATATACCAAGACATCTATTATGGTATCTAGAATTATGCTATGACATATGTGATATCCTATGCTAGTTCACACAATCATTATATTGCCTAATAACCCCATATGCAAGTTTATGTATAGATTTGGGCTATGATCATATCATATGAATTGAGACATTTAACAAGTTGACACCTTTTGATCCTTAACATGTGTAGTTTATGCAAGTTTCACCCTATTATGATTAGATTTATTTTAATTGTCTATATGTTGTGATAATTTATCTTTGTGCTAGGTGTTAGACTATACAAGTCTAGCCTATATTATGCGTTGAATAAGCGAACGTATAAACGTGGGGTAGGGGTAATATTAAGGATTTAATATTAAAAAGTTGGGGTGCAATTGATATGATTTTGCATGCCATAAGTGGATGGCCATAATTGAGTCAATTATGGACATCATTAAAAGTTGACTTAATTAATAATTTGAATAGGGGATTATTAAAACTGGGGTAAAAGATTTTAAGTGTTAATCAATGCTTAGGACACGAGATTGGACTCGTTTGTGACGTAAACCTGCCCGGACCCGCCCGGCAAATCCAGTGGTCACAAATGTCAGCCCAATGTGAGAGGTCCTAGGCCTAAACTAAAGCATAACGGTTGTAAAGACACGAGGTTAGACTCTTTTATGGTGTAAGACTGCCCGGACCCGCCCGGCAAATGCAGCTGCCATAAATGCCAGTCAAATGTGAGAGGTCTTTATGAGGTTATGGCCTGAATGAATTAAGAAATACTTAACCAGATAAACATGTAAGGTGGGACATGGGGGTTAAGTAGGTGCCTTGGGTGGCATGAGGAATCTAGGGGGTGCCCTTAGTGGCATGTGAAATACGATTAGTAAGACTTAACCAAACACACATGTAAATGAAACATGACTAAGAGGGTTAAGTGGGATATACTAGTGGTGACAAGCTTAGGTGGGTAGCTTGTGGGCGCCCATTTCGACCAGTATCCCAAACGTATCTTTGTGGGCTCGACCCAAGTCGAGGACGGGACACGCATGCTGGGCTTGACTATAAGAGGCCTAAACGGGGAGCGGTGGCAACGCAAGTCCAACGGGTTTCATATGCGTGTGTGGACCCGGGCTGGTAGGTAAGACGTTGTTGCATCGTGTAGGTATAAGCCATGCATTCTCAGTTGTATCGGGTTGCCACTTTAGGGGAGTGATACACCCCCATTGTGGGGCCATCACGGGTATCTACGAGTAGGGAGCCGATCGAAAGTGGGTAGTGGGGTACACCTAGTGGAGATAGGGGCAGACGACACCTATGTAGTCAGCTAGGGGTATGTAAGGCTATTTATAAAGTTTCTGTGTGAAGCAAGTGGGATCAAACAATAGGGTGACTGGTGTGGTGTAGTGTAGTATTGTGCTGTGCAGTGTAGTAATCATTCGTTAGTAATTAGGTGTGCCTTTACCATTATCTTTAACGTTATCTTAAACACTATCTTTATCTTCCTAAGAGTTCATAGACATTTACTTGTCTTCCAGCTTATGCCTTAGTCTAGTTATTTTGATAATAGTATTGTTAGAATTATCATACTCGCCAGACTTTATGTCTGACCCCCTCTATTTCTATCCTTTTCCCCCTCCAGGTCCTCAGGTTTGGCCCAGCTCTAGTGGGGTTTGATTGAATTGCTTCATCTCTCTTTGGAAAGCTTGGACCGTTGAAGTAAAGTCCAGCTTGTTATCTTTTTAATGGCTATTTATGTAATGGGATTATGTATTTTGTTTTTATGAAGATGGATAATGTACTTGACTCTGATTAATGGTTTTATGATGTAATAAACATGTTTCCGCTGCAATAAAATGAAGCTTTAGTTTTCAAGTACTACTTATTATCTGTCTTGTTGTAATTTTTCTGTTCTATATTCAATTATAACCTCCATGGAAGTTAATGCATTCCCTTTGTGAGTGACATTAATGGACGTGGGGTGTTACAGATATCGATTCAACACATGAAGCTTTTCTATAGTTTGCATATACAGAGTGAAAAGGTGATTTTTATATTTAAAAAAAAACAAATACCATTCAACACATGAATTCTATTCAACTAATGAATTTCAATTCAACACGTGAAGGTTTTCTATAGTTTGTATATGTAGATAAAAAGGTGATTTTTATATTTAAAAACACGAATGCCATTCAACACATGAATTCTATTCAACGAATGACATTTAATTCAACACATGAAGGTTTTCTATTCAATGAATAAATATAGTTTCAACAAATGAAAATAATTCAAACACATGAATATTATTCAAAATTTCGGCAGCATAACGGCAGGGTAGTTAAAACCGGGATCGTCCCTAGTACGGCTCCTCGCTCTACCTTAAAACCTCTTGGTTTTTGACAATGGGGATTCATGCATCTAGTTCGCACGCAGGTGGCATGTATATTTATTTCATTTCCATAAACTAATCCTATGTGGTTTCAACCAAATATTTCTCAACCACAAACGGGTATTTTTCAACCACAATCAATCAATATCAACCACAAACAATTCCAATCAACCATTCGCTATCAATCAATTTTCACACCAATCACAACCAATAAATATCGTCCATGGTTTGTGGACGAGGGGCGTATATATATATATATATATATATATATATATATATATATATATATATAGCATATCACTTCTATTTCAACACATATATAATTTTTACAACGCATATACAACTTATACATCGAACGTACAACTTATACAACGCTTATACAAGAGGTGTACAATGCTTATATAACTCATATATTGACTATATAATTTATACATCGCCATTTTCCATATCGTTTATAAATTAGAACTCTCACATTGGGTTCCACTCCACCAAAAATAGCAGAAGGCTCAGAAAAATATGCGGTCTCTTCTAGAATGTTGAAGGCGTCCACACGAGTCCACTATCTCTTGTATCACTGAATTTCGTCAATACACGAAAAAGATATGATTTTTCAAAGTTTGCAATAGTTTAAAGGTGTTAAAACTGTTGAAAATAAATATGGTCGTACCTCAGCTGTTTCATTCAAAACTAGGTTCGGATTTTTCTTCGAAATCGTGTAGCTATTCGTCGATCGGCCTTCGCAATGTCGAAGGGGGAGGAGAGGCACACGTGCGCAAGGGGGTGAGGCGGCGCTCGATGGTCGGAGGGAGCGGCGGCTGGAAGTCGAGAACTTCCCGGCGTCGGTTCTCCCAAAATACACAATGAATATATCCAAACTATATATGGATTTAAAGATCTCGAGGAGCTCTACAAAATCTTCAACTGGAGGAGGGGCTAATTTTGCGTGGATTGATCGGAAAGTGGACGGGAAGGTTTGAAAGGGTTTCCGCCGTGCGCCAGGTCGAGTTGGGGAGAGAGAAAAAAAGTTTTTTCCCTTTTTTTTATAAAAAATCTGATTGGTCGGTGGGTTTTAAAAGGGGTTTTCTGACACGACCACCAATCTAAACCCAACGACTATAGTCCCTAGCGTTTTACCCCCATTCCGGAAAAAATGGGATATGTTTCATAGGCCCATTCGACTGTTTTAGTTAGTTTTCCTTCAAATTAAAATATAAAACATTTAATATTTGATTTGAACGTACATTTCAATTTTCCAGGGCCACAAACTGATTCGAAAAATTCCAGAAAAATAAATATGGCTATGTTTTGACGATACGGTCCCAACAAAACTAGTTTCGTCGAATTCTGAGACCGTTTGCAAAATGGCCCATTTCTGGTCGATCCAATTTAACTGTAATTGACCAAAACACGTTTTCCTTTGCCACGCTTACATACTAGCTTCAAAAATTATGAAATTTGAAACCTAGCAATAACTTCACATCCCGGATCCAACAAAAGTGGTTTCGTCGAATTCCGAGGTCGTATGCAAAATGGCCAATTTCACGGGCTATATAAATTCCATAGCGACCTTTCTGAAAATTCATTTGGCCATAACTTTTGCTTTCCGCTATGAAACTTCGATTTTTCAGATTCGTTAGAAAGGTATTCAATAACAGATTTAAATATTTTTGGTTTCACTCAAATCCGTTTTGTTTTGCACCCGGTACAGTCCGACAAAGTTTGAATTCAATTTTTGAAACTGCAACGCCATTTCAGGCCTTGTTTATAATTAGAATTAATTATATTTATTTTCAAACATCGATTCAAACTCACTTTCCATCGCTATTATTTAAAATATTTATTTTAAATATTTAAAATCCACTAGCCAATTAAAAAAAAATGGTTCAGATTTTCCGGGTCGTTACAGTAGAATTTATCGTCTCAACTATATTTTTAACTATAAAACATTTTCCACTATAAAATATTTTATTTCATTCCCCTTCACACAATCAAATTTCACAACACAGCAATCAAACAAACAAGTCATCCATGGTCTGTGGACGATGGGTGTCGGGTGCTACTAAGCACCGTCTGCATCCTAGTATATATTTCAACTGGAAACTAAAATAAAAGTGAGGAGTTCTCACCTAATAGCTAAACCAAACGCCTCAACTCTTCATATGTAGAAATCTTTGTCGTGGCTCCTTTCGTCACTTTTGTTGTCCGTATCCACTACATATATAAGAATCAAATCTTTATATTATAGCTATGTATATAAAAATCATATTTTTATACTTTCTATAATATAAAAATCATATTTTTATTACTTTTATAATATAAAAATCATATTTTTATTACTTCTATAATAAAAAATCATATTTTTATTACTTCTATAATATAAAAATCATACTTTTATTGCTTCTTAAATATAAAAATCATATTTTTATCTATTCAACATCGCTATAAAAATCAAACAGTAAAAATCGAATCTTTAAAGTATTAAAAATCCTATTAAAAATTATAACTTTATCTATATATAATATCTAACTTTCTTTACATTAAAATCATCATTTTATTTTCAGTTTTATATAAACAAAAATAATTAAAGAAACTGAAATAAAATAAAATAAATAAAATTTACCTTTGTTTTGAAGGGGGGTCATCATCGCGCTGACGTGGCATGGCGGGTAAGGGCGGCGGCTGTAATCGGGAAGGTCGGTGGTGGAGGTTTAAAGGGGGTTTAGGGTTCGGGGAATACGGGCGCGGTTTTTCAAGGGGGGTAACGGAGAGGCGGCTTTGGCTATGGAGGGAGGGCCCATCGGCGTCGTCGCAGTGGAAGGGGGAGGGGTAGCGGTCGATGGCGGCGGTCAACCCGTGGAGGAGGGCGTCGGGTCTTTTCAGAAAGGGGGCTCGATTTCTGTTTCTGATCGAAGAAACATATGGAGGGTTATATGTAAAAGGAATATATATATATATATATATAATTTTTTAATTTTTTATTCTTTTAATTCAATTTAAAAATCAACATCGTCAAGAACTCCAAATCGAACCCAACGACTGTCGCCCCTAACTAATTACCCCGATTCCGAACTCAATGGGATATGTGTCGTGAGCCAGTTCGGCTGTTTCTATCAGTTTCTATCAAAATCAAAATATAAATCTATACATTTAATTTGAATGCACATTTCAATTTACCGGGGCCACATACTAACTCTAGAAATTCCCGAAAAATATTTTCTAGCTTCGTATTGACGATACGGCCCTAACAAAGCTAATTTCATCGAATTCTGAGACCATTTGAAAATGGCCATTTTCAGGTCGATTGAAATTGACTAAAACTGCCATTGCACGTTTTACTTCGCCACGCTCACGTATTGATTTGAAAATTTATGAATTTTGGAATCTAACAATGACCTGACATCCCGGATCCAATAAAAGTGGTTTCGTCGAAAACCGAGGTCATTTGCCACATTTCCATTTTTAAGGGCTCAAAATTCCATAGCGACTATTCTGAATTTTCAATTGGACATAAATTTTTATTCCCACTATGAAATTTCAATTTTTCGGATTCGTTGGAAAGATATTCTCAAATCGATTCTAATATTTTTGGTTTCGCTAAAATCCGGTTTATTTTGAATCCTTTACATTCATTGGAACTTTGAAATCGAAATTTCAAACTACCGCGCCATTTTCAGTTTCTTTTATAATTTAAAATAAGTATTTATATTCTAACATCAATTCAAATAAATATATACGTTCTATTTCTATTCAAAATAAATTTATCGTCGTCATTATTTAAAATAAATCATTTTAAATATTCAAAATTCACTAAAGTTGCCAAAATAAAAAATTTAAATTGGCTCGGATTTCCGGGTTATTACAGATACTCTCAATTTAAAGAATGGAACTATAGGAAATCAATATGAATTTATGAGAGAGAAGACTTCTAATAATTAGATTCCTGTTATGGAATATTGAAGCATGCATATCAAATCTAAGCAGCTTTCTAATTTTCAAGGGTACAATCCTGGAGTTTACAACAAAGTAGTTTTAGTATTCATTTTGCATGGTTGTAATGTTTCTTTTATGGTTTTGACATGTGATAAGTGGATTTGGTTTATTAATGATATAAACTATTTTATTAGTTCTTCTCGAAGCGGCAAAAATCAATTGATACAAATGTTTTTCTCTACATCAAAATTTGTAGCATGCTATCGTTTTCTTTCTTTTGTTTTATAATTATAAACTGAGAAATGTACTTTTCAAGGTTTGAGATCATAATTAAAATAAATTTTATCACATATTTATTTTATTTTATATTGTATACCTTAACGGTCGGTTTTTCCATCGTTATGCGGTAATACTAGTATATCCTTCTTTCTATGATTGAAGGTCGAAATCAAATCGAAAATTAAAAGCAGAAACTCGACACGGTGTTCAGGTTATTGGCGATTCCGATGGGGTTCGTTTGTGAAGGGGGCGGATGTCGGAGATAATTGAAGCTCTGATTTGCGTGTGGCGATTGGATCGATCTCAGGGATGGGGCGGTGAGATCTGAAGTGAATGAAGGGGTGGATGCAGGTTTATAGAAGCTGTTATTAGGTTTGAGTGGCAAAAGCTAGAGCACAACAGGCTGATGATGGATGATGAGGTGGTCATCGACTGATTGGTTTCGGTTATTGAAGGGATTTCGTGACTTTGGCAGTTGACTGAGTGTTGTATGAGGCAATTGTGTGAGCGGATTTGAGGTGACTGGAGTCTGAGAGTGTTGATGGCTTGCAAGTGATGACATAAGGTGGTTTTAGTTGTTGACTGTTGGTGACAATATGGAGGTGAAAGGACAATCAGAGAAAGGGCTTACTGCAAATCAGTTTGAGAGAAGGGTTGCTCTAAGATTGATGTTGACTGGTTCTGGTATGATGTGGGCGCGGGGTAGGGATGTTGCTGAGTTATTGAATGAAGTGAAGTTGGTCACTTTGAATTGGTGGATTAGGTAGTCTTGCCAAAGTTTGATGGGTTATGTGAATGGCGGCTTGTGTAGAAGTGTTGGATGGTGGATCGACTGAGTTGCTGCAGGCTATTGTGATTATTTGTGTTGGGAAATGATGATTTTTTGGGGTGTATGGATCAGAGTTGATGGTTGTTCGGAAGATTGTCTGGTGGTCATCTAAAGAGAAAGGGAGGTATGGAGATGTTCTGGAAAGAGATGCAGTTGAGGATTGTAGAAGAAAAATGTGTGGTTTTAGTCTGGAGTGTGGAGTTTTGGTGGACTTTGGTTTCATGTTCGTGGTAATTTTGGGATGAACTGCAAGTTTTTGGCTTGCCGGTATTTTGAATTTGCGTTGAGTATGGGGTTAATGGCAAGGAGACTTTGTGGAAACAGCTTGGGTGTTTCGAGGAAGAAGGGTGGTTGGTTGAAATGATGAGTTCAGTTTGGTGAGGAAAGTACTGAAAAAAAGACAGTATTGAATGTGAAGATGAATTGGTGATGAATGTGTTGTGGGTTTTTTTTTTTTTTTTTGAATTGTGAAGTCAGGTGTCCAAAAATTTTTTGCGATGGGGGATGGCTGCTACACTGTGGTTTGCGATGGCTGCTGCTCTATAGTTTTGTGTATGATGTGAGTGAAGATTGGCCAGTTTTGATTGGGGATGGACATCGATCTGTGGAGTGTAGTATGTATGCGATGAAGATGGAGTGGATAGCAGAATCTAGGATAGGTTTTTCAGAATTTGTTTGCAGTTTGAGATAAAGAGTAGTACCGTTGTCGAGGGGATATCGGTGAAGATTGTTGACTTGCGGCCTGTATATGGTGGAGGATTGTTAGTAGTGAAGATTGGTCGGTGCTGAGCAGAGGGTGTGGTTTGACAGTAAGGGGATGTTTTTGCGTGAAGATGGATATATATGGTGGCGATTGCTGATGAAAATTGGGCAGTTGGGTAGGGTGAAGATACGTGGATTAGGTGAATTGTTGGTTATATATAGGAGGTTTGTGGAAGCATGGATTTTAGGAGTGGAAGAAAATATATATACAGCAAGGAGAGAGAATTTGGACAGATTTTTTTTGTTAAATTGCAGAAACTTGGGAAAGAAATAAATGAATAGGGGGAAAGAAAGTGTATGAAAATCAGGAAAGCAATAATTTTTTTATTTAATTTGTAAATATGGAAAGCAACGAAACGGGTAAGAAATGAGAAAGGCAATGAAAATGGAAAGAAATCAAACCAAAAATACCAATCTTTTCCTCTCTTAATTAGAAGATCAACAATAGCAAATCAAAGCTAATCAAGAGATTTTTCTAAATGAAGGAAAATAAAATAAAACTAGCAAAAAAAATTATTATTTTTATAATGAAAAAAATAAGAAAATAAAAGGAACAAAAATATATTTTTTTGTTGTTTTTTTTATATGAAGGAAAACTAAAGAAAAGAAAAGAAAAAAAATTATAACCCGAAGGATTTAAAAATAAAATTATTTTGCTCCCAGGCAACGGCGCCAAAATTTGTTTGTAAACAAATTAAACAATTGTAAACAACTATAAAATCCGCTTGGTTTTCCTAAACAACAAGGGTTGTTAAAGAGGGTGTCGAACACTGGGACCAAATTAATTTCACTAATAAATCCAATCAAGTTATTTCAGGATTTTGATTGATTGAAAAAACAGAAAATAACAACAATTAAATAAAAAGAGAGATTTCTATAATTAAAGAAAGCAATTAGGGAGCAATGACATAAATTAGATTAATATTCATAAATAGCCAATCGAATTATTACAGATTTAATTCATGTTTCTGTCACAGACATGAATCAATGATAATTAGGTTTCTAGAAACAAATATGTGAATAACAACAAGTATAGCCTATGCAGGAGTTAAGATCTTAAACAACCATAGCCTATCATGACAGATTCACTAATTTATTTCTAAAACGTAAATATTAGATCTAAATCTAATAATTGTTAGATCGAACACGAATATACCCTGTAAAGGAGCATAGCACTTAAACGACACAGGATATGAAGGTTCAGATCTAACCCTCGATTCAGATCCAGATCTACATATGTAATGTCCTCATCTTTTGGCTATGTGATTCATATTGAATCATATTTATAAGTATCATCACCCCCTAATCAAAGAGGATTAGCTAGACATAGCTAGAGAAGAAGAGAAAAAGAAAATAAATAACATGAACATAAATAAAATTAAATAACAACAAAGAAGAAAAGGAGAAATAAATAAATAAATAAATAAATAAATAAATAAATAAATAAAGGACAACTTATTCTATTTGCATAAAATAAATCTAATCTACATGCAGAAAAGAAAATAACATGTAAATAAAAAAATACAACTAAAGAGAACAGGGAAGAAGATTTTTATTCCAAGAGAAAGATTATAGAATAAAACTAAGTGTGTCTTTACAAGAATGAGATACAATGTATTTATATTTGCATTGGCCAAGACTAAGAGGCTCATTACACAATGTGGGACAAAAGATTTATCTTAAATAACACATAAGCCAGTGTGAACGCAACTGTAGAATGAGAGGCCTTGCAAATGAGCTAATGTGAACACATGCAAAGAAAATAGTTTGCGGGCTTCAACTCCAATTGGCTTGAGAATGAATAAGAACTCCAAGTGATCATTATGGAAAAGCAATGAATTTTGACATTAAAATATGCAGCAGAAGGTGATTGAATAACAACATTTCTTTAGGTCTTCAAACTTTAATCCAGCTCTAAAAATCAACACTCTTCTTGCATCAATTCTTCAAGCTTTTCAACTATTAAGTGCAATCATCCATTCATCATAAATAATCTGGAAACACAACTATAAATACACAGTATTAGTTATTTTAAAGAGAAAACAAGATAAATATGCGGATAAACACATTTACGTGTATATCATTATGTAATTAACATAAATATATGAATCTGAATACAAATTGTTAGAAGTTAATCAATGAATTATTAGTATAATTATAACGATCCGAACTTCCCCGATGGATTGCTTTGAGGACAAGATGAATCAAAACACAAACAAAAGAACATTTCATTGCTTATTACAACAATTCATCAAAATACAGGAATATAACGGAGTATAAATAAATATTGTACATTCGATAAATATCATAGATTTAAATTACATTACATAGCAGCGAAAAATAATACAAAACTCAACTAAAAAGAATATACGGATACATATCTTTACAAATATCATTCCAGCTGTAAATCAGGATCCTGTGAATATAAATCTGCAAAACCAAAACTACTAACTTCCCGTGTGGAAAATAGGGGGCACCCAGAGTTTAGGTTAAAACAATGAACTCTAGGTCAGTCATGTGATTGGTGTAAGAACTAAACAGTTATTTAAAACTTTACTTTAAATCAGATATATCAAGGACCATGCCGTATAACACGGAACGGGTTTCCTCCCAAGAATACCAGCGCATATATCAAAACAGCGCAATGCTTTTTGGAAAAATGAAGCTATTATAAGACCCAGGTCCTATCACACAATGCAACGCAAGCCGGGGGATAGGGTTTTCCCTTATAATAGCCAAACATGCTTGGTACGTTTAAAACAAATCATTTGATACTATTATAAGTGCATAGTGTATAAAACAACTTCAAATATAAATGTATCAATCCTAGACGGCATGGGTACCATATATCAAGTCGCCAATACTAGGCTCTACAATCAAAACCGCAAAGTCACGTATTGGAAGTTGGATTTCCATATGTGAACCAAGGCAAGGGATCGTCATTACCATTTCGAGACAATCTAGCCCATGTCTCAGGCAAGCGCGCAGGTAAACCTTGGATCGTCAGGGCCGGTCGACTCGATGTGGATTATAATGCCTGAACACTGCGTTTCCCGGCCCTATGGGGCGTAAATGAGCCAAATGACTCCACCGGCCCTGATCGACTGATATAACCGAGGCGCCTCCTATCCATCATCCACATAAGTAAAATGCCAGGGCGTGCAAAACCTGACACCACTCCTAGCTAGAAAGAAACGCATGTCCTCCCTGAAGCCCTCTCCCGTTTCTAGTTCACACCAAGGTATGAGGTTCGCGAATTAATGCTACACAAAGCTACGCTGTATTAAAGACGTGCTTTCATCATCAACCACAAGACTCTGCTTTTCAACAGAAGCCTTGATCATTTGCATCTTAGCATGCCACACAGGCAATTCATGTCATACGACTGATATCTATAGGTATATAACCTCTGAGCTCATACGTCTCAGAGAAGGGCGTTAAGAAAGAGAATAAATTCTCCATTGCCAAACAGATATATATTTAATAGAAATCAATCTACACAGAATAAAATCCAACGCCAGACACACAATCAATTTACAAGTCCGTTCTGGGTCTGAACGAAACCGGGGGAACCTTATTCCTCGCATATCCATTGATCTCCAAGTATGTCTAGACGATCACCAACCGATTCCCTCCTCTTGGGTGTATAGCCCAACAAGATCATCAGTAATTATCCAAAGGACATGAAGACCTCCAGTCTTCAACCACCGTCTTCATCGTCGACTTATCGCCGATTCAGTTATTCAAAATGGGATAAACCCGGTCTTTCCGAATAACTCACGTACATAATAAACAAGTGTTATAAAAGCACAACATACGCCTTATTCCAAGACAGAATATTCCTTTATTCAAATATTATTTTACTTTGGGAAAGGTTCCCATTAATTTTATCAAAGATAAATTCTTTAAATTTATTTTTTTAATCTTCCTTTGGATTATCAATTCAAACCAAATTATGGTTTATCCAAACTAGTCGGGATTAGCGAACCTTACCGAAGTAATCTTCTGTTAAATTTCCCAACCCCAACCTATTCATCACATGAAGTAAAACTGGTAATACTTCATATCTAACACCACGGTGTTATCGGTAAATTCAATTACCATTTCACGTACAAATCAAATCAAAGATTTAACTATCGCTTGGAGCAATACTTGTGATACTCCATTCTCGATCACTTCTTGAATTTAATAATTTTAATTATCAAATTCACCTTTCAATCTATTTATAGATTCATTAAAACTCTAATTCAATTTTAACTTCCAAAAATCATTACTTAATGATTATTCAAAGTTAATAAATAAATCTTATCTTTAACGGGGTTAAAGAATTAATGTTATTTAAAACACAGTTCACGATAAACCCAAAACCTTATTCCATTAACAATGGAATCTTCACGGAAAACAGATCAATATATATAATCGATATGAACTTCCATATCCGACTAATAATAATATAAATGGAATAACGGCAAAGCCTTTTAAATTCCAGATATATTAGTTGTCTTCCTCCACAGAAATTCACTTCGATTATTACCAAATCGAATTCCATTCCATTCCAATTTATTTTATTAAATTGGAAAACTTTACTTTGGAAAATCTCCTTTAAATCTTATCAAAAATATTTATAAATTCCAAACTACATTCCACTGTAAATCGGGTTAAAGAACGAATGTTGTTAAAACATAGTTCACAATAAACCCAATTTACATTCCTTTAGTTATCGGGTTAAAGAACAAATGTTATTTAAAACACCGTTCATGATAAACCTAAAAATCAATTCCAATTCAATTCCAATTAAATATTATTTAATTGGTATACTTCATTAAATCTAAATAAAAAGATTTAATCTTTTTCTCAACTGGGTTTAAGAGCAGTGTTAATGAAGACACCATCCACGACAAACCCAAATCCCATTTGATATTAAATACAAGTCTCTGAATAGAAAATATATCAGCTTATATTTAATATCAAATACTACAACCAACAAATATCGTATTGGAAATAACAATATAAATATCGTTCATGTCAAGATGGCGTTAATCTACTCAATACGGCTTTATATTTTTAAATATTTTCATGTCCATCCCAAAAAAATCATATTTTGATTCTTTTCTGAATATTGTTTGAAAATATTCGTTATTTTAAAATGTTCATTCTTTCTGAACTGGAATCAGACACAGACAATTACCATATAATTTGATTATATGGATTTCACACAACAAATGTGTATAACAACAATGAAAACAACAATCCATCATCCAGAGTGCATTCTATATAGTATAAGCATCAAATATAAATATTTAACGCTTATAACAGCCTGTCAATCAGTCGATCGACATACAGCTAATTATTGGATTAGTGTATGCCCAATTTCATCCCAATACCCGTATGGGGTTTCAAACAATCAAACACAGTGTTTATTTGTGCAGTTGGGCGATGTGTAAAATTTATCGTCCCAATCAATATCAGTCAAATCAGTGTACATACACAAATCATCTGATTTGTAAATAAATATTTGTTTTATTCACATACGCGTTAAAAATTATATTTTTAACGATAAAACCTTCATTCGGTTCATTTATATAATAAAAATAATATTTTTATTGTTCTAATATATTTTAGAAAATTTCGGTAGCGTAACGACGCGATACTAGAAACAGGATAAGGCCTAGCCTTATCCCCAGTCTAATAATGGCCCACGCCATACACATACCAATTCTATTCAATTCCATTTCATTTCCCCAAACCAATCCAAACAAACAAACCAATCAACCGAAAACCACAACATAGTATAACCAAACAAACACACAAGTCGTCCATGGTCTGTGGACGACTGAGAAACAGTTCATATATGCAGTTACATAATAAATAACTGTATAAAGAAAATTACAGTGAGGAGTTCTCACCTTTGGGATCAACTCCTCCAATCTATTCTGAATTTCTGATCAATGGGATTTGCCCGAAATTCCTACGCCATCATTTTCACGCTATTCATATTAAAAATGACATTTTTATTCCACTATATATATAATAAAAAATCAGATTTTCATTTCGTTACATGTATAAAAAATTATATTTTTATATTCTCTATTATATAAAAATTCTATTTTCAATTCGTTACTTATATAAAGGTCGAATTTTTATTTCGCTTCATATATAAAAATCCCGCCTTTCTATATATAAAAATATCACCTTTCGATGATAAAAATATTGTCTTTCTATGATAAAAATATCGTCTTTACTTTGATAAAAATATCCTCTTTATTTATTAAAAATCTAATTTTTATATTATTAAAAATCTTATCTTTAGTTATAGTAAAATCTTAGCTTTATATAATTTAAAAACAATTCTAACTTCAGTTTTAAAATCATGTTATTCCCAGCATTAAGATCACGTTAATTCAGTTTTAAAATAAAATAAAATAAAATAAGAAAAGGGGAAGAAAACTTAGTGATTCGCGGAGGAAGGGGGTTGGAGCTGCTGTCGAGGAGGGGTTTGTTGCGGTAGTCGACGCTGGAGTTCGGTGGTCTTCCGGCTAGGGTTTGCAGGTCCGTTCAGGAGGAGGGGGTTTAGAGGAGAGAGAGAGCGCGAGAGGGGGGATCGCGGTCTTCGTTGGTGGTGGAGGAGAGAGGGGCCAAGGTGTGTGGCGGCGCGGCAAGCCTAGAGGGGCGGTGGCGGAGCTGAATCAGGGGAGGGGGGAGGACGCCCAATTTCCTTCAATCCCCTTCTTTCCTTTTTTTAATTTCATTTTATCTGATAGAGAGAGATGTGAGGCTATATAATTATATATATTTTTTATTATTTTCAATTTCAAAAAGTACCTTTTTATTTTGAAATCGAAATCAAACCCACCGACCGTCGTCCCGAGCTAATTACCCCCATTCCAAACACAATGGGATAGGTATCGTAAGCTAGTTCGATCGTTTCGATCAGTTTCCATAAAAATCAAAATATAAATCTATATGTTGAATTTTAACGCACATTTCAATTTACCGGGGCCACATACGGACCCTAAAAATTCCCGAAAAATATTTTCTAGCTTCTTATCGAGGATATGGTCTTTAAAAAAAAATATTGTCAAATTCTGAGATCGTTTGAAAAATGACCATTTTCTGGTCGATTGAAATTGACTGAAACTGCCAAAACACGTTTTCTTTTGCCACGCTCACATATTGATTTCAAAAATTATGAATTTTGAAACCTAGCTATAATTTGACATCCCGGATCCAACAAAAGTGGTTTCGTCGAAAACAAAGGTCGTTTCCAAAATTTCCATTTTTAAGGGCCAAAATTTCATAGCGACTATTCTGAATTTTCAGCTAGGCATAAATTTTTATCCCCACTATGAAATTTTGATTTTTTGGATTCGTTGGAAAGATATTTTCAAATAGATTCTAATATTTATGGTTTCGCTAAAATCCGATTTATTTTGAATCTTGTACATTCATTTGAAATTTGAAATCGAATTTTCAAACTACCGCGCCATTTTCAATTCCTTTTATAATTAAAAATAAATAATTATATTCTAACGTCGATTCAAATAAATATATGCATTCTAATTATATTCAAAATAAATTTCTCTTCGTTATTATTTAAAATAAATCATTTTAAATATTCAAAATTCATCAAAATTGCCAAAATAAAAAATTTAAATTGGCTCTGATTTTCCGGGTTGTTGCAATCTCCCCCACTTAAAACTTTCCGTCCCCGAAAAGGAACGAAGCTAAGAAAAGAAGACAACAAGTTCGTATTCTATACAACGATTACGATCTCTCGTATACATAACACTCTCAATTCATTCTAGGGCATTACTAACCCCATCTCTAATGAGCATTCTCATTCTAGAATATTGTTGATTCTATCTCTAATGAGGATTCTTCTATAGGATATTACTAATCCTACCTCTGATGTGTCTTTTATTTTGTTCTAAAGATTTGTACCCCAAAGATTTTAGTTAACCAAAGCTTTGGTAACAGTTGTAACGATACAGATTTCGCTCGGACCGAATGGATCTCTAAATCGACCAAGACCGTTCGAATCCCGCATACGCTAACTTTGGGCATACAACACATCAGAACAAATAACAAAAGACTTTTATAAACATCATAATAATGTTACATCAGAGTACAGAATATCATAGTATATCGAAAAGAATACAGCGAAAGATTAATTTACATCAAATGTAATATAATGCACAGCGGGAAACAAATAAATTAACACAGCGAAAGACGATCAATGCTCTGGACACAGCTTAAAGCTTCAATCCAGAATCCTGCTTACATATCTGCAAAATAAACTACTCGACCGCCCGTATGGAAAATAGGGGCATTCGAGTTTGCAAGGGAAAAGCAAACTACAGGTTGGTCATGTGACTAGTGTGAGAAACTCTACAGTTAAAATTAACTTATTTAATCATAAGACAAATCACAGGACCATGCCGCTAACGCGGAACAGGTTTACCGCCATGAACGCCAGTGTATAAACAACAATCAGTAATATAGATATGGATTATTATGCATCAATCAACATGCAATATCCCAATCTGCCCATTTAGATTAATCACCACACATAGATTTTCCAAATCAATTCAATTTATAGAAATTATTCCTTTGGACTTTATTTCCCAATTTCTATTTCAAATCATTTGAAATACATATCTAACTTTTATATCAAAGTAGATTTCACTTCGGGATTTCAAACCAAATCTTTGGAAATATGAATTCCAAAACATAACAATGCATACAAACAAGTATGCAACCAAATATCGGGCTCCCCTCAGACAAGGCAAAGGGCACGTACCTAAGCAACTTGATATACATATGCACCTCCCACACATGGAGCAGGCTACACACGGACCACTCACTCTAAGGCACTGGATCCCACCCGTACTTTTAGTAGACCGGGTTAATCAATCTTTAGCCACATACCAAATCATTTCATATCCCAAAGTAGGGAAAATCATTTCACAACATAATCGCAAGTATAAAGGAATCTATAGTACTTCACATTAGCAATTCACACATATGACCAGTCACTATTAATCACATAACCTTTGAGCTCGTACGTCTCGAAGAAGGGTGTTAAGCAAGAGAATAAATTCTTCGACACTAAACAGATACATCATTAATAGCAACTAATCGAATATGTGATGATCTACAATGTAAAACCATAATACATTTCCAAATCATTTCGAAATCATCGGGTTTTAGCCCTCGAAATCCTTTCTATTTTATAAAACATTTTTATAAAACATTCCCGGTCCAAAATCGGGAACACATTTCTTTTAACTTAAGAAAAATATCATTTCAAAATCATTCATTAAATTTTAAATGAACACAACAACATCGCTACACATCTCATAGTCAAATCGTGAAGTGTTTCACAAGATGTTAGCATACCAGTATTTCTACCCAACCCATTGCTAAATGTAAAGGCATACCTTGCTCATAAACTGGTCGAGCACAATCCAAACAATTAGTCAATCACAATCATGAATATCAACAACCAAGTAAATTTGGTTTAATCACATCACGTGTTTTGGTAAATCCAATCACCATTTATTCATTCACAATCTAATTAAATATTTATTCAAACTCTCCCAAACATCATTTCTTATTGATTGTTCAACTTTCTAGAAATTAACCCTGCTTTTACTCGAGTTAAAGAACTAATTTCATTTAAACACAGTTCACGACAAACCCAATTTCAATTCAATTCCAATTAAATATTAATTAATTGGAAAACTTCTCTAAATCATAATTAAAAGATTCATTCTTTCCTCAACTGGGTTTAAGAACAATGTTAATGAAGACATCATTCACGACAAACCCAAAATCCAATTAAACATTAAATACAAGGCTCTGAATAGAAAATATATCTTCTTATCTTCAATATCAAATTCTGAAATCAGCAAATATCGTATTGGAATAACGACATATATATCTTCCAAATTCCTCCACAATGTCCGTATAATCACGGAATCCAATATTGAAATATTCCGAATATAATATAATTTCAAATCCATTCCAATTCATATACTAGAAATTCTGGTGATTTTTAAAACCATTTAAAATCCAATTTATTTATTTAAAAATATTGGATTATTTTTCTAGTTAATAACTAGTTCATTTCAATAAAAATATATTTTTATCTTTTCAAATATGGAATTTTTCATCCGAGTTCTTTCTAAATAATTTGTTTTGATTTTACATAAATTATTAATATTTTTAATAATTTTATCAAGGCCCATACAGTCGATTTCCATAAACGGTCATCGAACTGCACTTACAACGACCTTTTCCAATTTTTGATTTGGATATAATTCCATACCCAATCGTTAGATCTCAAATCTCCCGTATTCGTTGGAAAGCTCTTTTCGATACGAACCCAACGGTCCCAATTTTAGGATAATCTGGTGGTCGGATCTCCTGTAACGTCAATTCGAAGTCAATGGTCGAAATTCACAAACGGTCGCGGTGCGGCCATTCTATTCAGGCCATTAAATAGATATAATATATATATTATATATTTTTTGTCGATTTCCTTTATAAAACGTATTTCATAAACGTTATAAATTCATTTGAAAATGGTTTCAATTTCTATTCTGGCTCAAGTTCTTCAACTTTTCAGTTTCTAAGAACTTTTCAAATTTTTCAAAAATTTGGCTAACACCTAAATTTTTGAAAAATTTCGCCATAACCTCCTTTGTACGGGGAGCATCAAGAAAATCCCCAAACCGCCACACAGGCCCTCTCATCTCAAAAAGAAAAAGAAAAAGGCAAGCGGCTAGCCAATCGGCTCATAAAATCATCAAACCCAAACAAAAACAGTAAATAAGTACCTATTTGTCGGGCATACAATTATATTCTCTTCTCTAGCCTTCTTGCTTTGACCTGTTCAATATATATGCATGTACATGTATGCAATTCTAATCAATTTTCAATTCATTCCACTATTTGATTCGTTTTGGTTCGCTTTATCTTTCATTCTCTTATTGGTTTGATTATTCCAATTCTTATTTAACTTCTTAGCTTTGTCAATTCTAGTTTGGCATTCAAGTCTATCTACGCTTACATGATGATCAACAATGAGGTTATTATATCACCAATCACTTACTTGAATAATAAAAAATGTTTATTATTATTCCACAACACTTATATGTTTTCTTACAACATATATATATATATATATACATGTTCATACAACGTATATGTATATTTTCATACTACGTATATATTCTCATATAACGTTTACATATTTTCACACAATACCTATATAGTTTATACAACGCATATATATTTTCTATATGGCCCGCGTACATTAAAAATCATATTTTTAACGAACTAGAAATTTTTCCTTAGCATGACTATTTCATTCACTTCATTATCATGTTAAAAATAATATTTTTAACTAACAAATATTTATTCCAACGCTTGGTTATTTTTAACATTTCATACATATGATAAAAATGATATTTTTGACAAACAAAAATATATTTCGACACTTATTTATTTTATTTACTTCATATGCATGTAAAAATAATATTTATAGCAAATAAATATTTATTCCAACACATGGTCATTTTTAACACTTCATATACATGTTAAAAATAATATTTTTATTGTATGTATGAAGTAATAAAAGTATTCATGTGTTGAATAAATTCTTAGAACGATAAAAATAACATTTCTATTGTATGTATGAACCGTATAAAATATTCATGTGTTGAAACAAATAAGGGATTGGTATTACGAACCCAACGGTCCCAGTTTTAGGAGAACCCGGCGGTCGGATCTCCTGTAACATCAATTCGAAGTCGATGGTCGAATTCACGAACAGTCGCGGCGCCGCGCGTTCTATTCAGGCCATTAAACATATATATATATATATATATATATATATATATATATATATATTTCGTCGATTTCCTTTATAAAACGTATTTTATAAATGTTATAAATTCGTTTGAAAATGATTTCAATTTCTATTCTGGCTCAAGTTCTTCAACTTTTCAGTTTCTAAGAACTTTTCAAATTTTTCAAAAATTTGGCTAACACCCTAAATTTTCGAAAAATTTCGCCATAACCTCCTTTGTATGGGGAGGATCGTGAAAATCCCCAAACCGCCACACAGGCCCTCTCATTTCATAAAGAAAAAGAAAAAGCCAAGCGGCTAGCCAATCGGCTCATAAAATCATCAAACCCAAACAAAAACAGTAAATAAGTACGTATTTGTCGAGCATACAATTATATTCCTCTTCTCTAGCCTTCTTTCAATGACATGTTCAATATATATGCATGTACATGTATGCAATTCTAATCAATTTTCAATTTAGTTCACTATTTGATTCGATTTGGTTCGCTTTACCTTTCATTCTCTTATTGTTTTGATTATTCCAATTCTTATTTAACTTCTTAGCTTTATCAATTCTAGTTTGGCATTCAAGTCTATCTATGCTTACATGACGATCAACAATGAGGTTATTATATCGCTAATCACTTACTTGAATAATAATAAATGTTTAATATTATTCCACAACACTTATATATTTTCTTACAACGTATATATATACATGTTGTATATTTTCATACTATGTATATATTCTTATATAACGTTTACATATTTTCACACAACGCCTATATAGTTTATACAACGCGTATATATTTTCTATATGACCTACATACGTTAAAAATCATATTTTTAACGAACTAGTAATTTTTCCTTAGAACGAATATTTTATTCACTTCATTATCATGTTAAAAATAATATTTTTAACTAACAAATATTTATTCCAACGCTTGGTTATTTTTAACACTTCATACATATGATAAAAATGATATTTTTGACGAACAAAAATATATTTCGACACCTGTCTATTTTATTTACTTCATATGCATGTAAAAATAATATTTATAGCAAATAAATATTTATTCCAACACATGGTCATTTTTAACACTTCATATACATGTTAAAAATGATATTCGTATTATACGTATGAAGTAATAAAAGTATTTATGTGTTGAATAAATTCTTAGAACGATAAAAATAACATTTCTATTGTATGTATGAACCATACAAAATATTCATGTGTTGAAACAAATATGGGATTGGTAATACGAACCCAACGGTCCTGGTTTTAGAAGAACCCGCCGGTCGGATCTCCTGTAACGTCAATTCGAAGTCAATGGTCGAAATTCACGAATGGTCGCGGCGCAACGCGTTCTTTTCAGGCCATTAAATATATATATATATATATTATATATGTTTCGTCGATTTCCTTTATAAAACGTATTTTATAAACGTTATAAGTTTGTTTCAAAATGATTTCAATTTCTATTCCGGCTCAAGTTCTTCAACTTTTCAGTTTCTAAGAACTTTTCAAATTTTTCAAAAATTTGGTTAATACCCTAAATTTTTGAAAAATTTCAATGTAACCTCCTTTGTACGGGGAGCATCGGGAAAATCCCCAAACCGCCACACAGGCCCTCTCATCTCAAAAGGAAAAAGAAAAAGCCAAGCGGCTATCCAATTGGCTCATAAAATCATCAAACCCAAACAAAAACAGTAAATAAGTACCTATTTGTCAGGCATACAATTATATTCCTCTTCTCTAGCCTTCTTGCTATGATCTGTTCAATATATATATATATATATGCATGTACATGTATGCAATTCTAATCAATTTTCAATTCAGTTCACTATTTGATTAGATTTGGTTCGCTTTACCTTTCATTCTCTTATTGGTTTGATTATTCCAATTCTTATTTAACTTCTTAGCTTTGTCAATTCTAGTTTGGCATTCAAGTCTATCTACGCTTACATGACGATCAACAATGAGGTTATTATATCGCTAATCACTTATTTGAATAATAATAATTGTTTATTATTATTCCACAACACTTATATATTTTCTTACAACTTATATATATATATATATATACATGTTCATACAACGTATATGTATATTTTCATACAACGTATATATTCTCATATAACGTTTACATATTTTCACACAACGCCTATATAGTTTATACAATGCATATATATTTTCTATATGGCCCACGTACGTTAAAAATCATATTTGTAACGAACTAGAAATTTTTCCTTAGCATGACTATTTTATTCACTTCATTATCATGTTAAAAATAATATTTTTAACTAACAAATATTTATTCCAACACTTGGTTATTTTTAACACTTCATACATATGATAAAAATGATATTTTTGACAAACAAAAATATAGTTCGACAGCTGTCTATTTTATTTACTTCATATGCATGTTAAAAATAATATTTATAGCAAATAAATATTTATTCCAACACATGGTCATTTTTAACACTTCATATACATGTTAAAAATAATATTTTATACCAATCCCATATTTGTTTCAACAAATGAATATTTTATATGGTTCATACATACAATAGAAATGTTATTTTTATCGTTCTAAGAATTTATTCAACACATGAATACTTTTATTACTTCATACATACAATAAAAATGTGATTTTTATTGTTCAAAGAATTTATTCAACACAACCAATTTTGTTGCAACCACAATACAATCAAACAAGTCGTCCATGGTCTGTGGACGACGGTGTCAGGAGCTACTAAGCCCCATCTGCAACCTAATATATTTCTAACTATAAACAAAATTAGAGTGAGAAGTTCTCACCTTAGATTTCCACTCCGCCATTCTTTATTCATCGCATATATAATCTGAAAATCATATTTTTATTGAATTAAAAGTTATTCCATAAGATGACTAGTTTATTAATAGCATACATAGGCTAAAAATCCTATTTTTATCTTTCTTAAAATATCTTCATTGCTTATCTAATTTATAAATAGTATACATGCGATAAAAATCATATTTTTATAATGCTATATATATATATATATATATAGTAAAAATCATATTTTTATTTCAATGTTACCTTTATAAAAATCATATTCTTATTTAAGCTATTTCTTTATAAAAATTACATTTTTATAACAATGTTATTATTACAAAAATCACGTTTTTATTCTTATGTTATACATAGAAGAATCACATTTTTATTCTAATGGAATACATAGAAAAATCAAATTTTTATTCTTATGTTACACGTAGAAGAATCACATTTTTATTCTAATGGAATACGTAGAAAAATCTGATTTTCAATGCAATGTTATATAAAGAAAAACTGATTTTTTTTAATGTTATATATATAAAAAAACTGATTTTTCTTTAGTGTTATATATATAAAAAACCTGATTTTTCTTTAGTGTTATATATATGTAAAAAAACTGATTTTTCTTTAATGTTATATATATATATATATAAATTGATTTTTCTTTAATGTTATATATATAAAAAAACTGATTTTTCTTTAATGTTATATATATATATATATAAAACTGATTTTTAGTTAAATAAAATAGTAAGCTTAAAAAAAAAAAAACCTTTATCTTCTCTCTTCTGAATAACGGTCTAGGTTTTCAAGCAAGCAACTAAACCTATCATCGCATCCCTCTCTCACCCACGCGCTGCCTATCCTGCAACCAAACGATGATCGGAACCCACCCTTTCAACCCTCTCGACGTCGTCTCCCCCTGCTATGATCGCTGCCTCTTTCGAAGCCGCCTCCTTCTCCAGAAAACGCAAGGAACGACGGCTGCTTTAGCCCTAAATCCGAGCTCCCGCAAACACCATCGATGATCTTGATCATTGAGATGTTTGAGCTCACCTAGATCTTCGAGTTTTCCATTGAATACTTTTCGATTCAATGCGTTGATTTTGGGTTTTAGGGAGAAAAGGGTTCGGAGCTTTCTGTCGTTCGATTTTTTTAGGGAGGCGCTATGTTTGACCACGGGCTGAAATGAGAAATAGGTTTTGACTTTTTCTTAGGTGTATACATATATATTATTTAATATAAATTAATTCGTAAATAACCTGTTTAACAGTACGAACTCCAAACAAACTCCAACGACTGTTGTCCCCAGCTATATACCCCCATTTAGACACAATGGGATATATTTCGTAGGCCAATTCGACTGTTATGATCATTTATTGTTCAAATTAAAATATAAAACATTCAAATATGGATTTGAACATACATTTTAATTTGTCGGGGCCACATACTGACTCTAAAAATTCCAGAAAAATTATTTCTAGCCTTTTATTGACGATACGGTCCTACCAAAACTAATATCGTCAAATTTGAAGACCATTTGAAAATGGCCATTTTCTGGTCGATCCAAATTGACTTAAATTGTCAAAATACTTTTTCTTTTGCCATGCTCCAATATTGATTTCAAAAATTATGGAAATTTGAATCTAGCAATAATTTGACATCCCGAATCCAACAAAAGTGGTTTCATCGAAAGCAGTGGTCGTTTGCAAAATGGCTATTTTTAAGGTCTTTATATATATTAAAATATACATAAATTCCATAGTGACTTTTCTGAATTTTAAACTGGACGTATCTTTCAACTTCTAAAGTGAAATCTCAGTTTCTTACTTCCGTTAGAAAGATATGATTAAACAGATTCAAATATTTCTTGTTTCGTCCAATTCCGATTTATAATGAATTATGTATATTCATTTGAAATTTGGTGCCGCGCCATTTCAGGCTTGTTTTGTAATTAAAATAAATTTATTCGTTTTAACTTCGTCGAAAATAAATTTTTCGTCGTTATTATTTAAAATAATTCATTTTAAATATTCAAAATCCGTTAAAATTACCAAAATAAAAATTTTAAACTGGTTCTGATTTTCCGGGTTGTTACAATAATTATACACAAGTCATATATATCACTGTAAAATAATTAGAGGTTAAGTTGAATAATTTAATTGATAGTTAAAAGATTCAAATATTAAATATCAAGAGCGAATTAAGTAGAAGAGAGATAACTCATAAAATCAAGGAGAGAGTAAGAAATCATTCTACTTTACTGATATTTAATATATATTTTGATAATTTCATTGATGACTCACATAGATTACATTGGCTTTGTCTTGTGGGTCGACTTCGTTGTTAACTCATCCTGGCATGGAGTCAGTGATCCCTAAATGGAGTGTCTCTTCTTGTTAATTCTAGTTTGAGGTTTGGATATGTATACTTTTGTTATGTAATATCCTATAATTCTCTCATATGGAATAAAATCTCTCTCCTTTGGGTTGGACGTACACTATATCAATGGTAGTGGAACTGGTATAAATATAGTGCGTCACTTTATTTCTTCATTATAGTTATTTACTATTTGTTTGTAGTAATAGAACAATTGCAATCAGATCAGATTGATATTTGATTGGCAAATACAGATCCAGTTTATTTTCTTGGGCATTTGTCCAACATTTTTGCACAACATATTGGTATCAGAGCAAGATGATTTTTTTAAATTTTGCTTCAATTATTTCTACAAAGGTTAGTGGATTCAATGGTGTTTATGCTATTACCATTTTAAGGGAAAAGGATACTTTGGTGGAGAAGATTATGTTGAGAGAGAAGAGTGTTACAAGCTTGGAACTTTGATGTAGCTTAAGCTTCAGATTCACATTAAGGTAGAGTTATATTTTTGAATGCAGTATAGCCAACGGTAGAAAAGAGAATATTTGTAGAAAAGAGCTTGGCGAAATTGCTCAGAGATGGTAGCGACCTAAGGCGAACCGTTGGAGGTGTTAGTGACCTTCCAAGTGTTTGATGACTCTGTATAACTTCAAATTCAATTGATAAATACTCGCCAAGGTGGAGATCTGTTAGAAATGGCTCGCATTGTATGAGAGTTTGGTGATAAAGAGTTAGTGTAATGAATGGACCATTGGATTTAGAAACTATATCTGATGCAGCTGATTTTGGTGATGGATTTGACATCATTAAGGCTTATTGACTTGTGATGCCTACCTAGTGAATTCAGTTTATAGAACCGAATTCTGGTGGTGTGACAACTCCATTCCCGAAGAGACGGTTCAAGGGTAATCTTTGGAATATAACACATAAACAGATAATAGCAGAACAGAAATAAATAAATACACCAGATAATGTACAATTAAATACACTGGATAAATATAATCATCAGAGTTACACAGTGTATAGGATCATACTTAGTACAAAAATACAGTTCAGCTATACATAAATGTCTACTGTGGAAAAGAAAACATAATATGTACAATAGGAGCTGAACAGCATAAAAAGAGATAAATGATAGAATCCATCTTCAGCTCCAGCTATCCAGAAAGAGCCTGCTAAAATCTGGATACAAGGCTGCCCGTGTAGAAATAGGGGCACCCAAGTTTGCAAGTGAAACAAACTACGAGTCAGTCATGGGACTGGTATGAGAAATCTACTCAACACATTTTTAAATATGGCTAATCACATAACCATGCCACTTTCGCGGAACAGGTTTACTCCATTGGATTTCCAGTGCTTTAAAACAAATAAATCTTTTAAACATCGCAATGCTTTTTATAAAAATGAAGCCATTATAAGACTCAGTTCCCATCACACAATGCAACACACACCCGAGGATAGAGTTTTACCTTATACTGGCCAAAATATGCTTGATACGAGCAAAACAAATCAATTGATATTATTGCTAGTGTATATATATTTCAAAAACAATTTCAATCATAACTATCAATCATAGACGGCATGGGTACCATATATCATGTCGCCATATGTATATATACAATCAAAACCGCACGATGTCGTATTTGGAAATTGGATTTCCGTCATGAACCGAGGCAAAAGACAGTCCTTACCGTATTCGAGACAATCTAGCCCATGTCTCAGGCAAGCGCACAGACAAGCCTTGGATCGTCAGGGCCGGTCCACCGATGTGGATTAAAATTCCTGAACACTGCGTTTCCCCGCCCTATGGGGCGTCACTGGTCATTTCTGACCACACCATCGGCTCCGAAGAGACCAAAGTAAATCGAGGCCTCGCTTTCCATCATCCACATAAGTAAAATACCCGAGCGTGTAAAATCCAAAGCACCACTCCTAGCTAGAAGAAAACGCATGTCCTCCCTGATGTCCGTCTCCCGTTTCTGGCTCATATCGGGGTGTGAGGCTCGCGAAACAACGCTATACACAAAGCTATGCCACACAAGCCATGCTTTGATCATCAACCACAAGACTTTGCTTTTCAACAGAAGCCTTGATCATCTATCACTTAGGCGTGCCACACAGGCAATTCACTCCATGCGACTGATTTCTATCGATATATAACCTCTAGGCTCGTACGTCTCAGAGAAGGGCGTTAAGCAAGAGAATAAATTCTCCGCCGCCAAAAAGATATATATTTAATAGAGATCAATCAGCACAGAGCAAAATCCAATGTCAGACACACAGTCCATTTACACATTCGTTCTGGGTCTGAACGAAACCGGAGACACTCAATAGCTCGCATATCCGTACAATCAACAAGTACGTCCGGGTGGCTACTACTTCAACCCCGTCAAGGTAGCTACTCCTATCATGAGCATCAATAGCACCCCTCCTTTCGACGTGAAGATTATCGGTCTTGCACCGTCTTCATATCTTCGACTTTCAATCGTCGATCAATTATTTGAAATGAGAACTAACTCGGCCTTTTCAAATAATTCACGTATATTTAGAATTTCAAATCAATTTATTTCAATGGTTAAATTATTCGACACCACCAATTTTGTTCTTTAATGTTATTTTCACACCACACTTATTCAACCATCAAATATCACACAAATCGAGCAAATTCAATTTATTTCCATTCCATATCTTTTATAATATTTTATCACGATTTATCGCTATTTTTATTTATTTAAAAAAAATAGCCAACTCTTTCAAATGACACTTCAGGCCATAACGCGGCCCTGGCGCTGTTTTTCTCCAGATTTGATTTACACATATCTGAAAATATAACCATTGGATCTTCACAAAATTTATTTCATTAGAAAGATCTTTTCAAAACGAATCCAACGGTTTCAGTTTTGGGAAAATCCGACGGTCGGATCTCCCACACTAATCGTTTGAAGTTATGATTTCAAAATACGAACTGCAGCGTCGTTATTCGATTTAATTTAATTATATTTATATATATATAAATATAATCGATTCTGACGCTGTTTTTCTTCAGATTTAAATTAAACATTCCAGACAATGCAACCGTTGGATCTTTACAAAGTTGGTGGCGTTGGAAAGATATTTCCAAGGCGAACCCAACGGTTGTGATTTCAGGAAAATCTGATGGTCGGATCTTCCGCACTAATCGTTTGAAATCACGGTATCAAAATACGAACTGCAGCTTCGTTATTCGATATATTATAATAATATATATTTCTATATATTTCATTCTTCGATTTCAAAACCATTTTCACTTCGCACTATCGATAAAAATGATATTTTTATCCAATAGATATTTATTTCTACACATCACCGTTTTCCACAGTTCATGTATATAGTAAAAATGTGATTTTTATTGTAAAACAATTTATTTCAAAACACGATTATTTTATATACATGAATTTCCACTCAACAAATGAATATAGTTTCAACAATTGAAAATAAATCAAACACATGAATATTTTAGGAAATTTCGGCCGCATAATGGCAGGGTAGTTAAAACCGGGACCGTATCGATGTACGGCTCCTCGCTCTACCTTAAAACCTTGCGGTTTTTCACAATGGGGATTCATGCATCTAGTTCTCATGCAGGTGGCATGTTTTATTTTCATTTCCACATCCTATTCTATTTTTGTTTTCAACCACAAATGGGTATTTTTCAACCACAATCAATCATTCACCAAATTTCACATCAACCAAATAATCCAAACAACAACACAACCAATAAATGTCGTCCATGGTCTGTGGACGAGGGGAGTATATATATATATATATATATATATTATTATATAAATATATTTCAATTCACTTCAACACAATTCAATATCATTTCATTGCATATATAATTTTTACAACGCATATATAACTTATACATCGACCATACAACTTATACAACGCTTATACATGAGATGTACAACGCTTATATAACTCATACATCAACTATATAATTTATACATCGTTGTTTTCCATATCGTTTATAATATTAGATATCTCACATTGGGTTCCACTGCACCAAAAATTGCAGAAGGCTTAGAAAAATATGCGGTCTCTTCTGAAATGTAGAAGACGTCCGCACGAGTCCGCTGTATCTTGTTTCACTGGATTTCGTCAATAAATGAAAAAGATATGTAATTTTGAACATCAAACTATTTAGAAACGTAATTAATTAAATCTATATCATTTAAAAATGCTACCTTTTCCCCTGTTAAAAATCAACAGCCGACAGTCACCCTAAGGTTCCAACCTAGGGTTGGATTTTGCGCCGCCTAGGGCCACCGTGCGTCAGATCATAACCCTCCAAGATAGAGAGCTCCCCCTCGCGCGCAGATCGAGACAGGTGGGGTGCAGTTAGAATTCGCATGCAGGGGATGGCGGCGCGACGAAGTTTGCTACTTTGGGCGCTCGATCCGGCGAAGATAGGCGATGGTGCAGGGCGAGGCTTGGATGGATGTGAAGGCGAGGAGGAGGGCTTCGAAGTTAGGGTGGTGGCGGAGGCTGGAAGTGGTTGTGGCGGCCGGAAAATGCCCAAGAAGTTTCGAATACTAAGCCGCCATTCAAATCGGGAGAGAAAAGGGTTTTTCTGTTTTTTTTTTAAAATATGATTGGTCGATGCTTTTATAATTTCAAAAATACCCCCTTTTCCACACGAACTCCAATCCAAACCCAACGACTGTCATCCCTAGCTAAATACCCCCATTTCGAACACAATGGGATATGTTTCGTAGGCCCATTCGACTGTTTCAATCAGTTTTCCTCTAATTTAAAATATATAACATTCAATATTTAATTTGAACGTACATTTCAATTTGCCAGGGCCACAAACTGATTCGAAAAATTCCAGAAAAATAAATCTGGCTACGTTTTGACGATACGGTCCCAACAAAACTAGTTTCGTTGAATTTTGAGACCGTTTGCAAAAAGTCCCATTTCTGGTCGATCCAATTTAACTGTAATTGACCAAAACACATTTTCCTTTGCCACGCTCACATATTAGCTTCAAAAATTATGAAATTTGAAACCTAGCAATAACTTCACATTTCGGATCCAACAAAAGTGGTTTCGTCGAATTCCGAGGTCGTGTGCAAAATGTCTATTTTCAAGGGCGATATAAATTCTATAGCGACCTTTCTAAAAATTCATTTGGCAATAACTTTTGATTCCCGATATGAAACTTCGATTTTTCGGATTCGTTAGAAAGATATTCACTAACAGATTTAAATATTTTTGGTTTCACTCAAATCCGTTTTGTTTTGCACCCGGTAAAGTCCGACAAAGTTTGAATTCAATTTTTGAAACTGCAACGCCATCTCAAGCCTTGTTTATAACTAGAATTAATTATATTCGTTTTCAATTGTCGATTCAAACTCAGTTTTCATCGCTATTATTTAAAAAATTTATTTTAAATATTTAAAATCCATTATTTTAGCCAATTCAAAAATTTTAAATTGGTTCAGATTTTCAGGGTCGTTACAATCTCCCCCTCTTAAAACTTTTCGTCCCCGAAAAGGAACAAAGTCGAAAGTGGTTTGATTAGTCAACTCTACGTCCAATCTGGCTACAATTCCCCAACTTTTCAGTTTCTAAGAATTTTCAAATTCTTCAAAAATTTGGCTAACACCCGGAATTTTCGAAAAATTTCGCCATAACCTCCTTTGTACGGGAGACGTTTGGAAATTTATAGGGCCATATTAGGTACCCAATAAATCCTAATAAGCATACACATATTTATAGTGATATATTCTGGTGTTTACAGGGGAGCGTGTATTGATAATAACTCTAGAGAATAAATTCTCGTCACCCTGTCAAAGCCTGAGGGAGTGTGTATTTTAAATGCTCCGGAGGATAAATCCTCGTTACCTCGTCCCGTGTGGGAAATAAATAGTCCATGTGCCGTATCTAATAACTAAAGAGACGTGATTATTGTCAACTCCAGACCCGTGTGGGGTTTTTATTAATCTGGCAATTTTATCGTTACAATTTAAATAGTCCATATCAGTCATCAGTTCAACCTGTAAAATATAGTCATCGCCATACAAGCCTCTCGCTCGTATGGTAAATCTTCCACCTCGTCACACAAGCTCCAAATGCTTATGTGGTATATGATGAAGTATGCCTATCTTCCAGAAGTATGCCATGTAGTGTAGTTCAAAATTAATTGTTACTATCCTATGGCGATGTTTATTATTTCACACAGAACAACCAGCACTCCGCATCCAATGGCATTCACAGGAGTTGATATAATAATATTTCGCATCCAACTCATTAAGGTTTACCTATTTGTCGGGCACGTAAATAATTTCTTTACTCAACAGCCATCCAACTACCTGTTCAAACATATATAATGCACATGTATATATATTTCTATCTATTTTCTAATCAGTTCAATGTGTGATTTAATCGAATGAATTCTACCATTCATCCTCTTATTAATTAAATTAACTATTGTTTTAATAATTTAATTAATCCAATCCACTATCACCCAACTCAAACAAAAAGCAATTTGCTTTTAACTTTTCAAAATCATACAAATTAATTCTACTCTCTTTTTAAATAAATCAGACTACAGAAGTAAAAGTGCACATCCATGGAAAGAAAATTACAACGAAGTAGAGAATTTAATGGTAATGCGAAGTACGGTAAATGTACCTTGCACCAGAGTCAATCAGAGATATCTACCCTGCACTTAGGATAGGCTTTCTTAATGCTTTCCTCTGTTTCCTAAGTACAATCTCGTGGATCTCCACTCCATTGCACTTTGACTAAGTGAACCTTTTTGTTCCTCGGCTCCTTGGTTTCTTTGCCAATTATCTTTAGCGGCTCTCTTCTAACTGCCAATTCTGGAGTGATTTCTATATCCTGTTGTGCTGCTTCTTCCACGATCAAGTCTGGATCATGAACGTGCTTTCGCAGTTGAGATACGTGAAATACATCATGCACTCCAGGCAACCAATTAGGCAATTGAACCCTATACGCGAGAGTTCCAATCCGTTCAAGAATAGGAAACGGACCAATGAATTTGGGTGCCAATTTCCCTGTTTTACCGAACCGGATAACTCCTCTCATCGGAGATACTTTCAAATATACATAGTCGCCAACAGCAAATGATATATCTCTTCTTCTCTTATCTGCATAGCTTTTCTGTCGGCTTTGAGCGGCGAGCAATCGTTTCTTAACAAAGTCGACTTTATCTGCCGCATCGCGAATCATATCTGGGCCCAGTACAAGTCTATTGCCTGGCTCCACCCAACAAGCAGGGGATCGGCACGGTCTACCATACAATGCTTCGAATGGTGACATTGTCAGGCTCGCTTGGTAACTGTTGTTGTATGAGAATTCGGCCAAATGCAAATGGTCTTCCCACGATCCGACAAAATCAAGAATACAAGTCCGCAATAGATCTTCAAGAATACGATTCATCCTCTCGGTTTGGCCATCAGTTTGAGGATGATAAGCGGTGCTCAGGTTCATCTTCGTTCCCAATTCTGCTTGGAATGCTTCCCAGAATTTACTGTCAAAAATCGGGTCACGATCACTAACGATGCTCATGGGAACTCTGTGCTGTCTAACAATTTCTTTGAAATAAATCTGCGCCAGACTTTGAGCAGTTCTATTCGATTTGACAGGTATGAAATGAGCTGTCTTCGTAAATCGATCTACGGTCACCCAGATATTGTCATTTCCTTTTCTGATCCTGGGCAAACCATCTATGAAATCCATAGAAATCTGTTCCTACTTCCCACCGGGAATTTCCAAAGGTTGCAACAATCCAGCGAGCTTTTGCTGATCGCTTTTGATTTGCTGGCAAGTAGTACACCGGCTAACATATAAGGAGATGTCTCGTTTCATAGATCTCCACCAGAAAGTGCGTTTGATATCATTATACGTCTTGCTCACTCCCGGATGGATACTGAGCTTGGCTTTGTGACATTCATACAATACTTCTCTTCGAAGTTCTGCAATGTTTGGCACACAGATTTGGCCTTTCAACCTTAGGATTCTCTCATCATTTATTTGAAAACTCTAGGTCTTGCCATTCTGTATTCTTTCTTTGATTCTTTGAATGAAGTGATCATCCTTCTGAAGAGCAGATATTTTATCAATCAACGACGTCGTAATGATAAAACTGGCGATTATTACATTCTTACTACTCAGCGCATCAGCCACAACATTGGCTTTCCCTGGAGTGTACAAAATCTCAAAATCGTACGCCGTAAGAAATTCTAGCGAACGCTGCTGTCTTAGATTCAAGTTCTTCTGGGTGAACAGATACTTCAATGACTGATGGTCAGTATACAGTTCGAATTTCTCACCCAAAAGATAGTGCCTCCAGATTTTCAAAGCAAAGACGATGGCTAACAACTCAATATCATGAGTCTCATAATTCTTCTCATGCGGTTTCAGCTGACGGCTAGCATAAGCAATCACTTGACCTCTTTGCATTAACACCGCGCCAAGGCCTTCTCTAGATGCGTCAGTCCAGACTTTCAAGTCCTCATTGCCATCTGTTATTGCTAACACTGGAGTGGTCGTCAGTTTTAATTTCAGCTCCTGGAAAGCTTCCTCACATACCGGAGTCCAATTGAATCTCGAATGTTTCTTAGTTATTTTCGTTAAGGAACTGGATGTCTTCGCAAAATCCTTAATGAATTTCCGATAATAACTAGACAACCCGAGAAAACTTCTGACTTCTGTGGGTGTACAAGGCTGTTTCCAATTCTGAATAGCAGTGATTTTACTGGGATCCACTGAAATTCCTTGCTTTGACACGACGTGGCCAAGAAATTTAACTTCTTCCTGCCAGAATATACATTTGGAAAACTTTGCTTTTAAAACATTCCTTATCAGAATTTCTAACACTTGTTCCAAATGTTTTTCTTGCTCGCTTTCTGACTTAGAGAAGATCAGGATATCATCAATGAAAACCAGAACAAATTTATTCAATACTCCTCTGAATACTCCGTTCATCAGATCGACGAAATAAGCTGGAGCGTTACATAAGCCGAACGGCATTACTAACCACTCGTAGAATAAGTCCGGATCTCTGAATGATATCAAAGGAACACACTCTTCGGCAATACGAAGCTGATGGAAACCTGTAGCAAGGTCCACTCATGAAAACACTTGTGCTCCATTCAATCGGTCCAATAAATCATCAATCCGCGGCAATGGATAATTGTTTTTCAATGTCTGCTTATTCAATTCGCGATAATACACACACAGTCTGAGAGTACCGTCGGACTTCAGAACAAATACCACTGTTGCCCCCCAATCAGAAAAACTAGGCCTGATTAGACCTTTCCATACTAGCTGTCTAGATTGATTATCTAGCTCTTCTTTCTCCTTCAAGGTCATCCTTCGAATTGCGTGAACCACTCGCCTTGCATTCGGGACTAAAGAGATTTTAAAATCAATTTCTCTTTGTGGAGGTAAGCTAACAACTTCTTCGAACACATCCGCATAGTTCTTGACAACTGGAATATTTGCAATGTCGACCTGTATATTCTCTGTAACGACAGAAACAGGTTCTGTTTGAGCAGGAGAAACATCCAGTGCTTCCCAGAAGTTTTTCTGTCAGAATTCGAACCTTCACATGGAATAGTTATATAATTTCCCGATTTAATTTTCGCCCTTATGACTCTGTCGGCGCATTTAACTTCAGCTTCATATTTGGTTAACCAATCCATTCCCAGAATCAGATCAAACTCTGTAAAATTCATGACAATAGCAATAGTAGGGAATCGGTAGCAGGAGAAAGAAACTGGAACCTTACAAACCCAACTAAGATCGACGGAACCCCCAACCGGATTTTGAACAATCATGGGTGCTTTGAGCTTCTTCAAATTTAAATCCAGTTTCTTAACTGCATTCTCTGCAACAAAGCTTCGCGACGCGCCTGTATCAAACAGTACTTTAACTGGAATGTTTTTGACAGTAAGCGTGCCTTCTAAAACATCTGGCCTTTCTTGACTAGCTGAGGATGCAGGAACCTCCGCTACTTTATTTACCCGTACCTTTTCAGGTTTCTCCAATAACCGGCAATCCCGTTTTATGTGGCCAGCCCGACCGCACAGATTGCATTTTCTCTTCTCTTGGAACTTGCCCTTGGATTTCGACCCAACCTTTCTTTCCCTTTTCGAGGATTTGCAATTCCCTTGAAAATGCCCTGGCTTCTTGCAGTTTTTACATATTGCGGTCGTTATGGGTCCTTTCTCGGATATAAAATTTTTCTGATTTAATCTAGGCTTCTTTCTGACTCTAGACGTCGTACTGGCCTCAGGCTGTGCACTCGCCTCTGAGATATCAGTTTCGGAATTTCTTTTGCTGCTAAAACCGACTTCTTCTTCGTCTCGCAACATACCTTTCCTATCGAGATCCTCATACTGGTAGGCCATGTATATCATTTCAGAAAAAGGAAGCTTCACATGCCCTATTACTTTATCCTGGTATTTTCTTTGAAGACCATTAATGAACCTCATATTCTTCATCTTTGGCTTTTCAATTAGATGCGGGGCAAAACGAGAAAGTTCATTGAATCTCTTATGATATTCAGGAATATTCATATGACCTTGTATCAGATAGCAGAACTCATCGTATAACAGCTCAGTTGCTTCTGGAGGAATAAACCTTTGGTTGAACATTTCTTTGAATCTATCCCAGGTGATATCACCTTCTGGATCATCCCTAATAATTAACTCCCACCAGAACAAAGCTTCGTCTTTGAGCGCCCAAGATGCCACTAATCTTTTCTGGCCATCTCTTAGCTGGAGACGCTCAAGAATTCTTTCAACAGAACGCATCCAATCCTGGGTTTGACTAATGGATTCATTTCCCGAGTATGGTACTCCACCCAGATTTAGATACTTCTTTAATAAAGCTTCTAGATCTGGTACTGCATTTCTCCTGTTTCTGACACTCATTTTCTATGTCTGCAAATAGCAGACAAAGTGTTAGGTCAACAGAAAAGATATTTTAAAACATAGAAACATATACTTGAATGTAAATGTGTCTATCAAGGTGCATTTCATTCTGCTATACTCATACTAGGATATTACTAATCCTATCTGTAGTGAGTCACTCGTCCTAGAACACACCTGGTCCTATTTCTAACGAGCTCGTTCATATGTTATATTCCAGGCTTAACCAAAGCTCTGATACCACGTTTGTGACAACCCCATTCCCGAAGAGACGGTTCAACGGTAATCTTTGGAATATAACACATAAACAGATAATAGCAGAACAGAAATAAATGAATACACCAGATAATGTACAATAAAATACACTGGATAAACATAATCATCAGAGTTACACAGTATATAGGATCATACTTAGTACAAAAATACAGTTCAGCTATACATAAATGTCTACTGTGGAAAAGAAAACATAATATGTACAATAGGAGCTGAACAGCATAAAAAGAGATAAATGATAGAATCCATCTTCAGCTCCAGCTATCCAGAAAGAGCCTGCTAAAACCTGGATACAAGGCTGCCCGTGTAGAAATAGCGGCACTCGAGTTTGCAAGTGAAACAAACTACGAGTCAGTCATGGGACTGGTATGAGAAATCTACTCAACACATTTTTAAATATGGCTAATCACAGGACCACGCCACTTTCGCGGAACGGGTTTACTCCATTGGATTGCCAGTGCTTTAAAACAAATAAATCTTTTAAACATCGCAATGCTTTTTATAAAAATGAAGCCATTATAAGACTCAGTTCCCATCACACAATGCAACACACACCCGAGGATAGAGTTTTACCTTATAATGGCCAAAATATGCTTGATACGAGCAAAACAAATCATTTGATATTATTGCTAGTGTATGTATGTTTCAAAAACAATTTCAATCATAACTATCAATCATAGACGGCATGGGTATCATATATCATGTCGCCATATGTATATATACAATCAAAACCGCACGATGTCGTATTTGGAAATTGGATTTCCGTCATGAACCGAGGCAAAAGATAGTCCTCGCCGTATTTGAGACAATCTAGTCCATGTCTCAGGCAAGCGCGCAGACAAGCCTTGGATCGTCAGGGTCGGTCCACCAATGTGGATTAAAATTCCTGAACACTGCGTCTCCCCGCCCTATGGGGCATCACCGGTCATTTTTGACCACACCATCGGCTCCGAAGAGACCGAAGTAAACCGAGGCCTCGCTTTCCATCATCCACATAAGTAAAATACCCGGGCGTGTAAAACCCAAAGCACCACTCCTAGCTAGAAGAAAACGCATGTCCTCCCTGATGTTCGTCTCCCGTTTCTGGCTCATACCGGGGTGTGAGGCTCGTGAAACAACGCTATACACAAAGTACGCCACACAGGCCATGCTTTGATCATCAACCACAAGACTTTGCTTTTCAACAGAAGCCTTGATCATCTATCACTTAGGCGTGCCACACAAGCAATTCACTCCATGCGACTGATTTCTATCGATATATAACCTCTAGGCTCGTATGTCTCAGAGAAGGGCGTTAAGCAAGAGAATAAATTCTCCGCCGCCAAATAGATATATATTTAATAGAGATCAATCAGCACAGAACAAAATCCAATGTCAGACACACAGTCCATTTACACGTTCGTTCTTGGTCTGAACGAAACCGGAGGCACTCAATACCTCGCATATCCGTACAATCAACAAGTACGTCCGGGTGGCTACTACTTCAACCCCGTCAAGGTAGCTACTCCTATCATGAGCATCAGTAGCACCCCTCCTTTCGACGTGAAGATTACCGGTCTTGCACCGTCTTCATATCTTCGACTTTCAATCATCGATCAATTATTTGAAATGAGAACTAACTCGGCCTTTTCAAATAATTCACGTATATTTAGAATTTCAAAACAATTTATTTCAATGGTTAAATTATTCGACACCACCAATTTTGTTCTTTAATGTTATTTTCACACCACACTTATTCAACCATCAAATATCACATAAATCGAGCAAATTCAGTTTATTTCCATTCCATATCGTTTATAATATTTTATCACGATTTATCGCTATTTTTATTTATTTATAAAAAAATAGCCAACTCTTTCAAACGACGCTTCAGGCCATAATGCGGTCGTGGCGCTGTTTTTCTCCAGATTTGATTTACACATATCTGAAAATCTAACCGTTGGATCTTCACAAAATTTATATCATTAAAAAGATCTTTTCAAAACGAATCCAACGGTTTCAGTTTTGGGAAAATCCGACGGTCGGATCTCCCGCACTAATCGTTTGAAGTTATGATTTCAAAATACGAACTGCAGCATCGTTATTCGATTTAATTTAATTATATTTATATATATATATATAAATATAATCGATTCTGGCGCTGTTTTTCTTCAGATTTGAATTAAACATTCCAGACAATCCAACCGTTGGATCTTTACAAAGTTGGTGCCGTTGGAAAGATATTTCCAAGGCGAACCCAACGGTTGTGGTTTCAGGAAAATCCGATGGTCGGATCTTCCGCACTAATCGTTTGAAATCACGATTTCAAAATACGAACTGCAGCTTCGTTATTCGATATATTATAATTATATATATTTCATTCTTCGATTTCAAAACCATTTTCACTTCGCACTATGGATAAAAATGATATTTTTATCCAACAGATATTTATTTCTACACATCACCATTTTCCACAGTTCATGTATATAGTAAAAATGTGATTTTTATTGTAAAACAATTTATTTCAAAACACGATTATTTTATATACATGAATTTCCACTCAACAAATGAATATAGTTTCAACAATTGAAAATAAATCAAACGCGTGAATATTTCTGGAAATTTCCGCAGCATAACGGCAAGGTAGTTAAAACCGGGACCGTATCGGTGTACGGCTCCTCGCTCTACCTTAAAACCTTGCGGTTTTTGACAATGGGGATTCATGCATCTAGTTCGCACGCAGGCGGCATGTTTTATTTTCATTTCCACATCCTATTCTATTTTTGTTTTCAACCACAAATGGGTATTTTTCAACCACAATCAATCATTCACATCATTCACCAAATTTCACATCAACCAAATAATCCAAACAACAACACAACTAATAAATATCGTCCATGTTCTGTGGACGAGGGGAGTATATATATATATTATTATATAAATATATTTCAATTCACTTCAACACAATTCAATATCATTTCATTGCATATATAATTTTTACAACGCATATATAACTTATACATCGACCATACAACTTATACAACGCTTATACATGAGATGTACAACGCTTATATAACTCATACATCAACTATATAATTTATACATCATTGTTTTCCATATCGTTTATAATATTAAATATCTCACATTGGGTTCCACTCCACCAAAAATTGCAGAAGGCTCAGAAAAATATGTTGTCTCTTCTGAAATGTAGAAGACGTCCATACGAGTCCACTGTCTCATGTTTCACTGGATTTCGTCAATAAATGAAAAAGATATGTAATTTTGAACATCAAACTATTTAGAAACATAATTAATTAAATCTATAGCGTTTAAAAACGCTACCTTTTCCCCTGTTAAAAATCAACAGCCGACAGTCACCCTAAGGTTCCAACCTAGGGTTGGATTTTGCGTCGCCTAGGGCCAACATGCGTCAGATCAGAACCCTCCACGGTAGAGAGCTCCCCCTCGCGCGCAGATCGAGACGGGTAGGGTGCAGTTCGAATTCGCATGCAGGGGATGGCGACGCGACGAAGTTTGCCACTTTGGGTACTCGATCCGGCGAAGATAGCCGATGGTGGAGGGCGAGGCTTGGATTGATGTGAAGGGGAGGAGGAGGGCTTCGAACTTAGGGTGGTGGCGGAGGCTGGAAGTGGTTGTGGCGGCCGGAAAATGGCCAAGAAGTTTCGAATACTCAGCCGTCATTCAAATCGGGAGAGAGAAGGGTTTTTCTGTTTTTTTTTTAAAATATGATTGGTCGATGCTTTTATAATTTCAAAAATACCCCCTTTTCCACACGAACTCCAATCCAAACCCAACGACTGTCGTCCCTAGCTAAATACCCCCATTCCGAACACAATGGGATATGTTTCGTAGGCCCGACTGTTTCAATCAGTTTTCCTTCAATTTAAAATATATAACATTCAATATTTAATTTGAATGTACATTTCAATTTGCCAGGGCCACAAACTGATTCGAAAAATTCCAGAAAAATAAATCTGGCTACATTTTGACGATACGGTCCCAACAAAACTAGTTTCGTCGAATTCTGAGACCATTTGCAAAAAGGCCCATTTCTGGTCGATCCAATTTAACTATAATTGACCAAAACACATTTTCCTTTTCCACGCTCACATATTAGCTTCAAAAATTATGAAATTTGAAACCTAGCAATAACTTTACATTCCGGATCCAACAAAAGTGGTTTCGTCGAATTCCGAGGTCGTATGCAAAATGTCTATTTTCAAGGGCGATATAATTTCTATAGCGACCTTTCTGAAAATTCATTTGGCAATAATTTTTGATTCCCGCTATGAAACTTCGATTTTTCGGATTCGTTAGAAAGATATTCACTAACAGATTTAAATATTTTTGGTTTCACTCGAATCCGTTTTGTTTTGCACCCGGTACAGTCCGACAAAGTTTGAATTCAATTTTTGAAACTGCAGCGCCATCTCAGGCCTTATTTATAATTAGAATTAATTATATTCGTTTTCAATTGTCGATTCAAACTCAGTTTTCATAGCTATTATTTAAAATATTTATTTTAAATATTTAAAATCCATTATTTTGGCCAATTCAAAAATTTTTAATTGGTTTAGATTTTCAGGGTCGTTACAGGTGGATTTGTGCAATTGTGGTACGTCGTCGATTTTGTGATGCCGTCTTAAAGGAGTGGTGCTATATGAAGATATGTGGAAGGCAAGAAATGTATCTTTCTTATGGAGATTTGGATTTTAGGTCTGTATTTGAATTGGTGATTGAGAGAACTATTTTTGGCCTTAATGATGTTGAGGTTACTTTGGAATCTTCTTTCCTTTTATTTTGGATATTGCAACATTTTGTTGGAAGACGAGAACATGGTCTGAGCTCATTAATAAGGTGTGATGGGGTTAGGTTTGTTGGAACCCATTAGGTAAATATTCAACTTTGGTTTCTATCTCATTATGAGATTTTGGTTTAAGGTGGAGTTCTTTTAAAGAGTTTTACGTTGAAAAGAGAATTTGACTCGAGATGGGGTGTTGGAGATATGTGATTTTGCGTCAAGGTGGAGTGTTAAATTTTAATCATATAAAATCTCAAAAAGGTGGAAACAACTATGAAAAATGGGAAGTAAATATTTTATATATGGAAATACATAAACTATTGATTGCATTAGCATGAGATGACAAAGAAATAAATGCAGAGATTATTTTCTTCCATCTTTGCTAACGAAAGAAATTAGCGATTCACTTACTATGTTTGCTTGATTTGTTACCTCAGCAATTTGTCTCTGTTATTTATTATCATACCTTGGTAATTTGATTGATGACTCACATAGATTTCACAGATTATATATTGTGGATATACTTAATTGTAAACCCATCTTGGCATGGAGCCAATGATCCCCAAATGAAGTGTCTCTTCTTGTTAAACCTAATTTGAGGCTTGAATATGTAAACAATTATTTTGTAATCTCTTGTAATTATCTCGTGTAGAATAAAATCTCTCTTCTTTGGACTGGACATACATTATCTCGATGGTAGTGGAACCGATATAAATAGTGTGTGTCTCTTTGTTTCTTCGTTGTAATTATTTGCTATTTATTTGTAGTAAAGAATAATTTCTATCAGAATAGAATAATGTTCAGCTAGAAAATATAGATCATGTTTATTGTTTTTACCGTACTTGCGCCATTTTTGCATAACATGTAACATAATCATCACTAAGGAAGGAAATAATGCATTAAATAAAAAATGGAGTCAAACGAAAATCCATAAATATAAATTCTAATTTATAAAAGCACTTAAATATAACATGGTCATAGTTTGGAATTAAAATTAGCACCTTCATATGAAGGTTACATCTACATTGATCTCTGTTTTTTGAACCTGTAATACCATTATGTAGAAAAATAGAAGTATGAGTAGTAAGTATCTCTATTGACAAGCTAGAGGTATGAGCATACAGGTCTTCGGTAACATTAATAACTAAAATATGTAAGTTCATGAAAATGGGAAGATGCTTCAGCCTTGACCAAAAAGCTTTTTGACGCTTTTCAGACTAAGGCACTAGGGTTTTTTCCAGGGGCTTTTTTGTTTTGTAGTGCCTGGATGGACATTAAGAATGTTGCTTAATGTAGTTAAGATTCAATATGTGTATCCAGTTTCCTCTTGTATTAGATTGGAGTAATTGTAGGAATTCATGGTGATTGGGGTACGTGTAGAAATATATGTGGTTCTCTCTTAACAACCACCAGTTTCCAAACCACCTCTTTTACCTCTTTCATATTCCTAAATTTAAAACCCTTCCCTCCCACAATCACTTTTTCCCTTTCCAGTTATCTAACCACAACGCACCATTACTTAACCTGTTAATTTTCCAGCTCCCAAAGTCACCAACATACAAAAGTGTGACCCCAAATAAAATGCAACAAAAACCCAATCGAACATTTTTTTGTAGCCCAGATAGACTCAAACCGAAAATAAAAAGTGCTATTATCACTTCATCAGAGAGACAATCATCGAACCTCCACCTTTGACAAACATAAATAAACGTATAAAGTTTAACCTAGTTTAAAATTTTATATGACCATGATAGAGAGTAGGATGATGGAAATCGAAACTGATAATTCGTTGGTGACCTACAACGGAGACAGGGACAAATATAAAGATGTACCTTCGATGAATGGAGATGGAAGAGAATGCTTCGTTGAACTAGAGAAGGATGATTTTTTTTAGTATTGATTTGGATCCACGAATGAGAGAAATTTTGAGGAATAACTTCTAATGGGGTCTCATAAAATGGAGGGAAAGGGAAAAAATGGCGCTTTAATTTCTACAGCATGCTCAACCCTGCAATAAACAAATCAATTTTCAAATTACGCATTCCTAAAGCAAGCTAATAAAAAATGATGTATTGGTATGCTAAGAAAATAAGTTTTCTTGTAGTTATACTTATATTGTCCTGATTTTCAAACCGAATCAAGTGAATTCTTCTCTGATTCAATTCTCCATCAAACTGTCTCCATTCTACCTAGGTCAAAGTGCATATCAGAGTTATACACTACAAGAAATGTTATTTATAAGGCAAATTGTTTCAACATTTTTATTCTGTATAATGTCCTTGTATAATAAAAATACATAAAGAGTTAGAAAACACTACCTAACTCATCAATACTTATGGTTGCTCCCTTTTAGGTTTTTCCATCCCGTTTTTTAAAATCTTGCCTCTCATCCTGTAACACCCCACACCCGCTAAGGTCACTCACTAAGGGAATGCCTTAACTTTGGTGGAGTATTTTAAGTGAATATAGAACAGAAAAATTACAACAAGACAGATATAAGTAATACTTGAAATTTAAAACATCATTTCATTGCAGCAGAAGGTAAACATGTTTGGTTACATATCAAAAACCAACAAGAGTCAAGTACAAAATATCCATCTCGGTAAAAACATAAGTACATAATCCCACTACATACTAATAGCCATAATAGAAAAGATAATCTGGGCTTTACATCAACGGTCCAAGCTCCAAAAGATAGACAAAGCAATCTGATCAAAGCCCACTAGTGCTAGGCCCACTCTGAGAATCTGAGGGTTGGGAAAAAGATAAAAACAACGGGGTCAGACATAAGTCTGAGCGAGTCCTATAACTTTAACAATACAATCATTAAAGTAATTAGGGTATGATATAAACTTGGTACGGTAACGACTGGGGATAAATGACTACACTAAGCAGCTAACTAGACATAGGAAGAACGAAGATAACGGTAAAGACGCATCTACCCACCCAAGGATAATTACTACACTGCACCACACCAGTCATTCCTAACTTAAAGGTTGATCCCACCCAATGACTTAGAAAATTTAACTAGTAGTTTCGTGTACCCCTAGCTAACCACATAGGTGCCGTCTGCCCCTATCTCCACTAGGTGTTCCCACTACTCCCCAAGCGATCGCTCCCTAACGTAGATACCCGTGCTGGCCCCATAGTGGGGTGTATCACTCCCCAAAGTGGCAACCCAATACAACCAACGGTGCACGGCTTATACCTACACGATGCAACAACGTCTTACCAACCAGCCCGGGTCCACACACGCATATGAAACCCGTTGGACTTGCGTTGCCACCGCTAACCCGTTTTGGCCTCTTATAGTCAAACCCAGTACGCGTGTCCCGTCCTCGACATGGGTCGAGCCCACAAAGATACATATGGGTTATTTGTTGAAATGGGCCCCCACAAGCTACCCACCTAAGCTTGCTCCCTCTAGTGTATCCCACTTAACCCTTTAATCATGTTTAATTACATGTTTCCACTTTTGGTTAAGTATTCTAATCGTATTTTCTATTGCCAACCAAGGCAACCACTAGATTTCCACATGCCACCCAAGGCACTTACTTGATTTCCACATGCCACCCAAGGCACCCACTTAACCCCTCATGTCCCACTACATGCTTATCTGGTTAAGTGTTTCTTAATTGATTAAGAACGTAACCTTTGTAAAGACCTCTCACATTAGACTGTCTTTTATGGCAGCTGGATTTGCCGGTCGGGTCCGGGCAGCCTTACGCCATAACATAGTCTAACCTCGTGTCTTTACACTTGTCACGTATTTAGTTTATGCCTAAGACCTCTCACATTGGGCCAATCATTTGTAGCCGCTGGATTTGCCGGTCGGGTCCGGGCAGTCTTATGCTACAAAAGGGTCCAACCTCGTGTCTTAGTCGATTAATTACACCTAATTAATCACCCCCATATTTTGAATTAATTTTCCCTAATTAATTCCAATTCAATGATGTACATAATTGACTCAATTATGTCCATCCACTTATGGTATGCAACATCATACCAATTTCACCACAATTTTGTTAACATGAATATTAACCCCATCGTTCCCCACGTAATACGCTAACATGACATACTTAAAAGGGAAGATTCATCACAAACACAATGGGTTCCACTTTGCATAACATTAGCATCAACATGGGTTTTAAAGGTGTCAACTTGCATATATGACCATAGCATCAAACCCAACTAGCATAAATAACCAACCCAAACTTGCATGAATCACATATGTCATAAAGAGGGTAACTTGCATAGATATTCATGTCATAGACCTATCATAAAGGGATAAACTTGCATACATGTCATAGGTCTAAAAAAGGGGTGAACTTGCATATGTTACTCATATCATAAAAAGGGGTAAACATGCATATATATGCATGACATACAAAGGGGTAAACTTGCATATGTATGCACTTCATACAAAGGTGTAAACTTGCACATGTTACTTGCATATAATCAAACACCAAACTTGCATAACATGTCATATATGAACTTGCATATAATCAAACACCAAACTTGCATAACATGTCATATATGAACTTGCATATAATCAAACACCAAACTTGCATAACATGTCATATATGAACTTGCATATAATCAAACACCAAACTTGCATAACATGGTGTCATAATGGATCAATGTTTATCATAGTGATTTGCATAACTAGCATCATGAACATATAGCATAAAACTTGCATAACTAGCATCATGAACATATAGCATAAAACTTGCATAACTAGCATCATGAACATATAGCATAAAACTTGCATAACTAACATCATGAACACATAGCATATTATAACATAACTTGCATTGATCCACATACATAACCATAACCTCATTATATCCTATCATAATTAGTTTAGCATTTGCTTGCTAAAGGCATAGAAACTCACAACTTGTTGATTAGCACTCCTATGAAGAAGATTTAATTGCTAGAGTTGATTAGAAGTTGATTTGAGAAGCTATCTTCCTCTTTAATTTGTGGAGGCTCCTTCTAGTTGCAATTTGACGGCATGATGACGTTGTATCCAATTTTAGTATGAATTAGGGTAGTCTTAGGGTGTATTTATAGATTTAGGATGTAGTTTAGGCCCTTAGATTAATCCTAGATTAGCTTAGAGCCGTCAGATTTCGTCACAAGCCCCAAAACACAGCCCAAACCCCTTCAGACTGCACCTAGGCCAAACTGGCTCGGCCACCTGTGTCGACTCCCAAGTCGACTGGGCAGTCGACTTGGGTCTTGTGGTGTCGACTCCCAAGTCGACTCCCCAGTCGACTTGGGGTGTGGCGGGAATTTTCCCGCCTAACTCCATTTCTGCATTCGAAATCTGTTTTTGAAATTTGAATTTTCTGAAAACTTCTTCGGGCCTTAACTGGGTCATACGGACTCCGATTTACAAAAACTCGGACTCTATTTCGCGTATTTTTCCGAGACGAACGCAATGGCATAGCCCGTTTCCCCTGATTCTGATCTTAAAATTTAATTCTGCCCTGATTTATATTATAACAAGTTATTCAACATACGGGGTGTTACATTCTCCCATACTTAAAGGATTTCGTCCCCGAAATCTCTAAGTCAAGAAGAACGTATCCTAGTAACCAAACAACCATCTACTATACCATAAAACACTAGCGTCCATTGTCCTTAAAGATTCTAATGCTGTATGAACATATGCAAAAAGTGTGTGTATATGTTCCCTGTCTAATGCAAAATCAGGCGGTCTATTGATTCAGTTGACCTCCTTAATGCAAACCATGATAGTGCCATGCATCCAATATGTATGCGAAAGAACCCTATCGACACATACTATTTCTACATGTGTGCACAACCATACACCAAAATGTATCATCCATATGATGATCCAACCATTATACATCCATTAATATAGCTACCTACACATAGTTATATGCAATATGCAACATGAAGTGACTGAGCCGATCTAGTGTCTAAAGTGTGTGTATATGCATCCACGAGCAACCCTAGCAAACACTTGCATCCACATGCATCCATCAATCATAACATGTCTCAAACACATGTTTCAACCATAGGTTTACCCTATCTAAAGGTCAAAGGTACTAACGAGAGGACATACTAAAGATTAGATAAGTACTAGACAAACGATAAAGGAGAAGTTAAAAGACATACCCTCAAAAAGAAATGGGTACAGTGAACGCATCTTCGCTTCTGTCTCCCAAGTAGCGTTGCTCTCATCATCTCCCCATTGTACTTTGACTAGTTGAACCTCTCTGTTTCTCAACTTCCTAATCTCTGACCCAAGGATGCGAGTAGGAGCTCGTCGAATCGTCGCATCACGCTCTACCTCCATTTCTCTAAGCAAGCTCGGCTCTACCACCTCTGCGGTCTCATGTAGGCACTTCCTCAAATGTGACACATGGAATACGTCATGTACACCACTAAGTCTCTCGGGTAAATCCACTCTATATGTCATCTGTCCAATCCTTTCCTTAATAAGAAACGGTCCTACAAATCTTGGTGCTAACTTCCCAACGGACCCAAAGCGAACAACATTCCGTAATGGAGATACTTTAACAAAGACCATGTCCCCAACATTAAACTCAAGATCCGTCCTCCTCTTATCCGCGTAAGATTTCTGCCTATCTTGCGCCGCTTTCATCCTTCTTCGAATCAAATCAATCTTTTCCGAAGTCTCTCTAACCATATCAGTCCCAAGCAAGATCTTATCCGTAGATTCCCACCAACATGTAGGTGATCGACAAGGTCTTCCATAAAGAGCTTCAAAAGGAGCCATACCAATACTAGACTGAAAGCTGTTATTATACGCGAACTCCACCAATGGAAGATGCTCTTCCCATGTACCTCCAAAATCTAAGATACATAGCCTCAAAAGGTCTTCTAGAACACGATTCACCCTCTCGGTCTGGCCGTCCGTCTGAGGATGATATGCGGTACTCAAACACAACTGAGTCCCTACCGCCTCTTGCAAACTTTTCCAAAACTCGCTAGTGAAGATAGGATCTCGATCGCTCACTATGCTCGAAGGTACTCCATGTAACCAAACTATCTCTCGAAGGTAAACTGAAGCTAGCCATGGAGCAGTCCTCTTACTCTTCACGGGTATGAAATGGGCGCTCTTAGTAAGTCTGTCTACCACAACCCAAATTCCCGTATTACCCTTCCTCGATCTCGGTAACCTATCGATAAAATCCATCGAGACGCTATCCCACTTCCATTGCGGAATTTCCAATGGGTGAAGCAACCCACCGGGTTTCTTTTGCTCCGCTTTCACTTGTTCGCACACCAAGCATCTAGCGACATACTCGGCCATATCTTTCTTCATACCGGCCCAAAAGAAAACTCGCTTCATGTCTTGCTACATCTTGTCCCCACCGGGATGAATGGTCATCTTCGAACGATGTGCATCATCAAATATAGCCTTCCTCAAACCCTCATCTTGTGGTACACAAAGTCTACCGTCTCTACGCAACCACCCCTTACCATCTAGGGTGTACCTACTCAAATGGCTGGACGACTCCCCCCTTATGAGCCTCTCTACCAACTCAACCAACTGTGGGTCGTCCCGTTGTGCCTCGCCAATCCGTCCCAAAAGAGTAGGTCTAACCTCTAAGGATGCTAGCAAACCGGGTACAAAGTCAATGGAAGGTCTGAAGTCAAACATCGAGATAAATTCCAAGCTTTATCGTTCAACGAACAATGGACTCAAGGACAACCTTTTTCTGCTTATGGCGTCCGCCACCACGTTACCCTTGCCAGGGGTATACGCTATCTCAAAATCATAGGGTGCTAAGAACTCCATCCACCTTTGTTCCTTAAGTTCAAATCCTTTAGAGAAAACATGTACTTCAACGATTTGTGGTCAGTGAACAATTCGAACCTCTCGTCAAGAAGATAATGGCGCCAAGATATAAGCGCAAAAACAATAGCAGCCAACTCTAGATCATGTGTAGGGTAATTTTTCTCATGCGCTCTCAACTGCCTTCCCCCATAGGCTATTACCCTTCCCTCTTGCATTAAGACTGCACCTAGTCCTGTCCTACAAGCATCGGTATAAACAACAAATGGCTTACTCCCATCTGGCAACACTAAGACTGGAGCTGTGGTTAAAGCTCTCTTTAAGCGTTGGAACGCATCATCACAATCTACGTCCCATGTGAAAACTAGATTCTTCTTCGTCAAGCGAGTTAATGGGGCTGATATCTTCGCGAAGTCCTTGATAAACTTCCTATAGTAGCCAGCCAACCCCAAGAAACTCCTCACCTCGTTAGCATTCTTCGGAACCTTCCAATCTTGGATGGACACTACCTTCGCGGGATCCACAGCTATCCCTTCTTTGGAGACCACGTGCCCTAAGAACCGCACTTCCTTCCTCCAAAAGTGACATTTAGAGAATTTAGCCTTAAGGCTATGTGCTCGAAGAGTCTCCAACACTTCCCTAAGATGTAGGGCATGCTCTTCTTCACTCTTAGAAAAGACCAAGATGTCATCCACAAAGACTACCACGAACTTATTAAGGTACTCCCTGAACACCCTACTCATCAAATCAACAAAGTATGCAGGGGCGTTCGTCAAACCAAAGGGCATTACCAGCCACTCATAGAAACCATCCGGAGTCCTAAAGGCAGTCTTCTTTATACTATCCTTAGCCACTCTCAACTGATGAAACCCCGTGGCTAAGTCCAACTACGAAAATACTGAGGCTCCAACCAACTGATCAAAGAGATCATCAATCCTCGGCAATGGGTGTCTATTCTTCTTTGTAAGTTTGTTGAGTTCTCTATAGTCTACACAAAGTCTGAGGGACCCATCCGCCTTCGTGGCAAAAACTACTGGAGCACCCCACTCTGATATACTTCGTCTTATGAACCCCTTCTCAAGCAACTCCCCTACTTGCTTATGGAGTTCCCTCCTCTCACGAGGAGCCATGTGGCGCACTGGCAAAGATACTGGCTTAGCATTGTCCACCAGATATATTCGGAAGTCTATCTCCCGCTTCGGAGGTAAACCCTTCACCTCCTCAAACACATCCGAGTATTCTCGGACCACTCTAACAGATCGCAAACTCTCGACCGAAGCGTCAAGCGATTCAAGATAACTTAGCATAACAGAATTCATGGGATTACAAGAGATCTCGAGAGTGTTCCCCAAGCGGGTCATGAGCCTAACAACTCTCCTTTCACAATCAAGAACGGCTCCATTACTGGATAACCAGTCCATGCCCAAAATTAACCCATAGCCTGTGAAGCCCAAAACAAAAGCATCACATCTAAACTCAACGCTAAGTATAGAAATCTTCAAACCCAAACATATCATGGACAAATAAGTGGAGCCCCCAATTGGGTTTGAAACAACCAAGGGATCATCTACTAGACTGGTGTCTAAGTGCAGTGACTCAACTAATGATGATGAGATAAACGAATGTGATGCGCCAGAGTCAAACAAAGTACGGACAGGATGATCAAACAGAAAAACCAGACTTTCAACGGAAATAGTTCTACCTCTTTCCTGAATCGGTGGAACCGCGAGAGCCTGAACTTGCCCCCTTGCCTGACCTGGTGCCATAAGAGCCTGCACCTGTCCTCCTGAGGTAGATCCCGTCCTCTGCCCCTTCTTAGGGCAGTCCTTCACTAGATGCCTTGCTTCGCCATAGTGGAAGCAGCCAGTCTTCTTCTTCTTCCGACAATCTTTGCTTAGGTGGCCTGGTGTCCCACAATTGAAGCACTTCTTCTTTCCCTTGCCACCGTTGCTTTTCCCACCCTTGTTTTGCTGTTGAGATCTCTTCTGATCTCCTTTCTTCTCGGGTGCCTTATTAGCATTGGGACCCTTCTCTTCCTCATGCATAAGTGCCATGTCTACTAGTTTCTCAAAGGTGGCCCCCATAGGGATGTGAGTCATAGCCAATCCATGCATCGGTTCGTTCAAGCCTTTAACGAACCTCAGAGACTTCTTCTCCGGTGTATTCAACATGTCTGTGCCAAACCTTGCCAACTGATTAAACTTGTTGACATATTCCTTCACTGATAGGTTTTCTTGCTTTAGAGTCAAGAACCTTTCCATATACAGATTTTCTTCCGCCCTTGAGAGAAACTTTGCCACAAACCTTTGTCTGGAATCCGCCCAAGAGTCAACAGGGCGCTCTCCATTAGTGACCTCCCACCAGAACGAGGCCTTTCCCTTCATTAACCAAGCAGCTAACTTGACTTTCTTTCCTTCTTCCATCTCAAAGATGTCTATCAACTCTTCCATTTCCTTAAGCCAATCCCTAGCTTCCACAAAAGTTTCTGATCCTTGAAAAGGTTTCCCTCCCATAGCCTTAAATTCCTTGCAAGTCTTAGCAAAAGTATCCGCTCGAGGAGGAGGAGGGGGAGGAAGATCGGGTGCAACTGGTGGTGGAGGAACATCTGCTGGACCCGCAGCGGCGGCCCTAGCCTCCATCAATCTCCTATACCATACTGGTATCGCTACACCCTCCGGAAAGTTAAGATCTTCAGCCATGCTGAAACGAAAAAGGAAAGATTCAAAATGGAGAATTCGAAAGATAAAGATATGGCTATTGGGGATTATGCTTTTCTTTCAAAAACTTTTCTCTTAAAAGACATGTTTTTGAAAATACTTCTTCCAAAAATGTTTTTAGAAAAATAGTTTTTCTAAAAAAATTATCTGTTCTGGTAACCTTTAGCTCTGATACCACGTGTAACACCCCACACCCGCTAAGGTCACTCACTAAGGGAATGCCTTAACTTTGGTGGAGTATTTTAAGTGAATATAGAACAGAAAAATTACAACAAGACAGATATAAGTAATACTTGAAATTTAAAACATCATTTCATTGCAGCAGAAGGTAAACATGTTTGGTTACATATCAAAAACCAACAAGAGTCAAGTACAAAATATCCATCTCGGTAAAAACATAAGTACATATTCCCACTACATACTAATAGCCATAATAGAAAAGATAAGCTGGGCTTTACATCAACGGTCCAAGCTCCAAAAGATAGATAAAGCAATCTGATCAAAGCCCACTAGTGCTAGGCCCACTCTGAGAACCTGTGGGCTGGGAAAAAGATAAAAACAACGGGGTCATACATAAGTCTGAGCGAGTCCTATAACTTTAACAATACAATCATTAAAGTAATTAGGGTATGATATAAACTTGGTACGGTAAAGACTGGGGATAAATGACTACACTAAGCAGCCAACTAGACATAGGAAGAACGAAGATAACGGTAAAGACGCATCAACCCACCCAAGGATAATTACTACACTGCACCACACTAGTCATTCCTAACTTAAAGGTTGATCCCACCCAAGGACTTAGAAAATTTAACTAGTAGTTTCGTGTACCCCTAGCTGACCACATAGGTGTCGTCTGCCCCTATCTCCACTAGGTGTACCCACTACTCCCCAAGCGATCAGCTCCCTAACGTAGATACCCGTACTGGCCCTACAGTGGGGTGTATCACTCCCCAAAGTGGCAAACTGATACAACCAACGGTGCACGGCTTATACCTACACGATGCAACAACGTCTTACCTACCAGCCCGGGTCCACACACGCATATGAAACCCGTTGGACTTGCGTTGCCACCGCTAACCCGTTTTGGCCTCTTATAGTCAAACCCAGTACGCGTGTCCCGTCCTCGACATGGGTCGAGCCCACAAAGATACATATGGGTTACTGGTTGAAATGGGCCCCCACAAGCTACCCACCTAAGCTTGCTCTCTCTAGTGTATCCCACTTAACCCTTTAATCATGTTTAATTACATGTTTCCACTTTTGGTTAAGTATTCTAATCGTATTTTCTATTGCCAACCAAGGCAACCACTAGATTTCCACATGCCACCCAAGGCACTTACTTGATTTCCACATGCCACCCAAGGCACCCACTTAACCCCTCATGCCCCACTACATGCTTATCTGGTTAAGTGTTTCTTAATTGATTAAGAACGTAACCTTTGTAAAGACCTCTCACATTAGACTGTCTTTTATGGCAGCTGGATTTGCCGGTCGGGTCCGAGCAGCCTTACGCATAACATAGTCTAACCTCGTGTCTTTACACTTGTCACTTATTTAGTTTATGCCTAAGACCTCTCACATTGGGCCAATCATTTGTAGCCGCTGGATTTGCCGGTCGGGTCCGGGCAGTCTTATGCTACAAAAGGGTCCAACCTCGTGTCTTAGTTGATTAATTACACCTAATTAATCACCCCCATATTTTGAATTAATTTTCCCTAATTAATTCCAATTCAATGATGTACATAATTGACTCAATTATGTCCATCCACTTATGGTATGAAACATCATACCAATTTCACCACAATTTTGTTAGCGTGAATATTAACCCCATCGTTCCCCACGTAATACGCTAACATGACATACTTAAAAGGGAAGATTCATCACAAACACAATGGGTTCCACTTTGCATAACATTAGCATCAACATGGGTTTTAAAGGTGTCAACTTGCATATATGATCATAGCATCAAACCCAACTAGCATAAATAACCAACCCAAACTTGCATGAATCACATATGTCATAAAGAGGGTAACTTGCATAGATGTTCATGTCATAGACCTATCATAAAGGGATAAACTTGCATACATGTCATAGGTCTAAAAAAGGGATGAACTTGCATATGTTACTCATATCATAAAAAGGGGTAAACATGCATATATATGCATGACATACAAAGGGGTAAACTTGCATATGTATGCATTTCATACAAAGGTGTAAACTTGCACATGTTACTTGCATATAATCAAACACCAAACTTGCATAACATGTCATATATGAACTTGCATATAATCAAACACCAAACTTGCATAACATGTCATATATGAACTTGCATATAATCAAACACCAAACTTGCATAACATGTCATATATGAACTTGCATATAATCAAACACCAAACTTGCATAACATGGTGTCATAATGGATCAATGTTCATCATAGTGATTTGCATAACTAACATCATGAACATATAGCATAAAACTTGCATAACTAGCATCATGAACATATAGCATAAAACTTGCATAACTAGCATCATGAACACATAGCATATGATAACATAACTTGCATTGATCCACATACATAACCATAACCTCATTATATCCTATCATAATTAGTTTAGCAATTGCTTGCTAAAGGCATAGAAACTCCCAACTTGTTGATTAGCACTCCTATGAAGAAGATTTAATTGCTAGAGTTGATTAGAAGTTGATTTGAGAGGCTATCTTCCTCTTTAATTTGTGGAGGCTCCTTCTAGTTGCAATTTGACGGCATGATGACGTTGTATCCAATTTTAGTATGAATTAAGGTAGTCTTAGGGTGTATTTATAGATTTAGGATGTAGTTTAGGCCCTTAGATTAACCCTAGATTAGGTTAGAGCCGTCAGATTTCGTCACAAGCCCCAAAACACAGCCCAAACCCCTTAAGACTGCACCCAGGCCAAACTGGCTCGGCCACCTGTGTCGACTCCCAAGTCGACTGGGCAGTCGACTTGGGTCCTGTGGTGTCGACTCCCAAGTCGACTCCCCAGTCGACTTGGGGTGTGGCGGGAATTTTCCCGCCTAACTCCATTTCTGCATTCGAAATCTGTTTTTGAAATTTGAATTTTCTGAAAACTTCTTCGGGCCTTAACTGGGTCATACGGACTCCGATTTACAAAAACTCGGACTCTATTTCGCGTATTTTTCCGAGATGAACGCAATGGAATAGCCCGTTTCCTCTGATTCAGATCTTAAAATTTAATTCTGCCCTGATTTATATTATAACAAGTTATTCAACATACGGGGTGTTACACATCCCGTTTCTTTACATCCTGCTTCTTTTTTCAACCTATTTCTTTTTTTCGTCACGCCTCGAAGAAGAATTAAACAAACCCCTAAAATAATTTCTTATCTGGAACAACCCAGAATTTCAGAACCAATTTAAAATTTATTTTTTGTTGATTTTAATGGAAATTAAATATATTAAATTATTTATTTTGAGAATAAATGACATAGAATTTATTTAAAATGAATTTTGAATGTACAAATTAAATTTTTAATTAAAGCGAACCTGTAACGTCGCGATAGCTATTTTTGGACATTAAATGATTGTACAGAATTCAAAATAAGTCGGATTTCAGTAAAACAAGAAACGTTAAGATCTATTTAACAATATCTTTCTAACAAAAAAGAAAATTTTAGATTTCGTATTATAAATATAAGTTATGTTCAAATTAAAATTTCAAATAGTCATTGTGGAATTTATAAACATTTTAATATTACATAGCCCTTAAAAATGGACATTCTGCAAACAACCTCCATTTTTTACGAAACTAATTTTTTCGGATCCGGAATATTAAATTATTTCTAGATTTCAAATTTCACACCAAACGAAGTTAATATATGGACGAACATGATAAAACCGTTCGATGCAATAATTTGAGCAGTTTTACAAAAGAACATTACTGAGACGACATTGGAATTCAATGTAACTTTTTTATTGAATCCGTAACGTCGGATAATGGTAAAATTCCGAATTTCATAATTTTTGGAGTTATTCGTGCTTGATTTTAATATGAAAAATAGTAAATATCTTGACTTTAAAATATTGTTATTTGTTAAAACGGACTCGAATTCGACGAAGTAAGTTTTATTGGGTCCGTAATGTCAAAGAGTAGTTGCGTGTCAATTTTCATTGAAAACATGATTTGTATGTGATCATACGAATTTTTAACCAATGAAAACAAGTAAAAATTATGTAGATTTGAATAAAATAAAATATATAACCGATAAAAATAATAATATTTCTCCTTCCTATATAATATCCTAACTCTCTAAACCTAACCATGAATTTCTAATTCACGCCGCTTTCTCCTCTTTCACCAAAACGTGAGAAACACTCTTCCAAAAATCAAATCTCTTCTAAAAATTCCAAAACTCATATATTTGAGATCCTACAATGATCCTCTACAACACCATAACAATTTAGAGGTGCTCGACATGTTCTCCACGCATTGAAAATATACAGCATGTGTTTTGTGAGCTATGGCTTGATTTATCTTGACTTAAAAGCATCGACGCTTGTTTTCGAGCTTGGTGTTGGATTGGTGCGGAGATTTGAAGCTTGTGTGTGAAGTTTGATTGATTTTTGTTGAAAAAAGTGTCAAGGAGATGCTACATTTCATGCGTGCTGGCCTTAAGACACGTAGAGGAAAGTGAAGCCGTGGTTAATGATTTTGGGTTGAACATGAAGAAAGTTTAGAGAGAAGATCAATGGCTATTTCGGTTTGAATTTTAGGAAAGAGAAGAGGGAGAGAGGATCAAAAAAGGGTGCATGAATGGGATGTTTGGGCTGTTGTGTTACATGTGTTTTGGAGGAGGAAGAAGTGTAGAGGAGAGGATTAGAAGAGATTAAGGGTAATTAATTATTATATTAATGTTTAATGAGATATATGTGCACATATTTGTAAAATACATAACTTTTTCATACAAGATCAGAATTCGGCGATCCAAGGTGCATTATAACCATATCGACAAGTGCTTCGCAAAGAAACTGGTTTGAAGAGATTTGGAGCTTGTCACAATTTTTGGCGGAGGAAAATGTCTGATTCAGTCAATCAACGTTTACAGGCATTTAGCGATAAACAACCAATGTGAGAGTCTCTCACTCAAACTAATTTTTTTTTACAATTGCTATAATCATAACTTAATATGTATTGATTGTCTGTGGTAGTTGTTGTTGGTTTAATCATCACAAATTTTTTATACGGTATATAGTAGCTCACATCACAAATTATTTGCAAACCCGATAGATGAATTGTTGAATGATTGTGTTATGTTGTGATTATGATTTTGAGTTATTTAACATGTTAAAATATTTATGGTAGGTGAAATTGGATTATATCCATTTATAGTTCAAATGATGAATTTATCATTGCTTGCTTAAATGAAATTGGGTAGATTGAAAAATAAATTGAATTGAACTAGTTATGGTTAAATTTATGAATTAATAGTTGATTTAAATTGATTGTTTATTAGTTGAAAACTCGATACAGGTCTGTGGATGATATTTGACTTCCACATCTCCGTTGTATGTATTTTGTATGTTGATCGGTTGATTGACAGATTGAAATAAGCGTCAATTATTTGATTGAAGCTTATATAAATTTAGTCCACACTAGATGTTATTTGGCTGTTTGATAGTTGTTTACGACTATTGTTGGATGTGAAAAAATTATGCTAGTGAAGTTATATGATGTTTGTTTGAATTTCATTCCAATCCAAAATAAAAGTAAACATTTTTATAATATAATATTCAGTGAAATGTCAAAGTTTGATTCTGATGTCCGATTTTGGACGGACGCGTGGATAAGATTTTAAAGATAAATGATTGAAACGGATTTTCAGAGATGAATATATATTTTACATAATTTATAAAGTTGGTTTGGAAGTATATCGATTCATTTTTAAATTTATAAATCGAATTTGGGTTCGAATAGGACGTGTTGCACAAAGACAGTTCATGAAGTTCAACCCGTAACTTCGAATGGACGTAATGGGGATCCGCCCATCGGATTCTTCTGAAACCAGAACAGTTGGGTTTGTATCGAAAAGACCTTTCAATTATATATAAGAGATTTAAATTCTAACAGTTGGATTTTTAAATGTTTCAAAATAAAATTTGGAAAAGGTCGATATGGATGCAGTTCGATGGCCGATATTGGAAACTGACTGTAAGGGCCTTAATGAAATTATTAAAAATGTGAATAAGTTATGATAAATCATAATAAATGATTTGGGAAGAGTTTGGAATAAATGTTCCTAGCTTTGAAAGATAAATTTTATTTTTATCTGAAACTGTTGTTTTACAACTAGAAGGAAAATATAATGTTTTAATATAACGAAATATATTTAAAAAGTGGTTTTGATATAACCAGAGTTTTCCAACATATATGGAAAGGATCTGGATAGAAATTATCTTCGAAAGTTTCAGTATTGGATTCCGTGATTATATGGATATCGTTGAGGAATTTGAAAGGTATAAATATCGTTATTCCGAGATGATATTTGTTGGTTTAAGAATTTGATATTGAATATAAGTTGATACGATTTTTATTCAAAGCTTGTATTTAATGTCAAATGAGATTTTGGGTTTGTTATGAATGGCATCTTCAATAATATTGTTCTTGAACCCATTTGTGAATGGAATATCTTTTAATTAATGTTTAGAGAAGTTTTCTAATTTAGTTAAATTAAATTGGAATTCGAATTAATAATAATCGAAATAGGCTTATGTAAAGGAAGACCCTTACTATTTACGGAATTTAAAAGGCTTTGCCACTATTCCATTTATAGCACTAGTCTGATACAGAAATTTATATTGATTATAATTTGTTTAGATTTCCGAAAAGATTCCATATTAATGAAAATTGGTTTTGGGTTTATCGTGAGCGGTGTTTTAAATGACATTTGTTCTTTAACCAAGTTAAAAATATGATTAATTTCCTATGGTTTAATATTCATTAACTAATGATTTTTGAGATTAAAACTGAACTGGAGTTTTAATGAATCTTTAATTTGATTAAAGTTAAATGGTAATTAAATTTAACAAACACGAGAAGTGTTCAAGATGGAGTATCACCAGTTTTACTCCACACGATTAATGAGTCTTTAAATAGATTTGAAAGTGAAATGGTAATTAAATTTACCGATAACACGAGGGGTGTTAGATATGGAGTACCACCCGTTTTGCCCCATGGGATGAATAAGTTGGGATTGGGATAATAAAATGGATGACTAATTCGGTAAGGCTCGATAATACTGACTAATTTTATGAACCTTAATTTTGTTCAAGTTGAGAAAAAATATTATGAAATATTTTGAAATGATTCTGAAGGAAGATTTAAGCAACAGGTTTAAATGAGATAATCTAAGATAAGACAATGAGAACCTTTCTCAATGTAAAGAATATTTGAATAAAAGAATATTCTCGATTTGAATGAGTTGTGTGTTATCTTTATATATATCACTTTATTTTAAACATACGCGAGTTATCTGGAATGACCGGTTTTAACTTATTCTAAATAACTGATACGACGATTAAAAGTCAAAGAAAGAAGATGGCGGCTAAAGACCGGAGATCTTCAGAGCGTTTGATTTATTGATGATGCCTTGGGTAACTCCAATTATAAGGTTACAGTGGCGATCATCTAGATGTACTTGGAAATCGACCGGATATGCGAGGACGTCTCTCCTATATTGGACATATCAGACACAGAATAAGGTGCCTCCAGTTTCATTCTAATCCAGAACGAACTTACAGATGGATTGTGAGTCTGATATCGTAGTTTTTTCTATATTGTTTGATCTCTACTAAATATATATCTGTTTGGTGGTGGAGAATTTATTCTCTTAGCTTAACACCCTTCTTGAGATGTACACGCTCAGAGGTTATATATCGATAGGCATCATTTGTATGGTATGAATTGACAATGTGGCATGTTAAGCTGCATGGATAATAGCTTTTTTTGAAAATCAAGGCTTTGTGGATATGATCAAAGCACGACTGATATAGCGTAGTTTTGTGTATAGCTTTAATTCGCGAGCTTCACACCCGGGTATGAGTGAAAAACAGGATGAAGGACAGTTGATAAAGGACATGCGTTCCTTTCTAGCTTGAAGTGATGACATGGTATGGAGCCTAAGCAATTTACTTATGTGTATGTTGGAATCCAGGCGCCTTGTATATGGATGCACAAGGCTAAGATGGTCGACGTACTAGGAATATTTTAGGTCCAATATATACGGGGAAAGTTTTGTTCAAAAAAACCCGAACTCACCATGGATAAGTGGGCCGGCTCTGCCGATATAAGGGACGTTGCGTTCTATCCCTAAGGCATAAGCTAGAGTGTCGTGAATCAGATGAGGAATATCCCTTGCCTTGACTCATGGATGGAATCCAATTTCCAATATGCGACTTTTCAGTTTTAATTGCAAACGTATATGGCGACATAGTAGGATGGGTTACTATGCCATCTACGATTGATACATTTATATTCAAAGTTGTTTTATACACTATGCACTTATAGTAATACCAAGGCATTCATTTGAAAGAGTACCAAGCATGTTTGGCTATTATAAGGTAAAACTCTATCCTTCGGCTTGCGTTGCATTGCATTGTGTGATGGGACCTGAGTCTTATAATGGCTTCATTTTTCCTAAAGCATTGTGTTGTTCTATTTTAAAGTATTCATGTGAAGGAAACCCGTTCCATGTCATACGGCGTGGTCCCATGATATTTATCCAACTGTTTTAAAAATTAATTTTTAATAACTGTTTTAGCTCTCACACCCGTCCCATGACTAACCTGGAATATATTTATTTTTCGCCTAAACTTTGTGTTCCCATATTTTCCACATGGGCAGTCGGTAGTTTTGGTTTTGTAGATTTTTTCTTTACACAGGATTCTAGATTACGGCTGGAGCTATACTCTAGAGAGCTTTGTATCCGTGTATTTCCTTCAGTTGTGTTAGTTAACGTTTTCTGCTGCACGTTATATTTATATTTTACATTTCCATTGCTACGTAATTTATGTACTCTCTGATAATTGTATTTCCATTATTTATTTATTTTTCCACACTCTGATATTCTTGTACTCAGATGTAAGTTGTTGTAATAACAATGAAAATTTCTCTTTTTTTATGTTTTGATGCATCGTGTTCTCAAAGCAATCTGTATTCTTATTCGGTTTAGACCAGCCGGGGATTACGGGTCGCTGCAATATCCCTTTCTCGTCAACGTTCATCCTTTATCTTCACACATAAAGCTATGTGAATAGCTAGACATTAATTGTTCTTTGCCTCTTCCTGCTGAATAGTTGCTTATCGTTGGCTCATAGTAAGAATTTGTATCTATGATTTTAGGAAAATGGAATTTGAAATTCCTTCAAATTTTAAAAAAATTGCATCTGAAATTCATTCAAGTTTGAACTGATTCAATCTCCATTTTGATTTTCCTCCATCCCTTTCAAATTTTGAATTCCTATTTTGATATTTTGCACCAATATGAAAAAGTGTTTAATTATCAATTGAATATTAGGGTAACTAGCTTAATGGGAAGAAGTACGTTATTGATAGTTGGTCTTGATGAAACTGGTAAAACAAAAACTTCATACAAGGTAAATCGCCATTGTGGTAGATATGAAGTATGGTTGGTCTAAATGGGAATAAATATGTTTTGATATAAATTATAGTTAATGTATATTGGGTGAATAAGCTATTGCATATATTAAGTTATTGTTTGAAGCTTGTAGCAGGTTTTCTTTGTCATTGCATCCATGAACAAAAGCCTTTGTGCAAGGAGTTTTACCGAAACATATGAATAGGTTTATTTGGTTAAATTATGTAACTAAAAATGTTGACTTTGCAGGAGGTGTTGATTCAACCTGCCTTTCCCATTGGAAGTGAGGTTTAAATACAAAGATTGTGTGTGTGTCTACACACACACACACACACACACACACACACATATATATATATATATATATATATATATATATAGAGAGAGAGAGAGAGAGAGAGAGAGAGAGGAGCGTTTTGAGGCACCCCTGTTGTGTAGCATCCCTTTAGCACCCCTACCCTACGAAGAGCTACACCAATCCAAATCCAACAAGATTTCGTAGATGTTGAATCCACATATATATTATCATCTATCCAAAATTTGAGCTCATTCCAACATTCGTAACAATTTCAAAATCTTAGTTCAATTTTTCACCATTCAGACATTTATTCGAACCGTTAAATTTAAACATCAGATATATTATTCTACGAATGTCGAAATGAGCTCAAATTTTGGATAGATGATAATACATATGTGGATTGAATGTCTTCAAAATCTTGTTGAATTTGGATTTATGGTAGGGTAGGGGTGCTGCAAAATAGGGGTTCCCCAGAACGCTCCTCATACACACAACACACACACACACACACACACACACACACACACACATATATATATATATATATATATATGTTTGTGTGTGTATGTATGTATGTGTGCATGTGTGTATATCGTGTATCATAAAACATTTTAGTGCAATATGCATTACTTTTACTGTCATAGTAGGCCAACATGGACACATTTCGTGAAATCAATCAAGTTTCTCAAACTTAGAGGTATGTTATACTAAAATGAATAATGCATACTAGTAAATCGGAAATACATAAATGCACTTCAGTTATGAGACATGTGAATTGTTGGTTAATAGATAGCCTTTAAAGACAATGGAGCACACTTTAGAGGAAGAGAATTTACTTATTCGGTAGCACTAAATATGAGTGATTTGTTGTCTATCTTTTATTTCATAATTTTTTTTTTGTAATTTCTAATTGTTGTTTGCTTGATAAAATTAATTCATCCAAAAAGCATATTTGTACCAATTGGGCATATGGTAAAGTATGTTTAGTTGTTAGTTGTATATTTCCTGCAATATATTATATAAACACATATGTTTATTTTTTGTTTGCAACTCGGTTGTTTTACATAAATAGTTTAAACAAAGTCAGGCTAATTCCTATCATTTAGTGGTAAGTTCAACTAGATATGTATGGACGTTAAACTTTATTTTTCTACTTAATACAGAAGATCGAATTCCCCATCCTCAATATATCCATCTATATTGTAGTAACTCATCAATTAAAAATTTCTATTTTATTTTTAACATATAATGAATGGTTTAGCTTTGATTGTTAATTTTAGGACAAGTGGATCTAAATGTTAAGTAGGTAGGGACTTTGGTTGAATTTTAATAATTGCTAACAAACTAAATCTTAAAAATTGTTAGCACAAGCTCATAAAATAGGATGAACATTTATCTCAAATTGTCCTTGCAAATTCTCTAGGATAGAATGATATAAAAAATGTTAATTCTCTTGAAAACAAATAAAAAATAAATTGCAAAGATAATGAACTTCTTTATTAGCCAATTCAGGAAAAAATTGTGAAGGACAAAAAAACCAAAAAAATTGCCTAAAAGGACAAGGGGCAAAAAACTTGTCCAAAAGGACAAGTTTTAGTGCAAAGTGGGAAAACATGGAACCCCCCTGAAATTCACCATTTGCACTAAAACTTGTCCTTTTGGGCAAGTTTTTTGGTGGTTGTCCTTTTGGACAAATAATTTGGTGAGTTTGTCCTTGTGGGAAAAATCCCCTAGCCAATTATTATATTAGAAGATCATCGTAAGATGGAATGATTTAAAAGTTTATGATTTCAAACTATAATTGGCTAATAAAAATCTTTACTTTCTATACTAAATGTTTTCTTTGTTCATGCTTGAAATTAAGCATACTTAGCTTCACGTTTGGAACCCAACATTTTCGAGAACCGAAGTTTGCATAAAAGAAGCGATAGAGACATGCACCTAAGGAACATGTACGAATGTCATACTAGTAAAGTTATAGGAGTGAGCTACTCCTTGATTCAAGGTAGTAGGATTATAAGGCAGAGAGGCCTCGGTAGGAAGGGAAGCATGTGCTTGATGTATAGATGGTACAAGGGAGAGAATAGATGCATCAAGGAGGGAAGGAAAGTTAGTGGTAGAATGAACATGATTGGAAAGTGCATGACAATCAACATGGATAGTGAAAGCAACAACAGGGAAAAGACATAAATTGTAAAAGCACATTTAATATGATGGATTCAGACGTAGCAGCTAAAGGAACCTAAAATGCATGCAGGCCACCTGAACAAGATGAACACCGCACAGAAAGGAGGCACTTGACCGGATAAAGCCATTTAGGTCTGCAGATGTTGACTATCCCATATGCAACAACACAAAGGGATAGAGTTAGAGCAGGGGAGCTAAAAAGCAAACCAAAGGCATTTGTCAACAAAATATCCTAGAATTGAAAAGCTGGAATAAAGTTTGGCATGACACGAAGGAGAGCATGAGCACCAACATGACAATTAAAGGAGCGACCTCATAGCTGAGATCAATTTATACATCCTAATCTGCTTGAACTGTTGTTTCTGACAAAAGCTTTAGACACAAGCTAATAATAAAATTACAATTTGCAGGTTATCTACTTTTATGTTATTTCACATAAGCTTTTCACACAAACTCAACTCTTTTGATATTTAGGCAAAGGAAGCTAGGGGAAACATGATAAGAAATTGGATGAGAAAAGCAAGTTCTGCGTAATGGACCATGAAGGTCTACAAAAATGTTGCTAGTTTCAACTCTTGACACACTTGATGTATGCTTAATAAAGGTAAATAGTTGCATTTTTCGTATTTTCTTCTCTATTCTATTTATGAGCATCATCGCAAACATGTTTTCATTCACATAAGTACCTTTGAAATTTTCATTTGTTTTAAAACGTACATGGTTTCTTAATCTAATAAGCTGGAAAATAGGGAATTGAATTTACAACACATTGTTAGTAATACAATGGGAGGTTATGTCGGGAATCCCTGTTATCACTACAACTTTTCCTTTCACAATGTTTCAAAGACACTGCGAAAACCATTAACAACATTTTGATGAATTCTTTCTACCAACAAATTGTAATAGGTCCTAGAATATCACAATACATACCTAAATGCTGTAGAAAATTGACATACTACAACATTTCAATGGTATTGTTCTTATATTTGTATAGCGTTTTATGTTATTGTGTTTTTATAGTATACCATAGCGATTCCTTCTCCTATCGAATACTTAACAGCAATTTTATATCATTTAGAAATGTTGTCATCTTCCCTATTCTACAGCGTTTTTCTACATATCACAGTGTTCCTGGATGTTTACATGCTCTGTATTCTATAGTGTTTTTATATGGTCAAATGTTTTTTTATAGCATTTTTGGTTTTCCGTAGAGTTTTTGAGGTACATCTATCACAACATTTATCATTTTCTACAACATTTTCACACAATGCATATATGTTCAAAATAATCACTAAATTCAGATAACACAAAAAAATTATAATCTTAAAACTCTATCACTTAAGTTACAATAATTCCATATACCAAATAGATGATATTGTACAAAACATTTTTTAATCAATGTTCATATCAAAGATGCTTTTAACAAGTTTTTACGAAAGGTGCTTACTAACAAAATAATAATATGAATCACTGAATGCCCAAGCTCGTGTGCTCTAAATTTGAATTTCCTACATAGGAAAAAAAAATGAAATTAGGACCTGAAAATCATAATTATGTTTAGAGAATAACAAAATATCGGTAATTTGAACTTCTTTGTGGCTGGCTTCAATCCTTGGTTTTCCTATATTTCCAATACTGCCTGTGTGCACTATGCGATATCGATAATTGTGCCATTCATATGTGATTTATGGCCTGATGTTCTAATGTATATAGACAGTGTGCATATATGTGATTTGCAAGGTCCTATTAACTGATGCATCGATATATAAACTATTAGTTAGACTAGCATTTCTTAGAATCCCAAGATCCTTATAACTACGAACAAATGAATGGAAAAAGGCATGAGCAAGGAATGGGAGCAGCAAGTAATTAAGCAACAAGTTATATCTTATTCAAGGAATATTGAGTTATGATATCATCACAATACAGATTAAGACTTAACATATAATTAGAATTAACAAAATATAAAAAAAATCAACCACCAATATTTTATCATGCTTTACCGTCACAACTTCTTGCATATCAGAAATTTTGTATCCGACTTCCAATGCCAAAACCATGAAAGATCTGAATATAAAAAAAACATGATATTTATTTTATTATCTCAACAATTCATGAGCTTTTCCATAATGTATGTTAATGTAACACTTCATGAGCTTTGCCATAATGTATGTTAGTACACATTCATAACTACTAATATATTCACACACTATAAAATTGTATTGACTTTCCTTATGCTCAGTCAACCTGTTGTTAACCTTCACACCCAAATATGCCTAGTCAACTAAACAAAACATATTTAAGATGCCTGTATAAATTTTAGATGAAGTCTGAAGAAACATTCAGACATCTGAATAAATCTTCAAACGTCTGATGTTGATCTCAACTCAAAATATATATAGATATATGTCTTTGCGGATACACATAAATTAATGGTAAATAGTCAAAACTAATCGATAACTACAAATAGATGATACATTATAGTGATTGAGTCTCCTTTTGTAATGCTCACATCTTCAGAAAAACAAAACAAACAATAGATAAATAAATGAAGTATTTGGAATAATTTTAGATTTTTAAACAGCAAGCTCCTGAGCCTGCTATTTGAAACAGTAAACCCAAGCTCTGGCTTGGTCTCTGAATTAGAGTCTTTATAACATAAGAATATGTGTCTACTGAATAGACTATAAAGTAATAAAAATGAAAATACTTTTCGATAAAGCTTGAGGAGAAGCTTCGAGACCAAGTGGAATGCTTGCAAAAATTGCTTCATTGCTGAATGAGCATAATCAATTCAATTTTGCACAGATGTGTTAAATCTGATGAAATGCAAGCCATTTGAAGTTGATGATTATTACATAAATAACAAGTACAGTAGAAAATATTAGAGTTTAGGAGAGCGATTGAGAATTTTAAACAAACCCTGTTACAAGTTACTGAATGTTCCACATCAAAGCAGCAGTATAAAGATCTACTAAAGGAGGATGAGGTGGAAATGAAATTGAAGGCAGAATGTATACTAAGTAAATTATTGAAAGAAAAGATGTACTCAAAAGAACTAGAAATCCGGCTTTAGAAATCAGAGATTGAGAATTAAACTGCATGAAAATAACATGTGCATCCAAACAAGAACCAAACTACTAACCCCTACTTGAAAATTGAGTTGCATGAAAATACTGCTAAACTAGACTAAAACATAAGAATTGGACAATTTCCAAGTAACAAGCAAACCTGAAAGCATTGCATCAACCACGTCAATTACAAAGGCAAGGATGTTGTAACTAATTTATGGCACAGGACAAAAGCTAATAAACTACAAACAACTATATAAAAGACAAAGAATGATACCAGGATTTTCATCTCTTACTAAAACTAAAGAAATATGAACATCTTAACAAACTAGCAATTGAGCAAAACTTTGCAACCAATACAGTGATGGAGATCTACTAGCACGTGACACAATAGATACAAGATGCAGCGAGAAGCACAAACATGATACTTAGTGGATCAAGGCTGGGCCATGTGCTGGGTAAGGTGGGCAATGGCCCAAGGACCGGTTTATTAAGTTGTGTCCTAAACTATCTGCCACCAAGTTATTAAGTTGTGTCCTAAACACCGAATCAGTGCGTACTACACAAGGTCTTGCATGTAATATTTGAACCAAATTCATTCCCCCCCGCACCTCCCCCCCTCCCCCCCAACTTGTGCGCTCTGCATACTTATTCACCGGTGTGGTCGGTGATCTGTCTGTTAACACATTCTGATAAATGGATGTTGCATCGGACTTCTGATTCCTAATATTTGCGTCCTGGTCATTAACTTTTTTTTCTCCAGATTAAACCTAGCTTGTGGCAAACATTTGATTTAGTAATGCTAATTGGTATCAACTAGAGAAGATAATAGCTATTGTATGTTTGTTCACAGGTTAGTGTTTTTAACACTGATTTGTTTTTCTTATTAAAATATTATCCCCACACTTGATTAGCCTCCAAATAATCTATCACATTATGTTTGTTCTGCCCTTTGTCGTAGGCGTTGGTATTTATAACCGAACCGGCGTGTACAAGAAACATCACCCCCATACAATTTATTGTTGCAGCTATACGATTTCTTTCCACCTACACAGCTGATCATTGTCAACATTTAAGATTGTTCAACATCTCCGCATATACAAAGTTATAATTTGTTAACGACCACTTATAAAGTTATAATTTAACTGTTTTCTCTAACAGCCCAGTCTGGATGGTCTACTACTTATAATGTTAAACAAGAAAAATAACTATACTGCCTTGAACAGTTTCAGATCAAGTTATTTCCAAATATAGTTCTTTTGCACTCTTTTTTTATTTATATATTCTCTACAACTGTTCCCTCTTCTATTTCGACCCGTTTAATCCTCTTCCACTCTTCTTCCTCCAAATCATTTCCTATATATACGCTATTACTGCTTTTATTCCTCCGCTTCCACTTACCCCTTTTATTCCTCCGCTTGCACTTCCTACGTCATTTTTTTTTGTTTTACATGCAAAAAAATGTGCATTTCTTTTGCATTTGTTATCAGATCTTCTGCTTTTGATGTCATTTGTGTTGTTCATTTGGCCCTCTTTGTTCCATTTGTTTTTGTTCTTTGCTGTTGTTTGAGTTACTTTATCATCTTCATTCGTTTTCATATTAAAAAAAATGTTTACGGATCAATTGCATCTTCATTTAGTTTTATATTAGTTTTGTGTGTTAATTTTCCTTCAGTTTCTTGTGTTCCTGTGAATGCTTAAGCATGCCATTTGTTTTCATTTACATTTGTTAAATTGTTATTACATTGCCTAAGAAAAAAAACTAAAAGGAAAATTGATTGCATCTTTACACTTACAGTTTGTTTTTCTTCTTTTTTTCTCGTGGTATACACAATTTTTAAATTTCCTCACTATCCTCCAGCACCCTGAACCTGCACATTGTATCGTTTAACTCATTTCACTTCTGTTTGTTTGTGTTATTTCCATCATCTTATGTACACATATAGATGTACGAGTTCCTTCACATGCATAATCTCACCAAACCTTGCGCACTAGAAGTGCGAAGCTATACCAACTTGGGGCTAACGGTTGAGACATAGAGCGCAACCTTACCATAATCCCAAATTTTGTTTGTAATCCGGTTTAATGTTATTATTTAATCAATCCAATGCATCCTAATACAATAATCATTTTGATCTTCAAGATGCAATTTTACTTACTTCAGATTTAGTCTGACTATATGACGACCGAGTTGGTTCTTCTGCCTTTAGCCTTCCCGAAACACAGTTAGAGACGACTGACCAAATAGTAATAAGAACACATTGGAGACCTCCTTTGCCGTTATCTGTTTTGCTTTATCGTGCATTTTTGATCATTTAGAATGAAAGATCATGTAACACAAAGCAGAATAAAACATTTATCTAAGATACCTCTGGTTGTTTCGCATATACTATATCTGGATAATGTACTATTTTTCCTCGAAGCTACTTTAGATAATGCCACCACAATATGTTTGCTTCTTGATGAGTGATTTTTTAATGTTGCTGTTTATGTACCTAATTTAAGTTTCATGTATGTAGGTGACCGAGTCAGGGAAGGTTTCACTAAAGCTTCCAGCTATATGTACGTCAATCTCTTTCAATGGTTGTCCTATTTTTTTCCACTACTCATCGTTTGTTATGCCACTTCAGAATACTTATTTTTGCTTCCTTCGGTTGTTATTCAGTTAGTAAAATAATTACTTTATTTTACAATACAATTAAAATGATTGTCATATGACACCTGCTCACTAATAGTTCATAATGTAGTTGACAACCGTGTTCGATTTGCTATAGAAATATATTGAGGACCTCATATATTCTCTTATGCTTCCTATGTTACACCAGAACTGTAACCATTTATCTTTACTGTATAAGTGCCATCCTCCCCTAATATTTATTTTTACAAATCAGTTCACAACATCATGTTTAATGAAAAAAACTTATACATGCTCCTTAGCAATAGTAAATTATAAAAGTTAAATATATTATAAAATCAAAAGCAGGAAAAGAATTAGTTAAAACATCGTAGCACTATAAGAATTAAACTGATAACATCTTCTTAATACATCTTCTAAATACTTATTCATATCCATAAACTATTTTTTTTTAAATACTCATGTCAATTTGATTTAATTATGTATATGAGTCTTATATCTACCCATCAATTTAGCAAGCTAGGTTTTTTTTCCCCAAATGCATTCGAAATAAGTTGACTTGGGTTTTAAAAAATTTCTACTGTATTTCAGTATCATTACATATATTTACTAACGTATCTTCCACCTCCCAATATCATATCATAAGACATAATGCTTACTTTTTTTTTAAAACTAATATGCATAAACTGCTCATACTTTAGATTTTATATCAACATGATGCAATAAACATATAAATGAGAATGGTTGCATGCACTTTATTCAACATTAATTGACTTGTACACTTTGTTTGGCCTTTTTCGATATTCTGACACCTCTACCTTCATCTTTTGTATTGAATTATCTGAGTTATTATCTAGCACAAGATTCATGTTACAGTAATAAATATTTCTTTGTTTGTTTTTTTTTTTTTTTTGGTTACTTTCCGACGATATGTTGCTGGGAAATTATTTACATAGACAGTAATATAATCTATTGTGAAATCTATTGTTAATATGTATACAGATAAATGTATCAAAGACATGTAAGGATTATCTCTAGTTCACAAAATATGGTTCTGATTATCATGTTGTATTCTAACATGAAGAACATCATGGAATTGCATGATTTTCCTTTCCAAATACATCACATGTCTTGCATTGCTTCACTAGGATTACCGATTGAAAGACGTACTAGAGTCCAAAAGTAGCAGCACCTGTTGTAATAGATCTTAGTGAAATGTTTCGCTAAGCTGACGCTGGTGCCCTTATCTCTTTATTATGTACACTGGTGGTTGAGAATACCTTATCTGATTATAGGGAGAGGATGCCTGCATGCTTACTCAATTGAAGGTTGTGAAGATTGAAGAGTGTTAAAGAATATCACAATCTCCATGTAGTGCAACATCTCATGGGCGGTCGTATGATATTTCTAGAGTCATTGAAATATTTAGCATCACATACGTTATCTCTTTGTAAGACTATAGCACTTCATGGTGGATTCAATGATGCTTATGTTGATGAAACATGCATTATTGGTTACACTATAATGAATTTACCAATAAACAAGATGCTCAAACTTACATACCCAAGTAATATTTTGTGTAATAAATGAAATGCCTACAAGACTTCACAAATTATCTGAGATGTGCTTGGTTGATGGCTTTTACGGCTCAGTTTATATGATTGAAACGTTTTGTTGTTACTTTTCAGGTTTCCAACTTTGATGCTTTTGATCTTACAACTTTAGTTAAAATTTGTTAACTTATATATAGCATGAACTTGTGTTATGGCTATTAAAGGAACAAAAAAGACTGGTGAACAAGAAATTAAGGACGACTAATGGTTTGAATAAGAAAAGAAACGTATTTGGATGCAACGGTAGTCATAACAGTGCTACAAATGCAAAAGAATGTGATGGTATGTATAGTTCGAAATCATTATTGTTCTATATTTATTCTCTTTGTTACTGCATGGTTTACAGTATAACTATTTATGCTATTATGTTATATTTCACTGTAAACATATCTTGGTTTTACCTATGTCACTTGTACTACAGCCTTGGTTTGGAATTCTTGGTGCTTCATTTCTAGCCAACACAAACTTTTGTGAGGTATGTAAGCTAGCTATATATGATGGTTTTGAATTCTCTTTACACTTGCTGTATTGTTGAATAACTTCCAAAACTATGTGGTTTCATGGTAAACCTACAAAGAATTTTATTTGTTAATGCTCAGGTTAAATGGACAGTGCCATGTTCATATTGTCCATGTCAACTTTTCAGAGAGTATGCATCAAGAACTCATGACATGTGCATTGGTAATTATCAAATAATATCCATACTTTACTGTGTCCACATGGGTATGCATGATGGTGTTTTAAACTTGAAACATGGTTGCTTGAATCTCTACAACTACGTAATCACTGGATGACAGTCAAAATACATTAACATTGTATTTTGGAAATCAATATGAATGGCAGTGATCTTAAATGATGTATATGATTTCAAAAAAGAAAAAAGGTTAAAAAAGCAAAAGCTTGCATGAATCTTACTACCTATAATGCGCTTGAATGTTGGCTTCTGAATATATTTGGCTACTACATGAGTATAACCAAATAGTGTCTTGGTAATATCGATATTGTTTCCAAATACAGTTCATACATTTCATATGAAGGCATAAAGGTATGTGGTTTCCATGTACCACTACAACAAAATAACCGTACTACAACTGTTCATTCGCAACTTGCATAAAATAGCAGTTGTGATAGATACTTTGTAACAAAATAACCATACTAAACTATGCTTTTAACAACTGTATTTATGTAGCAGTTGTAATATAAATCTATAATAACTGCCAATTCGCATACAATTGTAAATATCCATCAATAATCATTGTATTTTGGAGTTGCAATACTTATATTAGTATTCCTTGGTTTTCTAACTTAAAAAATTAGAAGTAGGGCTCTAAAACTTTTCAGGCCGCACTTTCACGAAATTCTTAATTCCTAAATATCCAACCCTAATTGAATCGCTCTGTCTTTTTCGTCCACGATTTAAACAAATTACCTTCCGTCGATGTTATCCACTGATCTCCTTCAACGACCATCGCTTTCAGGAAACCCTAATCGAATCGCTTGATTGCCATCGGATCTCGTTCAACGACCGTCGCTTTAACGAAACCCTAATCGAATCGCTTGATTGCCATTGGATCTCCCTCAACGACCGGTCGCTGTGATTGGAAACCTAAACAAGGACGTGTTTCGGTTTCCTCGTGAGGAACTGCCATAATTTGAAGTTCGTTTCTGGGTTAGATTAGTGTACACTGGTAGTATTTTAAATAGCATCTTCAATTTTAATTTTTAAAATTTCATCGGTTGTGTTGTTAATTAGCAGTTATATTTTTGTCGATTCTAAGCTAGTAATTATTCTTATTTCCATGTTTTTTGGATCATTGGCCTCTTAATAACTTATTACTTACTGCTATGTTTTTATATTGTGCTTTCAACTAACGGTAATCAATGTTTTGTAATTAGCACTAGAATAGTGAACCCAAAATGTTTTGAGTACTACAACAGTAACCTTGTATTCAATACTATTTTCTATCTAAATTTTCTTCTAGAACTCCTAAATTAGATGTTTACAAATATTGGACAATGTTTAGATTTTAGTTCAGATTTTGGCTATGATGGCGTCATAGCTGAGATGAATATGTTTTGTTCAAGTGCAACAATGAGAACAACGAAATGGATGCGACCAAAAATTTATTTGATAGAAATAAGGATACCATCAATAAGCACTGTCAACTCTAATGAGTTTATTTATGCAAAAATTTCAACCTTCTCAACTCTTTTACCTTTATGGCTTTAGACACCTCTACGTTTTTTTTTTACTCTTTTGTTTTCCAAATTACTATTTATTTGCTTTACTCAAATATGACACATTTAAAATTTTGGAAGCTCATCATTGTTTCATGTTAAAATTGTATATGTATAGTTGGAATAGAAATATTACTTTTAGTGTCTGATATGAATCCTAAACATTTCTGTCCTTTTTTTATTTGATGTACACATGTGAACCGTGTATCTAGAATTATGATATTGGAGAACACATTTTATTACAAAGTATTAGTTTAAGATACCACATAATCAGTTTTTCAGTTGGTTCCAATAAATGCAACCTATTGATTGTTAACATGTGTTTTTCCTGTAGTATGAATTGAACAATAGACTATCCTTCAAGCAATACTTTTAATGTAAGAAATGACTTCATTTTTCTCAATGTTAAAAAAAATTCTGAATGAGTCACAAGAAATGATCTGTGAGCATTAGTAATTGGTAGAAAATACTTGCTTACTGTTTATAATTAATCGGAGCTACATATTGCAATTAAGTTCTTAATAACATAGGGAAACTATTATATTTTTAAAAAAAAAAATAAAAAAAAAATTGTTGGCATGTTTGGATGATATGCGTATTGAAATTCATCAGTTACGCATATATATCCTTGAATTTCACTCATCAGTCGTAGTTAATAGGGGCTGAATGTAGGTTTTACAGGTTTTTTTTTTTTTTTTTTTTGGTCTTGTCTTCTAAACAACCACTAACATACACCCACACTACATTTAATTTTTAATGCCCATACTAGGTCTGAATAGGGACGGTTATGTTCGAATCTGAAATCATTTTTTGAATATCCATAATGGATACCAATCAAATATCGAATTTTATACTATACATCGACAACTGATAAATTTGTAGACATAAATATAAAAGTTTAGTTTCATAAAACTATTTTAGTCTCATTGGATTTATAAAAAGATATATATGATGATAAAAAATGGTAGAGCAGTGGACAAAGATTTATACACACTAGAAGACATTGTTTTAATAAAACATAAAACAATAACTTCGTTTCATTTTGTTGTGCTAAAATTCACATTGTAAATGTTAATATTGAAAAAAGAACTAATGGATAAGTTTTGAATGCTGATGCCATCATATCTGAATTCAGACTTGTATTTTGGAATATTCCTTTTCGGTTTTGGATGATGCTGTTGGTTTGTCATATAGTTCATATGGATTAAGAATGTGCAATTTTTAATAGGTTTGCAGTTTGGTTAAACCATAAAAAGAAGCATTTTTATAAGATATTCTCTGTTAATCTTCATTATGATCTAGGTTTTAAAAGCATCTTTGTCTTTGGCTGATGACGAGGAAAGGGGTCAGGTTCCCATTAGCAGCGTTGGATTGAATTAAGATGGGGTTTTTGTTTCATTACATTTTCCAGCGTGGGTTTATAAGTAAATAGGGAATTGAAACTTGTTTATTGTCCATACGAGTTTCTAAATAGGTTTCAGGTTTCTCTTTATACCTTTTCTAACTTCAAATTATAATGTTAAGCTTGATTTCTTTTCAGAAACTATAAATCACTAACACCAAAAATAATGTGAAATTATAATGTTAAGTTTAAGTTTAGTTTCTTTTCAGAAACAGTGCTTATAGTAATACAAAGTGGTTTGCCTTTCGCTGTTCTTACTTATTTCCCTTTATTGAAAATAGATCAGATTTATGCTTTGAGCAATGGAGCTTCCTCTTGGCCCACAAAAAGGTTGGCCTTTTTATATGTTTATCAAAATACGTTTTAAATCTTTTGCTATTATTCAATATCAATTTACAATATGTTGTTAGTCGTTCAATTTGGTTGGACATACAAAACCCTTTTAAATTGAAGAAGGCTTAAAAGAAAAGGTAATACATGCAAATGAAAGCCAAAAATATATGCTCATGAAATATCTGTATCTTGGAAGCTTGATTTATGCATGCATCAGGTCACATGTGTAATTATATTCGTAAAACATATGTATTGCCAGAACACCCAAAAGTTAAATGAAATGCTAATTCACCGCATTGTAAAATGCATAGACGTTATAAAAATGAAGTGTAGATATTATGGTGGTTATGTATATTATTTGAAGAATATGAATACAGATTGTAAAACAATGAAGTGCATTAGCAAACTCAGGCAACAAAATGAAGCATGTTATATACACACGTATGTATATATGTATTTTCAGCATCCCCAACGGAACATCAATGCAAATTAAATATAACATGGATATGAAAACGTGAGGGTAATGGCTCGGTATTGCTAGCGAAGGCTGTCAAATTGGTTGTGACACTTGGGTAAGATAAATAAATAATTTTTCAATACATGATCTATATTTTAACGTGTAAAAAAGAAGTAAAATTTTTAATTTCGATGTCATATATTATAATGCATTAAAGTGAATTTTTAATTCCTAAGTCTCTATGATTTTAAAAAGAGTTTTTAAACAAGTTATTACCAACGGAAAAGTAATCTGTGTATTGATTGGCTATCTTGTTAAACATATACTTAACTAATTCATCAGAGCATGGTAGTACATTGCCAGGGATTCAATGTGTGATATAGTTTGATAAAAATACATTTGCCTGACATGTGATCTAGACTATATTCGCTATATCATGTGTAGCAATACTTCCGAAAGCATGGCAATACATAATACGTACATGAACCTTACACTTTTTCCTTAAATCGAAACATTGTCCCAGGACGACAATTAACAATGTAAGTAACCAGGTTTTAGTTAAATTTTAAATGCGCATCCTTCATATTAACGGAATATGTTTACACTGTTTCATTTCATCTACTCACGTTTGATAACAGAAACCAAAGTCAGATTCCAAAGGAGAGATAAAATTTCAAATACCCTTCGTTGTAATTGAATCCATTTATTTTGTTGAATTCGGCCTAAACATAAAGAAACAGTCTCAACTGAAAAACAATAACTATACAATTCATTACAAATATTTATAATTATATTTTCAAATGAGTTAAAATTTAAACACAAATGAATGTTTACCATTGATTTGTGTAAAATCTTTTTCTCTTAAAATATTAAGTTTCTCTTTATATGCTTCGAGATTTGTTAAAGAAATTTATCAAAAAATATTTATGGTGGCATACAAGAAAAGATAATCAAACGTACTATAATACATAATTATTTATTTTCAACTTCGTATATTATAACATTAAAAAAATAAAATTATGAAATTATATCATGAAACCCGTGTGCGTTACTAAAACTAATAATAACTAATCAATTACTAATAATCAAGAGAAGGTTTGTTATTTTCAAAATTTAGCTCTGCCATGGTAAGTGATAGTAGTTTTTCTAAAGTGTTTGATAAACACTTTGTGGTTTTGTGCCATGCAGGGATGAAAGATGAATTTACTATGGTTCAACACATTTACACATCTTTTCCAAATATGTACAACAACATACTAATATAACTATTTGCGTTCAATTCTTATACCTCCATGCAATGATTTTGTAACCAAATTAACTATGCATTATTTCAGCAATAACCCATTCATACTGTTAACTGATAAAATATGTTTTTTCAGCTTTGTACAATGTACTTCTCCAAACATTGCCTTATGGTTGAGATTGTTTATTAAAAAAATAAGCTTACTGTCAGATCATTCCAATAACTGATGATTTTTCATGTAAGGGACTACATTATTTTTCAATCTTAACAACTAAACGGTTACCAGAACATTGGTGTTTAGATGTCAATGAGCGAATCTTTCAGAAATGCTTAGCATAATGCAATGTGTATCACTGTTATTTTTGTTGCTATAGACTTCTGAAAATTGTCGATACTAGGTGATTATTTTGCACAGTGCATTCGAACAATTATATTATTTAAATGAAGGGGTTGGAGACATGAAGTGTGGGCACTGTGCAGTTTTCGGTCCTTATAGTTATGAGTTTTCAAATATTATTCACGTAAGTAACATCAAATGCTATATATTTCCTTTGCAACCCTCAATCTCTGCTTATCCGTATGTTGCGGTCCATGTTTGAACAAATCACATACAATTTCTCTATGCTACAAAAAACTGGACTGATCTTCCTCTTGCAGCGGATTTATCAACTTACGGATCTACAGTTGATTGCTTAATCTGTTTTTAACCGACCTGCCTCTTGTACATACGTACTTTCTGACTTCTTGCTCTATTAACGACTTGGCTGCTGCTGAAGCTTTGATACTTAATTTTTTGTAGCCTTACGTTTTTTAGTACCAATTTGGCTACTAATATTTTTTGGTATGTTGCATGGTTTTAAATTTTCTACTTCTGTAGTAGATAAGTCAATGATTTTATATATGATTTTCAGTTAAATAAAGTGTTTTCAAAATAGATATTGACTTATAATTACACAAAAATTTTAGATTCAATTTGTAATTTTACTACCACCATTTTTTAACTCTATTGCAAAGGTTTTAAACTAGGAAAAAAATGAGATTCAATGATATACTTTCAAATATACCCTTTAATGTATATTGTATATTTTAGCAGCAGCTGATGATCGAGATGCATAATATTCTCCAGAAGCTCAAGCTTAATAAACGTCTCAAAACTGAAAGCATTCAGAAGGACCTCCTGCATCGGATTCGCATCATATTTGCACTCATCATACGCTTGGTGGTGGAAGCAGCAGTGGCTTCTGCAGTCGAGGCAGCCCTTTCAACAGCCAGTTCTGCACTCCTCGGGTCAATGAGCGAGTGGTTTGACTCCTTATGGGAAAGGTATGAAAACACTATGAAAAATCAAAGGGATGCGATAGTATCCATGCAGGCTTTTACTGAATTTAGATGTGAAGGTGCACGTAATATGGTTGCTGCATTGTTTCCATAAAATTTAACATACTGATTTAATTTTCATTCTATGGAATTTGGATTCTTTATGAAGATTTCTTGATCGAAATGACAGTAATCGTACAACCTTTACGTCAAATATGGCCTTCACCAAATAGCTTGACATGTTTATTGAATCAAAAAGTAGAATGATCCTTTTCAAATGAAACCTGTAAAATGTCCTTGGTCACGAACAAAGAGGTAGAATAAGAGGACTTGGTTTTGGGGTTGCACCAACTTAGTTCGGATCTCATATTAGTAGTTCCAAAAATGTATGTGAAATGGAAAATCAAATTTCTACTTTACAAACGGAAACGAAAGAGCTTTCTGATATGTTCATGGTTGTAAGATATAACCGATTTAATGTATTAATGAGTAACTGCTAAGCACTTAAAAACTATTTGGTACATTTTTTTAACAGAATATCAATGGTAGACAAAATGCAGCGGAAGAACCAATGACTCCGTGTGCTAATACGCTACAGGTATTTCTTAAATTTTTTGACTTTTTGTTAATTTCAAATTTTTGACAGTTTTATTCACGTGAGTAATCGGTAGAAATAAGGGCCAAATGACTATGTGAGCAAAAAAAGTCATACTTTGATAATTTGGCATTGTGCCAAACTGAACACAATTTCTTCCTTATATTTTTGAACATTGGTCCAGATTTTCGAAGTTCGAATTCTAATGGTGATTGGATAGAAAATTACTTGTTCAGTTATCTTTCATTCTCGCCTACTGTTCACTTCCACTATTTCTATTTTCTTTTTAAATATTATGATTTTTAAATATTATGCAACCACCCTTCCCAAGAATAAAACATCAGTGCCTTTGAAACTACCAACTCAGGAGCCGCCTGATCTGCACCTTTCCTCCACCATCTATGCTCCAAATACACCTGAGCAATGCAACTCGCCTACCACTTGAAAATCTCCTTCGTAGCCGGTGAATTTAACCTTTTGTTTATTCAAGTTGATTGGGCATGGGACATGGGACATGGTGTCAACTTCATCCACTTCATCTTATGTCTTTCAAATTTTGTCACCATTAATTTCACCTTTTGTCTTTTTTTTTTTTTAAATCTCAGAGTTGTAGTTCATTTTCATAAACTCAAAAGCGTTGCAACTTTTACATATATTGATTAGATTAGCGATAAGATGTCAACAACTAATTTTGTCCTGAAATACCCACGTTTATCACCAAAAATGAAAAGAAAACGAGGCATACATTGCTTGATTTATTACTATCCCAGAGCTTGTTCCACATTTCGTTCATCTTCCTCTACTTTCTTCCAAGCAGCCTGATCTCTCTCAAGCCTTGAAACACGAGGCCTAATAGAATTACCCAAGCTTAAACCTCCCTACGCTCCTGCAACTCTCTTTCCCTTGCTTCTTTGCATGCATTAGCGGCATGCTTCACATAATCCTCCACATTAATGTTTTTTGCCGACTCGGTTTCAGGTTTACGTTTCATCAAAATTGTATCTAAACTATCTGAATTATCAACTTCAGTGGTCTGGCATTTCCTATATCTTGCATTTCGGTATGTAACTGGCTCTTTAAGAGCAGCAGTCTTCTCCTTTTCAAGTTTTGATTAATGTTTAACCAAAACATTATCCAAACTCTCCACGATTTCAAACTGCAGATTCCTTTTCTTCACTGCGGATACACCATAATCCTTTCCAGAAGCTTCCATTTTCTCCTTCTCCAATCTATGCACAGACTTAACCAAAATCCTATCAAGACTAAGCGAGTTCAGTTCATCTACTTTAGCCCTTTGAAGTTGTGTCATGTTTTTTAAAGGTGTTTGCTGTATGTTTCCATCTACATTCTCCTCGCATTTACTCTCTTCATTTGTATATTTACTTGAATTTACTGAATTTTGCAGCTTTTTTTCCTTCTTAACCTCCTACTAAAGTTTAGACACATGCTTCACAAGTACACTTCCTAGGTCTGAGGTGGGTTCGTCTGAAGCACTTTTATGTTTTACCTCAAGATCAAACTTCTTGTTAGAAGCTGAGCTTCATGCTTCTACAACCTCTTTTTCGAGCTTAGATAGATGCTTAACTAAAAACTTGTCAAGGTTAGGCAACTCTGCATTCGAATATTTCTTTTGCTCTTGAAGCTTCAAATGCTTTTACTGTACTTTTATGTTCTTTTTCCAGCTCAGCTTCTGGTTCTTTACTCTGAATTATGTCTGCCTTTAGTATTATGCATCAAGAGGCTTCTACCAGGGCATTTTTTCGAGCAATCATAGCTTTCTGTGCTGGCTCTCTTGCAACAATTTTCTCTCTTGCTATCTTTCTGTAATGAGGGTTTGCTTTTACTAATGTCTCATTAAGAGACAAGTTCATTCCTTTAGTTTGCTGAAGAAGTTTGATCTTCCTTTTCAAGTAAGTGTCTCCTTTTTTCGAGGAAACCAGTTAACGGGAGATCCACTGCGCCTAGTTTGTCTTACTGTAGTTTTTGTAGAATCTGCCAGTAAGTGTTTTAGATTACTTTTTGGCCTTTTTTTTTGAGACGTGGTTTGTTTATTTTTAAATTGTGTTTAGTTCAGGAACTATATGAATTATATCAGATCAGGATTTTTTTTAAATCCATTCATGGTTGTAGAATGAGTTCAATGGATTTATCTCTAATTATTTTCGTTGTTGAAGAATAAGTATATCACTTATCAAATTGAATATTATTTTTTTTCACAGTGGCAATTGGTATAACACTATTATGTTGTGTGCTGATTTTTGATATGACGATATGTTGGTAAATAGTTGATACTGCGAGTAAAGATACGAAAAGAGATGACAAACATTTTGCAGTGAAATATTATATAGGCCAGCCCAAACCATCTAGACCACCGTGGCCGATGACACCATCGCCTATACACCAGACCCGACCCCCTTATCCGTTTGTCAAACTAGCGACCTATTGTTTGTCCGATCACTCGCCTCCATCTTTCGTTGCTTTATTATCGTTTCTTTCTTTTCCCCTTTTTTTGTTATTTATGTGCTTGCTAGTATGGTTCTATTTCATACAGTAAATAGATTTGGTCTTGACAGTAACCATAGTTCATAGTTCATTCCTAAAATAAGTGTTAAAGTTTCATAGCTCATGGTATTTCATACAGTATGGGAGATGTGCTTTGTACGTATATGTGTTAAAATTTCAGAAATATTCAATTTTTAGTGTCAATAATCTTAGTTCATTCCCAAATCTGTCACTTCGTTTTCTATCATCCACTATACATCTTAAACAATTGTTTATTTGTTGTTTATTTGTTGAATCCTGGTTTAGGAATTAAAACCATTATCAGTAGCAATTGGTACTTTTATTTAGTATGGCAAAAAACATTGACATAAAAATGAATAAAATGATTGGTGCACGCTGTTTGATAACTATATTTGCATTTAATTGTTAGTTATTCTTTTGCAGTCATATCGGAGTAGCAAAAATGTCCCAACTGGTGGTAATACACAAAGTCGAGAATCATTCTAGAAAGTGCAAACTGGTAGGTTAGCAAAGAAGTGTTGTTGTAGAAGCAACAATTGCATCAACTGATCCTGCTGTTTTAGTGTACCATGTACCATTATGAACAGATGCTTGGAAGGTTTAGGTTGATACGGTAGAGGTTTGGGTTGATATGGTAGTAGACCCCCAAGCTACTTTATACAGATCTACTTCAGATATCTATACTATCCGGCAAGCAGTTGGGACGACTCTAGCTTGGCATAAGGAGTTCATCTCTTTTGATTAGTACATATATGAACTTATATTGATATATGTTATGGATTTTGCTATGTTATGTAATGAAGTTATAAATTCAAAAACAGTGTAACTTGAATTGTTTTTGGCTATTAAAAATGTGAACGGTTCGTGTTGTTTCAAGTTACTTAAAACTGCTGTAGTTATTATTAATGAAACATTTTTTTTAATTGTAATGCTATAAAATTTATGGTTAAAATCAACTATAAAAGTATTGGGTGCAATTTTCAGTCGTAGTAGATTGTATTACAGCTATTGTAAACAGTTGTAAATTGCCAGTGCAACTGATGAAAACAATTGTTGAAACGTTAATAGCAACAGTTAGTAATAGTTGTAAGTGAGTCTTTTGCAACTAGTAGCGGCAGTTGTGAACGGATCTTATAACAACAGTTACGGTTAGTGTAAACAGTTTTTACAAGAGCTTAAAGCAGTTGCAAAAGGTAATTTTACAACTGTAATTGCAAGTTGTCAATAAGTCTATTACAACTATCATCGATAGTTGTAATAAATATTTTTACAACTGTCCAAAATAGTTGTAAACTAGTCCCTGCTATTACAACTCCGGATAATAAGACTGTTGGGCGAGAGTTGTGATAGACATATTACAACTGTTTTTGGCAGTTGCAAAAGGGTATTTCTGTTGTAGTATTTTTTTTTACGACAAACGACTAATGTGGCCACTAATTCAAATTTTACTATACAAACATTTTTTATTGTTCATATTTTCCAATTTAATAATTTTATTTTCTATGGAGGGGAGTTGACTAATGTTATAATTTTTTATGACTAATGATTTTATCCTAAAAATAAAAAATATGGCATATAATTTGTTCTTATTTTATTTTAATAGTAGTGTATTAGTTGAAACTCACTTTGATAGATGTACGTGTATTCAGTTTGGACAATGCTAGAACGACCAAAATATTTGCGGCGAAATTCACCGCATTTGAAATTGTGCGGTAGGAAAGAAGCGTAATTCATTGAGGGTAAAAGATCCTAGCGCTTTTATTGCTGCCATGTTTCCTATATTCCTAATTTTTGGTCGACTAAGTATCTTCGATTCAGTACCTTTTTGTTTACTATGCATTGATCATGTTCCAAGACGGCTGCTTCTACGGGCAAGAAGAAAGGCTAGCTGAACCTGTAACAAATGCTTTATTTTAGAAGAAAACTAAGCTTGCAGCTCCAGCTGATGGCAAGAAAGGTGGGAGGGATGCAAAATAGGAAATGCTGCAAAGAGTGAGAAGAAGCACCATGTCCAAAATCCGGTGGCTCTACTTCTTGAAAATCATGTTCCAGGACGTTCAACACAGAAAGAGGTTTAGTCTCATAAAAAAGCTTAAGCATGTTGCCAAGTGAGTTGTGATGTAAAACAGTAGAAGAGTTGTTTTAGGTTGAGTTGAAATCAGTTTTGATCTTTTGTTAAGAGACGAGTTATGAATGGTTTTGAGCTATTATTACTATTCCTTTTTGTTGTAATCCTGACTGAACATTAGCAACCACAAGCATAAGTAATCAGTAAAGTTATGGTTATTGCATTCTTTCTTAAAAAAATAAATATAATATGCATAGATCTTTTGTTAAAGTGAAAATAGCTTGCATTACGACTCAATTATTATTTTCACAGTTGTTTACCCATATTTCTTTTTTTGATCTTAATGCTTATGTAGCTCTACTATGTACAATGCTAACTTCATGCAATTTGTATTTTTTCCAACTGTGGAATTATAATTTTATTTAAATGCAATTTGTATGGTATAGAACCTTTTTATATTTAGCAGTTTACAAAAATGAACGGCTAACAAATATATTGGTAAACCATACTATCCTAACTTTTTATCCACTTAGCGAGTTACAAGTAAAATGTTCATAATAATGTGCATAACAATGCAAACAATACATGGTAAAAATATTTTTATCCTTTAGTTCCATCTTATTTACCTACTTGATTTCCGCAAATTGTAAGATTTTTTTTTTATATCGACAAAGATTGATTTATTTGACAGTATCTATTTACATATGTTTATTAATCAATTGATATTAGGCTAAACTAATAACGTGCATCCTAAAACAGATTATTTTGAGTGTTCACTTTGAGTAGTATTACATGTTGTTTATCTTACAGTACATATTAACTGACAACATAAACGTCTGATAGAATGTTTGAAGGATTACATTTAAAAGACAACATATGAACACAACGAACATGCTTCCATATAATGCATATCACATTACATCAAACCTTAACAACACCAACATATCAACAACTTATCACAAAAGGAAAAATATTTTAAATTACTACAAACTATCCGTGTGCGAAGCACGGGCCACTCACTAGTCATGTTAAGATAGTAGATTTACCCAAGTTACAACAACACTGGCTATTTTTTTTATAGGTTGCAAGTTTACTTGATATAAATAATAAGCAAAAGATTTGATCAATATTGATCATAGTGGGAAAATAAAAATGAATAACTCATGAAAGAAATGATTCATTGAAGTAAAATTCATAATCAAGTTAAATGTATCCATTCAGTTTGCATCAACAAAGAAGAATATAGTGAAGTCTATGGAAAAATAGGGAAGACTACTTACTGCAACCACATGTCCCTTATTATCAGTCCCCTTTGAGTTGTGAAAACAACCTCACCCAAACATCATATCGATGACATACTAATCAACACTATTAATCGTAGCTCTTTCCACATCAGATCATTGCATCCACAAGCAAACATTGTTGTGAGGTAAGGATTGTGGATATGCAAGTTTTGACATGAATTATTACTATTATTATAAGCCTAGTTAATTATCATTATTATAAAATTGTTATTTTCTGAAATTTAATTGACTTATATCACTTTTGATGAACTGGGTCATACACAACAACTACTCCACATGCATAATCCAATGTATTTTATAAAGCTGGGGTGCTTGCATCACTTCTCCATACACACCAAGTACCAAATATTACTAATAAGAAAGAATGATCAGATTTTCTTAAAATTTTATAGCTTAAGAGTTGTATTTGCCACCCAAAATTCTAAGCAGGGAAAAAGAGAGAAGGAAAAGGAACAAAGAAGCCATTTTTGGGGCAATATAACCATTTCTCATATGATAAGATAGAAAATATTGCTTACCATGATAGTTTCGACTGAATGATAGCCATCATATACAAGATCTCCCATGAATAAGCAATATGTACCTGGACACTGTGGAATAATTATCTTGACAGTTTCAACTATTAATAATTATTAGCGGAAAACAAGGTCATCATCACATGTAAAAGAAAAACTGAGCCTAAAACTAGTTAACAAGTGGTAATTTTCAGTTTTTATATTTTAATAATTGACGATATTTAGGAAAAGCAAGTTCAGAAACGGTTGTATACAAACATATACTTCATAAAGCACTTGTTACAATTTAAGGTAGGATTCACTTTATTTAAGTTTAACAGAATCCCTCAGCGGTTTCAACTTAAATTAGTTCAGCTGTTCCAGTTATATTTTTAACCTTTGTTGTTATGAAAGCTAAGAGGTACAATCCTAATAATGAACGCATGCAACAACAGGTAACATGCATTGCATGCATAAAGCTTTCATTAACAAGTTATTTTTTTTTTTTTTTTTTTTTTTTTTTGAGTTTTGTCCCGTCACGCCAATCAAAATATATTATTAGTTTTTGCCTATCAATCTTTACAACTATGAATTTTCTCCATTTGCAACTTTGGCTACATTATACTAGGTGCGGTTTGAGCTAGGGATGAGCATGGTGCGGTTTTGACTTAAAACCACACCCGAAACCGCTAGCGTGCGGTTTTCAAAAGTAGGAACCAGAACCGAACCAAAAACCATTTATGCGGTTCGGTTTTAAAAATGCGGTTTCGGTTTCAAAACCAATTAACAAAAAAAACATCGTTCCCTTAAATGGTGATGCACACGAAATGTTTAAAGCTGAGACAGAGGCTTTTTTATTTGTCCAGTGTGTGATATTGATCTTCACATGCAAATGAAACCTCTTTTACTGTAATTACCAATCGGTCCAATCCTAATACCATCTTACTATAAATGACATCAAGGCAAAGGATGTAATCCAAATCATAATTCTGATGGACCGAAAGAATTATGTAGAACTTTCTCTAGATACTACTCAGCAGTAGCATACCGCCTCTTTTTAACCTCTATAGCTAATACAGTAAGAGCATTGTCTGGTGGCAAGTCTTGATAGCTTCTCAAGGTGTTCAATACTAGTTTTTTTTCTTTTGTAGATCCTTTCTATGATTAGACATTTCCATCAATACGTCACGATTAATCTTGGCAACTAGAGTCAATATAGTCGTGCTGTTACAGTGCTACAGCATGTATTGCTGCTCTTTTACTTTCATGATTGCCAAGTAGTTGAAACACCCCACCTCCATTAAGGTCACTCTCAAAGGGGATGTCTTAAGTTTGGTGGAGCATTTTAGGTAAAATATGCAGATAATTTACAAGATAGACAAATAAAGCAGTGGAAAATAAAGCCATTTTATAAACAACTTAATTCGGTCGAGCTTTAACAATAATTGTCTCAAACATACTTAAAAGTAATACATAGAAATTCTGTGTTGATTCAAAAACTTCCAAGTATAAAAGAAGCATAAAAATAACAATGATATTCCCCAATGAAGCATGAACCAACCATAGCAGTGGAAGGGAGAGTCCAAAACAATACATCGACTATTTTCGAGCTTGGAAGGAAAACTGAGCTAAGTGATAAGATTTCCTCCCTATGGACCTGGAGGGGGGGATGGAAGAAAAGAGGCAAAACAAAACTAGGTCAGACATGAGTCTGGTAAGTCCAGTGACTTTCAGCATATAAATAGGCAAAAGCATCATGACATTAATAAACTGAATATAAGACAATACCGTGATAACAGGGATAACAAGATAACATAGGATAAGCATAAGGTATGATAAGACAAGATAAACTGAATGCGGTTCTACTCTTTCTCTGCTTCGTTACTACTTTGTTATTCTGATTTCTATATCTATCTCTGCACCACTTAACTAGTGTCCCAACTAGTAATTTGAATAAAATGATAGTGTGATCCAAATCCCCGTAATTGTGGTAGCCTTCAGGTGTACATCTATCGTGAGGATTCCACCTCAATCAGCCTAATTGCCATGAAAATGTTAGATGCACCCTTACTACCCTATCGATCGGCTCCCTTACTTGTATTCATGTTCCATGTGTCTGTGTCAATCGACCATCTCTTGCATGTAGATACCCTATGCTGGTCCCACTATAAGGTGTATCAATCCTTCTGATAACGACTCGGCACGATTCAAGATGCACAGTTTATAACTACTGATACCCAGTGCCTGCTTTTTCCCACTCTGGAGTACGTGCACGCCCGTAAACCGTCGAAACCTACGCTGACGTACCTCCTCGGCACGATTCAAGATGCACAGTGTATAACTACTGGTACTTAGTGCCTGCTTTTTCCAACTCCGGAGTACGTGCACGCCCGTAAATCGTCGAAACCTACGCTGACGTACCCCCTGCCGCTGCTTTGACCGCTTACAATCAGCTAGTAATTGTGCCCCACCCTGCCTAGTTTAGGGTACCGTGATACATATATGTGGGTTACTGCTGAAATGGGTCCCTGTTACTAGGGTTTCCTATTGGTTAAGTTTGTGGGCCTATATTTACTAATAATACCCACCTACATGAGATGTACTTAACCTTCCCACTGATTCAAACAAGTTTATTAAACGGTTAAGTTTTGTGGGCCTATATTTACTAATGTTACCCACCAACCCGTTATGTACTTAACCCTCCCACTGAATCAAGCATCTCTATTAAACGGTTAAGTTTTGTGGGCCTATATTTACTAATATTACCCACCAACCCGATATGTACTTAACCCTCCCGCACATTATGTCATATTGGATAATTGTTGTCCATTCATGTTAACTTAACCCACCCATTCATTGTGTCATGTTGGTTAAGTGTTTCTTATTAACTTAACCCCGTTCGTTCATCAAGTTATATTGGTTAAGTGTTTTCTTGTTAACTTAACCCCACATGTTCATCATGTTGTATTGGCTAAGTGTCGTCAATCAATTCAACTTAACTTAACCCACCAACTTGTCATGTTACTTTGGTCAAGTGTCGCCTTCTTGTGTTAACTTAACCCTACCACAAATCAAGTTATATTGGTTAAGTGTTAACTTAACCCTTTCCATTTATCATGCTGTACTGGTTAAGTGTTTCCTATTAAGTTAACCCTAGTCATCCATCTTGTCATATTGGTTAAGTGTTCTCATTACTTAACCCTAGTCATTCATGCTATATTGGTTAAGTGCTCTTATTACTTAACCCTAGCCATTCGTGCTATATTGGTTAAGTGTTCTTATTACTTAACCCTAGTCATTTCTTAGCATTTCTTGTTCATAAGCATTAATTGATTTATTAATGCACCAACTTCTCACATTAGATATGTGTTGTTGCGGTAAGTTGATGTGTCGGGCGGTTCCGGGCAGTTTTACACCACAACTCAATCTAACATCGGGTTTTACTTGGGCCTGATGCACTAACCTCTCACATTAGATAGTGTTGTTGTGGTTATTGGATGTGCTGGGCAGTTCCGTGCAGTTTTACATCACAACTCAATCTAACCTCGGGTTAGGCATATTCATCTTTCACTTGTTCACATATTTACAGTTTATATGCAAATTTTTCACAATTACCATATATACCCAATTCTAGATTTTTCATGCTAATTACCAAATTCACCAAAACTAGTTATGTTCCAATTCTCAAGTTATGCCCAACAAAGCTAATTGCAAGTTATGACCGCCAAATTCAAGTTTCGAGTTATTACTCAATTTAGGCTACATCCAATCTTCCCAAGTTTGTACTAATAGTCACGCCCAAATACATCATTCTTTGGCATCTCAACCAATGGTTATGCCCAATCTAGATTAATATTTCAAATTTACAGTTTGCGCCAAATCTAGATTTAATATTTCAATTTACCCCAAGTTCGCAACAAAGACAATTATGCCCCAAATTATATGTTACAAAATTATGTTCCATCATTACCAATTAGACTATTCCCCAATTCCCCCGCATTCCAATCATACGTATATTGAGTTTCGGTCTAGATTCGAGGTTGATCTAGATTAATAAAATAAAGGGGATGAAAGAGGAACATAAACGAGAGTAGGCTAAAACTGGCATTAAAATGGTAGATCTATCAAATATAACATTTTGGACCTAAGAGGATTGCAGATCTGTTAGAGTTGGGGTATAACAAAGATAGATATGATATAAATAACATTACGAACCTAAAAGTATTATATATCAGATGTCCAAAAAAGACAGGCATGATTGAATAATAACTTCCTAGGCATGTAAATCATTGATTCAATAAAAGATAGGAATTAACCTAAAAGATTTGTCTTATCATCAAGCATGGACTCAGATCCATTTCATTACATGCCAAAATCACTATCAGGTGTTTAAATATGACAATAACTTGAACTTACATGTTTACAGTTCAATTTACGGCCCAAACCCTAAGTTATATGTCCAATATATTTTATGGCTCAAATCTCAAGTCATATGTCCAATACTTTAGGCCTCAAATCTCAAGTCATATGTCCAATATTTTATGTTTTGAATATAACTCAATTATGCCCACTTTTATTTTCAACGTACGTTCATCTCTTATGAGATCTGGCTCAGGCTCGCAGGAGACTGGCTATAAAACCAAAAAGGGAAGAAAGAAAGAAGAGACAAAGAATGGACATAATATGATCAATGAGATAGATCCAAAGGATATAGAAAGGCAGGCATAATCTCAGATCCAGATTTATTACAATGTCAGAATCATAATTAACTTTTATTTCTGAAAGTAACGTGAACTTACAAATTACAGAACGGTCTTGATTCTTGAATCTGTATTCTGAAACTGAATATCTCTCCCTTGAAGTAGACTATATGTTCTTCTAATTTAGATTTGATTTGATTCTTATAAATAGTTGTTGAAGTCGTTGAATTAGCCTTTTGAATCTCTACTAGAATTCTAAACTTGATTTCTACGAAGGACTTGAGCAGCATAACCCCGTCTTAGATTTATTTTGATATGAATTAGGGTAGAGTATAGGCAAAATGAAGTTGTATGGAGAGAGAAAGTGCGGTTTGGGGGTGTTTAAATAGGTTAGGAGCAACGAATCTGGTCGGAACGGGCGTCTAAATGCAGAAAAAAATTTGTCCACGGATCTGGAAAAGTGGGGAGGTCGACCCCCAGGTTGACCCCAAGGTCGACCTGTTCTACCTAGGTCGACCCCCTGGTCGACCTGGGTCTTGGGCGGGAATTTTCCCGCCCAGCCCAGATGTGTGATTTTAATTTCGAAACTTTAAATTTGAATTCGGGCTGGTTTTATTTTAAATTCCTGAAACATCTAAGTGCCATAACTTTTTCATACGGAGTTCGATTTACGCAAACTCGGAATCTATCTCAAGAAGAAGTTCGATATGAACGCAATGGCGTAACCCATTTCCCCTAATTATTCTCTTAAAAATTAAGTATGCCTTAAATTGTTACTTTAATGTTCACTGAAAATACGGGGTGTTACATTCTCCTCTCCTTAAAGGATTTCGTCCCTGAAATCATCAAGCTAGGAAGAACGTATATCCTACCATCCAACATCCATCTACTCAACCATTCAATCATAGGCATCTATTGTCCTTAAAGGGTTTCTAATGCCATATGAACATATGCAGAGTGTGTGTATATGTCTGTTATCTAATGTAAAATCAGGCAGTCTACTGATCCAGTTGACCTCCTTAATGCGAATCATGAGAGTGTCATGCGTCCAACATGTATGCAAATATCCCTAATCATGTAAATACTATATGTGTGCATATTCACTCATCCATATGCAACATCCATATGATAACACATCAAGTTTTAATCCATATACAAATGCATTCATATGCATATGCAATATGAAAGTGGCTGAGCCGATCTAGTGCCTAATGTGTGTATATGCATCCACGAGCAACCACTAGCAAACACTTGCAACCACTTGCAACCATCAATCATAAAATGTCTCAAACACATGTTTTAATCCATTGGCTAAGGATCGAGGATAGGACCAAGAGGATATACTTAAAAGATAAAGACTAGCATACAAATAAATATTACAGAAAAAGTGGAATCAAGGATATACCCTCAAAAAGGGTATGATACGCGTATCTAGTCTTAGTCTTCTAATTCGCATCTTCTTGAGCTTCACTCCACTGTACCTTAACTAATTTAACTTCACGATTGCGAAGCTTCTTGACCTTCATTCCCAAAACCCACAGTAAAGATAGGACCACGATTGCTTACTATGCTAGAGGGTATCCAATGTTGTCGAACTATCTTTCCCAGATAAACAAATGTTAACCATGATACCAAGTATATATACTAAGATGATTAAAGGTCTCTCTTCTACTTAGCTTACCCATTATGTCACAAATCCGAGGGTCGATTTCTCTCACGCAAACCATCCTAGTCGAACTTGACATTCCTCAAGTACAAGACCCAAAGGCCTAAACCAATATAAGACAAGCACCAAAGGAATACCACCTCCGAATTTGGACGATTTATGTGAGATGATACTAGTAAAACAACCAAATAATTGAGCACTTAACTGATTCTGGCTATCCTCGCCAATCTTGCTCCAAAACTATCGTTAATCGCATAACTGGCTTTGCATTGTCATCTAGATATATGTGGGAGTCTACCTCACGTTTTAGGGGACAAACCCCTAACCTTAATCAAAAACACCTGCGTACTCATGGGCTACTCCAACGGATCGAAAATCGTCGATAAATACATAAAGTGATTCTAGGTAACTAAGACAAAATGATCCCTTAGGATCGCACGAAATTTCGAGGGTATTCTCGAGGCAAGTCGAAAGTCTAACTACCCTACTTTCACAATTACTAGCTAACCAATCCATGCCTAGAATCAACCCATAGCCCATGAAACCAAAAACATAAGTATTTCAAATCCATACAAACCAATGATAAATGAGCCGAACCACAAATTGGATTTGAGACAATAATGGGGTCTCCTACTATACAAGTATTAAAGTGCAGAGACTCAGCTATGGAAGCAGATATAAACGAATGTGAAGCGCTAAAATCTAAAAGAATACTAACAGGATGATCAAGAAGAAAAACTAAACTTTTTCAACAGAAACCTTACTACCTCTCTCTTAGGTACGCTGGCAGTGAGAGCATGCTTTTGCCCTCTTGGAAATCCTGTCATTTGTCTTGCCCTTGCCCTTAATTATACGACCTGTTATACCATAATAAAGATACTTCCTCTTGTTTTAGGTTTTACTATTCTTTCCTCCCCTCGTTTGTGAACCAAGTCTATATCCATGAGTTCTTCATCCTTGGGTTGTGCTCCATAGCCAAACTCCCTCATTCTCATCTTTGCCATCCTTGTGTAACTTGTTGACAAGTCTCTCGAAAGCTGCCTCCATCGCATGGAAAACCCTACAAAGCTTAAAAGAAAATTAGCTGCAGGTGAAACTATAGCGGCTATAGATAGAAGTTGGGCACTTCTTCACCCTTTGACGGGTGTCGTAGTCTCGTCAAGCCTACAGAACCATGCCGCGATGAGGTTACCTCCTAGAAAGACAGGAGCCCCGGAGACTCAGGAAAGAAGGAAACAAGGATTAAAATAGAGGATCAAAAAGACAGTACATATGGCTTTTGGGAATATTCCTTTAAAACAGAACTTTTCTTTTGAAAATGCTTCTTTTAAAACCGTTTTGAAAATAATTTTTCAAATTTTTTATCTGATCCGGTAACCTTCAGCTCTGATACCAAATGAAACACCCCACCTCCGTTAAGGTCACTCTCAAAGGGAATGCCTTAACTTTGGTGGAGCATTTTAGGTAAAAAATGTAGATAAATTACAAGGCAGACAAATAAAGCAGCGGAAAATAAAGTCATTTTATAAGCAACTTAATTCAGTCAAGTTTTTACAATAACTATCTCAAACATACTTAAGAGTAATACATAGAAATTCTGTCTTGACTCAAAAACTTCCAAGTATAAAAGAAGCATAAAAATAACAATGATATTCCCTAATGAAGCATGAATCAGCCATAGCAATGTAAGGGAGAGTCCAAAACAATACATCGACTATCTTCGAGCTTGGAAGGAAAAATGAGCAAAGTGATAACATTTCCTCCCTGTGGACCTGGGGGAGGGGAGGAAACGGAAGAAAAGAGGTGAAACAAAACTAGGTCAGACATGAGTCTAGTAAGTCCAGTGACTTCCAGCATATAAACAGGAAAAAGCATCATGACATGAATAAACTGAATATAAGACAATACCGTGATAACAAGGATAACAAGATAACATAGGACAAGCATAAGGTATGATAAGGTAAGATAAACTGAATGCGCTTCTACTATTTCTTTGCTTCGTTACTACTTTGCTATTCTGATTTCTATATCTATCTCTACACCACCTTACTAGTGTCCTGACTAGTAATCTGTATAAAATGATAGCGTGATCCCAATCCCCGTACTTATGGTAGCCTTCAGGTGTACATCTATCGTGAGGATTCCACCTCAATCAGCCTAATCGCCATGAACATGTTAAATGCACACTTACTACCCTATAGATTGGCTCCCTTACATGTATTCATGTTCCATGTGTCTGTGTCAATCGGCCCTCTCTTGCGTGTAGATACCCTGTGCTAGTCCCACCATAAGGTGTATCAATCCTTATGATAGCGACCCGACATGATTCAAGATGCACAGTGTATAACTACTGGTACCCAGTGCCTGCTTCTTCCGACTCTGGAGTACGTGCACACCCGTAAACCGTCGGAACCTACACTAACGTACGGCCTCCCGCTGCTTTGACCACTTATAATAAGCCTAGTAATCGAGCCCCACCCTGCCTAGTTCAGGGTACCATGATACATCTATGTGGGTTACTGCTGAAATGGGTCCCCGTCACTAGGGTTTCCTATTGGTTAAGTTTATGGGCATATATTTACTAATATTACCCACCTACACGAGATGTACTTAACCCTCCCATTGATTCAAACATGTTTAATAAATGGTTAAGTTTTGTGGGCCTATATTTACAAATATTACCCATCAACCCGATATGTACTTAACCCTCCCACTGGTTCAAGCATGTCTATTAAACGGTTAAATTTTGTGGGCCTATATTTACTAATATTACCCACCAACCCGATATGTAATTAACCCTCCTTCACATTATGTCATATTGGTTAAGTGTTGTCCATTCATGTTAACTTAACCCACCCATTCATCGTGTCATGTTGGTTAAGTGTTTTTTATTAACTTAACCCCATTCGTTCATCAAGTTATATTGGTTAAGTGTTTTCTTGTTAACTTAACCCCACGTGTTCATCGTGTTGTATTGGTTAAGTGTCGTCAATCAATTCAAGTTTACTTAACCCACCTACTTGTCATGTTACTTTGGTTAAGTGTCGCCTTCTTGTGTTAACTTAACCCTACCACAAATAAAGTTATATTGGTTAAGTGTTAACTTAACCCTTTCCATTTATCATGCTATACTGGTTAAGTGTTTCCTATTAACTTAACCCTAGTCATACATCTTGTCATATTGGTTAAGTGTTCTCATTACTTAACCCTACTCATTCGTGCTATATTGGTTAAGTGTTCTTATTACTTAACCCTAGTCATTCGTGCTATGTTGGTTAAGTGTTCTTATTACTTAACCCTAGTCATTTCTTAGCATGTCTTGTTCATTAGCATTAATTGATTTATTAATGCACCAACTTCTCACATTAGATATGTGTTGTTGCGGTTACTGGACGTGTCGGGCGGTTCTGGGCAGCTTTACACCACAACTCAATCTAACCTCGGGTTTTTCTTCGGCATGATGCACTAATATCTCATATTAGATAGGTGTTGTTGTGGTTACTGGATGTATCGAGCGGTTCCGGGCAGTTTTACACCATAACTTAATCTAACCTCGGGTTAGGCATATTCATCTTTCACTAGTTCACATATTTACAGTTTATATGCAAATTATTCACAATTACCATATATACCCAATTCTAGATTTTTCATGCTAATTATCAAATTCAACAAAACTAGTTATGTTCCAATTATCAAGTTATGCCCAACAAAGCTAATTGCATGTTATGGCCCCCAAATTCAACTTTCAAGTTATTACTCAATTTAGGCTACATCTAATCTTTCCAAATTTGTACTAATAGTCATGCCCCAATACCCCAATATACATTATTCTTTGGCGTCTCAACCAATGTTTATGCCCAATCTAGATTAATATTTCAAATTTTCAGTTTGCGCCAAATCTAGATTTAATATTTCAATTTACCTCAAGTTCGCAACAAAGACAATTATGCCCCAAATCATAAGTTACAAAATTATGTTCCATCATTACCAATTACACTTTTCTCTAATACCCCCGCATTCCAATCGTACGTATAATGAGTTTCGGTCTAGATTCGAGGTTGATCTAGATTCATAAAATAAATGGAATGAAAGAACGGGCGTCTAAATGCAGAAAAACAAATCTGTCCACGGATCTGGAAAAGGGGAGAGTCGACCCCCAGGTCGACCCCCTGGTCAGCCCCTTGGTCGACCTGGGTCGTGCGCGGGAATTTTCCCGCCCAGCCCAGATGTGTGATTTGAATTTCAAAACTTTAAATTTGAATTCGGGCTGGTTTATTTTAAATTCCTGAAACTTCTAAGTGCCATAACTTTTTCATACGGAGTCCGATTTACGCAAACTCAGACTCTATCTCAATCAAAATTTCGAGACAAACACAATGGCGTAACCCATTTCCCCTAATTCTTCTCTTAAAAATTAAGTATACCTTAATTTTTTAGTTTAATGTTCACTGAAAATACGGGGTGTTATAGTACTGAACGTGCTGATTTGCCTGAAGCTAAATTTGAGAAGGTAGCGTTAAAATTTACGTATAAGTAACATCCAATGCGGTTTCGGTTTTGCGGTTTGAGAAAGAATGAAAACCGAACCGGACCATACTAATGGTGCGGTTTCATCGGTTTTGTGGTTTTACTTCGGTGTGGTTTTTTAAGATGCGGTTTTTATCGATTTAATGCGGTTTCGGTTTTCCTGCTCATCCCTAGTTTGAGCAGTTGTCTTTTTCCTGTTCCTGTGAAAGGAGCTTTGATCCGATACCTTATCAGAGCAAAAAAAGAAGAAGAAGAAGAAGAAGAACTTTTAAATGGTCATATACACAAGTCAAAAGCATAGCTGTTAATGAATTTCATTGAGTCTACATGTATTCATAATATTCTCTCATCTCTCTAATAGCTAACCATGATATCTAATTATTTACATTGAAATATGATGTAATTATTGAATGAACTAAAATTTGTATGGTTAAAAGATCATGGATTAATATGTATAAGCGTTGTTACATCCTTTTCAATCTCAGGTTTCCAAAGGTAGTAGAAAAATATTAATGAATGACAACACAAAGTGTTACTTATCCACTTTAACATTGAAGTATATTATTTACATTAATGCAGTATGACGTAACATTAAAACATATTTTATTATGTACTACGGTAAGAGTACACAATGCACCAGACTATATTGTCATACCTGAAAAGGTAGCATCCATTGTTCATAGTTCAATCTATAGATGAGGAAAGAGAATATTTTCTTAATTATAGAGAAAAGAAATTTATAAAAAAATGTTTTAAAAAATATTTAAGTATTATAATAAACAACAATAGTTTATTTAAGTTAAATTAATTTTATAAAAAAATAGTTAAGACTTATAAAAATCAATTAAGTATTATAAAAATTTAAGTAATATAACTAAGTTTAATAAAAATTTACAAGTTATAATAATAATACCAACAATAATGATAGTAAATTAAGTTTATAATAAAAATGTTGAACTATAATATATTATCCAAGTTAAATCAGTCGGATTTTTTTAACAATATTTATACTAATAATAACAATTTAACTAAGTTAACCAAATACTGTAAATAATAATAATAATAAATTTAAATATTTGTCTATAAAATCGCTAAGTATTATAAAAATATAGTAATAATAATTTACTAAGTAAACTAATTTTTTATAAATTAATATAAATGTATATAAGAGAAACAAGCTTATAAAAGTTAACTAAGTGATCAGTATTTAATAAGTTAGCTACATTTTATGAAAATTAAGAAGTTTAAAGTAACAACAACGTGACTTACCAAAATGAAAATACTAATAATTTTGATTTACTAAGTTTATCGTAATAATAAATCAAAAAAAAAAAATGTTACCTAAGTTTTATTAAAAAAGTAACTAAATTTATAATAATAGTTTAACTAGGCTAACTGAGTTTTATAAATAATATAAAAAATTAACTAAGTTTTATCAAAATTAGCTAAGTTTATAGTAATAATAATAACACTAAATTATAAGATATATCATTTTTGTGCCATATAATTTTAGGTAGTACATTTTGCATATCAATCTACTTTATTTGTGGAGTTATAGCTTATAGTTTAATCTTCTTCATTCAGTATGTATAAAAGTCTTAATACAATAAGCTTATTCTAAGTAATATAAATAAACAATCTGAAAGTGCCAACATAAACCAAAAGTAAAACATGTCATGTACCGCTAATTAAATCACTAATTTATGCAGGATTTTTCATTGTAGGTAACTAAAGACCGTTAGTGCAAAAATAAAAAAAGACATGTTCTTCGTCCACAGTAAGCATACGAAAGTTTATGGCAACCCATTTATTTTGTGAAAACTTGTTTTATGTATATTGTATTTTTGTCTATAGATGTTGTGCCATTGTTTAACAGGTACTGAATGAGCTTAGTTTATGGTGTGTTTTTATTTATGGAAATTATGTAAACTTGGCTTATACAAGATGTCTTTATTTATAAATATTGTATCATATAATTTATGCAAAATGATTAGTAGTTGATTCAACCAATTTACAGATGCTAGTTTCTTGAAATATACTTGTAAGACCCCGCATTTATAATTAAATAATAAAATGAGAATACCTTAATTAAATATTTAGAATTAAGTGGAACCGGCATCAACTTTTCGTTCGTCTCGGAATTCTAGTTCAGATAGACCCCAAGTTTGCGTAAAACGGATAATGTATGAAGAAGTTATGAGCAATAGAAGTTTGTATACACATACGACTCATATATATAAACATATTAATAATAAGATATTCCAGAAGCAAAAAGAGACAACGCACGGGAAAATGGCCTGTTAGGGGTCGACCCACACCCCTCAGGGGGTCGACCTATGGGTCGACTCACACAAGGGTGTGTCGACACTAGAGTCGACCCACCCTAGATAGCCAGATTCGTTTGATGAAATTGGACTATTTTTCAAACCATATTCATTGCTGACTAAGCTCTATGTGTGCAAGAACTCCTATAAATAGGCTAGTAGAGCCTAGCCTAAATCTCAAATTTTCTAAGAGTGCCTAAGCTCTATCATTCTTCTTCCTCCTCAAATCTTTGCAAAAAAATAGAATAACTAGTCTTAGGAAATTCTGATTCCTGTGTGTTCAGAACTCTAACCGAAGTGAGGTAAATTCTTGGAACTGGTCAATTTAAATTTCTCTTCTTTCTTCCCTTTTCTTTTAGTCTGAGAATTGTGAATCCATGGTTATTTAGGTTCTAGATTCAGTTAGGGGAGCCACGGAATGCTAGGTCTAGACCAGATTCATGAATTGGAAAGCTAGTAGCTGAGTGAATTTAAGTTATGCCTTTTGGATAATTGTATATTTGTCATTTGGCATTCCCTGTTAATACATATAATAAACCTGCTGAAATGTTTAACCGACTGTAATTTGCTGAAATGATTAATCTGTTGAACTGTAAACCTACTAAAAATGTTTAACATGTAAATCTGTAGGCTTAATTCAGAATTAAGTGGAAAATTGTGCATTGAAACTGCTAAGAACATGTTAAAAAGATTACTGTTGTATATAGAACCATCCTAAGAACCCATTAATTGGCATATTATGTACGCAAACCCTTGACTATAAGAATATAGATAATTACATGTCAATCTGTTAGGTTGGAATAATTACATGATTGGATAATTACATGTTATTCCTTTAAAGTTGGGTTAATTACATGTTATTAGGAAGAACATTCGACATGATAATCAGTTAGAATGTACTTAATATGATATGAAGTATGACATGTAAAAATATAATTACAACAAAAATTTGGAAGAATGGTTATGCTAAATTATATGAAAATTTTACAATAATTAAGAAATTGTAACCGCACTTAGACACGAGGTTGAATTGGACATATGGTAGAAGTCTGCCTGGAACCGCCCGGCAAATCCAACATCCATAAGTGGTTAATTTAATGTGAGGGGTATTGTGCGTAAATGTACATGTAATGGTGCTAATACACAAGGTTGAGTCCAACTTATGGTAGAAGTCTTCCAGAACCGCCCGGCAAATCCAGGATCCACAAGTGGTCGGCTTAATGTGAGAAGTCTGGTGCATAAACACATGAAGGAATATGTGTATATAACAAGATAGAAATAAATGGCATTAATTGTAAATAATGCAAATGAATGAATGTTACAATAGTAAAAGAAATGATAATAACCTATTATAGATAAACCTTAAGGGAAAAAGGAAAGATAATAGGTAGGCTTGTCCTAGGAACAAGTGGAAATTATTACTTAGGTTATAATAAACGATAGGGGGAATGAGATAAGTTGTTCTTAGTTATAAATTAAGTAATCTGTAAATTTGGAAACCTGAAACCTGTTGTTTGTAATAAGTAGAGAAAAAGGGGAAAAACTTATAAGTTGTACTTAATTATAAATTAAGTAATCTATAAACTTGAGAATTTGGCTCCTGCTGATAAGAAGAACATGTTAAAGGCTTATTAATGAAATTAAATGGGTTAAGTAATATAACTGAAATTAATAAGCAAGAGGAACTTGGTAACTTGAATAAGAAGTCAATATGACTTGAAATAACCAAGTTAAACAGAAATCTAAAAAGGATGAGCAAGCGCATAATTAAATGATTAGACATAGGGTCCAATAACACATTAATCCGAGGTGCTTGGACCAGTCTGTACGTTTGAAGGTGAATAACACAATGGGGTAGATCATCGTGGTGTCATGAGGCACAAGGGAGTGCACATCCATCTGATTATTCTATCTGTTCTGTTGGCTCCGAACGACTGGAAGGGGAAGCACGGGGCTTCCTGGGACATGGAGGGTACTTTTGGTAGTCTATTGTGCGGTGATAGCATTTAGACTGTTCTCGCAGAGATTAGGTCTGCGTGTTACTACCCGGTGAGTATACCTTGACTGCTACAATAGGGAGAAGTCAGAAGGCTGTAGGGTGGCACAGATGATTCGACGATCCAGTTGCCTTGTGACTAGGTGAATTACGACCATTTTATCTGTTTTCCTTTGGCGGTCTAACTATCTATATGATAGCAGTCGTCAGGTACTAACCACCGACAGTCAACATGATGCATGATGCGGAAAGACGGAGAGCTGAACCTACAGATCATCGACCTTTCACTATTAAGGCTTTAGTTGCAGGACATGCCAATTAGGATGTTGTTTGCTGTTTTTTTGGGCTATGTCACTAGCTATCAATTCTTGTGTCTTTCACTAGTTGAGGGAGGGGTCAGGTGGGACTATAGCCACTGAAAATGCAGACCGTAGCATCTGTGTACACAGATATTATAAAAGGCTCCCGACCAAGTTCCGTGTATCTGATATAGCTCTGTTACGAAACTCGGTGCACAGTAGATAATACATGAGAATACATGCATATTGTTTTTGGATGGTGTATCATCAAGGTCGAGGCATCGAGTACGATTAACGATACATACGTAAGAAAGTCTAGATACATGCATGTCTGCTTCGGGTAGTGTATCGTAGACTCTAGGCCATTACTCTTAGATGGAATTTGATTCAATCGAATGGTTCGAAGGTGGCAGTCCTTACGCTTATGTAGCATGGCGATGGCAGTTCTAAGTGGAACGTAGCATTGTTATATAGAGGTTTGCACGTCTCTCCGGTGTAGGATGAGGGACTGCGTATATTTTTGTGGCGCTACGACAGAGATTGTGCGAGTGGGGTACCATGGGGTGTACCTTAATTTGGGGGTAGCTATATATATATAGTGTATTAGGTTAATCTACTGGGGATTAGGTAGGTACGACGTGTGTAATACTTGAGTGTTGTTAACCCAAGTAACCTAATAAAGAAGAAAATGTAATTGAACAGTATATGTAGGTTTTTCCAAAATGTGTAGTTTAAATCCAGTCACCAGAACTTGTGTTCTAACCCCCTCCTCATAACATACATGCAGGTTGGATTTTGGGTAGAGATATGATAGCTTTGGATACTGATTAGGCAGTATTATTATGTGGGTAAGGCAATATTTTTATTATATTATACTTTATTTCATTCCGTTGTGAGATGTTTTCTAAGCTATGATTTGTTTATTATCTCTGTCTTTTCTACAGAATACCAGAGAAATCAACATGAGTTTCGATAGATTAGAATTTTGAAGAAAAAAAATTCGGTCTGTCAGAATTCGGGTTGTTACAATATTCAAATATTGTTGATATACACGTACATAAATATTGTGATATTACAGCAAAATATAAATGCTGAAAACAAAAATCAAAAGCTCCTCAATCCCTTTAATGGCTGCCACTAACATCTGCCCTCCCTAAAAATCCCCAGATTCCAGCGCTTCTCAACCATTACCTCGAGCCCTTCCCACGCCGAATCCTCCACCTCAGCCCATTCCTCCAACCCCGGACCCTCTTCCTCGACACTCTTCACCTCAACCGCCTCATAGCCCTCCTTTACCATCGGTAAAGTGGTCCTCCTTATTTGAAACCAAACTAAAAAATATGGAAGTGATCGCACCTCCCCAGATAACCCTAAAATTTTCTTGAGATAAACTCATGCTTACTGAGGACGTAATTCAGGTGAGCGTTGGAGTGTGGGAATACTTTTCGGTGGGCTTCTTCTTAGATGCCCCACTGTCCTATTCAATAGATGTTAGTTAACTCAAAAGGAAATTTCTTTTTCTTTCATCTGTCTTGCTCTGATGATAGGAACAAGATTTTAGAGGTTGACCCGATAATCATAATGAATAAAATTCTCATTGTTAAGAAGTGGAATGTCACCGTGGGAAATACTGGGAGTGAAATCAAGCATGTCCTGGTGTGATCAAACTAACTAACCTACCAATCGTCGCTTGGTCAAAACTTGGTATTTGTTAGCTTGCCTTACGAGTTGGCAAGTTCTTGTACATAGATACTTCCATCGAGAGTTTAGAGATATTAGTGTTTGTGAAGTGCATGGTGGAAGTATCACCTTAGAGTGATTTACTAGATTCATTTTCTGTGCTTCTAGGGGATGGCATAGTGCACCAAGTTTAGGTTACCTACCTTTGGAAACCTGATGTGCGTATTGGGTGCAAGGTATTTGGTCATAAGATAGATAAATGTCCTAGGAGTACTAGTAAAATTAGTCTTGGGAGTAGCAGTTTTCACTGATCACCATAATATCCTTTGAACTGATCAAGTCTATTGTGAGTAGCAGCTTTCACTAGTCACCAAACTGTTATCATTTCTATTTTAGTGAAAATTGTAAAACTTTAAGATCTGTGAACTTGATTACAAAACAACAAAAAACAACGATAAGCGACGCACAAAAAACATACAGATTTTGAGCATAAGGGTGCATAAGACGATACATAAAAATGTTGTAATGACAATGTAGTAGAAAGGGGAAGATGAGAGGAAAAGATATGATGTAGAAATATTAAATAAAAGGATACGACCTGAAACACCCCACCTCCGTTAGGGTCACTCTCAAAGGGAATGCCCTAATTTTGGTGGAGGTTTATAAGTACAAGTCACAGAAATACAAGACAGATATAAGAACACATATTTGTAAACAGCGGAAGAACAACAAACTTTATTTCATAAAGTCAAATACGTGTTACAACAACATCCTTTCCAAAAACATAACAAAACACTTTCATAATCTGTCTTGAGTACATTATTTAAAGAAGCATAAATAAAACATAGATAAACTGCAAAAGCCCCATAGTGGATTTTCCAAAGCCATAGTTCAAAACAGGAAAGTCCAAGCAATACATTTCTCTTCCTCAAGCTGGATGTTGAGGTAGGTCAAGCTGCTGTGTTCCCTCCCTGAGGACCTGGGGAGGGGGGGGGAAACGGAAGAAAGAAGACGAAAGAAAAGTAGAGTCAGACATAAAGCCTGAGTAAGTCTAGTACTATTTTGTCTATGAATAAAGAACTGAGTATGATAAGTATAAACAGGAAGTGGGCATGCATTATAACTTGGTTAAGTTGTCTAGGGTCGAATATACTATCGTACCCCATGTTAATCTCTGAACCCATACAAACTAGTTTCCCACTGGCACCCCATAATCAGGGTGATGTGATCCATTCTATGATGATCGGCTCCTACTCGCATAGTTACGTGTGTCTTACGGCCCCCGATGTTGTAGTTACCTATGCTGGTCCCACCATGGGGTGTATCAAGTCCCATGGTGGCAACCCGACACAACCTTAGAGTGCACAGGTATGCTACTGGTGTCCAGTGCCTTATTTTTTCTGCGCCGGAGTGTGTGCACGCCCGCACTCCGTTAGAACCTACACTGCTACACCACCGCCGTCGCTTTGACCTCTTACAATCAGCCCAGTAATCGTGCCCCACCCTGCCTAGTTTCAGGGTATCCTGATACACCTTCTAGGGTTACTGCTGAAAAGGGTCCCCCGTTACTAGGTTTTCTATCTCTAGCCAACATGCTAAGTTGGTTAAGTGTTTCCTAACCTAACCCCCACCAGTCCGTTTTGTTTAGCATGTTCCATTTTGATTAAGTCTTTAGTTCACTTAATCCTATCAATCCTGACTCAGCCTTAATTGTCTTATTAAGGCCCTGACCTCTCACATTAGACAGGTATTGTTGTGGCTGCCTGTTGCCGGTTGGTTCCGGGCAGTCTTACGCCACAACTCAGTCTAACCTCGGGTCCTTGCTGGGCTCCATGTTTAACCTCTCACATTGGATAGGTATTGTTGTGACTACTGGACAGCCGGGCGGTTCCGGGCAGGTTTACATCACAACTCAATCCAACCTCGGGTTAAACACATCGTATGTTCTACATTTACATATTTTGTCTTTCTTCTTTATTTTCTTATATGTAAATATTTGCGGCCAATTATTAAGTTAATGGTGTAAAGGTTACACCAATCATGGGCCCAACCCATACTTGAACTTGGGCCCTTCTATTTTATATTTTCATTCATTAGTAATTTTAACCCAACGTTATTTTCCCCCGTTTAACACGTCCGTTTATTATATATATATTGGGCTTAGCCTTTTAAAGCCCAACTTAGCCATGCGAAAAGGGGAGGCTTAAAGCGTAATTACATACACAAAGAGGGGAATGTGAGCGCATGAGCTTGCAATACGACGTTGGAAATACAAAATAGAAACTGGTGTACTTGTATAGTGGTAACATAGGTGACATGAATCAAAGCATGTGAACTTGCATAGGCTTAACTACAACATGAACCTATATTCTTATTTAGGCATAATGTCAAACATAAGCATGGCATAAATATTTCTAACATAAGCATGGCATAATGTCAAACATAAGCATGGCATAAGTATAGTTAAATTTGTTCACCTAACCATGGCATAAATATTTCCAACATGAAATCATAATTCTTACTTTGGTCATGTAAACTTGCAAAAAGGGATTTTTGAACCTAACCTAGCTATGTACCACATATGTCATCATAAAATTCTTGTAAACAAGATAGACTTAATCATGGTTTTCAATTATGCCAAATATCATTCATAGCCTAGCCATATTCATAAATTTGCAAATAGGTTTTCTAGTACAAAAGCATGGCTTAATACATGATGCCAAATTCTCATCATAATTTCATATGGATAATAACCAAACTTGTTCCAATTACTTACAAAATGATTTATGCACAAAAATATACATCATGGTGGCATAGAAGCAAACCCCAAACTTGCATGAATCTAAATCAACTACATACATGTAGCTTCAACATGGATTACATAATTTGCGATATATTCCAAACGTATACTTGCATAGAACTACCGCATGTAGTTCTTTATAATGAATAACATAATTCATAAATATCCAAACGTATATAATATTTCAAATTGATAAGAACGCACAAATATGAATTACTTTATTGCCACAATTCAAGCATACAAACCAACACAATTGTTTATTCATACCAAAGTAATACTCTACTTACAATGGTTTGATGAATTCTCTAGTTTAGGGATTGAAGACGCAAATTCCTTTGTTGAATTGATTTGTTTAGGTTGCTTTAAGCTTTAGAATCCTCCTCCTAATCCTCTCTCCAATTTGGTGGCTACTCCTAGTCGTTCCTCAGCAACATGGCGGCTATGTTCTTATTTTTGAATGAATAGATTAGGGTTTAGTCTAGGGTTGTTTATATAGAGGTTAGGAACTGATTAGGACCATTGATGTTGTTTGGATTGATCGTAGCCATTCATTCGATAGAGAGACCAATTAAAACTTGCCACCTAGCCCTAGTGACAAAGCAGACCACAGAAAATCGGCCAAACACAGACCTGGCCAGCCAGGTTGGCTGGGCTTGACCAGGTCGACACCCCTGTCGACAGGGCTGTCGACAGCCCTGTCGACATGGGTAGCCCAGGTCGACAGCCCAGTCGACCTGGGTGGCCTAGGCGGGTGTTTATCCGCCCTGGCCCATTGGGCCTGATTTTTAATTATTTTATTCTGTTTGAATTTTAAATTTAATTCTCAAACTTCCGAAGGCCATATCTTCTTCATACGGACTCCGTTTTTCGAAAACTCGAACTCTATTTCGCGTATTTTTCCGAGACGAACGCAATGGCGTATCCCGTTTCCCTTAGTTCTTTGATTTCAAATTAATTATACTTGAATTTGTGAATTTCACAGTTATAGAATTTTCGAGGTGTTACATTCTCCCCCACTTAAAAGGATTTCGTCCCCGAAATCTTCAAGTTAGGAGGAATGTATATCCTAACATCCAATCATCCATCTACTCATCCATCAAACACGAGCATCCATTGTCCTTAAAAGACTTCTAATGCTTCATGATCATATGCGAAGTGTGTGTGTACATGTACTTATCTAATGCAAAATCAGGCGGTCTACTGATTCAGTTGACCTCCTTAATGCGAATTATGTAGGTGCCATGAATCCATTATGTATGAAAATTTTCCTATTCATGATTCTACATGAGTGCACAATCATTCAATTCAAATGCAACATCCACATGTCAACACATTAAAGTTCAACCACATACGAATACAAACATATATGCATATGCAATATGATGTGACTGAGCCGATCTAAAACCTAGATTGTGTGTGTATATGCAACCACGAGCAACCACTAGCAATCACTTGCAACCACTTGCAACCATCATCCATAACATGTTTCAACTACATGTTTTCATCCAAAAAGATTCTATCTAAAAGATACGGTCGAGGAAATATACCTAAAAAGATAGATAAAAGCGCAACTTAAGGAAAAATGAAAGATCAAGGATGTACCCTCGAACAGAAAAGGGTAGGCAGTACGTATTCTAGCTTCAGTTTCCCAATTCGCGTCTCCCTCGGCGTCGCTCCACTGAACTTTGACGAGCTTGACTTCACGGTTGCGTAGCTTCTTCACTTCCGTTCCTAAGATGCGGGTTGGAACTTTTCTTATGGTTGCTTCGCGTTCCACTTCGGCCTCTTCGAGGATATTTGGCTCTACCACTTCAGCAGACTCATGTAGACATTTTCGGAGATGTGAAACGTGAAAAACGTTGTGGACTCCAGCCAACTTCTCGGGTAGCTCTAATCTATAGGCCATTTTCCCAATTTTCTCGATGATAGGGAATGGCCCTACGAACCTTGGTGCCAGTTTTCCTGTGGTTCCAAAACGAACAACGTTCCTTAGCGGTGATACCTTGAGAAAAACTCTGTTTCCAACTTCAAATTCAAGGTCGGTCCTCCTCTTGTCGGCGTAGGACTTTTGTCTGTCTTGGGCCGTCTTCATCCTTCTTCGTATTAAGTCTACTTTCTCTGAGGTCTCTCGGATCATATCTGGTCCAAGTATGAGCTTATCCGTGGACTCCCACCAACAAGTGGGCGATCGACACGGTCTTCCATATAAAGCTTCGAAGGGCGCCATTCCGATGGTTGCTTGATAGCTGTTGTTGTAGGCGAATTCTACCAAAGGAAGGTGGTCTTCCCATGTCCCTCCGAAGTCAAGGACGCATAGTCTTAAGAGGTCTTCCAAAACTCTATTCACTCTCTCTGTTTGGCCGTCGGTTTGGGGATGATAGGCTGTGCTCAAGCATAACTGCGTTCCTACTGCTTCTTGCAGACTCCGCCAAAACTCGCTGGTGAAGATGGGGTCTCGGTCACTAACAATGCTAGATGGTATTCCATGGAGTCGAACGATTTCCTTGAGGTAAAGTGATGCTAGGGATGAGGCAGTTCTCTTACTTTTGACAGGTAAAAAGTGGGCGCTTTTAGTAAGCCTATCCACTATTACCCAAATGCTAGTGTTGCCTCTCCTAGACCTAGGCAGCCCATCGATGAAGTCCATTGAGATGCTATCCCACTTCCACTGCGGGACCTCCAGAGGATGTAGCAGTCCGCCAGGCTTTTTCTGTTCTGCCTTAACCTGTTGGCACACCATACACTTAGAAACGAACTCTGCCACGTCCTTTTTCATGCCGTTCCAGAAGAAAGTCCTTTTTATATCTTTGTACATTTTATCTCCGCCTGGGTGTATCGTCATCTTGGAATGATGCGCTTCCTCGAGAACCTTCCTTACTAAATCTTTTGTCTGTGGGACGCATAGTCTTCCGTCTCGCCTTAGCAAACCCCTATCGTCGATGGAGTATCTGTTGAGGTGACTTGAAGTCTCACCCCTAATTATCCTATCAATTGTTTCCACAAGCTTAGGGTCTTCGCGTTGTGCTGCCCCTACTGAATCCACTAAAGTTGGGCGCACTTCGAGAGATGCAAGCAAGCCCGGTACGAAATCGGAGGAAGGCCTAAAGTCGAAGCTGGCTATAAACTCTAGGCTTTGTCTTTCAACAAACAACGGGCTTAGGGTCAATTTCTTTCGGCTCAACGCGTCTGCCACTATGTTGCCTTTTCCCGGAGTATAGGAGATTTCGAAATCGTACGAGGCAAGAAACTCCATCCATCTTTGTTGCCTCAAGTTAAGATCCTTCTGCGAGAAAAGATATTTCAACGATTTATGGTCAGTGTAAAGTTCGAACTTCTCACCTAGGAGATAGTGTCGCCAAGTCTTGAGTGCAAAGACAATGGCGGCTAACTCAAGATCGTGGGTTGGGTAGTTCTTTTCGTGCACCTTCAATTGCCTCCCGCCATAAGCTACTACCCTCCCTTCTTGCATTAAGACGGCGCCTAGCCCTGTCCCACATGCATCCGTATAAACAGTGAACATCTTGCTCCCATCTGGCAGCGTCAAAACTGGGGCTGTTGTGAGAGCCCTTTTTAGTCGTTGGAAAGCAAACTCGCAATCCAAGTTCCAATTGAACGCTAGGTTCTTCTTAGTTAATTTCGTGAGCGGAGCTGAGATTTTCGCAAAATCCCTTATGAACTTTCGATAGAAACCTGCTAGTCCTAGAAAGCTTCGGACCTCAGTTGCATTCCTTGGTGTCTTCCAATCCTGTACCGCTACTACCTTAGCAGGGTCCACCGCTAACCCTTGTTTGGATACTATGTGCCCAAGGAACCTCACCTCTTCTCTCCAAAAGTGGCATTTGGAGAACTTGGCTTTTAGTTGATGGACTCGCAAAGTTTCCATGATTGCCATTAGGTGCTGAGCCTGCTCCTCTTCACTCTTTGAGAAGATAAGGATATCATCTACGAAGACCACTACGAATTTGTTGAGGAAATCTCTAAATACCCTACTCATCAGGTCCACGAAGTAAGCAGGTGCATTTGTCAAGCCGAAAGGCATGACAAGCCATTCAAAGAAACCGTCTGGGGTTCTGAACGCCGTTTTATCGATGCTATCTTCAGCCACCCTTAGCTGATGAAAACCGGTTACTAAATCGAGTTGGGAGAAAACAGACGCTCCTACAAGCTGGTCAAACAAATCGTCAATTCTAGGGAGAGGGTGCCTATTCTTTTTCGTTAGCTTGTTGAGCTCCCTATAGTCAACACATAGACGGAGTGAACCATCCGCCTTTGTAGCGAACACCACTGGAGCGCCCCATTCTGAAATGCTCCTCCTAATGAACCCCTTTTCTAGAAGCTCTTTAATCTGTTTACTGAGCTCTTTCCTTTCTCGTGGAGCCATATGTCTAACGGGCAACGCAACGGGCTTTGCATTATCTACAAGATATATGCGGAAGTCTATTTCCCGCTTCGGAGGCAAGCCCTTCACCTCTTCAAAGACATCCGGATATTCCCGGACCACTCTAACTGATTGCAAATTTTCAACAGAGGCATCTAGCGATTCAAGATAACTAAGCATAACCGCATACGAGGGATTACAAGAAATTTCCAAAGTATTACCGAGCTGGGTTAGGAGCCTAACAACTCTTTTCTCACAATCAAGGATGGCCCCATTACTGGATAGCCAGTCCATACCCAAAATCAAACCATAACCCGAAAAGCCCAAAGCAAAGGCACTACATTGAAATTCTACGCTTAGAATAGAAATTTTCAATCCCAAACAGATCATAGACAAATGAGCTGGGCCCCCAATTGGGTTTGAAACAATTAAGGGGTCCTCTACCATACTAGTTTTTAGGTGTAGAGATTCTACTAAAGCAGACGAGATAAAGGAGTGTGATGCGCCAGAATCAAATAAAGTGCGAACGGGGTGATCATAAAGATAAACTACACTTTCTACAGAAGTATTTATACCTCGCTGTTGCAGAGGTGGCGCTTCTAGCACATGAACCTGTGCCCCTGGGGTGGATCCAGCCCTCTGCCCCTGTCCTCGTTTCTTTGGGCAGTCCTTAGCCCTATGGCCTGTCTCAACGCAAGAAAAGCACCCACCATTCTCCTTGGCCTTCTTTTTCCGGCAGTCCTTTACTAAGTGCCCCACTTTGCCACAGAAATTGCACTTCCTCTTCTCTTTGTTGCCTTTCCCGCCTTTCTTAAAGTCTGTCTTCTTAGGCTGCAAACCCTCTTTCTTCTTGCCCTTATCCTCTTCATTCAGCAATGCCATTTGCACTAATCTTTCATACGTGGCTCCCATGGGTATATGGGTCATGGCCAAACTGTGTAATGGCTCATTCAACCCTTTGACGAAACGGAGAGCCTTCTTGTGCGGGGTGTTGACTAGATCAAGCCCAAACCTAGCCAGCTCATCGAACTGATTCACATACTCTCTGACCGTCTTGTCCGCTTGCTTAAGAAATAAGAATTTTTCCAACTGCAAACTTCTTTCTGCATCTGAGAGAAATTTGTTCTCAAACCTTGCCCTAAAGTCCTCCCATGTCTCCACTGGTCTTTCAGCATTAGTGACTTCCCACCAGTAGGAAGCCTCGCCCTTCAATAGCCACACTGCCAATTGTACTTTTTGTCTATCCTCTACCTCAAAGATGATGAATAGGTCCTCAGTTTCTTTCAGCCAATTTCTAGCTGCTACGAAGGACTCAGTTCCATGGAAATCCCTTCCTCCCATAGCTTTAAAATCTTTACATATCTTAGCAAAAGTGTTTCCCCGAGGAGGAGGTGGAGGAAAAGGTGCTGCCGCAGCTGGATGATTTCCGGCAGCTGGGGGCGGAGGAATGGTAGGACCTGGCTGAGTGGCCCTTGCTTCTAAGAACCGTCTAAACCAACCAGGTATTGGCACCCCTTCTGGCAAGTTAAGTTCTTGGGACATGCTGAAACAAAAAGGATAGATTCAAAACGAAGGATAAGAGATAGTACCTATGGCTTTGGGGAGCGGACTTTGCCTTTTAAAATAAAATAACATTTTTCTTTTAAAAATGCTTCTTTAAATTTCCTTTTTTGAAAATAATTTTTCAAAACTATTTATCTTATCTGGTAAACCTATGCTCTGATACCAAGTGAAACACCCCACCTCCGTTAGGGTCACTCTCAAAGGGAATGCCCTAATTTTGGTGGAGGTTTATAAGTACAAGTCACAGAAATACAAGACAGATATAAGAACACATATTTGTAAACAGCGGAAGAACAACAAACTTTATTTCATAAAGTCAAATACGTGTTACAACAACATCCTTTCCAAAAACATAACATAACACTTTCATAATCTGTCTTGAGTACATTATTTAAAGAAGCATAAATAAAACATATATAAACTGCAAAAGCCCCATAGTGGATTGTCCAAAGCCATAGTTCAAAGCAGGAAAGTCCAAGCAATACATTTCTCTTCCTCAAGCTGGATGTTGAGGTAGGTCAAGCTGCTGTGTTCCCTCCCTGAGGACCTGGGGGGGGGGGGAAACGGAAGAAAGAAGACGAAAGAAAAGTAGAGTCAGACATAAAGCCTGAGTAAGTCTAGTACTATTTTGTCTATGAATAAAGAACTGAGTATGATAAGTATAAACAGGAAGTGGGCATGCATTATAACTTGGTTAAGTTGTCTAGGGTCGAATATACTATCGTACCCCATGTTAATCTCTGAACCCATATAAACTAGTTTCCCACTGGCACCCCATAATCAGGGTGATGTGATCCATTCTATGATGATCGGCTCCTACTCGCATAGTTACGTGTGTCTTACGGCCCCCGATGTTGTAGTTACCTATGCTGGTCCCACCATGGGGTGTATCAAGTCCCATGGTGGCAACCCGACACAACCTTAGAGTGCACAGGTATGCTACTGGTGTCCAGTGCCTTATTTTTCTGCGCCGGAGTGTGTGCACGCCCGCACTCTGTTAGAACCTACACTGCTACACCACCGCCGTCGCTTTGACCTCTTACAATCAGCCCAGTAATCGTGCCCCACCCTGCCTAGTTTCAGGGTATCCTGATACACCTTCTAGGGTTACTGCTGAAAAGGGTCCCCCGTTACTAGGTTTTCTATCTCTAGCCAACATGCTAAGTTGGTTAAGTGTTTCCTAACCTAACCCCCACCAGTCCGTTTTGTTTAGCATGTTCCATTTTGATTAAGTCTTTAGTTCACTTAATCCTATCAATCCTGACTCAGCCTTAATTGTCTTATTAAGGCCCTGACCTCTCACATTAGACAGGTATTGTTGTGGCTGCCTGTTGCCGGTTGGTTCCGGGCAGTCTTACGCCACAACTCAGTCTAACCTCGGGTCCTTGCTGGGCTCCATGTTTAACCTCTCACATTGGATAGGTATTGTTGTGACTACTGGACAGCCGGGCGTTTCCGGGCAGGTTTACATCACAACTCAATCCAACCTCGGGTTAAACACATCGTATGTTCTACATTTACATATTTTGTCTTTCTTCTTTATTTTCTTATATGTAAATATTTGCGGCCAATTATTAAGTTAATGGTGTAAAGGTTACACCAATCATGGGCCCAACCCATACTTGAACTTGGGCCCTTCTATTTTATATTTTCATTCATTAGTAATTTTAACCCAACGTTATTTTCCCCCGTTTAACACGTCCGTTTATTATATATATATTGGGCTTAGCCTATTAAAGCCCAACTTAGCCATGCGAAAAGGGGAGGCTTAAAGCGTAATTACATACACAAAGAGGGGAATGTGAGCGCATGAGCTTGCAATACGACGTTGGAAATACAAAATAGAAACTGGTGTACTTGCATAGTGGTAACATAGGTGACATGAATCAAAGCATGTGAACTTGCATAGGCTTAACTACAACATGAACCTATATTCTTATTTAGGCATAATGTCAAACATAAGCATGGCATAAATATTTCTAACATAAGCATGGCATAATGTCAAACATAAGCATGGCATAAGTATAGTTAAATTTGTTCACCTAACCATGGCATAAATATTTCCAACATGAAATCATAATTCTTACTTTGGTCATGTAAACTTGCAAAAAGGGATTTTTGAACCTAACCTAGCTATGTACCACATATGTCATCATAAAATTCTTGTAAACAAGATAGACTTAATCATGGTTTTCAATTATGCCAAATATCATTCATAGCCTAGCCATATTCATAAATTTGCAAATAGGTTTTCTAGTACAAAAGCATGGCTTAATACATGATGCCAAATTCTCATCATAATTGCATATGGATAATAACCAAACTTGTTCCAATTACTTACAAAATGATTTATGCACAAAAATATACATCATGGTGGCATAGAAGCAAACCCCAAACTTGCATGAATCTAAATCAACTACATACATGTAGCTTCAACATGGATTACATAATTTGCGAAATATTCCAAACGTATACTTGCATAGAACTACCGCATGTAGTTCTTTATAATGAATAACATAATTCATAAATATCCAAACGTATATAATATTTCAAATTGATAAGAACGCACAAATATGAATTACTTTATTGCCACAATTCAAGCATACAAACCAACACAATTGTTTATTCATACCAAAGTAATACTCTACTTACAATGGTTTGATGAATTCTCTAGTTTAGGGATTGAAGACGCAAATTCCTTTGTTGAATTGATTTGTTTAGGTTGCTTTAAGCTTTAGAATCCTCCTCCTAATCCTCTCTCCAATTTGGTGGCTACTCCTAGTCGTTCCTCAGCAACATGGCGGCTATGTTCTTATTTTTGAATGAATAGATTAGGGTTTAGTCTAGGGTTGTTTATATAGAGGTTAGGAACTGATTAGGACCATTGATGTTGCTTGGATTGATCGTAGCCATTCATTCGATAGAGAGGCCAATTAAAACTTGCCACCTAGCCCTAGTGACAAAGCAGACCACAGAAAATCGGCCAAACACAGACCTGGCCAGCCAGGTTGGCTGGGCTCGACCAGGTCGACACCCCTGTCGACAGGGCTGTCGACAGCCCTGTCGACATGGGTAGCCCAGGTCGACAGCCCAGTCGACCTGGGTGGCCTAGGCGGGTGTTTATCCGCCCTGGCCCATTGGGCCTGATTTTTAATTATTTTATTCTGTTTGAATTTTAAATTTAATTCTCAAACTTCCGAAGGCCATATCTTCTTCATACGGACTCCGTTTTTCGAAAACTCGGACTCTATTTCGCGTATTTTTCCGAGACGAATGCAATGGCGTATCCCGTTTCCCTTAGTTCTTTGATTTCAAATTAATTATACTTGAATTTGTGAATTTCACACTTATAGAATTTTCGAGGTGTTACACGACCAATACTGTAAAGTAAATTTATATGAAGCTTGCTGTGATAATTTCCTTTGGACTTTACTCGAAGTCCGCCAGGATAAAACATATAATGATGATATGCTCAATATTTTGATGAGTATGAATGGTATGTGACGTGAAATAATGTTGATTTGAGAATAGAACAAGGACAAAGAAATTGAAGGAGAAAGGATATGGAATTTAATCAGCATTCTATCCTTTATAGATTCTTTTTTTCATCGTTCATATCTCTTTGAAAAGGCAATTATGTTCATTTTGAAAAAAACAACTATTTGCAATAATCATTTTCATTGGGAATTTGCTACTGCCATTTGCAACAATCATGTTTGTTGGTAGTTTACAACACTATTTTCAACTGACATGATAGTCAGATTGTAACAACCAAGAATTTTGAAACCAACTTTAAATTTAGTTTTAATTCATTTTCATAGAAATTAAATATTTTAGATGAATTATTTCGAGAATAAACAATCTAAAATTTAATTATATAGGAGTTTGAACATATAAATTTAAAATTTAATTCAAATGAGCTTGAAATGGCGCAATAGTTTGAAAACTTGATTCTTAACTTTGAATGAATGTATAGAATTCAATACAAATCAGATTTTGATAAAACAAGAAATGTTGGAATATTTTGAATTTTAATTTTCTAATGAATGTAAGAAATTGAGATTTCACTATATAAATTGTAAGTTATGTTTAAATTAAAATTTAGAACAGTCGCTATGGAATTTATATATATTTTTTAATAATATATATTGCCCTTAAAAATGGCCATTTTACAAACGACTTCCGTTTTCGACAAAACCACTTCCATTGGGTTTAAAATGCCGTTTGTGACTTTTAAAACTACAAACATTGCTACCTTTGGAGTTGGAGAAATTTGGTCTCTTTCATTGGATGTATGACCAAAATCACTTTTACATATGGACGAATTTGGACTTGAAACCACTACCATTGAGTTCAAAATGTCGTTTACGTGTTCGAAAACTATAAACTTCGATATATTCCAAGCTTTGGAGTTTTGGCACCTTGGTTAGGGGCTTGGTTAGCCAACTTAGCCACTTCCCTTAAGTGATTCATTAGCCCCATTCTCCCTCATTCACTTCCTCTCTTCAAACAAAAATAGAAATGGGGAAAGGAAAGGGAAATAGAAATTCTGTCAGCCCAAGCTTAATCAAGGAGCCCCAATTCTTGTTAAAATCAAGTGAAAATCAAAGGAAAATGTTAGATAAGCTCCTCTCCATCTTATCCAACTCCATTCCTCTTCAACTTCTCATGATTTCCTAAACCTAAATCTTAGGAAATGTGTTCATATGATCATAGGTTGTTGATACTAGTGTTTTTTTATCGAAGAGCGGTTGTTCTACCTCGTTATTGAATCGATTTCTTGCTTCTAACCTCAAAGGTGAGTTATTCATGAACTCACATGTATTCCACAAGCCATTAACTCGTAAAGTGTGATTTTATATTCATTTGGGTTTACATATGCATGAATTGGTTAGATAAGTATACCCTTTAAAGTTCATTAGTTTTTGTTCCATTGAATTGAAAATTATGATTAGAATTGTCCACACAATCTAATTCATAAGCTACTAGTTGATTTGGCAACATTGTGAAGCTCCGTTGCCACCCTGGAAAAGTTTTAAGTCTTCACAAGTTGCTTGAATCGTATTTGATTGCTTTGGTTAGAAAATTTGCCCGTTTTGGAATTTACAACCAAAAATCATTGCAAATCTCTTATATGAATGTTTATGCATGTAAGTTTGGTGTTATGAGTTGCTTCATTGAGTTATAAAAGCCTCATTTGCATGTACATAACATCATAGGCCTTCGGGTATTGTCCGATATCATTTTGAATATGTTTTCTGGGCAAATTGTATTGATTTTTGAGGTTTAACAGCCATTCGGTTGTTAACGGCCGAAATAATGGCTTACCTTCGGATGTTAACAATCGAACAGAGGAAAAAGATTTTTTTGTTGAGGTTTAACAGCCATTCGGTCATTAACTCCTGAAATAATGGACTACCTTCGACCGTTAACAGCCGAACAGATGACCATTCTTCGGTTGTTAACAACCGAACAGAGGAAAACGAACATAACTTTTTCATACGTTGTCGGAATTCAGTGAAACCAGATCCATTGGAACGGTATAAACGAGAGCTTTGCAATGAAACTAATTTAGAGTGATTTTGAGATCGTGACAATTTTTGGTAGAAAAAACGTCCAATGTAAAGAGTCGAATGTTTATCTTTTTTCGACGATTTCAAAACCGATCAAGGTGAGAACTCTCTCACTCAAAATCCTTTTGCAGTTATTTATTTTTATAATTGAATATTTTTCGTTTGCTATGACTGCAATATATGTATGTTGGATGATGGATGTTTACAGTTCTAATGTTATCATTATTAAACTATGGTTATGAATGTTATAAACAAAACGTTTATATTATAAATGATTGGGATGACAATTTACCCACCCGTCTCCCAAATGTTAGATAATTTCACATGGATTGTGATGTAAATCCCACACGGGTGTTGGGACGATTATTTTACACATCGCCTAAGTATACAAATAATAATATTTGTTTAATGGTTGAAAACGCCACGCGGGTTCTGGGGTTAATAATAACTTCACACATCTCCGTTGTGTTTAGTTGTATGTCAACTAATTGATTGACAGACTGTTATAAGCATTATTTAATTGTTTAATGCTTATGAAGTTGTAAATTGCACTCAGGATGTGAATTGAATAATTAATAGTTGTTTACCACTATTTTTGAATACATGCGAGGTAAGGAATCCATATAACTAAAATTAATTGTAGTTGAGTGAATCTCATTTCAATCCGGAATGAAACAAATATTTTAATATAGTATTCAATTAAATGTTGAAGTTTGGTTTTGATGTCTGATTTTGGATGGACACGAAACTATAGAAATAATTTTGGATGAAATACCCTAAGTTTGAAAAGATAAAAGACATTTTTATCTGAATGAAATGGTTAACAACTGGAATAAATAATTGATATGGTTTTAATATACCTAAAAGTTTTCCAATGTATAAACTGGAAAGGATTGGAATGGAAATAATCTTCGGAATATTTCAATATTGGATTCCATGATTATACGGATATGTTTGAGAAATTTGGAAGATATAGATATCATTATTCCCAATACAATATCTGTTGGTTTCAGAATTTGATATTGAATATAAGTCGATATAATTTCTATTCAGAGTCTTGTATTTTATATCAAATTGGATTTTGGGTTTATCGTGAATGGTGTCTTCAATAACACTGTTCTTAAACCCAATTGAGAAAAGAATAAATATTTTAACTAAGATTCAATGAAAATTTTCAATTAACGAATATAATTGGAATTAAATGGTACTTGATTTTGGGTTCGTTGTGAAATATGTTTTAAATGACACTAGTTCTTAAACCCAATTAACCGTTAAGATATTATTTGGAGTTTATAAATCTTTTATTTAAGATTTAAGTGAATTTACCAAAGTAAAGTTTTTCCAATTTAATATGTATTAAATTGGAATTGAGTGGAACTCGATTTAGTGATAATCTAAATGAGCTTCTGTGAAGGATTACCGTTACTATATATGGGATTTAAAAGGCCTTACTGTTATTCCACCTATAATATTAGACTTATATGGAAATTTATATGATTATATACTATTATGATTTTCGTGAAGGTTCCATTTTAATGGAAGATGAATTAGGATTTATCGTGAATTGTGTTTTAAATAACATTGGTTCTTTAACCCAAGCAAAGACAGGATTTAATCCCTAAATTTGAGTAATCATTAATTAATGATTTTTGAGATTAAAACTAAGTGGAGTTTTAATGAATCATTAATTAGATTGAAATGGGAATGAAGTAATTAAATTTATCGAATTCAAGAAATGATCGAGATATGGAGTATCACCAGTTTTACTCCAAGCAATAGTTAAACCTTTAATTAGATTTGAAACGTGAAATGGTAATTAATTTTACCAATAACACAATGCGTGTTAGATATGGAGTACCACCAGTTTTGCTTCATGGGATGAATAAGTGGGGATTGTGTTAATAAAATGAATGATTACATCGGCAAGGCTTGTTAGTCCCGACTAGTTGATAAACCTTAATTTGTTTTAAGTTGAGAAAAGATATTAAAATTCTTTTGAAATGATTTCCAAGAAGATTTGAATAAGAGAATATTCGAGATTGGAATAAGGCATATGATGTGTTTTTATAGCACTTGATTATAAGATAGACGAGTTATTCAGAAAGTCCGGGTTTAACCCATTCTGAATAACTGTTATGACAATTAAAAGTCGAAGATATGAAGACGGTGGTTGAAAACCGGAGATCTTCACATCGTATGGATGATTACTGATGTCTTGATTGGGATGTACACCCAAGATGAGGTAATAAGTGGTGAACGTCTAGACATACTTGGAGATCGATTGGATATGCAAGGACCTCTCTCTTGTATTGGAAATATGGTACGAGGAATAAGGTGCCTCCGGTTTCGTTCAGACCCATAATGAACTTGTAAATGGATTACGTTTGACATTGTATTTCATTCTGTATTGATTGATTTCTATTAAATATGTATCTGTTTGGTGGCGAAGAATTTATTCTCTTGCTAAACTCCCTTCTCTGAGACATATGAGCTTAGAGGTTATATATTGATAGAAATCAGTTGTATGGCATGAATTGACAATGTGGCATGTTAAGACGCAAATGATCAAGGCTTTTGTTGAAAAGCAGGGCCTTGTGGATGATGATCAAAGCACAATTTTAATTAGCATAGCTTTGTGTTGTAGATTTAATTCGCGAGCCTCACACCTCGATATGATTCAAAAACAGGATGAGGACCTCAGGGAGGACATGCTTTTCTTTCTAGATACGGGTTATGTCCTGGTACGGAGCCTAGACATTTTTACTTATGTGGCTGATGGAATGAGGCGCCTCCGATATTGTGCCGACTAAAAGGCTCAAAGATAGGTCCGATAGGACCGGGAAACGTATTGTTCAGGAATATCCAATCCTCAAAAGTAAGAGAGGACAAGCCCTGACGCTAACCAAGGGCTCACCAGCGTCTGAGTCCTGAGGCATTTGCTAGAGTGTCTCGAAATCGGTGAGGAAGATCCTTTGCCTCGACTCATAGATGGAATCCAATTTCCAATACGAAACCTTTCGGTTTTAGTTGTAAGCCTATATGGCGACATAGTAGGATGGGGTACTATGCCGTCTATGATTGATACAATTATATTCGAAGTTGTTTTTGACAATATACACTTATAGTAATATGAAAATGATTTGTTTTAAAGTGTATCAAGCATGTTTGGCTATTATAAGGTAAAATTCTATCCTACGGCTTGCATTTCATTGTGTGATGGGACCTAAGTCTTATAATAGCTTCATTTTTCAGAAAGCATTGTGTTGTTTATAAATTGTTTTATTTTAGATTATTCATAGGAGTAAACCCGTTCCGTGACATACAGCGTAGTCCCGTGATTTACCCTATTTTAAGTAAAAGTTTATAACTGTTTTGAGTTCCCACACCAGTCCCATTACTGACTCAGAGTTTAGTGTTTCCACCTAAACTCTGGGTGCTCGTATTTTCCACACGGGCAGCTTGTAGTTTTGATTTTCGCAAATATTTCTTTTCATAGGATCTGGATTACAGCTGGAGCTATATTCGGAATGCTTTCTATCGGTGTATTCCATTCAGTTGTGGTAGTTGATGTTTCCCATTGCGCATTATGTTTATGTATTTAAATGTAATCTAAATCTCTGATATTTGTATTTCCGCTGTGTATATTATTTATTCTTACTCTGATATTCTTGTACTTAGATGTAAATTGTTGTAATAGCAAAGAAATATTCTAATGCGTCGTGTTCTCATTACAATCCGTATTTTTCTGTCTCTTCAGAGGCCAAGTGAATTCGGGGCATAACATAGGTTGTTTGAAATTAACAAGAAAACTATCTATTTTCGTTTAGGAAAATGTGTCATAGTCTGGTCCTATTACTTGTGCCCAACCTGGTTCGGGATTGGCAGGCAGCATACATGTTAAACCATAACCGCACAAGTTTTCCCCTTACACAAAATTATCTAATCTCGAGGGTCAATATAGGTTGATGGGAAGAAGTATATGAACATGTATACATTTTCAATTTTGTCAATATATAGCTTATATATTTTAATCCTCTTATAGCTCAAGGATCTCTAACACTTCATTCAGCCAATTATCTGAAAAAAATATTATAAAATGAAAACTTAAATTTAAACTTGTAGCGAAGGCTACAAAACATTATAGCTCACATAAATACGTACATATATAATGCGCAAAATCCATGCATTACACGGTGTGTCAAGTTTGAACAAGTTCTATTATTTAGATATTCGTTAATCAGTGATTAAGGTGTAGTGAAATTTATGTTTATTTGAGCATAAGCGTTATTATTTGATCAGCACTTAGTATTGTCTATTTAGATACCAATGGAACTTTTAAAAAACTCAATTATGAAACCTCATAGAAATAATAGCAGAAATAAGAGACGTAGAAGATTTAACGTGGTTCATATATTGTTAGCCTACTTTGTGAACTAGGCAACACAAAGTCAAGAAACCAAACATTGAAGGGTATTTTTAATTATAAGACTTCGGTTCGGATTGGAGGAAAACACTACAATTCAGATTGATAGCTACAGTTGTTCGGGTCGGGTCAGAGCAACATATTGGTTCGGATCGGATAGAGACTTCTGTTCGGATCGGTGATCTCTTACTGAGTAGATTGGTAAGGCATATCTAATCGGATCGGAAGGCAACTAAATCTCGAATGGATCGGAAAGCCATCTGCTTGCCACAACAATGGAGCGGAGAGGAATAGGTTAGAGAAGGAGAGTCGCGCCCAAACCAATCCGGTTCGGATCGGGTATCCCGATCCGAACCCCTTATCTGCACGTCTCCGACCCGCACCCATGATCCATGTTATTCTCCTGCAAAAGCGCCTGGATATCCGGACCGGTTATGACCAGTTCATACCCATAACGTCCTTCCCTTTGATGCGTTGTCAACATGATGGTTCATCCGAACCCGAAGAGAATGCGATGGATGACACGTGGCCCGACCCGGATCAAGTCTCAAGCAAATTCACACCTATAAATACCCCGTCTGGAGACAAAGAGAAGGATTTTTTTTCAGCGCTTAGAGAATTCAATCACCTCCATCATCCGAACTCCATTACTCCCGGAGAATCCAAATCATCTTTCATTTCTTGTTTTAGTCAATTGAGTGAACAAAAGTGAGTTGTGAGTGAATATTACATTGTATTTGCAACTGAATTATTGAATATAGTGAAAGATAAGTGGACGTAGGCATTTCTTCGCCGAACCACTATAAATCCTGTGTGCTCATTTTTATTTTTGTCTCATTTAATCTTGTTTCTAATCAATTTGGGTGTTAGAACCACTTTTGGGTCTAACATTTTGGTGCTTTCACTGAGAATCCTCATATAAATTCTTTATTTTCCGGGATCTCTTTCTAATTTTTGGACCGTTGAGTTCAAAGAAGTGAATCCTTAAGTTTCTCCGCTTTTTTACATTCGTTGAAGTGATTGTCAAAAACTCATGGCCAAAGGAAAAGGCAAGGAAGTTCAGTCTTTTCGAGGAAATGGAGCTGGCGAAGATCAGCAAAATGCTGTTGTAACAAGGTCTCGGGGGCAGAGTTCAGCAGCAGGAAGAATCAATGCAGGAAATCCGAGCCGCCAGCAGGGGGAGAGCTCCGATCCGATCCGGGTAGGAGACTCTGAAGCAGTGCATTCCCCCAATCTGAACCGACCCGAACTGCCCGCTGCGCTCCGATCCGACCAGGCACCCCAGCTCCGATCCGATCCGACTTCCTACCTCCGATCCGACCCGATGCTTGGTGAAGCTGGAACCTCTACTCGAGTCCCTACGAATGCTCCAATTCCAGCTGCCAGGGTTGGTGATCAGGTCAATCCATCTGCGCCCATCACTCAAGGAGACTTTTCGCGTTTGCTTGATATGCTTGAGAGCACAAGGGAAGCTATGAGAGTTCATGAGCGCACTAATCTCATAATGCAGGAAAATATGAGGCTCATGAGTCGGGAGATTAGTGAACTCCGTCGGCAAAGGACTCCATCACCGGTTCGTCACACACCAGTAGATCAATCTTCATCTTCCGAGGAAGAGAGGCCCCGTGAACGGAGGCAACTCGAACGACCTCAGAATGTGGAGCAGCTGACATTTGGATCTTTGGGATCTCGCGAGGATATCGCACAAGAATTAGGAAACGATGACCCCACTCGGGGGCAAAGACTCCAGTCCCCTCTTCCCGAGATCGACCGGGAACGCAGGGAACGGAATCGAGCAGAGGCAGCTCGAAGAAGAAGGGCATCTCCTGAGCAAGATCCCAGAAGGAACTCGGATACTAGGGCCAGGGAACCTGAGCAGCCCCTAACTAGTGCTGATGTATAGGAAATGGTTCGCCGAATTATGTCCGAGAGCCGGAATTATACAAATGAAGACTATGGCATTGAACGAAGCCATACTCCGTTCACCGACGATATCCTCGACTTCCAGTTTCCCCGACGCTTTAACTTGCCACAGATGGACAAGTATAACGGAAGGACTGATCCGGGACAGCATTTGATGCGGTATTCATGGCTCATGAATGCCGCTGCTGCCCCTGATGAAGTGAAGTGCAAAGCATTCCCAATCTACCTAGAAGATGTGGCATTGTTCTGGTTTACCCGACTTCCTCCTCGTTCGATTTCTAATTACAAGGAACTAAGTGAGCGTTTCATGAACCAGTTCCGACTACATGCCCGAAAGTCCAAGAGTTTTATTGAATTATCGAGAATCAAACAGGCACCAGGAGAATCTCTAAGGGCATATCTTGATCGTTTTAACCAGGCTGTAACTGAGGTCAGTGACCCGCATGAGCCCACTATTCTGATGGCATTGAAGGAAGGAGTCGATCCTGAATCTGAGTTTGGAGACTACCTTTCTGGGAAGACACCCCCCACAAGGGAGATATTCTACGAAAAAGCCGATATTTATTTACGGCGAGAGGAGGCCAGGGCCAACCGAAAAAGAAAGTCTGAGACGGCTTCAAAGGAGAATGTGCAGAGTAATATCGCCGTGAAACAGTCGGGGGAGAATTCTGGCAAGGTTGAAGTAAATGTAGGAAACAAGGGTGGAAACAGCAATACTGGAAGTGGGGGAAACAACAACAATAACCGTAATTCGAGCGGTAATAGAAGAAATAGAAATAGGGGAAGCGACCCTAACAAAAGACCCCGATTCCAGAACTACGAGAATTATACACCATTGAATGACACCCTGGAAAATATTTACCTGGATACGTACAATGTGTTGCAGTACAAAAGACCGCCACCTCGTGATTCGACCGAGAAAGAAATGGCGACAGGGAAATTTTGCTTGTTTCACGGGACTCATGGGCATTCGACCAATGAATGTCGGCATTTGAGGGATGTAATTGAGAAGCTGCTGCGTGAAGGAAAGTTGGATGAGTACAAGGTGGCCCCGAGGGACAGGGGGCAAGGGGAGCAGGCTCCAAAACAAATCCTACCTGCTCCCAATCCTACAGCGCAGCAGAAAGGTAAAGGAATTGTCATCAACTCCATTGTAGGCGGACCTCACCCGGCAATCCGAAGTTTTAGGTCAATGGACCAATATGTGAATGCTGCCAAGCATCTAGATGTGAATGAAGGTGACGATTTGGAAGATGTCGCCCCCACAAAACAACAGAAGACCATGTTCGACGACGTGGTATTTCGCAGCCGAGACAACACTGGGATACAATCTCCCACCAATGATCCGTTGGTTATTACTACCACCATTGGGCCGGCCTTGGTCCATAAGGTATTAGTAGACAACGGAAGTTCCGTTAATATTTTGTTCAAGAAGTCATTTGATCAGATGAAGCTTGAGCCCGAAGATCTGAAACCTTGTGAAGGATGGATTAGAGGCTTCAACGGAGCGACGACAGCTCCCATGGGATATATAGAATTGCCCGTGACCCTAGGGCAAGGAGAACGTAGAAGAGTGCGAATGCTTCAGTTCGTAGTATTGGACGTAGATTCGCCATATAACACATTTTTAGGGAGACCTGCCCTCGCTGAATTTAGAGTTTGTATCGCCCCTTGGTGCTTGTTACTAAAGTTCCCAACCGAAGTCGGGACTGGAGTAATGAGAGGGGATCAGGTTTCTGGACGGGCCTGCTATGTGGCCGAACTGAAGATGTTGATGAAAGGAGTTAATGCTGAGAGTAAGGATGCCTCGTCTCCCTCAAAGGGGGACTCGGCATAGCAATTAGAGAGATTGAACCCGAGGGAGTTGCCCAAAGGAACGCCTGAAGACCTGGATCCCAGAAAAGACGAGGAACCAGAGGCTAGGAATGCAACTCCTAACGAAGCGACAGTGGAAGTTCCCATTGATAAAGCTGATCCGACGAAAGTTTTGAAGATTGGTTCTCAATTGGATCCACGTCGTGCTGAAGAACTGACGGACTTCATGAAGGCAAACTTAGATGTGTTCGCCTGGACCCATGCTCACATGTGTGGGATATCACCTTCCATTATAAGCCACAAATTGAATGTAAATCCGAAGCATCCGCCTGTGAAGCAAAAGAGACGCATGCTGGGCCCAGAGAGGTCGGCTGCTCTCAAAGAGGAAGTAGAAAAATTGAAGCAAAATGGATTTATTCAAGATTCGACTTATCCCGACTGGATATCGAATCCCGTCTTAGTAAAGAAGCCAAACGGAAAGTGGCGGACTTGCATTGACTTTTCAGATCTAAATAAAGCTTGCCCGAAAGATAGTTTCCCGCTTCCCAGGATTGACCAGCTTGTAGACTCGACAGCAGGTCATGAACTTCTTTCTTTCATGGACGCATATTCTGGATACAACCAAATTCCTATGCACGTACCAGACCAAGAACATACGAGTTTCATTACGAATTTGGGGCTATATTGCTATGTTGTAATGCCATTCGGGTTAAAAAACGCTGGAGCTACTTATCAGCGCTTGGTAAATAGAATGTTTTATGATCAAATAGGAAAGACTATGGAAGTTTATGTGGATGATATGCTTGTTAAATCAAAGCAGTTTTCCAGCCATACGCAAAACTTAGCGGAAATGTTTGGTATCTTGCGAAAGTACCGTATGAAATTGAATCCCTTAAAATGTTCATTTGGAGTGGCGTCGGGAAAGTTCCTTGGTTTCATTGTGAGTTCCCGAGGAATTGAAATCAACCCTAGCCAGATAGCAGCGATCAGAAACATCGAAGAACCGAGGAGAATTAAAGACGTCCAAAGTCTGGCAGGGAAGGTAGCGGCGCTGAGTAGATTCATCTCCAAAGCCACAGATAAATGTGTTCCGTTTTTTGATTTGATAAAAAGGGGAAAGAAGAACTTCCAGTGGACTCCCGATTGTGTTAAGGCCTTCCAAAATCTGTTAGAGCTGCTAGAGAAACCGCCAATTTTGTCAAAGCCCGTAGATCACGAAGAATTATTTGTTTATTTGGCAGTCTCGGCTCATGCTGTCAGCACAGCCCTGGTTCGAGAAGAAGACAAAGTACAAAGGCCGGTGTACTATGTGAGTAAGAAATTAGCAGCGGCAGAGCGCAACTATCCAAAAATTGAGAAGCTCGCTTACAGCCTCCTGATCGCATCCCGAAAACTTCGTCACTATTTCCAAGCCCATCCGATAACCATATACACCGACCAACCCTTAAGGCAGGTATTGCAGAGACCCGAAGCATCGGGAAGGTTGATCAAATGGAACATAGAGCTAAGTCAGTTTGATTTGAATTTTCAACCACGAAAGTCAATCAGGGGGCAAGCTCTAGCAGATTTCATTGCGGAATTCACCATTCCAGAGGAGGAAATAATCAATGACCGAATGGTTAAATCTGAGGAAGAACTAGAGATGAATCCGTGGAAATTATATACAGATGGAGCTAAAAATGACCGAAGGTCCGGAGCTGGAATTGTCTTAGTTACTCCCGATGGACGGTCGTTATATTACGCCCTGCGATTAGAATTTTCGGCAACTAACAATGACTCTGAATATGAAGCCCTGATTGCCGGGCTGAAACTTGCTAAAGACCTCGGGGTAAAAATGATGGACATATTTTGTGACTCTAAGATTGTTGTTTGTCAAGTACGAGAGGAATTCGTGGCTCGAGGACCTCGACTTATCGCCTACCTCAAGAAAGTGAAAGAGCTATTGAATAGCTTAGAGCGGTACAACATAACACATATTCCCAGAGCTGAAAACCAGAAAGCGGATAGACTGGCAAAGCTGGCTAGCTCTGACAATCCAGAAGAGACTGAGGTAATTCCAATTGAAACGTTGGAGTTGCCAAGCTTTGAGTCAATGGAAATTGAATTCGCTTTTGAAACGGAACCAGAGAAGGAGTCATGGATGACTCCAATTAAGAATTTCCTTAAGAATGGGACACTCCCATCGAAGAAGAGTGAGAAAAGAGCTGTAGTTCGCAAAGCTACCAGATATGTTATACAAGATGATACTCTCTATAGGCAAGGATTTTCTATGCCCCTGTTACGATGTATTGCACACGACGACATCAAGCGTGTACTAAGAGAAGTACACGAAGGTGAGTGTGGAGATCATACAGGAGGTCAAACTTTAGCAAAGAAGATATTGCGCTACGGATACTTCTGGCCTACAATCAATAAAGATGCAGCTGATTATTCACGACGCTGCGATAGGTGCCAGAGATTCGCCAAAATCCCCAGGGCACCGTCAACCCAACTTAAATCGATGGTGAGTCCTTGGCCATTTGCCACATGGGGAATTGATATCATTGGAGTTTTACCGATTGCTAAAGGAGGAGCTAAGTATGCAATAGTGGCTGTGGACTATTTTACGAAATGGGTGGAAGCTGAGCCCTTGACCAAGATCACAACAAGAAAGGTGATAAGTTTTGTGGTCAGAAATATTATATGCCGATTCGGGATTCCAAGGACGATCATAACTGACAACGGAACCCAGTTTGATAGTACTGAATTCAGAAATTTCTGTCAGAAGTATAAGATAGACAAGCGATATACTGCAGTTGCCTATCCGTAATCGAATGGACAAGTAGAGGCAATAAACAAAGTTATAAAATCCATCATCAAGAAACGGTTGGAACGTGCAAAGGCAAGATGGGTTGACGAATTGCCCCTAGCTTTGTGGGCATATCGAACAACATTCAAGACAGCCACCGGTCATACCCCTTTCTCTCTCTCCTTTGGCTCAGAAGCAGTAATTCTAGTTGAACTGGAAGTTCCTTCCCACAGGGTGACATATTATGACCCGATGACGAATCGGGCACTCTTACTTGAGTCCCTTGATGAAGTCGAAGAGAAAAGGGACGAAGCAGACTTGCGTGCAGCAAGACATCGGCGTCAGATGGCACGCTATTATGACAAAAAAGTTCGCCTCAGAACTTTTGAACCAGGAGATTTGGTGCTAAAGAGAGTTTTTCCATCCCTTCCTCACCTCGGCCCAAAATGGGAAGGACCCTTTGTCATTCAACGGAAACTTGAAAAAGGAACCTTCAAGTTAACGACCGTAGATGGCGAAGAAGTCCCTCGAGCATGGAATGCCCAACACTTAATGCGATATTTGGATTAGAAATGCTGTACTTTTTGTTATTTTTCCTGTGAACTCTGTAACTAGGCACGACTTGCCTTGGGAAAATCTGACGATATAAATAAAGGGCTATAAAGTGGATGTAGGCTACGACTTAGCTGAACCACTATAAAAATGTTGTGTGTTATTTACTTTTATGCATTTACATTCATCAGTTATTCTGTTGTAATTATAAAATACAGGATAACTCAGAGCCTAAAAAAGGTTGAAAACAGTTTGGACATAAAAAGAAGCACAATGATTATTTGTGCAATAAGACGTAAAAGAATGAGAAAACGACATTCTTAACTCTAACTCTCCAGAGAAAGAGAGAGAGAGAGAGTATAAAAGCGTCTCAGACTGAGCGCTGAAAAAGAAATTCTATTCTTAACTCTAACTCTCCAGAGAAAGAGAGAGAGTATAAAAGCGTCTCCGATTGAGCGCTGAAAAAGAAATTCTCCTCCTAACTCTAACTTTCCAGAGAGAAAGAGAGTATAAAGGCGTCTCCGACTGAGCGCCGAGAAAGAAGTCTTTCCCCGTTGAACGACCGGGGAATAAACAAATGACTGAACTCGAACTCTAACTCTCAAGAGAAAGAGGGAGAGTATAAAAAATGCCAGAAAAAACGACAGGTACTGACGACACAGGAAGTGCTATCCCGTCAGAGAATTGGGAGCATTCAGGTTGCATGGTTAAGCATTGAATAACTTATGGAAATTGACTGGGGACACATATGCATACACATATTTCCCCCCTCCACAACTTCGTTTCATAACTATAGACATGCATTTTTACATAAGTGCAGAACTACTAACAAATAAACATTGCAAAAAGTGAATTATTTTTATTTACGAATGAATGAATTTGTACAGGGAAATAACTAAAGAAGAAAGTGCAGGAGCTGCTTTTGTAGCAGCAGTTATTGGTTCACAAAAATGCTAAAAAGATACAGGGGAACCCACTATTTGGGTTTGGGATGAGCCTTCGATTTCTTGGCAGCTTTTTCCGCATCCTTTGCTTCCTTCTCGGCTTCAGTCAAGATTCGTTTTGATTTCTTTTTCCCTGAAGATGTGGTACTGGAGCCAGCAGACTTCTTCCCGGAGGGCGGGGCACTGGAATCAAGAGAAGATTTTTTAGCAAGTTCTTCGGTAATAGATCTAGTTGAGAGCTTAACAACTAACCTTGAACCTGCATCCACAACTGCGAGGGGCTTGAGGACCTCAGGGTCTAGTTCTTCGGCCTTTAATTGCAAGCGCTTGTCTTGATTAGCCTTCATGGCAGCCAAGGTAACGTCATCGGCGCTTTTCGACTCCCCAGTTATTGCAACCTCCGGTTCCTCATCATGCCCCTCGTCTCCTCCATCATCTTTTAAAGCTGCAATCATTTCTTCATCATGGGGAGTGGTGACCTTAGTTGGCTCACTTCCTTCCCCCAAGTCTATGGAAGCAGCCTTGTCTTCCCCTTCTTTGACCCTATCAGCGGGCTTCGTCCCAGCGACAGCTCCTTGAGCTACATCTGTCTTTGCGGATGATTCAACACCTACAGAATGAGAAACATCGGTTATCAACTGGCGAAAGCAAAGGGTTTCTCATCGAACGTTCAATCACGTAGCCAAAGGTAGTAGTAGCCTTGGCAAATTGAGGAGAAAAGATAGGGATACCTTCCGAAGACTTTTCAGCGGGGGTGACTACTACCTCTGGAGTTATTTCAGGAATGGGAGATAGCAAAGTTGTCCGGGGAATTCCCGGGTTTTCGGGATCATACCCTTCTACTTCGGGAGTTGCAGGAGCAGAAGAAGAGGAGCCAGCTTCGGGAATGGTTTTTTGTTTAGACTTCCGTCTCTCTTCTTCCATAGCCTCAGCAATAAGGCGGCGCCCTTCAGCTAGGCGCTCCGGTTCATCGTCTCTCAAGTATTTCTCCATCAGTTTATCTTCATCAAGAGAATCGACCTTAAGTTCTTCTTTTTCCCACTCAACGATTTGATTCCATACTTGAACCAGAGTGGATGGATAGTCCTCGATCCAAGAAATGTTTCGACGACGAATAATATTTGCGAAGAATTCAATCATTAATTCGCCGAAACTTTGAATCTCAACCTCCGCCTCAGATAATTGCTTGCGGGCTTCCTCCGCAGATTTAATGGCACACTCCACATTGCCCTCGGCCAGAGCAGCCCTGTTTTCTGCCTCCAACAGCTTCGAAGCCAAGTCAGCATTCTTCTTTTCTAATTCAGCACTCCTTTTTGCTAACTCGGCGTTTTTCCGTTCAAGCACAGCATAAGCAAGGTGTGTTTTAGCAGCTTCTGACTTGGCCTCGTCAGCTTGCTTTTTTAGTTCAGAGCGCTCCTGAGTATGGGATTCAAGCAAGTCATGATAACGCTTTTGCATGTCCTCAAACTGTTGTTTGAAATTAGAAGCGTTCTTTTGAGCGACAGCTAGTTGAGCTTGAGTGTCTTCCAAATCTTTTCCTAAGGTTTTTAAGACCTTAGCATCCTCCTCCGTGGTCTTTTGCATTGAGTTAGCATTTGTCATTAGAGTGCGGATGATTCTAGAAAGATTGCGTGAATACTTGAACATCTCGGAATATTGTTTTTCTACCAAATCAATCTTTGCCTTGGCCTCATCTGCCCAATTAGAAGAAATAGGTTCAAGGGTAGGTAGAAAGGTCAGAGTCTCGAAGTAGTGCTCGGGAAATTGCTCCTCTAAATATGCCAGCTTTACTGCAGTTCCCGCATCTAATGGGGGAGGAGTGGGAATTGATAATTCGGTGCTCCTAAGTGCAGAGGATTCAGTAGTCTCTTTATCCGACCTAGGCCGCTTAGTAGCAGGGACCTTTTGTTTACTTCGAGACCCGGTTTCTCTTGGAGGAGTTTTCTCTCTACTCCGCTTTTCATGGGAGGAAGTGGAGTCTTTAGATGGTGGTCTATCCTCCTCCCTGCGACCCTGATAGCTCTTGTATTTCTCTTGTTCCGGTCGAACTGGTGAGCGGGAGCGTGAGGGCCGAGATCGATAGGGATCATAAGGTCTTCTCTCCTCCCTACCACGATCATCCCGGCGATCATACTCGACATCCTGAGGAGGATTGGACATGCTGCGACGAAGCTTTCTTATATCATAATAGGATCGAGACATTGTACCTGCACGATAAAATAAACGAAGTTTAGAATTAATGGGTTCATGGAGAAAGAAGTGCAATGAATGCTAATGCTGTGGTGTAAAGTGTATCCTAAGTGGTGTGTTTCCCCCCAACCAACCCGAGTCTGAAGCTAGACTAGTGCGGGCAGGCTCTTTGGCCTTAGCGGGAGTAGTTTCTTCGGAAGAAGTGAAGACTAAAGGATCCTTCCTGAAATCCTCTGAAGTATATATAGTCTCAGGTAAGGGGAGATCCCCCAAACCCTGAAATATGTGCTCATCAGTGCTAGGAACATCCCCTTCAGAAGCGTGAAGTGGCGACTCTTGGGAAGATTTTGACTTGTCTAGAGAAGTAGTTTCCTCGGGGGCAATATACCCTTCACAATGTTTTTCGGCCAGATTAGCCAGTTCATCATCTTGTGTGGAAGAGGGAGAAGGTGAAGTTTGAAGAGGAGCTGTAGGAATTCCCGAGCCCTCTCCTATCTCTGGAACTGTTTCCACTGGAGGAATGTATGCATAAGGGACCGTCCCATGACCGATGCTACGGAAAACGGATAGCAGCCCGTGAAAATGAAGGTATTCATCTTTAAGGACCTCGTCGATAGTCAGGAATTTTTGATCGCCATTAAGAAGACGGTGCATCCGATCAAAGAACACCTGATCTGATATCTGTTTGGGATTGTCGACTGCAAACAAAAAGGAAAACAGGTCAGGGTGATGATTCAAGTGTATAGAGTCCGGGTTCAGAAAATCAACGCTTTACTTGATTTTGTCCATCTCCTGGCGCATCCAGACTGTTGCTTTATATAGAACCATTCTAGTCTGGAATCTCCAGCTTTACTGCTAAATGGTGTAGAGATTATCTTCCTTTTTGGGACTGATTCGAAGTAACAAAAAGATGGAGTTTCTCTAGTCCGATGCTTGAAATTATAGAAGAAATGAACATCATCGAACGTGAGCTCTACGCCTAGAATTTCACGATATGCTATGTACAAGGTATGTAAATAGGCATATGAATTGGGATGCAACTGCATGGGGGCAATCCGCATTTGTCTTAAGAAATCAACGATGAAAGGAGAGAATGGAGGAATGGCGCCGACCATGCACATCAATCGAGTGACAGTCATATATCCTTCTGGAGGGTTGTGGGGACGGTCAAAGTGTGAGGGCACTAGGGCGTCCCTTTTCATTATTCCATATTTTAGACAAATTTGAACAAGTCGATCGTTGTCAATTGTTGATTCAACGGAGTCCGAGGGTGATTCCAATATGATGGCTGATTCAAATTCATCGGGTGCTCGATTATCACCAATCCCTCCTTCCTCCTCGAAGCCCAGAGAAACTTCATTCCCTGAAGACACCTCGTCGCTTTCCCGATGACTAACCCCGTAATCTGGACCCTCACTGTCCCATTCCGGATCAGACGAAGAAGATATATCCTCAAGAGTGATTTTTTAGAAGTTTCCGGGGCTTCTTTCCTCTCAGCTAGACGGGAAGAGCGTCTGGGCCTCATTGTCATGAAACTATTGAAGAAGCAATAGCACGGATTAGAGTAAATTATCCCGTGCCCCCCTTTGTGTATGTGTGTAAACTAAAGTGTGTGCAGCAAATATGGGAAATGCAAAATAAAAGTACAGCAATGTAAGACGAAGCTTTGAAGAGAAAGTGATAGTCAGAGTTGTTCTTAATTCTCGTTTATGTTCGCAAGGCACTATCCTAACTGTCCACGAAGTTATTGTCTAGAGTGAATGTTAGTTGAATTAGTTGGGTAGTCTTTGTGTGCCAAGTTTGATACGTTCGGTTCGGTTCGGATATGCATATGATAATTGGCTCAATACAAATACAGATATAGGGTCGGTTCGGATGCTTCATTAAAGCAAGGTCAGTTCAAGACAAGGGAAACAATGGGTTCGGATAAAGGACTGATCTGATCGGATCGGGTGACCTGATCCGAACCGAATCAGCATCACTTAACCAGTCCATTTATTTCAACCCCTTATCCCATTCTCTTCTCCGACCCGAACCGACATTTTCCTTCCTTCCCGTCTTTCTAAAGTATGCAACCCGAACCGATTCCCTTTCCTTCTCCTTCCTTTCTGCTCCTTCGTCTCCTACCCGAACCAACTCCAATTTGTCATCACGATCTTCATCTTCTTCCTCTTTCTCCCCACTCACAAACAAATCCATTCCATCACCAAAGCTCCAGTTGAGGACAAATATTTGCCCTCTCCAACCTATCAGCGCCTCGAAGTGATGGTGGATCCACCAGTAACGACATGGAGTTCAAGCAAAGCCCCATGGCTAAACCATCCCAATCAACCACGAATTGAAATCAAGAGCAGTTATAACGAAGTTATTCGAGATTAAAAAAGCTACCTATATGTCTGATTTGAGAAATCTACAAGGAATAGTTTCAGGATATTGGAGTTTCTGAAGTTTTCGATACTAGGGTTTGGAAGCGGCGACAGAAAAGAAGAAGAAAAGAAAGAAGACGGTGGTGGATTTATATAAGGGGTGGTGTTGACTCCTCATATTCCTATTCTTTCTCACCTGCTCGAACCGGAGTGAAGGCCCAGTAGCACAACTCTGCCTGAAGGCCCAATGTCCAAGAACCAAATCCACGAAAACGCATCGGATCGGAATCCGAACCGAATAAATTTCACACATTAATTTAGCATCCGACTCGAATTGAGTTCAAAAGAGAGATAAAAGAAAAGCATACCCGAGAGAAGCACTATGTGTCGTGAAGAACTTCCGGACTTAAATCAAAAGTGAAGAAAATGAATCAAACATTTCATGACATATATATAGGCGATAAGAGACATGGTTTCATGGAGCAACGCATCTCCACAAACGAATAGAAATGACTTTCTGAAGATTTAATTTCAAGGACTAGTATTCGAACAACATCAAAGCACGCTTCATCTCCAACAGAAGCATCCTTTGAGGGGGCAAAATGTTAGCCTACTTTGTGAACTAGGCAACACAAAGTCAAGAAACCAAACATTGAAGGGTATTTTTAATTATAAGACTTCGGTTCGGATTGGAGGAAAACACTACAATTCAGATTGATAGCTACAGTTGTTCGGGTCGAGTCAGAGCAACATATCGGTTCGGATCGGATAGAGACTTCTGTTCGGATCGGTGATCTCTTACTGAGTAGATTGGTAAGGCATATCTAATCGGATCGGAAGGCAACTAAATCTCGAATGGATCGGAAAGCCATCTGCTTGCCACAACAATGGAGCGGAGCGGAATAGGTTAGAGAAGGAGAGTCGCGCCCAAACCAATCCGGTTCGGATCGGGTATCCCGATCCGAACCCCTTATCTGCACGTCTCCGACCCGCACCCATGATCCATGTTATTCTCCTGCAAAAGCGCCTGGATATCCGGACCGGTTATGACCAGTTCATACCCATAACGTCCTTCCCTTTGATGCGTTGTCAACATGATGGTTCATCCTAACCCGAAGAGAATGCGATGGATGACACGTGGCCCGACCCGGATCAAGTCTCAAGCAAATTCACACCTATAAATACCCCGTCTGGAGACAAAGAGAAGGATTTTTTTTTCAGCACTTAGAGAATTCAATCACCTCCATCATCCGAACTCCATTACTCCCGGAGAATCCAAATCATCTTTCATTTCTTGTTTTAGTCAATTGAGTGAACAAAAGTGAGTTGTGAGTGAATATTACATTGTATTTGCAACTGAATTATTGAATATAGTGAAAGATAAGTGGACGTAGGCATTTCTTCGCCGAACCACTATAAATCCTGTGTGCTCATTTTTATTTTTGTCTCATTTAATCTTGTTTCTAATCAATTTGGGTGTTAGAACCACTTTTGGGTCTAACATATATGAATATCTTACATCCATGGAAACCAAACAACTTTTATTCTTCTTCAGTTTGAGAGGGAGTGCAATAAGAGAAGAATACAAGCACTCAACATAAATTTCTCACCCTATAATTGATACAGAAATAGAGATCTTATTGTGGATATATTGAAGAAAGTATTATTGGTTTGCGATGAAAAAGATGAGCAAATGCCTCCCTATTTATATAAGTAAGGATAAAAACTTGCATGAAAATAAGCATGAAAGGTTTCTGAATTTCCTTGATTTGATTTCAACGTAAATCTTGCATACTTATGTTTATATACATGTATGCTTGTATTTGATTGATTCCTTAAATCAAATAATATAACCTCTTATATCATCCAAATTTGCCGCCACATATATCTAGATTTGATTGATTTATCAAATCAAATAATCTTTATTCATATCTTTTCAGATTGTTACACATAATTAATTGATCACGGGAATCGACCAAAATTTTCTCTATAATAAATTTGGCATAGATTTAAATTGTCCAATTTTAACACTCCACCTCGATTTAAATATTTTCATTGATCAACAAAAAGAGTTACTGGGTCAGTGCCCTATGGCGCTCAAGTAGCAGGAAGCAAACTGATCAAGTTTGAGTAATGCTCAAACTTGTCTTTTCGAAGTGACTTTGTCATCGTATCTAGAGGATTATCCAAAGTATTCACCTTCACCAATTTGATCTTTTTTCGTTCTTCTTCAGGCATAAGAAATAAGCCTCAGACATCAATGTGCTTTGTCCATGAACTATAAGATTGGTCCTCTACAAGATGAATCGCACTCTAACTGTCTGAAAATAGCTCTATTGTCCACTGCACCATTGAAATATCATCCAACAACTAACGTAAGTATATCCTTCTTTTATTACTTCCACAATTCGATATCAACTCTGCTTTGGTGGTTGACAAAGCTATGATAAAATGCAAATTTAGTCTCCATGAAATCGAGCCTATGAAAAGTGTACAAACATAGCCCGACATTAAATTCCTAGTATCTCTATCCCCAACATAATCAAAATCATGGTATCCTCTAAGAGAGATGTCACCATCTACTCCACCATATAACAAGCCAACCAAAGAATTGGCTCGAAGATATCTAAGAATCAACTTTATTGCTTTCCAATGCTCTTTGCATGGGTTAGACATATATCAACTCACAACACGCACTGCATGGGCCAAATCAAGTTTAATGCACACCATCGCATACATAAGACTACCAACAACACTAGAATATGGTATATTAGCCATATACCTCTTATCTTCTTTCGATGTAGGAGAATGGTTTTTCAACAACTTAAATTGAGAGCCTGATGGAGTGCCAATCGGTTTGGTTTTCTCCATACCCAATCGAGTGAGGACCTACTCAATGTACTGCACCTGGGTGAGTCTTAATATTCTCCACGACCTATCTCTTATGCTTCCCTAAATCCTTCATGTCAAACTCCTTACCGAGATCTTCTTTTAACTCCTAAATTTTGACTATACTATGAGATGCAATAAGCATATCTTTAATATATAACAAGAGGTAAATCATATCACCGTCATACCTCCTGAGATAAATACATTGGTCTTTGAAGCTTCTGAAGTATCCTTGTGAAAGCATAAACTTATCAAATCTCTTGTACCAAAGTCTATGAGACTACTTCAGTTCATATAGAAATTTTTTAAGTCTACAAACATAGTCTGGGTTGCTACTATCAATGAAGCCCTCTAGCTACGGTAAATAAATCTCCTCATCCAGATCAGCTGGTTAGAAAGCTGTTTTGGCATCTACTTGCTTTAATTCTATAACACAGTGAGAAAATAATGCCAAGAGAACGTGAGTAGAAGCATGCCTAACAACTGGAGCAAAGATGTCATGATACTCTGCCCCATTCTTCTTAGCATACCCCTTTGCTGCTAATCTTTCTTTATATCTGAAATCCCCATGGTCCATGTCTTTCACTCTATTCACTCTATGGATCCACTTACATAAAATAGATTTTTTTTCCGTAGGAAGTGGCACCAAATCCCAAGTGTGATTTTTCTGTAAAAATTCAATCTTCTTGTAACAACCCGGAAAATCTGAACCAGTTTAAAAATTTTAATTTGCCTATTTTAGTGAACTTAAAATATTTAAAATAAATATTTCAAATAATAATGGCGAAGAGTAAGTTTGAATCAATGTTAGAAAAAGAATATAATTAATTCTAATTATAAAAAAGGCCAGAAATGGAGCGGTAGTTTCAAAATTTGAATTCAAACTTTGACTGATTGTACAGGGTGCAAAACAAAACAGATTTTAGTGAAACCAAAAATATTTAAATTTGTTTGTGAATATCTTTCTAAGGAATCTGAAAAATTGAAATTTCGTAGTGGGAAGCAAAAGTTATGGCCAAACGAATTTTCAGAAAGGTAGTTATAGAGTTTATATAGCCCGAGAAAATGACCATTTTGCAAACGACCTCAGAATTCGACGAAACCACTTTTGTTAGATCCAGGATGTTAAATTATTGCTAGGTTTCAAATTTCATAATTTTTGAAGCTAGTATGTGAGCGTGGCAAAGGAAAATGTGTTTGGTCGATTTCAATTAAATTGGATCGACCAGAAAAGGGCCATTTTTCAAACGGTCTCAGAATTCGACGAAACCAGTTTTGTTGGGACCGTATCGCCAAAACATAGCTAGATTTATTTTTCGGGAATTTTTAGAATCAGTATGTGGCCCCGGCAAATTGAAATGTACGCTCAAATTAAATCTTGAATGTTTTATATTTTAATTTGAAAGAAAACTGACTGAAACAGTCGAATGGGCCTACGAAACATATCCCATTTTGTTCGGAATCGGGGTATTTAGCTAGGGGCGACAGTCGTTGGGTTTGAATTGGTGCTAGTATGGGGTATTGGGTATTTTTGAATTTAGAGAATTAAATAAATATAAAAAAATCATGGACCAATCACATTTCTCCTTCCTCTCCGTTGAAACCCGATCCGCTCCAGGCGTGAACGACGGAAACAGCTCAAGCCCTTCTCTCCTCTTTTTCTCACAAACACACAATAAAACTTGCTGCTCCTGTGGAGGATTTTGAAGAGGACGTCAAGAGCTTCAAATCCTTGTAGGGTTTGGATTTTTTCGTTGAGAATCCAAGGGGAATCGAAGCTAGGAAGTTCGCCACTTCATCTCGCCGCCCAGGCCGATTCCGGCCAAAGAACTGGGGCCCACTTCCGGCGAGCAGGCGCCCCACCTCCCCCTTCGACCTCGCACAACCCGATCACCGTATTGATCAACGGATTTGCTGAAAATTTGAAACCTTGTTTCGAACCCTTCAGTGAGGTAACGGCTGAAAATTATATAAACTATATTATACCATTTTAAAGCGCTACGGTTTTTGATTTCACTGTAAAAATCATTTCTTTTTCGTTTCTTGACGAAACTCAGTGAAACAAGAGACAGTGGACTCGTGTGGACGCCTTTACATTCTAGAAGAAACCGCATATTTTTCTAAGCCTTCTGCTATTTTTGGTGGAGTGGAACCCAATGTGAAATTTCTGAATTATAAACAATATGGAAAACGACGATGTATAAATTATACAGTCGAAGTATGAGTTATATAAGTGTTGTACACCACATGTATAGGCGTTGTATAAGTTGTATGTTCGATGTATAAGTTATATATGCATTGTAAAAATTATATATATGTTGGATAGAAGTGAAATATACTTATATATATATATATATATATATATATGCCCCTCTTCCACAAACCGTAGACGATATTTATTGGTTGTGATTGGTGTGAAAATTGGTTGATAGTGAATGGTTGAATAGAATTGTTTGTGGTTGAAATTGATTGTTTGTGGTTGAAAAATACCCGTTTGTGGTTGAGAGTTATTTGGTTGAAACCACATAGGATTAGTTTGTGGAAAAGGAAAAAAATACACATGCCGCCTGCGTGCGAACTAGATGCATGAAATCCCCATTGTCAAAAGCTGTGAGGCTTTAAGGTAGAGCGAGGAGCCGTACTAGGGACGACCCCGGTTTTAACTACCCTGCCATTATGCTGCCGAAATTTTGAATAATATTCATGTGTTAGGATTATTTTCATGTGTTGAAACTATATTTGTGTGTTGAATAGAAATTCATTCTTTGAATAGAAATTCAAGTGTTAAACGACATCCATGTTTTGAATTAAATTGTTTGTAATAAAAATCATATTTTTATCACCTATATGAACCATATAAAATAGTCGTGTTTTGAAATAAATTGTTTTGCAATAAAAATCACATTTTTACTATTTATATAAACTATAGAAAACATTCATGTGTTGAATAGAAATTCATGTGTTGAATGGTATTCGTGTTTTAAAATAAATTGCTTTAACAATAAAAATCACATTTTTATTATATACACGAACTATAGAAAACATTCATGTGTTGAATAGAAATTCATTCGTTGAATAGAAATTCATGTGTTGAATGGTATTCGTGTTTTAAATAAATTGCTTTAACAATAAAAATCACATTTTTTTATATATATGAACTACAGAAAACCTTCATGTGTTGAATAGAAATTCATTCGCTGAATAGAAATTCATGTGTTGAATGGTATTCGTGTTTTAAATAAATTGCTTTAACAATAAAAATCACAGTTTTATTTTGTATATACGAACTATAGAAAACATTCATGTGTTGAATAGAAATTCATTCGTTGAATAGAAATTCATGTGTTGAATGGTATTCGTGTTTGAAATCATTTGTGTTATAATAAAAATCATATTTTTATCATCTATATGAACTATATAAAATAGTCGTGTTTTGAAATAAATTGTTTTAAATTAAAAATCACATTTTCATTATATACATGAATTGTTAAAAATAGTGAAGTGTCGAAATAAATGTTTGTTGGATAAAAATATCGTTTTTATCAAATGTATGAAAAGAATATCATTTTGAAATCGAAGAATAGATTATATATATATATATAATTAAAATAAATCGAATAACGTAGCTGCAGTTCATGTTTTGAAACCGGGATTTCAAACGATTAGTGCGGGAGATCCGACAATCAGATTTTCCCGAAACCGAAACCGTTGGGTTCGCTTTGTAAATATATTTCCAACGACACCAACTTTGTAAAGATCCAACGGTTGGATTGTCTTGAATGTTTAATTCAAATCTGAAGAAAAACAGCGCCAGAATCGATTTTATATATATATATATATATATATATATATATATATATATATATATATGTAATTAATTAAATCGAATAACGACGCTGTAGTTCGTATTTTGAAATCGAAACTTCAAACGAGTGTACCGGGAGATCCGACCGTCGGATTTTCCCAAAACTGGAACCGTTGGATTCGTTTTGAAAAGATCTTTCTAATGATGTAAAATTTGTGAAGATGCAACGGTTATTTTAAGATATGTGTAAATCAAATCTGAACAAAAACAGCGCCACGACCGCGTTATGGCCTGAAGCGTCGTTTGAATAAATTGGCTATTTTTAAATAAATAAAAATAGCGATAAATCGTTATAAAATATTATAAACGATATGGAATGTGAAATTTAGAAACTAACTGAAGGTTAGCTAAGTCGAATGGTTTCCTGGGTTCTGATCTGATGTTGGTTTCGGCCTTCGGGGTTAAGATTTGGGAAATCATTCTCTTACTGATTTACGGTTAGTGACTGATGAATTGAAATGAAGCGTATGTTGTGTTTGTATAGCACTTTTAATTAAATACGCGAGTTGCTCAGAAAGACCGGGTTTATCCCATTCTGAATAACTGAATCGACGATAAGAAGTCGAAGATGAAGACAGTGGTAGAAGACCGGAGATCTTAACCTCGGTTGGATGATAACTGATGTCCTGATTGGGAGGCATCCCGAAATATGGATAATGAGTGGTGATCGTCCAGACGTACGTGGAGAACGATGAGTATGCGAGGTATATAGTGCCTCCGGTTTAGTTCGGACCCAAAATGGACTTGTAAATGGACTGTGTGTCTAACATTGGAATTCGTTTTGTGTGATTGATAGCCATCAGTTACATGGTGTGTGGCATGCTAAGAGGCAGTGATCAAGGCTTCTGTTGAAAAGCAAAGTCTTGTGGTGGATGATCAAAGCACCGCCTGTGTGGCGTAGCTTTGTGTATAACGTGAATTCGCGAGCCTCACACCCCGGTATGAACCAGAAACGGGAGAGGACCTCTGTAACACCCCACGTCCGCTAGGGTCACTCACAAAGGGAATGCACTAGGTTTGGTGAAGTATTATCGAGGTAAACATGCACAGAAATATTACAAGACAGAACATATATAAAACAGTGGAAGTAAAGCAAATTTCATTACCTTATAAAATAGTAAGGTCAAAAGCCTTTTACATCAGAATACATCAAAACCTGTCTTGCAATAGTAAAGAAGCATAAACCATTTCATAAATTATTCCCCAAGTAAAACAGTAAGGTAGCCATAGCCAAGAAAAGTCCAAGCCATTCATGATGACCTTCAAGCAGAGGAAGTTCGAACTAAATAATAGTGTTTCCTCCCTGAAAACCTTGGGGGGAAACGGAAGACAAAGAGGCAAAACAAAATGGGGTCAGTCATAAAGACTGGTAAGTCCTATCTACTTCCAGTATAAAAACAGGTAAAGGTAACATGACATGCATAAACTGAAAGTAAACATAAGGATGACGACAAGATAGATAAGCTAAACCAAGATAACCGGATGAACTACTATAGCAAGATAACTAAGATATCATAATAAACTACGGTGTCAAGATAAATAAAGGTATCACATCGTTAGGTTTCTATCAAGTATACTATCCCAAGGTATCTATCATGTGTATTTTCTCTGCACCTCTCGTACTAGTATCCCAACCCGCGTCATGTGTTAACTATGAATGTCCCTTACCCAATGTCATGTAATGGTCCATGTCAACCTAATATATAACATATGTAGGTTTTCCCAACTCGAATGTTTCTTTCCATGTATAAGTTCAGTCCTTTTCCGTAGGACGTACGGGCTTTCCCATGTAAATCTATACCACCTCATCGTAGTACCATTTTATCCTTGAAGTTGTTTTGGACTGCTACCCTTGATCTGGTTACGTTTTCTTACCATGAACTATCGTGTGTTCACTTTGGATTTATGCCGCCTAGGACCACTAGGGATTATGCTACCTAATGAACGTTTCCGTAACTTGGTTTGGGTTTTAGCCACCTAGGACCACTAGGGATTATGCCACCCGTCAACCACGCCCTTTGTCCCACGTATAAATCGTGAATTGTTTCCATGTCTAGACGCACATGTATCTCAATGTGCCATCCGAGTTTCGTGCCAGGGCAAATCGAGAAATACGGAACTCGGTTGGGAGTTTTAAGTCATCTGTCGATGCAGATATCAAGGTCTGTTTTTGTATCCGTGGCTATGGTCCCACGTGACCCCTCCCTCAACTACTGAAATGCAATCCAAGAAAAATCATGTATGAGAACTACATCCCGGCCCCACTATGCCCCACTTTCCTATTGGCCAACCTCACCCATGACTCGATAGCAAGAACATGGTCTGTTGGGAGTTCTCTGCCTTTCCGTTCGTACACGATTGACTAAAGATGGTAGGTAGTCGACAACCCGCTATCCAGGGCAAAAACAAGAATCGACGACTCCACGCTAATCCATCCCCGTCTTTAGGTTGCTCGCACAGCAACCAAGGCATACCCTTGGCTCTTCTACCGCAGACCTTAACCTCTGTGAGGCCAGGTTTCATGGACTATGTGCCAACTCACAGAGGGATACCAAGAGTACCCTCACGTCCCCCGAAGCTACCGCTTCGTCACCCAATTCGCTGGAGCTTTTAATCCAAGTCAGATAAGTTGCTCCTCCTCGTATACTAAGCGATGACCTACCGTATCAGGTTACTCATCTATTTATGAACTAGTCCCATGTCCTTGGCTAAGAATTATTACTTAGTTATTCTGAACTAAGGTTTACCACTTAGCTTCTTTTCCCGTTATCCTTGATTAACTACGATTCTCTACCTAGTTCTTCTAACTAGGGTTTTGTCTACTGGGTTAAGTGTTGTTATTCATGTTCATGACTTAACCCGCCTACGAATCATGTCAAGATTGTCTAAGTATTTAAGTTCAAGGCTTAGCCTTACCAGTTGGCTAAGTACACCAAGAAGTGCATGACTTAACCCTACCAAGTCAAATTGGTTAAGTATTTGTTTGTCTTAACCCTATCAGATTATCGTGTTAGATTGATTAAGCATAGATTATCTTAATCCCATCAGATCATCGAGTCGGATTGGTTAAGTATGGGTTAGCTTAACCTCATCCACTAATCGTATTACAATGGTTAAGTATATTCAAAAGGTCTTGTGACTTAACCCTATCAGGTCTGCATGTTAGATTGGTTAAGTATAGGTTACTTAACCTCATCAAATCATCGTGTATAATTGGTTAATTATAAGTTACTTAACCCCATTAAATTATCATGTTAAGTTGGTTAAGTATTGGTTACTTAACCTCATTGAATTACCAAGTTTAGATTGGTTAAGTGTTTAACTTAACCCCGTCGAATTACCGTGTTTAGATTAGTTAAGTGTAGGTTACTTAACCCCATCTAATTACTGTGTTTAGATTAGTTAAGTCTAAGTTACTTAACCCCATCTAATTACCAAGTCGGATTAGTTAAGTGTAAATTACTTAACCCCATCCCCTAATTGTCTTATATGGGTAAGTGTCATTAAGAAATCAAGTCCGGTTTAACTTAACATACCCATTCGTGTCATATCGGTTAAGTGTCATTAGTCAAAATTACTTAACCTTTTCATGTGGCATTAATTAGATTAATGCACCCCAACCTTTCACATTAGATTTTGTTGTGGTTACTAGTTAAGCCGGGCGGGTCCAGGTAGATTTACACCACAAACTAGTCTAACCTCGGGTTTTAAGTGCTATATGACCAACTACCCATATTGGGTCTTATTGTTTGTAGCCACTAGTTAAGCCGGGCGGGTCCGGGTAGATTTATGCTACAAACTCAACCCAACCTCGAGTTGGCCACTTTCATGTTTGGTCTAGTGTCATATTACACTTACAACCCATACGTGTCTAGTTTCAAGTCCCATGTTTACCCCACGTGTCATGTCCACATTTAGGTGTATCATGAGTGTCATATTTTCATGAAATCCCATGTCAAATTATCATGTCATAATCACGCTCGTCTAACCTAACCCAAATCGTGTTTCCAACCCAAGTAGAAGCGAGTCAACATAGTAAGGATACTATGCTACATATTGGCCTCAAAACATGCACGATGCCAAAAAGGGATTGGCCACAAACATGCATAGTATCATAAGGGAATTTGGACACAAACATGCATAGTATCATAAGGGAATTTGGCCACAAACATGCATAGTATTATAAGGGAATTTGGCCACAAACATGCATGATAACGTAAGGGGTTTGGGTTAATTTACATGCATAAGCCCCAAAGTCAAGTCTTTGCCAATGTTTCACAAGTCAAATGGTTCCCAAAGGTTCATGCTAGCATTCCATAGATAAAGATTCAAACTTGCAAGATAAACTAGGTTGAACATAACATGAGTGGCATGATTAAGTTGCTAAAACTTAGCCCAAGGTCATAGATCATAGAAAAGGGGCAAAATTAGGTTCACATAGGCTAGCATACTTATGTTTCATCGCATTTTATTCCATGTCACATTAGAACCACCGTTAGAATCTACAAATAGCTAGAACTTACATAGCGAGGCTTAGGGAAGGATCATGCATCGTCTTGACGAAGAAAGGTGGCTCCTTTGTTGAAGAATCGTCATAAATTGGCCTAGCAACGTTGATCCACTCCCTTGATTTGATGTAGCAAGCTAGCACCTTTGATTCAGATCTTGTTTGAGTGCATAGTCTCTTGGAGTTGGAGATGGAGGCCATAACCAATGGAGATTTTGGCAGCACTTAGTTGCTATAATGATTTTTAGGGATTTAGGTTAGGTCCTAGCGTGTTTTTATAGAGATTAGGAGTAGTTTAGGCCCTTAGATTAACCCTAGGATAGATATGAACCCTCAAAACCCGTCACAGGCCAATAGACTAGACCCAAAAGCCTGTCTTGAGGAATAAGTTAGGCACACCCAGGCCAAACTGGCCGACCACCCAAGTCGACAGGGGTGTCGACTGGGCAGTCGACACCACCTGGGGTGTGTCTACTCCCAAGTCAACTCCCCAGTCAACTTGGGGGTGGCGGGAATTTCCCGCCTGCCCTGCTTGGCTGAATTTGAATTCTGAATTCAAATTTGAACTGTTTTTGAACTTGAAATTTTCTGAAAAATTTGACAGGCCATAACTGGGTCATACGGACTCCGATTTTCGAAAACTCGGACTCTATTTCGCGTATTTTTCCGAGCCGAACGCAATGGCGCAACCCGTTTCACCTGATTCAGAATTTATAATTAAATTCTGCCTTGATTCTTGTCTTAGCATGTTGTAAAAATCCGGGTTGTCACATTCTCCCCAACTCAAAGGATTTCGTCCCCGAAATCTCCAAGTTAGGAAGAACGTATCCTACCATCCATCATCCATCTACTCAAAACATCATCCACAGGCAACCATGGTCCTTCAAAAAAAAAGACTCCTAATGCTTTATGAACACATGCAGAAAGTGTGTGTATATGTTCCTTAGCTAATGCTAATGATCAGGCCTGAATGATCTTTTCAATGCAAAATATGTTTAGTGCCATGAGTCCAACATGTATGCAAATAGTCCTAGTCATATAAACACTATATGTGTGCACAAACATTCATTCATATGCAACATCCGCATGACAACACATTCAATTTCATCCATAAACAAGTATAAATACTCGTACATATGCAACATGAAACGTGACCGCGTCAATCTAGTATCCAAAGTGTATTCGCGCATCCACGAGCAACCACTTGCAACCATTTGCAACCATATCAATCATAACATGTTTCAAATACATGTTTACATCCATAGAGTTCTATCTAAGGTTCCCAAGATAAGATCGAGGGGATAAACAAGACAAACTCCTTACAGGGTTTGCAACAGAAACAGGTCCGAGAGGATATCCACCAAGCGATAACATGCAAGCAAGCTCTACAGGAGAACCAGGGATCAAAGATATACTCTTAAAAAGAGACATGATGCGCGCATCTAAGCTGCATTTCCATGAGCTTAATTCCATTGTGCCTTGACCGCCTTTGACTTCATGATTTCGTAGCTCCTTGATTCCTATTTCCAAGGTATGAGTGGGAACTCATTTCACTGTCGCCTCTCGTTCCACTTTCACTTATTCTTTCCTTAGTATACTTGGCTCAACCATATCTGCGTACTCATGCAAGCTCTCCAAAATTCACTAGTGAATTCTGGATCCCGTTTACCGATGCCAATCCATGTTACCCCGTGCACTTACTAGGGTGATTCCTATACCCCATGCTTAAGCAGAATGAACCATCCGCCTTATTGGCGAACGTTACTCGATCGGATCAGAGATTTCCGATAAATGCATCAAGAGATTTTAGGTAATTAACCATGACAAAACCAGTGAAACACCCCACCTCCGTTAGGGTCACTCTCAAAGGGAATGCCCTAATTTTGGTGGAGGTTTATAAGTACAAGTCACAGATATACAAGACAGATATAAGAACACATATTTGTAAACAGCGGAAGAACAACAAACTTTATTTCATAAAGTCAAATACGTGTTACAACAACATCCTTTCCAAAAACATAACATAACACTTTCATAATCTGTCTTGAGTACATTATTTAAAGAAGCATAAATAAAACATAGATAAACTGCAAAAGCCCCATAGTGGATTGTCCAAAGCCATAGTTCAAAACAGGAAAGTCCAAGCAATACATTTCTCTTCTTCAAGCTGGATGTTGAGGTTGGTCAAGCTGCTGTGTTCCCTCCCTGAGGACCTGGGGGGGGGGGGGGAAACAGAAGAAAGAAGACGAAAGAAAAGTAGAGTCAGACATAAAGCCTGAGTAAGTCTAATACTATTTTGTCTATGAATAAAGAACTGGGTATGATAAGTATAAACAAGAAGTGGGCATGCACTATAAACTTGGTTAAGTTGTCTAGGGTCAAATATACTATCGTACCCCATGTTGATCTCTGAACCCATATAAACTAGTTTCCAACTGGCACCCCAAAATCAGGGTGATGTGTTCCATTCTATGATGATCGGCTCCTACTCGCATAGTTACATGTGTCTTACGGCCCCCGATGTTGTAGTTACCTATGCTGGTCCCACCATGGGGTGTATCAAGTCCCATAGTGGCAACCCGACACAACCTTAGAGTGCACAGGTATGCTACTGGTGTCCAGTGCCTTATTTTTCTTCGCCGGAGTGTGTGCACGCCCGCACTCCATTAGAACCTACACAGCTACACCACCGCCGTCGCTTTGACCTCTTACAATCAGCCCAGTAATCGTGCCCCACCCTGCCTAGTTTCAGGGTATCCCGATACACCTTCTAGGGTTACTGCTGAAAAGGGTCCCCCGTTACTAGGTTTTCTATCTCTAGCCAACATGCTAAGTTGGTTAAGTGTTTCCTAACCTAACCCCCACCAGTCCGTTTAGTTTAGCATGTCCCATTTTGATTAAGTCTTTAGTTCACTTAATCCTAACAATCCTGACTCAGCCTTAATTGTCTTATTAAGGCCCTGACCTCTCACATTAGACAGGTATTGTTGTGGATGCCTGTTGCCGGTTGGTTCCGGGCAGTCTTACGCCACAACTCAGTCTAACCTCGGGTCCTTATTGGGCTCCATGTTTAACCTCTCACATTGGATAGGTATTGTTGTGACTACTGGACAGCCGGGCGGTTCCGGGCAGGTTTACATCACACCTCAATCCAACCTCGGGTTAAACACATCGTATGTTCTACATTTACATATTTTGTCTTTCTTCTTTATTTTCTTATATGTAAATATTTGCGGCCAATTATTAAGTTAATGGTGTAAAGGTTACACCAATCATGGGCCCAACCCATACTTGAATTTGGGCCCTTCTATTTTATATTTTCATTCATTAGTAATTTTAACCCAATGTTATTTTCCCCTGTTTAACACGTCCGTTTATTATATATATATTGGGCTTAGACTTTTAAAGCCCAATTTAGCCATGCGAAAAGGGGAGGCTTAAAACGTGATTACATACACAAAGAGGGGAATGTGAGCGCATGAACTTGCAATATGACGTTGGGAATACAAAATAGAAACTGGTGTACTTGCATATATACTTTGGTCATAAAGCATAGGTGACATGAATCAAACCATGTAAACTTAAGGTAAGAATCTAAATTAGGTGTCACATAGTCTTAACTACAACATGAACCTATATTTTTATCTCAGGCATAATGTCAAACATAAGCTTGGCATAAATATTTCTAACATAAGCATGGCATAATGTCAAACATAAGCATGGCATAATGTCAAACATAAGCATGGCATAAGTATAGTTAAATTTGTTCACCTAACCATGGCATAAATATTTCTAACATGAAATCATGATTTTTACTTTAGTCATGCAAACTTGCAAAAAGGGATTTTTGGAACCTAACCTAGCTATGTACCACATATGTCATCTTGTTAACAATTTCAACTATGCAAATTATCAACCATAGCCTAGTCATATTCATAAGTTTGCAAATAGGTTTTCTAGTACAAAAGCATGGCTTAATACATGATGCCAAATTCTCAACATAATTTCATGTGGATTATGATAATCCAAACTCATTCCAATTACTTCACAAAAATGATGTTTGTATAAAAATACACATTATGATGGCATAGTAGCAAAACCCCAAACTTGCATTATTTTCAATTTAACAACTACATACATGTAGCTTCAACATAAATTACATATCTTGCGAATATCCAAACGTCATACTTACATAAAACTACCGCATGTAGTTTTTCATAATGAACAACATAATTCAAGATTATCCAAGCGTATACAATATTCCAACGCACAAATATGAATTACTTTATCGCCACAAATCAAGTATACATATCTACACAATCATTTGTTCATACCAAAGTAATACTCTACTTACAATGGTTGCGGCGAATTCTCTAATTTAGGAATAAGAAGATGCAGTTTGATTTGATTTGCTTGAATTGCTTTAGGCTTTAGAATTTTCCTCCTAATCTTCTCTCTAATTGGTGGCTACCCCTAGTCGTTCCTCAGCAACATGGCGGCTTTGTTCTTATTTTTGAATGAATAGATTAGGGTTAGTCTAGGGTTGTTTTTATAGGGGTAATGAACTGATTAGAGCCATTGATGTTGCCTGGGTTGATCATAGCCATTCATCCTAAGGAGAGACCAATTAGAGCTTGCCACCTAGCCCTAATGACAAAGCAGACCACAGAAAATCGACCAACATAGAATAGGCCAGCCAGGTTAGACTGGGCTCGACCTGGTCTGGACCAAGTCGACACCCCTCTCGACAGCCCTGTCGACAGGCCTGTCGACCTGGTTAGACCAGGTCGACAGCCCAGTCGACCTGGGTGCGTCAGGCGGGACTTTTTCCGCCCTGGCCCATTGGGCCCCATTTTTGTTTTCTGAGCTTATTTTATTCTGTTTGAATTTTAAATTTAATAAAAAAACTTCCGAAGGCCATATCTTCTTCATACGGACTCCGTTTTTCGAAAACTCGGACTCTATTTCGCGTATTTTTCCGAGACGAACGCAATGGCGTATCCCGTTTCCCTTAGTTCTTTGATTTCAATTTAATTATACTTTAATTTGTGGATTTCACAGTTATAGAATTCGCGGGGTGTTACATTCTCCCCCACTTAAAAGGATTTCGTCCCCGAAATCTTCAAGTTAGGAGGAATGTATATCCTAACATCCAATCATCCATCTACTCATCCATCAAACACGAGCATCCATTGTCCTTAAAAGACTTCTAATGCTTCATGATCATATGCGAAGTGTGTGTGTACATGTACTTATCTAATGCAAAATCAGGCGGTCTACTGATTCAGTTGACCTCCTTAATGCGAATTATTTTGGTGCCATGAATCCATTATGTATGCAAATTTTCCTATTCATGATTCTACATGAGTGCACAATCATTCAATTCAAATGCAGCATCCACATGTCAACACATTAAAGTTCAACCACATACGAATATAAACATATATGCATATGCAATATGAAGTGACTGAGCCGATCTAAAACCTAGATTGTGTGTGTATATGCAACCACGAGCAACCACTAGCAATCACTTGCAACCACTTGCAACCATCATCCATAACATGTTTCAATTACATGTTTCCATCCAAAAGGTTTCTACCTAAAAGATAAGGTCGAGGAAATATACCTAAAAAGATAGATAAAAGCGCAACTTAAGGAAAAGGAAAGATCAAGGATGTACCCTCGAACAGAAAAGGGTAGGCTGTACGGATTCTAGCTTCAGTTTCCCAAGTCGCGTCTTTCTCGGCGTCGCTCCACTGAACTTTGACGAGCTTGACTTCACGGTTGCGTAGCTTCTTCACTTCTGTTCCTAAGATGCGGGTTGGAACTTTTCTTATGGTTGCTTCGCGTTCCACTTCGGCCTCTTCGAGGATATTTGGCTCTACCAATTCAGCAGACTCATGTAGACATTTTCGGAGATGTGAAACGTGAAAAACGTTGTGGACTCCAGCCAACTTCTCGGGTAGCTCTAATCTATAGGCCATTTTCCCAATTTTCTCGATGATAGGGAATGGCCCTACGAACCTTGGTGCTAACTTCCCTGTGGTTCCAAAACGAACAACGTTTCTTAGTGGTGATACCTTGAGAAAGACTCTGTCTCCAACCTCAAATTCAAGGTCGGTCCTTCTCTTGTCGGCATAGGATTTCTGTCTGTCTTGAGCCGTCTTCATCCTTCTTCGTATTAAGTCTACTTTCTATGAAGTCTCTCGGATCATATCCGGTCCAAGTATGAGCTTGTCCGTAGACTCCCACCAACAAGTGGGCGATCGGCACGGTCTTCCATATAAAGCTTCGAAGGGCGCCATTCCGATGGTTGCTTGATAGCTGTTGTTGTAGGCAAATTCCACCAAAGGAAGGTGGTCTTCCCATGTCCCTCCGAAGTCAAGGACGCATAGCCTTAAAAGGTCTTCCAAAACTCTGTTCACTCTCTCTGTTTGGCCGTCGGTTTGGGGATGATAGGCTGTGCTCAAGCATAACTGCGTTCCTACTGCTTCTTGCAGACTCCGCCAAAACTCACTGGTGAAGATGGGGTCTCGGTCACTAACAATGCTAGATGGTATTCCATGGAGTCGAACGATTTCCTTAAGGTAAAGTGATGCTAGGGATGAGGCAGTTCTTTTACTTTTGACAGGTAAAAAGTGGGCGCTTTTAGTAAGCCTATCCACTATTACCCAAATGCTAGTGTTGCCTCTCCTAGACCTAGGCAGCCCATCGATGAAGTCCATTGAGATGCTATCCCACTTCCACTGCGGGACCTCCAGAGGATGTAGCAGTCCACCAGGCTTTTTCTGTTCCGCCTTAACTTGTTGGCACACCATGCACTTAGAAACGAACTCTGCCACGTCCTTTTTCATGTCGTTCCAGAAGAAAGTCCTTTTTATGTCTTTGTACATTTTATCTCCGCCTGGGTGTATCGTCATCTTGGAGTGATGTGCTTCCTCGAGAACCTTCTTTATTAAATCTTTTGTTTGTGGGACGCATAGTCTTCCGTCTCGCCTTAGCAAACCCTTATCGTCGATGGAGTATCTGTTGAGGTGACTTGAAGTCTCACCCCTAATTAGCCTATCAATTATTTCCACAAGCTGAGGGTCATCGCGTTGTGCTGACCCACTAAATCCACTAAAGCTGGGCGCACTTCGAGAGATGCTAGCAAGCCTGGTACGAAATCGGAGGAAGGTCTAAAGTCGAAGCTGGCTATAAACTCTAGGCTTTGTCTTTCAACAAACAACGGGCTTAGGGTCAATTTCTTTCGGCTCAACGCGTCTGCCACTACGTTGCCTTTGCCCGGAGTATAGGAGATTTCGAAATCGTACGAGGCAAGAAACTCCATCCATCTTTGTTGTCTCAAGTTAAGATCCTTCTACGAGAAAAGATATTTCAACGATTTATGGTCAGTGTAAAGTTCGAACTTCTCACCTAGGAGATAGTGTCGCCAAGACTTGAGTGCAAAGACGATGGCGGCTAACTCAAGATCGTGGGTTGGGTAGTTCTTTTCGTGCACCTTCAATTGCCTCCCGCCATAAGCTACTACCCTTCCTTCTTGCATTAAGACGGCGCCTAGCCCTGTCCCACATGCATCCGTATAAACAGTGAACATCTTGCTCCCATCTGGCAGCGTCAAAACTGGGGCTGTTGTGAGAGCCCTTTTTAGTCGTTGGAAAGCGAACTCGCAATCCAAGTCCCAATTAAACACTAGATTCTTCTTAGTCAATTTCGTAAGCGGAGCTGAGATTTTTGCAAAATCCCTTATGAACTTTCGATAGAAACCCGCTAGTCCTAGAAAGCTTCGGACTTCAGTTGCATTCCTTGGTGTCTTCCAATCCTGTACCGCCACTACCTTAGCAGGGTCCACTGCTAACCCTTGTTTGGATACTATGTGCCCAAGGAACCTCACCTCTTCTCTCCAAAAGTGGCATTTGGAGAACTTGGCTTTTAGTTGATGGACTCGCAAAGTTTCCATGATTGCCCTTATGTGTTGAGCATGTTCCTCTTCACTCTTTGAGAAGATAAGGATATCATCTACGAAGACCACTACGAATTTGTTGAGGAAATCTCTAAATACCCTACTCATTAGGTCCACGAATTAAGCAGGTGCATTTGTCAAGCCGAAAGGCATGACAAGCCATTCAAAGAAACCGTCTGGGGTTCTGAACGCCGTTTTATCGATGCTATCTTCAGCTACCCTTAGCTGATGAAAACCGGTTGCTAAATCGAGCTGGGAGAAAACAGACGCTCCTACAAGCTGGTCAAATAAATCGTCAATTCTAGGGAGAGGGTGCCTATTCTTTTTCGTTATCTTATTGAGCTCCCTATAGTCAACACATAGACGGAGTGAACCGTCCGCCTTTGTAGCGAACACCACCGGAGCGCCCCATTCTGAAATGCTCCTCCTAATGAACCCCTTTTCTAGAAGCTCTTTAATCTGTTTACTGAGCTCTTTCCTTTCTCGTGGAGCCATATGTCTAACGGGCAACGCAACGGGCTTTGCATTATCTACAAGATATATGCGGAAGTCTATTTCCCGCTTCGGAGGCAAGCCCTTCACCTCTTCGAAGACATCCGGATATTCCCGGACCACTCTAACTGATTCCAAATTTTCAACGGAGGCATCTAGCGACTCAAGATAACTAAGCATAACCGCATACGAGGGATTACAAGAAATTTCCAAAGTATTACCGAGCTGGGTTAGGAGCCTAACAACCCTTTTCTCACAATCAAGGATGGCCCCATTACTGGATAGCTAATCCATACCCAAAATCAAACCATACCCCGAAAAGCCCAAAACAAAGGCACTACATTGAAATTCTACACTTAGAATAGAAATTTTCAATCCCACACAGATCATAGACAAATGAGCTGGGCCCCCAATTGGGTTTGAAACAATTAAGGGGTCCTCTACCATACTAGTTTCTAGGTGCAGAGATTCTACTAAAGCAGACGAAATAAAGGAGTGTGATGCGCCAGAATCAAATAAAGTGCGAACGGGGTGATCATAAAGATAAACTACACTTTCTACAGAAGTATTTATACCTCGTTGTTGCAGAGGTGGCGCTTCTAGCATATGGACCTGTGCCCCTGGGGTGGATCCAGCCCTCTGCCCCTGTCCTCGTTTCTTTGGGCAGTCCTTAGCCCTATGGCCTGTCTCACCGCAAGAAAAGCACCCACCATTCTCCTTGGCCTTCTTTTTCCGGCAGTCCTTTACTAAGTGCCCCACTTTGCCACAGAAATTACACTTCCTCTTCTCTTTGTTGCCTTTCCCTCCCTTCTTAAAGTCTGTCTTCTTGGGCTGCAAACCCTCTTTCTTCCCTTGAGAGCTTTCTGCCTTTGTCTCCTTCTTGCCCTTATCCTCTTCATTCAGCAATGCCATTTGCACCAATCTTTCATACGTGGCTCCCATGGGTATATGGGTCATGGCCAAACTGTGTAATGGCTCATTCAACCCTTTGACGAAACGGAGAGCCTTCTTGTGCGGGGTGTTGACTAGGTCAAGCCCAAACCTAGCCAGCTCATCGAACTGATTCACATACTCTCTGACCGTCTTGTCCCCTTGCTTAAGAAATAAGAATTTTTCCAACTGCAAACTTCTTTCCGCATCTGAGAGAAATTTAGTCTCAAACCTTGCCCTAAAGTCCTCCCATGTCTCCACTGGTCTTTCAGCATTAGTGACTTCCCACCAGTAGGAAGCCTCGCCCTTCAATAGCCACACTGCCAATTGTACTTTTTGTCTATCCTCTACCTCAAAGATGATGAATAGGTCCTCCGTTTCTTTCAGCCAATTTCTAGCTGCCACGAAGGACTCAGTTCCATGGAAATCCCTTCCTCCCATAGCTTTAAAATCTTTACATATCTTAGCAAAAGTGTTTCCCCGAGGAGGAGGTGGAGGAAAAGGTGCCGCTGCGGCTGGATTATTTCCTTCAACTGGGGGAGGAGGGATGGTAGGACCTGGCTGAGTGGCCCTTGCTTCTAAGAACTGTCTAAACCAACCAGGTATTGGCACCCCTTCTGGCAAGTTAAGTTCTTGGGACATGCTGAAACAAAAAGGATAGATTCAAAACGAAGGATAAGAGATAGTTCCTATGGCTTTGGGGAGTGGACTTTGCCTTTTAGAATAAAATAATATTTTTCTTTTAAAAATGCTTCTTTAAATTTCCTTTTTGAAAATAATTTTTCAAAACTTTTTATCTTATCTGGTAAAACCTATGCTCTGATACCAAGTGAAACACCCCACCTCCGTTAGGGTCACTCTCAAAGGGAATGCCCTAATTTTGGTGGAGGTTTATAAGTACAAGTCACAGATATACAAGACAGATATAAGAACACATATTTGTAAACAGCGGAAGAACAACAAACTTTATTTCATAAAGTCAAATACGTGTTACAACAACATCCTTTCCAAAAACATAACATAACACTTTCATAATCTGTCTTGAGTACATTATTTAAAGAAGCATAAATAAAACATAGATAAACTGCAAAAGCCCCATAGTGGATTGTCCAAAGCCATAGTTCAAAACAGGAAAGTCCAAGCAATACATTTCTCTTCTTCAAGCTGGATGTTGAGGTTGGTCAAGCTGCTGTGTTCCCTCCCTGAGGACCGGGGGGGGGGGGGGGGGGGAAACGGAAGAAAGAAGACGAAAGAAAAGTAGAGTCAGACATAAAGCCTGAGAAAGTCTAGTACTATTTTGTCTATGAATAAAGAACTGGGTATGATAAGTATAAACAAGAAGTGGGCATGCACTATAAACTTGGTTAAGTTGTCTAGGATCGAATATACTATCGTACCCCATGTTGATCTCTGAACCCATATAAACTAGTTTCCAACTGGCACCCCAAAATCAGGGTGATGTGATCCATTCTATGATGATCGGCTCCTACTCGCATAGTTACATGTGTCTTACGGCCCCCGATGTTGTAGTTACCTATGCTGGTCCCACCATGGGGTGTATCAAGTCCCATAGTGGCAACCCGACACAACCTTAGAGTGCACAGGTATGCTACTGGTGTCCAGTGCCTTATTTTTCTGTGCCGGAGTGTGTGCACGCCCGCACTCCGTTAGAACCTACACCGCTACACCACCGCCGTCGCTTTGACCTCTTACAATCAGCCCAGTAATCGTGCCCCACCCTGCCTAGTTTCAGGGTATCCCGATACACCTTCTAGGGTTACTGCTGAAAAGGGTCCCCCGTTACTAGGTTTTCTATCTCTAGCCAACATGCTAAGTTGGTTAAGTGTTTCCTAACCTAACCCCCACCAGTCCGTTTAGTTTAGCATGTCCCATTTTGATTAAGTCTTTAGTTCACTTAATCCTAACAATCCTGACTCAGCCTTAATTGTCTTATTAAGGCCCTGACCTCTCACATTAGACAGGTATTGTTGTGGCTGCCTGTTGCCGGTTGGTTCCGGGCAGTCTTACGCCACAACTCAGTCTAACCTCGGGTCCTTATTGGGCTCCATGTTTAACCTCTCACATTGGATAGGTATTGTTGTGACTACTGGACAGCCGGGCAGTCCCGGGCAGGTTTACATCACAACTCAATCCAACCTCGGGTTAAACACATCGTATGTTCTACATTTACATATTTTGTCTTTCTTCTTTATTTTCTTATATGTAAATATTTGCGGCCAATTATTAAGTTAATGGTGTAAAGGTTACACCAATCATGGGCCCAACCCATACTTGAATTTGGGCCCTTCTATTTTATATTTTCATTCATTGGTAATTTTAACCCAACGTTATTTTCCCCCGTTTAACACGTCCGTTTATTATATATATATTGGGCTTAGACTTTTAAAGCCCAATTTAGCCATGCGAAAAGGGGAGGCTTAAAACGTGATTACATACACAAAGAGGGGAATGTGAGCGCATGAACTTGCAATATGACGTTGGGAATACAAAATAGAAACTGGTGTACTTGCATATATACTTTGGTCATAAAGCATAGGTGACATGAATCAAACCATGTAAACTTAAGGTAAGAATCTAAATTAGGTGTCACATAGTCTTAACTACAACATGAACCTATATTTTTATCTCAGGCATAATGTCAAACATAAGCATGGCATAAATATTTCTAACATAAGCATGGCATAATGTCAAACATAAGCATGGCATAATGTCAAACATAAGCATGGCATAAGTATAGTTAAATTTGTTCACCTAACCATGGCATAAATATTTCTAACATGAAATCATGATTTTTACTTTAGTCATGCAAACTTGCAAAAAGGGATTTTTGGAACCTAACCTAGCTATGTACCACATATGTCATCTTGTTAACAATTTCAACTATGCAAATTATCAACCATAGCCTAGTCATATTCATAAGTTTGCAAATAGGTTTTCTAGTACAAAAGCATGGCTTAATACATGATGCCAAATTCTCAACATAATTTCATGTGGATTATGATAATCCAAACTCATTCCAATTACTTCACAAAAATGATGTTTGTATAAAAATACACATTATGATGGCATAGTAGCAAAACCCCAAACTTGCATTATTTTCAATTTAACAACTACATACATGTAGCTTCAACATAAATTACATATCTTGCGAATATCCAAACGTCATACTTGCATAAAACTACCGCATGTAGTTTTTCATAATTAACAACATAATTCAAGATTATCCAAGCGTATACAATATTCCAACGCACAAATATGAATTACTTTATCACCACAAATCAAGTATACATATCTACACAATCATTTGTTCATACCAAAGTAATACTCTACTTACAATGGTTGCGGCGAATTCTCTAATTTAGGAATAAGAAGATGCGGTTTGATTTGATTTGCTTGAATTGCTTTAGGCTTTAGAATTTTCCTCCTAATCTTGTCTCCAATTGGTGGCTACCCCTAGTCGTTCCTCAGCAACATGGCGGCTTTGTTCTTATTTTTGAATGAATAGATTAGGGTTAGTCTAGGGTTGTTTTTATAGGGGTAATAAACTGATTAGAGCCATTGATGTTGCCTGGGTTGATCATAGCCATTCATCCTAAGGAGAGACCAATTAGAGCGTGCCACCTAGCCCTAATGACAAAGCAGACCACAGAAAATCGACCAACATAGAATAGGCCAGCCAGGTTAGACTGGGCTCGACCTGGTCTGGACCAGGTCGACACCCCTATCGACAGCCCTGTCGACAGGCCTGTCGACCTGGTTAGACCAGGTCGACAGCCCAGTCGACCTGGGTGCGTCAGGCGGGACTTTTTCCGCCCTGGCCCATTGGGCCCCATTTTTGTTTTCTGAGCTTATTTTATTCTGTTTGAATTTTAAATTTAATTCAAAAACTTCCGAAGGCCATATATTCTTCATACGGACTCCGTTTTTCGAAAACTCGGACTCTATTTCGCGTATTTTTCCGAGACGAACGCAATGGCGTATCCTGTTTCCCTTAGTTCTTTGATTTCAATTTAATTATACTTTAATTTGTGGATTTCACAGTTATAGAATTCGCGGGGTGTTACAAAACCCAAAAGGTTATACGAGACTTCGAGGGTATTACCAAGGCAAGTTAAGAGTTAAACTATCCCCCTTTCAAAACCGAGAATGGCATCCCTTACTGGATCACCACTTCATTCCTAGAATCCATCCATAGATCAACAATAGAAGCATTGCTTCTAATATCAACACTTGGCATAAACATTCTCAAATCCAAACAAGTCATGAATAAATGGACCGACTCTCTAACCAGATTTTGGGACTAAAATGGGATCTTCTACTGTGACGGCCCGCCTCGCACCAGCCGACACTTCCTCCAAGAGTGCGCTGTACACATGCCCGACTAGCACAAGACGGTCGTCAGAAGAAAGGAAAGAAGAGAATGAACTAATCAAAGAACCTGTAGAATGTCTCACAGCGCATGGAATAAAATATAATAATAACATACTTGACATAAAACAGGCGAGACAGTGCATAAGCTGATAACTAATAATCAATGTCAACATCAAAGCAGCGGAAATCCAAATACAGCTTATTACAATTTTCCAAATTTACTGTCTCTAAGCAAAAGAAAGCTAAAGTAGAAGATACACCAACAATGCCCAAGCAGTGATCTTCAACAACACAGGGAGAATATTATGTATATAGTGCGTGGAAGCCTCCTGCTCGTCTCCGGACCATCTACCCGTGCATCACCAGCTAACCTGTCTCTAGTCTGCTCGTGTGAGCACCCAGAGTAATAAGAAGAGACATAAAACTCTGGGTCAGACATAAAGCCTGGTATGAGCGATAAGCATCTAAACAGGGAAATAACAGGTATACTAAACCATACCTGAACCTGGACCTGCAACCAAAGAGTTAGTACCACATACCGTACAATACTCCAAGGTGCCATAATAAATAGTGTAAGAATACGGGGGTGGGGTGTGCATGTCACAATGATAGCAAACAAATCATCCATAGCAACCATTCTCGCATCTCTCACTCAGTGCGTAAAGCGTACGGCATCTACCACTTTGAAACACTAGACAAACTGAGGCAACGACGAATCCCGACTTGTAGAAACCCTGCTATGACCAAGCCAAACACTTGGAGTCATGACCAAACATTTCAATGACCCACTTCATTGGTCGTAGCCCTTGGTTCTACCAATGCCATAATGGCCCTGAATCCGCCTTCGTACCTCCTACCATAGTGGTCCAAAGCTATAGGTGTCGACAACTCCTTAGCACGCGTCCCGCAGCAAAGCCCAACCATGAAGTGAACTCGTTGATTCCCATCTGAATCTTAAGCTCGAACTTCTCATTTGGACTTCCTTTGCATCTCGGGTTTGGTTGAATTGGAGTGGGTCTTCAGAAGAGTTGTCGTACATTAACAGTCCTAGAATTCTGTTCGGTTCGGTAGTCATCACCATCATCGGTTCGGGTCGGTAGTCATCTTCTTCATCGGTTCGGGTCGGTAGTCATCTTCTTCATCGGTTCGGGTCGGTACTCCACTTCGGGTCGGTTGTCTCTGTTTGAGTTCGGTGGTTGCTCCCTTCTGAGTTCTCATGCCCGATCCTGTCCTTCTCCAATTGCCGATCCGCTCCGCTCCCTTAGCGTACTCCGATCCAATCCTCTCCAATCCGATCCACTCTCTAGTTTTGATCCGATCCGCTCCCTAGTTCCGATCCGATCCCCCTTGTCCACTCCAACTCTAAGCAATGGCCTTCCTTCCTGCCAAACTTCCTCCAGTGGCAAGTCCTCATCCAGTTCGAATTCCCTTGGTCGGTTCCCTAGTCCGATCCGACCCCTTTTCTCCGATCCGAACCGGTTCGGAACCTGCACACTTCTGCAACTTTCCAGCGAGCTTTTTACGCCATTCGACGACGTTTTCGAGCAATTTAACTATTCTAATCAATCATGAAACATACCATAGAGTCATAGCAACATGTAATAGCAACCACAAACAGCAAACAACAATTTAAATGAATCAAAATGAATCAAAAGTAGCTAAAACCTCACATTTGCCTATAACCCCTCTTAATCATGTTTAAGCATACGATTAGCAAAACACATCGAAATTAACCCAAATTTCTAACAGAGCCTTAAAACATTATTTTAGAATTTTAAGAATTTTTCCAGAATTTATTTACGTATAAATTCGCTAATCTTCACTAATTACCCCTAATCACCGTAATTAGTGCAAGAACTATGCAAATCACTCACCTTGGCCACAAATGAAATTCTCAGAACTGAAACTTCTCTGATTTGGGGCGAATACTGATGTCTAACAGCAGCTCCAACCTTGCTTTGGTCCTTTTTCTCCTTAATTTGGTGTTGCTAAGCCTAATCTTCAATTAGAGAGTGATTTTGGGTGTTTTAGATGTAGGGAGCCATTACTAAGGTCTCAAGAAGGTTTGTGGCGGCTCAAAACTGAAATGAAAATGATAACCTAACCCTAATCAGACCTCCTATACCTCTAAACCCGAAATTCCCCTTGGGCCTAGCTGTTAATCACCCGGTTAAGCCCAATTAAGCTGTTTTTCTCCATCTGAAACTTGTTTCAGCCATATCTCCCAAACGGTAAGTCCGTTTGGCTAATGTGACCACTCTACGGAAAGAGAAACCATCATCCGAAGCCAATGGAAGTGGTTTCAGGTCAAAATTCCTTTCCAGTCAAAAGTTATGGCCAAAACAGTGCCAACTAGGGGTAAAATGGTCATTTAAAAATCGGGAAAAATCATGAACATGGGAAATGACCCCAATAGTCGTCTCCCAAAGTTACACGACCATACGACTTCGTATGTGAAAGAAATAAATATTCTACGATCCTATGATGCGTAGAATGCGGGTCGTTACACTCTCCCCCCCTTAAGAAATTTCGTCCCCGAAATTCCTTAACCCAAAACATACAAAGGATCCCGCATGCCTAACAGCCACGTACAACAATCAAACATGCAAAACAAGCAAACAAGCCTATCCTAGCATGCGGAAAACTAAATCGAAGTCAAAATCTTACCAGGCAAAGAGTTCTGGGTGTGACTTCTTAATGTTATCCTCTGTCTCCCAAGTACAATCATTCTCGTTTTCGCTCCACTGTACCTTGACTAGCTTCACCGCCTTCCTTCGAAGTTGCTTCATGTCGTGCTCGACAATACGGACCGGCTTGCGGTTCCCAACCGCCTCGGGTTCTACTTCGAGGTCCTCCAACTGATCAGGTGAAATAGTCATATCTGAGTCGTGAACGAACTTCCTTAGTTGGGAAACATGAAATACGTTATGAACTCCCGCCATCTTCTCCGGTAAGTCAATTCTATATGCCAAATTCCCGACTAGTTCAAGAACAGGGAATGGGCCAACGAATCTTGGTGCCAACTTGCCTCTCCTGCCAAATCGTATTACGCTCTTCAACGGAGAAATCTTGACAAACACCAAGTCGCCAACGGAGAATTTTAAGTCTCTTCTCCTCTTATCAGCATAACTCTTCTGCCTATCCTGGGCAGCCTTCATTCGTTGTTGAATGATCTTAATCTTATCTGAAGTTTCCCTCACCACATCTGGTCCAAGCATAAACTTCTCGCCAGTCTCTATCCAACATGATGGTGAGTTGCACGGTCTTCCGTACAAAGCTTCAAACGGAGCCATACCGATACTGGATTGGTAGCTATTATTATATGCAAACTCTACTAGATGCAAATGGTCATCCCATGATCCACCAAAATCCAATATACATGCTCTCAAGAGATCTTCCAAAATACGATTCACCCTCTCCGTCTGACCGTCGGTCTGAGGATGATATGCGGTACTGAGATGTAACTCTGACCCTAGAGCTTCTTGTAAGCTCTTCCAAAACCCACTAGTGAACAACGGGTCTCGGTCACTCACAATGCTTTTAGGTACTCCATGGAATCTCACTACCCACTTCATATACAATTCTGCTAACTTAGCTGCCGTTCTGGTCGATCTGACCGGTATAAATCTTGCACTTTTGGTTAATCGGTCCACAATCACCCAAATGCTATCATGTCCCGATCTAGTCCTTGGTAAACCATCAATGAAATCCATCGAGACTTGCTCCCATTTCCATTCGGGAATTTCTAATGGCTGTAACAACCCACTAGGCTTCTTTTGCTCGGCTTTAACTAGCTGGCAATTCATGCATTTGGATATAAACTCCCCAACGTCTCTTTTCATCCCTTCCCAGTAGTAAGTCTGTCTCATGTCTCGATACATCTTATTACCACCGGGGTGTATAGTCAGTTTTGAGTGATGACATTCTCTAAGCACTTCATCTCTCAATCCATTGACATTGGGTACAACAAGCTTTCCATTCTTTCTAAGCCATCCATCTTGATCAAGCCCATACTTGCTCATCTCCTCATCGATACCCATCTCTAACTTGGAGATGATTTCCAATAGGTTAGGATCGTCCCTCTGACTAGAGCCGATCCGCTCAATTAAAGTGGGTCTGATCGTCAAACTTGCTAACATTTCTGGGTCCAATTCGCACTTTGGTCCGAAATAAAACCCTGCGATATACTCCAGTTGCTTCCATTCAAGGAACATAGCCCCTAAACTGGCATGTCTTCGACTCAACGCATCGGCTACGGCATTGCCCTTTCCCGGTGTATATGCGATGTCGAAATCATATGAAGCTAAGAACTCTAACCACCTCTGCTGACGAAGATTCAAATCCTTTTGAGAGAAAAGATACTTCAGCGACTTATGATCAGTAAACAGCTCGAATCTTTCTCCCAAGAGATAATGTCTCCACATCTTCAATGCGAATACGATCGCTGCCAATTCCAAATCATGGATAGGATACCTCTTCTCATGCGGTTTCAGTTGCCTGCTTGCATAAGCTACAACCCTACCACCTTGCATCAACACAGCACCTAGTCCGGTACCACAAGCATCTGTATATACCGTCATCTCTTCACTCCCCTTGGGAATGACTAACACTGGTGCACTTGTCAACTTTTCTTTTAGACTCTTGAATGCATCCTCGCACCTTTCGTTCCAAACAAAAGCTTGATTCTTCTTTGTCAACTGAGTCAACGGTGCTGCTATCTTGGAGAAGCCTTGGATAAACTTACGATAATATCCCGCTAATCCCAAGAAACTTCTTACGTCTGTTGCATTCTTGGGCGTAGGCCAATCCTGTACCGTAGCCACCTTTGCCGGGTCTACGGCAATACCATTCTCTGATACAACGTGGCCCAAGAACCTCACTTCCCTCTTCCAGAAGTGACACTTAGAAAACTTTGCTTTCAATTGGTGTTTTCTCAACACCTCCATCACTATTCTTAAATGTCCCTTGTGTTCTTCCTCTGTCCTCGAGTAGACCAAAATATCATCAACGAACACAAGGACAAACTTATTCAACTGATCTCTGAATACCCTATTCATAAGATCCACAAAATATGCTGGGGCATTGGTCAGCCCGAATGGCATGACCAACCACTCATAATACCCAGACGGCGTCCGAAATGCCGTTTTAGCTATACTCTCAGCTTCCACTCTAAGCTGATGAAAACCTGTCGCGAGATCCAACTGAGAAAATACTCTCGCATCACTCAACTGATCAAACAAATCATCTATCCGCGGTAGAGGATACTTGTTCTTCCTCGTCACTTTATTCAACTCGCGGTAGTCTACACACAAACGAAGGGAACCATCCGCCTTGGTAGCAAACACAACTGGTGCTCCCCATTCAGAAACACTCCTTCTGATAAATCCCTTCTTCAAAAGATCGCTGACTTGCACCTCGAGCTCTCGCTGCTCTCTTGGTGCCATACGACGAAGTGGCATCACTATAGGCCTGGCATCCTTTACCAAATCAATACGGAACTCAATCTCTCGGTGTGGTGGAAGTCCGGTCACTTCTTCGAAGACATCCGGATACTGGCCAACCACGGGCAAACCTGACAACTCACTATGCGGAATGTCGAGGGAGTTTAGAAAACTAGCCAATACCCCCACACTGGGTAGACCACCAAACACTATCCTCCGCCCATCATCCGCTCTAGCTATCACCAAAAAGCCCTCACAGTCTACCACCACCCCGTATCTTCGGAGCCAATCTACTCCCAAAATAATGCCAAACCCAGTGAAGCCCAAAACAAAGCAATCACAAACAAACATGCATCCATGACTCGATAAGACCACATTACGACAAATCATGCTAAGGCTAGTAGAACCACCAATCGGGTTCGTCACTACTAAAGGTCTATCGACAATCTCGGGCTCCAATCCCAACCTATCTACCAGGTCACTAGATATGAAAGAACTGGAAGCTCCGGTATCAAACAAAACTCTAACAGGAACATCATAAACAGAAAGCATACCTTGAATGACGACATTCTTTCCCTTCTCCGCCGCTGTTGGGGCGTTCGACGAAGAAGGAATAGCATTAAGGGCGTATGCTTTCACCATTTGCTTTTCTTTAGGGGGTTGCGGACACTTGTCCTTGTGATGTCCCATTTGGCCACAGTTGAAGCACTTCCTATCCGCTGGCTTGGCCCGACAATTACTAGCATAATGGCCCTTCTTACCACAGCTGAAGCACTCAACATCTTGTTTATTCTTTTTCTTCTGGCCATCCTTAGTCTGACTCTGCTTTCTCTTATTCTGGGAACCACCTTTACCTCCACCACTAGCTTGTGGCTTTGGCTCATCTACGGATGCAACCTCAGTCTTCGACTTAGGGTAGAGACTCTCTGATCTTAACGCTTTCCCCACAATCGATTCAAACGTCTCATCGATGTGGTTAATAAGTTTTTCCCCCAAGTACTGATCCAAACCAGTTATGAACTTCTCATTCTTTTTCTCGGCAGTATCAATAAGAGATAACCCATATTTTGACAAAGTGTCAAATTCAGCAATATACTCCGAGACAGCTCTGCCATTCTGCTTGAGCTCCAAGAACTTCTTAAACAGCATTGACTTCTGAGCAGCTGGAATGAACTTCTCACTAAAGCGAGTCTTAAACTGCTCCCAAGTAATCTGATCTTCGGGAGTAGCTGCCTTTATAGCATTCCACCAATTCATTGCCCGCCCTTGCAGCTGACGGGACGCTAGCCTTCTCTTCATCGCATCCTCGATACCCAAATCCTCGAAGATACGTTCGCAACTATCCAACCAATCTTGAACATCCGTGGCCGACTCCGTTCCGTGGAACGGCTTCCCACCAAGGCTAGTATAGTCCTTATTCAGCTTGGCGAAGTCGACCCTCGGCGCCTGCACTATTGGACCACCACCATTTCCGCCATTGGGAGCTGCCCTCTGAACATCTCTAAGCACCTCTCTCATGAGGTCAGTAAACATTGTCCTCATGTCAGCAGCATTCCCATTATTGGCTCCCCTGCCAGCACCTCTAGTATCTCGGCTCATCGTCAATCTGAAAAAGGAAACGATTAACGATTCCATAGTGGTGCTAGTGCAGTACAACTTCATCCTTATACTACTAATAGTATATATATAGCTTTTAAAAACCAAAGTAATCACAAATACGCTCTCTCGTATACGTGTATTATCTCTCCCTGATAACTTCCCTAGGTTAACTACGCAACCTAGAGCTCTGATACCAAGTGTGACGGCCCGCCTCGCACCAGCCGACACTTCCTCCAAGAGTGCGCTGTACACATGCCCGACTAGCACAAGACGGTCGTCAGAAGAAAGGAAAGAAGAGAATGAACTAATGAAAGAACCTGTAGAATGTCTCACAGCGCATGGAATAAAATATAATAATAACATACTTGACATAAAACAGGCGAGACAGTGCATAAGCTGATAACTAATAATCAATGTCAACATCAAAGCAGCGGAAATCCAAATACAGCTTATTACAATTTTCCAAATTTACTGTCTCTAAGCAAAAGAAAGCTAAAGTAGAAGATACACCAACAATGCCCAAGCAGTGATCTTCAACAACACAGGGAGAATATTATGTATATAGTGCGTGGAAGCCTCCTGCTCGTCTCCGGACCATCTACCCGTGCATCACCAGCTAACCTGTCTCTAGTCTGCTCGTGTGAGCACCCAGAGTAATAAGAAGAGACATAAAACTCTGGGTCAGACATAAAGCCTGGTATGAGCGATAAGCATCTAAACAGGGAAATAACAGGTATACTAAACCATACCTGAACCTGGACCTGCAACCAAAGAGTTAGTACCACATACCGTACAATACTCCAAGGTGCCATAATAAATAGTGTAAGAATACGGGGGTGGGGTGTGCATGTCACAATGATAGCAAACAAATCATCCATAGCAACCATTCTCGCATCTCTCACTCAGTGCGTAAAGCGTACGGCATCTACCACTTTGAAACACTAGACAAACTGAGGCAACGACGAATCCCGACTTGTAGAAACCCTGCTATGACCAAGCCAAACACTTGGAGTCATGACCAAACATTTCAATGACCCACTTCATTGGTCGTAGCCCTTGGTTCTACCAATGCCATAATGGCCCTGAATCCGCCTTCGTACCTCCTACCATAGTGGTCCATAGCTATAGGTGTCGACAACTCCTTAGCACGCGTCCCGCAGCAAAGCCCAACCATGAAGTGAACTCGTTGATTCCCATCTGAATCTTAAGCTCGAACTTCTCATTTGGACTTCCTTTGCATCTCGGGTTTGGTTGAATTGGAGTGGGTCTTCAGAAGAGTTGTCGTACATTAACAGTCCTAGAATTCTGTTCGGTTCGGTAGTCATCACCATCATCGGTTCGGGTCGGTAGTCATCTTCTTCATCGGTTCGGGTCGGTAGTCATCTTCTTCATCGGTTCGGGTCGGTACTCCACTTCGGGTCGGTTGTCTCTGTTTGAGTTCGGTGGTTGCTCCCTTCTGAGTTCTCATGCCCGATCCTGTCCTTCTCCAATTGCCGATCCGCTCCGCTCCCTTAGCTTACTCCGATCCAATCCTCTCCAATCCGATCCACTCTCTAGTTTTGATCCGATCCGCTCCCTAGTTCCGATCCGATCCCCCTTGTCCACTCCAACTCTAAGCAATGGCCTTCCTTCCTGCCAAACTTCCTCCAGTGGCAAGTCCTCATCCAGTTCGAATTCCCTTGGTCGGTTCCCTAGTCCGATCCGACCCCTTTTCTCCGATCCGAACCGGTTCGGAACCTGCACACTTCTGCAACTTTCCAGCGAGCTTTTTACGCCATTCGACGACGTTTTCGAGCAATTTAACTATTCTAATCAATCATGAAACATACCATAGAGTCATAGCAACATGTAATAGCAACCACAAACAGCAAACAACAATTTAAATGAATCAAAAGTAGCTAAAACCTCACATTTGCCTATAACCCCTCTTAATCATGTTTAAGCATACGATTAGCAAAACACATCGAAATTAACCCAAATTTCTAACAGAGCCTTAAAACATTATTTTAGAATTTTAAGAATTTTTCCAGAATTTATTTACGTATAAATTCGCTAATCTTCACTAATTACCCCTAATCACCGTAATTAGTGCAAGAACTATGCAAATCACTCACCTTGGCCACAAATGAAATTCTCAGAACTGAAACTTCTCTGATTTGGGGCGAATACTGATGTCTAACAGCAGCTCCAACCTTGCTTTGGTCCTTTTTCTCCTAATTTGGTGTTGCTAAGCCTAATCTTCAATTAGAGAGTGATTTTGGGTGTTTTAGATGTAGGGAGCCATTACTAAGGTCTCAAGAAGGTTTGTGGCGGCTCAAAACTGAAATGAAAATGATAACCTAACCCTAATCAGACCTCCTATACCTCTAAACCCGAAATTCCCCTTGGGCCTAGCTGTTAATCACCCGGTTAAGCCCAATTAAGCTGTTTTTCTCCATCTGAAACTTGTTTCAGCCATATCTCCCAAACGGTAAGTCCGTTTGGCTAATGTGACCACTCTACGGAAAGAGAAACCATCATCCGAAGCCAATGGAAGTGGTTTCAGGTCAAAATTCCTTTCCAGTCAAAAGTTATGGCCAAAACAGTGCCAACTAGGGGTAAAATGGTCATTTAAAAATCGGGAAAAATCATGAACATGGGAAATGACCCCAATAGTCGTCTCCCAAAGTTACACGACCATACGACTTCGTATGTGAAAGAAATAAATATTCTACGATCCTATGATGCGTAGAATGCGGGTCGTTACATCTACCATGCTAGTACTAAGGTGCAGAGACTTAACTATCGGGGCAGACTTAAATGATGCGATGATCAAAACAAAGTCTAGACGGGATGATAGAAAAGATAGGCTAAGCCCTTAACAGAAACGGTACCATTCCTCTTAGGTATGCTAGAAATGAGAGCATACAATTGCCCTCTCGTTGATCTTGTCCTTATCTTTCTTTGTGGATCAAGCCATACCAACAAGTTGCTTATTCTTAAGCTCGTGTCCTTTATCCTTGCTCTTATTATCCCTTCTTATAACCTCGGTAACAGGTCTCTCGAGAACTTCCTCCATCGCACGGGAAAACACTTACGTAGCTAGACAAGGATTAGTCGCAGTTAAAACTACTGTGACAACAGATGGAGGAAAGAAAGGAAATGAGGTTCAACCAAGGAAACAAAGGATAGTGCTAATGGCTTTTGGGGAATAGCCTTAAAAAAACTTTTCTTGAAAAATGCTTCTTTGTAAATGGTTTCTTAAATAGTTTTCAGAAGGTTTTAAAAACTTTTGCCCAGTCTGGTAACCTTCTGCTCTGATACCAAATGTAACACCCCACCTCCGCTAGGGTCACTCACAAAGGGAATGCACTAGGTTTGGTGAAGTATTATCGAGGTAAACATGCACAGAAATATTACAAGATAGAACATATATAAAACAGCGGAAGTAAAGCAAATTTCATTACCTTATAAAATAGTAAGGTCAAAAGCCTTTTACATCAGAATACATCAAAACCTGTCTTGCAATAGTAAAGAAGCATAAACCATTTCATAAATTATTCCCCAAGTAAAACAGTAAGGTAGCCATAGCCAAGAAAGTCCAAGCCACTCATGATGACCTTCAAGCAGAGGAAGTCCGAACTAAATAACAGTGTTTCCTCCCTGAAAACCTAGGGGGGGGAACGGAAGACAAAGAGGCAAAACAAAACGGGGTCAGTCATAAAGACTGGTAAGTCCAATCTACTTCCAGTATAAAAACAGGTAAAGGTAACATGACATGCATAAACTGAAAGTAAACATAAGGATGACGACAAGATAGATAAGCTAAACCAAGATAACCGGATGAACTACTGTAGCAAGATAAACTAAGATATCATAATAAACTACGGTGTCAAGATAAATCAAGATATCACATCGTCAGGTTTCTATCAAGTATACTATCCCAAGGTATCTATCATGTGTATTTGCTCTGCACCTCTCGTACTAGTATCCCAACCCGCATCATGTGTTAACTATGAATGCCCCTTTCCCAATGTCATGTAATGGTCCATGTCAACCTAATATATAGCATATGTAGGTTTTCCCAACTCGTATGTTTCTTTCCATGTATAAGTTCAGTCCTTTGCCGTAGGCCGTACGGGCTTTCCCATGTAAATCTATACCACCTCAGCGTAGTACCATTTTATCCTTGAAGTTGTTTTGGACTGCTACCCTTGGTCTGGTTATGTTTTCTTACCATGAACTATCGCGTGTTCACTTAGGATTTATGCCACCTAGGACCACTAGGGATTATGCTACCTAATGAACGTTTCCGTAACTTGGTTTGGGTTCTAGCCACCTGGGACCACTAGGGATTATGCCACCCGTCAACCACGCCCTTTGTCCCAGGTATAAATCGTGAATCGTTTCCATGTCTAGACACACATGTATCTCAATGTGCTATCCGAGTTCCGTGCCAGGGCAAATCGAGAAATACGGAACTCGGTCGGGAGCTTTAAGTCATCTGCCGATGCAGATATCAAGGTCTGTTTTTGTATCTGTGGCTATGGTCCCACGAGACCCCTCCCTCAACTACTGAAAGGCAATCCAAGAAAAATCATGTATGAGAACTACATCCCGGCCCCACTATGCCCCACTTTCCTATTGGCCAACCTCACCCATGACTCGATAGCAAGAACATGGTCTGTTGGGAGTTCTCTGCCTTTCCGTTCGTACACGATTGACTAAAGATGGTAGGTAGTCGACGACGCGCTATCCAGGGCAAAAACAAGAATCGACGACTCCACGCTAATCCATCCCTGTCTTTAGGTTGCTCGCACAGCAACCAAGGCATACCCTTGGCTCTTCTACCGCAGACCTTAACCTCTGTGAGGCCAGGTTTCATGGACCATCTGCCACCTCACAGAGGGATACCAAGAGTACCCTCACGTCCCCCGAAGCTACCGCTTCGTCACCCAATTCGCTGGAGCTTTTAATCCAAGTCAGATAAGTTGCTCCTCCTCGTATACTAAGCGATGATCTACCGTATCAGGTTACTCATCTATTTATGAACTAGTCCCATGTCCTTGGCTAAGAATTATTACTTAGTTATTCTGAACTAAGGTTTACCACTTAGCTTCTTTTCCCGTTATCCTTGATTAACTACGATTTTCTACCTAGTTCCTCTAATTATGGTTTTGTCTATTGGATTAAGTGTTGTTATTCAGGTTCATGACTTAACCCGCCTACGAATCATGTCAAGATTGGCTAAGTATTTAAGTTCAAGGCTTAGCCCTACCAGTTGGTTAAGGTACACCAAGAAGCGCATGACTTAACCCTATCAAGTCAAATTGGTTAAGTATTTGTTTGTCTTAACCCTATCAGATTATCGTGTTAGATTGATTAAGCATAGATTATCTTAATCCCATCAGATCATCGAGTCGGATTGGTTAAGTATGGGTTAGCTTAACCTCATCCACTAATCGTATTACAATGGTTAAGTATATTCAAAATGTCTTGTGACTTAACCCTATCAGGTCCGCATGTTAGATTGGGTAAGTATAGGTTACTTAACCTCATCAAATCATCATGTATAATTGGTTAATTATAAGTTACTTAACCCCATTAAATTATCATGTTAAGTTGGTTAAGTATTGGTTACTTAACTTCATTGAATTACCAAGTTTAGATTGGTTAAGTGTTTAACTTAACCCCATCGAATTACCGTGTTTAGATTAGTTAAGTGTAGGTTACTTAACCCCATCTAATTACCGTGTTTAGATTAGTTAAGTCTAAGTTAATTAACCCCATCTAATTACCAAGTCGGATTAGTTAAGTGTAAATTACTTAACCCCATCCCCTAATTGTCTTATATGGTTAAGTGTCATTAAGAAATCAAGTCCGGTTTAACTTAACCTACCCATTCGTGTCATATCGGCTAAGTGTCATTAGTCAAAATTACTTAACCTTTTCATGTGGCATTAATTAGATTAATGCACCCCAACCTCTCACATTAGACTTTGTTGTGGTTACTAGTTAAGCCGGGCGGGTCCGGGTAGATTTACACCACAACCTAGTCTAACCTCGGGTTTTAATTGCTATATGACCAACTACCCACATTGGGTCTTATTGTTTGTAGCCACTAGTTAAGCCGAGCGAGTCCGGGTAGATTTATGCTACAAACTCAACCCAACCTCGAGTTGGCCACTTTCATGTTTGGTCTAGTGTCATATTACACTTACAACCCATACGTGTCTAGTTTCAAGTCCCATGTTTACCCTACGTGTCATGTCTACATTTAGGTGTATCATGAGTGTCATATTTTCATGAAATCCCATGTCAAATTATCATGTCATAATCACGCTCGTCTAACCTACCCCAAATCGTGTTTCCAACCCAAGTAGAAGCGAGTCAACAAAGTAAGGATACTATGCTACATATTGGCCTCAAAACATGCACGATGCCAAAAAGGGATTGGCCACAAACATGCATAGTATCATAAGGGAATTTGGCCACAAACATGCATAGTATCATAAGGGAATTTGGCCACAAACATGCATAGTATCATAAGGGAATTTGGCCACAAACATGCATGATAACATAAGGGGTTTGGGTTAATTTACATGCATAAGCCCCAAAGTCAAGTCTTTGCCAATGTTTCACAAGTCAAATGGTTCCCAAAGGTTCATGCTAGCATTCCATAGATAAAGATTCAAACTTGCAAGATAAACTAGGTTAAACATAACATGAGTGGCATGATTAAGTTGCTAAAACTTAGCCCAAGGTCATAGATCATAGAAAAGGGGCAAAATTAGGTTCACATACGCTAGCATACTTATGTTTCATCGCATTTTATTCCATGTCACATTAGAACCACCGTTAGAATCTACAAGTAGCTAGAACTTACATAGCGAGGCTTAGGGAAGGATCATGCATCGTCTTAACGAAGAAAGGTGGCTCCTTTGTTGAAGAATCGTCATGAAATTGGCCTAGCAACGTTGATCCACTCCCTTGGTTTGATGTAGCAAGCAAGCACCTTTGATTCGGATCTTGTTTGAGTGCATAGTCTCTTGGAGTTGGAGATGGAGGCCATGATCAATGGAGATTTTGGCAGCACTTAGTTGCTAGAATGATTTTTAGGGATTTAGGTTAGGTCCTAGGGTGTTTTTATAGAGATTAGGAGTAGTTTAGGCCCTTAGATTAACCCTGGGATAGATCTGAACCCTCAAAACCCGTCACATGCCAATAGACCAGACCCAAAAGCCTGTCTTGAGGAATAAGTCAGGCACACCCAGGCCAAACTGGCCGACCACCCAAGTCGACAGGGGTGTCGACTGGGCAGTCAACACCACCTGGGGTGTGTCGACTCCCAAGTCGACTCCCCAGTCGACTTGGGGGTGGCAGGAATTTTCCCGCCTGCCCTGCTTGGCTGAATTTGAATTCTGAATTCAAATTTGAACTATTTTTGAACTTGAAATTTTATGAAAACTTTGATGGGCCATAACTAGGTCATACGGACTCCGATTTTTGAAAACTCGGACTCTATTTCGCGTATTTTTCCGAGACGAACGCAATGGCGCAAACCGTTTCACCTGATTCAGATTTTATGATTAAATTCTGCCTTGATTCTTGTTTTAGCATGTTGTAAAAATCCGGGTTGTCACAACCTCAGGGAGGACATGCGTCTCTTTCTAGCAAGAGGTGGTGTCAGTGCTTGAACTAGCTGACATTTATATTTTTTTCACCTGTGTGGTTGTTGCTGTTGCGAGGCACCTCAGTTTTATCGGTCGATCCGGGACTGATGGAGTCATTCGTTGGCTCATTTGCGCCGCATAGGGCGGGGAGACGTATTGTTCATGGTTTAAGTTTAATCCACATTGAGTGGATCGACCCTGACGATCCAAGGGTCACTCGAGCTCTGATCCTGAGACATGGTAGGCTAGATTGTCTCGAAGCCGGTAAGGACTATCGTTTGCCTTGGTTCATGACGGAAATCCAATTTCCAAATAAGACATGTGCGGTTTTGGTTGTATACCTATATATGGCGACATGATATATGGTACCCATACCGTCTATGATTGATACTTATGATTTGAAATTGTTTTTGAAACATATAAACACTAGTACTAATATCAAATTCTTTTGTTTTATTCGTATCAAGCATATTTTGGCCATTATAAGGTAAAATTCTATCCTCCGGTTTGTGTTGCGTTGTGTGATGGGAATTGAGTCTTATAATGGCTTCATTTTTATAAAAAGCATTGCGATGTTTAAAAGATTTACTTGTTTTAAAGCACTGACAATCCAATGGAGTAAACCCGTTCCGCCAAAGTGGTGTGGTCCTGTGATTAGCCATGGTATAAAATGTGTTAAGTAGATTTCTCATACCAGTCCCATGACTGACTCGTAGTTTGTTTCACTTACAAACTCGGGGTGCCTCTTTTTCTACACGGGCAGCCTTGTGTTCAGGTTTTAGCAGGCTCTTTCTGGATAGCTGGAGCTGAAGATGGATTCTATCATTTATCTCCGTTTATGCTGTTCAGCTCCTATTGTACATATTATGTTTGTTTTCCGCTGTAGACATTTATGTATAGTTGAATTGTATTTGTAGTAAGTATGATCCTGTATACTGTGCAACTCTGATGATTATCGTTATCCAGTCGATTATTTGTTCATTATCTGGTGTATTTATTTAATTATGCTCTGCTTTTATCTGTTTATGTGTTATATTCCAAAGATTACCCTTGCCACCGTAAGTACGGGGTTTGGGGTTGTCACACTTCTCTTCCATAACAACTAACCAACTAGTACTGTTAAATGATGCAATAGCGTCTCTATAATCTCTGAGATCATCATGGACAACATTTAATGCATATGTTTCCATATCAACAAAGCCAATGTCTTTGATCTCAAACCAACAAACTCAACAAGTGAACTGGGCTTTCTTCTTTCTCTAACATGCCTAGTCTCTGTATGAGCTCCACCTTGATTCTGATCTTATGTGGCAATATCTGTACTATCCTCGTCAACAATGGTGTCATCAGAAACAACATTTGAATGTTTATGAAAGAAATCAACATATAATTTGCTTTACGTCTGTTATTCTTCACATGTCCTCCCACTGTCATCCGATGAGGAAGGCTCCACCTTCAACATAGCCTTCTCATCAAAAGTTATGTGCCTCCTTATAATAAGTTTCTTGCTAATAGGACACCACAACCCATATCCCTTCACCCCTCTTCTATAAACTTGAAAGATACACTTGTGAGCTCTAGGTTCCAGCTTTTCTCGACTCTCATGCACATACGATGGAAAACCAAACACCTTGAAGAATTAATAGTTAACAAGCTTTTCTTCCCATAGTTCTTCAGGGGTCTTCATGTCTATGGCAGTAGAAGGTACCCGGTTGATCTGGAAAGCAGCTATAGGTAAAGCTTCATCCTTAAATCCCTTCTTCAACTTACTAGTTAATCTGAGGCATCTATTTCTCTCAAATAATATTTGGTTCATCATTTCTGGAACTCCATTGGACCAGTGGTCGCCTGGTGTGGTGTAATTCCTTTTAACGTCTTCGGACTCACAATAATCGATGAATTCCTATGATACGAATTCACCACCATTGTCTGAATGGGGAACTTTCAACTTCTTCCCTGACTAATTCTCCACCATGGATTTCGATTTATGAAATCTAGCAAAGGTTTCACTCTTTGACTTTAGATGCTACACCCAAAATTTACAAGAGAAATCGTCTATAAATGAAATGAAATACCTGGTTTCACCCAAGGATGGGCAAGGGGAAGGTCCCCAAACTTCTGTGTGAACCTAATCCAAAATAGTTGTTTCCTTATGCTCACCAACCCCAAAAGAAATCTTCATCTACTTACCAAGAACACACTCTTTACGAAAGCCAAGTCTTGAATTTCGAACTCCGTCAATCAAACCTCGCTTTCTGAGCTCATGCATGCTATGCTTGCCAATGCGGCCCATCCACGAGTGTCATAATATGGAAGAATCTGAATCAACTATAGTAATTGAAGCTAATTCACCAACCACAGTAGTGCCCTTTAGTTTACAGAGATTTCCTTCCCTTAATTCCTTCATAATGATCATGGAACCTTTAGATATTTTCATCTTCTCTTCTTCAACTACAATCTTTAGTCTAAGTCTACTCAAAGCGCTGACAGAAATCAAGCTCCTCCTCAAATAAGGTACAGGAATAACATCGGTAATGGTTTGAATAACACCATCAAACATCCGATCTTTAAACTACAAACATCAACCATACTGCAGAAGCATCATTATCCATCAGAATATCTCCTCCATCAATCTCATGGTAAGTGGAAAAAGAGTTCCTATTAGGTATTATATGATAGGATGACAACTTTTAAATTTTTACAAAATTTCAAATTTAACCAAATTTGACACAAAACTTACATTTTAGGAAAATCTATACTGAATTCTGAGCTTTAACCATTTTTCAGTTTGTCAAATATTAATTTCATCCATCCGAAATTGGCATTTGTATGTGTACAAATGTATAAAAAGAACGATGTTTTCTATATGTACTTGTCTGAAATAATCTATATCTTTCTAAATGTTATTCCTTTGAATTTGAATAGGTGAAATTAATTTGTGGGGACACTTATTAATAGGCACTAAGTATTTGGTAACTATCATTCTTGTATCAATAAATTTTTTTGACCATTTATGTTGTTGAATTTAAATATAATTATTGAATTTAATATGGCTTTTAAAATAACTAAAGATAATAATGAATTGTTCAATATGATTTTTATTTAGAAATTATCACGTTGCTGAGTGTCAATGATATATAAGTTACATTTAATATGAAAATAATATGTATATTCTAAATGAAAAAATTCTAACAACATACTTGTTTTTATATTTGGTCATTCTCTTTAATATTTTCTTCTATCTATTCAAATTGTAACATTCATTAATTAATAAATTTTGAAATGTGAATAGATGCATTCATTTTCAGTGTCCTCTAATCTTGTTTGTTTTTCTTAATAATGCACTATTTGAATTCCCAAAAATTAGTGCACCACTCTTATATGACTTTTTATGGTTGTCTTATTTAACATGCATGTAACAACCATTTATTGGATAGAAATATAAGCGACATCTCGTTATGAACTTAGTAATTTTAAATTGGATGTTAGGATTAACTATTATATTTTAGTGATTAATTGAAGTTGATTTACTTCAATATAGCCAAACCTGAGTTTTTATTTTGCTCGTGTCGGGGTCAGACCTGAGTAATTATAGCTTAGATTTGAAGCTGACAACGATAAGAATTCGTGAAGATGCGCTCACTTTGGTTCGTTCTTCCCTTTTTTGTTGTTGTTTAATTTAAAATATATGTACTTGTATTGTAAAATCTTCCACTGTATGAATGAAATTTTGTAAACTCTGATATTTTTGTAACAATTATTTCTCTACATGTTATTATGCTCTGTGATTCTATGTATTGGTTCTGTTAAACCTCATAAGCAATAATAATCTGTCGTTTCAAGTGGTTTAAGTTGATTTGTTTACTGACTTAAAGCGGTTAAAATGCCAGGTCGTTACAGGATGCACCAAAATCAATCAGCCATAGGGTGCTCTTCCCAGAAGAGCCAGAAGGTGTAAACACATCAATGTCACTCTCTATATCTTATTTGTCCATTGTAGAACCTGAAGCTTGCTTTGAGTCGTTACTTCTTTCTTCAAGCTTGGTACATTGTGCAATAAAGTGTATATATTTCTTTACAACAATGGCAAGTCAAATTCTTAGGCCCCCTAGACTGAGACGTCGAAGAGTTATGTCCTCTGCCTTTCTTTGACTTGCTTTGGCTTCTACCTCTCTAAACATTAACCTTTTGATATCACTATCCAGGTTATTTCTCCAATCTACCTCGTAACATTTCAGTATGAAGACCATCCTTTGCATTAGCAAGGCTTATTTTACTACAACCAAAAATCATGGAATTGACAAAAGCAGTATACTCCTTAGGAAAGGAGCATAAGAGGATCATAGCTTGCATCTCATTAGTAATATCAACATCTGTTGCCTTCAAGTTCATAACTAAAGTGGTCAAAGCATCTGCATGCTCCATGAGATCTGGTCCAGGATTCATCTTGAATGAATAAAGTTGTTGTTGAAGAATAATCTAATTAGTGAGGTACTTGTCTTCATATGCATCTAATAATGCATCACATAGTTTCTTCGTCATCTTCTTCTAAGAAAATCCAATAAAAACTTCATCTAAAAAATTCAACTAAATTGTTGTGAGAGTTTTATCTTCCATCTCTCCAAATTAGCTGCATCCATATCTTTCAATTTCTCATACATATAAAGAACTTTATAAGTCTTCTCCTTCTTCAATACAACCTCCATCTTCCTCTTCCAAGTAACAAAATCTCCCTTTCAGTCAAAATGTGTTACTTCGTAATTGACATTAGATCTACCAATAAACTTACTAAAAGTAACCATTAATATCCAAATAGGAACAACAACACTAGCTCTGATACCAAACTGTATTGAAATTTATGTAAATTTTAGCAGAAGCGTTATTACTGGATCATAGTCTAGTATTGTCTATTTAGATACCAATGGATTTAAAAAAAAAAATCAAATATGCAGCATCACAGAAACAATAACAGAAATAATAAGAGGCACAAAAGATTTAAGGTGATTCAGATATGAATATCTTACGTCCATGCAGACCCAACAACTTTTATTCTTCTTCTGTTCAAGAGGAAGTACAATAAGAGAAGAATAAAAACACTCAACATAAATTTCTCACCCTATAATTGGTTCAAAAATATGGGTCTTATTAAGGATATATTGAAGAGAGCACTATTGACTTGTGATGAAAAGGATGAGCAAATGTCTATTTATTTGTATGAGTAAGGATGAAAACTTACATGAAAAGTTTCGAATTTCCTTGATTTGATTTCAATGAAAACCTTGCATATTTTTGTTCGTTTACACCTTTACTTCTATCTGTTGATTACTTAAATTAAATAATATAACTTCTCATATCATCCAAATTTTTTGCCACATATATCTAGACTTGATTGATTTATAGAACCAAATAATCCTTTTTCATATATTTCCAATTTGTTTTCCGTAATTAAATGATTACGAGAATCAATTAAAATCTTCTTTATAATAAATTTAGCATAGATTTAAAATCGTCCAATTTTAACATAAAGAACAAATGCAGCATGTAAAAATCCTATTTTACAAAAAAAAATCCGTGAATGCATCTCTTATGTGAACACATTTGTTTTGCAATGCTAAGGAAAACCTTAATGATTCAAAATTTAAGTTTTTGATGGTTTCGTCGATCAAATTGTCTGTATTTGGACTACTTAGAGAAAAAATAACACGTTTAAAACAAGAAACATACAAAATGTTAAAATAAAAATATTGGATGGACGAGTTCTAGAGAATCTTGGTGTTTAACAACCGAAGCTGTATGCTGCTATTGCAATATAAACTTGATGATCTTACAAAGACAGAATTTTATAACGGTGCAAGATTGATGATCCTACAACGATCCTGGACAAACTTCCAGAAGTGAAGAATGATGAAACGGAGTATGTTATTTATATTTTGGAGCCAAAATGACGTTAACAATAAAATGTTTTTTTTCTTCAAAACTATAGTTGGATGAAAAATGACAGATGTTCTATTTGTAGAATTCGTCGTTGGTTCTTCTGGTTTCTGAAAATACAAAACTCTGAGACACGATGTGATGATCGCTATCCTAAAATAGTATTTGCTCTCTTATTACAGTGCAAGAGTATAGGTGCAAATCTGTTTGAAGGTACAATGGAGCAGATATTAAATATCTTTAATCGGCATGTTTACACAAACACGAGGATTGACTATCTTAGAATTGATCGCTGCAGTGACAAGATGATGGAGTTATAGCCTGCAGAACTATAACTCGTATGGTTTACCAGAAATTTAGCAAAGCAGTATGAGAGAATAAGATGTAGAGGATGAATTCGAGTGATCTAAAACTGGAGTGCGGTCCAGTTTTTATAGTAGTGAGGAGATACGGTTGCATCCGTTCAAAAGGATGGTTGCAACTATTCGAACGGCAGCATCTGTTTGAATTTAGACAGACGCACTCTTCATTACCAGTCGACTGGTCTGAATACGACCAGTCGACTAGTAATGGCTATTTCCTGCCGTTTGTTCAAATATATACAAACTGTTTTGTCTCCGTTCAAAATTTAAAATTCGGGGATTAAAAACCCTATTGCACCATGGTCCAAAATATATGTTTGGCCTAACACAACACAACGCGACACGGCTCAGCTTGGCTCGGCATGGCCGGCGGGACGGCGACGGCGCGTATGTGTTGTTTAAATGTACATGATCTCCCTCCTCGCAATAAAGCAAAGATGTGGAAGCCCGAAGGCCCCAACACCTTCACGAGAGGGCTATTGATATAGTTGCCATCTCCTTTTCTTTTCTATGATGTAGGATGAAAGATTTGTGCCATCCCCCCCCCCCTTTCTTTAATTTCAAAATTTCCTCTAACAATCCTACACCAAATTTTAAATAAATTCCGCTTGTCATATATTTGCAGGAAAATTTATGCACAAGTATAGATGTCTTACAGACTTGAATCTATACGTGGTGAAAACCTTCAAAGTATATCAGGATGGAGCGATGGACTAAGTGTTGAACCATCAATCATATATGATCTACCGGATGTGATTATCACACATTCATTTTCATATTTTCGAGATAGTATGTATGCTTGACCCGTGGATTGGCCTTGAGTCGGTATCTTCTTTCATGAAATGCTTTTAGAGATCAAGCCAAAATCTCGTAGAAGGCGGCACTACCTTCATTGCATTCATATAGGTAGGCTTTTCAAAAGTGCCTTATAACACACACATCAACAGTATATCTGTTATAAACCTATTAAGTTCTAACCAGAACATCCTCTCTTTGTCATTATAAGTACCAAGCACTTTTCCTTGGAATGTATGATAATACTTAGTTTTCGGACTAAATATCATAGTGCTTCCAACCATAAACATATGAAGTACTTTTGCACTTTGAACTCAAGATAACAAATTTCTTTATTATTTGAGTTGAGTTTCCTTCATTGGCGACTGTATTGTATAGGCTTTAAATCCATTCCTTATGATGTTTTATCACTAAGTTCCTTGCAAGTCCTTTAGTAAATGGATCTGCCAGATTCTGTCTATATCTCACAAAATCTATGGTAATTACCCCTTCAGTGAGCATTTGCCTAACCAAACTGTGCTTTAGAGCAATATGTCTTGATTTACCATTATAAACATGGTTGTATGCCTGTGATAATGTAGATTGACTATCACAATGCACATATATTGGTGGCATAGGTTTCGTCCATACAAGGATTTCTAATAATAAATTCCTTAACCATTCCGCTTCTTTACTACCAGAAGCCAGTGCTATAAACTCAGCAGCCATTGTTGAATCAACAATACATGTTTATTTCTTTGAGGCCCAGGATATTGCTCCCCCATCAAGAGTGAATATTCATCCACTAGTTGATATATTATCTTCACTTCTATTGTTCCAACTAGCATATGTGTATCTTTCTATTACACTTGGATAACCGTTGTAATGTATACCATAATTTATGATATCTTTTAAATACTTTAAAATTCTATATATTGCATTCCAATGGATATGATTAGGGTTACTTGTATATCTACTCATTTTGCCAATAGCATAGCAATATCTGGTCGTGTGCATGTCATTGCATACATCAAACTTTCAATAACTCTAGCATATTCCAATTGCTTTATAGCTCCTCCAGTATTAGTGTATAACTGCATATTTGGATCAAACGGAGTAGACATAGGTTTACAATCGAATAGATTGAACATTTTCATTTTTTTTCTCAATGTAATGAGACTGAGTAATTGATAACCCATCTTTTGTTTTCATGATTCTTATCCCAAGAATCGTTTCAACTACTCCCATATCTTTCATGTCAAAGTATGAAGATAGATATCTTTTAATTTCTTCAATACTCGAAGTATCCATTCCAAATATAAGCATATCATCCACGTAAAGGCATATAATTACACCTTTACCTAAATGGAAATTGCTATAGACACATTTGTCAAATTCAAAAATCCGAAAACCATTAGATATAATAGTTTTATGAAACTTTTCATGCCATTGCTTTGGTGTTTGTTTAAGACCATAAAGTGATTTGAAAAGTTTACATTCTTTATGCTCTTGTCTAGGCATTACAAAACCTTTTGGTTGAGACATATTATATATATATATATATATATATATATATATATTCATCAAGCTCTTCATATAGAAATGCAGCTTGATGTCCATTAGATGAATTTCAAAATTATAGATAAAAGCTAATGCAAATAAAGTTCTAATGGTTGAAATTCAAGCCATTGGGGCATATATATCAAAATAATTTATTCCTTCTTTCTGTGTGAATCATTTGGCAACTAATCTTGCTTTAAAAATTTTGACTGTGCCATTTGCTTTTAACTTTTTCTTAAATATCCATTTACATCCTAATGGTTTAGAACCAGGAGGTAAATCTACTAGTTTCCATGTTTTATTTCCCATAATAGAATCCATTTCATCAATTATGGCTTCTTTCCAAAATGATGAATCTTGAGATTTCATTGCTTCATTATATGTTAAAAGATCAAATTATATGTTTATAGATATCATTAATTGATGCTCTATATTATTTCTAGATCCTTCAACCAAATATATGACGAAATCTGGTTCAAAAGATTTCTATATCCTTTTTCGTTTACTTCTCCTTGGAGAATCACTGTTTCGTCGATATTTTCATCCGTGTTTTCTACAGGTTCAATAGTTGGTTCATTAACCTCTGTCGTTCCATTAACAGGTGTGTTAACCTCCACTGTTTCATTAATAGGTGTATTGACCTCCACCGTTTCATGAATCGATTTATTTTAAATAGGTGTAAATCTATTATCATAAAACACTGCATCCCCTGATTCTATTACTGTATTTACTTCAATAGAGCTATTAGGTTCTATTATTAGAAACCTATATCCTTTGCTATGTTGAGCATATCCTAAGAATATGCACCCGATAGCCTTTTGTCCCAATTTCCTTATTTTTGGTTCAGGTAATCGGACAATCGCTCTACATCTTCAAACTCGATAATAATCAAGATTTGATTTTCTTTTCTTCCAAAGTTCATAAGGAGTAACTTTACTTTTCTTATTCTACTCAGAATATAACATGCAGTAAGTAAAGCTTCACCCCAGAAACTAGTATTAAGCCCAAAACTACACAACATTGCATTTAGCATTTCGGTAAGAGTCCTATTTTTCCTTTCAGCCTCTCCATTTTGTTGTGGAGTATAAGCCATAGATGTTTCATGTATAATTCCTACTAATTCACAATATTCAGGAAATTGATACTTGTCTCCCCTGTCAAATCTAAAGTGTTTTTATTTTAGCATCACTTTAGTTTTCTACTTCAGTTTTTCAAGTAATAAATTAATTTAGCACTTCACTTTTAGTATGCGTAAGGTAAACATAACAATATTTAGACTAATCATCTATAAATGTCACAAAATATTTATTTCCTCCTCTAGTAGGAGTACTATGTATATCACATACATCACTATGAATAAGTTATAACAATTTCATTGCACTTTCTAGTTTATTAGGAAATGGTTTTCTAATGATCTTAATTAATGAACATATCTTACAATTATTTAGCATATCATTTTGGTGTTTGGAAATTAGATTCAAAGATATCATATCAAGCATGCGTTTATGATTAACATGTCATAATCTATTGTGCTATAATGAAAATGAATCAACAATATAAGCAGAATTCAAACTTTTATTAATATCAGCATTCAGTTTGAACATACCATCACACATGTACCATTTTCCCATATACACACCGCCTTTGGTCAACACATATTTGTCTAACTCAAAGACTTGTTTGAAACCAAACTTATTAAAAAGACTTCCCAAAACAGGATTCTTCCTAATCTCGGGTACATAATATACATCATTCAATGTCAGAACTTTTCTGGATATGACTTCCAAATCCACAATCCTCTTCCCTTTGACTGCTGCCTTTGCTGAATTTCCCACGTATAGGTAATCTTCATCTTTAGCCGGTTCCAGTTTCTTTAATTGATTCTTGTCAATGCATACACGCTTAGTAGTAGCAGAATCGATCCACAAAGAATTATCCATTTCAATCATATTCACTTCTGATATGACTACTGCAAAATTTTCTTTTTCAAATTGCTGCTTCTTTTTCCAAGATCAACAATCCCTTTTGAAATGTCTCGGTTTACAACAAAAGTAGCAACCATTTTTGCTCTTCTTGTTCTGGGAATTTTTGTTGTTCAGCCCTTTCTTATTCTTATTAGAAGAGTTATTCGAAGCATTTTTTGCTTGCTTTTCTTCCACCATATGGACTTTAGATGTATCAACAACAGTTCCATCTTGAGCATCTTTCTACTTCAATTGTTGTTTAAGCTGCAAATACTGTGCAAGGCTGTCTAGACTCATATCCTCCTTCTTATGTTTTAGTAGTTTCCCTTGATCGTTCCAAGAAGGGGGTAATTTGTCTATTATAGATGAGACCTTAATCTCCTCATCCATATTCAATTATGTTAACTGAATTGGTTGAGTATGTGCATGATATCACTGAATTGCTCAACAACTGAACGACCATTAGTCATTTTGTAATTAAAAAATTTGATGGCTAGAAATTTCTTACTAGTTACGTCCTCCACAAGATACTTCGCTTCTAATGGATCTCATACATCTTTTGCAGTGGGTTATTGTAGTACATATTGAAAAGTGTGTCCGTTATTGCGTTGCAGATATGTCCCTTGCAAATATAATCATTATGTTCCCATTTGATCTTTTCCCATGTCTGCACAATCGTCTCATTTTCTATCTCCGTTGGTTTTGGCGTAGTTAGAACATAGACCATTTTCATTCCAGCCAACAAAAAATGCATCTTTTCCTGCCATCGTAGAAAGTCAACACCATCAACCTCTTCAATTTTATAAAATCAGCGGCGAATTCCTTTAGACTGTAAGGAGTCATTGCACGAATACTATTTTAGATTGTTGGTAGAATTCGTCGTTGGTTCTTCTGGTTTCTAAAAATACCAAAACTCTGAGGCACGATGTAATGATCGTTATCCTAAATCATTATTTGCCCTCTTATTACAGTGCAAGAATATAGACGTAAATTTGTTTGAAGATTATCTTTAATCGACGTGTTTGCGCAAAAACGACGATTCACTATCTTAGAATTGGTCCAAAATGATGGAGTTATAGTCTCCAAAACTATAACTCGTATGGTTTATCAGAAATTTGGCAGAGCAGTATGAGAGAAGAAGATGTAAAGAAGAAATTCGAGTGATCCAAATCTGAAGTGCAGTCTAGTTTTTATAGTAGTGAGGACATACGGCTGTGTCCGTTCAAAAGAATGGTTGCAACTATTCGAACGACAACGTCAGTTTGAATTTAGACAGACACACTTTTCATTACCAGTCGACTGGTCTGAATACGACCAGTCGACTGGCAACGGCTATTTCCTGCCGTCTGTTCAAATATATACACACCGTTTTGTTTTCGTTCAAAATTTAAATTTCAGGGCTTAAAACCCAATGAAGGCGTGCATGTGTTGTTTAAATGTGCATAACCTCCCTTTTCACAACAAAGCAAAGATGTGAAAACCCCAAAACCCTAGCACCTTAATGAGAGGACTATTGATATAATTGTCATCTCCTTTTCTTTTCTAAGATGTGGAACAAAATAATTTTGTCTTCCTCTTTCTTTTATTTCAAAATTTCTTCTAGAATGTTCACTAAAAAATTATTCAAAACTCCGACATGTGGTTCGTGTGCAACTGAAATTGGATCGAGTTGCGGTTTGAAGCGAGGTGTTGGGTGATCCAGCGAATTAAAAGGGTAGGATCCTGTAAAACAAAATTTTATGTACTGAACGTTTATTGGGGCCACACCAAAATGCCTGGATCATATAGCACCATGTCAACAAAATCACAATTTATTTCTTCGCATTAGTTTGTTGTTTACATGTTCCATACGAAGTAAGCAAGAATGCAAGGAATAGCAAGTGATCCAGAGAATTAAATAATTGTAAAAGTAAATCCCAAAAGTTGGCAAGCTCTCCTCTCACTTCATTAATTGCCCACCTCCCCCTATATAATTAGCAACATGGTTCAAGTATTTAGCTAAAAGAAGGAAGAAGAAGACCAGAAAAAGAAGGAAAAAAAAATTATGGAAGATGCTGGCTTAAAGAAAGGTCCTTGGACACCTGAAGAAGATGTTCTTTTACTTTCCTACGTTCAAAAACATGGGCCGCGTAACTGGAGATTAGTTCCAGCTAACGCTGGTATATATTTTGCTACTACTGCTTAACTATTCCCTATTCCTGCTTTTTTCTATATACTATACACAAATTGATGTATATATAAATTAACTTATACATGCAGGATTGCTAAGATGCAGCAAAAGTTGCAGATTAAGATGGACAAATTATCTCAGGCCAGGAATAAAGAGAGGCAATTTCACTCCTGATGAAGAAAGTTTGATTATACATCTTCAATCTATGCTAGGAAACAGGTATCTATCTATCAATGAACCCACACAATTTTTCTACATGTAACATCATATTTAAATTAATATGCATGTAAAACTGCTGCAAAACATAACTGATTGCGATATTATAAACTGTTTTTATGTATTGAGAAAACGATAATCTCTAAACATGTAATGTAAATCTTGTGTAGGTGGTCGGCAATAGCTTCCTATTTGCCACAAAGAACAGACAATGACATCAAGAATTACTGGAACACTCGACTCAAGAAAAGGATCAGCAAGAGTCGGACAACCAGCAGTTGCAGTCAAGAAAAAGAGCTACTAAGGCAGTTTCAAGAACCAAGCAATCCGAGTCTGGGAAATCAAAGAAACGACTATGACTGTGCTTCCTCGACTTATGTATCGAACACGGAAAACATCTCCAGGCTGTTAAAAGACTGGATGGGTCCGACGGCTTCGAATTCTGTTGTTGCTGTTGCAAGTAGCAGCAATGCTGTTACATTAGATATTCAGCATCAAGAGAATATGGAGATTTGTAATGATATACACAACATGCAGGAGCACATTGATCCAGTAATGGCTTTTGAGAATAATATGGAATGTGAAGAGTGGAAGCATGGTCCATACGAGACATGGCCTATTGATGAGCAGCTGTGGCAGTGGTAACTTGAAAGAAGAGTAAAGAGTGAAGAAGAAATATATCACGAAAACGAAAGGGGGGTATATTGGTGTTTATGCAGGTACATGCAATAGCGGGGTATACTGAAGAGTTAGCTAGAGCATTGATGAATACACTAGATATTATTGCAGTTAATGAGCAGTGGGTATTTTTAGTTAAGTTTATAGATGGATGATGTACGAGCTTGTACGTAATGCTGTTTTGAATTTTTTAAGGTCATGTATTATGTTAAAAGTTCATATTTATATTTTGCTTTACAACTATGTTTCTGTTAACAACAAGAAAAAGGCCACTTGTCCTCATTTTTTATTTTGTTGTACAAAAGGAACCTACACAAATAATTTTGCAAATTAGGTCTTATTTTGAAACAATAAAATTGCAAAACACTTTGTACTTTTTTACCATAAAATACAAAGGATCTTGCAGTTTTTTTTTTTTTCTAAAAATAATCTTTAAAATACGATAATGGTAAAAGCTACAATTATTTACTAAAATTATACTGAGATAATAATTACTATAACTTATAAATAGATAAAATTGATTTTTTAAATTTTGAATTTTCCTTCATGTAAAGCTCAAGTTTATTTGCATTTTTTATCAAGAAAGCCCAATTGCACTTTTTAATTCAAAAATACGTGGATCTATTTACATATTCATTATTACAAGGACTTTCCTTATAAAAACTTCAGAAATATTGACCTTATGTGCAAAGCCCTTGGCGGAGATTTGTTTAAATGACAAAACAAATTTTTTTTTTTTTTTTTTTTTTAAAATAAGGATAGCCAACTTTTGTTATCCGAATTAAGGAAAATTTTCATATTGTAATTGGATTAAACCAACTATTTTAAACTAAAACATATATTAACATTCGGATGTTAATGTGAAGAACAAACTTCATAATTTTTTCAATCTCAATGACAACTCACCAAAAATTTATTCTCAAGAAGAATACAAACTGTAAAATTACACTTAAAAATTGATAGTTAAATTATGATATCATACATACTGTAAAACTGATACTTAAAAACTGGTAGTCAAATTCTGATACAATGCACGCTGTAAAACTGATACCTAAAATTTTATGCTTTGTCTTTTAGAATAAAATTTCAGCAGTTTGTCCTTATGGCTGAAAAAGCTAGTAATTTTGTCCTTGATACAATCATCTATTAACATTCCAGAAACAAAAAAAAAATTGTAAAATATTTTCCTATCAATATGACACTAAAAAAATTTAAAAAAATGTTAATTATGAATGTTTTCTGGTTTGTAAACGTGGAAATATATATATATATATATATATATATATATATATTTATATATGGTTTGTAAACGTGGATATATATATATATATATATATATATATATATATATATATATATATATATAAGGTAAACGATGATGGAAAGCTAAATGCGTGTACCTTTATTACTTACGAGTATTATTTATGAAATGTCAAATAAGACTAGCTCTCAAAAGGCTTCGTTATATCACAATAATGAAAAATGTCTATAATGACGGCTATTAGTCTTCGCTATTTATCGTTAACCAATGAATAAAACCACTACATTCAAGATCATCGACCAACAATACAAAAAGGGCGTCATCAATGAAACTAGCGAAGGCATTTATACTATGAAAATTAGAAACTAAAGTGAACTTAAGGTTGACGTAATGTAAATTAGTTTTCGTCCTCAATCGAATAATTAAACTTAGTTGTTCTTGAATCCATTTTTTAAATGTGTCCTTGAAACAAAATTCATGTATATATATATATACATATACATACATATATATATATATATATGTGTGTGTGTGTGTGTGTGTGTGTGTGTGTGTGTGTGTGTGTGTGTGTGTGATTGGGTCCTCAATGATAGCACATATATTTAATACAAGTCTTAGATAGTATACAATATACTACATGTCAATATATGTTTGAACTTACACTATGTAAGTTTTGGATCTATGACATTTCACACTGACGTCATAATGCCCAACTACTAGAATAGTGGTAGTGGTCAGTAAAACATAAACAACTTACACCATAGTCAAAACTATTTATAGCATATTTGTATGTCAAAATTCTCGATATGGTTGACATGTTGTATAATGTATGTAATTGCAGCAAGCTTCCATAAAATTATTTACAACTGATAAATCCCTCGCGCCCTCGCTAAAACATATTAAAAAATTAGTTGACCAGATTACCCATCTTCTTTTGAATAATAAACCACGTTTTATGTTGGGAGATGAGCGATAAATAAATAAGTTATATTTTTGTTGGCCTACTTTGTGACTAGGTCACAAAAAATCCAGACATCATGGTTATCTATATAAAGAAACAGGAATCATAGTGATATTGAGTACGTCGGTCGGGTCAGATATCGAACAGTGCTTCAAATCAGGGGGACAAATGCTTCCATTTAAGCAGACAAAGGGATCGGGTCGAATGAACTCGACCCAACCCGGACATGCCTATGAAACTGGCACCATGACACTTTACAGTCACCACTTCAGATCGCCCAAATACCTACCCGACCTGCCTGGGATTACTGCTACATACTCCAATGTTGACCTATTCTTTTGGCTACAAACGTGGTCTACGAGCTCCAATAAATGCGGATCGGTTCCTACTTGGCTACGCCCACCACAAAGACCACTTCTCCACTTCATCTATTTTAGCTCCGAGATTTCATGGATAGGTGCCACGTACATATTCGACCAGAGCTCAGGAACCTCCTATAAATAAACCTATGCATGACATTTTGAAGGATCTTTGGCACTATAACAACTCGAGCACTCATTCTCCATTACTATTCGAGTTTAACTCAAATTATGTCATCCATTTCAAGTATTATCTCATAAATATCGAGAGAGAATTGATTGTATTCGAGAGACCAAGTGACCATAATCATTGTACTTGTAATTCTCTATCGAATTAATGAACTACAAAGTGGACATAGGCTCGTTAATGCCGAACCACTATATATCTCATGTGTTTGATTGCTTTTCTTTGTTTTTAGCTTATATTTCTTCATTATTCTCTGCAAAACCTGATCAATCGAGTGTTAGTGCCATTTTTTGGTCCAACATTTTGGTGCTTTCACTAAGAACATTGAATTCCCATCTTTCTAGGTTATTATTGTAGTGTTTGTTCACCAAGTCCAGAGAGATAATCCACGTTTTCCTCATTTTCGAAGTTTTCGTCGATTTCAGCGAATTTGAATTTCATGGCTCCAAGAAAAGATAGGAATCAACAAGCTTCTCAAACGAATGGAGCAAACGAAGAACAACGAGGTAATGCTCAAACCCTCGTTGTAGCACAGACCACTGGCTTGAACAGGACCATCTCGGGTCCGACCCGACCCGATGGTGTCTCTCTGATCTGTCCCGGTCGGGTGGACCCGAACCCATCAGACGTAGGTGCCTCAACCCGAGCCGACATGAACGCTTCAACCCCAACTACAGCGACTAACAATCAATCTCCTCCATTCGTACATGTTTCGCATATTGATTTTGCACGCTTGCTCGTTGTGATGGAGGATATAAATGTGGCATTAGAAGCTCAAAGACGTGATAATGTTGCAATCCATGATGAAGTGAACACGATGGCAAGATAGATGGACGAACTACGCAGACAAAGGACACCATCGCCTACTCATCATCGGGAATCAGAAAATTCATCTTCTTCGGAAGATAACGGAAGGCATCCACGTCAATGGAGACCTCATTAAAGGCTTAAGAATATTGAACAAGTTCGGTTTGGTTCACTAGCTTCTCGAGAAGAGGCAACACTCCGTCTTAGTCGTGATGATCCCAGCCTAGCGGAACCTATGCTCCTACCAATGAGCGGGCCTCATGTTCTTCCTGGAGACCCAAACCTTACTTGCCTCACTCAAGGACAACTCCTTTAGCCCACTCATTCTGTGACCGACCAAGACCGCAAGGGGCAAGGGAATCATGTTTAGACGGTAGCTCAAACAACGTTACCTGAAGTAAGGACAGGAAAATCCAGGAGAGATGGGAGCATTGAACCCAAGCATGCTTTGACTAATGCCAAAGTAGAAGCAATGGAACGTCAAATTATGGCTGGGAGTAGAGGCTACACCAATTAAGATTGGGATATTGATCATAGCCATATGCCATTCATCGGCGACAATTGGACGTCCAGTTTCCGAGGTGATTCAATCTACCCACCATGAACCGTTATGTGGGAAGAACTGATCCAAGAAAGCATTTAATGAGATATTTCAGGTATATGAATGGCCCAGCAGCTCCAGATGCCATAAAGTGCAAATCATTCCTAATAAACTTGGAGGACGTGGCCATGATGTGGTTTACCTGACTTCCGCCGCGATTGGTTTCCAACTTTAAAGAGTTAAGCGAGAGATTCCTGAATTAGTTTTGGTTGCATGCTCAGAAATCCATGAACATCATTGAGCTTTTCGTAGATAAGCAAGATCCCGGGGAAACTTTAAAGTCATATTTAGACCACTTCAATTTGGCAGTTACTAGATTGAGCAATCCGCGATTCCGAACGAACAAACTATCTTAATGGCATTAATAGACGAAGTTGGTAATGATATTGAGTTTGGAAAGTACCTAGCTGGAAAGTTTTCGCTAACCAGGGAATTGTTTTATGAGAAAGCTAATAATGTCTTACAACAAGATGAGGTGTATGCGAATCGGAAGAGAAGAACCAGTGAAGTCGCAAGAGAGGATATCCAGAGCAACGTTGCTATTAAGCAGTCTGGTGATGGCTTAAGGAAGGTTGAAGTCAATGTCGGTACCCAGAATGAAGGGGATGGTCACCAAGGTAGGAACAACAATAAGAGGAGCCAGAATTAAAGGAATAACCCCAAGAAAAGACCTCGGTTCCAATCATTTGGAAGCTACACACCATTGAATGATAGATTAGAAAAAATCTACCTGGATTTCTACAATGTGATGCAATACAAAAGCCTACGCCGAGAGAATCGACGGAAAAGTAATGCGAGACCGGAAAATTTTGCTTATTTCACGAAACATATAGGCATTCGACTAATGAATGCCTCCACTTGAGAGACGCAGTGGAAAGACTGCTTCGCTAAGGAAAGTTGGACAAGTATAAGGTTTCCCTGAGGGACGGGGCAAGGAGGTTCAGCCCCCCGGGCCACTGCCCAGTAAAAAGGAAAGGGAATAGTTATCAACATCGCGGTCGGAGGGCCGCACCCAGCAGGATTCAGTAACAAAACTTTGGAGCAATACATCAACACGGGCAAGCACCTAGACGTGGGAGAGTGCAATACTCTCGAGGATGCCGCACCCATAAAACAACAGAAAACGATGAAAGACGACATTGTTTTCCGCAACAGACCCCCGAGTATAGATCCGTTGGTAATACCAGCTATCATCGGTCCTACAACCGTATGGAAAATCCTTGTCGACTGGGGGGCTCCGTAAATATCCTATTCAAGAAACCATTCGACCAAATGAAGTTGGAGGCTAAAGATCTGAAGCGTCGATTTAACGCTCTACAACACACCAATAGGAGTAGTCGATTTATCTATGGAACTCGGGAAGGAGAGTGCAGATCCTCCCATTTTTTATCATGGATAGTGACTCCCCATATAATGCCTTCTTAGGACGACCAGCTCTAGCAGAATTAAGAGCCTACATCGCACCCTAGTGTCTATTGTTGAAATTCCCAACTGAATCGGGAATAGGGACAGTCCGTGGATATCAGGTGACAGGGATAGCCTATTACATAGCTTATTGGAAGGAGCTCCGCCAAAAAGACGATGTAGAGCCCAAGAAAACCACCTCCCTATTGGGGAGGCTTCGGCATAACAAATAAAGTATACATCCCATCCAGAGTCGTAAGATCCGAGGATATTGATCCCGGAGAGGACGATGAACAGGGATATAGAAGGGCGACACCTAATGAAGCAACTATGGATATTCCAATCAATAACGATGACCCTACTAGGGTCTTGAAGATCGAATCTCATTTAGTTCCGTTTCGGACGTGGGAACTGAAAGATTTTTTACGATCCAACCTAGACGTATTTGCATGGACATATGCCGACATGTGTGGGATATCATCACCCATTATGAGTCATGCACTAAGCATAAACCCAAAGTACATTTCTGTCAAGCAAAAGAGGCGTACACTCGGCATGGATAGGTCAACTGCCTTAAAAGAAGAAGTCGAGAAGCTGAAAGGCAAAAGTTTCATATGAGGTGCTACGTACCTTGACTAGATATCAAATCCCGTTCTTGTTAAGAAAACTAATGGAAAGTGGCGTACATGCATCGATTTCTCATACTTGAACAAAGCCTGCCCAAAAGTCAGCTTCCCATTACCAAGAATTGATCAATTAGTGGATTCAACGACAGGACATGAGCTTCTTTCTTTCATGGACACGTACTCAGGTTACAACCAAATTTCCATGCATGTGCCTGATCAAGAACATACAAGTTTCATTATAGATTTTGGGTTATATTGTTACGTGGTAATGCTATTCGGGCTGAAGAATGTTGGGCAATGTACCGACGTTTAGTAAATTGTATGTTCCACAACCAGGTTAGAAAGTCCATGGAAGTTTACGTGGATGATATGCTCATGAAGTCTAAGCAATCCACCAATCCCATATCAGATCTGACATACATATTCAATATCCTCCGACGCTATGGGATGAAGCTAAACCCCTTGCAATGCTCTTTTGGCATCACATCAGGGAAGTTTCTAGGTTTTATAGTCAGTTCACATGGAATTGAAATCAACCACAAACAGATTGCGTCAATTGGGAACATTAGTGAACCACGAAGAATTAAAGATGTATAGAGCTTAGCAGGAAATGTGGCAGCACTTAGTAGATTTATTTCCAGGGCCATAGACCAGTGTATCCCTTTCTTCGATCTGACAAAAAGAGGAAAGCACAATTTCGAATGGACCCCGGATTTCATTGAAGCCTTTCAGAATCTGATGAGTCATTTTGAGAGGCCCCCGATACCATTTAAGCCGGTGGATCATGAAGACTTATTCATATACTTAGTAGTGTCAGCACATGAAATTAGTTAAGCACTTGTACGTGAGGAGGATTAAGTCTAGAAACCAGTGTATTATATGAGCAAGAAGTTAACTGCGGCATAATGCAACTTGTTGATTGCTTACAGCTTGTTGATCACTTCAAGAAAGCTTCGTCACTACTTTCAAGCTCATCCGATTGTAATATACACTGATCAGCCGCTACGACAGGTCCTATAGCAACCTGAGGAATCTGAAAGATTGCTCAAATGGGAAATCGAGTTAAGCCAATTTGATATCAACTTCCTCCCAAGGAAGTCTATACAGGGGGAATCATTAGTGGACTTCATCGCAGAATTCACCATTTCCAACGAGAATGTGTTAGATGGAGAAGATGGCCCCTCAGTACAAAAGATGAAATCGAGTACTTGGAAGCTGTACACAGATGATGCTTAGAATGATTGACGGCTCGGCACCACAGTCGTGTTGATAACTCCTGAAGGACGGTCAATCTACTATGCTTTACGATTGGATTTACACGCTACTAATAATGATTCTGAGTATGAGGCCCTAATTGTCAGACTGAAACTCACTAAGGATTTGGAAGCAGTTGCGCTGAATATCTTTTATGACTCTCAAATTGTCGTTTTCCAGGTTCGGAAGGAGTTTCAAGAAAAAGGACCATAACTTGCGACTTACCTAAAGAAGGCCGAGGAGCTATTGGACAACCTGCAACACTATACCATCTCCCATATTCCCCAAATAGAAAATCAGAAGTCGGAAAAACTAGCCAATTTGGCAAGCTCCGATAACCCAACAGAGATGGAGATGGTCCCAATCGAGACATTAGAAACTCCTAGCATTGATCAGATGGAAGTTGATCCAGTGTTGGACACTGACATGAGAGGGAGTCATGTATGACCCCCATAAAGAACTTCCTGCAACTTGAAATGCTTCCGGTAAGGAAAAGTGAAAGGCGTACCATCGTTCGTGAAGCGTCGAGATATGTCATTCAAGGCGATGTTCTTAATCAACGAGAGTTCCAAGTCCCTTTACATTGGTGTGTAGCACGTGATGACGTCAAGCTTGCATTGAGGGGAGTGCATGAAGGAAATTGCGTAGATCATAACGGAGGGCGGACGTCGCCAAAGAATATAACACGATATGGCTACTTCTGCGTACCATAAACCGAGACGCAACTGATTATTCACAACGCTGCACAAATACGAGAAATTTACGAGGATTCCTAGAGCACCTTCAAGCCAACTCACTTCGATGGTGAGCCCATGGCCATTCGTTATATGGGGAATCGATATTATTGGAAGTCTTCCAATTGCAATGGAAGGAGCAAAATATGGAATCGTGGTTGTGGAATATGTTACGAAGTGGGCAGAAGTTGAATGTTTGACCACAATCATGACGAAGCAGGTGATTAATTTCATCATCAGAAATATTATTTGTCGATTTGGGATCCCAATTCGACAGTACAGAGTTTAGAGATTTCTGCCAGAGTTATCGCATTGAGAAAAGATGTACCGCTATAGTACATCCACAGTCGAATGGACAAGTATAAGCTGTGAACAAGATTATCAATCCATTTTGAAGAAGCGATTGGAATGGACAAAAGCCACGTGGGTCGATGAATTACCCTTGGCACTATGGGCCTACAGAATGACCTACAAGTCAGCGACTGGCCACACTCCCTTCTCATTATCATTTGAATCGGAAGTCGTCATCCTGGTAGAATTGAAAGTCCCCTCTCATAGAACAACATACTATGATCCATTAACGAACAAGGCTCTTCTCCTTGAGTTCTTAAACATGACTAAAGAAAAGAGAGATGAAGCGGACTTACGTGCCTCGAGGCACATACATCAAGTTGCTCGATACTACAACAAAAAGTTTCGACCCAGGACCTTCGAGCTTGGCAACTCAAAACTGAAGCATATCTACCCAGCCCCCATCTTCATATCTTTATGGGCCCGAAGTGGGAAGGACCATACATCATTAAGCGGAAGCTTGATAAAGGAGATTTCAAGATAACTACCATTGATGGCGATCATATCCCCAGAGCATGGAATGGCCAGCATTTGCAGCACTACTTGGCTTGAGTTTGAATTGATTCTTTTGTTTTCAAGCTATGTAAAAAGGCACGACTTGCATAAAATAGTTTGGTGGATATAAACAAAAAAAAAAAAAAAAAGTGGACGTAGGCTATGATTTGGCTGAACCACTATAAAAATATCATGTGTCATTTACCTTTCCTGCATTTGTTTTTCTTTGTGCCCTGCGATATGTTTGACATTTATTTCATGCTCTGTGACTGTTTTGATATTTGATTTAATGTTGTGATGAATTGGCTGGTGTCAGATCTAAGAAAGAGGGACAACTCACCCCTGGAGGATGTTCGCTCACTCACGCTCGGACAAGCAGATCTAAATTCATTGCCGATCAAAGTTAGATTGTCTAACATCGAGCTTGATATCTACACCCGATGCGGTGGTTTTCACTTTGTAAACCAAAGTGAGGATACGATACCCAGACATCACATAAACTCCACCCCGCAGGTCGTCGAGACGAGAGGGACTTGATTATTGCAGATGGCCACCTCTGACCTTTAATCGAGGATGAAGAGGATGCACTTGAGTAAGTGTGATTCAACCACTTACCCGATAAGCTCCATCCACCGGAGTGTAGTGTAGAGCACGGACTAGAATTAGGTTCGAGAAAGGCACTCAAATCGGCAGAATACTACTCTTGGAAATAGAGCGTAGAAGGAAAGCCAAGGCGAATGACACCACCGTTCACCAGATTAACTCAAACTCTCTCGATTCGAGAGTGAGTATAAAAGTAGGTGTAATTGGTGCACCACGATTAGAAACTGCCTTAACCAAACTTTAACCTGGGCTTACTACAGGAGAGTATATGGGCACTTAGACCGAGTGCCAAAAGAAATTGGCTTCTACCCCATAGAAGGATTGGGGACAAGACTGGAAGCTGAGCCAGGATTCCCCACAGAAGGATTAAGGGAAATATAATGTCACTACAAGTCAATCCCGAACAAGCCCTGGCTAGACATATTATTTAAGATTGATTGGGGGCATACACATACACATACACATTACTCCCCTATGATAACTACGACATGATGTGTTGTCTATTAATTAGTTTAGTAATTATATTTTATCATTGGAATTTTGATTTTTGGGGATGTCAAGTTGAATTCTTTGTCTGATTTGTAATGTGATTTATTGTTTATTACTTAGCATAGTAATGTCTTGATTACAAGTATACTTGACTAAAACATACAACAAACTTGCAAACATATGACAATGCAAGAGTACTACTTCATTTACGGAATGCAGGTTTGTACAAGATAGCAAAACAAAAACGCTAGGGCCGCACTCACAACAACCACAGCAGGCCAGTGGAAAACAAAATAAAGAAACCAAAAAATGCTTCACTTGGGTTTAGGAGAAGGCTTGGATTTCTTGGCATCCTTAAGCCTTGGCTTATCCTCTTTCTCAGCATCAGTCAGGATGTGTTTCTTCTTCTTCCTGGACTTTTCGGAAGGGGGATGCTCAGTGTTAACAGGAGTCTTAGAAGCCATTTCTGCAGTTATCGGTCTAGGAAGCTTGATGGTCAGTTTGGTACCAGAAGGAGGGACCATTTGGAGAGGATCGACCAAGATAGGCTCTTCTTCAGCCTTGGCCTTCAGGAGTTGCTTAGTCCTTGCTTTCATCTATGCAAGGGTCAAATCCTCAGTCTCATCAGAAGCTCCGGTGATTGTGATGTCTTTATCCTCTTCACCCCCTTGCCATCAATATCTTTCAAAGTGTCAATCATTTCCCTGTCCTTGGGGGTTTCCGGACTGGAGATCACTATAGCCTTATCAGCGGCTTCTTCTTGCTTCCCTACGGATTCGTTAGAAGCCTTTGTGCCTAAAGAATGGGAAGCACCATTTATTAACTCTGGAGAAAAAATGGGTTTCTCAATTGTTTGCTCTACAATGCGACGACGGGCTAGAATAGCTTTGACAAATTATGGAGAAAAAGCGGAGATACCTTCAGTCGACTTGTCCCTAGGAGTGACGGGAGTTGCAACTTCAGTGATAGGAGAAAGGAGCTTACTCTTGGTAATCTCTGGATGTTCAGGGTCATACCCCTCCGTCTCTGCGAGTTCGGGGCGCAGAAGAAGAGCTAGAGCCACCCTCCATAGTATTCTTTCCCTTGGCTTAACATTTAGCCTCCTCTATAGCTTCCTGAAGAAATCTCCTTCCCTCAGCTAAACGCGCTGACTCCTCTCCTCTCAAGTATATTTTCATCAACTCCCCCTCAACGACAATATCAACTTTTAACCCTACATCTCATCATCGAAAATTTCATCCCACATGTCGAAAAAGCTTTCTCATAATCCTTGATCCATGATATATCTTGAGTCCGAAGCACTTGAGAAAAAAAGGATATCATAAGTTGCCCATAGTCATCCAACTGTTCTTGACCTTCAACAAATTACGCTTTAGATGTGGAAGCAGATTCTAGCGCAAGGCGGGCATTTCCTTCTGCTAACACAGCCCTCTCCTCAGCCTCTGCTAACTTGGCTTTCAAATTGACAATTTCTTTATTAATATCTATTTTTTCTTGAGCATCATGAGTGAGGGACAGTTTCAGCTTGGCAATCCCAAAAGTGACATCCTCAACCAGTTTCTTTAGCCTTACGAGCTCCTAACTATTGGAATCGAGCTCATTACACAAGCGTGTTTGTAACTCATTATGAAACTTCCTATAATGTTCCGCATCCCGCTGCGCGAGGGTTAATTGAGCCCGAGCTGCCTCACATTTTCTAATGACAGCGGCCCTGCCAAATGCATCTTGTTTGGATATGAGCTTTTGATTGTCCAAATCCTGTTGGAGCTCCCTGATAATCTTGGTTAGCTTTCAAGAGAACTTGCAGCTTTCTTTGTATTGGGTATCTACAAAGTTAATTTGAGGCTTAATGAGATCAGACCAGTTGTCAGGAACTGGCTTGAGATTGGCTAAAAATACATGTTCTCGAAATGATATTCAGGAAAGTGCCTCTTCAGCACTTTTAGTCTCTGCTCAGTAGAGGAGTCAAGCACTACGGCTGCATTGTAGTGATGTCTATAGATTGACGCCTAGCAGCAACGACAGTTGCACTACCTTTGTTCTATTCCTTATCCTTGTCTTTGGTCTTTTCCTTGGGATCCGAATGCTTTTTGATGGCTTGTCTTGGGAATATGAATCTTTTAGGAGGAATGGAGCCTTGGGAGGTTTGCTAATCCCCTTTGCGACGGCTTTGGCGACTCTTGTACTTGTCGAAGTTTGACTTGGAGTGAGAACGGGAGCATGAAGAATGGAGATGATGTGATTCATAACGACTCTTATCGTCACTCTCGCAACTATCCCTTCGATCATGTTCAACATCGTAGCGGTACCTAGGAAGACTTGCACGGACATCCCTGTGATTGTAGCCGCGACGAGGAAACTTTCCTACAAATTAATAGAAACCAGTATTAGCAACAAGAAGCGATGTATCACACAGGAGCTGTGACATGCAGTGCTAGTGTGGTATGTGTACTAAGTGAACCTCCAATAGACCAGAGGCAAGATTTAGGCTTTTTGGTGTTGTCTTCCCAACTTTGGGAGGTGTAATTTCCCCTTTAGACGGAGGGGAGAAAGAGCCAGAACCAATGTTTTCGAAAATGTATATGATATCGGGTAAGTTAAGTTTAGCTAAGTCTCCAAATATGGAATCCTCTGACCGGGGATCGTGCACAAGGGACTTGGTTGGAGATGATGTCCTCCGAGAAGTGTAACGACCCACATTTTACGTATCGGAGGATCGTAAAATATTTTTATTTTATTCCTTGATGGTGGGATCATTCTCATATTCTAATATGTTGGTTATGGGGATGTGAGACATGTCCATAATTTTTACCAATCCATTTGTGACCATTTTACCCCTGTCAGTCTTGTACAGGGCATAACTTTTGACTGGGATCGAATCAAGTGCTGAGGTCTGTCTCATTGAAAAGGAAATGGTGTTGTCAATTCCCTAGAGTGGTCACACTAAATATTTGGTTCAGTGGTTTGGGAGGAATCGTTGTTTTTGTGTTTCACAATTTCTGTTCAGGTTTTTAGAGCTATTCATGGGATGATATGAGGAGGCCCATTAATGGGCTGGTGGGAGGCTATAAATAGGGGGTTAGAGGCATGGAGAATAGTTTATTTTATTCATTCTCTCATTTGGTTGAGCTCGTGATCCCTCTTGCTTAATCAAATACACCTTTCCACCATTAAAATTCTAGATCTATATAAGAGAATCGAAGATCTACATTGTTTGAAGTTAGATCTACATCAAGTGAAGAGAGATCACATCAAATCAAGAGGTTTGAATCATATTCTTCACTGTCTGGATTGAGAATTTAGCTATTTCGAGTTAATTCAAAGAATTGGTGAGTGATAAGCATCTCTCACGCAGATTCAATCAAGTATATGGGTTGTTTGATCTGGTGTACATCATTTCAAGTTGTTTTCATATAGATCTAATTGAGGTAAGTATGTTTTTAATTCAAATCACCATAAGATCTAATTAGCAACTTATAAATGGTAATTTCATACGTTAATTCTATGTTTAGATCCATTTATTAATTTGATCATTTGTTGAATCATTGTTTTACTATTTGTTGATTATTGCTTGAATAAATGGTTGAGTTGTTGATTGAATTTGGATTCATGGAGTTTGAAATGGATCAGTGGTGTTTGAGATGGACTAGTGGTGTTTGAGCAAGTTTTGGGCTTGAATCGGTGAGTTTTGGCAAAAGCTGAATTTTTAGGTTTTAATAGCATTTTATAAACGTTGTAAAAAGTCATGGATCGAGCATAAATCCTAGTATGGATTAGTCATCACCAAAATTCAGTGAATCGGCCGAAAAAATGATGGATCGGAAATTTTTTCATGAATCTGGCAAAAACTGAATTTTCTGGGTACGACACCGTTTGGAAAATGCTACGAAAAGTCCCTAGATCGGCCATATCTAGGCATGGATCGCGCAAGCGAAATATGATGGATCAGGGCATTTTTCATGGTTTGGAAAAAGGGTGGATTGCTAGGATTTCATAGCGTTTTGTCAAACGCTGTAGAAAAGTCTTGGATTGCGCATGATCCATAGGGGCGGATCACCACATTTTCATGGAGCAAGCACGTGGTTTAGGGGATTTGGCACGGGTTCTGGCACATGGATCGACCATGATTCAGGATAGATCGCGCAGGAGCAATGATAGTGTTCCACAAACGCTATAAAAAGGGTTTTTAAGTGCTATGGTCTAGAATTTAGTCAAATGGATCGGGAGCAATCCAGAGGATACGGTAGTGATTACAAAAACTGTTGTGAAAGCCAGTTTTGATGGTTTGCTTAGTTTTTACATCGGAGTGATGCAGAATTGAACTAAGAGATATAATAGCATTTCATATACCCTACAAGAGGCTGTTTTGACATTGTGGTCAGTGTTTCATAACGAAAAAGCTGGAAATGCTATAAAATGCAGTATCGACCAACGAAGCTTGTTTTTGAGTTGACGATGGTTCTAGCTTCGACACGAATTCAATGAGAAATATCTGAAGAATAGTGAAGTGTTCGTTGATCGTCGTAATGCAAAGAATGTGAAGACGACTCAAGGATGTTTTGAGTTCGTGGATAATGGTTGGATGGTCGCTGGTGATGACGACTAGAGATACTAAAGGCCGAGAAATTATCATTTATCGTAGGTTCTAGTGGACTCAAAGCCAGGGTATAATAGGGATACCTAAAAGACCGATGGTATAGTCGAGTACCCTGGGGAACTCGATGGGCCTAGTTACGTTTCGTTGTATGGCATATACGTTTCGTTGTATGGCATATGGAGTTTTGCTAGAACCGAGGTTTTCCATTAGCCCTTGATAGTTGATGGCAAGGTGTTTAGCCAATCATACGATTAACGATGGTTTCAAAATAGGATTAGCAGTGATAGCCAGAGTCAATCATGAATGTTGATTGTTTTGCTTGTACCGTCTCACATATATTGCCTAACGTCGAAGTAGATGTTTCTTAGGTGCTTGTCTAATGTTGGTTTAGGCCTTTGGGGATTGTGCTTGAGGGAAGTTGAACTCAATTCGGATGGTTTATGTGAAATATATAATTGGTTGCTATGATCATTGATGCTTGGTTACTTCTGATTGCCATGAATGAATAGTTGCTATGATTGCCATGGATGTATAGTTGTTTCTAAATGCTTGTTTGTAAAGGCTATCACTGTCCGATGTGGGGAAGATGAGGTTGAGTTCTTCTTTGCTATTTTTGTAGATTGATTGGTTAATCTACGTATTCTCACATACTTTATTTATGATGTTAGATAGTTGTTCTATCGCTCACTTAGACTGTTGCCTGACTCAAGGTTTTATCTTTTCTTCTTATTACTTTGAGTTGTTCATCTGGTTTTGGATCAGCAGACTGAGTAACATATTACAGGCAACATAGCTTGGTGAGGCGAGGATGTTGTGCGGTTGCGAGCAGGAGGATAGCATGTTACTTTTTACTATATAGAATCTGTTGTTTTCCGTTTTTTGATGATTAACTTTGAGTGTTGTAGTGAGGCAAATTTGTAGAGACACTTATGTTGTAATCCAAAGATGTATGGATATTCTTTTTAGTTGTTATGAAAGTTCAAGTTTCTGCTCAAATATGCTTCACTATTATTTTCTATTGTATACGTTCTATTATATTTTATCCTTGCGATGTGCGTTATACGACAGGTTCCGCATGTGTTATCTTACCTTGATGATCGTCTATAGCTATTGGGAACGTCATTCAGTGCATTATTTTCCTTGTTAAGTGCAGGAGTTATGGGCAGTCGTCACATTTGATATCAAACTTGACGATTATGGACTTCACTTTTATCCAACTTGGAGAATCTGGTTGGAAATCTTTTAGACATGTTGACTGTACTAGAAACATCATGGATTAGAGCATAGTTTCCCATGTCCCCTGTGTGTGTGCTTGTGTGTGCAGTGCAGACATGGAATAACATAAGCAAAGCAGTAAAAGCATGCATTGACTGATATGCAGTGGATTGTCATATAGTCTTATGTTCATCAAATCAAAAATTTCTCATGTATGTATATTGTGTGGTTTCGAAGTTTGATCTTGAAGGCTCTATCCTGACTGTTTATAAGTTCAAGTGTATAGAAATCACGTTGGTTATATGATTGTCAGGTCGAAATGGTGCTTTTGGTTGAGTTAGTAGCTCAAGGCCCCTCGTCGAATGAACGGCGGGTTGAATTATTTCGACCCGACCCATTGAGAACATGGAAAACCTATCTCTTAAGACGCTTGTTAGCATCAGTTTTTTGTCCAACCCAAACCTGGTATACCTCCTTCTCCCCTTTTTCTTCATGACTATTGGATCTCGCTATTGCCTATGATCTCGTCCGATGCCCCGAAGGAAGAAATAGCCTACATACTCGGTTACCAACAGAATGGGGACATAATCACCTCCACCAATGATGATTCTAACATCGCCGATGATGATGAAAGCCCTAGACCTCAAGGCGACAGCACCACAACAACAAAAAAGGGAAACCGATGAATGCACAAATGAAATTCAATTGATGATCGATATTAAAAGCATGAGTTAGATGACCGCAACCCACCTTCGGATTAAATCTGAAAGTTGAGATGGATTTGTGAAGAAATTAAAAGCTATGGTTTCAGTAATTCGGGTTGTTTCGGTAGCAGTGAAATAAAGTAGGAAAGGGGGAAGAGTTAATTAGATTATATAATAAACTAAGGGGCCATTCAAATTCCACTGAGTTGACGGCCCAACCCAATCCACTAAAGACTAGAGCAGAACTGATTGGAATAAATTCAGTATGGGACCAGGTCAAATAGTTTCGACCCGACCCACCAAATGGTCTTCGATTCTATCGTAAAGTGCAAATGTAACACCCCACACCCGCAAAGGTCACTCACTATGGGAATGCCTTAGTTTCGGTGAAGTGTTTTAAGTGAATATAGAACAGTAAAATTACAACAGGACAGATATAAGTAATACTTGAAAATTTAAAATGTCATTTCATTCCATTGCAGCAGAAAGTAAAACATGTTTGGTTACATCACAAAACCATAATAAGAGTCAAGTACAAAATATCCATCCTGATAAATAAAAGTACATAATCCCACTATATAACTAATAGCCATAAAAGAAAAGATGGGTTGGGCTTTACTTCAACCGTCCAAGCTCCAAAAGATAGACAAAGCAAATCCGATCCAAGCTCACTAGCACTAGGCCCACTCTGATAACCTGAGGGTTGGGGAAAAAAGATAAAAACAACGGGGTCAGACATAAGTCTGAGCGAGTCCTATAACTTTGACAATACAATCATTAAAGTAACCAGAGTAAGACATGAGTTTGATATACGGTATCGACTGGGGATGAATGGCTACATTAAGCAGCCAACTAGACTTAGAATAAACTAAGATAACCGTAAGGACACATCTACCCACCCAAGGGTAATTACAACTCTGATATAAGATAACGGTAAAGACGCATCTACCCACCCAAGGGTATTTACTACACTGCACCACACCAGTCATTCCTACTTAAAGGTTGATCCCACCCAAAGACTTAGAAAATATAACTAGTAGTTTCTTGTACTTCTAGTTGACCACGTAGGTGCCGTCTGCCCCTACCTCCACTAGGTGTACCCCACTACTCCCAAGCGATCGGCTCCCTAACGTAGATACCCGTGCTGGCCCCACAGTGGGGTGTATCACTCCCCTAAAGTGGCAACCGATTCTATCAACGGTGCACGGCTTATACCTACACGATGCAACAACGGCTTATCTACCAGCCCGGGCCCACACACGCATATGAAGCCCGTTGGACTTGCGTTGCCACCGCTACCCCGTTTTGGCCACTTATAGACAAACCCAGTATGCGTGTCCCGTCCTCGGCTTGGGCCGAGCTCACAAAGATACGTATGGGATACCGGTTGTAATGGGCCCCCACAAGCTACCCACCTAAGCTTGTCATTCATTTAGTATAACCCAATAATGGGTCCCCACAAGCTACCCACCTAAGCTTGTCATTCATCTAGTGTAACCCACTTAACCCTTTTTAATAATCATGTTCACTTACATGTTTAAAGTTTGGTTAAGTCATTTAATTATATTTCAATTGCCACCCAAGGCACCCACTAGATTTCCACATGCCACCCAAGGCACCCATTAGGTTTCCTCATGCCACCCAAGGCACCCACTAGATTTCCACATGCCACCCAAGGCACCCATTAGGTTTCCTCATGCCACCCAAGGCACCCACTTAACCCTTTAATCATGTTTTAGTTACATGTTCCACTTTGGTTAAGTATTCTAATCGTATTTTCTATTGCCACCCAAGGCAACCACTAAATTTCCACATGCCACCCAAGGCACCCACTTAACCCCTCATGTCCCACTACATGCTAATATGGTTAAGTGTTTTTTAATTAATTAAGACCGTGATCTCCCATAAAGACCTCCCACATTAGACTGGTTGTTATGACCGCCTGGTTAAGCCGGTAGGGTCCGGGCAGTCTTACGTCATAACAGAGTCTAACCTCGTGTCTTTACTTTAATCACGTATTTAATTTATGGCTAAGACCTCTCACATTGGGCTAACATTTGTAGCAACTGGTTAAGCCGGTAGGGTCCGGGCAGTTTTACACTACAAATGAGTCCAACCTCGTGTCTTAGTCGATTAATTACACCTAATTAATCACCCCCATATTAATTATCCCTAATTAATATCAAGTTTTTCATAACATGGGTAGACCTAACTCAATATGTAAATTCCCATGGGGTAGACCTAACTCAATAGGTAAATTCCCACTTATGTTAATTTATTTTTATGGTATGCTTAATCATACCCAATCATACTTTTATTAACATATTTATTAACCCCATCGTTCCCCACGTAAATCGTTCTCATTTCATGAAATAATAAAGGGGAAATCCATCACAAATATCATGGGTTTAACCAAATCTTAGCATATAACTTTGTCATGGGTTAAGAGGATGTCAACTTGCATATATGAGCATATATTAACCCAACTACATTTAACCCAAACTTGCATATTATCATACACATGACTTGCATAACATGTTGCATATGAACTTGCATATTATCATACACATATCTTGCATAACATGTTGAACTTGCATGTAAGCATTCTCATAACTTGCATAGCATGTTAAACTTGCATATATGACTTGCATCTTAAAGGAGGGTAAACATGCATATATATATATATATATATATATATATATATATATATATATATATATATATATCCACATAGCATATAAAGGTGTCATCTTGCATATGTATGCATCACATTAAAAAGGGTAAACTTGCATGTCATGATTTATGCATAATACCAAACACTTAGCATGCATAAAACCACATACTTAGCATGCATAGAATCAATTACTTATTATGCATAAACCCACCACTTAACTTGCATAAACCCACATACTTAACTTGCATAAACCCACATATCCAACTTGCATAAACTCACATATTCAACTTGCATAAACTCACATATTCAACATGCATAAACATAGGATTAATATTAAACATAGATTAGCATATTCACATCATATCATATGACTTGAAAACCCATTAATCCTCATGCAAAACCATAGATCTCATCATATCTCATCTACTTAATTTAGCAATTGATCATCAAAGTGATAGAAACTCACCAAAACCTAGATTAGCAAACTTATGAAGTGGAATTAGTTGCTATACGAGAGGAAGATGATGATTAGAGGTTGATTAGCTTGCAACTTTCTTCATAAACTAGTGGAGGCTCCTCTCAAGTTTGATTTTGGCGGCATGGTGGCATCATTTCTATTTTTAGTATGAATTAGGGTAGTATTAGGGTGTATTTATAGATTAGGTGAGTGTTTTAGGCTATTAGATTAACCCTAAATTAGATTAGGACCCTTAGATTTTGGAACCCTCTAGAACACAGCCCAAGACTAACCCAAAAACCAGATCTGGTGCACCCAGATCAACAGGGCCGACACCCTGTGTCGACACCCCTGTCGACAGGGCTGTCGACACCCCTGTCGACGTGCCTGTCGACACGGGGCTAGGCGGGAACTTTCCCGCCCTTTCCGCTTTTGGATCCAACTTGTTTTAGAACTGAATTTTAAATCTGTTTTTAACTTTGAATTTTCTGACAACTTCTTTGGGCCATAACTGGGCCATACGGACGCCGATTTACAAAATTTCGGACTCGATTTCGCGTATTTTTCCGAGACGAACGCAATGACGCAGCCCGTTTCCCCCAATTCTCACATCTGAGATTATTTATTCTGTAATTAGTGAATATTAGTATTAACTGAAATTCGGGGTGTTACATTCTCCCCTCCTTAAAGGATTTCGTCCCCGAAATCTCTAAGCTAAGGAGAATGCATATCCTACCATCCAAACAACCATCTACTCAATCCATCAAACACGAGCATCCATTGTCCTTAAAACAATTTCTAATGATGTATGGGCATATGCAAAAAGTGTGTGTATATGTTCCCTATCTAATGTATGAACATATGCAAACCATGATAGTGCCATGCATCCATTATGTATGCGAAAGAACCCTATAGACACATACAATATCTACATGAGTGCACAATCATTCACCAAAATGCATCATCCATGTGATAACACAACCATTATACATCCATTAATATAGTTACCTACACACAATTTTATGCAATATGCAATATGAAGTGATTGAGCCGATCTAGTGTCTAGAGTGTGTGTATATGCATCCACGAGCAACCACTAGCAAACACTTGCATCCACATGCATCCATCAATCATAACATGTCTCAAACACATGTTTCAACCATAGGACTATCCTATCTGAAGGTCAAAGGTACTAACGAGAGGACATACTAAGGATAAGATAAGCACTAGACAAACGATAAAGGAGAAGTTAAAAGACATACCCTCAAAAAGGAACGGGTACAATGAACGCATCTCCGCTTCCGTTTCCCAAGTTGCGTTGCTATCGTCTTCTCCCCATTGTACTTTGACTAGTTGAACCTCTCGATTCCTCAATTTCCTAGTCTCTGACCCAAGGATGCGAGTAGGAGCTCGTCGAATCGTCGCATCACGCTCTACTTCCACTTCTCTAAGCAAGCTCGGCTCTACCACCTCTGCGGTCTCATGTAGGCACTTCCTCAAATGTGACACATGAAATACATCATGTACACCACTAAGTCTCTCGGGCAACTCCATTCTACAGACCATCTGTCCAATCCTTTCCTTAACAGGAAACGGCCCCACGAACCTTGGTGCTAACTTCCCAACAGATCCAAAGCGAACCACATTTCGTAACGGAGATACTTTGACAAAGACCATGTCCCCAACTTCAAACTCAAGATCCGTCCTTCTCTTGTCCGCATAAGATTTTTGCCTATCCTGCGCTGCTTTCATCCTTCTTCGAATCAAGTCAATCTTCTCAGAAGTCTCCCTAACCATATCAGGCCCAAGCAAAATCTTATCCGTAGATTCCCACCAACATGCAGGTGATCGACAAGGCCTTCCATAAAGAGCTTCGAAAGGAGCCATACCAATACTGGACTGAAAGCTATTATTATATGCGAACTCTACCAATGGAAGATGCTCTTCCCATGTACCTCCAAAATCTAAGATACAAAACCTCAAAAGATCCTCAAGAGTACGGTTCACCCTCTCGGTCTGACCGTCCGTCTGTGGATGATATGCGGTGCTCAAACACAACTGAGTCCCCACCGCCTCTTGCAAACTATACCAAAACTCACTATTGAAGATGGGATCTCGATCACTCACTATACTAGAAGGTACTCCATGCAATCGAACTATCTCTCGAAAGTAGACTGAAGCTAGCCATGGAGCAGTCCTCTTACTCTTCACGGGTATGAAATGGGCGCTCTTAGTAAGTCTATAACCCAAATTCCCGTATTACCCTTTCTCGATCTTGGTAACCCACCGATAACAATCCATCGAGACACTATCCCACTTTCATTGTGGAACCTCCAATGGGTAAAGTAACCCACCTGGTTTCTTTTACTCTGCTTCCACTTGTTGGCACACCAAGCCTCTAGCGACATACTCGGCCACATCTTTCTTCATACCGGCCCAAAAGAAAACTTGCTTCATGTCTTAGTACATCTTGTCCCCACCGGGATATATGGTCATCCTCGAACGATGTGCATCACCAAGTATAACCTTCCTCAAACCCTCGTCTTACGGTACACAAAGTCTACCGTCTCTACGCAACCACCCCTTATCATCTAGGGTGTACCTACTCAAATGGCTGGACGACTTCCCCCCTTATGAGCTTCTCTACAAACTCAACCAACTGTGGGTCATCCCGTTGTGCCTCACAAATCCGTCCCGAAAGAGTAGGTCTAACCTCTAAGGATGCTATCAAACCGGGTACAAAATCAACAGAAGGTCTGAAGTCAAACATCGAGATAAACTCCAAGCTTCGTCGTTCAACGAACAATGAGCTCAAGGACAACCTTTTTCTACTTAAGGCGTCCGCTACCACGTTACCCTTGCCCGGGGTATATGCTATCATAGAACACTAAGTATTCCATCCATCTTTGCTGTCTTAAGACTATGCGCTCGAAGAGTCTCCAACACTTCCCTAAGATGTAGGGCATGCTCTTCTCCACTTCCAGAGAAAACCAGGGTATTATCCCATACACAATTGTCAATTGTGTCACAACTATCCTCCTCCCACGTAGACCATCCTAGTCGAACTCGACATCCCCCAAATGCAAGCCCCAAAGGCCTAAACCAATATCAGACCAACACCCAAGGGATACCTCCTTCGAATTCAAACGACCTACGTGAGATGATACTAGTAAAAACGGCTAAACAATTAAGCCCTTGACCAACTCTGGATGTCCTTGCCAGTCTTGCTCCAAAACCACCGTTTATCCCATAACTGGCTTTGCTCAACCTATTGAGTATATACGAAAACTTACTTTGCCCCTAGAAAAGACCAAGATGTCATTTACAAAGACTATCACGAACTTATTCAGGTACTCCCTGAACACCCTGCTCATCAAACCAACAAAGTATGCAGGGGCGTTCGTCAAACCAAATGGCATCACCAGCCACTCATAAAAACCATCCGGAGTCCTAAAGGTAGTCTTCTCTATACTATCCTCAGCCACTCTCAACTGATAAAACCCCGTGGCTGAGTCCACTGCGAAAACACTGAGGCGCCAACCAACTGATCATAGGGATCATCAATCCTCGGCAATGGGTGTCTATTCTTCTTTGTGTGTTTATTTAGATCTCTTTAGCCTACACAAAGTCTGAGGGACCCATCCTCCTTCATAGCAAAAACTACTGGAGCACCCCACTCCAATATACTTCGTCTCATGAACCCCTCCTCAAGCAACTCGTCTACTTGCCTATGGAGTTCCCTCCTCCCACGAGGAGCCATGTGGCGTCCTGACCAAGATACTGGTTTGGCACTGTCTACCAGATATATTCGGAAGTCAATCTCCCGCTCCGGAGGTAAGCCCTTCACCTCCTCAAACACATCTGAGTATTCCTGGACCACTCTAACAGATCGCAAACTCTCGACCGACGTGTCAAGCGATTCTAGATAACTTAGCATAACAGATTCCATGGGATTACAAGAGATCTCGAGAGTATTACCCAAGCGGGTCATAAGCCCAACAACTCTCCCTTCAAAATCAAGAACGGCACCCCTACTGGATAACCAGTCCATGCCCAAAACTAACCCATAGCCCGTGAAGCCCAAAAAGCATCACATCTAAACTCAATGCTAAGTATAGAAACTTTCAAACCCAAACACATCATGGAGCCCCTAATTGGGTTTGAAACAACTACGGGATCATCTACTCAACTGGTGTCTATGTGCAGTGACTCAACTAACAACGATGAGATAAACGAACTCGATGCGTCAGGATCAAATAAAGTTCGAATCGGATAATAAAGAAATCCAAATTCCAACCTAGACGGTCCTATCCCCATCTGGTACCTTAGTCGTGAGTGAATACAACCACCCTGCAGGAGATTCCGTACCTTGCCCCTGCCTCTTTGGACAATCCTAATAAGATGTCCCATTCCTTCCCAAAAGGATAACTACTCGCCTTCTCCTTCCCATTCTCCGCTCATAACCTCCCATCAAAATGAGGTTTCATCCTTCATTAATCAAACAACTATTTGAGCCTTCCTCCCATCGTCTATCCAATAGGTACCTACCAGTCCTCCTTCTTCTTGTACCAACTTCAAATCCGACTAACGTCTAAGTCCCTTGAAGTGGTTTTCCATTCTTATCTATCTTAGAAAGATCATCTATACACGGAGGGGAAACTCAAAACGAGAGAGGAAGAAATTCAAAACGGAGAATTCGACAGATATTGATATGGCTATTGGGGATTATGCTTTTCTTTCAAAAACTTTTCTCTTAAAAGACATGTTTTTGAAAATACTCCTTTCAAACATATTCTTAGAAAATAGTTTTTCTAAAAAATTTATCTGTTCTGGTAACCTTAAGCTCTGATACCACGTGTAACACCCCACACCCGCTAAGGTCACTTACTATGGGAATGCCTTAGTTTCGGTGAAGTGTTTTAAGTGAATATAGAACAGTAAAATTACAACAGGACAGATATAAGTAATACTTGAAAATTTAAAATGCCATTTCATTCCATTGCAGCAGAAAGTAAAACATGTTTGGTTACATCACAAAACCATAATAAGAGTCAAGTACAAAATATCCATCCTGATAAATAAAAGTACATAATCCCACTATATAACTAATAGCCATAAAAGAAAAGATGGGTTGGGCTTTACTTCAACCGTCCAAGCTCCAAAAGATAGACAAAGCAAATCTGATCCAAGCTCACTAGCACTAGGCCCACTCTGATAACCTGAGGGTTGGGGAAAAAAGATAAAAACAACGGGGTCAGACATAAGTCTGAGCGAGTCCTATAACTTTGACAATACAATCATTAAAGTAACCAGAGTAAGACATGAGTTTGATATACGGTATCGACTGGGGATGAATGGCTACATTAAGCAGCCAACTAGACTTAGAATAAACTAAGATAACCGTAAGGACACATCTACCCACCCAAGGGTAATTACAACTCTGATATAAGATAACGGTAAAGACGCATCTACCCACCCAAGGGTATTTACCACACTGCACCACACCAGTCATTCCTACTTAAAGGTTGATCCCACCCAAAGACTTAGAAAATATAACTAGTAGTTTCTTGTACTTCTAGCTGACCACGTAGGTGCCGTCTGCACCTACCTCCACTAGGTGTACCCCACTACTCCCAAGCGATCGGCTCCCTAACGTAGATACCCGTGCTGGCCCCACAGTGGGGTGTATCACTCCCCTAAAGTGGCAACCGATTCTATCAACGGTGCACGGCTTATACCTACACGATGCAACAACGGCTTATCTACCAGCCCGGGCCCACACACGCATATGAAGCCCGTTGGACTTGCGTTGCCACCGCTACCCCGTTTTGGCTACTTATAGACAAACCCAGTATGCGTGTCCCGTCCTCGGCTTGGGCCGAGCTCACAAAGATACGTATGGGATACCGGTTGTAATGGGCCCCCACAAGCTACCCACCTAAGCTTGTCATTCATTTAGTATAACCCAATAATGGGTCCCCACAAGCTACCCACCTAAGCTTGTCATTCATCTAGTGTAACCCACTTAACCCTTTTTAATAATCATGTTCACTTACATGTTTAAAGTTTGGTTAAGTCATTTAATTATATTTCAATTGCCACCCAAGGCACCCACTAGATTTCCACATGCCACCCAAGGCACCCATTAGGTTTCCTCATGCCACCCAAGGCACCCACTAGATTTCCACATGCCACCCAAGGCACCCATTAGGTTTCCTCATGCCACCCAAGGCACCCACTTAACCCTTTAATCATGTTTTAGTTACATGTTCCACTTTGGTTAAGTATTCTAATCGTATTTTCTATTGCCACCCAAGGCAACCACTAAATTTCCACATGCCACCCAAGGCACCCACTTAACCCCTCATGTACCACTACTTGCTAATATGGTTAAGTGTTTCTTAATTAATTAAGACCGTGATCTCCCATAAAGACCTCCCACATTAGACTGGCTGTTATGACCGCCTGGTTAAGCCGGTAGGGTCCGGGCAGTCTTACGTCATAACAGAGTCTAACCTCGTGTCTTTACTTTAATCACGTATTTAATTTATGGCTAAGACCTCTCACATTGGGCTAACATTTGTAGCAACTGGTTAAGCCGGTAGGGTCCGGGCAGTTTTACACTACAAATGAGTCCAACCTCGTGTCTTAGTCGATTAATTACACCTAATTAATCACCCCCATATTAATTATCCCTAATTAATATCAAGTTTTTCATAACATGGGTAGACCTAACTCAATATGTAAATTCCCATGGGGTAGACCTAACTCAATAGGTAAATTCCCACTTATGTTAATTTATTTTTATGGTATGCTTAATCATACCCAATCATACTTTTATTAACATATTTATTAACCCCATCGTTCCCCATGTAAATCGTTCTCATTTCATGACATAATAAAGGGGAAATCCATCACAAATATCATGGGTTTAACCAAATCTTAGCATATAACTTTGTCATGGGTTAAGAGGATGTCAACTTGCATATATGAGCATATATTAACCCAACTACATTTAACCCAAACTTGCATATTATCATACACATGACTTGCATAACATGTTGCATATGAACTTGCATATTATCATACACATATCTTGCATAACATGTTGAACTTGCATATAAGCATTCTCATAACTTGCATAACATGTTAAACTTGCATATATGACTTGCATCTTAAAGGAGGGTAAACATGCATATATATATATATATATATATATATATATATATATATATCTACATAGCATATAAAGGTGTCATCTTGCATATGTATGCATCACATTAAAAAGGGTAAACTTGCATGTCATGATTTATGCATAATACCAAACACTTAGCATGCATAAAACCACATACTTAGCATGCATAGAATCAGTTACTTATTATGCATAAACCCACCACTTAACTTGCATAAACCCACATACTTAACTTGCATAAACCCACATATCCAACTTGCATAAACTCACATATTCAACTTGCATAAACTCACATATTCAACATGCATAAACATAGGATTAATATTAAACATAGATTAGCATATTCACATCATATCATATGACTTGAAAACCCATTAATCCTCATGCAAAACCATAGATCTCATCATATCTCATCTACTTAATTTAGCAATTGATCATCAAAGTGATAGAAACTCACCAAAACCTAGATTAGCAAACTTATGAAGTGGAATTAGTTGCTATACGAGAGGAAGATGATGATTAGAGGTTGATTAGCTTGCAACTTTCTTCATAAACTAGTGGAGGCTCCTCTCAAGTTTTATTTTGGCGGCATGGTGGCATCATTTCTATTTTTAGTATGAATTAGGGTAGTATTAGGGTGTATTTATAGATTAGGTGAGTGTTTTAGGCCATTAGATTAACCCTAAATTAGATTAGGACCCTTAGATTTCGGAACCCTCTAGAACACAGCCCAAGACTAACCCAAAAACCAGATCTGGTGCACCCAGATCAACAGGGCCGACACCCTGTGTCAACACCCCTGTCGACAGGGCTGTCGACACCCCTGTCGACACGGGGCTAGGCGGGAACTTTCCCGCCCTTTCCGCTTTTGGCTCCAACTTGTTTTAGAACTGAATTTTAAATCTGTTTTTAACTTTGAATTTTCTGACAACTTCTTTGGGCCATACGGACGCCGATTTACAAAATTTCGGACTCGATTTCGCGTATTTTTCCGAGACGAACGCAATGACGCAGCCCGTTTCCCCCAATTCTCACATCTGAGATTAGTTATTCTGTAATTAGTGAATATTAGTATTAACTGAAATTCGGGGTGTTACAGCAAAGCAAAGCGGATCGAAACTCGAATGGAAGTAAAGGAAGCCACATAAGATCGTATATGCACATGAAGAAGGATTGGAATAGAAGTGTAATCCATTCAGATAAATTTGATTTTTTTTATTCGACAAAAGTCAAGAAATTTACCTAGAGACTTGCTTATGTTTCGATTGAAATCTCCAATTTGTTGAACGCAACATATATGGTTATGGACTAAATCTCATATTTATACATGATGTACAAAAATGAAGAGATGTGACTTCACAAAGTGCCACAACCTTTCAAATAGGCACGACTGCTGATCATCGCCGATTCGAATGGACAGACAGACAATTTCAAAGCATGCCTCATATTCGATAAGACATACTTTGAAGGGGCAAAATGTTGGCCTACTTTGTGACTGGGCCACACAAAATCCGGACATAATAGTTATCTATATAAAGAAACAAGAATCATAGTGATACTGAGTACGTCGGTCAGGTCGGATATCGAACAGTGCTTAGAATCAGGGGAACAAATGATTCTATTTAAGAAGACATAGGGATCGGGTCGAATAAACTTGACTCGGCCTGGACAAGTATATGAAACTGGCACCATTGCACTTTATTATCACTGCTTCATATCGCCCAAATACATAACCGACCCACCTGGGATTCATGGTACATACTGCAATGTTGCCCTATTCTTTTAGCTACAAACGTGGTCTACGAGCTCCTATAAATGCGGATCAGATCCTACCTGACCATGCCCACCACAAATACTACTTCTCTACTTCATCCTTTTTGGCTCCAAGATTTCATGGATGGGTGCCACGTACATATCCGACCCGTGCTCAGGAAACCCCTATGAATACACCTATGCATGACATTTTGAAGGATCTTTTGGCACTCTAACAACTTGAGCTCTCATTCTCCATTACTATTCCAGTTTAACTCGAATTATATCATAAATTTCAAGTATTATCTCATAAATATCGAGAGAGAATTGATTGTATTCGAAAGATTGAGTGTCTATAATCATTGAACTTGTAATTCTCCATCAAAGAACTATAAAGCGGACGTAAGCTCGTTACCGTCGAACCACTATAAATCTCATGTGTTTAATTGCTTTTCTTTGATTTAGCATATATTTCTTCGTTTTAGCTTATATTTCTTCATTATTCTCTACAAAATCTGATCTATCGGGTGTTAGTGCCATTTTTGGTAACAATTTTATTACTACTTTTAATTTAGCATTCTTCACACAACACCACAAAATGACTACATGCTTATAGTATATTATAAACCATTACAAATAAACATAACCGTTTAGACAAAGACTTTTCTAATTCAATACACTTGACTTTTTGTTGAATTGATAGATATTTTCACTTCAAAATGAATGATTCTTTAGTTGAATGGAAAAGTGGCTTTAAATTTATCGTTAAATTATAGCTTATCCTGCGTTGCCTTTCGTGAACCAAATTACTTCGACTTCCCAAAGCACTAACATTCCTTGAAAACATACTCTTTCCAAGGGGCTTTGTGAAAATACTGTTAATTTGTCCTCTATGTCGACAACATCCAAGATTGATACTCTTACTCGCTAACAAGCCCTCTTAGAAAACGAAACTGCAAATGTATATGTTTCGCTTTTTCATGCAAAGCCAGATCTTCTGATAGAGAATTGGTTATATGTCACAATATATAATCGCTGGATCGTTTTATCTATAATTCATGTTCTGCAAAATTCCTCTTAACTATAAAGTTTGACATCCAACTAAAGATGTTGCGATGTATTCTAATTCAGCAGTAGAAAGCGCCACAACTAATTGATTCTTTAAACACCAAGGTATTATTTCACTTCCATGGCTAAAAGCATACGTAGAGGTACATCGTGAGTCGCCAACGCTTCCACCTAAATCTCTATCAGTATACCTAACAAGCTTCACGAGAACACGGGTTCCATATAAAATACAATAATCAATGGTTTCTTTAATATACCATAATATTTTCTTTATAGTTTCGCAATGGTTTTCCCTTAAACCTACTAGTCAAACTTTCAACGTACATAATGTCATGTCATGTTATAGTGAGATACATCAGATTTCCATCAAGACTTCAAAACAACGATGTATCAACAAGCTTTCCTCAATCTTTTTTCTTAATTTCAGACCCGCGACGCACAAAATTGTAATAGAATTTGCATTTTGCATATTAAATTTGTCCAATCCCTTGCATATTTGTCTTGCGAGATGGAATGCGTTCTTTTGGCTGTTGTGCATTTATGGCTAAAACATGGTGCAATTCTCCCAAATCAACCATCTTAAATTCATTCTCTTTAATTTTATGAAATTTAGTGATATCTTTACACCATCCTCGATAAAGATAAGATCATAAACATATAAAGTCAAAATCATAAAACCACCTTTAGTATTCTTTTTGATTTGTAACTCAAGATAATCCATCATACCATGCATGAGGTGATTGCTTCAATCTATTTAATGCACTTCATAGCTTATACACTTTTCTTAATCAATATTTTTTGTGTATCCAAGAGGTTGCTCAATGTAATTTCATGTTGAAGAAAAATATTCAAGAAAGCTGATTTTGTACCCATTGAAATAGTCTTCGACTATTTTGAGCAGCAAAAAAATTATCGAGCCAACAGTATCAAGTACAAAAACAAGATCAATTACCTCACTGAAATATTCGTGTTCCTTTTGCCTATGCTTCTTTGCAATAAGTCGCACTTTATGCTTATTAATGGAGTCATCTAGACTGGCTTTCGCCTTCAACTCCCACTTTAAACCAATGGTAGATTTTTGTGAAGGTAATGTATAAAGTATAGGAACTGGGCCAATCAACAATAAAGGACATAAATGAATTTCAATTCCTTTTACTCTATTGGATCTTTATTGAGACTACTAATTTATATAAAATATTTCTAAATTTAGTTTAAATAAAATCAAATATTTCGTTTAAATTTATAAATTGTTATATGAAACTAGTTTGACTTATTTTCTCTTAATATATATTTATATACACACAATATAATCATATGCATATGTCTTTCTATATTCATGTGTAATATAATATTCTATGTTAGATATAACATGTCTATATATAGATGTCGCGATTTGCATGTTAGGAAAATTCTTAGGATCTCTACACAATTAAATTTTAGAAGAGATAATATGTAAAGAAAAAAATGACAAAAGAATTCCTTCAAACAAAACTTCTATTAATGGACAAAATGATTACAAGAGAAAGCCTTAAAAATTGAGAAGATATCTCAATCTCAAAACAAAAAAATAACTTCTTCTCTTACCTCATACGAACCTCATACTCGACTATTTATAATAGACTTAACAATATATCTTCAATGAGAAATTATTAAATGCTTGCATAAATCATTCCCGTGTAGATTTTATACAACCTTTTCTAATGCAATAAAAAGAGGCAACCAATCACTCCTCATAATCCTTTTTATTAAAAAGAGAGCAACTAATCACTCTCCATAATCCACCAAATCTATGAAATAAGAAATGATTTATATTCGTAATTCTACATAGACTAAAATATCTCGAAAATCTACATAAATATAGAATATAGTATTACCAAAATCTAACAATCTTCACTTTGCTACGATATTCCATAACTGTCATCCAAACTCCTTTTAGAACCTCAACGGCCTCCAAACAATTTCTAATGTAACAAAAAAAATGTTACCATTTCCAAAATACTACTAACTTCCAAACAACCTAATTATGTATGCTCCCAATTGAACATGCATATCACCAATAAATCAAAATCTTTGATAATACCACAATGGTCTCCATGCGATTTTTGTGGCTTTATGTTGCTGGCTATACCTTGATTCAGGCAAATTCCTCCCTTCAACCACAAATTGAGATTTTTCTTCATTATCCACCATCTTTCCAAGTATTTTGTAAATATCATTGCTTTCTCTTTTAGCGCGCAAGAGCTTCCTATTATCTTTCCAAACCCTTGTAACTCCACCTCGAGTTGAAATGTTGCAGCCTTTTACCATTAATTATCCAGCAGAAACAAGATTCTTTGTAATTTCTGGAACATGCCTAACTTTCGTGAGTTTCATCACCCTTCCTTCATGCATACTCAATCTAACAGAACATATCCCTTTGACACACAACTCTTTATCATTGGCGGATTCCACTTTAGCATCATGCTCTTCATAATTAATGAATGTCTTATTTTGATTGCACACATGGAAGCACACACTAGAGTCAAGGATACACCTTTTGATTTTGCCTTTATTAATAGATAAAACACTGCCCTCAAATTCATCACCAAAATTCACCTCATCATCGATATTATTATATTGTTCATTTGGCACTTCTTCCGATGCCCTAATTTTCTCCTTGTCATTTTTAAGTTTGTAACAAAATCTCAGCTGATGACCGAGTTTCTCATAGTTATAGCAAATGCATTACTTTTTCATATTTGGTCTATTTGATTGTCTTTTCATATTTCGATTATTAACCCTCCTTACAAGATAAACCTTTTCAATTGGAGTTTTAATTTTTACTGCCTCCTTATCCTTTCCTTCCATAAGGTTTGTTGTAACGACCCAGAAAATCTGAACCAATTTAAAATTTTTAAATTGGCTAAAATAATGGATTTTAAATATTTAAAATAAATATTTTAAATAATAGAGATGAAAACTGAGTTTGAATCGACAATTGAAAACGAATATAATTAATTATAATTATAAACAAGGCCTGAAAAGGCGCTGCAGTTTCAAAAATTGAATTCAAACTTTGTCGGATTGTACCAAGTGCAAAACAAAACGGATTTTAGCGAAACCAAAAATATTTAAATCTGTCAGTGAATACCTTTCTAACGAATCTGAAAAATCGAATTTTCATAGCGAAAAGCAAAAGTTATGGCCGAATGAATTTTTAGAAAGGTCGCTATGGAATTTATATAGCCCGTGAAATTGGCCATTTTGCATACGACCTCGGAATTCGACGAAACCACTTTTGTTGGAGCTGGGATGGGAAGTTATTGCTAGGTTTCAAATTTCATAATTTTTGAAGCTAGTATGTGAGCGCGGCAAAGGAAAACGTGTTTTGGCCAATTACAATTAGATTGGATCGACCAGAAATGGGCCTTTTTGCAAACGGTCTCAGAATTCGACGAAACTAGTTTTGTTGGGACCGTATCGACAAAACATAGCCAGATTTATTTTTCTGGAATTTTTCGAATCAGTTTGTGGCCCTGGCAAATTGAAATGTACGTTCAAATTAAATATTGAATGTTTTATATTTTAATTTGAAGGAGAACTGACTGAAACATTTGAATGGGCCTTTGAAACATATCCCATTGTGTTCGGAATGGGGGTAAAACGCTAGGGACGACAGTCGTTGGGTTTGGATTGGCGGTCGCGTCAGAAAACCCCTTTAAAACTTCCCCGACCAATCATAATTTTTTTTTAAAAAAAAGAAAGTACTTTCTCTCTCCCCGACGATCGAAGGCGGAACCTATTCGCCAGTTCCCGAGCTTTTTCCGGCCGCCACACGCCTCGTTGACCCCCGACCCATTGGAACTTTTTGTAGATCTCTCCGAGAGCTCCACATCCATAGCTGGTACGCCACCCCTCGTCGCCCCATCAGCGAGATTTCCTCCTCCAAAGTGGCGCCGTTCGCGGTCGATTTTCTCCTCCTCGCCGCCGCCTAGTTCGCCGCCGTCAGGGGTGCAGGCGCGTCTCTCCAAGCTCGTCGACGTGGCATAGGCTGATCGGCATATCGTGCTTCGGATTGGGAGAAAAGATCAAACCTAGTTTTGAACCATATTGAAAGGTATACGGCCAGATTTATTTTCGACAGTTTTAACACCTTCAAACTGTTGCAAACTTTGAAAAATCATATCTTTTTCGTTTCTTGACGAAATTCGATGAAACAGGAAACATCGTGACCGTGTGGACGCCTTCTACATTTTAGAAGAGACCGCATATTTTTCTTAGCCTTCTGCTATTTTTGGTGGAGTGGAAACCAATGTGAGATTTCTAATTTATAAACAATATGGAAAACGACGATGTATAAATTATATAGTCGATGTATGAGTTATATAAGCATTGTACACCTCTTGTATAAGCGTTGTATAAGTTGTACGTTCGATGTATAAGTTATATATGCATTGTAAAAATTATATATGTGTTGAAATAAAAGTGAATTGCTATATATATATATATATATATACGCCCCTCGTCCACAAACCATGGACGATATTTATTGGTTATGATTGGTGTGAAAATTGATTGATAGCGAATGGTTGTTTGGGATTGTTTGTGGTTGATATTGATTGATTGTGGTTGAAAAATACCCGTTTGTGGTTGAAAAATATTTGGTTGAAACCACATAGGATTAGTTTGTGGAAATGAAATAAATATATACATGTCGCCTGCGTGCGAACTAGATGCATGATCCCCATTGTCAAAAACCGCGAGGTTTTAAGGTAGAGCGAGGAGTCGTACTAGGGACGGTCCCAGTTTTAACTACCCTGCCGTTATGCTGCCGAAATTTTGAATAATATTCATGTGTTTGATTTATTTTCATTTGCTGAAACGATATTCATTCATTGATTAGAAATTCATGTGTTGAATGGTATTCGCGTTTTAAATATAAAAATCACATTTTTATCTATATATAGAAACTATAGAAAACCTCCGTGTGTTGAATCGATATTCATTCGTTGATTAGAAATTCATGTGTTGAATGGTATTCGTGTTTTAAATATAAAAATCACATCTTTATCTATATATAGAAACTATAGAGAACCTTCATGTGTTGAATCAATATTCATTCGTTGAATTGAAATTCATGTGTTGAATGGTATTCATATTTTGAAATAAAGTGTTTCATAATAAAAATCACCTTTTATCAACTATATGGACTATGTAAAATAATCTCGTCTTAAAAGAAATTTTTTTTATAAGAAAAATCCTATTTTTATTACCTATATAAACTATATAAAATAATAGTGTTTTGAAATGAATCTTTTTACAATAAAAAATCACATTTTTATTATATATATGAATTGATGAAATGTGAAGTGTTAAAAATAGCCACTCGTTCAAATAAATATGCATGAGTTGAAATATTCATTAATTAGCTAGTGATATGATTTTTTGCCTATGCATACAACATTAGAATGAATGGTGTTTTTGAACCAAATGGAATCAAATATGAAGTTGAATGGAAATTGATAAATGATAAGAACTATATATATGTACATGCATATTTATTGAACAGGTTATAGCAAAGGGGCTAGAGAAGAGGAATAAAATTTTGTGCCCGACAAATAGGTACACATTTGCTGTTTTGTTTGGGTGATGATTTTATGAGCCTGTTGGCTAGCCGCTTGGCTTTTTCTTTTTCTTTTCGACATGAGACGCCCGTGTGGCTATTTGGGAATTTTCCCAGCCCCTCCCGTACAAAGGAGGTTATGGCGAATTTTTCCGAAATTTAAAGGCGCTAGTGAAATATTTGAAGTGAAAACGATATAGGAACTTTTGAATGAACTATATTTATATAAATATATAAATATAAATAAAATTAAAACGAAACGTGGCCGTGCAGTTCGTGTTTTGAAACAGTGATTTCAAACGATTAGTACGGGAGATCCGACCATCGGATTTTCCTGAAACCGCAACCGTTGGGTTCGCCTTGGAAATATCTTTCCAACGGCACCAACTTTGTAAAATTCCAACGGTTGGATTGTCTGGAATGTTTAATTCAAATCTGAAGAAAAACAACGCCAAAAACGATTATATATATATAATTATATTTAATCGAATAACGACGCTGCAGTTCGTATTTTGAAATCGAAACTTCAAACGATTATACCGGAAGATCCGACTGTCGAATTTTCCCGAAACTGGAACCGTTGGATTCGTTTTGAAAAGACCTTTCTAATGATGCAGATTTTGTGAAGATCCAACGGTTAGATTTTCAGATATGTGTAAATCAAATCTGAAGAAAAATAGTGCCACGGCCGCGTTATGGCCCGAAGCGTCGTTTTGAATAAATTGGCTATTTTAAAATAAATAAAAATAGCGATAAATCGTTATAAAATATCATAAACGATATGGAATAGAAATAAACTAAATTTGCTCGATTTATGTAGTATTTGATGGGTGAATGTGTTTGGTGTGAAAATTACATTAAAGAACAAAATTGGTGTTGTCGAATGATTTAACCATTGAAATAAATTGATTTGAAATTCTAAATATACGTGAATTATTTGAAAAGGCCGAGTTAATTCTCATTTCAAATAATTGACCGACGATTGAAAGTCGAAGATGAAGACGATGGTCGAAGACCGGAGATCTTCACCTCGTTTGGATGGTAACCGAGGTCCTGATTGGGAGGCATCCCGAAAAATGGATAATGAGTGGTGATCGTCCAGGCGTACGTGGTGATCGATGGGTTTGCGAGGTATTTAGTGCCTCCGGTTTTGTTCAGACCCAGAACGGACTTGTAAATTGATTGTGTGTCTGACATTGGAGTTTATTCTGTGTTGATTGATCTCTATTAAATATACATCTGTTTGGCGGTGGAGAATTGATTCTTTTGCTTAACGCCCTTCTCTAAAACGCACGAGCTCAGAGGTTGTATATCGACGGACATCAGTCGCATGGCATGAATTTCCTGTGTGGCATGCTAAGATGTAGTGATCAGGGCTTCTGTTGAAAAGCAAAGTCTTGTGGTGATGATCAAAGCACTGCCGGTGTGGCGTGGCTTTGTGTGTAACGTGAAATCGCGAGCCTCACACCCCGGTATGAACCACAAACGGGAGAAGGACCTCAGAGAGGGCATGCGTTTCTTCCTAGCTAGGGTGGTGTCAGTGACCTACCGGCCCTGACATTTATATACTTTTCACCTGTGTGGTTGTTGCTGTTGCGAGGCGCCTCGGTTTGATCGGACGATCCGGGTCCGATGGAGTCATTCGTTGGCTCGTTTACGCCCCAAAGGGCGGGGAAACGTATTGTTCAGGCATAATAATCCACATCGGTGGACCGGCCCTGTCCTCCAAGGGGCAGTTGCGGCTGTTCCTGAGGCTCGGGCTAGGCAGTCTCGAATTCGGTAAGGACTATCTTTTGCCTTGGTTCATGACGGAAATCCAATTTCCAAATACGTGACTGTGCGATTTTGATTGTATACCTATATATGGCGACATAGTGGTATGGGGCATTAATGCCATCTATGATTGATAGTTATGATTTGAAATTGTTTTCAAAACATATAAACAGTAGCAATAATATCAAATGCCTTTGTTTTATTCGTATCAAGCATATTTTGGCCGTTATAAGGTAAAAACTCTATCCTCCGGTTTGTGTTGCATTGTGTGATGGGAACTGAGTCTTATAATGGCTTCATTTTTAGAAAATGCATTGTGTTGTTTAAAAAAAAAGATTTGTTTTGAAGCATTGGCAATCCAATGGAGTAAACCCGTTCCACGAAAGTGGCGTGGTCCTGTGATTAGCCATATTATATATGTGTTGAATAGATTTCTCATACCAGTCCCATGACTGACTCGTAGTTTGTTTCACTTTCAAACTCGGGTGCCCCTTTTTCTACACGGACAGCCTTGTATTCAGGTTTAGCTGGCTTTCTCTGGATAGCTGGAGATGAAGATGGATTCTATCATTTATCTCTTTTTATGTTGTTCAGCTCCTATTGTACATATTTTGTTTGTTTTCCGCTGTAGACATTTACGTATAGCTGAACTGTAATTGTACTAAGTAAGATCCTGTATACTGTGTAACTCTGATGATTACTTTATCCAGTGTATTCTATTGTTCATTATCTGGTATTTATTTAATTTTGTTCTGCTATTATCTGTTTCTGTGTTATATTCCATGGATTACCCTTGCCACCGTCAGTACGGGGTTTGGGGTCGTCTAATTTGGTATCAGAGCTTTGGTTAAGCTTAGTTCTGGAATATAACATTTGAACGAACTCGTCAGAAATAGAACCAGTAGTGTTCTAAGACGGGTAACTCTATACAGATAGGATCAGCAATATCCTAGTATGAGTAAAGCAGAATGAAATTACACCTCGATAGACACATTTACATTCAAGTATTTGTCTCTATATTTTCAAATATCTTTTCCGTTGACCTGACACTTTGTCTTCTAATTGCAGACGTACTAGAAAATGAGTGACAGGAACAGAAGAAATAATCGTATGGCTCGACCAGCTAATGAGCCAGTTGTGCTCCCATAGCCAGAAACCAATATAGAAGTTCTATTCAAGAGATTTCGAAATCTGGGTGGATCGCCATTCTTAGGCAAAGAGTCCATTATGGAAACACAAGCTTGGATTCTTCTGCAGAGAAAATCTCTGAGGGTTTAAAGTTGAGAGACGATCAGAAAAGATTACTGGCGTCTTGGGCACTCAAAGAAGAAGCTTTGTATTGGTGGGATTCAGTTATTAAAGATAATCCAGAAGGTGATATCACCTGGGACAGATTCAAAGTGATTTTTTAGAAAGATTTACTCCTCCCGAAGCAACCGAGCGATTATGTGATGAATTTTCTTATTTGATACAAGGTGATATGACCATCCCAGAATATCATAAGAAATTCAACGAACTTTCTCACTTTGCTCCTCATCTGATTCAAGATCCAAAGAGGAAAAAATCTGAGATTTATTCATGGCCTGCAAAGGAGATATCAGAATAGTGTACTGAGGAATGTAAAACTTCCTTTCTCGGAAATGATTTATATGGCTTATCAGTATGAAGATCTCCATAAGAAAGGAATGTTGCGTGACGAAGAAGAAGTCTATTGTAGTGACAAAGAAGAGCCGGAAACTAATATTCCTGAAGCCAGTTCGAGGTCGGAGGTCAGTGAGAAGCCCAGTGCCAAGAGAAAAAGGGCTAAATCTGAAAAAGAACCGACAATGACTGCCACATGCTCAAACTGCAATCAAAAGGGTCATTTGTCCAGGAAATGTAAGTCCTTGAAATTTCAAAAGAAGGAGGGATCTAAATCAAAGAACAAGGTTAAAGAAAATAGAAAGTGTAATCTTTGTCATCAAGCTGGTCACGTAAAGCAAGACTACTGGCTGTCGAAAAAGACCAATGAGGCTCAGGTAAATGAAGTGGCAGAAACCTCAGCACCCTCAGATAGTCAGGGAAGGTCTGATGTTTTAGAAGGCACGCTTAATGTCAAAAATATTCCAGTTAAAGTACTGTTTGACACCGGCGCGTCACGAAGCTTTATTTCAAAGAATGCAGCTAAGAAGTTGGATTTGAAATTGAGAAAACTCAAAAAACCAATGACTGTCCAAAATCCGGTTGGGGGTTCCATCGATCTCAGTTAGGTTTGTGCAGTACCTGTCTCTTTATCCTGCTATAAATTCCCTACTATCTCCATCGTCATGAATTTTAAGGAGTTTGATCTTATATTGGGGTTGGATTGGCTAACCAAATATGAAGCAAAGGTTAGATGCGCCGAGAGAGTGGTTAAAGCAAGGGCCCAATCGGGGAATTATATAACCATACCATGTGAAGGCCCGACTTCAAATAGAAAAGATTTCTGGTCAGCTCTCGATGTTTCCCCAGCTCAAATAGAAAATATCCCAGAAGTCATAGAGAATATTCCTGATCTCATCAAAGACATTCCTATCGTCGAGAACTATGCGGATGTATTCGAGGAAGTTGTTCGCTTACCTCCGCAGAGAGAAATAGATTTCAAAATTGCTTTAATTCCGAATGCAAGGCCGGTAGTACACGCTATTCGAAGAATGTCCTTGAAAGAGAAGGAGGAATTAGACAATCAAACACGACAGCTAGTATGGAAGGGTCTAATCAGACCTAGTTTCTCTGATTGGGGTGCAGCAGTGGTGTTTGTCCCAAAATCTGACGGTACTCTACGTCTATGTCTGGATTATCGTGATCTGAACAAACAGACAATAAAGAACAAATATCCATTGTCGCGGATTGATGATTTGTTAGATCGATTAAATGGAGCACAAGTATTTTCACGAATGGACCTAGCTACAAGCTTCCATCAACTTCGAATTGCCGAAGAGTGTGTTCCAATGACAGCGTTCAGAGGCCCGACTTATTCTACGAGTGGTTAGTAATGCCGTTCGGCTTATGTAATGCTCCCGCTTACTTCGTCGATCTATTGAACAGAGTATTCAGAGGAGTATTGAATAAATTTGTTCTGGTTTTTATTGATGATATTCTAATCTTCTCTAAATCGAAGGCCGAACATAAAAAACATTTGGAACAAGTGTTAGAAATCCTCAGAAGGAATATATTGAAAGCAAAGTTTTCCAAATGTATATTCTGGCAAGATGAAGTAAAATTTCTGGGCCACGTCGTATCGAAAGAAGGAATCGCTGTGGATCCAAGTAAAATCACGGCTGTTCAAAACTGGAAACAGCCTAGTACTCCTACTGAAGTCCGCAGTTTTCGCGGATTGTCCAGTTATTACCGGAAGTTCGTTAAAAACTTTTCGAAGATATCTGGTCATTTAACGAAGCTTACCAAGAAGCACTCTAAATTCAAATGGACTCCAGAAAGTGAGGAGGCTTTTGAAGAGCTAAAGTTAAGATTGACGACAGCTCCACTGTTAACCATCATCGATGGCAACCAGGATTTAAAGGTCTGGACTGACGCTTCTAGATAAGGCCTTGGCGCAGTGTTAATGCAAAGGGGTCTAGTGATTGCTTATGCTAGCCGTCAACTGAAGCCACACGAGAAGAACTATGTAACTCATGATCTTGAGTTATTGGCTATAGTATTCGCCTTGAAAATCTGGAGACACTATCTTCTGGGCGAGAGATTTGAACTGTTTACAGATCATCCGTCGTTAAAGTATTTGTTCACCCAGAAAGACTTGAATCTGAGGCAGCAACGTTGGCTGGAGTTTCTTGCAGCATATGACATTGAGATTATATACTCCAGGGAAAGCCAATGTCGTGGCCGATGCGCTGAGCCGAAAGAATGTAATGATCGCCATCTTTATTATCACGACTTCCTTGATTGACAAAATATCTATTCTTCAGATGGAGGATAACTTTATTCAGGATATGATCAAAAGAATTCAGAAAGGTGAACCCTCGTGTTTTCAAATAAATAACGATGAGACCTTGATGTTGAAAGGAAGGATCTGTGTTCCTGACATCCCAGAGTTAAAAAGGGAAGTGTTAGACGAGTGTCACAAGTCCAAGCTGAGTATCCATCCTGGTGTGGCAAAAATGTATAATGATCTCAAACGAACATTCTGGTGGAAGGCTATGAAAAGAGACGTTTCAATATATGTTAGCCGATGTCCTACTTGCCAGCTAGTCAAAAGCGACCAACAGAAACTAGCTGGATTATTACAACCGCTAGACGTTCCAGGCTGGAAGTGGGAACATATTTCTATGGATTTCATTGATGGTCTGCCCAGAACTAGAAAAGGAAATGACAGTATTTGGTTGATCGTAGATCGCTTCACGAAGACCGCCCATTTTATACCTGTCAGATCAAACAGGACTGCTCAGAGTTTGGCGCAGATATATTTCAAGGAAATAGTTAGACTACATTGAGTGCCGCTCAGTATAGTCAGTGATAGAGATACAATATTCACTAGCAAATTCTGGGAGGCATTTCAAGTCGAACTAGGAACGAAGTTGAACTTAAGCACCGCTTATCATCCTCAGACAGACGGTCAGACTGAGAGGGTGAATCGTATTTTAGAAGATCTATTGCGGGCTTGTGTTCTAGATTTCGGTGGATCATGGGAAGACCATCTGCATTTGGCTGAATTCTCTTATAACAACAGCTACCAGGCGAGTCTGACAATGTCGCCATTCGAAGCATTGTATGGTAGACGGTGCCGATCTCCCGCTTGTTGGGTCGAACCTGGAAATAGACTTGTGTTAGGGCCTGACATGATTCGAGAAGCCGCCGACAAAGTCGATTTCATTAAGAAGCGATTACTCACCGCTCAAAGCCAACAAAAGAGCTATGCCGATAGGAGAAGAAGAGATATATCCTTTGCTGTTGGAGACTATGTATATTTGAAAGTATCGCCGATGAGAGGAGTTATCCGGTTCGGTAAAACTGGAAAGTTGGCACCCAAATTCATTGGTCTGTTTCCTATTCTGGAACGGATCGGAACTCTCGCTTATAGGGTCAAACTGCCTGACTGGTTGCCTGGAGTTCATGATGTATTCATATATCTCAACTTCGAAAGCACGTTCATGATCCAGACTTGATCGTGGAAGAAGCAGCTCAACAGGATATTGAAATTACTCCAGAATTAGCTGTGAGAAGAGAGCCGCTAAAGATAATCGGCAAAGAAACCAAAGAGCTGAGGAACAAGAAGGTTCACTTAGTCAAAGTGCAATGGAGTGGGGATCCGCGAGATTGTACTCGGGAAACTGAGGAGAGCATTCAGAAAGCTTATCCTAGATGCCGAGTAGATATCTCTGATTGACTCCGGTGCAAGGTACATTTACCCTACTTTGCATTACCATTTAATTCTCTACTCTGTTGTTATTTTCTTTCCATGGATGTGCACTTTTAAATTCTATAGTCTGAATGATTTTAAAAGAGTATAGAAGTGGATCGGTATATTTTTGAGATGTTAAAACAATTTGATTGTTGGTTGTGTTGTGTGATTGTAGATTTATCAAACCACTTTCGACTTTGTTCCTTTTCGGGGACGAAAAGTTTTAAGTGGGGGAGATTGTAACGACCTAGAAAATCTGAACCAATTTAAAATTTTTAAATTGGCTAAAATAATGGATTTTAAATATTTTAAATAAATATTTTAAATAATAGAGATGAAAACTAAGTTTGAATCGACAATTGAAAACGAATATAATTAATTATAATTATAAACAAGGCCTGAAAAGGCGCTGTAGTTTCAAAAATTGAATTCAAACTTTGTCGGACTGTACCGAGTGCAAAACAAAACGGATTTTAGCGAAACCAAAAATATTTAAATCTGTCAGTGAATACCTTTCTAACGAATCTGAAAAATCGAATTTTCATAGCGGAAAGCAAAAGTTATGGCCGAATGAATTTTCAGAAAGGTCGCTATGGAATTTATATAGCCCGTGAAATTGGCCATTTTGCATACGACCTCGGAATTCGACGAAACCACTTTTGTTGGAGCCGGGATGGGAATTTATTGCTAGGTTTCAAATTTCATAATTTTTGAAGCTAGTATGTGAGCGCGGCAAAGGAAAACGTGTTTTGGCCAATTATAGTTAGATTGGATCGACCAGAAATGGGCCTTTTTGCAAACGGTCTCAGAATTCGATGAAACTAGTTTTGTTGGGACCGTATCGTCAAAACATAGCCAGATTTATTTTTCTGGAATTTTTCGAATCAGTTTGTGGCCCTGGCAAATTGAAATGTACGTTCAAATTAAATATTGAATGTTTTATATTTTAATTTGAAGGAAAACTGACTGAAACATTCGAATGGGCCTTCAAAACATATCCCATTGTGTTCGGAATGGGGGTAAAACGCTAGGGGCAACAGTCGATGGGTTTGGATTGGCGGTCGCGTCAGAAAACCCCTTTAAAACTTCCCCGACCAATCAGAATTTTTATTAAAAAAAAAAGTACTTTCTCTCTCACCGACGATCGAAGGCGGAAACCTATTCGCCAGTTCCCGAGCTTTTTACGGCCGCCACACGCCTCGTTGACCCCGGACCCTTTGGATCTTTTTGTAGATCTCTCCGAGAGCTTCACATCCATAGCTGGTACGCCACCCCTCGTCGCCCCATCAGCGAGATTTCCTCCTCCAAATTCGTGCCGTTCGCGGTTGATTTTCTCCTCCTCGCCGCCGCCGAGTTCGCCGCCGTCAGGGGTGCAGGCGCGCCTCTCCAAGCTCGTCGACGTGGCATAGGCTGATCGGCATATCGTGCTTCGGATTGGGAGAAAAGATCAAACCTAGTTTTGAACCATATTGAAAGGTATACGGCCAGATTTATTTTCAACAGTTTTAACACCTTCAAACCGTTGCAAACTTTGAAAAATCATATCTTTTTCGTTTCTTGACGAAATTCAATGAAACAGGAAACATCGTGACCGTGTGGACGCCTTCTACATTTTAGAAGAGACCGCATATTTTTTTGAGCCTTCTGCTATTTTTGGTGGAGTGGAACCCAATGTGAGATTTCTAATTTATAAACAATATGGAAAACGACGATGTATAAATTATATAGTCGATGTATGAGTTATATAAGCGTTGTACACCTCTTGTATAAGCGTTGTATAAGTTGTACGTTCGATGTATAAGTTATATATGCGTTGTAAAAATTATATATGTGTCGAAATAAAAGTGAATTGCTATATATATATATATATATATATATATATATATATATATATATATATATATATACACACGCCCCTCGTCCACAAACCATGGACGATATTTATTGGTTATGATTGGTGTGAAAATTGATTGATAGCGAATGGTTGTTTGGGATTGTTTGTGGTTGATATTGATTGATTGTGGTTGAAAAATACCCGTTTGTGGTTGAAAAATATTTGGTTGAAACCACATAGGATTAGTTTGTGGAAATGAAATAAATATATACATGCCGTCTGCGTGCGAACTAGATGCATGATCCCCATTGTCAAAAACCGCGAGGTTTTAAGGTAGAGCGAGGAGTCGTACTAGGGACGGTCCCGGTTTTAACTACCCTGCCGTTATGCTGCCGAAATTTTGAATAATATTCATGTGTTTGAATTATTTTCATTTGCTGAAACGATATTCATTCGTTGATTAGAAATTCATGTGTTGAATGGTATTCGCGTTTTAAATATAAAAATCACATTTTTATCTATATATAGAAACTATAGAAAACCTCCGTGTGTTGAATCGATATTCATTCGTTGATTAGAAATTCATGTGTTGAATGGTATTCGTGTTTTAAATATAAAAATCACATCTTTATCTATATATAGAAACTATAGAGAACCTTCATGTGTTGAATCAATATTCATTCGTTGAATTGAAATTCATGTGTTGAATGGTATTCATATTTTGAAATAAATTGTTTCATAATAAAAATCACCTTTTATCAACTATATGGACTATGTAAAATAATCTCGTCTTAAAAGAAATTGTTTTATAAGAAAAATCCTATTTTTATTACCTATATAAACTATATAAAATAATAGTGTTTTGAAATGAATTGTTTTACAATAAAAAATCACATTTTTATTATATATATGAATTGTTGAAATGTGAAGTGTTAAAAATAGCCACTCGTTCAAATAAATATGCATGAGTTGAAATATTCATTAATTAGCTAGTGATATGATTTTTTGCCTATGCATACAACATTAGAATGAATGGTGTTTTTGAACCAAATGGAATCAAATATGAAGTTGAATGGAAATTGATAAATGATAAGAACTGTATATATGTACATGCATATTTATTGAACAGGTTATAGCAAAGGGGCTAGAGAAGAGGAATAAAATTTTGTGCCCGACAAATAGGTACACATTTACTGTTTTGTTTGGGTGATGATTTTATGAGCCTGTTGGCTAGCCGCTTGGCTTTTTCCTTTTCTTTTCGACATGAGACGCCCGTGTGGCTATTTGGAAATTTTTCCAGCCCCTCCCGTACAAAGGAGGTTATGGCGAATTTTTCCGAAATTTGAAGGCGTTAGTGAAATATTTGAAGTGAAAACGATATAGGAACTTTTGAATGAACTATATTTATATAAATATATAAATATAAATAAAATTAAAACGAAACATGGCCGTGCAGTTCATGTTTTGAAACCGTGATTTCAAACGATTAGGACGGGAGATCCGACCATCGGATTTTCCTGAAACCGCAACCGTTGGGTTCGCCTTGGAAATATCTTTCCAACGTCACCAACTTTGTAAAAATCCAACGGTTGGATTGTCGGGAATGTTTAATTCAAATCTGGAAAAAAACAGCGCCAAAAACGATTATATTTATATATATATATAAATATAATTATATTTAATCGAATAACGACGCTGCAGTTCGTATTTTGAAATCGAAACTTCAAACGATTATACCGGGAGATCCGACCGTCGGATTTTCCCTAAACTGGAACCGTTGGATTCGTTTTGAAAAGACCTTTCTAATGATGTAGATTTTGTGAAGATCCAACGGTTAGATTTTCAGATATGAGTAAATCAAATATGGAGAAAAACAGCACCACGGCCGCGTTATGGCTCGAAGCGTCGTTTTGAATAAATTGGCTATTTTAAAATAAATAAAAATAGCGATAAATCGTTATAAAATATCATAAACGATATGGAATAGAAATAAACTGAATTTGCTCGGTTTATGTAGTATTTGATGGTTGAATGTGTTTGGTGTGAAAATTACATTAAAGAACAAAAATGGTGTTGTCGAATGATTTAACCATTGAAATAAATTGATTTGAAAATCTAAATATACGTGAATTATTTGAAAAGGCCGAGTTAATTCTCATTTCAAATAATTGACCGACTATTGAAAGTCGAAGATGAAGACGATGGTCGAAGACCAGAGATCTTCACCTCGTTTGGATGGTAACCGAGGTCCTGATTGGGAGGCATCCCGAAATATGGATAATGAGTGGTGATCGTCCAGGCGTACGTGGTGATCGATGGGTTTGCGAGGTATTTAGTGCCTCCGGTTTCGTTCAGACCCAGAACAGACTTGTAAATGGACTGTGTGTCTGACATTGGAGTTTATTCTGTGTTGATTGATCTCTATTAAATATACATCTGTTTGGCGGCGGAGAATTTATTCTTTTGCTTAACGCCCTTCTCTGAAACACACGAGCTCGGAGGTTGTATATCGACAGACATCAGTCGTATGGCATGAATTGCCTGTGTGGCATGCTAAGATGTAGTGATCAGGGCTTCTGTTGAAAAGCAAAGTCTTGTGGTGATGATCAAAGCACCGCCGGTGTGGCGTGGCTTTGTGTATAACGTGAAATCGCGAGCCTCACACCCCGGTATGAACCAGAAACGGGAGAAGGACCTCAGGGAGGGCATGCGTTTCTTCCTAGCTAGGGTGGTGTCAGTGACCTACCAGCCATGACATTTATATACTTTTCACCTGTGTGGTTGTTGTTGTTGCGAGGCGCCTCGGTTTGATCGGACGATCCGGGTCCGATGGAGTCATTCGTTGGCTCGTTTACGCCCCAAAGGGCGGGGAAACGTATTGTTCAGGCATAATAATCCACATCGGTGGACCGGCCCTGTCGCTCTAAGGGGCGGTTGCGGCTGTTCCTGAGGCTCAGGCTAGGCAGTCTCGAATTCGGTAAGGACTATCTTTTGCCTTGGTTCATGATGGAAATCCAATTTCCAAATACGTGACTGTGCGATTTTGATTGTATACCTATATATGGCGACATAGTGGTATGGGGCATTAACGCCGTCTATGATTGATAGTTATGATTTAAAATTGTTTTCAAAACATATAAACACTAGCAATAATATCAAATGCCTTTGTTTTATTCGTATCAAGCATATTTTGGCCGTTATAAGGTAAAAACTCTATCCTCCGGTTTGCGTTGCATTGTGTGATGGGAACTGAGTCTTATAATGGCTTCATTTTTAGAAAATGCATTGCATTGTTTAAGAAAAAAAAATGTTTTCAAGCACTGGCAATCCAATGAAGTAAACCCGTTCCACGAAATTGGCGTGGTCCTGTGATTAGCCATATTATATATGTGTTGAATAGATTTCTCATACCAGTCCCATGACTGACTCGTAGTTTGTTTCACTTTCAAACTCGGGTGCCCCTTTTTCTACATGGGCAGCCTTGTATTCAGGTTTAGCTGGCTTTCTCTGGATAGCTGGAGCTGAAGATGGATTCTATCATTTATCTCTTTTTATGCTGTTCAGCTCCTATTGTACATATTTTGTTTGTTTTCCGCTGTAGACATTTACGTATAGCTGAACTGTAATTGTACTAAGTAAGATCCTGTATACTGTGTAACTCTGATGATTACTTTATCCAGTATATTCTATTGTTCATTATCTGGTATTTATTTAATTTTGTTCTGCTATTATCTGTTTCTGTGTTATATTCCACGGATTACCCTTGCCACCGTCAGTACGGGGTTTGGGGTCGTCTAATTTGTCCTCCGCATCTCCTCATTAATTAAGCTACTAAACACCGAATTCATTGAAACGACTCCATTTAAATTAGAGTTATTCAACGCAAATACAAGCGTTCCCCAACTATCTGGTAAACAACACCAAAGCTTATGTCTCATCATCCACCTTGAAATTCATGGTAGCCAATTGATTCACAATTGCTTGAAAATCATTATGATGCTTTCCAATTGATTCACCTTTCTTCAGCTTCAGATTCACTAATCTTCTCATTTGAAAAGCCTTGTTTGTTGTAGAGTTCTTTACATAAACTCTTTCCAATTTCTTTCAAATTACATAAGAAGATGTTTCATTAGCAACAATATGAAACACCAAATTATCCAAAAAAAACACCGAATAGAAGCTACGACCTTCTTCTCCAAAGTCTCTAATTTCGCTTCAGATAAATTACTAGGTTTCTCCACTTTGTTCCATAATGGTTGTTAAAGATCATTAAGACAGAGAAAATCTTCCATCTTCGCCTTCCATAATTTCCAATTTCCTCCATTAAGTTTTTCCATACTTATGTTCTCCATAACCAAACTCTCTTCAAAAATTTTGTGTAGTAGGATCAGATACCAATCTGTTAGAAAAATTCTTAGTATTTCTACACAATTAGATTTTAAAAGAGATAAGAAGTGGAAAAATTGACAAGCGAATTCCTCCAAACAAAACCTTTATTAATTCACCAAATGATTACAAGAAAAAGCCTAAAAAATTGAGACAATATCTCAATCCCAAAACAAACAAAAAACTTCTTCTCTTACCTCATACAAATCTCATACACGACTATTATAATAGACTTGAAAATATATCTTCAATAAGAAGCTATTGAATGCTTCCTTATAAATCTTTCCATGTGATTATTTGTAGCCTTTTCTAATGCAGTAAAAAAGGCAACCAATCACTCACCATAATTCTTTTTTTAAAAGAGAAACTAATCACTTCTCAGAATCCACCAAATCAATGAAATAAAAAATGATTATTATTAGTAATTCTACGTATACTAAAATATCTCAAAAATCTACTTGAATATGGAATGTAGTAACACCAAAATCCAACATTGCATTGCAAGTAGACGTTAGAGATGGCAATGGGGCGGGTCTAGGGTCCAAACCCGCTTGACCCACCCCTATTTTGACCCATTTAGACCCGCCCCATAGGGTCTTCGGGGCGGGTAGACCCACGACCCGCTTTTGGAGGTCCGGGTCTAGGGTCGGGTCTGGGGCACGGCTAACCCGCCCCAACCCGACCCGCATGATTGAAACATCATTTAAACACTTTATAACTATAATAATTACTTGTCAATCTTCTTAGGTATACATGGTTATAACTTGAATATTATATTCATTCAATCAACAAACTATAAAATTTTCATAATATTAAGTTGCATCAATGATAATCATACAATAAACAAATGCATACATTTTGAACTATTATCTTACAACTCATTTTATTATATTCTCTTATCATTGTCCACACATTATAACATTTATATAATTTATCATTTATTGATAAAAAAATGTAAGTATATAAATTCGTTTACATTAGAACACGATATCACCGGGTCGCGGAGCGGGTCGGGTCTACCCTGACCCGTACAGGTTTCGGGTACGGGACGAAATTCCAGACCCGCACCGGGTCTATGGGGCGGGTCTGGGGCGGGGTTTAAAAAGTCCGGGTCGGGTCTGGGGCACGAGAAACCCGCCCCAACCCGCCCCATTGCCATTCCTAGTAGACGTATTTGCTCCTATATATTGTATGTTATCCGAATAAATCCACATACTTATAGTTATAAATATTTAAGTAATTGTATAAGCATATATTTTTATATATTATGATCTATTTTATAAATAGTAATATGACATATATATAATATACATACAAAATTATAAATCTAAAGAAACAAACTATTTTATTTATTTTTCTATAAACTTTTAGCAAAGCAGTTATTTAAAGGGACAGTCTAGCTAAAGTCTCTACTAACGTTTAAAATAGCCAAAACATTCTTATCATAAAAAGTATGTAAATTAGGTCCCTAGAATATAGTTAACTAATAATTGTATAAAATTATGGAGTTATTTGGTGAATAGGTGCAGACATTTATGCAATTATATCCAATAATTGCGGAAATTCCCATTACTATTCATTGAAAATTTGCAAGAATTTCTGCAATCATTCACCAAAAAAGTTGCGGAAAATTCTACAATTATTCATTAAAAGAATTACGGAAATATCCGTAATATTTCAAAGATAAATTGCAGATATTTATTTCTTTTTTGGTATTACTGCATTAACGTATGTAATTATTCAATGAACAATTACATGATCTTATGAAATTATTTAATAATTAAATTATAGGGACTTGATTTACAATATTTTTCTTTTTTTTTGAGAATGAGTGTTTTTGTATTAAGTTTGATTTTAATGACCTATGCCTAATATTCACTTATTTATATATAAAAATTAATATAATTAATTTTGATGTATATAGTGCTTGGATAAGGAATATGGATCTGAAGGCTTGTATAAACACCCAAGAGGAGGTGAATATTGTTTATTTAATTATATGAATCTTTTTAAACATTTAACATATTTATAGTTATAGTGTGGTGCTAAATGCACCCCAATATGTTCTTCCTAATATCGCAATACAAAAAATATAACTTACTAAATTCTATATGCTTCATAATACCACATTACCTTTACATTCTAATCCCTTACCCAATCATTATTTGTCAAACTAATCATGTACTAAGCGAATCTGAAAACCCTAATCTCTCGTAATCGCTGTCTTCTTCGCATCTCTAGTGGGAAAATTCATATCCGTACGGTAATCTATCAATTGTTTGGTGATCTGAAAACCCTAATCTCTCAATCTCTTCTAGTTTGCTTAATTCAAAATTTATTCATGGCTATTGTATATTCCTCGGTATTGCTGCGTCGAATTCGTTAATCGGTTATAGATCTACGGTTTAGCTTGTCGATCGGTTTTACAAATGCGAACAAAGGAATATCGAGCGAAATTGAAATAGGATAAAACTATGTCGTAGCACCTATTTTTTATGTGTGTGGTATTAAGAAGAGTATAATACTAATTTTTGTGGTATTTTTTTAGTCGTGGTATTAGGAAGAACATACTCGGGTGCCCTTAGCACCACACTACTTATATTGATGTTATAACAATCACAGAAACAATCATAAAATCAGAACATAGATAAATGTAAATGCAGTAAAGTAAAAGGAAAACACTAGGATCTGCATATTAGTTTGGAGTTACCCAACATCCAGTCCTGCACTAATCTTGTATGGGTTTGTTTCCCACTAGTAAACTCAATTACAATCTTGATTTCATGGCCACGACACACAGCCTTTAGAATTTTGACATCTCGGTAAAAGTCACTTAGTTTTCGGCAACTAAGCACGACCTATTGGTTTTTGAACCATAATCAAACCCAATGGATTTTCAGGATTACCACAACACCCTTATAATTGGTACCTTTCGATCATTGACTACAATTACTTCTATAACCCTGAATGTCATTTTGATCTTGGGAAATTGATTAGAGAATAATAATGAATTAAATCAGTGATGAACGGATTTGATTTTAGTTGAAATTCGGTAGAGTACCACTTAGATTTTCTTCTAAAATAAGTGAGAAGAATGAGAGGGCTTAGAAATGAAGAAGATAAAGTCAAAATTTTGTTTCATAACACATGTGTTTATAAGAAACAAACAAACATGTCTATTCGCAAAGAGATATGTCAAATAGATTCTTCTTTTTAAATTTGAAATTTTAAAAACAATCGGGTATGTCGACATATATTGGGCAGATATGCTGATATATCCTAGTTAAAATTTGAAATTTGTTTTATTTAAATTATTTTGAAAATAACTTGCTTTATAAAATAATTTGAAACTTTGTAAAATCATCTAAACAAGTTTATACATATTTAAATCATAATAAAACTAAGTAAAACTTTACAAAATAATTTTTAAAATATTAAATATAAAATATTAATATAATGGATGTATACCTATATCCCAAAACAGAGTATAAGACAATCGCCAAAGTTATAAACAAATAAAATATTAGTAAAACCAAAGTATAAAAGGTTGAAATCAAAAAAGGATGCATCTGAAAACTCATCATTTCGAAAAACCATTTAAAAATCATTTGGAAAATTATAATAGAAAAATCATTTTGAAAGAGACCAAGTGCAATCAGAATTTTAATATTCGAAATCTTTGCTAATTTGCAACATCTTAAAATCTTGACCGCTTCTATACTCACTAGTTGATAGCTTTTTGTTTTGGAGTCTTAATATCTGCATCATCATATTGAATTTATATTTGATACAGTGTAGTCCTCTTTATCAATAACTGTCAGTATCCTATATTATATATACATTATATATCTAGATAAACATTAATATTTATATATTTTTTATCGTTCCTTGAGTGGTGGTCATCAAAGGTGTTACTCATTTTGTGGACGTATATAAGTGAATGATCAAATGTAAATTTTATTATAATAAATTACATATATATGTTATTTATGAAAAAAATCAAATTTTATTTTATTGATATTACAGCTAAAGAAACCATAAGGATACAAATTTGTTGTAATTTTATTATATTAATATATACTTATTATGAATTAATTAGAAAAAAAAAATCTAATAAGTAAATTAGATAAGCTAAAATATCAAATTGTAAATTATCCAAAAACTAAGAACGGTATACTAAGGTTGCAAAAAATTTCTATATTAAATTAAAAGAACAAGTTTTCTGTTAATGGAGACTGGTTTCCCCCTTAAATTTCCTTCATTCGCTTCTCCTTTCTTTTTTTGTTTGTACAACCTCTTTCGCATCCTAATCCCTATCTTTGTCCACCATTATTTATTTCTCAACCTGCTTTCCTCGTCGTGGTTGTTAACCTCGCTAACCCTAACCCTAATTTTACATGGGAGCAGATTTGTTTCACTTTCCTCATTTCGACCCCTTTCTGCTCAGATCTAACAGTGCTTAGCCTAATCTATCTCTTTTACTTCTCACGGTGTCACTCTTACCTTCGCTTATCCTCTCTCTAACAGTTGTTTAAGTCACATCGCGACCTACATTTTTTGAATTCTCTTTCTCTACTGTCTCACTTTGCATTCTTACTCACCAATAGGCAGACCCAAATGGGTTATTGATCGCTTGCGACGTGTTGGTAAGTTTATGTTTGTTTGTTTTTTTTGCTGGTTGCTTTCGGTTTTTTGGCTTTAGTTTGGTTGGTTTGGTTGTTTCGACTGTCGTACTTTGGTTCAGTGTTAGAGCTGTATGTGTTTCAACTTGAGATTTTGTAGTTGTGTATGAATTGATTTTTTTCTGTTTTTGTTTGAGTGTTTGATGTTAGTCTTGGCATTTTTTTGGTGATCCAGTTTTGACGCTGGTTATGGGTATGAATAGCTTTAGCTTTTGGATATCATGGAGCTACATGGTAAATGGTGTTGTGCAGTTCAAGCCATGGTTCTCTCTTTGTTATTTGGGTTGTCTTTGGCTACACAATCGATGCTTGGAATCCCACTATGTGGATGTGTATATTGGGGCAACATAGTAGTTTTGCTTTGTGTGACAGATTGTTGGGATGATTCGGCGAGGATGGGTGCAAGGATCTGTGTTATTGTTGTTTGTAAGTGTTGGTTGTATGAAAGGAAAGCGTTCAGGTTTCCGTTCGTGTGAAGGGAAAGTGTTCCGGTTTCAGTTCATGTCATGCGATGGTTCTCTTCTCTTTTACAGATGTAACAAGTAATTTATATTTTCTGCTACTTGTACTTCTTGTCCTTGCTGTAATTTTATACACTCCTTTGTGGAGGGGCGGATCCTCTGGACCCAAAAATACGTGGTCCTGTGGACCAAACAAATCTGGTCCTTTGATTTCGGTGGGACCCACCTGAAATCAGCGGGCCAGATGTGTTTGGTCCACCGGACCACGTTATTTTGGGTCCAGGTGATCCCTTGCCCCTTTGTGGAGTATGTCAGTCTTCAAGGCATTTGCCTTTGTATAGTCAGTTCTTGTCCATGATATAACTATGCTCCCTCTGTGCAGTCACTTTGTTTAGTAGTCTAGACGTCAAGTCTAGCTTCTGTACCATAAGCAAGGATAGCTGTAGCGGTTGGTCTATTTAAAAAACCATTTGAAGCTATTATGCAATGTTCCTAACACATGTATTTACTGTGTTTATTGTTTTTATAATAAAACGTGTTATGCACTATTTTAAAAATTAGCCGGCTTTACCAAAAAAATTCTATGTTTTAGTAAAAAAATATTTTTCATTAATGAACTTTATTCGATTGATTCTTTTAAATATAAACAGATATGTATAATGATTTAAATTTTTGGCTGAGAGCTTTTATGATGATAAAATAATTTTTTGAAATTTAAATCTGAAATATCAAAAGAAAAATCATTTTTTATGACTTTATTAAATTTTGTAGTTATTAAATAATAATAAAAATATATACAATTGTAGAAAAAAAATCAATTTTGGGTTATGAAATTTTATAATGAATACAAATATACATTAGAAAATTATTAAATCAAATTTAATATGATTGTTTATTAATATAACATAAATTGGTTTACATATTAATATATTTATATACATACATATATATATTAATGTAATATTAAAATAAAATATAGTGATAAGGCATAGAACATTAGACTATTAATAAAATATATGTACGAATACATTGAATTTATGCACATGTCGTGTAACACCTCATTTCCATTAATGTCACTCACTAAGGGAATGTACTAACTTTCATGGAGTATTATAAGAGTATAAAACAAAATATCACAAGACAGATATATAAAATGGTACTTAAGAAAATTCAAAATTTATTCATTGCAGCGGAAAAGCAAAACATGTTTGGTCACAACATCAAAACCACATACTAAAGTCAAGTACACAAATATCCATCTTGTACAAAATTATTATCAGAGTACATAAAAGTAAAACCATAATCCCACTCCAAATAGCCATACTGGAAAATAGATAAAGTTGAGCATAACTTTCAACACTTCCAAGCACTTCAAGAAGAAAAGAAATTCAAGTCAAGCTCCACTAATCCCACCCTGAGGTCCTGGGGGGAAAGAGGCGAAACAAAAATGGGTCAGACATACGTCTGGCGAGTCCAGTGACTTTAACAATATAATCAGTAAAGCAACAGGATAAGAACATAAACTAGATATAAGAGATGACTGTAACATAAGCGAATATGACAAGGTAAACAAGATGAACAAGACATAACGTTGATTTTGCTTCTAATCACTATAAGATAACTCCTACACTGCACCAATGCTAGTTCCATACTGAAAGTTGATCCCTCTTACCAAACATAATAATAATAATAATAATAATAATAATAACAACAACAATAATAATAATGGTAGTTTCGTGTACACCTAGCTGCTGTCATAGGTGTCGCCTACTCCAATATCCACTAGTTGTACCCACTACCCTCCCCATTCAATTGGCTCCCTAACTCGCAGATACCCGTACTGGTCCCACAGTAGGGTGTACCACTCCTTAAAGTGACAACCCGTTACTACTTAAACGCACAACTTATACCTACACGATGCAACATCGTCTTACCTACCAGCCTGGACCTCACGCACGCACATGACTCTGTTGGACTTGCACAGCCATCGCTAACTCGTTATTGACCTCTTACAATCAACCCCAGTAAGTGTGTCCCTGTCCTCAACCTAGTTCAGCTCATATTGATACTAAAATGGGTTACTGGTTGAAAAGGGTCCACCCACTTGACACGAGCTTCCTTGCTAAGCTTGGTCCCCACTAGGAGTTCCCACTTAACCCCTCTTAATCTCCATGTAATCACATGTCTCATCTTGGTTAAGTGTTTTAATTATGTTTCACATTCTACCCATGTTACCCACTTAACACTTTTATCATTCCCATGTCTTACCACATGTCTTATCTTAGTTAAGTGTTCATTAATTCATTATAATCGTAATCTTGCAAGACATCCCACATTAGATTGTCGTTTTGCGGTTGCTGGATATGCCGGGCGGTTCTGGGCAGTCTTATACCGCAATCTGAATCTAACCTCGTGTCTTTGCATTATTATGTATCTAATTTTCTGCCTTTGACCTCTCACATTAGATTACCAAATTGTGGTCGTTGGATGTGCCGGCGGTTCCTGCCAGTCTTATACCGCAATTCGAATCTAACCTCGTGTCTTAGGCATTCATTATCACTTTCTTGATTCAAGTCCCAATTCTAAATCTTGGATTAAAATACATTCCAATTACCCATAATTTCCAGTCTAAATTATGCTTATAATTTTAATCCGAATTAGGCCTATAATCTTATGTATACATGTTATGCCAAATTACTCCTAAATTAATTTGCGTTCATTGTTATTAACAATTTATGCCAAACCTCATGTATACAAATTATATCCAATTATGCCCAATCCAACTTATGCCAAATCTCATATATACAATTTATACACAATTATGGTCAAATTGATTTATGCCAATAACCTCATTTTATTACAAATTTCCCCTAACTTTTCCAAATCGTTCAAACGTTATTCGTACACAAATCTCAACATAATATGTTAAGCTCGAAGTTAGCTTAATCTCATGAAGAAAAATGAAAAGAAGAAGGGAACAGAATCATATCATCAAAACTGGCATAAAATAGGCATATGAAACATGAACTAACATAGAACAATTAAATAGATCCAATAGGCATATGATAATAGTAATGAAAGATAAGAATCTACAAAACTTGATATAATTCGTCTTACTTAAAGGCATAATCATTACATCCAATTTACAATCCTATCACAATTACTTTTTAATTATATATGAAAGTAACATAGACTCACAGTGACAGGATTTATGAGAGAGGATAGATCTGAATTATGATTTCTGAATTTTATTAGCTAAACCGTTGTTGTAGACTTTGATTCTTATCTTCCAATTTGAATACTCTTATTTTGATTTGCTTTGGTGGAGAAGAAAGGTTAGGTTAATTTTGAGTAGAGCAGCATGGTGGCGCCATGGATGAATAACAATGAGATTGGGTTTGGTTTAGGGTATTTTATAGATGCTTTAGGTGAATTAGGACCCTTAGATTAGATTAAGATCCATCTGAACCATCCAAACTAGAAAAACACGTTATCCAGCCAATCTCAGAAAGACACATCAGCCCTAGACTACCAAAACACGTCTGCCAGATGGGGGTCGACACCTATGTCGACTCCCCTACGGGGGGTCAACACTCTAGAGCGGGAGATTTCCCGCTCGCCCAGATTTGGCCGATTTTGTTTTTTGAATTCGTTTTTTATTTTTAATTATTATTTTAATTTAAATTCTGCTTAAACTGAAATTTTCTAAGCTTCATAACTTCTTCATACTATATCTGTTTTACGCAAACTCAAATTCTATCCCAAGCAGAATTCCGAGATGAACGCAATGGCGCAACCCGTTTCCCTTAGTTCATCTTATAAAAATTAAGTACTCTTTAATTATCTCTTATGTCATGTTTTAAAATTACGGGTTGTTACATTCTCCCCTCCTCAAAGGATTTTGTCCCTGAAATCTTCAAGTTAAGAAGAATATATCCTACCATCCATCATCCATCTACTCATCCATTGTCCTTAAAAGATTTATAATGTTATATGAACATACGCAAAAGTGTGTGTGTATGTTCCTTATCTAATGCAAAGATCAGGCGGTCTACTGATTTAGTTGACCTCCTTAATGTAAAAAATGATAGTGTCATGCGTCCATTATTTATGCAAAAGGATCCTAGTGATACATGTCATTCCTATATGAGTGCACAACCATTCATTCAAATGCAGCATCGATATAATAACACACTCAATATACATCTATTAACTTAAATATGCACACACATTCATATGCAATATGAAAGTGATTGAGCCGATCTAGTGCTTAATGTGTGTGTAAATGCATCCACAAGCAACCACTAGCAGATACTTACATCCACTTGCATCCACCAAACATAACATGTCTCAAACACATGTTTACAACCATAGGATTTCCTACCTAAAGATCGAAGATATAATCGAGAGGATACACTAAAGGATAGAACAAGTATAAACAAAACGGTAGAAAAAGGAGAAGTTAAGAACATACCCTCAAAAAGGAAAGGGTACAACATGCGTATCTTGTCTTCAGTCTCCCAAGTCGCGTCTCCTTGATCATCTCCCCATTGGACTTTAACCAACTTGATCTCTCGGTTGCGTAACTTCTTGACCTCCTATCCAAGGATGCATGTAGGAACTCATCTAACCGTGACATCTCGCTCTACTTCCACTTCTCTAAGCATGCTCAGCGCTACTACTTTCGCGATATCGTGTAAACACTTCCTCAAATGCGACACATGAAATACGTCATGAACACCACTAAGCTTCTCAGGCAACTTCATTTTGTAGACCATTTGTCCAATTCTTTTGTAATGGGCAATGGCCCTACGAGCCATGGTGTCAATTTCCCTACAGACCCAAAACAAACTACATTCCTCAATGGTGATACTTTAATAAAGACCATGTCTCCAACACTGAACTCAAGATCAGTCCTTCTCTTAACAGCATATGACTTTTGCCGGTCCTGTGCGGTCTTCATGCGTCTTCGAATCAAGTCTATCTTCTGTGAAGTTTCCATAATCATCTCGGGCCTAAGCAAAATCTTATCCGAAGATTCCCATCAACAAGTCGGTGATCGGCAAGGTCGTCCATATAGAGCTTCAAAAGTTGACATGCCAATACTAGTCTGATAGCTATAGTTGTAGGTGAACTCTACTAATGGAAGATGTTCCTCCCATGTCCCTCTAAAGTCCAAGATGCATAATCTCAAAAGCTCTTCTGGAATCTGATTCACTCTTTATGTTTGGCCGACCGTCTGAGGGTGATAAGCGGTGCTCAAACACAATTGCACACCTACCACCTCTTGCAAGCTCTTCCAAAACTCACTGGTGAAAATGGAATCTCGATCGCTTATGATACTAGAAGGTATGTCGTGTAGACGAACTATCTCTCGGAGATAAACAGATTCTAACCATGCCACTGTTCTTTTACTCTTAATGGGAATGAAATGGGCGCTCTTGGTAAGTCTATCTACTACTACCCATATCCCCGTATTACCCTTTCTTGACCTCGGCAACCCATCGACGAAATCCATGGAAACACTTTCCCATTTCCACTGTGGAATCTCTAAAGGGTGAAGCAAACCACCAGGCTTCTTTTGCTCAACCTTGACTTACTAGCATACTAAGCATCTAGAAATGAGCTCAGCCACATCCTTCTTCATTCCATCCCAAAAGAAAACTCGCTTCATGTCCCTATACATCTTGTCTCCACCGGGATGTATGGTCAGCTTAGAACGGTGTGCTTCTTCAAGGATTGTCTTTCTCAAACTCTCGTCTCGAGGTACGCAAAATCTCCCATCCCTACGCAACCAACCTTTGTCATCGATAGTATACGTAGTAAGTTGGCTCGAAGTCTCCCCTCTTATGAGCTTGTCTACTATCTCTATCAACTGTGGGTCATCTCGTTGTGCCGCACCTATCTGTCCGAAAAGCGTAGGTCGTACCTCTATTGATGCCAACAAACCAGGTACATTATCAATAGAGGGTCTAAAGTAAAAGGTAGAGATACACCCTAAACTCTGTTGCTCGACAAACAAAGGACTCAGAGTCAACTTCTTTCTACTCAAGGCGTCAGCTACAACGTTACCCTTGCCCGGGATATATGCAATCTCAAAATCGTAGGATGCTAAGAACTCCATCCACCTTTATTGCGTTAAGTTTAGATCTCCTTGAGAGAACAGGTATTTTAGTGACTTATGTCTATATACAACTCAAACCTCTCACCAAGTAAGTAATGGCGCCAAGACTTAAGCGCAAAAACTATGGTAGCGAACTCTAAGTCGTGGGTAGGGTAATTCTTCTCATGGGCCTTTAACTGCCTTCCACCATAGCATATCGCCCTTCCCTCTTGCATCAAAACTGCACCATGCCCTGTTTTGCAAGCATCGGTATACACTGTGAATGGTTTACTCCCATCTGGCAAAACTAAAACTGGAGCTGTTGTCAATGCCCTCTTCAAACGTTGGAAAGCATCGTCACAGTCAACATCCCAAGAAAAGGTCAAATTCTTTTTGTCAATCGTGTGAATGGGGCTGATATCTTAGCAAAGTCCTTAATGAACTTTCTGTAATCGCTGCCAAACCAAGAAACCTTCTTACTTCTGTAGCGTTCTTAGGAATCTTCCAATCCTGGATTGCCACTACCTTCACGGGATCCACTGCCATCCCTTCCTTGGAGACCACGTGCCCTAAGAACCTCACTTCCTTTCTCCAAAAATGACATTTGGAGAACTTAGCTTTGAGTTGATGTGCTCGAAGGGTCTCTAAGACTTCCCTAAGATGTAGGGCATGTTCTTCCTCACTTCTAGAGAATATCAAGATATCATCCACAAAGACTACTATAACTTGTTTAGAAACTCCCAAAACACCCTACTCATCAAGACTACGAAATATGCGGGTGCACTCGTCAAACCAAAAGGCATGACGAGCCATTCGAAGAAACCGTCAGGATTCCTAAAAGCAGTCTTATCTATACTATCCTCAACTACCCTCAACTGATGAAATCCTTTAGCTAAGTCCAACTACGAGAAAACCGAAGCTCCAACCAAGTGATCGAGCAAATCATTTATCCTCGGCAATGGGTTTTTGTTCTTCTTCGTGAGCTTATTCAGCTCCCAATAGTCCACACACAATCTAAGCGAAACATCAGACTTTATAGCAAAAACAACAAGAGCACCCCACTCGAGATACTTCTTCTTATGAATCCATTCTCAAGCAACTCTTTCACTTGTTCACTAAGCTCCATCCATTCTCTAGGGGCCATGTGGCGTACATGTAATGCAACTGGCTTTGCATTGTCCACCAAATATATACGGAAATCTATCTCGCGTTTTGGAGGTAAGCCCCTAACCTTCTCAAAGACATCTGCATACTCACGGACTACTCGAACAGATTGTAAATCATCAATAGATGCGTCAAGAGTTTCTAGGTATCTAAGCATAATAGAACCCTTAGGGTCGCATGAGATATCGAGAGTATTACCCAAACTAGTCATCAGTATAACTACCCTCTTTTCATAGTCGAGAATGGCACCATACCTAGCTAGTTAATCCATTCCTAGAATCAACTCATAGCCCGTGAAGCCAAGCACATAAGCGTTGCATTCGAACTCAATGTCATACACATATATTCTCAAATCCCGACATAACATAGAAAGATGAGCCGTACTCCCAATAGGATTTGAGACAACAATGGGATCCATAACTAGACTAGCATTTAGGTGAAGTGTTTCAACTAACGAAGCAGATATAAATGAATGTGAAGCGCCAGAATCAAAAAAAGTTCGAATAGGATGATCAAAAAGGAAAACCAAACTTTCAACATAAATGTTTCTACCTCTCTCCTGTCCTGGTGCCATGAGAGTATGAACCTGCCCTCCAGAAGTAGGTCCTGTCCTCTGCCCTTTCCCTTATCCTTGCCTTCTCGAGCAGTCTTTAATCATATGTCCTGCCTCACCATATTGGAAGCAACCCGTCTTCTTCTTCTTCCTATAGTCCTTGCTTAAGTGGCACGGTGTTCCACAATTAAAACACCTTTTTTCCCTTATCCCTTGTTACCCTTACCACCTTTCTTTTGTTGTTGATGTGCTTTCTTTGGATCCACTTTCTTATTCTGTGCCTTAACTACATTAGCACCTTTCTCCTCTTCATGCATCAACGCCATGTCAACAAGTTTCTCAAAAGTAACCCCCATAGGAATGTGGGACATAGCCAACCCGTGTAATGGTTCATTCAGACCCTTGGCAAATCTCAAATCCTTCTTATGTGGTATATTAACTAATTCCATACCAAATATTGCTAATTAGTTAAACTTGTTAATGTACTCCTTCACAGACAAATTCCCTTGTTTCAAAGCTAAGAACCTCTCCATGTATAAACGCTCCTCTTCTTGTGAAAGAAATTTCAGCTCGAACCTTCGCCTAAAATCCACCCAGGTCTCCATTACATGTCCTCCATTAGTTACTTCCCACCAAAAGGAAGCTTCATCCTTCATTAACCAAGCAGCTAGCTGAACCTTCCTTCCGTCATCTATCTCAAAGATACCAAACAAGTCCTCCACTTCCTTGAGCCAATTCCAAGCCTCCACAAACGTCTAAGTTCCATAGAACGGCTTTCCGCCCATCGCACGAAAGCCTTTGCATATCGTAGAAAAAGCGTCTACACGGGGAGGAGGAGCGGCTGTAGCTGGGGGAGGAGGAATGTCTGCTGGGCCTGCAGCAGTAGCCCTAGCCTCCAGATACCTTCTGAACCAACCTAGTATCTGTATGCCCTCGGGTATAATGGGTTCCCCAGACATGCTGAAAGGAAAAAGGAGGAGATTCAAAACAGAGAATCAAATGACAGATATATGGCTGTTGGGGATTATGTTTTTCATAATAAACTTTTCTCTTGAAAATACCCTCTTTAAAACATGTTTTTTAAAATACTTCTTCTTAAAAATACTTTTGAAAACGGTTTTCAAAATCTTTTATCTGTTCTGGTAACCTTCAGGTCTGATACCACGTCTAACACCCCACGTCCATTAATACACTCACTAAGGAAATGCACTAACTTTCATGGAGTATTATAAGAATATAGAACATAATATAACAAGATAGATATATAAAATGGTAATTAAGAAAATTCAAAATTTATTCATTGCAGCGGAAAAACAAAACATGTTTGGTCACAACATCAATACCACATACTAAAGTCAAGTACACAAATATCCAGCTTGTACAAAATTATTATGAAAGTACGTAAAAGTAAAACCATATTCCCACACCAAATAGCCATAATGGAAAAGAGATAAAGTTGAGCACTACTTTCAACACTTCCAAGCACTTCAAGAAGAAAAGATATCCAAGTCAAGCTCCACTAATCCCACCCTAAGGACCTAGCGGGAAAAGAAAGAAAAGAGGCGAAATAAAAAGGGGTCAGACATATGTCTGGCGAGTCCAGTGACTTTAACAAAATAATCAGTAAAGAACATAAACTGGATATAAGAAATGATTGGAACATAAGCGGATATGACAAGGTAAACAAGATGAACAAGACATAACGTTGATTTCGCTTCTAATCACTATAAGATGACTCCTACACCGCACCAATGCTAGTTCCATACTGAAAATTGATCCCTCTTACCAAACATAATAATAATAATAATAATAATAATGGTAGTTTCATGTACTCCTACAGCTGTCATAGGTGTCGCCTGCTCCTATCTCCGCTATTTGTACCCACTACCCTCCCTATTCGATCGGCTGCCTAACTCGTAGATACCCATGCTGGTCACATAGTAGAGTGTATCACTCCCTAAAGTGGCCATCCGATACTACTAAAATGCACGGCTTATACCTACACGATGCAACAACGTCTTACCTACCAGCCCGGACCCACGCACGCTCATGACTCCGTTGAACTTGCACTGTCATCGCTAACTCTTGATTGACCTCTTACAATCAACCCTAGTAAGCGTGTCCCTGTCCTCGACCTAGTTCGAGCTCATATAGATACTAGAATGGGTTACTGGTTGAAAAGGGTCCACCCAGTTGACACAAGCTTCCCTCCTAAGCTTGGTCCCCACTAGGAATTCCCACTTAACCCCTCTTTATGCCCATGTCTAATCACGTATCTCATCTTGCATAAGTGTTTTAATTATGTTTCACATGCTACCCATGTTACCCACTTAACCCTTTTATCATTCCCATGTCTTACCACATGTCTTATCTTGGTTAAGTGTTCATTAATTTATTATATTAATAATCTTGCAAGACCTCCCACATTAGATTGCCTTTTTGCGGTTGCTGGATAAGCCAGGAAGTTCCGGGCAGTCTTATACCGCAATCCAAATCTAACCTCGTGTCTTTGCATTATTACATATCTAATTTTCTGCATTTGACCTCTCACATTAGATTACCAAATTGCGGTTGCTGGATGTACCGGGCGGTTCCAGGCAGTCTTATACCGCAATTCGAATCTAACCTCCAATCTTCGGCGTTCATTATCACTTTCTTGATTCAAGTCCCAATTCTAAATCTTGGATTAAAATACATTCCAATTACCCATAATTTCCAATCTAAATTATGCTTATAATTTTAATCCGAATTAGGCCTATAATCTTATGTATATATGTTATGCCAAATTACGCCCAAATTTAATTTGCATTCATTGTTATTAATAATTTATGTCAAACCTCATGTATACAAATTATATCCAATTATTCCCAATCCAAATTATGCCAAATCTCATGTATACAATTTATACATAATTATGCTCAAATTGATTTATGCCAATAATCTCATTTTATTACAAATTTCCCCAAACTTTTCCCCATCGTTCAAACGTTATTCGTACGCAAATCTCAATGTAATATGTTAGGCTCGAAGTTAGCTTAATCTCATAAAGAAAAAAGAAAAGAAGAAGGGAAGAGAATCATGCCATCAAAACTGGCATAAAATAGGCATATGAAACATGAAACGGCATAGAACAATTAAATAGATCCAATAGGCATATGATAACAATAATGAAAGATAAGAATCTACAAAACTTGATATGATTCATCTTACTTACATGCATAATCATTAAATCCAATTTACAATACTATCACAATTACTTTTTAGTTATATGTGAAAGTAACATATACTCACAGCGACAGGATTTAGGAGATAGGATAGATCTGAATTTTGATTTCTGAATTTGATTAGCTAAATTGTTGTTGTGGACTTTGATTCTTATCTTCCAATTTGAATACTCTTATTTTGATTTGCTTTGGTGGAGAAGAAAGGCAAGGTTAATTTAGATTAGAGCAGCATGGAGGCCCCATGGATGACTAACAATGAGATTAGGGTTAGGTTTAGGGGTATTTTATAGATGCTCTAGGTGTATTAGGACCCTTAGATTAGATTAGGATCCATCTGAACCATCCAAACCAGAAAAACATGTCATCCAGCCAATCCCAGAAGGACGCGTCAGCCCTAGACCACCAAAACACGTCTACCAGATCTGGGCAGATGGGGATCAACACCTTTATAGGGGTCGACACCCCTATAAGGGGGTCGACACCCCTATAGGGGGTCGACACCTATGTCGACTCCCCTAGGGGGTCGACAACCTAGAGCGGGAGATTTTCCGCTTGCCCAGATTTGGCCGATTTTGATTTTTGAATTCGTTTTCGATTTTTAATTATTATTTTAATTATTCTTAAACTGAAATCTTCTAAGCTTCATAACTTCTTTATACTATATCTATTTTACGCAAACTCGAATTCTACCCCAAGTAGATTTCCGTGACGAACGCAATGGCACAACCCATTTCCCTTAATTCTTCTTATAAAAATTAAGTATTCTTTAATTATCTCTTATGTCATGTTTTTAAATTATGGGTTGTTATATGTCTGATCAATATTGTAATTAATTACTTATAGGAATCTCACCAAACTAACAAACAATATTAATATAAGAAACGGGCAATTATATAATAGTCATGCATATTAAATGAAATTAAATATTTAACTATAACTGATGCCCTCAGGTTTACCTTGTAGTGATGAATCCTCTTCCTTCGAAAGCCTCCATGCTTCGCCAAATTGTAAGTCCTTTGAACCGCAGACCGTTTGCTATCAGATAGCTATCGATCTAAATTGATTAGTTTTTGATTTTATGGAGTAAAGAGATGCACAACATTAGTTGGATATGAAAGGTAGCAAAAGCCCCCTTTTGTATTATGGTTAGGAGTCCTTTTACAGTGGAAAGAATACAGAGAATGATAGATCACACCTCTTACCCTTTCTCCCTAATTTTGAGTCATCCATCTAAAATACACCTACCTTATTTCTTAGAAACACCTTGCACAATTTTGGGTAAAAATTTGTAGCTCATTTAACTACCTTTAAACTTATTTTTAGCTCACATAAATATTATTGGTTAAATCTAATTTACTTCGATATCGTATATTAATCGATATACTTATAACTATAATAAATATATAATAATAGCTATTTCACAAACCACATTCCAAATTTTATAAATTGTTAATGAAAATAATTTATGTAATTACAAACTACTCTTTTGATATAAGCTGAATTCACCATTTTGATTGTATAACTCTTGAGTGTAATTTGTGTCGAGGATTGGCATCCACATTTTTGAATGTTAACTTTCATATATCACTTAATAGGTAGTATGACATTATGGACAAACTTATCATTTACTCGATTTTAGTAAAATCTAATTTTATTTTAATAAGCATTACCTAGTTGTAACATTTATTTACATCACTTCTCTTCGTCAAAACTAGATAACTTTGACTCATGAATTCTAGGAATGGTCAAGGTTTCAACATCGTCCAAATTCAGCTATATACTCCAAACCTAAAATCGTTGATTCAATCATCACAATCATTGCTGATCATAATGCTCTGATTAAAGACCTTAACTTTAAGTTAACTTGAGTTGTTCGCAATACTAACCCCATATAACTAAGTAGATGAATCCTCTCTTGAATAATGCATTACTTCCAATGTTTCCATTCGATCCAATTATAGATAACCCTCCATATTCATGTCATGATTTGAATACAGCCAAAGATGAGCTTTCGTATTGAAGATCCAAATTATTCTCCAGTAGAGAGAACTATGTAAATCAATCATATCGATATTTTTATTTGATCATAGTTAAATGAAGTAACTAAAAACTATCAAGTGAGTTGTTACATAGTTATCCAATAATTATAAGTATGTAACCTCTAGATACCCTGCAACAGGCAAGAAGAATGCACTGTCCAACATTCGGAGAGTGTTATGTGGCCTCACTGTAACATCTCTTACTTCAGAGTGGAATTAGAAGTCCTGCATCGTGGAATCAAGGCGTGAAGTGTGAACTTAAATAGTGGAGCCTAACCTCATACTAGTGCCTAGGCCTTTTTAGAAACAAAACTCTACTCCTATATAAGGGCTAAATTGGGGATAATATCTTACATGAAAGAAGATGCAAGCTGTCATAGTGAAATCAAATCCAGTACCCAGCTGAAATTGGCGTTTGCACCCAGACCACAACGTCTGGGTGATGAGGAGCCAATGTAGACGTTGAGCTCTGAAGGGGGGAATGAACACTTCTTACTTCAGAGTCGGATCATAAGTCCCACATCGTGGATCCAAGGTGTGAAATGAGAACTTAAATAGTAGATCCAAACCTCTTAATAACATGAGGCCCTCTGAGGAACAAAACCTTACTCCTGTATGGAAGCTATGTTGGGGACAATATCTTGCGCGAACGGAGTTGCGGGATGTTACAATCACTATGTATATAAATATCCAATATCGATGCATCTTGACTGTGATAAATTAAAATTGTATATTCATATTCATTGTGAGAAATTACTCATGGTTAAAACATTTTATAACTTACCATCACAAAATATAGCATTTATAAATTTTGTATGAATTAATTTTTAATTAAATAAATTAATTAATATAACATATTATAACTAGTATATAATCACAACAACATACCTTCTATTTTCAATGAGACTAGTTAACGAGTTAGATATATCAAATAAATTACTTAATTTCCCATATTTCCCAGAGCATATCAATTTTTATGCAGCTCAAGCTAAAGTTTACAAAATTACTCAAATATTTCCTTACTTGCCAGGTTGAGATACTGAAGAGAAAGATCAAATCTTTGAAGGTATCAGATAAATGTAGCAATGGAGACTTAAATTTCCCCCATTGGTGATGCCGACTCTGTTCGAAAGAAAGAGAAGAATTTGAAGCATATCGCATCAGTGCCGATCTATCACATTACAAATTTCTCTTCTGATGCTTTGAGAAAATCTTGTCATGATTTTGTTTCTTAATGAAATTCTCTAAATACTCGATAAAGAATATGCATTTTATATTATGTAATTTATTGTGGGTCAGACCTGATCTCATGACATTGTAACATACTTTTGTATAAATATTGATTTTGTCTTTTATACTCTGATTGATTGTTGTCTCTATTTCGTCTTATGTATAGTAACGATTAAATAATATGCATTGAATTCATAAATTCTCAAAAAGTATCATAAGGATCTATTCTTGAGGATAGAATGATCGAGACACCATCTTTGAGTGCAATAAAATACAATTAGTAATAGAAGCCAAGGTTCTGAGAATAGAAGACCATAAATTCATGTTTAGTTATAATAGAAGGTCGAAAAATCAAAAGCTCGTAAATATGTATTTGGCAACAAAAAGAAATCCAAAATAATAGAAGATCGCAAATCCTTGTACTAGAAGACCATAATTCCAATAGAAGGCTAGAAATTCAAATAATAGAAGACCAAAAATCGATAATAGAAGAACAAAATTTCATTAGTGAAATACTAGAAGTCTAATAATAGAAAACTAGAATTCGAATAATCAAAGACCATATGTCCAACAATAGAAAACCAATAATAGAAAGCCAGAAGCCCAAAATCCCTCTTTGGGGAAATAATGGTAGACCAAAAATCTATATTAGGCAATAACTGTTTAACATCAGAGACTATTGCTTAATAGTGACTGATTGATGTCCAAAACAAAATTGTTTGGCAATAATTGATTGATGACCAGAAATTTTTTTCTTGCAATGATTGATAGATATCTCCCTCTTAGAGGTGGTTCAGTGAGACATGTAGATAGAACTGAAGGCTTTATGCTTTGGATTTGCCTAGGGGTTAATCCGTTTAAGAGTTTTTGGATGTGATAAAACTTTTCCTCGAAACAAGTTAAGGGAAACCTATCTATGGGAGGTTCTTTATTGAGGCCATGTGAACGACGCTAAGGCTTTGTGCATTGGATTTTCTAAGAACTTTCTCCCTCTAGGCGATACCTGGATGTACTAGGACTTCGCCTTGAAGTAGGTAGGGGCTTTGTCCCTCTACGAGATGCTTTAGTGAGGCCCTGTAGATGAAACTAAAGGCTTAATATCTTTATGCATATGACAAAGAGTGCACCAAAAGTGCCGAAGACATAATGCTTTGGATGTATCAAAGACTATCCTTTCAGTTGGTACTCCGAATGTGTTGGAGACTTCAAATTGATCATTGTCTGTTTGATGGTAATTATAAATACCTCCTTTTATTGATGATCTCCCTTAAAAATTCTTTAAGCTCTCCCTATCTTATGAAATAGTACATGCATTCTTTGATGGCTAACAATTGACATAGTCCTTAGTCAAGAAGTTGATATTTTCAGGGGGAGTGGTCAAGGGGATTTCTTTTAGAAGTTGAGATCTTCTGACCAAAGATTTTTTTGAATGATATTTAAATATTTTTGAGCCATAGTTGCATGAATTATAGATAAATTTACTCTTTAGTGTGTTGAGAGACTTGTGGAGTTGATCAGCGGTTTCTTTTCAACTCATAGCAAGTTCTTTGAAACCCTTTTCAATTAACTTTTCAAGGATTGTTCCTTTCACTTTTCATTGAATTTCTCACCTCATCTTTAGAAAACATTCATCATTGTACCATTATTTTTAAAAAGAAAAAATAGAGTTGGCCCAGTTTAGAAATAGTTGATACTCCATTTATCGAGGTTATTGGGGCTTACAAGTTCCTTCTTACATACTTATATGTGATTCCTTCCATCTTTACACTCCCTCTTCATAATGTCAAGCATCCTTCATGTTTTTATGTCAAAAAGGTGATCTCATTTAGACGACCCTTATTCAGACCTAGTCAAAGTCCTTGGGAAGTTAGACAGAAATTAAGAAGAAAGCATATGCATGGTAGGGCGAGTTCTCTAAATTAATCCTAGTTATGAAAGTAAAGTTCATTCAATAGGATCAGAGGTTCAAGTATTTCTTCTAACACCAAAAATGTTAACGAATTTATTTGTTAATACTCTGATTAGGTCTCATGAATCAAAGTTGAAAAAGGATTATGTAATATTAAAACCTAAACTTTGAGTTTGGACTAAAATAAACTCACAGACACAAATATTTATGCTTTATGTTTTAAGGCGAAGCAATTTGGAGATTAAAAGTTGACGCATCTAAGTGTCAAGTCTAGTCGAAGCGAAAAAGTATAGATTGATTTATGTTAGGGTATATGCCATAAAATATGCAAGACTGATTCAAGAGTTTGTTATTACCTCAGGTATGTTATGTCAGCACAATAGGCCAAGTACAATTCCTCAAATTATAGTCATCAACATATCTTTACGATTATAGAAAACTTAAAATATGGAGAATGAGAAGAAAAAAATCTACCCCTTGGAATGTGCTCATTTGCCTCTGTTTATAGGTAAATGCCAAGGTTCTCTTCGGGCATGAGCGGTTCGATGATACCATGTTGGCTTCATTATAACGAGCAATAATTTGGTCAAAGACTTCGACTATCAGCACCTGACAGTGTTTTTTCGGAAGTGAAACAATCAGAGTGGAAATGATAATATCTTGCCACTTAGATAAACATAATCGATACAGCTTTTGGAGAAGTCATTAGAGTGGAAATGGAGATATGGGATTATCTTATGACATAGATAGCCATTATCTTTTAGTAAAGGTAAAACTTCTTTGGATGCTCTTCATGGGAGACACAACTTCTTGAGTTTCATGGAGCAAAATAGATTTTCCATTTCCTTACCTCGACGTAGTTTCTCTTTTTTTAGAGAAAAGTAGTAGAGCTATCAGCAGTTTGAAGCGAAGATGATAAAGGCAAAGCCATCTCATGATCTCTTCTGAATGTGGAGGAGCGAACCTATGTATCATCTTTTGAGATGATAAAATATTTTCCCTTAAGGGAGCGAAACACGCTCTTTCAAAGCAATAGAACTAACTCAAACCCTATTCAGAAAATCCAGAGCGATACGACCTTCCTTGATTTTGTATTGGCACCTCCTTTTTCAAGGGCAATGCAAACATTATTTAACAATATTGAAGATGACACAACACTCAGTTTGTGGAAGGATTACACGAACTTCTTTATAAAGGTAAAGTAATTTTACAAAGTAGCAGAGGTGACATAAACAAATCAACATGGTCTCTTCATCAACTTAGTAGTAACATGGATACTCTTCGAAGAGAAACAAATATGGTGCAATAGGAAAAAATATGAATATATGATTCACACATTATCTTGAAAATCTTCATTCAAAAAAGAAAAGAATGTTAATGTTTCAAAGATATGAGAATTTTACTCGATTTGATTGATACTTTAATATTAAATTCATTGATGTTTTATAACACCACGTTCTCAACTACCGAAAGATAAACACTGCAGACGCCGCAATCATTCCTAGTTTCAGCTTTCGATGATAGAAAATTGAATGTTAATCAATCATAACATCAGATGATATGGACATATGAAAATTTTCACAAAACATTCACTGGTAAAAATATTCATTCATACAACCCTCCGCACAATCAGTTCTTAGATAATACAAGTTACTACAAAATACACTCGACATATCATGATACCCCCTCCGTTGATTATAGTATACATAGTGGTAGTTATAAACTTGTCGATACATATATCCAGTAGATAAAGAAAAACAGAACAAAATACAGCAGAACTCCCAATAGTTATAGCCTTCTACTTGACTCCGAAAGCTTATTCGAAAGATACCTGAAAGGCCATAACCCTCAGCCTACTCAATTGAGTACCCGAGAGTATAAGGGAAAAAGCAAAAACTATGGGTCAATCAAAAAGACTTTCATGAATAATAATCTTAGTACCTAACACTTTTGATATCTAAGGAGATCACACCGCATAGTGGAACTAGTTTCCCTCTCGCAGGAATCATGATACGAAATGAGGCTAAACCTGTAGTCCTGCGTTTCAATGGTTAGTAAAATTATCACAAGGATACATATAACAAAAATATATAACATATATAACAATTACACCAACCAACTGTCATAACGGTTTCTACATTTTACTTATCATTTCTTCAACTCCCACAATTTGCTACACAAAGAGCTGCATTGCTAGGAAATGGTGCTAAAATTTAATTTTGTCTTTGATTCCCGTATGGTGCTTCTTTGTGTTATATCCAATTAACTTGGAACCAACATTCCCTTCCAGTTCCCTTTCTGTACTTCAACGAGTACGTACCCGCTAACACGAAACTGAAAGTTCATTCCCATATTCTTGGTCTGGCGCGAAGCAATGGACTTGGATAACATTATTTACAATTTAACTAAATTAATTTTTTTCAGTTTCCACCCATTGGGCCCTCCCAATATTTCACACAAGTGAAATATCTTAAGCAATAGTCAACTACTGAATAGCATAAATATTTGAAGGGTTTCAATTAAAGTCCAATTTACACTTCAGTGGGTACGACAACTACGCCATTTCCAATCCCCTTTAATTTCCTCAAAAGCATTGAAGTCTACATTCAATTCATTCTGAAAGGGGTAACCCATTCAGTCCCACACAGCAAAAAACAACCAAGGCCTATCATTAAATAAATGGCAGTAGGGAATAGAGGCAAATCCTCTATTCCCTTTAAGAAATAGTTTGTAAAATATATGTTTGTTGATATTACTAACGCCGATAGTCAAAGAGGCAAAGCCTCAAGACATTTGGTTTTAAAAAAAAGTTTCTTGTTGATATCATCTACGTCAAAGGAAGTATTTTATAGAAAACAGGTATATAAATATGTGTCATTGTAGGCAATGGCTTTAAGGATTTTGGTAGCATAGGCTTCGGTTTAGAAAACGTAGTTTAGAAAATGACCCTATCATCCAGAGAAGGATAGAGGATAAACCTTTAAATATTTTAGAAAACAAATAAAAAAGGCCTTATCAACACTAGAGGTTTCGACGCCGTCATAAACACAAGCCTTGGGTTTCTAAATCATTTTTTAAAACAATTTAATTAAACGATTTTTTGAAAATAGCCCTTTAGACATCTGTTTTCGGAAGGATAGATGGAAGTATCCCATTTTACTTCTCAAACTGGTCAACATCCATTATGTCAACCTGATTCTATGACCACGAGTCACCCCAACATCCTATCAGCATCCTTCGTACTAGAAGTCTCAATAAGCAACAATCTAAGCAAGCAACCATCAAGAAATTTAACATCAAAGCTTATGTTGATAAACTTTCCCCTTCGTATTATCCGAAGGGTATTGAGTTGATAGTCTCTTATTCTTTCTTTTAAGGTTTGTAATATGAGAACCCTATTCGACTTCCGAACGGTAGCGAGGTGGTAACCTCTGTCTTTTTATACGATAAAACTAGAACACAACTTTCAAGTCATATGGCAATAACCTTTCAACTCAAACATATTTCCCATTAAGGGATCTCTTCGTCAAAATGACGAAAAGAACGGAGGCAGCCACCTCATAAAGCAAAATTAAGGAAAACAATCCCCTTTCGATACAACCAAAAGGTGTGAAGGACAAAGCCTTTACTCTTTTCAAAGTTATTTTTTTAAAATCCTTCGTTATAAAGTTCTTTTATGGAAAATACCCCTTCGACCTAGCTGAAAGAGTTGAGGCGAAAGCCTCTTCTGGAGCAGCTATCTTTCAAAACCAAAATATTTAAAAGAATTAGGACCATTCTGAAACTAAAAGGAAAGAGGCAGAAGCCTCAATGCTTCACATACCATACTTGTGATAATTTCAGTGTTCAGTGCTACTAGAGGGTGGTTTTGATATTGTTGGAAGGTGCTTTTGGATCTGGAATGGCACCAAATGTAATTTTAGGAATAACTGATTTTTTTACATAAAACATATCTTTTTAACAACTCCGTTATACTTGTCGAAATTTTATTGGTTTAAAAAGGTATTCTGACCAAAGTATATATAATTTTTCTAGTACTTTGTACCATCCAAGAATACAAAATACATGGACAGATTGTCACAAACGTTAATACCAAGACTAATGCAAAATCCTACTTAAAGCAAACACCCTTAGGAAATTCATAACAAATTCATTCAAGCATGGAAAATTAAGAAAATCGAAACCCATCTCCACTATCATTAAATACACATCGTATCAAAGCTTCGCGTTATTTGGACACGTCTAGCTTTAGGTTTAGGCCTAGATACTTATTTATGTTTATGCCCATTGAACATACACAATGAAACCAAACATGGATATTCAACCAAACATATAGCATTAAGAACAACATGAAATAAATCATAAACAACAACATATATTTCAATTATATATAAATGACCAAAATGCACAAGGTTGGAGAGTATTATTCACCTTGACCGGATATAGGTGATGAGATTTGATGATGTGAATATCCAAGTTCTTAGTTTCTTAACTTTTCTTTCTTCTTCTGCTAACTTTGATGCTCGTCCTTTCTTTAGTTTTCTTTTAGGTTTTAGAAATGAATTTTACGATAGAAATGTTGGAGAATATGATATACACACACACACACATGGTTCTAAAAGTTCCAACTCCGCCTTCCTCAGATCTCCCTTTCTTATGCATACTTAATCCATTTGTTTTAAAGACCAACTTTCTAATTAATATATTGTGCACAAATATAATTCCCACGTCCATCGCATTATTCCTCCTTTAATTAAATTTTTGAATAGTGTCATATGAAAATTAGTGATGTTACATCCTTTCCCCTTAGGGAAGTTCATCCACAAAATTCGGGATAGGATTACCCACTCATACAAATAAAGCAATCGAGCAGACAATTCAATCAATACTAGCATCTAATATATAAACTAATTTAGATCATACCATAAGAAAATCTTGATAAGTGTCACTAATTATGTCTTTCGTCGACACTCCATTGGACTTTCACCAGTTTAACCGTCTTAGTTCTCAGTTAATTTTCATCTGTATCTACTCACTGGATGTCTTAAGATAGTCAAATCAAATTCCATTACCAGTCCTTCCATTGCCTTTGGGTTCATGGTAGTATCGGGGTTATGCAATTACTTATGTGGTGCGACACGTGAAACACGTTATGGACTCCCATAGAGTTATCCGGTAGCTCTACTCTATAGGCAAGCATTCTAAAACTTTCTAGTATAGGGAAAGATCCAACAAATCTTTGTGTGAGCTTTCAGGATTTATTGAAATGAAACACACCCTTCACTGGTGACTTTGATGAAGACCCTATCTCCAGCCGAAAATTCTAAATCCTTACGCCTTTTGTCTGCGTAACTCTTCTTCTTAGACTGAGCTTCCTTTATTCGCTTTCGGATGATCTCAATATTTTATGTTGCTTTCCACTAATTCAGGATCAAAAATCAACCAGACTCCAATCAACACAATGGCGATTTACGCAGTCTTCCATACAAAGCTTCGAAAGGCGTCATTCCTATACTGGTATGAAAACTATTGTTATAGGAAAATTTCACTAAGTGTAAATGGTCCTCCCATGAGCTACCAAAGTCCAAGTGCAAGCCCTCAATAAATCTTCTAATACCTTAGTTACCTTTTCAATCTATCTATCTGTCTGTGGATGATACATGGTACTCATCTTAAGCTTCATTCCCAATGCCTTCTGCAAGTACTTCCCAAGCTCACTAGGATCCCTAATGATTATAACATTACTAGGAAGTCCATGAAGTCTTACAATATACCTTATGAATAACTCAACCAACACCAATGTCATCCTAGTAGACCTTACGGGGATAAAATGGGCGCTTGGGTAAGTCAATTTAGAATAATCCATATGTTTTCATTCCCATTTATTATTCTCTGGAAAACTATTTATAAAGTCCATGGATATTAAACCCTACTTCCAAATTGGAATGTCTAATGGCTGAAGCAAACCACAAGACTTTTAATGTTCGGCTTTCACTTGCTTGATGTTCCAGCACTGGTTCACCTACAAGCATATACCATCTTCGTGTGTTTCCAATAATCGGTTCTCCTTATATCTTGGTACATCTCGGCACCACCAAGGTGTATCGTAAACTTAGAATGATGACACTTCCTAAGCACTTTTTCCATAGATTACCAATATTCGGAATGCATAACATTACCTTCTTTCATAACCAACCATTTAGGTCAAGAGTAAAACCTTTTGGGTTATCACCTTCCACTTCATTTCTATGCTTCCAGATCCTTTTGGTAAATTTTGAAGGATCTTCTTCCTACCTAGAAAATTTTTTCTCAATCAAAACTAGTCGAACAACCAAACATGACACCATAGGTGTATTTCCACTAAAAATTGCTATCGACCCATTCCTTACATTTCATACAACCAAAGATTCTAAGTCCTACCATTCGTTCAACATAGCCGACACCACCACCTTATACTTTCTACTAAGAGAATCGGTAACCTTTCTAACTTTTATTGGAGTATCCTGATGCTAAAATCATTGGTCGTCAAAAATTCTAACTATCTCTACTATTGTATATTCAATCCATTTACAAGTATCTTAAAGACTTTTAGTCTGTAAACAAATCAAACCTTTCAATGAATAAGTAATGCCTTCCAATTTTCAAGACAAAGACTGCAGCAGCTAATTCAAATCATGAGTTAGGTATCTCACTTCATGTGGCCTTGGCTATTGGGAATCGTAAGCATTAACTCTTTCCTTATACATCAGAACAACTCCTAAGCCTGTTTTGAAAGCTTCTGTATAAAAAACCAATTCCTGGTTTCCATATGTCACAACTGACACAGGAGCATTGGTCAACAAGTGCGTCAACAAGTGCTTCATATTTTAAATTGTTTCCCCACACTTATCTGACCAAACAAACTTAACATCTTTCTTGGTCAGCTTAACAAGTGGTGTTGCAATCCTTAACAAATTTTTAATAAATATTTGGTAGTACCCAGCCAATCCAAGAAAGCTTCAGACTTCCGTAATATTTTCAAGTCTTTTCCAACAAACAACAATTTTTACCTTTGTTGGATTTACTAATATTTCTTCACCTAAAACCACATAACTAAGAAACTTTACTTTCTTTTCCAAAAATCGACACTGTGAAAACTTGGAATTTAAGTGATGCTTATGCAAAGTCTTAGGAACAATCCGAAAGTGGCACTCATACTCCTTCGTATCTTTTGAATACACCAGTATATCATCTTTAATAACTAGCATAAATCAATCTAGGTTCTCCCGAAACACTCGATTCATCCGATCCACAAAGAAAGTAGGTGGATTCGTTAATCAAAATGGCATACCCTTCCATTCGTATGATCCATATTTCATACGAAAGACTGTCATATCCTTAGTTGGTGGAAGCTAGTAGCCAAGTCCTACTAAAAAAACACTTTTCTCCACTAACTTGATCAAATAGATCATCAATACAAGGCATATGATATTTATTCTTCACCGTCCTTTCGTTAAGTTTTAGACAGTCAAAACACGTTCTTAACATTCCATCAGGCTTCTTCACAAATATAATAGCTACACCTCAAGAAGAACTACTTGGAAGAACAAAGTTTCTTCATTCTAAATCAACAATGTGTTCCTTTATCTCTTTCATTTTGGAAGGGGTCATTTGGCTTGGTGGCCGACTCACTGGCTCCACCCCCGATACAAATTTAACATAGAACTCAATGGCTATCTTCGCGGCAAAGCGGTTACTAGTTCGAAGACATCAACAAAATCCTTAATGGTAGAAACACTACTTACATCTTTCTCCAATTCCAAATCACTTAGCAATGATAATATATACGGAACTGATCTTCTACCAAAAACACAATCCCATCTTTACTATTGTGATGTCTCAACGACACTTCCCTACTTCAGAAAAATTTCATACCATCATAATGAATCAATCAATTCATTTCCAAAATATGTAGAAACCATCAAAATAAAAAACGTACAAACTATAAGCAAAATTGTAACCTAGCAACTGAACTTCTAGGTCTTCGCATATCGTCCCACGAGTCATGCCTCCTATCAGATTGGAAACTCTAAAGGAAGTAACTATTGGATTGAAGAAGAGGACTTTTTAATTTCCTTACTATCTTTCCTTATCTGCAGCATCTTCTTTAATCCAACAAAGTGGTATCAGAGCTTGAACATTCTTCATGAAAACAAGATCTTTTTTTACCTTTCCAGATCTTCAAGTTTTTGAGAACATCTCAGGACTTTGATTCCTTTATATCTCACATGTTTTTGTAAAAATGATAATAATAATATGACTATACATTTGTTGATTGTTCCGAGTAGTTGCTTTTCTCTAGGCAATCTCAATGGTACATGCCCGACATCGAAGTTTTCATGTAATGGCTACACTCAAAGTCTGCTCTTATGAATCCTTCGCCAGTTGGGGCAGAAATCTCAAAAGCAAAATACTCTCCCTCCTCCATCTTTGTCTGATCACCACTTTTAACAATGGGCAATGATTTTCCAGCTTAAATTTAATAAGGCCCAATGCTATGTCCTTTCAAGTTTCTCACACATTTTACTTGAAATACATTCCCATTAATTTCAACCTCATACGATTCCATGGCTTCTTGGATTGCAGCACCAACATCACATATTCGAACGTCTATTCCATCTTTCTTTATTCCAGTATTTGTAGCTTTGTGTGAAGCTTCAAACAATGGATTGTACGTGGGATTGAAAGTGATAGAGCTGGATATATTCTAACATAGCTGGATGTTCCGCAAGAGAAGGCAACTGTGATATGTGTAGACAACGAACCAGCCATTCAACTAGCAAAAAATACGGTGCATCATGGAAGAAGTAAGCGTATTGATACTCGGTTTCATTTACTTCGAGACCATGTGAAGCAAAAAACAATCGAGTTGAAATATTTCCACACTGCGGAACAAGCAGCGGACATATTTACAAAACCAGTCTCAGGTGAAACCTTCATAAAACTAAGAAACATGCTAGGAATGAAGCAACTTTGATTTGAAGGGGGGCTGTGCTGTTTGTTGACTCAAATGCAAAGCTTTGGAAATATACAAAATGAACGTCGTATTAAACTTTGAAAACTGAAAGGATGTATTTGCATGTTTGGCAACCATGTTGCATTTATTTCTATGTTTGACAGCCATTTTGTAAGCCTTTATATATATGGCTTTTGTACTGCAAGTATGTAAGAAGGGAAAAAAATCCTATAGTTTGCTTTTGTAGCCAACAAGGGTAATAAGGTATGATAATTCCAAAGACAAATTACCACCTCGCATCTAGAGATAAATGAATGTGATGCATCAATGTCAAACAAAAGATTAATAGGTACGCTATGGAATAGAAGGATACCTTCCAATGTTGTTTTCCCTTTCTCAGCAGTAGTGGATCTAGAAGATGAAGGTTTCATAGCAAGCACTTTACCCTTCACTACTTTCGAACACTTGTTCTTAGAATGCCTAAGTTAATTATGATTGTAGCATCTGATATTTTGCCTCCCAACAGTTAGCAGGGTATGGTTTCTTTGTACTCGGTCTGGTAATGACCTTTCTGATAACCCTTAAAGCTAACTACTTCCACTCTATTCTTTTTTGGCTTTCCTCCCTTCTGATCTTTCCTTCCATTGAAGAATTTCCTTATCCTTTAGTAATGTTTTAGCTTCCACTGGGTGTCTCAAACTTCTTAAGGATTTCTTCATTTCGATTAGCCATCTCTACAGAAACATCACTAGCGTCATGCAAATGTGGCATAGTTGCTTTCATGGTCCCAATCTAAAACCATTTCTAACTTCTCATTTCTTATGATGATAGCGTTTAATGTCCTATGAGCATAAAAAGACAACTCATCAAACTTAGTATATTCCACTAATGAGATCTCTCCCTACTTCAACCTATCAAATTTTCGTATTATCAGGGATTGGGCAGCTTCCAAAACAAATTTTGTCCTAAGAATCCTATGAAAGTCTTCCTAAGTGTGTCCTTACCATCACTACATTACACAAATGCAAAGTGTTTCCCATCAATTGTCTCAAAGTCAATCCCCTCCTTTTCTTATCATCCAAGCCTAGGTGTCCAAAGATTTTCACAATGTAGCAATCAAGTATCAACAACGGCAACATCTTCAGTTTCAATGAATGGGTTTCCTCCTAAGCTAGTATAATTCATAACCTCAAATAGTGGTTTCCAACTTTCTCTTCTGGATTAAATCTTCCAGGACCAGTAGAAACTCTTGCTTGCAACATCTGAATAAATTCCTGGAATAAGTTCTCCATGTCTATCGATAGCGTAGAGGCACGTTGGTTCTAATTAGCCCTTAGATCCCGACTTCTGCTAGAATCAAGTCGAGCATTTCCGTTGGTTGTGCTGCTTTCTCCACCAATATTCATCCTTGCATTCCTTATATTCATATCTTGTTTCCTTCCGTAGACGAATTTTAGTAAGATACTAACCCTAAGATTATGGGGGATATATATACGTATATAATAAAAATACATATACATCATAGTTTCATTATCCCAACCCTTAGTATACTCCCCTAAACATTAAGTTTTAGCTACAAAAATCTTGTTGAGAAAAAATTATTTAAGTTTACATAAACCTACGCTCTGATACCGAATTGTAACCCTCCCTTCTCTATAATTGAAAATTAAATGTCACAGATGTTGTAGTCATCTCTAGTTTCAACTTTAGGTGATAGAAAATAGAATGTTAATCAACTATAACATCAGATAACATTGAAGTATGAAAAAATTCACAAATCATTCAATTATATTCGTTCATACAGCCCTCCGCATAAAACGTTTAGAAAAATACATGTTATTACAAAATATACTTTGAATGAAACATTTGACGATGCCCCCTCGGTTGATCAGACTATACATAGTGGAAGTTCTAAACTTTCTTATACATAATTCCAATTGATAAATAAAATCACAACAAAACACAGCAAAACTCCTAAATATATATATATATATATATATATGTATAGCCTCTTGCTCGCATTCGAAAGATAGTTGAAAGACCTTAACACTTAGCCTACTCAACTGATTACTCGAGAGTTTAAGGGAAAAGAAAAAACTATGGGTCAATGAAAAAGAGCGATGTGAATAATAATCTTGTTATTCGGCACTATTGATATCTAATGAGACCACGACGCATACCGGAACGGAATTCCCCTTTTCTAAAATAATGCTACGAAACAAGGCTAACCGTGTGTCGCAACACTTCAATGGTTAGTACAATTATCACAAGGATACAAATAACAATAACATATAACATGCAACACGCAATGGATTCCCATTCCCCATTACATTGGCAAACTATTTTAATGGTTTCTTCATTTTACTTATCATTTCCTTTTTCCTCAGCTCCCATGAAGTGCTTCGCGAAGAACTGCCTTGCTAGGAAACAGAGCCTGAATCTTATTCTATTTTTGATCCCCGTACTGTGCTTCATTCGGTCATATCCTATTAACTTGAAACCAACGTTCCCTTTTGGTTCCCATCCCGTGTTTCGCTGAGTACCTACCTGCTAATGAAAAATCGAAAGCTTGTTATTATATCCTCTTTGTACTGCACAAAGCAATATATTTGGATATCATTATTTATAATCTAATTAAATTGGTGTTTCTCAATTTCCACAAATTGGACCCTCCCAATGTTTCATATATATGCAATGTCTTAAACAATGGCTAAGTACAAAATAACATAAGCATTTCATGGATTTCAATCAAAGACAAATTTACAAATAAGTGGATACGATACCTATGGCGTTCCCAATCCCCTTCGACTCCCTCATAAGCATCGAAACCCATATTCAATTCATTCCAAAAGGGGTAACCCTTGCACAACAAATAACAATCAATGTTTGCATCAAATAAAGGTAGCAGGCAATTGGGGCAAAGCCTTTATTCCCTTTTAGAAAATAATTTACAAAAGTTCTCCTTGTCAACATTATCGACGCCGACAGCTAAAGCGGCGAAGCCTCAAAACATATAGTTTTAGAAAAGTTCCTTGTCGACTCCATTGGCGTCGAAGGAAGTATTTTATAGAAAACATGTTTGTAAGGCCATGTCCGGATAGGTAACTAATTCAAGGGGTTTGGAAGCGTAGGCGTAGTTAAGAAATATAATTTAGGAAATGACCCTACCATCTAGCTAAGGATAAAGGATAATTATTTAAGTATCTTAAAAAACAAGTATAAAAAGGCACTATTGACATGAGAGAAGTCGACATGGTCGTAGGTATATGTAACACCCCACGTCCATTAATATCACTCACTAAGGGAATGCATTAACTTTCATGGAGTATTATAAGAGTATATAACAGAATATCACAAGACATATATATATAATAGTACTTAAGAAAATTCAAAATTTATTCATCGCAGCGGAAAACCAAAACATGTTTGGTTACAACATCAAAACTACATACTAGAGTCAAGTACACAAATATCCATCTTGTACAAAATTATTATTGAGGTACATAAAAGTAAAATCATAATCCCACTCCAAATAGCCATACTGAGAAAGAGATAAAGCTGAGCATTACTTTCAACACTTCCAAGCACTTAAAGAAGAAAGAGATCCAAGTCAAGCTTCACTAATCCCACCGTGAGGACCTGGTGGGAAAGAAAGAAAAGAGGCAAAAAAAGGGGTCAGACATACGTTTAGCAAGTATAGTGATTTTAACAATTTAATCAGTAAAGTAACAGGATAGGAACATAAATTGGATATAAGATATACCTTTACATAAGCAGATATGACAAGGTATGTAAGATGAACAAGAAATAACGTTGATTGCACTTCTAATCACTATAAGATAATTCCTACACCGCACCAATACTAGTTTCATACTAAAAGATGATACCTCTCACAAATCATGATAATAATAATAATGATGGTAGTTTCGTGTACTCCTCGCTGCTGTCATAGGTGTCACCTGCCCTATCTCCACTATTTGTCCCCACTACCCTCCTCATTTGATCGGCTCCCTAACTCGTAGATACCCATCTTGGTCTCGCAGTAGGGTGTATCAGTCCCTAAAGTGGCAACCCGATACTACTAAAAGGCACGACTTATATCTACACGATGCAACAACGTCTTACCTACCAGTCCGGACCCATGCACGCACATGACTCCGTTGGACTTGCATTGCCACCACTAACTCTTTATTGACCTCTTACAATCAAACCAGTAAGCGTGTCCCGTCCTCGACCTAGTTCGAGCTCACAAAGATACTAAATGGGTTACTGGTTGAAAAGAGTTCCCACACTTGACACAAGCTTCCCTCCTAAGCTTGGTCCAGACTAGGAATTCCCACTTAACCCCTCTTTATTCCAATGTCTAATCACATGTTTCACCTTGGTTAAGTACTTCTAGTTATATTTCACACGTCATCACCCACTTAACCCCCATGCCATACTACATGTCTTATCTTGGTTAAGTATTCATTAATTCATTATAACCGTAATCTTGCAAGACCTCCCATATTAGATTGCCATTTTGCGGTTGCTGGATATGTCGGGCGGTTCTGGGCAGTCTTATACCGCAATCTGAATCTAACCTCGTGTTTTTGCATTATTACGTGTTTAATTTCTGCCTTTGACCTATCACATCAGATTACAAAATTGCGGTTGCTGGATGTGCCGGGCGGTTCCGGGTAGTCTTATACCGCAATCCGAAGCTAACCTCGTGTCTTAGGTGTTCATTATTACTTTCTTGATTCAAGTCCCAACTTTAAATCCTGGATTAAATTATATCCCAATTACCTATAATTTCCAATCTAAATTATGTTTATAATTTTAATCCAAATTAGGCCTATAATCTTATGTATACATGTCATGCAAAATTACGCCCAAATTAATTTGTGTTCATTGTTATTAACAATTTATGCCAAACCTTATGAATACAAATTATATCCAATTACGCCCATATCCAACTTAAGCCAAATCTTATGTATATAATTTATAACCAATTGTGCTCAAACTGATTTATGCCAGTAATCTCATTTTATTACAAATTTCCCTAAACTTTTCCCAATCCAAACGTTATTCATACGCAACTCTCAGCACAATATGTTAGGCTCGAAGTAGCCTAATCTCATAAGAAAAAAGGAAAAGAAGAAGCGAAAGAGAATCATGTCATAAAAACTGGCATAAAAGAGGCATATGAAACATGATGGCATAGAACAATAAAATAGATTCAATTAGGCATATGACAACAGTAATTTGGGTATGAATCTGAAAGATAAGAATTTACAAACTTGATATGATTCATCTTACAGGCATGTTCTTAAAATCCAATTTACAATCCTATCACAATCACTTTTTAATTAATTATATGTGAAAGTAACATAGACTCACAGTGATAGGATTAAGAAGAGAGAATAGATCTGAATATGATTTCTAAATTTGATTAGCTAAACCGTTGTTGTAGAATTTGATTCTTATCTTCCAATTTGAATACTCTAATTCTGATTTGCTTTGGAGAAGTGAAGAGAGGCTAGTTTTAATTTGGGTTAGGGCAGCACGGAGTCGCCAAAGATTAGTGTAATGAAATTAGGGTTAGATCTAGGTGTGTTTTTATAGATGTATTAGGTGAATTAGGGCCTTTAGATTAGATTAGAGATCATCTGAACCATTTGACTAGAAAACACGTCATCCAACCAATCCCCGAAGGACTCTTCATCAGAAAACTCTCCAGAATTCTGTACAGGTTTTGCCTCGGCATCGGCACACTTCCCAAGTTTGCCAGTGCATTTTTTTTCTGGTGCACTTCACAAGTGCACCAATTATCCCAGCCTATTTTCTGATTTTTCTGCCTAACTTCTATCGTCCATAACTTCCTCATACTGTATCTGTTTTACGCAAACCCAGAATCTATCTCAAGAAGAATTCCGAGACAAACGCAATGGCGTAACCCATTTCAACTAATTCTTCTTTTAAAAATTAATTATTCTTTAATTATCTCTTATGTCATGTTTTTAAATTATGGGGTGTTACATTCTCCCCTCCTTAAAGGATTTCGTCCCTGAAATCTTCAAGTTAAGAAGAATGTATCCTACCATCCAATCATCCAACTACTCATACATCATCCACAAGCATCCATTGTCCTTAAAATATTTCTAATGCTATATGAGAAAATGCAAAAGTGTGTGTATATGTTCCTTATCTAATGCAAAGATCAGTCGGTCTACTGATTCAGTTGACCTCCTTAATGTAAAACAAGATAGTGCCATGTGTCCATTACGTATGCAAAAGAATTCTAATGATACATATCATTTCTATATGAGTGCACAACCATTCATTCAAATGCAGCATCCATATGATAACACATTCAATATACATCCATTTATTTTAATATGCACACTCATTCATATGCAATATAAAGGTGATTGAGCCGATCTAGTGCCTAATGTGTGTGTAAATGCATCCACGAGCAACCACTAGCAAACACTTACATCCACTTGCATCCACCAAACATAACATGTCTCAAACACATGTTTACAACAATAGGATTTTCTACCTAAAGATCGAAGATATAATCGAGAGGATACACTAAACGATAGAATAAGTATAAACAAAACGGTAGAAAAAGGAGAAGTTGAGAACATACCCTCAAAAAGGAAAGGATATGACATGCGTATCTTGTCTTCAGTCTCCCAAGTCGCGTCTCCTTAATCATCTCCCCACTGGACTTTAACCAACTTGACCTCTCGGTTGCGTAATTTCTTGACCTCCGATCCAAGGATGCATGTAGGTGCTCGTCTAATCGTGGCATCTCGCTCTACTTCCACTTCTCTAAGCATGCTCGGCTCTACTACTTCTACGGTATTATGTAAACACTTTCGCAAATACGACACATGAAATATGTCATGAACAACATTGAGCTTCTCGGGCAACTTCACTTTGTAGGCCATCTGTCCTATTCGCTCTGTAATGGGAAATGACCCTACGAACCTTGATGCCAATTTCCCTATAGACCCAAAACGAACTACATTCCTCAACGGTGATACTTTAATAAAGACCATGTCTCCAATACTGAACTCAAGACGGTCCTTCTCTTATCAGCATATGACTTTTGTCGTTCTTGTATCGTCTTCATGCATCTTCGAATCAAGTCTACCTTCTCCGAAGTTTCCCTAATCATCTCGGGCCCAAGCAAAATCTTATCTGTAGATTCCTACCAACAAGTAGGTGATCGGCAAGGTCATCCATATAGAGCTTCAAAACGTGCCATGCCGATACTACTCTGATAGATGTTGTTGTAGGCGAACTCTACTAATGGAAGTTGTTCCTCCCATGTCCCTCCAAAGTCCAAGATGAATAACCTCAAAAGATCTTCTAGAATCCGATTCACTCTTTCTGTTTGGCCGCCCGTCTGAGGGTGATAAGCGGTACTCAAACACAACTGCGTTCCTACCGCTTCTTGCAAGCTCTTCCAAAACTCACTAGTGAAAATGGGACCTTGATTGCTCATAATACTAGAAGGTATGCCGTGTAGACGAACTATCTCTCAAAGATAAACAGATGCCAACCATACTGTTGTTCTTCTACTCTTAACGAGAATGAAATGGGCGCTCTTGGTAAGTCTATCTACTACTACCCAAATCCCTGCATTACCCTTCCTTGACCTCGGTAACCCGTCGACGAGATCCATGGAAACACTTTCACATTTCCACTATGGGACCTATAAAGGGTGAAGCAAACCACAAGGCTTCTTTTGCTCAGCCTTGACTTGCTGGCACACTAAGCATCTAGAAACGAACTCAGCCACATCCTTCTTCATTCCGGCCCAAAAGAAAACTCTCTTCACGTCCCTATACTTCTTGTCACCACCGGGATGTATGGTCAGCTTAGAGTGACATGCTTCTTTAAGGATCGTCCTCCTCAAACCCTCGTCTCGTGATACGCAAAGTATCCCATCTCTATGCAACCAACCTTTGTCATTGATATTATACCTACTAAGATGGCTTGAAGACTCCCCTCTTACGAGCTTGTCTACTATCTCTATCAACTGTGGGCCATCTCACTGTACCACACCTATCTGTCCCAAAAGCATCGGTCGTACCTCTAACAATGCCAACAAACCGGGTATATAATCAATAGGGGGCCTAAAGTCAAAGGTAGAGACATACTGTAAACTATGCCGCTTGACAAACAAAGGACTCAATGTCAAATTCTTTCTACTTAAGGCGTCAGCTACAATGTTACCCTTGCTAGGGGTATATGCAATCTCAAAATCGTAGGATGCTAAGAACTCCATCCACTAGTTTAGTGACTTATGGTCTATATACAACTCAAACCTCTCACCAAGCAAGTAATGGCGCCAAGGCTTAAGCGCAAAAATTATGGCAGTCAATTCTAAGTCGTGGGTAGGGTAATTATTCTCATGGGCCTTTAACTGCCTTCCACCATAGCATATCACCCTTCCCTCTTGCATCAAAACTGCGCCAAGCCCTGTCCCGCAAGCATCAGTATACACTGTGAATGGTCTACTCCCATAAGGCAAAACAAAAACTGGAGCTGTCGTCAATGCCCTTTTCAAACGTTGGAAAGCCTCGTCACAGTCAACATCCCAAGAAAAGGTCAAATTCGTTTTCGTCAATCATGTAAGTGGGGCTGATATCTTGGCAAAGTCCTTGATGAACTTTCTGTGATAGCCCGCCAAACCAAGATTTTTTTTACTTCTGTTGCATTCTTAGGAGCCTTCTTAGGAGCCTTCCAATCTTGGATTGCTACCACCTTCGCGGGATCCATAACTATCCTTTCCTTGGAGAACACGTGTCCTAAGAACCTCACTTCCTTCCTCCAAAAATAACATTTAGAGAACTTAGCTTTGAGTTGATGTGCTCGAAGGGTCTCTAGGACTTCCCTAAATGTAGGGCATGCTCTTCCTCGCTTCTATAAAATATCAAAATATCATCCCCAAAGACCACCACGAACTTGTTTAGAAATTCCCTAAACACCCTAGTTATCAAGTCCATGAAATATGCGGGTGCATTTGTCAAACCAAAAGGCATGACGGGCCATTCAAAGAAACTATCGGGAGTTCTAAAGGCTGTTGTTTCTATACTATACTCAGCTACCCTCAACTGATGAAATCCTGTAGCTAAGTCCAACTGCGAGAAAACCGAAGCACCAATCAACTGATCAAACAAATCATCTATCGTCGGCAACGGGTGTCTATTCTTCTTTGTGAGCTTATTCAGCTTCCTATCGTCCATGCACAATCTATGCAAACCATCAACCTTCGTGGCAAAAATAACGGGAGCACCCCACTCCGAGATACTTCTTCTTATGAACCCTTTCTCAAGCAACTCTTTCACCTATTTACCAAGCTCCCTCCTTTCTTTAGGGGCATGTGGCGCACCGGTAATGCAATTGGCTTTGCATTGTCCACCAAATATATACGGAAATCTATCTCGCGTTTTGGAGGTAAGCCCCTAACCTCCTCAAAGACATCTGCATACTCATGGACTACTCGAACAGAGCAAATCATCAATAGACACGTCAAGAGATTCTAGGTAGCTAAGCATAACAGAACCCTTAGGGCCACAAGAAATATCGGAAGTATTACCCAAACTAGTCAACTGTTTAACTACCCTCTTTTCACAGTCGAGAATGGCACCATACCTGGTTAGTTAATACATTCCTAGAATTAACCCATAGCCCGTGAAGCCAAGCACATAAGCATTGCATTCGAACTCAATGCCATACACATATATTCTCAGATCCCGATATAACATAGAAAGATGGGCCGTACCCCCAATAGGATTTGAGACTACAATGGGATCCATAACTAAACTAGTATGTAGGTATAGTGTTTCAACTAACGAAGCAGATATAAACGAATGTGAAGCACCAGAATCAAACAAACTTCGAACAGGATGATCAAAAAGGAAAATCATACTTTCAACAAAAATGTTTCTACCTCTCTCCTATCCTGGTGCCATGAAAGCATGAACCTGCCATCCAGAAGTAGATCATGTCCTCTATCCTTGCCCTTGTCCTTGCCTCCTTGGGCAGTCTTTAATCATATGTCCTGCCTCATCACATTGGAAGCAACCCATCTTATTCTTCTTCTTACAGTCTTTGCTTAAGTGGCCCAGTGTTACACAATTAAAACACCTTTTCTTCCCTTGGCCCTTGTTATCTTTACCACCTTTCTTTTGTTGTTGCTATACTTTCTTTGGATCCGCTTTCTTATCCTGTGCCTTATCTACATTGGCACCTTTCTCCTCTTCATGCATCAGCGCCATGTCAAAGAGTTTCTCGAAAGTAGCCCCCATAGGAATGTGGGACATAACCAACCCGTGTAATGGTTCATTCAGACCCTTGACAAATCTTAAAGCCTTCTTATGTGGTGTATTAACTAATTCCATACCAAATCTTGCTAACTAGTTAAACTTATTGACGTGCTCCTTCGCAGACAAATTCTCTTGTTTCAAAGACAAGAATCTCTCCATGTATAAACTCTCCTCCGCTTGTGAAAGAAATTTCAATTCGAATCTTCGTCTGAACTCTATCCACGTCTCCACTGGGCGTCCTCCATTAGTTATTTCCCACCAAAAGGAAGCTTCATCCTTCATCAACCAAGCAGCTAGCTGAACTTTCCTTCCATCGTATATCTCAAAGATACCAAACAAATCCTCCACTTCCTTGAGCCAATTTCGAGCCTCAACAAACGTCTCAGTCCCATAAAACGGCTTTCCGCCCATCACATGGAAGTCTTTGCATATCTTATAAAAAGCATCTACATGCGGAGGAGGAGAGGGAGCAGCTGCAGCTGGGGGAGGCACTGGGCGTCCTCCATTAGTTATTTCCACCAAAAGGAAGCTTCATCCTTCATCAACCAAGCAGCTAGCTGAACTTTCCTTCCATCGTCTATCTCAAAGATACCAAAAAAATCAGCTATAGCCGGGGGAGGAGGAACGCATGTTGGACCTGCGGCAGTAGCCCTAGCCTCCAGATACCTTCGGAACCATCCCGGTATATGTACGTCCTTTGGAAGATTAAGATCCCTATAAAACGGCTTTCCGCCCATCGCATGGAAGTCTTTGCTTATCTTATAAAAAGCATCTACACGTGGAGGAGGAGGGGGAGCCGTTGCAGCTGGGGGAGGCACTGGGCGTCCCCCATTAGTTATATCCCACCAAAAGGAAGCTTCATCCTTCATCAACCAAGCAGCTAGCTGAACTTTCCTTCCATCCTCTATCTCAAAGATACCAAACAAATCCTCTATTTCCTTGAGCCAATTTCGAGCCTCAGCAAACGTCTCAGTCCCATAAAACGGATTTCCGCCCATCACATGGAAGTCTTTGCATATCTTACAAAAGGCATCTACACGCGGAGGAGGTGGGGGAGCAGCTGCAGCTGGGGGAGGAGGAACGTCTACTGGGCCTACGGCAGTAGCCTTAGCCTCCGGATACCTCCGGATCCATCCCGGTATCTGTACGCCCTCCGGAAGATTAAGATACCCATAAAACGGCTTTCCGCCCATCGCATGGAAGTCTTTGCATATCTTATAAAAAGAATCTACACGTGAGGGAGGATGGGGAGCAGCTGCTGCTGGGGGAGGCACTAGGCGTCCTCCATTAGTTATTTCCTAACAGAAGGAAGCTTCCTCCTTCATCAACCAAGCAGCTAGCTGAACTTTCCTTCCATCTTCTATATCAAAGATACCAAACAAATCCTCCAATTCCTTGAGCCAATTTCGATCCTCAACAAAGTCTCAGTCCCATAAAATGGCTTTCCGCCCATCACATGGAAGTATTTGCATATCTTATAAAAAGCATGTACACACGGAGGAGGAGGGGGAGCGGCTGCAGCTGGGGGAGGAGGAACGTCTGCTGGGCCTGCGGCGGTAGCCCTAGCCCCCCAGATACCTTTGGAGCAGCTGCAGTTGGGGGAGGAGGAATATCTGCTGGGCCTGCGGTGGTAGCCCTAGCCTCCACATAGCTTCGGAACCATCCCGGCATTTGTATGCCCTCTGAAAGATTAAGATCCCCATAAAACAGCTTTTCGTCCATCGCATGAAAGTCTTTAGATATCTTATAAAAAGCATCTAAACGCGGAGGAGGAGGGGGAGCAGCTGCAGCTGGGGGAGGAGGAATGTCTACTGGGCCTACGGCCGTAGCCCTAGCCTCCAGATACCTTCAGAACCATCTCGGTATCTGTACGCCCTCCGGAAGATTAAGATCCATAGACAAGATGAAACGAAAGAAAAAGGGATTCAAAACAGAGAATCGAAAGAATGATATATGGCTTTTGGGGATTATATTTTTCATAATAAACCTTTCTCTTTAAAACACCTTCTTTAAAACATATTTTTGAAAACACTTATTTCTAAAATTGAATTTGAAAATGGTTTTTCAAAATCTTTTATCTGTTCTGATAACCTTCAGCTCTGATACCACATGTAAAACCCTACGTCCATTAATGTCACTCACTAAGGGAATGCATTAACTATCATGGAGTATTATAAGAGTATAGAACAGAATATCACAAGACATATATATATAATGGTACTTAAGAAAATTCAAAATTTATCCATTGCAACGGAAAAGCAAAACATGTTTGGTTACAACATCAAAACCACATACTAGAGTCAAGTACACAAATATCCATCTTGTACAAAATTATTATCAGGTACATAAAAGTAAAATCATAATCCCACTCCAAATAGCCATACCGAGAAAGAGATAAAGTTGAGCATTACTTTCAACACTTCCAAGCACTTCAAGAAGAAAGAGATCCAAGTCAAGCTTCACTAACCCCACCCTGAGGACCTGAGGTGGGGGAGGGGGAAAAGAAAAGAGGCGAAACAAAAAAGGGTCAGACATATGTCTAGCGAGTCAAGTGACTTTAACAATATAATTAGTAAAGTAACAGATAAGAGCATAAACTGGATTTAAGAGATGAATATACATAAGCAGATATGACAAGGTAAGTAAGATGAACAAGATATAACGTTGATCGCACTTCTAATCACTATAAGGTAATTCCTACACCGCACCAATACTAGTTTCACACTAAAAGATGATCCCTCTCACTAATCATGATAATAATAATAATGACGGTAGTTTCGTGTACTCCTAATTGTTGTCATAGATGCCTCCTACACCTATCTCCACTAGTTGTACCACTACCCTCCCCATTCGATCGGCTCCCTAACTCGTAGATACCCGTGCTGGTCCCACAGTAGGGTGTATCACTCCCTAAAGTGGCAACCCGATACTACTAAAAGGCACGACTTATATCTACACGATGCAACAACGTCTTACCTACCAGCCCGGACCCACACACGCACATGACTCCGTTGGACTTGCGTTGCCACCGCTAACTCTTTATTGACATCTTACAATCAAATCAGTAAGCGTGTCCCGTCCTCGACCTAGTTCAAGCTCACAATGATACTAAATGGGTTACTGGTTGAAAAGGGTCCCCACACTTGACACAAGCTACCCTCCTAAGCTTGGTCCCCACTTGGAATTCCCACTTAACTCCTCTTTATTCCCATGCCTAATCACATGTTTCACCCTGGTTAAGTGCTTCTAGTTATATTTCACATTTCACCCATGTCACCCACTTAACCCCCATGTCTTACTACATGTCTTATCTTGGTTAAGAGTTCATTAATTCATTGTAACCTTAATCTTGCAAGACCTCCCACATTAGATTGCTGTTTTGCGGTTGCTGGATATGCCGGGCGGTTCCGTGCAATCTTATACCGCAATCCGAATCTAACCTCGTGTCTTTGCTTTATTACATGTTTAATTTCTACCTTTGACCTCTCACATTAGATTACAAAATTGTGGTTGCTAGATGTGCTGGGCGGTTCCGGGCAGTCTTATACCGCAATCTGAATCTAACCTCGTGTCTTAGGTGTTCATTATTACTTTCTTGATTCAAGTCCCAACTTTAAATCTTGGATTAAATTATATCCCAATTACCCATAGTTTCCAATCTAAATTATGTTAATAATTTTAATCCAAATTAGGCCTATAATGTTATGTATACATGTCATGCCAAATTACGCCCAAATCAATTTGCGTTCATTGCTATTAACAATTTATGCCAAACCTTATGTATACAAATTATATCCAATTATGCCCATATCCAACTTATGCCAAGACTCATGTATATAATTTATACAAAATTGTGCTCAAACTAATATATGCCAATAATCTCATTTTATTACAAATTTGCCCAAACTTTTCCAATCATCCAAACGTTATTCGTACGCAAATCTCAACACAATATGTTAGGCTCAAAGTAGCCTAATCTAATAAAAAAATGGAAAAGAAGAAGGGAAAGAGAACCATGTCATCAAAACCGGCATAAAAGAGGCATATGAAACATGAACTGGCATAGAACAATAAAATTGATTCAATTAGGCATATGACAACAATAATTTGGGTTTGAATCTGAAAGATAAGAATTTACAAACTTGATATGATTCATCTTACATGCATGTTTTTAAAATCCAATTTACAATCCTATCACAATCACATTTTATTTAATTATATATGAAAGTAACATAGACTCACAGCGATAGGATTAAGAAGAGAGAATAGATCTGAATCTGATTTCTGAATTTGATTAGCTAAACCATTGTTGTAGAATTTGATTCTTATCTTCCAATTTATATACTCTAATTCAGATTTTCTTCGGAGAAGAGAAGAGAGGCTAGTTTTAAATTTAGGTTAGGGTAGCATAGAGGTGCCACATATTAGTTTAATGAAATTAGGGTTAGGTCTAGGTGTGTTTTTATGGATGTATTAGGTGAATTAGGGCCTTTAGATAGATTAGAGATCATCAGAACCATTTGACTAGAAAACACGTCATCCAGCCAATCCCCGAAGGACACTTCATCAGAGAATTCTCCAGAATTCTATGCAGGTTTTGCCTCGGCATGGGCGGCACTTCCCAAGTGCGCCAGTGCATTTTTGTTCTAGTGCACTTCACAAGTGCGCCAGTTATCGCAGCCTGTTTTCTGATTTTTCTAGCCAACTTCTATCATCCATAACTTCCTCATACGTTATCTGTTTTACACAAACTCGGACTCTATCTCAAGTAGAATTCCGAGACGAATGTAATGGCATAACCCATTTTACCTAGTTATTCTTTTAAAAGTTAATTTTTTTTTAATTATCTCTTATTTCATGTTTTAAAATTACGGGGTGTTACAGTATAAGCCTGGGGTTTTGAAAGCATTTTGTAAAAACAGCCCTTCTGACCTCCACTGCGGAAGGATAAACGAAAATAGCCTGTGATGACCGACTTGTATCTCCTACACCGAACTAAGGAAAATGTGCATTGTACGACATACGAGGACGATACAGGAGGATCATCATGGTAGAATAACTCGAAACCAACCTCTCATATAACTGAAATCAACCTCCCATATAACTTACAACGCGTGATTTAATATATTATAATAATAATAATAATAATAATAATAATAATAAAATATGCAATAGGATATAGTAATGAAGCACAACTGAACAGAGAATCAAATTTCCATAAAACCATAGAATCTCGGGTACAATAATTCTCGATACAATATGTATCACTACATCCCTTAGAGTCTCAATAACATCAACATACAGCGCAAATAGAAAAGAAATATATAGATAGTGGGTAGTAATAGTTCTTTCCCCTAGTCTCGCTATTTATATATGCTATTCATAGGTCTAACGGGTTTGGCTAATCAACCCATTAGTTGCTAACTATCTACCTTAACACAAGCTGAAACTTAAAACAATGATTTCTCTCAAACTGCTGAACCAAATCCTTCATGACCACCTTACAGAATCATAAACCACCATTCTGATCCAATGTAATCAATCCCAGTACCTGATTCGATCCTTATCAATAGTTATAGACCAAACTGTAAACTTAAGGGAAAAAATGGTCATACTTGAATTCGGTAAAAATCATGGATATGTCTCACATCCCCATGAATGATACATTAAATCTAAGATTGATCCTACCACTATGAAATCAAATATAATTATTTTACGATCAGTCGATATGTAAAATATGGGTCGTTACATAACCCATCTTACTTCCTAACCTTGTAAACATCCATTATACTAACATAGCTTTAAGGCAACGAGTCACTGCTACATCTTGTTAGCATCGTTTGTACCGACATGCTTAATGGGCAACATCCCAAATAGTCAACCATCAAGCAATTCAATATCAAAGTTTATGTTAGTAAGCCCACCCCTCCGCATTATCCCAAGGATTTTGAGATGAAAGCCACTTCTTCTTTCATTTAAGGTTTATAATTCAAAACCCCCTTTCTACTTTCAAAAGTAACAAGGTGGTAGCCTCTATCTCTTTATATAGTAAAGTTAGAACATAGCTTTCAAGTCATATGGAAATGGCCTTTTGATTCAATCATATTTCCCACTAAGGGATCCCTTCATCAAAAGGACCGAAAGAACAGAGGCATTGACCTCATAAAGCATAAATTAAGGAAAACAATCCCCTTTCAATTTCATGAAATGTGCGAAGGTTGGAGCCTCTATTATTTTCAAAGTTATAGTTTAAAAATTCTTCTTAATAAATATGGTTCTTTTATGGAAAACACCACTTTGACCTAGCTAAAGGAGTTGAGATGAAAGCCACTTATGGAGCTGCTATCATTCGAAACCAAAATATTTATAAGATCAAGACCAATCCAAAACCGAAAGAAAAGAGGCGAAAGCACGAATATTTCATATACCATACTTGTGATAATTCAAGCGTTCAACACTACCGGAGGGTGATTCCGATATTGTTGGAGGGTGCTTCCATATCTAGAATGAAACTATCTATAATCTTAGGAAAATTTGATTTATTTCTTTATAAAGCATATCTTTTTACCAACTCCACTATACTTTTCGAAATTCTATTGGTTTAAAAAGGTATTCTGACCAAAGTATACATATATTTACAGTACTTTATACTATACAAGAGTACAAAATACATGGATACATTGTCACAAACATTAATATCATTATTAACATAAAAAAAATTCCTAAAGCGAACACCCTTAACAAATTCATTCAAGCAAGGAAAAATAGAAATTTGAAACTCATCTTCTTGTCCATTAAACATACATCATACCAAAGTTTCACATTATTTGAAGACGTCTACGTATGGGTTTCAGCCTAAAAATTTGTTCATGTTCATGCCCACTAAACATACATAATGAAACCAAACATGTATTCAAACCAAGCATATACCATCAAAAGCAACATGAAATCAATCGTACACAACAACAAATGTCTCGGTTATACATAAATGGACGAAACGCACAAAGGCTGAGAGTATTATTTACCTTGACCAGATAGTGGTGATGAGACTTGTTGATGAAAACATCTAAGATCTAATTTACCTAGCTTTCATTTTCTTCTTCTCTTAGTTGTAATGGTCGGCATTTCTTTAGTTTTCTTTTAGGTCTTAGAGACGAATGTTATGATAGAAACGTTAGAGAATATGATATATATATATATATATATATATATATATGAAATTGAAAGTTCCGATTTAGCCCTCTTTATATCTCCCTTCCTTATGCATAATTAGTTCATTTGCTTCAAAGGTTAATTAATTATTATGCATAAATCTCATTCTTTCATTCATCACATTATTTCTTTAATTAAATTCTTGAATAATGTTTTACGAAAGTTAGGGATGTTGCAAGTTTGTGATGCATACATTATTTTGACAATGCAATTGAAATATATTTTGATTTTTTTAAATATTTAATTAGTGGGATATGAATGAGTTTATTGAAGTAGAGAAATAATGATGGGTTATGCATTATAATTTGATGATGGTACAATATATATAATATTTTTAATAAAATCAAGCTACATTGTTAATTTGTCTTCGAAATAAAACTAAAGGACATATGCTAGAAGTAATATAAGACTTATTTATAAAGAATATTTATTTATTAATAGGAATAATTTTGATCAAATATGCCATAACTTATTTCAAACCGATATACTTATAAACTATCATGCTCTTATAATTTTTGAATATTTGAAACTAGTTATTTTGATTTGGGGATGGACACATAAGAAAAATTACTTGTTGAGGAAGTAAGTTTTTTAAGCAATATAAGTATTATGGATATGAGGTAATTACATAATTTCAAATACATATATTGGGCTGAAGTTTTAATTATAAGGCTAGAATACTTATGTAACAACCTGCATTTTACGTACCGGAGAATCATAAATTATTTTTATTTAATTCTCTGAGGGTCAGATCAATCTCGTATTTTGATATGTTGGTTATGGGGATGTAAGACATGTCAATAATTTTTATCAATTTTATTTGTGATCATTTTACTCCTGTTAGTTTTTCACAGGGAACAACTTTTGACTAGGATCAAATTAGGTACTGAAATCAATTTCATTGGAAAAGAAATGGTGTTGCCAATTATGTAGAGTGGTCACGATAAAGATTTGGTTTAGCGGTTTGGGTGGAATCGTAGTTTTAGTGCTACACAATTTCTAGGTAGGTTAACTAGTCATTAATGGTTTGATTTGGGGGGCCCGTTAGTGGGAAGGCTAGATGGCTATAAGTAGGCGGTAGAGGCAAGGATCGGGCAAGGCTAGGCATTGGATCGTATTTTTTGGGTATGGCAGCGTTTTACAAACGTTGTGGAAAGGTATGGATCGGGAAAGTTCTAGAGCATCGATCGGGCAAGGATCTACTGTCATGGATCAAGCCAGGATTGGCATGGATTGGGAAAGGATCTGGCATGATGGATCGGCCAGAAACGACAACGTTTTATAAATGTTGTGAATGGGAAACTATAGCGTTTTTGAAACGCTATAGAAGGAAAAATAAACGATGTGGTATGTTTTTAATAGCGAAAAGGCTAAAATACTATGAATTGAATATTGACCGAATGATGTATCTTTTTGATTCGATGGCGGTTGTGGCTTCGACGTGAGTTCAAGGAGGAATATTCGAAGAGTTTTGAAGTGTTTGTTGATTGTCGTAAAGCAATGAATGTGAAGACGACCCAAGGTTGTGAAGTCGTGGATAATGGTTGCTAGATAAGTCGCTTGAGCTTATGAATCATCTTCAGGATGGATGACTAGAGATACTGAAGGCCGAGAAATTATCGTTGTAGGTTCTAGCGAACTCAAAGCATGGTATAATAGGGATGCCTAAAAGACTATGCAATAGTCGAGTACCTTGGGTTTTGTGGAAAAGCCTATTTGTTTAGGGGAGGAAAATGTACGTGGGACGTGCAGAAGTCTGGCTATAACCGGGGTTACCATTATCCCTTGATGGTCAACAAGTTAGGCCAGTCATACGATTGAGAACATAGAATTTTTACTTAGGGATATGCTTCCAAGAGAGAATTTCAATATCCATTCTTTATTTTATTTCTTGGAATAGAATGTGGTTTTTTCAATCTGGTAGTGCTGGAGTACTCCTATACTCCTATACGGTGGTCAAAGAAAAGTTTATTGACTCTGGAACTTGAAGGTAGAGATTCGGACCTGGCTGACACCATGGGTTGAATGATCGCTGCCAGGGTCGCCTGTATTCCTCAGGATAGGCGGTGATAGCCAGAGTCATGGGTGTTGATTGCTTTACTTGTATCGTCTTGCGTAGATTGTTCAACATCGAAGAAGACATCACTTGGGTGCTTATCTGATGTTGATTTAGGTCTTCAGGGCTTATGCATGGGGGACGTTGATCACGATTAGGATGGTCTACGCTAGCTAACTGGTTGCTATGTTTTCTTTTATGGTTGTTGTAAAAGCTATCACGGACATATGTGGGGAAGACGGGTTTGAGTTTTTTCTCTATTGATATTGGTACATTGGTTTGTTGATATATTTATCTCTTCTATACTTTGTTGGTGATGTTAGACAGTTTTTTATCGCTCACTAAGACTATTGTATGACTCAAGGTTTTATGTCTTCCTCTTATTACCTTATGTTGTTCATCCATTGGGTTGTGGATGAACATACCAAGTGGCAGATGACAGGTGATAAATCTTAATGAGACGATGCTGCAAAGCGATGACGAGCAGGAGGCTTACGTATTGCTTTCTATTATATACACATCTAGTTGTTCTACTGTTATGATTTCTCTGAGTGACCTTGTAGTGAGGCATTTTGTACAGACTCTTGTGTTGTATTCCAGTGTTGTATGGATAATTCCTGATGATATGAAAAGTTTAAGATTCTGTTCAACTCTGCTTCACTATTATTGCATGTTGTATGTGTTCTATTATATTTTACCCTTGCGTTGTGAATTATATGACAGGTTTCTCTTGTGTTATCTTACCTTAATGATCATCCATAGCTATCTGGAACGTCCTTCAGCGCATTATTCCTCTTGTCAAGTGCTGTAGTTATCAGCGATCGTCACATTTGGTATCAGAGCCAAGTTAATCGATTTTAGTCAAAGTTCGAAGACATAAAAATGTATGAGAGACATATTTGTCGATTTTTGATGGACGTATATTATATTATAGTGTATTAGCGCTTGAACTCCATTTGCAATTTTTCTCTTGTGTGAACTAATCATTCTATTTTGCATATTTAGAATGAGTCGTCGAACATTGAGACATACAGCTAGGGAGAAGATTGTTCCTTGGGGGTGATGAAGGTATACCAAATTATCCAGCTATGTTCGAGGCGATGCTTACAGCAATCATGAGGACGCTACCCGCTCCAGAGACAACCGCAGTAGATGTGGGGTTCCATATGCAAGTGCTTAAGGTTGTGGACTTTGCGAAGCCATGCAAATACTTCACTACTCTTGGAGGGAAGCTGTTTAAGGGGACACAATTGATTGTAGAGATTCAATGGTGGCTTGATACTTGCATTCGGATTTTTGGAGACTTAGGTATTGAGGATGTGATTAAGAGATTGCTTGCATCTAGGCAGCTACAGGACAGAGCAACGGATTAGTGGAACTTTGTCACTCTTGAGACTCCAGAAGATGAGATCATTTGGGATTAGTTCCAAGTCAAGTTTGAGATGAAGTTTATCTCTACCGCGCAGAAGTCAGTTCTGTTTAAGAAGTCCGTTGAGCTAAAGCAGAATGCTCGGCCACTGTTAGATTATATTTCTAACTTTGAAGCCTTGTCCAAGTATGCTCGTTCGTATATTGACTCTCCTTATTAGAAGAACGAAAAGTTCATGATGATTTTGGATAAGTATCTTGGAAATCAATTGGTTGATCATCTTGATAATATTTATGAGAAGATCGTGGAAAAATCTTTGAAGCACGAGCGTTTGTTTCCCAAAGAACGGATTTTCATTGCAACCAAAAAGGATTTAAAACCACAACATGGTGGTAATAATAAAAAGAGGACGCAACAACAACAGAAAGGAAAAGATGGCCAGAATAAACCAAAAAGCGAGGTGGTTTGCTTTAACTTCCAGCAGACGGGTTATTTCTTCAGGGATTGCAAGAATCTGAAAGCTAAAAGGAAGTGTTTCAAGGGTGGTCAGCTTGGGCAAGACAAGAAGGATTGTCCAGAATCAGCAAAAAGGAAGTAGATTGTGAAGGCATATGCTTTAGAAGCTATGCCATCTTCTTCGAGTGCTCCTACAGCGAAAGAGAAATGGAAGTGTTTTGTCGTTCAAGGTATTATTTCTATTAGAGATGTTTCATTTCGAGTGTTGTTACATACTAGAGCATCGCATTTTTTGTAATCAGCTTGTGGGCCGCTTGGATTTGTAACCCAAGATTTGTGATATACCATTGATCATAACTAATCCAGTTGGGGGTTCGTCTAGTTTGTGTATGATTTTTCGTGGTCTAGTCTTGTCAAGTCATGGTTTCTCTTTTTTGTGTGGTTGCTTTGTTTTGAACTTCGCTGGGTTTGGGACCATCATGGGTATGGATTGCCTCAAGAGATATGCGGTAAAAGTGGATTACGAGAAGCTCAAGGTGACAGTTGGGAATGTGGAAGGGTGAGTGGTTGTGATTTGATCTATGTCTGAAGACGAGGTCTTCGTAAGCTTTTTGTATTTGCTTGTGATTCGACGGGAAGACTTATCATCTGTGTCGATCACTAGTGAGTTCGATGATGTCTTTAACGAAGTCAAAGGGTTGCCGCCGCATCGTGTGATTGAGTTCAGGATCGATTTGGTTGAAGATGCTAGACCTATCGTCATGCATCTTAGGCGGATGGTGCCTAAAGAACAATAAGAGTTAGAGGTGCAAGTACGTGAACTTTTAGGAACTAGATTCATTCAGAGAAGTGTATCAAAATGGGGTGCACCAGTTGTGTTTGCAACCAAGGCTGATGGATCTTTGAGATTGTGTGTGGCTTATCGTGAACTAAACAAGGTAGCCAACAAGAACAAGTATTCGTTGCCAATGATAGATGACTTGTTCGATCAGCTTCATGATGCCAAAGTGTTTTCAAATGGATTTGGAAACAGAATTTCCCCAGTTGAGGGTGGCAAAGGATAGTATGCCAAAGACTGCTTTTAGGACACCATGCGGTTTCTTCGAATGGTTGGTGATGCCATTTAGGTTGAATAACACGCCAACATATTTCGTGGAACTTATGGATAGGGTATTCAGAGATCAATTGTACAAGTTCGTGCTTGTGTTCGTGGATGATATTCTGGTTTACTTCCTAAATGAGGAAGAACATAAGACGCACTTGCGTGTTGTTTTGGAAATTCTGCGAAAGCATCGGCTGAGAGCTAAGTTTTCAAAGTGTCACTTCTGAAAGAGCAAAATGAGGTTCTTAGGCCTTGTTGTTGCTGGAAGTGGAATAGCACTGCACTAAAAGAAAAATACCCTATTGCAACTAGCTATTTGCAACAGACATCAAACGATAGTTGCAGTAAATGATATTTAGCAACAGACCTTTTGTAAAAATTGCAATAGACGAGATTTGGCAACATACCTTTTGTCCCTGTTGCGGAAAACATATTTTTTGCTACTGCACTTCACTTACTTATTGCAAATATATACTTCTAGCAACTATGCTTCCATAAAAGTTGCAACAAACATATTATTTACAACTGCAATTCCAAACTTGTTGCAAAAAAATATATTGGGCGACTGTTTTTGCTAGTTACGATAACTGTAATTTTTTACAACTGGTAAATCCAGTTGCGAAAAACATACTTTTGAAACTTATTATTTTCCTCAGCTTTGGTAAACATAATTACTACTAAATATAAAAGTACGATGTGATAAGTAATATTTAGTTATATTATAAGAAGTATATTTTTATATATATTATAAGAAGTACTAAGTAATAATACTTACTAATATGAATTAATGCTTTAATAATAACTAAATAGGAAGTAATTACTTAATAATTGATATAACTTTTAATATTTAGTACTAAATGTGTAATAAATAATAAATCCTAATATCACTTAAAATATGATCTAATAAATAAACATTGTTTACAACTTTGTTTTTGATAAGTCAATAACATAGATAAATAATTAAAGTAATAAAGAATTAGATCATTACACAAAAAATACCCTATGGGAACTATTTATTTGCAACAAGTGACATATGATTGTTGCGAAAAATGATCTTAAGCAGCTGTCATTTATTAATAACATTTAATAATTATAAAATTTTACTAATAATTAAAAACTATATTAAATAATTAATAGTTTCTATCAAATAAATAATAAATAAATTTTAATTATTGATGTTCATGTTCGATATTGAACTAAATATAATATTAATAATTATGATGTAATATTTAATGATTAATAATTAATCTAACAATTATTACTAATAATCACCATCAAATAATTAAATATTAATAATTATGTAATAACTAATAAAATTTAATAACTAAGAAGTGACATTTAGTATTTTTATACTTTAATAATCATAATAAAAAATTATATTTATTATTTATTGTTATTTTTAAATGAAAATTTTGAAATTTACAAATTAAATCAAAGTATAGTTGGTGACAATTTTTTTTATAATTTGTTATTGACAACTAAATTATAGTCCATAATTTTGAATAATAATGTACAAACAAAAATATTTAAATAACATAAATATATTTAATGTTTAATAATTTATAATAATGTTTGTTAAATTTTCTTTAGCAAAATTTTAGTTTCAAAATTTCTTTATGCTGCAGCCATTTGGGCAAATAAACTTTGTTTGATGCTCAAACATTTCGATGTGCGCCTCAAACATTTCGTTTCCCTCCAGATCCTTTGCTTTTATAAAACCCTAATTAGATATTCCTTTCAGCAGCCTCAAATTTCATAAGAAACAAAATTAACATCACCAATCCGAGCTTTTTCTCCACTTCTCCTCCAAATTTCCTTCGTATACCTACTCTAATCGTTGGTGGAATGCCTGGTGCTCTTATATCTAAGACCAACAAAAAGAATAGGCAATACAAGTTGGAAGAAGGAAATGAAAGAAATAGTATTGGGGTCAAAGATCGGAAGACGAGATGAGTCGTAGCCAGCCACCACCGAGATGGCCACTCCACCAGCAGCTCTAGTCGAGCTTTGTCCTTAACACAAAGATCTACTTGTTAAGGGCGTTCATAGCTTAGTCTTGCAATGATTGATAGGATCACCCGATGTTCACATTGATCTCAAGGTAATTCTCTACCTACGATCGAACTGGTGCTAGAGTCTTTTGTTTCGACTATAGACGAGAGAACCATGGTTAATAAAGAGAAGTGGTGAAGAAGGGGTTGAAAGCCATCTCTGAAGGAAAGTTAGTAGTTGTACTGTTATCAGGTGGACAGGGAACACGGCCTGGGAGTTCAGATCCTAAGGGTTGTTTTGATATTGCACCGGTTACTTAAGAATGTGAATGAAGCGAGTTATGATGCTCCAAGCAGTGCTAGACTAAGGCTTCTCTGCCTTCATATTTGATGGGTGGTTGCTGCTCCCATCTTTTTGACCCATTCTGTGCCATAGTATCTTATAGGTGTGGAGATCTCACCTCTTTGTTCCTATAGAAGAGAAAACTTGGAAGATATATGCCATGGAAGAACTTTTCATGCACCGAGTGAAATATCCTTCTTGCTAGCTAGATTGGACAGGTTGGTATACTGCTCGTTATCCGAACTATGAGTTTATTCATTTATTTGTTTGTTTACCTTTACTTTCTCTTCTGGAATGTACAAGTTAAATGCATTAAAGTCAAGTGTGAAAAAAAATATGCGACCGACCCTGTTACTGTTTTATCCATATTCTCCCAATACTAAGCACTGATACAAACCTTTATGCCTTGGTGTTTAGAGAGTCCATCCTTAATGATGCTATAACAATTTACTTATATATAACAATGTCGTTGGTAAGAGGTCAAGTTTCTGGCCAAAATATCATTATGTTAATTGTTAGATTTCTTGAGACATTTATTGGTTCAATGCCTTTAGGGATGGGATTTCTTTTTATGTTATCAATTTCTATAAATGTGACAAATATATAAATTTTATTTCTGACTTTTAGCTTCAGTAAAACTTAACAGCAAGTTCCTAACTATTAATAAATTTCATCAGAATCTATACTCAAGTTATTATTTGCTGAAACACACTAACTGTTAAAAAATGTACAGGCAAAGTCGCATGCAACAACCCAAGGTAGGAAATTATTAACAACATCTAGAGTTAAAATTTTCCATATACGAGTTCTCTCCTGGTTTGAAGTGTCCACATATGAGTTCTCTCCTACAAAATTCCCTTTCTATACACAAAAGTTTATCTTGGAGGGTTTCACATGCAGAGGATATTAGCTTGGAGTGGTAACATGTATGGGTTATGGGTTAGGTTATGCACAAACACAATCTTTGCCAGCAGAGTGGAGTATTTGATAGTTTTACATCTGGAAATGAGTGAAATTGAGAAAACGTAAATTGGAGTCATCCAATTTTGTTTTCCCTTATTTGTTTTTTGCTACACTTGGCTCAAGCTTTAGCCACTTCTTACAGTCCAATTTCTGTACTGTTCATTTTTGCCTATAGAAATGAGGATGTGGCTCATTTGGTAGCGCACTCGCTTAGCATGCGAGAGGTACGGGGATCGAAGCCCCACATCTCCAATATTATTATTTTTTCCTATTAGCTGTATTTTGTGTGTAATACAGTGAGATAAAGGAATGTAGTAGTTCTGGGAAAATGATGATGCCAGATTTAGAATCACTCATGATGATGATGACAAAGCTAAATTTTTTGATTTTGTTAGAGAATGAAAGGTTTGTTATCTACCCGATTGATTTTTCTACTTAAGTTGCTACATTATGCTATATAACTTTGTTTCTAGAGGAGGGTATATTTTTCCCCTTTCTTTCTATTTATTCTATATTTTTCTACTTGAGTTAGCAGCATCATTTTTCTATACAAGATGAAGAACAAGTTCACTGCAATTGATTTTGGTGCTCGCCAGGTAATTTACTTTCATTTTTTGTTAAGAAAGCATCATAGACTTGTTGAAACAAGTTAGTTAAAAAAGTTGGAGTTTGCAGTATTGCGCGTTAATGGGTTGAAAGGAATTACAGTAGGTGTGGTCAGTTCTAGGTTTTTATTTGATGTAGAGTTCAGTGGAATGACATACATATTCTTGGATAGGCGTGTGCATGTTCATGATCGACGGCTAACTTGGAGCATGAACTGCAGATTTGTTCTAGTAAACTAATGATATTTATTCTCTTGTTATATTATATGTATGATAGAGTAGAAATATGATTAGAAAATCTCTATTCAAAAAAATGTTTTGTGTAAGAGAAGAAATTGTTATACATGAATGGTGTATGAAAATTGTAGAAATTTTTGTGGCAATTGTTTATACTATTAAAACTCTGTTAAAATAATTTTTTATTTGTTTATTTCATTCTGTGACATACACTATTACTAAAACGAATACATCTAATATGTAGTATCTGTAAGCTGTCATTTTTTTTATAGATTTATAAATCTATTGCAACGGGCATATATTGTTGCAAAAGGATCTATTGCAAAAAGGTCCGCCGCAACAAGAAATAACCATCGCAAAAAGTAGCTATTGCAACAGCAACAACATGTTGCAAAAAAGTATACCGCAACATCTTATTGCAACATGCGGAAAATGTTGTGAACTTTTTACAACTCAGGCTATATCAACAGGCACGGGTCTGTTGCAATTAGTCCACTGCAATAGATATTGCCTGTTGCAAAAAGTGTTTTTTTTTTGTAGTGGGTGGATCTTGCTAAGGTGGTAGCAATCCAGGACTGGGATAGATCTAAGAATGCAACAGATGTTTGGAGTTTCCTTGGGTTAGTAAGATATTATCATCGTTTTATCAAGGATTTCTCAAGATAGATGCACCATTAACAGGATTGATGAAGAAGAATCAAGTGTTCACTTGGGGTGCGAAGTGTGAGCAAACTTTTGGAATCATGAAAGAGAGGCTGATAAGTGCTCCTGTTTTGACGATTCCAAGTGTGAATGAAGAAATGGTGGTATACACCGCTGCATGTGGTACTAGACTTAGAGCAGTACTGATGCAGAAGGATAGAGTTATGGCCTACGCGAGTCAACACCTAGAGCTGCATGAAAGGAGTTATCCGACTCATGATTTGGAGTTGGCAGCGATCGTGTTTACTTTGAAGATGTACAGACATTACCTGTTGGGAGTTCAATTCGAGATGTCTTAGGACACCCTACATCCGTTAATATCACTCACTAAGGGAATGTATTAAGTTTCATGAAGCGTTATAGGTAAACAGACACAGAATAATTACAAGACAGATATAAATAGGATAGCAGCGGAAATTTTAAATTTTTGTTTCAAACATAAATTAATGCCATGGTCCATAATACCATAAGCCACAAAAACCATTAGAATAAAACAACTTCTGTCTTGCATTATCAGAGTACATAAGAATATGAAAAACACAATTCCCCAATTAAAAGAATAAAGCCATAGTAGAGACAAGAACTTGAGCTATACTTCAGAGGTAGCTCCTAGCAAGATGATATCTGAGTCCTGAATAAGTCTGAGTGTTTCATCCCTGAGAACCTGGGGGAGGGGGAGTAGAAACAAAAGGGTCAGACATAAAGTCTGGCGAATCCAGTTACTTTTAGCCAGTAAATAAATAAAAGTAACATGATAGGCATATAAAGTGGATAAAAGAGAGATCAGTACATAAATGGCAGGTCTGACAAGGTAAGCAGGATAAGGTGTACGTGCCTCACTAATGATTACTCTGCACTGTAGCTAGTATAACTAAAAATGAGATGATCCCTTCCACTATAAGTTGGTAGACTTAGGGCATATGTCCGAGTGTACCCTAACCACTTCCATAATCAATCGGCTCCCTACCCCATAAATATCCTGTGCTGGCCCCATAGTAGGAGGTATCACTTCCTACAGTAGCAACCATTATAGTGTGCACAACCATACATACTGGTGTCCTGGTCATCTTATCCCACTCTGCCCGGCTCATGCACGCACATGGCCCGGTCGGTTTGCGCCGCCCACACCATCCGTCTCATTTGGATCCCTTATAATCAATCAGTAAGCATGCCCCTTCTCCGCCTAGTACGGAGTTCTTTACTTGATAACAACTCCGGGTTACTGACTGAAATGGGTCCCACACAATATGATACAAGATCTCCTCCTTGTCTTGTACCCCCACTAGATTTTTCACTGACTATGTATAAGGTGTCTCTAATTACATAGCCTTATGCCAATTATGCTTACCCTAAAGGGTGTCTTTAATTACATAACTTTATTAAATTATCCACCGATTATGTATACCACTAGGTGACTTTAATTACATAACCTTACCGGGTTAAGTTCGTGGGCCTATATGTAAATATTACCCACCCCCTCTAATTTACTTAACCCACCCACTACCCATCCAATTTTACTTAACCCTAACTTAAGTTCATAGTCATACAATCCTTATGGATTAAATTAGGTTAAGTAGTCCAATTCAATACCATGTCCAATTATGGTTATAATGGGCTAGACCTCCCACATTAGGCCTACAACGTGTGGATGTTGGATATGCAGGTCGGGTCCGAGAAGTCTTATTCCACAGTTGGGCCTAACCTCGTGTCCTAGCCCAATTCGCATATGCGACACTTAGACCTCTCACATTAGGTTCAGTATTAGTGGCTGCTGGATATGCCAGTCGGGTCCAGGCAGACTTCCGCCACTAATGCAACCTAACCTCGTGTCATAAGTGCAATTACAATCCCTAATTGTAATTATTAAATATTCCATTTTTATCCAAATCTACCTATGTCATTATAGGTGATTATTTCTATGTTTCCCCATTGAATTAAATGTCCAATTTGTATAAATATTACATAAATTATGCCAATTATAAATCTCTTTTCCCTGTTTCCTAACTAACGTATTCACACGTATTTTGGCGGCATCTAGGCAATAAAGCAGCCTAGCCATAATAATGAAAAAGGGATATGACAAAGGTCATAGGTTCAACATATCTTGGCATAAACCAGCATGATAACAAGGTGAACGGACATGTAATTAACATCATCACAAGGTGTACATAAAACTGATAATTTGTGTCAATTACTACGATGTCAAAGCAAGCATAATGAGTTCTAAATTAACCATTTTAGGTGCCCAACTATTTAGGTCTAGCATAATTAGGGTGACATAGTAATATATTTAGATCTAAAGATGGCTTCACATGTCAAGTTTACCACATATGTAGATTGATCACAATATGACAAGTGATAAAAGGGATTTACATAAAGAACTAGATCTAGCCAATGTTACAACTGTCCAATTTAATAGATGTACATTCACCACAATATAGTTACAAGTCAAGATCCACATAAACAACATAATAGAATAACCACAGTTATATTAGATCTAGGGAAATAGATCTATCATGACATAGTATAGGATTTAATACTAACACAAAGTCATGCTTTACAACATATCCAATTCTCAGTGTTTCACAATTCACTTTTATTTATCTAAACCTAAAAGTAATCTAGAAACTCACATCGTTTGGTTTAGAGAATTAAGAGAGAACGGATCTTGAATTCTGAAATAGATTTGCAAAGTATGTTGTTGTAGAAAACAGTTCAGTTCGCACTCTAGCAGCATATAACCTCCATAGTTCTCAATGAAGAAATAGGAGAATTGAGCACATATTTATAGCTATAGAACCCTCTGAAACCGACTGCCACCTTAGCCTTAGTGGTGTCGACACCCTTGTGGGTGGGTCGACCCATAGGTCAACACCCCTTAAGGGGTGTCGATCCCCTAGAGCGGGAATTTTGCCGCTCAATCGAATTTTTCGAATTTGAATCATTCTGGATAAAATTCTAACTCATGCATATGTATATAAATTTTCTACACGTATACAGACTTAAAACCCTCATAACTTCCTCATACAGTGTCCGTTTTACGCAAACCAAATGTCCTCTAATTCTGAATATTAAATTAATTTTATTTAATTTATCCTTTTTTAGTGTCGGTACAAATTTGGGGTGTTACATTCTCCCCTACTCAAAGAATTTCGTATCGAAATCTTTTAGTTGAGAAGAATGCATATCCTACGATCCATCAGCCATCTACTCATCCACCAACTACTAGCATCCATTGTCCTTAAAGATTTCTGATGCTTGTATGAATATAAGTGAAGGTGTGTGTATATGTCCAACCACTAATGCGAAGATCAGGCGATCTACTGATTCAGTTGACCTCCTTAATGCAATGTATGTTAGTGCCATGAATCCAATATGTATGCAATTAATCCTATTACATCATGTGAGTTCTATATGTGTGCACATTCATTTGTCCAAATGCAACATCCATATGTTAACTCGTCCATTTTCATCTATAAAAGAAAATAAAATGCACACACATCCATATGCAGTATGAGAGTGATTGAGACGATCTTAGTGCCTAATGTGTGTGTATATGTGTCCTCAGGCAACCACTAGCAAACACTTGTATCTACTTGCATCCATCAATCATAACTGTTTCAAACACATGTTTACATCCATAGGATTCCTATCTAAAGGTCAAAAATACTACGGATAAGATATACTCTATTGATAGAAGCAAGCACTGATAAAAACTTAGGAGAAGGAGTTAAGAACATACCCTCGAAAAGAAAAGGGTACAAAGCATGAATCTTGTCTTCGGTCTCCCATGTTGCATCTTCTGGGTTATCTCCCCATTAGACCTTTAGCAATTTGATCTCCTTATTGCGCGGCTTGTTAACTTCTGATCTAAGAATACGGGTAGGGACTCGTCCGAATGTCGCCTCACATTCCACTTCGACTTCTTCCAACATACTCGGCTCAACAACTTCTGTGGTGTCATGCAGGCACTTCCGCAGATGGGAGACATGGAAAACGTCATGAACACCGGATAGATATTCTGGGAGCTTTACTTGGTAGGCCATTTGGCCATTCCTCTCGGTTATGGGAAATGGTCCCACAGACCTTCCCTACTGATCTGAATCAAACCACATTCCTTAAAGGCGATACTTTGATAAAAACCAAGTCTCCCACTGCGAATTCGATGTCATTCCTTCTCTTGTCTGCGTAGGACTTCTGCCTATCTTGAGCTGTCTTCATCCACCATCAAATAAGTTCAATCTTTTTGGACATTTCCCAAACCATATCTGGTCCAACTAATAGTCTTTCTATAGATTCCCACCAACAAGTTGGCGATCTATAGGGTCGCCCGTACAATGCTTCGAAGGGTGCCATGCCTATGCTAGCTTGATAACTGTTATTATATGCAAACTCTACTAAAGGAAGATGCTCCTCCCAAGTCCCTCCGAAGTCTAGGACACACACCTTAAAAGATCTTCAAGAATCTTGTTCACCCTCTCCGTCTATCCGTCGGTCTGAGGATGATAAGCAGTGCTCAAACACAACTGTGTACCTAATGCTTCTTGCAAAGTCCTCCAAAATTCACTAGTAAAAATGGGGTCATGATCGCTTACGATATTGGAAGGTACCCCATGAAGATGAACTATCTCACAAACATAAATTGCTGCCAACCATGATGTCGTCCTCTTACTCTTAACTGGAATAAAGTGAGCGCTCTTAGTGAGTCTATCCACTACCACCCAAATACTGGTATTACCTTTCTTTGATCTAGGCAACCCATCTATGAAATCCATAGAGACGCTCTCCCATTTCCACGGTGGCACCTCCAATGGATGAAGTAATCCACCCGGCTTCTTTTGCTCAGCTTTAACTTGCTGGCAAACTAAACATTGAGAAACAAATTCAGCCACATCTTTCTTCATCCCAACCCAAAAGAAAACCCTCTTCATGTCCAGGTACATCTAATCACCGCCTGGATGAATAGTCATCTTAGAATGATGGGCTTCTTCTAGGACTGCCTTTTTCAAGCTTCCAGTTTGAGGAACACAAAGCCTTCCGTCTCGTCGCAACCACCCCTTTTCATCTATGGCATATCTACTGAGGTGACTAGAAGTCTCCCCTCTTCTGAGCTTATCCATTATGTCTAGAATCTGTGGGACACCTTGTTATGAAGCTCCTATCTGGTCCATAAAGGTCAGTCGTAACTCCAAGGATGCAAACAAATCAGGAAAAACCTCGATGGAGGGTCTAAAATCAAAAGCTGATGTGAATTTCAAGTTCTTTCTTTCCACAAACAGAGGACTCAGGGCCACCCTCTGCCTACTTAGTACGTCTGCCACCACATTACCCTTGCCAAGGGTATAACCAGTCTCAAAATCATATGAAGCTAAGAACTCCATCCACCGTTGTTGCCTTAAGTTGAGATCCTTTTGTGAGAATAGATACTTGAGAGATTTATGATCGGTGTATAACTCGAACTTTTCTCCAAGTAAATAATGACGCCACGTCTTTAATGCGAATACTATGGAAGCTAGCTTTAGATCATGAGTGGGGTAGTTCTTCTCACGAACTATCAACTGCCTACCCCCATAACATATTACTTTCCCTTCCTACATCAGAACCGCACCAAGCCCTGTACCGCACGTATCAGTGTAAACAGTAAACACTTTACTTCCATCGGGCAAGGTCAAGATTGGGGCTATTGTTAGAGCCCTCTTCAGTCGTTAGAAAGCAACATCACAGTCTATGTCCCATAAAAATGCCAAATTCTTCTTGGTCTGCCTTGTGAGAGGGGTTGATATTTTCGCGAAGTCCTTAATGAACTTCCTATAGTAACCTGCCAACCCAAGAAAGCTTCTCACCTTGGTTGCATTTTTAGGAATATTCCAATCTTGCACTGCAACCACCTTGGCGGGATCTACATCTATCCCTTCTTTGGAGACTACATGCCTTAATAATCTCACCTCTTTTCTCTAAAAATGGCATTTGGAGAACTTTGCCTTAAGCTAATGGTCACGGAGAGTTTTCAAAACTTCTCTCAAATGTTGGGCATGCTCTTCTTCATTCTTGGAGAAGTTCAAAATATCATCAATAAAGACTACAACAAATTTGTTTAGGAACTTCTGAAACACCATACTCATCAAATCAACAAAATAGGCAGGTGCATTTTTCAGCCCAAAAGGCATAACTAGCCATTTAAAGAAACCATCTGGAGTTCTGAAAGCAGTCTTATCTATGTTGTCCTCAGCCATCCTCAACTGATGGAACCCCGTAGCCAAATCCAACAGAGAAAATACCGAGGCACCAACAAGCTGATCAAATAAATCATCAATCCTCGCAAGTGGGTGCCTATTCTTCTTGATGAGATTATTCAATTCTCTATAGTCAACACACAAATGAAGTGAACCATCCACTTTTGTTGCAAATACTACTAGAGCACCCCATTCGGATATGCTTCGTCTGATAAACCCTTTCTCAAGTAACTCCCATACTTGCTTACTTAGCTCCCTCCTTTCCCTTGGAGCCATGTGGCGCACTGGTAATGCAACTGGCTTTGCATTGTCCACCAGATATATGCAGAAGTCAATCTCGCGCCTTGGAGGTTAACCCCGTACCTCATCAAAAACATTGGAATAATCTCGAACCATTGGATCAGATTGCATATCATCTATGGATGCTTCTAAAGACTCTAGGAAGCTAAGCATAACAGACCCTTGAGGGTCATAAGAAACTTCGAGGGTCTTCCCATGACAAGTTAGGAGTCTAACAACCCTCCTCTCACAATCCAGGATAGCCCCATATGTGGTAAGCCAATCCAATCCTAGAATAGACCCATAGCCCATAAATCCGAGAACATACGCGTCGCATTCAAACTCGACGCCTAACACAGATATTTTCATACTCCAACAAATCATCGATAAATGATCCGAACCACCAATGGGGTTTGAAACAACTATGGGATCTACTACCATACGAGTAATTAAGTGCAGAGATTCAACTACAGAACTAGATATAAACGAGTGTGAAGCACCAGAATCAAAAAGTGTTCTAACTGGATGGTTTGAAAGAGAAACTAAACTTTCTATGGAAAATTTTCTACCTCTTTAAGGAGCACTGATCACGAGAGCATGCATCTGCCCTCCAGAAGTCTCTGCTCTTTGACCTTGTCCCTGCAATGCCTGTTTCTTCAGGCACTCTTTAGAGAAGTGTCCAACCTCTCCATAATTAAAGCAATTGGCCTTCCTTCACTTACAATCTTTGAGTTGATCCTTCTTTCCACAATTGTGACATTTTCTCCTATCCTTGCCTTTCTCATCTTTTCCTCCTTTCTTCTACTGTTGTTGCTGTTGTGGTTTCCCCTTCTTGGGCCACACCTTCATATTCAACTTTTGTTTCCTTCTTTATTCCCTTGTCCTCCTCATGCATCAGGGCCATATCAACAAGATTTTCAAAGGTGGCCCCCATTGGAATATGGGACATAGCTAAACCATGTAGAGGCTCATTCAGCACTTTAGAAAACCGCAAGGCCTTTTTGTGTGGTATATCCACCAACTCTAACCCGAACCTTGCCAGCTGGTTGAACTTGTTCACATACTCCTTTACCTACAAATTTCCTTGTTTAAGTGCTAAGAACCTCTCCATCTGTATGCTTCTCTCAGCTTGGGAAACAAATTTCATTTCGAACCTCAAATTAAAATCTTCCTAAGTTTCTACTGGACGTCCAGGTTGGGTGATTTCCCACCAAAATGAGGCTTCGTCCTTTAACAGCCAAGCAACTAACTCAATCTTTCTTCGGTTCTCCACTTCAAAGATTATGAATAAATCCTTGGTCTCCTTAAGCCAGTTCCGAGCTTTTACGAACGTCTTGTTCCCATGGAATGGCCTTCCTCCCATAGCCCGAAAGTCTTTGCAGATCTTGGCAAAGTTGTCAGCTCTTGGAGGGGGAGGAGGAGGAATAAGTGGTGCAGCTGGGGGAGGAATGTCTCTTTGGCCTTTGGCCGGTGCCGTAGCCTCCAAATACCTATAGAACCATCCGGGTATTGTGACGCCCTCTAGGATACTAGGGATGTTTTGTTCCCCAGACATGATAAAAAAGGAAAAGGAAGAAATTTAGATAAAGGATCGGAGGATACTACATATGGCTTTTTGGGGAAAGTTTTTCAAAATAGACTTTTCTTTTGAAAATACTTTCTTTTAAAAAAAATTGAAAATAATTTCCAAAAACTTTTATCTAATCTGGTAACCTTCAGCTCTGATACCAAGTGTGATACCCCACGTCCGTTAATATCACTCACTAAAGGAATGCATTAAGTTTCATGAAGAGTTATAGGTAAACAGACACAGAATAATTACAAGACAGATATAAATTGGATAGTAGCGGAAATTTTGAATTTTTATTTCAAACATAAATCATAATGCCATTGTCCAAAATACCATAAGCCGCAAAAACCATTACAATAAAACAACTTATGTCTTGCATTATTAGAGTACATAAGAATATGAAAAACATAATTCCCCAATTAAAAGAGTTAAGCCATAGTAGAGACAAGAAATTGAGCCATACTTCAGAGGTAGCTCCTAGCAAGATGATATCTGAGTCTTGACTAAGTCTGAGTTGGGGACAGAAGAAAGAAGGAGAAACAAAAGGGTCAGACATAAAGTACGGTGAGTCCAGTTACTTTTATCCAGTAAATAAATAAAAGTAACATGATAGGCATATAAAGTGGATAAAAGAGAGATCACTACATAAATGGCAGGTGTGACAAGGTAAGCAAGATAAGGCGTATGTGCCTCACTAATGATTACCGTGCACTATTACTAGTATAACTAAAAATGAGATGATCCCTTCCACTGTAAGTTGGTAGACTTAGGGAATACGTCCGAGTGTACCCTAACCACTACCTAATCGATTGGCTCCCTACCCCGTAGATATCTTGTGCTGGCCCCACAGTAGGAGGTATAAAGTGATACCATTATGGTGTGCACAACCATACCTACTGGTGTCACGGTCGTCTTATCCCCCTCTGCCCGGCTCATGCACGCACATGGCCCGGTCGGTTTGTGCCACCCACACCATCCGTCTTGTTTGGATTGCTTATGATCAATCAGACGATGTGCCCCTTCTCTGCCTAGTATCGAGTTCTTTACTTGATACCAACTCCGGGTTACTAACTGAAATGGGTCCCATACAATATGATACAAGCTCTCCCCCTTGTCTTGTATCCCCACTAGGTTTTTCACTGACTATGTATACGCTTAGGTGTCTTTAATTACATAGCCATATACCAGCTATGCTTGCCCTAAAGGGTGTCTTTAATTACATAACTTGAATACATTATCCACCGGTTATGTATACCACTAGGTGACTTTAATTACATAACCTTATTGGTTAAGTTCGTGGGCCTATATGTAAATGTTACCCACCCCCTCTAATTTACTTAACCTACCCACTGCCTATCCAATTTTACTTAACCCTAACCTATGTTCATAATCATACAATCCTTATCGATTAAATTAGGTTAAGTAGTCCAATTCAGTACCATGTCCAATTGTGGTTATAATGGGCTAGACCTCCCACATTAGGGCTACAACGTGTGGATGCAGGATATACCGGTCGGGTCTGAGCAGTCTTATTTCATAGTTGGGCCTAACTTCCTATCTTAGCCCGATTCGTATTTGCGCACTTAGACCTCTCACATTAGGTTCAATATTAGTGGTTGCCGGATATGCCGGTCGGGTCCGGGCAGACTTCCGCCACTAATGCAACCTAACCTCGTGTCATAAGTGCAATTACAATTACAATTCTTAATTGTATTTACTAAATATTCCATTTTTATCCAGATCTACCTATGTCATTATAGGTGATTATTTCTATGTTTCCCCATTTGAATTAAATGTCCATTTTGTATAAATATTACATAAATTATGCCAATTATAAATCCCTTTTCCCTGTTTCCTAACTAACGTATTCACACGTATTCCGGCGGCATCTAAGCTATAAAGCAGCCTAGCCATAACAATGAACAAGGAATATGAGAAAGGTAATAGTTTCAACATATCTTGGCATAAACCAGCATGATAACAAGGTGAATGGACATGTAATTAACATCATCACAAGGTGGACATAAAGCTGATAACTTGTGTCAAATACTACGATGTCAAAGCAAGTATAATGAGATCTAAATTAACCATTTTAGGTGTCCAACTATTTAGATCTAGCATAATTAGGGTGACGTAGTAATATATTTAGATCTAAAGATGGCTTCACATGTCAAGTTTACCATATATCTAGATTGATCACAATATGACAAGTGAAAAAGGGGAATTACATAAGGAACTATATCTAGCCAATGTTACAACTATCCAATTTAATAGATGTACATTCACCACAATATAGTTACAAGTCAAGATCCACATAAACAACATAATAGAATAACCACATTTATATTAGATCTAGGGAAATAGATCTATCATGACATAGTATAGGATTTAATACTAGCACATAATCATGCTTTGCAATATATCCAATTAACAGTCTTTCACAATTCACTTTTATTTATCTAAACCTAAAAGTTATCTAGAAACTCATAGCGTTAGGTTTAGATAATTGAGAAAGAAAGGATCTTGAATTCTGAATTTGATTTGCAAAATATGTTGTTGTAGAAAATGGTTCAGTTCGCACTCCAGCAGCATATGGCCTCCATAGTTCTCAATGAAGAAATAGGAGAATTGAGCACATATTTATAGCTGCAGAACCCTCTAAAACCGACTGCCACCCTAGCCGTAGTGGTGTCGACACCCCTGTGGGTGGGTCGACCCGTAGGTCGACCGCTCTAGGGGAGTCGACCCCTAGAGTTGGAATTTGGCTGCTCAGATGAATTTTTCGAATTTGAATCGTTCTGGATAAAATTCTGACTCATCTCTGACTCGTGCATATGTATATAATTTTTCTGCGCATATACAAACTTAAAACCCTCATAACTTCCTCATAATGTATCCATTTTACGCAAACCAAATGTCTATCTTGACCATAATTTCAAGATGGACGCAATGGTGCAGTCCGTTTCCCCTAATTCTAAATATTAAATTAATTATTATTTAATTTATCCTCTTTTAGTGCCGGAACAAATTCGGGTGTTACATGTTTGCGGATCACAAGTCATTGAAGTATCACTTCTCCTAAAAGGATTTGAATCTTCGGCAGCAATGGTGGTTAGAGTTTCTGGCATCATATGATTTTGGCATAGCCTATACTCCGGGTAACGGTAACGCAATTGTAGATGCATTGGGTCGAATACATGAAGGGTTGGGAGCAATATTTTCAGAATGGAAGCACCTCGAGTACTTGGCAGGATTTGATTTCATACCACGGTGTAAGTTGGAAGCTGAGATGTTGGCAGGCTTATCGATAAGACCTACTCTCATCGAAAGGATTGGCGAAAGCCAAAAACATGATGAAAAGCTTGTCGAGGTTATCTAGAAGCTAAAACCAAAAGATAAGGAATTCGAAGTTGATCGAGAAGGTTGGCTTCGTAAATAAGTACGACTGGTTGTTCCTGGTATTGACGGATTAAGAGATCAGGTTATGAGGGATCACTCGAAGTTGACGATCCATCCCAGTGGTAATAAGATGTATCAGGGTACGAAGCGAGCCTACTACTGGGAAGGAATGAAGAGGGATGTTGGAAAGTTTATTTCCAAATGCATGAACTGTCAATTTGTGAAAGATGAACAGAAGAAGCCGAGTGGATTGCTTCAGCCACTGGAAGTTCCTACGTGGAAGCGGGAGCAGATATCGATGGATTTTATGAATGGACTACCTAGAACCAGGGCGGGATGAAGGGATTTGGGTCATCGTGGATTGTTTGACCAAAGTACAAGGTTTATTCATGTCAGATCGACTAGGACAGCATCGAAGTTGGCTGACCTATATATTAAATAGATAGTTTGATTCCGTGGTATCACAAAGAGCATAGTGAGTGATCGAGATCCATTTTTACAAGTGGATTTTGGAAGAATTTGCAAGAGTCTTTGGGAACCGAGTTGTGTTTGAGTACGGCTTATCATCCCTGAATGATGGTCAAACTGAGAGAGTTAACCGAGTTTTGAAAGATCTCCTAAGAGCTTTTGTATTATAATTTGGGGGATTATGGGAAGACCATCTACATCTAGTTGACTTTGCATACAATAAAAGCTATTAATCGATCATTGGGATGGCACCATACGAGGCGTTGCTTGGAGGACTGTGTAATTTTTCGACATGTTGGTTAGAAACTGGAGATAAGTTGGTATTTGGTACAGAGATGTTAAGAGAGACCTCAGATTATATCGAGATCGTTCCGCAATGAATGAAGGAAGCCAAAGATCATCAGAAGAGTTATGCCGATTAGCGTCTTAAGGATTTGGGATTTGATCTTAACGATATGGTTTTCGTGAAGATTACGTCGTTGAAGATTGTTGTTCGGTTCAGAAAAAAATGAAAATAGCCCAAAGGTTGTTGGACTGTTTTCGATAGTCGAGTGAATTGGAAAGCTCACGTATAGATTAGATTTACTCGAGAAGATGTCGAGTGTGCATAATGTTTTTCATGTGTCATTTCTACAGAAATGTGAGCATGATTCGAATGTGGTGGTATCTCCGGAACAGTACGAAGACCTAGAAGTCGAGTCCGTAGTTACGAAACCTCGTAAGATGATTGACATAGAAATGTGTTTATTTTATGCTCTTATATCTTATCTTTTGTATATAAATAAATATTACTTGGGTATTGTTTTGTCACTTTTACAGATATTCCAACCCAGCCCGCATGCAACCAGAAAATTAGAGAAATAGAGATCAAATTGCTATATATTTACATTTTGAAGAATTGTAGATGAAGTTCTCACATCTAGTTGTTGTTGGATAAGAAAATGATTGATAAAAGTCCATGCACATCTCAAATTAAAGGAGGCTTGCAAGAGAAAAGGAGAAAAGGCCTAGAACTTGTTCCAAATGACAAAAGGCCTTTTACTTACTTGAAATAGCTAGGCCCATTTGTAATTAGGGTTAGGGTTTGGTTATCTCTTATAAATATCCTTGTAATATCATTGTGGCCAACATTCCATTTTCTATCTTCTTCTCCATTAACAAAGTTCTTCTTCTTCTTTTTATTTTCTGCAAATTTCTATTTCTTAGCAACTAGTGCCATCTACACAATTATATTTGGTAGAGTGCTAGTTATGTTTTACATTTATTTTCATTATTGATTAATCGTTTGATTAGTTTCAACGATAATCCTAATTTTATTTCTGTTGTTATTTCTATTCTATACTTTTATTTTCTGCATTTTTTGTTTTGCAATTTACTTTCATTAGTGATTAATCGTTTGATTAGTTTCAACGATAATCCTAATTGTTGCAATTTCAATTATTCTATTTTCAACCAAATCTCAAAAGTTGTCTAACTCGCCCACGAAATTCTATAAATAATAATTTTTAATTTTCCTCCATGTGATTCGACCTGCATACTACACGATCTGTGCGCTTGCAGAATTTATTTTAAATTTCGCGCTTTTCTATTTCATAGGAAAGCGTCGATCAAGTTTTTGGTGTTGTTGCCAGGGAGGTAACAACTAAATTTTATTATTTATTTAATTTCTGATTCGTGTTAGTTTTTTTCCTTGTATATATAAAGAAAAATTCTTGATTGGTCAGATTTGGTATTGTTAATTGATACTATAATCTTCTGAACAAGAGGACCCAAAAAAATTGCCATTTTTTCTTGATTTTATTTCATTTTATTTCTTTCCCCTTTTCAATTTTTTTTCCTTTTACATTTTCTTTTTCCCTCTTCATTCCTTCTTTCCATATATTCCTTCCTTCCTTTTACTTCTTTCCAATTGTTCAATCTTTTAAAACAATAAACCAAATAAAAAAAATTTAAAGCTTTTCTCATTTAAGATCTTTCACTTCTCTGCCTTCTAATTAATTCTCTGCTTTGTCATTTATTTCTTCCCTCTTTTGCAATTTTCTTTATTTCTTTCAATTTTTTTCTTCCCCTTTGCATTAACAACTTGCTTGTTTTTCTGGTTCTTTCCTTTTTTTTATTTTCTTTCCATCTTTTTTACATTTGCGTTCATTACAAAAAAAACTGTCATTTTCACTGATTTTCTGCTTTTGACATTTTATATTCTCTTTCATTTATTTCTTTCCCTTTTCAATTTTTTCCTTTTTCATTTTTTTTCTCTCCCTCTTCTAATTTTACAACAATGAACAAAAAAAAATCTTTCTGTTTTTGTCTTCTCTTTTATTGTTTTCCCTATTTCAAATCCCTTTCCAATCTTCTACTTTCCTTTTGTTTACAATTTTTTTTCTTCGTTCCAAAACAAAAACAAATATACAATAAAAAAAAGTCCTCTTTCTCTATTTCTTCACTGCCAACCAATTCTTTATTCATCTCAAGCCCTTACCATTCACAAAACTTCACCATCCTTCTGCCACACAAAATCCTCTCAAACCTCCCACTCACATACACAATAACCTCTATTCCCCCTCCCCCTCCCCCCATCGACAAAATTCTTGTTGCTCTTCTACCTTGAACAAATTCTAGCCTTTTTTCATTCAATTTGTTGACAATTTTTAGATTTCTTTCCATTTTTGTTTTATTTGGTTCCCACTTTCTTTCTTTTTTTCCTAATTCATTACATTCCTTTCACAAAAAAAGGGAAAAAAAGAAGAAACAAATTCACCACCTTCTTCAAATTCACCGCTTGTACCTTCTTTCTTTAGATTTCTTCTGCCGTAATTTCTCTCTCTCATAATTCACCGACATCTACCAGCCATCAAAACTGATCAAACATCCCCTTCTGCTTGATTCTCCACCAAGCATTCAATTCACTGTCCAAAATCACCTTCCCTGCAACAAGCAGCGCACCGAATTCAAAGCAAAGCTAGAAAACTGCTCAAGCAAACAACAAAGACCTAAGTGAGCGAGAGTTCAAGAAAAACAAACAAGGAATACAGAAGTCAACCGATCTACAAACAATTGATTTGAATTGCCAGTATTTTTCAATCGTTCTGGACTGCCGTACCCACTGTAAAATTCTCTTAACTCTACAGGTGCTCTGCTGCTTAAAAATAATATAGAAATTGCTTGTAAAAATTTTCTACAGGAGCAGCGGCTTGCTTGTACAATTTTTTTTAATTCTTGCTGTTATTCTTGTCTGATTGTTCTATGCTGAAATTTCTGAACCTGTTGTGAGGAACGAATTTCCATAATTATAACCACCACTCTCATTGTTTTTCAACAATTAAATTTTGATTTTCAAAATAATATAATTGAAAAGTGGTGCTTTGTGAAGTTGACTGTCTCGTATAATTAGATCGCGGATATATAGTAGTTCACTTTATTGAACTATTAGCAAAAGAGGTTGCATACTACCCGTAAAACATTGGTCATATCCCTTAGTATTTATACTATACGTGAACGACCATAAGACCCTCTTCCCCCTTCTAATTGAGTCAGTTAATTAATAGAGCACAACTTAGTATTTTATACTATTTCAAACTGAGAATAATTTCTGTCTTGCCTTGACTTCATTCAAATGTCTGATTCAAAAAAAAACCTTGAGAAAAATGTGGGATAATAATCGAAGTAGAAGTCCTCTTGAACAGTATGAGTATGAATTACACTTCATGAGGCAAAATTTTCCAAAATTTCATGCGCCCAATGCCAACAATTTTCAAAATTTTCCAAATGACCAACATTTTCAAAATCACGGATATGATCGAAATGGCGACTTCAATTCAAATTTCAATAATTTCGATTATGGGTCACGTCAACATCGAAATAGCTTTGAAACCCAAGATAGCTTTGATCAACACCAATATGGGGTTGAAAACCAAAATTTCCAAAATTATAGCCCATATCATCATCTTGAAAATAACCAAAATCACTCAAATTTTAACTCAAATTTTAACAGTTTTGGTTTCGAACATAATTCTTATGATCAAAATGATTTCCAATATCAATGCTATTATTCTGTATTCTCGTTTATGAATAACAAAAATTTTCTTCATTTTAATTGATTGTCTTTTTCTTTCATAACAATTTGTGTGTCTACTCAATTAGTTTTGGTAGAACACATATTGTTATTTTCTTTTATTACTGCATGTTAGCGATTGACTGTTGATTAGATTCAACGACAGTCCTACTTTTAATTTTCTGTTATTGTTCTAGTTGTTATTTCCTTTTTCTAGTAATTGGTTCCTTTCTTTTCAGTTGTTGAATTTGATATTGATCTGATTAGATTCGAATCAATAGTAAATTCAATACATTAATTGAAAAACATCTCCAGATTTTGCCTAACTCGCCTAAGAATAGGTAAATAATAAGATTTAAAACACCTCCCTGTGATTCGACGTGCATATTACGCGACATGTACGCTTGCAGAATTTATTTCATAAATTGCGCTTTTCTAATCCATAGGAAAGCGACGATCAAGTTTTTGGCGCCGTTGCCGGGGAACCACCACACTGGAAATAATATTGATTCATGAAATTGAATGCATAATTTATTTCATAAAATTCAAACAACCACCACACTGGAAATAATATTGATCATGAAATTGATTTGTACTATAATTTTGAGAATCAAGAAATTCAAAACGAGAGCTCTCAAATCAACGATCCTGAAGAATATCATCTTAACGTTCTTAGAGAGAGGGTAGAAAGGCAAGATAGACAACTTGATGAAAAAGATAGAAAGATGGATGAACTTCTTTGTTTAATGACATCTTTGAAAGAACAACGATAGCAACAAAATCAAGTTCAAACAAGCGATGAATCAGAAAATAATCCACTCTTTATTGATAGTGAAAATTTTCATATTACAACTTTGGAAATTGAGAATAATGATCTAAATGAAGTTGTTAAAAATTCAACAAATGATTTGGACTTCGATTCTTTTCAGGAAAAAGACTTAAGCTTGGATTTTGATCTTTCTCTTTCAAACTGCGAGAAACTTGAATTTTTGAAATTGAACAAAATGAAAATGTTGAATTTTTCAGAAACCCAAAAATGGAAAAGGATTTTAATGAACATAATTTTTTGGGATTGTATGAGGATGAATTGCCAAATGAGGACAAAATAGAGTCAAGCCACCAATCCAAATTTGAAAATTTTGATTTTGAGGTGTCAAACAAGCTTGATATTGTTAGTTTCGAAAATATGTTGTCCAGTAATGAAACTGAGAAAATGTGATCACATAGTTTTGAACAACACTCAGAATTCAAATTACACTGAATTTATATACGATCACAAATTTTTGAACAATTACACTGATAAATTTGTTGAACACATGAATTATTTTTCGAATGTTTGCTTGGTTGAAAAACTTCATGTTAGGATGACCCTGGACATTTATCTACTGGAGTACAAATCAAGGTATAAAGATGAGATGGTTTTCAAAAACCTTTGCTTATTAGAAAACATGCCTAAACATAGTGGAAATGGGATTCATCGGGCTAGAACCAAGTGTGGAGGAAAAAGTTGGTGGCATTCTTTGCATCGCAAACACATATATCATTGTAAATACGATCCATTCTTAAATATAGTTAGATTGCATTTCATTTTGCAAATAATTTTATATCTCATCCACCTTTGGGTACGATCATTCAAATTAAGGAAACGTGCTACAGTGTGGACACTGTTTTGTCCAAGTGTGGCGGGAGTCTGCATTTCATTCATTTTATTTTTTTCTTTATTTTTTTCATTTCTTTTTCAACCATTTAAATAGTACCATCACACATTTTAGATTGTAGTGACATGCCATTTTTTTCTAAAAAAAAACATGTCTCATTTTAGATTGATACAACAAAATAAATTTAGGATTGTTAATCAGTTGATAGTATTTTTTTCTCTCAGCTAAGATCTAACAAGAAATATAATGAAAAGTTGAATTTTGAGGGATAATAGTGTAACTGGTACATAGGGAGATTCTTAGATGATGGCCATGAAGTTTATTCTAAATTGTAGTCTTTGTTTACTGAGTGGAGGACTTAAAACACTTATATTGGCTTTTTGAATCTTTAAAACTAAGTTGTGTTAAGCTGAATTTCACGTAATCTCTCTTGTTCTTAAATTTTCAATAATAATAATAATAGTAATCCAAGGGTATCAAACATTGCTTATATATCGAGCGTTGGTGTACAAACCCGCCAAGCTCTATCCGACATGTTGTTGACAAAGTCGGTGTTGGAATATCTTGGTCTCATTTTATGAGATTGGACACCTAAGGATTACCGACATGTTGTTGACATATTCAGCGTCGGTCTGTACAATCCGCTAAGCTCTGTCCCAACTCTCCGTCAGTCCGCAAGGCAGTGTATGGGTGGTATACCTTGGTTTTTTAAGTTAGGTGTATGTAATTAATCACAAATTTTAACATTTATAGAGATAAAGAATAAGCGATGATGCCCAAACACTTCTTGACCTTATTGATTTAACTAGCCATGCACAAGGAAATTAGAATACCACTATACAAACTATGCCAAGCAACTAAGAATCTATTTCATGGCTGCACTATGTTATTGACCGAACCAACTGGCCAAACTAGAGTTTAACATTGAAAACTTGAATTATATTGAAAATTTGTGACAAGTTGAGGTATCTAAAGTACAATCAACTGATTAGAAATTTTTAACCTAATTTGTTGTACCACTTTACTGAAACAAGTCGTGTTTTCAATTTTTGTTTTCAATTGCATAAGTCCTCTACATTCATGTAGTTACATTAGAACCATACCATACTGCATTTGGATTTTGTGGGTAGCATCCGCTGAAAACCCTCACGAGACACCACTCGTCCTACTAGGGACACCAAGAGGTTTAACAGCTTATTGCATACACACAATGCAATCATGTTTCCTACGAAAGTGTGACCTATCTACTTTAGTTTTTAATTTTTGTTTTACTCAAGGACGAGTAAAAGATAAGTGTGGGGGTATTTGATTGACATAGAAATGTGTTTATTTTATGCTCTTATATCTTATCTTTTATATATAAATAAATATTACTTGGGTATTGTTTTGTCACTTTTACAGATATTTCAACCCAGTCCGCATGCAACCAGAAAAGTAGAGAAATAGAGATCAAATTGCTATATATTTACATTTTGAAGAATTGTAGATAAAGATCTCACATCTGGTTGTTGTTGGACAAGAAAATGATTGATAAAAGGCCATGCACATCTCAAATTAAAGGAGGCTTGCAAGAGAAAAGGAGAAAAGGCCTAGAACTTGTTCCAAATGACAAAAGGCCTTTTACTTACTTGAAATAGCTAAGCCCATTTGTAATTAGGGTTAGGGTTTGGTTATTTCCTATAAATATCCTTGTAATATCATTGTAGCCACCATCCCATTTTCTATCTTCTTCTCCATTAACAAAGTTCTTCTTCTATTTATTTTCTGCAATTTTCTATTTCTTAGCAACTAGTGTCATCTACACAATTAGATTATTTAGAGTGCTAGTTGTATTTTACATTTATTTTCGTTAGCGATTAATCGTTTGATTAGTTTCAATGATAATCCTAATTTTATGTCTGTTGTTATTTCTATTCTGCACTTTTATTTTTTGCATTTTTTTATTTTGCAATTTACTTTCATTAGTGATTAATCGTTTGATTAGTTTCAACGATAATCCTAACTGTTGCAATTTCAATTGTTCTATTTTCAACCAAATCTCAAAAGTCGTCTACCTCGCCCACGAAATTCTATAAATAATAATTTTTAATTTGTCTCCCTGTGATTCGACCTGCATACTACACGATCTGTGCGCTTGCAGAATTTATTTTAAATTTCGTGCTTTTCTATTTCATAGGAAAGCGTCGATCATAAGTCGCATCGCGTTGTAGGGAATGACACGAAACTGCTCAGCAGGAAGACATTTAAGCTAGTCAATTTGCAATAGAGTGAGGATGATGGCGATTGTAGGTGGGAAACGAAAGAGAGAATGAATACGATCCCCTTAGAACTCTTCACTGGTACGACCCATAAATGTCATGTCATGTCATCTTACACCATTGTAACTTATACTATTCTTCAGAATTTTGCAAGCTAGCTTAAGGCTATGGATGCATGGCTTAATGGATGCTAGTTTGGATGATATATTGGTTGCATGTGGATGGTAGATATGCGGAATTGTTTGCAGTTGTTTTTGTTTGCTTGGGATTTCAGGGGCGAAATTCCTAAAGGGGGAGAGAATGTAAAAACCTGCATTTTACGTATCGGATGATCGTTAAATATTTTTATTTAATTCACTGAAGGTCGAATCATTCTCATATTTTGATATGTTGGTTATGGGGAGGTAAGAGATATCTATAATTTTTATCAATTTTATTCGTGACCATTTATCCCCTATCATTTTTGTATAGGGCATAACTTTTGACTGGAATCAAATCATGTGTTGAAATTGATTTCATTGGAAAGAAAATGGTGTTGCCAATTCCGTAGAGTGGTCACATTAAGATTTGGTTCAACATTTTAGGAGGAATCACTGTTTTAGTGCTACATGATTTCTGGATAGGTTAACTAGTCATTAGTAGACTGATTTGGTGAGGCCCATTAGTGGGTTGGTTAAATGGCTATAAATAGGGGGTAGAGGCATGGATTTGGCACAGATCGGGCAAGGCTAGGTATTGGATCATATTTTCTTGGTACACTCTTTATCTGGATAATAATCTCATTTACGATGATACAAACAACTGATATTCACTACAACAAAATGACCCTATTACAACGGTGGAAAACAGTTGTAAAAGACTTTTTACAACGGTGGAGCCACCGTCGTCTATTAAGAAGTTGTAATAGACTGAAATCTTTTACAACTTTTATACACCGTTGCGACACCGTTGTTAAATGTATATTTTACAACTGTTTTCCACCGTTGTAGTAATACATATTACAACATTTTTGCACTGTTGTAGTAATACATATTACAACTTTTTTTCACCGTTGTAGTAATTCCTACTACAATTAATTATAACAATATGATTTTTGTTTCTTTATACATTACATTTCATATAAAAATAAATATTTATATTGAATAAAATGATACTACACTTAACTGAAATAATCAATTAAATATTTTATTTCAATATTTGAATTAGTACAACTTTGTGATCCACTATCGTACAACTCACTTATACATAATACAGTCATAACAATACGTACATTCCTCACTTTTACATAATACGGTCACAACTCACTTTTGCACTGTTCTCTTCGTATAGTTCAAATGCCATGTATTCGGGCATTCCGGTCATTGTGCGTGCTGCATGGTTCCTTTCTACTACTCCTGCTTCTCCAAGATCTCCTATTTTAACCTGTACATTGTTTATACCAAAATTTAACTACTGGTAAAGATTATATTACTATTCAGCAATCATCTCATATAAACACTATGTTTATCCAACAACCAGTTCTCCTTTAAAAAAAACTTTACTACCCTACAACCATTGAATTCCAAAACAGGAAGAAACACCACTGCCACCAGAAAGGAATCAAAACATTAGTCTACACTGTACAGTACAACAAAGATGTACAAGTAAATTGTAAGGAAAAAGGAAAAGATACTATCAGAACCCTCCAGCGTGCACCTAATGTTTGATGCTAATAAAAAGCATCAATATTTGTACAACGCAAATGCTATGATTATGTAGTAAATCTCTCACACGCACCCACTCAACCACATGCACTACAAATTGGCTAAGGAAAGACTTACGGTATGGTTAAGCACAAACAATTCAAAAATAGATCTCCAAAAGCCATTATCTTCATCTTGACAGATATTCACTACATTTTAAAATCAACTAAAGCATTATAGGAAATGGAAGGAATGAGTGTATTACATATATTAAATGGTTAGCACCTTCAATCAATTGTTACCCAATACCCATGATTTCGTTTTCGAATTTGTTATTACCCTCGATCAAATACAATTCCGTTGACCTATCAGATAGAACCATTGCTTTCTCATTTCCTATCTCAATTAAAAACTAAAAATAATTTTATCATGTCCATTATATAACAGTTTTATTGGAGTCTGCCTAAGGTTGTATTCCCTTATTCAAAATTGTAGTCTCTTTAACAAACCAATAGAATAGTTCTGAAAATGTCAAAACTTATCAATACACTTATATATAAACAGCGAAAACAATTACTTCTCCATCCAACGAGGAAAGCGAGGATCACGAAAAGTTGGTCTGAGCTCCCATCCCTGGATTCCTTCCAAAATCTTTGTCTTTCCAGGAAGCACTGCAGGCAAAAGTGCTGATACCCCGTTTATCAACCTTGCTATATTGTTTAAGGACTCATAAGTGAATGTTTTCACCGACCTGCATAAGAACCCACAAACAAACAACCATTATCACATGAAGCAAAAAAATGTACACAATTTAAACAAACATTCTGCACAAGCCCCCAAAATCAAACTGGTTTCACCTCTGGAAAAAAAAGAGGAGACCACAGCTTCATATTACATCACCAGGAACCTCATTCTCACATTCATTCAGATTACCAGACAGGCGATACAAAAAAAATGAATAAAAACATATAAAAATTAAGTAGGTGTCGGTTTTCTATCTACGAAGCCAAGACACATCAAATGCTCAAATTTAAACATCACCGTAGTTTATAGCAGTTAAAAAAATCGTTTATCGATCAACATGAGGTCTAACGATGCTTATCGTATCCAAAGATATAATCAGAACGACATTCAATCATTGAATAAGCAAACTGAAAAGAAAATGAATGAGAATCTTACTCTTTCGTAACGACGAGGACATTGTCCACGAATCGCTGCAGCATAATCGATTCTACGATCAAAGAAATCAACAAAAAAAGGTGATAAATGCGAGGAAGAATGGGGGTGAAAATCCGTTTTGGACTTATTAAAGGTCATAGTGCCTAAAAGAGGGAAATACACTCACCTTAAACCCGATTAGCTTCCAGATCTCGATTTCTCTCCGTAGTTCCTCTATTTGGGTTACGATCTCCCCCAGATCTACTGTCGCTTCCCCTTGGAAACCATTTCTCTCCCAAATTCGTTCTATTTGATGTGAGACGTTGGTCGATTTGTTGATTTCCCCAATTTGATTTCTAGGGCTTCGGCCATTTTTATGTTTTTTTTTAGAACGAGAGAATGAAATGGAAACGGACGGCCTATTTCCTTTTATTTGCTTCATATGGCTAGGGTTTCACCATTGCCAATGTCCATTTTGCCCTTTGATTTAATGTTAACCCTTATAAAACTTAAGCCCCAAATCAGAACACTTAAACAAAATTTTCATGTCACATACACAATATATAAACAAATGTGTATGTTTATTCACCATTTTAATCATGCACAATTTCACATATTCATCATGTACATATCACGAATGATTTATTTATTCACCCCAAATATTATGGATTTAATTGAAATCAATATAATCTAGGATCATCAAAGTTGGGTTCTCACATTTCTACTAAGTTATAATCGAGTAATAACTATTAAAAGCTTATAATGTATATGTCACCTAAATATTAATTAATAAGCAGTTAACATTAACTATTAAACATTAATTACCACTTATTAACTATTAATTATTTAATAATAATTAATAAATATTATTGATTCCTCAGTTTATTATTAATTATTAATTATTATTAATTATTAATATAATTAATTATTAAATATAGATATTATAAACATGAAGTTTGTAATGGGCATCTATTACAACTAACAAAACAAAAAGTTGTTAAAAATACGTTTATTACAACTTTAGGGTATTGTCAGTTGTAAAAAACCATTTATTACAACGGTGCTTTTACCACTGTTGTAAAAAAACATTTATTACAACGGTGCTTTTACCACCGTTGTAAAAAACCATTTATTACAACGGTGCTTTTACCACCGTTGTAAAATTAAAGTTGTAATATGGTGTTTTTGTTGTAGTGATTTGGATAAAGTTTAATCAACTTACATTAATTTATAGAACTCGGTGACTATCATATTGCCATAACAATTTATAATTCCCCAAATACTATTTGTCTAACAATGGGATTCTTATATCAGATATTTGAATACTGACTCTATCCAACTTCTTTCCTTTAAATTTTTGAACTTCCAAACTTAACTTGAAACGATAAAAATAGTTTAATCATTTTAAAATTCTTCCAAAATATTAAAACCTTTTAAATAATAGCTTATGGTTATAAAACTTCAAAACCCAATTATCTTTAAAGAACGTTATCATTATCAACGTTATCGGAATGCGGTAAAATGGCCATTTAAATCAAAATCATTAGAATTCAACATTTCCACTTGCTTTTAAATGATAAAATATGATTTATCATAATTTTTCCAAATTTTTAATAATTTTCATGAACTCATTTTATTCGATTTTACGTTACGGTTTCCGGACTGCACGTATAGCGACCTTTTCAATTTTTGCTCTAAAAATAGCTTGAAAATCATATGTCAGAACCCAAAATTTCCTTTTCTATTCAAAAATCATTATTAATAGAAATCCAACATTCCTGATTTTAAGTCGATCCGAGTCAAAACGTTCAAGTTATAGCCGTTTAAAAATAAAAATCGACATTAACGAAATGTCGCAACGCGACACGTCCCATTCAAGTTGTATGACGACCTAAATATAAATCGTTAAATCCTTTCCAAAATTGATTTAAATTTTTAGAACCATATTCCAATAATATTTTATATTCATATTTGTGTCCCAAAATTTCTTTACTTCAAAACACGATTGTTTCAAATTTTCAAATATTAATTTCAAATTAAATTGAAATCTTAAAATAATATTTTCCAATCTCGTTCAATTACTCATGATTAATCATTAGAATTGTTTACACAAAACCAATGCTGAATACGTAAACCAAATCGTTATCCAATCTAAATTGCAAACTAATTTGATTTAAAAATCGTTTCATGAACATTGGTTGGTCATTTTGGATTTAATTTTAATTCGAAATAAATTTATTTGCATAATAACCAAACCAATTTAATATAAAATATTGAAATACGTCTGAACCGCTTTGTCCTTTACGGAAGTTATTTTATCATTTTTAACTTAAACTTTCAAACCATTCAAAATAAATCTTCCATTATTATTTTAATATTTAAAATAATCGTTCATGGAAATGAGAATTAAATCGATTATCCGTATAATTCCATCACTACATAGTGTGTGATGCGACCATAAGCAAATCAGTAAATCAACCATATGAATCAGATGGACATGCATGAATTTATGCATTGTAATCACAACAATTGAACAAACATTTCAACTGTGCACAAGCATTACGATCAGTAACATTTATCAGTGTTCAGTGTGTTTTATAGCTACATGAACATCCATTCAAATATCGCATACAACCGTCCACACCCGAATAAATTTTTATTAACTAATTATAATTAGTGAAAATTAGGCACACATCCCTAAAAGCAAACTTAATTAGGCTCACATCCGGTTATAAACTTATTATAAATTAGATCCTATTTTTCAAAAGTGCTCAAAAAATGAATAAAAAAATACGAAAATTATTATTTCAATATATTATGCATTCGATAAAATATCGCTTGTATAAAAATCAAAAAACACACAAAAAAAACAAAAAATGCAGTTAAATGCATAATATTATGCAAGAATTCCAATTTTTTGCATATATATATGCAAGTATTCTAGTGTTGCATCCGCGTTTGATTTTTTTTCCATACTTCTGTGCAAGTGTTGCATCATTCTTGCATACAAATACGCAATATTTCATAACAGTGCAATTCAATTCATTTTTATTTGCATTGAAGTGTGCAAGTAAATCTGAAACATGCACACATGTGTGCAACATATCTACATGCAAACCGTTGGCATAATTTCCTTTATGTAATAATTGCATATATGTATGCAGGTATTGACAATACTTGCATATATATGCAACTTTTTTTCTTGGCGTGGACTTCTGGGATTATTTCCAGATTTTAGAATTTTTTTTTAATCATAGCCGCACTTTTTTCTAGAAGAAAATGAAGGAGGAGAAACGAAATAAGCAGGAGGCGGAACCATAAAAGAAGGAAGTAGATCCAAGAAAATAGGAGGTGCCAATTCAAAAATAGGGGGCGGGTTTATATTTTAAATTATGACCAGATGTGAGCCTAATTTTGAAACTTAATAAGGACCTTTAAAAAACGCACCCTTATAATTAATCTCAACTAATTATAATTATCCAATAATTACTAATTTAAATAAAAACATAAATTAGAAGTTCTCACCATCAAAGCTCCAAAATCTTCGTTGTCAGGGTTGCTTAGCGACTGCCAACAGACAACACTCTAGCTACACGTATATTTCTCTACTTTCCAGTCCAATTTCTATTAGCAGTTTGTGATTTCTCTGCTAATTAAATACTGGAATTGAATTAATAACGACGTTTTTATATACATATATATATGGACTTTTATTTTATCATAAATTTATACGTATTCAAGGTTGTCAAAATCCTATAACAATGTGTTCTACTTGCCGATACAATTCTAGAGCCTCCAACGATGAGACAAACATATTTAAATGAGTGAGATATTAACTTATGAAGCTTAAGTTTTCTGCATGGTTGCCTTTTAGTAGCAGTAGTGTCAGAGCTTTGGTTCATACAAAGCTTGACTTACTCAGTTTAAAAACTCATTAGAGGTAAGGTAGAAATTTCTTAGAATGAGTGGAATTGATGCTAGAATTAGCAGATTTCGAAAAAATAATTTTTTTGAAGAAGACTTTGAAAATATATTATTTTAAAGGAAAATATTTGAAATATAAAATTCCCTTTTAGAACTCTTACTTAAAATCATTTTGCAGTAAAGAGTTTCGAAATCGATTGTCAAGTATCTGAAATTATTAAGGAAATAAAAGCGAATAATGAATCGGTTTTCCAAGTATTTTGAAATCTTCCAATTAATACTAAGGGGATTTTGTGGAAGAATGAAAAAATTTTGAGACTAAATGGAAATATCGAGATAATTGAAATGAAAGTTTTCGAAACCTATAGGTGAACGATTTATATATGGACGGTGATTAATTCGATAAGTGTTGTATGGAAAAGATTTTACCGAATAAAGATCAAGTCAAGTTATTTAGCTATGCTTTAACATGCTCGCATTGACCCTGTGTCATGTACTGACCTATTTGTCTGACCTTAAACCTTTGCCTTGATCCATAATTGCATCTTGTTGCTGCTGTACATTGATTTATGGCATGTAGTTTTGGTGAACCTGTGCTTGTGCTTCAAATTCCATTCTTTGTGTCTGCACATGTTCGTGTATGTATGCATGCTGTGCTTTAACCCATATCTGTGAATATGTGCGGGCGTGACAGTGTATGCTTATGTATATGTATATGCCTTCATATATGCATAAATATGTGCACCAAATTCCCGTGCAGATCCTTTTTAAAAATGTAAGCCAATATATATATATATATATATATATATATATATATATATATATATATATATATATATATATATATATATATATATATTAGAATTTACTCACTTATTACATGAGATTTCTCTCCACTCTTGTTGCGATGGTAGCTGAAAAGAGAAAAAAAACAGGAAAGGAATAACTAGCATGCGCAAGTCAGTTCAGTTTAGCATTCAACTTGTGCATGCATTTGAGATGCTCTATTTATATGTTCACACCTGCACGTTAAACGATAGGCCACTTTTAGTAGTAGATTCTTCATTTCGCATGTGATATTATGTTTGTGGGTACATTCACCTGTAGTATTACTTTGTCTTGCCCTTACTACCTAATATGCATGCAGCACCTATTGCTAGGTGGAGGTACATGGCAGATTTTGCAAATTAAATTAAATTTGAATAAAGGTAGGATTAACCCCTTCATATAGAAGTCGTTAAAAAGAGAAAAAAAAAAAACCCTGGCTTTGATACCACGTTGTAACGACTTGCCTTTTTGACCGCTCCAAGTCGGTAATTAAACCAACTCAGAACGTTCAAAACCACATGTTATATTTAGCTTACAAGATTTAAACAGAATAAACACAGAATCACGGACATAAATTAACATCAATATCTTATAGGGGAAATTTTATATACAAAAATCAGAGTTAATACAATGTTTTTATTATACAACGGAAGAATTTATAAATACAATACATGATGTTGAATAAAATAAAACAGAAAACAAACCAAGCGAGCGCTAGGCTCGGCAAAACCATAAAAACTTTATTTTAAGACATTTATGTATATATATGTTATTTTTTCCTCCGTTGTATAAAACGTTTTGTAAAATTTGATATTTTATAAAATTTATTCCGCTGCAAGTATTGTATTTTATGATTCTGTGTGTATTTTCCATTTAAACCTTGTAAGCTAATAACGGCCTGTTGTTTTGAATGTTCTGAGTTGGTTTGAATACCGACTTGAAGCGGTCATAAAGGCAGGTCGTTACAAGTTGGTATCAGAGTTTTGGTTTGATCATAGCGTAGCTTATCGGGTTTAAAGGCTCATTAGAGATAGGGTAGCAATACCCTAGAATAAGTAGAATTATCACTAGAAGTATTCTTGAGAGAGCATGTTTTGAAAAATAGTATTTTGAAAATATAAACTTTTTTTTTTTTTGGCAAAGCCGACCGGTTTTTATAGTGATCCGTAACACTCTTTTATTTATCACAAAATAAAAAGTACATTATAGTTTAGGTGATATGCATTTGACATATCGGCTATAAAAACTTCCGCACAAGGAAGTAGACAAACACAAAACATGCTTAAAATATAAACTGTTTTAAAGAATAAGGTATTTTAATTTTTTAAAAATACTTTGAATATTAATTAAGCGTTTTAAAAACGTTATGGAAAGGTATGGATCGGGCAAGTTCTAGAACATGGATTGGGCAAGGATCTGGCATGATGGATCGGGCGGAAACGACAACGTTTTATCAACACAGTGAATGTGAAACCGTAGAGTTTCTAAAACACTATAGAAGGAAAAATAAACGTTGTGGTATGTTTTTCCTGGCAAAAAGGCTGAAATGCTATGAATTGAATATCGACAAAACGATGTATGTTTTTGGTTCGATGATGGTTGTGGCTTCGACGTAAGTTCAAGGAGGAATGTTCAAAGTGTTTTGAAGTGTTGTTGATTGTCATAAAGAAACGAATGTGAAGACGACTCAAAGTTGTGAGCTCGTTGTAATGGTTGCTCGAGAATTCGCTTGAGCTTATGAATCGTCATCAGGATGGAAGGCTAGAGATACCAAAGGCCGAGAAATTATCGTTATCATAGGTTCTGGCGACTCAAAATAAGGGTATAATAGGAACGCCTAAAAGACTATGGGATAGTCAAGTACCCTGGGTTTTATTAAAAAGCCTAGTTGCCTCGAGGAGGCAAATGTACGTGGGACGTGGAGAAGTCTGACTATAACCGGGGTTACCATTTTCCTTTGACGGACGACAAGCTAGGCTAGTCATACGATTAACGATGGTTTCAAAGCAGGATAGGAGGTGATAGCCAGAGACATGGGTGTTGATTGCTTTGCTTGTATCGTTTTGCATAGATTGTTCAACATTGAAGGAGACATCTCTTGGGTGTTAGTCTGATGTTGGTATAGTCCTTCGGGGCTTGTGCTTGGGAGATGTTGATCGTGATTAGGACGGTCTATGCAAGATAACTGGTTGCTACATCCGTTGTGTTTTCTTTTGTGGTTGTTGTAAAGGCTATCACTGTCAGATGTGGGGAAAACGGGTTTGGATTTCTTCTCTGTTGATATTGGTAGATTGGTTGGTTGACCTACTTATCTCTCATATACTTTATTGATGATGTTAGATAGTTGTTTTATCGCTCATTAAGACTGTTGTATGACTCGAGATTTTGTGTTATCCTCTTATTATCTTGGGTTGTTCACACATTGTGTTGTGGATGGGAAGACGAGGTGGTAGGTGACAGGTGATAGATCTTGATGAGACAATGCTGCAGAGCGACAACGAGAAGGGGGCTTACATAGTTGTTCTGCTGTTATGATTTCTCTGAGTGGCCTTGTAGTGAGGCATTTCGTATAGACTTTTATGTTGTATTCCAGTGTTGTACGAATAATTCAAGATGATAAGAAAAGTTTAAAATTCTGCTCAATTCTGCTTCACTATTATTACCTATTGTATATGTTCTATTATATTTAACCTTGCGCTTTGAGTTACAAGACATGTTTCGCTTGTGTTATCTTACCATGATGATCGTCCATGGCTGCTGCCTGACACGTTTTTCAGCGCTTTATTCATCTTGTCAAGTGCAGAAGCTATCGGTGGTCGTCACAATTTATGTGTTGAATATATGTGTAAACATAACAATTCATGTGTTTCCCCTTTGTATGAACTCGGTCATAAGACCCAATATTAGATATGTCATATTGAATAAGTGCGTGCTTTATGAGTTTTGCATGAAAATAGAACAATTTCATGAGATGAATCGAGTACTATGTTAATGCATGATTTGTTTTATTAGTCATTAATTTCATTGTATTGCGTTGATTTATGTTATGAAAATTCAAACCATTTTAAAACTGTATTGAATTAACCGATCATACAATTTGATAAGTATTGTATAGGGGGAACTACTTTGTTATGATGTATCACACTCAACATGGTTTCTCGCAAAAAACTAGAAAAAACTATTATTGGATTATGAGAATGTGTTCCTCAAAATTATAGTTTCTTGAATTGCATATTATATAATTAAAGTTGGTTTATCATAGTTTATAAAAGTTAAAATTGACATTCGGTATTAAATTTTGACCTCTTTTTTATCCTTCTAATATGATAGCTTTAATGTGGGAAAAATGAAAATATACTTTCTATGTTGTTCTCACAACATTATGAAAAAATTAGAGTGATTTGATTGGTTTGGTTGGACATCTATGTTACATATCCGGGGTTTTTGCATATGTATGAATAAATAATCTAATTGATCAAAGAGTTAATGAGGTGAATGCGATATTATTAAAGTCTTTCATGATTTATTAAACACACTATTGTTGATTACGATAAAAGGAGATACGCTTATTCTCCAACTAATATGATTTCAAGTTTCTTTACTATTACATAATCTATAGCTAATTTGTGGTAGTGCTTCTGAGACGTTTATGAATTTTCCTATTTAATTTAATTTTAAGTTTTTTCACATTTAAGTAATCCATAACTAGTTATTGGTACTGATTTTGAAATGTAGTTGATGGATTTTTCTTTATTATATGATTTTAAGCTTTAATATAATGCATAACAAAATTTTGGTGGTGTTTTTAAGATGTGGTTGATGAATTTTCTATTTTATATAATTTTGGGCTTTTAGTTTAAATTTTAGATAATTCATAATCTATTTTTGATGGTGTCAATTAGACGCACTTAATGGATTATATTATTTATTATGAGTTTGACTTTTTTGTTTATATATTCCATAATCTGTTTCGGTGATGCTTTTGAGACGTAGTTGACAAATTTCTTATTTAGTAGGATTCAGGGCGTCTTTACTTTTATATATATAATTCATAAACAGTTTTGGATGGTGCTGTTGAGACACTCAATGAATTCTATTATTTAGCGTGCCTTAGTGCTTCTTTCTTTTCGTATAATTCATAATCAATTTTTGGTGTTGCTTTTGAGGTACAGTTAATGAATTCTATTATTTATTATGAGTTCGAGTTTCTTTGCTTATATAAAATTCATAACCAGTTTTAGGTGATGCTTTTAAGATGCACTTGTTGGATTCTCCAATTTGAGCTTGTTTTTGTATATTCCACAAGTGAGATGCTAAACACAGTCGCTACATGCAGCGACTGTGATGATACTCGCAGTCCCATTGGCTGGCATGGGCTGCAAACCTTGTATAGTGGGACCCACGGATCATTTACTATGGCAAAAATTATTTGCTGCAACCAATCACATGCGCGAGTATAATTATACTTGCTCTGCGCAAGTGATCCTAGCATAGCTCTATTCCACAATTAGTAATTGCGGCGCTTTTGAGACGTACTGATAACTATACTAATTTATTTTAATTTGACTTAATTTGCTCTTTTCAAATCAATAACTAAACTTGGTGGTGTTTTTAAAATATATTTGACAGATTTACTTGAGGCAAATAAGAGTAACTTGTTAATTCAAATAAATAACATATCATTCTCTTTTTCATAAGCTCGTTAGCCCAAATAAATAACTTTTTCATAAATAAGAGTAACTTGTTAATTAAGAATGCAAATGATCAATAAAAAATACTTTAATTTTGGTACGATTATCCAACTATAAAAAACAGAAGCAACCATGGAACTTTCAAAGGTGAAGCTAGGCCGATGCCACCTATGTTTTACATCATAAATTTTTCGCACAGCGCATAGTGTGATATTTTTGGTGAGACTATTAGTGTTATTGCATAACAACGCTTATATACATATTACGATGGTGCATACACTTCCACTTACAACGTGTTTTGAATCTGACGCAGTAAAAACTATTCTTGGTATAAATATTTGTAATGCGAGCGTAAATAACTGGAATGAGACTGCAATGCAATATATTATGTTCTCCCTAAATTTTGTTGAACAATCACTCGTCTAATTAATTCGTGGTAGGAGCATTAGCGTACGGGAGAGTCAGAATAGTCAATCAACAAACATACTCTCCTTGTCAGCCAACGTTTCTCTTGCACTAAACTTAGCACATATATACTCATAATAACTCTATTATCCTGTATACTCCCCTTCAAGGGGAGTATATATGCTTAGCATTTCTGAGGGTTCGTTAAATATCTGATTGATACACATAACCCTATTTCATGGATTAAATGCTATTTTGAAGAGATGCAAGACAGCCAAGGACAAAGGGGATTTGGGCTTGATCTCAAAGCAAAGAGTTGCAGCTTTCAACAGTAATTCATGGGACAAAGTGTCACTGTTGAGCTTTGAACCGTCTTATGATTTTTAATGCATGAAATTGCTGTTTCTAACAAAAGAATATGTTAATATGTAAGCAGCTTTAACATATAAACAAGATATGTTCATAAAGGTTTCGATTAAGTAATGTATGTTTCAATATAATTTTATTCTTCTTTTCCAAAGATATTAGAACAGATTAAAGATTATTTATCATCATATTATATTATATTGTTATAGCTACGTTAAATGCCTTGCAGCTAATCTCAATTTGATTAATGAGATCGTTAAAGCTGGTCGTTACATTTATGAATCTAACCTACCAATATTCGAAGCAATTAAGTACCAACCACACAACTGGATCATTAAAGAGGCTTGCTACTCAATGCTCATGTGGTATATACGATCATGTTGATTGGTATTCTTAAGTAGGGATGATTACTGTTATTTAACGAATATATAATGCGATCAAGACTTAAATCTGCATTAAGGACCACCACTATCCATGCAGATTTTGGAAACTACAAATTTAACTACCCCGTTATTTATTTTGAAAAAATGATTCTATACAATATATTGCTTGAAACTAATCAGAATGTGGATGAAATTTGAAGCTGAAGTTCAAACACACTGGTTTATCATTGTCATATATAAGTATTCAGATTACGATATTGATTTCTACTTCAGATTACTGGTAATAATAATGGTAACTCAGACCTTTTGTTAAATGCTCCAACTCCAATCCAAATTCATAACAGTTTAACATATATTAGATTACAGTGATGAAACCATAATTATAGTTTCCAGTTGCTGACTAATATAAGAGACAATCCAAGTTAAGTGAAACAGACATAAATCTAAATTAAGGACCACTATAATGCTAATTGCTGAATTGGTAATTAAGGACCATAGCAACTGGAACCATGTATTCTAGCCTATGTGAGTAACGTGCTTAGTTACTCATTTTATTTTATTTTTCAAAGATTTTATCTTTACAGCTTTGGTTTACAAAACTTCATACTACTTCTGTATGAAACCCTTGCTGGATAGATTCAAAGTTTGTGCCTACAGGTTTAAAATAAGGAAAAGAAATTCATTTAGGCCACTTTTCAAAACTTATAACAAAAATAAGTCATTTTCAGAACTAATTACAAAAACAAATCAATTTTGGTACAACTCGAGACATCCAATTTTTTTTATTTTTTTTTTCTCAAAGGTGGCATCTCAGATGCCGCCTGATTGAAATATCGATGGCGCTATATATCTCGGATGACGCCCCGATCTATTATCTTAAACCAGCAAACTCCCTTCTTTTCTCTTTCACAATTCCCCTTTAAAAAAAAAAAAAAAAAAAAAAAAACTCTTTTCCCCATTTTTTAAAACTCCTACAAATTTCTAACTAGCTTTCTATTACAAGATCTACTTGTTATGCAAAAAATTGCACAAATGCGGAAGCGCAATAAGCATGATCTATATTTGTCAATTGAACATCAATCTAATCTGATAGAGTTATTCTATTACATCAACAAAATAGTAAATAACTATAACAGAAAAACAAAGAGATACACAATATTTATACTGCTTCCGCTATCATCGAGATAGTGTACGTCCAGTCCAAAAAAGATAGATTTCCACATGAGAGAATTACAAAAGATTACAAAATAAAAGTTTACATATCCAAACTTCAGATTTGGTTTAACTAGAAGAGGCACCATTGGGGATCACTGGCTTCATGTCAGGATGAGTTTACACTTAAGTCTACCTCTCAATATATAGTCAGTGCAAATCCATGTGAGTCATAAATTACATTACCAACATATGGTATAATGGAGGAAAATTACCATAGCAACAATTGTGCAAACATAGAAAGTAAATCAATACGTTTCTTTAGCATATATTGAAGAAATTAATCCCTTCATTTATTTCTCTACAATCTTATCAAATGCAATCAATGTCTTCCCATTATAAAAAAAATTACTTTACATTTTTTTTGCAAATTTGTTCCAATCAATTTGTGATTTTGTATCACCTAAATTTAACAATACTCAACAATAAACAAGATATTGATTCCATTTAATTTTCAAGGTATGGCTATTTACATTAGAATTTTATAATATATGATATTGGGTTTGGTTTGACTGTTGGTTCGTTATAGATAGTGAAATTGTTGTTGTTTTGTATGTAGAATGACTCCTAAATGTATTCCTATATATGTTATTATGATGGTGAATTGGTGATACATGATGATAACTTTGGCAAATATGTTGGAGAGTCGCAAAAACTAGCGAAATTTGTTCGAGGTCGTAACTTGGTTCAGTTGAAAGATTTGGTCTATAAACCGATTAGGATTAGATCCGATGACTTTGACATTGATCTAGTATGTAACTCGCATACGAATTCTGGATCGAAAGACATTAAAATGGCTGATGATGACAACGTGGATATAATGTTTTCAGCGACAACGAAATTCACCGAGCATTTTGTTATAATGATCAAACGGGTTAAGTAGTAGAAGAAATAGCTCCAGGAGTAGATAACCTTGAATCTATGCAGTTAAAGCCCCGCTAAATCCCCTTTATACCCTATAGCACTCTTTAACTGCTACACTATTTCTATTTAGTGCTGATGAACCGTAGATCCGTTTTTAGCTCCGCTATTTTCCGCTGCATCCACTTAATTAAGATTATTTAGCGTCCGTTTTAGCAATATTAATTAATATACAAAGGATAATTTGACTTGTTCTTTTTTGAAACAAACATAAGAAAGTTAGTGTAAAGATCTACTTTAAGGCAAAAGTGTCACTATATAAGGTAAAAATCTATATTAATCAGCAAATCTAATGTGTAAAAACATGATATTCTTTGATTTGGTTGTATAATATGGATTAAAAATTCGTTTCTTTTACAAAAAATAATGTGAGAGTGATAACAAACTAATTTTAAATGTCTGGTTTTACATCTAATGAACATTTTTACATATTCGCCATATCCCCGCAATTTCCCCTCTTTATCCGGCTAGAGCTTTTTGCACCTCCACTGCTATAGAACCGTTAAGCGTTTTAACTACACAGCCTTGAATGTCAAAATATTGATGCAAGAACTGGTCATCAAAATGTATTGTCGAGCTTTAATCCATTGAGCTTTAATACTTCATCTGTCGGTTTTCCACTATGTATGCGTTAACAACTTGATATTCGATACAATGACCCTAATTCGACTCAAGGAACATTCACACATATGATGGAAAGGTGATTGCTATTTTGGTTATTCTTTGGACTTATAAGCATATGTTATATTGCAGTTCTTAAGTACTCTGTTATGTATGCAGTTTTGTTACTCAACAATCGAATCATTTCTACTCTGTCGGACCTTCAAATTACTACATGTTCTTTTTCAAGCATCCTACACAACTTGAATTACAAGATTTAAGTCAGAGGTATGTGAAAGCTTTACAGTTAACTCGTTAGTTTTGTATGTCAAAATAATGCATATAGTTCTCGTGTGTCACATTTTTTGAATTTTCAATGTTCAAATCCACGACATTGCTGCATAATTAAATATCGAAGTAGTAAACGAGGACATTGTAGCAAATGAGCCACCAGACAGAATTGAAAAGGAAATGGTTGGAATATGTGAAGGGGAATGCGAGGATCCCCTATTAATAGTATAGATGTAGTGAGCATACCAGAGAATGACGTTTCTTGGAAAGGTAGCATGCAAGTAGATAACGAACCATTAAACTATGATTGTGCTGATTTGGAAGATAGTGATGAGATTGAAACGGAAGTACTCCTTGATGATGATTTGTATAAGGCCCAATTAGTGGTGAAGTCAATTGTTATAGTTATTTAGTTCAAAAAAGAGATATTTTGGACATCAAGTGTCCAAAATGGCTTCAAAGTCGGTGTAATGTCTGAAATAAAAGAAAATTCAAACAACAATTAAGTGAATGGTCAGTTCTTCATGTTGTCTCTTTCAAATCTATACAGTCCAATAAAACCACGTATATCGTTATCTATAATGTCAATTCTAATTATCCATGGAGAATTCATGCAATTATGTCAAAAAAACCGAGCAAAATTGGTGGGTTGTAAGAAAATAAACAAGTGAACACAAATGTGTGAATCTAACAGTTAACTCATATCATAAGCAAATAACGTCCTCATTTTTGGTTTCGAAGATCCTACTGTTTGTAAAATCTAATTTGAATATAACCACGGACACTGTACAGTTTATAGTGGAGGAACAATTATTTGTTAAGATTAGTTATATGAAGGCATTGAGAGCGTTGAGTAAGGCATTTGAATATTTTTATGGTGATTGGGCGGGATCATATGGCACCTTAAGACATTATTTCACAGAAATTGCAAGAATAAACCTGGGAAGCAATGGATATGTTATTACGGACGATTCTGGAGTGTTTGAACATGCTTTTTAGGCATTTGGATCGTATATTAAAGGATTTGTGCATTGTCGTTCATTACTTTGTATTGATGGTACACATTTATATGGGAAATACAAATGAACATTGCTAGTAACTATTGCCGTTAATGCAGATGATCATTTATATCCATTAGCTTATCTGATTGTTGATTCTGAATCCACCGATAGTTGGGGTTGGTTTTTTTCTTGCATGCGCCGCTTCATCCATTCCGTCAATGATCGTCAAATTACTTTTATTTCTAACAAAATGAAGTGCATACCAAATGCGTTGGAAATAAAGTGGCGTTTACCTTATAAGCATCATTTTTGTACTAGACATCTCAGGCAAACTTTCTAACATCAGGTTTTATAGACAAAAGACAGACTGGGCTTTTTTATGCTGTGGCTTGTGCTTCGGAGGAAGTTGAATATCATAAAATTCGTGAAGAAATAAAGAACCCTAAGGGCGCATAATTGGATTGAAAAAAGTTTACATGGCAGAAAAGAAAATTGGGCTCTACTCAAAGATAAATTTGGTGGATTTCATTAATGACACAAACGCTTTAGAAAGCTTTAATTGGGCATAGAAAGGGGCTCTATCCTTACCTATGAAAGCATTTATTGCTCGGACTTTTTTTTGGTCGGTGTATTACTTATGTCAAAGAAGAGAAACAACAAGAAGTCTTAAAACCCAAATTATACATAAGTGGGAAGCAAAGATTACTGAATGAGCCGATGAAGCAAGACGCACATGGGTTATTCAATTTAGCTCGGTAGAATGGTCTATGGTCCACTATTTTGGGGATGAATTTAAAGTGCTAATCAATGATGACACTTGCTCTTGTACGTAAAATATTTCTTTGCTATAGCATTTACCTTGTATGCATGTAATGGCGGCTTGTTCGTTAGTTTCAACAGGAGCTAATAGAGCTCATCACGATTTTGCTTCAATGTACTATACAGTCGCGAAATACTTAGCTGCGTACACCCCAGAATTTCACCCTATTAGGGATCAGCGATATTGGATGTTAATGAATAATCAGTTGGTACTACCTTCTATAGTGAAAAGGCCACCTGGACGGCCAAAGTTCGCTAGATTCAAAATACAATGGACGAAGGTCAAGCATCAAAAGAAAATAGGTGTAGCAAATATGGTGTTGTCGGTCATAAGAAAAATCAGTCTACTTCAGCCATATAATTTCGTGTAATTGTATTATCTTTCTAGTACTTGTAACTTTATAATATGACATAATTCATCTGAGTTCCATTCATAATTAATATGACATAATTCATCTGAGTTCAGTTTTACATAATTGTTCATCATATTACAAAAATTTCTAATTAATAGAGTTACAATGCATTCATAATGGAGTTACTTCCCATAACTTGATTCAGCACATGATCCACCAAGTAAGTACTCTGTAAAGTTGTACCCTCAATTCATCAACGCGTTCCGTAGCTCTAAATTTTGTTTATGCAATCTTTATTCTCTGCTTACATCTACAATGCATATTCAACCCCTCTGGGGCACATCTCAAGAACCAACCACTTAAAAATAATTCAACATGCAATGGCTTTAGGTTGAATGTTATGATCCTCAAAAAATTCATAGTGGTAGAAACAACGTCCAACATTCCTGTCATTTCTACAAACAACTATATCACATTCTACACCACAATTACAATATAAAGGTGGCATGCAGTGAAGTGAATGTGAGTTGTGATACGACATTACGTCCATCAATCTAGTCGGAATCGACCGTCTTCCATGAACCTCTACCACCGCATCTTCTAAAATCTGTCTATGTAGATCCTACTGCATAACTTCAAGTTGGGTCTGAGGAAAAAAATTCAACGTCGTGGGTTAAACCATCATTTACCCCTGCACCAACTTGGTTTTGTTCAAAGTCGTCATATATTTTCATCATTGTCTCATCATCAATCTCCCAATTATCCATTTTCAACCTCCAATAAAAGTAAAATAGTTCTAAAATAGAACTACAGAACAATATGAGGTCATTAAAAGAGGTAGTTCCGATAACATCATTTCTAACCCATTATTGAATTTGGATGTAAAATCTTACCTGGTTTCCAAATCAACCGCAAATATTAAACTACAAATTAGTAGTGGTTTGAAGTTGAGAATAGTTAGAAAATTAGGTTTCCATTGTTGAAATTTTGGAAAAGAAAAAGAGTCAAAGGAAAGAAGAAAAGCAGGGGAACACAAAGCGCAGAGAGAAAATTTTAGGGTGGTATCTCGGATACCGCCTGTTGGCGGCATCCGAGATTCTACCCTAAAGTTTCTTTAGGCGTCATCTCGGATGGTGCCAACAGGCGACATCCAAGATGCCGCCCTGATAATTCCTCCCTGTCTCTGCCCAAAGGCGGAGTGGAAAATATTGGGTGACATCTCGGATGACGCCAACAGGCGAAATCCGAGATGTCGCCCTAATAATTTCTCTCTGTCTCTGCTTGGAGGTAGTAAGGTAAATATTGGGTGGCATCCGAGATGCTGCCATAATAATTCCTCTCTGCCTATGATTGGAGGTAGGGAGGACAATATTGGGTGGCATATTGGATGTCACCAACTGGCGTCATCCGAGATGCTACCCTATCAATTACTTACTGCCTCCAAAAGAGGCAGTGAGGGAATTAAAAGTTTGTGGCATGATTTGGTGGCATCACAAATCATACCCAACGAACACCGTGACATCACAAACAAAAACCATAACTAATTTGGTGGTACCACAAACCAAAACCAACATAACAATCAACATATACTCTTATACCAACAAAACAATCCAAATTACATAAACAACATAACAATTTAAATAAAACATGACAACTACATAACCACCAACATAACAATCAACATATCCAAAAATATGACACTATAAAAAGCTAAATTATTAACATCCGCCGCCATCTAAACAACAACATTCTAACTACACAACACAATAACAAACTAATACATCATACAGTATCATTACAAATTTAAAACCATCACAATTTATTCATTGAAATTTTAAAACCAAATCCTAATGCCTCAAATGTTTCAAAATTTGAGGCGTATTTCTTTTATGTCATGGCTAAAGTTTGTACTCTTTTGGCGTTGAATCTTTATCTCTTGGATACCCTCTTCCGTATGTTCTACCTACGGTATGCTGCGTAGGCAACTCACCGGACGCTTGACCTTTACCTTTCCAGTGGCTTTCATATTTCTTCTGTGGCTTAGGAGTTGCAGGTAGTTGAGCAATATCGAATTGAGCAGTTGGAGAAGGAGGTGGTGGAGGTCTAGGAGAATACCGTGGTTCATCCATTTTGCTCTTTGCTAAACAAGAATGCAAAATATGTTTGATCGACAATCACTTTCCTATGCTATTCTCTATAATTTCTTGGTCCAACTTGTCCACTAATTGAAGTGCCCGGTAAACAACATCCACCTATAAACAAATAAAAAAAGTTAAATCATTTTGAAGTTTGATTGTTAACGATATTTTCCGTCAACACCCATAATTTGTTATATGGAGCATATACCTGGGCATATTTGTGCAACCATGATATAAGATTACTGAAGGGAAATCCGGGGTCCGTGTTACTTAGCTAAATAAATCGTTTCTTAAGTGCCAGAATCTCCATTCCAAAGATTAGTTATTCTTCCCTCAAGGGGTGAATATCACACTTACAGGATTATGAAGCTCCAAAGCACCTTGAAGAAGGATTTACTTAACTTAGTACGACTGAAGCCTTGCGTAATCAGTTACCCCTTAAATCATGGGTAAAATGATATACATTGTGAGGAGAGGAAAATAGGCTAATGCTTCCCAATACCCGGAAGATAAGGGTACTTGCAACGCTTATTAACTAAGAAGATCCTTCCACATCGAGCCAGCCCGAAGGGCCTTGGTTGTGTCAATGATCAAGCCATAAGCCTACATTCATTCTCTTTTCCAAAGTTGAGTAACATTAGGCTCATTATGAGAGGGTCAATTCATGTTGCCAATGCTTGAGGTAAAGAGGGGAAAGGCTTCGGGTTTCCACGAAACCTTTCCTCTCTACGAGGGTATAGTGAACAACTCTTTCATATGAAAGATTAGTATTAACTCCATGTTTCACCATAAATGGCACAATATGATTATCAAATCATGAAATGTTTAAGCATCGGACTTTTTCGTTTATAAATTGTAGATATATTACAAGAGTTGAAGGAATCCCCAAACTGATTTGGAAATTAGGGTTTGTCCCTTGGAGAAGAAAGAATAAGATTTAGAAAGCGAAAATCGTCCCTTAAATGTGATCCTTAGGGTCTTATTTATAGAGAATTCTGGGACCCTTCTGTTATTGGGCTTTGGGCCTGCAAGAGCCTCCGTCAGCCACTTTTCTTTTTGGTTTTGGATGTTTGGCTTCCGACCGCTTTTGTGGTGCTGATTATAGCCTTCAAAGTGAGGGTCCTAGTCAATTGGGGCTTCTTTGAGATCGAGATGAGCTTGTCGATGTTATATCTTTCGAAAGACATTTGAATTCTCGATTATGGACCCCAGTTGTAAGCTTTTGATCGTAAGCTTTCGGATGTAGGCTTCAGACTTTATCATGAACACTCAAAGAAGCTTTCCCTTATGATGTATATAGATAGCTACCGGTGTGAAACCACTGTCAGTGTCCGTACTAAGTATACTAGTATGGATAGCCTGTATCCCTTTTAGGGTTCCGATTGGCCTTCCGGTGGAGCTGTTGGGATAGTCTGGTCTTTCGAAAGGTAGCTCCCGATGATGCGTCTATTGTCTATCAATGTATCCGTTCGGTATTTATGCAACAGATGTTTCGGAATCTGGTTCCGGATAATCTTTATGTACTTCTGGCTTGATACTTCTGATGCCTCTATCTCTTCTTCCTTTCTTAGCTTCTGCGACCTTTCGCTATGAGATCCTCCAGCAGGGTTGACCCTGACAGATAGACTCTTCCGGATGTACCCTGTCGGCATTCTATGGATTTTGAGTTACTTTCTCCTAGGATGGTGCCGGTTTACGCCTCTCTCAGATCATTCCTTCCTGCTTTCGGTTTTTTCTATTATTCGGCTTTTTGCTTTCGGAGGATTCTTCTGTGCTTATGTCCCTCTGATGCCCCTTCACTGTCAGCCTATTTTAGGGTTAATTTTGGTAGTAACATCCCCCCAAGTGAAGGGGTGTTTTTGACTTTACAAGTCAAAATTTTCTTTCTAGACTCCTTTCCATTCACTTGTGAGTTGTTTTCAACGCTGAATTTCATAATGAAATCTATAAGACATTGTTTTTGTGCTAGCTCTTTCCCGATCATTAAGAATTGAAATCCAATGATCGATTTCCTGTTTTGATAGTAGCCCTTAACAAACCCTTACTTGGGTAAATTAAAGATTGAAGACCAGAAATCCTCTTTTAATATTTGTGAAGAGCCGAGTCAACCCAGATTCGGGTATTAATATAGAAGACTTGAACCAACACTCGTTTAGGCAATCAAAGATTAAAGACCGGAAATTCCCTTCCGGCATTTGTGAAAAGTCGAATCAACCCTGATTCGGCATTAATATAGAAGACTTGAACCATCCCTTGTTCAGGTATTTAAAGATTGAAGACTGTGAATCCCTTTCCGGTATTTGCGAAAAGTCGAATCAGCCCTGATCCGGGTATTAATGTAGAAGACCTGAACCACCCTTATTCAGGTAATTAAATATTAATAAAGACCAGGAATCCCTTTCCAGTATTTTTGAAATTCCGAATCAACCCAGCCTTAGGTATTAATGTAGAACACGTGAACCACCCTTGTTTAGGTAATTAAAGATTGAAGACCAAGAATCCGCCTTCTGGTGTTAATGTTTTGGTATCCCCTTAGATTTGATTTGTGAAGCAAAGGTTGTACGTGCTTCTTTAGCCACTCTCTGGGCTTTTGATGTCAAGGCAGAGGATGTACATGCTTTGTTGGCCACTCTCTGGGCTTGTGCATCCCGTGCGATTGGCTAGCTTATCCACAAGCGGGCCCAAGGACTTAGTCGACCTCCCTCTAGGAGGCGACTTATCCTGACCATCATAGGTGATGATAAGGTCTTATAAACTTAGATGGGGCCATTGTAGACACAAAACTAAGGTTTACTCTTTTGATGCTTTATTCTGACCATTGTGGGTACTGATAGAGGCTTACACACCACCCCCCCCCTCCAAGGGGTGCCCTATCCTGACCATCGTAGGCAATGATAGTGGTTAGCGTTCCCTTCTGCGGGTAACGTAGAACATAAGAAGAGGTAGGACGTGCTCTATTGCGAGCAGAGATAGGACGTGCTTAGTTCTAGCCGAGGCGGGGTGCACTCTTCTGCGAGCAGAGACAAGGCGTGCTAATTTTAGATGCACCACCACGACCATTTCTGGTGTGAAATGGAGGCTTACGCTTTTGATGCTTTAACCTATCCCCTTCTGATTGGGCATGGAAAAAGACTAACACACCACCCCCTCCGGGGGGTGCCTTGCCCTGACCAGTTTGGAGATAGCAAGGAATTTGATCCATTCGTGGTTTGACCCCTTTTGGGTTTCTTTATGTTTTGAAAGGGTTTCCGTGCCCTTGGTTACGTGATATTTTTTGGAGGAAAGCCTTTTCCCTTACTCCTTTATCATTGAGAAGTATGGTCTTAAATATTAAGGGTTCCATGTTCTCGAAATGAGATCACCGTTGGGTCTGCACAGTCGATATGTTTTGGGTATAAATTCTTGATGGACGATCAAGGGTCCTTCCCAATTTGGACCGATAGGGCCATCCGCTGGGTTCTTTGTGTTAGCCATCACTCTCATAAAACTAATACTCCTTTTGCGAAGGTTGTGGTCTTGACCTTTGTGTTGTAGTATTTTGTGACCCTCCTTTGATATTCAGCTGGTATGATTGCAGCCTTATCTCTTAATCCCTATATTAAGTATAGGGATTCCTTTCTTAGCTCCTGATTGGGATTAAACGCATATGTTATCCTTCTATGCCATGGGATTTCGACCTCAACCGGACGCATGGCTTTACATCCATATGTCAAGGAAAAAGGGGTGTGTCCCGTTGTTGTTTTGGTACAGAATCTATATGCCCAAAGCACTATGGGTAACTCTTCGGCCTAATTTCATTTGGCTTGGTTTAGGCGCTTTTTAGGGATTGTCTTTATGGTTTTGTTGGCTGCTTCGACAGCTCCGTTGACTTTAGGATGGGCTACCGAGGAAAAAGTTTTGATAATTCCATTCTTCTCACAAAATATAGTAAATTCTTCACTCTTGAATTGTGTTCCATTATCTGATATGTTCTTGTGTGAGATTCCAAGGCAGGTAACAATATTCTTTATTACGAATCTCAATGCCTTTTTAGATGTGATTGTTGGAAGGGGTTCTGCCTCCACCCACTTGGTGAAGTAGTCGATGACCACTACGGCATACTTAGCTCCACCTTTTTAGATTGGTACGGGTCCAATTAGATTTATTCCCCATACGATGAATGGCCAGGGGATTGAGATAGTGGTTAGTGTGGCGATCCCAAAACCCCGTGACACGGTGTTAAGGATAATCATTGGAATATAACACATTAATCATCATTAGCAGATCAAAGATAATAGAATAAACAGAGATAGAATAATTTACATACATATGACAGCGGAATCATATAGATATCATCACATCAGAGAAGCATAGTATAGGATACAACTTAGTGCATAATGATACATAATCAGTCACCATCGCCTGAGGCAGAATCATACATAAAGAGTACTCAAAATAAATATCGGTCTACATCGCCAATGGCGGAAACATAATATAGATACAATAATGGCGGAGAAAATCCAAGTCAGCACGGTGTAGTCAAGCCTCGCCATGAGCCAAAAGGTGCGTCAGAAACCTGTAACTAGGCTGCCCATGTGAAAATGAGGGCACCCGAGTTTGCAAGGTGAAACAAACTACGAGTCAGTCATGGGACTGGTATGAGAAATCTACATAACTTATTAACAACAACAATAAGGAAAATCAAAGGACCACGCCACTTTCACGGAACGGGTTTACTCCAATGAGTGCTAGTGCATGAAATAAAGTAAATGATTAAATCATCGCAATGCTTTTTATAAAATGAAGCCATTATAAGACTCAGGTCCCATCACACAATGCAATGCAAGCCGAAGGATAGAGTTTTTACCTTATAATGGCCAAAAATGCTTCATACGAATTAAACAAAAGTGTTTGATATTATTACTAGTGCATATATGTTTCAAAAGCGATTTCAATCATAAATATCAATCATAGGCGGCATAAATGACCCATACCACTATGTCGTCGTACTAGTAATACAATCACGTCCGCATATCGTATTGGAAATTGCGTTCCTTCATGAGTCGAGGCAAGGGGCAAGCTCCTCTCCGATTCGAGACACTCTAGCAAATGTCCCAGGACCCCACTATGATCCTTGGAATCGGCTGGGTCGGTCCTCTCTTACTTTTGAGGATTAGTTATTCCTGAACACACGTTTCCCGGTCCTAACAGACCTATAATCGAGGCGCCTCGCATTCCAACAACCACACAGGTGAAAAGTATATATAATGTCAGGGCTGGTAGGTCACTGACACCACCTTAGCTAGAAAGAAACGTCGTGCTCTCCCAGCGGTCCGTCTCCCGTTTTTGACTCATACCGGGGTGTGAGGCTCACGAATTCACGTTATACACAAAGCAACGTCACACAGACCATGCTTTGATCCTCAACCACAAGACTTTGCTTTGCAACAGAAGCCTTGATCATATGCCACTTAGGCGTGCCACACAGGCAATCCACTCCATGCGACTGATTTCTATCAATACATAACCTCTGAGCTCGTACGTCTCAAAGAAGGGCGTTAAGCAAGAGAATAAATTCCCCGCTGCCAAACAGATATATATTTAACAGAGATCAATCAGCACAGAACAAAATCCAATGTCAGACACAAAGTCCATTTACAAGTCCGTTCTGGGTCTGAAAGAAACCGGAGGCACCAATTCCTCGCATATCCGTACAATCAACAGTATGTTTGGACGGCTACTACTTCAGTTCCTTCATGGTAGCTACTCCAATCACGAGCATCAGTAGCGCCCATCCATCCAATGTGAAGATCGTCGGTCTTCAACCGTCTTCGACTCTTCGACTTCTCAACGTCGATCGATTATTTGAAATGAGATGAACTCGGCCTTTTCAAATAATCCACGTATATTTAGATTTTCAAATCAATTTATCACATGGTTGGACAATTCAACATTCACATTTCAGTTCTTTAGTTATAATTCTCATATTAAATACATTCAACCATCACATATCAAGCCAACACAACAAAATTGGTTTATTTCCACTCTATATCGTCTATAGTATTTTATAACGATATATCGCCATTTTTATTTAATTTAAAACGGCCATATTTCATTAAACGACGTTTCAGGTCGTGTCGATGCACTGGCGCTGCTTTTCACTAATTTTATTTTACACATATTTAAAAATATAACCGTTGGATCTTCACAAATTTTATATCATTAGGAGGTTATTTCAAAACGAATCCAACGATTCCAGTTTTGGGAAAATCCGACGGTCGGATCTTCCACACTAATTATTTGAAGTTACGATTTCAATTTACGAACTACAGCGTCGTTATTCGATTTAATTTAATTATATATATATATATATATATATAAATACAATCGTTTCTGGCGCTGTTTTTCTTCAGATTTGAATTAAACATTCCAGACAATCCAACCGTCGGATCTTTACAAAGTTGGTGCCGTTGGAAAGATATTTCCAAGGCGAACCCAACGGTTTCGGGAAAATCCAATGGTCGGATTTCCCGCACTAGTCGTTTGAAATCACGGTTTCAAAACACGAACTGCACGGCCACGTTTCGTTTTAATTTTATTTATGTTTATATATTTATATAAATATAGTTCATTCAAAAATTCCTATATCGTTTTCACTTCAATTATTTCACTAACGCCTTTAAATTTTGGAAAATTTCGCCATAACCTCCTTTGTACGGGAGGGGCTGGGAAAATTCCCAAATAGCCACACGGGCGTCTCATGTCAAAAAGAAAAAGAAAAAGCCAAGCAGCTAGCCTACAGGCTCATAAAATCATCACCCAAACAAAACAGTAAATGTGTACCTATTTGTCGGGCACAAAATTTTATTCCTCTTCTCTAGCCCCTTTGCTATAACCTGTTCAATAAATATGCATGTACATATACACAGTTTTTATCACTTATCATTTTCCATTCAACTTCATGTTTGATTTACTTTGGTTTAAAAACACCATTCATTCTAGTGTTGCATGCATAGGCTAAAATCATATCCTTAGCTAATTAATGTATATTTCAACTCATGCACATTTATTTGAACAAGTGGCTATTTTTAACACTTCACATTTCAAAGATGATAATTTTGGCGAACTAAAATAGATTTCAACACATGACTATTTTATTTAGTTCCTATGCATGTTAAAAATAATATTTCATTCACAAATATTTATTTCAACGTCCGCATATCTCTACCATATCACATATATGATAAAAATGACATTTTTATCATTTAAAATATTTATTCGACAAATGGATGTTTTCAACACTTCATAGTTTCAATAAAAATGTAATTTTTTATTGTTCGGTCATTTTATTCAACACATGAACTTTTCCACTACACACACTTCTCAACACGTGAGCATTTCCACACATGGATATTTTATTTATGTTGTTCATATTAGAAAGATGGAATTTTTATTGTTAAAACTATTTATATATATAAGGCGAATATTTTTCATACTTCATACATATTATAAAAAGGTGATTTTTATTGTTTAGACACTTCATTCATTCACAAATGAATTTAATTTTCACACATCAATTTCAACACATGAACATTTCCACACATGGATATAGTTTCAACATATGGCTTTAATTTCAACGCATGAAGATAATTTCAACATATGAAAATAATTTTAACACACAAAGATTATTCAAAATTTCTGCAGCATAACGGCAGGGTAGTTAAAACCGGCACTGTCCCTAGTACGGCTCCTCGCTCTACCGTAAAACCTCGCGGTTTTTGACAATGGGGATTCATGCATCTAATTTGCACGTAGGCGGCATGTTTATTTTTATTTCCACAAATATTTCCAATTCATTTCAATCACCAATGGGTATTTTTCAACCACAACCAAACAATATCAACCACAAACAATTATTCAACCATTCGTATGTTTCATCCAATATTTCACACCAATTCACAACAATAAATATCGTCCATGGTTTGTGGACGAGGGGAGTATATATATATATAATTGCTATATTTCACTTGCATTTCAGCACATATGTCAATTATTCCATGCATGTATAATTCATACTTCGCTCATATAGCTTACACCACGCATGTACATGAGGTATACAACACGTGTGTAATTTATATTTCGCTAATATAAATTATACACGACATTTTCCATTCAAATTTATTTAATTTAGATTTCTCACTTTGGCTTGCGGAGTGCTAAAAATCGTAGATGACTCAGAAAAATCCGCGGCTTCTTCTATGTGGTAGAGATCTTCCTTGCGGTCCCGATGTTTCTTGTTTCATCGAATTTCGTCAACACACCAAAAAGATATGATTTTTCAAAGTGCAAACATAAAAAAGAACTCACCTTTCACGAAGGTTCAAAACTAGGTTTGCGGTTTTCGCGAGAACCGGGGCACGAGGGGATGATCGGCGAGTTGGACGTGGAAGAGGGGGAAAGGGCTACAGGCGTGCGGCAGTTTGGTGGCGTTCGGTGGTCGGGATCGGCGGCGGCAGCGGTTTGAAGGTCGGGACTTTGGAGGGAGATATCTCGATGTAGAAGCAACGATAGGGGGAGCTCCTTATATGGATTTGAAGAGGGGAAGGAGAACTACAAATAGTTGAACTGGGGGAGGGGCTGATTCGGGCTGTGGCGATCGGAAATCGCCAGGGAAGGGGGGGAGCTTTTCCGTCGTCGATGTCGGGGGGTCGGGGGGGTTTTCTGATGTTTTTTTTATTTATGAATGGTGAAATATGATTGGTCGATGGTTTTATTAAATTTTTAAATAGTGTTTTCTCAAACGAACCCCTTTACAAACCCAACGACTGTCGTCTCCAGCTAAATACCCCCATTCCGGACACAATGGGATAGGTTTCGTTGGCCAATTCGACTGTTACAATCAGTTATTTTTCAAATTAAAGTATAAAACATTTAATTTTTAACTTTGAACGTACATTTCAATTTGCCAGGGCCACAAACTGATTCAAAAAATTCCAGAAAAATAAATATAGCTATGTTTTGACGCTACAGTCCCAACAAAACTAGTTTCGTTGAATTCTGAGATCGTTTGAAAAATGGCCATTTTCTGGTCGATCCAATTTAACAGAAATTGACCAAACACATTTTATTTTGCCACGCTCACATACTAGCTTCAAAAATTATGAAATTTGAAACCTAGCAATAGTTTGACATCCCGGACCCAACAAATGTGGTTTCGTCGAATTCTGAGGTCGTATGCAAAATATTAATTTTCCAGGGCTATATATTCTATATAGCGACCATTCTGAAAATTCATTCTGCCATAACTTTTGATTCCCGTTATGAAACTTCGATTTTTCAGACTCGTTAGAAAGGTATTGACTAACAGATTTAAATATTTTTGGATTCGCTAAAATCCTCCGTTATATTTTCCACCCTGCACAGTCAGTCAAAGTTTGAATTCAAATTTTCAAACTGACTCACTATTTCTAATTCACTATTTTATTGAAATATTCTATTTCAATTGTTTAAATTCCTTTGAAATCACCAATTTAAAATTTTTAAATTGGCTCGTATTTTCCGGGTTATTACAGTTAGCTTGATAAGGGGAATCCAAGGCACTTTAGAGTACCTTTGACACCTTTCACGCTTTTTGATATATTCAATTGCTTGATTAACCATCTGTGGCCAATAATAGCCTTGTCGCATAACCCTTCTAGCCATCTTAATTCCATTGGAAAGGTCTCCACACAATCCTTTATGAGCCTCTTTTAACAGGTTAAACCCATCTTTAGAGCCTACACATCTTAAGTAAGGAAGTGAATGTCCCTTTTAATAGAGTATATTATCCATAATCATAAATGTAGTAGCTTGGTGTCTTATCCTTCTTGCATTATGCTTATCGAGGGGTAAAGTTCTGTTTAGGAGGTAGTCTACCAAGGGAGTCATTCGTGTATTTTCATGATAGCAATTTGTTTCTATCGAGGGAGGTTCCACATTGGATTTTCCCTCTTTGTTCCCTTCTTCCTCCTTTCTCAAGGCTTGGGATCTAGTTAGGACTAATAATTCTTTCCCCATTTCTGATTCTTCATGCTCGATACTAGGACTTTCTTAATAACCCATGGGAATTACTCGAGTTTCGAGGGCCTCTCGGGAGCTGGCAAATTTGGCCAGTGAGTCTGCTTGAGTATTCTCCCTGCGGGGTATTTGATGAATTGAAAAATCATCGAACTGGGAAAACATCTTTAATATCCTTTTCACATATAGGGTTAGCCGTGCATCCTTGGTTTGATAGGTTTGCTTTACTTGGTTTACCATTAGTTGTGAATCACTAAAGATTTCTATTCGAGGTATCTTCAACTGTAGTGCCAAATTCAAACTAGCCATTATTGACTCATATTCAGCTACGTTGTTAGTTGCTGGGAATCCTAACTTCAAGGTATAGTGCAAGCGGTGTCCGTCAAGGGTAATTATGATATAGCCTACCCCTGCTCCCTGTTCATTCGAAGCTCCTTCTATAAAAAGTTGCCACTTGGCCTTTAAGTCATTCTCTTTAACTGATTGCTCTGTAACAAAACTTGTGCATTCGTTCATGAAGTCTGCGAGAGCTTGTCCTTTAGCTGCCCTCGAGGGTGGAACTCAATCTCGTATTGGCTAAGTTCAACTCCCCATTTGACTAACCTCCTAAAAGTCTCTGGCTTACTGAACACCTGCTTAAGTGGAAAGCTAGTTAAAACCTTAACGGGATGAGCTCGGAAGTACCCTCTTGGCTTTCGCGTAGTGATTACTAGACAATATGCTAGTTTTTCCATTACTAGGTATCGGGTTTCCGTATCCTTCAGCCTTCTGCTAAAGTAATAAATTAGGTGCTGAGTCCCATTACTTTCTCTTATAAGGATTGAGCTTATCGCATATTCTGACACAGTCATATATAGGTATAGATCTTCTCCTTTTTCGGGACTGGATAAAATCGGAGGAGTTCCCATATAAACTTTCAATTCTTGAAAAGCCTTTTTACATTCTTCGTTCCATTCAAAATTCTTCTTTTTCTTTATAACATCGAAGAAATGAACATATTTGTCAGTGGCTTTGGAAATAAACCTACTGAGGGCTGCTACCTTCCCATTTAAGCTCATGACTTCTTTGCTTGTACTAGGTTCTTCCATGTCTCTTATGGCTTGGATTTGGTCCCGGCTAGCTTCAATCCCTTGCTCACTTACTAAATACCCTACGAACTTTCCAGATTGAACTCCAAAAGAACACTTCTGTGGGTTTAGATTCATTTGATAACTTCTTAGGACACTAAACATTTCTTTCAAGTCTTTCAATTGATTTTCTACATCGATGGATTTTACTATCATATCATCCACATACACTTCCATGCTGCGCCCTATTTGTTCTTGAAACATTCTATTTACTAGCCTTTGGTATGTTACTTCCGCATTTTTCAACCCGAAGGGCATTACTTTATAGCAAAATGTTCCCCAGTCAGTGATAAAGCTTGTATGCTCTTCATTGTGTTTATGCATTGGAGTTTGGTTATACCCCGAGTAAGCATCCATAAGGGATAATATCTTATGACCACTCGTTGCATCGACCAACCGGTCTATCCATGGAAGGGGATAGCAATCCTTTGATCAAGCCTTGTTTAAATCCGTGTAGTCAACACATGTCCTCCACTTCCCATTGAACTTCTTTAATAGCACAGGTTGGCTAACCACTTTGGGTAAAGAGCCTCTCGGATAAACCCATTAGTCTCCAACCTTTTGACTTCCTCCTTTATGGCCTCAGACCAGCCTCTGTTATATTATCTCTTCTTTTTTCGAATCGTGATTACTGAAGGATCAATGTTTAAGGCATGACTCATAATAGAGGGGATGATCCCAACCATGTCTGAATGGGTCCAGGCAAAGAAAACTTTGTTGAGTTGCAGGAACCAAATTAGATTTCTTTTATGGGGCTCTACCAGCCTTTTCCCTATGCTGAGAACTTTGCCTTATCCTTTGAATCAACATTTACCTCTTCCACATCTTCTATTGGTTTCTTTCTTTCAATATCCATCCTAGAATCTAAATCCGTAACAATTTATCCTTCTTCAGACAAGTTTACATCATCGACTCTCTTCCTCTCTCTTTTCAAAGAAGTGTACCTACCATTTGCGCGCTTGTTAGCTTTATTAATTTTTATCTTGGCTTTGAATGGGATGTAAGAATCCCTTATCTGAAGGTATTCAAACAATAGAAGAATCAAAGTACGAAGAACACCTCCTTTTGTATTTGTCGATTGTTGCGAAATACAATTCGCGAGAGCTAAACTGTCCTCCCCTAATGGTACGCCATCCCTGCTTGGTTAAGAATTTTAACATAAGGTACTTGGAAGAGACAAACATCCATCTTCACTAGAGATGGTTGTCGAAAGAAGGCATTGTAACAGGATGGTTGATCAATCACTACAAAGAGAGTTTCGAAGGTTCTATGGAGCGGAGGCAACCCTACTTGAACCAAAAGGTTGATCTGCCCTATCGGAGTTGACCCCTTGTTATTAAAGCCGAAGAACAATTCGTTGCTTGTCTCCAGCTTCTTCTCATAAATTCTCATTTGATCAAAAGTTGAAGATGACATTGACAACACTCCCAGTGTACACAAGGATCTTGGAGACGACAAAGAGTCTGATTTGCGCTGTTATCATAAGGAGATCATTATGCGGGTGGCATACCCCTTTCTTCATCTCTTATGGAGAAAACACTAGGTTGTGCATCTTGAGAGCATAACGTGCATTCTTCAAAGATGGTTCTTCCTGAATAGAGAATATTCCTTCCATGACTTCCTTTATGTATTGATTCTGGCTCTCGGACATTTTTCGGCAGGGTGTGGCCCTCTATGGATCACAATGATTCGATTTATAGGTGGACCCTAGTCGAGGCTGCCTTCTTCCATAGTAGCTTCCATTGCATTTGTTGAAACCTTTTGTTGTCCATTTGTATGCTGAGCAGATGTTGTCTTGTTTAAAACAAAATCCTTCAAGTGTCCCTCATAGATAATTTTCTGAGTAATCTCATCCAGTACCTTGCATTCGTTAGTCTTATGCCCATTGGTCTTGCGAAATTCGCAATACTTACCACTGGAATAGGTTCAGGGCAGTTCTTGGCCTTGAACGAGATAGGGAAATTCTTAATCCTTTCTTTCACAACAGCATACACAAACGATATGGGCTCGTTTATAGCAACCGAGTTGGTATTAGAATCTTCCTATCTTGATCTCTTTTGATTTCCCTTTGGAGGCTTTCGTCTGAAGTTTGACCTTCCTCCTTCCCCTCGAGGCCCGAACTTTCTCTTTGTGAAGTACAATTCGTCCATGCGAATAAACATGTCAGCTTGGAAGTGAAAGTCTTGTAAGTTTTTACAGCCGTGGATGTATAATTCTTTGCAAAATGTGGTGTTTTAGATTAACCCTGAATGCACAGCAATAAATTTGTCACGGTTGTTCACATCATTGGCCTTTAATGCCTCGATGTTGAACCTTTTAAAGCAATATTCTAGAGATTACCCTTATCTTTGTTTGATGTTAGCAATGACCGTGTAATCAACTATCGGATCTTTGTAGATGCAGAACTACGCTGAAAATTCGTAGGATAACCGCTTCCATGAATAAATGGTGTTTTCTCTGTACTAACGATACCACTTTGCGGTTTCTACCTGAAGATTCATTGGAAAGAGACGATATTTGATGGTCCTGAAGCATTGTAGAGATCCATCTGGCTCTCGAAGGCCATTAGATGATCACTAGGATCAATTGTCCCAAGATATTTGATGGTGGGAACCTTCACCCTAGATGGTAGTATGGTGTTCATAATTTCATCGAAAAAAGGAGCTACCCATTCGTTGTCATTAATCCTGTCATATTGGGTTGTCTTCCCCTTGCTTCCCAACAAGTCTTTGATGGTCTTCTGAGCAATGTCTTTAAGATAAGCTTCTATATGTCTTAGTTTATTATCTTGGGATCATAACCTTTGGAAGTGGAATTCCTGGATTGTTCTTGTTCACACTGACTTTTTTGATGGTCTATTCCTGCCAAATGGGACTTCTTCTTCTTAGAGGAAGTCGCCATGAGCTTCTCTTTTGCTTCGGAGTGATGGATGGGAGCCTTTCTTTTTGAAGATTCATTCGTCTCTCTTTGAGCAGATTTGGTGAGTCTTGAAAGCCATAATTCTTGCGACATTGTCTTCCATGGCGTTCGGATTTGGTGGTTATGTTGGACTGGATGTGGCTCCTGTTTCATTATAATTCGAATAAAGCGTTAACTCCATGTTCCCTCCAAGGGTCGCATTAGGAGTCGGTTCCTTATTTCGCTTTTCTAGTCTCTTTGATTTCGTATTTCCTGCCATGGAGCAATAAATTTGCCAAATTAATTTTTGTGGTAGTTAACCACAAGGTCTGAGGTTCAGGCCCTCCTTCTAGCGCCAAAATGTTAAAGATGTTTTTCATCAATACACGGAATGAGTTATATGGAACATGTACCACTACAACAAAAACACCATATTACAGCTTTAATTTTACAATTGTGCAAAAAGCACAGTTGTAATAAATGTTTTTTTTACAACTGTGCGAAAAGCACACTTGTAATAAATGTTTTTTACAACTGTCAGCTCCCTAAAGTTGTAGTAAACATATATATCACAACTTTTCATTTTATTAGTTGTAATAGATGCCTATAATTAAAAACTTCATGTTTATAATACTTATATTTAATAACTAATTATATTAGTATTTAATAATAATAATTAATAATTAATTTGGGAATCAATAATATTTATCAATTATTATTAAATAATTAATAGTTAATAAGTAGTAATTTATTTTTAATAGTTAATGTATGTTAACTACTTATTAGTTAATAGTAACATAAGCCTTTAATAAGTATTACTCTCGATTATAACTAAGTAGAAATAAGTAAAAGTTAATTAATAACTATTATTAATAAGCAATATTTGATTTGGTAGTAATTATTTCAACAGTTTTAATAAATATAATTTTGGCAAACTTGTTTGTTCAGCAGTTAACAACCGCGCTTGTTTGTGCTTTTGTTTATAATAACTCAAATATTATTTTTGTTATCAGTTAATATTCAATTATAACTCAAAAGAAGTAATAATTAATAAAAATTAAGAAGTAATATTAAATATTCTAATGGAAAATAATTTTTTAGAAATTCATATCATTTTTCTTATAAATTTTCACTTATTATTTCTAATTTGTAACATGTATGAAGTTGCAGTATATGGTCTACAAAAAATTGGCGGCATGCTTTACTCCCTTCGCTGAAAATTTGTATATGGTCTATGGAATTTAGGAGGGAGCGCTGAAAATTGAGCTCCAAACCCATTCACGTTACATAAATTTACTCCTTTGCGCAGCCGTCCTCTCATTTCCTTCTCTGAAATAAAATCGATCTCATTTTCTCCCTCAAATCCTCCTCAACGTTGACTAGGGTTTAAGCGCCGCTCTCAATTTCTGATCATTTTTCTTCCTTCTGCCATTTCCTCTGTCCGCCTCACCTCGCTCCCCCTAGCTTTCGCCTAGTCTGCTTATTGTTCCGCCGTCGTTCCACCGTTCCCAATTCTTCTTTTTCAAATCCAGAAATCGTTGCTTTACCTTCACTATTTCGGTGGCTTTAATGATCTCTGATTAACGATCCTAGTGCGGTGACAAACGCTTATTGATTTACTTGGTCTTCGTACAACAGAGCCTCATACGACACTGATTTTAGCTCCTGAGTTAGCTTGTCACTTTACTGAGTGGTAACTTTTTGGGTTGTGTATTTTGTCTCTTACAATGGCCGGTAAAGTCATTAGCCCAATTGTTTCTTATAATGGCCGTAAATTTATTTCGAAATCTTTATTGTTTCATTGGTTATATTTGTTTTGAATTGGTGAATATTTGACTGAGTATTTGTTCTCCGTTGGTGAATCAATTGGTTGTTACTTGGTTTTCATAGTAGTGAGTCAATTCTGGTTCTCAGTTAACTGATTTCACCAATAGTGAGACATGGTAGTAAATGAATTTATCTCAGTTAATTATTAATTGGTGAATCAATTCATTGGTGCATTTTGAAATTCATTGGTTCTCAGTCAACTCTGGTTCTCAATTATGGCATTCATTGTTGTTCTGAAGCTATGTCATAAGATTGTATATTTGATTTGTGATGTGTAAAATATATTTGCCTAAGGTTGCAGATTATTAGCTTTGACTTGTTTTTTACAGGGTAGTTCAAACAAGTATGCTGTCATTCAATGAAACCGGCAAAAAATGCTCGCATGTTTCGTGCTAAAATATTCAGTAAGCGTGAGATCAATTCTTCAGTTCAAAATGAATGGGTAGGATACATAGAAAAAGACAAAAAAAAAAAAATAGTTTTAAAGTGAGTCTTAACTCTTAAGTAGTGGTAAGAAGTTAAAAATGAATAACTGAGATATTACTTGATTATAGTCCATCATTTACTTGATTATTATCATTTCATTAGGAAAATTTCCACTTGAATATTTCATGCACCTTTTGCAATGTAGGTAAGTTTCATGCTAGATGTACGAGCTGTAGATGATATTGCAAGAGAAGAAAACATATTTGCAGCATAATGTCGAGCCGGTAGCAGCGAAATGTTACCCATAATTATGCCTACAGATCAGAGATGCAACTAATTCATCTCTTCATCAAATGAGAACTAATGTTCATGGGGATGTGCTGGTATTGATGAATGAGGCTGGACATGATGTTAAGGCAGACTAAAGGTCAACTTTCAATATTGTTTTAGTAGCAGTTAAATTTTTTCGACACACAATAAGAAAAATTGCTTTTAACTTGTTCTTATTTATATCACGGACTTCTTTCTATTAGGGAATAATTATATGGAATTTATGTTAACTTGTTCATTTATTCCAGGGATTTCTTCCTTTTGGCTGCCTGCTTCACATACCCTCAATACTGAGGAGGTGACTGATGCACTTGAACTGGTATAATGGGACTGAAGTGATTCCTTTTGTTGTAACTAATGCAGTGACTGAAGCACTTGCTGTGAGTTTGTAGATGACTTGTTGATGAATTTAAAATACAAACATTTACCAACATCGTTTGAGAGAAGTATTCTTATTTTATACGTTTTTGTAGTACTTCTTGTTCTTTATTTTCCATAATAATTCCTTTCAATTATGCTTGGGCTTGGTATTTCATCAGGAGATATAGTGCAATACTTAGAGAATTTTCTCTTGTTTTAACCTATATTGTCTGACTGTGCATCATCTGTAGTGTCATGCGTTAAATTATGATCATTTATTTCTTTAATGCCTCTAAAACTTATCATATGTAGTGATACGAATCACCGTTTGTTTGGCACAAAAGACACAAGAACCCATGGTTTTCATTTTTGAGACGCCATTGACGAGTGTCTTCGATCTTTGGACATGAAAAGTAATCCTTTAGCTCAGGAACTTTTTGAGAAAGATTTACATTGTACTAAGTGAAGATTCTTGTGTCTTTTTTCTAACAACAGACGTATTCTTATGCAACAAGTTTCAAATCACTACAGTGAACCTGCACCAAAAAGATAAATGGCCTAGAGATTTTGTTGTCTTCGACTAGTGTACTCTTGTAGGATATGCATTTTTTTGTGGATAACTTGTGTTTGTACTTAGTTGCTTTGTAATGGTCAAGTATGTAATAATACTCGAAATGTTTTCTAAAATTTATTGTTTGTAATATTGAAAATTTGAGTATTGTAATAAATTAGTTTGCAAATAACTTTAATATCTGTTTTGCTTATGGAGTATTGCTATGTTTTATGTATTGTTCATTTCAGTTGCAAAAGATGTCTAATTTTTTTTAAAATGCAACTGTCAATCCCAACGGTGCATAAAAGTTATAGTTGATATTGTTACAACTGTGCATAACTGTTGTAAAAACGTTTATTACAACGGTGTAAAACAGTTGTAAAATATACATATCACAACGGTGTCGCAACGGTGTAGAAACATTGTAAGAGATATAAGTATATTACAACTTCTTAATACACGACGGTGGCTCCACCATTGTAAAACCTTTTTACAACGTTTTTGCACCGTTGTAATATGGTATATTTGTTGTAGTGTACCTAGGAAAATTTGTGCAACCATGATCTAAGATTACTGAAGGGTAATCTGGGGTCAGTGTTCCTTAGCTAAATCAACCGTTTCTTAAGTGTCAGAATCTCCTTTCCAAAGATTAGTTATTCTTCCCTCAAGAGGTGAGTAACACACTTACAGGATTATAGAGCTCCAAAGCACCTTGAAGAAGGATTTACTTAACTTAGTACCACTGAAGCCTTGCGTAATCAGTTACCTCTTAAATTATGGGTAAAATGATATACACTGTGATGAGAGGAAAACAGTCTAATTGTAAAAACCCGGAAAATTAGAACCAATTTAAAATTTTTATTTTGGAAATTTTAATGAATTTTGAATATTTAAAATGATTTATTTTAAAATAACGACTAGAAATTTATTTTGAATAGAATTAGAACATATATATTTATTTAAAGCGAAGTGAGAATATAAATACTTATTTTAATTATAAAAGGAATTGGAAATGGCGCGGTAGTTTGAAAATTCGATTTCAAATTTCAAATGAATGTACAGGATTCAAAATAAACCGGATTTTAGTGAAACCAAAAATATTTGAATCTGTTTGAAAATATCTATCCAACGAATCTGAAAAATTGAAATTACATAGCAGGAATAAAAAGTTATGCCCAGTTGGAAATTCAGAATAGTCACTATGGAAATATAACCCTTAAAAATAGCCATTTTGCAAACGACCTCCATTTTTTACGAAACCACTTTTGTTGGATTCAGGATTTGTAATTATTGCTAGATTCCAATTTCCATAATTTTTGGAATTAGTATGTGAGTGTGGCAAAAGAAAACGTGTTTTGACAGTTTCAATCAATTTGGATCGACCAAAAAACGGTCATTTTTCAAACGGTCTCCAAATTCGATGAAATTAGTTTTTTAGGACTGTATCATCAATACGAAGCTAAAAATCATTTTTCTAGAATTTTTAGAGGCAGTACGTTGCCTTGGTAAATTAAAATGTGCGTTCAAATTCAATATATATTGATTTATATTTTAATTTAAATAAAAACTGATTGTAACAGCCGAATTAGGTTACGAAACATATTCCATTTTGTCCGGATAGAGGGTATTTAGCTAGGGGCGACAGTCATTGGGTTCGAATTGGAGTTCGGATGTAATATTCACTTTTTAGAATTAAAATTGAATTAAATAATATAATAAAAATTATATATAACCCTAGAATAAACCCTACCCCTGTTCAGAATTTTGAGCCGCCACTATCAATGGTTACCGCGCTTGAAGTTTGATACCCAATTTTATTCTAATCCAATCTGAATTCCTCCATGAACCAAAACAAATCATTCCACTTGGTGAGATCTACGAATTGGCAGTGGTGTAATCGGGTTTCGAGGCCTGAACCGTTTGGGAATTTTTGCCCAAACTCCAGTCGTTCTGAGGTATTTTAAGGCGCGATAGGGACCTCGAGTTCCACACTATGGTGGTCATTAGGGAGGCGCCGGAGCAACGAATGGCGTGGTGGTCTCCGATGGGGTCCAAGAGGTCGGAGGCGGCGGTGAATCCTAACCCTATGATGAGACAATGGTGCAACTTTTAGCCTGGAGCAAAAACAGAGAAGACGTTGCCAGATTTAATTAAAAGATAAGGTTTAATTCTTTTTGTTATTACTTAATTAACTTAGTTTAAATAAAGATGTTAGATTTTTTTATATGAAAAAAAATATGTTTTGTAAATAAATAAATATGCAGGTTTTTGAAAATAAATATATAAGCATTGTTTTAAAAATAGAAAATCACATTATTTCAAAAATAGAAAATCACATTGTTTTAGAAATAGAAAATCCATTGTTTTAAAAATATAAATATCCATTGTTTAAAATATGATTTCATTGAATTGAAAATTATGATTTCTTTAGATAAGAAAATATGATTTCTTATTTTAGAAAAATAAGATTTTTCCTTGTAAAAAAATATGATTTTTATGTTGTAGTGATATAAAAAATTGATTTTTATTATAAGGACAGCGATATAAAAATGCGATTTTTATATGAACAGTATAAGAATAAAAATATGATTTTTATATGTGTAGCAAATTAAAAATGTGATTTTTAATATATACTGCATGAAAGCAGATTACGTTGAAATCACGGTGAAGAATACAACGCATTGTATACAAATCCTAATCGAAACCGTCCTTTAAAGAATGAAGGAGTGGAAACCCAAGGTGAGAACTCTCTCACAGAATTCTTTGTACATTTATTTATTTTATAACTGCATGTATGAATTGCACCCCGTCGTCCACAGACCATGGATGACTTGTTTGGTTGTGTGTTTGGATTGATTTGTTTGTGGGAATTTGGTTTGTGATGTGGAATAGAATGTGTTGAATATAAAAATATTCATGTGTTGAAATAAAATATTTTATCATTAAAAATATAATTTTTAACGTATAATGAATAAAATAAATATTCATTTACAAATCGAACGATTTGTTTATGTACACACATTTAACTGATATTGATTGGGATGATATATTTTACACATCGCCCAACTGCACAAATAAAATATGTGTTTGATGATTGAAACCCCACACGGGTATTGGGATGATAATTGACGTACACTAATCCCAATTGTTTAGTGGTATGTCGATCGATTGGTTCACAGGCTGTCTAAGCGTTAATTATTTATATTTAATGCATATGTAGTTGAGTAAGCACTTTGGATGATGGTTGATTATTTACTGTGTTATTATATACATGTATTGTATGGAATCCATATGATTAAAATATGAGTGGGCCTTATTCCAGTTTGGAAAATAAAGAATATTTTAGAATAATATTCAGAAAAGAATCAAAATATGATTTTGATGTCCGATTTGGGATGGACATGAATATATTTAAATATATATATATATAGTCGTGTTAATTAGAAATGCGCCATTTTGACACGAACGATATTTATATCGATTTTATTCATTTTTATAATGAATATCGAAAATGAAATGATTTCAAAATCTGATGTTTGAAAATATTATCATTTATATGTTAATGATATGGAATATTCAATTTTGATTTAAAATTGAATATGAAGTTGAAATTGTTTTCGAAAACGAACTAAAAACGATTTATAAAATATGTTTTGAATTGAAACTGATGAAATATATATAATATGTATACAGGAAAATGGGCTGAAGGAAGTTTTATTCAAATTATTTGGGCCTACGGACGCGGCTCTTTTTTTTTCATCTGAAGGAAGCGGTCGTTAAACTTTCGTTCCAAGGAAAAAGACTTAGCAACATTTAAATTTTTTCTTCTGTTTAATTTGGTTGCGATCTTCTTCATCACCGACTTCTCGATTCAAGACGACACTCACTCTAATTTTGTATTCGATTTCTCCATTGTCAATCGATTATCGTCTTCTTTCATTGCTACAGATCTCCATTGGCGATTTCTATTTTCATTAAACAATTAGGTAAATTCAGGTATGCTTCTTTGATTTCTTTCGAGTATTTCTGTTTTTTATTGCGTATAATTGTTGTCGATTAATAATCGATTTTTTGGTCATCTAGGTTATACAGCTTGTTCTTCTTCCAGTAATTGATATCGAATTTGGATTTATTTCAATGGAGAAGTAAGATTTTAATGTTTATTTTTGCATTTCTTCAACAATGTTTATTGTTTTATAGTTTGATGATGTTCCGTCGTTCTAGTGAATATTATATGTGGTTTGTTATTTTATGCTATGTTTATATAGCATTACTGCAGTATTCACATTTAGACTATAATCTTGCCAGTGATATGTTTATTTATCATACGGTTTTTTAGTTAATGTATTCTTGTTTAATCCAGCCGCAATATTGGTTCTATTTTGTTATGATATGTAAATTTAACATTTGCTGTTACTGTTTTATTCGTTTAAGTATTTTAATTGGATTTTTTTTGGCAGTTCTGATACTATCAATAATGAAGCAAATAGTTTGCTTGTTATCTTTGAATACAATGAGAATTGTTATTCTACTCGTCTGACCACGGCCTCTTCTTTATTTGGTGTTAAAAGTGAAATATGTGATGTTTGGCCACATCTTAATCGGTTTTCTATTGAGATTTCTTATGTTCTTGAGAACAAGACTATAGTTATTGACACTGATTCAGACTTGCTTAGCATTTTATGTCTTCTAACTTTTAAGAAGAGTCAATATTTCAAGTTTACGGTTAAGGAGAATGTTGGTGTTATGGAATCTGATAGTAATGGCTGTGGTTTGGGTTCTGAAAGCATACAAAGCACTTCGATTGGTAGTAATTCTGGAACAAATTGCGAGTCACATGCCGATTCATCTCATTATTTGAAAGATATGTTAAAGAAAGGTTCTCAGAAAAATATTGCGGATTTTCTTGGTTTTTGTTTTAATGGAGCTGAGGATTTTAGAGAGTTTTTAATGGCGTATCAAATAAAATATGGTTATGCTTTGATTTTTGTTAGAAATGCTCCGGATAGAATTTCAGTAAATTGTTCTTGGATTAATGATGGTTGCAAGTTTTATGTTAATGCTTCTTCGGATCCGGGCTTGCTCTCTCGATTTTTTATTAGAACTTATAATTTTAATCATTCGTGTGGAGCGGGTCTTAGAGATGTTAATAAAGTAACTATTTCAAGTAGATTTGTTAAATCTTTGATTTTGGATCAAATTCGGGATGCTCCTATGAAGAAGTCAAAGGATATCATTGCGGAATTTAGAAGAGAGTATAATTTCAATTTATCATACTATTACGCTTATAGCGGAAAACAGTTAGCATTGAAAGAGATATATGGGGATGATGCGATGTCATATAATGATTTACGTTGGTATTCGGAGGCATTGCAACAGTATAATCCTGGTAGTTATGTATCTATGGATGTTGATTCTTCAACCAATCAGTTTGAGAGAATTTGTCTTGCTTTTGGTGCTTGCTTGCTTGGTTTTAAACACTGCAGACCATTAATATTTTTAGATGCTGCTCATTTGAAGGGAAGACCTGGAGTTTTGTTAGCTGCTACTTCTAAAAATGCTAATCAAGGTACGAGTTTAATTTTACTTTTGTTTTCTTTTTCTTGGTTCTTTTTATACCTATGATACATGAAACTATCATTTTTATGCACATTAACTAATTTTAATGCAACAATGCTTACACTAGATTTGTTTGCTTCATTTATCAATGGTTCCACTGGAAGTGTTTGTAGTATTAATGTTTAGACAGTAAGGTACTAAAAGACTAATATATAATATATGATATATTCATATATCATTTTGATTCTAATTCAATTGTGTTTGCCAGACATTACTATCATATTTCTGATGCTTAATGAGGCACATGTATTTTTGTTGTGGAAGGTCATTAATTAATTATTTTGCAGGTTTCTTTCCTCTTGCTATGGGTATTGTTTCACATGAAAACGAATCTAACTGGTCTTGGTTTTTGTCCCATTTGAAAGAAATGCTAAATGAAGACCGATCTCTAGTTTTTATGTCTGATCGTCATTGGGGTCTCTTATTAGGTGTTCCTAAAGTATTTCCTTCTTCATATCATAGCTACTGTTTGCTTCACATGGAACAAAATATTGGTAGTGTTGTGAAGGCAGCTAAAGGTGATTCTTCTATTGTAGAGTTATTCAAACTTTGTGCTAGAGCTTCTAATATGTATGATTTTGAGCGATATCTTTCTAAATTTAAGAACATTGGGGGTATGGCTGCTGAAAATTTTCTACAAGATAAACCTTTTGATCACTGGGCAGATTTGTTTTTTCAAGGAAAGCGGTATGGTGAATATACTTCAAATGTTGCAGAAAGCTTCAACTCTTGGATTTTGGAAGATAGAGTAATGCCGATAACTTCTTGTTTGGATGGTATTCGAGTGAAAGTTATGGAGCAAATGGCTAGGCGAAGGGAGGAATGTCGTTTGTGGACAACGACTCTTTGTCCTGTTATGGAGGAACGCTTGTCTAAGTTAGTCGATGTTGGTTTTGGCTGGGATGTTTACAAGTCTTCAGACTTTGTGTTCGAAGTAAAATCCCCTAAATCTCATTTTGTTGATCTCGAAAATCATTTATGTAGCTGTAATCAATGGAGAATTACCGGATTTCCATGTGCTCATGCAATCAAATGTATTAATAAGTCAAGGTTATCAGTTTACGACTATGTGGAGCACTACTTTACTGTTGACGCTTTTCGATCTTCATATGCTGAAGCCATTAATCCAATTCCTAATTTTGATAAGCCAGTTATTGCTGAAAATGATGTTATTATTAGGCCTCCTAAAGAAGTTCGCGGAGCTGGTAGACCTTCTACAAAGAGACGTGGTGGCTATGGCTATTCTCAGAATAAAAGAAATAAATGTAGCCAATGTAATTCTACAGGCCACAACAAAAGAAACTGTGAGGCTTCTTCTATACGTTGATGTTTAATACTGTTTTTTTCCACAATGACCAATTTTTATACTGTAATGATACATATAGTTATCATTTTTTTTATTATGCAATTCATATATGTAAACTGTTTGACTATATGACTATTATGATAATGTTGTTTGAGTGATTGATTTATGTTAGATTTGCTTTTGGCTTCTGTGTATGTTTAGTGGATGTATTATTGTTTGTCATTTAATAATGCTATCTGTAATTTTTTTTAATTTTAATGTTGCTTAGTTTCTGTATGCTGTTTATAATATTGTATGTTTGACAGTGATATGGCGATTTTGATTTTTGTTATACGTTTGTATTGCTATAATATTGTAGGATGGTTATAATTATGTATAATGGTTATATTACATAATGTTTATGATGCCATTTGTATTATCTTTGGTTATAACATTGTTCGTCAATTTCTGCTAATTATAATAGTGGTTGATGGTTATTTATGTTTAGCATGCATTTTGTCATTTTGTTAGTTGACAGTATTATTTAAACAGACAATTTACGCTATCTGCATATAGCACTGTGCTTTTGAGAATAAGATAATTTATATTTTTTAATGTTTAAAGCTATTACAACTGTTATTGTACTAATTAATGTTTAGATTTCATCGACAGCAAAAAATAGAAAATATTTTTAAATAATGATAGTTTCATATATCATTTTGATATTCTGTAATGTTGGAAAACTTTTGAGACAACATCATATCATTTTGATATCATTACACGCAATTTAACAGCATCTTACTGCATGCAAAACAACAATATTGCAATTTGATGATGAAATGAAACATATCAAACTTTCAACGTTACCGTACTACAAATGATGTTATCAGCCCATATTATTACAGACTAAACAGTTAGCATAAGTCTATTGTGCTTTCTAGAAATATAGCAAGGAAACTTATAAGAAAATTACAAGTAAACTTCAATATATCAAATCTAATTGCAATTAAAAATCAATCTTTTTTGCTCTGCTACTGGTTTCATTTGTTCCTTTTCCACCGTTGTAGATGATTTGAAATACTGTATCCGCTTTGAGTCGGTCGATCTCTTCCTTTTCATACATCTGCGGAAGATTTCCACTGTCAAGCAATTTAATGTTTGTCATTACAAACCAAGCACAGTCATTCCTACAAATGGCAAGAAAAGCATTTAGTAACAATCAATTATTGAGCTTTTTTTAAGACAGTTTACATAATAGTTGAGTGTTGCCGCGTGGATGGTTATGATATCACTGTTACAAAGGTATTACTTAATACTTTTCGTGTGCTTTATGTGAATGAAAACTGGAAACCAATAAATCTATATTTTAGGAATGACTAAATACTTACGAGGATGGTTCTTGCCGCGGGGATGGTTCTTGTATTAGTGTTTTTTTCCCGAAACTTTTATTCAAGATTCCCTTTTCCTGCCATTTTTTCTCAAATAGCCCTTCAATCTTCTTTCTCTGTATAAGTAGAAAATAATTAAATTATGATAGTTGAATGTAGCATTATTTAGTTTTTGTCCATCAAGATACTAATTATTTTACCTGATCAATAGCGTGCCTGTAGCTTGGATTTGACATCCTTGTAGATCTAGTTAGAGGCTTATTTGAATCATAATGGGTCCATTGCATTGTGACATAGTTCAATTTCAAAAGCGTCCAATGGTTGATATGATGCAACGGAAAGAATATGTTGTCGGTATACTCATTCAGAACAATACTTTCTATCATAGGAAGAACTAGTTTGTGTATCACATTATCCAAATCATTGCTTATTGCATTCTGCATATTAATTTTTTTTAGCATAATTTTTAAAGAACTTAACATTACTTTTAAAAAAGGTTTGCCTTACCGTCATTATAGTGGAGAAGGTATAGCTGTGCTCATACAACTCTTGGTTTTGAACATACCAGTCAATTATCTGATAGAATAAAGAAAATAATAAGCTGTGTTAGTAGCTTTATACAAAAATGATAAGTTTTATATCATTTACAAAATATTTGTCTATCTTTGTTTTCGTCTGTTCATTCAATATGAATATAAGCATAATACGTATGTTGCTAATTTTCCAGGTGTGGTAGTGGCATTATATCAAAATGATACATTTATGTATCATTTCAAATACACCTGTTTATTTTCAATTTTTCCTGTTAATCATATCCCAGCTATTATCATAGCATGCAAGGCTTTTTTTTTGCATGTACAGTTTATATATACTATGTATTGTTGAGGCTTTATATCAAAATGATAAGTTTATATATATCATTTTGAACATATGTGTACATTGTCTATTTTTCCATCCTATTAAATGTGAATATAAGTTATACACAAATAAAAAGAAAAATACCTGGCCATCTGTGTACAATTCCAGCAAAATAGATTCAAGCATAGATTTTACAATTGTAATCCCACCCCTTTTACCATCATCTGATATGAAAACCACCGAGCTGCATTTTACGTAAACACAAAATAAGTTAGTAGGTATTATTTCGATGAAATTGTAATGAAAAACTATTAATGATAATATAATTACTTACTTCTCATTCTGATTTGTTTCAAAATACGAAAGAACTATGCTTTTCTTGCTTTCTTCAAGAAGATTTAGAAGCTTGCTTTTTTTGACTTTTAAACTAGTTTGATAGTTTTCTCTTTTTGGCAAGTATGCATCAATATCTACTAGTTTGACTGTATTGTCCGTACCGGTGTCATTTTCTTCATTGCTTTCTTCTTCAATGTTTTCTTCATCGCTTTCTTCTTCAATGTTTGATACATCTTTCAACTCGCTGTCAATTTCTTCTTCGATACTAATTTTATTTTCATCTTCCTTTTCCAGATCGGTTTTTTCTACATTTTCTTCATGTTCATTTTTCCTTTCATCAACTTTTCCCTCAGCTTCTGATTTCTTTCGAGCAGCCCTTGTTGTCACCCTATTAACCAATGAGCTTGGGGCTATTTCTATTTTTGACTTTAATTTTTCCTTCTCTCTCCTTTCTGCTTCTTTCCTTTTTTCCTGTAGAATTAGCATTTGTTGTGTGATTTTCAGATCAAATGTGGGACCTTCGAAATCAATTTCATTTTGCTTATTTACATTTTGGCTTTCATCTTCTTCTTCTGTGCTGCTGGTTGTTTTTGATTTCAATTTCTCAATTTCTTTTTTCAATCCTACAATCAACTCTTTCTCTTTTATTCTTTCAGCTCTTTCATTTTTCAGCTCTTCTTCAGTTTTTCTTAGTTTACTTTCCAGTTGTTGTATATACTGCTGAAGAGAGGCAATTTGATTATTATCATCATCATTTTCCATTTCAGATCTGTGTGGAGCATGTTGAACTTGCAATTTTTCTTGTTGCAGTAAAGTCATCTCATTTTCAGTAATTTGTCTCAAGTTCTCAAAAATCTGTTCAAAAACATTAATAAAGTATCTAAATGATTACATATAAATTTACAGGACAAAAATGTAAATTGAATATTACCTTTTCATCATCCATTCTGGTTAATGTATCATTTGTGACATTGTTCTTCAGACAGCTTATATCCCATTTCACAAACCTTGGGAAATTATTGTTGCATTTTGCCTTTTCTTCAATTAAATTAACATGTTCACAAAGAAAGTACTGCAAAAGTAAAAATAAAAGCATTTGAGAAAATTATATGTTTGGGTATGCAGGAAAATAAAATATGCAGTGTAACTGTGAAAGTTAATTAAATGCTATTTTCAACTATCATTTTAATTTACAAACAAAAAGGTATGTGTTATATAATAAGGTAGAAGATAGAAATTTTATATCTATGTTAATAAACCAATTGTAGCTAAAAACAGAAGGTTATATAAAATGATATGTGAAATTATCATTACATATTTCAATGTAACATCTGAACAAAAACATTGACAGAAAAAGCAAATTCTGATGTTTAATTAACAAAATTTAAAACCTTTGAAAAAAAGAAGGTTTCAATGATCAAAGTTGAGTTAAAAAGTAACATAAAATAATGATATGTAGATCTATCATTTCAATGTAACTGGTTTAAGTGTACTTAGAGAAGCAATTAAGTTAATAACATAGGGTGTTGCCTGAATAATGCATTAATAAAAAAGGGTATCTCTTACCAAAATTAGCATGGAACATCCGGACATTTGACGTGGCTTGGACTTGAACACTTTTAGTGAACGTAACAGTGAACATTGTATTGTTAATGGCCATGATACATCAAACATTTTTTCTTCATCAATTAAGTACTGTAGATAACCCCAAGGTAAATACATTTGGTTATCTGGAAAAAAGAAAGTTATCATTGCTAGAATTATTATTAGTTTTGGTAAATCAGTTTGATATTGATAATTTTCATTTTCAAAAACAAAGTTAATTCTAGCAATGGTATGTATTTTAGTAATATGATCAACTATTCCAAAATTCCTTACAACAAATTCTTTACAGTAGTCAGATAGGTGTTGAAAAGAAGATTTTGGTAGAGGAAATAAGTTTTTTCCATGTATTGGCAAACCAAACAGCAATGCAATATCTTCAGTCATAATTTTTAAACTTTTTTTCCCAATTTTGAAATCTTCATTCTCATCAGAAAATGTACTAATAAGAATATCCACAGTCAAAGTTGATTTTCTACATTCTTTCAAAGTTACGTAACCTTCATATATAGAAAAAATGAACTGATGAAATGGTGTTTGTTTAATGAAATCTAATTGATCTGCTGTAAAACCTTTGCCTTTTTTAATTTTTTCCATTGTTTTGATCATGGCCATTAAACTACAACGATACTGATTTGTATCAACTTCTTTCTTTTTCTTTGTCCTTTCTCTTTTTTTTGTATTTTTAGCTGCAGTATTCTGTGCATACACAAATGTTTAAATGTTAATATAACATCACAAATTCAGCATAATAGACAAATTCACCAAAACATTATAAATGATATATAAAACTATCACTTTAATACTATTAAAAGTAACAGTAAATAACATATTGTTATTGATACCAGTAAGTAACAATAAAACAAGAGTAAGTAACAGTATGATAACTGTAAATTGTTAGTGAACATGGATAAAAATGATATATTAAGCTATCATAATTAACATTATCAATATTCTAAGCAATTTAAGAATAAAATGTCATATGAAATTATCATTACTTATAGGACAATCATGTTACTAGAAATGGTACCATTACAAAAATGCTATATGGAACTGTCATTTTATTTATATCTTAATTCATCCGAAATCACAATTACTAAAAATGCTATATGGAACTGTCATTACTTATAGGACATCAAGCCTTTATTTCACGTTTAAACCAATTCAATGACTAAAAATACATGGCACACACAACAACAGCAATAAAAAGGCAAAACTAAGTAAAAAAAAAGGTCAAATCCAAAGGATAAAAATGATATATTAAGCTATTTTAATTAACATTATCAATATTCTAAGCAATTTAAGAATAAAATGTCAAATGAAATTATCATCACTTATAGGACAATCATGTTACTAGAAATGGTACCATTACAAAAATGCTATATGGAACTGTCATTTTATTTATATCTTAATTCATCCGAAATCACAATTACTAAAAATGCTATATGGAACTGTCATTACTTATAGGACATCAAGCCTTTATTTCACGTTTAAACCAATTCAATGACTAAAAATACATGGCACACACAACAACAGCAATAAAAAGGCAAAACTAAGTAAAAAAAAAGGTCAAATCCAAAGGATAAAAATGATATATTAAGCTATTATAATTAACATTATCAATATTCTAAGCAATTTAAGAATAAAATGTCAAATGAAATTATCATCACTTATAGGACAATCATGTTACTAGAAATGGTACCATTACAAAAATGCTATATGGAACTGTCATTTTATTTATATCTTAATTCATCCGAAATCACAATTACTAAAAATGCTATATGGAACTGTCATTACTTATAGGACATCAAGCCTTTATTTCACGTTTAAACCAATTCAATGACTAAAAATACATGGCACACACAACAACAGCAATAAAAAGGCAAAACTAAGTAAAAAAAAAGGTCAAATCCAAAGGATAAAAATGATATATTAAGCTATTATAATTAACATTATCAATATTCTAATCATGCATTAGATAACAAATTAAAATGCAAAGTGATATCTATAACTATCATTATATTTTGTTTGAATGCAAAATGATATGCTAAAAGGCAAAGTGATATCTATAACTATCATTATATTTTGCTGGAATGCAAAATGATATGCTAAAAGACAAAGTGATATCTGTAACTATCATTATATTTTGCTGGAATGTAAAATGATATGCTAAAAGGCAAAGTGATATCTATCTATAACTATCATTATATTTCACTGGAATGCAAAATGATATGCTAAAAGGCAAAGTGATATCTATAACTATCATTATGTTTTGCTGGAATGTAAAATGATATACTAAAAGGCAAAGTGATATCTATAACTATCATTATGTTTTGCTGGAATGTAAAATGATATGCTAAGAGGTAAAGTGATATCTATAAATATCATTATATTTCGCTGGAATGCAAAATGATATGCTAAGGGGCAAAGTGATATCTATAACCATCATTATATTTTGCTGGAATGCCAAATGATATGCTAAGAGGCAAAGTGATATCTATAACCATCATTATATTTCGCTGGAATGCAAAATGATATGCTAAGAGGTAAAGTGATATCTATAAATATCATTATATTTCGCTGGAATGCAAAATGATATGCTAAGGGGCAAAGTGATATCTATAACCATCATTATATTTTGCTGGAATGCCAAATGATATGCTAAGAGGCAAAGTGATATCTATAACCATCATTATATTTCGCTGGAATGCAAAATGATATGCTAAGAGGTAAAGTGATATCTATAAATATCATTATATTTCGCTGGAATGCAAAATGATATGCTAAGAGGCAAAGTGATATCTATAAATATCATTATGTTTTGCTGGAATGTAAAATGATATGCTAAGAGGTAAAGTTATATCTATAACTATCATTATATTTCGCTGGAATGCAAAATGATATGCTAAGAGGCAAAGTGATATCTATAAATATCATTATATTTCGCTGGAATGCAAAATGATATGCTAAGGGGCAAAGTGATATCTATAACCATCATAATATTTCGCTGGAATGCAAAATGACATTATATTTCACTGGAATGCAAGATGACATGCTAAGAGGCAAAGTGATATCTATAACCATCATTATATTTTGCTGAAATGCAAAATGACATGCTAAAAGGTAAAGTGATATCTATAACCATCATTATATTTTTCTGGAATGCAAAATGATATGCTAAAAGGTAAAGTGATATCTATAACTATCATTATATTTTATTGGAATGCAAAATGACATGCTAAGAGGCAAACTGATATCTATAACCATCATTATATTTCGCTGGAATGCAAAATGATATGCTAAAAGGCAAAGTGATATCTATAACTATCATTATATTTTGTAATTCATGTATCAGGATTTTCTCGTTCTCATTTAGACGAAACATACAAAATTACAACAAAATCTAATACCTTCAAAACCCTAGGACGCTTCCTTGAACGCACAGTACCTTCTTCATCGGCGATTTGCAGTGCGAGTTGCTTAACTGCTCTTGATTTTGCAACTCTACCCTTTGATTTCCCACTTTTTGGAGATTTTTCCTTCGACTGAGGAGTTGATGATGCTCGATTCGGGGATCTTGCCTTGAATACCCAATCGCCTATCGGCAAATTAGAAGTCGAAGTTGAAGAATCTGTTTCAGTTGTCGACATTACTGATTTTAGGGATTGATTTTTTTTTTGGATCGAATATACTGATGATTTTTTGATCGAGACAAAACCCTAGAACGAATGAAAAGGGGAACGGTTTGTTAGTGGGGTTAGTGGGGTGAAGCGCGCGTCCTTGAAACCAAAAATAAAAAGTTCCGTCCGTAATTTAAAATGCGGGTCTAAGTTTTTCCTTTAAACTAAAACGCTGATATATATATTATATATGTATTTAATGGCCTAAATAGAATGCGCCGCGCTGCGGCAGTTCGCGAATTTCGACCATTAACTTCAAATTGACATTATGGGAGATCCTGCCGTCGGATTCTCCTAAAACCAGAACCATTGAGTTTGTATCGAAAAGAGATTTCTAATGAATATAAGAAATTTGAAATCTAACGGTAGGATTTGTGATTATGTCCAAATCAAATTTGGAAAAGGTTGTTGTAAGTGCAGTTCGATGGCCGTTATTGGAAATCGACTGTACGGGCCTTGATAAATTATTAAAAATATTAATAATTTGTGTAAAATCATAATAAATGATTTGGAAAGAATTGGGATGAAAAATTCCATATTTGGTAAGGTAAAAATATATTTTTATCGGAATGAACTAGTTATGAACTAGAATTGTAATCCAATATTTTTAAATAAATGAATTGGATTTGAAATGGTTTTAAAAATAACTGGAATTTCCAATATATGAATTGGAATAGATTTGAATCGAAATTATCTTAATAATATTTCGATATTGGATTCTTTGATTATATGGACATTGTGGAGGAATTTGGAATATATATATATATATATCGTTATTCCAATACGATATTTGTTGATTTCAGAATTTGATATTGAATATAAGCCGATATATTTTCTATTCAGAGCCTTGTATTTAATATCAAATGGGATTTTGGGTTTGTCGTGAATGGTGTCTTCATTAACACTGTTCTTAAACCCAGTTGAGAAAAGATTAAATCTTTTTATCTAAACTTAATGAAGTATACCAATTAATTAATATTTAATGGGAATTGAATTGTAATAGATTTTTGGGTTAATCGTGAACGGTGTTTTAAATAACACTTGTTCTTTAACCCGATTAACAATGGAATGAGATCTTGGGTTTGTCGTGAATGGTATCTTTAATAATACTGTTCTTAAACCCAGTGGAGTTAAGAAAATTAGAAACTAATCGGAGATTAGCTAAGCTGAATGGTTTCCTGGGTATTGATCTGATGTTGGTTTCGGCCTTCAGGATTAATACTTAGGTAATTGTTCTCTTACTAGTTTATGGTTAGAGACTGATGGAATGTGATTTTGGGTTTATCGTGAACTGTGTTTTAAATGACATTGGTTCTTTAACCCAGTTAAAGATAAGATTAATTTCCACTACAACAAAAAACACTTTTTGCAACAGGCCATATCTGTTGCAGTAGACCTATTGCAACAGGCCAGCGCCCGTCTATATAGCCGAAGTTGCAAAAGATCGGTCCCTTTTCGCAACAGTTTTTGCCCATTGCAATAAGATGTTGCAGTATACTTTTTTGTAACAGACTTTTGTTGTTGCAATAGATACTTTTGCAACAGCATATGCCCGTTGCAATAGATTCATAAATCATTATAAAAAATACAGTTTATAGATATTCCATATTAAATGTATTCGTTAAATAATAGTGTATATCAGAAAATGAAATAAACAAATAAAAAAATTATTTTAACAAAGTTTTAATACTACAAACAATTATAACAAAAATTTCTATAATTTTCATACATCATTCATGTACAGCAATTTCTACTCCCATGCAACACATTTTTTTCAAATATAATATTTTATACCATTTTCCAAACACGCTATTTCTACTCTCATACACTAATACAATAGTTCAAACACTTTAATGCGCTTGCCCCTCTTCTTGAAAAGCTTTTCATTCTAAACCTTAGCACCCTGCTCCGTCGCAAGGAAAGCCATCGTTCTTGCAGTCTTTACTAACTGGACATGCACAACATCATTTGCTAAAAAATATAAAATGCAATTATAGCAAGGTAAAATTATGCCTACACTAAAATCATTTGCCTAGAACGTAGCTAAGAATATATTTTTATAAGTCAAGACACATGTGGAAGCTAAACAAATTAGAGATCCCTAGTTCATTATAGCCACGAGATCACTTTGTATTACATAAATAACCGATTGCTACATTTAAATTGTACATCATTACATAAGTAATTTGAGCAATATATACTCAACATCTTCTCCTACATAGCCTGCCTGTATAACTCATTATATAAAAAAAAGTGTTGGCCAAAGTTTGACAGCATGCAACCTACAACAGAAAAAAGAATCATGATGTATAAGTAGTATATAACCTCAATACTAATTAGACCATACCAAATATCCACATGCATTTTTATACAAACAACATATACGTACGACTTTCCACTATCAAGTATCATCTAGTTGTTAAGAAACCCAAATGATCATAAATCGTATTATTTTAAATTTTTAATATGCGGTAGGAATCTACTGTAGGACTTGAGTAAGAACATAAATAATGAGCTTACTTGTGTTAAGGTTGTTGCATCCGCAGTAACAAATGGTACATTCACAAATCGAGCTGATGTCTTTGCAATAAGTGTTTTCCCTGCACTTGGAAATAACATAATTGGAACCTAATAAATTGATCAGTAACATTTAGGATTGAGGGAAATCTTACCAGAGCCTGTGGGACCCATCAAGAGTACATTACTTTTTTCCAACTCAATCTCCTCCATGTCTTTGCTTTTGGTGAAAAGTTCACCAAGGGACCTGAAAATTATGCTAGAATATTCAACCCAAAAAAGTGAGTAGAAGGTTTATGTTTGAAATTAGTGAACTTCACAAACAGCTCGAGCAGCTTGCATAAATATAGCAGGATTCCTTTGGATGATGAAGGACATACTATGGACAAAAATTCTAGGCGTGACCCCCACATTCACATTTCTATTTGCAGCTGTGACAAGGCAGTGACGTACTTCTAGCTCCATAATTTGTTGTAATGTATGAGCATCTTCTAGGATGTGACGAATAATTGTAGCAACAGGATTGTTAAAACCAGAAAACATGCTACTAGTTGGTAAGCTAAACAAAGCAAGAAGGCCCCCTGCTTCGAAGAAACTGACTGCGACAGAGTGAACTTTGGTCAGTGATGCACATAACTGAATCACAGCATGCATAGTTTCAGAAGGCAGCTGGTTTTGTATACATCTACAAGATATCTCTGTTAAAATCTTTTGATCATCTATATCAATAATTCCAGACAAGGGCTCTAACTGTTTTGAATCCTTCTTCTGATTTGTATCATCAATTACTACAGAAGTTTGGGTACCCATATCCTCCTTTTTCAACCGATCAAATTCAAACATTTCAGGAGTTAGCTTAGGGTCTACTAGCAACTGTCGATCAATTGAAAGAAAACATATTTGAAATTAGTTTTAGAACCTTATAAAGTACAAACTTATATGACAGGGTCATATAGTTATCCGACTATGGTAATATGGTGCACCTTACAAACTTACTCAACATTAACTAGGTAGAAGAGTCATGCACAAAACTAACCCTTCCTGTTGGTATCCATGGTAGATTCTCTTGTAGTGGTTATAAACGGCAACAGATAACCCTGCAAATATATAAATATTTTTAGTGCACCACATCAAATAGTAGCGTTAACAAACAAATCTAAGGTGAATTACTAAACAGTACAGCTACGAATGGTGCTTTCATTCTGATGGCAAAAAATTCATTTGTCTCAAGCAAAGATAAATCATACACAGAAGAATATACACATATATAATCATATTAAACCAGTAATGAGATTTCAAGTAAACAAATACAAAACTAAATTGCCTAAATTAAGAATAAAATGAAGAATGTGATGTCATTTCTAGAAAGGGGAGAAGAGGACAAGGAAGAGGGGAAAAAAAGGGGGGGGGGTGTTGAAGGGGGAAAAGATAATAAACGACATATGATCTGAACTTGGTAGAGGAAACCTATTTGTACGTTGTTTAATATTCAATACCATGCTTACTTTCATGTTTCTGTGTTGCAATTTGCAAGGGAAATGAATTCATCATGCTTTCGGTTTAAATCCTGATGGCTGAATAATGTAAAATACTATAGATTTACTATAAAAGTATTGAAGACAGGGGCAATTATCGACTTTTGTTTCTTGCGATCTTAACCAAATCTTTATTATGTTTGATCATAGTAAATCACACTAGTTTTTGCCTACACTAAAATCATTGGCCAAACTGCAAATTCAAGAATATTAGTGTCACATTCACACATGTGCGCGCACGCACATCCATTGGAACATGAATTGATGACACTGTTTGGTTTAATAATTTCACATAAATCAAAGGACTGCTGTGACGCTGTTTGGTTTCATTCTAAGTTTACATCTTACTAGAATGTAAATTATAACATAGGTTTTTTTTTCTTTACTACAAGGATGGACAGGTCCACGCACTTTACTCAACTCTTTTATTTACACAGATGCAAAACATGCTGCCAATGAGTCTTGGCCTCTCAAGACAGATGACTTATTCCTGTGAGTTTAATGTTTGAATAGGTTGGGTCCTATTAAAAATTCACTCAATGATGTTATGCAAATAGTATTTATTCATTATATTAGATATGCTGATCGAGCAAATGGTTATTGGACAGGCTATTTCAAAAGCATTTGCATTTTTGTAAGTTAAACAACATGTTTATTGTGTAATAAAATAAAGATGCTTAGTTTTAGTTTTGATGGATTTTCACACTAACCATGGTTGAGTAATTGGATTTCACGGCATGTGCAAGAACAGACTGTAGTTTATGCATTTATTAATTGAAAATGGACTTGGAAATTTTAAAATGAAAAGCTAAAAATGGAAACAGACAGGACCAAATTGTCTTGGTTTATAGACATATATTTCCAAGGGTTGAAAGTAAAACTTAAATTTCATTTTTCATGTTTCATAGTTACATCTTACAGAGCATTTATGTAACGACCCGTATTTTTCTGCCAATTTAATTGGATTATTTTAAATATTTTAATTATTTAAAATATTGGTTTGAGGTTGGATAATCAAATTTAACGATTATATTGTGGATATATTATATAAAATAAATAATAAATATTATTTTAATTTCCAAAATATGGGAAATTGTCGAAATTGAAATATACTGTGATCCGACAGTTTAAAATGGTCAAATATTGTTTATGGGGGAATTTTAGTGACAATTCGTTTTGAAAACGACGACGAATATATATAGTTTATAATTTAATTAAATAACGAGCTGCAGCGGCGCGGCAGTTCGCGTTTTGGCGTTTTGAACTTAAATTGGTCGTACCGGGTTCAAAATAAGTCGGATTTCCTCGAAACAAGAAACGTTGGGACCGGTTTGACGATATCTTTCCAACGGTAGAGAAAAATCCAGTTTTCGTCGTGTAGATTTTGTTTTATGTCCAAATCAAATTTTGGGAAAAGCAGCGCCAGAATTCGTTTTATATATATAGCGCTGCAGTTATATAAAATAACGGTTTTTAAATGTTTTAAATATCGATTTGGCTTAGAATTCAACCCGGGATATTTTTCCTTAGTAATACATCAAATTCTGGTCGTGTATGGCCAACTGCAATATTTTAATAATATTATATTGAAGTACTTTAAAATTGGGTTATTTTAATTCAAATTGACCAGTTCAAAAGGGACATTTTTCAAACGACCTCTGTTTTCGACGAAACAAATTTTGTTGGGACCGTATAAGTAAATTATTGCCAGATTTTCTGACGGCGCGTCAATCGGTGTTATTCTGTGAGCGTGGCAAAATAAAATGTAAAATAAATCGATCAAATTGGACGTGTACAAGCGCTATTTGAGCATACGAGCACGGAATTCGACGAAACAAGTTTCGTTAGGACCGTATCGTCAAATTATACTATGCCGTCCTGTCGCAACTCGAACGGGGTTCGTATGTGAGCGCAGCAGCGAATAAACGATGTTCGAAAACACGATAGACACGAAATAAAATATCGTTAGTCAGCGTCAGTCGTCAAATCAACTTAAAATATATTTTTCCACCATTATATAAACCCCTAGACCAGAAATTTCTGCCCAACCCTCATCTTCTTCATGTATTTTTGCAAAAAAGCCCCTCAACACAAAAACCTTTATATCTTTTAATCCATGATGATTTTGCTATGACAACCAAAGGCAATGTTGTAGATCCAGTCAAGATCTACCTCCACGAAAAATCCAGCACCAACGGTCGCCTGAAGTGGCGGGAAATCGCGATGAACAGCAAAGAATTGTTTTCGTTATTGGCTGAAATTCGAAAGTTTGGTTCGATTTGAGGTGAGGGGACCTTAGGGCTTTTGTAGAGGGAAGATCAGGCTCTCAAACGGTGGTGGTCTCGGGGTCTAACATCGACCGTGGTGGTCGTAAGGTGGCGATGAACTGAGGTGACGGTTTTGGGTGTTTAAATGGAAGTAGCATTCGGTTTTAGGCCATTTCAGGCGTCGAGGTGGGTTGTTGGTGTCGAAGGTCATTAGAGGGGGGTCGGCGGTAGGGAGACGATCAGAACCAAGGTGGTGGTGGCGTCTGCAGCTGACCGACGAGGGAGAATTTCAGGTGGAAGCCAGTTTGGGGGCGGAGGCGATTTCTGGTGATCGGAGGGGACTGGGCGGTCGGCGCTTGAGGCTGGAGTAGCCCACGGTGGCGCGGTGTCAGCAGTAATGTCAGTGGGGGTTCCGGAGGTCTGCATCGATGGCGGTGGGCTTGGGATGATGTCGAGCTTGGGTGTGCCGATGGTGTCGGGTTGTTTTGTTAGAAGGAGGAACGGGTTTGCAGAAACATCAGGAAGAAAACGCGTGAAGACCGGTCAAAGGGATGACGTGGCAGAATTTGTGTTAATTAAGGTAAGGATTAATTAATTTATTAATTTAGTTTTAATTAAAAATCGTATAATGTATATAATCTTTGAACGAGCATAACTTGCGCATACGGTAACGAAATTTAACGAAACAAGATGCGTTGGGATCGCAGGGACGAGACCTACGCGATGGCACTGACTAGGAGCCAATCCGACACTATTGAAAATTCAGCTATTTTTGGACGAATGGTTCAAATTAAAAGCGACAAACGCATCAACCGTTGACCAGAACAAACTCTGGTGAGTTAATTCTCACACCTTCTGGAATACTGTGATGTGGTAAAGTCACGGTAAATTATATTTTGCGGTTAACAGTTTAAATTGACTGATTGGATGCGATGGATGCAAATTGGTTGCTATTGTTGATTGATTGCAGTTATTTTTAATCCATCAATTATTTAATTCATATATTTTTATCGACTGACATCTGTGATGCAGAGAAGGACAGGTTGGAGGAATCCAACCGGATTCCTCAAATTTACTGTATTTTTATTTGTTTGCATAGATATGAATTGTTCACCTCGACTGACGCCAAAACCTGTCTGTATGTGGTTAGTTAAATTGAGTAGTTGATAAATTTGATTGGATTTTCATTTAGTTTAATGAATAGTGGAAATACTAGATAATCTTTGACCAATTGTAAATGTAAAAGGGTTATTGAATAGTTGGGGATTAGTGAAGTTAACTTTTAGTTACGAAGATTTTAAAACGATGGTTATATTATACTTAGTCAACGCCATCTTGAGTATAGTGAATTTTACCTTTTGGTTATAATTAAAATGATGTCCTTAGTTATAATTCAACTAAGGGAAGGTTAAGTAGCGATAAAGCAAAATAGAAAGGCGATGAGAGTTTGTGAGAGATTTGATTTTAAATAAAAATGTACAAGCGAAATGCTGATTTAAGTTAAAGATGGTTTTAGTGGATATTTACTTAATTAAAGAAGTTAAGTAAGATGATTTTTGAGCAAGGATTTCAAATGTAAGAAACAGTTATGGAAACCCAGATTTGAAATCAAGGTTTGAAATGAGATTTAGTATCGCTGTTTAAGTGACAAACTAATATTTTTCTGAGGTAAGAACGAGTTGATCAAGGTCTGAGAGGTAACTAAAATACCCCAACTTGGTTGGCTTCACTATTATCAAGGAATGGTATTAGTTTGATGTGAGTGGAAGTGTTGAATTTGGATTTATCTTATACGAGGAATATCAAACTCCAATGCAAGATTTTGGGAATTAAATAATACTACCATATTAGTTTCAAAGAAAATAAGAATATTGATTTCAAATTATATTAAACATTTGTTATTCAATTAGAGTTGATCGAATATAGTTAAAGTTAGTCAAACAAAGTTATCTAGGAAAAAGTCCCATTGCGTACGACTGCTAGCGTAATTTGCAGGGCAGTAGATAGCCTACGGCGGTCGGATGTTTTCCTGAGGGAATCAGGCGTAACCATTGTGATCGCTGCGATCTAGAGTCGAGCGAATGGAGTTAAGTCAAGTATTAGTTAATAGTAGTAATCAAGTCAAGTTTGTCGAGTTAAATAAGTCGAGTCAGTCAAGTTAGAGTTAATCAATCAAAGTAAATCAATTAAAGTTAGTCAAAAGGGAATTTGGTTAAATATATTTTAAAAGCGGTCGAGTTGTGACAAGTACTGAATCAGAAAACTCATTGTGTTCACACTATTGTTATTTGATAGTTAAAACACCGACTATCAAACCAGACTAATACGATTGTTGGTTCGGAAAGTCCGGGATCGAATTATATTCGAAAACCATTCCGACCATCGAATACGTGAAGACGTCGATTGAAGACGGAGCATGTGAAGACCGTGGATCTTCATAAGCGGAAGGACTACTTGTTGAATTTCTCTGGCCTGCAGCCAGAGTTATTTTGATTTGTGATTCTGTCGTGGTTGAAATCCACGGGTTGCAAGGACTTCTCGCTACTGATTCATGGGGTGATTCCTATATGAGATGCAGTAGGAGAGTGCCTTCGGTTCATCCTGTTCCTGGATGACTTGTATGGACGGATGTCTGACAGAGTATTTCCAAAAGGATTTACGCGCATTGATTTCTCCAAACGTACGATAGTTGACGGCGGAGAAATGGTTATTCTCTAGCCAGATAGCTAGAGTATGTTTGTGGACGTCAATCAAGTGTGATCTGGCGGATCTGACGATGTGGCATTCAAAGTGAATGATGACCAGATGTTCTAGAGATAAAGTTCTAGCCTCAAGCCTCATCAACCGGGAAATGACAAAAATCGGGCAGGCAGCATGGCTATGTGGGTCGCTCCCATTAGGGTGTATGATCACCTATCTAGAGAAATTCCTATTGCTTCTTTATCTATTCGATGCTGACCCTATTCGGGTGGCGGTTGCTGATCCCAACCGTCGGTGATATACATTCGGCACACTCAAGCGAAATGAGTGGTCGGTCATGTGAGGGCCGGGTTGCAAGACGTTCTTGTTGAACCCAGTGTATTCGCCTCTAGAGATACGCGTGCGGAAGGTGGACCCATACCTTGTCAAGTTGGAATCCAATATCCAATAAGCGCCCACGGGTTTTTGATTGTATACTATATATGGGGAGCGTGAGATGCAAGCGTTCCTCTAGATTGCTAATTACTTGTAATTAGACATTATGATAATATCAGATCAAAGTATGATTTCAAACAAAATGGTTTGGGTTATAGTAAGGTAAAAACCGTCCGTGTTTATGTGTGGACTGGTCTTACTATTATCCTTTTGTTTCGAAAAGGATTTCCAAAGTTAAACAGGTGTGTGTGTAAACAAGTGTGTGTTATGTGAATTTATCACTGATAGTATTCCAGACTGACCCGGTGTATTTTGTTTTAAATCAAATGTGCTCGGGTCAGACCGAGTATGTTCCAGGTTAGGTTTCACTTGGAGTTCCAGGAGCTGGAAGCAGGAGGCTTCATCGCTAGTTATTTAAAGATATTTCCGCTGTGCAGTTATATGTGTGCTCTGATGATTTGGTATGTATACAAAGTCTTTTGTATAAAGGTATTTGATAATATATTTTATTCGTTCCGCTGTGAGATTCTGATGTGTTCTTCTTCTTTCTTCTATTCTAATACTTCTTTCTTTCTATCCTCACCCTCTAAATTCTTTCTCATGACAATCTGGGGGTTCGATACTTGGGTTTTTGGCAAGTGATACGGGTTTATGTATTGTTGTCTAGAACCCGATTGTCGTTCTTTTTCCCCGGGTCGTTACAGTGGTATCAGAGCTATTGGTTTAATGATTAACCTTGGCTCTGTGGTGTGACTCAATAGAGATGGGGTTAGCAGTACCCTAGATTGAGTTTGAGTAGATATACGAGAGAGCGGATTTGTATTTTGATATAAAATTATTTTTAATGATTATTTTTGCCCAATTTTATTTTATAATAAATAAAGGTAAAAGTTATTATAGTATGGGCAATCATCTTGATTGGTTAATGTTGGTTGTATAATATGTTTGTGGTGTATGGTTGATTGCTTGAATATAACCTGAACTTGAAATAGATAGACTTGGTTGAAAAACCAAAGATGAAATAAACAAGTTGGGTAATCAATCCAAATTTAACAAGATCTGAATGGATAATTTAAGAAATAAGCGAAGTGATATAAATAATTATAATCTCGTGTGGGTTGAACTGTGTATACAATTGGTTGGTGTGGAATGATATGGATGTATCGAACATAATTGACATTTGTTGATAACTGATGAGTTTGTTTGAGTTGAGAACAGGTGTAAAGTGCCAGTTCAGCTTTAAACCCAACCAAAGGAGAAAATCTGGAGTTATTTGAATCCAGTTGAGTAAAGTTGCAAAATCAATTAAGCAGGCTCAAATAAATATATCGCTTATTGCATAATAACGCTCGCCAAAAGGTACGCTTACGCAAATATGAAATTTTGGGTTTAGTTTGGATTTTGGGATTTGATTTTTGATTTTTCCGACCATGAGAGTCGATGTATACATATTTCTTGAACCTGCGATATTGCAGATGTCCCTCCGTACAGGGGAGACTCTGCCGAAATTTTCCCAGAATTTAAGGAGTTAGAAAATTTTTGAAAATTTTTGGGAAATTCTTTTGCTTGAAATAAATTGGTTTTAAAACCAATAGGGTCAGTTTGAAAATAAATTCGAGTTTTAAATTTTATTATTTTTGAAAAGATAATAATAGACGACATTTCTTCTACTTAGCAATTTCGAGGACGAAATTATTTTAAGGGGGAAGGAATGTAACGACCCGTATTTTTCTGCCAATTTAATTGGATTATTTTAAATATTTTAATTATTTAAAATATTGGTTTGAGGTTGGATAATCAAATTTAACGATTATATTGTGGATATATTATATAAAATAAATAATAAATATTATTTTAATTTCCAAAATATGGGAAATTGTCGAAATTGAAATATACTGTGATCCGACAGTTTAAAATGGTCAAATATTGTTTATGGGGGAATTTTAGTGACAATTCGTTTTGAAAACGACGACGAATATATATAGTTTATAATTTAATTAAATAACGAGCTGCAGCGGCGCGGCAGTTCGCGTTTTGGCGTTTTGAACTTAAATTGGTCGTACCGGGTTCAAAATAAGTCGGATTTCCTCGAAACAAGAAACGTTGGGACCGGTTTGACGATATCTTTCCAACGGTAGAGAAAAATCCAGTTTTCGTCGTGTAGATTTTGTTTTATGTCCAAATCAAATTTTGGGAAAAGCAGCGCCAGAATTCGTTTTATATATATAGCGCTGCAGTTATATAAAATAACGGTTTTTAAATGTTTTAAATATCGATTTGGCTTAGAATTCAACCCGGGATATTTTTCCTTAGTAATACATCAAATTCTGGTCGTGTATGGCCAACTGCAATATTTTAATAATATTATATTGAAGTACTTTAAAATTGGGTTATTTTAATTCAAATTGACCAGTTCAAAAGGGACATTTTTCAAACGACCTCTGTTTTCGACGAAACAAATTTTGTTGGGACCGTATAAGTAAATTATTGCCAGATTTTCTGACGGCGCGTCAATCGGTGTTATTCTGTGAGCGTGGCAAAATAAAATGTAAAATAAATCGATCAAATTGGACGTGTACAAGCGCTATTTGAGCATACGAGCACGGAATTCGACGAAACAAGTTTCGTTAGGACCGTATCGTCAAATTATACTATGCCGTCCTGTCGCAACTCGAACGGGGTTCGTATGTGAGCGCAGCAGCGAATAAACGATGTTCGAAAACGCGATAGACACGAAATAAAATATCGTTAGTCAGCGTCAGTCGTCAAATCAACTTAAAATATATTTTTCCACCATTATATAAACCCCTAGACCAGAAATTTCTGCCCAACCCTCATCTTCTTCATGTATTTTTGCAAAAAAGCCCCTCAACACAAAAACCTTTATATCTTTTAATCCATGATGATTTTGCTATGACAACCAAAGGCAATGTTGTAGATCCAGTCAAGATCTACCTCCACGAAAAATCCAGCACCAACGGTCGCCTGAAGTGGCGGGAAATCGCGATGAACAGCAAAGAATTGTTTTCGTTATTGGCTGAAATTCGAAAGTTTGGTTCGATTTGAGGTGAGGGGACCTTAGGGCTTTTGTAGAGGGAAGATCAGGCTCTCAAACGGTGGTGGTCTCGGGGTCTAACATCGACCGTGGTGGTCGTAAGGTGGCGATGAACTGAGGTGACGGTTTTGGGTGTTTAAATGGAAGTAGCATTCGGTTTTAGGCCATTTCAGGCGTCGAGGTGGGTTGTTGGTGTCGAAGGTCATTAGAGGGGGGTCGGCGGTAGGGAGACGATCAGAACCAAGGTGGTGGTGGCGTCTGCAGCTGACCGACGAGGGAGAATTTCAGGTGGAAGCCAGTTTGGGGGCGGAGGCGATTTCTGGTGATCGGAGGGGACTGGGCGGTCGGCGCTTGAGGCTGGAGTAGCCCACGGTGGCGCGGTGTCAGCAGTAATGTCAGTGGGGGTTCCGGAGGTCTGCATCGATGGCGGTGGGCTTGGGATGATGTCGAGCTTGGGTGTGCCGATGGTGTCGGGTTGTTTTGTTAGAAGGAGGAACGGGTTTGCAGAAACATCAGGAAGAAAACGCGTGAAGACCGGTCAAAGGGATGACGTGGCAGAATTTGTGTTAATTAAGGTAAGGATTAATTAATTTATTAATTTAGTTTTAATTAAAAATCGTATAATGTATATAATCTTTGAACGAGCATAACTTGCGCATACGGTAACGAAATTTAACGAAACAAGATGCGTTGGGATCGCAGGGACGAGACCTACGCGATGGCACTGACTAGGAGCCAATCCGACACTATTGAAAATTCAGCTATTTTTGGACGAATGGTTCAAATTAAAAGCGACAAACGCATCAACCGTTGACCAGAACAAACTCTGGTGAGTTAATTCTCACACCTTCTGGAATACTGTGATGTGGTAAAGTCACGGTAAATTATATTTTGCGGTTAACAGTTTAAATTGACTGATTGGATGCGATGGATGCAAATTGGTTGCTATTGTTGATTGATTGCAGTTATTTTTAATCCATCAATTATTTAATTCATATATTTTTATCGACTGACATCTGTGATGCAGAGAAGGACAGGTTGGAGGAATCCAACCGGATTCCTCAAATTTACTGTATTTTTATTTGTTTGCATAGATATGAATTGTTCACCTCGACTGACGCCAAAACCTGTCTGTATGTGGTTAGTTAAATTGAGTAGTTGATAAATTTGATTGGATATTCATTTAGTTTAATGAATAGTGGAAATACTAGATAATCTTTGACCAATTGTAAATGTAAAAGGGTTATTGAATAGTTGGGGATTAGTGAAGTTAACTTTTAGTTACGAAGATTTTAAAACGATGGTTATATTATACTTAGTCAACGCCATCTTGAGTATAGTGAATTTTACCTTTTGGTTATAATTAAAATGATGTCCTTAGTTATAATTCAACTAAGGGAAGGTTAAGTAGCGATAAAGCAAAATAGAAAGGCGATGAGAGTTTGTGAGAGATTTGATTTTAAATAAAAATGTACAAGCGAAATGCTGATTTAAGTTAAAGATGGTTTTAGTGGATATTTACTTAATTAAAGAAGTTAAGTAAGATGATTTTTGAGCAAGGATTTCAAATGTAAGAAACAGTTATGGAAACCCAGATTTGAAATCAAGGTTTGAAATGAGATTTAGTATCGCTGTTTAAGTGACAAACTAATATTTTTCTGAGGTAAGAACGAGTTGATCAAGGTCTGAGAGGTAACTAAAATACCCCAACTTGGTTGGCTTCACTATTATCAAGGAATGGTATTAGTTTGATGTGAGTGGAAGTGTTGAATTTGGATTTATCTTATACGAGGAATATCAAACTCCAATGCAAGATTTTGGGAATTAAATAATACTACCATATTAGTTTCAAAGAAAATAAGAATATTGATTTCAAATTATATTAAACATTTGTTATTCAATTAGAGTTGATCGAATATAGTTAAAGTTAGTCAAACAAAGTTATCTAGGAAAAAGTCCCATTGCGTACGACTGCTAGCGTAATTTGCAGGGCAGTAGATAGCCTACGGCGGTCGGATGTTTTCCTGAGGGAATCAGGCGTAACCATTGTGATCGCTGCGATCTAGAGTCGAGCGAATGGAGTTAAGTCAAGTATTAGTTAATAGTAGTAATCAAGTCAAGTTTGTCGAGTTAAATAAGTCGAGTCAGTCAAGTTAGAGTTAATCAATCAAAGTAAATCAATTAAAGTTAGTCAAAAGGGAATTTGGTTAAATATATTTTAAAAGCGGTCGAGTTGTGACAAGTACTGAATCAGAAAACTCATTGTGTTCACACTATTGTTATTTGATAGTTAAAACACCGACTATCAAACCAGACTAATACGATTGTTGGTTCGGAAAGTCCGGGATCGAATTATATTCGAAAACCATTCCGACCATCGAATACGTGAAGACGTCGATTGAAGACGGAGCATGTGAAGACCGTGGATCTTCATAAGCGGAAGGACTACTTGTTGAATTTCTCTGGCCTGCAGCCAGAGTTATTTTGATTTGTGATTCTGTCGTGGTTGAAATCCACGGGTTGCAAGGACTTCTCGCTACTGATTCATGGGGTGATTCCTATATGAGATGCAGTAGGAGAGTGCCTTCGGTTCATCCTGTTCCTGGATGACTTGTATGGACGGATGTCTGACAGAGTATTTCCAAAAGGATTTACGCGCATTGATTTCTCCAAACGTACGATAGTTGACGGCGGAGAAATGGTTATTCTCTAGCCAGATAGCTAGAGTATGTTTGTGGACGTCAATCAAGTGTGATCTGGCGGATCTGACGATGTGGCATTCAAAGTGAATGATGACCAGATGTTCTAGAGATAAAGTTCTAGCCTCAAGCCTCATCAACCGGGAAATGACAAAAATCGGGCAGGCAGCATGGCTATGTGGGTCGCTCCCATTAGGGTGTATGATCACCTATCTAGAGAAATTCCTATTGCTTCTTTATCTATTCGATGCTGACCCTATTCGGGTGGCGGTTGCTGATCCCAACCGTCGGTGATATACATTCGGCACACTCAAGCGAAATGAGTGGTCGGTCATGTGAGGGCCGGGTTGCAAGACGTTCTTGTTGAACCCAGTGTATTCGCCTCTAGAGATACGCGTGCGGAAGGTGGACCCATACCTTGTCAAGTTGGAATCCAATATCCAATAAGCGCCCACGGGTTTTTGATTGTATACTATATATGGGGAGCGTGAGATGCAAGCGTTCCTCTAGATTGCTAATTACTTGTAATTAGACATTATGATAATATCAGATCAAAGTATGATTTCAAACAAAATGGTTTGGGTTATAGTAAGGTAAAAACCGTCCGTGTTTATGTGTGGACTGGTCTTACTATTATCCTTTTGTTTCGAAAAGGATTTCCAAAGTTAAACAGGTGTGTGTGTAAACAAGTGTGTGTTATGTGAATTTATCACTGATAGTATTCCAGACTGACCCGGTGTATTTTGTTTTAAATCAAATGTGCTCGGGTCAGACCGAGTATGTTCCAGGTTAGGTTTCACTTGGAGTTCCAGGAGCTGGAAGCAGGAGGCTTCATCGCTAGTTATTTAAAGATATTTCCGCTGTGCAGTTATATGTGTGCTCTGATGATTTGGTATGTATACAAAGTCTTTTGTATAAAGGTATTTGATAATATATTTTATTCGTTCCGCTGTGAGATTCTGATGTGTTCTTCTTCTTTCTTCTATTCTAATACTTCTTTCTTTCTATCCTCACCCTCTAAATTCTTTCTCATGACAATCTGGGGGTTCGATACTTGGGTTTTTGGCAAGTGATACGGGTTTATGTATTGTTGTCTAGAACCCGATTGTCGTTCTTTTTCCCCGGGTCGTTACAATTTAGAAGAGGCGTTTATGCATGGATGAAAGAACAAACTGGTAAAATACATTGTACCACTTTTTTTTTTCTTCTTTTCCCAGTTTCTCTTACCTTTGGTCTTGATATACTTACTGACCATTTGATTTCTATGCACAGGAGCCAACTAATGAAAAGATAATATGGGTGGTCTATATGTTCCCCCTTGATTTTTTTTTCTTTAGTTCTCTATCAGATTTACAAATACTCATCACTTCTTTGAGTGCACAATCTACAAGTGAATATAATACTATACCTATTGGTTCAGTTCATTATGAAGATGTGCAGTTAAACTTAGAAGCAGAGATAACTCAAGTATTCACCATGTATCTACAAGTGAATATATGTAACAATTCACTGTCCAAATAATTACAAGCTTAAAGCCAATCAGGATATACCCGAACCCACTCAGGTTTATGTATTAATTCGAACCCCCAAATAACTCTAGCGACAATCAAAGCCAAAACAAGAACTTTGCAGCAACAAATGCAGCCAATATTTAATAAGGATTGACTAATATATTCTAGTTCACTTCAAAGTTAAAACACTTAGGGCGAGATAAATCGTGAGTTTAAAAACTCACCAGCAGCAGGTGACGAGCGAGAAGCGGGGCTCGGCAATACGAAAACGAGGCAGCTCGGGCTTCGATAGAGGAGCTGTTGCGACGTCTTTGATGGAGGAAAAGGCGATTTAGGTTTAGGAAAAGGCGATTTAGGGATTTTTCAATTTGGCGGCTAGTATGGGACGAGGGAGGTAGGAATACGGTTTTCTAATATGAAGTTTCTAGAAATCGAAACGGGTTGGATATTGAAGCTGTTGCACTCGCACTCGCACTGTTTGATGACCAGGAAAGTTGTTACGTATATAAATTATAATTATTATCAAGTATAATAAATCGTTGAACATTGTAGATATAAATTATAATATTATAATTATTATCAAGTATAATAAATCATTGAACATTATAGCAGGCATACGCTATTATCATAATGTACTGCTATACTAATAATTATTAAATATAATAATTATTAATTACTGGTTTCAATATTACTTATTAAATATTAAATATTCATTAATAAATAGTAATTATTAATCATTAAAATTTTAACTTCTTATTTTTTAATTATTGTTTGTTATTTAATATCTATAATTGAATATTAGTTATTAAATGTTAATTATACCCATATGTTACTGCTTATTAATATTAATTATTACACATTTAGTACGTATTAATTATTAAAATATAACTCTTTTTTGACTAATTATTACCGATTACTTATTATTTCGTGAATATAATTAAATGTTAATCATACATATATATTGCTTAACTACTATTAAGAATTATTAGTTACTGCATATTTATTATTAATCATTAGACGTTATATTAATTATTAAATAATTACATTGTTTTTATTTATTATTAAAGTATTAATTCATAGTATTTAATTATCGGTTATAAATATCACTTTATAATACTTAAAATTTATTATTAATTAATAATTATTAAATGTTAATCTTAATTATTATATAATTACTATTATTTAATCATTTAATAGTAACTATTTAAAATTAATTAGTAAAAGTTAATCATTAAAAGCTAATGCTGATTTTTAATAATATGTTTTTCGCAACAGGCTTTATCAGTTGTAAAAAATACAGTTATTGCAAGTGGCGAAAACAGTTGCTAAAGATATTTATTCGCAACTGGCTTGGAAGCATAGTTGCAAATAATATGTTTATTGCAACTGTTACGGAAGCACAGTTGCTAAAAGTATGTTTTTGCAACAGAAAGGAAAGCACAGTTGCTAAAAATATGTTTTTCGCAACAGGAAAAAAAGGCATGTTGCTAAATCTCATCTATTGCAACTGCTATAGTATGTCTGTTGCTAAATATCATTTACTGCAACGATCATTTGTCGCCTGTTGCAAATAGCTAGTTGCAATAGGGTATTTTTCTTGTAGTGTTCTTAGCTTTGAATAATCATTAATATTGATTTTTGGGAAGATTAAAACTAAGTGGAGTTTTAATGAATCTTTGATTAGATTGTAAAGTGAATATGATAATTAAAATTATCAATTCAAGAAAATGATCGAAAATGGAGTAACACCAATTTTACTCCAGGCGATAGCTAAATCTTTAATTAGATTTGAACGCGAAATGGTAACTAAATTTACCGACAACACCATGGTGTTAGATATGGAGTATTACCAGTTTTGCTCCATGGGATGAATGGGTTGGGATTGGTAAATTAAATAAATGGTTACTTCGATAAGGATCGCTAATACCGACTGGTTTGGAAAACCATAATATGGTTTGATATTCAAAGGAAGATTAAAAAATAAATTTAAAAGAATTTATCTTTGATAAAATTAATGGGAACCTATTCCCTAATGATGTGAATATTTGAATAAAAGAATATTCTGGATTGGAATGAGGCGTATGTTGTGTTTGTGTAGCACTTGTTTATAAAATACCCGAGTTATTCGGAAAGGACAGGTTTATAACCATTATGAATAACAAATACGACGATATGTCGAAGAGAAGACGGTGGTTGAAGACCAAAGGTCTTCACATCATTTAGATGATTACTGATGTCTTGATTGGGCTGTACACCCAAGATGAGGTAATAAGTGGTGATCGTCCAGACGTGTTTGGAGATCGACGGATATGCGAGGGCCTCTCTCCTGTATTAGACATACGGGATGAGGAATAAGGTGCTTCTGGTTTCGATCAGACCCATAACGAACTTGTAAATGGACTGTGTGTTTGACATTGGATTTTGTTATATGTGGATTGATCTCTATTAAATATACATCTGCCTAGTGAAGGAGAATTTATTCTCTTACTTTGCCCTTCTTTGAGACGTACAGGATCAGAGGTGTATATTGATAGACATCAGTCGCATGGAATGAATTTCCTGTATGGCATGCCTGAGTGGCAAATGATCAAGGCTTCTGTTGAAAAGCAGAGTCTTATGGTTGATGATCAAAGCACGGCTTTAATATAGCATAGCTTTGTGTTGCGTTAATTCGCGAGCCTCACATCCTGGTGTGAACCAGAAACGGGAGAGGACCGCGGGGAGGAAATGCGTTTCCTTCTAGCTATGAGTGGTGTCAGCATTTACAATCCCTGATATTTTACTTAGGTGGATGATGGAAAGCGAGGCGCCCCAGTTATATCAGTCACTATGGTGCCGATGGATGGTTTGGTCGGTATATGACCAGTTTACACACCATAGGGCGGGGAAACGCATTCTTCAGGCATTTTAATCCACTACGTGTGGACCGGCCCTGAAGATCCAAGGGTCACTCGAGCTCTGATCCTGAGACTCGAGCTAGACTATCTCGAAGCGGTAGAGGATGATCCCTTACCTTGGTTCACAAACGGAAATCCAACTTCCAATACGTGACATTTGCGGTTTTGATTATAGATCCTAGTATTGGCGACATGATATATGGTACCCACGCCGTCTAGGATTTATACATTTATATTTGAAGTTGCTTTAAACACTATGCATTTATAATAAATATCAAATTATTTGTTTTAACGTACCAAAATGTTTGGCTATTGTTGACCCGCTTCTTAGTCAAAGCAGTCACACATGGAATCTCTTCTCAACAATACACTCAAGTGTTGGGAATATCGTCAGAAGACATGAAGTGATTTGTTTGAAATCGCATCACAAACAAAGAATGGCCCGAAACTCCTACCAGATGACCTTTTTGGGCCTGAAAACAGCGATTACGGAGCTGAGCTCTGTAACTCTTGTAGATCTCTGAATTAGCTTCAGTTTGAGCTTTGGTTTGGGTCAATCGGACTTGCGGTTTGAAAGTTATGCCCGTTTCCGTGAACGCATGCAGAACCGGAAACTTAGACTTGGAAATTTGATATCACCTCTAACCGGATCGGATCGGGCTATCAGAACCCGACCCGGCTTGCACTCAGCTCAGAAGTATACATCATAACTCCGGTTCGGAGCCTCCTCCTCGGTTCGGTTCGGAGCCGAACCGATCCGACCTCCATCGCACTAACCTGGCACATGAAGTCTTCGGATTGAAGACACCAGCTCGGTTCGGGTCGGACCCGAACCGATCCCCCTGTACCTGCTCAGACGCAGCAAGTTTGACCGCTTCTTAAGGGATAACTACCTCCTACTAATCCGGATCGGCCGCCACCTGTATGCACACGATCTGAAAGGCCACTTCTCCACTCTCTCCGAGATGTCCTCTCCGCTCACCACGTCACACCCGATCCGACTCGAATCAGAGCTCCCAGCAGCTCCTCTACGCCTATAAATACACCATGAGACCGTCATTTCAAGGGACTTTTCCGGCACTAACACCTCCCGACTTCCATTACCAAGTATTCAAGGACTTTGGGTACTCCTCAACTCAAAAAAAAACACGAGACTATCGTGCATAAATTCAATCTCTTTTCTCCTCTTCTTCATTACAACACAAGGCTATTGTGTATAATCGAATCTCACGGATTGTGAGATACCATTGTAATCGTAATTCCTCAGGATATGAGAAACTATAAAGTGGACGTAGGCTTGGATTGAGCCGAACCACTATAAAAATCTCGTGTGTTCCCTGTTTTTACTGCTTTTTATCTGTAATCTGTGATTTGTGAGGATTTCACATAGAGTTTGGGTGTTAGGCCCAAATTTCAGTCTAACATTTTGGCGCGCCGGGAAGGGGGGCACACGATACAACTTCTTCTACTAGCTTGAACGGAAGCAGATTATTTGGCTATTGGATCAATGGTCAAGCGAAAGAAAGATGGAACCTTCTCTCGTGCTGAGGATGTTGGCACTGAAGGCACAAGGAACGAGGCAAGCCAGGAGGCTTCCTCTCATGAAAATCCATCAGCATACTTAACCAGAGATGAAATGGATGGCGTTCTCGCTGAATTGAGAACGCAAATGGCAAGGCAAGATGATCTCCTCCGCAAACAACAGGAGATGATTGACCAATTCTTCGCTCGGATGGGAGGCAGGCCGATCGGCAACGCACAACTCACTGGAAATGGTATTGAAATGGCTCCTGCAGGAATGACAAACCGGATCGGTTCGAATCCGATCCGAACCGAGGGCCAAAACCTGAATCAAACGCAGATGGAAATTGGGGGCAATCCTCACCAGATCGGTTCGGATCCGATCCGAACCGCCACCTTACATGAGCTTGGGGGCAGCAGCCTCCCTTCTGGAAATCAAGACTTCGTTCCAGCACGACCTACCTCCGCACCGGTTCGGATCGGTAATCCCACACAGCTTCAGCATCAAGCTCCCCGGTTCGGAACAGGCGATCCTGATCGGATCGGTACATCCGACCCGAACCGTGCACCCCTCCATAACCCCCCTCGCTTCTCCGAGCCGCAGCAAGGGGGCACCTCCGAACCGAACCGGATGGCCTTCCAAGCTCCTTATACTCTTCCACACACTTCTGAACTTAACGCTGGGGGCACCAGCTCTGGACTTGTCAACCTGCAACAGCTCTTTGAAGGCGATCGGCTCGCCAATCTTATTGAACGCCTCTCGAGAGGCCGCACCTATCAAAATGACATGGATGATGTCAATCACAATCCATTCACACCGGAAATCAGGAATTCCCGCAATCCTCCAGATTTCAAACTTCCACAACTGGAACCCTACAACGGCAGGGCAGATCCTAGCGTGCACTTAATGCGCTATAAACGACATATGGAAGTTCAATCGGCATCGGAAAACGTCATGGCTAAATGCTTTCCCCTCTTTTTGACTGATATTGCTGCTATGTGGTTTCGGCAGCTGGAATCTGAATCGATCAACAGCTGGAACATGTTGGTCGCTCGCTTTATTGAACAATTTCGAGTCCATATCGCTCGACCCAAGAATGTAATGTCACTAACTACAATCAAGCAGAGGCCCAAAGAAACTCTGCGGTCATTTTTGGAAAGGTTCAACGTTGCAGCAGCATCAGTTGATCGACCTGAGCCATCGATGGTATTGATGGCGGCAGTATCCGGTGTTCTGGACAACTCGGAGTTCAAAAAATCCTTGTACCGGGACCCACCAAGGAATCTCAGCGAATTCTACCTTGAATCGGATAGGTTTTTGCGTGAAGAAGACGCAACCTCCGAGAAGAAAGTTCTCGATGTTAACATGCTCAAAGACGGAGAACCGTCTGATTCTGATAAAGGCAAAGGAAAAGTTGCCGTCAAGAATAACCCCAACGCTCAGCCCCGGAGAGGGCCCAGATATGAAAAGTACACAGAACTCAATTCGTCACTAACTGACATCTACGTGAACACAAACGGTGACGTCTCCTATCCAAAGCCTCCCAGGAGGGAGCCATCACAAAGAGAACGCGATTCTGGGAAATATTGCATATTTCACGATATGGACGGTCATGACACAAATGACTGTAGACACTTGCGAGATCTGATTGAGGAACGGGTTAGACGTGGAGAGCTACCCGAGTATGTGAAACAACCAACAGCACCTGTACCTGTGCTGCCACCACCTGCTCCCCGGAGAGGGAATGGCCCTGGAACGAGCTCCCATCGGCTCGTCATCAACTGATCTGGATTGGATCACTCTGCGTTTTCAGCATTTCTTAGGATTTAAGATATGTCTCTTTGCTTTCTTTAGGTTTTCCGATTGGCTAAATCGGAGTACACACGTTCGGGGTTAGGATTTAGCTCCAAATCGTGCTCTGCACTCGATGACAAACCAATCAGGATTTGCTTTGGTTTTGTACTTTGGATTGAATAAGGAAGGACTTTCCGAGCATGGATTATGTTTGGCAATTTAAGTATCTTGTCAGGTTGTGGCAGGATTCTCAATCTCAACTAAAGTATGGCTTATACTTATCTCGGACCCCTAGGCATGGATTATGCTTAGGGAAAGACTGTCTTGTCAGGTCTTGGCAAGCATAGCTCTATCTCGGTATGAGTATGGATTGTACTCCACTACATTTCTAAGTATGGATTATACTCTGGAATGGCTTATTGTCTTGTCGGGATTTGACAAAGGAACTCAATAAAACTCGAGTTTGGCTTGTGCTCGGTTTGAACTTCCTGGTATGGCTTATACCTGGAAGGTTAGGTCCCTCGTCAGGTTTTGGCAGGATAATTCGATCGTCCCTTGAGTATGGTTTATGCTCAAACAAACGCCCAAGCATGGTTTATGCTCGAAAGTGTAATTAGTTTTGTCAGGATTTGACACACCTATCTGCTTTCTTTTATTCGCAGGTATGGATTATACTTGCAGCTGGCAGGCCCGGCGTGGCCTTGGATTATCCAGAACACATCTTCCTTCATTCAGCAAGATATGTTCTGAGGGGCAAAATGTTGACCCGCTTCTTAGTCAAAGCAGTCACACATGGAATCTCTTCTCAACAATACACTCAAGTGTTGGGAATATCGTCAGAAGACATGAAGTGATTTGGTTGAAATCGCATCACAAACAAAGAATGGCCCGAAACTCCTACCAGATGACCTTTTTGGGCCTGAAAACAGCGATTACGGAGCTGAGCTCTGTAACTCTTGTAGATCTCTGAATTAGCTTCAGTTTGAGCTTTGGTTTGGGTCAATCGGACTTGCGGTTTGAAAGTTATGCCCGTTTCCGTGAACGCATGCAGAACCGGAAACTTAGACTTGGAAATTTGATATCACCTCTAACCGGATCGGATCGGGCTATCAGAACCCGACCCGGCTTGCACTCAGCTCAGAAGTATACATCATAACTCCGGTTCGGAGCCTCCTCCTCGGTTCAGTTCGGAGCCGAACCGATCCGACCTCCATCGCACTAACCTGGCACATGAAGTCTTCGGATTGAAGACACCAGCTCGGTTCGGGTCGGACCCGAACCGATCCCCCTGTACCTGCTCAGACGCAGCAAGTTTGACCGCTTCTTAAGGGATAACTACCTCCTACTAATCCGGATCGGCCGCCACCTGTATGCACACGATCTGAAAGGCCACTTCTCCACTCTCTCCGAGATGTCCTCTCCGCTCACCACGTCACACCCGATCCGACTCGAATCAGAGCTCCCAGCAGCTCCTCTACGCCTATAAATACACCATGAGACCGTCATTTCAAGGGACTTTTCCGGCACTAACACCTCCCGACTTCCATTACCAAGTATTCAAGGACTTTGGGTACTCCTCAACTCAAAAAAAAAACACGAGACTATCGTGCATAAATTCAATCTCTTTTCTCCTCTTCTTCATTACAACACAAGGCTATTGTGTATAATCGAATCTCACGGATTGTGAGATACCATTGTAATCGTAATTCCTCAGGATATGAGAAACTATAAAGTGGACGTAGGCTTGGATTGAGCCGAACCACTATAAAAATCTCGTGTGTTCCCTGTTTTTACTGCTTTTTATCTGTAATCTGTGATTTATGAGGATTTCACATAGAGTTTGGGTGTTAGGCCCAAATTTCAGTCTAACAGCTATTATAAGGGAAAATCCTATCCACCTGCTTGCGTTGCATTGTGTGATGGGACATAGGTCCTATAATAGCTTCATTTTTCCAAAAAAGCATTGCGCTGTTTTGTTATATGAACTAGTATTCTTGAGAGGGAACCCGTTCCGTATTATACGGCGTGGTCTCTTGATATATCCGATTTTAAAGTAAAGTTTTAAATAACTGTTTTAGTTCTTACCCTGTCACATGACTGACCTGGAGATTATTGTTTTAACCTAAACTCTGGGTGCCCCTATTTTCTACACGGGCAGCTATTAGTTTTTGTTTTGCAGTTTTATATTCACAGGATCCTGGTTTACAGCTGGAACGATATTCGGAAAGCTCTGTATCCGTTTATCTCTTTCAGTTGTGTTTTGTATTATTTTCCGCTGCATTGTAATTTGTAAATATCTGATATTTATCAAATGTACATTATTTGTACATACTCTGTATATTCTTGTACTCTGATGTAAATTATTATAATAAGCAATGAAATGTTCTTCTGTTTGTGTTCTGATTTTTCATGTTCTCAATTCATTCTGGGCTTTCCTTCAAGTGGAAGTTTCGGGTCGTCTCAGTTGGTATCAGAGCTTTGGTTTACAGAGCTCAAGAACAAGACACATTAGAGCCGAACGAAAGAATTCATCAGAGATTGGATTAGTAAAATCCAATAAGAATGACTCGTTAGAGATGGGGTCAGTAGTATCCTAGAATGAGTCCGAAAAGTGTTATTTTTAAAATAAAAATGAAAACGAATTTTGTTTTCAAAATTTAAACTATTTGATACGTATTTGAATATTTTATTTTAAATTGATTTGGACAATCAAGTATATAAAAATTTGGCATATATGTCTGATCCACGTGTATACGAAGCTTCAATATACTGGATAGATATAGAATCACGCTCTAGTCGCCCGGAGATGGTTTTGATGATCGCTATAGTACATACATCATCAGAATTTGTGTTCGAGTTTCAAAAGAGGAATATCTATATATTTCCAATTGAATGGTGTGAGAACCAAAACTAGATAGGGTTTATTATTGTGATTTGGCACCAAAAAGATGTTTTTTGAATATATATATATATTAAAGTTATGAATTTGAAAGGCTAACTCATGAATTTATTGATGGTTGTGTTGTATGATTATTTGTTAACTAATAAAACCATTATGTGAATGGACGGTAAATTTAGCCAAATTGTATCAAATGTTGAACTAAATTGAAAATTGTTTGAGATTGCATGCATATACATGTATATACATTGAACAGGTCATAGCAAGGAGGCTAAGGAAGAGGAATAAAATTGTATGTCCGACAAATAGGTACATGTTTACTAATTTCTTAGGTGACGATGATTTTATGAGCCGTTTGGCTAGCTGCATGGCTTTTTCTTTTTCCTTTTGAGATGAAAGGGCCTGTTTGGCGGTTTTGGGATTTTTTCGGTGCTCCCCGTACAAAGGAGGTTATAGCAAGATTTTTCGAAAATTTAGGGTGTTAGCCAAATTTTTGAAAAATTTGAAAATTCTTAGAAACTAAAAAGTTGAAGAATGAAGGCCAAACTGAAAGTTGATTCGATTAGTTAAACAACTTTCAGCTCCGTTCCTTTTCGAGGACGAAAAGATTTTAAGTGGGGGAGATTGTAACAACCCCGAAAATAAGAACCAATTTAAAATTTTTATTTTGGCAATTTTAATGAATTTTAAATATCTAAAATGATTTATTTTAAATAATAACAACTATAAATTTATTTTGAATAGAATTAGAACGTATATATTTATTTGAAGCGAAATGAGAATATAAATAATTATTTTAATTATAAAAGGAATTGGAAATAGCGCAGTAGTTTGAAAATTCGATTTCAAATTTCAAACGAATGTATAGGATTCAAAATAAACCGGGTTTTAGTAAAACCAAAAATATTTGAATCTGTTTGAAAATATCTTTCCAACGGATCTGAAAAACTGAAATTTCATAGCGGGAATAAAAAGTTATGCCCAGTTGGAAATTCAGAATAGTCGCTATGGAAATATAGCCCTTAAAATAGCCATTTTGCAAACAATCTCTGTTTTCAACGAAACCACTTTTGTTGGATCTGGGATGTCAAATTATTGCTAGATTCCAATTTCCATAATTTTTGGGATTAATATGTGAGCATGGCAAAAGAAAACGTGTTTTGATAGTTTCAGTCAATTTGGATCGACCAGAAAATGGCCATTTTTCAATGGGTCTCCAAATTCGATGAAATTAGTTTTTTCAGGACCGTATCGTCAATACGAAGCTAAAAATCATTTTTCTAGAATTTTTAGAGTCAGTACGTGGCCTTGGTAAATTAAAATGTGCGTTCAAATTCAATGTATATTGATTTATATTTTAATTTAAATAAAAAATGATCATAATAGCCGAATTGGGTTGAGAATCATATTCCATTGTGTCCGGAAGGAGGGTATTTAGCTAGGGGCGACAGATGTTGGGTTCAAATTGGGGTTCAGGTGCGATATTCACTTTTTAGAATTAAAATTGAATTAAATAATATGATAATATATATATATAACCTTAGGATAAACCCTACCCCCGTTCAGAATTTTGAGCCGCCACTATCAATGGTTCCCGTGTTCGAAATTTGATACCTAATTTTCTTCTAATCCAGGTCGAATTCCTCCATGAACCAAAACAAAAATCATTCCACTCGGTGAGATCTACGAATTGGCAGTGGTGTGATCGAGTTTCGAGGCCTGAATCGTTTGGATTTGTCACCCAAACTCCCATCATTGGAGGAGTTTTAAGGCGCGATAGGGGGCTCGAGTTCTATGCTATGGTGGTCAATGGGGAGGCGACGGAGCAACAAATGGCGTGGTGGTCTCCGATGGGGTCCACGAGGTAGGAGTCGGCGGTGAATCCTAACCCTAGGATGGAATAATGGTGCGACTTTTAGCCTAGAGAAAAAACAAAGTAGACGCGGTCAGATTTAATTAAAAGAGAAGGTTTAATTCTTTTTGTTATTACTTAATTAACTTAGTTTAAATAAAGATGTTAGATTTTTTATATGAAATAGAAATATGTTTTGTAAATAAATAAATATGCATGTTTTTGAAAATAAATATATAAGCATTGTTTTAAAAATAGAAAATCACATTGTTTTAAAAATAGAAAATCACATTGTTTTAAAAATAGAAAATCCATTGTTTTAAAAATATAAATGTCCGTTGTTTAAAAATATGATTTCATTGAATTGAAAATTATGATTTCTTTAGATAAGAAAATATGATTTCTTAGATTAGAAAAATAAGATTTTTCATTGTAGAAAAATAAGATTTTTCATTGTATAAAAATATGATATTTATGTTGTAGCGATATAAAATTTTGATTTTTATTATAAGGATAGCAATATAAAAATGCGATTTTTGTATGAAAAGTATAAGAATAACAATATGATTTTTATATGTGTAGCAAATTAAAATTGTGATTTTTCATCTATACTGCGTGAAAACAGATTACATTGAAATCACGGTGAAGAATACAACACACTGGAGACAAATCCAAATTGAAACCATCCTTTAAAGAACGAAGGAGTGGAAACCCAAGGTGAGAACTCTCTCACTGAATTCTTTGTACAGTTATTTATTTTATAACTGCATGTATGAATTGCTCCCCGTCGTCCACAGACCATGGAAGACTTGTTTGGTTGTGTGTATGGATTGATTTGTTTGTGTGAATTTGGTTTGTGATGTGGAATGGAAAATAGAAATATTCATGTGTTGAATATAAAAATATTCATGTGTTGAAATAAAATATTTTATCACTAAAAATACAATTTTTAACGTATAATGAATAAAATAAATATTCATTTACAAATCGGACGATTTTTTTATGTACACACATTTAACTGATATTGTTTGGAACGATGTATTTTACACATCGCCTAACTGCACAAATAAAATATGTGTTTGATGATTGAAACCCCATACGAGTATTGGGATGATAATTGACGTACACTAATCCCATTTGTTTAGTGGTATGTCGATCGATTGGTTGACAGGTTGTATAAGCGTTAATTATTTCAATTTAATGCCTATGTAGTTGAGTAATGCACTTTGGACGATGGTTGATTGTTTATCGTGTTATTATATACATATGTTGTATGGAATCCATATTATTAACATATATGGTAATTGAGTGGGCCTCATTCCAGTTTGGAAAATAAAGAATATTTTAGAATAATATTCAGAAAAGAATCAAAATATGATTTTGATGTCCGATTTGGGATGGGCACGAACATATTTAAATATATATAGCCATGTTGATTAGATATGCGCCATTTTGACGCGGACAATATTTATATCGATTTTATTCATTTTTATAATGAATATCGAAAATGAAATGATTTCAAAATATTATCATTTATATGTTAATGATATGGAATATTCAATTTTGATTTAAAATTGAATATGAAGTTGAAATTGTTTTGAAAACGAATTTAAAACGATTTATAAAATACGTTTTGAATTGTAATCGACGAAATATATATATAATATAATATTATATATATATATATATTCATTTAATGGCCTGAATAGAACGCGCCGCGCTGCTGCAGTTCGCGAATTTCGACCATTAACTTCGAATTGACATTATGGGAGATCCGACCGTCGGATTCTCCTAAAACCGGAACCGTTGGGTTCGTATCGAAAAGAGATTTCCAAGGAAGATAAGTGATTTGAAATCTAATGGTTGGATTTGGAATTATGTCCAAATCAAATTTGGAAAAGGTCGTTGTAAGTGCTGTTCGGTGGCCGTTATTGGAAATCAACTGTACGGACCTTGATAAAATTATTAAAAATAATAATAATTTGTGTAAAATTATAATAAATGATTTGGAAAGAATTGGGATGAAAAATTCCGTATTTGAAAAGATAAAAATATATTTTTATCAAAATGAACTAGTTATGAACTAGAATTGTAATCCAATATTTTTAAATAATTAAATTGGATTTGAAATTGTTTTAAAAATAACCGGAATTTCCAATATATGAATTGGAATGGATTTGAATCGAAATTATCTTCGGAATATTTTGATATTCGATTCCGTGATTGTACGGACATTGTGGAGGAATTTGGAAGATATATATATCGTTATTCCAATACGATATTTGTTGATTTCAGAATTTGATACTGAATATAAGTCGATATATTTTCTATTCAGAGCCTTGTATTTAACATCAAATGGGATTTTGGGTTCGTCGTGAGTGGTGTCTTCATTAACACTGTTCTTAAACCCACTTGAGAAAAGATTAAATCTTTTTATCTAGATTTGAAGAAGTATACCAATTAATTAGTATTTAATTGGAATTGAATTAAAATTGATTTTTGGGTTTATCGTGAACGGTGTATTGAATATCACTTGTTCTTTAACCCGAATAACAATGGAATGAGATTTTGGGTTTGTCGTGAATGGTATCTTTAATATTACTATTCTTAAACCCAATAGAGTTAAGAAAATTAGAAACTAACTGGAGATTAGCTAAGTTGAATGGTTTCCTGGGAATTGATCTGATGTTGGTTTCGGCTTCGGGATTAATACTTAGGGAATTGTTCTCTTGCTAATTTACGGTTACAGACTGATAGAATGTGATTTTGGGTTTATCGTGAACTGTATTTGAACCCAGTTAAAGATAAGATTAATTTCGTAGCTGTGAATAATCAATAATATTGATTTTTGGGAAGATTAAAACTAAATGGAGTTTTAATGAATTTTTGCTTAGATTGAAAAGTGAATGTGATAATTAAAATGATCAATTCAAGAAGGTGATCGAAATTGGAGTACCACCAGTTTTACTCCACGCAATAGCTAAATCTTTAATTAGATTTGGACGTGAAATGGTAATTAAATTTACCGACAACACTGTTGTAATAACCCGGAAATTCTGAGCCAGTTTAAAATTTTTGTTTTGGCAAATTCGACGAATTTCGAATATTTAAAATGAATTATTTTAAATAATATCGACGAAAATTTATTTTGAATACATTTAGAACGTATATATTTATACGCGTCGTTGTTAGAATATATATAATTATATATAATTATAATAGGAATTGAAAATGGCGTGGTAGTTCGATAATTCGATTTCAAACTTCAATTGAATGTACCGGGTGCAAAACAATTCGGATTTTAGCGAAACCAAAAATATTAGAATCTATTCGTGAATATCTTTCCAACGAATCAGAAAAATCGAAATTTCATAGCGGGAATCAAAAGTTATGCCCAGTTGAAAATTCAGAATAGTCGCTGTGTAAACTATACATGGCCCAAAAAGTCAAATTTTGCATATGAATGAATTTGGACTCGAAACCACTTCCATTGAGTTCAAAATGCCGTTTAGAACTCCGAAAAGTATAAGCTTCGATATATTCCGATATCCGAAATAGTGGCAATTGGCAGGAGCTTTTCGGTTAACAAAACATAGCCCTTAAAAAGTGAAATTTTGCATACGAGCTCAGAATTCGACGAGATAAATTTTTATGGATTCACAATGACAAATCATTGTTGAGTTCCAAATGGCGCGTCGAACGGAGTTAGTATGTGGCCGTGCAAGCTGAAACAGTTACGGGTAAAGCGAGCAGTCATTTTACAAAGGAACATTATTGATACGACCTCAGAATTCGATTTCGTTTTTTTTATGGATTCGTATCGTCTAAAAAAGGTTAAATCCAAAAGGGCATTATTTTTGAAGTTAGCATGTGAGCGTGTGAGAAGAAAAGGTGCGCCAAAATAGCATTTTTAGAGCTTATCTGAGCATTTTCGTGATTTTTTTGAATGGTCAAACGAACTCGGAATTCGACGAAACTTGTTTCGTTGGACTCGACTTCACGTCTACTATCCAGTGTCCGAAATCCGCGGCCATCGGAGATCGCTAGCGTTCGGGCGATATGCGAGAAACTAGCATATAATCACTTTTAGTCCATTTTCCTCTTCATAATTTCATTTCTCTCTTCCTCTTCAAAAACTCAAAAATGGCGTCCACCCTCCCACCCGCCGCCGCTGCCGCCCCTCCACCACCTCCACCGCCGGCCGCACCCCCTCCTCCCCTCCTCCTCCTCTTCCTCCACCTCTCTCTCTCCTCCTCTTTCTCTCCTCCTCTTTCTCTCTTCCAATCGCAAACCCTACGAGCCAACCACCACCACCGCGGCCACCACGGCCACCACCTCCACCACCGCCGACCACCAGTGGACTCCCCATGTCCAATCAGGTCCGGCGCCCGCCTGTGGCCACCCAACTCCGGCCGTGGGCCCCTCCTCCTCAAAAATCACATTTTTCACAAAATCCCGTTTTGGAAATAACACCCTGTCACCATTTCGCGAATAACTCCCAAACGGTGCGCTTTTGGCCGAAGTCCCTCTAAACCGAAGTTGTAGAGCACGAAATTCTCTTCGATTTGGCTATATGGAAGTCATGTTTTGGAGTCCGGAGCTGCTTGGAAAACGCGTGCGTAGTCTGCTGTTCAAAAGCTGAAAAAATCGTGTACTTCCGCGAATTCTAGCGAATTGGAGCATTTTCGGCAAAAAGACCCTTAGGCGAAAGTTGTCCGGAATGGCGCGTTTAAGTTAGAAAAAAGATGGTATGAAGATTGAAGCTCGTTTGCAAACTCTAGGACCCGAACAGCGAATCCGGGCGTTAGAAAAAAAAGTGAGTTTTCACCATTTTAAAGCTTCTACAGTTTTTGACATATGAAGTAGAATAAAAATATGATTTTTATATTACAGAAAGAATAAAAACATGATTTTTATATTAGTAGAAGATTAAAAATACGATTTTTACATTATAAAAGTATTAAACATTTGATCTTTATTATGTAGAAGGAGCAAAGATGTGATTTTTATATAAGTGGCGATATAAAAATATAATCTTTATTATATGAACACCGTTGTAAAAATAGAATTTTTATCCATATAGTAGTAGTATAAAAATGTGATTTTTACATACAAAGCAACAATATAAAAATGTGATTTTTTATATATGTAGTGGCTACGGGCAACGAAAGTGACAAAAGGCGAGAACGACAAGATTTTCTACATAAGAAGAGTCGTGGTATAGGATTAGCAGTTGGTGAGAACTTCTCACTCTAAATTTCTTTTTCAAGTTATATATATATATACTAGGATGCAGACGGTGTTTAGTAGCACCCGACACAATCGTCCACAGACCATGGACTTGTTTGTTTGGTTGTGTAGTTGGTTAGATTATTTGGTTTGAATTGAGTTGTTTGGTGAAATGGAAAGGATTTGATTGATGTGTGAATGGCGTGGGCCTTCACTAGACCGGGGATAAGGCTAGGCCTCGTCCCGTTTCTAGTATCGTGCCGTTATGCCGCCGAAATTTTCTAAAATAAGTCAGAAAATAAAAATATCATTTTATTTAAAGAATGAATTAAATAGAAATTCATATGTTAAAATAAAATGTTTTATCATTAAAAATATAGTTTTTAACGTGAATATGAATATAGTGAATGTGAATAAATAAATATTCATTTACAAACCGGACGGTTTGTTTATGTACACCTATTTGAAGGACATTGATTTGGACGATAAATTTTACACATCGCCCAACTGCACAAATAAAATCTGTGTTTGATTGTTTGAAACCCCACACGGGTGTTGGGATGAAATTTGAAGTTCACTCATCCTGATTGATCAAATATGTCGATCGATTGATTGACAGGCTGTTATAAGCGTTAGATATCTATATTTGATGCTTATACATTGTAGTGCACTTTGGTTGAGGGTTGACTATTTTTCAATGCTATCATATACGTGTGATGTATGAAAATCCATATAATTAATATTATATGGTGATTGTTTGGGCCTCATTCCAATTTAGAAAATAAAGAATATTATAAAGTAAAGGTTCATGTGTTGACTGTACTCATTCGTGAGATTAGTCATGTGTTGAACGAAATATTTTAACAATAAAATTTATATCTTATAACTATAAAATAAAGGTTCATGTGTTGACTATACTCATCCGTTGAGATTAGTCATGTGTTGAACGAAATAATTTAACAAAAATAGTCACACGTGGACAGTACTCATTCGTTGAGATTAGTCGTGTGTTGACAAAAATAAATACTCATTTGTTGAATAGAATATTTGAAAAAGAAATATTTGAAATAGAATATTTGAAAATAGAAATATATGAAGTCGTGTTGATTAGATTGACGCCATTTTGACGTGAACGATATTTATATCGATTTATTCATTTTAAAATGAATATTGAAAAACGATTTCGAAATGAATTTAATATAAAACGATTTCGAAATGAATTGAGTATAAAAGGATTTCGAAATGAATTGAGTATAAAACGATTTCAAAATGAATTGAATATAAAACGATTTCGAAATGAATTGAATATAAAACGATTTCGAAATGAATTGAATATAAAACGATTTCGAAATGAATTGAATATGAAACGATTTCGAAATGAATTGAATATAAAACGATTTCGAAATGAATTGAATGTAAAACGATTTCGAAATGAATTGAATATAAAACGATTTCGAAATGAATTGAATTGAAAATGAATTCAAATTGAATTGAAAATTGAATTGAATAGAAATGAAATTTTAAAACGAATTTATAAGGAAAATTCAATTTTGATTTGAATTTGAAATGGAAGTTGAAAATGTTTTTGAAACGAATTCAAAACTATTTATAAAATTCGTTTTAAATAGGAATCGACGAAATATATATTATATATAATATAATGGCCTGAATAGAACGCACCGCGCCGCGGCAGTTCGTAAATTTCGACCATTTATTTCAAACGGACATTACGGGAGATCCGACCGTCGGATTCTCCTAAAACCGGAACCGTTGGGTTCGTATCGAAAAGTGTTTTCTAACGAATATTAGAAATTCAAAATCTAACGGTTGGATTTGGAGATACGTCCAAATCAAATTTAGAAAAGGTCTCTGTAAGTGCAGTTCGATGGCCATTGTTGGAAATCGATTGTACGGGCCTTGATAAAATTATTAAAAATGTTAATAATTTGTGTAAAATCATAAGAAATGATTTGGGAAAAATTGGGATGAAAAATCCATATTTGAAAAGATAAAAATAGATTTTTATCGAAATGAACTAGTTTTGAACTAAAATTAAAAACCCATTTATTTTTAAATAAATAAATTGGATTTGAAATGGGTTTTAAATAGAATTGATCTGTGGGTTTATCGTGAACAGTGTTTTAAATAACACTAGTTCTTTAACCCGATAATAAATAGAATGTGATTTGGGTTTATCGCGAACTGTGTTTTAAATAACACTAGTTCTTTAACCCAGTTTAGGAGTTTTAATGAATCTGCAATTAAATTGAAATATGAATTGATAATTTAAATTTTCAAATTTAGAAATTGAGCGAGAATGGAGTATCACCAGTTTTGCTCCAAAACGATAGTTAAATCTTTAATTAGATTTGAACGTGAAATGGTAATTAATTTTACCGATAACACTATGGTGTTAGATATGGAGTATTACCAGTTTTGCTTCATGGGATGAATAGGTTGGGACTGGGAAATAAAATAAATAATTACTTCGGTGTGGTTCGCTAATCTCGACTAGTTCAGAAAACCATAATTTGGTTTGAAACGACATCCAAAGGAAGATTAAAGGATAAATTTTAAAGAATTTATCTTGGATAAAATTAATGGGAACCTTTCCCTGAGAATATGAATTGGAATGAGGCGTATGTTGTGTTTGTCTAATATTTGTTTTAATATACGCGGGTTGTTCGGAAAGTCCGGGTTTATACCCATTCTGAATAACCGATTCGACGATATGTCGAAGATGAAGACGGTGGTTGAAGACCGGAAGTCTTCACATCGTTTGGATGATTACTGATGATCTTGATTAGGCTGTACACCCAAGATGAGGGAATCAGTTGGTGGTCGTCCAGACGTACTTGGAGATCGATGGATACGCGAGGAAAGTGCCTCCGGTTTCGTTCAGACCCAGAACGAACTTGTAAATGGATTGTGTGTCTGACATTGGATTTTATTCCGTGTTGATTGATTTCTGTTAAATATATATCTGTTTGGCGGCGGAGAATTTATTCTCTTGCTTAACGCCCTTCTCTGAGACGTACGAGCTTAGAGGTTATATATCGATGGACATCAGTCGCATGGAATGAATTGCCTGTGTGGCACGCTAAGATGCAATGATCAAGGCTTCTGTTGAAAAGCAAAGTCTTGTGGTTGATGATCAAAGCACGCCTACGTGGCAGCTTTGTGTATAACGTGAATTCGCGAGCCTCACACCTCGGTATGAGTTAAAAACGGGATACGGACCGCTGGGAGAGCACGACGTTTCTTTCTAGCTTTGGTGGTGTCAGTGACTTACCAGCCCTGACATTTATATACTTTTCACCTTTGTGGTGGTTGGAATGAGGCGCCTCGATTATAGGTCTGTAAGGACCTGGAAACGTGTGTTCAGGCATAATTAATCCTCTAACGTAAGTGAGGACCGGCCCAGCCGCATCCAGGATTGCCCAGAGTGCGTAGTCTTGAGGCATTTGCTAGAGTTTCTCGAACGCGGAGAGGAGCTTGCCCCTTGCCTCGACTCATGACGGAAATCCAATTTCCAATACGTGTATTGCGGTTTTAATTGTAGAACTAGTATGACGACATAGTAGCATGGGATGCTATGCCGCCCATGATTAATATTTATGATTGAAATTGTTTTGACACTATACACTTATTATAGTATCAAATGATTTGTTTTTAAACGTACCAAGCATGTTTGGATATTATAAGGGAAAACCCTATCCTCCGGCTTGCGTTGCATTGTGTGATGGGACCTGGGTCTTATAATAGCTTCATTTTTTTGAAAAAGCATTGCGCTGTTTATTCTATATGCACTGGTATTCTTGGGAGAAAACCCATTCCGTGTCATACGGCGTGGTCCCTCGAATTACTCTCTTTTAAAGTCAAGCTTTAAATAACTGTTTTAGTTCTCACACCAGTCACATGACTGACCTGGAGTTTATTATTTTAACCTAAACTCTGGGTGCCCCTATTTTCCGCACGGGCAGCTAGTAGTTTTGGTTTTTGCAGATTTATATTCACAGGATCCTTGTTTACAGCTGGAATGATATCCGGAAAGCTCTGTATCCGTATATCACCTTCAGTTGTGCTTTGTATTATTTTCCGCTGCTATGTAATTTATTGTAATCTCTGATAATTATCGAATGTAATTTATTCAATTATACTCTGTATATTCTTGTATCTGATGGAATTGTTGTAATAGAAATGAAATGTTCTTCCGTCTGCGTTCTATTTTGTCTTGTACTCAACGCTATCCGCGCTTTCCTTCATGGGGAAGTTCAGGTCATGTTAACTGTGGTGTTAGATATGGAGTATTACCAGTTTTGCTCCATGGGATGAATAGGTTGGGATTGGGAAATTAAATAAATGATTACTTCGGTAAGGATCGCTAATCCTGACTGTTTTGGAAAACCTTAATATGGTTTGATATTCAAAGGAAGATTAAAGAATAAATTGAAAAGAATTTATCTTTGATAAAATTAATGGGAACCTATTCCCTAATGATGTGAATATTTGAATAAAAGAATATTCTGGATTGGAATGAGGTGTATGTTGTGTTTGTGTAGCAGTTGTTTATAAAATACGCGAGTTATTAGGAAAGGCCAGGTTTATACCCATTCTGAATAACTGATACGACGATATGTCGAAGATGAAGATGGTGGTTGAAGACCGGAGGTCTTCAAATCGTTTTGATGATTACCAATGTCTTGATTGGGCTATACACCCAAGACGAGGTAATAAGTGGTGATCGTTCAGACGTACTTGGAGATCGACGGATATGCAAGGGCCTCTCTCCTGTATTGGACATACGGGATGAGGAATTAGGTACCTCCGGTTTCGTTCAGACACAGAACGAACTTGTAAACGGAATGTACGCCTAACATTGGATTTTGTTCTATGCTGATTGATCTCTATTAAATATACATATGCTTGGTGAAGGGGAATTTATTCTCTTACTTCACCCTTCTCTGAGACGTACGAGATCAGAGGTTGTATATTGATAGACATCAGTCGCATGGAATGTGTAACACCCCACCTCCGCCAGGGCCATTCACGAGAGAATGCACTAACATTGGAGGGGTGTTGTCTAGGTAAACATGCACAGAGATATCACAAGACAGAACACAGATAAATAAATAAGTAAAGCAGCGGTAGAAATTTAAAAACCATAGTTAACCATTTCAAAACCAAATAGTCAACTTACATCAAAGTACTTAGTCATTATTTTCCAACTACCACAAGTCTAGAAAACATAAACTGAAAATAACATAAAGTAAACTATCCCCAAGATAGATGTGGTGAAGCCATTGCAAGCTCAAGTCCAAACCGTACATGAGTTGTCAAGAAAGCAAGCCAAATGTCCAAGCTAAGCACTAGAGTTCCCTCCCTGAGAACCTGGGGGGGGGGGGGGACGGAAGAAAAGAGGCGAAAGAAAAAGGGTCAGTCATAAGGACTGGTAAGTCTTACCTACTATTAGTATAAAAACTAATGAAGTTAACTAAACATGAGAAACTGAGATGAAACATAAAGATGGTAACTAACTGGCATGATAAATAGATAACAAGGTAGATCAAGTGTGGCATCGCATATACAAGGTTTAGTTTTGCACCAATAGTACTAGTATTCCAACCCATGTCAAGTATAAACAAGAAATGATCTCTTGGCCCAATATCATGAGTTGACCCAAGTCAAGGTCCAACTATACAATCTAGTCGATCGTCTCCCTATAAGCCTAACTCATCGCGTGTCGGTGTCATACGACCCAATCACGGAATGTAGTCGAACTGTGTTAGGTCCACCCTAGGGTGTATCAAGCCCTAGGGTGCCAACCACTGACACGAATCAAGCACGCACGGTCTAACCTACTGGTGCCCATGTCTGTTTTATTCAACTCCGGACTATGTGCATGACCATAGTCCGCCTGAACCTGCACTGGCGTACGTACTCTGCCGTCTTTCTGGTCGCTTACAATCAGCCCAGTAATCGTGCCCCACCCTAGTCTAGTCCCTAGGGTATCGTGATACATCCAAGAGGGTTACAGTTGAAAAGGACCACGTAACTAGGGTTTCCAATGGGTTAAGTGTGGTTAACCCTATCCAATCATGTATCAAGTTGGTTAAGTGTATCCAAGTAGTTCATGACTTAACCCTAACATGTGGCATTAATTAATTTAATGCACCCAACATCTCATATCAGACTTTGTTGTGGTTACTGGATATGCCGGGCGGGTCCGGGAAGCTTTACACCACAACCTAGTCTAATCTCGGGTTCCAAGCGCGATATGACCGACTACTCACATTGGATCCTATTGTTTGTAGCCACTGGATTTGCCGGGCGGTTCCGGGCAGATTTACGCTACAAACTCAACCCAACCTCGAGTTGGCCACTTTATGGTTTTCTACATGTCATGACCACATTCACGTTTTCAAGCATAATCAAGTTTCATGTCACATTTCAAGTCATGTTTTTCATGTCATTTCAAGTTTGCCTAACTACCCATAACGTATTCCCATTCGCACGTAAATTCGCATCAACACAAGTGAATCCAGGAACATAAAAATATGACCAAGATGGGCATAAGGTGGTAAAGTTGGTCATAAGTTAAACATGATGATATTTGAGGAAAAGGTGTTCATCACAACTAGCATATAGGATTATTGGCCTCAAAACATGTATGACATCAAACTTAGCAAATAAACTTGTGGGTAGCATGTAGTTCAACATCATAGGCAAAAGTGATAACATGATAATAGTTGACATAGAGTGGTAAACTTGTGGGTAGCATGTAGTTCAACATCATAGGCAAGTTAACATCAAGGTTATGAGGGGTTCTATGTTGCATTATGCATAATCCCCAAATAAAGCTCATAGCTTTCTACCCAAAAATCAAGATGAACGGTACTAGGTTCATGATAGTTCCACAATCATAGATCAAAAGAGTCATAAATGGATCTATGCATACAAATATAGCCCCAAGACAAGTATTACACCAAAAATCCCATTTCAACTTGCTACATGTTCATATTAATTTCATAGTTTAAATCTGAGAGTAGAGTGGGGCTTACAAATTGTGGCTATGAGAACTAGAACCAAAGTAGAACAAGATAGAGACGTTGTAGAAGCTCTAGGAATGATGTAACAACACTAAAAGCCTTGAGAATAAGTAGCTCCTTTGATTTGATGGAGAAAGATTGCTCCTTTTTTCCTTAGAAGCTCTCAAGATGAAGATGGAGGCCATGATTAGGGAGCATTTTGGCAGAATTTAGTTGTTAGGATGATTTGTGATGGTTTAGGCTAGGTCTTAGGGTGTTTTTATAGGTGTAGAGACTAGTTTAGGCCATAGGATTAACCCTAGTTTAGATCTGAACCATCAAATCCCGTCACAGGCCAACTGACCAGACCAAAGGAGCAAACAGGTGCACCAAGGAAACATGGCCGACCAAGGAGGTCAACCCCCAGGTCGACACCCAAGTCGATTGGGCAGTCGACCTGGGCTGGGGCAGGTCGACTCCCCAGTCTACCTGGGGCTGGGCGGAAATTTTCCCGCCCAATCTGTTTCTGGCTGAATTTGAATTTCGGGCTGAATTTTGAATTTTCTGAAATCTTCTATGGGCCATAACTTGGTCATACGGACTCCGATTTACGAAATTTCGGACTCGTTTTCAAGCAGAATTTCGAGACGAACGCAATGGCACAACCCATTCCCATTGATTCTTGACTTATGATTTAATTCTGCCTTGATTTCTTGTTTTAACATGTTATTAAAAATTCGGGTTGTTACATTCTCCCCACCTTAAAGGATTTCATCCCCGAAATATCCAAGTTAGGAAGAACGTATCCTACTATCCATCATCTATCTACTCAAACATCATCCTCAAGTAATCATTGCCCTTAGAAGATTTCTAATGTTGTATGAACATATGCAAAAGTGTGTGTATATGCACCTATCTAATGCGAAAATCAGGCGGTTACTGACTCAGTAAACCTCCTTAATGCAAAATATGTTAGTGAAATGAGTCCAAATGTATGCAAATTCCTAACATAATTTATAATCTCTACATGAGTGCACATAACATTCATTCATATGCAACATCCACGTGATAGCATAACAAGTTTCATTCATGAATAAGCATAAACACTCATGCATATGTAATATGAAAGTGTGTGAGCCAATCTTAGTGCCTAACGTGTATCCTGCATCCACGAGTAACCACTTGCAAACACTTGCAACCATTTGCAACCATCAAGAACAACATGTTTCAAATACATGTTTCATCCAAAGGGTTTCTACCTAAGGTTCTCATGACAAGATTAATGAGATAACAAGATAAACATGGATAGCCAAAGAAAGATATGCTAACTAGGAAAAGAGATTGAGAATGTACCCTCAAAAAGAAATGGATAAAGCCCACGCATCTTCTCCTCAGTTTCCCAAGTTGTATCTTCATCGGCTTCACTCCACTGAACCTTTACTAACTTGACTTCTCGATTCCTCAGCTTCTTGATCTCCGTTCCCAAGATACGAATCGGAGCTCGCCTCAGGGTTGCCTCTTTCTCTACCTCCACGCCTTCAAGAATGCTAGGCCCAACTACTTCGGCTGACTCATGTAAGCATTTTCGGAGATACGAGACATGAAAGACATTGTGCACTCCAGCCAGCTTCTCGGGCAATTCCACCCTATAAGCCATTTGCCCAATCTTCTCGATGATAGGGAAGGGTCCTACGAACCTTGGTGCTAGCTTTCCAACTACTCCAAAACGAACCACATTTCGCAAGGGAGAAACCTTCACAAAGACCATATCTCCAACTTCAAACTCTATGTTTGTCCTTCGCTTGTCTGCATAGGATTTCTGTCTGTCTTGGGCCGTTTTCATCCGCCTTCGAATCAACTCAACTTTCTTGGATGTGTCCCTTATCATGTCGGGCCCAAGTATAAGCTTATCCGTCGTCTCCTACCAACATGTTGGTGACTTGCACGGCCTCCCATACAAAGCTTCGAATGGTGCCATCCCTATGCTTGCTTGGTAGCTGTTATTATAAACAAACTCTACGAGAGGAAGGTGGTCTTCCCAAGTGCCACCAAAGTCAAGAATGCGTAGCATCAACAGATCTTCTAGTACCCTATTCACCCTTTCGGTCTGACCATCAGTCTGTGGGGGATAGGCTGTACTTATATTCAATCGTGTACCCATCGCTTCTTGCAAACTACTCCAAAATTGGCTAGTGAAGATTGGGCCACGATCGCTCACTATGCTAGAAGGAACTCCATGCAATCGTACTATCTCCCGAAGATAAACAGATGCTAGCCATGATGCCGTCCTCTTACTCTTTACTGGAATGAAATGAGCGCTCTTCGTGAGTCTATCCACTATGACCCATATGCTAGTATTCCCCTTCCTTGATCTAGGCAATCCATCCACAAAATCCATAGAGATACTTTCCCACTTCCATTGCGGGACCTCCAATGGATGCAGTAGCCCACCGGGCTTCTTCGACTCGGCCTTTACTTGTTGGCAAACAATGCATCTAGAAACAAACTCTGCAACATCCTTTTTCATCCCGTCCCAAAAGAAAATGCGCTTCATATCCCGGTACATCTTATCCCCTTCGGGATGTATGGTCATCCTCGAGTGATGCGCCTCCTCAAGAACTTTATTTACTAAGTCTCCCACTTGTGGGACACATAGCCTTCCATCACGCCTTAGCCATACCTTCTCATCAATAGTATATCTAGCGAGGTGACTTGATGTCTCACCACGAATCAACTTGTCCATAATCTCGACTATCTGCGTGTAACACCCCACCTCCGCTAGGGTCACTCACAAGGGAATGCACTAGGTTTGGTGAAGCATTATCGAGGTAAACATGCACAGAAATATTACAAGACAGAACATATATATATATAAAACAGCGGAAGTAAAACAAATTTCATTACCTTATAAAATAAGGTCTAAAGCCTTTTACATCAGAATACATCAAAACCTGTCTTGCAATAGTAAAGAAGCATAAAACCATTTCATAAATTATTCCCCAAGTAAAACAGTAAAGTAGCCATAGCCAAGAAAAGTCCAAGCCATGCGTGATGACCTTCAAGTAGAAGAAGTCTGAACTAGATAACAGTGTTTCCTCCCTGAAAACCTGGGGGGGGGGGGGGAAACGGAAGACAAGAGGCGAAAGAAAACAGGGTCAGTCATAAAGACTGGTAAGTCCTATCTACTTCCAGTATAAAAACAGGTAAAGGTAACATGACATGCATAAACTGAAAGTAAACATAAGGATGACTACAAGATAGATAAACTAAAGCAGGATGAACTACTGTAGCAAGGTAAACTAAGATATCATGATAAACTACAGTGTCATGATAAGTCAAGGTATCACATCGTCCGGTTTCTATCAAGTATAATATCCCAAGGTATCTATCCTGTATAACGTCCCACGGTATCTATCATGTATATTTCTTATGGTCCTAACATGTATATTTGCTCTGCACCTCTCGTACTAGTATCCCAACCCGCGTCATGTGTTAACTATGAATGTCCCTTGCCCAATGTCATGTAATGGTCCATGTCAACCTAATATATAGCATATGTAGGTTTTCCCAACTCGTATGTTTCTTTCCATGTATAAGTTCAGTCCTTTGCCGTAGGCCATACGGGCTTTCCCATGTAAACGTTTTATCCTTGAGGTTATTTTGGACTGCTACCCTTGATCTAGTTATGTTTCCTTACCATGAACTATCGCGCGTTCACTTAGGATTTATGCCACCTAGGACCACTAGGGATTATGCTACCTAATGAACGTTTCCGTGTCTCGGTTTGGGTTCAGCCACCTAGGGCCACTAGGGATTATGCCACCCGTCAACCGCGCCCTTTATCCCACGTATGTATTGTGAATCGTTTTCCATGTCTAGACGCACATGTTCCTCAATGTGCCATCCGAGTTCCGTGCCAGGGCAAACCAAGAAATACAGAACTCGGTCGGGAGCTTTAAGTCGTCTGTTGATGCAGATATCAAGGTCTGTTTTTGTACCCGTGGCTATGGTCCCATGTGACCCCTCCCTCAACTACTGAAAGGCAATCCAAGAAAAATCATGTATGAGAACTACACTATGGCCCATCGATGCCCACTTCCAGATAGCCAACCTCACCCATAACTCGATAGCCAGTATATGGTCTGTTGGGAGTTCCCTGCGTTTCCGTACGTACACGATTGACTAAAGATGGTAGGTAGTCGGCGACGTGCTATCCAGGGCAAAATCAAGTATCGTCAACTCCACGCTAATCCATCCCAGTCTTTAGGTCGCTCGCATAGCAACCAAGGCATACTCTTGGCTCTTCTATCGCAGACCTTAACCTCTGTGAGGCCGGGTTTCATGGACGATCTGCCACCTCATAGAGGGATACCAAGAGTACCCTCCCGTCCCCCGAAGCTACCGCTTCGTCACCCGGTTCGTTGGAGCCCTTATCTAAGTTAGGTAATTCGCTCCCCCTCGTGTTTTAAGCGATGACCTACCGTACCGGGTTACTCGTCTATTCATGAACTAGTCCCATGTCCTTGGCTAAGAATTATTACTTAGTTACCCTTAACTAAGGTTTACCACTTAGCTCCTCTTTCCGCTATCCTTGTTAACTACGATTTCCAACCTAGTCCCCTGTAACAACCCGGAAAATCTGGGCCAGTTTAAAATTTTTATTTTGGCAATTTTAGCGAATTTTGAATATTCAAAATGAATTATTTTAAATAATATCGTCGAAAAATTTATTTTGAATAGAATTCGAACGAATATATTTATATACGTCGTTGTTAGAATATATAATAATTATATATAATTATAAAAGGAATTGAAAATGGCGCGGTAGTTCGATAATTCGATTTCAAACTTCAATTGAATGTACCGGGTGCAAAATAATCCGGATTTTAGTGAAACCAAAAATAATGGAATCTAATAGTGAATATCTTTCTAACGAAGTTAACAAACCGAGATTTCACTTTAGAAAGGATAAGATATGTCCAGTTGAAAATTCAGAATAGTCGCTGTGGAATTTATATATATTTTTATATATATAAGGCCCTTAAAAATAGCAATTTTGCAAACGACCTCGGATTTCGACGAAACCAGTTTTGTTGGGTCCGTGATGTTAAGTTATTGCTAGATTCCAAATTTCATAATTTTTCGAATCAATATGTGAGCGTGGCAAAGGAAAACGCGTTTGACCAGTTTCAGTTGATTTTAATCGACTGGAAATTGGCCATTTTTCTAACGGTCTCAGAATTCGACGAAACTAGTTTTGTTAGGACCGTATCGTCAATACGAAGCTAGAAAATATTTTTCTGGAATTTTTCTAGTTAGTATGTGACCCCGGTAATTTGAAATATACGTTTAAAATTCAATATAGTGATTTAAATGTAAATTTAACGAAAACTGATTGTAACGATCGAATCAACCTACGATACATATCCCATTGTGTTCAGAATGGGGGTAAAACGCTATGGACGGCAGGCGGTGGGCCCCATTTCAGGGTCGTATGTAAAGGTCAACTTAGGGGCGAATAAAATTAAATAAAAAAAAATATATTTTCCCCCCTTTTTAACTCTGCCCCCCCCCCCCCCCCCCGTTTATTTTTCTTTCTTCCTCTCAGAATCTAAAAAAAAAAAAAAAGAAGCAGAAGAAAAGGGGGCGGAGGAGCCGTTGCTCCTCCGATGGTGGCGCCGCCGCCTCTGGCGAGCCCCAGGCCGTCGCAACCCTGCCTCGCTCCACCTCGCCCTCCTCTTCCTTGCCTAATCGAGCGGCGTCCCCCCCTGGAAACCAAAACCCGTCGCCCCACATCTAGTCGCCGCCGCATCGGAGCACGCGCCACCACCGTGAGCCACCACCCTACCTCGTCGGCTTCCCTCCAGCAGCCATCTCCGACCGCCGTATTCTCTCCCCTCCTGATGTCAACCGACGGCGAGACCCCCCCCCCTGTAAGTTTTAATCTATTTATTTTTTTTACTTTATTTTATTTAAAACTGAAATAGAAAACTGATTTGTTTGTTTAAAAGATTTTAAAACTGATTTTAAAAGAATTTTAAAACTGATTTTTTTTAAAGGAGAATTCTGATTTTACTTTAAATAGAAAATGGGTTAAATTTTAAATAGGAAAGGTTTAAACTTTGAATAGGAAAGGTTTAAACTGTGAAATGGAAAAAGATTTGAAATAAAAATTCGATTTTTATATATTAAACTTAGAACTAAAAATTCGATTTTTATATATGGAACTTTGAAATAAAAATTCGATTTTTATATATTGAACTTTGAACTAAAAATTTGATTTTTATATATTGAACTTTGAAATAAAAATTCGATTTTTATATATTGAACTTTGAACTAAAAATTCGATTTTTATATATGGAACTTTGAAATAAAAATTCGATTTTTATATATTGAATAACATAGTAAAAATTCGATTTTTACGTATGTAGTGAAAGCAGCAACGAAGGTGACAAAAAGGCGAAACAATGAAGATTTCTATCAAAGAAGTGCCATGGAGCTAGGATAGCTATCTGTGAGAATTCCTCACCTTTCTATTTTCTTTTCTAGTTATATATATATACTAGGATGCAGACGGTGCTTAGTAGCACCCGACACAATCGTCCACAGACCATGGACTTGTTTGTTTGACTGTTTGGTGATTGATTGCGATATTGGTTTGAATGTGGTTTGTGGTGTGAAAAATCGAATCGATAAATTGGTTAGGATTAGACGTGCGCCGTTATAAGGCGAAGGAGTAAGGCTAGGTTAGACTCTTACTCCAAATTTTGTGGTTTGCATAATGAAATTGATTTGATTGATGTGTGAATGGCGTGGGCCTTCACTAGTCCGGGGATAAGGCTAGGCCTCGTCCCGTTTCTAGTATCGTGCCGTTATGCCGCCGAAATTTTCTAAAATAAGTTAGAAAAATAAAAATAGCATTTTATTTAACGAATGAACTGAATAGAAATTCATATGTTAAAATAAAATGTGTTATCGTTAAAAATATAATTTTTAACGTGAATGTGAATAAATAAATATTCATTTACAAACCAGACGGTTTGTTTATGTACACCTATTTGAATGACGTTGATGGGGTCGATAAATTTTACACATCGCCTAACTGCACAAATAAAATATGTGTTTGATTGTTTGAAACCCCACACGGGTGTTAGGATGAAATTTGAAGTTCACTCATCCTGATTGATTAAATATGTCGATCGATTGATTGACAAGCTGCTATAAGCGTTAAATGTAATAACCCGCAAAATCTGGGCCAGTTTAAAATTTTTATTTTGGCCATTTTAGCGAATTTTGAATATTTAAAATAGATTATTTTAAATAATGGCGACGGAAAATTTATTTTCAATATAGAATCGACGTATATATTATATACGTCGTCGTTAGAATATAAATAATTATATATAATTATAAATAGAAAAGAAAATGGCGCGGTAGTTCGAAAATTCGATTTCTAATTTCAAATGAATATACAGAATTCAATATAAGTCAGAATTGAACGAAACAAGAAATATTTGAATCTGTATAACTATATCTTTGTAACGAAGTTAACAAACTGAGATTTCATTTTAGAAATGATGAGATATGTCCAGTTGAAAATTAGAAATAGTCGCTGTGGAATTTATATATATTTTAATATAATATATAGCCCTTAAAAATAGCCATTTTGCAAATGACCTCGGATTTCGACGAAACCACTTTTGTTGGATCCGTGATGTCAAATTATTGCTAGATTCCAAATTTCATAATTTTTCGAATCAATATGTGAGCGTGGCAAAGGAAAACGCGTTTGACCAGTTTCAGTTGATTTTAATCGACTGGAAATTGGCCATTTTTCTAACGGTCTCAGAATTCGACGAAACTAGTTTTGTTAGGACCGTATCGTCAATACGAAGCTAGAAAATATTTTTCTGGAATTTTTCGAGTTAGTTTGTGCCCCCGGTAATTTGAAATATACGTTTAAAATTCAATATAGTGATTTAAAAGTAAATTCAAGGGAAACTGACTGTAACAATCGAATCAGCTTGCGATACATGTTTCATTGTGTTCGGAATGGGGGTGAAACGCTATGGACGACAGGCGGTGGGTCTCGTTTTGAGGTCGAAAATAAAAGTTGCTTTTTGAAAGTAATTAAATAATTAAATATATATATATTTTTCATATAAACCCCCCCCCTCTCGTTTTCATTCTAAAAACAGAAATCAAATAAATAAAAAAAAAAAAAAAAAAAAAAAAGAAAAACCCCCAATCGCGATCGCCCCCCCCAGGATCCGTCGCCAGAGCCACCCAACGCCGCCTCTTCGCCAGCTCCGACCACCGCCCCTCCCCAGATGCATCGCCGCCCTTTCCCCTTCTTCTTCGATGATCCCCGAACCCCAAACCCGTCGCCCCATCGTACGCCATCGCCAATAGCGATCCACGCCACCGCAGTCCCCCCCCCTGTCGATGACCGCTTCCCCTCCCCTGTCGATGGTCGCGCCCCACTCGCGAAGTCCAGTACCCTCCTGCCGCCGACGAAGATGAAGCGAAGCCCCCCCCCCCCCGACAAAGCCGACAGCGCCCCAGGTAGTTTTTTTATTTTATTTTATTTATTTTTACTTTTATATTGATTTTATAAAAAAAAAAACTGTTTTAAAAAGAATTTTTAAACTGTTTTTTTTAGAAATCAAAACTGAGATTTTTAAAAGTATTTTAAAAACTGATTTTTAATTTATTTTTAAAACTGAATTTTTAAATATAGAAAACTGTTTTTATTTTTAAGATTCAAAACTGAGATTTTTAAAAGTTTGAAAAACTGATTTTATTTTAAGATTTAAAATAGAAAAGGTTTAAACTTTAAAAAGAAAATGGTTTGAACTTTAAAAAGATTTGATCTTTAAAATAGGAAATTCAAAAAGGCGTAATCTTTAAATTCAAAAAGGCGTAATCTTTAAATTCAAAAAGGCGTAATCTTTAAATTCAAAAAGGCGTAATCTTTAAATTCAAAAAGGCGTAATCTTTAAATTCAAAAAGGCGTAATCTTTAAAGTAGAAAAGGCGAAATATTTGAAAAGACGAGATCTTTATATAGTAAACTTCGAAGTAAAATAAAAATTCGATTTTTATATATAGAACTTTGAAATAAAAATTCGATTTTTATATATTGAACTCTGAACTAAAAATTTGATTTTTATATATGGACCTTCGAAATAAAAATATGATTTTTAAATATTGAATAGCAAGGTAAAAATTCGATTTTTATATATGTAGTGGCTACGGACGACGAAGCTGACGAAAATGCCATAGCGATGAAGATGTCTATCAAAGAAGAGCCGTGGAGCTAGGATAGCTATAAGTGAGAATTTCTCACCCTTTCAATTTTATTTCTAGTTATATTTATATATATATATACTAGGATGCAGACGGTGTTTAGTAGCACCCGACACAACCGTCCACATACCATGGACTTGTTTGTTTGGATGTTTGGTGATTGATTGAGATATTGATTTGAATGTGGTTTGTGGTGTGAAAAATCGAATCGATAAATTGGTTAGGATTAGACGTGCGCCGTTATAAGGCGAAGGAGTAAGGCTAGGTTAGACCCTTACTCCAAATTTTGTGGCTTGCATAACGAAAGTGAATTTGATTGATGTGTGAATGGCGTGGGCCTTCACTAGACCGGGGATAAGGCTAGGCCTTGTCCCGTTTCTAGTATCGTGCCGTTATGCCGCCGAAATTTTCTAAAACATGTTAGAAAAATAAAAATAACATTTTATTTAAAGAATGAACTGAATAGATATTCATATGTCGAAATAAAATATTTTATCGTTAAAAATATAATTTTTAACGTGAATATGAATATAGTGAAAGTGAATAAAATAAATATTCATTTACAAACCGGACGGTTTGTTTATGTACACCTATTTGATTGATATTGATTGGGTCGATAAATTTTACACATCGCCCAACTGCACAAATAAAATCTGTGCTTGATTGTTTGAAACCCTACACGGGTGTTGGGATGAAATATGAAGTCCACTCATCCTGATTGATTAAATATGTCGATCGATTGATTGACAGGCTGTTATAAGCGTTAGATATCTATATTTGATGCTTATACAGTGTAGTGCACTTTGGTTGATGGTTGATTATTTTTCAATACTATTATATACATGTGATGTATGAAAATCCATATAATTAATTTTATATGGTGATTGATTGGGCCTCATTCCAATTTGAAAAATAAAGAATATATAAAATAAAGGTTCATGTGTTGACTATACTCATCCGTTGGGAATAGTCATGTGTTGAACGAATTATTTTTATAATAAAATTTACATCTTTATCAATATAATATAAAGGTTCATGTGTTGACTATACTCATCCGTTGGGAATAGCCATGTGTTGAACGAATTATTTTTATAATAAAATTTACATCTTTATCAATATAAAATAAAGGTTCATGTGTTGACGGTACTCATTCGTTGAGATTAGTCATGTGTTGAACGAAATAATTTAACCAAAAATAGTCACACATGGACGGTACTCATTCGTTGAGATTAGTCGTGTGTTGACAAAAAGAAATATTTGAAATAGAATATATAAAGCCGTGTTGAATAGTGATGCGCCATTTTGACGCGAACGATATATATAACGATTTCGAAATGAATTGAATATATAACGATTTCGAAATGAATTGAATATATAACGATTTCGAAATGAATTGAATATATAACGATTTCGAAATGAATTGAATATATAACGATTTCGAAATGAATTGAATATATAACGATTTCGAAATGAATTGAATATATAACGATTTCGATTTGAATTGAATATAAAACGATTTCGATTTGAATGGAATAGAAAACCAATTTGATTTCAAATTGAATATATAATGAACTTGATTCAAATAGAAAACGAAACGAATTAATTTGAATAGAAAATGAATTTGAATCGAATAGAAAATCAATTTGAATTGAATTGATTTGAATTGAATTGAAAAACGAATTCGAATTGAATTTAAAATGAAGTGAAATGAATTCAAATTAAATTGAAATTTGAATTGAATAGAAATGAATTTTAAAACGAATTTATAAAGAAGAATTCAATTTTGATTTGAATTGAAATAGAAGTTGACTTCGTTTTTGAAACGAATTCAAAACTAAATATATAATTCGTTTTAAATAGAAATCGACGAAATATATATTATATATATTATATATATAATATAATGGCCTGAATAGAACGCGCCGCGCCGCGGCAGTTCGTAAATTTCGACCATTTATTTCAAACGGACATTACGGGAGATCCGACCGTCGGATTCTCCTAAAACCGGAACCGTTGGGTTCGTATCGAAAAGAGCTTTCTAACGAATATTAGAAATTCAAAATCTAACGGTTGGATTTGGAGATACGTCCAAATCAAATTCGAAAAAGGTCGCTGTAAGTGCAGTTCGATGGCCATCGTTGGAAATCGACTGTACGGGCCTTGATAAAATTATTAAAAATATCAATAATTTGTGTAAAATCATAAGAAATGATTTGGGAAAAATTGGGGTGAAAAACTCCATATTTGAAAAGATAAAAATAGATTTTTATCAAAATGAACTAGTTTTGAACTAAATTTAAAACCCAATCATTTTTAAAATAAATGAATTAGATTTAAAAAGGGGTTTTAAATAATCGAATTTCTAATATGTTTGATTAAGTTTGAGATGGGTTTATCGTGAACAGTGTTTTAAATAACACTAGTTCTTTAACCCGATAACAAATAGAATGTGATTTGGGTTTGTTGTGAACTGTGTTTTAAATAACACCTAGTTCTTTAACCCAGTAAAAGGAGTTTTATTGAATCTGCAATTAGATTGAAATTCGAACTGATAATCTAAATTATCAAATTTAGAAATGAGCGAGAATGGAGTATCACCAGTTTTGCTCCAAAGCGATAGTTAAATCTTTAATTAGATTTGAACGTGAAATGGTAATTAATTTTACCGATAACACCACGGTGTTAGATATGGAGTATTACCAGTTTTGCTTCATGGGATGAATAGGTTGGGATTGGGAAATAAAATAAATAATTACTTCGTTGTGGTTCGCTAATCTCGACTAGTTGGAAAACCATAATTTGGTTTTAAATGACATCCAAAGGAAGATTTCAGGATAAATTTTAAAGAATTTATCTTGGATAAAATTAATGGGAACTTTTCCCTAAGAATGTGGAATTTAGAAACTAGCTGTAGGTTGGCTATGAAGAATGGTTTCCTGGGTATTGATCTGATGTTGGTTTCGGCCTTCGGGGTTAATGTTCGGGAAATTGTTCTCTTGCTAATTTGCGGTTAGTGACTAATGAATTAGAATGAGGCGTATGTTGTGTTTGTGTAACATTTGTTTTCAATATACGCGGGTTGTTCGGAAAGTCCGGGTTTATACCCATTCTGAATAACCGATTCGACGATATGTCGAAGATGAAGACGGTGGTTGAAGACCGGAAGTCTTCACATCGTAGGGATAATTACTGACGATCCTGATTGGGCTGTACACCCAAGAGGATGGAAATAGTTAGTGGTCGTCCAGACGTACTTGGAGATGGATGGATATGCGAGGAAAGTGCCTCCGGTTTCGTTCAGACCCAGAACGGACTTGTAAATGGATTGTGTGCCTGACATTGGATTTTATTCTGTGTTGATTGATTTCTATTAAATATATATCTGCTTGGCGGCGGAGAATTTATTCTCTTGCTTAACGCCCTTCTCTGAGACGTACGAGCTTAGAGGTTATATATCGATAGATATCAATCGCATGGCATGAATTGCCTGTGTGGCATGCTGAGTTGCATGGATCAAGGCTTTTGTTGAAAAGCAAAGTCTTGTGGTTGATGATCAAAGCACGCCTACGTGGCAGCTTTGTGTATAGCGTGTATTCGCAAGCCTCACACCTCGGTATGAGTTAAAAACGGGATACGGACCGCTGGGAGAGCGCACGTTTCTTTCTAGCTTTGGTGGTGTCAGTGACTTACCAGCCCTGACATATATATACTTTTCACCTTTGTGGTTGTTGGAATGAGGCGCCTCGATTATAGGTCTGTAAGGACCGGGAAACGTGTGTTCAGGCATAATTAATCCTCTAACGTAAGTGAGGACCGGCCCAGCCGCATCCAGGGGTTACCCAGTGTGCGTAATCCCGGGGACATTTGCTAGAGTGTCTCGAACGCGGAGAGGAGCTTGCCCCTTGCCTCGACTCATGACGGAAATCCAATTTCCAATACGTGTATCGCGGTTTTAATTGTAGAACTAGTATGGCGACATGATATATGGTACCCATGCCGTCTATGATTTATACTTATGATTGAAATGTTTTGACACTATACACTTATTATAGTATCAAATGATTTGTTTTAAAACGTATCAAGCATGTTTGGCTATTATAAGGGAAAACCCTATCCCCCGGCTTGCGTTGCATTGTATGATAGGACCTGGGTCTTATAATAGCTTCATTTTTCGAAAAAGCATTGCGTTGTTTATTCTATGCACTGGTATTCTTGGGAGGAAACCCGTTCCGTGTTATACGGCGTGGTCCCTTGAATTACTCTCTTTTAAAGTAAAGTTTTAAATAACTGTTTTAGTTCTCACACCAGTCACATGACTGACCTGGAGTTTATTGTTTTAACCTAAACTCTGGGTGCCCCTATTTTCCGCACGGGCAGCTAGTAGTTTTGGTTTTGCAGATTTATATTCACAGGATCCTGGTTTACAGCTGGAATGATATCCGGAAAGCTCTGTATCCGTATATCACCTTCAGTTGTGCTTTATATTATTTTTCCGCTGCTATGTATTTAAATGTAATTTAAATCTCTGATATTTCTGTGTAATATTTATTCATTTATACTCTGTATATTCTTGTATCTGATGGAATTGTTGTAATATACAATGAAATGTTCTTCTGTTTGTGTTCTGGTTTGTCATGTTCTCAACGTTCAGGGGTTTCGAACGGTTTAGATCGGTTTAACGACTGATTCAGATCGAGCGAAATTCCTTGCCGTCACATTTGGTATCAGAGCTTTGGTTTACAGAGCTCGAGAACAAGACACATTAGAACCATACGAAAGAATTCATCAGATATTGGATTAGTAATATCCAATTAGAATGACTCGTTAGAGATAGGATCAGTAGTATCCTAGAACGAGTGTGAAGAGTATATTTTTCAAATGAAAACAATTTTGTTTTGAAAATTTAAATCATGCTATACGTATTTGAATATTTATTTATTTTGAATGTGGACAATCTAGTATATAAAGGTTTTGCATATACGCGTCATGAACGTATATCCGAAGTTTTAATATATTAGATAGATATAGAGTCACACTCTAGGCACCCGGACATGGTCCTGATGATGAAGTATACCATCACCAGTATTTATTTTCGAGTGACGAAGGCGTGATTTTCTATATATTTCCATTAGGCTGGTGTGAGAACCCAAAACTTATATAGTTAGAACACATTGTTGTGAATTGGCATCAAAAACATGATTTTCTTTATATATATCAAAATTTATGAATTTGAAACTCTAATCCACTAATTGATTGATGTTTGTGTTGTTTGTTTAATTGTTTGCTGATTTTTAACCATTTATGCCTAATATAATCAAATATTGAATTGTATTGAAAATTGGTCGCGTTTGCTTGCATATATATATATATATATATATATATCATTGAACAGGTCATAGCAAGGAGGCTAGAGCCGAGAATAGAATTTGTTTGCCCGACAAATAGGTACATGTTTATTACATAATTTACTGTTTTGTTTGGGTGATGATGATTTTGTGAGCCTATTGGCTAGCCGCTTGGCTTTTTCTTTTTCTTTTTGAGATCTGAAGGACCGGGAACGCTATTTGCAATTTCCCGATGCTCCCGGTGCAGGGGAGGTTATGGCGAAATTTTTCGAAAATTTAGGGTGTTAGCCAAATTTTTGAAGTTTTGGAAATTCTCAGAAACTAAAGAGTTGGAGAATGGAAGCCAGAACGAACATAGAGTTGAATAATCAAACCACTTTCGACTTTGTTCCTTTTCGGGGACGAAAAGTTTTAAGTGGGGGAGATTGTAATAACCCGCAAAATCTGGGCCAGTTTAAAATTTTTATTTTGGCCATTTTAGCGAATTTTGAATATTTAAAATAGATTATTTTAAATAATGGCGACGGAAAATTTATTTTCAATATAGAATCGACGTATATATTATATACGTCGTCGTTAGAATATAAATAATTATATATAATTATAAATAGAAAAGAAAATGGCGCGGTAGTTCGAAAATTCGATTTCTAATTTCAAATGAATATACAGAATTCAATATAAGTCAGAATTGAACGAAACAAGAAATATTTGAATCTGTATAACTATATCTTTGTAACGAAGTTAACAAACTGAGATTTCATTTTAGAAATGATGAGATATGTCCAGTTGAAAATTAGAAATAGTCGCTGTGGAATTTATATATATTTTAATATAATATATAGCCCTTAAAAATAGCCATTTTGCAAATGACCTCGGATTTCGACGAAACCACTTTTGTTGGATCCGTGATGTCAAATTATTGCTAGATTCCAAATTTCATAATTTTTCGAATCAATATGTGAGCGTGGCAAAGGAAAACGCGTTTGACCAGTTTCAGTTGATTTTAATCGACTGGAAATTGGCCATTTTTCTAACGGTCTCAGAATTCGACGAAACTAGTTTTGTTAGGACCGTATCGTCAATACGAAGCTAGAAAATATTTTTCTGGAATTTTTCGAGTTAGTTTGTGCCCCCGGTAATTTGAAATATACGTTTAAAATTCAATATAGTGATTTAAAAGTAAATTCAAGGGAAACTGACTGTAACAATCGAATCAGCTTGCGATACATGTTTCATTGTGTTCGGAATGGGGGTGAAACGCTATGGACGACAGGCGGTGGGTCTCGTTTTGAGGTCGAAAATAAAAGTTGCTTTTTGAAAGTAATTAAATAATTAAATATATATATATTTTTCATATAAACCCCCCCCCTCTCGTTTTCATTCTAAAAACAGAAATCAAATAAATAAAAAAAAAAAAAAAAAAAAAAAAGAAAAACCCCCAATCGCGATCGCCCCCCCCAGGATCCGTCGCCAGAGCCACCCAACGCCGCCTCTTCGCCAGCTCCGACCACCGCCCCTCCCCAGATGCATCGCCGCCCTTTCCCCTTCTTCTTCGATGATCCCCGAACCCCAAACCCGTCGCCCCATCGTACGCCATCGCCAATAGCGATCCACGCCACCGCAGTCCCCCCCCCTGTCGATGACCGCTTCCCCTCCCCTGTCGATGGTCGCGCCCCACTCGCGAAGTCCAGTACCCTCCTGCCGCCGACGAAGATGAAGCGAAGCCCCCCCCCCCCCGACAAAGCCGACAGCGCCCCAGGTAGTTTTTTTATTTTATTTTATTTATTTTTACTTTTATATTGATTTTATAAAAAAAAAAACTGTTTTAAAAAGAATTTTTAAACTGTTTTTTTTAGAAATCAAAACTGAGATTTTTAAAAGTATTTTAAAAACTGATTTTTAATTTATTTTTAAAACTGAATTTTTAAATATAGAAAACTGTTTTTATTTTTAAGATTCAAAACTGAGATTTTTAAAAGTTTGAAAAACTGATTTTATTTTAAGATTTAAAATAGAAAAGGTTTAAACTTTAAAAAGAAAATGGTTTGAACTTTAAAAAGATTTGATCTTTAAAATAGGAAATTCAAAAAGGCGTAATCTTTAAATTCAAAAAGGCGTAATCTTTAAATTCAAAAAGGCGTAATCTTTAAATTCAAAAAGGCGTAATCTTTAAATTCAAAAAGGCGTAATCTTTAAATTCAAAAAGGCGTAATCTTTAAAGTAGAAAAGGCGAAATATTTGAAAAGACGAGATCTTTATATAGTAAACTTCGAAGTAAAATAAAAATTCGATTTTTATATATAGAACTTTGAAATAAAAATTCGATTTTTATATATTGAACTCTGAACTAAAAATTTGATTTTTATATATGGACCTTCGAAATAAAAATATGATTTTTAAATATTGAATAGCAAGGTAAAAATTCGATTTTTATATATGTAGTGGCTACGGACGACGAAGCTGACGAAAATGCCATAGCGATGAAGATTTCTATCAAAGAAGAGCCGTGGAGCTAGGATAGCTATAAGTGAGAATTTCTCACCCTTTCAATTTTATTTCTAGTTATATTTATATATATATATACTAGGATGCAGACGGTGTTTAGTAGCACCCGACACAACCGTCCACATACCATGGACTTGTTTGTTTGGATGTTTGGTGATTGATTGAGATATTGATTTGAATGTGGTTTGTGGTGTGAAAAATCGAATCGATAAATTGGTTAGGATTAGACGTGCGCCGTTATAAGGCGAAGGAGTAAGGCTAGGTTAGACCCTTACTCCAAATTTTGTGGCTTGCATAACGAAAGTGAATTTGATTGATGTGTGAATGGCGTGGGCCTTCACTAGACCGGGGATAAGGCTAGGCCTTGTCCCGTTTCTAGTATCGTGCCGTTATGCCGCCGAAATTTTCTAAAACATGTTAGAAAAATAAAAATAACATTTTATTTAAAGAATGAACTGAATAGATATTCATATGTCGAAATAAAATATTTTATCGTTAAAAATATAATTTTTAACGTGAATATGAATATAGTGAAAGTGAATAAAATAAATATTCATTTACAAACCGGACGGTTTGTTTATGTACACCTATTTGATTGATATTGATTGGGTCGATAAATTTTACACATCGCCCAACTGCACAAATAAAATCTGTGCTTGATTGTTTGAAACCCTACACGGGTGTTGGGATGAAATATGAAGTCCACTCATCCTGATTGATTAAATATGTCGATCGATTGATTGACAGGCTGTTATAAGCGTTAGATATCTATATTTGATGCTTATACAGTGTAGTGCACTTTGGTTGATGGTTGATTATTTTTCAATACTATTATATACATGTGATGTATGAAAATCCATATAATTAATTTTATATGGTGATTGATTGGGCCTCATTCCAATTTGAAAAATAAAGAATATATAAAATAAAGGTTCATGTGTTGACTATACTCATCCGTTGGGAATAGTCATGTGTTGAACGAATTATTTTTATAATAAAATTTACATCTTTATCAATATAATATAAAGGTTCATGTGTTGACTATACTCATCCGTTGGGAATAGCCATGTGTTGAACGAATTATTTTTATAATAAAATTTACATCTTTATCAATATAAAATAAAGGTTCATGTGTTGACGGTACTCATTCGTTGAGATTAGTCATGTGTTGAACGAAATAATTTAACCAAAAATAGTCACACATGGACGGTACTCATTCGTTGAGATTAGTCGTGTGTTGACAAAAAGAAATATTTGAAATAGAATATATAAAGCCGTGTTGAATAGTGATGCGCCATTTTGACGCGAACGATATATATAACGATTTCGAAATGAATTGAATATATAACGATTTCGAAATGAATTGAATATATAACGATTTCGAAATGAATTGAATATATAACGATTTCGAAATGAATTGAATATATAACGATTTCGAAATGAATTGAATATATAACGATTTCGAAATGAATTGAATATATAACGATTTCGATTTGAATTGAATATAAAACGATTTCGATTTGAATGGAATAGAAAACCAATTTGATTTCAAATTGAATATATAATGAACTTGATTCAAATAGAAAACGAAACGAATTAATTTGAATAGAAAATGAATTTGAATCGAATAGAAAATCAATTTGAATTGAATTGATTTGAATTGAATTGAAAAACGAATTCGAATTGAATTTAAAATGAAGTGAAATGAATTCAAATTAAATTGAAATTTGAATTGAATAGAAATGAATTTTAAAACGAATTTATAAAGAAGAATTCAATTTTGATTTGAATTGAAATAGAAGTTGACTTCGTTTTTGAAACGAATTCAAAACTAAATATATAATTCGTTTTAAATAGAAATCGACGAAATATATATTATATATATTATATATATAATATAATGGCCTGAATAGAACGCGCCGCGCCGCGGCAGTTCGTAAATTTCGACCATTTATTTCAAACGGACATTACGGGAGATCCGACCGTCGGATTCTCCTAAAACCGGAACCGTTGGGTTCGTATCGAAAAGAGCTTTCTAACGAATATTAGAAATTCAAAATCTAACGGTTGGATTTGGAGATACGTCCAAATCAAATTCGAAAAAGGTCGCTGTAAGTGCAGTTCGATGGCCATCGTTGGAAATCGACTGTACGGGCCTTGATAAAATTATTAAAAATATCAATAATTTGTGTAAAATCATAAGAAATGATTTGGGAAAAATTGGGGTGAAAAACTCCATATTTGAAAAGATAAAAATAGATTTTTATCAAAATGAACTAGTTTTGAACTAAATTTAAAACCCAATCATTTTTAAAATAAATGAATTAGATTTAAAAAGGGGTTTTAAATAATCGAATTTCTAATATGTTTGATTAAGTTTGAGATGGGTTTATCGTGAACAGTGTTTTAAATAACACTAGTTCTTTAACCCGATAACAAATAGAATGTGATTTGGGTTTGTTGTGAACTGTGTTTTAAATAACACCTAGTTCTTTAACCCAGTAAAAGGAGTTTTATTGAATCTGCAATTAGATTGAAATTCGAACTGATAATCTAAATTATCAAATTTAGAAATGAGCGAGAATGGAGTATCACCAGTTTTGCTCCAAAGCGATAGTTAAATCTTTAATTAGATTTGAACGTGAAATGGTAATTAATTTTACCGATAACACCACGGTGTTAGATATGGAGTATTACCAGTTTTGCTTCATGGGATGAATAGGTTGGGATTGGGAAATAAAATAAATAATTACTTCGTTGTGGTTCGCTAATCTCGACTAGTTGGAAAACCATAATTTGGTTTTAAATGACATCCAAAGGAAGATTTCAGGATAAATTTTAAAGAATTTATCTTGGATAAAATTAATGGGAACTTTTCCCTAAGAATGTGGAATTTAGAAACTAGCTGTAGGTTGGCTATGAAGAATGGTTTCCTGGGTATTGATCTGATGTTGGTTTCGGCCTTCGGGGTTAATGTTCGGGAAATTGTTCTCTTGCTAATTTGCGGTTAGTGACTAATGAATTAGAATGAGGCGTATGTTGTGTTTGTGTAACATTTGTTTTCAATATACGCGGGTTGTTCGGAAAGTCCGGGTTTATACCCATTCTGAATAACCGATTCGACGATATGTCGAAGATGAAGACGGTGGTTGAAGACCGGAAGTCTTCACATCGTAGGGATAATTACTGACGATCCTGATTGGGCTGTACACCCAAGAGGATGGAAATAGTTAGTGGTCGTCCAGACGTACTTGGAGATGGATGGATATGCGAGGAAAGTGCCTCCGGTTTCGTTCAGACCCAGAACGGACTTGTAAATGGATTGTGTGCCTGACATTGGATTTTATTCTGTGTTGATTGATTTCTATTAAATATATATCTGCTTGGCGGCGGAGAATTTATTCTCTTGCTTAACGCCCTTCTCTGAGACGTACGAGCTTAGAGGTTATATATCGATAGATATCAATCGCATGGCATGAATTGCCTGTGTGGCATGCTGAGTTGCATGGATCAAGGCTTTTGTTGAAAAGCAAAGTCTTGTGGTTGATGATCAAAGCACGCCTACGTGGCAGCTTTGTGTATAGCGTGTATTCGCAAGCCTCACACCTCGGTATGAGTTAAAAACGGGATACGGACCGCTGGGAGAGCGCACGTTTCTTTCTAGCTTTGGTGGTGTCAGTGACTTACCAGCCCTGACATATATATACTTTTCACCTTTGTGGTTGTTGGAATGAGGCGCCTCGATTATAGGTCTGTAAGGACCGGGAAACGTGTGTTCAGGCATAATTAATCCTCTAACGTAAGTGAGGACCGGCCCAGCCGCATCCAGGGGTTACCCAGTGTGCGTAATCCCGGGGACATTTGCTAGAGTGTCTCGAACGCGGAGAGGAGCTTGCCCCTTGCCTCGACTCATGACGGAAATCCAATTTCCAATACGTGTATCGCGGTTTTAATTGTAGAACTAGTATGGCGACATGATATATGGTACCCATGCCGTCTATGATTTATACTTATGATTGAAATGTTTTGACACTATACACTTATTATAGTATCAAATGATTTGTTTTAAAACGTATCAAGCATGTTTGGCTATTATAAGGGAAAACCCTATCCCCCGGCTTGCGTTGCATTGTATGATAGGACCTGGGTCTTATAATAGCTTCATTTTTCGAAAAAGCATTGCGTTGTTTATTCTATGCACTGGTATTCTTGGGAGGAAACCCGTTCCGTGTTATACGGCGTGGTCCCTTGAATTACTCTCTTTTAAAGTAAAGTTTTAAATAACTGTTTTAGTTCTCACACCAGTCACATGACTGACCTGGAGTTTATTGTTTTAACCTAAACTCTGGGTGCCCCTATTTTCCGCACGGGCAGCTAGTAGTTTTGGTTTTGCAGATTTATATTCACAGGATCCTGGTTTACAGCTGGAATGATATCCGGAAAGCTCTGTATCCGTATATCACCTTCAGTTGTGCTTTATATTATTTTTCCGCTGCTATGTATTTAAATGTAATTTAAATCTCTGATATTTCTGTGTAATATTTATTCATTTATACTCTGTATATTCTTGTATCTGATGGAATTGTTGTAATATACAATGAAATGTTCTTCTGTTTGTGTTCTGGTTTGTCATGTTCTCAACGTTCAGGGGTTTCGAACGGTTTAGATCGGTTTAACGACTGATTCAGATCGAGCGAAATTCCTTGCCGTCACATTAAATGTCTATATTTGATGCTTATACAGTGTAGTGCACTTTGGTTGATGGTTGATTATTCATCGTTGTTGATATATACATGTGTTGTAGAAAATCCATATAATTAACATTATATGGTAATTGATTGGGCCTCATTCCAGTTTCGAAAAAAAAAAAGAAATATTTGAAATAGAAATATTTGAAATAGAAATATTTGAAATAGAATATTTGAAAATAGAAATATGTGAAGCCGTGAGGATTAGATTGACGCCATTTTGACGTGAACGATATTTATATCGATTTTATTCATTTTAAAATGAATATTGAAAAGTGATTTCGAAATCGAATATTTTGAAATGAATTGAATTGAAAACGATTTCGAAATGAATTGAATTGAAAACGATTTCGAAATGAATTGAATTGAAAACGATTTCGAAATGAATTGAATTGAAAACGAATTCGAATTGAATTGAAAACGATTTCGAAATGAATTGAATAGAAAACGATTTCGAAATGAATTGAATTGAAAACGATTTCGAAATGAATTGAATTGAAAACGAATTTGAATTGAATTGAAAACGAATTCGAATTGAATTGAAAGCGAAGTGAAATAAATTCAAATTGAATTGAAATTTGAATTGAATAGAAATGGATTTTAAAACGAATTTATAAAGAAGAATTCAATTTTGATTTGAATTGAAATGGAAGTTGAAAATGTTTTTGAAACGAATTCAAAACTATTTATATAATTCGTTTTAAATAGAAATCGACGAAATATATATTATATATATTATATATATAATATAATGGCCTGAATAGAACGCGCCGCGCCGCGGCAGTTCGCGAATTTCGACCATTTATTTCAAACGGACATTACGGGAGATCCGACCGTCGGATTCTCCTAAAACCGGAACCGTTGGGTTCGTATCGAAAAGAGCTTTCTAATGAATGTTAGAAATTTGAAATCTAACGGTTGGATTTGGAGATACGTCCAAATCAAATTCGAAAAAGGTCGCTGTAAGTGCAGTTCGATGGCCGTTAATGGAAATCGACTGTACGGGCCTTGATAAAATTATTAAAAATCGTAATAATTTGTGTAAAATCATAAGAAATGATTTGTGAAAGTTTGGGATGAAAAACTCCATATTTGAAAAGATAAAAATAGATTTTTATCGAAATGAACTAGTTTTGAACTAGAATTATAATTCTATTTATTTTTAAATAAATAAATTGAATTTGAAATGGTTTTGAAAATAACCAAAATTTCCAATGATTGCATTGGAGTGGATTTGAATCGAAATTGTCTTTGGAATATTTCGATGTTGGAATTCGTGATTATACAGGTGTTGTTATGGAAATTTGAAAGATATATATTTATATCGTTATTTCCAATACGACATTTGTTAGTCGTAGAATTCGATATTGAATATAAGCCGATATATTTTCTATTCAGAGCCTTGTATTGAATATCGAATGTGATTTGGGTTTGTCGTGAATGGTGTCTTCACTACACTGTTCTTGAACCCAGTTGAGAAAAGATTAAATCTTTTTATTTAGATTTAATGAAGTGTACCAATTAAATGATATTTAATTGGAATTGAATTGGTATTGATTTTTGGGTTTATCGTGAACAGTGTTTTAAATAACACTTGTTCTTTAACCCGATAATTAATCGAATGTGATTTGGGTTTGTCGTGAATGGTGTCTTCACTAACACTGTTCTTGAACCCAGTTGAGAAAAGATTAAATCTTTTTATTTAGATTTAATGAAGTGTACCAATTAAATGATATTTAATTGGAATTGAATTGGTATTGATTTTTGGGTTTATCGTGAACAGTGTTTTAAATAACACTTGTTCTTTAACCGATAATTAATCGAATGTGATTTGGGTTTGTCGTGAATGGTGTCTTCACTAACACTGTTCTTGAACCCAGTTGAGAAAAGATTAAATCTTTTGATTTAGATTTAATGAAGTGTACCAATTAAATGATATTTAATTGGAATTGAATTGGTATTGATTTTTGGGTTTATCGTGAACAGTGTTTTAAATAACACTTGTTCTTTAACCCGATA